>BSBM01000099.1:11885000-16970358 GCA_027924585.1 Larix kaempferi
CATTGAGTTGAGCAGTGAGCTGTGATCAAAGTTGGATTGCGGTCGTGGCCATGCATATTCATCCTCTCGCACGTTCACCCATTGAGAAGAGGCAATGCATCCCAATTCTGTGAGTGAAGCCCTAAATTTGATTACTGTATCTGTTTGTTTTCCCTTAAAAATCAATATAAATGGAAAATTGATTAATATTTAGGGCCCATCTCTCTCCTTTGGCCACAAATTATTTGGGAGGGTTCCATTTCGAGACATGTATTATGGAGAATATATGAACCCTAGACCGGGGGCAGGAACCATAGGGCGAGTTCAATGGATTGGGTATCATGCCATGGACATGTGTGGCTTCGGTATTATGTGAACCTTATGTTTTTTCTGCAGTAGCATTATCCTGGAGAATAATATTTACAGGTAATGTTATGTCTTGCCATTCCTCCTGTTATCACTTAGAATGGTACCTTGGAGAAACCATCCCAAAAAAGAGGTAGTTACAAGGATCTATTATATTGTGTCAATTCGGGGTTGGCAATGTAAAATAAGAGGTAGTTACAAGGAGCTATTGCATATATTTGACCTTATTTGACCTTCAATCTCTTTGGAAGTTCAAATAAGAGGTAAATACAAGGAGCTACTGCATGGATGCATGGATGATGGTATAGCGTTTATTTGCTTGCATACAAATTTGGTGTTTGTGGGTGTAACCTTTCCAAACTCGGCCTCCCTTCACCTATTATACCATACCTTCGGGATCCTCTTGGACTCCTTCGCTAGCCACCCTCATAAATTCGGACCTATTTCCCTTGATGTCTGCTCCCCCTTTCATGTAAACTGCTTCAGTGACTGAGCCATATGCTCCTATTACATACTCCCCCTGTGAAGATACTCCTCATACTAAGACTTCTCAAATTAATCAAGCACTCAGAGCTCGAACCTTCATCTGTCCTCTGAAGTCAAAGAGAAATGCCAATGACATGTCCTGAAATAACATTCCCTTATATACACAGTAATCTTCACCAAGGATCAGTGCTAGAAGTATTCAACATTATTAGACTTTATCTTCAAAACAAATCTCTCCCCGAAATCAATTCTTGATAAGTCATAATGTTGGCTCATCAAAACATAGTTTAATAATTGTGTTGGAGCTTCGTAGAAGGATTTGCTGATCTTAGACCAAGATCAGTCCACATGAAATTTCACCATTAACTGCAGCTTTCTTTCACCCAGAGTAACATAATCTTTGGAGTTCTTCAAACAAGCCCGAACTTGTCAATTAGAACCTGCTCATTCTATGGTCTGTGAAGATTGAAGAAAAAACTTTGAATTGAGAAATATGATATAACCCTTGAATGCCTTAGAATCAAGCTTTAACAGCTTGTATATGAATCAACTTTAAATGTTGTATCTAAACTTGCATGCATTTCTGGTGAGTAGCGGGCATTTTTGGACATTTGCGTGCATATCTCCTCTGTCTGCGGGCATTCTTGTGCATTTCTCTTCATGCCTACAAGCACTTAACATATCAGTGCAGGAATTTGCGTGCATTTCCAAGGAATTTGGGGGCATTTTCAAGCTATTGCAGGCATCTTTTACTCTCATGTGGGCATTTTCTATGTGTTGTGCATACTTATCAAACGGGCATATTTTCAATGTTGCGTGCATTTTTTTTCTCCAAGTGCGGGCACCTTGCACACACCAGCTATCTCCTGCGAACATAGTTACTATGTGTTGCATGCACTTCTTTGGCAATTTTGACTGAGCAACGAACATTACATTATACCCGCGGACATTTTAATCTCACATGCGGTCATTTTGATGGACATTTTCACAACCTTTTATTCATTTCTGTGGGAATTTAGAGACCTTTTAAAAACTAGCTGCGGACATTTTCTCATATTGAGATCATCTTGCCGGTAGTTCTTCATCATTTGTGGACAAATGCGGGCATTTTCAATGCATCTCCTAACATTGGCGGGCGTTTCAATTTTTCATGCAGGCATTTTTATTCACTCTAGTGGACACTTATCAGGCTTATTCTGCATGGACATTTTCACTCCATTGTTATCCCGCACATTATGTGAACCTTATGTTTTTTCTACAGTAGCATTACCCTGGAGAATAATCTTTACATGTAATGCTATGTCTTTCCATTCCTCCTGTTATCACTTAGAATGGTACCTTGGAGAAACTAGCCCAAAAAAGAGGTAGTTACAAGGAGCTATTACATTGTGTCAATTCGGGGTTGGCAATTTCAAATAAGAGGTAGTTACAAGGAGCTATTGTGGGCATATATTAATGCCTTTGCAGGCATTCTTGTGCATTTATATTCATGCCTACGGGCACTTCTAGACATTTGCGTGCATATCTCCTCTATCTTTGAGCATTATTGTGCATTTCTCTTCATGCCTGTTGGATTTTGTGCAACTTCGGAAGATATTATTATTGTATTTTATTGTATTTGATTGTAGATCCTAAGGGAGATGAAATTTGATGTATTTAATTATGTAAAACCCTTGAAAGAATCAATGTAATCCTTGGGATGAAAAGAAAGCAAAAGAAAAAATAAAATTAAAATTATTATTGCTCCCCAAGTGAAGTCGGCCCAGTTAGGGATTTTTCATGTTTTCACTTGTATAAATAAGAGGAAAGTGCACCTCATTATTCACTCACTCATTCAAGTGAAGTTCGCATCACCCAGAGAGAGAGAAGTTCTCACAAGCTAGAGAAGAAGGATGTTTTGGGGTTTCTACTTGTGGAAAGCAATTCCAGCTTTTCTCTTTTATATTTGTACTCTGATCTCAGGATTTTCATCTCTATACAAAGGTTGCTAGGTTTATCCCATTTTGGTTTCCTAGGTTAAACTCCGTGTTATTGTTTTGTGCTTTGTCTTTCTTCTAGTGAACATGTTTATGCAATTGAAATGTTATGCTATGAATGTATGAAATTTAACATGGTATCAGAGCATTTCTAGAAGAAGCCATTGTCGAAACATTGTCGGAACCCCGCCGAAACTAGGTTTTCATCTTGTGAAGTCTTCACCCAACATTTTGGAGAAAAAGAGCCTTAGGAATTTCATTTTTGGGAAGGCACATCTTTTGGTGAAGACAGAAGTCAATTCCGAGAATTTTGAATTTTTGACCTATCTCTGCAGCTGGAGCATAAATTAGGGTTTCATTTTTGACCTACTTCTCTCCAAAAATTTGGATCATCCCTACCTCAATTTAACTCTCCTTGGCAAGGCACATTTATCTGTGGTTTCAGTTTTTCAACTTTCATTTTTGACCTAGATACTGCTAGGGTTTCTGGACCAGATTTGTAGACAAGATGATTGGTATGAAGGTTGAAGATCGTCTGGAAGGAGCTTCCAATTTTATCTCTTGGAAGTCTAGGGTTCTTCTACTACTCGAAGAAAATGACCTATTCCAAATTGTAAATGAGAAGGTCCCTGAACCAAAATCCAAATAAGACAAACCCCGATGGAGGAAGAATGATGCCAGAGCAAGAAGGATTCTAGTGGACTCAGTAAGAGATCACTTGGTTCCACAAATTTCAGGAAAGAAGACTTCTAGGAAAATGTTCAAGACCATAAAATAGTTGTTTGAACAAACTAGCCTCAATGTATCCATGACATTGAGAAACCAGCTCTCAAATATGAAGATATCCAAATCAGAATCCATTGCCTCATATTTCATGAGGATCATAGAACTAAGGGACAATCTTAGTACCAGTGGAGATCCCATTGATGAAAAGGAGCTTGTCATCGCCACTCTAAATGGTCTTCCACCATATTGGGAGTCCTTTATCCAAAGCATAAGTGGTAGATCCAAACTACCAAATTTGATAAGATTTGGGCAGATTGCACTTAGGAGGAGACAAGGATTGCAGCGTGACAAAGACTTCATGGAACTCAACCAGAGGAGAATCAAGCATTCATATCCCATGCCAAGAAAGGAAAAGTAAAGGGAAGAAAGTTTTATAAACACAAGCACCAAGATAGGAGATATAGTCCTTCCCCAGATCAGAAGAAGGAGAAGAAGGAATTATCTCAAGTTCAATGCTATAGGTGCAAGAAATATGGACACTACGCCAATAGCTGTCGAAGTTCAAGTAAAAGGAAGCATGAAGCCTCAACTGTTGATGTAGAAGAAGACCATCATCACAAGAAACCAAGGGATGATGATCATTCGTAGTTATTCTTCTAGGAGATATGAAGATCCAGATTGAAAGAACAAAAGTCTCTCATTGTCCCACAAGAAGGTAGTGGGATCCCACACATAAAAACAATAAGAGATAAGTATTTTGTTTTCTTGCTTACATAGATTTGTTGTCTTATATGTCTTCATCACTATTATATGCAGATCTAATGTGTTGAGCAGTTGATATAGTTTACATTGTTATATTTATTATGCATATGAGCTACACAACATTTCATGAAGCTAGTCTAGATGATATCTCCTTCCTGCATGATTAGGGTAGTGCACACTCTTGATGGCATGTTCTAGTGGAGATAGCAGACATCTAGAAGTTCCCAGATGTGTGGGTAGAATTGTTCATGATTGTTGTGATAAAGTATTAGCTAAGATGCATGTGTAAACTATAGTCATTACATTTGATTATACAATATCACTGATCATCAGTCGGGAATTGACTTGTAGGGAAAAGACCATGTGACATGGCCTACAAGAGAAGGACGATGTGACCTGTTCCGAATGAACAAGTGGTGGACACATGAATCTCGTTTTTGTTTAGCAAGAAGCTTCCAAGAAAATGACTCTCATCCTAGAACGATGATCTCGGAGGAAGATTTCACAGAAGTCAAACCAGAAGTGGGACACCTTCAGATATTAGGTTGTCCAGTCTACATACATGTGCCCAAGGAACGAAGTTAGAACCTTCAGGCCAGAAGGAAATTTCGTGGGACACAGTGAGTCTTCAAAGGCTTACAGAATCTACATCCCAGGATTCTGACAGTCAGTAGGGGTGTGAACTTTGAAGAAGAGATGGCTATCAGGAAAGGCAAAGGATCAGACATGGAGATCGATGATGAAGAAATGCTCGATATGAGACCATCTCCCCCTCCAGTTCAAGAGGGAGCCAACAGAAAAGGATGAAGCTATCGATCCCGTAGATCCAGTTGATATCCCCAGAGATGTTTCAAGTCAAAAAATACCTAGATGGGAAGAACAGACACTGCAGTATGCAGAGGGGCATGAAGCTCCACATGGCGCTTTCAGAGAAATCAAAAGACCTCAGAGGTTCTCCAGTTATGTGGCACTGATGAGCAACATGATTGATTCAGAACCCACCACTTACGAAGAAGCATCCAAACATCAAGTTTGGAAGGATGCCATGATGGAAGAATATCAATCCATCATGAATAATGATGTGTGGTAGGTTGTGTCGAGACCTGAGGAGAAGTTGGTAGTGACTTCTAAATGGCTATACAAGATCAAGGCATGGAGTAGATGGAAGTGTTGAGAAATACAAGGCCATATTTGTAGCCAGAGGATTCTCTCAGAAAGAGGGAGTCAATTTTGATGAGACATTTGCTCCCGTGGACCGATATACTTCCATCAGATCCATTATTTCCATTGCTTCAGCTATGGGATGGAAGTTGCATCAGATGGATGTGAAGACAACATTTATCAATGGTGTTATTGAGGAAGAAGTTTACATCGAATAGACAGATGGGTTTATTGTCCATGGAAAGGAGTCTCACGTATGCAGATTGAAAAAGGCACTATATGGACTCAAGCAAGCACCCCATGCTTGGTATGGACGGATAGATGGATTCTTGGTGAGCTTGGGATTTTCCAAGAGTGATGCAGACCCAAACCTTTACTACAAGGTTGTAGATGATGAGCCACTGGTGCGCAACAACTATAAATGCACCGTCAAAGAACATCCACAAAATCCCCCGCGGTGGAAAATATCTGCTACATTTGGTAGTGGATATTTCTACATGCATTTTTACAACATAATTCATTCCGGTGTGTTTCCTACACATAAGCGCACCAGTGCGTCTGAACTTTACACACACCACGGAACGAGTTTTTAAATTGTTGTTTGGCCGGTGTGTTTTACTTATGTATGCACTGGTGTGACTTGACAACATGTGCACCAAAAAAAAAACACACAAACTCTTTTTTCCCTAAATTAAAAAAGGGGTGACAATTTTAAGTTCGAAAAGTAATTCTAAATAGTGTTTAAAAGTCAAAAACCTAAACATTAATTCATTCTTTTGCCGAAATGTTTAGGGGAGAGTTTTGGAAGAGAGACTTACATGAAAGGTGTTTGGAGCAACTAGAAGGAGTTATGAGGGTCGAAATTTGTTAAGTATGGTGAATCAAACAAAACCCTGCATAATATAAATTTCAAGTATGTAAATATTACTATTGATTTTAATATCTTAATTAGAATTTAACTAGATTATAAAATATAAATAAAAACCTTCATACTTACCTTCAATGTTGCAACCCTTATTTTCTTGCTGCTTCTTTTCGTTTTATGTGGCTGCAAAATTTTACATTAGGGTCTAAATCCTTCTATTGTAATACATAATTACGATTTCACCTTTTAGGGATTTTGGATTTACTAAGCTTGTGATTATATATAGAAATCGTAGAGTGATATGGGACCACTTTCTTGGTCGAATACGTAACTATGTCGACCCTATTAAGTTTTAGTTTTTTTTTTTTAATTAAAAAACGCATGTGACAAAATCGACGGGTTTGTATTATAGGAATGCACCAGTGTGTCCATATACATAACAGACCGGATATGACCTCCGTCGCGTCATTTTTTATTATTTTATAAAAACACAAAAATCGATTTCCGTATCGCAGTTCTATGTTCCCGGTGCATCGTATTTACGTCAATGCACCGATGTGTTTTTATTTTGAACACACAGTGGTGTTCAAGTTATTTACTCGCATCAATGTCAAATTTATTCATTTTTTAATATTTTTTTGGTCATATTTTGAAGGTCTGTAATTTGTTTGTATAATATACTGATAGCTTTTGTATCTAATGGTATAGGTTGTTTATTGATAGAAAATGCATGTTATGAGTTCAATGAACAACAACTT
Organism: Larix kaempferi; assembly: GCA_027924585.1. Lineage (NCBI taxonomy): Eukaryota > Viridiplantae > Streptophyta > Pinopsida > Pinales > Pinaceae > Larix > Larix kaempferi. The sequence continues at coordinate 11,892,080 of BSBM01000099.1, forward strand.
TAATCAACATGATGGGAGCACATCCATAATTATGAAGAAGGCAAGTGATTTTAATTAATTTATGTATTTAAATTAATTTGATTGAATTATTTATAAAGTTAACTAATATGTATTGGTTACTGTGTGACTTGAAAAGCCAAAAAATGAGGAAGCTCGATAAGATTCTTACCAGACTGAGTCCAGAAGAGTGTAAAATGTTGATGGAAAAGTTGCAGAGGGATGAATCTGGTGAATAAAAAATAAGTCAATATGAATTATTTATTCAAATTTGAGTAATAATCTACTTAAGAATATTCGCTAATATGTTTCAAATAACGTAATTCACTTATGTTGAATTTTATGCATGCAATGACATCAACAGAAGCCAATGTCATCATAAGAAAAAAAATTATGGAAGATGCAAATGATGATCAATTGGTCCTTAGCTCATCTCGAGTGGCGCTGTGTAAAGCCCCTCCTCTAGGGTCTTTGTTGTTTAACCTGAAACTCAACCACTTGCTACACAAGAGATTAGAAGCATAATGACTGGATAAATAAACTAAATAAATGAATAAACTAGCAAATTAAAACAAACCATAACCATAACCAGCAAAGCTCGTTAACCATAGGCGAAGCAACCGTTAGCTCCGCCACCCAACCATAGGCTCATGCTTTCAGTCGCATGGCCTCCCCCGAGCTTTGGGTCGTAGAGCTCACACACGTTTATCAGAAATCCAGCTTGGGCTTCCCCTCCCACCAGGATTTCTCAGCCAAACCCTTAGACAGCAGCAAGTCTTTGAGGCATTCAAAAATTACGACAATCATCCAAATCATGGGCCCCCTTACCCATTCCTTAAGCCTTCCTTATAAAGGGAAATCTCCTGCGACACATGTCGCTTCATGCATAAATAAATATTTTTAATTATTTATTTAATTAAAACACTCACCCATCCAAGTGTCAGTTTCTCTGGGAAGTGCACCTACATCCCTAAGTTTTCTCTAGTTTGTCCCCCTGATATTTTAATCAACTCCTAGCTTTTAGTTGACTAGGTGTCTAATCTATTTTGCTCCTAAATAATAATTTCTATTATTTTAAATGCTTAACAAAATAACTATTCATGTGCAAATGTCTAAGCTATTGTTATGCATTTGCTAAGTAATAATCTAGAGTTATTCTCCTAAGTTTTTATGCAATTTAATCTAACAATCAAACTCACTAGGATCACGGTGCCACGCCGTTGGGCTCCTAGTTCCTTAATTTTAATTCCTTGACATGGCACCACTCCGTCGGGTCCAGTCATCCATGGTTTCCATTCCTTGGCATGGTACCTCATCGTTGGGTCCTTGCATCCATTCTTTCCGTTCTCGACAGGGTACCGCATCGTCGGGCCCTTCTGCCACCATCTTTCCGTTTTGACTTGCGGGAACTTTTGTAGGGATTTTAGGAACCGTTACCATCCATCCTCCGTCTACATGCTATCTAGGGACTAATGGCGCTGAGGAGTGAGTCCGTTCTCACTGCGCGCCCCTCAACTCGTACGTGACCAGCTCCGTCGTGGCCCACCTCGTACGTCCTCACGCATTCCTCTTGAGCAAGCGGATCAATGCTTATCTGCTCATGCGTGGTATTCTTGTCGGAAGTTGACATCGTCGTCGCTTCCCCTGTGTGTGATTTACCCGTACTCTACGACCCTCCATGTTCCTTTGTGTGTCCATTGGTGAACCGTCTCACTTGTTTCTACCCACACTTCTCACAACAAATTATCAGTAGCACTGTTCTCAACAATCATCATCTGGTTTCTAACTCTAGCATTGTTAAACATTTATGATTTATTCAAACTGCTCATTCATCTTATCAAATATACATTTCGTCGCCAAATACATAATCACCATACAGCTAGTCGTTAAGCATTATTCATGTGTACAATTTTCATATCAAAGTTAATCGTTAAACAACATGAAATCGTCCATTCACAATAACTACCCAAATGCACATATATCAATCAATCATAATCATAAATATACTCAAAATAAAATCATAGGGTTATTTTATTAATGTTTCAAACAGTAGGGTGACTCAGTAGGTGCCCTCAATGTCTATAGTAGTCTAGGGGCACTACATACACCCCTACTTATTTAGAACTTCGTCCCGAAGTTCAGAATAAAAATGGAAAGTTATGACACATCTCAGTTGCGTCCTCCCAAATCGTAGAGCTAGGACTGTAACTGTCTTACTGCACTTTGACTTGATCAAACAGGGCTAATCATTAAGCAAGATGTAATCAATCAATTATCCCACTCCACATGTATAATTTAATTCCTTAATTCATTTATCAATTATTGTCGTCATTCCCATCTTCAGGTTTTCCTCAATCAGTTAAGACATAACAAGGCTCAAGAGACCATTATATCGAAGTTTTTCAGCCGGGTCACTCGACAGGTGCCCTTAAGGTCGACAGTCATTCTAGGGGCATTACATACACCCCCTCTTAAATAGAACTTCGTCTCGAAGTTAAATTTTTTTTGTTCTTGTACTTTCGACGCTAGGCATTATCTTTTTTTTTATATTCTCATCCCCATGTCATTGTATTCTAGTTTTCTCCAATAATCATGGCTATAAGCACAAGTGGTTTAAAGTCATTAGCTCCAATATCATCTAGTATGGTTACAATACACCCTCAGGAACTTAATCGTAACTTCCTATCATATCAATCCGATAATACATTCCATAATTGTCAGTTCCAACTAGATTTTCTATATCTCTTATTCATTCACGAAGGTCCATGATGTCCAAATTTTCAACAAGCTCCATTGCATCAATAGCCACCCAATAATTTATCAACATAACAAATCCAAGCAAGGATTCAAAGATTTAAATCTATTTGGTTATCCCCCCATCTAAGGAGAGAAGGTAAACATCATAAAATATTCAGTCAAAAGTAGATGGGTAAGATATAATAACGGTTTTAACATATCAGGAGAGACCCTCAAATTGTCCCAAATACAAATTCCATAAGACTGCTTCCAAATCCCCAAATGTCAGTTCTCAATTCGATGGGATTCCTAGGGTCTGAACTTAACGGCTTAGTTGAACATATTAAAATTTATCTTTTATTCCCTTCGTTAGTATCATCATGTCCATATTAATGACTTTATCACATCCTTACCTCATTTCATTATTTTTGGTTTCATAAGACCACTTCCTTAGTTTCATCAATTCGTACAATGTGTGTTTTCTTAACCCCATTTAGTTCCATCTCAAGGGCTAGTTATCATTTTGTCACGTTTGATTATAACCTAAGGTTAGCTTCATTGTGTTCGTTTTATTATGATAATCGTCTCGATACTTCGTTTGAGGAAGACTATTGTCGTTTGACCTCCTCAACACTTGGTGGAAGTTTCGACAAATGTTACTGCATCATGTTTAGCTAAAAAAAATGCCAATTTTCATTCAAAATATTAGAAGCAAATCCCCCCTCTGAGTATTCCCTAATTTCATGTATTTGTGGTTGGTCTTCATTCCTTTATCCATGCAATCAATCATCAACTTATATACTAATTCTATAATTATAGATCTCGACCCATTGAAGATATGTCATTAGTATAGGTGTGATATATCCCTTTATATTTCGGTCAAACATAAACCATGAATACTTCAATTTTTATCTATAACATAAAAGCTAAACATTCTCAATATCACTTAAACTCATACCATGGAAATCTTTCAAGTGAATTTCATACATAGGGAGCTATTCATGAAATCAGTCAAGCTTATATCTAGAAAACCTTAACTTTCAATTTCTTCAATCTATACAAATCAACGTGTCGAATACAAGGAATAATTATGATGAGGATCTTCCCTTAGACTGCTTCATATGAGCTATCAATTAAAGTTTATATTCTAAATCTCAAGTAAGATCTTAATACTCCTTATTCCAATTCTTTCTTCCCTACCAATACCCTTATCTTTTACAAGCATGTGTATATATATCACTATTTAAAAAGATTTAGAATTACCAACTTCAAATTCTTCTCTTCTATCATTTGTATAATTTAAAAGAAAAAACAAATAGGATTCAAATTCCTTTGAAATGCCTTTATACCTACATTTTTACTATGCCATTATATTTTCTATTAAAGGAAAATACCTTAAATAAAATAATTTCCCTCACAATTATATCAATTATATCCTTAATTGTTAAAAAGAATACATAAATTGAAATATTACTCTCCTATAATTAGTTTCAAGAAGCATATATAGAAATACTATTCCACTATAATTAAATTCTCTCTATCTTCCAATAAAGCATTTATTGCATGTTATTCACTAAAATTACATTAATTCCTAGTTTCCAAAGAAACTCAATATGTCTTACTGCGACTATCTTCTTACTTATTTCAAAAGAATTTAATGAAATATCATGCAACGATAGTTTAACCTAAATTTTTATTCTTTCTTCATCTCCAAGAAACTTTAAATAAACCATTTTTCGCTACAATTATCTTCATAATTATTTCAATAGACATTAATTAAGTTATCATGCAACTATAATTCCCTTACTCCATTACAATTATATCCTACATATTTCAAAAAACATTAACTAAAATATCATGCCACTATAATTTGACTATGGTTTGATTCCTTCTTCATTTATGTAGAAGGCATGCCATGGACAAAAGTTATATATATATAAAGAGAGATTAATTATACTAAGTCTAAAGCATCATGAGATGAGACAAAACTTTAAATGGAACAGAGAGAGGATGTCCACTTCAATTCAGCTACATATATAGCTCCAGCAATGAACTTTATTTAAGGACAAAATTATTAGACTTAATTTGAAGAAGAGTACTAAAGGTTCACCTTCTAGTCTTTAAATTATCCAAAATAATTATTTTGATAATTCAGAAATAATTAATTATAAAAAAAAAAAAAATATTCTTCTTTGATCTCTATTGATTCTATTATATAGAATTCCATATAAGTAGACACTTAGTATTTGATAAATGTATTTAAGTGAGACAATAATTAATGGAGATTCGTTTTCCAATTTTTATTCATGCATTATATATATATATAGATAGGTATTTCTGCATAACTAAAACATATAATATTTTAATGCTCAAGATCAATTCTTTATTCATTCATTATGCCTATGTATGAATTTTAAAATAACTAATTGATTCAAGTGGTAAAAAAAAAAAATTCATTTCCCATTTCTAAAAAGATTTAGCATTTTATTATTGGTTTATTCTCTAATCTTATTCCCATAATATACATATGCATATATTCCGACATAACTATAATCATTCAAACTTTAACGACGAGGGTTCTCTTCTAATTCCTATTGTCCATTTTAATATAGGTTTATCCTCCACTAAAAGTTAGAACCTTTAAGTTGGAATGAGAAAACAAACTACTACCTTCGGATGAGGTCAAGACTAATACTCCAGTACCGTTAGATAACATCACCACATCCCTTCTGATTTAACCGCAGTTGATTATAAATATAAGTATGAAATATTTATTACTTATATATAATAAAAAAAAAAAATCAATGCATAACATAAACACTCCGATTAAATTCCCGAAGTAGTTGTGACTCGGCGTCGCTCAGAATTATTACCTAGGGATGGGATTGATTGATAAAACCGCGATCACATTGATTGAGGTCGCATCACTTAGCAAGCTAGCCAACAGAAGGATTCGTAGTGAATTGCTCACGATCTGAGAAGATTATACCGAGTCTGAGATGAGGATCTGCGCGATTTGGGAGTTAAAGTGATATTAAAAGAAAATACACAGGCGCAAATCTTGAGGTCAGAGATTGTAATGCCTTCAGATCGGCTAACATCGGACTTTGAGACAGAGTTGTGAACAAAATAAAAATGTTTCCAGAGACAGAGCAAAGATCCACACGAAAGGGGGAAGGCGTAAAGCCTTGACAGAGTGTGATACTAACATTTCGTAGAGGTCCAGACAGAATGTTGGCATAAGAACTTTGACCAAATGGAAAAACTGATGCACGAGTGCTGAACAAGGCGTGATGTGCAGGGTACTGTAAAGATATGATTTATTAAGCCAATTTCGAAATTGAGGTCAAGTTTTTTTTTTTTTTTTATCATCAACTGCAAATTACATTACGGATCTGGAATCGTCATTCGGAATGGAAACGCAGAGGATTTTCAAGATCAAGATGCAATCATAATACATATCTAGAATTGTCATTCAAACTGGAAACGCATAGGATTTTCAAGATCAAGATACACTCCTATTTAAAAATTCTGGAACACGCCTTTCCATTTTCAAATTAGAACACAACAAAGATTTAAAGATCAAATGACAGACAAGGTTTAAGCCATCAATGTACAGGAAGCAATCGCTGGAGTGTAGCTAATTGCCAGATCTTAATTCGTTATTCAGATCTCAGAGTTTAATGGGAGTTGAATACATAACCAGAGTATCCAATCGGTAGCCAATCGCAGAGTTGAGGTAGCATTTCATTGCAAAGACAGGGTATTGATTCTTCGAGGTTCAATCACCGAGATGATTTAAATGTTTAATGAATGGGATGGACACTAAATCAACAGTCTTCAATCTCAGATACGTTAATACCAAAAGCAGAGTTTAGATCGCCGAGCATTGACAACAGGCTCCCGATTTGGCTGTTTCTGATTGCTGGTTTTACACAGGGATAGATATATTGAAATCACAGATCGAAATTAATTAAACATAGCCAACGTTGTCGAGGAATAAATAAATTAAATATCAGATCACATTAAAATGTTGATAATGAATCAGATCAAATTTCGGTATATATATAAACATCATCACAGCAATCGCTTTTCGGCTTTTTTTATTTTTTTATTTAAATTTGCACAGATATTTAGAATAAAAAACCATGGAAACGATCTTAGCAGATCGTATTTCCACTAATTGAACCATAGGTTTTTAAAAAGAAATCTACAGGGTCGTCATTGGGGATCGACTTTCACGCCTTTACACAGAGGATTGCAATTTAAAAAGGAATCAGAGTTGAAATGGAAGAATGCAATCTGGGCTTTGTATGGGTCTAAACTTTACACAACAAGATTTTTACTCGCAGAACAGTTCACTTCTTTTACAGACAGAGTAGTAAGCCCACAATTTAATAGATCGATTCCTGAACCAATGGTTCGATTTGTCGTTCGATTTGTCGCTGTATGCAGACAATCTAAGTATCACAAAATTTTAATTCTACAGGAAGACATACCAATTCATAATGTATAAGCATATGTGAATCCAAAACAAACACAGAGTTATATTTCCTATATGATAATAGATCGATTTCCAAGCCCTTATAATTTTTTTTTTTAAAAAAGAAAATGGAGGTGGAATATCAATTTCGAATACTGGAAACAATATAAACAGAAATGTTGAACCTGATTCGATTTTTCAAGTTCGAGATGAAGTAGATCGTTGTAGCAGCCGCTAATTTGATTGTCCTAGTCAATCCAACATTGACGAAGATACCGACAACCCCTCGGTATTATGAGTTCGGTGCCCTCAAGGCTCGATCGGCTCTGATACCAAATGTAAAGCCCCTCCTCTAGGTTCTTTGCTGTTTAACCTGAAACTCAACCACTTGCTACAAAAGAGATTAGAAGCATAATGACTGGATAAATAAACTAAATAAATGAATAAACTAGCAAATTAAAACAAACCATAACCATAACCAGCAAAGCTCGTTAACCATAGGCGAAGCAACCGTTAGCTCCGCCACCCAACCATAGGCTCATGCTTTCAGTCGCATGGCCTCCCCCGAGCTTTGGGTCGTAGAGCTCACACACGTTTATCAGAAATCCAGCTTGGGCTTCCCCTCCCACCAGGATTTCTCAGCCAAACCCTTAGATAGCAACAAGTCTTTGAGGCATTCAAAAATTACGACAATCATCCAAATCATGGGCCCCCTTACCCATTCCTTAAGCCTTCCTTATAAAGGGAAATCTCCTGCGACACATGTCGCTTCATGCATAAATAAATATTTTTAATTATTTATTTAATTAAAACACTCACCCATCCAAGTGTCAGTTTCTCTGGGAAGTGCACCTACATCCCTAAGTTTGCTCTAGTTTGTCCCCCTGATATTTTAATCAACTCCTAGCTTTTAGTTGACTAGGTGTCTAATCTATTTTGCTCCTAAATAATAATTTCTATTATTTTAAATGCTTAACAAAATAACTATTCATGTGCAAATGTCTAAGCTATTGTTATGCATTTGCTAAGTAATAATCTAGAGTTATTCTCCTAAGTTTTTATGCAATTTAATCTAACAATCAAACTCACTAGGATCACGGTGCCACGCCGTTGGGCTCCTAGTTCCTTAATTTTAATTCCTTGACATGGCACCACTCTGTCGGGTCCAGTCATCCATGGTTTCCATTCCTTGGCATGGTACCTCATCGTTGGGTCCTTGCATCCATTCTTTCCGTTCTCGACAGGGTACCGCATCGTCGGGCCCTTCTGCCACCATCTTTCCGTTTTGACTTGTGGGAACTTTTGTAGGGATTTTAGGAACCGTTACCATCCATCCTCCGTCTACATGCTATCTAGGGACTAATGGCGCTGAGGAGTGAGTCCGTTCTCACTGCGCGCCCCTCAACTCGTACGTGACCAGCTCCGTCGTGGCCCACCTCGTACGTCCTCACGCATTCCTCTTGAGCAAGCGGATCAATGCTTATCTGCTCATGCGTGGTATTCTTGTCGGAAGTTGACATCGTCGTCGCTTCCCCTATGTGTGATTTACCCGTACTCTACGACCCTCCATGTTCCTTTGTGTGTCCATTGGTGAACCGTCTCACTTGTTTCTACCCACACTTCTCACAACAAATTATCAGTAGCACTGTTCTCAACAATCATCATCTGGTTTCTAACTCTAGCATTGTTAAACATTTATGATTTATTCAAACTGCTCATTCATCTTATCAAATATACATTTCGTCGCCAAATACATAATCACCATACAGCTAGTCGTTAAGCATTATTCATGTGTACAATTTTCATATCAAAGTTAATCGTTAAACAACATGAAATTGTCCATTCACAATAACTACCCAAATGCACATATATCAATCAATCATAATCATAAATATACTCAAAATAAAATCATAGGGTTATTTTATTAATGTTTCAAACAGTAGGGTGACTCAGTAGGTGCCCTCAATGTCTATAGTAGTCTAGGGGCACTACACGCTGGAAGTTAATAGAAGGGGAAAAGATATTTATAATACTGTGAGGTATTTAGTGGAAATAACATACATACGTACTTTTCACTTACATTATAGAAACCAATCAAATGATTCGAAGAATCAAGTCATATGTAAACTACAAGAGGCATTCCCGAAGCAATGGTTAATGAGACTTGTCAGGCTTGCAATAGCAAAAACATACAATAACAAAAAAGAATCATTCAAAAAGTAATATTCCTAAACATGTTTATGTAGAAAATGTATCTATTACAAAGCGTCATTCATTCAACAATTGTAATTATGCTATATTTATTTTTCATTTCAACATAAAAATAGTTTAATGTCATTTTCCATTTCCAGGAAGATTATGAGAATCTCAAAGGATGAACGAGGTGATATGAAAAATGTGCCAATAGGGATGTCCAAAAAAGTGTACAAGGAGATAGTCAAGGAAATGGACATAATTGCATCTAGGAGGAGCCATCTCAACAGCAACGTGCTTCAAATGTATGAAATCTGTATTAGTTTTTAGGTCTATGTTATACATCTCATTAATTAATTCAACATGAAATATTAATTTTGAATTGTTAATTTGTTGCAGAAAATAAAATAAAATGGAACCCAATCAACACACAAGACAGGATAGTAAGGAAAAAATGGGTTTATAGCAAATTTTGTGAGTATTTATGATTTTGTTGTAAGAAATAAAGATTTCGTAGTGGTTATGATTTGTATATTTAATTTTTTTTTGTTTTCACTAGAAATCCTTGCATGTATTCAAACAGGTGTTAACATACAAAGAGGAGCCATTAGAAGAATTAATTGACATTGGGTTAAGCAAGGGTTGTGAGTATATGTTGGCGTATCAAAAATTAATTGTGGATTTTGTAAGTCTCTATGTTGTTTTACTTCTCTCATTTTATAAGTAATAAAACAACAAAAATATTTTATATTAAATCTATGATTTGTGACGGGGCATAACACTCACAGGAAACAAAGTATGGAGTGGATCCAACAAAAGACTTGTTGATAGAAGGCATGAGATTTGATTTTGAGAGAATGTGTATCATTCATGAGTCAATTATTTCTATGGTACGTCGCTTTTCAATTTACATTATTATTTCATGTATACCATCTATTTATTTTTCATTATTCAGATACACTCAATACACTTCATTTTTATGTTTGTAGATGGAAGCTGAATAAGAGGAAAACAATCGAGTCAATCAACAAAACATTCGGCCAAATAACCCAATTGATGCAAGTGGCTCGAGCACCGAAAACCGTTCCACCGAAGAATGATGCTCCTTATTTATTTTCGATGTTAACACAAGCTAATATAGCTTGTTGTATATTTTGAAATAATTGTCTGTGAAAATCAGACATATTTTTGTATAACAATGTACTGGACATAGTGTCCGAATTCAAAAATGAGTTAACAATAAGTGTAACAATAATTACATGCATGTTGACATTTTGATTATTGTTGTCTCTATGTTTTCGTATTTTGCATGACAAAGGAACTCTTATTGATATATGATAAAATAAAAAAAATGATCTAATGCAATATTCTTCAATATAATTGTCAAATGTTATATGTGAAATGGTACATTGGTATTTTTTTCCAAGAAAAAAACATGTTTTCATTCAAGATGGAGCAAAAATACATTAGTGAGTGCCATACAGTAGTAGTAAATAGTACATCGATAATTAAATGTATGGATGATTAAATATTACAATAGATTCTTGCATCTATGATATAAGAAATTAATCCAAACAAACAATTTCAATAATTAAAATTGAAATGAATTTTACTCTAAACAAATATTTAAATTTCACATGAATAATGAAATTAAAAAAAATTAAAAATATAATAGATATATTTGACTGAAATATCACTATCCATTCTTCAAATAATCATATTCGGTTCTTTTACTAATATATGTCGCACCGGAGCACCTATACTAACATTATGCACCGGTGCGTATAAATGAAAAATTACACACCGATGCGTATATAACGTTAAGCACCGGTGTGTTTTATTCTTTGAATCACACCAGTTCATGTAGATGGCTTATGCGCACTGAGAATGATCAATGCTTATGCCCACCAATTTTTTAGTTTTTAAGCTTGACGGTGTGTTTGATGTGTTAAACTGCATCGGGTCATGTTGATAATTTGTAAGCACCGGTGAGTTTGAATATGAAATGTATCAGTGTACCATGATAAATGTACAACACCAGCAAAATTTAAACTACTAAAAAAATGTACAATGCATATGATGTAAAATATCGCACCGGTGCGTTTATGATGTAAACGCGCACCGGTGCGTATATTCTATACACAAGCACTGGTGTGGCGTTGAAATTTGATTCTTTCTGGTGCTTATCCTAGATGATTGCACCGGTGCGTCTTTACTAATCCTATAGCACTGGCGCGTCCTAGTCGGAAACACACCGGGGCGCATAATTTCAGTTATGCACACCGATGAACAAACATTTGCTAAAACCTCCGACCACTGAGTATTTTTTAGTTATAAACTGTATCCGTTATGACCTCCATAAAAACATCTGCTACCATTGGTGGAGGTCGTAGCAGAGGTTTTTTTGACAATTTTTGCCAATCTTGTAACACTAAAAACCTCCGTTATGACCTTTGCTATAGGCTCTTTTCCTTGTAGTGTATTACAAATTGCATAGATCGTTTTATGATAAGTGAAAGTATGCTTAATCATCTAGAAATAATTCGTTAGTGGGTTTGTGAAGGTGGATACTTTGATAATTTGGCGATCATTTTGGAGGTAGTGGAGGCCAACATTAAATCCGCGAATCCATTCAAATTCTATTCCTCTTGGCTCACGAAGATTGGTTATTCTCAACTAATAAAGGATGGTTGGATTCCCTATGATGTAACATCCCAAAAATTGAATGTGATCCAGTTTGAAAATAATTTGAAAAGGGAAAAAGTTGCATCAATTGAACGAGCAAAAATTTGGAATGAACGAATGGAAAAAGATATAAATATTATTGAGTCTAGACTGAGATTTTTACAGTATGTGAAAGGGTTGGATTTTGTTTCTAAGGAGGCCAAATTAAAAGTGTTGAAACTGGAGAAAAGTGAATACAAATCTTGGATTTTAGGGAAGCATAATGCAAATTAAAAAGTAGGGCATTGTGGCTAGTGAAGGAGGATTAAAATATTAATTTTTCCCACCAATATGTGAATCATGGAAAAAATGTAAACTCTATGAAAGAGGGGATTCAATACATAGGTACAAGGACATATCCAAGGCAGGAATAGACAATTTTGAAAATATTTTTAGTTTGGATGTAATGCTCGCCTCAGTACATTGACTCACCATAGACTTAAGGGCACTTTCCAAGCGACCCAGCCGAATAAACTTTAGTAAAATGATCCTTTGAATGTTTGAAATGGTTGAATGACACTTATAGAAATGGATACTTTGCTTAAAAATAATAAATGAATGCTCTGCTTAATGATTAGGGATATTATGAGATATATGATGTGTATGAATGAAATGCATGTGTTGCTTAATGACTAGCATATTTACGAAATGAATTATGATTGAATGATAGATATACTCGATTGACTGAAAGATTATGAAATGGAAATGATTGAAAATGATTGAGTGATAGATATACTCGACTGACTGAAAGATTATGAAATGAAAACATTTGAAAATTATTGAATGATAGATATACTCGACTGAATGAGATACTATGATGATGTTCCCCATAAATACAATGAATGATGAAATGATTTTATGGTGCAACGCTACTAATGTGCGCTTTGAGTGTGTGCAGTAGCAGGTAAAACGATTCACCGACTGACTCACAATGGAAAAATAAGGGTCATAAGAATGGGAAACATACATAGGGGTATGACAACGAACTGTCAACCCTGAATTGGCACTGCATGCACGGGTCAGAAGTCGTTTCATCTCACTCGGGGAAGCGTGTGACACACAGGCGAGGCCACAACAAATTGATCGCGTACGATGAGTTGAGGGGCGTGCGATAAGGAGAGCCTTATCCCTCAACCACCCTTAGTCTCCAAGGAAGTGTAGTCGAGAAATCGCGATAACGATTCCCTGATCGCTACACAGTACTCCCCACCAGAGAAAAAGGAAGTTGTCGGAAGGACCTGTCGAAGGGGTACCTAGACAATGATGGAAAAATAATATTACTCACACTCTTTGCATTTAGAAAAAATATGCATATATGATTAAAAAGGCATATAGAATTTGAGGAATTAGAATAAAAGAATGTTTTATTTTATTTCAGAAAAAGGGAAATGGGGATAGAAATGATTATTCATGAGAATTTAAAGTTGCAGATAATATTCAATTTATAAATTATAGAGCAAAAACTAAAACAATAGTCATGTAGAGACCACTCCACCTACACCCACTGATTTAGGAATTAGGAAATTGACTCTGGAGACAACAAAGAGACAATTAAGAGATTTAGGTGCACAATGATGTAGGAGTGACACTTGTTGCATGGGGATAAATATTAAAGGATTATTTAATTAAAAATTATTTATGCATGAGAAGACACATGTCATGCAAGTTTGCGTTATAAAAGAAATGGAGGAGGAGAGGATCTCTCTTGCTCCCTAGTGCTGGACGAGCATCGCAATAGAGATTTTGATTAAGTGTGATTCCTTGGAGTTGGGTTGACAGCTTGTCCTAGGATTGGGAGATCCCAGCAGAAAGTCAGGGCTTGTATGTTCTTACGACCCCACTTATTCATGGGTTCGGGGGAAAGAAGAGTACCCCCGATACGGTAGGGAGGTCAACCGAGGAGTCTTTCGATAGATTCATCGAGCTTGGATTTCTTCTTCTCATCAAGAACTACATTAACCATCTAGACAGGTTTGAGTTATTAAAGTTTTATTTTTCATTTACATTTGAATATGCATGAAAGGAATTTAGTTACAGCTACAAATTTAAGTTTATTTGAAGTTGTTATTGTATTCACTCATTTAAATAATATGGGGATAGGAAATCAAATGAATCGTGGATTCATAGAAAATTTGTTATATATACTATACTCGATAATGAGATAGAACATATTAGGCAGAAATCGTCAAATTGTTTAATAATTGTTTTCTTTTAAAAGAATCAGATTTGTAATCCATGGTGGCTTCGAATATGCATAGGAATGGATTTGTGAAGGAACTCTTCACCTTTGAATTCCATGAGAAAAGTAATCTGTGTAATGCATACTTTCTTTTGAAATCGAAACTCCTATTTTTTGGAATGGTCAATCGGCAATTAACTGTGTATAAGGATTTATATTGTAACTTATTTGTTTATTATAGAATTTTTTTTTAAAGAACAAATTTGAAGAAAAAGAAGTGTTGGGTTGGAGAAGAAAAAATTTAACACCCGCCCAATTGACGAACTCGGATATATGTTACTGAGATTAAATCTGTTTTAATAATGGTGTAAAGATTAGCCATATTAGATTTAAGTACCTATTGAGTTCAAATGATGAACTTGTAGACCTTTGGTTGATTCAAATGACTGTTAAAAATTGTTATATTGCATTTAAGTACCGGATGATACGGATGCAAATCTCGCAGAGTCTACTTAACTACATGTTTAAACATTAAACATATGGTATGTGAATGCCAATTGGCATAGCTAGTAGACCCTGTAGACTTCGATCTATATACTGCCATATTAGAGGTCGTGATTGTATATTTTCTTAATTTGGATTGGCTAATAATATCCATGCTGAAAACCCCGATTCCTTTGATCTTGGGAATTCTTTAGATTACTATGTAGAGAGATGGATCCGTAGGGATCGTAGTCTCTCTTGTGGTATTAATTCGTTTTTCTTTTAGAATGTCCAGATCCCGTGGGTTTCCACTCCCACCTAAGAGGCATTTTAAGCTTCAGTTTGAGAAGAAAAAATAGGTAGGACAATTGGAGTATCTAATTATCGAGTTTAACAATAAGGGGGAAGTCCCTAATTTTATGGTCAAGACATTAACACGTAAAGCTAGTAATTGAGATCTTGATATACTTCATAGATTTTTCAATCTGCTTTGTCTTCAATTTGAATGAAGAATAATTTCTTAAGATCTTATAACAAATTCACTTGTAGAATGCTCTTGTATAGGGAATAGGGTTAAAAAATGGGGCGTCTCATGATAGAAAAGCCACCCAATCAACGTAGAGAAGTGTTATATAAATCCCTTGATATATTTCATAGGTCGTTCAATCACTTTAATCGCTTTTAGGGCATGGGGTTACAAATGGGTTGTCTCATGAATGATAAACCTCCCAATCAACCTAGGGATGTGATCTAAAATTACCAAAATTGCATGGGTAGACTAGAAAATTTGACCCTCACAAGGAAACATAAGTAGGCAAATTATTTAACTTAGAAATTAGCAACACATGAGGACAACATAACTAAGGTGTTTCAATAGACCTAGGGTCTGAGAGACAATAACTACACAATGTGCTCTTTTTGAAAATAAAATAGGAAAAAACTCTTTCTTAAGATTCACATTTTCAAACAATGCCACCCATATTGTTCCCAAACTTCCTCAACCCACATATGAAGACGATTTAATCAAGAAAATACCTTAGAAGTGTCTGTCTTTTTATCTTATCATAGACTCCAATATACTCTAACAGAAATACCCACAAGGATTTTGTTACTAGGATAGATCATTACCTCATTAAAAACATTCAACACAAATTTCCAGCAGGCCTTTGGCATAACCATCGTGCTCACGATCAGTGGACTTAGCATTGTGATGGATAACAACTTTAGATGGGAAAATTATTTAGTTGAGAAATTATCAACCCATGAGGAAAACACAACTAAGGTGTTTCAATAAACCTAGGGGCCATGAGCCACAATAACCTACACAATGTGACTCTCTGGTATAGAATCTCCTGGATACATCACGGTCATGTTTATTTTATAGATATTTTGGACTAGATTACATTTTAGATCCTGATGGTGGGCCTAGGAGATTCTATACCTACTAAAACTAAAGTAATGTGACTTCTTGAAAATAAAATAGGAAAAAGTTCATTTTTAGACTTTGCATGCTCAAACAATGCCACCCGTGGATTCCAATTGAGAAAATACCCAAGTGTGTGTTTTTTAATCTTATCATAAACTCCAACATACTCATCAATAGAGATACCCACAATGATTTCATGAATAGGTTAGAGAATTACCTTGTGAAACACCTTCAATGCGAACTTTTAAGGGGCCTTTGGCAAAACCATTGTGCTCAGAATCATTGGACTAAGCATTGCAATGTATAACAACTTTTAATGGAGTATATTACCATCCTTGGAGTTGGTCAATGCCATTAATATGCACTCAAATTCCGTGTGACACATTAAGTTTCACTCAAGGCAACCACAAGACAAGTAACATGTCGACACCAAAGTTAATGTCATTAGTGATGAACGAAATATGTATGCAAAACCAAACTACACAAAACCTAGTGGGCTTTCCTAGCTAGCCACATAATTTTGCATACAACATATTGTTGGTTATTAAATTTATTGTGTTTAATACGATGACGTTTGATTCATTTAATTTTAGCACATATGGTTACCTCTTCCTTTTATTAATTTACATAAAAAGGTAATATTTTTACTGTCAAAATTGAATTCATGAAAACTAATTTTATTATAGCTACATTTTTTACAAGAAAATCAAAGTGAATTACAAATTCTAAGTGGCTAATTGCACACCTCCCTTACCACTCTAACACACCGTAGTGATAACTTGTAGGAAATGTATACCTAGACAGAATCACATTTTATTTTTTAGACCTATACTATATAAATGTAGATTTGAAACAAAATAACTTTTATATTTCCTCTACTATTAAATTAGGATTAGGATATGGAGATAATAAAGGCTTATAAATGAAGTTCTAGTGATATTATCATGTTTTCTTGTACAATAAAACCATATTGTAATGCTATATTGTGGGTCTTGAAAAATGCTAAAATTAAAGTTCACTAGTTTACAAGTTTTATCACTAGATTATATGATTAGAGGGATTTCATCTTACATATGTTTATGTAAATTAATTATTAAGGGTGCGAATATAAGTTGATCGTTGTTGACTCAGTTCAAATATTGAACTAAAAACCAATATCTACTTAATTATTCCATAGAACGTACCAATTTATTGAGTATACAAGTTAACATGTTTCTAAATACTATAATGAAAGTCAATATCTATGTCACTATTCCTATAAACCATTATAATTTATTGGATGCACAAGTTAACATGTTTTCAAACACTCAAATGAAAGAATATCTAAATAATTACTCATGTAGATCATTCTAATTTAAATGTATAAGTTAACAAGTGTTCCCCGATAGTTTACCATTATCCCAATTTTTGCTATTCAAGAGGGACAAAATATGGTCTATATCATAATTCAACCTACATATATACATTAATGTCAAGGTGTTGATAATGGGTTCTAATAATGAAACTTGGCATAACATGTTTTCTATAATTGAGCTTTACCGCATAGAAACTAAAACAATGTTTTTAATTTGAATTTTTAGCCACAATGAGTCGAAAACAACCTTGGGTTTTAAGGCAACTTATCAATGTTCTTCTAATATCTAATACATGGTGGAAATTAAATCATAGTAGTTCTTGATGATTCGACAAGGCTAGAATTGTTTCCAAACTAGGGTCTCATTTTTGCTATTCAAGAGGGACAAATATGGTCTATATCATAATTCAACCTACATATATACATTAATGTCAAGGTGTTGATAAGGTGTTGATAATGGGTTCTAATAATGAAACTTGGCATAACATGTTTTCTATCATTGAGCTTTACCGCATAGAAACTAAGACAATGGTTTTAATTTGAATTTTTAACACAATGAGTTGAAGACAACCTTGGGTTTTAAGTCAACTTTTTCCTTTATTATTGTCGGCCAATAATTAAAATGTAAAAAAAAAAACTAAAATGTAATAAATATTTTGTCGGCCATGTATTTTCAATTGTGTATTTCAGATATTATGTTTTTTTAAATTAAAACATAATTAAAAAAATTCATGTCTACTCATAAAATAAAAAATTATGGAAAATATTTTAAAAAATCCATGTAGGCTCATAAAATAAAATATTATGAAAGTAATTAAAAAATAGATGTTCGTTTATGAAATAAAAACTTAAAACTTAAACCTGGATCTATCAATCAAGAGAGATTAAATTTCTTGAGTTTAAATTTAAAAAAAGAAATACACCTCAAGAAATTGGATCCCTCTTGGTGCTTGATAGATATGGGTTTAAGATGAATCTATGCCAGTTATATTTTATTCTACATACCTATATAATTAGTTTATCATGTATTTCCATTCCAGATCTTGCTTAGCTTCTTGAATCCATATAAGTTTTGAGCGTTTGTGAATAGAGGGAGATAAAATAATATTTATTATATTTTATTCTACATACCTATATAATTAGTTTATCATGTATTTCCATTCCAGATCTTGCTTAGCTTCTTCAATCCATATAAGTTTTGAGCGTTTGTGAATAGAAAATATATAGTTTGTGTGGTAGTCTTTTGGTTTATTTGGTTTTTATATTCGATATTTAGGTTTTTTACGTGGATTGTTATGAGGTTCACAACTTACATAAGTTTGGCATGGAGAAAGAAATGTCTCCCCTCTCTTTTATAGAGAAAGCATTGCCTTATCTCAGCATATTTTCATCATTATCTACTATTTTTGCATTTAAATGCACTTAACTTATAGTTTTTTGAATTGGATATACATCCACACAAAATGGATATTTAGATGAATTATGATTGTTTGATGCTCTATTCTAGTTCCTATCATGCTTTTAATTCATGCTATTGAGGTTTGTGGGTTCTTATTTACCTTGTAAAAAATAGCGAACAAAAACCAAAGGTCATGTAACTACACCAGAAAACTATCAAGTAATAGATATGTAACAAGCAGTGGCTTATAACATTTGTCAAGATAAAAGATAAAAATGTTAAGCCTTTTTAAGAAGCACATTACAATTACAATTAGGAGCACATCACAATAACAATTAATGGTCATCATTTATTATTATAAGATAACTAATTAATCATATTTCCCATTCATGAACATCGTTGTATTTTTCAAGTTTCACATGTGGAGTGTCTTCAAGTTGTGGAGATGCAAACAAAAATATCGTTCTACCAATAGATACCCTAAAAAATTTAAAAGCATAATCCTAGAAAATCTTTGAATGTTTTAAATTGAATTTAATAATTTATTTATTATAAATATAAAATATAAAACTACTCATTTTAGAACTAGTCCACTGCAACTGCATTTCTAAATAAAACCATAATCCATTAGATTATTATAAATATAAACTATCAAGCAATAGATATGTAACAAGCAATGGCCTATAACATTTGTCAAGAGAAAAGATAAAAATGTTGAGCCTTTTTAAGAAGCATATTACACTTATAATTAGGAGCACATCACAATAACAATTAATGTTCATCATTTATTATTATAAGACAACGAATTAATCATATTTCTCATTCATGAACATCGTTCTTTGAATACAGTAGATGTATTTTTCAAGTTTTTCATGTGGAGTGTGTCTTCAAGTTTTGGAGATGTAAACAAAAATATCGTTCTACCAAGAGATACCCTGAAAAATTAGAAAGCATATTCCTGGAAAATCTTTGAACCTTTTATATTGAATCTAATAATTTATTTATTATAAATATTAAATATACCACAACGCATTTTAGAATTACTCCACTGCAACTGCATTTCTAAATAAAACCATAATCCATTAGATTATTATAAATATAAAATATACAGTGAGCAAGATCATGGATGCAAACAAATAAAATCAAATTGAAAATTTCAACTGCAAACTACTCATTTTAGAACTAGTCGACTGTATCCAATGCCCAAATATTACTATAGATGTATTTACAAATATTCTTCTATTTTATCCATCCATTTCTTCACCAACAAACAAAAAGCAACAAATATTACAGAGAGATGAAAGAAAAATATCCCTCTATCCATCCATTTCTTCACCCACAGACAAAAAGCAACAAATATTACAGAGAGATGAAAGCAATTTGGTAGTGAGTACACCTCTGAAAGTGATTTGGTAGTGAGTACACCTCATCAATTTATACGCACACTTCAGTCCTACTCAATCTTATAAAAGGAAGTTGACTACTTGAGTAAAGGAAGTTGACTATTTGTAGAATGGGAGATGAGGCACATAAAGAAGAGGCACGAATGGGTGTCTCTTACTACAAACAGGCTTACCATATAACACGTGATGCCACCTACTACAAACAAGCTTACCATATAACACGTGATACCACTGCCATTCCAGTACAAAATCATATCCTCCAGTACAGATGCCAAATTCTTGATCCTGGTTTGTTACTATAAGAGCAGAAGCTTCTAAAATTTATAGGCAAGTTGTAATTTCAAGGTAGTCACAATATTCATACTTTCTGCTAAACAAAGCATGTGGTTACCAGGTTGATCACTGCATGTTATGCACGTGGTTGCAGACATAGACCAGGTTGATCACATTCCTTTTGACACAACATCAGATAGAGTGTTCAATCACAAGATGTCTGTATCGTTTAAGGAATGGGTCACTCTGCAAACGGACAAAATAACATGCGATGTCACTGCTATCCACTTATATACTCAAACCTTAAAATTTTGTGAGAGGCCAACTAATCTCTTGTCACAAATGCCTGAACAACCAATTTTAAATATCCAGTGTCAGACTAGAGATGAGATTAAAAATGCCATTCAATTATTGGGACAATGGGTGCTGTATAAAAAATAGCAAGATCATAACCTTACAGGGAAAATGTTGGGTACACAATTAGTAGTAGGTCTTTCTGGCCTTGCTTATGATTGGTGGAGATGGCTACCCCAAGATTCAAGAAATGAGATGTTAGCTGCAGATGATGCAGATGACCAAATCCTAAAATCCCTTGGTAAAGAGTTTTATGGTCCTGAAGATGGCGAAGATTATGACCATCTTGCTTCACTTTTTATGTCTACACGACTGTGTAATTTGAGTAAAAGTGAAGAGTATTTCTGCTATATGCGAAAAATTTTGATCTCTTCAGGTAAATCTAGAAATCTAGCTTATTTAAAGCATTATTTAAGAAGTTTTCCAAGACATGTTCCTGATGCAGTTGAACATGCTATCAAAGATAAAAAGGTAGATCTTAGATCCTTGTCACTAGCCCAACTACATGCTCATATTTTTGAAACATGGCAAGAACACTATCTTGAGCGGAGGGTTAGTAAAGATTTCAAGAGGCACCAGAAAATGTACTCTGCTTCATTCTGCAAAGATGTAGCAGGAATGCCTGATTGGGGGTGCGGTGCACACAATCGTGGACATTTGAAAGAATCTTGTAGTTGTCATAAGAAAAAGAAGAAAGGATTCTATACTTCCAGTCCTAGGTTCCACCGAGATGAACCATATAAGCATAAATCTAAGTATGGGCATAACAATTTGAAGAAACAACGATCTCAGTTTAAAACGAGAAAATTTGTCAAAAGAAGAACTGAGAAAGGTAGAAAAGATGTCTGTTTCATTTGTGGAAAACTAGGTCACTGGGCAGGGAAATGTCTAGAAAATAAATCTCGTACGAGGCTTGCATCCTTATGTGCTAATTTAGATCCACACTGGTGGGATCTATTTGAGTTATCTGTTGATTCTCCTCTTCCCGAAGGAGAAATTATTTACCTTGATGAATCCGATTTTGATTCTGACAGTGATCAGTCTGATTCTTCTCTTTTGGCTAAATTTGTCGTTGACTCTGAGTCTGATTCCAACTCTAGTTCTGATAGCCAGGATGCAAATTTAGGGGGGTGCACCATACTAGAGTTTGATTTTTCACTGAATATGCTCTCATTTAATCCTATCTATTCTTATGAAAAACGGTTGGAAGAAGTTGATTTGAAATTAACAACTGTTCTAGTCTATCAGTATGTCCTCAGACAAGAACTTAGAGAGGAAAAATCTCGATTGTTTAGTCTATTGGGAAAACAGACAGAAATAAAGGGTAAAGGTAAAATACATTCTCCTCCTGCTAGGTATAATCTAGCAGACTTATACAGAGATTACCCTGATCAGCATGAAGATAGACAGCAGCATAGGAGAGATAGAGAAAAATTATTGAGACTCCAAATAAAGAATAAACAGAAGGAATTGAAAAAGTTGGTTAAAGAGATTGAGGAATAAAAGGAAACAATAAGAATTCTAGTTTTGGAGAAAGACCAATCCTCTGATGAAGATCTCTCCAAACACCTAGAACAAGCCCTTTCCCATCCTAAAACCAAAGAAGATTCACCTCAGTCCTCTCCTCCTCATAAACCTTCTTCCCCACAATCTCAAGTTCAAAGTCTCCTTGGAGCTTTCCAAGGTCCTAAAACGTTTGTACAGATCACCTTTAATCCACCTGAGTATAAGCCATACAATCTGTATTGTTTGATAGATTCAGGTTGTCAATTTAATTTAGCAAAAGGTTCTGCTACCCAAACTTTTTATTGGGAAAGATGTAAAGATTTTGGTTCAGCCATAGAAGGGACACCTGTGTCACTTTCTGGTAAAACTGAAGATTTTCCAATTTGTGTGTCTTCTGTTAAGAGTCAGTTATCTTTTTATAGGTTAGATAGTATGAAAGAAGATTGTGTCTTAGGATCTGAATTTCTTCAAAAAGTCAGTCCATTTTCAATGGATATGTCTAAAATGTTATTTTCTTGTACAGATAATTCCCAATCTGTCATTTGTCCATTAACTTTCATTCCTGTATATATGTGTAATGTGTCAAATGAGTCAGTTTCAGTAAAGGCCCCAAAGGTTGGTGATTTGAACAAAATGGATCGTTGCATTGCATATGCAAAAAGTCACAAAGAGAAAGCTCTGGCTGCTATAACACATAAATTGGTAAAAGATTGTTGCTCTGAGAGTCCAAATGCATTCTGGACCAGAGAGAAATATTTTATGTCTTTGTCGTTTGATCCATTGCAAAAGATCAACCCATGAAAGCTTCAGCCAAAATCATGTCACCATTTGAAAGAGAATTCTGTGCAGTAGAAGTTAAAGATCTGCTGAAAAAAGGTTTAATAGAACCTTCCAAGAGCCCATGTTCATGTCGTGCTTTTGTGGTAAACAAGCACTCAGAACAAAAAAGAGGGAAACCAAGATTAGTGGTAAATTACAAGCCCCTCAATGTTGTCCGGCAAAAAGTTAGGTATCCTTTGCCTAACAAAGCTAGTCTTTTGCAGAGAATATCTGGTTGCACTATCTTCAGCAAGTTTGATCTAAAATCTGGTTTTTATCAGATTGGTATAGAAGCTAAAGATAGGTATAAAACAGCTTTTGTGGTTCCCCATGGCCAGTATCAATGGAAAGTGCTTCCATTTGGAATTAATAACGCTCCTTCTGAATTCCAAAAACGGATGGAAGATATCTTTAGAGATATCCCTTGGCTCCTGGTTTTTATTGATGATATATTGATTTGTTCTAAGAACCTACAAGACCATTTAAAACATCTGCAGAAGTTTTATGATCTTGTCTTTAAACATGGTTTAGTTTTATCAGAATCTAAAATGGAGATAGGAAAATCTGAAATGGATTTCCTAGGTTTCAAAATCCAAAGAGGTCAGGTTATTCTGCAAAAACATTTTTTAAGTTCTTTTGAGCATTTTCCTGATCAAATTCTTGATAAAACTTAGTTACAAAGGTTCTTAGGTTCTTTAAATTATATCTGACCATTTTACAAAGGGCAAGCAACGGATATCCATATTCTCCAACAAAGGTTAAAAAAGAATCCGCCCAAATGGTCTAAAAAGATGACTTTGGCAGTCAGCAAAATTAAAGCCAAAGTTCAGGATCTTCCTGTTCTACATTTGCCTCAAGGATCTGGCAAATTAATAATAGATACAGATGCCTCTGCAACCACCTTGGGTGGTGTTCTGCTAGAAGAAATTTCTGGGAAGGAAAATATCTGCGGGTATGCTTCAGGTTCATTCAAAGCTGCAGAGTTAAATTATCCCAGCAACCATAAAGAAATTCTTGTTGTTAAGAAAACAGTCCAGCATTTTATCTTATTCCTCAAGCCTGTGAAATTTGTAATTAGAATGGATTTAAAGATAATGCCTAGAATCTTTAGAAACAAAAATTTAATGGCTGAAAATAGTAGCAGAATATTGAAGTGGTTTATATGGCTATCAAATTTTGATTATGATATAGTTTATAAACCAGGTTATTTAAACTGCCTTATTGATATGCTAACTCATGAGATAGTGCAGCAGTCTCCTCTTCCAAATCTGAATATGTTATCAGCAGATGCTTTAGCAGCAGGTGCCAGCTCCAGCAAGAGCACAAACAAGGGAAAAGCCCCTGTCACCTCCCAGCTGAGAAACGCTATGTTTCTCAAACCGTGGGATGACACTCTCCCACCAGTAGATAGAAGGAAGCTCCTGGATAAGCGGATAGATACCTTGATATTACGCTTATCAAACAAATTCAATCCAACCCTGCAAACTGCATATCATGGAACGCTAGGAAAAGTCTGCATTTCGTGGCTTCAGTAATGCTCAAGAGAAACTGAAGCGCTGCAAAGAACTCTGGATCGACTGTAATCAAGAAAAAGGTGAAACGGTCTAGTACGTGGATATCAGCGAAGGTAACTTGACATGGACAAGTTACAACCTTATTTTGCAATTTTGCAGAGAAAGAAGAACTGTTATCATATGTGGTGATCCAGGTAACTTGAGAAACAAATCTTGGTCTGGTTGGACTGAGATACTATTGGATAAATTATGTCCAAGAATAGATTGGACGAATAGGCGAGCCAACTTCATTCTGCATCTGCAAGCAAATATGCAAGTGGCTGATCAGAATAATCTATGGTTTAAATTCAAATTAAACCATGAAGGTGGAAAGTACAGTCAGCTTGAGCACTCAGTTTTCATCAATCAGAAGTACATCAAGCGTGATCACAAAGGTCACCGTATTGATACAAAGATACATACTCGTACTTTGCCTTTGGACTACCGGATTGAATCACTTTTTGAAAGTAAATTTATTGGTGAACCGAATCAACTCCTTTACGGATCTGATGTGGAAAAGAATTTTAGTCCATGGTTATATCCGCCACCTGATCCTCATGATGATGATGCTCCCTACTTTAGTGATTCGCAAGATCTGGATTCACTCATCGCTGCCCGTGAACTTGAAGAATATGAAGACTGGCTTGATAACGATTTCGGCTGTACCTGCGGTGGATAGCTTGTCAGCGATGAAAGAGTGTGCTTGTGCTATCATGCGCGGAGCCCATATGATTGATTATGTTGTACAAAGGTTAATTTTTGTAAAAGTGTAGATGCTACTTTTTGTCATGAAAGCCGTGGTGGGCCGGCATATGCATCCACGTATGTACGTTTTCAGGAATCTGTCTCCCATGTTTCGTCCTTTGGCCATGTTTGTCGGCCATGTTGGTCTTCCGAGTCCCCATATGGCACTGCCTCCAAGGGATGAGATAATGATAGTGTGGTCCCACTATCACCTCGGAATCTTATCTTTTAACCTATGAGTGCCAGTATTGTACCACCGGGTAACTAGCTAAAGGGTTATAAATAAAGAGCTCATGGCTCATTGTAATTCATTCATTTTTAGAGTCCTCATGAGTTGAGAAGCTCTGCAAGTCGAGTCGGAGAAGCTGAGGTTGTATGCTCTGCAGATTGCCCTTAAGGTATAATACTGCATTAGAAGACTGAAGCTTTGAGTCTGTAAAGTCTGTAATGTCTGTCTGTGTTTAGGGTTTTAGTAAGCATATCTTAGAATCCCCAGGTAGCCTCTGAGTAAGTTTCCATTCTGCGGATTCTGAAAAGTAAATGGGTCTAAGACGTTGTGCTTAGACACAATAGAGTTGTAGTGATGAGCTTCGCTGTCCGAAGCCGATCTGCCTGTATGTAAAGCTGCTGCCATTAATAAAATTTGTGGAGTCATCATTGAATCAATGAAGAAAGTCGATCTTGGCGTGCATGGCATTTTTAATCTCATCTCTACTCTGACACTGGATATTTAAAACTGGTTGTTCAGGCATTTGTGACAAGAGATTATTCATTCCATTCAATTATTGGGACAATGGGTGCTGTATAAAAAACACCAAGATCATAACCTTACAGGGAAAATGTTGGGTGCACAATTAGTAGCAAGTCTTTCTGGCCTTGCTTATGATTGGTGGAGATGGCTACCCCAAGGGTCAAGAAATGAGATGTTAGGTGCAGATGATGCAAATGACCAAATCCTAAAAGCCCTTGGTAAAGAGTTTTATGGTCCTGAAGATGGCGAATATTACGACCATCTTGCTTCACTTTTTATGTCTGCACGACTGTGTAATTTGAGTAAAAGTGAAAAGTATTTCTGCTATATGCAAAAACTTTTGATCTCTTCGGGTAAATCTGGAAATCCAGCTTATTTAAAGCATTATTTAAGAAGTTTTTGAGGACATGTTCCTGATGCAGTTGAACAAGCTCTCAAAGATAAAAAGGTAGAGCTTAGATCCTTGTCACTAGCCCAACTGCACGCTCATATTCTTGAAACATGGCAAGAACACTGTCTTGAGAGAAGGGTTAGTAAAGATTTCAAGAGGCACCAGAAAATGTACTCTGCTTCATTCTGCAAAGATGTAGCAGGAATGCCCGATTGGGGGTGCGGTGCACACAATCCTGGACATTTGAAAGAATCCTGTAGTTTTCATAAGAAAAAGAAGAAAGGATTCTATACTTCCGGTCCTAGGTTCCACCCAAATAAACCATATAAACATAAATCTAAGTATGGGCATAACAATTTGAAGAAACAACAATCTCAGTTTAAAAAGAGAAAATTTGTCAAAAGAAGAACTAAGAAAGGAAAAAAATGTGTCTGTTTCATTTGTGGAAAACCAGGTCACTGGGTAGGGAAATGTCCAGAAAGGAAATCTCGTCCAAAGCTTGCAGCCTTATGTGCTAATTTAGATCCACACTGGTGGGATCTATTTGAGTTATCTGTTGATTCTCCTCCTCCTGAAGGAGAAATTATTTACCTTGATGAATCCGATTTTGATTTTGACAGTGATTAGTCTGATTCTGCTCTTTTGGCTAAATTTGCCCCTGAATTTGAGTTTGATTCCAGCTCTAGTTATGATAGCCAGGATGCAAATTTAGGGGGGTGCACCATACCGGAGTTTGATTTTTCACTGAATATGCTCTCATTTAATCCTATCTATTCTTATGAAAAATAGTTGGTAGAAGTTGATTTGAAATTAACAACTGTTCTAGTCTATCAGTATGTCCTCAGACAAGAACTTAGAGAGGAAAAAGCTCGATTGCTTAGTCTGTTGGGAAAACAGAAAGAAATAAAGGGTAAAGGTAAAATACATTCTCCTCCTGCTAGGTATAATCCAGCAGACTTATACAGAGATTACCCTGATGAGCATGAAGATAGATAGCAGCATAGGAGAGATAGAGAAAAATGATCGAGACTCCAAATAAAGGATAAACATAAGGAACTGAAAAAGTTGGTTAAAGAGATTGAGGAATTAAAGGAAACAGTAAGAATTCTAGTTTTGGAGAAAGACCAATCATCTAATGAACATCTCTCTAAACACCTAGAACAAGCCCTTTCCCATCCTGAAACCAAAGAAGATTCACCTCAATCCTCTCCTCCTCATTCACCTTCTTCCCCACAATCTCTAGTTCAAAGTCTCCTTGGAGCTTTCCAAGGTCCTAAAATGTTTGTACAGATCACCTTTAATCCACCTGAGTATAAGCCATACAATCTGGATTGTTTGATGGATTTAGGTTGTCAGTTTAATTTAGCAAAAGGTTCTGCTATCCCAACTTTTTATTGGGAAAGATGTAAAGATTTTGGTTCAGCCATAGAAGGGACACCTGTGTCACTTTCTGGTAAAACTGAAGATTTTCCAATTTTTGTGTCTTCTGTTAAGAGTCAGTTATCTTTTTATAGGTTAGATATTCTGAAAGAAGATTGTGTCTTAGGATCCGAATTTCTTCAGAAAGTCAGTCCATTTTCAATGGATATGTCTAAAATGTTATTTTCTTGTACAATTAATTCCCAGTCTATCATTTATCCATTAACTTTCAGTCATGTATATAAGTGTAATGTGTCAAATGAGTCAATTTCAATAAAGACCCCAAAGGTTGGTGATTTGAACAAAATGGATCGCTGCATTGCGTATGCAGAAAGTCACAAAGAGAAAGCTCTGGGTTCTATAACACAGAAACTAGTAAAAGATTGTTGCTCTGAGAGTCCAAATGCATTCTGGACCAGAGAGAAATATTTTGTGTCTTTTCCATTTGATCCATTGCTAAAGATCAAACCCATGAAAGCTTCAGCCAAAATCATGTCACCATCTGAAAGAGAATTCTGTGCAGCAGAAGTTAAAGATCTGCTGAAAAAAGGTTTAATAGAACCTTTCAAGAGCCCATGGTCATGTCGTGCTTTTGTGGTAAACAAGCACTTAGAACAAAAAGAACGAAACCAAGATTAGTGGTAAATTACAAGCCCCTCAATGTTGTCCTGCAAAAAGTTAGGTATCCTTTGCCTAACAAAGCTAGTCTTTTGCAGAGAATATCTGGTTGCACTATCTTCAGCAAGTTTGATCTAAAATCTGGTTTTTATCAGATTGGTATAGAAGCTAAAGATAGGTATAAAACAGCTTTTGTGGTTCCCCATGGCCAGTATCAATGGAAAGTGCTTCCATTTGGAATTAATAACGCTCCTTCTGAATTCCAAAAACGGATGGAAGATATCTTTAGAGATATCCCTTAGCTCCTGGTTTTTACTGATGATATATTGATTTGTTCCAAGAACCTGCAAGACCATTTAAAACATCTGAAGAAGTTTTATGATCTTGTCTTTTAGCATGGTTTAGTTTTATCAGAATCTAAAATGGAGATAGGAAAATATGAAATGGATTTCCTAGGTCTCAAAATCCAAAGAGGTCAGGTTATTCTGCAAAAACATGTTTTAAGTTCTTTTGAGCATTTTCCTAATCAAATTCTTGATAAAACTTAGTTACAAAGGTTCTTAGGTTCTTTAAATTATATCCGACCATTTTACAAAGGGCAAGCAACAGATATCCATATTCTCTAGCAAAGGTTAAAAAAAATCCGCCCAAATGGTCTAAAAAGATGACTTTGGCAGTCAGCAAAATTAAAGCCAAAGTTCAGGATCTTCCTACTCTATCTTTGCCACAAGGATCTGGCAAATTAATAATAGAGATAGATGCCTCTGCAACCACCTAGGGTGGTGTTCTACTAGAAGAAATTTCTGGGAAGGAAAATATCTGCGGGTATGCTTCAGGTTCATACAAAGCTACAGAGTTAAATTATCCCAGCAGCCATAAAGAAATTCTTGCGGTTAAGAAAACAGTCTAGCATTTTATCTTATTCCTCAAGCCTGTGAAATTTGTAATTATAATGGATTTAAAGATAATGCCTGGAATCTTTAGTAATGAAAATTTAATGGCTGAAAATAGTAGCAGAATATTGAAGTGGTTTATATGGCTATCAAATTTTGATTATGATATAGTTTATAAACCAGGTTATTTAAACTACCTTGTTGATATGCTAACTCGTGAAACAGTGCAGCAGTCTCCTCTTCCAAATCTGAATATGTTATCAGCGGATGCTTTAGCAGTAGGTGCCAACTCCATCAAGAGAACAGACAAGGGAAAAGCCCATGTCACCTCCCAGCCGACAAAGGCTTTGTTTATCAAACTGTGGGATGACACTCTCCCACCAGAAGATAGAAGGTAGCTCCTTGATTATGCCCAGAGACATGAAGCAAAAAGATACCTTGATCTTACGCTTATCAAACAAATTCAATCCAGTCCTTGCAAACTACATATCATGGAACGCTGGGAAAAGTCTGCATTTCGTGGCTTCGGTAATGCTCAAGAGAATTTGAAGCGCTACAAAGAACTCTGGATCGACTGTAATGAAGAAAAAGGTGAAACGATCTGGTACGTGGATATCGGTGAAGGTAACTTGACATGGACAAGTTACAACCTTATTCTGCAATTTTGTAGAGAAAGAAGATCTGTTATCATATGTGGTGATCCAGGTAACTTGAGAAACAAATCTTGGTCTGGTTGGACTGAGATACTATTGGATAAATTATGTCCAAGAATAGATTGGATGAATAGGCGAGCCAACTTCATTCTGGATCTGCAAGCAGATATGCAAGTGGCTAATCAGAACAATCTATGGTTTAAATTCAAATTAAACCATGAAGGTGGAAAGTACAGTCAGCTTGAGCACTCAGTTTTCATCAATCAGAAGTACATCAAGCGTGATCACAAAGGTCACCGTATTGATACAAAGATACATACTCGTACTTTGCCTTTGGACTACTGGGTTGAATCACTTTTTGAAAGTGAATTTATTTATGAACCGAATAAGCTCCTTTACGGATCTGATGTGGAAAAATGTTTTAGTCCATGGTTATATCCTCCACCTAATCCTCGTGATGATTATGCTCCCTACTTTAGTGATTCGCAAGATCTAGATTCACTCATTGCTGCCCGTGAACTTGAAGAATATGAAGACTGACTTGATAATGAGTTTGGTTGTACCTGTGGTGGAAAGCTTGTCGGCGATGAAAGAGTGTGCTTGTGCTATCATGCGCAGAGCCCATATGATTGATTCTATTGTACAAAGGTTAATTTTTGTAATAGTGTAGATGCTACGTTTTGTCATGAAAGCTGTGGTGGGCCGGCATATGCATCCACGTATGTACGTTTTCGGGAATCCGTCTCCCATGTTATGTCCTTTGGCCATGTTTGTCGGCCATGTTGGTCTTCTGAGTCCCCATATGGCACTACCTCCAAGGGATGAGATAATGATAGTGTGGTCCCACTATCACCTCAGAATATTAGCTTTTAACCTATGAGTGCCAGTATTGTATCACCGGGTAAATGGCTAAATGGTTATAAATAAAGAGCTCACGACTCATTGTAATTCATTCAGTTTTAGAGTCCTCATGATTTCAGAAGCTCTACAAGTCGAGTCGGAGAAGCCAAGGTTGTATGCTCTGCAAATTTCCCTTGAGGTATAATACTGTATCAGAAGACTAAAGCTTTGAGTCTATAATGTTTGTCTGTGTTTAGGGTGTTAGTAAGCATATCTCAGAATCCCCAAGTAGCCTCTAAGTAAGTTTCCGTTCTGTGGATTCTGAAAATTAAATGGGTCTGAGACGTTGTGCTTAGACACAATAGAGTTGCAGTGACGAGCTTCGTTGTCCGAAGCTGATCTGCATGTATGTGAAGCTGCTACCATTAATAAAATTTGTGGAGTCATCATTGAATAAGTGAAGAAAGTCGATCTTGGCGTGCATGAACCTGGCTCTGATACCATGCACGCCAAGATCGACTTTCTTCACTGATTCAATGATATGACTCCACAAATTTTATTAATGGCAGCAGCTTTACATACAAGCAGATCGGCTTCAGACAGCGAAGCTCGTCACTTGCAAAGCTTCTCAAATGTACAGAATTGTTATACCTCCATATTTCATAGTGTCACATCTTCACAGTAAAAAGAGTTAACGACACTTCCCCTACTACTTAAAACACCCAGAAGAGAAAAATGATGAGTGATCCTTGAAGGCAAACCTACCCTGTCAAGAATCAACCCAACTGAGACTTCATATACCTACACTACCGTGCCTTTCTCCATCTTAGGTGCACGGTAGTCCACACTACCGCGCTATGCTCTTTCTATGCCATGCGGTACTACCGCGTTATGCTCTATTGGAGTGGTGCGGTACACCATTTTTAGCCTTTTTGCCATGGCTTGTGGGATTTTGATTTTCGAGAGATTTTTGAGGATTGGTGTCCCTTATTCGATCCTAACTCACTTTCTGTGATTAGTAGGCCTGATCCACTAAACTCTCCCAAGATCCACCCTTCTCTCTTATTGGTTAACCCTACCACACACTATAAGAGAGAGGCATTCCATGAGCAAAGAGGAGGACTCTTGGAGACATCAAACTTATGATCTTGAAGCTTTGTGAAGATAGCTAGAGGAGGAAGCACTTGGAGCTGGGAGTTGGCTTGGATATCAAGCAACCGTTGTAAGTGACTTCAAGTTGGTAATAGAAAATAACTTGTCTTGTTTCCCAAATCACATGTGTTGATTTTGTTTCAATGATATGATTTGTATCTATTATAGATTTAGATCCTAACTCATATTTCAAGTTGTTAGAGAATTGTATATGCTTGTGTCTTGGTTTCATTTTGACAGGCTCATTCGCAAGGACTTGGAAGTTGGAGCAACCATAAAGACAAGCAATTGGATTGAAGGTCAGTTAGATCTCTTATGTTTCTTCTAGCAGTTTAATCTTGAAATGTCTGTTTAGATCTAGGAATTCAAGGTAGCATTTGTTTAGTTTTGTCTTAGTTTAGAGTCAGTTAAAATCTACTTTAATCTAAGAGAATTTCTACCTATCCGTAGGGAGAAAATTTTACAAACAAGAATGGCGACTCCGCTGGTTTGACCCCATTTGATTGAGTGATCTCACTTTCAGTCATTTTTTATTGTGATTCTTCTTTCTCTTCAAACCAGTATTGAATTTTGGTCTTCTTGACCTTTATTCTTCCCTCCTCTCTATATTTTTCCTCCCTGTGTGATCAGTGAGTCCTTTGGGTCTGCAGCAACCCTGAAAAATTCATTTTTCTTTTCAAAAGTTGCGTTTTTCCATACTTTGCAACAGTACAGCACCCTCAGCACTTCCTACAGCGCGGTAGTACCGCGTATCCTGCACTCTTACCAGAGCAGTAGTGTACCAGTACCACGCTCTAGTCTTCTTCTGCCACGCGGTAGTGTCTGCATATTTTCAATTTTTTCTTCCCTGCTTGGTTTCGTGAGTCATTTTTCATTTTTTTCTCTGCCTTCGTTGGTGTTTTCTGTTTCCTGTTACTATCCTGTTCATTACACAGTCTTTGTGGTGTGTTTATTTCTTTTGTGAGCTTGATTATCTCAT
The DNA here is from genome assembly GCA_027924585.1 of Larix kaempferi. Classification (NCBI taxonomy): domain Eukaryota; kingdom Viridiplantae; phylum Streptophyta; class Pinopsida; order Pinales; family Pinaceae; genus Larix; species Larix kaempferi. The sequence continues at coordinate 11,925,402 of BSBM01000099.1, forward strand.
GAGTTAGTGGCATTATTTGCACATTGGGTCACCCCTTCAGTTTGATTGCATTGGCTTGATCTTCTCATCACAACCAGACCATTACTACTGTTCTCTTTTATGGGATCGTGTAGCTTTCATAGTCACATTGTTTCCATTATTATCATTAAAATCTATATTGAAAATTATCATTGGAGAACATTTGTGTTGTTTGAAATAGTCTAGCAGTATTATTGTGCATTAGGAAGTGAACCATTGAAATTTGTCACAGAAATTCTCTTTTTTTTTTAAGCATCTTAGTTGTAAGATCAGTGAATTCGGAAAGAAGTGTTTATTTCAGTTTGGCTCTATTTACAGAAAGAAAACAAAAAAAATTTGTTTTTGGTTTTTAATTGCTTGTGAAAGTTTCATGCATTTATGATCGAAGAACTCTCTCTCTTCCATAGCTAGTTTTCATCAAATACAAGGCTTATTTCGATTCATTCTCACTTGCATGGTTTGGGTCGTCACAACACCACCAAGTTTCATGTCCATTTACCCGATTGAGTAATACAACCACTAAAATTAATCTCCCTAACTAAACCAACATTAACCTCACTTGAGGAAATCAAAAGAATTTGGTAGTTAGGTAGGACACCGGGGATAGGCATCAAAATAATTCCCCCTTGTCATTTTCATCTGAAACATAGTTGTTGTCCTCTAGGGAACTAAAATCCTCTAGTATTTATTGACACGGTCACAACCAGTTTATGGAGGGGCCTCCTGACTGTTTTTAACTTTCAGGGATTAAACCGCCGCGAGATTGAGAACCAGATGGACTCTATGGAATGCCGCACTCCACTTAGCCCTAAGGCAACATCGATCATTGTCTTTCTTGTAATTCATAGTAATGCAAGGGTGATAAGGCAGAAGTGCCGAAAACCTTTTCCGACATGTCATGAACGAGGTAGCTTAGTGACTTTTCTACTAGGGCTCTTTTACCCAGGATCCCTTTCGGTAGAGGGATATCCTTCTCATATTGGTCTCTCACGTTGTATTGTTCGACTTGGATTTCATCACCTTGCGAAGGATACAGCTTGTTGAGGTCTCCACCTCTTAGTTAGGAGTTTGCTTGTTATCTCATCTTTATAGAGGGTCATTTTTCTTTTTAGTGACTGCTTGTTGGCATTCTAGCCATTATTTTTATCAGCTCGCTTACTGAGACACTGGTCTCAGTATAGATTTTAGAGCTTGCTTTTTTGGCCTGCGAGCCTTGATTTTTCTAGCTCCTCTTTTGCACACTCGGCTGCATTAGAGTTTTTGAGTTCTTTGTTACAAGACTGCCCCCAAATTTCATATTCCTACCATCATGTCAGAACCACCATGGAGATCACGACGAGTACAAGGCAAAAGCCCTCCACCACCACCACCGCCACGAACCTCAGGTCCACCTGCATCACATATTCTCACCCCTCCTGGCCGCGGTGCTGGTCGAGGGAACATTCCACCGCCGATACACACTACATCTTCAGTTCCGTCTGTAACAGTTACTCACAGCACAGTCTCAAAACCTCTTGCAGTTTCTGCAACCACTAGTATATCTGAGATTCCCACTGTCAATTCACCCACTGTTATTCCAGATATATCTGCCACAGTGGACAACATTACAGCGGTTGAATCTAGTACAGCCCAAAATACTAGACCAGAGGCCATCCTCCTACCTGATTTCAACACCTCCCTTCCACCAGAAACTTTCCACGATGACACAGACGGATCTGTTGGAACCACCGAAGGATCTAACCAAGATATACCTGGCTTGATTTCAGTCTCGGGTGGGTACGTCGAAATTATTGAAGACACTCAACTTCCTGACACACCTTTTGAACCTGATTATGGCTTTATCACTTCCCAGGCGGAGCTTCCGCCTGTTATCACCGCGCCATCCAGTGTTCATCCACAGGAAACCAATTCTTCCAGCAACGTACCTCGAACCGTATCTCTCCCCAACCTCCCCCCGGGACATGAGATCATGGCCTCCATCCAGTCTAGTATGGTTAGTCTCGCAAATTCCCCATTAGCATCATCACAGTTTAAACGCAACACAGAGCAAATGCTCTCGACAGCTTCTAGATATCCCCCTGTTACTTGTCCTCCTGACTATCGGGATCCCAACATCCTGTCTAGCATAGAGTTTCATCACTCCTATGCAGACGGCTCCGGACCTTCAGACGTTACTATACCTAGGTTCCCGCCGGACCCCGAAAACCCTTTTCAGGACATGAACCTGGACCCAGTCTTCGATGGTCCTCCTATCATTGAACACGCTATGTACGATACCCCCGATACCCCTCGGTTAAATTCCCCACATTTTCTACCATCACCCATGTTTGGCGCACATTCTATGAGGGATAACCCAGTTTTTTCTCCGTCCTCGCCTGTCAGATATGGAAGACCCCCTCCACAAATCGGCACTTTTGGCGTCGTTGGCCAATCGACACTATCGTATTTGGCTAGTGGCAGAAGAACACCAATTCATACTGCTGGATCTTCCATTTTGACCAGAGGTTCACCTTCGACCACCATCTACACTATCTCAGGAGGTGGACAACCGACTGTCGTGGTCCCCAACTCCGACAACCAAACTCCCCCTGGTGGGCCATCAACCCAACCTGCTGGAGGACAATCCTTTGTTTGGAACTCCATTCCTATTCAACAACCTCCCCCTATAGGGCCATCCAACCCATCTGCTGGAGGGAAACCCATAGGCACCATCCAACTGTTGGTTGTGGAGCCAGATCTTCTAGTCTCATAAATGATATCGTATCAGCTGTGTTTGTACCCCAGTTTTATATGATATGTAGGTGGACTGTACAGTCACCCTAGTAGGGGGGTTTGGGGGGGCATCACCCCCCCACGGGGTTCTAGGGGGGATCATCCCCCCTGGCTGGGGGGTCTGGGGGCCAGCGGTCCCCCAGCGGGGGTTCGGGGGTAGTGCCCCCGAGAAATGGGGGTTCGAGGCAACGCCCCTGAAGAAAATTTTTGGGGCTGTTTTCGCCAGCTGTTTTGTGGGCCCATGGTTTTGGGTATCCCGTGGTATTTTCCCATTGTATTTCCCTCATAAAATAAAGACATTGTAATACGACTAGGTATGATGATGTATTAGGTTTTATGCATCGTAAAGATCTCTGAGATCAGGAGAGAGACTGTGAAATAGAGAAGAGGAAGTGCAGCGGTTGTGCTGCAGGTTGTATCCCTTCACCTTGCTGGATGGTAATAATAATAAGGACTGGAAAATTCAGTGTGGACGTAGCCCAAGTTGGGTGAACCACGATATATCTATGTCTCTCTTGTAATGTGTATGTGTGATTATATTTGCATTTATGTTTATTGTTATTGCTCTACGATCCTATTTTTCTAACACCAACAACCCTCCTAACCAGCAGCATCTGCTCAGTATGGTATGTACAACACACCTGGCAGCGGACAACCTTATACCGGTTTTCCAACCGGGCCTCATCCTCAACATCCCCCGTCAGGTACGCTTCCTTCTTGGGAACCTCAAATCCCACAGAGTGGTGTGTACTCATTATTTGGAAACTGGAACCCAGCTGGGGGGCAATCTCAGATTCCCCCCAACTTGAACTCCGGCTTCCCTTATCCTTCGGCTGCTACAACTCCATGGAACCCATCCCTTCAATTTCCACACGTTCCTCAAGGAGGAACGAACCTTCCATGGACACCACTGTCGCAGCCACCCCCCAACCCTGCTATGGGAAACCCTCCACTTACTCAATATAGTGGTAACATTCCTGGAACACAACAACTCCAAGGAACTTTTCCCCAACTAGGAGCAGCAACCATTCCTAAGTTTCAGCAACCCCAAGGTACCATACCTACCATCCCCACTCAGCAGAACATCCACCAACCAGTTACCAACACTCAACCGGTTAACCAGATGGCCTACTACCCATAGAACTTCCAGCAGTACCCCACGAGTAACACATATGGGTATAACACGCAACAGTATGCTATGCAGGTCCCCCCAGGTTTCTCTGCACCATACGGTTATTACTCATACCCGCAGACTAATCGTCAACTTCCCTTTTTGGCCACGCTAGACTTACTTGATTTGTCGAGGCTCATTAACGATCCCATATGGCATGAACCTCACTAGCCACCCATTCCAGCCAAACTTCCATCAGACATTCCTAAGTTCGATGCGAAGCCCGGGGAAGACCCCAAGAACCATGTAATGACCTTCCATCTTTGGTGTTCATCCAACTCCTTGATGGATGATTCCATTCGACTACGGCTCTTCCAGCGTATACTTATCGGCACAGCAACAAAATGGTACATTGAGCTGCCACAACACTCTTTCCACGATTTCAATACCTTGGCTATGCAGTTTATGACCCATTTCCAGCTCCCCATCCGGTATGAGACTGGAACAGAACTGTTAGCCTCACTGCATCAAACCACTTCTACGCACATTTTGGATCACATCCATGAGTGGCGTCGATGCCATAGGCTAATCAAGGCACCCATTATGGATCAGCTACTTGTTGATTGGTTCACGAATTTCTTTTTGCCTCCCATAGCCAGGGACATCGCTATGCGCGGGCCGGTCACAGAAGAACAAGCCATCTCGGCAGCTCAGTACATGGATTTGGTATACACCCAATCTGACACTTTACACAAACTTCTTCCCCATGCTGCCCGCGTTACCACTGATCCAACAAAACCTGCCACTGAACCCCCCATTGATGGTATTGTCAGTTCAGTCAAGGCCCACCCTACTACCAACTCGACAGGGTAACAAGCTTCTGCTTCCCCCGCTCTACCTCAGGCTGCTTCAAAAGCTACTGCTTCTCCTGCTATCTCCTCCGAAGTGAACGCAGTTCAATCTATGTCACAACCATTCGGAGGAAAGAAGAAGAACAATCATGGTAAATCCAAGAAGAATCAGCAGGAGAATCCCAAGCCACAAACCACCCACAACGACCCGAAACCACGTCGAAAGGCTAAGTTTCCCTGCCTGATTTGTCAAGATGATCACTACACGCGTGACTGTCCCTACAAGGACAAGGTCAACAAATTCGTTAAAGGATCCTCTCGCCCGGCAGTGTTAACTGACCCTTTCCCTCAACAGCAACAGCAGATGATTGCCCAAGAAACCCCACAGGGGGGCAACTCGAGCAACCCAACTTGCGGAGAGACGTCCACAAATCGTGAAATCCTGATGACGAGTAATGAGGAGATTCATATAACTACTCGTTCAAAGACATATGAGAACCCTGCAAGTTTAAACAAACAATCAGAGATAGCCAAAGGCAAATCTCCTATTGAAGATCCGACTCCTACCCCTCCCCCTACTGGCCATCTCCATATCGAGAGACCGCTTACGGACATAGTGCTATGCCCACCCAAGGGCACCATACGAAAAGCGACATTTAATCCCAATGCGCGAGCTGCCCAAAATTACAACATTGTTGAGGATTTAGCTCAAGCACCTTGCGCCATGTCGACTCTCAAGGTTCTTCAACACTGCCCCACGCAGCGTAGAACCTTACTTTCAGCACTGGGGGCAATGGACCCAGATACTTCAAACACTATTATGTTTAACTTGGAGCATGCCAAACTTCAGCTTTCTCACCAGTTAGCGTTCCAGGTTCATACAAAAATCCATGGAAATAGCATCCATCGCACTGTTTTAGATGAAGGTGCCTCCACGTCGATCATGTCTTTGAATTGTTGGAGAGCCTTAGGCTCACCTGAAGTCATGACGTCTCCCACTACTCTCAGGGCATTTGATGGACACAGTTTTCAACCTTATGGACTCATTCCCTCAATTGGTGTTGAACTGGGGGGCAAAACAGTATCCGTACACATTGAAGTCGTAGATGCACCATTATATTACAATCTTCTACTTGTTCAAAACTGGTTTTACGCCATGACCGCCATAGCATCTACTGTCTTCCAGATTGTGTAATTTCCTCACGAAGGGAAAATTGTCACCATTGATCAACTTGATTACTGTATCCCAGACTCTCATCCGAACTCTGCCAACACCGTCCCATTATTGGATCAGCCTCGGTACCGGTTCCAAGACATTGGCATTGGTCTTATGAAGGATTCTTCCCTTATTGGATTTTTTCCAGAGCTGGGGACCCATGTTCAACCAGTCAACATGATTTCATCAAATGTCACCCCTTCCAATGATTCATGGGTGATTCCGAGTCCCGCTGAGATTGAAGACTACGGCAACTCCATGCCTTTGAATAGAAACCTCACAGCGTGTGAAGCGATCCAATCAGCCATCGATTGGGTCGACTGTTCTACCCATCACATCGTGGCACAACTCTCGTCTGAGACTCATTCATCCCCACCACTTATCGATCCTCTCAATTTGATTTTTCCCACTGATGAATCAATTATGGAGGTTATGTGCGGTGATGAGCCACCATGGGGAGATTTTCATCATCGATCTTCATTCCCCACCATTTAGACACTTGAGCCCGATACAAAACCCAGTAATTCACTTGGAATGGTTCAAACCAAGTTTCCCACTTCCCTTGACGAAGTATTTTCCGAAGGAAACTTCACTAACCTTATGGCAACCACTCCCATAGATATTTCAGTGAAGCCTGGTATCGTGGAAAACATACATATTGGCAAAACATGCACTCCCCTCGAAATGGAGTTCTACACTGCCTACTTCAAAACCTTCCGCGATGTTTTTGCTTGGAGTTATGAAGAAATGCCAGGAATAAATCCCTTGATTGTGGTCCATGAAATTCCAACCTTCCCTGGCACCCGACCTATTCGGCAGAAGCTTTGACCCGTCCATCCTCGTAAGGAAACCGCTATTAAAGCAGAAGTTGAAAAACTTTTGCGTGCTGGTTTTATCTATCCTGTCCCATTGACAGAATGGGTATCTAACATCGTTCCTGTAGCCAAGAAACAGGGAACGATTAGAGTCTGTGTCGATTACCGCGACTTGAACAAAGCTTGTCCAAAGGACAACTACCCAACTCCGTTCATCGACCAGATCATCGATAACTGTGCCGAGAGTGTCATCTTTTCATTTATGGATGGATTTTCTGGCTATAATCAGATCGATATCCTCCCAGCCGACCAGCACAAAACAACCTTTATCTGCCCTTGGGGGATTTTTGCATATCGAAAGTTACCTTTTGGCCTTAAAAATGCCGGGGCAACTTTCCAACGGGCAATGTCATACGCATTTCACAATATCAAACATATTGTAGAACCATATCTTGATGATCTTCCCGCTCATTCTCAGACCCGGGATGACCATCCTAATCACTTAGGTGCCATTTTCGAAAGGTGTCGTCGCTACAATATCCATTTGAATCCACATAAGTGTGCCTTTTGCGTAGAAGCCGGAAAATTTTTGGGATTCATAATCTCCAAAAGCGGGATACGCTTAGATCCTGCAAAGGTAGAAGCCATCTTATCCCTACCTTCCCCTACAAACATTCCAGAACTTCAAAGTTTGCAAGGGCATGCAAACTTTCTACGTCATTTCATCTGTAATCTTTCAGAGATAACAAAAGGCTATATGAGGCTTCTCAAGAAGAATACTCCCTTTATCTGGGACGACGAATCCCAACGTTCCTTTGACAATCTAAAGGCAGCCTTAACTAAAGATCCTGTGATCCAACCCCCCGATTACACACGGGATTACATTCTTTATCTCGTAGCTTCGACTTCCACCATTGGTATGGTGCTAGTCCAGGAAGACCACAACGGCATAGAACATGTGGTATACTATCTTAGTAAGAGTCTTCTCGACTCTGAACCTCGTTATTCACATGTTGAAAAACTGGCTCTGGCAACATTTTTCGCTATCCAGATATTCCGTCATTACATTCTACTCCGCCGAACCACTGTTATAGCCGATTTCAATCCAATGTATTATATCCTCACGCGTCAAGTGCTTGGGGGAAAATATTCTCGTTGGATCGTCATCCTACAAGAGTTTGACTTGGAATTCGTCAAAGCCAAGTCCAAGAAGTCTTTGGTCTTTCCTGAGTTGATTTGTACCTTGCCCCGTGATACCGAGCAATCTGAGCCCATCGATTCTCTTCCTAATGAATCGTTGTTCCTCATTAGCACGTCTGATCCATGGTACGGGGATATTTTATTATATCTCCAAACCCAACGTTTCCACCCCGACCTCACTCGCGATGAACGTCGACGCATCCAACATCACGCCAAGTACTACCTCATAGTCAATGATACTCTTTATCGACGTGGTGTCGACACCGTTCTTCGACGCTGTTTAACTTTAGATGAGGCGGAACGCATTCTTAATGACTGCCACGCTGGAGCATGTGGTGGCCATCTCTCTAGGATGGCTACGGCCCAAAAAATACTGTGAGTAGGATATTTCTGGCCCTCGATTTTCAAAGACTGCATTGAAACGGTCAATAAATGTCCACCATGTCAATTCTTTCATAGTAAAACACGCTCGCACCCTACTCCACTCCATCCTGTTATTGCCGTCGGCCCCTTTTCCAAATGGGGCATAGATTTCATGCACTGTAAGCCCACTTCAGCCGAGGGGCATAGCTATGTCATAGTAGCTGTTGACTATTTAACAAAATGGGTTGAAGCGATGCCTACTTATGCTGAGGACGGAAAAACAGCAGCACAATTCATATTCAATCACATTATAGCTAGATTTGGTGTCCCACAATCCATTGTGACCGATCATGGCTCCCACTTCATGAACCATATGATTGAGGAACTAAGTGCCAAGTTGGGTTTTCGCCATGAAAACTCAACCCCATACTACCCACAAGCTAATGGTCAAGTTGAAGCCATTAACAAAGTTCTTAAACGAATGATTCAGCGTATTGTGGGTACTCATAAATCCAACTGGCACTCAGCTCTATTTTCAACACTATGGGCATACCGAACCTCAATAAAAAGTGCTACTGGGTTTACACCATTCCAACTGGTGTATGGCGTAGAAGCCATTTTACCGATTGAATGTGAAATTCTATCACTTAAGATAGCCATAGAGCTACTTCCCCACACCACTTCCGAAGAGGAACGGTTTCTATACCTAGCCAAGCTAGATGAAACCCGCCGCGACGCTGCTTTATCCAATGAAGCTCATAAAAAACACGTCAAAGCTCAGTATGACAAATCCATTCAACCTCGGATTTTCAATGAAGGTGACCTCGTACTCACATATGATCAAATGCACGATAAACTCGGAAAAGGAAAACTAGAATCTATGTGGTACGGCCCCTTTGTTGTAAAACGTGTCTTGGAGAAAGGAGCCTATGAACTCATCGATTGTGATGGCATGCCATTGGCACGGCCCCGCAATGGGCTATACCTCAAACGCTTCTACGCGTAAGGTTACCCTACACAGGTTACTTTTTGTACATAATGTACTTAGCTTGTTTTCACTCATCTTTTTGGTGTGCGCACGGACCTCATGTATCCATTCTTACTTTGACTTGTGATTTTGTACGCAGATGTCTGCCTACTTCAGATTCACCGACGGTGCAAGCCGACATACCCGGAACCTCGCTTCCACAGCATGGGTAATCTATTCTCCCACTGGCGAGTTGCTATCTTCAGGAGCCAATTGTTTGGGTCCTGCAACCAACAATATCGTAGAGTACCATGCAGTCATCGGACTCTTGACGGAGGTTGCTTCCCTTGGAATTGACTCCCTATCAGTATTTTTAGACTCCCAACTCATGGTTTCTCATCTGAATCGTGTCTACATAGTTCGCGATCCTATCCTACTTCGTTTATTTCAGAGGGTACGCCTCTTGGAACGATCTTTTAATTTCATTTCATATCAACACGTACCAAGGGAATTCAATTGTATAGCTGATTCATTAGCTAATTACATTTTGGATTGGCATCTTGCCCATACATAAAAATACATCACAAAAATAAACACACAAGTCATTGTAAATAAATAGGTCATAAAAGTAGGTCCATATATATAGCACTGTATATAAAAGTGTTTTTCCAAATACATAAAGTTTGTGTTTTAAAGACAAAATTTGGGACCTAATCCCATACAAAAATTTGGCTCTCAAAGCCTACATATCGTATACATGCCGCAAAAAGATAAAAGCTACCATCTAAGGAGATCTGGGAGATCTATCATGTCCCTCATCAGATTCCTCACGCTGCTGGTGATAACACACTATAGCTCGAACCACCCTACGGAGGAGTCGACCAATACGCCTAGGCACACCTACGGTATGCCGCTGGAGATGCAAAGGGATGTCGTCCACCCTCATAGCGGGGATACCGTGGGTTAAACCCTGTAGGTTCCTCTCTATCTCCTGGACCCCTCCCGCCTCATCCTCGTCTTCTTCCTCAACCGGAGCGGCTTGGTGATCAACACCACCTCGGCGTAATGGCGAGTACCCTTCCGGTCTCTGTGGTCCATGATATGCGACATGCACACGTACATATATTAAAGTCTTTTACACATTCTAAAAAACAATAAAAATTATATATTCAAAAAAGAAAAAATATATCCATGAAGGTCATACCTGAATTGTCCCAATCCTCATCTTCCGGTAGTGCCAAGTCTATGTCCTTGCGGAAGTCCACCCCTGCATAGGGGTAGTCATCAATCATCACTATCTGTTCCTCGAGCCACGAGAAGAAATCCTCACTGAAATCCAAACACTGCGGTCCCCGAGTCGTCCTGCATATTCACTCCATCGAGCCATCCATGGCTCGGTAGGTGGACGGGGGGGCATGGCTATTTGTGGGCGCAACAATGGCACCCTCGCCAAAAAGAAGGTGACTAGGATGCTCCCATACCCAAATTGAGAATTCTCTCCAAGCCTGCACTTGTTCACTTGCTCTTTGAGGTTGGTCAATACTGCCTCACACCAGTTGAATACTATTCCTACCATACAATCCACTGCAAGATTCATCTATGTACGGGACGCCTGATGGGGACCCATGCTCCCTGCTGCACGTGTGATGGTGAACAACATGGTTTTTATAGGAAGTTCTATAATGTCTTTGATGACGACCTTGCCGCTTTTCTTCCCCGAACCTTGACGGAAATAACGAGCAATCAAAGCATCTGTGCTTGCCTCCGAGGCTGTGAACCTAGTAAAACTCACCCGGCTCCTCTTTTTGAGAGGCCTGTGAGGAAATAAATGTCCTCGAGTTCAATCTCGAGGATGTGTTCTCCTACTCGAAAATCCTGAATGTCGAGGTCCCACATTTGAATAATGTGGGTGAGAAGCTTTGCCTGCTTACGAATACCTTTGGTCTTGAAGAATTTTAACAAACCACATTCCCGTAGTGCAGTCACAATCCTTTGGTCATTTTCGGCCAACAAATCATCCGCTTCATGCTCTCTTTCTTTCCAATGGATCATTTTGCTCCAAACAAGTTACAAACACCTGCAAAAGGTCATAGGAAACATTCAGTAATTATTTAACAACTTGATCTCAGCTAAAAATTTGAGAAAAAATGATTTTTTCATCTTAAAATTCGCCTCTATCGCACCTGGGAGAATTTTGACTGCACGATACTGCACAGTACCGCGCCCCGTCTTAACCTTACAGCGCAGTACTGTTGCACAGTATCGCACTTCCCGATATAGCGCCCGCGTGGTATTGTGAAGGGCAAAAATTGCCTAATAGGGCTTTCCCAAAAAATTATTTTTTCCTACTGAAAACAAGTTATTCATACATGAAATGAAAGAGGGGCTTGAAATCTCTTACCTGGCGCAGACGGCTATTGAAACGGTGCCCCGAATCTCCAGATATGAACTCTTTAAGTTTTTTGCTCCTCAAATGGGTAAAATCTCCTCTTTTGGTAAATGCACAAGTGAAATGGTAACTTTCCATATTTACCCATCCTTTATATAGCTTTTTCACTTATTTTTTACTCATTATTTTATCTGGTTAAAATAAAACCCATTTCACATTACTAATATCTGGTTTCATGAGCATTTGTTGACAGGATCTCCTTTAAAAAAATATTCACATTGGCGTTCATTTATTGTTTGACCTTCATTTTGAACCTACTTTATCTTTTTCGTGCTCTGGATTAAAACTTGAAAAAGATTCCAAGCGCTTTTACACCCATGTTGTGCTTGTCAAACTTAAGTAAATGGTGTCGAGATTGGCCAACTTTACTCATGCTCGTTAAACGATGAGGAAAGTATGATCCTGGTTGTATTTTATTCTCTTTTCGGACCAGAATAATTAAAAATTACGAAAAATACCATTGGAGTCCATAGTTAAGCTCTTTTCAGACTCCCTAAAATTGAAAATATTGCCAAGTGATCTTGACTCTTTCACACTTGTAAAAGTATTTGAAAGGTCGTCTATTCGGTGATAGGTTACCCCTTTTTCGGCCCGTCTAGACCATTTACGAGAAAAGTATACCTCGGTCAATTTTTTGGCTGGGAGAGTTCTCTCGGGAATTGTTTCACTTTTTCGGGATCGAGGGACTAAAATTACGAAAAAGTACACTTTGGAGCCTCCTTTAATTTTTTCAGGCTCTCTAAATGTGAAAAACTACCGATTTTTCCTTCCTTGGACTCGTTAAAATTTAACATCGAAGGACCCACTTTGGGACGAACCCCTCCTTTCTCAGGTTCGTAAAATATGTGAGATTGGACTCATCCATGAGATGAGCTATACCGAGCATTTGTTATCCTCTTCAAGCTCGAAAAAACAACAAAGAGGTACTCGTCTATCATGTCGGGGGAATATGGGGAACAAGTCAAGTTTGTTTTGGCAGCTTGTCAGTCGTTACCTTTGAACATGGCATGCGTCTGTTCCTTGTCTATTTTGGGTATCCATCTTTCGCTGAGTCATGGTCATCATCCTGAGTCGTCTCTCTGGCCACGAGCCTACTCGTTCAGTGTCTATCCTCTGCTATCAATAACCCCTACTGCCAAGTCCTGTTGCATGCCATTACATGTTCAAAGGGTTGCATTATTCAGAGTCATTCATTGTGTCAGACCTCCGCTATGTCAGTACATACTCCATTGTTTCATCGTCTTATACTATCTTTTGTTCCGATTTCGTGTCGATGATATGGGAATCATTATGGCCCACCTTCGATGAGTCTATTCCCGTCGACGCCAAATCACTATCCGGGAATTAGACTTAGGGATCAACCATTAGTACCTTGGTACCTGCATGCCTCAATGGCAGGTTTCCTCGTATTTGACAGTAGGTTTACATCATTGACCTCTGATCAAAGGATCTCTCGAATGGTCGACATCAACTCATTCATTCGCATTTCGTTGAGATGTACTACAGATACCTTGGGGATCATCGTCATCATTGGTGATTTCCCTCGCATTTGTTAACGGTTCACATCATTGACCGGTAATCAAATGGTTTCTACCATGTTCAACTTCAACACTTTGTAATCACATGGCTAGATTCATATCATTTGCGATTGGGTAGAAGACCCTGGGCACACCTTTGTATCTTGATTGCATCCAGGTTGCGATGGAGATGTCCTTTGTATTGTCACACAGATCCACTTTTTGTATTGGTCGTGGCTGTGTCATTACTGTCTCATGGATCTACACTTGTTCATAGTAGCCATGATTTGTCTACAGTATATATCATCTCAGTACTCATGGATCTGCAATGTATTGGTCGACAGCCATGCTTTGAGTCATTTGTTTTCGAGCATGGGGATGCCTGCCTCGGTGGTATATCTAACATTTTGTTTCTGTTTCAGCTCCTTGTCATTCTCCTCGATGCTATCTCCGCACAGTATTTGTAAAGTCTTTCGGCCATCAGTCCCTTCTAACCTCACACTTTAAGGGGCATCTGTTATACCTCCATATTTCACAGTGTTGCATCTTCACCAAAAAAGAGTTAACGACACTTCCCCTACTGCTTAAAACACCCAGAAGAGAAAAATGATGAGTGATCCTTGAAGGAAAACCTACCCTGTCAAGAATCAACCCAACTGAGACTTCATATACCTACACTACCGCGCCTTGCTCCATCTTAGGTGCGCGGTAGTCCACACTACCACGCTATGCTCTTTCTATGCCACGCAGTACTACCACGTTATGCAGGCGCAGTACACCTTTTTTAGCCTTTTTTCCATGGCTTGTGGGATTTTGATTTTCGAGAGATTTTTGAGGATTGGTGTCCCTGATTCGATCCTAACTCACTTTCTATTATTAGTAGGCCTGATCCACTAAACTCTCCCAAGATCCACCCTTCTCTCTTGTTGGTTAACCCTACCACACACTATAAGAGAGAGGCATTCCATGAGCAAAGAGGAGGACTCTTGGAGACATCAAACTTATGATCTTGAAGCTTTGTGGAGATAGCTAGAGGAGGAAGCACTTGGAGCTAGGAGTTGGCTTGGATATCAAGCAACCATTGTAAGTGACTTCAAGTTGGTAATAGAAAATAACTTGTCTTGTTTCCCAAATCACATGTGTTGATTTTGTTTCAATGATATGATTTGTATCTATTATAGATTTAGATCCTAACTCATATTTCAAGTTGCTAGAGAATTGTATATGCTTGTATCTTGGTTTCATTTTGACAGGTTCATTCGCGAGGACTTGGAAGTTGGAGCAACCATAAAGACAAGCAATTGGATTGAAGGTCAGTTAGATCTCTTCTGTTTCTTCGAGCAGTTTAATCTTGAAATGTCTGTTTAGATCTAGGAATTCAAGGTAGCATTTGTTTAGTTTTGTCTTAGTTTAGAGTCAATTAAAATCTACTTTAATCTAAGATAATTTCTACCTATCCGTAGGGAGAAAATTCTACAAACAAGAATCCGCAGAACGGAAACTTACTCAGAGGCTAGCTAGCGATTTTGAGATATGCTTACTAACACCCTAAACACAGACAGACATTACAGACTTTACAGACTCAAAGCTTCAGTCTTCTGATGTAGTATTATACCTCAAGGGAAATCTATAGAGCATACAATCTCGGCTTCTCCGACTCGACTTGCAGAAGTCAGAGAGGCAGTTGAGCCGAGGGTAGGTGTTGGTAAGTCCTCATAGTTGCCGAAGACCAATTTTCGTGAGCACTCATCCCCATATTAAATGGACCCTGCAATGGATACTGTTGAGCTCACAACCTAATAATGTGAGTCGGCGAATGATACAGAGGTGTCATTAGCAGAACGTAGATCATCCTCATTCAATCCATCTACATCTGATTTAGCCTATATTAATATCGATGATACCAATCCTTCAGAGAATTGGCAGCTTCCTCAAATACTTCCCAAATAAGTATATAGGGTTCCATGGTGGCATATCGCTGCTGCAACACAAATCAAAGTGTCTAGCATAGATGTTTCGTTTTCAGGTCGTGATGAACCAGTTCATATTAATCTATTAGATAAGTGTCAGATTGACTGGGCAAAAACCCAGAAGTTCAAATATGTGCACTTAGGTGCTGTCAAGTTAGGTCTTGGTCCACTTGTTCGTCCTCGTCTTCCTGTCTCGTCTATGTGTGTGATTGTAGATACGCGTCATCGTCAGTTTTCCGATGCTGTTATTGGTGGATTTACCGCTCCTCTTCACGATGGTCCTGCTTTCAGTACTGTCTATCCCAAATTTTTCGTCATCCTAAATGATCCCCATATCTATGATCTCCTGAAAGCCTACGTTCTTCCCAAAGGTTTTGACATGGATACCGGATCCCATATCATACAGCTTAAAGGAAGCGTTGTTGTTCGCTTTGGAAATGATACCTTACCTGCCCTTAGGTCAGCCGTCCATCAGAGTTCTGCCCCAACCAGCGTGGTGGAAAGGCAAAAATCTAAACATGCTACACCCATTACCTTCGACTGGACTGGCATTAAATATCCAAAGCAGTGGGAGATAAGATACTCTGAACTTAGAAATAATGATAGAATGACATCTGCATACAATGCCAAGCCATTAACTTTTGATGCAGAAACCAGCTCATTTAGAGTACAAGAAGAGCGCCCTACCAGCAGATTTCAGCCTCCCTTAGTTAGGTCTGTCTCTATAGCATCCTATAATAATGCTCGGCTCCAAGCCATAGCAAATTCTATAAATTCTTCTAATCCATATTCATCTGAACCCCAAACCTCTTTCTCTGGTTTGTTTGATACTAAGCATAGAGGCCAACATGTAGATTGCAAGGCATGCAAAAAAATTCTGCAAAAACTCCAGTACCAGTCCAAACAAAAAGAACTTTCAAGATTGGGAATGTTCTCTCTTCCTAGAAGTGGTATTGGAATAGAAGTAGTCAATGTCAGAAATAGATCCTTTATCCCTGACCGAAACCTACCTGAAACTCCTTTTCGACAATTCTCCCAAGATGGTCAAACCAAATGAGAATTCTTACCAAGTAAGTCCTCAGCTCCAAACCAGCAGGTCTCAGATGAAATAAATCTTGCAAATTGGAGTAATTTGCAACAAGTCCATTCTACTAGGAATCTTGATGACATAGCACAAGATATCCTGTTTTTGAAAAATCAAATTGCTGAACAAAGGCAGCAAATAGAAAGAGTGGAGACTAAGATGGATCTTTTGAATCATCTCCTTCATGATACTAGAGATATCAAGCTAGCCATAGGTGAAGCTTCTGCTAAGCTTAACCGAAGATTAATTGTCCTTGAAGACATCTCGCACAAGGCAAATAGTCTTAAACAAAAGCAGTATGTGGTTCCTGTAAATGTACTTGCATTAGCTTCAAAAGGACACAAAATTCAGCATCACAAGAGTCAATCACTAGGTCAATTTTCTGTGCTTGAAACAGAAAAACCTGAATTTGATTTTGGAGAGAGTGATTGCATTAAAGCTGAAATTGAAAGTTGGATCTTGGAATTTAAGAAGTTCAAACCCGTCTTACATCCAAAGCATGCTGCTAGTTTGAATGCTTTAGAAGTTTCCTATCATGATGCATAGTCTTCCACGAGAGGAGAATCTTTCAGACCTCCTACCTTTGATACACATATGCCTGATGCTTCAGCATCAGTTTCAGTTGCTCCCAGAACCCACTATGGCATCAATGGAATGAATAATCTCTTGTCACAAATGCCTGAATAGCCAGTTTTAAATATCCAGTGTCAGACTAGAGATGAGATTAAAAATGCCATTCAATTATTGGGACAATGGGTGCTGTATAAAAAACATCAAGATCATAACCTTACAGGGAAAATGTTGGGTACATAATTAGTAGCAGGTCTTTCTGGCCTTGCTTATGATTGGTGGAGATGGCTACCCCAAGAGTCAAGAAATGAGATGTTAGCTGCAGATGATGCAAATGACCAACTCCTAAAAGTCCTTGGTAAAGAGTTTTATGGTCCTAAAGATGGTGAAGATTATGACCATCTTGCTTCACTTTTTATGTCTACACGACTGTGTAATTTGAGTAAAAGTGAAGAGTATTTCTGCTATATGCAGAAACTTTTGATCTCTTCAGGTAAATCTAGAAATCCAGCTTATTTAAAGCATTATTTAAGAAGTTTTCCAGGACATGTTCCTGATGCAGTTGAAAAATCTCTCAAAGATAAAAAGGTAGAGCTTAGATCCTTGTCACTAGCCCAACTGCACGCTCATATTCTTGAAACATGGCAAGAACACCGTCTTGAGCGGAGGGTTAGTAAATATTTCAAGAGGCACTAGAAAATGTACTCTGCTTCATTCTACAAAGATGTAGCAGGAATGCCCGATTGGGGTGCGGTGCACACAATCGTAGACATTTGAAAGAATCTTGTAGTTGTCATAAGAAAAAGAAGAAAGGATTCTATACTTCCGGTCCTAGGTTCCACCCAGATAAACCATATAAGCATAAATCTAAGTATGGGCATAACAATTTGAAGAAACAACGATCTCAGTTTAAAAAGAGAAAATTTGTCAAAAGAAGAACTGAGAAAGGCAGAAAAGATCTCTATTTCATTTGTGGAAAACCATGTCACTAGGCAAGGAAATGTCCAGAAAGGAAATCTCGTCCGAGGCTTGCAGCCTTATGTGCTAATTTAGATCCACACTGGTGGGATCTATTTGAGTTATCTATTGATTCTCCTCCTCCCGAAGGAGAAATTATTTACCTTGATGAATTCGATTTTGATGTTGATAGTGATCAGTCTGATTTTGCTCTTTTGGCTAAATTTGCCGCTGACTCTGAGTCTGATTCCAGCTCTAGTTCTGATAGCCAGGATGCAAATTTAGGGGGGTGCACCATACCGGAGTTTCATTTTTAACTGAATATGCTCTCATTTAATCCTATCTATTCTTATGAAAAATAGTTGGCAGAAGTTGATTTGAAATTAACAACTGTTCCAGTCTATTAGTATGTCCTCGGACAAGAACTTAGAGAGGAAAAAGCTTGATTGCTTAGTCTGTTGGGAAAACAGAAAGAAATAAAGGGTAAAGGTAAAATACATTCTCCTCCTGCTAGGTATAATCCAACAGACTTATATAGAGATTACCCTGATGAGCATGAAGATAGACAGTAGCACAGGAGAGATAGAGAAAAATTATTGAAACTCCAAATAAAGGATAAAGAGAAGGAATTGAAAAAGTTGGTTAAAGAGATTGAGGAATTAAAGGAAACAGTAAGAATTCTAGTTTTGGAGAAAGACCAATCCTCTGATGAAGATCTCTCCAAACACCTAGAACAAGCCCTTTCCCATCCTGAAACCAAAGAAGATTCACCTCAGTTGTCTCCTCCTCATTCACCTTCTTCCCCACAATCTCAAGTTCCAAGTCTCCTTGGAGCTTTCCAAGGTCCTAAAATGTTTGTACAGATCACCTTTAATCCACCTAAGTATAAACCATACAATCTACATTGTTTGATAGATTCAGGTTGTCAGTTTAATTTAGCAAAAGGTTCTGCTATCCCAACTTTTTATTGGGAAAGATGTAAAGATTTTGGTTCAGCCATAGAAGGGACACCTGTGTCACTTTCTGGTAAAACTAAAGATTTTCCAATTTGTGTGTCTTTTGTTAAGAGTCAGTTATCTTTTTATAGGTTAGATAGTCTGAAAGAAGATTGTGTCTTAGGATCCGAATTTCTTCAGAAAGTCATCCCATTTTCAATGGATATGTCTAAAATGTTATTTTCTTGTATAGTTAATTCCCAGTCTGTCATTTGTCCATTAAATTTCAGTCATGTATATAAGTGTAATGTGTCAAATGAGTCAGTTTCAGTAAAGGCCCCAAAGGTTGGTGATTTGAACAAAATGGATCGTTGCATTGCATATGCAGAAAGTCACAAAGAGAAAGCTCTGGCTGCTATAACACAGAAACTGGTAAAAGATTGTTGCTCTGAGAGTCCAAATGCATTCTGGACCAGAGAGAAATATTTTGTGTCTTTTCCATTTGATCCATTGCAAAAGATCAAACCCATGAAAGCTTCAGCCAGAATCATGTCACCATCTGAAAGAGAATTCTGTGTAGTAGAAGTTAAAGATCTGCTGAAAAAAGGTTTAATAGAACCTTCCAAGAGCCCATGGTCATGTCGTGCTTTTGTGGTAAACAAGCACTCAGAACAAAAAAGAGGGAAACCAAGATTAGTGGTAAATTACAAGCCCCTCAATGCTGTCCTGCAAAAAGTTAGGTATCCTTTTCCTGACAAAGCTAGTCTTTTGCAGAGAATATCTGGTTGCACTATCTTCAGCAAGTTTGATCTAAAATCTGGTTTTTATTAGATTGGTATAGAAGCTAAAGATAGGTATAAAACAACTTTTGTGGTTCCCCATGGCCAGTATCAATGGAAAGTGCTTCCATTTGGAATTAATAACGCTCCTTCTGAATTCCAAAAACGGATGGAAGATATCTTTAGAGATATCCCTTGGCTCCTGGTTTTTATTGATGATATATTGATTTGTTCCAAGAACCTACACCATTTAAAACATCTGCAGAAGTTTTGTGATCTTGTCCTTAAGCATGGTTTAGTTTTATCAGAATCTAAAATGGAGATAGGAAAATCTGAAATGGATTTCCTACGTTTCAAAATCCAAAGAGGTCAGGTTATTCTGCAAAAACATGTTTTAAGTTCTTTTGAGCATTTTCCTAATCAAATTCTTGATAAAACTCAGTTACAAAGGTTCTTAGGTTCTTTAAATTATATCCGACCATTTTACGAAGGGCAAGCAACGGATATCCATATTCTCCAACAAAGGTTAAAAAGAATCCGCCCAAATGGTCTAGATAGATGACTTTGGCAGTCAGCAAAATTAAAGCCAAAGTTCAGGATCTTCCTGCTCTACATTTGCCACAAGGATCTGGCAAATTAATAATAGAGACAGATGCCTCTGCAACCACCTGGAGTGGTGTTCTGCTAGAAGAAATTTCTGGGAAGGAAAATATCTGCGGGTATGCTTCAGGTTCATTCAAAGTTGCAGAGTTAAATTATCTCAGCAACCATAAAGAAATTCTTGTTGTTAAGAAAACAATCCAGCATTTTATCTTATTCCTCAAGCCTGTGAAATTTGTAATTAGAACGGATTTAAAGATAATGCCTGGAATCTTTAGAAATGAAAATTTAATGGCTAAAAATAGTAGCAAAATATTGAAGTGGTTTATATGGCTATCAAATTTTGATTATGATATAGTTTATAAACCAAGTTATTTAAACTGCCTTGCTGATATGCTAACTCGTGAGACAGTGCAGCAGTCTCCTCTTCCAAATCTGAATATGTTATCAGCAAATGCTTTAGCAGCAAGTGCCAGCTCCAGCAAGAGCATAGACAAGGGAAAAGCCCCTGTCACCTCCCAGCCGAGAAACGCTCTGTTTCTCAAACCATGGGATGACACTCTCCCACCAGAAGATAGAAGGAAGCTCCTGGATTATGCCCAGAGACATGAAGCGGAAAGATACCTTGATCTTACGCTTATCAAACAAATTCAATCCAGTCCCTGCAAACTACATATCATGGAATGCTGGGAAAAGTCTGCATTTTGTTGCTTCAGTAATGCTCAAGAGAAACTGAAGCACTGCAAAGAACTCTGGATCGACTGTAATGAAGAAAAAGGTGAAACGGTCTGGTACGTGGATATCGGCGAAGGTAACTTGACATGGACAAGTTACAACCTTATTCTGCAATTTTGCAGCGAAAGAAAATATGTTATCATATGTGGTGATCCATGTAACTTGAGAAACAAATCTTGGTCTGGTTGGACTGAGATACTATTGGATAAATTCTGTCCAAGAATAGATTGGACCAATAGGCGAGCCAACTTCATTCTGCATCTGCAAGCAGATATGCAAATGGTTGATCAGAACAATCTATGGTTTAAATTCAAATTAAACCATGAAGGTGGAAAGTACAGTCAGCTTGAGCACTCTGTTTTCATCAATCAGAAGTACATCAAGTGTGATCACAAAGGTCACTGTATTGATACAAAGATACATACTCGTACTTTCCCTTTGGACTACCGGGTTGAATCACTTTTTGAAAGTTAATTTATTTGTGAACCGAATCAACTCCTTTACGGATCTGATGTGGAAAAATGTTTTAGTCCATGGTTATATCCGCCACCTGATCCTCATGATGATGATGCTCCCTACTTTAGTGATTCGCAAGATCTGGATTCACTCATCGCTGCCCGTGAACTTGAAGAATATGAAGACTGGCTTGATAACGACTTTGGCTGTACCTGTGGTGGACAGCTTGTCGGCGACGAAAGAGTGTACTTGTGCTATCATGCGCGGAGCCCATATGATTGATTCTGTTTTACAAAGGTTAATTTTTGTAATAGTGTAGATGCTACTTTTTGTCATGAAAGCCATGGTGGGCCGGCATATGCATCCACGTATGTACGTTTTCGGGAATCTGTCTCCCATGTTTTGTCCTTTGGCCATGTTTGTCGGCCATGTTGGTCTTCCGAGTCCCCATATGGCACTGCCTCCAAGGGATGAGATAATTATAGTGTGGTCCCACTATCACCTCGAAATCTTATCTTTTAACCTATGAGTGCCAGTATTGTATCACCAGGTAACTGGCTAAAGGGTTATAAAGAAAGAGCTCATGGCTCATTGTAATTCATTCGGTTTTAGAGTCCTCATGAGTTAAAACAATAACCATTGTGCTGTTTGCAAAGATTCATAGACAATCAACATTGAAAATATAATCCTCTATTACGACCTACAAAATTTTCGATCTCATTTTTTTTTTTTCTAAAGCAATGCTTCAGAACAAAAGACCAATCACCTTAAATACAATATTTGCAAAACATGTTACATTTGAAGCTGAACAATATTTCACAACAGTCTCCATAACCCAAAATCTTCACAATGACAAATAAATAAACCGGTGAACATATTTTCTCAATCCATTCATCATATTAAATCCCCACAACAATAATCTACATTTCCACATCAAATGTTTTGGAAACGTATGTCCCTGCTCTATAGAAGTTCAGGCTTCATCAAATGTTTACTGCTTACTCTGACTCCAATCAAAGCAGAGTAAGATACACACCATATGTCACAATGTCTTTGAAATTTAAACGCTAGATGCCTCGGGCTTCAGATACACAGCCAGCCAGCCCACACTACACGAACTGTTCATATCTCCTACAAAAATTAAATTAATACTGCACATAGATCCTGAATTCCTTCTGATCACAAAGACCAGACTCCAATCACTGGAGTGTTGGAAACAGAAAAATATTCTATGCAGACTGCTTTCTAAGACCAGCAATAAATTCATGAATTTCACTGGAAATAAAATCCATTTCTCAATACCTCTACCCTGCTAAATTTATAAGCATTTAAAGGAAAAATGAAACTAGTTTCTTCCCTGCATTAAAACAATAGTTCAGAATCAAAAAAATTACAGGAGTAAGCAATTACACAACAAGAATAATAAAGCATCCTCAGCCATAACTTCACACACAGGCATGACTAACCTTAATTGCATTCGTATTATTTTGCTTAGTCCCCAGAAGTCAGATCTGTATTCCTTATCGTTTTGCTTGGCCCTAAACTGCTTCCACTTTCTATTGTTCTTTTGGGCACATTACTCCTTCCCGCATCCAATGAATTACTCTTTTCCAAATCAGGTGAGTTCTCCTTGGGTTCTAATACTCAGAAGAGAGAAAATATATTGGTTAGCAATGTAATTGTGTGTGAGCATAATTTGAACATAAACTCACGAATGAAAGACCAAAAAAATGAATCCTACCAGATTTAATTTGATCAGATTCATCTTCTTTTCAGTTCCAGTATTTATCAAGGTCAGCATCCAAGGACTGGCTCGCAGACTTTTTGTCCTTCATCCGAGACTATGTACCAAAAATCACAGAAATGTAAGCCGGGGCAGCTAAACCATGCTTCACAGAAATGTAATCCGGGAGCAGCTATACCATGCAGCCACCACAAATTCGTGTAAATCAATTGCTTTCAAGCCACATAAAAATCAGATTTAAGAAACTCTTAGGGGAGCCTATTCGCTCCCCCTCCTTGGCTTCAGTTTTCAGAATTACAAACACGTTAAGGAGTAATTGTTAAGCACACTATAAGATTAAATAAACCAGCAACAAGCTTGTAGTGTTTTGGAGTTTAAACCAGCAACCAGCTGCCATATTCTTCTCACTGGGGTTAATAGCATCTTACTAAGTTACTACAGCCTTAAATGAAAAGCTCAATATTTTAAAACAATTCGCATTAAGAGCCTTGAAAAGAACCCCTGCACTACATTAAATTTCATCGTAGCAGAAAAACAAACCTAGCTATTTCATGCCACAAAGAAATTCAGAAGTTCAGGTGCCACGTCTATAAATTCACCCCAGAGGCTTCTCTAATTCCTGTAGCAGGCAATTTCAGGTTTGATCTTCTCTTTCTCCATTTCTCCATTCTCGAGAAGTGAAACGGTCATAATTTCACTCATCCGTCTGTTGACTGTTAGTTCACGGAGTAAAAAGCAGTGAGTTCAGGGACAGAAAAGCCGCGAATTCAGGGACGGAAAAGCAGTGAATTCAGGGGACGGAAAAGCAAAGGGAAAAGCAGTGAATTCAGGAACGGAAAAGCGAAGTCTGTTAGTTAAGGGAGAGAAAAGCAGTGATTTGAGGAATGGAAAAGCAATTTTTGCAGTCAGTTTAGAGTCCGTTTATTGAAGGAGACTCAATTTGTCTCATCTGCAACCCAACAACCCAACCCGCTGCCTATTCCTATCCGTTAAAGGCGCGTTGAAGGAAGCAGAAGTGGGAGAAGTGCCTCTGCTTGAAGTGGGAGAAGTGCTCTGTGTCTGCGTCGATGTCTGAGTCATGAGTTTGTCTGTGTATGAGTCGTGAGTTGAGGGAGACTCTGCTGGATGGAGGCGACTGTTCTAAAAGGACCTCTGCTGGAGGTTGAACTGCCTTCTGCGCAATGGAGATCCATGGCTTCTCTCGATTGAGCTGCCTTCTACATAATAGATAACGGTATGTATCGTTCACTTCTTGTTTTAATTCATGTACTAACCCTGTGATCTCTTATGATAGTATGCATAATTGTTTTATGATAGTATGCATAAGCATGTGATGCCTTAATATTCAGATGTTGTGATAACAATAATGTTGTGTTCTCATAATGGCATGCTAAATCTGGATTGATTTCAATGAGATAATGATGTTATAGAATTTGAGGAGAGCCGCACGTTTTAGAAGACTCGTGTAATACCAAAATTCCACTCATGTCGTGTTTGGTTTTTGGTTTAGGTTTGACGTGATTACAGCGCGTTGATAGGTTTTGGTAAGCACTGAATGAGGCTAATTAGGTTTGGATGTATTATTTTCTTTTGGTTTGGCTCTAACTGGAAAATAGAGAAACTCACTATAGGTTGGAATGAATGAATGAAGTAGGTTGGAATGAATGAATGAAGAATAAATAAATTTGGAAGGAATGAATGAAGGAGGAAGAAATTTTAATGAAGTCGACGAGACCAAATAATTTAAGAGACCTAGAGCTCAAGAAACCAACACATTTTCAAATTTCTCTCCATCAAATCTCTCTTTTTATGCCAAGAACTTAAACTAGGCTCACGAATCCGCCAAAATTCAACTTTGTCTGGCTCTCTAATTCTATGTTGTGCCGTCATTCTGATCAGCTAAAGTCTGTCAAATTCCATATCGCGGATCTGTAGAAACTGGACGTTTATTTGTCTCGAATTCTTATGTTGGCAGCGTTGATGGTCGCATTGTCTCGAAGTCGAATTTTTGGCCTGTTGTATTATGGAGACATTATTGAATTTTTTTATTTGCATCCGTTGAAAAAATCATAAAATTCTTAAAGTAAACAATTCACTCATTAAAACGAAGAAGAATATATTTTAAAAGTAGTCACGTTTCCTCTTGTGAACCAAAAAAGAATATGGATTGTACTTGTTTTGTCCAAAATGTACATTACTTTTACTCGAAACTACCCCCTTTTCAAGAGAAATTTCATGATGAGACACACCTTGACTTTTTAGTTTGAAATTTAATGAAAACGAAAGATCAAGATGGCTTCCTAATATGTATAGAATTTAATATCTATCAAATTGATTGTAATACACGGTAGTATTTTTACAACTGAATATGTTGTTACATATGGTTTATTGTATTAACTAGGTCGCCTAGCACGGGGACAAGAGAAAAAAGTGAAAAAAAAAAGTCTTCCACACTCGTTTGAAAGCATGTGTACACTCCGCACGTGTTGGGGGGAGGGGAGGAGTAGGAGGAGGGGGGAAGGAGAGATGGGAGGTGAGGACGGGAGGGGGAGGGAAGGAGTAGGAGGAGGTAAATGAGAAGGGAGGAGTGGGGAAGTAGGAGGAGGCGGAGTAGGAGGAGGGAAGAGGGGGGAGGGGTAGGGGTAGGGGTAGGACGAAGAGGGAGAGGGAGGGGCGAGAGGTAGGGAGGGGAGGAGGAGTAGACGTGGGAGGAGGAGAGGGGGAGGTTGTAGAGGAGGGAGAGGCGAGGGGAGGAGGGAGGGGAGAGATTATAGGTGGGAGGGGGGGAGGAGGAGGAAGAGGGGGAGGGAGAGCAAGGAGAGACAAGAGACGGGAGGGGAGGGGAGGGGAGGGGAGGGGAGGGGAGGAGGGGGGAAGTAGGAGGAGGAGGGGTAGGAAGATGAAGGAGGGGGGAAGTAGGAGGAGGTGGGGGAGGAGAGGAGTAGGAGGAGGGGAAGGGGCAAGGAGAGACAAGAGACGGGGAGGGGAGGAGGGGGCAAGGTAGGAGGCATGAGGAAGGAGAAGGGGGAGGAGGAGTGTGGGGGAAGATGAGGTATGAGTTATGAGGAGCGTGGAGGGGGAGGGGGAGGGGTAAAAGAGGGGGAGGAGGATTAGGAATAGAAGGAGGGGGAGGAGGATGAGTAGAAGGAGGAGGGCGAGGGGGAGGTGGGGGAGGAGAGGAGTAGGAGGAGGGGAAGGGGCAAGGAGAGACAGGATACGGGGAGGGGAGGAGGGGGACGGGGACGGGGACGGGTAGGGGGAGGGAGGAGGCATGAGGAAGGTGAAGGGGGAGGAGGAGGAGGAGGTAGGAGTTAGGAGGAGGGTGGAGGGGGAGGGGAGGGAAGGGCGGGGGGAGGGGAGGGATGATTTATGAGGAGGGTGAGGGGTGAGGGGTGAGGGGTGAGGGGGGAGGGGGAGGGGTAAAAGGGGGGAGGAGGATTAGGAGTAGAAGGAGGGGGAGGAGGATGAGTAAAAGGAGGAGGGCGAGGGGGAGGTGGGGGAGGAGAGAAGTAGGAGGAGGGGAATGGGCAAGGAGAGACGGGAGGCAGGGAGGGGAGGAGGAGTAGACATAGAAGGAGGGGGAGGGGGAGGAGGTAGAGGAGAAGGAGGGGAGTGAGGAAGTAGGAGGAGGGAGGAGGGGAGTGAGGAAGTAGGAGGAGAAGGAGGAGGAGGAGTAGAAGGAGGAGGGGGATGAGGAGGAGGAGAACGAGGGTGGAGGGTGAGGGGCAACGAACGAGGAGGGAGTATGGATGAGGAGGGCGAAGGGGTAGAAAGAGGAGAAGTAGGGAAGGGGTAGGGGGACGGGATGGGGAGGAGGAGGGTGAAGGGAGGGGGAGGAGGAGGATGATGTGGAGGTGGAGGGGCCAATGAGGGGGAGGGGGAGTGGACAATGGAGATGGCAAGGGAGGAGGGGAAGTAGGGGGAAGGGGGGGGAGGGATATGAGTAGGAGGATTAGGGGCAGGGGGCAGAGAGACGAGAGGTGGGGAGGGGAGGAGTAGGAGGGGAAGATGCAGAAGAGAAGGGGGAGGAGGGGGGAAATAGGAGGAGGAGGGTCATTTGTTTGATGATAGATTGTGAGAGTCTCATATGTAAAATACTTTTCCTTTTGCATTAATATATTGTCTCAAGTAACTATTTGGATGAGGTCGTGGATTGTTTCCCTCTTCAAGGGTTTTAACCACATTGCTTTGATATGTGATCTATTTGTGTGAGTGGTTGCTTAAGGTGTTTGACCTTGTGGAAATACCCTTTTTTAATCGAACACCTCGATGGCTTATGCCATTAGTTTTCCTTGCTCATACCATCCAAAAACATTTTTTCTGCACATTACTAAAGATTCTAAGGTGAATGTCAACTATAATTATAGGGCTCCAATCAGTGTACAACTTGTTTATTGGAATTTACATAATCTTTAAATTATCAATAGAACAAAGCAAGTGGATAGTAAAACCACTTGGAACTATAACTTTCCCATACTAGAATACCCAACAACAACATATGCCATACAATGCCATGGTTGTGTTTCCTTATGTTATAAGAGCAAGACCATGTCGTGCTTTTGATATAGGGAATGTCGCATAATATTCCACATAAGTAATATATGTTATCACAGTGGCCCTATATAACATAAACATAACATGGACTAGAAAAAGTGTGAAATAGGGTCACATCAACATGTATGTACACACCAATTTTACAATTTTTTTATTTAATCTTAACACTATGGATTTTCCCTTCATCTGTCATCAAAGTTCAAACAATAAGAATTGGTTGATGGTGTGAGCTAAAAAGTATAACTAAAACTCCCCACATTTAAGTTTTATTTTCCACCTTTTAGGTGTTTTTTTCTGATCATTTTTTCCTTGTATATGATGATTTATTGGTTGTTGTACAATGTAAGCAAATCCACAACCATGCAAAAAGAATGCCCACCCCCATGAAGTCTTGGTGTTCTTCAGTGACATGCAAATCCAAGGCATAAAACCCAACTCAGTTGCCATGTTTAGTGTTCTATCCTTTATTGTGTTTGGAACAAGGTAAGCATATCCAACTCAATTATCATGTTTATATGTGTAAAATGAAATGTTTTACCATGGGTTGATTTATTGGCTCTAGAGCATGGTAAAAAGATCCGCGGTTATTTAAAACTCATGCCCACCCCCATGATGCCTTAGCATTATTTAACGAAATGCAAGTCCAAGGCATAAAACACAACTCAATCACAATGTTAATGTTATGCTTGTGTGTGTGTTGAATTTTTTACTCTAGAACAATATAAGAAGATTCATGGCTATGGAAAAGAATGCCCACCCCTATGAATCCTCGTGCACTTCAATGAAATTCAATTCGATGGTGTAAAACCCAACTCAATCACGATGTTTATGGCATGCGTGTATGTGTTGATTTATTGTATCTAAATCAAGATCATTACATTCATGGATATATAGTTATGTTAATGTTGATATCCAAATTCCTAAAAATCATTGATCCATCCAACATGTAGGTGTTTATTTTTTCTCTAATAACACACGATGGTTTAGCTTTTAAATGCATGTCATTTAGAAGCTACAATGGATTAGCATTTTAACTATATGTCATATGGAAGCTAAAATGCATTAACATTTTAAATGGATGCCATGCCATTATCTCTTCTAGTGTTTTTTCATCATCAATGCCCTTGCATTGAAAATCATTGTGTTAGCCACTAAAACATTACTAGACAAAGGATTGATTTGCAAGTTAATAGATTTACTCCTTCAAGAATTGAGCTTGAAATTTTGCAAGAGAGTACTCATACTCTTACTTTCTTTGATCCACCAATGGTATTTCATTGTCCTTTTCAATACTTATGACAAACAATGATGCAAGATGGACCCTGGTTTTTCTCTGTCAGCTAAAGATGAGCAATAAAGAAGTGGTTTCAAGAGTTTGAAGAATGATCAACTAACCACAATTTGATAGCCTTCCCATTTTAGTGCATTCTAATGAAATACATAAATCCATGAGATTTGTCACATTTGTAAAATTTATATCCGAAATTGCAAACCTTCCTCTAGACTTCATTTCAATATATACAATTTAGTCTTCATCCCATTAGAAAAATACTATGGTCTCAATTTCCACACTTGGAAATGAAGAATCCAGATGTAGTTGATGAACAAATTCTTGTGGGGAATAGTAATGGAAATGAAAAATCACCTACAAGTCCAAATAGATTACTAGATGGTAGAGCAAAGATGAAAAAGGCAAATCTATTTTGGGCCTTTCTCTCTCAAATTTTTAGTTACATCATGTAGATATGGAAAAATCATCTAAGGAGTATTTTTTTCTAGCCACATAAGTTATATGAGATCTCTCATTAAACAACTAGTAGAAATCAATATTATATATAGTAGATGAAGAGGATGCCATAACCATTATTTTAAACGATTTTCCTTCTAAATATAACAATGTTATTTTTACTTTCAGTCAGATGCCTTCTCAAATTCTAGAATATACGAGTTCAGCTCTCTTTGCTAAAGAAAAGAGAACAACTACAAGGGATACAAAAGGTGATCCTCAACCTGAGATTGCATTATAATTCAAGCCAATAGTGTTCTCAAGGGAAAAAAGGAACCAAATTTAGCTAATGTAACAATTGTTGAAGATATAATGGATGCTGACAAGGGTGATGACCTTACTGAAGAACCATTATTTTTTGTATTTTAACAAGCCCACACTTTGAGCAGAGGAAGGGATCTAGTGTAGATCAAGCTCAACATGGAAGGTTGTCTGATTATTTAGGAGATTTGTAATTTAGGAGTTTGGGGAGGTGGAATTTGAGAACTTGAGAATTTGGCTTGGGGGTTACACTTTACGAGAGTTATGAGGTATCTTGATGAGCTCTACTTGGTTCAAGAAATATTTTCAAAGAGAACCTTCTAAAGAATGTAACTTGTGTTGTTTGTTTGATCAATGTATTTTTTCTTTCATTGAGTTTTGTTTTCAGTATTTCAAACCTTCAGAGGAGGTGTTAGAAAACAACACTTACATTTTATAACAAAAGTCACTTTATGACTTTTGTCTAAGTTATGTTCTTTTAACTTTTTGTATAACGTGGTGAACTCCATTGTAATACTCACTCAAGTATGTGTATAATATCATATTGTGTTATTATGAGTACCTTCCTTTGTGTTATCTATGGTTTCATCATTCAATGATCTAGCTCTTTTGATAATAAGTTTTACATGAAGACACCTCATTTTATAATAAGTTTTCCTTAAAGAGATTTTATTTTAGTTCTTTTCCTCGAAGACACCTCATTTTATAATATTTTTTCCTCAAAGACACTACATTTCAATTGATGGAACTAGTTTGATCACACCAAAGTTTTGATTGTGATCCACTCATGTAGTCCTCACAAATTCTAGTGCCTCATTGCAATCCACCTAACTATCCCATATTTTGGGAGGGTTGGAGTTATAACTATTTTTTTAATGTATGCGAGGTATTGTTGATTGATGTTACAAATCCTCTAACTACTTCTAACTAACAACTATATTGTCATGAATTGGAAAAACCAAATATTAGGACTTTAGATAGGCTTATATCACATTTTCATCTTACAAAGTAGAAAGTCTTTGATTTCCTGATTTCTTCTCCAAGGTTTGGGTAACTGCTTTACATAGGCATTCTAGTTTGATTAATATTTATACCATTTGCTTGAAAGGACTTGAACCCTGTTTTAGATGCTACTTGTTCAAAAGTGGTTAAATGAGTTTGTGTGACACACATGACATGTATTGTGTAAAACCATGACATATTTTATTCTTCGATCAAGCTATATTCATTAAAACAAGAGGTTGTTTTGAGCAATTGCACTTATGAAGTTGTTTGATTGAGAAAAATTTAACCACACTTTAAGTGCTTGTTGTAATCTATTTAATACTGAGAGGGGGGGTGAATCAATTTTAGCGCAGTTGTGAACAATTTTTAACTTCTTAATTGATTAATATTGAACTTTAATTATGCATCCACCATAAATAAAACATTCACATCAGATGTGAACATAACACAGAACACATTGATTTTTACGTGGAAACCCAAACGGGAGAAAACCACAGAATGCTCTCTTATATTAAAATATTACATTCAAGGAAGCATCAACTTCAAGGCATCGCTAATGTCCTGATGATGAGCCAAGAATGGATTGAAACGTTGACTATAACTCACCCACCGCAGGCTCTCCACAAGATGCCACAAACACCAACTTCCTAAGTTCTTCAGTACCAACTGGAAGGAGGCACCAACCCCCTAGTTTTACAGGCACCAACCTGAAGGAAGCACCAACTCCCTGATTTACCAGCTCCAACTGGAAGGAGGCTACAACCCCTTGCTCCTTGCCTTGTCCTGTCACTCTGATATATAAGAAAAAGATATGACTTTGATGTACTTTTGATTCGCGCACACTTCTGATAATCTATTGTTCTTTATGCTGTGCAGACCACCTGCAACCTTGCAATTACATATCTGTATCACGAACTTCACTTGAACACTTCACAACATACAATTGACTTCGTACTTTACAAACTGTGTGTTGCTTCATCATCTTCTGCATTCTGCGCTCAGGTTCTGTATGCTTGTATGTTTCTGCATTGCTGCACTTCAACTGATACTACGCATCTACTGATAAACTATTGTTATGACTTCGCGCATTAGTATCAGTTAAGTATGTGCGCCTTCGGAGATATTTCCATTCTATCTTGGTGCAACAGTCTTAAGATAATATGTGACCTTCTGTGCATCATATGTGATTCGGCCTTTCTATTTAACGCACTTGTCTTAGATCATCCTCATAATAATGTGCATTCGTTACTGGACTGCAATTTTGTCTTAGCACATTATATAAACTTCTTCACTTCATGCATCACAATATATACTTCAGATCTGTCTCTGTGCTTCTATGTTAGATCATCTGTGACTATCTACATGTTGTTTACTATAATGTCATTCTATCCTCATGCACTTGCACATCCTTTGTAGTTTTTCCATTCTGTATTTGTGCAATTTTCACAAATAAACTTACATCATTCTACGCACCATCAACAATTTCAATTTCACACTGATTCTAGGAGTGTGCCACCATCGGAGCCATAGTCAGAGTTAGAGGGAGATAGACTCGGTGGTAGCACTAGTAGTGGTAGAGGATTACCTTCTCTACCTTATTCTTCTAGAGGACATCTATTTTGGTTTCCTTCTTTTGTTTCTAGAGGACATTATTTTGCAGGGTCTTCTTCTAGAGGATGTCAGAGTCCAATATGAGGCTCACAAGCCCGAAGGGCACATACTCCTAGTTCTAGATGATGGTCGATTTCCTCAACGATTACCTTTACCCATAAAAGGGGTAGAAGGAATCGATAGTTTACTTACTTGATTTCATTGTAGATGACTCATGAGTCATGATGATGATCACGAGATACATTTGTTATATTTTCTATGACTTGGGATTCAGGACACAATTCATTTTTTATGTGTGATGTATCACTAGACATCTTATATATCTTATATATCAGTTTTCTTTCCATATTCATGTGGCAATGTGTTTATTTGATGTTATTGTTACTTTAGGTGTTTAAAACATTGAAAAAAATGAATATTTTTTTTTTTTAAGTTTGTTGATGTATTGTCGATGTGTTCCTAAGAATTCTGAAACAATGTTTTATGGACCCTGCTGATTTTTTCGCCAAGATGATGTTTGCAACATTGAAATAAACCACTCTCAATTTGCAGATGATATACTCCTACTGGGTGGAGCTTCACAAATCATGGCACAACAATTTGAAAAAATCCTTTTCTCATTTTGAAAAGCATCTGGAGGAATGCTAAACAAACTGAAGAGTCATATATACACTTAGAATGTAGCAAAGGACCTAGCAGTGGCAATGTAAAGGGAAACTTGGAATACCAACATCAACAGAATGGAAGGACTTCAAATATCTGGGCCTCCCAATATTTTCCACTTCCTCTTTGACAAGATCCTAGGAACCCCTTCTTGCGAAAATAAAAGGAAAAATCCAGAATTGGTGCATAATGTGGCTCAACCCAACATGTAAGATCATCCACATCAAGGTTGTTCTCTCATCATTGCCAAATTTTCAAAGTGTTGTATCTCTCGCTCCTAAGGGATTATTAACCCAAATAAACAAGCTCCTAAGGAAATTACTTGGGAGAGGAGGGAAAAACAATGAAAAGAAAGTCCATCTAGTGAGTTGGAAGATTGTTAAGAATTCATGGGCAGCAGTCGGACTCCAAATTCGAGACCCTTATATGGTCAATATAGCTCTTGGGCCTAAAATTATCTGGAAAATACTAGACAATAGGAACGGGTGGGTTTAGCAGGTGCTAAGAGGAAAATATCTGAGAGATTGTGGCCTTTGATTCCTAGACAAGCAACCTAAAGAAGGTTTGTCTTCACATACCTAGAAACTATGTAAGGCAACATGGAACTTCTTCAAATCTAACTTATATTGGATATCGTGAAATGACAAGAATGTTAGGATATGGAAGGACAAATTTCTAAATTGAGATATGCTCATCTCCTGTCGGGATCTAACCTCCTTAAATAATTGGTTGGACTCAAGAGGCCTTACACATTTGAGGGATATCAACAATTGGGATAGAGAAAATGGGAATTGGTCTGGTTAGACGTATTTAGAATTATTGACAGATTTACAAGAACAATATGGGAAGCTAAAACAATCGCTATCAAGAGGTTCCCCAATCCATAAAAGAGAAGAATATCACAAGGGATGGGGGCCTAAAGGTCATTACTTGGTCACCCAAGGATATGCATCCATTTCAGTCAGGGATGGATCCCCTCCTCAAGCTTGAATGTGGAAAACTATTTGGAAATCTGTATCCCCCCCCCAAAAAAAAATTAACTTATTTTGTTGATTGGTCGCACATGGAAAAATCCTTACTGAAGAAAATTTCAAAAAACTAGTATACCTCAAATTGTCACTTTGAGCACCATTTCGAGTCTTCGTGTCATATCACCATGTAGAACGTAATGGTAATACCTCCTAAGAAGTTTTGAGACTCATCCTCATCATGTTGGTCCCCTCCCTAGTCCTACTTGGAGGCAAATCCAACTCTTAGGGGTCGAATGCCACTTCACCAAGCCCATCTTGCCAATATTTCCACGCCCTACTAGTGGTGCAAGGCGTGAAAATACAACATTTTCGCGCTCTGCATGCCTGCAGGGGCACGGAAATTACAAGATTTCCGCACTCTACTCAATTTTGGGGGCGCGAAAATCCCTCAACAACCATATTCCTTGGTTTTAGGATCTTGAATCTCAAGGATATTTTCCTGGGATAGGGATTCCCTTCAAATCTCATCTCACACTCCATTCTTAGTATGATTCGGCTCCTTGATCCATATTTTACTCACCTAGATCCATTATTCTCTCTTAGTGGTTGGTCTCCCAAATCCTATAAGAAGAAGGCCATCCATGAGTTAAGGGGAGAAATTTTGGAGGCATCAAACCTATGATCTTAGAAGTCTTGCAGAGGTAGCAAAGGAGAGCTTGGAAGGATATATTTTTGCTTTGGACATCAAGGTATAGCACTTTGTATGATTACTTTCAACTTTATTAATAATAACTTGGCCTATTCTCCCATGTCATGTCTCTCTTTGATATATGATATGTTTTATTAGATATTGTTAATGCACTTGTGTTTGAAAGGTTGGTTTCCATCTTGTGTTGCAGGTTCAAGAGCTTTGGACATCAAGCTTAGAACTAGAATTCAAACTACTCTTAGGTAAGAGGAAAATCCTCTATCTCTTCCCCTTCCTCTTCGTGTTTGAATGCTTGTGCATGCTTAATCTAGGAGTTTAGGGTTCCATTTGTTGTGTTTCTGTCATAGATTGGACATTTAGAAACTTAGTTTGATCTATGAGAGGGTTTGATTATTCGTAGGAAGAATTATCTAAAACAAAAATTGGAAACTCCATTGGGGACATCCCAGGTTTAATTTTCCATCGAATCTTTAAGATTTGATCTCCTACCTCTGCAAACTACTTAATTTTGATCTTTATTGTCATCCTGGTCTTCATTGCTGGGCTCTCTGAATCTTAAAACATCAAAAATTGATCATTTTTATCTAATACATTCTCCCTTGCCTCTCTACAGCATATTTCCGCGCCCCTCCTATGTACCACAGAGCGAAAATCCTCGAATTCCCGTGCCCCCATAGTAGTCTAAAGCATGAAAATCCCTTATTTTCGCGCCTGTGTAGTCTTCCAGGGAGCAAAAATTCTCTGTAGCTCACTTTGAGGCTCAGTTTTTGCTTGATTGGTGTTTGGCTTTGGTTTTTTATTGGATTTTGGCCATCTGATCTTGATTAGCTTTGTGTGATTCCATCCTGATTTTCACATTTTGTTTTTCTTTTAGCCCTCATTTGGATTGTAGAGTGATTTTGCAAATGTTACAACTGTGTTGAAGATTGGAGGACTATTATAGCTACCCCTATCGTTTCATCACCTTCTTTAAAATATGATTTTGGTCTGATAACTCACAAGCTCCTCTACCCCTTATCTGAAGATCTAAAAGCTTGATTGGTTTGTTTAATTTGTCCATTTATACAATTTGGATTTATTGAGTGAAAGTGATAAGAAAGAGTAGATCCTTTACTTGGCTTCTTTATTTTAATATTGCAAAAGTCATATGTTTTCTTACATTTTGTTAAAATCAAGGAAATTTTTGCATATTTACTTGCATAGTTGAAGAAGATCATTGGAAATTTATTACTTTGTGAAGAATCTATGCATTTTTTGAGTTCTTGAAATTTGCTTGGAAACTTTTCAAAACCATTTTCCCTCTTCACTTAATGTTAAAACATTTTTGCTATCAAAGAAGCTTCCTTCCATCTACTTTTCATTTTTAGGCTCACTAGAAGTAAAAAAGAAAACACAAAAATTGTTTTCAATTTGTTTTTGGATGTATTTGGTGTGAAAGAGTATTTCATATTTTGATTTGAAACATAAAATTTAAAAGAAAAAACAAAAAGTGAGTGTTTTTCTTTCTCAAACAGTTGCACTTGTGTCTCTTACACTTGGGAATAGAAAAGAACTCTCTCCTTTTGTAGCTAGAAGTTCATTGAAAGGAAACATATTTGCATTCTTTGAATTGAGTCTACACACCACCAAGTTGCACTTTCGCTACCCTTGAGTAAAAACACAAACCTTTAAAATTAACACCCTAACTAAACACACATTAACCTCATTTGAGGATATAAAAGAACAGTGTAGTTAAGTAAGACATCGGGGATAGGAATCCAAATAATTCTCCCTTGTCACTTTACATTTGAGACATAGTTGTTTTCTCTTAGGGTGCTAAAATTCTCTAGTAATTGTTGACACAGTTATACACCAATTTGTTGGGGGGCCTCCCGTTCCACAGGGGTAAGTAGCGAGGACTGGTCTTGGATAGACTTTATGGAATACCACACTCCACTTAGCGCCTAAGGACATCATTCCATTGTCTTCTTTGTATTTTTCGGCTTCCATACTGGTTGTACAAGGGCCAAAAGGCAGAAGATCCAGTAAATCTTCCTAAACGTGTCATGAACGAGGTATCCTAGTGACCATCCTTCTAGGGCTCTTTTACTCAGGATCCCTTTCAGTAGAGGGATATCCCTTCATACATATTGGTCTCTCACTTCATATTGTCCGACTTGGTTTTCATCACCTTGCGGAGGATACGATCTGCTGAGGTATCTAGATCTTAGATAGGATGATTGCTTACTCTTATACCTTGCAGAGGGTCTTTTTATTTTTAGTGTTGCTTGTTGGCTTTCTAGCCTCTTTTTATTACTCACTTGCTGTGGCATCGGTCGCAGTAAAGTTTTTTGAGCTTACTTTTTGGCCTGTGTGCCTCTTTTTCTTCTAGCTCCCTTTTTGCAAACTCAATTGCCTAAGAGTTTTTGAGTTCTTTTTAACAAGACTTCACCCACTTCACCTAGTCCTGTTCCATGGTGGATCCAAGGAAATCACGAAGACATCAAAGGATGAGTCTCAGACCATCTGTGACTAGAGTCAGTCAACCACCACCTTCACGCATCCCCACTCCCCCTACTAGTAGACTGTTGGCCGGATTTTATGTCCTGAGGCCAACAAGGAGAAATAATCCACACAAAAAGCTTAAAACAACCCTCAGTGTGTTTGGGATGACTAAATCTCGCGCAAACAAAGGCCCCACCGCCTTTGTGTATTTTCTCTCGAAAGGAGAGTCTCACAAACTAATGGTATGAATTACTAAAATATAATTAAAATGTATTCTAATTAATATGAAATTCAAAATTAATCTAAGATGTAATTTTAGATAGCTAAAAACATACAAAACACACAAGTTTAACAACTATTAACATGTAGCTTTCACTTTAATAAATAAAACTAAAATCTCTAAATTAAAATTTAACTAATCTAATCTATTTTTATCATATCCCATGGGAGCATGATTTAAGAAGTTTTGACGTATAAAAGGATAATTTTAGTTTATTGATTTATATAAAACAAAGTTTAAACAAACAAGAAACGTGACCTGTATAGCCCATTAATATCACAAGATCAATCAATAACCTTGTACCTATTATTTACACATGGTTGTAATCTCGCATGGCTTTCATGATCATATGCACAACAAAACTGCGATATTAAGCTTTGGTACAGTATCTCCACCAAAACGAACATTGCCTTGGATTCTCCTCTCCTTCTGCACATTTGTAGAACTGCACCAATAAAACTATCCATCTGCTGATCTAATAATAAGCATATCTCATGAATAACCATCGTATGTATTCGTGGCTGATCTTTCAACAAACAAGTGACAGCTTTGTAAACTGGTGGCACAATCTTCTCAGCGCTTTT
Source organism: Larix kaempferi (assembly GCA_027924585.1). Taxonomy (NCBI): domain Eukaryota; kingdom Viridiplantae; phylum Streptophyta; class Pinopsida; order Pinales; family Pinaceae; genus Larix; species Larix kaempferi. The sequence continues at coordinate 11,963,419 of BSBM01000099.1, forward strand.
AATGTGGCGAACTGTCTCGATTAAGGCCAACAATATTTCAAGGAGATACCATTGCATACTACAACAAACTCATTTCCCAATCCTCCGCGTTGCGGTGCAGGTTTTATGCATTATGTTTTATGAGACTACACTTTATATTTCCAAGTGGCATATTGACCCAGTTATCCACTAACGAGATAACTATGAAAAGTTTCTATTGATTCTGGCAACTTTGTGTCGTGCATGCACTGGGTGTTTACTTGATTGATTTTCTTTCCTTGGCCCATGGCAATTTTCCATATTAATAATAAGTGAAATTAGCAGCAAAGCTGCTTATACCTACCTCTTAGAATATTTTAATGTAATAGTAGTACATAATTAAAAATTAAAAGTTAAAATAATTATGTAACATTTTAGCAATGTATCACTTGTGGATAGTTTGAAAGCAAAAGAAAAGTGACATGTATTATTCTATGTTTTTAAAAGTTGAAATATATTTTCAGATATCTAAGTGTTAGCAACTATTGATAAAGTATTGATTATGGCATTATGAAATGTAAGACTAGTAGCTTAAATTTGTTTGTTTGTATAAAAATAAATATGATCTTTTTTAGATTTTTGTTACCTAGTTTAAGAGATTTGAAGTGATATGACTACTAGATGGAAGTTATCCAATTAGAAAATTGGATCCCTCTTCTTTAAGTAAAATTAGTAAGTCTTTTGATTTGTAAAATAATAAATAAATGACATGTGGATAAGTTGAAATATTTAATGTGTCGTATATGCAATAGAGAAAGTATTAAATATGTAACAATTAGTTTGGATATTTATTTTTCATTTTCATTTTAATAGATTTTTACTATAAAAATAAATTAGCATTGTAATTTTGACAATTATAGGTTATTATAATTATAATAATTATAAGTTATTTTATTAATTGTAATGTAAAACAAATAGAGATTCAATGCAATGCAATTTTGGAATCTTCTCATCTAAAATTTGGGAGCTTTTCATAGGTTTCCTAAATACTAATAACTCAAAGATTAGAGATTCAATGCAATGCAAGTTTGGAATAATATATTTATTATTATTATTATTATATATAATAATGCTAGGTTTATCATTATCATATATATCTTATTAATGAGTGAATGGTCAAACCATTTTAACTTTATAATGTTAAATTCTTTTGTTTAATTTAAAAATTTTGTTTTAATTTTTGTTTTTATAGATGTGATAAAAAAATTATTTCATACATGTGATTAATTTTTTATTTTAATTTTTTATTATTAGTAGTAGTAGTAGTAGTCAACCATATATTAGTTCATGGTTAATCATTGGTTTTATTTCAATTTATAATGTAATTAGAAAGAAGAAGAAAAATTATACTAATAAAAAACTATTTATCGAACATTTTATTGGATAATAATTTAAAAATCTTATTTTATTATAATTACATAAGACTCACTGTATACACCAACCATTAATTGGCAGATCCACCATTAATTGACACTCTGTAGTATGTACCATCTCGGTCGCCGCCACTTGCTACATCTGTTTTTTATTCGTATTTACAAAGCTCGTATATCAATATATCCATATTTCATGGCTCGTGTGGAAACTTTGCCACATATCTTTATTACTTTTAGATTGCCACGTGAAAGGATAGGACCATTTCAAGACTAATGTAATTTTGGATTTCGGATGGGTATAGATCATGACGGTAATTAATTGAAGTTTAAAACAAATATATTAATAATGCTGAAGTTATAAATTTTGAACAGATTGTGTTTGTTAGTTATCATATTAATAATGTTGCAGTGTAATGATTATTTAAAAGACACTTGGCAATATTAGAGTTGGGTTAAATATTTTTATTTTAAAATTATTTAATTATATCCTATCAATGATAAATTGATATTAATTGGGGGCGGAGCGTATCTAGGGTTTTTGCAGAAAATGACAGCAACCCTTACGGAACTGATCGATGGGATGGAGTCTTTGGTTGTGGATGGTTCTGATTGGCTCCTTCACTGTTTTCGAACGCGTGTTTGTGTACGGGGTTATTGTGGCAGAGATTTTGGTGGTGGCCAGTTGTCATTCTCCTGAGGACAGGTGTGGTTTTGTACCGGTTGTTTCGGTGTTTCAGTGATGAAGGCCTCGGTGGGTGGGGTTGCCTCCCATTTGGAATGTTTGCCTAGGCCGGTGGTTGAACCCTGGTCTGCTTCCCATACATTTTCTGTTCGCCGTGATGGAGGGCTCCCTTATCTGGCGGGGGAACACCGATCAGATACACACACTCCTCCTGTGAAACGTGACGGTGGTAACCCTAATCTGGTTGGGGTGAGAGCTAAGAGTCGAAGGAAGGCGAAGACGATGAAGGCTAGAGAAGGACTTGAGAGGTTTGTTATCCCTGCGGCGGCAAATCTGGACAGGGTGGAGTTGCTCGCAAATAGAGCATTGGTGGGTCGTTTGGAGTTTGTTTCTGGGTCGAAAGTGGAGATAGTGGAGTGGGTGAAGGAACACTGGACACCGGTGGTGGGTAACACGCCGCGGATAAATCTACTGGTAAATAAATGGATCTTATTTATTTTTCCATCTTCGGAAGCGATGCTGCGGATTCTCGAAGGGTCTTGGCTGTTCAAGGAAGGTTCGTTGAATTTGAAGAGATGGCATATTGATTTTGATCCGGTTCATGAGCGTATGGGCATTCGTCATTTATGGATGATAATACCTGGTCTACCTATCGATTTATGGACAGAGGATGTGGTGGAGGGCTTGGCAAATTCTGTGGGCAGGTGTATTAGGGTAGACAAGAATTCTATCTATGGTATTGATAGACGCTACGCAAAAGTGCTGGTGGAAATTGATGTTCGCCTGGGTTTGCCGAAAGTTGTTGAAATTGTATGGGGGGAGAAACGCTGGACCCAGTTGTTGGACTTTTTCAAGGTCCCATTTCGATGCTTTCACTGTAGGGAAGTTGGCCATATCAGGAAAAATTGCCCTAATCTTCTGGATATCCCGAAGCACCTGGAAAGTAAGGCTCATGCATCTTTGTCGGAGAATTTGAAGGATTCACAGAATTTGGCTTCGCCGAAGACTCCTGCGACGGGTAAGTTAAATTTTTCTCTGGACGCTGCCTTTACTGATCTTTCCAAAGAAGAATTAGAATTTATATCGGATAAAGAGCAGGATTTGGATAAAAGGATATCATTGGGGGAGGTACAGTTAAGACATGGCTGTTCTAAACTTGGGCCTGCTGGTGGTGTGGATGGAGGTGACCAAGGCCCGGCTTCAGCGGGCGGGGCCTCAAATTTTATTGATCTGACCTTACCTGTTTCTGGGTCTGATAAGTTAGAAGACAGTTTGTTATCAGGTGATGGGTCGGAACCTTTCCATCCTTTACACTGTCCATTTACACCTTCGAAGGGTTCCTTTATTGGGGATAAGTTGTTTGTGCCCGATGTTTCTGTTTGTGAGGTAGCTGAGAACTCTTCGGATAAACCTGTGGATGTGGTTATTTTTGCTTTTCTGGGGGACTTGGGTGATAAGGAGAAGAGTATATTGGAACCTCTTGATGTTTTCTCAAAAAACCCTTCGCGGAATTCCAATACTAGGCCTATCCCACAATTCCAGAATGTGACGATCAGGAAAGCAAAGAAGAAGAAAAAAGTCACTGTTTCTGGGCATTTACAGTCTGATGGATTGTTTTGTGAAAATGGTGATGCAAAGGATAGTTTAACTTCGGGTCTTAGAGCACAGATACCCGGTGTTGATAGTTCATAATGTCCATCGTCTCTTTGAATGTGCGTGGGTTGGGGGGGGTTATTAGGGCTAGGGCCCTTTCCAACCTTTTTTCGGTTACTAGACCTGGTATTGTGCTACTACAAGAAACTATGTGCTCGGGTGCTGATGTTGTTTCTAAACTGGGCTGTATTTTACCTTTTTGGGAAATTGCTGCTGTGGATGCCTCAGGTTTGTCTGGGGGGTTGGTGGTTGCCTGGAACCCTCGTTTGTTTACTTTCAGTGCTTACAAGACTGTGTGGGGAATTCTATTGAGAGGCCATTGCATTGGGTTGAACCTTTGCCTCTCGGTCTTCAATTGTTATGCACCTTATTCGAACAGGCAGATCTTTTGGCAATCCCTTTCTGGTTCGGGTCTTTTGAATGAAAAGGATCTTATCTTCGCTGGTGATCTAAATTTCACTCTGTCTCCATCAGAAATTTGGGGAAGTAAAGCGAGATTGGATCCGTTGGCGGATTATTTCAAAAATTTACTGTTGAAGCATGGGCTTATTGACATAGAGCCAGCTAAAATATGTCCATCCTGGAGCAATGGCAGAGGTGGTATGGATGGGGTACATAAACGACTGGATCGTTTTCTGGTGAAATTATCTCTGTTAGAAAAGTTTCAAAAGTATAGATCTTGGGTTCATGGTAGTAAGATATCTGATCACTGGCCCATCTTTTTTCAGTTCGAAGATTATGGGGGAAAAACATTTGTTCCTTTTAAATTTAATCACTCCTGGTTGCTGGAGGATGAATTCTGTAAGTTGGTTAAGGACTTCTGGATTTCTGAGGATTTGGAAGGTGGAAATCCATTAAATACTTTTTGTAATAAGATGCACAATTTGAAAGTGATTGTGAAAGATTGGGTGATGCAGAAGAAGAAAGCTGATAGGATGGATTTGGCTGATATTGAAGATGAACTTCAGAGATTGTCGATGGAAAATTTGGAGGGTGGGGTCAGTCTTAAGGATTTTGAAGTAGTCAAACAACTTGAAAAGAAGAGAGATACTCTCCTGCTCAGGGAGGAGATGGAATGGCATTTAAAGAGCAGAGCTATATGGATTAAACATGGTGATCAGAACACTAAGTTTTTCCATACTTTTGCGTCGGCTCGACGGAATATGAATACTATTTGGGAATTAAACAATGCTGATGGTGTTATTGTTACTGGGGATGAGAGTTTAAAGGCTGAAGCTGTCAGGCATTTTGGAAATGTTTATAAAGAGGAAGGCATTAGTGACCTGAGGGAACAAATAAAGATTGCTGAACTCTTTCCAAAAAATTTTACGGATGAGGAGGCCGCTGCTCTTGGGGAGGAGGTATCTCTGGAGGAGGTGGAAAATACATTGAAACTCTTCGCTGGCGAGAAGAGCCCTGGCCCGGATGGGTGGCCTGTGGAGATTTACTTACACTTCTTTGAGATCATGGGCCCGGACCTGTTACATATGGTGGAACATACAAGATTAAATGGCTTTACTTCAGGTTCTTTGAATTCCTCCTTTATTACTCTGATTCCAAAAAAAGGAAAGCCTGAACACTTTGGTGATTACAGGCCTATTGCCCTCTGCAACCTGGCTTATAAATTAGTTTCTAAAATCATTGCACAGAGGATTAAAAAGGCTCTTTCGGCTCATATTACTGATGAACAGTTTGGTTTTTTGAGCAATAGACAGATTCATGATGCTATTGGGGCATCTCAGGAATTGCTACATTCAATTAAGAGTAAGAAGATGAGTGCTATGCTGCTCAAACTTGATCTGGAAAAGGCTTATGATCGGATAAATTGGACCTTCTTAAGACTCATTTTGATCCAAATAGGGATGCCTCCGTTGGTGATAAATTGGATCATGTCTTGTGTTAACTCGGCCAGCATCGCTATTCTGATTAATGGTTCGCCATCTTCATTTTTCAAATGTTCGAGGGGCATCCGACAGGGATGTCCATTATCCCCTTTATTGTTTCTTTTAGTTGTAGATGCGCTCAGCAGGATGTTAAAATTTGCAAAACAGGAAGGTTTGCTGAAAGGTGTTGCTTTGGGAGTAGACTGTGTATTAACACATCTGATTTTCGTGGATGACGTGTTATTAGCTGGTATGGCTTCTGTTTCAGAGTGGAGAGTTTTCAGGAATATTTTGTTTTGTTTCTGTCGCATTTCTGGGATGAAGATTAGCACATCAAAGTCAAATTTTTATTACCATAATGTGATTTCAGAGGTGAGGAATGGCATTATTTCTTTGATGTCGTATAGTTGTCATCCACTTGAAGTTGGTTTCAAGTATTTGGGGTTTTTCTTAAGACCCAATAATTATCAGATCAAGGATTGGTGGTGGTTGGTTCGAAAATTTGAAGCCAGGATTTCGCATTGGGCTTTTAGATTACTTTCAGTGGGTGGCAGATTAACATTGGTCAAGGCTGTTCTGTTGAGTATACCAGTATATTGGTTTTCTCTTCTTGAAGTTCCTGCTTTTATATTGAATATTTTAAGAAGGATGATATTTAACTTCTTGTGGACCGGTGGTATGGATAGAGCTGCATTGGTGATGACGAGTTGGGAATCGATCTCTAGACCTGAACTTTATGGTGGCTGGGGGTTAAGGATCTTAAGTCTTTCAGCATTGCACTTAGAGCCAAAAGTTTGTGGCGGTGTCTTTTTAACCACAATCCTTGGTCAAAGATTTCCTTTGTGAAGTACATTAATATGAATTTGATAGAATGGATCAGGATGAAGATGCCTCTGGTTTCTGGTGTTTCTCCATTATGGCGGGGTCTTTTAAAAGTTGCAGATTGGATCATTCGTGACCTGTGTTGGTATGTTGGAAATGGGAAGACGATCAGGGTTGGGAAAGACAACATTATGGGTATCTATAATCCTGTCTGTCTACCAAATAGGATTCTGGATTATATTAATTTTTATGGTCTGTCTTTCCTACATAATATCCGGAACCCCCTTGGACGGACTTATTGGTTACAGTCTTCCGATTTGGGGTTGGTAGGTGAGGATGCTTACTCTTGGGATTCTTATATCAGTACTCTTGGTTCGGCTGGCATTAATATTTCAGATCATGAAGATAGATTGCTATGGTGTGGGAATGAAAAGTTTGGTATTGTTACAGCAAAAGATACTTATGCAAGGATCATGCAGGCAAAGTACATTTTCCCACAACACTGGTGGTATAGAAAGATCTGGAAGTGGAATATAGCTTTGAAACATAAATGTTTTTTATGGCATTCTTTACAAGGCACACTAAAGACCTGGGATAATCTCTCTAAGCGAGGATGGTGTGGACCAAATTGGTGCATCTTATGCAAGGTAGAGGTTGAATCTATAAATCATCTTTTTGTTTCCTGCACATTTGGGAGGAAAGTTTGGGATCTTTGCAATACAAAACTGATATGTCATAAGTCATGGGATCAGATAGAATTCGGGGAAGCTTTGTTAAATTGGTCTCGTGATACCAGTGTCACTATACAGCTCCCTGTTTTTATTGCTTGGGCTATTTGGTATTATAGGAATCTGTGTACTTTTCAGGATAAATTGCCGGATATTGTAGCATGTGGTCTCCTTGCTACAAAATTAACTCAAGAGTATTCAGATATTAGTGCACCTGCAGTGGAAAGAAGGATTGAACCTTTCTCTTTTTTGGTTAACAAACCTATAATGTTCTTTGATGGAGCGGCTCAGAATGGGAGGTGTGCTGCGGGGGGTATTATATTTCTGAATGAGAATCATTATTATTCCCTTCGCCTAAACTGTGGAACAGGAAGTAATATGAAAGCAGAACTTATGGCATTGTGGTGTGTTCTAAAGTGTGCCAATATTTTTGGGTTGTTTAATGTTATGGTTTATGGTGACTCACGAGTCACGATAAAGTGGGTTGCCAAAGAGTTTGAATTAAATATTATTGCTCTTTCACATTGGATTTTGAGGACTAGAGAGGAGATTGACAAGCAGCAACAGATCACCTTTGCACATATTTACCGGGAACATAATGAAAAGGCTGATAACTTATCAAAGCAAGCATTAGATGGTATTGAAGGATTCCTTCACTGGGAGGAGTGGCTGGAATCTAGCTTGCTGGATGGTGGCGAGATTTATTTCTTCTAAGAATGCTTGTGTCTTTTTGAATAATTTTGAAAAAACTCTATCCATTCTGAAGTGTATTAGTCAGGACTGAATATTTTTGTAAATTCTGATAGGAAATTTGGGATCACGGATGTGATTATGTTGAAAATACCTTTTTGAAGAAGGTGAAGATCATTGTACTATTTGATTCTATGAATAGCAATAGTACGCTTTTTTTTCGGTTGAAAAAAATTGATATTAATTTAGAGGACACTTGGCAGAATTGATATTAATTTAGAGGACACTTGGCAGAATGATTTTTTTTATGATTATTATTTTTAATTGATTTTTTAAATTTGATAATTTTATTGCACACCAAAACAAATTAGTCAAATCATTAAAATAAACCAATAACAAAACAAAAAAATGTATTTTAAAAAATAAAAAATATATATTTTAAATTTTACAAAAAATAATTTAATATATGAATTTTACAAAACTTAAGCCAAACTTTAGAAAAAACATATAATCTATTTAAAGTCAAAACTTTTAACATACTAAACGATTACTATATAACCTGCCAGAAGCAGATATAATAATAACCTATAAGTAACGTTCACTCAAAAGGTCTTATTTCCATCATCTCATTTTCAATGAATTCGTGGTAATTTCTTTTAATTGACTTGATTTGTCAATCAAAGATATCCATTTGGTGGTTTTATAATACATTATATCGTGAATTTCCTCGTTTGTCAATGTTTCTTGAAAAGTAAACAAGGAAAAAGTATATTTTACTTTTAGAATTACGTAAACTTTTTCTTTGCTTTTTAGATGCTTATAAAGAAAATGTTCTTTAATGCAAATTAATAAAATGAAAAAGTTCTTGATACGTGGAGTCCAAAAAGGATGTTTTCGAAAAATTTAGTTTCATCTCATCATTTTTTAAATTAAACCTATTTAAAATGCCTATAATGAGTTCAAAAGGGTATTTTGATTCCTAGACCAAGGTAATGGGACGATATATCACAAAGTCAATGAAATTGTTTTAAATAATAAAAAATGATGTCATGAAATGGTGTCCCAAAATATTTTGTATACATCTTGATAAAAACATTTTAGTGAACAATTAGTTTTAGGCATCAAAACCAATTTTAGGTATAAGTTTGATTATCTAAAGTTTTCTCAAAAGAAATTATCTCATGGTCATCAAATCTAGATATCCATTTATTTCATAATAAAAATGATAAAGCCTTGGATTGAGTGCATTTTGTGATACTCAAAAATAAAAATAAAAATTTATAATAATGTATAAATTTTTGAATAAAATTTCAATGCTTGTAAAATTGATAATCGCCCAAAAAAATTGCCTTTCTTCTTCGAAATATATGCTCTTTGGACGTACATCAATTTTCATAAAGCTAAGAAATTAGGTAATTAATATTGATCTTCCAAAATGCACATTTTACATTGATTCATTAAAAATCAAAACTTCATAAGGTTGTCAAAGAATCAAAATGATCTAATTCAAATGAGTGAAGACATGCAACCAACTTGGACAAGTTCATATAAGAGTATACAATCGTTGTTGAGCACCCAATAAACCAAGAGAGTCAAATGACCAAAAATCACCAAATCTTGAAAACCAAGCCAAAGAACCATCACTGCAAAGGTCAAAGAAAGAAAATCATGAAATCACCTAGCAAGTCAAGTAAGATAAAATGAATAGAAGTTAAGTATTTACAAAAATGACATGGGGGTCCCTTTGATTTTGTAAAAATCAAGGGGAGTTGTTGGGGTGCCAACACAAACTAGCTAGTTGGGGGAGTGTCCCAGAATCAACCAGTGCGACACCACCAGTTGCTACAGTATCACAAACTCCTACACCACCAGAAATTAGTGTAGTACTAGAAGTTAGTGCAACAAGAGAAACCAATATAGCATCTAAGATTAGTGTCCCACCACAAGCCGACATTGCGTCGGAAGTTATTATTACCCCGAAAACTAGCATAGCTCCGGAGATTCCATCACAAAATGATCTCCCCGAAGGATATATTGATATTATTGAGGAACCTGACCCGTTCCCTTCTACGATGATTCAATTAAATGCAAATCTTAACCAACCTTTAGTATAGTTGGCTATGCCACCTGTCCTTCCTAATACCTCGGTTATGCCCAGCTACCAATTTGAATCCTCTAGTAGCGGAACATTCAGAATGCCATCCCCTAATCTTCCTACGGGCCATGAAATTATGGAATCCATACGAGCAGAACTCGTTAGTTTAGCCCACGAACGCGTGGAAACAAACAGATTTAGACATGAAGCCGCACAAATGATGGCTTCGAACTCTTTTCATTGACATCCACATCCAAAGTGGTGAACCCTCGTGATTCAAGAATCCCCCAATCCACTTCCCATGATTCTACCTATGGCATTTCGTTTGTAGGTCAATCTGTGCCCACAGATTGGATCTATTTTGAACCTGTACCCGATGATTTAGGAACATGAAACATTTTTTATCCATCTTCATCATTATGGAACACAAATCTAGGCCAAGCCCTCAATGATTTCCGCACTTTTCCAACACCTATGCAGTTAACACCAGAAACTCCCCTTCAACCTTCCCCACTTATTCTACCAAGTGAAATTCTTGGTCACTCTTTAGGGGACATTTCTAGTCAAGCGATAAACTACAACATCCCTCGGTTACCTGTATTATCTGGAATTTGTGCACATCCATCTTCATAAGTCGATACTAGTAGTGCAGCCACCCAACGTGCACGATTAATTGCTTCCAATGTTCATGTTGGAAGACTGTCTATTCCCACTGTTGGAACACCAGTTGTGACTAAAAGTCAATCTTCAGCCACAATTTACACTATCTCTGGAGGACAACCTTTCATTGGTGCCCCAAGCGGAACCAATAACCAACCTCCTCCATTAGGACCATCTACTTCTTGGGGACCACAAATCCCACCTACTGGAGGGAAACATACATTCGGTAACCAGAATCCTACTAGGGGGCAAGCAAATCAATATCAATCACTTTACTCCCCCAACCCTAATCTGAATCCTGGGCTACCTTACCCTAGCATCTCAAACAATCAATGGATCCCACCCCCCCAAACCCCACCCCTTAATCAAGGCGGAACAAACAATCCATGGGATCCACCCCTTCAGACGCCTCCCCCTACACAAGGTACGGTCAATCCACCCAATCAAGGATTTATGAACAATACATGGGTCCCACCATCCCGTGTATCTACACCATTCAACCCCACAATGTAGCATTTCCAACAACTAGTGTACAATACGATTCTGAATCAATTGGTAAATCCTATGATTCCCAACCAACAACCGGTTAACCCCATGGTCCCTAACCCACAGAAATTCTAACAGTACCCCATGGGAAACATGTATGGGTATAATATGCCACAATTTGCAGTGCAGGGCCCTACAGGTGTCCCAGCACCCCACCAATACTATTCGTACCCGCAACCCAATAGACAACGTCCCTTCCTGGTAACATTGGACCTGCCTGATTTTAATCTCTTAAAATCAGGCAGGTCCAATGTTACCAGGAAGGGACGTTGTCTATTGGGTTGCGGGTACGAATAGTATTGGTGGGGTGCTGGGACACCTGTAGGGCCCTGCACTACAAATTGTGGCATATTATACCCATACATGTTTCCTGTGGGGTATTGTTGGAATTTCCCATTTGGCATGAACCACATTGGCTACATATTCCTACCAAATTACCATCGGATATCCCAAAATTCGATGCAAAACCCGGGGAAGACCCAAAAAATCACGTTATGACATTCCATCTGTGGTGTTCTTCGAACTCATTAATGGATGATTCCAAAATATTATGGCTCACTCATCAAAACAACATCTAAATGGTATATTGAGTTGCCACAACACTCTTTCCGAGATTTCAACTCCCTTGCAATGCAGTTTTTTATGCATTCCCATTCGGTACGAAACTGGCACGGACCTATTAACTTCGTTGCGACAATCCACCTCTACTCACATCTCAGATCATATGCATGAGTGGAGGAGATGCCGAAGGTTGATTAAAACTCCTATCCCTGACCAATTATTAGCCGATTGGTTCACAAAGTCATTACTGCCACCTATTGCAAGGGATGTTGCAATGGGAGGAGTTGTTACAGAAGAGCAAGTGATCAGTCATGCTCAGTATATGCACTTGGTTTACTCCCAATCTGGAACTTTATATGAATTGATCCCTCATGCCCCTCTCCCCACTGACGATCCATCCAGGCCCACTATTGAACCTCCTATTGATGGCATAGTTGGTTCCGTGAAGGCCTAGCCTGCAGCAAGATCTAGTGGACAACGGAATACTTCTGCTCCACTTTAAAACCAGGTTGCATCCAAAAACATCACTTCTCCTACTCAGACCTCCAAGGTGAACACTGTTCAATCCTCATCACAACAATATGGAGGGAAAAAGAAGAATAATAAAGGGAAATCCAAAATATATTTTGCTCAGTAGGAAAATCCAAAACCCCAACAAACCAATGTTGATAATAAACCCAAAAGGAATGCTAAGTTCCCCTGCCTTATTTGCCAGGAATACCATTATACAAAAGACTGTCCTTATCGAGAAGAAGTCGACAAATTTTTGAAAGGTTCTTCTCTCCCACCAGTCCTAACTAACCCTTTTCCATCTCAGCAACAACAAATGGTCACACATACACCCTGCAAAGGGGCTCTCCAAATGATCCCACTCAACCAGAGACATCCGCAAATCGCAACATCCTCATGATGAGTAACAAGACTATCCATTTATCCACTAGGACAAAGACATATGATTCTATTCCAAATTCAAACAAAAATGGGAATTCGAAAGATAAATATCCTATGGAATATCCTCCCTCTACTCCTCCACCTAATGGCCCTCTTCACATTGAAAGGCCTATTACTAACACTGTGTTGCACCCACCAAAGGCCACCATTCGAAAAGTGACATTCAATCCGAGTTTGCGAGCTACTCAAAATTATAATATTGTTGAGGACTTAGCTCAAGCACCATGCACAATGTCTACTCTCGAAGTTCTACAGCATCGCCCTAGTCAGCATAGAACCTTGTTGTTAGCACTTAGAGTCGTTGAACCTGAGACTTCCAAAACAATTATGTTTAACTTGGAATATTTTAAGCCAAGGCTTTCCCACCAACTAGCTTTTCAAATTGATCATACCAAGATTTGTGGTAATAACATCCATCATACCGTTTTGGACGAAGGTACTTCCACTTGTATTATGTCTTTGTCTTGCTGGAGAGCCATTCACTTTTTGGAGGTAACTCAATCTCTTACTACTTTAAAGGCTTTTTATGGCTATGGTTTCCAACCTTATGGACTCATACCATCACTTGCAGTAGAACTAAGGGGAAAAAATGTATCCATCCATGTCAAAACTGTATATGCTCCATTAGATTACAATATCCTACTCGGTCGAAATTGGTTTTATGCCATGACCGTGGTAGCATCATCAGTTTTTCGTTTTGTGCAATTTCCTCACCAAGGGAAAATTGTCACCATTGATCAGTTGGATTTTTGCACGCGGGATATCCATTCCAACACCAACAATAATGTTTTGTTGTTGACACAATCTCAACATCATTATGAAGACATTGGTTTTGGTCTTTTGAAAGACTCTTCTATCATTGGAGTCTTCCTAGAGCTTCCACCCCCAGTCTATGCGATCAATATGATCTCTTCGAGTACCTCTCAACCCCGTGAACCTCGTGATTCTTGGGTTATACCGAGTCTCGCTGAGTATGAAACCATTGGTGATTTCATGCCTTTGAAACTAAATCAAGCAACATATCATGCGATTCAATCTGCTTCTAATTGTATCGATTCTATTGACCACCATCCGGTGGCACCTCTCTCGTCTTGGATCGATTAATCCTTTCCCTCTTTTGATTCCCTTTTACATAATTTTCCCTTTGGCGAGTCTATCATGGAAATCATGAGCATCGACGAACCTCCATGGAAAGAACACCATCATCGATCATATTTTCCTACGATCTACGCGATATATCCCAACACCAAATCCATCGTTTCACATGATATTGTCCAAACATCTTAGATTCCCATCCTCGCGCACAACATGTTTTCAGAGGGAAATCTAGCTAATATTATGGAAACTTTCCATATAGAAATATCAGTGAAACCTGGTATTGTGGAACATATCCACTTAGGAAAAACTTGTACACCCACTGAGGTGGAATTTTATATAGCCTTGTTTAAGGAGTTTCGTGATATTTTCGAATGGAATTATGAAGAAATGTCGGGAATTAACCCATCTATTGTGGTCCACGAAATAAAAGTCTACACTAGTAGAAAATGAGATATAAATGACCAGGTGACCAAAAAATTTGGTCACCAAAGTTGTTTCAAGGTATAAATGACCAAACTTGAGTGAGCCAACTAAAAATGACCAGAGGAATGACCAATTGGGTCACGGGATAAAATATATGATCAGATAACAAGTAACTAAACTAAAAATGACCATATAACAATAACATTAAGAATATGAATTGGTCATATTTTGCTCATTTTTAGTTGTATCACTTCAACAATGGAAAATTACAATTTTGACAATGAATTTGTACAATTTAGTAAATTTTAACACTGCAAATGGATTCAGAGACTGTGAGATTCCTCACAGCAGATCTAAGAGCTGATGTATACCTCACAAAAAAGATTAAGCAGGAAAATAGAAGAAGAGTGGACAATGCAGTGTAAAAGAGCAGCATAATTATGATACAGTAGAACTCAGATAGAAGCAGAATAACATCACACACTAATTTATTAATCACAATATGGAAAAATAAATAATACAATGGTGAGGATTCAAATGCCAAGGTTCCAATTCGAATTAGTCGGCATGGGCATGGCTAAACTACACTAGGAGTCATCAGCATCATCAGTGGAGTGTCAACAATACGCCACTAGGAGTCTTGATCATCATCGGTGGAGTGTCATCAATACACAAGTGACTGTCAACCAAGTGTCAAACTGAGTCTAACTGAGTGTATGTAGGTGTAACACATGCAAAGGAGTGAAAGGAGGCTCAAGGGAGGCGCATGGGGAGCTGACTAGAGTTAGAACTAGCTGTCTAGGCTAATTGGAGGTCCATCGGAGTGTCAAAGACTGTAAACTAGTCAATATGTCCTTAAATCAAGGAAAGATCCATAAATAACTCAACTAACTGAAGTGTAACTGAGTGGTAGGTGAGGGAGGGCGCCTTTCTCAAGTGGTAGGTGAAATTTGAGCGCCTCACTGACTAGGAGGGCTGGAACTGAGTGGAAACGGGCTCTCGAGGCTAGTAAACTGAGCTCTAGGTGCTAGGAGACACCATCCTGATGACTGGGATGCATGCAGTTTGCATGCATGACTGAAAATGCAAATAATGGAAATGTTGTTAGGACTAGGATGGAGTATAGGAAAATCCCAACAGAGACCCCCTAGTGTTAAAATTTAGTAAATTTTAACATTAATATAGATGGATTCAGAGACATGAGTGATCATGATCATGTGGCATAGCTCGACAATGGAAAACATTGCAATCTTTTACTAGGGGGTCTAAATATATATAGATGAATTTAGTGCTAGTGATCACGACGTCCTAGCGAGACACCATATTGATGATTCATCTAGCGTGTAGTCTCCTTTCATGCAGTACTAACCCCATGTTTCCCTTCATTCCATCATCTCACCTTTAGAATATTTGTTATGCAAATCTTTAAAAATTGCTATTATTTATTATTTATATAATATTACAAGCTATTTTAAATTCAATGACATATCAGTTTTGGTATCATGCATTATGCAATATCCTTAAAAATTGGTATCTTTATAATATTACAAACTATCTTAATATAGTAACATATCCATTTGTTGGAATTTTGGTCCTTTATATTAATACCCCGTTTCAATTCTTTTTGGATAATAAGCATTAGAAATTTCATAACCCCATGTGACCATAGTAACATATCCATTTGTTGGAATTTTGGTCCTTTATATTAATACCCCATTTCAATTCTTTTTGGATAATAAGCATTAGAAATTTCATAACCCCATGTGACCATAGTAACATATCCATTTGTTGGAATTTTGGTCCTTTATATTAATACCCCGTTTCAATTCTTTTTGGATAATAAGCATTAGAAATTTCATAACCCCATTTGACCATGTGACCATAGATACAATTTAGGCATCTACAAAGTTGGAGGTTGCTATATACATAGTACATAGATTAATAATACAAAGTAAATATATATGGAAAATTACAATTTTGACAATGAATTTGTACAATTTACTAAATTTTAACACCGCACTAAATTTTAACACCACAGATGGATTCAGAGACCGCAGATGGCAGATGGATTCAGAGACCCCTTTCTAAAGGGGTCTAGAAAGGGGAAGATGCCAGATGGATTCAGAGATCCCTTTCTAAAGGGGTCTAGAAAGGGGTCTTTGAATCCATCTGCAGTGTTAAAATTTAGTGCGGTGTTAAAATTTAGTAAATTGTAACACGTGTAGATGGATTTGTATATAGACACGAGCTAGGATTTTATAATTATATATAACATCTTTCTAGGCGTAATAATCCTCATGCCCTTCAGTTGATTTTTCACCATTCTTCATAGAGGTTCAAGCCGAGAGAGAATTCAAGAGCAAAAAAGGAATGCCCATGTGACGCGCAACTAACCTCTCCTCTAATTTTCATTTCTGATGATGATTAGTTTTAGTTTAAGTGGACAACTCTTCAAGTTTGGCCCTTTTTTTTGTTTAATAGTTTCAATTTTCTCTCTGGTTGTTTTTGGTGGCCATAACCCCCAACCTATAAGGGATTTTGCAGAACTCTTAGTTTTCACTAGTCTGTTTAGTCGGTGGACATGTGCCTCTGTTTTGCTCAACTGTGGGGTATCGTTGTTCTCACTAGACAATTGGTCTCTTCCTTATCAGCCACTTGGCTTCTTCTTCTCTGTATATTTTGCTAGTTTTTTAATAGAATCCTTAATTTATATATATTAAAAAAAACAATTCCAAGGCACAAAATTGTCCAACTAAACCATGATCAAAGAGAGCCAAAACATTATGCTTGGTAGCTGAAGAGGAAATTTTAACCTCTATAATAAAAGCTAACTTGACAAATTTAGAAGGCCAATTCACCACAGAGGGGAAAGGTCGCAAGAAGGCCACCAAGGCTCGAAAGGACTCATTCTCAAATTTAAAAACCCCAACCCATAGTCTAAGAGAGAAACCATTCTTGAAACTATAAAATGAAACACGATCTAGAAAAACCCTTGCTCTTCCCCAAGTGATAATACAATAATGCTTTCAAAAAACATATTACAACTTAGAAATATATTTTAATTATACACTTAGTAGGTTGAGAATTTTTTAAAATTGAATATAGGCTATGTTGAGATTGCACTTTTAATTCTAAAGTTGAATGGATTTTAAGGAAAAGAAACCATCCAAAAAAATGACCATGGAATTTGCATTCAAAGGATTTGGTCTATTTAAGACAACGAAGGCCAACATATAAAAAAAAATGAATACCTACCCCAAAAAAATAAAGTGCCCCAAAATTAAAGAGTTCACTTTTTTTTCACATGCTAGTTAAACCGGCGTTCAATGGTGGGTGAAAACGCCGAATCGAACGGGATCTCGGGGTCGATCCTAGGTGGAGACGGCCAGCCGACCGCCCCAGCCACCCAGCCATAACGGCGGCCCCTAAAGAGTTCACTTATTATTCCGTGCCTGCAGGGATAGATACTAATCGTTTCATTTTTTTACTATTATTTGTGTTTGCATATAAATTTGTTCAAAGTTTTATAAAGTTGTGTAATAATTTTATATTAAATGTAATATTTTAAAAAATTAAAATAAATTTACAAATTTTTAAAATACAATATTTCAGTTTTTTGATTGGTGTAGGACATTTTAGATAGGACATAAATCTTTGATGGAGTGAATTTAATTATCAAATTTAAAAATTAAATAAAATTAATTTTAAATCTAAATTTTTTAAAAATGCCACTTGTCTATGACATTAAATAATGCATGAAAAATTGTGCATTATTTACCAAAAATGCAGTGAAATTCATGTCATTCACAGCTAATCCACATCAGAAAAAACAAAGGGCAAGAGATCGAAACGCCCCAGACAACATCGACCCAATGCGGAAGAAGAAACAACAATTCCAGCGATGACCGCGGTTTCTGAAAATGAAAGAAGTAGAGTACATGGCGAATTGCTTGGTAATGTTTGTTGCTGCAGGGGAACCATGGGATTCAAGAAACCAACAATTTGAGAAGCGATGCGCTACACCTGGATCAGTGGATGTCAAGATGCCAACTGCCCGCAAGAGAAAAGCTCCTTCAGGTAATCCACAGTCTCAACCCGTAAAGCTTACGTCCAAGAAAATGGGCTTAACTTTCCAGTGCAAGTCATGCAAGAAAAATTTCGATTCTTTTCCATGCCCTGGGTTGGCACAGAGCAAGCCACAACAAGGTCAAGGGCTGCTTCGCCAGGGAGGAAGCTGAGAGATTGGAAGCCGAGGAAATAATTAGCACAGACGAAGATATATCCAAGGACATGCACAAAACTCTGTCATCCAAGACTTGTCTTGTCCTTTCTCCACAGATGAACAGAAAGAACGCATGCCAAAGTCTTTTTCTTCTCGTAAGGCAGGCAGACATGGATTAATATCTGCTACTCCCACGCACTCTGGCAACATCATTCTCCAAGGATAGAGCAAATTCCAGAGCAATGCTAGCATAAAATCCCTGCAGGCGAGAAAAATAGTCCAGCCAACCTGCTTCAGCAAAAATCTTCGCCAATCCTTCAAGTCTAAAGATATCCTTCGTGTTTTAGGGTTCATTGCATACTAGGGAACCTCACATTATACCTAACTCCTCCTATCACGAGGGTGGATATCTACACTTACACATATCAAATGAGTGTATCAGATAGACTGATAATTGAAAATTTGGATCTCCCAAAACACAATGAGGTGGATGATGCCTAATAAGCTCATAATCAAGATCAATTGTTTATTATAATCATCTTTCTTTGTAGTAACTTGATGTTCTTTTACAGCTCTGCAAGTTTTGAAATAATAATCTTTCTTCTTTGTAGTAACTTGATTATTCTTCTTGGTTGTAGGTGAAGTATGAGGATACGCTGCGGCGTTTCAATATCTACATTAGGGAAGATGGCAGACCGGATATGTCTTTCAATGCCTTGAGATCTAAATTATGTTCTCTTTTTCAGTTCAACCTTAATTCGGATGTTAATATAACTTACACAGATGAAGACAATGATATTATCAATATGGTAGATGAGGATGATTTGCTTGATGCTGTGAGACAGAGACTAAATCCTCTTCGTTTAGAGGTATGGTTTACTGGTCAAAAAGGTCTAAATGCCAGGAGACAGAGACTAAATGCTATGGGGTTTTCCAGTGAAACTTCCAGCGATGATGATGAAGAATACTTTTCCGCCATGGAACTTCAAATGTTGAAAGAAGAGATGTGCCATGGTTGTGGAAGGAGTCCAATTGTGGAAATGTAAGTTGGTGGGTTATACGTTTTCCCATTTCGACGAGTGTCATTATCTTTGCCATGATTGCTTCCGTAGATTGGGCATTGTGAATTTTGATACAGCGGTAATGTCTCTATCAGAAGAAGAAGAAGCAGCAGCATTTATAAAGAGGGATATTAATTATTGATAGTTGATACTCAAGTCGTTCAGATTGTTTTAAGTATTTAAAAGAAAAATGGTGTTTGTGAATAACGCGATTCAAGGCACTCTCGATGTTCTTCAAGTGGTTATGGCTTATCATTTTGTGCATATTGCATGATTAATGGTGTTATAAGAAGCACATTCAGGTGTAAATATGTTGGCATTTAGTATTGATATGTGGAGGTCTTCTAATTTGAATAGAAATCGTATCAAGTTGTTTGCTTATTCTCACGAAATCCTTTGTGTTATTATTACTCGTTTTGACTAAGTATGCCACGAGCTGTATTCTGTTTCTTTAATTCGTAAAGATCGAGTCTAGTAGCAATGATCCTGCTCCAAGCGTTCACCCTCTCATGATTCTATTATGCTCAGTCGTTGGCATTACTGTTAATTATTACGTCTCATGAAACATGTTCAAAACTCTCTTCTATGTATATCGACTTCATGTTTTTTTGAGAAAATGTTAAAGTTTTCCATCCATGTCTTTTGTCTCATGTCGATGCCTTATGTCATAAGTTTTCATGTCTTAATATTGATCACTCTGTTCGTCTCTGAAATTCGTTGGGTGTGTTCATGGCCTATGTTTTGGAAAATCTATATTTGTTCATATGCAAATAAATAAACTTGCAAGTTGTTGAAGTCATGATTTTAGATTACCCTAAATGATTTTGGTCTTGTTGAAATTTTAGTTAGGAGGGTGTATGATATTTGTATTGTATTTTCCTACAAGAATACAAGAAATAAATATATTTTGTACATGGATATTCATAATTGACCAAACTTAGTTATGCAGTTAGATAGTTACACAATCATCGGGAGAACTGGTTGTCACCCGTTTCCAACAATCTCCACCTTGATAATAATTTATCTGATGCCATGCTCATTGCTTTGTTCACCACCTTTCCTGCAAGCCTAGAGAAGCTAAGCACCACCATAGCTTCTCTAAAGTAACTGGTTTCATGAACATGTCTGCACTATTCTTTTGAGTGTGGACCTTTTCAAGAACCACTTCACCTTCATCAATAACATGTCTTACAAAATGGTATTTTATGGGAATGTGTTTTGTCTTACTACATGATAAGTTGGATTTTTAGCCAAATGAATAGCACTTTGTCCATCACCGAAAATTTTTATAGTGTTCTGAACCTTTCCTAACTCACCCAACAAACCTTTTAACCAGATTACCTCTTTGCAAGCATGTGAAGCAACTATATATTCTGCCTCTGTAGTGGATAAAGCAACAATACTATGTTCAGCTTTGACATCTAACTAATAGTTCCACCCGCAAGAGTAAAGACATAACCTGAAGTGGATCTCCTCTTGTCCAAGTCACCTGCAAAATTAGAATCAACATAACCATAGACTTCATCATTGCAACCATCAAAAGTGATACAATAATTGCATGTGCCTCTAAGATACCGAAGCACCCATTTCACTGCCGCCCAATGCTCTTTTCCTGGATTTTCCATGTATCTATTGACAACACCAGCTGCATGTGAAATATCTGGTCTTGTACTTATCATCGCATACATCAAACTTCCTACTGCAATAGCATATGGTACATGAAACATATACTGCTTTTCTTCATCACTACTAGGACTCAAACCTGAAGAAAGCTTGAAATGAGAAGCTAAAGGGATATTAATTGGTTTCATCTTATTCATATCGAATCTCTGAAGTATTTTATCCACATACTTCTTTTGTGACAACCATAGCTTGCCATTTTTTCTGTCTCTATGTATCTGCATGCCCAATATCTTATTTGTTGCTCCTAGATCCTTCATATCAAACGTCCTAGCCAACTGAGCCTTTAACCCGCTGATTTCAAACATGCTTTTGTTTGCGACAAGCATATCATCAACATATAAACCAAAATAATGAACATGTCCTTTTTCAACTTTTTAAAGTACACACAATGATCATACTCATTTCTGGTAAAATTTTGGCTCACCATGAAAGAATCAAACTTCTTGTACCATTTCTTGGGAGACTGCTCCAGGCCATACAATTATTCCTTGAGCTTGCAAACAAACCTCTTGTTGCGATTCTGAACGAATCCTTCTAGTTTTCCATGAAAATTTTCTCATCTAAATCTCTATGTAAGAAAGTTGTGATGACAACAAATAGTGTAGGGATGTGTCTACTCTATAAATGCTATTTTACTAAGAAGTTGTGAGCTTCTATGTCAGCAAATGAAAATGATTATCACAAGTTATTAATCAGATCTACATTCATTCATCAATTATGATCAGCAAAGCTAAGATCCAATACCATTTGAAAATCTAAATCATACAAGATAAGCAACATTCAAACATTTAAATGGAACAAACTTGAATCATTTCATATCAAAACAATGAAGAGGTACATCCTTACCATGGATCTTGGTGTGAATCCCTCCTCGATTGTCATGAACTTTCCTTTCTCCACCCTTTCTTTTGAAGAAATTGAGCTTTTCCTCCTCCTTTAGAATCTTTCTATTATGCCTTTGCTCTTTCTTTGTGTACCTTACAATGCCCCAAATGTCTTTCTTATATAGCATTGGGAAGTGTGCTCTTAAGTTTCTCTTTTCAATATGAGATTGTTCTTTTTCATTATTTTAGATTATTTTCACTCAAAAACCCACTTTTCCATAGTTGTTAGGCTTTTTACACAACTTAGCATACTTTAAGCACAATTCATGCACTTTAATGCATTCATCTTCACTTTTTTATTGGTGTAGCTTAGTTTTGGACCTTTTGTGAGCGGTTCAATCACTGAACTTGATCTATTTAGGTTCTTAATTTCTTCACCTAATCCTTCCATTTATGGGAGAAGTGATTAGACCAGAGAGGATTTGTCTCTGAATGTACTAGTGTTATGTCTTCATGTTGTGGGCGCATAGTAAAAATGTGCTTCTTCTGTCACATGACTAAGGGTATTAATTTGATTGTTAATAGATGCCCCATAATGTGTGAGGTCCAAAACAGAGATAAGGGCTGAAATACATTACTGAAATTTATACTTTGTATACTGATACTCTTTATCGTTCAAAGCAAGGATGAGGAAAGGAAAAAACTCATGGGCGCAGGATTGAGGATCACACTTGCAAAACATAGCAATTTCTCAAATATATAATATCTTCCTGAGGCAGGCATACTCATGCTCAACAGTAAACAAACATGGCCACGAACAATACAAAGTGGAACCATGTCAAAAGTAAATATTTCAGAAGTGTAAACATGTACTTTGTTGAGTGCGAGAACAAGGTCTTCATCGAACTTCTAACATGGCAGTATAATCTTGCGCAACTCGGGCAGTGCATTGATGAGTGATACAACTGTGTTTCCCAAGGTCTCCAATACTAACCGATGATAGTACGAGTTTATATCATGCGAATAGATGATCTGATGTCGAGCATAATAAAACACCATCTAATTACCGGTTAGTGATGTATACTGTTAACAGATGCGAAGAGACCCACTGATAATGATGATGGTATCTAAGGTACTGAGTACAAACTAACAAGTGTGAATAGATGTTCTGAAGTTGAACACTTGTAGAGCTAAACAATCAGGGGTCATTGATGTATATCCACTGTCATTTGCAAGGAAACTTGCCACTAATGACTGCAAGATCCAAGGTACTCTTGGGTTTCTAGATCCATGTCTAGATGATGATTTGATGTCGATAGGAATAGATCCATCAGAAGGAGGGCATTAATGCATCCCACATCAACAGATACGAAGCGAAGATCAATAGTCTGATATAATTTGGTAGAACTGCAAGATCTAACACTGTATACTGACACAAGGAAGGCCGACATGATTGGTCAGGAATATTTGAGGAACGACTGACTCGGTTTGAACTTCCCTTGAACACATAAAACAACGCAGAATGGACACTTGGAAACATAAGAATTTGAGTAACCGGCCTTGATGAAATCTCCTAATGCCATATACATTAACGAAAGCTCCATTGGTGATGGGAAGGATAACCCATCGATGGAGATCTGTTCAAAATACTGGTATAGTTTCATAAGGAAAATGTAGATGGTGTACTGACAACGGATACAATATTATGTGCCGTGTTCAAGGGTGACAAGAAATGACTCTTGCCATTTTCTTCAAAGTTTATGATATGAAGTGATTCAAGTCTCTCCCTTTTTGGATTTTTGTGTTTTCCAATTTTTTTAACATTTTTTCATTTATTAGCTTTAAAAAAGAATAAAGCATGCTATGATACATTAGAGGAAATGAGTGTCTCAAGGGCATGTGCCTAAAAGTCAAGGGCATGGGTCAGGCCAAGGCAAAGATCCATATTGCAAACAAGGGCTGAACTAGTTATGTACACTCTTACAGATGTTTCCTCCATGGGTATGGGTCAGATATACAGAAGCAATGGTTTATAGGCATCTTGTAACAGAAAGTGACTGCAAAGGAAAATAAGCAACATAAGCAATAAGCAAGGAAGCAGTTTGCACAGATGTTCAAGTGGATATTTTAACACAAGCTTATGTAAAATGATAAAAATTGGGAGCCCATCAGGATATGGTCAGAAATGAATGAAAGAGAAATATGTGGTCTCAAACTCCAAGTCATGATGGGACTAATAGGGCTCCCGGGCCTATGAGAATAACTCAACATGGGCACCAAAATGGAAATGGGGTGCTGACTAAGGTGTCCCATGTTCGGTAGGCTCTTCTGTCGGAATGGTGGAAAATACAGATATGAAGGGTTGACCCACCAATTTCCAACAGGTTCGACCCTATGGAAAGTTTGGGTTGAAAAAGGTTCAAATGTGTCTTCACAAAGGAATGGCCTAAACCTATATGCAAGCTTCCAAATATACCAAATCAGATCGAGGAACATGCAGATCACGCTCCTATACTTGGGTAGATTTAATCCAATTATGCTCCCAATGGCCCCACAAAAGATGTCCTTAGGTGGGTGCAACCAAATGTTTACAACTTCAGGGATATCTCCATTTGATGATCAAATGTAATCCAAGAATTCATGTGAGCTGAGAGATCTCACAGGTAACCAGATCATATTTTTCCATCAAAGGAAGGTTTTGATTTGAATCTTCCGAAGCTATTTGAGTAGCTTGGTATGGAACTTCTAAGATAGATAAGGGTGATCCAAATGCTTGCCAACATTTAAATGACATTACACAAGCTGAGGTCCCTTCATCCACTATCGTTAGAAAGATGTTCTTACCATGAGTCATTACTTTAATCTGAAAAACAACTTCGGAAAGGATCCTACATATTGAATGGTCTATGTCTAATGTAATCAAAGTTTCATCAGATGGATCAACAGCACCAATGGTAGAAAATAGTGCCTTTCTTTGCACAGGATGACATTGCAATACCTCCAAGGCCAACATGGCACATGGTACTTGAGCTAGGTCCTCAAGAACATTAACGTTCTGAGCAGTTCATGTGTTAGGATTATGCATTGTTCTACATAGAACACCTTTGGGGGGGTATGGTACTAAGTCTATGGTTGGTTTCTCAATGTAGAGATAACCACTTGGTTGTGATTCCGATTGATCTAATGTACTAGGAGAGACATCATAAGAATTAAGTCTTGTTTGAATGTTCATCTCATGATCACACATGAAGACATTGGCATTAGGATCATTGCCCCCTTGTGGGAGGGTTGGCTAGTTTCCCCCTGGCAGGGGTACCGGTGTCAAAATAGTGGTTTGTTTTTTCCCGCCGCATTGAAGCATAGTTGGTGCATCTTTGTTACCAGGGTTAGCATTTTGCTTACTCTTGTATTTCTTCTTCTTTTCCCTAAGGTCCTTGGACTCGACTATAAGGATTTCAGAATTCTGGGAAGGACTAGCACTTTGCTTACCCTTGTACTTCTTCTTCTTTCTTCTCAGGTCTATGGATGAGACTATGAGTATGTTAGAATTGTTGGAAGGATTAGCAGCTTCCTGCATTTCCTGGCCAGCTGTGGGTTGCAAATTCTGAATAGAAACTTGTCCCAAATGTGGAGTAATCTGTTTAAGATGGTTGACAGAATCCGTCATACCATTGACATGAGGTCCATGTGGCAGCCTAGCTGGATCAAACGCAGGTCTCATGGGTTGGTTCCAAAAAGATTGGTTACTTCCTAGAACCTGACCACTACATTGCGGAATGGGGTTAATGGTTGGATTGCCCCCTTGTGGGGTTAGGCCCAAAAAAGATTGGTTACTTTCTAGAACCTGTCCACTCCATTGATGTGGTCCTTGGGCTTGAAAAGCATTCCAAGAGGGGTTACCTCCTTGCGGAGGTTGCATCCAAAAGGATTGGTTATTTCCTGGATGTTGCCCAGTCCATTGTGAACTAGGTTGCATGTATGGATTTCCCCCTTGCGGAGATATCTTCCAATAAGGTTGGTTATTTGGTGGAACATTACCACTCCTTGGCTAGTTGGGATTCATGGGTGGATTCCACCCTTGCAGGGGTGGGCCCCAATTAGATTGGTTACTAGTTGGAATTGGACCACTCCATTGATTGTTTCCTTGGTTTGGATAAGCGTTCCAAGGTTGATTGCCTCCTTGCGGAGATTTCATCCAAAAAGATTGGTTACTTCCTTAATGTTGTCCATTCCATGGTGGAACAGGATGGATGGATGGATTGCCCCCTTGCGGAGGTAGGCTCCAAAAATATTGGTTACTTTCCGGAATCTGACCAAACCATTGATTGTTTCCTTGGCTTAGATAAGCGTTCCAACATTGATTTCCTCCTTGCGAAGGTGGTGCCCAAAACGATTGGTTACTTCCTGGAACCTGCCCACTCCATTGTGGGATGGCGTTGATAGGTGGATTTCCCCTAGGCATTATGCTAGGATAATTCGGAGGATAACCCCCCGGGGCATTTCCACTAATCTAAGGAGCATAACCCCAATTGGCATAAATGTTCCATGGTTCATTGCTTCCGCCAAGAATATTACCATTCCATGGTGAAGGGTTGCCCCCAGAAGTAGAATTTGTACAAGTGTTAGGTATACCAAGAGGATTCTGGTTTACTCCGTGTGTGTGCTAACTTTGATTAGACGAACCATATAGAAAACCAATGTTTGGTAAGGCACACCCTTCAGTAGGGATTCTTGCAGACGAAGTGGATGCACTGCCGGGATTGAAACCCGAAACTGTACCAACTGGAACTGAAGTGTTGGTTGGACTTGTGCTACTAATAGGTATACTGACTGTTGAGATTGATGTAGAGGCCAAATTGGAAGTATTGCTACCTCCAACAACTGTTTTATGTTGTGAAGATGTAGTCCCTTGTGCTCCTGATGAAGCCATAGGGTCACTTGTTGAATTTTGCATGTCATTCAAACCTTAAAAAAGAGGTTTGATTTCACCTAGTGACTCACGGATAGTAAGTATAACTGGTTCTAAAAGACTCATCAAAGGTGGAATTACATGAGCATTTGTATGATTTTCAATGTTTCAATTTCAACTAGAGTAAGATCATCAACTATGTCTGTATTCAGTTCGTGATGTGATAATGAATGTTCAGGGTTTGTTTGACGTTGTTCTTCTCAAGTAATATTAATTGTATTTAAAATCAGTTCTGTTGCCAATTCATTAGGATAAGGATGTGTTTAAAATGATATTCTTAATCAAACAATCCTAAGGCATTATAGACTCAACAAAAAGAAAAAGTGTCCACACAGTAAAAAGTCCTATAGATCCAAGCAAGCAAACTATTTTTCCAAAGAACCAAAATTCAGTGAAAAGCTGGATTAGAGTGCCTTCCGAAACTAGTAACTACTAAGGGATCTCAAGCCTCAAACAATTGCTAGCAATGAAGGTATGAGAAACAATTACAATAAACTTTAATCGCCAGGGGTGCAAGCGTTGGTTCCTGACCAATCACCCTCCCAAGGAGTAAAAGTTCTAAACTCTGTCTCAGGTATTGCAAGTGTCTCCCACTCACAATAGCCTATGTGATATCCTAAGAATAACCACTAAAGTTACCACTTCACAATCGACGGTCGGGCGAAATAGTTGTAATTCGAGGACAACTCTCATAACCAGGAACCCTAGAAACAGTGATGTCACCCCGAGGACTTGTCACTGAACATAGAATCCCCTCGATAAGCTCATGTCCCACTAAATAAGTAAGAGGGGGGAGCCACCCTTACTTATCCAGATTGACCTCGTGCTTAACGCATGTTTCATAAGCGCTTTCCTGACAAGTGTTTTTTGGTACTAATGGATTTACTCTCAGTAATCAATGCTAGTTTCAAAGTTTTGCAACCCAGGAGTATTAACTCTCCAAACCTAATCCAGGTCACTAACCTAAAATTGTTGGTGATATGAAAATCAAAAGTTGGTCAATTTTAGATTAAGCGCAAATTTTAAGGGTAGTTTGTTGATACGAAGCGTTACACCAAAACCCCGAAGTGTTAGTGAAGGCCTCCCACTAGGATCTTAACATGCCACCACGCTCCGTAGTCCAAGCTCTGGGCTGGATGTGCGCCCATACGATGGTGTCCCCTTTGAGCCATACGAGCCCCAGACGAACACTGCAATGCCGGCGTTACCACCCACTCTATGACTCGAACCTGGGTGGAGGCTCTGATACCAAATGATACGATCCGTTACACGAAAACCTTGAGGTTTTAGTGAAGGCCTCCCACTAGGATCTTAACATTTGCTTATTTTAAGGAGTGGAAGTGAAACTGGTGGTGTTTTGACTCGAAAACAAAAAAATGAACCAAACAACGCGAAATGCTCACTACTCTACCTTTCAATTCGATGAATATTCTAAATTAAGGAAGAGTTAGAGGTTCATAAGTTTCTTTCAGACATGCAAAATTTCTGGTAGATTTCGTATGTTCATGCACTGTTCTTCTGAAATATGGATAATATTTGATGTTAATAACCAATGCTACCCAAACGTATATCTCAAGTGAACATGAATCTAATTCTATTACACAGGGGATCTTTGTTTCTCATTCACAAGATCGCACGAAGGCCCAAGTGAAAAGGATACGCAGAGCCCTTTGGAAAGATTATGAATTAAATTCTAAACTGTTACAAATGAGATCCACTTTCTCATTCACAAGATCGCCATAAGGTGCGAGTGAAGAGGATACGGTGGCTCGATATAAGATGTTTTGAAAACATTAACTCCTAAACTATTACAAGTGAGATACACTTTCTCATTCACAAGATCGTCATAAGATGCGAGTGAAGAGGATACGGTGCCTCATACACAATATATCTCAAGAAAACTGAATTCTAAAGATGCAACTCTCTCTAATTGTGCATGAAAATCATGAAAATATTCTAACTCCAAGACAAAATGTAACTAATTAAAGTTTATTTCTATTTTTTGGAAAGAAAATACTCTCAAATTATCTCAACATGTGATGTTCAAAGTATGTTCTTCAATGCAAAATGTGTGAATGGTTCCTTCAAATGTTTAATTGATATGTGATTTAATGTTTATGGTCTTAAAGATGTGTTTGAACAATTCTTTTTAAACCAAATTATGCAAACTTTTTCAAACTTTTCAATTCTTTTGAATCCAATGAAAAAGATTTTTAATCCCAAGTTTAAGCAAAACTTTTCAAATAATTTTAAAAAGAATAAAAAAATTATACTAAGAAGAAAAAGAGTCTTTAAGCAAGTTTCAAGTGCAAAAATTAAGTCTCCAATTCATCTTAGCCTTGTCTTCCACAATAATACAACATTGTCAACATTGTTTTAAGGAGCTTTATGCTATGGAGATGAGTGGTAGATAAACCAGCATTCAACACTACACATTCCATCATTTTAACGCTACACATTCTAGCATTCAATGCTACACATTCCATGTTTTAATGCTACACATTCCAGCTTTAATGGCAGAGTCTCATGCTGAGATCTACCAAACCAGCAACGCTTCACGCAGAGTTTTAAGGTCGTAGCAGAGTTTTAAAAGTTCAAAATTCAAGGAAAAGTCTACGCAGAGATCTACAAACTTTCAACGCAGATATCTATAAACTTTTACACCTTCAAATCATGGCAGAGATCTACAACCTTTCCCACTTTAAAGAACACGTAGAAGTTTACAATTGCAGGGAATTACCCAGAGTGTAATTGCTCAAAGTTTAACATTGCAAAGAATCACGCAGAGTTTGAAAACACGCATAGCTTAAGATCGTGGCAGAGATGCATTCACACATTGCGACCAGCTCTCACCATCGTAGCAGAGTTTGAAGATTGTAGCGTAGATTAAAGAAGTCTTCAACACTTCATAACTGCAAATCGTGGAAGAGTTTTAAGAGCTTCGCCAAGGTTAAAGAAATATTCAACGCTTTATAACTGCAAATCATTGCATAGTTTAAGAGCTTGGCAGAATTTAAAGGCATCTACACGCAGGGTTTGACGAACTATCACACGCTGAGGTTAACACTGAGATATTTCAATGATTCACATAGAGCCTGAAGAGCTACTAACAATGCATTCACAAGAAAACATGCAGAGTTGCTATGAGGGCAAAGCGACCAACTCTCAAAAAACCAAGAAACTTAGATCTAATTGGAATTTAAAGTAGTTTGATGGATTAAAGGTGTAGCTAGGCCAGTTTTGAGCTTCTTAAGTTGGATCTTAGGGTCTTGTAGAGATCTTTAAAGCACAAAGGAGTAGATATGAAGGATTATTAGCACCAAAATATGAAGAAAAATCATGAAATATCAAGAAATTTCAAGCCACGGAGTCGCCAATCTGATAACAGCAAATAGTGTAGGGATGTGTCTACTCTATAAATGTTATTTTACTAAGAAGTGGTGAGCTTCTATGTCAGCAAATGAAAATGATTATCACAAGTTATTAATCAGATCTACATTCATTCATCAATTATGATCAGCAAAGCTAAGATCTAATGCCATTTAAAATCTAAATCATACAAGATAAGCAACAATCAAACATTCAAATGGAACAAACTTGAATCATTCGATATCAAAACAATGAAGAGGTACATCCTTACCATGGATCTTGGTGTGAATTCCTCCTCCATTTCCATGAGCTTTCCTTTCTCCACCCTTTCTTTTGAAGAAATTGAGCTTTTCCTCCTCCTTCAGAATCTTTACAGCATGTCTTTGCTCTTCCTTTGTGTACCTTACAATGCCCCAAATGCCTTTCTTATATAGCATTGGGAAGTGTGCTCTGAAGTTTCTCTTTTCAATATGGGATTGTTCTTTTTCATTATTTTAGATTATTTTCACTCAAAAACCCACTTTTCCATAGCTTTTAGGCTTTTTTGCACAACTTAGCATACTTTAAGCACGATTAATGCACTTTAATGCATTCCTTTTCACTTTTTGATTGGTCTAGCTTAGTTTTGGACCTTTTGTGAGCGGTTCCATCACTGAATTTGATCTCTTTAGGTTCTTACTTTCTTCCCCTAATCCCTCCATTTATGGGAGAAGTGATTAGATCAGAGAGGATTTGTCTCTGAATGTACTTGTGTTACTTCTTCATGTTGCGAGCGCATAGTAAAAATGTGCTTCTTCTATCACATGACTAAGGGTGTTAATTTGATTGTTAACAAGTTCTCTTGACATCTAGCTACTCTAACTCCAAACCATATAAGGCAACTAGTGCTAATAGAATTCTAATAGAAACAAGTTTCACAACTGGTGAAAAAATCTCATGAAAGTCAATACCTTCTTTCTGAGAAAACCCTTTTGCAACCAGACTGGATTTGTACTTTGGAACAGTGTCATCAGCTACTTTCTTTAAGTTGTACACCCATTTGCATCCAACCAGTTTCCTACTCTCGGGAAGTTCCACAAGATCTCGTGTTTTTTTCTTTGCCAAAGAATCCATTTCTTCTTTCATTGCAAGTTTCCATTTGTCATTCCCAGGCAAGTTTCTAATGCTTCCTGATAACTGATAGGTTCTCCTTCATTAAAAATTAAAGCAACAGATGTGACAAAAACATCATACTTCTTTGGAAAAGTTTTGTCCCGTGTAGATCTTCATAGAGTTTGTTGTGGAATTTCCTTTATTTATTGATATGTTTCTCTCTGCTCATCCTCCTGAGGAGTGTCCTCATGAATATCCTCCTCATGGACATCCTTATGATTCCTCCTCGTAGATGACTGAGTATCAAACTGAATTTGTTGTAATTGTGGTACATTAGCATGTTTCAAATCATTACTTACATCTAAATTTGATAGAGAAAGTTCATCAAATATTACATCTTTGTTTATGTTGATTTTGTGGATAGTAGGATTCCAAAATCTATATCCCTTAATACCATCACCATATCCAACAAAATAAATTTGCTTGATTTAGGATCTAGTTTGGAACGCTGATCTTTTGTAATAAGTGCATAGGCTTCACAACCAAATACTCTAAGATTAGAATAATCACATGGTTGACCTGTCCATACCTCTTTTGGAATTTTGCAGTCAATTGTTGTTGATGGTTATCGGTTGACTAGGTAGCAAGTTGTAAGCGATGCCTCTCCCCATAATTCCTGCTGCAACTTTGCATTACTGAGCATACTCCTTTCTCTTTCAAGAAGAGTCATGTTCATGCGTTCAGCAACACCATTCTGCTGCGAAGTGTAAACAATGGTTTTATGTCTCTCGATCCCATCCTTCTTGCAATAATTATCAAACTCCTTAGAAGTAAATTCGGTTCCATTATCTGTTCTAATTCATTTAATGAACCCGTTAGTGATATTTTCAACCAAAGCTCTAAACTGCTTAAACATATCGAAAACATCATCTTTTCTCTTTAATAAGTAGATCCAGACTTTCTTCGAGTAATCATCTATAAAACTGACGAAATATGATGATCCCCCATAAGAAAGTTTAGGAGATGGATCCCATAGATCAGAATGAATATAGTCTAGGATACCTTTACTAGTGTGTTTTCCAGATTAAAATTTTTGTCTAGCTTGTTTACCATAAATACAATGCTCACAAAACTTCAAATCTACAGATTTTAAACTAGGAAGCAACTTTCGATTAGCAAGTACCTTCATTCCTTTTTCGCTCATATGACCTAACCGTCGATGCCATAAACGAGTGAAGTTTTCTGCACCAACCAATACTACTGTTGCGTGATCGATTTCCGTCCTCCCTTCAAGTTTATACAGGTTCCCAACTCAGTTTTCCTTCATGACAACCAAGATACCCTTCGATATCTTCATAACTCCACCTAGAACTATAAATTTGTAACCGACATCATCTAGAGCTCCCATTGATATCAGGTTCTTCCTCAGTTCACGTACATGCCTCGCATATGTTAGAGTCTTAACAGTCCCATCATACATTTTTATTCTGATAATCCCTATCCCAATAGTTTTACATGAAACATGATTTCCCATATAAACTACCACGTCATCTATAGATTGGTATGTGGAATACCAATTTCTATGAAGACAAATGTGATGGGATGCTCCAAAATCAACTAACTGGTCATAATGGTATTATGAGACAGTAGATGTAGATAATACCTCATCAATCATACCTAAATCCTTCTCGGCTATGTTTGCCTCCTTTGTAGAGTCCTCCTGCTTAGAAGCTTGCTTCCGTTTCCAACAATCTTTCTTAAGGTGTCATGTTTTATTGCAATACCAGCACTTCAATTTACTATTTTTTCCCTTTGAATTTGATCTTGATGTGCCCCTTGAATATTTTCATCTTTCACTAGTTCTTGCTATGGCCACCATTACTTCTGATGTCGAGGTTTCAGTGCTAGATTTCTTTTGAGTTTCCTCATAAATCAAGGCTCCCACAACATCATCAAAGGTAATAGACTCAATAGAACTTAAACTGATAGAGGTTATAAAATGTACCCAAGACTCAGGCAGAGAGCACAACAGTAAAATTGCCTTGTCTTTAGATTGAATTTTATCATCCATGCTAGCCAAATGACAAATAAGAGTATTGAATGCATTCAAACGATCTGAAATTTTTGTACCTTCTTTCATACTCAAGGTAAATAACTGCCGCTTTAGGAGGATTTTATTCGTCAAGTATTTAGTCATGTACATGCTTTCCAATTTTGTCCAGAGACTTGTTGTAGTTTCAGACACGATGTTAAATAAAACATCTTCATCCAAGCACAGACGAATAGCATTGAGAGCTCTTTCATCCATCTCCTCTCAGTCTTCATCTGATATATCCGCGGGTTTCTTTATCTTCCCTTCCAGTGCCTTTGTCACTCCTTGATGCACGAGCATATCCCGCATCTTAACCTTCCATAACTCGAAATTATTGCTCCCATTGAACTTCTCAATTTCAAACTTAACACTCTGCGTTTTCGCCATTTTCTCAAGGAACCAGGTCAAAAACTTTATAAAAGACCAAAGTCTTAAATAAAAATAAACCACCAAACTGTTTTCAAAATAGTGGATTAACTAATTTAATAGTTTAAATTCCAAAAACAAATAAAATAAATTTTTCTTTTAAATAACAAAATATATAATAATAAAAACTTTACCTTATGACTCCCATCTCAATCCACTTAATAAAAACAAAATCCACCTTTTACCACCTTATACAAGATCCACATGAATCATTTAAGATAAACCCAAGAATTTTTACACTTTACCAAACTTTACCAAATTAATATAATATGAAACCACCTTTTCAAAAGAAAAAAAAGGATTTTCGCACTTCTCGATAATTGAAGGTGCCCCACCAAGCTTAGGACCCGCGAAAAACTTGAATTTTCACCCCTTTGCTCCTTGGGTAACTTTTGACCTGTAAAAAAAACTGGAATTTTTCGCTCTCTTCGGGTGATAGGTAGGGTGATAATAACTCTCAGCATTCTCGTTCTTTGTGGCCTCCTACCAAGCTCTGATACCACTTGTTGGATCAAGAAACCACAGAAAAACAATATACGACGGAAGATATTAAACCAAAAAGCAAATAATGGCACACATAAAATATACGCAAAGATTTACGTGGTAAAACCCTCTAGAGGGAAACATCCACAGAGCAATGGTATCGGTTCTCTTATTATTCAGAACATGAAGAGTGCAACAGCTCTCATCAAATCTACCCTTCTCCTACGAAAATACAAGAAATAAGTATATTTCTTACATGGTTACTCATAACTGACCAAACTTAGTTACTCAGTTAGACAGTTACACAATCACCGGGAGAACTGGTTGTCACCCGTTTCCAACACATAAATATTTTATTGATTGGGTCATGTACAAAGATGAAGGATTGTGTTTTATTTTCATTTATCTCTATTTCATAAAGATTCGTGGAAATAGGTTGGCACATGGTAAAAAGATGAAAACTTTGAATGGATGGATATGCGCATCACATAAATATAGTTTAATGCATCACAGACAGAAGTTTATTGTAAATGGTGGACATAATAAATACTCCAGTTTTCATTGTTGTCTTTCTTCATTCATTTGTCTAGTTAGCCTCCATCTTCATTCACCTAACCCTCCCTTTGACAGTAGTTGCAAGAGAATGAGAGTATTTTGTGTTGATAGATACTAAAGTGAAATGAGTGCTTGAAGTCATTGTAAATCTTTTGTTTTATTTTTATTGATCAATAATTTTTGGTTCACAATTGTAATGTTTCTTCAATCAAATAGTGAGTTTCTTTAGTAGGGGATCGAGGCGATCAGTCAGAGGTAAAGGCCAATACCTTTGGAAAGAAGGAAGAAACAGAAAAACCATATTTCCAGTACATTTTGATGTCAAGTCCAATGAATTTAACTAGTTGGAAAGAAAATGTCATCTCTACTTAGGACCTCCCCCTCCTCCTGCCCTTTTATACCAGCCTCCACTTGCACATGTGCCATAGGTTTCACAACCTTGTCCTAGCATAGTTGAGATGTGGTAGTTGAGCTACCACATCATCATTCTGGTTGGGATGATAGCCCCTATCTCCACGATGTAAGGGTATTGGATGGGAACCTTATGGTTTTCCTGTAGCTTGCCATTAATTGGTTATTTTGTTGCAGAAAAGCTATTCCAATTTTCAAGTGTCCTATATTCGACTATGCCTTTATAGATTTATTGGCTCCTATTATATTTTGTATCTATCACTTAAACATTGATCATGCCGTCTTGGAAAGGCTAGTCAGTTGTGAAAGAAAAATTCCTAGTCCATATTCTACCATATTTTGTTTATTTTATTGTTGCTTTTCTTTTTTTCTTTTTTTTAATTATTGTAATTTCTTTATAGAGTTGTAAATGTTGTTTATACTAATATGTTTCTTGATTTCTTTTGATACAAATATTCTAGAAAGTTACAATAAGAAACATATTTAAAGTGGACTTTGTTAATCATCCATGTTTTAGAAATTAATATTGGATATAATTTTCTTCTTTTTATTTATTAAATAACAAAAAAAAATGGGAAACACTACTTCCTTGAGATACACATAAGGTGGAGATTCTGTGTATTTTATTTTTGGTGGCTTTTAATTAGGGTGTTCATTCCCGTCTCTTCATTGTTTATCCCACTTTGAGGTTCAAAATATTTGATTGGGAACATATCATTTCCTACATCAACAAGTACTGGAGGCATGCAAGAAATAGAAGCAATAAAAGATTTGGTAATAAAAGAAAATCCCTCTCTCCTTCTCATCTAGGATACCAAGATGGAAGCAGGTGATTCTTTACATTTTCTAACAAAAGTTCAGGAAAATAAGTTAAGAAGAATCACACCGTTGGATCATGGTAGAATTAGAAAATGCGTAGACATCAGAGGTCTTAAAATTGTGCAATGACTGAAAATTTGAAGATGGGAAATATTTTTTGAGAGGGGATTGTGTACAGGTAGTAATTTTCAATTTCTGGGTAAGAAAATAGTCAACATATTTTCTCGGTTGAGAGTTTTTAAATTTCTCAAACAAGAGTTGAAAAATATATTGTCCAAGAAATAGGTCGAGATGGGTCTGGTTTATCTTAGGTTAAAAGTTTTCTCGATGGAAAGATTATTATTTTCTTGACCGAGAGTTTAGCTAAACTCTTAGGCAAATCTCTCGGCTAAGATTTTTTTTTTATATAAAGTGGAAACACTTAATCAAGGCTCAATAAATATTCAACCTTTCCCCTGATTTATTTGAAACATATATGGAGCTAAGAATATCATCTGGTTTGTAGCGGTTTCAACCTGGCACCCACGGTATTTCAAAAAGTATAGAGCCTTGAGAATATAACCCAGTTTGCAGCACTTCACTCTTCAAATATCTCCATTTTGCAGCTTGTAGCATTCTCTCCCCAACGAATGAAAGAGTCTTGTATTCCATCTACTCCACTAGAATCAGAGTTCTAACCTGTGAAAAAGAAACGATACAAACCCTGGCACGGGCATGAAATTCAGAAGCACCCAAGTTCTAATATTCTCTGGTTGTGCAAGGTAAGTATGAATGAATTGCTTTGTGAGAAAATTTTATACCTGAGAGAACTCATACACCTTCACTCTATGCCTACTTATTTTGCTTCACTTTAAATTTAGTTTTGTGGTTTATTTCCTAGAACATCGAGATTGGAATCAAGGAAGGCTAAACACTCATAGGAAATCCCAACAAAATTCCCCACATATCGTGGATGGTAGGTCGAGCAAACCATAAGCCAATCATCCAAGCCAGAAGATGTCTCAACGGAATTAAACCCAGGTGGATGGAATGAAATCCATCTATCCCCACCAATGGACTTCTTTTTCTATCAACATAATCAATACATCATAGAATTAGAGAAATTGAAAATTCCCGACCATGAGATCGGTTCTCATCATATTTTGTGATTGCTTCCTTAAATGTGGTTAATTAGGTTAGGAAGCTATAGATATTCTACCACAAGCATGACACTCCCTCATTATCACATGTTAATGAATATGTTGGAGACCTTATTGAATAATGTTTTGGATGAAGCATTGTTAGAATGACAACCAATATGTGTTTCCTCACATTTAGAACTTTCATGTCTCCATGTGTATTTTTGTAGTAAGTGTAGATTTATTGTATCAAGTAGTGCTTTAGGAACCGAGGTTCTATATAATGTGTTAGTTTTCTAATTATAAGCATGGATGAGAGCTAGAGTTATAGGCTACTCTCCA
This sequence comes from Larix kaempferi, assembly GCA_027924585.1. Lineage (NCBI taxonomy): Eukaryota > Viridiplantae > Streptophyta > Pinopsida > Pinales > Pinaceae > Larix > Larix kaempferi. The sequence continues at coordinate 12,001,068 of BSBM01000099.1, forward strand.
ATTTCCTAATTTACAACTGTCAAGGCCACAATTTCCCACCAAATGGTGTTCTTATGTATTTGTTCTGATTTTATTTTGTTCTTTGTATGCATTCCATGACTTCTACTAAGCATTGTTTCTATATATGGTGAATGAACCGTAACTTAACCCAAATTCCTTTAATCCATGTATGCACAATGCCTCTTGTTTAATTAGTAGATTATAACCATCATTCTTCTTACATGTAGGGCTCCTTAGTGCACTCAAGACTAGCTATGTTGTAGAATTAGTATTGTTTTTGCGTAACCAATTTGGTCTCCTTGATTGCTTCTGCATGGTTGAAGAATGAGGAATGAGGAACATTTATCTCCCCTTGTAATCAGAGCAATTCTAAGAAATATTCCTCGGTGACTTGAAAGATAAACAAGGAGAGAAGAAGAGGCCACTTTTGGGTCTCACAATCCCATTCCACAAACATTTTTCCTAAATAAAAGGTGATGTCGACTTACAACACACCTAGGCCTATGGCATCTTCTCTTATGATAGTTAGTGCAATGGACATAAGTTTCTAATAATGTCCCTTTTGACCTTGGTCCAATGTTAATTCTCAATCTCACCAAAGAATCTCCTATTTCTCCTACACCCACTATGGTATCAATTGCTCCTCCTTCGCCCTCTATTAGCATTGGTTCCTTTTCTCTTGCTATGACACAACCCATGGCTAACATACCAAAGACACCACAATATGATGTATCTTTGGATGGGAGATTGTATATATTACTTTTCAAGAATTATTATCTTAAGGAAGGCAACATGTCGTAGGGAAAACACAAGACTAGCTTCTATATCGATGCTCTACATGGTAGAGCCATCCTCTAGTGAGACAAGTAGAACCAAAAGATGAGTACCTTCATTGGTTGAAGCATAGGTCCTACAAGCCTTCCAATAGTCTATTGCTCATAATTTTGACATTTATGTCATCATTTCATGCAAGAGACGACATGTTGATTACCCAAATAACTTCAAAGAATGACTTCATCATGCATTTTATCATTGCAACCTCAACATGATCACTAAGAACAATCAAAATGAGTGGTTTTTGCAAGGTTTCCTACTATCCTTGTGTATCCCAAGCATGAGCGTGAATGACCAAACCTGTTAGGACACCCTTATGTGGATTTTGAAGTACATCAATCATACTTAAAATGCTAAGAATACCATTTTTGTGCACTTGTTGTACTTCTTGATGCGAGCCATCAAGAATTTTCTTCTTCTTTCATTCTCAGGAATATCTTCAGTGGCCATCAAATCTACGAAGTTCTTTAGCAAATTTACTAAGATTTTTTTGATAGCTGCAAGAGGGTTAAGGGATTCCAATATGTCATCCTAAGCCTACAAAGAATCATACATATAAGTTCGATAAACTATGTACAAATAATCATTGCACTAGGATAAAGGAGAATAACATACGATATAATAATGAACATATAGATGACCATTAATAATAATGATACAATAATGAACATAATGAATTTATGGCATCTTAAGGGGTGGTGTTGGACATACTATTGGGGAAAAACTTAATGTTGGGTCATTTTAATTTTTAGGCATTGCAGTTGACTCTATCCTTGTTGCTCTGAATTAATATTGGCTTTAAGGGTTTATGGTATTACGCAAACATCAACTTCGAATTTAGATAATTTATTTAAGTAGACATTAGAATATTTCGATAATTCTCTAGCATCCCTGGTGTATCTTTATTCCCATTTCCCCACTGAGATTACAATGTTCTCTCTAGAATTGTCTTGCTATTTATTTCCGTCCAGCTATAACAACTTATTTCCTTACCTTTCGACAAACCCAAGTTAAGTATAAATGGTGGAAAAGCCACAATAGAGTAAAATAAACAACGAGATGATTGATGGGTATAAAATGGTAGCTTGTGGCCGACCACATCCCCTTTTTGCAGATGTGAAGGATTTCATCCAAAGCCTCAATCCCTTGTTGTGAAGTATCAAGGGAACAATGTAGCAATTCAAAATTGCGAAGCAACAATTTTTAATTTTGGATAGCAAGAGAATTGAGAAGAAAAGATTAAACTAAATTAAACATACTAATTTGCCACACGAATCATATTTCTAAATTTTCATATTTATAGCCCTGATACGGCCGAATTTTGTAACAATGCAGAAAACCCCAACACACTATAAAACAATAAATCAACAACACATACCAACATTGTTGACTCTAGTGTGATGGACCCACTCTGGTCCACTGCGTCCTTACCTTGTGAGCTCTAATCCACTTTGTTCCTTTTCTGGTCCACTACGTCCTTGCCTTGTGGGTTTTAGCTTATATGGAGCTCGAGTTTTGTTTTTTTGTTGGATAGTGCATAGGATAAGGGCAGTACATTGGTTTTGTTTTGGACTATCAAACGCGCGTTTTGGATAGGAGAGCATGCGAGGTGAACATGATTTGAGATTTGAATAGTGCGAGGTTTTTTTAATTCTCACTCTACTTTACATTTTTTATATATTATTTGGGATTTGGATATTGCGGGTATTTTTAAATTTTCGATCTATTTTTCATTTTTATAAAGATTAATATAATATATTTTATATATTATAGGTTGGAAGTAGGGGGTAAGGGATTTAGGGTTCTAATAGGTTAGGGGGTTATGGGTTTAGGGGTTGCAGGTTCTATGGGTTAGGGGTTAGGGGGTTGAGGGATTAGGGATCCTTAGGGGTTTGAGGGATTAGGGATCCTTAGGGGTTAAGGTTATCATAATCATCATCGTTGTTGTCTAACCCATATCTACGATACAATGATGATGATGAGGATGACAATTTTGAGGTTTGGCATAATGTATGTTGGTGCTATGGCATTAGGGTAGAAAACCAATGGTGTAATCCATAACAAATTATTAGAATATTCATGGTTATGCATGAGGTTCTTTACTACTAGACAAGCCACATACATAAAAAAAAAAAATAGCTCCTTATGCATGGGACAAGGGAACCATTTCAATTAGGTTCCTAATAATGTGAATATGTCTTAATAGGTATTGGCCCATTGATTAGGGACATAAATTATACACTTAGACCCCAACAATTTCTTATTACACACATGGGACATGACTATACTAATGATGATGCTGACGATGACACTAGATGCATAAGCGCGATCTATTTTTCATTTTTTTAAAGGTTAACATAATATATTGTATATATTATAGGTTGGGGGTGGGGGGTAAGGGCTTTAGGGTGCTAAGAGGTTAGGGGGTTAGGGGTTGTAGGGTCTAGTGGTAGGGGGTTAGGGATTTGAGGGATTAGGGATCTCTAGGGGTTTGTGGGTTAGGGGGTTGAAGGATTAGGGATCTTTAGGGGTTTATGGGGTTAAAGGTTATTATAATCATCAATGTTGTTGTCTAACCCATATCTACGATGCAACAATGATGATGAGGATGACAATTTTGAGGTTTGGCATAATATATGTGGGTGCTATGGCATTAGGGTAGAAAAACAATGGGGTAATCCATAACAAATTATTATAAGACTCATTGCTATGCATGAGGTTCCATACTACTAGACAAGCCACATACATAAAAAAATATAACGCCTTATGCATGGGACAAGGAAACCATTTCAATTAGGTTCAAAATAATGTGAATGTGTCTTAAAAGGTATTGACCCATTGATTAGGGACACAAATTATACTCTTAGAACTCAACACTTTCTTATCAGACTCATGCCAACCATGACTGTACTAATGATGATACTGACAATGACAATGGTGATGATGACACTAGATGCATAAGAACAATCTATTTTTCAATTTTTTAAAGGTTAATATAATATATTTTATATATTATAGGTTGGCAGTAGGGGGTAAGGGCTTTAGGGTGCTAATAGGTTAGGTGGTTAGGGGTTTATGGGTTGTAGGGTTTAAGGGTTAGGGGTCAGGGGGTTGAGGGATTAGGGATCCTTAGGGGTTTAGGGGGTTAAGGGTTATCATAATCATCATAGTTTATGTCTAACCCATATCTACGATACATCAATGACGATGAGGATGACAATTTTTAGGTTTGGCAGAATATATGTGGGTGCTATGGAATTAAGGTAGAAAACCAATGGCATAATCCATAACAAATTGTTAGAAGACTCATGGTTATGCATGAGGTTCCATACTATTAGAAAAGCCACATATATATAAAAAAATATAGTGCCTTATGCATGGGACAAGGGAACCATTTCAATTAGGCTCGAAATAATGTGAATGTGACTTAATAGGTATTTGCCCATTAATTAGGGACACAAATTATACACTTAGAACCCAACACTTTCTTATTAGATTCATGGGCCATGACTATACTAATGATGATGTTGATGATGACACTAGATGCATAAGCGTGATCTAGTTTTTTATTTTTTAAAGGTTAATATAATATATTTTATATATTATAGGCTGCGGGTAGGGGTTAAGGTATTTAGGGTGCTAATAGGTTAGGGGGTTATGTATTTAGGGCCCTTGTAGGGTCTAAGGGTTATGGGTTAGGGGTTTGATGGCTTACGAATCCCTGGGGGTTTAGGGTTTAGGGGGTTGACGGCTTAGGGATCCTTATGGGTTTAGGGGGTTAAGGGTTATCATAATCATCATCGTTGTTGTCTAACCCATATCTACGATACAACAATGACGATGAGGCTGTTCCCATTGAGAAATCATAGGGAGATAACTAACATCAAATAAAACCCCAATGGATGGAAATCGAGTAAGTCGCCTTTCTTATGAATTTATTTTTTTCTTGTAAGGACATGTAGGCTTTTCATTTGACTATAGAAGACTGTTTAGAGTTTGTGTAAGGTCCTTATTTAGTGATTATACCAAATTTAGAAAGATTATGCTAACATTATTGACAATTGCAATTGTAAAAACAAATAATTACCAAAGAATTAAAAGAATTCACAACATAATCCTATTTTCCCGAAATAGCATTACCATTCAAGAATAACCATGATGGATAAAGGGGAGGCAGGAGGGGGAGGGGTGATCTTTAACCCCGATGGAGATCGAATTATTACTTACTCTTGGAATCTCGGAGTGGAAACCAATAATGCGGCGGAAGCTCTAGCATTGTGGCAAGGCCTAAACCAAGCCATCGAGAACGGAATTCAGATCCTCACGGTGATCGGGGACTCGAGGATGATCATCCAGAGCTTAAACTCTCAGAACCTGCCCTCATCTATCCACCTGAAGAAAATTCTTAGAAGAATCCGTCTCCTCATCCCTCTTTTCAGTGATATCAAATTCTATCATGTCCTGCGCAAAAATAATGCACAAGCTGATGAAGCTGCCAACAAAGCTATTCCTCTCGGTAAAGGGACACTCCAAATCAACAATGAACATGTTCTGGTTCCAATCCCGTAAAAATATGGGACCGATCCTTATATTGAAGCCATCCGCTGGCAGGGGCTTCATGACAAGTGGAAAGATTGAATGGCGACGGCTGGGAATTATAATAACATGCGGCGTAGTTACTTTTCGTGGGAAGGCTCTTTCTGTCCAGTTCACCCCGCATCTAAGTGTACTCTCTCCACCCTCCAGAATGATGGCGTCCCTGTCCTTACAGATGACGTCTGGTACGAAACACAGTACGCCGGTACCGAAGCAGTTACGCAGCAAGATCTTCAGAGCTAAAGAAATCTTGCATTCTCCTCCCGCCGGGCGTGTGAAGTCTTTTCCCCATCAGCATCGTGGTTTAGGTTCTTCATTTTCCAAAGGATTTGGGCTCACATTTCCTGCGCTCTGTGAAATGGACAGCCAGAGCATTGATTACCTAAAGGCTCCCTCTCTCTGCAATGAATTCATGAATTTATGGAAGGGTACGGGAATGGGAAACGCAAGTGCGAACATGGGTTTAAAAAGGAGCCCCCCCTGCTCCAATTCGAAAGCACATAAACAAAAGAACGAGCCCAGCATTTATCAATCTGCTCTTCTCTGGCCCGCCCTGAACGTAAGAACCGGCTTCTCGCTGAAGGTGGTAGACATTGGCCGTCGGAATCTCCACATTTTGATTATTGGTCTCAGAAAACTCCCCCAGGGCAGCAATTGGAAGGCAATTGACACTATGGCGCACTCAGAGGACTCGGCAGCATCTTCCCCAGACCCGCTTCTGGAAATGGAAGCAGATATAAGGATCCTTCGCAGGCGCGTACGCAGACAGGGGGAATTCATTCGTGAATTGGACGTGCAGGGTGGGCTCCGGTTGGATAGAGTGGAAGACGAGATCGGCAACTCAAGAGCAGATTTTGCTGCAGCTCTTGAAAGGCTGGAGACGAGAGTTACCGCTGCCATAGACAGCATGAACCATAGGCTCGACAGGATGGAAAAAAGCTTAGCGAAGCTTCGGGACGCTGCAGGCAAGCCCGGCGACGAAGGGCCATCTTCAAGGGACAAATCCCGGCACCATAAGTCTCCTTTCTAACTCTGCTTTTTCTGTGCTACTGTTCTGAAAGTCCTGTTTTTGTTAATACACAGGCATTTTATCTAGATAGAACTGGTCTGTAAAAACTATGATCTCTCCTGCTTAAGACAGCTTCGATCTGTTCCAATTGTCAGTTTCTAGGGTAGATAGGCTTTGAATTACTGTTTACAGACCTTGATGTTGTAAATTTGCTCGTGGCTCTGCCACCCTTTTTCTATAAAAGCTAACCGTTTGTGTCAAAAAAAAAACCATGATGGATAATTACAAGAGACCCAAAATTTAAAGCTTTTAACATTCAATTTTAGTAAATAATGAGAAGGAGAGTCAAGAGTACACACCTCAACCCATGAGAAAGACTTATTGGGTTTCCTCTTTTTCTTTGAAAGAAGATGGTGCAGGTTTTAGATGTAACCTAATTAAAAAATGCTAAGAGTAGGTTCCCTTCCCATATCAAGTTGATTGCCAATCTTTCTTCCAGTGGCTAGTTTTATAGCAAATCCTTCCTATTAGTATAGATTAATAATTCTTGTCCCTTCAATGCAAGTTATAAAACTTCATATCTTGTGCTTTGGTACTAGATTATTAATGAGCATGAATTTATCACTCTGGGCTTTGGATATATGAGAGATTTTATGTTTTTGGTTCTTTCACATTTTGGGCTTTATGGCATATTGATATATATTTGCATATTAAAGTTATTTACTTTCTCATTTGAATTTTTGTTTTTTTTTTTAAATTCTTAATTAGTGTAAATTGTAAATTTGAATTGTCAATATAAAATAAGATAACATTTACATAAATATCTAGTTTTATATATGGTATTCAAGGTATATATTGTGATTAAAAAAAAGAATTATTAAATTAAAAATATATGATAGAGATTTTCCACTTTGTTTATGGTTTTTAAATTAAGTTTCAAAGTAAAAAAGTTATAAATAAAACATGTTTAAATTTTAAATTAAATTTAAAGAATTATTAATATATAGTTTAGTTTCTATTATTTAACAATTTTTCTATTTGTTATAGATATATTTAAACCAAAACATTATAAAATTTCAAAAAATTAATATTAATCGAAATCTTAAATAAACTTGATTAGAACTTTCTAAACATAAGTAACCATTCAAATTATGCATTCTTTCACATTGTTATATATATATATGAAGTATGTTTTCATTTATATAGATTATCTCTCTATATAAAATATAATATTTAACAAATTATAGATGATGAAATTTAATATTTATAAAAAAATGAAACTAAATTAATATTAAGAATATATATATATATATTGTTTTCTTCGTAATTATTTGTAACAATTATTTTGTTTTTCTAATCATTGCTATAATCAATATCTATAAATATTTATGAAATGAAAATATTAATAATTTCTCAAAATCTTGTTGAAAAGGGAAAAAAACTTATGTCATAATCTCTAAGAATATATAGTTAAATATTTAACACTATTCATAATAAATATATTTTTGAAAGCCATAGCAATTTAGAAAAAAGATTTAAACTTGTTTCTCAGGGAGAAAACACTTAATCTTTTAGTGTTTTCATACATATTTCAAACTCTCCAATTAAATATAAGAATGATACAACCAACAAATTTGCAAACATGTTTCCCAAGTAACCTAGTAACCCATGTAGAAAGATTGTAGTTTTGGGAAAAATGATGCACTTTACACTATTCAATCATGGATATCTTGGGGAAGAATATCTAAACTTTGTTTTTGGAAATGTACATCAAGGGTTATGGAAGAAATCAATTGTTGAGTAAAATGATAATGCGTAGCATCATCGAGATAGGCTATTGCACAAGTTGGAAAAGGTGTGTTCCATGGGACATAATAATGCAACTAATAAGAGAAGCTCATAATTTTAAAATTGAGACGTATTTTGACATTAGCAAAGAAATGGAAAATATTTAGAGGGTATGTGTATTGGCCTAAGATGAAAGAGTAAGTCTTCAAGTATATTTGTGGTTGTGATCTGTATCACTAGTAAACATAGCTAAAGGGATCTTTGCATGTACATGCCATTGATTGTAACTAATAGATTAGACAATGGGAGAGTATCTCTATGGATTTTGTCAGTGGATTTGCAATGACTCGACATAGATTTGATTATTTATTTGTAGTTGTAGTTGATTTAGAAAAATGTTTATGTTTATTCTTTTGAAGAAGACAAGTAAGAGCCATAAAAAATATAGTTATTATTCTCAAATGTATGGGCTAGTCATAATGCATTCAAGATTACTCTACCTTTGTACATGAGAATGTATTTTGGTGGCCAATGTGGAAAACTTGTGCTTGTATGAACTTTTGATATTGTATGAGGAAAAAGAAGGTATAGTACCCTCAATGCAATATTTTTCTTTGAATGTACTTAAATAGTTGGAGGAGAATACAATGTTGCAAAACAATGTTTGGACTACCCTTATAGGTCAACATGTGATATGGTAGATTGGACTGAAAGAAAAATTACTGATTAAGGGAATTTGGTATGATAGGGAAAAATTCCATGATTTATTCCCTCTTTTTTTAATAGTATATTTTGGGTCCAAATGCCTCCCATTAGGTGTTAGAAAAACAGGATCGCAGAGCAATAACAATAAACAGAAATGCAAATATAATCACACAGACACATTACAAGAGAGACACCAATATATCGTGGTTCACCCAAGATGGGCTACATTCACACTGAAATTGCCAGTCCTTATTATTATACCATCCAGCAAATGAAGGGATACAACCTACAGCACATCCGCTGCACTTCCTCTTCACTGTCTCACAGTATCTCTTCTCAATCTCAGATATATTTACAATGCATAATCCTTAATTACATCAACTCTAGCCGTATTACAATGTCTTTCTTATAAAGGGGAAATGCAATGGGAAATACCACGGGTTACCCAAAACCATGGGCCCGTAAACTGTTTGCGAAAACAACCCAAAAATTTCCTTCGAGGGCCTGCTGGCCCCTTGGGGCACATGCCGGGATCATAACCAAACCTGGCGTACAACACGGCTGAAACAACATCATCTATGAGACTGGAAGATTAGGCTCCGCAACCAACATTAGGGAGGATGTATGATATAAAAGGGTCGTGTAAATAAACAGAATGACATTTATAAACTAAAGTTCAATTTCTCATGATGAATCCTTCACATTTGATGATATAAGATTTCATGCCAACATAAATCCAAGATCAATTTTGGCATGATCCTTCTTATGCCCAAAAGACTAACATGGAAATCCCTCAAGGTCATATGGCAGACTATAGAGGTTTGGAAAATTATGAAAATTACATGTCTCTTATAAGAAGCAATATTTCCATTCATAACCATTCCCTTCATTCCCTTATCTATACTATGTGTCCTCATGCTATATACCATGTTTGATATATTATAAACATAATAATCAAACAAATATGGGAATCGAAAAAAATATCAAAAACATCACCTCAAAATATGAAGTTGTAAGGAAATTAAAATCCATCCTCATACTAAAATGTTTTTTACCATCAGTTGTATCTATTCACATATAGATCTATAAAGTCCATAAACTATATTTAGTTCAATATAGCCATAAACTATATAAATCAGAAAACCATCCAGACCACTAGCCTTATCTAAATGTAGACTTCAACTTATTTTCTTGACTTCTGCCTCAGAGATTGAACTTTCCAAAACAATTTTTTCTTCATCATTAATCAATTTTGGAATGTTGTGCAACATTTCCTCTTTTGCACTAATGTTTGAACTCCCTACCTTTGTATATAAAATTTTAAGAGATTATATGTTTCATCTTTGATAGTTGCCAATTCATTCTTATTCTTCCCCTCATAGTCATCTATTTTCTTTATCACGCTCTTGTTCAATATGTATTTGGCTTGTTTATGTAAAATGAGGTGTTCCTATCCCTTGATTTTAGCCATAAGATTCTGGATTTGAGACTCTAAACCTCCTCTTATTTTGGACTTACAACCTGGATGGCCAAATTTATATCATTTTTCTTGTACATAATCTCCTTGGTTATCACTAACCTCTCCATTTCTAAATACAACAGCTACATTTATGTTTGTAACTCCATATGTGTTTTCCCTAGGGATTGATATTTGATTTTGGCCCACTTTTCTAAATCACATTTAACCTGACTAAGCTTTGATTCCCATATGAAGGAGGGAAATCCTTTGACATAAATTTTCCATGCGTTTTGAATGACATGCATCACTTCCTCTTCCTATAACCATAAGGGATTACACCAAAAGGGGATGGGACCTTTATCTTTCAAAAATTTTAAGGAAAGCGCACTGGGCATGTGATTCGAAGTGGCCAAAGGGATTATTTTTACTGAAAAGTGAATCCTTTTAAGAGAAAGGAACTATGAATTAAAAATCTATCTAACTTTCTTGCAATATGTATGGGTCCACTCCTTTGATTCGACCAAGTCAAGACTCCCCTTTTAAGAGTATCCACTGGAGCCCAAACTGATATTATGTGCTCTAGTTTCTCCCAAAAGGGGTCTCTACTCTCCTTGTGTGAGATAGTTTCATTAAAATCTCAAGCAACTATGGCATTCCAACGTATCCATTTTTCAAACAAATATCCCATTGACTACCAAAATTCCATCTTATGCCTATAAAGCACATGTCCATATACATCAATAGTTTTTATAGAGTGTTATGGGATATAACAAAGGAAATGAATGTAAAATGATTAATTAAACTAGAAGAAAGGAGAAGGTAGGAGGGATAACAATTATAGCATTAATTATGAAGAAATTTAATGTAATGTCCCCATTTTGACCCCCTTTGTAATAAATCGTAAATGATGTAAATATTGTAATTTAATCATGGTGAGGAGCTCAAGGCCAAGGCCCCACCATTGATTTAGCGTTTTATGTATCAGCAATTTAAAAATAGATGCCTATGGTTCTTGTGCTAGATGGGCACGATGTAAATGAGACATCATGTAATTACGAATTTTTAATAAATAAAAAACCCACAACCGGCTATGCAATGCAACAAAAGAGATGGGGCATGATTCTACAAGGAAAAGGGAGGGAAATTATCAAAACCCTTGAGCCACTAGGGTCAGCCCATGTGTCAATAAGAAAACCCATGAAACTCTTAACTATCCATTTTTGTCTCATGCACCCAATCATTTAATTCTTCCAAAGATTGGTTGGAGTAGTTAATGTCTTGGGATTGGAGAAGTATGGCAGTCAGATTTTCGTGCATGGGCAAGCCATCAACCTGGAAATCGTATTTTTGGCTTGCTGGGCAAGAAAACCCCCACGAAATGTTGCCTAAGGCAATTCCTCATCCATTACGTTCTTCCTCTCACGCATACTGAGCTCACTGGAATTTATCCTCACGTTTTTCACCATAACCCTGCGTTTTTCCATGCCCAGGAATTCGTTTTTGGTATTGTGCAATAGCTGGGGAAGGAGGGACGCGAATTGGGACTGAGGGAGAGGTCGTTTTTGCCCCTGGGGCATTTTTCAGGAATGGGTTTTGCTCCCCCAGTCGAATTTTCCAGTTGCCATACGTTTTGAGTCTTCCCACGTTTTTTCTGAAGCTCAGGAAACCCCACCTCATGCATCCCACTGTTGAAACATTTTTCTCTTTCTCACCAAGTGTGGTTCTATTGTGATGTGCATCCTTGTTTTGTTTTGAACCTGTGAGCAAGAAACTGGAGTGGTAGTGGACATAATTGGCTTGATAAACCTAGTGTAGGGAGTAACCTCTCAAGAAGATCAAGAGGGTTGGCTACTTTTCTATGCACACCCTGGGAGCACTAGAAAGGAAGGTATGGCTTGAGGGATTGTGTGGCAGTGAAGAGAATACTTCCTTGTGTTGGGTGTGTAGGCATTGTGAGTGCCAAGCTGAATAGATCTGGGAGGGGTACCCATAGCTCTGTGGTTGAGCTCACTAGCTTAGCAATTCTTCCTTTCCATTTCCTAGTAGCCTGATAAACCCAATTGCAAATTGGCTTGGATCATCTTGGTGTATGCTTGGCTATGTGTGAATCTGTTGTTCCCTGGTTCCTTGTAGTAATCATGCCCAGCTCGGGGGTGGCAGTTGTATCAAGAGGTTGATAAGCACAACTGGCCTATGGTTGGGTGGAACGTTGCAGTTGCATAGCCAGTTGCTTGGGACTACCTTATTGAGATAAGTATTCTCTTCTGTTAAATTTGCAATTATCATTTGATGAATATTATGAATGTATGTGGATGTGTTAAATGAATTTACTTCTGCTGTGTTTTTAAAATTTTATGCATTTCCATATGATCTTTTATAATTCTGCAAAGGTCTTTATTTAATGGTTGTCACAGATATCTTGAATGTATGTTAGATATCAACAGGATTTATTTAATTTCCGTTGTGTTTCTATAGCATGCACATATACATGTCTTTGTATCAATAAGTTTAATTAATGGATATGGGGCTAATTGCCCGGATTGAGCACCACGTCCTCTCTATCCTGCTGGTATGGTAGGAGGGAACATTACAGTTTGGTATCAGAGCTGCTGGTTGCAGCATTGGACCTCTATGGGCCAAATCCAATCATCACTGAAAGAAGGGAAGATTTCAAAAAATTTCTTAAGAGTTTTTGGAAATTTTTGTTTAAGTCTGTTTCGGGAGGTCGTACCGAAACTGCGGAAAGAATTTCGCGAACCTTCCCGCAATTGCGGAAGAGTTCCGCGAACCTTCCCGCAATTGCGGAAGAGTTCGGCGAAACTTCCCGTTGCGGAAGAGTTTTGCAAACCTTCCCGCAATTGCGGAAGAGTTTCGTGAACCTTCCCGCAATTGCGGAAGAGTTCGGTGAAACTTCCCGTTGCGGAAGAGTTTTGCGAACCTTCCCACAATTGCGGAAGAGTTCTGCGAACCTTCCTGCAATTGCGGAAGAGTTCGGCGAAACTTCCCGTTGCGGAAGCATTGACCAAACCGCCCCGAAACCGCGCAAGCGTTCGACGAATTGCTCCACAAATGCGGAAGCATTCGCCGAATTGCTCCGCAATTGCGGAAGCGATCAGCGAGTCGCCTGAAGCTGCGGAGAGATTCCTAAAAAAAAAAAAACGAGGGCGCTGCCCTCAACCTCCAAGGGGGCAAGCCCCCTTGACCCCCTTTATTTTTCCCCCTCATATGTCGTTGTTTGTGATTTGACGAATTGTCAGTATGGAATTTTCCCACGTGCATGAAGTAAGTTATGAATTCCTAAGAATGTAATGTAGCTAACAATTGTGTTGATGAACACATTTCACAGAGTCACAGTTACAGCAGGGTAGCACTCTAGATAATACAGTCAGAGAGTTTTGAATCTTGGTTGGGCCAAGAAAATCAACATCATGGATGATGCACAGGATCCCTATGAGCCTGAGACAGATGCCATGGGGGAGAACATACATGTTGAAAATGCTGAAACAGAATCTAATGGGAGAAGAAATCAAGAGACTCCTCCAGGTATTGCAGCCACCATGAGAAGCCTCAGGGTGGAGTTGCAAAGCTGTAGGGAAGATAATGAAAGGATGATTAAAGCTCAGGAAGAACAAAATCAGTTGAATGCTCAGGAAGAACAAAATCAGTTGAATGCAGCCATGCTACAGAGTTTGACAGACATCCAAAGGCAGATAAACTCTGGGCATCAGACATCAAATCTAGAAAGAGGTGGGAGTAGTTCTAGAAGGAATTCCCGTAAGAGGGCCAGTAGCCCAAGAAGAGTTTCTATAGACAGAACATATACTCCAGAAACCTCCTCTAATGAATCATCTGACTCTGAAGAATCCATTGAGGTTTCAAGCTCTTCGTCTCGCAGAAGCAAAAGGAAGAGGCACTACAAGAACAATTCACATGGGGAATTTAAGAAGGCAAAACCTCCTACATTTGATGGAGAGATAAAGTCTGGTCAAGAAGCTGAGGCTTGGCTTCTTGGGATGAGAAATTATTTCCAAGTCCAAGACTAATCAGGAAATATGAAGGCAAGGGTAGCCATCTTCAACTTGAATGGAAGAGCATCTATATGGTGGGAACACACCAGGCAAGTGAAGAATATCAATGAGAGGCAGATCGTGTGGAAGCAGTTCAAGAAATACTTCAAGCAGAAGTACCTCTCTGATAGGTACTATGATGATAAGATCAAAGTTCCATGAGCTGAGATTGGGACAATCGACCATGGAAGAATATGCAAATAAGTTCTTGGAGCTGCTGAGGTATGTCAAGTATATTCGAGATGATAAGGTCAAAATTCAGCGTTTCCTAAGTGGACTGCCCCAGTCATATAAAGACAGAATTGAGTTCGATGAACCTCGAACTCTATAGGAGGCCATAAGAAAGGCCAAGTATTGCTTTGATCAAAACGGAAGCAAACCGGAATTCCATAAGGGATGGAAGGATAGGAAAAACGAAAAGTTTGATCAAAGGAAGAAGGGGTTCAAGCCTCCTCAATTCCGGAATCAACCAAGGCAACCATCACAGGTTGTGACTAAGCCAACTAGGATGATGGGAGACAAGCCAAGAGATTCAAAGGAGCCAAGAGAACCACTTCAATCTTGGGGTTGTGGAGGAGACCACATGCCTAGGAACTGTCCACATCGGAATGGGAATGCAAATCAAGTTCACAACATCCAAGGAGTTGGAACTGTGGGACAAGTGGCGAGGACAATCCATAGAATCTATGCAGCAGTAGACGACCGCCAAGCAGATCATTAGTCAACTGTGGTTGAAGTTGAAGGTAAGATTGCTAAGCAATATGTTTCTATTTTGATTGATCCTGGATCTACTCACAGTTATGTCACTCCTAGAATTGTTGAGATTTGTGCTTTCAAGAAATTAAAGCATAGCAAATCATGGTTAGTTCAACTAGCCACTAGAACCAAGAGAAAAGTTAGAGAAATAGTAGAGAAATGTCCATTAGAGATGGATGGGTTATTCACCTATGCCGATCTGAATATTTTGCCACTAGGTTCCTACGATATTCTCATTGGAATGGATTGATTAGAAGCACACAGGGTTAAACTTGACTGCTACAATAAGACATTTAAATGCATGGACGAAGAAGGAAACCTGAGGGTTGTAAAAGGCATTCCAAAGGTGACTTCTGTTAGACAAGTTTTAGCCATGCAGTTGAAGAAGTTCTGTAGGAAGGGATGTCAATTGTATGCAGCCCACATTTTGGATGCAGCAGAGAGTGAAACTCTTAAATTGGAGGACTATCATGTATTGCAAGAATTCAGGGATGTTTTTCCTGATGAGATTCCAGGACTCCCTCCAAAGAGAGACATTGATTTTACAATTGAACTTGTGCCAGGAGCGGCACCAGTGTCTAAAACACCCTATAGGATGAGTACACCGGAATTGCTAGAATTGAAGATGCAATTACAAGAGTTGCTGGAAAAGAAATATATTAGGCCAAGTGTGTCCCCGTGGGGAGCACCTGTTCTATTTATGAAAAAGAAAGATGGAACACTCAGGTTATGTATTGACTACAGGCAATTGAACAAAGTCACTGTAAAGAACAAATACCCATTGCCCCGAATTGATGACCTTTTTGACCAAATGAGAGGAGCAAAGGTATTTTCAAAGATTGACTTGAGGTTTGGTTACCATCAGGTAAGAATCAAAGAAGAAGATATTCATAAGACAGCCTTTAGAACAAGGTATGGACACTATGAGTTTGTAGTGGTACCATTCGGTCTCACAAATGCACCAGCTACATTCATGTGTCTCATGAATAATGTTTTTAGCAAATATTTGGACAAGTTTGTTCTTGTATTCCTAGACGACATTCTCATCTATTCTAAGAATGAAGAAGAACATGAAGAACATTTGAGAATGACAATGCAATTACTAAGGGAGCATAAGTTGTATGCAAAGTTGAGCAAATGTGACTTTTATAAAGATAGAATTCATTATTTGGGTCACATCATCTCCGACGAAGGAATATCTGTAGACCCTAAGAAGATTGAAGCCATTATGGATTGGCCAACTCCAAGGAATGTGACTGATGTGAGATCTTTCATGGGCCTTGCTGGTTACTACAGGAGGTTTATCGAAGGATTCTCCAAGGTTGCAAACCCGATCACTTATTTGCAAAAGAAAGGGATAAAGTTTGAATGGTCACCAAGATGTGAGGAAAGTTTTCAACGGTTGAAGAATTTTCTTACAAGTGCACCAATTTTGAAAATTGCAGACCCAGGAAAAGACTTTGTGGTGTGTACCGATGCATGCAATCAGGGACTTGGAGGAGTTCTTATGCAAGACAACCATGTGATATGCTATGAGTCAAGAAAGTTGAAGGAGCATGAGAAGAACTATGCTACTCATGATATAGAACTTGCAGCCATAGTACATGCCTTAAAGATGTGGAGGCATTACTTAATGGGAAGAAAATTTGAGTTAAGGACAGACCATTGTGGTCTGAAATACTTGTTTGATCAGCCAACTTTAAATGCCTGGAAAGCTAGATGGTTGGAATTTTTGTGTGAATTTGATTTCGAAATCAAACACATAAAAGGGAAAGAAAACAAGGTGGTTGATGCACTTAGCAGGAAGGTGCATGAAATGCATGTGTTAGCGCTTAGTACTTGCCAACCAGATTTGAGGCAGCAGATTGTTAACCATATGGTTGAGGATGAAGTGTATGAGCAGATAAAGGGCAAATTGCAGTAGCAAAACCTTGAAAAGAAGTATGAGGGCTATCATTTGGAAGAAGGAGGACTTCTTACTTATAAGAATAGAGTCTATATTCCAAATGCGACAGATTTGAGGAAAATGGTTATGGATGAGATCCATAAAGCTCCATACTCTGGTCACCCAGGATATTAGAAAACAATTGCTACAGCAAGAAAATATTATTTTTGGCCAGGCATGAAGAAGGATGTCGCTGAATACATTTCTAAGTGCATGGAATGTCAGCAGGTGAAGAGTGAACACCAACATCCCACAGGTTTATTGCTTCCAGTGCCAATTCCAGAATGGAAATGGGAAGTAATATCCATGGATTTTATTACAGGATTGCCAATGACTAAGAGACAACATGATTCCATCATGGTTGTGGTGGACAAGTTAACAAAGGCAGCACATTTCATACCGGTTAAATCCACACATAAAGCCGATGCCATTGCAAATATTTTCATGAAGGAAATTTTCAGATTACATGGGTTGCCTAAGGCAATAATTTCTGACCGGGATACCAAGTCCACTTCCAATTTTTGGAAAGGTCTCTTTGCAGATTTGGGTACACAGCTAAGCTTTAGTACCGCATACCATCCTCAAACAGATGGGAAAACAGAAAGAGTAAATCGGGTGCTTGAAGACATGCTCCGCATGTATGTAATGGACAAACCATCCAAGTGGGAGGATTATCTACACTTGGTAGAATTTGCATATAACAATGGGCAACAAGCATCATTGGGAATGAGTCCTTATGAGGCTTTGTACGGCAGAAGGTGTAGGACACCAGTGACTTGAGACAATCCAGTGAACAGAATTGTACTTGGGCCAGAATTGCTTAAGGAAATGGAGCAAGAAGTTGCCAAGATCAGACAAAATTTAAAAGTAGCCCAGGATAGACAGAAAAGATATGAAGATAAACATAGAGTGCATAGGGAATTCAATGTTGGGGATCATGTATATCTTAGAGTGAGATCAAGGAAGAGTTCCTTGAAGCTTGGGAGCTATGCCAAGCTATCACCTAGATATTGTGGGCCATTTGAAGTGCTCGAAAGAATAGGGCCAGTTGCATATAGACTTGCATTGCCTGCTAACACTAAAGCTCATAATCTTTTTCATGTCTCTTTTCTTAAGAAATATGTACATGATCCTAACCATGTGATTAATTGGGATGTGATCCAGGTGGAACCCGAGGGAGAATTCCAAACCGATCCATTGCGCATCCTAGACAAGAAGGTAACATTGCTCCGGAACCGAGCCATCGGACAGGTAAAAGTGCAATGGAAGCACTACGGACCCGATGAGGCTACATGGGAGCTGGAGGATGCCATGAGGATGGCATATCCATTTTTGTTCAATTTTGATGAGCACTGAGGACATTGCTAATGTAAGGGGAGGGGAATGTAATGTCCCCATTTTGACCCCCTTTGTAATAAATCATAAATGATGTAAATATTGTAATTTAATCATGGTGAGGAGCTCAAGGCCAAGGCCCCACCATTGATTTAGCGTTTTATGTATCGGCAATTTAAAAATAGATGCCTATGGTTCTTGTGCTAGATGGGCACGATGTAAATGAGACATCATGTAATTACGAATTTTTAATAATAAAAAAAACCCACAACCGGCTATGCAATGCAACAAAAGAGATGGGGCATGATTCTACAAGGAAAAGGGAGGGAAATTATCCAAACCCTTGAGCCACTAGGGTCAGCCCATGTGTCAATAAGAAACCCCATGAAACTCTTAACTATCCATTTTTGTCTCATGCACCCAATCATTTAATTCTTCCAAAGATTGGTTGGGGTAGTTAATGTCTTAGGATTGGAGAAGTATGGCAGTCAGATTTCCGTGCATGGGCAAGCCATCAACCTGGAAATCGTATTTTTGGCTTGTTGGGCAAGAAAACCCCCACGAAATGCTGCCTAAGGCAATTCCTCATCCATTACGTTCTTCCTCTCACGCATACTGAGCTCACTGGAATTTATCCTCACGTTTTTCACCATAACCCTGCGTTTTTCCATGCCCAGGAACTCATTTTTGGTATTGTGCAATAGCTGGGGAAGGAGGGACGCGAATTGGGACTGAGGCAGAGGTCATTTTTGCCCCTGGGGCATTTTTCTGGAATGGGTTTTGCTCCCTGAGTCGAATTTTCCAGTTGCCATACGTTTTGAGTCTTCCCACGTTTTTTTTCTGAAGCTCAGGAAACCCCACCTCATGCATCCCACTGTTGAAACGTTTTTCTCATGCTCACCAAGTGTGGTTCTATTGTGATGTGCATCCTTGTTTTGTTTTGAACCTGTGAGCAAGAAACTGGAGTGGTAGTAGACAGAATTGGCTTGATAAACCTAGTGTAGGGAGTAACCTCTCAAGAAGATCAAGAGGGCTAGCTACTTTTCTATGCACACCCTGGGAGCACTAGAAAGGAAGGTATGGCTTGAGGGACTGTGTGGCAGTGAAGAGAATACTTCCTTGTGTTGGGTGTGTAGGCATTGTGAGTGCCAAGCTGAATATATCTGGGAGGGGTACCCATAGCTCTGTGGTTGAGCTCACTAGCTTAGCAATTCTTCCTTTCCATTTCCTAGTAGCCTGATAAACCCAATTGCAGATTGGCTTGGCTCATCTTGGTGTATGCTTGGCTATGTGTGAGTCTGCTGTTCCCTGGTTCCTTGTAGTAATCATGCCCAGCTCAGGGGTGGCATTTGTATCAAGAGGTCGATAAGCACAACTGGCCTATGGTTGGGTGGAACGTTGCAGTTGCATAGCCAATTGCTTGGGACTACCTTATTGAGATAAGTATTCTCTTCTGTTAAATTTGCAATTATCATTTGATGAATATTATGAATGTATGTGGATGTGTTAAATGAATTTACTTCCACTGTGTTTTTAAAAGTTTATGCATTTCCATATGATCTTTTATAATTCTGCAAAGGTCTTTATTTAATGGCTGTCACAGAAATCTTGAATGTATGTTAGATATCAACAGGATTTATTTAATTTCCGTTGTGTTTCTATAGCATGCACATATACATGTCTTTGTATCAATAAGTTTAATTAATGGATATGGGGCTAATTGCCTGGATTGAGCACCACGTCCTCTCTATCCTGCTGGTATGGTAGGAGGGGACATTACATCTAATCCCTCCTCTCTTGCTCACTCCAAACTAATCTCAGTGTGTAATGTGGCATATAAGATCTTAATCAAAATTATACTGGCTTGATTCAATAAATTTATCCCTAAGATTATCTCTAAAAATCAAGGGGGATTTCAAGCTAAGAATTAGATCTCAACCAACACTGCATTCTCATCCAGGAAGCCATCCATTCTAGCTTCAGGAGGGGAGACCAAAATATGGTGATACAGATTGATTTAGCCAATGCCTTTGTTAGGGTTAGGCACATTTTCATTTATGAAGTACGAGATAAGTTTGGATTCTCCCCCATGTTTATAAAATGGGTCAAGGAATGCATTGGTTTATCATGGATAGCACCCATGGTTGATGAGGGGCCATCCCCCTTTTTCAAGCTTCTTGTGGGATCCATCAAGGTTTCCCCCTTTCTCCCTTTTTATATATCAATATTATGGAAGAATCTCTGAGGAGGAAATTGGAAAAGGAATGAGAGGAAGGAAATATATCTGGTATCTTTATTATTCGAGGAGTAAAACTTGTTAACCACTCTTATTTTGCGGATGAAACCATCTTTATCAAGGGAGATTCTTGTATTAATGATTAGAGATTTAAATTCATCCTGGAAATGTTCATTGAGGCTTCAAAAGGGATGGTTAATTGTAGAAAAAGCATGGTATATAGTTGGAATATATCTCCCAGACTTTTGTAGAGAATTTCCCTCATCTTTGGATTTGCAGTGCAATATAAAGGGTCTTCTTTCAAACATTTTGGTACACCAATATCCCTAAACAATGCAAAAGTAGTTGATTGGTTGCATAACATTCAAAAAGTCAAAGCCAAAATTCACGCATGGGGATCTCTATGGCTAAATCCAATAGTTAAAATTGTTCTTATCAGGTCTATCATATCCTCTCTGACAATTTTTCAATGCTCTTCCTTGCTTGCTCTAGTTAGTGTTATGCTGAGTATAAATAAGGAGATTTAAATTTTTCTTTGGTAGGATGGGAAATCAAATAAAAAGAAATTCCACCTAATTAATTGGGAGACAATAAGAGCTACTATCTCCCACGAGGGCATTGGAATCAGAGATCCACAACTAATGAATGTCACCCTAGGAGCTAAATTGTTGTGGAGAATGATTATAGGAGAATCGACATGGTGGAAAGAAATTACAAGCGATAAATACATGGGAGGCTTGGATCACTGAAATTGGGAAGGCAATGGATCTAGCATTTGGAACTTATGCAGGGGGAGAATATGTTGATTTAGATGGGGTCTAATGCATCCCCATCAATGGAAAAAGAATCCACCTTTGGGAAAACAAAATCCTAGGGATACCTCCACTGGCATACAAAAAAGGTTTGAGGGATCTTAAGGATTGGATTCTCAACAAAGGTATAAGGAATTTGTATGATACATTGGATTGGGACCAATATGGAAGATGGTGCAACTGTAAGTAGCTTAGTATCCCAAGCGATATTAATACCCCTTTGAGGCGCTTCTTTCTTTGCATCAAGGTGTTGCTCCCATTACTAACTCGACCAGATATACTACAGGTTGGGGAATGAATGAAAGTTACAAAATTAGGGAAGGTAATTATAGGCTCATCCATTCCTTGTCTCTTTTTATGCCTTCAAGAATGTGGCATAATATTTGGCTCTCTGATGGATTTCCTAAAAGTAATGTTTTTTGTTGGGTTGGCATTCATGAGTGAACCCTTAATGCCAACAACTTTAAAAAAAAGGACAAATTGTAGGACTATCAAGATGTATTGTCTATAAAAAATAAGAAGAAATAACCAAACACTTATTCTTGGAATATGATTATGCAAGCTGATGTAGGGATTTCCGTGGGACGAAATTTAGAGAGAGAGAGAGAGAGAGAGAGAATCATGCAGGGATTTCTGAGGGTCATAATTGTTGATTCGCTTATCCGTTTGTGCTCAAATTTAATAGGAAGTTGTGTTTCGAACAGTTCATCGGTATGATCAACTAGATCCTTCTAATCGGACCTTTTTCGACACTTTTTTGGGGCCAAATTCCTTCATATAGTGCCTCAAATTGGGGTTTTGGTGTTTTTGTGGGATTTTTTTTTAATTTGTAATTATCAGTTATTTGTGAGTTTATGCACCTAATCAAACAAGCGAGTTGACAACTAGTGTCGCTCTAGTTAGCTTTAAGTTAGTGGTCAATTTTAGAGTCATGCGAGAATTTTCAAAAATTTCAAATAGTAGTTATAAGGGGTTGAACCTTCATTGTAATAATTAGGATGGAGAAGACATAAAAGATTGTTATTTTTTCCACTCTCATGTGTTTCATGGTTTTTAAATCTCGTGAATGAATAAAAATTTATTGGCTACATCACAAAAGTGGTTTTGGAAGGAATTGTTCTTCCTTCACATTGGAAGGACCCTTTTCTTGAATGGAAACATTTTTTCCTAGGCTCTCTATTTTACAAACCAATTCTTAGTGGAATATGGATGGTTGTCCCTTGAGGTGTAGATCAATTGGCAATAGGGTGCACTGTTAAGGCACTCCTTGCGATATCGTTGATTCAATCCTCAACTAGCCTTGTGTTGCGCATAGGGCAGTGTGAATATACCTGGAGGTTATAGTGGTGACAGACCGAATTCAACCTCATATCACGCAATTACGAACCTGGCCCACTTACTGATTCTACTAAATTAAAAATTAAAATAAAATATAAAATATATTAAAATCATAAAATATAAATAAACGAAATTCTAAAATCATAAAATATAAATAAACAAATAATTTAATATTATTATTTTATAATATAACTTACAATTGTAATAAACCCCGCGACCATCTTGTGCATCGCCATAACCTTTGGCTAAATTTGGCCTCGTTTTACTTATTCCAAAATATACCAATTGACTTGAATGGGCATGATAGATTTAATGTAAATGCCACTATACTTTCACTTATTAAATCAATAAAATTGTTTTGGTTAGTTTAATGATAATATAACATTGTATTTTGTTTAGTATGATAATATTATGATATTTTTTCCCACAATATAATAGATCAAAGATGTTTGCATTACACACTTTGAAATTGCGATTAAGTGAACTTATTTGAATGTAAATTAAAATTGAAGAGCTATAAAAATAATTGAAGAGTAATGAAAATATTTGAAAATCATTAATGTTTTGTTTGACAAGTATAGGTTAGTGTCAAATTGAAGCACTATCTTTCCCTCACTTATGTAATCATTCAATCTATTATTAATCAAAACATATTATTCTTTTAGATATATTTTCATGGAAATGTCTTCCTTAATATTTTAAGATTTGCATATGCAATCCATAACGGGTGTGCAAGTGTACTCAATCCTTTTTCTTTCTTATTGTTGCGTATTTTCCTTTTAGTGTTGTTCATTGTTCATTGTTGTTGGTTCCATTTTGAGTATTTGAAAACTACGTATTGGGATTAGAGCTTCAATAAATTAACTTAAAAAATCATTATAAATTTTCGAACAAAATATTGAAAAACAAATTAGAGAATTTGAATATTCTAAAAACATACGTTATTTAAAAAAATCACTCAAATTGGAAGTCATTTGACGAAGACATTAAGGTTCTCATTTGATGAAAATAGGTAGAATTTTTATTTATAAAAGAGTAGGGAGAAATCAAGATATCAATTGTTGCATGCCTAACAAAACTAAAATCAAAACTATCGTCTTTAGGGACCTCTGTCTACTATGATTCCGAAATCTCCTAAAATGATGTCTATAAACACTAATGAACTGATGTAGCAACAAAACACACCAAAAACCCATGCATAATATTTAATCGTGGGCCTAGGGAACCTGGTATTCCTTCTTCACAATTGGCTAGCAGGAGGCTGAGATTTTTGTTGTTTCTTTCTTGTTCACTTTGATTTCTAGTTGAAGCAAAGCTGCTTCCAGATGGGAAAAGGTCCTCGTTTTGGGTACATGCCGCTTCTTCTTGGACAAGAATATTCTCCATTGCATCTATCTTGAGCTGCTAGTTCTCCACCTCATTACTCAGGATTGCAATCTTATAATTAGCTTCCCCCCTTTTAACCAAGTGGTCATGCTCTTCTGCAATGTGCCTTTGATCAATGTGTCTATCCGTTTTCCTTCGATCCTGGATCAGATTGTGGACCTTTCATTTCAAAATTTTGTGGCTTATTCTTAACTTGCGTATCCCATGCAAGACACAATGCTCTTCCTCACTCAATTATTCATGGTCCATTAAACCCATTTGAATGAATCCAGCTACTTCGTGGTGAATTACAATTATTTCTTTCATCACCCTCATATTTTCCTTGGTTTGACATCAGTTTTCTCTTGCTCCACTCCAAGGTGTTGCAATTCCTTTCAAAATGGTCTTCCTAATTGGGGTATTCTACACGGGCTTTAAAAGAATCCAGATACCAAATCCCCTAACCTCACGCCAGGTGAGGAACCTCCAGCAATTAAATGATAAAAATGCACGATATATCAGAAATAGCAGAACACAGAAGGGATTTATTGATCGCAGGCCACTTCGAGGGGGAAACCTCCTTTGAGCAAGCTCAATACAAATAACTCATGGATTCCTTCATTGGCCTCAACACGTACTTATATACTAAGTCTAAGCTAAACAACTATTACTCCCCTGAATGTGGGATAATACAATATACTCACGGGACGACTTACAAAGCATATGCGTCTAACAACAATATATTAGAAATGTGGGATAATACAATATATTCACGGGACGACGTACAAAGCAAATGCGTCCAACAACAATATACTAACAAAGTAAAGAGAAGGGTTGACATGGGTTCCTAACATCCCCTCGCCCTTAGATAAAAAAAATGGTTCTCAAATATTTAGATGTGGAAATTGTTGTTGAATCTGAAGGAGTGGTTCCCATGTAGCATCCTATGGTTGCATTTTGTGCCACTGAATTAATACCTTTGTGACGGATCAAGAGCAAAGCTGATGCATGCACCTATTGAGTATGGCCTCCGGATCCAAAATGATGGATCCTTCATTATCCAGTTCTGGTAAAACAGTTTGTGCTCTGATGTTGCTGCCAAGAACTTTCTTTAGACAAGAGACATGAAATACTGGATGAATGCGGGAAGGAGGAAGTTCCAATTTATAAGCAACAGACCCAATATTCTGAAGAACCTTATATGGCCCATAGAACTTTGGAGCCATCTTATGACACCCTTTGAGTTTCAGGGAGGATTTCTTATAAGGATTTAGACGAAGAAAAACCAAATCACCTACTTGAAAAGTGCGCTCAGAACGGTTTTGGTCGGCTTGTTGTTTCATTCAATTTCTTGTCATGTGAAGATTGTCCTGCAAAATGCAAAAAATATAATCTCGGGTTCGAAGAACCGTGTCAACTTCCCAAACTGGTGAATTGCTGGGGGTGTATGGAATAAGCATTGGCGGTGCCTGACCATAGACGGATTCATATGGAGTCATTTTAGAGGAAGTGTGGTAGGAGGTATTGTACCACCATTCAGCGAGAGGGAGACACTTTTCCCACTGATGTTGTTGTTCGTAGGTGAAGCAATGAAGATAAGTTTCCAAACATTTGTTGATAACTTTAGTCTGACCATCTGTTTGTGGGTGATACCCTGAACTCATCTTCAGTTTGGTGCCAATGTGGCGAAATAGTTATGTCCAAAAATGACTGGTGAAAGTTTCATTGTGATCTAAGTCAATAGAAGAAGGGATTCCATGAAGACGGAAGATCTGGTCCAAGAAAATCTGTGCGACTGGGGAGGTGGTATAGGGATGTTTAAGGGCACAAAAATGACTATATTTGGAGAGGCGATCAACCACAACCAAAATCATTGTCTTCCCTCCAGATTTAGGGAGC
Organism: Larix kaempferi; assembly: GCA_027924585.1. NCBI lineage: Eukaryota > Viridiplantae > Streptophyta > Pinopsida > Pinales > Pinaceae > Larix > Larix kaempferi. The sequence goes on from BSBM01000099.1 coordinate 12,027,212, forward strand.
CCTTGAATGAAATCCATAGAAATATATGTCCAAATCCATGTAGGGATCGGCAAGGGTTCGATCAATTCCGGAAGGAGTGTCGTTTAACTCTTGTTTCGCTAGCAGGTATCACATTCATCCACCATCTTTTGAATTTTCCTTTTCATTCCCTTCCAAAAGAAGTTACATTGTGCACGCTCATGCGTTTTAAGGAACCTAGAGTGCTTTGCCGATGGAGAAGCATGGGGTTCATAGAAGACATCCTGTTGAAGATCTGTGCTCTGGGGAAGCACCAGACGACCCTTTTATCTCAAGGAAGCACCATCCCAAGAGTAATGTGGTACAACAGAAGGGTTGTTGGCCAACTGTTGGATGATTTGAGATAATGAGGAGTCATTGACATAGCCCTGCTAAACAGATTGCAACCAATTTGGAACAGGAATAGAAATAGTTGAAAGAGAAACTTGGTCATCAAATGTGCGAGAAAGAGCATCCGCCACAAGATTTTCCTTACCCTTCTTCTAATTGATCTCATAGTCATAACCCATGAGTTTTCTAACCCATTTTTGTTGTGTTGGGGAGGAGATATGTTGTTCCATGAAATATTTCAGACTCTGGTGATCAGTCTTGATGCATAAATGATTCCCTAATAGGTATGGCTGTCACTTTTGTACTACATGCAAAATAGCCATCGTTTCCTTCTCATATGTAGAGGCGACTAAATTCTTACCGGAAAGGGATTCATTGTTTAACGCAATGGGATGTTCATATTGAAGGAGAACAACACCAAGTCCATTGTCGCAAGCATAACTCTCAATAGTGAAGGGCTTGGAAAAATTGGGCATAGCTAGAACAGGTGTAGTACACATAGCTTGTTTCAGTTTGTCAAATGCACACTCAGTAGCATGTGTCCACGTAAAAGCATCCTTTTTCAATAGAGAGGTTAATGGAGCTACAACACTCTCGTAATCCTTGAAAAACTTGCGGTAGTAGCCAGTTAATCCCAAAAAACCATGAAGGCTCTTGAGTGTCTGAGGTTGCAGCCAATTTTTCATGGCATCTATTTTGGCAGGATCCACGTGAACCCCTTGTGCTGAAATAATATGCTCGATATATTCTAATTCCTCCTGTCCAAAAACACATTTTAACTGTTTTCCATGGAGATGATGATCAGAGAAAATTTGCAGTACAAGATCCATATGTTGGAGATGCTTAGCCCATATTTTACTATAGATGAGGATGATATCATCAAAGAAGACCAGAATGAATTTTCGCAAGTAGGGCCAGAATATTTTATCCATTAATGCCTGGAATGTGGAAGGAGCATTAGTGAGGCCAAATGGCATGACCAAAAACTCATAGTGGCCATCATGTGTGCGGAGCGCTGTTTTATGGATATCATCCTCATGAACCCGAATTTGGTGATACCCAGAACGAAGATCCAACTTGGAGGAAAATTGAGCACCATGAAGCTCATCAAGAATCTCATCAACAACAGGAATTGGAAACATATCCTTGATTGCGAGGTGATTAAATAATTAGAATTCAATGTAGAGGCACCATGAACAATATTTTTTTTGGACAAGAAGAACTGGTGAAGAAAAGGAACTGGTACTAGGGCGAATAATACCTTGCTTCAGTAAGTCCTGAACGAGCATCTCAATATCTGTATTTTGGTGAAATGGGTAGCAATAGGGCCTGATGTTGGGAGGAACGCTTCCAGGAAGGAGCGGAATACAATGGTCCTCTGGTTTTGAAGGTGTATCTCCAATAGAGATACGCACATTGCGACACTTCCCCTTACAAGGTAAGGTTCCCCCATTGGAAATCATGACTTCAAAGCTGGAGCAAGGATGGACAAAACAATCAGCCTATTTAGAGATCCGAGGGTCAATGAAGTTATGAGTTCTACCAAAATCAATGCATATTGTAAGAGGGATCTTCTTGAAGTAACCCTTGACCTGCATTGTTTGTGGGGTGGTGACTCCGGCTAAAGCATGGAGAGATATCTCTGGGTGGTCATCCTGAGAAGGAGGGTCAACAAAAGGTTGTTGAATGTCGACCTGATCATCTATTGTATCTTGAGCTTCTTCACAAATTTCAGTTGCAGGAGGAGAATCCACATCCAAGAGATAGATCTTTTTCTCAACACATTTATGTCCCCGAGTTAATTTCTCATCACAATTATAACAAAGCCCTTTTTATCTACATGCCGGTCTTTGCTTCAAACAAATGGTTGATAGGAGTTGCTATAGGAGCTAGCGTGATGGGAGGTTGTTGGGAAACCATATTTATGAATGGAACAAAAGTGTATTTGGAGCATTGTTGGGTTGTGATCTTGTCCTCTGCCAATTTAGCCAACCCTAGGGATTCCATCATTGTGCTGGAATAGAACATTTTAACCTCAGATCAAATTGCATCCTTCATACCACTGACAAAACAACTCCTGTAAAATTCATCAAGCAATCCTTCTGTGTGATTGGCCAGTTTCTCAAATTCTGTCTAATATTCTCTCACGGTGCCAATTTGGCAAAGTTTAGTGAGTGCTCCTATGAAGTCATCAAAAGCACTAGGGCCAAATCGTTGCAAAAGGAGTTGGAAAAAATATGTCCATTTTGGCTCTTCATGAGCCTTGATGTACCAATAGAACAATTGAAGAGCTTCATGTTCCAAATGAAAGGATGCAAGTGGAACTTTGTTGACATCAAAAGTATTATGCGGACTGAAATATTGTTCTGATCGGTATATCCATCCAGTCGGATCATCACCATTGAAGCGAGGAAAATCAACATCCGGCCCACGAAAATTGCTGGAAGAAGAGAACCCAGTGTCTACAGAAGACTCTGGATATCATCTATTTCTCATGGTTGAATGTTGAAGATGGAGGCCGAGAATTTTTTCATCCAGATCTTGGAGTTTCTTGAGGGATGCAAGTTCTTCCTCCATGTTTTTTTCTCCAATGCGGATGACAATCAAAACCAGGATTTTATTTTTATTTTTTCAGGGGAGAATGGGTATAAAAACAAAAACACAAACTTCTTTAATAAAGGAAAATTTGGATTTGGGAAAAAATATGATGGGTAATTGGCGTTTGACTAGGTTTTGGACACTTTCTAATGGACATGAAAGCAGAAAATGGGGATTTCATAAGCAGGGTGAAATAATGGGAAAATTTGTCCAAGAGATAAAAAGAAGCAGAAATAGGAAATGAACACTGTGGCAAAATTTGAAGACGATTGGGTGAAATAAATCACCCAATTGCCTTCAAATAACTCGTGGATGCCTTCATTGGCATCAACACATACTTATATACTAAGTCTAAGATAAACAACTATTACTCCCCATGAATGTGGGATAATACAATATACTCACGGGATGACTTACAAAGCATATGCGTCCAACAATAATATACTAACAATGTGGGATAATACAATATACTCATGGGACGACTTACAAAGCATATGCATCCAACAACAATATACTAAAAAAGTAAATAGAAGGGTTGACACGGGTTCCTAACACACCACTTAACATTAAATTCACCACCTTGTTTCCTCATTCTCTCAAACTTCTAGGAATGCAAGGATAGTTGCAAAAGGCCATTGGATGTCCATGTGATCCTCCAAATCACCGTTTGCCATGATTAACATTCAAATGTAGACATACTACTTTCCCTTCAAATTTAACTCGTCCTTGGCTTTCCTTATGTCAAGAAACTCTCCACCACCTATCCTCCAATGCAAGCATAGCATGATCTCATTGCCACATGCACGTTGGGGGGATCTCTTCTCCTTTGGTTTTGTCCATTATTGGGATTTTTTCCTCAGTCATACTCCAATCCCATGTGACATTTGCAAATAGTTTCTTGTTCATTTTTCTTTGAGGTTCCCTGAGCCCTCTTTGAAAAGTTAGGGGATCGCTGAAAAGCCCCCAATTCATTGTCAACTTTGAGAGTTCCTTCTGGTAGAGCGGATGCTATGTTAGCTAGGAATTCGGCTTCTTTGTTGTTCTCCTGCAGAACATGAAAGAACCGGTAGTTTCCTAGGGTGTCCAAGATATTCTTAGTTCTTACATGGATTCTAGCCAAGTTTAGGACCATTGGAGGCTTAGCAGAGATGAATGCCTAAATGATGATCCGAGAGTCACCACAGATTATTGTATCTTTCATATCATTTTATACCAGGGTTTTGAATCCTTGAAATAGGGTGAGAATCTCAACCATATTGTTTGTTTCATTTCCTATCCCTATGCAAATTTATATTTCAGCAATTCTCTAGGATCGAGGATTATCTCACCTGCTCTCCACCCCGGGATTACCTTTGGCTACTCCATCAAAGAACAAGATGGGTCTTCCTTGTTGTTTATTCCATTCTTCAATTTATGATTCTGATAATCTGATTTCCAAGGACTGCTTGTTTTTGTAGGATGAGGGCCTTGCATTAGGATTTCCTCTTAAATTAAGGGAGTTGATCCATCTTTCCTCAAATTTTGAAAGGTTCATGTCCAATTGATTTACTGCTTCCTTAATTGAGTAGAATTCCTTCATCAATGAAATGGATCTCCTTGCTACCTAACTAGGAGAACTTTCAATGCCTTGGAAGAATGCATGCTTCTAGGATAGCCAAATTTTCTAGCAAATGAACTTAGGGAGGGGAAACCAAATCCATTTAAGGAGAGGCTTTCCTTTTAGGGAGAGCTTATAGGATTTCCCCCAATACTCGAAAAATTATCCCATTTTTTTAGGATATGAAATGTCTTGATACAAGGGACCCAAAGCTTCCTGCCATACCTTCTTTGAGAATTGACATTCAATAAAAAGATGTGAAATGGATTCTTCCTTGTTTAAGCACATGACACATCTGGATGGGCCCAAGAAACCTAGTTTTTTTAGATTCTCTCCTATTAGAATTTTACCATGAGCTTTCCTCCAATAGAAGACGTTAATATTTGTAAGAGCATTGTTCTTCCATACTCAAGACCATGCCGCAGACCTATTTTCTAAAGGAAGGTTTTGTTGGAGAGCTTGATATCCTTGATTGACCGTATATTGACCATCCTTCTTTCCCAACCCTCTAAAATCCTTGGTTCTCTTGTTTATCAATATAGATGTTTCTAAAAGAATACCCAGGCCTTCAAACCGATCTTCCAAACTTGATTTCCTTTCTTGAATTGAGGAGGATGATCAAGACTTGTCAATCTGGATCCCCTTAAATACTTTCTATAGAGTGCTTCTTTCACCCAATTTTTATTTTTGGAGACTATATTCCATATAATCTTAGCTCCGAGGGATAGATTATTAAGAACCACTTCTGTCATTTGAAGCCCCTCTCTATTCAATAGGAATTTAGCTGTGTTCTAGTTTATAAGGGTGGCACTTCCTTCATTTTGCTTCCATTCTCTCCATAGAAAGTATTTGATTTCCTTGTTTATTTGTTGGAGAATGATTTTCGAAGCCGAAAGGATAGAGCATAGGTATAGTGGCAGGGATGCAAACACTGATTTGATGAGGGTCACTTTCTCTTCCATAGATAACTAAGACATTCCCCACTGAGATATATTTTTCTTTATTTTGTCTAGAATTTCCTACCAAATTGTACCCGAATTTCGGTCCCTAGCGCTAGGAATTCCAAAGTATTTGAAGTGTTCCCACCAAAATTGGCTCTAGAATCCGAGATCCCTAGAGATGGAAAGAAGAGACCTATTATCCACATTCCATCCATATATGTAGTTGTTACCGCTATTTACTTTGCCCCCTGATGCCCTGTAGTAGGAATCAATGATGGACTTAATTCGTTTGGCTATGATCAGAGAGATTCCACCCATTCAAAGGGTGTCATCAGTGAACTGGGAGCTGTTGAAGTCTTTTACTCTTTCTACAATATTGATCCCTTGGATACTACCACCCATTCAAGCCGCTTCTAGCCACCTACAAAGTGAATCTTCCATAATAATGTAAAGAAGAAGCGAGAGAGGACATCCCTGTTGGATCCCTCTTGATGCCTTGACGAAGTTGGTGGCCCTTCCATTAACCAGCAGGGATATCCAAGGTTGCTCAATACAAGCTTTGATCCAGGAAATAAACATCTAATCAAATTTCTCAATCACTTGGAAAATAAATTGGTGATTTACTCGGCCAAATGCATTAGCCATATCTAGCTTGGTAATCATGCCCTTTTTTTTCTCCTCCTATTGGAATGTACTGCCTCTTGAACAAAAAGTATGTTATCAAGGATATTTATTTCTTGAAGAAAGTCTCCATGGTTGGGGGAAAAGGCATAGGGAAGTACCTTCTTGAGTCGAGAAGAGAGGTTTTTTGAGAAAATATTATAAGAGACATTATAGAGAGAAATAAGATGAAACTGAGAAAACAAGGAAGGGTTGGACTCCCTTGGAATTAGAGCTAGGAAGGAGGAGTTGATAGCTCCTCCCAACCTTTATTTCCTTTAGACATAGTATAGCATTATTCTTAGATCATTTTTAATGATGTTCCAACACAGCAAATAGAAGTGGACAAAGAATCCATCTGGGTCGGGGGATTTTCTAGGCTCCATCTCTCAAACGATTTCCTTTATTTCTTCTTCCATTATTTCTTTGGGTAGCTTAGATTTGACTTCCGTGGAAATCAAAGAGCGAATATGGAGTAGGGATTCCTTTTGTGCTTCTTTCTTATCCATGTCCTCTTCTTGATATAGATCATTGAAGAAGGAGAATGCTGTCTCCTTGATTTGTGCAAAGTTTTGAAGAAGCTCCCCTTGGTTGTCCTTTATCTCTTTCAATTTCTTATGCTAAAGTATCATTTGAGTCTAATAATGGAAAAAAAAATTGTTCATGTCCCTTTCCTTCAACTAGATCCTTCTTGATTTTAATCTCCAGTACTCATATTCCTCCCAAGACTTTTTGTGAAGTTCCTCTTGGAGCCTATCCTCGGTTCTCATATCTTCCTCAATCACTACCTTTGTCTCGATTAATTGATGGAGATTTTCTAATTCTTGCTAAGATTTTTCCCTCTCAAGGGAAGGGTTAGGTCTCATGGATTTTTTCCAATATTTGAGCTCCCTTTTCATTGTCCTCGTCTTCTCCTCCCATTCAAAGAAGGTAAAACCTCTAACTTCTCGAGACCATGCATTATTAACAAGGCATTATTAATAATTGAGAAAAAAATTGATTTCTCCCCCAAGGAAGGAGGACATCTGAGGAGATAAGGCTCAGATTATGTTCAGCCTCAACTAAGTGAGAAATAGGGTTGTGGTCCAAGACACTGGATGAAAGGATTCTAGAGGACAACAAAAGGCCAGAGAGTAAGAGGGAAATATAGATCAGAAATATTTCAAGCCTGGTCACTACATGCCTTGGCCCAAATATCCTATTTGATCAAGTATAAGATCTATTCGTTGGTTTTAGTTTGACCAGATCCCATTTATGAATAAGGTCATTCGCCATTTCCCTGAATGGATCCCTAACAATAGATTCGCCTCTTTTTTCACAGCTTGAAAGGGTAATATTGAGGTCTCATTCCAAAATTAGATTAACCGAGGGGTCATGATCTAGCCAATAAATTAAAGGTTTCCAACATAATTTCTTTTTAGAATAATTGGAAAGCATATAAGTGTTAAGGATTCATACCTAGAGGTTACTTTGATTGTTCTGAAAAAAGTGGATAAAATCCAGTGCATAGATTTCGAAGAATGGATCAGATTGAATTTTGAGGAAACTTGTAAGGTGGCTAGTCCACCTGAAGCTTCATGAGAACTAAATGCTATTCCTTCACCTTTTTTTCCAAAATTATTTTTCCTTGTTGAGGAAATCTATTTCCTCCATTGTTGGTCTCCTAGATCAGAAGGATGGTTGGATTCCCAAGCTTAATGAGGTCTCTAACTGCTTCTTCCTTCTTTTTGGTTCATATCCCACGATTGTTCCAAGAGATGACCTTCATTGTTTACTTCTTGTAGTTGGGGGGGGGGGCTTTTGGCTTTGGGGATTTAGTCTTTCTAACATTCTTATTTCCTCTACTTGTTTTGTTTATGATTTATTCTAGATTTGGATACGATCCTAGGGATTTTTCCCTTTTTTCTTCCTCCTCACATTTCTCTTTCTTCGTTTTTCTTCCTTTTTTACTACTTGGTTCTAGATTTGATTCTTCCTCCTCTAATTCTTCACCTTCCAACTTGGGATCTTCCACCATGGCCCCTATAAGATGACTTGTATGTTCTGTGAGAGGTACTTCTTGAGGGATTTCCCCCTTGGCCTCCTTCCTTCCCAAGGGATCTGTCTACTGAGTCTCTTCCTCTGAAGAGAAAAGAGTCGCAAATCAATTATGAGAGGGACCCTTCTTTGGATTGTCTCGATTCCTCTCGGGCCCTATCTTTCCCGAAGCAAATATATTTCTAGGTTTCCTATTGTTTCTTTTCCCCTACTTTGGGTCATTTCCCTTATGAACAAAGGTCCATTTAGCTTGGGGAAATTATTCTTCTTGCTCAGGTTGTTTTTTGCTGCATTTATTCACGAAGTGGCCATATTCATGGCAAATCTGACATTTGAATGAGAGTTGCTCATAGTACAACTTTTGGATATTCTCCCAATTTTCCACTTTGATTTTAATTTCTTATGAAAGACCTAGTTCCATATCTAACTCTACATAGATCCTCGTGAAAGAGTATTGCTCTTTAGGTTCTTCTATGTCAATATATTTGCCTAGAGTATTCCCAACTGTTAATATTTAATATGCTAAGACAGAAAATAGCAGAATTACATTCCATTTCACAATAATAGCATATATATAGGATCACTGAAGAAACAACAAGCATGGCATAAACACAAGAGACACAGATTTATCCTGGGAAACCCTCATGGGGTAGAAAACCCAGTAAAGCTTCCTCAATATAGATGACCAGCAATATACAAAGATGAAACCCTGAGACATGATCTCCTCCTCCACAATAGCAGACCTCTCCTCCACAAGTGCGCTATCCTCAAGTGAGTGTGTGTGTCAAATAAGGAACACACCTCCTCTATTTATACACTACACTGACATGTATTTTACACAGGTACACGTAGGCTCGTATTTAACCAATGGGTTAAATACCCCACTACAACTGATTGGGCCGACCCCTCTAGGGTGGTCTAATAACCCTTTGACCCACATAACATATACAGGGCCGACCCCCACTAGGGAAGTCTAATAACCCGAGTTACCACATTCCGACGGAGGAATAAACATCTCCGGATATACAATAAGATCTTCACGGAGGAATGAAACATCTCCAGAATAATAAAGTACAAATATAATATTCTTTGAAGTTACAATATCTCAACACTCCCCCTTAACGAGAAGGATATTATAACAACATCTGCACGAGCAAGGAGTCATCAACATCATACATGATACATCTATAAATCATTGGAAGCTTTCTCAACATCATCAGTAACTCAAGCAGTTACTGGAACATCTTCAATACTGGAACATCGACATCTTCAGTATTGAGTCTTTATCTTCTGTAGCACTTGAACAGCTACAACAATATCATCATCTGGATCCTCACGATTATCGTCATCACACGATCATCAGCATTGTCATCTCACGATCATCAGCATCGTCATCACACGATCATCAGCATCGTCATCTCACGATCATCAGCATCGTCATCACACGATCATCAGCATCGTCATCACACGATCATCAGCATCGTCATCACACGATCAGCAACATCGTCATCTAGATCATCACGATCAGCAGCATCGTCATCTAGATCATCATGATCAGCAGCATCGTCATCTAGATCATCACGATCAACAACATCGTCATCTAGATCATCACGATCAACAACATCATCAATACAAGTATAAATATCATTAATACAAGTATCCTCATCAATACAAGTATACACATCATCAATACAAGTATCCTCATCAATACAAGTATACACATCATCAATACAAGTATCCTCATCAATACAAGTATACACATCATCAATACAAGTATCCTCATCAATACAAGTATACACATCATCAATACAAGTATCCTCATCAATACAAGTATACATATCATCAATACAAGTATCCTCATCAATACAAGTATACACAATAGCAGCATACCCTGCAACACACAAGATCCAATTACGGGATGATCAATCCCTCTCACTTTAGGACATAGGTCCAAGGATGATACAATCCTGATCCGCTTACGGGATGATTAGTCCCTCTTGGTTTAAGACAACTCTCATGTCCATGGATGATGCAATCCAGATCAACTTACACGATGATCAATCCTTATCACTTTAAGACACCTCACCATGTCTAGGGATGAGGCAATCCCAATCTATTTACTGGATGATTAGTCCTTATCACTTTAAGACATCTCACCATGTCGAGGCAATCCCAATCTATTTACAGGATGATTAGTCCTTATCACTTTAAGACATCTCACCATGTCTAGGGACGAGGCAATCCCAACCTATTTACAGGATGATTAGTCCTTATCACTTTAAGACATCTCACCATGTCTAGGGATGAGGCAATCCCAATCTATTTACAGGATGATTAGTCCTTATCAGTTTAAGACATCTCACCATGTCTAGGGATGAGGCAATCCCAATCTATTTACAGGATGATTAGTCCACTCAATCTCATTTAGGACTATCCTTCCTTTCAGAATTACTGGATTTACTGTCCAAGGATGATTTAATCCACTCAATTCATTTAGGACTATCCTTCCTTTCGGAATTACTGGATTTACTGTCCAAAGATGATTTAATCCACTCAATTCATTTAGGACTATCCTTCCTTTCGAAATTACTGGATTTACTGTCCAAGGATGATTTAATCCACTCAATTCATTTAGGACTATCCTTCCTTTCGGAATTACTGGATTTACTGTCCAAGGATGATTTAATCCACTCAATTCATTTAGGACTATCCTTCCTTTCGGAATTACTGGATTTACTGTACAAGGATGATTTAATCCACTCAATTCATTTAGGACTATCCTTCCTTTCGGAATTACTGGATTTACTGTCCAAGGATGATTTAATCCACTCAATTCATTTAGGACTATCCTTCCTTTCGGAATTACTGGATTTACTGTCCAAGGATGATTTAATCCACTCAATTCATTTAGGACTATCCTTCCTTTCGGAATTACTGGATTTACTGTCCAAGGATGATTTAATCCACTCAATTCATTTAGGACTATCCTTCCTTTCGGAATTACTGGATTTACTGTCCAAGGATGATTTAATCCACAACCGTACATTTAGGACCAACGTCCAAGGATGACTTAATCCTCAACCGTACATTTAGGACCTACGTCCAAGGATGACTTAATCCTCAACCGTACATTTAGGACATATGTCCAAGGATGACTTAATCCTCAACCGTACATTTAGGACCTACGTCCAAGGATGACTTAATCCTCAACCATACATTTAGGACCATGTCCAAGGATGACTTAATCCTCAACCGTACATTTAGGACCTACGTCCAAGGATGACTTAATCCTCAACCGTACATTTAGGACCTACGTCCAAGGATGACTTAATCCTCAACCGTACATTTAGGACCACGTCCAAGGATGACTTAATCCTCCACCGTACATTTAGGACCACGTCCAAGGATGACTTAATCCTCCACCGTACATTTAGGACCACGTCCAAGGATGACTTAATCCTCAACCGTACATTTAGGACCACGTCCAAGGATGACTTAATCCTCAACCGTACATTTAGTACCACGTCCAAGGATGACTTAATCCTCCACCGTACATTTAGGACTACGTCCAAGGATGACTTAATCCTCCACCGTACATTTAGGACTATGTCCAAGGATGACTTAATCCTCAACCGTACATTAGGACCACGTCCAAGGATGACTTAATCCTCCACCGTACATTTAGGACCACGTCCAAGGATGACTTAATCCTCAACCGTACATTTAGGACTACGTCCAAGGATGACTTAATCCTCAACCGTCCACCAAGGACTTCATTCTTGAAGACATATGTCTACGGCTCTTCTTTCGGACTGAAGTCCAGGGATGATCCAATCCCCTCACATGTTCACCAAGAACTTCATTCACGAAGACATACGTCTACGGCTCTTCTTTCGGACTGAAGTCCAGGGGTGATCCAATCCCCTCACATGTTCACCAAGAACTTCATTCTCGAAGACATACGTCTACGGCTCTTCTTTCGGACTGAAGTCCAGGGATGATCCAATCCTCTCATGTCCACCAAAGACTTCATTTTCGAAGACATACATCTACGGCTCTCTTTAGAACAAGTGTTCAAGGATGATACAATCCCTCTTCTTTCTCGGAGACACTTGTCTACGGCTCACTTTAGAACTTGTGTTCAAGGATGATGCAATCCTCACATGTATTCTCATCAATTACTATCGATCCTGGGAACCCATACAGAACCTGATTCACACTTCTTCTTTCATTACACCATTAAGAGAATGGTCTTATCTGGCCACTTGGAGCAAACATCTCATCATGATTCTCTTCTTCTTTCTAAGAGAATCTTCTAGCCACAAGCCTTCTATAGTGTGTTTGATTTGAAAATCTTTTTTTTTTGTTTAACATCCATCGCTTGTTCAGTGTTCATCATTCATCATGATCTTTCCTACAAATCAAAATTAAGTACATGATTAGTAATACTTCATAATCATCAAATCATATTGACATGATAACCTATTATGCATACAAATATCATTTACATAGTTATGCAACTATTTTGACCAATACTTTGGCACAACACTTTCCCATATCCTGTATGCATACAGTGGCTATCTAGATGCCTTCCATCTCTACCAGAACATACTATCGAGAGTGTGCATAGCTCTCAGCATGTCAGCAAAGAGGTTTCATAGTAGACAAGCAACAACGGAATGTTTGTCCAACTTACCAATCATATGCATATTAGTAGTATACTGTTCAATGCTCTATGAATGTTTACACTTAGCATGATATATTCTAGGAATACAAATATGCATACAAGCAATATCATTTACTATTTCAAATAACAACTCAAATACTTATCTTTTATGTTTGTGTGGTTGCCTCCCGCTTGATCTTCTATATGTCTTTTGAACTTGTATTCATTCTGTACCACTGTGCATGCTCAAGTGTGCACTAGTGTCATCCTCATGATCTCATACACAAACATACGTTCATTAGTATATTCTCCAAACATTCTAATTCTAAATAATCTTGAATATGTATAGTCATGATCATTAGTATTCAGGGTTTCAAGGAAGTCTTCTTTTACTCATGCATATTCTTGTTTGATCATGGTACTCTTCTGGTTAATTAAATCATCAAGACAAGAGACATAATATGCATAAACCCTTGATTACTAACTTTATGAATAAGCATAACCAATCATACCAAGTATACTTATATAAGGGATCCTAACACAAGGTAAGATTCTAACTTGACATAAGAAAACATATCTGGATTAGTTATGTACAACATACCTAAACAATCTCTTCAATGATTTAGAGATCCTGAGCTAGAACCTGCATGTCTCATAGGTTAAGCATAATATAACAAAGTCATACATACCTCGTAAGTAGAACAAATATTATGGATGAGTCTTTGTCTTCATGTTGTCATGGTCATGGAACTTGATTTGTCTTTTGTGATGTACCTGTATCTTGTTAGCAGACAACATCAACCTCACACAACACCATAATGCATTAGTACAATCATATAGCCCTAATCAATGATTGTCTTCGATCATTCACATGCATTCATACTGTTACTAGGGTGATAAGACAATTCTAACAATAATCAAGATTGTACTAATAAATAATATGAAGACAAACACATTATGAACTTAATCAAGAATCATATTTCAAGACATACCTGAACCTCCTTAAGTCATACCTGTCGAGACTTCTTGTAGTCTTCTTATGTAAGGCCTTAGCCTCAACTCCCCCTGAAACTTGATTTGGAGCTTGATTAGAGCTTGCTAGAGAAACCCTAAAAATTCAATCTTTGACTTTCATGCTTTTGAATGGATGGAAGGATGTGTCTTGCTGAGCTGATCAAACTAGCATACTTCACTTTTGAAATCTCCAAAATTTGACCCCCCAAAATTGCCTTCGAAACTTCTGGATCTTCTGGACAGGAACCCGAACTAGGGTTTGATGAAGCCCACCCTTCTGTCCAATCAAAAGGTTCGATCCAAGGCTCTAAACTCTTATTTTTCTGAGGAGCTTCCAGCCGTGGTTACAGACTTCAAAAATTCCAACTTTTGCTGAAGCCCTAATTTTCCATCTTTCTGATCAAAATCCCAAACTAGGGTTTGATCAAGCCCAGTCTTCTACCCAACCAAAAATTTGATCTTGGTCTCTAAATTTCGATTTTCCTGAGTAGCATTCAGCCGTGGACTCCGATTCCAAAAATTCTAACTTTCTCCGAAACCCTAAATTCCGGAAGCCATGAATAAAGGTGCTCCAAAAATAATTCTGTTTTGACAGAAATATGCACCTGATTGTTTCTGCTATAACTCTGAAATTTTTGCTCCACAGGGTCTGAAAACGTTTTTTGCAGTAGCCTGACCTGTCATCTTTCCATCCTGACATGTCTGACCTCAATTGGATTTTCTAAGAGAGAGTTATGCCAAGTGTCGTAACGTGACCTGTTTATGGGATAAAACAGGAGAGCAGACTTGTACGGCATGCCACGTGTCACTGTTTGAACTTCGGCCTCTGAAAACTTTTCCTGAGATATCTCGCCCTGTTATCTTTCTATCTTGATAGGTCTGACCTCAATTGGACTCTCTGAGAGAGAGTTATTCCAAGTGTCGCAATGTGACCTGTTTATGGGATAAAATAGGAGAGCGAACTTGTACGGCGTGCCACATGTCACTGGTTCACCTTCGGCCTCTGAAAAAGTTTTCTGAGATAGTACAATCTGTTTACTACATTTCACTTTTTACGAAATTTCATTTGGAGCTTCCTATCCCAAGTTATGACCTTTTTTCCAAGGTTACCTGATTTTGACTGAGATCTGGAAGAGGCAGAAACCCTAACTTGTACTAATCATAACTCATAAAGTACAACGAATCTGAGGGTTCCCTTTGGACACAAGGTACTTGGGGATGTTATCGTCTACCTGTAAACTTTTCAGACCCTGAAACTTCACCGAAATGGATTTATAGCGAAAGTTCCACGATGACTGGTTTTTGCTATGTAAAACCCTAACCTTCAAATTGTCGTAAGTAAAGCAAGTGTCGTAAGTGCCATACCTTGCCTTCCTTCAGGTTAGCTCTGATACCATGTTAATATTTAATATGCTAAGACATAAAATAGCAGAATTACATTCCATTTCACAATAATAGCATATATATAGGATCACTGAAGAAACAACAAGCATGGCATAAACACAAGAGACACAGATTTATCCTGGGAAACCCTCATGGGGTAGAAAACCCAGTAAAGCTTCCTCAATATAGATGACCAGCAATATACAAAGATGAAACCCTGATACATGATCTCCTCCTCCACAATAGCAGACCTCTCCTCCACAAGTGCGCTATCCTCAAGTGAGTGTGTGTGTCAAATGAGGAACACACCTCCTCTATTTATACACTACACTGACATGTATTTTACACAGGTACACGTAGGCTCGTATTTAACCAATGGGTTAAATACCCCACTACAACTGATTGGGCCGACCCCTCTAGGGTGGTCTAATAACCCTTTGACCCACATAACATATACAGGGCCGACCCCCACTAGGGAAGTCTAATAACCCGAGTTACCACATTCCGACGGAGGAATAAACATCTCTGGATATACAATAAGATCTTCACGGAGGAATGAAACATCTCCAGAATAATAAAGTACAAATATAATATTCTTTGAAGTTACAATATCTCAACACCAACAACTCTCATTAACTTATTATTCCAGCAATGGATTGGGAGGTGGGGCAGCCACACCCAAACTGGAACTACAAAAGGAATATCTTGGGTCGGATCAAAATCCAAAGTCCATTTGTTCAAGTAAAAGCCTCTAATGCCCATGGAATATGGTATGTTTCTGAAGATCAGACCCCTATCTTCTTTTTGGAAAAGTGAAACACAAAGAATCCTTTTCCCACAAAGAAGGTGCCCACCCCCCCTCTAATGAGGGGTTTCTAGTTCTTCTGGACCCATGAGTTCATTGTCTTAGGGTTTTTCCAAATACCTATAAACTGGACAACCATGCCTTTCTTATATAATGACATGGAAATATTACGAGGCACTTCCATGGGAAGGGAGACCTAAGGGATTGCGTCCATCTTCTTCACAAATTTTCGTTGCACTGCCAGAGGAAGTTGCTTCCCATAACCCTCCACCAACCTACGAAAGACATCACCTACATGAGAAGTTGGAATCACCCCCCCCACCATAGATCTAACTGAAACCCTATTCCATTAAACCCTACGGGAACTCATCCTTGCGCAAAGCTCGAATTTCATATCTCCAACCTAATAATTTTGTTTTTTAATGGACATTAAGGTTTCAAAACATGTTATTTTCGCTATAATTTTATAAAGTGTTGTTTTATAAGGGTGTATAAAGTGTTGTTGTTTAGCATATTATCATTTAATATATTCTTATATACATCTTTCCTTTGACATTATTATATGTTTGATTTGGACTTATAATGAAGAAGTTACGATCATTACAAGTAGGGAAAAATTGTTCAAAGAGTTGAAATTATTACAACAACAAAAACTTTTGCAAGAGAAGATGATAACATCCCAACTAATATGGATATTCATAGAAGGATATTTTCTAAGAATACGTGAGTTAAAAAAAGAGATGTATCTTCTACAAGTTTTCTAGAGAAAACCTTCCCACATTGTTTGACAACTACAACATCAACAATTCTAGTGATTGTTTGTACAAGAACTAAAATGCAAGGAAGAAGAAGAAGATGTAATTAAAAATTTTGAATATCCTCTTATCTTTGATCAATCTCCTTGTGAAGAGGGTTTAGGAGAGGTTCAATGATCTTCATTAGGTTTCGAAGGGGATATAAAATTGAATGCAATCACTAAACCTAATGAAAAACAAATACCCATCACAAATAATACATTGTCCAAGAGAATCCTTTCGTCGTAGAATTTGTCAAGACAACACTACTTTTTTTTACATAAGGGAAACCCTAACAACTTCCCCTCATTTTGAGGATTGTAATAGGGAAAACCCTAAATTATTCGAGGAACAAGGATGGATCAACACTATGGCTCGAAGACATTACCACAATATGCTCATTGTGATATCAACATGTCACTTACATGAATATAACGTGGGTAGGGAGGATAACACTCCATCCCATGACCACTTAGGCCAGACCAAATTGACAAGATGGCACTAGCTACAATTGAAAGAAAAGGTCAATGTAACTAAAATGGCATAAGTAATTCACATGATCCCATAAGGGATTCATTGTTGATGGTGAAATTTTCAATCCCAACAACAACACTTTATACACCCTAGTAGAGCTCTCAAGGGGGGAAAATAGGGATGGAAACCCAAGTATGCTTTAAGCCCTAAACTCACTAACTATGAAGTTACGCTAATTAGTTAGGTAAGTTAGTGGAGCCTTTCCAATTTATGGGTAATTGGATTCTTTAGATTGTGACCGAGTTAATCTTAAAATGAGCTTTAAATTAGTAGTTTATTTTAGCGTTTAAAATCATATTTTTTGTTTAAAATGCAAACAAATGTTGATGTTAAAAATTAAATTGCATATGTAATAAAAGAAAATTAAGTGAATGAATGCTACAACTATAAACAAAACTATTGTGAGCTGAAATTAAATACAAAGTAACAAATAAAAAATTGTCTTCTAAGTTGCTATGTATAGAAATATACAGGAATTGACATAAGTAAAACAAAACACGTACTTTTGAAGCAAAGCAAGAAATCTAAAAATGTCATAATATACATAGAGAAAAACTACATATATGCTTATATACATAATTTTATTGACAATAGAATGTCTATACAACCAAATGTGTAACCCAATAAGTCATACAATTCGATTATTTCCCAATTTATGGGATTTTTATGAAACAATACATCATTCACAAATATCATAGGCACAATGGGATATGCTCATACAATGAGGAATTTAGTTAAAGGATTTTACACCTAGTTTGTCTAAAATGGATCTGCAATCATTTGAAAGTATAGTAAACCTTGATAGAAGATCAAAATTGTTAAGCTTAAGATCATTAAAATGCATCCACAAAATATACAACACATCAATATAGATATCACCCCTTAGATAGGGTAACACCGCCAAACACTCGTTATCGAAGGAATCACTCCACAAATCACACTTGCTACAATACAATGCTCAACATCCAACATATCAAATACAATGATACTCATGTGTACAACCTCTAACTACTAAGTGGGATTATTTGATTATTATGGCCACATTACATTCATTATCCCACTTAGGTATTGTTATCACACAACTTGTAGTTGCCCCTAAAGGTGATCCTATCTAGGACGACAGAGGTGCTAGGAAACTAAAGAGCTGAGCCAAGAGGGCCTCGATTCCCAAGATGGATAGGTTGCCATGCCAATTGAGTCACTCTTCACTTTTTGCTATCCAATCCAAGGATAACAAAGGGGGAGACCCTTATCAACTCTCAGAGAGAGAGATCCAAATCAAATACTAAGTCAAGATATTCAATGATGAAAAGTGATGATCCCTAGATTTAAGGAAGGATTTACTGTAGAGACTTAGGTAAGATGAGATATGAAATATAATTAATTCAATTACAGTAACTCGAGTTTATAAGTGAATCTAGGATTAGGTGCTAGAATAAATTATCAAAATCAGTTTTCGTGGGAAACGTTTACTTAAAAGATTGAAAATGGTCCCAAGGAGTATATCTGACAATTTTAGGGCTTTCTAGCACAACTTGTTAGTATATCTGACAATATCACAACAAACAAGCTCAAAAAAGAGGGTTTAACCACTCAGAAGACCAACAAACCAGGGAGGGCACAAGCATGGAGAGATCAGTGCCTAGGTAAACAGGTAGATGGACTCCTCAAAGCTAGACACCCTTGCGAACCCACTTGGGGATAGGACAAAGGATGAAAACTAAGAAATGGTTTGCCAATAAACCAACTGACTAACCCTAGAGAATTTTTAGAAAATTATGGTGTCAAGGTTTTGATATAAATGACATATGTATAAGTTAAAGGAATTAAATATGTACATTTTGAGCATACCTGAATTATGAGAATGAATGTCAGTATGACGAGGATTACACCCGCAAAGATCAAATGAAGGTATGGTCGTTTCTCTTGCTCACACGATTTTCCCAAGTCCACTAGTGCGCCCCTCTCTTCCTGCAAAACCAAGGAGACAAAGCTCAATTAGAAAACAACGATGAGGGTAGATGAAAATGCGAAGTAAATGACAGAGAATAATTGGTACAAAGAAAAAATTGCTCTCTCTATAACCCAAAGATCTGACGGAAGGTAGCAGGGTGATCCTCCCCACAAATGCGACCCTCTCCAAATCATCTTCTTCAACCTATAAATCGAAATGGTGGAGCACAAATGCAAGATAGCTACCAAGATCCTTCAGTGCAATGGAAAATTAGTTTCAATCACCATAGCCAAGCATTCAACCCAATATCACAAGCATTTACTCGCAAAATATTTCTTGTATTCCAATAACCAAGAGCCAAAAGTCCCTTTACAATGAGGGAGGTCTCTTCCTTAAATAGGAATGAGAGAGACCAAAACCCTAACCACCTTTTGAATGAGTGGTGGAGATAAAAAGATAAAACAATCATAATCAACGGCTAAGATGAACCGGAAATACAATACATGGATCAACTCACTAAAAGAGGGGGGCGCACTCACTAAGAATCCCTAGGGGGGACGTACCACATGACAAGTGACTAGGACAAGTGAATAAAGCACATGGTGGGGGCTAGGAGGTGTTTATATCCTTCACTAGCATGGCCCCATGGAACAATGGTAAATAATATGACTGTACAACATCACAAAGTGACCAAGTGACCAAATCGTGGCCCCCTCAAAAGCATAATAAAATATCCAAATAATACCCGGGAGTGTGTGTGGACCCCACTGAATGATGCAAGCTGTGTCAGAAGGTGTGGGATGAATCACAAAAATCCTCTGAACAAACCTCATGCCAATTCCTTGCCTCAATTGCCCGAATCGATTTTGTTAGTGACCATTTTATTCCATTTTTAATCCTAAAAAAACACCTGTAAAGTAAGAAAATGGATGTAGCTCTCTGCCTGGTACCTTGGGCACAAATATGACTATACCAAAATGTTTGGGGGTATGGTAATATGGTAATAACAAGTGGTTGGACCCCATACTCCCTATGTATCTCCCTAAGACAACCAAATAAATATCCAACTATGCTGTCAGGCATTTTATAATGGCAATTTTGCAATAAGGTGACAATCTGACTGAAATCTCATCTGGAAGTGCCTATAACTGATATTTGAGTGTGCCAATGGACTCAGAAGGTCCAAATGTACTAGATATGAGTACTCATACACCCTGTGGCCACTTGGATAATCATTTGTAGTCTCAACCATGCCCGGACAAATAAAAATAATGGTCTGTAAATAATAATAACAATAGAAATCCACCAAACCATCATGTGAAACATGTGTCTGCTGCATGGAACCATCAAGTGGGAATCATAGGACCATAAATAATCAAACTCGAACATCACTGGTCCAACTCATCTCATATCATATGGTTGACTTGGCCAAACTAGGTTGATCAGGTCAAGACTGATCAAAATAACTACCTAGGCTTAAAATGCCTAATGTTGCAGGTGCAAATGGATAAGGTATGCTCTTTTAATCATTCTAATAGAAATACGAAAGTATAAAGTAGCATTTTACTGGTGGTTAAGCAATAATCATATCAAATATAAGTCCAGAATTAAAATAATCCATTACCCAAAACAGAACCTAAAGAATATACTCATTTCATGGACATGACCATTTTGCTAGAAATGGGTGAGGGTGAAAAATGCAAGGCTAGGATAAGGGAATGAATTTACAAAATCAAAACTATGATACTTTGGATAAGGGAAAAGGAATACACACTTAAGCATATGCTGGATAATATACACACAGGGAATAGTAGTGTCTCACAAATGGAATGAGTTGTTTTGAGAGGTGCTTATTCAACCTTTAGAAAAATTCTACAACTCACATCCAAGCTGAAACCATCTCCGTGAGGATATTTACTAGAACCATTGTAACTAGGTGCACAACTAACCGTAGCTTGAGGTTTTAGGGGACACTTAGAATTAGTTGTCCCTTACTCCATCTCACATCCCAACCCATATGCTTCGTGAGGTATTTATTCATTACATTTAATCATGGCCAGCAGTATTGGATTTAGCATACATTTAACCACTGGTTTTTAGGCCTTATGACCCTTTGGATTTTGTATGTACTTATAAGCACAACTAATCGCAGCTTTCATCCATGGTGCTCTCATATTTCAATTTATAGCCCTCTTTCATTGTGCTGAGAAACATATTTTTAAGTTATTTCCATGGCCTTGCACAAAATATATAATAATAGTTCACACATGCATGTAATGATGGTAGTACATTTTGCTTCAGTTCTAGCCAACACAACTCAGGCAACTAGGGGGTCATCCACAATCAGGACCAAACATCGTGGGCAGCTGACCAGAAAGGTCAAGGCATCAAATCCAACTCACCTAAGCTCAGGAACCAACACCAGTGGGTTCTCCTGGCCCGAAAGGATCAAGGATTCGGTAATTTATGTTGCTAGCAAAGAGACGAGACACAAATCAACAGGGAAACTATCCAACACAGAGGAAAAAGTGGGGAAGTCCTCCATATCATAGGCTGAGTTGTAAGTCAAGGTAAAACCAAAAGTGGGAGAGAACGAATGGATGGGGAAGGTGAAAGTTGATGCCAAATCTAGCAAGCCATAAATGGTGGGAATGATCACATCCATACTACTAAAGAGGGTACAACCAATGAGTATAAACAAGAACTTCTTATTATGAGTAATTAGATCACTTAGACTCTAGACAGTCAACAAAACAACCATGTCTATATATATTGCCACATAATGACCACTAGATACCTCATCAAGCTACTAAGATGAGCAAAAGAGCAAGGCAAACATATCCAATGCACAACCATATACCTGTATCTACCATCTGGATCATCAATAGTCACTGGAACATTGTTGCTATAAAGATCTGGGCACTATCACACTACTCTGTATGGAACAAAAATGGTTACCTCGGTCATCCAATATGAGGTCATGAGGCTCATTCATGGCATAAGGCTCATCATATCTGATCTGGGGTTGCTTTGGTACATTAGTGATCACCAATAGTACTGCTCATCATAGGTTGATCTCATCAAAAATATGTGAAGGCTTGGCTCAAAAATATACAAGGAACTGCTCTACAATCACGATAGCCCGGATACTATGGATGCAATAACATCTTGCTCCAGCTAGGACAAGTTATCTAAGAGAGAGAGTGCTTAAGAACCTCATATATCTATGGTCCCCAACACTCACTGCATCAATCATCAATCCTGCACTTGATTAATCTGCTTCATCATCAATATGTACTTGTTCCTACGCACATTAAAGAAGACACTACCTGAGCAGTATGTATGGTATACAAATAAAATACTGGAACTGAAATAAAATTCTAACATAAAACAGAAAATCAAATTATGCTACATTATTAAATGCTAAAAGAAGATGTATGAAAGTAAAATGTTGATCTAACAACTAAGAAGTTTTATTTTTGATGCAGGAAATAAAGAGAGCTTAGGAAAACAAAAAGATAACAAGGGCTAGACTCAATGGCGAAGAAAAGAAAAGAAATATTCCAGACTTAATGGCAGAAAATACTAATTAACTGCTCAAGTGAGCTTATTCAATCCTACCTACCCTACTCTAACCAGTCAGACAAGTGCTACGTAAAATCATAAATCCAGTGCAACCATTCATCAAACAAGGTAATGATTCTTACTTGATTTTCGTCAACAAAGCAAATCAAGATTGGATTAAAGATTAACAAATTTAATGTCACGATCTTCTTGACTTGTTCAAAAATCAAAAAATGATTAGAATGGTGCAAAATGAAATCATGCCATGGGGAAGACTGCCTGATGCAAACATCCTCCATCAAAGAATTTATAGGATCATAAAAAATATCCAAGTTATTTTTCAAGATAGATGGAGGGAAAAGATAGGACACATGACTCAACTTCTCTTGACACACAATGCTTTCCCCCTTTATTACACTCATATACTCAATT
This sequence comes from Larix kaempferi, assembly GCA_027924585.1. NCBI lineage: Eukaryota > Viridiplantae > Streptophyta > Pinopsida > Pinales > Pinaceae > Larix > Larix kaempferi. The sequence continues at coordinate 12,050,539 of BSBM01000099.1, forward strand.
TTTTTTTCCTTGGGATAAATGATAGAAAAAGAACCAAGTGGGGACAAATTAAATCTTACAAGACTAGAAATCAAAATCAATCCCACTTGTTGCTCAAAAATGGAGAAAAGATGAAACTGATCCTTATAGACCCTTTCCAGCCACCAGCAAGAAAAATAGTTAGGTTGAAAAACTTTATTCATCAGAGACGACTGGAACAGGAAATGAAGCACTTTAGCATTAACCACTTGACACCCCTTAATGATAACTTTGCATATTGAAATTTGATTTGAAAATTAAAAAGGAGAGAAAGGTTCCACAAGCAGGGATGGGAGGGTGGACTCAAAGATTGAAGATTGATTTGCATCACATGATATTTCCAAACCTGACTCTTCAAAAGGTAGAAGACATTTTTCAAAGGGATCATCAACATCATATTATTTAGGCTCAGATTGACCATCTTCATCCATGCATACAGCCAAAGGGTTTTGATTTGAAGAAGAGGCTACATTAGCATCAAGCAGAATAGGGACAAAATCTTCATTAACATTTAAGCATCTATCCCAGGATTATATGGACATGACTGATATTTGGTTTTGGACAATATGATTTTCAATCATGCCATCATCATCATATTACAGTTTTGAGGCCTCCTCTAGAAATCCATCACAACCAGATGAGCAAGTATTTTCTTCAATGGACATGTCATCTTGATCAACTGAATCATAAGTTAAGTTGGAGTCCTCATCTACACCTTCAGAAGAATAGGTAGTTAAAATAATCATTTGCGCATTTTTCAGTGTATCATCTTGAGATTCAAAAGGATGATTAAGGATGTAAGACATAATTTCTGCCATGAGTGAAGGGTATTTCATCAACTCTTCTTGGAGATATACTTCAAAGGAGAAATCATCCAATTGAGGAGTTTGATCCAAGGAATGCTCAAAATATTGACTACCAGTTTCATCTTCATCATTATTGCTCGCAAGTTCGACTTCATCACTAAAGGTTGGGCAGAAAGGGTCATCTTCGGACATTGTCAATTCAGTTGTTATTTGATTCATATTATTTATCATTTCAACAATGGGATCAGAAAGGGGAAGGTTTTGATCTTGGATTTTATTTAAAGAGTATATATCAACGTATTCATTTCCCCATTCTTCTAAGAATTTTTGTTCAAACATGTCATATCCGGAAATGCTATTGGTCATTACATTCAAGAACCAGAGCTCAGTGGTTCCTTGAAAAGATGAGGCCAATAGTTCCATACATACATCCCCATGGGTTATAGATAGTTTGTTAATAACTTCCCTAAAGAGGTCAAGGTTCCTTTTAGAAGATACCTCATAACTTCCGTCGAATTTAGGCAACCTTTCATGGGCATGATGAGGGATCTCATAAGGATACCCAACAATTTTTGAGAAGTCAAAAAATTTCAATCGGTCGAATGTCCTTGGCCGATCAAAATTAGCCATGCATGGCAATTACTAGAAAATTCAGGAGCTCAAATGTAAATTGATGCCCCCCATGGGTTCTAGATATGATAGGATCGATCACCAGTGGAGTCGCATTTGTGGACTCGCCAGGTAAACTATTGATCTTGTTTACCAAAATATATGTTGTTAAAATAGCGGGGAGAGATGAGTGAAATAAGATGGCTATGTATAATTTAATGATGTAAAATGTAACCATCAAAATATAAGACCGGATGCAATAAGATATCAAATATGCACAGACACACGCAGACACCTGAGGTAAGCCTCTACCTCCCCGTCAACGGCACCAAAAATGTTATCACACAACTTGTAGTTGCCCCTAAAGGTGATCTTGTCTGTGACGGCAAAGGTGCTAGGAAACTAAAGAGGTGACCCAAGAGGGCCTCAATTCCCAATATGGATTGGTTGTCAAGCCAATTGAGGCACTCTTCACTTTTTTCCATCCAATCCCAGGATAACAAAGGGGGAGACCCTGATCAACTCTCAGAGAGAGAGATCCAAATCAAACACTAAGTCAAGATATTCAATGATGAAAATTTATGATCCCCAGATTTAAGGAAGGAGTTACTGTAGAGGCTTAGGTAAGATGAGATATGAAATTTAATTAGCTCAATTACAATAACTCGAGTTTATAAGTGAATCTAGGATTAGGTGCTATAATAAATTATCAAAATCAGCTGCCTTAGGAAACATGTGCTTAAAATATTGAAAATGGTCCCAAGGAATAGATCTGACAAGTTTAGGGATTTCTAGCACAACATGGTAGTAGATCTGACAATATCACATCACACAAGCTCGAAAAAGAGGGTTTAACCACTCAGAATACCAACAAACCAAGGAGGGCGTGAGAATGGAGAGATTAGTGCCTAGGTAAACGGGTAGATGGAGTCCTCAGAGATAGACGCCCTTGAGAACCCACTTGGGGCTAGGCCAAAGGATGAAAACCCAGAAATGGTTTGCCAATAAACCAAGTGACTAACCATAGAGAATTTTTAGAAGTTTCTTGTTCTAGGGTTTTGAAATAAATGACAGATGGATAAGTTAAAGGAATTAAATACGTACCTTTTGAGCGTACCTGGATAATGAGAATGAATGTCGGTATGATGAGGATTACTCCCACAAAGATCAAATGAAGGTATGGTCGTTTCTCTTGCTCACACAATTTTCCCAAGTCCACTAGTGTGCCCCTCTTTTTCTGCAAAACCAAGGAGACAGAGCTCAATTAGAAAATAAAAATGAGGGTAGATGCAAATGAGAAGTAAATGATAGAGAATAAATGGTACAAAGACAAAATTACTCCCTGTATAACCCAAGATTTGATGGAAGGTATTAGGGTGAGCCTCCCCACCAATGTGCCCCTCTCCAAATTGTCTTCTTCAATCTGCAAATTGAAAAGGTGGAACAAAAATGCAAGATATCTATCAAGATCATTCAGTGCAATGGAAAATTAGTTTAAAGCACCATAACCAAGCATTCAACCCAATATCGCAAGCATTTACTCGCAAAATATTTCTTGTATTCCAATAACCAAGAGCCAAAAGTCCCTTTACAATGAGGGGGGTCTCTTCCTTAAATATGAATGAGAGAGACCATAACCCTAACCACCTTTTGAATGAGTGCTAGAGATCAAAAGATAAAACAATAATAATCAACGGCTAAGATGAGTGGGAAATACAATACATGGATCAACTCACTAAAAGAGGGGGGCACACTCACTAAGAAACCATAGGGCGGATGTACCACATGACATGTAATATCCATTTTTTGAGTTTTTATGAAAATAGTGAAAATTTCAATTTTTTCCCTAGTTCGACCTTTGACTAGTTATGATGTATTGGTCTCCAAATTGCTCCAATTGCTCTCAAATATTAAGAGAAGGTGTATGGATGATGTTAGAACATAAATATGAGGTTCAAGGATGCTTTTGGACCTTTAGAATACTTCTGAAAATCCTCTTTTAATTCTGGCCAATGTAGGGAACTTGACTAGCAATTTGGGGTTCAAATCCCCCCTGGGTAGATGCTGAAAATGGCTCTCCAAGTGCTGTTGGATCCTCTCGAATTTCAGGAAAGGAGAAGGGGATGTTTGGGAGATATTATTAAGGTCTCATATGCATCACTATTCAGGTTATTAATTTTTTTACAACTCTCTTCAAATCAGGTATAAAATCCTAGTTTCGACCTTGGGGTAAATGATAGGCAAACTTCTCCAAATGCTATGAAAGTGAACCAAATGACTCCAAAAGCTTATGCACTAAACATGAAACTTGTAATACACATTATTAAAAGTCCATATATCATTATTCCATCAAGGGTTCAGTTATTCATTCAAAATTATCATCACAACATTGGCAAACATCAACATAGTGGGGAAAAGGCACCATTTTCTCATTAATGATCAGATTTATACATTTCCACTTGGAATCTCGACCTGAAACTTTATGAAGGTGAATTAAAAATAATTTAAATCATATTATAAAATAAATGGGGCATTATAAGCTCCCCCAAAGAGTACAATAGCTCACCAAGTGCGCCTTCCCTCAAGGATCGTGAATATGAAAAGCAAACTGAAAATGGTTGGAGGAATGAGCTGAACCAGAAGTGACCATGACCTGTTCTATAGCTTACATATTCAACTTATGACTCCATTTAAGCTCCCATGAAAGGTCTAAATGGACTTTCCACATACCAACTAGGATGGGAATCTTTCACACTCGAAATAGGCTAAGGCAAGTAAAGAAGTGCTCCACTAGTTCTCTTCACAAATGAAAATTCTGAAAATGATCAAAAGATCCTCTCTTAATTGATCCCTATATTTTATAAACATCCTTATCCTTCTAAGGTTCCAATTCCATCCAAATACTCCAAGCGAATTCGAATTAGGGAGAGGTTCATGATTTGCCATGTGTCCTCCATTTTCTAGTATTCCACCTTCCACCAATTCGAGTAGGAACCCTTTGAGATTCTCTAACACCCATGAGCACTCTCTTGGCTTCTATTTTTAGTCATGGCATGTCATAATGGTCATATGTCAGCAATCAGGTCTGCAATTTGGCATAGGTGTCATGGCATCTTCATCATTGTTGTCATATAGGTTAGGGAATCTAGTCCAAGTGTCCAATAACTCCTTATTTGACTCTTCCTCCTCTATGAGAGTTACACTTCCATCCCAATTCGACCTAATGATGCATATTTCCAAGTACTTTTATGAGCCTTCCAACTCCTCCCAAGAACCTTAGGCTTCCCATGGATTCAAAATTACAAGAGGAGGATGCCATGTGGCATAGAGTTTCTATCTTGTGTGGGTCCCACACCCTCCATGTGTCTCCATGTTCAATTGCCACTTTGATTTTATCTTGTATTTATTTATTTAGCTCCTTTATTAAATATTTATTCCATTCTAATGTCTAAACATCATTTATTAGCTCCCTTATTGCAAATTCCAATGTCTCCATCCAACCTAGGGAACTAGTAGGATTGATGGGATTTTCTTGACATGAATTTATTGGAATGGGGACAGTACAATCCTCCCCACCCAAGATTGCTTGTCCTCAAGCAATTTCAGATTTGGATGCTACAAATTTGTTCTTCTTCCCATGTGGCATCTTCATTTGGTGGATCCTTCCATTGTACCAAGTACTCTTTGATAGTTCTGCTCCTTAATCATCTTTCCCTTGTCTTCAAAAACATTTATGGAACAAGTGTGAGCCAACCTTAATCATCCAAGGGACGGAGTGTTTCTGAAATGACAATTTGATGTCCAATAGCCTTCTTGAGACATGAAACATGAAATACATTGTGGATTTTACTTCCTTCGGGAAGTTCTAACTCATATGCTACCTCCCCAACCTTCCGAACTATCTTGTATGGGCCATAGTATCTTGGTTTTAGCTTTTCTGCTCCCTTTTTTTTCAAGGATGTTTGTTTATATGGATACAACCTCAAATATACCAAATCATTGACCTGAAAGGTCCTTTCTTCCCTATGTTGATTTGCATATTGTTTTTGTTGATTTTGGGCAACCTGCAAATTGTCTTTCAAAAGCTTCAAAATTTCTTGGCTCTCTTCCACCCAATATTTAGCCTTTGGGGCCCTACTATCACCAAAGATATGCTCAACAAAAGTGAATGCTTCATAACCATATAATGCTTTGAAAGGAGACATTCCTATTGACATATTAAAAGTGGTGTTGTAACAAAACTCACCCAAGTGTAGCCATTTTACCCATGCTTTTTGCTACTCTCCCACATAGTTCCTTAGGTATCCCTCCAACCATTGATTCACTCTCTCTGTTTGGCCATCAGTTTGTGGATGCTAGCTTGTGCTTGGAGTCAATTGAGTGCCTACCAATCTGAAAATTTCTTGCCAAAAATCACCCATGAATCTACTATCTCTATCACTTACAATGCTCTTGGGGAGCCCATGCAATCTGAAGATTTCTTTTTAAAAAAAATCAGCCACTTGTGCAGCACTAAAAGATGATGTAACAGAAAAGAAATTAGCAAATTTGGTTAGCCTATCCACTACCACATATATGCAATCATTTCCCAAATATTTGGGCAACCCTGTGATGAAGTCCATTGAGATGCTCTCCCATTTTTGCTCTGGAATGGGCAATGGTTGCAATAAACCAGCTGGGCATATGAGTTCAGATTTGTTTTGATGACATACTTTACATTCATTTACATATTTGAGAACATCTTCCTCCAGCCCTTTCCAAAAAAACCTTTGCCTTAATTGCCTATAAGTTTTGAAGATCCCTGGATGACTAGCTAGTGGGGAATCATGTGCTTCTTGCAAAATCTTGTAGTTGAGTTTTGAATTTTGAACCAAATAAATTCTGCCATTATAATATATTATCCCATTCAAAATACTGTATTTATCATCCCCTTTGACACCATCTAACACATCACAAGCAAAACTATCTTTTGCATATTCAACCATTAGCATGTTTTTCCAATCTTTTGCAATGTCCATGAGAGAAAAAGAAGGTCTTCTAGACAATGCCTCAGCTACAATTTTATTCTTCCCTTTAACATATTCAATATCAAAACCAAAATCTTGGATCTTGCTTACCCACTTTTGTTGTCTCTCATTGAGATCTTTTTGGGTGAGGAAGTGCCTTAGACTGTTGTGATCAGTTTTCACCACAAACTTGTTTCCCACCAAGTATTGTCTAAACTTGGCCAATGCATGCATGATGGCCAACATTTCTTTGTCATATAAGGAGTAAATATGTTCATGTGGCTGCAACTTTCTGCTCTCAAAGGCTATAGGGTGTTGGTCTTGCTTTAGGACAACCCCTATCCCTTCACCTGAAGCATCACATTCCAAAACAAAAGTTTTAGTAAAATCAGGTAATGCAAGTATTGGACAACTACTCATTACCTCTTTCATTTTTTGGAAGACCTTTTCAGCCTCTTCATCCCACTTGAAAGCATATTTATTTGTCAAATCAGTGAGTGGAGAGGTCAATTTGGAGAACCCTTTCACAAACCTTCTATAATAGGTGCATATTCCAATGAAGCCTCTTAATTCTGTGATGTTTTTTGGTGATGGCCATTCAAGGATAGCCCTTATATTTTCTATGTGCACTTTCACTCCTTCTTGTCCAATAATGTACCCAAGATACAAGAGTTCCTTCATCCCAAATTCACATTTAGACAACTTAGCAAACAAGGACTGTTCATGCAAAATTTTCAGCACAACCTCTAAATGATGCAAATGCTCTTCCCAAGTTTTGTTGTAAATGAGAATGTCATCAAAGAAAACCAAAACAAATTTTTTGAGTTGCTTGCAAAAGATCATATTCATGCATGCTTGGAATGTGGCTAGATACAAGCCGTGCATGGGCAAGCCATCAACTTGGAAAATCGTGTTTTTGCTTGTGGGGCAAGAAACCACCCACGAAATGGTGCCCAAAGCCATGGGGAATAGGCAGTCTTCACTCATTCACGCAGGGGGAGCTATCTGGGTCATTCTCTTCACGTTTTTCAGCAAAATCTTGCATTTTCCCATGCCTGGGAGTTCGTTTTTGCATATGCAGTAGCCTGGGAGTGAAGGGCCACGTTTTGGGGGCTGTAGGGAGGTCGTTTTTGCCCTTGAATGTCCAGGGACGTTTTTCTAAAAACGGATTTGGCATCCTGGGTCATTTCCCAACTTCCCATTTTCGTTTTTGTGGGTTCCCACGTTTTTCTAAGTTAGTTGAAACCCCATCTCATGCATCCCACTGCGGAAAACGCTTTCTTCATGCCCAGCAATTGTGGTTGTTGTTAAGTGCATCATGTTTTGAACTTGAATCTGTAAGCAAGAAACTGGAATGGTAGTGGACAGAATTAGCTTGATAAACCTAGTGTAGGGAATATCCTCTCAAGAAGATCAAGAGGGCTGGCTACTTTTCTATGCACACCCTGAGAGCACTAGAAAGGAAGGTATGGCTTGAGGGGCTGTGTGGCAGTGAAGAGAATACTTCCTGGTGTTGGGTGTGTAGGCATTGTGAGTGCCAAGCTGAATAGATCTGGGAGGGGTACCCATAGCTCTGTGGTTGAGCTCACTAGCTTAGCAATTCTTCCTTCCCATCTCCTAGCAGCCTGATAAACCCAATTGTAGATTGGCTTGGCTCATTTTGGTGTATGTTTGGCTATGTGTGAGTCTGTTGTTCCCTGGTTCCTTGTAGAGATCATGCCCAGCTCGGGGGGTGGCAGTGGTGCTGAAAGATTGAGGAGCACACTGGCCTATGGTTGGGTGGAACGTTGCAGTTGCATAGCCAGTTGCGTGGGACTGCCTTATTGAGATAAGTATTCTCTTGTGTAAATTGGCAATTATCATTTGATGAACATCTTAAATGTATGATGGATGTGAAATTCTTATTACTCCGCTGTGATTTCTGATAATTATGCATCTTCATATCTCTCTTATGTATTATGTGAATGTGTATGCATTTTTATTCTTCAATTTGAATGTTTGATTTCAATATATGGGGCTGGATGCCCGGTTCAACCGTCACGATCCTCTCCATCTAGCTTGTTGGATGGGAGGGGACGTGACACATGACAAGTGACTAGGACAAGTGAATAAAGCACATGGTGGGGCTAGGAGGTGTTTATATCCTTCACTATCATGGACCCATGGCACAATGATAAATAATATGACTCTACAACATCACAAAGTCACCAAGTGACCAAATCATGGCCCTCAAAAGCATAATAAAATATCCAAATAATACCTCGGAGTGTGTGTGGACCCCACTGAATGTTGCAAGCTATACCGGAAGGTGTGGGATGCATAAAAAAAATCCTCTAAACAAACCTCATTCCAATTCCTTGCCTCAATTGCCCGAATCGATTTCCTCAGTGACCATTTTATTCCATTTTTAATCCTCAGAAAATCACCTATAAAGTAATAAAATGCATGTAGCTCTTTGCCTGGTGCCCCGAGCACAAATCTGAATGCACATAAATGTATGGGGTTATGTTAATATGGTAATAACAAGTGGCTTCACCCCATAATCCCTCTGTAGAGCCCTAGGAGAACCAAATAAATATCCAATTGTGTTGTCATGCCATTTTATAATGGCAATTCTGCAATAAAGTGACAATCTAACTGAAATATCATCCGGAAGTGCTTGTAACTGATATCTGAGTGTCCCAATGGACTCATAAGGTCCAAATGTACTAGAGATGAGTACTCATACACCCTGTGGCCACCTGGATAATCATCTGCAGTCTCAACCATGCCCGGACAAATAAAAATAATGGTCTGTAAATAATAATAACAATAGAAATCCACCAAACCATCACATGAAACATGTGTCTACTGCATGGAACCATCAAGTGGGCATCATAGGACCATAAGTAATCAAAATCGAACATCACTGGTCCAACTCATCTCAGATCCTATGGTTGACTTGGTCAAACTAGGTTGACCAGGTCAAGACTGATCAAAATAACGACCCAGGATTAAAATGCCTAATGCTGCAGGTGCAAATGGATGAGGTATGCTCTTTTAATCATTCTAATAGCAAGACTAAAGTATAGAGTAGAATTTTACTGGCAGTTATGCAATAACCATATCAAATATAAGTGCAGAATTAAAATAATCAATTACCCAAAACAGAACCTCAAGAATATACTCATTTCATGGATGTGACCACTTTTCTAGAAATGGGTGAGGGTGAAAAATGCAAGGCTAGGATAAGGAGAATGACTTTACTAAATCAACATTCTGATACTTTGGATAAGGGAAAGGAATATACACTTAAGCATATGTTGGATAATATACACACAGGGAATGGCAGTGTCTAACAAATGGAATGAGTTGTTTTGAGAGGTGCTTATTCAACCTTTAGCAAAAGTCTACAGCTCACATCCAATCTGAAACCATCTCCATGAGGATATTCACTAGGACTGCCGTAACTAGGTGCATAGCTAACCGTAACTTGAGGTTTTAGGGGACACTTAGAATTAGTTGTCCCTTACTCCATCTCACATCCCAACCCGTAGGCTCCGTGAGGTATTTATTCATTACATCTAATCATGGCCAACAGTATTTGTATTTAACATACATTTAACCACTGATTTTTAGGCCTTATGACCCTTTGGATTTTGTATGTGCTTAGAAGCACAACTAATCGCAGCTTTCATCTAGGGTGCTCTCACATTTCAATTTATATCCATCTTTCATTGTGCTGAGAAACATAGTTTTAAGTTATTTCCATGGGCTTGTATAAAATATATAATAATAGTTCACACATGCATGTAATGATGGTAGTACATGTTGCTTCAGTTCTAGCCAACACAACTCAGGAAACTAGGGGGATCATCCACAATCAGGACCAAACATCGGGTGAATCCGACCAGAAAGGTCAAGGCATCAAATCCAACTCACCTAATCTCAGGAACCAACACCAGCAGGTTATCCTGGCCCAGAAGGATCAAGGCTTCGGTAAGTTATGTTTCCAACTCAAACACGAGACACAAATCAACAGGGAAACTATCCAAAACAGAGGCAAAAGTGGGAAAGTCCTCCATATCACAGGTTGAGGTGTAAGTCAAGGTAAAACCAAAAGTGGGAGAGAACGGATGGATGGGAAAAGTGAAAGGTGATGCCAAAGCTATCAATCCATAAATGGTGGGAATGACCACGTCCATACTACTAAAGAGGGTACAACCACTGAGTATGAACAAGAACTTCTTATTTTGAGTAATTAGATCACTTAGACTCTAGACAGTAAAAAAACAACCATGTCTATATATATTTCCATATCATGACCACTAGATACATAGTCAAGCTACTAACATGAGCAAAATAGAAAGGAAAACATATTCAATGCACAACCATATACCTGCTGGGCCATATACCTGTATCTACCATTTGGATCATCAATAGTCACTAGAACACTGTTGTTGTAAAGCTTTGGGCACTATCACACTGATCTATATGGAACAAAAATGGTTACCTCAGTCATCCAATCTAAGGTCATGAGGCTCAATCATGGAATAAGGTTCATCATATTTGATCTGGGGCTGCTCTGGTACATGAGTGATCACCAATAGTACTGCTCATCATAGGATGATCTCATCAAAAATATACAAGGAATTACTTTGCAATCATGGTAGCCCGGCTACTATGGATGTAATAATAGGTACCTTCTTAGGTACCCCATTTTATCCTCCCTATGTACATTACAATCCATCCCCTTTTGCATATTTTGTCCTTAAAACATGAGTAGAAGCCATATAATATGATATACTAAGCGATGTAGTCAATTGGTACTAAGCAAAAGCACCCATTTATCCTAGTGAAATGTGGACATGGGTTCCAACTACGACCTTTCGACCTTGATATCGATTATATTTGCTCCATTGGTTCCATGTTGTTGTTATTCTACCATGATATCTCCATGCATTACTTTTATTGCTTGATGTACCTCTATATGGAATGCATTTTTGGTTTTGTACTAGTGCATAGTAAATTTTGTTTATTCTCATGACCTTGCCTTGATGAATGTTGTTTCTTTGGGTGGTGTGTGTGGAAATATATAGCAATCTTAGCTATTGGTTCTTTTTTCTTTGACATGTCAACCTATGGTTCCTTTGAGGAATGCAACTTTGTATATTCTTATTCATTTTATGCCCTTCATTGGACTTCCCTTCGGGTGCTTCTATATGTTCTTGTTATGATTCAACTTCAAACTCTTCATTTGATGTGTCTATAGGAATTGCAATGAACTTCCAAATAATCATTGCTTCTTGTGCCACCTTGGTCCATGTTAAGATTATATACTACCATAGACTAGATTGCAAATTCATTAGCATTCAATACATTATTCACATAGCAACATAATAAGGATCTCTGAAAGATACACAATCACAAAGCACAAAAACAATTTATCCTGGGAAACCCTCAAGGGGAAGAAAACCCAGCAAGAACTTCCTCAATATAGATGATCAAGTACAATGCCCCAAAATTATGTCTCACAAATAAGAGAGACAAAAATACCAAACTCTGGACTAAAGCCACTCCTCCTTATCCTTCGCATATCTCTCTCTCTCTCTCCTCTAATGTGAATTGCACAAGTGAGTGAATGAATAAATGAGAGGAACTCACTCTCTATTTATACATTACTTTTGACCTAACCTTAAACTCAGCTAGGTCGGCCTCAATAATCCTAATTGGGCCGACTTCTCTAGGGAGACTCAATTACCACTTATATTACATTCTCTTGGGTGCTAACGACCCGAATTACAATGGAGGTTTAACCTCATGACCTTTACATGACCAAATGTAATAATGAAATCTCCAACAGAGGTAAAACATCCCTGATGGAGTTACAATAAAAAAATTACAAGTAGAATATACTTTGAAGTTACATTAATTTAACACTCCCCCTTAACAAGAAGGGTATTCTACTGACAATAACATATGCATATGTAACTCTACACAACATCATCGAAGGGTGGAGGGCATCAACAATAACATCATTTGATACATCTATAAATCATTGGAAGTTCTTCAACATCATCATCGGAAACTGGAACAACTGTTGTAACATCATCAACGACATCTTCAGTACAGAGCTGAAGTATCATCATCTGCAACACTAAAGCATCCTTATCTTCAGTATTGGAACATCATCATCTGCAGCACTAGTGCATCCTCATCTTCAACACTGGAATATCATCATCTGCAGCACTAGAGCATCCTCATCTTCAGCACTCGAACATCATCATCTACATCACTGGAGCATCCTGGAACCTCGTCATCTGCAACATTGGAGCATCCTCATCTACAGTACTAGGACATCATCAAGAGCATCACCTACAGCACACATGATCCTTCCTTTCGGAACTAGGGATCGTGGACAATCCTTCCTTTTGGAACTCGTGATTCAGTCCAAACAACTCTGGTGATCCTTCCTTTCGGAACAGGGATCATGGACAATCCTTCCTTTCAGAACCAGAGATTAAATACAATGCTAGATCAACATTTAAGACTATCCTTCCTTTCAAAACTTGGGATATCTATCTAGGGATGATCAATCCTGCCACAAGCATTTAAGACTAACTCTGTCTAGGGATGATCGATCCCAACACAATCATTTAAGTATCTCAGTCTAGGGACGATCGATCCCAACACAATCATTTAATACCATCTCAGTCTAGGGAGGATCGATCCCAACATAATCATTTAAGACTATCTTAGTCTAGGGACGATTGATCCCACTACACCATGGTATCATCAGAACTACTCCCCCTTTCGAGGGAAGTCCTTACGGACTACACCAAGCTTGTCACGGAAGTTCTCAAACTTCACTCAAGATAGAGGCTTAGTCAACACATCTACAACCTACTCATCCGTGCTCCCACATTGGAGCTTTATAGCTCCCCTCTGCACCATATCACGGATGTAGAAATACCATATTTCTATGTGTTTTGACCTCTCATGGAACACATGGTTCTCTGACATTTTTATGCAACTCTAGTTATCACATAGAATCACTGTGGTATCCAACTCCAGATCAAACAAACCTGATAACAACTTCTGAAGCCATATAGCTTCACAACTCGCGGAACAGGCTACAATATACTATGCTTCTGCAGTGTTGAGAGAAACACTAGATTGCTTCCTGCTTATCCATGAGATCATGGCTAACCCCAAACTGTAACAACCGCCTCAAGTGTTCTTCCTATCCGAGATGCTTCCAACCCAATCGGAATCTGTATAGCCATATAATCTGAACTCATGATCTCTATAATAATTGAGACCATAATCTATTGTACCTTTTAGGTACCTCATCACATGATTTGCAACTACAATGTGCACTCGTCTGGGATCAACCAGATACTGACTCAAGGTGTTCACAGCAAAGCATTAGTATCTGGACTCCTATTCGTCAAATACATCAACAACCCAATAATCTACCTGTATAGAGTCACATCCACTAATTCTGATGAAGTATCAGATAATAACTTCAAGTTGGTATCCATGGGTGTGGCCATGGCTTTGCACTCCAACATATCAAATATTTTCAAGATTTCTACTGCATACTTCCCTTGATTAAGGAACAGGCCTCAAGACCTAGAAAATAATGCATTAAGCCAAGGTCTTTCATCTCGAATTCTGCAGCGAGCTTCTCTTTGCACTCTGAGATTCTCTTCTCATTACCGGTTAGGAACAACTCATCCACGTATAGAAATAATATGACTGGTTCATCATCCATAGCCTTGAAGTAAAGGTTAGGATCAGCTTTACTCTTAGAAAATCCCAAGCTCATCAGAAAACTATCAATTCTTCCATACCAAGCTCTTGGAGCTTGCTTCAACCCATACAGAGCCTCCTTCAATTTGCAGACATGCGTCTCTTTGTTTTCAACCTAAAAACCTTGTGGTTGTTCTATGTACACTTCCTCCTCAATAACACCATTCAGGAAAGTTCTTTTCACATCCATCTAGTGTAACTTCCACTTCATCGTGGCTGCAAGTGCCATGATGGTTCTAATTGAAGTGTACCTTGCAATAGGAGCAAATGCTTCCTCATAATCGATTCCTCCCTTTTGAGAGAATCCTCGAGCCACAAACCTAGCTTTGTATTTCTCAATACTTCCATCCGCGGTATGTTTTATCTTGTATATACATTTAGAATATACCACACTTTTACCTTCTGGTTTGGGAACTATGTCCCACGCATCATTCTTCATTATAGACTGGTATTCTTCCGTCATAGATTCTACCTGTTAGCACAATATTTTTCCAATGTGAATGAAAGATTGCCAATCCAAAAAAAATTGTTTTGATATCTCCTAAGTTTGGTGAGGAAGGCACCAAGTCCCGAAGAAAATGATCCATATGACCAGGAGCTAGTGGAAAAATTCTATATATAGCTGAGCATATAAATAAATTGACAAAGATTCTAAATTTGGTCAATATGCTAAATTAGACAGACAAAGCATTGGAAAATCTCTAAATTGGTTAGTGGAGATCTAAAATGGCAGAGAGGATAAAAAGGTAGTGAACCCCCAAAATTGCCCAAGTTTTTATTCAAAACATAAAAGGTTTATTATTAATATAAATATTTTATATTTAAATATTTATATTAATATTTAAAGTCCAAAGTGATATGGTTTGGCACGAAAAATATGAAATTTGAACTTTGGAAAAGATAAAAGTTTGATGAAGGGGTGAATATTATTTCGCTATGTTAAAGTGCTATAAAACAACAAAGGCTCTGCGAAATATTTTGCCATAGTTTTGGTTTATCATTTCGCATAGGGATAAAGTGGTAAGGTAAACCGCTCCTAAAACTTGCGAAATTTCTCATACATAAGAAAATAATACATTGCCCAAAGTTTAAAACATATGTTATAACATTGGATTTCCGGATAATTTATTTGGAAAGAAATCATGTAAAAATGGAATGGAAATATTTAAGATGAAAATATTTTCCAAGATTTGAGAATCAAAAACCAAGGGAAGAATCAAAACTATGGGAAAAAACCAGTGGATGGTTTTCACAAGAGAATGATTATGGGTTTACATTTATTTCAAGAAATTGTTTTTGAATTTTATTCATAAACAATTAAATGTAAAGTGGAGAATATTACAGGACATGGTTTTCAAATGGAAGATATAGTTTTTCAAAGCTAAGGGCAAAATTGGTTGTATGGATATTTTGATTGTTTCCAAATTAATTGATATTTGGGTCATTAACTTCAGAGATTTGTTTCCACTAGATGAAGAAGAATTTGCAGAAACTGAAAGAGGCTTTTCTTCATCACGGGACAATATCCAATAACCTCCTCACGGTTTGGGAGAATCGAAGAGATCTTTACATGGTAATTTTCCAGAAATTACGTTTGCTGCCTGAGTCATCAACTTCCGAGGCAGATCCCGACCAGCTGGAGGCGAATATGGGAAAACGAGAACATGGGTTTTGTCAAGCACGAGCCCGACTATAGAAACCTTTTTTAGAATTTACATAGGTGTCTCCGTTTGATTTGTATAGTTGGGGCTCCGAAGGTCATTTTTCAGCAATCCGCGACCAAAATTGAGCAAAACTTGTTGAAACCGACTCCTAAGTTGTTGAATCTCTCTATCCAGGTGTCCATTCTATTATAACCCCTCTCCATTGAAGCATCTCGAGCCTGAGGGCTGAGTAAACCTATTTAAGCAATGTAATAGAGGAACTAAGGGTTGGAAAATCACTTGGTTGAGGCCTTGGGGAAACTTAGCTCTATTTTGAAGCATTTTTCTTAATATAGTTGCAGTGTTTAAGCTGGTTTATGTCAGAGATCCCTGCGTCATTTAATTTGTAGTCTGTCTCCTTCTTTTCCTCATGTGCATGTGCTTCATGTTATTTACTTTCCATTGTGTTCTCCTTATTCATGTATGAAACTAATGTATAATAGTGCAGAATTCTTGTTCACAAGCTCTGCCTATTGTTTTCAGATGTTCACCAAGATTTCCACTAAAGCCAGCATAGGATTCATCCTTGTTAGATACCCCATGCTGATGGATTGTTCCCTCCTTCTTCTTTTATCACCAGACAACAAAATTTTGACTGTAAATGGGTGGCTACCTTGCCTCTGTTTTAATATGCCATGCAACAGCACTGTTTTCTGTTTTAGATGTTATGTTTGACTCCGTTGCCCATGTTTCCCTCATGATCTTCTCTCCAAACTTTAAAAACAATCTGTTCCATCAGAAATCTGACCTTCTAAGCATGTTTGATTGAATATCTTGGATAGGAAGGCTGTGTGTTTATCATTGATTGTTTTTCAGTCTTCTATCAAATCTGTGTGACCCTCATGGCTGCAATTTTATTGAGTATTTTCAGTCTTTCATAGATTTGTAGAGAGATCCCTCTCTGATTGTGCTGAGTCAGTAGCACAAGTCTAAAGTGGTTAGTGGTTACCCTGATTCTACCTCTCTACAACCTCGGGGTACATTTTGGGTGTTAACAAATTGGCGTCATTGCCGGGGAACGAGAGTCTTATTGTCCCTGGGCAGAACGACAATGTTCAAATATGAATGTTGATGGTGAACAACAGTCAGACATTGAGAAGGTTGTATCATTCACCTGGCGACTCCACTCATCCAAATTTCAATATGAAGGTGACTCCACTGGGAGGATCGGTGACTCCATATCAGAATTGACATGTTGAAGGTCTCATGGCGACTCCACATTGAAGAAATCCAGAGTTTCACTGTTTCACAAGCTGCTGAACTCACTCTTCAGTCAGAATTTGCAGCCCCATTGTTTCAAGATGGCTTCATTATCAAGAAGGTATGCTCCCATGAACAGGTTTCACATCCCTAGTTTTCCAAATCCTATTCCTAAAGTAGATTGGAAAACCTATTTACCTAAGTTTAAAGATCATAAAGGAGATGATGTTGTTGTTCATTTGATTAGATTTCATATGCATATACATAAGCTTGGGATTGGATTGCCTGAGGACTGTTTGATGAAAATGTTTATGGTAACGTTAGAGGATGATGCAAGGTCATGGTATGAGGGATTACCATCAGCAAGTTTATATTCCCTTGAGGATTTTCACACAGTATTTCATGAGCATTTTAAAAATCAATACCCTTCCTTGTTGCTAGTTCAAGATTGTTGCATGCATGTTAAAGGTTTCATTGAATATTTGGAAGACATGTATGGTAGTGATGAGTTTATTGATGAAGAGCTTCTAGAAATGTTACATGAAAACTCCTTCCATAAAAGGGAAATGCAAAATGAGAGCCATGACACTCAAGACAATCCCAAGCCAACGCTAGTTTCTCCTTTGATTGTAAATGAGAAGGGACAACATATCATTGGAAGTCATGTTCCCTTGCCTAAATGTGATGAAAGTTTGCAGCACTCTGGCCATTTTTGTGTGACCAAGTTAGTGATGAAGGTAGCCAATCAGCTTTCCTCCCTCCTTGTCCATTATCTAATTTAGGCATTGAAGAAAGAAATGTTATCACAAAATCTTTTGAGAGTCAAATAGAAATTCCTGTTGAATTAAGGGAAGGGGAAGAAGCCATAGAAGAAGCTAGTTGTATTAACACTCAGGAAAACTTTCAGAACGTAGTTTCTCTTTTGGCTGAAAGTGCCGATGGCAGTGTCCTTAATGTGGAACATGTGCAGCAGTTTGGTCAGATCTCTTTTGATGAGGAAAAAGATCAATCTTCTCAGTCAAGCCTCTCTTCACGTCTTTTATTTTCAGAATTATTGTGGCAAGAAAAATTTGTTTCACTCGATAGCATTGAAGAAATTTATGATATTCCTACTGAACTACATGAAGAAGATCAAGTTTTCAATTATGGAAATTTGGGTGAAGTTGTTGATGTCTCACTTAAAGTTTGTCCCGAGAACTCCCTTCAAGACTCCTTTGAAAAATGGGTGGATAATGTACAAAAGAATTTGCAATTTGAGCAGCCTTGTCATGACAAACAAATAACAGAATTTTTTGAAGGATATCATGTTGCTTATGATCCAGTGGCTGAATATATGAAGAAAAATTGCAGTGATAATGGTTGGTTAGGTGTGTGCCTCAAATGTCAAGAATTTTATGATACATTTTTTCCATTATGTTATTATTTTCTTATTTTAATCGAGCATGATGAGGAGGTTTGTTTATGGGATAGATTACTGGATTGGCTTCTTTGGAAGTCAGATTTTACTTGATTGGGCATTGGTGCTTGGTAAAATAGGAAAGGTAGATGTGAATAAGCTCGACATGGCGATCATTTCTTTCACCAATTTCAAGTTTGTTTTCAGTTTCAGTTTCAATTACAAGTTCATATTTGCAGTTCACAGTTGCTTTCAATTTTTAGAGAATGGATGGGTGACGGGTTACAAGTTACAGTTTAGGATTTGTTTGCAGGATGGTTTCAGTTGATGGTTACATGTCAAAGAAGGTTAAGGATTTCAAAGAAGGATAGGGAGCATCCCAATGGATCAGGCACTTGATCTACGGGGTTCTTTGCTACCTCGCGGGGAGGATAACATCCCCAGTTGGAGCCAGTTGGTAGCACAGTATTTTTCCAATGTGAATGAAAGATTGCCAATCCAAAAAAAATTGTTTTGATATCTCCCAAGTTTGGTGAGGAAGGCACCAAGTCCCGAAGAAAGTGATCCATATGACCAGGAGCTAGTGGAAAAATTCTATATATAGCTGAGCATATAAATAAATTGGCAGGGATTCTAAATTTGGTCAATATGCTAAATTAGATTGGAAAATCTCTAAATTGGTTTGTGGAGATCTAAAATGGCGGAGAGGATAAAAAGATAGTGGACCCCCAAAATTGCCCAAGTTTTTATTCAAAACATAAAAGGTTTATTATTAATATAAATATTTTATATTTAAATATTTATATTAATATTTAAAGTCCAAAGTGATATGGTTTGGCACAAAAAATATGAAATTTGAACTTTGGAAAAGATAAAAGTTCGATGAATGGGTAGTGCTCGATTGATCAAACAACAAAGGCTGTGCGAAATATTTTACCATGGTTTTGGTTTATCATTTCGCATAGGGATAAAGTGGTAAGGTAAACCTCTCCTAAAACTTGCCAAATTTCTCGTGCATAAGAAAATAATACATTGCCCAAAGTTTAAAACATTATAACAATGGATCTCCGAGTAATATATTTGGAAAGAAATCACGCAAAAATGGAATGGAAATATTTGAGATGAAAATATTTTCCAAGATTTGAGAATCCAAAACTAAGGGAAGAATCAAAACTATGGGAAAAAAACCAATGGATGGTTTTTACAAGAGAATGATTATGGTTTAACATTTATTTCGATAAATTGTTTTTGAATTTTATTCATAAACAATTAAATGTAAAGTAGAGAATATTACAGGACATGGTTTTCAAATGGAAGATATGGTTTTTCAAAACTAAGGGCAAAATTGGTTTTATGGATATTTTGATTGTTTCCAAATTAATTGATATTTGGGTCATTAACTTCAGAGATTTGTTTCCGCTAGATGAAGAAGAATTTGCAGAAACTGAAAGAGGCTTTTCTTCATCATGGGACAATATCCAATAACCTCTCTCAAAATTTACACAGGTGTCACAGTTTGGGAGAACCGAAGATATCTTTACAGGATAATTTTCCAGAAATTACGTTTGCTTCTTGGGTGATCAACTTCTGAGGCAGATCCCGACCAGTTAGAGGAGAATATGGTAAAACGGGAACATGGGTTTTGTCAAGCATGAGCCCGACTACAAAAACCTCTTTTAGAATTTACACAAGTGTCTCCGTTTGAGTTGTACAGTTGGGGCTCCGAAAGGTCATTTTCAATAGTCCGTAGCTAAAACTGAGCAAAACTTGTTGAAACCGACTCCCAGGTTGTTGAATCTCTCTGTCCAGGTGTCCATTCTGTTATAACCACTCTCCATTGAAGCATCTCAAGCCTGAGGTCTGAGTAAACCTATTTAATCAATGTAATAGAGGAACTAAGGGATGGAAAATCACTTGGCTGAGGCCTTGGGGAAACTTACCTCTGTTTTGAAGCATTTTTCTTAATATAGTTGCAGTGTTTACGCTGGTTTATGTCAGAGATCCCTGCGTCATTTAATTTGCAATCTGTCTCCTTCTTTTCCTCATGTGCATGTCCTTCAGTGTATTTACTTTCCATTATGTTCTCCTTATTCATGTCTGAAACTAGTGTATAATAGTGTAGAATTCTTGATCACAAGCTATGCCTATTGTTTTCAGATGTTCACCAAGATTTCCACTAAAGTCAGCATAGGATTCATCCTTGTTAGATGTCCCATGCCGATGGACTGTTCCTTCCTTCTTTTATCACCAGACAACAGCATTTTGACTGTAAATGGGTGGCTACCTTGCCTCTGTTTTAATATGCCATGCAGCAACATTGTTTTCTATTTTAGATGTTATGTTTGACTCCATTGCCCATGTTTCCCTCATGATCTTCTCTCCAAACTTTAAAAACAATCTGTTCCATTAGAAGTCTGGCCTTCTAAGCATGTTTGATTGAATATCTTGGATAGGAAGGTTGTGTGTTTATCATTGATTATTTTTCAGTCTTCTATCAAATATGTGTGACCCTCATGGCTGCAATTTTATTGAGTATTTTTAGTCTTTCATTGATTTGTAGAGAGATCCCTCTCTGACTGTGCTAGGTCAGTAGCACAAGTCTAAAGTGGTTAGTGGTTACCCTAATTCTGCCTCTCTACAACCTCAGGGTACGTTTTGGGTGTTAACACTACCCATTCTTTCTTTTGAATGGCCTCTCTGAAGCAAGTAGGTTCTTTGTCTACAAGATCACACACCAAAGCCACATAACAGGAAAATGGCTTTGGCCTTTTGCTTTCTCTTGTGGAGCCTTCTGGAGCTCCATACTTCTCGGCATCTTGAATAATTTCATGAGCCCAAGATGGTTTTTTATTGCGAGAAATATTCATGGATGGAGGTTCTTGTGGCTCCAACATATCATGATCTTCTAGAGTCTCATCATCGGGAGAGGGTGCAACCTTTGCAACTCTAGGTGCTACATCTTCTTCATATACTTATTCATGTTGGCACTTTCTGGATCTCTTGAGAGCTGCATCTTCATCAAATGTTACATCTCTGCTAATCTCCATGTGATGATAGCCTGGTATATATATTCCGAAGGCCTTGGAGACCTTACAGTATCCAACAAAGATTCATTTCTTTCCAGAAGGATCCAACTTGGTCCTTTTCTATTTTGGGATATGAACAAAAACTGGACAACCAAATATCTCGAACTTTGTTTCAAGTTCTCTCTTGCACCCATCTTCTCATCTTCAACCTTGTAGCAAAGTTTGATGTCTCATCACTCTAGGTGATCGTTGATCTCAGCATTCTATCTCATAGAAAGTCTTCTTCAATCTACACACATGTGTTCTTCTGAGTCTTGGAGGTTGCTCGATATCTTGATCACACCATGAGTCTGGATACATCTCATTCTCTACTTGATTTCATAAGTTTTGTTTATAGTTGAACCATGTCACTTGTTCTACGGAACAAGTCTCATCATTCTTCATTTGTAGGTGATCATTGTACGATACTTCCTACAAGTCAAATTCAATAGCATGGTTAGAAACATTTCATGGTTTCCAAAACATATGCATAAAGCATAAGCCATACTGTCATAATGTTATTAATAACACAACATTTATTCAAACCCCATATTCATATGGTAACTTTCTATATGCCTTCCATCTCTACCAGGACATTATTAAGAGTGTGCACTACTCCCAATATGTCAGCAAAGAGGTTTCACTCTAGATAAGTAGAAATGGAATTTTGCACCATAGGATACTTACCCATCTCATGCATAACACACATCCTAGATAAATGTGTACACAACTGGACACTATCATTTAAACAATTTGATAGAAATGACAATTCAAATACTTATATTTATTTGTTTGGTAGGATCTCTTTTGATCCTAGTCTCCTTGCAGGGATTACTGGAGTGTTTGATGGTGAGCTCTACTTCATCATCAGAGTTCCTGAACCAATATTGTATGTTGCTTCTCCTATTCTCCTAGTGAAGCTTTCTGAGGGGAGTCATTTTCTTCAAGATTGGAGAGAGTGCTTTGAAGCACCACTATTACAAGACATATTCTTCGATTTTTTTCTTTAGTAACTTCCTGGGAGGTTCTTCTTCTTCGTCTTCTTCTTCATCATCTTCGACAAAATGAGCATGATGTCTTTTATTGCTCTTCTTCATATTTTCTTCTTTTCTATCTTTTCTTTCTAAACAATCTTTGGCAATATGTCCCATCTTATCACAACGGAAACATTGATAAGAAGAGTAGTCTTTTCGCTTGTAGTTCCCCTTCTTATAATTTTTAAACTTCTTTGGAGGATGGAACTCCTTATGATTTTCCTTCTTGAAATGAGTTTTTCCTTTTCCTTTCTTTGTATGGGTAGCTAGAGCTTGATCATCATCCCTAAGTAGTGCTTCTCGATTTGCTACTCCAGCTTCCTCCTGGACACATTCTTCCCATACAACTTCGAATAGTAGACTTTCCTTTCTTGCACACATAATATAGATAAAGGAGTCCCAAGCTCTAGTAAGACCATTGAGGGCAGTCATTACCAACTCATATTCAACAAGGGTATCTCCGATAGCTTCTAGTTGTTCCTTGAATTGGGAAACCCTTGTAAAATATTCCTGGATAGATTCTCCTTAGCTCATATTTGTGCTTTTGAGTTGAGCTCTCAAATTCATCTTCTGATTTATTTTTATCTATTCATACATTCTAGTTAGGGCATCAAACATCTCATTTGGAGTTTTCTTGGAGGACACTTGAGGAATCAAGTGATCTTTAATAGAGTCTGCTATGATCCTCATAGCCCTAATCATATCTGTCTTCTGCTTCTCCTTAGCTTCAGCTTCTTCGGGTTCAGGTACAACTTATTTAACAAAATTGGTAAGATCATTCTCTTCCAGAATGAGTCCAATCCTATACTTCCAAGCACATAAGTTCTTTATTCCTTCCAATGTGTCATCAAGCTTGGTGCTTGGTGCAATCTTAACCTCGGGAGTAGAGAATAACCAAAAATAAAAATTTCTCAAAATAAAAAATTGAACTCACCAAAAGATGCGTTTCACTGAGGCAAATATGTTGGTACACTTGGTTTCTGAAGATTCCAACATTTCACCCTTCAAAATTGACTTGCGAATTTCGAATCTACAGTTTCTGGCTTTTTCTAGTTCTCTAGTTTTCTGCAGTTTCTAGTCCAAAGTCAAACTAGGGTTTGAATTTCCATGAGTTTCACCCACTCAAAAATTTCGATCTTGGTACCAAAATTTTGATCTTGGAGAGGCGCACTTCCCTATGCCAATTGCACTCCAAAATTCCAAATTTGTGAGAAACCCTAATTTTTTACTTCCGGAGAGAGAGGGAGAGTTTTACCTTGTGAAAGTTGTTCTTTTCAGGCAAGCTCTAATACCATGTTAAGATTATATGCTACCATAGACTAGATTTCAAATTCATTAGCATTCAATACATTATTCACAATAGCAACATAATAAGGATCTCTGAAAGATACACAGTCACAAAGCACAAAACAATTTATCCTAGGAAACCCTCAAGGGGAAGAAAACCCAGCAAGAACTTCCTCAATATAGATGATCAAGTACAATGCCCCAAAAATATTTCTCACAAATAAGAGAGACAAAAATACCAAACTCTGCACTCAAGCCACTCCTCGTTCTCCTTCGCAGATATCTCTCTCTCTCCTCTAATGCGAATTGCACAAGTGAGTGAATGAATAAATGAGAGGAACTCACTCTCTATTTATACATTACTTTTGACCTAACCTTTAACTCAGCTAGGTCGGCCTCAATAATCCTAACTGGGCCGACTTCTCTGCGGAGACTCAATTACCACTTATATTACATTCTCTTGGGTGCTAAGGACATCCCTAATGGAGGTAAAACATCCACGATGGAGTTACAATAGTAAAGTACAAGTAGAATATACTTTGAAGTTACATTAATTTAAGAGGCCCTTCTTGTCTAGTAAAAGTAATATCTTGCAATGTGATTTTTTTTAATTTTACCAAAGCTTCATAAACTCTTTTTGCATATTAATGTTAACTATACCAATTCCTTCTAAGGATATCCTAGAATAATATCCACATCATCCATATCTATAGCATGAAAATATGAATACAAAACAGATTTATCCATGGTAATCTTTAATTCTTTAAAATATTGAACCCTCAACTTGCATGCTTTGAATATTATGTTAATCTTTTAGCCAAGCCAACATTGATGAAATTATGCTTGCATCTATAATTAATATAAATAAGGTCCTTCTCCTATGGAAGACATTCATGAACTTGTAATAGGAAGTGGTCGCCTGAAAGAAACCCTTAGTGCTTTCTTTATCCATCTTCATAACATGAGACCATTTACATATAAATATTTTTTCATATGCTTCATCTTAAAGTTTTAATTGCTCCTTAAAGCATAATTAATTACTCCATATGGTTTCTTCATCTCTTAGATTATTGTATAGGGCACTTTTCAAACTGAAAACATTTTTCTTATGATATTCTATGTATTCTTCAATATCGATACCATCATATTTTCTTGTAAAAACATCTTGTTTAAAAGAAAACCTGTTGATGCTTGGAAATGTCCTAGCGTCGACAGCAAGGGGTTCTCCTGGGTAAAAAGTCCCAATTAGACCTTAAACCATTTGGAATAGGGAACCCATCTAGATTTTGGCTCAGCTATCATTCATTGATTTTAAGGTTTCACCCAATCCACTGTTCAGGTTTTTATTTAAAGAATGAAATGACAAATGTGTTACTCCAAATGCAGTTATCTAACTATACTAACCTATTCTAGTTAGGGGTGAGATTTAAAAGGAATGAGTAGTGAAATAAAATTGAAAATCCATATTCCAAATTTAGATAGCTATATTTTAGAAACAGATAAACAATAACATGATGAAACATAAATATAAGAACAATCGTATTGATATCCACACCATTCAAAATTCATAGCTCATAGAAAGAAAATATAGAACAGAAATATCACATACGCAACAAGAGACAGAAAACTATAGGAAAAGTCCTTTCAGAAATCTAAAACAATTACTTTGTATCCTCATTAGATAAAGCATGAAACAGTTCAAAAGCATTCATCCACATGACAGCAATATTCATGTGCAAAACTCCAACCTAATGGCTTCTCCTTCTCATTAAACAAGAAATGGTACTTACAAAAACGAGTAAGCAACGGTATGAGACCCTCTTGTTTATACAATACTTACAAGAAACGGTACTTACAACAAAGGATACAAGGGACATGACTTACAACAAATTAATGTATGAGACTCTCTTGTTTGTGATGAGACAAGGGACCCCTCCACATGGCAATTTGACTAATCAAGAGATTTAGGGGGCACATTTTTTCCAAGTTACAACACTAGGAGAAACCACGCGAGGACTTCCCCCGATTCTAAGGATGGTACCCAAGGTAAACCCTAGATTCTTCAAATATCAAGGCAAGGTGAACAACAAGGCGCGAAGCCATTAAAACAATATAGTCATTATGAACTCAACATGCCACTTATGAGAATAGAACTAAAGGGTGGGGAGGATAAAACTCCATCCCACAACAACATGGGGTAGACCTAATTGACAACTAAAGGGATAACTACCTCTTACTATTAGTTCCTAATTATGCACACAATTGAAGACAATACCATATACATGTTAATGCATTTCAAGTTACCCAATGCTTGACAATTTTAGCCGTAAGCTT
The DNA here is from genome assembly GCA_027924585.1 of Larix kaempferi. NCBI lineage: Eukaryota > Viridiplantae > Streptophyta > Pinopsida > Pinales > Pinaceae > Larix > Larix kaempferi. Next base: position 12,076,791 of record BSBM01000099.1, read on the forward strand.
TTGGTTTTGAGACCCTAAACCTCCTCTTCTTGTCAACTTACAACCTAGATAGCCAAATTTAAATCCTTTTCCTTGTACATAATCTCCTCGGTTATCACCAACCTCTCCATTTCTAAATACAACTGCCCCATTTTATAACTCCATATGTGTTTTCCCTAGGGGTTGATATTTGATTTTGGCCCACTTTGCTAAAGCCCATTTAACCTGCCTTAGCTTCGATTCACTTATGAAGGAGGGCAATCCTTTAACATAAATTTTCCACGCGTCTTGAATGACATGCATTACTTCCTCTTCCTGTAACCGTAAGGGAATTAATCAGAAGGGGATTACAAGGGAATTAACTAGAAGGGGATGGGACATTGATAGGGAAGGGGCACTCGCCATGTGATTCGAAAACTTGCCTGAAATTTGATAATTAATAACTTTGATAATTTGACAATTTGTAGCAGTGTTTTGGAGGCCTACAATCACATCCTAGTTTTGCTCACCCTAAAGGCGATTGTATGATAATTTGAAGCAGGTTTTTGGAGGCCCACAATCACATCCTGGTTTTGGTCACCCTAAAGGCGAGCCATTAATCAACCTCTTTCAGCTGATCCAAAACAACTCGATTCCCACGTAACCTCGCGATCGTTTGTTCTGTGTCCAAGTCATAAAATCCCTGAAAGTTCAAATCATGCAAGCCCACATTCTCAGTTGAAATAACTAATGATAATGAAAAATATCAATCGTAACCAGTTCTGACTTACCATTTCTTGTAGTTCTTCAATAATTGGATCCCACTCAAATGCAGTTTCAAGGCTTGGATCCGACTCAGTTACAGATTTAAGAAGATCCCTCACAGTTGCAAATTTAAGAAGATCTGAATACCACTTAGATGCAGCAGCTGCAAGAAGTGGATCCCTCGCACTTGCAGTATCTATGCTAACTCCCCGCTGCTGGATAGTATCCTAGGAATCCTGCACAGTTAAACCATATGAATTTTCTCCAGGCTGCTCATCTATGGAAGCACCATCAGGTATTATGGTAGGACCATCGAAATCCTGCCCAGTATTATGACTCACTATTTCCTGTAGTTCAAGAATTGGATCCGAGAATTCTACTACCTTAAATAAACAATTGCATTAATTAAGAATTGTCGAAGAGAAATACCTAACAAAGGATTATACTAAGACGTCAGCCATCGAGAAATTCTTAAAAGTTTCATCTTAACCAATACCTAAATCCAGGATTGAGATGGATATACGTCAGTTTTTTTATACAGTGGCTTTTTTTTTACATTTTAGTTTATTAATTCTGCACAAATAACAGATCTCTTGCTTCCGGGTCTATAAGAACACCTTGCATATTTGCATGCAATTAATATCTTTACATAATGTACCCATAAAGTGGCAAACTTGCAGTTCATAAAACAAAAAAGCTAGCAACTGTACAATGCAAACAATATTAGACCGACCTTGAGCACATTTAACAGAGCATTGTACCTGAATAGGAAGCCACAGTTGTTGCCCAAACTTTGGACCTAAAGGTGCCATCGAACGCCAGCATGAGAAATATTTTCCAGGGTGCATAGGGGCAATAAAATGGACGACGGCATCAAAATCCTCATCCACGGGAAAACCCTGCTCCGGAATCTGTATTGTACAGCCCTCAAAGATATTACACCCAGGAATATATATATCCAATCCAATGTGTACTTTAAAAACCGCTTATATCATTACAGAACTAATGTCATCGTCATACAAAGGTAAATGCATATATTCCACTAACCTCCAGTTTGACCTCATTTCCAGCTCCAAAATCACTCCACACACGTTTTACTAGCTAGGTGTGTTGGGGCCATGGCAGTGTACCAGTATTCTGTAATCGCCACATCTTAGTAAAATGAGTCCCCGGAGCTAATAGTTGAGCTCCACTACAGATAGTACCATCTTCTTTAACAAGACAACAATCAAGCTGCTTTTCCATTTCTCCTAGGGAAGGTGACTGCAGCAAAGATGAAATATAACTTGTTTAACTACAAGACTAGGAAGGTGAAAGGCTGCAAAACTGCATTGTACACTGAAATAGAATCTAAATGCTGCTTCTTCTTCTAAGTTTCCCCCGTAAACATCCACAAAGCCCAAATCCCAAAGCCCAATTTACAGTTGCATGCCGAGAGTCAAGACATTAGTTCTACTAACGGCACTCATCGAAATGGGAAAACATATAACCTATCAACTTACATTTGGGCTCCTTGATCTGAGTCGTGGCCAGGAAGCACGAGGGGGACAACAGTTCGACTGAATAAGTCGGCTCTGTTATAGCGGAAGCAATTAAGAATAAGCAGAATGAGCAAAGCAGGATTACACTACACAGATAAACACAAATACGCACAGACAATATGCAGGAATGCAAAATGATTCTATTACTGGATGAATTCCCGATCAGATGATGTATGTTACAATATTATACATGCTTATATAGAATTCTGAGACGCTTGGGTGCCTGCCCGTTACGTTCAGTTACAAAGAAGAAGTTAGAACGGTTCAACAGTTCAACCATTACAGTCGAAAACAGAGAGACAGTCTGTCGAAGTTCGGCAGTCGCTGGTCACATGTCGACGTTGCTTGTCGATGTCACGAATTGTAAGGTTGTTGAACATTTCGAAGGTGCGGAGTGTGTCGTAGTATGTCGAAGTCGAGACTTGTCGGAGTTGTGTCGACGTCAATGACTTGTTGCAATATGAAGTTAGCATTCAACACAAATGCCAACTATGATGCGAATCAGACCTCCTTCCTTAAGAAACAATGGACCCCATTGTTTGCTCACAAAGGTGAGGAAACTTGTCCGTCAATTCAGTAACAGAGTACCACTTTCCTTGAGATGGGATCCGGCCAGCCTTGGCAACCTGAAACAAGGGAATTGTGTTTGTCCTTGTATGGCGTACTCGTCATCCCACAATGGTGTCCCAAGGAAGAGGCTCCTGAACATCTGGATGGATGTCTTCGGGTTCTGCTGTCTGCAAGTCGTTCTGTTCCAACAAGGGTGCATGGTATGGTAGTAGATCCACATTGAATACTGGATGCAGACCCAGGCATGCAGGAATGTCGAGATGGAAAGCGTTTTTGCCAATCTGTCAAAGATACTGTACGGACCATATCGCAAAAGTTTCAACTTCTTGAATGGACCTGTGAAGCGCTCCTTCTTGAGATGTAACCAAACCTTATCCCCAATTTGAAATGAATGAGGAATACGATGCTTGTCGTGTCGGGCCTTAGCTTTCTCGCTTGCTCTGTGCAACATTTCCTGTGCTTGCTTCTAGATGTCGCATATATGATCTCTGAACTTGACTGCTTTATCAACTTCTCGCTTGCTGTAGTCGGTGTCGCTCAGCTTTGTTGAGGAGTTGATCAAGTCGATAGGCGTTGAGGGTTGAAATCCGTAACAAACTTCAAATTGACTCTTTCTTGTAGAGCTACGCTGAGCACGATTGTCACTGTGCTGGATGTAAGAAGACTTTCATCCCATGTGCGTCGATGCTTGTGGTTGTACATGCGAAACAGTTGTACTACAAGGCGATTCACAACTTCCGTCTGTCCGTCGGTCTGAGGATGGAAGACCAAATCCCACGATGTTGCGCAACGTTGTCTTTTTAGTGCGCTTATCGAAGAAATCGAAACTCAATTGTTCAGCTGTCTATTCTTACTATATAAAATAAAATGAAATTGAATATCTCCCGACCTCCTAATAACATTCTAATTGGCTTAAAAAATATAAAAAGATTTTAATTCTTACACACATTGACTTTCTATATAAAATGAAACGAATATCTTATCATGAATGCCTCCTAAAATGATGTGAGTGCTTACTGAATAAATTATTGGCAATTTTTTATAGTAAAATATTGCATTAATTCCATGTAAAGTGCTCAAAACTCGAATTTGATAGTTGCATGTAAGTCGTCCAAGCGCAATTGATAGGTAGTGACCATCTCACATGATGTTTCTTCCCTTTGATTTTCGATGCGCTTACTGAAAAGTAAATTGTATACACCAAGGGGAAGAGAGTGGACACTCGATGGCAGAGATGTGGGATATCTGAAAAGAGCGACATTGCTGAAGGTTGATGATATTAACGGTAAATTTGAAATGCTAAGGGGAAGTCGCCATTGAATTTTCATAAAGTCTGAGACAACGATTCTAGGTGTTTTGACCTACTGACTAACCCAGGAAGGAACAACGATTTGGACGACGGTCCTAAAAGATCGGTTTCAAAAATAAATTGAAGGATAGTTAGTTAATTCAGCGTGTTTCATCCTCTTGATTTTAAATAAGATCGGAGCCAACGCAAACTATTGCACAATTTTTAGTTAAGTTGAAATAGCATGAATCATCCTTCGCTCGATCTATATAATATTTGAGCATAACTATACCCATTAAAAATATATTGCATCCTATAGTTTACAACATTATTCAAAAGAAGGATGGATCTTCAAATCCATCTCTCACATAGGAAAAGTATTGTGCATAGTGCAGTCAATGCGATTCATCAAATGCATATGATCTACAACAATCATATATTAATAAAACCAATCCATTTTACAACAATTTCACAATAAAAAAAATGCAATCCTGTCAATTATAATCTAAGCTAGTAAACAATGATAACAATGCACATGTGAACCACTTATCTTAGCAATTAGAATGGGCGACCGAAAACTTGACTACAACGTTCCTCCCTTCCAACTGATCTCTATGCGATGTAGGTTTTCTCGCCGAGAGACCACCCCCGAGCTAGATACGAATCCACTAGGGTGTAAGAGTATTACTCCATAATCTTTCTCTAATCAATCTTCTTCATTTTCCCATGCATTCTTAAAATCCCCCCTTTTACGAGCACCTTAGTGCTCTCTTTATAGTCAAAGTTACTTACTGTAGTTTGGCTTCCCAATATAAGTTATTGTTTGAACTTAACTTATTAACTTTAGTTAATTTTAACTGATCAGCTTTACTTAGTCAATCTTTAACTTATTAGTTATTTTATCTTTAACCCAACTAACTTTAACTTAGTTAGCTTTATCTTAACTAGTTAGTCTACCTTCGCTAACTTTAATTACTTAACTTAACTTAGTCAAACGTCTTGAGATAGCTAATTTAACTTAGCTAATTAACTCAAGATCTTTATTCAACCTTCTTAATCAATTATCTTGAGATAATAAATCTCAACTTAACTCATTGACTTCTAGTATCTTTTCATATAGTTATCCATGCATTAGATGTTGGTTTTCCATACATAGCCATGCATTAACTGCTAATTGACAGTCCTTCTTTAATCTTACTTACTTCATTTAACTTATTGGTAATAACATTTAAATAGTTATTTATAAATACCAATATGTTTTATTGGTATAATAAATCACTTTATCTTTATTCCTAATTTATAATTAGGCAAATATTAATCATTTTTCCATTTAGGAACTTTAAAAAGATCCTTTGCCGAGGCCAGGATATCAATGTCATTTAGGTTAACTTCTTGCTTTTAATTAATGGCACCCAACATTGGTTAGCCACATGCTATTAGTTAGGTCATAGGAACTTGTTACTGCCTTGCGGCGACTAGAAGTTTCCTCGACGTCCTTATCTAGGACTAAGTTATTAACATACTTTTAAACCTAAGTGTTTTCTTAGTGAACATCACAGTTCACTTTAAGTGCTCACAGCACTAGGATGACCACTGTCATCTAAACTTATGGCTACCAAGCCATTCGCCCTCTCCCCCTAGTGGATTAATCCATGCCCCATTCGTTTCATTGTGTCAAGCCTTCAATCTCCTAAGTCTACAAATTCACTTTACAACTTAGGAAAACATAATCATACTTACAAATTTTTACATGTGGAGCTTCTATCATGAGCTCCTTGACATCGACGGGTACACATTTGTAATTTTTGTTTTAGAAACCCTAGGGGAGAAATAGGGATATTACAGGTTTAATACAAAAGACCCCTGACGATGAAGTCTAAATACTTAGATATAAACATACAACCCACAAATATTAGGTTGTGATGGATAAATATAGCTCATTTATGTCCTAATTAAAGGAGGAGGTTAGTCATGGTTGTTAGGGGCCTTGCCCCAATAAGCATTAGAGGATCAACATTAATAAGCACCACGAAACCCTACCCATAAGTAGGTGGCTTTGAGGTCTTTGACCCATCCAAGATAGAAATTGCTAGAGTGGGCATAGTTTGTCAAGATGTGGGGGTCCAACAAAAATGTTGTTCAATACTCTTGAAACTATAGAAGTTGTTGACCAACCATGTGACAAGGCCTACTATAATTTCACCCAAAGGAGATAGATTAAGAAGGTGACCCTTTCATTCTAGGTAAACCAAATGGGTCAAGAGAGTTTAGGGGCACTCTACTCATCATACATGAGACTCATGTCAATATTGAAGAAGTTGTTGGGGATGCTCCATCTCCAACCATATTTTCAATTCTATGCAGTTATGCAATAACAAGCTAGCACACATTAGTGCTACATCAAACCAATAGAAATGATGTGAGGATACAACAACATTAAAAAAAATCATTTTTTTCATATCCAAAAGAATGTTTCAATTAAGAAGATAATCTAAGTAATGTTGAACCTAATAGCCCATGAGAGGCAATTGGTTAGCAACGTGACCCACCATGTCAAGGATGCAAGAAAGTACTATTGAAAGACATAATCAACTAAGTCTAGACATTTTGATCAAAGGAACAAAACCATAAGGGGTGCTTCAAGGTTTCTGTTAGTGCATAATAACCCTCTACATAGCTTCATTCTCCTACCTAGGGACTTAGGCTATGATCGCATGAGTCTACTGACTAAATCCCATTCAATTTGGCCCTCTAAGTCAAATTGGAGCTTCCTATTAATCTCTAGGGTCCTAAACCATGCTTATTTTCCTTTATTGAACTCCTAAAGTCTATTTTGGCATACGAGGGAGACTTCCTTCAATTCAGACTTATTTTCCTTGATTTTAGGTTCCCACATTGCAAGTTAGAGTTGCAGAGTGAATCTAGGGATTTTACTCCACAGTTCAAAGACTCCATGCACCTCGGTTTTAGTTATTATGAGACAATAGTGCACCTCATACATGTTCCCTTAGTCGATAGCATATGCCTTCAGTTAGTTGCATGTGCCTTTAGTAAGTTGTGTTAGGATATTTAGACACTTAGGAGTTAGTTAAGATCAACTTGTTATTATGTATCCATTAGGTAAAGTATGTTTCTTTAGTATGCATTTGTACATATGTAATTCGACGATCACGATATGTTCTTGACATATAGTGATCTAACAGTTCATCTTCTCCTCGATCTTAACAACCATTGATCTGTGACTTAACACCTGATTGGTCCATGATCTCTATTTAAATAACATGGAGGGTCATTTTATATTTTATCGATTATGAGAATTGGTAATACTATTTTTCTTTTGCATAATAATATTTCCTCAAGTAGCTATTTGGTTGGGGCTATGGAGTGTTTCCCCCTTCGAAGGTTTAAACCATGTAAAAATCTCAATGTGTTGATATGTGATCTATTTGTGTGAGCAACTGCTCAAGGTGTTCTATCTTTTGGAAGTATAATGTGTTATTCGAACATAGTATGAAAGCTCGTACGAAGTTTTGCTTCTGTTGGTGATCTAGATCTTGAAACAATGTTGCCGAGGCCATCAAAGGAATTTTGGTTATGATACTTTTGTTCATTTCTTGAGAGGTGCTCCATTGCATTCAGAGCATCATTTCTTGTTGGAAATACTTTTCATTTCACTAAAATAAGTTTATGTTTTCCCAAGATACGACCATTTTACTGTATCCAAAGGTATATTGTTTACAGCTACGCATTTTTTAATTTGTTTTCTAGTGTGCTACCTTTTCAATATGTGTATGCTCTTTTATGTGCACTCTGTGCGAACTTGGCAAAACATAATCATAGTGGAAAGGGTTTTCTTTACTGCATATGCTCTTTGTCGTGCACTTTGTGCAAACTCAATAAACTAGAAACTATAAGAAAAAATTTGTTTTTAGGAAGGCTAACCAAGGACTAACCCCAAATCTAAGACATTTTAGTTTCAGAAGTTTATTTTTTTGTTTTTGAATGGTTGTATAAAGTGTCTTGCAGGACAAAAAAAACGGTTTTTTTGGTAGGCACGCTCTCACAACAACAACAACAACCCCATTCTCCTACATAATATTACTAAATATTTTGCATATTTCACTATGTTGAAAGTTACTTTAAAAAGTAAGAGGTCTTGGGTTCAAGTCATTTTTGTTACTTTTTGTAAAATTTCATGTAGCTTTAAGTTATAAAGTAACTATATTGTAAAAGTGTTTCCCACTTGTTTTATAAAAGTGGGTCACTTCTTTTGAAGCAACTTATTTGTAAAAATGAGCTTATAGGAAAATTTAGTAATGGGGGGGGTCTTTAGTAATGAGTCTCTAAACCGTGGAGTAAAATCAAACCTTGCCTACCACGTGGCCCCTTGCCTCATTTTTATGCCTTTTTTTTCAAAAGGGCATAACTTTGGCATCTGAAGTCCATTTTCAATGTCGTTTTTTTTAACTGTTTATTTTTCGATTTCTTTACATCTAGACCAATAGTTTATGTTTTTACAACCTTCATATTAAAGTATGGACGCTCCATGTTATATTATTCTTACTTGTTCCAATTACTTCTCATGGAAATCCCATATGGAGGATGTCCTACAAAGTAAGGGACTTTACAGGATTACCTTGGGGAAAGAAACTAAACCTAATGATGATGATAAGAAAATAAAATGGGCCAATAAATGTGATGAGGCTCGTGGATTAATCACAATTTCTAATGACTTACGATTCCACCTTCAAGGAATTGATGATCCATAAACAACTTGGGAAAATTTGGAAACTGTGTTCGGTAAACCCAATGAAATTCGAGGTCATCGGCTTGAAAATTAGTTGATTACCTTAAATCCAGGTGATTTCTCTAGCATACAAGACTATTTGTATAAGTATAAGACCCTCAGACTCTCACTTGATGAATGCGGCATAAAGAGGAAAGAAGAGGAATGTATTTTTCATATTCTTTCCAAGCTTGGACCTACCTATTATGTTTTTGTATCTACCTTTTACTCCATGAAAGAATATTTGGGGATTCACTATAAAAATATCACTCTTGAATATTTTTATGATTCCTTGATTAGAGAGCAATAGTAAGCTCATACATCTTGGAATAAATAGCAATGCAGATACATCTAGCAAATACTTAGTGGCACAACAGAAAGAGAAGTCCAAGCATCTCAAGAAGAAACATCCTTGCAATAATGGAGAAAAACAAGGGTAGCAAACCCTCTTAGCCAATTGATCCTTCCAAAAATGACAAAGGAAACAAATCAAAAGGTAAGAATATTGAGCATCATTGCAACTTTTGCGAGAAAGATAATCATGATGACTCTAAATGTTTCAAGAAGATGGATGGCCTGGAAGCAACAATAAATAAGCACAACATCAACCTTGATTTGTCTCCAGGATCTACATCTCAAGGACATGCACTTTGTGCTTCTAGTTTTTCCTTTAATGCATCTTCGTATTCTTCTTCTTCTTCAAATGAGTGGGTCATTGATTCTAGAGCATCTTATCATATGTCTAAGGATAAATCCATATTGTATGCTATGAATGAATGTACCAAACAAATATTTGTTGGTGATGATAGATCTCTTAATGTTGCAGGATCTGGAACAGTTCATGTAGATGATGGTCAATTTAATGATGTACTATGGTTTCCAAGAATTTCCTGTAATTTTTTGTCAGTCTATCAAATCACTCATTCTGGTGAAGGTAAGACTGTAACGTTTACACCTTACCAAGTTGTAATCACGGATTTCAAAGATCCTAAGCACGTCCTTGCCATTGGAATTGTTGATGATATTACCCGATTGTACAAATTTAACAGCATTGGGTCATCACCTTTTCCCTCAATTTTAGTTTCTCATAGTATTGACATAAGCAAACTTTGACATTAACAATGTGGTCACTTAAATTATCGCTCATTACAAAAAATATGTAATAAGAAATGGTGACAGATCTTCCAATGGTATCTTGCAGGGATGGTGTTTGTTTTGGTTGTGTACTTGGAAAACATCATCGGGATAGTTTTGACAAACATGCCTCTTGGCATGCCTTAACCCCCTTGCAGCGTGTGCATAGTGACTTGTGTGGTCCTCTTCCTTCTACTTCCTTTTCTAGATTCAATTTTTTCTTAACTTTCATTGATGATTACCCCAAATGGGTTTATTTCCTAAAAATTAAGAGCGAATTATTTGGCATGCTCTTTGCTTACAAGGCCCTTTTTGATAAACAATTTGGTCATCAAATTATTAAGTTAGATCTAATAATGGGGGGGAATATGTTAACAACAAGTTCACTACTTTTTGTACTGCACAGGGCATCCAACTACAACACAATGTTCCATATACACCATAGCTTAATGGTGTAGCTAAAAGGAAGAATCACACCTTAAAAGAAATGGTTAATTGTATGCTCCAAGCTAAGGGGATAAGTCTTCAATTTTGGGTTGAAGCCATAAATTGTGTAAATTACATAGTTAATCGCACCCCCACTAAAGCTTTACAAGCTGTCACACCGAAAGAACCATGGAGTAAAATTAAACCATATGTGAGGCACTTCCGTGTGGTTGGCAGTGAAGCATGGGCTCATATTCCTAATGAAAAACGCAAAACATTGCAACCTAAAAGTGAAAAGTGCATATTTCACTACTACATTTTTTACCTATAGGGGTGGTTGTCTTCCACCCCCAAAAGTGACTTTTGGGGATGGTTTCGGCTTTAGAGGCGACCTTGAAAAAACCACCCCTAAACACACCAACGCTAAAATTCTGGGCTTTTAGGGGCGGTCCTAAAAGAGATCAAAAACACCCCCAAAAGTCACTTTTGGGGGCATTTTTTAACCCCCCCCCCTTGGGTAGATACCTATCCAATGGGGAGATTTTGAACTAGTTTTGGCTTTAGAGGCGGTCTTGAAAAAACCGACGCTAAAATTCTGGGCTTTTAGGGGCAGTTCTAAAAGAGATCAAAAACACCCCCAAAAGTCACTGTTGGAGGCAATTTTGAACCCCCCGGTAGATACCTATCTAATGGGGAAATTTCGAACCCACCCTAAAAGTCTCTCTTCCAAACCTACGGGAGTGGTTCAGAACACCCCCAAAGGAACCGACACTAAAGAGTCTGGGATTTTAGGGAAATTATAAAAGAGATCAAAACCATCCCCAAAGGTGTCTTTTTGGGGGGCAGTTTTGACCCCCCCAAGATACCTATAGGGGCGGTTTGGAATCCTTCCTAAAAGTCTCTCTTACAAACCTATGGGGGCGGTTATGAACCCCACCCCCATATAACTTACTCTTACAAACTTATGTGGGTGGTTTTGAACACTTCTCGTAGACTCCTATAGGGGCAATTATAAACCCCCTCATAGACTCCTATAGGGGCAATTATAAACCCCCTCATAGACTCCTACGGGGGCAGTTTAGAATCCCCCTCATATACTCCTAGGGGGTAGCTATAAATCCCCCCTCATAGACTTCTATGGGGGCAGTTATAAACCCCCCTAATAGTGACCTACGGGGGTAGTTATAAACCCTCCTTGTAGAAACATACAAAGACGGTTTGAAACCTTCCTCATAGCCATTAATAATATAAATCATCATAAGAAAATATTTTATTAGAAATAACAATATTTCAATATCGACATTAGGGAAGGGGTGAATTGAACCACCAACCTCCTACTTGTAAGGAAGGCGCTCTTCCATTGAGCTAGAACCCTCTTAAAATTTAATTTATTTTTCCAAACACAATAATAAGCACAAAAATCTACCTTGTTAGAGATCTGGACAAAGTGATTAAAGTAAGAGTCCAACTTAAGGCTGGAATGGTTCAATTTGAAAAACTTGGTTGAAGCTCTTGTAGATATTCCACTTAATAGTAGAATTAATTTCCTCCTTCGTGGGGAGAAGGTGGCGTGGGGCATCAAAAGAGATTGAGTAGGGAGAGAGGCAATCAATCAAAATAATACCCATCATCTTAAGAACCAACTGTGGCTCATAGAGCCAACAAGGGTTCTGACCTGTTTGGCCAAGGATGGAAGTCTCTCAAAAGAGAAGAGTGCCAAAAAGGGGTATCTATCACATCTTGAAGAGGATTCTACCATATGTCATACTCTATGAAGATAGATGATAACTATGAAGGTTGTCTCTAGGTGAAATGAATATGCAACAAACTATACATGTACAATATACCATTGAATAGTCCTTTGCATTGAATACGACACTGGAGCATGATAGTTTGTGTTATCACCTGGAAAATCATATGCTAAAAGAAACCAAAGGTGTCAGGATGACTTTAGGAAGCGGGTCCACGTCATTGATTTAACATCCTCTCAACTCAAAATTGGTGCATTGGCAAATCAAAGAGGTTATCCATAAATGACTTGAGGCTTAAGGTATGAAGGGGGTCTGTAATACCTCATGAGGATCTCTTCGGTCTATTTTTCATGGATAGGTCCAGGGATTTTAAAGTCCTATTCATGGCTATGATAGCATTGTTAAATGTGGTCCATGGTCTACCTTAATCTATCAATTGGACCATTGATGGCTTCCTTTTCAAAGAGTGCCTTCTGATTTCTAGTTCTCCCTTGTATTGAGAAGAATGAGGCCATTATTAGTGCTCCCACAAGGCTAAGAAAGTTCTCTAATATCATTGTCGTGTTTATGATAGAAACTTGTGGTTATAAATGGAAACAATTTTGCACTTAGAATCTATAATTTTCTTGAAACTAGGCTAGGGATCTAAATATGAATGTTGAAATCTGCGAATAATATATATTCTAACACTATATCTACTAATAGTAATGCTAAAATATGACTAAACAAAACTAATTTTGAAAAGTTATAAAATTTTGGATGTGAAAGTTGAATTAGATGTTGGAATTTGTTTTTCATTGTTTTCTCAAACTCATCTAAAATTTACTAAAAAAGGATCCAACTCTTGAATAACATGGAGCAATCCCAAAGGGGTTGGTTCCAATGATTAGGAGTGAGGAGTTTCTCACCATTGACCAAAGGTGTAGGCCATTTCTTTTGCAGTTAACATGTATTTAGCAACCAAAGCCTAAACTACAGTTCAATATATTTGCAGAAGAAGACATACAAGAGAAAGACCAGTAACAACAGGCATACATCCAACACCACTATCAAAAGATCTCAGCAATACTTGAATACCAACTAAATTTTTATGACCATAGCCAAAATAGCAAAATGCAGACAACAACATCAATGCCAAATAAAAATAACTAAGACATCAATTCCACAAAAAGCTATCTTAGCTAAAGCTGCTACAATGCAACTCTAGAGCAATTGTCCTTTCAATAATATAGTATATACATGATTTCAAAATATGAAAGTAAATCCAACTACCACCTAAGAGAGAAGTTGGGCAAGGTTAGCAAGCCTTTCTATGAAATGTCCAACAAAAACATATGGCCTCATGTTTTCACATAAAGTGCATCGATTGATGGGCTATGTAGAGAAGGCAAGCTGCAAAAAAGGGTTCAATAGCTTTCAAAAAAGCATACCAAATCTCACAATCTTCGCAATGTCAACGAATCACTGAACATATCATATCAATATGCTACAAGCCTTCTAGTCACCATGATACACAGTAGCATCATCTCTTACAAAATCAATGATGCAATTTCAATACATACCAAGACAATCCATGCAAAAAAAGTATATTTCTCCTACATTGTTTCTAAGTCTAGATTTTGGAAACACACATATAAAACAATGCATACAATATCAACATGCAACAACTCATTTAATTACAGGAGATAGTATTGTTTGGACACTGAATCAAATTCTAAGAAAGAGTCATTGCATTTAAAGACCCATGCAAACACAAAACCATGGAAGAGAACTCAATTTTCCCATCCTACAAAAAAGGGAATCTATAAAATTGGCAGTATGTACAATGCTATGACATAAGTTCCCAATATCTTGATTACAAGAGCCTTAGAACTAAGCAAAGCAGATTTTAGAAACCACTGTATCCTATAAGCAATCCTTGGACTTTTGTCCCAATTGATAAAATGGATACTTGAAACAACAATCATGGCAATGTTAATAGACCACAAAACACACAGATGAATCTGAACCATAATCAAATGAGAATGTTTATCTATCAATCCAAGCAACTAGAAACTGTTCTTTGCTTCTATTACTTGAAAACCTACCTCTCTAAATACTTTTCACAGTCGATAATTGACATTGATCGAAGCAACAATACACAAGCTGCCTAGAAAGTAAAAATAGAGGAATTTTAGAAGTTGTCTCTTTAACAGGTCTTATGTTTCCTGGATGCTTGTCAAAGTCTACCATTATTGAATAATGCTCATGGGAGATGGGTCATAGTGAATGACTTAATTTCAAACATCAAACATATGTACACAAGATGCCTAAAAAGTAAAAGTAGTTTCCAAGTAAATTGCAAAAAGAATAAACACAAAATATCCTCAGTAGCAAGCCCAATACAAAGTGCTTAAATTGGGACTTGCCATTAAACTATAAGCAGTCGGATAGATAAGCCTCGATGGAGGAGATAAAGTGGAAAAAAAATCTTAAAAATGACTTTTAGTTAATTTGGAATAGCTCATGTAATCTTCCTACTTAGCCTCAAAAGTAACAATTGGTAAAGAATTATAATAATTGGTGTATTGGCCCACTTGAAACAAGAACCCTTACATTGTTGTCATTTTACTATCTTTTGAATTGACAGACTTATCTAAAGCAACCTCCAAACCTTGAAAGTAATATTTATAGGAAATCAAAAGTAACTAGAATGGCAACAATCTTGTTGGATTTCTCATCCATTCCCTGTAAAATAATAGTATGTAAAAGAGAAGCTTCATCCTCAAACAAGGAATGAACAATCTTCTACTGATTCTTTAGTCCTTCATTTTATGTCTGCAACAAAGAAACAATAGTATGCAAAGCTTCTACTTCTTTATGAAGCAAATTATGAGATTCTTATAAGGCCACCACCTTCTGCTCTTGAATCTCCTGCAAATATGGAATACAAGTGCTTCATCTTCGTCAAGGGCACCCATCTTCATAAAAAAAAACTTCCAAATCTTTACAAATTAGGTAAGTGTCTACCATCAATGTTATGCCACTAATTAATCTATATATGGTCTTGATTTGCTTTAAATAACAAGCAATCAGCACCACAGGCTACCAAGCAATAATCAATAAGTAATAATTGCGGTCGATGGCCAAGCCAATAAACAAATGTTCACCACGCAGTTGAGCTACCAAATAAACAGGAGCTTCAGTTGGTCCTTTTAATACCAACAAGTCGATCAAGACCTTGAGCTACCAAATAAACAGGAGCTTCAGTTGGTCCTTTTAATACCAACAAGTCGATCAAGACCTATGTTGCACTAGCTTTAGGGATGGGGGAACGAGTCCCCGGGATGGCTAGAGCGCACCCCCAATTTTTCAGGGGACGGAAATTATATATATAAGTTTTAAAAGTTAGAATTCACCATAAAGATTGTAGTTGCTTGTAATCACAATAGTCTACTCTTTATAGTACTATGCACATCCCTTAGACTTGCTAATTTTGAAAAACCTCAGGTAAATAAGAAAAGGACTGCATGACCATTATTGGTACCTGAACATGAGCAAAATGTAGTTTAGCTTTAGGAAACTTAAGTTTAACTATTTTCAATGTGCCCTTAAGGTCCATGAAGGGTCTATGAGAAGAATGTTTATCTCTATAACAACTGTTCTTCCTTAAATTTCTTGTTTATAATGATTGGGTTACAAAGCATTCCCTTCACAACAAGTTCTGCAGATTTTTACAGCTGTGTTGAAAACCACTACAAAACACTTTGGGATATACATGCTTGCATTCTATAAAGAGATTGGATTCATATTTTAGACTAATAAGGATATTGAATAGGAATTTATTCAAATGTTTAGTACCCAATCTAACTCTTTAATATCCAATTGTTTTCACACTGCTTGAGGTTGGGATAGGGGAAGAGTTGGGCTTGAATAACTCTTGGACACCTATGTACAATATGTAAAAGTTAAGATGACCTTAAAAATGAGAAGAACAAAATCAATACCCAAAAGGATCAAACCTTTGTGTTGTTGCATTCCTTAGTTTGTTGACAAGGAGGTTTTGCTACTTGTTAAATCACCAGAAACCCAAATCAAAATCCATCATACACAACCCATATTTTGAGATGCAACTTGTATAGATTTAGATTTAGAATAATACAAAAAATGTGGATGGAATAAATGATCATATTTCCCAATCATCAATGTCCAATGTCAAAACTGAAGATCCATGAACAAAACATCTCCAAAATCTGCCTAGGACACCTCTGAAATCTTCCCGGAAGTCCCCAAAATCTATTGGGGATGTTTTGGATACGACCAAGAAGTCCCCAAGTCCCTAATGAAGTCCCCAAAAGATTAGGGACGTTTCCTAGGGGTCCCCAAGTCCCCAAAACATGGGGATAGCGGGTACGGGGATTTTTTTGGGAGGACGGGTCCCCATACAACATAGATCAAGACTCAGTCAAATATTGGCAAGCAGATCAATCGACTAATCATCTGACAAATATTCAAATCACAAACTATTGATCTTGGGTAAACCTCTAGTTGAATCAAGTCAATGGCTCAACAAGTCTACCTTCCAGTCAGGTCACTTTACAGTGAATTCTCCAGCCACTAGTCAGTCGATGGACACTAGATCGATGATAGACCTCCATGAACGTGACTCAAGACACAAAGGAAACTCTGGTCGAGGCTATTCCGATCTCTATTGACCACACACGTCAATTCAATGCTCTTCCTCCCATCGGGCCACACTCACAAGTCGCAAGTCAACAATTCAGTGCCTAAATCGACCACGGTTCCAAATTTAAGGTTCGATCTAATCATTTGAACAATTGAATCAAATTGACTTATAAACTTAGTCGTTGTAGCTTGGGTGGTTGGGAGGAAAGATTGTTTCCCTCCCCACCCAGGTTCAATTCTTGCAAGTGACATGATGCTCTTGTTGAGCCCCATTGTAATGATTGTATTTTCAAGCTTTCCTTGATTCCTTCGGAATAGCAGGAAGGTGATTTTTCCGCTGAAAAAAAATAAATAAACTTAGTCAATAATAATGATCCCGTCATAAATCATCAAAACACAGACAAATTCCAGGTTGAACATCTCAATCAGTGCCCCAAAGTGCAAGTTGACCCCACATGAATCTAGGTTGAATTCATCACTCGACCCAACCAACAATCAAGTCGATGTCATCATGCAAAAATAATTCCACAAAATTTAGCGATTATATCGATGAACCATTCAATAAGTTAGTAGCTTATTGACCACACCAAACGCAATTCGACCAAAAGACAATCTCTCAAACTTAGTTGATTAGCTAGCTGAAGGTTGACTCCAATTGAGTTTCAATGGGATGGCACAAAGGATACCCCAAGAAATCGCTAGAAATATTCAAGAGCGTGTTGATATATTACATTTGCGTCAATAAACTAGGGCACCAAGATAATTGGTCCATACTTCACACCTAAAGCAACCAAATCATGCCAAACAAATATGTGCTCTTTAAATCTTTGATGGAACTCTTCTCATTTTTTGCAAAACCCTTGATCATAAACCAGTCGGATTTGACATCATGTTGGATCAGGCATTAAATAGCAGAAGAGAAATATATTTACAATAAAAGAGTGGTGATGTCTAAAGACACAGTTATAGAACCTAAGCACAATGCACAAACTCCATAAGAGCACAATGATCTGATGATAGACCAATCCATAAGGACCATCTATAAATAGGTTTGGGTAGGATCCCAAACCAACAAAAACTTGACTACACAGGTCATAATTGTTCATAAAATGTGGATTTCAAATCCAAAGTGGACATACTTTAATCGACGGTCGGATCTCTTCAACACTCTACTCCTTTCTTCCAACAAGGTGAGGTTACCAGTGAACCATAGGTCCAACCATACAATATTGCTAAGCCCATAGTAAGTTGCAGCAAGCCAGACATTATAAGTTAATGGAGTTTTTGCAACAGTTTCATCTAGGCACAAGTATAAAAATGGCAACACTAATAAGTTGGCATACATGATTCCAAGGCCACCCACATCCAAGATAACATCTTTGGGGAGTCTAACTTATGCACATGGAACCTTTTACCTGTGATGCATACAAAGAGGGATACATTGAAATGAGGACTTCAAGGAGGTGTTTCAACAGCTACAAGACCAATTTCATGTAGAAGAAGGTAACAATAAGATTGACTATCATCTCCATAATGGGTTACTCTACAAGTTAGACAAGCTCTGCATTCCTAGAGCTGAAAGATTGTAGCTTATCATAGAAGCACACACTCCAAAGTTGCAGGGGATTTTGGTGTTGGGAAGACAGTAACTTACAAAGGTATGTGTATTGGCCCAAAATGCAAGAATATGTAGCACAATATATTAGAGGATGCATACTTTGTTGTACTAGCAAGCCCAATAATAGAGAGAAAATTCTATACCATCCCTTACATGTATCCACTCGCCCTTGGGAAAGCATTTCCATGGATTTTGTGGGTGGGTTATCAACCACTAGGAAAGGACATGACTATTTATTTGTGGGAGTTAACATATTCAGCAAGATGTGCATTCTTATGCCTTGTAAAAATACCACCAAGTGACAAGAACCAATGCACATGTCCTATGAGTAGGTCTTGGTGCACTTTGGGATGCCAAGAAGCATCATCTCAGATAGGGATACAATATTTCTCAATTCCTTTTGGACTACACTTTTGAAGAAGATGGACACTAAGTTGAAGAGAACTACAGCAGTGCATCCACGGACAAGTGGGCAGACAAAAGTAGTCAACAAGACTTTGGTGCAGCTTTTGAGGGCTTACAATCAGAAGCATCCAAAGACTTGGGATGAAAATTTAATCTATATTCAGCACCCTTATAATAGAGCGGTCCACACTTCCATTGGTAGGTCCCCTTTTGAAACTTGTTTTGGGTATCTGCCACCTTCACCTCTAGATGTTGTATATGAACAACAAGGGGGAGTGAGGGAAGACACCACATGTGAAGCATTAAGAGATGAAAAAATCATTGATAAGATCAAGAAAATCCATTTGCAAGTACACTAGACATTGAAGAAGTCACGGGAAAAGTACAAGGCCAAACATGACCAGGTTGAGAAATCATTCAAAGTGGGGGATAGAGTTTGGTTACAACTGAAAAAGAAAAGACTACAAGGTGTTGGTAAAAATATCAAGGCTCTGCAATATGGTCATTTTGAGGTATTAAAGAATGCCTACAAACTCGGTCTACCCCTATACATGCACATTTACTCATTAGTGAATGTTGAAATTTTGAAACTCTATGAGCCTTCCATGTTAGATCAAGAGGAGGAGCAAGTCCTACCTACCACAAAGGACTTAGCACCTGATGTTCAAGCAGAGTTGGAAAAGACACAATTTTGTAAAAGAGGTCCATGGTACTCCTAGAGAAGGTAGAGGAAAACTTTCCTCACCTCATTTAGTAAGAGCTTTTGGGGACCAAAATCCTCCCAAAATAGGGAGGTATGATTCGAAATGGTTTTGAAGTTGGATGAATTGGCCTATAGGGCCCATTTTAGGGGTAGGTCTTACTTTGCAGATTTCGGTTCTAGAACCTTACAAGGCCCGTTTAAGGGCTTAAACAATGTTTTTCGGGGTCAAAAGTTTGTGAGCATAGCTCTCAACCCCTCGACGTTGTTTAACACTCTCACAAATTTCCAGTGGTGCAAGAATCACCTCAATCAAAGTCTGTATGAGGAAGTTATGCCTCCCACAAGTTGACCTATCCAATGGACCACCATAGTACCAAGTGGATTCCACGTCGACGCTCATTCCCCACACATGTGGAGCTAGTCACGTGTGGACTTTCAAGAACATTCTAGGGGGTCCAAAACCTTAACCCTAATAAAGAGTTGAGGCATGTGACAAACCCTAAAACTAACCCTAGATGGCTATCAAGATATGTTAAATACCAAGTCGTTAGGAGGAGAAGGGGTTCCATTCTGATAATGTTATTGTATCGTTCCATAGTTGAGCAACAATAAGAGAGTGGATATTAGAGCATAACAAAGGAAGTAGGATATTTTGTAGTAGTCGTGCAAGCAACAGTCTCAGAGGCAACTCCATAATGACTACCACTTTCTTTGTATTTGCATTACATATTGGAGAAGAAAAACGCAAGGCATAGTCCTCACTTATGGCTGGATTTTTCACCATAGTGGGTTTTTCGAGGATATATCTTGTGTTATTTTTGTGGCTATATTATTTTGCTCTAGTTATTTTCCTGTCAGCTCCAATTTATTTATCATTATGTGGAATTAAACTAACTCAATGAATGAAATTGTAAGATCTATTGTGACAAATTGTTCCAGTGGAATATCAATATCCATCATAATTTAAGATCAAGAATTTAAAGAGCCAAAAACTCAAGTTGAAACTAAAGTAAATCTAATGCAAATTGCAATGAAATATGAACTATGTGTACTAGAGAAGGAACTAGAAATACACAATAAAGAGAGTACAATAGAGAATTTGTTGGTGCAGCCAACAAACAACATTTAGAGAGTTTGAAAAAGATTGCCAAGTTACAGATAGAATGGCAAAGATTGTGTATCCTGGTTAGGAAAAAATTGCCAAGAATTGTTGTTGTGGCTTAGATGAAAAATCTTTGATGCTCGTTGATATATATTTTGATCTCACACTTGAAATACTAAATATAATGATTTTTTTCATTGAAAAAATAATATAAAAAAATTTCTTACTTCCCCCTTTCTATGTATCTTCCTTACTATTGTACACCACCATTATAGTTGATACATGTAACATAATACAATAAATATTTGAATTAAATGTGTTACCTATATTTCTACCACAATTTTGTCATGGTTCCTTTACAATGATGCCATTTCTAACCTATGTTACCAAAAGCAAGAATCAGAAAACAAAACAAGAAAAACAAACAAGGCTACAGAGTCTCAAGGGATAAGAGAGTCTCACAAGATTAAAAAACTTGAACTCGACCCCTCCCAAGATATACTATGCATATAAACTTGCTTAGTAATGTAATAATGTAGCATTAACTTTTAAGATGGAAATGGGAACCGAATTGAAAAACAAGTTCTCTAGTCACAATTCCGGTAACATGGTTTCTAACAATTTCCAGTGAGTACAATATCTGAGGAGATTAAGAACATAATAGCTTTTTTTCATCCAGGCCTATGGTCTTTGGATGCTACAGTGGCCAAGAACAACCTTACTGACCTATTGACAAACCTTTAAGAAGTCTTAGATTATTCCAAGATAACTATAAAATAATTAAGGTTATTGCAACTTGACACTCAACAACAAATATCTAGGGTTTAATATATGGGTATAGGACAACGCATTAAAGCACAATCATCATAGAATTAAAATCAAAATATAACATGCCCATATTCCTCCATACACTGTCAAATAACATAGTTGAAGTCTATATCCACATTAGTGTCCAAAATTTTCCATATAATTTCCCTCCTATGACTTGGAGACTACAACCCTAATCCGAGCAGCAAGCATTGATCTACTAAGAAGTATGGATCTAATATCTGTGACAAATGTACAATCAAGAAGGCTTGGTGGCATTTATAATACTTACAATTAGGGAAGATCTTACTAATATTTCACCTTAATAGAACTTTGAATAATAGCATGGTTATATGTTCTAGTAAACAAAGCTTTAATCAATCAAGTAGGAGGTTGAGCAAGTTCGACCATCTGTCCAGCAACACTAAGCACTAAAGAACAGGTTTATACAATATCTAGGATGAGGCCATTACAAAAGATGCAGAAGACAATATCTAAAGCGTGATTAGGTCTGCTCCAAAGTTGAGTATGAGAAAAGTTCAATATACAAATGACACTTTCCAAATGAGGTTTCTTGCAACCTTTATAAAGCATTATAGGCCCCAGAGCCCCTTGTAGATTGATATTTGTGGAACCAACTTACCATTGTGGGCACAATTGAGTGGAAAAGAAAAATATTTGCATGCAAAAAAAGGTGGAATTTGTGTAGGCTCAACACTTGGAGAGCATGTCCATGTTAGTGCTCAGGAAACCAGCATAAAATAGTTGGATGCATAGCTTCATCCAAAAGATACGTGATTAACTTGGAGGAAACTATCTTATGCCATTATTCAAGCAATTCTTCAAAGCTTATGGTCATTTGCAAATCAATAAGCATCTCAAGCAACATATTTTGTACAATCACATGCTCTCTCGATCAACTATCCCACATGAACTTATTTCAAGTGGATCAAAAGTCATAATAACAAACTTCACCACATATTCTATTTCAAATGCTAAAAAACCATCTTCCAAAATGATTCCTAGTAAAACCACCAATTTTTCTAACATGTACTTCAACATCACCCCTCTACAATATGACTAACAAATGGTGTACAACATTAACTTTGTCGTAACATAGTCAAATTGTGATTTTTGTAGCTATGCATACACACCAATCTCTAAAGAAAATGGAAAAGGGCAAGCTGAATTGAAACAAGGGTAGTAACCCACAAAGTCCAATCCAGAAGGATATGTTCCATCCTGTCAGGATTTGACAACACTACATAATTAAAAGCTTCAACCTGTGATTCAATATTTTCAAGCTTTGAGATGCCACTTAATGAGTCATGTTGTAGAAGAAAATCTTTTGTATAGACTTGAGATCCTAAAGGTGAGATACTTTAGCAATTGATAAGGATATGTATTTGGATTGGGATTTGCTACTGGATCCACCCAATATCCTTCCCTATTTGTCATAAATGAAAGAGGGTAACGATCTACTATTGGATATGGAACTGCATGAAGAGAAGATGGGATGCTTAAATTATCAGAGAATTCTGAATTAACCCAAGCCTTGAGATATCCCTATTAACATTGGCAATGGCTAATAAGCATCTCAAGCAACATATTTTGTACAATCACATGCTCTCCCATGCTCTCTCGATCAACTATCCCACATGAACTTATTTCAAGTGGATCAAAAGTCATAATAACAAACTTCACCACATATTCTATTTCAAATGCTAAAAAACCATCTTCCAAAATGATTCCTAGTAAAACCACCAATTTTTCTAACATGTACTTCAACATCACCCCTCTACAATATGACTAACAAATGGTGTACAACATTTACTTTGTCGTAACATAGTCAAATTGTGATTTTTGTATCTATGCATACACACCAATCTCTACAGAAAATGGAAAAGGGCAAGCTGAATTGAAACAAGGGTAGTAAACCACAAAGTCCAATCCAGAAGGATATGTTCCATCCTGTCAGGATTTGACAACAATACATAATTAAAAGCTTCAACCTGTGATTCAATATTTTCAAGCTTTGAGATGCCACTTAATGAGTCATGTTGTAGAAGAAAATCTTTTGTATAGACTTGAGATCCTAAAGGTGAGATACTTTAGCAATTGATAAGCATATGTATTCGGATTGGGATTTGCTACTGGATCCACCCAATATCCTTCCCTATTTGTCATAAATGAAAGAGGGTAACGATCTACTATTGGATATGGAACTGCATGAAGAGAAGATGGGATGCTTAAATTATCAGAGAATTCTGAATTAACCCAAGCCTTGAGATATCCCTATTAACATTGGCAATGGCTAATGTGGCTGTAGAATTAAGAATAATACCTAGAGAAAAGTTAAGCCAAGCTTCTAGAGTGCAGTCGCATACACAAGGAGATCAAGTTGCCTAAGATTCAAATTCCACCACTTTGCGAACAAAGCACATACACACTTTTGGTTGGCTCCTACATTCGATAAGAATATAACCAAGGAGATGCAAAAACGACAAGAAGCTTAGGTCTTGATGTTGTATATAGAGACGAATCATCCCCTATAACTCCTCTTCCAAAAAATCGAGGCGATATGGTCCGAAAAAATTCCACATTTCATGAAATTGGGGCGAATGGGAGATGGAAGCATGATTCACAACAAATGGGGAGGGCGAAATTGCTCCAGGGAATCCCATTCCTAAAGATCAGGTCAAATGGAAGGCCGGAGTTCAAGTTTCATGGGCAAAATCCAATTTTTTTCTGTCTTCCTCATGGGCTAACCCTCCACACATAATTTTTTTTTTTAAATAAATTTGGGTGAATGATAATAATGATAGAAAGGCACTACCATGCAAGAAATTCCCTCGACCAAAATTCGAAACCCCTAAATTTTGTCCATGTGCAAAATTTCACCTCTAAAATTTTTCTCGGTGATATGATCCGAAAAAATCCCTGTTCCGTGAAATTTGGGCATATGAGAGAAGGAATCCTGATTCAGACCAAATGGGGAGGGAGGGTGAAATTGCTCCAAAAAATCCCCATTCCTAAAAAGCAAAGCGAATGGAAGTCCAAAGCTCAAATTTCATGGACGAAATCCAGATTTTTTCCATCTCCATGGTCAAACCCTCACACAATTTTCAAAAATAAATAAATTTGGGCGAATGATAATAATGATGAAAAAGCATTACCATACTTAGAAGTGAAATCTTTATAACATTTAACTGTAAATTTTGTAAGAAAGGCATTGAGCCGCAGCTAATATATATCAATGTCACTATCAACAGTTGCACCAATTTTGATGGTAAAAAATCCTTTCAGGTTTCCCTTTTGCAAACCCTTCGTAATGAGTGGCCTGCAATTCGAAAATGCCTCTGTTATTGCTGGATGTTGTCTTAAAAGATATGATGTTCTCTCTCCTGCTGATCGGCATATTCTAGCCCAAATCCATGGAGTGCTTTCTAGGGATCGAGATGCAACATGTAGATTACGAGTCTTGACAAATCTTGGAAATGATATGAAGTGGGTATGCAGCAATGATGAATCCACTTTGTTATTGATTTCCGTGGTCTCAAAAAGTGTTTCAGATAAGAGCAGGCTGGTGAGACTCAAAGCAATTCAAATTTTAGAAGCTGTATTCTTAGATACAAAACTGTGCTTCTTAAAGAGTAATAGCCCTTTACATGAAGTTATGTCCATGGCAACTGCCATGTTCTCAAAATTTCCAAAACTATTGGTCTTATCTCCGGAATCAAGCTATTTTTGCACAGATACACTAGAAGCTGTAGGCCGTCTTTTTTGTTCCCAAAATTTTCAAAAGTATTGGCCAAATCTCCAAAATCAAGCTATTTTTGTAAAGATACACTAGAAGCTGTAGGCCGTCTTTTTTGTTCTCCTTGCTTAAATGGGCCTCTGATGTTTGAGTTTTTGGATAACCTCCTGTAATTCTCCTTCACTTCATCAAATCTGACAATAATCTCACACATTTTTAACTTTCATTTGGATGGATATGGAATATGGATGAATTTTCTTGTGACCAGAACTGAAACCTCAGTAACAAAGCTACAAGAGCTATTGTTGATGGCTGTAGATAGTGTAAAATCTGAAATCAATACATTTTACAAATTAATTGAACAGACAATCGAAGCACTTGAACAACATTGCATTATTGAAATGGAAAATGCGACAATAATGGTTTCCAGTGTACTTGTAGCTATATTGCTGCATAGATTCATCTTAAACCCAGATCTATCAAGCACTGAGAGGGATCCTATTTCTTGAGGTGTAAAAATTTACACCTCAAGAAATTCGATCCCTCTCTTGCTTGATAGATCCAGGTTTAAGTTGTAATTTTTTATTTTATAGGCCAACATGGATTTTTTTAATTATTTTTCATAATTTTTTATTTTATGAGTGGACTTGAATTTTTTTAATTACTTTTTTATTTTTGGTAATGTAACATTAAGTTGCGTCATCTCCCCCATACTGACCTGTAGAGCACCTCACTCCTCTCGGTGCAATCAGATGTCAAAAAGAAAGGTTGTTGTCTTAATGGCATCCTTGTCAAGTTCATGGAGAAAAGATCAAATAGTGAGGTCACAACAAAAGACAGATATCAAGAAACAAATCATTAAGTGGGCATTCAAGGTTTGCTTGCAATGTATTGGTTCTTGATCACCTGGACATATAGCTTTACCATTATTTCAGAGTAACCTTTAGGCTTTTTGTGATTTTCCTGTAGGCACCGGCTGTGTTACTCAAAGGTAAAGGGAGGATCCTCGAGAAGGAAGTGAAGAGATTTATTGAGAATAATTATTAATTTCCTATATTTACAGGAGAATAAGGTAGATGGATACTTAGATTTTGCTTTTATAGCCTCTCTAACCCACTCAGCCTTGTCAAAAAGATCCCCCACATATGAAGAACAATACCGAATACAAGAGACTGTACAAGCACTGAAAGTGCTTTATATGTATATCACATTCCTCGGTGATATCTCCAGACATTATGACATGGCCTGCAGTTTGTTCATCGAGTGTCTTCAAAAAGTAGAAATGGATCTTTGCAAGCCCATATTTGGGAACACCAGCTCTCAATTTAATTATTTGCAGCAGGACGAACTAAAAGCAATGGAAGGAGGTCTGTATCATTAAAATGTTGACAATTTTCTTTCCGTTGACATATTTTAGTATCATAATACAGCACATGGGTTCGGGCTAGTGGGGAATGGTTGACAATTACATTGGTCAATCTTTCAATGCACTTGAACACACTACACAAACACATGATGCCAAGGGTGGATATACAAACCAAAGTGGAACTTGGACCTGAGAGCTTAGTAGGATTCTCTCCTATACAATAATAATAATAATAATGCTGTCATTCCATCTAACATGCTTTCATGGTTTTTCACAGATGCAGTTGCCCGTTTCACTCAGATGCTTCCAGATGGAGATTCTGTCCCAGGGTGTTATGTTCCTTTTCTGAGACAGCTTGTGCAAGCAGAAAACCTTCCAATAGACTTTAGAATAGCAGCTACAAAAAGCCTTGGTCAATACATGCTAACAAGTTCCCAACTAGCAAAGTACCATAAGGATATGCTAGAGTTTCTGTTTCATTCAGAAATACCACAGCTCAAGATAACCGCATTGAGTTTAGCAGAAAAGCTCAATATCACATTTCCAAATGATTTTTCATCTGCAATCACTTTGATTGAGTCATGCCTGGGGAATGAGAGATTAAAAGAGCTAGCATATTGTGCATATGTGCGGTTGTTGTGAGAGGATAAGTTCAAGCTAGAAATACTTTTAACCCCTATATGCGATGGCCTTTGAGAAGCAAATGAGAATTTGAAAACCATTGTCATTTTTCTCTTCAAAAAACAGTTAGAGAATTCAGGTCAGTCAAAGATTAAATCTGTTTTGCATCTGTATAAACACATTGCAAAAACAGAGTGTCAGCATAGACTTGTTGAAGTTCTTGTTGAAGAGTTGCTTGAAAAATTAAAATGAGGATCTCCAGAGTGATGAACTAGAAAATTCCATTCTGCAGCCTTCTTTACAAGCTTTTCCTGAATCCTTCATCGAAAGTTCTCAACACCATGCTTTCTTATCTCAAATAAAGCCCTCCAAAAATATTTGTGCAAGGAGATACAGAAACACAAAAATATCTCTTCCAGTTTGTTACCAACCATAAACGTCAAGGACTCACAGCTGCTGAGAAAGATTTAATCTATAAGTTGCTAGATATTCTTGGAACCAAACCTAGGAAGAAGAGAAAAGGAGCTGGAAAGACGGAGGCAGCTTCATATATGTCTCTAGACGAATATGAACAAGCAATAGAAACCTTCAAGAATTGTCAAATCACTAGTAGTTTGTGGGACATTTTAAGGATGGATGTATCAATCATAGTAGCATAATTCGAGTACGAATACGGATACAAATATGATTCGATACGGAAAAAATACGTAACAAAAAAAATTAGTACGGATAAAATACGGAAGTAGACTTCTTAAACATATATAATTTTTTAATAAAATATTGAATATCAACTATTAAATATTAAACATAAAAAAAATTATTCATTTCTTTTTAGACATAATATTTACAACCAAAAATTTTATTTAAAAAACAAAAATATAAAATCTCGACAAGTTGGGATGTGATGAATGTGAGAGAGACACCGTTAGTTATTAATAATTATTTTAACACGCTGGGATGTCATGGGTGTGAGAGAGACACCGTTATTAATAATTCTTTTAATAAGAAAGTAAAGAAGTATT
Source organism: Larix kaempferi (assembly GCA_027924585.1). Classification (NCBI taxonomy): domain Eukaryota; kingdom Viridiplantae; phylum Streptophyta; class Pinopsida; order Pinales; family Pinaceae; genus Larix; species Larix kaempferi. Next base: position 12,105,076 of record BSBM01000099.1, read on the forward strand.
TACCACTACTTACAATTGACTCTCAAGGATTTTGAATTAATTAATGAATGCTTAATGAATTAGGGAAGTATCAAATTGAATGGTATAACGTTTAAATAATTAAAAATTGGATTTTTAAGATTGGTTTTCAAATTTTAGGTAGGAAATTGTATCCATATTACATCTACACCAAATATTCGGCGAATTCCGAATTGTTCGAAATTTCCGTACATGAAATATGGCCGAATTATGCTACTATGGTATCAATCATGGATTAATATGCCATTTTAAATTACATGTCTCATTACGCTTCATGTGATTCTTTGCTACAAAAAAGTGAAATAAGATGTATAAGGCCTTCTACTAGTGATGACAGTGATGCGAGCTATAGATTCTGCTGGTATTTATTGCAGAAGTGTTTGTTTGACCATGGCTGCATGTCAGTTTGTATTTGTAAAAGAAACAAGCTATCGCATATGGTAGTTCTTTAACATGTCCTGTAATATTTCGACCAAAGAAAATGCCAGAAAGATGTCTTCTTCAGTTCATTCATTGGCGTGATCTAAGATGAGTTTTTTAGAAGTCCAATCTGCGAGACTCAAATCGTTTGTTGCATGACTAATTTTGTCAAGCTATGCTTTTTTATCAGAATGACTATTATGTGGAAATTTTTAGTCAATAATTGAAAGGATAAAGCCAACTACCTGCTATTTGTTTGCCAAAAATAACTAAATACTGAGACACACTATAAGTCTATACGCTCTTGACTATCATACATAGAGACCATATACTTGGTGCATATGGTTGACTGGTGAATTAGAATGTAGTAGAATAATATGGTCAATTCCATTCAATTAGACCCCAACAGCAGTGGAAGATTGATGTTAATTACAACTATTCTCCTTCATCTTCATTTTATCAGGGTTATTCTATAGGTTGTATTGGCACTGAGATCATCCAAGATTGCCATTGATTCAACTCCATTGAAACTTCCTAGCCCATCTTAGCTGGTAGGAAATGGCAAAATATGACATGCACTCATTGGAACCTACATTGATGTATAGATAGACAGTTCATGGAGAGACTTAATAATTACCATTCCCTTGTTAACAAATTTTCCACAATTATAACTGTTAGAGATGCAAATTCATCATTAGGATTGAACATATCCACTGGTCATATGATGCTTCCTTTGAACTTTATGGGTGCGGAGCAACCAGCACCTGACCATGAGGTAGTATACCATGTCGCACTTAATGGAAAACACCACACCCGGCCCACTTAAGTGGGCATGACAGCCCTATTCTTTAATTGAACCCTGGGGGGGAATATAACCAGCCCTGCTTAACCAACCAGTCAAGGCCCTGTTCACATCCACTGATTATATGAGTAGCCAATACTTTGATTTTGCTTGTTAGTGGGACAAGGAGCCTGTCTGAACAAATTGATTCATTCATTCGTGCACAAACAATTTTGGCGGAATTCAAAGGCCTGCTAGAAGTCTCCAATGCACTGGTTACAAGATTGATATGGAGAATTCAGCAAAGAAGATGTTAATATCTGTGCACCATACCTAATGTAAATGCTAAAGCTGAAGAAGATACATGACAATATGGATACTTGTATGGTTATATGAGTAGCCAAAACTTTGATTTTGCTTGTTAGTGGGGCAAGGAGCCTGTCTGAACAAATTGATTCATTCATTCGTGCACAAAAAATTTTGGAGGAATTCAAAAGCCTTTTGGAAGTCTCCAATGCACTGGTTACAAGATTGATATGGAGAATTCAGCAAAGAAGGTTGTTAAAAAATGTGCATCATACCTAATGTAAATGCTAAAGCTGAAGAAGATACATGACAATATGGATACACAAAAAATGTTGAAAGTTTATTGTTTTGATTTCAGGCTCTCGAGGGTGTGGAAAGTAGTGGATTGGCGTATAACTGTTGATTGGGTGAATAGGACTTGAACTGATCAAAATCAAATTGTTATTGGGTTAGTGATTACAATTGTAATTGGGTCAGTAATTTTGTTTGTAATTGGCTCAGTAAAGCTTGCACCAATACACTGGTTCCTGCAAGATTGATACGGAGATTCAGCATATTATCACAAAGTTATTATCTGTGCATCATATCTAATGTAAATGCTGAAGCTGAAATAGATCTTGCCAAAATGGATACTGAAAAAATGCTGAAAATTCACCGTTTGGATTTCAAATTATTGATGGAGGAGTGGGATGAAGTGGATTAACCTATCATTGTTGATTGAGCAAGTAGGATTTAAACTCATTAAAATCAGATTGTAATTGGGTCAGTAAAACTTGTACCAATTGTAGCAAAGAGAAACCTGCATAGCAGACTGCAAACAGAGATGAACAATAACTTCATCGATTACAGAAACTGCATCCCCAAATCCTACATGCTTAGGCAGGTTCAAGAACATTCAAAAATCTGCATCAACATCTAGATGGAAAACATGTTTTGGGAGAGGAAAGCTATTGACAATCAATTTTCTCCTAATACCTTGAAACATACATTGAAATCGGTGGTTGTCTAAATCACAGAACTATCAAATTAGATTACATTTTGATTGTATTTTGGTAAGAGTAAACACACCAAGACTAACTATAGAAATTGAAGAGAGCAATGTATAGGAAGGGGGGTTAGCTAGCGTTTGACACAAGAGTAAGCCTAGCTTTATTATAAATCAGGAAATGAAAGTAATGGAACCACTATGCCCTTTCAACCAAGTTCGTACAATTGAATGATAAACAAGGCAATAAAAGACGGAGTAGTCTAACGACGCGACGATTTCGCCCGCCGGCGATCGTCGCGTCGTCCCGTCTGGCGACAGGCTCACGACCCACTCCGTCTCCCTCCCCCATGCCGTTAACGTTCCGTCAGCTGACAGCCGCCGCCGGGTCCACGCCCCTACGCTCTACCGTGCTCGACGTCGCATCCATGCATTCAATGCATGCTACCAACCACTCGACCCGATTCAAACCAGCTCGGTCTCCTCCCGCGCCGCATCTCCTCTGCATCTCGGAGAGTCGGACCCCATCTCCCCTGTCATGCAAGCTCCGATCTCCGCATTCCTGCAAGCTGTCGACTCCACGGACTCTCTCAGATCGCATCGAAGTTTGAGGGCAGCGCCTCTGAACCGACTCCCCCGGTCTAATTCTCAGGTCTGCACTAGATCCTTACATGCACCAAGAATTCTGTGCATGGTCAGCAGAATGGAGCAATATTCCATTTTCTAGAGGAGCCTACATCACGAAAGAGACCAAGGGAAGCTGTGGATCTTATTGCTTTGCAACATCAAAGGCCCATGTTAATAAATTTGTGCGAACTACATCAGCAAACCCCAGCCACGGGAACAGGAATTGTACCAAATTCAGGGGGGACTGTGTCGACCGGTCTGCGTTTGGCATTTGAGGATGAACAAATAAATTCTTCAAGATCATCTGCAACCAGAGGCGATGCAGCTTCTACCTTTCATTTTCTAACAGATGATATAACATCACAGTTGCAAAAACAGAAAGAAGAGCTTGATCAATTTGTGAGGGCACAGGTGCACATATTATTCATTTTCCATGATTCTGGATTTGTAGTAATAAAACGGTTCATCACTTTCAACTCTAGGAGATGTCCATAAAACTGCAAAATATTTTTCTTGCAACATAGACTTCATAAACACAGTTCAAAACTGTAGGACTTGTTTGTTCAATCCCTGTGAGCCTTACTAAATTTTTTTGCATGTATTGATTTATAGGCAGATCAGTTGAGGCAATCTCTTGAAGAGAAGAGGCAGAGACATTCACAATCTATCCTTTCTATGATTGAGGAAAGTGTCTTAAGGCAAATGAAGGAAAAAAACTTGGAAATGGAGAGGATCAGTCTTAGAAACAGGGAACTAGAGGAGCAGGTGAAACAGCTGAAACTGGAAACTTGCATATGGCAGAGCAAAGCTAAGCATCAGGAGGCCATGGTGAAATCCTTGAGAAAAAGCCTTCAACAGGCTGTGGTACAGGGCAGGGAACAAAGCAAGGAAGGATGTGGTGATAGTGAAGCAGATGATGCAGAATCAGCACACATAGATCCAAATGCAGAGGCCCATCGTGCGAGATCCTTGAGAGTATAGTAAGAACCCAAGGGATCAGAGAACTTGCAAGGTCTGTCAGAAGAACAGTGTTTCCATTCTCCTCCTCCCTTGTCGACACCTCTGCCTCTGCAGAGATTGTGATATTGCAGTGGATTCTTGCCCTCTGTGCTATTCTATGAAGAACGCAAGTGTGGAAGTCTACATGGCATAAACTATGCTGCAGATGTGGCGTTTGTTTGTGGAAGCTATGGATATCTGCATTACATAGCTTTGCTGTCCCTGAAGTGCTAAACATTCTACTTATTCCTTTGGAAAAATGCAGATTACTATTCATCCATTGCTTACTGACGTAGCTTCAGAACCTGAAGTAGCAGCAAGTCTACATTGGTTGTAAACTTCAGTTAAGAAGATGAAGCAGATGGCAAGGTGTTCCAGTAGGATGCCAGGATGCTGCAAGGGAAGAGAGCATTGCCATTCAGCAACAGCTCTTGAAGAGTATATGTATGCCTTTTTATCAGGGTAGCTTGTATCCACATCGATAGATAATCATATTTGGCAGCTGAAAGTAAAAAATCAGATACCATATAAACTCAGGAAAATAGAAGGGTGAAAAACAAAGGAGAAAGAGCTACATTTCCCACCCTACTAATTCTTTCTTTATTTTTTGATTCTTTGGATGAAAAGATCATTGCTCTCATCTCCCAACTGCTTTTGTGGTTCCTCAAGACCAATTGAAGGCATCCTTAGATGGTGAAGTATGAATAGGATATATGAGTGCATGGGCAGGTTTCTGCATGTAGAACCATGGCCCAGTCATTCCTAGTAACAGGTTCTAATCATTCTATAAAATGACTTGATTCTTTTGTCTAGTCTGTAAAAAATTTCTCTAATCATGTTCATTTGTATGTATTACATTTCTAATATGAATGCTTAATTTGGGTTGGAGACAGATCTTCATTGATTGGCATTTGTGATATGATCTAATTGGTTGGATTCTGTAGAAATGTTGAAAGTTAGGCAAGTGGGATAGTTGAGATAGGGTCCATGAGTTAAATTTGAGATCACTGTTAAATCTATGGTGTTTATAGTTTTTCAGCACATGTGATTCTGTCATTCCATTTTACTAAGCAACCTCATCTATACTTGGTGCATGCTTGCCCCTGTAGATTGTGTGAGAGGGCTGTAAATCGGGGTACAATACTTTTGTTAGCTTTAATGTTGATATTTGAGTGCCTTCTTTCAAGTTAATGTATTAAGGGTATCTGGATAATGCTTTAATCACGATAGAAAGTTTCATTATTGATTGCAGCTGCATTCCTGTTCAAACTTGGTGTAAAGCATCTTAATGAATCAGCTGTAAGTAATACTTTCAAGCTGTTCTTGGGTCACTTGCACTCCTGCATTTCAAAATACATGGCTCATTTTAAACTGGCGATCTAAATAAAACCTGTAAAATTTTATCACCGAGGTTCCTAAACAAGTACAATGTCTCACTTATGGCTAGAAAATGAGGATATCAAGTGGTTATCCAAGACAACAAAAGAGAGGCCATAGCACATTTTTTTTCTTTGATTTGTTGAGGTTATTTTTTCGAATTGTTGAGGACTTGCAGTCCACCTCAACCCTTTTAGACAGATTATTCAAGTGTCACAAATCACAACAAGAATGGAGCCTTTGCGGGCAGTTTAATACTATGTCAACCTCGCCAGTGAACCAAGGTCCTATTGACATATTCGGAGTATAGAAAAAAGTAAAAACAAACAAATCCTTATTCTCGAGGCTTCATTATATGTTAGATTAAATCCTGGAAGCACTTTGTAGATGTCGAAGATCCCTTGGAGCTTGAATTACCAAAACCCACCCTAAAAAACTGTAGATATCTATTTATCAAACTTAGATTTGCAAGGTTTTGAAGAAACATTTACTTTGTTAACCTAGTTAACAGAGCCAATATAGTCACAGTGCATTCTCAATTGAGTGAGCTTGTGACACTTAGCCCAAGCACATTATTAAATCCGACAAGTACACTTACCTTGCCCAATCATTGACGTTGAGTAAAATTAGGGGGTTTAAAACACTGTATTTAACCACTGCCAATAACCTCGTCAATGTCCAAGGATGTACACTACCAATGTGCCTTTGAATTCATACCATTCCCAAAGGATGTACACTACCAATGTGCCTTTGAATTCATACCATTCCCAAAGGATGTACACTACCAATGTGCCTTTGAATTCATACCATTCCAAAAGCATTGTTAGTGTTATGTTTTTTTATGTTGTTCTGTACATATAAGAAAAAGGAAAATGACCTATCCGCTACAATGGAAATTATTGTTATGGTTCAACTAACCTTTTACATCTCTGATCTAACATTTATTTGTTGTAATGAAGAGATAAAAATTTCACATTGTTGCAACTTGCCAACTACTAAAAGGAAACGTTGAAATAAAAATAAAGCAAAGCCTAAAACGAGAGAAAGTTGGTGGCTTGCCCAGTATCAGAATAAGATTTTCCAATTGTCAAACACAACTGATGCATTTTACAACAATTCACAGAGAAAATAAGTTGCAGAAAACTTATATTAATACTTGACATTCTTTGCCTTCCAAGGTGGAAGGGAAGAGGGTTTTATAATCACCACGAGTTCTGATGATTCGAAATCTCTCTTGCTGTTATGCCCTTTTGTTAAACATATTCAATTGCTATTATTATGCGATCATCAAGTACAAGTCATGCGCACTACGGTTCCACTTCACCTTCACTTTTTTTCAAAAACTGAAAGTGAAGGTAGGGTCAACTTTAACAAAAATAAAGTGAAGGTACCAACCGCTTCAAAATCATCAAAACATCCTTAAAGTAGTGTTCAAGTGATTTACATGCTATCCAATGCATGTCATGTCAGAGTAGAAATAGTCTTCTTTTTGTATCAAAATGGGATCGACAACCCGCACGAAGGTGTAAAAATCAAATTGCAATAATGTTCCCTGATGGTCCTTTCTGGGGTCCCATCATCTCCGTTGGTTCAAGGCACTCACCCTGAGAATGTTTAGCAGGGAAGTGAAGGGAAACGATCAATGAAGTATACTTCATACCTTCTTGTGCAATGGTATTGAAAACTGCTTAAAATTGGAGATATTCCTTACTTTGGTCCAAACGGTGGTTAGTTATTTGGCTCATCCTTCTTTGGAAGGATCGTCCGAGTATATTCCAAGATTGTGAATGTCTCTGCCTCTTCTCTTCAAGAGATTGCCTCAACTGATCTGCCTATAAATCAATACATGCAAAAGAATTTAGTCAAGGCTCACAGGGATTGAACAAACAAGTCCTACAGTTTTGAACTGTGTTTATGAAGTCTATGTTGCAAAAAAAATATTTTGCAGTTTTATAGGCATCTCCTAGAGTTGAAAGTGATGAACCATTTTATTACTACAAATCCAGAATCATGGAAAATGAATAATATGTGCACCTGTGCCCTCACAAATTGATCATGCTCTTCTTTCTGCTTTTGCAACTGTGATGTTATATCATCTGTTAGAAAATGAAAGGTAGAAGCTGCATCGCCTCTGGTTGCAGATGATCTTGAAGAATTTATTTGTTTATCCTCAAATGCCAAACACAGACCAGTCGACACAGACCCCACTGAGTTTGGTACAATTCCTGTTCCTGTGGCTGGGGTTTGCTGATGAAGGTCGCACAAATTTATTAACATGGGCCTTTGATGTTGCAAAGCAATGAGATACACAGCTTCCCTTGGTCTCTTTCGTGATGTAGGCTCCTCTGGCAAATGGAATATTGCTCCATTCTGCTGACCATGCACAGAATCCTTAAGATGTTATTCCAGCGTTATGCTAATGAGCCAGCCTCGTGCTGTCGTTGTTGTTGATGTATCAGTTTTATACTGATGATGATGATACTTCATCTCTGTACTGAAGATGATAATGATGTTCCAACTCCGTACTGCAGATGATGATGTTTCAGCTCTGTGCTGCAAATGATGATGATGTGTTCCAGTTGCTGATATTGATGTTATTAAAAACTTCCAATGATTTATAGATGTACCAGCCAATGTTCCAAATGATGTTGCCTCCTCCCTCCTTTTGATGATGTTGTGTAGAGCCACACTTCTTGTTGATTGTTGTTGTCAGTAGAATACCCTTCTTGTTAAGGGGAGTGTTGAAATAATGTAACTTCGAAGAATATTCTACTTGTACTTTTCATTATTATATTGTATCTCCGTCGGAGATGTTTTTGCCTCCGTTCGGGGATGTCATTATTACCTTTGGTCATGTAAAAGTCATGAGGTAAATCCTCCATTGTAAGTCGAGCCATTAGTACCCAAAAGAGTTTAATGTAAATATTATTTTGAATCTCCCTAGATAGGTCAGCCCAGTGAAGTTAGTGAGGTCGGCCCCATGGGGAAAAAGGTCACCCTCACTTAAAGTATAAATAGAGAGTATCACTCTCATTTGGATCATTCACTCACACGGGCATTTGCGCGAGAGAGGAAGGAAAGGCTAGCGAAGGAGGAGAAGGATTGTTCTTGGCTCTTGTGTTAGGGTTTGGTCTCTCTTTCTTATGAGACTTGTTCTTTGAGCATTGTACTTTGGTAATCTATATTGAGGAAGTTTTTGCTGGGTTCTCCCCCCTTGAGGGTTTCTCGAGATAAAATTTTGTGTAGCTTGTGATTGTGTATCTTTCAGAGATCCTCTTTATGTTGTTATTGTGAAAATGTATTAAATGCTAATGAAGTAGGAATCTAAGATATTGCAGCATATAAATTTAACACATCTTAAGGCAACCGCTCACACAAATAGATAAAAAATCAGTAGACTCATAAATTACGTGATTAAAACCCTCAAAGAGAGAGACAGTGCACAACCTCAACCAATGTGGCCACTTGAGGCAATACGTTAATGTAAAGGAAAAGTAGTTTATATATGAACCATTGGAAAATAACAATACATGCTTTAAATTAAGATCATTGACCAATTGAGTGTTACGCCATGGATCAATATACCCAGTAGTATCGAGGAGAAGATGCAAGAGACATTCACAATCTCTTGAAGAGAAGAGGCAGAGACATGCACAGAATTCTTGGAATATACTCGGACGATCCTTCCTTTCAAAATTACAGGATCATTGTCCACCAACCACATTTTAGACAATCCTTCCTTTCGGAATTACGAGATTCAATCTAAAGATCAACATTTAAGATGATCCTACCTTTCGGAATTACGGGATTAGCTCTAAGGATGATCAATCCCAACTGAGCTACCTGCTGTGATCAAGATACCGTAGTATCATGAGCACTACTCCCCCTTTCGAGGGAAGTCTTTACGGACTACACCAAGCTTGTTTCGGAAGTGCTCAAACTTCACACTAGACAAGTGATTATATTCATTTCTACAAATGACATAATCATCACATGTTAGAGAGGTTGTCACAATTCAGAAGGTAAAATCTGATTTGTGTTCATTTTTTGACAAGATTAATTTAGGCCTCCTTTGTTACTACTTAGGTATAGAATTTTAGCGAACTAATGGATGTGTATTTGTGTTACAAACCAATCATGGCAAGAGTTTGCTACATAAATTTAGGATGGCTGATAGTAAATCAACAATTACAGCTATAGATGTTGGGTTGAACTTACCAACCACATTTGACTTTGAACCGACAAATGAGTTGTGTATAGACAACTGGTGGGCAACTTATCTTTTTGACAACCACTGGGCCATATTTGAGCCTTGCAGTTAGTTACATTTCCACATTTATAATAGTTTCTAAGGCTGATTGTTGGATGATATCCAAGAGAAATTTAAGGTATGTGAAGGATACCTTGAAGTATGGCATCAAGTACGGGAAAGGAGAATATTTCTGATTTATGAGTTATTTAGATTTAGATTGGGTAGGGTCAATTGATGCAAGAAGTCCACCACTTGGTATGTGAGCAATAGTTGGTTTCCTAAATTCCTAGATCATACCCATCTAATGAGAATTCCAACAGTTCTAACTATATCAATGGTAAAAAATAAAACAATTCATAATGAGCCTCATAAAAAATTCAGTGCTTAAATTATCCTAATAATTTAATTTGTAACATATAATAATGATATTGACCTAGTGCAATATCACGATCCTTTCCACTAACAATTTTACATACATTAATGTTCAGTAACGACAAATAAGATGATATAATTAAACCATTGCAAGATAGAATGCTTGATATCTATGATGATTTAGGTTGAACCTTCAATGTGAGTGAGGGATACCATAGAGAAGGTATTCAAGATACTAGTCCCTCTCCCACTCTTGCTGGTAGTTCCTTCAACCTATCAAACAATCCCCCATGGGAAGGCTTTAAATCTAGGCTTTATTTCTCAGGTCTGCCTTAGAAGAGAGGAATTCAGAAATGAGGCTTAATTCAATTTTTTTAACAAAATATGATCGCCATATTCCCCAGGTTATGAAGACCCTCCATACCAATTTGGCACCTTGACTAGCTTCCTGAAGTGCAGGGTGTGCATTTTGGTATTGTTGTGTGCATTTTTCATCGTGAAAACATCCTTTGCAGCCATGCAGAAGACACCGGGGGCATCTCATGCACTTTTATCAAAGAAATTGTTATTGGATTGTATGGATATATGTTCTTTCAAGCCTTTGAAACTTTCGTGCATGCATTTGGGTGAAGGATTAGACCAGGTCCAAGGCGTTCATTTTACAAAACACTAGCTCACCTTTCTTGAAATTATGAAAAAACTGGCAATTACACCTTTTGGAAGATCAATAAATTGCATGTGAATACTTTGGAAGATTTTGAACTTGCAGGACTATCAAAAACATAAGACACTAGCTATGGTTACGCCTACAATTATATTCTCTTTCCTATAGATCTAATTGTTGTACTGATGCTACAGTCTCAGAAGTATTTTAATCTTTCATGTGGTTGTGTCCATCCCTTCTAGGTTTTTTTATTTTCAGGTAAGGGAGAGCAGAATTGTGGTTCTCTTTCTGTCCCCTACTGTTCTTTGCTAAATTTGAAATAAACTGGAGGTTGTTATCAGACTTGCTCTGCATATAATTAATAACACTTATGTTTGCTTCTTTATACATGGTTCATGATTTATGTATGATTGTCTATGAAGATTGCTTCATTTAGATCATTCTCATTCAACATTTGTTTATCATTTGTCATACTACCCTATTGATGTTCTCCATCATTCACTTTCAGGCCTCTATGTGTTGATTAGAGACTCCATGACCCTAAGGTTGAGCACTAGTCATGTTGAATGCATCCTTCTTTCATTTGAATATCATGAACCATGGGACACAACTGTGGTTTCAGGGACTTGAATGTATATGCAGCCCAGATATTTAACTCAGAGTACTAAAGAATAAATTCACTGCATAACTTCAATAAGACATCTATGGCTCTGTATAAACCATCATCATATAGCCTTGCATAATTTGGCACAGATTCTGCTCAGGGCCTCCAGGAATGTCTGATAAAGAAAGGCTGCAGATTTCTTCTTCACTATGCTCTGCAAAGAGCTTTGCCAACTTCCCACTTCTTGACATCAGAGGACACTGGAATTGCCAAGATAGATCCCAAACCATAAGTTATTAATGTCAGACAAAGAAAAATCTCAAATGCAACAATGCAAAAAAATAGCAAAGGGGTAGCAATAAAATTTATACAAAATGTGCATATTGAAGCTCACTGTCTTGAGCAACGATATTTAAAATTTTGTTTATGTATGTCAGGTGATGTTTGAAAAGTTTAGATCCGGACATACTTGGTATAATATGCTTGTTAGCGAGGTTTATTACGCTGCAACAACTGTATACTGAAAGCACTTTTGCAAATGCATCATATTGTTCAGTCAAGAAACATTTGATTTTTTCACTGCTTGTAAAGGACAATACTAGTTAAAGATAGTTTTACTGATTAGTAGTGAGTGTCAATATCTGCTCTTGTTCTCAGTTTCAAGTTTAAATGTATATTTTTTATATGGACTCTAAGGAAAATGTTTGAATAATATTGGTGATGTAATAATTATCCATTATGAAACATTTGCATCTATTAGCATCAGACAAATTGTTTTTAGCATTACTCAAGCTTTTCTAAAACCCAACTAATTACATGGTGTGTAGGCTTTGCCAATGTTATTCATTGGTACATAATACACTAACAAACATTCATCCTTGGCATGCCTACAAACAGTGTTCAGCATGGGGTGGAGCCTGAATCACCATGGTTTTTTGGCTAAATATGAGTTGTATTCATTAAGCTAAGAGCTTATGGAAGTAGGTGGCAGTGACAACCAAATTGTATCCACAATGAGGTTGTGTAATTATGCATTTGTTTGGAATGAGGTCTGCTTTCAAACAAGAAATTGTTGATACCTAAGTATTCAGTCTAATGGAAGTAAAATGATTAAAGCTACCGTTCAGATTCTCTTGTTTTTGAAAAGATTGTCAACTCTAAACTAAGAATGACATACACAAAAAATTTAATGAATACAGGTTGGGATCAAATGCTAGTTGGAGAAAACATATTGTAACACAGTTAACACACAATAAAGTAAAAGATCTAATAATACAAACAATTAAATGTAAACACCAAGAACATCACAATCGAAACAACTAAATGCCAAACTTCTTAACATGGGGAAGAACATGAATATTCAGAAATTGTCTCTGATTCAATAAGAAGATGTTTACTGATAGCATAAGAAAGCAAAATTCCTTACAACTGAGAGGGGAGTACACCGCCACAATTATAGCACAACTGCAAATACCTAAAAATAGAGCACTTCTCTATTGCTACAAACTCTTCAATTTGCAATGCTAGTAAGTGACAATGAGCACGAGTAGTGTGACTAGTAGTTAGTAAATCAATGCCATGGATGGCACTCTAGTTCTTTCCAATTAACTTTAGCCTTCTAAATATCAAATTCAGTACATTTAAAATCTAGAAAAATATCACAAAGCATTTTGATTGCTTGACTGATGCAGTGAAGGTAAGAATCAACACTATTCCAGAAACATTACCAACAGCCCCATTTGTTCTCATATCAAGCACGTTCGTAATGATGGAGCTTAAACAACAGCACGTTTCCTGCAGCATTGCCAACAGCCAAGAAACCACTGGCTGGACTGAAATCTAGCGAGTGTACATACTGCAAACGACTTTTGGCTGGGGGCCAATTCGCGAACACTGTGCAAGAAGGGAGATGAACCAACCTCATACTATTTTTCTTCATCTTCGAACAAATGGCCAATATTTGTGAATCACAATTGAACTTCAAATTATCCACTGCAGTCACAAGATTTGTAAGGGTCTTCATGGGCTTTCTAACACCCCCAAGAAATTCACTCCTGTTATAAATATTAACAATCCCACTGTCTGACCCAGTAGCAAATATATTACTGTTCGGAGAAACGCTTAGAGCTGAACTGCTAACACAGCCCGCATCAGTCCCCCTGTGAATGCATTTCCTCATTCGAAGATCCCAATGATATACCTGTCCATCTCCCCCCGAACTTAGCAACTGTCTTCCATCATCAGCAAAAGAAAGAGCACGAGATGTTCCATTCATTTTCAAGGTCCCAATCAACTGTTTCGTCTTTGTTGAAACCAGCATTATGTACCCATCATTCCCGAGGAATGCAATCATGCTTGAATCTGGTGACACCTCAAAGCTCTCCAAACTCCTCTCCTCTCTACCAATCAAACAATTAATCCTGTCCAACGCACCTTTCACCACATCAAAACTGTAAAAGAACTTCCTGCGTCCTGCAGCAATTGCCATTGATCCGTCGGGCAAAAATGAAGCCTTGTGAATCGGAAGATTCTCAATAAACACACTTTGAATTTTGGGGTTCCTTTTCCCATCAATCTGGAAAAACCTCAACTTCTTATCAAGCCCAGCGGTGAGCAGCAGCTGCCCATTTCGATGAAACTCTACAGACTGTATAACCGCATTCGAGCGGTCCTCTGCATTTACATCCGTTAGCATAGAATACTCAATCTGACCAGGCAACAACGTCTCCTTGCTTCTAACAACAAGATCTTCATTGCTCCTCAATATATCATACTCGGATCCATCTAAACCCTTGGTAACACTTAACCCATTTTCAATCTCGGAATCGGAATCAGAATCAGACCCAAGATCCTTATTTTTTCTATCCAGGTTTGCCCATTCCGTACCGGGGTTTAATTTAGCATGCTGTGACCTTAACCTATTGATATAATCAGTTCCCGAAATCAAATCCTCTGATTCTTTACTTTTTAATTTTCTCAAACGGCTTACCTTTGTTATATCCACCTTTGTCTCGGCCTCTTCTTCGTCAATCCAAACCGGTTTTTTGTCGAAACCCTCTTCACTCTGCAACTTCAAATCTTCTTCTTCGTATGCATCTATTTGGGATCCTGGGTTTTTGTCTGTGAACCAAGCAGCCGCATCCTTCTCCTGCGTATTTCCACCTTGAAGTTGCTCGAATTCATTCCCCAACTCCGTAGAGAGCTGCTGATCATAGATGGTACCAAACCGAAGGCTTTCCAACCTCTTCTGTTCCACCTTGTCCTTCTCTATCTCCACTTTTTCGGCTCTCGAGCGCTTCTTTTTCCTCTTTCTCACCACTTTTGAAGGGCCTTTATTCTTCTTTTCCTCGTGTTCATCGTCTGAGTCGCTCTTGTCTGTGTTCTGCATTTCTCCATCATCCACTTGGGAAACATTGAGTTGTTTTTTTTGGTCATCCTCTGCTGATTCTGATTCTATTTGCCGCTTCTTCTTCCTCTTTTTCTCCTTCGTAGCACTGTGTGTGTGGGGAGCTCTCAAGCTAACGTTCTGAGATATCATCATCATCGCTTCGGCACTCGCCATGGCCGCTCTCTACCTTGAACTCTGGCAATCGCTGCCGAGCCGTTCTCAAGGGATTGAATCCTTAGTGCTTGATAGGTTTGGACTAATCAGTGAATATCCCCGAAGCTGGAATCAGTTCTCTCGGCCCCCTGTCTCTTCGCCCGTTGGTTTGTCTGCAACTAAGAGAAGCAAACAAAGAAACAATAGATGAGAGAAAGTTGGTGCAAGGCTAGTACACGTAGGTGGCCTTTAGGGTTAGGGTGTGTGGAGCACCTGGTCGTTCTTTCGCATTGGAGTGGGCATTCGTGTACTAGCCCCCTGTCTCTTCGCTGGAATCAATTCTCTCGGCCCCCTGTCTCTTCGCCCGTTGGTTTGTCTGCAACTAAGAGAAGCAAACAAAGAAACAATAGATGAGAGAAAGTTGGTGCAAGGCTAGTACACGTAGGTGGCCTTTAGGATTAGGGTGTGTGGAGCACCTGGTCGTTCTTTCGCATTGGAGTGGGCATTTCTCCATCATCGACTTGGGAAACATTGAGTTGTTTTTTTTGGTCATCCTCTGCTGATTCTGATTCTATTTGCCGCTTCTTCTTCCTCTTTTTCTCCTTCGTAGCACTGTGTGTGTGGGGAGCTCTCAAGCTAACGTTCTGAGATATCATCATCATCGCTTCAGCACTCGCCATGGCCGCTCTCTACCTTGAACTCTGGCCCCCTGTCTCTTCGCCGAAGCTGGAATCAGTTCTCTCGGCCCCCTGTCTCTTCCCCCGTCTCTTCGCCCCCTACCTTGAACTCTGGCCCCCTGTCTCTTCGCCGAAGCTGGAATCAGTTCTCTCGGCCCCCTGTCTCTTAGGCACTGTGTGTGTGGGGAGCTCTCAAGCTAACGTTCTGAGATATCATCATCATCGCTGCGGCACTCGCCATGGCCGCCATGGCCGAAGCTGGAATCAGTTCTCTCGGCCCCCTGTCTCTTCCCCCGTCTCTCGGCCCCCCTGTCTCTTCCCCCGTTTCTCGGCCCCCTGTCTCTTCCCCCGTCTCTCGGCCCCCTGTCTCTTCCCCCGTTCTCTCTTCCCCCGTCTCTCGGCCCCCTGTCTCTCAAGCTAACGTTGGTGCAAGGCTAGTACACGTAGGTGGCCTTTAGGGTTAGGGTGTGTGGAGCACCTGGTCGTTCTTTCGCATTGGAGTGGGCATTTCTCCATCATCCACTTGGGAAACATTGAGTTGTTTTTTTTGGTCATCCTCTGCTGATTCTGATTCTATTTGCCGCTTCTTCTTCCTCTTTTTCTCCTTCGTAGCACTGTGTGTGTGGGGAGCTCTCAAGCTAACGTTCTGAGATATCATCATCATCGCTTCGGCACTCGCCATGGCCGCTCTCTACCTTGAACTCTGCCCCCCTGTCTCTTCGCCGAAGCTGGAATCAGTTGTTAACTTTGGTCATCCTCTGCTGATTCTGATTCTATTTGCCGCTTCTTCTTCCTCTTTTTCTCCTTCGTAGCACTGTGTGTGTGGGGAGCTCTCAAGCTAACGTTCTGAGATATCATCATCATCGCTTCGGCACTCGCCATGGCCGCTCTCTAAGAGAAGCAAACAAAGAAACAATAGATGAGAGAAAGTTGGTGCAAGGCTAGTACACGTAGGTGGCCTTTAGGGTTAGGGTGTGTGGAGCACCTGGTCGTTCTTTCGCATTGGAGTGGGCATTTCTCCATCATCCACTTGGGAAACATTGAGTTGTTTTTTTTTGGTCATCCTCTGCTGATTCTGATTCTATTTGCCGCTTCTTCTTCCTCTTTTTCTCCTTCGTAGCACTGTGTGTGTGGGGAGCTCTCAAGCTAACGTTCTGAGATATCATCATCATCGCTTCGGCACTCGCCTCGGCCCCCTGTCTCTTCCCCCGTCTCTTCGCCCCCTAGTACACGTAGGGGAGCTCTCAAGCTAACGTTCTCCATCATCCACTTGGGAAACATTGAGTTGTTTTTTTTGGTCATCCTCTGCTGATTCTGATTCTATTTGCCGCTTCTTCTTCCTCTTTTTCTCCTTCGTAGCACTGTGTGTGTGGGGAGCTCTCAAGCTAACGTTCTGAGATATCATCATCATCGCTTCGGCACTCGCCTCGGCCCCCTGTCTCTTCCCCCGTCTCTTCGCCCCCTAGTACACGTAGGGGAGCTCTCAAGCTAACGTTCTCCATCATCCACTTGGGAAACATTGAGTTGTTTTTTTTGGTCATTCTCTGCTGATTCTGATTCTATTTGCCGCTTCTTCTTCCTCTTTCTCTCCTTCGTAGCACTGTGTGTGTGGGGAGCTCTCAAGCTAACGTTCTGAGATATCATCATCATCGCTTCGGCACTCGCCTCGGCCCCCTGTCTCTTCCCCCGTCTCTTAGCCCCCTAGTACACGTAGGTGGCCTTTAGGGTTAGGGTGTGTGGAGCACCTGGTCGTTCTTTCGCATTGGAGTGGGCATTTCTCGCTAACGTTCTGAGATATCATCATCATCGCTTCGGCACTCGCCTCGGCCCCCTGTCTCTTCCCCCGTCTCTTCGCCCCCTAGTACACGTAGGTGGCCTTTAGAGTTAGGGTGTGTGGAGCACCTAGTCGTTCTTTCGCATTAGAGTGGGCATTTCTCGTTTTTTTTGGTCATTCTCTGCTGATTCTGATTCTTTTTCTCCATCTTCCTCTTTTTCTCCTTCGTAGCACTGTGTGTGTGGGGAGCTCTCAAGCTAACGTTCTGAGATATCATCATCATCGCTTCGGCATTCGCCTCGGCCCCCTGTCTCTTCCCCCGTCTCTTCGCCCCCTAGTACACGTAGGTGGCCTTTAGGGTTAGGGTGTGTGGAGCACCTGGTCGTTCTCGCTAACGTTCTGAGATATCATCATCATCGCTTCGGTACTCGCCTCGGCCCCCTGTCTCTTCCCCCGTCTCTTCGCCCCCTAGTACACGTAGGTGGCCTTTAGGGTTAGGGTGTGTGGAGCACCTGGTCGTTCTTTCGCATTGGAGTGGGCATTTCTCGCTAACGTTCTGAGATATCATCATCATCGCTTCGGCACTCGCCTCGGCCCCCTGTCTCTTCCCCCGTCTCTTCGCCCCCTAATACACGTAGGTGGCCTTTAGGGTTAGGGTGTGTGGAGCACATGGTCGTTCTTTCGCATTGGAGTGGGCATTTCTCGCTAACGTTCTGAGATATCATCATCATCGCTTCGGCACTCGCCTCGGCCCCCTGTCTCTTCCCCCGTCTCTTCGCCCCCTAGTACACGTAGGGGAGCTCTCAAGCTAACGTTCTCCATCATCCACTTAGGAAACATTGAGTTGCTTTTTTTGGTCATCCTCTGCTGATTCTGATTCTATTTGCCGCTTCTTCTTTCTCTTTTTCTCCTTCGTAGCACTGTGTGTGTGGGGAGCTCTCAAGCTAACGTTCTGAGATATCATCATCATCGCTTCGGCACTCGCCTCGGCCCCCTGTCTCTTCCCCCGTCTCTTCGCCCCCTAGTACACGTAGGTGGCCTTTAGGGTTAGGGTGTGTGGAGCACCTGGTCGTTCTTTCGCATTGGAGTGGGCATTTCTCGCTAACGTTCTGAGATATCATCATCATCGCTTCGGCACTCGCCTCGGCCCCCTGTCTCTTCCCTCGTCTCTTCGCCCCCTAGTACACGTAGGTGGCCTTTAGGGTTAGGGTGTGTGGAGCACCTAGTCGTTCTTTCGCATTGGAGTGGGCATTTCTCGCTAACGTTCTGAGATATCATCATCATCGCTTCGGCACTCGCCTCGGCCCCCTGTCTCTTCCCCCGTCTCTTCGCCCCCTAGTACACGTAGGGGAGCTCTCAAGCTAACGTTCTCCATCATCCACTTGGGAAACATTGAGTTGTTTTTTTTTGTCATCCTCTGCTGATTCTGATTCTATTTGCCGCTTCTTCTTCCTCTTTTTCTCCTTCGTAGCACTGTGTGTGTGGGGAGCTCTCAAGCTAACGTTCTGAGATATCATCATCATCGCTTCGGCACTCGCCTCGGCCCCCTGTCTCTTCCCCCGTCTCTTCGCCCCCTAGTACACGTAGGTGGCCTTTAGGGTTAGGGTGTGTGGAGCACCTGGTCGTTCTTTCGCATTGGAGTGGGCATTTCTCGCTAACGTTCTGAGATATCATCATCATCGCTTCGGCACTCGCCTCGGCCCCCTGTCTCTTCCCCCGTCTCTTCGCCCCCTAGTACACGTAGGTGGCCTTTAGGGTTAGGGTGTGTGGAGCACCTGGTCGTTCTTTCGCATTGGAGTGGGTATTTCTCGCTTTTTTGGGTCATCCTCTGCTGATTCTGATTATTTTTCTCCATCTTCCTCTTTTTCTCCTTCGTAGCACTGTGTGTGTGGGGAGCTCTCAAGCTAACGTTCTGAGATATCATCATCATCGCTTCGGCACTCGCCTCGGCCCCCTGTCTCTTCCCCCGTCTCTTCGCCCCCTAGTACACGTAGGGGAGCTCTCAAGCTAACGTTCTCCATCATCCATTTGGGAAACATTGAGTTGTTTTTTTTGGTCATCCTCTGCTGATTCTGATTCTATTTGCCGCTTCTTCTTCCTCGTTTTCTCCTTCGTAGCACTGTGTGTGTGGGGAGCTCTCAAGCTAACGTTCTGAGATATCATCATCATCGCTTCGGCACTCGCTTCGGCCCCCTGTCTCTTCCCCCGTCTCTTCGCCCCCTAGTACACGTAGGTGGCCTTTAGGGTTAGGGTGTGTGGAGCACCTGGTCGTTCTTTCGCATTGGAGTGGGCATTTCTCCATCATCCACTTGGGAAACATTGAGTTGTTTTTTTTGGTCATCCTCTGCTGATTCTGATTCTTTTTCTCCTTCGTAGCACTGTGTGTGTGGGAAACATTGAGTTGCTTTTTTTGGTCATCCTCTGCTGATTCTGATTCTTTTTCTCCATCTTCCTCTTTTTCTCCTTCGTAGCACTGTGTGTGTGGGGAGCTCTCAAGCTAACGTTCTGAGATATCATCATCATCCACTTGGGAAACATTGAGTTGCTTTTTTTCGTCATCCTCTGAGATATCATCATCATCATCATCGTTTTTTTGGTCATCCTCTGCATTTCTCCATCATCCACTTGGGAAACATTGAGTTCCTTTTTTTGGTCATCCTCTGCTGATTCTGATTCTTTTTCTCCATCTTCCTCTTTTTCTCCTTCGTAGCACTGTGTGTGTGGGGAGCTCTCAAGCTAACGTTCTGAGATATCATCATCATCGCTTCGGCACTCGCCTCGGCCCCCTGTCCTTCGTAGCACTGTGTGTGTGGGGAGCTCTCAAGCTGACGTAGGTGGCCTTTAGGGTTAGGGTGTGTGGAGCACCTGGTCGTTCTTTCGCATTGGAGTGGGCATTTCTCGCTAACGTTCTGAGATATCATCATCATCGCTTCGGCACTCGCCTCAGCCCCCTGTCTCTTCCCCCGTCTCTTCGCCCCCTAGTACACGTAGGGGAGCTCTCAAGCTAACGTTCTCCATCATCCCCTTGGGAAACATTGAGTTGTTTTTTTTGGTCATCCTCTACTGATTCTGATTCTATTTGCCGCTTCTTCTTCCTCTTTTTCTCCTTCGTAGCACTGTGTGTGTGGGGAGCTCTCAAGCTAACTTTCTGAGATATCATCATCATCGCTTCGGCACTCGCCTCGGCCCCCTGTCTCTTTGCCCCCTAGTACACGTAGGTGGCCTTTAGGGTTAGGGTGTGTGGAGCACCTGGTCGTTCTTTCGCATTGGAGTGGACATTTCTCGCTAACGTTCTGAGATATCATCATCATCGCTTCGGCACTCGCCTCGGCCCCCTGTCTCTTCCCCCGTCTCTTCGCCCCCTAGTACACGTAGGTGGCCTTTAGGGTTAGGGTGTGTGGAGCACCTGGTCGTTCTTTCGCATTGGAGTGGGCATTTCTCGCTTTTTTTGGTCATCCTCTGCTGATTCTGATTCTTTTTCTCCATCTTCCTCTTTTTCTCCTTCGTAGCACTGTGTGTGTGGGGAGCTCTCAAGCTAACGTTCTGAGATATCATCATCATCGCTTCGGCACTCGCCTCGGCCCCCTGTCTCTTCCCCCGTCTCTTCGCCTCCTAGTACACTTAGGGGAGCTCTCAAGGTAACGTTCTCCATCATCCACTTGGGAAACATTGAGTTGTTTTTTTTGGTCATCCTCTGCTGATTCTGATTCTATTTGCCGCTTCTTCTTCCTCTTTTTATCCTTCGTAGCACTGTGTGTGGGGAGCTCTCAAGCTAACGTTCTGAGATATCATCATCATCGCTTCGGCACTCGCCTCGGCCCCCTGTCTCTTCCCCCGTCTCTTCGCCACCTAGTACACGTAGGTGGCCTTTAGGGTTAGGGTGTGTGGAGCACCTGGTCGTTCTTTCGCATTGGAGTGGGCATTTCTCCATCATCCACTTGGGAAACATTGAGTTGTTTTTTTTGGTCATCCTCTGCTGATTCTGATTCTATTTGCCGCTTCTTCTTCCTCTTTTTCTCCTTCGTAGCACTGTGTGTGTGGGGAGCTCTCAAGCTAACGTTCTGAGATATCATCATCATCGCTTCGGCACTCGCCATGGCCGCTCTCTACCTTGAACTCTGGCCCCCTGTCTCTTCGCCGAAGCTGGAATCAGTTGTTAACTTTGGTCATCCTCTGCTGATTCTGATTCTATTTGTCGCTTCTTCTTCCTCTTTTTCTCCTTCGTAGCACTGTGTGTGTGGGGAGCTCTCAAGCTAACGTTCTGAGATATCATCATCATCGCTTCGGCACTCGCCATGGCCGCTCTCTAAGAGAAGCAAACAAAGAAACAATAGATGAGAGAAAGTTGGTGCAAGGCTAGTACATGTAGGTGGCCTTTAGGGTTAGGGTGTGTGGAGCACCTGGTCGTTCTTTCGCATTGGAGTGGGCATTTCTCCATCATCCACTTGGGAAACATTGAGTTTTTTTTTTTGGTCATCCTCTGCTGATTCTGATTCTATTTGCCGCTTCTTCTTCCTCTTTTTCTCCTTCGTAGCACTGTGTATGGGGAGCTCTCAAGCTAACGTTCTGAGATATCATCATCATCGCTTCGGCACTCGCCTCGGCCCCCTGTCTCTTCCCCCGTCTCTTCTCCCCCTAGTACACGTAGGGGAGCTCTCAAGCTAACGTTCTCCATCATCCACTTGGGAAACATTGAGTTGTTTTTTTTGGTCATCCTCTGCTGATTCTGATTCTATTTGCCGCTTCTTCTTCCTCTTTTTCTCCTTCGTATCACTGTGTGTGTGGGGAGCTCTCAAGCTAACGTTCTGAGATATCATCATCATCGCTTCGGCACTCGCCATGGCCGCTCTCTACCTTGAACTCTGGCCCCCTGTCTCTTCGCCGAAGCTGGAATCAGTTCTCTCGGCCCCCTGTCTCTTCGGCACTGTGTGTGTGGGGAGCTCTCAAGCTAACGTTCTGAGATATCATCATCATCGATGCGGCACTCGCCATGGCCGCCATGGCCGAAGCTGGAATCAGTTCTCTCGGCCACCTGTCTCTTCCCCCGTCTCTCGGCCCCCCTGTCTCTTCCCCCGTCTCTCGGCCCCCTGTCTCTTCCCCCGTCTCTCGCCCCCCTGTCTCTTCCCCCGTTCTCTCTTCCCCCGTCTCTCGGCCCCCTGTCTCTTCCCTCGTCTCTCGGCCCCCCTGTTTCATCCCCCGTCTCTCGGCCCCCCTGTCTCTTACCCCGTCTCTCGGCCCCCCCGTCTCTTCCCCCGAAGCTAGAATCAGTTCTCTCGGCCCCCTGTCTCTTCGCCCGTTGGTTTGTCTGCAACTAAGAGAAGCAAACAAAGAAACAATAGATGAGAGAAAGTTGGTGCAAGGCTAGTACACGTAGGTGGACTTTAGGGTTAGGGTGTGTGGAGCACCTGGTCGTTCTTTCGCATTGGAGTGGGAATTTCTCCATCATCCACTTGGGAAACATTGAGTTGTTTTTTTTGGTCATCCTCTGCTGATTCTGATTCTATTTGCCGCTTCTTCTTCCTCTTTTTCTCCTTCGTAGCACTGTGTGTGTGGGGAGCTCTCAAGCTAACGTTCTGAGATATCATCATCATCGCTTCGGCACTCGCCATGGCCGCTCTCTACCTTGAACTCTGGCAATCGCTGCCGAGCCGTTCTCAAGGGATTGAATCCTTAGTGCTTGATAGGTTTGGACTAATCAGTGAATATCCCCGAAGCTGGAATCAGTTCTCTCGGCCCCCTGTCTCTTCACCCGTTGGTTTGTCTGCAACTAAGAGAAGCAAACAAAGAAACAATAGATGAGAGAAAGTTGGTGCAAGGCTAGTACACGTAGGTGGCCTTTAGGGTTAGGGTGTGTGGAGCACCTGGTCGTTCTTTCGCATTGGAGTGGGCATTCGTGTTCTGAGATATCATCATCATCGCTTCGGCACTCGCCATGGCCGCTCTCTACCTTGAACTCTGGCAATCGCTGCCGAGCCGTTCTCAAGGGATTGAATCCTTAGTGCTTGATAGGTTTGGACTAATCAGTGAATATCCCCGAAGCTGGAATCAGTTCTCTCGGCCCCCTGTCTCTTCGCCCGTTGGTTTGTCTGCAACTAAGAGAAGCAAACAAAGAAACAATAGATGAGAGAAAGTTGGTGCAAGGCTAGTACACGTAGGTGGCCTTTAGGGTTAGGGTGTGTGGAGCACCTGGTCGTTCTTTCGCATTGGAGTGGGCTTTCCAGCCTCTTCTGTTCCACCTTGTCCTTCTCTATCTCCACTTTTTCGGCTCTCGAGCGCTTCTTTTTCCTCTTTCTCACCACTTTTGAAGGGCCTTTATTCTTCTTTTCCTCGTGTTCATCGTCTGAGTCGCTCTTGTCTGTGTTCTGCATTTCTCCATCATCCACTTGGGAAACATTGAGTTGTTTTTTTTGGTCATCCTCTGCTGATTCTGATTCTATTTGCCGCTTCTTCTTCCTCTTTTTCTCCTTCGTAGCACTGTGTGTGTGGGGAGCTCTCAAGCTAACGTTCTGAGATATCATCATCATCGCTTCGGCACTCGCCATGGCCGCTCTCTACCTTGAACTCTGGCAATCGCTGCCGAGCCGTTCTCAAGGGATTGAATCCTTAGTGCTTGATAGGTTTGGACTAATCAGTGAATATCCCCGAAGCTGGAATCAGTTCTCTCGGCCCCTTGTCTCTTCGCCCGTTGGTTTGTCTGCAACTAAGAGAAGCAAACAAAGAAACAATAGATGAGAGAAAGTTGGTGCAAGGCTAGTACACGTAGGTGGCCTTTAGGGTTAGGGTGTGTGGAGCACCTGGTCGTTCTTTCGCATTGGAGTGGGCATTCGTGTACTCTGGCAATCGCTGCCGAGCCGTTCTCAAGGGATTGAATCCTTAGTGCTTGATAGGTTTTGACTAATCAGTGAATATCCCCGAAGCTGGAATCAGTTCTCTCGGCCCCCTGTCTCTTCGCCCGTTGGTTTGTTTGCAACTAAGAGAAGCAAACAAAGAAACAATAGATGAGAGAAAGTTGGTGCAAGGCTAGTACACGTAGGTGGCCTTTAGGGTTAGGGTGTGTGGAGCACCTGGTCGTTCTTTCGCATTGGAGTGGGCATTCGTGGAGCACCTGGTCGTTCTCTCTTTCTTATGAGACTTGTTCTTTGAGCATTGTACTTTGGTAATCTATATTGAGGAAGTTTTTGCTGGGTTCTCCCCCCTTGAGGGTTTCTCGAGATAAAATTTTGTGTAGCTTGTGATTGTGTATCTTTCAGAGATCCTCTTTATGTTGTTATTGTGAAAATGTATTAAATGCTAATGAAGTAGGAATCTAAGATATTGCAGCATATAAATTTAACACATCTTAAGGCAACCGCTCACACAAATAGATAAAAAATCAGTAGACTCATAAATTACGTGATTAAAACCCTCAAAGAGAGAGACAGTGCACAACCTCAACCAATGTGGCCACTTGAGGCAATACGTTAATGTAAAGGAAAAGTAGTTTATATATGAACCATTGGAAAATAACAATACATGCTTTAAATTAAGATCATTGACCAATTGAGTGTTACGCCATGGATCAATATACCCAGTAGTATCGAGGAGAAGATGCAAGAGACATTCACAATCTCTTGAAGAGAAGAGGCAGAGACATGCACAGAATTCTTGGAATATACTCGGACGATCCTTCCTTTCAAAATTACAGGATCATTGTCCACCAACCACATTTTAGACAATCCTTCCTTTCGGAATTACGAGATTCAATCTAAAGATCAACATTTAAGATGATCCTACCTTTCGGAATTACGGGATTAGCTCTAAGGATGATCAATCCCAACTGAGCTACCTGCTGTGATCAAGATACCGTAGTATCATGAGCACTACTCCCCCTTTCGAGGGAAGTCTTTGCGGACTACACCAAGCTTGTTTCGGAAGTGCTCAAACTTCACACTAGACAAGTGATTATATTCATTTCTACAAATGACATAATCATCACATGTTAGAGAGGTTGGCACAATTCAGAAGGTAAAATCTGATTTGTGTTCATTTTTTGACAAGATTAATTTAGGCCTCCTTTGTTACTACTTAGGTATAGAATTTTAGCGAACTAATGGATGTGTATTTGTGTTACAAACCAATCATGGCAA
The DNA here is from genome assembly GCA_027924585.1 of Larix kaempferi. Lineage (NCBI taxonomy): Eukaryota > Viridiplantae > Streptophyta > Pinopsida > Pinales > Pinaceae > Larix > Larix kaempferi. The sequence continues at coordinate 12,130,599 of BSBM01000099.1, forward strand.
GAGTTTGCTACATAAATTTAGGATGGCTGATAGTAAATCAACAATTACAGCTATAGATGTTGGGTTGAACTTACCAACCACATTTGACTTTGAACCGACAAATGAGTTGTGTATAGACAACTGGTGGGCAACTTATCTTTTTCACAACCACTGGGCCATATTTGAGCCTTGCAGTTAGTTACATTTCCACATTTATAATAGTTTCTAAGGCTGATTGTTGGATGATATCCAAGAGAAATTTAAGGTATGTGAAGGATACCTTGAAGTATGGCATCAAGTACGGGAAAGGAGAATATTTCTGATTTATGAGTTATTTAGATTTAGATTGGGTAGGGTCAATTGATGCAAGAAGTCCACCACTTGGTATGTGAGCAATAGTTGGTTTCCTAAATTCCTAGATCATACCCATCTAATGAGAATTCCAACAGTTCTAACTATATCAATGGTAAAAAATAAAACAATTCATAATGAGCCTCATAAAAAATTCAGTGCTTAAATTATCCTCATAATTTAATTTGTAACACATAATAATGATATTGACCTAGTGCAATATCACGATCCTTTCCACTAACAATTTTACATACATTAATGTTCAGTAACGACAAATAAGATGATATAATTAAACCATTGCAAGATAGAATGCTTGATATCTATGATGATTTAGGTTGAACCTTCAATGTGAGTGAGGGATACCATAGAGAAGGTATTCAAGATACTAGTCCCTCTCCCACTCTTGCTGGTAGTTCCTTCAACCTATCAAACAATCCCCCATGGGAAGGCTTTAAATCTAGGCTTTATTTCTCAGGTCTGCCTTAGAAGAGAGGAATTCAGAAATGAGGCTTAATTCAATTTTTTTAACAAAATATGATCGCCATATTCCCCAGGTTATGAAGACCCTCCATACCAATTTGGCACCTTGACTAGCTTCCTGAAGTGCAGGGTGTGCATTTTGGTATTGTTGTGTGCATTTTTCATCGTGAAAACATCCTTTGCAGCCATGCAGAAGACACCGGGGGCATCTCATGCACTTTTATCAAAGAAATTGTTATTGGATTGTATGGATATATGTTCTTTCAAGCCTTTGAAACTTTCGTGCATGCATTTGGGTGAAGGATTAGACCAGGTCCAAGGCGTTCATTTTACAAAACACTACCCCACCTTTCTTGAAATTATGAAAAAACTGGCAATTACACCTTTTGGAAGATCAATAAATTGCATGTGAATACTTTGGAAGATTTTGAACTTGCAGGACTATCAAAAACATAAGACACTAGCTATGGTTACGCCTACAATTATATTCTCTTTCCTATAGATCTAATTGTTGTACTGATGCTACAGTCTCAGAAGTATTTTAATCTTTCATGTGGTTGTGTCCATCCCTTCTAGGTTTTTTTATTTTCAGGTAAGGGAGAGCAGAATTGTGGTTCTCTTTCTGTCCCCTACTGTTCTTTGCTAAATTTGAAATAAACTGGAGGTTGTTGTTATCAGACTTGCTCTGCATATAATTAATAACACTTATGTTTGCTTCTTTATACATGGTTCATGATTTATGTATGATTGTCTATGAAGATTGCTTCTTTTAGATCATTCTCATTCAACATTTGTTTATCATATGTCATACTACCCTATTGATGTTCTCCATCATTCACTTTCAGGCCTCTATGTGTTGATTAGAGACTCCATGACCCTAAGGTTGAGCACTAGTCATGTTGAATGCATCCTTCTTTCATTTGAATATCATGAACCATGGGACACAACTGTGGTTTCAGGGACTTGAATGTATATGCAGCCCAGATATTTAACTCAGAGTACTAAAGAATAGATTCACTGCATAACTTCAAGAAGACATCTATGGCTCTGTATAAACCATCATCATATAGCCTTGCATAATTTGGCACAGATTCTGCTCAGGGCCTCCAGGAATGTCTGATAAAGAAAGGCTGCAGATTTCTTCTTCACTATGCTCTGCAATGAGCTTTGCCAACTTCCCACTTCTTGACATCAGAGGACACTGGAATTGCTAAGATAGATCCCATACCATAAGTTATTAATGTCAGACAAAGAAAAATCTCAAATGCAACAATGCAAAAAAATAGCAAAGGGGTAGCAATAAAATTTATACAAAATGTGCATATTGAAGCTCACTGTCTTGAGCAACGATATTTAAAATTTTGTTTATGTATGTCAGGTGATGTTTGAAAAGTTTAGATCCGGACATACTTGGTATAATATGCTTGTTAGCAAGGTTTATTACGCTGCAACAACTGTATACTGAAAGCACTTTTGCAAATGCATCATATTGTTCAGTCAAGAAACATTTGATTTTTTCACTGCTTGTAAAGGACAATACTAGTTAAAGATAGTTTTACTGATTAGTAGTGAGTGTCAATATCTGCTCTTGTTCTCAGTTTCAAGTTTAAATGTATATTTTTTATATGGACTCTAAGGAAAATGTTTGAATAATATTGGTGATGTAATAATTATCCATTATGAAACATTTGCATCTATTAGCATCAGACAAATTGTTTTTAGCATTACTCAAGCTTTTCTAAAACCCAACTAATTACATGGTGTGTAGGCTTTGCCAATGTTATTCATTGGTACATAATACACTAACAAACATTCATCCTTGGCATGCCTACAAACAGTGTTCAGCATGGGGTGGAGCCTGAATCACCATGGTTTTTTGGCTAAAAATGAGTTGTATTCATTAAGCTAAGAGCTTATGGAAGTAGGTGGCAGTGACAACCAAATTGTATCCACAATGAGGTTGTGTAATTATGCATTTGTTTGGAATGAGGTCTGCTTTCAAACAAGAAATTGTTGATACCTAAGTATTCAGTCTAATGGAAGTAAAATGATTAAAGCTACCGTTCAGATTCTCTTGTTTTTTAAAAGATTGTCAACTCTACACTAAGAATGACATACACAAAAAATTTAATGAATACAGGTTGGGATCAAATGCTAGTTGGAGAAAACATATTGTAACACAGTTAACACACAATAAAGTAAAAGATCTAATAATACAAACAATTAAATGTAAACACCAAGAACATCACGATCGAAACAACTAAATGCCAAACTTCTTAACATGGGGAAGAACATGAATATTCAGAAATTGTCTCTGATTCAATAAGAAGATGTTTACTGATAGCATAAGAAAGCAAAATTCCTTACAACTGAGAGGGTAGTACACCGCCACAATTATAGCACAACTGCAAATACCTTAAAATAGAGCACTTCTCTATTGCTACAAACTCTTCAATTTGCAATGCTAGTAAGTGACAATGAGCACGAGTAGTGTGACTAGTAGTTAGTGGATCAATGCCATGGATGGCACTCTAGTTCTTTCCAATTAACTTTAGCCTTCTAAATATCAAATTCAGTACATTTAAAATCTAGAAAAATATCACAAAGCATTTTGATTGCTTGACTGATGCAGTGAAGGTAAGAATCAACACTATTCCAGAAACATTACCAACAGCCCCATTTGTTCTCATATCAAGCACGTTCGTAATGATGGAGCTTAAACAACAGCACGTTTCCTGCAGCATTGCCAACAGCCAAGAAACCACTGGCTGGACTGAAATCTAGCGAGTGTACATACTGCAAACGACTTTTGGCTGGGGGCCAATTCGCGAACACTGTGCAAGAAGGGAGATGAACCAACCTCATACTATTTTTCTTCATCTTCGAACAAATGGCCAATATTTGTGAATCACAATTGAACTTCAAATTATCCACTGCAGTCACAAGATTTGTAAGGGTCTTCATGGGCTTTCTAACACCCCCAAGAAATTCACTCCTGTTATAAATATTAACAATCCCACTGTCTGACCCAGTAGCAAATATATTACTGTTCGGAGAAATGCTTAGAGCTGAACTGCTAACACAGCCCGCATCAGTCCCCCCTGTGAATGCATTTCCTCATTCGAAGATCCCAATGATATACCTGTCCATCTCCCCCCGAACTTAGCAACTGTCTTCCATCATCAGCAAAAGAAAGAGCACGAGATGTTCCATTCATTTTCAAGGTCCCAATCAACTGTTTCGTCTTTGTTGAAACCAGCATTATGTACCCATCATTCCCGAGGAATGCAATCATGCTTGAATCTGGTGACACCTCAAAGCTCTCCAAACTCCTCTCCTCTCTACCAATCAAACAATTAATCCTGTCCAACGCACCTTTCACCACATCAAAACTGTAAAAGAACTTCCTGCGTCCTGCAGCAATTGCCATTGATCCGTCGGGCAAAAATGAAGCCTTGTGAATCGGAAGATTCTCAATAAACACACTTTGAATTTTGGGGTTCCTTTTCCCATCAATCTGGAAAAACCTCAACTTCTTATCAAGCCCAGCGGTGAGCAGCAGCTGCCCATTTCGATGAAACTCTACAGACTGTATAACCGCATTCGAGCGGTCCTCTGCATTTGCATCCGTTAGCATAGAATACTCAATCTGACCAGGCAACAACGTCTCCTTGCTTCTAACAACAAGATCTTCATTGCTCCTCAATATATCATACTCGGATCCATCTAAACCCTTGGTAACACTTAACCCATTTTCAATCTCGGAATCGGAATCAGAATCAGACCCAAGATCCTTATTTTTTCTATCCAGGTTTGCCCATTCCGTACCGGGGTTTAATTTAGCATGCTGTGACCTTAACCTATTGATATAATCAGTTCCCGAAATCAAATCCTCTGATTCTTTACTTTTTAATTTTCTCAAACGGCTTACCTTTGTTATATCCACCTTTGTCTCGGCCTCTTCTTCGTCAATCCAAACCGGTTTTTTGTCGAAACCCTCTTCACTCTGCAACTTCAAATCTTCTTCTTCGTATGCATCTATTTGGGATCCTGGGTTTTTGTCTGTGAACCAAGCAGCCGCATCCTTCTCCTGCGTATTTCCACCTTGAAGTTGCTCGAATTCATTCCCCAACTCCGTAGAGAGCTGCTGATCATAGATGGTACCAAACAGAAGGCTTTCCAGCCTCTTCTGTTCCACCTTGTCCTTCTCCATCTCCACTTTTTCGGCTCTCGAGCGCTTCTTTTTCCTCTTTCTCACCACTTTTGAAGGGCCTTTATTCTTCTTTTCCTCGTGTTCATCGTCTGAGTCGCTCTTGTCTGTGTGGGGAGCTCTCAAGCTAACGGCACTCGCCATGGCCGCTCTCTACCTTGAACTCTGGCAATCGCTGCCGAGCCGTTCTCAAGGGATTGAATCCTTAGTGCTTGATAGGTTTGGACTAATCAGTGAATATCCCCGAAGCTGGAATCAGTTCTCTCGGCCCCCTGTCTCTTCGCCCGTTGGTTTGTCTGCAACTAAGAGAAGCAGTGGCCGCTCTCTACCTTGAACTCTGGCAATCGCTGCCGAGCCGTTCTCAAGGGATTGAATCCTTAGTGCTTGATAGGTTTGGACTAATCAGTGAATATCCCCGAAGCTGGAATCAGTTCTCTCGGCCCCCTGTCTCTTCGCCCGTTGGTTTGTCTGCAACTAAGAGAAGCAAACAAAGAAACAATAGATGAGAGAAAGTTGGTGCAAGGCTACTTCACGTAGGTGGCCTTTAGGGTTAGGGTGTGTGGAGCACCTGGTCGTTCGTCGCATTGGAGTGGGCATTCGTGTACTCGAGGCAGTTTCCCAATGAGTTTATATGTCGTAGGGTTGGAATTTGACGGGTAAAATGCCCGTCACAGGCCATTTTGCCCGTTAAATACTGGTAAAAAATTTAATACTGGTTCCGTAACGGGAATAAAAAACGCCGTTTTCATTTCCGCGAGGCATAAAACCGTTTTTCCTGAAATGCTGCACGTAGAAGGTGTTTCTCCCTCCATATTTAAGGTTGAAATTATATTTTTCTTCGGGTAAGCAGTGTTTTGAATTTAGATTTCCATTTCGACTCTTTTACTCTTCATGGGTTAGGTGTTCCAACTTCCGTACGAGCCTCATGGGATATTTAACCATTTTTTTTAATGAAGGGTAATTTCATTTTATTCATTCATCCATCTATATGATGGATTTTGTTTTCGAATTAAGTTTTAGTTTATTTATTTGTCTATTTAATGAAACTTTTTTTAAATTAAGTAAATATTTAATATTTACTTGTCTTTTTAATTTTGTTAACATGAAACTTTTGTATTGTTTTGGATATGTTGTGTGTATAAATGTATGAATAAATATAAGTTATTATGCTTTTGACTTCTTCATTATTATATTAATTTTTATGATTTAAAATGTTATATATCTATATAAAAAGTATAGAAAATAAATATATAGTTTATTAAATTTTAAATTATATATATATATTAAATGGTTAGTTTTGTTATTTTTATTAATTTCTCTAAATTTTAGTACTAACTAGAATTATGTGTCTTATATTGAGTATTTTGTAGCTAACCAGAATTATGTGTCTTATATTGAGTATTTTGTAGGTGTTGAAGTTGTAGGTTTTGCACTAATTTTATAAAGCTTATAAAATGAATAATTATAACAAATTCAAATTTATATAAGATTCCAAATTGTTAAATAAAATATGAATATTAGTGATATAAAAATGAAGAATATTTAGGAAGACTTAAATTTACGATGGAATGAATATTTGTTATTTCTAGTGTTTAATGATGGTTGAAATAATTAGTTATGTAATAACTTATACAATATATAGCGTAATTTTTCATTAACAAAGTGGTGGCCTAGATAGGTGGTGGTTAGAGCTATGATACACCTCATTTTCCATACCCATTTATGTTATGGAGAACCACCTACATAATTTTAAACCCATTTACCATAAGTAGGAACTATCATCGACAAACAAGGACATGCACCTTGGAGATAAGGACTAGACTTCTCCTAAGATGTTTTTTTTTATATAAATTTATTAGTAATATAAAATAAGGGTTCCTTTGTTTCACAAATTTATTAGCAATATAAAAATAAGGTCTTTTTTCTATGGGGATTTGCTGGGCAATAATTAATTGTGGTAAGATGTTTGTATTTTATTTTATTTTGTTATTTTTTTTAATTGCATCTAGACTAGTAGCAAGTTTCTCTACAACCCATAAAGAGTAGAAAAAGGAGTAAAAATGCAAGTGATGTCCGCTTATATAAGAAAAATTAAGTTACATTGATTTAATTTTAAACCTAAATATATCAAGTACTAAGAGGGATTATATCAATTTACATGATCCATTTTTATAAAAAAAAATTATATGTATTAAAAATCTAAATACATTTTATTTTGAATGAAGAAGTGCACATCAAAGTTCAACTTGAATAATACAAAGACAATTCCACTTATCTAAAAGATTTCTTTCAACGTTGGTTTTCCATATGTACAAATTCATACATAATAATAGTTGATAAATCCAAAGTAGTACATATCTAAGAAAAACATCATTCTTAACTTCTTTTTTTTACAAATGCAAAGAGAGCCTCCTATTACAATTTTGTTCAAAAATTCAAATGTGTTTTTTTCATAAACAACTTCCACTCAAGGCATATTATATCTATCTTTTCAATTATACTCAACATAGCATACGAAATTGAGTGTTTGGTATGTTGCACACTGTAAAATTTGGTATATTGCACCCTCTAAAATTTGGTATATTGCATAATGTTTGTGGGTTTCACTTTTAATAATTTGTGTCATTTTTAGTGGTATATTCCACGCTTTAAAATTTGGTATATTGCATAATGTTTGTGGGTGTCACTTTTAGTAGTTTGTGTCATTTTTTATAGGAAAAGTAACTTCGTTAGATTTTTTTTTTCAAAGTATATGATAAAAAATACAATAAATTATTAGTAGTTAGATTTTTTAATAAATTTTTATTAATGAAAGAATTCCAACTTCATGTTGAAGGGTAACTTTTTTAACAAAACGTTATGCTACCAGAAGATAAAAGTTCAAGACGTCAAAAAAAAATTGTGTGAAGAGCAGAGATAAAATGAAATTCTAACCCTAGGTCACTCGTAGGTCAACTAACTCAATATGTGAAGATAAGTGTGTTCAGTCGCTGTTGTTCTGGATGGCAGGAAGGAGGTTAGCAGTGTAAAAAGCACCATGAATGGATGGTTAAGTGTTGTGTTATCTTGTGGTCATGCAGTTGAAGGTAATTCATTCAATAATTGGCTCGACCTAATTAATAAGTAGGAGTTCCTAGGGATTTTACTATCTTTGCTTTAACATGGACGATGGACCTTCATCTAGTGGATCTATAGATATCTCAAGTATGATTAGAAGATTTATGTTGCTCTACTACACTAAGTGTTTTTTTTTTTCACAAGAAAAAAATTTCTTTACTATTCACAAGTTGAATCAAAAGAACTACAATAATTTTGCGTCTCTTGGACCGAACATGCTTTTACATTGTTTTCATCTTACTTTCTGTCATTCTAGTATCCTTCACTTCACATCTTGAAGTTCCTTTTTTTTCTTTTACCAAATACCATATATACATTAACATCTATAAAAATAAATCTGATATCTAATATAGTAACAAAAATGCCATACTCCAATCAGTAGATGTGAAATCTCTGATCTACCACTAAAACATTGCCTCGAAATTCATGGAGAATTTCCCAACCATCTGACAACTCAAGAGCATGTTTAGACAAAAGATCCACCTTCATGTTAAAGCGTCTAGATATGTGTGAAAATTTGAGCTCATCAAAACAAGGTAATAATTCCTAAACCTGGAGCTTCCAGTGTGCTAGAAGAGGAGCTTGTAGATTGTGTTTGCCCTTAATCCACTCTATGATAGCTAAAGAATGACCAAATATCTTAATATTGATAATCCTTTGTAGCTTTTCCAAGTATAGAACCCCCTAGAGTGTTAAGAGTTCTGCACGGGAATTTGTACCAACACCACAACCAATCTTCAGTTCCAAATAATGACCAGGGCCAAGTATGATAATGCAGCCCGCACCACATAACCCCATCTGAGCAGCACCATCAAACATGCTGATCGATCTAGAAGGATCAATGTCTGGAGATTTGTATAAAAACCTCTTTGGCCGAGCCATCCTACATGAATAATCAGAGACAAAAAAGGTGATAAATGTGACAGCACCAGGCAGTGAAAATCGTTGATCCTCAAAAAGAAGGGTGTTCCTGTAACGCCACAAACCCCAGATGAAAAGGATAGGGAAAGAGATATTGAACGCTCACTGAGTATACCACCGGTACAGGCACCAATCAAGTTTCTCAGCATTCCATTCACCTGAAATCTGGAAATGAAAAGAGAGCTCATCCCAAAGAGTAATAGTATAGGAACACGGTGTAAAGAGGTGATTAATATTTTCTTCAACCCGACAACATAGGATACATACTTATGGCCCGATGCCTCCACGCAATCTATAATTATACCCCATCAATATCCTGTTATTGAGTGCCATCCAAATGAAACCTTAATTTTGACCGGAAGATGCCACCTCCAAACCGCTTTGGACCACCATTTTTTTCCTGGAAAAAAAAGCGTAATTTCATTTCATCCTTAAGAGTACGAAATTACATTGATCGACACACTCATTTAGAGTGGTATATAGAACTGCTGAGTCAAGCATCCTGTTTAGAGCTAAAATAGACACAGATGTTCTCACTACGTGAGCATTAACATCTTATACATTGACATGCATAATCACTATTTGTAACTGTTTGGTCTTTTTATACAAAAAGAAGGCCTTTGATCAACATATGTACTATCTATTTACAGAATAACAATCTTTTAAAAAAAGAAACCTGTCAGAACTGGGTTCTAAAATCCGAAAAAAAAAAAACTGTAACTGCTTAGAACCGGCTATCATCATACTGTTCAAAAGAGAAAACTGTTGTGTCGCCAGAAGTGCAAAAAATGAGCTGACACGATCATTTTATGAATGGTCTATGATAAAATGATCATCCAACTCCATTTAAAAATTCAGTAATTTTCCAAATTCCGAGCCCCAAGAGCAGCCCTTCCTTTGAGGCCTTGTCCGCCTCGACATTGTTTTCTCTGTAAATGTGCCTGCAATTAAAAGTTTCAAATGTGTGAGTGACATTCTGAATTTGTTCCAAAACTGCAGCAATCCTCTAGTTGTTGCAATGATAAGAGCCAATAACCCATTTGATCACATTCAAAGAGTCTCCAAAGACAGAAATTTTACTCACTGATTGTTCCACAGCATAAGAAATTAGAAGTTTGAGATTGAGAATCTCAACCCAGTTGTTGGTCCCCCTCCCAAAACCAAACGACATCACATAGTAGTGAACAGGTGACAAGTAAAGGATAGCCCCTCCCCCACATTGATCATTCTGACAAGCCCCATCAAAAAAACCCCACGGCTGGGTATGATCAATATCCACGGGTTGAATAATTCTAGGACTGGAAGCATGAGGAATCCGCTTAAGGGCTAAGAAGATCCCACAGCTGTTAATAGCCACTAAAGCCGGGAGACCCATTTTATCTGTGAACAGACATTTGTTCCGAGAGAGCCAAATCCCCCAAATTACAACTGGAGGCAGAGCTTTAAAGGCATTAAAAGTAGGATTGTGTGTCCACCTTCTCCATGCATCCTCAAGAGTGTTCCCAGCCCACTGAAAGAGTGCTTTTAAGATCCTAGAAACAATATTCCATACCTCCCTTGTGAAACTACAATGGAGAAACAAATGTAGAGCGTTTTCCTCATACTGATTGCACATGTAGCATCTGCTAGGACCATGAAGACTTCTTTTCTGCAGAAAATCCCACGTTGGGATCCTATTGGCCAAGACACACCACATGAATAATCTAGCTTTGGGTGGGCACTGAAGTTTCCATAGAGATTTCCACCACCAAACCAGTTCTTTGTCCACATAGTTCTCACTTATGCACAGATACCCGAATTTTGGAGTATAATTTCCAAAAGGATCCGCATCCCAAATAAGATTGTCATCTTCTTCATTCAGAAAAATATGGTCCCTACTAAGTGCTCTCAAATACTGTCTTAGTTCTTCCTCCAACACCACATCCAAACCAAATGAATCAGCCCTCCTCCAAACAGGGCTTCCCATCCAAACATTCTCAACATCCGCCAACTGATTAAGAAAAAACAGATCTCGTTGCCTCAACTCCTCAATCAAGCCCACTGACATTAAGTGTTGTGCTTCACATCCCACCCAGGGATCATGGCCAATCCTCACTCTGTGTCCATTACCAACATCCTAGACAAGGTTCTGTTCAATAACATGAAAAGAAGACACCAATGCTTTCCAAATGACAGAGCCCCCTATATGAGACTTGTGTGGGGACCTGATCCAATCTTCCACAGTATCAGGCTCAACATATTTATGTACCATAACCCTAGCCCAGAAGCCTCCTAACTTAATTAAACGCCATCCACATTTAGCAGCCAGTGCCTTGGAAAAATGAAAAATATTCTTCAGTCCCCACCCACCCAATGCTTTAGGGGCTCCAATTCTGTCCCACTTCACCCATGGAGTAACATGTGCATCCTCTGGTTCTCTTTCTGTCCCCTACTGTTCTTTGCTAAATTTGAAATAAACTGGAGGTTGTTATCAGACTTGCTCTGCATATAATTAATAACACTTATGTTTGCTTCTTTATACATGGTTCATGATTTATGTATGATTGTCTATGAAGATTGCTTCATTTAGATCATTCTCATTCAACATTTGTTTATCATTTGTCATACTACCCTATTGATGTTCTCCATCATTCACTTTCAGGCCTCTATGTGTTGATTAGAGACTCCATGACCCTAAGGTTGAGCACTAGTCATGTTGAATGCATCCTTCTTTCATTTGAATATCATGAACCATGGGACACAACTGTGGTTTCAGGGACTTGAATGTATATGCAGCCCAGATATTTAACTCAGAGTACTAAAGAATAAATTCACTGCATAACTTCAATAAGACATCTATGGCTCTGTATAAACCATCATCATATAGCCTTGCATAATTTGGCACAGATTCTGCTCAGGGCCTCCAGGAATGTCTGATAAAGAAAGGCTGCAGATTTCTTCTTCACTATGCTCTGCAATGAGCTTTGCCAACTTCCCACTTCTTGACATCAGAGGACACTGGAATTGCCAAGATAGATCCCAAACCATAAGTTATTAATGTCAGACAAAGAAAAATCTCAAATGCAACAATGCAAAAAAATAGCAAAGGGGTAGCAATAAAATTTATACAAAATGTGCATATTGAAGCTCACTGTCTTGAGCAACGATATTTAAAATTTTGTTTATGTATGTCAGGTTATGTTTGAAAAGTTTAGATCCGGACATACTTGGTATAATATGCTTGTTAGCGAGGTTTATTACGCTGCAACAACTGTATACTGAAAGCACTTTTGCAAATGCATCATATTGTTCAGTCAAGAAACATTTGATTTTTTCACTGCTTGTAAAGGACAATACTAGTTAAAGATAGTTTTACTGATTAGTAGTGAGTGTCAATATCTGCTCTTGTTCTCAGTTTCAAGTTTAAATGTATATTTTTTATATGGACTCTAAGGAAAATGTTTGAATAATATTGGTGATGTAATAATTATCCATTATGAAACATTTGCATCTATTAGCATCAGACAAATTGTTTTTAGCATTACTCAAGCTTTTCTAAAACCCAACTAATTACATGGTGTGTAGGCTTTGCCAATGTTATTCATTGGTACATAATACACTAACAAACATTCATCCTTGGCATGCCTACAAACAGTGTTCAGCATGGGGTGGAGCCTGAATCACCATGGTTTTTTGGCTAAAAATGAGTTGTATTCATTAAGCTAAGAGCTTATGGAAGTAGGTGGCAGTGACAACCAAATTGTATCCACAATGAGGTTGTGTAATTATGCATTTGTTTGGAATGAGGTCTGCTTTCAAACAAGAAATTGTTGATACCTAAGTATTCAGTCTAATGGAAGTAAAATGATTAAAGCTACCGTTCAGATTCTCTTGTTTTTGAAAAGATTGTCAACTCTAAACTAAGAATGACATACACAAAAAATTTAATGAATACAGGTTGGGATCAAATGCTAGTTGGAGAAAACATATTGTAACACAGTTAACACACAATAAAGTAAAAGATCTAATAATACAAACAATTAAATGTAAACACCAAGAACATCACAATCGAAACAACTAAATTCCAAACTTCTTAACATGGGGAAGAACATGAATATTCAGAAATTGTCTCTGATTCAATAAGAAGATGTTTACTGATAGCATAAGAAAGCAAAATTCCTTACAACTGAGAGGGGAGTACACCGCCACAATTATAGCACAACTGCAAATACCTAAAAATAGAGCACTTCTCTATTGCTACAAACTCTTCAATTTGCAATGCTAGTAAGTGACAATGAGCACGAGTAGTGTGACTAGTAGTTAGTAAATCAATGCCATGGATGGCACTCTAGTTCTTTCCAATTAACTTTAGCCTTCTAAATATCAAATTCAGTACATTTAAAATCTAGAAAAATATCACAAAGCATTTTGATTGCTTGACTGATGCAGTGAAGGTAAGAATCAACACTATTCCAGAAACATTACCAACAGCCCCATTTGTTCTCATATCAAGCACGTTCGTAATGATGGAGCTTAAACAACAGCACGTTTCCTGCAGCATTGCCAACAGCCAAGAAACCACTGGCTGGACTGAAATCTAGCGAGTGTACATACTGCAAACGACTTTTGGCTGGGGGCCAATTCGCGAACACTGTGCAAGAAGGGAGATGAACCAACCTCATACTATTTTTCTTCATCTTCGAACAAATGGCCAATATTTGTGAATCACAATTGAACTTCAAATTATCCACTGCAGTCACAAGATTTGTAAGGGTCTTCATGGGCTTTCTAACACCCCCAAGAAATTCACTCCTGTTATAAATATTAACAATCCCACTGTCTGACCCAGTAGCAAATATATTACTGTTCGGAGAAACGCTTAGAGCTGAACTGCTAACACAGCCCGCATCAGTCCCCCTGTGAATGCATTTCCTCATTCGAAGATCCCAATGATATACCTGTCCATCTCCCCCCGAACTTAGCAACTGTCTTCCATCATCAGCAAAAGAAAGAGCACGAGATGTTCCATTCATTTTCAAGGTCCCAATCAACTGTTTCGTCTTTGTTGAAACCAGCATTATGTACCCATCATTCCCGAGGAATGCAATCATGCTTGAATCTGGTGACACCTCAAAGCTCTCCAAACTCCTCTCCTCTCTACCAATCAAACAATTAATCCTGTCCAACGCACCTTTCACCACATCAAAACTGTAAAAGAACTTCCTGCGTCCTGCAGCAATTGCCATTGATCCGTCGGGCAAAAATGAAGCCTTGTGAATCGGAAGATTCTCAATAAACACACTTTGAATTTTGGGGTTCCTTTTCCCATCAATCTGGAAAAACCTCAACTTCTTATCAAGCCCAGCGGTGAGCAGCAGCTGCCCATTTCGATGAAACTCTACAGACTGTATAACCGCATTCGAGCGGTCCTCTGCATTTACATCCGTTAGCATAGAATACTCAATCTGACCAGGCAACAACGTCTCCTTGCTTCTAACAACAAGATCTTCATTGCTCCTCAATATATCATACTCGGATCCATCTAAACCCTTGGTAACACTTAACCCATTTTCAATCTCGGAATCGGAATCAGAATCAGACCAAAGATCCTTATTTTTTCTATCCAGGTTTGCCCATTCCGTACCGGGGTTTAATTTAGCATGCTGTGACCTTAACCTATTGATATAATCAGTTCCCGAAATCAAATCCTCTGATTCTTTACTTTTTAATTTTCTCAAACGGCTTACCTTTGTTATATCCACCTTTGTCTCGGCCTCTTCTTCGTCAATCCAAACCGGTTTTTTGTCGAAACCCTCTTCACTCTGCAACTTCAAATCTTCTTCTTCGTATGCATCTATTTGGGATCCTGGGTTTTTGTCTGTGAACCAAGCAGCCGCATCCTTCTCCTGCGTATTTCCACCTTGAAGTTGCTCGAATTCATTCCCCAACTCCGTAGAGAGCTGCTGATCATAGATGGTACCAAACAGAAGGCTTTCCAACCTCTTCTGTTCCACCTTGTCCTTCTCTATCTCCACTTTTTCGGCTCTCGAGCGCTTCTTTTTCCTCTTTCTCACCACTTTTGAAGGGCCTTTATTCTTCTTTTCCTCGTGTTCATCGTCTGAGTCGCTCTTGTCTGTGTTCTGCATTTCTCCATCATCCACTTGGGAAACATTGAGTTGTTTTTTTTGGTCATCCTCTGCTGATTCTGATTCTATTTGCCGCTTCTTCTTCCTCTTTTTCTCCTTCGTAGCACTGTGTGTGTGGGGAGCTCTCAAGCTAACGTTCTGAGATATCATCATCATCGCTTCGGCACTCGCCATGGCCGCTCTCTACCTTGAACTCTGGCAATCGCTGCCGAGCCGTTCTCAAGGGATTGAATCCTTAGTGCTTGATAGGTTTGGACTAATCAGTGAATAACCCCGAAGCTGGAATCAGTTCTCTCGGCCCCCTGTCTCTTCGCCCGTTGGTTTGTCTGCAACTAAGAGAAGCAAACAAAGAAACAATAGATGAGAGAAAGTTGGTGCAAGGCTAGTACACGTAGGTGGCCTTTAGGGTTAGGGTGTGTGGAGCACCTGGTCGTTCTTTCGCATTGGAGTGGGCATTCGTGTACTAGCCCCCTGTCTCTTCGCTGGAATCAGTTCTCTCGGCCCCCTATCTCTTCGCCCGTTGGTTTGTCTGCAACTAAGAGAAGCAAACAAAGAAACAATAGATGAGAGAAAGTTGGTGCAAGGCTAGTACACGTAGGTGGCCTTTAGGATTAGGGTGTGTGGAGCACCTGGTCGTTCTTTCGCATTGGAGTGGGCATTTCTCCATCATCGACTTGGGAAACATTGAGTTGTTTTTTTTGGTCATCCTCTGCTGATTCTGATTCTATTTGCCGCTTCTTCTTCCTCTTTTTCTCCTTCGTAGCACTGTGTGTGTGGGGAGCTCTCAAGCTAACGTTCTGAGATATCATCATCATCGCTTCGGCACTCGCCATGGCCGCTCTCTACCTTGAACTCTGGCCCCCTGTCTCTTCGCCGAAGCTGGAATCAGTTCTCTCGGCCCCCTGTCTCTTCCCCCGTCTCTTCGCCCCCTACCTTGAACTCTGGCCCCCTGTGTCTTCGCCGAAGCTGGAATCAGTTCTCTCGGCCCCCTGTCTCTTAGGCACTGTGTGTGTGGGGAGCTCTCAAGCTAACGTTCTGAGATATCATCATCATCGCTGCGGCACTCGCCATGGCCGCCATGGCCGAAGCTGGAATCAGTTCTCTCGGCCCCCTGTCTCTTCCCCCGTCTCTCGGCCCCCCTGTCTCTTCCCCCGTTTCTCGGCCCCCTGTCTCTTCCCCCGTCTCTCGGCCCCCTGTCTCTTCCCCCGTTCTCTCTTCCCCCGTCTCTCGGCCCCCTGTCTCTCAAGCTAACGTTGGTGCAAGGCTAGTACACGTAGGTGGCCTTTAGGGTTAGGGTGTGTGGAGCACCTGGTCGTTCTTTCGCATTGGAGTGGGCATTTCTCCATCATCCACTTGGGAAACATTGAGTTGTTTTTTTTGGTCATCCTCTGCTGATTCTGATTCTATTTGCCGCTTCTTCTTCCTCTTTTTCTCCTTCGTAGCACTGTGTGTGTGGGGAGCTCTCAAGCTAACGTTCTGAGATATCATCATCATCGCTTCGGCACTCGCCATGGCCGCTCTCTACCTTGAACTCTGCCCCCCTGTCTCTTCGCCGAAGCTGGAATCAGTTGTTAACTTTGGTCATCCTCTGCTGATTCTGATTCTATTTGCCGCTTCTTCTTCCTCTTTTTCTCCTTCGTAGCACTGTGTGTGTGGGGAGCTCTCAAGCTAACGTTCTGAGATATCATCATCATCGCTTCGGCACTCGCCATGGCCGCTCTCTAAGAGAAGCAAACAAAGAAACAATAGATGAGAGAAAGTTGGTGCAAGGCTAGTACACGTAGGTGGCCTTTAGGGTTAGGGTGTGTGGAGCACCTGGTCGTTCTTTCGCATTGGAGTGGGCATTTCTCCATCATCCACTTGGGAAACATTGAGTTGTTTTTTTTGGTCATCCTCTGCTGATTCTGATTCTATTTGCCGCTTCTTCTTCCTCTTTTTCTCCTTCGTAGCACTGTGTGTGTGGGGAGCTCTCAAGCTAACGTTCTGAGATATCATCATCATCGCTTCGGCACTCGCCTCGGCCCCCTGTCTCTTCCCCCGTCTCTTCGCCCCCTAGTACACGTAGGGGAGCTCTCAAGCTAACGTTCTCCATCATCCACTTGGGAAACATTGAGTTGTTTTTTTTGGTCATCCTCTGCTGATTCTGATTCTATTTGCCGCTTCTTCTTCCTCTTTTTCTCCTTCGTAGCACTGTGTGTGTGGGGAGCTCTCAAGCTAACGTTCTGAGATATCATCATCATCGCTTCGGCACTCGCCTCGGCCCCCTGTCTCTTCCCCTGTCTCTTCGCCCCCTAGTACACGTAGGGGAGCTCTCAAGCTAACGTTCTCCATCATCCACTTGGGAAACATTGAGTTGTTTTTTTTGGTCATTCTCTGCTGATTCTGATTCTATTTGCCGCTTCTTCTTCCTCTTTCTCTCCTTCGTAGCACTGTGTGTGTGGGGAGCTCTCAAGCTAACGTTCTGAGATATCATCATCATCGCTTCGGCACTCGCCTCGGCCCCCTGTCTCTTCCCCCGTCTCTTAGCCCCCTAGTACACGTAGGTGGCCTTTAGGGTTAGGGTGTGTGGAGCACCTGGTCGTTCTTTCGCATTGGAGTGGGCATTTCTCGCTAACGTTCTGAGATATCATCATCATCGCTTCGGCACTCGCCTCGGCCCCCTGTCTCTTCCCCCGTCTCTTCGCCCCCTAGTACACGTAGGTGGCCTTTAGAGTTAGGATGTGTGGAGCACCTAGTCGTTCTTTCGCATTAGAGTGGGCATTTCTCGCTTTTTTTGGTCATTCTCTGCTGATTCTGATTCTTTTTCTCCATCTTCCTCTTTTTCTCCTTCGTAGCACTGTGTGTGTGGGGAGCTCTCAAGCTAACGTTCTGAGATATCATCATCATCGCTTCGGCATTCGCCTCGGCCCCCTGTCTCTTCCCCCGTCTCTTCGCCCCCTAGTACACGTAGGTGGCCTTTAGGGTTAGGGTGTGTGGAGCACCTGGTCGTTCTCGCTAACGTTCTGAGATATCATCATCATCGCTTCGGTACTCGCCTCGGCCCCCTGTCTCTTCCCCCGTCTCTTCGCCCCCTAGTACACGTAGGTGGCCTTTAGGGTTAGGGTGTGTGGAGCACCTGGTCGTTCTTTCGCATTGGAGTGGGCATTTCTCGCTAACGTTCTGAGATATCATCATCATCGCTTCGGCACTCGCCTCGGCCCCCTGTCTCTTCCCCCGTCTCTTCGCCCCCTAATACACGTAGGTGGCCTTTAGGGTTAGGGTGTGTGGAGCACATGGTCGTTCTTTCGCATTGGAGTGGGCATTTCTCGCTAACGTTCTGAGATATCATCATCATCGCTTCGGCACTCGCCTCGGCCCCCTGTCTCTTCCCCCGTCTCTTCGCCCCCTAGTACACGTAGGGGAGCTCTCAAGCTAACGTTCTCCATCATCCACTTGGGAAACATTGAGTTGCTTTTTTTGGTCATCCTCTGCTGATTCTGATTCTATTTGCCGCTTCTTCTTCCTCTTTTTCTCCTTCGTAGCACTGTGTGTGTGGGGAGCTCTCAAGCTAACGTTCTGAGATATCATCATCATCGCTTCGGCACTCGCCTCGGCCCCCTGTCTCTTCCCCCGTCTCTTCGCCCCCTAGTACACGTAGGTGGCCTTTAGGGTTAGGGTGTGTGGAGCACCTGGTCGTTCTTTCGCATTGGAGTGGGCATTTCTCGCTAACGTTCTGATATATCATCATCATCGCTTCGGCACTCGCCTCGGCCCCCTGTCTCTTCCCTCGTCTCTTCGCCCCCTAGTACACGTAGGTGGCCTTTAGGGTTAGGGTGTGTGGAGCACCTAGTCGTTCTTTCGCATTGGAGTGGGCATTTCTCGCTAACGTTCTGAGATATCATCATCATCGCTTCGGCACTCGCCTCGGCCCCCTGTCTCTTCGCCCCCTAGTACACGTAGGGGAGCTCTCAAGCTAACGTTCTCCATCATCCACTTGGGAAACATTGAGTTGTTTTTTTTTGTCATCCTCTGCTGATTCTGATTCTATTTGCCGCTTCTTCTTCCTCTTTTTCTCCTTCGTAGCACTGTGTGTGTGGGGAGCTCTCAAGCTAACGTTCTGAGATATCATCATCATCGCTTCGGCACTCGCCTCGGCCCCCTGTCTCTTCCCCCGTCTCTTCGCCCCCTAGTACACGTAGGTGGCCTTTAGGGTTAGGGTGTGTGGAGCACCTGGTCGTTCTTTCGCATTGGAGTGGGCATTTCTCGCTAACGTTCTGAGATATCATCATCATCGCTTCGGCACTCGCCTCGGCCCCCTGTCTCTTCCCCCGTCTCTTCGCCCCCTAGTACACGTAGGTGGCCTTTAGGGTTAGGGTGTGTGGAGCACCTGGTCGTTCTTTCGCATTGGAGTGGGCATTTCTCGCTTTTTTGGGTCATCCTCTGCTGATTCTGATTATTTTTCTCCATCTTCCTCTTTTTCTCCTTCGTAGCACTGTGTGTGTGGGGAGCTCTCAAGCTAACGTTCTGAGATATCATCATCATCGCTTCGGCACTCGCCTCGGCCCCCTGTCTCTTCCCCCGTCTCTTCGCCCCCTAGTACACGTAGGGGAGCTCTCAAGCTAACGTTCTCCATCATCCATTTGGGAAACATTGAGTTGTTTTTTTTGGTCATCCTCTGCTGATTCTGATTCTATTTGCCGCTTCTTCTTCCTCGTTTTCTCCTTCGTAGCACTGTGTGTGTGGGGAGCTCTCAAGCTAACGTTCTGAGATATCATCATCATCGCTTCGGCACTCGCTTCGGCCCCCTGTCTCTTCCCCCGTCTCTTCGCCCCCTAGTACACGTAGGTGGCCTTTAGGGTTAGGGTGTGTGGAGCACCTGGTCGTTCTTTCGCATTGGAGTGGGAATTTCTCCATCATCCACTTGGGAAACATTGAGTTGTTTTTTTTGGTCATCCTCTGCTGATTCTGATTCTTTTTCTCCTTCGTAGCACTGTGTGTGTGGGAAACATTGAGTTGCTTTTTTTGGTCATCCTCTGCTGATTCTGATTCTTTTTCTCCATCTTCCTCTTTTTCTCCTTCGTAGCACTGTGTGTGTGGGGAGCTCTCAAGCTAACGTTCTGAGATATCATCATCATCCACTTGGGAAACATTGAGTTGCTTTTTTTCGTCATCCTCTGAGATATCATCATCATCATCATCGTTTTTTTGGTCATCCTCTGCATTTCTCCATCATCCACTTGGGAAACATTGAGTTCCTTTTTTTGGTCATCCTCTGCTGATTCTGATTCTTTTTCTCCATCTTCCTCTTTTTCGCCTTCGTAGCACTGTGTGTGTGGGGAGCTCTCAAGCTAACGTTCTGAGATATCATCATCATCGCTTCGGCACTCGCCTCGGCCCCCTGTCCTTCGTAGCACTGTGTGTGTGGGGAGCTCTCAAGCTGACGTAGGTGGCCTTTAGGGTTAGGGTGTGTGGAGCACCTGGTCGTTCTTTCGCATTGGAGTGGGCATTTCTCGCTAACGTTCTGAGATATCATCATCATCGCTTCGGCACTCGCCTCAGCCCCCTGTCTCTTCCCCCGTCTCTTCGCCCCCTAGTACACGTAGGGGAGCTCTCAAGCTAACGTTCTCCATCATCCCCTTGGGAAACATTGAGTTGTTTTTTTTGGTCATCCTCTACTGATTCTGATTCTATTTGCCGCTTCTTCTTCCTCTTTTTCTCCTTCGTAGCACTGTGTGTGTGGGGAGCTCTCAAGCTAACTTTCTGAGATATCATCATCATCGCTTCGGCACTCGCCTCGGCCCCCTGTCTCTTTGCCCCCTAGTACACGTAGGTGGCCTTTAGGGTTAGGGTGTGTGGAGCACCTGGTCGTTCTTTCGCATTGGAGTGGACATTTCTCGCTAACGTTCTGAGATATCATCATCATCGCTTCGGCACTCGCCTCGGCCCCCTGTCTCTTCCCCCGTCTCTTCGCCCCCTAGTACACGTAGGTGGCCTTTAGGGTTAGGGTGTGTGGAGCACCTGGTCGTTCTTTCGCATTGGAGTGGGCATTTCTCGCTTTTTTTGGTCATCCTCTGCTGATTCTGATTCTTTTTCTCCATCTTCCTCTTTTTCTCCTTCGTAGCACTGTGTGTGTGGGGAGCTCTCAAGCTAACGTTCTGAGATATCATCATCATCGCTTCGGCACTCGCCTCAGCCCCCTGTCTCTTCCCCCGTCTCTTCGCCTCCTAGTACACTTAGGGGAGCTCTCAAGCTAACGTTCTCCATCATCCACTTGGGAAACATTGAGTTGTTTTTTTTGGTCATCCTCTGCTGATTCTGATTCTATTTGCCGCTTCTTCTTCCTCTTTTTATCCTTCGTAGCACTGTGTGTGGGGAGCTCTCAAGCTAACGTTCTGAGATATCATCATCATCGCTTCGGCACTCGCCTCGGCCCCCTGTCTCTTCCCCCGTCTCTTCGCCACCTAGTACACGTAGGTGGCCTTTAGGGTTAGGGTGTGTGGAGCACCTGGTCGTTCTTTCGCATTGGAGTGGGCATTTCTCCATCATCCACTTGGGAAACATTGAGTTGTTTTTTTTGGTCATCCTCTGCTGATTCTGATTCTATTTGCCGCTTCTTCTTCCTCTTTTTCTCCTTCGTAGCACTGTGTGTGTGGGGAGCTCTCAAGCTAACGTTCTGAGATATCATCATCATCGCTTCGGCACTCGCCATGGCCGCTCTCTACCTTGAACTCTGGCCCCCTGTCTCTTCGCCGAAGCTGGAATCAGTTGTTAACTTTGGTCATCCTCTGCTGATTCTGATTCTATTTGTCGCTTCTTCTTCCTCTTTTTCTCCTTCGTAGCACTGTGTGTGTGGGGAGCTCTCAAGCTAACGTTCTGAGATATCATCATCATCGCTTCGGCACTCGCCATGGCCGCTCTCTAAGAGAAGCAAACAAAGAAACAATAGATGAGAGAAAGTTGGTGCAAGGCTAGTACATGTAGGTGGCCTTTAGGGTTAGGGTGTGTGGAGCACCTGGTCGTTCTTTCGCATTGGAGTGGGCATTTCTCCATCATCCACTTGGGAAACATTGAGTTTTTTTTTTTGGTCATCCTCTGCTGATTCTGATTCTATTTGCCGCTTCTTCTTCCTCTTTTTCTCCTTCGTAGCACTATGTATGGGGAGCTCTCAAGCTAACGTTCTGAGATATCATCATCATCGCTTCGGCACTCGCCTCGGCCCCCTGTCCCTTCCCCCGTCTCTTCTCCCCCTAGTACACGTAGGGGAGCTCTCAAGCTAACGTTCTCCATCATCCACTTGGGAAACATTGAGTTGTTTTTTTTGGTCATCCTCTGCTGATTCTGATTCTATTTGCCGCTTCTTCTTCCTCTTTTTCTCCTTCGTAGCACTGTGTGTGTGGGGAGCTCTCAAGCTAACGTTCTGAGATATCATCATCATCGCTTCGGCACTCGCCATGGCCGCTCTCTACCTTGAACTCTGGCCCCCTGTCTCTTCGCCGAAGCTGGAATCAGTTCTCTCGGCCCCCTGTCTCTTCGGCACTGTGTGTGTGGGGAGCTCTCAAGCTAACGTTCTGAGATATCATCATCATCGCTGCGGCACTCGCCATGGCCGCCATGGCCGAAGCTGGAATCAGTTCTCTCGGCCACCTGTCTCTTCCCCCGTCTCTCGGCCCCCCTGTCTCTTCCCTCGTCTCTCGGCCCCCTGTCTCTTCCCCCGTCTCTCGGCCCCCTGTCTCTTCCCCCGTTCTCTCTTCCCCCGTCTCTCGGCCCCCTGTCTCTTCCCTCGTCTCTCGGCCCCCCTGTCTCTTCCCCCGTCTCTCGGCCCCCCTGTCTCTTACCCCGTCTCTCGGCCCCCCCGTCTCTTCCCCCGAAGCTAGAATCAGTTCTCTCGGCCCCCTGTCTCTTCGCCCGTTGGTTTGTCTGCAACTAAGAGAAGCAAACAAAGAAACAATAGATGAGAGAAAGTTGGTGCAAGGCTAGTACACGTAGGTGGACTTTAGGGTTAGGGTGTGTGGAGCACCTGGTCGTTCTTTCGCATTGGAGTGGGAATTTCTCCATCATCCACTTGGGAAACATTGAGTTGTTTTTTTTGGTCATCCTCTGCTGATTCTGATTCTATTTGCCGCTTCTTCTTCCTCTTTTTCTCCTTCGTAGCACTGTGTGTGTGGGGAGCTCTCAAGCTAACGTTCTGAGATATCATCATCATCGCTTCGGCACTCGCCATGGCCGCTCTCTACCTTGAACTCTGGCAATCGCTGCCGAGCCGTTCTCAAGGGATTGAATCCTTAGTGCTTGATAGGTTTGGACTAATCAGTGAATATCCCCGAAGCTGGAATCAGTTCTCTCGGCCCCCTGTCTCTTCACCCGTTGGTTTGTCTGCAACTAAGAGAAGCAAACAAAGAAACAATAGATGAGAGAAAGTTGGTGCAAGGCTAGTACACGTAGGTGGCCTTTAGGGTTAGGGTGTGTGGAGCACCTGGTCGTTCTTTCGCATTGGAGTGGGCATTCGTGTTCTAAGATATCATCATCATCGCTTCGGCACTCGCCATGGCCGCTCTCTACCTTGAACTCTGGCAATCGCTGCCGAGCCGTTCTCAAGGGATTGAATCCTTAGTGCTTGATAGGTTTGGACTAATCAGTGAATATCCCCGAAGCTGGAATCAGTTCTCTCGGCCCCCTGTCTCTTCGCCCGTTGGTTTGTCTGCAACTAAGAGAAGCAAACAAAGAAACAATAGATGAGAGAAAGTTGGTGCAAGGCTAGTACACGTAGGTGGCCTTTAGGGTTAGGGTGTGTGGAGCACCTGGTCGTTCTTTCGCATTGGAGTGGGCTTTCCAGCCTCTTCTGTTCCACCTTGTCCTTCTCTATCTCCACTTTTTCGGCTCTCGAGCGCTTCTTTTTCCTCTTTCTCACCACTTTTGAAGGGCCTTTATTCTTCTTTTCCTCGTGTTCATCGTCTGAGTCGCTCTTGTCTGTGTTCTGCATTTCTCCATCATCCACTTGGGAAACATTGAGTTGTTTTTTTTGGTCATCCTCTGCTGATTCTGATTCTATTTGCCGCTTCTTCTTCCTCTTTTTCTCCTTCGTAGCACTGTGTGTGTGGGGAGCTCTCAAGCTAACGTTCTGAGATATCATCATCATCGCTTCGGCACTCGCCATGGCCGCTCTCTACCTTGAACTCTGGCAATCGCTGCCGAGCCGTTCTCAAGGGATTGAATCCTTAGTGCTTGATAGGTTTGGACTAATCAGTGAATATCCCCGAAGCTGGAATCAGTTCTCTCGGCCCCCTGTCTCTTCGCCCGTTGGTTTGTCTGCAACTAAGAGAAGCAAACAAAGAAACAATAGATGAGAGAAAGTTGGTGCAAGGCTAGTACACGTAGGTGGCCTTTAGGGTTAGGGTGTGTGGAGCACCTGGTCGTTCTTTCGCATTGGAGTGGGCATTCGTGTACTCTGGCAATCGCTGCCGAGCCGTTCTCAAGGGATTGAATCCTTAGTGCTTGATAGGTTTGGACTAATCAGTGAATATCCCCGAAGCTGGAATCAGTTCTCTCGGCCCCCTGTCTCTTCGCCCGTTGGTTTGTTTGCAACTAAGAGAAGCAAACAAAGAAACAATAGATGAGAGAAAGTTGGTGCAAGGCTAGTACACGTAGGTGGCCTTTAGGGTTAGGGTGTGTGGAGCACCTGGTCGTTCTTTCGCATTGGAGTGGGCATTCGTGGAGCACCTGGTCGTTCTCTCTTTCTTATGAGACTTGTTCTTTGAGCATTGTACTTTGGTAATCTATATTGAGGAAGTTTTTGCTGGGTTCTCCCCCCTTGAGGGTTTCTCGAGATAAAATTTTGTGTAGCTTGTGATTGTGTATCTTTCAGAGATCCTCTTTATGTTGTTATTGTGAAAATGTATTAAATGCTAATGAAGTAGGAATCTAAGATATTGCAGCATATAAATTTAACACATCTTAAGGCAACCGCTCACACAAATAGATAAAAAATCAGTAGACTCATAAATTACGTGATTAAAACCCTCAAAGAGAGAGACAGTGCACAACCTCAACCAATGTGGCCACTTGAGGCAATACGTTAATGTAAAGGAAAAGTAGTTTATATATGAACCATTGGAAAATAACAATACATGCTTTAAATTAAGATCATTGACCAATTGAGTGTTACGCCATGGATCAATATACCCAGTAGTATCGAGGAGAAGATGCAAGAGACATTCACAATCTCTTGAAGAGAAGAGGCAGAGACATGCACAGAATTCTTGGAATATACTCGGACGATCCTTCCTTTCAAAATTACAGGATCATTGTCCACCAACCACATTTTAGACAATCCTTCCTTTCGGAATTACGAGATTCAATCT
The DNA here is from genome assembly GCA_027924585.1 of Larix kaempferi. Taxonomy (NCBI): domain Eukaryota; kingdom Viridiplantae; phylum Streptophyta; class Pinopsida; order Pinales; family Pinaceae; genus Larix; species Larix kaempferi. The sequence continues at coordinate 12,156,119 of BSBM01000099.1, forward strand.
AAAGATCAACATTTAAGATGATCCTACCTTTCGGAATTACGGGATTAGCTCTAAGGATGATCAATCCCAACTGAGCTACCTGCTGTGATCAAGATACCGTAGTATCATGAGCACTACTCCCCCTTTCGAGGGAAGTCTTTGCGGACTACACCAAGCTTGTTTCGGAAGTGCTCAAACTTCACACTAGACAAGTGATTATATGCATTTCTACAAATGACATAATCATCACATGTTAGAGAGGTTGGCACAATTCAGAAGGTAAAATCTGATTTGTGTTCATTTTTTGACAAGATTAATTTAGGCCTCCTTTGTTACTACTTAGGTATAGAATTTTAGCGAACTAATGGATGTGTATTTGTGTTACAAACCAATCATGGCAAGAGTTTGCTACATAAATTTAGGATGGCTGATAGTAAATCAACAATTACAGCTATAGATGTTGGGTTGAACTTACCAACCACATTTGACTTTGAACCGACAAATGAGTTGTGTATAGACAACTGGTGGGCAACTTATCTTTTTGACAACCACTGGGCCATATTTGAGCCTTGCAGTTAGTTACATTTCCACATTTATAATAGTTTCTAAGGCTGATTGTTGGATGATATCCAAGAGAAATTTAAGGTATGTGAAGGATACCTTGAAGTATGGCATCAAGTACGGGAAAGGAGAATATTTCTGATTTATGAGTTATTTAGATTTAGATTGGGTAGGGTCAATTGATGCAAGAAGTCCACCACTTGGTATGTGAGCAATAGTTGGTTTCCTAAATTCCTAGATCATACCCATCTAATGAGAATTCCAACAGTTCTAACTATATCAATGGTAAAAAATAAAACAATTCATAATGAGCCTCATAAAAAATTCAGTGCTTAAATTATCCTAATAATTTAATTTGTAACATATAATAATGATATTGACCTAGTGCAATATCACGATCCTTTCCACTAACAATTTTACATACATTAATGTTCAGTAACGACAAATAAGATGATATAATTAAACCATTGCAAGATAGAATGCTTGATATCTATGATGATTTAGGTTGAACCTTCAATGTGAGTGAGGGATACCATAGAGAAGGTATTCAAGATACTAGTCCCTCTCCCACTCTTGCTGGTAGTTCCTTCAACCTATCAAACAATCCCCCATGGGAAGGCTTTAAATCTAGGCTTTATTTCTCAGGTCTGCCTTAGAAGAGAGGAATTCAGAAATGAGGCTTAATTCAATTTTTTTAACAAAATATGATCGCCATATTCCCCAGGTTATGAAGACCCTCCATACCAATTTGGCACCTTGACTAGCTTCCTGAAGTGCAGGGTGTGCATTTTGGTATTGTTGTGTGCATTTTTCATCGTGAAAACATCCTTTGCAGCCATGCAGAAGACACCGGGGGCATCTCATGCACTTTTATCAAAGAAATTGTTATTGGATTGTATGGATATATGTTCTTTCAAGCCTTTGAAACTTTCGTGCATGCATTTGGGTGAAGGATTAGACCAGGTCCAAGGCGTTCATTTTACAAAACACTAGCTCACCTTTCTTGAAATTATGAAAAAACTGGCAATTATACCTTTTGGAAGATCAATAAATTGCATGTGAATACTTTGGAAGATTTTGAACTTGCAGGACTATCAAAAACATAAGACACTAGCTATGGTTACGCCTACAATTATATTCTCTTTCCTATAGATCTAATTGTTGTACTGATGCTACAGTCTCAGAAGTATTTTAATCTTTCATGTGGTTGTGTCCATCCCTTCTAGGTTTTTTTATTTTCAGGTAAGGGAGAGCAGAATTGTGGTTCTCTTTCTGTCCCCTACTGTTCTTTGCTAAATTTGAAATAAACTGGAGGTTGTTGTTATCAGACTTGCTCTGCATATAATTAATAACACTTATGTTTGCTTCTTTATACATGGTTCATGATTTATGTATGATTGTCTATGAAGATTGCTTCATTTAGATCATTCTCATTCAACATTTGTTTATCATATGTCATACTACCCTATTGATGTTCTCCATCATTTACTTTCAGGCCTCTATGTGTTGATTAGAGACTCCATGACCCTAAGGTTGAGCACTAGTCATGTTGAATGCATCCTTCTTTCATTTGAATATCATGAACCATGGGACACAACTGTGGTTTCAGGGACTTGAATGTATATGCAGCCCAGATATTTAACTCAGAGTACTAAAGAATAGATTCACTGCATAACTTCAAGAAGACATCTATGGCTCTGTATAAACCATCATCATATAGCCTTGCATAATTTGGCACAGATTCTGCTCAGGGCTTCCAGGAATGTCTGATAAAGAAAGGCTGCAGATTTTTTCTTCACTATGCTCTGCAATGAGCTTTGCCAACTTCCCACTTCTTGACATCAGAGGACACTGGAATTGCCAAGATAGATCCCAAACCATAAGTTATTAATGTCAGACAAAGAAAAATCTCAAATGCAACAATGCAAAAAAATAGCAAAGGGGTAGCAATAAAATTTATACAAAATGTGCATATTGAAGCTCACTGTCTTGAGCAACGATATTTAAAATTTTGTTTATGTATGTCAGGTGATGTTTGAAAAGTTTAGATCCGGACATACTTGGTATAATATGCTTGTTAGCGAGGTTTATTACGCTGCAACAACTATATACTGAAAGCACTTTTGCAAATGCATCATATTGTTCAGTCAAGAAACATTTGATTTTTTCACTGCTTGTAAAGGACAATACTAGTTAAAGACAGTTTTACTGATTAGTAGTGAGTGTCAATATCTGCTCTTGTTCTCAGTTTCAAGTTTAAATGTATATTTTTTATATGGACTCTAAGGAAAATGTTTGAATAATATTGGTGATGTAATAATTATCCATTATGAAACATTTGCATCTATTAGCATCAGACAAATTGTTTTTAGCATTACTCAAGCTTTTCTAAAACCCAACTAATTACATGGTGTGTAGGCTTTGCCAATGTTATTCATTGGTACATAATACACTAACAAACATTCATCCTTGGCATGCCTACAAACAGTGTTCAGCATGGGGTGGAGCCTGAATCACCATGGTTTTTTGGCTAAAAATGAGTTGTATTCATTAAGCTAAGAGCTTATGGAAGTAGGTGGCAGTGACAACCAAATTGTATCCACAATGAGGTTGTGTAATTATGCATTTGTTTGGAATGAGGTCTGCTTTCAAACAAGAAATTGTTGATACCTAAGTATTCAGTCTAATGGAAGTAAAATGATTAAAGCTACCGTTCAGATTCTCTTGTTTTTGAAAAGATTGTCAACTCTACACTAAGAATGACATACACAAAAAATTTAATGAATACAGGTTGGGATCAAATGCTAGTTGGAGAAAACATATTGTAACACAGTTAACACACAATAAAGTAAAAGATCTAATAATACAAACAATTAAATGTAAACACCAAGAACATCACAATCGAAACAACTAAATGCCAAACTTCTTAACATGGGGAAGAACATGAATATTCAGAAATTGTCTCTGATTCAATAAGAAGATGTTTACTGATAGCATAAGAAAGCAAAATTCCTTACAACTGAGAGGGTAGTACACCGCCACAATTATAGCACAACTGCAAATACCTAAAAATAGAGCACTTCTCTATTGCTACAAACTCTTCAATTTGCAATGCTAGTAAGTGACAATGAGCACGAGTAGTGTGACTAGTAGTTAGTGGATCAATCCCATGGATGGCACTCTAGTTCTTTCCAATTAACTTTAGCCTTCTAAATATCAAATTCAGTACATTTAAAATCTAGAAAAATATCACAGCATTTTGATTGCTTGACTGATGCAGTGAAGGTAAGAATCAACACTATTCCAGAAACATTACCAACAGCCCCATTTGTTCTCATATCAAGCACGTTCGTAATGATGGAGCTTAAACAACAGCACGTTTCCTGCAGCATTGCCAACAGCCAAGAAACCACTGGCTGGACTGAAATCTAGCGAGTGTACATACTGCAAACGACTTTTGGCTGGGGGCCAATTCGCGAACACTGTGCAAGAAGGGAGATGAACCAACCTCATACTATTTTTCTTCATCTTCGAACAAATGGCCAATATTTGTGAATCACAATTGAACTTCAAATTATCCACTGCAGTCACAAGATTTGTAAGGGTCTTCATGGGCTTTCTAACACCCCCAAGAAATTCACTCCTGTTATAAATATTAACAATCCCACTGTCTGACCCAGTAGCAAATATATTACTGTTCGGAGAAACGCTTAGAGCTGAACTGCTAACACAGCCCGCATCAGTCCCCCTGTGAATGCATTTCCTCATTCGAAGATCCCAATGATATACCTGTCCATCTCCCCCCGAACTTAGCAACTGTCTTCCATCATCAGCAAAAGAAAGAGCACGAGATGTTCCATTCATTTTCAAGGTCCCAATCAACTGTTTCGTCTTTGTTGAAACCAGCATTATGTACCCATCATTCCCGAGGAATGCAATCATGCTTGAATCTGGTGACACCTCAAAGCTCTCCAAACTCCTCTCCTCTCTACCAATCAAACAATTAATCCTGTCCAACGCACCTTTCACCACATCAAAACTGTAAAAGAACTTCCTGCGTCCTGCAGCAATTGCCATTGATCCGTCGGGCAAAAATGAAGCCTTGTGAATCGGAAGATTCTCAATAAACACACTTTAAATTTTGGGGTTCCTTTTCCCATCAATCTGGAAAAACCTCAACTTCTTATCAAGCCCAGCGGTGAGCAGCAGCTGCCCATTTCGATTAAACTCTACAGACTGTATAACCGCATTCGAGCGGTCCTCTGCATTTGCATCCGTTAGCATAGAATACTCAATCTGACCAGGCAACAACGTCTCCTTGCTTCTAACAACAAGATCTTCATTGCTCCTCAATATATCATACTCGGATCCATCTAAACCCTTGGTAACACTTAACCCATTTACAATCTCGGAATTGGAATCAGAATCAGACCCAAGATCCTTATTTTTTCTATCCAGGTTTGCCCATTCCGTACCGGGGTTTAATTTAGCATGCTGTGACCTTAACCTATTGATATAATCAGTTCCCGAAATCAAATCCTCTGATTCTTTACTTTTTAATTTTCTCAAACGGCTTACCTTTGTTATATCCACCTTTGTCTCGGCCTCTTCTTCGTCAATCCAAACCGGTTTTTTGTCGAAACCCTCTTCACTCTGCAACTTCAAATCTTCTTCTTCGTATGCATCTATTTGGGATCCTGGGTTTTTGTCTGTGAACCAAGCAGCCGCATCCTTCTCCTGCGTATTTCCACCTTGAAGTTGCTCGAATTCATTCCCCAACTCCGTAGAGAGCTGCTGATCATAGATGGTACCAAACAGAAGGCTTTCCAGCCTCTTCTGTTCCACCTTGTCCTTCTCTATCTCCACTTTTTCGGCTCTCGAGTGCTTCTTTTTCCTCTTTCTCACCACTTTTGAAGGGCCTTTATTCTTCTTTTCCTCATGTTCATCGTCTGAGTCGCTCTTGTCTGTGTTCTGCATTTCTCCATCATCAACTTGGGAAACATTGAGTTGTTTTTTTTGGTCATCCTCTGCTGATTCTGATTCTATTTACCGGTTCTTCTTCCTCTTTTTCTCCTTCGTAGCACTGTGTGTGTGGGGAGCTCTCAAGCTAACGTTCTGAGATATCATCATCATCGCTTCGGCACTCGCCATGGCCGCTCTCTAAGAGAAGCAAACAAAGAAACAATAGATGAGAGAAAGTTGGTGCAAGGCTAGTACACGTAGGTGGCCTTTAGGGTTAGGGTGTGTGGAGCACCTGGTCGTTCTTTCGCATTGGAGTGGGCATTTCTCCATCATCCACTTGGGAAACATTGAGTTGTTTTTTTTGGTCATCCTCTGCTGATGCTGATTCTATTTGCCGCTTCTTCTTCCTCTTTTTCTCCTTCGTAGCATTGTGTGTGTGGGGAGCTCTCAAGCTAACGTTCTGAGATATCATCATCATCGCTTCGGCACTCGCCATGGCCGCTCTCTACCTTGAACTCTAGCCCCCTGTCTCTTCGCCGAAGCTGGAATCAGTTCTCTCGGCCCCCTGTCTCTTCCCCCGTCTCTTCGCCCCCTACCTTGAACTCTGGCCCCCTGTCTCTTCGCCGAAGCTGGAATCAGTTCTCTCGGCCCCCTGTCTCTTCGGCACTGTGTGTGTGGGGAGCTCTCAAGCTAACGTTCTGAGATATCATCATCATCGCTGCGGCACTCGCCATGGCCGCCATGGCCGAAGCTGGAATCAGTTCTCTCGGCCCCCTGTCTCTTCCCCCGTCTCTCGGCCCCCCTGTCTCTTCCCCCGTCTGTCGGACCCCTGTCTCTTCCCCCGTCTCTCGGCCCCCTATCTCTTCCCCCGTTCTCTCTTCCCCCGTCTCTCGGCCCCCTGTCTCTCAAGCTAACGTTGGTGCAAGGCTAGTACACGTAGGTGGCCTTTAGGGTTAGGGTGTGTGGAGCACCTGGTCGTTCTTTCGCATTGGAGTGGGCATTTCTCCATCATCCACTTGGGAAACATTGAGTTGTTTTTTTTGGTCATCCTCTGCTGATTCTGATTCTATTTGCCGCTTCTTCTTCCTCTTTTTCTCCTTCGTAGCACTGTGTGTGTGGGGAGCTCTCAAGCTAACGTTCTGAGATATCATCATCATCGCTTCGGCACTCGCCATGGCCGCTCTCTACCTTGAACTCTGGCCCCCTGTCTCTTCGCCGAAGTTGGAATCAGTTGTTAAGTTTGGTCATCCTCTGCTGATTCTGATTCTATTTGCCGCATCTTCTTCCTCTTTTTCTCCTTCGTAGCACTGTGTGTGTGGGGAGCTCTCAAGCTAACGTTCTGAGATATCATCATCATCGCTTCGGCACTCGCCATGGCCGCTCTCTAAGAGAAGCAAACAAAGAAACAATAGATGAGAGAAAGTTGGTGCAAGGCTAGTACACGTAGGTGGCCTTTAGGGTTAGGGTGTGTGGAGCACCTGGTCGTTCTTTCGCATTGGAGTGGGCATTTCTCCATCATCCACTTGGGAAACATTGAGTTGTTTTTTTTGGTCATCCTCTGCTGATTCTGATTCTATTTGCCGCTTCTTCTTCCTCTTTTTCTCCTTCGTAGCACTGTGTGTGTGGGGAGCTCTCAAGCTAACGTTCTGAGATATCATCATCATCGCTTCGTCACTCGCCTCGGCTCCCTGTCTCTTCCCCCGTCTCTTCGCCCCCTAGTACACGTAGGGGAGCTCTCAAGCTAACGTTCTCCATCATCCACTTGGGAAACATTGAGTTGTTTTTTTTGGTCATCCTCTGCTGATTCTGATTCTATTTGCCGCTTCTTCTTCCTCTTTTTCTCCTTCGTAGCACTGTGTGTGTGGGGAGCTCTCAAGCTAACGTTCTGAGATATCATCATCATCGCTTCGGCACTCGCCTCGGCCCCCTGTCTCTTCCCCCGTCTCTTCGCCCCCTAGTACACGTAGGGGAGCTCTCAAGCTAACGTTCTCCATCATCCACTTGGGAAACATTGAGTTGTTTTTTTTGGTCATCCTCTGCTGATTCTGATTCTATTTGCCGCTTCTTCTTCCTCTTTTTCTCCTTCGTAGCACTGTGTGTGTGGGGAGCTCTCAAGCTAACGTTCTGAGATATCATCATCATCGCTTCGGCACTCGCCTCGGCCCCCTGTCTCTTCCCCCGTCTCTTCGCCCCCTAGTACACGTAGGTGGCCTTTAGGGTTGGGGTGTGTGGAGCACCTGGTCGTTCTTTCGCATTGGAGTGGGCATTTCTCGCTAACGTTCTGAGATATCATCATCATCGCTTCGGCACTCGCCTCGGCCCCCTGTCTCTTCCCCCGTCTCTTCGCCCCCTAGTACACGTAGGTGGCCTTTAGAGTTAGGGTGTGTGGAGCACCTGGTCGTTCTTTCGCATTAGAGTGGGCATTTCTCGCTTTTTTTGGTCATTCTCTGCTGATTCTGATTCTTTTTCTCCATCTTCCTCTTTTTCTCCTTCGTAGCACTGTGTGTGTTGGGAGCTCTCAAGCTAACGTTCTGAGATATCATCATCATCGCTTCGGCACTCGCCTCGGCCCCCTGTCTCTTCCCCCGTCTCTTCGCCCCCTAGTACACGTAGGTGGCCTTTAGAGTTAGTGTGTGTGGAGCACCTGGTCGTTCTCGCTAACGTTCTGAGATATCATCATCATCGCTTCGGCACTCACCTCGGCCCCCTGTCTCTTCCCCCGTCTCTTCGCCCTCTAGTACACGTAGGTGGCCTTTAGGGTTAGGGTGTGTGGAGCACCTGGTCGTTCTTTCGCATTGGAGTGGGCATTTCTCGCTAACGTTCTGAGATATCATCATCATCGCTTCGGCACTCGCCTCGGCCCCCTGTCTCTTCCCCCGTCTCTTCGCCCCCTAGTACACGTAGGTGGCCTTTAGGGTTAGGGTGTGTGGAGCACATGGTCGTTCTTTCGCATTGGAGTGGGCATTTCTCGCTAACGTTCTGAGATATCATCATCATCGCTTCGGCACTCGCCTCGGCCCCATGTCTCTTCCCCCGTCTCTTCGCCCCCTAGTACACGTAGGGGAGCTCTCAGGCTAACGTTCTCCATCATCCACTTGGGAAACATTGAGTTGCTTTTTTTGGTCATCCTCTGCTGATTCTGATTCTATTTGCCGCTTCTTCTTCCTCTTTTTCTCCTTCGTAGCACTGTGTGTGTGGGGAGCTCTCAAGCTAACGTTCTGAGATATCATCATCATCGCTTCGGCACTCGCCTCGGCCCCCTGTCTCTTCCCCCGTCTCTTCGCCCCCTAGCACACGTAGGTGGCCTTTAGGGTTAGGGTGTGTGGAGCACCTGGTCGTTCTTTCGCATTGGAGTGGGCATTTCTCGCTAACGTTCTGAGATATCATCATCATCGCTTCGGCACTCGCCTCGGCCCCCTGTCTCTTCCCCCGTCTCTTCCCCCCCTAGTACACGTAGGTGGCCTTTATGGTTAGGGTGTGTGGAGCACCTGGTCGTTCTTTCGCATTGGAGTGGGCATTTCTCGCTAACGTTCTGAGATATCATCATCATCGCTTCGGCAGTCGCCTCGGCCCCCTGTCTCTTCCCCCGTCTCTTCGCCCCCTAGTACACGTAGGTGGCCTTTAGGGTTAGGGTGTGTGGAGCACATGGTCGTTCTTTCGCATTGGAGTGGGCATTTCTCGCTAATGTTCTGAGATATCATCATCATCGCTTCGGCACTCGCCTCGGCCCCCTGTCTCTTCCCCCGTCTCTTCGCCCCCTAGTACACGTAGGGGAGCTCTCAAGCTAACGTTCTCCATCATCCACTTGGGAAACATTGAGTTGCTTTTTTTGGTCATCCTCTACTGATTCTGATTCTATTTGCCGCTTCTTCTTCCTCTTTTTCTCCTTCGTAGCACTGTGTGTGTGGGGAGCTCTCAAGCTAACGTTCTGAGATATCATCATCATCGCTTCGGCACTCGCCTCGGCCCCCTGTCTCTTCCCCCGTCTCTTCGCCCCCTAGTACACGTAGGGGAGATCTCAAGCTAACGTTCTCCATCATCCACTTGGGAAACATTGAGTTGTTTTTTTTGGTCATCCTCTGCTGATTCTGATTCTTTTTCTCCATCTTCCTCTTTTTCTCCTTCGTAGCACTGTGTGTGTGGGGAGCTCTCAAGCTAACGTTCTGAGATATCATCATCATCCACTTGGGAAACATTGAGTTGCTTTTTTTGGTCATCCTCTGAGATATCATCATCATCATCATCGTTTTTTTGGTCATCCTCTGCATTTCTCCATCATCCACTTGGGAAACATTGAGTTGCTTTTTTTGGTCATCCTCTGCTGATTCTGATTCTTTTTCTCCATCTTCCTCTTTTTCTCCTTCGTAGCACTGTGTGTGGGGAGCTCTCAAGCTAACGTTCTGAGATATCATCATCATCGCTTCGGCACTCGCCTCGGCCCCCTGTCCTTCGTAGCACTGTGTGTATGGGGAGCTCTCAAGCTAACGTAGGTGGCCTTTAGGGTTAGGGTGTGTGGAGCACCTGGTCGTTCTTTTGCATTGGAGTGGGCATTTCTCCATCATCCACTTGGGAAACATTGAGTTGTTTTTTTTGGTCATCATCTGCTGATTCTGATTCTATTTGCCGCTTCTTCTTCCTCTTTTTCTCCTTCGTAGCACTGTGTGTGTGGGGAGCTCTCAAGCTAACGTTCTGAGATATCATCATCATCGCTTCGGCACTCGCCTCCGCCCCCTGTCTCTTGCCCCGTCTCTTCGCCCCCTAGTACAAGTAGGGGAGCTCTCAAGCTAACGTTCTCCATCATCCACTTGGGAAACACTGAGTTGTTTTTTTTGGTCATCCTCTGCTGATTCTGATTCTATTTGCCGCTTCTTCTTCCTCTTTTTCTCCTTCGTAGCACTGTGTGTGTGGGGAGCTCTCAAGCTAACGTTCCGAGATATCATCATCATCGCTTCGGCACTCGCCTCGGCCCCCTGTCTCTTCCCCCGTCTCTTCGCCCCCTAGTACACGTAGGGGAGCTCTCAAGCTAACGTTCTCCATCATCCACTTGGGAAACATTGAGTTGTTTTTTTTTGTCATCCTCTGCTGATTCTGATTCTATTTGCCGCTTCTTCTTCCTCTTTTTCTCCTTCGTAGCACTGTGTGTGTGCGGAGCTCTCAAGCTAACGTTCTGAGATATCATCATCATCGCTTCGGCACTCGCCTCGGCCCCCTGTCTCTTCCCCCGACTCTTCGCCCCCTAGTACACGTAGGGGAGCTCTCAAGCTAACGTTCTCCATCATCCACTTGGGAAACATTGAGTTGCTTTTTTTGGTCATCCTCTGCTGATTCTGATTCTATTTGCCGCTTCTTCTTCCTCTTTTTCTCCTTCGTAGCACTGTGTGTGTGGGGAGCTCTCAAGCTAACGTTCTGAGATATCATCATCATCGCTTCGGCACTCGCCTCGGCCCCCTGTCTCTTCCCCCGTCTCTTCGCCCCCTAGTACACGTAGGTGGCCTTTAGGGTTAGGGTGTGTGGAGCACCTGGTCGTTCTTTCGCATTGGAGTGGGCATTTCTCGCTAACGTTCTGAGATATCATCATCATCGCTTCGGCACTCGCCTCGGCCCCCTGTCTCTTCCCCCGTCTCTTCGCCCCCTAGTACACGTAGGTGGCCTTTAGAGTTAGGGTGTGTGGAGCACATGGTCGTTCTTTCGCATTGGAGTGGGCATTTCTCGCTAACGTTCTGAGATATCATCATCATCGCTTCGGCACTCGCCTCGGCCCCCTGTCTCTTCCCCCGTCTCTTCGCCCCCTAGTACACGTAGGGGAGCTCTCAAGCTAACGTTCTCCATCATCCACTTGGGAAACATTGAGTTGCTTTTTTTGGTCATCCTCTGCTGATTCTGATTCTATTTGCCGCTTCTTCTTCCTCTTTTTCTCCTTCGTAGCACTGTGTGTGTGGGGAGCTCTCAAGCTAACGTTCTGAGATATCATCATCATCGCTTCGGCACTCGCCTCGGCCCCCTGTCTCTTCCCCCGTCTCTTCGCCCTCTAGTACACGTAGGTGGCCTTTAGGGTTAGGGTGTGTGGAGCACCTGGTCGTTCTTTCGCATTGGAGTGGGCATTTCTCGCTAACGTTCTGAGATATCATCATCATCGCTTCGGCACTCGCCTCGGCCCCCTGTCTCTTCCCCCGTCTCTTCGCCCCCTAGTACACGTAGGTGGCCTTTAGGGTTAGGGTGTGTGGAGCACCTGGTCGTTCTTTCGCTTTGGAGTGGGCATTTCTCGCTAACGTTCTGAGATATCATCATCATCGCTTCGGCACTCGCCTCGGCCCCCTGTCTCTTCCCCCGTCTATTCGCCCCCTAGTACACGTAGGGGAGCTCTCAAGCTAACGTTCTCCATCATCCACTTGGGAAACATTGAGTTGTTTTTTTTGGTCATCCTCTGCTGATTCTGATTCTATTTGCCGCTTCTTCTTCCTCTTTTTCTCCTTCGTAGCACTGTGTGTGTGGGGAGCTCTCAAGCTAACGTTCTGAGATATCATCATCATCGCTTCGGCACTCGCCTCGGCCCCCTGTCTCTTCCCCCGTCTCTTCGCCCCCTAGTACACGTAGGTGGCCTTTAGGGTTAGGGTGTGTGGAGCACCTGGTCGTTCTTTCGCATTGGAGTGGGCATTTATCGCTAACGTTCTGAGATATCATCATCATCGCTTCGGCACTCGCCTCGGCCCCCTGTCTCTTCCCCCGTCTCTTCGCCCCCTAGTACACGTAGGTGGCCTTTAGAGTTAGGGTGTGTGGAGCACGTGGTCGTTCTTTCGCATTAGAGTGGGCATTTCTCGCTTTTTTTGGTCATTCTCTGCTGATTCTGATTCTTTTTCTCCATCTTCCTCTTTTTCTCCTTCGTAGCACTGTGTGTGTGGGGAGCGCTCAAGCTAACGTTCTGAGATATCATCATCATCGCTTCAGCACTCGCCTCGGCCCCCTGTCTCTTCCCCCGTCTCTTCGCCCCCTAGTACACGTAGGTGGCCTTTAGGGTTAGGGTGTGTGGAGCACCTGGTCGTTCTCGCTAACGTTCTGAGATATCATCATCATCGCTTCGGCACTCACCTCGGCCCCCTGTCTCTTCCCCCGTCTCTTCGCCCCCTAGTACACGTAGGTGGCCTTTAGGGTTAGGGTGTGTGGAGCACCTGGTCGTTCTTTCGCATTGGAGTGGGCATTTCTCGCTAACGTTCTGAGATATCATCATCATCGCTTCGGCACTCGCCTCGGCCCCCTGTCTCTTCCCCCGTCTCTTCGCCCCCTAGTACACGTAGGTGGCCTTTAGGGTTAGGGTGTGTGGAGCACCTGGTCGTTCTTTCGCATTGGAGTGGGCATTTCTCTATAACGTTCTGAGATATCATCATCATCGCTTCGGCACTCGCCTCGGCCCCCTGTCTCTTCCCCCGTCTCTTCGCCCCCTAGTACACGTAGGGGAGCTCTCAAGCTAACGTTCTCCATCATCCACTTGGGAAACATTGAGTTGCTTTTTTTGGTCATCCTCTGCTGATTCTGATTCTATTTGCCGCTTCTTCTTCCTCTTTTTCTCCTTCGTAGCACTGTGTGTGTGGGGAGCTCTCAAGCTAACGTTCTGAGATATCATCATCATCGCTTCGGCACTCGCCTCGGCCCCCTGTCTCTTCCCCCGTCTCTTCGCCCCCTAGTACACGTAGGTGGCCTTTAGGGTTAGGGTGTGTGGAGCACCTGGTCGTTCTTTCGCATTGGAGTGGGCATTTCTCGCTAACGTTCTGAGATATCATCATCATCGCTTCGGCACTCGCCTCGGCCCCCTGTCTCTTCCCCCGTCTCTTCGCCCCCTAGTACACGTAGGTGGCCTTTAGGGTTAGGGTGTGTGGAGCACCTGGTCGTTCTTTCGCTTTGGAGTGGGCATTTCTCGCTAACGTTCTGAGATATCATCATCATCGCTTCAGCACTCGCCTCGGCCCCCTGTCTCTTCCCCCGTCTCTTCGCCCCCTAGTACACGTAGGGGAGCTCTCAAGCTAACGTTCTCCATCATCCACTTGGGAAACATTGAGTTGTTTTTTTTGGTCATCCTCTGCTGATTCTGATTCTATTTGCCGCTTCTTCTTCCTCTTTTTCTCCTTCGTAGCACTGTGTGTGTGGGGAGCTCTCAAGCTAACGTTCTGAGATATCATCATCATCACTTCGGCACTCGCCTCGGCCCCCTGTCTCTTCCCCCGTCTCTTCGCCCCCTAGTACACGTAGGTGGCCTTTAGGGTTAGGGTGTGTGGAGCACCTGGTCGTTCTTTCGCATTGGAGTGGGCATTTCTCGCTAACGTTTTGAGATATCATCATCATCGCTTCGGCACTCGCCTCGGCCCCCTGTCTCTTCCCCCGTCTCTTCGCCCCCTAGTACACGTAGGTGGCCTTTAGAGTTAGGGTGTGTTGAGCACCTGGTCGTTCTTTCGCATTGGAGTGGGCATTTCTCGTTTTTTTTGGTCATTCTCTGCTGATTCTGATTCTTTTTCTCCATCTTCCTCTTTTTCTCCTTCGTAGCACTGTGTGTGTGGGGAGCTCTCAAGCTAACGTTCTGAGATATCATCATCATCGCTTCGGCACTCGCCTCGGCCCCCTGTCTCTTCCCCCGTCTCTTCGCCCCCTAGTACACGTAGGTGGCCTTTAGGGTTAGGGTGTGTGGAGCACCTGGTCGTTCTCGCTAACGTTCTGAGATATCATCATAATCGCTTAGGCACTCGCCTCGGCCCCCTGTCTCTTCCCCCGTCTCTTCGCCCCCTAGTACACGTAGGTGGCCTTTAGGGTTAGGGTGTGTGGAGCACCTAGTCGTTCTTTCGCATTGGAGTGGGCATTTCTCGCTAACGTTCTGAGATATCATCATCATCGCTTCGGCACTCGCCTCGGCCCCCTGTCTCTTCGCCCCCTAGTACACGTAGGTGGCCTTTAGGGTTAGGGTGTGTGGAGCACATGGTCGTTCTTTCGCATTGGAGTGGGCATTTCTCGCTAATGTTCTGAGATATCATCATCATCGCTTCGGCACTCGCCTCGGCCACCTGTCTCTTCCCCCGTCTCTTCGCCCCCTAGTACACGTAGGGGAGCTCTCAAGCTAACGTTCTCCATCATCCACTTGGGAAACATTGAGTTGCTTTTTTTGGTCATCCTCTACTGATTCTGATTCTATTTGCCGCTTCTTCTTCCTCTTTTTCTCCTTCGCAGCACTGTGTGTGTGGGGAGCTCTCAAGCTAACGTTCTGAGATATCATCATCATCGCTTCGGCACTCGCCTCGGCCCCCCTGTCTCTTCCCCCGTCTCTTCGCCCCCTAGTACACGTAGGGGAGATCTCAAGCTAACGTTCTCCATCATCCACTTGGGAAACATTGAGTTGTTTTTTTTGGTCATCCTCTGCTGATTCTGATTCTATTTGCCGCTTCTTCTTCCTCTTTTTCTCCTTCGTAGCACTGTGTGTGTGGGGATCTCTCAAGCTAACGTTCTGAGACATCATCATCATCGCTTCGGCACTCGCCTCGGCCCCCTGTCTCTTCGCCCCCTAGTACACGTAGGTGGCCTTTAGGGTTAGGGTGTGTGGAGCACCTGGTCGTTCTTTCGCATTGGAGTGGGCATTTCTCGCTAACGTTTTGAGATATCATCATCATCGCTTCGGCACTCGCCTCGGCCCCCTGTCTCTTCCCCCGTCTCTTCGCCCCCTAGTACACGTAGGTGGCCTTTAGAGTTAGGGTGTGTGGAGCACCTGGTCGTTCTTTCGCATTGGAGTGGGCATTTCTCGCTTTTTTTGGTCATTCTCTGCTGATTCTGATTCTTTTTCTCCATCTTCCTCTTTTTCTCCTTCGTAGCACTGTGTGTGTGGGGAGCTCTCAAGCTAACGTTCTGAGATATCATCATCATCCACTTGGGAAACATTGAGTTGCTTTTTTTGGTCATCCTCTGAGATATCATCATCATCATCATCGTTTTTTTGGTCATCCTCTGCATTTCTCCATCATCCACTTGGGAAACATTGAGTTGCTTTTTTTGGTCATCCTCTGCTGATTCTGATTCTTTTTCTCCATCTTCCTCTTTTTCTCCTTCGTAGCACTGTGTGTGTGGGGAGCTCTCAAGCTAACGTTCTGAGATATCATCATCATCGCTTCGGCACTCGCCTCGGCCCCCTGTCCTTCGTAGCACTGTGTGTGTGGGGAGCTCTCAAGCTAACGTAGGTGGCCTTTAGGGTTAGGGTGTGTGGAGCACCTGGTCGTTCTTTCGCATTGGAGTGGGCATTTCTCGCTAACGTTCTGAGATATCATCATCATCGCTTCGGCACTCGCCTCGGCCCCCTGTCTCTTCCCCCGTCTCTTCGCCCCCTAGTACACGTAGGGGAGCTCTCAAGCTAACGTTCTCCATCATCCACTTGGGAAACATTGAGTTGTTTTTTTGGTCATCCTCTGCTAATTCTGATTCTATGTGCCGCTTCTTCTTCCTCTTTTTCTCCTTCGTAGCACAGTGTGTGTGGGGAGCTCTCAAGCTAACGTTCTGAGATATCATCATCATCGCTTCGGCACTCGCCTCGGCCCCCTGTCTCTTCCCCCGTCTCTTCGCCCCCTAGTACACGTAGGTGGCCTTTAGGGTTAGGGTGTGTGGAGCACCTGGTCGTTCTTTCGCATTGGAGTGGGCATTTCTCCATCATCCACTTGGGAAACATTGAGTTGTTTTTTTTGGTCATCCTCTGCTGATTCTGATTCTATTTGCCGCTTCTCATTCCTCTTTTTCTCCTTCGTAGCACTGTGTGTGTGGGGAGCTCTCAAGCTAACGTTCTGAGATATCATCATCATCGCTTCGGCACTCGCCATGGTCGCTCTCTACCTTGAACTCTGGCAATCGCTGCCGAGCCGTTCTCAAGGGATTGAATCCTTAGTGCTTGATAGGTTTGGACTAATCAGTGAATATCCCCGAAGCTGGAATCAGTTCTCTCGGCCCCCTATCTCTTCGCCCGTTGGTTTGTCTGCAACTAAGAGAAGCAAACAAAGAAACAATAGATGAGAGAAAGTTGGTGCAAGGCTAGTACACGTAGGTGGCATTTAGGGTTAGGGTGTGTGGAGCACCTGGTCGTTCTTTCGCATTGGAGTGGGCATTTGTGTACTCTGGCAATCGCTGCCGAGCCGTTCTCAAGGGATTGAATCCTTAGTGCTTGATAGGTTTGGACTAATCAGTGAATATCCCCGAAGCTGGAATCAGTTCTCTCGGCCCCCTGTCTCTTCGCCCGTTGGTTTGTCTGCAACTAAGAGAAGCAAACAAAGAAACAATAGATGAGAGAAAGTTGGTGCAAGGCTAGTACACGTAGGTGGCCTTTAGGGTTAGGGTGTGTGGAGCACCTGGTCGTTCTTTCGCATTGGAGTGGGCATTCGTGGAGCACCTGGTCGTTCTCTCTTTCTTATGAGACTTGTTCTTTGAGCATTGTACTTTGGTAATCTATATTGAGGAAGTTTTTGCTGGGTTCTCCCCCCTTGAGGGTTTCTCGAGATAAAATTTTGTGTAGCTTGTGATTGTGTATCTTTCAGAGATCCTCTTTATGTTGTTATTGTGAAAATGTATTAAATGCTAATGAAGTAGGAATCTAAGATATTGCAGCATATAAATTTAACACATCTTAAGGCAACCGCTCACACAAATAGATAAAAAATCAATAGACTCATAAATTACGTGATTAAAACCCTCAAAGAGAGAGACAGTGCACAACCTCAACCAATGTGGCCACTTGAGGCAATACGTTAATGTAAAGGAAAAGTAGTTTATATATGAACCATTGGAAAATAACAATACATGCTTTAAATTAAGATCATTGACCAATTGAGTGTTACGCCATGGATCAATATACCCAGTAGTATCGAGGAGAAGATGCAAGAGACATTCACAATCTCTTGAAGAGAAGAGGCAGAGACATGCACAGAATTCTTGGAATATACTCGAACGATCCTTCCTTTCAAAATTACAGGATCATTGTCCACCAACCACATTTTAGACAATCCTTCCTTTCGGAATTACGAGATTCAATCTAAAGATCAACATTTAAGATGATCCTACCTTTCGGAATTACGGGATTAGCTCTAAGGATGATCAATCCCAACTGAGCTACCTGCTGTGATCAAGATACCGTAGTATCATGAGCACTACTCCCCCTTTCGAGGGAAGTCTTTGCGGACTACACCAAGCTTGTTTCGGAAGTGCTCAAACTTCACACTAGACAAGTGATTATATTCATTTCTACAAATGACATAATCATCACATGTTAGAGAGGTTGGCACAATTCAGAAGGTAAAATCTGATTTGTGTTCATTTTTTGACAAGATTAATTTAGGCCTCCTTTGTTACTACTTAGGTATAGAATTTTAGCGAACTAATGGATGTGTATTTGTGTTACAAACCAATCATGGCAAGAGTTTGCTACATAAATTTAGGATGGCTGATAGTAAATCAACAATTACAGCTATAGATGTTGGGTTGAACTTACCAACCACATTTGACTTTGAACCGACAAATGAGTTGTGTATAGACAACTGGTGGGCAACTTATCTTTTTCACAACCACTGGGCCATATTTGAGCCTTGCAGTTAGTTACATTTCCACATTTATAATAGTTTCTAAGGCTGATTGTTGGATGATATCCAAGAGAAATTTAAGGTATGTGAAGGATACCTTGAAGTATGGCATCAAGTACGGGAAAGGAGAATATTTCTGATTTATGAGTTATTTAGATTTAGATTGGGTAGGGTCAATTGATGCAAGAAGTCCACCACTTGGTATGTGAGCAATAGTTGGTTTCCTAAATTCCTAGATCATACCCATCTAATGAGAATTCCAACAGTTCTAACTATATCAATGGTAAAAAATAAAACAATTCATAATGAGCCTCATAAAAATTCAGTGCTTAAATTATCCTCATAATTTAATTTGTAACATATAATAATGATATTGACCTAGTGCAATATCACGATCCTTTCCACTAACAATTTTACATACATTAATGTTCAGTAACGACAAATAAGATGATATAATTAAACCATTGCAAGATAGAATGCTTGATATCTATGATGATTTAGGTTGAACCTTCAATGTGAGTGAGGGATACCATAGAGAAGGTATTCAAGATACTAGTCCCTCTCCCACTCTTGCTGGTAGTTCCTTCAACCTATCAAACAATCCCCCATGGGAAGGCTTTAAATCTAGGCTTTATTTCTCAGGTCTGCCTTAGAAGAGAGGAATTCAGAAATGAGGCTTAATTCAATTTTTTTAACAAAATATGATCGCCATATTCCCCAGGTTATGAAGACCCTCCATACCAATTTGGCACCTTGACTAGCTTCCTGAAGTGCAGGGTGTGCATTTTGGTATTGTTGTGTGCATTTTTCATCGTGAAAACATCCTTTGCAGCCATGCAGAAGACACCGGGGGCATCTCATGCACTTTTATCAAAGAAATTGTTATTGGATTGTATGGATATATGTTCTTTCAAGCCTTTGAAACTTTCGTGCATGCATTTGGGTGAAGGATTAGACCAGGTCCAAGGCGTTCATTTTACAAAACACTAGCTCACCTTTCTTGAAATTATGAGAAAACTGGCAATTACACCTTTTGGAAGATCAATAAATTGCATGTGAATACTTTGGAAGATTTTGAACTTGCAGGACTATCAAAAACATAAGACACTAGCTATGGTTACGCCTACAATTATATTCTCTTTCCTATAGATCTAATTGTTGTACTGATGCTACAGTCTCAGAAGTATTTTAATCTTTCATGTGGTTGTGTCCATCCCTTCTAGGTTTTTTTATTTTCAGGTAAGGGAGAGCAGAATTGTGGTTCTCTTTCTGTCCCCTACTGTTCTTTGCTAAATTTGAAATAAACTGGAGGTTGTTGTTATCAGACTTGCTCTGCATATAATTAATAACACTTATGTTTGCTTCTTTATACATGGTTCATGATTTATGTATGATTGTCAATGAAGATTGCGTCATTTAGATCATTCTCATTCAACATTTGTTTATCATATGTCATACTACCCTATTGATGTTCTCCATCATTCACTTTCAGGCCTCTATGTGTTGATTAGAGACTCCATGACCCTAAGGTTGAGCACTAGTCATGTTGAATGCATCCTTCTTTCATTTGAATATCATGAACCATGGGACACAACTGTGGTTTCAGGGACTTGAATGTATATGCAGCCCAGATATTTAACTCAGAGTACTAAAGAATAGATTCACTGCATAACTTCAAGAAGACATCTATGGCTCTGTATAAACCATCATCATATAGCCTTGCATAATTTGGCACAGATTCTGCTCAGGGCCTCCAGGAATGTCTGATAAAGAAAGGCTGCAGATTTCTTCTTCACTATGCTCTGCAATGAGCTTTGCCAACTTCCCACTTCTTGACATCAGAGGACACTGGAATTGCCAAGATAGATCCCAAACCATAAGTTATTAATGTCAGACAAAGAAAAATCTCAAATGCAACAATGCAAAAAAATAGCAAAGGGGTAGCAATAAAATTTATACAAAATGTGCATATTGAAGCTCACTGTCTTGAGCAACGATATTTAAAATTTTGTTTATGTATGTCAGGTGATGTTTGAAAAGTTTAGATCCGGACATACTTGGTATAATATGCTTGTTAGCGAGGTTTATTACGCTGCAACAACTGTATACTGAAAGCACTTTTGCAAATGCATCATATTGTTCAGTCAAGAAACATTTGATTTTTTCACTGCTTGTAAAGGACAATACTAGTTAAAGACAGTTTTACTGATTAGTAGTGAGTGTCAATATCTGCTCTTGTTCTCAGTTTCAAGTTTAAATGTATATTTTTTATATGGACTCTAAGGAAAATGTTTGAATAATATTGGTGATGTAATAATTATCCATTATGAAACATTTGCATCTATTAGCATCAGACAAATTGTTTTTAGCATTACTCAAGCTTTTCTAAAACCCAACTAATTACATGGTGTGTAGGCTTTGCCAATGTTATTCATTGGTACATAATACACTAACAAACATTCATCCTTGGCGTGCCTACAAACAGTGTTCAGCATGGGGTGGAGCCTGAATCACCATGGTTTTTTGGCTAAAAATGAGTTGTATTCATTAAGCTAAGAGCTTATGGAAGTAGGTGGCAGTGACAACCAAATTGTATCCACAATGAGGTTGTGTAATTATGCATTTGTTTGGAATGAGGTCTGCTTTCAAACAAGAAATTGTTGATACCTAAGTATTCAGTCTAATGGAAGTAAAATGATTAAAGCTACCGTTCAGATTCTCTTGTTTTTGAAAAGATTGTCAACTCTACACTAAGAATGACATACACAAAAAATTTAATGAATACAGGTTGGGATCAAATGCTAGTTGGAGAAAACATATTGTAACACAGTTAACACACAATAAAGTAAAAGATCTAATAATACAAACAATTAAATGTAAACACCAAGAACATCACAATCGAAACAACTAAATGCCAAACTTCTTAACATGGGGAAGAACATGAATATTCAGAAATTGTCTCTGATTCAATAAGAAGATGTTTACTGATAGCATAAGAAAGCAAAATTCCTTACAACTGAGAGGGTAGTACACCGCCACAATTATAGCACAACTGCAAATACCTAAAAATAGAGCACTTCTCTATTGCTACAAACTCTTCAATTTGCAATGCTAGTAAGTGACAATGAGCACGAGTAGTGTGACTAGTAGTTAGTGGATCAATGCCATGGATGGCACTCTAGTTCTTTCCAATTAACTTTAGCCTTCTAAATATCAAATTCAGTACATTTAAAATCTAGAAAAATATCACAAAGCATTTTGATTGCTTGACTGATGCAGTGAAGGTAAGAATCAACACTATTCCAGAAACATTACCAACAGCCCCATTTGTTCTCATATCAAGCACGTTCGTAATGATGGAGCTTAAACAACAGCACGTTTCCTGCAGCATTGCCAACAGCCAAGAAACCACTGGCTGGACTGAAATCTAGCGAGTGTACATACTGCAAACGACTTTTGGCTGGGGGCCAATTCGCGAACACTGTGCAAGAAGGGAGATGAACCAACCTCATACTATTTTTCTTCATCTTCGAACAAATGGCCAATATTTGTGAATCACAATTGAACTTCAAATTATCCACTGCAGTCACAAGATTTGTAAGGGTCTTCATGGGCTTTCTAACACCCCCAAGAAATTCACTCCTGTTATAAATATTAACAATCCCACTGTCTGACCCAGTAGCAAATATATTACTGTTCGGAGAAACGCTTAGAGCTGAACTGCTAACACAGCCCGCATCAGTCCCCCTGTGAATGCATTTCCTCATTCGAAGATCCCAATGATATACCTGTCCATCTCCCCCCGAACTTAGCAACTGTCTTCCATCATCAGCAAAAGAAAGAGCACGAGATGTTCCATTCATTTTCAAGGTCCCAATCAACTGTTTCGTCTTTGTTGAAACCAGCATTATGTACCCATCATTCCCGAGGAATGCAATCATGCTTGAATCTGGTGACACCTCAAAGCTCTCCAAACTCCTCTCCTCTCTACCAATCAAACAATTAATCCTGTCCAACGCACCTTTCACCACATCAAAACTGTAAAAGAACTTCCTGCGTCCTGCAGCAATTGCCATTGATCCGTCGGGCAAAAATGAAGCCTTGTGAATCGGAAGATTCTCAATAAACACACTTTGAATTTTGGGGTTCCTTTTCCCATCAATCTGGAAAAACCTCAACTTCTTATCAAGCCCAGCGGTGAGCAGCAGCTGCCCATTTCGATGAAACTCTACAGACTGTATAACCGCATTCGAGCGGTCCTCTGCATTTGCATCCGTTAGCATAGAATACTCAATCTGACCAGGCAACAACGTCTCCTTGCTTCTAACAACAAGATCTTCATTGCTCCTCAATATATCATACTCGGATCCATCTAAACCCTTGGTAACACTTAACCCATTTTCAATCTCGGAATCGGAATCAGAATCAGACCCAAGATCCTTATTTTTTCTATCCAGGTTTGCCCATTCCGTACCGGGGTTTAATTTAGCATGCTGTGACCTTAACCTATTGATATAATCAGTTCCCGAAATCAAATCCTCTGATTCTTTACTTTTTAATTTTCTCAAACGGCTTACCTTTGTTATATCCACCTTTGTCTCGGCCTCTTCTTCGTCAATCCAAACCGGTTTTTTGTCGAAACCCTCTTCACTCTGCAACTTCAAATCTTCTTCTTCGTATGCATCTATTTGGGATCCTGGGTTTTTGTCTGTGAACCAAGCAGCCGCATCCTTCTCCTGCGTATTTCCACCTTGAAGTTGCTCGAATTCATTCCCCAACTCCGTAGAGAGCTGCTGATCATAGATGGTACCAAACAGAAGGCTTTCCAGCCTCTTCTGTTCCACCTTGTCCTTCTCTATCTCCACTTTTTCGGCTCTCGAGCGCTTCTTTTTCCTCTTTCTCACCACTTTTGAAGGGCCTTTATTCTTCTTTTCCTCGTGTTCATCGTCTGAGTCGCTCTTGTCTGTGTTCTGCATTTCTCCATCATCCACTTGGGAAACATTGAGTTGTTTTTCTTGGTCATCCTCTGCTGATTCTGATTCTATTTGCCGCTTCTTCTTCCTCTTTTTCTCCTTCGTAGCACTGTGTGTGTGGGGAGCTCTCAAGCTAACGGCACTCGCCATGGCGCTCTCTACCTTGAACTCTGGCAATCGCTGCCGAGCCGTTCTCAAGGGATTGAATCCTTAGTGCTTGATAGGTTTGGACTAATCAGTGAATATCCCCGAAGCTGGAATCAGTTCTCTCGGCCCCCTGTCTCTTCGCCCGTTGGTTTGTCTGCAACTAAGAGAAGCAAACAAAGAAACAATAGATGAGAGAAAGTTGGTGCAAGGCTAGTACACGTAGGTGGCCTTTAGGGTTAGGGTGTGTGGAGCACCTGGTCGTTCTTTCGCATTGGAGTGGGCATTCGTGTACTCTGGCAATCGCTGCCGAGCCGTTCTCAAGGGATTGAATCCTTAGTGCTTGATAGGTTTGGACTAATCAGTGAATATCCCCGAAGCTGGAATCAGTTCTCTCGGCCCCCTGTCTCTTCGCCCGTTGGTTTGTCTGCAACTAAGAGAAGCAAACAAAGAAACAATAGATGAGAGAAAGTTGGTGCAAGGCTAGTACACGTAGGTGGCCTTTAGGGTTAGGGTGTGTGGAGCACCTGGTCGTTCTTTCGCATTGGAGTGGGCATTCGTGGAGCACCTGGTCGTTCTCTCTTTCTTATGAGACTTGTTCTTTGAGCATTGTACTTTGGTAATCTATATTGAGGAAGTTTTTGCTGGGTTCTCCCCCCTTGAGGGTTTCTCGAGATAAAATTTTGTGTAGCTTGTGATTGTGTATCTTTCAGAGATCCTCTTTATGTTGTTATTGTGAAAATGTATTAAATGCTAATGAAGTAGGAATCTAAGATATTGCAGCATATAAATTTAACACATCTTAAGGCAACCGCTCACACAAATAGATAAAAAATCAGTAGACTCATAAATTACGTGATTAAAACCCTCAAAGAGAGAGACAGTGCACAACCTCAACCAATGTGGCCACTTGAGGCAATACGTTAATGTAAAGGAAAAGTAGTTTATATATGAACCATTGGAAAATAACAATACATGCTTTAAATTAAGATCATTGACCAATTGAGTGTTACGCCATGGATCAATATACCCAGTAGTATCGAGGAGAAGATGCAAGAGACATTCACAATCTCTTGAAGAGAAGAGGCAGAGACATGCACAGAATTCTTGGAATATACTCGGACGATCCTTCCTTTCAAAATTACAGGATCATTGTCCACCAACCACATTTTAGACAATCCTTCCTTTCGGAATTACGAGATTCAATCTAAAGATCAACATTTAAGATGATCCTACCTTTCGGAATTACGGGATTAGCTCTAAGGATGATCAATCCCAACTGAGCTACCTGCTGTGATCAAGATACCGTAGTATCATGAGCACTACTCCCCCTTTCGAGGGAAGTCTTTGCGGACTACACCAAGCTTGTTTCGGAAGTGCTCAAACTTCACACTAGACAAGTGATTATATGCATTTCTACAAATGACATAATCATCACATGTTAGAGAGGTTGGCACAATTCAGAAGGTAAAATCTGATTTGTGTTCATTTTTTGACAAGATTAATTTAGGCCTCCTTTGTTACTACTTAGGTATAGAATTTTAGCGAACTAATGGATGTGTATTTGTGTTACAAACCAATCATGGCAAGAGTTTGCTACATAAATTTAGGATGGCTGATAGTAAATCAACAATTACAGCTATAGATGTTGGGTTGAACTTACCAACCACATTTGACTTTGAACCGACAAATGAGTTGTGTATAGACAACTGGTGGGCAACTTATCTTTTTCACAACCACTGGGCCATATTTGAGCCTTGCAGTTAGTTACATTTCCACATTTATAATAGTTTCTAAGGCTGATTGTTGGATGATATCCAAGAGAAATTTAAGGTATGTGAAGGATACCTTGAAGTATGGCATCAAGTACGGGAAAGGAGAATATTTCTGATTTATGAGTTATTTAGATTTAGATTGGGTAGGGTCAATTGATGCAAGAAGTCCACCACTTGGTATGTGAGCAATAGTTGGTTTCCTAAATTCCTAGATCATACCCATCTAATGAGAATTCCAACAGTTCTAACTATATCAATGGTAAAAAATAAAACAATTCATAATGAGCCTCAAAAAAAATTCAGTGCTTAAATTATCCTCATAATTTAATTTGTAACATATAATAATGATATTGACCTAGTGCAATATCACGATCCTTTCCACTAACAATTTTACATACATTAATGTTCAGTAACGACAAATAAGATGATATAATTAAACCATTGCAAGATAGAATGCTTGATATCTATGATGATTTAGGTTGAACCTTCAATGTGAGTGAGGGATACCATAGAGAAGGTATTCAAGATACTAGTCCCTCTCCCACTCTTGCTGGTAGTTCCTTCAACCTATCAAACAATCCCCCATGGGAAGGCTTTAAATCTAGGCTTTATTTCTCAGGTCTGCCTTAGAAGAGAGGAATTCAGAAATGAGGCTTAATTCAATTTTTTTAACAAAATATGATCGCCATATTCCCCAGGTTATGAAGACCCTCCATACCAATTTGGCACCTTGACTAGCTTCCTGAAGTGCAGGGTGTGCATTTTGGTATTGTTGTGTGCATTTTTCATCGTGAAAACATCCTTTGCAGCCATGCAGAAGACACCGGGGGCATCTCATGCACTTTTATCAAAGAAATTGTTATTGGATTGTATGGATATATGTTCTTTCAAGCCTTTGAAACTTTCGTGCATGCATTTGGGTGAAGGATTAGACCAGGTCCAAGGCGTTCATTTTACAAAACACTACCCCACCTTTCTTGAAATTATGAAAAAACTGGCAATTACACCTTTTGGAAGATCAATAAATTGCATGTGAATACTTTGGAAGATTTTGAACTTGCAGGACTATCAAAAACATAAGACACTAGCTATGGTTACGCCTACAATTATATTCTCTTTCCTATAGATCTAATTGTTGTACTGATGCTACAGTCTCAGAAGTATTTTAATCTTTCATGTGGTTGTGTCCATCCCTTCTAGGTTTTTTTATTTTCAGGTAAGGGAGAGCAGAATTGTGGTTCTCTTTCTGTCCCCTACTGTTCTTTGCTAAATTTGAAATAAACTGGAGGTTGTTGTTATCAGACTTGCTCTGCATATAATTAATAACACTTATGTTTGCTTCTTTATACATGGTTCATGATTTATGTATGATTGTCTATGAAGATTGCTTCTTTTAGATCATTCTCATTCAACATTTGTTTATCATATGTCATACTACCCTATTGATGTTCTCCATCATTCACTTTCAGGCCTCTATGTGTTGATTAGAGACTCCATGACCCTAAGGTTGAGCACTAGTCATGTTGAATGCATCCTTCTTTCATTTGAATATCATGAACCATGGGACACAACTGTGGTTTCAGGGACTTGAATGTATATGCAGCCCAGATATTTAACTCAGAGTACTAAAGAATAGATTCACTGCATAACTTCAAGAAGACATCTATGGCTCTGTATAAACCATCATCATATAGCCTTGCATAATTTGGCACAGATTCTGCTCAGGGCCTCCAGGAATGTCTGATAAAGAAAGGCTGCAGATTTCTTCTTCACTATGCTCTGCAATGAGCTTTGCCAACTTCCCACTTCTTGACATCAGAGGACACTGGAATTGCTAAGATAGATCCCAAACCATAAGTTATTAATGTCAGACAAAGAAAAATCTCAAATGCAACAATGCAAAAAAATAGCAAAGGGGTAGCAATAAAATTTATACAAAATGTGCATATTGAAGCTCACTGTCTTGAGCAACGATATTTAAAATTTTGTTTATGTATGTCAGGTGATGTTTGAAAAGTTTAGATCCGGACATACTTGGTATAATATGCTTGTTAGCAAGGTTTATTACGCTGCAACAACTGTATACTGAAAGCACTTTTGCAAATGCATCATATTGTTCAGTCAAGAAACATTTGATTTTTTCACTGCTTGTAAAGGACAATACTAGTTAAAGATAGTTTTACTGATTAGTAGTGAGTGTCAATATCTGCTCTTGTTCTCAGTTTCAAGTTTAAATGTATATTTTTTATATGGACTCTAAGGAAAATGTTTGAATAATATTGGTGATGTAATAATTATCCATTATGAAACATTTGCATCTATTAGCATCAGACAAATTGTTTTTAGCATTACTCAAGCTTTTCTAAAACCCAACTAATTACATGGTGTGTAGGCTTTGCCAATGTTATTCATTGGTACATAATACACTAACAAACATTCATCCTTGGCATGCCTACAAACAGTGTTCAGCATGGGGTGGAGCCTGAATCACCATGGTTTTTTGGCTAAAAATGAGTTGTATTCATTAAGCTAAGAGCTTATGGAAGTAGGTGGCAGTGACAACCAAATTGTATCCACAATGAGGTTGTGTAATTATGCATTTGTTTGGAATGAGGTCTGCTTTCAAACAAGAAATTGTTGATACCTAAGTATTCAGTCTAATGGAAGTAAAATGATTAAAGCTACCGTTCAGATTCTCTTGTTTTTGAAAAGATTGTCAACTCTACACTAAGAATGACATACACAAAAAATTTAATGAATACAGGTTGGGATCAAATGCTAGTTGGAGAAAACATATTGTAACACAGTTAACACACAATAAAGTAAAAGATCTAATAATACAAACAATTAAATGTAAACACCAAGAACATCACGATCGAAACAACTAAATGCCAAACTTCTTAACATGGGGAAGAACATGAATATTCAGAAATTGTCTCTGATTCAATAAGAAGATGTTTACTGATAGCATAAGAAAGCAAAATTCCTTACAACTGAGAGGGTAGTACACCGCCACAATTATAGCACAACTGCAAATACCTAAAAATAGAGCACTTCTCTATTGCTACAAACTCTTCAATTTGCAATGCTAGTAAGTGACAATGAGCACGAGTAGTGTGACTAGTAGTTAGTGGATCAATGCCATGGATGGCACTCTAGTTCTTTCCAATTAACTTTAGCCTTCTAAATATCAAATTCAGTACATTTAAAATCTAGAAAAATATCACAAAGCATTTTGATTGCTTGACTGATGCAGTGAAGGTAAGAATCAACACTATTCCAGAAACATTACCAACAGCCCCATTTGTTCTCATATCAAGCACGTTCGTAATGATGGAGCTTAAACAACAGCACGTTTCCTGCAGCATTGCCAACAGCCAAGAAACCACTGGCTGGACTGAAATCTAGCGAGTGTACATACTGCAAACGACTTTTGGCTGGGGGCCAATTCGCGAACACTGTGCAAGAAGGGAGATGAACCAACCTCATACTATTTTTCTTCATCTTCGAACAAATGGCCAATATTTGTGAATCACAATTGAACTTCAAATTATCCACTGCAGTCACAAGATTTGTAAGGGTCTTCATGGGCTTTCTAACACCCCCAAGAAATTCACTCCTGTTATAAATATTAACAATCCCACTGTCTGACCCAGTAGCAAATATATTACTGTTCGGAGAAACGCTTAGAGCTGAACTGCTAACACAGCCCGCATCAGTCCCCCTGTGAATGCATTTCCTCATTCGAAGATCCCAATGATATACCTGTCCATCTCCCCCCGAACTTAGCAACTGTCTTCCATCATCAGCAAAAGAAAGAGCACGAGATGTTCCATTCATTTTCAAGGTCCCAATCAACTGTTTCGTCTTTGTTGAAACCAGCATTATGTACCCATCATTCCCGAGGAATGCAATCATGCTTGAATCTGGTGACACCTCAAAGCTCTCCAAACTCCTCTCCTCTCTACCAATCAAACAATTAATCCTGTCCAACGCACCTTTCACCACATCAAAACTGTAAAAGAACTTCCTGCGTCCTGCAGCAATTGCCATTGATCCGTCGGGCAAAAATGAAGCCTTGTGAATCGGAAGATTCTCAATAAACACACTTTGAATTTTGGGGTTCCTTTTCCCATCAATCTGGAAAAACCTCAACTTCTTATCAAGCCCAGCGGTGAGCAGCAGCTGCCCATTTCGATGAAACTCTACAGACTGTATAACCGCATTCGAGCGGTCCTCTGCATTTGCATCCGTTAGCATAGAATACTCAATCTGACCAGGCAACAACGTCTCCTTGCTTCTAACAACAAGATCTTCATTGCTCCTCAATATATCATACTCGGATCCATCTAAACCCTTGGTAACACTTAACCCATTTTCAATCTCGGAATCGGAATCAGAATCAGACCCAAGATCCTTATTTTTTCTATCCAGGTTTGCCCATTCCGTACCGGGGTTTAATTTAGCATGCTGTGACCTTAACCTATTGATATAATCAGTTCCCGAAATCAAATCCTCTGATTCTTTACTTTTTAATTTTCTCAAACGGCTTACCTTTGTTATATCCACCTTTGTCTCGGCCTCTTCTTCGTCAATCCAAACCGGTTTTTTGTCGAAACCCTCTTCACTCTGCAACTTCAAATCTTCTTCTTCGTATGCATCTATTTGGGATCCTGGGTTTTTGTCTGTGAACCAAGCAGCCGCATCCTTCTCCTGCGTATTTCCACCTTGAAGTTGCTCGAATTCATTCCCCAACTCCGTAGAGAGCTGCTGATCATAGATGGTACCAAACAGAAGGCTTTCCAGCCTCTTCTGTTCCACCTTGTCCTTCTCCATCTCCACTTTTTCGGCTCTCGAGCGCTTCTTTTTCCTCTTTCTCACCACTTTTGAAGGGCCTTTATTCTTCTTTTCCTCGTGTTCATCGTCTGAGTCGCTCTTGTCTGTGTGGGGAGCTCTCAAGCTAACGGCACTCGCCATGGCCGCTCTCTACCTTGAACTCTGGCAATCGCTGCCGAGCCGTTCTCAAGGGATTGAATCCTTAGTGCTTGATAGGTTTGGACTAATCAGTGAATATCCCCGAAGCTGGAATCAGTTCTCTCGGCCCCCTGTCTCTTCGCCCGTTGGTTTGTCTGCAACTAAGAGAAGCAGTGGCCGCTCTCTACCTTGAACTCTGGCAATCGCTGCCGAGCCGTTCTCAAGGGATTGAATCTTAGTGCTTGATAGGTTTGGACTAATCAGTGAATATCCCCGAAGCTGGAATCAGTTCTCTCGGCCCCCTGTCTCTTCGCCCGTTGGTTTGTCTGCAACTAAGAGAAGCAAACAAAGAAACAATAGATGAGAGAAAGTTGGTGCAAGGCTACTTCACGTAGGTGGCCTTTAGGGTTAGGGTGTGTGGAGCACCTGGTCGTTCGTCGCATTGGAGTGGGCATTCGTGTACTCGAGGCAGTTTCCCAATGAGTTTATATGTCGTAGGGTTGGAATTTGACGGGTAAAATGCCCGTCACAGGCCATTTTGCCCGTTAAATACTGGTAAAAAATTTAATACTGGTTCCGTAACGGGAATAAAAAACGCCGTTTTCATTTCCGGGAGGCATAAAACCGTTTTTCCTGAAATGCTGCACGTAGAAGGTGTTTCTCCCTCCATATTTAAGGTTGAAATTATATTTTTCTTCGGGTAAGCAGTGTTTTGAATTTAGATTTCCATTTCGACTCTTTTACTCTTCATGGGTTAGGTGTTCCAACTTCCGTACGAGCCTCATGGGATATTTAACCATTTTTTTTAATGAAGGGTAATTTCATTTTATTCATTCATCCATCTATATGATGGATTTTGTTTTCGAATTAAGTTTTAGTTTATTTATTTGTCTATTTAATGAAACTTTTTTTAAATTAAGTAAATATTTAATATTTACTTGTCTTTTTAATTTTGTTAACATGAAACTTTTGTATTGTTTTGGATATGTTGTGTGTATAAATGTATGAATAAATATAAGTTATTATGCTTTTGACTTCTTCATTATTATATTAATTTTTATGATTTAAAATGTTATATATCTATATAAAAAGTATAGAAAATAAATATATAGTTTATTAAATTTTAAATTATATATATATATATTAAATGGTTAGTTTTGTTATTTTTATTAATTTCTCTAAATTTTAGTACTAACTAGAATTATGTGTCTTATATTGAGTATTTTGTAGCTAACCAGAATTATGTGTCTTATATTGAGTATTTTGTAGGTGTTGAAGTTGTAGGTTTTGCACTAATTTTATAAAGCTTATAAAATGAATAATTATAACAAATTCAAATTTATATAAGATTCCAAATTGTTAAATAAAATATGAATATTAGTGATATAAAAATGAAGAATATTTAGGAAGACTTAAATTTACGATGGAATGAATATTTGTTATTTCTAGTGTTTAATGATGGTTGAAATAATTAGTTATGTAATAACTTATACAATATATATCGTAATTTTTCATTAACAAAGTGGTGGCCTAGATAGGTGGTGGTTAGAGCTATGATACACCTCATTTTCCATACCCATTTATGTTATGGAGAACCACCTACATAATTTTAAACCCATTTACCATAAGTAGGAACTATCATCGACAAACAAGGACATGCACCTTGGAGATAAGGACTAGACTTCTCCTAAGATGTTTTTTTTTATATAAATTTATTAGTAATATAAAATAAGGGTTCCTTTGTTTCACAAATTTATTAGCAATATAAAAATAAGGTCTTTTTTCTATGGGGATTTGCTGGGCAATAATTAATTGTGGTAAGATGTTTGTATTTTATTTTATTTTGTTATTTTTTTTAATTGCATCTAGACTAGTAGCAAGTTTCTCTACAACCCATAAAGAGTAGAAAAAGGAGTAAAAATGCAAGTGATGTCCGCTTATATAAGAAAAATTAAGTTACATTGATTTAATTTTAAACCTAAATATATCAAGTACTAAGAGGGATTATATCAATTTACATGATCCATTTTTATAAAAAAAAATTATATGTATTAAAAATCTAAATACATTTTATTTTGAATGAAGAAGTGCACATAAAAGTTCAACTTGAATAATACAAAGACAATTCCACTTATCTAAAAGATTTCTTTCAACGTTGGTTTTCCATATGTACAAATTCATACATAATAATAGTTGATAAATCCAAAGTAGTACATATCTAAGAAAAACATCATTCTTAACTTCTTTTTTTTACAAATGCAAAGAGAGCCTCCTATTACAATTTTGTTCAAAAATTCAAATGTGTTTTTTTCATAAACAACTTCCACTCAAGGCATATTATATCTATCTTTTCAATTATACTCAACATAGCATACGAAATTGAGTGTTTGGTATGTTGCACACTGTAAAATTTGGTATATTGCACCCTCTAAAATTTGGTATATTGCATAATGTTTGTGGGTTTCACTTTTAATAATTTGTGTCATTTTTAGTGGTATATTCCACGCTTTAAAATTTGGTATATTGCATAATGTTTGTGGGTGTCACTTTTAGTAGTTTGTGTCATTTTTTATAGGAAAAGTAACTTCGTTAGATTTTTTTTTTCAAAGTATATGATAAAAAATACAATAAATTATTAGTAGTTAGATTTTTTAATAAATTTTTATTAATGAAAGAATTCCAACTTCATGTTGAAGGGTAACTTTTTTAACAAAACGTTATGCTACCAGAAGATAAAAGTTCAAGACGTCAAAAAAAAATTGTGTGAAGAGCAGAGATAAAATGAAATTCTAACCCTAGGTCACTCGTAGGTCAACTAACTCAATATGTGAAGATAAGTGTGTTCAGTCGCTGTTGTTCTGGATGGCAGGAAGGAGGTTAGCAGTGTAAAAAGCACCATGAATGGATGGTTAAGTGTTGTGTTATCTTGTGGTCATGCAGTTGAAGGTAATTCATTCAATAATTGGCTCGACCTAATTAATAAGTAGGAGTTCCTAGGGATTTTACTATCTTTGCTTTAACATGGACGATGGACCTTCATCTAGTGGATCTATAGATATCTCAAGTATGATTAGAAGATTTATGTTGCTCTACTACACTAAGTGTTTTTTTTTTTCACAAGAAAAAAATTTCTTTACTATTCATAAGTTGAATCAAAAGAACTACAATAATTTTGCGTCTCTTGGACCGAACATGCTTTTACATTGTTTTCATCTTACTTTCTGTCATTCTAGTATCCTTCACTTCACATCTTGAAGTTCCTTTTTTTTCTTTTACCAAATACCATATATACATTAACATCTATAAAAATAAATCTGATATCTAATATAGTAACAAAAATGCCATACTCCAATCAGTAGATGTG
Source organism: Larix kaempferi (assembly GCA_027924585.1). Taxonomy (NCBI): domain Eukaryota; kingdom Viridiplantae; phylum Streptophyta; class Pinopsida; order Pinales; family Pinaceae; genus Larix; species Larix kaempferi. Next base: position 12,189,432 of record BSBM01000099.1, read on the forward strand.
AAATCTCTGATCTACCACTAAAACATTGCCTCGAAATTCATGGAGAATTTCCCAACCATCTGACAACTCAAGAGCATGTTTAGACAAAAGATCCACCTTCATGTTAAAGCGTCTAGATATGTGTGAAAATTTGAGCTCATCAAAACAAGGTAATAATTCCTAAACCTGGAGCTTCCAGTGTGCTAGAAGAGGAGCTTGTAGATTGTGTTTGCCCTTAATCCACTCTATGATAGCTAAAGAATGACCAAATATCTTAATATTGATAATCCTTTGTAGCTTTTCCAAGTATAGAACCCCCTAGAGTGTTAAGAGTTCTGCACGGGAATTTGTACCAACACCACAACCAATCTTCAGTTCCAAATAATGACCAGGGCCAAGTATGATAATGCAGCCCGCACCACATAACCCCATCTGAGCAGCACCATCAAACATGCTGATCGATCTAGAAGGATCAATGTCTGGAGATTTGTATAAAAACCTCTTTGGCCGAGCCATCCTACATGAATAATCAGAGACAAAAAAGGTGATAAATGTGACAGCACCAGGCAGTGAAAATCGTTGATCCTCAAAAAGAAGGGTGTTCCTGTAACGCCACAAACCCCAGATGAAAAGGATAGGGAAAGAGATATTGAACGCTCACTGAGTATACCACCGGTACAGGCACCAATCAAGTTTCTCAGCATTCCATTCACCTGAAATCTGGAAATGAAAAGAGAGCTCATCCCAAAGAGTAATAGTATAGGAACACGGTGTAAAGAGGTGATTAATATTTTCTTCAACCCGACAACATAGGATACATACTTATGGCCCGATGCCTCCACGCAATCTATAATTATACCCCATCAATATCCTGTTATTGAGTGCCATCCAAATGAAACCTTAATTTTGACCGGAAGATGCCACCTCCAAACCGCTTTGGACCACCATTTTTTTCCTGGAAAAAAAAGCGTAATTTCATTTCATCCTTAAGAGTACGAAATTACATTGATCGACACACTCATTTAGAGTGGTATATAGAACTGCTGAGTCAAGCATCCTGTTTAGAGCTAAAATAGACACAGATGTTCTCACTACGTGAGCATTAACATCTTATACATTGACATGCATAATCACTATTTGTAACTGTTTGGTCTTTTTATACAAAAAGAAGGCCTTTGATCAACATATGTACTATCTATTTACAGAATAACAATCTTTTAAAAAAAGAAACCTGTCAGAACTGGGTTCTAAAATCCGAAAAAAAAAAACTGTAACTGCTTAGAACCGGCTATCATCATACTGTTCAAAAGAGAAAACTGTTGTGTCGCCAGAAGTGCAAAAAATGAGCTGACACGATCATTTTATGAATGGTCTATGATAAAATGATCATCCAACTCCATTTAAAAATTCAGTAATTTTCCAAATTCCGAGCCCCAAGAGCAGCCCTTCCTTTGAGGCCTTGTCCGCCTCGACATTGTTTTCTCTGTAAATGTGCCTGCAATTAAAAGTTTCAAATGTGTGAGTGACATTCTGAATTTGTTCCAAAACTGCGGCAATCCTCTAGTTGTTGCAATGATAAGAGCCAATAACCCATTTGATCACATTCAAAGAGTCTCCAAAGACAGAAATTTTACTGACTGATTGTTCCACAGCATAAGAAATTAGAAGTTTGAGATTGAGAATCTCAACCCAGTTGTTGGTCCCCCTCCCAAAACCAAACGACATCACATAGTAGTGAACAGGTGACAAGTAAAGGATAGCCCCTCCCCCACATTGATCATTCTGACAAGCCCCATCAAAAAAACCCCACGGCTGGGTATGATCAATATCCACGGGTTGAATAATTCTAGGACTGGAAGCATGAGGAATCCGCTTAAGGGCTAAGAAGATCCCACAGCTGTTAATAGCCACTAAAGCCGGGAGACCCATTTTATCTGTGAACAGACATTTGTTCCGAGAGAGCCAAATCCCCCAAATTACAACTGGAGGCAGAGCTTTAAAGGCATTAAAAGTAGGATTGTGTGTCCACCTTCTCCATGCATCCTCAAGAGTGTTCCCAGCCCACTGAAAGAGTGCTTTTAAGATCCTAGAAACAATATTCCATACCTCCCTTGTGAAACTACAATGGAGAAACAAATGTAGAGCGTTTTCCTCATACTGATTGCACATGTAGCATCTGCTAGGACCATGAAGACTTCTTTTCTGCAGAAAATCCCACGTTGGGATCCTATTGGCCAAGACACACCACATGAATAATCTAGCTTTGGGTGGGCACTGAAGTTTCCATAGAGATTTCCACCACCAAACCAGTTCTTTGTCCACATAGTTCTCACTTATGCACAGATACCCGAATTTTGGAGTATAATTTCCAAAAGGATCCGCATCCCAAATAAGATTGTCATCTTCTTCATTCAGAAAAATATGGTCCCTACTAAGTGCTCTCAAATACTGTCTTAGTTCTTCCTCCAACACCACATCCAAACCAAATGAATCAGCCCTCCTCCAAACAGGGCTTCCCATCCAAACATTCTCAACATCCGCCAACTGATTAAGAAAAAACAGATCTCGTTGCCTCAACTCCTCAATCAAGCCCACTGACATTAAGTGTTGTGCTTCACATCCCACCCAGGGATCATGGCCAATCCTCACTCTGTGTCCATTACCAACATCCTAGACAAGGTTCTGTTCAATAACATGAAAAGAAGACACCAATGCTTTCCAAATGACAGAGCCCCCTATATGAGACTTGTGTGGGGACCTGATCCAATCTTCCACAGTATCAGGCTCAACATATTTATGTACCATAACCCTAGCCCAGAAGCCTCCTAACTTAATTAAACGCCATCCACATTTAGCAGCCAGTGCCTTGGAAAAATGAAAAATATTCTTCAGTCCCCACCCACCCAATGCTTTAGGGGCTCCAATTCTGTCCCACTTCACCCATGGAGTAACATGTGCATCCTCCCTACCATTCCACAGAAAACTAAAGCATATTTTCCTTGCAGCTTCTAAAATACCTTTAGGAATCCAAGCAAGTGACATCCAGTATACTGGGATAGCTTCCAGCACGGACTTTACCAGGACTAGCCTCCCCACTCGAGAAAGCCACCTGAAGCTCCAACTTTTTAACCTCTTTTTCAGCTTTTCCAAAAGCCAAACCCAATCCTGTTTCAAATAGTCATTAGGCTTCAAATTGAACCCCAAATATTTTATCCCTTCCGAAAGAGTAAGAAGTCTGAAAGGAAATAAATTAGTATAAATAGTTAAATCCTCCTCCCTTAATAGAGAAACAGTAAGAGAGGATTTCCCATCATTTATCTCCATCCCAGTTGCAATAGAAAAAAGGTTCAGAATCTCTTTGAGTTTGTCAGCATCCCTTCTTGAACCAGAGCAAAAAAGCAGGATGTCATCCACAAAGAGCAAGTGTGTAAGAGAGATGCCCGGAGCCACCCGGATCCCTTCAAAATCTCCTGCACGTTTTGCTTCCTTAATAGCCCTACTCAAACTCTCGGCCACCAACAAAAATAACAATGGGGAAAGGGGACAGCCCTAACGTAAACCACATCCAGAATGAAAGAATGGAGTCGCTGCTCCATTCATTAAAACAGAGAAGGAAACAGTAGATATGCAGCTCATGATCCATCGTATGAAACCAATCTCAAATCCTAAGTGAGTAAGCATAAGACGAATATAAAGCCAACTCACCTTAGCATATTCTTTTGACAAATCAATTTTAAGAACAGCTCCTTTTAGCTTTCTATTTTTAATGCTATGTAAACCTTCCTGAGCAATTCCAATCGCTTCATGAATCTGACGCCCTTCCAGAAAACCAAACTGTTCCTCGGAAATATGTGTAGATAAGATAGGTTTGAGCCTTCTAGCAATCACTTTAGTAACAATCTTATACACACAGTTGCAGAATGAAATAGGCCGAAAATCATTAAGAGTGGAAGGAGTATCCACTTTAGGAATAAGGGCAATGAAGGTGGAGTTAATGCTGGTTGGGACCCTGCCTTCCTTCCTAGAATCCTCAACAAGTTGTAAAATATCATCGCCTAAAATATCATAAAGAGCTATAAAGAATTCTATAGTCCACCCATCAGGCCCTGGGCTCTTATCCTTTTGAAAACTATCCAAAACCACCTTTAATTCATCCCTTGTAATAGGGTCCATCAGCTTCCTATTATCATCCACTTCAACAAAGCGAGGGAATAGTTGTGCTACCCTGATGACCTCTTCAATATTCACTCTCTCACTAGATTTGAAAAGATCCCGGAAATGAGTAACCCCAACATCAACCAACCCTTCAAAAGTAGACCGAGAATTAACTTCTGAGTGCTCAAGGCTCCAAATAGTATTGGCAGATCTTCTTCCTTTTGCATAAGCATGAAAGAATTTGGAGTTTTCGTCCCCACTTTCCAACCAAGTGGCCCTGCTCTTCAATCGCCATGCCTCCTCATTCTGCAGAAGAATCTTATTCCTCTGATTCTCCAAATGAACCAGATGGTCCTTGGTTGTCTGAGAACCGTATCCACCTCCCGACTCTTCAGAGATAAAGGATATTTCTCCTTCAATAGTCTTAAGAGCCCTGTCGTCCCTAATCCTCTTCTCTGCAGCCCATAATTTAATAGGTTCCTTGAGTGTTCTAATATTCTCCGCAAAGTGGAAAGCTGCAGAATGGACCGACCCCGGATGATAAGGAATCCAATGCTGCTAAAAAAGCTCAATGAAAGCAGGATCTTCCAGCCACACCTTATTAAATTTAATTGGCACAGGAGGTTTAATAGGGCCGGCCTTCAACTCCAGAAAAATTGGTTCATGATCTAAGTTTCCCCCCGATCCAATCCATTGTCGAACAAAGAATGTTGAATCCACAATCTGCTCAGAAAGAAGGAAACGGTCCAACCGCTTTGCCACTCTATCTAAACCAATTCTCTTGTTTCTCCAAGAAGGATTTAATTGTACAGGCTCCACATCAATCCAATTGCCTTCAGAAAATTTCCTAACAAAGAAATTTGTAAGGGGATCCACATGAGCATGTGGCCCCCAAATCTCTGCAAGACCCAGAGAAAAGTTGAGATCCCCCCCCAAGATCACAGAATCCCCTCTAAGCAACTCTCTATCCAACAGTGAAGTCCAAAACGGTTCCCTTTCGCAATAAGGTCCATAAATGTTTACAATAGTGAAAACTCTGTCAAAATCCAGAGATTTACAAGAAATTCCCAAAACCGAATGCATCCCCCAGAGAGAGGAAACGCATACCTTAGCTTTGTTCCAACCAATCACTAAACCTCCGGACCGAACCCTAGCATCTGAAGCCTCAAATCCCCACCCCGGGAACCAAGCCTTTAACCTGCCAATAGCTTCATTACCACCACACATAGTTTCTTGTAATATCAAAACATCGGGATGATGAAGGTGCAGCATCTGTCGCATTGCTGGTCTTTTGGAGGGACCAGCAAGACCTCGACAATTAAAGGACATGACCTTCATCGCAACCCACCCTTATGGGCATCCACTGCTCTAAGTGCCCTTTCAATTGAGAGTTGCTTGCCATTCCTAAGATCTGAGCGAGCTCGTGACTTAGCATGAGAGATGAAAGACTTCCTTCCTCTGGTTTTAGGTAGTTTAGGTTTTTCTTTCCCTAACCCTCCAGCTATGGATTTGTTCATAGAGCACAAAAAGTAACCGGACTCCGAGGATCCAGTGGGTGAAGAAGGCTCAGACGAGACTTGCTCAAGGACAGGGTTATCAACAAGAGTTACAACGTGGGGACATTCTATCATAAGAGTTTCCATAACAGGGGATAAAACAGCAGGACACTGGGGAAGCAAAAAGGATGCCAATGACTGTGAGGAAATATGTAAATTCCTAAACCCATCCACCCAATCAAAACCAGGAAAAGATAAGTTCTTAAAAAAAAAATTGAAGGAAGGGTTTGAAAAGGGAACAGAAGAAGTACCAGCTGCTATGTCTGATGACCGAGTAAGAGAAGGCAGAGATACCTCCGGAGCATTGATCAGTGACTAAAAAGGTTTGGATTCTGCAATGCCCACGATAACACCCACCTCCGGGACAGTGCCATCCTCCACCAAAGTGCTATCTTTCTCCACTACCCCCATAGGTACCTCCACAGAGGTATGTTCAATCTCATGCTGACCCAACAAATCATCTTCCAATACCACCCTTGCCTCCTTCTCCACATACCGACGTTTCAGAGAATTACCAAATTTCATACGAACCGACAAAGAGCAATCAATGGTCGGATGCCCATATTCATGGCACCATCTACAACGAAACGACACATTTTCATAATCCATGGTTTGTGCAAAGGTGTAAGGCCCCCATTTTAAATCCATACCATCAAATAATCCTTCCTTGACATTAATACTTACCAGAATTCTCGCCACCTTCTGAATCGCGGTTGCCTCAAAGGAGAAGTCTGCATCCAGATAACTGCCCAATAGGTTTCCAATCCTCCGAAAATGTTCCTCATCCCAATAGTGTAAAGGTAGACCCGGTAACTGAACCCAGAGCGTTATTGTGTCCATTCTTTCACAACTGGCATCGAACAATAGATTCCACGGCTTAAGTAGAAGTGGAACCTTGAAAATAGACCAATTCATGCTCAATGCACATTGAGCATGGGCGTCAGATGAAAAATGAAAGGCAAACCAACCTCCAGATAGACCCACAACCCGAGGGACATAACCACAATGGCCCAGCCATGCCCCGGAAGCCCACTGTATCACCAATTTGTGGCTCACCGACTTACCAAACACCCTTCCAACCAGCACCGACTTAACCATCCCTACAATCTGCTGGAAGTCGATGTCTTCGCCAAGAGCGTAATTTGGAGCTTCACCTGTGTTTTTGATCCACTTCCTGCGAGTCTTCACCTGAAGGTCTTTATTCTGTAACCCCTCAAGACCTTCCTCGCGGCCGAAAACCTTCTGAGCTGAATCCCCGGACGGACTTGAGAATCCACGTTGTTCCGCCGAGTCCAAATGTGTTGCTACGATACCACCCTAGGAAACACCGTGACAATACCTTGCTTGTGACTTTGCCCTAGTTACCGACGCAGCACTGGTATCCCGCACTGGTGATTCAATGTGTGAGCCTCCCGAGGAATTTAGAAAATCAGGTAAATCCCCTAACCCTGAACTTAATGGATCTGGTGAGAAGGAGCTGAAATCCTTGATGCCCCAGATACTATCACAACGAACCTCCGGCACTAATCCAATGCCAGACCTATCCCACAATGGTGAGAACGGCTGAGAAGGCAATGTTACAGACTCCAGGATAGCACTAGTGCCAGGAATGGGAAAAACATCAGTCGGCTGGCATACAACAAAACCACCACCCCCAAAACCACCTTCACCATTCAAATCCTGGAAGGCGCCAGGTGGCGAGCTCTAGATGTCACGATGCCTCAATGTGTCGCTGCCATAGTCCACCTCATCAAGCTGGTCCATACCTGGAAAACCGTGAAAACTTCCGGTGGAGAGAATAGGGTTGAACACAGGTAACAGTAAGAAAAAATTACAAGTGTGAAGAATGTTAAGCAGTCATAAAACCGCCTAAAAAGAAACCTTGGAAACCGTGTAGCACCACTAACACGATTGACAACCTGCTGCCGCCTGCAGTGGGCTGCACAGTCGCCTACAAACGCCGTTCATGCCCTAAACGCCATCGCCTTTGTTCCTCAGGGTTTTCATCCGTCGAAATGCCTCTAGTTCTATTACTCAATTGCTCTTTGGACCACCATTTATGTGAAGATAGGAGGTAATAATCTGCAATCGCATCATATACCAAGTATCTATAACCGGAGTCATGGCCACATTGACATAAATAATGCTCTACTATTAATGAGGTGTAGAAATCTAAAGTATGATTAGAAGATTTGTGCATATCTTGCTTTACTAGCACCAAGCATCTTTAGCCAAAGTCATGGCCACATTCACATTGACACAAATAGTGCTCTACTATTAATGAGGTGTTCATGCAAAGGTTTTTGTTGTCTGCCATTTATTATATTCCTTTACTCTCTAGGTATATATATATATATATATATGATTGGTGCCAGTAAAGCAACATATGCACAAATCTTCTAATCATACTTTAGATTTCTACACCTCATTAATAGTAGAGCATTATTTATGTCAATGTGGCCATGACTCCGGTTATATATATATATATATACCTAGAGAGTAAAGGAATATAATAAATGGTAGCTAACAAAAACCTTTGCATGAACACCTCATTAATAGTAGAGCACTACTTATGTCAATGTGAATGTGGCCATGACTTTGGCTAAAGATGCTTGGTGCTAGTAAAGCAACATATGCACAAATCTTCTAATCATACTTTATATTTCTACACCTCATTAATAGTAGAGTGTTATTTATGTCAATGTGGCCATGACTCCGGTTATAGATACTTGGTATATGATGCGATTGCGGATTATTACCTCCTATCTTCACATAAATGGTGGTCTAAAGCGGTTTGGAGGTGGCATCTTCCGGTCAAAGTTAAGGCATTCATCTGGATGACACTCAATAACAGGATATTGATGGGGTATAATTATAGATTGCATGGAGGCATCGGGACATAAGTATGTATCCTATGCTGTCGGGTTGAAGAAAATATTGATCACCTCTTTACACTGTGTTCCTATACTATTACTCTTTGGGATGAGATCTCTTTTCATTTCCAGATTTTAGGTGAATGGAATGTCGGGAAACTCGATTGGTGCCTGTACCAGTGGTATACTCAGTGGGTGTTCAATATCTATTTCCCTATCCTTTTCATATGGGGTTTGTGGCATTACAAGAACACCCTTCTTTTTGACGATCAACGATTTTCATTGCCTGGTGCTTTCACATTTATCACCTTTTTTGTCTCTGATTATTCATGTAGGATGGCTCGACCAAAGAGGATTTTATACAAACCTCTGTACATTGATCCTTCTAGATTGATCGGCATGTTCAATGGTGCTGCTCAGATGGGGTTATCTATATCTATATCTATATATATCTATATATCTATATATATATCTATATATCTATATATATCTATCTATATCTATATATCTATATATATATATATATATATATATAGAGATATATCTATCTATATATAGATATATATATATATATAGATATATCTATATATAGATAGATATATCTATATCTATATCTATATCTATATATATATATATATATCATCACCTTCTATATAATAGTACCGAGGTCAAAACACCCATGTAAATATTTGGCCTTGGATCTTTGGTCTATGCAGTTGCTAATGTATTTCATTGTGTAAGATATATGTCTAGTGAGGGCTAGCTTGGAGTAGGTTACATATTCATACAATAAACCTTTCAAAACTTACATCTAGATTATCCCACACTTGCACTAGTCCAAGAGCATGGTGAGCAAGAAATTAGAGTATATCTTTACAATTCACTGAAAACAACAACTAAGGGGAAACTACTATTCAGAAATCAAACATTTATGGCTATGGAAAGGTAGTAGCTAAATCAATCTGAATATACCTACAATGTACATGCTAACCTACTTTTTATAAGTGGTTCAATGGAAGTATATTTTAAATTTGAGGCATTATTTTGAAAAGGGGACTTGACTCCCTTCAAGTTTCAAAGATGGATGATACTTTGATTAACCTTCTTTGCAAATTGGTAAGGATCTAACCATAAAGGAGCAAACTTGGGAATCTTCCCTTTGGGTTCATAAGATCATTCCCATAAGAGTACAAGGTCACCTGCCTCAAATTCTTTGTCAAATGTTGATTGGTCAATCAAGCACTTGACTAAAGTTTGAAGTAAGTGATAGAGAGATAGTTGTAAGGACCATGAATCGACCATTGTGTTGTTATCTTGAGGGTTAAACTAAAGGTTAAAAGACTTAAAATGGCTAATCAATTGCAAGTCTCTTTCCCTAAACTTTAGTAAATGTGGAGAAGTACAATGACATTTATTCTTAATTTGCCAAACAACTACTTTGACATTGTGAAATACTTGTGGATATTAAACATTGAAATCTATCACCAAATGTAGTCCTAATACTAAAGCTTTGTATTCAGTTGTATTAATGATGTTGAAAAAAATGGTTTAAGAGAAAATATAGTTATATTTTGATTGGGGTCTATAAGAACACATCTAGCTCTTGTAATAGCATTAGACTTGGACCCATCAATGTAAAGCTACAAAAATCTTGAAGATATTATTTTATCAAAGCTAGTGTTAGTTAAACCATAGAAAATAGTATCAAGGGTTTCAACTTGAGAGAGGGTGTAAATCTCAATATGTACTAATTAAATGGGAGGGGTTAATGAAGAAAAGGTATTGAGGTTGATCTTGAGGTGCATGATTGGTCCCTTCTTCGGCACTCGCCATGGCCGCTCTCTACCTTGAACTCTGGCAATCGCTGCCGAGCCGTTCTCAAGGGATTGAATCCTTAGTGCTTGATAGGTTTGGACTAATCAGTGAATATCCCCGAAGCTGGAATCAGTTCTCTCGGCCCCCTGTCTCTTCGTCCGTTGGTTTGTCTGCAACTAAGAGAAGCAAACAAAGAAACAATAGATGAGAGAAAGTTGGTGCAAGGCTACTTCACGTAGGTGGCCTTTAGGGTTAGGGTGTGTGGAGCACCTGGTCGTTCGTCGCATTGGAGTGGGCATTCGTGTACTCGAGGCAGTTTCCCAATGAGTTTATATGTCGTAGGGTTGGAATTTGACGGGTAAAATGCCCGTCACAGGCCATTTTGCCCGTTAAATACTGGTAAAAAATTTAATACTGGTTCCGTAACGGGAATAAAAAACGCCGTTTTCATTTCCGGGAGGCATAAAACCGTTTTTCCTGAAATGCTGCACGTAGAAGGTGTTTCTCCCTCCATATTTAAGGTTGAAATTATATTTTTCTTCGGGTAAGCAGTGTTTTGAATTTAGATTTCCATTTCGACTCTTTTACTCTTCATGGGTTAGGTGTTCCAACTTCCGTACGAGCCTCATGGGATATTTAACCATTTTTTTTAATGAAGGGTAATTTCATTTTATTCATTCATCCATCTATATGATGGATTTTGTTTTCGAATTAAGTTTTAGTTTATTTATTTGTCTATTTAATGAAACTTTTTTTAAATTAAGTAAATATTTAATATTTACTTGTCTTTTTAATTTTGTTAACATGAAACTTTTGTATTGTTTTGGATATGTTGTGTGTATAAATGTATGAATAAATATAAGTTATTATGCTTTATAGTAATTAGATTGGATGACTTCTTCATTATTATATTAATTTTTATGATTTAAAATGTTATATATCTATATAAAAAGTATAGAAAATAAATATATAGTTTATTAAATTTTAAATTATATATATATATTAAATGGTTAGTTTTGTTATTTTTATTAATTTCTCTAAATTTTAGTACTAACTAGAATTATGTGTCTTATATTGAGTATTTTGTAGCTAACCAGAATTATGTGTCTTATATTGAGTATTTTGTAGCTAACCAGAAGTACGGGAAAGGAGAATATTTCTGATTTATGAGTTATTTAGATTTAGATTGGGTAGGGTCAATTGATGCAAGAAGTCCACCACTTGGTATGTGAGCAATAGTTGGTTTCCTAAATTCCTAGATCATACCCATCTAATGAGAATTCCAACAGTTCTAACTATATCAATGGTAAAAAATAAAACAATTCATAATGAGCCTCATAAAAAATTCAGTGCTTAAATTATCCTAATAATTTAATTTGTAACATATAATAATGATATTGACCTAGTGCAATATCACGATCCTTTCCACTAACAATTTTACATACATTAATGTTCAGTAACGACAAATAAGATGATATAATTAAACCATTGCAAGATAGAATGCTTGATATCTATGATGATTTAGGTTGAACCTTCAATGTGAGTGAGGGATACCATAGAGAAGGTATTCAAGATACTAGTCCCTCTCCCACTCTTGCTGGTAGTTCCTTCAACCTATCAAACAATCCCCCATGGGAAGGCTTTAAATCTAGGCTTTATTTCTCAGGTCTGCCTTAGAAGAGAGGAATTCAGAAATGAGGCTTAATTCAATTTTTTTAACAAAATATGATCGCCATATTCCCCAGGTTATGAAGACCCTCCATACCAATTTGGCACCTTGACTAGCTTCCTGAAGTGCAGGGTGTGCATTTTGGTATTGTTGTGTGCATTTTTCATCGTGAAAACATCCTTTGCAGCCATGCAGAAGACACCGGGGGCATCTCATGCACTTTTATCAAAGAAATTGTTATTGGATTGTATGGATATATGTTCTTTCAAGCCTTTGAAACTTTCGTGCATGCATTTGGGTGAAGGATTAGACCAGGTCCAAGGCGTTCATTTTACAAAACACTAGCTCACCTTTCTTGAAATTATGAAAAAACTGGCAATTACACCTTTTGGAAGATCAATAAATTGCATGTGAATACTTTGGAAGATTTTGAACTTGCAGGACTATCAAAAACATAAGACACTAGCTATGGTTACGCCTACAATTATATTCTCTTTCCTATAGATCTAATTGTTGTACTGATGCTACAGTCTCAGAAGTATTTTAATCTTTCATGTGGTTGTGTCCATCCCTTCTAGGTTTTTTTATTTTCAGGTAAGGGAGAGCAGAATTGTGGTTCTCTTTCTGTCCCCTACTGTTCTTTGCTAAATTTGAAATAAACTGGAGGTTGTTGTTATCAGACTTGCTCTGCATATAATTAATAACACTTATGTTTGCTTCTTTATACATGGTTCATGATTTATGTATGATTGTCTATGAAGATTGCTTCTTTTAGATCATTCTCATTCAACATTTGTTTATCATATGTCATACTACCCTATTGATGTTCTCCATCATTCACTTTCAGGCCTCTATGTGTTGATTAGAGACTCCATGACCCTAAGGTTGAGCACTAGTCATGTTGAATGCATCCTTCTTTCATTTGAATATCATGAACCATGGGACACAACTGTGGTTTCAGGGACTTGAATGTATATGCAGCCCAGATATTTAACTCAGAGTACTAAAGAATAGATTCACTGCATAACTTCAAGAAGACATCTATGGCTCTGTATAAACCATCATCATATAGCCTTGCATAATTTGGCACAGATTCTGCTCAGGGCCTCCAGGAATGTCTGATAAAGAAAGGCTGCAGATTTCTTCTTCACTATGCTCTGCAATGAGCTTTGCCAACTTCCCACTTCTTGACATCAGAGGACACTGGAATTGCCAAGATAGATCCCAAACCATAAGTTATTAATGTCAGACAAAGAAAAATCTCAAATGCAACAATGCAAAAAAATAGCAAAGGGGTAGCAATAAAATTTATACAAAATGTGCATATTGAAGCTCACTGTCTTGAGCAACGATATTTAAAATTTTGTTTATGTATGTCAGGTGATGTTTGAAAAGTTTAGATCCGGACATACTTGGTATAATATGCTTGTTAGCGAGGTTTATTACGCTGCAACAACTGTATACTGAAAGCACTTTTGCAAATGCATCATATTGTTCAGTCAAGAAACATTTGATTTTTTCACTGCTTGTAAAGGACAATACTAGTTAAAGATAGTTTTACTGATTAGTAGTGAGTGTCAATATCTGCTCTTGTTCTCAGTTTCAAGTTTAAATGTATATTTTTTATATGGACTCTAAGGAAAATGTTTGAATAATATTGGTGATGTAATAATTATCCATTATGAAACATTTGCATCTATTAGCATCAGACAAATTGTTTTTAGCATTACTCAAGCTTTTCTAAAACCCAACTAATTACATGGTGTGTAGGCTTTGCCAATGTTATTCATTGGTACATAATACACTAACAAACATTCATCCTTGGCATGCCTACAAACAGTGTTCAGCATGGGGTGGAGCCTGAATCACCATGGTTTTTTGGCTAAAAATGAGTTGTATTCATTAAGCTAAGAGCTTATGGAAGTAGGTGGCAGTGACAACCAAATTGTATCCACAATGAGGTTGTGTAATTATGCATTTGTTTGGAATGAGGTCTGCTTTCAAACAAGAAATTGTTGATACCTAAGTATTCAGTCTAATGGAAGTAAAATGATTAAAGCTACCGTTCAGATTCTCTTGTTTTTGAAAAGATTGTCAACTCTACACTAAGAATGACATACACAAAAAATTTAATGAATACAGGTTGGGATCAAATGCTAGTTGGAGAAAACATATTGTAACACAGTTAACACACAATAAAGTAAAAGATCTAATAATACAAACAATTAAATGTAAACACCAAGAACATCACGATCGAAACAACTAAATGCCAAACTTCTTAACATGGGGAAGAACATGAATATTCAGAAATTGTCTCTGATTCAATAAGAAGATGTTTACTGATAGCATAAGAAAGCAAAATTCCTTACAACTGAGAGGGTAGTACACCGCCACAATTATAGCACAACTGCAAATACCTAAAAATAGAGCACTTCTCTATTGCTACAAACTCTTCAATTTGCAATGCTAGTAAGTGACAATGAGCACGAGTAGTGTGACTAGTAGTTAGTGGATCAATGCCATGGATGGCACTCTAGTTCTTTCCAATTAACTTTAGCCTTCTAAATATCAAATTCAGTACATTTAAAATCTAGAAAAATATCACAAAGCATTTTGATTGCTTGACTGATGCAGTGAAGGTAAGAATCAACACTATTCCAGAAACATTACCAACAGCCCCATTTGTTCTCATATCAAGCACGTTCGTAATGATGGAGCTTAAACAACAGCACGTTTCCTGCAGCATTGCCAACAGCCAAGAAACCACTGGCTGGACTGAAATCTAGCGAGTGTACATACTGCAAACGACTTTTGGCTGGGGGCCAATTCGCGAACACTGTGCAAGAAGGGAGATGAACCAACCTCATACTATTTTTCTTCATCTTCGAACAAATGGCCAATATTTGTGAATCACAATTGAACTTCAAATTATCCACTGCAGTCACAAGATTTGTAAGGGTCTTCATGGGCTTTCTAACACCCCCAAGAAATTCACTCCTGTTATAAATATTAACAATCCCACTGTCTGACCCAGTAGCAAATATATTACTGTTCGGAGAAACGCTTAGAGCTGAACTGCTAACACAGCCCGCATCAGTCCCCCTGTGAATGCATTTCCTCATTCGAAGATCCCAATGATATACCTGTCCATCTCCCCCCGAACTTAGCAACTGTCTTCCATCATCAGCAAAAGAAAGAGCACGAGATGTTCCATTCATTTTCAAGGTCCCAATCAACTGTTTCGTCTTTGTTGAAACCAGCATTATGTACCCATCATTCCCGAGGAATGCAATCATGCTTGAATCTGGTGACACCTCAAAGCTCTCCAAACTCCTCTCCTCTCTACCAATCAAACAATTAATCCTGTCCAACGCACCTTTCACCACATCAAAACTGTAAAAGAACTTCCTGCGTCCTGCAGCAATTGCCATTGATCCGTCGGGCAAAAATGAAGCCTTGTGAATCGGAAGATTCTCAATAAACACACTTTGAATTTTGGGGTTCCTTTTCCCATCAATCTGGAAAAACCTCAACTTCTTATCAAGCCCAGCGGTGAGCAGCAGCTGCCCATTTCGATGAAACTCTACAGACTGTATAACCGCATTCGAGCGGTCCTCTGCATTTGCATCCGTTAGCATAGAATACTCAATCTGACCAGGCAACAACGTCTCCTTGCTTCTAACAACAAGATCTTCATTGCTCCTCAATATATCATACTCGGATCCATCTAAACCCTTGGTAACACTTAACCCATTTTCAATCTCGGAATCGGAATCAGAATCAGACCCAAGATCCTTATTTTTTCTATCCAGGTTTGCCCATTCCGTACCGGGGTTTAATTTAGCATGCTGTGACCTTAACCTATTGATATAATCAGTTCCCGAAATCAAATCCTCTGATTCTTTACTTTTTAATTTTCTCAAACGGCTTACCTTTGTTATATCCACCTTTGTCTCGGCCTCTTCTTCGTCAATCCAAACCGGTTTTTTGTCGAAACCCTCTTCACTCTGCAACTTCAAATCTTCTTCTTCGTATGCATCTATTTGGGATCCTGGGTTTTTGTCTGTGAACCAAGCAGCCGCATCCTTCTCCTGCGTATTTCCACCTTGAAGTTGCTCGAATTCATTCCCCAACTCCGTAGAGAGCTGCTGATCATAGATGGTACCAAACAGAAGGCTTTCCAGCCTCTTCTGTTCCACCTTGTCCTTCTCCATCTCCACTTTTTCGGCTCTCGAGCGCTTCTTTTTCCTCTTTCTCACCACTTTTGAAGGGCCTTTATTCTTCTTTTCCTCGTGTTCATCGTCTGAGTCGCTCTTGTCTGTGTGGGGAGCTCTCAAGCTAACGGCAGTCGCCATGGCCGCTCTCTACCTTGAACTCTGGCAATCGCTGCCGAGCCGTTCTCAAGGGATTGAATCCTTAGTGCTTGATAGGTTTGGACTAATCAGTGAATATCCCCGAAGCTGGAATCAGTTCTCTCGGCCCCCTGTCTCTTCGCCCGTTGGTTTGTCTGCAACTAAGAGAAGCAGTGGCCGCTCTCTACCTTGAACTCTGGCAATCGCTGCCGAGCCGTTCTCAAGGGATTGAATCTTAGTGCTTGATAGGTTTGGACTAATCAGTGAATATCCCCGAAGCTGGAATCAGTTCTCTCGGCCCCCTGTCTCTTCGCCCGTTGGTTTGTCTGCAACTAAGAGAAGCAAACAAAGAAACAATAGATGAGAGAAAGTTGGTGCAAGGCTACTTCACGTAGGTGGCCTTTAGGGTTAGGGTGTGTGGAGCACCTGGTCGTTCGTCGCATTGGAGTGGGCATTCGTGTACTCGAGGCAGTTTCCCAATGAGTTTATATGTCGTAGGGTTGGAATTTGACGGGTAAAATGCCCGTCACAGGCCATTTTGCCCGTTAAATACTGGTAAAAAATTTAATACTGGTTCCGTAACGGGAATAAAAAACGCCGTTTTCATTTCCGGGAGGCATAAAACCGTTTTTCCTGAAATGCTGCACGTAGAAGGTGTTTCTCCCTCCATATTTAAGGTTGAAATTATATTTTTCTTCGGGTAAGCAGTGTTTTGAATTTAGATTTCCATTTCGACTCTTTTACTCTTCATGGGTTAGGTGTTCCAACTTCCGTACGAGCCTCATGGGATATTTAACCATTTTTTTTAATGAAGGGTAATTTCATTTTATTCATTCATCCATCTATATGATGGATTTTGTTTTCGAATTAAGTTTTAGTTTATTTATTTGTCTATTTAATGAAACTTTTTTTAAATTAAGTAAATATTTAATATTTACTTGTCTTTTTAATTTTGTTAACATGAAACTTTTGTATTGTTTTGGATATGTTGTGTGTATAAATGTATGAATAAATATAAGTTATTATGCTTTTGACTTCTTCATTATTATATTAATTTTTATGATTTAAAATGTTATATATCTATATAAAAAGTATAGAAAATAAATATATAGTTTATTAAATTTTAAATTATATATATATATATTAAATGGTTAGTTTTGTTATTTTTATTAATTTCTCTAAATTTTAGTACTAACTAGAATTATGTGTCTTATATTGAGTATTTTGTAGCTAACCAGAATTATGTGTCTTATATTGAGTATTTTGTAGGTGTTGAAGTTGTAGGTTTTGCACTAATTTTATAAAGCTTATAAAATGAATAATTATAACAAATTCAAATTTATATAAGATTCCAAATTGTTAAATAAAATATGAATATTAGTGATATAAAAATGAAGAATATTTAGGAAGACTTAAATTTACGATGGAATGAATATTTGTTATTTCTAGTGTTTAATGATGGTTGAAATAATTAGTTATGTAATAACTTATACAATATATATCGTAATTTTTCATTAACAAAGTGGTGGCCTAGATAGGTGGTGGTTAGAGCTATGATACACCTCATTTTCCATACCCATTTATGTTATGGAGAACCACCTACATAATTTTAAACCCATTTACCATAAGTAGGAACTATCATCGACAAACAAGGACATGCACCTTGGAGATAAGGACTAGACTTCTCCTAAGATGTTTTTTTTTATATAAATTTATTAGTAATATAAAATAAGGGTTCCTTTGTTTCACAAATTTATTAGCAATATAAAAATAAGGTCTTTTTTCTATGGGGATTTGCTGGGCAATAATTAATTGTGGTAAGATGTTTGTATTTTATTTTATTTTGTTATTTTTTTTAATTGCATCTAGACTAGTAGCAAGTTTCTCTACAACCCATAAAGAGTAGAAAAAGGAGTAAAAATGCAAGTGATGTCCGCTTATATAAGAAAAATTAAGTTACATTGATTTAATTTTAAACCTAAATATATCAAGTACTAAGAGGGATTATATCAATTTACATGATCCATTTTTATAAAAAAAAATTATATGTATTAAAAATCTAAATACATTTTATTTTGAATGAAGAAGTGCACATAAAAGTTCAACTTGAATAATACAAAGACAATTCCACTTATCTAAAAGATTTCTTTCAACGTTGGTTTTCCATATGTACAAATTCATACATAATAATAGTTGATAAATCCAAAGTAGTACATATCTAAGAAAAACATCATTCTTAACTTCTTTTTTTTACAAATGCAAAGAGAGCCTCCTATTACAATTTTGTTCAAAAATTCAAATGTGTTTTTTTCATAAACAACTTCCACTCAAGGCATATTATATCTATCTTTTCAATTATACTCAACATAGCATACGAAATTGAGTGTTTGGTATGTTGCACACTGTAAAATTTGGTATATTGCACCCTCTAAAATTTGGTATATTGCATAATGTTTGTGGGTTTCACTTTTAATAATTTGTGTCATTTTTAGTGGTATATTCCACGCTTTAAAATTTGGTATATTGCATAATGTTTGTGGGTGTCACTTTTAGTAGTTTGTGTCATTTTTTATAGGAAAAGTAACTTCGTTAGATTTTTTTTTTCAAAGTATATGATAAAAAATACAATAAATTATTAGTAGTTAGATTTTTTAATAAATTTTTATTAATGAAAGAATTCCAACTTCATGTTGAAGGGTAACTTTTTTAACAAAACGTTATGCTACCAGAAGATAAAAGTTCAAGACGTCAAAAAAAAATTGTGTGAAGAGCAGAGATAAAATGAAATTCTAACCCTAGGTCACTCGTAGGTCAACTAACTCAATATGTGAAGATAAGTGTGTTCAGTCGCTGTTGTTCTGGATGGCAGGAAGGAGGTTAGCAGTGTAAAAAGCACCATGAATGGATGGTTAAGTGTTGTGTTATCTTGTGGTCATGCAGTTGAAGGTAATTCATTCAATAATTGGCTCGACCTAATTAATAAGTAGGAGTTCCTAGGGATTTTACTATCTTTGCTTTAACATGGACGATGGACCTTCATCTAGTGGATCTATAGATATCTCAAGTATGATTAGAAGATTTATGTTGCTCTACTACACTAAGTGTTTTTTTTTTTCACAAGAAAAAAATTTCTTTACTATTCATAAGTTGAATCAAAAGAACTACAATAATTTTGCGTCTCTTGGACCGAACATGCTTTTACATTGTTTTCATCTTACTTTCTGTCATTCTAGTATCCTTCACTTCACATCTTGAAGTTCCTTTTTTTTCTTTTACCAAATACCATATATACATTAACATCTATAAAAATAAATCTGATATCTAATATAGTAACAAAAATGCCATACTCCAATCAGTAGATGTGAAATCTCTGATCTACCACTAAAACATTGCCTCGAAATTCATGGAGAATTTCCCAACCATCTGACAACTCAAGAGCATGTTTAGACAAAAGATCCACCTTCATGTTAAAGCGTCTAGATATGTGTGAAAATTTGAGCTCATCAAAACAAGGTAATAATTCCTAAACCTGGAGCTTCCAGTGTGCTAGAAGAGGAGCTTGTAGATTGTGTTTGCCCTTAATCCACTCTATGATAGCTAAAGAATGACCAAATATCTTAATATTGATAATCCTTTGTAGCTTTTCCAAGTATAGAACCCCCTAGAGTGTTAAGAGTTCTGCACGGGAATTTGTACCAACACCACAACCAATCTTCAGTTCCAAATAATGACCAGGGCCAAGTATGATAATGCAGCCCGCACCACATAACCCCATCTGAGCAGCACCATCAAACATGCTGATCGATCTAGAAGGATCAATGTCTGGAGATTTGTATAAAAACCTCTTTGGCCGAGCCATCCTACATGAATAATCAGAGACAAAAAAGGTGATAAATGTGACAGCACCAGGCAGTGAAAATCGTTGATCCTCAAAAAGAAGGGTGTTCCTGTAACGCCACAAACCCCAGATGAAAAGGATAGGGAAAGAGATATTGAACGCTCACTGAGTATACCACCGGTACAGGCACCAATCAAGTTTCTCAGCATTCCATTCACCTGAAATCTGGAAATGAAAAGAGAGCTCATCCCAAAGAGTAATAGTATAGGAACACGGTGTAAAGAGGTGATTAATATTTTCTTCAACCCGACAACATAGGATACATACTTATGGCCCGATGCCTCCACGCAATCTATAATTATACCCCATCAATATCCTGTTATTGAGTGCCATCCAAATGAAACCTTAATTTTGACCGGAAGATGCCACCTCCAAACCGCTTTGGACCACCATTTTTTTCCTGGAAAAAAAAGCGTAATTTCATTTCATCCTTAAGAGTACGAAATTACATTGATCGACACACTCATTTAGAGTGGTATATAGAACTGCTGAGTCAAGCATCCTGTTTAGAGCTAAAATAGACACAGATGTTCTCACTACGTGAGCATTAACATCTTATACATTGACATGCATAATCACTATTTGTAACTGTTTGGTCTTTTTATACAAAAAGAAGGCCTTTGATCAACATATGTACTATCTATTTACAGAATAACAATCTTTTAAAAAAAGAAACCTGTCAGAACTGGGTTCTAAAATCCGAAAAAAAAAAACTGTAACTGCTTAGAACCGGCTATCATCATACTGTTCAAAAGAGAAAACTGTTGTGTCGCCAGAAGTGCAAAAAATGAGCTGACACGATCATTTTATGAATGGTCTATGATAAAATGATCATCCAACTCCATTTAAAAATTCAGTAATTTTCCAAATTCCGAGCCCCAAGAGCAGCCCTTCCTTTGAGGCCTTGTCCGCCTCGACATTGTTTTCTCTGTAAATGTGCCTGCAATTAAAAGTTTCAAATGTGTGAGTGACATTCTGAATTTGTTCCAAAACTGCGGCAATCCTCTAGTTGTTGCAATGATAAGAGCCAATAACCCATTTGATCACATTCAAAGAGTCTCCAAAGACAGAAATTTTACTGACTGATTGTTCCACAGCATAAGAAATTAGAAGTTTGAGATTGAGAATCTCAACCCAGTTGTTGGTCCCCCTCCCAAAACCAAACGACATCACATAGTAGTGAACAGGTGACAAGTAAAGGATAGCCCCTCCCCCACATTGATCATTCTGACAAGCCCCATCAAAAAAACCCCACGGCTGGGTATGATCAATATCCACGGGTTGAATAATTCTAGGACTGGAAGCATGAGGAATCCGCTTAAGGGCTAAGAAGATCCCACAGCTGTTAATAGCCACTAAAGCCGGGAGACCCATTTTATCTGTGAACAGACATTTGTTCCGAGAGAGCCAAATCCCCCAAATTACAACTGGAGGCAGAGCTTTAAAGGCATTAAAAGTAGGATTGTGTGTCCACCTTCTCCATGCATCCTCAAGAGTGTTCCCAGCCCACTGAAAGAGTGCTTTTAAGATCCTAGAAACAATATTCCATACCTCCCTTGTGAAACTACAATGGAGAAACAAATGTAGAGCGTTTTCCTCATACTGATTGCACATGTAGCATCTGCTAGGACCATGAAGACTTCTTTTCTGCAGAAAATCCCACGTTGGGATCCTATTGGCCAAGACACACCACATGAATAATCTAGCTTTGGGTGGGCACTGAAGTTTCCATAGAGATTTCCACCACCAAACCAGTTCTTTGTCCACATAGTTCTCACTTATGCACAGATACCCGAATTTTGGAGTATAATTTCCAAAAGGATCCGCATCCCAAATAAGATTGTCATCTTCTTCATTCAGAAAAATATGGTCCCTACTAAGTGCTCTCAAATACTGTCTTAGTTCTTCCTCCAACACCACATCCAAACCAAATGAATCAGCCCTCCTCCAAACAGGGCTTCCCATCCAAACATTCTCAACATCCGCCAACTGATTAAGAAAAAACAGATCTCGTTGCCTCAACTCCTCAATCAAGCCCACTGACATTAAGTGTTGTGCTTCACATCCCACCCAGGGATCATGGCCAATCCTCACTCTGTGTCCATTACCAACATCCTAGACAAGGTTCTGTTCAATAACATGAAAAGAAGACACCAATGCTTTCCAAATGACAGAGCCCCCTATATGAGACTTGTGTGGGGACCTGATCCAATCTTCCACAGTATCAGGCTCAACATATTTATGTACCATAACCCTAGCCCAGAAGCCTCCTAACTTAATTAAACGCCATCCACATTTAGCAGCCAGTGCCTTGGAAAAATGAAAAATATTCTTCAGTCCCCACCCACCCAATGCTTTAGGGGCTCCAATTCTGTCCCACTTCACCCATGGAGTAACATGTGCATCCTCCCTACCATTCCACAGAAAACTAAAGCATATTTTCCTTGCAGCTTCTAAAATACCTTTAGGAATCCAAGCAAGTGACATCCAGTATACTGGGATAGCTTCCAGCACGGACTTTACCAGGACTAGCCTCCCCACTCGAGAAAGCCACCTGAAGCTCCAACTTTTTAACCTCTTTTTCAGCTTTTCCAAAAGCCAAACCCAATCCTGTTTCAAATAGTCATTAGGCTTCAAATTGAACCCCAAATATTTTATCCCTTCCGAAAGAGTAAGAAGTCTGAAAGGAAATAAATTAGTATAAATAGTTAAATCCTCCTCCCTTAATAGAGAAACAGTAAGAGAGGATTTCCCATCATTTATCTCCATCCCAGTTGCAATAGAAAAAAGGTTCAGAATCTCTTTGAGTTTGTCAGCATCCCTTCTTGAACCAGAGCAAAAAAGCAGGATGTCATCCACAAAGAGCAAGTGTGTAAGAGAGATGCCCGGAGCCACCCGGATCCCTTCAAAATCTCCTGCACGTTTTGCTTCCTTAATAGCCCTACTCAAACTCTCGGCCACCAACAAAAATAACAATGGGGAAAGGGGACAGCCCTAACGTAAACCACATCCAGAATGAAAGAATGGAGTCGCTGCTCCATTCATTAAAACAGAGAAGGAAACAGTAGATATGCAGCTCATGATCCATCGTATGAAACCAATCTCAAATCCTAAGTGAGTAAGCATAAGACGAATATAAAGCCAACTCACCTTAGCATATTCTTTTGACAAATCAATTTTAAGAACAGCTCCTTTTAGCTTTCTATTTTTAATGCTATGTAAACCTTCCTGAGCAATTCCAATCGCTTCATGAATCTGACGCCCTTCCAGAAAACCAAACTGTTCCTCGGAAATATGTGTAGATAAGATAGGTTTGAGCCTTCTAGCAATCACTTTAGTAACAATCTTATACACACAGTTGCAGAATGAAATAGGCCGAAAATCATTAAGAGTGGAAGGAGTATCCACTTTAGGAATAAGGGCAATGAAGGTGGAGTTAATGCTGGTTGGGACCCTGCCTTCCTTCCTAGAATCCTCAACAAGTTGTAAAATATCATCGCCTAAAATATCATAAAGAGCTATAAAGAATTCTATAGTCCACCCATCAGGCCCTGGGCTCTTATCCTTTTGAAAACTATCCAAAACCACCTTTAATTCATCCCTTGTAATAGGGTCCATCAGCTTCCTATTATCATCCACTTCAACAAAGCGAGGGAATAGTTGTGCTACCCTGATGACCTCTTCAATATTCACTCTCTCACTAGATTTGAAAAGATCCCGGAAATGAGTAACCCCAACATCAACCAACCCTTCAAAAGTAGACCGAGAATTAACTTCTGAGTGCTCAAGGCTCCAAATAGTATTGGCAGATCTTCTTCCTTTTGCATAAGCATGAAAGAATTTGGAGTTTTCGTCCCCACTTTCCAACCAAGTGGCCCTGCTCTTCAATCGCCATGCCTCCTCATTCTGCAGAAGAATCTTATTCCTCTGATTCTCCAAATGAACCAGATGGTCCTTGGTTGTCTGAGAACCGTATCCACCTCCCGACTCTTCAGAGATAAAGGATATTTCTCCTTCAATAGTCTTAAGAGCCCTGTCGTCCCTAATCCTCTTCTCTGCAGCCCATAATTTAATAGGTTCCTTGAGTGTTCTAATATTCTCCGCAAAGTGGAAAGCTGCAGAATGGACCGACCCCGGATGATAAGGAATCCAATGCTGCTAAAAAAGCTCAATGAAAGCAGGATCTTCCAGCCACACCTTATTAAATTTAATTGGCACAGGAGGTTTAATAGGGCCGGCCTTCAACTCCAGAAAAATTGGTTCATGATCTAAGTTTCCCCCCGATCCAATCCATTGTCGAACAAAGAATGTTGAATCCACAATCTGCTCAGAAAGAAGGAAACGGTCCAACCGCTTTGCCACTCTATCTAAACCAATTCTCTTGTTTCTCCAAGAAGGATTTAATTGTACAGGCTCCACATCAATCCAATTGCCTTCAGAAAATTTCCTAACAAAGAAATTTGTAAGGGGATCCACATGAGCATGTGGCCCCCAAATCTCTGCAAGACCCAGAGAAAAGTTGAGATCCCCCCCCAAGATCACAGAATCCCCTCTAAGCAACTCTCTATCCAACAGTGAAGTCCAAAACGGTTCCCTTTCGCAATAAGGTCCATAAATGTTTACAATAGTGAAAACTCTGTCAAAATCCAGAGATTTACAAGAAATTCCCAAAACCGAATGCATCCCCCAGAGAGAGGAAACGCATACCTTAGCTTTGTTCCAACCAATCACTAAACCTCCGGACCGAACCCTAGCATCTGAAGCCTCAAATCCCCACCCCGGGAACCAAGCCTTTAACCTGCCAATAGCTTCATTACCACCACACATAGTTTCTTGTAATATCAAAACATCGGGATGATGAAGGTGCAGCATCTGTCGCATTGCTGGTCTTTTGGAGGGACCAGCAAGACCTCGACAATTAAAGGACATGACCTTCATCGCAACCCACCCTTATGGGCATCCACTGCTCTAAGTGCCCTTTCAATTGAGAGTTGCTTGCCATTCCTAAGATCTGAGCGAGCTCGTGACTTAGCATGAGAGATGAAAGACTTCCTTCCTCTGGTTTTAGGTAGTTTAGGTTTTTCTTTCCCTAACCCTCCAGCTATGGATTTGTTCATAGAGCACAAAAAGTAACCGGACTCCGAGGATCCAGTGGGTGAAGAAGGCTCAGACGAGACTTGCTCAAGGACAGGGTTATCAACAAGAGTTACAACGTGGGGACATTCTATCATAAGAGTTTCCATAACAGGGGATAAAACAGCAGGACACTGGGGAAGCAAAAAGGATGCCAATGACTGTGAGGAAATATGTAAATTCCTAAACCCATCCACCCAATCAAAACCAGGAAAAGATAAGTTCTTAAAAAAAAAATTGAAGGAAGGGTTTGAAAAGGGAACAGAAGAAGTACCAGCTGCTATGTCTGATGACCGAGTAAGAGAAGGCAGAGATACCTCCGGAGCATTGATCAGTGACTAAAAAGGTTTGGATTCTGCAATGCCCACGATAACACCCACCTCCGGGATAGTGCCATCCTCCACCAAAGTGCTATCTTTCTCCACTACCCCCATAGGTACCTCCACAGAGGTATGTTCAATCTCATGCTGACCCAACAAATCATCTTCCAATACCACCCTTGCCTCCTTCTCCACATACCGACGTTTCAGAGAATTACCAAATTTCATACGAACCGACAAAGAGCAATCAATGGTCGGATGCCCATATTCATGGCACCATCTACAACGAAACGACACATTTTCATAATCCATGGTTTGTGCAAAGGTGTAAGGCCCCCATTTTAAATCCATACCATCAAATAATCCTTCCTTGACATTAATACTTACCAGAATTCTCGCCACCTTCTGAATCGCGGTTGCCTCAAAGGAGAAGTCTGCATCCAGATAACTGCCCAATAGGTTTCCAATCCTCCGAAAATGTTCCTCATCCCAATAGTGTAAAGGTAGACCCGGTAACTGAACCCAGAGCGTTATTGTGTCCATTCTTTCACAACTGGCATCGAACAATAGATTCCACGGCTTAAGTAGAAGTGGAACCTTGAAAATAGACCAATTCATGCTCAATGCACATTGAGCATGGGCGTCAGATGAAAAATGAAAGGCAAACCAACCTCCAGATAGACCCACAACCCGAGGGACATAACCACAATGGCCCAGCCATGCCCCGGAAGCCCACTGTATCACCAATTTGTGGCTCACCGACTTACCAAACACCCTTCCAACCAGCACCGACTTAACCATCCCTACAATCTGCTGGAAGTCGATGTCTTCGCCAAGAGCGTAATTTGGAGCTTCACCTGTGTTTTTGATCCACTTCCTGCGAGTCTTCACCTGAAGGTCTTTATTCTGTAACCCCTCAAGACCTTCCTCGCGGCCGAAAACCTTCTGAGCTGAATCCCCGGACGGACTTGAGAATCCACGTTGTTCCGCCGAGTCCAAATGTGTTGCTACGATACCACCCTAGGAAACACCGTGACAATACCTTGCTTGTGACTTTGCCCTAGTTACCGACGCAGCACTGGTATCCCGCACTGGTGATTCAATGTGTGAGCCTCTCGAGGAATTTAGAAAATCAGGTAAATCCCCTAACCCTGAACTTAATGGATCTGGTGAGAAGGAGCTGAAATCCTTGATGCCCCAGATACTATCACAACGAACCTCCGGCACTAATCCAATGCCAGGCCTATCCCACAATGGTGAGAACGGCTGAGAAGGCAATGTTACAGACTCCAGGATAGCACTAGTGCCAGGAATGGGAAAAACATCAGTCGGCTGGCATACAACAAAACCACCACCCCCAAAACCACCTTCACCATTCAAATCCTGGAAGGCGCCAGGTGGCGAGCTCTAGATGTCACGATGCCTCAATGTGTCGCTGCCATAGTCCACCTCATCAAGCTGGTCCATACCTGGAAAACCGTGAAAACTTCCGGTGGAGAGAATAGGGTTGAACACAGGTAACAGTAAGAAAAAATTACAAGTGTGAAGAATGTTAAGCAGTCATAAAACCGCCTAAAAAGAAACCTTGGAAACCGTGTAGCACCACTAACACGATTGACAACCTGCTGCCGCCTGCAGTGGGCTGCACAGTCGCCTACAAACGCCGTTCATGCCCTAAACGCCATCGCCTTTGTTCCTCAGGGTTTTCATCCGTCGAAATGCCTCTAGTTCTATTACTCAATTGCTCTTTGGACCACCATTTATGTGAAGATAGGAGGTAATAATCTGCAATCGCATCATATACCAAGTATCTATAACCGGAGTCATGGCCACATTGACATAAATAATGCTCTACTATTAATGAGGTGTAGAAATCTAAAGTATGATTAGAAGATTTGTGCATATCTTGCTTTACTAGCACCAAGCATCTTTAGCCAAAGTCATGGCCACATTCACATTGACACAAATAGTGCTCTACTATTAATGAGGTGTTCATGCAAAGGTTTTTGTTGTCTGCCATTTATTATATTCCTTTACTCTCTAGGTATATATATATATATATATATGATTGGTGCCAGTAAAGCAACATATGCACAAATCTTCTAATCATACTTTAGATTTCTACACCTCATTAATAGTAGAGCATTATTTATGTCAATGTGGCCATGACTCCGGTTATATATATATATATATACCTAGAGAGTAAAGGAATATAATAAATGGTAGCTAACAAAAACCTTTGCATGAACACCTCATTAATAGTAGAGCACTACTTATGTCAATGTGAATGTGGCCATGACTTTGGCTAAAGATGCTTGGTGCTAGTAAAGCAACATATGCACAAATCTTCTAATCATACTTTATATTTCTACACCTCATTAATAGTAGAGTGTTATTTATGTCAATGTGGCCATGACTCCGGTTATAGATACTTGGTATATGATGCGATTGCGGATTATTACCTCCTATCTTCACATAAATGGTGGTCTAAAGCGGTTTGGAGGTGGCATCTTCCGGTCAAATTTAAGGCATTCATCTGGATGACACTCAATAACAGGATATTGATGGGGTATAATTATAGATTGCATGGAGGCATCGGGACATAAGTATGTATCCTATGCTGTCGGGTTGAAGAAAATATTGATCACCTCTTTACACTGTGTTCCTATACTATTACTCTTTGGGATGAGATCTCTTTTCATTTCCAGATTTTAGGTGAATGGAATGTCGGGAAACTCGATTGGTGCCTGTACCAGTGGTATACTCAGTGGGTGTTCAATATCTATTTCCCTATCCTTTTCATATGCGGTTTGTGGCATTACAAGAACACCCTTCTTTTTGACGATCAACGATTTTCATTGCCTGGTGCTTTCACATTTATCACCTTTTTTGTCTCTGATTATTCATGTAGGATGGCTCGACCAAAGAGGATTTTATACAAACCTTTGTACATTGATCCTTCTAGATTGATCGGCATGTTCAATGGTGCTGCTCAGATGGGGTTATCTATATCTATATCTATATATATCTATATATCTATATATATATCTATATATCTATATATATCTATCTATATCTATATATCTATATATATATATATAGAGAGAGAGAGAGAGATATATCTATCTATATATAGATATATATATATATATATAGATATATCTATATATAGATAGATATATCTATATCTATATCTATATATATATATATATATATATCATCACCTTCTATATAATAGTACCGAGGTCAAAACACCCATGTAAATATTTGGCCTTGGATCTTTGGTCTATGCAGTTGCTAATGTATTTCATTGTGTAAGATATATGTCTAGTGAGGGCTAGCTTGGAGTAGGTTACATATTCATACAATAAACCTTTCAAAACTTACATCTAGATTATCCCACACTTGCACTAGTCCAAGAGCATGGTGAGCAAGAAATTAGAGTATATCTTTACAATTCACTGAAAACAACAACTAAGGGGAAACTACTATTCAGAAATCAAACATCTATGGCTATGGAAAGGTAGTAGCTAAATCAATCTGAATATACCTACAATGTACATGCTAACCTACTTTTTATAAGTGGTTCAATGGAAGTATATTTTAAATTTGAGGCATTATTTTGAAAAGGGGACTTGACTCCCTTCAAGTTTCAAAGATGGATGATACTTTGATTAACCTTCTTTGCAAATTGGTAAGGATCTAACCATAAAGGAGCAAACTTGGGAATCTTCCCTTTGGGTTCATAAGATCATTCCCATAAGAGTACAAGGTCACCTGCCTCAAATTCTTTGTCAAATGTTGATTGGTCAATCAAGCACTTGACTAAAGTTTGAAGTAAGTGATAGAGAGATAGTTGTAAGGACCATGAATCGACCATTGTGTTGTTATCTTGAGGGTTAAACTAAAGGTTAAAAGACTTAAAATGGCTAATCAATTGCAAGTCTCTTTCCCTAAACTTTAGTAAATGTGGAGAAGTACAATGACATTTATTCTTAATTTGCCAAACAACTACTTTGACATTGTGAAATACTTGTGGATATTAAACATTGAAATCTATCACCAAATGTAGTCCTAATACTAAAGCTTTGTATTCAGTTGTATTAATGATGTTGAAAAAAATGGTTTAAGAGAAAATATAGTTATATTTTGATTGGGGTCTATAAGAACACATCTAGCTCTTGTAATAGCATTAGACTTGGACCCATCAATTTAAAGCTACAAAAATCTTGAAGATATTATTTTATCAAAGCTAGTGTTAGTTAAACCATAGAAAATAGTATCAAGGGTTTCAACTTGAGAGAGGGTGTAAATCTCAATATGTACTAATTAAATGGGAGGGGTTAATGAAGAAAAGGTATTGAGGTTGATCTTGAGGTGCATGATTGGTCCCTTCTTCGGCACTCACCATGGCCGCTCTCTACCTTGAACTCTGGCAATCGCTGCCGAGCCGTTCTCAAGGGATTGAATCCTTAGTGCTTGATAGGTTTGGACTAATCAGTGAATATCCCCGAAGCTGGAATCAGTTCTCTCGGCCCCCTGTCTCTTCGCCCGTTGGTTTGTCTGCAACTAAGAGAAGCAAACAAAGAAACAATAGATGAGAGAAAGTTGGTGCAAGGCTACTTCACGTAGGTGGCCTTTAGGGTTAGGGTGTGGAGCACCTGGTCGTTCGTCGCATTGGAGTGGGCATTCGTGTACTCGAGGCAGTTTCCCAATGAGTTTATATGTCGTAGGGTTGGAATTTGACGGGTAAAATGCCCGTCACAGGCCATTTTGCCCGTTAAATACTGGTAAAAAATTTAATACTGGTTCCGTAACGGGAATAAAAAACGCCGTTTTCATTTCCGGGAGGCATAAAACCGTTTTTCCTGAAATGCTGCACGTAGAAGGTGTTTCTCCCTCCATATTTAAGGTTGAAATTATATTTTTCTTCGGGTAAGCAGTGTTTTGAATTTAGATTTCCATTTCGACTCTTTTACTCTTCATGGGTTAGGTGTTCCAACTTCCGTACGAGCCTCATGGGATATTTAACCATTTTTTTTAATGAAGGGTAATTTCATTTTATTCATTCATCCATCTATATGATGGATTTTGTTTTCGAATTAAGTTTTAGTTTATTTATTTGTCTATTTAATGAAACTTTTTTTAAATTAAGTAAATATTTAATATTTACTTGTCTTTTTAATTTTGTTAACATGAAACTTTTGTATTGTTTTGGATATGTTGTGTGTATAAATGTATGAATAAATATAAGTTATTATGCTTTTGACTTCTTCATTATTATATTAATTTTTATGATTTAAAATGTTATATATCTATATAAAAAGTATAGAAAATAAATATATAGTTTATTAAATTTTAAATTATATATATATATATTAAATGGTTAGTTTTGTTATTTTTATTAATTTCTCTAAATTTTAGTACTAACTAGAATTATGTGTCTTATATTGAGTATTTTGTAGCTAACCAGAATTATGTGTCTTATATTGAGTATTTTGTAGGTGTTGAAGTTGTAGGTTTTGCACTAATTTTATAAAGCTTATAAAATGAATAATTATAACAAATTCAAATTTATATAAGATTCCAAATTGTTAAATAAAATATGAATATTAGTGATATAAAAATGAAGAATATTTAGGAAGACTTAAATTTACGATGGAATGAATATTTGTTATTTCTAGTGTTTAATGATGGTTGAAATAATTAGTTATGTAATAACTTATACAATATATATCGTAATTTTTCATTAACAAAGTGGTGGCCTAGATAGGTGGTGGTTAGAGCTATGATACACCTCATTTTCCATACCCATTTATGTTATGGAGAACCACCTACATAATTTTAAACCCATTTACCATAAGTAGGAACTATCATCGACAAACAAGGACATGCACCTTGGAGATAAGGACTAGACTTCTCCTAAGATGTTTTTTTTTATATAAATTTATTAGTAATATAAAATAAGGGTTCCTTTGTTTCACAAATTTATTAGCAATATAAAAATAAGGTCTTTTTTCTATGGGGATTTGCTGGGCAATAATTAATTGTGGTAAGATGTTTGTATTTTATTTTATTTTGTTATTTTTTTTAATTGCATCTAGACTAGTAGCAAGTTTCTCTACAACCCATAAAGAGTAGAAAAAGGAGTAAAAATGCAAGTGATGTCCGCTTATATAAGAAAAATTAAGTTACATTGATTTAATTTTAAACCTAAATATATCAAGTACTAAGAGGGATTATATCAATTTACATGATCCATTTTTATAAAAAAAAATTATATGTATTAAAAATCTAAATACATTTTATTTTGAATGAAGAAGTGCACATAAAAGTTCAACTTGAATAATACAAAGACAATTCCACTTATCTAAAAGATTTCTTTCAACGTTGGTTTTCCATATGTACAAATTCATACATAATAATAGTTGATAAATCCAAAGTAGTACATATCTAAGAAAAACATCATTCTTAACTTCTTTTTTTTACAAATGCAAAGAGAGCCTCCTATTACAATTTTGTTCAAAAATTCAAATGTGTTTTTTTCATAAACAACTTCCACTCAAGGCATATTATATCTATCTTTTCAATTATACTCAACATAGCATACGAAATTGAGTGTTTGGTATGTTGCACACTGTAAAATTTGGTATATTGCACCCTCTAAAATTTGGTATATTGCATAATGTTTGTGGGTTTCACTTTTAATAATTTGTGTCATTTTTAGTGGTATATTCCACGCTTTAAAATTTGGTATATTGCATAATGTTTGTGGGTGTCACTTTTAGTAGTTTGTGTCATTTTTTATAGGAAAAGTAACTTCGTTAGATTTTTTTTTTCAAAGTATATGATAAAAAATACAATAAATTATTAGTAGTTAGATTTTTTAATAAATTTTTATTAATGAAAGAATTCCAACTTCATGTTGAAGGGTAACTTTTTTAACAAAACGTTATGCTACCAGAAGATAAAAGTTCAAGACGTCAAAAAAAAATTGTGTGAAGAGCAGAGATAAAATGAAATTCTAACCCTAGGTCACTCGTAGGTCAACTAACTCAATATGTGAAGATAAGTGTGTTCAGTCGCTGTTGTTCTGGATGGCAGGAAGGAGGTTAGCAGTGTAAAAAGCACCATGAATGGATGGTTAAGTGTTGTGTTATCTTGTGGTCATGCAGTTGAAGGTAATTCATTCAATAATTGGCTCGACCTAATTAATAAGTAGGAGTTCCTAGGGATTTTACTATCTTTGCTTTAACATGGACGATGGACCTTCATCTAGTGGATCTATAGATATCTCAAGTATGATTAGAAGATTTATGTTGCTCTACTACACTAAGTGTTTTTTTTTTTCACAAGAAAAAAATTTCTTTACTATTCATAAGTTGAATCAAAAGAACTACAATAATTTTGCGTCTCTTGGACCGAACATGCTTTTACATTGTTTTCATCTTACTTTCTGTCATTCTAGTATCCTTCACTTCACATCTTGAAGTTCCTTTTTTTTCTTTTACCAAATACCATATATACATTAACATCTATAAAAATAAATCTGATATCTAATATAGTAACAAAAATGCCATACTCCAATCAGTAGATGTGAAATCTCTGATCTACCACTAAAACATTGCCTCGAAATTCATGGAGAATTTCCCAACCATCTGACAACTCAAGAGCATGTTTAGACAAAAGATCCACCTTCATGTTAAAGCGTCTAGATATGTGTGAAAATTTGAGCTCATCAAAACAAGGTAATAATTCCTAAACCTGGAGCTTCCAGTGTGCTAGAAGAGGAGCTTGTAGATTGTGTTTGCCCTTAATCCACTCTATGATAGCTAAAGAATGACCAAATATCTTAATATTGATAATCCTTTGTAGCTTTTCCAAGTATAGAACCCCCTAGAGTGTTAAGAGTTCTGCACGGGAATTTGTACCAACACCACAACCAATCTTCAGTTCCAAATAATGACCAGGGCCAAGTATGATAATGCAGCCCGCACCACATAACCCCATCTGAGCAGCACCATCAAACATGCTGATCGATCTAGAAGGATCAATGTCTGGAGATTTGTATAAAAACCTCTTTGGCCGAGCCATCCTACATGAATAATCAGAGACAAAAAAGGTGATAAATGTGACAGCACCAGGCAGTGAAAATCGTTGATCCTCAAAAAGAAGGGTGTTCCTGTAACGCCACAAACCCCAGATGAAAAGGATAGGGAAAGAGATATTGAACGCTCACTGAGTATACCACCGGTACAGGCACCAATCAAGTTTCTCAGCATTCCATTCACCTGAAATCTGGAAATGAAAAGAGAGCTCATCCCAAAGAGTAATAGTATAGGAACACGGTGTAAAGAGGTGATTAATATTTTCTTCAACCCGACAACATAGGATACATACTTATGGCCCGATGCCTCCACGCAATCTATAATTATACCCCATCAATATCCTGTTATTGAGTGCCATCCAAATGAAACCTTAATTTTGACCGGAAGATGCCACCTCCAAACCGCTTTGGACCACCATTTTTTTCCTGGAAAAAAAAGCGTAATTTCATTTCATCCTTAAGAGTACGAAATTACATTGATCGACACACTCATTTAGAGTGGTATATAGAACTGCTGAGTCAAGCATCCTGTTTAGAGCTAAAATAGACACAGATGTTCTCACTACGTGAGCATTAACATCTTATACATTGACATGCATAATCACTATTTGTAACTGTTTGGTCTTTTTATACAAAAAGAAGGCCTTTGATCAACATATGTACTATCTATTTACAGAATAACAATCTTTTAAAAAAAGAAACCTGTCAGAACTGGGTTCTAAAATCCGAAAAAAAAAAACTGTAACTGCTTAGAACCGGCTATCATCATACTGTTCAAAAGAGAAAACTGTTGTGTCGCCAGAAGTGCAAAAAATGAGCTGACACGATCATTTTATGAATGGTCTATGATAAAATGATCATCCAACTCCATTTAAAAATTCAGTAATTTTCCAAATTCCGAGCCCCAAGAGCAGCCCTTCCTTTGAGGCCTTGTCCGCCTCGACATTGTTTTCTCTGTAAATGTGCCTGCAATTAAAAGTTTCAAATGTGTGAGTGACATTCTGAATTTGTTCCAAAACTGCGGCAATCCTCTAGTTGTTGCAATGATAAGAGCCAATAACCCATTTGATCACATTCAAAGAGTCTCCAAAGACAGAAATTTTACTGACTGATTGTTCCACAGCATAAGAAATTAGAAGTTTGAGATTGAGAATCTCAACCCAGTTGTTGGTCCCCCTCCCAAAACCAAACGACATCACATAGTAGTGAACAGGTGACAAGTAAAGGATAGCCCCTCCCCCACATTGATCATTTTGACAAGCCCCATCAAAAAAACCCCACGGCTGGGTATGATCAATATCCACGGGTTGAATAATTCTAGGACTGGAAGCATGAGGAATCCGCTTAAGGGCTAAGAAGATCCCACAGCTGTTAATAGCCACTAAAGCCGGGAGACCCATTTTATCTGTGAACAGACATTTGTTCCGAGAGAGCCAAATCCCCCAAATTACAACTGGAGGCAGAGCTTTAAAGGCATTAAAAGTAGGATTGTGTGTCCACCTTCTCCATGCATCCTCAAGAGTGTTCCCAGCCCACTGAAAGAGTGCTTTTAAGATCCTAGAAACAATATTCCATACCTCCCTTGTGAAACTACAATGGAGAAACAAATGTAGAGCGTTTTCCTCATACTGATTGCACATGTAGCATCTGCTAGGACCATGAAGACTTCTTTTCTGCAGAAAATCCCACGTTGGGATCCTATTGGCCAAGACACACCACATGAATAATCTAGCTTTGGGTGGGCACTGAAGTTTCCATAGAGATTTCCACCACCAAACCAGTTCTTTGTCCACATAGTTCTCACTTATGCACAGATACCCGAATTTTGGAGTATAATTTCCAAAAGGATCCGCATCCCAAATAAGATTGTCATCTTCTTCATTCAGAAAAATATGGTCCCTACTAAGTGCTCTCAAATACTGTCTTAGTTCTTCCTCCAACACCACATCCAAACCAAATGAATCAGCCCTCCTCCAAACAGGGCTTCCCATCCAAACATTCTCAACATCCGCCAACTGATTAAGAAAAAACAGATCTCGTTGCCTCAACTCCTCAATCAAGCCCACTGACATTAAGTGTTGTGCTTCACATCCCACCCAGGGATCATGGCCAATCCTCACTCTGTGTCCATTACCAACATCCTAGACAAGGTTCTGTTCAATAACATGAAAAGAAGACACCAATGCTTTCCAAATGACAGAGCCCCCTATATGAGACTTGTGTGGGGACCTGATCCAATCTTCCACAGTATCAGGCTCAACATATTTATGTACCATAACCCTAGCCCAGAAGCCTCCTAACTTAATTAAACGCCATCCACATTTAGCAGCCAGTGCCTTGGAAAAATGAAAAATATTCTTCAGTCCCCACCCACCCAATGCTTTAGGGGCTCCAATTCTGTCCCACTTCACCCATGGAGTAACATGTGCATCCTCCCTACCATTCCACAGAAAACTAAAGCATATTTTCCTTGCAGCTTCTAAAATACCTTTAGGAATCCAAGCAAGTGACATCCAGTATACTGGGATAGCTTCCAGCACGGACTTTACCAGGACTAGCCTCCCCACTCGAGAAAGCCACCTGAAGCTCCAACTTTTTAACCTCTTTTTCAGCTTTTCCAAAAGCCAAACCCAATCCTGTTTCAAATAGTCATTAGGCTTCAAATTGAACCCCAAATATTTTATCCCTTCCGAAAGAGTAAGAAGTCTGAAAGGAAATAAATTAGTATAAATAGTTAAATCCTCCTCCCTTAATAGAGAAACAGTAAGAGAGGATTTCCCATCATTTATCTCCATCCCAGTTGCAATAGAAAAAAGGTTCAGAATCTCTTTGAGTTTGTCAGCATCCCTTCTTGAACCAGAGCAAAAAAGCAGGATGTCATCCACAAAGAGCAAGTGTGTAAGAGAGATGCCCGGAGCCACCCGGATCCCTTCAAAATCTCCTGCACGTTTTGCTTCCTTAATAGCCCTACTCAAACTCTCGGCCACCAACAAAAATAACAATGGGGAAAGGGGACAGCCCTAACGTAAACCACATCCAGAATGAAAGAATGGAGTCGCTGCTCCATTCATTAAAACAGAGAAGGAAACAGTAGATATGCAGCTCATGATCCATCGTATGAAACCAATCTCAAATCCTAAGTGAGTAAGCATAAGACGAATATAAAGCCAACTCACCTTAGCATATTCTTTTGACAAATCAATTTTAAGAACAGCTCCTTTTAGCTTTCTATTTTTAATGCTATGTAAACCTTCCTGAGCAATTCCAATCGCTTCATGAATCTGACGCCCTTCCAGAAAACCAAACTGTTCCTCGGAAATATGTGTAGATAAGATAGGTTTGAGCCTTCTAGCAATCACTTTAGTAACAATCTTATACACACAGTTGCAGAATGAAATAGGCCGAAAATCATTAAGAGTGGAAGGAGTATCCACTTTAGGAATAAGGGCAATGAAGGTGGAGTTAATGCTGGTTGGGACCCTGCCTTCCTTCCTAGAATCCTCAACAAGTTGTAAAATATCATCGCCTAAAATATCATAAAGAGCTATAAAGAATTCTATAGTCCACCCATCAGGCCCTGGGCTCTTATCCTTTTGAAAACTATCCAAAACCACCTTTAATTCATCCCTTGTAATAGGGTCCATCAGCTTCCTATTATCATCCACTTCAACAAAGCGAGGGAATAGTTGTGCTACCCTGATGACCTCTTCAATATTCACTCTCTCACTAGATTTGAAAAGATCCCGGAAATGAGTAACCCCAACATCAACCAACCCTTCAAAAGTAGACCGAGAATTAACTTCTGAGTGCTCAAGGCTCCAAATAGTATTGGCAGATCTTCTTCCTTTTGCATAAGCATGAAAGAATTTGGAGTTTTCGTCCCCACTTTCCAACCAAGTGGCCCTGCTCTTCAATCGCCATGCCTCCTCATTCTGCAGAAGAATCTTATTCCTCTGATTCTCCAAATGAACCAGATGGTCCTTGGTTGTCTGAGAACCGTATCCACCTCCCGACTCTTCAGAGATAAAGGATATTTCTCCTTCAATAGTCTTAAGAGCCCTGTCGTCCCTAATCCTCTTCTCTGCAGCCCATAATTTAATAGGTTCCTTGAGTGTTCTAATATTCTCCGCAAAGTGGAAAGCTGCAGAATGGACCGACCCCGGATGATAAGGAATCCAATGCTGCTAAAAAAGCTCAATGAAAGCAGGATCTTCCAGCCACACCTTATTAAATTTAATTGGCACAGGAGGTTTAATAGGGCCGGCCTTCAACTCCAGAAAAATTGGTTCATGATCTAAGTTTCCCCCCGATCCAATCCATTGTCGAACAAAGAATGTTGAATCCACAATCTGCTCAGAAAGAAGGAAACGGTCCAACCGCTTTGCCACTCTATCTAAACCAATTCTCTTGTTTCTCCAAGAAGGATTTAATTGTACAGGCTCCACATCAATCCAATTGCCTTCAGAAAATTTCCTAACAAAGAAATTTGTAAGGGGATCCACATGAGCATGTGGCCCCCAAATCTCTGCAAGACCCAGAGAAAAGTTGAGATCCCCCCCCAAGATCACAGAATCCCCTCTAAGCAACTCTCTATCCAACAGTGAAGTCCAAAACGGTTCCCTTTCGCAATAAGGTCCATAAATGTTTACAATAGTGAAAACTCTGTCAAAATCCAGAGATTTACAAGAAATTCCCAAAACCGAATGCATCCCCCAGAGAGAGGAAACGCATACCTTAGCTTTGTTCCAACCAATCACTAAACCTCCGGACCGAACCCTAGCATCTGAAGCCTCAAATCCCCACCCCGGGAACCAAGCCTTTAACCTGCCAATAGCTTCATTACCACCACACATAGTTTCTTGTAATATCAAAACATCGGGATGATGAAGGTGCAGCATCTGTCGCATTGCTGGTCTTTTGGAGGGACCAGCAAGACCTCGACAATTAAAGGACATGACCTTCATCGCAACCCACCCTTATGGGCATCCACTGCTCTAAGTGCCCTTTCAATTGAGAGTTGCTTGCCATTCCTAAGATCTGAGCGAGCTCGTGACTTAGCATGAGAGATGAAAGACTTCCTTCCTCTGGTTTTAGGTAGTTTAGGTTTTTCTTTCCCTAACCCTCCAGCTATGGATTTGTTCATAGAGCACAAAAAGTAACCGGACTCCGAGGATCCAGTGGGTGAAGAAGGCTCAGACGAGACTTGCTCAAGGACAGGGTTATCAACAAGAGTTACAACGTGGGGACATTCTATCATAAGAGTTTCCATAACAGGGGATAAAACAGCAGGACACTGGGGAAGCAAAAAGGATGCCAATGACTGTGAGGAAATATGTAAATTCCTAAACCCATCCACCCAATCAAAACCAGGAAAAGATAAGTTCTTAAAAAAAAAATTGAAGGAAGGGTTTGAAAAGGGAACAGAAGAAGTACCAGCTGCTATGTCTGATGACCGAGTAAGAGAAGGCAGAGATACCTCCGGAGCATTGATCAGTGACTAAAAAGGTTTGGATTCTGCAATGCCCACGATAACACCCACCTCCGGGACAGTGCCATCCTCCACCAAAGTGCTATCTTTCTCCACTACCCCCATAGGTACCTCCACAGAGGTATGTTCAATCTCATGCTGACCCAACAAATCATCTTCCAATACCACCCTTGCCTCCTTCTCCACATACCGACGTTTCAGAGAATTACCAAATTTCATACGAACCGACAAAGAGCAATCAATGGTCGGATGCCCATATTCATGGCACCATCTACAACGAAACGACACATTTTCATAATCCATGGTTTGTGCAAAGGTGTAAGGCCCCCATTTTAAATCCATACCATCAAATAATCCTTCCTTGACATTAATACTTACCAGAATTCTCGCCACCTTCTGAATCGCGGTTGCCTCAAAGGAGAAGTCTGCATCCAGATAACTGCCCAATAGGTTTCCAATCCTCCGAAAATGTTCCTCATCCCAATAGTGTAAAGGTAGACCCGGTAACTGAACCCAGAGCGTTATTGTGTCCATTCTTTCACAACTGGCATCGAACAATAGATTCCACGGCTTAAGTAGAAGTGGAACCTTGAAAATAGACCAATTCATGCTCAATGCACATTGAGCATGGGCGTCAGATGAAAAATGAAAGGCAAACCAACCTCCAGATAGACCCACAACCCGAGGGACATAACCACAATGGCCCAGCCATGCCCCGGAAGCCCACTGTATCACCAATTTGTGGCTCACCGACTTACCAAACACCCTTCCAACCAGCACCGACTTAACCATCCCTACAATCTGCTGGAAGTCGATGTCTTCGCCAAGAGCGTAATTTGGAGCTTCACCTGTGTTTTTGATCCACTTCCTGCGAGTCTTCACCTGAAGGTCTTTATTCTGTAACCCCTCAAGACCTTCCTCGCGGCCGAAAACCTTCTGAGCTGAATCCCCGGACGGACTTGAGAATCCACGTTGTTCCGCCGAGTCCAAATGTGTTGCTACGATACCACCCTAGGAAACACCGTGACAATACCTTGCTTGTGACTTTGCCCTAGTTACCGACGCAGCACTGGTATCCCGCACTGGTGATTCAATGTGTGAGCCTCCCGAGGAATTTAGAAAATCAGGTAAATCCCCTAACCCTGAACTTAATGGATCTGGTGAGAAGGAGCTGAAATCCTTGATGCCCCAGATACTATCACAACGAACCTCCGGCACTAATCCAATGCCAGACCTATCCCACAATGGTGAGAACGGCTGAGAAGGCAATGTTACAGACTCCAGGATAGCACTAGTGCCAGGAATGGGAAAAACATCAGTCGGCTGGCATACAACAAAACCACCACCCCCAAAACCACCTTCACCATTCAAATCCTGGAAGGCGCCAGGTGGCGAGCTCTAGATGTCACGATGCCTCAATGTGTCGCTGCCATAGTCCACCTCATCAAGCTGGTCCATACCTGGAAAACCGTGAAAACTTCCGGTGGAGAGAATAGGGTTGAACACAGGTAACAGTAAGAAAAAATTACAAGTGTGAAGAATGTTAAGCAGTCATAAAACCGCCTAAAAAGAAACCTTGGAAACCGTGTAGCACCACTAACACGATTGACAACCTGCTGCCGCCTGCAGTGGGCTGCACAGTCGCCTACAAACGCCGTTCATGCCCTAAACGCCATCGCCTTTGTTCCTCAGGGTTTTCATCCGTCGAACATGCCTCTAGTTCTATTACTCAATTGCTCTTTGGACCACCATTTATGTGAAGATAGGAGGTAATAATCTGCAATCGCATCATATACCAAGTATCTATAACCGGAGTCATGGCCACATTGACATAAATAATGCTCTACTATTAATGAGGTGTAGAAATCTAAAGTATGATTAGAAGATTTGTGCATATCTTGCTTTACTAGCACCAAGCATCTTTAGCCAAAGTCATGGCCACATTCACATTGACACAAATAGTGCTCTACTATTAATGAGGTGTTCATGCAAAGGTTTTTGTTGTCTGCCATTTATTATATTCCTTTACTCTCTAGGTATATATATATATATATATATGATTGGTGCCAGTAAAGCAACATATGCACAAATCTTCTAATCATACTTTAGATTTCTACACCTCATTAATAGTAGAGCATTATTTATGTCAATGTGGCCATGACTCCGGTTATATATATATATATATACCTAGAGAGTAAAGGAATATAATAAATGGTAGCTAACAAAAACCTTTGCATGAACACCTCATTAATAGTAGAGCACTACTTATGTCAATGTGAATGTGGCCATGACTTTGGCTAAAGATGCTTGGTGCTAGTAAAGCAACATATGCACAAATCTTCTAATCATACTTTATATTTCTACACCTCATTAATAGTAGAGTGTTATTTATGTCAATGTGGCCATGACTCCGGTTATAGATACTT
Source organism: Larix kaempferi (assembly GCA_027924585.1). Lineage (NCBI taxonomy): Eukaryota > Viridiplantae > Streptophyta > Pinopsida > Pinales > Pinaceae > Larix > Larix kaempferi. The sequence continues at coordinate 12,231,203 of BSBM01000099.1, forward strand.
GGTATATGATGCGATTGCGGATTATTACCTCCTATCTTCACATAAATGGTGGTCTAAAGCGGTTTGGAGGTGGCATCTTCCGGTCAAAGTTAAGGCATTCATCTGGATGACACTCAATAACAGGATATTGATGGGGTATAATTATAGATTGCATGGAGGCATCGGGACATAAGTATGTATCCTATGCTGTCGGGTTGAAGAAAATATTGATCACCTCTTTACACTGTGTTCCTATACTATTACTCTTTGGGATGAGATCTCTTTTCATTTCCAGATTTTAGGTGAATGGAATGTCGGGAAACTCGATTGGTGCCTGTACCAGTGGTATACTCAGTGGGTGTTCAATATCTATTTCCCTATCCTTTTCATATGGGGTTTGTGGCATTACAAGAACACCCTTCTTTTTGACGATCAACGATTTTCATTGCCTGGTGCTTTCACATTTATCACCTTTTTTGTCTCTGATTATTCATGTAGGATGGCTCGACCAAAGAGGATTTTATACAAACCTCTGTACATTGATCCTTCTAGATTGATCGGCATGTTCAATGGTGCTGCTCAGATGGGGTTATCTATATCTATATCTATATATATCTATATATCTATATATATATCTATATATCTATATATATCTATCTATATCTATATATCTATATATATATATATATATATATAGAGAGATATATCTATCTATATATAGATATATATATATATATAGATATATCTATATATAGATAGATATATCTATATCTATATCTATATCTATATATATATATATATATCATCACCTTCTATATAATAGTACCGAGGTCAAAACACCCATGTAAATATTTGGCCTTGGATCTTTGGTCTATGCAGTTGCTAATGTATTTCATTGTGTAAGATATATGTCTAGTGAGGGCTAGCTTGGAGTAGGTTACATATTCATACAATAAACCTTTCAAAACTTACATCTAGATTATCCCACACTTGCACTAGTCCAAGAGCATGGTGAGCAAGAAATTAGAGTATATCTTTACAATTCACTGAACACAACAACTAAGGGGAAACTACTATTCAGAAATCAAACATTTATGGCTATGGAAAGGTAGTAGCTAAATCAATCTGAATATACCTACAATGTACATGCTAACCTACTTTTTATAAGTGGTTCAATGGAAGTATATTTTAAATTTGAGGCATTATTTTGAAAAGGGGACTTGACTCCCTTCAAGTTTCAAAGATGGATGATACTTTGATTAACCTTCTTTGCAAATTGGTAAGGATCTAACCATAAAGGAGCAAACTTGGGAATCTTCCCTTTGGGTTCATAAGATCATTCCCATAAGAGTACAAGGTCACCTGCCTCAAATTCTTTGTCAAATGTTGATTGGTCAATCAAGCACTTGACTAAAGTTTGAAGTAAGTGATAGAGAGATAGTTGTAAGGACCATGAATCGACCATTGTGTTGTTATCTTGAGGGTTAAACTAAAGGTTAAAAGACTTAAAATGGCTAATCAATTGCAAGTCTCTTTCCCTAAACTTTAGTAAATGTGGAGAAGTACAATGACATTTATTCTTAATTTGCCAAACAACTACTTTGACATTGTGAAATACTTGTGGATATTAAACATTGAAATCTATCACCAAATGTAGTCCTAATACTAAAGCTTTGTATTCAGTTGTATTAATGATGTTGAAAAAAATGGTTTAAGAGAAAATATAGTTATATTTTGATTGGGGTCTATAAGAACACATCTAGCTCTTGTAATAGCATTAGACTTGGACCCATCAATGTAAAGCTACAAAAATCTTGAAGATATTATTTTATCAAAGCTAGTGTTAGTTAAACCATAGAAAATAGTATCAAGGGTTTCAACTTGAGAGAGGGTGTAAATCTCAATATGTACTAATTAAATGGGAGGGGTTAATGAAGAAAAGGTATTGAGGTTGATCTTGAGGTGCATGATTGGTCCCTTCTTCGGCACTCGCCATGGCCGCTCTCTACCTTGAACTCTGGCAATCGCTGCCGAGCCGTTCTCAAGGGATTGAATCCTTAGTGCTTGATAGGTTTGGACTAATCAGTGAATATCCCCGAAGCTGGAATCAGTTCTCTCGGCCCCCTGTCTCTTCGCCCGTTGGTTTGTCTGCAACTAAGAGAAGCAAACAAAGAAACAATAGATGAGAGAAAGTTGGTGCAAGGCTACTTCACGTAGGTGGCCTTTAGGGTTAGGGTGTGTGGAGCACCTGGTCGTTCGTCGCATTGGAGTGGGCATTCGTGTACTCGAGGCAGTTTCCCAATGAGTTTATATGTCGTAGGGTTGGAATTTGACGGGTAAAATGCCCGTCACAGGCCATTTTGCCCGTTAAATACTGGTAAAAAATTTAATACTGGTTCCGTAACGGGAATAAAAAACGCCGTTTTCATTTCCGGGAGGCATAAAACCGTTTTTCCTGAAATGCTGCACGTAGAAGGTGTTTCTCCCTCCATATTTAAGGTTGAAATTATATTTTTCTTCGGGTAAGCAGTGTTTTGAATTTAGATTTCCATTTCGACTCTTTTACTCTTCATGGGTTAGGTGTTCCAACTTCCGTACGAGCCTCATGGGATATTTAACCATTTTTTTTAATGAAGGGTAATTTCATTTTATTCATTCATCCATCTATATGATGGATTTTGTTTTCGAATTAAGTTTTAGTTTATTTATTTGTCTATTTAATGAAACTTTTTTTAAATTAAGTAAATATTTAATATTTACTTGTCTTTTTAATTTTGTTAACATGAAACTTTTGTATTGTTTTGGATATGTTGTGTGTATAAATGTATGAATAAATATAAGTTATTATGCTTTATAGTAATTAGATTGGATGACTTCTTCATTATTATATTAATTTTTATGATTTAAAATGTTATATATCTATATAAAAAGTATAGAAAATAAATATATAGTTTATTAAATTTTAAATTATATATATATATTAAATGGTTAGTTTTGTTATTTTTATTAATTTCTCTAAATTTTAGTACTAACTAGAATTATGTGTCTTATATTGAGTATTTTGTAGCTAACCAGAATTATGTGTCTTATATTGAGTATTTTGTAGCTAACCAGAAGTACGGGAAAGGAGAATATTTCTGATTTATGAGTTATTTAGATTTAGATTGGGTAGGGTCAATTGATGCAAGAAGTCCACCACTTGGTATGTGAGCAATAGTTGGTTTCCTAAATTCCTAGATCATACCCATCTAATGAGAATTCCAACAGTTCTAACTATATCAATGGTAAAAAATAAAACAATTCATAATGAGCCTCATAAAAAATTCAGTGCTTAAATTATCCTAATAATTTAATTTGTAACATATAATAATGATATTGACCTAGTGCAATATCACGATCCTTTCCACTAACAATTTTACATACATTAATGTTCAGTAACGACAAATAAGATGATATAATTAAACCATTGCAAGATAGAATGCTTGATATCTATGATGATTTAGGTTGAACCTTCAATGTGAGTGAGGGATACCATAGAGAAGGTATTCAAGATACTAGTCCCTCTCCCACTCTTGCTGGTAGTTCCTTCAACCTATCAAACAATCCCCCATGGGAAGGCTTTAAATCTAGGCTTTATTTCTCAGGTCTGCCTTAGAAGAGAGGAATTCAGAAATGAGGCTTAATTCAATTTTTTTAACAAAATATGATCGCCATATTCCCCAGGTTATGAAGACCCTCCATACCAATTTGGCACCTTGACTAGCTTCCTGAAGTGCAGGGTGTGCATTTTGGTATTGTTGTGTGCATTTTTCATCGTGAAAACATCCTTTGCAGCCATGCAGAAGACACCGGGGGCATCTCATGCACTTTTATCAAAGAAATTGTTATTGGATTGTATGGATATATGTTCTTTCAAGCCTTTGAAACTTTCGTGCATGCATTTGGGTGAAGGATTAGACCAGGTCCAAGGCGTTCATTTTACAAAACACTAGCTCACCTTTCTTGAAATTATGAAAAAACTGGCAATTACACCTTTTGGAAGATCAATAAATTGCATGTGAATACTTTGGAAGATTTTGAACTTGCAGGACTATCAAAAACATAAGACACTAGCTATGGTTACGCCTACAATTATATTCTCTTTCCTATAGATCTAATTGTTGTACTGATGCTACAGTCTCAGAAGTATTTTAATCTTTCATGTGGTTGTGTCCATCCCTTCTAGGTTTTTTTATTTTCAGGTAAGGGAGAGCAGAATTGTGGTTCTCTTTCTGTCCCCTACTGTTCTTTGCTAAATTTGAAATAAACTGGAGGTTGTTGTTATCAGACTTGCTCTGCATATAATTAATAACACTTATGTTTGCTTCTTTATACATGGTTCATGATTTATGTATGATTGTCTATGAAGATTGCTTCTTTTAGATCATTCTCATTCAACATTTGTTTATCATATGTCATACTACCCTATTGATGTTCTCCATCATTCACTTTCAGGCCTCTATGTGTTGATTAGAGACTCCATGACCCTAAGGTTGAGCACTAGTCATGTTGAATGCATCCTTCTTTCATTTGAATATCATGAACCATGGGACACAACTGTGGTTTCAGGGACTTGAATGTATATGCAGCCCAGATATTTAACTCAGAGTACTAAAGAATAGATTCACTGCATAACTTCAAGAAGACATCTATGGCTCTGTATAAACCATCATCATATAGCCTTGCATAATTTGGCACAGATTCTGCTCAGGGCCTCCAGGAATGTCTGATAAAGAAAGGCTGCAGATTTCTTCTTCACTATGCTCTGCAATGAGCTTTGCCAACTTCCCACTTCTTGACATCAGAGGACACTGGAATTGCCAAGATAGATCCCAAACCATAAGTTATTAATGTCAGACAAAGAAAAATCTCAAATGCAACAATGCAAAAAAATAGCAAAGGGGTAGCAATAAAATTTATACAAAATGTGCATATTGAAGCTCACTGTCTTGAGCAACGATATTTAAAATTTTGTTTATGTATGTCAGGTGATGTTTGAAAAGTTTAGATCCGGACATACTTGGTATAATATGCTTGTTAGCGAGGTTTATTACGCTGCAACAACTGTATACTGAAAGCACTTTTGCAAATGCATCATATTGTTCAGTCAAGAAACATTTGATTTTTTCACTGCTTGTAAAGGACAATACTAGTTAAAGATAGTTTTACTGATTAGTAGTGAGTGTCAATATCTGCTCTTGTTCTCAGTTTCAAGTTTAAATGTATATTTTTTATATGGACTCTAAGGAAAATGTTTGAATAATATTGGTGATGTAATAATTATCCATTATGAAACATTTGCATCTATTAGCATCAGACAAATTGTTTTTAGCATTACTCAAGCTTTTCTAAAACCCAACTAATTACATGGTGTGTAGGCTTTGCCAATGTTATTCATTGGTACATAATACACTAACAAACATTCATCCTTGGCATGCCTACAAACAGTGTTCAGCATGGGGTGGAGCCTGAATCACCATGGTTTTTTGGCTAAAAATGAGTTGTATTCATTAAGCTAAGAGCTTATGGAAGTAGGTGGCAGTGACAACCAAATTGTATCCACAATGAGGTTGTGTAATTATGCATTTGTTTGGAATGAGGTCTGCTTTCAAACAAGAAATTGTTGATACCTAAGTATTCAGTCTAATGGAAGTAAAATGATTAAAGCTACCGTTCAGATTCTCTTGTTTTTGAAAAGATTGTCAACTCTACACTAAGAATGACATACACAAAAAATTTAATGAATACAGGTTGGGATCAAATGCTAGTTGGAGAAAACATATTGTAACACAGTTAACACACAATAAAGTAAAAGATCTAATAATACAAACAATTAAATGTAAACACCAAGAACATCACGATCGAAACAACTAAATGCCAAACTTCTTAACATGGGGAAGAACATGAATATTCAGAAATTGTCTCTGATTCAATAAGAAGATGTTTACTGATAGCATAAGAAAGCAAAATTCCTTACAACTGAGAGGGTAGTACACCGCCACAATTATAGCACAACTGCAAATACCTAAAAATAGAGCACTTCTCTATTGCTACAAACTCTTCAATTTGCAATGCTAGTAAGTGACAATGAGCACGAGTAGTGTGACTAGTAGTTAGTGGATCAATGCCATGGATGGCACTCTAGTTCTTTCCAATTAACTTTAGCCTTCTAAATATCAAATTCAGTACATTTAAAATCTAGAAAAATATCACAAAGCATTTTGATTGCTTGACTGATGCAGTGAAGGTAAGAATCAACACTATTCCAGAAACATTACCAACAGCCCCATTTGTTCTCATATCAAGCACGTTCGTAATGATGGAGCTTAAACAACAGCACGTTTCCTGCAGCATTGCCAACAGCCAAGAAACCACTGGCTGGACTGAAATCTAGCGAGTGTACATACTGCAAACGACTTTTGGCTGGGGGCCAATTCGCGAACACTGTGCAAGAAGGGAGATGAACCAACCTCATACTATTTTTCTTCATCTTCGAACAAATGGCCAATATTTGTGAATCACAATTGAACTTCAAATTATCCACTGCAGTCACAAGATTTGTAAGGGTCTTCATGGGCTTTCTAACACCCCCAAGAAATTCACTCCTGTTATAAATATTAACAATCCCACTGTCTGACCCAGTAGCAAATATATTACTGTTCGGAGAAACGCTTAGAGCTGAACTGCTAACACAGCCCGCATCAGTCCCCCTGTGAATGCATTTCCTCATTCGAAGATCCCAATGATATACCTGTCCATCTCCCCCCGAACTTAGCAACTGTCTTCCATCATCAGCAAAAGAAAGAGCACGAGATGTTCCATTCATTTTCAAGGTCCCAATCAACTGTTTCGTCTTTGTTGAAACCAGCATTATGTACCCATCATTCCCGAGGAATGCAATCATGCTTGAATCTGGTGACACCTCAAAGCTCTCCAAACTCCTCTCCTCTCTACCAATCAAACAATTAATCCTGTCCAACGCACCTTTCACCACATCAAAACTGTAAAAGAACTTCCTGCGTCCTGCAGCAATTGCCATTGATCCGTCGGGCAAAAATGAAGCCTTGTGAATCGGAAGATTCTCAATAAACACACTTTGAATTTTGGGGTTCCTTTTCCCATCAATCTGGAAAAACCTCAACTTCTTATCAAGCCCAGCGGTGAGCAGCAGCTGCCCATTTCGATGAAACTCTACAGACTGTATAACCGCATTCGAGCGGTCCTCTGCATTTGCATCCGTTAGCATAGAATACTCAATCTGACCAGGCAACAACGTCTCCTTGCTTCTAACAACAAGATCTTCATTGCTCCTCAATATATCATACTCGGATCCATCTAAACCCTTGGTAACACTTAACCCATTTTCAATCTCGGAATCGGAATCAGAATCAGACCCAAGATCCTTATTTTTTCTATCCAGGTTTGCCCATTCCGTACCGGGGTTTAATTTAGCATGCTGTGACCTTAACCTATTGATATAATCAGTTCCCGAAATCAAATCCTCTGATTCTTTACTTTTTAATTTTCTCAAACGGCTTACCTTTGTTATATCCACCTTTGTCTCGGCCTCTTCTTCGTCAATCCAAACCGGTTTTTTGTCGAAACCCTCTTCACTCTGCAACTTCAAATCTTCTTCTTCGTATGCATCTATTTGGGATCCTGGGTTTTTGTCTGTGAACCAAGCAGCCGCATCCTTCTCCTGCGTATTTCCACCTTGAAGTTGCTCGAATTCATTCCCCAACTCCGTAGAGAGCTGCTGATCATAGATGGTACCAAACAGAAGGCTTTCCAGCCTCTTCTGTTCCACCTTGTCCTTCTCCATCTCCACTTTTTCGGCTCTCGAGCGCTTCTTTTTCCTCTTTCTCACCACTTTTGAAGGGCCTTTATTCTTCTTTTCCTCGTGTTCATCGTCTGAGTCGCTCTTGTCTGTGTGGGGAGCTCTCAAGCTAACGGCACTCGCCATGGCCGCTCTCTACCTTGAACTCTGGCAATCGCTGCCGAGCCGTTCTCAAGGGATTGAATCCTTAGTGCTTGATAGGTTTGGACTAATCAGTGAATATCCCCGAAGCTGGAATCAGTTCTCTCGGCCCCCTGTCTCTTCGCCCGTTGGTTTGTCTGCAACTAAGAGAAGCAGTGGCCGCTCTCTACCTTGAACTCTGGCAATCGCTGCCGAGCCGTTCTCAAGGGATTGAATCCTTAGTGCTTGATAGGTTTGGACTAATCAGTGAATATCCCCGAAGCTGGAATCAGTTCTCTCGGCCCCCTGTCTCTTCGCCCGTTGGTTTGTCTGCAACTAAGAGAAGCAAACAAAGAAACAATAGATGAGAGAAAGTTGGTGCAAGGCTACTTCAAGTAGGTGGCCTTTAGGGTTAGGGTGTGTGGAGCACCTGGTCGTTCGTCGCATTGGAGTGGGCATTCGAAAACCGTTTTTCCTGAAATGCTGCACGTAGAAGGTGTTTCTCCCTCCATATTTAAGGTTGAAATTATATTTTTCTTCGGGTAAGCAGTGTTTTGAATTTAGATTTCCATTTCGACTCTTTTACTCTTCATGGGTTAGGTGTTCCAACTTCCGTACGAGCCTCATGGGATATTTAACCATTTTTTTTAATGAAGGGTAATTTCATTTTATTCATTCATCCATCTATATGATGGATTTTGTTTTCGAATTAAGTTTTAGTTTATTTATTTGTCTATTTAATGACACTTTTTTTAAATTAAGTAAATATTTAATATTTACTTGTCTTTTTAATTTTGTTAACATGAAACTTTTGTATTGTTTTGGATATGTTGTGTGTATAAATGTATGAATAAATATAAGTTATTATGCTTTTGACTTCTTCATTATTATATTAATTTTTATGATTTAAAATGTTATATATCTATATAAAAAGTATAGAAAATAAATATATAGTTTATTAAATTTTAAATTATATATATATATTAAATGGTTAGTTTTGTTATTTTTATTAATTTCTCTAAATTTTAGTACTAACTAGAATTATGTGTCTTATATTGAGTATTTTGTAGCTAACCAGAATTATGTGTCTTATATTGAGTATTTTGTAGGTGTTGAAGTTGTAGGTTTTGCACTAATTTTATAAAGCTTATAAAATGAATAATTATAACAAATTCAAATTTATATAAGATTCCAAATTGTTAAATAAAATATGAATATTAGTGATATAAAAATGAAGAATATTTAGGAAGACTTAAATTTACGATGGAATGAATATTTGTTATTTCTAGTGTTTAATGATGGTTGAAATAATTAGTTATGTAATAACTTATACAATATATATCGTAATTTTTCATTAACAAAGTGGTGGCCTAGATAGGTGGTGGTTAGAGCTATGATACACCTCATTTTCCATACCCATTTATGTTATGGAGAACCACCTACATAATTTTAAACCCATTTACCATAAGTAGGAACTATCATCGACAAACAAGGACATGCACCTTGGAGATAAGGACTAGACTTCTCCTAAGATGTTTTTTTTTATATAAATTTATTAGTAATATAAAATAAGGGTTCCTTTGTTTCACAAATTTATTAGCAATATAAAAATAAGGTCTTTTTTCTATGGGGATTTGCTGGGCAATAATTAATTGTGGTAAGATGTTTGTATTTTATTTTATTTTGTTATTTTTTTTAATTGCTTCTAGACTAGTAGCAAGTTTCTCTACAACCCATAAAGAGTAGAAAAAGGAGTAAAAATGCAAGTGATGTCCGCTTATATAAGAAAAATTAAGTTACATTGATTTAATTTTAAACCTAAATATATCAAGTACTAAGAGGGATTATATCAATTTACATGATCCATTTTTATAAAAAAAAATTATATGTATTAAAAATCTAAATACATTTTATTTTGAATGAAGAAGTGCACATCAAAGTTCAACTTGAATAATACAAAGACAATTCCACTTATCTAAAAGATTTCTTTCAACGTTGGTTTTCCATATGTACAAATTCATACATAATAATAGTTGATAAATCCAAAGTAGTACATATCTAAGAAAAACATCATTCTTAACTTCTTTTTTTTACAAATGCAAAGAGAGCCTCCTATTACAATTTTGTTCAAAAATTCAAATGTGTTTTTTTCATAAACAACTTCCACTCAAGGCATATTATATCTATCTTTTCAATTATACTCAACATAGCATACGAAATTGAGTGTTTGGTATGTTGCACACTGTAAAATTTGGTATATTGCACCCTCTAAAATTTGGTATATTGCATAATGTTTGTGGGTTTCACTTTTAATAATTTGTGTCATTTTTAGTGGTATATTCCACGCTTTAAAATTTGGTATATTGCATAATGTTTGTGGGTGTCACTTTTAGTAGTTTGTGTCATTTTTTATAGGAAAAGTAACTTTGTTAGATTTTTTTTTTCAAAGTATATGATAAAAAATACAATAAATTATTAGTAGTTAGATTTTTTAATAAATTTTTATTAATGAAAGAATTCCAACTTCATGTTGAAGGGTAACTTTTTTAACAAAACGTTATGCTACCAGAAGATAAAAGTTCAAGACGTCAAAAAAAAATTGTGTGAAGAGCAGAGATAAAATGAAATTCTAACCCTAGGTCACTCGTAGGTCAACTAACTCAATATGTGAAGATAAGTGTGTTCAGTCGCTGTTGTTCTGGATGGCAGGAAGGAGGTTAGCAGTGTAAAAAGCACCATGAATGGATGGTTAAGTGTTGTGTTATCTTGTGGTCATGCAGTTGAAGGTAATTCATTCAATAATTGGCTCGACCTAATTAATAAGTAGGAGTTCCTAGGGATTTTACTATCTTTGCTTTAACATGGACGATGGACCTTCATCTAGTGGATCTATAGATATCTCAAGTATGATTAGAAGATTTATGTTGCTCTACTACACTAAGTGTTTTTTTTTTTCACAAGAAAAAAATTTCTTTACTATTCATAAGTTGAATCAAAAGAACTACAATAATTTTGCGTCTCTTGGACCGAACATGCTTTTACATTGTTTTCATCTTACTTTCTGTCATTCTAGTATCCTTCACTTCACATCTTGAAGTTCCTTTTTTTTCTTTTACCAAATACCATATATACATTAACATCTATAAAAATAAATCTGATATCTAATATAGTAACAAAAATGCCATACTCCAATAAGTAGATGTGAAATCTCTGATCTACCACTAAAACATTGCCTCGAAATTCATGGAGAATTTCCCAACCATCTGACAACTCAAGAGCATGTTTAGACAAAAGATCCACCTTCATGTTAAAGCGTCTAGATATGTGTGAAAATTTGAGCTCATCAAAACAAGGTAATAATTCCTAAACCTGGAGCTTCCAGTGTGCTAGAAGAGGAGCTTGTAGATTGTGTTTGCCCTTAATCCACTCTATGATAGCTAAAGAATGACCAAATATCTTAATATTGATAATCCTTTGTAGCTTTTCCAAGTATAGAACCCCCTAGAGTGTTAAGAGTTCTGCACGGGAATTTGTACCAACACCACAACCAATCTTCAGTTCCAAATAATGACCAGGGCCAAGTATGATAATGCAGCCCGCACCAGATAACCCCATCTGAGCAGCACCATCAAACATGTTGATCGATCTAGAAGGATCAATGTCTGGAGATTTGTATAAAAACCTCTTTGGCCGAGCCATCCTACATGAATAATCAGAGACAAAAAAGGTGATAAATGTGACAGCACCAGGCAGTGAAAATCGTTGATCCTCAAAAAGAAGGGTGTTCCTGTAACGCCACAAACCCCAGATGAAAAGGATAGGGAAAGAGATATTGAACGCTCACTGAGTATACCACCGGTACAGGCACCAATCAAGTTTCTCAGCATTCCATTCACCTGAAATCTGGAAATGAAAAGAGAGCTCATCCCAAAGAGTAATAGTATAGGAACACGGTGTAAAGAGGTGATTAATATTTTCTTCAACCCGACAACATAGGATACATACTTATGGCCCGATGCCTCCACGCAATCTATAATTATACCCCATCAATATCCTGTTATTGAGTGCCATCCAAATGAAACCTTAATTTTGACCGGAAGATGCCACCTCCAAACCGCTTTGGACCACCATTTTTTTCCTGGAAAAAAAAGCGTAATTTCATTTCATCCTTAAGAGTACGAAATTACATTGATCGACACACTCATTTAGAGTGGTATATAGAACTGCTGAGTCAAGCATCCTGTTTAGAGCTAAAATAGACACAGATGTTCTCACTACGTGAGCATTAACATCTTATACATTGACATGCATAATCACTATTTGTAACTGTTTGGTCTTTTTATACAAAAAGAAGGCCTTTGATCAACATATGTACTATCTATTTACAGAATAACAATCTTTTAAAAAAAGAAACCTGTCAGAACTGGGTTCTAAAATCCGAAAAAAAAAACTGTAACTGCTTAGAACCGGCTATCATCATACTGTTCAAAAGAGAAAACTGTTGTGTCGCCAGAAGTGCAAAAAATGAGCTGACACGATCATTTTATGAATGGTCTATGATAAAATGATCATCCAACTCCATTTAAAAATTCAGTAATTTTCCAAATTCCGAGCCCCAAGAGCAGCCCTTCCTTTGAGGCCTTGTCCGCCTCGACATTGTTTTCTCTGTAAATGTGCCTGCAATTAAAAGTTTCAAATGTGTGAGTGACATTCTGAATTTGTTCCAAAACTGCAGCAATCCTCTAGTTGTTGCAATGATAAGAGCCAATAACCCATTTGATCACATTCAAAGAGTCTCCAAAGACAGAAATTTTACTGACTGATTGTTCCACAGCATAAGAAATTAGAAGTTTGAGATTGAGAATCTCAACCCAGTTGTTGGTCCCCCTCCCAAAACCAAACGACATCACATAGTAGTGAACAGGTGACAAGTAAAGGATAGCCCCTCCCCCACATTGATCATTCTGACAAGCCCCATCAAAAAAACCCCACCGCTGGGTATGATCAATATCCACGGGTTGAATAATTCTAGGACTGGAAGCATGAGGAATCCGCTTAAGGGCTAAGAAGATCCCACAGCTGTTAATAGCCACTAAAGCCGGGAGACCCATTTTATCTGTGAACAGACATTTGTTCCGAGAGAGCCAAATCCCCCAAATTACAACTGGAGGCAGAGCTTTAAAGGCATTAAAAGTAGGATTGTGTGTCCACCTTCTCCATGCATCCTCAAAAGTGTTCCCAGCCCAGTGAAAGAGTGCTTTTAAGATCCTAGAAACAATATTCCATACCTCCCTTGTGAAACTACAATGGAGAAACAAATGTAGAGCGTTTTCCTCATACTGATTGCACATGTAGCATCTGCTAGGACCATGAAGACTTCTTTTCTGCAGAAAATCCCACGTTGGGATCCTATTGGCCAAGACACACCACATGAATAATCTAGCTTTGGGTGGGCACTGAAGTTTCCATAGAGATTTCCACCACCAAACCAGTTCTTTGTCCACATAGTTCTCACTTATGCACAGATACCCGAATTTTGGAGTATAATTTCCAAAAGGATCCGCATCCCAAATAAGATTGTCATCTTCTTCATTCAGAAAAATATGGTCCCTACTAAGTGCTCTCAAATACTGTCTTAGTTCTTCCTCCAACACCACATCCAAACCAAATGAATCATCCCTCCTCCAAACAGGGCTTCCCATCCAAACATTCTCAACATCCGCCAACTGATTAAGAAAAAACAGATCTCGTTGCCTCAACTCCTCAATCAAGCCCACTGACATTAAGTGTTGTGCTTCACATCCCACCCAGGGATCATGGCCAATCCTCACTCTGTGTCCATTACCAACATCCTAGACAAGGTTCTGTTCAATAACATGAAAAGAAGACACCAATGCTTTCCAAATGACAGAGCCCCCTATATGAGACTTGTGTGGGGACCTGATCCAATCTTCCACAGTATCAGGCTCAACATATTTATGTACCATAACCCTAGCCCAGAATCCTCCTAACTTAATTAAACGCCATCCACATTTAGCAGCCAGTGCCTTGGAAAAATGAAAAATATTCTTCAGTCCCCACCCACCCAATGCTTTAGGGGCTCCAATTCTGTCCCACTTCACCCATGGAGTAACATGTGCATCCTCCCTACCATTCCACAGAAAACTAAAGCATATTTTCCTTGCAGCTTCTAAAATACCTTTAGGAATCCAAGCAAGTGACATCCAGTATACTGGGATAGCTTCCAGCATGGACTTTACCAGGACTAGCCTCCCCACTCGAGAAAGCCACCTGAAGCTCCAACTTTTTAACCTCTTTTTCAGCTTTTCCAAAAGCCAAACCCAATCCTGTTTCAAATAGTCATTAGGCTTCAAATTGAACCCCAAATATTTTATCCCTTCCGAAAGAGTAAGAAGTCTGAAAGGAAATAAATTAGTATAAATAGTTAAATCCTCCTCCCTTAATAGAGAAACAGTAAGAGAGGATTTCCCATCATTTATCTCCATCCCAGTTGCAATAGAAAAAAGGTTCAGAATCTCTTTGAGTTTGTCAGCATCCCTTCTTGAACCAGAGCAAAAAAGCAGGATGTCATCCACAAAGAGCAAGTGTGTAAGAGAGATGCCCGGAGCCACCCGGATCCCTTCAAAATCTCCTGCACGTTTTGCTTCCTTAATAGCCCTACTCAAACTCTCGACCACCAACAAAAATAACAATGGGGAAAGGGGACAGCCCTAACGTAAACCACATCCAGAATGAAAGAATGGAGTCGCTGCTCCATTCATTAAAACAGAGAAGGAAACAGTAGATATGCAGCTCATGATCCATCGTATGAAACCAATCTCAAATCCTAAGTGAGTAAGCATAAGACGAATATAAAGCCAACTCACCTTAGCATATTCTTTTGACAAATCAATTTTAAGAACAGCTCCTTTTAGCTTTCTATTTTTAATGCTATGTAAACCTTCCTGAGCAATTCCAATCGCTTCATGAATCTGACGCCCTTCCAGAAAACCAAACTGTTCCTCGGAAATATGTGTAGATAAGATAGGTTTGAGCCTTCTAGCAATCACTTTAGTAACAATCTTATACACACAGTTGCAGAATGAAATAGGCCGAAAATCATTAAGAGTGGAAGGAGTATCCACTTTAGGAATAAGGGCAATGAAGGTGGAGTTAATGCTGGTTGGGACCCTGCCTTCCTTCCTAGAATCCTCAACAAGTTGTAAAATATCATCGCCTAAAATATCATAAAGAGCTATAAAGAATTCTATAGTCCACCCATCAGGCCCTGGGCTCTTATCCTTTTGAAAACTATCCAAAACCGCCTTTAATTCATCCCTTGTAATAGGGTCCATCAGCTTCCTATTATCATCCACTTCAACAAAGCGAGGGAATAGTTGTGCTACCCTGATGACCTCTTCAATATTCACTCTCTCACTAGATTTGAAAAGATCCCGGAAATGAGTAACCCCAACATCAGCCAACCCTTCAAAAGTAGACCGAGAATTACCTTCTGAGTCCTCAAGGCTCCAAATAGTATTGGCAGATCTTCTTCCTTTTGCATAAGCATGAAAGAATTTGGAGTTTTCGTCCCCACTTTCCAACCAAGTGGCCCTGCTCTTCAATCGCCATGCTCCTCATTCTGCAGAAGAATCTTATTCCTCTGATTCTCCAAATGAACCAGATGGTCCTTGGTTGTCTGAGAACCGTATCCACCTCCCGACTCTTCAGAGATAAAGGATATTTCTCCTTCAATAGTCTTAAGAGCCCTGTCGTCCCTAATCCTCTTCTCTGCAGCCCATAATTTAATAGGTTCCTTGAGTGTTCTAATATTCTCCGCAAAGTGGAAAGCTGCAGAATGGACCGACCCCGGATGATAAGGAATCCAATGCTGCTAAAAAAGCTCAATGAAAGCAGGATCTTCCAGCCACACCTTATTAAATTTAATTGGCACAGGAGGTTTAATAGGGCCGGCCTTCAACTCCAAAAAAATTGGTTCATGATCTAAGTTTCCCCCCGATCCAATCCATTGTCGAACAAAGAATGTTGACTCCATAATCTGCTCAGAAAGAAGGAAACGGTCCAACCGCTTTGCCACTCTATCTAAACCAATTCTCTTGTTTCTCCAAGAAGGATTTAATTGTACAGGCTCCACATCAATCCAATTGCCTTCAGAAAATTTCCTAACAAAGAAATTTGTAAGGGGATCCACATGAGCATGTGGCCCCCAAATCTCTGCAAGACCCAGAGAAAAGTTGAGATCCCCCCCCAAGATCACAGAATCCCCTCTAAGCAACTCTCTATCCAACAGTGAAGTCCAAAACGGTTCCCTTTCGCAATAAGGTCCATAAATGTTTACAATAGTGAAAACTCTGTCAAAATCCAGAGATTTACAAGAAATTCCCAAAACCGAATGCATCCCCCAGAGAGAGGAAACGCATACCTTAGCTTTGTTCCAACCAATCACTAAACCTCCGGACCGAACCCTAGCATCTGAAGCCTCAAATCCCCACCCCGGGAACCAAGCCTTTAACCTGCCAATAGCTTCATTACCACCACACATAGTTTCTTGTAATATCAAAACATCGGGATGATGAAGGTGCAGCATCTGTCGCATTGCTGGTCTTTTGGAGGGACCAGCAAGACCTCGACAATTAAAGGACATGACCTTCATCGCAACCCACCCTTATGGGCATCCACTGCTCTAAGTGCCCTTTCAATTGAGAGTTGCTTGCCATTCCTAAGATCTGAGCGAGCTCGTGACTTAGCATGAGAGATGAAAGACTTCCTTCCTCTGGTTTTAGGTAGTTTAGGTTTTTCTTTCCCTAACCCTCCAGCTATGGATTTGTTCATAGAGCACAAAAAGTAACCGGACTCCGAGGATCCAGTGGGTGAAGAAGGCTCAGACGAGACTTGCTCAAGGACAGGGTTATCAACAAGAGTTACAACGTGGGGACATTCTATCATAAGAGTTTCCATAACAGGGGATAAAACAGCAGGACACTGGGGAAGCGAAAAGGATGCCAATGACTGTGAGGAAATATGTAAATTCCTAAACCCATCCACCCAATCAAAACCAGGAAAAGATAAGTTCTTAAAAAAAAAATTGAAGGAAGGGTTTGAAAAGGGAACAGAAGAAGTACCAGCTGCTATGTCTGATGACCGAGTAAGAGAAGGCAGAGGTACCTCCGGAGCATTGATCAGTGACTAAAAAGGTTTGGATTCTGCAATGCCCACGATAACACCCACCTCCGGGACAGTGCCATCCTCCACCAAAGTGCTATCTTTCTCCACTACCCCCATAGGTACCTCCACAGAGGTATGTTCAATCTCATGCTGACCCAACAAATCATCTTCCAATACCACCCTTGCCTCCTTCTCCACATACCGACGTTTCAGAGAATTACCAAATTTCATACGAACCGACAAAGAGCAATCAATGGTCGGATGCCCATATTCATGGCACCATCTACAACGAAACGACACATTTTCATAATCCATGGTTTGTGCAAAGGTGTAAGGCCCCCATTTTAAATCCATACCATCAAATAATCCTTCCTTGACATTAATACTTACCAGAATTCTCGCCACCTTCTGAATCGCGGTTGCCTCAAAGGAGAAGTCTGCATCCAGATAACTGCCCAATAGGTTTCCAATCCTCCGAAAATGTTCCTCATCCCAATAGTGTAAAGGTAGACCCGGTAACTGAACCCAGAGCGTTATTGTGTCCATTCTTTCACAACTGGCATCGAACAATAGATTCCACGGCTTAAGTAGAAGTGGAACCTTGAAAATAGACCAATTCATGCTCAATGCACATTGAGCATGGGCGTCAGATGAAAAATGAAAGGCAAACCAACCTCCAGATAGACCCACAACCCGAGGGACATAACCACAATGGCCCAGCCATGCCCCGGAAGCCCACTGTATCACCAATTTGTGGCTCACCGACTTACCAAACACCCTTCCAACCAGCACCGACTTAACCATCCCTACAATCTGCTGGAAGTCGATGTCTTCGCCAAGAGCGTAATTTGGAGCTTCACCTGTGTTTTTGATCCACTTCCTGCGAGTCTTCACCTGAAGGTCTTTATTCTGTAACCCCTCAAGACCTTCCTCGCGGCCGAAAACCTTCTGAGCTGAATCCCCGGACGGACTTGAGAATCCACGTTGTTCCGCCGAGTCCAAATGTGTTGCTACGATACCACCCTAGGAAACACCGTGACAATACCTTGCTTGTGACTTTGCCCTAGTTACCGACGCAGCACTGGTATCCCGCACTGGTGATTCAATGTGTGAGCCTCTCGAGGAATTTAGAAAATCAGGTAAATCCCCTAACCCTGAACTTAATGGATCTGGTGAGAAGGAGCTGAAATCCTTGATGCCCCAGATACTATCACAACGAACCTCCGGCACTAATCCAATGCCAGACCTATCCCACAATGGTGAGAACGGCTGAGAAGGCAATGTTACAGACTCCAGGATAGCACTAGTGCCAGGAATGGGAAAAACATCAGTCGGCTGGCATACAACAAAACCACCACCCCCAAAACCACCTTCACCATTCAAATCCTGGAAGGCGCCAGGTGGCGAGCTCTAGATGTCACGATGCCTCAATGTGTCGCTGCCATAGTCCACCTCATCAAGCTGGTCCATACCTGGAAAACCGTGAAAACTTCCGGTGGAGAGAATAGGGTTGAACACAGGTAACAGTAAGAAAAAATTACAAGTGTGAAGAATGTTAAGCAGTCATAAAACCGCCTAAAAAGAAACCTTGGAAACCGTGTAGCACCACTAACACGATTGACAACCTGCTGCCGCCTGCAGTGGGCTGCACAGTCGCCTACAAACGCCGTTCATGCCCTAAACTCCATCGCCTTTGTTCCTCAGGGTTTTCATCCGTCGAAATGCCTCTAGTTCTATTACTCAATTGCTCTTTGGACCACCATTTATGTGAAGATAGGAGGTAATAATCTGCAATCGCATCATATACCAAGTATCTATAACCGGAGTCATGGCCACATTGACATAAATAATGCTCTACTATTAATGAGGTGTAGAAATCTAAAGTATGATTAGAAGATTTGTGCATATCTTGCTTTACTAGCACCAAGCATCTTTAGCCAAAGTCATGGCCACATTCACATTGACACAAATAGTGCTCTACTATTAATGAGGTGTTCATGCAAAGGTTTTTGTTGTCTGCCATTTATTATATTCCTTTACTCTCTAGGTATATATATATATATATATGATTGGTGCCAGTAAAGCAACATATGCACAAATCTTCTAATCATACTTTAGATTTCTACACCTCATTAATAGTAGAGCATTATTTATGTCAATGTGGCCATGACTCCGGTTATATATATATATATATATACCTAGAGAGTAAAGGAATATAATAAATGGTAGCTAACAAAAACCTTTGCATGAACACCTCATTAATAGTAGAGCACTACTTATGTCAATGTGAATGTGGCCATGACTTTGGCTAAAGATGCTTGGTGCTAGTAAAGCAACATATGCACAAATCTTCTAATCATACTTTATATTTCTACACCTCATTAATAGTAGAGTGTTATTTATGTCAATGTGGCCATGACTCCGGTTATAGATACTTGGTATATGATGCGATTGCGGATTATTACCTCCTATCTTCACATAAATGGTGGTCTAAAGCGGTTTGGAGGTGGCATCTTCCGGTCAAAGTTAAGGCATTCATCTGGATGACACTCAATAACAGGATATTGATGGGGTATAATTATAGATTGCATGGAGGCATCGGGACATAAGTATGTATCCTATGCTGTCGGGTTGAAGAAAATATTGATCACCTCTTTACACTGTGTTCCTATACTATTACTCTTTGGGATGAGATCTCTTTTCATTTCCAGATTTTAGGTGAATGGAATGTCGGGAAACTCGATTGGTGCCTGTACCAGTGGTATACTCAGTGGGTGTTCAATATCTATTTCCCTATCCTTTTCATATGGGGTTTGTGGCATTACAAGAACACCCTTCTTTTTGACGATCAACGATTTTCATTGCCTGGTGCTTTCACATTTATCACCTTTTTTGTCTCTGATTATTCATGTAGGATGGCTCGACCAAAGAGGATTTTATACAAACCTCTGTACATTGATCCTTCTAGATTGATCGGCATGTTCAATGGTGCTGCTCAGATGGGGTTATCTATATCTATATCTATATATATCTATATATCTATATATATATCTATATATCTATATATATCTATCTATATCTATATATCTATATATATATATAGAGAGAGAGAGAGAGAGAGAGAGATATATCTATCTATATATAGATATATATATATATATAAAGATATATCTATATATAGATAGATATATCTATATCTATATATATATATATATATATATATATATATATATATATATATATATCATCACCTTCTATATAATAGTACCGAGGTCAAAACACCCATGTAAATATTTGGCCTTGGATCTTTGGTCTATGCAGTTGCTAATGTATTTCATTGTGTAAGATATATGTCTAGTGAGGGCTAGCTTGGAGTAGGTTACATATTCATACAATAAACCTTTTAAAACTTACATCTAGATTATCCCACACTTGCACTAGTCCAAGAGCATGGTGAGCAAGAAATTAGAGTATATCTTTACAATTCACTGAAAACAACAACTAAGGGGAAACTACTATTCAGAAATCAAACATCTATGGCTATGGAAAGGTAGTAGCTAAATCAATCTGAATATACCTACAATGTACATGCTAACCTACTTTTTATAAGTGGTTCAATGGAAGTATATTTTAAATTTGAGGCATTATTTTGAAAAGGGGACTTGACTCCCTTCAAGTTTCAAAGATGGATGATACTTTGATTAACCTTCTTTGCAAATTGGTAAGGATCTAACCATAAAGGAGCAAACTTGGGAATCTTCCCTTTGGGTTCATAAGATCATTCCCATAAGAGTACAAGGTCACCTGCCTCAAATTCTTTGTCAAATGTTGATTGGTCAATCAAGCACTTGACTAAAGTTTGAAGTAAGTGATAGAGAGATAGTTGTAAGGACCATGAATCGACCATTGTGTTGTTATCTTGAGGGTTAAACTAAAGGTTAAAAGACTTAAAATGGCTAATCAATTGCAAGTCTCTTTCCCTAAACTTTAGTAAATGTGGAGAAGTACAATGACATTTATTCTTAATTTGCCAAACAACTACTTTGACATTGTGAAATACTTGTGGATATTAAACATTGAAATCTATCACCAAATGTAGTCCTAATACTAAAGCTTTGTATTCAGTTGTATTAATGATGTTGAAAAAAATGGTTTAAGAGAAAATATAGTTATATTTTGATTGGGGTCTATAAGAACACATCTAGCTCTTGTAATAGCATTAGACTTGGACCCATCAATGTAAAGCTACAAAAATCTTGAAGATATTATTTTATCAAAGCTAGTGTTAGTTAAACCATAGAAAATAGTATCAAGGGTTTCAACTTGAGAGAGGGTGTAAATCTCAATATGTACTAATTAAATGGGAGGGGTTAATGAAGAAAAGGTATTGAGGTTGATCTTGAGGTGCATGATTGGTCCCTTCTTCGGCACTCGCCATGGCCGCTCTCTACCTTGAACTCTGGCAATCGCTGCCGAGCCGTTCTCAAGGGATTGAATCCTTAGTGCTTGATAGGTTTGGACTAATCAGTGAATATCCCCGAAGCTGGAATCAGTTCTCTCGGCCCCCTGTCTCTTCGCCCGTTGGTTTGTCTGCAACTAAGAGAAGCAAACAAAGAAACAATAGATGAGAGAAAGTTGGTGCAAGGCTACTTCACGTAGGTGGCCTTTAGGGTTAGGGTGTGTGGAGCACCTGGTCGTTCGTCGCATTGGAGTGGGCATTCGTGTACTCGAGGCAGTTTCCCAATGAGTTTATATGTCGTAGGGTTGGAATTTGACGGGTAAAATGCCCGTCACAGGCCATTTTGCCCGTTAAATACTGGTAAAAAATTTAATACTGGTTCCGTAACGGGAATAAAAAACGCCGTTTTCATTTCCGGGAGGCATAAAACCGTTTTTTCCTGAAATGCTGCACGTAGAAGGTGTTTCTCCCTCCATATTTAAGGTTGAAATTATATTTTTCTTCGGGTAAGCAGTGTTTTGAATTTAGATTTCCATTTCGACTCTTTTACTCTTCATGGGTTAGGTGTTCCAACTTCCGTACGAGCCTCATGGGATATTTAACCATTTTTTTTAATGAAGGGTAATTTCATTTTATTCATTCATCCATCTATATGATGGATTTTGTTTTCGAATTAAGTTTTAGTTTATTTATTTGTCTATTTAATGAAACTTTTTTTAAATTAAGTAAATATTTAATATTTACTTGTCTTTTTAATTTTGTTAACATGAAACTTTTGTATTGTTTTGGATATGTTGTGTGTATAAATGTATGAATAAATATAAGTTATTATGCTTTATAGTAATTAGATTGGATGACTTCTTCATTATTATATTAATTTTTATGATTTAAAATGTTATATATCTATATAAAAAGTATAGAAAATAAATATATAGTTTATTAAATTTTAAATTATATATATATATTAAATGGTTAGTTTTGTTATTTTTATTAATTTCTCTAAATTTTAGTACTAACTAGAATTATGTGTCTTATATTGAGTATTTTGTAGCTAACCAGAATTATGTGTCTTATATTGAGTATTTTGTAGCTAACCAGAAGTACGGGAAAGGAGAATATTTCTGATTTATGAGTTATTTAGATTTAGATTGGGTAGGGTCAATTGATGCAAGAAGTCCACCACTTGGTATGTGAGCAATAGTTGGTTTCCTAAATTCCTAGATCATACCCATCTAATGAGAATTCCAACAGTTCTAACTATATCAATGGTAAAAAATAAAACAATTCATAATGAGCCTCATAAAAAATTCAGTGCTTAAATTATCCTAATAATTTAATTTGTAACATATAATAATGATATTGACCTAGTGCAATATCACGATCCTTTCCACTAACAATTTTACATACATTAATGTTCAGTAACGACAAATAAGATGATATAATTAAACCATTGCAAGATAGAATGCTTGATATCTATGATGATTTAGGTTGAACCTTCAATGTGAGTGAGGGATACCATAGAGAAGGTATTCAAGATACTAGTCCCTCTCCCACTCTTGCTGGTAGTTCCTTCAACCTATCAAACAATCCCCCATGGGAAGGCTTTAAATCTAGGCTTTATTTCTCAGGTCTGCCTTAGAAGAGAGGAATTCAGAAATGAGGCTTAATTCAATTTTTTTAACAAAATATGATCGCCATATTCCCCAGGTTATGAAGACCCTCCATACCAATTTGGCACCTTGACTAGCTTCCTGAAGTGCAGTGTGTGCATTTTGGTATTGTTGTGTGCATTTTTCATCGTGAAAACATCCTTTGCAGCCATGCAGAAGACACCGGGGGCATCTCATGCACTTTTATCAAAGAAATTGTTATTGGATTGTATGGATATATGTTCTTTCAAGCCTTTGAAACTTTCGTGCATGCATTTGGGTGAAGGATTAGACCAGGTCCAAGGCGTTCATTTTACAAAACACTAGCTCACCTTTCTTGAAATTATGAAAAAACTGGCAATTACACCTTTTGGAAGATCAATAAATTGCATGTGAATACTTTGGAAGATTTTGAACTTGCAGGACTATCAAAAACATAAGACACTAGCTATGGTTACGCCTACAATTATAATCTCTTTCCTATAGATCTAATTGTTGTACTGATGCTACAGTCTCAGAAGTATTTTAATCTTTCATGTGGTTGTGTCCATCCCTTCTAGGTTTTTTTATTTTCAGGTAAGGGAGAGCAGAATTGTGGTTCTCTTTCTGTCCCCTACTGTTCTTTGCTAAATTTGAAATAAACTGGAGGTTGTTGTTATCAGACTTGCTCTGCATATAATTAATAACACTTATGTTTGCTTCTTTATACATGGTTCATGATTTATGTATGATTGTCTATGAAGATTGCTTCTTTTAGATCATTCTCATTCAACATTTGTTTATCATATGTCATACTACCCTATTGATGTTCTCCATCATTCACTTTCAGGCCTCTATGTGTTGATTAGAGACTCCATGACCCTAAGGTTGAGCACTAGTCATGTTGAATGCATCCTTCTTTCATTTGAATATCATGAACCATGGGACACAACTGTGGTTTCAGGGACTTGAATGTATATGCAGCCCAGATATTTAACTCAGAGTACTAAAGAATAGATTCACTGCATAACTTCAAGAAGACATCTATGGCTCTGTATAAACCATCATCATATAGCCTTGCATAATTTGGCACAGATTCTGCTCAGGGCCTCCAGGAATGTCTGATAAAGAAAGGCTGCAGATTTCTTCTTCACTATGCTCTGCAATGAGCTTTGCCAACTTCCCACTTCTTGACATCAGAGGACACTGGAATTGCCAAGATAGATCCCAAACCATAAGTTATTAATGTCAGACAAAGAAAAATCTCAAATGCAACAATGCAAAAAAATAGCAAAGGGGTAGCAATAAAATTTATACAAAATGTGCATATTGAAGCTCACTGTCTTGAGCAACGATATTTAAAATTTTGTTTATGTATGTCAGGTGATGTTTGAAAAGTTTAGATCCGGACATACTTGGTATAATATGCTTGTTAGCGAGGTTTATTACGCTGCAACAACTGTATACTGAAAGCACTTTTGCAAATGCATCATATTGTTCAGTCAAGAAACATTTGATTTTTTCACTGCTTGTAAAGGACAATACTAGTTAAAGATAGTTTTACTGATTAGTAGTGAGTGTCAATATCTGCTCTTGTTCTCAGTTTCAAGTTTAAATGTATATTTTTTATATGGACTCTAAGGAAAATGTTTGAATAATATTGGTGATGTAATAATTATCCATTATGAAACATTTGCATCTATTAGCATCAGACAAATTGTTTTTAGCATTACTCAAGCTTTTCTAAAACCCAACTAATTACATGGTGTGTAGGCTTTGCCAATGTTATTCATTGGTACATAATACACTAACAAACATTCATCCTTGGCATGCCTACAAACAGTGTTCAGCATGGGGTGGAGCCTGAATCACCATGGTTTTTTGGCTAAAAATGAGTTGTATTCATTAAGCTAAGAGCTTATGGAAGTAGGTGGCAGTGACAACCAAATTGTATCCACAATGAGGTTGTGTAATTATGCATTTGTTTGGAATGAGGTCTGCTTTCAAACAAGAAATTGTTGATACCTAAGTATTCAGTCTAATGGAAGTAAAATGATTAAAGCTACCGTTCAGATTCTCTTGTTTTTGAAAAGATTGTCAACTCTACACTAAGAATGACATACACAAAAAATTTAATGAATACAGGTTGGGATCAAATGCTAGTTGGAGAAAACATATTGTAACACAGTTAACACACAATAAAGTAAAAGATCTAATAATACAAACAATTAAATGTAAACACCAAGAACATCACGATCGAAACAACTAAATGCCAAACTTCTTAACATGGGGAAGAACATGAATATTCAGAAATTGTCTCTGATTCAATAAGAAGATGTTTACTGATAGCATAAGAAAGCAAAATTCCTTACAACTGAGAGGGTAGTACACCGCCACAATTATAGCACAACTGCAAATACCTAAAAATAGAGCACTTCTCTATTGCTACAAACTCTTCAATTTGCAATGCTAGTAAGTGACAATGAGCACGAGTAGTGTGACTAGTAGTTAGTGGATCAATGCCATGGATGGCACTCTAGTTCTTTCCAATTAACTTTAGCCTTCTAAATATCAAATTCAGTACATTTAAAATCTAGAAAAATATCACAAAGCATTTTGATTGCTTGACTGATGCAGTGAAGGTAAGAATCAACACTATTCCAGAAACATTACCAACAGCCCCATTTGTTCTCATATCAAGCACGTTCGTAATGATGGAGCTTAAACAACAGCACGTTTCCTGCAGCATTGCCAACAGCCAAGAAACCACTGGCTGGACTGAAATCTAGCGAGTGTACATACTGCAAACGACTTTTGGCTGGGGGCCAATTCGCGAACACTGTGCAAGAAGGGAGATGAACCAACCTCATACTATTTTTCTTCATCTTCGAACAAATGGCCAATATTTGTGAATCACAATTGAACTTCAAATTATCCACTGCAGTCACAAGATTTGTAAGGGTCTTCATGGGCTTTCTAACACCCCCAAGAAATTCACTCCTGTTATAAATATTAACAATCCCACTGTCTGACCCAGTAGCAAATATATTACTGTTCGGAGAAACGCTTAGAGCTGAACTGCTAACACAGCCCGCATCAGTCCCCCTGTGAATGCATTTCCTCATTCGAAGATCCCAATGATATACCTGTCCATCTCCCCCCGAACTTAGCAACTGTCTTCCATCATCAGCAAAAGAAAGAGCACGAGATGTTCCATTCATTTTCAAGGTCCCAATCAACTGTTTCGTCTTTGTTGAAACCAGCATTATGTACCCATCATTCCCGAGGAATGCAATCATGCTTGAATCTGGTGACACCTCAAAGCTCTCCAAACTCCTCTCCTCTCTACCAATCAAACAATTAATCCTGTCCAACGCACCTTTCACCACATCAAAACTGTAAAAGAACTTCCTGCGTCCTGCAGCAATTGCCATTGATCCGTCGGGCAAAAATGAAGCCTTGTGAATCGGAAGATTCTCAATAAACACACTTTGAATTTTGGGGTTCCTTTTCCCATCAATCTGGAAAAACCTCAACTTCTTATCAAGCCCAGCGGTGAGCAGCAGCTGCCCATTTCGATGAAACTCTACAGACTGTATAACCGCATTCGAGCGGTCCTCTGCATTTGCATCCGTTAGCATAGAATACTCAATCTGACCAGGCAACAACGTCTCCTTGCTTCTAACAACAAGATCTTCATTGCTCCTCAATATATCATACTCGGATCCATCTAAACCCTTGGTAACACTTAACCCATTTTCAATCTCGGAATCGGAATCAGAATCAGACCCAAGATCCTTATTTTTTCTATCCAGGTTTGCCCATTCCGTACCGGGGTTTAATTTAGCATGCTGTGACCTTAACCTATTGATATAATCAGTTCCCGAAATCAAATCCTCTGATTCTTTACTTTTTAATTTTCTCAAACGGCTTACCTTTGTTATATCCACCTTTGTCTCGGCCTCTTCTTCGTCAATCCAAACCGGTTTTTTGTCGAAACCCTCTTCACTCTGCAACTTCAAATCTTCTTCTTCGTATGCATCTATTTGGGATCCTGGGTTTTTGTCTGTGAACCAAGCGGCCGCATCCTTCTCCTGCGTATTTCCCCGTTGAAGTTGCTCGAATTCATTCCCCAACTCAGTAGAGAGCTGCTGATCATAGATGGTACCAAACAGAAGGCTTTCCAGCCTCTTCTGTTCCACCTTGTCCTTCTCTATCTCCACTTTTTCGGCTCTCGAGCGCTTCTTTTTCCTCTTTCTCGCCACTTTCGAAGCGCCTTTATTCTTCTTTTCCTCGTGTTCATCGTCTGAGTCGCTCTTGTCTGTGTTCTGCATTTCTCCATCATGCACTTGGGAAACATTGAGTTGTTTTTTTTGGTGATCCTCTGCTGATTCTGATTCTATTTGCCGCTTCTTCTTCCCCTTTTTCTCCTTCGTAGCACTGTGTGTGTGGGGAGCTTTCAAGCTAACGTTCTGAGATATCATCATCATCGCTTCGGCACTCGCCATGGCCGCTCTCTACCTTGAACTCTGGCAATCGCTGCCGAGCCGTTCTCAAGGGATTGAATCCTTAGTGCTTGATAGGTTTGGACTAATCAGTGAATATCCCCGAAGTTGGAATCAGTTCTCTCGGCCCCCTGTCTCTTCGCCCGTTGGTTTGTCTGCAACTAAGAGAAGCAAACAAAGAAACAATAGATGAGAGAAAGTTGGTGCAAGGCTAGTACATGTAGGTGGCCTTTAGGGTTAGGGTGTGTGGAGCACCTGGTAGTTCTTTCGCATTGGAGTGGGCATTCGTGTACTCGAGGCAGTTTCCCAATGAGTTTATATGTCGTAGGGTTGGAATTTGACGGGTAAAATGCCCGTCACAGGCCATTTTGCCCGTTAAGTACTGGTAAAAAATTTAATAAACCGTTTTATCTGATGGGCAAATAAATATCATGCACGTATTTTTTTATGTTCGATTATTTTTTTAAACCGTCATAAATTTATATTTACCTGTAATAAAGGAGTTGGCCTATCAACATACTCTATTAGCAGAAATAGGATGGCCCTTTCTGGTTCCGTAACGGGAATAAAAAACGCCGTTTTCATTTCCGGGAGGCATAAAACCGTTTTTTCCTGAAATGCTGCATGTAGTAGGTGTTTCTCCCTCCATATTTAAGGTTGAAATTATATTTTTCTTCGGGTAAGCAGTGTTTTGAATTTATATTTCCATTTCGACTCTTTTACTCTTTATGGGTTAGTTGTTCCAACTTCCGTATGAGCCTCATGGGATATTTAACCAATTATTTTTAATGAAGGGTAATTTCATTTTATTCATTCATCCATCTATATGATGGATTTTGTTTTGGAATTAAGTTTTATTTTATTTATTCGTTTATTTAATGAAACTTTTTTTAAATTAAGTAAATATTTAATATTTATTTGTATTCTTAATTTTGTTAACATGAAACTTTTATATTGTTTCGGATATATTGTGTATATAAATGTATGAATAAATATAAGTCATTATGCTTTATAGTAATTAGATTGGATGACTTCTTCATTATTATTATATTAATTTTTATGATTTAAAATGTTATATATCTATATATAAAGTATATAAAATAAATATATAGTTTATTAAATTTTAAATTATATATATATATTAAATGGTTAGTTTCGTTATTTTTATTAATTTCTCTAAATTTTAATACTAACAAGAATTATGTGTCTTATATTGAGTATTTTGTAGGTGTTGAAGTTGTAGGTTTTGCACTAATTTTATAAAGTTTATAAAATGAATAATTATAACAAATTCAAATTTATATAAGATTCCAAATAAAATATGAATATTAGTGATATAAAAATGAAGAATATTTAGGAAGATTTAAATTTATGATGGAATGAATATTCATTATTTCTAGTGTTTAATGATGGTTGAAATAATTAGTTATGTAATAACTTATACAATATATATGGTAGTCTTTCATTAACAAAGTGGTGGCCTAGATAGGTGGTGGTTAGAGCTATAGATACACCTCATTTTCCATATCCATTTATGTTATGGAGAACCACCTACATAATTTTAAACCCATTTACCATAAGTAGGAACTATCATCGACAAGAGATAAGGACTAGACTTTTCCTAAGATGTTTTTTTTATATAAATTTATTAGTAATATAAAATAAGGGTTCCTTCATTTCACAAATTTATTAGTAATATAAAAATAAGGTCTTGTTTCTATGGGGATTTGCTAGGCAATAATTAATTGTGGTAAGATGTTTGTATTTTATTTTATTTTGTTATTTTTTTTAATTGCATCTAGACTAGTAGCAAGTTTCTCTACAACCCATAAAGAGTAGAAAAAGGAGTAAAAATGCAAGTGATGTCCGCTTATATAAGAAAAATTAAGTTACATTGATTTAATTTTAAACCTAAATATATCAAGTACGAAGAGGGATTATATCAATTTACATGATCCATTTTTATAAAAAAAAATATATGTATTAAAAATCTAAATACATTTTATTTTGAATGAAGAAGTGCACATCAAAGTTCAACTTGAATAATACATAGACAATTCCACTTATCTAAAAGATTTCTTTCAACGTTGGTTTTCCATATGTACAAATTCATACGTAATAATAGTTGATAAATCCAAAGTAGTACATATCTAAGAAAAACATCATTCTTAACCTTTTTTTTTCACAAATGCAAAGAGAGCCTCCTATTACAATTTTGTTCAAAAATTCAAATGTGTTTTTTTCATAAACAACTTCCACTCAAGGCATATTATATCTATATTTTCAATTATACTCAACATCGCATATGAAATTTAGTGTTTGGTATGTTGCACACTGTAAAATTTGGTATATTGCACCCTCTAAAATTTGGTATATTGCATAATGTTTGTGGGTTTCACTTTTAATAATTTGTGTCATTTTTAGTGGTACATTGCATGCTTTAAAATTTGGTATATTGCATAATGTTTGTGGGTGTCACTTTTAGTAGTTTGTGTCATTTTTTATAGGAAAAGTAACTTAGTTAGATTTTTTTTTCAAAGTATATGATAAAAAATACAATAAATTATTAGTAGTTAGATTTTTTAATAAATTTGTATTAATGAAACAATTCCAACTTCATGTTGAAGGGTAACTTTTTTAACAAAACGTTATGCTACTGGAAGATAAAAGTTCAAGACGTCAAACAAAATTGTGTGAAGAGCAGAGATAAAATGAAATTCCAACCCTGGGTCACTCGTAGGTCAACTAACTCAATATGTGAAGATAAGTGTGTTCAGTCCCTGCTGTTCTGGATGGCAGGAAGGAGGTTAGCAGTGTAAAAAGCACCATGAATGGATGGTTAAGTGTTGTGTTATCTTGTGGTCATGCAGTTGAAGGTAGTTCATTCAATAACTGGCTCGACCTAACTAATAAGTAGGAGTTCCTAGGGATTTTACTATCTTTGCTTTAACATGGACAATGGACCTTCATCTAGTGGATCTATAGATATCTCAAGTATGATTAGAAGATTTATGTTGCTCTACTACACTAAGTTTTTTTTTTTCACAAGAAAAAGATTTATTTACTATTCATAGGTTGAATCAAAAGAACTACAATAATTTTGCGTCTCTTGGACCGAACATGCTTTTACATTGTTTTCATCTTACTTTCTGTCATTCTAGTATCCTTCACTTCACATCTTGAAGTTCTTTTTTTTTTCTTTTACCAAATACCATATATACATTAACATCTATAAAAATAAATCTGATATCTAATATAGTAACAAAAATGCCATACTCCAATCAGTAGATGTGAAATCTCTGATCTACCACTAAAACATTGCCTCGAAATTCATGGAGAATTTCCCAACCATCTGACAACTCAAGAGCCTGTTTAGACAAAAGATCCACCTTCATGTTAAAGCGTCTGGATATGTGTGAAAAATTGAGCTCATCAAAACAAGGTAATAATTCCTGAACCTGGAGCTTCCAGTGTGCTAGAAGAGGAGCTTGTAGATTGTGTTTGCCCTTAATCCACTCTATGATAGCTAAAGAATGACCAAATATCTTAATATTGATAATCCTTTGTAGCTTTTCCAAGTATAGAACCCCCTAGAGTGTTAAGAGTTCTGCACGGGAATTTGTACCAACACCACAACCAATCTTCAGTTCCAAATAATGACCGGGGCCAAGTATGATAGTGCAGCCCGCACCACACAACCCCATCTGAGCAGCACCATCAAACATGTCGATCGATCCTCAAAAAGAAGGGTGTTCCTATAACGCCACAAACCCCAGATGAAAAGGATAGGGACAGAGATATTGAACGCCCACTGAGTATACCACTGGTACAGGTACCAATCGAGTTTCTCAGCATTCCATTCACCTGAAATCTGGAAATGAAAAGAGAGCTCATCCCAAAGAGTAATAGTATAGGAACACGGTGTAAAGAGGTGATTAATATTTTCTTCAACCCGACAACATAGGATACATACTTATGGCCCGATGCCTCCACGCAATCTATAATTATACCCCATCAATATCCTATTATTGAGTGCCATCCAAATGAAACCTTAATTTTGACCGGAAGATGCCACCTCCAAACCACTTTGGACCACCATTTTTTTTCCTGGAAAAAAAAAGCGTAATTTCATTTCATCCTTAAGAGTACGAAATTACATCGATCGACACACTCATTTAGAGTGGTATATAGAACTGTTGAGTCAAGCATCCTGTTTAGAGCTAAAATAGACACAGATGTTCTCACTAAGTGAGCATTAACATCTTATACATTGACATGCATAATCACTATTTGTAACTGTTTGGTCTTTTTATACAAAAAGAAGGCCTTTGATCAAAATCTGTACTGTCTATTTACAGAATAACAATCTTTTAAAAAAAGAAACCTGTCAGAACTGGGTTCTAAAATCCGAAGAAAAAAAACTGTAACTGCTTAGAACCGGCTATCATCATATTGTTCAAAAGAGAAAGTTGTTGTGTCGCCAGAAGTGCAAAAAATGAGCTGACACGATCATTCTATGAATGGTCTATGATAAAATGCTCATCCAACTCCATTTAAAAATTCAGTAATTTTCCAAATTCTGAGCCCCAAAAGCAGCCCTTCCTTTGAGGCCTTGTCCGCCTCGACATTGTTTTCTCTTTAAATGTGCCTGCAATTAAAAGTTTCAAATGTGTGAGTGACATTCTGAATTTGTTCCAAAACTACAGCAATCCTCCGGTTGTTGCAATGATAAGAGCCAATAACCCATTTGATCACATTCAAAGAGTCTCCAAAGACAGAAATTTTACTAACTGATTGTTCCACAACATAAGAAATTAGAAGTTTAAGACTGAGAATCTCAGCCCAGTTGTTGGTCCCCCTCCCAAAACCAAACGACATCACATAGTAGTGAACAGGTGACAAGTAAAGGATAGCCCCTCCCCCACATTGATCATTCTGACAAGCCCCATCAAAAAAAACCCACGGCTGGGTATGATCAATATCCACGGGTTGAATAATTCTAGGACTGGAAGCATGAGGAATCCGCTTAAGGGCTAAGAAGATCCCACAGCTATTAATAGCCACTAAAGCCGGGAGACCCATTTTATCTGTGAACAAACATTTGTTCCGAGAGAGCCAAATCCCCCAAATTACAACTGGGGGCAGAGCTTTAAAGGCATTAAAAGTAGGATTGTGTGTCCACCTTCTCCATGCCTCCTCAAGAGTGTTCCCAGCCCACTGAAAGAGTGCTTTTAAGATCCTAGAAACAATATTCCATACCTCCCTTGTGAAACTACAATGGAGAAACAAATGTAGAGTGTTTTCCTCATACTAATTGCACATGTAGCATCTGCTAGGACCATGAAGACTTCTTTTCTACAGAAAATCCCACATTGGGATCCTATTGGCCAAGACACACCACATGAATAATCTAGATTTGGGTGGGCACTGAAGTTTCCATAGAGATTTCCACCACCAAACCAGTTCTCTGTCCACATAGTTCTCACTTATCCACAGATACCCGAATTTTGGAGTATAATTTCCAGAAGGATCCCCATCCCAAATAAGATTGTCATCTTCTTCATTCAGAAAAATCTGGTCGCTACTAAGTGCTCTCAAATATTATCTCAGTTCTTCCTCCAACACCACATCTAAACCAAATGAATCAGACCTCCTCCAAATAGGGCTTCCCATCCAAACATTCTCAACATCCGCCAACTGATTAAGAAAAAACAGATCTCGTTGCCTCAACTCCTCAATCAATCCCACTGACATTAAGTGTTGTGCTTCACATCCCACCCAGGGATCATGGCCAATCCTCACTCTATGTCCATTACCAACATCCCAGACAAGGTTATGTTCAATAACATGAAAAGAAGACACCAATGCTTTCCAAATGACAGAGCCCCCTATATGAGACTTGTGTGGGGACCTGATCCAATCTTCCACAGTATCAAGCTCAACATATTTCTGTACCATAACCCTATACCAGAAGCCTCCTGACTTAATTAACTGCCATCCACATTTAGCAGCCAGTGCCTTGGAAAAATGAAAAATATTCTTCAGTCCCCACCCACCCAATGCTTTAGGGGTTGCAATTCTGTCCCACTTCACCCATGGAGTAACGTGTGCATCCTCCCTACCATTCCACAGAAAACTAAAGCATATTTTCCTTGCAGCTTCTAATATACCTTTAGGAATCCAATCAAGTGACATCCAATATACTGGGATAGCTTCCAGCACGGACTTTACCAGGACTAGCCTCCCCGCTCGAGAAAGCCACCTGAAGATCCAACTTTTTAACCTCTTTTTTCAGCTTGTCCAAAAGCCAAACCCAGTCCTGTTTCAAATAGTCATTAGGCTTCAAATTGAACCCCAAATATTTTAACCCTTCCGAAAGAGTAAGAAGTCTGAAAGGAAATAAATTAGTATAAATAGTTAAATCCTCCTCCCTTAATAGAGAAACAGTAAGAGAGGATTTCCCATCATTTATCTCCATCCCAGTTGCAATAGAAAAAAGGTCCAATATCTCTTTGAGTTTGTCAGCACCCCTTCTTGAACCAGAGCAAAAAAGCAGGATGTCATCCACAAAGAGCAAGTGTGTAAGAGAGATGCCCGAAGCCACCGGGATCCCTTCAAAATCTCCTGCACGTTTTGCTTCCTTAATAGCCCTACTCAAACTCTCGGCCACCAACAAAAATAACAATGGGGAAAGGGGACAGCCCTGACGTAAACCACGTCCAGAATGAAAGAATGGAGTCGCTGCTCCATTCATTAAAACAGAGAAGGAAACAATAGATATGCAGCTCATGATCCATCGTATGAAACCAATCTCAAATCCTAAGTGAGTAAGCATAAGACGAATATAAAGCCAACTCACCTTATCATATGCTTTTGACAAATCAATTTTAAGAACAACTCCTTTCAGCTTTCTATTTTTAATGCTATGTAAACCTTCCTGAGCAATTCCAATCGCCTCATGAATCTGATGCCCTTCCAGAAAACCAAACTGTTCCTCGGAAAGATGTGTAGATAAGATAGGTTTGAGCCTTCTAGCAATCACTTTAGTAACAATCTTATACACACAGTTGCATAATGAAATAGGCCGAAAATCATTAAGAGTGGAAGGAGTATCCACTTTAGGAATAAGGGCAATGAAGGTGGAGTTAATGTTGGTTGGGACCCTGCCTTCCTTCCTAGAATCCTCAACAAGATGTAAAAGATCATCGCCTATAATATCATAAAGAGCTATAAAGAATTCTATAGTCCACCCATCAGGCCCTAGGCTCTTATCCTTCTGAAAACTATCCAAAACCGCCTTTAATTCATCCCCTGTAATAGGGTCCATCAGCTTCCTGTTATCATCCACTTCAACAAAGCGAGGGAATAGTTGTGATACCCTGATGACCTCTTCAATATTCACTCTCTCACTGGATTTGAAAAGATCCCGGAAATGAGTAACCCCAACATCAGCCTACCCTTCAAAAGTAGACCGAGAATTACCTTCTGAGTCCTCAAGGCTCCAAATAGTATTGGCAGATCTTCTTCCTTTTGCATAAGCATGAAAGAATTTGGAGTTTTCGTCCCCACTTTCCAACCAAGTGGCCCTGCTCTTCAATCGCCATGCCTCCTCATTCTGCAGAAGAATCCTATTCCTCTGATTCTCCAAATGAACCAGATGGTCCTTGGTTGTTTGAGAACCGTATCCACCTCCCGACTCTTCAGAGATAAAGGATATTTCTCCTTCAATAGTCTTAAGAGCCCTGTCATCCCTAATCCTCTTCTCTGTAGCCCATAATTTAATAGGTTCCTTGAGTGTTCTAATATTCTCCGCAAAGTGGAAAGCTGCAGAATGGACCGACCCCGGATGATAAGGAATCCAATGTTGTTGAAAAATCTCAATGAAAGTAGGATCTTCCAACCACACCTTATTAAATTTAATTGGCGCAGGAGGTTTAATAGGGTCGGCCTTCAACTCCAGAAAAATTGGTTCATGATCTGAGTTTTCCCCCTATCCAATCCATTGTCGAACAAAGAATGTTGACTCCACAATCTCCTCAGAAAGAAGGAAACAGTCCAACCACTTTGCCACTCTATCTAAACCAATTCTCTTGTTTCTCCAAGAAGGCTTTAATTGTACAGGCTCCACATCAATCCAATTGCCTTCAGAAAATTTCCTAATAAAGAAATTTGTAAGGGGATCCACATGAGCATGTGGCCCCCAAATCTCCGCAAGACCCAAAGAAAAGTTGAGATCCCCCCCCAAGATCACAGAATCCCCTCTAAGCAACTCTCTATCCAACAGTGAAGTCCAAAACGGTTCCCTTTCGCAATAAGGTCCATAAATGTTTACAATAGTGAAAACTCTGTCAAAATCCAGAGATTTACAAGAAATTCCCAAAACCAAATGCATCCCCTAGAGAGAGGAAACGCATACCTTAGCTTTGTTCCAACCAATCACCAAACCTCCGAACCGACCCCTAGCATCTGAAGCCTCAAATCCCCACCCCGGGAACCAAGCCTTTAACCTACCAATAGCTTCATCACCACCACACATAGTTTCTTGTAATATCAAAACATCGGGATGCTCAAGGTGCAACATCCATCGCATTGCTGGTCTTTTGGAGGGACTAGCAAGATCTCGACAATTGAAGGACATGACCTTCATCGCAACCCTCCCTTATGGGCATCCACTGCTCTAAGTTCCCTTTCAATTGAGAGTTGCTTGCCATTCCTAAGATCCAAGCGAGCTCGTGACTTAGCATGAGAGATGAAAGACTTCCTTCCTCTGGTTTTAGGTAGTTTAGGTTTTTCTTTCCCTAACCCTCCAACTGTGGATTTGTTCATAGAGCGCAAAAAGTAACCGGACTCCGAGGATCCAGTGGGTGAAGAAGGCTCAGACGAGACTTGCTTAAGGACAGGGTTATCAACAGGAGTTACAACGTGGGGACATTCTATCAGAAGAGTTTTCATAACAGGGGATAAAACAACAGGACACTGGGGAAGCGAAAAGGATGCCAACGACTGTGAGGAAATATGTAAATTCCTAAACCCATCCACCCAATCAAAACCAGGAAAAGATAAGTTCTTAAAAAAAAAAACTGAAGGAAGGGTTTGAAAAGGGAACAGAAGAAGTACCAGCTTCTATGTCTGATGACCGAGTAAGAGAAGGCAGAGATACCTCCGGAGCATTGATCAGTGGCTGAAAAGGTTCGGATTCTGCAATGCCCACGATAGCACCCACCTCCGGGACAATGCCATCCTCCACCAAAGTGCTATCTTTCTCCACTACCCCCGTAGGTACCTCCACAGAGGTATGTTCAATCTCATGCTGACCCAACAAATCATCTTCCAATACCACCCCTGCCTCCTTCTCCACATACCGACGTTTCAGAGAAATACCAAATTTCATACAAACCAGCAAAGAGCAATCAATGGCCGGATGCCCATATTCATGGCATCGTCTACAACGAAACAACAAATTTTCATAATCCAGGGTTTGTGCAAAGGTGTAAGGCCCCCATTTTAAATCCATACCATCAAATAATCCTTCCTTGACATTAATACTTACCAGAATTCTCGCCACCTTCTGAATCGCGGTTGCCTCAAAGGAGAAGTCTGCATCCAGATAACTGCCCAATAGGTTGCCAATCCTCCGAAAATGTTCCTCGGCCCAATAGTGTAAAGGTAGACTCGGTAACCGAACCCAGAGCGGTATTGTGTCCATTCTTTCACAACTGGCGTCGAACAACGGATTCCACGACTTAAGTAGAAGTGAAACCTTGAAAATAGACCAATTCATGCTCAATGCCCACTGAGCATGAGCGTCAGATGAAAAATGAAAGGCAAACCAGCCTCTAGATAGACCCACAACCCAAGGGACATAACCACAATGGCCCAACCATGCCCCGAAATCCCACTGTATCACCAATTTGTGGCTCACCGACTTACCAAACACCCTTCCAACCAACACCGACTTAACCATCCCTACAATCTGCTAGAAGCCGATGTCTTCGCCAAGAGTGTAATTCGAAGCTTCACCTGTGTTTTTGATCCATTTCCTGCGAGTCTTCACCCGAAGGTCTTTATTCTGTAACCCCTCAAGACCTTCCTCGCGATCGAAAATCTTCTGAGCTGAATCCCCGGACGGGCTTGAGAATCCACGTTGTTCCGTCGAGTCCAAATGCGTTGCTACGATACCACCCTGGGAAACACCGTGACAATACCCTGCCTGTAACTTCGCCCTAGTTACCAACACAGCACTGGTATCCTGCACTGGTGATTCAATGTGTGAGCCTCCCGAGGAATTTAGAAAATCAGGTAAATCCCCTAACCCTGAACTTAATGGATCTGGTGAGAAGGAGCTGAAATCCTTGACGCCCCAAATACTATCACAACGAACCTCCGGCACTAATCCAATGCCAGACCTATCCCACAACGGTGAGAACGGCTGAGAAGGCGATGTTACAGACTCCAGGATAGCACTAGTGCCAGGAATGGGAAAAACATCAGTCGGTTGGCATACAACAAAACCACCACCCCCGAAACCACCTTCACCATTCAAATCTCGGAAGGCGCCAGGTGGCAAGCTCTAGATGTCACGATGCCTCAATGTGTCGCTACCATAGTCCACCTCATTGAGCTGGTCCATACCTGGAAAACCGTGAAAACTTTCGGTGGAGAGAATAGGGTTGAACACAGGTAACAATAAGAAAAAATTACAAGTGTGAAGAATGTTAAGTAGTCATAAAACCGCGTAAAAAGAAACCTTGGAAACCGTGCAGCACCACTAACACGACTGACGGCCTGCTACCGCCTGCAGTGGGTTGCATAGTCGCCTACAAACGTCGTTCATTCCCTAAACGCCATCGCCTCTGTTCCTCAGTGTTTTCATCCGTCGAAATGCCTCCAGTTCTATTACTCAATTGCTCTTTGGACCACCATTTATGTGAAGATAGGAGGTAATAATATGCAATCGCATCATATACCAAGTATCTATAACTGGAGTCATGGCCACATTGACATAAATAATGCTCTACTATTAATGAGGTGTAGAAATCTAAAGTATGATTAGAAGATTTGTGCATATGTTGCTTTACTAGCACCAAGCATCTTTAGCCAAAGTCATGGCCACATTCACATTGACACAAATACTGCTCTACTATTAATGAGGTGTTCATGCAAAGGTTTTTGTTGTCTGCCATTTATTATATTCCTTTACTCTCTAGGTATATATATATATATGATTGGTGCTAGTAAAGCAACATATGCACAAATCGTCTAATCATACTTTAGATTTCTACACCTCATTAATAGTAGAGAATTATTTATGTCAATGTGGCCATGACTCCGGTTATATATATATATATATATATATATATATATATACCTAGAGAGTAAAGGAATATAATAAATGGTCGCTAACAAAAACCTTTGCATGAACACCTCATTAATAGTAGAGCAGTATTTGTGTCAATGTGAATGTGGCCATGACTTTGGCTAAAGATGCTTGGTGCTAGTAAAGCAACATATGCACAAATCTTCTAATCATACTTTAGATTTCTACACCTCATTAATAGTAGAGCATTATTTATGTCAATGTGGCCATGACTCCGGTTATAGATACTTGGTATATGATGCGATTGCAGATTATTACCTCCTATCTTCACTTAAATGGTGGTCTAAAGCGGTTTGGAGGTGGCATCTTCTGGTCAAAGTTAAGGCTTTCATCTAGATGGCACTCAATAACAGGATATTGATGGGGTATAATTATAGATTGCATGGAGGCATCGGGCCATAAGTATGTATCCTATGTTGTCGGGTTGAAGAAAATATTGATCACCTCTTTACATTGTGTTCATGTACTATTACTCTTTGGGATGAGATCTCTTTTCATTTCCAGATTTTAGGTGAATGGAATGTCGGGAAACGCGATTGGTGCCTATACCAGTGGTATACTCAGTGGGTGTTCAATATCTATTTCCCTATCCTTTTCATCTGGGGTTTGTGGCATTACAGGAACACCCTTCTTTTTGACGATCAACGATTTTCATTGCCTGGTGCTTTCACATTTATCACCTTTTTTGTCTCTAATTATTCATGTAGGATGACTCGACCAAAGAGGATTTTATACAAACCTCCGTACATTGATCCTTCTAGATTGATCGGCATGTTCGATGGTGCTGCTCAGATGGGGTTATGTGATGCATATATATATATATATATATATATCATCACCTTCTATATAATAGTACCGAGGTCAAAACACCCATGTAAATATTTGGCCTTGGATCTTTGGTCTATGCAGTTGCTAATGTATTTCATTGTGTAAGATATATGTCTAGTGAGGGCTACTAGCAAGCTTGGAGTAGGTTACATATTCATACAATAAACCTTTCAAAACTTACATCTAGATTATCCCACACTTACACTAGTCCAAGAGCATGGTGAGCAAGAAATTAGAGTATATCTTTACAATTCACTGAAAACAACAACTAAGGGGAAACTACTATTCAGAAATCAAACATCTATGGCTATGGAAAGGTAGTAGCTAAATCAATCTGAATATACCTACAATGTACATGCTAACCTACTTTTTATAAGTGGTTCAATGGAAGTATATTTTAAATTTGAGGCATTATTTTGAAAAGGGGACTTGACTCCCTTCAAGTTTTGAAGATGGATGATTACTTTGATTAACCTTCTTTGCAAATTGGTAAGGATCTAACCATAAAGGAGCAAACTTGGGAATCTTCCCTTTGGGTTCATAAGATCATTCCCATAAGAGTACAAGGTCACCTACCTCAAATTCTTTGTCAAATGTTGATTGGTCAATCAAGCACTTGACTAAAGTTTGAAGCAAGTGATAGAGAGATAATTGTAAGGACCATGAATCGACCATTGTGTTGTTATCTTGAGGGTTAAACTAAAGGTTAAAAGACTTAAAATGGCTAATCAATTGCAAGTCTCTTTCCCTAAACTTTAGTAAATGTGGAGAAGTACAATGACATTTATTCTTAACTTGCCAAACAACTACTTTGACATTGTGAAATACTTGTGG
The DNA here is from genome assembly GCA_027924585.1 of Larix kaempferi. NCBI lineage: Eukaryota > Viridiplantae > Streptophyta > Pinopsida > Pinales > Pinaceae > Larix > Larix kaempferi. The sequence continues at coordinate 12,271,995 of BSBM01000099.1, forward strand.
ATATTAAACATTGAAATCTATCACCAAATGTAGTCCTAATACTAAAGCTTTGTATTCAGTTGTATTAATGATGTTGAAAAAAATGGTTTAAGAGAAAATATAGTTATATTTTGATTGGGGTCTATAAGAACACATCTAGCTCTTGTAATAGCATTAGACTTGGACCCATCAATGTAAAGCTACAAAAATATTGAAGATATTATTTTATCAAAGCTAGTGTTAGTTAAACCATAGAAAATAGTATCAAGGGTTTCAACTTGAGAGAGGGTGTAAATCTCAATATGTACTAATTAAATGGGAGGGGTTAATGAAGAAAAGGTATTGAGGTTGATCTTGAGGTGCATGATTGGTCCCTTCTTCCCTTTGAGTTTGGTTACAATGTACTATCATCAATTTTTCTCAATTTGTTGGATTTGATTTGACTTTCCTTTTTAAGGTAGCCACAAATGAGACTTGTCGATTGCAAAAGATCATTTTAAGCGTAGTGACTAGTATTAACTATAAAGAATGTCATATGTCTACAAAATATCACAACAACAATGTCAATTACTTGGTGTCCCCTTACATCTAAGGCCACTTGGATATCCTTCATATGACCTTCACTTCATATTTATCTAACTAAATGATTTGCAAATTGAATGTGATTGGTTTAGTGCTGAATTTCCAACACATTAAATATGGCATCACATATGATGAAGTGCCCAAGTCCACCAAAATAATTATGAATGTTACAATTCAATGAAGGCTAGTAAAAATGAATGTATTATGGATTTAGACCATTTTTTGAAGGTTGTGTTTAAAGGTGATACCTGCTTAGTTTTGGAAGTGTATTTCAATAATTTCAAGAGTAAATCCCATTGCTCACTTATCCTTAAAAGATTGTGCAAATAGATGTTTTTTCAGATATTTTAATGTTTTCAACTATGTTGTATATGGTATTAGAGGATGAAGAGGGCTGAGAAAATTTACCTTTTATTACAAAAGGATTACATGGAGTGCCAAGTTCAACCTGCTACTTATTCATGTTTTTGTAGTGGATAATCACTATGCCTTTTACCTACGTGTACTTCTTCCATTCCATTTTCTTCTCCCTCGTATTATTCGACTTTGTAGGCCTCAATGCAAGAAAAAATGGAACTACCCCATGATCTTGCTTCTGTATTAATTTGATTGTCATTTGGTATCATACCTTGTTAGCCCTCTATTTTGTGGTTGTTATCTATGTATACCTATAATTATAAGCTATCACTTGTGGTTGCCATTTATGTAATGCCTCTAATTACATGATCATGATTGATTTTATTCTCCTCATATGAGCATTGTTTTATATTGTTAAACCATGTTTTCAATATCTTTGGGAAAATATGAACCCCATATATACTTCTCCCTGGATTTACAAATCCTTTATCAATTTTCCTTTGGCTTGTTGGCACCTTCATATTGGAAACATACCAATAACACAATGTCATGTTATTAATACATACATCATTACTATAGTTGTCGACATTCTTTTCTAAAAAAACATAAGTTCGTATAGGTTATGATCCCCATTTCCAAGGGTATAAACTATACATGGATTTGAAGATGTAGATTTCCATAGTGAGTAATCATTATTTAGGGTTTCTAGAATACAATATGTCAAGATTTAGAAACATCCCAATGTTTTGAGTGAACACACCACCCATCATAAGGGAATCAAGAATGAGCTAAAATATGAGTGAAAAGAATGGTGTCGATAGATATTTAAAGATGAATAAGTTAGCCAGTGGAATCGAGAAGAAAAATATGGAGTTGAACAAAAAAATTATTATTAGTTTTATTCCTTTTAATAAAAAAAGATATTTTCTTTAAATATTAAATAAGTAGATAAGAAAAATAGAATATATGGGCAAAGAGTGAATATAAAAGGTATGTAGCCATGAAATAATAAAATAAAATGAATTATGAAGGTAAACAATAATAAATTAGAGAACTATAAGGAGTAAATGGTTAAAATGAAAATATATACAATAATAAAATAATATAGGGAGAAAATAATGTTAGACGATAATGAGGTGATGTTTATATAAAATATAAGAAAATAGGGGTATAAATTTGGATGGAAAAATGTGAATGGACCATCGTAATAATAATAAAATACAGATCATTAAGTTGAGAAAAGTTAATGATAATAATTTTTTTATTGAAAGAAGGTTAGGCTTATACTACTCTGTTTAGGGGTAAGAAGGGAAAATAAAAATGTTAAATTATTGAAATTGAGAACAAGTTAATCTAATCCTTGAAACCTCTAATCCATAAGCTTTCTCCATCCAATTAGGACTCACTCTTCTCACTCTTTTCAATTTCTTTTATGATTACCCCCCACCCTAGTTGTATTCTCCAATAATTTCAATAATTCTATAGAGCGCTAATTTTATTACAATATCTCTTGGCTTTTTTTTTAACAGAAATGGCTAACCAACTTTGATTATATAAAAAGAAGGAAAATACATAGCAGAGACTGATCAGATTGCTCCCATAAGAGGAAGACATCCATCACACCAAGTTCATCATGTTCTAGCTTATAACTATCATGGTATCTTCCTGTCCTATGAAAACTATAACATCTTATGAACTTCCCTAGGAGGAGTATGCAGAAGTAAAACATTGCTAAGATACTGCCTTATACAAAAACTGGAATTTCAAACCTTCCAGGTTGCCAAAATTGCAGCTGGTGCCTATTCTATGAGTTCCAGAAACCTTATACATAATACTAAAAAGCATTAAAAACATAACAAAACCAGAAAAAGTCCAACCCGTGACCAGAACCGACGAACAACTACTGCAGACCGATATCCATGGCAGCACCAGCAGAGTTCGCTACCCCATTCTTCTCTATGATGAGGTCCACAGAGTTTCCTACATTTGCCATGAACTTCTGCAATTTCTCCATTTTCTTGTTGATGTCTTCAAGATCACTGCCATAAACTTTGTGCTTGCGAGCCTTGTGAGGATAAACTAGACCCAGGGTCTCTTCTAGGTGTTCAACTTTCTTAGCAATGTTCTGGTTCAGAGCTTTTACCTCAGAGTGAGTAGCATACGCCAAATTGTAAAGGCGAGTTAAGATTTTCTTATACTCCAGCTTTTCACTACGAACCATCCTGACTTGCAGCTCCAGCTCCTGCAAACGGTCCAAGAATTCCACTTCATATTTTGAAATGCTACGATTCCCATTCTGTCCATGCGAATTCCCAACCCCGGCGTGCCTGCGACAAGGACCAAGCCCAGGGTTTCTCTCTGCTTCAGCCGAGTCTCCCCTCAATTCCTCCAACTTCAAACCCCAGCTACAACCGCCATTAGGGCCTCTCCCTAGCTTTCAGCACTTACCACATTTCAGGGTCACTTTGCCCCTTCCCTAAGGGAACCCAACGCCATGGTAAAACAAGTCACCCCCTCCCCGAGGACACCCAACACCGTGACGATCCATAATCCTGCCAACACAGAAATGATTCGAAAAAACGAGCAGCAGATGTAGAGTTCTGAAGACGATGGAATGAAGTCTGGGAAGCATCCAGATGCAATGATATACCACAGCATCCAGCCCGCATGCCGGCCAACTGGCGAGTTGGTTTAATGCCATAAATTCAAGCATGCGAGAGCGGCATACGAGGAGTGAAGGGGCCGTCGAATTTCCAAGGGAGATTTCCCAAAAAATCAATAATTTTGGCACTCTAAAGCAATGGACCCAATGATATAAAGGGAGCCAATAAAAGGGGGCATGATCCCAAACACTAAGGACTAACCTTAGTCTAGGGAATCCATGAATTTTCCAAGGCATCATTGTTATAACTTAGAGAGCCATAGGAGTGCCTGACTCCGATATTAGCCATTTCATCAACTTGTACATTTAGTCCTCGCAGAATATGCAGAAAGGTAAGCTCATGAAATTTTTTGTTGATGCAGAGTAGGAGATGATGCATTTTTTAGGTGGGATCTTTTCTTTTTCCGACTATACATCTAGCTTCTCTAATAATGGTTAAGGAATCTCCTAAGACCGTAAGTTTCTTTATTCCTAGGTTGATAGCAATCTCCAGTACTTTGATGAGACCAAGCTACTCCGCTCCATTATTGGTATTTCTTCCTATGCCCCAGGAAAACTCCTTCTGCTTGTTCCCCTTGGAGTCAAAAATTACTCCCCCCACACCTACCAACCCAGTACAATATCTCTTGGCTTCATTCTAACCCTTATCTCAAATTTCCTCATTTCCCCCTTTTTACTTATGCATTGGATTTATTGGTTTTCTTAACATATTGCTTACCTTTCTCTCCCCATGTCGAGTGTGCTAAATGTACGGAGTGTACCACATGATGCATCTATGTCAATACAAGTGGAGGTATTCCCTCTCACCATGGCGGATGGCTCTTGGTGACATTAAGGTTAGTGGATACATGGGAAAATTAATAATTCCTACTCCTGGCACCTCCCATCTCCCTCTTTAGTAGTACAGGCTATAGGATCTCTCGTCAAAGGCCTTGATTTGGATCATGGGAACCTGCTATTCCACCATTGTGTATGTACCTTGGCTAAGATCGAACACTTTCTATGACATCATGAATTGGTTGGGTGTTTAGACCTTCGGGCCACATGAAAGGAAGAGTATGAACAACAAGGTCGAGTAGGAGGTTGGGTTATTTCACTGGTTTGGTTAGCTCCCCCATATGCCTTTGCATTACACCTCCTGGGATTTCCTGAATTTGGCTTATTCGATCCTAATGGTGCGCATTGAGAGGACCAATAGCAGGGTCCTTACGGGGCCTAAACGCTCGCACGTGCCTAGAGTGTTAGCCGAACAAAGGAAGGTGAAAGCCTCATTCTATGGCATCATCTCTCCCCCTGTGCAAGAGAAGATTAATTGTATGTAATAGAGAATTGGAAACCAATTCATGGTCCCGACATTGGAGGAGCTCGCAACATATTTGGGAAAAATGTAGGAAGACCCTGGAAACACTCGCACTAGGGATACTTGTTATATGAATACCTTGGCGCTCCTCTGGCATAAGAAAACCCTTTTGGGTTGTGCAATTACCGACAGTGCCAATTGCCTGCTTGGACAAGAGGACCATGGCCCCAACCTCTCTACTAGAATGGAATGCATGGAAAATTAGATCCATATCATTCTTAAAGGGAAGATGGACCAAGATTCCAAGCTTAATATGCTGGATAGGGAGCTCATATGAAAATTCTTCCAATGAAAAGTTGCCCCAGCGAACTCAGGCCTCATCTTGTGCAGACATCCAACCATGGGACAAGCAAGCAATGTAGTTGTTGACTTTGAGGCGGTGGGCTCCAAGGTAATGCCTCACATTACTATTATGGATGATAATTAGTCTCACATGTTGCTACCCCTCAAGTCGGAATCAATTTCTATCTGGTCAATTGTTTCATGTTTTAAATTCATATATTTTAGATATTACGACTAGTAACCCCGACCTGTGGGGAAGTAGGTCTTCAATTTTTGTATTAGGATCTATATAGACAATAAGATAAACAATAGTGATAGTCTCAACCTTCATATTTTCTCCACTCGCAATAGCTATAATTGGCAGTTAGTTTCTAAACTTTGGAGGGGTGATTGGTCTGGTTTCCCCAGTGGTAAGTCAGTTACCCCTGTAACTGTATCTTCTCTTTTTTATTAATATAACATTCTAGTCTCGAACTTTACATAATAAAAAAAAAAAAAAAAAAAAAAAAAAAAAAAAACCATATTTCTTTCCTTTGTAGTTTGTCAAATCCCCCACCCCCTTTTTTTTATCATTTCCCTAATTAACCTCATGGTTAGCCACTTTTATATATTTTATATCATTACCTAATTGTCTAAATTCTCAATTTTAATAATTTTACATTTTCATTTTCTCTTCTTACCCCTAAATACAATACTATAAGTCTAACCTTCTTTCAATAAAAAATTATTATTATTAACTTTTCTCAACTTAATGATCTATATTTTATTATTATTACAGTGGTCCATTCCCGCTTTTCCATTCAATTTTATACCCTTATTTTTATTATCTTTTAATATAAATATCACCTCATTACCATCTAACATTATTTTATTACAATTACTTTAACAAAAGCGAGTAAATTTATATTAAAAAGATGTTGAACACAACCAAATAGTTACAAAAGTTTTCCAAAGTATTGCCCAGTTCAAAAAACCACAAAGTTGTTCTCAACAATCTAGCATCTACTTGTAGCCTTGTGAGTGCTACAGGAATAACAAAAAGGATTTTGATATTGTAAACTCTTACATAATGTACTTGTAGCCTTGTGAGTGCTACAGGAATAACAAAACGGATTTTGATATTGTAAACTCTTACATAATGTCCAAGTATAGAGACACAAAAACATAACATTTACCAAATTTTTAAAACAAAACACTTTTATTGCCCACTCTTAGGGGAGCCATTGAATGTGGGGATGGCCCCCATTTTAAATCATTACATGTTTTCCAAGTGTTGTGGTGTGATTAGCTAATCAATCAGCCACATGATTATTGTGCCTTCATATGTGCACCAAAATTGACTACTCCAATGCCCCTCGTGAGATCTATAATTTGAGATTGCAACCTCCCAATAATCTGATCACCTAGGGGGTTCCATTTTCTAGCTTGCAAGATGATTAAGAGAGAATCCTTGATTACCATAATGCTTTGAATTCCAAGAGAGACAATATAGTCAAGGCCCATGAACAACGGGTATCTTTCCGCCAGATTGTTGGTGGCTTTTCCCAAGCCCCATGAAAATTAAATGATTTGATTTCTTTCGAGATCAAAAAGAATCCCACCCACTCCTACCACCCCTCCTACATTATTTTATTATCATTATTTATTTTTCTTGATTATATGTTTTTTTCATTTTGACTATTTACTCCTTACATTTCTCTAATTTATTATTTTTTAACTTCATAATTCATTTTATTTTATTATTTCATGGCTGCACCCTCTTTTATATTCACTCTTCGCCCATATATTCTATTTTTCTTATCTACCTAGTTAATATTTAAATCAAAAGTATTTTCCTTATTAAAAGGAATAAAACTAATAATATTTTTTTTACTCAACTCCATATTTTTCTTCCCAATTCCGACAGCTAAATTATTCATATTTAAATATCTCTCGGCACCATTATTTTCACTCATTTTTTAGCTCATTCTTGATCCCTGGTGATGGATGGAGTGTCCACTCAAAATGTTGGTACGTTTCTAAACCTTGACACAGTTATTCCAGAAACCCTAAATAATGTACATGGATTGCCAAGAGAAATTGAAATGTAACCTAGAAGACCGATTATATTTTATGTAATTATCGAGAAGAGTTTAATTAGATCCTACTAATCAACTCAGTACAAATGTATGCTCTATGGCATTTCCAACTCTTGCATCGCTTTGATTAGAAATTGATCTAAATAGAGATTAGAAAGAAACAAATAATGAATAAGATGCTGGTGAGATTGTCTTCATTCTCGGAAGCATCATTCCTTTAGACACCCTGCTTCATGAATGTGACTCAATAGTTTATTGTAAATCCATGATTCTTGAGAAGCAATTACCATCTAGTTTCCTTTGAATATCCGTTTAGTTTGGTTGGTCTTGTGAATTGTGACAGTGTTTTGTTTCCTTCCTCCACTTTTCGATTGCCCGTAGTCCAAATTTTCCATCCATGGTCTTGTTTGAAAATTTATACATGGTTAAAAGTTGTGGTAGTTTTCTGCCCAATTGCCACCTTTTACAATTGAATTTGATTTCAAACCCAAGTTGCACAAACTTGGAAACATGTACATATTCTCGAAATGGGAACACCTAGAAACATGATCCCCCTCAAACGAGTAATCGAGGAAATGCGATATATAAAAAATAGAAAAATATATGCATATAGTTTTTTAAATAACACATTATTTTTCAAGAAAATAAGAATGAAACACACAAATGGCATTTTAGAAGGAAACCCATGTCTATATTAATTCCCATAGATGATTACATTGTGAAAAAATCCAAATTATAAAATCAAAGTTTATAAATGAGGCTGTACATCCAGAAGCAACCTTTATATATGAGGTCGAAGCTATATGTGCCAAAATAAAACATGAGCGAAAGCCTAAATCATATCCATCTCATCTTCACCTTCTATTTTTTTCCAAATGAATGTAACAAATTAAAGGTTAATTTGTCTTCAATTTCCATAGATAGGTGTTTTTAGATCTCCAATGGGTCCCACACCACTACTCATGGGCACTTTGGTAGGCCCAGGAATTTTAAAAACACAACAAAATGAGGGGTCTTCATGCCAAAACACCATGAAAAAACCCTAATTTGTATCGTACATCATTTCCAAATCATAAAATGCCATACAACACAACTAAGGGCATTTCTAAGGCATTTTGTACTTGTTTCAACATATTTCAAGTATTTGTAAATTTGGTTGGGTGTTTCATGCAACTTAGTTTCAAACCTCCTACTTTAGTGGAGGATCTATGCTCCTTTGACATTGAGGCCTTGTTGGAGTCGAGTTTTGGAAATCCTTTCAATGACGAGTCATTTCTACCTAAAATACTACTATGTTTTGCTCTGTGCTTTGAAAGGTATGATTGGCTTCCTCTCTGTGTTACCTTGAAAGTTTTGAATCTTCTAGGTGAGGAGTTTCAAAGTAAACACCAAAACTATGACCTGGGGACTTTATCAAAGGGGTACATAAAGTTAACTTTGGAATTTGTAAGCTTACCTAAAATGTTGGTTCTTGCTCTAGAACTTCTCTTGAGTCCATTGCAAAGATATTCCCCCTTTTTGAAGAGTCTTCCATTTCACGTTGATCTTCTCTTACCACTTCTTCAATTTTTCAAGCGGCCTTATCCACTTTATGATCTTCAACTCCTTTCATGGGATCTTCTTCTAAACTCTATTTTTATCCTTTTATGTCTACTACGTTTCAAGTTTTGCTTTTCTTCCATTTCCAGTCCAACAAAACTGTTGTTGGAAATAAGTTATTCATTTATCTTTGGTTGCCACTTCCATTTCATTAAGATTTTAGAAGCTTTCTCCTTAGTCCTTTCTGTAGAGAACATATTCTCTCCTAAAGGGCCTACTTCCTCATTATGTGGCTACTCCTTAAAGTTTCTCGAGGGGACTAGGTATAATTCTTTGTTTTGCAATACTTTTGCAATATTCTCTACCTCTAAGTCTTCTAGTTTCTTTAGACAACTTTTTCCAAAGGCCATAGTCAAGGCGGAGTCTACATTTAAATAGGGTGTTCCCATAATTTAAAATTTAAAATCCTTCTCCCATATTCGAGATCTTGACCTTAGAAGTAATTTTTTAAATGTGGAAATAAGTGGCTAGTTTCCTTTGACTAGTTAGTTTCGCCATTCCTATTAAGGATCATGGGATATTCCATATGGATCTAAAGGACTAATCGCTCCAAAATTCAAAGGGTAAGAGTGAAGGCATACCCAAACCAATGTTTTTGCAAGATCCCAAAGTTCAGAATTTCATGAACATACCAACTCTGTTCACGAATGATAGATCTAATTCAAACACTAGATCTTTGTCTTCCTTCGAGGAAAAGACAAACAAAAAAATGTCGCCTTACCAGGAGAGATAGCTCATAGTCTCCTTTCAATTTCCAATTGTTGTTTATCCACCCAGTTAGGGTTTTCCTTAAGGACCATAGCCCAATAAGGGTCTACATTACACTAAGCACCTTAATAAGTTCCAGTATATTGTAAGCTATGTTCACCAAATCAATTGTGATATTACTAGATTCCCTCTTCTCCTTGCACCCATTCTCCAAAGGTCATAGTAGATCTTGTTTTTTTTACATGTATAAATTAAACTAGGCAACTTAAGTTTCATGCTATCCTCTTCCATGGTTACCAGATCAATTATGATATTATTATATTCACTCTTCTCCTAGCATCCACTCTCCAAAGGTCACAGTAGATCTTGATTTTTTACTCAACCTGGAGAATATCAACTAGGAGCTCAACTACTCTAAATCCATCCCCCAAATAATCATCATCTCTCACTTTTATTAGTCTCAATTACACTTTTGGTCTATCATGGCATCTTTTACGATTACAATTGATGGCTATTTGTATCTTCCTCTAAATATATATGTATTATTATCGATAAAGTGGATTACAATAGTTGAAAACCAAGTAGACTTAGAGCTAGTGAGTAGTTTTGGAGATAATAAATAGCAAATAAAATTAGATTCTCACTAATAAATTACTTGTTGGCCTATCATAATTTGTCTTCAAGAAAGATGATATCCTAGGTGAAGTTATTGTTGGAAGGAGCTCCCTTCAAAACTGAGCTTCAAGTTCTTGAATGAATTTGTCTCACAGAATCTTGTGCTTAATATCACTTGAAACTGTGCGATCCACGTGCTTCCAAGCCTTGTCTAAAACAATGACTGATTGATCAAATAAAGCTTTTCTTATATTATGTTGAATTGTATAAATTATTATCTTGTAGGAAATGTTTTCAAGTTTGGACTTGGATCATAATCGATTTACCCAAACATTACCTCTTGGCTCGAGAACTTGGATCAAAACTGGCAGTGAATTACTCAATTGAATGAAAAATACAAACTTTAATGTAAAAAATTCATGTACATGAATGTAATTCCAAACCATTAGACACCAAATACGCAATGTTGATTCATACATATTGTACATGTAAAAGTGTAAATAGGCAAAAGTTGTTGGGAGCAAGGAGCAAGAGCAAAAGGCAATATTTCAAAAGCTTCCATTTGGGGAGTGTTTTTTATATAATGCATCTTTTAATAATTTTGATGCATATATATTGAAAAAACATGCAGAATGTAAAATTCGTTGTAGAAAATTTAAAACATAGATCTAACCATTTAGTACACATATAACATCAATCACCTAGTAGATATGACCTATAACATTGGTATTAAATGATCAATCATCAACAACATCAACCTTGTCACATACCTTATGACCTCACGATGCTTTTGGGCCACGAGATACTCAATATCTCAAAGAAAATTCACCTATGATACTCAAATTGGTTTTCCATTAATTTAGTTATCAATTTTCAGCAGAATTAAATATAAATATGGTAACCCAAAATTAAATATAAGCATATTAAAAATACATAGGTAATATTCCACATGAAAGCATGCACACAATACTAGGAAATCCATGTAATCAATTATTCAAGTAACAATAAACTAAATAGATATAATTTAAATACAATGATGGTTTCATATACAAATAGAAACTTACCTCCAATTAACTGCAGACTAAGGATGTTCCTCCCAGCCATAGGCACTATGTTATATCAAATCTCTCCATAATAGAGGCCACCCCCGAGTTGGGGCTATCAATCCATAAGAAGGTACCGAGTTCCCCCGCTATATATATCCCAATCCTCTAGCAGTCATCCCTATCATCTTGCACAACCCAATGAATGGGGCTCCCTTCTTTGAGTTAAGAGTCCCTCGGGTTCCCTTATCTGAGTTAACAGTCCCTCAGGTTCTTTACCCCATTTCCTGTCTAAGGCTCCAACACAGGTCGGCCAGTGAATCTTCATGCCGAGACTCCAGGGAACTCAGTTGTTCTTGGGTATGGGTCCAAGTTATAGCACAGGTGATGGATCTAGGCTATCATACGATATGGACTCTCTGATGGTAGAATGATGGTGTCTCCATGATAGTAGAATGATGGCAGAATGTACTAGTTCTCAATCATTTATATGCATGTTGGGAATTAGCCAAGTGGCATGCAAGGCTAAGGAGAGTTGGACAAATGACACTCATGGGGAGTTTACCTTTTCCCCCCACTAATCCCATGGCTTAGGATAATTAACTCAGGTTAAGGCTAATGCAATTTAATTAAAGATGCTTTTATAAAACTTAGGATGAAAAGGTATAATAAGGATAGTAACTTAAATTCTACGTCACTGGGGTCATCTCCCCCTTAAACCCCCTTCTCAATCTCCCTCTTGTGGAATCATATCCCCCCATCTATTCTTTGTCCTTCTTAGTCTGTAGTATTCATGGATTTTATATTATATAAAATGTACATACTTACATCATATAGTCACACTAAACCATTCATGCACGACTTCTATCCATTTCATTAATATTTACATGATTACATTATGGGGTAAAAAATGGGGTGTTACATTCCCTTCCCCCTTAATTTATGCATCGTCCTTGGTGCATCATCAACACTATATATACAATGATAGAATTTAACATGCCTTTAGACATGTACAATCTGCTGCTACACAGTGCCCTTTGGTTCCCAAGTTGCTTCCTCAGCCCCATTTGCCCACCATTTGCCACAACATTATTGGTCCTTGCAATATGGAATAGTTGTTGGCCATCTCATCCACAATGCACCAACATTGATTGTCCACTACCCCAGTGGACTTTCCAAGCTTGGCACATCCACATGTACCTATATCAATAATTGCAAAGAATTATGCATGTTATAATCATTCTTATGAAATAGTCATAATGTCCGTAGCAATTTTCCAAAACCAAAAGGTAAGAACATATATTCATTTCATCAAATAAGTATGAAATCTCTATCCGATACTTATCTGCATGCATATTTCTTTTCATTCACAAGGTTTCTATTGGAAAGAATTCAACTCATTGCTCGTCTTGACACACCCTCTACAGTTGTCCCAATCCATAACACTCCTCCCCCATTATCCTACACAACACAAGGAATGGGATCCCTTATCTACATGCAGTCCCTCAAGTTATCTCAATTCCCTTCCAGTGCTCCAGCATAGTACAACCATGGAATCTCCATGCTAGGACTCTAAAGATATCATGAATTGTTCATAGAAGATCCATTAAAGTTGCCTCTTCTTTGCAGTCACACACCCTCCATGCTTAGGCATCCCCTTCTTTGAGTTTAAAGTCCCTCTGGCGATCCATCATTTGCCAAGGATTTCTTGCAAAAGAAGAGAATAACTTATAGGGTTCTTGTGTCCTTGCAGTGGCATTCTTCCTAGTATTTACAACTTACAATTGCCATCATGGGCTCTAGTAAGTAGATTCACCATCCACCTATGTCATAAACATAAACATACATGTATTAGGAATCATACTTTTATCTATCAATTAATCTTGGAAATCATTATCACAACAATTAAATTCCTAATAATAACATGAGTTCCACACATAATACTTAGCTTTCATTGGCATGAGCCATAGTCCATATCTTCATTATGGCTCACTTTCACTACCATATCCAAGACATCTCTTTCTTTTATACAACCTTGTTCTCTCAATAGAGCATTTGTGTAGTCCATCCAATCTGACTACTTTTTCATACATTTCTTTCACTACATTCACAACAACTCATGAAATGATCTCAAAATAATACATTACCAATAAGTCTACCATTTCAACTACTAACATATTGTACAATAAAATATGCCATAACTTGCATTCACATAATACATTCAACATATATGCCCACATATGTGTATTTGTAACTACACAATTTACATAATCTATTAATGCATATACATGCAATGCATCATTTCATTGATTCATGATTACCATATCAAGTTACAAACCCTGATTTGCCTTGGTTATTTACCCATAACCAACGCACTCATGGAATACTATTCATATGAATGCATTATAGTCATTTCTCACACATGGCATGATATTGTTGAACTTTAGTTAATGTCAATGATGTCAACTGATGTCAAAGAGGATCCAGTATTCATGTGCCAATTTGAAGAAATATATGAAAGACACTTGAAGAAGTATATCCAGTTGTGCCAGCTTAAAGAAGTATATGAAAGATAGTTTGAAGAAGTATATGGATGCTAGTATGAAGAAGTATATCCAGAAGTGCATCCAATCTAAAGAAATATGGTACAGGTGCGGGTCTCAAGTCCATCTAGTCATACTATTTCAAAGGTATATGCCAAAGACATGGTTGGACAAGTTTCGGGAGTACGCAAGCATCTTGGAACAAGAAACGATTGAACAAGGAAGCAAGTCTTGAATGCATGCAAGACTCACCAATTGGAAGAAGCATTCAAGTTGTTGAAGAACACCAGAGTACCAAAAGGATGTGGTGGTTGCAGAAGTCAAATGCGCAAGTCCCACAAGTAATGGTACAACAAGGGCACAAGACCATATCACAAGGGCGCAAGTCCCACTAAGAAAAGGACCAAGTATGTGCAATACCCACAAGAGATGACACCTCAGCGGTGCAGAACATGACAAGTGGCAGAAGCATGAACCATGAATCAAAGAAGAAGGAAAGCCACAACCAACTTATGGACATACAATCCACGCAGAACAAGTATAAATAAGAAGACAAGTTGGAATATTGAAGTAAGCTTGTAAGCTTGTAAGCTCGAAGACTGGAAGATATAGATTTAGCAAGCTTCTTATTTTAGGGCATCAAGGGCTTATGGAACCATAACAACATGATCTAGCAAAGACCGAGTGCGCACAAGCAAAAGAATGGAATAGTTGATGGTGCACAGATTGATGTAGTTTATCTGTGACACTTGCGGGAAGACAGAAATGCAAAATTACAGGGGATGTGCAAGTGCAAGAGAAAAAAAATGACAATATCGCAAACAACACACAAACAGTCACAAATGATCTAAGTCAGATGCACAAAGACTGACTTGAAGTATATCTAGTGATGCACGAAGTGAATAAGTTTATCTAATGCGCTAAGATAGAGTTGCAACACAGTGAAGGATGCGCATTATGATATGGATGATCTGAGACAATTGCGTTAAACAAAAAGGCTAAATCACAGATGGTGCACAAAAGGTCGCAGATTATCTAAAGACTATTGCACCAAGACAAAATGGAAACATCACATAAGGTGTGCAGACCTATCTGATATTGATGCACAAAGTTAGAACAATACCTCATCTAAAGATGCACAATATCAGTCGAAGTTGCAGATGCGTAGAAAGAAAATGACATATTGAACCAGAGCACAGGCTGCAGAATATGATGAAGCAACACAAATTTTGTGAAGTGCGAAGTCAATTGTAATGTTGTGCAGTGATAAGTTAATTTTGAAGTAAGGTGATGTATGCAATACAATGAAAGCAAGATTACAACATACAGAAGGTGCACACAGCAAAACGAACAACAATTAATATGAAGAGTGCATGGATCAAAATAACATAAAAGCAACATCTTCTTCTTTCATATTAGGCCGACAGGACGGGGAAAGGAGCAGGGGGTCGAAGCCTCCTTCTAGTTGGAGCTAGTAAATTAGGGAGTTGGTGCTTCCTTCAATTCGATGCCTGTAAAACCAGGGGGTCGATGCCTCCTTCAAGTTGGTGCTCGAGAACTTTGGAAGTGGTGCTTCCTTGAATGTAATATTTATATTATAAGAGAGCATTCCATGTTTTTCTCCGCTTTGGTTTTCCACGTAAAAATATGTGTGTTATGTGTACTATGCTCATGTGATGTTGAATGTTTTATTTATGGTGGATGCATAATTAAAGTTCAGATTAATTAGTTAAGAATTAAAAAACTGTTCATAACTGCGCTAATACTGATTCACCCCCCCTCTCAATATTAATAAGATTCCAATAATTGGTAACAGAGTGGGTGTCTTCACTAACAACTTAACATCTAGAAGATAGATCTGTGCACAGATATGGACAAGGAGTGAGGTCTCTCCACCAACAGAGCACCAAGATTTGATGGTACCAACTACACCTTCTGGAGGTTCAGGATGTAAGTATATCTGCAATCTCTTGAAGCTTATGTTTGGTAGTCCATTGTGGATGGTTATAATGTTCTAGTGGTCGTACCAATTGATCCAGCTGAGAAGAGAAAGTATGAATGCAATGCAAACGCCAAAAATGCATTGTTGTGTGGGTTAACAGACGTTGAATTTACTAAGGTCATGCATTTCACATTAGCTAAAGAGGTATGCGACAAAATCAGAAATGTCTATGAAGGTGATGAGAAAGTAAAGAAAGCAAAGTTGCAAAATTACTCTAGATTATATGAATCTTTGAAAATGAAAGATGAAGAGAATATTGCCTCTTACTTCTTGCGAGTTGATGAGTTAGTAAATGTTATCAAGAGTCTTGTAGTTACACTAGAAGAAGAATTAGTAGTGCAAAAGATACTAAGAACTCTGCCTCCAAGGTTTGACACAAAGGTATATGTGTTAGAAGATAGAGCCAATCTTGCAGATTTGACAAGGGATGAGCTTCAAGGGATCTTGACTGCATACGAGATGAGAACAGAGAAATAAAATCCCATCAGAAAGGAAGTTGCTTTCAAAGCTACTGGAAAGGCTAAGCATGAGCATGAGAAAGAATCTTGTGATGAATCAGATGAGGAAGAATCAATTTTTGTGAGAAAGCTGAAAAGAGGACATGGTAAGTATAAGAACAAATTGTCTTTCAAATGTTTCAGATGTGGAAGGATAGGCCACTTTTCTTCGAAGTGTCCATACAAGGAAGATGGAGATAGTGATAGGAAGGAAGAAACTTCCCATGAACAAAGAATGGCACACACTCAAGACAAACCTGAGAATAAGAAGAAAGTTCCAAAGCAGAGGAATATTTTGTACATTGAGGAAGACAACAGTTTATCCGAAGGAAGTGATTGCGATGATAAGCCAAAGAGGTACTATTCATGGCCTTTGTTGAAGATGAAAATAGTGAGGAAAAGAAAAAGAATTGTCCATCTGTCAAGAAGAACACATATGTTGCGCAAAGTCAACTTGGAACATTGAATACGTATTTCTTTAGTGGATCCTTCAATACACCTCCAAATCCTGTCGCAGAAAGTAAATCATATAGTCAACCCAAAGAGGAAGAAACTATGGAGGTTGATTGGGAAGGTGAACTAGTCAGTGCCTTAGATGAATTGAAGAAGTCAAGAAGGAAGTAAACTAGTGTAGGACCAATTGACAAAATATGAAGAGCAGGATAAGCAAGCTAAGGTGTTTCAGGAATCTATTGAGAAACAAGTTAGTGAAAAGGTGGTGAACTGCGAGAAACAACTGGACTGCGCAGTTGAAAATATCAAGATTCTTGAAGAAGATAGTTCGACATTGAAGACTTCCTTGGAAGAGTTGGCGTGGAAGAACAAATTGCTAACGAGTCAGCTTGAACAGAAGGATAAAGAGATCTCTCGCTTAGAAGACAAGTTGACCGATATAAAGGGAAATAAACAAGTTCAAGATCACATCATAAGTGATACTACAAATTGCGCACATCTAGGAAGTGACAAGGTTGGTCTTGAAGATGAAGTGAAGAATAAATTCAAAGGCAGCACATCAATCATGAATAAGATTATGAACATTCAGTGATCTCCTGCAGACAAGTTAGGACTTGGCTATTGCAAATCAAATGAGAAGGTAGGCGACAATTAACATTGTCCAAATCAAATGAATTCATTTAGGTATGATAATTCCTTCAGTGATTACAATTCTTTTCATTACACTACCCAAAGAAGGACTAAAAGAATGAAGTGCGCAAGGTGCAATTACATTGTTCATATTGCGAAGTATTGTCAAACTATGAGATGTTATGCTTGTGATGGCTTTGGACATAAGGCTTTGTATTGTCGAAGAACAATGAAATTTCCAAATGGAAACATGATGCGCAAAATAAATTGCAATACGAGGACCAAAAGGGAAGATAGTCAAGCGCAGAAGAAACTAACAAGTCAAGTACATCTCAAGCAACAAGTGATTACTGCCCCTCTTGCTAATCCCTAAGATATTTAGTGATATCCTTGAATTCAGCATGATGCTTATTATGAATTCAAGGATTGTATTAGTGAAGGATACAGTTAGAGAATATTTGAGGTTGGTTGTTGCATTGATGTTATATGTTCAATTATTGTTGAGTTGAGTTGGATTGTCGTAAAAAAGAAAAGGAGAATGCATAACAATATTGATGATGATCAAACATAAGAAAATTCAATATATGCACATATATTCAATTAGTTTATGTGATTGTTGCATAAAGTGCACATACATTTAACAAAAGAAAGAAAAGTTCAAATGAGCATTGTCGAAGAACAAACACATGAGTCTGCACATATACATAATCGAACTTGAATTATATTCAAAATTGTGTCTTTAAAAAATTGCATAATCTCTCTATCGTAGAATACAGAGTTGAGGCACAACAGAGGTGGCATGAAAAGAAATAATTGAAGTTCAAAACTATGACGACAGTCGTATCAAGAAAAAATGTGAATTACAAGAGTAATTCAGAGCCGCAACTCAAGGTCTAGTTCTACATCATAACCAGCTGGTTGTTGAGCAAGTCGAAGTTCCAAATCCATTGAAGTTGGATCATTGAATTCAGAGGATGCATGTAGAGGATAAAGTTGCAGATTTGCAGACGACGCATTGTCAGTAGAATTCTTGGCCCGAATCAAGTTCAGCATGTCAAGAATCTATTGTTGTTGTTGCTCCAAAAATTCTACTCACTTTCTCAGATCGAAGAATTCCTCCGCATTGTTGTGGTTTACTTGCGACTGAGTGTACAAGTGATTGAACTCAAACTCCTTCATTTGGCTTTGCCAAATGCCCATGTCCACTCTCAATCGAGTGAACTTTGATCACTGTGACTGAACCGCAAGGTGTACACTATCAAGTGAATCATTAAACTTCTAGAAGAAGGAGGTCATAATTGAATAAGTTGAGATACACAGAGGCAACAAGACGCAGAGTAAGACGACAGAAAAACAAGGGTGACGAACCAGGAATTTCGTAGCTCTCTTATAGAATTGGATGGTAGTTCTTCACGCATGCAAACATTAAGTTGAAGAGATGAGGAGTAAATCACATTCAAGTCTGCATGATCTGAAGCTTGCTATGGAGATTGCAAAAGTAATTGCACGAGTTAATGAATTGGGAGAGGGGAAAAGCGGAAATCTAATTCAATGTTCCATGCAACCGGAATGATGTCGCCCAAAATGCTCAAGTACAAATGTGACACATCAAATATTCCACACGAATTGTTTGTCACGTCACTTTATTCCAAGCTGGCCGACAGGTGGAAGTGTGTGCAAAATATTTGGTTGTCATGGAATGATATGCAACGTCAGAAAAGGTAACGATGAATGGTCATAGTGCAATAAAAGCGACATATGGAATAATTAGACGCTAAAAGAAATTGACCAAGAAGACAATGCAAAAGCATAAAAGCAGACGAGATTCAGCACTTTGTAGTATACATGATAGGAAGATGGTATGAAGGATTGATAATTGATATGACAGGAATAGAAGATCAAGATAGAAGGAATATAACAACTGTATAGGGGGAGCATATCCGATTCAACTACAAAAACAATGTACAGATTGCAAGGGAACTAAAATCTGTGCAAAGACCCCAGCAAAAGAATGAAGCATGAAGGCAGTGGGAGTAAGTCAAAGGAAGCAAATTTATGAGACTAGCGCAAAACAGAAGAAAGGAGAACCTATAATTGCATAGTGATGGCACCTCTTTACCATTGATGTCAAAGGGGGAGAAAGATCATGAAGCATGTGATCAGCGCAAAGATGAAAATCAGCTGAAAAATATCATGAAGCATGCGATCTGCGCAAAAATTAAAGAAAGCAGAAAGAGCATTGACAACAGGATGCGCAGATGAGTAAAGGTTCAAACTGGAAAAAAACACAGGGGGAGTATTGCGAAACGCATAGATGAAGCGTACAACTTCATGAGATGATTATGCACAGCTTCATGATGTGTTGACATCAATGCCAAAGGGGGATATTGTTGAAATTTGGTGGTCATTAATGTCAACTAATGTCAAAGATGATTCAATATTCCTATGCCATCTTGAAGAAATATATGAAAGACACTTGAAGAAGTATATCCAGTTGCGTCATCTTAAATAAGTATATGAAATATAGTTTGAAGAAGTATATGGATGGCATTATGAAGAAGTATTTCCAGAAATGCATACAATATGAAGAAATATGGTACAGGTACAGGTGTCAAGTCCACCTTTTCATACTACTTCAAAGGTATATGCCAAAGACATGGTTGGACAATGTTCAGGAGTGCAGAAGAAAATTGGAACAAGAAACGGTAAACAAGGAAGCAAGTCCCGAATGCACGCAAGACTCACTAATCATAAGAAGCATTCAAGTTGTTGAAGCACACAAGAGTACCAAAAGGATGTGGTGGTTGGAGAATTCAAGTGCACAAGTACCACAAGTAATGGTACATCAAGGGCGCAAGACCCACTAAGAAAAGGACCAAGTATGTGCAAGACCCACAAGAGATGACACCTCAACGACGAAAAACATGACAAGTGGTGGAAGCATGAACCGTGAAGCAAGGAATAACGAAATCCACAACCAACTTGGTGACATATAATCTACGTAGGACAAGTATAAATAAGAAGCCAATTTGGAAGATTGAAGTAAGCTTGTAAGCTTGTAAGCTTGGAGACTGGAAGATATAGATTTAGAAAGCTTCTTATTTCGAGGCATCAAGGACTCATGGAACTAGAAAAACATGATCTAGCAAAGATCCAAGTGCTCACAAGCAAAGGAATGGAATAGATGATGGTGCATAGATTGATGTAGTTTATCTATGAAAGTTGCGCAAAGACAGAATTGCATAATTACAGGGGATGTGCAAGTGCATGAGAACAGAATCATAGTATCACAGGCAGCACACAGACAATCATAGATGATCTAAGACATATGCACAAATACTGACTTGAATTATATCTAGTAATGTGTGAAGTGAAGAAGTTTATCTAATATGCTAAGACAAAGTTACAACACAGTGAAGGATGCGCATTATGATATGGATGATCTGTGAAAAGTGCGTTAAATAGAAAGGAAGATTCACAGATGATGAAAAAAAGTTCGTAGATTATCTAAAGAATGTTGCACCAAGACAGAACAGAAAAATCACAGAAGGTGCGTAGACCTATCTGATACTGATGTGCGAAATCAGAATAGTACCTCATCAAAAGATGTGTAGTATCAGTTGAAGTTGCAAATGCACATAAATAGAATAACATATTGAACCAGAGTGCATACTGTATAATATGATGAAGCAACACAAAGTTTGTGAAGTGTGAAGTCAATTGTTGTTGTGAAGTGTGAAGTCAATTGTTGTTGTGAAGTGATAAGTTAAGTGTGAATTCAGGTGATGTATGCAATATAGTGACATTAATATTACAACATATAGAATGTGCACATTGTAGAATGAACAACAATTAATCTGAAGAGTGTGTGAATCACAAGAATAGCAAAGCAACATCTTCTTCTTTCATATTAGGGCGACAGGATGGGGCAAGGAGCAGGGGGTTGAAGCCTCCTTCCAGTTGGATTTGGTAAATCAGGGTGTTGGTGCTTCCTTTAGGTCAGTGCCTGTAAAACTAGGGGGTCAGTGCCTCCTTCCATTTGGTGCTGGAGAAATTTGGAATTCGGTGCATCCTTGAATGTAATCGTTATATTATAAGAGAGCATTTCATGGTTTTATCCCGTTCGGGTTTCCACGTAAAAATCTATGTGTTCTGTGTGTTGTGCTCATGTGATGTTGAATGTTTTATTTATGGTGGATGCATAATTAAAGTTCACATTAATCAGTTAAGAAGTTAAAAATTGTTCATAACTGCGCTAATATTGATTCACCCCCCTCTAAGTATTAATAAGATTCCAATAGATATTACAACCCCATACCACACCATATTGAGTGGGGTGCCATTTAATTTCAATGCATTCAATATCACATGCATACTGGAACATGATTTTAAAAATATGGTTGAAGGAATTCTTACCCAATTCTTTTTTCCTCACTTATGCAAGAAACATAAATAATTCATACATGAATAGTTTCCATTGACATGTCTAATGTTACCTTATCAGCTGGCCTTATTGAAAACTACATTATCCTTTCACCAACCTTTGGATCAGATTATCATGTCTATTACTCTTTTTTAATTGACTTTTAATTCACTTGCATAGGCTATAACTTCACCACATGGGTGATCTTATCCGCAGACTTATCACAAACCCAATAGCCTTGCTAGAGTGTTCATCATTTGTTGTTGTCATATGCTTATTAGTATCTTGTAGTTTGGACTAATGTTATGGTAGCTTCCTTTATTGTCTTGGGATAAACTCCAAACCCATATCTTTTCACCACAATTGTGTTCCTTCACTAAGTTTACTCTGTATCTGATTCACCTTTGTACTGATGTTCAATTTTCCTGAGAAATTTTCCAGCCAAGTCCAACTTGGCTCTTTTTCTTAATTTTCCAAGCACTTCAAGTTTCATTTGCTGATTCCTTTCTTGGCCATTCATATTCTGAGTTTAAATTTACCTACCATTATTCTTCAATACTCATACAATTGCAACTTATGTCATACCATCTTCATATAGACTACTTCCCACGGCCCATTCTTCTTGCATTCTATATAAAGAATTGGTATTATGTTATCTCTGTATTCCTCTGCTTCCTTCTAGAAGTGTCCACACTGGTTATGTTCTACTAAATTTGCTACACATATGTTCCTTTAAAGTGTTGTTATCATCCTTTATGTTTCCACGTTTAACCATTCTCCTTTATTGTTGGAATCATCTTCTCGATTCTTTAATATCTTCCAATGACTTGGACATCCACCATATGACATCCCATGCTCTTATCTCTGAGTGTGTGCAAGCTTTATTTAATTCTGAAATTTTTCTTGCACATCTTTAGATTACTTCCTACAATCTCTACTATGCCATCCGTGATAGTTCCATTAAATGAAGTGTTTAATTAATACATTAGTATCTTTTATGATTACCTTGTAATCATGGAGTATATTTCTTCATTAGTTACTTGTTTGTCCTTACCTTAGAAAGTTAGGGAATTGTTGTTATGCAACAAATTTCCAAAAAAGAGAATGAGAAGAGAAAACATAGACCAAAAAGAGTACTCCATGACTTTAATGAAGAAAATAGATGAATAACAAGCCTCTTCACGGGGGAAACCACCTTATACAATGTACTAAGTACACAAGACAAGACAATACAAGATGCTCCAAATGAAAATGTCTCCTTCCTATATATAGGAGACTAAGAGGTACAATTCCAACTAATTAACCCAAGCCGACATAACTAATATAAACATACTAATGATAATTACAACTAATGGACCAAGCTGACATCAAAACTAACATAATGTGACCCATATAAGGGGAAATGTTCCCACATTTAGGGCTTAACATGCCCCTCCCCTTCAGACAAGTCTTGTCCTCAACACCTGGTTAGTTGTGGATGCTTCTATATGAAGGACTCATCTTCCCACGTCGAATCTTCAATTTGTAAGTTCTTCCACTTGATGAGGTACTCTGTAATAGCCCAATTCCATAGTTGCTTGGTCCTTGTGTCAGTGATTTGTTCAGGTTCCAATATGAATTTTCCTTCTTCATTAAGTTTTGGTAGGGTTGTTTGAATGGGAATCTTATCTCTTATTACCTTCTTTAAGCAAGAAACATGGAAAATTGGATGTACCCTTGAAGATGAAGGGAGCTCCAATTTGTATGCCACACTACTGATCTTCTGCAACACTTTATAAGGACCATAGTACTTGGGTGCTAATTTATTGTCCTTATTTAGTTACTTGAGGGACATCTGTTTGTAAGGTTGTAGCCTCATAAATACCCAATCCCCTTCTTCTAAACTTCTTTCTCTACGATGTTGATATGCTTGTTGTTTCATATGGTTTCTTAACATATCCATGTTGTCTTTCAATATTTGGAGAACTTCTTGTTGGTGCTCTATGTGATATTCCACGGCTTGAAATTTATATTTTCCGTTTAAGGGAGATGTGATAGATGGAGGCTGGTACCCATAAAGTTCCATAAATGGAGACATTTTTTATGATGTATGGAAGGAAGTATTGTACCTTAATTCTGCCAAGGACAACCATTTCACCCATTGAGTTTGTTTATCGGATGCAAAGCAACGAAGATAGCATTCCAAACATTTGTTCACTATTTCAGTTTTCCCATCAGATTGAGGATGATAAGATGAACTATGAGCCAATTGGGTACCCAAACAAGAAAATAATTTAGTCCAAAATTTACCAATGAAAATTGGATCTCTATCACTTACAATAATCTTCGGGTTTCCATGTAACTTCGGAACCGTATCCATGAAGGCGACAACTACTGTACTTGCATTAAAAGGGTGAGAAAGTGAACAAAAGTGTGCATACTTCGTGATTCTATCAACCACCACCATAATATCATTCTTCCCTTCTGACTTGGGTAGTCCTATGATAAAATCCATTGAGACTTCTTCCCAGCGCTAGCAAGGTATCTCCACAGGTTGTAAAAGACTCGGGGTCTTAACCGTTTCAACTTAATTTTGTTGGAAAACAAAACATTCTTCCATGAACTTTTGAACATCATATTTAAGACCTTCCCAAAAAAATTCCTTCTTGACCCTATGGTAGGTTTTCAAGAATCATGAGTACCCACCTATAGGAAAGGTGTGTAATTCCAAAAGGACCTTTTGTTTGAGTTGGGAGTTCTTGCATATATATAAGCGGTCCTGGTACCATAGTGAATCATTTTTCCATGCAAAAATATCTAATACACTATGATCCTTCTGTAGCTTTTGTATGAACATCCACACAGATATGTCATTTTTCCATTCTTCCCTTGATGCAACCACCCAATCGGGTTGTATAATGAAAATCGCACAAAGTACTGCCCCAACATCCTCATCTTTTTCTGGAGAGTGCATCTTCCACCACATTCTATTTCCCTTTTTTATAGATGATTTCAAATTCATATACCAACATCTTGGTTACCCAATTTTGTTTCTCTTCTGAAGATAGTCTATGTTCCAAGAAGTATTCAAGACTATCATGATCTCTTTTGACCTTGAAGTGCTTACATATTAGGTAAGGACACCGTTGCTTAAGTGCATGTAGTATTGCCATCATTTCCTTCCCATAAATGGGTTTTTGTAAGTTCTTTCCCTTGATTGGTCAACTTTTGAAAGCAAGGGGGTGTCCTTGCATTATAACAACACCAATGCCATTTCCCGAGGCATCACATTCCACAATAAAGGTTTTCGTGAAGTTTGGTGTGGCCAAAACATGAGCTTTGCACATTACCTCTTTAAGTTCTTCAAAAGCTTGAGTTGCATGTGGAGTCTAAGAAAATGCTTCTTTTTTCAATAATGTTGTTAGAGGTGCGACTATTCTTCCATAGTCATGAACAAACTTGTGGTAGTACCCTGCCAACCTTAATAATTCTCTAATTATCCAATGTTTTGGGAATCGTCTAGTCCATCATGGATTTAATTTTGTGAGGGTCTACCTTGACACCTTCATTAGATACAATATGACCCAAATATTCTACCTCCTTTACCCCAAAGGAACATTTGGAAGGTTTTGCATATAGTTGTTGCTCCTTTAGTAGTTGTAGCACCCTGTCAACATGTTGAACATGTTCTTCCCAAGACTTGCTATAGATTAGTATATCATCAAAAAATACTAGCACAAATTTTCTAAGGAAGGGCTTGAAAATGGAATTCACTAAACCTTGAAATGTGGAATGTGCATTCGTGAGACCAAATGGCATGACCAAAAAATCATAATGACCTTCATGAGTACTGAATATTGTTTTTAGGATGTCATTATCCTTCATTCTAATCCGATGATACCTGGAACGAAGATCCAACTTTGTGAATAAAACTACTCCATGTAGTTCATCTAACAATTCATCAATGACATGAATGGGAAACTTATCTTTAATGGTGATCTTGTTGATCTCTCTATAATTTGGAAACATACACCATGAGACCTCCTTCTTGTGTACCATTACCACTAGTGCGGAGTAATAACTTTGGCTAGGCCTAATTATGCTAGCCTCTAACATTTCTTCAACCATACAATCAATTTCACTCTTTTGGCCATAGAGATATCTATAAGGTCTAATGTTAGGGGGAACACTTCCTGGAATTAAGCGAATAGCATGATCAAAATCTTAAACATGTGGAATACCTTTTGGAATATCTTCAAATACCTTAGAATGCTTATTAATGACACTTTGGAGATCTGGGGAAATAAGAGTCTTAGATGTTTGAACATCTAATGAGCATAATTGTGCAATTACACCTTGATGTCCCTTTTTCAATAATTTTGTCATACCATTAGAGCTTATCACCTTGATTTGTTTCCCTATGATACCATTTAACTCATATTCTTTTCCTTCCCATGGAAAATTCATGAAAATATTTTGAAAATTAAAATCCAATACTATTCCCAATGATTGTAACCATTGAACCCCTAATAAAACATCAACACCACTCATTAGGATAGCAATCATTGGGATATTCAATACATATTCCCCCATCGTAATATTGATATGATGGCATTTCCCAGAGCAATTGATAGTTCCTCCAACTGTAATAATTACTTGAAACTCTAGTAATTATGAGCACTACTAGAATCAATAAACATTGTTACCTTTTTCTTTTTGATATATCCTTCGATCTTCAGAGTTTGAGGATTGCTAATTCTAGCCAATGCATGACAAGATATGGTGGGATTAATCTCTTTAGAAGTAATCTTTTATATTTCTTCAACTGGATATGGTTCTTATTCTTTTCCTTCTTCCTCTTCACAATCGATGTAGAATAACTTATTCTCGCCACACTTATGTCCCTTAAAATACTTGTTGTCACAATTAAAGCATAGACCTTTCACTCTTCTTTCATCCAATTGTTGAGGTGTCAACCTTTGAGTTTTGTTAGAAGAAGTAACATTATTCTCTCTATATGTGTTGTAGGTGGTCCTTTTAGTAGTCATTGCCATATTTTTACTTTCAACCTTCCTTGCCAACATAAAAGCCTTCTCTAAGGATGTGGGTTTGAAGAGGTGCACCTCATGTTGGATGTTACCCTTCAAGGTTCCAATAAAGAGATCCAACAATTTATTATATGGTATTCCTGTTGGCTTGGTTTTGCAACCAAGCTTAGTGCTATGGGCACCTACTAACTAGTAGTAGCAGTCTCAATATTAAGCAAAAACAATAAACTAAATCTAAACTAAAACTAAACTAGCATGTGCATTTTTGAATTAAAAAACAAGAACAATAAATATAGAAAATAAATTTGTATTTGAAAATGGGGGCAAGCAAGTGCTTGCAATAATAATACCTCCAAGTGATGAAGATAGTTGAGAAGCTCCAAGGGTGAGCAGCTCCAAACTCCAAAGGGTCCTTTCTCCAAGGTTGCTACAATGGCCAAAAACTCAAGGGAGATTTTGGCAGCATGAGGATAGGAAGATGGATGGATGTGAAATGAGGAGCCCCTACCACCTTTTTATAGGTTTTGGTAGTGGGGAATACCATTATGGTTTTGTAGAAACCAATGGTATTGACCAACATGGTTTAGGTACTTTTCCCTCCTTTTTCCTTTTTTGAATAAAATTAATATTTTTATTCCCTTTTTAATACTTTTGGGAATTTTGGACCCTTTTCGAGGGTTTTTTATGCTTTTTTAGGAAAAATAATCTTTTTGAGTGGGAAAAGGGGTGTACTAAGGTCTTTTGGTGACCTTTTGTTGGCTTTAGAGGCTTAGATGGTGGAAAAGTGGACAAATGGGTCATGTGAATACGGAAATGAGCTAGTGAGCACTTTTTAGGTGTTAACAGATTGCCCCCTGATGTGTGAGGGCAGGAGCTCATCGTATGGCCGATAGACATCATAGTTCTTTTGTCTTTTTTCTGGGGTTTGGGGAGGAGAAGAGACCGATTGGAGACTGGATCCACGGCCCTTGGAAGATGCAAAAAATAAACAAAATTACATGGCCTCAATATGAATGAGGAATAATCCTGATAATGGATGAGGCGGGCATACCCATGCTCGTATCAAGATACAACAATTAGTCCCAAGAAGGGGGACCTGAAAAAATACATAAAAAATCTGCTGGTACATCATAATGGTCCAAAGGGGACATCATTTTGGGATGTACTAATGATCATAACATGACTGATCTCAATAACTAATACACTGGAATAACTGATGAACTGCTGAAACTGAAGGTGTCCAACATTCGTAGGGACGTAATGACTGTGAGCCATCTCTGGGAAGTACATGTACATATAACTATATACTCGAGGGAGTATAAAACCGGGGTACATCTGAAAACTGTCGCCATGCGTAACCTAGATATCTATAGAAAAAATGTAACTGGTTGTTTCCATAAATAGACTCTCAAATGTGGAAGAGTCAGGAGGTATCCGGGGTCTTCGACTAATAACTGAGTGGACCAATACCCTGTGCGAGTCTCAACGATGCGATCAAGGTGTTGAAGTCGAGCATGCGAGAAACAACCATTTGGAGAAGTACTGAGGACTCTTCTCGAAATGATTCGTAGGAACTCATCATAAATGGTGATGAGTCCAAGACACAGGGACCTCTAGGTCTATCCTCTGGAATAAATTTGGTTGTCGTCGACAGAGGGAGACCAGCAACTAACAAGGCAATGATGTTTCCTTGATAGGAGCGCGAGGTGTAGAACTGAAGTGTGGTATTAATGATGGTAGGACTAACATACTTGTGGGGATGGGAAGTAACTGGGGTCATATAGTGGGTAGACTCAAACTTCCTTTGTTCAGAGCATGATGACATGGTTGACCTGGCAGCGTAGGGAACTGACATTGCTTTTAAGGACTGAAGGGTATGTATTGACTCTGGGGGGGTCAAGCTGATGGGTGCTGTCGAGGGATTCTCAGGATGACATATTGCAGAATACTCTGAACAAAGGCGACCAAAATGGGGAAGCTGCCATATGAGTAGACGTGATCTGTTGTGGCACCTAGAAGCACCATTGGGTCCTTCTTCGTAGTTTTAATGAGCTCCAAGAAGGTATAAAAGTGTGCTCTGAAATGGTACTGTCCTGTGGATTTTGTGAGCCCAGGACTGTTCGTGCTCATTGGTGCTTTCATTTTTAAGGAGTCTGAAAACGATAAGAAGACTCTGCAGTGGTTATGACTACTGTCCTGTTGGTTTTACGAGCCCAGGATGGTGGTTGCTCGTGGTCGCTTTCATGTTTAGAGAGTCTGAAAATGGTAAGTGGACTCTATTGGTGTTCTTTTTCATAAGTTAGTCTCCAAGTCCCGAAAAAGCATAAAATGATGCAAATGGAGAACTCTTCTAGCCGATGTGACTAGAGTATTCCTTTTTCGTAATTAGTCTACAAGGTCCGGAAAAGGGGTAAACTTATACCAGGTAGACGCCCTTTCAGATACGTTTAGTGAGCATGAAAGGAAGCAAGGTTGCTCGACGATCTTTTCATTGTTTTAGGAGTCAGAAAAGAGCTTAACAGAAACTCCCTAAGTGCCTTTTTCGTAAAAGGGATTGCTCGGCCCGAAAAAGGGATAAAATTATACCGAACAACAAGGGATTGATGGGAGCGAGAAAAGGTCTCAGGCATCATCATGATTGCGGAAAACTGGATCCGGTGACATAACGATTGTCAAAAAAGGGCAATGACCAATGTGGCATGCAAATCGAGGCGACGAGGGGTCATGGGAAAAATGCCCAAAAAATATGGAGGTGAGAGCGAGAAATGATCTCAAGCATCATCACGAGCATGGAAAATTGTATCCGGCGATATAAGGTTCGTCAAAAATGGACGACAGCCGATGTGGCACACAAACCGAGGCGATAAGGGGTCATGGGAAAAATGCCCAAAAAATATGGAGGTAAGAGCGAGAAATGATCTCAAGCATCATCACGAGCGCGGAAAACTGAATCCAGCGATATAAGACTCGCTAAAAATGGACGAAGGCCAATGTGGCACGCAAACCGAGGCAACGAGCGGGCATGGAAAAAATGGTCAAAAAATGGACCTGGTGAAAACAGGAAAAGGAAAGAACTGTCATAAAGTTCTACAATGGACGGTGGTGTCCATCCGGTTTACTATGGGTAAAATCGTTTGAGGTACAACCCATTGCGTGGGTTGCAGAGGGGGTTTCCTTCTGAATCGGTCAGAATGTATGCCCCCTGTCCGAGGCAGGTGTGTATAATATATGGGCTTTGCCACATGGATACAAACTTTCCTTTCCCAGTTTTGTCATGAGCCTAATCGTAGGCGAGGAAAAGGTCCCCTTCAGAAAAAGTTCTTGGGTGGACATGTTTATCATAATTCAATTTGGATCGGTTCTTGGCTGCTTCCATGTTTTGAAGGGCTGTGCGCCGATCTTCATCGGCCTGCTCCAGGAGTAGTAAGCGTTGCTCGATTAGGGCAGTGTCGGGTAGGAGTTCAATGGCCATATGTAGGGTTGGAATCTGGCACTCAATGGGGAGGATGGATTCGACACCGTGAACTAAGTGGAAAGGGGTAAAACCGGTGGCGGTTTTAGTCGATGTGCGGTATGCCCATAGTGTCGAGAAGAGCATGTGGTGCCAATTTGACTTCTGTTTGTCTACAGTGCGCTGGAGGATGGTTTTCAAAATTTTGTTTATCGCTTCAACTTGGCCATTTCCTTGGGGGTAGTAGGCAGAGGAGAAATGGTGTTTAAATTTTAGTAAGGTTGATAGTTCTTTCCAGACGACGTCTTCGAAGTGAGAGCCGTGGTCTGAGACAAGTTGCTTTGGCACTCCAAAACGTGCGATAACATGGTTGAGAAAGAACCGTGCTACGGTGTCGGCTGTGCAATTGTAAGTTGGCATGGCCTCCGCCCACTTGGTGAAATAATCTACGGCCACAATAATATGTTTGTGACCGCTGTCTGACGTGGGATTGCAGTCAAGAAAGTCAATGGCCCATTTGCAGAATGGTCCGGCAGTAATGACTGGATGAAGGGGGGCGGGTGGGGTTCTTGCTTTGGGGGCAAAAAGTTGACAATTTTGGCAATGTTTGACTGCGGTGATGCAATCAGTAAATAATGACGGCCAAAAGTAATCTGCACGAATGATATTTTGGGCGGTGGCCATGCCGAAGAAATGGCCTCCGCAGGCACCGCTATGACAATCATTGAGGACTTGTTCTGCCTCACTATGGGATAGGCAATGTCGTAGGTTGTATCAATGCCGCGTCGATAAAGCACATCCCCTAACAAGAGGTATCGGGGGGCGTGGTGACGTATATGACGGCGTCTGTCACGATCGATGTGGGGTCGAAATTTCTGCGTGCGGAGGTAAATTAGGATGTCACCGTACCATGGGTCGTCAGACGAAATAATGAAGATGTGATCGTCAATCAGATCCGTTTGGATAGCGGGTGATGACGAAGAGGTTGGGAGGTCAGTGATGAGATGGCCAAGCGTGAGGGCTTTGGTGCTCTTGGGAGTTTTGAAAGTGAGGTCATTTTCCTGGAGGATAATGACCCATTTAGCAACACGACTTGTAGGAGCCGCTGGTTTAGGAGATAGACCATAGGGTTGGAGTCGGCGACGACCGTGGTATGACCGAGCAGACTGTAGTGTCGCAATTTTTGGACGGAAAAGACTACATCTAGGGCTAATCTTTCCTCGTATGGGTAACGTAGGGGTGGGCCAGACAAGGTCTGGCTGACGTAATAAATGACATGTTCTTGGTGAGAGGCATCTTCTTGGACCAAGACTCTGGACACGGCATGTCAGATGCCGAGACGTAAAGGATGAAGTCCTAAGAGAAATCCGGAGAGGAGATCAAGGGGGCTTGTGTGAGAGATTTCTTGAGGGCTTCGAATTCCGTGTCTGCTTGCTCATCCCAAACAAAGGGTATGTGGGTGCGAAGTAGGCGTAAGAATCCATGAACTTTGGTGGCGTAATCAGGTACGAAACGACGAAGAAAATTGGACCGCCCCTGCAAACTCTGGAGTTGCCGAAGCGTGCGTGGAGAGGGAAGGTCTAATATGGCTTTGACTTTCAGGGGATCAACAGTAATTCCATCCTGGGAAACAATGAAACCCAACAAACGGCCTGCAGGAATGCAAAAGACACACTTGTGTGGGTTCAAGCGGATTTTATATTTGCGACAACGCAGAAAAACTTGCTGGAGGTCGTTAAGGTGGTCTGATCGTTTCTGGGAACGAGCTGTAAGGTCATCAAGATAGACCAGCAAGATATGGACCAAGTCGTGAAAACAATAGGTCATGGCCCGCTGGAAGGTGGCACCAGCATTTTTGAGGCCGAAAGGCATGACACGATAGGCAAAGGTGCCCCATGGGGTAGTAAAGGCAGTCTTATACTGATCCTCCTTACGAATCTGAATCTGGTTGTATCCGAAAAAACCGTCCATGAAATATAGGACTTCATGTCCCACACAAGCATCAATGAGTTGGTCAATGAATGGCGTGGGGAAATTGTCTTTGGGACAAGCGCGGTTTAAATCACGGAAGTCAGTGCATACTCTAAGGGTGCCTTGTTTTTTGTTGACGGGAACGGGGTTTGAAACCCATGTGGTATAAGCAATAGGATAAATGAATCCTGCTTCGCGAAGTTTCTCAACCTCGACTTTAACAACGAGGAGCTTGGAAGGATGAATGGGTCGATGTTTCTGATGAACGGGGGGGACATCAGGCCATGTGTCAATGTGGTGTTCTATAATGGCGGGGTCAAGACCAGGCATTTCGGTATAGGACTAGGCAAAGACATCACGGAATTCTTGAAAAAGCTTTTTATATGCCTGAGTTTCCGCTTGAGTGCAAGATGCGCCTAGTGAGATGAGCTCAGGTTTTCCCGGTGTGGTGGAAATATCAATTTGTATAATGGGGGAAATGTTGGACATGTTCCCTTCTTTGAAGGCATCCGGTGCCGGGATGGGGTCCTTGAACCAATCGACCTTAGTGGGTATGAAATCTTTCGATTCTACCGACAACTGGTTAGATGCCGTGGATGTAGACGCCTCTGGAAGGAAGTATGAGCGATGATGCATATCGTCCCAAGGGTAGTCAGGTGCAGTGAGTGTTTCCAAAATTTGCTCATCAGTATGGAAGTAGTCAGACCATAAATCAAGGGGTTCTGGTTTGAAAGTGGTAGTCGAAGAGATCATATAAATGGTGTTAATCTCTCCGGATGAGGATGATACGGGAGGGAAGATTTCCTCAATTGTGGGGGGTGCCGTCTCAAGGTCCAAATTATTCATCTCGTAGAGAGCTGCTCTGTAATCTGGGATGTCAGGACAGTGATGTGAGTAGTGGCCGTAAATACCGCATATCGCACAAGGGTGGTTGGTACGCAATGATTTGTCACGAGGCATGGGGTTTGAGTCGATTTTGACAACCGGGATGTTGGGGTCATCGTCAAGCATTTGCATGTGTTCCTGTAATGCAGGTAACTGTGGACACTGATGGGTTAGATGGCCTAACTCATCACACAACGAGCATTTAGGAGGAGCACGGAACACGGGGGGAGGTTTAATTGCCTTGGGTGGGGGTACCGCAGTGTATGGTTGTGGGCCTCTGCCCCCAGTGGGCCTGATGAGTGGAGGGGGATTCGTCGATGACGAAGGAGTAGTGATACCGGGAGGTGGTTGAGTAGAAGTAACAATGGGTTGCACCGGTTGCAGGATGACATTTGGTGTCGGCGGGGGAACGAGAGGTGAAATATACCACACGGGTAATCCCAATGTTAACCTGGGGAGACTGAGGGTATCCATAACCGGAGCGCTTACTACGCTCAAGGGAGGGAATAGAAAGGGGATTGTGTGGATGGGTGTAACACCGATGTGACTAGGGACCAGTGGTGGTTTAGGGAACAAGGGTGGTTGATTGTTGGGTGTTTGTGTATTGTGGGAAAGAGTACAGAGGTTAGCGACGTGGGTCTCCGGTGACGGTGGTGGAATGGATTGGAATGTAGAATTCATCAGCGCGTTGGAGTAAAGTCCGGGTCCCACTGAGGAAGCAAACGAGGTAGTTGCACCACAAACAGGTTGTTCAACCATCAGGAGAACATTTTCAGGTGCAGCGGGGGCCTTGGGATCGTAATAGGTGAGTTGGTCGACCTTGACCACGCGTCCCTCATGGGGGAACATCATGGTATGGAAAACGGATGAGGCAACTGCCCACATGGCATACATGTAGCTGCGACCAAGTAAGAGGTTATAATCAAGCTGGGCATTTATGACCTCACTGTCAATGAGTACAGTTTTACCAGCCAACTGGACGGGGACATTGGCTAATAGACCTTGGGGTTGAGCCGAACGGCCGTCGTAGGCTCGCAACGCAGTGGTGGACTGCTGGAGAGTAGGAGATCCCAACTTCTGCCAAACGAATGTGGACATAACGCATGTAGAGGCGCCTTCATCGATAATGCACCGATGGATGACAAGATTCCGAATGGAAACGGAAACTTGGAATGCTAAAGTGGAAGGCAAGCGTGGTTCGAACTGGTCTGAATCGAATGCCATCAGTTGTGAATCATTGGGGTCAATGGCGCCAATGGTGGAGAGTAAAGTCTTGCTCTGTGAAGGACAGTTTTTCAATACTTCTAAAGCAGACATGGCTGCAGGAGACTGGGCTAAGTCGTCTACGATGTTGTAATTCGACGTAGCACGAGCATTGGGATTGTTGTTGATGCGACGAAGTGGGAAGCGAGGCGCTTTAGAAGCGCCATCAAGTGGAGCCGGAGGTATACGTAACGTCTGATCTGTGGGATGAACGTTAGTGTTCTTGTCGGTGGGAGGGGCTTCAAAGGGGGAGCCATATTGGTTGCGACGGGTTTGGAGGTTAGCATCGGCGGTTGACATCATCAACAAGTGGTGAGTACCTGAATCAAACATGGGTTGATCAGGGGCTGCATAAGTGATCTGTTGTGGTGGCACGTTGCCCTGAGGGGGAGCTAACGGCTGAGTGTTCACTACACCTTGGTTTGGAAAGGGGTTTTGCAGCACCAAAGGTTGATGTTGAGGTGGTGGAGGGTTGGGTGGCGGCTGAGGAGCCGCTTGCCCTTGACGATGGGCATCGTCAGTCCAGAGTTGCCGAGCTCGCTCCAAATGTGGGAAAGAATGTGTGTAATGACCATAGACCCCGCATATAGAACAAGGGTGGTTTGTTTTGAGGTTATTATTTTTAGGCTGCTTGGGATTACGATCCAGATTGCGGTTGGGAGGAGCAGCATTGTTATTTTGCGGAGGATTGGGATGTGGAGGACCTTGCTGATGTTGTTGGTTATTACCGCGGTTACGTCCTCTTCCACGGTTCTGTTGCGCACCTTGGTTGCGCTGGTTGTTCTGGTACTGGGGCTGGTTGTGCTATGTGTACACTTGCCCTTCAGCAGTGGGAGGATTTTGGTTTGCCGCAGGTGCGGGAGCAGGTTGTGGTGGATAAAAAGCTGGTGGGGCTGGAAGTGGACCAGTTACCTGCTGGGGTTGTTGGTAACCCTGAGCTATTGGAGGTGTTGGGTTAGCTGTCGCAACTAGCTGTGGGTAGTACACTGGTTGAGGTGCGGCTGGAAGGGTGTATGCAGGTGGTGCATGACCAAAGCACTGAGGTGGACATGAAGGTCCGTGGGTATGGTGGTGATGTGCCATGGGAGCATATGAATTGGTTGCTCCAGATTGAGATGTAGCCCGCGAAAGGTCGGGTCCATGGCTAGGATGTGCAATGGAAAAGGGTTGGGGATGCGAGGCCATACGACCAATGATGCCATCTGTGGCATGGGATGCCCCCAGCGCATCATGTTGGGATGACTCGCCCCGAGGGGCGTCTGGTATAATGGTATACAGATAACCCGATTAGGCGTAAATGAGGTCAAATTGTTGGGCTTTGAGGATGGCCTCTTCTTCAGACTGGGGTCGTTCGGATGCCACATCCTTCGCAATGAGAGAGAGGAGGGATTTGAGAAACCAATCTAAGAAGATACGGTCATCTAACTTGATTTTGCAGAGGCTTCGGTGTCGACGCCACTCATGAATGTGGTCAGTGATGTGGGTGGCCGTGTTCTGTCTGCAAGACAGTAGGATCTCAACTCCCGCATCATAGCGGACAGGTAACTGAAAGAACTGCAGGAAGGTGGAGGCAAGGGAGGTAAAGGTGGCATGCGTCCCATGGGGCTGCTCGATATACCACTTAGCTGCAGAGCCAGTGAAGGTGCGCTGTAACAGACGGAGGCGGACAGAGTCATCCACTATGGAGTTGGAGGAACACCATAGATGGAAGGACATAATATGGTTCTGGGGGTCCTCACCTGCCTTTCCCTCAAACTTAGGGATGTCGGAGGGGAGTTTGGTGGGCATGTGAGGCCACGCAGGGTCGTGTCTGATCGGATCATTGGTTAACCTGGCTAAGTCTGGTAAATTCAGACTCGCCATGTATGGTAAGCTAGCAAATGAATGTGGCGTAGTGACTGGGACATGACTAGTCATAGTGGTATGATGTAGGGGTCCAGTAGCGCCTAAAGGTTCGAAACTATTGAATGTGCTCGCTTAGTGGACCCTTTTGCCTTAGATTTATCAATTGGGTAAATAAGGAATTGTTCTTAACATCATCACGATATGATATCAATTCTTCTGTAAAAATGGAGCAAGAGATAATGGATTTATTTTTGCATTCACAAATACATTGGTACCTTGATCAGGTTCTAAATATAAAGATGCAATAGGTACCTTTTGGAGATTAGGCACCTAGTGTATATCAAATAATTGCTCCATCTAGAATATCCATGTTATGAGGTCCTTGCCATCAAACTTTCTCATGTCAATCTTGGGGAATTGGATACCCCTTGGGGACCATCCATGATTAATTCTTAACATCAAATCCTCTTGGAAAATTCTTATTAATGAAAGGTTGCTCAACATGGACACTATTTTTATCTTCCTACGTAGCCAAGGACATATCATCACCTTTAGGAATATTTTCCTTTGGATTTTGTAATAGCTTCTCAATCATTTCATTGTTATCAATATGTCCCATGCTTTCCTCCATATTAGTCTCCAAATTAACTAAATCAACCTTACTCACTGGCCCTTTGATCATATCTTCCAACTTGGATCCACTCGAAAAGATAGATATTCACTTTCATCAAAGGTGAGGGATGAATCCTCTAGTGGCTTGATTGGAGTGTGATTTTTTCCACTACCTTTTGCTAAAATTTTGAATAATATAAGTAGATATTACACCCTATGGTTCACCTCAAATATATCCTTCTACTCAAATTTATTTAAATTTAAAATGGCGTAACTTTTTCAAACCCTGATTTGGAGATTGTTTACTAGCCGACTTAGAACTAAGGTAAATTTGAATTTTCAGCTCCTCTGGGTCTGAAACTTCGGTCTGTTGTATCCTGATGTGTCCTCTTTCCAATGCCATATGTATAACCTAATTTTGATGTGCTAGTGAAAAATTATTGAAAATATCCCAACACTTCTTATTTTTTGTCCTTTAAGAAGGGCTAACTTGTACAACTTTCCACGTGTCCAATATTGCGTATCTGAGTCTGAAAAATATACCACGAATAATTTGCTTTTTCTTCTTTATGATGAAATAGGTCTCAGTCAATTTGGATCTTTCATGCTCTAAATATGATCGTTTTTCCCAAAACACTTGTTTTGGACTAGTCTAAAACCCTATCTTCCACCGCAAATATATCTGAATATGTAATGGATCAAGATATGAAACTTTTTACCACAGATAGCTCGAACTATTTTCTATATGGGTTTTCGGTCTCGCTATTTGAAACTTTGTAGAAAAAAATTATAGCAAAAATTCCAATATGGCTCATTTTGAAGAAACCAATCCCAGGGAAGAGCTCTGATAGCAAATGTTATGCAACAAATTTCCAAAAAAGAGCATGAGAAGAGCATAAATAGACCAAAAAGAGTACTCCATGAATTTAATGAATAAAATATATGAATGCCAAGCCTCTTTGAGGGGGAAACCTCCTTATACAATGTACTATGTACACAAGGCAAGGCAAGACAAGATGCTCCAAATGAAAAGGTCTCCTTCCTATATATAGGAGCCTAAGAGGTACAATTCCAACTAACTAACCCAATTTGACATAACTAATATAACCATACTAATGATAATTACAACTAATAGACCAAACCAACATCAGAACTAATATAATGTGACCCATATAAGGGGAAATGTACCCACATTTAGGGATTAACTATTGAATCCTCCTTTTATGCATGATATTTATGTCATCTTTTATATACTACTCTGTTCCATGTTCCTTATTCATATCACTACTACTTGTCTATACACAATAATCAACTGGAAAAACCAATTTTCTCATACTTATTATTTTCCACTGAACTTGGATGTGTTAATCTTATTCAATGCTTTGCATTTACTCTTGATCCATACACTAGCAACCCTTCTATGTTCTTACTTCATCGTGATTGTTTATAGAATACAAGCTACAAGAAAACTTAGTGATCTCCATGCAAGGTATTTAACGACTTGTTAATAATACCACCATAACTCACTCTCCTTGAGTGTCCCTCTTCCTCAATAGTACTATTACAATATCAAGCACTTATCCGACATTGATTCAACCTTCAATTAGTGATCTAACAAGTAACTCTACCTTGATTTGTTCTTACATTTGTGATTCTGCACATCTCTCAAAAGTCACCATTTTGCTTGATTTTACCTTGTTCATGTGAATGCACTTCTTTTGAAAGACCAACTATCGAGACCTGTAGAAGAAAATATGTAAGGAAATAGAATTTTTTTATATAGGGCGTTGATATACCATATGATTGTAAGTACTCAGACACTTTCATTATTCAAATTCGATGCTCCCATCAAATTTGATAAAATTCCAACTCATCAATTTTTAGTTTCTGCAATTCTTCTAGACTTGGAATATTCACTAAAAACTACTATCTCACAAACTAAGCATTTTGGGAAAAATCACCTCGAAGGAAAGTTTTTCCGCTCGACGAGTAGGAAAAATGTTGAAATCATAAAAATTTATGGTTACAAGTTCTTCAGTCACTTTTGCCTCATCCAAGTTTTCAAAAATCGACCTTTTGCACACCCAAATAGTGGAATTCGACCTTCTTTTGCATCCCAGCACCAAACCTTTTGGAATTTTCCCACAAAAATCCAAATTTATCTATGCCTGGATCACGACTGCATGATAACAATTTTTTCCTCAACAGGGCCCCTGTCCATCCTTTGGCTGCGTGCCTTCAAAGCCCTTTTAATCATAATTTCTATAAAATTAGAGAAGAATGGATCCATACCTCTCACTAGAAATATTGTAACCCCTGCAAATGGCATCAAAATGGTGCAAGTCTCACCAATTTCCAAGTTAAACTAGTCTTGTTATGGACAAAAGAAGTTTTTGGCTCCATACTTGTTTTTTTTTAACATTCCTAATTTTCCGCTGACATAGCATGATGTTGATGTGGCAGGATGCTGATGTGGAATGACACATGTCTACCTATGTGTAAGATGTGTCCTACATGTCATCCAGTAATGTGTCGATCTCACCCTCCCTAAATACCAGGTCAATATAGCACTTGCCCTTGGCAAAAAATGCACCAGCGGTATTCCATTACAGAAAGTGGTAATGGCTCACTGAGAAGCTGTTTTGGGAAGATTTTTGTTGGAGTCGTTTCCAATTATAAGCTTACACGTGCTTAGGCAATATCCTTCCAACATATCACCCACCTGTCGTTAACCAGTGTACAAGTCTTGAACATGTTTATGAGTCATAGCCTTCGATCGCGGGTGCTTCCGACCGATCTTGATCGACAACGATGTCTATCCCTTGGTTCTTAGCCTCTTATTACATGGTACGTTGAATATAGAAGTAAGGTGCTAAACTCTTATAAGCCCCTCGATTGGATTCTAGCGCTCAGGTGATAATTTTTTTAACGCTTAGCATGTAAGATAACACCCATATTATATGGTTGTTCCATGTTACACTCTTCATCCAAGTGGAAAATCCAAATCATCTTGGATCCACATGGAACCTCCACATCGTACTGTCCAAATGGCACTTGTTGAGCCCATATAAGAATTTTCAAAAAACAATCAAAATTCAAATTTTTGATAGGTGGCTCTAGGAAATTTACGCTTGGAAAATTCTTTAGAACAGGCGTCGAACCCAAATTTACAGTTGACCCCTCCCAATACTGGAAATCAATTTGTCAACCAACAGAACAGGGCACTCCTGGATTTTCCCTCTTACTAGTAAATTTCCGTTGGTAGACATAACTGGATTTTTTTTTACAGTGATGACAAATTCTATCCAAAGTTTAAAGACTGGAGTATCCCCTTCATGATTTTACTTATTACCAGATTCCATGCTAATTCTAAACATGAAATCATAGCACTTCAAACTAAGAATTTTCTATAAGGAATTTGTTAAATAGTTTGCCTGTAAACTGTAACTTTGCCCAAATTTTCTATTTCCATAATAGCTCTTTGAATTTGACCCAACCATTCAAACACCCATTCAATGATTTAATTACATATTTGAATTGAACAATGGAGGAATTTAAAACCGTTTTCCCCAAATTATTTCCTTGATGCATTTTATCAAACACTTCATGTGCAACCTATAATTCTACTTGTATAATTCAAATACAACCCATGCAATCCCAGTGCTGCAACCTTGAGCTCTAATACCAATCTGTCACTTACCCAGTGACCTCATAATACTTTTGGGCCATGGGATACTCAATATCTCATGGAAAATTCACCTCTGATATTCAAATTCGTTTTTCCATTAATTTCGTTATCAATTTGTAGCAGAATTAAATATGAATATGGTCGCCCAAAATTAAATATAAGCATATACAAAATATACAAGTAATAGTCTACATTAAATCATGCACACAATACCAGGAAATCCATGTAATCGGTTATTCAAATAACAATAAACTAAATAGACAGAATTTAAATACATGGTTTCATATACAAATAAAAACTTCTCTCAAATCCTCTAACTAACTGTAGACAAAGGATGTTCCTCCTAGTTGTAGGCACTCTGTTATACCAAATATCTCTATAATAGAGGCCACCCCCAAGATAGGGATATCAATCCACAAGAAGGTATCAAGTTTCCCCGCTACAACTATCCCAATCCGCTAGCACTCATCCCCCATCAACCTACACAACCCAAGGAATAGGGCCCCCTTCTCTGAGTTAATAGTCCCTCAAGTTCCCTTCTCTGAGTTAACAATCCATCAAGATTTTTATCCCAATTGTCGTCTAGGGCTCTAGTACAAGTCGTCCAGGGAATCTCTATGCTGATACTCCAAGGAACTTAGTTGTTCTCGGGTATGGTATGAGCTATAACATGGGTGATGGATCTAGGCTATCGTACGATATGGTCGCTTTGATGGAAGAATCATGATGTCTCCATGATAAGATAATGATGGAAAAATGAACTAGTT
Source organism: Larix kaempferi (assembly GCA_027924585.1). Classification (NCBI taxonomy): domain Eukaryota; kingdom Viridiplantae; phylum Streptophyta; class Pinopsida; order Pinales; family Pinaceae; genus Larix; species Larix kaempferi. The sequence continues at coordinate 12,313,317 of BSBM01000099.1, forward strand.
CTCAATAATTGATATGCATGTTGATAACTAGCCAAGTGGAAAGCAAGGTTAAGGATAGCTAGACAAATGACACTCATGGGGAGTTCACCTTTTCCCCCCAATAATACCAAGGTTTAGGATAATTAAATCAGGTTAAGGCTAATGCACTTTAATTAAATATGCTTTTATAAAACTTAGGATAAAAAGGTATAATAAGGATAGTAACTTAAATTATAAGTCACTAGGTCATATCCCCCTTAAATACCTTTCTCACTCTCCCTCTTGTGAAATCATATCCCTCCATCTCTTCTTCATCCTTCTTAATCTGCAGTATTCATGGCCTTTATATTAATACAAAATGTACATAATTACATCATATGGTTACACTAGACCATTCATGATTGGCTTCCATCCATTTCATTAATATTTACATGATTACATTATGGGGTCAACAATGGGGTGTTACAAACCTTTAAGTTTCAACATATAATATTTTTCATCAAGAAAATCTAACAGATAACATCAACCATGAAATGAAACAAATCATCAAATTCATTCCTAAAGAGTTGTAAGATGCTATTAACAATAAATATTTAATACAAAGTACTATCTACTAAGATTTCCTCTTGCCAGAAGAAACTTCCATTTTCTTTTCTCATGATCTAAGAAAAAGAATAGGAGCAACTAAAAGTGTTCATGGAACTTGAGAAGTAGTTGCATGCCCCCCATGGATTGTTGGACGTTGTGAAGATAAAGGAAAATATCCTACATTTGAAAACCTACTAGATATTGGAGGTGGCATCTCTGTTGTATGATTTTGATCACCGTCATGATCACCCAATATTTCATCCTCCATGCATTCTCATGCTATGGATATGTCCTCCAAATTAGCCTCCTCTGGATTATTGTCCCTATCCAAGTATGTTATATCATTCTTGGCCGCATCACAATAATGGGACAACAACCTCAAGTTGTAGTGCACATAAACCAAGCTTTCTACCTGATCTACATTCAATGTGTGAACCAAACACTATGAACAAAATATGTTAGGGTACACATCCTCAATGATTGTTTCTGCTGCCTTACAATTAGGAGCATTATCAATGATAACTTGAATAACATTGTATGGCTCAATCTCTTAAATGGTTTTAAGTAGAGGCTATGCAATATTAATGTAGAATTTTCACTTCTCAAACAGACTTTAAGTTAGATAATCACAGTTCAATATAAAATCTCATTCAACTAACAGCTACAAATAAGATTTTCTCATGAACCATATGAACTTAAAGCATAGAAAGAAGTTCTACCAAATAAATTTTAGAGCAGAAAAACACATTCATCTCATGAAATTTCAGACATTAGAATTTTAACCAAAATGGACCAGGCAAAACCCCAACGGGGGAAAACCTGTGAAAGAGAGTGATAGTATTTTATTTCTTCTTTAAAATGGAAATGTATAGCAATAAATAACTATGAGACAACTTATATCAACCCACTAAAGACAAATTTCAACCTCTGAAACAATCCTAGGACTGCCTCGATTTCAGTGCACTCAATTGGCTCTGAACTTCACGTTGAATTCTCTATATTGTATGAACTACTTCACACAGGACAATATGGTCTTCACCTTGGAATTTGTGCCCACAACAACTACAAAAAATTCCTTGAATTTTGTGCACTACTCTACCTCAAAATCCAAGCCCGCTCAACTGTACGAAACTATTGCAATAAATGGAGTACGACCAACATTAATTGTTGTGTTGTTCTCCTCAAAATTTGAGCCATAGTACACTCCTCGGACAGTGTTCCTAACTCCTTGAAATCTGTTCTAACAGTAAGAATAAAACTCAATTGTGTTCATCCTCAATTTTTTTGCTAGTCTCTCTCAGGAAAACCGGCCATTCATGTTGCTAGTTAACTACTGAAGCTACCTCGATTTTCGTGCAAGTCTCTCACCTAGAAAAATTGTGCCCTAAAACTCAATTGTACAGAATTGCTTTGGGATTCATGCTACTCTCTCTCATGAACTCAACTTCTCCAATTCTCTTAGGGATGTGTGCAAAATGAAAGAGGGAAATCTTATTTAATTCAAACTTCTTGTCTTTTGGTTTGCCTCCAAGGGTAATTGAAATGTCATCTAATCCAAGGGCCTACAATAGATTAGATCAATGGATGAGAATAAATGCTCATAATTCTATCCATAAATTAAATTTATTCAATTACTACTTAAACAAACCAAAAGTCACTTTATAACAATAAAATGAATTAATTGTTCATTTCAAGCAATTAATACAAGGGTCATGTCCCCTTTTTCCCTCATTAATTACTTAGGCATACAATGACTAGGAGAACACTTCCTAGGTACAATTTCAACACTCCCACTTACCAAGGAAGGTGTTCTCCTTGACAACCAACTCATCCCTAAAGAATATAACCTACTTCCCCACCAAAGCTGGTAAACTGATCATGTGCTTCTCACACAATATCAAACTATGCTCATGTGCTTCTCGCACAATATCGAAGATGCCCACCCTTTCAAATCAAGTGTCCTATCACGTTAGACATCATTGTATGAAGGAAATCTTGAGCTGCAAAGCTCAGTGCTTCCACTTCACGCGGGAAGACCTTTTGGCATATTCTCTGTCAGAACCACAATCCAGTCTCACAGTGTCAGCAGTAGAATCTCCCCCTATCTTTGGAAGCTATCATGCATCCTGCATTGATGCCTCATGCCGAGACATCTCATCTCGCTCATCCATCAGTGTCAAGTCATACTAGTTGACCCTCTTTCCATCACTAGAGGAAGTAGCCTCTCGTTTACTCCTCTGAATAGAAGATGAACTACTCAGTACCCCAATAATCTCTGGAGCATCTCACTCTCTCCTCTGAACTGCAGATTGAATGCTAGATGCCAAATCAATCCTTGAATCATCTTGCTCACCATATGTCTCAGACTCAGGATCTATTATCCACCTAGATCCTCCAACTGTAGGCTGACCACACACTACATACTCTCCATCTCTCTGATCACCCATCATCACAAGTTCAACCAGATCCACTCCCAATTCATAAATGAATATGTGTTCACTCTTGAACAATACTTCATATCCTACTCCCTCCAAGGATGGAATTGAAATCCTGCTATCCCGCATCCCTGGAATATAGCGTACTCCTTAAATCTCCATAATCTCTCCAAACTCAAGCTGGAACCGTACTCGTCCCAATCCTCTAACTACATTCACTGTCCCATTTCTATCCTGTACAAGTTGCTCTGGAATAGTCTCAAAAGTGAGGAAGGCATCTCGCCTCCCAGTCATGTGACTGCAATAGGAGCTATCCACAATCCACTTCCCAATATCAACTGGTCAACTACTACCACAACTCGAAACAACAATGGCAAGATAGAACTCTTTCTCAAACTGTGTAGCATACCTCTCAATCTATGTTGTAGTTGCAACCTATTCCTATTTCTCCCGCTTTCCCTTCTTCTTCTTAGGACATTGTTCAACATAATAACCAAAATCATTGCATGCATAGCACATGAATCTGCCCAGGTCCTTCTTTTGCTCACACCTCTGCTGCTTAGCCCCTCCCAGGAACTTTTTGGACTTCTTGCCTTTATCTGATAAGGCAATGTTCTCCTCATTCTCCTTACTATTTCAAGAGCTCTCCTACACAAATCCTCTCTGGGTCTCCTTCTCCACAAATTCATCCTAGAGACGATCCCAGGAAGGTATGTTCTCTCGTGCAACAACCTCCTCCATGGATACATCCCACTGCTTGTATGCTCCATTCAGTGTCATCTTCACTAGGTCATTGCCCTGCACAACCTCCCCAACAACTGCTAGCTCATCTCTCACCTAGGTGATCCGAGTAAGGTAAGTAGTCACATTCTCAGATTCTTCCATCCATATTCTTTTCATCTTCTCTCTCAGAACCATCTTCCGTTTCTCATTAGAGATCTGATACAAATTGGTTAGAGACTCCCACATCAAATAAGCACAGGTCTTAGAAGTCAAATGTGGGATTACATGGTCCTTTACCACATCAAGGATGATCCTCTTTGTCTTTATGTCCTTTTTTTTAAAGGATTGTAATGACGTTGTTGCATCTGTGGCTGAGGGAATTTGAATTGGGTGAGCTTGTGTGTGGTTCATGACCTCATCCCACAACTCATTCTCTTGCAATATGAGCAATATCCTCGCCTTCCAAGGAACAAAGTTCCCATCCCAATCCAATCTATCTTCCAACCTCAAACTATTATCAATCTTACTGAGAATAAAAGTCCAACAAATATGCTCGGTGAACAAAAGCTAAGTCTCCCTCAAGTCTGAAAATCATTGTTAGTCAATCTGCCCTCAACAGGGCTCTCATACCATGTAGAATTTTCACTTCTCAAACAGACTTTAAGTTAAACTCAGATAATCACAATTCAATATAATATCTCATTCAACTAACAGCTGCAAATAAGATTTTATCATGAACCATCTGAACTTAAAGCACAGAAAGAAGTTCTACCAAATAAAATTCAGAGCAGAAAAACACATTCATCCAATGAAATTTCAGACATTAGGATTTTAGCCAAAATGGCTCGGGCAAAACTTTAACTGGGAAAAACCTATGAGAGAGAGTGAGAGTATTTTATTTCTTCTTTAAAATGGAAATGTACAACAATAAATATGTGTGAGACAACTTATCTCAACCCACTAAAGACAAATTTCAGCCTCTGAAACAGTCCCAGGACTACCTCGATTTTAGTGCACTCAGTTGCCTCTAAACTTCACATTGAATTTTTTTTACTATATGGACTGCTTCACACAGGACAATATGGTCTTCATCTTGGAATTTGTTCCCACTACAACAAAAGAAACTTCCTCGAATTTTGTGCACTACTCTGCCTCAAAATACAAGCCCTCTCAATTGTACAGAACTACTGCAATAAATGCAGTATGACCAACATTAATTGTTGTGATGTTCTCCTCAAAATTCAAGCCACAGTAAACTCCTCGAACAATGTGCCTAACTCTCAAAATAGGTGCTGACAATAAGAATAAAAACCAGTTGTGTTTATCCTCGAATTCTGTGCCAATCATTCTCAGGAAAATGTGCCATTCATGCTGGTTGTTAATTGTTGAAGTTGCATCGATTTTCATGCAAGTCTCTCACCTAGAAAATCATGCCCTCAAACTTAGATGTACGGAACTGCTTTGGGATTCATGATGCTCTCTCTCGTGAACTCGATTTCTCCAACTCTCTTGGGGATGTGTGCAAAATGAAAGAGGGAAAGCTTATTTAATTCAAACTTCTTGTCTTTTGGTTTGCCTCGAAGGGTAACTGGAAAGTCATCTAATCCAAGGGCCCACAATGGATTAGATCAATGGATGAGAATAAATGCTCATAATTCTCTCCATAAATTAAATTTATTCAATTATCACTTAAATAAACCAAAAGTCACTTTATAACAATAAAGTGAATTAATTGTTCATCTCAAGCAATTAATACAAGGGCCATGTTCCCTTTTTCCCTCATTAATTACTTAGGCATAAAATGACTAGGAGAACACTTCCTAGGTAGAATTTCAACAATTAATACCAATCTTATAGCGATCTAAATAGTCATGGGATGAAAGGAATACCACACCATTAGCATACACATGAATAATATTTATCAATAGCTTGTATCATGGCCTTAGCAAGACACGCGCTGGTCCACATACGGATCTGAGGTGAGGCTCAAAGAGCCCCACCTCTCAAGATAATAACTAAAAGACTAACTCAAAATGAAATAATGAATCAATAACTCATAAGTATAAGAGAGACTAACTTGTTTATTATGGAGGCCAAAGGGCCTTTATATAGTGATTACATAAGGGACCATGTTTGGCATGGTCAACTAGAGTAGGTATCTAACCTAACTAACCTACGTGAACAAGTGCCTAATACAACTAGTGGGATGGATGATCCCTAATTCATCCTCATACTCCCAGTTGAAGTGGAAAGCATCCCTGCTTTCCTCCTCATCGTTGAAGTTTGAGAACAATTGTAGAATGATGGAAGGAAGCCATGCATGCTAAGAAGTTGTAGTATTTCTATTCCACAAAGGAGTGTTGTTGTTGCTAAGACTGGGAGGGTGGATGCACCTAGCTACCCAGTGAGTGGAGAGCAGCTGATACTAAGAGGGTGGAGACACCTGGCTGCTCAATGTATTGTGTCGCGTAGATGGGGAGGGTGGAGACACTTAGATACCCCATGAAGCTGAAGATGATCCTTTTGAACAAGTGGAAGATGAGTTGTTGTAGCTAGATGGCCATTGTAGGAAGTAATAATTGTGTTGTTGTGTGAGATGGAGGAGGAACTAGGAGAATCCTATGAACCTACTACTGGAATGGTGCTGAAGAAACCATGTACTACTAAAACTAATGAAGTCGAAAAGTGTTGTTGCATGAGAATAACCCAAAAGCAGTTGCAAGGGGTGAGAGAATCAAATGACTTCTTGTGGAGAAGAACATTTTTGTTGAAGCGCCATTCGCTAAAACCCACCTTGTTTGTGGATGCATCCCTCTTCTCCAAGGTTTGTGAATGGCTACGGGTTTGGGATTGGGAAAGGTGAGAGCTGCAGGGGATTGGGGGTGGTAGTTTTAGAGAGTGAGGCTATAGTGGATGGAGATGTAGAAGTTGAAATCTTGAAAAATGAGAGGGAAGGGAGGCCATATGAAATGATAGAGACATATATAGAAATAATAAAATAAAAAAAGATAGAGCGCATGCAAGGATCGAGGGTAGATCGCGGGGTATCACCCCTTCCCACAAGATGGATTTGGAAGAGTTAGTGAGATTATTGTAAGGATTCATCCTTACATGATTATCATATTTGATAATATATATATTTTATAAATGAATTGATGATTTACAGAGATAGTGAGCCATGTTTAAATATGGCTGATAGGCACATACATGTCTATTAGTAATAGACATGTCGTATGATAACTATTAATTAATAACTAATTAACCTAGTAATGAATAAATAGTAAACTAACATTAATTAACAACTGTAACAACCATTTAGGTTTATTACAAGTCATCCTGCTCTGAAAAGATTCGACCACGAACTTCTACGAGCAAGTTGCAGCTGGAATTCTTGCCACGAATAACTGTGCCACGGTTTAGCAGTTCTTGGAATAATTGGTCACATTTCCATTCAAATTTTATCATGCTTATGATTTTGTAGATGAACGCATAATAACTAAGCGGCACATATTTCGGATCTACTAATCTGATGGTGTTCTTTTGGTCTTCTAATTTGGTTTTCTTATATGTAGCGGCAACTACTAATAATGTACTTACTTCCTTGTCTAACAAACTTGTCTTTAGTTGTTCCTTGGGATCCTTCCCATCTTGAGTTTTGTTTTTCTATGATATTGTGATTAAGGTCATCTTTGACTCTTTTATTTTCATCATTTCCTTCTTCTACAACTTCAACTCTCTCATAATTGTTTTTAACATTGACTTTGTTGACTTCATTGACTTCTACAACATCGTCATTTTCTTTACAATTGACATTGACACTATGATTGGCAATATCATATTGATCTTTCATATCCTTGTCTTCTATAGCTTATGATTCATCATCTTTGTCATCGTCTTCCTTATCATGTACTTTGCTCTGACTAGGAATCCCAATATGGTCTCTAGTTTGTCCTTGAGTACCACTGGACAACTTTATAGGATTTTTTACTGGCACACTAATGCGACTTACTTCCCTACCTTGTAAGAAACCGCAACGAATTTCCGAAAGACGTGCATATTTTTTACTAAGTATCGCATTTTGAGTTTTGACATTGGGATATCTTTTCTTATCCCTCTTGGTGTCTGATGTCCTAGATATTTTGTGAGGAGGGATATAAGGAGCAGTCGGCATGGTTTCCCTTCTTTCCTAGGGGTAGTAGCGACCTTATATTCTTCCCTACTTGAATACGTAGGAGTCGTAGTAATCCCTTGTTCCTCTTGACTTGGTAACTCAAGAGTCACAATTACTTATTCTGTTGTGGGTGTAGATCCCAACACTCCTTGACCTAAGAACTCGAAAGTCATAATAGCTTCTTCTTTTCTGGTCGTAGTCCCTTCTTCTATCGTGAGTGCTAATGTAGACCACATCTCTACTTAACCTGAGAACTCGGAAGTCGACATAGCTTGTTCCTTTATGATAGGAGTCCCTTCTTCTAACATGGGTGTAGATGTAGTTTTAAGCTCTTCTTGACCTAGGAATTTGGAAGTCACTGTAGCTTCTTCTTGATGTTGTGTTATTGTTAACTTTAATTCCTTAACTAATTTGATAATGTCTTCATATCCGCTTTTTATCTCTTCATGTTGTTTTCTTTTTATTTCTTTAGCCTCGATTTTTTTTATATCTTCGACTTCAATTTTTCCATCTCTTCTAGGTTTATTTAACGGACTAATAATGATTTTATTAAAAGAGGGAGACATAATGATTGCAACTTGTAAAAATCTTCAAAAATTTGATTTTTTTTTCCTTTTTTTTATAATAATTGTAATGTTTACAATTTTTAAATAATTATTATTATTATTAAAAATAATAATAATTTTTTTTTGAATAGTAATAAAAATTAATAATAATAATAACAATGAGTGTTATTATAAAAATAATAGTCTTTACTATTATATACTTTCAATACTTTCAATGGTGTGGAAAAATAACTAAATAAATAGTATACTAATAATAATAATTAGTATTATTATTTATTATAATACTATATTATTTTTATTTTTGACGGATGATATTTAGGGTTTTTGGTGAATGGCACGAACGGAGGGAGCGCTTGAAGTGAGCTAGTGTAGATGACGAGGCAGGTTTTGAGAAGATCGTGGATAGAGCTTGGAGGAGGGCACCGATTGAGTAGGGCGTGGAGAGAGTATGGCAAGAGGAAGCGTAGGACCTGGTGCAGTGAGGTAGCGAAGATGGGTGTAGCATAGAAGAAGGATGACGCGGCGAAGGAGATCGCAGGTAGGGGGGTGCAGGGAGGGGAGCGGGCGGAAGTGGTTGAAGAGGAGCTGGACGCAGAAGATGGGGAGATGGACGCAGAATGGTAGCGGGGGTGGCGGCTGGGGAAGGGGAAGGGGAAGGGGATGCGGGGGTGGCGGGGAGAACCCAAGAGTTGGGTGGTAGTTGGGCGGTGGAGAAAGGACGCGGGGGATGAAGTGGATGAAGGCTGCCGTGGAGGGGGAGTGGATGGATGGTGCAGGAGGGGGACGTGGACGGATGGTGCAGGAGGAAGGGAGGTCGAAGGGAAGAGATGGAGGGGTGTGGACGGATGGAGAGTGGAAGGGAAGCGATGGAGTTTAGAGTACGTAGTCGGGGTGACGTGTGGACATGTCGTATGATAACTATTAATTAATAACTAATTAACTTAGTAATGACTAAATAGTAAACTAACATTAATTAACAATTGCAATAACCATTTAGGTTTATTACAATTATAGTTCATGTGGGTTTGGGCACACTGCAGTGCAGATCGGGCACAAGGTGTCCGCATCTTGGTGGGCACCCAAGGCATGTGACGCATAGCTAAGTGTTGGCTTAAGCAAAGTAAGTCAAAGCGGACCCAACTTGGAAGCCCAGGGAATTTCCCATTGGCAAGTGGACCCAAGAGTGGAGAATGTGGTGAGACACCCACGCCGAGTGGAAGAACATTCGAGATACTTGGTGGGCATGCGTACCCGATGGAACGACAAGGGGCTTCGGCAAGAGTGCAATGAAGAGGGCATGAGGACACTCCATGGGAAACGTACTTGATAGAGCAGGATGAAATCCTCATCAGGATACCCCCAAAGGCATGACGACTCACAATATGAGGTGCATCTTGGCAAGGTCATTGAGTATTGGGAATGTCTGCATAAGGAGGATCCCCATCGACAACCCCAAAGTAAAGTGTCCAGTGCATAGCAATGTCGTCTCGAGGTGTGACTCTTGGGCACACCTTAGCACAACCTGAGATCCTATAAATATAACTAAGTGTTGAGGCTTAGGGGCATCAAGGAGAAAGTGTGAAGAAGTCATATCCCACTAAGGAGATGATCTCACCTAGCACAGGGAAATGGGAATAGGTTAGGGAGAAGGCTGTCTAGGCGTAATTCAGTGTATGGTGGTTTGACGAAGTGAACAATTAGGTGTTGCAAGAAGTGGACCTACGGGAGCTACAGGGGAGCCACAGACATGGTTTCAACACCAAGAAGAGGTATGGGAAAATATTTGGGTTCCTTGTAAGAGAATTCATTCCCGTTTGGGCGCACTCTCAGAGAAGTGGCCTGTGGGTGATCTCTTTCCATTGCACTCTCTTGTTTATATATATTTTGGGGGCACCCAATTGAGGTTTCGCCAGGAACATCTGTTGTTCTTGTGTTGGTGTTATTTTGGCTAAGTGTTAAAGTGTTAACAAATGAAAAGCATAACTAAGTACAACAAGTAACGATTGAGGTGTGTGTGGGTTAGGCGTAGTCTATTGGGCACACATCCGTGTTGGCTTGGCCACGGGAGGATATGTCCAGGCAGTGTCGCAATCCCAAGGAAAGAAACATGACTTTAGTTTTCAGGTCGGATCCTTGGTGCCGTGACAGTTTTCCTTTAACATTTTTCCAACTATCATATACAATGGATACCCCATAGTTGGTCCAATAATTTGTAATCTTTCCAAGAACATTATCGACTTTTCCTCTTTCCCTGTCAAGTCCCACGATTCTAACTTTTCCATACCCGGGGCTCCTACATCCTATAGGGGCACCATTCGTGGCTTGTACTATTTCCGGCCGATAAGGTGAGTGAAGAACATTGAATAGTACACCATATACATAGAGAAACCTATAAATTTTTGAATCCATTTCATCCATGCAACCTTGTTCAAGGAAATCAATGACCTTCTTTACATAGGCAATAATACACTATTGTGGGGGGATGAGGATTAACTACCAAACATTCTATATGAGGCATCAAATTTGACCCTTGATTTCTTGGATTTGTTTTGAGCGACCTCTTCTTCCTACTTGTATTTGTTTATCTCTTTCCCCAACACTTTTTCATGACACCAATAGTCTTACCTTCATCCCATGGCAGAATCCCACATAGATGATTTCTCACACGGGTATATGGGCCTGTGTAAGTTTCAATACAATGGAGGCATATAAAATTTGTGGTTCCACCCCCTTTCACTCCCCCAAGCCTTGCCACATATTTCCACAAATGTGTTGTATCTTTTTGTTTATGTCCCTCATCTTCATTATCATCATCCCCTTCCCCTTCTTCCTCCTCTCCACAGTATGTGTCACTTCGTACTTCTTCCTCCTCTCCACAGTATGTGTCACTTCATACTTCTTCCTCCTCATCACTGACACTGGTATATCGGTTTCTCGACACAACCATCATAATAAAAAATGGAACGAAAAACAAAAACTATATACCCATCATGCTTCTTGAATCAAGATGAGAATAAATTGTTGCCTACAATAGAATGATAGAGAAGGAGAAATGGGAAAGAGTAAGAGAATAGAACATTCAAGATTTAAAATTTTAACATAGTGGAAAAATATTCAAAAACAAACAAAGAGTGGGATTTAGAGCCTACCTCTTTAGATCCCCAATGGTGGTTGAATATCTCTATTGAAGCCTTCAATATCTCTTCCAAACTCTCACAAATAAAAACCTTCAATCTACCTTCCAAGCTTTCACAAATTTTCTCACAAAAAACTAGAAAACCCACTCAAAACCCTAGCAAAGAGGAGTGAAATTAGAAATAAAATGAGTGCAAATGGAGTGAATGAGTATTTAAATCCCCTAAATAACCCTAGCCATGCCCAAAAATCCAAGTGGAACCATGTCTTGGTTCCAAAAATCAAAAGAGAAAAAAAATCACCTTCAACCCACAAAAGTGTTTTGGGAGTGCTAAGGGAGCGATTCTTTTTCTCATGGGAGTAACTAAGAAGTGCTCTAGGAGCGATGCTCCCTAGTCACTCCCCTGTCGCTCACTGAAAAAATAGGGAGCGATTTTTTTTCTTAGGGATCGCTTTCCTTGAAATCACTCTTAGAAGGGAGCGATCAAGAACTACGCTTCCAGGAGCAATTTTTTATCGCTCCCTCTAGAGCGCACTTCAAGAACGAAATGTTAGGGTGGAGGGTGCTCCTATCCAACTCAGGTTGTAAGAGAAAGTACATAACATTAAGATTCTAAATTCCCTCTAGATTCCCAAAAAATCATCATACATTAAAATGAGTACATAACATACTATATCAAGAGACAATCATGATTTGTGACTCATCAAAAGCATCAATAATCCAAATCATCAAGATCATCAATAATTGTATCGGTTGAATCCTTTGGATCGTGCCCATAGTTTGTTGTACGGGTACCATCCTCTTGAATCATTTCCACTAAAGGTCTACAACCAACACCAATTTCACCCACCAATATCCTTCAATTTCATAGCTAATGAGAAGACAACATATGCATATAAATTCCCCATTGAAATCAGACCCAACTCAACTATGAAGCAACTCCAAATTTACTTGAATAACTTACGAATGATATAAATTCAAGTTCTTCAAGTGCTCATAATGAGTAGTGTTTGAGACAAAAAGAGGGAAGGGGTCTATAAGGTTCGATTTGGGGTGCTATGGGGGTTAGGTGGATTTATTTTTCTTTTATATTTTTACATTTTAGGCTAATTAGGCTCTCCAATAGTAACTAGTCAACCTATAAAACTCGATCAAGCCATCATTGTCTTGGCCAAGTGTTCAGTTTTTGTTTGACTCTATCAAGTGAGACCAAGTTCATTATTGACTTGGCTCTAGTGGAGTCATCAATCCATTCAAACCATTTTATCCAAAAACCCAATCAAATCAACCAAGTCAGTCTTACTTAACTAGTAACTTATGATAAATGTTATCCCCCATTTTGCATGGGTGTCCACATGTGGTTTTTATCACATTCTCAGTAGTGGGTTACATATTGATGGAGATTTGGATGGCCTAGTATTGATGCTTGTGGAGGCATTTTCTTGTTGAGCATTCTTGATCCTTGGCACATAGATGGAATCAAAGCACTTTTGGGTATCATATTTGATTGAGAGCCCTCCTTGTTTCTCTCTTGTGGCATGTGTGCTGGCATTCTAGTGACTTGTAAAAGGGGTCATCCCCTTCTTCATGGATTGGTTATCTATACTGGACACTTGTTATTAAGTTAGATGCTCCTATTTTTTATTGATGGTCTCTCTGGTTCATGGATTGACGAGTTGGTATGGAGGTTGTGGTTTGGTTGTTATGTGGACATTCATTGCACACATGTTGAGTTTGTTCCCACTTGATGGAGTATTGCACATAGATCTATTTTTTGGTTAAGGATTTGACTCCTTGATGTATGGAAGCAACCTATTGCACTTATTGACTTGTTCTACATTCATTGGTTTTCCCTTGATGAATGCCCATATTTTGGAGGGTTGTTTACACACTCATCTAGGCCATTTTTTATGAGATGCTTTTAGAGGGGAAACATAGCTTCAAGAGCAATTGTCTTTTGACAGAGTGCCCAAAATAGGGCCATATCAACGCCATTAGATGCAGAGTGGTTATGAGGTTTCTGAAAAGTGGTTATAATAGAAAATCTAATAAATAATGAGGAAGTTAGTGATTCTATAACTATCATTTTAAGAGTTGCGAGATATTTTTGTTGCACATGCCTTACAAAGCCTTTTTATGGAGAGAATTCACCTTATTTGAGGAAGCACTTCACCTTTTGAGGCCTTTTTCTTGGAGCACTATATTTGGAGATCCTTTCGAATCTAGGTTTGAATTCTTGTCATAATTCACCCTTATTTGATGGATGCACCCCTTTCTTGGGCCTTTCTTCTCTCGAATATTGAACTTGCGGCTTTGACCATCATATTTCAAGGATGTTGTTAGAGTTTCTTAGGTAGTGTTGTAGTATTTGATTTGTTTACTCCTCCTTATGATAGATTTAGGGTTTTGGTAGATCTATTATTATTTTATTGTAAAATTTGAGTTCATCTCCTATATAAGAGAGCGTCTTCCTCATTCATTTCTCATGTTTGGATTGGGAGGGAAATACCACAAAGACTTAATGAAATATATCTTGGTGCTTATGGATGGTTGATGCTAGTGCTATGATGAGGAAATATTGCTAATGCTATGGTGTATTTTTTTAGATCAACAATGGTTTCTGTCTTTGGATGATATGCAAGTAAGCTCTTTATTTGTTTGGTTTTATGGTTGAATAGGAGGTATATTTTGATCTCTTGATTTCATACCTAGGATTCCATTCTTGAGGAATATTATGCCCAAGTTGATGTGAAGATACTACTCTGGTTATTCCCTTGTAGATCCTAGGATAAATTTGGCCTTTCTTGGATATTGTAATAATTGGATCCCAAACCCTAGCTATTCTTGGATGTTAGTAAGCTCTTCATTATTGTCCTTGGTTGACCCCATTTTCCCATTTCGTAAGATTGTTGTCCTCCAATCTCTTCATCACCCTTATCTCTTGAATTGACTATCATAAAATCATTTTGCTAAAGCTATCTCTTCATTTCACCTTGAACCTAATTTCAATATTTAGTAATCTTACCCTAGGGACTCCTCCCTTGAGCTAAATAAGAGATAAACTAAAGAGCATAAGAGGGTTAGGTGTGGTGACATTGGCCTCCCTCTCATTTATCCATAATCCATCATTGATGTTAGGCTTTTAATCTCAAAATGTTGGTTTGTGTGGAAATAGTAACATTGCTTGCAAAATAGTTGGATTAGCCTCTTGACTTGTTTGACCTTCCCCATCCTATTATTCAAATTTGTGTAGATTTAGGAGCATAATAATTTTCCATATTGCAAATTTTATTTAAAAATTTGTTACCAAAATTTCTATATTGAAATATTTGAGTCATCGATATCATCACATTTCAATTGGGATTCACACCCCAAAAATATGCTCAACATCATCTTTATGCATTTGAAAAATAGGGAAAAATACTTTACTTCAATCCATCTTTGGGCCATATATTCACAAAAGAAGACTTGCTGAGCCAACCTCCATTGAGCCACATTTATGCAAGGCCTAGCACACTTACCCCAAATCCACTTCCAATTTGTTTGGGTTTATAGTTGAGTAGGAGGTATATTTCCATCTCTTGATTGTATACTCTAGGATTACATCCTTGATGAATACCATGCCCAAGTTTATGTGAAGATACCACTCTGGTTATTCCCTTATAGATCCTAGTATAAATATGGCCTTTCTTCGATATGGTAGGAATTGGCTCCCAAAGCCTAGTTATTATTATATGTTAGAAAGCTCTTCATTATTGTCCTTGATTGACCCCATTTACCCATTTGATCATTCATTAGTCTCCAATCCCTTCATTGCCCTTACCTCTTATATTAACTATTATAAAACCATTTTGCTAAAGTTATCTCTTCATTTCACCTTGAACTTAATTGCAAGCTTTAATAATATTACCCTAATGAATCCTCCCTTGCGCTAGAGAATAACTAGACTAAAGAGCAGAAGAGGGTTAGGTGTGGTGACATTGACCTCCCTCTTGTTTGTCCATAAGCCATCATTGATGTTAGGGCTTTAATATCAAGATGTTGGTTTGTGTGGTAATAGTAACATTGATTACAAAATAGTTGGATTGGGCTCTTGAATTGCTTGACCTCCCCCGTCATGTTATTCAAATTTGTATTGATTGGGAGCATAACAATTTTCCATAGTGCAAATTTTATTTAAAAACATTTGTTACCAAATTTTCTATATTTGAAGCTTTGATTCATTTATACCATCGCATTTGGACCCAATTGCACACCCCAAAAATATGCTCAACATCATATTTATGCTCCCTGTAAATAGAGTGAACAACCTTCCTCCAATCCCTCCAACTTTGGGCCATATACTCACAAAAGGAGACTTTGAGAGCTAACCTCTAATGAGCCACATTTTTGCAAGGTTTAGCACACTTCCCCCAAATACACTTCCAATTTGTGAAGAAACGAGGTCGACGTTGGAGTTGTGTATATATCTTCGAAATTTACATGAGTTGAGGTGCTATGATAATCCTTTCACTTCAAACTCTATGGTGAGGATAAGGGTGATATTGTTCATAGGGTAGGGAATACTATAACCAATTGTCCTATAACCTGAATTTCATCCTATAATCCTTTTGGTGCCATGTGCTCTTCTCACCCAAATGAAAGAGCATTTCAATGTCAATCCATTCTCCTCCATTGGCTCATAGAAAGGAAAATATCTCTATTAATCCCTAATATTGCAACAAGGTTCTCAATTGTTCAATTCTTGGTTCATTCTTCAAAAGAAATTTTTTTTGCACCTTGTCATTTGTCCTCATCAATGTCCAATCCTAGTCTTATGCCTTTAGGGATATGGAAGAGACAATGGACTATTTTTCCATGAATGATGAAGATATTTCCAAAATGGGGTACCTAATGGGGGAGTATAAGTGGAAAACAAGAGAATTTTGATCTAAGCAATTGAGATATTTATCATGGATAACTTCTTGCCATGCTTGACATTGATAGCTAAGAAGAATTATAAAATGGGACACACAAATAAACCAAAAAAACAAAGAGAAAATTGAAAGAGAGAAAATGGTTCTTATATATTCTCAAAAAAAGAGAACAACCTTCTCTTTATAATAATGAGATGGCATAAACTCTAACTACTCAAACCCTAATTGCGCAAAACCTAAAATGACTTGTGTACTTAAATAAAATAAGTTAACATAAAGTAACCTAAAGTGACCAAGTGAATTTAATATGTCCAAGTCTATATTCTAGATGACTTTTATACTATAGCACCCTCCCTTAATGGTCAATCTAGAATATGCACCAAGTTTTTCCCTAAATTTTACAATCTATTGGACCCAAATACTTGGTGAGAATATCTGCAATATGATCCTTTGTAGAAAAACATTGCAACTCCATTGTTCCATATTCTACAAGTTTTCGGATGAAGAGACAATGAATATCAACATGTTTGGTACACTTATCGAAGATTGGATTCTTTGCCAGCGTAAGAACCCCTCAATTATCACAATACAATAGAGTAGGCTCATTTTGTTGGATCTTCATATCTATAAGTATCCATCTGAGCCAAATTGATTCACGTGCTCCTTTCACTATTGCTCGATATTCTACTTTGGTTGAAGAAAGGAAGACAACATGTTGCTTCTTATTGGTCCATGTAACTACTGCAGTACCAAGAATAAAAATAAAGCC
The DNA here is from genome assembly GCA_027924585.1 of Larix kaempferi. Lineage (NCBI taxonomy): Eukaryota > Viridiplantae > Streptophyta > Pinopsida > Pinales > Pinaceae > Larix > Larix kaempferi. The sequence goes on from BSBM01000099.1 coordinate 12,330,600, forward strand.
TGATGTGAATTTCATCTCATCCACTAATATTCCCAAATCTAAATTTGTATAACCACACAACTGAGATTCTTTGTGTCTACCATATAGAATGCCAAAATTTAATGTTATTTTCACATATCGTAGCAATCTTTTTGTTGTTGTCTAATGTTTTTCCTTTGGAGCAGTCATGAATCAGGATATGTCACTAACTGCAAAACTTAAGTTAGGTCTAGTGGTTTTAAGAAAGATCAAGCTCCCCACTTGCTGCTAGTAGACTGATTTATCAACTACCTTAGAATCGATCTTCGTTGAAAATTTCATCCCTTTCTCCATAAGTGTAGATGATGTTTCTCAATCTACCATCCTGAACTTTTCTAACAAACTTTTGGCATGCTTTGTCTATAAAACAAAATATGTTTATTTATTTTTCAAACTTCTACATCTAAGCAGTAATGTAGGAGGCCTCAGTCAATCATGTCAAAACTTGCACATAAATTGGATTTTATCTTTGATATTTCCCCTACCTCACTATATGTGATGATGATGTCATCTACATATATTATCAGAATAATTACATAATCTCCAATGATTTTGATGTAAATATTGGGGTATGAAGGACTATGTTGAAACCCTTATTCACCCAAGTACTAGTCAATTTTTATATACCATGATCTAGGTGCTTGATTCAATCCATAGAGAGATTTCTTCAATCGATAGAACATATGTTCTTTCCCCAGAACGTGAAAACCCTATGGCTAGTACATGTATACTTCTTTCTCCAAATATCCCCTCATCAAGGAACTCTTCACATCCATATGGTATAATTTCTAGCCAAATTGTGTGTCCATGGCTAGAACTAAACAGATCATGATCATCTTTGTTGTGAGAGAAAATGTATCTTCATGATTTATTCCTTATTTCTATGCAAAGTCCTTTGCAACCGGTCTTGCCTTATGTTTTTCAAGTGTCCAATTTGAATTTCACTTTACTTTATACACCCATTTGCAGCCAATAATTTTCTTCCATAGGAGTAGCTTTGTAAGAACCCATGTCTGATTTTTCATCAAAGTCTCATGTTTGGATTGCATGGCATTCTCCCATTCTGGTCTTATGTTGGCCTCTTCAGATTTAAGTGGTTCATATAAGTCTTGAATGTTATCCGTCAAAGCATAATTGGTTGTATCTAATTTCTTACCTCTTTTTGGTCTTCCTAATGCCCTCATCTCAACTAGTCCAATGTCTTCAATGGTGTTGTGCCACCATTTTCATATCTTCTTATGATCCTCTTCTTCCATATCAACACCATCATTTCATTGATTTGTAGTACTTGCAACAATTTCATGACTAGGATTTGATGGACACTAATCCTTAGAATTATCCCTCCTTTCAAGTGGATATTATACAAGAATCCTACCTAAGATTCCAATCAAACTTCTTCATTATAAAAAAAAATTAGGTCCAAATTCATCTAAAATATCATTGCATTCTTATAAACCACAAAATATCAACTAAATATTACTTTTTCAGTATCCAAATAAACTAAATTGTATGCTTTATGAGTTTCACTACTGACAATCAATTTCTTGCTTTTTGGATCTAGTTTCGCTCGTTGTTCTTTAGCAACCCATGCATATATAACTGAACCAAAACTTTGAGATGACTTATGATTTTCATATACACCATGCTTTGGATTCTTCTTATGCACTACCTTTTACAATGATCTATTAAGAAAATACACTGTAGTGTGCACTACTTTAGCTCAATACCTGTAAGGAACGTATATGTTTTCTAACATATAATGTAGCATCTCAACAATAGTGAATTACGCTTCTCTACCACTCCATTTTGTTATGGAGTGTAGGGTGTGGTGTGTTTCCTTTGAATACCCTCTTGAGTCAAAAGTTATTAAATTTTTTGGAGAAAAATTCTCCACCATTATCAAACCTAATAATTCTAATGCAACCCCCAGAATTTTTGTCCACCATTGCTTTAAACTCATTTAACTCAGTAAACACTTCATCATAATTTTAAAAAATACACCCACATTTTTCAAGCGAATTCATCTACGAACAACATGAAATATCTACCACCAGAGACTGATGTGATGATCATAAGCCCACAAACATCCACGTGAATCAAACGAAGAACTTCCTTGGCTCTCCAATCCCATCCTTCATCAAATGGAGCTCAATGTTGCGTCCCCACCTGACAAGTTCCACGAATTCCCTGTTGCTTTTATTGAATCTTTAAAACAACATCGACTAACATTTAATTCACCAAATGAGAAACATAGTGCAAACTCAAATGTACATACCTTTGATGCCAAAGTAAATTGGTTTCTGGAACACTCTTGGCCAACAAAGAATGTTCTTTGGATTCCTTTATATACCCCATTTGGAATAGACTGTGATCCTCAATACCAAGAGAAATCATATGTTTTCTTTCTTTTTTCAACCATGTAACGTTCATGGTCGTTGAAAATAAGATGTAAGTGGGGACTTTACCTCATAATTTGACTTACTAGAAGAAAATATTGTCCCATACATAACATATACTAGACATTAAGGAAGATCAATTGCTAACCTCCCAAGGTAATCTATACATTTCCTTTGCCTTCTATTATAAACTCCTTCCCACCACCAAAACTCACAAATGAAACATGAGAATCATAGAGAACAAACCAAACACGTCTATTTGTGGAATGACATGATGCACTAGAATCAATATACCAAGTAGATGAATCACCATTATCTACTTGCTCAATCATAAAAATGAAGAAAGCGATCTCTTCCTCGTGTTCTGCAACATGGGCCTTCTCTTTCTACTGAGAGCCTCCCAAGTTGTTCTTTTCATCCCACGACCACTTTCTACAAAAAAAAAAATTATGACCCACCTTTCCACAATAATGGTATTTTAAAATCGTTTGATTCCATGATTGATCAATGTTTCCTTGACTGCTTCTTCCATTTCTCTTTCAAGCAAACTTGCCTTACCCTTGAGGTTTGTTGCCAATATTAGTTATGAACTCACAATTATATTTTCAATGTCGAATTGTTTTTTCCACATGTCTTATTCAAAAAACTTTGTGCATAGCTCGTCAAACTTCAAGTCTTTGTCAACAACAATAACATTAAGTGTTTCAAAATGTTCGAATGCAACTTTTAAACTCTTCAAAGTAATTACCACTATGTCTCATTCTTCCATCTTCAACCCAATGGCATTCGATTGTTCTCTAATATTCTTAATATTTACCAAATGTTCATGTAAATAGTCATTTTCATTCATCTTAACATAAATCGATATATTTTTTAGGAAAAAGACTCTACCTTTGCCCAAAAATTCATGCAAGTCTTTAAGTGGTTCCAAATGGTTGTAGCATCCTTCATAATTCCATCACCATGTACTTCAAGAAGCATCTTATCAATCATAGATCACTTATGAGCATCACTACTTATGTATTTCGATCTTCAAATTTGTCTTCGTCTTTTCATGGTATTGTCAATCAAGTTTCCTTCCCCAACACAAGCAAATTCAAACACTTGTGACTCAAAAATGGCTCACATTCGTTATTTCTAGGTATTATTATTTTTACCATAGAATTTTTTGCTACCCTCCAACGTGATGTTGGGAAAACTATCCATTTTGTCAAATAATTTTGCAGATAAAAGTGTTGAAATAGAGACTTTATACTAAAAACATGGCCATAAGACCAAGGGTTTTCTCCCAAACCGCTGAATATACTATTGCTCAGTGAAATTTCTACCAAAAATAAATACATTTATGAAAATATAGCAAAAAAATGCACATATATCCCAAACAACAATTGAAATATAAAAACTTCCTTCTAAAATTGTAGAAATTACTAAAAAAATTCAAAGATTTGGCTAAAAAACTAAAATTACAATGAAACTTTTAGAGCTCTAAAGCTGATAAATAAAATCTAAAATTTTTCTAATATGTGGCACGGATTCCATAAATTCATATGCATCTATTTGTACAACATTTCTATACAATCATATTGTCTATCTGTATAGTCATACAACTAGAAAAGGATACTACCCAAAGGAATCTGATTAGAACCTCTTTCTTTACGATTTTTAATCTACGATTATGGATTTAAATTGAAATAAAATTGATTCTTTTAAAAATATAAACCTATCTTTAAATCAAGCAAAAGAATGATGCTCATCTTTTAGACAAAAAAACAATACCTAGTTTTAACTAATCCAAAACCCATTCAGCTTATAAGTGTGTATCAAACGAAGTCTCTTAGTCTGTCACTTTAAACTTGGTTGTCCCTATTCCCTTCTCTTTCTTTGCTTCAACTTCCTCTCATCGTGGATTTGATACCAAATTACAAAAACAGAACACACAAAGAAACCAAAAACACAAAAAGAGAATTTAAAGAGAGAAAATGGTTCTTTTATATTCTAAAATGAAGAGAACAACCTCCTCTTTCTAATAATGAGATGGCATAAACCCTAACTACTCAAACCCTAATTGCATAAAAACTAAAATGACTTGTGTACTTTAATAAAATATTTAATCATAAAGTAACCTAAAGTCACCAAACGACATTAATATGTCTAAGACTATAGTCTCACTACTACATTTGGGGTCCCAATTTGATGTTTGCACCAATGTTTAATGAAAAAATAAATTTTCAAAGTCAAATTGAAGTCTAATGGGTGGAAAATTTAAGATAAAATTCATCTTTATCTAGCGAAACATCACATAAGCAATGTTGGGTGAGTGGCAAGGCTTAAGCAATGTTAGGCAATGTCACTTAAGCCACATTATTTAACATCTCTTAAGCGACATTACCTAATGTGGCTTAAACGAATTTCCTTGCATGCTTGTTTAAAGCGATGTTCGCACTATTTTTAGGTATTTGTTCTTTTACAATGAAAATTCGACCAGACCAAAGAAAAGATTACAATTTTTTTAAAAATGGGAGAAGGATAAATTTGGTTAGAGGTAAATTTTCTTGTGGTTTGAGATTATCATTTCAACTAAAATTTATGCTTGAATTATCTAAAGGATTATTATTTGACATTTCATCATGATGTACCCTAGTCTATATTGATTTTTTCTTGCAAGTATGACTGTATTCTTTGAACTATTTTCTATTGTTTTGAGTTGATTAGGGACATTTGTTAATGATGTTTGTGCATCATACATTACCACATTTAGCTTAAAGTGAGGAACTTCATCCATAAAGGGAGAGTTACTTCTCAAAAACCAATAATTATTTGTACATTTCCAATATATGAAATCATTATTATTTTTTAGTTTTAAAGAATAAATGCTTTAACACACATCAATATCCTAATCAAATCATTAAATTCCCCCACAGGTGTCACAAAATAATTAGTAGCTAGGTAGGACCTTGGGGCTAGGAATCCAAATAATGCCATATGGTTGTTTCTCATTTTGAAACATAGTAATTTGTCTAAATAGGGAACTTTGAAAAATCCTCCACCACCAAGTGTTCAAGATTACCCGAGAAATGAGGCATCTTGCAAGAGAAGGTCGAATCCGAGGTGAGGTTGTTTTTTATCTCCTAGGGGGGTTCACACCAACTTGATTTGGAAGTGACATCTTATTGTTCAAGGGAAAACCTCTTTCCCACACTTGACAAAGGTAACCTAGTGGCCAAAATTTTAGGGCATCTACCTTATAGGCGACTGTTGTGGGAAGCAACTACACCTGAATCATATTTTTTTTTACTATTGCTACTACTCCTAGTGCCCCTCATTATAACTAATCCTTTTGCACCTTCACTAGCTATCATCGATGGATTGAAGACCATATAGATCGATAGCTCTTGGAAATCCCATTTCTATTTGAATGGAATATTGCAGCTAGGTGATTAGTACTTTTCACATGAGTAGATTTGGAAGACACATATTTAGCCTTCCATTGTTAACTAAATCATCCAACAAATGCACCCACAATTGCATTTGTTTCATTTCGCACTTAACTTGGTTGTATGATTTGATCTTCTTAAATAAATTTACTTGCATCATGGATTGGCATGAATCACACCCTCTCCCCCTAATCACTCACCTTAACTAATTTGGGGAAACATCCTGTTCCTCCCCTTTCTCACTCAAAACTTCCAAATGCTCAAGGAAGGGATCCTTTTTATCCTTACTTTTTTAGAAGTGGCTTGAGATAAGTCTTCTAACTCAAGGATATTTTTTTGTTTTAAAAAGGATTCACCTAGTTGAATGAATCCCAATACTTGATCGTCCTTCAAAAGGATAGCGTGGGCCTCCTATATTGGTTAACATTAGTTATCTCAGGCTTAGTTTGTACTATTTTCTCTCATCCTTCCTTCTTTGTTCTCATTTATCCTTTTATACCTTCGTGCTTCTTGGTCACTTCGCTCTCTTTCTTTGCCTGCCAACTGATTGATATCTCCTTGCATTATCATTTCAAGTAGGGCCTAACTCAAAACAATTGTATATTGGTGTGATTAACCATTGTGTTATCCCTATGAGACATGGAATGCGATTGTTGCATCCTGTAGACTACATATATGAGATCACCTTACCAACCATACCTCTCACATTTATAACTTTCCCCTCTTTCCTTCATTAGGCCTACCTTGATATCACCATCTTCCTTAGAATTCCTTTATTGGAATCCCCCTAGCATCATCACCTTGTACCTTTTCCTTTTCATTTACCCAAGAGTTGGTATCACTATTCTATCTGACATCACTTAAGAAATGTGTCAAACATCCATGGAATGATGCTTAAGCATCATCTACATTCCCACATATGGTAAGCATCATCTAGATGATTAATTCATTTTACCACATTTATGTACGTAAACCATTCAAAACACTACACCATGAAGAGACATTTTGCATAGAGTTGAATTTTGTTAATACCCTTTTTTTAATTTTTTATTTGTGAATTTTTGTCTTTAATCTTAATGTATTAATGATTGGTTTTTTGTATTTTTTTGAGATGGAGAATAATTTCAAGTAACCTTGTCCAATGGTTCTCTAGTATATCCGAACGAAATGTTGTTATACATCCAGTTCTCAATTATGTATTCGATGCCACTAGCAATTGTGATAAAACATATGATCAAAATCAACCCAATCTTCATCATGATATAATTGGTGATGGGAAATGTTATTTCCCTTGTACACAATGCAAAGGGATAAAAATAAAAAGAGTTGTTAAGTCAACAACTAGAAAACATTGCTTAGAGCAGGAGCACTTGGAAGGTGTAAAAGAATATCACTTCTTGCCTCTTAGTAAGATATCAAAAACATGTTTTTGTCATTTTTCAATATTAATATTTTTTTTCGATATTAATTGTATTTATTTTGTCATAATTATTACAAACACAATATCGTCAATGCTTGAAAAACCATACACTACAATTCATAGTAGATATGGTGAGGGGGTGGAATTGAAGTTGATACAATTGAAGAAAATGACCCCAATATTATTTAGAATGAAAGGATAAAAAGGTTGATCCATGACACATTTGTTTCCATGGATGAGAATTCGCCTTCGAATGAGATCTATGAAAATATTCATGATGTGCCTTTTATTGATAGGGCACATAAATCCTTATACAACGACTTAAAGATAAGTCTTCTCTCTACTCTTTTGTTGTTGGTCAACTTGAAGGTAATGGATGGTATTTCAAACATAGAAATGATGTAGTTTTTAAGGTATGCAAGATTAATTTGTATATAAATATAATTGTTTGTGATTGTAATATACAGGTCCTTAATTTTGATTTTCCAGTATATTAATTTTTTTTTTGTAGATTGTGTGGTGATATTCTTCTACCACCGTTAAATACTTTACCTCGCACATACAGAGAAATGTGCGACATTCTGAAAGATATAGGAATGGAGTATAACACAATTGATACATGTCATAATTATCATATTATATATCATGGACAACATGCATCAAAAAGTGAGTGCCATGAATGTGGAATTAGTAGATATAGTACTACTAAGGTAGCAAATAGGGTGTCTCACAAAGTTCTTTGTCATATCTCGATAATTCCACGTTTCCAACAATTGTTCAGGTGCAAAATCATAGGACTATCATACATGATAGAGAAGTGAAGATGGTGTCATGCAAATTCCTGAAGATGGTTCTTCATTTAGAGACATCAAGGAAAGATGGGTCATTTTTAAAGAAGAACCACGTAATGTTACAATGGCAATTGATGGTGTCAATCCATTTGGAGAGCTCAAAACCAATTACTACTATTTAGCCAATTTTTGTTATAAACAATAACCTTCCTCCTTGGATGAGAATAAAAAGGGAGCACATCATGTTGCCATTAATTGTTCCAAGTACTTGTTTTTAAAGTTGTTAGCAACATATAAGCAATCCATCTTTATTTTTTTCATTTTTGCATGTACAAGAACTTAATTATGTATATTACTTTTCAAATACCTAGGTAAACACCAAGTTATAGATATGGATGTATATCGTAACCTCTTATAGATGAACTTCTAAAATTATGGGTCAACATTAGTATGTACGACATCTCCAAACCTATAGCCCCAAAACAACTCTGATTCCATAGAATACTTACATGGACAATTCAAAGATGTGCGAAGGCTTACATATTTTTGTGGTATGTAAATTTGTAATGTAATTCTCTATATATTTATTATTCGAGTTCTTTTAATATTTTTGGAATTCTATTAACATTATTCTATAACTTGTAGGGATTCAAACAAAGAGAAAATATGCATGTCCAATATGTGGTATGTTGCCACTTAAACACGCACCTAGGGGTTATCGTGGCAGAAATATTCAATCCACTTGGTGCGTCCTTGGGGGTAAGTCTCGAGTTGATATACTATCACTCAACACTCAACTCCTAGCGAAGCCAAGGGGGCCCAGAACAAAATTTGAACCCAAAATCGAGAAAATATGACGAAATTGATTATGTCGTCGGATTTCACCTTTAAAATTACGAATTTTGATTAAAAAAAAATTAATTGATACATGGAATTGTTGGATATTCGACGAAAGTCGTATATCCGACGACTACCGTCGGTTATCCAACTGCCGCCGTCGGATATCCGACATATATATTTTAACGGTAACTATGGTACTATCGTCGGATATCCGACGAACCTGAAATTTTAAAAACTATAAATTATGGAAACATTCTAACATATTTGCTGTACAAGCGACGGTTTGCGGAAATTATATTCTTCGCACTGAATGTTTTCCGTAAAAGAATACACAATTATTTCAATTGTTTTTGTGATTAAAAATAGTGAAGTGTGGAGCTTGATTTTTTAAGATCGTGATCTTCACTGAAGCTCTTTATGAGAAAATGTCAAATAGCAATATTCCTGATCCAGACAAACAAAATCGACAATTGCTTGCTAGATTGTGGGATGGACTGAAAATAAAGGGTGATGGGAAATGTTATTGTCCATGTAGTGAATGCAAGGGCTTTAAAAGGAGAATAATAAAGATCAAAACAGCCAGAAAACATTGTAGGGTACATGGACATGCCGAGGGGGGACATGAATATCGTCCATTTGTAAGTTTTGCATTATATATGTTTTAATATTGATTGCTTTTGTAAATGTATGTATTATTTTAATATTTCTTATATTAACTAATATCTATTGATGGTTTCATGTAATTATAAAGGAAAGACATCCTGCGGCATATCATCCGGAGGACGTGCTTTCGAAACAAGTACCGGAGGAACATGGAGCTATGAATAATGGAGAACAAGTTCATGATCATATTGAAGAAGATGATGGTAAAATACATTGATCCATGATACATTTAATGTTATACTGGATGATCATGATCATGATCATGAAAATGATAACTTTGATGATGTTCATGATTTACCTCTTCTTGAGAAGGCATACAAACCACTTTATGAGGGCTCCAACACAAATCTTCTCTTTGCTATATTGTTGATAATGAACTTGAAGGTTATGAATGGTATTTCAAACACATCAGTCACACGCATGTTAAGGTATGTAATATATTCCATCACATATATATGATCGCGCTAAAGGTTATCACTGTTCGTCTAATAAAATTATTGTTAATTCATAACTAGTCAAATTAATATGGGGAAATGTGTTTCATTAATATTATTTATATATTATATTAACTTGATTTTTATTTTTATTTGTTGTAGTTTGATAGTTGGATTTTTGTTACCACCATCAAATATTTTACCTCGCACATGTCGAGATTTATCTACCAACGTGAATGAAATTGGAATGCAGTATGAAGAAATTCATGCATGCCCCGATGACCATGTTATATATTATAATCAGCATGAATTTGAAACTGAATGTTCGGAATGCCATATCAGTAGATATCGAACATATCAAGTAACAAAAAAGGTGCCTCGCAAGGTTCTTCATTATATTCCCATTATTTCACATTTGTAACAATTGTTCATGTGCAAAAACATAGCGCAATTTATGGATTTCCATGCATGGAACAAAATTCAAGATGACATTATTCGAATGCCTGCAGATGGGTCTGCATTTAGAGATATGTAGGAAAAATGGCCTCACTTTAAAGAGGAACCTCGTAATCTTAGGATTTCTTTGGCAACATATGGTGTCAATCTATTTGTAGAGATGAGATCCGTTTACTCGGTGTGACCTATTTTTGTTATCAACAATAACATTCCTCCATGATTGTCAATAAAGAGGGAGCACATAATGTTGTCAATGATTATTCCAGGTATGTATCTACAACTTCTTTTTTTTAATGTAGTGGCATCTCATTTGTCGTGTTTTGTTGCATAATGTCATATATATATTTTTTATTTTTCTCTTGTGCATGGTTTATATATATAAATGGTTGTAATAATTATATATTTTATATGTTCAAATCAATTAGGTAAGTACCAAGTTAAAGATATGAATGTATATATCGAACATCTTATTGACGAGCTACTAAAGTTATGGAATGGCATCACTATGTATGACGTATCTAGACCAATACGAAAAAGGCAATTTCAATTCCATGCAATTCTTGTATGGACAATACATGATGCCACAGGGTTAACCCATTTTTGCGGTTTGTAATTAAAAGTTCCACTTTAATTGCATTTAATTTTATGAACAAGTTAATATATTATGCACGCATGTTTTTTTAAATAATCCATTCATTTTATATATAATTATAATTGACATAGATAATCCATCTCTTTATGTAGGTCTTCAGACAAAGGAAAAATTTGCATGTCCAGTTTGTGGTCCTAAGATCAAATCTTGTTGTTCAAAAATTTTAGGAAAGGAGGTGTTTGATGAGTATAGGCACTTCCTCTCTAAGAATCATAGGTATCAAACTACCGAAAAACATATGTTCAATGGTAAGCAAGAGACTGCATTAAAACCGCAAATAATGACACCTCACCTATGGAAGTTGCAATATAATAGAAATCGTCAAGGTACGTATGAACCATCGTATATGAAATTTTATGTTTTTTTTTTTATTGTGTGTTGTTTACTATAATTGACATTGATTTCTGTAATTTCTTTATAAACTATGATTCATGATGGCCGTCGTGATCATGAAGGCATTAATGGGCTTCCACGAGGAATGAAAAGTTATCCTAAACAATTCAGTAGGTTTCCCTACTATGAGAACCTACAAATTGCTCATCTGTTTGATACAATGCATATCAGAAAGAATGTGAATGAAACATTATGGTGAATATTGGATGGAAGGAGCGAGAAAGAAAAAATTGTCGAAATTTGCAAAGACATTCAAGAAGGCAACCATGCAATGAAAGACGTCAGTCAATTTCATAGCAACGGAGACCAAATTAATATAAACTCACTTCCATGGATGTTAACGGAGCAACAAAGTAATGTTGTAAAAGAAGTCATGCGAAAAATTAAATTTCCCACCGGATTTTGTTCGAACATGAAGAATATCATAACAAATAAAGGTGATTTTGCGGGTGTGAAAACGCATGATTGGCATATCTTCATGAAGGTAATTATTATGGTATGCATATAATTATTGCTATATTTTTTTATTCCAGTGCATATTGTTGGTATTTTTTTGTCTAATTTTTGTAAAAAAAATGAAACAATTTCTACATTGTTACAGTATGTTCTACCTCTCTCTCTCCTCAACAACTTCGACAACAATGTCAAACAAGTTATATACAATCTTGGGAAATACATGAGGTAAGTAGCGATTTTTTGCATGCGCTTAGTTTTTGTTTAATTCATTGTAGAACTTATATTTGATTTTTGTGCACTAATTCATGTTATGTAATATAATGTTTTTTTTGTTAAATCTTTTGATTGGTTTTCATCACTTGTAGATGGTTGTCATCTAAATAAATCCATAAAGAAGATATAAAGTATTGGAGGAGAAATTCCTCGTCTCATGTGTGAAATGCAAAAGAATCTACCTTCGACATTTTTCCTTGCACAAGAACACTACCTCATACACCAAGTTGAAGAGATCGAACTGTGTGGACCTGTACACTCAAGGTCCATGTGGATGGTTGAGAGGCACTTGCCAAATTTTTGAAGGGTTTGGTTAGACAACGAGCACGTTCTGAGGGTTCTATGATGGAGGGATATATGGTATACCAAAACATGTTGTATATTAGTGAATATATTCCTAAATTAGTGTCAAAGCTCAATTTAGGTTGCATTTGTGATCCAAACTCCAATAAAAATTTCAAAGGGGAGTACCCGAAGGGGGAAGGTATATCGAGGAAGGTGAAAGGTAATTATTAGCTAGTGGAGATTAATTAATATAATACATTTGACTGTTGTTTTTTATGTATATATCATGCATATGCTATTTTTAATATTCAATATGCATCAATTAAAAGTGTATACTTTGTTAAGTGAATATACATTTGTATTGAACTTTAATTTTATTTTCATCAAACAGTTGGTCGAGAGTGGGATGCACTTCATTTATACATCGCAAACAATCTTGACTAGATGAAGGTATGGATTGAACGATGTGAACAAAAATCTGGTCATGGAATATCATGGGAAGGTGTGGATTCATTGGTTAAAGCAACACATCGCAATGGAGATACCAATCTTACACAAAGAGAAATCGATTTAGCATATGGTTTAGAAGATAAACAGGCAAGCATATTAATCACCACACTATTTTTTTTTTTTTGCAGACAATATATTGATGTACGTTGCACGTTGATTTTTTTCCATGTAGGGCATAAACATGCACTTAATCATAAATGGATCATGATGTAAGCTTTACATGTATGGCTTGCTGTAGGTAAAACACCATAAGGCTATGTGGTGCAATGGTTGTAAATATCGCATCAAAAAGTTGGATGAAATGAAGAAAACATCAGATTGTGGGATATCTGCAGTCTTTGAGGTGACCAATGTTTCCTCTAGAAGTGACAGAAATCCAGAACTCTCAGAAAATCGATACTATGGGTATTTGGAAGATATTCTTCAGTAAGACTATAACCCTTTCAAGGTAGTTTTGTTCATTGTCAAATGGTACAAGTTACGATTGAATCAACGTGATCCCGATAAAACTATTATTGAACATGATAATGGATTTACCATGGTTAATACATGGTTGTTTGAGCTGAGAATGGATCTGATCCAGGTGGATATCGGTGGTGGCCCACCTCTTCCAACTGGCTCAAAACAGTCTTCTGGCAATTTTGGTAAATTACTATTTTTAGCAGTTTTTCGGGTCCTGAACTTCCGGAGCCATTTTGAGGCCCCAAACGACATTTTTTGGCGATTTGGGGGACCAAATGGTTGCCAACGACATACATTTGGGCCCAGTCGAAAGTTGTAAATCTCAGATAGACCTTTCCAATGGGCCACCGAGCGCCCCAAACGGAGATCGTATGCAAAAGTTATGACCCCGGGAAGTTGACTGTTCAACTAACCACCTTGGGGCCGCAAACTTTATGACGGTTCATCTTCTAGGGTTAGGTTTTTGTATGTTTGGGATTCTTTCCCTCATGCTTGTGATAAATAGGCCCTTTCGACCTCTCTTTGGATTCATCTTGGCACGAATGAGCATAGCGGCCACATCTCTTCTCAGAGATAGCTACCACCATTCTAGCTATTGTATTTTACAGTCTGTTCTATTTCCGCTATTTAATAGAATATGTGTTTACTGTATCACTGTGTTATGTGCAATATATCTCTGTATATGATTCTGTGTATGCTATCTTTTGTTTCGTTCCCACATAAATCCGGATCAGGATCCCTATGTTCTTCCAAGCCAATGTGAACATGTATTTTACCCTGAGGTTCCAAGTAGAGGGTGTTGGTCATTTGTTGTGAGACATGATCCAAGGGGAAGGCCGGTAAAGTATAATGTAGAGGAAGGTAATGAAGAGGGTGTAGAAGAAGAAGACGATGTTGAAGATGATCAACATGAGTTAGATAATCATGTTCCAAAAGAATATGTCGAAGAATTAGTTGAATCAGATGATGTAGCAGACAATGTCCATGAAGATGATATCGACGATGACATGATGATCGTAACTAACATCGATGACGATGATGATATGGCCAATCCTTACAAGTTGACTCTGGATCGGATGATACAGATGATGACTTGGATGAAGAAGATGATGCAGTCCATTGAAGTGTATGAGGTATGCCTTAATATATCTACTCTATATATTTTGATTTAATATTGTGATAGAATTATTGAAATTTATTGGTACGTATAAATTAACTGTTTCTTAATGTTTTTTCCATTTTCTTGTATGTTGTCATATGTTATAATTAGAAAAATTGCTTCTTAATTATGACAAAAAACACAATTAATTTTTTTTTACATAGATTTTGTCTGGTTATGGGGAATCGAGAGTGATGTGAGGGGGGGAGGGGCCATAAGAGATTCCACCTTCACGTGGTTGGCCCTGTTCAGTGGAGAATATTAAATTATTCTTGAAACAAAGATAAGTTCAGTAAGGCAATGCACAGTTATCATGCTAACCCAAATGGCGTGCTTGATCATGTACTGCATGGGGCCAACGTTGAAATTTTTTAAATTTGTGCTTGCTTGGACTGAAATTTGGCATGGTTAGACTAGATGCACGCATTGACGGTGTGGGAGGGTTTCCAGACTCAAACATGACTGACACTAACAATTTGAGAATCAAAAACCATACCTATGTTTTGTAAATCTACTATGTTTTGTGTAAATCATAATGTATGTCTTGTTTTTAAAAATGATATATTAAACCATCTTGTATGTTTTGTTTCTGAAAATTAAATATTGAGTCATAAATTAATATTATTTTAATCCACAAAAATAATAATCATTTAAAAGTTAAAATCTTAAATGAAAATTCATAGCCTTTTGACAGGGATCATGGTGATGACAGTGATGATGATGATGATGATGATGACGACCATAATGATCAAGATGATGATGATGATGGTGGTGATGATGATAATGAAGATGATGATGATGACGATGTTGTTGTATGTGATGATTGTGTTGATGATTAGTGATGATATCGACATTGATGATGACGATGATGACGACGATGACAATGGTGTTGTTTATGATGATGATGATTGATGACGACAATGACATTAATGATGATGCTTACGATCACAATGACTACGACGATGATGATGACAATGATAATGGTATTGTTTATGGTGATCATGATGATGACAATTAATGATAATGACGACGTTGATGATGATGATGATGATGATGATGACGACAACGATGATGATAATGATGACGATGATGACAACGATGATGATGTTGATGATGATGGCGACGATGATTGTGTTGTTGTTTTTTACGATTGTGATGATGAATAGTGATGATGACAATTATGATGGGGATGGCGATGGCGGTGATGATGATGATGATAATGACGACCATAATAATCAAGATGAAGATCATGATGATGATGATGATGATGATGATGACGATGTTGGTGATGACGATAATGATGGTGATGATGATTGTGCCGAGAGGCACTCTACAACCCAGTATGAGGGAGATCTTGTAACATGTGACTGTTTGTCGAGTGTTTGTCTAGTAACAAAATAATACAAAGTAAACAAAAAAGAATAATACAAAGTAAAAAGTAATAAATATTAAGTCGGCCATAAACAAAAAAGAATAATACAAAGTAAAAAGTAAATATGAGACTTAAACTAGAGACTTAGGAGCTTAGGATTAGGTGATAAATATTATGTCGGTCATAAACAAAAAAGAATAATTCAAAGTAAAAAGTAAATATGAGACTTAAACTAGAGACATTACTTTTACTTTTAATACAAAGTAAAATGTAAATATGAGATTTTAGAGTGTTTGTCGAGTAACAAAATAATACAAAGTAAAAAGTAATAAATATTATGTTGGACATAAACAAAAAAGAATAATACAAAGTAAAAAGTAAATATGAGACTTAAACTAGAGAATTTAGAGCTTAGGATTAGGTGGCTCAAGTATTGCACTCAAGGAGCTATTCAAGGAGAGGTTTGCACCTGGGGAGATTTGATCCCTCTCGGCACTTGATAGAGCCTAGGATTTGGATCTATGCTGGTGTTAATGAAGATGACGATGTTGTTGTTTGTGATGATTGTGCTGATGAATAGTGATGACATCGACGTTGATGATGATGATGATGACGATATTGACGACGATGACAATGGTGTTGTTTATGATGATGATGTTGATTGATGACGACGATGATATTAATGATGATGCTTACGATCGTGATGACGACGATGATAATGGTGTTGTTTATGGTGATGATGATGACGATTAATGACAACGATGACGTTGATGATGATGCTTATGATGATGATGATGGTGATGATGATTAATGACGACGAAAATGTTAATCATGATGCTTATGATGATGATGATGATGATGATGATGATGACAATGATGATGACGATGGCGATGATGATGATGACGACGAAGACGATGATGATGATGATGATGAAAACAACAATGATGACGATGACGATGATGGTGACGATGTTGATGTTGTTGTTTTTTATGATGATGATGATGATGTGGTTTTCTAACCCATATAAAAAAGGTAATTTTGGAATATAAGCAAGAAAAAAAGGTAGTTCTCTATCCCATATCAGCCTTTGTCAAATAAATTGCAAAGTTAAACCCCCCTTTCAATTAACTTATAAGTACATAATTTTTCATGTGTTTGAAGTAGAATGAATCTCTTGGGTAGATCATTCTTCATGTCGACCATCATGTCATTCATCATACCAAGGATAACAAAGATGCAAAGGAAAGTTGGGATACATTCAAAACTCTCTTTGAAACGGTGAATACAGTGACTTAGGTAAACTAACTTGAAACTGAACTCTCCAACCTCTAAATAGATGACGTCAATGTGTTTGAGGAGTATATTGCAAGGTTTAAAATATAAAGGTTAACCTTATTCAAGTGGTAAAAATAAGAAAATCAGATCCAAAACTTGTAAGTATTGTTATGAATAATGCCTCTCTCGAGATCAAACCCATCCAAAGGCCATCTTAAATACATAAAAAAACAAATAATAAAAACAATACAAAAATAAATTAAAAAATTAATACAAAAACAAATTAACAACTAACAAACAAAATTTTATATAAAATACAAAAAAAAACAAACAAAATAACATACATACCTTTCTACCTCCCGTGCATTGAATTGCTTCATTGTAACCGGCCTCTCGCACGTGCACCCATTGAGTTTTGGCACCTGTGGAACCATTGTTTTCGCCGAGTTGTGAGCTGTGACCTGTGTTGGATTGTGGCAGTGCATCTTCCTCTCGCGCATGCACCCTTTGAGTTATGTGCTGCTAGCAGAGCTGTCCAGGGATTATGTGAAACAATTCATTGAGTTGAGCAGTGAGCTGTGATCAAAGTTGGATTGCGGTCGTGGCCATGCATATTCATCCTCTCGCACGTTCACCCATTGAGAAGAGGCAATGCATCCCAATTCTGTGAGTGAAGCCCTAAATTTGATTACTGTATCTGTTTGTTTTCCCTTAAAAATCAATATAAATGGAAAATTGATTAATATTTAGGGCCCATCTCTCTCCTTTGGCCACAAATTATTTGGGAGGGTTCCATTTCGAGACATGTATTATGGAGAATATATGAACCCTAGACCGGGGGCAGGAACCATAGGGCGAGTTCAATGGATTGGGTATCATGCCATGGACATGTGTGGCTTCGGTATTATGTGAACCTTATGTTTTTTCTGCAGTAGCATTATCCTGGAGAATAATATTTACAGGTAATGTTATGTCTTGCCATTCCTCCTGTTATCACTTAGAATGGTACCTTGGAGAAACCATCCCAAAAAAGAGGTAGTTACAAGGATCTATTATATTGTGTCAATTCGGGGTTGGCAATGTAAAATAAGAGGTAGTTACAAGGAGCTATTGCATATATTTGACCTTATTTGACCTTCAATCTCTTTGGAAGTTCAAATAAGAGGTAAATACAAGGAGCTACTGCATGGATGCATGGATGATGGTATAGCGTTTATTTGCTTGCATACAAATTTGGTGTTTGTGGGTGTAACCTTTCCAAACTCGGCCTCCCTTCACCTATTATACCATACCTTCGGGATCCTCTTGGACTCCTTCGCTAGCCACCCTCATAAATTCGGACCTATTTCCCTTGATGTCTGCTCCCCCTTTCATGTAAACTGCTTCAGTGACTGAGCCATATGCTCCTATTACATACTCCCCCTGTGAAGATACTCCTCATACTAAGACTTCTCAAATTAATCAAGCACTCAGAGCTCGAACCTTCATCTGTCCTCTGAAGTCAAAGAGAAATGCCAATGACATGTCCTGAAATAACATTCCCTTATATACACAGTAATCTTCACCAAGGATCAGTGCTAGAAGTATTCAACATTATTAGACTTTATCTTCAAAACAAATCTCTCCCCGAAATCAATTCTTGATAAGTCATAATGTTGGCTCATCAAAACATAGTTTAATAATTGTGTTGGAGCTTCGTAGAAGGATTTGTTGATCTTAGACCAAGATCAGTCCACATGAAATTTCACCATTAACTGCAGCTTTCTTTCACCCAGAGTAACATAATCTTTGGAGTTCTTCAAACAAGCCCGAACTTGTCAATTAGAACCTGCTCATTCTATGGTCTGTGAAGATTGAAGAAAAACCTTTGAATTGAGAAATATGATATAACCCTTGAATGCCTTAGAATCAAGCTTTAACAGCTTGTATATGAATCAACTTTAAATGTTGTATCTAAACTTGCATGCATTTCTGGTGAGTAGCGGGCATTTTTGGACATTTGCGTGCATATCTCCTCTATCTGCGGGCATTCTTGTGCATTTCTCTTCATGCCTACAAGCACTTAACATATCAGTGCAGGAATTTGCGTGCATTTCCAAGGAATTTGGGGGCATTTTCAAGCTATTGCAGGCATCTTTTACTCTCATGTGGGCATTTTCTATGTGTTGTGCATACTTATCAAACGGGCATATTTTCAATGTTGCGTGCATTTTTTTTCTCCAAGTGCGGGCACCTTGCACACACCAGCTATCTCCTGCGAACATAGTTACTATGTGTTGCATGCACTTATTTGGCAATTTTGACTGAGCAACGAACATTACATTATACCCGCGGACATTTTAATCTCACATGCGTTCATTTTGATGGACATTTTCACAACCTTTTATTCATTTCTGTGGGAATTTAGAGACCTTTTAAAAACTAGCTGCGGACATTTTCTCATATTGAGATCATCTTGCCGGTAGTTCTTCATCATTTGTGGACAAATGCGGGCATTTTCAATGCATCTCCTAACATTGGCGGGCGTTTCAATTTTTCATGCAGGCATTTTTATTCACTCTAGTGGACACTTATCAGGCTTATTCTGCATGGACATTTTCACTCCATTGTTATCCCGCACATTATGTGAACCTTATGTTTTTTCTACAGTAGCATTACCCTGGAGAATAATCTTTACATGTAATGCTATGTCTTTCCATTCCTCCTGTTATCACTTAGAATGGTACCTTGGAGAAACTAGCCCAAAAAAGAGGTAGTTACAAGGAGCTATTACATTGTGTCAATTCGGGGTTGGCAATTTCAAATAAGAGGTAGTTACAAGGAGCTATTGTGGGCATATATTAATGCCTTTGCAGGCATTCTTGTGCATTTATATTCATGCCTACGGGCACTTCTAGACATTTGCGTGCATATCTCCTCTATCTTTGAGCATTATTGTGCATTTCTCTTCATGCCTGTTGGATTTTGTGCAACTTCGGAAGATATTATTATTGTATTTTATTGTATTTGATTGTAGATCCTAAGGGAGATGAAATTTGATGTATTTAATTATGTAAAACCCTTGAAAGAATCAATGTAATCCTTGGGATGAAAAGAAAGCAAAAGAAAAAATAAAATTAAAATTATTATTGCTCCCCAAGTGAAGTCGGCCCAGTTAGGGATTTTTCATGTTTGCACTTGTATAAATAAGAGGAAAGTGCACCTCATTATTCACTCACTCATTCAAGTGAAGTTCGCATCACCCAGAGAGAGAGAAGTTCTCACAAGCTAGAGAAGAAGAATGTTTTGGGGTTTCTACTTGTGGAAAGCAATTCCAGCTTTTCTCTTTTATATTTGTACTCTGATCTCAGGATTTTCATCTCTATACAAAGGTTGCTAGGTTTATCCCATTTTGGTTTCCTAGGTTAAACTCCGTGTTATTGTTTTGTGCTTTGTCTTTCTTCTAGTGAACATGTTTATGCAATTGAAATGTTATGCTATGAATGTATGAAATTTAACATGGTATCAGAGCATTTCTAGAAGAAGCCATTGTCGAAACATTGTCGGAACCCCGCCGAAACTAGGTTTTCATCTTGTGAAGTCTTCACCCAACATTTTGGAGAAAAAGAGCCTTAGGAATTTCATTTTTGGGAAGGCACATCTTTTGGTGAAGACAGAAGTCAATTCTGAGAATTTTGAATTTTTGACCTATCTCTGCAGCTGGAGCATAAATTAGGGTTTCATTTTTGACCTACTTCTCTCCAAAAATTTGGATCATCCCTACCTCAATTTAACTCTCCTTGGCAAGGCACATTTATCTGTGGTTTCATTTTTTCAACTTTCATTTTTGACCTAGATACTGCTAGGGTTTCTGGACCAGATTTGTAGACAAGATGATTGGTATGAAGGTTGAAGATCGTCTGGAAGGAGCTTCCAATTTTATCTCTTGGAAGTCTAGGGTTCTTCTACTACTCGAAGAAAATGACCTATTCCAAATTGTAAATGAGAAGGTCCCTGAACCAAAATCCAAATAAGACAAACCCCGATGGAGGAAGAATGATGCCAGAGCAAGAAGGATTCTAGTGGACTCAGTAAGAGATCACTTGGTTCCACAAATTTCAGGAAAGAAGACTTCTAGGAAAATGTTCAAGACCATAAAATAGTTGTTTGAACAAACTAGCCTCAATGTATCCATGACATTGAGAAACCAGCTCTCAAATATGAAGATATCCAAATCAGAATCCATTGCCTCATATTTCATGAGGATCATAGAACTAAGGGACAAGCTTAGTACCAGTGGAGATCCCATTGATGAAAAGGAGCTTGTCATCGCCACTCTAAATGGTCTTCCACCATATTGGGAGTCCTTTATCCAAAGCATAAGTGGTAGATCCAAACTACCAAATTTGATAAGATTTGGGCAGATTGCACTTAGGAGGAGACAAGGATTGCAGCGTGACAAAGACTTCATGGAACTCAACCAGAGGAGAATCAAGCATTCATATCCCATGCCAAGAAAGGAAAAGTAAAGGGAAGAAAGTTTTATAAACACAAGCACCAAGATAGGAGATATAGTCCTTCCCCAGATCAGAAGAAGGAGAAGAAGGAATTATCTCAAGTTCAATGCTATAGGTGCAAGAAATATGGACACTACGCCAATAGCTGTCGAAGTTCAAGTAAAAGGAAGCATGAAGCCTCAACTGTTGATGTAGAAGAAGACCATCATCACAAGAAACCAAGGGATGATGATCATTCGTAGTTCTTCTTCTAGGAGATATGAAGATCCAGATTGAAAGAACAAAAGTCTCTCATTGTCCCACAAGAAGGTAGTGGGATCCCACACATAAAAACAATAAGAGATAAGTATTTTGTTTTCTTGCTTACATAGATTTGTTGTCTTATATGTCTTCATCACTATTATATGCAGATCTAATGTGTTGAGCAGTTGATATAGTTTACATTGTTATATTTATTATGCATATGAGCTACACAACATTTCATGAAGCTAGTCTAGATGATATCTCCTTCCTGCATGATTAGGGTAGTGCACACTCTTGATGGCATGTTCTAGTGGAGATAGCAGACATCTAGAAGTTCCCAGATGTGTGGGTAGAATTGTTCATGATTGTTGTGATAAAGTATTAGCTAAGATGCATGTGTAAACTATAGTCATTACATTTGATTATACAATATCACTGATCATCAGTCGGGAA
The DNA here is from genome assembly GCA_027924585.1 of Larix kaempferi. Classification (NCBI taxonomy): domain Eukaryota; kingdom Viridiplantae; phylum Streptophyta; class Pinopsida; order Pinales; family Pinaceae; genus Larix; species Larix kaempferi. Next base: position 12,353,082 of record BSBM01000099.1, read on the forward strand.
TTGACTTGTAGGGAAAAGACCATGTGACATGGCCTACAAGAGAAGGACGATGTGACCTGTTCCGAATGAACAAGTGGTGGACACATGAATCTCGTTTTTGTTTAGCAAGAAGCTTCCAAGAAAATGACTCTCATCCTAGAACGATGATCTCGGAGGAAGATTTCACAGAAGTCAAACCAGAAGTGGGACACCTTCAGATATTAGGTTGTCCAGTCTACATACATGTGCCCAAGGAACGAAGTTAGAACCTTCAGGCCAGAAGGAAATTTCGTGGGACACAGTGAGTCTTCAAAGGCTTACAGAATCTACATCCCAGGATTCTGACAGTCAGTAGGGGTGTGAACTTTGAAGAAGAGATGGCTATCAGGAAAGGCAAAGGATCAGACATGGAGATCGATGATGAAGAAATGCTCGATATGAGACCATCTCCCCCTCCAGTTCAAGAGGGAGCCAACAGAAAAGGATGAAGCTATCGATCCCGTAGATCCAGTTGATATCCCCAGAGATGTTTCAAGTCGAAAAATACCTAGATGGGAAGAACAGACACTGCAGTATGCAGAGGGGCATGAAGCTCCACATGGCGCTTTCAGAGAAATCAAAAGACCTCAGAGGTTCTCCAGTTATGTGGCACTGATGAGCAACATGATTGATTCAGAACCCACCACTTACGAAGAAGCATCCAAACATCAAGTTTGGAAGGATGCCATGATGGAAGAATATCAATCCATCATGAAGAATGATGTGTGGTAGGTTGTGTCGAGACCTGAGGAGAAGTTGGTAGTGACTTCTAAATGGCTATACAAGATCAAGGCATGGAGTAGATGGAAGTGTTGAGAAATACAAGGCCATATTTGTAGCCAGAGGATTCTCTCAGAAAGAGGGAGTCAATTTTGATGAGACATTTGCTCCCGTGGACCGATATACTTCCATCAGATCCATTATTTCCATTGCTTCAGCTATGGGATGGAAGTTGCATCATATGGATGTGAAGACAACATTTATCAATGGTGTTATTGAGGAAGAAGTTTACATCGAATAGACAGATGGGTTTATTGTCCATGGAAAGGAGTCTCACGTATGCAGATTGAAAAAGGCACTATATGGACTCAAGCAAGCACCCCATGCTTGGTATGGACGGATAGATGGATTCTTGGTGAGCTTGGGATTTTCCAAGAGTGATGCAGACCCCAACCTTTACTACAAGGTTGTAGATGATGAGCCACTAATTTTGGTATTATATGTTGATGACTTTTTTCTCACGAGAAATGAGAAACTTATTGTATGGTGTAAGAAGAATATCGCCTCTGAGTTTGAAATGAAATATCTTGGATTGATGAACTACTTATTGGGATTAGAATTATGGCAGAGGCAGAAAGAGATTTTCATAGGACAAGGAAAATACACCATTGATATATTGAAGAGATTCGGAACGTTGACTGCAAGTACATGGCTACTTCGATGGATGCAAATTCGAAGAAGTTGAGAGATTCTACATCAGATTCTGATTTGATTGATCCCACCATGTATCGCCAGTTGATTGGTTCATTGATGTATCTGACCAACACTAGACCAGATATATGTTTTGTTGTGAATGCCCTCAGTCAGTTCATGTGCGAACCGAGGCAGATTCACTGGATTGCTGCAAAACATGTGCTCAGATACTTCGGCTAGATTCCAGAGTCGACCGTGATTCACTATGATAACCATAGTTGTGTGCAGATGTCAGTGAATCATGCATTTCATGACAAGTTGAAGCATATCAAGATTCGATATCACTTCATTCGTGATATGGTGCAGTTGAGTTACAGTATGTGCCGAGAGACGACCAGATTGCAGATGTTCTCACCAAGGCACTTTCCAGCGCGAAGTTTGAATACTTTCGCGAAAGACTTGGAGTCGAAGAGAACGTGTCCCTCCTTGAGAGGGAAACATGACATTGAGATGCTTTCCCTGCCTTACCCAGGTACCTTCTGCAGTCCAGTTACTTATCCAGATATGGGATAAATCCCATAGGCAAATGAGTAGGACAGTCAGCAGTTGGTCGGATTCACCCAGGTACATTTTGTAGTCCAGTTACTCAGCCAGATATGGGATAAATCCCATAAGTAGATGAGTAGGACAGTCAGCAGTTGTTCAGGTTCACACAGGTGCCTCTGCAGTCCATTTACTCAGCCAGGTATGGGAGAAATCCCATCGATAGATGAGTAGGATAGTCACCAATTGGCCGTGTGATTGCACAGGTACCTCTACAGTCCTGGTACCCATCCAGATATGGGAGAAATCCCATAGGAATATGAGTCCGATATCAGTAGATGGTCGTGCTCATTTTCTCTTCTGATATCTTAGCCAGGTATGGGAGGACCCCATCGGCAGGTGAGGAAAACAGGTAGCAAATGGTATAGCATATATGGCACAGCTAATAATCTCAAATATCCAGGAAGAGTGATTCTCCTAGATCCAGGATGGAGTGATTCTCCTAGATCCAAGATTGAGTGATTCTCCTGGACTCACCGAAGGACTAGTGAAGATGATAAACTGAGACTGTGTGGACAACCTTCAGTATGTATAGAGATGATGGAGACAGCATGGATGTACAAGTTGAAACCCATATGATCATGATGCAGATGAAGACCGAAGAATACCTTCCTCGTTGAGAGGGAGTGTTGGATTTTGTGCAACTTCGGAAGATATTATTATTGTATTTTATTGTACTTGATTGTACCTCCTAAGGGAGATGAACTTGATGTATTTAATTATGTAAAACCCTTGAAAAAATCAATGTAATACTTGGGATGAAAGGCAAGCAAAAGAAAAATTAAAATTAAAATTATTATTGCTCCCCAAGTGAAGTCGACCCAGTTAAGGATTTTTCATGTTTGCACTTGTATAAATAAGAGGAAAGTGCACCTCATTATTCACTCACTCATTCAAGTGAAGTTCCCATCACCCAGAGAGAGAGAAGTTCACACAAGCTGGAGAAGACGGTTATTTTGGGGTTTCTTCTTGTGGAAAGCATTTCCACCTTTTCTCTTTTATCTGTGTACTCTGATCTCGGGACTATCATCTCTATACGAAGGTTGTTGGTTTTTCTCCCATTTGGGTTTCCCAGGCTAAACTCTGTGTTATTGTTTTGTGCTTTGTCTTTCTTCTAGTGATCATGTTTATGCAATTGAAATGTTATGCTATGAATGTATGAAATTTAACAATGCCTGCAGGCACTTAACATATCAGTGCGGGCATTTTAGTGAGTATGTGTGCATTTCCAAGAAAGTTGTGGGCATTTTCAAGCTATTGCAGGAATCTGTTACTCTCATGTGGGAATTTTCTATGTGTTGTACATACTTATCAGACGGGCATTTTCAATGCTGCGTGCATTTTTTTTTTTCTCCAAGTGTGGGCACCTTGCACACACCAGCTATCTCCTGCGGGCATATAGTTACTATGTGTTGCGTGCAATTCTTTGGCAATTTTGACTGAGGAGTGAACATTACATCATTCCTGAGAACATTTTAATCTCACATGCAGGAATTTTGATGGATATTTTCACAACCTTTTATTCATTTCTGCAGGCATTTAGAGACCTTTTAAAAACTAGTTGCGAACATTTTCTCATATTGAGAGCATCTTGCGGGTAGTTCTTCATCATTTGTGGACACATGCAGTCATTTTCAATGCATATCCTATTACATTGTGTCAATTCAGGGTTGGCAATGTCAAATAAGAGGTAGTTATAAGGAGCTATTGCGGGTATATATTAATGCCTTTGCAGGCATATTTAAACCCTTGTGTGGGCATATATTAATGCCTTCTGTGGGCATATATTAATATATGCCTTGTGCGGGCATACCCAAGCCCCTTGAGGGCATATTTAATAGCCCCTTTTGTGGCCATATCCCAAGCCCCTTGTGGGCATATCCCAAACCCCTTGCAGGCATATTTCAAGCCACTTACGGGCATATATTAATGCCTTGTGCGGGCATACCCAAGCCCCTTGCGGGAATATTTCATAGCCCCTTGTGTGGCCATATTTCAAGCCCCTTGCGGGCGTATCCCAAGCCCCTTGCGAGCATATCCCAAGCCACTTGTGGGCATATATTAATGCCTTGTGCGGTCATATATTAATATATGCCTTGTGCAGGAATATTTAAACCCTTGTGCAGGCATACCCAAGCCCCTTGCGGGCATATTTCATAGCCCCTTGTGTGGCCATATTTCAAGCCCCTTGCGGGCATATCCCAAGCCCCTTGCAGTCATATTTCAAGCCCCTTGCGAGCATATCCCAAAATTTATTCCTATTGTGTTAAATGAATAAAACTGGATTGGGAATACTTTATGATATGAACCTCACAATCTTCACTGACATGGTAATAAATTATTCATTATAAGCACTTACCTATAGCATACACCTAACAGAAAGCTATCAAGAAATACTAAACAGATCTAACTTATGCCTATATTGTTGAATTCAGGTTTTTGTTGTTGCTCCCAAAGGTAGGTTCTTGGATTTCTTGTTACAGTTCAATAAGGATCCTTTGTATTTGTCCTACAAGGCATCACATTTATCATTGAAATGCCCATATAATCTCTGATAAGAGTAGTATTTCATATTTCCTTGGCCAATAAAACATGTCGCCTCTTTAGTAGAACCAATGGTGATTGACAAACTAAGGGATGGAAAGGTCCATGAGGGTGACATCAATACCATAGTTCGGGGACATCTCTTCTGCTGGTATAATTCAAGACAATCATTTCCAATTGCAACCTTTGTGGTAACTTTGGCATTGAAAGTGGAGACTAGATAAACTATAATAAATTTGACACCCTAACTTTAGGAGTACTTGTAGTAGCAATATCATGCGTAAAGATGACTGGTTTAAAGGGAAACCTCATGGTGCATTCTTGAGAAGATAAAATAACGAATTTAAAGGGTTTTGGGTGTTTAGACCATATTTACTTTTTTGCTTTTCATGATGTGGAGATGAAGAACTTCTTGGGGGCTACTCACATGAGTGGAGAAGTATGAGATTGACTTGTAGTAGGAGTTGGGTCCATCTTATCATATTTTTTTGCATATTGAAAAATTGTTGAGGGCAGTTCTAAATGATGTAACCATTAACAATTAAACTGCGTCAATAGAGCCATGATGTTGAGGCTCTCTAATACCGAATTTGCAGGATAATAGAGGCATATTGTATTGGTAGGTGAGAACATTAGAGGTCTAATTTTATTTCCCTAGCAAACAACATTATCACCAACATCCAAGGGTATACTAGAGGGTGCATCCATAGCTCATTTCATACATACAAATTTATTTATTTTTGGCATCATTAAACATACAACAATCATATCTCATCATTACCTTTAAATCTCAAACCTTGCATCACCAAACAACATATAAAGGTGTGTACTCACATGTGAATCTAATCACCAAAACTTAACGAAAAAAAATCTATTAACGTCAACATCTACAGGGTTGATTTGAGGTTGGGAAAACTAGAGTTATTCCCTACCACTGAGTTTGGGACTACTAGAAGATTTGCACAAATGTTACCTTACAATAAGAGGATATTTGTTCATGTAATTTCCATCCCATATGTGATGTGAATAGGGTCAAGTTGTATAAATTTTTTGGGTAGGAGAACCGACATGTGTTATGTTGGGGGGAAGTGGTGTGAATCCTCTATGGTTAACTTAGTTTATGTAGTAGTTTCTTCCTCATCCATTATTGTTTCAATCGGTTAATATACACTCTAGTGCATGACATGATTGTGATGATTATGGTTAATATACACTCTAGGTATTAAGACTTGTAGAGTGACACACATATGTTATATTATTTAGGTGCATCACTAGAAAACTTAATTTAACATAGGTAGTTGTTTGCTATGGAATTCAAAGGAATCTGAAGGTAAGGCCATAATGTTGTTGTTTCATGCATTTGTTCATACATTAAATTTTGAAACCATAATATAACTAGGCTAGTGATGTCAAAGGTCAAGCTTCATTGGTTCGGGCAGGTTGAAACGATCACACCCAAAATTAATAGCAAAAATAATTTGTGCCAAAATGCTAAGTATACTAAGGTCAAGACACCTTATAGCCAATTAATCTCGATTCAAACCCAAATTTGATGAAAAATTAACAAGTATCATATACATTTGCTCTACTCATGCATTTAAGTTTGGTGGATAGGTTTCTCACTAACATGGTAAATGAATTTGAATTGGAGTTTGGTTCAATATATTCAAATTGTGGCAAGACCAAGATTTGACATCCATTGTTTCTTGAGTCATTTTGGATTCCTTCTTATACGAACTTGAGGCATTCAAAAATTAATTTTGGCCATTTTTTCCAATTTTGAACATGCATGAGAATTAAAGGAAAAACCCCTTACTAATCAACAAATGCATTTTCAAGCTTTGGGAAGGCATGCTAACTATGTATGATGATAGTGGAAAATGCCTGCCTTAATGCCTTGTGATTTTATAATATGAATTATGCATACCCAACAAGGTCCTATTTGAACTTTTTTCCCATGGTGCACGTAGAACCAAACAGGTATTTGTTAGATCTGTCTTCCTCGAGCGAGGGGAGTTTAGGAAGGATAGAGGAAAGTGAGACATCCAGTAGGTCTACAAGATTTATATCAACTAGATGTCAAAATATCAGAAGAAAATTCCATAAACGCATGGAATTTTTTATCGCTGAAGGGGGGTCATGTTCCTATGATGATGAGACAATAGGCGACATCGAGGTGCCCTTGAGGTACAAACATCTAGTGAAACAATGGGTACCCAAGGATCTTCCTCAACTAGACACATATTTTTGTGTGAATGAGAGGATATATCGAATTGCACCGTCATCATTACATGGTTTGGGGTTGTTTTGCATGGATGGCATAAAGGTCGATTACGGAAGATGTACATAATTGATGGAGTATGTTTGACCCTGTTACAACTACAAAGATTGGATGCACCTGGTCCAATATACATGAAGTATGCACAGATATGGATTGTCAGCAAATTATTTACAGCTGAAAGACAAAGATCAAAATAAATGAGTAACGTTTGACATTGACGAAAGGCCAAAAGCCACAGGGAATATTGTGGGGTTTATAAACAGTACACAACCAGGGTCTACAATTAAGGAAGCCAACTGCATATTTGAGGGGTGTGAAGGAAACCGTGTTTTTGTATGTGCCATTAAATCAATATCTACAGGGGAATATTTTCTTATTAATTACAATTTGAATCGAGTAGATACAAACACGGTTACTATGGAAGTGGTACATCTAACAACTTACCCAACCTTTTATTAATGAATTTAACATCTTAAGGATTTTTCGTTAGTCTATTGTTATAATTTTGTTTAAATTTTCTATATTTACTTCGCAGGGTAGTGATCAGGGCATCTCCCCAGCAGCTGGTCAGAGGAGTACAACTTCCTCGAGGAAGCAAGTATACATCTTTGTAATAGTACAAATATAATATGAGAAAAGAGTTTTTTTTGCTATGTTTTTTCATGAGTTTTCGTTTGGTTTATACAATGCTATTTGTATATTTGTTACAGACTGTTGGTCAAGGAAACCACCCGGTTTTTGATAAGATGACAGCAGCCTCAGGGCAACAGGTAAACCTGATTGTAATTGTACAATTTAAATACGTCAAAATTTTTTCTTATTATGTTGTTTCTGTGAGTATTTTGATTTCATTTAGATAATTTTTTCTATGTTTTTGATGCAGGGTTCTGTAAGGGGCACCTCCATAGCATTAGATGATACTGGACCTGCCTCAAGGCAGCAGGTATACATCGATGCCATTGTACAAATTTAATATGAAAAACAAGTTTTTTTGTTGTGTTTTTTCAAGAGCATATTCAATTCATTTAGATAATGTTATCTATAGTTTTGTTGCAGAGTGTTGATCAGGAAAACCACTCGGCTTTTGATCATACGACAGCAGCCTCCGGGCAATAGGTAAACCTGATTGTAATTGTACAATTTAAATACGTCAAAATGTTTTCTTATTATGTTGTTTCCGTGAGTATTTTGATTTCGTTTAGATAATTTTTTCTATGTTTTTTTATGCAGGGTTCTATGAGGGGCACCTCCCTATTAGTAGATCGGGACAGGTCACCTATAACCATTGATCCGATGAGTAGACCATCCTTGAGGCAACAGGTATAATTCATTGGAATTGTACAAATATAATATGTAGCATAATTTTTTTTTATGTCTTTTTCGTGTGTATATTGGTTTCATTATGATGATGTTTTCCACTTCTTTTTGGCAGGGGGATGATCGGGGCAAGTCCCCGACTGTGGATCAGACGACACCAAAATCGAGGCATCAGGTAAACCTAATTGTAATTTTAGGAATCTATCATGATCGATATGTTTTGTTAATATACTTTTTTCCTCAGTCTATTGCTTTCACGTCATTAATGTTATATATATTTTTGTTGTAGACCATTGATTTGGCATGTGATCTAGTGTCAGAGCAATCAATAGCTTTTGATGTGGATGAGTTGATGCGAGATGTTGACATTGGTTTTTCTCTAGACCAGATTAAGATGATAGAGAAGACATTGAAAAAAATTAATGAGGATATCCTTCGTCTGCTATTCATTCAACCACAGACAGATGAGATTAGAGCCAAGATTGATGTCTTGGTAAAGAGAATTCAGGCCTTGAAAGTAAGTTGGGAATCTTGAATCATAATATAAATTCATGTATTATTTTATAATTTTTAGTTGTTTATGATGGTGAACTTATAAGTTATGGTTTGTATTTATAGGATTTTTTGCGACCACACAGTAGTACTGGTCAAGGCGGTGTTGGCCCTAGTGATGCTAGTGGAGAGTCGTCACATGAGAAAACAACTCCACGTACATCTCATGTGCCGTTGTTTTCGACTGAACAGTCAACAACACGTTCTGCGACACCCCCGAGGCCATCCGTGAGTGCACCCGCTAGTGACCGGCGCACACCAGATCGTGCGGAAGAATTTTTCAATGCAGAGCCTGCTAGTATTGATATTGTTGAAGCAACATGTCCTGGATCTTCCCGTGTCACTCGCACGGGTATAGTACAGAAAACATTTTTGGTGGACGAAGAGCTCGTTCCAATAAATATAGAGAATATCCTAGGTAATTATACATTTTTTATCAAGTTAGTGTTTATAATCTAATTGTAATATACTAATAAAACATTGTTTTTCAACTAAGGACGGCATGATCGTTTTGCAGGAAATGATGTTTTCTATAAACATCTAAATGATTTGTCCTTGAATATATTTGGGCCCACCATCCGCACAAGGTGGGATAAACAAATTAAAAATTTAAAAGATGAGCTCAATAATTGATTGTTTGGACTATTTTGTAACGATACATTTAATAGAGTCGCAGTCCTAAAGAAGGCTGGACAACATATGAAGATTGTCCGGGACCAATATAGGTTTCATCTAGAAAGGAACCCTAGGTATGAGCGCCCTCAGATGATTTCGGCAAGAGAGTGGAAATCCCTAACGGAAGATGAAAAGGAGAGAGCTCTGAGAAAAGAAGGAAAGCTACCACTAGGCACAGGGAGGTATGCAATACTTTCCACGATGTAATTCTAAACCTTATTATTATTAATTTTTATATCAAATTTAGAACATCTAACGTATTTCAACACTTTCATAGGCTATCAGACACATCAAAGTCCACAAAGGCAAGACAAGAAAAAATTGGTCAGCACAAGCTTGGGCTTGGTGGTTATTCGAATTTGGCGGTATGAATTGCAAGTGTCGAAAAACCAATAATGCATCCAAATAATAAATTGCAAATTATTTTTGTTTTATTGCACCGCAAAAGGTAAATTCATGAAGTTATGAAATTATGCAGGCTGACCGATTCAAGGAAGTGCCCACTGAGGATGACTTGAAGCTTGGATTCCAGCACAGCTTTGGATCTGTTGTTGAACGCCGAAAAAACTTGTTTGGGAAAACACAGTGTTCTGGTGATCCATCTTGCACACAGGTATATAAAATATATATAGTTTAATGAAGATTTATTAGTTGTGCAATCTATTCCTTTTAAATAATTTCCATAAAATATTGACTTTGTTTTGAGCAGGAAAGCACCAATCCACTCAATGTCGAGGATGGACAACAACCAATCAAAGATCATGCTTCGAATCCTGGTAATGAATTTATTCATATGCTACAATTTTAAATATTTCATTGCAGATGGTGAACATTAATTGTACTTTTCCATGTTTCAACTACAAAGCATGTAGAGGGTCACACTGTATAGGTTGATCCTAGACAGGAATATGAAGAACATGATGTGGCCACAACAAGTAAAAAAATACCTTTGTAATGTTTATTTTAAATGAAATACTTGTCATTATAATATCAGAATATATCAATGTAACATTTTCACATTATTGCAGCAAATCCGGACCCCTTGTCGCAAAATCCACGTCCTGAGTATTCTACTAAGCAGCCATCACAACAAGTTGATGAAGCACCAAGAACTGAACAACAAGTTCGAGAAGATGAGTTTCTTGTTGATTTTGTAAAGAGAAAAAAAAATGACTGAAAAAATATTGTGTAATTATTTTTTATAATATAATGTCATGCATAATTTTTTGCTTGCCGAATGAATGAATGGTTTAATGAATGTTAGCTTTTATTGAATATAATGAATGGTAAATGTTTTTTTTATGATGAAATCTTAGCACATGCATTGGGTATGGGGAATTGAGAATGATGTGAGGGGGGGAGGGGCCATAAGAGCTTCCACCTTCACGTGGTTGGCCATGTTTAGTAGATAATATTAAATTATTCTCAAAAAAAAGAGGAGCTCAATGAATGGCTATGGTGGTGCCTTTCTACAACCCATTCATGTTTTTTTCTAAATTTTGACAATTTCTTAGGGCTTGTTATGAAAGTTTTGGCCAAGAAGGATTCTATGTTTATGGCCCAGACGACACCATCAGTGTTCTTGTTGGCACCATCATGGCCAAAAAAACGCTATTTAGGGTGTCAAAATAGCCCTCGAAAATCAAGATGTAAAAAACTGCCAAGCTAGAAAAATGTGTCTTTGAGCCAATGGACTAGGTGGGTGGCTACCAATGTCTATCTGGATAATCAGCCCTTGTTTCTAATGCAATGAGAATAAATTTTTCTTTCAAACAAGATAATTTCTTGAGTGCAAAATTCACTAATCCACTACCTCTTTCTTTACATGGCCACCAAATTTAGCTTTTTTCAACACCTTGTTAATTAGATAAGCCCTTTATTCTCCCCATAAAATCATTTTCTTCATATTGAGCATATGCTACCGAGATTACTACTTACTTATTGTAGTTCTCTTTGCTTTGATTCACATTCATTACAAGCCCATACATGTTCACTACTTTGCATCTGACATTACTTTGAAATCCACCAAGAACACTAATTTTAGTTGTTTCTAAACAAAATTATTGAGCACAAGTTATTTTCTCACTAGGCTATTAAGGGAAGGAGGCCACTAGTGCACCACCCTAAGAAACCCACATGAATTGTCCATGTATACCAACCCACATGGCATATGACACCATCCATCTTGGTCAATTCATATGTGGAGGTAGGAAACAACTTCACTAGACACTTGATTTCATTGATTAGCATGCCCCTTCTCACTATTTCATGAAACCTCTTCTCTCTGCCATTTATGATGTGCACTAATACCTACTCAATAACTCCACCCTGAAACCCTTCAAAATTTTACCTATAACTATTCATGGTGTCTCTACTAGTGGAACTCCCTCATGTTTTTTATTTCCTATCTACCTCATAGTGTTCATGTTCTATTGATGGTTCACTTCACATTGACTTTTCTTAAAGATTTATCCCTTGCCCTTGTGCAATGTTTTATTTCCGACTTTGGAGACCAATTTTGGCCATCCAATGGACTTTTATAGTTGCACAAGAAATCAATCACAATTTGGAGATGGGATTCGACATTTCTCTATCCCTTTGAACAAACCGAAGGAAATTTAAATCCATAATGTTGTGATTGTATGTATTTCCTTTGTGTTGTGATTGTTCCTAATGCTTATTTCATTTTATAGTTGTTTGCATAGGGAAACCATGGAGATTTTGGTTGTGGAGCTAAAAAAATGATCTGTATGATGATGATGAAAGAACTAGGGGTGACAAAAGCTTCTTTGAGTGGTAGGAATTTATTACAATCAAGCCTATAAACTTGTATATGGTTTTCAAGATAATAGAGGTTTAGTGGAATATGTTTCGCCTTTATTTTATATATGGTTGTTATTTCAAGTAGGGATTTATTACATTTGGATTTGGGTTGATTTTTTTTGTTTGAATGCATTTTGTTTTGGTACTAATATCTGTTTAATCACTTATCATCATTTTTCATGGTACTAATCATCTTTGTAATATGATGTAGTTGTGAGGGACCCTGCATGAGGTATTTCCATCCAAATAGAGAATCTGGAGAGGATTCCAACTATAAATCTCTAGGTTTAACAAAAGCGCAAGGGTAATTTCAATATGCCACCACTTCTTGTAAATGGGATGCTAGTTTTTGAGCTTTTCCAATTCTTGTTATTATCTTGATTTCCCATTATTACTCGTATTTGGTGCAGGTTATACAAAACTTCTACTACCTAAACTGTAATCATAAGAAGCATCAGTACAACATTATAAAATGGTATGCTATTTAAAGTAACACATTGTCTTATGGACATGAGTATATCCATGTGAACATATATAATATATATTGACATGGTGTGTGGCAAGTCCCTATATAGCTTCATCCTTGGGTGGTGTCAAGCTTGGCACAGATGGTCATAAAGACCTATTTGACTGGGTCACTAGACAACTTACAAAACTTAATTATCAATGTGATGTTGTACAAATTTTGAAACCGACATCCCTTTCTCTACAAGTATGACATATTGTAGTTATCCATATTTTTCTGTAATCATTGTCTTTGGAATATTTCATTAAAAATGATATGGATATTAGGACAATTCATAATAGTGATGGTATTATCTATAATTGTTAAATTAGAACACATACTATTTTTCTTTTTTAAGACTAATTTCCTAGCTATTATAGTTTTTATCGCTTGATTCTTAGATATTAGATCTTTCCTTTTTTACAATAGCTTAGATATCAGATCACATTTGCACTCACACTTTGTACCCGGAACTAGTTAGTATCATATCAACTTGCTTGACTATGCATGTAATTTTCCCATACGGTGAGGAATAAAGAAAGCTCTTACACTGAAATGGAAGTATATTTATTGTTTAAGTATATATGCAAGTTGCATTCTTAGAATTGTATGTCATTCATTTTGTTTATGAAAACATGTTGTTGCAAGCACACCGCATGATTCAGGAATTTCATTACAGACTGTTTATGAACTTGGACCTACAATCCCTTTATTTGGAGTTTGTATGGGCCTACAGTGCATTGGCAAAGCATTTGGAGGCAAGCATAAAATTTTAAGCACACATGTCTGGAGGTGTCTTGTTCATTTTATTAATTTAGAAAGCAATGGTGTGCATTTCCCTGTCTTGTGTCTTCTAGAATGGTAAAATCTATCATTTCTTTTTAGAATGGATTGGTAACTAGAGTGCTACAATCAACATACATTTTCTTTTGCGTCAATTATAATTGAAGATTGAAAATTCCACAGTTTTTACTTTTTACATGACAAATTTATGCTTAAGGTATACCCAATTCTGTGTGCTCATTTTTTGACTTGTTGTTAGTGGTCAAACGACCACTAACAAAGATTCACTGCCTTTGAGGTCATAGCAATGTGGAAGACAAAATAGAATTTTGTTGCACTGCAGTGTACCCATTGCTAGTATGTGAACGCTACATCACTTTGACCTTATTTTGCAGGTAAAATTATTTGTTCTCCTTTTGGAGTCATGCATGGAAAAAGATCATTGATATATTATGATGATAAAGGAGAAGATGGTATATTTTTAGGAATTCCCAAGTAAGGATAAATTTTTAGACTTTTGTTTTATTTGTTACTTATCCAAAACAAATTAAGAATATGCTTCTCCGTGCAATGGACGAGATACGATTCCCGAGCTTAATATTGAAAGAACCATAGAAACCAAGATCACATAAACTATAGCAATTGTGTACAGTGCTCAAAATTTACTTTTCAAAGCCAACTTGATCTCTTGCATTTGTAATGCTTTTGTTATCGTTGTAGCCCAAAATTATTCTTTCATGTGTATTGAACAAAAGATAGAGCAAAATTTATCTTGGTATGACTGAAATGCGAATGATGTTTTCATATTTAGGCTATAGCAATTTTATCAAGAACAATGAAGAGAAAAAACTGAAAATAATAAAAAACTAAGACTTTATAATTGTCTTCCAATTTATTAAACCGTAACCCTCGCAACAAGAAGACAAAGAAATATGTAATTTCCATAGACATTTTGTTCCTCGGGAAACAGAACTATTTTTTGCCTTAATTGCATGATATGTAGTCTTTGATTCTTGTACAAAAATGCTTTAAACTCCAAAGTATCCTATTTCGTGCTTTGAATTTCTAAATCTCTGTAAAAAATCTTGAACTTCAACTTTTCGTTTCCTTGACTAAAATTGTAACATTGTTTGGAGTTCCTGTAAATCTAGATTGTTCACTGCATTGATGATCACCTGTGAAAATTACACAACTCTTTTTATTTTCAGTCATGGTAAGATGTCCTGGTTAATAGGAAGAGACATCTAATGGTGATATGCTCAGTTTCCCTTAATATGTAAATTGATGGAGATTTGAAATCCAAATTAATGCATGGAGCAATTTCTGACTTGAATTGGAATTTAACATTCAAACTGTTTGTGTGATCATGATTCTTATTTTCTTGTAAAAAATGAAATTTGAGCTTCAAATGGTATCAAGACCTGAACGTGTGCTTGTGGAGTCAACTGACAGGAGGGATATTTTTTTTGTTTTTGTTGCTGACGTTGAGAATTTGGGTTTCTGAAGCTTGCTCATCTCAAACATAAGTCAAAGATACACCTTGAGCAGTGCTCTCTCTAATACCCAATCTTGTAGAAGCTCAAATGAAACTCATGTGTAACACTACTTGGTCCAGTACTTTTTGGTCCTTGCCACTATGTCTAATCCCTTTATATTATGTCTAGTCCAATCTGCTTCTTTCCGGTTATGAGTATCCCTCCTTGGAATCTGCATGAATACATCTCAAACAACCTATAGGCTATGGCTAATGGCGATGACCGGAAAGAATTAGATTTTGGAGATACTGTGAAAAAACTGGCGTTTCTCCTTGTATGAAATACATCTTGTGCATTTTTCCAACTTGAGTGAAATGGAGACAGAAAATGCTACATATTGCTAGCAAAATTAATTTTAAGTGTGAAACACTTAAAATTTCCTAAACATAACTTTGGACGGGAGGCATGGCTTTTACTTCTGTAAATCCTTGCACAACAAATAAAAAATTGCTTATATATCAGGAGGATTTCAAAGGGATAAAATCCTCTCCATAACTATTGTTGTTATCAGATCTTATGTCATCATTTTACGATGTTTAGAAAAATCTAGTAGATTTTTTTTTTAAACTCCCCACAGTCGTCGGAAATCTAACGACCCTTCCAAAGAATCCAACAACCTTGCCATACCACCGATGGAAAAAGTTGTCAGACTTTGTCTTTTGTTTGTGGGAATCTGCGTCGGATATCCGACATCCTATAAAATAATATGGGTCGGATATCCAACCTCTTATAAAGTCATATGGGTCAGATATCTGATAGCCATGTGGTCGGATATTCGACCCCATATAAAGAAATATGGGTCGAATATGCAACGGTTTATAAATTAATATTGGTCAGATATATGAAGGCCATGTGGTCAGATATCCGACCTCCTGTAAAGTAATGGCAGTCAGATATCCGACGTTTATATTAAAAGAGTTGAGGTTGGATATTCGACATTGTAGTGTTAGATATCCGATGAGCCCGTATTGTTGTCGGATATCCGTCAAAGGTCAACCAACATTTTAAAAAGGATAAGCTTGTCGGATTGTCGACAATGTGATGTCGAAAATCGGACATATAAGCCGTTGGATTTTGGGTTCAGATTTTCATGTGGGGGTGGTCCCTAAGAAAACAAAACTATGGCTTTTATGCTACATTTTGAAAATGGAACTAATTCTAGGAGTTTGAAATGATTACTGAAACAAGAAAGCAATAACACATGATTTAAGATAGCAACAAAGAATATTCAACCACGACACGTAGTTGTTTAAGCAAAAGATAATAAATTGATAAACCAGTTCCAAAATAGTGTAAATGGAGTCTGTTGAAAAGGAAATGTTGTGCGAGTGCTTCCTGGTCAGTTTTAATTATTATGGGTGAGTGGATTACAAGAAGAGGGAATTCCCAATATACCAAGAAGGTACAAGGAATATGTTTGGATTTTCCAAGTGTGTTTCTGCACGTGAAATGTGGGCTAGATCGAAGTCGCAGGGGTGTTTCCAACACTACACCAAACGAGGGTGTAGCCTGACGGGGCCATGTGGTCACTATCTAGTTGTTCCCGCTTCATTGCAACCTTCACCCACAAACGGTCAAGATTGAGACGCTGGATTTCCGTCTGTTTAAGTGGACTAGATTTTATTAAATGTGAGTTTTTTTAATTAAATGTGAAATTTTATTGAGTGCAACAAATCTTGCTTCTGGTTGTTCCAAAGCTCGGGCAAGCCTGCGATGGACAAGAGCATACGTGGGGATTTGTGCAAAGCATCTGTTCCAAATAAATGAAAAGAAACTCGCAAAATTAAACAAATGTTCTACTAATTACTAAATGCCAAGAATATCTTTTCCCATACTCGAGCAAGCTCTTTCAGTACTTTGAGAAAGCAAGGCCGGGTTTGTTACTCTTGAAAATTGATACATAAAACTTGAAAAAAAAACTAATTAAAAGCAAATCTACTCTACTGGTTAGTAAATAAAATAAAAGTGGAAAGCACAAAGAAATCATGCCATGAAAATGACATGAGACCCACAGGGGGGAATGGGTGTGGGCGCTAAGTAGCCCACTTTCCTTTATTATTTATTTTACAATTCTGAGGTGGATGCCTATGGTCCTTATAGATTTGGATCCAACGGGCTTACAAATTTCATAGAATAGAATAGGATCAAGGTATGTTTCTCCAGGAGGTCCTGAATGGCCTAGATATTTGGTTTTCTGGAAGCACTTCCTCTTACCTTCTCTTCAAATGTGTAAAACCAGCCACCTATTATGCACCAAATGTGCCAAATAGAACATTAAAAGTATAAAAGTTTTAAGTACTGAAAAATTAACAATAAGCACAAGTACTTAAACGAAACTAGATCTACTTAAGATAAGTCTTGAGCAACTAGATCTAATTAATAGAAAAAAATGCTTAAACAAATCATCCTTTAGATATTCTTGAAAATAAACTAACTTGACTAAGTATGCAAGAACTATAACCAAAAAATAAATCTGATTGAAGGTGAAGGAGAGAGTAAAGAAACAACTCAAAGCCTGGGAACTTTGGGCAATGGGGTCTGATGATGGAGAGCTATGGGACTATGCCTCTTCGGAATTTCTTGAAGATGAGTAGGATGCAATCGAGCTCAACCCCTTCTCCAATCTAGGAAACCTGCAACTTAGATATTCTTGCACACAAAATGGTTAAAACGAGCATTGGTGATGCCTACAACAGAAACTTAGAAAGCATGCAATCAACCTAGATTAAACATAAATATGCAAGAGATCTACTACAACCAAACAATAAGAGCATAAATCAAAGTATAATTTATCTTACCTACTGGGAGGTAACTCCCCTTCTAAGGCCAACACTCAACCAAATATATACCAAAAAAATACATATTACCTCATAACGAGACAATGATCATCCACACACTTGAGCCATACACCATATGAGACCTCCAAATCCTTTTTATTATTCCAAATTATATTACAAATACATAAGCAGAGCTTGAGCAGCCTTTCGTTCCTCTCTGACCTTGAGGAAAAAGAGTGCCAATAACTTGCTTAAATAGCACAAGAGAGGCCTAGGGGATGTGCATTTGTCAAGTAGAGATGAGGGCGAGTTCCATACTTGATTGATGGGGCTTGATGGATAGTTAACTGAAGAGGGTGGGTTCCACCTCTCATGAGGTGCTCCCCCCTCTCATGGGATTATTCTCCCATCCATGTACGGATGCCATGTGGAAGAATGTGCCCCCATTGCAGAAATGTGCCCTCCCTCAAGTAGAGTGAACTAGATTTCCTTGGATAAGATGCCAATCACAAGGATTTGATCCCAATCTATATCCTATTTGACTTCCAATATACTTGCCACCACTCCAGTCTAACTGAAACATGTCTAGGACAAGTTTCCATAAATCAAGGGGGCTGATTTTTGCCTTTATTTTCTATTTTTTGGCATTTTTATTCACTTTTTCGAGAGAAATGACATTGAGTAACTAAAAATTACTAATTTCGCTCTCAAAATGGGTTTAGGGGTTAAGTGAGTTCTCCGGGTTAGAAAACGAGCACCCCCATAGAAAATATTCCTCCTAACCACTTTTTTGTCTTTTTTTTAATTTTTTCAACTAAAACATTAAAAAATTGATATGTTTTACGGGAACAAATTTTATTTGCGAAACTTAAAATAAAACCTAGGGGGACCTAGTACATGTTCATATGACTCCATAAAAGTGACTAGCATGGTAATATACATAGACACTTAGACTTTAATAACCTCCCAAGGTTTGGACACCAAGGCAGATACTCCAGCTTTGGAGGTGTGAGTGAAAAACTCAAAAATTATACATCGCTAAAAAGCAATGCATAATTACCAAGAAAAAAACACTCTAGAGTACCACATTAATGTCTAAGTCTCAGACGAGCCAAGTCTTTTACAAAATTCATCATGCTACGCCAACTTATTACAATTCCCCGCAGGGTATGAACATGCAATTTTATTGAAAAAAGGGCCCAGGTGGCCTGCCAGGACTTCTGATCTTCCGAAATGAACAAGTAGACTTGTTCGATCTTTGCAAGCTCACATGAAATCCAACTAACTTGCAACTTAGGTGGATAACATGGTCCAGGGAAAATATATAAACGTTTAAGATGTTCAGGAAATGAGATGTACAATGAGTTCAGGCATTTCCTCCCTAAGGACAGTAGGTATCAAAATAGCGAAAAAAAATCTATTTAATGGGAAGGAAGAGAGTGGGAGAAAACTATGAAGAATGACAACCCAACTATGAAAAATGGCATTTGAGAATATTCTTATTGAGCAATTGGTTTTAGTTATGTTCATATTTTCCACTCGTATTATTTTTTAGATTTTCATACTTACCTTAAAAAAAAGTCATCTTCCATTGATACTTCTCAAAGGTGGTCAAGGTGAGGTTCCACAAGGTTTGAAACGATACTTTGTCTAATTCAATTGGTTGCCATACTATGAGCACCTACAAGTATCTCATTTGTTTAGAAAAATGCATATTGGAAAGAATGTCACGAAATATTTATGGAAACTTAAAGATGGGAAGAATAATAAGGAAAAAATTGCTCAAGTGATTTGTGGCATTGAAGAATCCAACGCAATGCAACATTTGAGTGATTGTTACGATAATGAAAATCCAACCAATTTTCCATGGTTATTAACGGAGCCTGAGAGCATTGTTGTAAAAGAGGTTGTACAAAAGATCAAATTTCACATTGGTTTGGCTTTGAACATAAATAATATATTGACAAAGCAAAGGGATTTTGGTGGAGCTAAAACTCATGATTGGCATACCTTTATTAAGGTTTGATGTTTTGCAATATTTATTATCTTATGATATATACATTATTTGTTAATAATACATGTTCTTTTTTATTCAAATTTAAATAATATTGATTCATTCCTTGTTGCGGTATGTTCTACCTCTTGCTCTCCCTAACAACTTTGACAATAACACACAAAAATTTTATGTGATCTCAGCAAGTATATGAAGTATGCAAAATGTTATAATTGAATTATTGGTTGTATACCAGGTTCGCATGTCCATTGCTTGCCTTATATATTTTAATGTTGACACATCAAATTTCTTTGCACTTGTAGGTGTTTGTAATCTAAATAAATACATAAAAAAATATATCAAGTATAGGAAGAAACAAATTCCCCAATGTGTGAAATAAAAAATGTATCTACCTCCAACATTTTTCAATGCACATGAACACTACCTCATACACCTAGTGGAGGAAATTGAAATATGTGGACCCATACAAACAAGGTCAATGTGATTGGTGGAGAGGAACTTGAAAGCATTGAAGGAATTTGTTTGACAAAGATCACGTCCAGAGGGGTCAATGGTTGAAGTTTATATGCTATATCAATCCACTTTATATTTTAGTGGGTGTTTTCCCCTAGTGGGTGATATGATGTGCCTCTCCTTTGGGATGATAATTCCACCAAAAAATTTAAAGGGGAGGTGTTGTTGTAGAAAGGTAGATGGAGAAAAGTGAAAGGTAATAGCTTCTATTGTATTTACTATCTTCGTACATGCTTTTGGAAGCTTGGTTGGTTCAATAAGAACATAAAGATGAAGCTCAAATAATAAAATATGAAACAATGATACATCAAATGAATAAAAAGCTTGCAAATATGAAATGAAGAGCAACTAGTGTTCTACGACAAGAAGCTAATCTAGCAAATGAAGTCAAAGTGACTTCTACACACTGTTCATGAAACTTTCAGCTAGTTGGTCGTACGCAGTACACAGTGGGGAAAGAGAAGTAGCACGCAAAGTCAATGCGGCACTTGGGATCAAATCCCAAGACGCTTCTTAGGTCAAAACTGAAAAGACAATTTAACAATCTAAGCGAAAATGAAATTATTCCGAAGACTTAAAGCAAATCTAAACTAAGCATGCACAAGACGCTCTTCCCCAAATGGGGAAGAAGAACCAAAATGTGGGAGGCCTTATCCCACTTAGCATTTTTATGATCAAATACAAGTGCCTTGGGAATTTAACCCTTGTAAGGACTTTTGAGAGAAAATGAAACTTATAAACTTGGAGCAAGCTCTTAAGAGCTTTTACAAAGGATAATGAATGATGTGTTCAAGTTTTGGATCGTCCTTATGGTTTCTTTGAGGTTTTTTGCTTGGCTTAGATCTCCTTACTCCAAAGCTTATCAAGTTTTTCTCTCCTTCAAAGTACCTACACAAATGGCTCAACTCAAAGCACCCTTCAGCATTAGTATAAAAAATCAAAGGAAACCTAGATCTAGAAACAAAATTGAAACTAGCTAACTTTGGAACATGTAGAAGTATGATATAAAAATGCCTAACTTACTAACTTTTCAAAGAAAATGCAACTAACAATAGGGTGCAAGATATGAGATCTAAACACTAAATTTTCAAAGAAAATGAAGCTAATAACTACTAACACTTTAACAAATCCAAAGCAACTAACTAATGCGAACGTTTAACAAGTTTTGTTTTTTGTGTCTATTGTAACTTTTTAGGGCTTTTTTGAAGGTGGAAGAAAGCAAAGGAATGAAGGCAAAACGAAAGGAGTAAAGGGTGGTTGAGGAGAGGAGGGACGAGAGTAGAGAGGGCTGCCTAAAGAACAAGGCAAGGGGCTGCTAACAGAGATGAAGGACATCAGCAAGAAGTGAGGAGAAGGGAAGCCAACAAATGGAGGAGAAAGTGGCTGCAAAACAAAGAAGTAGAGCAACCAAAGATAATGATAAAGGGACTAAGTTTTAGGGGCACTAAACAAAGGTATGAAGGTATGGACATCATCGAATGCAATGGAGATGGAGACAAGGAGAGGCAAAAAACAAAGCTAGGAGGAGATCTAGAGAGAGCTAGAAGAAGGCTTGAGGAAGTAAGCCTTTAGAACCAAGTAACCAAGTTTGAAAATAGTGTTGTTGATGGAGGAAAGGCTAGCCTCTTAGTTGTGCTTCTTTTTTTGAAAAGAGAAAGACTTGGAGAATCTGCAAGAGAAAAAGTTAGAGAGGAAAATCCATTGTATGAGCAAAGACTAGCTTGATTTCCAAGCCAGTCTCCACCTTGAAAGATCCCTACAAAACCCTTATATTCAAGCAAACAAATCCGAACAAGATATTTCTAAGCTATGTTAGAACATAAATTGAATAATGACTTGCTTAAGGAAAGATAAGGTGAGAGAGATATCACCACGACAATGTGAACCAAGTTCGAGAACTCATGCATAGACCTCCAAAGTCGTTTCTTATTCCAATAACATAAACAAATATTACAACATAGATTTTGGCAGAGTGTTCTTGCCTAAAATCTCCAAGAGAAGAGAGCCAAAATGGCTTCTCTTTATAGCAAACTAGACACACCTAAACCCTAATTCGAATTGGCATCTAAGGGAGCCAATAACACTTGACAAAAAATCAAATTCCAATCAAATCTCTAATCCAATCAAGCTTGGAGCTTATATCGATCATCCAACTCGAGTTTGCAATTAATGGGGAGTGGGGAGGTGGCCTCCACCTAGGCAAGGCGCCCCCACTCCTCTTCTTGTTCATATCACCATCAAATATGAGCCTTACACATGCCAAAACATGAGCCCATATGAGGAATGCGTGAACCCTTCCTTAGTTAATGCATGAGCTAATAGAGGGATATGATTCTATTTACAAAGGAAGCCAAGCTTTATGATTGCACACATTAAGGGAGGCGCCTACCAGAGGCTTTAATGCCATCAACCAACCCATTCCTTATGTGCCACATGCCCAATTCAAATATCTCCTCAAGCTTGACATGAATGCATACTCTTAGTTAACTCGAATCATGGTAGTTGAGAGTGGGAGGTGGCCTCCACCTAGGCAAGGCACCCCCACTCCCATCAATGTAACTCAAACCTTAACCAATCTACCATTTAAAACCATTGCCATGTCACAAATTCGAATTTGCACATGAGGAGGGCGAGTTCTTTGGAGTTAATCACTTGTGCTGACTGTATAGTTGACTGAGATGATTGGAATCTTCCTTGATGCCTTGTGCCATGTCATTTAGCCACTGAAATAATCCAATTTGGATTATTTTGGAGAGAATTGGATTCTTCTCCAATTATTAATTTTTTCAATTTAATTAATTAATAACCCTCTTTTATTGATTTCTAAGGAATTATTAATTAAGTGGCCAAATAACGATCCGAAACTTAGGATAAACTGATCCGGGGGTCATGAATGATTTTTTGGCTTAAGGTTAGAGCCTTCAATCACTGAATTTGGACCCTAGATGACTGACATATTACAAATTGAAATTTTTCCATTTAAACTATGGAAAAAAATTATTAAAAAATAAAAATAATTAAAAACCCAAAACCGGAGGACCCGGTAAAAATTATTCGAAATTTCTTCTTAGGGTCCTAGTGACTTAGGACATGACCATAATCTATTCTAATAGTGTCTAGTAGGCTTATATACATTAGTTGGACTCTAACAACCCCCCAAGGCTAAAATTTTCAAAATCGGGCATTCCAGCTTTGGAGGAAGCTAGAGAAAACCTCATCGATTATAGCTCGGCTACAGGCAAAGTATAATTGACAAGGGAAAAAACTCCCTGGAATACCTTAGTTGCTTAACCAAACCATGGGGGACCGAGCCGCTCAAAAATCCTACTAGCACACTTTATTACAAACCCCGTGGGGTCATGGTCATTTTGACTGAAAACAAAAACTGACTACACAAAACTGGCTAGTCACAAAGAATGGATCATCTGATACACTGGAACACAACATTCATCATGTTTGTCAAATGGCGGCTCTTCAGATAATCCAACTATGGTACAAATAAGTTGGTAACAACGTTAATTGTAGGCACAATTGAATAGATATCTATCAAATATTGATTCAGATAACTATGGTTGTTCTAAACAGAAAGGAGAAGGGAAAACGTCAAGCAAGATGTCAATATCAACTTGAGTTAGTAATGTTAGAAGTGTTAGAATATTAAGAAATGTGCATAAACATACAACTGTAGATTTACTAACATGAAGATCAATAATAGGAATCAACTAATCTACTATCAAATCTATACAAGCACCAAATAATCAAATAGTAAGAGAAAAAAAAGATAGTAAACAAAATATGTGTCATAAAACCCCAAATGGAGAAACATCCACAAGAAGGTTTGATCTTCTTTATTCTTCAAAAATCTTCACTTTTACACTTGAGCACCACCCACGTATGTTTATCATAGCTTTAGAATATTGTTCACAATAACATAATCTTCATACCCCAAAGGGTCTCCTTTACATCTATTATATAGCTAAAATATGGAAAAATCACATCCCATAATACATGTGGAATAAATGATTTTCCACCTCCTTATATAAAGAATGGTAATATGAGAATATTACTCCATGATACATGTAGGATAACTCATTTTTACATAAGATAAAGACAATTATGTCCTCCTTTGCTAGATAAAACATCATAATATCTTACAACTTCACACTAAACATCATTACACTTCCAAATTTAACATTACATATTCTGACAATCCCCCTTAATGATGACTAGGGAGAAGGAACAAACATGGAGGAAGATAGCATTACACTAGCATTCCCCCTAGATGACAACTTCTCGCATTCCCAACAAGTTTTGAAGATGCACAAACTTTGCCTATGTCATGGATTTGGTGAAAATATCTACTCATTGATGTTCCGTGGGACAATACTCCAAACAAATAACACCATCTCCAACAAGATCTCAAATGTAATGAGTATCAAGATCAATTTGTTTGGTCTTGGAGTGATACACGGAATTATATGCAAGTTGAATTGCACTATGATTGTGCATCGTAACTCAATAGTAAACTTCTTAACCAATCCAAACTCTATAAGAACATGTGGAATCCACACTACTTTAGCTACTTCCTTAGTTCCCTTGTACTCTACTTCACAAGAAGAAAGAGAAAGCGTTCTCAACTTCTTACTTGACCATGAAATCAAACCTAAACCAAGATGAAAGTTGTATCCTGTAGTAGACCTTCTATATGAATTATCCCCTACCCAATCAAAATATATACAACCAAGAAGTGAAATTGTAGCCCTATTAGAATAGAAAACATCATAATGTAATGTACCCTGTAAATATTTGAGAATTCTCTTGGTTGCTTTCCAATGGCTATCATGAGGCTTTTGCATAAACTTGGAGAGTCGAGACAATACTAACAACAAAAGAGAGATCAGGCTTCCTATGTGTCAAATATATCAAACTCCCCACAAGTTGACACAGAGTGGCATCAACAAGAGGAGTATCACAATAAATTGATAACTTCTCTGGATAGAAATGGCATTGGTGAAGACCTACAATCACTCACATGAAACCTGCTAGTAAATCTAAAGCATACTTTAGCTGAGAAAGGAAGATACCATCAGCCATATGCCAAATCTAAAGACCCAAAAAATAATGCAATAGACCTAAATGAAAGTTGGTTGTCGGTAAGGATTAAATTATCCACGTAAGTACCACAATGAGAACATCATCATCAAAATTCTTAGCATACATATTTAGATCATATCTACACCATTTGAAACCATTCTTCAAGAAATAAGTATCAATTTTCTCATACCAAGCCTTAGGTGATTGTTTAAGACCATATAAAGACTCGTTCAATTTGCATACCAAACTTGAATTTTGGAGGTAATAAAACCAGGTGGTTGTTGCATATAAATTTATTCACAAAAATCACCATTTAAAAAAACTCTTAACATCCATTTGGTTAATTTCCCATTGATAAGATGGAGTAGAAAAAAGTATGGTTCTTATTGTGTTCATTTTAGCAACAAGAGCAAAAATTTCAGTATAGACTATACTTTCTTGTTGAAAAACACATTTTTCTACTAACTAAGCCTTATATTTTTTAATATGTCCTTTTGCAGTCAACTTTGTTTTAAAAATCCATTTACAACCAACTAAATTCTTTCCAGGAGGAAGGGGAACAAGAGCCCAAGTCTTGTTCTTCATTAATGAGTCATACTCTGCAGTCATTGTTTTTTCTCATTCAAGTTTGTCTTTAGCTTGAGCATATGTGGAGAGGTCATCTATGGCAATACTTTAGTCATGAGCGCAAAGTTAGATCTACTATGTCGAGTATTGAATGGAATACCAATCTCATAACTTGCAAATTCAAGAGTTCTACAAACTCAAACAAAAAGAGTAGTGGTGGGAACAAATATAGTATCTTCGAAAAATTAAGATGGATCACTCAAAGAAGTAGGATTTAGATCAAGCACAATACTAGAGACAAATTAAGAAATATAGGAGCAATAGAAAATGGAGACAAATTCAAAGTAACATGAAGTTTGACAAACTCGAGTGGAGGAGAGACTTCATTGAATTGAACATCTCACCAGATGATAACACCTTGGGTAGATGGATCAAATAACCTGTAAGCTTTATAATCTCCACTATAACCAATGAACACACATTTGTGAGATTTGGGCTCTAACTTTTATGTTTTTCATCAAGAATATGAGCCCAACATTCATTACCAGATATCGTGAAGTTACTAATATTGGGTTTCCTTCCACTCCATTTTTCTTCGAGAGTAACCTACAAAATGGCTTTAGTAGGGACTCTATTCAAAATATGGTTAGCACAACAAATAGCTTCAACCCAAAATATTTTATGTAATCCTTTAGAATAAAGCATACATCTAGCCATTTCAACCAAAGTTTTACTTTTCATTTCAGCTACCTTGTTTTGTTGGGGTGTATAAGGAACAATTTTTTGACGTTGAATACCATGTTTAGATAAGTATGCATTAATTTCCTTTTTAGTGAACTCCCCCACATTATCAATCCTCAACGTCTTAACAATTTTATCGGATTCATTTTCAACCAAGCAATTGTTCTGTAGAACGCCAACCTTTACCTTCATCAAGCATTTCCTTGTGACATTTACCAAGCACACAAGATGTCAAGGGCAATTGAGATTTTTGGAAATTGACTTTTGTTCTAGAAGCTTCACAAGATGCCAAGGGCAATCTTCCAACAATCTGGTTCCTCTATTGACACTAAGCCCATGAGAATGGTGTCATTTGCAAGTAATAAATGATATCCTTCACCTCGTGGGCTAATTCTAAACGCTAAAGGAATATTGCATCTTAGAGCCATGCTAAGATACTAAAAAGACTTTCTACTACCAAACTATAGAGAAAGGGTAGGCAAAAGACCTTGTATAACTTTTGAAATGGCATAAAATTTTGTTGTGAAACCATTAACCAGGATTGAAAAAATTTGTGTACAAAATACTCTTAACCTAAAGGAGGTTATGCCAACTAATGCCTTTCAACCGAAGGATTAAAGATCGGAAGTCCTGCGATAGCCCATCATAAGCCTTTTCCACGTCGAGTTTATAAATGTCAATAGATTTATGAAATTATAATATGCAATTACCCCCCATGTACTTTAATGCATAAGAATGTGTTACAAGTATTTATGGAAGGAAATCATAGGTGGAGCAAGTTCTAATCTCGTCAAACCCATAAACTCTTTGACTAAGGGGGGGCTTTGCACTTAAGCTCACCTCTTCCAACCCTTGGAGCTTGTTCCCAACTACTTGCACCCAATATCTTGGTTCACCACGCATCTTTAATTGGTAGAATTCTAGTTATTACTAAGATTGTGGTTTCAAGTCCATTGTCATTGTGAAACCAAAAAACATTCTAGGTGCTTAAATCATAAAGCTAGTTGCATCCCACACTAGATGGGGCATTGCACCCTAGTCTCATTTTACAAAAGAGGGATGATCTCATAGCAAAATGCATATTTGATGTTCATTACATAAAGAACAATAACAAGGAAAGTGAGGTCATGACAAACCATATCCTTCCCTAGGATCCTCTTAGGATCAATTTCTTGAATGGATCCTATAAAGGAAGTCAGTTTGTTATGAATCACATGATTACCCTATCACTTCCCTCATGACATATCTTACTCTAAAACTCAAAGTGATACAAAACAAATGGGAAAACAGAAAAGAACATTTCAAATGAGCCCTAAACTCTAAAATGACAGGAAAAAATGTGATTCAAAATCTGAAAATAGTTCAATGATCAAATCATTTAACCAATATTAGCAAATTCTGATTTTATCATCATAATGTGTATACTATTTTAATTTGCTTACGATTTGTGTACCTGTAGCTTTTATAAAAGACAAATTTCACAAAATCCACAAAACTTAAAATGTTGAGAGAATTTGCTAAACCCAAACCTGCTCACATACTGGTGATCTATTGATCAATGATCTATAATTCCAGGAGTTATCAAAGCTTAATTGGACTTGTTAAACCTTAACATTGAGAAACTTGCGATTATTGATTTGAAATGCCACCTACAAAACAAGCTTGCTATCTGCAAGGAAGGACATGACCAAAAGAATGTCTTGTGTGCCAACAATAATGGTCATCTTTAGAAAGAATGCAAGAAGTGGGACAATAAACTAGGCATTACTCAGACTAGTTTATTGTCATAATATTCTCCTTAAGCATTACAAATTACCTTTGATACATCTATGGCTTCCAGCACAATACAAACACATACATGCAGTGCTCCCTTCAGAACTGGCCGGAACATGTAGCCTTAATGATAACATAGCGGTTTCTCCTTTCATTTTTACTGATTGCCAACCAAAGAATTCCACTACGTTTGTGTATATGATCTACCAGTTTAAAGAATGCCTGACTCCAGATTCTTGCAACTTTGCATTGTATGCATCTTCCAGCTCAGTCTGTCATATAAACATGAATAAACTGAGTCAAAGACTTATTAAAACTATCCTTTAAAGAATGCTGGTAAAATCTATACCATGCATAAAAGTTGCAAATCCGCACAGGAAAAGCCCAATAACATGCAAATTGCAACATATGCCGTTATGCTTCAGAGACAAAAAGAATTTGAACCATTAATGAACTTGGAACTCAAGACTAACAAGGATTTTCCATCCCTCTGATAGGATAAAGACAATCACCAAGCATCCATATGTATGTATTGCGTTGAAAGGCAATTTCCCAGAAAGTCTATAAACTAACTAAAATTCATGGCAAACAAAAAAATTATCAGCTACAAATTTTAGTTTCTGCTTAGCACAATGCCTGTAGCATGGAAATGATGCACCACCTGGGCAACAAATTTGGCACTTTTCAAGGAGAAAATATGCAATAAAGTAAACAGAAAACATCAGTAAATCTCATGACTCATGAAAAATGTCCATTGAAACTACCAGAGCTTAAAAGGTGACAAATTCAACTGATATATAGCACATGCTTTTTAGTGTGTACAAGAGAAAGACCACAGGAATCATCAAAGAGAAGCTTTGGAAAAACAACAATAATTCTATGCAAAATATAAGTACACATAAAAGCATTACACAAGCAAATCGAAAGATTGGAGATAAAAAAATATGGATGGTCAATCCTTGAAGCAAAAGCTTTAAAAAAACTAATCTATAAACAGTGTCGAATAAAATTTGGACGAGTAATGCAGCAAATGAAATATGAGCATGATACAAACTTCCATATATCCTAGTATAGAAAGAAAGCATATAGATGTCCATGAATGACCAACATAGGTTAATAACTTAATAGGACTCAAAAGTGAAGTCCATATTATGGATACTAGTGTTCACAAATGACCAAAATAGGTTGATCGTACATCTTGTGGTACATTTGATCATATGCTGGATCAAGGAAAGATTGATAGGTAATACAAAAATCATGAATACAATTAAATATACTATGTTTATAAGAAAATATAACATAAACAACCATATAACACTCAAGTATGGAATATAGATGAAATCATCTTTGTTATTTCTTTATTCAGAATGTATGGAAAAATTATTACTGATTCAGATCTCTCAAAATAGAAAACCAGCTTACCTTGCAAGATCTGAGAAGTGGTTGCAGGAATGTTGATCTGAAAAGATGAACTGATTTGGCCAGTGATGTTTTCTCCCAGTCTGCAATAGAACAATTTGTAGCAGATAATTTCGTTTTCTCGATATTTAAACAATATTGAGCACATGTTGAAACACTAAGAGACAAATCACAAGTACCATGATACCTTTGATGTCCATATCACTACTGCCAGAAGTAAGACTTTTCCCTCTGTTCAGTTCTTGAAGCAACTGCAAAATATATGGATAAAATTAGAGCTTGCAGAATGTAGGACAATATCATCAATTTCTTCATCCACCAACACTACAAATTCCAGAATGTGATACCTTTGATGTCCAAAAATACAGAAATTAAATACCAAAATAAAGAAAGCAGAATCTTGATAGAGCTAAAAATGGATTACAAGGTCCATCAAGAATGGATAATTTCAGAACATGGCTTGCTACAAGAGAAACCAAAACTACATTAAAATTATTTAAGTTAATCACATAACTTGATAATTGAGGCACTCTAGAGGATGATTCCAAGGAATTTGACAGATTATAATTCCGTTCCCATGATTCCCACAACTGCTACATTATCAATGGTTGAAAGATTAGCAATGTTCCTACCAGAAGTCATTTGTGTACGACAGAACCAAGGAGCTCTACTCAAAGATTTGGCCATATTACGTTGTAATCAATTGCCTTAACCAAAATTGGACCTTTTAAGATCACAAGACAAGATGGATTAAGCAGAGTCAAGGAATCTAGAAGTCCCATTCTTCTTTCAGTCTCGAGTGCTTGGGTGGTTGGTTCTTCATAACAATAGTCCAGCAG
Organism: Larix kaempferi; assembly: GCA_027924585.1. Classification (NCBI taxonomy): domain Eukaryota; kingdom Viridiplantae; phylum Streptophyta; class Pinopsida; order Pinales; family Pinaceae; genus Larix; species Larix kaempferi. The sequence continues at coordinate 12,383,868 of BSBM01000099.1, forward strand.
TTTGGGATCAAATGCATCATACTGGCTTTCCCAATGGATATTATAGGGTTTTCCACAAAGCAGAAAAGGTTAAGAATGTTATGTGGAATTGCAGGGTTGCCAAAGCCATTTTGGGAATGCATTGCTGCTGAGTACAGTATTTTTTTTCCTGTTTGTCTTAATTGGAAAGTGGCTTTGTGGGGGTAAATGGATAATCTGAAAGGCGGGAAGGGATGTGTGAGATTTGATTGTACTGACAAGCATTTCCTTCTGGAAAAGACAATGTCAAGTAACCTTTCACAAGGCAACTAATCCAGTACATTGGAGAGAACTAATTGCATTTAGATCAAAGTTAGCTATACAACTCTCGTCCAGGGTGGATATTTTCAGGAAAGATGTAGATTCAGACTTGTGTAATAATGAAATAGTTGATGCAATTTCAGAAAGGAAAATGAAAAGAAACTGTTACCTGCTACTCTCAATATGCATTCTACGAATACCACTTCAATAGACCATCTTTATCCAACATTTAAATCACAGCAGGACAAGCAACCATGAAGTTTGATCCTAATCTCTACCAAGACATCATCTCGATATTCTGCATATACTCTTGATGCATCTATTTTGAGCAATGTAACTTTGAATACCTTCTTGGTGGATTCATGTTTGAGTAACACAAATTAGAACTTCTTCATAATGCATTTGTGTTTAAGCAGTATAAATTAGATATTGTCCCGATGCAAGATCACTTGTCTTAAGAACTGAACAAAATTAATACCCAAAACCAAGGGAGTTATGGGTTGAACTAAGAATGAAATGAAGATTTCAGAAGTTGCTTCCCTTCAAGTCTTTGAAAGTCTAATTGCATCTATAATAAGAAAGTCCAAGTGGCCAGTGATTATTTATTGGTGCTCTATAATGACCCAGGTTCAGACCTCAAGCCAACAATAGAGAACCTAACAATATCAGAATTTTTCATACCCTGAAGGGGCAGAGTTTCACGTCTGAGATATTATTAAGAATTACAGGAACAGATTTATAATATGAAAGAGAAATACATCAATAAATCCTAATACATAAATTCAGATTACAAGAAAGAAAGAGAACACATTCATCACATCACCATACACAAGGATTGAAAGGGGGAACCAAACCAGCAGCCAATACCATTAGTATACATCTTACAGCAATCGCTTAATCATCTCATCAAAACCCTAGAAGGGCCTTCAACTAAACCATCATACAATATCATCATAAGCCTTAACCCCATTTCTCTATTTTGTTACATATTTATACTAGTCAGAGTCAGTTACAATCAGTTCTAACTTCCAAAACAGATTACAAAATAGGCACTCATGATGGCATGCAAGATTTCCAATGTCCAGACTAAGGACATGATGCTCGCACAAGCCTTCTGGGTGTTCCTCATCTACTTTGCAAAATAGGGTGCCAACACTAATGAGCTCGTTATTGGTGGAGAATGCATATAAATTCACCCCTTTGATGATGTCTTTGAAAATAAGGGCTACTATGTTGGTGCATGAAATAAAGATTTTAGATTTATAAGGTGAAATGGGCCAGGGGAGTGCAAATCAAACCTAAATGCACCAGGTCTAAGGTAGGTACATTCCCCAAGGCAATTATTTCTAGCCCTTCAGAAAAAACAAGTTCCAAGCAAAGCTTTGTAATTCAAACAGATAATAGAGAAATTCCTTTGAAGTTGGAATAAAGGGGAAGAGTGCAAGTTTGTGACCATTCTTGGAGACGTGACCTTTTCGCCATTGTTATTAGATAAATAGATAGATCTGATTATGTTAGTTTATTCTTCAACGTAGGTCCTTGTAACCAGATGACAGTTGAAATAGTGATGCAGAAAACCTCCAATCTGCGACAATTTATTCCTCAAAATTGTCCACATGTATGCATATACTCCGTTCCCAGATATGCAGAGCAACATCTTGAATAATTCATTAAACTTGCAAATGTATTGGCACTAAAACAGAGAAGCTAGGCCGTGCAAACACAGTACACACTAAATATATATCAGACACATCAAGATTACTCAACTAACAGAAGATTAATAACAGTCTTCCTTATTCATTCCACACTTGGATTACGTACAGGAAAGCAATAAAAACCAATAAAAGCTTACCAGAATCTGCACCTAGTTACAACTCTGCTGCTACACTACCCATACTTCTTTTTTTTGTCACCTCTTCCTAAGATTTTTAACTGCCCTCTTTTCCATGTCCCCAAACAGGGAAATTGAATAGAGGGCTATTTTTAGTAAAACAGATCCCTAAAAATACTGAGCAGAAAAATACAAACTACTGAAATGTGGAAGAAGTCCATTAAATATGCTCTGCATCATCCTCCTGTTCTTTTAGAAATTTTGAACCTCCTGGTTCAACATCATAGGGTGCAGTTGCTCAGCTGTACTTAAGCAAGTTAGCCTCTGTGGTCCAAGTGCTGTGGGAATTCAGCAGGCCTTCCCACTTAGCAAGATACAGCTTCTATGACCTGGACTGTGTGGCAGCCAATTTGGTATCTAACACTCATTCAACCTGTTCCCTTTTCTTCTTTGGCAAGTGCTTGGTCCAGTTGTCGTTTTCCTTCTCATTCTGATCATTCATCCAGTCATCATTTGTCCCAGCTGAGAGTGAATGAAGGTCAGCAGCATTAAAAACAGGACTGATGTCTAAGTCCTCAGCCGGCTCAATCAGATAAGCATTCTCATTTATTTTCTTCAGAATTTTGCAAGGCCCAGTTTTCTTGGGTTGTAACTTGTTGTAGTTACGTTGGGGATACCTCTCCTTGCACAAATGTACCACGACCATTTCTCCCTCCTAAAAGACCTTGTTTCTCCTATGCAAATCAGAATTTTCTTATATTGTTCATTTATTGACTGCAATTTGTGTTTAACTTTTTGATGTATTTCATGAATATTCTCTGCAAAATATGTAGCATCTTGGCTGATATACGGGTTTATAGGCAATTCAGCTAAGTCCAAAATTCCTTTAGGATTGGCACGATACACAATTTGAAATGCAGACTTACCTGTAGACCTATTTATGCTGGAATTACAGACGAATTCAGCTTGGGGTATCGCCAAATCCCATTGTCAAGGATTGTCACCCACCAGGCACCTTAATAGATTTCCCAAGCTCCTATTCGCCACCTCAGTTTGACCATCAATTTGGGGAAGGTATGCTGAACTGAATTCCAGCCTGCTGTCCAACTTTTTCCATGAGACTCTCCAAAAGTGGCTTAAGAATTTGGTGTACCTGTCACTGGTTATGGTTTTTGCAATATCATGTAACCATACTACTTCCCTAAAGAACAATTGTGCCACTTGACTTGCATCATTTGTCTTTTTACAGGGTATGAAATGAGCCATTTTAGAAAAGCAGTATACCACTACAAACACAGAATCATGGCCTCTTTGGGTTTGTGGCAGTCTCAAGACAAAATCCATGGAAATATCAGTCCATGGTTCCTTTGGCACAGGTAAAGGCATACATAGGCATGTATTCTGCTGTCCTCCTTTGCCATTTGGCACACCCTATAAACAGTAACAAACCTTTTCATGTCTCTTCTCATATTAGGCCAAAAGAACTTTTCATTCACTAATCCAAAAGTCTTATCCCTTCCAAAGTGATCGCCCCAACCATTCGAGTGCATCTCTCTCACAAGATTTTCTCGCCTTGATCCAAGGGGAATGCAAAGCTGAGAACCTAATAAAAATCCATCTATTAATAAAAAGTCTTCAAATGAATACAGGCCAGTATGGTATTGTATACTTAGAATTGCATCAATGCTATCAAGATATAAATCATTGGCATAATCACTCTTCATTGCTTCAAAGCCAACCAGTTTTTTACTCATTACAACCAGCATACACACCACCTTCTAATAGGCATCAGCCACTACAATGATTTTATCACTTCCATGCTGCAAAACAAATGTGTATGCTTGCAAAAATGAAGCACATTTGGCATGTTTGTGGGTCAGCTTATTTTGGAAATTTATGTACTTCAAGGCTTGATTATCCATCATCAAAATGAATTCCTTATGTAGCAGATAATGCCTCTTGTTAACCCCCCAAGTTGCACTTGGATGGACCTGCAGTTGAACCACCAAAGATTGAACATTTACTTGTTTCAAGTTCAGAAATTCAGAAGTCCAGCCAGGCCTTTTTGGCACAGTTTTTTTTCACATGTTCCATACCCCCATAGGGAAATTGTAATAAAATAACGTAGCATGATGACTCTTTGTAACAGGCTTGGCCTACTAAAACTTAGTCATTACTACATTACTCTAGAGTGTTTTTTTTACTTGTTAATTATATCTTGCTTTTTGGCGATTTATAATTTTCGAGTTTTTTCACTCAATCCTCCAACGCTGGAGCAATTGTCCTAGTGGTTAGGCCTTGGTGGGTTATTAAAGCCTAGTGTCTAATCTACATTACCATGCTAGTCATTGTTCTAGAGTCTTATGGACATGAGTTAAGTCCCCCTTAGGTTTTTTTTAATTTTATGTTAATAAAAAATTCCCGCAAAAACGAGATATTTTAATTGTAAAATTTGAATAAGTCATAAAAGTGGTACTAGGAGGCATAATATGCCATGGGGGTGCTCGTTTTCAAACTCATAGCACCCACTTTACGTATGTACCCACTTTGAGAGCTAAGTTGCAGGAAACTTGGTACTAGGCCCCGTACCACTGCCGTACCCGGGAGGAAACTCGGAAACGCGTTTCCGACCGCGCCACCACGTTTCACGTGGGGGAAACATGGGTGGTATGGTTGGAAACGCATTTCTGTACCATATCTGCGTCTGTATGATGCGTTTCCTCCTCAAGTTCTCAGTTTTCCATCCAGAAAAAGAACCCCTTAACTTAATCAATGGGTTAAGTTGTTTCTTAATGGGTTACTGATGGTTTAGGAAACCTCTAGAAACCTATAAAAGTCATTTTTTTATAAAAGGAGGATTTTATTTCCCTCATCTCACACAGTTATTTGAGCAAGCGAGGGTTACTCGAGGAAGCTGATTTGAAGACAGTCAGCTACAACACTGTGCAAATCGACTTATCTTATGTTTTAGTTCTATGTTGATTGTTTACATTTTGATATATGTAGCATTGTAGCCTCGTAAATAAAGGCTGATTTTGAAATTTTGAATATATTGTATTGCCAAGGTTGTTTTTGGATATTACTCCTTGGCAACTTGCATTATGTAATCATCTATGACAATTATTAATGATATAAAAGGAGGATTTTATGTAATCATCTATGACAATTATTAATGATATAAAAGGAGGATTTTATGTAATCATCTATGACAATTTTGTATATATTAATCATTTTTTTATAAAAGGAGGATTTTATTTCCCTCATCTCACACAGTTATTTGAGCAAGCGAGGGTTACTCAAGGAAGCTGATTTGAAGACAGTCAGCTACAACACTGTGCAAATCGACTTATCTTATGTTTTAGTTCTATGTTGATTGTTTACATTTTGATATATGTAGCATTGTAGCCTCATAAATAAAGGCTGATTTTGAAATTTTGAATATATTGTATTGCCAAGGTTGTTTTTGGATATTATTCCTTGGCAACTTGCATTATGTAATCATCTATGACAATTATTAATGATATAGATGGAGTTATGAGTAAAATGTGATGTTAAATGTTTAAAATTATGAGTTATCACTTGTCATTTATGTTTCACATTTAATTTTTAATGTCCTTGCTAATTTGCATATATATATCGTGTTTCCCCGTTTCCTAAATTTTGGGGAGTCGCGTTTCCAGTGCGTTTCCGTATCGGATACACGTTTCCGTTTCCCCGTATCATGCAACTTAGTTTGAGAGTGAAATTAGTCATTTTTAATCACTTAATTTCATTTTCTCTCGAAAAAGTGAATAAAAGGCCAAATAAATGGGAAAAATCAACATCCCATCAGTCAAGGAAACATGTCTAGGACATGTATCAATCCTCTGCAGTGGTGGCGACTTGGTGGGGGATTGAGGGCAAGTTAGCATGAAGTCAAACTCATGATCCAAGGTTGGATTGAGGTTTCATCTTGAGAAGGTGGTTCATCCATGAGGAGGGGCACATTCATGTGAGAGGTGTGCATCCATGAGGAGGGGCACATTCATGTGAGAGGTGGCGCATTCTTGAAGAGGGAGGGCGACCTACCTCTTGAGAGGTGGCACCCCCTCTTCCAGTTAACTATCTTATACTCCCACTCTCTCAAACACTTGGCATTCCTCTCCACTCTAGGTGGCAATTCACCCCCCTTGGGAAATGCACCCTCTTGGGCTATTTAAGCAAGGCAAACTCTCTTCTTTCGGATGGTTGGAGTGTGGAACCTCTACTAATGCTCTGAGCTTATTGTAATACTGTTTTTTTATGAATATGAAGACATTGGAGGTCCATGGTGTGTAGCTTCCTTGTGTGTGGATGCATTGTCATGGTATGAGGTAACTGTGTAGCTATTTTACTTTGCTTCTTGCGGTTATTAATCTAGCCTTTTGAAAGTTGCTATGAACTCATAGGGTAAATTATTTGAATTCAATTTCATATATTTATTTTTCTAAGCTTAGAGATTTAGGATTTGCATGTTATATTCAGTTATATTGCATGTTATTCTAACATCTTCTATAGGAAGTACCAAATCTAACCCCCTTTTTGCAAGTTTTGTTAGTTGTGCAGGTTTCCTAGTCTGAAGAGGTGGTTGAGCTCAATTGCCTCCTCCATGTTCTTCAACATTCTGAAGTGGAAATAGTCCCTCCGCTTCCCACCAGTAGACTCCATAGATCCAGATATTCACGCTTGGGATCTTTCTTCTATCTCTCCCTTCTTCACTTTTATACAATTTTTTCTTGGTTACTATTGCATGCTTAATCAAAGTAGATTCATTTTCAAGAATATCAAAACTAGTTTGTTCTAAGTATGTATTCATTCTTTTAAAGACTAGATCTAAGATTTAAAAGCATCATTTTTTGTAAGTAGATCTAGCTTCCTAATCTATACCTGTGCTCATTTAAATGTCTTTCATTCAAGTACATAAGATTAGGAATTTTTTTAAGCTTCTAAACACTTTATTTGGCATCTTTAGTGCAAGTACTTGTGCATCATTTTTTGTAAGTAGATCTAGCTTCCTAATCTATACTTGTGCTCATTTAAATGTCTTTCATTCAAGTACTTAAGATTAGGAATTTATTTTAAGCTTCTAAACACTTTATTTGGCATCTTTAGTGCCTTTTAGGTGGCTGTTTTTGTCTTTTGTTGGACAGGTAGAAGGAGGTTATGGCGAATTTTTGAAGATCTAGGCCATCCAGGACCCCCTTCCCTCTTCTACCTTTCTTAAAAGGCAATGTCTTCAAATAAATTGTAAGTTTGTTGCTCCTATTTTATAAAGGACCACAAACACTTCTAAATTGTAAAAACCATAATAAAATAAGTGGGCTATCCAGTGCCTAGTCCCCATCCCCCCTGGGGGGGATCTGCATCATTTTCGTGGTTTGCAATTTTTTACTTTTTTGCTTTTATTTTACTAACGCAAGTATAAAATTAAACGTTTATTGGTCCCGAACCAGAAACTCACTAAAAATATTTCAATTTCTTAGTTTAGATTAGCTTAGTATTTTCATTTCAGTTTTGTTTTACTTAAAGTGTAACGTACTTTGACTTTGCGTCCCCCAGTATGCTCTTGCGACCATTGTTGGATTGCCTGATCTTTGGTTAGCGATCAAAAAAGGGATACTTAGTGGCTAGCTTTAATAGGGAAATCCAATGAATTGTTGAAGTGAGAGCCTGTAGTGAACTTGGCGAGAATTCAGAAGGATACTCATTGAGATTCGTTCTCTCCCCATTGGACATCCAACATTGTTTCTCTACACTCATTTCGAGGATAACTTTTTAGTGGGCCAAACAAAGAATAGACCCAATTTAAGCAACTCACCTCTAATAATCTAAAATTGTCAAGACCACAAGCAAAACTTCCTTTCAACATTCATTTTTATCATTCGACACTGGTGTTTTATTTGATTCAGTCTTTTACTCAAGCTTTCTGTTCATATCGATACGCCGCTATACTAGATTTGCTTATTGCTCTTATTCCAATTAATCAACTCCTAGATTTCTTTTCTTTTGCTATAGCTTACTTAGCCTTAGCTTATTTTTATTAGGGACCATCCCCCTTGGCGTAGCTAGGAGTTTTCCTAGACAGAGGAGTCGAGTGTTGAGTTACAGTAACTCGACTCGAGGCTTGCCCCCAAGGACGCACCCAGTCGCTTGAACATTACTACCACGTTACCCAAGGTGTGTATTAGGCGGCAACATTCTTTTGGCGTTGTTGCCAAGGATAAATATTTCTATTCTCGGAATACAACTTTTGTTTTCCTTTTGGTTTTTACTTTGTTTTATGCATATTGTCAATATTTGAAATTGACTTCTAGCTATTCCACTGTCAAATAATTCTACAAAGTATTCTATAAGAAGGAATTCACAAGGGCTGCTCAATTTCATTGTTGAACCTGAAAAGGTTTATCGGAGGAGATTGAATAGGCTTAATTCTCGTAGGATCCTTGATAACCTTGGATCCTGTCACCAACTATTTTGTACCATAGTTGGATTTCTTGTGAGCCACCAGTGTCATGAACATTTTCAGTGTTCACTGTTCAGAAGTTCAGAAGACTTTTTCAGGGCTATTTTGGCCCCGTTGTAATAAATTGCATGGTCATACCCCCTTGGGTATATTGTAAAAATGTGCTAGCAAGACGGTTTTATGTAAAGAACTTGGCCTCCTAGGACTTTTTTATCAATGTTGATCATTCCATGGTGTTTTTTCCTTGTAAATTATGCAAATGTTGAATAAGCATTGTATAATCGACGAGTTTTTTCACCCACTCCTCCAAAGCTAGAATGGTCATCTTGATTTTTGAGCCTTAGGACGTTATTAAAGTTCATGTGTCAAATGTTTATGAGCTTGCTAGACATATAATTGAGTCATTATGAACATGTACTAAGTCCCCTAGGAGTTCGAGTCGGTTCGAACAATTTTAATTTTTCCCATTTTACGGGGTTTTTTAATGATCTTAATTAAAAAATCAAAAATATGATAAAAGTGTGGTCTAGGGGTTGTTTTTGCCATGGGGGTGCTCGTTTTCTAACCCGAGGCACCCATAAAACCCCAAAACCCACTTTTCCTAAGTTTTAAGTGATTATTTATCACTTCAATAAAAATTCTCTCCAAAATATTAAAAGAAAATTATTTAATTAAAATAATAAAGAATGGAGAAAAATCAAATTCTCTAAAATTGAGGGATTTGAGTCAAATAAAGGGCCAATTGACATGGTAATCAATATCGGAGAAGATTCCAATCAAGTTTTGGAGCATTCGGTTAAGTATCCAGTCACTGCAAGTGATTCCTCCTTGAGAAGTGTGCCCTCCTTCTAGACTTGGGCGACTTTGCTTATATGGCTCTTGCTCATTCAATAGGAATTATAAACAAGGTTGTGAGCGGCGCCCTTTCTTGAGGTGGCAGCCACCTCATTACCCAAGCACCAGTTCAGGGTTGAGTTCCATCCTAAATCAATGCATAGAGCTCCCTCTTCAAGGATTGCGCCCTCCTTAACCTAAATGGCTCCATGAATGCACCCCCCTCTCTCTTCTTCTCTATAAAAGCAAGGCAATTGTGCAATTGTTGATGAGTAAAGTGAAGACTTTGGAGGTCCAAATGGTGCAAGATTTCATGGTGAATGCTTGAATGGAGGTTATATTAATTTAGTTACATTTTTCTTTCATATGCAAGATTGCTAACTTAGAAGGCTCTTTGCTAGTCCATAGAGTAGACATTTGAGGTTTTCAACTTGTTTACTTAAGTTATCTAAGATTTAAAAGTAGCAAACTGTAGTCGGTTATAGTGATGCTCTTTTGGTCTTATTTGGTTTATCACACTAGGTTTAATCTTGTTTCTTGGAGGTTGTGTAGCTTTGCAGCCTGCAGGTCATCAAAGGTGAACGAGAACTTGGAGCTCGGTTGATTCCTCTTTATCTTCACTACTTTTCATAAAATACTAATAATTCTTGTTCTACAGGCACCCTCAATTTGTCTCATTATTCAAGCTTGGGCTTGGGTTTCTCCTTTCCATCTTCTCAAAATTAAAAAATCTCTTTTCCTGGTTACTTTTACTTCATAACAAGTAGATCTGATTTTTAAAGCTTATTTAATCATCTATTGTTACATACTTAGGAAGATCTAAAGAGTCTCATATTTACCATATCAAAAACTTAGATCTAGTCCTAATTGGTTAATGCTTGAAGTCTAAATTTTCTATTATTTCACAAGAATTAGCTTATGTATTTTTTATTGTATTTTTGGGACTAATCCACTAATTAATAAAAAATTATGTTTGCTGGTTTTTAGTTTTGTTTTACAGGAAAGCGAGAAAGGGAAGCAATTTTAGGAGCGTGAACCACAAATGAAGCTTCTCCCTCACTTATATATTTCTCCTTAGCTTTTGCAAGCTTAAAAGTCTCTTGAATCTTGCCTTTGCGGATCAAGAGCACTCTCTATTGGAGAGTAAATTAAATTTGTAATAAAATTAATAAAAGAACAAGTGGGATTATGGCTCCCACACCCCTCTTCCCCCATTTGGGGGAAGCCTGTATCAGTCATTTATTTGTTTTTTTTTACATACATCATAATTAGAGTAGTATCATGCTAGGCTAGTTTTCATTTTGCAAAGTTAAAATTAAAATCGAAAAGTTCATCTTTACTTAAAGTTTTACTTTTCTCAAAGTTCAAAGTTACTTAAAGTTTCATTTTTTGCAAAATTCAAAGTTGCTTCAAGTTTTACTTTTGCAAAATCCAAACTTATTTCAACTTTGCATTTAATCTTTTTCTTAGATTTGTTGCATGCTAAATTGAATACTAATCCCCTTGCTTTCCCGAGTACGGTTTTTAACCTGAAAGAGACTCTTGGATAGTAATTAGATAACTTCCCTTTTTGCTTTATTTTCTTAAGTCAAATTGCAATTTCCTTTTTTGAGTCTTTAAAGGCTCCTCAAAATCTCTTGAATCTCGCTTTTGCGGATCAAGAATGCTCTCTATCGGAGAGTCTATCTTTTTTTACTAAAATCTCTTGAATCTCACTTTTGCGGATCAAGAGTGCTATCTGTCGGAGAGTTTAAAATTGGAATTAACATTTCGCATGCTTCGCGTATGCTCTACCCATTGCAGGCTAGTCTGAGCTTTGGGATATCAAAAGCGATAGTTTGCATTCTTTAAATTTTTCACATTTAAGTTAATCCACTCATCTTAATAAAATCAAGTCCCCCATAAACAAGCAAAAATCCGGCGTTGCCTCGAAATGGGTCGAAAGTGGGGAAACTTTGGCTAAGGAAGTGGGAACAACTGGGAAGCAACCTCAGGGCACAGTTAGACTACATCATTGTTGGTGTAGTGTTGAACACTACACTCGAGACTCCGTTCCAGCCCACATGTTCTCGTGCAAAGCCACTTAGATCGAATTTCGACATATTCCCCGTACCGCAAGGTATATCGAGAATTCCCTTTTCCTTATTAATCAATTCATCTTCTTAAAATCACAAATAAAATAAACCAAGAACAATCACACAACATTTTTCATTACAGCACTCCAACAATCAGTGACTCCATCGGCACTGGTTTCATCATTAGCAACAATATTTCCATATTGCTTTTTAACTATCTTGCAATTGTTGTTTACTTCATGATATTATGTTGTGGATGTGTTTAAATTAATTTGCGAACCGACTTGGTTTAATTTGCATTAATTCACTCAAAAACTCTTAAATAACACTCTTTCCCATCACTAAACATAAACCAAAAAAGCCTTAGAAACCCTTTTCAATAGGGTCTACCCCCTTGGCTCCAATTAGGAGTTTTCCTAAATGGAGGAGTCAGGATCAGGTGACAACACCTGACTCGAGACTTGCCCCCAAGGTCACACCGAACAACTCGAAAGATTTCTGCTACACTTCCACCCAGGTGTGCATTTCGATGGCAACAGATCCGAGTCCATTTCTGATATCCACGTTTTGTTTAATAATTTGCAAGTAGAAGAAATGGATGATTGTTTTAAACCTTTTGATTTTAACCAAATAGCCAATTATCTGCATGCCATTCCTGAAAAGGCTATTGAGAAATTGCCTCCCTTTCAAGGAAACAATGTTGTTAATGCTAATGCTCACCTCGGAGCCTTTTTGTATTTTTTTAATAAATGGTGTTTGAATCGTAAACATGAAGATGTTAAAATGAAACATTTTGCCTTGTCTCTAGAAGAAAAGGCTTTTGACTGGTTCATTGGTCTGGATGACAATAACTTCAAAACCTTCACCGTATTGCATGATGCCTTTACAGAGAGGTGGGGAGACAAGAGAGAGCCTCGTCATTTGTTGATTGCTCTTCATGCTATAAAGAAAAATGAGAATGAATGAGTTTAATAAGAAATTCAATGATCTAATTTCAAGTCTTCATAAAGATATTAAGCCTCCAGATGCTTCTATACTCATTTACTACATCGAAGTTTTCACTGGTGAGATGACAATCAATTAAGAGATAAAGAGCCTGCAAATCTTAAGATTGTCCAAGACATGGTTGTGAAAATTGATAACATGCAAGCATCTGACAAGTCCAACCTACCTAGTTTCACAAGGGGTAGTACTTATATCCCCAAGCAACAAGAGTCTAACCATGCAGTCTCCTAATGACCCTAATGACCCTATAAAAGAATTAACTGAAGTAACCAAAACCATGGAGTCTAACCATGCAACTCAACTCAATGCCATGTAGAATATGTTGAGTTGCCATGGAAAGACCCCAAGCGCAGAAATTTCCTCCTAGAGTAAATAGAGAATGGCAAACAAGAGGAACTCCCCAAGATCAAAGGCCACCTAATCGATTGGAAACAACAAACAAGGTGAATGATGAGGCACCTCCATTTTGTAGAGAATGTGAGGAGTTTCATGAGAAATCCACTTGCCCCATATTTTGTCAAATCAATGAGCAAGGATTTCTTGAAAGAAACAATTATGCTGGTTTTTCAAGGGGTCTTAATTTCATAAATGTTGTAGGCCAAACTCACCCCATTTCTAATTATCAATGGAACAAGCTAAAGAACTAAGTTAGAAAAAAGAAGATAGTGTGACTAAGTTAGGTGAGAAACCTACACCTGAGCATATTCTTGAGATGGCCAGATATAAAGGACTTACATATCAATGAAAAGGGAATGTGGGAGCAACCAAGTCAAACCAACACATTCCCAAGGTAATAACTCCTCATGCTTCAGAATTAAATGTTGATTTGGGTGGTTGGATTGCTAATGCAAAGATTCTAGTGCATGTGACTAAGATCATTAAGATACCCTTGCAAAAAGACAAGTTGTTGAAAGCCATAGAGGATCCTAAAGAGAAAATTTTGGACAAGCCTAAAGAAAGAAGCCTTAAGAATCAGAAGAATGCAAATGAAGATGCCCCTGTTATCCTACATAGCATGGATCCAAACAAATAAGACCATCCTCCAGTCTATGTGTCTTTGATAGTAAATGATATGCTATTACATAATTGTATGCTTGAATCAGGGGCATCATCTAATATTATGACTAAGAAGGTTATGGAGCAATTGAACTTGAAGATCACCGAACCTTACCATAATGTTTGTGCCATGGATTCTAGGGAGATTGATGTTGTTGGAATAATCTTGAATCTGCAAATAAAGTTAGCAACATACCCTGTGTTACCAACTTTTTTGTACCATAGTTGGATTTTCTGGAGAGCCACCATTTGACAAACATGATAAATGTTTGACTCCAGTGTATCAGATGATTCAACATTTGTGGCTAGCCAGTTGTGGTTAGCCTGTTTTGTTTTTTGAGTCGACATGACCATAGCCCCATGGGGGTTTGTAATAAAGTGTGCTAGTAGGATCTGAGTGCCTCGGTTCCTCATGACTGGATTAAGCAACTAAGGTATTCCAAGGAGTTTTTTCCCTTGTCAATTATACTTTGCTTAAGGCGATGTATAATCGATGAGGTTTTCTCCTGCTCCTCCAAAGCTGGAATGCCCGATTTTGAAAATTTGGCCATGGGGGGTTATTAGAGGCCAACTAATGTATATAAGCCTACTAGACACTGTTAGAATAGGTGTCGGTCATGTCCTAGGTCCATAAAACCCTCAGAAAAAATTTCGAAAAAATTTTACCGGGTCCGTCGAATTTGGGTTTTATTTATTTTTTAAATTTAATAAATTTCTCTATAGTTTAAATAGAGAAATAATTATTTGTAATATGTCAATCGTCCGGGGTCCGAATTCAGTGATTGATGGCTCGTTTGATAAGCCAAAAATCACACATGACCCATGGAGCAGCTAAACCCAACTTTCGGATGTCAATTCAGCCTCATAATTAATATTTTCTCTAAAAAGTCATTTACAGAGAAAATATTAATTAAAATAATAAAATTGAATATTTTGGAGATAATCCAAATCTCTCCAAAATTAATCAATTTGATTAAAATAAAAGGCTAAATGACATGGCAATGGACATTTATGAGGATTCCAATCAACTCCCGGTCATTCCAATCAATTATCCAGTCACTAGAAGGTTATCCACTTGAACCAATTCGCCCTTCCTCATGCAAAACTCGAGTTAGTGAGTTGTTAGTTAGTGATTGGGTTGGTGGATGTGCATTGATGTTAGAGTAGGCGCCCTCATGACTCATCAAGCTTGGCTCTCATTGCAAATAGAGTTAGCACCTACCACTCCACATGTCTTCCTACCAACTAGCTCGCACTCTCCTCTAAGCTCACGTCAATCTTCCCTAATCTCACGTCTAGCCTTGTTGGAGTGTGATTATTGGCTATTGATACATCCCATGCCACCTTCCAAGTCGAGTTTTGCCACCTCTTTCACTCACACCTACCAACAACTCGAGTCTTGCCACCTATTCACTCAACCTACCACAAACTCGAGTTTGTCCATTCGAATTAGCTCTCCAAGCCATGCCTTGATTGGAATTCGAACTACTTGTCATTGCCAATTCGACCTAGGGTTTTAGCTAGTGTCTTTTACTATAAAGAGAGGCCCTTCGGGGTTATTATCTCATGGATTCTTTATGCATCGAAACTCTGATGAAATTGTAAGCACTTTTTATTGATAATAAAGTTGAGACTTTGGAGGTCAAAAACGTGGAGGCTCTTGATGTGCATTGCTTCACTTGAGATTGAGGTGATATTGTTTTACATTTTATTTGAGGCTCTTAAGTTGTAGATCATGTTCAAGATGGCTAACAATCTACCACAAGTAGCATGTATCTAGTTCTTTTCACTTAAATATTTTGTTGCATATATTTTATCTATGCTTAAGGTTCTTGCAGGTATATCTTCACTCTACATAAGACCAAAGGAGTTCTAGCTTTGTAGATTTGAGAAACAAGGGAGTTTGGATCTTCTCCATCAAAAACTCAAAATACTTTCTTGGTTACTGTTATCACATATGTAGTAGCCGGGCTACCATACATTATTTTTCTCATTCCAGTACACTATTCAGCCAGTTCCCTTGCATTTGAGATGCCGAGATGAGCATCTATATTGGATCACTATCAGATTGTGGACAGCAGTTGTATTCTCCATGCCATGACTGAGTTTCAGGACACTCAGAGAGGTGACCGATGTAGCCATTATACCATTGGTACAGAGCAGTCAGTAGTGCCCAGAGTTGCAGCAGCAGTTTCAGAGGACAGTGGATGGTACAGGTTGATGAGCATTCAGGTATATGACTCAGCAGGTATATTATGGTGTTATGGTTAGATTGCTTTTATACTTATTCTTATAGCATGTCTTAGCACTTAGTGTCATGATCTGGCGATCATATAGATATTTGGACCTGGTTGATCTATTATATATATTATACTGTCCCTACTCAGACTTAGAAGTTCACTATTCATACTCATTGGTACATACCCTCCTTAGGGAGAATAGAGGTGATCATTACACCATACTCTGGCTTGCTAGTGT
This sequence comes from Larix kaempferi, assembly GCA_027924585.1. NCBI lineage: Eukaryota > Viridiplantae > Streptophyta > Pinopsida > Pinales > Pinaceae > Larix > Larix kaempferi. The sequence goes on from BSBM01000099.1 coordinate 12,399,907, forward strand.
TGGCTCCATCATTTCATTGTCTTCATCCGTCCATGGCCTACCTTTTAGATTATCACCCTGACTTACTACTTGACTAGTGGCATGGAGGACTTTTCCCCACTGTAGCCTCTGTATTGGATGAGCCTCCCTGTTTATTGTGTCTCGGCTCTGAGTTGGTGACAAAACTTACCTGTGGTGAGTTGGAGTTCCTTGTGAATTCCCCCAGTCACTAAAGTTGTGTTGGCTAAACCCGAAACTTTTAGTGTTGCCATCAATACAAAATCTGGAAAATGAAATGCTATATCTTGTATGAAAAGCCCATTCATGCAATGTGTTTTTAAACACACATGAATGAAAGGCGTGCCAAATGAAAATGGCCATAAAAATAAAATGTTATATCTTGTGAAAAACAATTACCTAGGTAAACAAGCTGTCCATGACACACCTAGAAGTGCTCAGGTAAACAAGTGCCTTAAAAACACACCTGCAGCAGAAAGCCTAAAGAAAAAATGTAAATCTATGCAATGTGTTTGTAAACACACATAGATCAAGGCTATGGAAACTTCAGGCCCAAAAAAGCAATGGAACTTAAATGTTATATCTAAACAATTGCTGGCCTTATTTGTATTATGGATTGTGCGCATCTGTGAAGGTGAATAAACCCTCTTTAAACAACTCATCCATTTGTGAGACACCGCCATTCCCTTTGTTATTGCTCATTCAATATATACTATGGTGTATTCCCTTTCCCTTGCCAAAGTGTCACAAAGTCAAGACAGTTAAGTCATCCCTTAGCCTAGCCAAGTTAATTTAGCCTTCACCCTTCACTAGCAAATTGATCACAACTATGAAGTGAGTATGATCCTGAAAGTCTAGTCTGAGTAATAATAATAATTAACGACACTATATATTTGGATTTAGATCGCCAGTCATGATTACTCTGTGTTATAGTTGCTATTTGAATAAATTGTAAAGCATGTATTAACCTTGATACTTTTCAGCAGCCTTGGATGATGGACTGAGTTATATTTGGTCTTGGTTGGACCTAGTTTGACCATGGAGGACCATGGGACATGAGATGTTAGACCTTATGATGATATGGATAGATGATATATGGTCTATGTACACATACAGGATGATTCTATGCAGCAGCTACAGGGTTATGATGATGATTCTGGGGTTACAGCAGTGTTTGTATATGTACAGCGCATTATTATTGGCCCTGTTCCGGTATATTGGATATTTATTTTGATCATGCAGAGACTCATATGGTGTATGAGTACACATCTTGGATAGATTTGGACCTTCTGAGTCCAATGGGACAGTTTGTTTTCAGTTCCGGGCACTTACAGTGATGATTGAACCTCAGTAGACTGTCCCAGTGCAGTTTTGGTCTGTTGGAGGCCCTGTCGGAGCAGAGATGACTTTTATCCGGTTGACCTAGGGCGCTGATGATGGAGGGGGTGGTCCAGCCACTTGTTTTTACCATATTACCCCCCTTCCGGACACATTGGTGCCCTCACCTTGACAGCGCCATCACTCCAGGAGGCTGTTTGGGGCAGTTTCACGCTTCCCGAGGCATTTCAGGATTGGTAGAAATGGCTATTGAGGAAATCGATTTGGGCTACTGAGGCAAAGTTATGGCATGGGATGATCAGTGATGATAGATCGGGACCTTCCACACCTTCTCCAGCAGTTTCAGCTTCATCGAGGCCCGCATCCATCATTTATGGCACTTTCTGTGGATTTTTGAGGTCTTTTGAGGACCACGACTTCACTATGGAGGCACGATTTGGTACATTCATGATTATTTATTGGTTATTGTGCTATGGGGATTGACCAAGGAGGGATTAAATTACCCCTTGGACCCACCATAAGCCTCTTATGATATTTCATCATCATGATTTGGTGGGATTCCCCTCTTCTAGGGCGATTTTGTCCACTTATATTATATTTTATGTGTGATCCATGTATTATATTGTTGAGCTCATCTCAACCATTGATTAGACATTTGTATCTTCTAATCTTAGCCACTCATTCAAAAAGTGGTTAGGGTTTTGGTGCCTCTCCTTCCTATTTAAAGGAGAGAGCCTCTCATTGTAAAGGTGACTTTTGGCTCTGGATTATTGGAATAGAAAATTATTATTGCATCTATCTCCAGTGTTGTGGTGAATGTTTTTGGTGTTCGTTCGTTGGTTCTTCCTTTGCACTGAGTTATTGGAGATCTTGTTTGCCATATATTTTGTACCACGATTTTTGCATCTACAGGTGGAGGCCGATTTGCTTGGAGGAGGAGGTATTGGTAGGGGAAGACTCTCCCTACTTCTTCTTTGGAGCTCTTCGTTGGTAACAGGGAGTATTACTGTCCCAGGACCTTCTATTTCATGTTACTATTTGCATTTCTCTTGTATTTCTTCCATACTTGATCTTACTGATTGAATTTTCATTCCTTGGTTTGACAGGTAGAGGAAGGCGCACTTGTGGGCTAGGGCATCAAATTGGCAAGCAAATCAACAATCTCTCATTTGATCTCTGCGGGAATCTTCCTCAACATCAAGGCATCTCATCCACATCACTCAAGTATGATCTCAAGGTAAGTTCTATCTCCATGATCTATCCAATTGTCTAAAACATCTTAAAACCCTAAATTAATTAAAACCCCATTTTTACATTTTCTCAGATCTACTTAGATCTAGTGGGTTGTTGGGTATAATATTGAAAACCCACCTCTATAGCATCCACGGCATCCCGGATCTATAGTTTGGTGAGGATTGGCTTCCGTTTGACCCCTCTCCCATACCAACTTGGCTTCTCCCAAGCAAGGCGCACTTCACTGATTGAGCAAGTTGACCTAGATCTAAGTGGTGGGTGTTTGAGATTCCACTTGATTTGACATCTACACATCCAATAACATACACCCAGGTTGTTACTTTTCTGAATTTTACCTTGTGGGCCCCATTCCACATTTTAAGGGATTTAATCCCCATTTTGGACCACTTGGAACCCTTAAACTCAGATCTACTAAGATCTAACCGTTGGATTACCACGAAAATACAGATCCATACTCCTACCTGACTGATCTACCCGGATCTAAAGTTTGGATGCCATCCGACTTGTTTTGACCCACCTAACCCCACTTTCAGCCTCCTTGGGTAAAGTCGCATCACCTTGGAGAAGTGAGTTCACTCACTTCTAGGAACTGGGTACTTGAGATTATTGCAGATCTGAAACCGGAATAATTCAAAACCTAGGTCTAGACTGTCACTTTGTCAAATCTTGCCTTGGGGATAGCATTCCTTGTTTTAAGGGATTGTGGTCCACTTGGGTCAAACCTAGATCTAGACACATTCAACCCTCAAGATCTCTATTGCCCACTTGTCTCATGTTGTAGGAGTCCTAAACCATAAGTCAACCACACTTTGACTCCACTTCCCAATTCCCAAGGCACTGGTTTCTCTCCAAGATAATTCAATTTTCCTAGATTGTTGGATTGACTTGTGGTTTGACTTTTGCATGGTGAACTATACCCTGGAAGCTGTCATGTATCATGGTCAAGCTTGTCGCCTGTACTAGTTAGCCCCAATACAATCCTTAACTACCCTGCATTGGACACAGTTCCCAAGGCAGTGGACTTTCCAACATTGAACTAGTACACTAGCCCTAGATCTCACTTCAAACATTATAAGTCACTCTCACATCAACTATGAACCAAAGCTATACTTATTGAACCCCCACTTGGCTTGTGACTTCATCTTTAGGTCTAGGATAAACCATACACCTAACTTCACTTGGAAATACCCTGATTTGGTGTCTTGGTTTTGATCTCTCCTATCGGGAGTAGATCGGGTCTCCCCCTTTGTTGTCTGGGCTAGATAACATAAAGCGAAGGTTGCCTCGACTGGCGTGACAACCATATATTTTGGAGGTCGAGGTGATCGTGGTTGCACCTTTTGAGTTGCCCTTCCCTATTGCCATCCATGACTGGATCCATCCATAGGGGTAACTACAGCTTAGGTGATAACAGTTACTTTGTCACTTTAGGCTATCTTCTTCAAGCCTTCTTTTTCTCCTTGAAACCTTTGTATTGATTTGCTAAGCCTTTTCTACCCTTCCTAGATCTTCATCCAAGATTGTTCTTGTCTTTTCAAACCATAGATTAGTTGGCCATAAGGTTGAAGTTCCTTCAACCTTGGGGAATAGCTTGGGATTTGTTCCCTTGTGCTCTCTTCAACACTTGTTGTCGACGTATCACCGGTTAACCGGAGGATTTCCAAGACCGTGTTTTCAAAACCCCCAAGTGTTCCACTTGAAGACCCTTGCCCTAGATCTACTTCTCCATAGGTTTGTCTTCATCTCCTACTTTTCCCATTCATTTTTCTTGTCCTCAAACTCTCCTTTTTTCCATTCGTCGTTTCCTTCTTGCTCTCGTTTTGCCATATTTTGTGCCTCCTTGAGCTCTCGTCCACCCTACTTTGGGTCCCTTCTCCCTCTTGCATTCGTCCCTCTCTCCTTGCCTTCCTCCTCTCGTCCATCCCTTACCTTCCTCTCTTTGCTCTCGTCCTATTTCTTCCCTCTACCCTTCATCCTATTCGTCCTACCTATCCTCTCTAGCCTCTTGTCTCCCTCCTTTTTCCCTTAGGTCTCCTCTAGTCCATCTCCTTCTTTGCCCTAAAAAACATAACAAAAAACAAACAAAAGTGTTAGTAATAGTTAGCATTAGATCTCATTTTTAGTAAGTTGTTAGTTAGTTTGTTTTAAATCTTAGTAGTTAGTTTATATTATTGCAAAGTTAGTATTTTAGATCTCATTCTTTGTCATTATTTAGTTTCATTTTCCAAGTGTTAGATCTAGTTTCAAATTTGCAAATCTTGTTTTGTTTTCCTAACGTCTAATGGGTATTGGAGTTATGTGTTTATTGTAGATCTCTTCTTGTGAAAGAAAGAGACTCCTAAGCCAAGAAGCTATCAAGACAAGTGGACAAAACAAACCAAAAAGATTAGTATTATCCTTTGTAATAAATCATAGAAGTTTGTTTCAAGTTTTTTACAAGTAGTTTATTTCAAAGTCCCTACAAGGGTTTCATTCCCAAGGGCAATTGTACTCTCTTAATAAAAGTTGCAAGTGGGGTTTTTAAGCCCCCACACTCACTTCCCCATTTGGGGAAGTCTTGTAGTCTTCTTTGAGTGGTTTGAGTTACTAGTTTAGATCTTTTCATATGCTCTTAGATTAGTTTTATTTCAATAAGCTATACTTGCTCTTATTTTCCGATTTACTTACCCCCATGCTCTCCCGAGTACGGTCTTTGACCTGAAAGAGATTCTTGGGTAGATTAGAATTTACTTTCGGTTTGGTTATTCACTTTTCATCTTATACTTCTCTTCCAAACCTTGACTAGAGAATAGCTAACTTTGGGATCGTATCCCAAAGGCCACATAGTCTTGTGGTAGCTTCTCGCTCCCCCATCAGCTTCTTGTGGACATCCAGCTAGCTGGAAGGTTTCCAGGACTGGTGGATTCTAGTGATTGATCTTGTTCGGAGATCGATCCCACCTATTAGATTAGAATTTGTGTGGTAGAACACTAGATTTTCTCAGTTTCATTTTATCTTGCAAATAGTATTGTTAGTGATATTCATATCTTGCTGATCAATTATATTGCTTAAATCTTTTCAAGTTGAGATATACTGCTACTACAAACTATTTCTGCTTCTTAAAACGAACCAAAGTCTCTTGAACTTGGCCAAATCCAAGTCAAGAGCACCCTCTATCGGAGGGCATTTTAGGATTGCATCATTCCCTGCATTAGGCATTTGTTAATTAGCAAGTCTCTTGAACTGTGGTCATAAGATCAAGTCAAGAGCGCTCTCTGTCGGAGAGTTGAACAAGGTGCTCTTTAATAAAACTTTTCAACCCACACACACCCCTTTAATTAATTTACCTTGGTTTCTGTCCTACACCCGTATGCTCTGCCAACCGGAAACGGTTGGGCTAGTACTCAGAAAGGTGGAAGACTTGTTAATTCACAAGTGATAACTTTAATTAAAATTTTTACCCAAAACCCCAACCAAGACAAATTACTGAGTTCTTCCTACAAGAGGTGGTGCTGGGAATCCACTGTCAGACTCGAGGGCGGTCAAGCCGCAAGGACACTTGCCCTCTTCGCAATTTGGGTGCTCCCGACCTATCACCTAAGGTTGCCAGTATTTTTCTTGGATAAGGTTCCACTCTTTTGATACCCTTGGTCTTATCCTAATAATTAAGAACATCTAAAACACTTAAAATTTACCAAGAACAATTTCAAAACGTTCTCACAAACAGCTACTTTCGACTTGTTCTTTTCAGCATCACAAGTATTTTATTTGACTCCATTTGGCACTGGTCTTTAATATTTGAATCTGGACCATATGTCCTTGTCACTTGTTTAATCTCTATCTTGTGGATGCTCTACTTTAATTTCTAAGTCAAAGTATATTGTTGTCTTCTGAACTTGTATCTTGTGAATTTTGCAACGTGGATTGCGTGTTTAATTCTGTTCTAGTCACTATACAAAAAACTCCTAAACAACACCCATCCGCATCACAACACCAAAAACATTTAAACACACAAAGAGCCTTAGACAACTCTTTTTTAGGGACTACCCCCCTTGGCTTCGTTAGGAGTTTGCCTAAACGGAGGAGCTGGGATTCAGGTGACAGTACCTGGCTCATTGCTTGCCCCCAAGGCCACACCTCTCCCCACTTTCCAATGAGGGAGACAACTTTCGAAAGATTTCTGCTGCTGGTGTGCAGTTTGGCGGACAACACCCTGATATCAAATTAGCTATGGATGTACTAGTTGTTGATGTACCGAATACATAGGGTATGTTTCTATCGAGAAAATGGGTTGCAACTTTGGGAGGATGCATTCAAATGGATTGGACATATGCTATTGTTCCTATTTCAAAACATTCACTTGTGAGACTTCATAGAGAGCATAAGAGGAAGTTCCATGTAAAAGATCCCAAGGAACCAATGAACGAATATGTCTATAGCACAGTTAGTTTTGGGAATCACGTTATTTTATCCAACTTCCTAGCTCCTATTAAAGAAAAGTTTAAAGAAGAAAAAGTTGATGAAGTCTGGAAAATGAACTTTGATGGAGCTTATTCAAGATCAAGTAAAGGGGCAGGAATTGTGAATACTTCTCCAACCAAACAAACTTTCAACTTTGCCTTCAGATTAGAATTTGATGCAACCAACAATGTGGCAGGATATGAAGCACTCTTACTAGGATTGGAAATTGCTAAGTACATGGGTATTAAAATTTTAAACATCAAAGGTGATTCTGACTTAGTAATTCTCCAAGTAAAGAACAAGTTTGCATGTAAGAGTGAAAGGTTGAAAAAGTACAGAAATGCAGTCTGGGATACCATGGAATTTTTTATGCATGAGACCTTGTATCCATTCCCAAAGAGCATAACAGTTTAGCAGATATATTAGCAATGGCAGCTTCTACTCTTCAGCCTACAGAGGAACCGATAAATGGTAAAGGTAAGCTTGAAATAAATTTCAGACCATCTGTCTTTGATAATGTGGATCATTGGTAGGTTTTCAGAAACGGCAAGCAAATATTAAGGTTCATTCACAATGTGTAAGAGTTCTCATATTTTCAGGTCATTTACAAGGAATAAGGGCATGATTATGCAAAAGAAGAGGATTAGGCGAGGAATCCAGTTCCTAAAGGACTTGTTTCCTTAGAGCAAATCTTTGATAGACAAGATAGGCAAAAGAATAAAAAAGAAACAATAAAGCCTAGGGACTATATTGAGGTTAATATTGGAACTGATAAAGAACCCAAAATGATAAAAATTGGAAAAGGTGCTTCAATAAAGAAAGAAAGGACCTAATAAATCTTGTTCAAGAATATAGGGATGTGTTGGCTTTTACTTATGATGAGCTTAAAGCCTATAGGGAAGATGTCAATCAACACACAATCCCTCTGAAACAAGATGCCAAGCCTTTTCGTCAAAAGTTAAGGCAAATAAATCCTAAGTTGGCCTCCATGGTGTACAAAGAGCTTCAAAAGATGTTGGTTGCTGGTATCATTGCACCAACTTGACACTCATCATGGTGTTCCAACTTAGTTGTGGTCAGAAAGAAGAATGGAGAGATAAGGTTATGTGTTGATTTCAGAAATCTAAATGTTTCATGTATAAAAGATAACTATCCTCTCCCTAACATGGAAACGTTGCTTCAAAGAGTTACAGGATTAGGAATGGTATCCATGTTAGATGGTTTTTCCGGCTACAATCAGATGTTAGTGAGGAAGGAAGATCGGAATAAAACTACCTTCACTACACCTTGGGGCACCTTTGAATACTTGAGAATGCCTTTTGGCTTGTTGAATGTGGGTGCCACCTTCCAGAGAGCTATGAACTTTGCCTTTAAAGAATTAATTGGAAAAATCATTGAAATTTATAAGAATAGATCAGATCACATAAGTTATCTAAGGCAAGTTTTTGAAAGAAGTTGCAAGTATGGCATCTCCCTCAATCTAGCTAAGTCAGTGTTTGGAGTTGATGAAATGAAATTGTTGGGCCATGTTATTTCAAAGGATGGGGCAAGGATTGATCCGGAGAGAGTTGAAGCAATTAAGAAAGTACCTTTACCTTAAAACAAGAAAGCCCTCCAATCTTTCTTTAGTCAATTTAATTTTATCAGAAGATTCATCCCGAACCTAGCTAAGACGATTAGGCCCATGCAAAAGTTGTTGAAGAAAGATGCTAAGTTTGAATGGGCAAGTGAAGGAATGGAATCTTTTAAGAGTATCAAGGATGCAATTGCTAGATCTCTTGTCTTGGTTAGTCCTGATTACTCCAAAGATTTTTAGATAATCTCCTTTGTTTCAGAGCACACAATTGCGGGGGTGTTGCTTCAGAAGAATGATGATGGACAAGAGCAATCCATTGCATTCTGAGCAGGGCTTTGCAGAATTCAGAGTTGAATTATACTATCATGGAGAAGCAAGCCTATGCTCTTGTCAAATCTCTTAGGCATTTTAGAGTCTATGTGGGATATTCAAAGATAGTGGGGTATGTGCCTCACTCATCAGTTAAAGACATCTTGGCTCACTAAGATTGCTTAGGAGTTAGAAGAAAGTGGGTCTCCAAAATTCAAGAGTATGATCTAGAGATAAAACCCACCAAGTTGGTCAAAGGTCAAGGTCTAGCTCAGATGTTGGCAGAGGAAAATGAACAGGCTTTGGGAATGGCTTGCCAGAACAATGATTCAACGCCAATTATGTTTGCAGAGCTTCAGAGGTTGGAACAACATTAGTGGTATTCAGACATCATTTTCTTCCTCATTAACCTTACTTGCGCAAATCATTTGATAGGTCACAAAAGAAGAGCATTAAAGTTAAAAGCAGCTAAGTATTGCATAATTCAAAATGGATTGGGGTGGAGGAACCCTGATGGTTTAATACTTAGATGTGTTGATGACCTAGAATCCAAGATACTTATGAGTGAGTTTCATTCGGGATTTTGTGGAGGGTATTTTGCAACAAAGACTGTAGCCCATAAGATCATTAGAGCAAGGTACTATTGGCCAAATTTATTTGCAGATGTTCATAAGTTTGTCAGAGATTGTCAGCAATGTCAGTTGTTCACAGAAAAGCAAAAGTCGACAGCTATGCCTTTGTAGCCAGTAGTAGTTCAAGTCCCTTTCCAGCAATGGGGCCTTAATTTCATCAATCAATTCAAAGATAATTCAAGTAATGGATATACTTTGATTCTAACGGCGACCGATTATTTCACCAAGTGGGTAGAGGCTATACCCACTAAGTGGGAAACAGACAAGGTAGTCATGAACATCCTCGAAGACAAAACCATCACAAGATTTGGTGTGCCTGCTAAAATCACAACGAATAATGCCCAAGCTTTCAGCTTAGCATGATTTTCCTCCTTCTGTTCAAATATGGCATTATCTTGTCCCATTCCTCAAATTATTATCCCCAAGAAAATGGTCTAGCTAAGTCAAGTAATAAGAATCTGATGACCATCATTAAGAAAACAGTGGGGGATGATAAGGAATCTTGGGATAGTAAAATCAAGTTTGCACTTTGGGCTCACAAAATCACCAAGAAAAGTTCGACAGGAAAGAGCCATTTTGAGCTTGCTTTTGGTTTGGATGTCACTTTGCTAGTCTACCTCAATCTTCCAGTGTATCAGCTCCTTCAGGCATTCAACACAAATCATGATGCAATTCAAAACAGAGTCAATCAACTAATTGAGTTAGACGAGAACAGAAGAAAGGCAATTGATCAAAGCATCGAATCAAGAAAAAGTTAAGCAGATTTTTTATAAGTCTTCTCAACCAAGGGCATTTCAGAAGAGTGTTACAGTATTATTGTAGAATAAACACAAAGAGAAGCCAGGGAAGCATGGCAAGTTCGACAATCTATGGAAAGGTCGGTGCTAATTCTTTCTATCTCATCCAATTGGATGGAGAGAAGCTGACCCTGCCAATGAATGGGCAGCTTCTCAAGTTGTTCTTCAATGCTATCATTTGATGCCCATGGGGCATCCTTTGTACCATAGCTCTTTCTAACCCTTTTCCTTTGAGATTTTTCTTTTCAGTGATTTTCTATCAGTACTTCGAAGTTTTAGTCTTATTTGTTAGTAAGTTTTTTTTATTTCTTTTAATAATGCAACTTATGTTTCATTTCGTGATTTTATGTACATGTGTGACTAATACTAATTTAGTTGTGTGCAGAAACCAGAGATTATGGAGTTCTCGCATGCTTTATGTTCCTAAAGATCAGATCAAGCACACGTCCCTATATGGAGCCAGATGTTACCCCCCAAGATGCACTTGGATGGACTTGCAATTGAGCCGCCAAAGATTGAACATTTACTTGTTTCAAGTTCATAAGTTCATAAGTCCATCCAAGCCCTTTCAGCCCCGTTTTTTTTCACGCATGTTCCACACCCCGACGAGGGAATTGTAATAAAATGACGTAGCATGATGACTCTTTGTAATAGACTTAGCCTACTAAGACTTGGTCATTAGTACATTACTCTGGAGTGTTTTTTTACTTGTTAATTATATATATTTTTTTAGCGATTTATAATTTTCGAGTTTTTTCACTCAATCCTCCAAAGTTGGAGTAATTGTCCTGGTGGTTAGGCCTTGGTGTGTTATTAAAGCCTAGTGTCTAATGTATATTACCATGCTAGTCATTGTTCTAGAGTCTTATGGACATGCGTTAAGTCCCCCTTAGGTTTTTTTAATTTTTCGTTAATAAAAATTTCCTACAAAAACAAGATATTTTAATTGTAAAATTTGAATAAGACATAAAAGTGGTACTAGGAGGCACAATATGCCATGAGGATGCTCGTTTTCTAACTCAGAGCACGCACTTCACATATGTACCCACTTTGTGAGTGAAATTAGTGGTTTTTAAATCACTTAATTTCATTTTCTCTCGAAAAAGTGAATAAAAGGCCAAATAAATGGGAAAAAGCAGCATCCCATCAATCAAGGAAACATGTCTGGGACATGTTTCAGTCCTCTGCAATGGTAGCAACTTGGTGGGGGATTGAGGGCGAGTTAGCATGACGGTAAACTCATGATCCAAGGTTGGATTGAGATCTCATCTTGAGAAGGTGGAGCATCCATGTGGAGGGTCACATTCATGTGAGAGATGGTGCATTCTTGAAGAGGGAGGGCGACCTACCTCTTGAGAGGTGGCACCCCCCTCTTCCAGTTAACTATCTTTCAATCCCACTCTCTCAAACACTTGGCATTCCTCTCCTCTCTAGGTGGCAATTCGCCCCTCTTGAGAAATGCGCCCTCTTGGGATATTTAAGCAAGGCAAACTCTCTTCTTTCGGATGGTTAGAGTGTGAAACCTCTGCTAAAGCTCTGAGCTTATTGTAATACTATTTTTTTTTATGAATAGAAAGACTTTGGAGGTCCATGGTGTGTAGCTTCCTTGTGTGTGGATGCATTGTCTTGCTATGAGGTAATTGTGTAGCTGTTTTACTTTGCTTCTTGTGGTTATTAATCTAGCCTTTTGAAAGTTGCTATCAACTCATAGGGTAAATGATTTGAGTTCAATTTCATTTACTTATTTTTCTATGCTTTGAGATTTAGGATTTGCATGTTATATTCAGTTATATTGCATGCTATTCTAACTTCTTGTGTAGGAAGGACCAGATCTAATCCCCTTTTTGCAAGTTTTGTTAGTTGTGCAGGTTTCCTAGTCTGAAGAGGTGGTTGAGCTCAATTGCTTACTCCATGTTCTTCAACATTCTCAAGTGGACATAGTCCCGCCACTTCCCACCAACAGACTCTATAGATCTGGATACTCACGCTTGGGCTCTTTCTTCTATATCTTCCTCCTTCACTTTTATACATTTTTTTCTTGGTTACTATTGCATGCTTAATCAAAGTAGATTCATTTCAAGAATATCAAAAGCTAGTTTGTTCGAAGTATGCATTCCTTTTTTTAAGACTATATCTAAGCTTTAAAAGCTTCATTTCTTGTAATTTGATCTAGCTTACTAATTTATTCTTGTGCTCAATTAAAAAATTTATCTTTCAAGTACTTAAGATTAGGAAATTGTTTTTAAGCTTCTAAACACTTTATTTGGCATCTTTAGTGCCTTTTAGGTGGCTATTTTTTGTCTTTTGTTGAACAGGTAGAAGGAGGTTATGGCGATTTTTTGAAGATCTAGGCCATCTAGGACCCCCTTCTCTCTTCTACCTTTCTTAAAAGGCAATTGTCTTCATTTTATAAAAGACCACAAACACTTCTAAATTGTAAAAACCATAATAAAATCAGTGGACTATCCAATGCCCAGTCCCCATCCCCCCTAGTGGGATCTGCGTCATTTTCGTGGTTTGTAATTTTTTACTTTTTTGCTTTTATTTTACTAATGCAAGCATAAAAGTAAACGTTTGTTGGTCCCGAACTACAAACTCACTAAAGATATTTCAATTTCTTAGTTTAGATTAGCTTAGTATTTTCATTTCAGTTTTTTTTTGCTTAAAGAGTAATGAAATTTGACTTTACATCCCCCAGTATGCTCTTGTGACCATTGCAAGCTTGCCTGGTCTTTGGTTAACAATCAGAAAATGAATACTTAGTGGCTAGTTTTAATGGGGAATTCCAGTTAATCGTTATTGTTGAAGTGAGAGCCTGTAGTGAACTTGGCAAGAAGTCAGGGGGATACTCATTGAGATTTGTTCTCTCCTTGTTGGACATCTAGCATTGTTTCTCTACACTCATCTCGAGGATAATGTTTTAATGGGACAAACCAAGAATAAACCCACTTTAAGCAACTCACCTCTAATAATCTAATAATGTCAAGAGCACAAGCAAAACTTCCTTTCAACATTCATTTTTATCTTTCGAAACTGGTCTTTTAATTGATTCGGTCTTTTACTTCAAGCTTTCTATTGATATTGATATGTTGCTAGACTAGATTTGCTTACTGCTCTTATTCCAGTAATTCAACTACTAGATTTCTTTTTTTTGCTATAGCTTACTTAGCCTTAGCTTATTTTTATTAGGGACCACCCCCTTGCTTTCGGTAGGAATTGGCCTAGACGACGAAGTCGAGTGTTGAATGATAGTAACTCGACTTGAGGCTTTCCCCTGAGGACGCACCCAGTGGCTTGAAGATTTCTGCCACGTTACCCGAGGTGTTTATTAGGCGGCAAGACCTCCAATATTTTAAGGCTTGTAACAATGCAAAGAATTTCCCATCATAAATGGTATACTTCTTTTTAGCTTTGTTTAATTTCTCACTGAAAAAAGCAATGTTCCCCCAAGGTTCAGGGACGGGGGGACGAGGGAGCAGGGAAACGCACATTCGAGACGCGTGGAGACCACCCCCTAATTTTAGGGAAATTCGGGGGGGTCGTCGAGGTCATAAAAATTATAAAAATATAAAAAATATGAAAAATATAAATCCCAACAATAACAGTTCATCCCATGTAAATTAGTAAATAATACATTCATCATTATGCAATGATGCAATGTAAATCAAAATCTAATAGGTTCAGGAGGTTCGGAGTTTCGTGGGGGGACGTCCAGGAGGTTCGAAGTTTCGTGGGGGGACGTCCAAGAGGTTTGGAGTTTCGTGGGGGGAGGTCCAGGAGGTTCGAAGTTTCGTGGGGGGACATCCAGAAGGTTCCCAACAGAGCGAAACGTTTCGCCAAGGTTCGCCCAAAGAGAAACATGGAGAAACGTTTCTCCCAGAGTCCCCCCGTCCTGGGGATGCAGGAAACGCGAGAAACGTGTCCCCGACCCTGCGAGACACGTCCCCATGGAACACTAGAAAAAAGCCACAAGTTTACCTTCTTAGCTTAATACTCCTCCAATAGCTACCCCTAAAGCATCACACTCAACTATAAAGAGTTTCTCAAAGTATAGTATGGTAAGAGTTGGTGCTTGTGTCACCCTCCTTTCGAGTTGTTCAAAACTCACAGCAGCTGCTGCCTTTGTCCAAGTAAAGACTTTCCCTCTTGTGCAATCTGTCAAGGGTGCACTTATACCACCAAAATTTCTAATGAATCTCTTATAAAAGTTCACCAACCCATGGAATCTCTTCACTTCTGAGATACTTTGAGTAGGCCACTCAAGAATAGCCTTAACTGTTTATGGATCCATGCTTAATCCACCAATTGAAATAACACTACCCAAGAATACCAACTTATCCTTGCAAAACTCACTCTTTTTAGGGTTGGTAAACAACCTCTCTATTCTAAGTATGTCAAGTACCACTCTCAAATGTCCTACATACTTCTCCATATTTTTACTAAAAATCAAAATAGACCATGATTAATTTTCCAATGTACAAAAATACTTGATTCATGGTTTGCATGAAGGTAGTCAAAGCATTGGATAAGCCAAATGACATCGCCACCCACTCAAATAAACCATCTTTAATTGTGAAAGTGGTCTTCCACTCATCACAGTCAAAGCATTGGATAAGCCAAATGGCATCGCCACCCACTCAAATAAACCATCTTTAATTGTGAAAGTGGTCTTCCACTCATCACCTTCATGAATCTGAATCTGATTGTATCCACTTCTGAGGTCGATCTTGGAGAATATCTTAGAACCTAACAGGCAAGCTAATAAGGCATCGATTCTTGATAGTGGATATTAGTGCTTTATAGTGATTTTGTTAATGGCTTTGGAATCCATACATAAACTCCATTTCCCTCCTTTCTTGGGTGAGAGTAGAGCAGGGGTGGCACATGAACTCTTGCATTCCCTTACAAATCCCTTTTCCAATAATTTTGTAATTTGCCTCCTCATTTCCTGATTTTCTAGAGGAGTCATCCTGTAAGCAACCTGATTTTGAAGTTTGGCACCTGGAATTAGATTAATTTGATGAATAATGCCTCTTGAAGGAGGCAAGCCAACCGATAGGTCGAATGGTGTCAAATATTTGAATATTGTTGTAGAAATTTTTGCACTTCTAATGGGACCATTTGTTGACCTAATTTCTCCTTTTCTTGGGGGTATAACAAACAGCAAATCTCACCCTTGGACTCTTTGGAAAACTTCTTCCAACCCATTGTAACCAAGGATAGAGTTGTTAATTCACTTGATTATTCTCCTTTAAAAGGCTTCAAGATATGGCGTCTTCTCTCATGTACTTCATAAGAGTTTTCTTTGCCATGGTGATCTACATTTTGGTCATATTGCCAAGGTCTACCAAATAGCAAGTGACAAGCGTCCGTTGGCATTACATCACATAACACTTTGTCTTCATAAGGACCAATTTTGAAGTCAACAAGACAGCATTGTTTCACGAGCACACTATGATCCTTTTTCAACCAAGAAATCTTATAGGGATGAGATTTTGAAATGCAAGCAAGTTGTGAATTTTGCACCGTTTCTGTACTTACAAGATTATAAGTAGTCCTCCATCTATATCACCATGCAAACTTTGTCTTTGCATTTGCATTTTGTTAAAAACACACTCTTCCTTTTCCAATCAGATTCAAATGTTTCTTTGTTGCTGAATATCAAGGTTCTCCTTGGCATCAAATTCTCTCATGTTTCTACTTCAACTTCTACTATCAAGAACTCTTCTTCTTCTCCTTCTTGGGCCACCATCACCCTTTTGGGGTTTTGAGAGCAGTCTCTAGCCCTATGGGGTTCGCTACATATTAAACACCTCAAAGGCTTCCGACTTCCAAAAAAGGGTCACCCCATCCTCTACGGTTCTACCTTTGAAGGCTCCACTTCCTTGGAGGTCTTACTTAACATTGCCCTTTGGTTCTTCTTCAGTGGCAGGTTTGGAGGAACTCCCTTTTCCCCTACTCAAATTGCTGTCATCCTATTTAATTGTTGCTTTGCCCTACCTATTCAATTTTTCCTCTGCTTTCAAGGACAACTGATATGCCTCATCCACGGTACTCACTTTGAGCAGGGTTAGCTCATCTTGGAGTTGAAATCTAAGCCCATTGATGTATCTTGCTGCTGCATGCCCATCATCTTCTTGCAAACCAGTCCTAATTTGTAACCACAAATATTCTTCAATATAAGTTGGTCTGGATAACTCCTGTCTTAGATTTTGAAACTCCTTAAAAAGTATTTGTTGATAATCTGAGGGCATAGACCTAGCTTTGAAATGTTTTTAGCATCTTTGACCACATTCTGATTTTGTCTTTCCCTAGTCTTTTCCTAGCATTCTGGAAATTCTCCCACCATAGACCAACATGAGATTTCATTTTTAAATTTTTTATGCCACAACTTTAAGTCTTTAACCCTTCGTGGGTCAGTTTCCTCAATTACTTCCATCACATAGTATTTCTATAACTCTTGAATCCAATCTAGGAACACTTCCAGATTTAATTCACCTTTAAAATCAAGGACTTTGGCTTAACTTTGGTTCCTTGTTTGGCTATAGCTTCAATAAGCCTCTCCATGGGATCCACAGCTCCAACCTGAACACTTTGAACTTTTGGTTCTTCCTTGGAATTCTCATGACACAACCTAGTCTCTAACTGTCTACGTAACTCCTCTATATATACTCAGTCTTGCATTCCTCCTGCCTCTTCTTCCCCAGTCACATGGACTCCCCTCTGGACCATTGTGGCGTGCTCCGATACCAAAATGATGCAGAAAACCTCCAATCTGTGACAATTCATTCCTCAAAATTGTCCATGCATATGCATATACTTTGTTCCCAGATATACAGATCAATGTCTTGAATAATTCTTTAAACTTGCAAATGTATTGGCACTAAAACAGAGAAGCTAGACGATGCAAATTTACACTAAATAATAAAATATATACCAGAGACATCAAGATTACTCAGCTAACAACAGATTAATAATAGTCTTCCTTATTCATTCCAAACTCATATTGCATACAGGAAAAGCAATAAAAACCAATAAAGGTTTACCAGAATCTGCTCCTAGTTACAAGTTACAACACTCCTGGTACGCTACCCATACTCCTTTTTTTCTCGCCCCCTCCTAAGATTGTTAACTGCCCTCTTATTTCCTCGATCCAAAATAGAGCAATTGAATAGAGGGCTATTTTTAGTAAAACAGATCCCTAAAATTACTGAGCAGAGAAAGAAAAAAAACTACTGAAACATGGAAGAATTTCGTTAAAGAAGATGCTGCACATCAAATAGTAAAATTCTAAATACCATTAATTACAATACATAGGGGAAAGAAGGTCAAGGTTGTGTCCATTCATGAAGTCATATGACCATTTCTTCATAATAATTGGGTAAATAATTCCACTTTATACATGCTAAATAATTATTACAACACAGTTACAGGCAGAGATTACAGGTGGACAAGTATTTGTCTAGACCCACCCACTCACAAATTACAATATGGTATGTTCAATAAATGATATCAAGCATATGCTCTTAAGGTGCCTTGACTCCAGACGCAATTAATGCACCCTCAATCAAAGTACAGCTTACAGAACGATTCACCTAAACAGCTTTACGAGGTTACAATTTGTTTTTATTAACATGTAGTGTAGTGTAGATCATACAAAAACATCGCCGAAAAAATTGCCGATTTCCCGAAAAATCGCAATTTTTTGGAAAAATCTGACCCCACAGTTTTTTGAAAAATCGGCTATTTTTTAGGAAAAACCGTGCGACGACCCACAAAATCGCCAGGGAGGCTGGGCCGCGGGTTTTAAGGCCAACTTTGAAATTTTTTGGGTCATTTTCATAGTTTTAAAAACACGTATTTTCTATAAAAAAAATTGACTATTTTGGTACAAATGACATTGAAGTCGGTAATATTAAATGGTAATGTTAAATTATTAAATTTTTAACATTACCATTAATTGTTTCAGAATGTTTGAGAGTGGTTCCAACCTCATCAGACTTCATATACAAAAAGTAGAATTTTTTATCCCGTTCAGAATTCAACAGACTTAATAGTTTTCAGGATTTTAGGATTGCAATGTTTCCACTGGATTCTATCATGTATGAGGGTAAGGGATTGGAATTTAATCAAGCACATCAAACTCTCTACATACCTTGATGTTGGTGGTGTTGATGCCTGATTGTTAAAGTTGATTGAACTCCTCTGTCATGACCTTAATAAAAATGTACCCTTCAGTCAAGCAAAATCACTTAGTGAGCATGGGAAGCTTTTTCTACCTTATTTTAACACTTGGATTAGGAAGTTTCATCAAAATTGTAGGGCGTTGACTAATGTTCTTGGAGGATCAACTTCGAGATTCAAGGTAGAGGCAAGGGCTAGAGCCTATAGGAGAGGGGATGACCAATGTTCCAACCAACGTTGAAATTTCCAAATTTCCAATATTTTAAATTTTGATATATCATTTTTTATTCGGCATCCACTACATCATATATATCAGTGCTTTCTCCATATTTATGTGCCAAATTTCCAATGTGTTTATATGATGTTGTTGTTGCTTTGTATGTTTAAAATTCTGAAAAAAAATGAATACATTTTGTATTTTAACAGTTTGCCAATTTTTGCCGATTTTTTCACTGATGTTGCCGAAAAGTTGTATTCGAGACCCTTGCCGATTTTTTGCCAATGCCGATTTTTTCAACTATGATACAAACATGGGCAAATAGCCACCCAAGTCTGTTGGATCTTTCATGGACAACTTTGAATAGCATTGTATAGCATCGATAGCATACTTTGTTGTTCTAGGCTTCTAGCATAACATAGAATACAAGAAAGGCTGAGATAATCAATCAAACTACACAGAAATGTAGTATAACATGGGCAAATAACTTTCAAAGCCTGTTGGTCTCTCATGAGCAGCCATGACCAAGGCCCCCATAACATGGTACTCATTTCTAGCATAACAATATAACATAGAATAAAAAGGGCTAAGATCTTCAATCATATACACACTGCAGACTACGCATATAATTTATCAACAAACATTAAAAAAAAAGGAGTAGAGGACTTGAGTTTTTGGCAGGACATAAGACAGAAAAAGGAGAAAACCAAGCAGGTGCAAAAGGGCAGGGTATAGAGAATATTTTCCCAACCTGCACAGATTATATAACAACTATATAAGCATTGCAATATCAAGACATATATGTAGGATAGCTACTGTGCTCTAAAAGGTGTCACTAGCCGAGGGAAAGATAAATGAGAAGACACTCAGATAATACTAATAAGTTATATCCCATCAAATTATCTTGTAAATTCCAGTGTCCTTTGGTCTCAATGTTATTACTATACTCAGATAAAAACCACAATTTTACATCAAGGATCAATTGTCACAAATCGGGTAAGAACCTACTTGAGAAAGTGTGGGCACACTTGTAGGATCAAAGCTGTCACAATCATGAGGATCTATAGGCACACAAACACGACCTGCAACATATAAAGAATAACTACAATTAGTGATGAGAAGTTAGCCCAACAAGCCCTAACTATGAACTAGTCTAAGCATTAATGTTTGAAAAAGTATGTCTCCAAATCGTCTTAACAAAAACATTGTGTCTGAGATGGCATAGTACTCAATCATAAAAATAGATACTGCAATCAATCACACAAGAGTTGAACAGCAGTCGCCACAGCCTCAATGAAAGAAGTGTAAAAACACTGAACTAAAAATACAAACCAGTTTTTGGATGAATGCAAAATGGTGACTTCAGTAAGTGATTCATATGCTTCGACACCTGAGGGAGGATTAGCAACAGTTAGGTATCTCCTTTGGAATGCATTTTTCAATGAAAACCTCATAAACTTCACTTCATTATCATATTAATACCTCCATGTCTAAACGGGGGTAGGTGTAGGAGAAAACAATTTCTTCAACACATCGCCGTAATCCTTGTGACTGTCACCAAAATTCCATATATTGTGAGTATTCAACTAGTTTACTGAATGCTTGCCTGCATAAGGCATATATCATATATGCATATCTAAAGAATTTTCATAAAGTTGTAACTAGAAATACACCTAACCTTTTGTTTCCCTGCTTCAAGCAGCTGCCTTAGTTGTTTCCAGCGTCCAAAATTATTATCTTCTTTTGATGCAGAGGATCGCCTGTTGTCTTGCCATCTCTCTCGAAGTTGGGATTTAATTGCTATCCATTGCAGAACCAAATAAGATTGTGAACACAATGAACAACCAAACATCATAGGGAAATAAAAATACATTCAAGAAACCAAAGATTGAGTGTTAGACAACAATTTTGCAGATGGTTTTGCCAAAAATGATGACCAATGTACCCAAGAGGAGTGCAGGCCCAATAATAAACACAAATAAGTGACATTATTGAAACTCCTATATTAATATTTCAAGCAACAATGGATTTAGTTTACAAAACTAATAAAACCTACAATCATCTGGTATCAAATCCAAGATCTTCTGATATCTGTCTTCATATAGAAATAATTTTTGATTAGGAAGTACTTTCTCTTCAAAGAAAACCCTCAAGACATCTGCAAAAGCCCTCCTGCAGAAATTAATAAAAGCTGTGTTCACTGTCCATACATAATAATGTAATCTACTAACATGAGAATAACTTAATGTCATTTGAAGCTAATCACAAGAAGGAACTTACGTCAATGAAGGATGTAATACAGGCCCACTCAGGGACACCATTTTATTAGAGTGCTCACTCCCCTGCGTGGAATGAAATGATGCCTGGAATCAATATTGTGTCTACCACTAGGAGAACTATAAACAGGACAGCCTACAGGCCTTTTTCTCATGAAACGATAGCACCATATATCCCATTAAAGCGAATACAGATATCAAAACAGCAAACCTTATATACACGAAAATATTCAGCAATACTTCCTCTCTGCTCATTGGTTAGCCTATAGACAGACAAGAACCATGCTTAGTTCTTTTATGTGCCATTTAGATAATTATACACTACCAGTTCTCTTCAAAAAGGATGCAAGTTATCACCTCCGTGCCCTTCCATCACAGACCCAGCAATGAACACCACGGCGACCACTATAAACCCAGAGGATGTGTTTAAAACCAAAATCCTCTGCACATCACAAAATGCTAGTTAACCATACAGCAAACAGTCATTTCGTCAAACATCAGAAAGAAAATCCACGTTATATTGCCGTTTTCCAGCGTAATGCCAACCTCGAAGAGCAGTGTCCATAACTTTAATAGCAATTGTCATCAAAGGCCAGCAATCTAAGCAAACATCAGCTCCAGAACAACAATATCGTATATCATCATAATCTGTCATATCCTGCAAACAAAAATATCATCAAATTCACAGTCTAATTTCAAACGATCGCATCATGTCTCACCCAGAAAATGTGAATTCTAATTTTAATAGGCAATTACACTCACTATATCGAAGACGAGTTCCCTTTCCACGGGTGTGAAAACCTTGTCTCCCACTTGGGCATATGCATGTCTCTTTGCAGGCTGTGAAAAAATAAGGAATTGCAACCAAGCTATTATATGCCAAAAAGACATATCAATTTGCTAAGAATAACAAAATGCATACCATGAAGCTTGTGTATTTCTTACATCAACATTGTAAACGGCTCCAATGTCTATCTTGTATGGGCATCTCTCCTTGATAGATTTCTCCATGTCTGCTGCATCTTGAAATGACTGGAACCGAATATATATGTCATGCTCTAATGTGAAGGAGAATTCCTTCCGACCAAAGTAAGATGAATCACAAGCTGGATGCTTGCCATCTGCAAATACTCCAAGAGGGGCAATGCTTAAATGTGAGCACAACACAAGATGCATAAACTACAACAGTTGGGATAATCCAAAAATAAGAGAGAAATTCTACTAATTTTCTCGCCTTAATATCAAAACTATAACTTACCGTTTCCATATGAGAGCCATTTGAACATTTCAGCATACGGAAACAGTTTTGCTGCAAAAAATGGAAAAAGATCACACTGAAAACCAACCCAACATCAAATGCCTTCCGGTTCAACAGGGAAGTACCAGAAGTAAAGAGTAAGCATGCTGGTTGAAACATGCAGTTATTTTATTTCAATACAACAAGAAAGAATGTCTATTAATCATATGCCCTTTTCAATTGCAAACTATCTGTATACATATAGAATAGACAATGCTGTGATGAGGCAAAAAAAGGTAATCATAGCATGATTGTAAATTTTATGCATTAAACTCAAGTGACCGCGGGCTTAAATCTCAAATGTTGTCTAAAAATGTAACATATATTTAATTATAAATCAATTCAATGCATATGAAGATGACTCGGGATGACTATTTAATTAAGCTAAATTTGAACAATTATGGGCCTATTTGGGAGGATTAAAATGGTCTTATGGGAAACCATTTATGGACTACCAACGAAAAAGTTTTATGCTAAGATTCAGCCAGCTTGTTAATTAGAAGCAGATGGCTCACTATTACAAAGCAAGGTAGATTAGAAAGGGTCAGTGCCACTCTTCTTTCAGAAGTCGGACTATTTGAGTGGTTAATCCCTCATAACAATTTAGCAGTAAAGAATGGATTGCATAGCTCTGGTCTTACAAATGGATGTTGTGTGGTTTAATGTAAGCTGAAACAGTTAAGCATGTTATGTGGATATGCAAAAATACCAGAGCATTTTGGGACTGTATTGCTGATTAAAGTTGATCTGACTGTTTGTTGTGGCCATGAGGGCTTGGAGTCCATGTTGGCAATGAATCATCACAGGTAGTTTATAAAGCTAATTGTTTTAGTTTTGCCACTTAATTTAGTTTTCTTTTCTTCTTTTAGAGTTGGGGGTTTTGTTTTGGGTTTTTGGTAGTGGAAGGAGATCCCGGAGAGAAAGATGTAAAAGACAGAGCAAGGAAGAAGGAGGTCGAAGACCCAGGTCATTACACAGTGATAAGCTTCCTGCTAGTCAAGACATGAGTGTTCTGTAGTACTCCTGTAACAGTCTCTGTACAATACCATTCTTTGAATAAACCATGGGCATACTGATGAACAATACGTGTTCTGTAGTACTCCCGTAACAATCTCTGTACAATACCATTCTTTGAATAAACCATGGGCATACTGATGAACAATACTGGCTGTTGCATCCAGAGCTGATTAACAGATGTATATCCACCAAAAAAATTAACAGATGTATATCCACGAAACTAACAGATGTATATCCACGAAATTAACAGATCGATGGCACATTTAGTGAAGGCATGGATTGGGTATATGCATGTATTGTGTTGACTTCATTCATTTATTGTTTTATATGAGCCCACCAGAGAAAATGGGACAACCAACAGTTTCTGTAACCAATCAAACGTGTTAACGAATAGGACTGGAATGTTAAATATATAAGTAGGGAAGTTACCATAGTAGACCCTCAAGTACTCGGCATTAAATCCTTCAGGGAGGATACTAGCTTCATTCTGGGGCTTCTCGGGACTGTCGATCTGCATATTGTCTTCTCCCCTACTATCCTCGTCATCCTCGCGGGAAATCTCACTTCTGAGACCTGCATCTTCCAAAACAAAAAACTCAATAAGTATCGTCCGCTTTGAGAATCGAACCCTTTACATAAAGCTTCATATCCAGACTCCAAGTGATTTAACCAGGTATGTAACAGACGATCTTCTACTATGCAAACCCATTAATACCAGCATAGCAGAAAAAACAGAGGGAAATCCGTACTCTCTTCTTGGTGACGATCGTCTTCCATGGGCATTGCTGCCTCGGCCTTTTTGCCCTGTCGCGATGATCTGTGAACTGTAAAAGGACCAACCTCTCAACCCAAACCTGGAACTGGGTCTCTCTTTGTCTCTGCGTGTATGAGTAGTCTCAAGTTTGGCGGGAACAGAACTATGAGGAGATTGTACTGTCTTTGTCTTTACCATGTATGGTTGGTATAATTTTTTAAAATTTTATACAAAACTAGCAAAATATGTAGTGTGTAACACTGCGGATGTTATGATAATGAGTATCAATGTACTTAGTATACTAAAATTGTATGGTTAGAAATACAATCATTACAATAGAGGCTCAACAAGAGTAATATGTCACTTACAAGAATTGAACCCACGTGAGAAGGGCAACAATCATTCATCCCAACCACCCAAGTTACAACCAATTTACAACTAGTGGACACGTTGATGCTTGTATTTTATAAATAACATTAGTATTTTTATACATGCAAAAAGAAGAGTTATAATGGTTGAGTGTTGTGAATTACAAATAAGAAGTCTTACGGTCAAGTCCCTAAACGATTATATGTTAATATGTTAGTATTGGATTAGACATACCATAGTCTACATTCACATATTACAATGGTTACCACACATCGACAATGGTAATGTCTCCAAGTGTTTCCCAAAATTATTTAAAACTCATCACTGCATGCAAATGACTAAAAAACATTAATATGTTTTAATGCCAAAATCAAATGGTTTTAACGAAGCAGTTGAGAGGAAAGTTGTTATTGTCCCCACCGAGGGTGAAATCCCACTTTCTAACATGTTCACTCTTCATGAGCTAATTATTAATTGAGGCTCTTTGTGATTTCATTGTTATTTGGTGTTAGTAATGTACTAGCAATCACATCCTCATTAACGAGATTGAGGATGGGTGCTTGACAACATGGTAATAAATGTTTTAGTGCAAAAATTATCCACGTATTATGTAATATGTTTGTGAGTATGCAAATCCAACTTTTTGTTTCTTTTTTTTAATGAAATTTCAATACTGATTAGAAAATTAAATATTTTTTATTTTAATTAATATGTTTAAATATAATCATTGCATTGTTAATCACAAATGAGGGGAAGGAATAAGTTTTAAAGGAGTGATGAGGAAAGTTCCATCATACTAAGGGTTTTGGTAGCATGTGTTGCTTAGAGTTGCTACAGTTTCATTATAAAAATGAAGGTTCTACTACTCATACCTGAGGTGTTGCTTGCCTCATCCCACCATGCATCCCATTCAAGGACGGGGTGTCAGGAGATTTCCAAATTCAATCAAAGATAGGAGGTACAGAGAGGTCTGGATAGAAGCAAAGTGTCAAACTATGTAGGGCTAGGGAACCCAAATCTGACCTCTAAGATGATATGGACGATGACTCAGGCAAACTCTTTGTGGGGAGTGTTTTGGAAAAAATAGCTCGATGATGAGAAAATATTCCTTCCCTTGTAAGTTGCAAACAAGACAACATGAGATGGTTATGTGAAATGTACTAGTGTGTTGAAGCAAATAAAAAAATAAAACCAAACATAGGAGCTACTTTGACAATTAAAACTACCAAAATGACATGAAAGCAAGCAATGGAGACAAGCTTCAACTAAATTGTAGATGTCCAATGAAAAGGCATGTAGAAAATAGTATCACCTTGAGGAATGTAGCTAAAAGGTGGCAACCAACACTCCATTTGGGAAGAGTCCTTTGAGTCTCTAATAGCTCTCAAACAAACTTGGGAATGATGAAGGAAAACACTTGCTTCTTAGGGGAAGAAGTCGAGCAAGCATAAAGAAATAGGGCATTAACTATAGATAAGGATTTAAGACACCTAATGAATGATTTTATGTTGGCTCGTTATGAGTTTTATTGATATCAAACCTTCTTTGTTACTTATGTTAGCTTCCTTGATGAAGGGACTACTTTGACCCCCATACCTTTGTCAAATTAGGTTTTTTTTGCATTAATTATGATTTGACATCTACTATGCATGTTATTAAGGTGTTAAATGGCATGCTTTCATATGTTATGACTTGGTTTGTTCCCTTATTTACTCTTTCATTTACCTTGTTGAATGGAAGAAAACCCCATTCACCCCTACCCTTGAAGATATGTAAATTCTATGCATAGTTTGTTATGGACCTTATATTGATGAATTTAATGAATGCTTTGAGGTATTTACCTCTATCATTAAAGGGAATTTACCATAATGGTTCGAGGCTATTTGTGTAACCTTACTTGTGTGGATAATGAGGCAAGAAACCTATGTGTAACCATTTCCTAAATTTTATGACGACTTAGATAAACATGGAATCACACTCCTAATCATCATGTAAGGTATTTAAAGCATGGTCTTGGGGATATTAAACCTAAACCTTGGAAGGTATTTAAAGCATGGTCTTGGGGATATTAAACCTAAACCTTGGTATTGGATTTCTTGGAGAAGAGAACAAGTCCATCATCAAAGAAATTTTAAGACATTGATGAGTTGAGGCATTTAATTAACTTTTGATGAAAAAATAATATGTGAAGCAAATGCATTTGTTTTTTATGAGTTGATTATGTCATATATGTTTGAATGTCATCGTGTGGAAAAATGAACCGCTAATCCTAAATAAAGACAAATATGGAATTTTATCCTTTCTATCGAGAGAGATTCTTACGTAGTCTTGACATATAAAGGTTGAATTCTTATTTTATGATGATTGGTGGAAATCCAAATACCATCAATGTATTTAAATGGAAGGGTTTTTTGAGATGGTCCTTTGTGTTGTGGAAATTTAACTTACATACCATTGCACACATTGTATTGTTTGACCCAAAAAAAAACTCGTATGATTTTGATCTTGTAGGTAAATTATAGGTAGACTCTTTTGTGGAAAGTCGACTACAAGTCAATTTAGGTGTTAAAGGGCATGATTTCGTATGTTATGTGTCGGTTTGTTCCCTCATTTACCCTTTCATTTACCTCTTTGAATGGAAGAAACCCTCATTCACCCCTACCTTTAAAGATATGTAAATTATATGCATAGTTTGTTATGGATCTTATATAAATGAATTTAATGAATGCTTTGGCATATTTATCTCTATCAATAAATGGATTTTACCATCTTTTGATATCAAGGCTAATGGTACTTATTACATAAGGATTTAAGGCTATTTGTGTAACCTTACCCGTGTCAAGGCAAGATGCATGTGTGTAAGAGAATCATTTCTTAATTTTTACAACAACATAGATAAACAAGGAATTACACTCCTAACCATCATCTAAGGTATTTAAAGCATGGTCTTGGGTACATTAAACCTAAACCCTAGTATTGGCTTTCTTGGAGAAGAGAACAAGCCCTTCCTCTAAAATAATTTAAGACATTGATGAATTGAGGCATTTGATGAACTTTTGATGAAAACTTAATATGTGAAACAAATGCCTTTGATTTTGATGAGTTGATTATATCATATATGTGTGAATGTCATCATGTATGAACTATTGGTCCTAAATAAAGGAAGATATGGAATTTTGTTCTTACTATCTAGAGAGATTCTTACGTAGCCTTGACATATAAAGGTTGAATTCTTATTTTATGATGATTGGTGGAAATCCAAATACTATCATTGTATTTACTATGGAAGGGTTCTTTTGAAATGGTCCTTTATGTTGTGGAAACTTATCTTACTTACTATTGCATACATTGCATTGTTTAACCCCAAAAAACCTCTTTTGATGTTGATCTTGTAGATAAATTACACGTTGACTCTTTTGTGGAAAGTCAACTACAAGTCAGTTTTGGTAAAGAACTTGATTGTCCAATTGATGGTCATTTATAATAACCAGTTGATACTTAATTATGGGAAAATTCTAAACTATCATTATTTAATAAGCTAGAACAAAAGTTCAACAAAGTGACGCATAATGTCTACTCATCGAAGACAACATGTCTCGTGTAGATAATACAATGTTTGATAGAGTCAAACAACCTATAGGCCTTCAACTCTTTAGAGTAACCCATCATGATACAAGCATGACTCTTTGCATCTAGTGTCTTCCTTTTATCATATAGATCAATGTGATCCCACACCATGCATCTAAAGGTTCTAAGATGTCTAATGGAAATTTTCTCCCACTCCATTTATCAACAGGAGTCACATTCCATACATCTTTTGTAATAATCAAATTTAACAAATAGTTCGAGTAGTCGATAGCTTATGCCCAAAACCTAGTCGAAAAACCTTTTGCTTGAGGCAAACAACGTGTCATTTCTACCGAATCCTTATTCTTCCTTTCTACAATGCCATTATGCTGAGGTGTTCAATGTACAAATCAAGTTTGCTAAGAGAT
The DNA here is from genome assembly GCA_027924585.1 of Larix kaempferi. NCBI lineage: Eukaryota > Viridiplantae > Streptophyta > Pinopsida > Pinales > Pinaceae > Larix > Larix kaempferi. Next base: position 12,428,359 of record BSBM01000099.1, read on the forward strand.
ACCATTATGTGACAAGTAGCTTTCAAAAGGCCTTGCTCACATATTCTCCTAGATTGTTTGATCTTAAACATTTCCTAGATCGGTCGCATTGCTTTTCAGCCAATGCCCTAAATTCCTTATAATTTTCAAAGACATGGCTCTTATTCTTCAAGAAATATACCCATGTATACCAAGAAAAATCATCGATGAAGATCAAAACATACCTTGCACCATGTATTTATGGTTTGATTAGGGAGCGTAGGTCAATATGGACAAGTTCCAACTAAGTCTTTAATCTCCAAGACTTTGTTGTTTCAAAATCAACCTATTGATCCTTTCCAAGCGTACACCCTTCACAAACTCCATCAAAGGAAACAACCTTAGGTAGTTTAGTAATCATGTTATGTTTCACCATTAATTTTGAGCTCCAAAAATGTAGATCTCCAATTCGTTCATAACAAATTATTCTATGGTCGTCTATCAAAGCTATGAGTGTAATTGGTCATAGATGTTTCATTGTAAGGTTATAAAACTTATACAATTTGTCCTCGGGATCAATAAGTCCCTTTGTGACAACAACAATTTTATTGTGCATATCCTTCACAACATACTGATTTCACCGAAATTATACATTCTTGCTAGTCTAAGTTAGTTGGGGAACATACAACAAATTGGCATTTTAACTAGGTACATGATACACATCAATGATCACACCATTATGACATTCAATTTTTCCACATCCATCAATATTAAGTGCATAATCATCTACTACAAACTCTTTTGTTTGTAACTTCACATAATGAATAAAAGAGAGAAGCATCTTTAGCCACACAATGGGTGCAACCATTGTTGATTATCCATTCACTTTAAGAAGTGTGAGCATTCAATGCCCCATAAGAATTAATAACATTAAATGTATAGTTATCTACTTTACCTTATGAAGTTCGATGCTTTATTTGTCGAAATTCGATCACTACGCTTCTTCTTAGCTTTTGGGTCAATGCAACCATATTATTTATCTTAAATACAATGTCAACCACTTTCTATATTATGCCATCATCCCTTGCCCTCTAGTAAATGGGATTTTTGTTTGATCTCAAGTTTCCCTTAATTGAGCAATTTTTCTTATGCCCAAATCAATAAACCATAAAAATAATCAAAGAAATAATCCTTACCATCGTCTTTTTTGGAAGTCCAACTAGCATGGAACATCAAACATAATACATCACAAGGTGTCTTAAGATTCATAAAGATCAATTATCTGAGCTAGGCATCTTCCCTTGGAAAATCCTTTTTGTGTTCACCCAATTTCAATTGAATTTACCTCAGTTGTTTATAAGGAGAAAGTATCTAGAGATATCAACTATTTCTCAATTTGCATAACCCGACCTTCCATTGGTTTTGTCAAATAGAGAGTTTGGCTTCTTCTAGATAACATTTGGACAGTGGATCTTGTTTATGCACTAGTTGGCAAGATCCTCTATCCAAATGTGGATATCCCTAGAGATGTAGATCATTATGTTTTATATTGTGTGCCCGTATTCCATAGTTGTGGTTGTTCATAAAATTAGGTTCTTGCTTTGAGCACATGATGTTGATTTATATATCTAATCCTAGATTCAGTATACAAGTCAAAACACTGAGTCCATCTACCAAATATATACAACTTGTTGGGAGGGCCTTCAAAAGAGTTATAGATAACATGATATATCTCAACCATATAGCTCTAATACCATGTTGGAGAACTAGGGAATTAGATAGGTTAAAGAGCTAGGTATTATAAGAAAAGGTGGTATCTAAAGACAATGTTACAACACTTAAGCATAATTGAGCATAGTTCAATATATGTAGAAGTATAGGAAACTAAAAAGTATTCATACACAATACATGTCACATGCATTCTTCGTAGATTGACCCTAAAGGTAATCTTATATAACACTAAGATGTACCCAACTCCCTTTGAGTCAGGACTAGGTCCAATTATATTAGTAAGGGGCCATAACGAACTCCTCGAATTTTACCTTTTTTGTGCACCAGATAGCTACTTTTTTCAAACATCCCAACTAGTTGAATGCCTAATCGATCAATCAATTGAATACTTAGTCAATTGCAGACTAACCTTCTTCATAAAATCTAGAGGTGTGGTTAACATATTTAGCTCATTGTTACAACAAAACTATAACAAGATCCTACCATGTCTAGGATGGGTTTAGTAGCGCATTTTCGACGGTCATGTGCATCCATGTGCATGTTACATTAATATGCACTGGTCCATTTACCTTTATACAGAGTATCAAGTATCTCAACGTGCAAATATACAAAACCCTACACTGAAACACCTGTAGAGTTTGTGATAAGTGATGCACCACCAATATTAAAGGCATCGATGTGTCTATATTGAATAATGTACACTACAAAAACCAAAACATTTTTATAAAAAACACTAACAGGGGCAGGGTTTGGAATGTAGGACAACGAGGGCCCCCAATCCATTTAGATATTTTTTATATCAAAAACATTGTTGGCGTCGACAAACACCCCAAAAAACCAAATATCATCGTGTAAAGGTAACGAAATAAACACCTATTTCCATGGATTGCAAATACCGAAAACTACAGGGAAGCAACAACTAGGATTGAAAGTGAGTTTTAAAGCCTTGTATTTTATGGAAATGAATTGCGAATATGAATATGAATAAACCAAAATTCCAAGGAATTTGTGAATAGACTAGGGGGGAATTTATTGGGATCAAGAGAACGAAGTTGCATACTTGAAATTCTGCTTCTACAGGTTTCTATGCGACCCAAGGTGACTCTTATGAATTCTATGCTTCAAAAAGTCTATCCACTCTAATCTCTTGCTTAGTAAATGTCTCTTGCACAAGTCTCCCCTCTATATTTCATCACAATGATGGTGTAGGGTTTTGTTTAATTCACTTTTGCAAATTGAAAATACTATTGTTTTTTTATAGGCATTTTTGGTGCATTGATGAACAATGTGTTATCTTTTTTTTCCAAATCATTTTTCGCTTATGGTGTGTGCTTTGGTATTAAACACTCTAGTGCATTATAATATAATAGGTGCACTAGAGTAACAAATTTCAACAAAAAACTTAGATGTTTTCTCGATGAGTGATAAACATAAGCACACATATGCATCTTGTGTTAAAGATAACATTAGTGTGCCTAATATGACTAGATGCACCAATCACTTGAAAAAAGGCCTTCTAAAACCTATTTGATGTTACACATGCTTCCCACACTTTCTTTTAAGAATGCAAACATGTATTCATTATGGTTTGTCTCAAATGCAAGGGAAGGAAGTGGTATATCAAAATTGACTATTCTTCAAATTCCTCATTCCATATTGGTCTAAGTTCACAAAGTTACCCCTTTCCCTTTCTAATGAGTCTAGATTTTATTTATATTTTGATTCTCTCATGGAATACACACTACCATTGCATGTGCATTTGCATAATTATGTATTGACTTTTGTAGGATCTTGATTCAAGATTGAGTTTGAATCTTGGTAATGGTTATAATAATCGAAGGTAACAATGTTGATATTTTTATATTGGGCATCTATGGACTTGGTATAGTTATGCGCATCGATGACTCACCAATTACAAATGGGCCAATACACATTAGCTACATTGATGCTTTTTTTTATAAATAACATCAGCGATTTCATACATGCAAAAATCATATCTCGGTGAGTTAGCTCGAGTGGTTGAGTGTTGTGAATTACGAATAAGAGGTCTCCGGGCCAAGTCCCTGGGTTGGCTATATGTCGATATGTGAATACTTGATGTCCATGTTGGGTGAGGCATACTATAGTCTACATCAACAATTTACCATGGTTACCACCCGTTGACAACAGTGAAGTCTTTGAGGGTTTCCCATGCGTGGTTACATGGAAAAAAAAACATACATGAAGCATCAATGCATAAAAGTGATTGAAATACACAGATATGTACAAATTTTTTTAACATGTTGGTGCATGCAAATGACTAGAACACACTGATATGTTTCAATGCCAAAGTCAATTGGGTCTATCCCAAGCGATTGAGATGAAAGTTGTTATTGTCCCCACCCAAGGGCAAATCCCATTTTGTGACAAGTTCACTCTTCACGACCTCATTATTGACTGGTGTTCTTCATGATTTAATTGTTGCTTGGTGCTAGTAAGGTACTAGCAATCACATCCTCACCTACAAGATCGAGGTTGGGAGTTAGGAAAAATGGAAAAATTGTTTCACAACCAAAATCTCCCCATACTATTTAATATGTTCGTGAGTGTGCAAATCCAATGTCCCATGTTTTTATTTTTATTTTTTAAATGAAATTTCAATACTAATAAGAAAAATCAAATAATTTTAATATTTTAATTAATGAGTTTGGATATAATCATTGCATTTGAAATCACAAACGAGGGGAAGGAATAAGTTTTAACGGAGTGATGAGGAAGGTTTTAGCGGACTAAGGTTTTTGGTAGTGTGTGCTACTTAGAGTTCTTGCAATTTCATTAGAATGAATGAAGGTTAAGTTACTCAAACTAGAGGCACCATTTACATCATCCCTTCATGCATCACCTTCGAGGATATGGTGTTAGGAGCTTTTGGAATTCAATCCAATATGGGGGATGTAGGGGAAGGTTTGGTTATAGGCAGATCATCAGGCTTTGTAGAGCCAGAGAACCCATATCTAATTGATGAAGACACTAATATGGATAGTGACTTAAGCATGCCCTCTATGGTGGAGTGTCGTGGGGGAAATGGTTCAATGGTGAATAAAAATTGCTTTAATTGTTGGTTGCAAAAAAAACAATAGATGATGACATGGTTGGTGTGGTAGGCACTAGTATGTTGAAGCGAATAAACAAATAAAACCAATTATAGGAGATGCTTTAACAATTAAAACTACTAAAATGACATGAAAGAAAGAAATAGAGACAATCTTCAACTAAATTGCAAATGTCCAATTAAAAGGCATGTTAAAATAATATCACCTAGAGGAATGTATCTAAAACTTGGTATCCAACACTCCCTTTAGGAAGGGCCCTTTAACTCTGTAATTGCTCTCAAACAAACTTGGGAATGATTGAAGAAAACAATTACTTCCTGGGGGAAGAAGCCAAACAAGCATAAATAACTAGGGTATTAACCACGAATAAGGATGTAAGACACCTAATGAATGATTTTATGATGCCTAATTATGAATTTGAATGAGACCAAATCTTATTTGTTACGTATGCTAGCCTCCTTGAAGAAGGGAGTACTCTCATCCCCCATACCCTTGTCAAATTATATTCATTGTGCATGGAATGATTCGACATCTATTGTGAATGTTATTAAGGTGTTAAACAACATGTTTAGATATGTTATGAGTTTGTTTGTTACCCGATATACTCTTTCATTTATTTCCTTGAACGAAAGAAACCCTCATTTCTCCCTACCATCAATATTAAGTGCATAATCATCTACTCCAAAGATTTTTTTTATAGTTCATGTACTGAATAAAAGAGAGAAGCATCTTTAGACATATAATGGGTGCAATCACAATCGATTGTCCATTCAATTTGATAAGTGTGAGCATGAAAGGCCTCATAAGAAGCACTAACATAAAATGCATAGCTATCTACCTTACCTTATGAAGTTATTTGTTTTATTTGTTGAAATTCGATTACCATACTTCTTCTTATCATTCGGGTCAATGCAACCACATTTTTTCTCTTGAATACATTGCGAACCTGTTTCTTTATAATTCCATTGATCCTTTCCCTTTAGTAAATGGGATTGTTGCTTGACCTCAAGTTTCCCTCAATTGAACATTTTTTCTTGTGCACAAATCATTGAACCACAAAAAGAATCAAAGGCATAATCCAGGGAATCATGTTTTTTGGAAGTTGATATGTGATGTAACATCAAACATAATACATCATAGGGTGTCTTAAGATTCAGTAGGATCAATTATATGAGCTAGCCATCTTCCGCTGGAAAATCCTTTTTGCATTCACCCAATTTCCATTGAACCTAGCTCACACTGTTAAATTTTGAGCATTAATTCACAATACTCTAGGATCTTTACTGAGAGAACACCACGTACAGTATATCAATGCATATCAAACATAACAAGCATGTCAATCATCACAAGAATCAAAAGCATGAGAGACAATAGACACACAGAGTTTTCGTTGGGAAAACCCTAAGGTGAAAACCCCACAACTTCCTCAGAGATAGAGAGAGCAATAGCTCAACCAAATTACAACCAAAATACACAGAGATAGTCTCCTAGTAGCAGGTGATCCTCCTCCTCACATGTGCGCCACTTTTCGAGTGAAGGAAGAATGAGTTTCTGAGTGATCCAAATAGAGATCTCTCGATCTCTATTTATTCTTGTCTTGTTTGCCCAATAACCTTATGGGGCCGACTTGTCTAGCTAGGTGCATCAACCATATATTATATAAATCAAGGCCGACCCCACACATGGTGGTCTAATAACCCATCGGCAAGTTAACATACTTGCGACACTTGTCAATACACATGACGACACTTCCGTATAGAGGAATGACACACCTCTATAGGAGTACAATAATATATAAATGAAATACATGGACGTAATACATTCCGAAGTTACATATACATCAACACTCCCTCTTAACTAGGAAGGTATTTCTCGACACAGATCTACTAGCACAAGTCTTCTTCTCTAGATCATCGTCATCGTCATCATCACTGCTGCTGCTATCTCAACCAATCTCTGACTCTACTCGTCATAGGAAGTTCTATAGAGCCAGTCCTTTTTCATACTGGATGTAGGCCCACCACCTGCAGGTCTTCATCACTGGCCATACTGTGGAATCCTCAGGACTTATTATGTGCGTCACAAAACCTGGCGGTAGCATCCTAAGCTATTACGAGCACACAGCTCTACCTGTCGGATCTCCCAGGAGCACATTGCATGTGACCCATCACAAAACCTGGCTGAAGCATCCCAGGCTATTACGAGCACACAACTCTACTTGTCAGATCTCCCAGGAGCACATTACATGTGATCTCACCACAAAACCTGGCTGAAGCATCCTAGGCTATTACGAGCACACAACTCTACTTGTCGGATCTCCCAGGAGAACATTACATGTGGTCCACCACAAAACCTGGTTGAAGCATCTGAGGCCTTTTTCATCCTGTCCAGATCTCCCAAGAGCAAATTACATGTGGTCATGGAAAAACTTGGCTGAAGCATCTGAGGCCTTTTTCATCCTGTCCAGATCTCCCAGGAGCAAATTACATGCCATAGGACAAAACCTCGAAAGAACATCCCAGGATGTTACGGGTACACAACTCCGACCTGAAGGATCTCCCAGGGCGCTATTATATGTCCTCCCATAGCAATGTCTCGAAAGAGCATCCCAGGCTGTTATGGGTACACAACTCCGACCTATAGGATCTCCCATACATGCTCATCTGCACAACCTGTCCACGGCCACAGAGTATCAACCTGATACTCTCCATACATCATCCTCATCATCATCACTGCATCGTCCTGATGCATGTCATCTGGAGAAGCTCGTCATCCACGATCAACCTGATCATACAATGCATCTACTTGATGCATACCAAGTATTTACCTAATACATATCACCATACACAGTGTATCCACCTGATACATACATAGATACATGATCCACACAATGTATCTACCTGATACATATCAACATACATGATCTACCTGATCATACAATGTATCCACCTAATACATATACAGATACATGATCCAAGCATCCAACATGATGCATACATACATAAATGATCCAACTGATCATATCCAACATCCAACATGATGCGTACATACATAAATGATCCAACTGATCACATAGAGCAGAAACTAGAACATCATCCTGATGCTCATCATCCAGCGCTTACATCCACAACCATGTGAAGGATCCCCCTTCCACCATGCTAGGAATGGCTACAACAAATGTCTCCATCACTTCCTCCTTGAAGTGTCGTCGATCCGAAGAACACCAAGCCTCTCTTTGAAGTACTCGAACTTCACTCTGGCTAGTGGCTTCTTCAACACATCTGCAATCTGCTCATCTGTCGCAACATACAGGAGCTTCACTGCTCCCCTCTGCACCATATCCTTGATATAGTGATATTTGATCTTTATGTGTTTCGACCTGTCGTGGAACACCGGGTTCTCAGACAGCTTCACACAACTCTGGTTGTCACAGAAGATACCATTAGCCTCCAATGGTAGATCAAATAGCTCAGACAATAGCTTCCTCAGCCATACTGCCTCACAACTAGCCGAACAAGCTGCAACATACTCTGCTTCGCCTGTACTTAGTGCTACGTAGGATTGCTTCCTGCTAAACCAAGAGATCACACCTGATCCCATACTGAAGCAGCACCCAAAAGTGCTCTTTCTATCTGCAGCACTGCCTACCCAATCTGAATCAACATAACCCTGTGGGTTAAACTTTTGATTCGCATCATACTTGAGTCCATAATCAACTATACCCTCCAGGTACCTCAGAATATGCTTTACAACAATTAGGTGAACACTCCTCGGATCTGTCAGGAACTGGCTCAATGTGTTCACCGCAAAGCAAATATCCGGTCTCGTATTCGTCAGGTACATCAAGGACCCAATCATCTGACGATACATAGAGACATCCATCGGCTCAGATGAAGCATCACATAGAAGCTTCAGATTCGATGCCATAGGTGTGGCCATGGCCTTGCAATCCATCATCCCGAACCTCTTCAGGATATCTACAATATACTTCCCTTGTCCAAGGAAGATCCCATCTGCACTCTGCCACACCTCCATACCTAGGAAATAGTGCATCATTCCCAAGTCCTTCATATCGAACTCGGCAGCAAGCTTCGTCTTTGTATCGGCAATCAATCTGTCATCTCTTGTTACAAACAGGTCATCCACATACAGGAGTAGAATCACAAGATTCGCTTCCTCAACCTTGTAGTAAAGGTTGGAATCCGCTTTACTCTTGGTAAAGCTCAAACTAGATAGGAAACTGTCCATCCTACCATACCAAGTTCTGGGAGCTTGCTTCAAGCCATACAAGGATTTCTTCAATCTGCACACATGTGACTCCCTGTCATGTGTTTCAAAACCGATTGGCTGCTCCACATACACTTCCTCTTCGACTACACCATTCAAGAAGGTAGTCTTGACATCCATCTGGTGTATCTTCCATTTCATCGCTGCAGCCAGGGCAAGTACTGATCTGATGGAAGTGTACCTGGCTACAGGAGCAAAAGTTTCTTCATAGTCTATTCCCTCTTTCTCAGAGAAGCCACGAGCTACAAATCTTGCCTTGTATTTCTCTATGCTGCCATCTGCAGCATGCTTGATCTTGTAAATCCATTTGGAAGTCACAACAGACTTCCCTTCAGGTCTTGGGACAACATCCCAAACATCGTTGTTCATTATTGATTGGTATTCCTCGACCATGGCATCCTTCCATTCTTTCTTTTATGTTGCTTCTTCATAATTGTAAGGTTCTTTGTTCATGATATCACAGAGTAAAGCAACATAGCTGGTGTGAGATCTAGTTCTCTTCTGGAATGCCAAATATTTCTGCATCTTGAATGAGCTCTCTAGCCCATGCAGGTTTCCTCTTGTGAGGGTTGTCCTGACGTGGTGGATCTACAGGTTGTTGCGGATCTTCAATTTCACGATCAACATCTGAAATTGCTTCAATCATGGTAGTGTTTTGAAATCTAGTTTCCTTAGGTTCTTCATAATCTTCAACAGGTGTCTTCCTTGATTTGATGAATGCTGAGTTTTCATCAAATGTTACATCCCTGCTGACATCAATCTTCTTGAACCCTGGAAAGTATATTTTGTAAGCTTTCGAGCTTTCACTGTAACCCACAAAGATACCCTTCTTTCCTGAAGGATCCAACTTGGTCCTCTTTTCCTTTGGGACATGTGTATATACTGGACAACCAAATATTATGAGATGGCTGACCTCAGGTTTCTTACCAGAGAAGACCTCTTTTGGTGTCTTGTTGTCCAATCTCTTGTGGGGTGTTCTATTTTGCACATATACAGCTGTCCTAGCTGCTTCTGCCCATAGATGCATAGGTAGATCCTGGTCATGCAGCATTGCCCTTGCTGCTTCCATAATTGTTTGATTCTTTCTTTCTGCAACTCCATTCTGTTGTGGATTGTAAGGAGCAGTCAACTCCCTCTTAATCCCTGAATCATTGCATAACTTCTTGAAGTCACCTGAAGTGAATTCTCCACCATTGTCAGATCTGAATGTTAAGATCTTCTTATTAGTTTGGTTCTCCATCAAGGTTTTGAAATCCTTGAACTTATCAAACACTTCATCTTTGTTCTTCAAGAAGTAGACCCAAGTCTTCCTGGAAAAATCATCAATGAAAGAGACATAGTAAACATGCCCACTCAGAGAACTGGATGACATCATACCACATACATCGGAGTGAATAATTTCCAAGATATCTTTTGCCTTGCTTTCACTGCTTGGAAATGCTTTCTTTACGTTCTTTCCTTTTGCACATCCTTTGCAAACACCTTCATGTTTGGTATTGATTTCAGGAAGACCCTCTACAGCCTTGCTTGCAATTGGAAGTGCCCTATAGTGCGTGTGAGCAAGTCTTCTATGCCAAAGTTCACTTGGCTCCATGGATTCATACACCATGGCATGTTCAGGTTGTCCCTTTAGTTTATACAATCCTCCCTCTTGCTCTCCAATCATTACTGCATCATCTATGGTCTTTCCCTTTGGCCATCCACAAATGCAACCCTCATACCTTTTGCATCCAATGCAGATATGGAGAGTAGATTCTTCTTGAGCCCAGGTACATACAAAACATCTTTCATCTTCAAAGACTTCCCAAAGTCCAAATTGAAGGAGGCCTCACCACTTCCTTTGATAGGGTATTGGTAATCATCCCCAAGTTTCACCTTGTGGGGTGACGCATGTTCAGATAGATTAGCAAAGGATTCTTTAAACCCAGTCATGTGTTTTGAAGCCCCACTGTCAATAAGCCAATCATTACAACCACGAGAGATAGTACCTGTGAGAGCAAAGATTAGAACATACTCTTCTTCGCTTGACGAGTTATCATCATCACTTTCTGCTCTAGCCTTCTTCTTGGGAGGTTCATCATCCTCGACAGCATGAGCATGATACCTTCTTTTGCTACCCTTCTTCTTCTTCTTGAAGTTGTTGTTGTCCTTCTTGTTCTTGGGACAATTTATGGCAATATGTCTATGTCCCTTTTCATTACAGGTGAAGCATATTCTCCTTTCTTTATGGTGATGTGAAGATTTCTTGAAGTGAGATGGCTCTCTCTTGGACTTCTCTTTCTTGGTGTGAGCTGTGAGAGCTTGATCTTCATTCCCCATCTTTTCTTCTCGTGCCACAAGCCTTGCTTCTTCTTGTGAGCATTCTTCCTGTAGTCTGCTGAAGGATACCAACTTCTTTCTTGCACAGATTCCTTGAATAAAGGAGTCCCATGACCTGGGTAGGCCATTCAAAGTGGTCATGACAACTTCACCATCCTCCACCATTTCATCCACTGCTTCTAGTTGTTCCTTGATCTGAGAGACCCTAGAAAAATAAGATTAAATGGATTCTCCATTCTGAAGTTTTACCCCTTTCAATTGGTTCCGCAGAGTCATCTTCCGATTTATGTTCTTCCCTTCAAATAACTTGGATAGTGAATCAAACATCTCTTTGGGTGTCTTCAGATATGACACATGGGAGATGAGATGGTCCTTGATAGAATCAACAATGATTCTCTTTGCCTTGACCAAGTTCTTCTTATGCAATATCTTAGCCTCTTCATCCTCTGGGATAGGGATGTCTTCTTTTACATATGAGTCCAACTCATTCTCTTTTAGGATTAACCCCAATCCTATACTTCCAAGCTCGGAAGTTATCAACCCCTTCAAGCTTATCCTCAAGCTTGGTGTGGTGAGAGATCTTAAAGAGTACTTCAAATGGAAATATAAAAGATTTAGGTCTTACCACTTGACTTGCTGAAAACTGGATCTGGTCCTGGATTAGGGTTTGTCGAAAAAACCCTAAAAATTCAAAATATGAATTTCAACTTTCTGAAAGGGTAGAAAGACGCGCCTTGATGAGCTGATCAGCTTGGTGTATTCAGAATTTGAGATCTGCAAAGCTTCACCCTTCAGAAATGCCTTTTTGTCTTCCTGAGTTCACTAAGAAGGACCCTGAATTAGGGTTTGAGTTTCCCGAAGATCTACCTAGCCAAAAATCTCGATCCAAAGCTCTAAACTTCTATTTTTACAAGGTGCTTCCAGCTATGTCTTCAGGTTCCAAAAATTACTATTTTTGTGGAAACCCTAATTTTTAGGGCCAAATCTGAAAATGCTCAGAATTGAATTCTGATTGGACAGATAGATTATCCTTGATGATTAGAGTCAATCTACTATACTGCTTTTCCAAAATCTATGGAGAGAAACCCAATAAATAAGAAACCCTAGTTTCCGTCACTGCACAATGTCTTCTTCTCAGGTTAGCTCAGATACCATATTAAATTTTGAGCATTAATTCACAATACTCTAGGATCTTTACTGAGAGAACAACATGTACAGTATATCAATGCATATCAAACATAACAAGTATGTCAATCATCACAAGAATCAAAAGCACGAGAGACTATAGACACACAGAGTTTATGTGGGGAAAACCCTAAGGTGAAAAACCCCACAACTTCCTCAGAGATAGAGAGAGCAATAGCTCAACCAAAATACACAGAGATAGTCTCCTAGTAGCAGATGATCCTCCTCCTCACATGTGCGCCACTTTCCGAGTGAAGGAAGAATGAGTTTCTGAGTGATCCAAATAGAGATCTCCCGATCTCTATTTATACTTGTCTTGTTTGCCCAATAACCTTATGGGGTCGACTTGTCTAGCTAGGTACATCAACCATATATTATATAAATCAGGGCCGACCCCACACATGGTGGTCTAATAACCCATCGGCAAGTTAACATACTTGCGACACTTGTTAATACACATGATGACACTTCCATATAGAGGAATGACACATCTCTATAGGAGTACAATAATATATAAATGAAATAAATGGATGGAATACATTCCGAAGATACATATACATCAACACACACGAGCCAAGTAATCTTCAATTATTTCAAACAAGAGAGGATCTAGATAGATCAACTCTTTCTCAATTTGCATAACCCAACTTTCATTGATTTGATCAAACATGGCCTTCAACTTCTTCTAGATAGCATTCAGATAGTCGATCCTACTTGAATTAAAGTGAATCTTCCTAGAGATGTAGAACATTATTTCTCGTATCTTATGCCCATATTCCATAGTTCTGGTTGTTCAAAACCATGAGATATTGCTTGGAGCATGTATATGGTAATGTATAGATCTAATCCCAAATGTAGTTTGCAGGTCAAAACACTGATCCCATCTACTAGATATAAACAACTTATTTGGAACACACGCAATTGAGAAATTCCAAAAGACATATAGATAGCAGGCTAGATCTCAAGTGAATAGCTCTGATACCATGTTAGAGAGCTTGTAAATTATGAAGGTTGGAGAGACATGTATTCTAATAAAAGGTGGTTTCTAAAGACACCATTACAACGCTTAAGCATAAATGAGCATAGTTCAATATACATAGAAGTACAAGAAACTATAATATATTCACACATATTGTCAATACATCAACCCCTGGGGCCATCTTATATAACACTAAGATCTAAGCAATTCCCTTGAAGTGATGAAGATGAGGTCTAGTTATATTGGTGAGGGCACATAATGAACTCCTGGAATTTTTCTTTTTTTGTGCACGAGTTGACTACTTTAGTCTGACAACCCAACCAATTGAATGTCTAGTCAACCAATCAATTGACCTCTTAGTCAATTGTTGACAAATTGTCTCCATAAAATCTAGAAGTGTGATGAATCTACTTAGCTTATTGTTCCAACAAAATTATAACAAGATCCTACTATGTTTATGATGGGTTTCGTAGTGCATTTTCAACAGTGATATGCACAAGCGTGGATAGATGAAGAGGAAAATAAGAAGAAGACAACATTCACCATATAGTGGGGATCATATGCTTGCAATACCATGCCATTTGGCCTAAAGAACACCCCAACGATGTTTTCCAGAATAGTGATAGCATCCTTCATAGAATACATCCACAATTTCCTAGAAGTGTAATTACATGTTTGTGAAGAACACACCAAGATACTGAGGTGGGGGGGTGAATCAATATCTCTGTAAATTTACTATTTCATAAAACAGTAAAACATAGACATCAATTCATCAAGAGAGTACACTGTATGTATATGGAAAACTCAATATATAGTATTGGTAAAATCATATGATTGCATTAGAATGAGGAGACTTCAATCTCCACTGATCACCAGCCACAATTGGCGAGAGTCTCCGACCTCCTTGTTTCTTCAATTCCAATTGAAGGGATGCGCCAACACCTTGCTTTTTAGCTCCAACTGGAAGGAGGATACAACCCCCTTGTCTTAGTTAGCCCCAACTGACAGGAAGCTTCCAGCTACAACTAGAAGGAGGCTACGACCCCCTTACACACTTCCTCTGCTACGACAAGATGGAGGCTACAACCCCCCTCTATTCTGTGACAAGATGGAGGCTTCAACCCCCTTTGCACACTTTCTTTAGCTTACTCCGAACTGCGCACTACTCACTCTTCTCAACTTTCTCTGTACTTCATACTTTCCTCGGTCTTACTTTGTACTGCACACTTTCCTTAGTTATCTTTGTACTTTGCACTTTCCCAAGTCTTACTTTGTACTATGCACTCCGCTTATCCTTAATTTGTCCTGAGCACTCTACACTACACACTTTGCTCAGTGCACCAACTTTCCTGTCAAGTGACATTCAACTCTTCAAACCTTCTTTAGATTACTTTGTACTGCAACTTCGTACTTGGTTCTACTCCAAATTCCATCCTTCTTTCAAGCTGAGAATTTATACCTCCTTCACCTTCCTTCTTCTGGACTGCGAACCCTTTGCCTTCCTTCTTCTGAACTGCGAACCTTCGCCTTCCTTCTTCCGAACTGCGAAACCTTTGCCTTCCTTCTTCTGAACTGTAACCCCCTTCGCCTTCCTTCTTCCGAACTGCGAACCCTTCATCTTTCTTCTTCCAAACTATGACCCCCTTCGCCTTACATTTCTTCGGCTTATTCCCCTAAGTACATCCTCACAATGATCATCATCTCTTATTTATACACAATTGACCTCCCCTTGTTTTTTGAGTAAGAGAGACAACCAAGATGCTCAACTTGATTTACGGTCTTTCTTAAGCCAACTTGTTTTGACATTTGTACTAACTTAAATTGCATTATTGTGTGGGTTATATACCATTCAAGGAGCCATATTTTGGATTACAAGACCCCAACACAACACCCACTCTACTGTGCATGCTCTCTTTTGGGTTGTAAGACTCTGACACACTGCCTATTCCACTACGCACTTTTCTTCATACTCTCTTCGACATTTTTTTCTATATACTTCCTCAAGTTGGATTCTAATTACATCAAGTCTATACATTTTACTCCCATTTGACATCAATGACAACACTTGGTCAAAAAATCTCCCCCTTTGGAATTGATGTCAACACTAATTAAAACTGAGTGAAACTGAGCTCCCCCTAAGTATTAGCTCCTCATTGGCGTTGCTCCTCTGATCAGCTCCCCCTAACTTGCAACATGTTGATTCATTATCCTCTACTCCCCGGATCCCCCTGACTTCAGCCCTTGTTTTACTGTTAATCTCCTCCTTTGACATCAATGGAAAACGCTGCAGCCCTGCCATTTTTCGCAAGTTCTTTTTTAATCTTATCTATACTGGGAAGTTACTCCCAATTTCTATCTTAATTATTCAAACACCTATCTGGGAAGTGGTTTGGTAAAAGTATCCACTACTTGTTTCTTGGTATTGACATAAACCATCTTTACATTTTTCTCATCTACATGTTCTCTCAAGAAATGATACTTGATTGATATATGCTTGGTTTTTGAGTGCATCACTGGATTTTTGAAACACTGATCGCACTCGTGTTGTTACAACATATAGGAATTGGTCGATCGTATTTGAATTTGATATCCTTCAAATTTTGCTTCATCTAGAGTATTTGTGTGCAACATTTAACAATAGCTATGTATTCTGCTTTAGTTGTGGACAAGGATATTGATGATTGTTTCTTACTTGACCATGCAACCAAACATTCACCCAAAAAAAATGTATTTCCACTTGTACTTGTTCTAACATCTAGAATTCCATCCCAATAAACATTTGAATAAGCTATTAGATCAAATTTTTTCATTTTTAGATACCACATTCCAAACTTAGTTGTGCCTTTAAGATTCTCTTGATTGTGATCACATGTGATTTCTTAGGTATTGACTGAAATCTAGCTACCATTCCAACTGCTTGCATAATATCAAGTCTTGAAGTTGTTAAATCTTGTAAGCTTCCAATCATAGATTTGTATTACATGGGGTATACTGGAGGATATTCGTCATCTTTACTAATTTTGCAACTGGTTGTCATGGGTGTACTGACAGGAGCACACTCTGCCATTCCAAAAATTTTAAGTATTTCCTTTAAGAATTTGGATTGAGATATGAAAATTCCTTCTGATGTTTGAAATATATGAAGTCTAATAAAGAATGAAAGTTCCCTAATCATTGACATTTCAAATTCCTTTTCCATGTCATCAGCAAACTTGTGACTTAATTCATCATTGTCGTGGTAAGATATGAGATCATCAACATACACTATTGTGATTAGTAACCCATCTTCTTCAGTCTTAAAATACATGTTGCTATTAGTATTACCTTTCTTGAATCCTTGTTGAATTAGGTGCCTGTCCAGACATGCATACCAAGTTCTTGGTGCTTGTTTAAGTCCATGGAGAGATTTCTTTAGTTTTCAAACATGATATTCTTTTCTAAGCCGCTTAAATCCCCCAGGATGTTCAGTGAAGACTTCTTCATTTAATTCTCCATTCATAAATGAAGACTTGACATCCATCTGATATACTTTGAATTTTTTGAAGCACGAATATGCCAAAAACAATCTGACAGCTTCCATTTGCACAACTGGAGCAAAGGTTTCATCAAAATCAATTCCTTCAACTTGGGCATATCCTTTGCATACTAGTCTAGCCTTCTTTCGTACTATTTTACCTTCTTCACTTAGTTTGTTTTGGAAAATCCACTTAGTTCCAATTATGTTCTTGTTTTTAGGTCTTGGAACTAATTCCCAAGTTCCACTTTTCCCAATTTGGCTAAGTTTTTCACTCATTGCTTTGTTCCAATTCTCATCTTTACAAGCTCGAATGAAGTCTCTGGGTTCTAATATTGATAGTAAGGACATGCCAGTTCTACTTGGAATGTCTGCATCTCTTCTTCAAGTTTGGATGTTGTCACGCACCCTCCCATCTAGTTTATTTACTGGAAGGGAACATGGCACTAGAATCTGGGGCTTTGCATCAACTTAGCCCATTCATTAGATTCATACAATTAAAAACAAAGTGTGCAATTGCAAATTAAGCAATTTAAGCACAGCGGAATTAAAACTCATCCACACACACACATTTCATATGCATACAACATATAAAAAACAATCATCAATTTAAACATTGCAGAAGTAAATGCATAGACAGATAAACACTTATCTTTATGGTGAAATGGCCCCAAACAACTAGCTATATCGCTGCAACGTTCCACCCAACCATAGGCCAGTTGTGTTCATCAATCTCTCAACACAACTGCCACCCCCGAGCTGGGAATGATTCTTACAAGGAACAGGGGACATTCAAGCTCACGCATAGCCAAAGCAATAGGAACCATCTCAACCCCATCATTCTTTCACACACAACAACTCAAACTGGGCATGGATACACATTTTCAACAATGGGATTTACAAACACGATGGCCATGGATTTTCCCAAATCGTTGGCACACCAAAAAAACAGACCGTGAGAAAGGGCAATTCGATCACAAGGAGAAAAACGATTCATCCCACAGATTGTGGGCATTCCAATGGCCAAAACGACCTCCAGGAAACCCCCAAATCGATCCATTCTCTTCCCCACTGGTAACCAAAGCAAAAATGCCCTTCTCCGAGCTGAGAAACAAGGAAAAACCAGGAAAACATGGCTGGAAAACGCCCAGGAAGCTCCAAACTCGTGGGAGAGCAAAATTGGTTGATGGGTAATGGCTTGGGGAGCAATTCATGGTTGTTTTCTTGTCCAAGAAGCAAAACACGTTTTTACATGAAGGGTGGCTTGCCCATACTCGAATTTGGACAGCCATACCTCTCCATTCCTAAGGCATTAACTACCTCAACCAACTCTTGGGATAAATGAATGATTGAGTACAAAAGTCAACATGGGTAGTTGAGGTTTTGATGGGTTCTCTCATTGACACTTGGCTTGACTTGATTGACTCAAGGGTTTAATGTTTTCCCTCCCAATTCCTTGTAAAATCATGCCGTCATCTCTTGTTGCATTACATAGCTAGCTGTGGGTATTTTATTAAAATGCATATTTACAATTCGAATGTGCCTGGGTAGCACGTAAACCATATGCATCAATAAATCGATGGTGGGGCCTTGGCCTTGAGCTCCTCACCACGATTTTATAACAATATTACATTATTTACATTTTAATACAATGGGGTCAAAATCGAGATATTACAGATGCCATCTTCAATATCTCTAATGATAAGTTCTTTTGGATGATTTCTTTGGACTGCTCTGGATGGTGTCTTCTGAGTCCTTTGATCCCTGTGTATTGTTTTGGGTGTCTTGGTTTCCATGGGTTCTTTCACTTCTCGTTCCTCTTCATCTTCGCTGAATTATTCCTCAACATAGGAAGTATCATCTCACTCCTTTTCTTCTTGAATCTTTGTCTTTTGTGGCTGCTATTCATCTATTTTAGCATCTATGCTCTCCACAATTATTAATAATCTATTGTTATAGAACTCATATGCCTTCTTATTATTAGAATATCCGAAAAATATGCCTTCATATGTCCTTGTATTAAACTTTCCTAAATTATCTTCACTGATTTTTATATAAGTTGCTTCCAAACACCCTAAATATTCAACCAATGCTGGTCTTCCCTTCCATAATCCACAAGGAGTTTTGTCAATGTTTACTCTTAGCTGAGATCTGTTTATTATATGTACTGTTGTTGCAACAACTTCTCACCAAAAGGTTTTTGCTAGGTTAGCTTCAAGTAGCATGGTCCTTGCTGTCTCTTGCACTGTCCTATTTTCCCTCTTAGTTATTCAATTTTATTGAGGAGTTCTTGCCACATTGAATTGTGTTTGAATTCCATTTTCTTCACAAAAAAGATTCAAATATTTTGAGATAAATTCCCCTCTATTGTCAGATCTAGGACATTTGATTTTGTACCCACTTTCATTTTCTATTAGTTCTTTGAAAGTTTTGAATCTATCAAAGGCTTCTTATTTTTCCTTGAGAAAGGTTACCCATATCATCCTGGTATAGTCATCAATGAATAGCATAAAGTACCTTTCTCCTTGATGAGTCTGAACCTTAGATGGTCCACACAAGTCAGTATGTGTCAATTCTAGTGGCTTTGTAGTAGAATGATACTCTTTTGGTTTGAAACTAGCCCTTGTCTCCTTCCCATGCTGGCACGACTCACATATTTTGTTTGCAGGTTTTGATAGCCCTGGAATTCCTCTTACTGCCCCTGTTTTGATAATCTTTACAAGATTGTCAAAGTTAAGATGTCTGAGTCGTTTATGCCAAAGCCAACTATCAACTGCCTGACCAAGATATGACTAAATTTCTCCTTGTATTTCTTCTAAAATATAAACATTCCCTGGTTCTCTAGTTCTTGTTCCGATAACCTTTCTTGATCCATTTCGTTTGATTTCACAACCATCAACATAAAAGGTGAGATTATAGTTTGCATCACATATTTTCCCGACACTTAGAAGATCATGTTTCAGTCCTTCAACATATAATACGTTCTGAGCTTTAGCTCTTCCTTTTAGCACCACTCTTCCCTTTCCCATGATTCTTGTTGTTCCATCATCTCCAAAGGATACATCTCCTCATTTTTCCCTTTTTAGAGTGATGCATTTTTTCTTATCACCAATCATATGTTTTGTACATCCACTATCAATATACCACTTGTCTTCATCCTTTTGAGCATATAAAGCTATCCCATTAATATCATTTAATCTTTATTCTTCTTGATTTATTTGATTTAATTGACAATATTTTGTAGGATGACCAAAATAATTGCATTTGGAACATTCAACATCATACTTGGTCAATGTTGAAAACAGATTCTAATTTTCATGTGTATACTTGCTTTGACCACTTTCTTCCATCCTAGTTCTAATATATTTCTTTTCTATAGGAGCTCGACATTCTGCTGCTTTATGACCAAAATTATGACAAATAAAGCAATTTCCAAAGAATTTTTTTTGGTACCTGTAAGATTGTTGTCTTCTGGAGGTCCCATAGTTATTTGATGAAGGTCTGGATGTTGTTCTTCTCCATGGTCCGTTTATGAAGAGTTCAAATGATCTTGGGTCAGCATTCCTTTTTGCCAGGTTAGAATAACTGATTGATGCATGTGCTCGTTTTCCCTTAGTCTTGAAACTTCAGGTTCAAGGTCGTCGCACTCCTTTTCTCTAATTGATAGCAGTCTAAGAAATCCTTCCAACGGTTCCTTCAATTTGATCAAATCAAACTTATGCTTGACAATTTTGTCTCATATATTCCCTGTCTCTTGATCTGCTTCTTGATTATGTGAATTGATTTGAAAACCAATTCCTCTTTTATCAGTTGGACTCCTTTGTTGAAGGATCATATTGTTAAGATCTTCTGAGCCTTTTTCAAATTTTATATTAAAAAATGTTTGTCCTTTTTAGTTGTTCTTGAAGGGCATTAATCTTAGCATCTTTCGTAGACAAGTATTCCTTCATTTATCTTGCTAACTGATTTCTTATTGTCATATATTCTTTCATTTGCTTCTTGTTGAATTCCTTTAAATGTTCGATTTCATCTAAGGAGGCTATTGACTTAGCTTCAAGATCAACTACTGCAGTTTCTTCATTTTCTTCAGTCACTTTATAACCTTCCTGACGAGGTTGACCCTCCACAGTTAGAAATAAAATTTCACTCAAATTACCATCCAAATTTTCTTCTTGCAGTATGGAGCTTCATCTTCAACTTTTGAATAGTAACTTTCTTTTATTGCATATATTCCTTTGGAAACATCTGTTCTATGACTTGTCCTAGTTCTATCTTCCCTTAGTGGACATTTTGCAGCAAGATGTCCAATTTTTCCACAGTTGAATCATTTCAAAGGTAGCTTACCTTTGAACTTTCCAATACCCCTGGGTAGTTTGTTGACAAAATTAGCGATTTCTTCATCCGAAATTTCATCTACACTAAGGGGAGAGATCAATCATTTTTTCTTAAAAAAATATTTCTTCCTTAAGACTTGAAAGGCAACCTCCTTCTGGTTTGGATATTTTGTTCTCATTTCCTAGGCTATGAGAATCCCATGTAGCTCATCTAATTTAAGTGCATCAATATTTTCTCTATCTTCAATGTCTGAAACTTTTGGATTAAACCCGACAGAAAGGGATCTCGGTACCTTTTGAACTACTATAGCTTCTTATACTTCCTATCCTAGACCTCTCATGGTATTGACTAATTCATCCACTCTTTGGAAGTAGGTAGCAATATATTCTTCCTCCATCATGTTTAGACCTTCAAACTGTGTCACGTAGGTTTGAAGTTTGGCTTTCTGGAATTTGGTATCACCTTGATAAATTCCCAAATTTCTTTGGATGTGTCATAGTTCATGACCATAACAAATTTAGTTTTTGGCAGTCTTCCTAGAATTGCATTCATAGCTTTAGCATTATACTCACCTGCCTTTCTTCCTGTCAGATCTGTTGGAGGATCTTTTGGTATATTATATCCATATTTAACAACACTATCCTAGACACCAAATCCCGAAGACATCAGATATGCTTTCTTTCTCTTACTCTAAAAGACATAATTTGTACCATCAAAAAGAGGAATCTCCTTATGAGCCATGTGTGTCTTAAAAGATCTCCTTAAGGTCAGTCAGACTTGTGAGAAGGACCTGCTCTTATTGAAGAACACAACAAGATATTGAGAGGGGGGGGTGAATTGGTATCTCTGTAAATTTACTATTTCATCAAACAGTAAGAACATAGACACCAATTCAACAAGAGATTACACTGTATGTATATGGAAGGATGATACAACTCCCTTGTCTTAGTCAACTCCAACTGGAAGGAGGATACAACTCCCTTGTCTTACTTAGTCAACTCCAACTGATAGGAAGCTTCCAGCTACAATTGGAAGGAGGATACAACCCCCCTACACACTTCCTCTGCTGTAACAGGATGGAGGCTGGAACCCCCTCGATCACTTCCTTTATTGCGACAATATGGAGGATACAACCCCCTTTCTCTTATGTGACAAGATGGAGGCTTCAACCCCCTTTGCACACTTTCTTCAGCTTACTCTGAACTGCGCATTGCGCACTCTTCTTAGCTTTCTCTGTACTTCGCACTTTCCTCAATATTACTTTTGTACTGCACACTCTCCTCAACTATATCTATGCTTCACACTTTCCTTAGTATTACTTTGTACTGCACAGTACCCTCATCCTTACTTTATACTGCGCACTTTGCACTACACACTTTCCTAAGTGCACCAACTTTCCTGTTAAGTGACAGTCATCTCTTTGTAACTTATTCAGCTTACTTTGTACCATGACTTCGTACTTGGGTCTGCCCCAAACTTTGTCCTTCTTCCGATATGAGACTTTGTACCACCTTTGCCTTCCTTCTTCCAAACTGCAAACCCTTCGCCTTGCTTCTTCTGAATTGCGAACCCTTTTCCTTCCTTCTTCCGAACTACGATCCCTTTGCCTCCCTTCTTCCGAACTGTGAACCCTTCGCCTTCCTTCTTCTGAACTGTGACCCCCTTCACCTTACATTTCTTCATATTATTCCCCTAAGTCAATCCTTGCAATGATCACCGTGCTCTTCTTTATACACTATTGATCTCCCCTTCTTTTTTTAGTAAGAGGTCCGACCAAGATGCTCAACTTGATTTATGGTCTTTCTTAAACCGACTTGTCTTGAAATTTGTACTATCTTATATTGCATTATTGTGTGGGTTATTGACCATTCAAGGAGCCATATTTTTTGTTATAAGACCCCGACACAACACCCACTCTACTGCGCATGTTCTCTTTTGGGTTGCAAGACCTCGACACACCGCCTACTCCACTGTGCATTTTTTTCATACTCTCTTCGACATCCTGCTCTATATACTTATTCAAACTGGATTCTAATTACATCAAGTCTATACATTTTACTCCCATTTGACATCAATGACAACACTAGGTCCAACAGTTTGGGCAATATACCATTTGCTAAAGGATCATGTCACGATGTTGTGGCTGCTTTTAAAAGTTGTTTATAGTTGCAGATATCCTTGAACTTGAAGAAGTAGATCTTATGCATGCCATTTAATGTATTGCTAAGCCATATTGTTTAAAAGGGGTCCTTGTTGTTTTATTTTCATGTAAATCTGCACGAAGGATAAATAATAGTTATGAGCGATAATTATAGGTGATATAGCCCTGTCATGTGCATGTTACATTAATATGCACCAATCCATTTCCCTTTAAACAAAGTATCAAGTATCCTATTGTGAAAATATACAATTTTTTTGCATTGAAACACTAATAGATTTTGTGCCAAGAAATGCACCACCATTATTAAATGCATAGGTGTGTCTATACTGAATAATGTTTATTTAAAAAACGAAAACATTTTTATAAAAAACATTGATAGAGGTAGCGTTTGGAATCCAAGGCAATGAGGGACCCCAATCAATCAAGATATTTTTTACATGAAAAACATCATTGAGGATTACAAACACCCGAATTTTTTTTCACTTAGGCCCCCATAAAACAAATATCAATGTGAAAAGGTAAAGAAACTAAACACCTATTATCATGGTTTGCAACTACAAAAAACTTGATGGAAGTAATAATAAAGATAGTGTTTGCAAGATTGAAGGAGAGTTTTAAAGCCTTGTATTGTGTTGAAATGAATTGTGAATATGAATAGGAATAAATCAAAACTCCATAGAATTTGTGAATAAATGAAGAAAAAAATTGTTGAGATGAGGAGAATCAAGTTGCATACTTGAAATTTCACCTCTACAGATTTCTCAGTGACCCAAGGTGAATACTATGAATTCTACACTTCAAAAAGTATGTCAACTCTAATCTATTGTTTGGTAAATGTCTCTTGCACAAGTCTCCCCTCTCTATCTTTTAGCACAACAATGGATTAGAGTTATGTTTAACTCACTTTTGCAAAATGAAAATAATGCTCTTAATTTTCTTCTTCCTTTTCCTTTTTGGTGCATTTATGAACAATGTGTTATCTTTTTTTTTTTCAAATATTTTTGGCACATGGTACATGTTCAGTATTAAGTGCTCTAGTTCATTATAATACAATATATGCACTAGAGTAATAGATTTCAACAAAAAACACAGGTTTTTAATTTGGTCGGTGGGTGATAAAAATAAGGACAACTATGCATCTTGTGTTAAAGACCGCATTGGTGTGCTTAATATAACTAGATGCACCAATCTCCTAAAAAGGCGTTCTAAAACTTGTTTGATGTTAAAATGTCACACACTTCCCACACTTTATTTTAAGAATACAAACATGTATTCATTATGGTTTGGCTAAAATGCAAGGGAAAAAGGTGGTAAAACAATTTGAATACTCTTTATATTCCTCTTTCCATATTGTTCCATATCCACCAAGTCATCCTTTTCCCTTTCTAATGAATATATATTTCTTTTATCTTATTGAATACATACTACCATTATATGTGCATTTAAATCATTCCAGATCCAAATCCTAGGCTTTATCAAGCGCGCTAGGAGGGATTAAATCTCCCGAGGTACAAACTTTTCCTTGAATAGCTCCTTGAGTGCAATACCTTAGCCACCTAATCCTAAGCTCTAAAGTCTCTAGTTTAAGTCTCATATTTACATTTTACTTTGTATTATTCTTTTTTGTTTATGGCCGACATAATTGTATTATTCTTTTTTGTTTACTTTGTATTATTTTGTTACTCGACCAACACTCGACAAACTTGACAAACACTCTAAAGTCTCATATTTACTTTTTACTTTGTATTATTTTTTTTTGTTTATGGCCGACATAATATTTATTACTTTTTACTTTGTATTATTCTTTTTTGTTTACTTTGTATTATTTTGTTACTTGACAAACTCGACAAACACTCGACACATGTTACACGATCTCCCTCATACTGGACTGTAGAGCGCCTCTCGGCGCAATCACGTTACAAGATCTCTCCCATAATATTCACTATCACTATTATTTTTTGCTGACATAATATTTACTACTTTTTGCTTTAATGTCACAAACGTTACTAATGTTACATCACGTTACAAGATCTCTCCCATAATATTCACTATCACTATTATTTTTTACTAATGTTACAAGTTCTCTCCCATACTGGACTGTAGAGCGCCTCTCGACGCAATAATTATGCATTGACTTTTGTAGAATCTTGATTGGAGATCGGGTTTGGATCTTGGTAATGGTAACACTATGATTGAAAGTAACGGTGTTGATGATTTGCTAGTGAGCATCAATGCATTTAGTATAGTTATTAGCATTGATGATTCATCAATTAAAAATGCGTCAATACACATAAACTACATTGATGCTTGTATTTTATAAATAACATCAATGTTTTCATACATGCAAAAAACATAGTTTAGTGGATTAACTTGAGTGGTTGAGTTTTGTGAATTACAAATAAGAGGTTTTAGGTCCAAGTCCCTAAGTTGGATACATGTCAATACATAAATACCCGATGTCCATGTTGGGATAAGCTTACTATAGTCTACATCGATAGCTTACCACCCATTGACAACGATGAAGTCTCAAAGGGTTTCTTGTGCATGGTTACATACAAAAACATACATAAAGCATCACTGCATAAAAATTATTGAAATGCAATGATGTGTACAAAATATTTAAACATATCAATACATGCAAATAACTAAAACACACTGATATTTTTCAATGTCGAAATCAAATGGGTTTATCCCAAGCGATCGAGAGGATTTCTGACATGTTCTATATTCATAAGTTGATTATTGATTGATGTTCTTATGATTGTAATGTTTCGTTTTGGGTAAAATTGGAACAAAGCACTGGACATGCAAGCATGCATGCAAAAGTGAGGTGCATGCAATCATGCATGCATGCAAAAGTGAGGTGCATGCAATTATGCATACAGGGAAAAGGCAGGATGCATGTAAACATGCATGCATATAACAAATGAGTGACATGCAACTCAACGGAGAAATAAAAGAGAAAAGTGAATTAGGTATAGGGCATGCAATGCCAAGGCTATAAAAGAAAGGAGAAATAGAAGAGAAAAGTGAATTAAGTATAGGACATGCAATGCCAAGGCTATAAAAGAAAGTTAAAGTGAGTTAATTAATATCCATTATTATCACTGTTGAGAATCGGTTTTGAGAGCTCTCAGAGCTGATTTAGGGTTGAGGGTGGATTGCCCTAGCCAACATTGATTTCGATGATTTCGACGGTGAAATCTATCCGTCCTAATCAATCTTTGGATAGATCATTCAAATCTATCATTCGTACTTCATCCGGAGAAGATTAATTCGTATTTGAGCAGAGATTACTTATTTACAGTGCCGCTACAGTGCTGCGAATAGTGCCGTGAATAGTGCTGTTACAGTGCCGTGAATAGTGCCGCTACAGTAATGTTCTGCTAGGTGGAGACAGTCTGGGCATATTCCAACCTACAGTGCTGCTACAGTCACGTGAATAGTGCCGCTACAGTATTGTTATGCTAGGTGGAGACAGTTTGGGCAGCGATCTACATTTCTGGACTATTATATAGCAGATATCTAATTGTTGATACATACTCAAAAGGACGTGAGCTTCATTACTCATACTGTTGGTTTGAATATTCATTTCTGCATGTTACTTGGAATATCTTCAGAAGGGCCTCATTAGTCTAACACCTATTATTGGGAATTATACTCATCAATCTGGAGCATATCACATTGATCTCCAGCCTAAGGAGAACGTAACTGTTGCTTGGGCGACTTACCTAGGGCAGCAGCTTAATATCTGCAACATTATTCAGTGCATGCCTTGCAGGCTTATTAATCTAGATTCCGGGCAGTTAATCTTCAGTATATGATCATCTCAATCTCAGCATCATTCCAATTAATTGCAGCCGTGGTCATCACTCTCCACAGTCCACTTGCAAGCAGCATTTAAGATCCATACATATCAGATCTGGTAATTAATTTATATGCATGTGAAGGAGCACTCTTGTTGACTATAACAGCCATCAACAATCCACCCATCCACTATCAAAGGGATAAATATATCATACTGTTGATATGGGCCGGATTTGTCCAATACACAGTGAACTTTAAGGTTGGGACATTCAAGGCGACTTGTAGGTAGTTGGGGCAGTCATCATAGCTCTGAAATATAAAGAATTACTTCATTTTTATCTGCTGGGCACACCTGGCAAATCAGTCCCCTATATTACAGCAAGCTTTTGGGAGTCGGATGCATTATATTTTGATATTTAAAATGGAGTAAGTTCTTCAATAGTATCTATGTTTTCTACTCAACCATTTATACATCAGTTGGCAAGTCATTAGTACAACCATCTATTGGTCACTGTCATAGCGGATTGAAGGTCAGAATTATTCTATTCTTATGTCTGAATATTACTTGTTGACTGAATTAAGTTCTATCTATTAATTGAAATAAACAGACTTGGTTTATATCCTTGTTTTTTTTAAGGTTGAAATCCTATGATTCATGATGTTATTTTAAATTGGCACACAATTATTTATTGGGTTAAATAAACCATCCTGCAAACCATGCAAGCAACCCCAAGTCATTAACATGGCACGAACCAAGCAAAGTAAAATAAACTCAGTCAAAAAGGCAGTTATCTTCCCTTGGGATATTACAATGATTTATTTGTTGCTCGGCACTAGTAAGGTACTAGCAATCGCATCCTCACCAATGAGATAGAAAGTGAGATCTTGGCAACATGGAAAAAATGTTTCAGTGACATAATTCTCCACATACAATTTTAAATGTTTATGAGTATGCAAATTAAACATTTATTTATTGTTTTTTTAAAATGAAAATCAATACTGATAAGAAAATCAAATAAATTTTATATTTTAATTAATGTATTTGGATATAATCATTCCATTGGAAATCACAAATGAGGGAAAGGAACAAGTTTTAAGGGAGTTGCAATATAATTTCATTATAACGAATGAAGGTTATGTTTCTAAGACCAGAGGTGCTACTTGCCTCATCTTGCCATGCATCACCTTCAAGGATGTGGTGTCAAGAGATTTTGGGATTCGATTCGAGATGGTGGGTGCAAGGAAAGGTGTGTATAGAGGCAAAGCATAAACCTCCATGGGGATGGATAATCCAAATTTGACTATTGAAGACTCTGACATGGATGGTTATGTAGGTAGTCCCTTTGTGGGGGAGCGTTGTGGGGAAAATGGCTCGATGTTGAGACAAAATCATGTTGCTTGTAGGTTGCAAGCAAGACAACAAATCATGAGATGGTAAGTGTGACAAGTACTAGTGTGTTGGAGAAAATAAACA
Source organism: Larix kaempferi (assembly GCA_027924585.1). Lineage (NCBI taxonomy): Eukaryota > Viridiplantae > Streptophyta > Pinopsida > Pinales > Pinaceae > Larix > Larix kaempferi. The sequence continues at coordinate 12,457,201 of BSBM01000099.1, forward strand.
AATAATACCAAGCATATGAGCTACTTTAACAATTAAAACTACTAAAATGACATGAAAGCAAGCAATAGATACACGTTTTAAGTGAATTGTAAATATCCAATGAAAATGCATCTATACAATAGTATCACCTTGAGGGATGTAGCTAAAATGTGGCAGCTAACACTCCCCTTGGGAAGTGACCTTTAACTCTCTAATTGCTCTCAAACAAACTTGGGAATTATGAAGGAAAACACTTGCTTCTTTTGGGAAGAAGTAGAGGAAGCATAAATAAATAGGGTATAAACCATAAATAAGGATGTAAGACACATATTGAATGATTTTATGATGCCTAACAATAAATTTGAATGATACCAAACCTTCTTTGTTACTTATGTTTGCTTCCTTGAAGAAGGGACTAATCTAATCCCCCACACCTTTGTCGAATTATGTTTGTTGTCCGTGGAATGATTTGGCATCCTCAATGATTTGGAATGTTATTAAGGTGTTAAATGGCATGTTACACATGTTATGAGCATTTTTTCTGCCCCATTTATTCTTTCATTTACCTCCTTCAAGGAAGAAACCCTCATTCCTCGCTACCCATGAAGATATTTAAATTATATGCATAGTTTGTTATGAATCCTGTATGAATGACTTTAATGAATGTTTCGAGGTATCTAAATCTATAGTTAGATGGATTGTACCATATGTTTACCTCAATTCTAATGGTACTTATTCCATACGTTTATAAGGTTATTAATGTAACCTTACTTGTGTGAATAACGAGGCAAGAAGCATATGTATTGGAGGTTCATTTCCTATTTTTTATGATGACTTAGACAAAAATGGAATCACACTCCTAATCATTATGTAAGGTATTTAAAGCATGGTCTTAGGGAGATAAAGCCTAAACCCCAACATTGGATTTGTTGGAGAAGAGATAAAGTCCTTCATCTAAGAAATTTTTAAGGCATTGATGAGATGAGGCATTTAATGAACTTTTGATGAAAATTAATTAGTACGTGAAGCAAATGCGTTTGATTTTTTTTTTTTAACGAAAACGGGTATTTATTATTATTATTATTATTGATAATAGGAGAAACACGACTGGGCTAATGCCAATCAACCTTTCTTACAAATCCAACAAGTTTATCAATCAGAAATTTCAGAATCCCGCTGTTACAAAACTCTAAAGGCTGCCCTCTTACGGGATGGGAGACCAAAGAGGGGGTTCTTCATTCAGAATCAGAGCAGCTTGGGCTAGAGGACACCCCACATTGGCCCTAGTATCAGCTTCCTGGTTTTGACTCCGCAGAATATGGAAGGAGGAGACTGAGTTGAAATTTAGCATCAAGTTTCGAACCCTTTGCAAAGTCTTATTGAGTGCCGCATTGTTGAAGTGATCATCATTATTTAAAAGTTTAACGAGAATTTCCGAATCTCCAAATATTTGAATGACTTTATCTCCGTTCCCATGAGATATCTGGCAAGCTTTTAGCAGACCTAGAATTTCAGCCTGGTTATTTGTTCCCTGCCCTAATCCCCAGCTGAAGCTGCCCTTGTAATGCCCATCGGGGGCATAGAAAACCCCACCTGCTCCAGCTATCCCCGGGTTACCTTTCGCTTCTCCATCAAAAAAGAGAGTGGCTTTACCTTGGTTCTTCCACTGGTGTTGAAATTCAGAATCAGTATGCTGTAGCCGCCATTCAGGATAGCTGGTTGGACGGGCTGGAATCTTATTCCTAATTCGCAGCAATGGAGCACCAATCCATCTTTTCTCGTCCGGAAGAAGCGAGTTATCTTTACTCATTGGTCGATTTTCCACCGTCTCCAAAAGCAATGATTTGATTTTCATTACAACAATTGCTGGGGTGCACAACATGTTATTGAAAATGCTCTCATTTCTGGCGAGCCACACTTCCCAACAGAGGTGTTTTGGAGTTGCCAACCAGATTTTGGCCCATAAAGATTTGCTTTTAATCACCCGGGGATAGCGCTCTGTCCATGAAGAAAATAATAAGAAAACATTGATTTGAGATGGAATTGAAACATTGAGGCCCTGCATAGGCTGCTGCCACACCTCCTGTGTGAATGGGAAATCAATAAAGACATGCTCACTGGTTTCCTGAGATGATTGATAGAGTGGGCACCTGTGCGGTCCAAGGATTCCACGTTTTGCAAGGTTCTCTCCAGTCAAAATTTGACCATGCGTTAGAGTCCAACAGAAGAAATTAATTTTTGGAATTCCAAAAGAATCCCACACCTGCTTCCACAAAGCTCTCGACTGATTCTCGATTTGCTGATTCTGGAGTTGCTGCTTTTGGAGAGCAACAAATCCCTGCGAAGCTGAGTAGCTACCCGTCGGAACCCATCCCCATTTATCCCTGCTACGCTGATGAACTGGTGCTAATCCATCGAGCTCAGCTAACATAGTACTCACCTGCGATTGCAGTCTGTTTGGAGACCTTGGCAACTTCCATTCTTGCCAATTCCCAGTCTGATCCCATTAGGAGATGTCAGCGAGTTTCAGTATGCTGTGAATGGTGAGCCAACATCGAAGTTCATTGATTTTTTCGTTATTCCTGAGAGGATGATGACCCATTATAATATCATCCCAAAGCCAAATCTGCCTTCCATTGCCCGGTATCCGATATAGATGTTTTTAAAAAAACTCCCAGCCATTGCTACAAAGTTTCCACACCGAGGTGCCTTTCGTGGCTCTTCCTTCATCCACACTGTTCACTGAAAATCCATTCAAATATTTTTTGATTAAGTCTTGATTGACCTGATGATTGGGTTTAGCGAAGATCTTCCACAATATCTTGCCACCAAGTGCCAAATTAACAAGACCAGGATCTCTGACCTGCAGACCTCCTTCAGAAAAAGGTTTTTTCACTATGTCCCAGCTCACTAAATGAAATTTTTTGTATTCCCCTTCCCTCCTTGCCATAGGAATGTTCGGATTAACTTTGCGACCTGCTCAGTAATCATTTTGGGGGCCAACAAGAACGATGCCTGATAGATGGGCAGTGAGGATATGATTGCTTTAATAAGAATTGATTTTCCAGCAGTGGTGAGCCACTGTCCTCCCCACATTGTCATTTTCGACTTGATTTTGCTTATGACCTCGAGCCAGTGAATTGCCTTAGTGGTGCCCAGGGTTATAGGCAGTCCAAGATATTTAAACGTTTCCCAATTTGCATAACCTGCAAAACCTAAGAAGTGGGCAATCCTCTGGATGGCAGAATGAGAAACATTCCAGCCATACACCGCACACTTTTTCTTATTGACCAAAGCTCCCGAGACTCTGCAGAAAGATTGGATAACATCAATGAAGACCTTTGCAATTGAAACTGAGGCACCTCCCAAAAGGAGAGAGTCCTCAACGAAAAAGGCGTGATTAATGGGTTCGAGGTCTTTCATCACACAAATTCCTAGAGCCGTTCCTGCAACCTTCTCTGCATTCAACTTATGATTGAGAGAGTCGACCATCAAAATATATAAGAAAGGAGACAAAGGGAAACCCTGCCTTATGCCCCGAGTGCTTTGAAAATATTCGGCTGGCCTGCCATTCACTAAAGGAGCAATCCAAGGCCTGTCTATACACGCTTTGATCAGCCTTACAAAATCATTACTAAAGCCAAAAGAAAGGAGGACTTGAAACAAAAAGGAGTGTCTAACCCGGTCAAAGGCATTAGCCATATCAAGATTAATAATCATACCTTGTTCTTTGCGTTGATGGCTTGAATGAATGGTTTCCTGCACAATTGTCACATTGTCCGTGATATGCCTGCCTTTCACAAAACCTCCTTGACTGGCTGAGATGAGCTTACCCAGCAGTGGTTTGAGTCTATTGGCCATGAGTTTTGACAAAATTTTATAAGACGCATTGCAAAGCGAGATAGGCCTATACCTATCGAAGGTACCTGGGTTTGACTCCTTAGGGATTAAAGCTAGAAATGTAGAATTGATGCTGCCACCTACCTTAGCTTTTTGGAGGAAACCACTGATCATACGAAATAAATCCAACTTGATAACATCCCAGCAAAATCTGTAGAAGTGGATGGAAAAGCCATCGGGCCCCGGGGCTTTGTCTGGCTCCATTGCCCAAACAACGTTGTTGATTTCAGTTTTAGTGAAGGGCTTCACAAGGCTTTCATTATCTTGCTCCCTTATCAATTTCGGAATGTGAGAGAGGAATTTGGGAAATTCCTCCTCAGAATTCACTCCTTCGGTGAAGAGCTCCCGGAAATGAGATGTAGCAGCCTCTTTTAATTGAGCATTTTCTTTATGTACTGTCCCATCAGAAGCTATGATTTCATCCATATGATTACGAGAGAGGCGGGCTTTAAACTGTTTATGAAAGAAAGGTGTATTTCTGTCTCCCGCTTTCATCCAGGGACTTCTAGACTTAAGCCGCCAATACTCTTCCTCATCCCTGTAGGATTGAAGAGTGTTGAGCTAGACAACTTGTTCATTCTAAATATCAGCAGGGGTGATGTCTTTAGATTCCATTTCTAATTGCAAATCGATCAGCTGGCTGGTAGACTGCTTTCTACTGCTAGTGGGTGAGTCCGAGGGCTTTTTAATCCAGGTTTTCAAGGCCACCTTTGTAGCCTTAACTTTCTGCTCCCAGACATGACTTGGCGATCCATTGACAACAACACTCCAGGATTTGATTATTATTTCCATGAATCCTTCTCTTTCAGCCCAGTAAGGATTAAAACGAAATGGGATGGGCCCCAGTCTCTCTGCTTCTTCGAAATGCAATAAAATTGGCTTATGATCCGAAGTCAATTTCTGCAGAATTGTAGAGGATATGATTTTGTTTTCAAGCAGAAAGGAGCTCTGCAGTAAGAATCTATCCAGCCGCGCAGAGATATGGTTATCCCCGACACGGTTATTAGTCCAGGTGTATAATCCTTTTTTTGGTTTGAAATCAATTAAATCCCATTGTTGGATTAATTCTTCAACTACATGAAGAAGCTGATCTCTATTGCTGACTCCACCATGCGCCTCTTTAGGCTCAAATACCAGATTGAAATCTCCAGCTAGAATTATATTCTTTGGAGAGTGCGCCTCTAGAAAGGCGGACAACGTTTGCCAACACTCTCTCTTTTCAGCATAATATACAGGAACATATAAATTGACAAGAGCTAAAGACATCTTACTTACCTTGTGCCTGAGCTCCGTGTAAATCCAGTGCTAAGTCTCAAAAGAGCTCTCAAGATGAAATTTATCATCGTTCCACAGGCTGGCCAGACCGCCGGAGGACCCCCTAGCACTGACAACCTTCCCTTCATTCTTTTTCCACTTCAATTTACTAAGCCGAAGAAGGGCTTCCCCTTCAATTTTAGTCTCTTGGAGCATGAGAATTTCTAGAAACTCCGATTTTACCAAGTTTTTAACAACTTCAATTTTTACGGGATTCCCCAACCCTCTGCAATTCCAAGAGATGAGTCGCATTATTTACCAGGTTGAGAAGGAGGAGGACCTCCCTTTCCTACTCTTGTTCTGGTTTTTCTGCCAATGGACATTTCGATGGTAGCTTGGTTGCCTTGCATTTTTTGTCTCTCAGCTTCTTCCTCTCTAGCATCTTTGAGAGATTTTCCTCCTGCTTTTTTCATAGGTCTCTCAAACGTCTCATCTTTCGATGAGCCAGAGTTTTCCAACGGCTTCTTCATGGTCATTTCAACATAGGAGGGTGGGGAGGAGGTTCCACTTGGGGAATGAGCTAATGGCTTGGATTTAACATTCATTTCTTTGTCCCCTTCTAGAGAAATGGTCTGCTGCTCTGTTTCCAAAATCACAGAATCCGACATGTCTTCCATAGTGCTTAGAGTAGCAAAGGAGTTTTTAGTGGCTCCTGGAGGAGGTACTATGTTTTCTACCCTTGAATTTTCCGCTGTAGTGCTTCCTTCACCATGTTGCTGCCCTGCTGAGGAAACATTATGCCCCTTCACTATCTCTTTCCCTTTTTTGCTAATGTTTTGTTTTTACTTGATTGTTTTACTTACTTGAGTCCACTGCTCTGCTTTATTTATTGCCTCCTCTTCTTCAGCTCTCTTCTTGCAATCTCTAGAAAAATGGCCATAACAGTGGCAGAATCGACATTTAAAGGGTAGCTGTTCATAATCTAAGTCTTGGATATGTTTCCAGTCTCCTATTGTCAATTTAATGGCTTCCGGGAGACCGATTTCCAAATCGACCTCCACACAGATTCTTACGCAAGAATATTGATCCTTACGATCAGCTCGATCAATGAATTTGCCCAGGGTATTTCCAATTGATTCCAGAGACTTCAGGTTCCAACAATGAAGAGGGAGATGAGGTAGGCGCACCCATACCGGCACCGACGGCACATCCTGTGTGGGATCAAAGTCAGAAGTCCAATTGTTCAAATACAGGCCCTGAGGGCCCATAAAATACGAACCATTCTGGAATATGAGATGTCTGTCTTCTGCATTTTCAAAGACTATTACAAAGAACCCCTTGCCCACCATGTAGCTTCTGATACCTTCCGCTGTAAGAGGTATCCAATTTCGTTGTATCCAAGCCTCAACCACTCTGGGTGAGGGCCACAATCCCGAAAACTAGCCTATTAATCTCCTCTTGGCGAGGTTCAGGGCAGATCTGCAAGCTTCAACTTCTGGTAGGGCCACAGATGGGATGTTGTCCAATTTTCTAACAAACTTCTGCGAGTCATCTCGCTGTTTCCTCTTTCCACTATTTGCAAACAACTTCCTAAAGGCAATGAGTTCGGGTGGGATTTTCCCCTATGGTTCCATGATGAATGTCCAAGAAACTATACGAGCCCCATATTCCTCCAGATGCAGATGGTTCTTCCAACACCTGATTCACAATAATGGAAGCCTGCCTTTATTCGTCTCCCGCACAAGAAAAATCAAGAAGCACAAGACCACTCCAGGGAGTCAGACTTCACAATCTTTGAAGAACCCCCCACTTTATCACACAGGTTTTCCAACCGTAACACTACTCCGGCTCCCAAGGGTTCAAGCGAACTCTCCAGGAAGTCCACAAAGAACACACAGCAGGAGATCCTGTAGGTGCATTCTTGTGCCAACAACCAGTCTGCAAACCCCCAAACCTGCACCCTCGCGCACACAGGTCCTCCGAGATCGATCCAAGTAGAACAGCTCCAGGGGGAAGCTCTCCATGAGATCTGATTATTCTTGCACAAATCCACAACGCTTCCTCGGTTCTGAAGCAGTTCTTGGAGCGAAAAAAATTCAAAAAATCCTTTCTTAATAAAGTGCTATGACAACTATATTGAAATGCATTTGATTTTAATGAGTTGATTATGTCATATATGTTTGAAATCATCTAGCAAATTTCTGAACTGTTAGTCCTAGATGAAGAGAGATATGGAATTTTGTTATTGCTATCTATAGAGATTCTTACGTAGTCTTGACATATAAAGATTGAATTCTTATTTTATGATGATTAGTGTAAATCCAAATATTATTGTTGTATTTAAATGTAAGGGTTATTTTCAAATCGTCCTTTATCTTGTGGAAACTTAACTTAAATACCACTGCACACATTGCATTATTAGACCAAAAGGGCCCTAGTTTGATGTTCATATTGTAGGTACATTACAGGTCGAGTTTGTTTGGGAATGTTGACTGCAAGTTAGTTCAAGTAAGGAAGTTGATTGTCCAGTTGATGACTGCCTATTATAGCCAGTTGATGCTTAATTATTCAAAAATTCTAAAGTATCATTATTCAATAATCCATGAAAGAAGTTCAACAGAGTCACACCTAAGGTCCACTCATCAAAGACAACATCTCTCGTGTGGATAATCTCATGTTTGACCAATAATCCATGAAATAAGTTCAACAGAGTCACACCTAAGGTCCACTCATCAAAGACAACATCTCTCGTGTGGATAATCTCATGTTTGACAGGGTCAAACTACCTATAGGCCTTCGACTATTTAGAGTAACCCGTTATGATACAAGCATGGCTCTTTGCATCTAGTGTTTTCCTTTTATCATCCATAATGTGATCCCACACTATGCATCCAAAGGTCCTAATACATTTGATGGATGGTTTTCTCCCACTACATTTCTCAATAGGAGTCACATTCCATACATATTTAGTCAAAATAAGGTTTAACAAATATTTTGAAGAGTAGATAGCTTATGTCCAAAACCTGGTTGACAAACCTTTTGCTTGAAGCAAACAATGTGCCATGTCTTTCGAAGAGTTATTCTTCATTTCTATAATGCCATTATGCTAAGGTGTTTAAGGTACAATTCTAGTTTGCTATGAGATATCATTATGTGATAAGTAGCTTTCAAAATTCCATGCTCACATATTATCCTACATTGATTGATCTTAAACATTTCCTAGATGGATTGCATTGCATTTGAACTAATGCCCTAAATTCCTTAAATTTTTCAAAGACATCACTCTTATTCTTCAATAAATATACCTAAGTATACCTAGAAAAATCATCAGTGAAGGTCAAAACATATCTTGCATCATGTAGTTATGGTTTGTTTAGGGAACATAGGTCACTATGGACAAGTTCCAACTAAGTCTTTTTTCTCTAAGCCTTTCCTGTTTCAAAATCAACCTGGTGATGCTTTCCAAGCATACACCCTTCACATATTCCATAAAAAATAACAACCTTAGGTAGTTTAGTGACCATATTATGTTTCACCATTAGTTTCAAGATTCAAAAATTTAGATGTCCAAGTCATTCATGCCAAATGATTCCTTGGTCATCTGTCTAAGCTATGAGTGCAATTGATCATGTATATTTATTGGGAAGGCCATAAAAACATATGCAGCTTGTCCTTAGGGTCAAGAATACCCTTAGTGATCACAACAACAAATGTCTTGTGCATATCCTTCACAACAAACCAATTCGACAAAAAATGTACCTTTTTGCTAGTCTAAGTTAGATGTGGAACATACAACAAATTGGCACTCAAACTAGGTACATGATACACATTAGTGAAGAAAACAATGTGCCATGTCGTTTGAATAGTTATTCTTCATTTCTGCAATGCCATTATGCTAAGGTGTTTAAGGTACAATTCTGGTTTGCTAAGAGATACCATTATGTGATAAGTAGCTTTCAAAATCCCCTACTCACATATTGTCCTACATTGTTTGATCTTAAACATTTCTTAGGTGGATTGCATTTCTTTTCAACTAATGCCCTAAATTCCTAAATTGTTTCAAATATAACTCTTATTCTTTAATAAATATACCCAAGTATACCTAGAAAAGTCATCATTGAAGGTCAAAACATACCTTGCATCAGGTATTTATGGTTTGTTCAGGGAACATAGGTCAGTATGGACAAGTTCTAGCTAAATATTTTCTCTCCAAGCCCTTTCCAAGCATACTCCCTTCACATATTCCATAAAAAAGAACAACCTTGGGTAGTTCAATAACCACTCTATGTTTCACCATTAGTTTGAAGATTAAAAAATTTGGATGTCCAAGTCATTCATGCCAAATTATTCTTTGGTCGTCTGTCTAAGCTCTCAATGCAATTGACCATGGATATTTATTGGGAAGGTCGTAAAATATATACGGTTTTTCCTCAAGGTCAAGAAGTCCCTTAATGGCAACAATAAATGTATTGTGCATATCCTTCACAACAAACTGATTCAACCAAAATTGTACCTTCTTGCTAGTCTCAGTTAGTTGGGGAACATACAACAAATTGGCACTCAAACTAGGTGCATGTTACACATTAGCTAAGAAAACAACGTGCCATGTATTCCAAAGATTTATTCTTCATTTTTGCAATGCCATTATGCTAAGGTGTTTAAGGCACAATTCTAGTCTTCTAAGAGACACCACTATGTGAGAAGTATATTTCCAAATCCCTTGCTCACATATTATCCTACATTGTTTGATCTTAAACATTTCCTAGGTGGATTGCATTCCTTTTAATCTAATGCCCTAAATTCCTTAAAATTTTCAAGGACATGATTTTTGTTCTTCAATCATTATACCTAAATATACCTAGAAAAGTCATTAATGAATGCCAAAACATACATTGCATAATTTAGTTATGGTTTGCTTAGGGAACATAGGTCATTATGAACACGTTCTAGCTAAGTCTCTTCTCTCCAATCCTTTCTTGTTTCAAAATCAACCTAGTGATGCTTTCCAAGCATACGCCCTTCACAGATTCTATCATGTTTCACCATTAGTTTCAAGGTTCACAAATTTAATTGTTCAAGTCGCTCATTTCAAATTATTCTTTGGTCGTCTATTTAAGCTATGAGTGCAATTTATCATGGATATTTATTGGAAAGGTCATAAAACATATACAGTTTGTCTCATGGTCAAGAAGTCCCTTAATTACAACAACAAATGTATTGTGCTTATCCTTCACAACAAATCGATTTGACAAAAAATGTACCTTCTTTCTAGTCTAAGTTAGTTGGGGAGCATGCACTCAAACTAGGTACATGATACACATTAGTGATCACACTATTTCAACATTCAATTTTTCCACAACCATCAATATTAAGTACACCAACATAGATCCATCTTAAACCCGGATCTATCAAGCATCGAGGGGGATCCAATTTCTTGAGGTGTAGTTTTTTTTTATCTTAACCTCAAGAAATTTTATTCCTTAATTAATTTTCATAATTTTTTTTATTTTATGAGCCGACATGTATTTTTTTCCAGTAGGTTTCGGAGAATCCACAGTATTCATTTTAAGTCGATGTTTCAAATCCATAACAGGATTCATCCTCAGGATGAAAAGTCAATTTGTGAAGAGCAGAAGATCTGAGGTATAAATATTGAGTTTTTAATTTTAGATGCAAAGAAAAATAAGGGTTGACAGAAGAATTTAGGTTCGACTTTCTATAAGCTTATTAGTTGTATGTTTAACCATTAATGCTTATTAAATTAAATTAATATTTTAATGTTAATTTTAATTTTTAATAATTTAATATTTCAATATTGTTTACATCAAAATTACTAACATCTAAATTAATAGTTTAAATTGATGAATAGCTTAATAATAATAGTTTAGTATTAATATTTTAATTTAATGAATAGTTTATGTCAAATACTAGATATAAACCCTAAATTCTTCTGCCGACCCTAAATTCTTTTGCCAACCCTTATTTTTCTTTGCATCTAAAATTAAAAACTCAATATTTATACCTCAGATCTTCTGCTCTTCACAAATTGACTTTTCATCCTGAGGATGAATCCTGTTATGGATTCGAAATGTCGACTTAAAATGAATACTGTGGATTCTCCGAAACCTATTGAAATCACCAGCCACATAAATCTTGCTACATAAATATGTATTTTTCTAATTACTTTTCATAAAAAAATTATTTTATTAGCTAACATGATTTTTTTAAAATTTGGTAATGTTACGTTTCGTTACAACATCTCCCCCATATTGGGTTGTAGAGCACCTCGCTCCTCTCGGTGCAATAATCATCAACTACAAATATATTTTTTATAGCTTCACGTAATGAATAAAAGATAGAAGCAACTTTAGCCATATAATTGGTTCAACCATAGTTCGATATCCATACACTTTTAGAAGTTTGAGCATGCAAGGCCTCATAAGGAGCACTGACATAAAATGTATAGTTATCTACCTTACCTTCTGAAGTTCAATGCTTTATTTGTTGAAATTTGATCAACATGCTTCTTATTAGCATTTGGGTCAACGAAACCACATTCTTTATGTCGAATACATTGTCAACCTCTTTCTTTATAATGCCATTGATTCTCGCCCTTCAATAAATGAGCTTGTTGCTTTACCTCAGGTTTTCCTTAATTGGGCAATTTTTTCTTATGCTCAAATCAATAAATCACAAATGAAACAAAGGAATAATCCTTACCGACATCTTTTTTGGAAGTCCAACTAGCATGGAACATCAAACATGATAAATTACATAATGTCTTAGACTTCATCAAGATTAATTATTTGAGCTAGCCATCTTCCTTTGGAAAATCCTTTTTGCATAGACCCAATTTCAATTGATGTTACTTCACAGGAGACAAGTAATCTTCAATTCTTTCATAGGAGAGAGGATTTATAGATATACACTCTTTCTCAATTTGCAAAACCCAACTTTCATCTATTTTATTAAACAAAATCTTAAGCTTCTTCTAGATAACATTTGGATAGTCAATCCTGCTTATATTGAAGTGAATCTTCCTATAGGTGTAGACCATTATTTCTTGTATCTTGTGTTCATATTCCGTAGATGTAGTTATTAAGAACCGTAGGATCTTGCTTGGAGCACATGTTGATTTATAGATCTAATCCCAAATTCAGTATGCAAGTCAAACCACTGAGCCCATCTACCAGATAGATCCAACTCATTGAGAGCACATACAATTGACAACCTCCAAAATAATAGATAATATGCTATATCTCAAGCCAATAGCTCTAATACTATGTCAGAGAACTATGGAATTAGGCAGGTAAAAGAGCTAGATATTATAAGAAAAGGTAGTGTCTAAAGACATCATTACAACACCTAAGCATAAGTAAGCATAGTTCAATGTACAAAGAAGTATAAGAAAATAAAATATATTCATACACAACAAATATAACACATATTCTTCATAGGTTGATCCCTAAGTTCATCTTATATAGAACTAATATGTAACCAACTCCCTTGAAGTGAGGAGGATGAGTGCTTGAGAAAATTAAATCCTAAATGACTAGTGTCAGGTCATCAATAGATCAGGTCAAAGCAACACACTCTAATCGTCTACTTGACTAGTTAAATTTAGAATTTGACAAGGAAAGAGAACAAAAATGTTCCTAGAGGGCTAGATGGCTAGCCTTATCAATAGAGTTTGTTGATCCAATTCTGGAATTCTAATACACTCCTACTCAAGACCTGCATAGATCAAAACAAAAACACCTCTCTCAATCCTTTCTAACTTATAATCCCAGTAATCAATGCAAATTTCAAACTCATAACTACCCCTCGGTTAGGGTTAATAGTTAAGGTGGTTGGGGTAGTTCTTAACCACGGAAAACATAAAAAATTGCTCAAGGCCACACGATTATCACGTCTTTATATATATATATATATATGGAATTTTTAAGATGCCTTTGTGTGTTACTAGAGGTAAACACGTGGCCCCTCCCCCCACATACTGCTAAAGGGAAACATGCAAGTATCAAGTAAAAAAACGGTTTTTTAGAAGAATTTGTATTGCTTAGAGTGGCTTAGAGGGATATTAACACTTATTAGATAGTGGTGAGCCAGATAATGCTGTAACTGATGTCCCCTAATGTATAAGGTCAAAAGAGTAGCTAATGGTTGACATTCATTATAATAAAGCAGAAGACTGATGAGTTGGCCCAAGTGAGTCTAGACTAGGAAAAATATACGTGAATGAAAATCAAAGTATCAAATTACTCTCTTCCTCGAGGTGGGAATACCCATGCATAATCAGGTGGAAACAAGCATGGTCACAAAATCATGTACACTATGAATCCATGTAGAATGTAAAATCGTGGTGGTGAAAATGATACATGGTGGATCCATGTCAAATATATATCATAGCCACGACCATATACAATGTGGATCTATGTTTCAATATACCATAGGAGGATGCCTAGTGATAGATGTGATCATAATCTAATCCTCCCATTAAGTACCAATGTCATATATGTGTGGTATAGTCTTATGCAACTCAAGCATCAACAAAGAGATTCTACTACAAGCCTAATGACTTCAATAGAAACCCGTTGATGTGTATGAATCTATGCCATGTGAATAAATGAGATGAAGTCAAACATGGAAAAAACCATTTGATTACAGATTATTGAGAAATATCATTAATGAAAACCCACCAATGATGATAATGGGTGTCATAGGTATAGCGCAAATCCCACTATGTGAATAGATATCTTGTTGTCAGGCATAGAGGGAAACCACTCACTCAACAACCAATGGTGAGGTGTCATATGTTGATTATAGGGAAACTCACCAATGATGAAATCAAGCCCCTAGATGATAATGAATCTAATTTTATTTCCCATATAATGAGTTTAAGTCAATGAGAGAACACCCACCAATAGGAAATCCATGGAGAGCTTTCCATACTAGCATGAGCCAACACTAGATGTGATTTATTGAAAACCACTTAATGACAGTGAAGGCCAACATGCAAAGTCAGGGAATTTGAGGAATGGTCGACAATGCAGGAGGCAATGTATTTTGCTCCATGATGTTTGGAAGAGTAACCAATCGGAGGAGTTACAAACTCTAGATCATGGTTCAACTTCTAAGGTCAATACTAAAACACCAATTTTGAAGATAACGACGAGACATGTACTTTGTTCAAAGGTGACACGACTTTACTACTACAACAATAGGCATTGAACATCTAACTTCTTTCCCCTCTCTCTTCTTTTTATAAGTATTTGATTTTTTTGTCATTTTCATATGAGAAAAGCCTGAAAAGGAATACAAGAATGCCATATTACAATTGAAGAGACAAGTGTCATAAGACATGAAGTTATGTTCCAAGCACGTGAAACAATCTTATGGAAAACACAAATGCAAAAAAGGTACTAGGCAGGTGATGGACACCCATCAACTATATCTTCTAGGGATAATTATTTCTAAATGCAAATGCTATGGATGCAAATGACTTAGAAATAAGGATGAATGTGATATACATTACAAAGGTTGCAACTAGTGCACTAGGCATTAGTGTGCAAGTAATTAAATGTGAAAAGAAAACACATTACAAAATATTAACGAGAGCTCATCATGGGAAGTCCGTAAATGTAAGGAGAGAGAATCATGTAGTTCAAACTCATTGTCATAACGAACTATGACCAACCCCAAACCTATGAGAAAGACGACATGGGCACCAAAACACAACAAAGGTTCCAACTAGGGCACCCATGATTAGTAGGGTTATACCACAATTGTTATGACAATTAAATTAAAAGATGTCTAAGTGTCGCAACTTGATGGGGTTGGATCCTAAGGCGAAAAATGACAAAGGTTGATAATCAACATGAAATGGTTAAGTGAACTTGTGCCTATATTCCAATCAGATCATAGTTATCTCAAGTTCCATGTGAAGAAACGATGGTAAAACACCACAAAAACAAGTTCTAGTGCTTCACCAACCTACAAAAAGGGTAAAAAAAACGACACTTCTACGAATTATACTGGTAAAAAATCTACAAATATAGCTTTCCTAAAGTTAATGAGGCACTTTTAAGGAAATTATTTGGGTAAAAAACTTTAAAATGTCAAAATTGTTCATTTGAAAACAAAATTACATTTTACCTCCAAAATTACCAACATACCTCTTTTACCTTCAGTATTCTAGGTGGATATTGTAGAAGATTCAACGATTGTAATTCAAAATTCTCAACTCCAAGTTCATCCTCTCATTTTCCTCTTTCCATTCATCAATTTGGTTTTCATTTATGTCCATTTTTTGAGGTCTGGGGGATCTCGTAAAGGTCCTCCACTGCGCCCCCTTGAATTTCATGTTCACTAGTCATAGGTATCGATCCCTACCCATGACTGATGTGACCAAAAGCCGTTGGGATCCACGACTGTCCTAAAACGTAGTCACAGGGTCCCTCTTATAGCTGCAACAATAAAATACCAACTTCGAAATTTTTACTTGCGTTTTGTTGGAGAGAGACATGGTGATCCACTAAAGGGAAAGAGAGCATGAATCCATGGACAAATCTGTTACAGATGATCATGAAGCTTTCAGTGCACTTCATGATTGTGGACTTTTGAAGTTGTTCCCGTGTGAAAACATGAAAACACAATCCCATCTCCTAGACCTACTCATTAGTTAATGGGAGCCAAAACATGTGGCCTTCATTATATATGATGTAGTCCTCAAGATTGAGGTGGAGGACATATACTTTTTGATCATTTTATCCTGCCAAGTAGAACCCACAATCCTTAAGGGAGGAGGAGTGTGGGGAGAACTTATAGTACATGATTACATAGATGCCCGTTGTACTCATGATGCACATAAGGTTGGTTCCCAGTTTCCGGTTCGATTGAAAATATAGTTTACTCGAGTCTTAAAATCATAGTTCTCACCATTATTGGGATGGTCGGGTCTGCATCACTATATTAGGCCTCTTAAGTCCACATGTGTTATGCCATTGAGTGTCTGAGGTCTACTGTATTTGATGGGTGCACGACTGTGTATGTTAACTTGATATCGTAGCTAACAAAATGTAAACTAGGTCAATAGAAAAACTCCGGATACGTGACTCTTTTAGTTTCATTTTCATGGAGAAGCATTGGCATGCGTCCTCGCACAATTGTGCCCCCTACTAACCCACGAGAGCCCTGCGTGAGAGTTTGGTTATACATGACATAGAGTCTTGGAGGAGGACACATATTGAGCACATTCAATGATGAATTAGTTGACTAGTGGCTGGGTCAAGTGATTGTGATCAATGATTATCCATGTGGGCATGAAGGGCTAGGAAACGCCACATGTTTCCTAGAACTAGCAACTTAGCTACTAGTTGGCTGGGTGGATTAATCCCAGTTTGGGAATGGATCAACACTACCTTGGTTGGACTACTTGGATGGAATAAGGAATAGTTTTCTACTATAGGATTGCTAATTTAACCAATTTGCAGGTAATCTACTATTCCTACCTTATTTATGTTATTTCTCTTAAAAATTGCATTAATTGATATGCTGATATACTAGTAGGAACCGATACATAAATTTTACCTATTATGCTAGAACTTAAGGGATCATTCATTATTGTTACATGCATGAGTTGTGTTGATACACTTTCAATTAATGCGGACAGTCTTAGTTTAATAACACCCATCACTAGTATGGGTGTTGCACCTTCGAATTGGCTAGCCAAATGAAGATGGAGATGCCAAAGGTTTTTGGAAATGCATATCTAGAAAGGTTGATTGGGTGGATTGAATACATAGAATTTTATTTTGACTTCCATGAAGTTGAAGAACCCCAGCAAGTGAAAATTATTTGTAGCATATTTAGAGGCTATGCATATAATCGGTGGGAGCAACTAAGAATGGATATAAATTGAGAAACAAAGACAAGATATAAAATTGGGAGAACATGGTCATCAAATTGAGAAGTTTGTAAATTCTTATTATACTTTGAAATGAAGACAATAATAGGGAAAATGAACTAGAATAATAAATGCCTAAAATGATATTTTAATGGGTTATGTATAGTGGCCATGATCATGCAATTTGTGGATGGATTCAATATGTGCATTAAAAGGAAGATAATAGTGTTGATGTTCTCCATGGTTCCAGCATCGGGAAAAAATTATGCAGATCATTCTCTTAGATGGGTTCCTGGCCCAGAGAGAATGGCCCCGTCATAGCCCTTGACTATGTGCCTTATGGCTCAAATGCTTAGCCTCAACCAATCATGTGTTGACTGGAGTGGTAGTAGGATAGAGGTCACATTGCGTACTTCCGGTGGAAGTTGTCCGTAGCGGAAGTGATCTATTCTTATTGTTGATGTATATGTAACTTCGGAATGTATTTCACCCATGTATTTCATCTATGTATATTGTACTCCTATAGAGATGTTATTATTCCTCTATACGTAAGTGTCGTCATTTGTATTGACAAGTGTCGCAAGTGTCGTAACTTGCCGATGGGTTATTAGACCACCATGTGTGGGGTCGGCCCTAATTAAGTTAATATTGGGTTATTGTACTAAGCTAGACAAGTCGGCCCCATAAGGTTATTGGGCAATCAGGACAAGTATAAATAGAGATCTCCCGATCTCTATTTGGATCACTCAGAACTCACTCTTCCTTCACTCGGAAAGTGACGCACATGTGAGGAGGAGGATCAGCTGCTAAGAGGAGTCTATCTCTATGTACTTTGGTTGTGCTATTGCACTATCTATCTCTGAGGAAGTTGTGGGGTTTTTCACCTTAGGGTTTTCCCCACGGAAACTCTGTGTGTCTATTGTCTCTCATGCTTTTGCTTCTTGTGATGATTGACATGCTTGCTATGATTGATATGCATTGATATATTGTACATGTTATTCTCTCAGTAAAGATCCTAGAGTATCTTGAATTAATGCTCAAAATTTAACACTTATAGAGCGAGATGAATTGTCTATGTTACAAGGAGATATTATCACCTTGTATACTAGACAAAGTCTAATCTAATGTTGAATTTGACAATTGGCTCTAAGAAGTGCTTGGAACTTCTTAGAGTATGGTCAAATCAACATTATAACTCTATTGAAAGAATGACCGCATGTGAGGATATATCAGCGAGGATAAATTTTCTATGATGAATAAATAACCACGAAGTCAAGACAATCCATTGAAGAAGTGCCAGAGAAAGTGGAAAGCAAGAAAGAGCACAACTGCCCTAGTAAAAGGGGTAAATTGACCCTAAAAGACAAAATGACAAGTCAGGTTGAAAGATAAATAAAGAATAAATAAAAGTACAAGTTGGCCTCAAGAGTAAAAATCAAGTCAACTGAAGAATACAAATAGAAGTGTTCTCACACTTCATTTGACACATTCAAGCAAGCTCATCTCTCTCAATTGGTGCACACTTCTCAAGGAAGACAAGTGAAGTTCACTAGAAGCATAATTTTGGGTTTTCTCTTATTCTCTTGGAAGATTATCTACCCTTGTTAGGGTTTATTGTGAAGGAGGTTGAACGTATCTTGTGCCAGGGTTCAACTTCATGATTGGTATTGTTCTTGTATTGGATTAATTTCTTCTATGAAAATTTTGTTGGGCTTTCTCTCGTTAGGGTTTCCTAGGATAAATATTTGTGTTTCTTGTGCATGGTTATCTTTTAGTGATCCTTGTTTTATTTTTCGTTGCAAATGAATGATGCTATACTTGTGGGATGAAATGAATCATGAATTAAGTTGAAAGAGATGTAAATTATACTACTAAGTTAAAATTCAACATGGTATCATAGCAGTTCTGAATAGATTCCATTACCATAGACTATTTGTGTCCTAATATGGAAACTATGGCTTTCAAAAGTGGACACTTCCAACCTCAGTTTTGGTTCGATCCAGGTACATTCGAATTCGACTAGAAGGGCACACTTATTTGTGGAAGCAGATCTTAGTTTCGTGAAGTTTCAATTTTGACCTAATTTACGCTAGAATCGAGAAATTAGGGATTTCAATTTCTAACCTTTCCAACCACAGATTAGGTTCGATCTTATCATTTTGGAGCTTTCCCTAGGAAGGCGGATCTACCTGTGGACTCAGTTTTCATATTTTCCAAACTTCAGTTTTGACCTATCTCCTGCTAGGGTTTATGGATCAGGAATTCAAAATGGTGTCCGGTCTTAGAGTGGAAGACAGATTGAATGGTGCTTCAAATTTTAGATCCCGGAAGACAAGAATACTTTTCATATTGGAAGAAAATGAGATCCAAGATCATGTAAAGTAGGATATCCCAGAACCAGAAGATGATGGAGAGAAAGCCAAATATAAGAAGAATGAAGCAAAGGAAAATATGATCTTGGTAGACTCTATAAAATACCACTTGATTCCTCATATCTTTGAGTTGAAGAATGCTAAAGAAATGTATGATGCCTTAGTAGAATTGTTCGAAAGAAAAACCACCAACAAAAGACTGGCCTTGAGAAATAAACTCCGTTGCATAAAGATGTCAAACTCAGCCTCCGTTGTTACTTACTTCATGAAGGTCTCCCAGTTGAGAGATCAACTTATAGGCATTGGAGAAATTATTGAAGATACATAACTTGTCATGATGACCCTTAATGGATTTCCTTCCACATGGGAATCATTTATTCAGAGTGTTTGTGGAAGAGAGGAGTTGCCCAAGTTTGATCGATTGTGGAATGATTGTGTTCAAGAAAAGGCTAGAGTATTATCAAATAATAGCTCATAGAAACCTCAAGAAGAAGAAAATCAAGCTCTTGTAGCTCATGCAAGAAAAGGAAGAGGAAGAAGAGAGTTTAAAAATAAGAAAAATACAAGTGAAGGATTAGCTCCAGCTCCAAAGAAGAAGGATCTTTCAAATATAAAGTGTTACACTTGTCGGAAATTTGGTCACTATGCTAACCAATGTACTAAAGGGAAAAGGAAGGCAAGGCAACATGCATCAACAATGAGTGTTGATGAACATCCATCAAAGAAGACAAAAGAATATAAACTCGAGGAGATTGCAGATGATCTCCGGAAGGAGTATTTATTCTAGTACACTCAAAATACATGCACACCAATGACAGTATCATCTTTGAATGATTTCTTATACTACGTGACTATCACTAGTGATCTATTCCATGAAGACCCATGATGAAGACTTCAACATGTTACAGAAGTTCAGAAGAAGATCAAGGTTAAAGAGCACCCTCCCAAAAAATCCAGTGATTTTTGTAAGGAGGAAAAGATCAAGAGGGAGCCAACAAAACAAACAAAGATAAGTATTTTATACTTTGTATGATAAGTCTTATTTTGCTCAAACTGAATTGTTATTTTATTAATGAATAAGATTGTGGAGACGAAGATCCGTGATTAAGATATACCCATGTTTTCATGGGAAGAGGCGACCAATATGACAATTATGCTCAGATCAAGTATCCCTCCAGTACAATGATCATCCTTCTATTATGATGAGATAATAGAGCCAATAGAATAAGTGAATCTGGCAAGAGATGATGATCCGGATTTTAGGGGGCATATGGTCTAAATTCAGACATATAAGCCATAAAAGCATTAAATTGAGAGGCCATCATTTCCCATTTATCATAAAAGCATTAAATGGAGAGGCCACCCTCTCCCATTTATCATAAAAGCATTAAATGGAGAGGCCACCCTCTCATATCCATGGTATTTGGTAGCACATGGTTTTGGCCCATGGTATGGCCTCAAGACACATTGTAATAATTCTATATAAAGGCCTAGCAAGCCTTCTCATGATAACAAGTTACTCATTTGGTTTCTATCCTACGTTTCTCTTATTTTATTGAGTTATTATTGGGGTATTGGTTTTGAGTGTCTCTCTTAGTAGAGTTTGAGAGGTGAGGCTCAAAGAATCCTCTTTGAGCCTCACCCCTCCATGTGGCATATTTATTCTATGTTTTTCCATCTATGCTATTCATAGCCCAGATCTCACTACTTTGTCTTTCTAACAGCTGGTTCATTGTTCGCTTTAGTTTTGAAGCTATCTCTTCTCCTCCTCTCTCGGCATTCAAGTATTCCAGGTCTCATCCCCTAAGATCTGGATCAGTGGTATCATAGCGGGTACGCTCTCCATCGAGACAATATTTTGAAGCATGATGCGGGTTCAACAGAGGTTCCACAACCTCTACAACAACCCATGCTTCTCTACAAACCCTTGGCATCTCTATACTCAACACTCTCACATTCAAAAAACTTTGAACATGTGCCATGGAATGAAAAGGATGTTTCAGAGGCTCTACCATAGCTCATCGGAAAAGTACTTCCGTCAGCTCAAATGGGTATTTCACGGAATTTCATTTCGTTTCCCGGCTTGTGAGATATGCTTGTTTGAAGTAGCACATGTTTGTGCGTAATGTGGCCGGACGTACAACAACTTTATACAAGTGCTACGGAATCCACAGAATGTCTCAGAGGATCTACCATAGCTCATTGGAAATATCTTTCCGTCAGCTAAAATGGGTATTTGGTGGTTTTCCATTTGGCTTTCTGGCTTGAGAGATATCATCGATTGAAGCAACATATGTTTACAAAATAGTGTGCGCGCGTCTCTTAAACTTCAACAAACATTTTCTCAATCTCTGGGCCACCCCAGAACAAGTATGTTATAAGGATGGAAAGGTCTCTTCGATTCTCAAATGAATCTTCAATGGAATTCAATTTCAGTACATGCATCAAAAGCTATGAATGGATTTGCAGCAAGACATCAACTGCACCAAAGATCATGAATTTTCAATTTTTTAAAATCTTAATGTAATCATGGTTATGGTTAACCACACAAATCCTATGGTTCTGGGTCAACCACCCAAAACCCATGGTTATGGGGGAAACCAAACAAAACTCACATTTATGTATTGTAATCACGGTTAAGGGTCAACCACACAAAACCCATGGTTATGGGTTAACCACACAAAACCCATGGTTATGGGTCAACCACACAAAACCCACAGTTATGCATTGTAATCATGGTTGTGGGTCAACCACACAAAACCCACAGTTATGGGTTAACCACACAAAACCCTTCTCTTCAGTGGAAACAAGCTTGTCATTGCCACCATGGTTATGGGTCAACCACATAAAATCCACAGTTATGGGTCAACCACACAAAACCCATGGTTCTGAGTCAACCGCACAAAACTCTTCTCTTCATTGGAATCAAGCTTGCCATGGCCATCATGGTTATGGATCACCCTTGCAAAACCCACGGTTATGGGTCAACCTCGCAAAACCCACGGTTATGGGTCAACCACACAAAACCCTTCTCTTCATTGGTAACTAGCACATTGTAATCATGGGTCTCTTTTTAGCATGGAATGATGGGGACCATCATTTTCTAAGGGGGGAGGAATGATCCGAATTTTAGGGGGCATATGGTCTAAATTCAGACGTATAAGCCATACAAGCATTAAATTGAGAGGCCATCCTTTCCCATTTATTATAAAATCATTAAATGGAGAGGCCACCCTCTCCCATTTATCATAAAAGCATTAAATGAAGAGACCACCCTCTCATATCCATGGTATTTGGTAACACATGGTATGGCCTCAAGACACATTGTAATAATGCTATATAAAGGTAGCAAGCCTTCTCATGATAACAAGTTACTCATTTGGTTTCTATCCTACATTTCTCTTATTTTATTGAGTTATTATTGGGGTATTGATTTTGAGTGTCTCTCTTAGTATAGTTTGATAGGTGAGGCTCAAAGAACCCTCTTTGAGCCTCACCCCTCCATGTGGCATATTTATTCTATGTTTTTCCATCTATGCTATTCATAGCCCAGATCTCACCACTTTGTCTTTCTCACAGCTAGTTTATTGTTCGCTTCAGTTTTGAAGCTATCTCTTCTCCTCCTCTCTCGGTATTCAAGTCTTCCGGGTCTCAGCCCCCAAGATCCGGATTAGATGATGCAATGATCAGGTAGCAAGCAAGCTAAAAGTCATGATGGAAAAATGTTAGTCAATCATGAAAAATGATGTGTGATAGTGCTGCGATCTGAATGGAAGTCAATGGCGACCTCCAAGTAGATCTATAAGATCTAGAATCCAGTCCAGAATAGCATCCAAGATGGCACATTACATAAGCTACGGATTTAGCCAGTTTTGTAGACCCTAAGAAAGTCTTGAATGGTATCTAGTAGACCCACTAGATGGGAGGTGACACAAATGGATACACTGGGGAAAACAATCTTCCATAGTCATGAGCTTTATGGTGTGGGGAGATTATCCCAAAATCAGAGTATCCATATGCAGTGAATGCAGAATACTCAAATACAGAGAGAGAAGGATGTTCAGATGCAGAGGGAGCAATATGCTTCCACACAGAGAGAGTAGCTGCAACACAACCTATTGATGATAAAAAGACTTGTATGGACTCAAGCAAGCACCCAGGATGTGGTATGGCAAAATAGACGTGTACTTGATGAGCTTGGACTTCACCAAGAATTACGTGGATTCCAACCTTTACTACAAGGTTGGTGATGGTAACCATTTGATCTTGCTACTAAATGATTGATGATATGTTCCTTTATGGAAACATAGAAGCTTAGAGTTGAGTGTAAGAGGGAGTTGGCCTCTGAGTCTGATATTATTGGGATTGGAGGTGTGATGATATATTCCTCATGCAGAGGGAGTGAAATATCGAGATATTGCAATATACGACATGGTGGACTGTAAATCCATGACCACACCTATGATGACAGATATGGAGAAACCGAGTGATTCCGTTTCAGATCCAATGGGTCTCTTCATGTTCAAATCTAGAGAAGCTGAATGATTATACTTCAGATTTAGATATTGGCAGATAGTTGACTAGGTCATTGGTGTACCTGGTTAACACCAGACCAGATGCTTGCTTTGCAGTGAACACCCAGAGCTAATTTATGGTTGAGCCAAGGCATGCACATTGGGTGACATCAAATCTTGTGCTAATGTACCTGCATGGTACAATTGGATATGAGCTAAGAGATGTCTCAGATGATGAAGTGAAGGTACAAAAGGTATACATGTTCTGACTAAGAGGAGTGTAGTGGACAAGGAAAGCATCCTAAAGTGTTGCTTAAGGTTGGATAAATTATGATATCCTGGATTAGTGGGAAGCATGCTTATGTGGCACTCAGTACAATAGAAGTACAAAAAAATGCAGTCAGTGTCACATAAATATTTGATTTGAAGATCAAATACCACTTCATCCTAGACATGGTACAAAAGGGAGCAGTGAAGCTCCAATACATATCCACAGACAAACAGATAACCAACAAGGCTCTATCCAAGGCAACATTTGTACACTTTAGGAACAAGCTTGGTGTGATGGAGAATGCCTCTCTGAGTGAGAAGGAGCGTTGATGGATGTGTAACATCGTGATGATGAGCATGCAGACATTCATGTGAGAGATGAATGGGCCAGACACCATGATGATCTTCCAGATGAGCAATAGACATTCATATGAGAGATGAATGGCCCAAAAATCATGATGATTCGATAGATGCGTGGTAGACATTCAAGAAAGTGAATGGTCCAATATAGATGCAGTTGTAGTACAATAGTACATATACAATTGCAATATAGACACTGTAGTAGAGATGTAGTTGTAGTACATATACATTATAATTCCAGTACAGATACTGATGCAGTACAGGCACCGTAGATGCAGATGCAATACAAATGCATTACTAAAGGATATTCTCACCAAGTAAGTGTCTTGGAACATAATGTCTCCCTCGCTGAGAGGGAGAGTTGATGTTCTCCATCGTTTCATCATCGGGTAAAATTTTTGCAGATCATTCTCTTAGATGGGTTCATGACCCAGAGTGAATGGCCTTGTCATAGCCCTTGAATGTGTGTCTTATGGATCGAATGCTTAGCCTCATCCTGTCATGTGTTAACTGGAGTGGTAGTAGGCTAGAGGTCACATTACGTACTCTAGGTTGGAGTGCTCTGTAGCATGAGTGATCTATTCTTATAGAGGGAGATGACTTGTCTATGTTACAAGGAGATCTTATCTCCTTGTATATTAGACAAAGTCCAATCTAATGTTGAATTTGACAATTGGCTGTAAGAAGTGTGAGGGACTTCTTAGAGTATGGTCAAATCAATATTAGAGCTCTATTGAAAGAACGTGACTACATGTGAGGAGATATCAACGAGAACTTTTCTATGATGAAGAAATAACCAAGGAGTCAAGACAATCCATTGAAGAAGTCTCAGATAAAGTGGAAAGCAAGAAAGAGCACAACTGCCCCAGTAAAAGGGGTAAATTGACCCTAGAAGTCAAAACGACAAGTCGGCTTGAAAGATAAATAAAGAATAAATAAAAGTACAAGTTGGATTCAAGAGTAAAAATCAAGTCAACTGAATAATATAAATAGAAGGTTCTCACACTTCATTTGACACATTCAAGCAAGCTCATCTCTTTCAACTAGTGCACACTTCTCAAGGAAGACAAGTGAAGTTCACTATAAGCATAATTTTGGGTTTTCTCTTATTCTCTTATTCTCTTGGAAGATTATCTACCCTCGCCAGGGTTTATTGTGAAGGAGGTCGAACCTATCTTGTGCTAGGGTTCAAATTCATGATTGGTATTGTTCTTGTATTGAATTAATTTCTTCTAAGAAAAGTTTGTTGGGTTTTCTTCTGTTAGGTTTTCCCATGATAAATCTTTGTGTCTCTTGTGCATAATTATCTTTCAGTGATCCTTGTTTTATTTTCTACTGCAAATGAATGATTCTATAATTGTGGGATGAAATGAATCATGAATTAAGTTGAAATATATGTAGATTATACTGCTAAGTTAAAATTCAACAAAGAGTATATATGATGCAGTCATTAAAAGAGGCTTATCATTTTTCGTTTAGAATTGAGAAGGTTCAATGAAGAGAAAGCATGATGGGTAGTGTGAGGAAAAATAAAAAATAATTCTTTTGGTTGTGATCGTGCAAAATATTGAGTGTGCTAGTGAGGTGCATGTGTTAAGGAAACTGGTGAGGAAAGTGTGTGCGAAGTGTATGTTGTTGATATCATGCCAAAAGAGAGTGTAGAAGAATTATTTGTAGCTAAGATATTGTAAGGAAAATATTGGGGTAGAGGAGTTTGTATAAGAAACACAAGAAACAATGGAAAATTTGTAAGGGAGATGTTGCAGTAGTGAGTCGTGTTGTTGCAGTGAGTGGCGTTGTAGTAGAAAATGGTGTTGCAGAAGAAAGTGGCCTTTCAATGGTGGAGTTGCAAGGAGATGATGATTAAGAAGATGTAATAGTGGAAGATGTAGATGTGAATTCCTTATTCCCATAAAGTGTCGTGTGTTGATATTATTGGAGGTGAAGTTGAAGGTGTAACAAAAGAAAACAAAGTGGAGCAAACCAAAGTGAATATGTAGTATTTGCAACATAAAGAGTTTACAGAAAAGAGTGAAGATGAAGTATATCAACATTGAGTTGAATATGATTGTAATAGAGGATTTGTTACGATAAAAGAAAAGAAAAAGGAGGATATGCTTGAGAAGCAAGCATTTGTGGAGTTTGTTGAGACAATGGTAATGGTGTGGAAGAGGGAGGATGGGTAGGAAGTGAGCACTCCTGAGAAAAAATAGTTTGAGGTATCAATCCTCATTGAGAAGAATCAGTTTGAGGTAATGAGCACCATCGAGAGATATTTGCATAAGTCAACAAAGGAAAATGAATTGCAACAAGTGATAGAAGAAATGATGGAAATTATAATAAAGATAAACCAAGTAAAGAAGATACAAAGTTGAGAGAAGATGTTAGGGGATGCTTATAGATGTGGATTACAAAGAGGAAGAAAACCAAGGTAAGGTAGATAAGAAGAAAGGATGATTGTTACAGAGTGTGGTCAATAAGGAAGAAGAAAAGAAAGAAAAGACAATATATTCAATAGTTGTTGTTATATAAACAACCTTATGAGCAATATGCTCACATTTTTCCAACTAGGGGAGTTTGATGCAAAAGCATCCCTGGCCTTGAAGTTACCCTACATGAATATTTCCTTTAGATAATTTTTCTCTCTTATATATGTTAGTTTTATCTCTAATTTTAGTATGAAAAATGAAAGTGTTCATAGTCTTGGTTGGTAGACCCACTTTTAGGTAATTATTCTCTAGCTCAAGTTCATGTTAGATGGAACAAACAGTCGATTACATGCTAAGAGGTGACATGGCATGAGAACATTGAATAGACCATAGAGGTTTTAAGGTTAACAAGATGATAATTTCAGTTAATTTGCAAAATAAAAAAGGTTAAAGGGATCGTGTAAGTGTCACATTGTAACAAAACTCAAGGAGTGAATTAAACATTTGCTTCCAACACCCACCTCTCACACACATGATGGAGTTTTGTGGATATATAAATACCACGGGAAAGGAAAGGTTAACACTACCCAAGATTTATAGGAAAAAATATAATAGAAAAGATGAATTGCTTCTATTGGTAGCCAAAACATTTTCAACTGTTCAAATTTTGAAAGTTGTGCATAAATGTAGAACTTTTGAAGAAACAAGAGCCACAAGGTGGCAATGTCCTCGACATTGCCACCTATTGTTGCAAGAGGATCTAGAGCTAATTTTGTAATGGAAATAACTTGTGCCAAACCTTTGAAAGTGTTATATTTCCATGCTCCAAAAAATTTGTTACGAAACAACATGGAAAGGCACTAACAAATAACAACATGATGAGTTCAACAAACGCCTCAATTATAATCTTATTACTACATTCCTAGCATAGACTAACACTCTCTCTTGTTAAGGTACATGGCTTCACTTGGTACCTCATAAGATCAAAAGTGTATCTTCCAAAGAGTGACTACCTAACAATATTATGCGACTAGACTAGAGCAATCCTTCGTATATGTAATGATATTAATTAAAAATGACTTTATAACCAAGCCTTGAATATAGTCTTACTGTAATCCTAACTCTAACCTATTCACAAATGAGTTTGGATTAATTAAAATTGACCACCAAACTTTATCCCAAAAGGTCATGACCCACTATGTGGTATGTTCACCCCTACACTAGAAGCTTTACAATATTTAAGATAACTTCATTGCTTACATGGTATAGAGTTGTGTTGATATTATAATAAATACACCGAAAGTATTATACGGAGTTTACGATATTTTATTGTGAAAGAAACCAAGAAGATAAATTCTATCTCTTAACATATTTATTTTTCTTATAGTGAAGTCAGAGTGAGAGAAGAGAAATTTTCTTTCCCAACATATTTCTGAGAGCGAGGTTGATCGTAGAAACAAGAAGTTTGTGAATGAGAATTAGTAATTGTTGCTCCTATTAAAAGGCTGCCACAAATTGAATCAAGGGAGCCATCCAATGGAGTCAAATGAATGACATTGTGATAGAGAGAGTTATCATGATAAAATATTGGAGCCGTTGATCTGAGTGCCCTCTATTCGAATACGCTGGGAAAGGGAGCCATCGTATCCATCCAAGCGTAGCTGCTGTGAGCCATCATACATGTACTTTTAAGGCAATTGTTGTTGTGAAATGGTGAGCCATCGTGTAATAGAAAAAAAGTGCAATTTCTCACTCTACATAATGCTTTTGATGGACCAAAACTAAAGATAATGGGTAAATTGCAGAAATGCTTACTTGATGTTTTGTGATTGACCAAAACGAAAGATAGTGGGTAAATTGCAGAAACATTAGGCTTCACTTTATCCACATCTCAAATCTATTGAGTATGTACGAACTAGGAGAATATATTGCAGAACTAGTACGTACTCTTTGTCGCCTGAACGAAATGGAAATGGGATGTTGTTTCCATACTTTTGGTCCACAATAAGTAATATTCAGTTAAGGCTTCAGTGGGGAATCCCTTACTGGCATGAATGGAAAGTTGAGTCACGAAGTAACTATTCCAACACTGCTTCTCCCGATCGGTTCTCCTATGAGTTATGGCAACAATTCGGCAATTCATTGGTTTTCCAAATTATGGCAATAGAGCGCTAAGATTCCCTTTGAAAGAAGGCCAGCTTCTAATTATAAAAATGAGGATTGGAGAATTAATATTAGTCTTCGTATTAGTATTTTCGTCATCCATTTCCCACCTGGACTTAGCTCCACGACCATTCCACCACCTGCGTTGTTGATCAATGTTTACATACACCAACGTGGCACCTAAGATTCCCTTTGAAAGAAAGCCAACTTCTAATTATCGAAATGAGGATCAGAGAATTAATACGACTCCTCTTATTAGTATCTACGACATCCATTTCTCACAGGGACCAATCCCCACGACCATTCCACCACCTGCGCTGTTGATCAACTATGTTTACATACACCAACGTGGCACCTACTACAACTTACACTACAAGTTTCATGCCCAGCTACATGTTGCATGAGCTGTAAAGGCAAGGACAAGTGCAAGGAAACATGGAGGGCCAACTGCAAATGTCATCCTAACGGACACGCACACAAATCATCACGAAACCGTGACAGTGGAGAAACCTGCAGTTCCATAGCACTAGGAAAGGATGTGAATACAGCTCTTGCGAATAAGTCTAGTATGCAGCCCTGGGTTACACCTTAGTCACATTTGCGGCAAAATTCCATAATATCTTGAATTAATCTCAATGGCTGATTGGAACAAGTTGGGATGATAAGTCTATCTGGTAAGGGAAATGTATTGACGACCTTAATCTCTGTGGTTGGTTCTATGGTCATCACCTTTCCATTTAAAACAACAATTGATTTTTCTTTAGTTCCTGGGTTGCACTTCTAATTTCTTCTTACCCTGGGCACTGTTGCATTTGCTCTTAATATGTTGTTCCATATACCTATATGGGTGGGCATTCTCCTAACTGGACTTAACACATTCATTTTTCTTGCACTGCAGAAACATGGGATGCTCTATCTCTCCATTAGATTATATTCATTTCTTTGTGGAAAATCCTTTCTTTCTACTTTGTAATAGGAAAAATACTCATCAAACATTTGGAAAATTTGTTTGTTGTTCCGCTGCTTCCGCATTTACTCTTATGCTTTTTGGAAAACCGTTTGTTGTTCTGCATTTAGCCTTTTTCTTTTGCAGGTTGTCCACAGGTACAACCGTCCAGTCGTCGCCGACTCGCCATTATTATCACCAGCATGATGAGGTGATCTGGCCGACGCATTCCTGCAAACATGGGAAATGTTGTGCACACGAATGACAGTGCAACTTGTTGAGCATGGGCATAAGCATAAGCTTCACATATAGCAATGATCCCTGTACGAAATACTTCCTAGCATCACTTTTTTTGGGCATATAGTCATCCGCAAAGCATTGCATAAAAAATCTGTAGTTCACCCTTTCACTTTGAATGTTCAAATGATGCTTTGGATATTTACGAGACATAAATCTAGCCTATTCTCCCTTCATATGATACGTATACTTTATTCTATGGATGGAAGTTCGACGTGGGGAATTTGTTTGATTTGAATTTCATCAATGGTGGTTGAAGAACCGATAGTTAGAGCATTTGGTTTAACCATTTAGGAGAGATTCGGCACGTTGGCACTGAGCATGATATTGGAATTGTCTCTGAAGAAGCTCTAGCTCAGTCTGACTACGATTAGTCGCCATTTGCAGGAGTCCTTTAATTTGCACAGGTTCTGATTCTCCAGTGCAGCCTTTTCTATTTCGCACTATCGCGAATTAGCCAAAGATTATATTTACTTCAAGGCATGCACAGAAACTGACACATGATTCAAAGGTTGGGCCAACGCGTACTAAGTTAAATTCATTCTTTCATGTGCTAACTGATCTAATGGTGCCACTGGTTAATTATTTTGAATGCCATGCTACCAGGCAGTTATTCACTATACCTTGCCTTTCGTCAAGGATTGCGTCCAACATCGTTGCTTGCCCTTGTAACAAATTATAAAGAAAATTCGGTGTGGAAGGGGCATGCGATTTTGGTTGTTCTGATACATGCCATTATATATATGAATTCCTTTTTTTTTTAATTATACGTTATATACTTATTTATGCAAAAATCTCAACCCAATTCATCCTGTGAAAAGTTGTGCTTGAATATGCACTAGGGACCACCAGTTGATTCTGAAAACTTGCTTGCACTGGGGACCACCAGTTGCTTCTGAAAACTTGCATATATGCCAGTCTAAACGCTTGGACAGTTGAATGGCTGGCAAATCAGTCCGAACGCCAGGACAGTTGTCTTGTGGATGGAAAATCAGTCCAGACACCTGGACAAGTGAATGGAAAATCACTTTGAACGCCTACACAGAGAGTACTACCCGCCTGCACAGAGGTTGACGCAAACTCGCCGCCAGGATCTGGGGCACGAGACTCTAGGAAAACGTCATTGATACAGCACCAATGAGCAGCCAAATAAATGTGCTTTAAAAAAAAGAAATTATATTAAAAAATACAAACTATACACCAACCTTTATGAAGTTGATAAAATTTGGAAACCTACCCTAAAATAATGCGTCGACTCGAATAATATATGTTGAGGACATAATAAGCGACTTTTTCTCTACATGTGAAGTGGTTTTTGTGGTAGTAGATTGTGTAGAAGTACATACAACATAAGAGTTGAAGTGACTTGTTGTAATAGGTATGAGAGCTTATGTAAATCTAATTAATAAATAATGCAGATATATTATGATGTATTTTTGCTCGTTTACAATCAAATTTTAAACTCTAGTGTGTTGTTTGTCTACTATTTTCGTTGAATTTGTTTATAGTAATTTTGGAGAAATTTCATTTTGTGTGTGTGTGAAATTTCAAGGGATCATGACCTCACTACATCACATGATACCATGATTAAGGAAGATAAATACTAAATCATGAAGATAAATATTGAGATGATTATAGAATTGAGCCACATGACGACATGCAAACAAAAGCCTATCACAAGAATAAAAATTAGATAGTCCTAATAAGAAGATGAATATGCAATGTTCTAATTTGGATTTTTCAACTATAACCACCCTTAAAAATTTTGTATTAGAAAGCTATCAAGTTTGCCCACAATCTTTTATGCTCTAAATTATACTCATCATTATGAATTGTTAATATTTGGTTGAGCTTTGATTTTTAATTCTTTTAGATTCCGAAACTTGAAGCAATGAGACAATTCAATCACATGAAATTCATACAACCATAACACAAGATATACCCTGGGGAAAATCCTCAAAACAATAAGAACAAAAACCCCAACAACTCTTCTCAGTATAATATAACAGATAGCAGAGAATGTATTTCTTTTACAACATAGCAAATTGATTTCCAAAGATAAGAGATTACCAAACACTCTTGGCGAAGATACAGAAGCAATAAAGAAGAGAGATCAATCAGATGTGTTTTCAAGTGTGCCCAACACATCAATAACAAGCAAGAAAAATAACCTGCACAAAGAGAAGCGCCTTGCCTTCAAGGGAGAAGATAATTCACTTCACATTGGATTCATCAATCCCGTACAACATATTTATACATTCTTCTCATGCATCGACTTCTTCTAACTTCAAGATGAACTCGCCCTCGAGCTGGATGTATCAATCTTGCATGAAGAAGTGCACCCCACTTCTCATGCAGTGCTTTATCTCACTGAATTGTCTCTTAGGATGAACTCGTCTCTTAACTGAAATCTTGCCCACTTAGTTAGGTGGCTAACTTAAGTGTCGTCATGCAAGTGTCGCAACTCAAGTGTCGTCTTTTATTTTAAAATAAGTGTCGTCATGCAATAACACTTATTTAATTAGATATTCTTTGTTGTCACTTAGTTAACTCTCTTTAACTGATTCTTTCTTGATAACATCACTATAGTGATCAATTCGAGTTCTCCTTGATTTACTGAAGTGTCTCCTTTTAGTTTAACTAAAGTGAAAACACTTTAGTTAACCAGTCCTTCTTACTTAACACTTAGTTAGCTATTATTAACTGGAATCATGCTGATTGATTTACTTGTAGTGACCACTGTGAGTTCTTTAGTTAACTGAGGCATACATTGTGGCCTTAATTGAAGCTTAACACTTTGAGTTCACTTAGTCATCTCATGATCAATTCAAATTCTCTTTTTCTTTATGCATTTATCTTTATCTTTTACTGCATGGTCAATATGTGCTAACTTTAATTATCCATTACATTATACTAAGAAGAATTATCGTATGTTTTGATCATATTATATTATTCTGAACCAAATGATCATATGCTAAAGTAATTCACTTTAGAGGTGATCAATCTCTAAAGGAGACTTAATAGCAACTGGTGATCATGGTTAATGATACACTACACAACATTAAATGATTTTAACAAGTAAAGCATGACCTTTATACGGAAGGTCCACCTCTATACGGGAGGTCCATCCCATGGATACTTTTATACGAAAGGTTCACATGAGAATCATGACTTGACACACAAGTCCGCAGCTTTGTCCAACAAGACTTTACAACATCATTACTTTGATCAATTACCTCTATACGAGAAGAATAACCTTTACATGAAAGGAAATCAAAGTGCTCACCTCTATATGGGAGGATCAATCTTGATTATACAAAATTGGTTTGGAGAATGTCTCGTGATGCTGTATATTTAACATGAACCATGGTGACAATTTTAAGATATTCTATCATTGCCAACACTCTTAATATGAATGGAAGAAATTTCGCCATGCATAAATAAGAATTGGTGTAGAGGGTCGAAAAGGAAGATCGAGATGTGTTAAATTTTGGAATGAAAATGTGTTGCTTTACTAACATGTTCAATACCATCTTACTAATAAATTATTATTTTTACAATTATTTTACAATAAAATGAAGATTTATAATAGTCACCTAACTTTATTTCATTGTTTTTAAAAGACCGATCATGAACTGAACCAGGTTGTGAAGACTATGATTTTATAAATTATTATTTTTACAATTATTTTACAATAAAATGAAGCTTTAGAATAGTCGTCTAACTTTATTTCCTGGTTTTTAAAGGACCGATCATGAACTAAACCAGGTTGTGAAGATTATGATTTTAATATCAAAACAAGATTAATGAGCAGCAAGGCTGCTTATTCCTTGCCATTGACTTTAATTTAAGATGAAAGACTAAGTAGAATTTAGCTTTAAACAAATGCAACAAAATCTTCATGTTACAAAACTAATTTATTAATTTTTAATTAAATTGACCAATTCTTTTAATTTGATAACTAGCGAACAAAAAGTCAAGATGCATAAAATAATTATGTGTCATGACCAAAGGCAAAGGCAGGGAAAACACCTAATTATTCCACACAGTGATGAAGATGAAAAGGTATATATTCCAAAGAATCATTACACCATCGTTGCTTCACAGAGTTGTTCAGGGTGAGCGGAGCGTTGCCCTTATTAGATGAAGCTTTTTAGATGCTTCTACAACAAATGCTGAGATGAGTCAATAGAGACTCGTTCTCATTGTAATTTGTAATTTGTGAAGGCAAATTCAATATGATTTACCCAAAATATCTTAGTTGGGAAACAAATAAATTGCCATGTTCTTGGATTTTTAACTTGCTATTTAAATTAAACTACAAATTCTAAATTATTATATTTTCACAATCATAAAAATAGGATACTTAGTTGGGAAACAAATAAATTGCCATGTTTTTGGATTTTTAACTCCCTATTTAAATTAAACCACAAATTCTAAATTATTATATTTTCACAATCATAAAAGTAGGATACAAACCATAAGATTATGATTTTATGAGTAAATTATGAATTGGGAATTTAAATAATAAATTAACTTAAAAATTTGTTTTTAAAATTATTTAAATAATGAATTAAGTTGATTGCCGAGTTCAAAAAAATTAATAATTGTTGGTGACCTTAACTTCACCAGGGCTGCTGCATAAATTTGGGGTCCTCGGGCAAGATTGGATGATATGGCTAAGTTTTTTACCAACTTTTTACATTCTTATGATTTGGTGGATGTCTTTCCATGTGTCCTCGCCCCCCCTTGGACAAATGAAAGGGTTGGAGAAGATGGTATTCACAAACGACTGGATAAATTTCTAGTTAAAACAAACTTATTGTAAGCATGGGACCACCATAGATCATGGATTGGGGAAACAAAATTCTCAGACCATTGGCTTGTAATTTTTCAGATAAATGACACTCATTGTCAATTGAAGTATCCATTTAAGTTTAATAGCTAGTGGTTAATAAATGAGGATTTTTGCAGCCTTATCAGAAGTTACTGGACAAAGAATGAATTAGACCATGATTTGAATCCAATGGATTCTTTTGTGCTCAAGCTTCGGAACCTCAAGGATGTGGTTACAAAATGGATAAAAACAAGCATAAATTGGATTTAAAGGAGTATAAGGAGTTGGAAGATCAAATTCAGAGTTTGCACCTCAAGAATTTTAATCAGCAACTGGACAATGAAGCATTTACTAAATTAAAATTGTTGCAGCAGAAGAAATAAGATATACTTATACAAGAGGAGATGGACTGGAGGCTCAAGAGCTGAGCCATATGGATTGGGTTGGGGGATAAAAACACGAAGTTTTTTCATTCATATGCTTCACAAAGGAAAAATTCAAATGCTATTTGGGAGCTCTGTGATGATGAAGGAAATAATATTTCAGGTATGGAAAAGTTGCATTCCACAGCAAGTTGTTATTTTGGAAATTTTTTTGTTGATACAGGGAAATGTGATTTATTCACCAATTAAAAGTGGCCAGACTATTTCCTGCTTTTTTTGATGTCCATGAGGCTGAGGAATTGGGGAAAGAAGTTACCCTGTTGGAGATTGAAGAAACACTGAAAGGCTTTGCTAAGGAAAAGAGCCCTAGGCCTGATGAATGGATGGTTGATCTTTTTCTGCACTTTTTTTATATTATGGGTGAAGATATTTTGAAGATGGTGGAGCACTCAAGAACTGAAGGATTCATCTCTGGGGCCTTAAATTCTACTTTTCTCACCTTAGTTCCAAAGCAGAGCAAACCAACTACTTTTGGGGACTTTAGGCCAATTGCTCTTTGTAACTTGGCTTACAAGCTAATCTCTAAGATTATTTCGGCAAGACTGAAGCCTACTTTGTCAAGATGTATTTCTTATAAACAATTTGGTTTCCTTCAAGATCATCAGATCCTTGATGCAATTGGCATTTCTCAGGAGATTATCCATTCGATAAAGAAAAGAAAATTGAAAGCTTTTTTGCTTAAAATGGATTTGGAGAAAGCGTATGATAGAGTTGATTGGGTTTTTTTTGCGATTGATCCTCATATAGATCGACATACCTCCTTTATCCTTAAGGTGGATTATGGCATGTGTTACCACTGCAAACATTGTTGTGTTGGTCAATGGTGCTCCATCAGAGTTCTTCAAGAGCACAAGGGGCATTAGACAAAGCTGCCCTTTGTCTCCACTCTTATTTATGCTAATCATTGAAGGACTAAGCAGATTGATAAGGAATGCAAAATATGAAGGTTCTATTAAAGGTATTAAATTCTCATCTGATTTGTTCCTCACACAACTTTTGTTTGCTGATGATGTCCTTTTAGTAGGGATAGACTCTGTTGAAGAATGGAATAATGATAAGGGCATCATTAGGACATTTTGTGTTGCATCAGGAATGATGGTGAGCAACAAAAAATCCAGTTTACTGCATTACAGAGTTGAGAACACTAAGCTAGCTGAAATCAAAAATATTTTGCCATACAAGTTTTGTCAACTGGAGGATGGCTTCAAATATTTAGGCTATTTCTTAAAGCCTAATGGATACAAGATAAAAGATTGGCTGTGGTTATTGAAAACAATTGAGTGAAGGATCAATCCGTGGACCTACATGTTACTTTGTATTGGTGGAAGACTCACACTTGTTAAATCAGTTTTGACTGGGATTCTGGTATATTGGTTCTCCCTCAATCAGGTACCAAGTTATATCATTAACTGCTTAAGGAATTTTTTTTTTCAACTTTCTGTAGACGAGAGGTCTGGAACGTATCAACCTGGTTATGGCAAGTTGGGAGAGATTAGAAATTCCAGAAAGTTGTGGAGGATGGGGGATAAGGAATTTATCCATCTTCAGTAGTGCACTTAGATTAAAAAGTTTTTGTAGAGGTATTTTTGGAACTACTCTCTGGACTAAGGTTCTTTTTGTGAATTATATTAAAGGCGAGGTTACAAATTGGATTAGAGGAGCTTCCCCTATTTGGTTTGGTTTCATTAAAGTTTACAATTAGCTGGAAAAGGACCTTACATGGAGGGTAGGCAATGGTAAAGAGATTTCAGTTGGGATTGCCCTGATTTTGGGTTTAGAAGAAAACTACACTCTTTCAAATGATATCCTAAACTACTCGAAGGATTATGATCTCTACACAATCAACAAAATAAAGAAGACCAAAGATAATACAAACAATAATTCTTGTTGGTTTAATGCAAAGGATCTGGGTTTTACAGGCATTGTAGTTTCCGAATGGGATAATTATATCAACAAGCTGAATTCGACAGTTTGTAGATTATCAAAGGAAAAAGATATGTTATTATGGAACAGTAACAACGAAACTGGAATGGTGACGACAAAAGATGCATATAGTGCTATTATTAAAAATATATGTAAATTCCTGCAAAATTGGTGGTATAAGAAACTGTGGCAGTGGAAGATCCCATTAAAAATAAAGTGTTTCATGTGGCATGCACTTCAAGGAGGTCCGAAGACATGGGATAATTTAATTAAAAAAGGATGGATTGGGCGAAGTATATACATTCTGTGTAAAAATAGTCCAGAGACTTCGAATCATCTCCTTGTGGATTTCAGGTCCACTATAACCATTTGGAGCAAGATCTTGACTCATCTCAATTTGGATCAGAAGTGGGGTGTGGGAAATTTTGACTTGTGTGCACTCAACTGGTTCAGAAATTATAGAGTTTTTCCTTCCTTTCCAACTTTGATCTCGTGGGCTATATGGTATACCAGAAACAAAGTCATATTTGAAAACAAGGATCTGATTATAATCAGATTATGATTTTGATTAAAGAACACTGTTCAGATGTTGTTGGGCTCAAATCTCAGAAAGTTAGCTCGTTTTGTACTTTTCTCAATAGACTTGTAACTTTTTTCGATGGTGCGGCCTCTAATAGATTATGTGCAGCAGGAGGTGTTATTTTTATAAACAAGGAACATTTCTTCACCCCGAGGATGAATTGTGGAAAGGGCACAAATATGAAATCTGAACTGTTGGCCCTTTCGTGTGTATTAAAAGTGGCAAACTCCTTTGGTCTAAATGAGATTTTAGTTTTTGGGGACTCAAGAGTGACTATTAAATGGGAATGTGGTGAATATAAACTTTATGTTATATCTCTTTTTCAGTGGTGCCGCAGAATCGAGGCTAAGATATAGGTATTTAGTGATATATCATTTGATCATATATATCGTCATCACAATTCGATGGCAGATAAGTTGTCGAAGCAAGCATTGGAAGGCGAGGAGGGTGTTATCTTTTGGGAGGATTTTCAGGGCTTACAGGTTACAGAGACGGACTCTGTCAGAATCTTTGAATATTAGTTTTATGATGTAACTTTTATATGACTTAAAGATATGTATAAGGAGGGATGTAACTTTTTGAGACATTTTTTGTTAAGAAGGGGGTTATAAGTATATTTTTGATCTTAAGTCTTATATAAACTTAAACATTTTGTAATATTCGATTCAATATGAATACCAACAGTATTTTTTTTTTTCTGTTGAAAAAAAAAGAAAGAAGATTTTTATTATAATTCTTTAAAAAAGAATGCATTGTATTAAATAATATCACATTAATGTTAATAGGTAAATTATGAAATTTGACAAAATTGTTACGCTTTAAAATAACAAATACATGGATTTCAAATCACTCTTTTAACTCCCACCCATAGTATTCCTTTAACAACCCCATTGAATTTGAAAGAATCACACAATAAATATTCAATGTAAGGTATAAAAATACTAAACATGCACTACATATCTTGTAATTAAATTAAAAATTCATTTTTAAAATTTAAAATCTATTAAATGATTAATAATAATAAATACTAATTTTAAAGAATACAAATTCAATATACTTAAACCTTTTAAACTAATTTTTAAAACTCTTCTCTGTTACAAAAACAGGATCGTAGAGCAATAACAATAAACATGATACAAATATAATCACACAGACATATTATAAGAGGGACACCAATATACCGTGGTTCACCCAAGATGGGATACGTCCACACAGAAATTGCTAGTCCTTATTATTATACCATCCATCAAAGTGAAGGGATACAACCCCCAGCACAACCGTTGCAACGTCATCTTCACACTCTCTCAGTCTCTCTTACACGATCTCAGAGATCTTTACAATACACAATACCTAATGCAACAACCCTAGCCGTATTACAATGTCTTTCTTTTAAAGGGGAAATGCAATGGGAAAATACCATGGGTTACCCAAAACCACGGGCCCGTAATCTGTTGGTGAAAACAACCCAAAAATTTCTTTTGGGGACTACGCCCCCGAACCCCTGCTGGCCCCCGGACCCCCTAGCTAGGGGGTATGATCCCCCCTGGAACCCCGTGGGGGGGGAATTCCCCCCACACCCCCGCTAGGGTGAGTGTACAGTCCACCTGCATATCATATAAAATTGGGATACAAACACAGCTAAACAACAACAACATCTCTAAATCTGGAAGATCAGGCTCCACAACCAACATTTTCTCTACTTATTTATAGTGAAAACTAAATACCACCATTCCTTACCATTATAGCTTACACAATTATGAGGATCAACCGTGTACTTTAACTAAAAATTCATAATTTTGTTGAAAATCATATATAAAATTCAATTCAATAAATTTAAAAGATGGCAAATGACATGTTAAATATATTACTCGTTTGAAAATTATTGTTTAAGGAGGGAGTGAATTAATAAATTCTATTTTTATTTTTTTATCTATTTATATAAAATAAAATATTTTTTATTGATTAATTTTTAAATTATTTTATTTAAAATATAAAAATTATTTATTAATTTATTTCATTTTTGTTTTAATTTTTTATTGTATCTTATAATATGAATAAAGTGTACCTTATTCTCACTTTCATATCCATAATAATATCCTAATAATGTTAAACTTTTTTAAATATGAATTAAATATACTTACATTTTATTTCATATTTATATTTATATTCATAATAATTTTACTAAATCTCCCTTTTCCATATAAATTCAATGTATGGATACTATATCATCTTAACCTAATCAATTTGGATTTTGTATATGTTTATTTTTATGTATTATTTTTTTTCATTGTTAAATAGAAAAATGAAAGTTTTTCATTTAAATGTTGTCCAAATACGTTTTTTTCATTATTCATCTTATATGAATGTTTCTTTGTGTTTTTCCAAGGACTTCATAAAACACTTTTCCTCCCTTACATTATAGGTAACTTTCCTTTTTAATTTGGTTCAGAACTTAATAGGACAACTCATGATAACTTGTGTATTGTGAGAAAGATAATTATGCCATACATGGTATGAAATAATGGCAATTGTATATGAAATGGAATTGTTGATGAAATGATGATGAATTGGGTTTGTTCATTTGATTTTATAAGATCTTTTTCATATATATATATAGTCCACTTATTAGGAGAGTTATGTGATCAAAATTTTTCATCGTTCCACTTATTTTGAGATTTATGTGGTCACAATGTTTTTGTTCAAATTTTTTTTTTTTTTTTTTGAGATTTTCTTATGGTGAATAGGTAAAGGATTTGATTTTTATTGTGAGAGGTACACAATCTTTCCCAACTCATATTATGGTTGAAGATACTTATTTTGGCTACCTTAATCTTTTTAACCTTATTAATAATGGCAAAACAAGTCCACATGCTTACAAACATGATTCACATGCTTGCTAGTAGAAACTTGTAGATTAATACCTAGAAGTCTAGAGATCATTGGACAAATGCTTTAATTTCCATCTTTATTAGTATTCACAATAATTTTTTTACTCCTTTTAGTAGTCAATATAGTCTAGTTATTATTTAATACTAAGGAGAAATATTGACTACATTGGGTCCTTTAACACAATATTGATCAGATTGCATGCTTAAGGGCAGTAGTGTAGTGATTAGGTTTCATACCATGTAGATCATGGTAGTGATCACATTGCATGTATAAGAGAAATAGTGGTCAGGTTGCATGCATAAAGATAGTAGTGATTATGTTGCAAACATATTTATGTAGGGGCAATATTGGCTAATTCACTTAGGCTAACTATATCAATCATTAGGGTTCTTGAAAGAGGGGATCACATGCCTAAAGGAAATGATAATAAATTGGTTATATGCATAGGGGTCAATGTTATTAGATTGTATGCATATGGGCAATCAAGGTAGTGATTAAAATAGATGCACAAATATAGATCAATGTGGGGCATTAGAAATACTTAGCTTCACTTCCATACCAACATTCACTTGTATATTTAGTTTTTACATACTTCGAACTAAATTTCAGTAGAATTCCATTATTGTTTAGGGTCCAACCCCAAATACTATGGAGGCCTCTCTTATTTATATCTTTTATGGGGTTAGCCACCTCATCCCGTGCAAAATCCTTCATTTTTTAAATTTATTAATTCTTAACATTCATCCCCTTAGGTGGCATCTCCACCATTTTCCAATTTTTCACAATTAATAAATTAAGGGACTATTCATCTACTCCATGTGTCATTTTAGTTTTCTCCATTGTTAATTTTCTTAATTAATAATTATGGATTTACAATAAAATAATCTTATTTTCAAAAGCCCCAAAAAATGGTTTACTTTTTACATAAATCAATATCATTACCTTAGCATAGCTCACTTTCTAGAAGGTTTAGCTACTAAGAAGTAAGAACTTTCCCTTCCTTACTACATGTCCCTCATGATCTTGACCACGATGCACGCCTCCTCTAATGGTATAAATACTCAAAGGAATCAAACCAATGTACCTCTACTCCTAGATAGGTGGGTTCGCCAAACTATATGACTTCCTTATCTTAAATATTATGAAGGAGACTTTGTGCCTTTTCAAGAACTAGGTGGACACACCAAAACAACTCCACTCATCCATATAACAAGTCCAAAGCCTCCCAATTATACCTCACTCCCAAATGTTGGCCACTTGGCAAGGCATTGCCATGTCTCCTGCACATGCACAAATCAAGAGAACACATCAAGTAGCATTATGTGATTGCACAACATAAACCAAAACATAATGTTGAACCACAAGTTTTCCCTCAACACCCAACACCATTCTTCTCCCATAACATATACAATACAAGACCAATCCACTGTTATTATGATTAAATAACATATTCATAAAAGAAATATGAGATTCTTGAGATAATAAAACTCCATTTTAGAAACTATACATGGATTATAAATATTTTACCACCCAAATAACAATCTCTTATTCAAATACAATAGAATTGATCATAGTTTAACCAACATCTAAAATACGCCATGAAGAGTCCACTTCAAATGAATTTCATAGTTAGAATCTTATAATCCATGCTAAAGGAAATTTACTTTAGTAAATAAATTTCTAGATAACAAGAAGCTCATTCAAAATGTAAGATTCAACCAACACCACTTCACATATGGAA
The DNA here is from genome assembly GCA_027924585.1 of Larix kaempferi. Taxonomy (NCBI): domain Eukaryota; kingdom Viridiplantae; phylum Streptophyta; class Pinopsida; order Pinales; family Pinaceae; genus Larix; species Larix kaempferi. The sequence continues at coordinate 12,500,003 of BSBM01000099.1, forward strand.
TAAATCAAAGTTTGTATTATAACCAACATCACTATCCATAAGAAAACTAACTCAAAGTTAGCAGGTCATTTAGCGTTGTGTTTAGTACACCATTCTATTCTCTTAATCGAGATTTTATCCTCATACCATGGAAACATCAATATCCAATCAAAATATCCATCAACTAATTGAAATTACTAATCAATAAGCATTTACACTATTATTCAAATTAACTAGGAAATATACTTGATATCAAGTTGTTGAATCTTAAAGTAGGGGCGAATCCATGAAGGTGTGTAACACTTTTTGTCCAAAAGTGACGGTGAAAAATCAATGTTTTACTCATCATTAAATCGAAGCCATCAAAACTCAGATATGCCTTGTGAATTCTGACACACAACAAAAACAAATTGTAGGGAATTATGTCATCTTTTTAACTATATATCTTTTTAAAATAATAAAATTATTTAATATGCCAAAATTGCATTTAATGATAGGTTTGTTCATGTAAATTTCAACAAAAGTTTACGAGTGGCTTGTGTGCATGTAAAATAATTTAGTGATAAATGCATATATATATATATATATCTCCCGATGGGCTAGCTCAAGTGGTTGAGTGCTGTAAGTTGTGAGCAGAAGGTCTCGGGATCAAATCCCCAGGTGGCTATACATTGCTATTTAAGGGCCTCACTTGATGTCCCCACCGGGTTAGGCCCCGTAATCAGGGCCGATGGTTTACCTTGGGTACCATCCTCAAAATGAAAGGAAGTACTTGAAGGTTTCCCCATGACATGTTGCAATGAAATATATATATATATATATATATATATATATATATATATATATATATATATATATAATCTACACAAAATACATTGGGGCGCGCACACACACACACACATATATATTTATTTTGGAAATTACTTTTTTTTATTAATTTTTGAAACTGGCCATTTCACATTTTAATCGCATTTGTACACATGTGTGTGCATGTAATTTTTTTTACTAGTTACAAAAAATGAAAAAAAAAAAACAAAAAATACCGTTTTGAAGGGGATACGTTGATGTGTGGAGTATATATTTTTTGAAACCTTTTAGTTGTGTACTTTTTATGTTGTTGATTTTTCTTTGTGTTGATTTGAAGTTGTGGACATGGTTTTTAAGTGTATGTTTGAAAAGAAAATAAAAAAAGAATTATCATATAAACTCAAAAACTTGGAAATTATATGCTAATGGATAGATGATTCATTGACAAATCCATTGGTATGAAGTCCACCACATAAGGTGCATCCCAAGATAGGGTTTAGGCCTACCGAATATGTCAGTGAAATTAAGTTTGGAATTGGGGGCTAAAAGTTTGATTTTAAAGCCCGAGTAATAGTTTTTGGCAAGCAGAGGGCGCGAGTATGGAAAAAATGATCTCGATCGAGCTTTTGCTAAGCCCTCAAGCTCAATCGAGGGCTTAACCAAGCGCTCGATTGAGCTATTGTCATTATTAAAAGATACAAAGATGTTCATGGGAAGACTATAGAAAGTAAAAAGTAGCTCGATCAATCTTTTAGTTTAACTACAGATAAACCCTCAACCAATGTATTTAAAAATCACTCTACTTTCCCTCTCTATTTACTTTCATACACTAGTTTAAATAGGATTTGCTATGGCATATACAAGATAGTGAGACACCAAATTAGACCTTGTGAAATAAACACAAATATAACAAGCTACATTAACAAACCATTTTATTTTGACCCAACTTTTCCTTTGAGATTAGCTTGGGATCATAAGTGGCTCAAGTCAATGCTTGAGTCATCCCAATCGTAATGGTTTGATAATTAATTGGATTTGAAATATTACTTGACTTGATGAGGGGACATAGTCTAGAATAGCATACCATTGAAAACATTGATAGTGGGAATTGGTAAAACATCTGAGCTACATTTGAAGATTAAATTTTAAGTCTCTTCCATATGTCACATTCTAGTACTCAACATAGAAACAATCAATGAGATGATTTCGAGGATGAAAAAATAAGAAGATGGTAGGTAGTAACTTGCACTTTCATTGGTATTTGTGACTATTTGAGAATCTTTGTTTTCCTCTTTCCCTTTATCTTGATCTCATGGAGCCTCTTTCCTCTTTGGTTGCTCGATGTCTTCCTTTAATTCCTTTCTATTGCAGTGGATCACTCTTCGTTCATGAATGTATATATATTTTAAACAAGTATATATATTTATTATTATTATTATTATTTTCAATATGTTTTTTATATTTATACACTAGCGTATATACCAGTATATACACTGTTGTATATACCGGTATATACACTAGTATATATACCAGTGTATGCACCAATACACACACCATTGTATACACCAGTGTATATATATGTATATACTGGTATACGTTAGTAATATACACTATAGTGTATATACTGGTATATACACTATTGTATATACCAGTCCTGGTCTCTCACCTTACCACTAACCACCACTACCCGATCTCTCTCTCTCTCCCCCTTCTAAACCCCTTCTCCTCCCCTGCCACTAACCCCCTACACCCCTTTGTTTCCATCTCTCCTTGCTAACATTGGTGTATACACTGGTATATTATACACTAGTGTATTTACTGGTATATACACTAATATATATACCAGTATATACACTAGTGTATATATCGATATATATTAGTGTATATACCAGTCCTGGTCTCTCACCTTACCACTAACGACCACCACCCAATCTCTCTCTCTCCCTCTAAACCCCTAACCCCTAATCTCTCTCTCTCTCTCTAAACTCCTTCTCCTCCCCTGCCACTAACCCCCTACACCCCTTTCTTTCTTTCTCTCCTCGCTAACACTAGTGTACACACTGGTATATTAGTATAGACTCGTGTATACACGAGTGTATACACTCGTGTATACACGAGTGTATACACGAGTGTATACACTAGTGTATACACTAACACTAGTGTATTTACTAACACTAGTGTATACACTAGTGTATATACCCGTATCATGCATAGATTTACAAATAATTTACTTTTAAAAACATGCACCAATTTCTATTTAACACCACATCAATAAAACAAACTATGCATAGATATTTGACGAAAATTTTATATATATGTGTATAAAATGAAATTATAGACAAATATGGGAGACACCAATCTCCACTGATGTGAGCACCGAATCACTTAGACACCCCTTTGATTGGGACACCAATCCCACTGGAAAGCACCAACTTGCAGGCTGTAGGATTCAACCTGTGAGGACACCAATCCTCTGCACAAGCACCAAATCGTAGTGATCATGCACCAAATTGAGTGGAGACACCATATCCTTTCCTTGCCTCGTCCAACCGCCTTGAGATATAAATGTTGCTATATACTGACTACAGGTCTGCGCACACAAAGATTTGCACTATGCTTCACTGACTGCGCACACTTCTACTGGTTCAATTCTGATCACTATTTATTTTACACTGTATTATTCTACAATTCAGTTCTACAATATAGATTATGCGCACATATACATCGACATACTTTGATCATTCTCTGCACACTTAGATCTACACATTTACTGTGGACTCAGATGTGCACACTCAACACGAACCATCATTTTCAATTAAGATCCAAGAATTCATCCTCTACTTGAAATCAACGTTCTTTACTCAGACTTCCATGTTTACTTGGATGGATGTCTCAATAGATTGATCATCTCATTTATTTATACGACTATCAAGTCACCTCTTAGGCCGACAAAAATGTTGTATGATAAGGTTATATATTGGAATATACACTAGTAATATACACTAGTGTATATACCAGTATATGCACTAGTGTATATACTAGTATATATTGGTATATACGCTAGTGCATATACTGGTATATACACTAGTGTATATTACTAGAGGACCGACATATACACTAGTGTATATATTGGTGTAGATAGTGGTATATACACTAGTGTATATACTGGTGCATACACTAGTGTATATAATGGTATACACACTAGTGTATGCACCAGTATATACACTAGTGTATATAATAGACGTGTATATGGGTATATACACTAGTGTATATACTAGTATATGCACTAGTGTATATACCAGTATGTACACTATATACAAAATTTGAATTTTTTATTTTTTCCAAATTTTTTACATTAATTTGGAAAGTTTTCAAGTTAATTAGAATTTTCAGGTAATAAATATGATTTTTTTCTTTGAATTTTCAGTAATAATGTACTTACGGATATTCACTAACATGTTTCATACAATCTATTTTACATATGTTGAATGTTTTGTAAGGACCGACAACAAGGGAAGGGAACGTCGTCCTAAGAAAATAAAAATTATGAAAGATGTAAATTTGGTCAATATCTCGTCTAGAGTGGTGCTGGAAGTTAATGAAATAGGGAAAAGATTTTATAAAGCTATGTGGTATATAGTGGAAAAAATGTATAGACGCACAATCCAATGGCTCCAAGAATCAAGTATATTTAAACTACAGGAAGTGTTTCTAGAACAATGGTCAATGGGACTTGTCAGACTTGCAATAAGTGTAACAATTACATATTGACATTTTGATTATTGTGGACCTTTAAATGTGTCCCATTTTGTATGACAAAGGGCCTCTTATTCATATATAATAAAATAAGTTTCTTATTATATTGCATTGCCCAATGCCATTGTAAAATGTTACATTGCTAATTAAATATATGGATGATTAAATATTACAATGAACATATGTGAAATCTAATGATCTAACAAATTAATCCCAACATCATATCCAAACGCAACAATTAAAATTCAAATTATATGACTACTATTGTAAACATTATTTATTTCATAATGAATAATGGAATTAAAAAAATAAAAATAAAATATAGATATATCAGTACATTGTAATTTTTATAATAGCCCCCGGTCCCCTGTCACCAATGAGAAAATGATTACCAATGTTTTTCATCATTTTAATCGCATTGGTGCGTTTAAGTCAAAGTCGTACCGGTGCAGTTTATGATTAAATGTAAACATTGATGCTTTTAAAATCACATCGCACCGGTGCAACAAAGTATTAGTTATATTCCCTAGTGCACTTTTATTATTTGTATGCATTGATGCTTTTACAATAAAATCGCATCGGTGCAACAAAGTATTTGTTGCATGCACTGGTGCATTTTTATTATTTGTACACACAAGTGCTTTCAATATAACAACACACCGGTGCGACAATATATTGTAACTGTATCGTAATGTAAAAAATGAAACGAACGTTAGTGCCATAGTCAAATTCACTGGTGCGTCTTCCTTCCCATTCAGCACTGATGCATTATAAAAGGACATGAGAACTAGTGTGATGTTTCTTATAAAGCACCAATGCACATAAAGTTAAAGAGCATTGGTGCCATTAAGATTGTTGTATGCACCAGTGCTTGTATATATTAAAATGCATCGACTCTTTTTAGCTTTGTATGCACCAATGTGTTCAATTCAATAAAGCGCAATGGTAAAAATCCTTCGCTAAAGCTTTTGACTGCTGAGTATGTTTTTTAATTATAATAAATTTCAGTAAAAACCTTTGCCAAACCATCTGGTACCATTGGTGGAGGTTGTAGTGGAGGTTTTTTTTGACAATTTGGGCAATCTTTAAACACTAATTTCGCTATAACCTCCGCTATAGGGTATTTTCCTTGTAGTGTTAGTAGATACGTCCTTCATACAAAATATGGATACAATGTTACCATTGGATTTTAAGGATTTATGCCTACCTTTCAGGTTTGTTATTGATTGAAATTTATTTGGATGACAATTGTTGGTGAGAAGCATAATTTCTGGTATTTTATGAGCCTGACACTTGCTTTGATTGGTTTAGAAAAGGGTTTTAATATCTCTAAGCATTTTTCCATGCAAAGGAAAATTAACAGCTCCACTTCTCAGAGAGCCACATGACTGTTGGATTTTCATTAGTTCGATTAGATATGCCATGCTCTATATATGTATTTCTATAGTTTGATTATATATGGATCCATTGAGTGCCATTTGGCATAGATAAAAAGATTAAATTTACGAAGGTGGCAACCTCTCAAATTGCATAGAGCTATTCTAGGAGCAAGAAATATTAACATTTCTACTCCTCATAGAGCCATGTGATTGTTGGATTCTCAATGTGTGTGTGTGTGTGTGGGTGTGGGTGTGTGTGTGTGTGTTGTTTAAGCCGACATCTTTTGCTTAATTATATTTTAAATTTTATTTTTGGGAACATGACGTTATGTTACATAACGTGACAACATCTCCTCCATACTGAGTTATAAAGCACCTCTTAATGCAATAAATGAGATATACCTAAATTATCTTAATAAAAATGTCATTACAAAGTTTTTCTTAAAATAAGTGAGGCACATTAATGTACATCTATAAGTTTATTGAGAATGTACCCAATTTAAATCTTATAATTAAAATGCATTTGAATGAGTTAAATGAATTTAGTAAAAATATCATTACAAAGTTTTCATTAAAATAAATAAATAAAAAATAAAAGAATTCGTAAATTACAACTATATATCAACCACAAATTTATAAATTATTATATAATTTATAATAAATTACTAGATCAAGTTCAACAACCATTATGCATTTTATTTATTGTATACATAATTTAACTAAAAAATAGTTCATTACATAATGTCAAAATTAAATCAACATAGCTTATTTGCATGAATAAAAGGTGTTGTGTTGTACTTGTTAAATTTGGTTATGCAAATCAAATCAAAGAATTTGCACTAGTATAATGTTAACAAATGTGTTTATAAGCCCCGAGGGGTAGCTCAATTGGTTGGAGCTTCTGAGTCCAAGACTGATGTCCCCCCAGGGTCATTCTGAGATGTTCATGACCTCTAGGATGGCTTCATCCGAAGAGAAATTATGATCTAGGAGATCATGGGTACTATGAGAGTTCAATGCCCAAACATGTGAAGTATAGGGAGCATATTCCTCCATCTTGGGAAGATTTTGATTTGGTTCTACCGAAGCCATTTGAATAGCTTGATAAGTGAGCTCTACGGCAGAAAAGGGAACACTACTCTTCGTTTCATCATGTGGTGCGGAAGTATGAGTATTTCCATCATTATTTTCATCTAAGATGTTTTCTTTGGAGGTTCCAACTGATGAGGTAGAACCAACCTCCGATGTGGAGTTAGAAAAAAATCTTAATGGAAAGTACACTTCCGATGTAATGGTTAAAATTGGGGCAGTGTCAGGGGTCAATATTGGTGGTGGAATTGGAAAAGTTCCCAAAAAGGATGAGTCTTTAAACATTTCTACCCCAACATCCTGAATCACCGTCGTTGCATCCCCTACAAAAGGTACATTCGAGTGGAGACCTGTTTCAGGTGTGCAGTAGTCTAGCTGATCGATTGTGACAAACTTCTCTTGGTGGGGGAACCGAATGAATCGGAATATGGAAGATACTACAACCGTCATCTTGTGTATCCAACTGCGTCCCAATAGAAAATTGTATTCTATGGGTGCATCCACTACCTCAACATCTACTTGAACTGTTTTTCCCCCCAGTTCAACTGGGCAAGCCATGATAAGTCCATGAGGTGGGAACGAATGACCATCAAATTCTTTGAGAATTGTGTGGGATGGTACTAGGGTGGGTGATCCCAAAGCTTTCCAACAATCTAGTGACATGACACAAGTGGAGGCTCCTTCATCCACAACGGTTCAAAAAATGTTCTTACCATGTGAAGTTACTTTAATTTGGAATGCAATTTTTTAGGGAAGCCTACATGTGGGATGTTCTAAGTCAAATGTGATCAAATTAGTGTCTGATGGATCAATAGCACATATGGCAGACAATAGTGCTTTCCGTTGAGCGAGACAACTTTGCAACACCTCCAAGGCAGACATTGCACAAGGAGCTTGAGTTAAATCTTCAACCACATTGTAGTTTTGAGCAGCTCGTGCATTGGGGTTGTGTGTTGTTTTGCGGAGGACCCCTTTTGGAGGTCGAGGCACCATGTCTATGTTTGGTCTCTCAATATTTAGAAAAGGTATGTCATAAGAATGAGCCCTTGTTTGGATATGGATGTCATGTTTACCAATTGTGAAAATATTAGCGTTGGGTGGATTGCCCCCTTATGGGGGATTTGGTTGGTTTCCTCCTGGTGGAGGTACTGGCGCCGCAATAACCATCTGTTGTTGCTGGGGGAAGGGTTGAGTTAGGACAATAGGTTGTGGTTGTTTCCCTCCTCGTTGTTCCAACATGTGATGAATATCATCCATATGAGGACAAAGATGAGTAGGATGATCCCCTTGGCAAATTTTGCAAGGGTACTTGTTCTTCCGATTTTCATGATTTCCTCCAGTAGGATTATTCACCTTAAGTGCATCTCTTGTCCTAGGGTTAGCATTTGGCTTCTTCTTTTGTTTCTTCTTTTTTCCTTTTGGGTCCGCAGTTTGAACTGTAAGGAATGCGGAAGTTTGGGTATGAGTTGCAGATTGCTGAGTTGCCTGGCCAGCTGTGGGTTGCGGATTTTGAACTGACATTTGTCCCAATTGTTGGGTAATCTGTTCAAGTTGGTTAACGGATCCAATCACACCATCGCTATGAGTTCCTTTTGGCGGCCTAGCTGGATCAGACGTAGGTCTTACAGCATGGGGTATTAAGTCATAAAGTGTGCCCGATTGGGAATATACCAAATCCATTTGGTGAGCACTCTGAATGAGTTGTTCTTCAGTTATGGCTCCTGACATGGCTACATCTTTGGCAAGAGTAAGAAATAAGGATTTTATGAACCAGTCTGCTAAGAATGGGTCAGGGATGTCAACTTTTATAAGCCTTCGACACCTCCTCCACTCATGGATGTGATCCGAGATGTGAGTAGCGGTGGATTGTCTAAGTGAAGTTAAAAGTTCTGTTCCCGTCTCATAGCGGATAGGTAATTGAAAATGTGTCAAAAAGACCATAGCTAAAGATGAAAAATCTGTGAATGTATTGCGAGGCAATTCAATGTACCATTTCGTAGCAGTTCCCGTTAGGGTTCGCTGAAACAACCTTAACCTAACACTATCATCAACTAGGGAATTGGATGAACACCACAGATGGAATGTCATCACATGATTAGATGGGTCTTCCCCTGGTTTTCCGTCAAACTTGGGTATGTCTGAGGGTAGTTTAGTTGGTATGGTTGGCCACCCATTCAAATGTAGAACATGGTCATTGGTCAGCCGAGATAAATCCGGTAGATTCAATGTGGCTAGAAATGGTGACTTGGATGGTGCCGGAGCAAACATTTGATATCCAGGTGAAGCTTGATGGTTCCACTGTTGGTTTCCCTGGGCTTGAGAAGCATTCCAATAAGGGTTACCTCCTTGCAGAGATTGCATCCAAAAAGATGGGTTACTTCCTGAAGGTTGTCCATTCCATTGTGGAATAGGATGTATGTATGGATTGCCCCCTTGCAGAGGTATGTTCCATTGAGATTGGTTACTTGGTGGAACATTACCACTCCATTGTGGCATAGGATTAATGGGTGGATTTTCCCCTTGCGGGGGTATGTTCCATTGAGATTGGTTACTTGGTGAAACATTACCACTCCATTGTTGGTTAGGATTCATGGGTGGATTTCCCCCTTGCAGGGGTATGTTCCATTGAGTTTGGTTACTTGGTGGAACATTACCACTCCATTGCTGGTTGGGATTCATGGGTGGATTGCTCCCTTGCGGGGGTGGGCCCCAATTAGATTGGTTACTAGTTGGAATTAGACCACTCCATTGAATGTTTCCTTGGTTTGGATAAGCGTTCCAAGGTTGATTGACCCCTTGCGGGGGTGGTTCCCAAGAAGATTGGGTACTTCCTGGAACCTTCCCACTCCATGGTGGAATGGGGTTGGTGGACGGGTTACCTCCTAGTGTGCTACCTGTTGGGGGTATGGGATTGCCCCCAGGATTTATGCTAGGGAAGTTTGGATAATGGCCTCCCGAGGCACTTCCACTAACTTGTGGAGCATTACCCCAATTAGCATTATTGTTCCATGGTCCATTAATTCCACTAGGGATATTGAGATTCCAAAGTGAAGGATTCCCCTTGGGTTAGAATTTGGAAGAATGTTTGGTATGCCAATAGGATTTTGGCTTACTCATTGATTGTTTTGACCTTGAGTAGCCGAATCAGATGGGAAACCCAAGTTTGGTAACGCACACCCTCCAGTAGGGATTCCTGTAGGAAAAGTGGATGTACTTCCGGGATTGGGACCTGAAACTGTACCAACTGGCATTGAAGTGGTAGTTGAACTTATGGTAGCAGCATGTAAACTAACTATTGGAGTTGTGGTAGAGGTCAAGTTGGAAGTATTGTTACCTCCAGTAACCGTTTGAGGTTGTGATGATGTGGTCCCTTGTGGTCCTGATGAAGCCACAAGGATGTTGGAAGTATTGCTACCTCCAGCACTCGTTTGAGATGGTGCTGATGTGGTCCCTTGTGCTCCTGATGAAGCCATAGGGTTAGATGTTGAATTTTGCATGTGTTCCAAATGTGCCAAAGGAGGATTGGTGGTGTGCAATGGTTCACTGATGTGAAGTACCACTGGGTTTAAAAGATTTGTCAAAGGTGGATTTACGTGAGTTGTAGTGTTGTCTTCTAATGTTTCAATTTCAAATGGAGCAAGAGGATCAACAGTTTCTGTGTTTGTCTTGATAGGTAATGTTGCAGTATTTGTTTGATGTGTTTCTGCTCTATTGTTGTTAATTGAAGTTAGAAGTGTTTCAGTTTCAAAGTCAATGTATTTTGTATTTGTATCCGTCTCCGCGATGTAGTGGGGCCTTCAATTTCTTGTGACTCACCTCTATGCCGCCGTGACTGGCAGGTCGGGAAAGTAGCCACTTTGAAGAAATTTAATAAAAGGATGTGTTTAATTTTTTTTTGAAAAAAGAATCAAACAATCCTATGGATTTCTAGACTCAAAAAAAAAAAAAGTTTCCACACAGTAAAAATTCCTAGAGATTTCAAGCAAGCAAACTTACTCTTCCAAAGAACCGAAGCTCAGTGCAAAGCTGGATTAGAAGGCCTTCCGAAACTAGTAGCTGTTGAGGGATGTTAGGCCTCAGACAATTTCTAGCAGCGAAGGTATGAGAAACAGTTACAATAAACTTTAATTGCCAGGGGTGCAAGTGTTGGTTCATGACCAATCACCCTCCCAAGGAGTAAAAGTTCAAAAGTTTGTCTCAAGTATTGCAAGTGTTTCCCACTCACAATAGCCTATGTGATATCCTAGGAATAGCCGCTAAAGTTACCACTTCACAATCGACGGTCGGGCGGAACAGTTGTAAGTCGAGAACAACTCTCATAACCAGAAACTCTAGAAACAGTGATGTCACCCCGAGGATTTGTCACTGAACATAGAATCCCTTCGATAAGCTCATGTCCCACTAAATAAGCAAAAGGGGAGAACCACCCTTTAGTTATCCAGATTGACCTCGTGCTTGACGCATGTTTCAGAAGTGCTTTCCCAACAAGCGTTTTTTGCTACTAATGGATTTACTCTCTTTAATCAATTATAGTTTCAAAGTTTTGCAGCCCATGAGTGTTAACTCTCCAAACCTAATCCAGGGCACTAACCTAAACTTGTTGGTGATATGAAAATCAAAAGTTTGTCAATTTTAGATTAAGAGCCAATTTTAAGGGTAGTTTGCTTAGTTTCAGGAGTGGAAGTGAAACTGGTGGTGTTTTGACTTGAAAACAAGAAAATGAACCAAACAATGCAAAATGCTCACTACTCTACCTTTAAATTTGATGAATATTATAAATTAAGGAAGATTTAGAGGTTCATGAGTTTTTTTCAGACATGCAAAATTTCTGGTAGATTTCGTATGTTCATGCACAGTTTTTTCTGAAATATGGATAACAATTGATGTGTAAAGACCAATGTAACCCAAACAGATATCTCAAGTAAACATGAATCTAATTCTATTACACATGGGATCCCTGTTTCTCATTCACAAGATCGCTATAAGGCCCAAGTGAAGAGGATACGCAGAGCCCTTTGGAACGCTTATGAATTAAATTCTAAACTGTTACAAGTGAGATCCACTTTCTCATTCACAAGATAGACATAAGACCCAAGTGAAGAGGATACAGTGGCTCAAAAAAATGTATGCAAAAATTAAATCTACTCTGTTACAAGTGAGATCCACTTTCTCATTCACAAGGTCGCCATAAGGTGCGAGTGAAGAGGATTCGGTGGCTTGATATAAGATGCTTTGAAAAAATTAACTCCTAAACTATTACAAGCGAGATACACTTTCTCATTCACAAGATCACCATAAGGTGCAAGTGAAGAGGATTCAATGCCTCATACACAATATATCTCAAGAAAACTGAACTCTAAGGGTGCAAGTATCTCTAATCGTGCATGCAAATTATGAAGAAAATTCCAACTCCGAAACAAAATGTAACTAAATGAAAGTTTATTTCTGTTCTTTGGAAAGAAATTATCTTCAAGTTATCTCACAATGTGATGTTCAAGGTTTGTTTTTCAATGCAAATGTGGTTAGATGACCTTTTCAATATGGTTTTGATTGGTTTTGGTTTGATGTTTCCGAGAGGCATGTGCATAGGGTCTTAAGCAAAAAAGATTTATTACACATTTAAAGACAAATTTAAAAAGAAGTTGCAACTTGGATTACTTTTAAAGGTTCATGAAAAAATATAGAATCCAATTTAAGCAAAAAAACTTTTCAAAAATTTTCTAAACTTTTCAAAAGGAAAAACAAACTAAATTTTTTTAAACCAAATAAAAAGATTGTCACTCCACTATTTAAAACTTTTGCAATTTTTTTTAAATTCTTTTTCATCCAATGGAGAGGTGTTTAGTTCCAACTTAAGCAAAGCTATTCAAACTTTTCAAAAGAATAAAAAACTGAGATGTAGAAGAAAAAGAATGTTTATGTGAGTTTCAAGTGCAAAAGACAATTCTAGTGCATGTCGACTTTCTCTCCCATATTAACACGTTTTGACATGTTTTTTGGCATTTCATGCATTGTTTTATTCAAACTTAAACCAGCATCCCACTAACCATCATTCAACGAATCAAAAATTTGTCTTCTCAACAGACCGAAAATAAACCAGCATTCAAACGAATTGGCATTTCAACGAATCAGAGATTTTGTCTTCTCAACAACATTTGATGCCGAAAATAAACCAGCATTCAAACGAATTAGCATTCAACGAATCATAAATTCCATCTTCTCAACATCATTTGATGCCGAAATGAAACCAACATTCAAACGAATTAGAGATTTTGTCTTTAGTTTGAACGAACAGCTTCTCCTATTAATCCTGTTGTTTCCTCTAACAATTACTAGATCGCAGGCCTGTCCTCTGTGATAATAGCCAGGGTATTACGAAACTCGCAATCAGGCATTTGGCGAGGCGTGGTGGTGTTGAGCGTGTCAGTGGGATGATGTATGAAGAAACCAGGGTTGTCCTGAAGATCCTCTTGGAAAACGTGATCCGTGATGTTGTGAACTACACAGAGCACGCCAGGCGTAAGACTGGTATAGCTATGGAGACTGTCTATACCACGAAGAAACAGGGCAGGACCCTGTATGGTTTTGGCGGTTAAACTTTGCTTTGTAAAATCTTACGGCTAATTGACTTGCCTGAGATTAATACTGATACCTCATTTAAGAAAATTCAATGATAAAAAACGAGCTGAAGATAGTTCTGGAGTATGCAGATGAAAACTCATACGCAGAGGTCGAACAATGGTTCAAACACAGTCCGGTTCAGAAATAAATGTCAATGCCCAGAATTCAATTACAGAAAATTCAATGATAAAAAACGAGCTGAAGATAGTTCTGGAGTATGCAGATGAAAACTCATACGCAGAGGTCGAACAATGGTTCAAACACAGTCCGGTTCAGAAATAAATGTCAATGCCCAGAATTCAATTACTAAATACGCAGAGGTTTACAATTTAAAGAATACGCAGAGCTTTAAAGAACCTTCAACGTTCAACACTCCAGTTTGAGACCTTCAACGCTTCACACTCCAGCTTTTAATGGCAGAGTTTAAGATAGTGTAATAACTCAGAGTTATAAGAGTTTTTAAAATCTTTAAAATCTTTAATACTCAAACATTTTGTTATCCCACCGGTTTACATAATCTACGCATAGTTTTAATACGCAGAGTGTTATGAATCTACAATGCAGATATCTATAATCCTTCACACTGTGGCAGAGAGCTAATCTTTCAACGCAGAGATCTTTGAAACTTAAACACAGAGTTGAGGGAAATATTAAACACAGAGTTGCAGCTAATCTTTCAAGGAAGATATCTTTAAAACTTAAACGCAGAGTTGAAGGGAATCTTAAATGCAGAGTTGCAGAGAGCTAATCTTTCAACGCAGAGATCTTTAAAACTAATGCGGAGTTGAAGGAAATCTTAAAAGCAGAGTTGGAAAATCGTGGCAGAGTTGGAAAATCGTGGCAGAGTTGCATTCACACAGCTCAAAACTCAAGAAACTCAAAAATCAAGAAACTTATATCTAAAGGCAATTAGAGGTAGTTTGATGAATTAGAGGTGTAGCTAGGCTGGTTTTGAGCTTCTCAAGCTGGATCTAAGGTTCTTTTAGTGATCTTTAAGCCACAAAGGAGTAGATTTGAAGAAATAACACCCAAAAAAAATGAAGAACAATCAAGAAATTTCACCAAGCAGTATGGTCGCCAATCTGATAACAACAAATAGTGTAAGGACTTGTCTATTCAAAACATGCTATTTTACTAAGAAATTGTGAGTTTCTACGTCAGAAATGAAAAGATTATCACAAGATTCTTAAAATCTATATTCATTCATCCTAAATTCATTAAGATCTAGAGCCATTTGAGAATTAAAATCATACATGATAAGCAAAATTAAAACTCTTAAATGGCAGAAACTTGAATCAATTCATGTTAAAACAATGAGGAAGATACATAATTACACCATAATTACCAACAATCCTGGTGTGAATCCCTCCTCCATTTCCATAAGCTCTGCTTCCTTCACCCTTGATTTTGAAGAATTTGAGCTTCTCCTCCTTCAGAATCTTTTTAGCATGCCTTTGCTCTTCCTTTGTGTCCTTTACAATGCCCCATATGCCTTTCTTATATAGCATTGGGAAGTGTGCTCTCAAGTTTCTCTTTTCAATATGGGATTGTCCATTTTCATGTTTTTTGATTATTTTTGCTCAAAAACCCACTTTTCCATAGTTTTTAGGCTTTTTGCACAACTTAGCATATTTTAAGCACAATTAATGCACTTTAATGCATTTCTCTTCACTTTTTGATTAGTGTAGCTTAGTTTTGGACCTTTTTTGAGCGGTTCAATTACTGAATTTGGTCTCCTTAGGTTCTTACTTTCTTCACCTAATCATTTCATTTATGGTAGAAGTGATTAGATCAAAGAGGATTTGTCTTTGAATGTACTTGTGTTCTGTCTTCATGTTGCAGGCGCATAATAAAAATGTGCTTCTTCTGTCACATGACTAGGGGTGTTAATTTGATTGTTAACAGGAGGTTCAAATCTCTGGGTCCTTTGGGCTTAGGCTCTTGAACCTGGAGCCGACAGGGTGAGGCCCCTTCGGGTGGCCCCCACGAGAATTATTACTGTGGATGTAGCGATCCCTCCATCTTCTAGGGCTGTGAACCACATGAAAAAAGAAGAAAAACGAACATGTTCATAGAATGTACAACATGGAAAATGATTATGTGTATAAAAGAATGGCGTTGACAAATAAAATTAAAGGTTTTGCACTCCTTGCTAACTTGGTATGATAAAATTTCAACTCCAAAGAACTACCTTTTCAACGTCCATCAATTTATCATGCTTTTTGTCATTTTTAAAATTAATATGCATTTTTTTTAATTATTTCATTCTCTTACTTTAGAATGTAACATTTATACTTTAAAATTCTTAACACTGAATGTGAACAATTTATGTCGTATCGTTTCACATGATTCAATTTTCTTCACATTTAATTTTGTATATATTTTCTTATGGTAGTATTTTTTTTCGAAATATTCTATAAACCAAATCACAATTTCGAAATTATTAAATTTTCTATTATGTGTGCATGTACATATAATTATTGTACTCTTTTTTCTTCTCATTTAATGATTCTTAGACTTACACATATCCTATTTATATTGTAAAATGCTTTGCATTATTATTCTTTTTTAAATTAACAAATCAACAAAATATACAATTTTTTTAATATTTCTTTGATATGTGATCTTGAATGGAAAAATTGCATAGACCTATTCACAAAACTATTACAACCTCTTGTGGTAGTGCTCTTTCTTTAATTTTTTTAATGAGAAAATCACAATTTATAAACCTTCTACTTCTCATTTTATCATTTTTGCATTTATCGATATCCCATCCATCTAAATTTTCTACATCATTGTTCCTTTTCATATGTATTAACAAATCAACCAAGTATAAAATCCTTTTATCTTGAATGGGGAAAATACATCAACCTCTTTACAAAATTATTACACAACATTGAACAAAAAACACAATCTTTTTTGTTTTGGCTTATCTCCAACTAAACATCTTTGAAAATTTCCAAACACTTTAGTCAATCATTTATGTATTTCCAAAATCATTAAGAAATTTTGTATTTTTTCACATGATGATCTTCTACAATCCATGCAATTATGAGACCTTGAAAAATAGCTCCACAAAAGCAACTACAATGAATTATATCAAATCTACATTGATTTCTTCTACTATTATGAGTGCATTTTTTTGTCCTACCATAATTAAAGAAAATTTTAAAACAATTGCCTTTTATTGTAAAAAAAATTCATGTGGTAATCTATCTTCTTTTGACATTTTTTTCTAATTCTATGTAGTTCTCTCTCCTAGAGCTTCATAACCTTGCTTTGATATCAAGTTGCACTATTGAGATCGAATGGATCCAATTCAACCTTAATCATAAATTTTTGTAGATTGTGCAGTATGGTTTACAATATATTGGGTTCAAATAAGTATGGTTTACAATAAATTGGGTTCAACTAAATTGACAATTCCCAAAATTAAATGATCCTTAAACTCAAAGAGAGAAACTAGAAACAAATTCATAGTCAATGTAGAATAAGTATATTTATTCTCATTATGTGAAAATTAGAATACGAATACAAAATTACAATTAGGCTTTAAATACCTATTATAAGTTCTTGGATCACTTTCTACTACTCTAAATCCCTTTTACTCTTCTTAGTAACTAACCCAAATCAAATAAGAACATTTTTATTTATTGAGATGATAATCCAATTCCTGCAAACTTTCCATATTCCTCTAAAACTTTATGTTAAATCTACTTCTTTAACTTTATTATTCTTTAACTTTGATTGTGCCCTTCTCTCATATCTTAGTATGCTCTTTCTCTCATTCCCATTCAACTTTTCACAATGTGTGTTTTTCTTTTGTTTTTATTACACTCTCAATGAAATTAGGATTTTATCTACTTTTTCTTTTATCTACCACATGTTTTCCATCACCCTACATAAACTGTGCAATAATTTTTTCTCATGTACTGGTCATGTATCAACCATTATTGTGTTCTCATTTGAGCTATGATTATCCATGTCATGTTCATATATTCCATACAAATATCCCATACTTATTTGTGTCATGTTGTTTCAAATATTATTTCCAACATGGAAGCTTCGGTTTCATTTTGAACGTGCACTTCGATTTAGAGAAGTTACAAAGTCATGTTGCACTATCTGTTTGAAATTAAATCCTAAGTTTAACTTCATTGTCAATTGGGAGGCATTCTACAGCCTTATCTTTAGATGTAATAAGCCCTTATGGTATGTTTATGCTTGTTGGCGACCCATGGGCATACCCGTTGTTAGTCCTAGGTTTGTTAAGTCATTTTATTTATTTATTTTTCCAATCTTTTTATTGTTGATTTATTTTCCATATTTTATGTTGCATGTTTTTCTTTTGATTTATTTGTCTTTAATATTTTGATTTATTTTTCAAAATGATATGTGATTTGATTTAGCTCCCATAGTTTAAATTCCACTTTGAATAATGAGTGAATGAGTTTGATTCTGAAATGATTGATGTGATGCTTTATGGTTTAATACAATCTGGCAACTGGTGTTATTTTCTGCATTTGCATGCACGCTACCAGATTGTACAATTATATTTTCTGCAGATTCCAATGTAAAATCATATCATGAGAGCTGAATGCAGGATATGAAGCTCGTTGAATAACACTTGTCTCAAGATTTTACAAGTTGTCAGGGAACAGGACCGCCCTGAGTTCAAGGAAATGATCAAAGTTTAGTGATTTGTACCTGCTAAGTTGTATAAGGCAACAAGTTTTTACATTTGGGTTTTCATGTTTCATTATGCAAATTCCGCATCTAGCATCGGATCCATAGCTTCGAATTCGATCATGCCTTTAGAATTGAAATGCAGAAGTGGTCCCAGTGGTATTTTGTTGCGGAAAGAACCTCAGAACACAAAATGGGAGAAAGATTTTCCAGTTGCTGCAATGAAATTAAAATAAATGGGTTGGTTTTCTCTGTGTGAGAGAATAAAAGACCATAATACCGAAGTTTCAAAGCACTTTTCCCTAAATATTAAAGGGACAGTGGTGACTTTTTATGACTTCGAAATCTTTGTTATTGAAGAATCCATCGCTCAGGAAATAGGAGTCGTCCTTGAAGGTTAATGGTGGTTCAAAGGACAACTAATTTATGAATATTTTAATGAATTCTTGTTGCTTGCACATAAAAATCCAGATTGGAGTCAAGGTATCCTGAGAATTTACTTGCTAGAGTGCTGGAGAAATGTATTGCAGATCATTCAGAAGTATGTAACTTGTGAAGGGAGGTTTGCCACAATTTACTTGTATCACATGCGTTTTCTTCAACATATATCATGTATCAAGAAACTCAATTTGCCTTATTATTTTCTGAGAAGCTTAAACAAGATGGCTAAAATATTTCAAAATCATCCCGAGTCTTCTAGTCGTAGTGTGTTTTACCATGGATTAATTAAGCTTCTAATAAATAAGGAATTGGAGAAGAAAAATAGAACATGGGATCATTTTGTCTTTTGGTCGGGTTTCAAAACAGAAATTAAAGAACCTGAACAGAGTAATAAGAAGAAAACCTCTGCTAAGAAGAAAAGCATGGAAACCCCTTTGGTTAAGAAAAATGTTGAAGTATTAGATGTAATTCAGGATGAAGAAGCAAGAAATCAATTTAGTGCTAAATCCCTTGAAGAAGAGATAACTGTCTAGACACCCACAAGAGATTAGTTTAGTTCTAAAACCTTTGAAGAAGATATAGTTGTTCAAACACCTGCAAAGTTCGAACAGAATAAAATAGATGGTGAAGAAGTAAAAGGTATTCATACAGAGAAAGATCCTGATCACGAGATGGAAGCAATCGGTGTTAATGAGGAATTAAATAGCTTCTCGAATCCTATAAAAGTTCCAATTGAACCAGTATATCAAAGACCTAGAACTCGGCCTGTCAATAAGCTGAGGTTAAACATGAGAGCTATATTAGATAAAAAGTTTAAGAAAAACCAAACTATCAGCATACAAGATTCATCTAATGAAGATGAAGAAGATAAGAAAGCGAAAGCTTTGGAAGCAACATTAAATCAAGTTCTTGACAATATTCATCAGAGTTTGAAAGACATTCCAGATTTGACTCCAAAAGCATGTGTTTATGGTTCTTATGATCAGGAGGAATTGGAAAAGAATATGACATCTCTATTTTCAAATGATAAAGAAGAAGATAGTTTTGCAATTAGAATGGAAAATCTTCAGGTTCAGGTTTCAGTATGGAAAATGTTATGAAGGAAACACAAAAGGCTTCAGATGAAATTATACAGGAGTTGGAAAAAGAAAAGTAGAAGAGAGAATTGGAGCAGTTCAAAACCCAAAATTAACATGTAAACCTGATAAATGATGGGTTAATGAGAGCCAACAAAATGTTAAAAATGGATTTGCAAGAGGTGAACAAGAACTATTAAGAATTAGTCCAAGTGGCTGATGAAGCAGTTAAAAGAAGGAATATAGCGTAGGAGCAAAATGTTCAATTGGCCAAAGACAAGGAGGAATTGGAAAGGATACTTAATGAAGTAGAAAAGGAATGAAATAGACTTCAGAAAAAAGGCTCATGCCTTGGATGGATTAGCTGCACTGGAAGATGTTGCAAGAAGAATTTAGTTTTCTTTAGAACTCTTAAAAGAAGACACATGTCATGTTTAATGTGTACTATTTTGATACTCTTTCTCTATTTTTAGTATATTCGGGTCTTGAAAAAATGGATCGAGAGATAGTTCGGTTATAGACCTCTTCTCTATATAATGTATATTTTATGTTAAAGTAAGAGAGACATTGATGAGGATCGAGAACACCTATATTATGATCCTACTATCTGGTTATATTAGTATGTTTATGTGAGGATATCATATTCTAATGAATGATATAGGTTGTTGGGAGCTAGATTTAGACTACTTATTGTTTTGATATTTTGTATTTCTGTTTGAAATGTTATTTGTGTTTTTATTTACATGGATCTTTTCTATGTACATGCCTATGCAAAATATATGAATGTCATTTCAAAACAGATGTTTAAAATCTCTTTTTAGATATTTGATTTCCTTCTACTATTCTTCAACACAAGAACTGTCTGTTGTCTTGTGCTGGTACTTTTGATGATTGAAACTTGTTTCCCACATTTATCATTCATTTTATCTTTTATTTTTTATCCTTATATATCTTTTAAATTTGATGTTTTCAGATTATATAACAGATGGTACATGATATTTTAAACTTTATTTTTGATCCATGTTTGTTATCCAATGAACAAAATCCCATTTTCTTTGAGGTGCCTAAACTTTGCCTTCTTGTAGTCAAGCATAATTTAGGGCTAACATCTTTTGGCGACCATACTGGGGACGAAATTGAAAATTTTCCCTGGAAATTATTTCTTTTCTCCTAATTTTGACAGTGAACAAAGTTGGGAAATCTTTGTAGACTATAGTTATTCACTAAAGTTTCAGAAAAAGCAGTTCTGGCTCCGAAGCATATTGGGACCAGAGCGAATCCTGCTTTTCCATTGCTCCCAGGGGTTCCTGATCCAGAGAAAATACTGAGAGAAGCCAGGCAGAAGTTGGTTTCTACTACAAAGAAGTTTCAGTCTTCTACAACTTCTGAATTTCTAGGTGAGTTGGTTCATGAAAATCCTTTTGCAGATTTATTAGATTGTGAAAAAGAAGAAAAAGAACAAGTCTTGTCAATTTCCATTCCCTAGTTTCAAGTTTCATACCCCTCTTCTCAATTTGATAGGTTTGAAGTATATACAAATCCATTATCCTCACTTAAAATAAAATCAGAACTCATAGGTTCAAAGCCTCAAACAACCCTTTATACTCCTCTGACTAGTAGAGTTCCTATTAGCCAGTTGATTCCTAAGAGTTCACCTTTTTCTCCTCAGAGTAATCCTCCTCAAGTTGGTTCTCAGATGGCTGGTCAAGGCCTTGATACTATGCAATCCATTGTGGCTGCTAGGTATGCACCACTAGTCCTCCCTCAACCCCTTAATGCTTTACCTGGTGGAGATTATCATAAATATCTCCCAATATTTAATGGACAAGGGGAAACTACAGCAGAAGAGCATTGGACTGCATATTTTAGCTATGCTGACAATCAAAATATTGAACATCAAGATCTATGGATGAGGGTGTCCGTTTAGAGTTTGGATGGGGAGGTTAGAAAATGGTCTAGGGAATTACTAGTTGCTTCCGTGGATGGAATTCCATCCCTAAAAGAGAATTTTATGAAAGAATGGGGAGACACCAAAGACTACTTATATTACATAACATAATTTGGTGCATTAAAAAGAAAACCTGAAGAAACAGTGGTTGAATTTTCAAAACGATTCAATAAAATGTATGGGAAAATTCCAGCAGAAATCAAACCTTCAGAAACATCAGCAAAGTTGACTTATGCAAATTCCTTTGATCATGCTTTTTCCCTGTGGTTAAGAGAAAGAAGAGCCCCATCTCTTTTAAACATGCAGGAGGTTGCATTAGAGGTTGAATCTAACATATTAGCCTCCAATAAGTTAAAAGATAGCACAAATGAACAAATACAGGAGAAAAAAGGAAAAAGTGAAATCGTTTCATCAGCTTCTTCATCTAAAACATCAGAAAATAAGATTGATGAAATGACCAAACTGATCAAAATTTATCTGCAAAGGTGCATAGGATGGAAGTAGAAAAGAATAATCAGAATCAAAATAGACCCTTACAAGAGGATAATAGGAATCAAAATCAGTTTAGAAGACCATTCAATCCTAGATTTGTACCAAGAGAGAGAAGAAACAATGAAGACCAAAGAGTTCAGCCTCCATTTCAGAATAACATGGTGAATGAGTCAGAAGAATTTGATGAAGTTTAGATGGAAGATCAGGAACAAGAAATGAATAGTATTGAAAGAGAATCTTCCTTGAGTTTTCTAACTAAAGCTGATTATCAATATTCTTTGGCTGTTTTAGAAGAACAAGAAGAGTTTGTACTGGAAGTTTAAGGTTCTCATAGGATTTGTCAAGCCTCTCCTCAACAAAGTTATGGTCTGAGAATGGGAAGACAAGTTCCTCGAAATCAACAGAAAAAAGGTAATGATGTAGATAAGCAGCCATAGAAACAAATTTCAGAGAAGAAAGTGGTCACAGATACCAGTGGAAGATAAGCAACAGAGAATTGAAGATTTTGGGAAGAACTTCACAAGTTTTAACATTGAAAATGAAATCAATAAGCTTAAAATTCCAGTCCCTTTATCTGAACTTGTTAAAAATCCATCTTACAGAGAGTCTGCTCTTAAGATTTTTGAGTCCTCAAGCAAAGCTTCTCCTTTAGATAGTGTGAATCTACAGGATGAAAACCATACTATCATATTTGGTCCTAAAACAGAAGGGAAGTCTGACTATCCTCCTCCTTTTTTTCATTTCATTGACTGTTCATGATAAAATGCTTCATAACTGTCTCCTTGATTCTGGTGCTTCACATAATCTGATGCCCAAAGTAGTAATGGAATCCCTAGGTCTGAATATCACAAAACCCTACCATGACCTCTATTCTTTTGATTCTCGAGTTGTGAAGTGTTTTGGGGTTAAAAAAGATCTTGTAGTCAGCCTAACTCAATTGCCTATGAAGAGTATTTTGATGGACATAGTAGTAGCTCACATACCTCCTAGGTATGGGATGATTTTATCAAGGTCATGGACAAAGAAGCTTGGTGGCACATTACAGATGGATTTGTCATATGCAACAGTCCCAGTATTTGGAGGTGAGCAAAGAAGGTTGTACATGGAAGTTCAGTTGTCGTATTTGGTAAGTGATCATGAAAACCCAACCAATCATCCTCTTTATGCAATCCAAGAATACATTGGCTCTTGTATGTTACATTTTAGTGATGAAACCATAGGAATAGTTCAGGTAGAAAAAGGAATTTCAGAATGTCCAAAAAGGGTAGAACATGATTGTCCGTGGCAAATGTTTTTTGATGGATCATCTTGTAAGGAAGGAGCAGGAGCGGGGATTCTTCTTATTTCTTCAGGGAATGAAATTATTTCCTTGATGTATAAACTTGAATTTCAGACCACTAATAATATTGCAGAGTATGAGGCTCTTATTTTAGGTTTGAAAGCTGCAAAGGATTTGAAAATACAACAATTGGTTGTTTTTGGCGACTCCGAACTGGTGGTGCAACAGATCAGAAATATTTATCAGGTAAAGCAACCATTGTTAAACGTTTATAGGAATGAACCTTGGTATCTCATAGATAATTACTTCTTGGCATTCAATATATCATTCATTCCAAGAAATGAAAATCAAACTACAGATTCATTAGCCCTTGTTGCTACACACTTCAGAGTTCCTCAGCAAATTTAGCTCATATATCCTATAGAAGTCAGGGACAGAACCTCAATACTTGATAATGTAAAGCATTGGAAAGTATTTCAAGATTATCAAGAGATTAAGAGATTCCTTGAGTTAGCTGATGAATTTTCTTCTTCACTTATTGATGAAGAGCAGGAGGATGAAGTAGAAGAGATGGATATTTTTTTCAGAAAATGTTATTGCAGAAAATGAAATAATTGAGTTGAAAGGAAATTTTATCCCAAAAGGTTTAGTTCCCTAGAAAGACTATTTTCTAAAGATGATACCTTATCTAAACCTATTATACAATCTGCTGAAGAAAATGTAAGTAGTTGTAATATAGGAACTGAGAAAGAACCTAGAATGGTTAGGATTTCAAAAAAGCTTGCAGATGAAGAAAAAAGGAAATATGTTAAACTTCTCAAAGAATTTGTGGATATTTTTGCATGGTCCTATGAGGGTCTGAAAAAATATGATACCAACATTATCCAACATAAAATTCCACTCAAACATAATGTTAAGCCCTTTAAACAGAAGTTGAGAAGAATCAATCCAACACTTTTACCTGTCATTGAAAAGGAAGTGAAGAAGTTACTAGATGCCAAGATCATTATACCCCTCAGATACTCTACTTGGGTTGCCAACCTAGTTCTAGTAAGAAAGAAGAATGGTGAGATTAGACTTTGTGTGGATTTTCACAATTTAAACAGGTCTTCTTTAAAAGATAATTACCATGTACCTAAGATAGAGCATATTTTGCATAAGGTAGTTGGTGCACAGAGAATTTCCATGATAGATGGGTTTTCAGGATATAATCAAATTGTTGTACAACCTGAAGATAGAGACAAAACAACCTTCACTACTCCATGGGGGACATTTATGTATGATAAAATGCCTTTTGGATTAATGAATGCAGGTGCAACATTTCAGATGGAAATGGACATAGCGTTTGTGGGTGAAAGAGAAAAGTTTGTGGTAATTTACCTGGATGACATTACAGTTTTTTCAGATTCTGATGAAAGCCACCTCAAGCATCTTAGACAGGCATTTTTTAAACGTAGAAAGTTTGGGTTGTCTTTAAATCCAAAAAATTCCCATTTTGCAATGCAGGAAGGAAAATTAATTGGTCATATCGTATCTGTTGATGGCATAAAGATTGATCCAGAGCGTGTGAAAGCTATTTTGAAAATTAGCATCCCTAGGAATAAGAAGGATATTCAATCATTCATTGGGAAGATCAATTTCCTTAGATGGTTCATTCCTAATTTTGCAAAGACTATGAAGCAAATAACTAAAATGATGAGAAAGAATCAAGAAGTTAGATGGACACCAGAAGCAAGATTATCTTTTGAGAATATAAAGCAAGCTCTCACTGAGGCACCAGTTCTGGTAAGCCCTGATTTCTCTAAAGATTTTATTACTTTTTCTTTTGCTTCTGAAGATACTGTAGAAGCAGTACTCTTGCAAAAGAACTCAGAAGGTTTGGAACAACCTATTTCATTATTTAGTAAAACTCTAAGAGATTCAAAACTCAAATACAGTACCTTAGAGAAACAGGCTTATGCACTTGTAAAAGCTCTCAAATTTTTCAGAATATACTTGTTGCATTCAAAAATTTTGGCATATGTCCCTAATTCTGCACTAAAGGAAATTTTAACTCAACCTGATACTGAAGGGAAAAGAGGAGGATGGATTGCAAAAATAATAGAGTATGATGTTGACATCAAGCCAACAAAATTGGTTAAAGGTCAGGGACTAGCAAATGCTAGCAGATTCAAATTGTGAGGCATTAGGATTGAATGCTATATTTCATGAGACTTCTAAAAAAGAAAAGATACAATATGAGAGAAGTAAGAAACAAATCTATGATAAATATGCAAATTCAGCATGGTACAGTGATATTGTATATTATCTTTTGTTTCTCCAATCCCCACCAAATCTTGATAAAAAAAAATTCATAGCTTTGAAATTAAAGGCCATGAACTATTGTATTCATGAACATGTTCTGTTTTGGAAACATCCAACAGGAATCCTTCTTAGGTGTGACAATTCAAAAGAAGCAAAGATTATCACAGATCAGATGCATGGAGGGGTTTGTGGAGGACATCGGTATTGGAAGGCAACAACTTACAAGATTTTGAGATCAGGGTATTATTGGCCAACAATATTTTCATATGTTTTTGTTCAAGTCAAAGCCCGTGTTGAATGCCAGAAGTTCCCAGGTAAACAAAAATTGCTTTCCTTACCTCTTAAACCTATTTCTGTTGAAGCACCCTTTCAACAATGGGGGTTAGATTTCATAGGTGAGATAAATCCACATTCCATTGGTCAACACAAATACATTTTAACAGCCACTGACTTTTTCACTAAGTGGGTAGAAACCATCCCAACTAGGAGAGCACCTGAGCAAGTTATCATAAATTTCTTAGAGGAAAACATTTTGAGTAGGTTTGGCTATCCTAGAAAGCTGGTCACTGATAATGCTCCTTCATTTAAATAAAAGGAAATGGTTTGCTTTTGTGAAAAATATGGAATTTTTTTAAAGCATTCAACTCCATATTACCCACAGGGTAATGGTTTGGCAGATTCCACAAACAAAAACATGGTGAACAGTATTAAAAAACTCTGGTCACAGAATAAAAAAGCATGGGACAACAAATTAAAATATGGTTGATCGGACTACCACAAATACATCCATTGGTACTTCCCCTTTTCAACTTTTTTATGGGACTGAGGCTATTTTTCCAATTCAGTTAGGTCTTCCATTGATGAAATTTATGTAGGACAGTTTGGAAGAACCTAATAATGTTCAGAGAAGAATTTTTCAAATGGTTGAATTACAACAAGAAAGAGAAATGTTAGCTAAGAAAGCTCAAAATCACAAAGATAAAATGAAATAGATGTTTGAAAAAAATATCAAAGAGGATAACTTTTTTCCTAATGACTTAGTTCTAAGATGGGATGCGAGAAGAGATGAAAAGTCAAAACATGGGAAATTTTATCATCTATGGTTAGGACCTTTCAGAATTGTTAAAAGCATGGGAAACAATACATTTGTTTTGCAGAATTTAGAAGGTGAAGAGATTGCAGGTCCTGTCAATGGACGTTTTCTGAAACACTTTTATACTAATTGAAATATGAGAAGTGTTTTTCACAGTGTAAATACCGGTGAGTTTCAAGTTTTTTGCAAATAAGACTCCATAGCCCAATGGATCCATAAAGAGTGATTAAAATAAAGGCACCTGGTTCACAGTTCTTGGCAAATCACAAAGAAATACCATCCCCAAATGGAGCCAGATGTTAGTCCTAGGTTTGTTAAGTCATTTTTTTTCCAATCTTTTTATTGTTGATTTATTTTCCATATTTTATGTTGCATGTTTTTCTTTTGATTTATTTGCCTTTAATATTTTGATTTATTTTTCAAAATGATATGTGATTTGATTTAGCTCCCATAGTTTAAATTCCACTTTGAATAATAAGTGAATGAGTTTGATTCTGAAATGACTGATGTGATGCTTTAGGGTTTAATACAATCTAGCAACAGGTGTTATTTTCTGCATTTCCATGCACGCTGCCAGATTGTGCAATTATATTTTCTACAGATTCCAATGTAAAATCATATCATGAGAGCTGAATGCAGGATATGAAGCTCGTTGAATATTCATCAAGTTCTTGACAATATTCATCAGAGGTTGAAAGACATTCCAGATTTGACTCCAAAAGCATGTGTTTATGGTTCTTATGATCAGGAGGAATTGGAAAAGAATATGACATCTCTGTTTTCAAATGATAAAGAAGAAGATAGTTTTGCAATTAGAATGGAAAATCTTCAGGTTCTGAAATCTTCAGGTTCAGGTTTCAGTATGGAAAATTTTATGATTGAAACACAAAAGGCTTCAGATGAAATTATACAGGAGTTGGAAAAAGAAAAGCAGAAGAGAGAATTGGAGCAGTTCAAAACCAAAAATGAACATGTAAACCTGATAAATTATGGGTTAATGAGAGCCAACAAAAAGTTAAAACTAGATTTGCAAGAGGTGAACAAGAGCTATTCAGAATTAGTCTAAGTGGCTGATGAAGCAGTTAAAAGAAGGAATATAGTGCATGAGCAGAATGTTCAATTGGCCAAAGGCAAGGAGGAATTGGAAAGGAGACTTAATGAAGTACAAAAGGAATGCAATATACTTCAGAAAAAAGGCTCATGCCTTGGATGGATTAGCTGCGCTGGCAGATGCTGCAAGAAGACTTTAGTTTTCTTTAGAACTCTTAAAAGAAGACACATGTCATGTTTAATGTGTACTATTTTGATACTCTTTCTCTATTTTTAATATATTCAGGTCCTGAAAAAATGGATCAAGACATAGTTCGGTTATAGACCTCTTCTCTATATAATGTATATTTTATGTTAAAGTAAGAGAGACATTGATGAGGGTCGAGAACACCTATATTATGATCCTACTATCTGGTTATACCAGTATGTTTATGCGAGGATACCATATTCTAATGAATGATATAGATTGTTGGGAGCTAGATTTAGACTACTTATTGTTTTGATATTCTGTATTTCTGTTTGAAATGTTATTTGTGTTTTTATTTACATGGATCTTTTCTATGTACATGCCTATGCAAATATATGAATGTCATTTCAAAATAGATGTTTAAAATGTCTTTTTAGATATCTGATTTCCATCTACTGTTCTTCAACACAAGAACTATATGTTGTCTTGTGCTGGTACTTTTGATGATTGAAACTTGTTTCCCATATTTATCATTCATTTTATCTTTTATTTTTTATCCTTATATATTTTTTAAATCTGATGTTTTCATATTATATAACATATGGTACATGATGTTTTAAACTTGATTTTTGATCCATGTTTGTTATCCAATGAACAAAATCCCATTTCCTTTGAGGTACCTAAACTTTGCCTTCTTGTAGTCAATAAAACTTTAGGGCTAACACCCGTGAAAAGCCTTCCATAATA
Source organism: Larix kaempferi (assembly GCA_027924585.1). Lineage (NCBI taxonomy): Eukaryota > Viridiplantae > Streptophyta > Pinopsida > Pinales > Pinaceae > Larix > Larix kaempferi. The sequence goes on from BSBM01000099.1 coordinate 12,528,937, forward strand.
CTATTGAGAATGATTGCAATCCTTAAAGGGTATCATCATACATGGCCTGAGTTCCATTACATGTCATGAAACATGGTAATAGCAATAACATTATTATAAAAAAGGAGTTTAAATATAGTAGCTAACAGAGAAACAGTGGACAATGTTGATCCTGAACGTATCACAACCTGGCCATTACAGAGTGATCGCCACTGCTGCCAGCCCACCCCAAAAGGTGACGTTGGAGAAAACCCTTGTTGTGTAAGCTTGCCACGACGTCAGCCAAACACATGCTCCCTTGTATTTATCTTATTTGAACACCTGCGTGTAGGCAGTGGGTTTGATTTATTATCTTATCTTCTTAGTACGGTGATGGGAACATGAACGACTAAGTTGCCGGCATACAGGGGGCCGATGAACACGAGGAGTCACCGGTAAGCAGGGGTCGGTGAACACGGGGAGTCGTCGTTAAGCAGGGGGCCGTCGGCTGGCAAGAGTGCATTTTTTCGTTGGTCGGATATGGGGTGATTTGTGCGCTCCATGGGCCATATCCTACGCCGCTGCAGTTTTGTCTAAGTGATAACTTGTTCATGGCACTTAACTTGTGATTTATTCATGTTCACCGACCACAAGTGAAGTGGTTGTGCTAGTTACTTAGTAGTGTGATGCTTACATTAGCATGAATTAACAACGATGCTTATATTTATATTCATATATAATGTATTTTTTTATTCTTTTTGTGTAACTTAAGTCTCCATGTTTTTGAGTTTTTTTTTCTCCAATTTTTTTCATATATACTTCGATGTGTTCTCTATCTAACCATATTGGTCGTGAGATGCGATGAATCCAAAATGATGCCATGTCAGCCACAAAGTTCCAAGTGTCTGGTCGTTTTAGTGTATTTTTTATTGGGATCAATGCTTGAACATTGATGTGACTTAAGGTGGATGTGACTTAAAATGATATTTCAAATTTCAAATTTCAAATATTTATTTTATTTCAAAATGTAGAAGAAATTTTTTTGATAAATAATTTTAAAAACATGAAAATATTGACAAGTAGTTGTACATATTTATGAACCGCCAATGGTAGCTAGTTTTTCCAAGATTGAGGTCAACCAACACCACTCCTATCTCCACTACTAGTCCCCCCGTTCTACAACCAACTCCTCTTCCCTAGTGAATATGGAGAAATTCAACTTGCTTAGTGGGTTTACAAAAATGGAAAAAATGACACGGTGGTCATATGCTTTCAAAAAATTGTAGGAGATGGATGGGAGTAAACATATACATGATAATTGATTTTTTTTTTGGTTTTTGATTTTACAATAAAAATATTAATATAAATTTATTTTAAATTTGAATATATCACGTATTTAGATAATCAAATTTATGATGATATAACTTTTTTTAATCATTTCATGTCATGTATTAATTTTTTTCTTATTAAATGATTACAAAAATTAAGCCTAAAAAACATAGAGCTATGTTTTGAACTAGTTTTAAAGTAATACGTGACATCTCTCCAATTGTAGAGGATGAGGGTGTGAGCTAGCGATGGGTCCTTATGGCTTACCCGATGGAATCCTAGGTTCCAATCCCTGTGGAGGGAATCGTAGTATTCCTTTGCGGGAGGTGTTGTCGTCCTTTAATGCCTCGTGCGACCACGATGACAGTTCTACTTGTCGTTGGGTAGATCGTTCTCACATCCAATATTAAGGTTGGCCTCGACCCCGATTTATTGCTATCAATTGGCCCTAGAGATCTACTCCAGCTCTAGCTCCATTGTGTATAGATGTAGGTTTCCCCTGGTTTGAAAAAAAAACTCCCCATTTGTAACTAATGCTTAAAATTTAATAAAAATACATTAAAAAAATGTCATGATGATGACGGTGATGATAGTTAATATCCTCTTAGACCAATTTTGGTCTATCAGACATTAAGAAAGAAAAGTAAGGAAATACTTGGTTTGCTTTAGAGTTTTATTTATGTGCTCAAAAAACTTGGAGAGGAGTGTTCTTAAATTAATTACTATAATTTTGATTAGATAGAAGGTTGGACAGGTTTGTATTGTAACAAAAAATTTAAAATCGAGATCTTATGTGGGTGTACGCATAGCAATCTAAGAGGAAGTGCTTTTATCCTCAACACTCATAATCTCACAAAGATGATAGATCCTTTCAACCTAGGTAGTTTTAGGAAAGGTCCAACGCTTGTTTGACAATGTAGTCAATGAGACTTCGTTCTTATTTTAGCTATGTGGATCTTCTTCTTTATGCTATTTAAAACAAAGAGAGAATTTTGATCTTCAAGATTAGGGTTAATGACCTCCTTGTAATATCTTAATTTACTTTTATCCTCTAAATTTTCATCACACCACAACTTCTCTTTGAACTTCGAAGTAATAATATTTTTAATATCATTCATATTTTGCAAAGTGACATATTCGTCAATCCACCACAACTTTAACCTAGACTTGGCATATTTATGCGAACCTCGCTTGAGCCTTAGGTGGTTTTGGCTGGAATTTAATTTAATTTAATTTTTTAAATATACTTTTACATTTCTTTCTCCTAAGACTCAATAATTTTTACATCTCCTTGCTTTGATCTAAACATAAAATCATAAAAATTTACTTTTACCCAAATACCAAATGACCATGTATCTCATTAAGTGCAAAATAAATCCTTATTCTCGAAAGGAGTAAAATCCTCTATTGTCACAAATTGCCAACTTACCAAGCGATTTCTCTAGCTACATCCACATATTACAAGTTTGGACTAATTCATTGTTGTCAAGGAGTTCATCAATGTCAAGGTTATTAAAATCCATCAAATCAACTTCCTAGTCTTTCCCATAACCAACAATATAAACTTGCATAGTCTTACTTGCAATCAACAACACTACATTCAATAATCAATATACGCTTTTTGTTCAACACAGTGATTCATATATAATTTAGGAGTTTGATAACTAGAATTTATGTCGTTCTATTGAATCCACTAACTTTTTTTCGGTAAGTTAATCTATGCTATTAAAAAGCTGAAAATACAGATAATTAGTTTGTTAGTCAACTACTTGGGAAACCCGACCAGGCACAATACATGAGTTTGTCACATATAATAACCTTATGTCCAAACATATAGTGAAAGGAGACTTGATAAGAGGATTCCTCATTCTATTCCTACTAGTAAAGAAAACTATAAGATTGAGAACTATAATTTGAACTTAAACAAGAAAATCAAGTGTGACCCTCATCATAAGAAATGGAAATAAAATGAGCCTCTTGAGCTAAGGCAGAAAGGATGTCTATGCTTTAGAGGTCTATTCAACAAACACACATACAGATAATTAATTTGTTGGTCAACTACTTGGGAAACCCGACCAGACACAATACATGAGTTTTTCACATATAATAACGTTATGTCCAAACATATAGTGAAAGGAGACTTGATAAGAGGACTCCTCATTCTATTCCTACTAGTAAAGAAAAATGTAAGATTAAGAAGTATAATTTGAACTTAAACAAGAAAATTAAGTGTGACCCTCATCATAAGAAATGGAAATAAAATGGGCCTCTTGAGCTAAGGCAAAAAGGATGTCTATGCTTTAGAGGTCTATTCAACAAACACAAATACAGATAATTAGTTTGTTGGTCAACTACTTGGGAAACCCAATTAAACACAATACATAAGTTTCACATATAATAACCTTATGTCCAAACATATAGTGAAAGGAGACTTCATAAAAGGATTCCTCATTCTATTCCTATTAGTAAAGAAAACTGTAAAATTGAGAAGTATAATTTGAACTTAAACAAGAAAATTAAGTATGACCCTCATCATAAGAAATGGAAATAAAATGAGCCTCTTGAGCTAAGGAAGAAATGATGTCTATGCTTTAGAGGTCTATTCAACAAACACAAATCATGTAGTTGATCAAGCTATCACGTTCATTTTTGTATACATTCTCCTCATTTTTATATACATTCTCCTCATCTGATCCTGCATCTGATCCATTGCATCTCCTCCATTTGAAGCAAGATTTTTGTGTGTTCCTCCCTGTGGTATGGTGAGGCTTTGCCGAACAGAGTTTTCAAGTTCCAGTAAAGCCATGTAGTTTGAAGATACTTGGTGTCCCGGATCCTCGAGTTCAGAGCCTGTGTCTCCTTCATAATTTTTGGGCAATGGTGAACCACTTTTCTTTGTTTCCCCGTGACATGTAATGATCTGAGTGTGGTTGACCATGTTGCTGACCTCCTGACCTCCAAGAAGCTGCCCCCCACTCACAATCCCACAAGGTTTCCACCGCCTGGTATGAACTGGGTTCGGGCCATGTACTCCTGTTGCTCTACTCGAATCACAAGTCTGATCCCAAACTCGCCAGATAATTACCATCAATAGCTAGGAAAGCTTCCAAGGTGGCCTGTGCTCCAATATCCTGACTGAGTCTCGTTGCTTGAAATTTAGAAGCCTCTTGGAACGAGCTTCGGACAGAGCCATAGTTATCTGAACTTGCTTGGTTCTGCTGCATCTCCTGCGTGTCCATCCTTCTACCTCGCGACGTGCTTTCCATCTTATCATAGTTTCAATTCCAACAGGTTTATAACTATTGGCCAATGTGTTTCATATTGCAATCCCAACAGGTTTATAACAATTGGCCATGCGTAAATACTCTAAGTGATTGCAATATGAAACACACTGGAAACAATAATGTCAATCTGCAAATAACATGCAAAGTTTGGATAGAGATTGCCATCTCATGAAAAGCACAAGATACAAAACACTAATGGTACATTGAGAATTACCACTCAAGTCTGCACACTCCCCCTTAATGTTTAATAAACTCAGCAACAATGGCAACAATGTATTGCTTTGTGGATAGTATAGTTTGTTTTTAGCTTGTTTTTCCCTTTGGTCATATCTTCATCTTCATCTCTAACTTGGTCATGTCTTGTCATTGTCTTTGAGTTTACTTCACTATTGGGATTCAACCTTGAGGTTTTTCTTACATCCTTTTGTACTTACAAAAACTTATTGTTGATGTCCCTATAAAATGAAATCCATCTATTGGGATACACGGGTTGCCAAAGGTTGTATCTACAATTTCTCTATGAAACCTTTTCACCTACATGGTTCATCAACATGTTAGACTTCCCCTTAATCATAACTTGGTCCCAACATTTGAAAACTCTAAAAATTACATACACTTTCCTCTTTAATCAAATATTCATCTTCTCTTACTCAACATCAAACTAGAATTTGGGTACACCTACCACCCCTGTACCTACCTTGAGGTTAATTCCACAACTTGATAACACAACCTCTCTACCTACAAGAGGGAATCACATCATGTGATTACATGCACCATTGTGTTACAACATGCTTGTATGAATAACATGGATCGCAAATAACATGGGGAATACAATCTTCCTATGGATATGATTTACAACTTGGACCAATCAATGTCGTATGCATGCCTTTAATAGGCCTTACAACAATATGACTAATTTCATTTACCTTGGGTACAACAACAATACTTTCCCCCTTTTGCCCTTTACAAAAACTAGGATCACAACCATGTCCTTTACTTAGATCTTCTTACAACTAAACTCTGTGTTTTTCATGTCTTTTAATGTTATGTGTTGGATTGTGCACTCTTCCAACACAACAATTACTTATGACATTGGTTTGACAAACTGAAATGAAGTATCGATATCAATACTAAAAATTTTAAGTGTGTCAAATTTGTTTTCACTTTTAATTTACAATGTAGATTCTAAACATGGGGTGTTAGGTACCATTGAACATGAACCCTAAATTCGCATGGTCAATGAAGAAATAATGCCATCATGGACTTTTCCAATGAAGAGGCGGTGTCAAGAATTTTTCCTAGACTTCAATTAGGAAATACGTTGGACTCATATGCCTTCTTTTACACATGGTCATTAGAACCAATCTCAACTCTTTAAAAATTTGGAGATGACCCACTTTTACAATGACATCAACTATTAGTATACTATAACAAATCTAGCCAACAAAAAATAGATATATCATGATAAATCTGACATAATTACAAATATATTTCCTTTTCCTTGCACATATAGATCTAGTACTCCTACATAATAGGGATATCTCAAGATTTTCTTCTATCCTCTTATCATAAACTTCACAGAACTACAACTTAATAACATTTACAAATAAGATTTGCAACATATAGTCTGTAGACAAAAACACAAACACAAACACTTATTTATGCACCTACAACAAAGAAAATGTGACATATTTATACTCTCTATGGTACAACGGATTAACTCCCAAAGATGTTCATATTCTTGGGCTCTCCATGGAGGGATTCAAGCCTAGACTAGCCTTGATACCATGATAAAAAATACAAGATACAAAACACTAATGGAACACTAACATTTACGACTCAATTTCACACGGGAAAAGGCTACACATAAGGTATTGCATTATGATGCATTTATAGAATGTTACAACAAGAATATGCATTGTTCTAGATATTCTATGCATACATTTTGGACCTTCTAAATTTTTCCTACATACAACATAGTGCTCAACTACTCCATCTACTTCATTAATCCAACATTCTAGAGTTTTCACATTGACATTCTAATAAATGGTAGCATCAATCAACTATATCCATGCCAAATGCAATCTACCTTCTAATCTCCACCAATCTAGCCATAGTGCATATTGTTTTACTAGGGGAAATGACAACTGGGGCGGGGTTCATACTTGTATGAAATGGGGTTGATTCATGTCCGCTACCACTATAACCCTTGGTGCACCCACACAACCCCCCAGCATTGGGCTCATGCTAGCTAAGGTTTGAACCCGTGGCGTTGCAAGGAGTGTCTTAACAATACACTCTATCGCCACTTGGTCTACACCCCTGAAGCTGACCATAGTACATATTTCATTAATGTTAGCATCTTAAATTAATATTATCAATTCTACACTTTATGCCAGCCCTTGCATCAAAATAAGAAAAAATAGCTATGTTCTTCTTGACGCTTATCCTACAGAGGGGCCATGACCGCTATTGAAGTCCAATGCTTAATTGCCAATAATAATGTAGGTACCAAGAACCATGATAGTACACATACGACCATCCATTAAAACTCCAAAACGATATGCCAAATACCTACAAGCTTATGTAATGACAAAGATTTGACATCATGTCACATACACATGGCTTTAATACCATATTAAAAATTTAGGATTGGGATTGAATTATGACAGAGTAGAGTAGATTGACCAAGTACATAATGTAAAGGAGGCATGCTTACAAAGTCATAAAAACTTGGTGTAGAGTGGTATGCATCAATAAACAATATAAAATGACATATTACTTTACAATTGTTTTATGTAAGGCATTTTGGGAACTTTTTGGACTCCACATATGCTGATGTAATTTTAGAAAAGGTAATTGATTTTGTGTGTCCAATTTTTTTTTAATGGTATTGTGTTTTTTACTTACAATAACAATGTACATCGTAGTGAAGCTGCGACATGTTTTTGCTTTTAACCAGTATTGTAGCAAGTTTGCAAGTTTGTCGTTTTTTTCTTTTCTTTTCATGTTATCATGTTTTTACCTACAACATCAATATAAGTTGTAATGATTAGTGGGTGTCATATTAAATCTAGGGAGATCCATTTGTTGTTTAGGTTTTGCAATATTTCAATCTAGGAAGGTAAAGGGAATATTAAGTGGTAGCAGTAAAGATTCTTGAATTTTGGTTAATAAAAATTCAAACCTTGATTTTTTTAGAAATGCATGGGATATAATTTAAGTGGAATATAATGAGCCCCAAAATTAGAATACATGAACATCATAAGAAAAGAACTAAAGGAAAAAAGTGAAGAAGAATAATGCCCTAGTCACGTTTTTAATTCAAAGTGCTTTATATGTAAGCATTTTCCTAAAATCATTAATGCTAAGAAAGTTTGGACACATTGCAATTAACTAATGGAGGCGCATATAAAGTTAAATTGGTTTGTTACAAGATTTGTGGAAAGAATTTGAGATTATTCAAATGAACAACAATGAAAAGATAGTTGGCTTTCAAGTACAAGTGAAAACAATTATTAACAATTAGCCATGGAGAGAACAATACATAGTTGGTAATTTGTGAATAAGTACTTATATCTTTACCAATGAAATTGAATTTGATAGTTATTGCAATAGAGGAAAACGAGGATCTAACAATGTTGAATTTAAATCATCTCATGGGATCAATGTCATCTCATGAAAGTACACTAGATTGAACTATAAAGAAAGTAGCAACAACACTAACAATCCATAAGAAGGAAAGGGGGAGTCATCAAATTTTTCAAGGGGAAGAGGAAGAGGTCATGGAGATTGAAGTTGTGGATAAGGGACACTTTCAATGCTATTACTATGAAATATTTGGCTATTTTAAGAGGGAGCACAAAACTAGTGTAGGCTCATGCAAAGTCACATACAACACAAGAAAACATATTTCATCATGATGATGGAGGAGAGCATTCAACATCTAATATTTTTCTCTAACATATGGAAGAGAAGGTTAAAAGGATGGACTTTGAGGTGGCTTAGAGGGATGAGAACACTTCTTAGGTAGTTGTGAGCCTAAGAATTTTGTAACAACGAGGTTCATTTATATTGGTGAGCATACATAATGAACTCCTTTAATTTTTCCTTTTTCAGTGCATCGTTGGACTCCTTTTATCTAACAACCCAACTAGTTGGATGACTTATCAACGACTCAGTGGACTGCTTAGTTAATTGTCAACTAACCATCTCCATAGAATTTACAAGTGTGATGAATTTATTTAGCTTATTAATCCAGCAAAACTATAACAAGATTCCACTTTGTCTATCATGGGTTTAATCGTGCACTTTCAATAGTCGTACACACCCATTCGAATGTGATATTAATACACACCATTCCATTTACCTTTATACAAAGTATTAAGTATCCCGATGTGCAACTATACAAAAATCGTGCACTGAAACACCCATAGATTTTTTTCCAAGCGACACACCACCAATATTAAATGCATTGGTGTGTTTGTACTGAATAATGTGCACCGCAAAAACCAAAACATTTTTATAACAAACATTGACATGGGTAGGGTTTGGAATTCAAGGCAATGAGGGACTCCAATCCATTTCAATATTTTTTACTTCGAAAACATCATTAAAACTAGCAACAACCCCAAAAAAGTTACCTTAAGCCCAAAACATAAATATCACTGCGAAAAGGTAAATAAACTAAATACCTACTGTCATAGTTTGTAATTAAAAAAAATAGAGGGAAGCAACAACAAATCTAGGGTTTGCAAGATTGAAGGTAGTTCTAAAGCCTTCTATTTGGTTCAAATGAATTGTGAATATCAATAGGAATAAATCAAAATTCCAAGGATATTGTGAATAAACTTAGGGAAGATTTGTTGATACAAAGTGGATGAAACTACATACTTGAAATTTTGCCTCTACATATTTCTATGCGACCAAAGGTGACTCTTACGAGTTCTATGTTTCAAAAAGTATTTCCACTATGAACTCCTGCTTAGTAAATGTCTCTTGCACATGTCTCCCTCTATATTTTAGCAGAACAATGGAGTAGGGTTTTGTTTTACTGACTTTTGCAAATTGAAAATCCTACTCTTTTTTATTTATTATTAACCCTTTTTGGTGCATTGATGAACAATGTGTTATCTTTTTTTTTCAAATCTTGTTTGACACACAGTGCATGCTTTAGTATTAAGCACTCCAATGCATTATAATATAGTAGATGCATTAACGTAATAGATTTCAACAAAAAACATAAGTTTTTTTGGGTGGGTGATAAATAAAAGCACACCTATGCATCTTGTGTCAAAGATTGCATTGGTGTGATCAATGTAACTAGATGCACCAATCACTTGAAAAAGGCCTTCCAAAACTTGTTTTATGTAGAATGTCACACACTTCCCACACTTTATTTTAAGAATGCAAACATGTACTCATTAGGGTTTAACTCAAATGTAGGGGGGAAATTGTATATCAAATTGACTATTCTTCAAATCCCTCTTTCCATATTGTTCGAAATCCACCAAGTTATCCCTTTTTCTTTCTAGCAAGTCTAGATTTTATTTATATTTTGATTATCTTATGAAATACACACTACCACTACATGTGCATTTGAATAATTATGTATTGACTTTTGTAGGATCTTGATTTGAGATCGATTTCATATCCTGGTAATGGTAACATTATAATTGAAGGTAACAATATTGATATTTTGATAATGAACGTCAATGCACTTAGTATAGTTATGAGCATTGGTGATTCACCAATCAGAAATGTGGCAATACAAATTAACTACGTTGATGGTTGTATTTTATAAATAACATCAGTGCTTTCATACATGCAAAAATTACAATTTGGTGGGTTAGTTCAAGTGGTCGAGTGTTGTGAATTACAAATAAGAGGTCTTAAGGCCAAGTCCCTAGGCTGGCCATATGTCGCTATGTTAATATTCTATGTTCCTATTGGGTTAAGTGCAATATTGTCTACATTGATAGTTTACCTTAGTCAGCACCCATCTACAATTATGAAGTCTTTGGGGGTTTCTCGTGCATGGTTACATGGAAAAAAATACATAAAGCATTAGTGTGTACAAATGATTGAAATGCAATGATTTGTAAAAATTATTTAAATGCATGAGTGCATGCAAATGACTAAAACATATTGAGATGTTTCAGTGCCAAACTCAAATGGATTTAGCCCAAGAGGTTGAGAGAAAAGTTGTTATTGTCCCCACCCATGTTGTTATAACCAAAACCCTAACTACTTGTGGTCTTGATATTAAAGAGGGTCAACCACCTAGGGACCTTTACTCAATAAAGAGGGCCCTTTTACATTAATTCACTACCCACTAACTATCCAATGAACCTTATGGCCTTGTACATTAATAAAGTAGGGGGCTCAGAATAGGACTCTAACATGCCCTCCCCCTTCAAAAGCAACATTTTTCTTAAGGATGGAGATGGGGAAATTGCTATAAAATGGCTAAAAATTCCTAAGTAGCATCTTCTAGTGAGGTATCCTTCCACTGAATTAAAGCTTCACAAATAATGCATTGACAAAGATGATGCTCTCCTGTTCCAAAACTGATTCAAGTTGGATCCAAATGGAGCCTTATTCATTCAGTTTTGGAAATGTATTTTGAACATGAGAATTCTGACCCACAAACTTCTTCAAACATGACACATGAAATATTAGGTGGATCTTGGAGAGTGTTGAAAGCGCTAATTTTTAGGCCACCTAACCAACAAGTTGAACAATTTGATATGGGCTCTGAAACTTTGGTGCAAGTTTTTTATGGTGTTTAACCTTGAGAGTGGCTTGCTTATAGGGTTGGAGGCAAAGGAACACCTGGATGCCTTCTACAAATGAAAAATTTGAGTGATGTTGGTCCACCTGTTGCTTCATGTGATTTTGATCCATTACCAAATTTTCCTTAAGTATGCAAAGAGTGACATCATGATTATGAAGCAGACTATCTACTCTGTGTACTTTGGAGGTACCTTGTAGATAAGAAAGCACTTAGGGTTGTTGTTGGCCTTTGCTTCATATGGTGTCAATTTTGTAGCCTCATGATAAGTGGTATTATACCACCATTGTGCAAAAGGTAATGGCATTGTGCCCACATGTCCTGCATTTTGGATGCAAAACATCACAAATAGGTTTGACGACACTTGTTGACTACTTTTGTCTATCCATTTACTGGGGATGATAAGATGTGATCATTTGCAACTGGGTTCCCTATAGTTTAAATGCTTCTTGCCAAAATTTGTTGGTGAATGTGGGATTACAATTTGAGATAATTGTGGTAGGCATGCCATGGAGTTCAACAATGTGGTCTAGAAAGAGGTGGAAAACCATTGTAGGGGTAAAGGGGCGTTGGAGAGCACAATAGTGAGCATAATCAAAAATTTGATCAACTACCACCATGATGACCTATTTATTATCTTCTTCTAGATGACTAACAATAAAATCCATGGAATTGTTTGTCCAAATAGTGGCTGGTATAGAAAATGGTTGCAATGCCCTAGTATTTTTCAGTGTCTCGCCCTTGATCCTTTGGCAAGTGTCACATTCCACTACAAAAGGACCGCTATCATTTTTTATGCCTTCCCAGAAGGAGCACCTAGCACATGCATAGGTTTTCTGAAATTCTGAATGACCCATGAGAGGATATGAATGCAACTCTATTAATATCCTCTATTTTAAAGTTGGTTTAGGTACTAGAAAAGTGTCCTTTATACTACAATCTATTTTGTTGCTAAGTGTAACCTTGGGGAGGCTTGGGATCCTCATGAAGTCCTTTGATGAGCTGGGATGTAGTAGCATTGTTTATCCATTCTTGTTCTAATCATTCAAATATCGGAGAAGATAGGCCACAGATGCATCCCTCTTCCTCATGTTTCCTTGACAATGCATCTACCACAACATTGTATTTTCCATTTTTGTATTTGATATCATATTCATATCCAAGAATCTTACTGAAATATTTCTGCTACTCTAGGGATGACAAACTTTGTTCCCAAAAATACTTAAGCCTGTGGTGATTTGTCTTAATCTAGAAGCACCACCCTATGAGATATGACCATCGGGTTTAAATTGCACGTAGGATGGCCATTATTTTACCTCATAGGTAGACTTGCCCAAATTCCTGTCACACAACTATTTACTAGTGAATGCTAAGGGTCTTCCGTCTTGCATTAAAACTGCAACCAAACCTTTTATGGAAGCATCACATTCGAATACAAAAACCCTAGTAAAATCAGGAATGGCTAAGATCTGGGTGGTGCACATGGATTCCTTTAAAAGTGAGAAGGCTTGTTCTTCCCCTTTGTTCCATGCAAAGGAATTTTTCTTTATAAAGGTTGTCAAATAGGCTGCAATTTTACCAAAGTTATTCAAAAATTTCTTATAGTAACCAGTAAGGCCTAGAAACCCACATAACTTATCCTCATGGTTTTAGGGCATGGCCATTCATGGTTGGTGCAATATTTTTGAGTTCCACTCTCACCCCATCTTATCCAACAATATGACCCAATTATGCGACCTCTTAGGCCCCCAAAACACATTTGAAGCATTTAATGAACAGTTGATGGTCCCCAAGGAGTTGCAAGGTTTTATCAACATGTTGTACATGGGCATTCCAATTTTTACTGTAAATCAAGATGCCATCAAAGAAAACCAACTCGAAATCATGAAGATATGACTGCTAAAATTTAATCATGAGGCTCTAAAAGGTAGAGGGGGAATTACAAATTCCAAATTGAATCACCAAAAACTCATAATGGCCTTTCTTTGTGTGGTAAATTGTCTTCATAAAATTGACCTCTTCCATCTCGATTTGGTGGTATCCAAAATGAAGGTCAAGTTTGGTGAAAAATTTGGCACCATGGAGCTCATAAAAAAGATCATTAGTGACAGGAATGGGGAATTTACCTATGATGGTCAACTTATTGAGGGAAAGAAAATTAGGACACATGTGCCAATTGCCTTCTTTCTTTAAAACCATGACTAGTGGGGATGAATGTAGGCTAGTGCTATGATGAATGACTCCTACCTCTAGGAGCTCTTGAAAGATATATTCAATTTAATTCTTTTTTTCAAATGGATTCCTATAGGGGCATACATTTGGTGGTTGACTTATGCAAAACCAAGGGTATACCATGATCATGCTCACCTTTGAATGGGGGTAAACCCTTCGATGTCTCAAAGACCTATTGAGGTTTGTCCAAAACTGTTTGCAAGTCAGGATGGATTTCTGGTGTGTTGTTAAGAGCCTATATGACATAAATTTGAGAAATAAATCTAGAGTGTCCTTTCATCAACAATTTTTCCATCCAAGGACAACTTATGATTTCAAGGAAGATTTTATGGAGCCCTTTGAGGGTGTGAGTATGATAGCCTTGAGTAAAACTCAAGTATAATTCCTTAAAGTCCATGGTGACTGGCACTAATGTGTGTATCCATATCACAACTAAAACTATGTCACAACCACCCATATCTATGGCCTACATATGAGTTTTGAGATGATAGTCACCCAATTGGAGTCTCGCATTTTCACAACACACCCATATTTCATAATCCCTCCATTGGCTATCATAATTTCAAAGTTCAACATCGGGTGGACATAAAAATGGATTTCTTAAGCCACTCATTATTGAATAAAATTGTGGGTGCTAGCACTGTCAACCAAGACTACCACTTTGTGGTGCTTGATGTAGCCTAGAATTTTCAAGGTTTGTAGGGTTGGAATACCAGGTAAAGTATGAAGAGACACAAGTGGGTCTTCTTGATGGACTTTGGGTTCCACTTCTTATTTCATGGGAGGATTTTGGTCAACAACCTCAAACTTAGGGGTATATTCCATAATGACGACTTCATAATGGGTAGTAAAGGTCACATAAATTTGAAATAACTTGTATTCTTTACATTTATGACCAAAAGCATACTTTTCATCACAATTATAGTAGAGTCCACATCTTTGTCAGTTCGATATTTCTGTTGGAGATAGCCTTTGTCCTTTCAAGGGATGAGAAGGGATTGTGCTTGAGGAATTAACCTATGTAGGGTGCAAGCAGAGAATGAAAGAGGGTTTGATGATTTGTGCATTGATCACCATCTCTTCTTCTAGAGCCCTTTGAGATGCCTCTAATAAGGTAGCAAGATGCTGCGTTCTAACTTGCATTCTGATCACCTCCTTAAGGCCACTAATGAAACATAATTTACAAAAATAATTTGTTAATTTCTTTGTACTAATGGATAAATGCTCAAAGTCTATGACTAATCCTATTTTCCATAAGTTATTAAGTTTCTACAAATAGTGAATATCTCACTTATAACGGGAATGTATAGCTTTAAAAAATAGACTCCGGGTGATGTAGATCCCATTAGGATGTTTTATAACATTCCCACCATTTCCATCGTTCTGGATCCAGATACTAGACCACCACCCTAAGTTTCATCGGGCGAAGTAATGTTCCATTTCGGTGACCCATCATGATGGGTTAGAACCATCAAAGTTGTTTAGGTCCACTTTAGGAAAACAATGCTACATGTTCTTATCCATGGAGTGTGTTTTGTAGTTGTGAGGACCTGAAGGGGGTCATTGGTGGCTATATAGTCTCGAGAGAGAAGAATTTATTCTTGGCGTGTCTCACTGTGCTATTCATTCCAAGGGTATTCTTTTTGTACTCCATGAATTGTCAAAAGTGTATAATTCTCATTAAAAATTTGATCCAAGCTAGCTATGGTCTGATGAATTTTCTGAACCAACCTATGATCTTATGTCTAATCCAAACCAATTATGTTTTGTTGAATTTTCTAAAGGTGGCCATTAAGGTTTGTGTACTAATATTCTAGGTGTTCCAACCTGCTAGTAGTAGAGAGGGTGGTCATATTGTAAAGGGTGTTTGTATGAGTTGGTTTATGGGGATCCACTATTGGGTGGGTTCAATGAAAAAAGGTCTCAAGTCCTGAGGACACAAGAGTTTCAAGTGCCATATCTCTCTGATATACATGTGGGGTCCAACAATAGTACTTGACCCAATATATTAGGGTACTGATTAAGGAGGCCCAACAATGTCCTTAGTTGTACTACTCAAATACCTAGGTACTAGAGAGTGATGTCCTCAAGTGTTGTTCTCTGTGTACTATAGCAAGAAGATGACCAATTAGTTTATCTAAATTTGGTTGCAGCTATACCTAGGGGACTTCCTATATACCCAAGGGTACGCGGAAGTCGTATTCTGTATACAATTGTTTTCTAATGCGATACTACTTGAAGGGGTACCAATAGAGATTACAAGGGTGTCCACCAAGGTGACTTAGTACTACTTGTATTTTATGCATGTTTGCTTTCCCAACTGTAGATTCACTCGTTGAATGACAAACAAGAATGGGATCACACTCCTACTCATCGTGTAAATTATTTAAAGCGTGGTATTAGGGACATTAAACCTAAACCCTAGTGTTGGCTTTCTTGGGGAAGAGAACAAGTCCTTCATCTATGAAATCTTAAGACAATTATTAGTCGAGGCATTTGCTGATTTTTTGAGGAAAAAATAGTATGTGAAGCAAATTCCTTTGTTTTTGATGAGTTAATTATGGTATTTATGTTTGAATGGCATCATGTGGCAAATTTATGAACTCCTAGTCCTAAGTGAAGAGAGATATGGAATTTTGTTCATGCTATCTATAAATATTCTTCCATAGTCTTCACCTATAAGATCAAATTCGTATTTTTTTATGATTGGTGTAAATCCAAATACTGTCATTGTATTTAAATGGATGGGTTCTTTTGAAATGGTCATTTATGTTGTGGAAATTTAACGTACATACCCCTACACACTTTGTGTTATTAGAACAAAAAGCCCCTCTTTCGATGTTGATCTTGTAGGTGCATTACAGGTCGACTCTGTTGTGGAATGTCGATTGCAAGATAGTTCAAGTAAAGAAGTTGATTGTCTAATTGATGGTCATCTCTAGTAGTCAGTTGATACTTAATTATGAAAAAATTCTAAAAGTATCATTATTCAATAAGCCAAAAGAGAAGTTCAAAAGAGTGACACCTAAGGACTACTCATTAAAGACAACATCTCTCATGTACATAATCTTATGTTTTATAAGGTCAAACAACCTCAAATCCTTTGACTATTTAGAGTAACCCATCAGGATACAAGCATGACTCCTTGCATCTAGTGTATTCCTTTTATCCTCCAGAATGTGGTCCCACACTATGCATCCAAAGGTTCTAAGATGTCCAATGGATAGTTTTTTCTCACTCCATTTCTCAACAGGAGTCACGTTCCATACATCTCTAGACATAACCATATTTAATAAATAGTTTGAATAGTAGAGATATTATACCAAAAACCTTGTTGAAAAACCTTTTACTTGAACCGAAGAACGTGACATTTCTATCGAAGTCTTACTCTTCCTTTATGCAATGCCATTATGCTAAGTTGTTTAAGGTACAAATTGAGTCTGCTAAGAGATACCATTATGTGACTAGCAACTTTCAATATGAATTGCTCATAAATTCTCCTATGTTGTCTAATCTTAAACATTTCCTAGGTTGATCGCGTTGCTTTTCAATTGATGCCCGAAATTCCTTAAAATTTCCAAAGTGTCAAATTCTTATTCTTCAAGAAATGTACCCACGTATACCTAGTAAATTCATCAATGAAGGTCAAAACATGCCTTGCACCATGTATTGATAATTTATTTAGAGAACATAGGTCATTATGGACAAGTCCAACTAATGCTTTTCTCTCCAAGCCTTCCCTGATTCAAAATCAACCTGGTGATGCTTGTTAATAATACGCCCTTCACATACTCCATTAAATGGAACAACATTAGGTAGTTTAGTAAGCATGTTATGTTTCACCATTAGTTTCAATATTCAAAAAATTAGATGTCTAAGTTGCACATGCCAAAGTATTATTTGGTTGTCTGTCTAAGCTATGAGTGCAATCAATCCTATATTTTCTTGGGAAGGTCATAAAACTTATACCATTTGTCCTCAAAGTTAAGAAGTCCCTTAGTGACAACAACAAATGTATTGTGCATATCCTTCACAACAAACTAATTTGACTAAAATTATACCTTCTTGCTAGTATAATTTAGTTGGGAAACATATAACAAATTGGCACTCATACTAGGTGCATGATACACATTAGTGATCGCACCATTCTGACATTCAATTTTACCACAACCATCAATATTAACTGCATAATCATCTACTACCAATAATTTTTTGTGTAGCTTCATGCAATGAATAAAAGAGAGAAGCATCTTTAGCCATATAAAGAGTTAAACCATAGTGGGGTATCCATTCTTTTTCATAAATGTGAGCATGTAAGACCTCATAAGAAGCACTAATATAAAATGTATAGTTGTCTACCTTACCTTTGAAGTTCGATGCTTTATTTATCGAAATTTGATCAGCATGCTTCTTAGCATTTGGGTCAATTCAACCATGTTCTTTCTCTTAAATACATGATCAACCTTTTTTCTTTATAACACCATTGACCCTTTCCCTTCAGTAATTGGGCTTGTTGCTTGAACTCAAGTTTCCCTTAATTGGGCATTTTTCTTAAGCAAAAATCAATAAATCACATTAATAATCAAAGGAATAATCCTTACCATTGTATCTTTTGGAAGGAAGTCGAATTGGCTTGGAACATCAAACATAATACATCATAGGGTGTCTTAAGATTCATGAGGGTCAATTATATGAGCTAGCAAAAATGGGCGTCTTTTTTTCTCATTTTGATGCAATGACTTGCCAAAGAGCGTGGAATTGACAATATTAATCTAAGGTGCTAGCGTTAATGAAATACCCACTATGACCAGATTGACAAAGGTTAGAAGGTAGACTAGCATATGGCATGGATATAGTTGATCAATGCTACCATTTATTAGAATGTCAATATGAAAACTCTAGAATGTTGGATTAATGAAGTAGATGGAGTAGTTGAACACTATGTTGTATGTAGGAAAAGTCTAGAAGTTCTAGAATGTATGCATAGTCTATCTAGAGAAATGTAGATTCTTGTTGTAATATTCTATAAACACATCATAATACAATGCCTTTTGTTTGGCCTTTTCCTGTGTGAAACTAAGTGGTAATTCTTAGTGTGTCATTAGTGTTTTGTGTCTTATGTTTTTTATCATGGTATGAAAGCTAGTCTGAGCATGACTTCCTCCTTGGAGAGATCAAGAATATGAGTGTCTTTGGAAATTGTTGTAATAGAGAATGTTCGGGGAAAATCCATGCAAATATGGTTGTATAAGAGTCTATTCTTCATGTTGGTGAGATAGTAAGGAAGGTGCCCCATAGACGACTAAGATTAACCATGCAACTCTCTGTGAGTTAATCTCATCCATTCGCGCATCATAACATAACTAGGAGGTAATAGGGAAGGACCCCTCATGAATGACCTAGATGCACCTTGAAACTCTCTGTGAGTTCATCTCATCCATTCGCGCATAATAACATAACTAGGAGGTAATAGGGAAGGACCCCTCATGAATGACCTAGATGCACCATGAAACTCCTAACTTGCAATCCTATCCATTCATGGGAATAAACCTGATCATGAGATAATTGGGAGTGATTCCCTACGAATGGTATAGATTATACCGATCAACTTCTGATGTGTAATCCTATCCATTTGCGGGAAATCACATGCATGTGAGGTAATCAGGGGTGGTTCCCTACGAATGGTGTAGATTATATTGTGCAACTTCCATCAGTTAATCCTAGTCATTTGTGCATAAATACATGATCGGGTGGTACCACTAGGGGGTCACCTGTAACATGATGAAGCCTCGATGCACGTGCGATGCAATATCAGTTGTTCTTGCAAAGAGCTATTTTATCAGGCTCGATGTAAATATTTCCCTTGTGAATGACCAAGATTTAATCTCAGCGGATAGGATGACTAATATCAACCATTCATGCACAGGTCTAGGTTGTTTCCTATCACATGTGTGAGGGATATTCAAGATTCCTCGGAGATCCCCCACCACCTCAACAAAATATTGATGAAAAATCATTTTCCAATGATGCAACGTATGGGTTAGACTCAACCTATTCAGCCTTTCAGTAGCCAACAAGAAGTTGCCACATGTCTCTCTATCTAGACAAAAGAACATCAGTACCATGTGTTGCAAACTTATTGGGTTTTTGCCGAATCTAATCTCTATTTTTGCCAAGTTAACTATACTCCTATGCACTGACCAAGTCGGATTCCAAATCAGAAGCCTCAAGAGTCAATCCATAAGTCAAGCCAGCCCCCAATGTGAGACCATGGAGGGAGGGAATTCTTTGTAGCTAGAGGAGGGACCCACTAAGAGCCCTATTGGCTATTGTCATTTCTGAGAACCAAGGAACCAATCACTAGATTCATTGCTCATTTGTAGAACCATGTTCCTATCTATTTTATGTTTCTAGCTTTCTTATTTGCCACATATTTTCTCTCTATATTGTACTCAGTGTAATCTTGTAGACCAGCTTGTTATATTTTCAAGGCTAACAAAAGACAATTTATGGTACGTAGTAGAGCAAGAATTTCAAGTCATTTGACTCGTTCCTATTGTCTTTTGTTAGTTATGTTTTTGCATGAAGTGTTTATATAATATACAGAGTACAAAGAAAGAATTTCAAGTTGTTTGACTCCTTCATGTACCTTTTATATATATATTTATATTTGTTCTTCGGATTACATATATTTTATGCCGATCCCATACACTTACCTTGTTGGATTCATTTTTTTAATGTGCAAAAAACCCATTTACATGTCATGGACACTTGCAGACTTCCTTAAAATCCTAGGGTGTTTGTGATGTTTCTTCATCCTTGGGAAACAATGACTTCCTTACTCATTGTTGTACCAAAGATGATTTGTTCCTATTCATTTCTTCTCCACACACCATTATTATCTTTGTGCTCTACAATTTGAGACTCAAGTGCCCAATGGAAAGGATTTTGGTCTAAGATTTTATGCAGTGAATTTAATCCAGTCTTCTCCATTCTTCCTTCAATAATTTAGCATGTTCTTATCACTCAAAACTAGGTTTCTATTTCCTTGAATTTTTATGTCGTTGTTGTGGTGACATTGGGCATCCAACTCTCTAGGATTATTCAGGGTTACCCTCTCTATCCCAAGAGCCAGTTTGAGGCCTAAAGTGGGCATTCATATGCCTTTGCATAGTTCCTAATCAACCAAGAACATCTCAAGGAACAACATTAAATTGGCACCATTGTTGGGGACCGAAGGTTCAAAGGCTTTTTCTTTCCCTAAAATTTAGTGACATGGATTTGATTCCTGGTGGTGAATAATGAATCCAAAAAAAAAATCACCTAGCAACTCCACTATTTTGAAAACTCCATTGAGGAGAAATCCTTCTAGTTGAATAGAAAATATCAATTTTTGGCTCCACATTATTCTCATGGAAAAGTCAATTCCTTCGTTAATAGATGCAAGGTATGCTCCACTTGATTTTTTTGCTATAGTTGGTTTTCCTAATTACATGTTTGATACTAAAGAATGGGAACACCACCTTCCTAAGTTCCATGGGGATGATGTAATCACAATATAAGAGCATGTTTCAAGATTTCACTAATGATCTAGGGATTGGACATGAAGATGTGTTCATGAGGATTTTTTACCATTCTTTAGAAAAAGACTACAAAAAATGGGTATGTTATTCTTATAGTGTTCAAATGTTGGGACCAAGTTACGATTAAAGGGAAGTTTAACATGTTGATGAATCATGTAGGTGAAAAGGTTTCCAAGAGAACTTGTTGATAGTTGCTATGGCAATAGATGTATCCCAATAGATGGATTTCATTTTACACAGACATCAACAATTATTTTTGTAGGTACAAAAGGATGGGACAAAAAGCTTAAGGTTGAAGCCCAATAGTGAAGTAATCCCAAAGACAATGACAAGACATGACCAAGTTGCAGATGAAGATGAAGATATGACCAAAAAAACAAGCTAAAACTAAGCTAGATTAACCACAATTCAATGCATTGTTACCATTGTTGTTTCTATCAAACATTAGGGGGGAGTGTGCTTGTGTGGACTTGAGGGGTAAATCTCAGTGTGCCATTACTGTTGTGTGTCTTGTTCTTTTCATGAGATGACAAACTCTATCCAAACTTTGCATGCTATTTGCAAATTGACATTATTGTTTTCCAATGTGTTGCATATTGCGATCTCTTAAAGTATTTAAACATGGCCAATAGTTATAAACATGTTGGGATCACATAATAATCAGATTCAATTGGGTGCTAAAAATTGTGTGATAGGAGATGTTAGGGCATATTAAATGCTCTTACTAGTGATTATGACATGGTGTGAGCCATGTGTATGAGATAAGGGATATTCATTATGTCATATATGTCCATCATAATAATTATGATTAAATTTTAGGAGGAATATGTTTATGTAAATCATCCAAACCATAAATTGCAATTTTGGTATCATAAATTGTGATTTAAGAGTAAAATTTGGGTTATGAAATTCATGTATTAAATAAAAAGGAATTAATTCATTTATTCATGATTAACGTTATTTTTATAGAATTTTTAATATTAAAAAAAATAGTTTATGAGTGGATAAGGATCAAAGATCAAATTTTGTGCCAATGCCTAATTTTCATATAACAAAGATCAATACAACTAAATCTTACTACTATGATTTGAACAATTAAAATATATGATTTCAATAATCTTGAAGTTGGTGGATTCAATGGAACAATATGAATGCCATTTAACAAGCTCCTTAAATATTTACTCTCCTAAAATATTTATTGTATTGAATGTACTTATGTTGATTGCAAGCCATGCAAAGGATTGCAAGTAAGACTGGGCAAGTTTGTATTGTTGGTTATGGGAAACACTAGGGAGTTGATTTGATGGTATTTAATAACCTTTACATTAATGAGCTCCTTGAAGTTGATGAATTGGTCCAAACTTGACATATGCGAATGTAACTCCTTGAGCTCCTAGACAAATCGCTTAGTAAGTTGGAAACATGTGATAGGGGAGGATTTTACTCTTTTCAAGAATGAGGATTTATTTTACACTTAATGAGATATATGGTCGTTTGGTATTTAGGTAAAAGTACATTTTTATGATTTTTATTAGATTAAAGCAAGGAGATGTGAAAATGATTAAGTCTTAGGAGAAGGAATTATAAAAGTATATTTAAGAAAAGAAAAAACTTTATAACATCGTTTATTTAATAAATAATATTTATAATGTAATTATTTTATAAATAACAAGTTCAAAATGTACTTTTACATATCATTCTCTTCCCCCTTTTCTTCTTAAAAGTCGTGAAAAATTCAATGTTAAAGTAATTTACTATGTGAACATGATGTAGGTAAATCATAACTTCAAATGCTTAAATGTTGGATCATTATTAAAAGCAAAGGAAAAATGATCATACATACCATTATTATAAAATGTAAAATCCAACATTAACTTTTTATTATTATTACGTTGGATTATTTTCAAAGTAAGAAAAATTCTCACATGTCATTATTAAAAAATGAAAAATCCAACAATAATGAAATATACTAAGATGTTAGGTTATTCTAAAAAAGAAAATTTTCCCACACCATTATTTAAGAAAGAAAAATCCAACACTAAAAGAAAAAATCAATAATAATGAAATATAAAGAAATGATAGTTATGTGAACATAAGAGCCACAATATGGCAATGTCCCTACCTTGAATATTTAATAATTTTTAGGTATTTTAAATTTAATTTTGTAGTGAATTGGAGGTCATGACGGCGATGAGAAACCAAACCGGTAATCACCAATGAATTATGATTATTAATGAATAAATCTAAAAATGGGAGATCAAGTTAGTCAACCAAAGAGTATCTCAACCATGTCTTCTTATTTCAATGGTTCTCTGACATTTCCTTCCATGTTATTAAATGCATGTAATTGATTTAATAGAAGATCCAAGAATAAGTTTATTTGGTGAACACAATGAACTTAATAATTGCACACTACTAAAAACGTTGAACAAAGTCATACAGGTCCAAGATGGTAGGGGGTCCACTAAATCAGAAATGACATTGTAATAGATGTTAAGGTTTGTTGTGACAATGGAAGAAGTACAAAGTATGGAGAATATTCACGTGGAAAACTCCTTTTCACTACTTGAACATGATTTCATTCAATAGTTTCTTCTTCCTATTTAACCAATACATTTTGCTCAATATAAGATTCATCATAAAGTCGCAAAGCTTCCTAAAAGAGAAACTTGGGAGATCATGTTTGTCTCTACCTAGATCCTCTTGATATGGAGACTCATCATAGATTGAAGTTTTTTTTCAAGAAAAGTCTCATGGGGAAATCCTTGCACACTTCCCCATGTTTTGTGGATTGTACAAAGCACGCAATAGAGGCATTCAACTTAGGAGATTGACCCTGAGACTTTGCATGAAGCTTAAAGCTCTTTACCACTTAAGCAGCTTACCGAGTCTTAGAAGGAACTATATTTAGCAAAGAGAATATTAAATTAATCATCTTCACACAATTGTAATATATTTTGTACATTTCTTCACAAGCATGTTGTGTATCCACCCATGAATCTAATTCATTATAGTATTCAATATCTATATCAAATATGCAATACAAAATCTATCATACATCAAAAATATTTTTGTATGCTTCTTTGAATGTCTTGATAAGTTTTCATATAAAAATAAAACATATCCTCATTTGAAGGATATTACAATTTTCTCATTTCCCTTAGGTTTTGCGTTAGAAAATGTACAACTTGTGACTTGTTGAATATACTATGATTTTTTTCACATAATAAAACAAATTGTAGTTGTAGAAATACTCTCTTAAATGCATTAAGTTTGGTTTTAATATGGACAAGTTGTGAGGTGGTTTTCACTTTGCAATATAAAAACATGTTTATGTGCCAAAAATCATAAGCATACTCTCAATCAATTTGAAATGCTCATATTTTCATTATTACAAGTCTAAATCAATCTGATGATATATTGATATGCAATTAAGAAACCATATTCTCTAATAGGTAATCCAAACATGAGCATTGTTAAAAACCTAGATATTTAGCCATGAATACAAAGTAAATACTTCAAAGTCTAAATCAATCTGATGATATATTGATATGCAATTAAGAAACCATATTCTCTAATAGGTAATCCAAACATGAGCATTGTTAAAAACCTAGATACATAGCCATGAATACAAAGTAAATACTTCAAAATTGGAAATATTCTATCTTAGCCATCCAACCAACCATTTTAGTGATATATTTTAAAACAATGCCATTTTTTTATTATTGGATTCTATATATGCAATTTAAGATTATAATAGAAAAGTTTCAAAAACTCTTTGAATATCAAGGCCTTGATATTTTCTAATTTTTTCCTTTTATGAAATGCAGGGATTAAATTAAACTAAAGAGTTTTGATTTTGATTATGGGTGGATGAGGATTTTTAAATTGATTTGTCTAAGTATTTTTTCCTTCGAATTAAAAGTTTATTTGGGAGAGGTGTGATATGTTGTATCTTCTCCCCCAAAAGGTGCAATTTGTGAGAGGGGACATGATATGTTGTATTGCACCTGGTTTTTTGTATTTATTAAAGTAGTTTTTTATTTAGGGGAGGGATTTACGATTGCTTTGATAATAGCTCGACAATGAGGTTGCAATTTTATTATTGAGCTCTCAAGCAACTATTAATTAAAAGCCTTTACTCATTATTCAAGATAGGGAGTCACCTCATTAATGAGCCATACACTACTCATTCATTTTAACATAATCAAACTTTATTTTATTTTTTCAAATTTGTTAAAATATAATGATAACTCAATTATCAATTGATAGCGAGGACAATCATTATTGGTTGCTATTCATGATTGCAAACTGACTCATCACCATTATTGAAAGAATAACATTTCCACCGAAAATAGCCTGCTATTGGTTTGCAAGGGGGTGAACTTTCACTCCTGCTAGATGCCTTTAGGTCTTGGGTCGTTAATTATTTCCTTATATTCGAGGAAGATGGTCTCTTAGCCAATTAGAAGTAGTTTTAGGTCTTACTCTAGGACCAAAAAGTAGTTTCAGCCTACATAGTATTTGCAATAAAATCAATATCCCTCAATGTGGTGATTGTTAAGGCTTACCTCCAATGGGGTCATGTGCTTTCTAGTAAGCTCTAGCCTTAATCCCATACATGAAACCATATAATACACTTGGTTGCAATTTAACCTCTTACCTAGGAGGATAATATAATCAACATTTTCATTTATAATGATAATAATATATATGTCTAAATTTTATTAGAATTATTAAACATTCAACTAGCCATAATGAAATAAGGTTTATAAAGTTATGACAAGGAGAAGCTACTTAACAACTAGTCCCTACCAAAGCTGATTGGATTGAATATTCTTAAGTTGCTGGTCCCCTTTTCAAGATGTAGTAATTGAAATCCAGTGTTTCCTATAGCATGCGAGATATATAGTTAGTTGACATAAAATCATATATATTCATTATCCTTGACTTATAGAGATAATAATTATGTTGGGGATGTGTTGCAGCTACAACTTATTTCCCCAAAATTTGCATGAAATTGTAGGGCCCCTCCTTTGTTTTTTGATTTGTGAATGCGTTCTTAGTCTTTACCTCATCTTATTCTTTAGATCTCAAAAAAGTTTGTTTTTTTATTGTTTTAGAAAAAGTTTAACACTTAGATTTTTTTATTTTCTTGTTTCGGAGCAAAAGTCGTTTTCTCACCGAAACGGTCGGACAAAAATTCGTTTTGTCGCCAAGACGGTCGGAGCAAAATTCATTTTGTCGCCGAAACGGTCGAAGAAGGAATAGTTTCATGCGATTGGGGGGAAATGGAATTTCTCTCCGAAGCAATCAATTTGATATGAAGTTCTGCGCCGATCTATGACATTTATGATTGTCCGTCGAATAAATCGCTACTAAACCGGTTTTTTTCCCAATACGTAATCGGAGGTTGCTCTCTTTTCACGTCGGAATAAAATTGGTTTAATCTCCGAAACAGCCCGGCGTAGAATTTGAATCTAGTCCGAAACAGAAGTTGGTGTAGGATTGTTTTTAAGCCCGAAAACTTACCGACGTAAATTTCATTAACACCCGAAACATACCTAGCACAAAATTTGTTTAACATTCGAAACAGAACCGACGTAAAATTCAATTCTTACCCGAAATGTGACGGACGTAAAAAAATTTGAAGCCGAAACATTTGTTTTTGAAATCATTTTGACCTTTGTTTTAAAGAAACACCGTCTGAAAAGGAGGCTCCGTCGACAAGCATTAATGCTCATTTATTATTTAGGGTTATTTCCTTGGTTTAAAAGGGGGGGATTTCTTGTCATTTTACACTTTGTTGAAATGTCGTTCGCCCAAGTGACTTAGCGAATCTTTGTCAGAGCACCCAACGACATTTGGAGCCTCCTCATTGCGGAATCACTACTACACCGCCAAGTAGGTACCATTTTCGTCTGTTAAGAACTTCGTTTGTTTTGGATTTGCGGGAAAACAATAGCTAGGATGAAACCATTTTAGTTTTTTCATGTTTTAAGCTAGTTGGTCTAGGGTTTAGCTGTTGATGACGATAGGAAGTTCTAGGCTAAAAAATAAGAGTTTTAATCCTTGTCATTCGCGTTGGTCATTTTTTTCCTACTGTTTGTTTTTTGCGAGTGTCATTGAGCGCGTTCGGGATAACATTTTGACCTCGATGAGTTTCAAACCAGTATTTTGTTTGATAGAGAGCCATAGGGTTTTACGTGGGTTGAGAGAAGGGGTAAAACCCTAAGTGTTTGGATTTTGGTCAATCGAGAGAGAAGTCGGGCTCGCATAATTTACCTCTTAATTAACATGTTTAATGAACTGTTTACCCTAGTTGTCATATAGAGTGTTTCCATGTGCATTTTTAGTTTCATAATAGAGCGTATTTTGAGTTAGCTTCATGCTTAATTTGAAAATGTAAATGTTATGATTTTGTTGTGTTATCAGTTTTCTAAAAACCATTGGAATTAGTTTGCAAACTGATAAACTACCACTGGAGAAATGGTGGCCTTGATGAACTAGTTTTTTTCGAAATAGACCTAAGAAATGATGTTTCATTTCCACAGAATTTGTTACAAGCACACTTTCTTTCCATAAAATGATCCGCATTGAATAAAAGTTATTAAATGAAGAGCAAGCATAATGAAGTCAACTTTTACCAACACTGAGCCTGAACTAATAGAATTTTCTTTCAGTTTCTTATACACTGATACTGATATTTTATTACAGGATTCGGATATGTATAGAAGGTCTTCCAAACGCAAAGCTAAAGTTGCAGAATCCGATTCAGATATTGAAGTTGTGCCAAAAATTATTATGGATATATTGTTTGAAGACACCAAAGCTATGACCGGAGTAGTCCCCGAATACAAATGGAGTGAAATATATCAACTTATCAAAGATCAAGATGTGCTCGATGCTTCTATTGAAGAGATGGTGATTTATCAAAACATAAAGAAATCAAGTCTTCACAAAGCTGCAACTCGCCCAGAATTATTCCCTTGCTCTGAAGTAATAGGCTGGATTTTACCTTATATAGATTTCAAATCCAGAATAATTGCGGGAGCTAATGGGAAAGGGTTTGCTTCGTTTCAACCGGCCCATATAAGCATAGCTTACAAATTACCTGCTCCAAAAACCTTCTAACTGATGACTGGATCAAGAGTATTAACATAGGCCATTCAGAATACGCCAAGAAACTGCTTCTCCCAGGCAAACAGCTAAGGCAGAGAGCCAATGGAGAGCATGATTCGCAGAATTTGAAGACCCCATTCAGGAACAAGTCAATGTCAAACAAAAGAAACTGCAAAAGAGGCAGAACAACAGAAAGAAAGCACAGGAATAAGCCTTGGCAGCAGAAAAGACAAAGAGGAAATAAGATGAAGAAAGAAAACAAAAAGAAGAAGAGGCAAGAATTAAAGAGGAGCAAGAAAAGGCAGAGAAGGAAGCAGTTGAGCAAGAACAAAAAAGATTACAAGAGGAAGCCGATAAGAAAAGGGAAGAAGAAGAGAAGATCAAGAAAGTTGTGGAAGAAAAGAGAATTCAAGAAGAAAGTCAGAATTCACAAAATACGGAAGTAGATCAACCTGCTGACTTAAAGATACCACTTACTGGAGGTCATCTCCCATTAGCTGAGCTTGGACTCACAACATTAACTCCCTCGAAGCAACATTCTGTGGCGAAGCTAAACACTATTGTTTTTTATCCCAAAAGAAAGACTATTCTAAGGAGATCAAAATAGATATGAAAGATCAATACACAACCTGATATTGTCACTGTGCGGGAGAGCACTCTAGTAGAAGGTACCAACAAAGATCTGAAACTCATTGCTTCTGTGAATATTGTTGTTGCACAAGCTAATGCAGACAATGTGGATAAATAGATGGATGATCTAGAGCACAGCAAAACAAAAATGTCAAAATTAAAGGATAATTTAATACAAGCTCGAAATGAAGGGATTGAGATGAAAAGAAAGCGAGATGCCATAAAAGCAGAGAAAGCAAAACTTTTGCTGGATTACCAAGGCCTTCAAGATGAAAGGGATTCCTTGAATGTACAGTTAGTAATTATGGAAGGAGAACGAACTCATTTCCATTCTCGAATAAATGAGTTAGAAAGAAGAGAAACTTAGTTGAATCAACAAGTAGAATCCCTAATGGTTGAAAAAGGATCTCTACAATCTGAGATGGACTCTACAATCTGAGATGGATGAATAGATGAAAGAAAATGAGTCTTTGCTCAGGATCATAAACATGATATGGCATTGTTCTACGAACATGCGCATGAAATGCAAGAACATATTTTTCACTCCCAAGAGTTATTGATAGAAGAAGTTTATGAATTAAGAGGGATGATGGACAAAATGAAAGAGATCTCTGCAGAAGCTGCCATTATGAAACACAGATTGGTAGACACATTTAATAAGGTAAAAAGGCTAAATGGGTGGAAAGGTAAAGTCCGAGAATTTCTCGATTACTTTCCTAAAAGAACAGTTGTTGAACTAAGGCTAGATATAGCTCTCTTGGAAAGTTGTCGAAACTCTGTCAAAAGAGTACAAAATGAAGTACAGAGAACCATTACAAAGTGTGAAGAAATTTATGAAACTGTATACCAAGCACATGAAAAATGCCATATTCCAATTTCTAAAGCTATTGATGAATTACCATCCAAAGAACAGCGTTTAGCATAATTGAAGAATAGTTTGAGTGAAGATTTGGAGTACATCAAGGAACTAGGCGTGCTTACTACAAAAGATCTTTAGCAGCATGTGGGACAAACAAATCTGAATGCATATTTTATGGGAGAAGGTCACAAGGCAGCAGCAAAGAGATTGATAGACATAGTTAAAGAATTGTCCACTCATGGAGTTGTTTTAAAGTTGTTGGAACCTCAACAAAATTAAATCTGATATCTTATGAAATTGACCTTTGGGACAATTATATTTCAAATCTAAAAAAATCCTCCAACAAAATAATGTAATTTGTATTTTATTATCTATTTTTGGCTGAGTAATCACAAAAGGACAAAATGTGGAAACCAAAGGGTAAAAGGGAAGGTGAAGTGATTAGTCATGTAGAGATAAACTTTTGTAAAGATAAATAGGGGGAATTAGAAGAAAATGGGACTTTTGGTTGGTGTAATAGAATCTAGTAACATTTTATATGAGAATTATTTTTCTGCTAATGAGAAGGAACTATTTTGTTGGGTGAAAGCTTACATGGAGTTTGCATGGAATGTTATGAATTAAGGTTCAGAATTATTTCCTCCTTCATTCATCTTTATGCTGTGAGATCTTTCTTACTTTATTGGACTATTCTAATGGCGTACGAATGATTTTATTGATTTCTGCTATAAAGTGCAAATGTCTGTGTAGAAATGAGTAATAAATGGAATCAATTAATATCAAAGCTATCTTTGTGTATCATTTTGTTGTGATTGTGAATAGTTTATTTAAGACAATTAACTGTTGAATTTGTACTAGCAATCTCAGCTATTACTCATCTGTTAAAACTCGCTCCTTGCAAGGATAGATTAATTAATTATTTAAGAATATGTACTTTATTATAATAGTGTTAATTGCTTGATAAGGTAGAAGTGATAAGACAAGAGGTAAGAACCTACGCATCACTTGTGAAGCTTCTACCTGTCAATTATAGTTTATGCATGATTAGGATTAGAACATTTGCATTTGCATCTCTATATATAAAATATAAACAATGGGTCGGGCTGCAACCGGTGAATGATTTAGTTCGAAAACATCTAGCTGGACCGTTAATCGGACGGATTCTCCATTCCAAACAGTGAACAGTCTAAATGGGATTGTTTATTGGGGAAAATCCCTATTGTCGACGCAGGGATTTTTCCAGGCATCAATAGGATGCTGGTAATATACAATCAAATCATCCATGTTGCTCAAACAATTCCTTTCAAGTTGAACTGGACAAAAATAATAATGAATTTAGCACAATAAAGTATGGGTAGAAGGATGCATCTCAAAAATATATATATAAATCTAAAGAATCCAAACTCTATGCATGCAAAACGCCACGTGAAAGCGAAAGCACAAAAAGGCATTCGAGGTGCAAAGCATGCACAAAGATGCCATGAGAAATGAGTGTCGACTCTAATGGAGACAAAGGTGCCATAGAGTCAATTGGAGCCTTTGTTGCACCCTAAGGAGAGAGGAGGTATGGATATTTTGGCCACTCCAACACAAGCCCTAGTGTTATGTACCAAGTGGATAATTAGAGCAATTGAGCGCAAGGAAGCTTAAAAATGTTCATTGCACACTACATTACCTCAAGATCTCTCCATTATAGGAGGATCTAGACAAACATTATTGGCCACATAGACTCCTGCCCATATAACATTAAGCTTTGTTGCCAAAAGCATCTAGAAGGTCATCAAGCACAAATTAGTGTGGAATGCTGACTCATTTAGATCTAGAATCTCCTTAAATGACCATGTCCCTAGTGGTCCTCAATGATTCTCCAAAAGAGGAAATCATGTTAATCGAAGACCCCTAGTTTTCAACCAAGAGGTTCAAAAAGGCATTAGAGTTCCTAAAGACATTTATGATGCACAATCTAGAAATTTGAAGAGCTTGGCAAACTCGATAAAATTATTCTTGAAAAAGCTCAAGAATTGATCCCCAATAACCTCTTTCTCAATCTTGGCCTCCCAAGCCACTGAGCAAAGTCAATACACTAGAGATGGAACCAAAGGAATGGCTTTACACAATACAAGCCTTAAGATGGATGGAAGTGGTTGTTGAAGAAACTTAATCTAGAGGCCAAACTCAATGAAGTTTGAAGAATCAAGTCGAAGGAGAAGACCTTAATCTAGAGGCCAAACTCAATAAAGTTTGAAGAATCAAGTCGAAGGAGAAGACATGGCTATACTAACTATAATCCATATGGAAGTGGCACCTTGAGCGTAAAAGGGCTTGTTTTCTTTGGCCCTTGTTACATGGAGGTCTACCCATAGGAAAACTCCCATAGTATTTGGGTGTTGTTTATCCCAAATGTCCCATGTGTGGGAAGAACACACCAAAGCATTTATTTTGGTTTTGTTAATACACCCATTTAGCATAGGAGTGGGCATATAAGTTGACATTCCTTACTCTAGACCCACCTTAACCGGAATGTCACATTATTTGGAACTGGATTAGAGTTGCCATCGTACATCATCTCTACAAAACTAAAAATGAATGTCCTTTCAACAACACAACATAACACAAGATTTCCCAGGCAGGAAGGTTCTTAATATGTGCCCACATGCCCACATGCTTATGCAAATACAAATTCACACATAAAGTGCATATGGAAGTTGCTCACCTGCATGAGATGATGCACTATTGGACCAACACCCCATGTACCATGACCAAGGTGCCCCCATAAGTGCATTCACCTTCCCACTCTGCTCATTCTCAAGCTTCCAATGATTGTCAGCACTAGTGCAACACAAGGCAAACTGGCAGAGAGCATCAACAAAGGCAATGTTGGGTTTCTAGCAAGAGGTCTCAACCCTCCCCACTTTGACAAGTTTCGTATTGTTCCTTTCGCCATCTCAAAACTGGTGCAAATCCCCCTAGGTGAGGCACACTAGTCTATGCCTAAGCCACATGGTTTGGTTTCTAGTTCAAATTCAACAATGATGAAATTTTATTCAAATTTGAATTGGCTAATTCCATGCCAATAGGTATTTAAAGCAAGTCCCCCTAGATGAAGCACGCTAGTCTACACCTAAGCCACATGGTTTGGTATTAAGTTCATGTTCAAGTTCGATAATTATGAAATTCAATTCAAATTTGAATTTTGAAATGAGATTTGGATTAGATTCACCATTAAATTTGTCTATATACATATTTAATTTAAATTACTCTCAACATTTCCCAAACCCAATGCTGATTACTTCCTGAACAGTTCTATATCAGATTCAAGAGGAAAATAATCATTGCGATTGGGTTAATAGAGATGGTTATCATGTAAGCAGAAATTGCATCTTCCTATTTCAGGAAGTTTTTTGCCACCAGAAATGCATGGGCGACTAGCAGGTACAATTATATCACTGTTCAGCATCCCAAAAGGAAACCGCAAGCTTTTACTTTTCTCTCGATTCTTTAAGGTATCAATTTAAATCAAATCTTCTGCATGCCCATATGCAGCTTATTGAAGCAAGCATCACAACAACTTGCAAAATATTAAAGACAAAACTTAAGATAGAACAAAAGAACAAGCTAGACTGTTAAACTGTGACATTTACATTTTCAATTACACTGTTTGTATTGCAATCTTACAAAGCATGAACAAGAAATTATCCATTTTATTTCTCTATTTTTAATCTTTTTGCTGCTCCTTGGTCAATTATTGGATCAGTGTGTCCATTTTGTGCTTGCCCATCCTGTGTTTCAGCTGTATCTGATGAAGGTGCTGCAAAGCCTTCAGGAAACGGAGGCGGTGGAGGAGCTGGGGCCAACTGTACAAGCATGCAAAGAAGCTTCTTCAAAAAATAGTTGGATAAGCTTAAAATTAAGGTAAAATCAAATTCTACTAATGAAGAATCAAGATATTTGTCAGTCTGAACAGACTGTATATATTGAGGATCACAATTATGCACTCTTAAAATTATTGCCTAAGAGACGTGATTTCTTCCAAATTTAATAGTATTGCCTACGACAAATTATTTCTTCCATTTATTTTAATCTATAATGATATAATCTATAGATCTATATGAGCCTTGAGACATGCATGAATTGGAATTAATGAAGCAGCAGAACATGAACACGCAAAGTAGGAAAAGAAAAAATATATGCACAGTAAATTTATTTTCAATGAAAATTTTAAAATATCAAACTTTTGGAACAGTTTGGAATGTTTGAAGATGCACTGGAAAGACTTTATTGAAAAGCCATATAAGAGTAAAACACTCCATATAATCTCTTCAACCACAAAAAGGAATATAAAAAGGAAAGTAAAAAATGAAGAGGTTGCATTGGATCAGCTCAGCCAATAAGGTGTCTTTAATTCTTTTCATGTTGCTTCTGCTGCTAGCTATTCTTTTAATGTGAGGTGAACTGAAGCTAAAACATCACGACTAGGCAAACCTACAGCACCTCTTTTTTAAGATGTATCCTGAGCTGAGCATTTGTTACATGACTAAATGCATTTTGAATGTCATGTGCATGATTTTGCATCTCACTCTTCAATTGTTTTTCCCAAGACTGACCATATTAGATCAGGTGTTAGAGCGAAACGCAAGGTATATGGCAAGAACGTCCATTCTATCTCCCATCTTTTTTAACCAAGAACAAAATTATATTAAAATTATGGATATACCAAGTTCTCACATGCTCTCCTTTGCAAGATCAAGCACGTGTCCCGCAGTTAGAGCCAGCTGTTACCAACCATTTTGTATGCATGTCCACTCATGAAAGGAGGAATTATGGGCAGTCTAACAATG
The DNA here is from genome assembly GCA_027924585.1 of Larix kaempferi. NCBI lineage: Eukaryota > Viridiplantae > Streptophyta > Pinopsida > Pinales > Pinaceae > Larix > Larix kaempferi. The sequence continues at coordinate 12,563,565 of BSBM01000099.1, forward strand.
ATGATGAAGGTCAAGGATCAGTCCTGGGTTTGTTGCAGCTATGGAAAAAACAGTCTTGAGCATGTATCAGCATTTCTAGGCATCTAAACAACAAACCTGTAGCATCTTTGGATGAATTCTGTAGCAGTCTTGTTAAAGTTTCCTGTAGCAGCCTTGGAAGACAGTCCTGAGCTACGCTGTTGGGAGCGGGAGCAAAGTGGGGAGCGGGGAGCGAGAGCGGGAGCGAAAAGCGAAATTTTCAAAATCTTATGTTTTGGGAGCATTTCGGGAGCATTTTTTATATAATATATATTTTAATATATTTTGATGCATATAAATTAAAAAAAACATGTATTATGCCAAATTAGCTATAGAAAACATGAAAACATAGAATCTAGATATTTATATAACCATTTAGTACACATTGATATAACATTAATCATCTAGTCTTCTAGATTCTAGGAGCTATAACTTATAACATTGTCATTAAATGATCATCATCAAATCATCAACAACATCAACCTTCAAATTTCAACATATAATATTTGCCATCAAACTAGGTCATAATGTTTACAAAATAGGCCAACCGCCAAAATAAACATGAAAATGAAATACAAACTACAAAGTACTATGAATCTACTAAGCTTTCCGCTTGCCACGAGTAACTTCCAATTTCTTTTCTCGTGTTCTAGGTGGAATAGGTGCTGGTGGAAGTGATCGTGGAACATGAGAAGAAGATGAATGGCCCCCACGGGCTGAACTTGGACGTTGTGAAGCTAAAGGCAAAACTCCTGCATCCGGAAAGCTGCTTCTACTTGGGGGTGGCATATCTGTACGGGTAGTCTGAATTGGATCATCATGATCACCCAATAGTTCAGCCTCCAAGCGCTCTAATGCTATGGTTAAATCCTCCACATTAGCCTCCTCTGGATTGTTGTCCCAAGTCAAATATGTTCTATCATTCTTGGCCGCCTCACAATAATGGGACAACAACCTCAAGTTGTAGTGCACATAAACCAAGCTTTCTGCGCGATCTACATTCAGACTGTTTCTCTTTACACTGTGGATGGAGTTGTAGGTGCTCCAACACCTCTCTGCAGAAGAGCTATTAACAACCTGTGATAGCACCCTCACCGCCAATTTATGCAAATATGTGGCTCTAGAGCCATGCATGATCCACCAAAGGATAGGATTCAATCTGTCTCGATCTTTGGTTGCAAATAGGGAACCAAAGCGTCCATGCTCACTTATGTATTCGCTCAATTCAGTCCGTACTTAAGCACACTCTTCCTCAACAGGGACCAACTTGTCTAATGCTTGCATATACCCAGCAGCAACCTCTGGATCTGTGTGGGGTTTTTTCCTAACTCCACCCCCAGGTGCAGGTTGGGCCAACCAAATTGGAGAATAGTATTTTGGGGTGAGGACATATGCAAGGGCATGGAGTGGAACATTTAGATTATCCCACCTTTTGACCACATGTTTATGAATATGGTCATACAAGACTGCATCTCTTTGCTCAACAATGTCTTTGATTTGACCAAGCATGCTATCCATCTGCTCATATACCTCCCCAATCACCGGCTGATCTGTATCTGCAAAACGAATCATGTTATAAACTAGCTTGGTGAACTGCAGAACATACCTAACCTGTGACCAAAAATGACCTTCAAGAACGGTGTCCTCCACCTCCTGAAAGTCACTTCTATTTGATGCACTTGCAGCTCTGTCTTTCAATTCCTGCCATGGATCACTTGAGACCATACTAGCCAATGCCTCTCTTACCTTCAAAAGCCTCCTGAAGGTGAGGTAGTAACTAGCAAATCTAGTCTTTGCAATCTTCAATAGCTCCAACTTAGTGTGATTGCGAAAAACGTGGTGGGCCATGCTATGATTGGTAATAAATTTTATCATTTTCTTACCTCTCTTGTACAAGGCACCAATCCATCGGTAATTATTGTCCTTCATCTTAACAATATCATGCATCAAAAGGTTCAATGTGTGAACCAAACACCCTGACCAAAATATATTGGGATACTTATCCTCAATGATTGCTCCTGTTGCCTTACAATTAGCAGCATTATCAGTGATGACTTGATTGACATTGTATGGCCCAATCTCCTTAATGGTTTTAAGTAAAGGTTGTGCAATATTAATAGCGGTCTTGTAGCGATCTAAGTAGTCATGGGCTGAAAGGAAGACAGCACCGCTAGCAGAAACACCAAGAATATTTATCAATGGCTTGCCTTTAACATTTGTCCACCCATCAGATACAATGGATACCCCATAGCTAGACCAATCATTTGTGAACTTTCCAAGAGCACTATTGATTTTGGCTCTTTCCCTGCCAAGTCCCACGATTCTAGCTTTGTCATACCCAGGGCTTTTGTATCCTTGAGGGCCACCATTGATGGCTTGTACCATTTCATGCCAATAGGGTGAGCGAAGAACATTGAATGGCACACCACATGCATAGAGAAACCTATAAACTTTCGAATCCACATCATCTCTACAACCTTGGTCAAGGAAATCGGATAATGTTCTTCGTATAGGCGAGACTCCATGGGGAGATGAGGCTCCCGATCGAGCCGATGATGATCCAGCTCCACTACCAAACATTCTCTGTGGGGATTCAGAATCAACCCTCGATCTCTTGGAGTTGTTTTGAGCGGCCTCTTCTTCCATCCTGTATTTGCTTCTCTCTTTAGCTCCCACTTTGTCACAAGTTTTGACTCCATGAGACTTACCTACATCGCATGGCATAACCCCACACAAATGCTTTCTCACCCGGGTATATGAACCTATGTGTGTTTTCCCACAATGGGGGCATGCAAACTTTGTGGTTCCACCCCCTCTCCCTCCCCCTTACAATGGGGGCATGCAAACTTTGTGGTTCCACCCCCTCTCCCTCCCCCTTGCCTTGTCGCATACTTCCACAAAGGTGTTGTGTCTTTTTGTTTTTGCCCCACATCATCCTCATTCTCATCATCGTCACCCTCTTCCCCTTCCTCCTCTTCTCCTTGGTATGCATCACTCTCTACCTCTTCCCCATCATCACTACCACCACCATATCTACTTCCCAACACCATCATAATGAGAAGAAGTGGAATGAAAAACCAAAACCACATACCCATCTTGTTTCTTGATTCAAGATGAGAGTCACTTGTTCCCTGCAATAGAATGATGGAGAAGAAGAAATTGGAAAGAGTAGGAGAAGAGAAGTAGAACATTGCAAGTTTTCCATTTTTTAACATAGTAAAAAAAAATTGCAAAAGCAAACAAAGATGAGCCTACCTTTTAGCTCTTCAATGGTGGTTGAATGTCTCTATGGAAGCTTCAATCTCCCTTGCAAGCTCTCCCCTTCAATATCCCACTCAATGCTCAAAGCTCTCAAACAACTAGCAAACTCACTCAAATCTCACTCAAAGCTCCAAGCTCTTCCCAATCAATGAAATGAGTAATGGAATGAGTCCAAATGGACTCCAAATCCCTTTATTGGCCCAAACTAACCCTAGCCCATCCAAAAAAACAAAAAAATGCAAAAATCGAATTTTTTTTGGTTGAGTCCGCCGAACTCGTGGGAGCGTTTTCGGGATCGATTTCGGGTTCGATTTTTTAGCTCGGAATCGATTAGGAATCGTAGATTCCGGATCGATTCCAAAAAAAACAGGAATCGTTTTTTCTGTGAAGGGAGCGCAAATTACCAAATCGATTCCGGGAGGAATCGATGAGGAATTGCGATTCCGGAATCGATTCCTTCCGGAGCGCAAATTGGGATCGATTCGATGGGGGGTAGAGCGATTCCCAGCACCATAGGTCCTGAGCATCTTTGGGCACTAAACAGTCATAAATTACCCTAAATTTGATTATAGGCAGAGACATAGCAGATGTTTTATAAAGCTGTTATGGAAGGGTCGGAAGAGATGGTTGCTGGTAGATCGCTCTTCACTATTGCCTAGTAGAAGAAATGTGGAACAACCACAAAATGCACTTATATTGTTGTCAAAAGTGTTTCTAGATATGGTGTTTCTACAATCAACTGCCCGAGCTATGCCTGTAAGCAGGAAAGACTAAGAGATTCATACAATAGCCAAATAAAACTTTGAGATCTTTATCACATAATCCTTACTCGGTTTCTTCATGCATGAGAAGTTTCCAGTTTAGGTGGAGGGTGTAGATATCGATGAAGGGATGTATGCTTGCATGGTCCAGTTCATCTTCTAGTTGAATTACAGTCAAATTGGGTAGGGCTTTTGCATGTGTCTAGATTCATTGTACTTTCACTCTTCTTCCTATTCTATAAAGGAGATGCAGGACACACCAGCGTAGTGCTTCAAAAGAAGACATCGACTTCGATTTCAAAAGAAAGATCTTGTAGAGTCTAGACATGCATGTTGAGGAAATAATTGAGCATAGATCACCATTGTATATCTAGGAAGAACCGGACCCTCCTCCCTATTGAAAATTAGGATGCACACACATTCATATAAATAATTGGAGACGATGGTGAAGAGTGAAAATATGTAATAGACATATGATTAATGTTGTGGTGCATACATATCTATCCAACCTTTACATCATGACTCGTTACAAATTTATAACACCCCTAAGTGGTTATGGTGGCTTAACCACCTAACCTCTACATGTCACAAACATATGAAGTGATCAGAAACCGGACACGTCCAAAATGCCCCTCATGTCCCATGGGGTCGTGTCGGACACGGACACGATGGGAAATCGTGTCCGACACGACTTTTGATCGTGTCCGAAATCGGGAAATGATCAAAAGTCGTGTCCGACACAATTCCCATCATGTCCCCAACTATGCGACTCGTGTCCCGATTCCAGGAGACAAAATCTGCGGAAAAGGCCACCCACGGTGACTTTAAAAACGAGTTTTCACTTCTTTTTTGTCATTTGCAATGATGGAGAAGCTTGAGAGTGAGTTTTATGTGCAGGTGAAGAAGATTTGAAGGCTTTCCAAGGGATTCCAAGTGCATTGGGGGTGGATTTGCGGAGAGGATTGCAAGCTTAACCATCAATCAAAAAAGAGAATGTCTCAATCAGCTAGGGCAGGAGCTAAAGGGCAAAGGAAAGGGAGAAATGCCCCATCTAGTGCCTCCCCTCCTATTCCTCCAAGCACAAGCTTTTCTACTCCTTCAAGTGCTCCATCTGCTGTTAGTGGAGCTCATGCTCCATTTAACCCTGTTTTAGCAAGACTATGCCCAAGAAAAAAAATACCCTTTGTGGAAGTATGTGACAAGGAAAGATGGGCCTGGGGCAAAGCTTGGTGGGGGAGGCAATGTGTCTTGGAGTTGCAATTTTAGCAAGAATGAATTCAAGAGCACATATTACCGAGTTAAGGGCCATTTGTTGGCCCTTCCTTCTTGTGGGATTTCTTCATGTAAAGCGGTGAGTGCTACCCAAAGGAGGGATATGGAAAGAGAGGATCATGTTGGCTTAGGGAAGGTGGCAGCAACAAACAAGCAAAAAGATGAGGATCCTCTTCCATTCTTAAGGAAATCCTCTCGCACTAAGCCTCCATTTCCACCTAACAGATATGGGAGTGGGGATACTCATCAAACAAGAAAGAGTGGTCCAATGGATAGGATTTTTCAACAAGAGGCGCGAGAAGAGGTGGACCTTACCATTGCATTTTTTTTCTACCTCAACTTCATCTCATTAAATGTTGCACTGTCACCATTGTTTATTGAGATGTGTCTAAGTCTCATTGAACCAGCTCCAACCAGTTATGTGCCTCCTGGTTCAGAGAAGCTTAGAACCACATTGTTGGTTAAAGCAAAGGAGGTGGATAAAATTCTTGAGCCAATTAGATCAACATGGCCCTCATCCGATGTGAGCATTGTTTCTAATGGATGGATGGATCCAGCACGCCATCCACTCATCAATTTCATGGTATCTTCCCAAAATGGACCGATGTTCTTGAAAGTGGTGGATGCTCTTGGGAAATACAAGGATGCACAGTATACGGGTGAGTTATTCATCAAAACCATTGAAGAAGTAGGTGTTGATTCTTGTGTACAAATCATCACGAACAATGCACCTGTTTGCAAGGTTACCGACATGATTATGGAAGCTAAATATGCACAGGTATGTTCATTTTGGACACCTTTCATTTCTAATTTGCTCATTGTTTGAATTTATCACAAGATTCATGATTCATCTAGGTGTCTTTGACTCATTTGAGTTGCTAGTGTTGTAGAGTCATTTATACTTGCTTTTATTGCTCTTACAGGTTTTTTGGATACCTTGCATTGTCCACTCCTTGAATTTAGCACTGAAATCCATTGCTTCAGATGTGACATGGATTGGCAACCTTATTGAGGATGCACGCCATATCCGTAACTTTGTACAAAACCACACAAATGCCCTCACCATCTACAAAGAGTACACACAGCTTTCATTGCTAAAGATTGCAGATACTCAGTTTGCTTCCTCATTCATCATGCTCAAGGGGTTGAGGGAGGTCAAAACCGCTCTTTGGTCCATGGTGATTTCAAAGTTTTGGTCTTTTTGGAGAAAGACAGATCAGATTGCTTCAAAAAAGGTGAAGTACACGGTGTTAGATGATGGTTGGTGGGAGAGGGTAGATCTTAGCATTAAGTGTACAAAACCACACAAATGCCCTCACTGTCTACAAAGAGTATACTCGGTTTGCTTCCTCATTCATCATGCTCAAGGGGTTGAGGGAGGTCAAAACCGCTCTTTGGTCCATGGTGATTTCAAAGTTTTGGTCTTTTTGGAGAAAGACGGATCAGATTGCTTCAAAAAAGGTGAAGGACACGGTGTTAGATGATGGTTGGTGGGAGAGGGTAGATCTTGGCATCAAGTTTACAAAACCACACAAATGCCCTCACCATCTACAAAGAGTACACACAGCTTTCATTGCTAAAGATTGTAGATACTCGGTTTGCTTCCTGATTCATCATGCTCAAGGGGTTGAGGGAGGTCAAAACCGCTCTTCGGCCCATGGTGATTTCAGAGTTTTGGTCTTTTTGGAGAAAGACGGATCAGATTGCTTCAATAAAGGTGAAGGACGCGGTGTTAGATGATGGTCGGTGGCAGAGGGTAGATCTTAGCATTAAGATCATGGAGCCAGTCATTTCTTTGTTGCGTTTTGCAAACACGGACCAGCCCAACCTAGCAGATGTTTATGAGGGGTGGGATTCCATGATTGAGTCCATGAGATCCATTGTTATGGAGAATGACTGTCCCAAGTATGGGACATCGACAGAGAATTTATGGTCCACCATTCAGGATATTCTTATCTCCAGGTGGGATAAGAATTGCACACCTTTGCATCGCTTGGCCCACTCCTTGAACCCCAAGTTCTACAGTCAGGAATGGCTCATTGGTGGACTGAGGCCCTCACACAGAGTCCCTCCTCACGTGGATGGAGAGATTTCACATGGGAGGAAGATAGCATTTAGACGGCTATTTCAGGATAGACTTACTTGATGATGTGGAGGAGGGCTTTGTAGAGTTTTCCACTTCCACTGGGAGATTTGGAGGCTATGATGTGCTTAGAGATAAGGGGATTAAGAAACCCTATGTTTGGTGGGAAACTCATGGGGCAACATGCCCTATTCTACATAAGTTAGCCTTGAGGGTCATCTCTCAAGTTACATCATCCTCTTGTTGTGAGAGAAATTGGAGCACATATGGGAACTTTACAGTTTGAAGAAGAGCAGGCTTGAGTAGTCCAGGGCAGAGACAATGGTGTATGTGCACTCCAACCTTCATCTTATTTATAGGAAGAGGGAGGAGTGGGTGAATGGAAAGACAAAGATGTGGGATGTCTTTCCTGATGATATGGGTTTGGATAGCAATACTGAATTGGCATTAGCCAACATGGATCTCAATGATCCAGTGCTAGAGCCAGTTACTTTTGATGATAGTGATCCTTTGGAGGAGCCATCCTCCACACCAGCAGATGCAAATCGCCAGATGGGAAGAGAGGAGGGGGAGGAGGAAGAGAACAGCGATGAGTTTGTTGATTCAAGCATGGAGGAGGACTATTGACATATGAGATTCTTCCATCTTGATCCACCCCTTTTTGTATTTACTATTAGTCTATTTGGCATTTTCCAGTGCCCATTGGCATTCCGACATCTATGTAATACATTTTGATTTTGATGACTTAATGAGAAATATGGTTCCAACATCTTGAGCTATTGCCCAATCCCTATCAAATTTCAATGCATCTATGTGTCTCATTGTGATTTGTGAATGACAAATGTGTAATCATTAATGTGTATTGATTATAATTTCTATTGAATATTTGTAAATGTTCTAGTTTCTAAAAAAATTGGATCTATATGTCTATATTTTTAAATTTTAATATATTTTTAAAAATATATATATATATGTATATAAAACGTTTCCTTCGTGTCTTGATTCTGGGGGTCACCGTGTTCGTGTCGGACACTCGTATTTTTGTGTCCTTCGTGTCTTGTGTCCCGTGTCCTCGTGTCAGGTGACTTAGGAAGTGACCCTTCATATAAATATTATTGCAGTCTTAGTACTTCAACACCCCCTTTAACACAAAAGATAATATTATTTTTTACCCCACTACCCCCCACCCCTAACAAAAATTCAAACCTTTACAACTCAAGAATTTTATAAAACCTGTTGATGTGAAGACTACATATGGTCCACATCCATTCACCACTACCTGGATAACAACCACTACTACTTCTCCAGAACCCATCATTAGCAATTCAAATGGTTCCCATCACCCTCAGGTTGAAGATAGAAATCACCTAGACAACCATCCATATTGAGCACCCTCCCTGGAGACTTGCCTGAGAGGAAACCAATCAACCATAGTCATTAACTTTAATACCAGTGATACCATCTTTCTCATCGTCATAGGGATCATATATGACAATATCCCTTTCCTCTATTTAACAAACTAAAGGAATAAAGTTGCCTATAAAATTACATTTTTTAAATAAATCTTCAAATTATTTTCCTTCAAATGTCTTCTGGAATAGTTTTAGGCAAGTTTCATTGTATTGTACTAGGTGGCGAAACTAACCATTTCATCTTAAAAATTGTGACCAATACAAACTTTCCTACATTTTAAGGTTTCTTTTGGTCCTGTTACAGCTTGAACTAGCATGTATAGTTAAAGCCCCAAAGAAAGAGGGTACCCAAGTATAACCTAGAGGTGCTACCCACCACTTCCCGTTGGCTCTTCTCCAACTCGAAGGGGACTTCCCTAGGGTTAGGATTGCTAGGCTATGGCAATGAAGCACAAGGTGATTTGAACTATACAAAACTTGAGGTCTTCTTTGTAGTATAGGTAATGGGAAGATTATGAAGACTAGTGCCAATCCCCATGGCATATGGAGTCTCAAGATGATCCCCTTTTGGACCTTGTTTGAAAATGTTTGGTTGGAAACTCCACAAAGCAAGACGATTTCCTACCCTAAAACTTCTTGAAGCTTAATGAAAAATTTACCAAGGACAGCCTTATCACACTCCTTCAATCTGTAACTCTAGCTTGTACCCTAGCCTATGCAAACTTGATCCGTAACCCCTCTAAAGATACCCAAATCACAAGACAAGCTACAAGACTAAAATACAAAATAAACAAGGAAATAATTCCCCATTTAATCCACCTTAAATTTGTTAAATTTTGAGAATTAATTCAAGATACTCTAGGATCTTTACTGAGAGAATAACATGTACAGTATATCAATGCATATCAATCATAGCAAGCATGTCAATCATCACAAGAACCAAAAGTATGAGAGATAATAGACACACAGAGTTTCCGTGGGGAAAACCCTAAGGTGAAAAACCCCGCAACTTCCTCAGAGATAGATAGTGCAATAGCACAACCAAAGTACACAGAGGTAGACTCCTCTTAGCAGTTGATCCTCCTCCTCACATGTGCACCACTTTCCGAGTGATGGAAGTGTGAGTTCTGAAGTGATCCAAATAGAGATCGGGAGATCTCTATTTATACTTGTCCTGACTGCCCAATAATCTTATGGGGCCGACTTGTCTAGCTTAGCACAATAACCTCTTATTACATTAATCCGGGTCGACCCCTTTCAAGGTGATCTAATAACCCATCGGCAAGTTAACACACTTGCGACACTTGTCAATACAAATGACGACACTTCCGTATAGAGGAATAATACATCTCTATAGGAGTACAATAAATATATAAGTGAAATACATTCCGAAGTTACATATACATCAACAAAATTTACTTTCTTAGTGAACTAGGTTAAAGATCTCACAATGGAAAAAGAAATATGTTACCTCAATATTCAGCCATCAAGAAAACTTCCAAATGCTCCATAAAGATATGTCAATTATGCTCCAAAAGAGAGAGCTCTAAATATCCAACCAGGAGTTCAAATGAAGAAGTAGCTCTTGTTGATTTTTGAGCAGCATCGAGAGTCGTTCTCTGGGAGAACGGAGGCACCTGGTCAGTTACCAGGAACATGATTCAGTCTGGGACTGAGGCACTTGGTCAGTTACCAAGTTGTTGACAATGGTCAACTTGATTCAGCCTGGGGCTGAGGCACCTAGTCAGTTACCAAGAACATGATTCAGTCTAGGACTAGGGCACTTGGTCAGTTACCAAGTTGTTGACTTTGGTCAACTAGATTCATCCTAGGGCTGAGGCACCTGATCAGTTACCAGGACATCACTAGAAGCCCTAGATTGGGTCTAGGAAAGTGATGTGTGATGTACTCCTCTCCTTGGTCATTGGGCTATGGGACCTCCTCAAGGGACTAGCCACCCCTTGTTGGAATAACTAGCTTGGGACCTTGGTGTTAGTGGGGAGAACAAGACACCCAATGAATAATCTTCCTTATATATGATGATGTATTTCAGTTGGCATGTGTGGACCATGGAGACCAAGAGAAGGGGCTAAGAATTTCCCAAAAAGTGACTTACCCAAGAAGGGTGGGTTAAAAGCCCAAATAAAATATCATTAGCCATAATAAAGTGTTAAAAGCCCACAATGAAATTAAAAGAGACCTAACTAATGTATTTTATATTATTTGTTGACTCCTTGACTTATGGAATTCACCCCTTGGATTACTCAATGATGACTTGAAGGGACCTCCAACTTCAACTCTTGGAAAGCTAGGATCTTGGCTACTGTTATCACATATATAGTAGCCGGGCTACCATACATTCTTTTTCAGGTTCCAGAGCACTATTCAGCCAGTTCCTTTGCATTTGAGATGCTGAGATGAGCATCTATTATGGATCATTATCAAATTATGGACAACAGATATATTCCCCATGCCATGACTGAGTTTCAGGACACTCAGAGAGAGGACTGAGGTAGCCATTTGGCCATTTATACAGAGCAGTCAGTAGTGCCCAGAGTTACAGCAACAGTTTCAGAGGACAGATTTTGGTTCAGATGATGAGCATTCAGGTATATGACTCAGCAGGTATATTTTGGTGTTATGGTTATGTTGCTTTTATATCCATTCTTATAGCATGTCTTAGCATTTAGTATCATGATCTGGCGATCATATAGATATGTGGCCCTGGTTGTACTTTATATATATCATATTGTCCCTACTCAGACTTAGAAGTTCTTGACCTATACTCATCGGTTTTACCCTCCCTAGGGAGATTAGAGGTGATCATTCCCACCATACTTTGGCTTGCTAGTGTTGGTCTCATTATTCATTGTCTTCATCCATCCATTACCTACCCATTTTGTCATTACCTTGACTTACTACTTGACTAGAGGCATGGAGGACCCTTCCCTACTATAGCCTCTGTATTGGATAAGTTTCCCTGTTTATTGTGTCTCGGCTCTGAGTTGGTGACAAAACTTACCTTTGGTGAGTTGGATTTCCTTGAGAAGTCCCCCTAGTCACTAAAGATGTTGTTGGCTAAACCTGAAACTTTTAGTGCTGCCACTGATGCAAAATATGGAAATGAAATGTTGTATCTTGTATGAAAAGCCCATTCATGCAATGTGTTTCTCAACACACATGAATGAAAGGCAAGCCAAATGAAAATGGCTATGAAATATCAAATGTTATATCTATTGTGAAATGTAAATATCTAGGTAAACAAGTTGTCTGTGACACACCTAGAAGTGCTCAGGTAAACAAGTGCCTTAAAAACACACCTGCAGCAAGAAGCCTAATTAAAATGTAAATCTATGCAATGTGTTTATAAACACACATAGATCAAAGGCTATGGAAACTTTAGGCCCAAAAAGCAATGGAACTTAAACTCTATATCAAAAAGATTGTTGGCCTCATTTGTATTATGGATTGTGTGCATCTGTGAAGGTGAATAAACACTCTTTGAACAACTTAGCCATTTGTGAGACACCGCCATTCCCTGTGTTATTGCTTGTCCACTATATGCTATGGTGTGTATTCCCTTGCCCATTTCCAAAGTGTCACAGTGTTAAGTCAGTAAGTCATCCTTTGACCTAGCCATGCTATTCTTAGCCTTCACCCTTCACTAGCAAATTGATCACAACTATGAAGCGAGTATGACCTTGAAAGTCTAATCTGAGTAATAAATAATAATTAATAACCTATTATATTTGGATTTAGATCGCCAGTAATGATTGCTAGTTGCTTTAATTGCTATTTGAATCGATTGTAGAGCATGTTTTAACCTTTGACACCTTGCAGCAGCTTGATGACAGTTTGAGTTATATTTTGGTTATGTTGACTTGGTCAAACCCAGTTTGACCAAAAGTCAACCACAGGACATGAGGTAGCAGACCACAGGACATGAGGTAGCAGACCTCAGATGCTACAGATAGATGATATATGGTCTGGTACAGGTTACCATGGTGGGCTTATGCAGTGGTTTCAGGCTTATGGTGATGATTTGTGCTTTTTCAGCACTTTTACAGATTATTATTATTTGGCCTGTCGGATATGATGAGTATTTATTTTTGACCATGCAGAGGCTTATATGGTGTATGAGTACACTTTTTAGATGGATTTGGACCTTCTGAGTCCAATGGGACAGTCTGTTTTCAGTTCCGGGTAGTTACAGTGATTTTTAGCCTCAGTTGGCTATCCTAGTGCAGATTTGGTCTATCAGAGGCCTTATCAGAGCAGAGCAGAGATTGGGTGAGTTCACCTAGGGCGTTGTGCATGGAGCGGGTGGTCCAGCCACTTGATATTACCATATTACACCCCTCCCAGAGAGCCTGGTGCCCTCACCTTGACAGCGCAGGCACTCTAGGAGGCAGTTTCACACTTCCCGAGGCAGTCCAGAAATGGTGAAAATGGCTACTGAAGAATTCAATTTGGGTTACTAAGGCAAGGTTATGGCATGGGATGATCAATGATGATGAGTGGGATGTCTTCCACACCTTCTCCAGCAGTTTCAGCTTCATCGGGACCCACATCCATCACTTATGGCACTTTTTGATGACTTCTGGAGCCTCCTAAGGCTCACGACTTTCCCAGAGAGGCACAATTTGGTGTCTAGATCATTTATTCTTGGATATTGTGCCATGGGGATTGACAAAGGGTGTTAGATATTACCACTTTAACCCACCATGAGCTATTTTTTTATGTTTTATCATCATGATTTGGTGGGATCCCCTCTTCTAGGGTGAGTTTGTCCACATATTGTTATATTTTATTATTGATCCATGTATTGTATTGTTGAGCGCATCTCAACCATTGATTAGATCTTTTGATCTTTTAATCTTAGCCACTCATTCAAAAAGTGGTCAGGATTATGGCCTCTCTCCATCCTATTTAAAGGGGAGAGCTTCTCGTTGTAAAATGATCTAGAGATTTTGGCTCTTGGCTCTTGGAATAAAATTTCTATCTTTTGGAGTACATGCTTGGGTTTGGAGTGGATGTTGGTTGCTTTGATTGTAAATGCTTTTGTCCATTGCACTGGAGGATCTATTGTAGCTATCTTGCATATTTTGCCATATCTTTTTACAGGTTAAGAGGACGTTTTTGACAAGTGCGAATTGGTGGGGAGGCTTGCCCTTCAAGCTTGGAGGAAGATGTTTTGGTTAAACAGGGAGTGGTTTTGTCTTTGTGCCAACTATTCTTTGCTTATCTCTCTCTTGCTTGTATCTACCTTCAACATGTTAAACTGATTGATGCTTTGCTCCTTGGTTTTGACAGGTTAGAGGGACACACATGTGGCTTGGAGAAAATCGATTTGGCAAGAGGGCTTCAAAAATTCTTCATTTGATCTTTGGCAAAAGTAATCCTCATCTCAACTAGCATTCATCTCTTCATCCAGGTATGCTCCAAAGGTATGGTCTTCTTTTTCCTTGGCTTATCCATAACTTCTAGATCACAAAAAACCCTAACTAATTAAAACCCTCATTTTCCACTTTTTCTTAGATCTACTTGGATCCAGCCTAGCTTTTGAAAAGATATTGAAAACCCACCTCTATAGCATCCACGGCAATTCGGATCTATAGTTTGGTGGTGATTGGGTTCCATTTGACACACTTTTCAAGGCAAAGTAGCCCTCTTGAGGCAAATCGCACCCCTTGGGAGAAGCTAATTGGGTTAGATCTAACACATGGGTAGGTGAGATCCCACTTGATTCATACTCTCCTCACTTGATAACCTATCCCTAGTGCTTCACCTTGTTGATTTTTTCCTTGTGGGCCCCATTCCTCATTTTGAGGGTTGTGCCCCACTTGGGTCAATTTGGTGATGCATTTTCTATCTTAGATCTATGGAGATCTAGCCATTGGATGCCCTTGATTTTCAAGATCCACACTCATACTTGCCTAAACCTCTTGGATCTAAACTTTGGTGGCCTTTGGGTTTGATTTGACACACCTTTCCATGCTTTTAGCCCTCCTTGGGCAAAGTCGCACTCCTTGGGTGTTTGAGTTTGTCCACTTCTAGGACATGGGTGGTTGAGATCCCATTGGATTTAAAACAAGCATACCTTGAAACCCCTACCTAGTATCTCACTTTGTGAAGTTCTGCCTTGGGGGTATCATTCCTCATTTTGGGGGATTGTTGTCCACTTGGGTCACATGGTGAAATATTAGATCTACTCAGATCCAACCATCACACCTTGAATAGCCCACTTGATTTGCTTCCTAGGTGTCCTGATCTACATTTCCCCATCTCTTTTGACTCCATTAGCCCATCTATCAAGGCACTAGTCCACCTAGGGCAATTCGCACTCCTTGGGAATTGTGTCATTTCCAGGATCCCATATGTGGGCATCTCTAATTTCACCTTAGATCCATAGATCTACTCATTACATGCCCCTTAGTACCATTTGCACCCTTAACTCCATCTTGTGGGTCCCATTTGAACCATTTCCATATCCCAAGGAAGAGGGCCCCACTTGTGTATTTCATGGTACTAGATCTTGTCCTTTGATCTCATTATGTGGCCTAAATCAGTCATTGGTTGAAACATAAGTCATTCCTTAAGCCTCTCTTCAACCACACTTAAACTTCTAGGTCCACCTAACCTTGCATTGGTTTCCGTAACTTGTCTTTTACATATCCCTAGGAACCTTTGTTTGGGTCCAATCATCTTTGATTGATAATAGGGTCTCCCCCTAGGTCTTGATTCATCTTGATCTAAAGTGAAGAGTGCCTTGGTTGACGTGACTCCCAGCTTGCATTGGGAACCGTGGAATCTTTTGGGTCACCTCTTTAGTTGTCCATCTCCTCTACCATCCCGGATGGGATACCACTAGGGACAACTACAAGTTGTGTGATAACAACTACCCTAGAGGAAAATGTTGTAAAGAAACCTACAACAAATGCAAGTAGAGCAGCATTCAAGAAGAAGCAAGCCAAGGCAAGAAGAATCATCTATGATTCAATCAAGGACAATTTGATGCCTGTCATAACCCCATTGAAGGCTGCCAAAGAATGCTTTGATACCTTGATAAATCTATATGAAAGAAAAGCTCCCAGTCAGAAGAGGGTCTTGAAGAATAAGCTTTGTACTTTGAAGATGGAAAAGGATGAAGGTGTGGCTTCATTCTTCACAAAGATCTCTCAGGTAAGGGATCAACTCTTGGCTATTGGTGTTACAATAGATGATGATGATCTTGTTCAAACTGCAGATGATGGTCTTCCAAGTTCATGGGAGACATTCCTATCTGCTGCAAATGGTCGTGAATTCCAGCTAGATTTTGAAAGACTGTGGCATGATTGCCTACAAGAGGAAGGAAGAATGCAAAGCAGAAATGGTGGCTTTAAGGAAGGGAATCTTGCTCTTATTGCCAAGACAAAGAAAAACAAGAAATTCTTCCATCAAAAGAACAAGGGTAAAAAGCCTCAAGGTAAGTACATTGATTTATCAAAAATAGAAAGTTTCAATTGTCACAAGATGGGTCATTATGCCAGAGATTGTAAAAAGGCAAAGAGAAAGTTCAAAGGAAAATTTCAGGCACCTACTGCAGAAAAAGAACCTAAGAAGAAGAAAATCAACGGGTCTTCCAAAGATCAATAATCAAGAAGAGAGTATTATTTGGTTTCAGCTCTCTCCGGATCCATTACCAATAGTGCTAAGTCCTGGCTAGTGGACAGTGGAGCTTCCAGACATATGACAGGGTTTCGAGGAGCTCTTACAAACTTTAGAAAGAAGAAGTTTACTGCTTAGGTGGAACTTCGAGATGATACCACCTATGAGAGAAGGAATCGGTTCAACATCTTTTCAGCTTGACTCAGGGACTATCTTGCATATCGAAGAGATATTATATGTTCCTAGCTTAAAGAAGAATCTCCTCTCAGTTGCAAGTTTAGAAGATAAGGATTACAAAGTAATCTTCATGGTTAGAAAGGGCCTCTTGTGGCCAAAGAATGAACAGATGAGTTCAACCATGGTGATTGGAGTTTGAGAGGGAGGCCTCTACAAGACATCCGAGCATTCCATTCAAGCATTGGTCCACGATACAATCAATCCCTATGATTTATGGCATCGAAGGTTTGGACACCTTCATTACAGAGCTCTTCCTGGTCTACAAAAGATGGTAACAAGTATGCCTGAGTTTTCTTCTGAACATGATGGTATTTGTAAAGGTTGTGCTCTTGACAAGAATGCCAAGAAATATTTTCCTAACAATAGTAGTAGATCTAAAAGGATCTTGGACTTAATTCATTCAAATATATGTGGACGTATGACTGCACCTTCTATGAGTGATTGTTTATATTATGTAATTTGTATAGATGATTGCTCTCGCAAATCTTGGATTTACTTCCTAAAGACTAAGAATGAAACTTTTGATAAGTTCAAAGAGTTCAAGGCACTAATTGAAAACCAGACAGGAAGGCACATCCGTATCTTAAGGTCAGATAATGGGGGTTAGTTTGAATATCATCAGTTTGATTATCTTTGCCAAGAAACAAGGATCAAGAGGGAGCTAACTGTGCCTTACAACCCTCAACAGAATGGGTTTGTAGAAAGAAAGAACAGAACAATATGCGAAGCTGCCAAAGCCATGTTATGTGATCAAGATCTTCCTATATCTCTATGGGTTGAGGCTGCCAACACTACTGTATGCATTCAGAACAGAAGCCCTCATGTTATTTTGGGGGAAAAGACTCCAAAGGAAGTATTTACAGGTAAGAAACCAGCAGTTGATCACTCAAGTCTATATCCATGTGCCAAAAGAAAAGAGAACAAAATTGGTGCCTTCCAGAAAGAAAGGTACGTTTGTTGGTTACAGTGAAAACTCAAAAGCTTATCGTATCTATGTTCCTAGTCAGAGATACATTGAGATCAGTAGAGATGTAATGTTTCATGAAGAAGCTACTTTTCATCGTTCTAGAGAGCTTCCAAATGATTCGGAAACTTCTCCTTCATAAATTCCAGATTCTCCTCATTCAGATTATTAGAGGGAGGAGGAGGAGAAGCCTTCAATTTCAAATGTTTCCATAGAACCAAAAAAGTCTACCGAAGAATTGCTTGAGGCTCCTCCTACCAAAAGAAGACCTACTTGGTTTCATGAAACTCTGCAGGAAGCAGAAAAACATAAAGCTCCTTCAAGAACTTTCAGAAAAAGCAAGAAGCCTCAAAGGTACTCTAGTCTCATAACTCAGCTAAGCCACATCATTGATGCAGAACCTTCCACTTATGAGGAAGCAGCCAGTCAGTAGGTATGGAAAGATGCAATGACAAAAGAATACAATTCTATTATGAAAATTGATGTATGGCAAGTGGTTCCCAAACCAAAACGGAGTCCTATAGTAACTTCCAAATGGATTTACAAAATCAAACATGTTGCTGATGGAAGTATTGAAAAATATAAAGCAAGGTTTGTGGCTCGTGGTTTCTCTCAAAAGGAAGGTATAGATTATGATAAAACCTTTGCTCCAGTTGCCAGATACACCTCCATCAGAGTGATTTTCTCCCTCGATGCAATTCTGGGATGGAAACTTCACTAGATGGATGTGAAGACAACTTTTCTCAATGGAAAAGTTGAGGGAAGAAGTCTACTTAGAGCAACCAGAAGGTTTTGTGATCCATGGGTAGGAATCCCATGTATACAAGTTGAAGAAATCCTTGTATGGGCTTAAACAAGCTCCAAGAGTCCGGTATGCAAGAATTGGCAGTTACCTTCATAGCTTGGGTTTCTCCAAGCGTGCTGCTAACTCCAACCTGTATTTCAAGGTTGTTCAGAACCATCCTCTAATCTTGGTCTTATATGTTGATGACTTGTTCCTTACTAGAGAGGAACAACTGATAGCTCAGTGTAAGAGGGAGCTTACTTCAGAATTTAAAATGAAAGATCTGGATCTCATGCACTATTTTCTTGGTCCAGAGGTTTGGCAAAAGTCAGATGAGATCTTCCTTTCACAAGGGAAGTATGCATTTGATGTATTACGAAGACTTGGGATGCAAGACTGCAAGCCCATGAGCACACCTATGGTGTCAAACCTGAAGAAGCTACATGAGTCAGCTTCTTGTTCAAAGCAAGTGGATCCCACCTTGTATCGTCAGCTTATTAGATCATTGATGTACTTAGTACATACTAGACCAGATATATGTTTTGCAGTGAGTGCACTGAGTCAGTTCATGTCTGAGCCTAAACACATACATTGGATAGCTGCTAAACATGTGCTTAAATATTTGCGGGGCACTATTGCTTACGGGCTCATATACACTTCCAGCAGTGGAGTGATGTTACTTGGTTATGTTGACTCTGATTGGGCACACAGTGTAGTGGACCGAAAAAGCACATCCGGGTATTGCTTCAGCATGGGCTCAGCCATGATCTCTTGGTCCAACAGGAAGCAGGGCTCTATAGCCAAAGCACAGTAGAAGCAGAATATATAGCAGCCAGTGATGCCTGTCGAAAAGCAGTGTGGCTTAGGAAGCTACTTGCTTATTTGTTTGGTGAAAAGCTTGAGCAAACCATTATCCATTGTGATAACCAGAGTTGCATGAGGCTTTTAGAGAATCCAGTGTTTCATGACAGATCGAAACACATTGAGATGAAGTATCACTTCATCAAAGATATGGTCCAGAGAGGTGGCATGAGACTTCAATGCATTCGCACAGATGAGCAGATTGCAGATGTGTTGACCAAGCCTCTATCCTTGACAATGTTTGTGTACTTCCGAGACAAGCTTGGTATTGCAGAGAATGCCTTTCTCGCTGAGAGGGAGTGTTGATTTTTTAGCAGCATCGAGAGCCATTCTCTAGGAGAATGGAGGCACCTAGTCAATTACCAAGAACATGATTCAGTCTAGGACTGAGGCACTTGGTCAGTTACCAAGTTGTTGACATTGGTCAACTTGATTCAACCTGGGGTTGAGGCACCTAGTCAGTTACCAGGAACATAATTCAGTTTGGGACTGAGGCACTTGGTCAGTTACCAAGTTGTTGACTTTGGTCAACTACATTCAACCTAGGGCTGAGGCACCTGGTCAATTACCAGGCCATCACTAGAAGCCCTAGACTGGGTCTAGGCAAGTCATGTGTGATGTACTCCTCTCCTTGGTCATTGGGTTATGGGACCTCCTCAAGGGACTGGCCACCCCTTGTTGGAATAACTAGCTTGGTGTAATGTTCCCAATTTGAAATTTTTTCCAAATTGGCCAATTTTCGAACCTTGGACTAGTGAAGCTCCAAACTGACCCAAATGATCCCAAATGGTTTTGAATTATGTCCAGAGTGGATTGAGGTGTATTAGGACACCCTAATATAGATATTATATTCTTGGACACCTTCTAAGTACTTCAGCAACTTGCATTTACAATTAGAGAATGAAAGGCAAAATTACTACGGAAATAGATGTTGAAACCCCCAAGGGTAGATGGCTCCAAAAGACTCCTAAGGATTTCGAATTGGAACTAAGAGTGTTTGAAGGGTATTAGGACATAAAAATGAACCTAATGGGTGCTTAGACACTATCAAAATACTTATGCAACATTCATTTAAGTTCAGGAGAAAATAGGGAAATTTGCTAGTAAATTCAAGATTCAAATCCCCCAAGGGTAGAGGTCACTAATGGCTTCCCAAATGCAGTACGAACCTCCCAACTTTTATAACAGAGACATGGATTAGTTATATGACTTCAATGGGCACCCAAATGCATCATTAATCAGTTCCTAAAGGCTGCTAAAACTCCCATAAATCAGAGATTGGTAAACATGTCTTAACATAGGGGGAAATGAGAGAAAAACTCTATGAATATAGAGAGAAAATTGGAAGAGATGTGGAAACAAGTTGAAGGAGAAATGGTCATGAGCAGCCCTACATCTTCAACCTACAACAAATGACTTCATTGTAGCTCCAAATGAAAGGTCTGAATGGCCTCTCCAATTGCCAATTAAGATGGGAATCCTTCACCCTCAAAATTGGTACTAAGGCAAGTAGAGTAAACACTCCACTAGCATGGACAAGCTATGTTCTCCAGTTTGCAAAATGAGAAATGATCAAAAGCTCCTCTCCTTCTATGTTCTTGTCTTTTATAAACTTCCCAAGTCCTCCATGGTTCGAATTCCTTCCAAAAGCCTCATGCCAACTCAAGTTGGGAAGAGATTCCAATGTGTGCCACTTATCCAACAATTCCTAGTCTCCATCTTCCCTCAATTCGAATGGGGAATCTTCTTGGCTGCCATAACTCCCTTGTGCGCCCTCTTGAAGGCTATTTTTAGCCCTGACATGTCATATATGTCATATGTCAGCAATCAGGTCTAAAATTTGTCATAAGTGTCATAGAATCTTCATCATTGTTGTCATAGGAGTTAGGGAATCTAACTCCAAGTGTCACCATTCTTCTAAGATGCCTCTTCCTCTTCCATGGGAGTTTCTTTTCCACTCCAATTCGACCTTACATGATTCATGCCATGAATAATACCTCTTCAACTCCCCCAAGTATGTTACCCTTCATCTTGAACTCGAACTGGTGAGAGAATAATGCCAAGTGTAGTGGGGAATCTTGCCACATGAGGGTCCCACAACCTCTTATGTGCCCTCATGATCCAATGCCACATTATTTTCTTTTTATTATTATTTGTTTGACCCATTTAATGTGAATTTGTAAGTCTAAGGTCATTTTGGGTCTTGTAGCTCACTTATTCCAACTTTTAATGCTTCCACCCCCACCTAGTGAACTAGTAATTTTCCTCCATGATAGTTCATTTGGATGGGTATATTACAAACTTTGAATTGGGAATTTCTCTTAATGTGACCCACCTTGTTCATTTGGATCTAATTTTACATTATTACTAACTTGGACATCGTTCTTGGCAATTATTTGACCCTTAGCATCAAGTTGACAAACTATCATGAGTATGGCCAAGTGGCTTAGGCCATTGTGACCCAATGCAAAATTTGGGGACATGACACCTGGGACCTTGGTGTTAGTGGGGACAACAAGACACCCAAAGAATGATCTTCCTTGTATATGATGATGTACTTGAGTTGGCACGTATGGACCATGGAGACCAAGAGAAGGGGCTAAGAATTTGCCAAAAGGTGACTTACCTAAGAAGTTGTTGGCAATTTGTTGTCATTGATGTCAAAGGTGTGTCAAAGGTTTAATGAAGAAATCGTCATCAGATTTGAACAAGCAGTTAAAGTGCCAACTTGAAAAAGTCAAATGGTTAATGCCAGAAATATATGGGTAAATAAGGTATTGAGAAACCACTTTGAAGAAGTATTTAAACATAGTTTGGTCATTCAGACCCATTGCTTGATGAAGAAGTTTGGTCAAATAAGATTCAATGGTTAATTGGGTAATTGCTTGTTGAAGAAGCCAAATGGTTTATCTTTGATAACGGATCACTTACCAAATAGTCTTGGTCCAATAACCCAACCGACCAAACTCATTTTTGGTCAAGGATTAAAATAAGGACCAACAACTCCTTAAAACATGGAGCTGTTGAACCCCCCCTCAAGTATATAAAAACTTAAGAACTTGATTGAGGAACTCAGGTGAAATGCATTTCGATGTTGTAAATTCAATTAGGGTAAAAGTACAGAAAGAAAGTGGCATAGGAGGCAAAGATCATGACTGGACAGAGGTGGTTGAGATCCTAAGTTAGCTGCTCATGAAGAATTGTCGCTCAAGTCACTTAGGAACAAAACCCGTTAATCCCCAAAGCTTGAAGAAGAGTCCGAAATGTGAGGTTATTGATGCCCAAAGTTTGGTGGAGTTTCTGAAGGTCGAAGCAGAGATCGTTGGCATCCAAAATTCGTTGAAGACTGAAGACGAAGAGAGCTGAGGAGTTTTCATTTTGGGTTGACCGAAGTCTGAAGTTCAGAACTGGTTTTGTTGTGTAGCTCTGTTTGGAAGTGAATTCTGAGAAGCTCAAGTCTGTAAAAGTTGATCACCAAGTTTGAAGCATAATTGCTTTCAAGATCAAGTCTATAATTGAGTTGTAAGTGAAATTAGATTTGTATTTTAGATGATGTTACCTGCTTTAGGGTGGTAAGGTGGTGCAAGGGAAAGGCACATTAGTCTTCTTGGTCAGTTGGAGCTTGCCTAGGGTGTTGTTGCATCCTTTCAGCTAATCTGATAAAACCTAGAGGTTGTGGCCTCTTGAGGTGTTGGAGCACCTCCATGAATATAAAACTAAATCAATTGATAGTTGAAGCATTCTGTGGTTTTTCCAATTGATTTTCCAAGCAAGAACATTGTGTCTCCTTTGATGTGCATACTACTGATGTGTTTATGTATAAGAATAACATATGTGTGATTGAAATGTAAAGCTGGTATATTTGGTTAAGGATTGTAAATTGAAGAAGTGATTAAAAGTGTGCAATACTGATTCACCCCCCCCACTCTCAGTATTGCTTGTGTGTTCTTCGTTAGGGTGGATTAAAAGCGCAAATAAAATATCATTAGCCCTAATAAAGTGTTAAAAGCCCACAATGAAATTAAAAGGGACCTAACTAATGTATTTTATATTATTTGTTGACTCCTTAACTTATGGAAGTCACCCCTTGGATTACTCAATGATGGAATATAAATGAGGAACCCCCTCAAGTGATAAACTTACATCAAATCATAATTCATCATCTATCTCTGTCCAAGAATTCGTTTGGGTATTTTCAGCTGCTGTTTTATCTTCTTCATCTCGGCTATATTTTTCTAAGGGTTTGGATCAACTAGTAGGCTTACAGTCCTCCTAAACAAGGCTGTCTTCTCTTCCTCAAGCTGCCAAGGGTCTTTTCTAGCCCAACAGAGCTGCCATCTTTCTCTCCAAGGCTGCCGAGGGTGTGTTTTAGCCCTAACAGGGCTGCAGCAAAGTGTACAGACCTCAGTGAGGTCACGGATCAGGCATCAGGGGTCTGTACCAGCCCTAACAGGGCCACCGAGGGTCTTAGCAAGGCTCCCAAGGATTTGATCAAGCCCTAACAGGGCCATCGAGGGTTTGTACCAGCCCTAACAAAGCCACCGAGGGTCCGCACTAGCCCTATCAGAGTTGTTGTGACACTATTCAAGCCCAACAGGGCTACCGTGGGCCTGCACTAGCCCTAGCAGGGCTGCCGAGGGTATGTTGAAGCCCTAATAGGGCTTGTTGTGAGATGGATCAGACCCTAAAGGGCTGCCATGACTCAGAACAAATCTTAGGAGTGCCATCAACACTTTTGGGCAGGAACAAGGCTGCCATTACTTGCTAGAAGGCTGACATCATCAGAATTAGGGCTGTCATCATCTACAGCAGACCTAATATTGGACAGTGGGCTGCATTCAGATTTCAGAGAGTTCATCTTTATTTCTCTTGGTATGTAATAAGCCCTAGGGGCATCTATGTAAATTATGCTCATCTTAAATCTGCTCATGTAAACTCAGTCATCTCATATTAAGGAAGATTATTCTTTGCTGGGGTTTTATTCCTGAAAAGGTTTCCCCAGGGTAAAAAATTTGTGTTCTTGTGGATGGTTGTTTCTTCTTTACTGCTGGTTATCTACTGATGGTTTATAAACTCAAAATCATATGCTATAGTCTGCTAAAAAGTGAAAAAGTCTGTTACTGCTATCAAATCAAATCTTCATTATAAAAATTTAACAGCTCTCCGAGTCTCTTCATATAGGAGGAGCTAAAACTTCTTTTACAATAAAATATCATTATTTCCTTAGATCTAGCTTAGTGTGGGGTAAAATATGACAAAAGCCCCACTTACTTCTAACAAACTCCTAACACAGCAATAAAATAAAGTGGTCAAAACCACATGTACAATACAAGAGACACATGAGGCCCCAAGAGAGGGGGCGGTGCTACATCAAAAGAGGAATCCAATTGTCAAGTAAAATGCCAAGACAGCCACCCAAGGCCTCTTTTCAAGGGGCGCTCCACCAATAGTGCTTGCAAAGCAATCAAACTATGACCAAGGAGTCTAAATTTACTCCAAAGAGAGGACGTACACTAAATTTAGCATCCAAAGAGAGGACGTTACACTAAATTTAGCATCCAAAGAGAGGACTTTGGCTCCAACTAGAGTCAAATATCAACCCAAAAGTCATCAAAGTGGGGTGCCTCACATGAAAGAAGAGACCCATCAGCATCCACAAGCATGAATGAAGGGGTAAGCATCCTCCCAAAGTTGCAGTGGATAATACAAGGGCTTTCCAAAGGGGATGGCCCCTCAAACTAGTACATACATAAGCCTTGACAAGTCTTTAAAGAAACTGAACACCTATCTTCAAGTGCAAGACAGCTCTGATGAACAAGTCTTCAAGGTAGGACGCTTCCAAATGAATGTGAACAGCACAGGATGTCCACCAACCAGCCTCTAGATACCATGGATCGAGTGCAGGCTTATGTTCCAAGTGATCACCCTTCATAAAATGAATCAGACCTATGTGAGGAGGGTTAAAAGAAACTCGGGACTTACCACTGTCAATCTGCTGGAAGCAAATGCGACTTATAGACTGCCAAAATGCCCTCTAGAGTCTAGATTGATCACAGAAATACATTTTTTGCACCATATAAATTACATAT
Organism: Larix kaempferi; assembly: GCA_027924585.1. Classification (NCBI taxonomy): domain Eukaryota; kingdom Viridiplantae; phylum Streptophyta; class Pinopsida; order Pinales; family Pinaceae; genus Larix; species Larix kaempferi. The sequence goes on from BSBM01000099.1 coordinate 12,588,954, forward strand.
TTATATCGATTCTCCTTGCCCAGTAATGATAACAAGGCTGTTTACTGGTTCATGCCCATATTTGCTTCTCTATTGCTGTTGAGGGTCAACATAGGGCTGAAACATGCCCAGAATTGCTGAGATAGGGTTTTTCTGTTGTTTTACCCATGGAACTGCATCTTTATGACTGTTGGGAGGCTGATCCTACCCACAGGCATGCTCAGAATTAAGGTTTAGCTGCCAAGACTTCATCAAAATTTGGTTTTGCTGCTGCTGTGGCCTTAATCATGCCCAGAATTCATGGTTTGGGGCTATGATTATGCCCAGAATTCATTATTTGGGGCTATGATTATGCCCAGAATTCAAAGATTGCTGTTCTAATGCTTTAGATATGCCCAGAAAATAAAGATTAATAGCCATTTCAACCACAGATTTTGCCCAGATTCATCATTTCTATCAGTCTTAAGAGAGGTCCGCCCAGATTTAGAGTTCTAGGGCTGTTTTCATATCCAGATAGCCAAGAATGCTCTTAGATCTGTTCGTCCTTCTCTGTTCATGCTCATTTACTGCTTAAATTGAGCCCAGAATGCTGACCATGGACCACCAAATTGACCCAGAATTGAATACTAGGGCTGCTGGAAGATAAACATGCCCAGAAAGTTCAAATAGTACCCACATCTGCTTGGAATATGCCCAGAATGATCCCTGGAAACCCAATTGAACACTCTAAACAAATAGAGGGATAACATGTCCCATATTGAGGTTTACACAAGTGTAAAAAATTGAATGCCCTTCATTCAACAACTTTTAGATATAAAGATTTATGAAAATTATGATTGTATCTAACCTGACTATTGCTGCAGCCTGCATCAACTGTTTTTCTTCTTTTGAGTTTTCCTGATGAATCTTATTGGGTATCCTCTTGTTGTCCATGTCTGCTGCCTTTTTATGTATAATATTAGCTTCATTATCGCATCAAGTTATATTGGGTATAAAGTATAAACCCATTACTGCTACAAGCATCGTATATGGAGTGCTTACTTTTATTCTAAGAAAGGCTATTATCAAATTGTCCCTACACTCTCTCCATCTGATTCCATTTGCTTCTACTTTTAGCCATGCCTGGCCCCCATATCTCACACTCGGATAGCAACACCAGTGTTATGAGTGTTTGGAGAAGAGATTAACATACCACAATCCCAAATTTCTTTTGTTGTGCATATATTTTTAAGTAAGATCGCTTTTGATCCAGCTTGGATTTTCTTCCTCGTCTATGCTTCTGAGTTTAACTTTTCATTGAATACTAGCCCTAGGTCTTTATAGTTTTGTGCTACTCCCAGGTGCTCATTTTATAAGCTGATCTGGCTCTGATTTGGTTTTTATTTTAGTGAAAATGGCACCACCTTAGTCTTGTTGTTCACATCCATTGTCATTTTTCAGGCCCTAGGTGACTGTTGTTCTATGTTTTACTTTAATTAAATAAATCAGATCTGAACTTATTTAACAACAGAAATAAATATTTCTGAACATGCAACAATCACACATAGCTGAAAATGAACAGCAGAAGCATAAATATGATACACAAGAATTCTATCCTTCAAATCAGTCTTTTATTCCTTCAAAAACTTACAAGGACACCTCAACATGAGGTTTATGGCCTGCTAAAAAGAGTCAATACACCTACACAGAAATCTGAGAAACCGCCATACCCTGTGGGCCTGTATGGCACTGTACGGTACTATCCTTGCAGTCTTCCACCTTGCTTGTCAATCCTCTTCCTGCTATCTGTGTTCTCTTGTCCTTGGCTTCATTTGTGTGTTCCTCTCTCAAATTCTCCCATCTTGTCCTATTTATGCTTTGAGAGATAACTAATCTCTTCAATTCTAGCAACCAACTCCTTGATTCTAGCAAACAACTTCCTTGATTCTAGCAACCAATCTCAACTAATCTCCTTAATCCTAGAACCACCTTATCTCAATTCTCAACAATGAAGTGTATGGCTAAGATTATATCAAATCTAACTCACTAATATTCTAGAATCTCTAGAATATTTCATTTAGATTTCTAAGGCTAAGAGATCAAAGAAATTTAGACTTTCACTTTTATTTATTAAGTGAAGTTACAAAATGGTATCATTTCCCACTTTTACTAAGTGGTCACTAAGAAGTTGTCTCGAACTTCTTCTCACATGTTCACACCTAACCTGTGCAAGAAGCTCCTACTCGAGCTACATTTTTCAATATTCATCCCCACCTATGCACAAAATGTTTGCAATGTCTGAAGGTGTTCTTGTAGGTTGCCTTGAGTCTTAGTTGTCAAATGGCATCATCTGCATAGACTCTAGTGTATCATTTTGACCACAAATCCTGCTATATTTACTCCCATCAACCAACCTTGTTTTCAGTTTATCCATTGTAACTTTGTCTATGTAGAGACCAAACAATGTGGGGGAGGAGGGACTGCCTTGCTTCAATCCTACATACATCATTACTAAAAACTCTGTAATACTGCACCACTGTGCTCCACTTGTATCTATATTATAATACATAATTTATACCAATATCACTTCTACCAAGCACATAAAGAGAAAGCCACTAAATTCTAACTTTTTTGGTTATTATTCAACACTGAAACAATGTAAGCAAAGAATCAATCAAAAGCATAAGATTTATAGAATAGTAATACTATAAGAAAAGGGGGAAGGGCCCATATTTCCCGAGTATCTAAATAATACTTCATTTATACCAATAAGACTTTTACCAAGCACATAAAGGAACACCTACCATATAAGATTTATAGAATACTCTAAGAAAAGGGAAAAGGACACATATTTCCCAAATGGTATCTAAATAATACTTCATTTATACCACCAATACAACTTTTACCAAGCACAAGAGGAGATAACCACCAAATTCTATTTTTTGGTCATAAATCAACTCTAAAACCATGCAAGCAAAGAATCAATCAAAAGCATAATATTTAAGTTACCTTGCGTTGCAAGCCCGTGAGAATATGATCAACTCGCTTAACTTCTTTATAGTCAATATTGTCTGCTCCAGCTTTTGTTTCAGGTTTCACACTGTCACTTTCCATATCTAGGCATCAACATAAATAATTGAACACATATTAAAATTGATGGAAGCACAAATTCTTGGGTTTAAATGCAGAAATGTGCTCAACATAAGTTTCTATTAAGTTTCAACCATTTATGCTTCAAATAGACTTTGGCTCAAGAGAGTAAAAAATACAACACAGGCGGAGCAATGGAAAATATGCATATATGGTGTAAATTGTAATCACTGAATACACAAAAACATGCTTTGAAGAATACACACATAAGGATACTTCAAATCAAAATCCACATTGACAAAGGAACAACAGTAAACAAAATCAATTAAATGATTAACACTAATAAACGGTCAACTCAAATATAACAAACTCCGACCTTGCAACCTTGAAAATGCAATTCCAACATAAAAGAAATTCATTTCTATTACAGCAAAAAAAAAATCACTACTTTTGGCATTCAATGGGAACCAAAAATTTCAAGTTATGTTTTAATGTTGTCATATAGAGTTTGTAATATTTAAATATTTTGGAACAATCAAAATGGCCCTCAAGTTTGCCCAAAAATAGCAGCTATCATATCATGCTTTAGATCCACCAATAATCAACTTAGTGGCATGATATTATGTATTCCTCGGTTTTCTAGAATTTTGATGGAACGCTTCACTCGATACCGATCACCTAATCTATGGCTTTGTTAGACAATACTGTTACCACCAGAAAACGCAGTCTTATTTTGCATTTTCATGGGCTTTCTTCTCTCACCAAGCACAGCCAAAGATCCTTGGAGTTCAGTGATGATTACAGATTGCTGGGAGAGATTTTGAAGCCATGCAGTTTGTTCTATCTTGCTTGAGACCCATTCATCATCTGGGGCAAGAACAAAGGTGTTAAAGGGTCTTGTTGGTTTGATCGGTGCTCTTTTGAAGGCATATTTGGGAGAGATTTTGAGGCCATGCACCTTGTTCCACCGTGCTCGAGTACCATTCATCATCTAGGGCAAGAACGAAGGTGTAGAAGGGTATCATTTGTTTGATGGACACTCTTCCAAAGACATATTTCACAATGATGTTGCATTTAGGCACTTTTGACACATATTTGGAGTTATTGCTACATGGCCTACATTACCATTTGTTGCATCATTGATGGACCACTCTATTCATAGCTTGAACCCAAGGCCCAAGACCACATGGATGGATGATGTGAGCTAAAGGGGAGACTTAGAAGATAAATGCACTATCGTGGGAGATGTCCAAGGCATGACTTATGGTGAGGTAGGGATCAAATTTCAAAAAAGAAAACACCCTAGATTGTAGGAGGTCCAAAACATGACATGTGGCAAGAAGAGAGCCCAAAAAAGGAACGTCATTCTTAGAAAGGTGCCATGTGGCACTAAAAAGAATTTGTAAGGTCAAAAGGGGGTCACTTGACGAGAAGCATTCCACTCTAGGGTTGAGAATAATGAGATATTTGTTGCTTGATCATGAATCTACCCTCTTAATGAGGAACTCTCTTCAAGAAGACATCTAAAGCATTCATATCATTTTTCGGCATCACACATTATTCAAGGCATGTTGTTCACATATTTGGAGGAGTGACCTTGAGGAGAAGTTGACACTCATCATTTTGTGACTAAATCAAACCCCTAAAGCCACTAAAGCCACTCTAAAAGGAGTGCCCTAGTTCTAGGGTTTCTAGCTCTCTTTTAATATTATTTTATTGATTAGGATTTTGTTTGAAAGGTATAACCAGAGGAGAGCAATTCATTTGTAAGGCATAGTTGAAAGATAGGAATTTCCCTCCAAGCACTTAGTTGAATATCTTTGGGAGGAATAGAAGAAGGACAAGTTCAAGTTGAGGTTTCCATCTATTTTCTACTTTTCATGGGTTAATTTAATGGCTGGAATTACTCTTACAAATTGGTGTAACCTTTGAATAAGGGCAATTTTGCTCCAATAAGAAGACATTAGGGTTGACGTTTCACCCTCCCCGTCTCTTCATGTAATCATTGTTCATTTAATGGATATTGTTGCTATCATTTCTACATATTAAGAGGTCGGTGTTGTACCTTTCTTGTTCATTGTTGCATATTATACTTGGTTGTTTACAAGTGTTGTAAGGGGCATCTCTGGGAGGGTCTTCTAATTTATGCATATTCAAGAAGATCCATTTAGTTAGTTAGAGCATATTGTTAATAGCTTAGCTACACCTTTTCATCATATTCAAACCCTCTTGTTCATTAGTGTTGAATCCATGACCCAATTGGGTAAGCACTAGCCTTGGTCAATTCCACCATCCATTTTATTCCAAAAGAAAACATCAAAATTCAAAAACAATCTTTTCAAGGATTTACCCCTTGTGCTGGAAAAGAATTAGCCTAGAGAGACAAGGAATAGTGTTGTGGTAACATTTGGCAATCTTCCTAAGTTCCCTTGGGGTTGCACTTTGTTAAAGGACTTCATAACATCCGAAGTGCAAGTTTGGGAGGTAACAAAATCGACACTGCCACCAAGGACAAAAGTCCAATTTTCAATATTCTAATAGATTGTGTTGATGTTCTAGCAGCATAACCGAGATCACTAAAAGAATGGCAAAGCACAGAATCAAAAAATGTGTGGAACTTGTTTGTCTCCCCCGAGCTCACACCTTCCAATAGAGAACGATGTACATCCAGATAGTAGTAGCACAAACCCAAGAAAACAAGAGAAATACTTCTCCAATAGTGGAGAACCCCAAAAAATCAGTCTCCTAGCTGCAGTAGCGAACCTCTCTTAGCTAGAGTGAACTTGCTTGAGTGAATTGACCAAATGAGAGGTAGAACTCTCTATTTATACACTTCAAAAAGTGACTTTTTCCCTTACTGGGCCGACCTAACTGGGGCAGTTCTGCCCATTGTTTGGGGCAAACTGCCCACTGTTATGGGGCAGTTTACCCACTGAGCCGACTTGTCTTAGGGAATACAAGATTTATATTTAATAAATATTTTCTTTGTGTGATTTCACCCCAAGGTTTACATTGATTCTTTCAAGGGTTTTACATGATCAAAATTAATAAGAATAGCTTCCGCAGTTGCACTATTTCCAACAGATTGACTACAAGGATTGGACGAGAGAATTTCTTTAAAGATCTTATTCTCATTTATCAACTTCACAAAGGAACAAAGCCCTGTTCCAAAGGATTTTGAAGTGACTTCTTGTGTGTAGAAGAGCTCATCCAACAATATTTAAAGGCATTTGAAGCCTCACCAAGCAGCTCACTAATATGAACAAGAGGTAGATTCAAAAGTGAAGAAATATGGCATTACTCAAAGAAGAGTTGGATGTAGTAGGGTTTAGTCCTTTGAATTTCTCAAGTATTCCTAGATCTCCTAATGAGCTCCCTCCTCCAAAGTGTTTCAGGCATGCTTCAAAGTTCCATGGACAACCTTATCTAGCTACACAACACATTACATATTTCATTGATTTTATTTCAAATCTTATGTTGTCCATGAGGATGTCAAGATGAAAATGTTTGTACTTACCTTGGAAGATGATGCATTGGAATGGTTTGATGATTGTAGCCCAAAGGAAATATCTTCATTTGTAGTTTTAATAAAAGCATTTTGCAAGTATTGGGAGCCTGGTTATGATCAAGGAGAAAATGTTGAAGATCTAGTTGATGAACCACATGATGGCAATGCAATGCTTCATGATTGCTTGTTTTCTACTCACTCTTGTTAGTCATGTAATAAAACACATATTGAACATGTTATGGTTGAGATTTGCCTTAGAATGATAAAAGAACTTGATGATTTGGTGCACTGCTTGCATATCAAAGTGACCCTTCTGATGTTTTGGGGGCTGAAGCCAAGGATAAATATGACGCATTAAACTCCTTGGTTGTTGTTGTAGAAGAGCAATACCTAAAATCGGCCCATATAAAGCAAGAAGTAAGCCTCAAGATAATTCTTCAGTAAGGGACCAGCCCATTATTATACCAAATGAGTTAGTGACCATTGACAATTTAGAAAGTGAGTGGAGTGATCAAGCTCCTAAACACCTTGTTGTACCTCATGAAGAAGAATGTAACACAGATCCAAAGAATGAAGAGTCAAAACAAGACATTGCAGGCACAGAGAGTTGTGAAGATTCAAAGCAAAGACAACATACTCTCCCTCTTGTTTTCAGAAAGGCACATTGTAATGATAGCACACATTTGCTTGGGGAAGACGTACAAGCATCCACTACATCCTCCATTTAAGACAAGGGTTTAGTAAATTCAGTTCCTTTTCAAATTCCTAAATTTGATGATTGATATCTTGATGATTCAAAAATGATAGTTGTTGCAGAAACCCTTGGAACAACAAAAAATTGTATGTGATATAGGCACTCTTATTGTGATTGGATGGATGTTGATAGCTGGTTTATGTTGATGTTGTTATTTGTAGCATCGGAAGATATTATTATCTTGTATTTATTATGTACACTTGTGGCAGGCTAAAAGAAAGACTTAAAGCCCTAAAATAATGAAAAATAATGCCACAAATAAATAGTAGGCCCACAAATAAATAGTAGGTCGACCTACAAAAAAAAATTGTATTTTACTATGCAAAAAGTGAAGTCGGCCCAATTTAAGAAGGCAAGTCGGCCCAGAGCGGAAAAAGGTCAGCACAGAACCCTCCTCATTTGGACAAGCAACCGATTTGCTCAAGACTGCTACTGAAGTGCGCAAGAGGGAAAGAAGAAGACTGCAGGGTTGTAGAATACTGATTTTGGAGCTCTTTCTTTTGTATCTTCTCTATTTGTGATCTCTCTTGATATAGATCACTTTCATATCTGGTGTACTTGTATTATGTACTGATTCTCTGAGACAATATACTCTCCCTCTTGTTTTCAGAAAGGCACATTGTAATGATAGCACACACTTGCTTTGGGAAGACTTACAAGCATCCACTACATCCTCCATTTAATACAAGGGTTCCGTAAATTCAGTTCCTTTTCAAATTCCTAAATTTGATGATGGATATCTTGATGATTCAAAAATGATAGTTGTTGCAGAAACCATTGGAAGAACAAAAAATTGTATGTGATATATCATATAGGCACTCTTATTGTGATTGGATGGATGTTGATAGCTGGTTTACTCGTGGAGACCCCATCTATGACACAGAGTAAGCATGATGGAGGAAGATATAAACTTGCACCTTACATTTCCAATCAACATTGTGAACCAGAAAGAAGCTTACTGGAGGAATTCCCTTAGTAAAGTGGTCTAAGATTGCTAAACCTAAAGAAGATGGATGGGGACTGAAAAATATATATGTTTTAGCCAAGCCTTAGCTGCTAAAAATGTTTGGAGACTTCTTTTCAATGATGATTTGTGGGGAAATATTATAAAGTATAAATTATTAAAAATGCAGATCTGTGAAAGATTGGCTAAGGATGGAAAGGATAGAGGATAAAGGCCCATCAAATGCTTGGAAATCCATGCTCAAAGCTGCTTCTTAGTAAAAAAATGGATTGCTTGGAATAATGGGAATGGTGGCAAAATCAGGGCTGGTGAAGATCCTTGGATTGGGTGTTGTGGAAATGTTAAGCTTTCCGCTCCTTTACTTTTCAGATTACATGATCTAGGTATTCACAAACTACAGGATTTTGCAAGTCCAAGTCTGGCCTGGATACAGGAATAGAAATCATCCAATCTTTTAGGTCTGGAAGAGCTCATGGCTGATGAATGGAATCAACATGTGTTATTATTAGAAAGCAGTGCCATTGAACTCACAAATCAGGAAGATGAACTCAAATGGTCTAAAAATAAAGCATCAGGAGCTTTGACTGCAAAGACAGACTATCAAGCAAGCATAGAAGGAGGGGCAAATAGCCTGGTGGTGGAAGGCAGTCTGGAAACTATATAGTCCTCTGAAGACTGGAATTTTCCGATGGTCGGCTTTAGCAAACAAGGTACTGACTTGGGATAATGAACAAAAGCGTAGTTGGTAAGGCCCTAGCTGGTTTATATTATCCAAATCATACAATGAAACAGTTGATCATCTTTTTGTCCAGTGCTCATTTTCATATCCAATGTGGAAAGAACTACAAGCTACAAATGGTCTGAATGGTGTCAGTAAGTGGGATAAAGCTTCTCTGTTGGACTGTTTTCAAAGCTGGTATCACCACAGGTCTTTGTTCAGTTATAGATCATTTCCATGCTTTGTGCTCTGGGGCCTATGGCTTTCAGGAAACAAAATGATTTTTGAAGGAAAAGAGTTTTCATCTGGGCAGGTGGCAAATATGATCAAGGGCTCTTTTGATAGAAGCTGGAGGCCTCATTCTGAAAAAGTTGTTAGGACTCCAAAAGAGATCGCTCTTAATCGGGATATAGCTTGGATATTCTTTGATGGGGCAGGCCAAGGATCCCCAGGCAAATGTGGTACCAGTGCTCTCCTTCATTTAAGTTCTTGCCACTGTTTCTTTCTTAATATGGTACTGGTATTGGCTCAAATAACAAAGCTGAGTTCTTTGCCTATGGATTTGTTAAAAATGGCTACAGATAAAGGATTTTTCATTTTTGTAAGCTTCAAGTTCTGGGGCATTCAAAGTTAGTTATAGACTGGGCAAATGGAAGAAGCAGAACTGAAATTTTGGATTTAAATCCTATGAAGAACAGAATCCTGGAGGTAAGAAATCAGTTTGAAGTCATTTCTTTCACCCACATATACAGAGAAATAAATTCAAAAGCTGATAAGTTGTCTAAGGAAGCCCTATCTCTGCAGGAGGGCATGTTTGCAGGGATGGAATTTAAGAACAACCTGTTAGTTTCAGAATCTTTGAAATCTGTTTTCTAATTTCAATAGTTTTCTGTGTTGTCCCAGGTATGGGATGGGTGGCCTTTCAGAAGGGTTGGGCCTGTTATAGGTTAAGAATAGTTTCTGAACATGTTTTTTGAAGGGTCTGTGTACACTGTACTCCTGATGGTTATCTGTACCTTTTATTCATAAAGATCCTAATTATGACATGACAGGAGTGTACTGGGTAGTCCCTGAACTACCTTTTTGTGATCCTTATTGGCCAGATGATGTCTATTCTGATTTCTCTTTTTGAAATATCGAATATAAGATTTTTTTCCTTGGAAATTAAAAGCATTTTTCATTTATTTTATACCTTAGTTAACACACCTTTAGGATTTAGTTGATCCCCTTACAAGCACATGCTCACAGACTACAATAATGTCAAATAAGTTGGATATAAGAGCACATGAATATTTAGTTCCCATCTCTCCCACATGTATATGTAAGACACAGATCTAATAAGAGTTTTGATTGAAAGCATTCTTCTTTCTAGACAAATAAGAACAATGCTTGAAAAAAAAAGGGAATGTTAATGCCATACACATTTGAAAACTTACTTTGATTGATACATAATTGAAGATGTATGCAATGTACTTTAAAGAAAAAGAGGAGCAATTATACTGTACCATAACCAATCTTCTCTAGTTTTGAGGCAGCAACCGTGAAAGATTTTGATATATAATATAGAGCTCGAACCTGCCAACAAATACTCTGCAAGTTGAATCAGGAATGGCTAATGTTGTGGCTAATATCCATGGCTCATATTCACCAATGATTGCGAACAACTATTGCCACATCTTTCAGAAAATCACACTTTTCTTTCTACAAGCATATGAAATTAGTACTAGTATCTTATCAAAATACAGAAATCAGTCGCCCATACTGCTAACCTTGCATGTGATAATAGAAAATGAATGGCAAGCCTAGTAAGATGGCAAAAGAATCTTTCCTATGCCCAGTGCAAGGGAAATGACTCCATAGAAGTCAGGACACTACATGCCAGCTACCACTCACTAATGAGAACACCAAATCCATTTTATCATGTGTGTGTAGCATACATGTGTAGAGAGAGAGAGAGAGAGACCATCCGAGATGCAAAAACACTGGAGAGCTGAGGTGCCTGGTAGATGGAACCATCTAGGACGTAATATGTAAGCATGGGTGTGACTTTCTCAGGTCCATCGCGCTTTTGCTTCCGAATAACAAAAAGATGAGGCTCCATAACTTCACTCAACATATATTCAATGCCAGTCATTTTCCTGTTAAGCAAAATATGAAAAGAGACCCAAGTAAGCAATTAATTGTATGAAAGACAATTAAGTATGAAAGACTCAACATATATTCAATGCCTGTCATTTTCCTGTTAAGCAAAATATTAAAAGAGACCCAAGTAAGCAATTAATTGTATGAAAGACCATCTTTAAGGAAAACTGAAATAACTTTGTATGGACCTTAGCCTAATGTGGTGAAGACTAAAAGTATTAGTGAACAATTAAAATCTCCCCATCTTCTTTATCTCTTCTATGTTCTTCCTCCTTCAGACTAAATATATAGTCTCAATTATTTCACATTTGTTTATGAGTTTGAACTTTTCAATATGGTCTTAATTCCTATGTATTTATGTTTTTCTTCGATACAGATTCCAAGAGAGGGAGACATCGGAGGCCTGATGCAGAAGGGAGTGGACCCTTTTACACTGAGGCCTGATGCAGAAGGGAATGGGTCCCTTTACTCAGCTGCAGAAGTTGGCTCTGATACCAATTGATTTGTAAACAGAGCAAATAGTGCAGAACTGAATACTTCCATTAACTCAAAAAACTAGTTTAATACATAGCAAGAGCCTTCTTTTATAGGCAGATCCAAATTGGGGCAGTTACCTTTGATTGTAGTTACTTATTAAACGCACTATTATGCTGTAGCAATACTATCCTCCAACATCTCCCTCTCTTGGAATCCATATCATTCTTGATCCACAATCATATACATAGATGCTTTTGATGCTTTAGAGTTGACGTTTTGAACTTATGCACTGCAAGGTATCCAGCAGCTAATTGTAGCCTAATCAGGTTAAACAGACTATTAGCATTTTAGCCTGCCATTAGGTCAGATAACTGACTATCATAGCATTATCCACATAGGCCTCGTGTTTTATACCCTATAATGAAGAATCCATGGTGAGGGTGACTGAGTTTCTGGGGAGGAATATGTATCTAGGAATCTACAAACCATTCTGGCATCAAACTGATGCATGCAGGGATTAGTTTTTTGGGGGAGTTGTTTCAAGCAACATGGCCCAGGTTCAGCACTGGACTGCAGAACACACACTTCATTCGGCTTAAGTGCCATGTGTGAAGGATATCTATTCCACAGAATTTGGCCAGGACTTGCACCCAGCCTCATCCCTTTTCAACATGCCATTCATTTGTGGCAGACCACAGAGAGAAGGGACTTGCAGCTAGCCTCGTCCCTTTTCAACATGCAATTCGTTAGTGGTAGGCCAAGTTGCAGGAAACACCACCCCCCCACGTACCCAGTCTGTTTCCTGCTCAAAACGTGGAAAAGCGTGCCGTACGGCATGGAAACACATTTCCGTATGCACAAAACATTTCACATTTCCGTGCGAACGAAAGGCGTTTCCCAAATGGAAATGTGTTTCCTCCGTACGCGGATGCAGTCCATAAGGTCGCATTTCCAAAAAAATATCTCCCTGGTGCAGTAGTATTTGGTGATATTAAATGGTAATGTTAAAAAGAATGGAAAATAAAAGATAAGAATATCACTTTTACTTAAATTTTTAACATTACCATTAATTGTTTCAGGATGTTTGAGAGTGGTTCCAACCTCATCGGACTTCACATGCAAAAAGTATGATATAAGATGCATTCAGAATTCAGCAGATTGCAAAGTTTCCACCAGATTCTATCATGTATGAGGGTATGGAATTGGCATTTAATTAAGCACATCAACCCCTCTATGTACCTTGATGTTGGTGTAGGGTGTTGAGTCATTGACTAATGTCCTTGGAGAATCAACTTTGATATTCTAGTTAGAGGCAAGGGCTAGAGCCTAGAGGAAAGAGACAAAGGGTGCTATTGATGAATAGGATCCCAGAAAGGGTGCTATTGACGAATAGGATCCCAATATAAGCAATGATTCACCCATATATATGATTTATGATTTTTGTTTCACATTCATTTTTTTAAATGTCGGTGCTCATTTATTAATTTAATATATATATATATTGGGGTCATGTTTCCCGTTTCGAAGTTTCCCCTGCAACTTAGGTGGCAGACCACAAAGAGAATGGAACCTTGATGGACAAAATATATTTCCGCCAACCTCATCAGTGAACCAAGGCCGGATGCATCCTTGGTTTCTTTTAAATCTTTGTTGGACATTATTCTTCAAGTTTCGTTTTGTTCTTTTAAAGGAATCATCCACTAGTGTTAGATGTGACTTCTAACAGATAAATCTTTTTCTTCGCGCTGGTTTATATTTTTGCCAAGAATGGTTCTTGTATATAGAGCAATCTGTTGAACTACTTTTAGTTTTGGCGGATGTTGCTCACATAGTTAACTCTAACCCTAAGCAATAATTTTTACCCCTTGGCCTTAATTCCTGTCTTTTGTTTGATACGGAAAATGCATGAATGAAATATACGGTTAATTTTCGTCCAGGAGATTAACAATTTTAGCGTATCTTCGCGGAGGCATATCAATGTATCATCGAGTAACAAATTAAAGAGAGAAAAGAAAAAGAAGCTTGGAAACAGAGAATGAAAGTGAAGAACATACGACAGCTGGGAGACGTCGAGGGGGTGAATAGAACGCATCCGAATCTGCTCATTGTTGCAAGTCCAGTCATAGAAAGGAGAGAGTGCAAAATAATCAAAGACAAGGTTTCGGTCGAGGGGAAAACTGTTGAGCCAAAGTTGATCTCTGAAACAGATGCCTGTCATGTCGGTGCCAGGAGGAGGGGGCATGCCTTCCATCATGCCCCCTCCTAAACCTCCTGCCTGCGGAAGAGGAGTGGCGGCCATTCTCCCTCAATTTTAAATCACCTTCCCGGATTCGAACGTTGGACCTGCCTTGCACTTTTAACTACCTAAATTGCACTTCTAACTACCTAAAGACCCTCACAGGTTTGATCCGAAGATCAACCACAAACAATTTCACTTCATTAGCTTTACGGTTCCACAGTAATATTTGTTCCTCGTCTCTCGAGCCAATTAAACTGCCACGCGTCTTTACCCTCGTCGCCGCTTGAAAATCTGCCTGTCCGCCGTTCGGATGTTCTTAAACAGAGTTCATTCGAAAGGGCTTGCGCTGATTTACTCGAATCGGACTGATACAGAAGGCCTCCATGAATACAACTGCAATTAGCAGGGTTTGATCGGCGCGGCATTGACAGCCATAGCACGTTTGCAATAGCAAATAAGATCTGCACTGAAGCTACAGACAGGCTACAAAAGGAAACGTTTCACGTTTCAAGCTTTGGTTTTCTATGTTAATTTTTTTGTCTTTTAGACTACGGCACTGGTAAGAACCGCTTACAGTTACCCGTTCCGTTCTCATTAAAATCACCGCATCTTGCTTGCATCCGAACTCTTTCGTGAAAAATTTATATTCTCTCTTTCCCGCGTTGGTGACAGATTTGGTTGATTATGTAGGTTATTATCGGTGTGGACCCTCGAGTAGGATTAGCCTTAGTATTATCATAAGTCTAAAAATTCTACGACTTTAGTAAGTTAGTGATTTTGAGGGTGGTGAATCCGTTTCTATCAACTAAATCTCAATAAAACATAGCTAAATTCCAATTTTGCAAAATAAAAAATGTGGGATTTCGGCCAAAAATGGTTGTGTGATCCAAATCATCAAATTTTCACACATCTCCTTACTAATCATAGAAGTTATGACTAGCTAGCATAATGCTTAGTGGGTGATTAATATGCACCCCACGGAGTGGCATTTAATGCATCGGCGGGGCACTTATACACCGTTGGATGCAATCACAACGCTTAGTGGGTGATTAATATGCACCCCGCAGGGTGGCATTTAATGCATTGGCACACCTTAACTGAATGAGTTAGCGAGAATTGACCTGGTATGATAACTTTACTTCTACCCAACCTTTGTTATTATTCCAAAACCGAGCCGATTTGTCCTCTTCCCATCCAAGAAGAATTCCATAATGATTTAGTGCCACCACATATCTATCCCATTCCAAAGCCACTGGTCCACTAAAATCGAGATTACTACAAGACATCCATTCCTGATCTCCACCTTATCCTCTATCTTCCACTAAACAATGTTCCAAATTACGAATGGCTTTCTCACCAAGAATATTTACACATTCTGGAGACAACCTGAAATTCGATGGAACCACCATCTAGGCATCCTTTCCCACTAAAACCTTTCTCTCATTTCCAATCCTCGATACCAACCAATTTGCTATGATAGGGATCGCTTTAAAAAATCCTCGCCATAAGAAAGACCCATTTTTTAGATTCTTTGCCTCCACCCTAACCAAAAGATCCACCGTCGTACCATTTAATTATTTATCCATCATTAGACAACCCCATGGACCTATATTCCTCATACACCGCTATAGGCACTTGGCTAATAACGCCTGCTTAAAACTAAAAATGTTCGTCAACCCCCATCCTCCCATCAACTTCGGATGTGCCAATCTTTCCCATTTTACCAAGTGGTAAGCCTTCTTATCCTTCTTACCCCTCCATAGAAATGCGAAACGTTTATGCGTAATTCTATCCAAGATAAACTTTGGAACATTCGCTGAGAACATCCAATAAACCGGGATGATCTCCAAGACAAATTTAATTAAGATCAATCTGCCCGCCAAAGACAACCACCCCATACACTAATGCCCAATCCTTTTTTCCACTTTCCTAAGGAGCCAGAACCAATCCTATTTCCTGGCATTATTAGGTTTTAAGGCATACCCGAGTACCTAAAGCCCTTATCCATGTTACTCATCTGAAAAAGAAGAATATCTTTGATATGAGATAGAATCAGTGGGTTTAGACCATTCAGAAGCATCATCTACTTCTGTGAACTTATCAACATACCTGAAGCACTGCAAAAAAGTTTCAATATTGAATGGTACATCGACCATTCCTGAACAGTGCCTTGCCAAAAAAGGAGCATATCGTCCACAAATAAGGAACAAGTCACTACTTTATTTACATAAATATTTATACCCTTGATCTAGCCCTCCGATCTCTTCTTGGAAATCATTAGGCTTAAACCTTCTACCACTAGCAAGAACAATAAGGGGGATAAGGGGAATACCTGCCTTAACCCTCTCTGACTTCGAAAAAAATCTATTGGAGACTCGTACACTAAAACAACATAATTAACCTTGCCCACACTTGCCATTATCCATTTTGTCACCTTCACACCCAACCCAATTTGAAGAAGGACCAATCTCAAAAAATCCCAATCAACCTGATTTTAAAATTATTGCCTCCTTCTTACAAACCCTAATAGTGTCACTACAAGGAAAAGGCCCTTCAGTGGAGGTTATAGTGGATGCCCCTCTCAAAAGATCCCAAATATTTGTTTAAAACAAAAGTCACTAGAGGAGGTGAGCGGCTGGAGGTTTTAGTGGATGTTTTTCTTCAGTGCGTTTATTTAATAGAAACGCAATGGTGTGTTTGTAACAACCACGCACTAGTGCTGTCATAAATCATGCTGCACTGCAACCAACAAATATCATCAAGTGGAAAAAACTATATTTTTACAAATGGTGTGTTACTTCGACACAAACGTACCGGTGTGTTTACAACCACCATGCACTAGGATGCCATAAATCATGTTTGCACCGTGACCAAAGATTTCATCAAGCAAAACAAAAAAACTATTTTTTTCACAACTGGTGCGTTACTTCAATACAAACGCACCGGTGCATTTACAAACGTCGTGCACTGGGCAACCAGAAATCATGTTGCTCCACAACCAAAAATATGAAAAAAAAATAGCAACTGGTGCATTACTTCAACAAAAATGCATTGGTCCCTGGATGCGGGTGACATAAGCAAACACGGCAAGGCTCAAATGGGCGAGAGTGACATTGGTGGCCACGCACCCATCCCCCGCGGCACTGGAGACCATGTACCCACCCCATCTGGCATTGCTGATCTCACTGGAGGCATCAAAGATACAGTGGGGGGTTTTCATGACCGTGAAGCGATGTCAAGTCGCTGGCAACATTAATTCCCAGTCCCTCGACGTCCCCTCATGCTGCCTGTCCAGCACAAGCCCATGGCCATTCGGTGTGTGAAGCTCTGCCAGCCTGCTAGATGGCCTCACCATCCCTCCCTCAAACTCCTGTCTCGGCCTTCTTCGTCCATCATCTTCGCTCTGCTCCTGTGCTCATGTTCTCTCATTGCCCTGCTCCTGTGCTCTCATCGCTCAGCCCTTGAAATTTCCTGCGCCTCTCACACCATGGGCAAATCCAAAGGCTCCAAATCTAGCAAGACGAAGGAAACCCTAGAAAGCAACCAGGGAAGAACTGGTTACAAGACCGAAATCTCCATCCTTGTCCGTCTTCTAATTGATAGTTGGGAAGCTCGTCTCATTGCAGACACTCTCAACAGCAAGGACCTGGAGCAACATTGGGATCCATATTGGTTGGCTAAAAATATGTTGGGGGATTTAATGGAGGACATGCTCTCAAACTGGGCCTCTACCAGGCACGCAACTCAATCTCTCAGTGCTAACTTTCCAAATATGGTAGCTATTCTGCATAATTTGGAGAGCACATTCGGCCGGGACTCCTATGCACCAGCCCGCCACCTTCGCTGTGATCTTGGTCCTAGAAGCACTACTCCGAGCCCCTCTCCTTCACCCTCCGCACCAGACACGACAGTATCTAGCCCTTGGCTCCTACCTTTGTCACCCATGCCACCTCCCCTAGCACCACTCATGGCTTTGGTAAATTGGCCACTTCTCTTGGACTGGGCACTCTGGCCAACGTGAGGAGCTGCAAGGTCACCCCACTTGGCAACCTCGCCTCCTCTTCTGGTAAAGCAACTCATCAGGGTCTTATGGTTTCCACACCTGGCAATGCTTAGAATTTCTCTCTTGGTCTCAACGCGATTCAGCTTCGCAGCAGCAGCTCGCAGAAGGGAAAGGAACCCTCCCACGTGTCCTTCCCCATCCCTTCCACTCTCGGGCCAATCTTGTCCAAACGCACAAGGAACGAGCCTGATGGTGGCTTCTCTGCGGTTAGAAAGACGTCTCCTTTGCCCACCAAGCTTCCTGTGCACGACATCCGGACTTCTGCGAAGAGTTCCATTCCTCCTAGGAAAAGCACCCCGCCACCTGCTCGGATCGAGGACGACGACACCTGTTACAGCTTCCCCATTCTCGAAGAAATTCCTTCCGATGCTAAGGCTCCTAGTACTGCTGGCTAGCAAGGTTCTTATGTGGTTCCATCTCTGTTTTTTTGTCAATTATCAGACTGTTTGCTTATATTCAGCCTTCATGGCTCTGAATCCACACCCTGGTATCAGGGTTATTTTATCTTTTCGGTCTATATGGCCTTAACAATGATGTATATGGTTCTCAAGGTTGGCATATGATAAGACCACCTCAGTTTGTATTTTCATTTGTAAGTTTACTTCTTTCAGCTTAATAGAATTTGCAACTATTACAAAAAAAACCCGCATTGGTGCATTTACAAATGCCACGCACTGGGTAGCGATAAATCATGTTGCACCGCGACCAAAAATATCATCAAGCAAAAAAAACTATATTTTCGCAATTGATGAGTTTGTGTTGGCATAACGCACCAGTGCACCAGTAAATTTGATGCACCGTGTTAGGTAAAAAACATGACTCGTTATATTTTATTTCAAAATTGTGCATGCAGTGCGGTTTCCATTAACAACCGCCCCGATGCGTTCGAGACTTGGGCACACCGAGAAAGGGTTTTATAAAAAAAAATTACTGCACCGTAAAAATAATTTTTACCTTCTACAATGCCTTTGATCCCAACAACATCGGGCTTTAGATGCAGCCCTAACATTCCTGCTACACATGGATATGTTGCTCGTTCCCATTGGCTCCTCTCTGCATTTTGAATTTTGACAAACGGTGGGAAAATTTTCAAAATTTCCATACATCACCGTGATGCCTCCCCGACGCGCGAGATAGCAGGTAAATTGATTGTTACCTTGCAATTTAATTTTTTACTGGGTTAATTTTAAAATTAACCTTTAATTTGCATGTTTAAAACATAAATAAAAAAATTATGAGGTGCGTTTGAGCCATATAGCTCGCAAGGCTCGTCGGTACACCCTACAAAATTTACAGAGTGCACCGCTCGCGATGCATTTACTAAAATAACACACCACCCTAACGGTGCACTACGTCTTTGTAGCGCACGAAAAACCTTAATTTAAAAAAAAACCATTAATTGTATGGCAGTGCGCTAAGATAGACGTTTTGCACCATCGGGCCAGTGCGCTATTTTGTATTAGGAGCACTAGTGATGCGGTGTGCCTAGTCTTTCTTAGCGCACCGCCATACCGAAAATAAAATAAAATAAATAAATTTCAAAAATTATAAAATGTACCATGGTGCATTCGTTACCCCATCACACCATACTATCGGTGCTTTGAAGTGTAACTAACGCACTGTTAAGCCACCGAAAAAAACACTTTTATCCTACCACATATATCTCCTCATCTATCCTACACAACTGACTAGCCTATACTCATGATCAACCCGACCATCCATCGGCTCCTGCCCTTGATCCACTCATCTTAGTTAGAGATAAGATGCTCACAGCGTGTGGGACCTCGCTTCTTGCAGATGTCCTTTCTACTTTATAGGCATTTAATTTTTTTCTTGGCAAATGTATTAATTCCTTTGGCTCTACTGGTGGAGGTGTCAATACCCCTGGTTTTGCTAGCAGAGGTATTAATGCCTCTGGCTCTATTGGTGGGGGTGCCAATGCCTCTGGATCTAGTGGGAGAGGTAGTACTAATGCTTTGGCTATGAAGGTGGACTATATATGTTATAACAGTTATTGGACTAGACATCTATATTTGCATGTATCATCAATTTGATGTAAGGTAATGTTTATGATGGTACATTCATGTTTATTTTTAGTTTTTATGTTGACAATGGTATGATGTTGTTTATGTTTATGTTTGTTATATGGTGAAAATGATGATGGTGGTACGCTTATGGTTACGTTTATGATGGTATGATCGTGATGTTTATGTTTATGTTTGTTAGGTGTTGAAAATGATGACGATCATATGTTTATGTTTACGCGGTGAAAATGATTATGATGGTGAAAATGATGTTTATGTTTATGTGGAGAAAATTATGATGAGGGTGAAAATGTTTACAACTAACTACGACAATCTAAAAAATCAAAGTGTGCACATTTTCAACATGTTTGGGAATTGTAGCATGAATATCCAATAATGGTTATCCCATGCCTATAGTATGTGTATTTTTCCATGGAGGAACTATCCCTTCATTTTGTAAAAGAAAATATCGAAAATAATTATAGTTGATATTGTAATACTAGTCAAGTTATGTGTTTATTATGCTGCATTATTTGTCCTCGTAAAAACTGTATTATTTTAAATATCATAAAAATTAAAATTGTGTTGGAAATATGCATTATTTGGGAACTTGAACCTAAAATCACATTATAAAAATTAATAATACAACAAATAACACACTCGCTTAACAATTTAATAAAGAGATACTCTTTATAGGCATTTATCTCATAATTCATTAGTTGATGCTCATTGTTGATGTATTATGGATGCATTTTAAATTGCAAAAAAACACATCATGCATATTTATTTTGAAAAATTGTGAGAGTTGTTTATTAAAAAACATCAAGAATATATTATTCCTTACAATTCAGTTATTATCATATAGTTGCAATTAATGTACTAAACAATCTTGTGAACTTATATTATAAAATATGCCATAGGTCCAATGTTTCCCAAGACCTTCAATAGCCCCACGAGTTGAGGAAAAAGTTTGAATCCATTTTCAAACCTAATGGATCTCTCTTTGGGTCTAGCTGGGAAGGAGAGCTTATCACTAACTCAATAGCTATTGTCCACCCTCTGCGCATCGACATACTACTTCTTAAGATCCAAGGCTTCTTTCAATAACTGTATACTCAAAGAAAAATGCTCCTCCATTTCTTGAATAATTTCAGGTCCCGCCAAGATCCTATCCTTGAGTCTATCCCAATTAAATGAGGGTGTGCAAGGTCTTCCACATAAGAGCTCAAAACATGCCATACCAATATAACTATGTTAATTTTTATTATATTAAAATTTGTCCAAAGGAAGTCACCCTTCCCATTTGGTCTATTAATCCATGACATACATTTGAGAAATATACTCTAAGACCTTATTTACTCACTATGTTTTTCCAACAATCTTTGTATGATGAGTTTCACTAAAGTTACATTGAATCTTCAAGTAGCTTCAAATCTTGTCCAAAATATCCCTCAACATTGATGGTCTATCTGAATATTTTTTTTCTTCAAAAAACCACAAAGTCATACAATCCCCTTAATAAACCCTTGGACCACTTTTGGTGCCTTATAGGTGGCTTTAATGAGAATAAAATGTGCACTTTTTGTAAGCTTGTCCACAATCACCAAGATAAAATAATGTCTCGAAGTTATCAAAGGTAACTCCGTAATGAAATCCATCAACATCGCTCTCAATTAGACTTGGAAATGTCATGAGACTGTAACAAGCTCGCAAGATGACCATTCTTAGCTTTCACAAGTTAGAATTCCAAACATTTAGGCACAATTCATGCCTACGTTAAAGAAATTGGCTTTCAAATCAACATACATCTTCGTAGTTGGATGACATGTATACAAAGAGTGAAAACCTTCACTCAAAATTGGCTCACAAAGACCTTCACCCTAGCGAACAAACATTATTTTCAGTAATATTTATAGCCTTTCATCATCATATCAATATCCCTTAGTCTTAGGTTTCCAAGCAATCTTACCACGAATGGTATATCTAACCTCTACACACCAATTATCCTCCATTGGCAAGCTCAAAAACAATTCCCTTAAATCCACCTTTAAGAAGATCACAAAGTAAAGACAAGGCCTATAGCTGAGTGCATCAACCACTATATCAAAAGTCCCTTTGATATATATGATATCACAATCATACTCACTAAGAATCTCTAACCAACAACTTTATCTCAATTCATATCCCTTTAAGAAATGATATATTGCAAGCTTCTGTGATCTGTAACAAGCTCAAATGTATGAACCACCATGTAATGCCTCTAAAGTCTCAAACCATGAACAATTGTTGCAAAATCTTATTCATAACTCCAATAGTCCTCCTCATGCAACTTTATCTTCCTCAAATCAAAAGCAATCAGTCATCCATCCTGGGAAAGCGTAGCTCCCAATTTGACTTAAATGCATCCGTAAATACTACAAAAGATTGCTTCATATTAGGCACGTTCAATACCAAGGTTGAACTTAACAATTGTTTAATATTATAAAATGATTTCTCATAGTCCTTAGTCCAATCAAACTTCACTCCTTTATTTTGCAAATAAGTGATCGGATGAGCAATCTCGAATAATCTCTCCATAAACCTCTTGTAATTACCAATCATGCCTATGAAACTATGCATTTCACTCACATGCTTTGATGTTGCCCATTTAGTCATATCTACCATCTTTATAACATATATTGCATTGCCATCATGAGAGAGAACATGTCCCAAGTAATGGACCTCTAACTAGAAAAAGAGCATTTAGACATCTTGTCATATGGTTTGTTTTACTTCAAGCAATGCGAAACTAGCCTCAAATGCTCCTCATGCTCCACTGGGGTCTTAGAATATATCAAAATATCATCAAAAAATACTTGATCAAACTTGTCCAGTTGTTCTTGAACATTATTCATGAAATTAATAAAACCACCATAAGGATTGATTAACTGGAAAAGGTGCCACTACAAATTCATAGTGCCCAAAACGAGTTTAGAAAGCAATTTCAAAATACACTCACCCTTACCCTAAATTGATGATATGCGTATTGCAAATCAATCTCGGAAAATATAATAGCCCCATCATCTAATAAAAAAGATCCTCAATATGAGGGAAACAATACTTGTTTCTAAAAGTCATCATGTTCAATTACCTACAATCGATGCAAAGCCTTCAAGAAAAATCCTTTTCTTCACAAAAATCACTCTTGCACCCCATGGTGAAATACTAGATTTGATCATCCTCAAATCCAAAAGGCACTAAATTTTCACTTGCAATTTAGGTATAGTCATATGTAGGGTGCTTTAGACATGTGTTTAGTAAAATGTTTGAGCTCAATAAATAAATCTACTTCTCACTTAGGTGGAATCCCCAATAATTCACTATGAAATACATTTGAAAACTCTAATAAAACTAGAAAATTAATCAAATATTATTGATCACCTTCATTTATAACCATCATTGTATACACATGACACCCTTTAAGACTGCACGACAGTTCTAGAGCTGATATCAATTTCAAAGAAGCATCCCTCTTCTTTCCCTAAAGAGTCAATTGTTGTCGTAGGTCATCCTAAAATGGAACACTTTGCCTCAATGATACAAAACAACCCAATGGGCCTCAATTGAATACAATCGCGTGATTAAATCACTTGAACCATGAGTAGTAGATTCCATGTCTATATTTGTACTCCATACCCCCAGATCCAAATTACATCCTCACATTGAAGGACCAACACATTGTTTATGCCTTGAATTCATCTCAACTTTATTATTATTATTATTATTATTCGCTAATAGACTATGTTTAACTAAAGCATCAGGTGAAATGAAGATTTCAGCAAGACTAAGATTGATTAAAATAGAAATAGAAACACCAATAAGATTAGCTAGCATCTCCCGGGTTAGTAGGTGCGGGAGGAGTCCCTCTCGACTCCGAGGGAAACAATGTGAAAGACTTTGCTTGGGGAATTTGTAGGAGGACCAATAATGATGCGGAGTGGCTCGCATTGATCAAAGGAATGGAAATTGCAAGGAAGGAAAAAATCAAGGATCTTGTGGCCTTTGGAGACTCAATGCTGGTAATAAGGGAAGCTAGAAATTTGGCCAAAAGCCGAAGAAATCCCGTCTCTAAGCTCCATCGTCTCTTCAATTTCTTGGATAAAGACTTCAATTCCATCAAATTTCTTCATGTTTTGAGGAATAATAACAAGAAAGCAGATATCATGGCCAACGTAGTTGCTGGTTTGGACTGTGGAATCTCGATCAGTAATGGTCAATACCTTGGCATCAACTGGGTTCCATAAGTTTTGACGATGAAACTCATGTATGCTCTAAGTTTTGGGAAGTGGTGTTACTTCTTGGCATGGGACTACCACCATTTTATCCCTATGATCTATAGTCCCGTTTCAAATTTGATTTACAGTTATTGCAAGATTTCCTTGGGATTGTTTTACACTCCTCAAAACTTGCCCGTGTCCTCTCGGCGCCCTTGGAGACTTCCACACGCTAGTATCACCTGTCTCGCATGCTGGCTTTTCTTGAAGCCGAGGATAGAGGAACCTTCGGCTTATATCTCGCTCGGGGGTGATTTCACTGTCATTCTGCAGGGCTCAATTCGCGCTAAGACCAGGGTTTTTGTTGTTTGGTTTATTATGGAGGAAGGTAATCCCATTGCCGACTAGAATCTCCCTGCGTTGCAATGTCTTTGTTGCAGGAAACATCTCCAGTCTTTGGCCCATTTGGGGGGTGTTGGTTTTCATAGAACTTATTCAGCTCTCGATGTTGTGCAGGGGAAGAACCTTTGTGGCACTGTGCAACCTATTATTCATGGTCACTCTAGACACGAAGAGTCGAGTAATAGCAGGAATGGGGCACATTTAGCAGGTGATAGCAATGGTTTCAATAATCTGGGGTCTCCTCCTGGGCTGGATTGTCCTCACTCCGAGGTTCATTCGCAATTGAAGGACTTGGATTCTCAAGTCCATTGGATCAGAGGACAAAATTCTGATCTTAAAAAATCCATTTCTCACCTTTTCCCATTGTCCAGATTACAAATTATGAAGTCCACAGTAGCAATAGCAAGCTGAAGGAGTATTTTGACATTCTTGCTGGGAAGTTTGAGAATGGTTGTCCCTATCCTGTGGATTTGAGTTCTCAAATTAGGGCTCTGCACTGTAGTCTATGAATCATGGAAGCTAAGATAGATGGCATGAGGTCTGACATCTGGAACCGCACCATTGCCTTTCAAGGAATTGATGAAGATAAATCCGGAGCTGCTGTTGGAAATAAGGAAAAGAATGCTCACCAGTAACTTGTTAATCTTGGAATTCTCAGTCCGTTCGAACTCTTTACTCTTTTATGTCTTTTTAGAACATTTGTGATAAGTCTCTTTTCGATAGGCTTGTAAAAGTTGATGATCAATTAGTTTAAGGTTTCTTTCTATGCACTACTCCTTTATTTTGATTCTAAGCAAGTTTGTAAGAGTCTACAGTTATCGAAGAATAGGTCCTGTGTATGATCTTCCTAGACTGGAAAGTGAAGAGCTAGATCTCATGGCAGCTCTTCAATTTTGGGTTCAGTCTGCCCATATTTGTTGTAATCTCGTTACTCTTTTTATATAAAAAGCTCGTTATTTGTTATTGTAAAAAAAAGATTAGCTAGCATCTCAAGCATTGAAGACTTGTGCTCAACCTATCAGTTATGAACAACCACGAGTCTTATGGTATCTACCCATATCTCCAATAGTAGTTTGACTCTGGCTAGACTAGGCCTCTATTTTCTTCCTAGGGTAGTCTCTCTAAAAATGTGGTTCACCACAAACCTAACATCCCCCTTTCGAAGGTTCCCTTGGTGTCCTCTTCAACATTGAAGGGGCATGTGTTGAACTCTAAAAGTAACCCTAGGAATCATGAGCACCACTTTATTGTGTTTCAATCCTAGAGGATGGTTCTATCAAAGTAGTGGATTTCTCCCAATTCCAAAAGCATTGCCCCTATAGGGTTCTCATGTCTATAATAGGAAGACTTGGAACTAACCCCAAGGAAACTACTCTACAGAGCAATCCTAGAAAAAAAAAGGAATAGAAGACTCCCGTGATCACATGACACCTCTATCCTCAACTCTACCAAGCAACTCCACTTGTACAGTAATTTCTCTCTACCTTACTTCGTGCAAGCTTTGGGGCATCAAGATACTAACCTTCTCCTTAATGCAGGGGGTTCAAACCATAAAGAAACAAGTTTACCTTTAGCTTCACAACATTCAAATGCTTACCATATCTAAACAAATCCATAAATTTTGTTTCATATTTCAACATTATCTAAGAATAAAATTTGTTCAATCCACTCTAAGCACTCTTTGCAAAGGTAATTCTTTGTGGCTCTAGGGTTGGGATGGATGAGCGTTCATCCATCCCACTTGTGGTCTTTGGTTCTATTCACACCTAGGCATGCTAGTTAGTTAAATATAATAAATGCCTAGTTAGTTAGATTAGTTTTTCTTTGTCCATTATGGACCACTATGTAATTCCTATATAAAGCCTATTCAGGCTTTCCTAATAATCAAGGCATTTCAGCCTTGTCACTTCTCTCAATGTGTGCGTTATTGATAGTTGTTTATTTTCTGAATACAGTTAGTGTTAAAGCTTTAGAGGTGAGGCTCAAAGAACCGACTTTGAGCCTCAAGTACCCCCTATTACAGATCAATTGGTATCATAGCATGTTTAGTTCGAGAGCTGACCTCAAATTTTATTTTTCTTCCCACCCACCCTGCCCTGAGTCCTAGTTTTTCACTCCCTTCATGCACTCATGTTTTTCTTTGTTTTTGGTATTTGGCTTGGCTCCGCACCCCACCCTAAACTACATCTCTACATCAACATCTAGCTTAGATCCACACTCCACCTGCTTTAGCTATGCCTCGTTGATCAACTGTAGCATTCATATCGGGTTCCTTTCGAGACGTTCCCTCCCACCCAGGTCTATGTAGGCACCTGCTCAGTCCAACATTTTTCGATAGCAACATTTGGATCAGGTTCCTTTGGAGACGTGCCCTCCCACCTCGGTCTATGTAGGCACCTACTTCACTCAGCAACACCTCATTCCTTTGAGTACTCACCTTGTAGTCAACTCTAATCAGCTCAACACTTTGTCATCTATGTCTAGACATGGCTTTTCAACAATTTTTTCAGCTATGAAGTTTTCAATGTTCTCACACTTAAATTGGGAGGAAGAAATCAGGGGACGCTTTCCATCTAAATCGAGAGGATTGAGTTGGATGAGTGTTCATCCATCCCACTTGTGGTCTTTGGTTCTATTCACACCTAGGCACACTAGTTAGTTAGATATAATAAATGCCCAATTAGTTATATTAGTTTGACTTTGTCCATTGTCCATTGTGGACCACTATATAATTCCTATATAAATGTTATTCAGGTTTCCTAATAATAAAGCCATTCCAGCCTTGTCTCTTCTCTCGATGTGTGTGTTATTGATAGTTGTTTATTTTCTGAATACATTTAGTGTTAAAGCTTGAGAGTGAGGCTTAAAGAACTCACTTTGAGCCTCACCTCCCCCTGTTAAGGGTTCTCCACCAAATAAGAGCACTCTCCATCACTAATAAGTGGCCAATCTAGTCTTCTAATTACTAGAATAATGTTGCAAAATAAAACTTAAATTCATATTTTCCAATCAAGCCTCTATCGCTTCACCTTTTATTGTCCCTCTAAATTCAACTAACTATACCTTTTCCAATTCTCTGTGCAAATCACTCACAACAAACTTTTCACGCTTCTGCTTGTCAGCAAAATTGCTAGGATCAAATGAATTACCACCAAATATACTATTCAATACTTCGGTTATACTACAAGGAAAAGGCCCTATAACAGAGCTTTTTAATGTTACAAGATTGACCAAAATTGTCAAAAAAAAACTCCACTACAACTTATACCTATGGTATTTGATGTTTTGGCGGAGGTTTTTATGGAAATTTATTATAACTAAAAAAATTGGCAACTGTAGGCTTTAGCAGAGGTTTTTCCATTGGTGTGTTTTTTGATATAAGCACACCAGTGCTAACAAATACAAAATGCACTGGTGCATTTAAATAAGAACAATCCCCGATCCATAACAAAATTTCAACGACACCAATACTTTATATAAATATATAAATCGTTGCTTTAAAACAAATATAGCACCGGTTCACACAAAAATCTTAACAGCACTGGGGCGTACGAAAACTTCAACCACACCGATGCTTTATAATGATATATGCATCGGGGCTTTATAATAAATATAACACTAGTGCATATGAAATCTTATAACGTACCGATGTTATAAGGGAAGGAAAACACGCCAATGAAATTGACTGGGACGTTGACTTTCGTGGTTGTTTAAAATTCAATGATGCAGTTACAATATAGTGGCACACCGATGGGCTTCTATAGAAAGCACTGGGGCGTAAGAGAAAACAATATTTGGGCATGCAACGAGTAGTTTGTTTCGACGATGCGCGTTTGTTTTAAATGCGATGGTGCTACATGTACTAGAATGCACTGGTGCTACACCTACTAAAACACATTGGTGTGATTAAAACGATCAAAGGCACTAGTAATCATTTTTTCTTTGGTCAAAAGTGACTAGTGACATCACACTGGAATATCTATTTTTTATTTTTTATTTTTTTAATTCCATTATTAATTAGAAATTGAAATATTTATTATAATAGTATTCATATAATTTTAATTTTAATTATTGTGTTTGGATTAATTTGTTATATCATCAATTCTCGCATCTATTGTAATATTAAATCATCTCGTATATTTTATCCACGATGTAACATTTCACGGCAAGATTGGACAATGCAATACAATAAAAAACTATATTTTATAATTACATATGAATAAGAGGCCCTTTGTCATACAAAATTGGACAACATAAATGTCCACAATAATCAAAATAACAAGATGTAATTGTTACACGTATTCGTAACCCGTTGACTTTCAATTGGGACACTATGTCCAGTACGTTGTACAAAATGCCTGATTTTCATAGACAATTATTTCAAAATATACAACAACTTGCATTAACACCCAAAGATATTGATCGTCATTCCTTGTTGGAACTGTCGCCAGTGCTCGAGTCACTTGTATGACTTAGGTTATTTGGCCGAATGTTTTGTCGATTGCCTCAATTGTTTTCCTTGTCTTCAGCTTCCATCTACAAACATGACAATAAAGTGCAGTGAGTGTATCTCCATTGGTGGGAATAATAAAAATTAAAATAGGTAATATACATAAATGTAAATTGAAAAGCGTACCATATAAAAAACTGAGCCTTGAATGATACACATTCTTTCAAAACCAAATCTCATGCCTTCTCTCAACGACTCTTCTGTTGGCTCAACTCCATACTTTGTTTCCTACAATTTGTATACCCCGTAACAAATCATAGATTTAATATAAAGGATTTTTGTTGTTCCTCTAATTATAAAATGAGAGAACAGTAAAACAACATAGATAATTACAAATTCCACAATTATTTTTTGATACACCAACATATACTCACAGCGCATACTTAACTCAACGTCAATCAATTCTTCTAATGGCTCTTCTTTGTATGTTAACACATGTTTGAAGACGCCCAAGGGTGGTCAGTGTAAAAAAATAAAATATAAAGATCATAACCAATATGAAATCTTAGTTGTTATAAGGAAATCACAACTGCTCACAAGCTTTACTATCAACCCTTTTTTTACTTGTCATTTTGTCTTATGTGTTGAATTGTTTCCATTTTGTTTTCTTTTTTCTGCAACAAAACAATTGAAAATTAACATTCAACGCTAAATTAATTGATTATGTACATAATAGAAAAACTCAATGATTTTCATGCATTCGAAGCACGTTGTTGTTGAGAGGGCTCCTCCTGAGGTGCAATTATGTCCATTTCTTTAACCATCTTCTTGTACACTTTTTTGAACATCCCTACTGGGATATTTCGAATATCACCTCGTTGATCCTTTGGGATTTTCATAATATTCCTGAAAATTTAAAATGGCATTAAACTAATTTTATACTAATATGCAAAGTAAATATAGCAGGATTAATATTAATAAATGAATGCTTTATAGTAGTAGATACATATTCTATAAAAAACATGTTTAGGAATATTACTTTTTGAATGTTTTTTGTTGTTGTTGTATGTTTTTGCTTGCAAGTCTAACAGGTCTCATTAACCATTGCTTTGGAAACGTCTTTGTTGTAGTTTAGATATAATTTGATTCTTGGAATCATTATATTGATTTTTGTATTGTAAGTGGAAAGTATGTCTAAACGTTCTTTCCACTATATCCCTTAGTTTTATAAAAGTTTTTTTGTTAAGCCCTAAATGGTGGCACATTACTCCCTATATTGTAGCACAATACATTATTATTATCATATTATTGATGTGGGCTTGGGTCTATTAGTGATGATTGTCATTAGTATTTTTATAGTATTGATGCTGGCATGGGTCCATTAGTTGTAATTGTACCTCTTTGTCTCCTATATATATGAAGGATACTTTTCATTTGAAGCATCTTGTCTTGTGTACTTAGTACATTGTATAAGGAGGTTGCCCCTTTGAAGAGGCTTGATATTCATCTCTTTTCTTCATTATTAAGGTGTGGATTACTCTTTCTGGTCTATTTATGATATTTTCATGCTCTTTTCGGGAATTTGCTGCTTAACATTTGATATCAAAGCTTGGACTCTCCCAAAACGAGTCATCTTGGATTTTTTGCTATAAATTTTTTCTAAGATGTTTTAGAAAACAAAACTCCAAGAGGATGTATAGGACTATCCTAGCTATCTTTGGTACAATTTCCAGATCCTAACTCATTACAGGTTCATAGTTGTACCCAGTAGAAGTTAAGGTTTTTGACTAGTCCAAAACCTAGTGTAAAACAGGTGTTCTGGGAAAAACAGTTATATCTGGAGAATATGAGATCCAAATTGAGTAAGACCTATTGAATCATTAAGAAGTTGGACCATAGTATCTTTGGTATAAATTTAAGAATAAGAGATGAAAATTTGGACACATGGTAGGCCGTACACTTTCGTTGTTCTAAAAGGGAAACAAATAACAAGTGTTGGGGGGAATTGCCATATCTTTGTATTGGCACATTAGAATTAGGTCATACCTATGGCATTGAAGATAAGACATATCAGATTGCTACGAAAAAAGTTTCAGAGTTAGAGGATCTGAAATTTCAAAGTTACCTCAGTGGGAAGGTCGGCTAGCAAATAAGTCTACAAATCAGAGTTTGAAAAATGTACGTCATTTTAAATTTGAATAAATTTTAGTAGAAGGATCTATTTTTGGGGATCTCAAAGGTACGATAAATATTGTAGATATTTATTTTTATTCTTCCACATGGCACCAAAAGGTGGTGGAAAAATTCACACTCTAATCAAAACACCAAAGGATTCATCCTTGACATATGATGGAGGTGAAGACATACCTTTTCGGGTGTCCAAGTTGGAAGATCTAGTTAAAGGGATTGTAAGAATGGTTGATTTAGTTAATTTCGAGAATAAGATGGAAGAAAGGATGGTAAATATGGAGAGTAAGATGATGGGACATATGGATTATAATATGGAAAGGATTGATAAGCTCGTACAAAAAAATCCAAAGGAAAACGCCTTGAAGGTGATGATTGTGTCCCAGGGTATTTGGGAAGATAAAGATAGTTTCCATGTTGATAAATATTCCACCAATAAGCATACTATACAAGGATTTGATTCTAATAGTGGAAGTAATCAGGGATGGTCCCCAAGGGGCATCAAAATACCCAAGATCGACATGAGGAAGTTTGATGGAAAGGACCCCATAACATGGATATTCTAGATATAGTAATTCTTTGATATACACTAGGTGCCACATATCCAAAAGGTACCTATTGCATCTTTATATTTAGAACCTAAGTAGTTTATGTGGTTCCAATGGCTTTGTGAATGCAAAAAGAACTCCATTATCTCGTGGTCCATTTTTACATAAGAATTGATATCATATCATGATGATGTTAAAAGCAATTACTTCTTTACCCAACTGATAAATCCAAGGCAAAGGGGTCTAGTAATCGAGCACATTCAACAATTTCAAAAGTTGAGTCTCGTAGTGGAGGGCATACCAAACGATAAATTGTTGGATCTATTTATTGGAACCTTGGAGGATAACATCCAACATGAATTTCACCTCCTTGAACCAACATCCTTAGAGAAGGCTTTCATGGTGGCAAGGAAGGTTGAATGTAAAAATATGGTGATGGCTACTAGAAGGACCACCTCCAACACATATAAAGAGAATGATGTTCCTTCTTCTAACCCACCTCAAAGGTTGACACCTCAACAACTAGAAGAGAGAAGAGCAAAAGATCTATGCTTTGATTGTGACAACAAGTATAGTAAGGGATATAAGTGTGGTGAGAAGAAATTATTATACATAGACTACGAAGAGGAAGAAGAAAAAGAATAGGAACCATCTCAAGCTAAAGAAATATAAGAGATTATTCTTGAAGATATTACTCCCACCATATCTCGCCATGCATCGGTTCGAATTAACACTCCTCAAACTCTCAATATGGAAGGATATATCAAAAAGAAAAAGGTAGCATTATTGATTGATTTTATTAGTACTCCTAATTTCATTTATTGCAAATTAGCCAAAGTTCTCAATTTCTCTGTATATCCAGCACCAGAGTTTCAAGTAATGATTGTACATGGAGGAACTGTAATTTTCTCATGTAAATGACATAATATTAATCTTACTATGGGGGAATATGTATTGAATAGTCCAGTGATTGCTATCCCAATGGGTGGTGTTGATGTTGTCTTAGGGGTTCAATGGTTACAAACATTGAGAATGATGGCTTTTAATTTTCAAGAAATTTTCATGAAATGAGTTACCATGCAAGAAAACCCTCAACCTGTCGGAACGCGGATTGATTGGCCAGTTCAAAGGCCCATGGCCTTCTCCGAAAACTACCGAAAACTGGGTGCAAAAAAACTGGAGACCCCTGATCTCGAAAGATGTTAAATCCTTCTTTCTGGGTAAAGGATTCTTTGCATTTGTCTTTGAAAGCTGTTATACCTCCATATTTCACAGTGTCGTATCATCACCATAAAAATAGTTGACGACACTTCCCTTACTGCTTAAAACACCCAGAAGAGAAAAATGATGAATGATCCTTGAAGACAAACTTGTCCTGTCAAGAATCAACCCAGCTGATACTTCATATACCTACACTACCGCACCTTGCTCAAGCTTAAGGGAGCAGTAGTCCACACTACTGCGCTATGCTCCTTCTCTGCCATGTGGTACTACCGCGCTATGCTCAGTTGAAGAGGTGCGGTACTCCTTTTTTAGCCTTTTTTCCATGGATTGTGGAATCTTGATCTTCGAGAGATTTTTGAGGATTAGCATCTCTGATTCAATCCTAACTCACTTTCTCAGATTAGTGGTCCTGATCCACTAAACACTCCCAAGATCCATCCTTCTCTCTTGTTGGTTAACCCTACTACACACTATAAGGGAGAGACCTTCCATGAGCAAAGGGGGGGACTCTTGGAGACATCAAACCTATGATCTTGAATCTTTGTGGAGATAGCTAGAGGAAAAAGCACTTGGAGCTGGGAGTTGGCTTGGACATTAAGCAACCATTGTAAGTGACTTCAAGTTTGCAATAGAACATAACTTGTCTTGTTTCCCAAATCATGTATTTTGATCTTGTTTCAATCATATGATTTGTTTCTGCTATAGATTTAGATTCTAACATATATTTCAAGATTGCTAGAAGATTGTATATGCTTGTATCTTGGTTTATTCTAACAGGTTCATTCGCGAGGACTTGAGAATCGAAGCATCGACTAAGATGAGCAATTAAATCAAAGGTCAGTCAGATCTCTTCCATTTCTTTCAGCAATATAATCTTGAGATGTTTGTTTAGATCTAGGAATTCAAGGTAGCATTTGTTATCTTTTTGTCTTAGTTTAGAGTCAGTTAAGTCTACTTTAACCTAATAGAGTTTCTACCTATCCGTAGGGAGAAATATCTACAACAAAAGCAAATAGGATTGCAAGCTTATCTTCAGGAATGGGCCTTACTTCAGGGACCACAAGGGCTCTATATGAACAAATGAACTCTGAACTTCGATCCATCCCTCGGCATCCCCTCTGCAGTCCCAGTCTAGGTGAGACTCCCACATCTACCTCTCCACTACTTGAATTCTTAATCTCTAGAAGCAATCGGAAATGCCTTGGGTAAATACATTGATAAAGCTGATCAGATAGATCAATATTCATGTGCGAGAATCTGCATCGAAGTAGATCTGGAACATGGCCTCCCGGAAGCAATAAACCTTACCGTGACAGGTTGGTCTCATATACAAGAACTAGATTATGAACAAATCCCGTTTAAATGCAGGTTTTGCCATGAATATGGACACTTCGCTCGATCATGTAAGAAGAAGCTTGCAGATCCAGAAACAGATGGGAAAAAAGAACAATGGATGACCATAAAAAAAAATACCAAATCGGGAACGAAACCCCACTCAAAAAGTCTGAATTCAAAGAAAGCAGATCATCACCACCAAGATCCGATGGATTTGAACAACAGGAACGGATTCAAAGCCCTAGAAACACCTGACATCCCGGACATCCCTGAGGCCAAAGAAGAAGGAGAAATACGTGAACAACAAGACTCTCAAGCAGTCACTCTCGTCCATGAAGATCCGAAGAACCCCCTGCCCTAGAGTACCCCCAGCCCCAATAGATCTAACTCGACCAAAGATGCTCCTTGCTACGCTGAAATCACCAAAACTAGACCTCCTAACTCCCCTACCTCCTCGGAAGAACCCATTGATAAATCCTCCAAAAATCAAGGTCAGAAATCTACCAAAGATCCGAGGGAAGAAGAAGTTGAGTGCGAGAAAGTCCAAGGATCTCAAGCCACAATAGATATGGTCTTCAACAGAAACACTAGGGCCATAATAGCAGGAAAGAAATCTGGAGACCCAGCAGGAGGAACCCCCCCCTCCATCTACAATCTTAAATGATGAAGCTGGTCTCTTGGAATTGCATAGGTTTAGGAAATCCCAGCAAGATGGAAGCAGTAAAAGACCTCCAAAGAATTGATATGCCTGATCTAATCCTACTCTAAGAGACCAAACTCGATGAAAGTGCAGTCTTATCTATTGGAAAAGAAAAATGGAAGAAAAATACAGGTTACACTATCAGCACTAGAGGGGCCTTCGGTGGCCTGGAAACCTTGTGGTCCTCCAAAAAATTCCACCTTCAATGTTCCTTCGCTACCCAACACTAGATTTACACTGAGAACACTCATATACAAAGCAACAAGCACATCACTCTCTTCAACATGTACGTACCTAACCTTTACTCTGAGAAAAAAGACTGTTGGAATCTACTTGAAGATTATCTGGATGCATATGCTCCTCAAAACATCATTCTTGTCGGCGATATGAACATCACCCTCTCCAACTCTGAAAAAAGGGGAGGACTCATTGGAAAGGACTTCTTCAAATCTCAGGTTGAATCCCTCCTCCAAACTTGGGACCTCATCGACATCAAACCCAAAAAAGGGAAGTATACTTGGTCCAATAAGCGACTTGGAAAGGGAAATATTATGGCCAAACTGGACAGATTTCTCGTCCAAAGCAGCCTCATGTCTGATACCCAAACCATTTCCTCATGCATTCTAGCCAATCTGGCCTCGGATCATAAACCTATCCAACTCCATTTTTAGGATAACGAGGATCTTGGCCCAATTACTTTCAGGTTCAGCCCCCAATGGCTTGACCACACTAGTTTTTGGAACACTCTAGAAAAAGCGTGGAGAACCCCCATCTCTGGATACCCATGCTATGTTTGGGAACAGAAGCTCAAATATACCAAAAACGCCCTCAATAATTGGGACAAATCCAATTGTCCCACCCCCTCAAATCACCGAATGGCTGCCGTGGGCGCTTTAGAAGAAATCCAATTCAGTATGGAAGATCACCTGTCAAAGCAACCACGTTGCACGAAGAAGTCATACTGCAATCCAATTCCTACCATGCTTTTTGAATTGAAGAGGAATACTGGAGATTGAAGTTGCGGAGCACCTGGCTCAAAGCTGGTGACAAGAACACCAATTACTTTCATAAGCAATTTAAGATCAGACACTCATCCAAATAAATTGCAGAAATCAAATTGGAGAATGGCACGACTGCCATTAGGAACACGAACATAAAAAAAGCGGCTCACACCCATTTCTCCAAGCTATTCGCTCAAGGTGACAACGCTGAAGAAGATGACGAGCATATACTCCTGGAGCACATCCCAATCAGTATCAAGTTGTAGGATAATCTTGACATTCACAAACCTTTTACTGAGCAGGAAGTTCTTAACACAATTCATTCTTTCGAACCTGACAAAGCACTTGGCCCAGATGGATATTCGATGCATTTTTACAAAGCATGCTGGCAGTACATTAAAAAAGACTTCATAAGAATGATTAGGAACTTTCACTCAAAGGCAAAGATCGGTGGCTGCACAAATTCCACTTTCCTGTCTCTCATTCCAAAAGAAACCAATCCCAGCTCCTTTAGCAAATTCAGACCGATTTCCTTATGCAATTCCTCTTACAATATCGTTTCCAAGATGCTAGCTATTCGAATGAAGCCCCTGCTCAACAAAATTATTTCTAACAACCAAGGCGGCTTCCTCGAAGGGAGGCAAATACTCGACAATGTCCTCCTTGTACAAGAAGCAATCCACTCCAGCAAATCTCGAAAATAAAAAGGTATGCTTATCAAGCTTGATATGGCCAATGCATTTGATTGCGTCAAACACTCCTTTCTCTTTAAAATTATGAAATGCTTTGGATTCGGGGAAACCTTCATCAACTGGATCTCAACGTGCATAAGCAAACCCTGGATTGCTCCCTTAATTAATGGTCACCCCACTGATTTCTTCCAAGCCACGCGTGGCATTAGACAAGGATGCCCCTTGTCCTCCTTCTCGTACATCATCCTAGTAGACTCCCTCATTCGAAAATTGAATTATGATTTGACTTCAGGCTCCCTACCCGACCTCCACTTATCCTCCGACTCCCTCCCCCTCAACCACACTCTTTTTGTTGATGATTCACTGTTATTGGGTAGAGCCTCCTCCATCATTTCCCAAAATTTCAAACACAGCCTGGATTGGTATTGCAATGCCTCTGGAAGCAAGATCAATCTTCGCAGAATTGCTGTCTATTGCTGGAATCTAATTAACAATATTGCAACCAAAATAAACAGAATTCTTGGAATCAAAGTCCATTTCCACTAGGACAAATTCACCTACCTTGGCTAATCAAACTTGAAACTGGAACATCTGTTAAAGAGAATCAAACTTCTCTCTCGATCCTTTCGAAAAATTGAATTTTTTCACATCCCTAGAACCTTGAATACAGAAGCAGACAAAGCTACCAACAAGGCCACTCTTCTCCACATGGGAAAATTAAATGTCAACAACGAGGTGCAGAGGGACCACCTCCCCTAAATCCAAAGCGAAAGTTTGTATGGAATCTATGTATACCAATTCGGTTAACACTTGGGGGTTTGAATGGATAGATGGTGATCGCCGAAACCTTTGCTGGTGTCATAACATGAAACATGATAAAGGTATTAATTGGAAGGAGGTACCAATTAATGAATATGGCGGTGGTTATTCCATTATTATGTATCCGTTCCTTTGTGTCAATCGTGTGCTTTCCACTTCC
This sequence comes from Larix kaempferi, assembly GCA_027924585.1. Taxonomy (NCBI): domain Eukaryota; kingdom Viridiplantae; phylum Streptophyta; class Pinopsida; order Pinales; family Pinaceae; genus Larix; species Larix kaempferi. The sequence goes on from BSBM01000099.1 coordinate 12,626,662, forward strand.
GGATTCTTCCCGCGACAAGGAGAGTTAAGCACTGCAGATTTTCTGCACATTAAGTCCCTCCTCTTCATGGCGGTCCTTGGAAGTGCCTCAGGCATGATACTTTGTAATTTACTGCATTTATTCTTAGTAGTTGGCATCAATACTTATCAAAGTGTGCCGAATGTTTATATGATGGGTAAGAGGGATGTTGATTTCATTGTTTATTTTTGGGACTCATTTTTGGGAGGGAAGGAGCTCTCATCACCTTTATCTAGTGTTCTCATTTCTCCTCACCATATGGCCTCAAGCGAGAATTATGGGATAGAAGGAGGACTGCATAGGTGAAGGTTGGAAAAAAGAAATCCGCAGGATGCAGCATCGGGTCAGGGAGCAAACGAAATTGATCAAAAGGTTAGATCCTAAGGCTGGACGATGGTTTGAAATGCTGGATGAAGATATGCTGCAACTTCGGGAGGACTTTGAAGGTTCATTGCAGCTTGAAGCTAGTCGTATTACTGCTCATCAGGCAACAATGCAGGAGCTAGCAGATCGTGTGAGTAATTTGGAAATGCAAGTGCGTCAACTGGCCCTTGACAGACAGACTCTTTTGGATGTTGATTCTGCGGGTGCGACTCAGAAGCAAGGTGCTCCAGGCACAAGTTGCAAGGAGTCTCAGGTTTAAAGGTTGTTTGAAGTTTAGGTATTTAGTGTTAGTTAGTAGTTTGTGTTAAGGTCAAGGCCTTAGTTTACAGTTTAAGCTATGTTTTGAACATCACCTTACTGGACAAGGTGTTTTTAAATTTTGTATGTTCTGAACTGTCTATGGTATTTTGTCGACGCTAGATTTGTTGTATCTGCACCAGTGGTTCATCCACTGTTTTCATATTATAAAACCATATATGTTTCTGTCTAAAAATAATAATATTGAAACTTGCATAGTTAAATATGCATTATCAAATATACCATATATTTTCTTTTGCGGACATTGTTGCAGATATTTTCAAAATGGTGCGAACATGTTTTAGACACACCGATGCATCTATATACTCAAGAAGCACCGACGGGGTTGTATTATTAAGACACACAAGAGTAATTAAAAATCCCTATGAATGTATTTTTGAACTTAAAATGATATATTCATCTCAATTTTTCTTTTAGGATTCAACCACGTCAATTACAGTACTTCATAATACATATGTTGCTTAAACTCACCTCATTCTTAAAAAATGGTTTCAAAACTATATTGGGAGTTGGATTTTGATATGGTTTTCAAAATTGATCTTAGGTTTTGTAGACACATATTAATTGTTGATTTGTCTCAAATGCAGGGAGAAGAGATTATAATATCAAATGTTCAATTCTTCAAGTTTCGACTCATTCAATATTGTTCAAAATTCATCAAGTTCTCCCTTTCCATCTCCATTAAGTTCATATTTTATTTATATTTTGATTATCTAATTGAATTTATGGTATTTATCCATGTGAATTTGAATAACAATGTATTGAGTTTTGCAGGATTGCGATTCATGATCGAGTTCAGATGCACAAAATATTCCAGTAGTTGAAAAACATCATGAGCTCTTATCAAGAGCAAGATACCGCAAGCAATTGGTAGATGAAAATGGATAGCCACTTTACCCCGCCAATTGTAACATTCCATCTTCCAGCCACAATCCTAGGTCATCGACAATAATTCATCATGAATTGGATCTCTTTTATGACACCCCCAATAGTATGTGGTTATTCAAAATGTCAAGGGTTAAAGGAACCCTCAATGTGTCACACTCACCCATTATACTAATGATCAACTACCCAATGTTGATGATCTAATACCTCCCACTATAATAAAAAAATCCAATAGGTGATATAGAAAAGACACGTAGGAACACTTCCCTATGTTCATTTTTGGAAAAGTTGGAATCCAAAACAACTCTATTTCGTCCTAGATTGACCAACCCCTTTGCTTCTGTTTAGTCAACTAAAAGCTCTAGTGATCAAAGTATGATATCAATACCACCCAAAAAATCTCTACTAGAAGATCCAAAAAATTGTATGAGTTGAGAGCATAAATGTCCAAGTACACACCAAGGTCGGTCCAAGTGTTGGAGGGTATCGATGACTTCTCTCTTCCAGTGCATTTGTAAAGAAAATACAAAACTTGTTACAACCAGAATTTGTATGGCACTTGGTTGTTTTTTCTTCATGTTCCTAATGTTGGAACTGAATTCTCCTTTTGTAGTAATAATTTTATGATTGCCAAGTCTAAGATAGATGCTACAAATATTGGGTTGTTTATCCTTTCACATGTACTTGTTCCTCCCAAACACTCAGTAGCACTTATGACATTTTGCAGTCCTATTTATTGTCAGTCTAATTATTTGAATATTGCTAAATACAAGCATAGCATTTCCATGTATAATATGTGCATGAATGGTTATGCTTCTGAAAACTTTAACAGGAAGAACCTGTTGTATATCGACGATCGTCCACGCACTCATGGGAACATTGCAGTGTTCATAAACAGTTCTAGGTGCTCTTTATTTTCTGCAAATTATTCAATTGAGAAACACTCCAATGACGATGAGTTCTTTATAAAAAGGACAACGTTCGGATTTGTTGTTGTGCATGAAATACATAGTTTGTCTCCTAGTGACTAGTTGTTAATAGCTATAACTTTTGTAGACCAACAACCGCTCATCAAAGATGCCTTCTTATGGGACTACCTTTAGACGTCCCTTGGGGCCAAGACAAAAATATTTTATTAATTGTAAAGTTTATTATTTTCAATGGGATTAATGTAAATGTATTGCTCAATTTGAACTTTTGTTTTATAAATTACTTATGGTGGAACATTTACTACTGCAAAAAAGTCCCATGCTTCTATAATAATTGTTTGGTATAATGTTTGAACAAACCAATTGCACTGAACTTACTAATATCATCGATGTAATGTTCAATATTTTCAAAATCAAGATTTTGATGATGACCGACCTCTCTACAATCTTCCGTTGCATCCCACTACAATGTCAAATCTTTCCCACTAATTGTGGGTATTCAAATATAAGGTACTTCCGAGTGATAATGTCTTGCTCGGAAGCTGCAAAGAGGTAACACACGTGTTGAAATGTTGGGTGTTGAGTACATATCAAATCATGCATGTCCAGATGATTATATTATATATAGAGGTGAATATGTAGACAAAGAGATATGTCCAAAATGTGGGCATGATAGATACCATAACAAGGGTAAAGCACATGGTCCTCCTCATAAGATATCGAGGCACATGGTTATAATCCCAATGATTCAAAGGCTCTTTCATTGCAAAGAATTAACTATGTTACAGGGATGGCATGCCCCGCATCGAAGTGAGTCGGGATTTATGTGAATCCTAACATATTCAATAGCCATGAAGTATATAGAGGATGCCTAACCCGATAAATACAAGGATGAAGTACATATCCTTCGATTGAGCATAGCCATGGATGGTGTCAGCCCATACTTCCTCCAAAACACTAATTATTATGTTTGACCTATAGTAGTGATCAATAGCAATATCCCCCCATGGTTTTCTCTGATGAACGAACATCTTATGTTGGTTCTTGTAGTCCTTAGTAGAAGACAGGTGAAGAATATGAATGTTTACCTACAACAATTGATCGATGAATTAAAGGAATTATGGCAAGGGATACATGTATACAATGTATCAAGACCCATCCCAATGTAGAGGAGTTTTATGTTGTATGGCATATGTGCATACACCAATCATGATTATCCAGGATTAAAAATTTTCCCTAGTAAACATGATGATTGATTTGTTTATATTGATAACAAAATTTTCTAGCATAGGTAATTCGATGTGACTGTATTGATCTTCAACACTAACGTGCTTTGTATACAATAACATCGTAGGTCTTGTAACAAAAGGGTATCATGGATGTAAATGTTATGGACCTTCTTTGAAGGCTAGGTGGTCCAACCACCTATGAAGTCCGGTGTACAACTACTCTAGGGTATTCCTCCCAGAAGACCACACTTATAGAAGAGCAACATATGCTTTCAATGGTAAACCAAAGAGAACCCAAAGGCTTGAAATAATGACACCGACTCACTGGCTTGGGGCATATGACAATGAGAAGGAGAAATAAATTTTAGAAATGTTTGAATCAAATGGGGAACCTATGTTCAATGATCCTAAATTCTTTGACACCTGTCTTGACAAAATATCCATTGGAATGAAAAGGAAATTGATATTTCACGAGCTCCCATATTGGGAGCATCTTAAGATTGTCCATTTACTAGATCCCATGCACATATTAAAAAATGTTTCATCTTCTTTGTGGACGCACATATCATTGAAACAAAGTGACACATTGGTTGTTAGGCGAGATCTTATTTCTTCAAATACTAAAAAGAAGCATTGGCCAAAACAAGAAAATAGTGGAGAGGTTGGCCCCTTTTGATCTTTTAAAGGTGATGTCCCATGGGTTTTGAAGAAAGATGATATTTCTTTGGTAAAGGAAATAATATTGGGTGCGAAGGTTCTTTGTTTGTGTGGGTCTACTCTATGGCATGACTTCATTGTAGATGAACATTTGTTGGGGTTGAAATCACATGACCATCTGAACCTTCTAAGGGTACATATGTCAAGAAAATGTTTTTATTTTTTGTTTTTATCTTTTACCCCACAAGTTAGATGCAATTAAATTTTTATGTGTTTACTTTGTAGTGTCATTATCCTTTGCTTGTACGTTAGTGTGTGAACCATGACTTCCCTAAGGCCCTGTGGCATGCCATATCTAAATTATTTGTATTTGTAAGGTGGATCACATCGAAGGTGATTCATATGGCTAGCATTCCACTGTGGCATCAAGGGATAACTAAGATTGTCTGTATGTTTGAGAAGGAACTACCGACGAGTTTCATGGACTTGTAGGTTCATCTTCTAATTCACCTAGTTGATGAGATTGAATTAGTCGGGGTGGTATCATGTTGTTGGATTTTGTTCTTAGAGAGGTACATGAAAAAATTGAAGGGATAGGTTCGACAAAGTGCAAAACCTGAGGGGTCTATGGAAAAGGCGTATATAGTAGATGAGTCATTTAATTATTCCAGTGAGTTCATCAAGCACATTGACCACACACTAGGTGTAGCGAGTTGGGATGACAAAAGGGAAGGGGAGCTACTCCAAACGAATGAAAAAAGGAGAATGATAAAGTGTAAGTCACTCATCTTTTATAGTAACTATTCACATTGAACTTCATAATCTAATTTTGATCTCATACTTACTATATATCAATTTGATTTCATGAATACAATAGCGAATTCAAAAATTGATGCCATAAATAAATTCATTCTTTACAATGCGGAGGTAACATAACTATGGGTTTCATTGTATGAAGACAAGAGGAGGAAATGGGACACTGACATGAAAGAATTTAGGTGGTTGAACGGTAGAAGCATGTATTATCTTGATCATTTAAAAGAAAATATGCCAATGATCTGTCCCAATAGTTGGGTTGTTGACCAAGTTAGAGAGAAATACGGTGCATCTGGTCGTTACCCGCTTGTTGAAGAGGATGCACTAAACAAAGGGATCGGGTGTAGCAGCTCAGTAATTATCTATTTTTGTACATTTTTAACTTTATAATGCACTTTTGAATTATAACATCTATATTTTATATATTAATGGTCTGGTTATTAGACATTTGACACCATCATCAATTAACTTTTTTACAACTGCACTTGTTCCCATCTATGTGGGTATATGAACATCATTTTCATGCCAAGGATGTCGACGATGGACGTGCCACACAAGACTATGGAGTGGAAGTTGAGTTCGACCAATATAGTTGTGTTATCCACCATGATCAAAACCTAATAGGGGGGATTAGATTATGTTGGAAAGATACAAGAGATCATTCAAGTGCACTTTTCATCTTTTCAATGGTTATTTTTAGGTGCAAGTTGTGGGACACCTTCAACTAGAATAATGTAAAGGAAAATCGTCATAATGGGATTATATGTATCAACTCTTAAAAGACGTGGGATGAAACTAAGGAGCCTAATGTTTTTCCAAAATAATGCAAACAAGAGTTTTTTAACCCGAATGTGTTGGATAAGAATTGGTGGTTTGTATTAAGATATGACCCTGATCAAAACATATTTTTGAGAATAACAGTGTTATCATGCCAAGCAAGGAAGATAATCGAGGTGATTACAATGGAGTCATATGTACATGTTTTATTTCACCATTTACAGTGTTGATGTATCATTTCATTATTGAAAATTAATTTAAATATATTTTTAATTTAAAATTATAATTTAAAATTATAATTTAAAATATAACTTATAATCTAAAATTAATTTAAATGCATTATCATCTAGCGTACCACCATCATCATCATCATCATCATCATCATTACCTAACAAACAAACATCATTTAAAATTAGCCAACATCATCCAACATACACATCTATCATCGCATATCAAACATAAGAACCATCTAACATACACATAAAAAATTAGCTAACATAATCTAACACAAAGTACATCAATCACAATTAACATACACATGAAATAAAAAATACACAAGTATTATCTAACAACATGTAGCATACACATCAAACATCACCTAACATACACATCTAAACATTGCCTAATATCATTTAGCATATACATCTAACACATATAAAAATCATCTAGCACACACATATACTAATCACATCTAACAAAACACAAGCATTGTCTAACATCATCATCACACACATATAACAAGCATCATTTAACATACGCATATATCAAGCACATCTAGCAAACATATCTAACAAACTGTCAATATAAACGTCAACATCAACACATAAATAAACAACTTACACACACACACACACACACACACACACACACAGACATATATGTCGAATACACATCTCAAGTCGAATAACTGCTATAATATATCTGGTCCACCTCCATAACCAAAGGCATATGTACCTCCATTAGCAGAGCCATAGGAATCAATACCTCTGTCAAGAAACAATGTATACTGAAGAAGAGAAAACAATTATCCATGAGGATCGATCTCACCCAATGCGAACATCCTATCTAGAACTGTTGAGGGGCCTAGAGTATGAGATAATGGATGGTCAGCTGGCCAAGGAGGAGAGGGTGGTCGATCGGCATGTAGTGGATCCAGAGATGGTGGTGGGTCGGCTACTTGTAGAGGACTCAGGAGAGGGTAATGGATCAACTAGTGGAGGAGGAGATGGTGGTTGTTCGGATCAATGAGGAGAAGCAAAAGGTGGAGGAGATGGTGGTTGTTCGGATCAGTGAGGAGAAGCAAAAGGTGGAGGAGATGCTGGTTGGTCGGCTCGGCGACGTGAAGGAGGGAGTGGACGAGGAGGATCGACACCCTCATCTGTTGAAGACTCACTATCATCACCATCCATCCTCGATGTTAAAAGGCTACCTGCACTAACGATAGGATGCATAAGAATCATCATATCTTGAGGAAGAGTCCTCCATATCTCTACAAGCTCGGGGTCTCACTGTAATGTCCCCTGTTAAATAATTTTCAGATAAACAATTAAGTTGGACTATCCAATTCCTAAGGGTTATGTGGGAAAATTAAAATATTTATATTTAACCCCAAGGCCTATAGTTTCTCATGGAAATTCGAAATTCAAAATTGATGGAGTAAAATAGGCCAATAAATGATGGAAAAATGATTAATTGCTCCAAAATGAAGTGGCATGGGGTCCTAGTTGGACTTGGGGGTGCATAAGTGGATATGTGAGGTACAAATGAGGTAATATTCCTCCTTTCCACATGGCTCCATCCTCAAATTCGAATTTGGAAGGATAAGTAACTCCCATGGGGAAGGTGAAGAGTCACAGGGCTATTTTTAGTTAATGAGAGATTCTATGACAACCTATGACATATATGACACCTTATGACAAGAATCAGGTCCTATGATAACTTATGACAACTTATGACAAGAATCAGGTCCTATGAAAGCTCATGACAACTTATGACAACCTGTGACATGTTGGAGGTCCTAAATTTAGCCAAGCAGGGCACTAGAGGAGAAGGGTGGGCCCACATACTAATGTAACTTCCCGAAAATCAAGCTAAGCCTCTCAAATTTGAATTTCCAAGGTAGATGGAGTTATTGTTTGGCCAAATAACATTATAAAGGAATTAAATGGGTCTCAATGTGTCATTTTCTCATAAAAATAACATTTGTTAATATTCTATTAAATATTTGTGAGAGAATTCTAGAATGAGGGGGAAATGCTCCATGAAGATTTATAAAAGGTGAAGACACAAGTGAAAGAGATTTTGGATCATTGTTGTTGTTTTGAACTGTTGGATATCTTAGCTTGTCCATTGCACGATGGGTGTTTACCTTCCCTGCCATTGATCTACTTTCGGTGGTGAAAGATTCCACCCAAGCTAGTAGAGAGGAGGATATCATCCAGATCTTTTCATTGTGCTTCATTGCAGCTGATTATTGAGGGGAGAAATCACTTTCAGATTTCTCTACAGAGATTTATTGCATTTTATATGTTCATATACAGTAGTGGGGTCGAATTCCTATCATTTGGATTTTCTTTCTATTGATTTAGAGCTTGGACCGATGTTGGTGGGTCGAAATGGGGGTTCTGGCTTAGATAATTATGAGAATTTATGGGGTGTGATACCTATTTCATTGCATTCAGAGCATCATTTATAGTGTGAAAAACCTTTTTGTTTTTCACTCAAAAAGGTTTACGTATGCCCAAGATATCATCATTTTACTAAATCTACTCTATTCGGCATCTCTTCTAGTGGAGGGGCGCACCACTACTTTTCTATCTCTATATTTCTTGGATTTAGAGCTTCTGTAAGAGCCATATTTTGTTGTAATAAGTATATTTACTGTATCCATACATTCATAATAAATATTTACAGATCTTTTCATCATATGGTGTTCAATGTTCAAGCTTATGGGTGATTTATGTGCAAATCTACTAGTATGGTTAAGCAATCTTAAGACAATGTGTATTAAATTTTCATATCAGCTCCCTAAAGTCTATTATTAAGTTAATGTTTTTGATTTGGGAGTATCATGGTCTAATTGGATCTGTTTGGGAAGACTTGGGCTGATTGGGAAGTGTTTGGGTCAAGTTGAAAAACTAGTATTCCAATGTGGGGTAAATCGAGTTAGTTTCTCACTAGTCTTGAGAGGGTGTCTTTCATATTTATTTGGAACTTCTCTAGAGTCTATAAGTGGGTCATATAGTTTCATTTGAGTCTATTTGACTCCATTAAATTCATATTGGGAGAATTCAAGTTGCTTTGGTACTGTTTGGGAAGAGTTTGAAACCTTGTGTTCAGTGTGGCCAAAATTGAACTAGTGTTCCTAGTTTCTTTACCAACTTCCAATTTTATATCAGATTTGATTTGGGACACATATCAATGAACTATAAACACTTTTATGAGCTGCACACCTTTAATGGACATCATAAATATACATACACTCAACTATTGTTGAACGAGAGCATCTCATAAGCTTTCATAAGCCCTTGTTTGGGAAAAAGTTGAAAATCATCATAATTAAAGTTGGAACCTTGGAGTTAATATTCCTAATTTATGATTGGGAACATTACAGTGGTATCAGAGCACGGTCCTTGCACCTTGCATTAATATCATCCATTGAATAAGAAGTTGCAACCATGTCTTACTATTATGATGACTCCTATGAGTACAGTTCTTATGAGCAGTATGAAGATGACTGTGGGCAATATGAAGAAGAATGTGAATGGTATGAGGAAGATGTGCCATCATGCAGGACTTATTACAATTTAATAAGGAATGAGGGTTAGTATTATGACCTTGTGTATGATGAATATGAATGTGTCATACCACCAAAGGCTAATCCTATGAATGAATTAGAAATATTGAGAGCAACATGTAAAACTTTGCCTCAACAATATCAGGTATATCTTGCTTTGATGGGAAATACAAAGAAGGCCATTCTTTTTGAAGACTTTGTCGATTGGGTGTTTGGATAAGGCCCAAGAATGAATATGTGGAGTTAGTGAAGAAAGGTCTATTCCCTTCTTGCAAAATACCTTGGAGAGCAAATCATATATTTTTGAGTGAAAAGGAGGAGACCCATGAGCCACCTAGTTCTGTAGGTGGTGAAGCGGAAGAAGCATCACATGAAGAGGATCTAAAGTCACTGCCAAGTGACTTTGAAAAATATGAAGAAACATGACATGAGCATGAAGAATATTCCATTGAAACTACTGAAGATCATTCTGAGACACATTCTATTTTGGACATGGATCCAAGAGCATCTACTGATGAATTATTGAACTGTGAAGGAGTACCTACTGATGGGTGCTCACACCTCTATGTTGGTGTTGTAGAGATCACTTTTGAAGGTGTTTCTGCAATCCAAAGTTACATTGATCATGGATATGGAGACCTTGTAGCAGCTGAATAAGAACCAAGATCAACTTCCCCATCACCACTTGAGCTTCATGAAGTTGGTCCAAGCAAGAAGGAAGAAGACGAGGAGGTTCATTTGCAAGAGCCTCATTTTCTTGCAGGATCCTTGGAGATGGATTAGAATAAGATTCAAGAGGCCTTGAATACTCTCCATGAAACTCAAGAATTGGTGTCAAATTCTTGTTGGAGAGCTACTTCATTGGAGGAGACATCCTTCCTTGAAGACATGGAGAAGATTCAAAGAGCAATGTGCAACATCAAAGGTAATTTCATGTCTTTGCTTTTTGATAGAAACAATTTGGTTGAACTTAATGAATTGTTGCATGATGCATACTTGAGGAATAATGAGGATATCCATAAGCTCGAAATTCAAAATGAGCAACTTCTTGAGAGGTTGCAAGATACTTGTTCTTCCTCTTATGTTTCAAATTGTCATATGGTAGATTGCTTGGAGTATTCTCATGACATGGTGGATCATGAGAAACATGGAAACTTGCGTGTGCTTGATGTGTTTGAAGATGATATTGATGAGATCCAAGCACTTGATGTTGTGGAAGAGGAACTTGAGTTACCTCTTGATGATGGTTATGCACTTTTTGAAGAAGTGCATGATTCCTCTACCTTGAAACCAACCTATGAGAAACGTTTCACACTTTTGAGGGAGGTGCATAATCATACCCCTATGGATCCTTCACATGATGAAACTTCTGCACTTTTTGATCATTTGGGTGAGTTGGTTCATTCTCCTACATCCTACACTTCCATATTTTGCAGCATTCATCCTAATGAAGTATGGGTGAAAGTGTTCTTTCCGATGGTGCCCCATGAGGAGTATGAAACTCCTATCTCTCCTTTTGATGATGACATAACAAGAGCATCTTCTTCTTTACATTTGCATAAACATCCTTATTTAGCTTATGTTGATACACATCTACATGGATGCACCTATGATGTTCACTTGAGTCACTTGAAGACTCATGATTTTTCTTGCTCCTTGCTTAGTTCATTTGATGTTGGAGGAACTTCATCCAATACTTGGGTGAAGAGATTTATGATTGGAGAACATTCTTATTGGCAGCCACATCCTCTGCTATTTTTTTATGACTCTCACATTCATGGGTGTGTGGATGATACTTCTCTGAGCCACTTGAACTCTCCTTGTTTTCTTTGCTCCGTACTTGGTTTAGATTTTTGCGGAGGTTATTCATTCACTTCTTGGATGAAAGAACACATGGCTGATTATTTTGATGCATCTTACATTCCTTTGGAGCAACATTATAGGACATGGGATGCTCATCTATGTCATTGGAGTAGATTTGATTGGTCACTTGAAACTTGTATGCACTTGGCAGATGATGATCTACTTACTTGGATGTACAAGCACTTTCATGATTCTTTGATGAAGTACCTTCTTGATGTACATTTGTATGATGTTTTTATGTACTTTGATGATCTATCTTTTGAACTCATGATATTTGGAAGGATTCAATACAAGCAATGGGATCTCGGTATTGCTTGGTTTCAGCTCACTTTGAGCAGCAATTCGATTGTTGGTTTGAGAGAGAAAACCAACCTTCAGTTGTTTGAGTTCATCTTTGCAGAGCAGTGTTCCGGTTTCCTATGTGGGAGACCTTTTGAGAGATGGATTCAGTTTTCACATGCTTGGTGTTCATGGCATTTCATAGTATACATTTCACACCATGCATGTATCATGGTCACTTGGAACCTTGGGATCATTTTTGGACTCATTGGTTTCAATTTTTGGGGGCAACAAGCTGTATGGGAGATTGAGTCACCACTTGAGAAGGTGATTGTAATCAGAGCAGTGCAGCAACAAGCATGGTGGTTCTCTAAAATGATCTTGGAATCTTGAAGACTCAAATTTTGGCAACTCAATGGCAACTTCAAAGAATTATACAGTGAGAAAAAGGGTTGAATGTTCAAAAAGGGTTTCCAAAATATGAAAGAGGTAAAGATTAATTGTGCAAGTTTTGCTTTGATGGATTTAATTAATATTTTGGTGTTTAGTGGTGATGTCATAGGAGATATCAATATGAAAAAGAAAATCCAAATCTCTTTACTTTTGGAAAGAAACAATTGCAGTACATGAGTGCCACTACTCAAAGTTTGGAAGGAAATCAGGTTCTTCAACATCCATGTTTGAAATTGCTTGAGGACAAGCAATCTTGGGTGGGGAGGACTGTAATGTCCCCAATTAAATAATTTTCAGATAAATAATTAAGTTGGACTATCCAATTCCTAAGGGTTATGTGGAAAAATTAAAATATTGATATTTAACCCCAAGGCCTATAGTTTCTCATGGAAATTCAAAATTCAAAATTGATGGTGGAAAATAGGCCAATAAATTATGGAAAAAATTAATTGCTCCAAAATGAAGTGGCATGGGGTCCTCATTGGACTTGGGGGCGCATAAGTGGATACGTGGGGTCCACATGAGGGAATATTCCTCCTTTACACATGGCACCATCCTCAAATTCGAATTTGGAAGGAAAGTAACTCCCATGGGGAAGGTGAAGAGTCACAGGGCTATTTTTAGTCAATGACAAATTCTATGACAACCTATGACATATATGACAACTTATGACAAGAATCAAGTCCTATGATAACTTATGACAAGAATCATGTCCTATGACAACTTATGACAACCTATGACATGTTGCAGGTCCTAAATTTATGGGCCCACATGCTAATGTAACTTCCCCAAAAAGAAGGGCACTAGAGGAGAATGATGGGCACACATGCTAATGTAACTTCCCCAAAATCAAGCTAAGCCTCTCAAATTCGAATTTCCAAGGTAAATGGAGTTATTGTTTGGCCAATGAATTCTAAATTATACAATGTATAGTGGTTGAGAACTCTATGATAGTGTATTAGCGTTTAATGGCATGATGGCGATGGCTAAACCTTGGATAGTCGGAGACTGCATTAAACATAAACCCTAAGCCTGTTTCTCGTCGATGGGGTCTGTGTAAGACATGTAAGGGAGCCTCTGGAACGGTAATCTATGACTGTTTCTGTTTTGGTTTTAGTAGGTCACGGTTTTCATTTGTCTTTTTCTGAGGTCCTTGGTGTCCTTTTTGTTGTCCCTGCATTTGCAGGCTTGGAGTCAATTGTCCTCCTTGGACGGTGAAGTACCAACCAAGTTAAAAAGTGGGAAAGTCTTTGTGTGGCTCTAGGTACCCATTTTGTATGTCGGTTTTCTGGAATAGGTTAGCTCTGGTCCCTTTGTTTTCCCTATGTTTTTGTCTTGGAGTCTGAGGTTTTTATTTTTGAAGACCTTCTCTACCGACGGTTTTTCTCGGTCTATCATTTCTGGTCTCTTAGTTTTTAAAGGTTGACTCAACCTATGTGGTCGTTCTCCTCCGGTTAGGTCTTTTTTTTTGTGGAGTTTTGTGTGCATGTAACAATGACACTTGGATGTTTTTCTCTGGTTCCCTCGGTTCAGGTGAGGGTAAATCCTTCTTCTTCTATGAGCTATCATTCCCCCTTTCGTATAGTACATCTAGATGAGAGGGGTCAATCACTTGCAATTAGTCCTTAGGGTACCTCACCTGTGGAAGTGTCTGCTTCCCATGCATATACTGGGGAAGGTACTGAGCATCGTCCCTCTGGTGCCATTGGGCTCAAATCTAAGGTGAAACGACATATAAAGATAGAGAAGGTTCGTAAATATCGGCTTTGTTGTACCCTGGGAAAGGATGTGATGGTCGACATGGTTTAGAATTTGGCTTCGCGGGCTCTCATCGGCAAGCTGGAATATATTCACCTTAATCACTCTGAGGTGGTGGATTGGATAACACGTTGTTGGAAGCCAGTGATTAACTATGTTTCCAGAGTCATTATGCTTGAAAATGGTTGGATGTACTTCCATTTACTCTCTGAGGATTCCTTGCAATTGATTCTGTCAAAGTTTTGGGTCCTTGGCATTGGGTCATTGGTTCTCATGAGGTGGCATTCTGCCTTCGATCCATGGAAGGAACGACTTGTTCGTAGTCACGTATGGGTTCTTTTTCCAAGATTTCCGCTCTTCTGCTGGAGTTTTCAGGATTTTATGGCTGTGGCAAATACCCTTGGGTGTTTTATCCTCATTGAGGAGAGTACCCTGATGGACAGGGATCAAAAATTCCCACGAGTTCTGGTTGAGGTCGACTCGTCGGATGGTCTGCCTGAGGAGGTGGAGGTTAGATGGGACTAGGGTGTTTTTACACAAAGTCTCGACTACTGGAAGCTCCCCTTCCGTTGATACAAATGTCAACAAAATAGTTACCTTCAGCAGGATTACAAAGGTTCCGCTCGTACTAACACCCTTTGTTCGGGGGAGGATGGGGAACCTCTTCGACTATCTCATTGCCAATACCTTATGATGTTGATTCTTCATACGACTTCATGGGTAAGTTTAAAGTTTTCTTACCTCTTCTACTAAAATCCATTTCTCGTGAAGATTTTATGAGTTTGCGTAATGAGGTTTTAGATTCTCCATCGAGGGTTACGAGCTCTACTTGTCCTATGTCACCTAAAAGCATTTTTCCTGTCTTTCATGAGGGTGAATGCACCACTCCGCCTCGGTTTGTTTTTGTTCCCATCCCTTGTCCTGAGGATGTCGCTCCCTTGGGATAATCTAGGCATCCAGATATCCTCTTCCCCTGTGAGTGATGAAACTGGTCTGCCTCTCCCTCTAGACACAGGGGGGGTTTTTGTTGACTCACCTTTTGTTCGCTAGAATGGGGTTTTTGCGCCTAGGTCTAAGGAAGCTTTGGAACTTGAGACTTTTCCTTTATTGACTACTCCTGCAATGGACAATATTCTGTTACCCATTAAGGGTGGGCTTGATCCGTCTGGTGACATTGAGAACGGTCTAAATTTTGGCTCTATCCAGATCTCTAATGTTACTACTCGTAAAAAGTCGGTTAAGAAGTTTGATGACTCTAAAGGGGAATGGGTAAACCCTTGTCTTTCAGATATTTCCTCTATCTCTGTGGCTTTGTCTAAAGGTCAGTTAACTGGGTCTCTTAGAGCGAATGTTGACCCCTATGATGTTGATAAATGATCCTTTTATCGTTTAATATCTGAGGGATTGGAAGCCATCCCAAAAAGGCGGCCCTGAGGAGGTTGTTGGATTCTATGAAGCCTGATGTTTGCTATTCTGCAGGAAACCATGCACATGGGATCAGAGGCATGTGAGTTCTTTCATAAATTACGTCCTAACTGGAAATGCTGCGGTACAGATTCTGCCGGTTAGTCAGGTGGGATTCTTGCTACTTGGAACCGCAATGTGGCTGATTTGTGGCCTTCAAAACTTGTGCAGGAATTATGTTAGAAGGCCGGTTCTGTGAGATGAATCATTTATTCAGTATTGTCAATTTTTATGGGCCTTATCGCGACCGTCAACCTTTTGGGGATATTGTTTTTGCTAGCCCGTTCCTATAGAATTATGGTCCCATTGTTGGTGGGGATCTAAATCTCACACTCTCCTCAGATGAGGTGTGGGGGTCGGGTCATCTGGTGGATCTTCTCGCTCCTACTTCAAAGAACATTTTGATTTGTTGGGTCTCATTGGAATTCTACTGGCTAAGATGGTTCCAACATGGAACAATGGCAAGGCTGGAAAACAGGGGGTGACTAAGCGTTTAGATCGCTTTCTGATGCATGAGGATCTTGTTGGTAAATGTGGTAGGATCAGATCCTAAGGGGTAGGACACAGGGGTATCCGATCACAAGGCAATTATACTACAATTTGATTTTGCAGTTGAAAGAAGGATTTATCCCTTTAATTTTAATAGTACCTGATTGGAGGATTCGGGTTTCTGCGATTTGGTAGCCCGTACTTGGAAGAAGTTGGATCACTATGATCACTTACCCCACTTACATGCCTTTCAAAAGAAACTTGCAACTCTTTGAGTTGAGGTGATCTTATAGGAAATAAATAAGAAGAAGCCCACGCTTGCAGACTTGAAGTCTAT
Organism: Larix kaempferi; assembly: GCA_027924585.1. NCBI lineage: Eukaryota > Viridiplantae > Streptophyta > Pinopsida > Pinales > Pinaceae > Larix > Larix kaempferi. The sequence continues at coordinate 12,643,114 of BSBM01000099.1, forward strand.
TGAGGACAGACTGAATTCTCTTGAGGCTTTGGTGGATGAGGATCTTTTCTCTTCTTCCAGAAAAGAATCTATTTTGGGTCTTGTAAATCAAAAGGAGCTTATTTTAAGGCAACAAGAAAACACATGGAGGCTGAAGAGTCATGCACTTTGGATTTCCAAGGGTGATAGTAACACCAATTCTTTCCAACATTATGCCAGTCAGAGAAGGAACACGAATACAATTTGGGAGGTGAAAGAAAGTGATGATATTCTTAGAACTGACCAGGACTCCATTATGATTTCAGAGGAAGAGTATTTTAAGGGTATTTATCACCAGGATCAGGTTGGAAATTTAGAAGCTCAGCTAAAAATTGTTAAGCTCTTTCCTAGCTTCCTCTCTAATGATGAAGGGAAGAAGATTGGGGCAGTTGTTACTTTAGATGAAATAAGGGAGGCTCTCAGATCCTTTGTCAAAGAAAAGAGTCCAGGCCCGAATGGTTGGACTATGGAATTCTTCTTACGCTTCTTCGAGATTTTTGGAAAGGAGCTGCTGATGGCAGTTGAAGAGTCTGTAGTCAGCTCTTGTTCCTAAGAATTTGAACTCGAATTACCTTTCTTTGATCCCCAAGAAAGATAAACCTATGGACTTCAACGATTTTCGGCCCATTTCGTTATGTAACCTTCTTTATAAGTTGATATCCAAGATTATTGCCATTCAGATAAAGCCTTTCTTGGCCAAGCATATATCTTCGGAGCAGTTTGGTTTCCTTTCAAATCGTCAAATTCTTAATGCAGTGGGGGTGGCACAGGAATGCCTACATTCGGTTAAAGTGAAGAACATTCAGGATTTTATTCTTAAACTAGACTTGATCAAAGCTTATGATAGGCTATATTGGTCCTATCTTAGATTGATACTTATTCATATTGGTGTTCCTTTGAATTTGGTTCCATGGATTATGGCGTGCATCTCCTCTATCAGCTATGCGGTCCTTATAAACGACTCTCCTACTTCTTCTTTTTCAAGAAGCAGGGGTATTCAACAAGGATGCCCGCTCTGTCCACTTTTATTCATTCTGGCGACAGAGGGGCTGAGCAGACTCATCAAGGATGCCAAGGAAGCACACTCCATTAAAGGTATTAAACTCACCCGTGCTCTTGCTATAACTCACTTGTTGTTCGTGGATGATATTATGAATTTTGGAGCTGCTAACATGAATGAATGGTCTCTGTATAAGAAAATATTGGATGTCTTCTGCTTAGCCTCTGGCATGGCTATTAGTCCTACTAAGTCCAGCTTCCTTTCAAATTGTAAAGATCCATGGTGTATGGAATATTTAAAAAGTATCCTTCCATTTAAATTGGAAGACATTGACTCTGGTATTCGGTATCTGGGATTTTTCCTTAAAGGTAACAACTACAGAATTGAGGATTGGCGTTGGTTGGTTCAGAAGATTGTCCGAAGGGTCAGTAACTGGTCTTTTCGTTAGCTCTCTATCGAGGGTCGTTTGGTTTTAGCACAATCGGTCTTGCAGAGTATTCCAGTGTTCTGGTTTGGGCTTCAGAGAGTGCCCACTACTATACTCAATATCATTTGAAGCAGGGTCTTCCAATTTGTATGGTTTGGTAAACCACATGTGTGGAAAATCCACTTAGCATCTTGGCAAAGTCTGTCTTGGCCTAAATTGATAGGCGGATGGGGGTTAAACAATTTAGATATTTTCAATTGTTCCATGAGAACCAAAAGTCTATGGAGGGATCTGGGAGACGGTGGTCTGTGGAGTAATGTTATTCATCGTAAATACTTGAAGACCTATACTATCCTTCAGTGGATTCGTCATTCGGTTCAAACCATTCCCCAATCATCTGTTGGATGGCGTGGTCTTGTTGGTACTTTTAAATATATTGGGCCTTGGTCAAACTGGAAGATAGGTAATGGACATGATGTTTTTATTGGAATTGATCCTTTCATTGAGGATGACAACTCTTATTTATTCTCAAATGCCTTGTTATGGGAACTTCACAGGAGAAAGATTGTTGTGCTTGCATAGGTTTTTCATTATGGTTTTGCTACTATTAAACCTCATTGGCTCTGTGCGATGGATTTGGATTTGCTTGAATCCTTGTCCCTTGAATGGGACAAATATGTTGTTCTTTTGACATTTGCGGGAATCTCACTAAATGAATCTGCTGACAAGATGATTTGGGATGGGCCAGATTCCAATGGGGTTCTTTATGTTCAAAAGGTCTACAATTTGATTCTAAAGGAAGTCTCTTCTCTTCCTGTTGAGCACTGGTGGTACACTAAGCTGTGGAAATGGCATTTACCGACTAAGCTTAAATGCTTTCTATGGCTGTGTTTCAAGGATAAAATCTTAACTTGGACAAACCTGCAGAAAAGGGGATTTATGGGGCAAAGCGTTTGCTCTCTATGTCTTATTGCGGCCGAGGAAATTCACCATCTTTTTATCCACTGTAGTTTCTCTTTACAAGTATGGAACTCATTAATCTATTGGTTGAATATTCAAGAGGAGTGGAGTGGAGACAGCTTAACCACTGTTGTTCATGGTTGGTGCCATCGGAGGACTGTTCCCTCTGCCTTACCTTTCTTTATGATGATCTCCATCTGGAGAGCCAGGAATAAATGTTTGTTCGAAGATATCAAACCTTTGGTGTATGGCACGTGCAAGTGGATCATTGGAGCGATTAGTGGATATACACTTGTTTTGAAAAAGATCAAGTTCATATCTATTGTTTATCCTACCATTGGTGATGGTACTATTTGTGGTTTTTTTTATGGGGTGACACAACAAGGTACGTCTGGAGCTTGAGCTGTTATATATTTAAAAAATAACCATTTCATTTAGTTAAAAATGGGTATTGGCAAGGGGAGAAAAACCAAAGCTGAACTACTAGTTGTTCGGAGCCTTTTGTGGTTTACAGCTATCAGAGGTTTCTTCTCTTTGAAAATATTCGGATATTCTACGGTTATTATTAATTGGCTAAACCAGAAGTCAAGTATTGAAGTTCTTTTATTGGAAATTTGGTTAAGGGAGGTGAAACGTTTGACTTCTTCTTTTGCCCTTTCAACTTGCCACCATGTGTATCGTGAGGCTAATATGGAGGCAGATCGTCTATCTAAGGAAGCCATTGGCCCCATGGATGGTTTTCTTCACTTCACATAAATTTTGGATAGAGTCTTGGTTGATCAGGGAACTGTGAGGACATTATGAATGTCTGTTTTTGTTCCCTTTTTTGCTTTCTAGCTTTAGCATATATAGAGTTTAGAGAGATTGGGATTCTAAGTTATAGTATTTTTGTATATCATGAGATCTAGATCTGAAAATTGGGTTCTTATCAGGTATTATCTGCTAGCAGGTGTGGGATTCTTGTCCTGTTTCTTTTGAGAAAGCTTCGTTGTCAAACGGAAAAGCTAGGTTGTAACTTTGATTTTCTTATGAAAATAACAAGTTGCATTTTTTTCCTCTGAAAAAAAAATTGTTTGGCCAAATAACATTAGAGAGGAATTAAATGGGTCCCCATGTCTCATTCTATCATGTAAATAACATTTATTAATATTTTATTAAATGTATGTGAGAGAATTCTATAATGAAGGGGAAATGGTCAATGTAGATTTATAAAAGGGATGAAGACATAAGTGAGATATTTTGGATCATTATTGTTGTTTTGCACTCTTGGAGAGCTTAGCTTGTCCATTTCACGGTGGTATATACCTTCCCTGCCATTATCTAGTTTCGGTGGTGAAATATTCCACCCAAGCTAGTAGAGAGGAGATCATCCAGATATTTTCATTGTGCTTCATTGCAGCTGATTATTGAGGGGAGAAATAACTTTCATATTTCTCTACAGATATTTATTGCTGGTTATATGTTCACATATAGTAGTGGGGTCGAATTCCTATCATTTGGAGTTTCTTTCTATTGATTTAGAGCTTGCACCGGTGTTGGTGGGCGGAAATGGAGGTTCTGGTTTCAATGATTATGAGAATTTATGGGGTGTGATACCTATTTCATTGCATTCAGAGCATCATTTACAGTGTGAAAAACCTTTTTGTTTTTCACTCAAAAAGGTTTACGTATGCCCAAGATATCATCATTTTACTAAATCTACTCTATTCGGCATCTCTTCTAGTGGAGGGGCGCACCACTACTTTTCTATCTCTATATTTCTTGGATTTAGAGCTTCTGTAAGAGCCATATTTTGTTGTAATAAGTATATTTACTGTATCCATACATTCATAATAAATATTTACAGATCTTTTCATCATATGGTGTTCAATGTTCAAGCTTATGGGTGATTTATGTGCAAATCTGCTAGTATGGTTAAGCAATCTTAAGACAATGTGTATTAAATTTTCATATAAGCTCCATAAAGTATGTTATTGATTTAATTTTGTTGATTTGAGAGTATCATGGTCAAATTGGATCTGTTTGGGAAGACTTGGGCTGATTGGGAAGTGTTTGGGTCAAGTTGATAAACTAGTATTCCAATGTGGGGGAAATTGAGCTAGTTTCTCACTAGTCTTGAGAGGGTGTCTTTCATACTTATTTGGAAGTTCTATGGAGTCTATCAGTGGTTCATAGAGTTTCATTTGAGTCTATTTGATTCCATTAAATTGATATTGGGATAATTTGAGTTGCTTTGGTAGTCTTTGGGAAGAGTTGGAAACCTCATGTTCAGTGTGGCCAAAATTGAACTAGTGTTCCTAGTTTCTTTACCAGCTTCCAATTTTATATCATATCTGATTTGGGACACATGTCATTGCAATATAAACACTTTGATGAGCTTAACATCTTTAATGGAAATTATAAATATACATACACTCCACTATTGTTGAACGAGAGCATCTCATAAGCCTTCAAAAACCATTGTTTGGGAAAAAGTTGAGAATCAACATAATTAAAGTCGGAACTTTGGGGATAATATTCCTAATTTCTAATTGGGAACATTACACCCTTATGATCTCCCGAACTTGTACAGGGTGGAATCCCTTTCAAGCCAATAGTGTTGATAATTGTTCGGTCAACTACTGCTTGAATCTAGCATCAAGCCTACTCGTAGGTCGGGTCTCTGCAGCTGAAGCACCTGATCATTCGACTCATCCATCTCCTCATCAACAAATTGGGTGGGGATCCTCCCCAACACAGGAGCCAATGTCTGCAAAATATATAGTACACGATAATAATTAGACAATTTCATTAAACAATATAATAAAATAATTTAACAAAAATGATAGAATAATTTGTATTAGCATTAAGTTAGACAATAAAATGCAAATACATTAATTAAAACATAACACTAAGACTACCTATAACATCTAGTGGAGCATCCTTAGTGAAGAGGAGGTTTGTACATCCTAACCGATCCAACCCTGCGTAATGACATGACACAAGATCGAAACTATGATCATCCTCGTTGGCTAGTAGCTCCAGTGTATCTACAGTGATCTTCGTTGGGAAGTCCAGTTGGCCCATATTAGGAAGCATATGTCCCCACATATGCATCAACATGTCAGTCATCTTCCTAGGAAGGCAATGGTTAAATACTCCCTAATGACTTAAAACCTTTAAAAAAATAAACAAAACAACTCTAAAGCAAAATGGAAGTTGTCCCTTCTCTCGAACTACGCACGTCATCTATCAAGAGAAAAACAAAACTACCACCAAAAATGGCAGAACTTCTAATGCATCTAGGTCTCTGGACTAAAGAATCAACATAAAATAAAATAAACCAACTATTGTGCTTCCCATTAGTGGTGAGGTGTGCCATGGTCATCACCAATAATGAGAGGCATCTAACCTCTGCACCAAAAGAATAAATCCATAGTTGTCCACAATAAACCTGAAAATCAGTAGGATCAGTGACATCCTCACTGATATATCTCTGATATTAAGGGAGATAACTCTATACTGCAACACCAATTGGGACATCAGGGAACTAGGGAAAATCCTCCCCTCTCCTAGATAACCAAGTGATGAAGTAGATGTCCTCCTCTGTGGGCTAGAACCATTTGTTCAAACTAATACGAAATGACTGGCTGTGGTGATCACAATGATGAATCAACTACATCAAGAAGGATTAGTTCCCCTTCGAGGATGTAGCCTCCTCATAGAAATTGAGGAGGCCTACACTCCTAAAGAGGGTTTGAGTCTGTGTAGTAATGAGGCGAGGGTGCAAATCCCTCTCCCTCTCTCTAGCCTCCCATTCCCATACAACATTGTATAGGTCCAGTCTCTCCTGTTGTTGTTTCTATTGCTCTCACCACCGGTGTCTCTAATTCACATCTAACTTCCATCGATCTCGCACATAGACACAGAGATGTATATATAAAATATAAAAAAATCATTAAATGATCATTTTATTTATTAATATGAAAACATATATTTTTAGCAAAAAAGATGAATTTATATATTGGTGCACCTAAAAAATAGTCAAGCACCACCCGCGATGCTTTTGTATATATAGCACACCGTCTACAGTGCACCATTATATCACGAATGCATCAAAGACACAAAATAAATATTTTTAAAAATAACTATACACAGTGAGCTTTATAAACAAGCCACCCCGGTGCGTTTGTAATAATACAAGCACCGGGACTGTGCCTATATGATTATGATACATACCATTCAAATTCTTTTAGAATTATTATCATGGTGCATCCATAAGTAGGGTGCACCGGTGCTTTATACATGCGTGCCCACAGCGCTACTGGTGCGCACACTAGTTTGCAACGCTCCGGTATCGGCGCGGCTATATGTGAAAATAAGAAGGAATACGATGATGTCATATTTTTTTTAAAAGTTGGGTTGGTGTGTATTATAAGATTGAATGCACCATAGTTATGATGCATTGACTCAACAATAGGAACACATTTTACGGTGCAGTCATATTAATAAAACACATTGGTGTGTGTTGTGAAATATAACATATATTTTCTGTTTGTGATTTAATCGATGCGTTTACAACATTATCATGCATCGGTGTGTCTATGAATATGGAGAGCACCAAATAGAGGGTGCTTTATATTCCCATCGGCACCTATGCACCAATTTATAGTGACGCATCGACAACATTATTGTAAATGTTTATTTAGTTTATGTGTTGTGTTATTAAATATACATCACACGATAACAATTATTTTTTGTAGTTTACAAGGTTTGCCCACCCTGCGCACGATAAACACTTTAAATTTAGAGGGTGCACCACTACTGCAGTGTGAGCCAAACATGTCGAACGCACTGCATAGAAATTTAATTTCTTTTACGTGTGAAAATTTTGTTACTTTTTCAAAATTTTCAATCTGATCTAAGATCTTAACTGAGAGAATAACATGTACAACATATCTACAACATATCAATCATGAACACAATAATGCAAGCACACAAGAGACACAGAGTTTCATCGGGGAAAACCAAGAAGGTGAAAAACCTCGCAACTTCCTCAGAGATAGAAAGAGCAATGATACAACCAAAGTACAAGAGACAGTCTTCTCCTAGCAGCTGATCCTCCTCCTCACATGTGCGCCACTTTCCAAGTGATGGAAGAGTGAGTAATGAGACGATTAAATAGAGATCTCCCGATCTCTATTTATACTTGTCCTGTCCTGCCCAATAAACCAGTGGGGCTGACTTGTCTAACTTAGCCTAATAACCCATGGTTACATTAATCCGATCCGACCCCACACTTGGTGGTCTAATAACCCATTTACCCACATGACTCATACAGGGTCGACCCCATCAAGGTGGTCTAATAACCCATTAGCAAGTTACAACACTTGCGACACTTGTCAATACAAATGACGACACTTCCGTATAGAGGAATAATAACATCTCTATAGGAGTACAATATACATAGATGAAATACATAGGTGAAATACATTCTGAAGTTACATATACATCAATAAATTTAAGGTGAATTCTAAATTTTAATCTGCTAAAAGTTTAAATTAGAAGGTAACAAAGACATTAACCAGACATTTTCCTGTCGAGGAGGCATGGTTTCCATGTAGATGAAAAAACCAAATTTACCCACTATTTGGAAAAATTCCAAAGCACGTAGCAAGCAACGATCGAGAGAAATTAAAGCACGGGCTACATCGATGGTACGATGCTTCGAAGAAAGAGTAGCACCGGTGCTTAGGAGGTGTACAACACTGGAAGACAGTAAAAATGATTTTATTGTCTGACATTTTTTATATTTTGACTTGTTTCGGTGACCCGACAACAACACTTTTGGGCGTTTGGAAGTCCTAACCACACCATTTTTCAATATATAAAAAACTCCGAACCCTAATTTTGTAATTTAACCCTAAAACGGTGCTCTCTACTATAAAACGCACCAATGCGTTATTGTTAAATCAACACACTATCCATGAATATTAAATTATTAAGAAAAAAAAGTCACCTTTTAAAAAAAATTAACCTAATGTAGTGCTTTCAGGTATCATGCACACTGGTGTGTTTGAAGATATAAATACACTCTTATTGAATATAAAAATATAAAAATGTTTCCATCTGGCAATTGGTTTTAATTTCACCATTCATCAGTGCACTTAATTATAGGAAGCACTGCTGCAGTTGTGACACATGAATGCACCATATTTGTTGTTATTTATTGTTTTTTGCACATACTTTTCCAAGCAAAGTTTTTTTTGGCTAACCCCAATGCACTAAGTATAGTTATGCACTAGTGCACAAGTATGTATCGAACGCACCGGAGATATTTTTCTTTGCATTGAAAAGGGATTTTCGACACTGATGCGTTATTTTGCACTACACATCGGTGCGTCTATATTGAAGGCGCACCAATGTAGTTTGCATGTATGATAGCACCGTAAAAAAACATCTATTAAAACCTCCACCTGCTCGCCTCCGCTATAAACAGATATTTGGACTTTTTTTATAGAAACTTCCACAAAAAGCTTCCCTGGAGGGTGTTTTCCTTGTAGCATCATGATTTTTGAAATCACTGCATCATATATTACATCCCCCTAATTGACACATGGTCATGGCCACCACCTAAGGAGGAAGCAAAAGCGATGGAGGTGGAGGATGTGGAGGAGAGACATTCCTTCTCCTAAACCGCACCATAATATATATGAAATAGACATGTCATTAGAATTATTTTCTCAAATAAATCAACTTCTACCAATAATTTCAATAAACAAGCATGTAGGCCCAAGTCCTAAGTTCGAATATTGCTTTGGTACCATTATGTAGTGCCCCTTGGCACTACGTCGATCTACAAACTAAACATAACATCATGATTAAGTCGCAAAAGTGATTTTTTTTTTCATAACACAATGAATAATTTATAAAACGTGATCCTCGTAATCATTATTGGCTCGTGCATAGCATTCTCAAGATTCACGTCTCAACCTCTAACTCTATTCCACATACAACTAGTTGTTCTCTTAAGTAATAATCACAACAAGGACACAATAAAGCATTCAACTTTTAATCATGGAACCACTAACAAGGCTCAATTGTAGCTACTTACATACAAACAATTTGTTTCTCGAACAATCATTGTACATTCAAGGATGTAGTTCATATCTCTTAACTAGGATAGTCAAATATTGGTCATTAAGGCAACATGCATACACAAACATGGCCATAAAAGCAACATGAATACATATACACTTTTCATTTCTTGGCTAAGATTACTTTTACGTAGAATAGACCAATTCACATGTTAAGTGTAACCTAACAAGCATGCTCACAAAGAAAGTTTGATATCCAATAGCTCTACTCATGTATAACCAATATTCTCACAAGCATCACAAACACATTGTTTCTTTAGTCATTATTGTTCTTTTCATAACCAAGATTTATTTATAGCCATTCGAATTCAATGATCATAACTATTGCTTACTTCATTAATATACTACCACCATGACTAGTAGTGGCTTCTTAACCACAGCATAACATAACCATATCAACAACATACCAAGAATAATGGCAAAATCATATGATCTTGTCAATAGATTTTTCAAGTATTAATGATTCTTTGTGTCCATCCCAACTCGAGATATTAACATCTATGAACAATAGATTATACCCATGAAAATGAGCATTAATCAATATCTCATGCAAGGTTTATGTATGGAATTTTTTCTAATTATTGAGATCAAAATGTGTCTCTTATATTTCGACCATTTTTTCAAATAGTAGGTAGCTACATAAAAAAACATCATTATGTCATATAGTGAGTAAAATCTACCTCATAATCATCATACAAATGAAGGCAACAAATACCATGGAACTAGCAGCCATGGGGTTATTGAATGTATGTATTGAAAGGACTAGCTAGCATTAAACATAAAATAGAATACCCACTATGCCCTTCAATCTTCTTGTACACTATGAATTGGTTTGCACATCAATGCAAACATTTGGCAAACATGCTATGAATACTATGAATTGGATTGCACATTAATGCAAACACTTGGCAAACATACCAAGAACACTATGAATTGGTTTGCAAATTAATGCAAACACTTGGTAAACATACTAAGAACAAGCATTTACTAAATGAGAACTTACTTTGGACTCTTTCATAGAAACATAAAAAATATTATCTACACTGACTTAATAATCTAGATTATACTAGTCAACTACATGAGTGTAAAAGAGTCCCTAAATACATCTACAATGACTAAAATAGTTATAGAACCCGCACTTTCAAAGAGTTGCCTTCTATAATTATCATAAACATAAGTACCAAATCTAATCACGAAATTGAGACCAAGAGTAAGAAGATTAATCCTATCACCACTGGTTTATGCTCTCATGTTTCTGAAACCCTAAAATAAAGGAACAAGATAGAGATGTACTGTCATTTCCTTTTTCAGTGGATTTCATTACTCACCTAATACTGATATGATAGTCGTTTCCTCCTTACATGATACCCAAGCGATCGATGCAATCATTTATAGGTGTTGGTGATTGTATATTTCAACTCGTAGTTGCGATGTAGTTCAAGGATTTTTAAAACAAAACTGAGATATACATATCCTCTTTTCCATCTAGTAATTGTTAAGTATGAAAGCTACAACCTACTAATAACCATGCCTCGGGCTCAAACCAACTAGTTCATCAACATAAGGAAATCTTACGAGTAAATCATATGCAAAATGAGTAAGTGTCAAATGGAAGAAGAGAATATAGTTACCCAAGTGGAAAAGAAGCAATTATCCATAACACAAATTGAGATGAGTCTAGCTACAACTAATAAAAGAAACATTACTCACCTTATAGTTATTTTGGCATTTTCTTAACACAACATTATTTCCTTAACAATTTCTCATAGACAAAGCATTTTTGTCTCAACTATTACAACAAGTTAGTTAGCCAACTCTTTAAACAAACCTACAATTTTTAACAACTATATAATATACTATTTACCAACTAAAATTCTATATTATAGTATACCAATTCTTACACAACAACTCCCTTATTAGTACCAAATTAACAGTGGAAAAATCTTTAGAAAACTATATAAATAATCACAATTTATACCTAAATAGACTATCAAATCCAACCATTGAATAAGATTTCCAGCCTCTAGTTCCTTACCTTTTCTTACTCAATGTGTGCTAATTAGATTCCACCCTATTGTACCAAGGGAAAACTTCTTTTCTCAGTCTCCTGAGCTATGTGAGATCACATCAAGGAGCTAATAGAGAATTCAAAATCATAAATATGTTTTCGTGTTGGGTTTGCCACCTATTGAACTTAACAAGCAAGAAGAAGCATCTCTAATTAGGGGATATGTATAACAAAACTACTCAACTACCTTCACTAGATTCATCTTACAAAGTAACTCATTTTCCAACATTATTGTTACAACATTCTAGCAACATCTCCCTACCATTACACACATAAGGCAATTGAACTATTGCCTCAACCTTGAAAGGATCTACCATGATATTGAACTTGGACATGATGAAACTAAGTAACCTCCTAGTCACAATACAAAAAAAGAACTTATGCAGGTTTAAATGAATACTTAAAAGCTGACATCTTTCAAAAACTATTTAAAGATGGGTTGGATAATCGACTCTTCTTTTTAATCAAGCGACCAACTCATCCAAGTGGGATTCCATAATGTGTTTTACGTTATGGAAGGCATAGGACATAGGCCATTGAAAAGTGACTTTGAAATTTTTAAGGACAAGAAACATTTGACTATAAGAAAAAGTGTCCCAAGGATATGATTGGAAAATCTGAATATGATTGTAGCTATAAAATCCATCCATCAACTAAAATATTTCATTTCCAACAAACTCGGTTACTATGATGTCCCCTTCCACTGATCGGGATGACCAGTGGCCTATCGGGCCCCATAGGCTAGAGCCAGTGAAGACAAGGTAGTCATTATTATTGTCTCTTAGCTTAGAAAAGATATATTATCTCTAAAAATTGACTAATTCGCTAGGTGGTATTGGATGACCAATGGTATTTCCCATAGTATGGAGTTTTAAAAGAAGATAAACGAGGAAGAACACCTCACCTGTGGGATATGATGATTTGACTTGATCTCTTGTATGTCTGTTGAGCCATAGCTTTTGTTGGGATTTGTAAAAACCATTCCATCACTTGTTTGGTTTCGGTGGTGCAAGATCCACACTAGTTAAACCATCTTAAAATCCATCTAGGATTTCCACTTGGGATTCAATTAACAATTTCAATCCAATTTGCGGTTGCGAGTTTTGTTTGGGAAAATCCCTCGAGGAACAAACTTACTCATTTGGGGAAGATTGAATTTGCTTGTGGAAGCCAAGATCACTTGTGGAGGCCGATATCACTTGAGGAGGTTGAATCCTCTTGGAAAGGTCATGATATTGGGAGGAGAACTTCATGGCACTTTGTGGTTTGTGGCATAGAGAATTGCATTGGAGAAGAAGCCGATGCTCCTTCTTTTAGTTTCATGACTAAGAGATTTTATCTAGGGAACAAATCTCTTGTTTGAGGAGGCCATGAGTGATTTTTGGAGGGTTCAAGGAACTTTATTACTGGGCCAAGTACATCCCGAGGAGAATCGTCACACTAGAGAGCACTTTGGGGTTTGATATGGAATCAAACCCATACTAGAAAATTCATGGGAGCTTTGAGGATTTTCACGAAGTCAATTCTTGTCAATTCGTGGGAATTAAGACGTCTGTGAACTTCAAGGCAATTATGGGTATTGCAAGAAAGGGTTTACCCCTTTGTTTATGTGAGACGACCCTAGAAAAAGAACAACGACTCTTGTGGAGAGGTCGTAAGCATTAGGGGGCCGCAATCCTATTGAAGAGGCCGAGTGGGTGCAGAGATCGTGAGCTCCAAGTGAGAGCATGAATTTGGGAGCAGGTTGAAACTAAGAGAAGGCACTAGAATCTCAGTAGAGGCATGAGAAGATAGATACAAGGCTCTTGTGAATAGAAAGCAAGAAGGTCGTGGTTGTTGGAAGGAGGCCGAAACTCCAAGATCATCAAGAGAAGTCTCCATTGAGTAGAGTCCAATTATTTACAGGATTGAATCCAACAAAGACACCATATCCATATGAGGAGGAATGCAACAATTGAATATGTTGGCATCATTTCCAAGTTTCATAATTGAAGTGTGTGTTCTTAGTACATTGTAGCACCCTTTAGATAATTGTGTGAGTGCCACCTATCATTCATAATAAAAGATGCCAAATTGTTCCCTCCTACTTTGTGTGCACTTGGAATGTTTATAAAATGTTTGATGAAATATTTTATTAGAATGCAAAGTGTTGAAGAAAGTTATAGATCAATGTAATTTGCAAAGTGTTTGTCAAAAGCATCAAACCAAAACTATAATATTGCCCATATTTAAATTGGGGATACTACAATGGTATCAAAGATGGTGGTCTTGTCAGCCTATGATTGCATGAGACATTGATGGTTCGAGGATGTGGTTGAGTACCCTTTCCATAAACAAATTCGTCATAAGAGGTATATATGGGTGAATGACAAAATACTTCAGAAGAGGGTGTGTTCAGGATGTTGAGTGAATTGGTAAAGGGATAGCAGGAGTCGTACGAGCACCAAGAGATAACCATAGAGTTTCTTACTTAGTTAGTGGGCTAGGGAGGAAACTAGATTGATTCATGGCATATTGTATATAGTAGATCTCACAGAGGTGGCAAGGACCATGCAGATGGTAGCAATGCCCATATGCCAACACATAGTGCTCCACAATCAGGGAGCGGGAGGAAACCTAGGCCATTATTTCCAACATTCCTAGAGGAGCAACCTCCGGGTATACAAGAGTAGTAAGATGACATGACTGCCTGTATGAAGGACTATCAGGAATTAGGTAGGAGACCTAGGTAGTTATACCATTTTCAAAATACTACAACGCTAGGACCAAGAACATGACTAGGAACAGAGCAGCTCAACACCAGCAGAACATTGAACATATGTGCAAGGTGGGTAGGATGACTATTCCACTTTTTTATGGTTCTACTCGGGGCATAGCTAGAGTTTGGGTAAATAATTTGGACACTTTCCAACTTAACCCAATGAGGGAGGGAGAGGCAATTAAATTTGCCACATTGCACTTGGAGAGTGGAGCTCATGAGTGGAGGTAACATGGGATAGTGACACTCATGCATGTTAGTATGACATCTTACTTAGACTTCACCTAGAGGTTGATAAATCAGTTCGACAAGAAGGATCCTGAGATCCACTTCAGATAATTGGCCCAGTTGAGATGGATGAGTACACCTATAGTATACATTACAGAGTTCCAAACACTGCAATCATGGTAACCAATATTTCTGAGCAAAGGTTGGTGATTCTATTTACAGAAGGAATGAATGAACCATTGAGGGGTTGGGTGAAGGCCTTTAGGCCTACCACATTATAGGATGCCATTGTGGGGTCCCAGGACATGGAGTATGTCCTGTCCAAGAAGGCACCAATGAGACCCTTTATATCACATAAAGGTAAGGAGATGATTCCTCCCTAGAGGCCAAGGACAGGAAAGGACAAGATGGACAAAGAGTTTCTGAGAGAGTTGAGGAGGAAGAATATTTTCTATGTATACAAAGCACCTTGGTATCTAGGCCACAGGTGTAGGGGCAAGGGTAAGGTGGACTACATAGAGGTAGTTCCCCATGACGAGGATAGTGGTGAGGATGAGCCACTTAGCATATAGGAGGGTGACCCATGCAAGTAAGAGCCACCGTACCTTGATACTGTAGAGGACACATAGTATAGTATGGTATAAAAAAACCATCGCTACACTTTCAAGAGTTCCCCGGTACTATGCTTTCATGATTAGGGGAATTTTGCAAGGGCAGAGAGTTACAACCCTAATTGATGGTGGGGATACACACAACTTTATAGATGTAGCACTTGTCTCTAGGAGGCACTTTCCCATAGAAGGACTTGAGGGATTTGATGTAGTGCTAGCAGATGGGTACAACATGAGTTGTACTCAAAGGATCAAAGGACTGAGTATGATGACGGGAAACTATACATTGACCAATGAATTCTATACAGTGGATTTGGTGGATACCAACATGGTGTTGGGAGTCTAGTGGCTGCATTCACTTAGAGACTTCAAAGTGCATTATCAAGTCACGAGGATAGAGTTCTTAGACAAAGGTGTTCAGTGAGTTGTGTTGAGAGGCATGGCGACATGTGTTCCTAGGATTGTGTCTAACAAACACATGGAGGCCATTTGTAGACATGGAGACATGGGTATGCCATGGGATACAAGTTAAGGTGTAATTAATAGAGTGATGGATACAATAGAACATACGTGATACAAGAGAGTACAAGAGGATACCGTAGTGTGTAGTAATATATAGGGATATATAGTGGTGCATGATGATGTCTAGTGGAGTTGTTGATCGTTACCCCTATTGAGACCTCCTTCGAGAGAGCTCAAGCATATCCTTGAGTTCTTTTTACCCAAGATCAATGCGTCAATGTATGAGCCTTAGAGAGCAGTAGATCCCTCGATGATCTATCTTTATCTGGGATGTCATCAAATGAGGGCTAGAGAGCATGATGCTCACAGTTTTGCTTCTATACTTCATTATGGGTTCTAGATCATGCCCTTGGGATTGACCAACATACTAGCTACTTACCAGTCACATATGTAGTGGATGAGACACCTATTTTTGTTAAACAACAAGATTTGAGAGGTTCATCTAAGTCACTTGGTTGAGACTGGTGGTGTTATGCAACAAATTCCCCAAAAGAGCATGAAAAAAAAAGAAATAAACTAGAAACAATAATCCACACCTTAATAATGAAGAAAATAGATTAAGAGCAAGCCTCTTCGAGGGGGAAACCTCCTTAAACAATGTACTATGTACACAAGACAAGACAAGATAAGATGATTCAAATGAAAAGGTCTCCTTCCTATAAATAGGAGACAAAGAGGTACAATTACGACTAATGGACCCAATTTGACATCAATTATATAATAATCCTAATGACAATTACCATTAATGGACCCAAGGCAACATCAATTTTATGATAATACTAATGTAATGTGCCACAATATAGGGGGTAATGTGCCACCATTTAGAGATTGACATGCCCCTCCCCTTCATACAAGTACTGTTATCAATTCTTGGTTAGTTTTGGATGCTTCTGTATGAAGGACTCATCTTCCCATGTTGAATATTCAATTGGTAAGTTCTTCCACTTGATGAGGTACTCAATAATAGCTCGATTTTGTAGTTGTTTGGTCTTTGTTTCAATGATTTGTTCATGTTCTAATATGACTTGTCCTTCTTCATCAAGCTTTGAATATTGACTATTTAAGTTGTTCAAAACCTTGAGTTGCCTATGGAGTCCAAGAAATACTTCCTTATTCGATGATGTTGTTAGAGGTGATGCTATTCTTCCATTGTTCCAAACAAACCTGCAGTAGTACCCTGTCAAACCCAAGAATCCTCTAAGATTAAGGTTTTGGGAATCGACCAATCCATCATGGCTTTAATTTTATTAGGGTCTACCTTGACACCTTCACGAGATACAATATGACCCAAATACTCTACCTCCTCTACTTTGCGTAATGACATGACACAATATATAAACTATGATCATCCTCATTGGCTAGTAGGTCCAGTGTATCTACAGTGATCCTCGTTGGGAAGTTCAGTTGGCCCATCTTGGGAAGCATTTGTCCCCACATATGCATCAACACGTCAGTC
This sequence comes from Larix kaempferi, assembly GCA_027924585.1. Taxonomy (NCBI): domain Eukaryota; kingdom Viridiplantae; phylum Streptophyta; class Pinopsida; order Pinales; family Pinaceae; genus Larix; species Larix kaempferi. Next base: position 12,660,298 of record BSBM01000099.1, read on the forward strand.
ATCTTCCTAGGAAGGCGACGGTTAAATACGCCCTCATGACTTAAAACCTCTAAAAAAATAAACAAAACAACTCTAAAGCAAAATGGAAGCTGTCCCTTCTCTCAAACTACGCACGTCATCTATCAAGAGAAAAACAAAACTACCACCAAAAATGGCAGACCACCTAATGCATCTAGGTCTCTAGACTAAAGAATCAACATAAAATCAAATAAACCAACTATTGTGCTTCCCATTAGTGGTGAGGTGTGCCATGGTCATCACCAATAATGAGAGGAATCTAACATCCTCTGCACCAAAAGAATAAATTCATAGTTGTCCACCAGAAACCTGAAAATCAGTAGGATCAGTGACATCCTCACGGATATATCTCTGATATTAAGTGAGCTAACTCTCTACTGCAACACCAAGTTGGACATCAGGGATCTGAAGAAAATCCTCCCCTCTCCTAGATAACCAAGTGATGAAGTAGATGTCCTCCTCTGTGGGCTAGAACCATTGGTTCAGACTAATACGAAATGATTGGTTGTGGTGATCACAATGATGTATAAGCTACATCAAGAAGGTTTAGTTCCCCTTCGAGGATGTAGCCTCCTCATAGAAATTGAGGAGGCCTACACTCCTAAAGAGTGTTTGATTCTGTGTAGTAATGAGGCGAGGGTGCAAATCCCTCTCCCTCTCTCTAGCCTCCCATTCCCATACAACATTGTATTGGTCCAGTCTCTCTTGCTGTTGTTTCTATTTATCTCACCACCGGCGTCTCTGATTCACATATAACTTCCATCAATCTCATACATAGACACAAAGTATATATAAAACATAAAAAAATCATTAAATGATCATTTTATTTATTAATATGAAAATATATATTTTTAGCAAAAAATATGAATTTATATATTGGTGTACCTAAAAAATAGTCAAGCACCACCCGCGGTGCTTTTGTATATACAACACACCGTCTACAGTGCACCATTACATCAGGAACGCATCAAAGACACAAAATAAATATTTTTAAAAATAACTATACACGGTGAGCTTTATAAACAAGTCACCCTGTTGCATTTGTAATAATACAAGCACCAGGACTATGCCTATATGATTATGATACATACCATTCAAATTATTTTTATAATTCTTGTAATGATGCATCCAGAAGTAGGGTGCACCGGTGCTTTATACATGTGTGCCCACACCACTACTGGTGCGCACACTAGTTTGCAACGCATCGGTATCGACGCGGCTATATGTGAAAATAAGAAGGAATACGATGATGACATATTTAAAAAAAAAGTTGGGTCGGTGTGTATTATAATACTGAATGCATCATAGTGATGGTGTGCTGACTCAACAATAGGCACAGAGTTTACGGTGCAGTTGTATTAATAAAACACATTGGTGTGTGTTGTGAAATATAACATATATTTTCTGTTTGTGATTTAACCGATGCGTTTACAACATTATCATGCATCGGTGTGTCTATGAATATGGAGAGCACCAAATAGAGGGTGCTTTATATTATAATCGGCACTTGTGCACCAATTTATAGTGATGCACCGACAACATTATTGTAAATGTTTATTTAGTTTATGTGTTGTGTTATTAAATATACAACACAAGATAACAATTATTTTCTATAGTTTACAAGGTTCACCCACCCCGCGCACGATAAACACTTTAAATTTAGAGGGTGCACCACTACTGCGGTGTGAACCAAACATGTCGAACGCATCGCATAGAATTTTCATTTCTTTTAATTGTGAAAATTTAAGGTGAATTTTAAATTTTAATCCGCTAAAAGTTTAAATTATAACGTAACAAAGACATTAACCAGACATTTGCCCGTCGAGGAGACATGGTTTCCATGTAGATGAAAAAACCAAATTTTCCCACTATTTGTCAAAATTCCAAAGCCACAACGTAGCAAGCAATGATCGAGAGAAATTAAAGCACGGGCTACACCGATGGAAGGATGCGTCGGCGCAAGAGTAGCACCGATGCTTAGGAGGTGTACAACACTGGAAGACAGTAAAAATGATTTTACTGTCTGGAATTTTTTATATTTTACCTTGTTTTGGTGACCGTCGAACAAGACACTTGTGCATTTGGAAGTCCTAACAACATCATTTTTCAATATATAAAAAAATCCGAACCCTAATTTTTTAATTTAACCCTAAAACGGTGCTCTCTGCTATAAAATGCACCAATGTGTTATTGTTAAATTAACACACTATCCATGAATATTAAATTATTAAGAATTTTTTAATTTTAACCTAGTGTAGTGTTTTCGGGTATCAAGCACACTGGTGTGTTTTGAAGATATAAATGCACTGTTATTGAATATAAAAATATAAAAATGTTTCCATTTGGCAATTGGTTTTAATTTCACCATTCATCGGTGCACTTAATTATAGGAAGCACTGGTGCAGTTGTGACACATGAACACGCCATATTTTTTATTTATTGTTTATTTCACATACTTTTCCAAGCAAAGGTTTTTTTGGCTAACCATGATGCACTAAGTATAGTTATGCACTAGTGCACAAGTATGTATCGAACGCACCGGTGATATTTTTCTTTGCATTGAAAAGGGATTTTCGACACTGATGCATTGTTTTGCACTACGCATCGGTGTGTCTATATTGAAGGCGCACCAATGCAATTTGCATGTATAAAAGCAACGTAAAAAAACATCTATTAAAACCTCCACCTGCTCGCCTCCGCTATAAACAGATATTTGGAATCTTTTTATAGGAGCTTCCGCAAAAAGCTTCCCTGGAGGGTGTTTTCCTTGTAGCATCGTGATTTTTTGAAATCACTGCATCATATGTTACATCCCCCTAATTGACACATGGTCATGTCCACCACCTAAGGAGGAAGCAAAAGCAATGGAGGTGGAGGATGTGGAGGAGAGACATTCCTTCTCCTAACCTGCACCATAATATATATGAAATAGACAACATGTCATTAGAATTATTTTCTCAAATAAATCAAATTCTACCAATAATTTCAATAAACAAGCATGTAGGCCCAAGTCCTAAGTTCAAATATTGCTTTGGTACCATTATGTAGTGCCCCTTGGCACTACGTCGATCTACAAACTAAAAATAACATCATGATTAAGTCACAAAAGTGACTAGATCCAGAGGAATGTGAATTAGGTTTTTCTGGAACCCTAGTGCCAGTGGTCATTGAGCGGTGGTGCTCTGCTCTCCCGCGAGCTGGGCCTGGCAGCAGCAGGCTTGCTGAGGTCGGCGCTTTAATTGATCTGGCGGATCTAGGTGGGGGCCCTCCCCCCAAGTGGCCTGAAATGGGGATTAGCAACCCCGTGAACTTGCATCCAGAAGGCGGATCGACAGACAAGATTAGTGCCCAACCAAGTGATGCCGAGAAAGGATCCAAGCGGAGGATGGGGCCGGGCGGCTGCCTCCCCAAATCCCTAAATATTCTGGCCATGCAGATCAGATCTGAAAAGATCTGAGAACCGATAGAACAATGGCCTGAAAAATCCCTAATAGGAAAATTTGTGGGGGTATGAGCTAGAGAACGGGATCTGGTGCAATGGATCAAAACTACATGGAACCCTAAAGGGCACTATGACCTGCAATTGGGTGCTAAAGGTTTTTTCACCATTATTTTCTTCAACATTGAGGATCGAGATAGAATTCTAGAGGGAGGACCTTATTTATTCTTCTCAGCCAGGCTATACCTTAGGCCCTGGAAAGAAAGGTTCAACCCTGAAACAGAGGACATGACAGTTGCCCCGGTATGGATCCGGTTATTCTCCCTGTCGTGTGAATACTGGGATCTGGAAATATTGCAGGATATTGGCAATACCATTGGAGAACTCGTAAAAGTTGCCGAGCAAACTAAACAACAAAGGTATACTGCTTATGCCCATATATGTGTCTACATAGACCCGTCGAAAGAGCTGCCGGAAGCAATCAATCTAAACTGGGAGGATGAGGAATGGATTCAGCCTTTCGATTATGAGCAGCTTCCGTTTTGTTGCCGTCAGTGCCATGAATACGGCACCTTAGTCGAAACTACCCCCAGTTGAGGTCGTCTACTTCTCCCTCTAAGAATGGCCTGGATGGGGAAGCTGACAAGGAAGGGTTTACGCAGGTTCAGAATAAGCAGATAAACAGACCAGTGGGACAGAACAAGAATGTTAAAGAGGATCATGGTAAAGGGATTGCAACCACCAACCCCTTCCAAATCTTGGAAGAACAACGAGAAGAGGAGGAAACTGGAAGGAATAAGGGAGAATCAAAGTCAAAATAGATGGAGGGTATTGTAGAGGAAGTTGAGCATTGCCAGGATTCGGGAAATCAAATGGAGGCAATGGAAGAAGATGGAGACGAGGAAATGCTATTGGAGGAGCTCAATTTGGATGAGATTGAGAAAGAGTGCGAAAAGAAAGGGAAAGGGTATGTCTCTCGAAGGCAATTGGAACTTCTTTAAGAGGCAATTATCAAAACTAAAGCATCCAGACAATTGGGGATAGCAACTGACCCTCAGAAGGGTAGTAAAATGAAATCCCCAGAGGAAGATCTGAAAAGAGGAAGGAAGACGAATAAACAAAGGATAGCAAAGATAAGAGTTAAATTAATTGAGTCTGGCGAGTATCCTACGATAATGGAAGCCTTCTCCAAAGCCACTAAGGTTAATAAATGAAGCTTATATCATGGAATATCCGGGGGTGCAACCACCCAGGAAAATAAATACCTTAGCTAGAAAGATTAAGCAGGAAAAACCAGACATTCTTTTCCTTCAAGAGACAAAGTGCAGTTCATAAATTTTGGAGAAAGTGAGTCATAAAATTTGGAGAGGAAGTCAGTTTATGGCTACTGATGCTCTAGGTATGGTTGGAGGTATGGCGGTCTTCTGGAAGCCTGATTCCCTATGTCTTTCGGCATGGTGTGCTAACCGCTTCTCTCTGTGCGCTAGTTTTATAGATCGAGTTTATGGGATATCATGATAGCTGGTGAATATCTATGGCCCGAGTGTCTTTCCTCATAAATATGCTTTCCTTCAATACTTATCCTTGCTAAAGGACCAAGCCTCAGAGGGATCGTGGATCATCAGATGGGATTTCAATCTGATCTCTTCCCTTGAAGAAAAAAAAGGGGGCAAGAGGGTCTTGGACAAATACCAGGAAGCCTTTAGATATTTTATTTCCTAAAGCCCCTTCATTGACATAGAAACGGGAAATGGTCTTTATACCTGGAACAAAAAACGTGGGGGAACTCACCTGGTGGCTTCCAAAATCGACATATTTCTGGCCACAGAGGATTTGGTCAGAGATGTGGGGGAGGCCCACACTACTGTCCTTCCTTCTGTCAGCTCTGATCATTGGCCCATATGCCTTTAATGGGAATGGTCCAATGCTTCTTTATTTCAGCCTTTTAGATTCGAGCAATTTTGGCTAGAGCACAAGGACTTCAAAGAGTTGTTCAGGAAATGATGGGAGGAACTGGTCCCCCCCAGGGGAACCGGGATGTATCAGTTCCAACAGAAATTAAAGGCTCTCAAATCCAAAATCAAATCTTGGAATAAAGAAGACTTTCGGCACATTTTCCAAGACAAAAAGAAGTTGGTGGAAGAGACGAAACTTTTGCACAGAAAAGGTATGGAAGAAGGTTGGACTGATGAGCTCAAAGAGCATGAATACAATCTGCTAAATCAACTAGAATCCATGGAAAAACAAGAAGAGATTTATTGGAGGCAAAAATCCAGAAATCAGTGGCTTCAAGAAGGGGATACAAATACTAAATTCTTCCATAATAATGTTATCCACAATCGACACAAATCAAAGATCTATAAACTTCTCAAATCAAATGGTAGCTAGGCCGAATCTAGGAAAGAAATTGAAGACAAACTAATCCTCCACTTTGAAGGCATCCTTAAGGAGGATCGAAGGGACATAAGCAATGAAATTGCCTAGATTACCAGACTTGTTCCCAGATTGGTCACCCGCGAGCATAACGAGATCCTGAATAAACTTGTCACCTTGTAGGAGGTTGAAGAGGCTATGCAGCAGATGGCCTTAGGAAAAGCTCCCGGCCCGGATGGACTCACCACAAATTTTTTCCATTTCTTTTGGGATTTGATAAAGCGGGAGGTTTTGTCTATTGTGGAGGAATCTCGTAGATGTCATGGAGTCCTGGAGGCATTTAACGCCACCTTTCTGACTCTAATTCTGAAGGAGGATGGTGCTGAAGTGCCATGCAAGTTCTGCCTGATTTCCTTATGTAATGTTATCTACAAAATCATTACCAAGGTAGTTTCCAACCGTTTAAAGCCACTGCTTCCAATCTTGATCAACCCAGAACAATCTCGCTTTGTTGAAGGCAGACAGATTCTAGATGGAATAATCTTAGCTCAAGAAACTATTCATTCCTTGAAGATCACAAAGAAACCAGGTATGATGAACAAACTTGATATTGCAAAAGCCTATGATAAAATAAAATGGCAATATATGCGAAGTATGTTGGAAGCTTTTTATTTTGATTCGGACTAGGTAGATTGGATCATGAATCTGGTTACTACCCCCTTTTTTTCCATCCTGCTAAATGGCTCTCCAACTAGGCTTCTCCAGTCATCTCGCGGCATCAGACAAGGGGACCCTCTCTCCCATTTTCTCTTTATCATTATGGCAGAAGGGCTTGGTAGACTTCTTCACAGTCAATTCGCGGAGGGTGAGATCAGAGGTTTAAATCTCCACGAGGGTATGATTAAACAAACTCACCAACAATTTGTCGATGATACTATGTTAATGGAGCACCCTTCAGTCCAAGAATCCCTAGCCTTAAAAAAAAACCTAAAGCTTTTTGAAAAGGCCTCCGGGCTTGAAGTTAATCCTGACAAGTCTCGGGTTTTCTTTTTCAACATTCCCAATGTTACTCAGCGCAACATTCTTCGCATCCTTAATTTCTCAAAAGGCTCTCTTCTAGCTAAATACTTAGGGCCTCCGCTCTCAGACCTAAAAATGTTTAGTAAAGAAAAAGATCGAAAGATCTTTCAAAATGAAAAAACGAGTTAAATATTTAAGAATACCTTAAAATCACAGATTAGAATAGTACTAAATCATACTACTCTACCTCTATGGTTAATTAATAAGAAATATGGAAACAAATAATGGAACACAAACTACTCTAGAAAAGTAAGAAACTGCCAAATTCAACTTCCAGATAACAACTATGGACAGAATCAGAGCTACGGATATTAGATGTTTAATATGGAGAACTTGTAAATGTACATAAATTTAGACTAAACCATCTAATTCCACTCTTCTTGATTACGTACATCAAATGTAATAGGAACCAGAGTAAAAGTATCGTAATGACTTTCAAATGTAATGAGGAAGCTAAACGGAAGTAAATCTAACTTAACTTCTACAAACAAATGTAAACTAAAAATCAACAAACTACTACTAATTTTAAACATTATGAACTACTGTCTATCCATATGTGAACAACATGAAACTAATGTAAGGAGAAGCAATCGAAAGACTTAACAACGATGTCAACTGAACTATATTAGATTTGGAAGCAAGTAGAAAACTTGATAAAGATATTTTATTATTAATCCAGATCTTACAACATGAACATCTTTATTAAACAGAAACTAGTCTTAAGATTAACAAACTAAAACAACTCAATGAAATGGAATTATCAACTACCACTTGAAAATAAACTACTTAGGAACAACATTCATACATTCTGAACAGTAACCAAGTAACAGAACAGATTAAAGAACTAAAGTTTGGAAGAAAGATGAGAGGAGGATACAGAAGAAGGAAGAAAGGAGGAAATAATGATAACAAGTGAATTAAAAACTCTAAATAACATAAAACAAGATTAAATCACATCTCAAACTATTAAGGAGGAACAAGACGAATGATGATTAAGAAGCAAAAGAAATTAGATTCGGAAAAAGGCCTAAAATAATGCAGAAAACACACAGGTCCGAATGACAATCCGAACGTCAGTCTAAAAGACAGTCCGAATGACGATCCGAATGGAGGAAAACGGTTTAAAGTGAGGAAAAGAAGAGTTTTTGAATGATTTAATTACCAGCTGGGTTTATGCAAATGATCCTACAGTGCACAGGAAGCAAGAGAGATGATTGGAGGCTAAGAAGTTATCTATGCAAATCATTACCTAAGGAAAAGAATGATTCTATGAGAAGTAGGAAGAAGGTTGGAAATAGAAGAAGGGAGAAGGCTGGAATAGAAGAAAGAAGAATTAACCTACAACAAATAGGAAGAAAAACTAACAGAGAAGAGAAGAAGGAAAGGAATGCTAACTATGGAAGAAGTTAGAATAAATATCTATCTATGATGATAGAAGAAGGACTGAAAAACAAACTACAAATTATCAAACTACTGAACTATTGGTTGACCATTCTACTCAGAAGAAGGGAGATTGTATTGACAACAGAATATCAATTACAGAAGGATGAAAATAATACACACAGGAAAATGAATTACTTACACATATAAGAAATAAACTAGCTAATTGCAAGAAAAGAAATGCATAAAATGTAAATAAAACCTCCAGTTGATGAGGGGCCCTTCCCAGCAATCGGAGGGTGAACTAGCTCAATTTAAACGACTACCAGTAAAACATCAACAAGCTGTTGCTTCCATTAACTTGAGGAAAATTACAGAGTCTGTCTTCAAACTATCTACGATTGCAAACGCTTCGACTGAGACTGGAAACCATCGTGATTCAGAGAACTAAAGATAAAAAGACACAAAGAATTCACACAGACTAACTCGTCTCAATCACAGAGGCGACGATTTATAAGTTACAATGGGTGAGAGGGTCGACAGAGTCCACCTATCTAATAATATAGGTGTTTAATGTATGTAACTGTTGATTAAATGATACATAACAGTGCAAGGGGGCATCTACCCATCTCCTCGGTGTCAATCCTTTCCAATTCGAACAGTTGAGCATTCGTTCCCTCAAAATGTGAGCAGAAGAATATGCTGGAGTGTCAATGTGGGCACATGAGTTACGTTGGCATACTGAGCATGGACGTGGGAGTTATGTTGGCCAACTGAGTGTGAACAGGCTGAATCCTTCCAGAACGATGGCGTGAGCGAGAGCTGAGCAGACGTGCGTGATTCCGGGCTGAATGCGCAGATGAATCGAGGATTGGATCATTGATGTGGACGTAGAATGTGCTGTCAGGATTAATGATCCCAAGGTCGAATCTTCTGGAACAATGGTTCATTAACCATCAGCGCCACATGGCAAACAAAACCCACGTGTCCTCCTCTTTATTCAACGGTCTGAGATGCATCAACCACGAATTTCGCAGGTTGAACGGAGAGCTGAATGATGAGCTGAAAGCGTTTTAGGCTGAGCACGTAGCGCATGGGATGAAGGATGGAAAACTTGCAAATCATAGCCTGTCAATTAAAACCATAAATGTTAATTATGCCCAAAAACATCATTTAAATCATAATTAAACCATAATATACAAAATATAACAAGATTTGTATGGTAAATGAATTTGTGCATACCTGGACTGTTTGATGGGCTGAATGGCTAAGAAAAAAACTTACTATAGCAAAAACGATAGAAATAACACCACTTTGAGTAAATTAAATGATAAAAAATGGTGATAATATTGGACACCAACATTCCCCCAAACCGGAGTCATGCCAGGTCCCACCGAGCAAAACAAAAAGTAATTTAGGAAGAAGGTCGAGCTGCGGTAGCAACAGTCTTCGACTCGAATGATGGAGATGCATGCTTGTCCTGGAGCTTCTTGAAATGACTCCTTAAGGAATTATACTTTACTCTAAGGATAGCATTGGATGTTATTTTGGCGTTAACCGAGCATTCAATGCTTTTCAACTGTGTACGCAACATCTTATTCTCTTCAAGGAGCTCAGAGATTGTCTCCACATAGCTTTGACTTTGTTCTATTAATTGTGCTATCTCTTGGGTTAACTGATCCCACTTTTGCTGACTCAAAATAGGTTGTTCTATACCATGCTCCAAATCCATTTGAAGACTCTTCTCTTTTGGAGATGTCTCAACATTAATAGTCTGTTCTTCAGAGCTTTTGTCTTTATACATGCAGGAGGGCTTCTAGCAGCACAAGCTTCACTCATGTGAACGGATGCATTAGCTAGTTTGAGGAGGGAGGACTCCAAAGTATGATCGTCCAACTGAATATTTGAGCATGAGGGCTGAATGATAGTCTGAATGTCAGGCTGATCAATGGACTGGTCATGATTTGTCTCTCTAAGTTCAGTAGGAAAATGTATTGAATGGACAGAGTGCATATCATCTAAGGAACTCTCATCAAATCGTACACGTTTAGTGTTTGGTTCTTCTTGGTCATGAAGGTGTTCTTGAGAAGGGGAATATTTGACAGTAGATAAATGGGGGTTTAATATCTAAAAAACAAAATGGTCCCAAGTTTGACCTCTCTCCTCTAGCTGATGAATGATTAAAAGCTTAATGAGACAATAGTGATATAAGATGCTAAGAGGGTTAATGGTATTCTTTCTAACTTGACTCGACATCTTTTCCAAGCTCTTTAGAAAGTAGAATGGGAAATTTAAGGTCTGACTATTGACAAAATGAGCTAATAGTCTAACATGGCAAGCTTTAAAAATAGTGAACTTACCCTCGCAGGTGACTAAGTGAATGATAATGGTTAAAAGATCCAAGTACTCTAGCTTGATCCATTCTCTATGAAAACCTTTGGTGCTAGTAATGTGTTGAAAATCGGGCTTAAGAGCGAACTGATGAGCTTCTCGTGGAAGAAACAAATGTTTGTGCCATCAGGCACCTTCTCTAGGGAGCTTCGTAGCTAACGCTATTGACTCTTCTGTCACGGAGAAAACAAGATGGCCAACCTTGGCCATTTTTCCATCGAAACCTTTGGCAAACAATAATGAAATTTCATGGTCGTGACCATCAAGGCGGTGGAGAAACGGATTCCAACCTGCTTGAGAGAATAACTCACGGCATCTTTTAAACTCAGGGATATGAAGAAGATCTTGGTATCTACCTGGCTCGCAACGGTTAGGCATTGCTGATAGAGGACAGGGAAAACAACATATAAATGCAGGGGATACAAGGAATTTATAGAGGACGTAGCTCGCAAAGAGAAAAATGAAGGGTGAACGGAATGAAGCAGAAGTTTACGCAGCCATCAGTTAAATTGAAGTCTGTTTGGATGGCTGAATGATCATAGGAAAAGCGTGTTTTGAAAGATCACACTTGTACTTTGAAGATCTTGAGTTAAGTGCTAGTATTGGAGTGCGTGAATCCGGTAGATGCATGTTTGATATAGCAAATTCATCCGTGTCCAAAGCCAAGCTTTGGACAGGTTGAACGAAATTCACGTAATGGGATATTCTACACGTGGAAGATCACAAGGATCCAATCCATATGCTGGCAATCTATACTACAGGTAAGGCCATAGTGGTCATAAAATGATTCAAAGTGACACAAGATTCGTTCATTTAACAAGATGAGATGAATATGGAAATAAAACCAAGTGCGGGATTTGACGTTTAATTGATCCCTATCATCATTGGTTAGTTAGAATTTTCAAAAATATCTTGGCATGCTATTTGAAATATATAAGCTAAAATTTCTTCAGCACTTTTATTCAAAAACGTTGCTTATTTGCTGCATTTGTCACTTCATTTGGATCGGCATTCGATCCGTCATTCAACCTTTCATACAGACTTTTGTCTATACAAACTTTTATTGCTGAAGCCAACTGGAACTGATTTTGGCAAGGAATTTTTTAGGTTGTTAGTGCACAGAAAATGCTGTAAACTTTGCTTTCTAAAACTTTTAAGTCATGTCCCCTTTTTGTTTATCTTTAATTAAAACAATTCGCCTTCTGCTTTTGCATCAACCTGCAAACATCTAACACTTTCAGAGATAAATAAACTTTTTTCTTTAATAAAAATAGATAGAAAAGAATAGTTTAAAACAGTTCTAATCCTCCCCCAAACCGAAGATATGCATTTTCCTCAAGTCAACAAAAAGAACATTAGATATTCCATTATTTTATCAATAGCTGAGGAATGTTGTAATACTTTTCTCAAGAAAATGAAATATAACTAAACATGTAGATGATTCAGAGATGTACATTTATCATAAAGAATAGAACAATGCTTAAAAGAACCATATGAAGAATGATAATATAATTTGATATGAAAGATGCCACAGGAAAACAGCTATCCATGACTCATTTTAAAGATTTATTGTCATCCCAAGATATAGATAAGGTGTACCGTAAAGCTTGTGAGATTTTCATAATTATGGGTCCCATTTCTAGGATAATAACATCCTAGCTATTGTTTGAATTAGATGACAAGGTCCAAGTTCAACTTACAGTTATTCTCTAATGACAGTATAGATGATTGGCCAAAACATGTGTTTGTATACTCAGGTTTCTTATATATGAATCATGTGCATAGTAATGCATTAACCGATCTCTTTTATCCGATATTGACCTACTCCCAACAGGCCTGTTCAGTGCCCCGGCAGGTTTATCTTGGTGCCATGCAAGCATAGTCCCGCTGCCAGCGAGCCTGTTCAGTGCCCCGACGGGTTTACTTGCATTTACCTTGCTTCCTTGTTTGAGATTTTACTTAGCATGGACCCGCTGCCAGCAGGCCTGTTCAGTACCCCTACGGGTTTGCTTCGTATAATGATGTATATATATATATATATATATATATATATATATATTTTAAAGGAAACCGGTTGGCACTAGAGTGTGCTAAGCCTACTAAACACATAATTCGAAATATTAGAACGAACCTTTATGAGCAACTTTTACTTATAATAGCCAAAGTTAAAGATCATGTCAAAAGATAATAACCTAAAGCTGTTCTTTGATCTATATCAATCTTTTTCATAAAAATTCAGTAATGTTCCCCACAAGAATAAAAATAACATTCACTTCTAAGTTACCTTTAAAAGATGCTTTAAGAGACAAGTTTTGATAATGAGTGTAGGATAAACCAATGATCCATAGGTGTAAGATAGTATACCTTTTTTTGTTAAGATTATAGCAATTAAGATAGGTCTTTTAAGCAACAGTTCTAAACGATAATCAGAAATGTGCATGCCTGAATCAAATACCATATTCAAAATCATAAATGAAATGGTTGCAAGATAATATAAAGAACACTTTATCTTTTGCTAAAAATGTCAATTTCAACAATAATTGAAAAAGAAGGGATTAGGGTAAGAAATTTTCTTTTAAGTGCTTCCCTTTCAATAATATTGCATGCGCAGATAAGATCCTTGTAATTAAGCTGCAAAACAGTTGTTAGATAATTTTGATTTATTCAAAACAAAACATATGTACAAAAAAGTCATAAGAAATCTAAAAAGGGAGAAAAGTTTTCTTGTTTTTAATGGCAAAAATTTCATAAGCTGATTATACAATGAAATTCCCTATATAGATACAATCAGCCTGTCAGAAAAAACTCTTCATTATTATAATTAAAACAAAAACACAATATAGTTACATGTGTACAAATAAAGACAATCCTTTAGAAATTTCAAGGACTAGGAGGGGGAGGAATGATTTCTTCTTCTACCAGTTCCATCTCCTGCTGTTGTAAGGAATTCTTTACAAAGTCTTGTTTAGATATAGGTAGGTGATACAGTCTAAGTCTATGGCCATTTACAACAAAGAAAGTTTGAGAATCATCAATTGTTTTAATTCTAACGGATCCATTATCGAAAGCTGTAACAATTTCATAAGGACCCATCCAGTGAGTAGTCAATTTACCTTTAAAATTTTTGTATCTTGAATCGAAAAGTAATGCCCAATCTCCTGTTTTAAAGTGTTTTTGTTTAATGTATCTGTCATGCCATTTTTTACATTGATTCTGTATTAATATTGTTCGTTGAATAACATCCTGTGTAATCTCGTCTAATTCATTTATTTGTAGGATTCGTTGTTTCTGTGCTTCTTCTAAATTCATTCCTAACTGAGCAGCCATACGAAATGTCTTAACCTGAAATTCAATGGGTAGGAGAACCTGTTTTCCATAAACAAGTTCATAAGGTGTGTGGCCAGTGGTGTTTCTCCAAGTTATTCTATAAGCCCACAAGGCTTCTGGGAGCCTATCTGTCCAATCCTTGTGGTGTAACTGAATGGTCTTGGTCATGATAGCTTCTAATACTTTGTTTGTGCTTTCTACTTGACCATTTGCCTGAGGATGATATGGTGAAGATTTGCAATGTCTAATACCATATTTATTAGTAAGTTCTTTCAGTAACTTGGAAGTGAATTGAGATCCTTGATCAGTTACGATTTCCTTAGGTACACCAAATCGGGTAAATATCTCTTCATACATAAACTCTACCACTGATTTCTCTGTGGCTCGGAATAAATCTTTGGCCTCTACCCACTTGGTGACATAATCTGTACAGACTAGAATGTATATATTCTTACGAGACATAAGGGAAATTGGTCCAAAAAAATCTAGAGCCCATTTTTCAAAAGGCTCAATCATAACTTGAGGTTGCAAAGGCATCTCATCGGATGGCGTAGGTCTACCCATTCTTTGGCAACTATCGCATCCTTTGACATATTTGGAAGCATCCTTGAAGATGCTTGGCCAATAATATCCATAATGTAAAACTTTATATGTTGTTCTTTTATTAGAAAAGTGTCCACCGCAAGGTCCACCATGACATGCATGAAGAATCTCTACCATCTCATCCTCTCGTACACATCTTATAATAATAAGGTCAGGACCGGTACGAAAGAGATCATTACCCACCCAAGAATAGTTAGAGCTTTGAACTATGATTCTACGTTTTTTTGGGTGGAGAGAGATGGTTTGGTAGCTTGCCAATTGCCAAATAATTGGCTATGTCTGCGAACCATGGGGTTCGAACAGATACAACGAATAAATCTTCATCTGGGAAGCTATCATCAACAGGACTATCATCATTGTCAATTTGAATTCGGGAGAGAAAGTCTGTTACTACATTCTCTCAACCAGGACGGTCAATAATGGTAATATTAAACTCTTGTAATAGCAGAAGCCACCATGTCACTCTGCCATTGGTGACTGGTTTATTCATCAAAAATTTGATAGCAGAATGATCGGTATGTATGAAAATTTCATATCCTGTGATATAATGACGAAACTTATTGATGGAATAGACTACTGCGAGGAACTCTTTTTCGGTAACAGTGTATTTTGATTCTGCAGGAGTCAAGTTTTTACTGGCAAAATAAATGGCATAAGATAACTTTTCCTCTTTTTTACCTAAGACTTCCCCTATAGCTATGTTGGATGCATCAGTAGAGATATGAAAAGGAAGGGACCAATTAGGGCCCCTAAGTACTGGTGCTACTTATAACTTTGCTTTTAAAGTTTCGAAAGCTAGTTGACAAGGTTCAGTCCATTGAAATTCCGTGTCCTTCATGAGTAGTTCGAACAAAGGTGCGGCTATCTTAGTAAAATTTTCTATAAACTGCTTATAATAACCTGCATGGCCAAGAAAGCTTCTAACTTCCTTCGGAGTCTTTGGAGGAGGAAGATTGACAATTATCTCTATCTTGGCAGGATCCACCTTAATACCTTGAAGAGAGACATGATGTCCTAGAACTATGCCCTCGGTTAATAACATCTTGCATTTTTCATGGCTAAGGGCTAAGTTTGTATCCTGACATCGAATAAGAACTGTCTCGAGGTTGTTGAGGGCCTCTTGGAAGGTATTACCATAAACTGTGAAATCATCCATATAGACCTCTACACAATCATGTATAAGGTCAACAAAGATACCTAGAACTGCACGTTGGAAAGTAGCAGGTGCATTACAAAGGCCAAAAGGTAACACTCGATAGGCATAAGTCCCCCAAGAGCAAGTAAAGGTAGTCTTATCTTGGTCCTCAGGTGCTATTAATATTTGATTGTATCCACTATACCTATCTAGGAAATAAAAGTATTGTTTCCCTGATAGGGTATCTAACACTTGATCTATGAAAGGTAGAGGGAAATAGTCTTTAAGAGTGGCCTTGTTCAATTCTCGAAAATCAACACAAATACGCCACTTCCCTGTGACTTTCTTTGGAACTATTACCAGAGGAGACACCCACTTACTATTGGAAATTGGGTAAATGAATCTAGCATTAAGAATTTTTTGCAATTCTTCTTTTACTATATATTTGAGAGCTGGGTTCATTCTCCTCTGGGGTTGTCTGACGGGAGGTATATTTTTGTCTGTGTAAATGTGGTGAATACACATATCTGGGTGTATACCCTTCATATCGGTGTATTCCCAAGCGAAAGCTCCAGTTTGACTTTTGAGAACTTTTAACAATTGTTTTTGTTGACTCTCATCTAAACCTGCATTTATATGTAGGAATTTTTCGGAACTAACCTCACATGGTACGGTATAAGATCCTAGTTGTTCCTTAATTGAAAAGACACAAGGTGTACTTGTAAATGTTGACAGACTCATGTTTTCTTGAAATTCGTCTCCAAAAATCTGGTCAAGTTGGGAAAAAGACTGAAAAAGACTGAGGAAAGTCAATATATGTGGTGGAAGAAATAAACTGATTCAACACGTTTTCAATATTTTGTTCTTGAAGTGCCTAGGAGAGATCACTAACAAGGGAAATTTCTTCCAAGTTTTCTTCTCCAAAAGGACAATCTAACCAAAATAAGCTCTCAGCTACGGGCTGTGCTGGTGGGTATAAAGCTAGTCTTCTTGTAGATAACCCATCAGAGATGACCATCTCTCCATCCCTACATCCTATGAATGCATTAGCAGTAGCCAACCAGGGTCTTCCCAAAATAATAGGATGCCCCCTAGATGGGTCTTTTGATTGAATAACCATGAAGTCCACGGGATATTCCCATGAGGCTACTGATACCATAATATCGTCTAATATCCAAGTAGGTTGCACCATAGTACGATCTGCTAGTTCTAACATTGTTGGAGTAGGGCGGAGGAATGGTCCTAATTGGAGAGCTTCTAAAATTGTAGTAGTCATTAGGTTAATAGCAACCCCTAGATCAATGAGTGTGTTCCCTATAGCAATGTTGTTAATGAGAACAGTTACTACAGGATTCCCTGGATTTGTATACTTCGGAATTCTAGGCTGTTCTGCTATACAATCTGAGATTTCACCTATGACATGTATTGTTGGAGGGTCTTTTTGTTTCTTACCTGGTCTCTTAATGCATAGTTCTTTTATCACTTTACCGAAGATTGGTATATCTTTAATGGCTTGTAATAAAGGGATCTTAATGCAAATATTTTTCAATTAATTAATGATGTTATATTCTGGGTAAGTTACAGGTTTTTCTATTATTAGACGTTCTGGGTATGGAGGTGATTTATTTCTCGATATTACTTCTTTATGAGGAAGGTTATGTGCTGAAGATTTAGGAACGACCACATTTTTAAGAATGACATCATTTAAAATTTCATTAGGTGCATTTTCTTCTTGAATAACAACTGACGACTTAGGATGATCTAGCAAGACTCTTCCAGACCGCAATTGAACTTCATGTATTGGTGCGGACGAAATAGCATATGATGGAAGAGGTAACAACCCAATGCTATTAAGAGCTTGGGTTGGTTTGTTGTTAGGATTTGGTATCGGTTGTGCGGGCAATATTGTGGGTCTTGGAGGGTTCATATTATGGAAATGAGGAGGTTGATTTGGGATAGGGGGTAGTGAAGGAGGTGAATATCCAGGCAAAAATTGCTGAACATTAGGTGGGTAAAGATAGTTAGGCATAGGAGGAGATGGTTGAGCATAAGTTTGTCCTCTCCATCCATGAGGCCATTGCTGTTGTTGAGCATTTTGAGGAGGGTACTGCGGTGGCCAATTCTGCCAACCTGAAGTGTTCCATTGTTGCATAGGTTGATAAGGATGGCAGTAAGGTGGAAATTGGAATGATGGATCCTGACCTGAAGGTTGATCTATAGGCTTCCAAGGCCTCCTAGATGTTTCACCAAAACTTCCACTCTTGTATACAACTTGCCACTCGGGCAACGATGGACAATTATCAGTGGGATGCTCTTCTGTACAGAGGTGACAAACTGAAACATTGTTTAATGGACATTCTCTTTGAGGATGTTTAGTTCTACACCTAGGGCAGAAAATACTCATTGTTGCATGCTCTTCATCCCGTCTCTTTTTCGCTTGTAATGCATCTAGCTAAGAACCCATAGCCCCTAAAATATCTGTTTTGAAATTTTCTAACAGGTTCCCTATCTCTACCCTTGTAACTCCACCAGGACCGGATGTGTTTCCTTTTAGATTTCTAACATAAGTTTCTCGAAAGTGTCTTCCACCTTTCCCTCTGGTCCTAGAGTAATTCCTACATAGTTCACAAGTCTCTGAAAAATATTTATGAGAAATATCTCCTGCTGCCATGAGATTAAGGTTATCCAAGAATTCTTCTAGGATTCCTTTAAGGAAGAGTGTTCTTACCGCATCTTCTCGAAGATCACTATATTTAGACTTGTGTAACACATAGTTAAATCTTTTGAGGTAGTCCTCCAGGCTCTCATCTTCAAGCTGTCGAATTTTAAAAATATCATTGCGAGAGTCCTTTGGTCTACAGTAATCCTGATATTTCCGAAGAAATGCATTCTTCATGTCTTCCCAAGATTTAATTCTAGATTCTCCCAATCCCATGAACCATCAAAGAGAGGAATCTTCTAATGTGGCAGGAAAAAGTTTTAGTTTTTGGCCATCTCGTAGGTAATTGTAACTCCTACACAAAATGTCAAACTCAAATAAGAATGTGTTTGGATCCTGACGACTTTTCCCATAGAAGGTTGGTAGTGAGGAAGGAGGGATATTTTTCATAGTAACATCTTGTACAGTGTCTAAGATGGGAAACCCGAAGGTACCTTCAGTTCTAACTTCTCCATCTTCTTCATCTTGTCGAACACGATCTTCATGTTCATCCTCCATGAAGACTCTATTACCAAAGAGAGAAAATCTAGGTGGCTCCTTTCTTGGTGAATATGGGATATCCCAACGTTCTTTTTCAGGAAGGATATTCTTCTTTTTGGGAGGAGAATGATCAGCTACGTGGGAATCTAGTCCAGGAGGTTCTACTATTGCTGTGTCAATCTGTGAGATGACGATGTTTGTAGAGCTCCCAAAAAGAGCATCTACTTGTGCAGGATTGACAAAATCTACCGAATCTGGACCACCCACTGTTGAAAAAGTAGTGTCTTTGGGCTTTTGGACTAATGGAGGGTTAAGAAGTTTTGAAATTTTACCCTTCAGAGTTTCCTCTTGTCTAAGTTCAGTCTCAATACGAGCTTGAGATTCTTCTAGTGGAATTTCTTTATGAACAAACTGTTCTTATGTCCCTATGATTTCCTTTAAAATGTTTCCAGAGAAGGTTTCTTTAGCCTTCCAAGTAGGACTATCCCCTTTAGGTGTCTTTTGATACCTTTCTGTTGAGTTAGTAGTTGGGGTGGTACGTCCCCCATATAGATTAGTAGGAATTTGAGTTTTAATAAATCTACCTTGTGAATCTCTAGACGTATTCATGAAAACAAATTTTAACTGAAAGAAACTTTGACTGCATAACTACTACTGCTGGGTTTTGGGGATGCCTATTATAACAGATGCGCAGGTTCTTACCTCTCGTCTTACCGCTCACCCGCCACCAGCCTAATCTAAGTTTTGGAAGAAAAATTCTACCTATTTCAACTCCTCTGCAACGACGCCAAAATGTTGGGTGTGTGAGCTATCTCAAATTAAAAACAACACCTAAGATTAATTATCAACTAGGATCAGTAAACTTAGGGTTGAAAGCAAAATATATGCCAAGGTAGAAAAGGTTCTACAGTTTCAGATTTGTCAAACCTAAAAATGTTTAGTAAGGAAAAAGATTGAAAGATCTTTCAAAATGAAAAACCGAGTTAAATATTTAAGAATACCTTAAAATCATAGATCATAATAGTACTAAATCATACTACTCTACCTCTATGGTTAATTAATAAGAAAGATGGAAACAAATACTGGAACACAAACTACTCTATAAAAGTAAGAAACTGCCAAATTCAACTTCCAGATAACAACTATGGACAGAATTAGAGCTACGGATATTAGATGTTTAATAGGGAGAACTTGTAAATGTACATAAATTTAGACTAAACCATCTAATTCCACTCTTCTTGATTACGTACATCAAATGTAATAGGAACCGGAGTAAAAGTATCGTAATGACTTTCAAATGCAATGAGGAAGCTAAACGGAAGTAAATCTAACTTAACTTCTACAAACAAATGTAAACTAAAAATCAACAAACTAATACTAATTTTAAACATTATGAACTACTGTCTATCCATATGTGAACAACATGAAACTAATATAAGGAGAAGCAATCGAAAGACTTAACAAAGATGTCAACTGAACTATATTAGATTTGGAAGCAAGTAGAGAACTTGATAAAGATATTTTATTATTAATCCAGATCTTACAACATGAACATCTTTATTAAACAGAAACTAGTCTTAAGATTAACAAACTAAAACAACTCAATGAAATCGAATTATCAACTACCACTTGAAAATAAACTACTTAGGAACAACATTCATACATTCTGAACAGTAACCAAGTAACAAAACAGATTAAAGAACTAAAGTTTGGAAGAAAGATGAGAAGAGGATACAGAAGAAGGAAGAAAGGAGGAAATCATGATAACAAGTGCATTAAAAACTCTAAATAACATAAAACAAGATTAAATCACATCTCAAACTATTAAGGAGGAACAAGAAGAATGATGATTAAGAAGCAGAAGAAATTAGATTCGGAAAAAGGCCTAAAATAATATAGAAAACACACAGGTCCGAATGACGATCCGAACGCCGGTCTGAAAGACAGTCCGAATGACGATCCGAACGTCGGTCTAAAAGACAGTCCTAATGACGATCCGAATGGAGGAAATCGGTTTAAAGTGAGGAAAAGAAGAGCTTTTGAATGGTTTAATTACCAACTGGGTTTATGCAAATGATCCTACAGTGCACAGGAAGCAAGAGAGATGATTGGAGGCTAAGAAGTTATCTATGCAAATCATTACCTAAGGAAAAGAATGATTCTATGAGATGTAGGAAGAAGGTTGGAAATAGAAGAAGGGAGAACGCTGGAATAAAAGAAAGAAGAATTAACCTACAACAAACAGGAAGAAAAACTAACAAAGAAGAGAAGAAGGAAAGGAATGCTAACTATGGAAGAAGTTAGAAGAAATATCTATCTATGATGATGGAAGAAGGACTGAAAAACAAACTACAAATTATCAAACTACTGAACTATTGGTCGACCATTCTACTCAGAAGAAGGGAGATTGTATTGACAACAGAATATCAATTACAGAAGGATGAAAATAATACACACAGGAAAATGAATTACTTACACATATAAGAAATAAACTAGCTAATTGCAAGAAAAGAAATGCAGAAAATGTAAATAAAACCTCGAGTTGATGAGGGGCCCTTCCCAGCAATCGGAGGGTGAACTAGCTCAACTTAAACGACTACCTGTAAAACATCAACAAGCTGATGCTTCCATTAACTTGAGGAAAATTACAGAGTCTATCTTCAAACTATCTACCACTGCAAATGCTTGGACTGAGATTGGAAAATCATCGTGATTCAGAGAAATAAAGATAAAAAGACTCAAAGACTTCACACAGACTAACTCGTCTCAATCACAGAGGTGACTATTTATAAGTTACAAAGGGTGAGAGGGTCGACAAAGTCGACCTCTCTAATAATAGAGGTGTTTAATGTCTGTAAATCCTGATTAAATGATACATAACAGTGCAGGGGGGTATCTACCCATCTCCTCGGCGTTAATCCTTTCCAATTCGAACAGCTGAACATTCGTTCCCTCAAAACGTGAGCAGAAGCATATGCTGGAGTGTCGACGTGGGCACAGGAGTTACGTTTGCATACTGAGCGTGGCGTGGGAGTTATGTCAGCCAACTGAGTGTGAACAGGCCGACTCCTTCCAGAACGATGGCGGTGAGCGAGAGCTGAGCAGACGTGAGTGATTCCGGGCTGAATGCGCAAACGAATCAAGGCTTGGAGCGTTGATGTGGACGTAGAATGTGCTGTCAGGCTTAGCGATCCCAAGGTCGAATCTTCTGGAACAATGGTTCATTAACCATCAGTGCCACATGGCAAACAAAACCCACGTGTCCTCCTCTTTATTCAATGGTATGAGATGCATCAACCACGAATTTCGCGGGTTGAACGGAGAGCTGAATGATGAGATGAAATCGTTTTAGGCTGAGCACGTAGCGCATGGGCTGAAGGATGGAAAACTTACAAATCATAGCCTGTCAATTAAAACCATAAATGTTAATTATGCCCAAAAACATAATTTAAATCATAATTAAACCATAATATATGAAATATAACAAGATTTGCATGGTAAATGAATTTGTGCATACCTGGACTGTTTAATGGGCTGAATGGCTAAGAAAACAACTTACTATTGCAAAAACGATATCACTCGAGGAGTTCGAATCCTCTTGGAAAGGTCGTGATATTGGGAGGATAACTTCATGGCACTTTGTGGTTTGTGGCATAGAGAATTCCATTGGAGAAGAAGCCGATCCTCCTTCTTGTAGTTTCATGACTAAGAGATTTTATCTAGGGACCGGATCTCTTGTTTGAGGGGGCCATGAGGGATTTTTGGAGGGTTAAAGGCACTTTATTACCAAGACAAGTACATCCCGAGGAGAATCGTCGCACTAGAGAGCAGTTTGGGGTTTGATATGGAATCAGACCCATCCTAGCAAATTCATGGGAGCTTTGAGGATTTTCACGAAGTCAATTTTTGTCAATTCGTGGGAATTAAGACGTCTATGAACTTCAAGGCAATTATGGGTATTGCAAGAAAGGGTTGACCCCTTTGTTTATGCGAGACGACCCTAGAAAAACAACAACGACTCTCATGGAGAGGTCATAAGCATTGGGGGGCCGCAATCCTATTGAAGAGGCCGAGTGGGTGCAGAGATCGTGAGCTCCAAGTCAGAGCACGAGTTTGGGAGTAGGTTGAAGCTGAGAAAAGGCACTAGAATCCCAGTAGAGGCATGAGAAGATAGAGCCCAAGGCTCTTGTGAATAAAAAACAAGAAGGTTGTGGCTATTGGAAGGAGGCCGAAACTCCAAGATCATCAAGGGAAGTCGTCTCCATTGAGTAGAGTCCAATTCTTTACACGATTGAAATCAACAAAGACACCATATCCATATGAGGAGGAATGTAGCAATTGAATATGTTGGCATCATTTCCAAGTTTCATAATTGAAGTGTGTGTTCTTAGTACATTGTAGCACCTGTTAGATAATTGTGTGAGTGCCACCTATCATTCATAATAAAAGATGCCAAATTTGTCCCTCCTACTTTGTGTGCACTTGGAATGTTTATAGAATGTTTGATGAAATATTTTATTAGAATGCAAAGTGTTGAAGAAAGTTATAGATTAATGTAATTTGCAAAGTGTTTGTCAAAAGCATCAAACCAAAACTATAATATTGCCTATATTTAAATTGGGGATACTATAATGGTATCAAAGATGGTGGTCTTGTCAACCTATGATTGCATGAGATATTGATGGTTTGAGGATGTGGTAGAGCACCCTTTCCATAAACAAATTTGTCATAAGAGATATATATCGGTGAATGACAAAATCCTTCAGAAGAGGGTGTGTTCAGGATGTTGAGTGAATTGGTAAAGGGATGGTAAGAGTCGTACGAGCACCAAAAGATGACCATAAAGTTGCTTACTCAGTTAGTGGGCCAGGGAGGAAACTGGATTGATTCATGACATATTGGATATAGTAGATCTCACGGAGGTGACAGGGACCCTACAGATGGTAGCAATACCCATATGCCAACACAGAGTGCTCCACAATCAGGGAACGTGAGGAAACCTAGGCCATTATTTCCAACATTCCTAGAGGAGCAACCTCCGGGTATACAAGAGCAGTAAGATGACATGACTGCATGTATTAAGGACTATCACGCACTAGGGTAGGAGACCCAGGTAGTTATACCATTTTTAGAATACTACAACCCTAGGACCAAGAACATGAATAGGAACAGAGCACCTCAACACCATCAGAACTTTGAACGTTACTCTGTGCAAGGTGGGTAGAATGACTATTCCACTTTTTTATGGTTCTACTCGGGGCACAGCTGGAGCTTGGGTAAATAATTTGGACACTTACTTCCAACTTAACCTAATGAGGGAGGGAGAGGCAATTAAATTTGCCACATTGCACTTGGAGAGTGGAGCTCATGAGTGGAGGTAACATGGGCTGGTGACACTCATGCATGTTAGTATCACATCTTACTTAGAATTCACGTAGAGGTTGATAAATCAGTTCGACAAGAAGGATCCTGAGATCCACTTCAGAGAATTGGCCCAGTTGAGATGGACGAATACACCTACAGCATACATTACTGAGTTCCAGAGGATGCAGTCATGGGAACCGATATTTCTGAGCAAAGGTTGGTGATTCTATTTATAGAAGGAATGAATGAACCATTGAGGGGTTGGGTGAATGCCTTTAGGCCTACCACATTATAGGATGCCATTGTGGGGTCCCAGGACCTGGAGTATGTCCTATCCAAGAAGGCACCAATGAGGCCCTTTATATCACATAAAGGTAAGGAGATGATTCCTCCCTAGAGGCCAACGACGGGAAAGGACAAGATGGACAAAGAGATTCTGAGAGAGTTGAGGAGGGATAATATTTTCTACGTATACAAAGAACCTTGGTATCTGGGCCACAGGTGTAGGGGCAAGGGTAAGGTGAACTACATAGAGGTAATTCCCAATGACGAGGATAGTGGTGAGGATGAGCCACTTAGCATATAGGAGGGTGACCGATGCAAGGAAGAGCCACTGTACCTTGAGACTATAGAGGACACATAGTTATAGGATGGTATAAAAAAACCATCGCTACACTTTCAAGAGTTCCCTGGTACTATGCTTTCATGATTAGGGGAATTTTGCAAGGGCAGAGAGTTACAACCCTAATTGATGGTGGGGCTACACACAACTTCATAGATGTGGCCCTTGTCTCTAGGAGGCACTTTCCCATAGAAGGATTTGAGGGATTTGATGTAGTGCTAGCAGATGGGTACAACATGAGTTGTACTCAAAGGATCAAAGGACTGAGTATGATGATGGGAAACTATACATTGACCGATGACTTCTATATAGTGGATTTGGTGGATACCAACATGGTTTTGGGAGTCCAGTGGCTGCATTCACTCAGAGAATTCAAAGTACATTATTAGGTCACGAGGATAGAGTTCTTAGACAAAGGGTAAGTGAGTTGTTTTGAGAGGCATGGTGACATGTGTTCCTAGGATCGTGTTTAACAAACACATGGAAGCCATCTGTAGTAATGGAGACCTGGGTATGCTATGGGATACAAGTTAAGGTGGAATTAATAGAGTGATGGATATAATAGAACATACATGATACAAGAAAGTACAAGAGGATACCGTAGTGTGTAGTAATATACAGGGATATATAGTGGTGCATGATGATGTCCAGTGGAGTTGTTGATCGTTACCCCTATGGAGACCTCCTTCCAAAGAGATCGAGCATATCCTTGAGTTATTTTTACCCATGATCGGTGAGTCAATGGATGAGCCTTAGAGAGCAGTAGATCCCTCGATGATCTATCTTTATCTGGGATGTCATCAAATGAGGGCTAGAGAGCATGATGCTCACAGATTTGCTTCTAGAATTCATTATGGGTTCTAGATCATGCCCTTGGGATTTACCAACACACTAGCTACTTACCAGTCACACATGTAGTGGATGAGACACCTATTGTTGTTAAACAACAAGATTTGAGAGGTTCAACTAAGTCACTTGGTTGAGACTGGTGGTGTTATGCAACAAATTCGCCAAAAGAGCATGAAAAGAGAATAAATAAACTAGAAACAATAATCCACACCTTAATAATGAAGAAAATAGATTAAGAGCAAGCCTCTTCGAGGGGGAAGCCTCCTTATACAATGTACTAAGAACACAAGACAAGACAAGATAAGATGATTCAAATGAAAAGGTATCCTACCTATATATAGGAGACAAGGAGGTACAATTACAACTAATGGACCCAATCTGACATCAATTATATAATAATCCTAATGAAAATTACCATTAATGGACCCAAGCCAACATCAATTTTATGATAATACTAATGTATTGTGCCACAATATAGGGGGTAATGTGCCACCATTTAGGGATTAACATGCCCCTCCCCTTCAGACAAGTGTTGTCATCAATGTTTGGTTAGTTTTGGATGATTTTGTATGAAGGACTCGTCTTCCCGTGTTGAATCTTCAATTGGTAAGTTCTTCCACTTGATGAGGTTCTCAATATTAGCTCGATTTTGTAGTTGTTTGGTCTTTTTTTCAGTGATTTTCTCATGTTCTAATATGAATTTTCCTTCTTCATCAAGCTCTGGAAAGATAGTTTGAATTGGGATATTGTCTCCTATTACCTTATTTAAGAAAGAAACATGGAAAACTGGGTGTAACCTTGAAGATGAAGGGAGCTCCAATTTGCAAGCCATACTACGAATGTTCTGCAAACACTTTATAAGGGCCATAGTACTTGGGTGCTAAATTATTTTCCTTATTTAGTTGCTTGAGGGACATATGCTTGTAAGGTTGCAAACTTAGAAATACCAAATCCCCTTCTTCAAAACTCCTTTCACTACATTGTTGATATGCTTGTTGTTTCATCCTATTTTTTGACATAGCCAGGTTGTCCTTCAGTATATGGAGAACTTCTTGTTGGTGCTCTAAGTGATCTTCCACATCTTGAACTTTATATTTTCTTTTTAAGGGAGATGTGATAGATGGAGGATGATACCCATAAAGTGTCATAAATGAAGACATTTTTTATGAAGTAAGGAAGGAGGTATTGTACCAACATTCTGCCAAAGATAACCATTTCACCCACTATGTTTGTTTATTAGATGCAAAGTAGCTCAGATAGCCTTCCAACAATTTTGCACTATCCTTGTTTTCCCATCATATTGAGGATGATAATACGATCTATGAGCTAATTGGGTACCCAAACAATAAAATAATTTAGTCCAAAATTTTCTAGTGAAAATTAGATCTCTATCACTTACAATAATCTTCGGGTTTCCATGTACTTCTGAATTATTTCCATGAAGTTTGTAGCTATTGTGCACCAAATTTAGCATATTTTGTGAGTCTATCAACAACCACCATAATAACATTCTTCCCTTCTAACTTGGGTAGACTTGTGATAAAATCCATTGAGTCTTCCTCCCAATTGACAAGGTATATCTAATGGTTGTAAAATACCTAGGGTCTCAACTATTTCAACCTTGTTTTGCTGTCATACCAAACATTCTGCCATGAACCTTTGAACATCATATTTAAGACCTTCCCAAAAAAAATCCTTCCTTACCCTATGGTATATTTTTAGGAATCGTGAGTGCCCACCTATAGGAGAGGTGTGTGATTCCAAAAGGATCTTTTGTTTGAGTTGGGACTATATACCTATATATAACTGATATTTATGCTATAGTGAATCATTTTTCCGCACAAAAGTATATGATACACTGAGATCCTTTTGTAACATTTGAATGAGCGTCCACAAAAATAGGTCATTTTTCCATTCGTCCCTTGCTACTAGTACCCAATTGGGTTGTACAATAGAAATCGCACAAAGTAACGCCTCAACGTCCTCATATTTTATGGAGAGTGCATCTGCCACCACATTGTGTTTCCCTTTTTTATGGATGATTTCAAAGCCATGTCCCAACATCTTGGTTACGCATTTTTGTTTCTCTTTTAAAGATAGTCTCTATTACAATAAGTATTTAAGACTATCATGATCTGTTTTGACCTCGAAGTGCCTACCTATTACGTAAGGACTCCATTGCTTAACTGCATGTAGTATTGCCATCATTTCCTTCCCATAATTGGGTTTCTGTAAGTTCTTTCCCTTGATTGGTTGACTTTCGAAAGCAAGTGGATGTCCTTCTTGCATTAGAACAACACCAATTCCATTTCTTGGGGCATCACATTCCACAATAAAGTTTTTTGTGAAGTTTGGTGTGGTCAAAATAGGAGATTTGAACATTGACTATTTAAGTTGTTCAAAACCTTGAGTTGCCTATGGAATCCAAGAAAATGCTTCCTTCTTCAATAATGTTGTTAGAGGTGATGCTATTCTTCCATTGTTCCAAACAAACCTGCAGTAGTACCCTGTCAAACCCAAGAATCCTCTAATATTCTTCAAGGTTTTGGGAATCGGCCAGTCCATCATGGCTTTAATTTTGTTAGGGTCTACCTTGACACCTTCATGAGATACAATATGACCCAAAAACTCTACCTCCTCTACCTCAAAGAAACATTTGGAAGGTTTTGCATATAATTGTTGTTCCTTTAGTTGTTGTAGCACCCTGACAACATGTTGAACATGTTCTTCCCAATACTTGCTATAGATTAGTATATCATCAAAAATTACTAACACAAATTTTCTAAGGAAGGGCTTGAAAATAGAATTCATCAAACCTTGAAATGTAGAAGGTGCATTCATAAGGCCAAAAGGCATGACCATAAATTCATAATAACCTTCATGAGTTTTGACTGTTGTTTTTGGAATTTCTTCTTCCTTCATTCTAATCTAATGATTCCATTAACGAAGATCCAACTTTAAGAAGTAATTTGCTCCATGTATTTCATTAAAATATTCATCACTGACATGAACGGGAAACTTATCCTTAATAGTGATCTTGTTGAGCTCTCTATAATGTGGACACATAAGCCATGATCCCTCCTTCTTGTGTACCATTACCATTGGTATAGCATAAGAACTTTGGCTAGGCCTAATTATGCCAGCCTCTAACATTTCTTCAACCATACGCTCAATTTCACTATTTTGACCACAAGGGTATATGTAAGGTCTAATGTTAGGAGGAACACTTCCTGGAATTAAGTGAATAACATGATAAAAATATCGAGTAGGTGTAATACCTTTTGGAATATCTTCAAATACTTTGGAATGTTTGTTAATGACCCTTTGGAGATCCAGGGGAATAGGAGGATTAAATATTTGAACATCTAGTGAGCATATTTGTGCAATTATACCTTGATGTCCCTTTTTCAACAATTTTGGCACACCAATAGAGCTTATCACCTTGCTTGGTTTCCCTGTGATACCTCTTAACTCAAATTATTTTCCTTCCCATGAAAAGTTCTTGAAAATAAAAGCCATTGTTCCCAATGATTGTAACCGTTTAACCCCTAAGACAACATCAACACCACCCATTGGGATAGTGATCATTGGAATATTCAATACATATTCCCCCATCTTAAGATTGATATTATGGTATTTTCCTAAGCAACTGACAGTTCCTGCATCTGCAATCATTACTTGAAACTCTGGTGGTGGATATACAAAACAATTGAGAACTATGGCTAATTTACAGTGAATGAAATTATGATTACTACCAAAATCAATAAACAATGTTACCTTTTTATTTTTGATATATCCTTCAATCATGAGAGTTTAGGGAGTGTTAATTCCAGCCAATGCATGACAGTATACGGTGGGAGTAATCTCTTCTATTTCTTCAGCTTGAGATGGTTCCTGTTCTTTGGCTTCTTCCTCTTCACAATATATGTAGAATAATTTCTTCTCACCACACTTATGTCTCGTACTATACTTGTTGTCAAAATTAAAGCATATACCTTTTGATATCCTTTCATCTAGTTGTTCAGGTGTCAACCTTGTAGGAGGTGGGTTAGAAGAAGGAACAATATTCTCTGTATATGTGTTGGCGGTGGTCCTTCTAGTAGCCATCGCCATATTTTTACTTTCAACCTTCCTTACCAATGATGAAATCCTTCTCTAAGGATGTTGGCTCGAAGAGGCACCACTCATGTTTAATTTTATCCTTCAAGGTTCCAATAAATATATCCAACAATTTATCATATGGTATTCCCTCCACTCTGAGACTCAACTTTTGAAACTATTGAATGTGCTTGCTTACGGGACCCGTTTGCCTATGATTTATCAATTGGGTAAAGAAGGAATTGCTTTTAACATCATCATGATATGATATCAATTCTTCTGTAAAAAATGTACCAAGAGATAATGGAGTTCTTTTCGAATTCACAAAGCCAATGGTACCACACAAACTGCTCAGGTAAATATAAATATGCAATATGTACCTTTTGGAGAATTGGCACCTAGTGTATATCAAAGAATTGCTCCATCTGAAATATCCATGTTATGGGGTCCTTGTCATCAAACTTCCTCATGTCAATCTTAGGGAGTTCGATACCCCTTTGGGACCATCCATGATTACTTCCATTATTAGAATCAAATCATCTTGGAGTATGCTTATTAATGGAAGGTTGGTCAACATGGAAACTATCTTTATCTTCTTGAGTACCCTGGGACACATCTTTGCCTTTAGTGTGATTTTCCTTTGTATTTTGTATGAGATTATCAATCCTTTTCATTTCCTCCCTCGTATTAATCTCCATATGTCCCCTCATGTCATCCATATTATTCTCTAAATTAACTAAATCAATTGTTCCCACAGTCCCTTTAATCATATCTTCTAACTTGGACACCCGAAAAGATAGGTCTTCACTTTCATCAAAGGTCAAGGATGAATCCTCTAGTGGTTTGATTAGGGTGTGAATCTTTTGAACACCTTTTGGTGCCACCTGGAAAAACAAAAATGGATATATAAAATATTTATCACACCTTTGATATCACCCAAAATATATCCTTCTACTAAAAGTTATTCAAATTTAAAATGGCGTACCTTTTTCAAACCCTAATTTGGATACTGATTTCCTAGCCAACCTTCCAACTAAGGTAACTTTGAAATTTCAACCCCTCTAAGTATGATATTTTTTTCTACAGTATCTTGATATGTCTTCTCTTCAATGCTGCAGGCATGACCTAATTCTGATGTTCCAGTAAAAAGCTATGGCCAATATCTCAACAGTTGTTATTTTCATCCCTTCAAGAAGAGTGAAAGTGTACGACCTCCCATGTGTCCAATTTTTAGGGTATGAATTTGAAACTGATACCACTGATACCTTGGTATTTTTTCTTTCTAATGCCAGAGTTCTTACTTAATTTGGATCTTGAATGCTCCAGATATAACAGTTTTCCTAGAACACCTTTTTGAGTCTAGTTTTTGGACTAGTCAGAAACCCTAACTCCCAAAGAGTATATCTCCAAACTTGTAATGAATCAGGATCTAAAAATCATACCAAAGATGCTTCGCTTTGTCCTCTATGTCTCTTGTGAGTTTCACTATCCAAAACTTCCTAGAAAAAAAATTATAACAAAAATTCCAAGATGACTTGTTTTAGATAATTCCTTTGGAGAAGAAGTCGATCCTCCTTCTTTTAGTTTCATGATTAAGAGATTTTCACCAAGGACAGGATCTCTTGTTTGAGGAGGCCGTGAGCGATTTTTGGAGGTACAAGGAACTTTCTTACTAGGCTAAGTACATCCCAAGGAGAATCATCACGCCATAGATTCATTTGGGGTTTGAGATGGAATCAGATCCATCCTAGTAGATTCGTGGAAGCTTTGGTGATATTTTCACGAAGTCAATTCTTGTGAATTCTTGGGCACTGAGACGTTTGTGAACTTCGAGGCCATTGTGGGTATTGGAATAAGGGGTTGAGCCCATTTTTTATGGATGACATCCATAGAAAAAGAACTATGGCTCTCATGGAGAGGTTGTAAGCATTGGGTGGCCGCAATCCTATTGAAGAGGCCGAGTGGGTGTAGAGACCGTAATTTCCAAGGGAGAGCAAGAGTTTGGGAGAAGGCCGCGGCTGGATAAGGAATGAGTAGCTTAATGGAGGCATGAGAAGATAGAGCTGAGGCTCTTCTTAAGAGAACGTAGGAAGGCCATGGCTATTGGAAGGAGGATGGAACCCCTAAACCATCAAAAGAAGTAGTCTCCATTGAGTAGGGTCCGATTCTCTACAACATCGAATCCAACAAAGATGCAAGTTCCATTGGAGGAGGAATGCAACAATTCAAGGTGTTGGCATCATTTCCAATTTTCAGTCTTGAAGTGACTGTTCTTAGTACATTGTAGTTGTTGTAGCTGCCTTTAGATAATTGTGATATTGCCACATATCATTCATAATAAAAGATGCCAACGTTGTCCTTCCTACTTTCTGTGCACTTAGAATGTTTATAAAATGTTTGATGAAATATTTTATTACAATGCAAAGTGTTGAAGAAATATATAGATCAATGTAATTTGCAAAGTGTTTGTTAAAATTACCCAACTAAAATTATAATATTGCCTATATTTGCATTGGGGATACTACATTGACAATTTGATTCATGAATGGTTTAGGTTAATTATCCTTGGTCAAGTTTTTTTAAGATCATGGAAGTAAGTGTAAACAGACTCCCTTGTTTTTTATCCACAAGAATGGGATTCGATACCCATTCAGTGAAAGGGACAGGGGAGATAAATCCAACTTTTGACAACTTTTCCACTTCTACCTTGATGGTGGCTGCTTTACGAGGATTTATAGGTCTTAGCTTCTGTCGAAAAAGTTTCACATTGTGGTAAGTTTTGATTTTGTGTTTGGAAATATGAGTGTCGATCCTTGGCATTTCATCATAAGTCCAAGTGAAAACATCATAGAATTCTTTGGAAGGCAGTGTAAATTTCAACTTCTTTGAGAGAACAATCTAGGTTGATCAATATGTTTTCCATAATGTCGAGTTTCTTAGAGGTACTGATTGGCATGGTTTTCAAATCGTTCACCATATTCCCTTCCATATATACCTGATTTGATGGTAGGAATCTCATACAACAATTCAAAACTCCAAAAGGGGTTCAACTTTTCCCTTCAACTTCTAACTTGCTCAACTTAGGAAGAACGTATGATTAATGATGCATATCTTCCCAAGGCCTCTCAAAATAGGCCATTTCTTCAAGGATAGCCTTGTTCAATGGTAAAACAATGTCTAAGAAGTGTCAAGAAGCAAGAGATTTGAAGGCCCAAATGGGTGTCATGAATTGATCATATTCCTTTTGAGGTGGAGTATCTTGGTCGAAATGTTTTGTATTGACTGACTAAATAACCTACCAGGAAATATTAATTATAGACAATGGAATAGTTGATCCGAGTCCTCAATTTTCATCTACTTATGTAGATAAACTAGGAAGACTCTAAGGATCATTTTCCAAATACAACATCTTAACGAGGGCGAAGATTGTGTCTCGGCATTTTTATTCAAACAATAATTTGAAAAAGTATCCATGGAATCTATGGCGAATGTTGGGATCACATGATTAGACTATAGTTGATGTATGTAATGGTTGGAGGAAGAACGAAAGTTCCCATAAGGGTGGACTACAATCTCAATCCCATATCAAGTTCCCTCGTCGAGTTATCTACCAATGATACATTGCATCCTACGAAAATAGATGGATCAAACAAGCAATAGTAACACTGTTAAATGGTGACAATATGTCCTTGATGAGGGAAACGAATCATTCAAAAGAGTGACGATACTATGGATGTCATAACATACACCCAACTATTCTCAACATCAGGTAGAAATCTAACGGAGTGTTGACAGCCTTAAGTTCCATTGAGATGGATTTTCCCCCAATTCCACTGTGAATGAGGGGATAATTACATGAGGTCTAAAAGAATGTCTAACTTGCTCAACTTGGGAAGAAAGTATGATTGATGATACATATCTTCCCAAGGCCTCTCAAAATAGGCCATTTCTTAAAGGATAACCTCGTTCAATGTTAAAACAATGTCTAAGAAGTCTCAAGAAGCAAGAGATTTGAAGGCCCAAATGTGTGTCATGAATTGATCATATTCCTGTTGAGGTGGAGTATCTTGGTCGACAATTTTTGTATTGACTAACTAAATAACCTACTAGAAAATCTTAATTGTAGACAATGGAATAGTTTATCTGATACCTCCATTTTCATCTGCTTATGTAGATAAACTAGGAAGAATCTAAGGATCATTTTCCAAATACAACATCTTAAAGGAGGCCGAAGATTGTGTCTTGGCATTTTTATTCAAACAATAATTTGAAAAAGTATCCATGGAATCTATGGCGAATGTTGGGATCACATGATTATACTAGAGTTGATATATGCAATGGGTGGAGGAAGAACGAAAGTTCCCATCAAGGTGGACTACAATCTCAATCCCATATCGTGTGCCCTCATCGAATTATCTACCAACGAGACATTGCATCCTACGGAAATAGATGGATCAAACAAGCAATACTAACATTGGTCAATGGTGACAATATGTCCTTGATGAGGGAAATGAATCATTCAAAAGACCGACGATACTATGGATGTCATAACATACACCCAACTATTCCCAACATGAGGTAGAAATCTAGTGGAGTGTTGACAACCTCAACTTCCATTGAGATGGATTTTCCCCCAATTCCACTGTGAATGAGGGGATAATTACATGACGTCTAAAAGAATGTTTATCGAAAGCTATCAACATGGTGGGTGAAAGAACAAATTTTCGAGAACTTAAGGTTCTCCAACTCGGTAGGGACATAGCACACATAAAATCTCCTTCATTAATAATAGTCCTAAATATGTTAGTTCCATATGATGATATTTGAATCTGAAAAGTGACTTGATCAGGGAGACAAGGTATAAAATTGTCCACGTCAAAGGTTATTAAACGAATATCAAATAATTGGAATTGCCAATGAATGGCAACAATGCCTATCATTTCATAGGGAAACTTTGGAAAAATTCTAAGGTTGACATAGTACACAAGGCTCGGGCCAAATCTTCAACGATACTATAGTTTTTGGAAACCCAAGAGTCAGAATTATGCGCCACGCTTAGGAGGACAAGGCATCAAATCAATTGTTGATTTATCTATCAAGAGAGGGATAAGCAGTTGCTACATAAATGCTTCGTTGTCCTTTGATCTAGAATTAAGATCATCATAATTACAAGTCATGGTATAAACATTGATATGTCACTCACCAACATATATGTTCACCCACAACGGATTGCCCCCTTGGAAATGATCCCTCTTATTGCCTCCTCGTGGAGGTAAAAGGTTATTCATGACACCAATAATCAACTGTTGTCCCTGCTGAGGGAATGGACTGGTAAGACCAACGAGTTGATATGGCACTTCTCATTGTGCTAACAATCATTGAGCTCCCTCCAATTTGGGACATTGACGAGTCAAATGGCCATATCAACATAACTTACAAAGAAATTTGACCTTTTTCTTCTCCTTTTTTCCCCCACGAGCATTATTATTATTATTATTATTTCTAGACCCTTGCTTGGAATTTTTGTTCTTCCCTTTGTTTCCATCTTGTTTTTCGGTTCCCTTTCTAGTAAGAAGTATGCATTGAAAGGACGCCTGAGGTTTATGTAGGGCCATGGGTACCAATAGTGTTTTGAATAGTAGTAGGTGGATTTGAATATAAATACATTTGTCCCATTTTATTTTATGCCTAATTAGCTATGACATTCTAAATGAAACCAATCACACCATAAATATGATTGGTGCAATGGGTAAAACAACATAAAGAACCCTAGAATGAGAATTCACCAATTCAAGTTGTTGGGCTCCAATGATTGGTTGTTCTTTAGTATTGAGGTATTGATATCGTACAAGTTCATATCCTTGGAAATGTAAGGCAATAATGACTTCATGAACCAATCAACTATAAACTCATCGGATATTTGAGCTTTGATCATATGAAGTCCACTCCTCCATTCATGGATATGGTTAGAAATGCAAGCAGAGATATCATGTTAAAATGATGTCAATAATAAATTCCCCTCCTCATATTGAACAAGAAACTACAAATGTGTCAGGAATGTCATTGCTAAGGATACATAATCTCTTTATGTCAAGCATGAAATATTGATGTACCATTATGTATTTATCGTTGTCAAGGTATGCTAAAAAAAGATTGAGCCTAATACTATCATCCATCAATGAGTTGGAAGAACACCAAAGATGCAAGGTCGTGACATGGTTCACAAGATCTTCTCCAACCTTTCCTTCGAATTTGGGTATGTCCGGAAGTAACTTGGTTGGAATAGTGGACCAATTTGGGATGCGTAGCACCAAATAATTGGTCAACTTTGTTACATTGGAAATATTTAACTTTAGAAATGACGATTTAGTTTGGGAAAAAGAATTCCAATTATATTGGGACTATCCCATCATTTGGTTATACATCATGTTTCCACTAATGAAGTTTTCCCCTCATGAATTCCCACCGCCAAGGGAATAAGGTTGGTACATATGGAACCCAGGGCTATGAGGAAAAGTACCACTTAAAATGTTACCCATTCCTTGAAAGATTGTGCTTCTAGCTGGTATACCAAAAGACAAAGAAAATTTGCTTCCTAAAGATGTCATGGACATAAGAATGCGTCCACCTCCAAATGAAAATAGAATAGATGAACTCCCTATTGTTACATTTGGGTTGGGAAAAATAAGGGGGTTCTAACATTTATAGATGATTTCCCAAAATATGGCATTCTGAAAGAGAATGGGCAGCTACAATGAGGAGTAGAGGCCAAGGCACCAATCCCACTGACAAGGGTTACCACCGGTGTAGCTGTGATTGAGTCTTAGTCACAGTAGGATTAGTGCCCCCAATGGAAATGTCAAACACAAATATTTGTGCCCCTTATGGCAATACCAGATGAACGGACATCGATGCCCCCGACACCTAAGGTATTGGTGGTACTACTCATCAAGTTCCATTGGAACGATGGGTTAGGATGTGCGATAAGATCTCTATAGGAGAAGTCACAAACATGCATTACAACTAGACTCTAAGGATAAGTAAGGGACATATTGAAATTTTTCGAGGTTAGATCAAGAATATCCTCAATATTTAGGTGTCCAAAATTGTCACGAAGAGGATGGATGGGAGCCCTCATGTGAATATATCCTTTCAAAATGCTTAAACTTACTTGTCCTTTAAGGTCTTGTTCTTCTCCTTATTGTGCCTCCCTTGTGGGATTATTCACAATACCACGACCCTCTTCTTCTTCTTACTCACAAGGCCATGGGTCAAGGTTATTGATTCTTGCTTGGTTGTAGACAACTCTTTACTTTCAAGTTAAAGACCTATAGTCCTCCAAGAATGATAAAGTGAAAAATATGCCACCTTGAACTACCTAACTCGATCAAGAGAAATATAGACACAACCTAGTCAAACTATTTACAAACCACCCAAACACTTCACTAAAAAATACTAATCATAAACAACAAATTGCAACACACTCCCAAGGACTGGTTTAGGGTGTTTAGGACATAAAACTTGATCGATGAAAGGATAATTAGAAGAAACATTCTAGAAGTCAACCTCAAATGTTAAAGGCCCAAATCCAATTGACGAAGGGATGGCAGCTACTTACAGTAACTCCATCGCAACAATCACCCAAGGTTCAAGTACCTTCATGAATATGGACACCTTCCAAGAGAGCTAAGGCGGATGTTAGGCATTTGTCTCAGGTACCACAAATATTTCCCACCTGCTGTCACCGACATGAGAACCTAAAGAAAAGCAACTAACGATGTCACTTTACATAAAGGAAGTTGGGAAAAATAGTCATGGGTCAAGTTTCTTTGTATGCAAAAAGAATGTAGGGTCAATATTTAGACCTGAAACTTTAGAGAGAAATGGTCTCACTCTGAGGACTTTCCACTTCATCTAGAGTTCTCATACACGCATCGACCACTAAACAAACAAAGAGGGGATTATGTATGTACTTGCTTAGATTTACCAAGTGCTTGATGTGCTGTGTGACGCACTCTTTCCTTACAAATGTCATTTGTTACTAATGGATTTTACCCTCCCTAACAGTTCCTAGTGTTGATTTTATAACCTCAAAGAATTTCATTTCCGATCCTACACCGAGGGTCTACACTTGGACTATGCTGATTTTGTTGAAGAATGTAACTTCAGAAGATATTCTTATTGTATTGTTATTGTACTTCCTTCGAGGAATATTCATATTGTTTTTTATCATGAAAAAAGCCTAAAAGATATCAAGTAAAATAGACAAGTCGAACCAATGGGTAAACTACCCCAAACAATGGGCAATTTGCCCCGAACAATGGGAAAAATTGCCCCAGTCAAGTCAGCCCATTTAGGGAAGAATAAGTCGATCCAATTAGGTAAAAAGGTCATGTTATAACTAGTATAAATAAGAGTGGTGCCTAGCTCAATTAACATATCACTCACTCAAGCTAGTCCGCATTAGTAGAGATAGAAAGACAAGTTCGCTTTGGAGAAAGAGTAGCTACATTGAAGACATCTTATTCATGGGTTTCTTTGTTCTCGGGTTATTGTATGAGATTAACATTGTACTTGCTGATGAATCTATACTGAAGAAGTTTTGTTGGGTTTTTTCCCATGACGGGGTTTTCCCAAGATAAATGGTTGTGTACTCTTGTTTATGTTGTGCTTGTATATTGTGATAATATATAAATTATTTGAAGATATAACATCACCATCTTTATTATATTAAAATTCTAACATGGTTCTAGAGCTAGCTTGAAAGAATACTTTGTGCAGCATAAATTGTCGGAAGTGAAAACATGGTTTCTTGTTCCAAAGGGTTTTCACCATAGATTGGCCTGAAAAGGAGGACAAAGCAACTCACCCTAGGAGGGCACATTTTTATGTGGAGGAAGTTTCCATATTCGAGAACTTTGAATTTTGACTCTGTCACTGCTACTAAGGAAAACTAGGGCATCAATTTTTTCATACTTCTGTACACAGAGTTGGCTGAAGGAGGGATTTGCTCAACTCACCTTAGGGAGGTGCATCTTTCCCTCAAATCAGATTTGCAAAATTCCAAAGTTGGAAAATTAGGGTTTCTCTGACAAACCATATGTTAACTAGGTTGCGAATTTCAAAAGGCATCAAAGCAAGCACTTGGTTGGGGCATCTTGATTGGTAAGTATTATTATCTTTATTTCCATATGAGGTTCTCATTTTATCAAGATGACAAACAATACCAAGCTTGAGGATAAGCTTGAAGGAGATGATAACTTCCAAGCTTGGAAGTATAAAGTATTGCTCATTCTAGAAGAGAGTGATTTGGACAACTATGTTAAAGAGGAAGCTGTAGAGCCAAAGGGAGATGAAGGCAAGGCGAAACACAAGAAGAATTTGATTAGGGCCAAGAGGATCATTCCCGACTGCATCAAGGATCACTTGATTCCCCCATATCTCATCATTGAAGACTCCCAAGGATATTTTTTATGCATTGAAGAGACTATATGAAGGAAAGAACATTAATAGGAAGATGACCTTGAGAACTCAACTCAAGGTTGTGAAGATGCAGAACTCATAAAGCATCCAATCCTATTTCACAAGGGCCAGGCTCCCGAATCAAAGAACAATTAGAAGCTATTAGAGAACATATTGAAGAAGCAAAATTGGTGATGACTACATTCAATGTTATCCTGATATCATAGGAATCATTCATTGAAGGGATTTGTTCTAGAAGGAATCTCACCATATTTAGTAGGCTATGGGAGAATTGTACATAAGAGGAAGTTGGAATTGAAGCCAAAGAAGAGAAGATGGTTGAAGAAGACAATCAAGCCTTAGAAGTTCATGCAAAGAAGAGAAAGAAAGAAGAACTCTCTCACAAGAAGCCTGGAATATTCCAAAAGAATCATAGAAGTCATAAGGATTACTCAAACTACAGATGTTACACTTGTGATGAAAAACGACACCTTGCAAGAGATTGCTCTATAAACAAAGGCAACAACAAGAAAGGAAAGAAGAAGAGGCATCATGCTCATACTATAGAAGATGATGGACCAATTAAGAAGAGAGCAAGGGAAGAATCCTCGAGTGATGAAGGATATCTCTTGATTTCAACACTCACAAGGTAAAATTGTTGATGCGATAGTAATTGGAGAGCAAGAGGGAGGCTTGTACAAATTAAAAGGTTGACCAAATCAAGCATTGGTTCATGACACTATGGAACCAAGTGAACTATGGTACATAAGGCTTTCGTACATATACACTTCAAGACTTTACCGATCCTAAGAAAAATGGTGTCTGGTCTACCCGAGATCCAGAAAAAACATGATAGTGTATGTGAAGAATCTATTTCCAAGCAAAAGGAGATCTTGAATCCAGTACATGAGTCCAAGGATGAAGACTTCATAAGCTTCCAGACTAGACGAAGAAGAAGATCAAGGTCTTCAAAATAAGATGATGGAGTAGAGTACTCTTCCAGAAACTCTAGTAACTTTTGCAAGGAGGCATAAACCAAAAGGGATCATACAAAACACATGAAAGTTAAGTATTTATTGTCATTAGAATTCCTGAGTATTTTGAAGAATATTGCTCATAACAGTTACATGTAGATCTGTGATACATTTTCTTTTATGCATTTATATATGACTAAGATTGACTAGCAGTAGGCTCATGTAGTGTATGTTATGAGTAAGTGGCCTATAGTGTTGCACAACATCCCACGAGTCCTTAATGGAGCTAGTTTAGAATGAAACCTCTTTGATAACATGTTGAGAGCAGTGCACGCTCTTAATAGTATGTTCTGGTAGAGATGGAAGGCATATAGATAGTTACCGTGTGTATATGGGATATGGATCAGTATTATGTTGAAGCATTGGCTAAGATGTATTGGTTACGTGACTGTGTAAGTTATGCATAAGAAGTTGTCATTACATGGAATGTTACTAATCATATGACTAAATTTGACTTTTAGGAAAAATCGTGTGCTATGACGTACAAGAGAAGGATGATAAGACTTGTTCCAAAGAACAAGTGATGAATGTTCAGTAGTGACCTTCAAGCAAATTTACAAAATCAAACATACTAAGGACGTACAAGGCAAGGTTCATGGTTTCTCTCAGAAAGAGGGAGACGATTATGACGAGACGTGTGCTCTTGTAGCAAGATACACTTCAATCAGAGCTATACTTGCGATAGTTGCAGTGATGAAGTGGAAGGTACACCAGATGGACGTGAACACAACTTTTCTTAATTGTGTAGTAGAAGAAGAAGTGTATGTGCACTAGCCACTGGGATTCGAGACACAGGACGGGAAGATACATGTGTGCAAGTTGAAGTAGGACTTGTACAGTTTGAAACAGGAACCCAGGACATGGTACGACATGATTGAAAAATTTCTGACGAGATTTGGCTCTACCAAGAGTAAAGAAAATCCCAACTTTTACTTCGAGGTTGAGGATGGAAAACCAGTGATACTACTTTTGTATGTAGATGAACTATTCCTGATAGGTGACAAGAAGCTCAATGCATAAACAAAGAGGAGACTTGCCACATAATTCGAAATGAAATACCTGGGTATGATACACTACTTCATAGGTCTTGAGGTGTAGTAGAATCCATAATAGATTTTCCCTAGCCAAGGAAAACATGTACTAAAGATCCCGAAGAGATTGGGGATGATAGATTGCAAGGCCATGACCACACCAATGGCATAGAATTTGAAGTTATTGTGTGATACTTCTTCAAAGACAGTGGATTCCACAATATACAGACATATGATTGGTTCGTTGATGTATTTGACGAACACGAGGCCGGATATATGCTTTGCGTTGAACACATTGAGTCAGTACATGGTAGAGCCTACATGTGTTCACCTTATTGCGGCAAAGCATGTGTTGAGGTAGCTGAGGGGTACGATTGATGATGGGCTCAGATATGCAACATATCAGAATATTAACCTATAGGGTTGTGTTGATGCAGATTGGGATGGTATTTTCACAAACAGGAAGAGTATTTCAGGATGCTGCTTTGGTTTGGGATCGGGTATGATCTCCTGGTTCATAAGGAAGCAGACAAGTGTGGCACTCGGTAAAACTGAAGCAGAGTACATGGAAACTTGTTCAAATAGCTGTGAATTAGTGTGGCTTCGTAATTTACTTGTGGGATTGTTTGATCTCGAGTTAGAGGTGACTTGTATTTTCTGTGACAACCAGAGTTGTGTGAAGTTGTCCGAGAACCCAGTGTTTCATGACAAGTCGAAGCAAATCCAGATTAGGTACCACTATATCAGGGATATGGTGCCGAGAGGAGCAGTGAGGCTCTAGTATGTCATGACAAATGAGCAGATAGTAGATGTGTTGACCAAGCCTATGTCAAGAGAGGTTTGAGTACTTAAGGGACAAGCTTGGAGTTGTCCAGATCGATGATCCTCGAAAGAGGGAGGGGTGAGAAACATAGCACGTGTGAGATGCAAGTAGTCACGTAGTGATGTAATTTGTGCTCCTGGGTGGGTCTTCACTTGAGGTGATGTGGTAGTGGGTGGTTATTTTGGTGACATAATGTGGGCTCTCGAACTACAGTCATGAGGATGCAGTAGGTAGTCACATTGGTGACATAATTGAGTCTCCTAACTACTAATGCTATGTTGGGCATACATGACATGTGCGAAGAGGCAGGTGGTCATTACGTGACGTAATTTGTGGTCCTGGGTTGTTCTCCACATGATGTGACGTGATAGTGGGTTGTCACTTCAGTGATGTAATTTGTGCTCCTAGACTATACTCACGAGATTCGTGTTGCCGATATGTGTGAAGATGCAGGTGGTCATTGGGTGACGTAATTCATGGTCCTAGGCTGGTCTCTACATAATGAGATGTGATGTGCTAGAGAGTAGTCACTTTGGTGATGTAATTTGGGCTCCTAGGATACACTCAATAGATGATATGGACACATAGGGAGGTAACACAGGTGGTCGTTGTGGAGACCTAATGAGGGCTCCTGGCCAGGACTCACTTGATGGCTCACTCATAGAGAACCTCTA
The DNA here is from genome assembly GCA_027924585.1 of Larix kaempferi. NCBI lineage: Eukaryota > Viridiplantae > Streptophyta > Pinopsida > Pinales > Pinaceae > Larix > Larix kaempferi. The sequence goes on from BSBM01000099.1 coordinate 12,703,200, forward strand.
GTGATGTATAAATTCGAGAGATGTCACAAGTCAATGGTCAGAGTATAGAGTTGTAGCAGCAGTGATGACGTTGGCTCTGGAAGAATACCTTCCTTATTAAGAGGGAGTGTTGAAGAATGTAACTTTGGAAGATATTTTTATTGTATTGTTATTGTACTTCTTTCGAGGAATATTCAAATTGTATTTGATCATGAAAAAATCCTAAAAGAAATCAAGTAAAATATACAAGTTAGCCTAGTGGGTAAATTGCCCCAAGCAATGGGAAAAACCTCCCCAGTCAAGTCAGTCTATTTAGGGAAGAACAGGTCGGCACATTTAGGTAAAAAGGTCATGTTATAACTAGTATAAATAAGAGTGGCACCTAGCTCATTTGATATATCACTCACTCAAGCTAGTTCGCATTAGTAGAGACAAAAAGACAAGTTCACTTGGGAGAAAGAGTAGCTGCATTGAAGACATATTATTCTTGGGTTTATTTTTTCTCAGGTTACTGTACAAGATTGACATTGTACTTGTTGATGAATCTATACTTAAGAAGTTTTGCTAGGTTTTTTCCCGTGAGTTCCCAGGATAAATTGTTGTGTACTCTTATTTATGTTGTGGTTGTCTATCTTTTAGTGATCCTATTGCATATGGTTATTGTCATGATATATAAATTGTTTCAAGATCTAACATAACCATCTTTATTATATTAAAATTCTAAGAGATTTTCTATAAGGAAAAAGTCTAATTCCTTTTAATTACTGTTCATTTTATGGTTGTTCATTACACAATATGATGTGGAAGTGAAACTAGTGGTGTTTTTAAGACTTCCTAGGAATATTAAAATGATAAATACGTTGAAAACTTTAACCAAGAAATGATTTGTATCTTTAACAAAAACCACGTATTCCTTTTTAATTTTGTAAATCAAGAAAAATAAAGAAATCAATCTCAATCAACCTAAAAATACGATTATTTTCCCTTTTTCCAAATTGATTTTAACTAACTCATGCAAACCAAAACAAATCTTTAAAAATTGAAAATCAACTTTCAATGAAATTCTAATATGCAACTACAACATACAAAATTAAAACTTTGTTTCTTTTTTCTCTTGAGATAGAAAAGCAAACTCTAAATGCCTAAAACCAAGTTAATTCTAAAATTGAGAGATACAAGCTTTCAATCAAAACAATGGAGCACTCTAAAAGATAAAATAATCTAAACGAAGTTGGAATATTCTCACAATTCAAGAGACTTATGGCTATCTAGAAGGAAAGGAGCGTTGCATGCACTTTTCCTTTGAGCAAGGCATGTATATATGCACTTTCCCTTAGTGCAAGAGATGTACATACACTAATATATATGCACACAATCAAGTATACAACCTAAAAAGTGTCCAAATTCACAGAATATGAAAACTAGGAATATTAAAAAACAAACTTATTCTAATCTAGTTAGAGAATCAATAAATCTTATTAAAGAATTAAGACTTTGAGGGTAGAAATTATAGGGAGAAACAATCATAACAGAGAAAAACTCAAAGAGTTATCCCTAGTAGAGTTGTCAATTATGTTAGCAAGAATAATCCCCAATGACTTAGGGTAGATCATTGATAGAGAAGAATGTATATAACAATCTAATTACCGAAGAACACCATGTTATATTCATAAATAACTATTGAGGGAATTGAAAACATACACACACACACACACACAAAGACACACACTCCAATGCACTTTCACCACTTCGAATAATCACTTAGAAACTTTCACACAAAGAAATAAGAAAAACTTTCTCAAGTCCTTTCGGTTACAACAATGATAATCATAAAGATAATAAAGTTAGTTATATGTTGATCTTAACTAATATATCAACAAACAAGAATACAAATGCAAAGCAATCAAGCATTTAACAACATGTTCGGTGGGGGAAGAGGAGAGATCTTCATATTAATAAAGAACAACAAATATGTTTACACCTTATAATTAAATTACCGGCACCTTCATCACCTAGACCACTTATCACATTGACTTCAATTTCAAGAATCCTTGCTATATGGAATGGGAAATTCTTTGACTATTTAGATCCCTCCACTCAGTAAGCCACTCATGTACAATAACAAGGGTTCTTATAGAATACAAGAATGATAAAAACACATAAAATCTATGAAAACTTTCAGCATAGTGGTGCTCCAATTATCTCTTCCCCTTATCCAACATTTAGATTTATGTTTATAGTCCCAAAAATCAATTAAGGTCATTGGAAATGGGAGTTATGGCTTGGAAAAACCCATAAATCGGCTCAAGGGAACCATAAAAATGCAAATTTATTATTTTTTTCACCCTTATTACAATGCATACACTCTTTCTAAGAGGGAAATCCACATATGTACTTGTTTTTACTTTAACCAAGGCACATATGTACACTGCTTTCCTTTATAGAAGGCGCATGTAAATGATAAAAACATGTTTTTTTTAATAGTTCTTTTAGAAAATAATGGTATTGCAAATACCAATGCTTCGGTCCATAACTCATTATTGATCAAGAGGACCATAGAATGATAGAACAACATTTCTAATTACCCCCCAAAACCCATAGAGACCTATTGTATGCATGGGCTCTAGGAAACTTGACACCTCACCCTCATGCATTGTTATTTATTTATTGTTTATCTTGTAAATATACACCCCCTTGGTCTAGCTTTTTCCCTTTTTATTTATTTTTAATTAAGTAAATAATCACCCCCCTTATGTGTCACTTCGAGAAATTCCATTTCATTAAAATAATAATATTTCAAGTGGTCACTAAAAGTCCATAAATTTTCTTAGGAATTAATACCAAAATGAGGTCACTCCTAGTTACCTTTGAGTAGATCAGAATCTAGAAGGTTTATATTTTGAAGAGTAAGGGCTCTACACCTTTAATGTTGTTGGGTTAATCTCGAATCAATCAGAGGGTAATTAAGATAACCTTAATTCTTTCGGTGTTGGGTTTAGAATTGGTGGTTTATGGGCCCATGGTATTGGGTATCCCATGGAACTTGATGTGATGAAGCCTATTTAAAGACTTTAAGAAATCCATCGTAAAATGCCCTAAGTGGCATTGTGTTTTGATGGCTTGGCCAAGGAAATAATAGATATCTATTTGGATGGTGATTTTCCCAATTAAGGGTTTCCAAGGTAACCATTGGTTTTATGTGCTTGCTTTTGTTTCTCATGCCTATCTTCTTGTGCTAATTCTCTCTCTTAGCTATAACATTTGGTATCAAAGCTTTATAAGTCTAGACTCTTTAGCAAGAATGGCCTAGGTGTTTCCTGGGTGGTGGATTAGAGATTGGTAGACCTGGATTCTCTCACTCTCACAAGAATGGTTTGGTATTGGGATCCATAGAGAGAGAGAGAGAGAGAGAGAGAGAGAGAGAGAGAGAGAGAGTACGTCACAATTGTTGCATTATTCATTTGATCTGTTAAATATTATGAATCTATTTGCTTTTCTTCCTTAAGAAGCTAGGGGATCGAGAAAAAAACATGTTTGCTTGGTGCACAAAGCTATTTTTTGGTGTATTTTGTTATGGAAATGGTGTTTTTATGAGTTAATATGCAATTGAAAAATGAGTTGGTTGGAAAGGCATCATGGGGATTGATGATGGTATAATGGTAATGCATGGACACAAAGCAGATGAAAAAGTAATTGGTTTATAACGCGTAAAAAAATAATAGTCATAGTGATAGTGAATATTATGAGAGATCGTGTAATGTGATATAACGGTAGGAACGTTATAACGAGTAAAAAAAAATAGTCATAGTTATAGTGAATACGTGATATGACGGTAGGAACGTTATAACGGGTAAAAAAATAATAGTCATAGTGATAGTGAATATTATGAGAGCTATAATGGGTAAAAAAAAATAGTCATAGTGATAGTGAATATTTTTCAGCGAAAAAAAGCAACTATTGATATTCAAAGAGAATCAAATAGGACAATGATCGGTTTGATTCAAGGACTGAATCATTTAACAACTTTCTGATCCCAAAGTCTTGCTTAAATAGGCTACATCATTACATTCTTCCCATAACAAACCTGATAGGCTACAAGCCTCTACAACAAAAAAGAAAGTCTAGCTTTTTAATAAAAAAAGTAGATATCACCACTGTCCACTATGGCATTTTCTAGCCATTCATCCCAGATAAGATGACCTTCCAAGCCCTCCAGAGCCTGCTTTGAAAGTTTATCCGCCATTGAATTGTTTTCTCTATAAATATGCTCAAAAGTGATGTTATGCTGCATAGAAATTTCTCTTTAAGTGCGAATGCACCAGTGCCAAAGGTTAGTGATATTGAGTTTAAAGTGCCCCATTTCCCACTTGATTGTTACCCGAGAATCTCCATAGACTTTGAGATTCACTAAACCAAAAATATTTGCCATTTTTAAGACACACCAAAGAGCCAAAATTTTTGCTTTCATGTTCGTGCCCATTCCACAATTGAGACGAACAGAGAAGTAATGATCTTCATTCAAAAAGATTACTCCTCCTACTGCATAAATCCCATTTTGTGATGCCCCATCAAAAAAAAGAATAGGTTGATTTACTTTGAAAGAAAAATTTTGAACTCTGCCAACCTTCAAACTGTGATCATCATTCTTATAGGCTAAATACATCTTCAACGCAGTCAATCCACAGACCTTTTCATCTAGCTATACATTCTAGAAAATGGCACAATTCCTAGTGTACCAAATAGCCCACGAAATACAAATTGCAATGCTGAAAACATGCTTATAGTTTCTGAACCAGTTTAATAAACAACGATTGAAATCACCAACATCCCAAGGACGAGAAAGGTTCAGATTTGCAGAGACAAAGGCCCACACTTTGCTAGTGAAGCTGCAATTTACTAATAGATGTTTAGAAGTCTCTGAAGAAACCAAACAAAGGTTGCATCTGCTTGGGCCAGTCCACCCACGCTTAAGCAGGTTCTCCCATGTCTTGAGCTTATCTTGAATAGCTAACCACAAGAAACATTTTATTTTCAGAGGAATAGACCACTTCCAGAGTCTCTTGTACCACCAGTCTTGAGGAAAGATATATCTATCTTGAATTATTCTTAAATAAGTTGTTTTAGCAGTGACTACTCCAGTATTGGCGTTTCCACACCACACCAAATGATCAGGATCCGAATTAATTTTCACACCAGCAGAGTTTAAAGATCTGATATAATTTTTCCATTCAATTGCATAGCACCCAGAAAGTCCAAGATCCATGGCGTTCATCCACACAACCGGACTGGCCTCACCATTCCTTCGAATAGCAATTATGTCGAGGGTATTCAAGCCGAGAACCTGTAGATAGTTGACTAACATAATGAAAAGAGGAAAATAGTCCTCCATTCCTAAGACTTGATCTAGCCCGATTCTAATATTAGTGCCTGATCCCACTTGCCAAAAGAGATCTTGCTTGAGCCATTTGAAGACTTTCATGAAACCCCTCCACACAGGAGAGAAGTTCCATCCCTTCAAGCACGAGTTTCAAATCCATAATAGCACATTTGGCTTCATATATTTGTGTTGCATAATCCTGGACCAAAGTGAGGTCCCAAAAATAAATCTCAAGAGGTTTTTGAGCCTAAGAGCTGCACTGAAGGCTTCCAAATCCTTGATTCCCCAACCCCCATATCTTTCAGGCCTTGAAATGGCTTGCCAAGCAACCATTGGCACTTTAACAGCTTCAGAATTCCCTGACCAAAGAAAGTTAAAAAAAAATTTTCTCATAGAAGATATTATAGAGGTCGGCACTTCAAGCAAAGAGAACCAATAGACAGGAATGCTAGATAGCACTGTCTTGACAAGAATAAGTTTTCCACCAATGGACAAAATTCTAAAAGACCAATGCTTGATCCGCTTCTCAATTTTCTTCAAAAGCCAAAACCAATCTTTTATGATATAATTATTCGGTTTCAATAAGAACCCCAGGTATTTGAAACCGTCCTCCAGGGGGCACCACTGAAAGGGAAGGACGGAGGTAATGCTTCTCGTAAGGAGATCGTTTGAGTTGAAGTGATAGAAGCTAGATTTTGCAAAACTTACCTTCATGCCAAACGCATTGCAGAAAGTCTGAATAATGATGTTGTAAGCTTTCCATTCTGCAACTGATTCCATGCCTCCCACCAACACATCATCAACAAAAAGAATATGAGACCTCACACAGTCCTTGGCCAACTTAATACCCTTAATCCAACCATTTTCCACAGCTTGATTGACTAGCCTGCTAAAACCATCCATAACAAGAATGAAGAGGAGTGGGGAAAGAGGACACCCCTGACGGATACCTCTCGAGCAGCTGAAAAAAGACGAGGGAGAGCCATTGACTAACACAACATTATTCATCGAAGTGATACAAGCCATGATCCACCTTATCATCTGAGGAGGAATACCAATCCTTATCAAAATTAATCTTAAAAAGTTCTAATTGACCCGATCATAGTCTTTCTCTAAGTCCATTTTGAGCAAAATGGCTTTCATCTTTTTTGTTTTAATGTTGTGCAACATCTCTTGAGCTATCCCCAAAGCATCATGAATCTGTCGCCCCGAAAGGAAACCAAATTGCTCTGGAGATATAAATTCAGAGAGCACCAATTTCAGTCTTTGAGCAATTATCTTTGCAATCAGTTTGTACACAAGATTGCATAAAGCAATCGGGCGAAATTCCCCAAACGAAAGAGCTTGTTGCTTTTAGGAATAAGAGCAACAAAGGTTGCGTTGAGTCCTCCAGGAATGACACCATTAACCCTTGAGAAATTTACCATGCTTTTTAACTCATTACCCATTATATCAAAAAAATGGATAAAAAGCTCCATCGGCCATCCGTCTGGCCCGGGGCTTTTTTCTTTAGCAAACAACTTTAAGGTATCTTCAATTTCAGTCAAAGAAAATTCTTCTTGCAAATGATCTGCATTATCTTCATTAAAAAACCTCGGATAAAGCCTAGCCACATTGATCTGATCTTGAAGAACACAGTCTCCCATATCCATGTAAATATGTTCAAAATAATTGACTGCTTCCAATTTTAGCTGATCAGTCCTAGAGATCAACAGACCCTGAGCATCTTGGATTTCCCAGATTGTATTCATATTTCTTCTAGCAGTGTCAAATTTATTAATTTTTTTTTAGTTTTTATCCCCATGAGCCAGCCAGATGGCTCTGCTCTTAAGGTGCCATTCTTTTTCCTCCTGGACCAGTAGCTCCTCTTTTTTCTGTTCAAGCTTTTTCAAAAGTTCAAAGGACTTTTCATCTGAGGAGTTTGAAAGATTTTCCTCAAAGGATTTATGAATTTGCAATTCCAGCTGATCTGCCAGCTTTCTGTTTTTGATCCAGACTGTAACAACTTCTTTTAGAGCTTTCAACTTATGGCAAAATCGAATCATTATATTATCCTCCTGACCCCTATAATTCAGCCATAAATCTTTGACCATAGAGCAGAACTGATCATCCATTAGCTAGGAACTGTTAAATTTAAAAGGAGATGAAGATCTTTGTCCATAATCATCCAGTTGTAACACAATAGGCCAATGGTCAGAGAATTTATTCTCAAAAACCCAAGTCATATATCTTTGAAATTGGACCAAAAAATTTGACTTAATAAGAAACCTGTCAAGTCTTTTATGAACACCAGCCCTACCACATCTAACGTTTGACCATGTAGGTCTCATCTTCACAGGTAAAATATCAATTAAGTCGTTCTCAACATAAAACTTAGAAAAAAAATCGACCATGTCATCCAGATTAGCCGAATGTCCCCAAACTTCAGAAGCTGAGCAAGTGTGGTTCAAGTCCCCTGCAATAATCAAATTTGGAAGTCTCAGAAGACCAGACTCTTGAAGTGTCTCCCAAAATCTCTTTCTCTCCTTGTAAGGTGCATAGCAATTTAAAATTTCAAGCGACTGGTGCCTTCCACAAAAGGAACCCTTCAGGAGGATACCCCAAGGAGTAGAATGAGCTTTAAACGAGAACAGGGTCGGATTCCAAGCAACTGAGAGGCTCCCCGAAAGACCACACGAAGAGACAGCAACAACCTCCCAATTAGGCAGAACCTTACAAATCTTGGTAATAGCAAATGAATCATCACACATGGTTTCTTGGAGTAAGACAATAGCTGGGCTAGTAGCAGAAAAGAGATTGGATAAGGCCTGAGCCCTAGAAACCTTACCCAATCCACAAACATTAAGAGAGATAATGGACATCAAGGACCAGCTGCAAAGGGAGGCACCACTCTAAGGCCCTTAGGATATGAAGAAGAAACAAACCCCTCATCCTCCAACCTTTTCGAAACAGGAGCATAAGAATCAAGAGCAGGGTTAGCAGAAGCAGACAAACCTTTCTTTTTCTTTCCTCTACGGATGGTAACATTTTGAAATTTAAGAGCATGTAAAGGGATTGCATCAGACTCTAAGCCAGGGTTTTTAGAATAAATGGACAATGGAGGAAACTCCATACCTTTCTTCGATAAAAGATAGCCACTCTCATTTAAAATAGAAGTGTCTTCCAATGAAAGGGGATTAGTCGAATCAATTAACAAAGGCTCAGCTGAATTTGACCCAACCGGAACAGAAGACACCTCCCTGGAAGATTCCAAAGGAATAGAGATAGGGTTTTTGGGACAGATCACTTCTTCCAAAAGAGGCTCAGGAGGAAGGGAATCAATCAATTCAACATCATTAAGATCATTTATCAGACTACGCCCCACCAGAGACCCATCCAGAAGCTGACCTTCCTTGTCAACTAAAAGACCAGTCACCAAATCATGTCTCAAAATTACCTCGCCCTTAGAAATACGCTTAGAAAGATCATTCTCAGACTTTTCAATAAACAATAATTCATACTTAGAAATTTCTGAAAATAATTCTGGATAGTTGGGAATAGACTTACCCGGGAGCGAGCTTAAGCTCTTAGAAAGCAAGTTTTTAGGAGTAGAAAGCTCAAAGGAGTAGAAGACCGCTCTGTGCTGCCGAATGGAGGAGCAATTGGCTTCAACATGCCCAATTTTCCAACAAACAAAACACCTAAATGGTATCTTGTAAAAATATAATCTTTGTCTCCAAACCCTGCTTTCCCACGCTACCTCGACTTCTGCAGGCAATCCAGGATGCATGTCCATCTCTACCATTACCTTGGCAACCCTCCTGTCCATTCCACACAAATTATGTTTATCAAATCGAATAAATCTTCCCACCACATTCGCCAAGCCCATAATCACTTCTTCAGACCAGGGTTCGAAGGGAAACCTAGGAATGAGCATCCAGAGGTGCCAAATACCTTGAGGTTTCCTGAGAGGGTCGAAGTTCACATGCCAGCGCTTAAGAAAAATTGAACCCTGCTTAAAAACCCAGAATTTCAGAAGGATTTGATCAATGTCGAAAGCTTCTGGAAAGATGATAATGATCTATCTATTCATCAACAGATTGATACGCGGTGCCATTCCCGTCAAGGGGGACCCAATACTTGTTCACCCAGTCTGAGATTTCTAGTTTCGAACCAGAGGCAAATTCTAGTCTTCCAACTAGAGCTCGCTCTGCAAGCATTTCTATCTGAGCTAGATTAAAGTCAGTGTCGATTTCATACTTCTCAACCACCTCCCAAGATTTAACTGCCTTCAGTTGCCTCCTGGCCTTTGCCCTAAGACCAAACAAATTTGCATTTTTAGGGTTACCAGCTCCCGAACCAGACCTCACCTGCAGATTAGGGTTACATGCGCCCAAACCAGACCGCACTTGCAAATGATTTGAAACAACAAAAGAATCCAGGCAAGGGGAAGGGACTTCCATAATGGAATGTCATCGGATCAACCGGTGAAGAAACCGACAGCTGCAGAATTGGAACAGTGACAGCGAAGAGACCCTACCACCAAATCAGAGAAATGATGGTGACAGCTACCTCACATCATAAAAAATGTCAACTGAAAATCATCCCACCAAGGAAAACCCAACAACTGCAAAAAATGAAGACAAGTGTCCCCATAAGCCGAAAAAACCACCAAACACTCCCACAGGTAGCTGCTTAAAAAATAGGTTAGAGAGAACGAGTGGAAGGCTGCAGCGTAAGCCAAAAATTTCCCACGTTTTTTATACTTGGTTGGTACTAGGCTGATTCGGAAGAATCAGCTAGACTCGAAGTTGTCGCAGACCCACACATCCATCAACCTCAACCATAATTTTCAGCAGAAGACCATCGAGGGAGCGATTCTGAAAACCCTAGATGCAGCGCCATCATCTTCCTTTATAAATATTTTTTTCCATAGTGATAGTGAATATTATGAAATATCTTGTCGGCAAAGAATAATAATGATACTGAATATTATGGGAGAGATCTTGTAACGTGATATAACATTAGTAACGTTATAACATTGGTAACATGTCGACAACAAATAATAGTGATGGTAGTGAATATTATGGGAGAGATCTTGTAACCTGATGTAACCTTGGTAAAGTTATAATGTCGACAAAAAATAATAGTGATAGCAACATGTAAGTTTGTCGGCCATTAATAAAATTTAACATAAAGTAAAAAATTATAATATGAGGGAGATCTTGTAACTTTAAGTTTGTGATATTATTGTCCGCCATAAACAAAAAAGAATAATACAAAGTAAAAAGTAATAAATATTATGTCGGCCTTAAACCAAAAATAATAATACAAATTAAAAGTAATTAACATACTCAAATAATTAAAAGTAATACAAAAATAATTGTAAATTTTGTTTAATATACTCACTTTTTAAAATAATAGTTTTAAGTGTAGTGCTTTAAATTTGAATTTAGTTTTTCTAAAAATAGAATTATAAATTTTGTTTAATATACTTACTTTTTAAAAATAATAGTTTTAATGGCCGTGGATGTGTAAAAACATAAAGAAGTAAAAAAAAATATTATAGCTAACATAAAAACTAAAAACATAAAAGTAAAGAAATAAAAACTAAAAACATAAAAGTAAAGAAATAAAGAAGTAAAAAAAAAATATTATAGTGGACATAAAAGTAGAAACCAAAGAAGTAAAAAGAATATTATAGCCGACATAAGAATAGAAAAGAAAAGCAGCCATAATAATAGTTAAATTTGCTAACTAATAATTAGAATTGATAACCAAATATAACTCCAAACAAAAAGAGATTTGAATCTTGGTCTCTACGTTAAGACAAGCCTAACCACGTCACTACTTACCAATAAATCACACATAAATGGTGTTAAAAAAATATATACCTATTGATTTGATTGATTGCATTTATTTCAACAATGCATTGTTTTTTACATGTATACATTGAATATATCAATTTAATAAAAAAACATGCTTGCATTGATTTCAAAAATGCATTGGTTTTTGTTATTTACATCTATACATTGAATTTATCAATCTAATAAAAAGATGTAAAAAAATATATTGTAGCCAACCTAAAAAATAGAAATATAAGAAGTAAAAAAATATATTGTAGCCAACCTAAAAAATAGAAATATAAGAAGTAAAAAAATATTATAGTGAACATAAGAAGTAAAAAAAACACAAGATGCATGTTGATTTGATTCGTTGCAACAGCCATAATAATAGTTAGACTTGATAACTAACTATATTCCAAGAAAAAAAGGGTTTTGAACCTTGGTCTCTAGGTTAACACAAACCCAATCACCTTACCCCTACCAATAGACCACACACAAATGTTGTTAAACAATAGAAGATGCATATTTATTTCATTCGTTGCATTGATTTTCTAGTTTAACAATTTACTCATACTTATTACTTACATTATTATAATTCTCATAATTCTTTCTGTGTTTTCAACTTAACCTGTTCCTTACAATGTTGAAATTTTTTATTGCATATTTTTAAGTGTAGATGTTATTATGTGGACGCATTGATTTCAGTGTATGGACGCATTCATTTTAGTGAATGGACGCATAGATTTCAGTGTATGGAGTTTTTTATTGCATATTTTTCAGTGTAGATGTTATTATGTGAACGCATTGATTTCAGTGTATGGATGCATTCATTTCAATGTATGGAGGCATTGATTTAGGTGACAACAAAAGAACGAGAAGAAGACTTGAAACGAAAAGCAGAAAAACAAAAATAATTTTGAAAAAGGAAGTTGGACGAAATGATAGTAGAAGAACTAGAAGAACGAAGAAAACGAAACGCTGATTGACAAAAAGAATATCGAAAAAGAAAGTTAGACGAATTGACAGCAGAAGAACGAGAGGAAGAAAGAAAACGAAACGTTGATCGACAAAGAGTGTATCGAGAGAGAAAGTTGAAGCAGTTGGAAGAACAAAGAAATCAAATTGCAGAACAACAAATAAATCAAAATGTACAAAATGACGAAATGACAGCAGAAGAAGGAGAAGAACGAACAAAACAAAATGCAGATCAAAAAAAAAAAAAAAAAAAAATAAAATAAAATTAGGCGAATTGACAGCAGAAGAACAAAGAAAAAGAAACGTTGATCGACAAAGAGCGTATCGAGAGAGAAAGTTGAAGCAATTGGAAGAACAAAAAAATTCAGTTTGCAGAACAACAAATAAATCAAAATGTACGAAATGACAGAAGAAGAAGGAGAAGAACAAACAAAACAAAATGCAGATCAACAAAAAGAGAATCAAAAAAATAATTTAGGCAAATTGTTTCTATTTTCCAGTTTAACAATTTACTCAATCCTTAATACTTATTACTTACATTATGATAATCCTCGTAAATGTATATGTGTTTTCAACTTAACCCGTTCCTTACAATGCTGATCAAACTTCAGTTTTGTGTCACCGCCCACGACTGAAACCAGCCTAGATCCAAATCCTAGGCTCTATCAAGCACCGAGAGGGATCAAATATCCCGAGGTACAAACCTCTCCTTTAGTGCAATACCTGAGCCGAGGTTTGCACCTCGGGAGATTTGACCCCTCTCGATGCTTGATAGAGCCTAGGATTTGGATCTATGCTGGTTGTATTTGGAGCAAGAAACATGTATATTTCTCATAGCATTGCATGCTGGAGCATACAATTACAAGCATTTATTTTTAGAGTTGTGTGTTAATCACATGTAAATGGGCATACAGTTGCAAGACCTTGTATAAGCATGCACACCCCTTGCTTGATTGGTTGGATCACAATTTTAAGGTTTAAATGTAGACTTAGGTGATACATGGGCATTTCATATTCCCAATACATGGTTATAAAATTTGAGGGTAGGTGGTTATCCCAAGTCAATTTTAAAGGGAGGATGTTGAGTTAATATTGACTCGGTCACAGAGTAATTAAGATAACCTTGATTCGATCAATGATGGGTTTACAATTGGTGGTTTATGGGCCCATGTTATAGGGTAACCCATGGTATTAATTGATGTGATGAAGCCTATTTAAAGGATTGAATAACTCCATTGTAAAATGCCATGAGCAACTTGGTGTTTGGCCATCTTAGCCAATGAAATGATAGATATTTAGTTGGATGGTAATTTTCCTAGTTAAGGGTTTATGAGTAAATATTGGCTCTATGTGCTTACTTGTGTTTCTTATGCCTATCTTGTTGTGCTAATTCTCTATATTAGTTTAGCAATTGTGTGCTCCTCGATCATAATTGTGAGGTAGGTCACCTCCTAGGACAAAAATACTCATAATAAGCATGTTACCTCTACTCCCAGATACACAGTATACTAATATATTTAACCTCCTCTTCCTACACATCAGCGAGAAGATTTGGTGCCCTATCTCGCAATTGAGAAGGCAATCCAAACAACCTTGACTCCTTTTGACACAACAAATACAAACCCTCCTAGTCATGTCCTACACCCATATGTTGGCAAACTGACAATGATTCACCCCCGAGTCAATACACATGCATGAATATCACACACATATCAAGAATTTTTGCAACACATGTGTGTGTGTGTGTGTGTGTGTGAGAGAGAGAGAGAGAGAGAGAGAGAGAGAGAGAGAGAGAGATCCTCCAAAAAAGGTTAGTCACCACAGGTCTTCATGTTCAGCTCCCAACCTAGATTTCTTTTAGTTAGTCATGAACATCTATTTAATCATTAGAGTAGATGATTTATCGCATCACTAACATTAGTGAAATCAATTCTCACATATGCAAAATATCATTGAATGAATTATATTGCATTTCCATCTTGCTTCCACAATATACCCAACTAAGTTTATAATCAAGTAATTAGGCTTTCGCATCCTCCTTAAATCCATGCATAAACATTCAAGAGTTTCCACTCCACTAGCTTGTCAAGCCTCGTGACCTTTATCCTAGGTCAACATTAAGCATCTCCATTGAGGAGTGTTTTATATCTTGCCAACCTACTATAACTCCCACTTATTTCACATCATCATTAGTCATTACATCATAAACATATATTCAGGGAATAAAATTTAATTAATCAAACCACATTACAATAATCACCACTTAACGATCATGTCAACATCATTCATACATTATAATCAACTCAAAAATTTAGGAAATATGTAGCATCTCATCAACAAGAAACACACACACACACACACACTTGCATGTGTGTGTGTGTGTGTGTGTGTGCACGTACACGCGTGTGTGTCAATTGGGTGTGGCTTGAGTGGTTGTAAGGAAAGGTTTTCATCCTCACCACCCAATTTCAAATCCCACCTCGTGACATCTTTGCTCTTAGTGAGTCATTAATTAACATTTTTTTAGTCAGTCGGGTCTAACTCAAGCAGTTGTGTGGAGTGTTATCCTCTCTACCTAGGTTCAATTCCTACAAGTGACATGTTGAGCTCCTAGATGATTACATTTTTGTTGACAAAGCATCAAGATTTTGTAGAATCCATTTTACCCTAAGTTCCATTCTCAAAATGAGGGGAAGTGCATGGTGGGTTACCCTAAGAAGTGTATTTCATGATGTGTGTGTGTGTGCACGTGCGCCCCAATTAGCTATCGCTTGGGTAGTTAAGTGGAAAATTTGCTATTTTCTCCACTTAGGTTGAAATACCACTTCTAACATGTTTTCCCATCATGGGATAGTTGGGCTTGGCGAGGTACTAACAATATAACTCTCACAGAAGTGCTAGAGGGTGGGATGAGATGGTTCCAAACATTTAACACATAAAAGTCACGTTTATAAAGGTTATCATATAACTTGAGGGAAGGATGGTTATGTGTTATCTTGAGAAATTATAGCGAAAATGGTAAGAAGATCTGGTTGATTATGAAGGGGTCGAGGAGCTTCTCATATCCATATTTACCTCAAGAAATTAGCTAGTATAGATATGGAGAGGCTCAAAGGCATATAATGAGGAAGTAAACAAAGGTTAGTGGAACATTAATGAGTTTAACAAAACATTAGAACTATGACCAATATTACAAATGAATACAACATGCATAGAAGCAGGGAATACTCAATGACAAAAGGATGGGATTTTATCGAGTAAGTACGTTGATAATGGTTGGAGAGGACAATGTGTTTACACCTCAAAGATCAATGAATGTTCCAACAATGGGGAAGTTCATTTTTATTTATAGTGAGGGTTTACACTTGTAGTTTTAAACATAGGGAATCTCCTTATTTATTCTATACAAAAAAAATTAATAAAGGTGGATTGGAGAAGGAAGGGATGCATACCCTATATTCATAGTAGAATAGGCCTTATATTCAATTGGGTCTAGGTTAGGTGGTTGGGAGGAATGATTGTTATCCTCACCACCTGGTTTAAAATAATGTAAGTCACATGCTAACCTATTAATGAGCATATTGTTGTAATGGACTTAAGACCTATGTTGACAAAGCCTCGAGCTTTCGCGAAATCGAATTTATCTTGGTTACCATCCTCAAAATGAGGGGAAGTACCCAATGGATTTCCCTAGGATATGTATTCCAAGTGAAGAATAGAATAGGCCTTATAAATATATGGTTGCTCTCTTAATGGCGCATGAGGACTAGATTCCACGAGGGGTTTTGGAATCCTATCATTAGCAAAGTTTGCAAGAATTGGATAAGCAGAAGATAAGAGGAAGGAAAAGGAAGAAATTGTAGAGTACTTATGCAAAAAGAGGAGGAAAAATGTATGAGAAATCAAAAGGAGAATATTGAATTATTACTCATGGAAAAAAAAATGGCAAAAGTAAAATCTCTAACACAGACAGATCTTACAGGGAAATTAGTCAAAGAGGACTCCCTTAGTTTGTGGACAGGGAAGAACTAACATGAGGAATTGGAATATGAACCAATGTTTCATATCCTAGTACATGGTTGGCTATCATTCAAATTTAGAACTGGAGCCAATGTAGAAAAGGTTCAAGGGAAAAAATGTTATCGGGGTCCATCTTTATTCAATGTGGAACATTGGGAACCAAAACTTGGCCCATGAAAGTAGACAAAATTCAAGTATCCTATGTGGGTAAATATGCTTGGGTTCACTATAGAATTGTGGAACACCAATACATTAATGTCGCTAGTTAATAATCTAGAAACAATTATAGATTTTGCATTGCATTCTTTTATCTACGATGGATAGAAGAGAAGGATGTCCATAAGATATATAAATAATATGGGAGAGCTGCAAATTCATTCAAACTTTTGGTTTCTAGATATTACCTTTCAGATGTTTTAAAATGGCATGAGGTTGGCCATGTTTGGAAATATTGCTTTGAAAGGGAGGAAAGGAGTATCTTGAAGATGAAAGAAATAACACACATTTCAAGAAAAACCTAGAGAAAAAACATATCAATAAAATACAATCCAAGTATCCTAGGATCATCCTAAAGAACCAAAAATCGTTTCTAGCAAGCTTGAGTCGAAGGAGCTGCAATAGCTCAAGAAGTTAGAAAGTTGGAGGCTACAAATCCTTTCCAACAAAAGGTGGGGTGTATATAATCTTTGATCCTAACTCCTTGCCTAATTTGGATAAGAATATGGAAATCCAATTAAAAAAAATCCTAAAAGGAATGGTTTATTGCGGAAGGGGTCTTACCATCCTAAGAATCCCTATAAGATCAAAGGGCCAAGTGAATTGGAATATTATTCTAAGGCTTGGGACAAGAAATCCAAAGAACCAATAAGTACATTTGACTCTCTTCCAAAAAGAGATAACACCCTAGATTTGGGGGATTCCAATTCTAAACTAGAAGGAAAAAATGGTAAAGGTTCAATTAAAGGACGAGGAAGGATTATAATCAAAATAAAGATCAGGATATTGGGGGAGGGTTAGCCTTAGACCCTAGCTATCTTCAAAAGTAGGTTCTAAATCATTTATTTCCCTAGAAAAAATAGATCCAAAAAAGAAGTGAAGGAAGGCAAGCAAAGGACCATAAGGGGGGCCTTATAGAGGGCTTCCCCTAAGAAAGGTGAAAACCATGATTATTATGTTTGTGAATTTGAGAGGGGTAGGGAGTTCCCATTAAAAACTATCCCTATAAATAATATTCCCAAATATAAGTTATCTGTCATTCTAATACATGAAACAATGTGCAAGTGGGGGAAGTAATATCCATTTTATCTTAGTTCCTAAAGATTACTAAAGTAGGTCTAGATATTTTTGGGGATGGCCTCACGATATAATAACAGGATAGAGAAATTATTTATAAGTAATCTCATAGTCTACCTTAATGTAGTTATACAAACATGGTTCAAGTCCAAGGAATTAGGAAAACTCATCAAACAGTAATCAATATTTATGGTCCTCGAGGAGAGATAAAGCCTATTGGGATTCCTTTGAACTCAAGGGCTTTGTGAGAAAAGACAATGTCATTTGCAGGGGAGTGGCAGACCTAAATTTGATTATGAATGTTGGAGAAGTATTGGGAGATAGTGCATGACTAGAGGAAATAGTGCATGACTAGAGCCATTGGAATCTCAATTGTTTCAAGACATGGGAATTTGTGATGTGGAATGCATTCAATTAGTTCCTACTTGGAGGAATTTAGAAGAGGATATGAATGAGCTTCAAATAATCTAGAAAGATATCTAGTAGCTGAGAAAATAATGGACAGGTGTAAAGGTTTAAATATTGGGTAGGGGAAGGTGGTGTCATGTCCCAAATTGGCATTGTTTCACAATGGCCTAAGCACATTGGACATATTCATTAGAGTTTGTCAAATTGATGCTAAGGGTCAAATAATTGCCAAGGAGGAAAATTACTAATTTCCTAGGTTTGGGGTGGAATCTTTGGCATTTGGAATACGGGGAATAATAAATGATGTTTGAACATTAGAATGGCATAAATATTTAATAAAGGAGATAAATAAATATATACAAGTGAAAATCAAAGTGGCATTTGATCATGAAGACACATGGAGGAAGGGGGACCCACATATAGCTAGATTTCCCCATTACACTTGGCATCATTCTCTCACCAATTCGAATTCAAGGTGAATGGTAACATACTTGGGGGAGTTAAAAGGGTATTATTCATTGCATGACTCATCTAAGGTCTAAATGTAGAGGAAGAGTAACTCCCATGGAAGAGGAAGAGGCAATTTGGAGCTAGTGAGACACTTGGGCTAGATTCCCTAGCTCTATGACAACAATGATGAAGATGCTATGACACCTATGACACAAATCAGACCTGAAGGCTGAGATATGACATATATGACATGTCAAGGCTAAACATAGCCTCCAATAGGGTGCCCAAGGGAGTTAGGACAGCTAATATGCTTCCACATGTGATTTGGTGGAAGTGGAAGACTAGGAATTGTTGTACAAGTGGCGTCCTTTGGAATCTCTTCCCAACTTGAGTTGCCATGAGTCTCTTGGAAGGAATTCGACCCATGGAGGACATTAGAAGTTTATAAATTTCAATAAAAAAGAATGAAACCAGCTTTTTATCATTTGAGAAATTTGCAATTGCATTTGTGAAGAGGGAGAGCTAGTGGATGACTAGTTTCTTGCCTTAGCCAATTTCGAGGGTGAAAGATTCCCATCCAAGTTGGTAATTGGAAAGGCCATTCAGACCTTTCATTTGATCTTTAATGGAGTCATTTGTTGTAGTTTTAAGCTACAGGGCAGATCATGGTTTCTTCTAATGCATCACATTCTCTCAACCATTTCCAGTTTTGAAGGCATATTCTTGCTCCTTGAGGGAGGGCGTTTTTGGTGAGCTATTGTACTCTTTGGGGGAGATTCTAATGCCCCATTTATTTTTTAATATGAATTAAATACTCTGTTCTTCATCTTCAAAAAGTTTGAGGTCGAAATTCCAAGTATAAATGTACAAATCTCATTTTTAATGAAAGAACAGTGCCATTTCCCCACTACCTTGTTGTGAACCAATGTAATATTGATGGATTCGAATGGATAATTAAAATAATGATGGTTTATTGATGAATGGAATTTTATTGATGTATTATATGAGTTTCATGTTCAGTACTCAAGCATTTGAAGTCATTTTACTCAGTTTATTTACATTTTGAGAAGATTTGGTGTCATTTCCCCAAGGGTCAAACTAGTGATTTTTGCTGCTGTTTGGGAGAAGGTTATAACAGACTTAATAATTGATTAATGGTGCATATGAGACCTTAATAGTACCCCTGAGACATCCCCTACCTATGTTCATAAATTCGAGTGGTGTTGGAGGCATTTGGGAAGCCATTTTCAGTATTTACCCCGGGGGGATTTGAACCTCAAATTGCTAGTTAAATTCCATACTTTGTCCAGAATATTAAACAAGTTTGCAGAAGTCTTTTGATGGTCATAAATCATCCCTAAACATCATAATCAATTACAAATATCATTCATACACCTTCCTTGAATATTTGAAGGCATTTGGAGCCAATTTGAGACCTAGAGACCAATACTAGTCAAAGGGAAATTACTAGTAAAGTTCCCTACATTGGCCAGAATCGAAAGAGGATTTGCAGAAGTATTTGAAAGGTCCAAAATCATCCCTAAAACACATATTTATGTTCTGACATAATCCATATACCTTCTTAGAATATTTGAGAGCAATTGGAGCAATTTGGAGACCTAGAGCTCAAAACTAGTCAAAGGTCGAACTAGGGAAAAAAGGTGAAAAATTGCCATTTTAATCAAATTCCTAACAAGGGACATTACAGGTGGATTCTTGGAACGCCTCTATCCTACTTCAAATATAGAAATATGATAATAATAAAAATATCCAAGTCCCCTTAAATTCATTCACAAATGGTTGGAAGAGCAAGGTTTGGAGGAAATGATAGTGCTGAAATGGAAGAAGTTTGAACCAAATATGTGAGAGACAGTGATGTACTAGTTTTCACTAAACCTTAAGAAAGCAAAGAAAATAGTGGCACAATGGGGAAAAGGGAAAGAAAAAGGAATCTCAAAAAGACCTTAAGGAGATAGAAGAGATTATCATAATATTGTTTAAGAACAATGCAAGTGGTATGTTTACATAATAAGAAATGATGATGCTATAAGCTATAGATTGTATAAAAGGAAAATACCATGAGATGTAGAGCTATGTGGTTGGTAGAAGGTCATGAAAACACCTTTTTGTAGTGGATTATGCTAATCATTAAAGGAATATAAAAATTGCCTAGGAAATAAGAAAACAAGGAGGGTTGAAAAAAAAAGCTTTCCTATAGATAACAAAACAAGAAATAAGGTCCACTAAATTCGTGTTCAAAGAGCCCCCAATGACAAATATAAAAGAGATCCTGAAATTGAAATTCTTATTTCCAAGGTTGATCAATTAACAACAAAACTAGGATTTAGAGTCAGGAGTGAAAGATGAAGAACTCAAAACCATTTTATATTCTTTCAAAGAGACAAAGAGCCATAATCTAGACAATTGGACATCATAATTGTATTTGGGGTACTACAATATCTTGGAAAAAAAGTGTTGAGGGTTATAGCAGAATTAGAGTCTCCGAAAGGTCTTGGGAGCATTAAATGCAACATTTATAACTATATTTCCAAAGAAGAATTAACTAGATTCCTTTGAATATTCCAAACCAATATCATTCTATAATTTTATGCACGCGATTATCATAAATATCCTGGTAAATTGACTCAAAAGAATCTTCTTATAATTTGTCTTAGAAGAACAATTTGGATTTTTTTTAACATGAAAAATTTCATAGTGTTGTGGCAATAGCACAAGAAGGTATCCATTCATAAATGTAAAAATTTGCAGCTTTGTTAGTAAAGGTAGATATGGCAAAGGCTTATGATAAAACTTGTTTTTTGTACCTCATATTGTCATTGTTCCAAATAAGAATGATGTGCTGAATGAGATAATAAGGTGTCTTTCATCAATGTTTGTTGTGGTGTTGATAAATGGATCTCCATCAATTTTTTTATTTGCTTCAAGAGGACTAACACAAGCTTTCCCTACATCTCCCTTCCTATTGTGTTGATTGCATGGGAATTGAGTATAATGAGTATTTAAGCAAAGAGGGAAGGAAAAATCAAGGAAATTCAATTGGGTGGGGCTCTGTACCTAACTCAATTCCTTTTTGTAGGCCATGTTATGTTGTTTGTAATAGGAACATGCCATGAAGCAAAAAAGTATAATGAAATTATACATATGTATTGTAAAACTATGGACATGGAAGTCAACGTTGATAAATCTTTGGTCCTTTTTAATGCATTGGAGGAAAATGAAGAAAATAAGCTCTCTCGAAATCTATCTTTTCCGTTCCTTTTCTTAATGGTGTAAGATATGTAGGATTTCACCTTAAACCAAATGATTACACTTTCTAGGACTATAATTGGTTGTGTGGCAAAACTGAAGGAAAGGTGTCAAACGAGTGCTAGATATTGTTGTTTATGGGAGGAAGGTTGATCGCAGAAAAATATGTGTTGGATGGGATTCAAGTTTATGTTTGTCCTTGGCACACATTCTTACAGGAATGCTAGAAAAGATAAGAAGAAATTGCTTAATCTTCCTTTATACTACAAAAAGAGATAAGTAAGGTATTCCTTCGGTCAATTGGAGGAAACTAGCAAAACCAAATGACACTAGAGGATGGGGCTTAAAGAATATCCATAGTTTTGGTCAAGCTTTAACATTTATTTATTTTTTGAAAAAAACACTATATTGATTTAAAAAAGATGAAATCAAATATACATTGATTGTCCAAGAGAACTTCATCACAAAATCTAGTCATCGAGACCATTTTCCTATATATCTAATCACCTAGAGTTAAAAAATATTACAGTCTTCCTTTTTGAGTATCTATTCTCCTTCATTGCTGAAAAGAGTACATCAACCCGACCTAATGAAATCCTTAAACTAGATCATCACTTAAACCAATTCATAGCCTTTTGAAATAGAACAAAACATAACATTTTTTCAAACAGAGCTAACTTTTCTTATGAGTGAAAGGAAACTCCCTTGAAGATTTGTTTACCGGGAAATCCCTCCTATAATAATAAAGAAATCATATTTAGATAAATTATCAGCGTGTGTGTTGAATTGTCGATAAAAATGTGAGGAAGAGAGATCATGAAAGTATATTTTACCTCATGATTTGGAAGAAAAGCTAGGCTTTTAATGTTAAGTTGCTTATTGTCCCAATAAATATTCAACGGGGGTGGCAGCTGCAGGGGGGATAATTTTTTATCCCGGAGGAAATAAAGTTGCAGACTTCTCTTGGGGACTAGGTATCAGCACCAATAATCAAGCCGAATGGTTGGCCTTATATCACTCTCTTGAAATTGCTGTCACCTTCAACATGGAACATCTGGAGTTATTCACGGATTCCAGACATGTAATTCAAGCTATGCGCAATGGTAACTCCCACAAAAGCTCCAAAAGTCAAAGATTTCAGAAAAGAATTAAGAGTCTTGAGCTCCCTATTGATACTCTCTTTTTCCATGTGCTTAGAGACCTAAATCCTATAGCGGACAAATTGGCAAATGTTGGTGTCACAATGAAAAAGGGGCAAGCCTCTCATAACAATGTTTTAAAACATATTTTTATACCCTAATGATCCATTGGTTTATGGGTTTTCAAAGTTGGAGAAATTCTTTAAAAGATGGCTCTCTCCACCACTTGAGAACTTGATCTCGGCATGCCTTGGATTGGCTGACACGCCTCCACCCTCGCGCCCTCCACATGGCTCATATAGTTCTCACGCTTGAGCATTTAAGGCTCCAAGCATTCGTTGGTTTCACAACCCAAAGGATGGATCGCCTTACCCACCCTGCTCTTGCTCCGGCTCTGCAACAGCTCTGCATCACCGCCCAGGAACCTGCTCTCACGCTGTTTGAAGTCGGTTCTCCCTCGTCTGCACGCAGCATGGAAGGGGTTAGACAGGCCATAGCCACGTTAATCCAGCTCTCCTCGGAAATTAAAACCTACCTGTGCAGAACGTATTCTGCTGTTTGCACCATTACGAACCAAATTGAGGAATTGGCCATGGAAGATAGGTACATTCACTCCTGGCTCTCTTGCCTGGAGTCACGCATGGAAGACATGGACCGAAACATCATCGAGCTAATGGGAAAAGTGGATAGTATTAAAGCAAATACCTTAGTTTTTGCCTGCAAAACTCATTGCAACATTGTGCAGGAAGCCCCAACTGTAACCAGGAGATGATGGATGCAGCCTCAGTTCAGCAGCAGAACTTTAGTTAATGACACTCTCTTCACCCTTTTTGGAATATCCTCCAATCTGCAGGTTCTCTTAGCTGCTCATACTCTGAATGTTTTTTTGCCTAATATTATGTAAACAATTTGTAAGGGTTTATCCCAACAACATGAACAGAATCTATAGGAAGTCAGGATGTAAAGAACTCAATGACAAAAACTCTATCAATCTCTACAATTTTCCTCTATCAGATGCAGAGTGCTGACTTCTGTTTTGTAATGAATGGTTGTGCACAGCCTTTATCTATATATATCTTTCCCCTATTTCTGTTAAAAAAAAATAAATTCAACCTTAAGTCTCCCAGCTCTTATATTTGCTTTATCCCTTTGACATGTGATGTCTTTAATAGAATTCATAAAGCAAAGAAATACACCATGTTGTTTGTACCCTTCCAATAGCACTGCCAAGAAGATAATAATGAGAACAATCAAAGAAGAGTACAGCCTTGACACCACATAGCCCCTGGTCACCTTGACAAGATTCGTTGAAAAACCCTAGGTATTTTCTTTGTGTATGCATGGGTCCAAGAGAAATCTCTCCTTTTAGACTTTTGGAGGCCCCTTGTTATCCTCCATAGCTAGTCTATTCCTGCGAGCAACTCTAACTGAGGAAAGATCCTAATCTTGAAAATATGAATTATTAATGGCCCGCCATATACCATAAATAAACAATCATGGGGGGGCCATAAATATTGCTGCTGCTTTATCAGTGGTTAAGTCCATCATATTTTCTTCCAATGATTCTTTGTCCCATTTCTCTTTTATCCCCATAAATTTGTAACTTCCATCCAAATAAGTCTATAAGTACGTGCTAGAAACATAAGATTTGTCGATTCTTCACTTCCCTCACAAAGAGTGCATCTATTTGAGCCCACCCTTAAACATTGTGCCACATGATAAATTTGTTTCTTGAAGCCAACCAAAGGAGTATTCTAGTTTTTAAATGGCAATATAGTTTAAAGATATACCTCCACCACCATGTTCTTTCTTCATTCCAATCCTCTTTGATCTTAGTCAAGTAGCCCATAAGAACAATATATTCACTAGAGCCCTTGTTCTTCAACCCTTTAAGAATCCCTCCTTAGCAAAAAAATAAAAATAATGTGTGAAAGTACCTTCACACAAAAATTCCAATCTACTACCAAATCTCCCTAAAGGTTTAGCATATAAACAGTCTGTCATACCCATAAATGGTCTTCTCTAGTCCTCATACTAGCTACCTCTCTAACGTAGAGATACCCCTATCAAGTAAGGAGTCCAATAAAGCTTTTGATAGTCTAAAGTTCCATATGACACCTATCCATGGATCTTCTATGATTCTTACCTTACTGCAATTTCCTACTTGCCACACCACACAATTTCCAAACAATGGAAAGGCCTTCACTAGTGCTTGCCATAACATGGAGGCCCCTGCAATGTATTTATTCTACTATCTGAACAACTCTTCCATGGATTTTATTTATAGATATTAGACTTTCATTACTCTTCCCCATAGACCATCGTTGCAAATAAGCATCCATTGGCTTTTTGTTACAAGAGTTGACCCAAAGACATGGATATTTTTTTAGGGCCTAACCAGCCATATCCTTTGGCGGCACTACTTTTTTCCATTTTACCAATGGAATTCCTTCTTCCCATTCTTATAAAGAATGCTTTTAGGAATATTTGCAATAGTTAATTAGTACACAAAGATGGTCTCCAAAACAACCTTGACAAAGACAAGTTTTCCTCCACGGTATAACCAATGGTTACACCAAATTGAGATTCACACTTCCGCTTTTTAATACAACCATGGAAAATTCTCATAGTGACATGCATTACGTTTTAAGTAGACACCTAGATACTTCACCACCTTGTATAGATTATTAGTCCGCAAAGGAAAGAGAGTCTTGGCTTGTGAATTCACCTCATTGAACATCTCATTAAACAATAGCAAATATTTGTTGTAATTGACTTCCATTCCTATCACTTTAGAATATTGATCTAGCAAGTCTTTTAATTTTTCGAAATCTTTTGTTGATCCATGGATAAAAAGCATGATATCATCAACAAAGAGTAGATGGGTGAGGTTTTCAGATCGAGCCACCCTTAACCCCTTCAATTCACCTTTCCTTTTTACATTTTTGATGAGCATAAATAAACTTTCAACCACCAACATAAATAAATAAGATGATAAAGGACAACCCTACCTAAGACCTATAGTAGTTGTGAAGAAGCCAAATGAAGATCCATTGATTGACACACAATGGAAATTGAAGATAAACAACCAATGATCCAATTAACGGTCTATGGACTCATACCCATTTGAAGAAGCAATAACCTCGGGAAAATCCAATTTACCCTGTCGTGGGCCTTAGATAAATCAATCTACAAAATTACAATGGAAACTTTTTGTTTTGAGTGACTGCATGTCTTCTTGAGCCATGCCAACAACATCGTGAATTTGTCAATTGGATAGAAAACCAAACTACCCTTAAGACACCATATCTATCATGATATTCTTCAATCTATCAACAATAATTTAAAATATAATTTTGTAAAGAATATTACATAAGGAAATAAGCTTGTAATCCTCAAAAGTATCACAATTTTGTGTTTGGGGGATTAAAGTTGTGAAGGTTGATTTTAAGGCCCCCGTAATTTTTCTAGATAGCCTAGATTCTTCCACTGCGTGCAACAAATCATATTCAATAAGGTCAAATAAACCCAAATAGAAAGAAACTAATAAGCCACCAAGCCCATGGTTTTTTCCTCTTTGAAGAGAGGATAGGACAACTTTTAATTTGATCGAGAAACCTACAATCTCCAATTCCCTATTCATATCATCATCTATGAGAAATCAACATAAATGCATAATGTGTAGATTTCCTCAACATTAGCAAATCCTAGATCTCAAAACATGTTTCTTAAGTAGATTTTTCTAGCTTCTACAATCTCCATGAAAGATCTCACTTTGGACCCATTTGGATGTTGGATATCCCAGCTGGTGTTTTTCATGCTTCCTATGATTGGAAAAGTTGTGAAATTTTTTGGTGGTATGTTTACCTTCACTAATCCATAACACCCTACTTTTGAGTCTCCACTAGGTTTCTTCTATGGCTAAAAGATCCTTTCTTGTTCTCCACGACCTTCGAAGATTTAGATTACCATCAACTCTTGTTAGGCCTTTGAATCCGTTGATTTTTGACAGTCTCTCATCACACTCTTTTATCTCTTGAGGTTACCTACAAATTCTTGCATTGCATAGTCCCTCTCCATATTATCCTAAGGCTTATGGGTCTAATAGCCAACTGTGATTGAATTTAAGTGGGGTGGGAGGTTTGTTTGATCACCTCCCTATAATCCTTAATCTATAAGTTCCAACCCAAGATATGATTCTCAAATTAGAAGCAGACAAAGATTCTAACACCCCTTCGAAAGCAATATAGTCTCTTGGAAATCCCCTCTCTGCCCCATCTTCCATTATGCCAAGTGGGAGTAATTTTTATAGGCTCCACGTATGTGAGGAGATGAGACTCAAACATCAAAGAGAATTAATAACCCAATTGATCCCTCCTAGAAGAAACCCCCAAATATCTCTAGTGTTTGAGATTAGATTTAGATCACCTCCAAAGATCACATTTTCACGATCCACAAATCATAAAAAATAAAATCAAATAAAACTTTCATATCCCCATATGGTCCATATAAGTTGATGAGTTTAAGGTCCTACCCTGGATCCTTTAAAGGAAGCTCCACAACAAGGATTGAAACCACTATTGAGGTGGAAATGGATTCAAAGATTGAGTTCCATCCCATGAGAAGCCCTCCCAACACACCTTCTGCATCAAGAGTACAAAAATTCCACTCTTTTGAAATATTTGAAAGGGACTCCTTGGATCTACGGTGAGACCACATCGTTTCCTAAAGAAAAATAATATCAGGATTAAAAACTTCAAAAATTCTTTTGAGGGATAAATGCTTGTAGGTGCCCCAACCCCTCTAGTATTGCGAGAGATAACAATCATTGTGAAACCTTGGGAGTGGCCTTCCCCACTCTAAGGGCCCTACTGATGGTTTCTTGCTTACCTTCTCAAATTTCTTGTCTTGCCTTAATTTTTTTAAAAGACATATTAGAATTCCTTCTAAAATAGGATGGAGGTTCCTTGTGAAGAGCCAATCCTCCCCCTATCTCCTTAACTTCCTCCTCCAAACCCATTTTGGATCTAAATTTGTACTTTGATTTCATAGGGGGGATGATAGTTGATTTTAACAAATTCTTGAGGGAACTCCCAAAACCAAGTCCATATTGGGCCAACGAACAATAATCTAGTTGTATTCCTCTAACGATAGAGTACAATCACCATTAATTTGTGACTATCTACCAAAACATATAGATGGCGCCTTAGCCAAAATATGGCAAACAAATTCCAAGGAGTCCCTCACCTGAGAAGTTCCAAGCCAAAATAAAGGTGGGGGTCCATTGTGTCTTTGTTGAAGTATGAAACATCACTGGATTCCACAGAAAGTAGAGTGTCAACTTCCATAAATAATGAGAAAAAAGGAGGAGCTTGTAACATAAATTCAGACGAAGACAATGATAATAGGTCCATTTCTTTTTAATAGACCAATTATGGATGGAAAAATGGCCTAAACATGATAGCTCCACCATACCTTGAAGCCACCTCTACAATCTTAATCACTACATTGTTTTAGATCTCTTTGATAACTAACGCATCTTTTTCTCTCAAACCCTTTACCATTTCCACCTACAGGGTATTCAACTTGCAATTAACCCACCCCAAGGCAAATTGCATAGCAAAAGAGCAAGCACCAATAGCCAAATATATGATTAAATGACCATGGACCCCATTCAATGTCCACCACTTTTAATAGGCCCTCTTAGTGATCCAACTCCTTCGATATCTTTGCAAATATTTTGTCCAATTTTTCGAGCCACTTGTCTTCAAAAGCAATGAAGTTCCCTAAGGTGTTTACCAATTGCATCAAAATATCTCATTCTATAATATGAGGAAGCATGGGAGGAGGAATAGATTTTTTATATGTACGTGGGCTCCCTTCTTAATTCGAATCATGGAATCTAGTGTTTTAGGCATAGAGCCAATGGACCTCGCATCCACTCTATGACAATTGTAGCTGCCACATGCTCAGCAAACTTGAGACAAAGCAAATCCAACCTCTCATCAGAATGTGAAATTTGGGAATATATCCTAGATAAGGGAATTAATTAATTAATAACCGCCCTTTGAGAGCATCCTCACTCACTTGTGTACCCATAAATCTACCAACAACAAATATTGCGATCATTTATTATACCTATGAGACCTCCAAATCATGGCCAACTATCATCTTAACTCACTTTGTTTTGGATCTAGTGCATTTTCGATGATGTGCTCATTAGAATTGATAGACCACTTGTTAAGGAACACCATTGTCTACTTTGGCTTCAGTTTGCTAGAGGAAAACCTCGGGGTCTAAATGTTATACCAAACTGGAAATCTATCGAGAGATTTTTGTTGGAAAACCATTGTTCACTTCGACTGTCTCTTTCACCTCCTCGACAAAGTTGAGTTAAGGAGGGGGTGAAGGTTAAATGTTAACTATAAGTCCCTCTAAAATGGCTCCATAATTTCATTGAATTACACCTAAAAGAAAATCTTACAAAAGGTTCTACATATAGCAAACATTGAATACAAAAAACCTACTCGAAAGTAACCATTGCCTAGAGCCAAAGTGAGTGCAAAAGAATTCAAGTTGGCATGATCAACTGAAAAAATGCAAACATGTGTCATATATTCCATACCAAGCCTCGTGATAGTTGTAGCATCCTCATCACAATCAAACAAACATGCAACCTCCACCTCAATAGTCTTCAAATATTCATTAAATGCTTTGGAGATACCTCACATTTCCAATAGCTCCTCGTGATTCCTAAAGATAGAATTAGGGCATAAGTCCTCCCCCTCTCTATGATCAACCAATTTTCAACAATATCAAATAAGCTCTACATCAAAAACCTCCACTCCATGATAGGTTCTTGAAAAGCAACGGGATAGGGTTTCTGCAGTCAGCCCTGGTATAAGAATTTTCTTGCTCGCAGTGACCCCAAGAGGTGGGAGGCCTGACGGTTGCTATGGCAGGGAGCTTGGGGTGGGGGGGACAACACCCTTCCCCTCCGATTCAAAACGACTGTGTTCATATCGAAAGCATCTAGATTCCACTCAATGAAATGGGAGGAGAGGGATCCAATAAAGTAAGTTCGATCCAACATCCGGGAAATGGGGGCAAACGCCCGGGCCAATGCTTGCCCAAATCTACCCATATCCTGTCCATTCAAATCAGATATGGTAAGTTACAAAGAAATATCCAATACATGAGGGACCATGCTCTAATTGGTAAATTTGTGGGTGTATCACCATTTGAAAAAGCACTGATTTGGTGGATCAACTCGAAATGGAAGCCGATAGGACACTATGATCTCCAGTTGGGATCTAAGGGTTTCTTCACTGTTACCTTTCTTAGATTGGAGGATCGTGAGGATGGTGAACCCTATTTTTGTACTCAGTGAGAATTTTTCACAAACCATGGAAGAAAAGATTCAACCCAGACAAGGAGGATTTACATATAGCCCCAATATGGATTCAACTATATTCCTTGCTGGGCAATATTCGGAACCAGATATTCTGGAATATATTAGTAATGCTATGGGGTCCTTCATTAAAATATACGAACAAACAAAGGCTCATCAATATACCTCGTATGCTCGAATTTGTGTTTACATATACATTTCAAAGGAGTTGTCAGAAACCACAAATCTTACATGGGAAGATGAGGATTGGATGCAATAGCTTGATTATGAACAAATCCCATTCCAATGTAGACGGTTCCATGAGTACATACATCTCTACCAGGAATGTACACAAAATAATCCCCCTTCCATGCCTGGGTGACCCTAGGGAGTGGATGATGAAGGCTTCACAAGTTCAACTTCTCAAAAAAGGTTGGGACACAAACAGGGTGCCCTTAATCTTCATAAGAATCCCCTAGTTTCTAATCTGTTTGAAACTATGAGTTCACTGAAGGAAGCTGAGATGACACAGGGGATCCCTGAGGAGGATAAACTACCCTCATCATTCAGAAATCACCATAAGGGCAAGGCCATTGAAGAGAGCAGCCCCGAAGAGATGCAGGACAGTTCTTAACAAGAACTAGAGTTGGATGGAGAAGAGGGCGAGGACATGGTCATTGGGGAGCTTGATTTGGATGGAACTGAACAAGTACGTGAAGACAAGGAGAAGGGTCATGTCCCCCAACACCAATTAATCCTTCTAATGGTTTCCATTCTTAAAGCCCGTTCTCTGGGGGTGGATCTTGGTCCTCCAAGAGACAACAAGAGCAAGCATGATGACTCGGGAAAGAAGCCCAAGAGAAAAATAAATTGGAAAAGTATCGATGAAGCTAGAATTAGGTTAGTGGAATCAGGTCAATACCCTACTATTAGGGAATCCCTGGGATTATGATTTCCTGTTTATCAATGAAGATTGTAACGTGAAATATAAGGGGCTCGAACAATCCCCAAAAATATTGAATTTTAAGGAAAACGATTCAGAAGGAAATCCCAACTATTTTGTTTCTCCAAGAAACAAAATGTTATGAGGAGAAACTAGGGCTATTGGCAGGAAGGCGTGGAGAGGTTGTGAGCAATAGGAATTGATTTTGTAGGATCGACGGGAGGTTTGGTAATCATGTGGAACCCTAACTTAGTATCTTTAGGGATTGTTCTTACTACTCCTAGATCTCTTTCTATGTATTTTAGGTGAATGGGTCGCCTATTAGGGTGTTGATTATGAATGTTTATGGCCCCCACCTTGCGCAGCAGAAAATGGACTTTTTGGCTTCACTAAGAATTATTAGTCATTGGGTGGGTGGAAAGCATTGTATCATTGGTGGATTTTTCAATATGATTACGTCCATGGATGAGAAGAAAGGTGGGCGCATATGTCTAGATGAGGAGAGCAGAGATTTTGGAGATATTCTCGGAGATTTGCAGTTGATTGACATAGAGACTAGGAACTGCACTTTAACCTGAAACAACAAAAGGGGTGGGGCTCAGCATATTGCGTCACGCCTGGAAAATTTCCTCATCTCTAAGTAAGTCATTCATTCGGGAAAACAACTATTTTCTCTAGTCCTTCACTCAATGGGATCGGACCATTGGCCTGTAAGTTTATTCTGGAGCGGATTGGGATCCCAATATAAAAACCTTTATGGTTTGAGCACTTTTGGCTCAGTCACCCAGACTTTAAAACCAAAGTGCAGCAATGGTGGGGGGATTGGACCAGACAAGGGAGCCTAGTATGTAACAATTCCATAAAAATCTTAAATCCCTCAAAGAAAAGATCAATAAATGGAACAAAGAACAGTTTGGTAACTTTTTTGCTGACAAAAGACACTTGGAGCAAAGACTGGGTGAGATCCAAATGCAAGGAATGAGGGATGGGTACCCCCTGGATCTAAAGACAAAGGAGGACCTCATCACTACTCAACTGATGGAGAGGAAAATATAGGAAGAAATTATGTGGAAACAAAAATACAGGGTGAATTGGCTCAAGGAAGGAGAAAGGAATACAAAATTCTTCCATCAGTCTACGTTGCAGCATCGCTATCAGAGTAAAATCATTATGCTCAAAAATGCGGCTGGCGATCACTTGGAAACCAAAGAAGATATTGAAGGAGAACTTCTAATGTTTTACCAGGATGTAATGGAGGATCCATGCCCAGGCAGAAGGAGAGACATGGAGAAGATCACTCAGCACATCCCCACCTTAATTTTTGAGTCCCAAAATGACCCATTGATTAGACCGATTGCTATGTCGGAAGTCAAGGAAGCGGTTCAGCAAATAGAAGAAGACAAGGCTCCTAGTCCTGATGGCTTTACGACCAACTTCTTCCACTTTTTTATGGGATACGATAAAAGCGGAGGTCTGGAGAATTGGTTAGGATTCTTGTCATTCAAAGGATATCCCTAATGCTTTCATTGCCACTTTCCTGACCCTCATTCCCAAATCTGATGGAGATGATACTCCAGGTATGTTCATACCTACTACTCTATGTAATGTGATTTATAAGATTATAACGAAGGTCATCACAAACAAGCTCAAACCCACCCTCCCTTCCCTCGTCTCTCTTGAGCAGTCGGGTTTTGTTTAAGGAAGTCAAATCATGGATGGGATAATTATCTTGGTTCATGAAGTTATTCACTCTCTAAAAATGACCAAGATTCCAGGGATGATGTTAAAATTGGATATTACCAAGGCATACGATAAGATCAGGTGGTAGTACATGAGAGATATGTTGAAGGTTTTCGGTTTTACTTCGTAATGGATCCAGTGGGTAATGAGCTTGGTTTCTTTGGACTTTCTTTCCATTATGTTAAACGATTCTCCCATTGGCACGTTCAATTATTCCTGAGGTATTAGATAGGGAAACCCTCTGTGTCCCTTCCTTTTTGTTCTAATGGCAAAACGGTCGGGTAGAAAGATCAAGGCTATGAGGGCGGTTCAATATTTAAGGGGTCTGAATATCCACCTCTGTTAACACCCAAAAAGTGCTCACTAGCTCATTTCCTTATTCACATGACCCATTTGTCCACTTTCCCACCATTTGAGCCTCTAAAGCCATCAAAAGGTCACCAAAAGACCATAATACACCCCTTTTTCCTCTCAAAAAGAATATTTTTCCTCAAAAAGCATAAAAAATCCTCAAAAAGGGTCCAGAATTCCCAAAAATATTAAAAAGGGAATAAAAATATTAAAAATATTCAAAAAAGGAAAAAGGAGGGAAAATGTACATAAACCATGTTGGTCAATACCATTGGTTTCCTCAAAACCATAGGTTTCCTCAAAACCATAATGGTATTCCCCACCACCAAAAACTATAAAAAGGTGGTAGGGGCTCCTCACTTTACATCCATACATCATCCTATCCTCACGCTGTCAAAATCTCTCATGAGACTTTTGGCATTTTCAGCATCTTGGAGAAGAGACCTTTGGAGCTTGGAGTTGCTCAACACAAATCCTCACCATTTGAGGTATCTTAATACAAAACATCTATTCTTTTATTTCTTGTTCTTTCCATGAATCGTTTTTAAATTTATTTGTTATATGCACATGTTAGTTTATATTTAGATTTAATTCATTATCGTTTTTGCTTTCAATATTGAAACTGCTATCACGTTATCAACCAATTTATCGGGAAGGCCTCTCCCTTAGGAGGGTTGAAGTAGCCAGACTGGTTCCAGAAGTCTGAGTGGAATACCGCAATCCATTCAATAACCGAAGGCTACCTTTCGAAGTTCTCGGTGTACACCCAAGAGGGGGTACAGCGGCGATAGAACCAAACTGCAGATTCACCCAACCAAACGTGTCATGAACGGGGTATCCTAGTTGCCACGATTGTCTACCCGGTGTCCCTCCCGGCAGGGGGATATCTAGTCGTTGATTAAACACCCTATATTGTCTGACTTGGATTTCATCACCTTGCGGAGAATATCGTTTGTTGACTCACAATACTTTTAGTTAGGTGTTTGCATGATACATTACCCACCTTTGGTCTAGTAACACCACTTTTTTCTAGGAACTATTTGACTTTTGGTATTCTGACCAATTTTGTTGCATCCCTCCACTTATTATAGCACAGCTGCTATAATAAGTGCTTTTTGAGGTTGGTTGTTGGCCTGAGAGCCTTTATTTTTTCACTCCCCTCTTGCACTCATTGTTGCATTAGGGTTTCGAGTTTTTTACATCACCACCTTACACTGAAATTTTTAAATGTTTCTCACCATTGAGAATTTAAGACGATCTCGTCGTCTTCAGGGTGAACCCCCTCAGTTCGGTATACTTGGCTCTACACGTCATAGACGTAGAGCCTTATCCCTTGACTCGACACGTCATCAGCCAAGCACACAGTCATCCGATTCTGACACGCCTCACTTCACATCTGATTCTGAGGCTAAATCCGAAAACCTTACTGAAATATCACCAACCAACCCCATGGCTAGATCACAATACGACCCACTTTTCACCAGTACTATTGGAGATACATCCACAAACCCTTCTACTACTGTGACACCCATGGTAACAACAACCCCTTTAGGCATGCCTAATATAGGGGCCACTCCACCTTTAGGTATTCCCAACACAGGCCTACCTCCTATTATGGGTATGCCCAACATAGAAATCACACCCCCTCTCATTACCACAACCCAGATCCCAGGAATTCCTGGCACTATTCCTATCCCCTCTGCAACCCATGTTGCACTTGGGAGCGCTGGCCCATCCCACACCACAACGGTTGGAGGACACATACCTTCAATACCTAGCATACCCTTAGGGGCTATTGGACCACTACATAATGCCACCATTAATAGTTATGTCCCAGTCACTACGCCGCACCCATCTGCTAGTTTACCATACATGGCTAGTCTGAACTTACCATACCTAGCCAGGTTAACCAATGATCCTATCAGGCACAACCCTACATGGCCACCCATGCCTACAAAGCTCCCCTCGGACATCCCCAAGTTTGAAGGAAAACCTGGAGAGGATCCCCAAAACCACATAATGTCATTTCACCTATGGTGTTCATCTAACTCCATAGTGGATGACTCCATTAGACTAAGACTGTTGCAACGAGCGTTCACTGGCTCTGCAGCCAAGTGGTACATCGAACAACCACATGGGACCCACCATACATTTACGTCCCTCGGCTCCACTTTCCTTCGGCTTTTTCAACTACCTGTATGCTATGATGCAGGAGTTGAAATACTGTTGTCTTGCAGACAAAACACAACTACCCACATCACCAACCATATCCATGAGTGGCGCAAGCGTCATAGCCTTTGCAAGATAAAACTGGATGACCGTATATTTTTGGACTGGTTTCTTAAATCACTCCTACCACTCATAGCCAAAGATGTAGCCTCTGAACGACCCCAGTCAGAAGAGGAAGCTATCTTAAAAGCTCAACAATTCAACCTGATTTATGCTCAGTCAGGCTATCTCTACACCATCATACCAGACGCCCCACAAGGCGACTCTTCACGTAGTGACGCTCCGAGGGCATC
Organism: Larix kaempferi; assembly: GCA_027924585.1. NCBI lineage: Eukaryota > Viridiplantae > Streptophyta > Pinopsida > Pinales > Pinaceae > Larix > Larix kaempferi. Next base: position 12,738,879 of record BSBM01000099.1, read on the forward strand.
ACATGTCGCTGATGGTATTATCGGCCAAGTCACGACACAAAATAAACCTTTTAGGATGGTGAGCACCATAAATGCCCCAGACCTCTCTAGGGCTACATCTAATTCTGGAGCGACGACTTCGTATGCTCCAACGAATCAGACTCATCACACTCATGGACCCTCTTGTCCACAACATTGCTATGGGCAAGCGCCATCGACATATGTACCACCCACATACTATAACCAACCGGCCACCCAGAACCCAATTCATTTACCGGCCCAACCAATGTATTACCCACAGCAAGCTACACCAGCTAACCCAGCACTTCCAATAGCTCAGGGTTACCAACAACCCCAGCAGGCAACTGGACCACCTCCATCCCCACCAGCTTATTATCCACCGCAGCCTGCTCCCGCACCTACGGCACCCCAAAATCCTCCCACTACTCAAGGGCAAGTGTACACACAACACAATCAGCCCCAACACCAAAACAACCAACGCAACCAGGGCGGACAACAAAACCGTGGAAGAGGACGTAACCTCGAAAACAACCAACAACATAATTAAGGTCCACCAACAACCAATCCTCCAAATAATCACAATGCTGCTCCTCCCAACCAGAATCCTGATCGTCATCCCAAGCAGCCAAAAAACAACAACCTGAGAAAAAACCATCCATGTTCTATATGTGGAATCTATGGACACTACACTCACAACTGCCCCCATTTAGAGAAAGCACGTAAGCTTTGGGCTGACGATGCCCAACGCCAGGGCCACGCTAGACAACCAGCTCCACTTAATCAACCGCAACCCATGATATTACAAAACCCATTGCCAAACCAGGGAGTAGTAAATGCTCGCCCTATGGATCCCCCACAAGGATCTGCTGCACCTCAGCAGCAAATCACCTATGCCGCCACTGATTATCAGCATACGGATCCAGGCACACACCATTTATTAATGATGTCATCCAATGACATTAACCTCTAGACTCGCAGGAATCAGTACGGCCCACCCCCAGAAACTCCTCCCACTGACGCATCCACCTCCCTTCCATTAGATCAACCACTACGCATACCAAATATGCCGTTGGATGGAGGACCTAAAATCCCTCGCATCCCTTTGCGAAGGATTAACAACAATCCTAATGCTCACGCATCATCCAATTATAATGTCGTGGAAGACCTAGCACAATCCCCCGCTGCTATGTCTGCTTTGGAGGTACTAAAAACATGCCCTGCACAACGAAAACTACTACTATCCGCCATCGGAGGAGTAGACCCTGACGATACACACATGATGGCTTTTGACTTAGACCAAGCCGAACCTCGATTGCGATCAAATTTGGCCTTCCAAGTATCAGTAAACATTCGAAACCTTGTTGTGCATCGATGCATCATCGATGAAGGAGCTTCAACCTGCGTTATGTCCACCCTTGTGTGGCAGAAACTTGGCTCCCCCGCTTTACAACCATCCACCACGGAATTACGAGCTTACGACAGGCGCTCAACTCAACCACAAGGCCTCTTAGTGAACGTACCCGTAGAATAGGCGACAAATTAGTTCTCATCGACATCGAAGTGATCAATTCCCAGCTCGACTACAACCTCCCTCTTGGACGTAGCTATATGTACAAAATGAAAGCAGTGGCTTCATCTGTTTTCCGCCTCATGATGTTCCCACATGAAGGACGCGTTATCAAGATTGATCAACTCACATTTTATGATCCTAACGCCCCCGCAGCCCCTCAAAATGTGCTACCAATGATTGAACAAACCATTCAAACTGCACCGACATCATTTGTCTTGTCAATTGGACCTGGAATCTACACCGAGTCACCTATTACTTCCACATTTCCATCGATCCCACCACCTTTACCAATAACAAAAACATCGAATTTGTGCACCCTGTCGCACACCACACAACAGCCTTCGTCACTGCCACAAACACCCACAGTGCCTACTCATATTGGCACAACGCTTATTCATACTATCTCGTTCTTATTCCCATTTTCCGGAGTTGTCAGTTCGCCAGTAATGGCTACACTCAACCTTCCCGGTTTAACATTAGGGATACCTGTATGGTACTTACCTGCTTCGAGCCCCTCGCCGACTCCGACTGTTATTTTACAACTGGTACAACCTATCCCTACTACCAACCACCCACCCCCTCCTGTCACTCATCTGCAAAACAGATCACCCCCAATAGTGACTACGACATCAACGTCTAGAAACGCCCCACCTCCATTACGAAACATAGGGGGCAGAGGCCCGCAAACTTATAACACCAAACCCATAACTCGCACCCCCCCAGTAACCCCCAAGGTAGCCAAGAACCCCCTAACTATTCACATTCCCCCTAAGTGCTCGTTGTGTGACAACGTAGGCCATGCCACTCATCAATGTCCACAATTACCTGCACTCCAAGAACACATGAATATGTTGGATGATGACACCGGAATTCCAGTGGTAAGACTTGAGCCACCTCCTCAACCTCGCGACAAAACGCTTCGCAATAACCACCCTTGTGAGATATGCGGCATTTATGGCCATTATTCACACCACTTCCCTGATCTCCCAGATTATAGAGCAGCCTTATACGAGATAAACAATGTCGACTTAAAGATATCTCCTCCCCTCATCGAGGAGATCTACCCTCCGAAATCATCTTCTTCGAAAGAAATCAATACCATCTATATGATTTCAACCACGTACAAACCAGAACCCGTTGATTTATGGTTTGATTACTTTCGTACTGACGAGCAAATTCTAGAAACACTCACTGCACTGGACTACCCTTGGGACGATATGCACCATCGATCATACTTCCTCCCTAAGGCGTCTACATCCACCGCAGAAAACCAATTATCAGTCGAATCGAAAGATTTCCTACCAACTAAGGTTGATTGGTTCAAGGACCCCATCCCAGCACTAGATGCCTTCGAAGAGGGGAATATGTCCAACATTTCCCCTATTATACAAATCGACATTTCCACCACACCTGGAAAACCTGAGCTCATCTCACTAGGCGCATCATGCACTCAAGCGGAAACTCAGGCATATAAAAAACTCTTCCAAGAGTTTCGTGATGTCTTTGCCTGGTCTTACACCGAGATGCCTGGCCTCGATCACAACATTGTGGAACATCACATCGACACTTGGCCCAATGTGCCTCCTGTCCGATAGAAACAACGACCAATTCACCCGTCCAAGCTCCCAGTTGTTAAGGCTGAGATTGAGAAACGCCAAAAAGCAGGATTCATATATCCTATTGCCTACACCACCTGGGTTTCAAACCCAGTGCCAGTAAACAAGAAAGTGGGCACCATACATGTTTGTACTGATTTTCGAGACCTCAACCTCGCTTGTCCCAAAGATAAATTCCCCACACCTTTCCTTGACCAACTAATCGATGAATGTGCGGGACATGAGGTCCTTTCTTTTATGGACGGTTTCTCCGGATATAACCAAATCAAAATCCGTAAAGAAGATCAATACAAGACAGCTTTCACTACCCCATGGGGCACCTTCGCCTATCGCGTCATGCCTTTCGGTCTCAAGAATGTTGGAGCCACTTTCCAACGCGCCATGACTTATTGCTTCCACAATCTACACAAAATCATAAAAGTTTATCTGGACGACCTCACCGCTCAATCCAAGAAACAATCTAACCATTTAGATGACCTTCGACAAGTTTTATTGCGTTGTCGAAAATACAACATCTGCTTGAACCCACTCAAGTGTGTCTTTTGCGTTACAGCAGGTCGCCTGCTGGGGTTTGTCATTTCAGGAAAAGGCATCACTGTAGACCTCTTGAAAGTCCAAGCCATTATAGACTTACCGTCACCCCGTACATTAAGACAACTTCAAATCCTTCAAGGGAGGTCCAACTTCCTCCGTCGCTTTGTCCCTGACTATGCCACAACGGTCCACGGTTTCCTTCGATTACTACGTCTGCATACCCGTTTCATATGGGACCAACAAGCAGAATCAGCTTTCACCGACTTAAAGAAAGCACTCACGAACGGCCCGTTGATCTCTCCTCCAGATTTCACCAAAGATTTCACCCTTTATGTTTCAACATCCGAATATGCCGTATCTGGAGTTCTTGTCCAGGAAGATACTGCTCGCCAAGAGCATGTCATCTACTATGTGAGCCAGACCTTATCAGGCCCACCCCTCTGGTACCCACATGAAGAGAAGATGGCCCTCACCGTCGTCTTTTCCGTACAAAAGCCGCGACATTACATTCTCCTGAGCCACACCACGGCTGTAGCCAATTCCAATCCAATGGTTTACCTCTTGACACGTCGCCTCCTTCAAGGCCGCGTAGCTAAATGGGTGATTATCCTGCAAGAATACGACCTAACTTTCAAAACCCCAAAGAGCACCAAGGCCCTAGCACTCGCTCAACTCATCACAGATCTCCCATCCTCTTTGTCATCACCCGCTATCCAAACGGACCTCATTGATGATCACATTTTCATCATTTCCTCTGACGACCCATGGTACGGCGACATCTTAATCTACCTCCGCACACAAAAAAATTTACCCAACATTGATTGTGACGGACGCCATCGTATACGACACCACGCCCCCCGATATCTCCTATTAGGTGATGTACTTTATCAACGCGGCATCTATACCATCTTACGACGTTGCCTTTCTCACGATGAAGCAGAACAAGTCCTTAATGACTGCCATAGCGGTGCCTGCGGAGGCCATTTCTCTGGCATGGCCACTACCCAAAAGATCATCTGCGCATGTTACTATTGGCCCTCATTATTTACTGATTGCATCACCGTAGTCAAACATTGTCAAAACTGCCAACTTTTTGCCCCCAAGGCAAGAACCCCACCCGCCCCCCTTCATCCAGTCGTCACTGTCGGACCATTCTGCAAATGGTCCATCGACTTCCTATATTGCAATCCCATGTCAGTCGATGGTCATAAACACATCATTGTGGTCGTAGATTATTTCACCAAGTGGGCGGAAGCCATGCCAACTTACAATTGCAAAGCCGACACTGCAGCACGTTTTTTCCTCAACCATGTTATCGCTCGTTTTGGAGTGCCAAAGCAACTCTTCTCAGACCATGGCTCTCACTTTGAAGATGCCGTTTGGAGAGAATTATCAACCCTACTGAAATTTGAACACCATTTCTCCTCCGCCTACTACCCCCAAGGGAATGGCCAAGTCGAAGCGATTAACAAAATTTTAAAGACCATCCTCCAACGCATTGTTGACAAACACAAATCAAATTGGCATCACATGCTCTTCCCGACACTATGGGCATACCGCACATCAACCAAAACCGCCACCGGTTTTACCCCTTTCCATCTAATTCACGGTGTCGAATCTGTCCTCCCCATTGAGTGCCAGATTCCAGCCCTACATATAGCCATTGAACTTCTACCGGACACTTCCCCAATTGAGCAACGCTTACTACTTTTGGAGCAAGCCGATGAAGATCGACACACAGCCCTCCAAACCATGGAAGCAGCCAAGAACCGATCCAAACTGAGTTACGACAAACATGTCCACCCAAGAACCTTTACTGAAGGGGACCTTGTCCTCGCCTATGATCAAGCTCATGACAAAACCGGAAAAGGAAAGTTTGTGTCCATGTGGCAAGGCCCATACATTTTACACACCTGCCTCGGATAGGGGGCATACATTCTAACCGATTCAGAAGGCAACCCCCTACGCAACCCACGCAACGGGTTGTACCTCAAGCGATTTTACCCATAGAAAATCTGATGGACACCACCGTCCATTATTGTACAGTCTTATTTTTTTTTTCACAAAAAATACAAAAACCTAAAAATTTGTTTTTCCTGCATGACCACAGATGGATCCTGTTCCACTTTGCTACGTTGGTTTCGCTAATGGTGCAAGCCGTTGGTCCCCCAATCTCGCCTCCGCAACTTGGGTAATATATTCCCCTTCCAATGAGTTGATCCACATCGACGGAGTGTGCATAGGTGCCGCCACCAACAACCAAGCTGAATACGATGTCGTGACCGGTCTCCTGGCCGCTACTCTCCAAATGAGCACAAGTCACCTTAACGTTTTCTTGGACTCACAACTCCTTGTTTCCCAGCTCAACAATGATTACCAGGTATGCGATCCCTGTCTTTTCAGAAAATTCCTGCGCACTAAACAAATGGTTCGATAGTTTGAATCCATTTCATTCACACATGCCCCAAGGAATCTCAATAGTGTAGCAGACCATATGGCCAACAACATTCTTGATTGGCATACCAATCAAACCATGTAGTAAATAGAAAATGTGCTTCTACGGGCATAAACAAAAAATGCATCCACGTGCATAACATGTGCCTCCACAGGCATATACAAAAATTAAAATGTTGCATCCATGGGCATACAGAAAATCAAACATGCCTCCACGGGCAAACAAATACACAATAAATGCATCCATGTGCATACACGACTATATACCAAAACATATATATATATATCATCATATAGTCAATATGTCATAGGTGCCCTCAGCACGCAATATACAAAAATACATAAGTCGCACAAAAAGGTACTTCCCCATATGCTCATCAGCATTTGGGGGCAGATCCAAGATCATCTAATCACCATGGTCTCCGAGCTCCTCGGGCGCAACCTCCGCTGGCCCCACCGGATCATGCCGAGCCCGAACTCTCCTCTCTGTCGGCCCCGCTAGATCATCCCGCACCCGAATCCTCCCCTCCGCCGGCCCTGCCGTTCATGCCGAGCCCCATCCCTCCACTCAGCCGCCAACAATGCTGCTCTGAGCAGGATAGAGCGCCACTCACGAGGTGCATCAAAACAACGCTCGATGATGTCCCGATCCAAATGCCTCCACCCATCCTCTGGCAATCCTGCCAGGATCATGTCTAGTGTCTCTCGGACACCCTCCACGGCATCATCTCGAGGCCCAGCTCCTCGACGGCGAGGCCCAACTCCTCGAACATGAGGAGGCGGTACCGCTACAGTAGGCGGAACGACCACCATCGCCCGTCCCCTATGAACCACATGGTCGGCCGGTGGTACGGGACCAACATTTGCACAATCACACAAGTGAACCATCATATAAATATATCTAACTATAATCATACATAAACATCTAAAAAACACATGATATAGTAGAGAACAAAACACAAAAACATACCATCTAAACCCCAAGCCTGTCCCTGGGCTCAAGGCATCTCCAGATCTCCTCGGTAATCCATACCAGCATATGGATAGTCATCAATCAGCAGGGGGATCTGCTCCCACTGCTCATACATATCCTGTGAAAAGAACCCGCGGATACCACCACCACCGCGGGGCATCACCTGCCCCCATCGCACCATGCGCGGCTCACTCACCAACCCATCTCGAACCGGCACCCATGGCCGCAAGGTCGGTACCCGCTCAAAAAAGAAACAACACAGAAGGAGTCATAGCAGAACTCTCCCCCCTCCCGACTCACCTTGTCCATATCTCTCCAGACACCAGCCAAAAACATCTGACCCCACGCGTAGTAGGTCCCCCTCAGCACAGAATTCACCATCATCGTTTGTCCCCCAGACAAACGATGTGGCACCGCGGCACCCAACACCCACAGATCACAAGCCCCAACAGCCCGCATATACCACTCCCACAGAGATCTCAGGCTCAAAATGTTGTTCTGCACGATCGCCCCAGGAACACAGAAGGTCTCCAGCAGATCCTCGATATCCAAACCTGCTGGGACCCTCTGCAGAAGATCCCCTACCTCACCTAAGCAAGGCAACCCGGTAAGAAAGTATACATCAGTAAGGGTGATCTCTAACCTCTCACCCCCAACAATGAACGCACCCTCTGCAGGGACCCAGAGACCCACCAATTTGTTCAGCAACGGTCCTACTGAACGCATCAGTGGAATCTGACCGAACTTTAGGAGCCCACTCACAGCCAGAGTCTGTCGGACCCCCCGATCGGTCCGAATCCAAATCATCAAGTCCTCCTCCATCTCCCGCTCTCGCCATGACACCAATGGTCTCCTCAACATCCTGCCAAAAAACAAAGAAAATTTTTTAGAACCAGAAAAAAATTTCAAAAAATTCCATCGCGGCTTTTCCATCAAAAGCCGCAATGATCATTGCGGCTTTCATCCATGAACCCGCGATGAACATCGCAGGTATTGACCTCACAGTCGCGATGAACATCGCAATTATCAGCCCAATAGTCGCAATGAACATCGTGACTTTCAGCCCGACAGCCGCGATGAACATCGCGACTGTCAGCCCCAAACCCACGATGTTCATCGCGGAAAAGGACGCGAAACCCGCGATATTCCACATTGGAAGGCCAACATGGAATTTCGTGGCCTTCGGGGGCCCACCGCTAACCAAAAAAGACATAATTACAAAAGCTAAGGAGAATAGGGTTACCTGAAACTCGCGGAATCGAAAATCAACGATCGAATATCCCGAAAATCAAGAAAGAGCTCTGATTGCTCTGCCAAACTCACACGTAACAATGACACGTCATATGGGCCCCATACCCTATTTATAGAGATTTGACCATTTTTCAAACAACCATTGCGGTATCATACGACGTCTGTTCCTCAAACCGTTGGTACCGTTGGAATTAGCACAGCGAGAACTTCATGATAGTCCTTTCCTTTTCCTGTTTTCACCAGGTCCATTTTTTGACCATGTTTTTAATGCCCTCATCACCTCGGTTTGTGTGCCACTTCGGTCGTTCTCCGTTTTTTATGAGTCTTATATCACCGGATTCGGTTTTCCGCGCTCATGATGACGCTTGAGATCATTTCTCGCTCTCACGCCTAGATTTTTCGGGCATTTTTCCCATGCCCCCTTGTTGCCTCGGTTTGCGTGCCACATCGACCGTCGTTCGTTTCTAACGAGTCTTATACTGCCGTATTCAGTTTTTCGCGCTCGTGATGATGCTTGAGATCATTTCTCACTCTCACCTCCAGATTTTTTGGGCATTTTTCCCATGCCCCCTCGTTGCCTCCATTTGCGTGCCACATCGGTCGTCATCCATTTTTGACAAGTTTGACATCGTCGGATTCAGTTTTCCGCGCTCGTGATGATGCTTGAGATCATTTCTCGCTCTCACTCCATAATTTTGGGCATTTTTTCAAAATGCCACTCATCACCTCGGTTTGCGTGCCACATTGGTCATTGCCCATTTTTTACAATCTTTATGTCACTGGATTCAGTATTCCGCACTCATGACGATGCTTGAGACCTTTTCTCGCTCTCATCAATACCTTTTTGTTCGGTATAGTTTTACCCCTTTTTTCGGGCCGAGTAATCCCTTTTACGAAAAAGGCACTTAGGGAGTTTCTGTTAAGCTCTTTTCTGACTCCTAAAACAATGAAAAGATCGCCGAGCAACCTTGCTTCCTTTCATGCTCGCTAAACGTATCTGAAAGGGCGTCTACCTGGTATAAGTTTACCCCTTTTCCGGACCTTGTAGACTAATTACGAAAAAGGAATACTCCAGTCACATCGGCTAGAAGAGTTCTCCATTTGCATCATTTTATGCTTTTTCGGGCCTTGGAGACTAACTTACAAAAAAGAACACCAATGGAGTCCACTTACCGCTTTCAGACTCTCTAAACATGAAAGCGACCACGAGCAATCACCATCCTGGGCTTGTAAAAACCCACAGGACGGTACTCACAACCACTGCAGAGTCTTCTTATCGTTTTTAGACTCCTTAAAAATGAAAGCACCCATGAGAACGAATAGTCCTAGGCTCACAAAATCCACAGGATAGTACCATTTCAGAGCACACTTTTATCCCTTCTTGGAGCTCATTAAAACTACGAAGAAGGACCCAATGGTGCTTCTCGGCGCCACAACAGATGACGTCTACTCATATGGCAGCTTCCCCATTTAGGTCGCCTTTGTTCAAAGTATTCTGCAGTATGTCACCCTGAGAATCCCTCGACAGCACCCATCAGCTTGACCCCCCAGAGTCAATACATACCCTTCAGTCCTTAAAAGCTATGATCCCCACACCTACAAGTAAGTTCCCTACGCTGCCAGGTCAACCATGTCATCATGCTCTGAACAAAGGAAGTTTGAGTCCACCCACTCTATGACCCCAGTTACTTCCCATCCCCATAAGTATGTCAGTCCTACCATCAGTACTACCACACTTCAGTTCTACACCTCGTGCTCCTATCAAGGAAACATCATTGCCTTGTTAGTTGCCGGTCTCCCTCTGTCGACGACAACCAGATTTATTCCAGAGGATAGACCTAGAGGTCCCTATGTCTTGGACTCATCATCATTTATGATGAGTGCCTATGAATCATTTCGAGAAGAGTCCTCAGTGTCTCTCCAAATGGTTTTTTCTCACATGCTCGACTTCAACACCTTGATCGCATCGTTGAGACTCGCACAGGGTATTGGTCCTTTTAGTTATTTGTTGAAGACCCCGGATACCACCTGACTCTTCCACATTTGAGAGTCCACTCATGGAAACAACTAGCTACATTTTTCCTATAGATATCCGGGTTGCGCATGGCGACAGTATTCAAATGTACCCCAGTTTTATACTCCCTTGAGAATACAGTTACATATACTCCTCAGAGTTGACTCAGAGTCATTGAGTCCCTACAGATGTTGGACACCTTCAGATTCAGCAGTTCACCTACCCTTCTGAGACCTTGTTCAGAACAGTTGTCGCTTTATTCCAGTGTATCAGTTATTGAGATCAGTCATGTTATGATCATGAGTACATCCCAAAATAGTGTCCCCTTTGGACCATCATGATGTACCAGCAGATTTTTATGTATTCTTCAGGTCCCCCTTCTTGGGACTAATTGTTATGTATATGTCTTGATACGAGCATGGGTATGCCCGCCTCGTCCATTATCAAAGATTATTCCTCATTCATATTGAGGCCATGTAATATTGTTTGTTTTGCAGCTTCTAAGGTCTGTGGATCCAGTCTCCAACCGGTTTATTCTCTTCCCCAAACCCTAGGAAAAAGACAAAAGAACTATGATGTCTATCGGCCATACGATGAGCTCTTGCCCTCACACATCAGGGGGAAATCTGTTAACACCCAAAAAGTGTTCACTAGCTCATTTCCTTATTCACATGACCCATTTGTCTACTTTCCCACCATTTGAGCCTCTAAAGCCATCAAAAGGTCACCAAAAGACCATAATACACCCCTTTTTCCCCTCAAAATGAATATTTTTCCTCAAAAAGCATAAAAAAACCCTCAAAAAGGGTCCAGAATTCCCAAAATATTAAAAAGGGAATAAAATATTCAAAATATTCAAAAAAGGAAAAATGAGGGAAAATGTACCTATACCATGTTAGTCAATACCATTGGTTTCCTCAAAACCATAATGGTATCCCCCACCACCAAAAACTATAAAAAGGTGGTAGGGGCTCCTCACTTTCCATCCATCCATCATCCTATCCTCACGCTGTCAAAATCTCTCATGAGACTTTTGGCCATTTTCAGGATCTTGGAGAAGAGACCTTTGAAGCTTGGAGCTACTCACCTTTGGAGTTGCTCGACACAAATCCTCACCATTTGAGGCATCTTAATACAAAACATCTATTCTTTTATTTCTTGTTCTTTCCATGAATCGTTTTTAAATTTATTTGTTATATGCACATGTTAGTTTAGATTTAGATTTAATTCATTATCGTTTTTGCTTTTAATATTGAAACTGCTATCACGTTGTTGATAGGTGCTCATTGCACTAAGCTTGGTTGCAAAACCAAGCCAACACTCCGTCCAGATTTCCAGACTAACCAAGGGTTTGTGGATGATACGATGTTGATGGGTCACCCTTCGATATAAGAAGCTCGGGATGTTAAAAGGTGCCTGAGACTTTTTGCGGATGCTTCAGGTCTCTAAGTTAATGAAAGACACTCTCAAGTGTTTTTCTTCAATATGCCTAGGATCACCAGGCAAAACATATGTCGTATCCTCGGGTTTCATGAGAACTCCCTTGTGTCCAAATATCTTAGGGCCCCTCTTTCTGTCTTGATTGTTCGCAAGAGTTCTTGGACGAAAATATTAGACGAAATGAAGAAGAAGTTGGTAAATTGGACTCTACGCCCCCTCAATATTGCAAGCAGGCTTGTATTGGTTAAGGAAGTCCTGCAAGCAATGCCTATTTACCTCTTCTCTGCTATGGCAGATCCCAACGTTTTTTTGAAGGAAATTAAAAACTTCCAATGTGAATTCCTTTGGAGTGGGGCCAGTGAGAAACCCAAATTGGCCCTAGTCAAGTAGGAGGAAATTCGCACTCTGAAGCTCTAGCGTGCTCATGGCCTTCGAGACCCAGAGAGAAACATTGAAGTTTGTGGGGGCCAAAGTGTGGTGGAGATGGATGACCCATGACTTAGAGCCATGGGTGATGCTTTGGCTACATAAATATGCAACAGACTAGGACAAGAAGGATCTCATCCACTATTCCAAGCACCAACTGGGATCTCATATCTGAAAATTGGCACTTCAGGGAAGGTCTTTCATCTAAGAAAATAACTCATGGGAAACCAGGAATGGAGACTTGGATAATTTTTGGATTGATTCATGCCAAAAATGACCTAAGCTTCAAAATATTTCTGACTTCTACATAATTCAATGGTTTTGTGAAACCCAACACAAAAGAAACATCAAGGAGTTTTGGCAATAAGATTCTGGAACCCTGGAGTTTAGGGAGTGGTGACCACAAGAATGGTGGAAAAAGGGGGCTAAAGGGAGGATACCAATCAACTATGGGAGGCGCTTCAGGAACGTCGCATAAGAGTGAACCAGGGATCGAACAAGCTACGATGGGGTTTCCTTTCTAAAGGAGTATTCACAATCAAAGAAACCTATGATATTTGGACGAGTCATAATAATTGGCCTAGAAAAGAAGTGTGGAAAAAAATCTGGAAAGCTCAACTCTTGCCTAGCAGTGGGGAATATTAGCAGTAAAAGAGACCAATACAGATGGGGCCGATGTGTCTCGAATCGACATCATCCGGGGGGCACTCTCATCGTCATCGTTTATGGTAAGATCCTATTTAATTTCAAGAAAGGTGGCCATCCCCATCGTCGTGGTCTTATTTCCTAGTGGGTGCATGATAGAGTGAGCACTCTGAAGCCTTGGAGGTGGCCGCTCTCTCGAGTGATCATGCAGGCTACTGAAGGTGCCATGGAGGGTGGAGGGTTAAGGAGGAGGAAGGAGACTAGGAATAAAGCTTTTGTGGAAGGCTGAAGGGTTACCAGGGTGCACGCTTGTGCGACATAGGAAGCCCACTACTTTAAACTGGGTCTCTCATTGGATGTCCATTGGGAGTTGAGACCATGGGAGCTAGTCTGTGGACGCAGATGGATAATGAGTAGCTAAAGCAGGGAACTCGGGCGATATAAGATACAGTCACAAACCCTGTAAATGCTACAGCTAGGCTGGGACTTTATTATCGCACAGTGGCTCTGTATTGGGTCATGAAGAACATGATGGGGCAAGTGTTGTGTGATAACTAAAAGAAGAAGGGGATGAAATCCCCGTCTAGAACTAGAAGGAGCACCACTATGATTCTTGGGTGATGCATTTGAAGATTGATGTTACTGCGAAGAAGCTAGGCATTCGATTCATGGAACAACCGGCAAGGGTCTACGATGATGTTGTTATATTCCAATCGGGTGAAGCGTCATGGTTTCCTACTGGTCCACATGGTGTATGAGTTCTGCTATCCTCAGGTTTTTGTTTTGCATGATGTTTATGCTTTTGTGGTAAGTAGGGTTTTGATAGTTTAGTTTGAATATCACTCATTCTAGAAGGTGTAAGTTGTTCAATATGGTTCTTTGTAATCAGAGGCCTCCCTTAGGGATTGATGTATTCATGTAAGTCAAACGGGGGAAATTTTGAGTTTGGTATCAGTCGAGCATTCTTAAGGGCCCTAGGAAAACAATTGTAATCACTGTTATGTACTCCTTGTTTTGTTAATATAATTTTACGCTTACTTACAAAAAAATATACTAATCAAATTTTGCTTCCTCATCCATAGTGTACAAGAGTGGGTAAAAAAAATAGGTTAAATAAAAAATTTTGCGGCACCCTATACCTTACACAAAAGCAACAACATATCCCTTCTTCTGAGCGAAGAAAAAAAAAACCCTGGTCAAGCTTTAGCATCCAAAAGCTTATGAAGAATTTTGAAATATGAGGGAATACGGGGCAAAGCAATGAAAACCAAATATATAGCTCCGAGGATAGCCGAAAATTGGATTATAAAGGAAGTGAGGTATTGTGGTGGAGCATTACTTATTTGGAAATAATTAGTGAGAGGTTTTCCCTCACTAGGGAAATGGTTGGAATGGAAAATGGTGAGATAAAATAAAGCGAGGCTTGGAGATGATCCACATATAGGTTGTTTCGAAAAATATAGACTATTAGAACCCATGAAAAATATCCTTAACATCTAGGGGTATCAACACCTAGCAGATAAAGAATATCCTAGTTCAGTTTCAATATGGAATCAAGGGTGCAAAATAACTATATAGTTGAAACTCCAAGAAGATTGTGTGGAAGAATGGCATAATTTTATCCAAAGTTTAAAACACAATACGGCAAAACTAAACATTGAGGAAGCTTTAATAATATGATCAAATAACATCTATCCTCGATGATGTATGCAACAAAATTAGGTTACAAGGATGGGGATGGAGGAATAGGTTGAAGAGGAGGAGAAATGGTGGCAAAAATCTATGACGAAGCAAAATTATCCCTTCGAAACAATGTTTTTTCTTTGGTTGGCACTTTCTAATAAAATTATTAGTTGGTATAATTGATGGAAAAAGGTCTTGGCATGGTCCAGGTAAGTGTGGTATATGAAAATCCAATGTGGAGTCTAGATACCAATTATTAGTCCATTGTTCCAATACAAGAGAAGAATATGATCGAGGGAAAAGGAAAATGGGATGGAGAAACTATTCTTGATTACTTTGAGAATTGGTATAAGGACATATTAGTTTTTGAATTCAAGGCACTACCAATGTTGTTTCCTAGGAAAAATGGCTAGCTAGGATTGACATGATATTCCAAGGAAAACAAAAATCTCTCTATCCAGGTGTGCCATTAAATCATGTTTGCTTACGGAGGAATCTAAATACTAATGAAACCTAAGAAGCCATAAATTTTGAATTGTTAAGGCATGGACAAATCAAAGGCTTGGGGAGTTTTTGATAGTGCTTGTTAAGGATCCCCATGCATGCGTGGAGAAGAGGGGATTTTAATCCTAAATGAAAGCATTTTATTTATTTTATAGTCGTTGTTGGTCAAGGGACTAATAACAAAGCTGTATTTTTTACTTTTTAGTTTCTTCTTAATATTGTAGCACACAAAGGAATCCAAAATCTCTAAATTTTGGGATACTACTAGTTAACCATAGATTATACAATCAAGAGGAACATCATAGATAATCTAATGTTGACCCCAACTATGGAAAGAGTAAATGAGGTGCGAAATATAATCTTGCTTGGATTTCTCTTACATGTTTGAGGAACATCATAGATAATCTAATGTTGACCCCAACTATGGAAAGAGTAAATGAGGTGCGAAATATAATCTTGCTTGGATTTCTCTTACATTTTTGAGGAACATCATAGATAATCCAATGTTGACCCCAACTATGGAAAGAGTAAATGAGGTGCGAAATATAATCTTGCTTGGATTTCTCTTACATGTTTACAATGAGAAGGCCGACAAACTCTCTAACTAACCTCCACTCATGTAGGAAGGCATGCTTTATGTAACACCCCATATTTTGACTTGATAACTAAACAACATTATGATATATTATGTATTTATTTGCTTATTATCTTTTGGACTCGACTCGACCAAGGAAACTATATTTGTGGATTTATGAACCTACTTATATGTGAAATTTATGTTTTAATTTTATTGTTTATGTGTGATTTACTTCCAACATGCAAATCTAAATAGAGGGATGGGGTACGTAGATATCGGTTTAAGTTGTGAACAAATGAATAAATGGGTGCCATGCACATGATGAATAAAATCGTTTATTTACCTTGTTTGACAATTGATAACTTGGTAATTACTTGTAAACAATAAAAGATTATGCATGATCTTATGTTTTGATGAGACTAACCCACATGTTAGAGGAGATAAGTAATAGCTAGCTACTAGTGGTACTAAAGTGACTTTAATATAGTTGACATCAAAAGAAAAAAAGGTAATATATGAAGCACGAATTTGTGAATTAATTGTTAGTTTGATACACTAGTAAGATATGTGGGCTACTGCATGTTTTTACAAGAAACAAGGTTGACCAAACTGGTCATTTGATGATGCAACTCTAAGAACAACAATAGTAACACAATATGGTTATTCATAAGGTGTCGACCCTAGTTCCATTAGGAGGGGTGGAAGTACCACCCACCATTTATCCTCTGAAAACCAGAGTCATGGGAGAGACGTGTTAATCCATGCTCCCCTAGTTGTGTGATAGTGACTACTAATAGCCTACTAGGAAATTTAGGTCGATTTAGTAAATGCTTCCGCTTATGGGTTGTATACAGGGTTAGGTCAATATAGTTTAGGCTCCATAATATTCCAATAGAGGAACATATAGGATGTGGAAGGTGGAAGTAGGTTAGGAAGGAAGGATGATTCCGAGTAGTAAGGATGTTGTTTAGGAATTAGATATGCCATTTTAGTTTTGTACTTGATTCCTTCTGTGTTTAAATCACTTGTTTAATTCATTAAGGATAAATCTGAGTGTAATGTTCAGTTAGTACTTGTGTATTGTGACTTAGTAAGATTTTTTAATGTAGTGTTTACTTGATTATTGTCTTGTATGCGTGGTTATGATCATTTAGGAATTATGCATTAAAGGTGGTGATGGTTATCTTATTACAAGCACACAAAATGTGTACGCCAGCTACACATGCATACCTTGCATTTGTACACTAGTATCGCTTTAATATATATTAGTTATTATTTTATTATTACTATTATTATTAATGGTTGATGCAAGAAAAGTTAAAATATATAATAGTAATTAGTCTTTCGTTGGGTTAATTTGCATTTAATTTATATTTATTTACCTTTCACTTCATATAAATTCATTTCATTTAGATTCATTTACCTTTCATTTGTATATATTAAATTTCACCCGCAGTTCATTTTAGCTCTCAATTCATTTAAGTGGGTGATAGGATTTTGAATCCTTATCAAATATGATTTGAATTTATCTTGCTCTAGAGTATTTATGATAAAAAAAAGTTATTATATTTTGACATACAATATGTGAATTGAATTTAATGTGAAATTCACCTTACCGAGTGGGTTGTCAGATCACTTATGTTTGGTAAGTGAATTATTATTTTATGATATTTGACCTTCCTAGGACTCTTCTCTAGTGGGATAGCAAGGTTGTGGAGAAAAGGGGATAAAAGGGAATTTGGGAGATGGTAGAGGGGTTTGCACTTTGAGAGGAATTCTATAGGAGAGGGAAAGAAACTGGGAGGATGGCTCTTTGTTACTAAACATTGAACTAGAACCTTGAGGTTGAGGTTATAAACTAGAGGCTTTTGCCACTATTCTTATTGTTGTTAGAGTTGCGATCACAAAGGGATAGGAAACCCAATAGGTTTCCTAGAACTAGCACTTGAGTTGCTAGTTGGTTGGGAGGATTAATCCCAGTTTGGGTAACATACACTACTCGTGACATGACTAGTGGATTGCTAAAGACTGGGCTAGACTACTAAAAAAAAACTAGTCTCTAGAGGTAAATTTACTATCTTTACTTCGATCAAATTGTTTAACTAAATAGTAAAATTGATCATGAATAATTATTACAAGTATCAAAATTTGTTTGTTAAATTAGATGAAATCATGATGCAAGATATAATGTAAATGAAGATAGTGACATTGTACCAATTAACTTAGAAAATATGCTAGGAAACAGAGATTTCACACAAAAAAAATTACATTCAGAATTTATAGTTGATTAACAAAGTTAATTAGAAGCTATATTGGTCGGTTAACACCCATTCTGAATAATGGGGTGTTACACTCTATGAGGTTGAAACAAATGAGGATGGAGTTTGATATTAAAGGACTTAGTAAATATTCTAATGTTTCTTTCCAAAAGATGAAGAAGTTGTATGACCTATAGTTGTTGTTATTTCGGAATTTTGTCATTATTAAATGTACAAACTATTTGATCCATGTTCTCTATATGGATGCAATGTTAGTTTTTAGACCGAATTAGATGTTAGTGGTTTTTTCTTGCCTTTTTAGTAAAGCGAAGTTCACAAACTCTAGGAGTGTTGGTTATACATATTATATGTATGTTTAGGTTTATACATGAAATTATTAATATAAGTTTATATGTATACACACACACACACACACACACACACTCTAGGAGTGTTGGTTATACATATTATATGTATGTTTAGGTTTATACATGAAATTATTAATATAAGTTTATATGTACACACACACACACACTCTAGGAGTGTTGGTTATACATATTATATGTATGTACACACACACACACACACACACACACACACACACACACACACACACACCGATTATATATCTTGGGGGTACTTCCCCTCGTTCCAAGGATCGTACCAACATAAACCCTAGATTCTTTAAGTAAAAAGGCCAAGTCAACAACTCATGAATTTGTTACCTAGGTCGACATGGTAGCAACTTTTCCTCGCAGCCACTTGAGCTACAACTAATCGAAATGGATATACATCATATCTTGAATGCAGGTATTGTCAGTTAGGTATAGTCCAAGTGGTTGTGGGATGGATTGTTATCCATCCCACCCCGGGTTCTATTATTGTAAGTGATATGTTGAGCTCATAATGAGTATATTGTTGTAACAAATTCAAGCCTTGTTGACTTGGCCTTGTGCCCTGAAGAATCTATGGTTTACCCCAGCTACCATCCTTGATACGAGGAGAAGTACCTCAGAATTTGCCTCCAAATAATTACCTGGAAAAAGAAAAATCTTAAATACAAGTATTATATCAGAAGGTAGCGCCAAAGATTTAGGAAAAGTGTACGGTACTGTTAAATTTTATGGCCCCTATAGGGATACAAAGTATTTATGGGTAATATTAAAAGGTAGAAGAATATTTGTTAGGAGATAATGTAATTGTAGGAGGAAACTCAACCTTAAACTGAAGGGAAATCTAGGAGAGATATCCAGGAGTTACCTATTCGCGGATTATTTATCTCTTTGAAGTTTGTAAGTTGGTTGATGTTGATCCTAATCAAGTTGTACCTGCTTGGAGAAATTACAGAAGAGGCAGAGCATGCATTTCTAAAATATTGGACGAGTCCTTGGTGGCTAAAAGGATTCTTAATGAATTTGCAAGATATAAGTCATGGGTGGGTTATGGAGGTTCTTCGGACCAGTTGCCTATTATTAGTCGAATTGAAGACAAGGATCATAAACCTTTATCTCTTTTCAAATTCAATCATGTCTTGTTAAATAAATAAGCCTTAGATTATTAATTCTCATAAATTGGAAACAATACGACGAAACCTCTAGGAATTGTACCTTATTGCAACTAGCAAGAATTCTTAAACAACTGAAGAAGGTAGGAAACAATTAGGCTAGGGAAAAGGAAATGGAAAATCAAAAGGCTCTAAAAGAGGTTCATACATAAATTGTAAGTCTTTTTTTAACATAACACTAATGGATTTCTATCAAACGATGATGATTTTTTTTCTTTAAAAGATCTAGACGATTGTAAGAAAGTTTTGATGGAGGCTCAAGAATAAAGCAACTTGGATAGATAAAGGAATACCAAGTTTTTTCATAATTAGGCGTATTTTAGAAAAAGTGTCAACACTATATGGGAAATTGGCTTACTTGATGGATCTAGGGTGAAAATTTCCAAGGAAATTATCGATGCTAGTATAAACCATTTTCAAACCTTGTTTAAATAACTTGACAATGAAAATATTGCAAAATTAATGAAAGTGGTTATGCTATTTCCCAAGCTTAATGATAAAGGATGAATAAGGAGCTTGAAGCACAAATATCTAAAGAAGAATTGAAGGTAGTTCAAAACTCCTTTGAGAAGGAAAAAAGGCAAGGCCATAATGGCTTGAAAGTTGAATTCAATTTAGGCTTCTATGTAATGTTGGGGGAGGATCATGCTAGGGAACCTCTTCACATTGAACCATAGAACAAAAAAAGAAAATAGCAGAAGGAAACTATAATCCAAGAATGGTGTCTAAATACATCGCTACAACACTTAAGCATAGTGCATTATCTCGTAAGAGATCAAGGCATTATCTCATAAGAGATCACCATCAATAATGCATTAGATAACACTACATTATCTCATAAAAGATCACCATTAGTAATGCATTATCTCACAATGCATTACATCACAATGCATTGTCTCATAAGAGATCACTATCAATAATTCAATACAATTTTATTTCAACACAATAGGTTCATTCTTTTATAGTCTCCAAACCTAACAAACTCCCTTGAAGTGAGGATGATCCGGTCCACAAATAGTGGTCGTTGGTTCTAACCATTTCCACGAAATTTGTAGCATCCCATAGATTAGTCAATATTTCTAGTCGAGCTAACCACAACCTCATTGACCATTCAATAGATCGAATAATCGACTGCTCAGTCGAGCCTCTAGTCAACTGCTCTTCTACTCGATTGTTGTCTATTGACCAGTTGTCTCCATAAAATACATAAGTGTAATGAACCTACATAACCTTTAGTTCCAACACCCCCCCCCCCCCCCCCGCCCCCCATCAGCACAACACTTTCAAGATTTAGGAGGCGAAATTATGTTCTTTGAACACGACCCATAATTGCAACTTCCTGAAGCCCAAGCATAGCCCAAAGTTTCACAAAATTAACTTCTGGTAGAGTCTTCGTAAAGATATCAACAATTTGATCATTTGTCATGCAATAAACAAGTGAGACAACATTATCCTATACCAACTATATCAAATAATGAACTTGAAGTTCAACATGCTTCATTTTTTTGCGAGCAACAGGATTATCAACAACCTGTATTGTACTCTAATTGTCACAATCAAGGCCCGAACAAGAAAAACAAGCTCGTTTAAAAGCTAACAAAGCCAAACCGCCTTTGTACCTACGTTAACAACGCCACAACATTATGCTTCTGTAGTCGAGAGAGAGGCTACCTTATGTTTCTTACACAACCAGACCAAGGGTCTAGAATTAAGTCAAAACACATAGCCATAATTGGACTTTCGATCTTCAATGTGACCTCCCCAGTCGAAATCAATGAACCAAGATATTGGTTTTGAACTACGACAACACTTAATCGCATAATGATAATTTCCTTTAATATAGTGAACAATTCCCTTTACAGCTTTCCAGTGGCTTTCTCGAGGATCCTACATGAACTGGAAAACCACCTTAACAATAAAGGAGAGATTAGGTCGACTGTGAGTTAAGTAAATCAGGCTACCAACCAATTGTCAGTAAAGAGTGGTGTCGACTTGCAGAGAATCACAATCCTTTGACAATTTACTGCCGACTGATAAAGTGTAGCAAAATACTTACAACCATTCATTTTGAATCATTTCAAAATATCCAAAGCATCTTTTGGTTGAGAAATAAAGATACCATCACCCATTTGGAAAATTTGAATGCCCATAAAGAAATGCAATGGACCAAGATTAGTCATTTCAAAGGTATCTACAAGTTGTTTCTTTAAACCCAAAATCATATTGACATTATTTCCTCTTATGACTAAATCATCAACATACGATGCCATAATCAAGGTATCACCATGAACATATAATGCATAAATAATGTGATAGATTTACAACGTTTGAAGCCAAGATTGTTAAATAAACGATCAATCTTCTCATACCAAGCATAAGGTGCTTGTTTCAAACCATACAATTACTTCTTGAGTCAACAAACAAGACTAGAATTTGCCAAAAAACCAGGAGGTTGTTCCATATAAAATTATTCAAATGAGTCTCCATGAAGAAAAGCACTTTTAACATCCATTTGATGAAGTTCCCATAAAAAATGAGCAACAAGGGAAAGAATCAGTCGAACAACGTTTATATTTTCAACATGAGCAAAGGTTTCCATGTAGTTGATGCCTTCTTGCTGAGAGAAGTCCTTGGCTACCAATCGAGCCTTGTGATGTTCAACAACATTATCGGAAGTAAATTTGGTATTGTAGACCCATCAACACTTCATAACATTCTTTCCTTGCGGTTGAGGAACCAATTCCCAAGTCTGATTCTTCTTCAAACAAGCAGTTTCAGCAGCCATAGCATTTTCCCATTCAGGCACTCCTGAGCATCAGCAACACTGTCATGTTGTTTCTCACTACTGGTTTGCTGACCAATACAAGCATCTCCAACATCAATTCCAGTAGCTTCAATTGTTTTAGCATCCCACCAAGATAGACAAGTCGATGGTGATTCATATCAGTGATTGTTAGTCAAATAAGCAGGTGTATCAACATTCTTAGTCAATGAAAATTGACTACCAGTCAACTCAGGAGTAAACATTGAAAGTATGGTCGAAGCTTCGAAAAAGGGTACAGACAATTCAGATTCTTCAAAAATATCAAATGGATCACTGTGCAACAAACAAAGAGAAGAGTTCAATAACTTAGTACCTAATTTTTTTTCATTAAAGATCACATTTCTGCTCAAAATGGTATGTTGTTTGACTGGGTCAAACAGTCAATAGGGTTTTGATTCATTATAATATCCCATAATGATGCAAGCATGACACTTTGCATCCAATTTCTTCATGCAGTTAACATTGATATGCACACAAGCAAAACATCCAAAGGTTCTTAGGTGTTCGACAGAGGGTTTCCTTCAGTTCCACTATTCGACTGGAGTCATGTCGCTAACAACTCTAGTTTTGGTTCACAATATAGTTTGAATAGTAAACAACTTCTATCCAAAATTTAGTCGAAAAATATTTGGTTTGCAGTAGGCACCGATCCATTTCTACCATAGTCTGATTCTTCCTCTCTACAACTCCATTCTGCCGAGGGGTTTGAGGGATGGATGTCTACTGAGAAATGCCATTGTGCAAGAGATATTCTTCAAACTGTCAAATCACATATTCTCCACCATTGTCTGATCTCAAAAATTTGATAGGTTGAAAACATTTCCTTTCATCTAATGCCCTAAATTCCTTAAATCTTTCAATGACATGACTCTTATTCTTGAAGAAATATACCCAATCAAATCTATAGAAATCATCAATGAAGGTCAAAATATACTTCGCACCTGCTAATATGGGTTTGTTCATGCAACAAATATCATTGTGAACAAGTTCGAGTCAGTCCTCTGCTCACCATGCTTTCCCTTAATCAAAGGGTGTTGATGATGCTTTCCAAGCACACATCCCCTGCAATCTCCATCAATTGGAATAGTATTTGGGAGACCAATAACCATATTATTTGTTATCGTCATCTTCAAACTTCAAAAGTTTAGATGTCCAAGTCGTTCATGACAAATTTAACTTCTATCATTGGTTTGAGCAATGAGTGCAGGTGGTCCAGTCGGTTGGAAATCATGCCTAGGAGAATCACATAAATTATAAAGTTCATCTTTGGGATCTAAATATCCTAAAGAATAGTCACCCCCCCGAGCCTTAGGTCCTTTATGATAAAGCGATCCGACCAAAACTCAACAGTCTTCTTAGTATGTGTAAGTTGTGCAACTGACAACAAATTTGCTCTCAATATAGGAATATGATAGACATTGGATAATTGACCATGCCCATATTCAACATCGCTGCTTCCAACAACCGTGAGAGCGTAATCATTAGCTACATAAATCTTTTTTGATGGATCCCCACTCAAGGAAGAGAACAAAGAATCATCCTTATCCATGTGATGAGTACAACTAGAATCGACTATCCATTATGTCTAGTGGTATGGGCATGTAATGCCTAGGAAGTGCAAACATAAAAAGGTAAAGTTTTATGCAGGTCGGCTGATCAACTTACCAGTCAATATGCCTTCTTCAAGATGCTTGACCTTTTCCTCCAAGTCCTTTGTCTTCTTCTAGCGGGTTTTCTCTACATGTCCCACCTTTCCACAGTAGCGATAGGTTTTCTTATTTTGATTATTCTTCATCGATGTCGACTTGTCGATCTTTCCTTTAGTAGGTTGGTCGATACATTCTGGTCAATGATCCGATCGACCATGTTCTTTATAATTTTGCTTAACCTTTATTTTGAGTAACTGAGCCCGGTGTTTTCTACCAAGCTTCCCTTCTTCGAGCAAATTTCATTGGTTGTTAATCAACAAATCACAAAAGATAGCAAAGGTGAATTCCTTACCATATTGCTTGCATGACATCGAATTGGCGTGAAAGGAAGAGCATAACACATCATAAGGTGCCCTCATAATCATTAGGACCAGTTCGATGATTTGTCCATCCTTGTTCGGAAAACCCTGACCACATTCACCCAATTTCAGCTGTAGGTCCTTGATGCGAGCTAAATAGTCCTCAATCCTTTCAAAGGAATGGGGTTCAATAGAGATCAACTCTTTCTCTATTTGCATTACTTGCATTTCATTAACTTTGTCAAACAATGACTTTAGCTTACTCCAAACAACATGAGGGTATTCAATCCCACTTGTGTGAAAGCAAATCTACCTTGAAATGTAGGTCGTGATGACCCCAACAACCTCATATGTCGATCGATGACAAACTTATCCTGGTCACTCATTGGATTTGGAATAGTGAACTTAGTGTATTGCCATAGTCCTCTGCTCTTCAACAAAGTTTCCATATTTGGCGGTCACATTACATAATTGTGTCCATTCAGAACAACAGGTGTTATCTTGGAAGTCATCCTTATAATCAAACAAATTTGATCCAAGTTCAAAGAAGAGGTATCAATTGACAAATATTCGGCCCAAAGTCGATCAACCCTAGATCCAACTCAACACGATTCACAGATAACATACTAAGTCAAAACCAATAATTATGATACCATGTTGGGGAACCTCTTCACATTAAACTATAGAACAAAAAGAAAATAGCAGAAGGGAATTATATTCCAAGAAAAGAGGTGATATCTAAAGATAAACACTTAAGCACAACGCACTGTGATCAGAACATCACAATGCATTATCTCATAAGATCACCATCAAAAACTCAATACAATCTGATTTCAACACAACCCATAGGGTCATTCTTTTATAGTCTCCAGATCTAACAAACTCCCTTGAAGTGAAGATGATCTAATCCACAAACATGGGTCATTAATTCTAATTCTTTCCATGAAATTCACAATGTCCCATAGATTAGTCGGTTGTTCTATTTGAGTTGAACATGGCCTCGTTGACCAATTAATCAATTTCTCAGTCAAGCCTCCAGTCAACTACTATGCTAGTCAATTGTTGTCGATCGACCGACTGTCTCCAGAAGATCTAGGTGTGTGATGAACATGCATAACCTTTGGTTACAACAGAGCATCTAAGAGTGGTTGAAGAATCCATAAATTCTTAGGAATTTTTAAGTGCTATGAATCCCCCATTTATATCTCTCATCCAAAATGAGAATGATCTCTCATCCTTTGAATATTTATGGCCCTTGTCCCTATTGAATCTAATTTATAAGATCATCTCATGGGTAATATCTAGCACAATAAAGATTATCCCATCAAGTGTTATTTCACAAGAACAATTTGGGTTTCTTTTCAATAGGTAGATCCAAGATGTAATGGGAGCGACACATGAAGGGATGCATTCTATTAAGTTTGATCAAAAGTCAACGGTGGTATTAAAAATAGAACTAGGCAAAGGAAATGACAAAGTAAATTAATTGTATCTCAGGTTGGTGGTTCTCCATATAAGAATGAATTTACAAACTATTAATTGATCATGGTTTGTGTTCCCTTAGCCTGTTTTGATGGCCATACAAATGGTTCACCTCATGCTTCTTTAATGTTTCAAGAGGACTTGGACAAGGTTGTCTATTGGCTCCCTTTTTATTTTTTTTGGTGGCAAAAGGCTTAACTAGGTTGATTTCAGTGGCTAGAGGAGAGGGGATTACAATCTTTTTGACTTGTTATGGTTGTTTAAAATGATTGAAGCTATGATTTCCTATTAGTGTTGTAGGTAGTTGTCTTATGGAGGCATATTGGTTACCCGTAGCTCATATACCAAAAGGCATTCTAGATAAGAATAAAATACATGTTTTAGCTTCTTATGGACAAGCAAGAGGAAAGATGAAGGAATTCCTCTAGCCAAATGGTCAAAGATAGCTAAACTAAAGAAGGTTGGGGTTGACGAATATTTATGTTTTCAGTCAGGCTTTCGCAACAAAAATCCTTTGGAAACTATTGTTTAATAAAATATCGTGGGGAAAAGTGACAAAGTCATAATACATCAGTGATGGGTCATTAGAAGATTGGATCATAATGAAAATAAAGTATGTTAGGGGTGCTTCAAATGCATGGAAAGGTTTGGTCCAAGCATTCCCTCTAATTATTAAATGGATAGCCTATATAATTGGTAGAGGTGACAGAGTAAAAATAGGGAAATACCCATGGATTGGGTGTAGTGGCAATTATAGACTCTATGTCCCTTTTATATTGGAGCTTCGTGCCATGGGTATTTATAGGCTTGCAAATGCATCTAGTTAAGAGGTTCCTAAAGGCTGGTATAAAGGATGGAAAACTGTAGAGGGCTTGAACCTTTGGGGTAAAAAAAGTAGTAGAGTGATCTATATATGTAGGACTCTTAAAGGGTACTACCATATTCCTACTTGATCGAGATAGAAAAGGAGATATGTAGGGAAAGGGTATGGTGGTGGAAGACAGTGTGTAAAGTGGAGAGCCCGCTTAAAACAATAATACTTTTATCATTATCCTTGGCTAACAATATTCTAACTCGAGACAACGTGCAAAAATAGAAATTAGATTGGGCGAGGGTGGTAGGTGCTGTAGATATTCTCTTTGTTTCTTGTCCTTTTTCAAAAGTTGTTTAGAAGGAAGTATTGTAGATTACAAATGGAAAAATTAAATGGGACAACAACTCACTAATGGAATGTTTTGAGAATTGGTTTTTAGATAAATATACGATCATAAATCTTTGCTTTATTTTATTATGTGGGGATCATGGTTAGCAAAAAAGCGTTGATCTTTCAAGAAAAGGAAATGTATTTACGGCAGGTAGCCCATGACATTATATTTTTATATGGATAATGTTGGAAATCACCAAAGCAGAAGACACCTAAATTTTAAAGTAATCTATCATTGATTATTCTAGAGCTTGAGTTTTTTTATGGATTTTATCAAGGAACTCCGGGTATGTGTGGAGATGGGGGATTCTCTTTGTAAATAATTCTCACTATATTTCTTTGAAATATGGAGGAGGACAAGGAACTAATAATATTGTCAAGTCTTATTCTCTATGGATCCTTATGAAAGTAGTTGCAGATATAAGCATTGGAAAGTTGCAGGACTTTGTTACCTCCCAAATTAGCATGTGAAATTAAAGCCGAAGAAAACAATGCTAACCCAGGAGTAACTAAGAGGGGCTACCCATTGTCACCTCAATAACACCATCTCCAACTTTAGGTTGCCTCTCCTCCGACTCTAGGGATGTATTGCTACATAAGATTGCTAAGGTTATTACATTGAGGCTCAAGGTGATACTAGGAGAGTATGCCTTAACAAAATGATTATAGTATAGAATATGGAAAATGATGGGAGAATCAAATATTAGTGCCTATACCAACAAGGGAAAATGGAGTCAAGAGGTTAATCCAGGAGGGTTGATTATATGTATTAAGGCAATAATTGGCAAATCAATTTAGCCTTAAATGGTTGAAAATTATCACATAGAATTTGTGGAAAGAAAGCAAAGGAATTCATCTTCCGAGTTATGGTTCGAGACAATATTTCATTAAGAGATTAACTATGCAATAATTTAACAATTTCAATAATTATTTTTCTAACCAACTCCTTGACAAGTCCAACAATAATAAAAAATGGAGTTAGCTAGGCCTTTGTCAAGTCAAAGGTCTTCATTTTCTCAAGGAGAATTCGCTCCACTAGAATAATTAATGAAATATTACAATGAAATCTCCAAGAGAGAGAGGGTGCACTAGTGAAATAGGCCCCTTTTGCTAAGTCAAAGCTTCAAGAAAAAATAAAATTTGTGCTCCCTGTGCATCCTTCAAGATGCTTTGACATAATATAAACAAAGTAATATTTTCTCCAAATAACCGCTTCCATGAACCAAGTCAACAAATAATAAAGTAGTGAGGTAGTTATAACCTCCACACGTGCGCCTTCCAAGAGAGCTATATATAACCAAATTTCAACTACTTCACTTGGTGTGCAAGGTGTGAACAAGACCCACTCAAAGATGCAAGTGGACCTCTTAGAGGATCCCATCACCTAATGTTTCTTGAGGAATGTGCATGTGGATGTATGAGTGTAATGCATGGAGGGACATGATAAAAAAACAAATCGCTGAAGAGAGTCACAACAAAATATTTTTATTTTACTATATTAACTCGAAATGTGTACCAATATTTTGGGGATACCCTCAAATGTGTACCATATGATCTGAGGTTGCATTCCCCAATGATTGATTGAATTAAAACTTAGGAAACGAGGGTTAAAATCCTAATGAAAACTCCAGGAAAATTAATGCAATACACAACCTAACGTTTGGGATTAATTAATCATTAAATGAAATATCTCAAACCAATTTCACATTGGAAATATGAGAAAATGAAGGGTTGATATGAAATGAAACTAAGGGGAATGTAATCAGAATGTGTCATGCACCCTGTAGGAAAGGGGAAATGATGAAGTGTAAGTGTAATATGGATTTTACCTAGGTAAAAGTGAAAATATGATGAAATAATAAAATTACATAGGTAAAATGATGGACGAGATGAAATGTAAATGATGCTAGGAAGACACAAGCCAAATTCACAACCATGCTAGAGGACATTAACAACTAAGAATAAGACATGGATTGACATACGACAATCAAGTGAAAGTAGTGACTACAACCTGAATAGATTTCCCCACCATTGATCTATCATGAAGAGTGCCTCCATCAAACTACAAAGAGCATGATGCACAATTGAAGAAACCTCCATCAAAACATCTAACATGACCATCAACAAGGAGAAGTGAGTCTTCTCCACTAGTGATACCCATCAAATGACAAGAAGGGTAAGGCCTCATGAAGAAGTATACCCTCAATTCAATCCAATGCTACATATGTACTAGCAGCAAATCCCCATCAATGTGATATAAATCACAATTTTACTCCTCATTCAATATGAGGGGAAACATATGCCAAACTATTGATGAACTAAGCAAATAAAAAAATTAGATCTCAAATTTTGCTCTAGGTCTTGTCACGAACAAAGTCATGGAGGTCAAAGGAAATTTGAAGTTTTTTTTTTCTCCTATTTACAAGAATTATAATTAAAATCATACCAACTTTCTAAAGATTCTCTTTCTTTGTAGGATGGGACAATAACTCAGCAAGAGTATAGGCGATATGTCCACATATTAAAGGTTGTTAAGTCCCTTTTTTTATGCTTGATCTAGTTTGTCTCTCAAAGGTGATGTCATCCTAGTTTTTATAGGCCTTGCTTTGGATAGCTTCAAATCTATGGTGTAGTGTTTTTATAGGATAAGAAGTCCCATAGAAAATATGTTTTGATTATGAAATACTATAATAAGCAGTCGTAGGGTAGGTTGAAGATAGTATAGAAGTATTTCCTTATAGCCGACAAGGTAGCTAATGTATATTTTGATTTCAACTTTGAAATATCAAATACAAATATTATTTTCATGGAATATATGTGTGTGTGCGCATGTGTGCATATGGCAGTGGGATGTATAATGTCCAAAGCAATACATACAAGTGTGTTGACTATAGATATTACAAGTCATTATACCAAACATAGGTAAACACGCATTATATACAAAATAGGCCAAGCAAAATAGGACATTACAAAAATGTTCTCTCCAATACCAATATTCTCACTTTGTACCTAGATTATACCTGCAACATGCAAGAATCAATCATTGATCCCACCAAGGAACCAATCACTAGTCCCACCAAATTTTGTAGAACTATCTCCTAAACATCATTGTCCTCCATAATGTCACCACTCCACACTTTTTTTGCAAACATAAAAGAAGCCATTATAATATGGTTGAATTTTATTTTAAGAGGAATACTTTCCTAATCGAATTTTTAGGTGCTCCTACATGCTCTTATGAATCTTGTAATGTTTGAGTATGCCATATTGGATATTGGTTGTTGAAATAGACGGTACATAATCCCTTGGGTTTGTTTTGCCCAAATTTGGGATCAAGTCTTCTTTTATTCCTCTATTAGTTTCTTGAACAACAACCTTTTAATTTCCTTAAATCACGTAATGAGATAACTATGAACTTGAGGACTACAAATCCTCATCAAATTTCACATATTTGCTCAACCTATAATGGACATTCTTCAACCTGTAAGCATTGGTATCTCACTTATGCACCCCAAAAACTTTGCGTTGACTTATACATTTATTCTTCAATCACACCATTCAAGAATGTTGTCTTCACATCCATCAAATACAAAGACTAACCATAGCATGACGCTAATGAAAGAAAGGTTTGGATATAAGTATATCTAGCAACGTCTTCAAAATGTCTCATCATATTCGACTCCCTCTTTATGAGATAACTCTTTAGTAATAAACATTACCTCGTGATTTTCAATACTGTGATCAACCACATGCTTGATCTTGTAATACCATCTAAAATCAATCCCTAGTTTCCCTATAGGTCTCAATACAATCTCCAAAACATCATTTTTTAGGATGGAGTTATACTCCTCCATCATAACATCCTTCCATTCTTTCTTTTCAAATGCCTCCTTAAAACTATAATTCTCACCCAACTTACCACTATCATGCACTAGCACCACATGATTAGAAAGTACTTGGAAAGGTTACCATCCCACACACCTCTAGCTAGATTCCTTGTAGTTGCTAGACTATAATCACTTACAATGCACCGTTGATATTGAAAAGAAACTATATAATGCAAATATGTTATAGAAGTCACGAAAATAAGGTTCTTTGGAAAACCAAGGACCAAAAAACTTCATTCAACTCAAGAACATAACCTAAAGGCATTTAGAAATATATAGATCCCAATCCCTTTATAGGATAATTGCATCACCACCTAACTCTACTCGCAATTCTCCCTCTTGCTCTTGAAACCTATTGAGGGTTTTCCTATCAAAATTCATATGTTATAAAGCACTAGTGTCCACATACCATCCAACAATAAACATAATGTTGGTACATAAACAAGAGACCATGGGGAAGGCGATCTCAATCTTGGACTCTGACTCATCCAGTTAAGCTCCAGACTTTGCACTCCCAGAAGTATGTTTTTGTTGTTGCTTGGTCTTCCCTTTCTTCTTTTTAGGACATTAGCTTGCATAATACCCTTAATGATGTTGCTTGAAACATTTCACATGATTAAATTAGTGTTACATTGTTATGAAGAACCCGACTTATGTTTCTTACTCTTCTTAGTTATTCCTTTCTTGCCTTCCTCATCCTCCAACCAAGAAAATGTATTCTACTTCACCGTTGTTGATTTATATGGATTCTAACCTCCTCTCTTCCTACACAAATACATCCAAAATATTTCCAAACGAATTAACATTCTCGTGAGCACAAATACCTTGGATAAAAGGGTTTCTAAGATGGAGAAAACCCATTCAAAGCAATGAGCATCAACTTGTCATCTTCAACATTCACCCCTATGGTAGCCAACTGATCTCTCCACTCTATTATCTTCATCAAGTAACTATCGACATAATTTGTGTCAATCATGTGGATGGTGGAGAGCTTATTTCTTAGGTGCACCTTGAGATAAATGTTCACATTTTGGCACAACATTGTCAAAGCATCAAAGATATCCTTAGCCATTTTCTTCTTTGCAATGTGAGGGATTAAATATTCCTTCACCTAATCAAGAATGATTTGCTTTGCCTTGGCCTCTTTCTCCTTGTAATAAGCCAACTAAGCAAGATTGGTATGAACAATAACATTATTATCAACAAACACCTCAAGCTCAATCTCTTCCAACACTCATCTACAACATATACTTCATGGGTGTAAAGTTGGAATCACCTTCTAACCTATCACACCCTTTAAGACTGAGAGTAGTCATCTATGCAAACCTTGAATCACACCTCAAATAACAAATCAACCAATAGATCAAGTATATTGGTCACCTATCTTATGTGAAATCACAACAAAAATTATTGGAGCAACTAGGGAATCAACCCAACAAACCTTTTATAGGGTACAAGTTTCCATCCTAACTTCATATTAGATTCAAGCAATGAAGATAGGGTTTCACACCCACTAATATATTTAATTATCCCTTTCACAAGAAATCGATTTCAACATAAAAATCTTTGATACAATGTAGAAATTCTAAAAAAATTCCTAATCTCCTCTTTGCAAAAGTTGGTACGTCGAGTCATTCCACTTTATCCCAAGCAAGGACTTATCCAAATCTTCCCAAACCATATCTAAGGCATCCACAATTATTGTAGATCCCAAGTAGTAACAACAACGCCTAACAAAGCGTCCCACTGAGCTACACAAGTTTCTTTAAGGAGCTCAATAACAAGCTGACACCATGCCAACGATCCTACTCCAAGTGCTTGCATCACATGAGCTTTACACACTCTTCACTTGCATCTCACAAGGCAACGAACCCTGGCACATGTATCCCACAAGCAGAATCCTGATTATAAGAGTAAATACGTTTTATTCCAAAGTCCTTCATATAGTTAGCATCACATCAATTATTACATTTCTAAGAATGAATACAAGTTATAACAAATACACTCTCCTCCCTTTATACATGATTAGACGAGGGATGCCAACAATGATACATTGACCAAGTCCACAAGTAAACCCTAACATATGTTTCTAACAAATCCCCGAGTGGAGAGCTAGAATAAGCATGATTACCACATGACACAATTGGGTTTGTACGTCCCCTAAGGTGGTGTACCCTCCAAATATATGTGTACACATGTCAAGGGCTCCAACTCTAGTCAAGATGATTCATTCTCCAATAATGGCTTCTCCACTCAAGCAATCCTCTTCGATATATGTGCAAGGCAGCTCTGATGCTGATAGGGACCCATGCCCAACCTATAAGTGCATAATTCCCTCCTCTAAGGTGATCACTCCACATGTTCCAATTTCCCATCCTCATCGACAAGTGTGCCCATGTAAAAGATGCCAAATCTACCACATGTGCCAATTACAAGATTTGTGCCTCCCTATAATTGATCCCAAGGCAAACACACACACAATTTATGCTCTTCAAATGCAAGTCAACAAAAATACAACAAAGAAGATAGGACCACAAGCCCTTCACATCACACAAAGCACTCTCCTAGTTAGGTGAAAACAATTTTTTAGCAACCAAAAGCTGACACTCCTTACCCATGACCCATCCTTAGTCGATGCGACTAAGGTTGAAGGGTGACTAGCTTGAGTCCTTTTTGTTGCAGTGACTTTGTTAGCTTGTGATTTCTTATGCATAACTTGGAGCTAACATATTTAGAATTATTTTTATCTAAAGGAGTTGTTAAAACTTGAGGGGATTGAGGTGCTTGGATAACATGGGATTATACAAGATCAAACTTAACCATTAAAGGGTAATTTCCAATCTCGAGGTTTAGACTTTGGCATCTAAAATAAGTGTTGCAAAAGTGAATATATATTAATTGTTTCATAAACATCTTGTTGGCCACATTGATGATCGCATACTCCTTGAGGTATTTTGATTAGTAAACCACCATATAGACCCTCCTTTGAGGGTGGGGTCAAAGAACTGCTTAAGTTCGTGGTAAGTGAAACTATTCTTAGAGGCCTAAAGGAACAACCAAAATTACATTTGTGTACAAGGAAAGTCCACTATATACAACGGGTAATAATGCTTGGTGCTTTTCTCATTTGAGAATTCCTTAAATGAGTGTGGGAAAACAATTGGGGTCTTTCAATAGGCCAAAGGGCCACACGAGATTATCATTTTGTGTGCATAATCTACAAGAAATAGAATAAAAAAAACACCTTCAATCAGGGTTTTGATTCTTTGTCAATGTCAACTATGAGGGTCACACACCTCCTTCATTTGGACCTAAATCATGGCCTCACGAGGAGCATGGTCCACATGGTATCCCAACATAGTGCAATATTAGTATTGATCATAGATAATTTAATATTTATAAAACATATCAAGATGTATTTTACAAGAATAAATATCACTGCTTGTTGTAAACCTTGGGGATGAACTTCCTTTGTATATTTGGGGGAGTCATTATTCATTTGGTTGCTAGATGCAAGATTATTAAAAATAATCAAAGTGGGAATATGATCAATTGGTTTTATATCAGGTATTGAGGTAACACCCTCTATGGGATCACAAAGATTTTATGTCATGGATGTAGGCAAAAAATTCCCAACACAAACTAATATCTTGAAAAGGACACCTAGTAAATGTAGACAAAAGACACTGGTAGTAGAGGAGCACATGCTTTATACAACTCAACCCCTCAAGCTCCTCCTTCATTTTAGGGACTCGTTGAGAGATACATCTTGTTGAGGTATTAATATAACCACTCTTGAGTTGCCCTACACTTCCATATTTGTAAAACCTTTCCTAAAACCTCCACTTCCTTTGATTTTTTTTCCGCACCTATTCCAATGAATAACTTATCATTTCCTCCTAATGCCTAAACCATATTCGGGGATAAAAGGAAATGGGATTTTGTTTCTATTGTCAGACAACTAAATAAAACAAGAGGACAACCTTTCAATGTGAAAGAAGTTGATCTTAGAGAGACATTATTTTCAAATGACTTGCATGTTTAACAAAAACATGATATCTTATAACTAGAGTGAAAGCATATTTTTACTGTAAAAGAACTTCACTATCATCCATGGGAAACACATTCTTATTCTTGATTGTATATTCATATAAAACACAAAGATCATATTGGTGGATGATATTGCCAATATCGCATGCATATTGTCAACCAAAAAATAAGCATGAACTATAAAAGATACTTTCGCTTATTACTTGAGATGGACATTCACAATTAATGTTGAAAACCAAAGTACACAACATCTTAAGTAATGTTTATTTTTATTTTTTTTCACAAGAATGGTTAAATTTTTTATTAGCAGGGTACTTGGTTGGGCTTGCGCCTAAACAACCCATCAAACAATATCAATAATCTCAATTTTCAGATATGGTCCAAATCCTACAAATGCCAAGATAAAGGGGTTGCCATCTTACGGAATGGGAGACCGAATAGGATTACCATCATTCTGAATCAAATCTGCAGGTGCTAAAAGGCAGCCTACATTGTCCCTATAATCAGCTTCCTGATTTAGACTACGGAGAATGTGGTAGTAAGCGGCAGAGTTAAAATGTTGCAGCAATTGCCAAACTCGTTGCAGAGTCTTGTTTAACACCGCATTATTGAAATGTCCATCAGTGTTTAAGAGTTTAATAAGAATTTATGAATCTCCAAATATTTGAATATCCTGCTCTTCACTTCCATGTGCTATCTGACATGCTTTAAGGAGACCTAATAGTTCAGCCTGATTGTTAGTACCCTGACCTATCCCCCAACTGAAACTGCCTTTTAAAAGACCATCGACAACATAGAATACCCCTCCTGCGCCAGCTCTCCCTGGATTTCCTTTAGATGCTCCATCGAAAAAGATTGTGTCTTTCCTTTGATTCTTCCACCATTGACAAAATTCAGAAGCGTTGTGTCGTACCCTCCACTCGGGTTTTCTAATAGGCCGAACATAAATCTTGTTCCTAGGACACTTCTTTGGGTCTTCGATCCAACTGATCTCTGCTGGAAGAAGCTTATGATTTTGCTTAAAGGGATAATTCTCTATTGTTTCCAATAGCAAAGCCTTAGCTTTTGCCACAACAATTGCTGGGGTGCTCACTTTGTTTTGGAAGATGGCTTCATTTATGGCAAACCAAACTTCCCAACAGAGGTATTTTGGGACTTCCTGCCATATCTTGGACCATAAGGATTTACTTTTAATCTTCCGGGGATAACGTTCTGACCATGTGGAAAATAAGAAAACAACAGTGCAATGGGATGGAGTATGAACCAAGAGTCCATGCAATGCAAGCTGCCACATGTCCTGCATAAATGGACAGTTGATAAACACATGGTTGATTGTTTCCTTGGCTGTATGGCAAAGAGCACATCTGTGGGGTCCTAATATTCCACGTTTTACGAAATTCTCACCTTTCAAGATTCTGTTGTGCAGAAGAACCCAGTTGAAAAAATTAATTTTGGGAATACCAAATGAAGTCCATACATGCTGCCAAATAACGTTTGATTGTGAATGAGAATGCTGCGTTTGGAGAGCTTCAAAATCAGGGTCGGCTGTGTATTCTCCTGTCCTTCCCCAGCCCCATTTATCTCTGCAGCTAATATTAACCGGAGCTAAGCCGTTGAGAGCTGTCAGGAGCGAGTTTACTTGCTCTAACATCCCATCTGGTGGCCTGGGGATGTTCCATTCTTGCCAATTGCCAAATTGATCCCAAATTGAGATATCTCATAGCTTAATGTTGCCACGCTGAGTGAGCCACACGCGTAGCTCGTGGAGATCCGAATTCTGACTAAGTGGAGGGCGACCCATAATTTTATCATTCCAAATAGAAGTCTGATTCCCATTTCCTGGTATGCGATATAGATCATTTTTAAAAAATTTCCATCCGTGGCTGCATAATCTCCACATCATTGTGCCTTTAATGGCTACAGCTTTATCCATGTTGGATTCAGACACATTGTGCAGGTATTTTTTAATTAGCACTTGGCCGACCGGATGATTTGGAGTGGAAAAAATCTTCCACAGTATCTTTCCCCCTAGAGCTAGATTCGCTAGCCCTGGATCTCTGACATGCAGACCTCCTGCAGCAAAAGGTTTTTTCACTACGTCCCAGCCCACTAAATGGAATTTTTTATGATTCCCATTTCCACCTTGCCATAAGAAGGTTCTTATGAGCTTTGCAACCTGCAGAGCAATCAATTTCGGAGCCAATAGGAATGCAGCTTGATAGAGAGGCAGAGAAGAGATAATGGATTTTATGAGAATTAATTTCCCAGCTTTAGTAAGCCACTGTCCTCCCCAGGATGTACTTTTGGTTTTTATTTTGCTTATTACTTCAAGCCAATGACTGGCCTTGGTAGTGCCCAGGGTTAATGGCAGGCCCAGATATTTAAGAGAATCCCAATCTGCATGGCCTGTAAAGCCTAAGTAATGAGTTATACGCTGAATGGTAGCATGATTCGCATTCCAACCATACACTGCACATTTTCGCTTATTGAGAAGAGCTCCAGACACGCTGCAGAAACTTTGAATTACATCATTGAAGACCCTTGCAATTTTGACAGAAGCTCCTCCCAGGAGTAGTGAGTCATCTGCGAATAAGGAGTGATTAATGGGGTCTAGATCTTTCGTAACTCTTATACCTGGAATGGTTCCTGCAACCTTTTCTGCATTCAACTTTCTACTGAGGAAATCTACCATCAGAATGTATAAGAATGGGGACAGAGGGCAACCCTGCCTTATTCCCCGAGTACATTGGAAGCAATTGGCAGGTCTACCATTCACTAATGGTGCTATCCAAGGCCTACCATTCACTAATGGTGCTATCCAAGGCCTACCTATACAAGCTTTGATCAACCTTACAAAATCAGGACTAAAACCAAATGCTAGAAGAACTTGAAACAAGAAGGAATGCCTTACTCGGTCAAAGGCATTAGCCATGTCAAGCTTGATAATCATCCCTTGTTCTTTTCGTTGATTGCTGGAGTGGATGGTTTCCTGCACTATGGTCACATTATCCAAAATGTTCCGACCTTTCATGAACCCACCCTGACTGGAGGAGATGAGGTTACCCAGCAATGGCTTGATTCTATTAGCAATGAGCTTAGAGAAAATTTTGTAGGATGCATTGCACAACGAGATAGGCCTAAACCTGTCGAAGGTTCCAGGATTTGATTCTTTATGGATTAAAGCCAAAATGTAGAGTTGATGCTGCCTCCAACCTTGGCTTTTTGGTGGAAGCCCCTAATCATACGGAGTAGATCCACCTTGATTAAATTCCAGCAAATTCGATAAAAATGTATGGAAAAGCCATAAGGACCCGGGGCTTTGTCTGGCTCCATTGCCCAAATAACATTGCTAATTTCATCTTCTGTGAAGGGCTTCAAGAGGCCAGCATTATCATTCTGCCCTACTAATTTCGGGATATTATTGAGGAATTCAGGAAATTCGTCCTCCGTGTCATTTCCTTTTTCAGTAAAGAGTTCCTAAAAATGAGAAGTTGCTACCTCTTTTAACTGAGCTATTTCTTTGTGGATTGTCCCATCCGGAGCAATGATTTCATCTAAGTGATTACGAGAGAGTCTTGCTTTGTATTGTTTATGAAAGAAAGGTGTGTTTTTATCTCCCGACTTCATCCAAAGGCTTCTTGATTTGAGTCTCCAATGTTCTTCCTCCTGCCTGAAAGATTGAAGAGAAAGACTCTGGGCCACTTGTTCCCTATGCAGGGCAAAATGAGTTACTTCTTTGGACTCCATTTCAAATTGCAATTCTACAAGCTGATTTGAAGTCTGTTTTCTACAGCTCGTGGGAGTGACAGTAGGATTTTTTATCCAAGATTTTAAAGCCATTTTGGTAGCTTTAATTT
The DNA here is from genome assembly GCA_027924585.1 of Larix kaempferi. Lineage (NCBI taxonomy): Eukaryota > Viridiplantae > Streptophyta > Pinopsida > Pinales > Pinaceae > Larix > Larix kaempferi. The sequence goes on from BSBM01000099.1 coordinate 12,777,700, forward strand.
TCTGCTCCCAAACAAAGCTGGGCGAACCTTGAACAGGAGCTTTCCAGGCATTGTGGACAGTTTCCTCGAACCCATCTCTGTCAGCCCACAAGGGATTAAACCGGAAGGGGATAGGTCCCAGGTTTTTTTCCTCCTCAAACTGCAACAAGATAGGCTTATGATCTGATGTCAATTTTGGTAAATTTTTTGAGGAAATAATCCTTTTTCCAGCAGAAAGGAGCTCTAAATTATGAATCTGTCCAGTCGGGCAGATATATGATGATCCCCAACGTGATTATTGGTCCAAGTATATAGACCTTTTTTCGGTTTAATATCTAATAAATCCCAGTGTTGAAGGATATCTTCGACCAACGAAAGGTTCTGATCTCTACTATTGTTGCCACCACGTTTTTCCTTTGATTCAAAAATAAGATTGAGGTCACCAGCAAGGATTATGTTCCGTGGGGATCTTGACTCCAGGAAGGCAGACAGAGAGTGGCAACATTCTCTCTTTTCAGCATAATGAACATGGACATATAAATTGACAAGTGCAAAGGACAATTTATTCACCTTGTGTCTGAGGTCGGTGTATATCCAATGCTGATTCTCATGGGAACTTTCGAGATGGAAAATATCCTCCGTCCACAAGGTAACCAGCCCTCCGGAGGAACCCCTAGCACTGACTGCTCTCCCAGCATTCTTTTTCCAATTCATCTTACTAAGGAGGAGGAGAGCTTCCCTTCAATTTTTGTCTCTTGGAGCATGAGGATTTCAAGAGACTCGGATTTCACCAAATTTTTTACTGCTTCTACTTTTAATGGGTTCCCCAGTCCTCGACAGTTCCAAGAGATGAAACGCATTACTTACTGGATGATGAGGGTGAAGTTCCTTCCTTGGGAGGTCTATTTCTGGTATTTCTGCCAATTGACATCTCAATTGTTGATTGGCTGCCTTTCATTTTTTGCCTCTCTGTTTCTTCTACCCTTGTCTCCCGGTGAGATTTTTTCCCTACTCTTTTCGATGGTCTCTCAAAGGTCTCATCTTTCGAAGAGCCTAAAGTCTCCGGAGACTTCTTTCTTATCATTTCATCATATGAGAGAGGGCTCGTAACTCCAATAGGAGATCCATCCTGTAGAGCTGCGGTTTCTTCATGGGATTTGTCTTCAGTAATTGAGGTGGGCTGCTCAACCTCTTCTGCTATTGAGACTAGTGATTCCTCTGGAATTCTGAGGTTTTCGAATGGATTTTTGGATGCCTCATTCCTTGGTGGTCCTGAGTTCCCTTCACCTTGTGGCTGTCTAGAGGATTGGCCTTCATTTTCCTTTGACTATCCTTTGCCTTTTGGTCTGCTAACATGTTTTGCTGCTATTGGTTTCTGAGCTGGGGTCCATTGATTGCCTTTTACATTCTCTATCTCCTCCTCTCCCTTCTTTTTGCAATGCCTGGCAAAATGTCCATACCCATGGCAAAATCGACATTTGAATGGAAGTTGCTCGTAATCAAGCTCTTGTATATATGACCAATCCGCCACTGTTAGTTTAATTGCTTTGGGGAGCCCTATTTCCAAATCCACCTCCACACAAATTCTGGCGTAGGTGTACTGATCCTTCCTCTCTGCCTGATCAATGTATTTCCCCAGTTTATTACCCATAGCTTCCAGCGATTTGGGTTCCAACAGTGCAAAGGTAGATGTGGCAAGCGGACCCAGACTGGAACAGCCGAGGGCACGTCTTGCGTCGGATCAAAGTCCGAGGTCCATTTATTCAGATATAGACCCTGGGGGCCCATAAAATAAGGTCCATTCCTAAAGATTAAGTTTATGTCCTCTACATTGGTGAAAACAAAAACGAAGAAGCCCTTACCCACCAAGTGACTGCTGATGCCGTCTTGGGTCAATGTGCACCAGTTTCTTTGCACCCAGTTCTCCACTGCTTTAGGTGAAGGTCGGAGCCTGGTGAACTGCCCTATGAGCCCTCTTTCTACAAGATTCAACGCTGATTTGCACGGTTCTTCAGATGGGAGATCAACCGTGGGGATGTTGGCCATTCTTTTTACAAATTTATGCTGATTCTCATTTGGAGGTCGCTTCCCACAGGCTGCCATCAGCTTCTTGAATCCAACTATTTCTGACAGAGGAGGGAGGGCCTCGAGGCCCCCTCCAGTGTCCATTGCAACTTGAGTCCAAACATTCCTCCTGAACCCCGATCCTCAAGATTGAATAGGGCTTCCTGTTCTCTTTGCATGTAGATTGTATCCCTGACTGCGTGAAGTGATGGCGGTTCTTGGAGCGAATTCAAATCTTAGCTCACGCTCAACTCATTTTTTAAGTTAAGTAATGTTTATTTTCAATGATGCCTTTATCTCTTGTTAATCATGATCTCCATTGTAGAGACATTATTGTGCCTTGTGGTTATTTCAATGGAGCATCTCAATGTGGTATTGGAGGCGCTGGTTGCATACTGATCATATCTCCATCTGAGTATTATGAATTATGTTTTGGTGTTGGTAAGGGTACTAATACTCATGCTGAGTTACTTGCGCTCGGTGGACTGATATTTTTTGCCAGACACATTAATATTATACATATACAGGTTCTTGGAGACTCGTGTGCTGTTATAGATTGGGCTCGTGGCTTAAGTACACTGAGGGTGGCTTCTCTGTGTCACTGGAAGCAGAGGATTAGGTCTCTTATTGGTCAGTTTATTACTCTGGATTTTCAACATATTTCTCGACATTTTAACCATAGGGTTGATAGACATTCAAAGATTGGGTTGAGGCATAAGGATGGGATTATAACTTTCACACGTTTTGGTGGCTCTCTGAATAGAGTTGAAGGTTCTATTATCTTTTATTAGTTTTGTGTATGGTTAGACTTTTATGTATTGAACATTGTTTGTGTTTCTTATGGTTATAATGATAGGCAGATATTAGTTCAATAGGTATTCAGAAGTTATTGTATTTGCTTTTATGTCAATCTTTCTGGTGATGTTTACTGGATAATAGTATTGTCAGTATCCATTGTAGGTTTTTACTATCTTTGAGATAGGTGTCCTATGTAAGTTTCTTTGATTCACTCTTATGAATAGCAATAGACTTTTTTTCGCTGGAAAAAAAAGGAGACATTATTGTGCACTTATTTTGATCCACTAAGAGGTCACAACTTAACTTGTTTGCATTGCGATACCAATGATCAAATCTCACTGTATTTTATAATTGGCACAACACCTTCACATGACATTCTACAAACACATTGCACTTAAGAAGACAACAAAAGAATACAAATGCAACATTAATTGAATATTACCATGAACCCACAACTTGGTATAATTCGCATTAGAGTGTTATTGAGTAGTTTGATAGAATATTAGAGTGTTCACAATTCATATATACTTTAAAAAGACAAGCTTAAAGTGATGATAACTATTTAATGTATGATAAATATTCCACATGTGCATGTGTTGTGAAGGAATACACACTCATGTCTATTCAATCACCTTGCCAACACACTTATGTTCCACATAGATTCAATACACCTTACTTAAGCATAATTATGCTCCTATTAGTTTTCTTTTTTGTCCTAGAAAAAAGATCACAGTTTGATTATATTAAAATCAAACCATATTGTTTATTGGAATAAAAGCCTTACATGTATTCAACTTTGTATCCTATCTGGAATAATGTAAAAAAAAGATAATACATTTATCTTCTATGTATGTTTCTTATAGCCTGCTATAAGTTGTCAGTCCGACAATACAATTCCAAAAAGTAGAAGGGGAGCCAGTACATAGCATGTAGTGTGAGTCAAAACACGTAAAGAATCCCATGTAGACATTGTAGGCATCCTAAAATAGCAGAGGTCCCGGATCAAGCTCTTTGATAGAGTCCTTGTCTATTACCCATATGACAGTTGTACCTTCTGCCATAAGTAGGCCCTGTTTAGAGATGTTGTTTGCAAGTATGTTCATGTCCCTGTAGATATGTTGATATGATATCTCTTGAAAAAGGGAGGACAACCAGCTGATTTCCTCGTAGATAGGTATGAGATGAATGTTTTCTGGAATCTAATTTATGGACATCCATTCAATTACCAAAAGAGAGACTCCAATTACTTGTATTTTCTCAACTCCAAGGTGTATCGCAAGTTTGAGAACCATTAGAAGTGCTTGAATTTCTACCTTGTTGTTACTGGCATTTTCTATCCCAGCTGCTAATTTGTAAGAGTGGTGGTCGAGTAAATAAAGAAGCCCCTCCTCAGTTCCTCTGCTGGGCATTCCTTGTGCAGCTCCACCGAAAAAACACCAGGGCTTTGACTTGTCTATCAATGGCTCCTTATGAGAGCCTTGAATCATGGTTGTCGTGTTTTGGGGAAATAAATTGAGAATGGCTAAACTCTTGGCGGCTTATATATGTGGACTAATACATAAGTTTTGAAAGTATGCTTTGTTTTAGGCTAGCCATGTGCCCCAGACTAGTAGAGCCGGAAGAGCCTTATATGGTATGTATAATGGATTGTGCATCCAATTGTAGAAGGCCTCTTTGATCCCTTCACCTCCCCAAGTGAAAGAGATTCCTGTAACAGTCGATACATAATGCCACATCTTAGATAAACATGAACATTTAATAATTAGATGATTGATAGAGTCTTCCCCTTCTCTACAAAGGGCACATCTGCTAGGCTGGATACCAAGGAAACTAGAGAGATGATCCCAGACAAGGATTTTCCCAGCGAGCGTGAGCCATAAAAAAAGATAGCTTTAAGAGGACGATTTAATTTCCATATGGCCTCGTGCCACCATTCTAGGCAAGGAAGTTCTTCTTCCTCTTTGCGTAGGACAAGGTATCCTAGCTTGGGCAATATGCCCCCCCTATGCTATTTTTTGACCATATGATGGAGTTTGCCTCGTCTACGATTCTAATATTATGGTCCTTTAGAGATTTGATGAGTCTGTTCCATAAAGATTTCTCCTCACCTCCAAAACCCAGGAAATCTGTAGAGATCCATTCTTGTTGGAGTGGGGTGGACTTGCTTAGTTCTTGAATTTGATATAAATATATATAACCTCTGTTTGTAAGGAATTCAATCATAGCTTGTGTGAGCGTGTGGGAATTTGTACATCCTATCCATGAGTCAGTTCCTAGCCTGATGTTTTTACTGTTGCCAATCTTCTAGGTGATCTAGTCTCCAATAAGATCAATTGCATTTGTCATAGCTTTCCAGAAAATAGAGATATTCTTATTGTCTGTATTTGTGGATCTGATACATTCCATAATTTGCAGGGGATAGATATATTTCCGTTGAATAGCCTTTACCCAAATACCTTTACCGCATACCATACACGATATACCTTTTGCTGCAGGTGCCTTTGAAAAACAATGGTGCTGCTTGAGGCCCCAACCCCTGAGGGATTTTGGGAGAGAAATAGTTTTCCATGAGATCCAGTGGAAATGTCTGTCATTGTTTTTCCTTCTCTAGAGAAAACTGAAACAATTTTTTTTTATATGATCTAGAACACCTGAAGGAACATGAGCCGTAGTAACCCAAAAAATGGGTAGTCCCTCGAGGATAGATTTCAAAAGTATAAATATACCTGCTTTGCTATGCCATCTGTTGCACCAGTGATTCAATTTAATTTCAAATTTGGTAATTAACCATGCCAAGTTCTCTGTTTTGTAATCATTAGGCTTTATCATAAAACCTAAATACTTAATCTTAGATGATAGCTCATAGTGCTCAAAATCAAACCAACTAGCAATCAATTTAGAACATTCTGGATCAATATTCAAGAAATAAATAGATGATTTTCTAGGACTGCAGGTCATACCTGTGGCTCCAAAGAAAAGTTTTAGCATAGCTTTGAGTTTGTTAATATTCCTATGAGATCCATGTGAGAAAAACATGATGTCATCAAGAAATAATAAGCGGGTTATGTGTATGGATCCCCCCAAATGGAAGCCCCTAAGAGTGCCATTCTCTCTGGCTTTGGTGATGATGTTGCTAAGTCCCTCCATGGTGAATAGAAAAAATAGAGGGGCAAGTGGGCATCCTTGCCTCATACCCCTGCCAGGCCTGAATAATTTTGAGGCAAATCCATTAATGAGAATTGCAAAATTGACAAACTGGACGCATGATAGGATCCAATTCACAAGTGATAAATCAAAGTCGATCTAGATCAACACCAACCGGAGGAAAATCCAGTTTGTTTTGCCATATGCCTTGGAAAAATATGCCTTGATGACCATAGTAGGAAAGCGTTTTGTCTTTGCGGAGTGGAAGAATTCTTGGGTAATGCCAATAACTTTGTGTATCTTTCTGCCCTCTAAGAAAGCAAACTGTTCAGGTAGAATTACCGATGAGAGGATCCCTCTAATTCTGTTATCCAAAACCTAAGCTATCAATTTGTAAACATAGTTGCAGAGTCAGGTTGGCCTTAAATCCTCCATCCTTTTTACTTTATCATCTTTAGGGATTAGGGTAAGGAAAGTAGTATTAAAGGTTGTTAAGGCTCTGCCTTTTGTTTGAGATTCAATGGGAACAACTAGTAAGTCCTCTCCTATAACAACAAACATACCAGAATAAAACTCTATGGGCTAGCTATCGAGGCCCTGGCTTTTATCAATGGGAAAGGACTCGATTGTTGCTATAAGTTTGTCCTTAGTAATAGTCTCTCCGAGAATAACATTCTGAGCATTTGAGACATGCCTGGGGAAATGAGCGATGACCTCCAACATAGATTCCAATGGGGCCTTCTGATCTTCTTTATACAATTCTGTGAAATGTTGGACACCTACAGTAGCAATATCATGGAAACCAGTGACCATATTCTTCTATAAATCTTCAATTTCCCAAATTGAATTAGTGTGTATGCGGTGCTTGATATAATTGTGGTAGAACTTAGTATTGCTATCTCCTTGCTGGAGCCACATGGCTCTACTTTTCAATCTCAGAGAGGCTTCCTCATCCATAATATTTTTTCTTCTTTTTGCTTCCAATTCCATAATATTGATTTTTTGTTCAATAGTTGCAAAGCCTAGTGGATAACTATTATGGAAGGTCTCTATCTATTCCTCAATAAGGTGGTGTTCCTTTTTTGAAGATTTCCTGTGTGCTTCCTCCCAAGAGATAGTCTTCTCTTTTAGCCTCTTGAGGTTTTGTAGAAAATGTACAACAGTTGAAGTCTGAGAAGAGAAACAGTAAGGGATCCATGCGGAATTTACAAGGGTTTGGAAGACTTCTTCCCTTAACCAGGTGGCATTAAATTTGAATGGAGAGGGGGGTTTCTTCATAAGTCCTCTGGCTTCCAAGAAAACAAGAAGGTGATATGAGTCACCCCCTGAGCCAACCCACTACTTTAGATTAAAAATAGAGTGTAGGGAGCCTTCGTTGATAATATATCTGTCTAGCCTCTTTGCAATAGCATGCACCCTTGCTCGCTTATTCCTCCATGTAGGCAGGAGTTTGACAGGTGCTAGGTCTGGTAAAGACACTTCTTCTAGTTTTTTTGTGAAGTAATTTGAAAGGGGGTCTTTTTTCCCGGATTCACCTCATGTTTCAGATTCCCCAATAGAGAAATTTAGATCTCCAGCTAGAATACATCGATCCATGAGTTGAAATCCTGCTTCGAATATATTATGCCAATAGTCCATAAGGTTTGTGTGTGGTCCATAGACATTAAGAATCATAAAAGGGAGTCTCATGTCTCTAAAAGAAAGCACAAATCCCAAATTAGAGTTAATGCCCTAGCGGGAGGAGTAGGAAATGATCTAGTATGCCACCCTGTGACAAGTCCACCTAACCTGCCCAGGGCATCCAGATATATAAAATCCCATTATGGAAGGAATGATTTAAGCTCCAGAATAATTGAACCACCAGTAGTCACAGTTTCCTATAATAGGAGAATATTTGGATTGTGGAGGGAGACTGGATGCTTTGAGGCTAGTTTTTTTTAGGGCTGCCCTATCCCTCTGATACTAAAGGACATGCACAACATTAGATAACCCCATAATTGGGGGTGCGTCTTGATAGTACTTTGTCTGGCTCTTCTGACTCATAGAACAACTTGTGACCTAGCTGAGGCCATGATAGATCTGTGGCCTCGGAGTCTGTCAGATCCTTGGGTAGAGGGTGGGGAGGAATCATTCCTCTGAGATGAGTAAGAGGCTGCTTTGAAGGACGAGTGAGGTATAAAGTGATATCTCGACAGGGTCAAAGAAGAGGTGGCCTTTTTCTTTTTAGAGGAGGTCGTGGTTGGAGGGGGTGAAAGGGTGGCCAGACAGAGTGAAATCTGTGTGGGGGGAGGGAAATCAGAGGAGGGTTGGAGGCAAGGCTGATGAAAGACAAGGATTTGATAAGGGAGGTGTTTTGAGAGAAAGGGGGGACAGTCTCAGATAGATCTATGGGATTTCCTAAGTGAGAGAGCTCTGATGGGAGGGGATGGACGGTCGTATAAGTAGGAGGGGCGAATAGTTGAGGATAACTATCCGTGGGGAGGTAGGGGCTAAATACAAGGTTCTCAAAAAGGGAGAGAGTGTTCAGGATAGGAGCGGAGGTTGGGGAGGGTTCAATAGCAAAAAGGTCTACAAAGTGAGGGGAAGTATCACTAGGCGAAAAAAAGTAATGAGAGATAGTAGGAATGAATCTAGACTTACCCGGAAAGGAAGGCCCTTGTGGAGGAAGCATCGACGAGCCTAGGTCTCCCAGACTTCCAACCAATCAGCTAGGAGCCATTCCAAAGGAGGCTGCCCTCAATTGTTCTTTTGCAAGGCCATCTCCTAATATATTTTTCTCCTAGATAGTCGGATGGTGAGCATCACTAGTTTGTAAGGAAACTAGAGGAGATGAACCTATAAGCGCCTTAGGGAACCCCAACTCAAAGCCATTTCCAATAGGTCCAGAGAGGGACTATCCCTCCAGAATAATGTTTGTAGGACCTGTAGGAGGAACTTGTTTGCTGCAACAACCTTGAAGATTGGTTGGGTGGCCATAACCAATAGAAGATGTGCCTCCTCCCATAGACGAATCAATTCTTTTCCTCCAGTGTTGTCTAGTAAAAGGGAGGGTACAGTCCTGGATAGGTGTCCATATGTGTGGCACCTATTCCATTTGAGGGAAGGCCGATGTAATCTAAGTCCTGTTGGTATGTATGTGCCCCTTTTGTAATGTTTATCTTCTCAGGGAGTCCATCCCGGATATCCAAGTCCACGAGGATTTTAGCGATCGCAAGGTTCCCTGTTGCTTCAAAGCTATCGTCCGCAAGTAGATATTCTCCAAGTGTGGCGCCTATGAGCGAGAAGATTTCCATTGTCTAGAGTTCAAGCGAGAGGCTTGGTAATTTGACTCAGGTTGGGTGATTGTAAATTTTTCCTCTACGAGCGTTAAAGGTTGGTACCCATCTTTTGATCTTGAACGCTAGCGTCCCCCATAGCTAGAGGCCTTCGAGAATCTTTCAGACATCTTTCGTCGTCTTGAGAATGGCCCCTAGCCATCCTTTAGATAGGGCGAAACACTGAGAAGGGTAGTCAAGGAAAGTCCATTGGGATGCAGCCCATTGCCTAAAAGTAGGTAAGGCCATTTGGTTGCCATGAAATCTGCCAACAATGGCTATCTCTGCCTTTGAGAAAACTTGAAACATATGTATGTCCTCAACAAAGGCAAGATTTATGTCCTACTTTTTCTTGATGCATCTACATCTCTTCCGCCCAAAAGCGTTTGTTACAAAACCCAGGTCTGGACTGGTAGCCGTTGAGGGTTCTCCATGGTATAAGAGCTTATGAGGAGAGGAGAGGGGCGCGCCTTCTGGACAAGGGGAGGGCGGCTGATAACCAAGTAGACAGGTGCTAGCTTGAAGATCGATTTCATTCGAGCAAAGTCCAGAATAAATGAAACCATTCTCAGAGTGGGTTTATAAGTGAAAAGGGGGAGTGAAAAGGGGGTTGCCCATACCTAGAAAAAAGAGACCTTGTGAGGTCAACAAAAGTGCCCAATCTTTAAGGGGCCTGGGATGTGTTCCTTCGGTCCCACAGTCAATAGAGAGACCCCAATCCCGAGAATCAAGGGCAGGCCGACAATTAAAGACTGTCAGCACCGACTTCAACAAAACCTAGGAGTGAGAGAAAACATAGAAAAAAGAGGACAACAATAATGCAAGTACATTAAAAGCAAGAAAAGAGTACATGGTATGCATCCTTAAAAAACAAAGTAGTTAAAAAAAGACTAAGAGTTTGACTGCTTAACTCTAGCCATCAGCGCCGAGGCCTAGAGCCATGAGAGCCGGGATTCTAAACCCTAGCAGCTCTAAACCCTATCAACATGTTGTAGGGATTTTCCAGTAAGTTGTTTGAACAAGTGATCCTAATTAGTTTCCTTGCCTAATTATGTTCTTATTATTTTCCATAGCAACTAAGAAAAAATTAAATATTTTGTAAAATAATAGACAACAAATAAAACATTATTCATATGCACTCATAATACAACTTTAGGTTGAATTGGCTTATGGTTGTAATCTCATTCATAACAGTTGAAGCTTTATTTAAGCACTTACGTATTCAATGAAGTATTAGATAATAAATAAAACATTATGTGTAGTCATAATGTAAATATATGTTGAAATACTTTGAATAACACAATGACATATTTTATAATAAAGATTGACATTCATAATATTTTGAATAACACAATGACATATTTTATAACAAAGATTTTAAATGTACAAAGAAATACCAAGATAACAAATAATTTATTATTTAAGTGTTTAATGTCTATCTATGCAATATATAATATTTATAATAATTTGAATTTTCATTGAAAATGTGGCTTATTCTACAATAGAGATAATGACATAATCCATAATATTGCATCTTAACAAATGCTTGTTAATCAAGATACAATAAGAGAACCAAACTATGTGATCAAATTTCATTCTCACTAATTATTTGTGCAATATGTAATGCCTATAATATCTTGAAATTCCACTCAAAAAATGACTCATTCTAGAATAGAGACATTAACCCATTCCATAACAGTGCATCCTAATAAATCACAATGCTTCACGTCATTATAATAAAAATGTAATGTTTTGGAAATATTAAGATAACAAATAAATTATTATTCAAGTGCGAGATAATAATGCGAATGCAAGTTGAAGTCATTAATTTGTGGTAGTTATCTATGGAATATATTAATGTTTATAATATTTTGAAATTTAGTTGAAAGAGCTACACATTCTGTAATAAAGATATTTACAAAATCCATAATATTGCATATTAATAAACGCCTTTAATTGAAATAAAAGAAAATCCATAATATTGTATCCTAATAAATACTTTTAATTGAAATAAAAGAAAAGAATCAAAGTCTGTAATCAAATTTCATTGTCACTAATTTGTAGTAGTTATCTATGCAATATGTAACGTTTACAATATCTTTAAATTTGATTGAAAATAATCTATAATATTGTATTTAAATAATAGTTTTAATTGAGATAAAAGAAGAAAATCAAACATTATAATTAAATCAAATTTTATTGTTTGAAATTTATTTGAGAGTATCTTTTAAAAATGGGTGGAATGTTTATTCCAAATTTTAAATTTATAATTTTTTCACTAGAAATTAGCCTCCAATATAAAGAACCAAAATATAAAATTAGTAATTAGCGTAAATTATAAAAAAAATGAAGAGAGGAGGAAAAAGAGAAAAAAGGAAGGGAAATGAATGCAAAATATAAGATTAGTGAAAATTATAAAAAAAATTTACAACCATGAATGAAGAATGAAAAATGAGGGAGAAAAAAGGGAAATGAATGCAAATAAGGTAGGGATTTAATTATTTTTAATTTTTATTGTTTGAAAGAGGGGTTTAAGCCATGCTCAACGCGGAAAATTCCATATGTATTTATATATATATACACAAGAACGAACGAAGAGAAAGGGAGGAGTTGTAGAGTTGTATAGATTTGGAGGGAAGCAGAAGAGTAGAGGAGGAAAAAGGCCATCGAGGAGGAGCAGGCAAAGCGGATTGATTGATCTGTTGTTACTGAACAATCTCGATATGACGGTGAAGAGAGATTTTCATGAAGAGAATGGGAATACCAATCATACTACTCTCAGAAATTCTAAGAATCCTGCTCCAATAATTTCATCTCTCCACGATGAGAATGGCCAAAGTGAACCATCCCAACATGTGAGTGCGAGTGTGAGTGGCACGCCCATGAAATATGTGCCCATACAGAAGCTTTACAGCAATACGACTACTTCTGACAACTCCAATGGCAATGGCTCCAATGGCAATGGCAATGGAAGAAGCACCGATACCAAGATGGGTTTCAGTGGCAGGAAGGGCAAACCCAGGAAGCTGGAAGTGGAAGGCGATGATCCCAATCCCAATCCCAACAGTAAGAAGCTCTCTTCCTCTTCCCTTGATGAGAGAAAACCTATATTGGTTTATACCAGAAGAAGGAGAAAAAGGAATAATAATGCTGCCCACATGGACATGGACAATGACAATGATAATAATGCTGTTTCCTTTCACGAGAGACTGTTAAACCGTGCTAGATTGAGAGAAGCCGGGGTGGGGGTGCACGAGGGTCTCCCTCCGGAGAATAACACCATTTTTGCAGCAGACTCTAAGATTGAAGTGCTGGGTAGAATTGATGTCCAGTGGGGTGAGGATGGAGTAGAGGGGGATTTGAAGGGGAGTGCCCATCACAATAATTCCATGGATATTGATAAGGGAGTGCTACAGAACAGTCCAGGGACTGATTCTGTGAAAACTGCAATCGGATCCGAGAGAGGTGAGGATAATGAGAATGCAGAATTGAAGGAAAGTCATCCGGACAAAGTTGCGAACGGGTCGATTTTACCCGTGGGCGGCGATGAGGATGGCGAGCAGAGGAGGAAGAAGTTGCAGAAAAAGAGAAAATTTGAAGGAATTGATTTGGATATTGACGATAGCATGGCAGCTGCTGGTACGCAATTGAGAGAAAGCAAGGCACGAAAGCAGCGGGCTGCCCAGCTTGCCTTAAATTTGAATTCGGGAACTGTGAAGCAAACAGAGCGATTGCCTGCTCCCATTGTGAAATCGGAGGCCCTGGTGAATAATGACCAGGATGCTGCCCCGAGCAAGAAAAAGTGGATAGAGTAAGTGTCTTATTTTTATTTTTTTTGATGGGAAATGGTTAGTAACTGCCATGTCTTTTGTTGCTTAGTAAATGAAGATTTTATGTTCACAGATACATGCAGATATTTAGTCCCGGTGATACTGGTTTCATATAGACAAGAATAATTGAGATCCCCAGTCTGCAGCTGTTCATATAAGCTCAAAGATATTACTGTACCTCAATATTACTAGGCAAGCCCAAACTTTGCAACCTACAATACTACCTATGATTTCGTTAGAAAGGCTCTATTCCTAACAAAAACCGAAAATATTCTTGGGTGGTTTATCTGGTTCATCTTCTACCCAGTTAGAATTGTGAGGAACAGCCTTCCTCGCTCATTGGATTAATCGTTTCCCTTCCTTCACCTGCTCACCCGTTTCTGCTGAAGATACTTTCTACTGCTTGCTCATCTTTGATCCTTCTATCTCCTTCTCAGCTTTGTGGATCTGCTCCTTGAGAATCTCCCCCAAGTCCCTGCCAAGCCTGTAAGTTCATCGGTCGCTCTCTACAAAACCAACTAAAGTAGCCATTATCATCCACTGCTTGCTGAGAAAGGCCTTATAATGTTCCTCCTGCTCGTGGTGACAACTGAGTCTGCTGGGCTAAAGTTAGGGTGCTACTTTTGAATCTTTGGACCTTGCTTCTTGTACCTGAACTCTGCCCTCTTCTTCCACCCTTCCACCATTTGCCTTGCTGGGTCAGACATCTCTATTTGTATACGACAACTTGTTGTTTCTTTTTTCCTGGGACATTCTTAGGTTTCTCTTTCTGTTCCTCCTTAGCCCTCATAGATACGAAATCCACTGATAGCATAACTTACCCTCCTTTGCCTACCTTGACTGTAGACAGGCATCATCCTAGGGGAGAAAGTTATCCAATTCACCCACTGACTTGCCAGAATTTGAATTTGAAATTTGTATTAATGTCCACTAAAGATCAAAAAAGGCCAAAGGGATTAGTGACAACCAACAATAATAGGCAAGCAAAAGAGAGGAGGGCAAAAAAGCACCCCTAAAATGAACTGAACAATGAGTACAAGAACAAAATGAAATGAGTTAAACATAGCCGTACAAGATTGTTATCCCAAGAAGGAAAACCCTTGAAAGTGAAGAAGGGGCATTAAAAGAAACATTGCTTGAACTAAGATGCCGTTGCCACAATAGGAGGAGGGAGTCAGTCCTGCTCATCATCCAACTCAATAATGCAGATGTCAGCACCATGTGTCTGCCGAACAATCTCCTCTGGAAAGTGACCTGGACTAATAGAGCTGTGGGGAGTAATCCTGGGCGACATCAAAATACTCTTGATGGTGGTCGAGGTTGAGGTGGAAGAAGTAGAAACACTCCTCACATCCAGGGATGAAGAATTCCTAGTTGAAGGAAGGAAGCTGGCAATGCTTCTCTAAGTAAGTGTCTTGCAGTGTTGATGCTTCCAAGTGGCTTTGGTCCTCCTAGGAGCCCTCAACATAGCATAGTCTGGAGCCTTGGTGTTGCAGGGCAGGGAGCAATGCTGGATGGTTCTAGTGCTGTCCAACCAAGTGGTCATGAGACTTTTTAACTCTCCATTGTCCTGAGGAGGTAATCTGGGTAGCTGCTCTAGAAGAGCTCTGAAGTAAGCACAATCTGAGAGAAACTGCCCCCATTTGATGTACAAGGCAAGGCACCACTGATTGAAGTGTTTGAAGAATGTTGATACAGATCTGCAAGTCCCTGTAGAGGCGATGAAACCTCCCTCTAATCTCAATATAGCCAGGACATTTAAACATAAAGTGCTCCCTAGTCTCTATCTCAGGCAAAGATCAAAGTCGTTTCTGCCCTTGGTAGATGGTGATCTGTCTCAACTTTCAACTGATGCAAGCACACCTGAAGCTGGTTGAGGGGAAAGCAAAGCCCATCTAACAGATGGAACTGAAAATAGTGTGGTTGAACAAATGAGAGAACTGTGTCTTCTGTTATCCAGTTCTTGCCCCATATTACCAGCAGATATAGAGGTTGAAGATAGAGTACAAAGGAGAGAAGTGCACCTGCTTATATTCACTTCTTGTCCCATATTCCCAACTCATTCCTGCCTGAGCAAGACGTTTATCCCTTTCATGATTACCCCGATAATCATGGCTGTGATACTGCATTGGTGCTACCATGTCCAATCCTTCTTGTTGCAGTCCATCATAAGTTATGATCTGGTTTCAGTTGGTGGGGAACCTATCTCATGAGTAGCTGAAATTGAGGTTGCTTTCAATGTCCGGTCCTTTTCTATAAGATCCATAAGAATTGACAGGCCATCCACTTTGCCCTCCATGTCAACTTTACCTCTAATGGCCACATCTCCCCATTGGGCATCGGTGCCCAAGTTAGTAGGTGGCGTTTGCCAACCAGTCTCTGGACTCAGGATATGAATTTGCATGAGGTCTTCATGACCAATCAATGCTGAAGGTAGTCTGCACCTAGGTACATGCAACCGGATCAGTAGTCACCTGGAAAGTCCAGTTTAAATACTGTGATTCATAACTTGGAATGAGTGAAGAATTATCTCATCTATATCAAACTGCAATCAAGACAACCATTCTTTGTGTTTACATGGTCTCTGATTCCAAAGAAACATAGGATCATCCCTTGGTGTTTGCTTGTTGCAATTTCTAGACAACATAGCTGTTGGGCATAAAGAATAGCATCTCCTGTGATTTAAATCCTTGAAAACCTGGTTGGTTTTTGATACCTTTGCTACTCTGACTACAGCTTAGGTCCTGTTTCTTACAATTGAAGAAAAGATGAATTTATTGTCGTAAAAGTAGTGGATGTGTTTTTGTCAAAAAGAGATGAACTGATTGATTGGTTGTTGTTGCAAAAAAGGCATCTGTGTTAATGTCAGGGGTTGATCTTCATTATTGTATTTCCGTCGATAAATAGGAAAAAAGAAAAAGAAAAAGGGAGGGGGTTTCTATATGGCATGGATATGATACTCAAAATAGCATAAGGGGATCATTGAGCAAGTTGATTTGATCTAATGCTTGTTGAATCACTCCTGGGGTCTTATCCAAGATGTCAATATATCTATATCAACATTTTCCTTATTTTAATGCTGTGCATGTTTACAGAGTTAGTCTCCGCGAAGCTGATCCAGTGGCATTACTTAACTACAAGTGCAAGGTGATAGGTTGCATATTTTTATATCTCTATGTTAAACTTGATACATATTTGAATTTTTTATTATGTTTTTGGTACAGGCTTTTAAAATTTGTAGTTCCTTCTGTTTACCCTAAATTCTGTTGAGCTTCTATCATTTGAGAAGGGTACATGTCTCTAGTAAATATGACCTATTTGCTGACAGTTTTAAGGTGACAGGTTTATTGGCCTATGGACAGTGATTGGTATCCTGGAGTTATCGACAAGTACATTGCAGAAAAGGATCAACATCATGTATGCAGATTCCTGAATAGCATGATTAACTGTAAACTTGTTTGTTATGTTATGCTTCAGTATATGTGTATATCCTATCAGTCAGACATGAGTGTTTGAAACTTGATTGTGACAGTTTAGAGATGCTGTCCTGCAGATATTTATACAAGGGGTTTTGTAATTGTTGCCTTCATGTGAAGAATTTTGCTTTTTTCAGTTAAAAATAAGTCCCCAGTGTTATGTGTGCTTTTGGTTTCCCCATGAAATGGCACTGCGATATGGAGTTTTATTCATCATTTTTCTGGCATTAGAGGTTTGACAATTTGGGCTAAAATTGCTATGTACAGGTTAAATATTTTGATGGAGAAGAGGAATGGCTTTGTCTCAGGGAAGAAAAAATAAAGTTTTTTATTTCACGAGGGGAAATGCAAGATTTGAAGTTGAAGGACAGTGAAGAAGAAATGATCAGTGAAATGAAAAAAACAGATTACGATGAGATGGCGGTCTTAGCTGCAACATTGTATGATTATCAAGTAGAACCTGGACATGGGGATCTGATATGGGCAAAAATTTATGGTGAGTCCATTTTGATGCTTTGATCATATTGAATGCAGGGATGCCAAATTTACAGTATAAATTATCTTGTTGGCCATTGTTTATGCAGCACTCTCAAGGTTTAGCCCATTGGCATTGTAGCATATGTCATTACATCAGTGTTTTGTTAGTTGGGATGAAGAGGTGCAAACCTTGGATTTTAAATTCCTACCAACTTCACTTTCTGGAGAGCTGCGTGAACTTTGAGATGTTGACCAAATGTTATTCAACTTTTATTTCAAGTTTTAAGTTAACAATGCATTGTTCTTGCAAACTCTTCGTTGTACTGTCATATCCAGAAGCTCCCATTGTTGCATTTATTTTTCAACAATAATAGTTTGTTGCAGATGAGTGAACATGGCGAATAAATCTTCTTCTTCCATGTCCTAGAACCTTTTGCAAATGCACATGGAAAATGTGTGTGAGTCTAAATGTCCTGTGGTTCTTGTTGAACACCAGAGATACCAACTATAAGTTGGGCCTTCTAAATGCAATGAGGTGATAGTGATACTTTTCCCATCATTCTAGGTGGAATAATGGCAAAATGTCCTTTATTTTATTGAGCTTTGTTTAAAATGCATAAGCTCACTTTTTCTTTGATGTTGATTTTGCTTCTGAATGCATTCGATGATCCTAGACATTACGATATTTAGAAAATGTAACAGGGGTTATATTACCTTGAATAATAGGATTGTACTATAACGCCTGCACTACGTAATATTTTTGTGGATCGGTTCCATGTTCTTGTTTATGGTGGTTATTGATATGCCCAATTTGATAAAGGGAAACCATACTAGTTTGGGGAAACCATATAGCTCTGTAATTATTTTATCTTTTGTTCAAGAAAACCAAAATGTTCTTGCAAGCCTTCCATTTTTCCATTTAATGATTCTATGCCATGGTTCAATAGTTTAATGTTGGTATTGATTTTTAGATGAGAAATTGTAGGCTATTGTCTATCTTGTTTGATGACTCGTTCAACTTTTCTTCCATTTTGACTAAATTTGTGTGTTGTGTATTTATCATTATGCCTCAAGGATGCTAAGGCTCAAATGTATATTCCCCTTTCTGTATTAAATATTTGAAATAGCTCAATTGTTTGGATTCTTGGAATCTTTGTGTCAGAGGATAGAAGTCTTTGGTTCAAATGTTGTTGTATCCAGCTCGTCTTATTTTTTTATTTAAATTTGTTTTCAGTTATTTGTTTTATCAACCTTAGAGCCCTTCAAATTATTAAAAGAAGTTTAATGCAATGGGAGATGAGGGTTGCGATGGAATCCCTATTCTATGAATATACTCTTTTTGTAAAAAGTTAGGGTGTTTGACTTCCTTTTGAAGAGTTTTAAACTACACCTTGCTGAACATGACTTTATTTACTTCTACCCATGATGAAGGAAGGGGAGGTGTAGCAATCCTGGTTTCTCCCAAGCTAGCTACTGTTGTTATGGATAGGGGAACATATCCCACAGAGAGATTAGTTTGGATTAAGCTGAATCTGTATGGTCACATGTTGGGCTTAGCAAACGTGTATGTGGCCAATGATGCAAAAGAAAGTGCTAAGTTATGGAGATAAGGAAGGCATGCTTCCTGTTAGACTCCCTCAAGGAGAGAGAAACTTGGTTTACTAGGCTCGGGTTGTATGATGGCAACAAATTAAGGAGGAATAAATTGAGCATTGGTTTACTTGGTAAATTTTGCGTAAGGATAATGAAATGGTCCTAAAAAGACTTAGGGCCATGATTTTTGAATAGAAAACCTTTTTTCATTGTGGGGGAGCTAGTCAAGTGCTAGAGGAGGTCACACAATTAGATCACCAGCCCATTTATGTTCCCCTTTTTGTGGGGAGCTTCTAGTATGTCGAAGGTCTGGTATATTATGTATGTTTCCCACTTGAAGAATTGAAGCTGCCCAAACTATATCAGAAGGGTGTGACATCTTATTCCTAGGCCGAGGGGAAAAGGTGGTTGGATTGAATGGTGGGGAGATGAGATCTCTTGAACCACCTATTTCCTAAGGGTTACGGTAGGCAACTCACCTCAATTTGATAGAAGTGGCATAGGACCATCAAAGCTGGGCTTGAAAAGGATAGCCAACAGCTTTAGACCAATCCCTTTAATGAAGAAATTCAAGCCAACACAACCAAGTTGCGACACCATCTAAAGAGGATGACTTTTGAAGCGCTAAGGCAACCCAACTACGAGCCATACTACATTGGCTCTAGATTAGAGAATGGACCATGAAAGATTTCTTTAGAGTTCTGGCTTTAAAAGAAACTATGGAGAATTAATTTATGGTGAAGACCCTCGACGAAATACTTACATAATAGGAGGATATTGAAAATTCATTTGTCTCCCACTACAAATTGTTTTCTAGTTACTCTTTTTTCATTGAAGAATGCAAGGTGGCCATGAAACCTATTTGGATGTGCTCCCTTGTAAACTCTCGGAAGCCTAGACAAGGTTTTGCGAGTAGTCATTGGCTTTGGATGAGTTGACAATTGCATTGTTGGATATGGCAAGGGACAAGTTGCTTGGATTAGATGACTTTCTTTGTGAATTCTACAAGGTGACATAGAATTTTGTTGCTTGGACTTGCTCAAAGTGTACAAGGTAGATGACAAAAAACAAAAGAATTATTTGCTTCACTCCCAAGCCAAGGGATGTCAAGCTCCTTACTAGTTGGAGATGCATCACCCTCTTGAATGCAATATGCAAAATATTGGCCAAAGCCTTGGCCATGAGAGTGAAGCACATATTGCTTGATATTATTCATCCATAACAAATTGCCTTCATCAGAGATTGTTTAATTTGGATAACATCATTGAAGTCTATGAAGGCATGGAGTGTGCTCAATGTTGAGGGCTCAACACCCATTTTATTTGAAGACTTTGAGAAAGTCTTTGACATGGTCAAATGGTCACTTGTGTTGTTCATGCTTAATGCTTTGGACTTTGAGCCCTACTTTTAGGGTGCAGTTTAAACTCTGTTGTGGATGCATCGACATGCCTTGAATGCAAATTTGAATCCATCAGTGATGTCTGTTGTCATCTACCCTTTATGTGATGGCAACTGAAGCTTTAGGATATTTGATTGCCCACAAAGTGGGTCAAGGGCTCATTAAGGGGATTCCTCTTTGTGAGCCAAAAGTTGGGCAACTTGGTGATATGCACTTCGTACTTTATTCCTTCATCACTATTCTTGAGGAGAAAGAATTGGTGGATAATACTATGTAGTGTCTTCAAACTTTATGGACATTGTTTAGGTTCAAATGTAATTCGCCAAAATCTAGTGCTATAGGTAGTCCTCATGCTAAACTTGATTGGATGTTTGACCAAGGATGTTTTCAGATTCCACCAAAGTAAAATTTTAGGTTCTTGTATATTCCCTTTTCCTTTTAGGCCTTGCCTTAGGAATTGTGGGAAATGGTTATTTAGAAGGTGGAAAAATATGAAAAATGGAAGTCCTTAGCATTTGCCACTAGGTTTTAAATCTACACCAAGACTTTGATTGCAACTCATCTTAACTTCTCCTCTTGTTTGTTTCCATTAACTAATGCCTACTAGAGATTGGAAAAATCTCTATAGAACACTCTTTGGGCAAATATTGAAGGTGGCAAGGGCTTTCATAGAGTTAGATGGGTTCTTTGTTCCACTCTTAGGCATTAGGGCAGAATGGGGATCATCATGATTCATAACTCATACTCAAGCCTAGGTCTTATGTGCCAAATGGGTTACCAAGCCTCAAAAGGAAGGGGAGCTTGGGAGATGCTCTCTTGTCACTATATTGGTTGGGAGTGTTACCCCCCATTTCGCATTGGTGTCTACTTGTGGTCTTCATCACAATCTTCAGCTGGGGGTTGCAATTTGTTGGAATTTTGATGCCCTAGATGACTTGATGGATAGATCTTCATGGTGGTTGCTATGAGATGTATCTTGTGATGTTTTGGCTATTGTACACTCTCATTGAATGATTTGGACATGATGTGAGGATGTGGGACGATTCTTTTTTTCTAGCATATGGATGGCTTCATAACCCTGTTTGGTATCATTTTTGTTTGAGCACCTTGTTGGTCTCTTCATCCTTGGCACATGTGAGGGTACATTCTTGGCTTATAGAGGTGGTTGTTTCCTC
Source organism: Larix kaempferi (assembly GCA_027924585.1). Taxonomy (NCBI): domain Eukaryota; kingdom Viridiplantae; phylum Streptophyta; class Pinopsida; order Pinales; family Pinaceae; genus Larix; species Larix kaempferi. The sequence goes on from BSBM01000099.1 coordinate 12,798,949, forward strand.
CTTCATGATGGTGGTTAGCTATTGTTGACACTTTCTCCTTGGTTTGATGCTTCTATCATGGATTGATGGTCTCCTTGGTTCATGGCTTGTTGAGTTGGCATGGAGGTTGGATTGGTTGATGTGGACATCATTTATGTGGAAATTCATTCCTTACTTCAATGAAATTTTACACATGGAGGGATTTACTTGATAGATAGATTGTTCTCCACATATTTGTTGGCCTTCCTTGATGAGCGCCCGCCCTTTGGAAGGTGGTTTACACACTCATCTATGCCATGTTTGATGGGACGTTTCTGGAGGGGCATCCTAGCTTCGAGACCAGTTATCCTTTGATAGAGTGCCCATAATTATGCCATCTCAACACCACTAAATGTAGAGTAGCTGTGGAATTTTTGAAAAGTGGTTATAATAGAAAATCTGATAAATATTGGGGAAGTTAGAAATTCTGGAATTGCCATTTAAAGAGCTGCACCATATTTTTCCGTGCGTTCCTTTTAGAGCCTTTTCATGGAGAGCTGCGAGCGTTCACTTTATTGAGGAAGCGCTCCATCTTTTAGGGATTTTCCTAGAGCACTACCTTTCGGAGCCTTTGGATGTTATGTTTAGGACGTCTATTTGTTATCTTTCCCCATTTGATGGAGGTGCCCTCCTTCTTGGGCCTTATGTATCTTGGACATTATAAATGTGGCATGACCACCTCATATTATAGATATTGTTAGAGTTTGTTAGGGTTTAGTGGAGGTTATTTATTGTTTACTCAACCCTAGGCTAAATCTAGGAATTTATGATTATTTTATTGTAAAGGAAGTTGAGCTCCTCTCCTATATAAGAGAGCCTCTTCCTCATTTGTACTCATGGTTGGATTTTTGGAGTTCTCTCTCTTTTGAATCTCATTGACATATCTTTTTCATGGAGTAAATTTTGTCTTAAGGGTTCTCTTCTTGTTCATGTGTGGCACATCTCTCTTGCTTGGAGCTTCATGGTTGAAAGATTGTTCGGCGTTATACATTACTAAATCATTTGTATGCTTTGCTTGGGCCATTGAAAGGATAATATTATCTAGTTGGAGAAAGATGTTGTAAGTTAAGCTCGATTTCATCCTTCTTGCCACCTTATATATATGAGATTTATGTGTTGCATCTTTTCCTTAATTCGCATTGTGTAGCCATAAAACCTTTATCTATAGGTGTACTCAATAAAGGTTGAAAGGAAATGGATACTTCATTTGACCCTTTCCCTTGTAAACCCTAATTCATCTTCAATCCATTAAGTAGATTAGGGTTAGCGGATGCAATTCTCTTTTCTTGATGACCTATTTGGCAAGACCCTCTTAGTTGCCGATCCTTTGACTCCATTTATCCTTGCTTGTATTGGTACTATTCCATGGAATGGTCCCCCTTTATCCTCCCATCATCTATTATATATTCCTATACTAAAAAGACAACTGTTTTGTTAAGGCAACCTCTTCAAATCACCTTGCTTCTCATTGTCTTTGCCCTAGTAATCATATCTTATGGAGACCACCCTTGAGTTGGAGAAGGGCCAACCAAAAGTTGGAAGGGGATTGGTGTGGTGACATTGGCCTTACCTTTTGGTTCCCTTCGGTTAGTTTGCTTTTTCGAGACTTTAATCAAACATGCTAGTTTGGGAGGTGTTGTCGCTTGAATACGCACTTGGGATAACGCGGCAGAAATCTTCAAGCCGCTTGGTGTGTCCTTGGGGGCAAGTCTTGAGTCAAGTGTTGTCACCTAATACTTGACTCCTTTGTCTAGGCCAACTCCTAGCAAAGCCAAGGGAGATGGTCCCTATGAAAAGAAAAAACTAAGACTTTAAAGCTAAGTTACGAAAGTGAAATTATTCTAAGAGTTTGAAATGAGGAAATACTGAAACAAGAGCATCACATACGGATTAAACCAACAGTATGTAAATACTAAATAGTAAACCAATCATGACATATTAAATTCACTTAAGTAAAATGCCATTTGATTAGACCAGTGCCGAAAAGGGTAAATGGAGTTTGCTGAAAGAGAATGTTTTGCAATGCTTCTTGGTCAGTTTTAATTATTATGGATGAGTGGATTACGGAAAAGGGGGTTCCTGTATACTGTGAGGTACGAGGAACCAAGTCCGGATTTGCCGAGTGTGGTTTCACACGAGAAGAAGGGCTAGATTGGAGTCACGAGGTTGTGTCCAACATTGACACCAAACGAGGGTGCAGCGTGATGGATCCCCACAATCACTACCTAGTTGTTCCCCTTTCTCTATGAAATTGTCCCACAAAAGACAAGGCGAGATGCCGAATTTCTGTCCTTCAAGGGAGATTAGTTTTAATTAAGCGTGAGTTGTTTAATTAAATGTGAGTTTATTGAGTGCAACAAATCCCATTTATGGTTGTTCCAAAGCTCAGGCAAGCCTGCAATGGACTAGAGCATACACCGAGATTGTGCAAAATATTTATTCGAATTAATCGCGAAAGTAGAAAGGAACATGTAAAGCAATGAAATGTTATGCTAATTACTAAAGGGCAAGAACCTCTTTTACCTTACTCGAGCAAGCTCTTTCGGTACTTCGGGAATGCAAGGCCGAGTTTGTTACTCTTATTGCGAAATAAAATAGCTTGAAAGAAATAACTAACTAAGAAAGAAATTGAAACTAATCCAAGGTTAGAAAATCCAAGCAAAAAAGAAAAATAGTCACGCCACGAAAATGACGCGAATACCCCAGGGGGGATGGGTGTGGGTGCTGGGTAGCCCACTTTCTTTACTATTATTTTACAATCTTTTAAAGGTGGAGGCCTTTGGTCCTTCTAAATTTGGATCCAAAGGCTTTACAAGGTTCTGAAATGAAGTAGGATCAAGGTTTGTTGCTTCGGGAGGCCCTGGATGGCTTGAATTTGAGAATGGGGGATTGGTGTGGACTCTAGGTAGCCCACTTGCTTTATTATTATTATTTTACAATATTTTAAAGGTGGAGGCCTTTGGTCCTTATAAATTTGGATCCAAAGGCTTTACAAGGTTTTGAAATGAAGCAGGATCAAGGCATGTTGCTCCTGGAGGGGCCCTGGATGGCTTGAATTTGAGAATTTTCGGCAGCACTTCCTCTTGTCCTGGTGAGAAAAATGTAAAACCAGCCACATATTATACACCAATTGTGTCAAATGAAGTGTTAAAAGCATAAAATAATTGAGTATTGAAAGATGGGAAATAAGTGCAAGTACTCAAACATAAACTAGATCTATAAACATGAGCTTTAAGACTTAGATCTAGCAACATACTCAAATAAATCAGCCTTTAGATATTCTTTAAAAGCAAACTAATTTTCTTAAGCACGTTAGTAGTCGTAACAAAAAGAAAGTGAATTTCTTGAAGATGAAGGAAAGAGATAAGAAAGGGAGAGCGGAGGGACTATGCTCCTCGGAAGTGCTTGAAAGGTGGAAGAGTCTTACTCGATCAACTACTCCTTCAAGCTAGATACCCGCATCAACTTATAAATCCTTGCACAAGAAAAGATTAAACGCAGAGGTGCTGCCGGAGGCAGAAACTTGGAAAACCTGCAATTTATACTAAAAATACATGTAAACTAAGAGATCTACAACCATCAAACAATAAGAGCATGAATCAAGCTAGACCAATCTCTTATCCTATTGGGAGATAGCTCCCCTTTGCAGGTTTTCCTTGGAATAGCTATGAGTTCAATCTCATGAAAAGTTCCTGAAAATTAAGAGCCACTGTTCCGAATGATTGTAGCCATTGGACCCCTAGGACAACATCAAGACCACCCATTTGGGTTGCAATCATTGGACTATCCAATAAATACTCCCCCATAGTAAGCTTAATACCATGGCACTTCCTTGAACAATTTATGGCACTTCCATCGAACAATTTATGCAATCATCACTTGAAATTCTGGTGCTGGATATACAAAGCAATTGAGAAGTTTGGCTAGTTTGCAATTAATGGGTACTACCAGAATCAATCAACAATGTTTCATTTTTCTTTATGATGTATCCTTTAATCTTGAGATTTTGAGGAGTGATAATGTTGGCCAATGCATGGCAAGATATGGTTGGAGTAGTATCTTCTAGATCCAACTTTTGAGACTATTTTGGTTTTGGATCTTCTTCTTTTATCTTGAGAGTTTGAGGAGTGATAATGTTGGCCAATGCATGGCAAGATATGGCTGGAGTAATATCTTCTAGATCTAACTTTTGAGACTATTTTGGTTCTGGATCTTCTTCATCTTCACAATCTATATAGAATAATTTATTCTCACTGCTCTTATACCCCTTACTGTACTTGCTCTCACAATTGAAACATAGTCCCTTTGCTCTTCTTTCCTCCACTTGTTGAGGCATCAACCTTGTATGTTGAATGAGGTTGGGGGAGAAAACATTTCCTTTTCTATAGGTGTTAGCAACAACCCTTTTGGTAGCCATCTTTTTACTTTCAACTTTCTTTGCCAAACTAAAAGCATTCTCCAATGATTTAGGTTCGAAGAGACATACCTCATGTTGAATGTTCTCCCTTAAAATTCCCAAAATTCCCATAAATAGATGCCACAAATTATTCTTTGGAATGTCGTTCACTCTAAGACTCAACTTTTGAAACTGCTTATTGTGCTCTGTAACTGGACCTTTTGCTTGAGGTTTATTATTTGGCTAAAGAAGGTGTTGCTCTTAATATCCCCATAATATTCTATCAATTTATTCGTAAATATAGACTAAGATACAATAGAGTCCTTTTTACGGTTACAAAACCATTGGTACCATACAAGTTGATCAAGTTCTAAATACAAGGATGCAATAGTTACCCTTTGTAAATTTGGTAGTTGGTGTAGATCAAAGAATTGCTCTATTTGGAATATCCATGTTGTTGGATCCTTGCCATAAAATTTTCTCACATCAATCTTGGGATGAAGTAGGTCCTTGGTCCTAAGCTGAACCCATGATGATGTGATTAATTATCAAATGTCGGGGATTGGAACCTCTTGTTATCCGATTGTTTTTCAGTTTTCTCAAATTGTGACTAGGAGAAGTCCATCTTGTTCTCCTCCTCTTCTTGAGGAGTTGAATTATGAGGAAAGAAATTTCTCATCTCATTCAGAATTTACCTCTTCATAAGTTCGAGATCCTCTTTTTTTTTTTGTTTTGTTGTAACTAGGGGAATCGACAACTGGAGACTGGGTTGGTACTCGCGTGACACGGGGTCTAGGGATCCAATCCCGCTACCACTATACCCCCAGGTGCCCCACACACCCCCCAAGCATGGGACACAGGTAAAGCCGGGTGTGATTTGAACTCGTGACCTCCATTTACAACTATGACTTCATAACAACTGAATCGCCAACGAGCTACACCCGTGCGGGCAAAAAGGGCGGAGGGTGCAACACTAGGATTTCTCGGGAGGTCACCCATCCCAGTACTACTCTATCCCAAGCGCGCTTAACTGCGGAGTTTTGATGGGATCCGATGCATTAACGCTGGTATGATCGCACCCTATTTTTTCGAGATCCCCTTTACTGGGGTATCTCCTTGACCATTTTTTCAAGATCCTCTGTATTGGCCATCTTTTCAAAATCCTCTTTACTGGTTGTCTTTTTCAACTTACTTTCGATATTATTTTTTGTGTTTACCAATTGAATATGTGTCATTGACCTATCATTCAATTCTTGAAACTTGGCCTCCAAGTTGGATAGCTGGTTACACATTTCTTCATGAGTTATGGTTGAGCTTTCTGGAGGTTTAGTGGGAGAAGTAATTTTTATTCCACCTCATGTCATTAGATATCATTGATATTCACTAGAGTTCTTCTCTATTTCCCCTTTATATCACCTTTTGAATAACCCAAAACAAATATTCCAATCAAAATTTATTCAAGTTTCAAGTTAACATACCTTTAAAAACCTTGGTTTGTACGCTGTCTTGCTGGCTGACCTTGCTCTTGAATTATCTTTGAAACATCAGTCCCTATGTGTCAGAATTTTTTTCCTGTAGTAGCTTGGTATGTCTTCTCTGCGATGCGACAAGTTTGACCCAATTCTGATGTGCCAAGAGAGAGTTATGGTAACTTTCCCAAAACTTGTTATTTTTGTCCCTTTCAGGAGAGTGAACTTGTACAACCTACCACTTGTTAGATTTTGCTTATTTTCTTCTAAAATTCTTACCACAAACACTATGGTCCATCTTCTTTCTAATGCAACATGTGGCACTTAGTTTGGATCTCTCAAGCTTAAGATGTAACAATTTTACCTGGAACACCTGTTTGAGACTAGTTTTTGGACTAGTAAAAATCCTAACTTTGAAAGACTAACTCCTAACTTATAATGAATCAAGACCCAAAATTTGTACCACAAATACTTCGCTATGTCCTCTAAGTCTTCTCCTAGTTTCGCTGTTTGAAATGTACCCTAAAAAAATTTATAGCAAAAATGACTGTGATACCAAATGTTATGCACCATATTCCCCAAAAGGACATAAAATAAGAAAAAAGAGAGTAATCCAATGCCTTAAGAATGAAGAAAAGAGATGAATAAGAAGCCTCTTTGATGGGGCAACCTCCTTATACAATGTACCAAATATATAACACAAGATGAGATGATCCTAAAACTAGGTCTCGTTGGTATATATATAAGAGACAAAGGGTACAATTACAATTCTAGTCGACCATACTATTACAATTAAGGTCCTAGTCGACCAATAAAGACAATAATAATATAATATAAATGTAATGTCACAATATATAGGGCTTAACAATGAAGCTACCCAAAACATGGTGTAAACACTTTCAGAGTAACCCCAAAAGCTAACATTGGCCACTTTCCATAGTATATTATTAGGCTCAACATTGATACATTTGCGGTAGCAGATGGTGATGGCTCTTCATTAGATTATTCTATTGAGCAAGGCATTTGCTCTTCCTTGACATCGATAGTTTTGCTACCTTCCATAGTGTTAACTGTTACCTCCCAAACTTGCACTTCAAGTCGTAAAACCTTAAAACACAAGGGCAACTTTAGAGAAACTAAAAGGGTTTGTCCATTGTCGCCATAGCAAGACCCTCTCTCACTTTAGGCTGACTCTCCCTCAACACAAGGGGTGTTTCCCTAGGAAAATGTATGATAAACTTTAGAGAATGTATGGGTGGATTGAGACTCGTGCCTATCCGACTTCGACAAAATGGAATGAAGGTATTGGTCTTAGGTGGTTGTTTTAAACTTTTATATTAATGATTAGGACACAATAGAGCTGCAATAACATGCTACGTCCAACCTTAATTTATTGCTAATTAATGCAAAATTTCCTTGGAGGGTCTTTCCAAAGGTGCACCTTTTAAACCTTACTATGAGGGTGTTTCTTGCAATGAAGTATAAGTTCTGCAACAACTATTACTAAGATGATGGATGCAATATTGACAGATTCATAAATAAAACAAGAAAGTAGAGTAAGAGGGGAAATCCCACACCTAAGTCCTTCTATTGGAGTGGAGTTACCCCTTGAAGAAGATTGAGATGAAATCATAAATTTCACATTCAACAAGAAAGAACCCTTTCATTCATATTGCCTTAACAAGAAATTAAACTAAGCTCATGTGAGTTCTCTCCAAATCCAACCATTCCTAACAATGGAGAGAACAAATCCTTATAAAGATTTGAGCTCAATCTCCATTAAAATAGAATAATATTAAGTAGATTCTAGATCCACAAGTCTCTCCCAAAAAAATCCATAAAATATTTATGGATCCATGCTTTTCTCCCCCAAAAAGACTAGAATAATACATCACAGGGCTCTCCAAGGAAAAAATGCCCAACATAGATCAGCAATAATAAAGGGGATGCCAGATGTCTGTCTCTCAAGCAAAATACCTCCTTGAATGAAGCATCTTTGACCAAACAAGTAAACACCATATGTTTCTTGTCCTCTCCTCCATTGGCATGCCCTTAAAAGATACCCTCAAAACACACAAAGCTTAACCCTATGTGCATTGATTAATCTTCCTCCTTCCAAATAATCAAAATGCTCAAGCAACAAAGGTGGGGCATTCCTCAAAAAGTTGGTCAAAATGCAGTGAGGGTTTTAAGGTGACAGATTTGCAACCACCGCAACTTCCTCAATATTTGTTGGAATTTCTATTTTGACCACAATTTTGAAATCCTGCACCAGTCTGCATCTATTTACATTGATTTGGAAACAATCTAGGCACTCCTTCAAAATATATTTTCTCATGAGCTAGAGCTAGGATGCTCCTCCAATAAAGCTATCAAACTCCTCCAAAATTGGATGTCATAGATAAGTGTGCAAGCAACATTCCATTAATTGATAGCAACTCCTCAAACATAGGGCAACCTCAACATGTGTGCCAAAAAATGTGCGACACCCCTCAAATCATGCTAACCAATCCCACATAAAGTGGATCTACATAGATACAAGTGTAAAGTTGGCAGTGTTGTATGAAACCTCAATCTATGCATTATGACCAAATCAAACTTCTCATCAAGTGTGCCAAGAGTATGAATCCATGTGCAAAGCCACTAAAACTCAAACAGTGACTCTCATCGATATGAGTGCTATTGTTGCCTCTCTGGTTGTTATAACAACCTCCAAGGGTGGGGCGACCTCAAATAGTGTGCCAAGGCATAGGTCCATGTGCAGACAACCAAACCTCATTAATCCACTGGCCAAAAGAGTGGAACGACCTAGAAATATGTGCATCCAAGGGTGTTGCGATGTCCAAAGATGAGCATAAAATAGCTAGAACATGTGTTGCAATATGAAACCAAGTGCTCAAACCTTCACATCATCTCCAAGATTATGGGTAAAAGATGAGGGTGTTCTAGGAATATGTGCACAAGTGACATGCCCCTCAAGAGATGCACTTCTCCATCAAGGATCCCAAGGCATGCATCCTAGATTTGCTTGCCAAAAGTGTGGAGCATTCCTTTAGAAAACATCTCATCCATCCAAATAATCATCATCAATCTCAATGTGTGTACAAAGACTAATATGAATGCCAACATGTTAAAACAAACCAGTGCACCACCTCCATGAGCAAACAAATCACATAATGAGCCATAATACTTAGGGAGAACCCTTAGTTTATGTGTTTCCCTCTCAATGAAATGTACTACGGCAATGCATAAGCATGCATGGAATACACTCATCAAGGCTAAAGATCCATCAAGGTCAAACATGCAAGCCTCCAACATATGGAATGATGATGCCATCATGGTGATAATCCATAAAGGACTATGCATCAAAGCATCAGTAAAAACCAAAATCCTTGGAACCTACTTGGGCATGGTCTTCAAACTGGGACAATCCTCATACAATATGAGGGTAACAATTGGCTCCATATGGGGACGTGCAGTCTACTTGAGAGTGTATGAGAACCTCATATGTTTGGCATACCTGCTATATCTTGTTACAAAAAGGAGATAAAACGTGTGGTGGGATAAGTCAAGACTCTCACGCTGCAACCCAACATCACATAACTCACAATCTTCTTGTTCAAAATTTTCAAAAAACAGGCATTATAAAGAAAGGCATAAGTCAAAATGCCAAAGGGAACATAAAATGAAACCTAATGTTCATAAATCGAGCTTATTCTTCCTAGCCTGCTCTAACATAGAAATTAGGTAAAGTCAAATAGCCAATGCAACCACTAAATGTGCTGATCAAAACCAAGAAGTCTTCCCTTGTCTTTAGCCACAAACCAAAACAATGAGACATCAAAAATCAAGTTAACATGTGCTGGAATCTTCATCACTGCTTGGCTGGAAATGGAATTGGGCTCCTGCAAATGGAAAAGAACATCAAAATTATGCCAAGATTGGCATATACCATTGCAAGCTTGCTCTATCCGTTGTTGGATAGGGCCGCTGTAGTAATCACCTCTGAAATAGACATGGGGCAACCTCACATCAAACCATGAAACAACATCCTGAATACCCTCAAGCATTAAGGGCTCAGGAGGCTCCAACAGAAATTTACAACCTTCTTTGCTGCCCTCTAACAAACATGTAGATGTAGTATGAAACAATAATTCAGATCTGGAAAAGATTCTTAGCTCTAATTTAGGGTTGCTGCCTCTTTTTGATGGCTGGAAATTTCTGCAATAGGTATCAAACTGAAAACACTGTTGTCCCTGACAAATTTCACCCCAAAACATATTTCCTTGTTGATTTTTTACACGCAGAATTGTCAGAAGCTGAAATTGTTAGTGGCTGGAAAATTTCTGCATTTTATTGACCATAAATGTATCTCGTATGCTGTAATCTGTCCCATCTATGAGAAAATATGGTTGAAAAAATTCTGCACTTTGACTATCATAAAAATGCTTAATATGCTGAAACAAATCTGCACTATTCATGGGAAAACATGGCTGGGAATTTATCACATTATTTTTGCACATACCTCCAATCAATGTTTTAAAACTCAGACTTGGACTCGGAACCTGCTGAGGGTCAACTCGGCTCAGACTCGGACTCGGCAATGACTTGGACCAGTTTGATTTCAATGACTCAGTTTTATAAAAAATACATAAAACATTCAACTATTCAAGGGAATAGTTTATTATAAAGATTTCAAACCATTAGAGACAAAATATGCAAAGTCTATTCATGTGTATACCATCTAAGGGTGAATATATCAAAATGGCACCAAGTGCAATACATATCTGATTCAAAATTGAAAATACATAATCAACGAGGCTCTAAATGGCCTACATAGTCCAAAAAACAACATGATATGCCTACAAGGCTACATGATCAACATGATCAATCATCAAATATCAAACTCATCACAGGGGCGGATTTGACTCATTTCGGACTGTTAGCATGTCTAGACACTTGACTGTTGGATTGGGACAGTGGAAAGTTGGAGGAAACAGCCAGCAAAACAGCTCAATGGCCACAAGTAACAATGAGATGGACAACAAATCCTTCAAGCTGGGCTGTAGCCTCCTCAATCAGATGCCAAATCCACTACAAACAGTCCAAGAAGACTGCCCAACAAGCTCCAAAACCTCTAATTGCTCAGCCCGCAATTCTGCTCCTAAACCTCCAAATACTCACAAATGCTCAATGAAGATGGTGTGAGGCAAATAGAGGGTGTGTGGGGGGGGGGGGGGGGGTGTTTTCTCATAGAACATCGAGTGCAATCCATTTCTGACCCAAAATACATAAACAAAGAGGTTCTAAATGGCCTGTAGAGTCCAAAAAACTTCATGCTACAACAAATAACTACATATCATCAAAATCATTGCCTAATTTGGGATCCTATTTATTAATAGCACCCTGTTATTTCTGCAATGACCTTGATCCCTGCTTCAATAAAAAAACTTTGATTGCGATGAGAACACTGGTTTGGGGTTGTTGATGATGGTAAACACCTTCCCTCTCATTCCCCAACAGCTGCAATGACAAATAAGTTTAAGAAAACCAAAATCAACGCTTTAATAGGGTCAAAATTTGCCTGCCAAAATTTCCCCTTTTTGTTGATTTTTTTAATGATTTTTTCCTGCGCCAATTTTTTCAAAATTTGTGATTTTTTTGGGCTGATTTTTGGTTTGAGGTTTTATCTCTTGAAAAATTGTGATGTTGCCAATTTTTGGGCAATTTTTTCATCTATGCTGAAAATTGCTGAACTCATTTTGCATCATAACTGTCACACGTGGAAGCAAGTGGTGAAGTGAATCCTTGTCTGAAACGAGATGAGGATATGGAGGACTATGATGATCAAGAAGTCCTCCATGCTTAAGTTGGAAGATCTCAGGAGCTAATGGGAATTCTATTAGGAGAATAGAACACTTTGAGAGCAACTTCGAATGGACAAAAAGAAGTAGGTGCATTGATGATGGTTCCTGAGATGGTTTTGATTTGGAGATGGATTTTGAATGAGTCTCTAACACCATAGGTTTGCCATGTAGTGGAGTTGAAAAGTCTGTTGCATTTCAGTTGTGTTAACAACTGGAAGAATTAGTAGTGACGTATGTTTCTATAAAATAAGGGTTGCAGGGACAAATTGTTGTTGGGGTTGTTTCGGCTCATGAGATTCTTTGGGCATGTTGGCATTGACAAGAGGAAACGTGTTGGAGCATGATGATAATCATAAACAAAGGCAAGAGGTGTGTACATTGCAGAAAATGTCATAGGGGTGAATACTTTTTGATTGGAGACCATTGATTTTTGAAGAACCCATTGCATGCTCTTGAACATGCTCATCATGTTTCCCACATGTGAATCTGAAATTATTGTTACTGCCATGAAAATTATTCTTGTTTTTGTGTAAGAGTTTGCACAAAAAATTGATTTTGTTGTTGTAGGTCTGCCATGAAGGAAAGAAAGGAGGTCTGGGGTTTGTAAAAAAATAAGAGAAGCTTACACTTAATTGGATCTACCTTTTATGTGAGGGTTGTGGGTCTGAACAAAAATGCAACTTTAAAATCATCTTAACTTCCTCAATACTGTTTAGCATTGCTATTGTGACCCTAATCTGGAAGTGGCATCCAAACTCTGCTTTTGGTGGTGTTGTTGCGACTTGAATATGGTTCTTAGGTAAAATAAAAATCGTGTCACAAATTAGGGTTTCGACAAATACTAAAGGTTGATTTCTTGAGGGTATAGCCCATTCAATACTGCACATATCTCTTTTATGACCCCATTCTGGAAATGGAATCGAAAGTCTGAACTGATGGCACCAATTTGATGTAATCGACCACACTAGTAAAATGATACTACAGCTGCAAAGAGAGCTCCATATCTGCAACCAATTGATGTGAGCACAAAACTCTAAAGCTTGTTGAAGAGTGTGGGTCTAGTAGAGGGCAAGAAGTGGAGACCCTCTCAGGAGGTTAGATCTAGGGCCTTGATCCTAAGAAGCCTAACGGTGTTAGATCTAGTAAGGGTGTGATACGGAAACCCTAGATGTGACTTTATCTAGAGGCCGCGATCATTGGCCCTAAAGCCAAATAGATATGAGCACAGTACCAACAATACGAATACTCAGACAGAAATATGTAAGAGAGCAAACATGCAAGTGTGAGAGTAGATTGTTGGAACTATACATATCTGTACACTCATTTGTATTAAGAAATATATAGAGTACAAAACTGTGGAAGAGTATTCAAGTTTGACCATTTCTCCAACAAAATACTTTAAAATGGATGAGTGATCAATTTAGACTAAATCACACAAAAAAGATAGGATAAAGTACAAAATAAAAAAGTACAAATATAGTGCATGTTCACATATGCTCACTAAACAGTTTCATCATACTTCAAAGCTTCTAAGTTCTTGGTATATGATCAGTCTTTACCTGGACCAAATTGTTATAGTTGTTATCTTTAGGCAATTGAAGTTATGCATATGGTTACAATCTTTAATAGGTTGAAAGAATTAAGAGATCTTTGGATCTTCTTTCCATTTTTTTGATGTTGAAACTTGAAAGAATCGATGTCAACCTGTGTGTTTGAGTGAGATGGCTAAGGACTCAGATCCCAACAGAATTAGGCATGCTAGAAAGCCTTTACTGACCCATCACTCCAAACTCCAACCCAAACTTGGTTAAACTACATAAGAGAAAACAGATGTAGTAAAATTAATGTCCATTTATGAAGAAATGGTGGATGGCGTGGTTATGTGCTCATTATAACTTGTGAACAAAGGGGAATTAATAACACATCTCCAGCTTGTTTTTAAACTTAAGGAACACAGACTACAGTCAGGCCTGACACCATTGGGTCCAGTTTGACCATTGAAAGTTGTGTGGATGGAAAGTCTATTGTTTCCAAACACAGCCATCGTTTTACTAGTCGACATTATCTGTAAAATCTATATAATGCAAGAGCCATACCTGATGCAATGTATCTGCATGTGCTGGATAGGTATCCTCTATACAAATATTGATCCTCAAAATCTCTTTAGAATACCTTAACATCAGGAAGGTTCCGGACAACTTTGTGTCATCTGTTATGTTTCATACCATCCAAACACAATAGATACCAATTATGTAAAATTCCTTAGTAAATGTGTCAATTTTTGCATTACTTTGCCCATGGCAATGTGGTCTAGCGGCAAGCAGCAAGGTGATTGGGTTTGTATTAATGTGGAGAACCACGTTCAAAACCCCCAAGTAGGTGCAGATGAGGCCAGGTGCAAACCCTGGGTGACTTTGATGGCATAGAAACACCCCTCATAGTGCGGCAGCTTAGCCAAGAGATTCTATAAGACGTATTTCTGAAAAAAAATTGCATAAAAGAGACCTTCCTGTGTGATGTATCAACGCAATTATTTTCATCTATCTATCACAGCCAATATTTCGTTGACTTGATAAAATATATTTAAAAATTATTTGCATCAAAACATTTGAAGAATTTTTGTGGTTCTTTATTTTGCAGTAAGAAATATTGCTATGTTTACCGATGCGGTCCAGTTCTATTACAGATCTCTCTTAGTTAGTCATTAGCAAGGGACAAATTGTGTACAAAACCAATTGCAAGGTGAAAATTGGTGGGGAATTGAGTTATTCGGAAATGATTTCACCACAGAAAATTGGTCAAAAGACAATTTATCTTTGGAAAATGAGAAGTTTGGGAGGAGTTCTCAGAGACAAATTCAGTAAAGATTACAAGTTCAAGAAGTCAATATTCATGGAGAAAACATTAAGAACAAATAGCTGGTATTGCTAAGAGCAACACTACTGAAATACTTCTGGTCATTTTTCCTTCAACAAATTTTAAACTTCAATTATTTTGCTTATAAAAGGCATACTTTCTGTATTTTTTTTGTACCTGAATTATTCTTAGCATCTTTTCCATCTGTCCTATTTCCCGTATTTCTCATTATTTGGTAATAGTAACTATGCCTGACAGTTGATACTGAAAAGATGTCCTAAAAGCAACCCAGTAAGCTAGATGGTTTGTATTTATGATTTATTTGATAGTTTGTGTCAGAAATAGCTTTATTCTGTAGCTGATGAAAGTGACATATCCAATTTCAGATTCATGTCTATTATAATTATGTATATTGTTTACAGTCCACTGTTTTGTTCATGGGCCATCACAATGTTAAAGTTTGCTGTATTCATACCTGTACCCATATTGTTGTCCACATTTATATCCATGCATCATTAAGTTTTTGATGTTTTATCGACACTTGTCTCTATCTCGCTAGCAACTCTTGTTTTTCTTATTCTGTATTCGCATGCCTTTCCTTCCCAAGACAAAACAAATTCAAAACTTTATGAATCTCAGAATGCCTAGGTACTTGTTATCAAGAGTCAAGACTGATGCATGTGAGAAATCATTTTGGAATAACATGCCACAAATATCTGCCTTTTCATTATGGCGAGAACCTAAATTTATATCTTTAATATAGACTGTCTATAGTATATACACATTTAAAGAATATTTGGATGAAAAGAGAAGATTGGCTAATATTACTCTGTCAGTTTTAATGTCAAATGAATTAGGGAGTCCCTATGTCTTTCAGTGCTATCACTGGAATTCTTGATTCTTTTCCCTTTAGATATGGGAGGTCAGAGCTTTCTATTAATACAGACGGAAATCAAATGCTTATCATTGCTTCACTAAATGCATGGAGATACTATGTAAAAGTTTCCACTCGGTAACTTATAATTTAAAGGTACAACTGTAAATATCTACATGACTACCATCTTACTAGTGTTAAATGATAAACTTTCATAATATGTGTTGTAGTTCTGGCCATTCAGTTTTCTTCAATGAGAATGATGGTAACTGTTCTTATGAATTTCAGGACATTCCATGTGGCCTGCATTTGTCATGGATGAGGCACATGCAAATGCTTGTGATGGATTGGAAACAGCTCCAAGAGAGGGTGCAATTCCAGTACAATTTTTTGGAAGCCATGATTATGCAAGGTTTGTAGGCTTTGATGAAGATAATTTGTCAATCATAATGGGTGTGTTCTAAAGTTTTGAAGTTACTGTTGAAATGATTTGCTCTAACCACAGATGTAATTGTATCTTTGATGTTTAGTTTCTTATGTCATCTTGTGCTTTTATTTAATTTTTTGACATATTCTTTGTGTAAAATTGTGTTTGTGAATTATCTTTTATTTCCCTGCCTATCATTTCTGTCAGAAAGAAAAGTGACTATTTTCTTGTTACTAATTTGTGGCCTCTGTGTGATTTACCTTTATGTTCAAATCAATTGCATACTTAGCTGCTTTAGGGCTGTAATTTAGCTGCCAAGCATTATATACATTTGATTAAATCTAAAAATATGACGCTAAAATATCTATGTGCTAAATAAGTTTTTGATTATCGCACATATTGATTATTATTTTGTACTCTACCAGGATCAGTTCTAAGCAGATTATGCCCTTTTCCAAAGGCTTTCAATCCAATTTCCAACTGAAGTGCAAAAAACTACCATTTTTACGAGGATTGTGTGAAGCATGGAGGTATGTGTTTATATGCAAGTGAAATTTAAATATTCATACAAAGAAGTGCTACACCATCCTCATGTATAAGTAATGTATACACTTTTATCTGAATAGAATATACACTTTGCTAATGTGATTTCCATTGTATATGACATGATTACTTCAACAGCCTTGGTGGTATTAATTTTACTTATAACCTTTTCTTATTTCTGCCTTCTCAATTTGTGCTCAACTTTTCAGGAGCTCTTCTTCTCTGTTACTTAATGTGCCAGCTCCACTAAACATTGAAGATGTACCCATTCTTCTCCAAAGATAGTAGTTCAGCTTCCTGATCTGCATCTGTGTTCTCTTCATTGTAACTGGATGTACTATCTTAGTCCCTTTGACCACTTTGGTGGTCTTTTGTTGGCATTAATAACATAGTTACATGTTGGGGAATATGTTGCCGAGGGTCCGGAATATAACTTGTCAGCAGTATTGGGGAAAATATTGGGAAACTTCAAAATAATACAAAAATAACCATTTATTTTCATTTTTTTGACATTTAAAGCAACAACAACATCAAATAAACACATTGCTACATAAATATGAAAATACAACTATTATATAAGATGCACGAGATGTCAAATGGTATGTCATGATCACATATCGACATTTAACTAAATTTTTTGAAATATGTTCCTGATAGAATGATACAAAATCACATCAAATGATCAAAATAAATGTATCTTATGAGATGAATCATCATGGCTCATGAGACATCTAGATACTACATAATACAATGATAAAAAATAGGAATCAATGATTCCCTCTACCCCTTCTCCCCTTGAAGGAGTTTCCCTCTGAAATCATTATAGGAAGCCAATTCACATGGTTTGAGTACGAATTCGACTTCGTTGGTGATCAATCAAATTCGATTCGAATTCGAATTTTCTAATGAGATTCAAATGAGATTCGTCATTAGGTTCACCTATATATATTTTTCAAAATTTAATATATATATATATATATTATCAACTTATATTAACAAAATATATGTATGTTTTATGTTAATAAATTTAAATTTTATTCAAAAAATTGACAAATTTAAATAATTTATAAATAAAAAAATACCACTTCAAGTCTTCATGTACTTTCTCACGTGGGGCCAAATCGACTAAGTTGACATCTCCCATGTCCACTGAACTATTGAGTTGTCGATTAAGTTGTCGTCTCCCATGTTGACTAAACCATGTGGCTTAGATTAAAAGGAAATAAAATTATTAATGTCGGAGTTATTTTTCTGGGTCCATTGATTGAGCCGCCATCTCCCATGTACGGTCACTACTCGCAATAAGAAATCGCGCTAGGGATTCAGAAATCGCACAATAATATCTTTTTCCGTGGGGCTTGGGTTATGGGGCACAATAGTATATTTTTTCGTGGGGCATAGTAAATTGCGCTAGGGAATCAGACAACAAGTTTTGGTGGCTGCTTCAAACCTCAACGAATTTGGGGCCGAACTTCAACGAATTTTGGGTTTTCTTTGGAATTTAGCGAATTTCGAATCTCAACATTGAGAATTGTCGAATTCTATGACTTAGATAGGAAGGGCCCTTATGCCCCAAACCAACAATAGTAGTAGCTTCAAACATGGAATGGTAGAAGGGGTTGTTCTTGGCAATGTTAAAAAGTACATCACCCTATAGAAAACATTTGGCCACAAGCTTGTTGGCCTCCTCCTTCTCCTTTGTTTTAATGAATGACCAAATACAAGGTTGCTCCACAGGTGTTGAGTTCAACACATAAAAAGATGAGGATGTCAAGGGCATTGTGGAAGTTGTGGGCCATGTGGATGAGGAGAAGAATGCATTTCACCCACTCCCGAGCACTTGTGACTCCCATGCTTCTTGATTGTGTTCTAGAAGCAAGTTCAACTCTCAATTCCTCCTTCTCATCCCTCTTCCTAGCCATATCAAGAAGGGATTGGTCTGCAATACGCATAACTTTTGGGGTAACTGTAGAGAAAACCTCCACTTCATGCCTGATAATTTTGGCAAGGTGGTATTTTAAGTGGCTAATTCCACCATAAATCTCCTTGCCACATTTTGCAATTCAACTTGTCTATTATGAGGGTCAATTGCTTCACTATACTAGTATACACCTGTTATCACACAACTTGTAGTTGTCCCTAAAGGTTATCCTATCCAGGATGGTAGAGGCGTTGGACGACTAAAGAGGTGACCCAAGAGATGCCATGGTTCCCAATGCAAGTTGGTGTCACGCTGACCGAGGCACTCTTTGCTTTAGATCAAGCCTAAGCAAGACCAAGGGGGAGACCGTAGCTAACCTATGAAGGTTGGCGAAACCACTCAAGACCTCCTAGGGGAATGTGAAAGATAAAATATAAAGAGATCAAGAGGGATAGATCTAGATCTAGAATGGATAAGTGGACCCAAAGAGTTAGGGCTTGGTTGAAGAGGCATATGAGATGGACAAATGTTCAACCAATGAAAGACAAGGCCACTTATAGGTTAAGATTAGTAGATCTAGATAAATCTATTGCCAAGATAAAAGATCCAAGTGGGGCCCACCTTAAAATATGGAAAATAGTCCAAATGGGGCCCATAATGTGAAAATGAAAGTGAAATGGCACTAGGGGGTTTGCAATGGATCTACGAAAATAATGAGGAACAAGCAAAACCCAAATTGGGATCTAGCAAAAGGCCACCTACCCAACAAGTGCGACCTCCCCCGGAGAGGCCCAGTGCATTAGATCGGGGGGTAAATGGAGTCGGATGTCCACCAAACTTTAGATCGGGAATGTTTTAATTATTATAGAGGTGGGTTTTGATTATTAAGCCCATGCAATTGCTAGATCTCAATAGATCTGAAAAATAAAAAAATGAGGGTTTTAACTTTTAGGGTTTGAGTGACCAATGGGTGAAAATTCATGAAAATGGATACGTACCTTGTAGATCTTACCTCAAATGCTTGCGGCTACCTTGCACATCGATGATCCTTGCATCTAGTTACAATTCCAAGCTAGATCCAAGTGATTCCAAGCAAAAATGTCCAAGCCCAAGGAGGAAAAACGTCCTACTTCACCTGCAAAACAAACTACGAAATGTGAGATTTGGTTTACATATAAGCAAGATCTAAGCATGGCATATCAAAGAAAGTAAATCAATGGACAATGCACAATTGAAAAACTCCCTTCAAGATGAAAACGTTTTGCCCGAGGGGGATGTGAGAAACCCCTACAATCTTCCCTCCAAGCAAATCGCACCCCTGCAACAAATCAAATCGGCCTCCCTCTGCAGCTATCAAAATCACCTGTGAAAAGCAAATATATCTAAAGCAAAAGATGTATAATCATGTACAAGAGCATCCCATCAAAGCAAGAGTAGCAAATCCAAAAAATGGTATTTTATTCCAAGTTTTCCAGAGCCCCAAAAGGTCCCTTTACAATAGGGGGGTCTCTTCCTTAAATAGGAGGAGAGAGACCAAAACCCTAAACCACTTTTCAAAATAAGTGGTGGAGATCAAAAGATAAAATAATACAATCAACCACTAAGATGCGTTGGTATAATATAACATGAACCAACTCACTAAAGAGGGAGGGCGCACTTCACTAAGATGTCCTAGGGGAAATATAACACATGATAAGTGATTAGGACAAGTGTGTACCACACAAGATGACAAGGCCAAGTGACTAGGAGCACATGGTGGAGCTAGGAGGTCTTATTTTCCTTCACTAGCATCACCCCATGGCACAATGATATAATATAAGAATCAATAACCTGTCCAAGTGAACAAATGATCAAATCGTGGCCCCCTCAACTGAGAAAAGAATGCATCAAATGACAACTCGGAGACTGTGTGGACCCCACTGAATGCGACAAGCTGATCTGGAAGGAGTGGGATACACCATAGATGACCTCTTAACAGACCTCATGCCAAAACCTTGCCTCAATAGCCGAAATCGATTTCTTTAATGACCTTTTTATCCCATTTTTATCCCACCTAAAAAACCATCAAACTGCATGAAATCCATTGCTTGGTGCTCGGGCACAAAATCTGACTCTACCATCATGTCCAGAGAGGGGGTAATATGGTAATAACAAGTGGTTGGACCACCCCCTTCCTCTGTAGCGCCCTAGGCAATGACTCACCTCAAAGCATCTGCTGGACAGGCCAACTCAGCATGGCCAAACTGGTCGATAGGTGGAAAATTGCTCATATCATCACTGGAAGTGCCTGAAACTGAAAGATGAGTGTCTCAATGGATCCAGATGACCCAAATCTACTAGAGATGAGTATCCATACACCCTGTGGCATCCTGTAAGATCATCTGTAACATCTACCATACCCGGACAATAATAATATAATGGTCTGGAGATAATAATAATTAATAAAAAAGTGCATCAGTCATCATCTGAAACCTGTATCCGCTGTATGAAACCACAAAAAGGTGTATCTAGGACCATAGATCCCCAAGGTTGACTTGGTCAAACTAGGTTTGACCAGGTCAAAACTGATCAAAATATGACCAAGGCTAGAAGAGCCTGCTGCTGCAAGTGCAAATGGTTAAGACATGCTCCTTTAATCATTCTCATAGCAAGACTTTAAAGCATTAAGCATCATTTCACTGGCAGGTAACATTTAATTATAATAAATCGTTAGTTTAAATAATAGTTTACTTACAAAAGAACCTCAAGAATATACTCATTTTGTAGACATGATCAATTTGCTAGCATAGGGTGAAGGCTATGAATACAAGGCTTAGGCAAAGGGGAATGACTTGACTGACTCAAAATTGTGATGCTTTGGATAAGGGAAAGGGTGTTACACACTTAAGCATATGTCAGATAAAGAATACACAGGGAATGGCAGTGTCTCACAAATGGGTAAGTTGGTAGGAGAGGTGCTTATTCAACCTTGGTAAATGTCTACAAAATCACATCATTACATTTTATTTCCTTGGCTAACAGTCTTTAGATTTAGCATTTGTTTAACCACTGCTTTATTTAGGCCTATACAACCCTTTTGGGGATTTCACCCGTGCTTAGAAGCACAACTACTAAAGCTTTCATCGTTTTGAGATTTTAAATCATTTCATTTGGCAACCCTTCTGGGGACTTCACCTGTTCTTAGAAGCACAACTACTAAAGCTCTCATCCAGGGTGTTTCTTAATGAAATTTCAAATATAGTTTCACAAGATATAACATTTATTCCATATGTAAATGATGATAGTATTATTTGCTTCAGGTTTTAGCCAACACAACTCAAGCAACTATGGGGACTTCCACAATCAAGACCACACATTGGGACTTAACATGGATGCTATCCAACACAGAGGCAAAAGTGGGGAGGCCCTCCATATCACAGGCTGAGGTGTAAGTCTGGGCAACAACCAAAAGTGAAGGTGATGCCTAAGCTAACAAGCCATAAAGGTGGGAATGATCATGTCCACACTCCTAGGAGGGTAAAACCAACGAGTATAAAACAAGAGCTTCTAAGTGCAAGTAATACAACCATTTAGATAATTAATAGAAACCATTTTCATTTATATAAATAGACTGCCGATCATGATTACTAGATACCAAGTCAAGCTATCAAAATGACCAAAAGAGCAAGATAATAAAACCAATGCACATCATATACCTGCTGGCCCATATACCTGTATCTACTATCTGAACCAACTGTAACCACTGAGAACACTGCTACTGAAGCTACAAACACTGCACTGCATCTGTATGGGATAAAGGTCATCTCAGTCATCAAATCTGAGGTCAAGAGGCTCAGCCCTGGCATAAGGTCTACTGCATGTCTGATATAAGGCTGCTCTGATGTGTGAGTGATCATAAATAATACTGCTCATCATAGCTGATCTCACTGAAACTGTGCAAAGGCAAAGCTCAAAAAAATGCAGATGACTGCACTTCAATCATGGTAGCCCAGCTACTATGGGTGTGATAACAACACCCACATTGGATCCAATGGCTTTGGCATTGTGTTGAGTTGAGATTAAACCTATGGCACAAAAAAACGAAAATAAACACAAAGGAGTGCTTGAATCTTTGAAAAGAATGCTTGAAAATGAGCTTAATGATCAAATCTTCCATTGAAAGACAACGAAAAGAGGTTTAACTATATATAATGGCCATTGAAGGCCCTATACTAAATCTAGAAAAATAAACAAATTTCAAGCATAAAATTTAACACACCCGGAAAAATGGAGAAGATGGATTGTAATGAATCACCACTCTACAATTGCTCTGCTAATGGTAACGAGAACCTTGGATTTCCCTTGTTCTATCGATGCAAAATGGTAGCAAACCTTCTTGGAGCTCAATCCCCTTCTTCAACAATGCACAATGACTACAACAAACCAGACCTGCGGCCTTATTTCCTAGATTTCATATATCTTCACTGAGCAGGGCGATATTTTCTATCGACTCGCGATATTTTCCGAATTTATTGCATGTCAATGAATGTGTCACTACAAATTCAATATATCATTTGTGTCATGTTTTTTAACTGGCGATATATCACAGCCTTAGTCATATCATGATATATGCAATTATGTTTAATAAAATGATCTTATCTTATCTACAATAGGTCGAAGTGCAGTAATACCTCAGCATATACACTTTTTGAGTTCTTGAAATTTTCTGACTTTCTTTCTCTTTGAGCATTTCTAGTTTATGGTGGAGTGTAATGCAAGTCTTATCTTATCCTATGTTCATACATCAAATTGCTCCGATGTCTGATAAGCAATTTTTTGCTTGTAAATACTAAATACAAGGTCATTATTGTTTGATTAGTTCGAGTGCACTTTTTATAGACAATTATGGTGCAATTGAAGACAGATTGGTTTTCCAAAATTTATTGCTATCATTTGATTTTTTTATGTATTCAATATATATAATGTAAATTATATGATGGCTTCTTTGAATTGACATATTGTGTCTTGGCATACTTTGTGAAATCCATCAGGTATCTCAAGGAGCAAAGGCTTCCAGAAGAGATGGAAAAATTGCAAGCTGAAGTTGTGAAGTCTGGGCATGTGATTGAAAATGAGGAAGAGTCTGAGCAAAGTGATGGTGATGAAGACTGCATGGGAGATGAAAGGAGTGAAAAGATCAAGAAAAGTGTCAAGTGCCTTTTCTCTTGCCCCTTCGATATTGGTGGTCTTCATGTTCTAAGTTTAGGTGAAATTTATATCCCTAATTATTGTCGATTCAGGTCCTTTGTGTAACTTCCTACATGTTTGTTTCTCAAATTAGAAGCACTTCATCATGGCCATTTAATGAATTGGAGGCTTTTACACTTTCTTTCACCAGGTATTGGTATACCATATATCTATTCAATTTATATGGAACAATTGCTTTTTGGGTACAGACTACAGTCATGAGTATGCCAAATATGCGTCATTCTGAAAAGTGCCTATTGGCTATTTACCATCATTAACCTCAAAACAATGTAAGGTCTAAGTGCTGTAGTCCACCTGGTTTCCACAGACACACATAGTTTGTACTTTAGTACATTTCTACAATTACTATACTCAAGTCATTTTGGTCTTTCGATTTTTCTACAGGGTTCTATTTAGCACTCTGTTAAGGTTCTTGCTAACCAGAATGTCCTGGTGAAGTCATTTAATCAATCATTCGCTTCCAACAAAACATTCCAAGAATCCAAATGAACATATCCATAAATAATAGATGTGTCACTTCAGGAGAAACTCTCATCTTCCCACCAAATAAAATGCTGAAACTCCTTTTAAAGTGAGCATTAATCTGACTTCCATTGTGCACAGCCCCTAATAATATACCCAGAGTAGAATCAAAAGAGGACGTTAAACCGTTGCTTGAGAAAAAACAATGGCAGCTCCTGTTACAAATTTGGCTGGCAAAACACAATCATATCATTTGCAAGATTCACGTGTGCTTTTGTAGCCCTAAAGGATCTTAAAAATACAGAAGTCTCGGAGACATTTTGACACTATGAAACCTTGTGGCTTAACAATGTGGGTGCCTATTACTTAGTTTGTGTGCAGCCCATCATTTTTGTTTATGTCCAAAGAAAAAGCATGAGAAATTTAACCTCTAAATGGCTGTTGGCCTTCAACCCTGGCATGTACCGGAGAACTATTATATGTAGTTGTCTGTGTTTAACACAGCCTTATCGTGGTGTTGGTATTTATTGGATGGAGGTTATAATGTTGTGACAATTATAGCGATACTGTTGATTGTTATTCTAGAAGTATCATAGAAATGGGAAGTAAACACCTGGAATACTGATAATCAATTTCAGATTTCTTTTTAGTGCTTTTCTTGGAATTGTATGTTCCTCTTAGTGGAAAGTAGTAAGAACAAACTTTTGAAGCCATTTTATGTAGAAATTGGATTTGAGGAAATTTGCAAGCTCTACAATTGGTATAAATTAATCTTAATCTGGGTAGCTTGATCAACTTTTCTCCTTTTTCCTAAATCCTCTAGTTTTAAGGCAACTGAAGTTTTAAAGTATTATAATCCTTGAATATTTGCCACAGGAAAGATTGTCAAAGATTCAGAACATTTTCATGATGAGCATCATATATGGACTGAGGGATACACTGTGACAAGGAAATTTACTTCAATAAAAGGTATATTAAAGTTCATATTCAAGATTTTGAACTCTTCCTGTAGTATTAATGTCACTCAAGAACCAAACTCCCTTCTTCTTTGCTTAGGTGTGACGATTGGTCAACCCGGTGTTAAATGACATATTTCTGGCTTTTTAATTGCAGTTCCAGGTACTGAAGCCAATTACAGGATGGAAGTCTTGAGAAATCCCTTGGAAAGTAGGCTGCCACTATTTCGAATCACAATGGAGGATGGGGAACAGGTAAATTGTAAACGATGTTCATGCTTCTATTAGTATGTTACTAATCCATTGCTTTCTTCTGATAAATCTATAGTTTTGACAGAAAGAGTCTAACAGCCTAGATTTCGTCTGACTTTTATATCATTCTGTTACGCATATATTTCACAGTGGGTCTTGAGTGCTATCTCTATGCTATATTTCTATGATGTGCTTATATGGGTCAAACCCCAACTATGCTAAGTGACACAATACAAATTTTCTCAATCCACTCTTCTTGAGGAACCATGTGGAGTGTTACCGATAATTCTTGCACTTAGGGTACAAAGTCCAAATATTGGGTGGAAGGTTAAATGTAAGTCAAGAGGGAAGCCAATGCAACCACACTACGCGCTTCTCACATGAGATCGGCTCTCCTCTGGTAC
Organism: Larix kaempferi; assembly: GCA_027924585.1. Lineage (NCBI taxonomy): Eukaryota > Viridiplantae > Streptophyta > Pinopsida > Pinales > Pinaceae > Larix > Larix kaempferi. Next base: position 12,824,641 of record BSBM01000099.1, read on the forward strand.
AAGGGAGTGTCCCTAGATAGGATTGCTAAAGCTAGGCAATGAAGGCTCAAGGTGAAGTGAAGAGTTAGTTCTAGTTAAACAAATAGTTGTAGCATATTAAAATAAGCTGATGGAGGACCAAGACCAGTGCCTATTAAGATTGGGCTAATGGATTCAATAAGAGAGTAAAGAGGGCAGAAAATGGATGAGCGGGGTCGATTAGAAGCGTTTTTTTCGTGTGTAACAACTCACCTATGGATGACAATGAATATTGCTGGAAATAAGATTTGAACGGGACCTTTTGGGGGTACTCTACTTATGCACATGCAAGGCAAATAAAGTGTGATCTTATTCCAAACTAAAAGACACCATGCAACCTTTCACTGAAATGATATGACACAATGCTTCAAATCTGGAAATAAAAACAGCAAGAAGAATCAATTGAATACCTTGTTTAATCCTTCTTCCTTAACAGCTAGCAGCCTACTCAAGGTCCTTATTGCAGTAGAATTTTTTCATGTAATTTCCAACAACATACATTTATCAAGTTTAAGATATGGAAGCTACACTTGAGGGTTCTCCCACAAATCCAACCATAACAAATGGAGGAGAGAGCTACTATTTAAATCTATGTAGCATGGGAACCGCTCCCGGATTTTAAGAAACTCGTTCCCGAAATTCCGACATTCCTTGGAACTTGGGAACTTGTAGGAAACTTTCCAAATCTAGCGGGAACCGTTCCGGATGGTTGGGAACTTACTGGGAGCTTTTACCCTCTAAAATTGGGAATTTGGGGACATTTTCTTGCGCGTTTCCTTCATTGGGAGCTTCCATGCATTCATGATCACCATGTGGATTGTTAACGACATTTCTATTTCCTTGTGACCATACATCTACATGGTTGACTCAAAATTTTTTCTTTAGAAAACTAAGTTGCAGTAAAAGTCTATTTTGTGTTACCTTGTCGAGTTGGTGCATTGATCTCTATCTACCGCTCGTTCTAAAGTATCCACTCGTCCCTATGCTGAATTGCAGTTACCACTAATCAATAATAAATGTAAATCTATTTTAACTTTTATATATTAAATAAAAGAAAGTAAATTTATATATTTTACTATTTACTTTATGAATAAAAAAATAAACTTTTACCTAATTGGAAATAGTTTTAAATCTTACTTTAAAACTAAATTCATATATTACATTTAAATAAAAATTATCTTGATTTTTATTTTATAATAATTTAAATTTGATTGTTTATACACCTTTCCAAATACCCTAGCATAGAATATCTTGTAAACATATAATATTCTAATACATTTTAATCATAGTTGGCACAAAATTGAAAACTTACTCTGTACATATAGCCACAAATATAGGGACCATAACTTCTAAAAGTTTCCACTTTACAAAGAGTCTACCTTATATAATCAATGACGTGGATGGTAATCTTGATTTTATTTCCATTTCCATTTGCTAAGAGGGTCTAGTTACAACCGTAATATAAGGGATAAGCTAAGTCATCTGGTTTGTGTTAATGTTTTTTTTTCTTCTCTATGTTTCTCTCTTATGTTTTTTTTAATTATTTTATTTTATTTTTTTTAATATATATTATTGCCGTTCCAACCTGCCATTTCCTACAAATTTTGGGGAAACTTCTAGACGTATCCGATACTCGTACCAACGTTCCCTACGTTCCCGCGTTCTGGAAACTTGTGCAACATAGATTTAAATAGAGCGAGCTTCATATCTCTTACAATACACGATAATTGTTTTTCCTAGAGTGAGCTCCATCTCATTTGTTGGACTTTTTTTGGATATTATCTTGTCTCCTAGGAATAACAATAAAATATTACATTTCAAACCTTGTTAATAACTTCCCTACTAAAAATAACAATAAGTTGTTGAAATCCACTTTATTCTTCAAGAAGAACTAATAAATATGCTAGATACATCTTTTATCTCCAAGAAAAAGAATATAATATGCTCTCTCACATAATCAACTCATGAGATTAGTCAAAAACAACAATAGAATAATGAGTGGTTAAGAAACAACCTCCAAAAATAACACAAGAAGGTGGATGCATCCTCTAAATGAATGGTTGACCATGTAACTACCTCCAAGAAATGATAAATAACTTAATAAGTGCCTCCACATGGAACACCCTCCAAGAAAATAATAGAATAATCCTCTAATAGTTCACTCCTATAGAAAGGTGATAAGCCAAGGCCAAGAATAGCAAAAGCGTCTATCGTTTGATGATGTCAAGTTCTCTGTCAAATAATAAAAAATCGTTCACATGTGTGTCCTCGAAGGCATGAATAATTGTGCAACAACCATCTCAAAGTAGCGTATGTGGACCTCCTAGATTGGGGGTTTGAACTTTGAACCAAGTTGAAACCTCCAAATGTGGCACGTCGCATCCATCTAGATCCCCTAATTGGGTGTAGCATCAAATATGTGTAGTAAATGCACCGACAACTCCTTAAATGTGGACGTCCCATCATCGTGTTTGAAATGAAGCCTCCAAGGGTGGACGAGTTAGGGTTTTGACTTTTGTCAAAGTAAAACCACATCAAACAATCTAATAGTGTCCTCCAAGTAGCACGTCCTCAATAAATGGGCAACAAAAAATCCTTTGAGAGGTACGTGTGGCTCCAAGGTGAGACGTCCCATCATGAAATGTAATAAATGCTCCAACAAACTCGTTAAAGCTATGAAGTCCCTAGATCTACTTCATAGCACAATTTTCAATGTGTAACAACCTTCCAAATTTGTGCAAGGGAGGAGTCAGTAAATAATATGATAATCCTCCACATGCCAAGTCATAATGAAGTAGAACTAATTCATGAAGGTGCACTCTAGAGAAGTGTGCCAACTTTTTCAAGCAATAAAATAATAATATAATTTATGCATGTCTCAACATATGTGCAAGAGGGAGAGCACTCCAATTAAAACCGTGCTATATCTCAAAATAACCCCCTCCAAGAGTGAAAGCAAACCCATTAAGCTAGGGTGCTCCGTCAATCAAGCCTCCAAATGGTTAAATAAAAACCAAACTACCTGTTGCAGTGGTTAAATTGACCTCAAAATGTGCACACAAGGCGAGTGCTGTATTGAGGGGTGTGAAACATGTCATAATAAAGTGAATATTTTGTCAAGAACACCTAAAACACCTGGGGCGTTCACACTAGGAGGTCTCCAACCATATGAAACCACGTCAAATACATCAATAAATCCTGCTGTAACCATATGAAAGGGGTCACTGTGTGTTGAAAAAATGTAGCTTGAACAGAAGCTTTTTATGTAGGTTTCAATATGAACATGCAAGCAATGGTTTGAGACATTTCGAGGATGATGCAAAGGATGAGATGGCATAGTGGGACCCACAACAAAGAGTGGAAGAATCTACATGGCACTTAGTGGATCGGAAGGACCTCATGAACAAAGTCAAGTTGTGTTTTAAGTCAGATTTCCTATTATTTCATTTTCTCTCTTTATTTGTAAAGTGACCACTTAGGAAAAGTGGAAAAATAATTCTACTTTGTAGTTTCAATTAGAAAAATGAAAGTCTAATGTTTAGAAGTTGACTTAGTCTTTGGGGTCTAACTGAAATGTATTCTATACATTAATGACATAGGCCATGATTTAATCTTAGTCGTACATCCAAACATTGAGAATCGAGATAGGTGGTGGCAGGTAGGGTTGAGGATATTAGGGTTTTTCAATGCATAAAGATAGACAAGATGGAGATGTCAATAACAAATGAAGAGAGAAAATGGGCAGGAGAAGAGCCAGAGTGCATCAGGAAGGAGAAAAGGACCGACCAGCAAGAGTTAGCAGGCTGTACAGTTTGTACACTGCTGTAGCTGTCTTTTCCTTTATGCTCAGGCCGTACACCTTCAGAGCAAGCCGTACATTGTCTTTTGTAGTTGCTTGAGTGTGTTTCAGCTGTTGAGGAGAGAGAGCAAGAGCAATCTGCTGTTCACATTAGGCAGGAAAAGAGCAGGCTGTACTGCTGTAGCTTTTTCCTTCTTACGCAGTCTGTGCACTTTTGTTTAGGGGTGATCTTGTTGAACGTACAGTTGGTTTAGCAGACTGGAGATTGCTTTGTAAGCTTTGATCAAAGGAATGGGAAGCTGATTAGGAGGAATCATCTGTGTATTAGAGTATTTTATTTATGTTCACTGTTTACTTTTCCAGCTATGGTGTGATTGATGCTATGCTTAGAAATTGATTTTCTGCATTTAAATAAATTCAGTATTTGATTTGTTTGATTTGAGATCACAAGGACAACAGTCATCTAGGGTTGGAAATTTTAATAATGTGCAAAGCACTCTCCAATAAAGTGATATGAATCAAACCAAGGTGCAATCCATAGGTAAAACAAGGCCCCAAACTGCCAGGGCTCTCCATCTAGGCATCATGTATCACCACACAACATATAAACCATGACCACCACCTCATAAGAAGAGGGGACCATGTGGAACACCCCCTACTAATGACAAACCAAAATTATAACACCACTAAACCATGACCACCACCTCATAAGAAGAGGGGACCATGTGGAACACCCCCTACTAATGACAAACCAAAATTATAACACCACTATGCACAATCAACAGGCTTCTATGTCACAACCTCACATCACCATTATCCAACCCCTTGGTGGCCTAGAAGGCTAGAACCATCATACATGAACAAAGGTGTAGCGCTCTCTAGAGTGTAACAATTGTAAATAATAATCAATAATAAGAAATATATAATAATTAATAATTAATATAATTACGATTAGTAAGTTAAGGAAAAGTCAAAGGGCATATACCCCTTCACCCTATGACCAGTCAATGCATATAAGTTAACTGTCACGTCACGAGGTTGGTTGTAATCATTATTCATTCATTCAATAAATATTTTATTCATTCAATTACGAAATGTTTCTGTTTATTAGCACTTCCGCTGCTACATTGGTATCAAAGTGAACACAACTGCTGAAACCGTACAAATTGGAGTCAGACCGTACTGTTGTCGTGAGAAAGGAAGCGAGTAAAATCCGTACCATTCAGTACAGTACGACTTTTGCTAGAACCATTTGTACCAGTCCATGCTGCGGCTCTGTAAAATCGTGCCGTACAACCTTGCTATGTCGCCATCCATTGTACACCCTTTACACACCATCCACACGTGATCTTTTCCATGGCCATCCCTTCGCTGTACCTCTACCTGACACCGATTTGTTTCTAACTTCCTACGTGCCCATTTAATTTACAAGTAAAGTTTTCCATACTATACAATTTTCACAATCTCACGTGACTTTTTGGGAAAAGTCACGACTTCCCTTATTTATTAACTTTGTCATTTAATTTGTTTTATTTATTGAAGTTAAAATTACTTTATTAAATAACTTTTTTTAAAAAGGTCAAAATTAATTTAAAAACATTAAATTTAAAAAACTTTATATACATTCTATATAAAGTGATATTAAAAGAAAAAAAGTGGGGTCCACAAAGAAGATTAACCATAAGATGGTCAACAACGATGAATTACATGCCGATTTAAACCATTATGGAGATGAAGTCAACAACCTAAGACACTGTCTTGTTAATGTTGAAACTTGAAAGAGGTCAAAAAGATTTAGTAGATGCACAAAAAGAGTTAGGTGACAAAATCGATAGACTAATTGAGAACATGCATAAATTATTCTCAGACAGAGTTAACAAGGTAGGTGAAGAGTCTGAAGAACGCTGATTAGAGGTGACGAAACAAAGGAACGAGGACAAGGAAGAAGTAATGGGCATAATTTGTGATCACGCAGAAATAATTGTTAACCTAACGGAAACTACAGACACATTATCAACACAACCATTAACACATAGAAGACCACCACCAAGCCTTGAAAAACAAAATGCAAGTCATCAGAGATATCAAGATGACACGTGTTATTGGAATAAGATCAAGATTGAGCTTCTTAAGTATGATGGATTAGACAATCGGAAAGCTATCGCATGGGTCAATACAATTGAAGGAATCTTAGCTATGAACCCACCTACTAATAAATCTAGAAAATAATCAATGGCATACATGTACTTAGAAGATGATGCCTATGATTGGTTCACTTGGTGGTCTAATAAAACTAGTGGGCTAAGAAACCGGAAACCCCCTCCGTGTCCCGTGTCATCGTTCAGACATGGACACGATGCAAACACGTGTCCGACACGTGTTTTGGTTGTGTCCTAAATTAGGACACGACCAAAACACATGTTGGACACATGTTTGCATTGTGTCCCACACTGTGTAGACCGTGTCCAAATTCTAGGACACGTAAAGCATGGAAATGAGGGCCCGCCGGGGTTAAAAACGTTTTTTTCACTTTCACTTGGTCATTTGCAATTGTGGAGAGAGGTGTGAGAGTGAGTTTTTTTGCAGGTAAAGAGCATTTGGAGGATTTGCAAGGGTTTCCAGGTACCTTTGAGGGTGGATTTCATTGGGAGGATTGCAAGCTTCACCATTAAGCAACAAGAAAAATGCCTCAATCAGCTAGGGCAACTGCTAAAGGGCAAAAGAAAGGGACAAATGCCCCATCTGGTGTTTCCCTTTCTCTTCCTCCTCCAATCCTAGGTGCACTCCAACCTTTGTCTTATTTACACTCCCATTTGGTGCACTCCAACCTTCATCTTATTTACAGGAAGAGGGAGGAGTGGGTGAAGGGAAAGACAAAGATGTAGGATATGTTTCCTGATAATATGGGTTTGGATAGCAGTGTTGAGTTGGCGTTAGCCAACATGGATCTTAATGATCCTGTGCTAGAGCCAGTCACTTTTGATGATGGTGATCCTCTGGAGGGGTCATCCTCCACACCAGCAGAGATGCAAATTGTCAGATGGGCAAAGAGGAGGAGGAAGAGGAGGAGGAGGACGAAGAAGAGAGTAGTGATGAGTTTGTTGATTCAGGCATGGAGGAGGACTATTGACAGATGAGATTCTTCCATCTTGATCTACCCAATTTTGTATTTACTATTTTCTAGTGGCATTCCGACATCTATGTAATACATTTTGATTTTGATGACTTAATGAGAAATATGGTTCCGACATCTTGAGCTATCATCTGTGTCTCATTGTGAATTGTGAATGTGTAATGTGAATTGATTCTAATTTCTATTGAATATTTATAAATGTTCTAGTTTCTAAAAAAATTTGGATCTATATGTCTATATTTTTAATATATATAATTTTTAAAAAATATATAAAGATATAAAACGTGTCTTACGTGTCTTGATCTAGGGGGTCACCGTGTTTGTGTCAGACACTCGTATTTCCGTGTCCTCCGTGTCCCGTGTCCTTGTGTCAAGTGACTTAGCTAGTGGGTTATCCGTAAATTGGAAAATGTTCACAGAAGACTTAAGTGATTTCATGATGATGAAGAAGACAACACTTTTACCAGGTTCACTCATTTGTAACAAACAGGGATAGTAAATGAATATACCCATGAATGGGAAGTCCTAACTACAATATTGCTTGACCTTATAGATGATCAATTGCTAAGACTATATATTTCAGGGTTGAAGCCCATTATCCATTGCGAGCTAAAACTTTCAAGACCAAGGAATTTGGTGGAGGCCAGGTGCATGGAAAAAATAATTGAAAGAAAGCTCCATACTCAACTTGGGGCTGTTATTATGTCAAAATCATCCAATTATAGCACATCAAGAGATAACACCAAATATGTCCATTTAAAAAAGGAAAAAAAGAAGGAAAACCCTTGTCATAAATGTGGGAAACACTGGACTCCATGGGATAGATGTGAAGATGTGTCATTACATTACTATTGAATAGTGGATGGGAAACAAGTAGAAGTCCCAAATCCAGAAAATGAAATCACTGCAGCCTACAATTCAGATTCGGATAGTGACGAATCACCGCGAAAAGTATCACTATCATCAATTTCATGCACACTACTGTATAGTAGTGAGGGTGATGTGCCGCAAGGGGAAGACATTCAAAAAAATAAAACACAAGAAACCAAAAAATATATCCCTCCTCATCTTAGAAAAACTAATGAGGTTAAAATTCCAAATAAAGAGGCATAACAAATGCCAAAGTCATCTACAATTGAGACCAAAAACTCACATGCTAAGACATTGAAACTCATGGGAAGTGTAAAAAATAAGGAAATAACAATCCTTGTAGATTTGGGTAGTACTCATAACTGTATAGACATCAATGTTGCTAAGGAATTAAATCTTTTTGTATACCCTTAAAAGGACCTCACTATTAAGGTCACTGATGGACATCAGGTCAACAACAAAGGAAGATGTCATAAAATCCCAGTCCAAATACAAGGTCATAAAATCCCAGTCCAAATACAAGGACTAGAACTGCAATCGGGATTTTATGCGCTACCGTTTGATGGGATGGATATGGTGCTAGGTGTAGAGTGGTTAATGAAGTTGGGCACTTATACCAGCAACCTTAAAGAACAGTTTATGGAGTTTTACTGGCAAGGCCATCATTATAAATTATATGGTATTGAAAGGTCTACTCTAAAAAGGGATGAATTCCCATTGATGACAGAAGTGTAAAAAGCCCATACGACACAACAACCTAAGCAAGGCAAGTGTGTACCTAAGAGTTCTCAAAGTTTTACGTTAAACAGTGAAGTCAAACATCTTCAGGGTATGATACATATATTACACTGGAGCCTCACCAACACTCAAATGAAGGAGCAAATCGAACTCCCAAAACCAAGCAAGGTCAAGTATGAAGACGCCATGAGAGCATGTTCAACTAGAGAAAACGCAATTTATTATGCTTTGAGGACACTTCCTAAAGCACAATTATTATTATACTAGGGTACAACTCAACCTTCAGAAATGACACCTCCTAAAGCAAAATTATGATAGCACCATGGTAGGCCTAAGTAATGAGTAACGATTTTAAGTGTTAGGAGTCATTATCCAAGCATAAAAGTAAAATCCCATGGTGAAATCAACATAAAAGAAAACATCGCAAAAGTCAATGAGGGTGAGAAATATTACAACACTAGCACATCGCTGCATTTGACACCATCTCTTCTAGGTACATCCAAGGCACATGAACCATTTGAGCATTCTGGAAGGATCTCTGGAGTCTGGAGTCTGACCAATGATCTATGTGAAATCACAGATCTCATCTCAGAAACAGGGCTTGTGATATGATCACAAACCACAACTGATCAACATATCACCCCTGCTGATCAAGAGGTAACATCTGGCTCCAACTGCGGGGCATGTACTCTATGTGAGAATGCATGAGAACTCTGGAATCTCCAGACCTATCTCCTACACATATCCCACCAAGGTGTATGTCAAATCCTAGTGAGGGATCAAGATAGAAGTGCCTTGTCCCCATCCACATAGTATAGAATCAAAGCAGTAAAGTACATTGGAAACTGGTTAGATCAGATTTTATTCATAAAGTAAAGTGCATGAAATGAGCATATCAAATGAAATGCATACAATCAAATGGAAGATGTAATGCAATGCAACTCAATCAATCAAAATGCAAGGCAACTCAATCCTAATGCTTATGCTAAAGAACTTATTCATTTCACACTACTCTATCAAGGGATGCCCTATGGCATCGGATGTTATCATGATAGTACAATTTCAGAGATTGCCCGCTAATGGGAAAGTCAATTTCTCCCCATCCAAGTGACTAAGAAAGGAGTTAGTACACGCAAGATCTTCAATTCTATAAGGTACCAACCATAATCTTTCAAACTTACCGTGGTTCCCAGGTTTCTCGCTTCGTTTATTCTGCTTAAGCACTAAGTCACTCTTTTACAATACCCTTTGGTGAGCCTTTCTATCAAATATACGGTATACCTTTAATTCTCTCTTGGCTCTTTGGAAATTGCTCAAAAGCCTTTCTTCCATTCTTGTCAAGTTCTACTAGTTGATTTATCCTTTCTTGTACAGCCATTGACTAAAATGTAATGTTATGCCTTTCTAGCGCCTTTCTGCATATGCAGTAAATGGAGTGTAGTAAATACCATTGATAATTGTATTCTCAATGTACAAAGTAGAAAGGTAGTATTCTATTGGTTGCGGCTAATTTGCTATAATAGATTCAAAGCCCAAATCTTTGAGTTGATAATGCCTTTTTCCTTGGCTAAAGACAGGACAGAAGGGCCAAGTTCAACTATTAGAGAATCACAAACAGCAAAGTGAATATTGAAACTGAAATAGAATGCACCGTGACTTGTGGGATGATGCAGTGATAAGGGGAGTCACATAACTATGAAAGAGACAAATAATTTTCAATATATTTTAGTTGGATGGAAAAAAAACTTGCGTGCTTGTTAGCTCTCATAGACTGTCTTTGTCTTTGATAATTTGAATTGTTGAAAAATGTTCTGACAGTGTATTTTTATTCACCCATGTTATAGACTATATCATCTAAAAACAGCTGAATCTATTTTCAATTGTTGAAAAATGTTCTGACAGTGTATTTTTATTCTCTCATGTTATACATTATATCATCTAAAAACAGCCGAACCTATTTCTCCAAATAGGAGTTAAGAACATAGAATTGGGTTGGTAATTTTGCTATAATGTTAGGCAATGCTTCATAACTCCCACTGACATATATGTAATTTGCATTAAAATCATTTCAATTTTCATCAGTTTCAATCCTTGCATATTTCATGTTAAGTCTAATAGAACTTCCATTGGATCAATAGCCTAAAGCCTAAAGGTGATTACTTATGTTGAAAGAGGCCTGGGTTGAACTTATAGGCCACTTATGTATCTTTAATGCAGCAAAAGACAGGGTTATTCCATTAATTTATTTATTTTCAAGGGAGTGTCTGGCTGCCCTCCTTTTTTTTTCATACTATGCACAACATAGCGGATCCAACTTAGGTGGTGCGTGGGTGGCTCCTCTCAACTGGTATGGAAAATTGTTTACTGTGGCATCATAGCAGGTCTATATAGACAAAAGGTTTTAAGCCTGTCTGCTATTGGTTACAGCCGGGTGGTAAACTTAGGATGGTTATTGCATTGGGGAATTTGGATCTTTGTGGTTACTTTCTTTCAATTTTTATGTTGCAGAAATAATTGGTCGTCTGAGCAGGCGTTTTAACAAGGACAAATGCCAATGCCACATTCTTATGTTTTTTGATGAATCTCCAAACTTTTGTAAACATTATTTTCAATGAACCATCAAAGTTTTTGACCTGTCATCTAACTTGTTACATTACACACCGCACAGATTGATGGATCCACTCCAGCTCAATGTTGGAAGAAAATATATGCAAGATTAGATAAGGCAAAGCAAAAACTTGGCAATGGTTTGAAAGCCAATGGAGAGAAAAGGCGTAAATATAAGACGGGTTCACATATGTTTGGATTCTCATATCAGCGCATAGCTAATATTATACAGGCAAGTTTAGTAAACCATGAATTACTTATCAATTTTGTAAGTTCAGATTTATTGTTACCTTACACACTTTATAACCATGATGTAATGTTGTTTTGGAATTCTGTGCCACACAAGCAAAGAATAAACAGATGAGGTTCTGTGTAAGAGATTGTAGAAAGACCTTGAATAAACTGTGCCTTACTCACAGTTTAAACTCTTGGATGTGTACAGATTCCAGAAAAAAATTGCTACTTAAGTCCCAATTTATGATTTGATATTGGTTGGATTATGATATTTCTATTGTTGGAGTCATCTTTAAAAAATATGGCCTTGCTGTTTGATTGCCCTGTGTTGATTGGAGAATGTTGGTTTTCTGCAACTAGTCAGCTTGTAAACATTCCAGGTTTCATGTATCTAGTATATTTCACAGCTCCCTTGTTAATACAGTCCTGCTTTTCTTTTGCGGGTAGCAGTGGATGCAGATTAAGAGAGGCTGCTGAGTGCAAATGTAATTATATCCATGATTCAACATGTTTGGGGCTTATTCTTCTATTCTTCATTTGCATCTTGGTGTGTGCTATTTCATAATTTTCTGATTTGCAGATACATGCTAGTGCTTATCTTTTTGCATTCCATAGTAGTGCACGGTATTTAAATATGATCTACTGATATTTGATCTTCAAACTTTTATTCAAAGAAAAATGTAATGGTCTTTTAAAAATGCTACTAGTATTTAAGTATTTTAAACCAAAGGTAAAGTTTGTTGTGTATACTAATCACAGGTGGGATCTAATTTATCCTGTCAATGTTTGAAATTTAAAAATTAGTACATATAAAAGCTCATATTAATATTCTCAACTATTCCTTTTGTTTCAGAAAAAGATTTTACTGATTATATAGTAATTTACAAAATGATTGGCATTGCATAGTATAGCATATGTTGTAGCAGTAATCTTATCAGAAATTAATACATCTGGAATTTTTCTTCTTCTATGACTGGCAACTGGTTTGCATAAACTATTGTGGTTCTTACTAAATCTGGAAATATATGCAGACTTGTATACAAAATCCTAGTTCTTGAACCAGGCATAACGAATTTACTGAAATAAACTAATCTTTAGAAACTCAATCAAGGCTTAAACTTCCTGAAAGTGGATGCTTGGAAAAAAATGAAGTGCTATTGATGTCATGCTTTTCTCTGTTAGACCTCGAGATACCACTTGCATATTCTGAAGCTTCTCCACTGTAGAGCTGAGGCATTGTATACATTCTCCATTTGTTTGCTGCAATTATTCCTTTTAGCTCTGGTAACTGCTCTGAAAATTGCAGAGAGCACCTCATGATGTCCACCAACCCTTTACATGTATTGGGATATATTATCTCCACTCTCTCTAGAATACTGGAAACTACTTTACACATTTGGAAGAATGAAAATATTTTTCCTTGATTTGTTGGAGTTAGGGTCTTCTGTCACCATTGTATGCCAAGTTTACTTCAAGGCCATTTGAGAGTTGATTTTTGTTACTTCTGCAGGCTAAACAGATGATTGTAAACTAAAATGAGGGGTATGACCGTATGAGGTGGTTCCACCCTACAGAAATGAAGCTGCAATGAATTTTATAGGATGCCTCTCGGATGCTGTTCCTCTTCAAAACCATCATTAAACTCACTGGTTTTTACAGAGCCGAGGTCTAGGGACCTAGTTTGACTTTAACAGATTGGTCTTGGGCTAGGAGAGTTCAGTGTATCATGCTCTAGTGTACAAATGGATGGTCCCACAGGCCATTGTCCACACTGAGTTAGGGCCTCATCCTCTACACTCGGAGAGCGTTTTCAATCTCCTCTCTTTTTGGACAAATCTTAGGATCTGCACCCTGGGTAATCAACATTGGAATGGGACAAATACCCCATCTTGCTCTTTGCTCCATTGAGGGGTGGCCTCCCCGGGCCTTAATGGGTGTAAAAGGGACTGGTTCTCTGAGACTACCTCACTCCACTAGCCCATTGGCATAGCTATAGGTCATCTCCCTCCTTTCTGTTACTCTTTGGATGGCCCCAGTCATCTTCCTACTAAAGGAGAGACCAATAGGGCAACGAGGGTCTATGGATGACATCTACTAAAGGTACATTCAAAACACTTAGGTCTCCCCTGTATAGTATTGGTCCGACAATGGCCTTCTATTATGAGCACTTCATTCAGTTGGAGGACAGTCTCATTGTTTGTCCGGACTACATTTGACATCATTGGTTTCATGGCCTTAGGGTCCTTCTCATCCAACTGCAGGTTTGTTCACATCACCTATGGATTGAGGAACACTTTGTCTTTAGGAAACCCAGATGCTATGAGATTCGGGGGTGGTTTCTTTGCTGTTTTGTGATTTGGATGGTTACCTTGTGAACTTTTGCCACCTTGATTAAAAAATGTCTAGCATTATTTGTTCGGGAGGCAGTTAGCCATAGGTGAGAGATTCTGTGGACCTCTACAGGGTCGGTTGCTTTAGGTTCATTACGTATTTCTTTCAAGCTATCTCTATTGGTGGAGGGTTAAGTGTCTGGCTGAATCCCACAACTGTGAGTTGGATGGCAATAGATTTGTGAGACAGTGAGCTTCCTCTTGCCTGGTTGGGAGACACATGACCACTACAAGACCTTAGAATTGGACCAGTGCTCTTTGGAGTATGGTCTCCCAAGTTGGTTTGAGCAGCTGAACCTCCGTCATGAGACTCTTCCCAGCAACCTCTAATGTTAGGAGAGATGGGTTTTCTTGTTCCAGAACTCCTAGGATTGTACAACTAAGCCCCTTAACATAAAGATATATGTTGAGTATATTTCTTATAAACATTAAGGTTTATTATGTAAATATTCTAAGAGGAAATAAAAAAATATATCTAAAAGATGATTGATGATTTACAAACAAGCATGATTGATTATGGCATTTATATGACTCATGGTGACCTTTGACCAAGAGGAGGATTTGATTAAAATATTCCTTCTTTTATTAATCCAGATGATGGAACCTCTATTCCTTCTATTTTATCGATTAAGCTCAAGAGAGAAGGAGCTCTAAAAGTCCAACCATGTTTTACAATGAAGAGGCCTTTTCCTTATATAGCCTTATGAAACAAGAGGGGTGCCTATCCAAGTGTCAAGCACATGCATGGAGAGAGTGTTCCATCTCTAAGAAAGCTTAGCCAAGTTGATCTCATGCATAGAGAAGTGTGCCATCTCTACGAGGAGATATGCCAAATGGGCGGTGGCAAATCCCCCTTGAATAAGGGGATTATGCCCCCATGAGGTGCATACCCCATAGAAAGAGGAAATCCCCAACCAAAATCCAAAAACCAGAGATTCTAGGCCTTAAAATCAAGGGATTATGTTCCTAGAATCCGAAAATCAGGAATTTCCATACATAAATTACATAATTCAAAGAATCTTATCTCAAGAATCCAATCAAATAGGGGATTATGTCTCTAGGGGATGCACCTAGCATAGTTTGAGTGGTTAAATTTGTCTAAATGGAGTGTGCCCACCATTTTTAAAGCAAAGGGGCGTTCCACATAATATATACATCCCCATCCAATATTAATTTACAATAATATAACATGAAAATCACCCCAAGGGGCCCTAAGCTATGTGCAACCGATTATGCGTTGTCGAGATCTCGAATTTGAATGAAGTCATCATAGTGATTAGCTGGATTACCCTCATACAATATGACGGGTAACAATTGGCTCCAACTGTGGGACATATGCTCATCTTTGAAGAAGAGTGGATGAGAATCTTAGAATCTCTTGGTTATGCAGACCTGCTTGTGTGGAAAATAAGATAATATAATATAAGATAAGATAGTTCTATTAATGTCCAATAAATGACCACAAAAGTAGGTCAATGGGACTGTGTAGTACCATGATGTCAATACAAAGTGGGAGTGCCAAGGCAGCAAGAGTCTAACCTAAAAACAAAACCAAGAGGAGTTAGCTCCATAAATGGAGAGCTGATCCAGAAGAGGAAAATACAGAGAGTCTATCCAGAAGAGAAATGTACAAGGATAGTGGAGTTGAAAGCTATGAAACAGAAGTGGTGAGTTTCTCAGGGAGCATTGGAAGTATCTCTCGTACCATCCGAGGACAATTGAAGGAATCTAAGAAGACTACTTTTTTTGGAGGAAGAGATGGAAGTGGAGCTACAATGGATAGTGTGTCGCTGCTTCGAGTGTGGAGCCTGCTGCTGTGTCTTGGATGAAGTCGTTTGGCTATGGGGGTGGGATTGAGACTGGCCATGCCGTTGGTGTTTTGTGGATTGGAGGTGGCCATCCATGTCCTAATTGATTTGTGGTCAAAGGTAGTATCACCATCTGTCTATCTTATGGTGCCCCTGGAGGAAGGAGCACTGGAAATATGTGATACATTGAGTGGCGGTTGGTCTTGATTGGCAATGTTGTTGGAGGGTGAAGGAGTGAAGTCAGAGCGCCTCCTGCAAGTTTAGGGCAAGACAACTCTGATCTGGGTATCTGAAGAGTCTAGACAAAGTCTAAAGCTTTGTGAGAAGAAGGTCCCTGAAAAGACAATGGAATTTCCCATGGATCTCGTAGTAGATATGGCACCGAAAGATGAAATGCTCCTTGGTCGCAACCTCTCAAAGGCGACATACCTAGCAGATCCTGTTTGATCGATCAATCTGGTGATCTGTCTCTACCCTGAGATGATGAGAGCCCACTCTGAACTGGCCTAAAGGAATATGAAGAGCGTGTGTCCAATTCAGTGTGTGTAATGGGGTTGAACAATGAGACCGTCCCTAAGATCCATGAAGTGTGCAACATAGAAGGCCATCTTTGCACATAAACCGCATGGAGGGTTGATCCAAGTGACTCACACAAATTGTCTATAAATATAGTCTCTGGTAATTTTGATCAACTCTTGCTTGGTAGGTACGAGGTGGCCAGGTGCGTCGAGGGAACATCTAAATGAGGAAGTCGATCCATACCAATACCAATAGACTCCAGAAGATCCACAATCCCCGTATGCTAGCACCTAGTGTGGCTAGAAGGGCTAGTTGAGGTGATGGATTCGGAAGAGATATAGGGCAAATATGGGTATCGTTCTTGCCCCTTCTCTGAGTCAGCGAAGCTCTGAAGGTGATGTAAGAGAGAGACAAGATTGAACACAACCTCCAGCCAAAAAGGTCGGGCATCGAACTTTTCAAGTACAATGGACTGAGGTATTGATTGTTTGCATGTTATGATGCGACAGAGGAAGAGGATCTGCAGTCTCTCTGTTGAGGCCCGATCGTAGTTTGAAAGACCAGGCCCCCAAACCTTAGAGACATAGAGGATTGTGGGTCGGATGAGATTATCCATGAGAGACATCTTGGATGAGATGTCTTGAAAATGGTGTCTAAAGCATTGTCTCTCAAGAAGGGCTAAGGATCCATATCCTTTGTTGACTCGAGGCTGAAGAGCATGCCGTAGACTAAAACAAGGTCCTGTGAACTGTACCCCTAAGTAGGTACAGGTGCTAATGATCTCAATCTCCTCCCCTCTAAAGAAGAAATGAAGATTAGTGAATAGCCTCTTCGACTCGTTGAAGATCATGACCTTGGTTTTACCCATGTTGATCGTCAATTGACGAAGATTGCAAAAGAGGGCCAAGGCATCTAGCTGTTGCTGTAGCCCTTTCGGTATGAGGCCAAGAGGACCACATCATCAACGAAAAGGAGGATAGAAATCAAGACTTAGTGGAGAAGGCACCCATCACTGTCTTGAATGTGCTCCTGTAAGGACTATAACTCTTCGATGTAGATCCCTAATAAAGTGGGGGACAATAGACACCCTTGCTTAAACCTAATGGTACTCCTGATGAAATTTGAAATGCTGTGGGCTGTGCAAAGACGACCAAGTACTGACTTATATAATCTCATAATGGCATTTCGAAGGTTCTTGAAAATGCCAATGTCTCTGAGCCTATAATAATGCTACTTTGGGGATGGAGTCAAAGGGCATTCGAAAGTGTACGAAGTAACAATATACCTTCGAAGAGCAGTGGTGTGCCTCCTCAATGATGGCATGTAGCATAAGAATGCGATCAATGGTTTGATGCATTGGTCTAAATCCATCCTGTCCTCTAGCTTTGATCTGTCTTTGCTCAAGCTCCCCAGAAAGCTGCATATGGAGGCTTGTAGCATATAGTTTGGAGAACGTGTGGCCAACCATGATTGTTCTGTGGTTATTGGGATTTGTAGTAGGGCTTGATTTATGGATCAGATGAATAATATGATGCGACCACGGTTCTGGAAATCTTGCATAGACCACGTTGTTAAATAGATCGGCCAAGTGGCGATCCAGTGCAAGGAGGCCGTGTTTGAAGATTCTAGCTTTGAACCCCTCCTCATCTACTACTCTATTGGAACTCATGACCCAAACAACCTCCCGAATATCGTGGGGAGTGAATAGATGGCAAGGAGCGGAGGAGGTAACTTGAATAAGGGGTTGCCTCGGGATATCATAGAGGGAAGATGTGTGGGAAAACAAAGAATTTGGATCAAGGTCATGCGAGAGATGGAAGTGATGGGGGAAGAGGGTAAACGGATGTGTTTTGGGGGAGTGGATAAGGGAAATACTCGGTTCTTGTCTCCTACGAGAGATGAAGAGGCGTTTCTTGTAATGGAGGAGACAATGGTAGGAAGCTTTAAAAATGGGGTAGGAGGGGTGATCATGAGTAAAGGCATGTATATGTTGGGTGTGGAGGTGCTTGTAGTCTTTGTCGTACTAGTGGTTGATGTGGTAGAACCGGTGTTATCAGAACCAGTTTGGTTCATGCAAAATCGGCTGGCCGATCGGTTTCAGCCCTCCAACGGTTCGAACTGCCTACCTAGACCGGAAATGGATGGTTTTGTATCGAACCAACCTTTTTTCACCAAATTGGCCGGTTTTGTACAGAATTGGTCGGTGTTGTACGACATCGTATGACCGCAACTGTGGGCCCATAAAACGCAAATTAAAAAAACATAAAAAACCCTACTCTAATCTAACCTAACCTAATCCTTTTAGTTAAATTTTTAACATCAACATTAATTGTTTCAGGATGTTTGAGAGTGGTTTCAACCTCATAGGATTTCATATGCAAAAAGTAGAATTTTAGATCCCATTAAGAATTCAATAGACTTAACAGTTAGAATTTTAGATCCCATTCAGGATTGCAGTGTTTCCAACTTTCCACTGGATTCCATCATGTATGAGGTTAGGGGATTGGCATTTAATCAAGCGCATGAACCCCTCCATGTACCTCGATGTTGGTGGTGCTAATTGTTTGACTCCTTTGTCATGACCTTAGTAAAAATCTACTCTTCACTCAAGCAAAATTACTTATTAGGCATGCAAAGTTTTTTTAACTTTTTTTGAATGCTTGGGTTAGGACGTTTCATCAAAATTGTAGGGTGTTGACTATTGTCCTTGGAGGATCAACTCTGAGATTCGAGATAGAGGCAAGGGCTAGAGCCTAGAAGTGGGGGGCACAGGTTACTATTGACGAATAAGATCCCATTATAGGCAATGATTTTGATGATATGTAGTTATTGGTTGTAGCGTGAAGTTTTGAGGTTTTTTGGACTCTAGGAGCCATTAAGAGACTCTTTGTTTATGTATTTTGTGTTGAAATAATGTAACTTCGAAGAATATTCTACTTCCTATACATTATTATTATTGTACCTCCTTCGGAGATGTTTTTCCTCCGTTCGGGGATGTCATTATTACACTTGGTCATGTAAAAGTCATGAGGTAAATCCTCCATTGTAAGTCGGGTCATTAGTACCCAAAAGAGTTTAATGTAAATATTATTTGAGTCTCCCTAGAGAGGTCGGTCCAGTTAAGTTAGTGAGGCTGACCTAGTTAGGTTAAAACTCAAGTGAAAAGTAAAGTATAAATAGAGTGATTCACTCTCTCATTTGCACCATTCACTCACTGAAGCATTGCGCATTAGAGGAAGAGGAAGGGTAGCGAAGGAGGAGGAGGATGGCTGTTGTGTCTGAGTTTTGTCTCTTTCTTATGGGACTTATTTCTTTGGGCATTGTACTTTGATAATCTATATTGAGGAAGTTTTGCTGGGTTTTCTTCCCCTTGAGGGTTTCCCAGGATAAATTGTTGTGTACCTTGTGATTGTGTCTTTCAGAGATCTTCTTTATGCTGCTATTGTGAAAATGTATTAAATGCTCATGATGTTAGAATTTAGTCTTTAGTAGCATATAATCTTAACATTTTGGGTCAGATATAGATTGCACTCGATGTGATTTTAGTTATATGCACCTTACTTTCTATATACATGAGAAACTTTGCATGTTTGTGTATAATTGTTTGGATTCTTATGGATGCACATGATTTTTTTTTTCTTTCAAAATTTGAATATTTTATGTATTTTTAGGTCGATCGGTTTATGGGTCCGTTTATTTATTTATCCCCGGTTCTAGTTTGGTTCAGATTTTTTGGCTCTGTCGATTTGATGACCGGTTTGGTTTTGATAACATTGGGTAGAACCCATTCTTTGTGGAAGGGGGGTGGATTGGGTGGAGTGGGGGTAAGCATTGAGGGCAACATATAGGTGTATTTGGCAGAGGCAGATTCGAGGGAAGTGAAATGACACTTAGAAGGGAGCATTTGGTGGAGGGTGGAGGTGAAGATGTCGGGGTCTCCCTTAGTAGAAAGGATGGTGGTTTGAGGTGGGCCAGGAGAGGGGGAGGGGGGGTTAAGGGTGGAGGGGTGTTGGGCTGAAGAGAGAAGGAAAGGAGAGCATGATCTCCTTAGGGGATGAGGGTTATGGGGAAGTGATGAATAAAGTGAAGTAGGTCCTGACTAGAAAGGACAAGTGAAGAAGTTGGATGTCGGGAAATAAGGGAGGCCATTGATCAATAGCTCATGGGATTTCCCAAGCCACTAGAGGTGCTTGCCGTACCCTGTGTGAGGCCCCAAAGCATCATCTGATGATTGGTGATGTCCCATTGAAACTGGATCGTTCTCCTGAACCCATAATACATCCTTAGAGCGATTATGAAGGGGGACCTAGAGGGCTCTAGTGTAGGCATTAAAGTCTACCAATGGGAATACATCCCCCATTGCGAAATGCTGAATGATGTCATAGTATAGATCCAAGTATGGGGCATTATCAGATTCGCCATGTATAGCAAACTGAGAAGAGGCTGGTAGAAGGCAACACACTACTATATAGATATCCCTGCCGAGAGGGGGTGATATGCTGAGCTGGACCCACATGAACTTGACAAACTCATCCACTACTACCAAAGAAACCCTACCCCAAAGAGAGTCTCTCATTAAGCATGCTACTCCGCCTAAGCCTTAGACCCCTCTTGAAGATTGAGTTTCCTGACGACAGGTAGAAAACCAATGATAACCTGCAATGTACGGAAGTGGCTTGGCAGGAATCTCATGGGTCTTAGTGATAAAAAGGAGATCCGATAAACCAAGAGCATCATGTAACATGTTCGACAAGGACTAGAGTGACCCATTACAGTTCCAACGCCCCACTAAAATCCCCACCCTCCATTGTCTCCTCCAACGGGCTAGTCATTTAGAGAACCCGGGGTGAGAATACCTATTGGTTGTGGAATATTGAGTGATGGCTCGGAGGTCACGGATGACTGCCCATTTTCTTGCTTGTCGTGTTGCTACAACTAGCTCCCTAGAGTGTTTCAGCTCCGCAACCTGGGATCTAGTGAGATCGACATCTAGGAAGATCTTAGCAGGGAGAGAGAACAACCTCCCTTTAGCACGGAGAGAACAGATTTGAACATTTGCTGATTTGAACTGGATAATAGTGTAGAATCATGACCAAATCAAGCTCTCTCAAGGGGGAGATTCGAAAGCTCAAGGTAATCGCGAAGAAACATGGTACCCACTGTAATGTTCCGTTTTGATAAACAGGAACAACTAACATGCAAAGCATGCGAGCCATAGCTCAAGAGCATGCAAGAATTAAGTTGCATGCATGCTAAAAGTGAGTTGCATGCAACTCAACATAATAAAAGAAAGAAAAAAAAGTTAGGGCATGCAATCTCAACATGATAAAAGAAGGAAAAAGTGAGTGACTCGGTATCTATTGTTATTACTTATTATTGATCATTGAGATTCGTGTTAAGAGCTCTGAGAGCCATTTAGGGTTGAGGTCGAGTGCCTTAGCCAGGTTTGGGTTCGATGTTGAAATTTATACATCCTAACCAAGTTTAAGGATAGATTAGCCGGATCTATCATTCGGGCTTCATCATGAAGAAAATTATTGTTATTGAGCAGAAATCGAATCTATTTGTAGCTGGGCGCATCTCCATTTTGGTGGTTTGCTATGGGAAGGATCTCTTGCTTGGAAGAGTCACATCTCTCTTGGAAGTCCGAGCACAAGAGAATGCTTGTTTACTGTCGTTGAAACTTGATACATACACAAGCAGCTGTAGATTGGATCCAAGATCGTATTGCATAAAGGAGGGCTTCAGAACTGGGCAAATTTATGGTGAGTAGGGAACTTATTGAAGAAGGTCGTGGACATCAACTTGGACTAATCTTCATCCTGGGCGCATCTACCATAATTCTGGGCTTTAGATTTACAGTGGGCAGCGAATTGCATATCCTGAGTGTCTCTCCTTCAGCAAGGGTGTCTTCTTTATTGAATTTATTGAGGCATATAATCTCAGATCTGTGCATGAGATTCCAGTTGGAGGGCGTTCTACATAGATAGGACTGTGTTGAAGATTATAGAGCATGCATGGAGTAATAAAGGCTGCTACAGCACCATTATTTGACAAACCAGATCATTGTGGAGTCATGTATGTGCTGCATGATATGTGTGGTTAGGGATCCAGGACAGCCCAAATCAGTTGGTAAACTTGTTTGTGCATCAAGCTTATACATATTCCATGGCAGCCAATAACACTATTAATTAACATCTACACCAAGGAGCCTTCATCTCAGGCGTTGGAGCATCTTATATTCAGATCTGCCCTCTTGTGTTGCCAGATCTGCTCATTATCAACTGATGACCTCATTTCTCAACACTTGATGGTCTTAGCAAGCAATCTGATGGAGTAATCTAAGGAGGATCGAGCCACATCATCAATCTTTATTGTAAGGTAATCACTAGGTCAGAGATCTGCTCTATATCAGACTTTTAATTGTTATTTTAGTACTGCTGTACCCTTCTATCAGAGATCATTATCATATTATACAAGTGTGGTTGCTTTCTTCCATTAAATGCAAGTACATCTATTTCTGCTGGTTGCATCTTAAATTCTTAATTGTTGTATGACAAAAAACAAACATCAGATCTGAAAGCATATACACAAACAATCATCCTAAACCAACAAAAATTAGCCATCCACCAAAAGGGGATCGTACACCCACCTACAAGGTGTACGGGGAAGGAGAGGGTGAGGGAAGCCCTCAGTCTTCAAATTATGTTCACGAGCCCTCCGCTTTCGCTCTTCGAGTAGCTTGGCTTGCACAACCTCCTCGATTGCAACAAGAGGAGGGGGTGGGGGGGTTCTATTTGACCCCTGACGACTTTTGCTAAAGAGTTAATATGTTTCTCTGTCTCTTGTTTGAAAGTGGCCTGTTGTTGGTGATATCCTTATGTTTTTTTAAGGTCAAGAATTTTGGCGTGCAAGGCATCATTTGGGGGTTGGAGGGTTCCTAGACTTTCCCATCATGTAGTAATTTCCTGAGGGATAGGTTTTCTGAAGAGGGAAAGAGAAACTATGTGGTGGGATGGCTTTATTCACATCCCAAATGCCACCTGGTTATTACATACTTAGAGATGACAAAAGGCTTTCAAAGGGTAAGGCATAAGCCAACAATGCCAACAAAATCTGCTTGCATATGATCTTTATTATCCCAATCACTTACTCTAGCATATAAACAAGACCATGCTAAGTAAAATCATAGTTCCAATCTAGCCACCTTAGCATCTCATCAATGCCAAAGCCTAGTCCTTTGTGCTTGGTCATGGACCAGAACAAGTACACCTTGATCCTTGATCATGAATGAACATATGCTACAATCTCCATAGACCAAAAAATGAATACGAGATTAATAGCATGCAGAAAACGATCAAAATCTTCAAACTCTTGCCAATCATGGCAAGTCTTCTCACAAGCCCTCTTTATCCAAGATTGGATAGGGCTTGTATAATTTTCTCTATCATAGGGCAGCCCATCAAAGCCTGCAATTTTATTAGTAGTACAGTCAAGAAAATATTTTTTAGGCTTCTCCAATTCTTCAATGTTTTTTCTCCAAAGCTTGAGCATGAAGTAGGAAGTGAAAAATCAGATCTGAAAATGAGCTCGCAAACACAAACAAATGGCTGTAAATGACTGGAAAATTTTTGCATAAAACACTTTGCTGTCCTGTATGTTTTCCAGTGCAAAAATCACCAGTCATGGCTAGATAATCATAAAAAAGAGGAGGGTTATGGGGCTAGAATTTTCTGAATGTCTGCCCTCACAAAGCTGCTCCAAATGCTCGGAAAACTCAGCAACCAATGATGAGGGGCATGGCTGGAAATGACCCAAAGAAAGCTGTTCTAAATCAGACCTAGAAGAGGGAGTACATGGCTGTAGCAAATATGTACAAAAGTCCTCATAAAGATGCTTAAAATCTGCAACATTAGTAAGCATAGATGGCTGGAAACGATCATAACTTATTTCTGCAGCTGTTTCTACAATAGATGGTTATCCAAAATCTTCAAAATCTGCCTTTTCTCCTTGAGAAATAATACTAGATGTATCATAGACAGTGCCGCTACAAGGTCTCCATAAATTATCATACCTACTATGGTTGATATGTTGAAAATGCTGATCAAATAAACCATTACTCTCGGTTGCCCTTATCATCCTTGAACATAGAAGCAAAAGTGTTCTCATTTTCTTCAACATTTTCATTCACATCATCATCAAAATATAACTCATTAAGTTCAGAAATTTGAGGGAAATTAGAGTTGACCAAACCCTCATCTTCAGGAGGAGAAAATATAGGTGTACACAAGCTCTCACCAACTAAGTCTTTAACCTGTGCCTTAGTGGGAACATAAGGAGGCTCTTCAACAAGGTCTTCAAAAGAGGCTTCTTGACTTACTTCATAGATTTCATGGGCTTCTTCATTTGTTTCTCCAAGGGCATCCTCATTGGCTTCCTCTTTTGAATCAAGATGTGCTCTACTAGGGAGGAGAGCAATAACATCTTCAATAACCTTCTCAATCTTGCCCTCTTCTTCATCATGCCAACGATGTAGAAACTTCTTGAAGAAATATGCAATAGAAGAAATTTCTTTGCAACCAAAACCATCACCAATCTAATGCATCATCCTCTAATGTGAGCAAATACTCTCATCAAATCATCTTAATGAAAAATATTGAAATCATCCACAATTTTGATGAAAGATGCAATGTGAAGGGTAGCCGAATCATTAAACCCATGAAAGGAAGGAGTAGAATCAAACAATATATTCGGATCATAGCCCTTGTTTGGAAAACCAAGGATGCCTGAGAAATCAAGTCGAGGAAAACATTTCTCAACCAAAGAACCATCATCCTCAATTTCCAAACTCATTTCCCTTCAAGATCTTCAAAATGATATTACAAATCATACTTCGTACCAAAAACAATGTGTGGAGTCGCCAAGATGAGCCTTCAAAGTGCGTTCAATATGTTGTGTGTGCCCAACTTTACATACAACAAAGCTTTCAAAATCTGCAAAGGAACAAGGGCTTCACCTCTTCATGGAGTTGCCATGTGAGAAGAAAAATCTGCAATGAGAATTTCTCACAAAATATCATGAGGCATAGTCTTCAAATTTCCAGGAAGTAGACTTTCTCCTCGGTAGCGACGCCAAAAAATGTTAGTGTTACCTCCCAAACTAGCAAGTGTTGTTAAAGTCTCGAAGAAGCAAGCTAGTCGAGGTGAACCAAGAGGAAGGATATTTAACACTTCAATATATATAATATTGTTTTTCACATTTTTGGTATATAACATTTCACTATATAACATTGTTTTGATTGCATAGTATGACATTGTTTTATATAAAATAACATTGTATGATAGGCATATATATAAGTTTTTCATTTGTTTTGATTTAACATGCATGATACATTGATATATGAAATTGTTTATAATTCATTTGAGACTGTGATTAAATAAAAATGAGTGAATATAATATTTAAAAGTATATAAAGACATGATATTTTTGATAGTGTGATGTAATAAGAAAAATGGATATTTAAATACAATATCTATTGAAGTGTGTAAAGAAATATACAGTGTCTACTAAATAATTCTTGTTATTGTTTGTATTCGTCCTCGTTTGATATTAAAAATATTTTGGTATTCGTCCTCATTTGACTTTTGGTTGGCTCTTCTCCAACACAAGGTGGGTTTCCCTAAACTAGGTTTACTAGAGTAGTAGGCAATGAGTGCAAGGTGAAATGAAGAGTAACTCTAGCAAAATGTGTGCTTTATGTAGCATAGTAAAAATAGGTGATGGGAGGACAAAGGGGATCACTTCATGGACTAGTGCCAATCCAATCCAGGGTAAATGGAGTCGAAGGACCACCAATTAAGAGGGCCTTGCTATGTAGCTCACCAAGAGGGAAGAATTGCAGCTGCTAATCTGAACCCCGCTTGATGGAATTGAAGATGAACCGGGTTTAAAAGGGAAGGGATCGAACATAGTATCGACTTCCTTTCTAGCTCTTGGGTTGTACCTTATAAATAAAGGTTTATTGTTGTACAATCCGAATGAAGGTAAAGATACAACACATAAATTCTTTATAAATAAATATGCAAGAAATGATGAAATAGAGATAAACTTAAGACATCTTTCTCCAATGAGGTGGTAACACCTTTCCCAATGGCCCAAACAAGAAGCATAGAAATAACAATGTAAAAGCACCAATAAACTTACCACCATGAAGCTCCAAGTAAGATAAGTGCGCCACACATTAGGAAGAGGGGAATCCTTACAACAAAATCTGCTCCAAGATAAGATATATAGATTAAGCTCAAGAGAGAAGGAATTCCAAAAGCCCAACCGTGTTTTGCAATGAAGAGGACTTCTACTTATATAGCCTCATGATGTAGGAGGGGTGCCTATCCAAGTGCCAAGCACATGCATGGAGAGAGTGCACCATTTCTAAGAAAGCTTATCCAAGTGTTCATCTCATGCATAGAGAAGTGCACCACATGTAAGGGGAGATAGGCCACTTGGGGGAGAAGGGGTAAAACCCCCTTGCTTTAGGGGATTTTGTCCCCAAGTGGTGCGCTACCCTTAAAAAGAGGAAATCCCCGACCAAAATAAAAATAGGGTATTTTGGTTCCTAAAATAAGGGAATTATGTCCCAAGAATCCAAAAATCAGGAATTTCTAGACATAAATCCCATAATCAGGTAATCTTGTCTCCATAGTCCAACAAACAAAAGATTATTTCTCCAAGGGATGTGCCCAGCATAGTGTGAGCGTTTAAATTGGTCTAAATGGAGTGTGCCCTCCACTTTTAAAGTAGGGGGGCGTTCCACATAGTATATACATTGGCATCCCATCAAACAATACTTTATGTGCGACAGATTATGTTGTGCAGGGATCCAGAATCTGAATGAAGTCATCATAGTCATCATCTGGATTACCCTCATACAATATGGTAAGTGGTAACACAATGAATTGCAGGCATTTCAACAGTATACAGATTCCTCAACCATTTGGTGGCTGAGAAAACAACTGATGGCATGGTTGATGGAGGAAGGACGTATGGTGGTGGCTAGCTCTAGGATTTACGATGGTGCTGAAAAAAATAAATGCTGGCTATATGGATGGTGCTGGTACAGAAATGTATGGGTTGCTTTGAATGAATGCACAAATCTCGGCTCTAATACCAATCTTATAAACATTAATGTTTACAATGTAGATATTCCATTCGCAAATATCAAATAAATAAATATTTATAAAAGACAATTGATGATTTACATGCATGAATAATTATGCCATCTAGATGCCTCATGGTGACTTTTAATGTAAAGTTGTGTCTTTATGTGATGTACCTTCTAATAATTACATCTAAGTGTAATGTCCTAGGTTCTATAGTCGATGCTTATTGTATTATTTAATATACATAACGATATTTTATTAATCCTGACCTAACTTTTCTTTTAACTCATTCTTAACAAAAGTACTATCCTGAGATTATTACATTATAATTTATTATGTGTAATATACCAAATCCCGGTATATGAATGTTGTGTAGGGATTGTTGCAATGTGCGGTAGTTTATTC
Source organism: Larix kaempferi (assembly GCA_027924585.1). Lineage (NCBI taxonomy): Eukaryota > Viridiplantae > Streptophyta > Pinopsida > Pinales > Pinaceae > Larix > Larix kaempferi. Next base: position 12,852,321 of record BSBM01000099.1, read on the forward strand.
AAATTTGATATATAATTTAGCCAATAACAAGTTTGCATGGATAATAATAATTTTGCATGACCCCGATATATCACGTAATCTGATCTAAAAAGCAAATAAGCTCATAAGTAAAGCATGGACATACCAATGAGATGTACTGGAGTAGTGGAACACCATATAGAAGACATGCAGGTCATGCACAATGTCTGGTGCAAGTGCATGGAAGCAGCTACTAAGGGAAGTCGCCCATGCAATAGCTCACGCCCTCCTCTGGTGTCAGATCAATGGAAACTGCTCCAGAAAGGCTGATATGGGTTTCCAATAAACAGCAGTAGGATCAACAGTAGTTCGCCAAGTGAATAGTATGAATGATAGAGCCTTAATGAACCAGATGAATGTGCCTCCAGTGATCCATATAAGAGAAGTGCGCCCTCAGTGTTGCTTAGAAAGAATAGGGTGCGCCCTCAATAATGCAACCAGGCAGAACGTCCTCTCTGGAATAGATCTGATGATGTAGGTAAAGAACACGCCTCCAATGATGGTTAAACCCTGCGCTCTCTGTATGGATCCAGAGAGGCTGATATGGGTTTCCAATAAACAGCAGTAGGATCAACAGTAGTTCGCCAAGTGAATAGTATGAATGATAGAGCCTTAATGAACCAGATGAATGTGCCTCCAGTGATCCATATAAGAGAAGTGCGCCCTCAGTGTTGCTTAGAAAGAATAGGGTGCGCCCTCAATAATGCAACCAGGCAGAACGTCCTCTCTGGAATAGATCTGATGATGTAGGTAAAGAACACGCCTCCAATGATGGTTAAACCCTGCGCTCTCTGTATGGATCCAGACAATATGCCCTCAATAAGAGCCAGGAAATGCACTCTCATTATGCAAAGACTGTTGCGCCCTCATAAATCGTTAATTGCTTGGATGCCCTCGAATCCCTGCAAATAGTGATGAATTTGTTGTAGTATTGAAGTACTGTGATAGATTTGGATAATCTATCCTCAGAAGTGACTAGGGTAGATAAATTTCACTACTGAATCTACTTGATGGTTGAGGAACTGCACCCTCAACCCTAAATCACCCTCAGAGCTCTCAAACCTGTTTTTCAAAAGTGAATAATAACATATGCATGCTCAAAGAATTCCACTTCCTTATTTTATTAGTTTGACCTATGCATGTCGCATACAACTTAACTTTTGCATGCATGCAACTTTAATGACACGTGATGCATGCATTTGGAATTAGGTCTCGCATGTCACTTGTTCTTGCTTAAGTGGTCCTTTTTATTCGCTAATGACTTATTATCACTGCTCCTGATGTGCTTTTATCTTGTGTGTCAACAGTCATTAGTTAATTCCCTTTTATCAGTGCCTGCTCAAACCTATGGGAATTAAATAGGTTAGCGGGTTCGTTCCTGTTGCTTAGGTAGAAGAGGACATTACATTATGACCATTATAAAATGTTAACTCAATCAACTGAACTATCCCCATTCAATGATTCCTTGTTTCTCTCGCTCTGACCAAATTATTTTCTTTTGTCCCATGCATCTCTGTATTTTTGTTTTTTTAGACATGGTTTAGTTTGAAAGTCCCTTCGGTTTAAACTTTACTACACAAGAACCTTTTAATATAAAATTATCATTAACCCCATTACCATTCACCAAGTTAGTGACCAAAAGGGAGTTTGCATGTACTGTTAAGTGTTAACCTTCTAATCCCCATGGATATACTTAATTTCAAGCCTGGGACCAAAGCTGAAAATTCATCATTATTAGAGGCCTAACCAAGTCATACATTAGTTAAGGACCAAATCTTCAGTCACTAATTGTTCTCTGGCCTAGTGTTTTGGAAGCTAAATGAAAGTTCAGTATGTGATCTCCTTGTATCACTTGGCCAGGTTGGTGTGATGCTTAAATTCCTTACCTGCAAAAGGAGCCAAACATAAACTTTTTTGTTTTGGAAAAATACATCCTATTTTTTACAGAAAAGTATTTAGTAATTTACAAACAGCAACCAAAATGTCGAAGGGTATATACAATGGACATCATAGCCTCTTCCATAAAGTAACTAGAGCTTTCAGATGGACTATGTCAGTTTTGTCACCACTCGGAGATGGTGAAGCATATTTAATGGTGCTGGAGTTATTTTGAGGATCAGTATTCAAACATTATTTATTATTAATTTATTTTTGGATGAGCCTTTTCTAAAATATATGATTTGTTGAGCTGACCATGAAAGATAACTTTCTTGATATCTGCTGTTTGCTAACATGGCAATGACTATTTATTATCAATATGGTTCTTTTCATAATATATTACTTTTTAAATGTTAATAATTTTTGCTATTATCAATGTTGTTGTGTTTGTTTCTGAAAATTGGTATTTATAATTTAGATGTAAGCAGATGTACTGACGGACATAATCCTATTTGCTATGTAGATCATTTGTTTAATTGTATGTGCACTCATGCACTTGCAGATGCATGTGTGTTTGTGGTTCCACCTTTATCAAGGGTCTAAGTTATGTAAAACTCATCAAGAAATAAACATACCGTACAAGGTGTTGCAAATAATGGTTTCTTTATCTTAAAATTTTAGAAAATGTGTTTGTTGTTTTAGGCTTTGCCACATGCCAGGGCATGCTCAAAGTACACAGATTGGACTGACAAGGTGGCAGAGGGAAACTTGGATGAAGTATTGCCTGCAGGCTACAAGCCTGTTCAAGTTCACTGGAAAGATCTTGATCGATGCAGTGTTTGTCACATGGAAGAGGTTGCTTTCCTTGAACCTTTTATTTTCTTCCATTCTAAACAGTGAAATTTTGTGCACTGTGCTGGCTGAGGCCATCCTCTCTTTTTCCAGTTATTAGAGAAATGCTTTTGTTCTTCTTCTGTGATTGTATGTAGCACTAAGTTTTTTCTCACTAATTGTTTTCTTCACTCTAGCATCTACTTTTTAATGTTTTGTTCTTCCTGCAGGCAATGTGCCCCTTTTAGATCAACGATTTTAATGTTATTTATCTCGGCTGGCATTTGCAGGAATATATGAACAATCCATTCCTTCAGTGTGACAAGTGTAGAATGATGGTAAGAAACTTAAGTAGCTGAAGATGGCATGTTACTTGTCTGCAGCTTGAGGTTGATTGTCTCATGGTATAAAGAAATTCTAGTATAGATTACATAGGTTTCTGTATTTGAGTCTGTCCTTCCTATTCTCTTTCCTAAATATTTGTGTGTCAATGTCTAATTTTATACCGAATGGCTGTCATATTCAGTGGGTAATACTTCATTGAGGTCACAAATCCGTTACATAGAACTTTCAGGGTTAGGGCTGAACTGAAATACTCAGTAACCACCTGCAAATACTTTAAACTTGAAGCAATATGTCTAGGCAAGTTAAAGTAAACAGAAATCTGAAACATACTTTCTGCATAGGTCAATACAGCCCGCCCTTAGGGCAAAATCTATCTACATACACAGATCTGAAAATTAGTTCTACTAACATTGGATTTATAACAACATTAAATCAGACATGAAAGTTCATCTTAAGCATAGTAAATCAGCATCGTATTCAGCCTTGCTATTCATTAAATCAGCATAACAAAACAGCCATGAACATCACTCATTAACATGAGAAAACCTGATTTGAAAATTAGATCTGTGGGTACAGAATTTAGGACAGCAATGGTACCTATACAACTTATTATCACAATAATGATGATAAAGTACAATACATTGGATAGCCCGGTGGGTTAGCTCAAGTGGATGAGTGCTCTTAACAGCAAGCAGAATGTCATGGGGTCAAATCCCCGGGTGGCTATGCTAGGGCCTCACTTGATGTCCCTGCCGGGTTAGGTTACCACCTCACTGCAATCGAACGGTTTACCTTGGGTACCGTCCTCGAAAGGAGTGGAAGTGCTTGAGGGTTTCCCATGATGTGTTCTCCGTTGAAAAAAAGGTACAATACCTCGGCTTATCTCATGCTGGTACAACAAGACCTTTAAGCTCATCCCAAGCTGGTACAAGAAATCTTTTCATTGCATCCCAAGCAAGGACTCCTCCAAAGCTTTTGAAACCCTAGTTTGGGCATCCACAATCACTGCAAACCCTACCTGTTACAAACATAATAATAAATAAATAAACATGAGTCATATTAATAATAGAGGTAATTAATAATTAATATGTAATTTAGCATTTAACGAAGAGACAAGGGACACACCTATTCTTTCTCGTGGCCAGTCAATGCATATAAGGTATACCGTTATGAGAACATTGTAACCATCTAAGATACCGGACATGCTCCTGTGGGGTCGTGTCAGACACGAACATGCTAGCAAATCGTGTCAGACACGATTTTTGATCGTGTCCTAATTTAGGACACGATAAAAAATTGTGTCGGACGCGATTTGCCATCGTGTCCCGAACTGTACATATCGTGTTCCGATTCCAGGACACACAAACCGTGGAGGACGCCCGAGCCCATTTAGAAATCAAAATTTGTCATTTTTTTATCATTTGCAAGTGTGGAGAAGGCTCTCAAGTGAGTTTTTTGTGTAGGTGAAGAAGATTTGAAGGATTTCCAAGGGTCCCTCAAGTGCATTGAGGGTGGATTTTGTTGAGAGGATTGAGAGCTTAACCATCAAACAAGTAGAAGAATGTCTCAATCAGCTAGGGCATGAGCTAAAGGGCAAAGGAAAGCGAGGAATGCCCCATCTAGTGTCTCTCCTCTTATTCCTCCAAGCACAAGCTCTTCTACTCCTCCTTCTAGTGCTCCATCTACTGCTAGTGGAGCTCATGCTCCATTTAACATTGGTGGGGGAGGCAATGTGTGTTGGAGTTACAATTTTTGCAAGAATGAGTTCAAGAGCACATATTATCCGGTTAAGGGCCATTTGTTGGCCCTTGTGGGATTTATTCATGTAAAGCAGTGGGTGTTACTCAAAGGAGGGATATGGAAAGAGAGGATCATGTTAGCTTAGGGAAGGTGGCAACAAGGAAGAAAAAAAGATGAGGATCCTCTTCCATTCTTGAGGAAATCCTCTACCACTAGGCCTCTAGTTCTACCTAGCAGATATGGGAGTGGGTTTGATATTTATCAAACAAGAAAGAGGCCATCTCCAAGAGGTCCAATGGACATGATTTTCCAACAAGAGGTGCGAGAAGAGATGGACCTTACCATTGCATTCTTTTTCTACCTCAACTTCATCTCATTCAATGTTGCACGGTCACCATTGTTTATTGAGATGTGTCGAAGTCTCATTAAACGAGCTCCAACTGGTTATGTGCCTCCTGGTTCAGAGAAGCTTAGAACCACATTGTTGGTTAAGGCAAAGAAGGAGGTGGATAAAATTCTTGATCCAATTAGATCAACATGGCCCTCATCCGGTGTGAGTATTGTTTGCGATGGATGGATGGATCCAACACACCATCCACTCATCAATTTCATGGTATCTTCCCAAAATGGACCGGTGTTCTTGAAAGCGGTGGATGCTCTTGGGAAATACAAGGATCCAAGTTATTCATCAAAATCATTGAAGAAGTAGGTGTTGATTCTTGTGTACAAATCATCACGGACAATGCACTTGTTTGCAAGGCCGCTGGCATGATTGTGGAAGCTAAATACCCACAGGTATTTTCATTTTGGACATCTTTCATTGCTAATTTGCTCATTGTTTGAGTTTATCACTATGATGAACCTACAACAATTAATTAATGAAAATACATGAGATAACAGTAATAACAGAACTCAGAATCACTTTTATTGATCACAGGCCACTTCGAGGGGGCAACCTCCTTTGAGCAAGCTCAATACAAATAACTTCACGGTAGCTTCATTGGTCTCAACACAAACTTATATACTAAGTCTAGGCGCCAATACCATGGGTCAATACTATGTGTCAATACAAACCATGGGCCAATACAAACTATGGATCAACAATTACTACGGGACGACTTATAAAGCATATGTGTCCAACAACAATAAGACAAACTATGGATCAACAAATACTACGGGACGACTTACAAAGCATATGCGTCCAACATCAATATACTAACAAAGTAAATAGAAGGGTTGACATGGGTTCCTAACATCCCCTCTCCCTTAGAAAAAGCTTTGTCCTCAAAGCTTTAGATGTGGAAATTGATGCAGAATCTGAAGGAGTGGTTCCCCTGTAGCATCCTCGGGTTGCATTCCGCGCCAATGACGCCTTTTGAGTTGCAGGGAGGGTTGCTTGGAAGGTTGTAGGCGAATAAGAACCTAAGAAATCGGATTCGTAGGAACCCCCCCCCCCCCCGTGTCTCGAATCGGTCGAATCGGACACGATTCAATATGAATTCGTGTCCGATTTGACTTTCTTTTGAATCCGAATTCGGGACATGTTTTTAAAACGAATCGGACACGAATTTTTAGCGTGTCCCGACTGTCGGACACGAACCCGGAAAACAGGACACGTGAAGCGCGGAAAAAGGTGTCCGGGTTCACTTAAAAACAAAATTTTGGCTTTCTTTTTGTCATTTGCAAGGAAGCAATTGGTTGAGAGTGAGTTGTATGTGTAGGTGAAGGAGATTTGAAGGCTATCCATTGTTTCCAAGCAATTCCAAGTGCATTCCGGTGGATTTGTGGAGAGGATTGCAAGCTCAACCATCACACAAGAAAAGGAATGTCTCAATCAGCTAGGGCAGGAGGTAGGGGGCAAAGGAGAGGGAGAAATGCACCATCTAGGACCTCCCCTCCTATTCCACCAAGCACAAGCGGTTCTCCTCCTCCGTCAAGTGCTCCATCGGCTGCTAGTGGAGCTCATTCTATGGCTCCACTTAACCCTGTTTTAGCAAGACAACAAGCCCAAGAAAAAAAATACCCTTTGTGGAAGTATGTGACAAGGAAAGATGGACCCGGGGCAAAGCTTGGTGGGGGAGGCAATGTGTCTTGGAGATGCAATTTTTGCAAGCATGAGTTCATGAGCACATATTTTCGGGTTAAGGGCCATTTGTCGGCCCTTCCTTCTTGTGGGATTTCTTCATGCAAAGCGGTGACTGTTCACCAAAGGAGGGATATGGAAAGAGAGGATCATGTTGGCTTAGGTAAGGTGGCAGCAACAAGCAAGAAAAAAGAGGATGATCCTCTTCCATTTTTGAGGAAGTCCTCTAGCACCAAGCCTCCGTTTCCACCTAGCATTCATGGGCGTGGGCGTGGGGATACTTATCAAACAAGAAAGAGGCAATCTACAGGTGGTCCAATGGATAGGATTTTCCAAAAAGAGGCGCAAGAAGAGGTAGACCTTACTATTGCATTTTTCTTCTACCTCAACTTCATCTCATTCAATGTTGCACGGTCACCATTGTATTTTGAGACGGTTAAAATTATCTTGGAACGAGCTCCAAATGGTTATGTGCCTCCTGGTTCAGAGAAGCTTAGAACCACATTGTTGGTTAAAGCAAAGAAGGAGGTAGATAAAATTCTTGAGCCAATTAGATCAACATGGCCCTCATCCGGTGTGAGTATTGTTTCTGATGGATGGACGGATCCCGCATGCCATCCACTCATCAATTTCATGGTATCTTCCCAAAATGGACCGTTGTTCTTGAAAGCGGTGGATGCTCTTGGGGAATACAAGGATGCACAATTTATGGGTGATTTATTCATCAAAACCATTGAAGAAGTAGGTGTTGAGTCGTGTGTACAAATCATCATGGACAATGCACCTGTTTGCAAGGCTGCTGGCATGATTATGGAAGCTAAATATCCACAGGTATGTTCATTTTGGAAACCTTTCATTTCTAATTTGCTCATTGTTTGAATTTGGTCATTGCAATGTTAGTGTTGTAGAGTCATTGATACATGCTTTTATTGCTCTTACAGGTTTTTTGGACACCTTGCATTGTCCATTCCTTGAATTTAGCACTGAAATCCATTGCTTCGGATGTGGCATGGATTGGCAACCTTATTGAGGATGCACGCCATATCCGTAACTTTGTACAAAACCACACAAATGCCCTCACCATCTACAAACAGTACACACAGCTTTCATTGCTGAAGATTGCAGATACTCGGTTTGCTTCCTCATTCATCATGCTCAAGAGGTTGAGGGAGGTCAAAACCGCTCTTGGGTCCATGGTGATTTCAGAGTTTTGGGATTTTTGGAGAAAGACGGATTAGGCTGCTTCACAAAAGGTGAAGAACATGGTGTTAAATGATGGTTGGTGGGACACGGTGGATCTTACTATTAAGATCATGGAGCCAATCATTTCTTTGTTGCGGTTTGCAGACACGGACCAACCCATCCTAGCAGAGGTTTTCTGAGGGGTGGGATTCCATGATTGAGTCCATGAGGTCCATTGTCACGGAGAATGAGTGTCCCGAGTATGGGACATCGACAGAGAACTTATGGACCATTATTCGGGATATTCTTATCTCCAGGTGGGATAAGAATTGCACACCTTTGCATTGCTTGGCCCACTCCTTGAACCCCAAGTTCTACACTCAGGAGTGGCTCACTGGTGGATCGGGGGCCTCACACAGAGTCCCTCCTCACATGGATGCATAGATTGCAAATGGGAGGAGGATAGCACTTAGACGGCTATTTCAGGATAGAGACATGCTTGAGGAGGTGGAGGATGGCTTTGTAGATTTTTCCACTGGCACTGGGAGATTTGGAGGCTATGATGTGCTTAGAGATAGGGAGGGTAAGAAACCCTATGCTTGGTGGGCAACTCATGGGGCAACATCCCCTATTCTACAGAAGTTAGCCTTCAGGGTCATCTCTCAATTTACATCATCCTCTTGTTGTGAGAGGAATTGGAGCACATATGGGAACTTGTACAGTGTGAAGAAGAGCAGGCTTGAGCAGTCCAGGGCAGAGTCGATGGTGTATGTGCACTCCAACCTTCGTCTTATTTACAGGAAGAGGGAGGAGTGGGTGAAGGGAAAGACAAAGATGTGGGATGTCTTTCCTGATGATATGGGTTTGGACAACAGTATTGAGTTGGCATTAGAAAACAAGGATCTTAATGATCCAGTGCTAGAGCCGGTCACTTTTGATGATAGTGATCGTATAGACGGGTCATCCTCCACAGCAACAGATTCAGATCGTCAGATGGGTAGAGAGGAGGAAGAGGGGGAGGAGGATGAGGATGAGGATCAGGGCAGTGGCAGTGATGAGTATGTTGATTCAGGCATGGAGGAGGACTACTGACATATGGGATTCTCCCATCTTGATCCACCCCTTTTTGTATTTACTATTAGTCTATTTGGCATTTGCCAGTACCCAGTGGCATTCCGACATATATGTATACATTTTGATTTTGATGACTTAATGAGAAATATGGTTCCGACATGCATCTATGTGTCTGATGTCTCATTGTGATTTGTGAATGACAAATGTGAAATGTGTTGTGATTCGTGAATCGTGATTTGTGAATGACAATGTGTAATCATAATCATTAAGGTGTTTTTATTCTAATTTCTATTGAATATTTGTAAATGTTCTAGTTTCTAAATATTTTTGGATCTATATGTCTATATTTTTAAATTTTAATATATTTTTAAAATATATATATATGTATATAAAACGTGTCCTACGTGTCCTGATTCCGGGGGTCACTGTGTCCGTGTCGGACTCTCGTATTTTCGTGTCCTACGTGTCTCGTGTCCCTGTGTCAGGTGAATTAGGAACCATATCAGCTGCGTGAAAAGTGCACTCAGAACGGTGCTGATCGGCTTGTTGTTTCGGTCAATTCTTGACATGTGAAGATTGTCCTGCAGAATGAGAAGAATCTGATCGCGGTGTCAAAGAACTGAGTCAATTGCCTGAACTGGGGAGCTGCTGAGGGTATATGGAAGAAGAATTGGCAGTGCATGTCCATAGATTGCTTCATATGGTGTCCTTTTAGATGTGGTATTGTACCAGTGGAGCGCTTTTAGGAAATCCATAGAAATAGTTGTCCAAATCTCTGTAGGGATGGGCAAGGGTTCGAGCAGTCCCGAAAGGAGTGTCGTTTCACCCTTGTTGACCTGGCAAGTATCACAGTTAGCCACCATTTTTTGAATTGTCATGTTCAGTCCCTGCCAAAAGAAGTTACATTGTTCCTGGTCATACATTTTTAGGAACCCAGAGTGTCCTGGTGATGAAGAAGCATGGAGTTCATAGAAGAGATAGCCCTGTTGAACAGATTGCAACCAATTTAGAACAAGCAGAGAAATACCTGTAAGAGAAACTGGGTCATCAAATGTGTAAGAAGGAGCATCTGCCACCATATTGTCCTTACTCTTGTTGTAAGTGATCGCATAGGCATAACCCATGAGTTGGATAACCCATTTAAGGTGTTCTGGAGAGGAGACGCATTGTTCTTGGAAATTTTCCAGACTCTTGAGATCAGTATTGATGCAGAAATAATTCCCTAATAGGTATGGCTGCCACTTCTGTACTGCATGCAAAATAGCCATCATTTCTTGCTGAGATGTAGCTTCGGCTAAATTCTTACCGGAAAGGTCTCTTGAAGGCGACAAGCCCACTGGTTCAGCAAGGACACCTGCATATCTATCCAAGGAAGTAGGGGAGACCGTTGATGGGTGCATCTGAATGGAATGGAGTTGAGCGATGACACCATGTGAATTCTTCTTAAGGATCTTTTCCAGGCGATGTGAACAGATGATGCGGAGAGACCTTTGTTGTAAGCCCTTAAATTTGTGTTGTTTCCCATTGACTGAAAACTGCATCCAAAGTTCAGCAAAATCCTATAAGATGGGGCCAAGTGTGCGTAACCATTGAATGCCCAAAACCACATCACATCCGCCAAGGGACAAGGCAAACATGTTAGAGCGCAGGTTATAATCTTCCAGAGAGATACACACATTGTGACACTTCCCCTTGCAAGGTAAGGTGCCCCCATTGGCAACCATGACTTCAAAGTTGGAGCAAGGATGGACAAAACAATCAGCTTGTTTGGCGATCTGAGGGTCAATGAAGTTATGAGTGCTACAATAATCAATGAGTATTGCAAGAGGAAGCTTCTTGAAGTAACCCCTGACCCACATTGTTTGGGGGGTGGTGACGCCGGATAAAGCATGGAGATATATCTTTGGTTGTTCATCATGAGATGGGGGGTCAATAGGCGGCTCCTGAATGTCGACCTGACCATCCATTGTATCTGGAGCTTCTTCACCAATTTTAGAGGCAGGCGGAGAATCCATATACAAGAGATAGAGCTTTTGTTGAACACATCTATGTCCCTGAGTGAATTTCTCATCACAATTATAACAAATCCCTTTTTCTCTACGTGCCTGCATCTCTGTTTCGAACAAATGCTTGATAGGAGTTGGTCGAGGAGCTGGTGGGATGGGAGGTCGTTGAGAACCCATATTTCGGAAGGGAACAAAAGTGGGTTTGGAGCGTTGTTGGGCTGCAATCTTGTCTTCTGCCAACTTCGCCAACCCTAGGATTTCCATCATTGTGTTGGGACAAAACATTTTAATCTCTGAGCGGATTTCATCTTTAAGACCACTGATAAAACAACTCCTGTAGAATTCATCAGACAATCCTTCTGTGTGATTGGCTAGTTTCTCAAATTCTGTCTGATACTCTTTCACAGTGCCCGCTTTGAGGAAGTTCAGTGAGTGCTCCGATGAAGTCATCAAAAGCACTAGGACCAAATCGTTGCAAAAGGAGTTGGCAAAAATCTGTCCATTTTGGCTCGTCATGAGCCTTGATGTACCAACGGTACTATTGAAGGGCTTCCTGTTCCAAATGAAAGGATGGAAGTGGAACTTTTTGGACATCAAAAGTATTATGCAGACTGATATACTATTCTGCATGATAGATCCATCCAGTCGGATCAGTACTATTGAAGCAAGGAAATGCAAGCTTCAGACCACGGAAATTGCTAGAAGAAGAGAACCCATTGGCTGCAGAAGATTCTTGCTGTCAGTTCTTGTTCATGGCTGAATGCTGAAGATGGAGGCTGAGAAATTTTTCATCCAGATCTTGGAGTTTGGTTTGGATGGTTGCAAGTGCTTCCTTCATGGTTTTTGCTCCTGCGCGGGTGACAACCAGAACCCAGAGTTTTTTTTTTTTTTTTGGAATGGATAGAAAAACACAGACAAAAGCTTATTTAGTAAAGGGAAATTTGGATTTGGGAAAAACTCGGATGGGTAATTGGGGTTTGACTAGGTTTTGAACACTTTCTGATGGACAGGGAAGCAAAAAATGGGGATTTCAGAAGCAGGGTGAAAGAATGAGAAAATTGGTCAAAGAGAGACAAAGAAGCAGAAATAGGGAATGAAGACGGTGGCAAAATTTGGAGGCGAGTGGGTGAAAATTGAAGAAGTTATGGCAAACCCTAAAAATAGACAAATGTGAGATTTTTGGCTTTAGGAAGTAGAATTTGGGATAGGGTCCTCAGGAATGAAATATGCAGAATGGGATTGTAGGGGTGTCCAGGAGTTTCAAGGGAAACGAAGTTAAAACAAGGGAGATATGGCGAAAAAATACTTTTATTTATTTATTTATTTTCAGAATGGGTTTGCTACGACGCAGAAGGGAGAGGAAACAGATGGATCTGCAACGACGCGGAAGTGATCGGCAAAAAATGGATCTAAAATGACGCCGAATGGATCGAAAACGGCTGGATCTGAAATGACTTTCAGAATAGATTTGAAACGACTGGATCTGGAACGACTTTCATAATGGATCTGAAACAATGCGGAAGTGATCGGCAACAGTTCAGCTGAAAATAGATATGGACCCCAAGTATGTGCGGCCTCCTAACATTTCAGGGGTTTCACTTGGCCACCAGTGCTGTTTGACGGCTTGCGTATTGGGGCAGTACCCCTCACTCCACGGCTCAGGTAAAATTGTTAACCGCTTTGCCACAAACGATAGCTCTTGGTTTACCTCACGGGTGGGAACCAGTCAATCAGGTAGGGGTCGTTGCCATTTTCACTGGCAGGTCCTCTTAATGGGCCAGCTACTTTGGGGTTCCTGTGGTACTCCTCACAATGAGTTTTAGGGCTTATGCCCAAGTACTTTCCACAGTTAAGCGGAAAGGGATTATTCCTGGATCCGAAGCTGCAACAGATGCGAAAAAAAATTTGGCCGAAATTTCACTCAACGAGCCCAAGAAAGTGCTCTGATACCAGATGTGATGAACCTGCAACAATTAATTAATGAAAATACACGAGATAGCAGTAATAACAGAACTCAGAATCACTTTTATTGATCACAGGCCACTTCGAGGGGGCAACCTCCTTTGAGCAAGCTCAATACAAATAACTTCACGGTACCTTCATTGGTCTCAACACAAACTTATATACTAAGTCTAGGTTCCAATACCATGGGTCAATACCATGAGTCAATACAAACCATGGGCCAATACAAACTATGGATCAACAATTACTACGGGACGACTTACAAAATATATGCGTCCAACAACAATAAGACAAACTATGGATCAACAAATAATATGGGATGACTTACAAAGCATATGCGTCCAACAACAATATACTAACAAAGTAAATAGAAGGGTTGACATGGGTTCCTAACAATCACAAGATTCATCTAGGGGAAAGGTAATTTTATAGATTTGAGTCTTTGACTCATTTGAGTTGTTAGTGTTGAGAGTCATTTATACTTGATTTTAGTGCTCTTACAGGTTTTTTGGACACCTTGCATCTTCCATTCCTTGAATTTAGCATTGAAATCCATTGCTTCAGATGTGACATGGATTGGAAACCTTATTGAGATGCACGCCATATTCGTAACTTTGTACAAAACCACACAAATGCTCTCACAATCTACAAAGAGTACACACAACTTTCATTGCTGAAGATTGCAGATACTCGGTTTGCTTCCTCGTTCATCATGCTCAAGAGGTTGAGGGAGGTCAAAACCGCTCTTGGGTCCATGGTGATTCAGAGTTTTGGTCTTTTTGGAGAAAGACGGATCACGGTGCTTCAAAAAAGCTGAAGGACATGGTGTTAGATGATGGTTGGTGGGAGCGGGTAGATCTTACCATTAATATCATGGAGCAATCATTTCTTTGTTGCGGTTTGCAGACACAGACCGACCCATCCTAGCAGATGAGTTTGTTGATTCATGAATGAGGACTATTGACAGATGAGATTCTTCCATCTTGAGCTACCCCTTTTTGTATTTACTATTAGTCTATTTGGGATTTTCCAGTGCCCAGTGGCATTTCGACATCTATGTAATACATTTTGATTTTGATGACTTGATGAGAAATATGGTTCCGACATCTTGAACTATTGCCCAATGCCTGTCATGCTAAATGTATCTATGTGTCTCATTGTGATTTGTGAATGTGTAATCATTAATGTGTATTGAAATTTGATTCTAATTTCTATTAAATATTTGTAAATGTTCTAGTTTCTAAAAATTGGATCTATATATCTATATTTTTAAATTTTAATATTTAAAAAAAAATATATATGTATATAAAACGTGTCCTTCGTGTCTTGATTCCAGGGGTCATCGTGTCCGTGTCAGACACTCGTATTTTCGTGTCTTTCGTGTCTTGTGTCCTCGTGTCAGGTGACTTAGGTAACCATCCTATTCATTCATTAAATAATTTCTTATTCAATATACCTTGCAGAATTATCTGTTCAACGTTTCCATTACATTGGTTTTAGAGTGAGTTTCAATTTCCCAACACCATATAAGCTGTATAGTCGTTAGATCTTGCCGTAGAACCAACCAACCATACGGTCGCCAGATCCAACCGTATAGTTGTACGATTCCTGTCAGTTCATGTGCTGTGTGTCCATACTAACTGCTAGATCTATACATGACATCAATTCTGCCGTCCGTATGTTGCACGTGCACCTCACTCGTTGTCCGTACGTTGCACGTGCACCTCACTTGCAGTTCGTACATTCATTTAATTAAAAAGTCGTACTTCATTCCGTACGCTGTCAATTGTCAATTTGTATGGCGCCGTACAGTGGGGGTCGCATCCCTTCAATTTGTTGAGATTATTTAAAAACTTTAATTTTTAATTATTTTAAATTGCCGTGAATGGGGGTCTACTCACTTAACTTAAATGAAAATCTAGAAGGGAAGCTATAACAGTCCCTACTATGTGTTTACTCAAAGATATTACCTAAGCAATGGAAGGAGAGATCACAATCATTCACCAAGAGAAGTTACACAACTCAACAATGCACCATCAAGTGAATAAGAACACATAAAAATATAGAAGCATAATTTTTATTAGCAAAAATGTTCTCAACTCTTCAACCCTCTACAATGAGGGAGGTCTTTTCTTTTTATAACACAAGGATATCTTGAAAACCATGGTTAAATACATACCATGGGCATACAATATACAACCTGTTGTTTTACAAAATCATGCGCTCAACTTAGATGGTGCGCCTTGTTGTCATTTGGACACACACCTAGGGTAACACGACATAAATCTTCAAGCCGCTCGGTGCATCCTTGGGGGCAAGTCTCGAGTCAAGTGCTGTCACCTGATACTTGACTCCATCTAGGTCAACTCCTAGCGAAGCCAAGGGGGTTGGTCCCTAAGAAAATAAAACTATGGCTTTTAAGCTAAGTTATGAGGATGGAATTAATTCTAGGAGTTTGAAATGATTACTAAAACAAGAAGGCAATAATACACGTATTATACCAGCAACAAAGAATAAGATTAACCATGATACAATTGTTTAAGCAAATGATAGTAAATTGATAGACCAGTGCCAAAATAGTGTGAATGGAGTTTGTTGAAAGGAAATGTTGTGCGGGTGCTTCTTGATCTATTTTAATTATTATGTATGCGTTGATTACGGGAAGGGGGGTTCCGATATACCGTGAGGTACTAGGAGCCAATTTCGGATTTGCAGAGTGTGGTTTCACACGAGAAGAAGGGCTAGATCGGAGTCGCGGGTGTGTGTCCAACACTGACACCAAACAAGGGTGTAGCTCGATGAATCCCTATGGTCACTACCTAGTTGTTCCCCTTTTTTTATGAAAATTTCCCACAAAAGACAAGGTCAGACGCCGAATTTCTATCCTTTAAGGGAGATTAGTTTTAATTAAGTGTGAGTTGTTTAATTAAATGTGAAAGCTTGTTGAGTGCAACAAATCCTGTTTCTTATTGTTCCAAGTCTCAAGCAAGCCTGCGATGAACAAGAGCATATGCAGAGATTGTGCAAAATATTTATATTACAATTAACTGCGAAAGTGGAAAAGAACATGTAAAGCAATGAAATGTTATGCTAATTACCAAAGGCCAAGAACCTCTTTTTCCTTACTCAAGCAAGCTCTTTTGGTACTTCGGGAATGCAAGGCCAGGTTCGTTACTGTTTATTGCTAATAAAATAGCTTTAAAGAAAAAATAAGGAAGAAACTGAAACTAATCTAAGGTTCACTCGGTGCTCGACAACCCAGTATGAGGGAGATCCTGTAATTTTTGTCCATGTTTGTCCATATAGTCGGCCATAATAAATAAAGTTTGTCTTTAACATAATAATAAAAAAAATTAATATTATGTCGGCGATTAATAAAAGGACGTGTATTTTCGTTTGAATTAAATCCTAGGCTATAAACGTTTGTCTTTATTATTGTCGGCCATTAATTAAAATGTAAAAAAAAGTAAAATGTAATGGAAAGTATTTAATGAAAAGTAAAAAAGTAAAATGTAATGAAAAGTAAAAAAGTAAAATGTATTGTCGGCCATTAATTAAAATGTAAAAAAAATGTAAAATTATGGAGAGTATTTTAAAAAAATCCATGTCGGCTCATAAAATAAAATATTATGAAAAGTAATTAAAAAATAGATGTTCGTTTATAAAATAAAAAATTAAAACCTAAATCCGGATCTATCAATCAAGAGATTAAATTTCTTGAGTTTAAATTTAAAAAAAAAAATACACCTCCAGAAATTGGATCTCTCCCGGTGTTTGATAGATACGGGTTTAAGATGGATCTATGCTGGCCAAATCCAAGCAAAACTAAAAGCAGAAAAGAAAAACAGTCACGCCACGCAAATGACGCGAATCCCCCATGGGGGATTGGTGTGGGCGCTGGGTAGCCCACTTGATTTTATTATTTAATTTTACAAGATTAAAGGATGGATGCCTTTGGTCCTTATAGATCTGGATCCAAAGGCTTTACAAGTTTAAGAAATGAAGCAGGATCGAGGTATATTGTTCCGAGAGGCCTTGGATAGCCTAGATCTTCGATTTTCCGGTAGCACTTCCCCTTGTCTTGGCGTGAAAAGTGTAAAACCAGCCACCTGTTTATGCGCCAAATGTGCCAAATAAAGCGTTAAAAGCATAAAAATGTTAAGTACTGAAAGATCGGAAATATGCACAAGTACTTGACAAAACTAGATCTACTTTAAAAATATTACTTTATGCTTCTAGATCTAGATACATGCTTGAACAAATCATCCCTTTAGATATTCTTTAAAAGACAAACTAATTTACTTAAGCATGTGAGTAACCGCAACCAAAGAAAGAAAATGATTTTAAAGATGAAGGAAATAGAGAAGAAAGGAGCTTTGAAGCTTGGGAACTTTTGGGGCTGTGGAGTGCGTTGGTGGAAAGCGGAGGGACTATGCTGCTCATAAGTGCTTGAAAGGTGGAAGAGTCTTACTCAATCAACCACTCCTTCAAGCTAGATACCTGCATCAACTTAGAAATCCATGCACAAGAGAAGGTTAAAAGCAGAGGTGCTGCCGGAAGCAAAAACTTACAAAAACATGCAATTTATACCAAAAATACATGTAAACTAAGAGATCTACAACCATCAAACAATAAGAGCATGAATCAAGCTAGAACAATCTCTTATCCTGCTAAGAGATACGTCCCCTTGCAGGCCCACAACTAACCAAAGAAATGCACAAAGAAAATAAGCTAATACCGGTTACCTCATAAACTATGCAATATTCATCCACACACTTGAGCCATACACCACTGGTTTGCCTCCAAAGCCTTTTAATTCCAAATGATATTAGAAAACACAAGTACAAAGCTTAGGAAGCCTTTCGGTCCTCTGACCATGAAGAAAACGAGAGTCCAGACACCTGCTTAAATAACAAAAGAGGGACCCGGGGGGGTGCATTCACCATTGGAAGAGATGGGTGAGTTCAAAGTGTAAAACAAGGGATTAGATAGAGTTTAACTCCAGAGATGGGTGCCATCTCTCATTGGGATCATCTCCCATCAACCAGATGCTGCCAAATAAGCTAATGCGCCCCCTCTATGGAGAAAAAACGCCCTCTTAATCTGGCAAACTCAAGTCAGCTTGATTTGATGAGATTTGATCTTCAGTTGAGTGGTATTTGATTTCCATTAACTCTGCCAATTCAGAAACATGTCCTAGACAAGTTTCCATTGATTTAGGAATTGGATTTTCTATCATATTTTCCATTTTAAAATTTTTTCTATTCACTTTTATGACTTTTTTCAGAGAAATTTAATTTAATCGATAAATAGTCACTCAAATTAATTCCAAAGTGGGTTTAGGGGTATAATGGGTGCTCTGGGTTAGAAAATGAGCACCCCCAATGGAAAATTTCACCTCCTAACCATAACTTTATGCGGTTTTTGATTTTTTCAATTAAAACATTAAAACATTGACTCGTTTTATGGGAAATTTTTTTATTTGCGAAACTTAAAATAAAACCTAGGGGGACATAGTACATGTTCATATGACTCAAAAAAGTGACTAGCATGGTAATATACATAGACACTTAGAATTTAATAACTTTAAAAGGTTTAGCCACCAAGGCAGATACTCCAGCTTTGGAGGTGTGAGTGAAAAACTCAGAAATTATGTGTCGCTAAAAAGCAATGCATAATTACCAAGGAAAAAACACTCTAGGGTACCGCATTGATGTTTAAGTCTTTGGCAAGCCAAGTCTTTTACAAAAGACATCATGCTAAGCTAAATTATTACAATTCCCTACAGGGTATGAACATGCAAATTTATTAAAAAAGGGCCAAGTTGGCCTGAAGAACTTCTGATCTTCTGAATTTTAACAAGTGCAACTCACTTGCTCAATCTTTGTCGACTCAGTTGAAATCCAACTAAGTGCAACTTAGGTGGGTAACATGCCCCACTTGGCTGAGTTGGCCCTCTAGAATTTGCCCAGCTCAATTGTGGGCCACAAAATGTTGAGATGGATGACAAACAAGCTGAAGATGAAGTCCCCACTTCGACCAAATGCTAAAGTGGATGAATATGTCATGCCGTGATCAAGAGGAAGTGCCCCACTTGGGTAAGTGTGCCCCCCTTTATCTTAAGATTTTGCTATTTGCTGAGAAAAATTGCTGATTGTGGGTTTCAAATGCCACCTAGATGCTAGAAAGACCGCTTTTGGCTATCAGAAAGACTACTTTTGGGCAGTCGAACCTTGAAAGGAAGACCTTGATATATCACCAACCAAGCAATGACCTGGATCTTATAGGAAGCTCTAATCGACCAGACACCATGTAGCCGTCGAATTCACTGGCTCTTAGCATCCGTAGAAACCCACCAGGCATTAAGAATAGGACCTGTTGCCGCTTGGAAACACACCTAGGGGGAAACGTGGCAGAAATCTTCAAGTCGCTTGGTGTGGCCTTGGGGGCAAGTCAGAGTTAAGAGCTATCACTCGAAACTTAACTCCTCCGTCTAGGCTTACTCCTAGCGAAGCCAAGGGGAGTGGGCCCTAATAAAATAAAATCTAAAGTTTTTAATCTACTAAGAGAAAAACACACTTTAAACTAGGAGTTAGAGAGATGATGATAAAATATTGAAACAAACCATTTGCAATTTACTTGAGCACAACAGCATATAAGATTAAAGATGCATTCACGACAATTTGATTTAAATGATAATATCGATGACAAGTACCTTGAAGTGAATATGAAATTGCTACGTGGTGTTGGGAAAGTATTAGAGGAGTGGGTTTATTGGGGGTTTGGCCCAAGTAAACTTGACCTCTTGAACTGAGTGCTATAGTGGTTTAACCAAGTGTCCAACAAGGCGAGGCATAACCTGCTTACAGTATCCTTCTGACTCTATGGTGTCAACCCATGCAACCTCCCGAGTTCTTGAAGTTCAGCTTAATTGGATTTTCCTATTAAACTAGTGCTTACCTTCCTTTCTGGTTGACCAACTGATCAGATTAAGCTGCAGCGGCCAAGAGCATACTCGGATTTTAAGCGTTGGTTTATTTTATTAAAACGAGATGGATTTTCTACTTGGTTAGATCTACCTCCAAGAATCTCTTTTTTCGTCCGAATTCTAGTACTCGAGTAAGCTCTTTTCGTGGCACTGTACTTCGGGAAGGCAAGGACAAAATTACTAAAAACTGGAAATTGTTAAAAAATGTGAAAAGCTAAGTCCTGAGAACTCTTGTGGCACGCTGTTGAAACGGATCCAACAAGTTAAATTTTAGTCCTATGTTTATTTTATTAGTTGCAGAAAGGAAAATTTAAACTAAAAGTCAAAAGGTAAATGTGAGGTCCTAAGTACTCTTGTGGTCCGCTATTGAAATGGAACCAACAAGGTTAATTTTATTAAAGCATATAGAAAACTAAAC
Organism: Larix kaempferi; assembly: GCA_027924585.1. Taxonomy (NCBI): domain Eukaryota; kingdom Viridiplantae; phylum Streptophyta; class Pinopsida; order Pinales; family Pinaceae; genus Larix; species Larix kaempferi. Next base: position 12,872,846 of record BSBM01000099.1, read on the forward strand.
TAAACTTGAAAAGGAACAATCACAAAAAATGAGACGACGCGAATTCCCCCACGGGGGATGGGGGTGGGTGCTAGGTAGCCCACTTGCTCTCGTTTAAATATTTCTTTTACAATGCTTTTCAGAAATACTTGTAGTCCTTTGAAGATTTAGGAGTAACAAGTTTACAATAATGGAAAAGAAATGAATAGAAACAAGTATAGGGTTCTCGGAATGCTCCAGATGGCTCAAATTATTGAAATTTCACAAAAAATATTCTTGACAAAAGATGTACAATGCTTAAGAGAAGAGGTTCCAACTTCTCATCCTTCACAATGGAGAAGAATTGCTCTTTATATAAGAATTACAAGCATGAGGGGGCGCTAATCCCATGAGGGGGGTTCATGGTGAAGAGGGAGTTCAATGTTTAGTTTGAATCCTTGAATGATGGATTGATTGATAGAAAAATGAAGGAGATGGCGCCACCTTGAATGAGGTAGGCGCACCTTACCTCGTAGAAATCACACCAATCCACGACCAACCACATCATGATGACGCCCAAGCTTGGAGATGGGCACATCTTTAACTCTGACATCATACGTTTGACTTTTAAATCAATGCATATCCAACTCTTTAATCAAAGGATATATTCGCCCACCATAAGGGATCATGTGCCAACTCATTTAGCACATGTTTATTTCCTTTTTTAATATATATATATATATATATATTTATTTATTTCGTGTCATTTTGTCGAATTGTTAGCATTTATGTGCCAATTTGTTGCCCCGTTAAGAAAAAATGCTCCACGTGATAATTTAATCACCCGAAACATAGGAAGAATGGGTCCCAGGGTAAAGAGGTCGCTTTGAGCGTGAAAACGAGCATCTCTGCGCCAAATTCCGCTTCCGGATTACACTTTTATCACAATTTGAAATTTCCCAATTAAACCATTAAAAAAATGGCCTAATTTTGCGGAAAAAATTATTTTTCTCGGAATTGACCCAAACTCCTAGGGGACCTAGTGCATGTCCATACGACTTATTATTGATGGCTAGCATGCGAAATACATAGACACTTAGGCTTTAATAACCTCCCAAGGTTTGACCATTAAGGTAAATACTCCAGCTTTGGAGGTGTGAGTGAAAAACTCAGGAATTATACGTCACTGAAACGCAATGCATAATTCCTAAGGAAAAAACACTCTAGAGTATCTCCTTGACAGATAAACCTAAGGTAAGCCAAGCCTGTTACAAAAAGACCATGCTTAGACCAACTTATTACAACTCCCCATGGGGGTACGGACATGCAATTTATTTAAAAAAGGGCCCTGAAGAAGACCTGATGGACTTCAGTATCACTGAAAAAGAACATGTAACATGTTCAACTTTGGCACGCTTGCTTGAAAGTCCAGCTAAGTGCAACTTAACTGGCAATAGGACCTAACTCATGTCGTAGATGCATGATGGAGTAGAGTTCATGAGAATCATACTAGGAGAAAGGATGCCTAAAGCTCCACTTCTAGTCTCTCCAAAAGGGACCTGCCATATCAATATTCATCTTAAAAAGATCCTCTTGAGGAATAAGCCCAATGATTTCCATAAATGAGGGTCTGTCTGCCAACGACAAAGCAAACTCCCGAGCCACGGTTCGCCAGTTTTTCAATGAATGAGTGCTGAAGTCCCAAAGATCTCTCTAGAGGAAAATGTGCTTTCTGCTATGCCTTCTTGCTCGACATCTAGGCAAGTCAGAAATACGAGTGCCTTCTTGCTTCCAACTCCAAATCAGCCTCTTGGCTGGACCCCAGCCTGATCTACTGCTTGACATCTGCCAACGAACCAGGCTTGTCACCCTCTTCCAAGCAGCAACCCAAATACTTCGAAAGATGAAAGACACTACAATTTGAAAATTATGAGGACCTGACACCTGATTTTGCCAACATGGGGGCCAGAAGCAATCTATACTGCAACAAAACCTGCTAAAGGGAGGATCCCTCCAAACATCTAACAACCCATTTAGCAGCCAAAATGTTGCCTTGAGTCACTACAATGTTCAAACCAAGGCCTCCCTCATCCTTAGGCATAATGCAAACATCCCAAGGGACCATGGGAAGGCCACGAGCTCCACCATACTTCGCCCATAAATAGGATCGAAGAATTTGCTCCAACCAACGGAACTCGGTCTTGTTAGGGAGCCAACAAGACACATAATAGATGTGGGAGGCCTGCAAAATCTTGCTCACCACAGTCAGCTTGCTAGCAAAAGGTAAATCCTTGCACTGCAAAACAAGTAATGTACACTGCAACCTATCTAGACACCAATCCCACATTTCAACTGAAGAGAGGTCAACCCCAAAAGGAATACCAAGGTATCTTGCAATAATCCTTGCCGAACCAACTTCCAAGTAGCTGGAATTCACTAAGGCAAATCCTCAAGACCAATGATCCACTAATCTGTCTTACTGTCACTAACAATAGTTCCTGAAGCCTTACAAAAAACCCGAAAGACAATCCCTAGTAGTTGCAATCGAATCCTGTTCAGCAGAAACCAACAAAAGAGAGTCATCTGCAAAGTGATTATTAACCATCTCCTCCCCCTCGGGTAGAGAAATACCACAAAGATGACACTGAGAGCGGGCAGCTTCCAACAGATACTAGAGAGCATCTGTCGCTAAGACATAAAGGTAAAGAGCCAATAGGCATCCTTGTCTAATTGACTTGTGAAGATGTATGTGGGGAGACAAACCATTGTTCACTGAAACAAAAGCGGAGACACAAGAAAAGAGAGTGCTAATCATATTAACACATCGTGAACCGTGCACAATACATTTAAAGTTTATAGTTGTGATGTTGGGAGTTGTGACTACTCTTTTATTAGTCACAGTGAAACATGCACAGTTGATGTGAAGCTTAGAAATGGAAAGATGAATTTGAATTATGTTTTGTGTCGCTAATGGACGAAATAGTTCAATGGGACTCAAAGGTACATCTAAGAATAGCAAAATGAAGAGTGCCAAAGGCATCCGCTTCCCTGATAGAGAAAAACAAATGACATTGTAATATGTAGGGTTAGATCCAAGATGGGTAAATCCTTGATAGTGCAGTGCAGCCCTGAGTAAAACAAGCGAGAGCAAGCAATTTAACAATAGAGAGAGTAAGTCAATCAAACTGCGGGCAAAAATATGAATAACAAAGTGGCCTCTAGTCAGTGTCTAAAATCAGGAGGGAAGCTCACATCAGTCACAGTGAACACCTATATTGAGCTTGATAATGTCATCTGGAAAGTGTACTGGACTAAGAGGAGCCAACTGGCGTAAGAAAGGCAGCTGGGAATTCCTCACAAAAGCTCTCCTAACATCCAAGGGTGACAAGCTCCTAAAAGAGAGGAAGAGTCATGATGTTGTTTAGAGTCCATGACTAATTTTTGGTAGGGACAATGAATACTGCATGATAGTTATAAAGTTGAGAATAGAAATGCCATTTATGCTGATCAATTTAATAAATTAATTACTTCCATAAATCCCAGTCTTGAACCATATTTTTTTATTCCAAGGATACTATTTTTGATTTCTCCAGCATGTAACATCTAGCTTTGTAGATTTTCTGGGTTTTACTGCTTGCTGGTTTATGTTATCTTTTCACTGTTTTTCATTTGCAGCCGGTTTTGCATAGGCTGCAAACTACTTATGAAAAATACAGTAACACTTAAACACACAGTAAACTACCTCTTAACAACAGAAAACAAACATTAACACATGCACACCATAAAAGAGACACTTAGATTTTTCGGCAACTGTGCCCTGGAAAAATCCCCACGGGGAAAACCAGTAAGAGAGAGAGAGATTTTATTATTCTTCAGCAAAATGTTTCAGTACAGAAAATACAGTGAAATCATCTTGTTGTCCGCCAATATGCACACCAGCAGCGGAAATCTTTCGAAAGCTCTCTTCACTACAAGTGAGAGAGGTGTGGCCTTGGGGGCAAGCAATGAGCCAGGTACTGTCACCTAAATCCCAGCTCCTCCGTTTAGGCAAACTCCTAACGAAGCCAAGGGGGGTAGTCCCTAAAAGAGAGTTTCACTAAGGCTCTTTGTGTATTTAAGTGTTTTTGATGTAGTGATGCGGATGGGTGTTGTTTATGAGTTTTTTGAGATGAGAGACAATGTAAGATTTAAATGTAAAGCAAGATAGCGCAATCCACGTTGCAAATACAAAATGAAAGATACACTTGGGCAATAAATAGATCACTTTCACGTAAATATAAGCAAATACTCCAATGTTGATATTTAAGCATACAAAAATATAAGATGAAGGACCGGTGCCTTATGGAGTCAAAAATTAAATGTGAATGTGAAAAAACTTGATACAAGTGCATGAATTGGAAAGTTTGTGAGAACGTTATGCAGCTTATCTTGGTAAATTTAAAATTTTAATTGTCTTGATTATTAGGGCTAAAACCAAGGATGTTCAAAGAGTGTCCGAAAAGTAATTTTAAGCAGCTCCTTTAAGAGACATGTCGGGGCCTGTCTGGAATCACAGCGAGGCGCGCAATGCTAACCAGCCACCGTGTCGCAGATTGGGCGATCCGGCGCCTCCCCTGAGAACTAATTAAAATACTTATGAACAACGCCGGTTCGTTGGTTATGGGGGTGAAAGTTTTAATTAGATTTTCACTTGTAAATTAACAAGTCTTCCACCTTTCTGAGTACTAGCCCAACCATTTCCGGTTGGCAGAGCATACGGGTGTAGGACAGAAACCAAGATAAATTAATTAAGGGGTGTATGAGTGGAAAGTTTTATTATTAGAGGACCTTGTTCAACTCTCCGACAGAGAGCGCTCTTGACTTGATCTTATGACCACAGTTCAAGAGAGTTGCTAAGCTTAAAATGCCTAATGCAAGGAGAAATGCAAAACTAAAATGCCCTCCGATAGAGGGTGCTCTTGACTTGGATTTGGCCAAGTTCAAGAGACTTTGGTTTATTTTAAAGAAACAGATAGTAGTTGCATTGTAAAAGCAATAAATCAACTTCAGAAGATTGAAACCACGTAAGAGATTTGACAGATATGAAATGATGCTTAACAATACTATTTGCGAAATAAAATGAAACTAAACTCAAACTAGTATTCTACCACACAAGATTTAATCTACTAGGTGGGATTGATCTCCGAACAAGATCAACCACTAGAACCGCCTGCACTTGAGAACCTCTAGCTAGCTGAAAGCTCTGCCAAGGAAACCGACGGGGAAGGAAGAGTAACCACAAAATTATGTGATCCTGCCCTTGAGATGAACTCTCAAGGATACTACTTCCGGTCGAAGTTTTTGGAAGAGAAAATATGAGACAAAATTGACAGTAAATCTAGACTACCCAAGAGTCTCTTTCAGGTCAAAGACCCTACTCGGGAGAGCATGGGGGTAAGTAAATATGGAAGATAAGCAAAATGACTTATTAAAATAAAACTAAACTAAGAGCATATCAGAGATCTAAGCTAGAAACTCAAACCAATCAAAGACACTACAAAACTTCCCCAAATGGGAAGGTTTGGGGTGGGGGATTAAAGACCCCACAAATCAGAGATTTTATTAAACAAGTACAGTATTTAGGAATTTCAACCTTTTGACGAAGCTTTAAAAAATTTAAATGGAACAAGCCTTAGTGGCTTTTTACAAAAGGAGAATGATTGGCACTTTGGTTCAAAATCCCAACAAGTTTGAGTCTTCTTGGTTTTGGTGTTTGATTTTGGGTTACGCCTCTTCTTCTTAGCTTTTTGCACTTGTTCAATTCTCTTTTGCCTTGTTTGTTATGGATCTCTCGTTTAGGCACCTACACAACAAAGCTTAAGCACCCGTCATTTGTTAATCAAATCAAAATGAAATTTGAAACTAGACTAATCTAAGATAAAAAATGTAAAAAATGAAATCTAAGATCGATACTAAAAAGTTGCAGAAACAATGCAAGCCTAACTTAACAAATGAAATCTAGGATGCAAAATTGATTAACAAATAGACTAGATGCAAATTAGATCCTAACAACACCAAATGCAAAGTATAATAATATCTAGCAATGCCTAAATACTAATCTCTTCAAAGCATGAGATCTAATGCAAAACTCAAAGTTGAAATATATGCAAACTATAAATATGCACTAAGATTGTAAGATCTAAAACAAAACTAGTAGATTGAAATTTAAACTAAGATCTAACCATGCAACCTACCAACCACTAACAACTAACTGCTACTTAACAATTTTATGTTTGTTTTGTCGTGTTTTAGGGCTAAAATGGGGGTGGACGAAAGGAGATGAAAGAGGCTAACGAGAGGGGAGAAAAGGAGAAAATTGAAGGGGGACGAGAGGGATGGGATGGCAAGGGAGATGAGGGACGAGGGCTGCCTAAAGAATGAGGCAAGGGACTGTGAACAAAGTAAGACAAAGGACAGCAGTGGGGAAAATGGAAGGGCAGCCAATAACTGACTGTGGAACAAAAAGAACAGTCAACCAAGGCTGCAAAAAGGAAAAGGGACAGTCCACTAAGGCTGTAAAAAGGAGTGGGACAGTCAACCAAGTGACTGTGGGAAAGAATGGGACAGTCAACTAAGGCTGCATAAAGAAAGGGACAGTCAAGAGATAGAAATTAGAAGGAGGTAGGGCTAGACTAGGGCAGGGAGGAAAAGGCTAGCAAAATCGAGATAAAGGATTCAAGGAGAAAAACTTGAGGTTTGAAGAAGAAAACCTTTGGGATGTAGTAACCAAAATTGATAAAAAATTTGATGGATGGAGTTTAGAACACTTTTCAAGGTCAAGCTTGAACCATTTGATTAACTTTTGGAGAGTCCTGAAATGCCAAACATGTTAGAAAAAATATTGTGAAGGAGAGAGAAATGCATCCAAGCTCAAACTCTTCTTCACTTCTATATATCTGCACAATACATAAAACTCACAAGAGCACTTGATCAAACTTAGTATGTCAAATAAAATGGGACTAGAAGATGCATCAATATTGCCGACTATAATTTGCACTTCTACATCACATGAAATACAACATAAATGAACAACTTGTACCTTCAAATGTTCATCATATGGTCTTAAAAAATACTTCTAATCAAAAGAATGATCAAATACAACAAATATGAGCAAATATAATAGCACAATATCACCTTATCATGTGTAGACAATCCTCATGAACAAGTAAAGCACTCCATATAGACCTCCAAAGTCGTTATTTTATTTCAAGATAGCAATTGCTATGATCTAGTACAAATTTGCCAGAGTAATGGTGCACGAAAATTCCATGAGATAATAACCCCTAATGGGCCTCTCTTTATAGAAAAAACTACTAACTAGCCCTAGTTCGAATTGGTGATGAGCATGTAGGTCGAATCTCAATCAATCAATGGCTTGGCACAAGTTAGAGTCGAGTTTGAGGTTGGTAGGAGTGAATAGGTGGCAAACTCGAGCTTAAGGTAGGTGTGAATGGTAATGCTACCCAATAACATCACTCCAAACACGGAATGGCGAGCTAAGGTAAAGGAGGCGTGATCTATGTGGAGATGTGCGAGTTGGATGTGATGGAGACATGTGGAGGGTAGTGGGTGCTAACTCGAATCTAATGGAAGCCAAGACCACTCGTGATTGCATGGGAAGTATCACTAACCAACCAACAAACTCCAACAAGGCTAGAACTCGACTTTTATGGAGATTGACGTGAGGAAGGTAGGATATGCGAGTGGGTTGTGGTGGATACACGTGGTAACTAGTAGGTGTAGCCTCGAATTACAAAGGGAGCCAAGCTTTGGTGGGGGTGGTGAGTCATGAGGGCGCCTACCACAACATAAATGCATATCAACCAACCCAATAATCAAATGCCATGTCACTAAATCGAATTTTTGCATAAGGAGGGCGAATTGCTTTGAATGGATAATGATCTTGTGACTGGATGGATGACTGGGAAGGCTTGGAGTTAATTGGAATCTTCCTAAATGCTCATTGCCATGTCATTTAGCCCTTTATTTTAATCAAATTGATTAATTTTGGAGAGATTTGGATTATCTCCAAAATATTCAATTTTATTATTTTAATTAATAAGTTCTCTGTAAATGACTTTTAAGAGAAAATATTAATTATGAGGCCGAATTGACATCCGAAACTTGGGTTTAGCTGCTCCATGGGTCATGTGTGATTTTTGGCTTATGAAACGAGCCATCAAACACTAAGTTCGGACCCCGGATGACTGACATAATTACAGACTCAAATTTCTCTATTTAAACTGTAGAGAAATTTAATTAAAATTTAAAAAATAATTAAAAATTAAAAACCCCAATTTCGACGCGTCTAGTAAATTTTTTTCGAAATTTTTTCTGGGGGTCCTAGAGACTTAGGACATGACCAAAACCTATTCTAATAGTGTCTAGTAGGTTTATACATTATAGTTGGACCCTAATAACCCCCCATGGCCAAATTTCCAAAATCGGGCATTCCAGCTTTGGAGGAAGTGGGAGAAAAACCAAGAGATTATATTTCGCCTGAAGCAAAGTATAATCTGACGGTGAAAAAACTCCCTGGAATACCTTAGTTGTTTAATCCAGTCATGGGGAACCGAACCACTCAGACCCTACTAGCACACTTTGATACAAACCCCCATGGGGCCATGGTCATGTCGACTCAAAAACAAAACTGGCTAGACCCAAATATATGAAACCCAGATACTCTGGAAGTGAACACTGATGTGTTCCAACACTGGCGGCTCAATAAGGTTTCAACTATTGTACAAATCAGTTGATAACACATCTTATCTCCACCATAGATTTCATCTCGAAATTCTTGAAAACTGTGCCCAACTTATTCTTCAAAATATGTGCCAAAACAAGACCTCGAGATTCGTGCCAGCAGCCTCGAACTGTGTGCAGGCCATACCTCGATTTCTGTGCAGAAATTTAATGCAGTCCGTACCGCATTACGACCCTCGAATTTCGTGCCAGAAATTATCTCGAAAACTGTGCAGAGTTAATGACTCGAGATCTGTGCCAAAACTTGCCTCGGTTACTATGCAGACTCCTCGATTTCTGTGCACAAAACAGTGCCTAGAAAACAGTCTCCAAATCCGTACTGTACGGAATCTGTACACCTCGAAAATCGTGTAGCAATAAAGTGATGTACCTTGCCTCGATTTCTGTGCCTGTAATAAATGCTGTCCGTACTTCCTCGATATTTGTGCAACAATAAATGAGACTGTACCTTGCCTTGAAAATCGTGCCAATGGAAAAGACCAAACCCTTGCCTCGATTTCAGCGCCCTTCTTCTCTGCTCTCTCTTCTCACTTTCCAAAAAGTAAAAGTGAAGTGAAATGTGCCTCCCTCGTGCTTTTTGTCTAACCCTAAGTGGGTTCTAATCCAACGGTGGAAAAAGATCCAAATCCAATGGCTAAGATTCAATGAGAGTGAAAAGTCACTTTTATTTAAATCACTTAAATAAAAAATCACTCACCCACTTAACTTTAGCAAAAAGTGACTTTAATGTTATAAAGTCTCATTAATGACTATTAATGTGAGGGTCACCCCTTTTCCCCCTTCTAAGTGACATTAGGTTATTGTCATTTGGGGAACACTTCCCTAGGTACAAAACTAACACTCCCTCTTACCGAGGAAGGTGTTCTGCACCACTCCCAACTTATCTCTGAAGAAGACAAACTTCCCCCTCCCCAAAGACTTCGTCAGGACATCTGCTACCTGCTCCTCAGTGGAAATATACTGCAACTCAACTGCCCCTCTCTGGACGTAGTCCCGAATGAAGTGGTACCTGATCTCAATGTGCTTCGACCTGTCATGGAACACCGGTTTCTCAGAGAGCTGAATGCAACTCTGATTGTCGCAATAGATCTCCGTAGGTCTCAGCTGCTGATCAAATAAATCTACCAATAACTTACGAAGCCACAGTGCTTCGCAAGTCGCTTGACTGACTGCCATATGCTTAGCCTCAGCAGAACTCAATGCAACGGGCCTCTGTTTCCTGTTGAACCACGACACTGCTGCCGAGCCCAAGTTGAAACAGCAACCGGAAGTGCTCTTCCGGTCCCTCACACAACTTGCCCAGTCTGAATCTGTGAACCCAACCAAGTTGACTCCACCCGAACCCTTGTAGTCCAGACCATAATCCACTGTCCCTGCTAGGTATCTCAAGATGTGCTTTGCGGCTGTCCAATGCAAACTCCTAGGTTGCACCATGAATTGGCTAAGAGTGTTAACCGCAAAACACAAGTCTGGCCTGGTGTTGACCAGATACATCAACGATCCGATGAGTTGACGATATAGTGTGGGATCCACCAACTTACCCTTTGAAGCATGAAGTTGCTTCAAGTTGGTGATCATAGGTGTAGACATAGGCCTGCAGTCCTCCATCCGATAACTCTTCAGAATCTCCGCTGCATACTTCCCCTGTCCTAGGAAAATATGTCCAGGCTCCTGCCAAACCTCCATCCCCAAATAGTAATGCATCAGCCCAATATCAGTCATCTCATACTCAGCTGCAAGATCTCTCTTGCACTGTGCAATAAGACGCTCATCTCCAGTGATAAATAAGTCATCAACATATAACAGAAGAATGAGTGGATCTCCACCAACCACAATGTAGTATAGGTTGGGATCAGCCTCACTCTTCTGAAATCCCATCGAAGTCAAATATGCATTGATCCTGGAGTACCAAGCTCTAGGAGCTTGCTTCAGACCGTACAAGGCTTTCCTAAGCCTGCACACATGAGAATCTCTCCCATGTATCTCGAATCCTTGTGGCTGCCTCCAAATACACCTCCTCCTGCAGAAGACCATTGAGAAACGCGGTCTTCACATCCATCTGGTGGATCTTCCAACCCATCTCTGCTGCTATAGATATCACTGCCCTGATAGAGGAATACCGAGCAACTGGAGCAAATGTCTCATCATAGTCAACTCCCTCAACCTGTGAGAACCCCTTAGCTACAAACCGAGCCTTGAATTTCTCCACACTGCCATCTGTAGCATGCTTGATCTTATAAAGCCACTTGGAAGTCACCACTGAATTCCCCTCAGGTCTTGGCACAATCTCCAAAGCATCATTCTTCATGATGGAATGGTACTCTTCCATCATGGCATCTCTCCATACCTGATGCTGAGAAACCTCCTCAAATGTAGAAGGCATAGAGTCACGAAGACTCGCAACAAGGTCCATCCCATATCTGTCTGGCTCAACTACTGACCTGATCGCCTCCTGAGGTCTACCAAATGCTTCTGCTTCCTTCAAGGTGTCCTGAAGCCACTTAGGCTTCCTCTTCCTTGAAGGTTCCTCCCAAACTGGTGTATCCTCATTTGAGGAAGTGCCAGAAGTAGAAGGTCTAACACCCCGAGGACCGGTAACTGATGAACCAGTCCCTGAAGACCCTGTAACTTGTGAACCTGAAACCTGTGATCCTGAACTTGTGCCTGTCCCTGAACGTGTCCGTGTACCTGTCCCTGAAGTACCTGTAATCTGAACCACTGATCCTGTAGAAGTTGTGCCTGTACCTTGTGATCTAGTCACCCTAGAAACCTGCGGACCTGAAACCTGTATCGAAGAAGCCTGTATCAACTGAGGTGTGGGAGTTGGTGGCTCCCCCTGCTCCATCTCTCTTGACTTCCTGAAGGCCCTCTCCTCATCAAACTTCACCTCCTGCCTCACTACAACTCTCCTTTGGCCAGGAATTTAAAGTCGATATGCCTTCGAAATCTCATCGTAACCCACAAAGATACCTCTCTCTGCAGTAGGCTCGAACTTCGTCCTCTTCTCAGAAGGGACGTGAGAGTAAGTCAGAGAGCCAAATATCCGAAAATGGCTCACCTCAGGCTTCTTGCCTGAGTACATCTCCTCTGGAGTCATCCTTCCCAAAGCACGGTGAGGACTCCTGTTCTGCAGATACACTGCAGTGTTGCATGCCTCTACCCATAGAAAGAACGTTAACCCCTGATCATGAAGCATGGCTCTCGCTGCTCCAACGATCGACCTGTTCTTTCTCTCTACTACTCCATTCTGCTCAGGAGTGTAGGGAACTGTCAACTGTCGCTGTATACCCTCCTGACTACAGAAAGCATTGAACTCCTTGGAGGTATACTCACCCCCATTGTCTGATCTCAACATCCTGATCTTCCTCCCCGTCTGCTTCTCCACAAGGGCTTTGAACCCTTGGAAGACACTCAACACTAGTGGGGACTTCTTGTTCCTCATGAAGTAGATCCAGGTCTTCCTGGAGTAGTCATCAATGAAGCTAATATAGTACTCGTGACCAGTCAAAGATACTGAAGACATAGGACCACAAATGTCAGAATGAATCAAGTCAAGCACTCCTGCTGCTCTCGTGTCACTGCTTGGAAAAGCAGTCTTGGTGTACTTTCCCAAAGCACACCCTTTGCACACATCACTCTGCTCGGTGTCGAACTCAGGTAAACCTGTGACCATGCTCCTCAACAATCTCAGAGCGGGATGATGTAAATGGGCCATCCTCCTGTGCCATAGCTCACATAGCTCACTGCTGCTGCTGTGTGCTAGAGCATGCTGCGGCTGAAACAATAACTTGTACAGTCGTCCACATCTAACTCCAATATCCATGGGGGTAGATACACCTGTGGTCTTGGGAAACACCTGCACTCTCCCATCTGAGAAACACACCCCAAGACCCCTGTCCTCAATAGTGGAAACTGAAACAAGGTTCTTTTTCATCCCAGGGGCGTATAGCACATCCCTCAAGGTCATGGGACTCATGGACTCCCTCTCAAATGTAATGGTCCCCTGACCCACTGCTCTAACAATGGTGTTGTCACCAAGTACCACCTCGACATCTCTAGATGTCCGTGATAGCTCGGAGAACAACTCCCGAGTACTTGTCATGTGTCTTGAGGCTCCGCTGTCAATGTACCACGTACTAGTGGTGGATGGACCTGTCTGATGCCCTGTCAACAATGAATGCTCACTCTCCATATCCATGTCTGTGCTGGTGGCTAAGGAGACTCTTTCTCTCTCAATCTGTCCAGCATATAGGGAAAACTCCCTCTGAAACCTGTCACCAAAATCATCAACCTCTATTGAGGCTGCTGTCTGCTGTCCCTGTCCCTTCTTCTTCTTCTTGCTTGGACATTGTGATGCATAGTGCCCAAACGTCTGACAACAATAGCACTTGATTTTACTCAAGTCCTTCTTCTGTCCACCCTGCAGTTGCTGTTGCTGCTGCCTCTTGGCCCCATTCTTCTTGGGAACCTTCTTCTTCTTACCCTTGGCTGTCAGTGCCACGTTCTCCTCATCTGCCCCACTATGTGATGAACTGCCCTGTACGAGACCCCTCCTGGTCTCCTCCTGCACAAAGTCGTCACACAGTCTCTCCCAAGACGGTAGGTTCTCTCTACCCACTATGGCCTGCAGAAATACATTCCAGGACTTTGAAGCCCCATTCACTGCTGTGCGTACTAGCTCAGTAGGAGATACCACTTCACCAACCGCTGCCAGTTCATCCCGAATTGCAGATATCCTAGTGAGGTAAGCTGGGACTCCCTCTCCTCCATTCATCTTGATACTCTTGAGTTTCTCTTCGAGAACCATCTTTCTGTTCTCATTGGAACTCTCATACAAGCTAGTCAAGGCACTCCACATCTCATGTGCCCTGGTCTTCCCGGAAATGTGAGGGATTACGTGGTCTTTTACTGTGTCAAGGATAATCCTCCTAGCCTTACAGTCCTTCTTGTTGAAGGTTGAAAGAGCTGCTGCAGTGCCATCTGGAATGGCAATGGGGTTGGCAGCAGTGCTCTTAACTGCCTCCACCCATGGTTCATTCTCCTCCAAAATCAACAAAATTCTGGCCTTCCGAGGCACAAAATTCTCAGTCCCATTCAACCTATCCTCAATCCTCAGACCTGTAGCCATCTCAACTCCAACCCAACAGAATGCTGATCATTAACAGAAGAAAATCTCAAAAATTTCTGAGTTCTGGAAATTTCTGTATGCTGCAAAAATACTACTGTTTTCTGCCCTTGCGCTCTGATACCATGTAGATTTTCTGGGTTTTACTGCTTGCTGGTTTATGTTATCTTTTCAGTGTTTTTCATTTGCAACCGGTTTTGCATAGGCTGCAAACTACTCATGAAAAATACAGTAACACTTAAACACACAGTAAACTACCTCTTAACAGCAGAAAACAAATATTAACACATGCACACCATAAAAGAGACACTCAGATTTTTCGGCAACTGTGCCCTGGAAAAACCCCCACGGGGAAAACCAGTAAGAGAGAGATTTTATTATTCTTCAGCAAAATGTTTCAGTACAGAAAATACAGTGAAATATCAACTTATCTCCACCATAGATTTCATCTCGAAATTCTCGAAAACTGTGCCCAGCTTATTCCTCGAAATATGTGCCAACATAGGACCTCAAGATTCGTGCCAGCAGCCTCAAACTGTGTGCAGGCCATACCTCGATTTCTGTGCAGAAATTTAATGCAGTCTGTACAGCAGTACGGCCCTCGAATTTCGTGCCAGAAATTATCTCGAAAACTGTGCAGAGTTAATGCCTCAAAATCTGTGCCAAAACTTGCCTCGGTTACTGTGCAGACTCCTCGATTTCTGTGCACAAAACAGTGCCTAGAAAACAGTCTCCAAATCCGTACTGTACGGAATCCGTACACCTCGAAAATTGTGCAGCAATAAAGTGCTGTACCTTGCCTCGATTTCCATGCCTGTAATAAATGCTGTCCGTACTTCCTCGATATTTGTGCAGCAATAAATGAGGCTATACCTTGGCTTGAAAATCGTGTCAATGGAAAAGACCAAACCCTTGCCTCGATTTCAGCGCCCTTCTTCTCTGCTCTCTCTTCTCACTTTCCAAAAAGTAAAAGTGAAGTGAAATGTGCCTCCCTCATGCTTTTTGTCTAACCCTAAGTGGGTTCTAATCCAACGGTGGAAAAAGATCCAAATCCAATGGCTAAGATTCAATGAGAGTGAAAAGTCACTTTTATTTAAATCACTTAAATAAAAAATCACTCACCCACTTAACTTTAACAAAAAGTGACTTTAATTTTATAAAGTCTCATTAATGACTATTAATGTGAGGGTCATCCCTTTTCCCCCTTCTTAGTGAAATTAGGCTATTGTCACTTGGAGAACACTTCCCTAGGTACAAAACTAACAAGCTTCTTTTTCTATATTAAGCTCGATTTGGATGTGACTCTGGAATACACCTTCATATTTTAAAAATATATCTCTTTTTGTTCTTCTAGTTCTATAAATGATTACAAATTTTGTTGCAAAAGATTTGCTGTATGTTAGTATTGCTGTTGTGTATGTAATGGTGATAAGCACAATTTTGTCTCAACTTTCACTTGTGGTTTATGCTTACTAGATATTTATTGGTTGCGCAGGTACATGCAAACTGTTATGGTGAGAGAGAGCCATCAGGTGGGGAACTTTGGAATTGTCAACTGTGTCGTCCAGGAGCACCCAAAAAATGCCCCCCATGCTGTTTGTGTCCGATCCCTGGTACGTACAAATATGGCAGTAAGTCAAAGAATTCATATAATATTTTTAAATGTTGTGATGTAAAGTATTCAATGCCATTTGACCATGTCTCCCTTGTGTTCTCTTATGATTTTTCAGGGGGTGCAATGAAAAAAACAACTGATGGGCGTTGGGCTCATTTAACTTGTGCAACATGGATTCCTGGTAAAAGTGTTTTTTCTGATTTATTAGGAAGATTAAGTTTCTCTGCATTTGACTTACCTGTAAGATACAGAATGTTGCCATTTATACACACAAATATTGTTACAGAGACTTGCCTTGTAGACATTAAACGAATGGAGCCAATTGATGGTCTTAATAGAATCAATAAGGTATGATGCAATGCTTTTTTACTTTGACCATGGATTTGTAAAGGTTTGGTAGTCATGTTATTTTTGAACAGGCCATATGCGTAAATTTACTGTGAAAGCAGAATTGCCTACATGCCAGCATCTAATTGAGATATTGCTTTTGGAACAATGTTAGGCATCTTAGAATAGCTATTATCATTTATATGTAGCTTAATGGGACTATCTTGTTTCTGTGATTGGCTTTAGGACCGCTGGAAACTTATATGCAGTATCTGTGAGGTCCCTTATGGAGCATGTATCCAGGTATTTAGATAAGAGAATTCTGAAAATGGAGTTATTGATTTTAGTTTCCTTTATCATGTTATTTTGAGTTGGTATTGCAAGTCTATGATTACTTCTTGAGCTTCCATTACATGAACATTTTCCAAAAGTTTCAGTTCTGAGATTTCTTTGTTTGCCCTATTGTTTGTATTGTATAAGTGTTAGGCTCGACAAAGATAACATGTTTGTGCTTTGGACAATTGTCATCATTGTGATCACCATTTTTATGCCACCGACCTAGCATTGTCTTCTTGGGTTTAGGCTCCTTGAAGTCCCTATTTACTACAATGTAAAGTTGCACCATTGGTTGTCTCACGATCATCTTTCTTATCTATCCTGTAGTTCAGGTTACACTATCGTCTACATTTATGTTTTCCCTTTACTGTTTTTATTATTCTTTTTGGCACTCTGGCTTCTTCCTCTTCCACAGACATAATTTTTTTCTCTTTGTTATTTCAAGCATTATATTTATGATCACACTTGTCCTAATTGTATCCCTTACAGATGTGATGGCATTGTTTCTTTGGATGTATTGATTTTAAGTGGTCTTCTTGTTTTCTATGTGGATGCCACCCATCTATCCTTTCCTTTCTCATCCAAGCAGTCATTTCATTCCCATATCTTATCTTAATATGTCAAGTTTTGAGGGTTCAAAGTTGTCACTTTTGGATGTTGATTTGGATGTTGGATTAAGAGCTTCCTCATGTGTTGTGGATGGAACTGTGTTCAATTTGTTCTTATACTAGAGCAACAATACTTAGAAAAACCATCATTTCAGTAGATCATCTGTAACTTGTATGTCTATTTTCTTAATCATTGCTTTTATGTTCCGGTTGTATAATCAAATGCTTTGATCCCTTTGCTCCTTTTCTTGCTTCATGTTGTAAATTTTGTGACCACTTTGTTGTCATTTTTCAACAATTTTCCATTCTTTTTCAAACCTGGTTCTCAATGTCTTCTAACCTAGAAATAGTTTGAGAACTCCTTGTACAAATCATGTACAATGTTCTTAAGTGTTTTAGGGAATGTCATAGTCAGTCCAAATTGTCTCACATACCTTGTAATTCCTCATGAATCTTAATGTCAAACACAGTTGAACGTGTGCATTTTTTTTCAACAATGAGTTCCATGGTCTTTACTCTTAAATATTGTCTCTGGACATCCTCTCCTCCCTTGCCTTCTTGGCCTTCTTGGACATCCTCTTCTTTGTGCTAGACTTCTTCCTCTACACGACTTCCAAGTTATGGACTATATTCTAATCTCCTTTTAGAGATTAAGGCATATCAATCTAATATGGTCTTAGCCTCTACTTTGCCTCTGCAAGTCTCCCAAGCTAGAGATGAAATTATCTCTCACTCACTCTCCTATAGGTGTGGGTTGATGTCCGTTTTGGACAACAGTTTCATCCCATAGTAGGGATTGAAACGTCGAGTCTTAAAAATTGAAACACAGATCCTGGTCCACAGCAGTTTCATTGTAAAACATTCCAATTTTTCGTCATTTGTATTTGTTAAGACATCTCCTTAGTTTTAAGAGGTTCTAACTATTTTTGATGCGCCCCACAATCTATCTAGAATGCTTTGTTAAATTTTTGGTTAGGTTAGGGTTTGATGCATAGAAATCAAGCTTTCATATACTTTAATGCAAAATTAAATACAACAAACCAGTACTGAAGCAGAATAGTACAACAGTAATCAAACAGTATAATTTAAAACATAATTTTCATCTCTTTCAACTTTAACACTACCAAATAGGTCCTCGTGTTAAAGTAATCTTCAGTAACATTTAATCAGCATTAGTAGAATAACTAACAATAACATGTCTAAAAGAACAAGTTAGAGCACTTACCTGGAGTGTGGGACCCTTCCTATTTTTATACTCAGAAGAATTTACTTTCAGAACAGACTGTGCCTCTCAGAGGCCAGTCAATCACTAGGAACAAGCTGACCCTTACTAGAGGGTAAGCACAAACCTGAGAGAGAGAGATGATAGGTTGTAGACAGCAGTAGTGATAGTCAAAGACAGTAAAAAACACAGTGACAGTCTCAATCAAGACCCAGCATAATAGATCAGACCTCAATGAGTCTCAGCACATAAGTTTAACCATAAACAAGTTCTCAACAGAGTATAGACCACAGATAAATCTCAGTGCATGGATCTGGCCCCAAATAGGTCTCAGCATAAAGATCAATTCTCAGCAGTATAGATCTGGCTTAGGGCAACCATTAATTCAAAGATTTCATCTAAGACAGTCAACCAAGAAGGTGCGGCCTCATCCAAACAGAATAACAGACTTCAGTAGAGTTTCAACATGTAGGTTCAGATCTGTAAGAGCCACGGCCTAAACTCTCAGCATGCTAAAACAGTTCAACAAGGCTCACGACCTACATACAATTGCTCTCAGCACACCAGATCAGACCTGAAAGGCTCACGACCTGTACAAATATGCAACCAGCAGACTAGATCAGACCCTAAATGACTCATGGCCTTCACCAAAGGACTCAGCAGGCAGATCGAGGACCAAGAGGGTTCACGACTAGGTCTCAAATGCAGCACAGGGTCACAGCCTCCTCAACAAGTATATATGTAGTAGATCAGATCTCAACAACACCTCAACAGTCAGACCGGAACCCAACAAAACCTCAATCAGTCAGACAGATAGCAGATTGGATCTCAACTAGATCACAACTAGGCAGATCAGGGCTAGCTAGATAGACTAAGGCTCTACAAGCTCATGGATTAGCATATCTGGGCACAACAATCTCTCAACAGACCCATGGTACAAGTAGCAGCAGCATATAGATCTTGACGTCAGCCCTAACAGTTAACAAATTCAGATCTGAGGTGTGTTGTAAACTTCTGCAGGTGGGCGGCCTCAACACAGGTGAGCAAGCAACAGTATAATCCCTTAAACCTTTGACGTCAAGCAGCAGAAAAGCAGAGCTGAGATATGATGTTATGATGATGTCAAATGAGGAACATTAGATCTCAATATATAGGATCCTAAAGACTTCTAAAAGGATCATAAAATAAATTCTTTATTGAGATAGGGTTCCAATAAATAAGGAGGGTTCCAACAAATAGAGGTTAAGACGTCAAACCACTTGTAATAATAGAATATAATTAAGATGTCTTAGGTGGGTACTAGCACATAAGGGTTAAGACACAAAAACAACAAAGTCAAATATAAAATATAATTAGGGTGTCTTTAGGTGGGTACTACGGTCAAGGTTAAGGGTACAAGTCAAAACCATAAAACAAGGAGGGGTACGTGACCCACAACCCTTAGGACCAAAGGGTGTACCACTAAGGTGGGTAAGTAACCCTAATACCCAAAAGACCAACCCATCAAGGTGGTAAGAGTCAAGACAAACCAAGGTGGGTAGATGACCCTTCTAACCACAAGACCAAGAATCAACAAGATGTAAAGACCAAGGGTGAACAACCAAGGTGGGGGTACAACAATCATCTCTCTCTCAAATGTCCAAGTGTTCCATACACTACCCAAAAGTTCATCATCATTGTATAAGGAAGGTCCATACTGGATGATGTGATCCCGTGGTCCTCCAGACTGCTCTTGAGGTCAAGTGCTAGTGGTTCCATCAAGGGGTGGCTCAACCATCTCAAAGACCTAGGAGAGGAGGGCATCACACATCATCATCTTGGTTAACTGACCAAGATCCACCTGGTTAATTGACCAAGAATGTACCTACAGGAACTACTTGGTCCTTGTGACCAAGAATCTGCCTGGTCCCGGACCAGGAGGTCTCTGTCTCAACCTGCAGGACCTGCTTGGTCCTCGTAACCAAGAAACTGTCTGATCCCAGACCAGAATACCCTAGAGACAAATAGGGGCCCTAGCCACATGCTAGGGACTTTACAATGGCATCAACCTGCTTGGTCCCCGACCAAGAACCCTAGGAGACAGTTGGGGGCCCTAGTGTACCTTCTAGGGTCTTACTCTTTACTCTGCGTGGTTAACTGACCAGGAACCCTAGTTAACTGACTAGGGTACCATCCTCTCTGAGAATGGGTCTTGTAGTTGCACTAACTTTAACATGCCTTAGTCACAAACTTCCTTGATCCCCCACCTTGCTAAAACTTCCTTCTTGTTATAATTACAAAATCATTTATGGAAATGCAATTAATGAGTCAAAATGAAGAACCAAAACATCATTACCATATACATGAACGATGCTTGTGTTCAACAACATTGGATATGTCCGGATCAACTCGAAGTTGTGCACACATTCTTATAGATGTAATTGGACATTTGGTTTTGTTACATGTCGATCTCCTTAGGTCTAGGAGCCAAAAATTTACCAAATGCACATGCATGTCTTCATAATGTATCTCAGTCTTGGTTATTGTCACCAACCATAACTAGTATCTCCCATCTTGTGAAATGATGATGCCAAAATGTTGAATGTACACTCACTTATTGCTTTTAGTTTATAGTAATGACAATGGGAAAAAGTAAATACAAAACATGTGTGTACATATGACTTAAACAGATAGAACAAACATAACATGAATATTCATGTGAAAACATAGAATGGCATTATTATTTTATTCAATATAATAGTCTTTTTACTATTTACATGTTTACACATGATTAACAAAGATGAAGGTATACAACACAAACACAGTGATGCATCCACTCACAATGACAATTTAGTTTGAAAATTGGAAGCTTCTTACATGCATTGAGGTCCTATGTACACAATAGTTTGAGAAGCAACTGTTCAACAAACTAATTAGGAAACCCTAATGAGGACTTTCTAAAGTAGTCTTCATAATAAATCCATAACAATAACTTCTTGGATTAACAAATGACCCTTGCTATGATTATGTTACAAATCAGTGAAGCACGACTCGCATAGAACTCGCGAGTCTACACGAGTGGAACCCCAGCCCGGGTATTTGCTACAAACTCGACCAATACTCGCCAACTGCCACGAACTCGTTGGACTCGGTCGACCCAGTGAAGACTCGACCCACTCGTCACAAACTCGGCTGCATACTCGGCTGTAGATTGGACCCCGCGTATGCCAGCGTGTATATAGATTAGCAGAGGAAAAACGACGGGAAAAAATGACGTGGGAGAATTATTAAAGGCCTCGACCATCATTCAGTCAGGCATCTCTCGATTCAGTGGCTGTCAAAGGAGAATTGAGAATCTGAGTTCGTGTAGGAGAATTCGAGGTTGTGGTTGTCGAGTTGCTATTCGTGATCGTGGTCGAGTTTTGTTGTTGGTTTCACTTTCATCTTCGGACTTCAACTTCCAGGTTGGTCATATTTGAGTTTGACATTTGTTTTTTATTTATTTTTACTTATAACATGAATTCATTTTTACGGTTTTTTAGCTTTTAGTTTATTTATTTTTTAAATTTTAAGTGTGTTTTTTATGGGCAAATGCTCCGTGGTTGAGATACTCACCCCACAGTCGAATGCCCCGTGGCTAAGATACTCAGCCGACAGTCGACCGTGTGGTTGAGTATCTCAGCAACGGGGCATTTGCCAATGCCCCGTGACTGAGATGCTTAGCCACACGGTCGACTGTGGTTTGAGTATCTAAATGCCCCGTGGCCGAGATGCTCAGCCACACGGTCGACTGTGGGCTGAGTATCTCAGCCACGGGGTATTTGCCAATGCACTATGGCTGAGATACTCAACCCACAGTCGATCGTGTGGTTGAGTATCTCAGCCACGAGGGATTTTTCCCATAAAAAAAAACACTTAAAATTAAACACTATGGTTTATGATCACTTTATGATTTATGAACACTATGGTTTATCATCTCTTTATGGTTTATGAACAATATGGTTTATGACAATGTAGTCAGACTCGGACTCGGCAAATACTCGGCTGGCTTGGGACTCGGCCGACTCGGCAGACTCGGATAAGACTCGGATAAGACTCGGCAAAGACTCGGCAAATATGAAAAATATGAAAAAAATTAAAAATGTGGTAACTTTTAAGCACAAAAAACATAGATAATGACATTTCTAATCCATATAAGTTATAAAAACAATTCTATGCAGAAATTCATTAGACCATCTCATAAAAATTAATAATACACAATATGTTTTGTAAATTAGAAATTTCCTAAAAATATTTTAATAAGTAAATATAAAAATCCTATTCTAAAAACAATAAACTATTTAACATTTTGTTATCATCAAGATGCATCTATTTTATATTATTATATACAAATACAACTATTTATTAATACAAATTATAAATTAAATAACAAAATCCACTTAAAAAATTAGATTAGATGCACCCTTACCATAAATTACAATACAACCTCTCACATCATAAATAAAGATACTCAACATTTAATTTGTATTTATTAAAATACAAATTATAAATTAAATAACAAAATCATTCGACCACTTGAAAAGTTGGATGCACCCTTATCATAAATTACAATACAACCTCCCACATCATAACTAGAGATGCTCAACATTCAACAAATTAAATAGTAAATGGAAACTCAACTTTTTGAAATCATCAAAATCTTATAAAAATTAATAATAATAATAAAAATCCAAAAGTTTAATTTTTTCACTTAACTTGCTCCGTACTCTTTAAAACAAAGTCCAAACAATGTGTGATTTAATAATATTCCAGATTTGAGTACTGTCAAATATTTAAAGCAAGGCATCAATCAAATTACACTTTAATAGTTAAAGCGAATGTTAACATGTTTATAATCCAAATTCAAACTCGAGCAAACATAAAACCTAAAGTTATAAGTTTTCCAAGTTTCCCACGCTTCATATCGAACATTTAATCACTTTAAAAACGAACATCCAGACGGTCCTCTCTTTTCAGATGCAATTATTGTATCAGTATGTTGATGTCATAATCAAGATTGTTCAGTTTTGAAAAAAATAAATCAAGATTGCTATATAGCTTTGATTTTGCGCCACGCAGGGGTCCGCAATAGCTCTCCCATGATCGCATCCCATATCTATCCATTTCGTTAATTTGGCTTATGTCAGAAGCAAGTTCTCCATTGTCTGCTAGTGGGCCAGTCCACTACGTTCATTTCCTACATGCTTAAACCAGACGAGTATCCACGAGTGACGCCGAGTGACGCCGAGTTTGACGAGTATCCACGAGTTTGCCCAAAACCCGCGAGTGCCGAGTTAGGGCTCCGAGTCTGTCGCGATTATGCGGCTGACAGTTGACTCGGCCAGACTCGGCGAGACTCGCGAGTCTTGGCCGAGTGAAACTACACTGGTTTATGATCACTATTTAAATTTTTGCATACAAAAATTGATTGTGTTATGTCGTATAATCATAGTTTATGAGACAGTGTTATGAATTATTGCATAAATTGTAGTTTTATAGCTTATACGGATTGGAAATGCTTTTAAACTCTTTTTTGTCCCAAAAATGTACAATATTTTTATTTTTTTTCCTATTTGTCGAGTCTTGTCGAGTCTGTCCCGAGTCTTTCCCGAGTCTACGAGTTATATGGCAGCCGAGTCTTTCCGAGTCCGAGTCGTGCAACATTGTTATAAATACCAGTGAAGCACCACTCGCCGGGGTCTCGCGAGTCTCCCCGAGCGACCTCCCACACCGCATAATCGACAAAGACTCGGCCAAGGACTCGCCCACTCACCCACTCGCCGAAACCGACAAACAATCGACAAACTCGACAAAGGACTCGTGGAACCCGGCAACAGGCCCGCATAAGGGAAAAAGGGTGAACGAACGCCAAATTTATTGCTGCGGGTGCAGTTCGGGTTGGGTTGTCATTGCGGTGCAGTTTGTGCAAGGTTGTCGTTGCGGTGCAGTGCAGTTCGCGTTGGAGCTTCTCGTTGCGATGTTGGGCTGGCTCTGTCTGGGAAAGTCTACTGTCCATTGTTTTTTTTTGTTGTAAGTCCATTGTCCATAGTTTCAGATAAGTCCACAACGGAACTATGGCCTGATTATGGACAGTGGACTTACCATAGTCGGGCCAAAGTCCACTGGCTATAGTCGGGCCATAGTTTCGGATACGTCCACTGTCCACTTTTTATTTTGTCTAATGTTTATAAAAATTTTGGTTTGTTATATAGTTTTTATTATATAGCTTTTTTATTTATTTATATTTTTTGTTATATAGTTTTTTATTATTTTTTTTTTTGTTATATATTTTATATATAATATATATGACATATGTAGTCTTTTATTTATTTATATTTATTTATTATATAGTTTTTGTCACATAGTTTTTTTTATTTATATTTTTTGTTTATATTTTTTATTATTTATTTTTGTTATATATTTTGTTATTATATTTTATTTTTGTTTTGATATAATTAATTTCTATTATTTTAAATTTTAATTTTTTATTGCATAAATTGTAGTTTTTTTCCAGCGAAAAAACTACTATTGATATTCAAAAGTGAATCAAATAGTACAATGAAGATGGCTGATTCATATCAATGAATCATATATCTGTTCCAACATGAACTGTCTGCAAGAAACACCACATCATGAACAATCCCGGATGTCATCAAAACTCAGAAAAAGTGCATAGGTCGCATGACATATAGCAAACATATACAAGTCATCAAAACTTTTAACCTTTTTTTTTCCAAAATGTACAATATTTTTATTTTTGTTCCTATTTGCCGAGTCTTGTCGAGTCTGTCCTGAGTCTTCCCCGAGTTTTTCCCGAGTCCACGAGTCATATGCCAGTCGAGTCTTTGCCGAGTCCGAGTCATGCAACATTGATAAATACATAATAATCTTGTATATTACATCTATAAGTCACTGGAAGACAAAAAATAAACTTCATGAGAAAGTTGATTCTGAGAAGTTGGACCATTTTGAGCATTTGTTTCAAATTTGCTCTTAGAGTCTCCTACATCTACATCAAGTGCATGCTTATAGGGATAGATGCATCCATAAGATACCTAATTGGGTGGTACACTGATTGAATGCATTTTTTATTACTAGAAATGCAATTAATGAATGTAGCCTTTGACAGAGCCATTTTGATCCAAAATGGATTTACATAGTTACTATATGACTTTATGGATGCCTAAGAATGGGGGAGATAGATTTTGGGACCTAGAAGTGTCGATTTGGGTCAGATCTTGAAAACCACACTAATGGATTAGAACTGAAAGTCCTCCGGTTTGGGGTCAAAATGTGGAATTTTGGGGTTTCTAACCTCAAGGAGACTTGTCATGAGGTCTCATTTCATTCTACTGGTTGATTGTTTTCGAATGGTGGTTCATTTTCATTCAACAGTATTTGTATGCAAAAGTTATGCCCTTGACAAGGTAACGATCCAATTATTCTTGCAAGTTCATGTGGTAGTCATGCAAGCTCACCATGATTCACCCATGTGGAGTTAGTAATGTATGGGAATTTGCTAGAGACTTCTAGAAGCATGATGAGAATAAACATATTCTAACACTAGCGACCAAGAAAGGATTTTAAAACCCTAGTTGAAAGGAGGGAAAAAGAGTTCAACTCCTGTTGTAGCGATATGGTATTACATAGTAGAGTAGCCACCAGGAGGAGTAGAGAGATAATAGAGCCAAGGATAAATAACATTTTGTAGAGGACTATAGTAGACCATAATGTCTCATAGCTCTATAACAAGCTTTAGGATCTTTGTATTTTATGTTGTATTCCCATCTGATTAAGAAAAAAGGTATAGTCTTGCATTTTCTTGTTGGGTTTTCAAAGATTTTGTTTCTCAAGGTAAATATTGTGTTTATGGTGTTCTATTGTGTTTTTGTTGGAGTTCCATATCTTTTTCTCAATAGTTAAAGAATTTGTATGGTGTGTTTATTTTTTTGATAAACCACTAAACATTACAAAAAGTAACAGTCTTGCAATCAGGCACTATGCTCACTGTAGTAGTTGTATTCTTTAGATATGTTTTGGTGAGTTGACCATTCAGATATCTAAGGCACTTTATAAATCATATTGGTATTAGAGCCAAGTTTTCTTTTGAGATTTGTGTGGTTTGTGTTAGATACCTAATCTTTAGGGATTATGGTATATTGTAGATATTATTATTTTCATATCAGAGTAATATGAAGAGTCATGGGGGAATAGGAATAGTCATCAAACCTTTTGGAAGATGGAACCAAAGATCATATCTCTATGTATTTATATGTGACTCGCGTTAATGAAATTATTTCAAATTTTGGAGTTATTCAAGGCCCGTCAGTGGTATTAGAGCCTTGGTGTTTTTAGATAACTTCATGATCGTCCTTGGCTTGCTCCATAACTATTCTACTTTGTGGCTATTTGTCCAACGTGTGCGCAGCTAGTCTCGCTATACAAAACCTATTTTACTTGTTGCGTGAGCTTTTGATGACACCATAGATTTTATATAACATTGCTAGGTAACAAAGCATTGGTTGTATTGTTTAATGTTGGAGCAATTTATATTCCAATTTTCTCACTTGTATGAATTATAGCTTGAAGTGATTTTGTTTATGAAAATGCATTCTCTGGTCTCAATTGTTGGTGTGGTGCGTAATGGTAAAGAAAATTATCCAGGATGGTAAAAAAAGATCGAGCATACTCTTATCTTCAGTGATCTTTGGGATGGCTTGCGATGCAGATACTTCACCTACCAAACCTACAAGGGATAAAGAGCTTGCAATATGGATGAATAGAGATAAGAAAGCTTATGCCTCGATTGTTGCTTCTGTAAGTGAAGAGGTGAGTCGTCACATTTAGATCTATCAAAGATTCTTTGGGAACTTTGAAGAAATTGAAAGATTTGTGTGATTCACATTCAGAGTTGGAGCTAATTCAATTGTTGTTGAAGCTCTTCAACCTAGAGTTGAAGGATAATGATCCCATGGCTTTAGCATTTGAAATTAAAGCCATCATGTATGACATTGATGCTATTGGTGTGAAGGTAGACATTGCGCTCATAGCCTTCATCAAGGTCCTCTACCCCACATATTCTCATTATCTTGAATCCCTTCAAGCTGGTGGCCAATTGAAGTCCCTCAAATTTGACTCTTTGGCTTTTGGTAAGAAGATAGTTCAACCCATTGGAGAGACTGTGTGCCTTGACAAAAAGGGGAATAATGAATCACATGATTCTTCTTTAGGAGAAGGTGGTCAGAGAGGACACATAAAGAATAATTTCAGAGGCTGGGAGGGGGTGGGCATTATCAAGGTGAGAGATTTGATCTTCACTATGCTCATTTTGGCAAGAATGGACATGATTCAAAGATAGTTAGGATCCCATGAGAGAAGAGCAAAGAAAAATAGGAACACGAAGAAGAAAAGGGTAAAGCTCTTGAATCTGCTCATTTTGTTATTACTATATGGCATAAGTGAAGATTTATTTAAATCTTCATTTGCTTCTTGGAAAGATGCATGGTTGCTTGACATTGGTGCTACCTGCCATATGACTTTTTCAGAGAGACTACTTTGAGGAATTGAATGACAATTTAAACTCTAGAGGGTGCAATATACTTAATAAATAGATCCAATCTCAAACCTTTGGGAATTGGCACCATAAGGCTCAAATTGCTTGGGTTCTTGGATTTGCTTTCGCATCATGTTCTCTATCTTCCCAGATTGTAGAGAAACTTGTCATCTCTTGTGCACATTTGACAACAAGGCCATTTTATTCACATGTTCGATGGAAAAAGTTGAAATAAGGAGGTCTTCCATCAACATGGTAGTCATGATAGGATGGGAGGATCAGAGATTCTTGCAGTTGAAAGGGACATCTGCACGAGTACAAAATTTTGCATACCTCTCTCACCATGATGAAGGTACATTATCATGTAGTCTCTTATGGCATGCTAGATTTGGGCACATCAATTGTGATAATCTTTGTATGTTGAATAAAAATGGTGTTTCTAGTTTGCCTACCATTCCAAGGAATTTGAAGCAATGTGATGCATGTATCCTTGGTAAACATAGCGAGCAACCTTTTCATTATTCTAGTTCGAGAGCATGTAGAAAGCTAGAGTTGATACATTGATTTGTGTGGCCCTATGCCTGTTGCATCTGCTTTTGGTTATAAGTATGTTATGACTTTTGTCGATGATTACGCCATGATGTGTTGGGTTTATTTTTTGAAACATAAATCTCAAGCATTTGAAACATTTAAAAATTTTCATGTATGGATTGAAAATGAAGCACAATCTCGTATTGACACTCCTTGTATTGATAATTGAGGGGAATATACTTCTAATGAATTTGAAAGCTATTTTCGTCAACATGGGATTAGGCATCAAACCACTGTCCCATACAATCCTCAATAGAAAGATGTAGTAGAAAGAATGAAGAGGACACTCTTTGAATATGGTACATTCCACACAATTTTTCAAGAATGTGAAGTTGGTGTTTTTTGGGGATGGAGTTCCGTGTGCAATGCATTTGTAAAACAAAAGTCCATCTTATGCTCTTGGCAACGAGACTCTATGAAATGTGGCATGGTCGCATTCCTTCTGTGAGGAATCTTAGGGTTTTTGGTTCCACTTGTTATGCCTTAATTCCTAAGAAGCAAAGCAAGAAACTAAGTGCAAGGAGTTGCAAGTGCATCTTCTTGGGGTACTCAAATACCACCAAAGCATATCATCTTTAGCATGAGGTAAATAAAAAGTTCATTCTTTCTAGAGATGTGATTTTTCTTGAATCCTCTAAAAATGATAAGACTGTTGAGTGGTATCTTAATCCTCTAAAAATGACAAGATTGTTGAGCAATAGCTTGATCATCTTAATAGATTTTCCCATTTAAAGACATTATGAGTTTGATAGTGAGATTCCACATCTAATCCGAGTTAATGAATTAGGGTTTTGGATGCTATAATATTGTATTGTAAACAAAAAATATAGTACAATGAGATATAGTGGAGAAACCCTAAGAAATGCGGGTTTTCCTCTTTTTGGGTTTCCAGGGTAAATCTCTATGTAATGTGTGTGAACCATTGATAATTCTTTTGTTTTAGATTCTATTTGGTATTGTTTTACTTACACTTGTTTATCAAAACTCTTCATCTGGTACCAAAGCAAGGTTATTGGATTTAATGGGACATGTTTGTTGATAAGGTTTAAGTCGTCTTGTGAAGAGCAAGGGTATCAGGTGTTTGCGATAAACTTGTGTTGGAGTGGGAACTTTGTGTAGTGAATCTTGTGCAAGGAAAATGGCGAGTAGTTCAAGAATAGAAATCAATAACTGTAACGATTAGAGTTTCAAATTATGGAAATTGAAGATGGAAGATCTTCTTGTAGACAGAGATCAATGGAAGGTACAAAACCCACTAGTATGTCGAAAGAAGATTGGGAAAAGATGGAGAGAAACTAGAAGCACGATTTGGCTCTTCCTCTCAGATTTAGTGTTGGTGACACTGTGGTTGATCATTTAAATGCCTTTAATACTCTATTAAGTCAGGTGGCCTCTATTGATATTAAGATAGAGGAAGAAGATCAGTGTATTACCTTGGTATGTTCTTTGCTAGATTCTTGGGATAATTTTGTTGTAGAAATCGAGACTGCCACTCAATCCATATTAAAGTTTGAGGATGTAGTTGCATCCTTGTTTTATTTGTAGGATGTGACGAATGATGTTTTTATTTGTGAGAGGTTGTTTTCAAGATAGGAAAAATAAGTCTTACAAGGGCACATCTAACTCTAGAGGTAGATCTAAATCTCCAAGATAATTTGAAAAGAAATGCTGGAAATGCAGTAAAATTGGGCATTATAAGAAAAATTGAAGATCTAAGAGTGTTGATAAAGGTAAGAGATCTGATGATGCCCCTTCCATAGAAACGTAACTCTTTGCAGAAGAAGGAGGTGATGCTTACTTGGCATTTATAGGTGCACATACAGATCATGATGTATGGTTGACCAGCTAAGGTGCTTCATTTCATATGACTCCTCATAGAGAGTTGTGAACATGAAAAGTATAATGAAGGCGATGTTTTCCTAAGAGATGACTCGATAGTCAAAATCATAGATCGTGGAAGGGTAAAGCTATTGCTCATAGATGGAAGGATTAAAACTCTTCTTGGGGTTTTGCACATTCTGGATCTATCCAAAAACTTTATATCTATAAGTAAGATGGGTGATGCAGGTGTGCATACTATATTTGAAAAGTATACATGCAAGATGGTTCGAGGTGAAGTGGTATTGATGCAGGGAGTTTGGATTGGAACTCTATACAATTTGTTGGGAAGCACTTTTAATGATGGGTGTAGCAATTTTGTTGATCTTGAGGATAACAATGAAGAAGGCATGACTCATATTGTCCTTGTAGACAAGACAATGCTATGGCACTAGAGATTGGGACATATTGAAGAGAAGGGCCTTCAGGCGTTACATGGTAAAGGTATGGAAGAAGGTATGTTTGATTGCTGATTAGATTTTGAATTTTGTGAACATTGCATATATGGTAAACAAAATTGGGTAAGATTCTCATTTGGTGCTACAAGAGCAAAATCAATCACAGAGCTAATACGTAATGATGTGTTTGGACTTGTTCTTGTTACATCACAAGGTAAATCTGTGTATTATGTTTCGTTCGTTGATTATTTATCAAGGAACACGAGTCTAATTCCTCCATAAGAAATTGAAGGTTTTTGGTAAATTTAAAGAGTGTAAAGCTCTTCTAGCAAACCAAGCAGAGAAGAAAAAAATGGTGTTGAGGACAAATAATGGTGGACAAATTTGAGGAATTATGTATAGTGTGGAATAGTAAGGCAAAATACTACTCCTTACAAATCTTCACATAATGGAGTTGCAGAAAGGATGAACAGGACGATGATGGAGAAGGCAAGGAGTATGCTTAGTGGTGTAGGATTATCACATGAATTCTGGGTAGAGGCAATAAATATTGCATGTTACTTGGTAAATAGATAACTTACATCGGTGGCACTGGTTGAGAAAACCGTGCATGAGGCATGGACTAGTAAAATACTCTCTTAAGCCGTGCATGTGCATGTTCGGAAGCAAAATAGGAGTTAGTTGGATAATAAAGATGAAAAATGTATCTTTATTGGTTATAAAGATGGTATAAAAGGCTATAAACTTTGGAACCCAATAATTAAGAAGAGTGTTTATAGTCGGCATGTTGTATTTAGAGAGGTTAAGGTTCCTCCTAAACAGGATGTCCAACCAAAGGAAGAACCAAAGGCAATAGAGTTTGAGATGGAGGGTGAAGATCTGACTCAATAGAAGAAGATGAACCAAAAGAGGAAGAACCTCATGTTCCAGCGTTGAGGGTATTTGTTCGTAAAGAAGGAAACTAGAAAGGTATATCCCACTCGATTTCCTCTCTAATTTTGCTCTATTTTTTATTATTGACAATGATCCTAGATCTGTTAGGGAGGAAGTGGATTCAATGGATAGTAAACTGTGGAAGAAGGTAATAATTGAAGAAATGGATGGCTTGGATAAAAATTAGACTTAGGATCTAGTTGAGTTGCCACCTAGAAGAAAACCTATTGGTAGCAAATGGGTCTTTAAGAAGTTGAATGCAAAAGGTATGGTGGAGAAGTACAACATTCGCCTAGTAGTGGAGGGAATTGATTTTGGTGAGATTTTTTTCTCTTGTTGCTAAATTAACTTATATTAGATTTCTTTTGTTTATTGTTGTTTCTTTTGATCTTAAAGTAAAGCAGATGGATGTGAAGACAACATTTCTGCATGGTGATTTGGAAGAAGAAATCTACATGAAATAACCAGAGGGTTTTGTAGTGAAGGGAAAGGACGTGCTGGTTTGGAAGTTGAAGAAGTCCCTGTATAGATTAAAGCAATCACCAAGAATGTGGTATCAAAAGTTTGATACTTATATATGGAACCTGGTTTCTTAAGAAGCAAAGATGATCAGTGTGTATTCCAAGCAAGTTGGTGATCATTTTATTTATGTGGTCTTGTATGCTGATGATATGTTATTGATTAGAAATAAAAAGGAAATCATTAAGGATGTCAATGCGTAGTTGTCTTCTAAGTTTGATATGAAAGATCTTGGTGCTGCAAATTTTATTTTGGGCATGGAAATTATAAGAGTTCGGACCAATAGAAGGCTCTGCTTGAGTTAGAGGAAATATGTTGAGATGATATCGTAGAGGTTTAATATGTAGGATTGTAAACTGATAAAGGTCCCTCTTTCGATAGATGCAACATTATCTATAGATCAATGCCCCAAGACTCAAGATGATGTAGAAGACATGTCACATATTCCCTATGCTAGTGCCATTGCGAGATTGATGTATGCTTTGGTCTGTACTACACTAGACATTGTCCTTGCAATGGAAGTTTTGAGTAGGTATATGTCAAAACCAAGGAAGGAATATTGGATAGTAGTAAAGAGGGTCTTCAAATATTTGCATGGCACTTCATATTATCAGCATGCAATTTGCCACCAAGGAAGGCCTGGACCTCACAAGGAAATAGATATACAAGGTTTTGTTGATGCAACTGGGTTGGAGATCTTGACCGCAGGCGATCTTCAAGTGGTTATGCCTTTAACTTATTTAGTGGAGCAATCGGTTGCATGAGTAAGAAGTAGGGTGTAGTTGCATTGTCAACTACAGGAGCATAATACATGGTAGCCACTCCTGGAAGTAAGGAAGCTATATGGTTGCAAAGATTGTGTTTTGGTATTGGTTTTGTTCAAAAGTAGTGAGAATAGGTTGTGATGACTCAAGTGCAATTTTTCTGGGAAAGAACCCTACTTATCATTCCAAGACAAAGCATATTGATGTACAATACCATTTTATTAGAGACACGTTTGAGCAGAACAAAGTACTATTGGGGAAGGTTGATACCTTGCATAATGTTGTAGATTCATTAACAAAGTTTGTTAGTACTAAAAAGTTCTCTTGGTGTAGAGAATCAATAGGCATTGTTTCCCTTGGCAACTGGTTTCATGAATGCTTCCCCTTTGACCCCTTGTTTCAAAGAATAAAGCGGGAGAATTTTGGATGTGTTGTACTATTTGTAGGTTCCCTGAGCAAGAGGGGTTCGATGGGGCTAATTAGCCCCCCTAGCTAGGGGGATATGGGGGGCCGGTAACCTCGAAATAATTTTTTTTGGTTTGTTTTGTGCTGTTTTCAACCTATGGTTTTGTGGCCTGTTGTAAACTAATTCAGGTTAAGGAACTAGGGTTGTAGTCCAATCTGGGTTAATGGATTAAGCTTTTGGATGCTATAATATTGTATTGTAAACATAAAATATAATACAATGAGATAGAGAGTGGAGAAACTGTCAGGAATGTTGGTTTCTTGGTTTTGGGTTTCTAGGGCAAATCTTTGCAATGGGTGTGTGAGCCATTGATAATGCCATTGGCTCTTACAACTCTTACAACTCTGACAAGTCTCCACATAAGCTCTAATTTATGACGGCTGAGATTCCATGGGCTCCCCTTTCCCTGAGAATTTATAACCTACTTTAGGGTATGGCAACACTTCCCCACACATTGAGAAGAAGACTGTATTCCCACAAAAATATGGGTTTGTTTTTAATGTTCTTCATTGAGGTTCTTTGCCATTGGAATCACAAGATGGCTTCTGCCCTGTCCCTACCACTGGATTTCTTAGCAGAAAAAATGACTTCTTACTCGATGACTCTCATTCCCATGCAGGCCACGGGTTCTTGTATCTCATGTAGGTGACATCTTATTCCATTCCTGTTTTATGTTGTGTCTTTCTATTCATCACGGTTGTACACTTCTAGACTCCTAACTCCTAACCAACAACAACTCTATCCCCATGACTCTAACATAGCCCTGCAATTTTATATCTAACTTCTCTTTTATCCATTCGGACATCCAAAATTAATTTAGATAACACTACTTTCAAAATTAATTTAATCTATAATCAACTTTTTTTCAAGGAAAACCTTTCCAAAACCCTCAGAGTACTTTCTCGTGATCCACCGTACTGTAAAAGAGGTAAGCCGTTGGTGCTAATTACGACACCTAAACCCGAGGGAATCGAAGAGAGTTGAAACTGTGGCCTCACCTACTTATGGTCGGAGAGATCTCACATTGGGCTCATGACCACTTGAACCAACCCTTGGGGCTAAAACAAATTGAAGGGTATAGGGGACTAGGGTAGGCTTTGATCTCTAAAATCAACTTTATAGATATAAATTTTCAATATTAAACAATCTATTCATGTCTTCTCATAGCAATGAATCTGTCCATTCTGTATTCGAACACTTATTGATTTTCTGGTCAATTTACTCGACTTTTTTTTATAGCCTCTTCTTGTGTGTGATTAGTTCCTCAATCCTTTTCTGATCTCCAGCAGTCCCTAGGTCCTTCACCTACTTCTTCTCAACCTTGCTTTAATAGCATGTGAGTTTTACAAATAAGAACATGGACAAAGGATGTAAACCATAATAAATTAAAGAAGAGAGAATGATATGCTTGGATCATCTATAATACGCTGTGGATGTCAATACTTTAAAGAGAGACAATGTCCCATACGAAAATCCTATACACAACCACTTTATTTGTTCAGCTTTAACCTAATATATTTATGATATGTGACATAAGTCACTTAATTGCTAACCTAAAGTACATTACAATTTTATCATATAACCATGATTATATGCTAATTTTAACATCCATTGGAGTTGTGAATGTCCCTTATTACGAGCATATGATGCAAGGTTTAATCTCCATGGCATGGCTCTTGGTCTACAGGAGTTATTGTAATCTATCAATGAATATTTGGTAACCCAGATTACGCCAAAATACAGACCTTTCGGATGGTGACCATGTCGGTCTTGTAATTCCCAGAATTATATGTATGCCCGGATTTTAAAATCAAGTGACTGATATGGCAAGATAAAAACATGGCCCAGTTTATGATTCTCCTTAAAAGTGATATTATCCAACTAATTTTGGCAGAATGTTTTTGGTTTGATGTTTTGGTGAGCAGATGATTCAATTCCACCAATGTTTTCGAGATGTGATGTTATATATATTGGCTTGAAATTTGCAGTTTCTGAATCCCTTCTTGTAGGTTTAATCCTATATTCTCTGTAGTTTGATAAAATATCTTTCATTGTTAGTGGGAAAGAACTATGTGAACATGCAAGTTTGTTTTCTGGTTACCTGTTAGTTGGCAGATTCCATATCCCGTTGGTGTTTTGTTTTGATTTTTTGCTAGCTGAGTGCACTGATCCATTTTTCTTATTGGGTTTACAGTGTTCTGATCAAAATTGTCGCGTAGCCTATCACCCACTATGTGCACGTGCTGCAGGACTTTGCATTGAGGTTTACACTTAGTCCTTTTATATTAATTTCTTTGAGATAATGAGGTTTGGGAATGTTAGAAATATATGAATCTCACATTATTACATTCCTGTTGGTCCTTAGGGTTGCCAAGTACTGTTTTTATTGCAGTTTCTAGAAAATCCTGTGGTTTATGTGTCTATCTTTATATGCAGGTTCTGGAAGATAAGGCTAGACATGCTGGATCTGCAGATGAGGACTGTGAACAAAATCTCCGTTTACTTTCCTTTTGCAGGAAGCATAGACAACCAGCAGATGAGTGGACTCCAACAAATCAGCACAAGCCCCTAACCCTCCGAGACTGTTCTAGTTACGATCCCCCATCAAATTTGTCTGGCTGTGCTCGTTGTGGTAAGAGTTATGGCTCATCTATTTTACTTTCATCATTCTATTCCATTTTATTTTTTTCAAGTATTTATAGCTGTCTGTCTGTGCTCATGCTTATTTCACTCATCCAGCCTATCATCTACTACATTGGTACTTAATGGAGAATGTTCTGATTGCAATAAGTTTAGAATCTTAGAAATAGTATATGAGCAACATGTAATACACCAAAAAACCTCCTTAACCATGTGAACTGTGTTATTTGCTAAGCTGTTTTGTTCGATTCACTGTTCATACGTCAAGAACTTATTTCATGTGCCAACAGAACCATATAATCACTCTGAAAGGCGGGGTCGTAAACAACCTGAAGCAGCCTCCATCAAACGCTTGTTTGTAGAGAATAGGCCATACTTGATAAGTGGTTGCCGTAGAAATGGACCATGGGCAGATGTGCAGCTCAATGCACAACCTGGGTTGAAAAGCAGCGGTGTAAGGGGTACATCATTACCTGTGTTAGCATCTGCAACTCAGTATTCAAGTATGCCTCAAGTGGATGGTTCTCGAAGTTTTATGTCAGATAAATATGAACACATGCGTGCTACCTTCAGAAAAAGGCTAGCATTTGGTAAGCTGCTTGAAAATTCTTTAAAGATCTTTAGGAAATGTGAATTGTTAAATTACTGTTCTGAGTTTATTTTTGAAAACACTTCATTTATTCAATTAAGAATCAAAACACATGTACATTAAGAACGTTGCATCCGGTGTCAGTTTACTGAAGAGTAATGTTAAGAAAATGCTTAGTTATGCTCAATTGCTTGGTAGTTTTATCGCTGATTTTTTTTCAAAAACTCATTTCACATGCTACTGATTTTCTATACAATCTGTTAATGCATTCCAAATACACGTTCAATTTAATTTCAATTTTTGAATTTCGCCCAAGTTTGTGTTAAATTATTGTAAATGTACCATGTGAAAGTCAGTTTTACCCCATTTTAAGTTTTTAAGACGTTGAGAGTGAAGAAATTTTATTTTTAGCATACTAAACACGAATGCTTTTATTCAGTTAATAGTAAATACAATTGGATGAAAAGTGTGGTGTTGGAGTTGGTTAATGGCATCCAGTGGAGAACATTTCTTGAACTTTACATAAACTTTGTAGCATGGTTAGCTTTTGGAGGGAACTAGTGCATATCCGTAGGAATTGATGAAATGAGAACAATGATAGCATCTGAAGATGCAAGAAATCCACAGCCAGTTTTTGGATCCAAAACATTTGTAACATTGGGTCTATCCTGAGTGGTTGTGGGATGAAGTGTTATCCTCCCCACCCAGGTCCTCCCCACCCAGGTTCTATTCCCCTAAGTGATGTTGAGCTCATATCAAGAATATTGTTGTATTGATTTCATGCCTGTTGTTGAATTTCACTTGTGCCATGAAGAATCTACCGTGGGTACCATCCTTGAAATGAGGGGAAGTGCCCGAGGGGTTTGTCCCGGGAAATTTAACTGGAAAAAAATCCTCAATTTATGAGGGGTCCCAATCAGCACAATTAGCAAGCTATTAATTGAGAACTGGGCACACAAATGCCGAATGATAAAAATCATTCTTGTGACAAGCTATCAGTGAAGAAAAGCACTCACAATTGCTGGAGGATAAGGTAGCGACCAATGGACAGGAAAACTGAATAAGGAAAGTAATTTAACGATTTGAAAGATTGTAAGTTGTAACCAGTTGAGATGTTCCAACAGGTGCATAACAATGCCATAAATGATCTAGTTTTTGGAGAAATACTCATAGAATATCTTTAACTAAGCTTCCGTGCTGCTTTTTCATAACTAGAATACCTGGGTCTACGCATTAATACAACCTCAATCACCTGGCTGCTTTTTGCTAGACCACACTCCCTTGTGCAATAAATGATCTTGGTTGCAGCTGGAGAGTGAATATGGGGATCAAACAAATTATGGTCCATTTGAAAAACTATGTTGTTTGGCATTAGTACACGATCCTAAATTCCTAATGATCAAGCAAGGATGCATAATGTGTAATTTTAGAAATATACTTCTGTACCAGCTATGTGCCTAATTTTAATACAAATTCCTCGTTAGCAGGTGAGGCATGGTCTGTTACTACATGAGGTATAATCAAATTGTTATCATTATATGAGCTGAAATTTGTCCCTAACTGAGTCTTTTATGATAATATTCTCTCTAGTTCATAAGAAGGATATGGGAACTTGTAATGAATCAGCCCTCGTTCATATCCTATAAAGTATAAACCTTAATATTGTTTTGCAATCTGCTTGTGGTTCTGTTTTGATTATCTTATGTTCTTTGTTCTTTTAAGTTCTCTGCTGGGATGCTCAGATGCTTTTCAAAAATAGTGTTGTTCATGGAGTGAATCATTTTATTACATTTACAATAATTATAGCCATAGGAGGGAAATTCTTATGGGAAATCTGAAAATCTCATGTGATATTTTCTCTTGGGCTTATTAGATTTATATCATAGATTCATGCGATGAGTTAGCCATGTCAGTAAAACAAAGATGTGAAACTAACTTAAAATGAAGTATGCAGTGGCATTCTAGTTTGTTAGCTTTGTCCAGGAACTTTGTCGAGAGAGCTATTGTGTGGTAAAAAATGATTAGAAATAGATGCCAAGGTATTTACCTTTAACACAAAGACCAGTTTTTCTGCCACTTCTAGCCATCTGAGAAAGGGCTTTTTTTTTCTCTGGGGTAAATTCATTCTCAAGGATATCTGGCACACCTAGACATTTTCCTACAATGCCCAGTTGCCTTCACTATGAAAAACACTACCAAAAATCGGTCTATTTTTTTATGCGACAGATATTGGACTCTAGGTGAGCGCAGCAAACCATTTTCTAAATCTGGAAACTTGCCATATCTACAGCCTAGTTACTTCTGAAATAGATTGCTGAGGAGTAATAATGCTCTCGTGATGACAGAAGTGGATTTCAGCTTAGGCTCTGTTAATGTTGGTGGGATCTTGATTCTCATATTTATTCTGTCCAGTGTAAAATCTGTGGTTTTAATGACATCATGCAATTGATATTGAGAATGGAGGGGATTGCCACTTTGGCAATAAACTGATTCTGAAAACTCTTGCTGTCCATAGGAAGGATTTGGATGAATGGAAAAGGATGATTGCTAGATGATTTTCTCTATGGAAGGATTTTCTCTGTGGTTTTAATGTGATCACTTGCATGGACCTCCTCAAGAGAAGTTGATTGTAGAATGAATGAAACTGGAAAAGAATTTCGTGAACAAACATTTCCATATCATAGACTGTGCTTAGCCGTGCATTGCCCAGGGAAAGGTATTGCCCCCAGTAAGAAGAATGCATTCTAGCATAATACATATTTGTTGCATTAGCTGGAGATTATGGCTCACTTCAGAGACGGCAGAAAGTGAACAAGATGACCCCATGAAATTGTAGTGGTTTGCTTGAGAGGAGGAGGAATAGAAATTGGCAAAAGAAGCAAGATTTTACTCCCTGTCCCATTAGTAACTTGAACTTGCATGATACAATCTACAGAATATCTGTTAGGGGAATGGATTCAGGGTTTCTTGTCTGTTTTGTTTGCATTATAACCACTTGCTATGCTTGCATTTTTGACATCTAGTGTAAAACTAAAGTTATGCAACGGCATTAGTTAGTTCTAAAGGTTATTCATTTGTAGTTTGTACTACTGCCTTTCAATCTTGAACAAATATTTCTTTAAGTCTGTCTCATGTCGACATTGTTCTTGTTTGATGGGAAACAAAGAGCAGGTTGGGTGATACTAGAGGTTTTATCTGCAGCCTCATCTTTTATGGGCGTAAATCTTAATATTTTTCTCATCCATTAAGCTGGGGAATCTTATTCCCAATTTCAATAAATGGAATGGTGATATATTTAGATGCCTTTAATTAAACGTGTCTCAATAATATTTTTTTTCAAGAACAAGAAAAATGTGAGCTCATCAATGGCAGATGTATTAATCTATATTGGATGCTACCTAATAACAGAAATGCAAAACCTTTATGGATATTTTGTAGGGCAGATGTATTAATCTATATTGGATGCTACCTAATAACAGAAATGCAAAACCTTTATGGATATTTTGTAGGAAAATCAGGAATTCATGGATTTGGCATTTTTGCAAAACAAGCACACAAAGCTGGGGACATGGTAAGTTTTGTGAAGCAGTTACTGGTCATTGGAAATTGCATTGCAAATTATGTTAGGGTTAAAATCTATTTTTTTATTAATGTGATCACTAGAAAATTACCCATTTGTTATGATACAGGTCATTGAATACACGGGCGAGATTGTCAGGCCAATAATTGCAGATATTAGAGAACAT
Source organism: Larix kaempferi (assembly GCA_027924585.1). Taxonomy (NCBI): domain Eukaryota; kingdom Viridiplantae; phylum Streptophyta; class Pinopsida; order Pinales; family Pinaceae; genus Larix; species Larix kaempferi. Next base: position 12,912,934 of record BSBM01000099.1, read on the forward strand.
TTTATTTATAATTCCTTAGTGGTAAGGGCGAGTTTGATTTTATGTTATTTGCAGTTAATGGTTGACAGTGTACACCGAACTACCTAGTGAGTTTCTTGCCACTTGTACATACTCTAGGAGCATTATGGAGCTTTGGACATTATTTTGCCCTGTGTAAGGAAATTACATGAAGCTGTCCCTTATCTTTCATAAACTGTATTGATGCTTACATAAGTCTTCCCAACTTCGAAATTGACTCTTTGATATGATTGTAATCAAATCAACGTTGTCCTGCTCAAGATGACAGTTTACAACTCAATTAGCTATTCCTTTGTAGCCTCTCCTGTGCTCACCCAAGGTAGTTACTTGTGGTTCTTTGATATTTTTTATGAACACCATACTAGTGTTGCCTTCAAGTCATTCAATTTTGTCCTTTCTGAAAGCCTTTTCACCCTACAATTGTTTTTTCTCTCAACAGAGCCATAATAATTTGCCTGTCTGTTTCAAACTATCTTTTTTCTCTGCAAGACAATCCATCTTTAATGTCGAATTGGTGTATGTTTATCCATATATGCCTCTTCTTGGATATGCATGAGCTCGCCTTTGCATTCTCATACAACCTGTTCTGGTCGGGTATATTTCAGAGTGTTTGGCTTTCATATTTGAAATTTCAAGCATACTTCAAATATTCCGAAAGATTCAATAATTCAATTGCAACTTTTGGGTATACTTGCTAGAACTTTCCCAATAATTTCAGTTTCAGGTTTTGAAATATTACCACACACATGGTTTGTTTGATCTTGCCAATTGGATGAGTGGTGTAAAGTTACTTCATAGGAATTCTATAATATATCCCTCCATTGTTACTGGTTTAGAGATCATTTCTCTTGGTCCTCGAATAGCTTGTTATATTTTGCGTTGAATTTTTTTGTTGTAAAGGTATAGGCATTAAAATATGTGGTACAAGTCTTTTCCATGTACACTTCATATGGTTTTTTGTCACTGCTTGTACAGGGTGCAGGTACTTATATGTTTCGCATTGATGATGAACGTGTTTTAGATGCCACTAGAGCTGGTAGTATTGCTCATTTAATCAATCATTCATGTGAGGTAAGAATCTTGATTTCATCGAAAGATGTTTTTTATTTTTCATTGTAGGTGGTATACCTTAGCAAAGCTGTTGCGATTTTGTGCTCAGCAATCTGTTTTAGATATTGTTGGTCACGGGTTTTATGGCATTCCAAGTTGTTGGGATTTGTTTTATATCATAGCATTGAATAGGAACTGACCTGTAAGCTCTCTGTAACAAACAGCCCAATTGTTACTCAAGGGTTATAAATGTACGTGGTGAAGATCATATCATTATATTTTCCAAAAGAGATATAGAGCAATGGGAAGAACTAACATATGATTACAGGTATGGGATAGGATTTCAAACGAATTTGTTTTATTGTTATATGTAGAAAACTAAATAAGGTACAAGAAATATTATTTGTTGATATATATCTAAACAGATCACAAATGTTTGATTTTGCTATATGACTCCATATTTACCAACACAAGTGGTCAGTATGAACTACTTTCGCCTTCGATATGAGCATAGGCCCATATGACAAGCTTATCATGTTGTGATTAGCATGTTATCTGTAATATCTGTGCAGAACTCCTAGGCAACAGTTGCTTCTCAATGCAAAGTAAAAATTGTGCAGTATGCTGTAGTATGAGTTTGAATCTGTGTAAAAATCCTAGGCAGCAGATTTGTTCTTTGCTGTCATTCATGGATGGATGCTCTAGATGGGTCTCCCATATAATTATCATAGAATGCAAAGGCCATCTATCATCATAAATGGACTCATGTTCAGATTGCAGTAAACATAGAAATTGGCAATGTGCCCTTGCTTTTTAAATTGAAGGGGTTCTTTTATTGCGCCAAAAGGTACTTATACAGCGTAGCATGGGAGAAATGTCAAGTGGGCAAAGCTGATGTCGCCATATGTTGGGCTTGAAAACAAAATTATAATACTTATAACAAATAAGAGTAATAGTACTATATGTTGATCAAATATAGATTTACATATCTCTATATATATGAATGAAAGATACGAGATTTACATAGAAAAGCTACAATACAGAGAGATAGAAAGAGATACAGATTTGCACATATATAGAAATGCTATTATATAAAAGAGATACTATTTCTACAATAATCAAGATTTTCTTTCTATATATCTATATCTCCATAAGTTCTGGGTTCTTGAGTTCTCAGTTATATGCACTGTAACCATCCCAGATCCATTTTATATGATAAACAAATTTGCACCTTGTTACACCTCATATTGTATGCGGCTTCACAGTGTGAGTTTCGTCACTTCGATGGGGGTGATGCACTTGGGTGTACACATCTTGATGGAGCCTCTTCTCTTCTTGACAGTGGATTACTTGATGAAGATTTTTGATTGAGGAGATTCACTTCCTTGTGGTAGATGGTCATCTTGTGGTTTGATGCTACTTGCATGCCTTTGGTTGATGGATCACCTTATTGATACTTCATTATGTGTTGCCTTGGTATACTTGTTTATCTAGGGAGTGCTACACTTTGCTCATGTATGATGGGTCTAGCCCCCCAAGGGGTTGGGTAATCTGGACATGAGGTAGTGGTGTCATATTATTCTTGGAGCATCCTAGTGATTGTGCATGATGGTGTTATGATATGGGTTTGTCACTAGGAGCGGGTGTTCCACATGGTCCCTTTTGTTAAACATGTGGTGGGGACATACTTGATCTATCACTAGGAGTTAACATTTTTCATATGTTCCTTTTCCTATGGTGTTGGTGGTATACTAGTCCCTTGGTGGTGGTGTGCCTAGGTTGAGCCTAATGTTTTATTCTTATCATGGTACCATGGCGGGGCTTTGCTAGGAGATACAACTTAATTTTACATGGTATGACACTTTGATGGAGCATAACCCCTTGTTGGCACATATATTCATGTTGATTTAATCATTCATTGGTTATTTGGATGTGGAATATGGTTGTGTTAGCGCTCTAACCTTTGTGGCACACATGTTCATGTTGATTTAATCATTCATTGGCTTTTTGGAGTAGGACTCTGGTTATATTAGAGCATTAACTTGAGTAGGACTATGGTTATATTAGAGCATTAACTTGAGTAGGACTATGGTTATATTAGAGCATTAACCTTTGTACATACATGTGGAGGTTGATTTAAGGACTAATTGGAGAACTTTTACCTTGGAGGAGGCCCACATTTGCTACTTGTGCAACATTGGAGTGTTTTCTTATTTTCTTGGAGAGTGCGCATGTGAAGACCAATGTTGTTGGAAGTAGGAGTGCGAAGCGCAATTTTCAAAAAGCTTCCATGAGTGGAGTGTTTTGTATTTAACACATATATAATTATATTAATACATTTTGATGCTAATGGATTAATGATGATCATTAAATCATCAACCATTTAGTGCACATATAACATCAATCATCTAGCAGCTATAACTGATAACATTGTCAATAAATGATAAATCATCAACCACAACATCAGCTCTCAAGTTTCAACATATAACATTTTCCATCAACAAATTCTAACCGATAACTTCAACAATGAAATGAAATAGAGCATCACATTCATCACCAAAGAGTTGTAGGATGGAATTAACAATTCAAACTTTAAAGGTAGGTTCAAAGTTGAAACTTAAACTATCATATAATGTTTACAATATAGGCCATAATAAAGACAAAGTACTAATCTCTAGCCTCTAGAGTCTAGAGATTACTTCTTAATAGTAAAAGACAAATAGATCTACCGTCTACTAAGCTTTCCTCTTGTTACGAGAAACTTCTAGTTTCTTTTCCCATGATCTATGAACAAGAGTAGGAGTTGTTGGCCATGTTTGTGTAACATGAGCAACAACTACATGCCCCCCACACAACACTGGATGTTGTGAAGCTAAAGGTAAAGTTCCTATATCTAGAAGCTTGCTGGTTGTTGGGGGTGGCATCTCTGCTGCATGAATCTGATCACCATCATGATCACCCAAAAGTTTAGCCTCCAAGCACTCTAAAGCTATGTCTCCATCCTCCAGTCTAGCTGCCTTTGGATTGTTGTGCCAAGTCACATATATTCTATCATTCTTTGCTGCCTCACAATAATGGGACAACGATCTCAAGTTGTAGAGCACATAAACCAAACTTTCTGCCTGATCTACATTCAGGCTATTTCTCTTTATGTTGTGGATGAAGACTTAGGTGCTCCAACATCTTTGCAAAAGAAGTATTAAGAACCTATGAAAGCACCCTCATCGCCAATTTATGTAGATATGTGGTATAGGAGCCATACATGTTCCACCATTTGACATGATTAAACCTATCTTGATCCTTTGTTGCATGCAAGTTAGCAAAGACTCCATGTTCACTGATGTACTTGTTCTATTTGCTTTGTACTTTAGCACACTCTTCATTAGGGACCAACTTGTCTAGAGCAAGCATATACCCATTTTGCACCTTTGGATCTATGTGTGGTTTTCTCCTAAGCCCAACCCTAGGTGCTCCTATGCAACAGAGGTGGAGACACTTTATTATTTCATGGAGCATTTAACATGGTCAACCAATCACTCACTTGAGGATTTGTCCCACTCTTCTTGAGTTCATCTTGTTGAGGTTGTAACCATTCCATTATTTTATTATTGATTGACTTGTCTTATGGATGTGGTTACATGAGAGTGTTATATACAAAAGGTATTTATAATCAATAATGAATAATAAATAAAAATCCTCGATCGGCTAGTTGAAGCCGTGAGAGAGGTCGCGCGAGAGTGTTGGTTTTCCGTAGAGTGTCGGGCCGCAAGGCTCAGATCCGGCCTCCATTGATAATGGTCGACTCCTTTACATAGAGATCACATGATTGCTCGTCTTCCCGTGGTCAATCCCCCAGTGAAATTGACAAACAAGTATATGTGAGGAAGACTCGCTCAAGAGAGAGATTGCCCTTGGATTTTGTGCCTCTGGATGGTTGTGATTTAAAGGGTTCTCATGATGTTATTGTCTCCCTTGATCAGAAATTCGCCATTGTTGTTGCTGTCATCCAGAATGAAGAATGGCCGCCTCTTCCCTAGCTTAATTATTTTGGATCTATTCCTCTCAGGCCCGATCTAGTGGTAAACTTAGCAGGTGATTTCCGATTTGTAGATGTTTGAATGAGGGTTCCGCTTTAGAGTTGACTTCATTTGATTCGCAATCACCTATTCTGATTATTGAAGTGAAGCCAAAGACAATTAAAATAGGTGAGAAACTCTTGATTGATAGTAGTGAGGCCCTTGCCTCGAACCAACCTGATTCTTCCATCTTGGTGGTTCAAAAAGTTGAAACCCCTACACCTCATAACATTGTTGCAGTAACAAAGAGTGTGTAGAAGGACGACAGAACCTGGAATGTCGAGGAGTGATATTATATTTCCTTCACTGCATGCCGGATGAGGCAGCCTTCAACAAGTTGTGTTTGTTAAACTAGGAGGAAAAAGGAGTCTCATGGAATTCATATTGGGGTTTGGGTTACAAATATGTTTGTATTATGTTTAACACTAAAGTGACAACTCGACAAGTTCTTCAGTATGGTACATGTCATCTTGCGGGTTCCCTAGCTTATGTGCAATCTTGGAGAGATGAATTCAATCCGGATGATAGAGGCTTGAGTTTCCTTTATGGCTTGAGTTTCCTGCACTTCCTGTTGATCTGAGGCCCTTTGTGGATTTGTTCACTCAACGGTTTGGCAAGGTTTTGATCCCCGACGACAAACATAACTCTTTTCGACCTAATCCAAGAGTTTGTGTAGAGGTTGATTTAAAAAAACTGCCTCCCTTTATTTTAGTGATGATTGTTGATGGTGTCCGACAACATAAGGTGCGGTATTTGAATTTGTCGAATGCATGTTTTGTCGGCCAAGCGTAGGATCATCTCATCTGTGATTGTCCTTACTGAAACCCCCCTCCATGGGATTCCCAATCTGCAAAAGATGCAGGTGTTTAAGCGGCAATGGCTCAACCTAGTAAGGGTGGCTCTTTAGTTGGTTTTGTCCAGGTCACCAAGGAAAGCACTCGTCAGGTTTTTACTGGAGGGCCTAGTCCTCCTTCGGCACCCGGACTTGGTTCCACGACAGTTGGAGTTGTGGATAAGGAGATACAAAAAGGAACTGGAGGTTTGACTCAGTCAGTAGTTCCCAATAGCTCGGGTGGCCCCCTAATCAACCCCTAATGCCAGATCATGCAGACAAATTCAACGAGTGGTAGTGTTCTGATTCAAAATATGGAGGTGGATGCGGGATGGCTGTTCAAATCTAACAAGTGCAAAGGGACTTTGTCTCCGGCTGCTTTAGAGAGATTTGGTAGCAATGTGATCCCAACTCCGAAAGCCTCAAAGGAGGTTGTGACCCACTCTGCTGAGAGGGGGCACTTGGTTCGACACCTTGGCCAATTTGTTGTTCCTTGAATGAAGCTCTCGCTATCTTCTTGGAATGTTAGAGGGATGACGATCCCAAGTAGGAAGTAGGTTGTTCGAGGAGTTCTTCAGAAAGTGAAGCCAGAGATAAGTCTTTTTGTAGGACGTCAAATCAGTGGGATTTGAGCTTTGTAGCTGTTGTCGCTGGATGCACCTCGGGAAAAAGGGGGTTAGTGTGGCAGCAATCTTCAAGCCACTGGGTGCGTCCTTGGGGGCAAGCAAAGAGTTGAGATACTGCCACTCAACACTCAACTCTTCCGTTTGGGCCAACTCGTAGCGAAGTCAAGGGTGGTGGTCCCTATGGAAATAAACTATGGCCTTTAAGCTAAGTTAGAGAAAGAAAATGAATCTAGGAGTTTGAATATGAATTAATACTGAACCCGAGATTGCAACATGAATTAAATCAACATGTAAAAAGATAAACCCATCTAAACATTGATATCATTTAATTGAATAAGTGCATTTGTTGCAGATTGTACCAGTGCCAAATGGAGTCACATAAGTTTGGAGTGCTGTTGTGTCGTGAAAGTATTGCAAGAGTCTCGTTGGTCGGTTTTAATTGATTTATTATGATGTGTGGATTAAGGAGTGGGTTAGTTCTTGGTTTGGCTCAACTCCAACTTAGTCCATCGAACTGAGCGTAGTGACAACTATACCAAGGGTCCAACTGGGCGAGGCATAACATGCTTAAAGTAGCTCACTGATTGTGTAGTTAGTTTCACGCAACCTCCCGTGTTCTAGTGATCAAGTTTTTGTTGGATTGCCCTATTAAGCTAGTCACTTAACTCCCTTTCTGATGTGACCAACTGATCAAACAAACCGTAGAGATTTAGAGCATATAGGGAGGCTAAGCCTTGGTTAATTTTAACAATGATTTATTAAGAGGCTGAGAATCTATTTTCACCTACCGGGGACAAACCCTTTCAATTTACTTTGGGAATGCACAACCTAAATTATTCGTTGATAAAGTACACAAATTTATTGACGGTTGAGAATCTCTTTTCCCTTTCGGTACTTCGGGAATGCATAGCTGGATTTAGTTTTTTATGTTTGTTAATTGTGAAAATAGAGTACAAGATTGTAAAAGGAAAATTGTGAAAGTAAAAACTAACTATACAGCCTGTTAGGGCGGATTGTGTGCATGTGTTTAGCAAGAAAAAGTAAGAAAAAACAAACCACAAAAACTACTTTTATTAATTTACAATTACAAACTTTTGAGGTGGATGCCTTTGGTCCTTATGAATCTGGATCCAAAGGCTTACAAGGTTTCAAAAATAATACAAGATGGAAGAATATTGCTCCGGGAAGCTTTGGATGGCTTTAGATCTTCGATTTTCTGGCAACACTTCCTCTTGTTATGGCGATAAAAGTGTGAAACCAGCCACCTGAAATGCACCAAATGTGCCCAAATAAACGTTAAAAGCATACATTTTTTACTAATCTTAAGTACCGAAAGATAAGAAACTTTAATAAACACAAGTACCAATTAGAAAAACTAGATCCACTCTAAAATGATGAAAAATCAGTTTCGAGTTAAGATGAATGCAAACTTATAGAAATAGCTATTGATTTTATGATATTATCTTGTTATAAATTTGTTGTAGAAACTTCTTGTTATCATTTTAATATAAACTCCTATTAATGGAACTCTTTCATTTAAGAGTGTTACTCCCTAGATTCTATGCAGTGCACCGTTCTAGATGTGCCAAGGAGGGGGATCCTTTTGCCATTGTAAAAGGTCAAGTTGGGGCTGCTTTATGTAAAAGTGTTGGTCTATCGATGTTCTAGACCCCTTGGTTGGTCATGGCAAGTCTTCTTGGTCCTCATTTTAAGGTGTACTAGTCTTGTGTCTTTGCGGACTACCCCTTGATGGGTGGTAACTCCTCATCATGTCGAGCATTTATGCCTTGGGTAGGTATTGGTGCACTTTGGGGTGACTCCATTAGGACACATGGCTTAGGAACCCCTAGCCACACTCATTATTTCATGCTTTGTAAAGATGATTGCATGTGTAAGGGTTGTCATACCCGCCCTAGAACACCTCTATTACCCCCACTTGGACCTCAATTTTTTGTACTACCCCTCCTTTTTGGTCATCCTAGTCAAAGAATGCAAATCGTCCACCATTAAAAGCAACTTTTGAATGCCATACCAAGCAAGGAGTTCGTTGAGGGAAAAAGACAATTTGTTGGGGTTAGTTGGGGCATGATGTCTTCTTTCCAAGTTCAACATTCATTTGTTGAAGCTTTCATCAATTATTTCTCATTATTTTTATGTTTTATGAGGTTTAGTCCCCAGATTGTGGGTGACAAACCCTACAAATAAATTTTAACTCAAATTAGATATGTCGGTCTAGAGGAGGAAAAGATAGGACTTTTCTCCTATAAATAAAGCACCCTCCTCTCATTTGTAACCAAGATCATGGGATCGATATGATTGCAATTTTATTTCTCTTGTGGTATATGAGACTTGCAGGAGTCCCTCTAGCTTCGCTCCACCTTCCAGGGACATTTGCAGTTGGGACCACTCTCCACTTAGAGTATCACCTCCTTCTTTCTAGTGCTACCTTCCTTTAGAGGCATCAAAAGAGAGACAAATGGAGGCACTGACCTTGGCCGCTCAGTTAGGACACGATAGTCCACCTCTGCCTCCGCCCAACACCAGTGGTGGGGATAGTTTCGATTCCATCGCGATAGTCAGATGACTTCATCCAAGATACGACAACAGGCTCCCTCCTCCACACAATGACGCAATACCCATTGTAGATCCTCTTCTAGCTCTTCTAGCTATTCCTCCAGAGATAGTTTTCTTCTGAGCTTCCTCCAGTCAGCCTTGGATGGTAGGAGAGGTACTCTTGATGCTTCTGGCTCGGATGGTAGGAGAGGTACCCATTGTAGATCCTCTTCTATCTCTTCTAGCTATTCCTCCATACATAGTTTTCTTTTGATCTTCCTCCAGTCGGCCTCAGATGGTAGGAGAGGTACCCCCGATGCTTCTAGTGTTTCCAGTGCCCCATGATAGTGGCAGTGTCACCATTTTTGCATCACAGCTCTTGGATCCACTCCCTTTATACATTTTTCTTTCTTCGATCAACTCTCTTCATATCTCTCTTAATATATTTTTTTCCGAGAATGACTTTCCATTTATGGAGTTAGAGTTAGGTTTGAGTTCTGCTCTTAGATTTTCATAGGAGCTACTTTTGGGCTCCCTCTTTATATTGTTATCATGGTACTACACAGTCCCATTGACCTACTTTTGTGGCCATTTGTTGGACATTTTAAAAATTATCTTATCTTATCTTCTTGGCATGTTCTAGGGTTTTAAGGATAATGCTTGATGTTTTGAGGCTTCTTTGCAATCTTTCAAGGCTAATTCAAGGAGGAAGCATTCTAGGTTTTGCTTCTCTTCTCCTTTTTCTCCATTAAATGTGGTAAGATCTTGAACCTCTTGTCTTGCATTACTGTTGTATCCAAGGTAATAATATTTTGGGGTTTCATCCATGCTAGTTTAGTCTTGTTTGGTGAAGTATTGTTCTCGGAGAATCCCTCTTGTTTTGGGCCTTGACATCTTTGTTTGTCCTAGTTAGGTCAAGGGCTAATATAACCTAGGGTTTCTAGCCTTTGCCCTAATTCATTGAAGCATTGAATTGTCAATTTCTGAGAGGACGTCAACCTCGATTTTTCTCATTGACCTAGGGATAAGACTAAGGTCTATTTCCCTCTTCGTCAAATTACAAAACCTTATTTCTTATATTTGAAAAATACAAAAAACAAATATATAAAAAGGCCCTAAAAATCAAATATCTTGGAAAATCCAAAAATATTTACTGCTGTTATATTTTTGTTGTTATTTACAGAAAGGAGTACTGCTGTTTATTTATTTATGAGTTGTTTAATTTCTTGGAAAATCCATAAAAATACAAAAATCATAAAAAATTCCATGTTACAGCTTGATTTTGCCCTAAAATAGGGTGATGCCAACCGTAACAGGCTGCTACAGCCATAACTGCAGGTCTGTTCATCCATTTACACTCATCTATTTGGGCTGCAGTTAAGCCTTGGGGGGCTCGGAGGCATATTTCCATCACCTGTGGGTGTTGTCAAAGGCCCTAAGGGGGTTTTGAAGCTACAGCCATACATTGACCTCAAAATTTTGCCAACTTGAGCTACAATAAAAGGTTACAAGTTATGTTGTTAGGAAACGTGGGTACGGGGACGGGAATGGGTACGGGTATGGGGACGGGGACGCCACTTTTTGAAGCAGGGTACTTCGGTACGTCGGGGGTATTGTAGACACACACACACACACACACACATATAATCTATGTTGCACAAGTTTCTGGAACGCGGGTACGTTGGGTACGTGGGTACGAGTATCCGGTACAGCTAGAAGCTTTGCCCAAATTTGCAGGAAACGTCGGGTTGGGAGCGGCAATAATATATATTAATTTTTTAAAATATATTACAAAACATTAAAGTGTTAAAAAGACATAATTGATTAATTTCATAGCTTAAACTATTTTAGCTTCTTAAGCCTCTAGTCGTGTCATGAAATTCCATCTTTTTAAATTTGCTCACTCCTCTAGGCCCACATTATACAAAAATTGGGTTTGTGTGACCTGAAGTAAACCCTAACTATGCATGACTCTAGTGCCATGGTATGTTTTGTAAATTTGACCTACAACTTTATCCCAATGTACGAGTTCGTAAAGGAAAATTGCATACATATATATATATATGTGTGTGTGTGTTTGTGTGTGTGTACGAAGCACAAATAACTTCATAAGTCATAAGATTCAATATTTTTTAATTCCTTGGTTCAACACCATCTCTATTATTGCTCCTAAGAGTGCTTAGTATTTGGGTGCCTTTGCATTTTTTTGATGGTAACTACTACTTACTTCTTATGTGAATGAAGGCTTGATTGTTTCAAGTTCAAGTAACAAACTTTCAAAGTCTTTAGTATTTTGAGTTTGATGTGGTTTATGATCCTAAATTGCTATATCAATCAATATGAATAACATAAGCTAGCTATAAACATTTGAGACATGAATTAAATTTGTTCAATATCTTAGTATTGTATAAAGACGCATGTTTATTCACTTAAGTACACTGGCAGCTTATAGTTTGAGTGCAAATGGATCTAAACATTTAAGAGGTGTGAGCCCTCTTAATTTATATAACCTTGAAAATTTAAAAAATGGCGTTATTGATAGATTCAATTGGAATTTTGATTACTGGTGATTTCTTGGAACAATAAACAACAATCATTTAATTGATTTTCGACACTTTTCTTATGATTTTGGGCTCCACATGGTTGGGAGCTTGTAGAAGCTCCCTGTCTGTTTAGGAGCTTCTGGAAGCTCCTAAACAGACAGGGAGCTTCTACAAGCTCCCCCCAAAAAGGGAGCGGCTAAAGCAAGTTCCCAAAAAGCTCCCAAGCTCCCAGGAGCGGGCAAACACCAGGTACGGGTTACCAAATGAAAGTTTTCTTGGATTTCAACCCAAGCTGGATTTCAAGTCAACTTGCCATTGTTTAATGCCCAACCCGGTTTTTGTTAATGGCTGGAAATGACATGTAATTTTCAGACTTATAAAACATAGCTGAAACTCAATATTACAGGCAAAAAATTAAATATTCATGCACACCATAAAAAATTTCAGGCTCAGAATTTTTGGCCAATAGCCCAGGAAAAACCCCCAAGGGAAAACCTGTCAGAGAGATAATTATTTATTTCATTAGAAAATTTCAGTACAAAAATTTATGGTCAAAACCACTTATCTCAACCAACAAATTTTTCACCCAGAAGCTGCCTCAATTTTTGTGTTGAAGCTGCCTCGATTTCTGTGCTGAAGCTGCCTCGATTTCTGTGTAGTCTTTTTCTTGAAAAACGTGTCGGAAATATAGCCAAGTACGGACCTTGAAATTCATGCCAGTCTGTTGTATGGATTTACAACATTAAATGCCGCAGTACCGTCCTCGGTAACTGTGCCACCAACCTCGAGAAATGTGCCCAGAAATATCACCTAAAAAATCGTGCTGTACGGTCCAACATTTAATGTTGCTGTACGGATTCTTGATTTGTGTGCCCTGTACGTTCATGCTGAAGCTGCCTCTGGATTTGTGCTGTGATATTTTCTTGGGAAATGTGCCTTAATTGTCCTTGAAATCCGTGCTGCTGCTCAATAAATGCTCATGGAGCTGCCTCGATTTCTGTGCCCTCTCTCTTTCTTTTCACTCTCTTCTCCACAAAAAAAGGTGAATGCAAAATGCCTTCCCTTGCTCTTTTTGACTAAACCCTAGGGTGAGTGAATGGTCATCTAATCCAATGGCTGAGATTAGATCAGATGAGTGGATGAGAATAAAAGCTCATTTAATTCTCATAAAAATTAATTTCACTCACCTCACTTAAATTTATCTAAAAGTGACTTTAATCCCTAAAGTCAAATTAAAAGCTCATCACAAGTCATTTAATGCAAGGGTCACTTTATTTCCCCCTTTTAAGTGACTAAGGCAAAAGTCACCCTGGAGAACACTTTCCTAGGTACAAAAATCAACATTCCCTCTTACCAAGGAAGGTGTTCTGCACCACTCCCAACTTGTTCCTAAAGAAGACAAACTTGCCTCGCCCTAGGGATTTTGTCAGAATGTCTACAACCTGCTCATCAGTGGAAATGTATGGTAACTCCACAACTCCTCTTTGAACATTGTCTCGGATGAAGTGGTATTTGATCTCTATGTGCTTAGACCTGTCATGAAAAACTGGATTCTCAGATAGCTGGATGCAACTCTGATTGTCACAGTAAATCACTGTGGGCTTCAGCTCTTGACCAAAAAAATCTACCAATAACTTGCGAAGCCACAGTGCCTCGTAACTAGCCTGACTGGCTGCGATGTACTCAGCCTCAGCAGAACTCAAAGCAACGGACTTTTGCTTCCGACTGAACCATGACATTGTTGTCGAGCCCAAACTGAAACAACAACCGGAAGTGCTCCTCCGATCCATCACAATGCCTGCCCAATTTGAATTCGTGAAGCCAACCAAACTAACACCACTTGAACTCCTGTAGTCCAAACCAAAATCCACTGTCCCTGCAAGGTATCTCAATACATGTTTTGCGGCTGTCCAGTGCACTCTCCTAGGCTCCACCATGAACTGACTGAGAGTGTTCACCGCAAAACATAAGTCTGGCCTGGTGTTGACTGGATACATCAATGAACCAATGAGCTGATGATATAATGTAGGATCTACCAACTCTCCCTCAGAAGCATGTAGCTGCTTCTAGTTGGTAATCATAGGCATGGACATAGGCTTGCAATCATCCATCCGAAATCTCCTCAGAATATCAGTAGCATGCTTTCCTTGTCCCAAGAAAATATGACCAGGCTCCTGCCAAACCTCCATCCCCAAATAATAGTGCATCAACCCAATATCTGTCATCTCATACTCTGAAGCAAGATCTCTCTTGCAAGCTGCAATGAGACGCTCCTCCCCAGTGATAAACAAATCATCAACGTTCAACAGAAGAATGATTGGATCCCCATGAACCACAATGAAGTAAAGATTGGGATCAGCCTCACTCTTATGAAATCCCATCGACATCAGATATGCATCAATCCTTAAATACCAAGCTCGAGTAGCTTGCTTCAGACCATACAAGGCCTTCTTCAGCCTGAACACATGAGAATCCCTCCCATGAATCTCAAAGCCTTGAGGCTGCTCCAAATAAACCTCCTCCTGCAGAAGACCATTGAGAAACACGGTCTTCACATCCATCTGGTGGATCTTCCAACCCATCTCTGCTGCCATGGAAATCACTACTCTAATGGAAGAATATCTAGCAACCGACGCAAAGGTCTCATCATAATCTACTCCCTCTATCTGTGAAAACCCCCATGCCATAAAGCGAGCCTTGAACTTCTCCACATTGCTATCTGCAACATGCTTTACCTTGTAAAGCTACTTGGAAGTCACCACTGACTTCCCCTCTGGTCTCGGTACAATCTCCCATACATCATTCTTCATGATGGAATGGTACTCTTCCATCATGGCATCTCTCCAAACCTAATGCTGAGAGGCCTCCTCAAAAGTAGAAGGCTTCGAATCACGAAGACTAGCAACAAGTGCCATACCCAATCTGTCAGGCATCACAACTGTCCTAATTGGCTCCTGGGGCCTACCAAATGACTCTGCTTCCTTCAAGGTCTCCCGAAGCCATTTAGGCTTCCTCTTCCCGGAAGGTGGCTTCCATACCGGTCTCTCCTCATTTGAAGAATTGCCAAAAGTAGATGGCCCAACAACCTGTGAACCAATAGCTGATGAAGTAGCCACTGGTGAACTCAGTGGTCCAGAAGCTGCAACTGGTGAACTTGTGACCTGAGATCCAAAACCTATCCCCGAAATACTTGTTGGCTGTGCCACTGTACCTGTAGAACCTATGCCCGCAACCTGTGGACCAGTAACTCCGGAAACCTGTGATCCAGTACTCTGAACTGAAGGTACATGTGTCACTTGAGGTGTGGGAACCCGTGACTCCTCATACTCCAACTCTCTAGACTTCCTGAAGGTTCTCTCCTCCTCAAACCTCACTTCCCGCCTCACAACAACTTTTATGAGTGCAGGAAGATAAATGCGGAAAGCCTTTGAAGTCTCACCATAGCCCTCAAAGATGCCCTTCTCTGCAGTGGGATCCAACTTTGTCCTCTTCTCAGAAGGGACATGAGAGTAAGTCAAACAGCTAAATATACGAAAATGAACCACCTCAAGCTTCTTACCTGTGAACATCTCCTCAAGAGTCTTCCTCCCCAAGGCACGGTGGGGATTCCTGTTCTGAAGGTAAACAGTTGTACTGCAAGCCTCGGCCCGAAGGAAGAAAGGAAGACTTTGATCATGAAGCATATCTCTCGCTGCTCCCACAATAGCCATGTTCTTCCTTTCAGCCACTCCATTCTGCTCAGGAGTATATGGAACTTTCAACTGTCTCTGTATACCCTCCTGTCTACAAAACTCATCGAAATCATTGGAGGTATACTCACCCCCATTGTCTGACCTCAGAACCCGAATCCTCCTTCCTGTTTGATTCTCCACAAGAGCTTTGAACTCTTGGAAGGTCTGCAAGACATCAACTGACTTCTTGCTCCTCAAGAAGTAGATCCAGGTTTTCCTGGAATAGTCATCGATGAAAGACACATAATACTCAAATCCTGTCAAGGAAACAGATGACATAGGACCACATAAATCTGAGTGAATCAAGTCAAGTACCCCTGCTGACATGCTGTCATTGCTCGAAAAAGCAGTCTTGGTGTACTTTCCCAAAGCACACACCCTGTAAACATCATTATGCCCTGTGTTGAACTCTAGTAGACCTGTAACCATACTCCTCAACAATCTCAAGTTGGATGATGCAAATGGGCCATCCTCCGATGCCATAGCTCGCATAGCTCACTGCTGCTGTGTGCCAAAGCATGCTGGGGATGAAATAAGAGCTTGTATAGTTTCCTGCATCTAACCCCAATGTCCAAGGAGGTAGATGATCCGATAGTCTTAGGGAATATACGCACATGTCTATCCACGAAACAAACCCGAAGACCCCTATCCTCAAAAGTGGAAACCGATACCAAGTTCTTTTTTAGCCCAGGGACAAACAACACATCCCTCAAAATCATAGGACTCATGGACTCCCTCTGAAAAGTAATGGTCCCACGACCAACTGCTCTGACAATGGTGTCATCTCCTAGTACAACCTCCACATCTACACTTGTCTGTGAAAGCTCAGAGAACATCTCTTGAGCACTTGTCATATGACTCAAGGCTCCGCTATCAATATACCAAGTGCTGGTGGTGGAAGCACCCATCTAATGGCCAGTCAACAAAGAATACTCCATCTCAGTATCCAAATCAGTGCTGGTAATAATAGAGGCTCTCTCTCTCTCAACATATCCAACACAAAGAGAAAACTCTCTCTGAAATCTCTCTCCAAAATCATCAATCTCTGCTGAGGCTACTGTCTACTGCTTCTTCTTCTTCTTTGGACACTGAGAAGCATAGTGCCAAATCCATGACAAGCAAAGCACTTGACTTTGCTTAAGTCTTTCTTTTGCCCACCCTGCTGCTGCTGCTGCTTGGCCCCACCCTGCTTGGGGCCCTTCTTCTTCTTCTTTCCCTTTGCAGTCAATGCCACATTCTCCTCATCCTCCCTACCCTGTGAAGAGCTTCCCTGCACAAGACCTCTCCTGGTCTCTTCCTGTACAAAATCATCCCATACTCTATCCCAGGAAGGTAAGTTCTCCCTGCCAACTATAGCCTACACAAAAGCACCCCAAGGCTTGGAAGCCCCATTCATTGCTGTCCGCACAAGCTCAGTAGCTGTAACTACCTCCCCAACTGCTACTAGCTCATCTCTAACCTGAGATATCTTGGTAAGGTAAGATGTCACTCCCTCTCCACCCTTCATCTTTATACCCTTTAGCTTCTCTCCTAGAACCATCTTCCGGTTCTCATTAGTGCTTTGGTATAAACTAGTCAAAGCATCCCACATTTTATATGCACGGTCTTTACCTGAAATGTGTGGAATGATGTGGTCTTTAATTGCATCAAGAATAATTCTCTTAGCCTTATAAATATTTGATCCAAAGATCACTACTCCCTCTAGATCGCCTTGAGATCTCAAGCAGTATGAGTCTCAATATCAGTATATCTCATAAAAATATAGACTCAAACAACTAGATCTGCATTTACGAACTGAAATATAAATGCAATCAAACACATAAACAACAGATGTACCCTAGAACCCTTTCGGGAAAAAACCAACTAACTGTGGGGTTATCTTCCTCTCGAGCCCAGAGCATATAGATATAAATGAGACAATACAATACAGGATTACCTCAGCAGGTAACTCAATTGGTCCAGAACTTGACAGACTCTACTTTGCATGCATCCAGCTGATGCATGCACTAGATGAGTAAGCCCCAACTGTCAAACTAGATCTGAGTGCTCTGAAGATGCCTCTGACTGATCTGCTTTGAAATTGAAGAAGCCCTCTGATGAACTCGGCCTACTTTGCATGCACAAGTGCGCCCTCCCTCCAGATGTCAAATGCTCGTACCGGACTGGATCTCAACTGATCTGAGCTCTGGTCGTCTCTAACCTTCCTCCAATGCTGAGGCAAGGCTATCCTGGAAGTCTTAGACTCCAAATCGGTCAATCCAGCTCACAACGAGCTTCTTCCTCCTCAGGAAAAACGTCCTCCTCCAAGAGAACTCGGCCTCCTCCAATCTAATTAGAAATCATACTGTTGAGCTCTCTCAGCTCACAGTACTGGGTGTCTAGCCTCTCTGGAACTGAAGGTCACTGATCTAGCTCAGATCTGACCTTCCTAGCTCCTGCAACAACTCCTCTCTCTCTCAGAAAGTCGCCCCATATGTGCAGCTACGCCCTCCTCACTCTAGCAGTATCCCTCTCCGACAATGCAACTAAGTAACCTCATCTGGGGACCCCCTGCCTCTATAAATAATCTCACCGATGAATTAGGTTTGCCAAAACCCTGATTCTTAGTGCATGCAAAAAGTCAGTTTTGCATGCAGTCACTGAATGCTAATAGGTCATGCAAAACTCATGCATGCAAAGGTCAATCTCCCCTGGAGCTCTGCATGCAGCCCCCACTGGACTCATGCCACTGAGTAGAGTGCCTCTACTCCATCCCGATGCTTATGCAGCTAATGTACCTCCATGTAAGGCATCTGAACCATGGAGGACATCCCGAAGTTACCATAATCTAACACTCCCTCTTAACGAGGGAAGTCCTGACACTGATGCCTGGATCCATCAAGTCTGCTGCTGCTGCCATTGATCTAACTGATCTGCCTGTCACTGCTCTTTGACCTGAAGAACTTTGATCAATCTCCATATGTGTGGCTTCAGAAGAAGCCCTCCTATCAACCACTGTTGACTCTGCCACTGCACTCTGACTCAGACTCCCTCTGAGTCTCTGCTGCTGTAACCAACCCTGAAGACCTCTGTCAAGTGGATCTATTGCTCTGTAGATCATCTGCATATGGCCCTGAGTTGACTCAGCCCTTGTAAGTCAACTCCCTCTGTCTCTGAACTGACTTAGCTCTCTCCTGAGCCAAGTCCATCTCAACCATGTCATACTAGCTTACTCTCTGACTGGTGCCTGCATGAGCAACATGCTCATCCATCTGATATGAGCCGAAGGGCTCAATCTCGTCAGAGTCATCACTGTCAAGAGCATCTTGCTCACCCATCTGCTGAACAAGCTCACTCCTCCTGGCCTCATCTTTGCTATGAGCATCCCGCTCATCATCCCCCTCTGCATCTGAAGAGGATTCACTCAACCATCCTGATGTGCCTGAGGTAGGCTGTCCATGAACCAAATAATCACCATCGATCCTGTGACCATGTAAGACTGGGTCTATTCCTCTAGGATAGGTGAAGAACTGATCCCTGTGAAACACTACAGGGAATCCTGCAGCTGCCAATGCGACCACTGAGAGGACACTCCCTCTTAGTCCTGGAGCAAAAAGCACTCCTGAAACCTCCAGGAGCTCCTCGTGGTCAAGTAGAAATCTCACTCTGCCCACACCAGTAACCAAATGATTAACCCCCTGACCATCTCGAGTCAACTGTATGGATGTATGCTCTAGGATCGGGAATGCATCTCGCCCTCCTTTCAAATGACTGTTGAAAGTGCTGTCCACTCTCCACCTCTGATCAAACTGAGCCTTTGGTAGGCTACTGTCATGTCCTGACTGAACTCTGGCCAACCAGAATTCCTTCTCAAACCGAGAAGAGAACTCATCAACCTCCTCTGCTTCTGCCACTTGCTCATCCTTCACCTGCTTCCTCCTCTTCTTATGCGGACACTGTCCCGCATAATGTCCATACTTGTTGCAGCCGAAGCATTTGATCCTGCTCAGATCCTTCTTCTGTCCGCCTCTCTGTTTCCCGCCTACTGTGAGAGCCACATCCTCCCCCTCTGGAATAGCAGAAACTGAACCCTGAATGTACCCTCTCTGGATATCCTCTTGGTTAAAATCATCCCACAGGCAATCCCACTTGGGAAGGTTCTCTCGAGCTATGAGAGACTAAACAAACACTTCCCATGGCACAGTCACTGCATTCAAGGCCTGTCGAACCAACTCACTATCCTCTACCTTCTCACCAACTGCTCCCAACTCATCTCTCACTTGAGTTATCTTGGTGAGATAGGTAATCATGCTCTCATCCTTCCCCATCTTTATGCTTCTCAGCTTCTCCCTGAGGACAATCTTCCTATTTTCATTGGAGCTTTGGTACAGACTAGTCAATGCATCCCACATCTCAAACACATTGTCTTTGGTAGAGACATATGGGATGAGGTAATCCTTGATCGCATCAAGAAGGATCCTCTGAGCCTTAACATTCTTCTTGTCATTCACTGCTTTGGCAGTGGCATCAGACGGAATTGTAACGGGATTTGCTGTCGTGCTGTTCACAACATCCCATAGCTCACTCTCTTTCAGCAAGAGAGTAATACGTGCCCTCCATGCACTATAGTTGGAGGCACCATCCAATTGGTCCTCCACCCTCAAACTGGTAGCGATACTCACCCAACTGAAGAAACTGTAACCCACAGTGAACAAGAGTCTCTCCTAATCACAGATCTGGTAGATCTATCACAGATTTGACCACAAAACCAACTGATCTGATAGATCTGACCTGTACAACCTCAGATTTGAACCGGGATATTCAGATCTGGTAGATCTGGTCTCTATCTCCACAGATCTACTAGATCTATCTCAGATCTAGTCACCAACATTGCAGATCTATGTGTGACTTCCCACCCTGACCCTCAACAAGGCTCTGATACCATGTAAATATTTGATCCAGAGATCACTACTCCCTCTAGATCGCCCTGAGATCTCAAGCGGTATGAGTCTCAATATTAGTATATCTCATAAAAATATAGACTCAAACAACTAGATCTGCATTTACCAACTGAAATATAAATGCAATCAAACACATAAACAACAGATGTACCCTGGAACCCTTTCGGGGAAAAACCAGCTAACTGTGGGGCTATCTTCCTCTCGAGCCTAGAGCATATAGATATAAATGAGACAATACAATACAGGATTACCTCAGCTGGTAACTCAACCGGTCCAAAACTGGACAGACTCTACTTTGCATGCATCCAACTGATGCATGCACTAGATGAGTAAGCCCCAACTGTCAAACTGGATCTGAGTGCTTTGATGATGCCTCTGACTAATCTGCCCTCTCTGTATCTCACTGCTCTGATCTGCTCTGAAACTAAAGAAGCCCTCTGATGAACTCGGCCTACTCTGCATGTACAAGTGCGACCTCCCAACAGATGTCAAATGCTCGTATTGGACTGGATCTCAGCTGATCTGAGCTCTGATCGTCCCTAACCTTCCTCCAATGCTGAGGCAAGGCTATCTTGGAAGTCTCAGACTCCGAATCGGGCAATCCATCTCACAACGAGTTTCTCCCTCCTCAGGAAAAACCTCCTCCTCCAAGAGAACTCGGCCTCCTCCAACCTAATCAGAAATCTCACTGTTGAGCTCTCTCAGCTCATAGTATTGGGTGTCTAGCCTCTTTGGAACTGAAGGTCACTGATCTAGCTCAGATCTAACCTTCCTAGCTCTTGCAACAACTCCTCTCTCTCTCAGAAAGTCGCCCCACATGTGCAGCTACGCCCTCCTCACTCTAGCAGTATCTCTCTCCGATAATGCAACTAAGTAACCTCATCTGGGGACCCCTTGCCTCTATAAATAATCTCACTGATGAATTAGGTTTGCCAAAACCCGAATTCCCGGTGCATGCAAAAGGTCACTTTTGCATGCAGTCACTGAATGTTGATAGGTCATGCAAAACTCATGCATGCAAAGGTCAATCTCCCCTGAAGCTCTGCATGCAGCCCCCACTGGAGTCATGCCACTGAGTAGAGTGCCTCTACTCCATCCTGATGCCTATGCAGCTAATGTACCTCCATGTAAGGCATCTGAACCATGGAGGACATCCCGAAGTTACCATAATCTAACAAGCCTTACAGTCCTTCTTGTTGAAAGTTGATAATGCTGCTGCATTTGTGGAAGCCGGAATTTGAATTGGGTTGGCTGTAGTGTTCTTTACCACTTCATCCCAAAGTTCATTTTCCTCCAAAATCAGCATAATCCTAGCCTTCGATGGCACAAAATTCCCTGTTTCATCTATCCTATCCTCCAATCTAAGTCCTGTAGCCGTCTCACTACCAACTCAATGAGGTGCTGCCCACTGACAAAAGAAATCACTGATTGTCTGAAATAACTTTAGTTTTCCGCCCACCAAGCTCTGATACCATGAAAGTTTTCTTGGATTTCAACCCAACCCGGTTTTCAAGTCAACTTGCCATTGTTTAATGCCCAACCCAGTTTTTATTAATGGCTGGAAATGACATGTAATCTTTAGACTTATAAAACACAGCTGAAACTCAATATTATAGGTAGAAAATTAAATATTCATGCACACCATAAAAAATTTCAGACTCAGAATTGTTGGCCAATAGCCTAGGAAAAACCCCTAAGGGAAAACCTGTCAGAGAGAGAGAGAATTATTTATTTTTTTAGAAAATTTCAGTACAAAAATTTACAGTCAAAACCACTTATCTCAACAAAACAAAATTTTCACCTAGAAGCTGCCTCGATTTTTGTGCAGTCTTCTGCTCGAAAAACGTGCCAAAAATACAGCCAAGTACGGCCCTCGAAATTTGTGCCAGTATTCTGTACAGATTTACAGCATTAAATGCTGCAGTACTCTCCTCGGTAACTGTGCCACCAACCTCAGGAAATGTGCCCAGAAATATCACCTCGAAAATCGTGCTGTACGGTTCAGCATTTAATGCTGCTGTATGGATTCTTGATTTCTGTGCCATGTACCTTCATGCTGAAGCTGTCCCAGGATTTGTGCCGTGATATTTTCTTGGGAAATGTGCCTTAATTCTCCTCCTCGAAATCCATGTTGCTGCTCAATAAATGCTCATGGAGCTGCCTCGATTTCTGTGCCCTCTCTCTTTCTCTTCACTCTCTTCTCCACAAAAAAAAGTGAATGCAAAATGCCTTCCCTTGCTCTTTTTGATTAAACCCTAGGGTGAGTGAATGGTCATCTAATCCAATGGCTGAGATTAGATTAGATGAGTGGATGAGAATAAAAGCTCATTTAATTCTCATAAAAATTAATTTCACCCACCTCACTTAAATTTATCAAAAAGTGACTTTAATCTCTAAAGTCAAATTAAAAGCTCATCACAAGTCATTTAATGCAAGGGTCACTTTATTTCCCCCTTTTAAGTGACCAAGGCAAAAGTCACATAGTTGCACGGGTACCGCTCCCAGGATTTTGG
Source organism: Larix kaempferi (assembly GCA_027924585.1). Taxonomy (NCBI): domain Eukaryota; kingdom Viridiplantae; phylum Streptophyta; class Pinopsida; order Pinales; family Pinaceae; genus Larix; species Larix kaempferi. The sequence goes on from BSBM01000099.1 coordinate 12,935,816, forward strand.
TGTTGATTTTTGTACCTAGGAAAGTGTTCCCCTAGGTGACCCGTGCAACTATGTATATAATAAAAGTAAAATATGTCACAGTCACATCATGCATGCATATTTCAGATTTCTTCATAACTTATGAATCATGATTATTGGTTCATAATTCTAGAATTTAAATTCATTGATTCATTGAACAATGAACATTCAGATTGAAAATTTCAAAATTTGAAGCATAAAATTTGATAAATCATAAACTCATAGTAGATATATAGTGGAGGACTGGAAGTTATATGGTTAATATTATTAATATTATATGTCCATTACTCGACGAGTCCATTGTCATACTTCATTCAAAATTTGCCTAATGGCATTTCCAAACATGAAATAGAAAGTTCAAAGCAGTAAACAATGAAAAAGATAGTTGATTTGGCTTCCTCAAGCCATGCCATCAGCATCTTCAGGATCAATGTCATCAGCATCACTAAGGTCCTCTGTCAGTAAACTCTCTAGATAGGCATCACTCTCAAGTTGAGGCTCCTTCTCATCAATATTAATTGGAGGTAGCTCAACAAGGTCATCTGGTTGTATCTCCTCATCCACATAGATAGCATCATCTGTGTATTGGTCCCATCTCTTGAAAGGACGCTCCTTGTATCTTGGGTCTTTTTGAGATATGAGACGAAGTGTGCTATGACTGTACACTAGATTCTCTGCTTACTTCGACCCCAACTTGTTTTGCTTCACTGAATGTATGAAAGCATAAGTGCTCCATTTCCTCTCACAAGATGAGGAACTAGCTACCTGTCCAAGTAATTGTATGAAAAAATGTTAGTGGAAGGTTCAAGTATGTAAATTTGTAAATAATTAAAATTTATTACAGAAGCAAGATGAGGAACTACCTGCCCAAGTAACCGTATCGGAAACTGCTGCAACTCAAGAGCATCCACACCATGAAGCCACCACCAATCAATTGGATCGTTCTTCTTCCACCTTTTTGTCTTTGATTCATGTGAACCAAAGACACCTCGCCCACGTGCAAACTGGGAAAATTGAGATTGTATCTTAGAGGCCTCTTCTGAGGAACCATACATCTTTTGGACAACGGTTATAAACCCCTTCACCACGTCTCTATATTGGGAAGGAGGCCTTCTTCCTGGTCTGGAATCATACCATTTTGGATTTACTGCATAGGCTGCCATATGAAGTGGCATGTTCAATTTATTCCACCGCCCATGTATAAATGATTGCATTTGTAGCCATAAAGCAGGATCTTTCCTATCCATGATGGATTGGATCCTCTCACACATAGAGTCTATGTTTTCATAAATCTCACCTAAACATGGACCATTTGTGTCTGCATAGCGAAGCATATCACAAATTGGCTCTACAAATTCCACAATGAATTTGACATCAACCCAAAACCGATCATCCAAATCAGCCTCTTTACCTCCACAGCTGCATCTAAAGTAGATAGCCTCAGTTGCTCCCACATGTCACTAATAATTGTGGCTGCTAAAGCCCCCTTCATGTAATAAGAGGCAAATCGTCTAAGAATAATGTAATAAGAGGCAAATCTAGTTATCTAAGATGAGTTGTACATAGTTTTAAATAAAATGACTGCCGTGGAAAGAAATATTGAAGGATGAGCTGTACATAGTTCTAAACAAAATGAAGAATGGTAACTCTCTTGGTCTTCCTTGTCAGTTTCATGTGGGACACGATGGATGATGGCATATGAAGCCTTTGCTTAGGGAAGATTGTCTGAATTTCTGAATAATACCTGAAAATCCTGCAAGGGCCACTATAGTCTATTGGTGGTTGGTGGCCCATTATTAAATAACTAATTGCTAAGATAAGATAAGATAAGATAAGATAATTTTATTAATGTACAACAAATGACCACAAAAGTAGTTCAATGGGACTGTGCAGTACCATGATAACAATTCAAAGTGGGAGCCCAAGAGTAGCTTCCTTGTGCGGTACAATGATTTGGTGGTTGGTGGCCCATTATTAAATAACTAATTGCTAAGATAAGATAAGATCAAATAATTTTATTAATGTACAACAAATGACCACAAAAGTAGTTCAATGGGACTGGGCAGTACCATGATAACAATTCAAAGTGGGAGCCCAGGAGTAGCTCCTATAAAAGCTAAAAGTAGAAATCAAACCTAACCCTAAGTCCTTAAATGGAGAGCTGTTCTCGGAGAAAAATATAAGAAGAGAGGTATGAAGAGAGCTGATCCAAAATGCAAAAAGGGAGTGGATTTGAGAGTTGCTACGCAGAAATGGCGAAATAGTCATTGTCATGGGGCACTGGAAGCACTGGAGGCATTGAGAGTGTCTCTCCTAACATTCGAGGCCAACTGGAGGAAGCTCGAAAGAGTACTCTGTCTGGAAGAATAACTTGAAGAGGAATTGTAATGGGTAGGGCACCGCTACTTGGAAGAGGGAGCCTGCTGCTGGAATCCTAAATGAAGTCATTCGACTGCCGGGATTGGACCAAGACTATCTTCGCCGTGGTGCTGGGAAAAGGTGGAGGTGGACTGCTGTGTCCTAACTGAGCGGTGAAGGTCAGTGCCTCCATCTTTCCGCCTCTTGGTGCCTCTAGAGGAAGGAAGCATTGGAAAGAAGGACACGATACTCTGAGTGGAGATTGGTCTCAATTGAGAATGTTGCTGGAGGGTGAAGGAGCGAAGCTGGAGGGCCTCTTGCAAGTATAAGTCCAGACATCTCTGATCGGGGTAACTGAAGAATCTATTCAAAGTCTGAAGCTTTGTGAGAAGAATGTCCCTGAAAAGGCAATGGAATCGCCCATGGATTTGGGAGTAAATAGGACATCGAAAGATGAAGTTCTCCTCTGTCTCAACCTCTCAAAGGTGACATACCTGGCAGATCCTGTCTGTCCGGTTGAGGTGGTGATCTGTCTCTACTCGGAGACTGTGAGAACCCACTCTGAACTAGCCTAAAGGAATACAAAGAGCATGTGCCCAATGGTGGAATGTGTAAGGGGGTCAAACAATGAGACCGTTGTCAGATCCAAGAAATGTGTAGCGTAGAAGGCCATCTTGGGACGTAACCCCCCCTGAGGGTTGATCCAAGTAACCTGCACAAATTGTCAATAAATCTCATCTCTTGTGATTCTGTTCAACTCCTGCTTAGTAGGTAGGAGGCAGCCAAGCGCATGCAAGGAATACCTAAAAAGAGGAAACTGATCCATTGCAATACCGTCAGATGCTAGAAGGTCCTTGCATTGTACATCTGGAAAGTGGCTTCTCAAATTGTTAGGCCAGAGCAAACAAGATTTGTACAGGGAAGTTTTTACTATTTTATATAAGTTGTAGTTTTTTTAAAATGCAGAATTGTTTATATATTTAATACATATATACATTCATGTGATGCACCTCCCTTGTACTCCCATGCACACTGATTTAAAAAATGGTACCACCATCCGTGCATCTGCATTCATACCCACACACGCACCGGCATATGCATCCATACTCATGAGCCCTGGGTACTTAGACTGTTGCCATTATTTTCTGGCATTTATTACCATGCAGTTGTTTTGCAACTTTAGAATGCTTTCCTTTGTCATGTGAACTATTGACAATAAATTCTGATTGGGTTTGTTTCTGCTGCTTCTGTGAACTTAAACAGTTCTAAATCACTGATTTCCTCTGTCAAATATGAAATCCTTGAAAGATTGTGGTAAAATGGCTCAGATTTTTCATCAAGTTTGCATGTTTGACAGATTCAAAATTTTATTGATGACATGACTTTGACTGTTTTACTGATTTGTATTCTTATCCAGATTTTTCTCAATAGATGAACAATTAGCTTGCTACTGTGGCTTCCCAAGATGTCGTGGAATTGTCAATGTGGATGATGAGGAGCAAGTAGGGAAAATATGTGTACCGTGCCGTGACTTGACTGATTGGAATCCTGATGATGATAAATGAGAAACTTGGGTCAAATCAGAAGGAATTTTCGAGGTGGGTAGACTTTACAAATGGTACAAAATTAGGGTCTCTTCTGTGATGAGTTTTCCTTTTTGTATCATAAATTATTAATAAAACTGTGAGTTTAACTTGTAATTTGTCTCAGTAGGTTGCATTTATCAAATTTCGGTGCACTGTCTGTGAGTATATGGTACCATGACATTACACTGTTACACAGATCTGGCAGATATTTCATTGTATGTCCAACTTATCCATATATTTTGTCAACAGTCTTAGAGTTCAAGGCTTATCGGTTACCATTTAAAGCATTGAAATAGTCCATAGTGAATGATAATATTTCAGACGATAATTTCTCTCAAGGGAAAAAAAGTGGAAGGTCTTGACAAGAATCAGGCCGTTCCAATAGTTCATTGTGTGGCAATATTCCTGCCCTAGATGGAAACTCTGGAAAAGGAGGAAAGAGGAATGGTTTGTCGAAAATCAGGTTGCAGAATATGAATGCACAATCTGATTATTATAAATATAGTCAGTCATTGGATGTACAGATGCTGTTTAAAGTGATGCATCTGTGGTTTATGGGATAATTTTACATCTCTTAGACAAAGTCTAGTAATGATTTTGTAAATCTTACATGTCTTGAATTTAAATCATAGCCATTCATTCAGCAGTTCTTGGTATTGCAGATGAGAATGTTCCTGCTTCTATATAAACAGGTCATGATATTTACATTCCTCAAGAATTTGTAAGCTGTTGGTTTGTTGCCTTTAGGTGCTTTGTAAAATCAAATTGGAGAATCTTTGAAATCTTTGTTATTCCTTTTATTGATGCTTTGCAGCATCAACTCAGTGAAAGCTTGTTATGCTTTATAGCTGCTTTGTAAAATTGTCTTGCAGAAAGCTTGTTTGGAGTTGCTTTTTACCCTCAAGCTGGGTAAAAGGGATTCTACAATTACCGGTCATAATTATGGCATTTTAAATGTTTATTATTGAAGTTTGTTTATCATGGCCACGGTCCATGATTTCAAAACATCTACCTCCTTCGGAAAATGGATAAATTCTTATTATATGCCTCGATATAATGCAGCATCTTTGTAAAATTGGGGGCACTTTAAGTACTGGCATCTGGTTTCTCCCACACAACCGATGAGCATTGAGAAAGGTGTATTGGCACTTGATCAGAGTTTCACAATTGATTTGTAGTCAATATGCATAATATTTTATTTTTAATTCTGTCTATTGATTTGTTCCTAGCAAAGGCTTCATTGTGATACTTTGCTTGGATCTCCTTGTAGTGGCTTTCTGATTTATATTATCTTGTTCTATGAAAATCGTTGGAAGTTGAAATCAGTGGATCAGAATCATGAGTTATAGAGTGAGCCATTTTAATCTGTGAACATCTTTTATGGGTTTGTTTTTTGTTTACAGTTTATAACGATTGAAGTCAAAAGTTGACAATTATAAAAGTCCTTGATGAACTTAGTGTAGAAGTGTTCTGTTTACCATTTGTTTCTTGTAAACTTGTACCTTTCCCCATACATGCAACTTCTACTCTATAGTTTCTGCATTATATACAGGATATTGAACTGCACGTAATTGAGAAACCAAGCTTGAGTCTAGTTGCATTTTAAATGGGAACAGGGACAAGCATGCTAGCTTGAGCAATTAGTCTGTGTTAATGATTTGAATCATTGAATGTATTAAGTTGTCTTTTAAATATAAGTGAATACTACAAAAATTCTTACCTTGAGACCTGTAGTGCTTTTACTTTGTAGCTAAGGAAAACCATTGGTGAATTTCTTTTGATCAGTGTTTGTGAATAGCCATGCTATGTTGGTTGCTTTTCAATCTTTAACACACAGATTGAGCGTCCAAGGCATTTGTTTAGGACAGGATGTCCAAATGGATAATGTTTCTAAAATAGTGAGGTTGACATTTTTGATTAAATGGTCCCATGATGCCCTTTATTATTTCAGATGGGACCTTGATGATGGAAAAGTGCTCCATAGAATGTAATCAGCTTGACTCAATTTAGTCATCCCAATTGATGGTCATATTTGTGCCAGAGCGGGATTCCTTGTTTACTCCAGTCTATATTTTAGTTGCTTGTGCCAGAGCGGGATTCCTTGTTTACTCCAGTCTATATTTTAGTTGCTTGTGCCAGAAGAGGCTTAATTACATCCTAAATGTGTGAACTAAAATCAATCAATGCTTTTCTTTCCTAGAACCTCCTCCTTGTAGGGTTTTCTATAGGTGTATACTGTATACATAAACACAATTTTAGACAACTCATCGCCTTTTATCTTGATTTCATCTTTTGCTTCTTTCAACCCATCTTGATTTTATGCATCTCCTCCATTTTTATATTCCTGATCAATTTATTTGAGAAGAGTTTTTCAAATTCTTCCCACTTGACATATAATCTAGTATCTTCGTCGAGGCTCTTCCACCACTTAGAAGCTTCACCATTAAAACAAATGCTTCCCAAAAAGGAGTTTCTTTATTTTTCTTGCTATTCTCAACCTTCCATAGGATCAATCTCATCATTATCTCTATCTCCCTAAAGGTAGGCATTGCCATTGGTTCTTAATTTATGCCCAACCATAACCCATATATTACAGCCTCAATATATTACCAATAATCATCGCAATTAGTGATTATCATTTTTCCAATATATTCTCTTGTGTTTTTTCTTTCCAATGGCTTTCGAATCAGCTCAAAAGGACATCCCAGTAAAAAATTATGCTAATTTTAAGTTAACATACCTTTTAAAACACTGATTTGGAGACTATCTTGTTGGCTGATTTTGCACCCATTGTAGCTCTGAAATTTGGGCACCTCTGCATCTGAAATTTTGACTTGCATTAGTCTGATATGTCTTCTCTACAATGCCATAGGTTTGACCTAGTTTTAATATGCTAAGAGAATGTTCTGGTAACTCTTCCAAAGCTTGCTGATTTTGGCCTTTTCAGAAGAGCGAACTTGTATGGATTGCCACATGTCCAATTTTTCGGATCTACTTATGAAATTTGGACTTGAAACTGTTAGAAAGTGGCAACAAGGAAGGTCTCTATCATTGCATGTGTCCTTGCATGCTAGAGGACATAAAACATGAAGCCAAATGTTTTAATGTATTAGCCAAAGTTTAGACTTAGGAAAAGTGCATTAAGTGATCTAATTATTAATTGACTTAATGGAGTCACTTTTATAAAGTGCAAGTGAAAATAATTTAAGTGATGGCTAATCTAATATTGGCCATTGATCTCACCGGAGGATCTCATCCATTGATCCATAGTGAGATGTTAGGGTTTTCGCTTGGCCATTGAGTTAAGACGAGGATTGATTTGGTAGAGAGGACACACAAACATACAGAGAGATTTCTTACTCATAGCTTTCATCTGGAGAGTGAGAAAGAGAATTTTACAGAGAAGAAGATAGAGGAGCATTCATCCAGAGAGTTGACAAGGCGATTTGGCAGAGGAGAGAGAGGCCGTATGAATTCGCAGAGAGGGAGGCCGTACAGATTTGCAGAGGCCGTACAACAGCCGCAGAGGGGTTCGCACGTGTGAGAAGGGCCGTGCAGTTCAGCAGGGAGCCGTACAATTGCACAGGGAGGCCGTGCTGATGTTATAGCATTGCATGGTGAATGAAAGCTAACACGTGTTAGCTTTGTTGATGTTATAGCTATGTGAGGCATCCTCACTAGCCCAATCGACATGAAGAATAATAAATAATAAATGTAATTTTATATTATAAAAGGACAAGTCAGCCCGATAAAGGAATTTTGTGAAAAGTAATGTATAAATAGAAGTGCTACTTCCCTCATTTAGTCATTCTCACCAAGCAAGTTTGCTCAAGTAGAGTGGTTCACATTTTCTGGGTTGGAGAACAGTTGTGGAGCATTGACTCATTTTGTACTTTTTATCTTCTTTGTACTAAATATCAGAGTAAGAAAGGGTTGCTAGGTTTTTCCCAAGTTTGGGTTTTCGCAGAGTAAAGTGTTGTGTCTATTGTCTCTATTGTTTCTATGCATAGTTGTTCTTTCAGTGATCCTTTTTATTGCTTATATATATTATGCTGCTATAAGTGAAAACATTAACATGGTATCAGAGCTATGTTGAAAGTGACTATTGCTAGGAACTAGGGTTTGAAGTTTCTCCAAGAGTCCAAGTTCCAGCCATCAATTTGGTACGATCTTACCTTCATTGAACTCGCCTCAGCAAGGCGAATTTTTCTATTGAAGCAGAATTTCATTTTGACCTAATTTCTGAGGTTGCTGCAGAATTAGGGTTTGCTGGTTCTCAGTGTTTTGACCACAAAATTGGAAGAAAAGAAGGTTCATTCAACTAGCCTTAGGAGGGCGAATTCAGCTGTGGAAGTGGTTTTCTCAAAATCCAAAATTCATTTTTGACCTAGCTCCTGCTAGGGTTTCTGTAGATCCAATACCTAGTAAAAATGTCAACATCAAGGTTGAAGATAGGCTTGATGGAGCATCAAACTACTACTCAAGGAAGTCTAGAGTGCTTATTGCTCTAGAAGAAAATGATTTACTAAACTTTGCCACAGGAGTGACAGAACCAGTAGAAGCTTCAAAGAAGACTCAATGGAAGAAGAATGATGCCAAGGCAAGGATGATACTAATAGATTCAGTGAAGGATCATTTGATTCCTCAGATTTCTCAGAAGAAGACATCAAAGGAAATGTTTGACTCATTGAAGAAGTTGTTTGAGAACACAAACATCAATAGGGCTCTTGCCCTAAGGCAACAACTCTCAAGCATCAAGATATCTAGATCAGACACCATAGCTTCATAGTTCATGAAGATCATAGAGACAAAAGAAAAATTGGCAACAATTGGTGAAATTATTGCAGACAAAGAGTTGGTCATGATGACCTTGAATGGTCTCCCTCAATCTTGGGAACCCTTCATCCGAAGCATATCAGGAAGATCAAAACTACCCAATTTTGAAAGAATATGGGCAGACTGTACACAAGAAGAAACAAGGCTTGTGATGAGAGGGAAGATTCAAGAACCTCATGAAGAAGATCAATCTCTCATCACACATACTAAGAAGAAAGGAAAAATAAACTTTGGACGAAAAGACAAGGGTAGAATGCCAAGTCCTAATCCTGATCATAGGAAGAAGGACACGTCGAAGGTTCAATGCTATAATGTAGAAAGTTCGTCCACTATAAGAATCATTGCGATTCATAAAAGAGGAAAGAACATACCTCTGTAGCTGATGTAGATGAAGAAACTCTACCAAAGAGGTCAAGGAAGCAGAAGATGATGACCATCGAAAGGAGTTCTTCTCATACACTGATGACTGTATTATCTAGATAACGAGATTGCCATTAGTATTATATGAAGATTCAGGATGTAGTTAGCTTCCAAGTAAGAAGATATAAATCTACGAATCCAGTGATCCGTGCAAGGAGGCAGAGATCAAGAGGGAGCCCACACTAAACAATAAAAGATAAGTATTTTTCATTATCATTTGTCATTATTGCTATTGTAATAACAATTGTATGCATATCTAGAATCAGGAAGTGTCTTATGCGTGTTATGATATAGCATGATTATATGATTGAGATTGACTAGCAGTAGGCTCATATTGTGCATGTGTTGAGTAAGCAACCTATAGTGTTGTACAACCTTCCATGAACCCTAGATGGAACTAGTCTAGTATGAAACCTCTTTGCTGACATATTGGAGCAATGCATGCTTTTGATAGTATGTTCTGGTAGAGATGGAAGACATCCAGATAGTGAGCTAGTATGTTTAGGATATGGATGGATGTTGTGCTGAAGCACTGGCTAAGATGCTTACATGAATGTGTGAACTATTGTTATTGAAAGTATGATTTAATTTCTCGTGATTATGTAATGTTGCTGATTATTTGACGAAATCTGACTTGTAGGGAAAGACCATATGACTGTGGCCTACAAGAGAAAGATGATGGGACTTGTTCTGAAGAGCAAGTGATGGATGTATAGTCATCTAGATTAAGATCCCGTTGATAGTCAGTATTTGAGAGGGAGCAGGATGCTCGGAATTGACTCTCAAGATCAGATGGCGGATGGCCTTCAGAAGTTCAGAGGGAGTTGATTTTGATGAGACGTTTGCTCCAGTTGCACGGTACAAGACCATCAGATCAATCATAGCTCTAGCTTCAACTATGGATGGAAGCTACATTAGATGGATGTTAAAACAACTTTCCTCAACAAAGTAATTGAGGAAGAAGTCTACATCGAACAACCAGAGGGTTTCGAGATTCATGGGAAGGAGTCCCATGTGTGTAGATTGAAGAAGGACCTGTATGGCCTCAAGCAGACCCCACGAGCATGGTATGCGAAGATTGATGGATACTTGGTGAGCCTGGGATTCAGCAAGAGTGAGGCAAGCTCCAACCTTTACTAAAAGGTTGAGGATGGTAGACCATTGAAACTAGTATTGTATGTAGATGATTTATTTCTCATAGAAGATGAGAAACTTACTGAATGGTGCAAGAAGATGCTAGCATCTGAGTTCAAGATGAAGGATCTTGGTCCGATGCATTACTTCTTAGGTTTGGAAGTGTGGCAGAGACAGGATAAGATTTTCCTGAGCCAAGGAAAATATACCATTGATATCTTGAAGAGATTTGGTATGATGGACTGCAAGTCCATGAATACACCTTTGGAGATAAACCTTAATAAGTTGAGTGACTCAGCTTCCGAGTCAGAGTTGATAGATCCTACCATGTACAAACAACTGATCGATTCACTGATGTATCTAGTTAACACTAGACCAGATATCTGCTTTGTAGTAAGTGCTCTCAGTCAGTTTATGTGTGAACCGAGACAGGTACATTGGGTTGCAGCGAAGCATCTGCTAAGATATTTGCATGGCGCGGTGAAATTTGGACCGAGATATGCTTCCAGGAGTGGCATGAGATTGCACGGATATATAGATTCAGACTGGGCAGGAAGTGTCGTAGACAGAAAGAGCACGTCAGGGTGTTGCTTCAGTTTGGGGTCTGTAGTGATTTCCTGGTGCAGCAGGAAGCAACCTTCAGTAGCATTGAGCAGTGCAAAAGCATAATATATTGCAACAAGTGTGGCAGCACGAGAAGCAATATGGCTTCGAAAGCTCTTTGCAGGATTGTCTCGGCAGACACTTGTGCCTACTGTGATTTACTGTGAAAATCAAAGTTGTTTGAAGCTTTCAATGAACCCTGTATTTCATGACAAATCGAAGCATGTGGAAATCAAGTACCACTATATCAAAGATATGGTAGAGAGAGGAGCAGTTCAACTCCAGTACATCTCGTCGGATGAACAAATTTCAGACATCGTCACCAAGCCTCTTTCCAAATTGAAGTTTACGTACTTCCGTGAAAGACTTGGAGTATTGGAGAATGGTTTCCTCAATGAGAGGGAGTGCTCAGAGTCCCAGACAGAAATGAACTCAGTCCAGTTTGGACAGGCAGTCCTCGTAGACCGATAATGAGTTCAGTCCAGATTGGGACAGGTGGTCCTCGTAGACCATAGTGAGGATAGCTCTGGTAGGACAGGCGGTCCTTGTAGACCGATAATGAACTCTGTTTAGGACAGGTGGTCCTCGTAGACCAATAATGAACTCAGTCCAGTTTGGACATGCGGTCCTCGTAGGCCGATAATGAGTTTAGTTCAATATTGAACAGGCGGTCCTTGTATACCGACAAGGAGTTCAGTCTAGTTGACCATGATCTTAGTCCAGTTAGGACCGTTCTTCCTGTGTGGAACTTTCTCCAGATTGGAGAGGACTCTTGTATAGAGTATATTTGAATCCCTGTATGGGATATCGTCCTAAGTAGACGATGTTGACTCCTTCTTATGATGAAGAGATGTACGAGTCCAGATGATGCTAGTCCAGCCGTGACAATCAGGAGATGTACGAGTCCAGATGATGCTAGTCCAGCTGTGACGATCAGAAGATGTACAAGTCCAAATGATGCCAAGACGTATGGAGTCCAGTCGTGACGTTTAGATGATGCCCAGATGTACAAGTCCAGTTGTGAGGACTGGATGATGCTTGACGAGTTCCAGCGTGATGATACCTCTATAGCTAAGAGGGAGTGTTGATGTTATAGCATTGCGTGGTGAATGAAAGCTAACACGTGTTAGCTTTGTTGATGTTATAGCTATGTGAGGCATCCTCACTAGCCCGGTCGACATGAAGAAGAAGAATAAATAATAAATGTAATTTTATATTGTAAAAGGACAAGTCGGCCCAGTAAAGGAATTTTGTGAAAAGTAATGTATAAATAGAAGTGCTACGTCCCTCATTTAGTCATTCTCACCAAGCAAGTTCACTTAAGTAGAGTGGTTCGCATTTTCTAGGTTGGAGAAGACTTGTGGAGCAGATTCTGGAGCATTGACTCATTTTGTACTTTTTATCTTCTTTGTACTAAATCTCAGAGTAAGAAAGGGTTGCTGGGTTTTTCTTGAGTTTGGGTTTTCCCAGGATAAAGTGTTGTGTCTATTGTCTCTATTGTTTCTGTGCATAGTTGTTCTTTCAGTGATCCTTTTCATTGCTTATATATATATTATGCTGGTATAAGTGAAAACATTAACAGGCCATACAGGCTTGTGGGGTTGTCTCATTGATTCTCGGTGGTTCTATTTTTCTAGGTTGGGTAAATCGATTTTCTGGATTGTATTTGTTCTATATCTTCATAATAAAATATCTTCTCAGATTATTGCACCGGTTTTCCCATCTTGGGTTTTTCCGGGGGTTTATACCCAAAACGATTTGGTGTTTCTATTTATGTGATTGATGTTATATTTCTCTCAGTGTTTTATTTTCCGCTGCATTGTGAAGAAATCCATTTGTGGTTAAAAGTAGTAATTAGGTTTAATTAAAAAATAAACTGGCATACTTTAACTCAAGATTGGATTTTAAGGAAATTTACAGAAACACTATGGTTCGTATTCTCTCCAACGATATTGGTGGTACTCAACTCAGAGCTTCCTAGAATCAACTATCATTGTTTTTGCAAAAACACTTCTTTGAGACTAGATTTAGGACGAACAAAAAAACCCTAACTTCCACATGTTGTAATATCGAAAGTATAGTGAACTAGAATTTGAAATTTTGACCACAAGTACTTCGATATTTCTGTTCAATGTCTTGAAGATCTTGTTGTTTGAAACTTCCCATGGAAAATGTCATAGCAAAAATGGAAAGATGCCTTTTTTAATGGAGCTAACCAAGGACAGTAATTTCTGATACCAAATTTTATGTAAGAAATCTATAAATTAGCATAAACGCTATGAACAACAAATGCAAACATGGGGCACAACTCGAAGATAGATAAGAGAGATGAGTTACACAGTAACTCCTTGAAGAATAGAAGAACCTCCTTGAAATACATCAATGCATTCATATATCCAAGTCACATGTGCCCCCTAATAATGACTTTCCACATGTGGCTTTTTATTAGGCTAACCCTATTTCATATACATTTACCCCTATATATTGATCCCTTGGGGTCATATCATATAGATTTACTCCATATATGCTGCCCTTGGGTTATATTAGAGCACTGCTTCCTCTTCTTTTGTGTCCTAGTAGCGGGTGTTGTTTTAGGACCCCAAGTTTTGTCCACTACTATTGGGTTGGCCCTTGGAAGTGGCAGCGGGTTAAGAAAAAGAACTAACTTCCTTTGATTGATATGATTGGTTTTATGTAGCTTAACCTTTATTTTGGAAGCAAGCTGGTAGGCTGCATGGAAGTAACAGAGAATAGCTCCAATTTCTTCCTTAAATGTGACAATAAACCCAAAAACCTGATGGGTATTTTGTTGAAAATATAAATATACTGTTGGATGGATTGTCTTCAGATTTGTTGATGTTATAACCACTTTGCCAACAAACCGTTTTTGTACCCTAAGGGGTAGAACCTCTTATGGACAACATCGTTAAAGTCTACCCAATTGTTGATCAGAGGTTGGTTGTTGGCTACTAAGTGTTGTGTGTGGATCTACTACCATGTAAGGGCTTGGTCCTCATTGTGAACTACAATGACCAAAATCTTGTTGGGTCCACTAGGTTTTGAAACAAGCTTCCATGTTGTGTATCCAGGAATTGAGCTTGTCATCATTGAGAGTCTCATCAAATTTAAGCACCTACAATTAAGCGTCTAAATTGAAGGTTTGTTGAACAATATGGACAACTTGGTGATAATGTGTTGAGATTTAGTTTGTGGTTGGACTTGTTGAGTGATGTGTTGTTGGAACATACTTATCATATCTTGGATCATCATTTTACCTTATAGTCTTGATGTGGTGATGTTTCTGTTGAGTAATGAGGTTTCTAACAATACTCATGGATCCAATACCCTTGATGTCCTCCTTGTGAACTTCGATGACCAAAATCTTGTTGGGTCTACTAGGTTTTGAAATAAGCTTCCATGTTGCGTATCCAAGAATTGAGCTTATCATCACTGAGTCTCATCGAATTTCAGCACCTACATTTAAGTGTCTAGCTTGAAGGTTTGTTGAACAATTTGAACAACCTAGTGATAATGGGTTGAGATTGAGTTTGTGGTTGGGCTTGTTGAGTGATGTGTTGTTGGAACCATAGTGGAAAAAAATGGTATCAGGAAAAAATCGACGAGGGTCCAGAAAACATCTTCTTGGCAACATCGGCGAAAAAATCGGCAAACTGCGAAAGCATTAAAAAATGCAAAAAATGTACTTTAATAGGGTCAAAATTTGCTTACTGATTTTTTCCCTTATTTATCGATTTTTCCTGATCTTCGCCAATTTTTTCCAGATTTTTCCCGATTTTTTCCTGGGTCCGATTTTTTGAAAAATCGCGATTTTTTCGGGTCGAAAAATCGGCACCTAGAAAAAATCGCGATTTTTCGGGACATCGCCGATTTTTTCCACTATGGCTGGAACATACTCATCATATCATGGATCATCATTTTGCCTTGAACTCTTAATGTCAACATGCTTTTGTTGTTGAGTAATGAGGCTTCTTGCAATACACATGGATGCTCCTACATTTCTTTGGACAAGACTCAAGGAAGGCTAGAGTCTTGGGAGTTTCCTGATTCATGTAATAAATAAAGCTATATAAATAAATATCTATAAATACTAATACTAATCATAATAATTGTGTCGAGAGGTGCTTCTACAACCCAGTATGGGGAAGATTCGTAACATTATGTAACGTAACGTTCCCAACCACTATGGAGGAGATGTTGTCATGTTACATAGTGATGTAACGCAACATTCCAACATATTAATACTTTTAGCTGAGATAAATTTTAATTAAAAATTTAATAATACTTTTAAAGAATAGGAAAAAGTAACAAGTAAAACAATGTAAAAAAATTTAAACGGTAGAACATTGTAAAAAAAAACTAAAACAATGTAGAAAAATTAAAAAGTTAAGTATTATTTAACGTGGTAGATTGGGATGAGTTTAAAACATGTGTTTTTATCTAGTCAAAATAATTTTTATAGGAAAATTAAAAAGTAAAACGATGTAGAAAAATTAAAAAGTAAAACAATGTTAAATACTTAAAAGTATATACTTAAAAAGTAAAACAATGTTAAATACTTAAAAGTATATACTTAAAAAGTAAAACAATGTTAAATACTTAAAAGTATATACTTAAAAAGTAAAACAATGTTAAATACTTAAAAGTTAAATAATGTAAAATAATTAAAGGTATATAGAATCATAGATCAATAAAATTAAATAGGTCAAAATAGGTCATGATCATTAAGGTGATTTGATTCCTGTTAGCGCATGGTAGATCCAGAGTTTAGATGGATCCTATGTCACATGGTTTGGGATCGAATTAGATTTCGACAACTATGAGATTCGGGTTCGAATTCGGCTTTTCTGACGAGATTTGAAATGAGTTTCGCCATTAAGTTCTCTAAATATACAATGTTCCAAATATAAATATTTTAACAATATACATTTTTAATTTTTTTCAAATAGAAATATTTTATAACAAAGTAATATGATATAACAATCGTTGCATATTTAATTTATTATATATATACATGATATAACCTATGTATTTTTATAACTTCTGTTTTTACTTACCCTATATTTAATCATTAAACTAAAGAGAAATTAAACACAAATTATGGAACCCTACCCTATATTCAATAATTATAATTAAAATAAAAGGATGCGAATAAAAGAGGCTTCACAAGCCCTCTGTTTGGCTGCCCCACGATTCCTCTATTTGGCTTCCCTGATCACTATATGAACCTATGGTTGTGTTTAATAAGTCCGTATTGAAACCAAAGCTAGATGCAAGTGAAATCATTTCGTATCGAAAGCCCCAATTCTCCTGTTTTGCTTGCCATCGACCGGTAATCATTTCGCAATGGAATCTTTGGTTTGAAGCAGCTAGGATTATCATCACAGGAGAAATAAATAGCTGTGAAGCGGCCGCGATTTTGTCACTGGATAAATGATTTTACAATTTTTAATAAAACAGTAAAGAAAGGGTTTTGTCCTCCCCGAACCATATTTCATGACCAAACGTCAAAATCGACGATTGGCGAATTTCATCAGCGAACTTCAATGAATTAGTTTTTTTTTTCATGTTCGCCGAATAAGGTTCAAAATCGGGGAACCTTGTCACTTAGGATGGATCTAGGCTGGCAAATAATGACAACAAATGAAGTGAGACATCTTATCTAAAGGGCATGGCCTAATCAAGGGACATGACCTATCAACAATTGTGACTAGTCAATGTGTATAAGACTATAAGTATATAGTCACATGGCATTGTAAACAAAAAACATATCATCTATCTTATTCAATTATTAAGTACTTTTCCTCAATGGATTTTAACCTATTGTCCTTTTTACATTGGATATTTATTAAATGAACATTGTTCATATTTTTCAAATGAACTTTGTGCATTTCATTTAGTATTAGATATACGTTTCTAATTCGGCCCTTGGCCACATCTCTTATCAGACTTTGTCTGATCCGTAGGCTTTTGACCAAAACAGGCCCTTGCCCATTTAGAATTTGTGTTAAAGGAAGATTGCTCCATTGCAAATTGAAGAAATATCAAAGAAAAATCAGAAATCTAGCTGAAGAAAAAAATACGAAATTTTATTGAAAAATAATTATTCTTACTACACTTAAGTCCATTGAACAATCATCCAGCCAAAAGCATCTTAATTAATTGAAGGCTTGCTCCCTAAGTGAGTTTGTTGTTGTGGAGAGGCCGTTGTAATCAATATATAATAAAGGTAGAAGATATATCATGGTTCCCTAACCAAGTCATGTTCGTTGTAACAACTATTGTACGATATGCAACATTGCCACCTCTTGTTTGTATGCTTCATTATGTAGTTGGCGTACATTGTACAACATCTTTGCCGACGTCCATATGTTCTGTTGTGCCACTGCCTCCAATTCGTACTAAAGAGTTGCTAAACTTGGGTTTAAAAATTTCGCATAAGAGAGAATGGACAAAGGTAAACCTTTTTCATAGCGATTAATTATTAAGTGAAAAAATTAGAGGTATTTCAATCCTCAAGTCCCATTGATTCTATTATTAATTGTGGAAAAGCCAATCTTAAAAACTATTGAGACCCTAATATTATTTAGTGGGACATTGAAAAGTATTATTGAGGCCCTATTATTAATTTTGTTAATGAAAGGGATAAAGACGTAACATCTCGAGTATTAATTAAATTTGACGAAGGTTATTATTATAGTGTAGTAGACATGATGTAGATATTAAGAAAAAAACGTGATGATATTTGAAGTTTGTGAAAAAAATGGGGTTTTTAAGATGGACTTTAATGAAAAGGAAGGTTTAATTATGAAGTTCTTTGAAACCATTATTTTCCATTATTAGAACTCAAAAGGACTTGTTATCACTTAGATTGTAGCTGCTTCTAAGAGGGATCCCATCCAGGATGGTAGAGGTAAGGCAGCTAAATCAAGCGACACTGCAGGGGTCTCGTCTACTATTGTTGGAGTAGCTGTCAAGCCAGACGGGCTCTTGTTTCTTTAGGTCAAACTAAAAGTAAGACCAAAGGGGAGACCCTCACTAGCCTAGAATGGCTAACGCTAAAGACAAGACACACGGACAAGAATTGGATGCAGAAGGAAGCAAATGTATCTAGACGTAGTATCTCGGATCAACAATGGCCATTGAGAAATAGATTTGAATAACAGGTTGAGAGGCTTAATAGTAGAATATTGTCAACCGGTGAAATGATTATCTCAATAGAAATGATTATGGACTTCTAACCCAAGATAAAATGAGTGCTAACGAAAAACCCCAATTCGTTCCACCTAGGGTTTGAGCATGGAATGTAAGAATGGCTACGGAATGTTGTTCTAATGGAATTTTAGCGTTCCAAATGGTTACTTGATGCAAGATAAGACAATTGGAAGTGATTCAAGCAACACCCAAGTCACCCAATAAACAAATCGAACAGTTACCAACGAAGGGCGAGTTGATCCTAAGGAGACCAGTGTTAGAGATTGGGCAAACAGAGTCAAAATGCAACAAAAATTGGTCCCTAAGGGTTTCGAAGGATTTCCTAGTTGGGTTTTTAATGATGAAAGTAAATGGCGACCGAAAATACAGCTTCTACAAAACGAGGGTTTTATACTTGGAAAAATTTGCTGACAAATGGAATAGAAATTTAAACCATAGAGAAAAGATGAATATCGTACCTGGAATCTTGGTCGATGCCAAGATAGTGATGGGTGAAAACATGAAGTTGGGTAACCTTTTTTGCTTTTTTTTGACAAACAAAACTGCAAAATTGTATATGTTTTAAAATATGGCGCGGTGATTGTTCAAACTCTCAGCCTAGAGTTTTATTAAACTCTCGGCTGAGAGTTTGGATTCTCACAAGCCCTCGGCCTAGAGTTTGAGGTTGACTTTTTTTCTCCTGTTTATCCGCGCACACAATGTTTTTTCCTCTCCATTCTCAAAAAAGCGTTACCCAACTTCACGTTTTCACCCTAATGCTCTTCGTCAACTATGATCAACTTGGTGAAGTCACGGTAAAGATCTTGCCCAAATTTAAATGCCCAGTGTGGCTAGTGCGCCGCTCCTTGCACAGACATACAACAAAAAAAATATGATATACAAGAGAGAAAAACTAATGCAACAAGATAAGCATCAAGTATTTCATTTGACAAATAAAATGCACAAATGAAAAACTCCCTGAAGTGGAACGATTTCCAGAGAGAGAGAGACTACGCTTTCCACAATAGCGCCCCTCTTACAAAATCGCTACCCTGTCACAAAACTTACCACAAGAAATGCTAAAAAGAACCACAACGATTTCACCAGTGTTCACTGAGTAAGATAATGCAATCACTATGCAAGAAAATCACGCACAAGAGACACAAGTTTTATTGAAAGATATTTTCTCTATTAGCCAAAGTCTCCAAGAGCCAAAAGTCCCTTGCAATGAGTGAGTTTATCAATAAATAGAACTCTCGATGTAAAATTCCTAACTCCAAAATTATGGAGGGCTAGGATCAAAACGATGGTTGAGAGTCTCCTCAAGTCACATCGTGCTATCATCAAGAGGGGGCCGATTTCCCTAAGGCGCCCAGGACATCAACATGGCACATGATATAATGTCAAAACATAAGATGGGGGGTTTCCTAGGGGTCTAAGTCTCCCTTAGCCGCCCCCATGTACAACAACATGATAATACAATGTGATAATGTCATGACATAACAAGAAGTGTGCCCCCATGGAGAAAGTCATCCTCCCTAGGGGGATAAAATAAAGCGTGGCCCCAACAAGTGAATACACATGGAAACATGGTCGACAGAGCCTCTATGTGTCATACAAAATTATCCCAAGTCATTTCCTTGCCCTTGACTAGCCAAATCAATTTCTTGGCGAGGCCATGGTCACTTTTTAATGAATTAATTTGCCTGTAATGCTGCTGAGCGAATAAAATGCCCATATCATGCCCTTTCTTTGCCCGGATCATCAATCTGACTGCAAAAATGAGATCAAAGACCTTAAATTTGGTATAGGTGACTACTAGCACCGCATGGATCCACTTGTAGAATAATCTGTAACCTCATCCATGTCCAGCATATAAAATATGGCCCCATATAACTGATAATAATAAAAATAACCATGAACTAAAGCATATAATGTTCAATTGAAGCATGGGACACTGTAGTGGGTACCAATAGGTGCCAAAAACACAAAATCGAACCATCAGATCCAAAGTCACCCGAGACCACTTGTTGACCATGGTCAAATTGGTTTGACCATGTCAAAACTGGTCAAAATAATGATTGAGTTGATAGGAAATTGATCTTGCATGTATAAGGGGTAAATGATGCTCCATTATCTATATTAGTAACCGAATAAAACATAAGTGACATAAACAATGATGATCAAGCATAATAAAATTAGACTTGCACTCGATTAGGTTCATAGTCCTTCTTGAAGTCCTAGGCATATGCTCACTTACAAAACCTACCATATTGCTAAGCTGGGTGAAGTGGATGCAACAAGGTGATCTCTCAAAGAATAAGGTACAATTGGAAACCACAACGACATATGCATGATGGAGAACACTAGGGGAGGGAGGTGTCTCATAAATGTGTAGAGTGCTTGAGTTGCCTCCACTAGACTGTAAGAAGTAACCTATAACTCACGTCCAAGCCTGATTTAGGCTCCATGAGGATCTTTCTAGAACCATTGTGCTGAGTGCACAACTGACTGTAACTTTAAACTCAGGTTCTTGGGGACTCTTAGAATTAATAGCCCCTTACACCAACTCACATCCACGTGTTTGTGGTCTCCATGAGAAATAATTATTACATTTATTTCAAAACAATGGCCACTAGTTGTTTTGATTTTCATTTGTTCCACATCTGCTTTTATTTGGTCTTTTCATTTCATTTCACATTTAGACTATTTGTAATGTCCTCTTCTGCTTAAGCACTGAGGACCATCCCACTAACCTATATGATTCCCATAGGTTCGAGCAGGCACTGACATGCAGGGAATCAACTGAGGATTGATGCCATATGCAATCTCTGGCATAGGTATTATATCATCAGTAGGTAGATAGGGGCCACCAGAGCCAAAGGCCACCTGCATGCATGACATTTGAGCATTATTTCATGATGCATGCACTTGATTGAGTCTCCAGACACCTGCATGCAAGTCAACTGCGAATTAGAAGGTAAAGTGACCTAATTAGGTCAAAAGTTAGGTATGACAGGTGAAAGTTATAAAAGAAAGGTAAAGCTAATGGAAAAGCATGCTTATATGATTATGGAATTGTGGATTCGAATTGGAGAGCTCAGCGAGATAAGTTGGGGTTGAGTGCATGCACTCAGCTAACTAGTGTATTTCGACAGCAAAATCTATCTGCCCTAGTCACCATCAGGTTGGATCATTCAGATTCAGCATTGCTTCATCATCAGGTTCTATTCATCAGTTGCTTTAGGAGTTGAGTTACTTACTGGATAGGGGGATTCGCCCTCCTTGCATGGGCACATTGCTCAAAGACATACCTATCCACATATTAGTCTACAGGGAGCAGAACTTTTGCATGCTGCTTCCATTCTTCTCAAAGCAACATTATTACCCTTGCTCTGGAAGAAGGGCCATTCAACTTGACTCAAGCTATTTGTCAGCATACCTCTCCTCAAGAAGACGCCTTCTCTGCATGGGCGACTTTCCTAAGGAGGCTACTCACGTTTTAGGCTATTGAGCCATCAGTTCTTTTGCATGCGGCTTCCATCTTCTTCAAAAGGGCACTATAACCCTAGTACTCATCATCTGGAGCTTCATCTGCGGAGTATTATTTATTGAGGAGCATTCATAGCTTTGAGGAGGGCGCATTATTCATTGGGAGCACGTCCTACGTTATTTCCCTATTCCTCCGACACAACTTTTGCATGCTGGGATCATCCCGATCTACATACTAGTATGTACATGCATTGATTCCTCCTATTTTATAACTTTTCAGTTTATCTGGGTTATAGATCTTCATGCAAAGGTCAGTACACACGTTCATACTTAGTTGAGATATCAGCCTACTAACCAACTCAAAAAAAGAAAAAATATCAGTTTGGGATATTACAATGGTATCAGAGCAATTTCCTTGCCGGCTATGGGAGCATGCAATTGTAAACAGTAAATGAATTCAGAGGACCTACACAACATTACTTACTGGAGACAGAGGTTTAGAAACAGTGATAGAGGAGAAGAAGAATTAGAGGATATAGAGTTGGGGGATAGAGAGTATCGGTTTGAAAAAAGTAAAGGCAAAGAAACAATGGCCGAGGATGATAAGACAGCCTTCAATAGTCTCATTTCAGCTATAAAAGATCTCACTACTGGACAAAAAGAAATGATGAGTGCCTTTAGGCAAATGATAGAGAAAAATGGGTCCACCCCACATAGTCCATTATTTCCCAACAATGATAGGGTATCCACCAGTAGTAGTGGGGAACATTTACATACCAAGATGCAGAGCCATCCCCATATGTACAACAGGCCCTCCCGACCTACCATGCCTCAATTCTTAGATAGCCCAGCCGTAGTACCTCTAGCACAAGCAGAGCCAGAAGAGTCCATGAGTGCCAATTTGAGAGATTACCGAGCATTAGGAGATGACTTCCATTCCGCCATGACCTTCACTAACTTTTGCCACTTTAAAAGTAAGACCAAACCCAGAGCATACAATAGGCCATTCACCCAGAACTATGAGTTACAACGCACAGTAGGGAAACTGACTATCCCTACCTTTGAGAGTAGCCGGGGTGGCCTAGCGCGGAACTGGGTACAGAAGTTGGATACATACGTCCAGCTTGTTACCAGCTATTTTGTACAATAGCTGAATTTTTCGTGAGCCGCCAGCTTCATGAACATGTTCATCGTCGGTGTTCAAAAGTTCAGAAGTCATTTTCAGGGCAATTTTGCCTCATTTGTAATAACTGCATGTTCATACCCCCACGGGGAATTTGTAAAAAGTTGGTCTAAACAGGGTCCTTTTATAAAAGACTCAGCTATCCTTAGGTTTAGCCATTTGGGGGATACTCTAGAGTGTTTTTTCCTTAGGAATTATGCGCTACTCATCAGTGGCGTATAATCCTTGAGTTTTTCACTCAACCCTCCAAAGCTGGAGTATTTTCCATGGTGGTCAAAACCGAAGGTGGTTATTAGAGTCTTGTGTCTAGGATTTTTTACGTGTTAGCCATCTCGATTGAGTCGTATGAACATGCACTAGGTCCCTTAGGAGTTTCATTCGATTCCGAGAAAAATAATTTTTTCCGTTATTTAGACCATTTTTTAATGGTTTAAATGGAATTTTTCTAAGTGTGATAAAAACCTCATCCGGAGGCTGAATTTGGCATGGGGATGCTCGTTTTGACGCTCAGAGTGTCCTCTTTACCCTAGCATCCTCTTTTCTTAGATTTCGGGCAGTGACACTGCCTTTGAGCCAGTTTTCCCTAAAGAGGCTTCAAACTGCACTTTAATTGCCAGAAGATGACAAATTGCACTAGAGTCCAAAAATCAAATAAGTCAAAAACTATTAAGAATTGATTTTTTAAAGGTTGAATATGGTTAGTGAGAGGTGTACGACTACATCCAAATAATAAAGCATGCCATAAATCAAAGTTTTGATTTGCAAATTTAATTAAAGGGATGACGTGAGCTTACCTTCACATGAGCTCCCTCATGCAAATCGCGATTAAGTGATGTGGCACTAGTTTAATGAATGTTTGGGATGCATTTATGGCTATGGTAGGCGCCTCCCTAAGTTTGAGGCCACCTCATGGCTTGGCTCCCATTATAGACTCGAGTTACATTTATTGCAGCTGAAGATGTGATCTCCTTGGTAGCTCACGCATGTCCCTTCAACCTCACATGTATACACCTGGCAGTCACGTATTAGCATGAAGGAACTTCCAATATTGGAGTGGGGGGCGCCTTGCCAAGGTGGAGGCCACCTCCCCACTCTTCATTACTTCAACCATGAGTTAAACTGGTGATCACGCACTTCAAGCTTGATACTGATTGGATTTAGATTGGGATTCGAATTTTTGTCATGTGCTATTGGCTCTCCTTGAAGCCAATTCGAATTAGGGGTTTGTGCTTCTTAGTTTTGTATAAAGAGAGGTGCCTTTCACTCTCTTAGGATGGAACTCTTGGTGTAAACTTACTCTGCTATTTTTTGTAAAGCTTGTAGCCATTGCTACTATTGGAAATAAAAGGTGACTTTGGAGGTCTATGATGTGCACTATCTGTTTATGATGAATGCTTGTCATCTTATGAGGTGATATTGTACCTTTGTATTGCTTATAGTATTTTATGCTTGAACTTGCTTAGCTTAGATTTCTTTATTAAGAGCATAGAGTGAATATTTGATGGTCCAAGTTATTCACTTGTATTAGGCTTAATGTGATTTAAAAGCACAAACTGTAGTCGGATATACTTATGTGTCTTTTTTATACCATTTTTGTCTAACACTCTAAGCATGATCTAGTGTATTTGTGTAAGTGGTGCTTGTGTGCAGGTATTCAAAGTTAGAGTGGAGGTGAACTTGGTTGTCTCTCCCTCCTCTCCATCAACAATTTTCTCTAACATTTTGTGTATTTCAGGAAGCTTCCAAGGATCAAATCAAAGTCACAATCGAAGCTTGGGAAATTTGCATCTTTTCCATCTCTCAAATTATTTTGAAACTTGTTACTTGTTACTTGAGTTGGGCCTTTGATCTTCCATCCCATTGGCCTACTCCCACTCGCTTTCCTCCATCTCCTAGCCTTCCATTCGCTGCCCTTCACTTCAGTCCTCTCCATTTGCATTCTTGCTGCCCTTCATATTTGACCAGCTTTCTCCAAAACTCAGTCCCTTCCCTTACCTTTCTGTTTGCTGCTCATTACCTTGCTGCTCTTCTTTTGCAGTCGCATCCTTCATCCCTTGCATTGGTTGCCTCCCTCCATTCGCCCTTCCATTGCATACTCCATTCCATGCACTAAAAAATTCATAAAAGCATTTAAAAAATCAGAGTTTGGTTTTGATTAGTTAGTTTCATTTTTGTTACAGTTTAGATCTAGTTTCATTTTGGTTTTAGATTAGTTCATTTTTGTTATAAAATAGATCTTCTTTTCATCATTTTAGCATAGATTAAGCTTGCTGGTTTGATAAATTAGTTTCCATTTTCAGTTTAGATTAGTTAAGGTCTCAATTCTTATTTTTCTCTAACACTTAATGGCTACATGAGTTGAGTTTCTTTTGTGTAGGCATTTGAAGAAGAAAAGAGCTAAAGAGAACACTAAGTTTGAAAAGAAGGAAGAGAGGATCATCAAAACTTTGAATCAAGAGGAAGAAGAGGAACTAAGTCCAAAACCAAGTACCAAAACCAAGAAGATCCAAACATCTTGAGATTTGAACCAAAGAAGACAAAGTTTCAATCACTCTTTTTTTTTTGTAAAAGCCATTAAGGCTCCCATTTCATTTTCTAAGTTTTTCTCAAGTGGTTGAAACTCCAAAATATTGTACTTGTTTAATAAAATTCGTAAGTGGGGTTTTTAATCCCCCACGCCCAACATCCCCCATTTGGGGAAGTTTGTAGTGTTCTTTGAGTGGTTTGATTTCTAGCTTAGATTTGCTTTGCTTAGTTTAGTTTAAATTTCTTACATTTAGAAATATCAATTGCTAGATTAGCTTACTTTTGTTTTAGAATACTAGGTTGGTAGATTAGTTTATTTTTGTTACTTAGCATTTTAATTGTTAGTTCATATTTCATTTTGTTGAGCTATCATTATTTGGTTTCATTACTTGTAATTGTCAATTTACTAAAAGGAACCAAAGACTCTTGAACTTGTCATAAGACAAGTCAAGAGCACTCTCTATCGGAGAGCATTATCGCATTGCATTTGCATGTAGTTTAAATAAGTCTCTTGAACCTTTATCATAAGACAAGTCAAGAGCACTCTCTGTCGGAGAGGTCTTTTGTGCTCTAAGTAAAATACTTCCAACACACATTCCCCCATAATAAAATTTGAATTTATTCGTTGTTTCCTTGCCGGAGTATGCTCTGACCAACCTTGAAAGGGGTTGGAGTACTCAAAAACGGTATTGGACTGATTAATCTTGCAAGATTCAAACATAATAAAACTTTTACCCATAACCAACGAACCGACGTTGATTCGATAAATACTCAGGTAGTGGGCAAATTCCAAGTGGGGGCGCCGGGCAGCCATGGTCTAACTCTAGCTTGCTGGTTAAGTTCCTTGGACACCTAGCCTAGAGTACCGCGTGGTCCGTCATGTCTTTGAACAGAGCCAATGAAAGTATTTTCGGTTAGATCTTCAGTACCTTGCATATCGGTTGAAGATTCCCCTAGCCATAATAATCAAGATCACTTAAAATTTACAAAGAACACTTGCAAAATGATCTCACAAACACACTGAAATCTTGTATCTTGGCATCACAAGCACTGCAATCTTGACTCCATAAGGCACTGGTCCTTTGTTTATTTCATTTATATATCTGAAGTGCATACTTTATTCCGTTCAGTTTTATCTCATTGTGGATGCTTTTGCTTATGAATCAGTGGTGTTTTATTTAAATATTTTGCAAGTTTATCTTTGTGCTTCTTAATTTGCAATTATTGTAAAACTGTGATCTCGTCATCCAAAACTCCTAAACAACACCCATCCGTATCACCACACCCTTAAAAAAAACTTAAAACACAGAGCCATAGAAAAACACTTTGTTAGGGACAACCCCGTTTGGCTTCATTAGGAGTTTGCCTAAACGAAGGAGCTGGGATTTAGGTGACAGTTCCTGACTCATTGCTTGCCCCCAAGGCCACACCTTCTCCACTTGTAATGAGGGAACAACTTTTGAAAGATTTCTGCTGCTGGTGTGCATCTCAGCGGACAACATAGCTCAACCCCATGATTGAGACTGATGCCTTTAAATTGGCTACATTGCATTTGGATGGAGAGGCCCATGAGTGGTGGTACCATAGGTTGGTGACATTGGGTCACAATACCATCACTTCATACATAGATTTTACACAGAGGCTCATTGAGCGATTTGATAGGAAGGACCCTAAGGTGCATTTCAGAGAACTGGCACAACTCAAACCAACAGGTAGTGCATATGCATTCATTTCAGAGTTCCAGAGGGTGGCAGTCATGGTGACAGATATTTCAGAGAGCAGATTGATTATGTTGTTTACAGAGGCCCTCACTGAACAATTACGTGGATGGGTCAAGTCCTATAAACCCACCACCCTAGCCGATGCCATCAGTCGGACTAGATATTTGCAGGATGCAGTACCCAAAAATAGATTTCCTCCTAGAACTAATTTCCCTATTAAAGATAAAGAGAGGAAACCCTTCTAGAAAGAGTGGCCCAAGAAAGAAAGGATGGATAAAGATACCCGCCAAGACCTAAGAAGAAAAAAGTTATGTTTCACTTGTCATGAACCATGGGTACTAGGTCACAGATGTTCAGGGAAGGGAAAGGCCTACTACATAGAGGCCTATTCCGACAGTGGGGAGGATGAGGATGATTAGGATCAGGAGCAGGGAGAGACACCTGAGACACCAGATGAGAGACAGTCACCAGGGTGTACCATTGCTATATTATCATGGGTCCCTAGATTCCACACTCTCTGGATCAGAGGTACCGTACAGGGCCAGAGAGTGGGAGTGTTGATAGATGGTGGGGCATGCCACAACTTTATTGATGCGCATGGATTAAAAGGAAAGGCATTCAGACTGAGAGTTTTTGATGGATTTTTAGTAGCTGTAGCAGGTCACACCATGGAGTGTAGTTAGAGGATTCCAAAATTGAAAGTAACACTGGGGAATTATACAGTGTTAGAAACATTTTATGTGTTAGAGGTTACTGACATGAATGTGGTATTGGGAGTTCAATGGCTTTATTCCATAGGGAAGTATTCCACGAACTACCGGACCATGGAGATGGAGTTCACACGAACGGAGGGACAAAAGGTAGTATTGAGGGGGATGAATACCTACCCTCCCACAGCAGTGTCATCACACAGGATGGAGGCAGTACTTCGACATGGAGATATTGAGTGGGCAGCAGAGTGCTTGGTTACCTTCAGGAAACCACCAGATAAGGCCACACAACATCTAGCAGATATAGAGGCCTTACTGTAGAAGCACAAAGTAGTATTCGAAGACCTTCCAGCAGGTTGACCTCCAGATAGGGGATTTGAGCACATTATTGAGTTAGAGGAGGGAACTCAAGCAGTTATCACCACTCCTTATAGACATCCCAAGAGGTACAAAGATGAGATAGAGAATACAATCAAGGAACTACTCAAACTAGGGTACATTAAACCTAGCTCCAGTCCATTTGCATCCTCAGTAGTACTAGTGAAGAAAAAGGATGGAACCTTACGCATGTGCATCGATTACAGGGCACTCAACAAGAAGACTATAAAAAACAGGTATCTAATCCCCAGGATTGATGAGTTGATGGATGAACTACAAGGGGCAAATTACTTTTCCAAGATTGACCTCCGGTCAGGTTAGGGAACAGGATGTTCCAAAGACCGCCTTCCGTTGCCACTATGGACATTATGAGTTTCTAGTGATGCCGTTTGGGCTCACTAATGCACCAGCTACTTTCCAGTCATGCATGAACAATATCTTCAAGGCTCAGTTACGTAAGCATCTTCTGGTATTCTTCGACGACATATTGATATACAGTAGAATTTGGGAAGAACATTTGAGACATCTAGACGAAGTAATTGGCATTTTACAGGAGCAGTTACTATATGCCAAAATGTCCAAGTGTGAGTTCGGCATGTAGGAGATGTTATATTTAGGGCATGTGATAGGGGCCAACGGGGTCTAGGTGCACCTAGAGAAGATTCGAGCCATATTAGATTGGCCTACACCTAAAAATGTGATAGAACTGAAGGGCTTTTTGGGCCTTTGCACCTACTACAGGAGGCATGTCAGTGGATTCTCGTAGATGATTGCACCCCTCACCGATCTTACCAAGAAGGGGGCATTCAGTTGGTCGAAGATAGCACGACAGACATTCGAGAAAATGAAAACGGTCATGAGTTCATGCCCAGTATTAGCTCTACCAGACTTCTCTCAACCCTTCGTGTTAGAGTGTGATGCCTCAGGAGAGGGAATTGGGGTAGTATTGATGTAGAACAATCACCCCATTGCATTTGAGAGCAGGAAGCTCAAGGACTATGAGCGCCACTATTTGATATATGAGAAAGAAATGTTAGCCATTCTCCATGCGCTAACCAAGTTCAGGCAATACTTAGTGGGTGGCAGATTCAAGATTAAGACAAATCACAACAACTTGAAATATTTCCTAGAGCAGAAAGAGTTGAACGAGAGGCAACGAAAATGGGTGAACAAAATTCAGGCCTATGACTTTGAGATTGAATACATAAAGGGAAAGAACAATGTGGTGGCCGATGTACTTTCTAGATGACCAACTACTTTGCCCCTTATGAGCATCTCATCAGATTGGAGATCTCATCTTTTGGTTGAGTATTCCAAAGATAAATTTGCTTGCGAGCTATTGGATGGACAGATTCAGGATGACAGGTACTGGGTAATTGATGACATCATGTACTACAAGAACAAAATCTTCTTAGTTCCAGAGTCTTCCCTCAAGAAGAAGATTTTACAAGCATCACATGATTCAACATTAGGAGGGCATCAGGGGTTTCCCAAGACCTACAGACAGATTAGAGAGAGGTTCTCATGGAAGGGCGTCAAGAATGATCTGATACAACATGTGAGAGAGTGTAGCTTGTGCCAACAGAACAAAATAGAGCACACCCAGTCGACTGGTTTACTACAACAACAGGTAGCATAACTATTTTTAAGAGAGGTATTCAGACTCCACGGGTTAGCCAAGACCATTGTCAGTGATAGGGACAACAAATTCACTGGAGCCTTTTGGAAAGAGCTCTTCAAGTTGGTGGGAACCAAATTAGCTATGAGCACTAGTTATCATCCATAGAGCGATGGACAGACTGAGATAGTTATCAAGTCATCCCCTTTTACCCAACCTTGTTCCTAGCCTTCATCCTTAGCTAGCAGTTAGATCATGACCAATGGGTGAGTTTGTCATTTAAGCTATTGTGCAAGTAAATATAAATAACAATGGAATATGCAAACATAATAAATGCCACTGAATGATATTTATACTTTAAGTTAAGCTGTGAGTATGGTTAGAGGAACATGTCTTAGTCTATTGATATGATTTATCCTTGGTTGTATATTGACCTAGTGAAACCATAGTTTGATTATGGTCATTCTTGGGATCCGTAATGATGTGAGCCATCTATGCTTATTGATGATGATTGATGGTCCAACATACTCTCATTGATGATACCATATGGTGGACATATGATTCAGATGGTGATTGATGCAATTCAACAGGTTTTTTTATTATTGCATATCTTTGGATTATGCACTGTCCGGATATGGTGGACCCTATTGTTGACCCCTCAGGTCAACCCATGGTGTATGAGTACACATTGTTAATAGTTTTGGGTCTTTTGGATCCAATGAGACACTTATCATTCAGTTCCGGGCACTTCTGACAGTGATAGATGCAGTTTTCCACTTGTTGACCAGATTTGGGGCTGTTTTCCCAATCTGTCCAGTAGGGGCCATGAGAGGCCAGTTCATCTAGGGCGCTGTATGAGGGGGTGGTCCAGCCACTTGTTGTTACCATTATACCCCCCTTCTGGAGAGCCTGGTGGGCTCAGTTTGACAGCGTAGGTGCCCTAGGTGGCAGTTTCAGCAGCTTCACCGTTACCGAGGTAGATTAAAAATGGAATAAAAGGGTCACTGAGGAATTTGATTTGGGCAATTGAGGCAAGGTTTTGGCATTTGGTCTTCACAGAGGTCTTCCAGGGTGAACCCCCCATCTTCCAGCCAGTTATCATTAGTCAGTGGGGTCCACAGAGGCCACAGGAGGCCTTTTACTGCATGTCTCTCACAGATTTTGAGGACAGGATTTGATCATTTGTATTATTTGGACATATTATTTTATTATTATTGTGCCATGGGGATGAGCTAGTAAGAATTGATGCCTCCTAGCCCCACCATGAGCTTCATGAGTCATGTCCATGTCATATGAGGTGGGCCCATGTGCTTTTGCCCCCTCTAGAGGATGACGCCACCCTCATTTAGTCGCTCCTAGATATGACGTCACCTTTATATTGAGTGATCCATGTGATATATTGTTAGGCTCATCTTAGCCATTGATTTGATTATGAGATCTTTTAATCTCAACCACTCATCTTCATGTATTGTAAAGTGGTTTTGAGATCTAGGGTTTTGGTCTTTATTATCCTATATAAGGAGGAGACCCCCTATTGTATAACTCACGTTTGGAGCTCTTGAATATTGGAATAAAATACTTCTTTGTGGAGCATACTTCTCTTGTCTTGTGGATTCTTTTGCAATTTGAATATACAGTATCTCTTCTATGTATCATTGTGGATCCTGGGGCTACACGTTGTTTTCTTGCAGGGAGGCCGAATTGGTGGAGAGGAGGACGATTTGAAGAGGGCTATTGTTGGAGGGATCCACATATTCTCTCTTGAGTTGATCTTGGTGACAGGGAGTATCATTATTGTATCTTTGTGACATAGTTGATGCTTTCTATTACATCTTTCCATGATTTTCATAATTTTCTTACTTGGCTTGTTTCACTTGATCTTGTCTTGTAGGAGGAGGACGATTTGGCTTCATTGGAGGAGGACGTTTTGGCTTGGAGCACTTGGATCTCACTCTTGAATATACACATAGGGCAATGCTATCAATTTGCAAAGTGGCCACAAGCAATTGAGGTAAGTTCATCAAGGTATGTACCCAGATCCATCCATTCTTCTTCAGTGGTCATAAAACCCAAAAAATCAAAAACCTCATTTTACTTTTTCTAGATCTACTTGGATCTAGCTTGGATCTTGGAAAGATATTGAAAACCCACCTCTATAGCATCCACGACAATTCGGATCTGTAGTTTGGTGGTGATTGGGTTCCATTTGACACACTTTCCAAGGCACTTAGCCTTCCTTAGGTGAGGTCGCACTCCTTGAGAGGGTGATTTTTGCTATTTCCAAGACATGGGTGTGAAAATCCTCACAGCAGATCTAAGAGCTGATGTATACCTCACAAGAAAGTTAAGCAGGAAAATAGAAGAAGAGTGCAGAATGTAGCAGCAGAACATAGATACAGTAGAGCTCAAATAGAAGCATAATAACATCACACACTAATTCATTATCATAATATGAACAATAAATAATACAATGGTGGAGAGGATTCGAATGCCAAGGTGGCAATTCGAATTAGCCTGCATGGGCATGGCTTATCTGCACTAGGAGTCATCATCATCATCAGTGGAGTGTCAACAATACACTACTAGGAGTCCTAATCATCATCAGTGGAGTCATCAATGCACAAGTAACGGTCAACCAGGTGTCAAACTGAGTCTAACTGAGTGTGGTAGGTGTAACTGGCACATGGAAGCACCAATGTAGTGAAGGAGGCTCAGAGGAGGGCGCATGGGGAGCTGACTGGAGTCAAAATAAGCAATGTAGTCTCACTGGGGGTCCAACGGAGTGTTTCAGTCAGCTAACAAGTCAATCAATCCTCAAATCAAGGAGAGATCCACAAATAACTCAACTAATTGAAGTGTAACTGAGTGGTAGGTGAAGAAGGGTGCCTTTCACAAGTGGTAGGTTAAAGGTGGGCGCATCACTGACTAGGAGGGCTAAAAATGAGTGGAAAGAAGCTCCTGGGGTTGCAAACTGGGGACTAGGTGCTGGAGGACACCATGTTGATGACTGGGATGCATGCAATTGCATGCAAAAATGCATGCATGGCTGAAATGCAAAATAATGATAATGCTGGTAGGACTAGGATGGAGTATATGAATATTCCGACAATGGGTAGATGAGATCCGTCTTGATTTGCACTCCTCTCACTTGATAACCTACCCCTAGTGCTTCACTTCTTTGATGTTTGCCTTGTGGGCCCCATTCCTCATTTTGAGGGTTGTGCCCCACTTGGGTCATTGGGTGATGCATTTTCAACCTTAGATCTATGGACATCTAGCCTACCTTGGGGCATGCCACTTAAAACCCACCTTGATAATTGCCTTGACTATCCCGATCTACCATTTGGCATACTTTGGACTCCATTTGCCCCTCCATCTAAAGGCACTAATCTCCTTGGGGATTGTGTCATTTGCTAGATCCCATATGTGGGTGTCTCTAAATCTACCTTGGATCCATAGATCCACATCTTCGAACACCACTTAGTGCCATTTCCCGCCTAATTTCACCTTGCGGGTCCCATTTGGGTCATTTCCATACTTTAAGGAAGTGGGCCCCACTTGTGTATTTCATGGTACTAGATTTATCTCTTTGATCTTCCTAGGTGGCCTAACTCATTCATTTGTTGAAACATTTGTCACTTCTTAAGCCTCTTCAACCACATCATAACTCTTGGGTCCACCTAAGGCTGCATTGGTTTCCGTAACTCAACTTTCACATCCCCCTAGGAACCATTGCTTTGGCTAATCTTTTGTTGATTGGCTATAGGGTCTCCCCCTTGATCTTGTCTTGTCTAGATCTAAAGTGAAGAGTGCCTCGGTTATCGTGACTCCCAGCTTGCATTGGGAACCGTGGCATCTCTTGGGTCACCTCTTTATTTGTCTGCTCCTCTACTATCCCGGATGGGATACCTTTAGGGACAACTACAAGTTGTGTGATAACAACGCCTTCTCTGCATGGGCGACTTTCCTAAGGAGGCTACTCACGTTTTATGCTGTTGAGCCATCAGTTCTTCTGCATGCGGCTTCCATCTTCTTCCGAAGGGCACTATAACTCTAGTACACATCATCTGGAGCTTCATCTGCGGAGTATTATTTATTGAGGAGCATTCATAGCTTTGAGGAGGGCGCATTATTCATCTGGAGCACGTCCTACCTTATTTCCCTATTCCTTCGGCACAACTTCCGCATGCTGGGATCATCTCGATCTACATACTGGTATGTACATGCATTGATTCCTCCTATTTTATAACATCTCAGTTTATCTGGGTTATAGATCTGCATGCAGAGGACAATACACACCTTCAAATTTATTTGAGATATCAACCTACTAGCCAACACAAAAAAAGAAAAAATATCAGTTTGGGATTGTTATCACACAAACTCTAGCTGCTTGTGGTATGTATCCCAATAGGGACGGTAGAGGAGAACAGCTAGGCCGGTGTAACCAACAGCAGCCAAGTCCTCTGTCCGAGGGGACAGAAGTCACACCGGACAAGGCTGCAGTCACTTTAGACAAGGCACTTGGCCAAGTCAAGGGGGAGACCCGCTCAACCAGTGAAGGTCGAGACTCAACAATCAGACACCCTAAACCCAAAAGGATGATCGAAGTAGAAAGCAAAATGGATGACTGAAGGTGAGATTTCTTCCAGCCTTAGTGGAATCGAGATTCTGGATGATAAGGTATACTAAGTGAAACAAACGCAGATCTGATTACACATGTAAATGATGAACAAATTGAAGAATTAGAAGGCTGGAAATTAAATCAGCAAACAGAAAATTACTGGAAGAGTGGTTGGGGATCCTGCCTATGGGAAATGAAGCTCGCTATGATTTATTCATACATGGCAGAGATGTGTAAGTGATTTAGACACATATTCCAGCAATTATAAATTGATTAAACGACTGATTTAAGACACAAAAAACAGACCAGCAAGCATTGAAATTAACAACCCTAGAGGAATGGGTTAAATAGTGGAAAAATGGACCTAGGGCAGTAAAAAAAAGGCGTTTATAAGCACTTCCAGCTGCTGATACTTGGTACTTTAGGGTAAAAAGACGTTACGAAGCAAATTAAAGAGTACCCATAACCCCACAACACACCCAACAGGATGAAAGAGAAAAACGCCTCCAGGGGGCGTTTTTGCCAAGTGGACTAGTGCCTAATCTATGGGTAAATGGAGTCGGAATCTAACCAAACTTGGGATGTAAGCTTTCAAGGGCAAATAATAAGCATTAAATAGTGGAAAAATGGACCTAGGGCAGTAAAAAAAAGGCATTTATAAGAACTTCTAGCTGCAGATACTTGGTACTTTAGGGTAAAAAGACGTTACGAAGCAAATTAAAAAGTACCCATAACTCCACAACACACCCAACAGGCTGAAAGAGAAAAACGCCCCCAGGGGCGTTTTTGCCAAGTGGACTAGTGCCTAATCTATGGGTAAATGGAGTCGGAATCTAACCAAACTTGGGATGTAAGCTTTTAAGGGCAAATAATAAGTGGGTTTGGAAAGAAAATGGAATTCCTACGGTTAAATTTATAGATTTTAATTTTTAAGGGTTTTAATGTGTTTTTGCAGCTTAACATTCACAAGAAGATGAGAAAAAGAGAGAGCAACAGTGATCGCCTACCTGAAGCGATAGAGAAGAAGAGTTTGATGCTGAAAACAACTGCTGAAGTCCAAGTGTTGAGCAACCAAGCGATTTCCCCTAGCGTTTGGAGCAGCCAGATGGCCAAGTGCGCCCTTGTGCCTGCCAGAGAGAGAAGTAAATCAGAAACTATGGCAAATGACAAGGAAATACTAGCAAATAAACAACAAATGATGAAGAAAAGTGAGATAACAAGTATGAATTCACTTCCCTTTGCTGAAACACAGAGAGAGAGCCCAAGACGGAGCTGCTAGCTCAAGAAATGCGCCCCTCCTCTGATGGTTGTTCCACCTGCAGATTAGTTTGGCCAATGATAGATAGAGATACCACATAAACACTCAATAATACACCAGCAATATGCTAATAGTCAACAGCAAATACTCAATCACTATGCACAAGAAGATGGAGAAAATGTCTCTCTAGAGCTCAATAACAAATCTCAAAAATGTCAAGAAGAAGTACAATGGAGGTGAGTCCATTCTCTTATAGAGATGACTCCCTCTCAAGATAGGTTTCCCCCCAAAACGGAGGGTTGAGATTATCTCCCCATCCACAAAATCGAATGGTTGAGATGTATCCCTAGAGGGGGGTGCGAATTGCCCCAAGAGAGCGCACTAGTGGAGAGAGAAGGGCCCATGTGGGCCATACAACAAATGCCAATGGGTTAGGGGGTGTCTATATGGGGTTTTATCCCCCCAACCATGTACAATAAGGGTCCCACCATCAATCAACAAGGAAATCGAATTGCCAACGTGGAGAAAAACGTCCCCATGGGCCAAATTCGACTTCCCTAGTGAGCTGCCAAGTGGAGGGCGCCACAATCATGTAAATATACATCAAACATTACCAAAAATACCTTAGTAATTACCTTTACCATTGCCAACCTTTAATTTTGCCATTTACCTATAGTTGCCTTAGTCAAATTCTGATTTTCATTTATTTTCTGCTGATTTATATGGCTGAAGATGAAAATTGGGCTTTTGACCCACTTTTATTGCCTGGATTGCTGAACCATTTGTTGCAATGCGATCGTGGACCCCAAAAGTAGTAGGGATGACCACTTGAACGAACCTGATCCATCACTTTGGCATTTTTTGCCCCAAATCCATGATTTTTAATTAAAACAGGTCAAAGTTGACCAATAATAATTAAAAATCTCTCAAATGGTTCAATATTTTGTAATTCCGTCAGTTGCATGCTGATATGGAACCCCTGTAGATAATAAATGATCGAAATCAAAATTCCGATCGCAACATTTTTTCGGGCCCATTTTTGGCCTAGTCAACCCAGTTTGACCAAGTCAAATCTGATCAACTATAGTGCTAGCTGAAACCTGTATGCAAGCATGAAGTGACAAGGCTCAATTAAACAAGTTAGTACATTACTAAGCAATAAATGATAACATGGTGATAAAAAATTCATTAAATCTCGAAATAGTACAAGGCCTTGGTGAAGTGGGC
This sequence comes from Larix kaempferi, assembly GCA_027924585.1. Taxonomy (NCBI): domain Eukaryota; kingdom Viridiplantae; phylum Streptophyta; class Pinopsida; order Pinales; family Pinaceae; genus Larix; species Larix kaempferi. The sequence continues at coordinate 12,972,717 of BSBM01000099.1, forward strand.
CCACCACCTCCAAAAGACTAAGATGCTATACACCTCTATAGATTTGACCACTTTGCTGACTCTAGGTGATGTGGACAACAAGGTGAAGGACATGGGGAAGACAAGAATAAAGATCATGTGACCCTTTAGAAAACTCGGGAAAGCGGGGTCCACTGAGGTAAGTATGCCATGACAAAACACGGGGAAGGGTGGTGCCTCACAAATGGGTATAGTGTAGGGAAACCACCACTAGTCATCTAACAAGTATCCCACAACTCACATCCGTATCCGAAGACTCCGTGAGGTTCTTTTCTAGAGCCGCCAAACTGGGTGTCCGGCAAACCGTAACTTGAGACTCTAGGGGGCAATCTTGAGCTTGTCCCTTGCTCCCTCTCACCTCCTTGTCCCGCAGGACTAGGTGAGGAATAACCACTACAAATGCTGACATGTATAGCTGACCAGAATCCATGTGTGTTTATAAACACATTGCATGGATTTTACAATGAGTTTCATACTTAGCCCTTTTTGGCTAGATTTTACATTTACAACATAGAGGCCTTTTTAGCCTGTAAATAGAGGCCTTTTTAGCCTGATTTACATTTCATTTCTTCATGTCATCATTTCTTCATTTCTTCATGGCCCTCTTGGGCTACATACATATCTCAAAAGATATAAACATGGCGCTCATACTACAAAGGTAATGGGGGTGGGTAATACAAGCTTCGACGACAAGTGGGGAGCACCCGGTGAGGTTACACAATCCTAACTGCATTGCAACATCGGGGGCAATCGACAGGGGCAAATCCCAGGTCTAACCGTGTATCTCACACACTAAAGAGCCGAGGCACAATAAACAGGAAGTCATGGCAAACTCAGAGATCAGTGGGGAAAGGGGTCCTCGGGATCACAAATCAGAATCCAAGTAGGGGAAGAAGTATCATGAATGAGTCGGATGAGTGGAGGAAGTGAAAATGGTGCTAAAGTCAGCTACATAGGGGGTTCAGTGATCAAGTCTAAGCCACGTGTGTAGGACATGACTCAGCGTGCATATACATAAGTCTAACCGGAGGGGTGGACTGACATCACCAATAGGCCCAAACACATTACATCATAGCTAGATCACCAAACATATTATCTCATGCCAAGTTAGTGTACTAACAAGTATAAATGAGTCTAACCTACAACATGAGCAATAATCAACAATATGCAATACCTGCTGCACCATATACCTGCTGCTACTGAACCTGTATCTGAGCTGGATCTCTGTTGAATCTGGGCATATAATAAACCAGCACTGTACTATGACAGTCTCGATCAAAATAAGACTAAGCAACTGTCTCAAATGGGCTTGTGTCAAATCCTAGCAAGGAAAGGTAACCCTATGGTAGATGGTAAGTCCAACTGTCTGTCTGCTCTGATATGTCTGCTAGGGGCAATCTGAACAAAAATGCCTCCTTTGAAGGCAGTTGATCTCCGATCTGGAAAAAAAAAGTACTGTGCGGTCCTCGGCCGCACAGTCTGCAGTGTGGAAGCTGCTCTCGACATAAAATGTGATAACAGGGATATTACACTATTTGGCTTGATTTTTCTTTACTTTCATAAGGCTTTTTGGCTTGCATTTCTTTGGATATAGCAAGTGTCATATTGATGCATGCAATGATGATAGGATAACTTGCTTCGATGACTAGTGGAAAGCAACCTGGTGGACAACACAATCCTAACTGCACCTCAACATCTGGGGTAACTGACAAGAAGCGGATCAACAGGTCTAACCATGCAGTCACACACTCCAGAGTTGAGATTCAAAGAAAACATGGAGGCCATCATGCACATAGGTCAAGTTGGGGGAAGGTTCCTCAATCTCACAAGTCTTAAGTCATAAGTCGAGAACAAAATCATGAGGGTGTAAGGTAATGGATGGATGGAGACAGTGAAAAATGGTGCCAGACATAGCAAGGGTCATGGTCAAGTTTGTTTAAGGTAGGCAATACTAGTGAGTATATAGATAGGCCTTAACAATCAAAACTATTCAACTACTCATGATAGCAAGTCTGCCAATGAAAACCAATAGAAGAACATCACGATTGTTAGCTACTAAATGCCCAGTCAAAGCTAGTTAGACAAAGGAGACAAATGATAACACCCATATACCAAATATATATATCTGCTAAACCATATACCTATCTCTGATATGACCATGAATAACTGATCTAACTGCATGGGTATAAAGGAAAGTATACCAATTGCTACTCTGCTGATCTGTTCAATGAACCATAACCCAACCAATACATCTCAATGGGTCATGGCGGGCTCAGTCATGACAAGGGGAACTGGATGAAGTGCTCTGAATCCTCTGAATAGCTCAGAAAAATATCTCTACCATATATAATCATCAACTCAACTCATGTGCTAAGGATTAGCTCATGCCTTTGACAGGTTCATCTGCATCATGGTAGCCTTGCTACTATGGATGGGACAACAGGGTTATTCAAGGAAAAGTTAATTCCTCCATGTAAACATAGCCAATCAATTATTAATTCCTGAGATGAGTATAAAAGAAAAGTTAAAATGTAGGAGCAAAAAAAAATGGAATAAATGATCTATTATTGAGAATTAATGATTATACTTTCATATCCAAATTCGATATTAACATTTGGGTTTGATAAAAAACATTGATATAATTATAGGTTCACCTTTGGTTAGAAACACTAGGTGCCTCCATCTTAAACATGAAGAAAAAGTTTTTGACATTCTCCTACAAGAAGAAGAAGAAAACATTGCTGGACATTACAATAAAGTCATGCTTAATAGTAGCCTCATTAGAGGACCTGAAGTATGTATCAAAAGAGATTCTTCAACATAGCCATAGTTCCATACAAAAGTTGTAGTATCACAAGAAAGAAGTCAAAGGATAGGACATAGTTCAAGACATCAATCAGGATTCAGCAGATAGATTAAGAGAGTTAAGATCTTGAGAAATAAATATCAAAAGAAGGCAAAGAAAGTTCCTACCGAAGTAACCTTAATTAGAGTTTGCTTGAACAAATACAAAATTAAAAGAGGAGAAGCTAGAGAATCTAGAACCTGAAAAAAGGTGTCAAGGTATCAAATACTGAAGAATATTCATGCCTTAACGGATCATAATCAAAGCTTACATATGCAAATAAAGAAGCTAATGAATGATAAGAAGTCGCTACAGAACAGGTTAGAGCAACTCTTGGAAATAAATATTGATTAGTAAAGAAATAATGATCAATCCTAATGATACAATTTGGTCTCAAAATAGAAGTCGCTACCGCACAAAGCCACAAAAGTTGAAATAGTGTGGTCAGATCCTTTCCTTTCACAATCAACAATTCTACTCAGTTCTCTGAAGATCATATGTCTCGTGTTTTCATCCACAAGAATGAAGGATTATGACAAGTATTGCAGACCATAATACAAATTGAGTCTTTTTAACAAAATGATTTGAGGACAAACCATGTTTGAAGGGATAGGCAATTTAATAAACATAACTATATTAAAAAGTATCTGTTATCACATCCATAGTAGCCGGGCTACCATGATTGCTGATCAGTTTCCTATATACTTTTGAGCCAGTCCTTTACATATTTTTGATGAGATTAGCCTATGATGAGCAACATTTTGATGATCACTCACAGATATCAGTGGATCCAGAGTTTGCATAGTTACAGTCTCGTGCCAGGATTGGGCCCCATAACACCAGGTCGGTGACTGAAATATCCGTTCCTCTATCATCCAAAGCATATTGATGACAGTGCCCATGTTACATACAGATACAGTGCTTTAGTGTGGATCGGGTAGTTCAAATCAGGGACTTAGATACAGGATCCAGCAGGTATATTTTGGTACATGTGGATTGTTGATTTGCTCTTCCTCTTATTTAGGTAGTTTATACTGGGTATATTGAGATGGTTGTTGGCTCTATCTTGCTGCATATTTGCTGTTTAGATTAAAAGTGGTTGGTTACTATTGACATGAGGTTCTTGAATATACTCGTTGGTCATACCCTTACTCCATGAAGTACTGACTTATCCATTCCCTTATTCTAGGGCCTTTGCTATCCATGGCACCATTAGTCATTCTCTCCGTCCATCCGTTATCTTCCAATTTTGGTTTTATCTCGACTCACATCTTAGCCAGTGATCTTAGGACTTCCCCCACTTTTCACATAAGACACACATATTTAATGTGGAAACCCAATAAGGGAGAAAACCACGAAATATATTCTTTTATTAAATGATGATTACAATGATTCTCCAACACCAATTGGAAAGATGCACCAACCCCTTGGATTCTTCATCACCGACTGAAAGAGAGCACCTACTCCATGGACTCTCCAACATCAATTGGAAGGAGTCACCAACCCCCTGGATTCTTTAGCACCTACTGAAAGGAAGCACCAACTCCTTGGATTCTCTAGCATCAACTGGAAGGAGGCACCAACCCCTTGGATTCTTTAGCACCAATTGAAAGGAAGCACCAACTGCTTTCCTTGCAGCGCCTTGCCGCCCTATGATATGTTTTTGTTTAATGCCTCTGTTTCGATGTCACTGTTCCAATATCATATGTCTGTGGTCCGATGTCATTGTCTCGATGCCTCTATTCTAATGTCACTGTTATGATGTCTCTGCTCTGATGTCCGACATTTCTGTTCTGACTTTTCTCGAGTTTAATACTTCAACAACACTTCAACAGAATTTTTGAAAACCGTCTTGATGTTTATCTTTCGATGTTACTGTTCCGTTGTCCGATGTTTCTATTCCGACTTTTCTAAGGTTCAATACTTCGGCAACATTTAAACAAAACTTTTGAAAACTATTTGATGATTATCTTTCGACGTTACTGTTATGATGTCTGATGTTTTTGTTCCAACCTTTCTCGTGTTCAATACTTTGACAACACTTCAACATAACTTTTGAAAGCCGTCACAATGTTTATCTTCCGACGTCACTATTCCAAGGTCTGATGTTTCTGATCCGACTTTTCCCTGTTGATGTGGACTTCACGATGTTATGCAATCTGACTTGAACTTATTTAGGGTTCGCTATATTGGAGCCATTCACCAACAACTTCTCAACTTTCTCCCGATGTGGACTTGCTTATTTATTCAATTCACTTCATAATCACTTCGTGTCCACTATATCAGAACCGTTCACCAACATCTTCTTCAATTCCACCCGATGTGGATTTGCCTATTTATTCAAATCAGTTGAGAATCACTTAGGGTTCGGTATTTTTGGTCTAGTTCCCTACTGAGTTCTGTTTTCAATATGTCTCCCGCCATCAGATCTCAGCCGTAGATCTCTATCACCCGATGCAATTTTCACCGTTGATCTCTCGTAAGATCTCAACTGTAGATTTTTTACCATGAAACTCATTTGGGTCTTGCATTAAGCCTAGAAATTTGTAGCCTGTAAAATAGATTAAAACCAGAAAAATATGTCTATAAATGACTTCATCTTCTTCCTTTTGTGCACTTCAAAATTCATCCACCCATTTATATCTTCCCCGATTTTTTTTTTGTTGCATCAAAACCCCATCTGCTTCATACCTACCTTACTCAAATGCGTTGGATCAATATGTGCTTATACAATTCAATTTCACGTTTTTGGGGCCGACTTATTTTAGCTTGGGATTTTTGGATTTCACTGGGTTGACTGTTGATGAACGATGGGAGCCCCAACCTGTGGGTAACATACCACAAATCATGGTCATAAATCGTACTATTATTCAATAGAGGTTGACTTGTATTTACTTTGTTGAGGTTGTTATGTAGGCTTGGGGAGAGTTGACTTCCCTTATTTAACTTTGGAAAACATTATATGGAGGAGGGTCGACTCTTGTTTCCTTGTAGATGTTATTGTTACTTTATTATGTTTCCAACATTTCAATTTTTCCTTCAAAGGATTTTATTATGGCTTCAAGATGACTTCATCCATCAATACGCTTCAAAGTTTACATTCTTCAAGACTTCGTCATGACTTTTACTTCAAATCCTTTACTGAGCTTGACATCGATGAGAATATTTCCAACAATCTTCCCCTTTGTCATTGATGGCAACCATTTTGTCGAATTTGCAGTCGTCGAGTCCATAATTCTTTTCTATCTCTCCCTTTGACATCAATCACGACTTGTCTCATACATCTCGTCATCATAAGAAAGGTCTCTTCTGAACAAGTCCTTCTGATTAGAACAACTGTTCCCACTTGAACCACATCATCTTTCCAAGGACGACATCTGATCGATCTGATCAGCCTGGTCATCCTAGACCACATGGGATCACTTCCTCATGCTATATTAGTCTAAAAACCGAAAGGACGTTGCACTCCTCAGGATGACACTTCTTCCAAGCACTTTATCAATCTCAAATCAAAGGGAGGCTATACATCCCCAGGAAGTCTCTTCTTCCAATTTACCAGTCATTGCAATTGGAAGCTGGTAATGACTGCAGCTAGTCCACCTTTCTAGGCCCAAACTCTACACAGGAGCACTCTCCACATATGAGAATATCCCTTACAGTGATCCACTCCACAAAGGAGTCCTCTCCACACAGGAACCATCCCACACAGGGATACACTCTACAATGGAGTCCCCTCCAGATAGGAGAACATCCCACACAGGGATTATCCCATGCAGGGACACACTCCACAAAGGAGTTAGGCAGAAGTCTTGGCTTGTGCCTCATCAAAAACTATTCTGGTCATCAATCTCCCTTCTCGATTGTTACCGGATGAACTAGCAGGGTTAGCCTTTGATGACAAATGTAAGAGAAGTGACCACTGTCACCTTCGCCAATTCTCTGGCTTTCTTTGGAGAGTCGGAATCACCAAGGGGAAGAGCCCTTATGTGACCTGCAAAACACTATAGGACACGAATAACTATGTCTTCCTCGACAACAATATTAGTGACCAGTGCCTTAGACAATGAATTTAAGAGAATGAAGAAGACATACTAATTCATCATTCGATAGCAACAATGTAAACACTAGTACATAGTCTAGGTAGTCAATATAGCGACGTGTATCATATTCAATGACAAACTTTCATATATCTCCAAAGAAGTACAAATGTCCAAAGATAAATAGAAGAATAATTGCACAACATAGCGGCAGTAGGAACTATAACAACCATAGGAGAATGAGTGTAATCACTTGCACTTTTACATTAACTATTTTCCCACTTACATTCATTAGATCAAGAAGAACCAGAAATGTATCAATATCAACAGTATATCAGAAATACATGGCAGATTTTAGAGTTCTCTTGTCATGTGGCAGCCTTTGCATAACGTTGTCAAAATATTATAATAGTTTGATCTTTTGTTTGTCTTGCGTTGAACAGGTACTAGGAGGCTTGGGGTTGTCACAATCTTAGTTTGCAATTTATTGCAGACCTAAACAAACCTGGAAGGGAGGATGTTTTGTCTGAAGAAAGGGGCAGCCAATGAGGCCAAGCCTTAGAAGGAGGCTTTGGGAAGAAGGCGAGGGTAAGGGAGAAGAGAAAGAGAGGAGAGGGGGGGCTTATGAAGCAAAGGATGAGAATGGAGGAATGTGGAAGGAGCGAAGAAAGGGAATGAGGAAAAAGGGGTGAAGAGATAAGAAGAAAAGGTGGAAGGATAGAGAGGAAGGAAGTGGGAGAAGAAATGGATGAAGATGGAGGGGAGATGAAGGCAACGAAGGTGGAAAAAGGAGAGAGCGAGGGAGATAAAGAAGAGAAGAATGAAGAGAGAGGGAAATAAGGGCAACAAAGGAGAAAGGGGAAGGAAAAAGAGGGCAGCAAAGTTGGGATAAGGAGAGCGAGAAAGAGGAAGAAGGGTGCGAAGGTGTAAGAGGATAGAGAGAAGGGAGGCGAGCTAGAAAAGAAGAAGGGCGAAGGTTTATGAGAAAGGTAAGTAGGGCCGCTAGGGCACCCAAGAAGTCTGCAGCTAGGGTTTTAGACTAGGATTTTAGGGTTTTTAGGGTTTAAATTATGTACATAAAAACACAAAAAACAGATCTAACTAACCTAACAACAAACTAACTAGTCTAATACTTATGATACTTACAAAGTGGGGTTTGTAAAGGCTAGAAAAAGATGCCAACCTAGGGTTTTAAGGTTTCACCCTAACTCTAGGGCATAAAGGAAGATTGCCTTCCTCTTGAGATAGTACTTGCAAAGTTTGGCAAACTAGGGTCTTCTCCAACAACCACAAGAGTTGGTTAAAGGAGGCCTAGTTAGGGCAAAACTTGGAGACCTAAAGCTCAAGCTTCAAAGGACTCCTGCTTCTAGAGGATGTAACTTGGGGCATTTTCCCCAGAGTTTACCCAAAAATGATAAAATAGCGAAAAATGGGCAAAACACTCCGAACAAAAGGTTGGAGTGGCGAGGGGGGGGACGTCATGTCCCATCTAACCCCAACAGTAGTGAATATCCCTCAACGCCCCCCTCTAATCGAGCAATGTGGCCTGACATGGAGGATGATGTCATCATCAAGAACAACCCAAGGAGAGAGGGCACTGCTAATCTGGAGGACTAGGGTGGTGTGGATGGTGGCCTGGAGGAGAGGCATGAGCCTTAGTGCTAAAAGAAGTGCCACCAGTAGGATAAAACAAAGTAGGGGTCATGTAACCCAGTGACCCACCCCTGGGAGCCCCAGACACCAACCTCAGGGCTTCAAGCCCTTCCACGAGGTAGTCGGCAATGCCACTAAGCCATAGTACTTCCAGGAGAGGAACCAAAGGGTGTGGCCATAACCTCCACTCAGAAAATTCTGGAACACACCCCTCCTGGTCAGAAAAAAAATGACTCTTTCTCCTTAGGGCACAACTGAAGGTGCGGTGGTACTGGTACCACGTAACACTAGATCCAATTGTGGGACGAGTACTCCTCTCGAGGGTGCTCGAGAATCCATGATTCATCTGGGTACCTGTAGACCTACACACACATCAAATAGCCAGGGACATCAAAATACCATGAGGCAGACACTTCCGTCCTAGCTTGCTCATCATGAAAATAATAAATTGAATGAACAAGCGACTAACCTATGTAGACATGAAGAATGCCAAATGCAATGCATAGGTAACAGTAGATGCCTAACTCAAGTGAACTAAAGCTACCTATGCTAAACATAAGAATTAGGAAGGGTTAAGTGAAGTCATACCACCAATGTAACCATTTAAGTAAGCAATTCATACCTGATCCCTCACCTTTGTCTTTAGAATGAATCCATGATAAGATCTCATCGATCACACAGAAAATACGTACCAAGGTCTTCATTAGGATAGGAGATGAATGCTGGGTGACCTGGAAGCTTTTATATTGCTGCCACAGAGAAGGGTTGCTTTCACAAGCTCCATTTATCCAAGCTTCCACAGGGCTCAAGTATGGACCATCTTCATTATACATCTGGATTGAGAAAAAAATTTGGCTGAAATCGGTTGGCTTATTTTGAACTTGGGAAGCTATTATTATCGGTGGACCTTGCAAATCTTCATATGCCAGCTGCAACCTTTCCTTGCACTTGCTTAAACATTTCTTTAGAGACACACACATATTGCTCATCTTTATAGCAACCATGTTAGTACCCCCAATAATCTTTAAAACTTTGAAATTGTCAACCACATAATCTATGGCTTCACATTTCAAGCGAAAATATAAACAATAGAAATCCGGGCAATGTGAGAAGAATATCATACCTGTCCACATACCTGTATTGGTTTTACTGAAATGCATCGGTGAAAACTTACCGATATTGGACAAAAATGGATGAACACTACTTGTAGAATGTTGTTGGTTAGGGCACACCATGGAAAAACTCTGCATATGGCCATTGACAACAAGCACCACATCTTGCACTACTGCATCATTGAGCAAAGCAAAAGGGTTGATCCATTCTTCATTGATGGAAGAGTAAGCTTCTTCACCCAGACATGTGCTCGGGAGAGGGTCTACCATGATGCTACAAGGTCTTGAAGAATCGTACATCGGTGGACCAAGGAACTTCCAATAATCATCGTCTTCTGTAAACCTGTAATTTTCTTCCAAGAGAGCCAAAGAATCATAAAAAACTATAACTTGAGGACATGGAGAATTCACCATTTCTGTATATTCTTCAGTTTCTTCAATTAAGGCTTCTTGCTCTTCTAAGACCTGTTCATCAATATTCGTATGATCGTCCTTTATAATCTTCATGATTTCTTCCTTAGCATTGGGACCCCATTGTTAAAAAATGGGTAACTGGCCACGACCACATATTCCTTTCACAAATGGCTTCCATTCTGGAGGAAGTCTACCCATAGATGTCAACACAAGCTCTCTGTCTGGGACACCTTAAACAACAACTGCTAGTTGATCTTTGATTTGAGCAATCGTCAAGAAATACGAAGAAACGAAATCATCATTTGTGAACTTCACTTGATGAAGCTGGTCTTTTAGGGCCAAGATTCTGCTAGGGTTCTCATTCTCATAAAGTTTGTTCAAGGCATCATACATTTTCTTAACAATGTCCTGGCTTGCAATAAGGGGTACAGGATCATCTTTCACTGAGTCCATCAAAATCCTCATGGTTGTGGCTTCATTCTTCTTGTGTCTTGCTCTCTCTCGGGCTCCCTCTGGCTCTGGAATATCTTTGAGCATATGATCCTTGAGATCATGTTAATTTAGGAGCATGAGCATCCTATTTGTTGCCGCCTCTTATGCACCTGGGGTTAACACAAGAAAAATATTCAAGCTGCTCGGTGCGTCCTTGGGGGCAAGTCTTGAGTCAAGTACTGTCACTTGATCTTGACTGCTCCGTTTAGGCCTAACTCCCAACGAAGCCAAGGGGGGTAGACCCTGTTAATGTTACTAAGGCTTTAGGTACTTAGTTCTTTTGGATGAAAATTGTTATTTAGGAGTTTTATTGGAATTAAAACATTGATCAAGATGATTGCAAGATGAAATCAACTATACAACATATATGAATATAATAATCACGACAAAATATAGCTTAATTGAACAAATATCAAAGACCAATGCCGTGGAGTCAAAGTAAGTGCTGCTGTAAAAGTAAAGGTTTTGCAATTGTGTTCTTGGTCAATTTTAGGAATTATTGAAGGATGAGTTAATTAAAGGCAAAATGGGAGCTCTAGATATATCGTGAGGTACTGGGAGTAATGTCCGGAAATAAGGCAAAGGTGGCTCCTCACAAAGACGTGTGGGCTGGAGCAGAGTCTTGAGGGCGTGTTCAACACTACACCAACAAGGATGTAGTCTAACGGTGCCCTGAGGTCACTCTCCAGTGGTTCCCGCTTCTTTTGAGAAATTTTCCCATGCGTTAATTAATGTTCGAGTGCCGAATTTTCACTATGTTAAGGGTTCTTGATTTTATTAATGCGAGTTCTTAGTTAGATGTTTAAGAATTAATAAGTTGCTGCACTCTTTTTTGATTTCCCCAGGACCAAGCTAATGCCCGCAAAGGGAAAGAGCATACTTTGAGAGACAACAAAATGTTCATTCAAATTTGAGTGCTTGAAATAAAGAATGCTAAACAACTATAACTTCGAAAAGAAACATATATACTCACCAAATCTATTTGTCACTTTCTGATTAACCACCACTAATCGGCAATGCCTTTATGTGGAGGTGAGAGCATACTTCGTGGCAACGAGATTGGCTTTATTTAATTATTTGCAAAAATGAAAAGAAAATAAAATTAAACTACTAACTCAAAGTATATAGCCTACACAAAGTGTTAGAAAAAAATCCCGCTACGAAAAGGAAAAAACACGAATCCCCCCAGGGGGATGGAATTCGGGCGCTGTGTAGCCCACTTGCTTCTTATTACAATTTGTTACAGAAAATATTTTAGCTTTAAGAATGCCTTTGATTCTTCTAAATATGAATCAATAAGGCTTGCAAATAGTTAAGAAGAGAAACTTAGAAGAAAGAGGGGAACTTTGGGCTCTGGATGGCTGAAATATTCGAAATTTGGCCAGAGTTTCCTTCTCTTTTTTCTTTAATTCTGCAAAATCAGCAAGCTAAAATAGTAGAAATGTTAGTAGATTAGTTAAATAATACAAAAAAAATACAACTACTTAATACTTCTTGAAGACTAAATTTTTTTTGAAGCACAAGTATTATGTTTTAATGCTAGATTCAAGCTTCAAATATGAATTTAAATGCTTCTTTTGATCGAACAAAATCTGCAACAAGAGATGTATGCTAAACTTTAAGAAATGATCTACTTGTTAAAAGAGTAAGGGAACCAAGAATTTTTTTTTATTGTAATAGTGGGGTACACTTGATGAATTGTGAACAACTTGGCGTGAGTTGTAATGGGTTGGAAAAGGCTGCAAATTAGCTTCCCTCCAATTCCTAACTCCACTTCTTTGCTTTATCTTAGAATTGCTATCTTTTTCTTGAGAGTTGCGCCCTCTCTATGAGGAAATGCGCCCCACTTGGATAAGAAAAATCATCTTGCCTTTTACTACCGAGAAAAACACTCAAGAGTGTTTTAGAAACCTTAGGAATGTTTCCACTTTACTTTGCCAACTCATAAAACTCACTTTCGGTATGTTTTTGAGTTTTTAGAAATTGTCGGTTTCTTTATTTTCCCCATTTTTTTGGTCTTTTTTACTATTTTGGAGTAATATTCAATTTTGGAGATAAATAATTACTCTAAAACTTAGGAAAGTGGGTGTAGGGGTTAAGTGGGTGCTCTGAGTTAGAAAACGAGCACCCCCATGTCTAATTCTTCTTCCTAGCCACACTTTTATTCCAATTTTAATTTTTCCAATTAAACTATTAAAAAATAGCCTAAGTTTACGGGAAAACTTATTTTTGTCGGAACTGACTCAAACTCCTAGGGGACCTAGTACATGTCCATACGACTCATTATTGATGGCTAGCATGTAAAAAATACATAGACACATAGGCTTTAATAACTTCCTAAGGTTCAACCACCATGATAAATACTCTAGCTTTGGAGGTGTGAGTGAAAACTCCCACTGAAGCGCAACGCATAATTCCTAAGGAAAAAACACTCTAGAGTATCCCCTTGATAGAGAAACCTAAGGTAAGCAAAGCCTGTTACAAAAATACCATGCTTAGACCAACTTATTACAATTCTCCCAGGGGGTCTAGACATGGAAATTTTAAAAAAGGGCCTAAAAATGGCCTGATGAACTTTTGAACACATGTGATGAACAATTGAATTGTTCAAGTCTTTGATTGCTCATTGGAAATCCACCTAAGGAATTTTGAGACGGAGGATGGGTCACACCGTCCGTGTTGTCGGGTTTATCAAAGAACCACCGAACACTGCCACTGGTGGTTTGCTTAGTGAAGAAAATTAGATTTCTATGCGTTATAGGAAGCTCGCGCTTTGAAGACACATATGAGAGCAGTTAACAACTCAATATGGATGGTTGCCCAAATAGTTCGGTAGTTTCAAAGAAGAAGCTTCCAACAAATGTTTTATGATGTTTAACTTTCAATTTATGTATATTCATTGAAGCATATGTATTTGATTTCATTTTGTTATCTTTCAGCAATGGATGCCCTTTGGGGGGGCTTTTAAGATATAAGGCTACACATGTAAAAAAATCACTTAGGTGACTTTAGGTTAAATGTTAGGGTTTACATATTAGGATTAGGGTTTTGGTCACTTAGACTATTCATAAGAGGGAGGACCCTCAATGTAATGTTGTATCGTCTCATAATAATATTGTTTCGTTGTTATTGAGATCATTATTCGGTAACATAACCCGCTCTAGGATTTCTCGTTTATTGGTTCTAAGAATAATTTTGCATCCTTAGATTGATCAAACATGCTTTTATTTTCATTTAGACTCACAGATCTAATATTTTGGTACTTATAACAATCAAATTTCGTTGCCTTTTATCCATGTTTTAACACATATTTGCGGGTGTATTAGCAACATGTAACAGTTAGGGAGCCCCCCCTGTGGTTGGCATGCACCAACCCAAACAGAGAGCAATTTATTAGTGACATGAGCGATAAATATCCTACAAGTTGCATGCTTTTCAAAACAAATTTTATAAATTGCATGTGGTTATCTGAAGTGTAGATTTGCGTGCTAACAAATTGGCGTTGTTGCTAAGGAACATTCGTTAGTTCTCGGGTACTATAACGACATTGGTGAGTGTTTCTCCATTTTCTTTATTTTGAAATCACCTGGCGACTCCATTGATTTTAGAATCGAGTCCATTCTAGATAAGTCAAGGAAATCTTCTTGATTTGATCCTTCCCAAGGTTTGTTCCTAGTATTGAACGAGTCTGGACATTAGTTCTAGAATAGATAAACACATCCACTTGAGATTTCGCCCTTTTCGATTTTTGGCTCCATCATAACCAGTGTATATTAGGTTATCGTTCCTATTTCCACATTCAAAATCGTTTTGGTAAGTGCGTTTTCGAGTGTTTCTTCGGCTTTGGTAACTATTCCTCTTACCCTACCAGTTCTTGTTTTAGTTTTAAATACCATCATATCATGGTTGGTGTTGTCAATCAACCTCCACCTCGATTTGCTCTAACCATTATGCTCCATTAGATTTGATGCAGATCCAAGGACAACCGCATGCATTGCCAACAGAGGATTGCTATGAGCGCTTGCTAAAGTTTGCAGGAAATAGTGTTGTTATAGTTGAAGATCACCTAAATGCATTCTTGAAATTTGTTGAAGACCTGGAAATTTAGCACGGGGATGTAGTGATGAAGATGTTTGTGCAAACCCTGGAAGGGGATGCACGAGCTTGGTATAAAGCGCTTCTCGCCAGCACTATTGATGGTTGGGACTCTTTTTAGCGACAGTTCACAAGTAAATGGGCGTACAAGCAAGACAACTCTTTCTTGTTGGATGCATTTTCCTCCATCCACAAAGAAGAAAATGAAATTGTAGTTGAGTTTAACACTCGCTTCTATAAACTTTATTATCTAATTCCTCATTATGTTAGACCTAATCCTACTATGTATTTATTATATTATTTGAAATCTTATGATGGGTTTTTTGCTTTCTTGCTTAGGGAAAAGGAATCACAGGATTTGGACGCTGCGTTGACTGTCACCCTTAAGATTGAGAAGAATATTGTGGCAGCCTACCATGTCTAGCTACTGCTATCACGATTGTTTGACCCTCAAGCAAGAAGATCCCAAGATCCATCAACCAAGGCACTTCAAGAACCAAAAGAGGAAGCAAGATCCGAGAAGGAGGAATTGCTTGATAAGATTGTTGACATGTTCCATGACTTGAGCAACAAGGTGATTAAGATGGAAAAGAACATGCGAAGCCAACAAAGTTCCGAAGCACATTAGATGCCTTTCCAACACAAGAAATCTTTCACACAGGCAAGGAAGGTTGACACGCCTAACATCTCGGTACCTATCTCGAGCAATAACTCTGTGGAAGACCCTTCATCTAGTCATTACTGCTGTGCATACGAGTTGCCACATAATGAAGAAGGTTGCGTAGTCTTTGCAAGGACAACATACCTTTTTGCTCCATGTCAAACAAATGAGTCTTTCGAGCAGCCCGAAGACACCTTGTACATGTTGTCCATGATGGAGGAAAGTTGCAGCCCTCAGGTATTTCAAATATGAAATGGTAGGGGGGTAAGTTCTAAAGGTGTTTTTCATTTAAATTTTGAAAATTGTAATGCATGCAAAGTTGCTATGTTGTTCCCTAGTTTGGTTGTCCTTGGAAGCTAGATAGTTGTTGCAAACATTGAGAAAGCAAAGTCCAAGCCTTCATGCACGGTGGCTGAAATTATGAAGACATATGCACGAAAAGGGGAGACATGAAGTGCTCCACAAACGAAGAAAGATACCCAACAGGTGGTTTCCTCGATTCACGTTGATCTAACAGGTTTCTTTTTGGAGAGTGAGCTATCAAAAATGAAGATTCTGGTTACTCTCAAAGAGTTGGTTCGCATGTCAGGGCAGCGTGAAGCAATTCATCATTTCTTGAACTCAGGTGATTCTATTCATACATCAAACGATCACCCTTAAGTATACCTCGTTATGGGTAAGGCAAATAATGATCTCGACCCATTTTAGATATCTTTGCTCGTTAATGGGCATCTACTAACGCCATGACCTTGGAAATCATGAATGAGTTGGGTTTGAAAATTTCTAAGGCTTATAGGAATGTACAAGCCATGGATTCACATGAGGTGTAGGTTTGTGGGGTGATTAAGAATCTTGAAAGTTTGTGTGCAAGAATATCAAGATTGGGTTTTGTTGCCGCTGGATCTCGCACCTTGGGGGAGTTAGCGCGCCGGAAATATTCAAGCCGCTAGGTGTGTTCCTGGGGGACAAGCAAAGAGTTGAGATACTGTCACTCAACACTAAGCTATTGTAAGTTTCATGCGACCTCCCGAGTTCTTGTGATTAAGCTATTGTTGGATTGGCCTATTAAGCTAGTCACTCAAGTCCCTTTCTAGTGTGACAGAGTGTTCGAACGAACCGCAGTAGTCCAGAGATACGGGAACTTGAGCCTTGATTAGTTTTAAGAATTGATTAACTGTGGAGTTGTTCAATTAAACTAATCAAGATTTATTACTTTGTGAAAGGAAAAAGTAAATTGACTAAACAGCTCGTTAGGACGGATTGTGTGCGTGTGATGATGAAATAAAGCAAGAAAAAGTTAGAAAAGGGAAAACCATAAAAAAAGCGAGATGACGAGTTCCCCCAAGGGGGACGGGGTGTGGGCGCTGGGTAGCCCACTTGCTTTTTATTACTAATTTACAACATATGAGGGTGGATGCCTTTAGTCCTTATGATTCTGGATCCAAAGGCTTACAAGGCTTTATGAAATAAAACAAGAAAGTGGTATGTTGCTCCGGGGGGTCTTGGATGACCTGGATCTTCAATTTTTTGGCAGGACCTCCTGTTACCTGTTCGTGAAAAGTGAAAAAAACCAGCCACTTGAAAGCATCAAATATGCCAAATAAAGCGTTAAAAAGCATACAAATTTAAGTACTTGAAAGATAGAAAATTAAGCCTAAGTACTCAATAAGACCAGATCTACTAAAAAACTAAGCTTTAAAACTTAGATCTAGTATCATGCTTAAATAAATCAACTTCTTAAAATATTCTTTTGAAAATAAGCTTTAAACTAAGCATGTAAATCACCGGAACCAAAGAGAAATTTAAATAAAAAGTGAAAGAGAGAGGGAGGAAGAAGAATGCTCAAGCCGAATGTTCGGATCTATGGAATGCAACGATGGGATGCGGAGGGACTATGTTCTTAAAATGCTCGAAAAGCAATAGAGTCAAGCAAGATCATCTGCATGTTCAAGCTAGGAAACCTGCACAGCTAACAATACTTGCAAAAAGGGGATTGAATCTAGTAATTCCTACACAAGAGGTTAGAAGAGCATGCAAATAAACAAATTATACATGCAAATCCTAAATCTCTAAGCATAGAATAATAGCAAATAAAAATCAAACTAGAATTATTTACCCTATGAGTTGATACCAACTTTCATCAAGGCCAGATCAATCACCACAAGATGCAAAATTGAAACAATAACAGAGTTACGTCATACGCCACTTGACAATGATCATCCACATACAATTGCGACACACCATGGACCTCCAAAGCCTTTCTATTCATTAAACAAAATATTACAAGCAAGCTCAAAGCTTGAGCAGAGGTTCCATCCTTTGACCTTGAGAGAAATGAGAGCCAAAACCCTTTCTTAAATAGAGCAAGAGAGGGGGGAGGCGCATCTCTAGATTGAAGGAGTAATTAACTCCATGATCTAAGCCTTGAAAACTGTGAAGATGGGATGAGGTGGGCGCCACCTCAACAAGAGGGGCACCCCCTCTCATTGTGAACTCCATCATCCATCTAAAATTTGCCACATGAGCCAAGTCGCCCTCCTTCGGAGGAGGGCGCATCCTCAAAGAATAATTAACTCGCCCTCTTAATATCTTTGATGGAAATCGCCTCCGATATTGATTGCTGACTTAACTGGGCCTTCAATGGGACAAAATTCCTCAAAATTAGGAATTTGATTTTCTCTCAAATCTTTAATTTTTGAATTCTCTTTTAATATTTTTGAGAGAATTTTTATTTAAGCGAAAAATAGTGACTTAAAACTTAGGAAAAGTGGGTTAAGGGGTTTAATGGGTGCTCCAGGTTAGAAAACGAGCACCCCCATGGTGAATTCCCCCTCTAGACCACACTTTTATGATATTTTTGGTTTTTTCAATTGAAACATTAAAAAAGACCCGTTTTACAAGAATAAATTATTTTCTTAGAACTACTAAAAATCCTAGGGGACCTAGTGCATGTTCGTAATGACCCAATTTGATGTCTAGCATGCTCATAAACATTGACACATGAACTTTAATAACCTCCTAAGGCCTAACCACCAAGACAACCATTCCAGCTTTGGACGAGCGGGTGAAAAACTTGTCGATTATACATCACTTATTCAACATTGCATAATTGACAAGGGAAAAAACATCATGGAATGATTGGATTGATGTCTAAGTCCTAGGAAGCCGAGCTCTTTACAAAAGACCATCATGCTAGCACATTTTTACAATATCCCCAAGGGGTATGAACATGCAATTATTTAAAAAAGGGGCCAAAATTTGGCCCGATGGACCTCAGAACACTGATTATGAACAATTGGATTGTTCAAGTCTTCGATGGTTCATTCAGAATCCACTAAGTGCAATTTTCATCATGGATGTGGTGTTTATTGACTTCCTTGCAAAATGGGGCATGCTTTTATCTAGGGAATTGGTGGTCCATGTGGGAGACACGGTTCAAATGGATTGGACATATGCTGATATTCCTGTCTCCCGTGCACACAAGATAAGGTTTTACCGTAAGATGAAGATGTTACTTCATGTTGAGGATCCTCAACAATTGGACAATGAGGCATTATATCTTGAGGTATCAAAGACTGAACTTGGAAATTATGTGGTGATGAATGATCATGGAGACACAAATGTGCCACTTGAACTTAGTTTGGCAGAGGGACTTTGTACTATTCACTTTGATGGTGCACGGTCTCGATTTGGAGCTAGGGCGGGAGTTGTTTTCACATCTCCTATAGTTATTATTTCTCCATTTTCATTTCTTTGCAATTTGATTGTACTGACAACATGGTTGAGTACTAGTCATTGTTATTGGGGCTTAAGCAGTCAAGGAAGATGGAAATCAAATTTATAAAAGTTAGAGGGATTCCAAGCTTGTAGTGAATCAAGTGAGAAACTTATTGAAGCAAAGAATCCCTAATTAAAGAGATACAAAGATGCGGTAGGGGATGAGATTGAGTGTCTTGATGCATGCAACATCATTGGCATTCCAAGAACATGCAACAAGTTCGTTGATTCTATTGCAGCCTTAGCTGCAACTTTTCAACCCACTGTGCCCATCACACACATAAGGTATATGGTTGAGGTAATCTTTAGACCTTTTGTTCCTGATAACATTAGATCATGGCAAGTTTTTGAGGATGAAAGACAAATCTATCGTTTTTTGAATTGTATTCATGAGTTCTCTTGTCACATAATTGATGAAGTGTAGGAAGGCGAGGATTCTTCATTGGTCAGATTGTGGACTAACAAAATTCCCAAGGGCTTAATTGGAACTAACAGGTCGTTTTTGTTAGAACTAAAAAGCCAGGTGGAGGTGAACTCGTACTGGAGGTGAACATTGGAATGCTAACATCCCCTAGAATCATCAATATCGACCATGGTTGCACTTCACAAGAAAGAAAGAGAATAGAAACACTTGCACGTGAGTGTAGAGATGCATTTGCATGGCCGTATGACGAATTAAAAACTTATGATCCTAATATCATCGATCATGCAATACCACTAAAGGAAGATGCGAAGCCATTCAAATAGCTACAAAGATACATGAACCTAGAGACAGACCCGATTATTAAGAGAGCGTTGCAGAAGCTCTTTGAAGCTAAAATCATCACTCCCATCAAATACTCGAACTGGATAGCAAATGTTTTTCTGGTAAGAAAAAAGAATGGTGAGATACAAATTTGCATTGATTTCCATAATCTTAATCTCGCAACTTTAAGAGACAACTATCCTCTTCCAAGTATGGAACATGTGCTTCAAGCAGTGACAAGATCTAGGATGATGTCCATGTTGAATGGGTTCTCAAGTTACAATTACGTATCAACAAAGAAGGAAGACAGGTATACGATTGCATTCACTACCCCATGGGGAATGCATGCTTATAATCATATGTCGTTTGGATTGATGAATGCTGGAGCCACATTCCAGTGAGTTATGGATTTTGCATTTGCTGATTATCTTTTTTAAATTCATAGTTGTTTATTAGGATGATATTATAGTTTTTCAAAGAATAGAGATGATCACATTACTCACTTTGGAATTTTTTTGACAAGTGCAGATCCCTTGTTATATCATTAAACCACAAGAAGTCCATTTTGGGAGTATTTGAAGGAAAATTGTTGGGATATATCGTATACAAGGATGGCGTGAGAATCGAATTGGGATGAGTAAGTGGCATACAGGAAGTTCCACTTCCCAAGAATAAAATGGGAATTCAGTCCTTCTTTGGCCATATCAATTTTATGAGAGAATTCATTCCCAATTTTGTCGAGATAGTGAGGCAATCATTTTTTTTTGAAGAATTTATCATGTCTTTCTAACTTGAACAACGTGCAAAGGCAATCATTATAGCTACGGGCTACCAAGTATTGTATTGTCCAGGGAGGATTGGGATGGAGAAATCCCAATGGGATTATTTTGTGATATGTGGATTCAGATGAGTCCAAAGACATTTTGCAGGATTTGCATGAAGGTGTTTGTGGCTAACATTTTTTCACTAGAACTACCTCACACAAGGTCATGTAAGATTGGTATTATTGGTATAATCTATTTGTTGATGCACATGCCTTTGAGCGATCATGTGAGGCTTGTTAGAGGTTCGAGGGTAGACAAAAGTTACCTGCTTTGCTTCTTGATCCAACCATTGTGCATGCCCCCTTTTAGTAGTGGGGGTTGGATTTTATTGAACAGTTTCCACAAAACTCAAGTAATGGTTATAGGTGGATCTTTGTTGCCACATATTACTTCACCCAAATGGGTGGAGGCTATTCCTTTGAAGACTTCAGCTAGTTCCGGTATTTTTAGTTTTTGGAGGAGAATATCCTTACTAGATTCAGAGCTCCAAGCAAGATCACAACAAACAGCGCAAGTGTTTTCCAGTCCTTTGAGATGGCCACCTTTTGTTCTCGATACATCATCACATTGGCCATTCAACCAATTACTATCCACAAGGGAACAAGTTGGTTGAATCCAATAACAAAATTTTTATCAGGACTCGCTAGAAAATGATGGGTAAGAACAAGCGAGAGTGGGATAGTTGCCTCAAGTATGCCCTCTAGGAAGATCAAATTACTACAAAATGTGCTATTGATAAGGGCCTGTTACCAACTAATTTGCACTCAGTTAGACTTACAAGTGAGCCACCAAAGTTTGCACAAGTACTTGTGCATAGTCCATTGTTCAAAAGTTTAGGATGCCAATTTGGCCGCTTTTTATTTTTTTTGCATGTTCATACCCTGCAGGGAAGTTGTAATAAAATGTCGTAGCATGATGGAATAATGCAACAGACTTGGCTTCCTAGGACTTAGACATCAATCCGACTAGCCCAAAGTGTTTTTTCCTTTTTAATTAGAGGTTGCTCTTTAGCGACTTATAATTTTCGAGTTTTTCACTCAAACCTCCAAAGCTGTGGTGGTCGTCTTGGTGGTTAGGCCTTGGGAGGTTATTAAATTCTAGTTGTCAATGTATATTACCATGCTAAGTATTATTTTAGACTCATATGAACATGTACTAGGTACCCCTAGGTTTATTTTTGTTTTCCGTAAATAATTTTTTTTTACCATAAAACGAGCAATTTTTTAATTTATTTATTATAAAGATTAAAAAAGTCATAAAAAATTGGTTAGGAGGTGGAATTTGCCATGTGGGTGCTCATTTTCTAACTCAGAGCACCCACTATACCCTTAAACCCACTTTGAGAATAATTTGAGTGATTATTTATCACTTAAATACAAATTCTCTCGGAAATGGCCGAAAAGACATTAATTGGCCAAAAAAGACAAAATAAAGTTTAATTCGACATCCCATAATTAAAGGAGGCATGTCAGGATTTTGTCCCCAGTGGTTGGGAGTTCATTAGCAGTCTTTTAGAGTTAACTGAGACTGATTGGCAATCAAACTCAGGAAGCCGAGTTCACTGCACTTGGGCAAGGGTACATCTCTCTTTGATGGTCAACTTTGCTTAGATGGCAGCCATACGATGGTTGATGAAGATCACAATGTGAGGGTGTGCCTACCTTTTGAGAGGTGGCGCATCCCTCTTGAAGTTTAACTCATCTTCACTCTCAATCAAACTCAGATCAATGCCAATCAACTGCCAGTTAACCAAGTGCGCCCCTCTCTTGGGATTTGCGTTCGTTGGGGTCTCCTTTTGCTATAAAATCAAGTGCTCTCTCCCATTTCTCTAGTTGGAGTCTGTTGGATTTGAGGCTTGTCTGTGTAATACTTATGCAATTTTTATGTTGAGAATAAAGAAGACTTTGGAGGTCATGCTTGTGTGATGCTCTTTGTGTGGATGAATGATCTAAGTGCATGAATGAAGGTAACTTGTAGTTAACTACTTGCGTATTTCCTTCATTAGATATGGATTACTGTAAGGATTGTTAACAATTTTGTAAGGTGGATTAGTTAGTTTGTTTACTTTTCTAATCCTTTAGCCATGTATGTTCAGAGATCCTACAGAGATCCTAAGGTTCTCGGTATCCCTCAAGGAGATATTGTCCCCTTGAGTTGCCATTGTTAACCCCCAGATTTGCCCATATGCAAGTTTGGAAGGTTAAGAGCCAACTCATTTCATCTAGCTAGTATCCATACTTGTTCCAGAGAGAACTTTCATGGGTCAGAGTTTGGTTACCACAGGGTTCAAATGCAAGTTTATTCAATGATATGACCTGTTTTCATAGTCAGAGACATTGCACGGGTTTTCAGTAGTATTGGAGGAGATGTCTAGTTTTATTAGTTTTTGTACTTTTTAGGAGACATAGTTTGGAGGTCTGCATAGTAGAGATGATCAAATTTTCGGCATCCTTGCGAGCTTAGGATTCCAATGAGCTTTTATTGGATGACATGCGAGATAGTTCTATTTATGGCAATTAGGGTTCGAGTTGCATGGCACATGGATGGACATGCATGTATTTACATGCTGAATATTTGAATGTGCAAACTATATCTTATTTTTAGATGTGAGCCATGTATGCATGACATGTGGCATCAATGCGTGTGTGACATGTGGCGTTCTCCCATTGTGACAGTGGCAAAATTAGATAGCATGCGGGAGATTGGGGTGAACTAAACTTGAACAAGATGCATGCATGAGACTTGCTCCACTTAACTAAGCCATACAACAGGGTGAAGAACACGAGGTCAAGGGTGAAGTACACGAGGTCATGGGTGAAGCACACTCGATTGAGTCCAGTTGAACTAGGCACTTAACTCACGCGTGAGACATTGGTGAACTCCAGCAAAAGTGGGGGGGGGCGCATTTCCTCATGCAGCATATGATCTCCAAGAAAGGGGGGTGCATTCTCTCATATTCAGTCTAGTTTGGAGAGGTGCTCCCTCATCGCATGTTAGATTTTGCATGAGGGCCTCTAGGCCAAGCTATTTAGTGAGGTTTCAGGAAATGAAGAGGGTTTGATTTTCTCATTGGCAACAGCAAGCAAGTTGCCTCATTCTCCCTTCTTCTTCTTCTATGCAGGGACGTTATTGGACCAGCTTGTATTCGTCTCTATGGTTGATCAATCTCTTGATTTAATGCAAAGTGAAGTTAGATTATGCTTGGTTTTCCACCTCCTCTATCTTATTGATCTGTAATATATTTGCACAGTGATTTTGGTAGTATTTTAGGCCTCTACTTTGAATTTACTCTTCATTTGCAACATTTTCTTTCACTTATTTGTCATTTGAATGCTGTTGTAATGTTAGAAATTCCCCCATTTTAAAACAAAACCTTCCTTACAGCTCTTTTGCAGCATTAACTTGCTGGCCAAATGCATCTTTAACTGCTGTTTTAAGCTTTTATTGTGGATTTCATGAAATGACAGTGACCCAACGATTGAGTTTGTTCATTGTTATAAAGATTTAATTGTAGATCTGAGTTTAATTTACACACTTTTATGTCATTTTAGCTCATTTGTAGCCTTAGATTGATCAGACACGCTGGTATTTTCATCTAGACTCACATATTTGATATTTTGGTACTTATAACAGTAATATTTCATTGCCTTTTGTCCATGTTTTAACGTAGATTTGCAGGTGTGTTTGCTGCATATAACAGTTAGGGACCCCCCTTGTGGTTGACGTACCCCAGCCCAAATGGAGAGGAATTTATCAGTGACATGAGGGATAAATATCCTACAAGTTGCACACTTTTCAAAACAGATTTCATAAGTTTGATGTAATTATCTACATCGTAGATTTGTGTGCCAACATGACCCCAAGTTGATAGTTGAAGAATATTCTAGTAAATCTTGGGCCATTAGTTCCAAGTATTGCTGGAACCTGTCACACCTCTTCAAAGCTTGCTTGGAGTTTTAGTGACAATTAGGGAGTCTTGTTCAATGAGAAGGTTGGACCAATTACCACCAGCATTGATCCATCTTAAACCTGGATCTATTAAGCACCGAGAGGGATCCAATTTCTTGAGGTGTAATTTTTTTCTTGGTGTGTAAAAAAATTTAAGATAAAAATTTAAAGAATAGCCATGATGATTAGATTAGCATAATATACATTTAATTTCATTAAAACATATGTAAACATTTTCTAGCTGACATGTTTTTTTATTTTATTATTTTATTATTTTATTATTATTAAAATGTCACTTTACATCACATCACATCACAACATCTCCCCAGACTGGGTTGTAAGCATCTAGCTACTCTTGGTGCAATTAGAGAAATTTTGAGGATAAATATGGGCCTCAAAGCAAAAAATCTACTATCAAAATCCACTTTAAAAGAACCAATGGGATTCAAGATGATCATGCCAACCATAAGGATTGAAAGTGTTGGAGGGAGAGGAAAAGAACTATATTTTTCAGTATGCAATGTGCACAACCATATATGCACTGTAAGATGAGTCCATCAAATTCAATAACACCCCCCAAAAAGCTTCAGAAATCCACCTTGGTTGACCCAAGTAAAGCAATGCCCCATCTTCCGGAAAACAAATCTTCAGTATGTCGTCTCTTGCTGTAAACAAAAGAAGGAAGAGTGTGTTACCCCCATTTTTGCATGGGTGTCCACATGTAAATTTCTTGAGGGTGACAGGTTGATGGCAAATGTAGGTTGGTTTCGGGCAAATCTTTGCATTAAAGACAACAATGAGAAAGTATTTCTGGGCATTAATTTTGAGCAGCCTATGGTGGTTTCTTGTAGCCGCAATAATGAATAAGTCTCGGGCAAAATGTCAGTGTTCTAGGACATCTTGATGAGGATCTTAAGCAGTTTTCTGCCTGGCAGCATTACAAACCTGTAGCAGCAATATGAAGACCAGATATCCAACAGACCTCAGTACGAGACAGTCTTCTGTAGCAGACTTTGGCTCTTGATCTGTTCTCTCGTCAAGTATGCCAGAATTATTATTGGTATCAGCAAAAATCTTGTTTGATCCTGGTGTTCAGGCATGTCTGGAATACCTCGAAGCTATGCTTTGGACAGGGGAGAACTCAATCCAAGATAATGAATTTACGATTCTATTCAAGGATGATTTGTGCTGTCTCTACCATGGTTGTCTTAACTTTCTTGTGGAGCTTTTTATGCAAGCCACTAACAAGAATCTTGGGAATGAAGTTATTGAAGATAGGGGATCATTAATTGCACAACTTGCTCGACAGGTGGACAATCTAAATTGGCTACTCGAGATTTTTGTTGATGGAAAATGAGCGATGATCATAATGAAGTCTTTGCAACAAAACGGGTCTCTGTTCGGACTTATATATAGTTCTCCTAGTACGTTAACTACATAATTACAAAGGAATTTTAAATGTGCGAGTCTCCAAGAATCTCTTTCTGAGCAAAATCCAGCATCTTTATGAATGGCCAAAGATTATTTTGCTTATTAGAAGCAGAGCTCTAATAGAAGTGTTGTAGGGTTTCCATCTACGGATTCTATATTACACTTAGAAAATTGAAACGGATGGCGTGAACAATAAATCAGAGGTAAATTCCCACGTAGTTGAGAAGCCTCAAATTTCTGCAAGACCAATTGCGTCTCAACCAGTGGGAGGTTTTGGAAAATCGAGAAACCTGATGGATCCGTCCCTTTTCCTGGCGATTTATTGCTTATAGCAATTTCTCCAGGTTAAATTTCAGAAGCTGCGGATGACAGAAACGATTGAGAAACCCCGAAGAAGAATTCACCTCCTATATCCGCTGGTTCAAAGAGGCACTATAACCATGTTTTCGAGAGTCAGTCACACAGATTGGGAACAATCTTTCAGTTAATAAAGGAGCAGCGAGCAGCATATGTCAAATAAACGGATCCGTGGACCCTGGAACTGTTACGTGGAGTTGAGCCACCTCATTTTGTGGACCGACCTTTGTTATTACGTGGATGCATCTTGTCCCGTTTTGAAATTGGAGGGTTATTATTCATTGCATGAAATTGCTGTCATGAAGCTGTGCCTTTGATGCTTATGTGGACGGGCCAGCCGTTCAGTGAGGGGACCGGGAAAAATTGGGGGCACTCATCATCAAGTTGAACAAGAAAAGGGCTGAGTTGCAGAAATCAGGGGTGAAGCAGTCTGTCCCATAGGCTATTGTTAGCCTTGTGGACGTTAAAATAATTTCTTTCTTTCTTCTTTCCCATTGAGGAGCTGAGCCAATGCATTAGTGGGTACTTTGTTGTTGGGGTTAAATCATGTTTTATGAGGAGATTCGTAGGGGAGTGCATATCTTTTGCTTGACCAAGTTATTGAGGAGCTGAGCCAACGCATTAGTGGGTACCTTGTTGTTTGGGTTAAGTAATGTTTTATGAGGAGATTCGTTGGGGAGTGCATATCTTTTGCTTGACCAAGTTATTGAGGGTTATCATTACTTAAGAAAGTGAAGTGGATCTAACCACTTTTGGTTAGAATGTGGTCAAGGATATTTTAGTATTTTATCATTTCTCATGAAAGGACCTTATGTAATGATGTACTTGTGCTTTGACCACTTTTTATCCAAAAATTTTGTTAGGGATTTGTTAGAAAGTAGTGGAGGCTAGTTAGTTTCACTCCACCCTAGGCTAGATCTAGGAAATAATAATATTTTATTGTAAAGTGAGATGGAGCTACAACCTATAGAAGAGTTGGCTCTCTCACTCATTTGGTATTTGATTGGATTTAGAGATCTTCCCCTATTCGAAGCCTAATGTTATATCTTATGGAGCAATTGAAGTTCAAGAGTTCTCTTTACCTTTTGTAAGTTGTTTTGGTTCTTATGTTTTAATGTTGCAAAATGATATGTGAGATAGCTAAAACTTGTTTTTAGGGCCATACAAGGATAGTGTTGTCAACTTGGAAGAATCGTTTCTTTGCTAGCTTATGCATGGATACTTCATTGTTTTGAGTCCTCTTTATAGAGTAGGAACCTAGAATACTCCATCATATAAGGTACACCCTATTAACATAGTTTTGAGTAAGCACCGCAAGGGAGCTCCTAGTGATTTTCACTATTATGATGCAACATGTTAGGGTTTATTGGTAGGCACCGTAAAATATCCAATTCCCCTAACTATTACAAGAGTTGTTCCTCGTTCATTTGGTTTCGTTTCTCCCTTGACTTTGTTACCACTTGAGTTGCACTCAGTTGGACTTTCAAGCGAGCGTGTCAAGGATGAACATGTTACATGTTCTTTTTCAGCGATATTGAAGTCCATCAGGCCATAATTGGGCCATTTTTAAAACTTTTTGCGCGTCCATAATCCCATGGGGAATTGTAATAAGTTGGTTTAAGCATGGTCTTTTTGTAACATGCTTGTATTACCTTAGGTTTATCTATCAAGGGGGCACTCTAGAGTGTTTTTTTCCTTAGGAATTATGCATTGCGCTTCAATGACGTATAATTCCTGAGTTTTTCACTCACACCTCCAAAGCTAGAGTATTCACCTTGGTGGTCAAACCTTGGGAGGTTATTAAAGCCTAAGTGGCTATGTATTTTTTCATGCTAGCCATCAATAATGAGTTGTATGGACACGTACTAGGTCCCCTAGGAGTTTGGGTCAATTCCGAGAAAAATAATTTTTCCGCAAAATTCGGCCATTTTTTTAATGGTTTAATTGGAAAACTTCAAATTGTGATAAAAGTATGATTCGGAAGCGGAATTTGGTGCTTGGATGCTCATTTTCACGGTCATAGCGTCCTCTTTACCCTGGGACCTAGTCTACCTATGTTTCAGGTGATTATATGATCATGTAGAGCATTCTTTTCTTATTAGGCCTAAAGAATGGCATTTGAATGCTAATGGTGTGAGAAATTGCACCAATATAAAAAATATATATATATCATTAAAAAAAAATTAACGTGTGCCAAATGAGTTGGCATTATGTCTCTTATGGTGGGCGTCTTAATTAAAGGATTAAAGCATAAAGCATATTGTATTGAGTCGAATCATAAGGTTAAACGTTGACTATCAAACTTAGAGGTGTGCCCCTCTCTCACATGGGCGACCTTCTCCACGTAGCATGTTTTGGTTGGATGTGATAATACCAATGAGGGAGGCGCCTACCTCATGGAGAGGTGGCGCACTCCCATGAGATGACAATCCAATCAAAGCCTAAATCAATGGATTGAACTTCAGGTTAACTCTCAAGTCTTGAAGGGCACATTCTCTCATGCATGGGCGTCAAGCTCATGTGGCAGCTCTTATTTGGAGTGATGTTTACAATGTTAGGATGTGCCTACCTCTTTGATAGGTGGCGCAATCCTCATTATATTGGCTTCCAATCAAATACCAATCGCATTTTTGGAGTCCAAGTTAACTCCCCCTTCCTTCACCCATGCGCTCCCTTCATGCTTGTAATGCTTATATAAAGAGCAACTCTTCTCCATTGTAAAGCATAAGAAGGTCGAACATGTGCTTGCTATTGTAATATTTTTCATTGAGTTAATAAGAGGCTTTGGAGGCTACTCTGGAGTTGTCTGCGGTGTTGGATTGTTCCATGCTTTGCTAATATGAGGTAATCTGTATCATTATTGCATGCTAGTAATTGTTGGGATTCATTTGTCTTGGAAGAGAAAATATTTCCATAACGAATAGTAAGTAGTGCTTTACAGATTATTTGGTATTGTTAATGATATCAGGATGCTAGAGGTAGTAAGATTTCTTGCTTGAATATATTATGCGCTTAATCCCCTTTGGTAGTGTTGTATTGATCTTGCAGGTTGCTTAAGCTGGAGGAGTGGATGAACATGTTAGCTCTTCTTCACATTTAGTAGATCTAAACAAAGAGATCAATCCCACTGGTGCATCAGGAAGCAGAATCCACAACTCGTCGTCAGTGCTCAACCCCCATGGGTTCACAACTTCTCGATCCAATTTCTTTCATCTATTTTGGTTATTGGTTTTATTTCCTATTTAGATCTAGATTCAAAGTTTATTTTTTAAAGCAGATCTAAATGTTTGCAATCTAAAAGTTATAAAAGACATATGTAATATTCTAGATCTAGATTGCATTTCTTCATTATTGCAAGTTTTAAATAGTAGATCTAAGAGAGCAAAATAGAAGAAATTTTGAAGTTAAAGTTCATATCAAGCAAATCTAGTGCTATTGATTTGCTTGCCATCTCTTAAAGAGGCAAGCAACGATCCTAGGAAGGCAATCTTTTTAGCTTGCCTTACTTAGTTAAAGTTGTGTTTTATTTTACTAGTTTACTTAGAATTTTTTTTAGCAATTTTGTAGTATTCCCAAGAACATTCTTAAAGTGCTTTTGGCCACATTTGATCTAAATAAACTTGCTGGTTTTTATTGTTTTTAGCAGGTTTTGAATATTAAAGTGACCAAAAATTGAGATTTGGAGGTTTTTGTGGCCATCTGGAGCATTTTGGGAAACCCCCTCTTTATCTAGTTCATCCTCTCTGAATTTATTGTAAACTTGTTACTCCCAAATCTTCAAGGGACTACAAGTATTTCTAAAAGAGAATTGTAAAAGATTTTAAAACGAGAGCAAGTGGGCTAAACCAACACCCACACCCCATCCCCCGGGGGGGATCAATGTCGTCTCATTATTTGGTGTGTTTTGGTTTTGTTAGTTTAGATTTTTTTTTTTAGCTCATAATAAAACG
Organism: Larix kaempferi; assembly: GCA_027924585.1. Classification (NCBI taxonomy): domain Eukaryota; kingdom Viridiplantae; phylum Streptophyta; class Pinopsida; order Pinales; family Pinaceae; genus Larix; species Larix kaempferi. The sequence continues at coordinate 13,003,076 of BSBM01000099.1, forward strand.
AACAAACTAAAATTTACCTTGTTGATTACGTTTCAATGGCAGATCACAAGTGTTCTCAGGATCTCACATTTACTTTCGCTTTATTTTCAATTTTCGCTTCTAATAAAATAAACATAGGATTACAATTTAACCTGTTGGATCCGTTTCAACGTTGGGCTGCAAGAGTTCTCAAGACTTAGTTTTTCTCATTTTTTAACAATTTCCTGCTTTTATAGTAATTTGGTCCTTGCTTTCCCAAAGTATGGTGCCACGGAAAGAGCTTGCTCGATTACTAGAATTCAGCCGGAAAAGAGATTCTTGGAGGTAGATCTAATCAAATAGAAAATATATCTTGTTTAAATAAAATAAACAAACGCTTGAAATTCGACTATGCTCTCGGCTTCTGCAGCTTAGTCTGATCAATTGGTCAACCAGAAAGGAAGATAAGCACTAGTTTAATAGGAAAATCCAATTAAACTCAATTTCAAGAACTTGGGAGGTTGCATGGGTTGACACCATAGAGTCAGAAGGCTACTGTAAGCAGGTTATGGCTCGCCTTGTTGGACACTTGGTTAAACTGCTATAACACTCAGTTCACGAGGTTAAGTTTATTTTGGGCCAAACCCTCAATAAACTCACTCCTTTAATACACACTAATAATTTTAAAACTGGAAACAAGATTGTGCAATACTATCATGACACAACACAACTACATCACATGTACAATCTCGACACTGGTCATTATGCGTTATCATGGTTAAGTTAATCTACGAAATGTCGTGAATGGTTTCATTCTTATGTGTTGTTGTACTTAAATTCAACTGCAATTATTTCTTTGTTGCGGTATTTTTCCATTTCATAACTCGTAGAATAGCTTTTACTCGTTTTCATAGTTTAAAAGCCATAGTTTCTTTTATAGGGACCACCCCCCTTGGATTCGCTAGGAGAAGCCTAGACGGAGGAGTCGAGTAATCAGGTGAAAGCACTTGACTCTCACTTACCCCTAAGGACACACCGAGCGGCTTGAAGGTTTCTTACCGCGTTCCCCCCAGGTTTGTATTAGGCGGCAAATTTTGGCACCGTTGTCGGGGATAAACCTTTCTATTCCCGGGTCACGACTTTTTGTTTTCTCCTTTTTTGTTTTGCTTTGTTTGATGAATGTTTAGAGTAGACGTGTATTCTTTCATCTGGCGACTCCACTAACCTTTTTTCTTTTTATAAAATTTCAAAGTAAAACAAAAAATAATTTTGTGAGAGTTTTGAATGCATTATTTTGTTCTCACATGGCGACTCCATTGAAGGGATAAAACCCTTGTATCTCATAAATTGGTTGAGATTGGTTGTGTGTAGATGAACCCATGCGACACAATAAAAGTCTTTAAAAGCTCACCTAGTTCAGTGCAAACTTTACTCCGTATTTAATTTAGAGATGTGTTACTAAAATCTGACATGGATGATGAAGAATATGGTGTTCAAGTTTCCAGTGCATTTCCTCCCATCAACTTCTCAGACATCCTGAGTTTACCTAACTCTAAGCCATATCTCCCAGTTGATTGATATGTTGATGCTCCGGTCTTTCATGGAGATGGTGATTCAGCCGTATTGCACATCATATCTTTTCTTTCATTGTTGGGTAATCTCAATATTTGTCATGAGGATAATAAGATGCTGATGTTTGCTAAATCCTTGAAAGAAGATGCATGGAGGTGGTATTATGGTCTTCCCGATGGATGCATTACCTCCCTAGCAAATTTCCTTGCTATGTTTTTCCAGAGGTGGTATGATGGTGAGGGTGATATGGTAAGTGTCATGGAAAGGGCTATCACGTACCTAAATAACTTGGTAAGGCCGGATGAGCCCATGATTTCCACTACTGAGCATCCCATCCCAAGTGATCCTCTTGAAGAAGTTCATGAAGGCCCCTTGAGTGAGGATGTTGTTGAAGATCCTCCTCATAAAGAAGTTCATGGAGAACCCTTGTCTGAAAAACTTTGTTATAAACCTTGAACTACCTCATATCATCATTGGATTTATCATTTTACTTAACATTTTTTATGACGTGCTTAGAGTGGGAAATAATCTCCTTAAATTGAGCATTTACTTTATGCATTTCTTTTTCAGTGTTTTCCTTTTATAAGAATTTTTCATTATTTAGTTTTTCCTTTTGAATAAAGCAATTTATGGTTCATTGGTTTCTTACAAATGCTTGTGCTACTGAAGGGTTTTTTGTCAAGATTGAGATGTTTTTACAGGTCATAGAAACCGAAGATTCTGGTGTTCTGTTATGCTCTCCTTACCTGAAGACTAGATCGAGCACATGTCCCGCAGATGGAGCAAGATGTTACCACCTGAGTTGCACTCGATTGGACTGTGAAACGAGCATGTCAAGGATGAATATGTTACATGTTCTTTTTCAGCGATACTGAAGTCCATCAGGGCATAATTGCGCCCTTTTTTAAAACTTTTTGCGTGTCCATACCCCCATGGGGAATTGTAATAAGTTGGTCTAAGCATGGTCTTTTTGTAATAGGCTTGGCTTAACTTAGGTTTATCTGTCAAGGGGACACTCTAGAGTGTTTTTTCCTTAGCAATTATGCGTTGCAATTCAACGACGTATAATTCTTGAGTTTTTCACTCACACCTCCAAAGTTGGAGTATTCACCTTGGGAGGTTATTAAAGCCTAAGTGTCTATGTATTTTTCATGCTAACCATCAATAATGAGTTGTATGGACACGTAGTAGGTCCCTTAGGAGTTTGAGTCAATTCCAAGAAAAATAATTTTTCCGCAAAATTAGGCCATTTTTTTAATGGTTTAATTGGAAAATTTCAAATTGTGATAAAAGTGTGATCCGGAAGCGGAATTTGGCTCTTGGATGCTCATTTTCACGCTCAGAGCGTCCTCTTTACCCTAGGACCCAATCTTCCTATGTTTCAGGTGATTAAATTATCACGTGGAGCATTTTTTTCTTATCGAGCCTACAAAATGGCATTTAAATGCTAATGGTGCGACAAATTGCACCAATATAAAAATATATATATATATAATTAAATAAGCAATTAACATGTCCCAAATGAGTTGGCATTATGTCTCTTATGGTGGGTGACTTAATTAAAGGATTAAAGCATAAAGCGTATTGTATTGAGTCGAATCATAAGGTTAAATGTTGAATATCAAACTTAGAGGTGCCCCCGTCTCTCACATGGGCAACCTTCTCCACGTAGCATGTTTTGGTTGGATGTGATAATACCAATGAGGGAGGCGCCTACCTCATGGAGAGGTGGCGCACTCCCATGAGATGACAATCTAATCAAATCCTAAATCAATGGATTGACCTTCATGTTAACTCTCAAGTCTTGAAGGTCTCATTCTTCCATGCGTGGGTGTCAAGCTCATGTGGCGGCTCTTCTTTGGAGTGATGTTTAAAATGTTAGGATGTGCCTACCTCTTTGATAGGTGGTGCAATCCTCTCATTATATTGGCTTCCAATCAAATACCAATCTCATTTTTTGAGTCCAAGTTAACTCCCCCTTCACCCATGCACCCCTTTCATGCTTGTAATGCTTATATAAAGAGCAACTCTTCTCCATTGTAAAGCATAAGAAGGGCAAACCTGTGCTTGCTATTGTAATATTTTTCATTGAGTTAATAAGAGGCTTTGGAGGCTACTCTGGTGTTGTTTGCGGTGTTTGGAGGTGCCATAGTTTCTTTTATAGGGGCCACCCCCTTTGGCTTCGGTTGGAGTAGCCTAGACGGAGGAGTCGAGTAATCAGGTGACAACACTTGACTCTCACTTTCCCCCAAGGACACACCGAGCGACTTGAAGGTTTCCTGTCGCGTTCCCTCCAGGTGTGTATTAGGCGATAACAAACTCCAATACCCTCGGATTGGCACTAGTCTTCAAAGTCCCCCCATCACCCATTTTAACTACACTATGAACAACTCAAGTTTTGCTAGTGCTAACTCTTCAAATCACCTTTGTTGCCTCATTGCCACAGCCTAGCAATCCTATCTAGGGAAAGCCCCCTCGAGTTGGAGAAGGACAACCAAAATTGTAGTGTGGTAGATACTGAGGTGATAGTGGGTGATACCTTTAGGTTGTTGTTGGGCTAACTTGTTCTTTGGGGCTTTAATCGCACACTCTAGTTCAAGCTGTAATAGTGTGAACTAGCATTGAAGGAGGGTTCAAAGACTAACAAATCCTAAAAAAGGAGATGATCCAAAAACTATAATTCCATAGTTACAAAGAATCTTTAGGCAATGCCTCTAGCCAAAAATATTTGATACATTGTCGAAGTGAGACCTTGAAGGACGGTTTAAATCCTAAAAATATATTATCCCAAAACCCTAGTTTTGTAGCCCTTGTGGTGCCACTAACCAAAAATATTTAGACCAGTTGTTGAATTAAGTGATACCATGTGATATTCAATACAAAACCAACACACCCTAATTCTGGAATTAAGAGAAAATAAATCAACACTAAAGTAGCTCAACTCTTGAAGAAAAATGAACCAAGAAGAGTGCAACCCTAGAGAGAAAGTGAACAAGTGGACTAGAGGAAGATAGAAACCCAAGCACATGAGAGCGCAACATTAGATAGGTACCCTGTTTATACTCTAACATGCACTGCTTCCTTTGTAGAGACCCGGTTCAAATTGCAGATGCTACTCCCATTGTTACCTTAACATGCGTGCCTCTCACTTAGGTTTGGTGCATGCCAACACTAGGGGGGTATCCCTAACTGTACCTGCACTTGTTAATTATTTTGCTTGATGAGAAAGGGTTTTGGGTAAGCAAAAATTATATCGAACCTAAAAAACTAGGAGGGAAGGATCAGAGACGACCAATGCCTTTCTAGGGTTGATGGGGTCAAAAGTGGGCTAGAACAATCGTCCAAAGGAGGGGTTGAAAATAGGGGTGAGGCTTTTGCGATGGAAGAATCTTGCTCCCAACAGAGCATGGCTTCAATCGAAAATGTTTTAATGGATGAAGACTTTATCCTAGTAATTATGAGGAAGCTAGGGTTGGTGTAGGTAGGTCTTGAGGGGCTAAGGTAGCTTGCTAAAACCTGCAATAATTGATACAAATCAGTGATACAATTGTCCAACCTGCCAATTAACCTAACAACCTACTCTTGAAAGTAATCAAACACATATTATCCAAGCTTCTAAGCACACATGAGAACAAGAAAGTAATGGTGGAACAACGAAAAAGCTTTATTAATTGTCAATCTGAAAAATATAATAGGTGGTCTCTAAAAATTTTGACCTTAATAATGAGCTTTGAACATCAATTTATAGGTGCCTTGCTTTGAAGTAAATATCAATCTGACTCACAACACCTATGTATGTTGCATGCAGACATAATTGAATGTTATTGACAGTTAATCCAATCCTAACAATTGTTCAATTTTGCTATGTATGTATAGGTTAGGAGTGTGCCCTTTGTTTGTATAAGACCTCAATGATTGAATACTTTGTAATTGTGAAATACTTTGTTTTAGAATGTTGATCTGCCTTGTAACAACTGCACCTCATTTTTATGACGACCACCCAATGATGCTTGTCAATTGTTGTCATAGCCTTGAGTTTTATTATTAGTTTAAAAGAAAACTACCCAACGCATGCTAGTCTATTCGTTCGACTGTTGTTTAACAACATGCAAGCTTTAAATGATGAACTCATGTGCCCACTCTTGAACTGCCACTTGCCTAAAGCATTTGGAAAACATAAAAACTAAAACCTAAGATGTAAGTATGCATGCGCTGTTATGTAATTTCTTCTGGGCATCATCTTTGTAAGTGCCATGTAATTAAATCTCAAGCTCGTGCTTTCTTCTAGTGTGCCCTTCATCAACTACTAGTTTGTATGTATGAGTCTTGTTATTGCGCAAACTAGCACCCTTCCGAAACTTCACAAAGTTCGGTGCTCAGAGTTGCAACTAATCACGAGATGCACCCACTGTCCCCACAATGCAGTCTCCTCTCTCTTTAGGCCTTCCTCCTTCAACAACAAGAAGCTTTCCAATTGAACGTAGAAGTAGCCTTGTGAAGCACATGAACAAGAACAATTCTACTTCTATGATAAACCCTCCTATTAGATTAATCAACCAGTGCTTTATGGAGTCAATAAAATATTCAATAAACACTCAATGATGAAACACAAGACTAGGAGGTTAGGAGCAATATGATTTGTCACTATCTTGTTATTAAGATATATCAATGAAGCTAATACAAGACCAACGCCAATAGCTTGTATGAAATCTTCAATTAAATCCCTGCAAAATCACAAGTGATATACCTCTTACCTTTAACCAGTCGATGTAAGACTTGTAACCCTTTATTGTAGCTCAAGTTGGTAAAGTATGGGTCGAATATATGGGTGTAAAAAGATGTTTCAAACCTATAATTATGGCTCTAGCAACTTGGTTTATTTCCAACCCAGCCCCCCAAAATTTCAATAAGGCTACTTAGACTATTGGATGAAGACCGAGATGATTAGGACTGTTAATAGAGCTTGTCTTGAGCTTGTATGGCACTCCATAGTTGAATTTAGATCGTTGTACCTGTCTTATCAGATCTGAAAAAACATACTATCATTTGCACAAGAACCCTAGATCTCTCAAACTAGCCACAAAAGGGTGGCGCCCTTGAAGATTGACCATAAGTCACATTCAACGGATTAGATTCTTCAATAATGCACTATTTTTTGGATTTTTTATATTAGGGTTTTTAGATATATTTGATTTTTTTGTAATTTTTCAAATATAACATTTAGAATTTTGGGATTTTGAGAAGGAGAAGAAGAGGGAACTAGACCTTAGTCTTGTTCCCAGCTCCATTTGAAAAATCGGGGCTAGCATTTTTCGAAGAATTGACAATTCAATGATTGATGAGTTAGGGCAAGGCTAAGAGACCCTAGGTTTTGTTAGCACTTGACCTAATTAGGACAAACAAGATGCCAAGGCCCAAAACAAGAGGGATTCTTCCAAAGAAATGCTTCGCCAACAAGACTAAACTAACATGGATGAAACCTTAAAGTACTCTTACCTTGGATACACTGGTAATGCAAGCCAAGTGGTTGAAGATCTTACCACATTTAATGGAGAAAAGGAGAAGAGAAAGCAAACCCTAGGATCCTTCCTCCTTGAATTAGTCTTGAAAGATTGCAAAGAAGTCTTGAACACCAAGACTTATCCTTGAAAACACTAGATATTGCGAAGAAGAGAGTTGCATGCCATTTAAGATCACATCTATACAGGTAAGAATAATATTTCAGTCATATCTCATCCCATGATCTTGCTTACAAATTAAAGGGTGCAATATTTATAGTTAAAAGTTCCTAATTTATCCCTCATCTAGGTCGACCTATCTAATTTGAGTTTAAAAATTAATTTTAGGGTTTGTCAACCACAATCTGGGGACTAAACCTCATAAAGCATAAAAATATTGAAAAGTAAATGATGAAAGATTCAACAAATGAAATGTTGAGCTTAGAAGGATGTCATGCCCCATCTAACCCCAACAAAGTGTCTTTTTCCCTCATTGACCTCCTTGTTTGGTACGACCATCAAAAGTTTCTTTCAATGGTGGACGATTTACATTTTTTTACTAGAATGACCAAAAAGGAGGGGTAATACAACAAATTGAGGTCCAAGTGGGTGTAATGGAGGTGTGCTAAAGTGGGTATGACAAGCCTTACATGCGTAATCACCTTTACAAACCATGCAATCATGAGTGTGGCTAGGGGCTCCTAAGCCATGTGTTTTAATGGAGACACCCTAAACTGCATCAATACCTACCCAGGGCATAAATGTCGGACATGATAAGGAGTTACCAGCCATCAGGGGGTGGTCACCTAGGCCACAAGATGAATACACCTTGAAATCAGGACCAAGAGGTCCTGCCGTGATCGACTAAGGGGTCTGGAACACCGATAGATCGACACATTTACATAAAGTAGCCCCAACTTGGCCTTTTACAATGGAAAAAGGACCCCCTCTTTGGCACATCTAGTAGGGTGTGTTGCAGAGAATTTGGGGCGTAGCAATTGGCTTTAATTGTGGGACATGTGCTTCTCCTTAGAGTGCATGAGAACCTCTTGAATCTTCTGGTACATGTAAAAATACGCACACTTCAAACAATCAACATCAAATGTATCGGAGGGAGGCAGACACATTAGCACCCTAGACGAAGGTCATGGATCACAGTGCAATCAAAGGTAAGCACAGGTGAAGCTAGTGCCCAATGTCACCACAACCTAGTTCCTCAACACTTTAGGTCAACTCCTAAGACCAACGGGAAGTCCCTAAGATTGATTAGAGATATCTGCAATCACTTCAACAACACACAAATACCCTTCACAAGCAAGCTCCCAACCAAGACCCGTGCCTTAAAAAGTCAAAACAATGAAGCATAAATGACACTAGGTGAGAGGGAGGAGTTATAACACTTTATTATGAATTTCAAGACACGTGACCTCAATATCTTACTGTTGTTCAATGTTACAAAAACCGAACCAGCCGACCTTGTGAACCGAAACCAGACCAAAACCGGAAAAAAAACCATGCCATAAATCCGATCCACCAAAAATACATAAAATATTCAAATTTTGAAAAATTATATATATATTCATGTGCATCCATGTGAATTCAAACCATTATAAACAAATTTGCAAAAAGGGCTCCTGTATGTATTTTGCTAGGTGCCATACTGATCACATTTCACTTGAATCATATGTTTAACATGCTGAGGAAACTGTTGTTGTTGAAAAGGCTGTTTCAAGGCTATTATAAATTATAACAGACTGTCACCTTAGAATATGCCCACAAAAGTTTCTTTGAACTACACAGTTATCTCAAAGTTGTTGTTAGGGCTACTCAACGCCTCTTTACCGCTGTAGGTAACTACTATTAGGTGTATTTTATTTATGATGATATAACTAGGTCTGTTGTAGGTACTTAGCATACTCTTGCAAGGATGCTACACTTCCTAGGAATGTCAAGAATGATTCTTAACTCAAAATAGTCAAGTGAATAGTGTGAGAGAAATAGAGTTGTTAGGGTTGCTTTTATAGCTTTCTTAAGGGTTTAGGGTTATCTAGAACCTTCTCCACTCAACCAACATTTTTTTTTTAAATTTAAAAAATGGCCTCTTAAGTATCATTTTTTTTTTAAAATTTAAAAGATTTGCATTGAACCGGTCAAAACCACAACTGGAACCGGAAAACCGGGCGGAATTGGGAAAATCGGCCAGAACCGGTCAGTTTCGTACAGAACTGGTCAGAACCGGTTGGTTCCGTACGGAACCGGTCATTTCTGGTTTGAGACACCAGTTTGAACCGGTGAGGCCTCTGAACCGGTCAAACCGGCCGGTTTTGCCAGAACCGGTCCAGTTTTTGTAACATTGCTGCTGTTATAGAATTACAACAGTCAATAACCCTTCAGAAAATTATTTAAAATCAACCCAAACAATGTAAACTTACCATATAAGATGTACCTTTAGGCTTAGAGCAAGTGACGTGCCTTAAGAGATGAAATGAAACCTTCAAATCAGATTCGAAAGTGTATAACCAGATCTGGTTTATGCACTAATCAGCCCTTGAATAGATGGTGGACCCGCTTAAAATGGTTTCCAACCGATGTCCAACCCCCTAGGGGTCAACCTAGGCCTAATTCCTTGCTCTTTAGGCCTTCAAACCTTGTTGATTTGACTGATCGACCTATTATACATGTTATACCATATCTGAAAAAATCCCTAGATAACACAAATCACATTGAAACTATCAATTCAACCATAAGAAAAGGGCACCAATCCACCATGAAATCCTTTGGGGCGCACTTTTCCAGCGGAGCACAATTTCCAAATTCAAGATATTTTTTGAGATATGAATATTCTATATTTTTAGGATTTTTCCAAATATAATGTTTTTTTTATTTATAATATGTACAATAGCAATTTGATAAAAATAAAGAAGAAAAGGGATTAGACCTTAGTCCTCAACCTTAGGGCAATAAGAGATTGAGGTTAACGTCCTTAGTCAATTTGGCTATTCAAGTTTTACCATTTAGGGAAAAGACTAGTAACCTAGATGGGTCAAAGTAGCCTAATCAAGGTGAACAATGAACTCCAAGGCCCCACTACGGAGAGCTCCTTTACGAGGAAAGTCTCCTCAAACAAGATTGACAAGATTGATGGTGCAAAAGCAACATCAAAGAAGACAATTAAAAGATCTTACCAATGTCCACCAAGGAAAGAGCAAGAGAGAGTCCTTAGCGCTTCCTTAGCCACGAGTTATAACAACCATTCTTTGAATCAACCTTGAGAGATAGCAAAACCCTAAAATTTTGCCATCCCACCATTCATCACAAGAGAAGAATGTAAAAAGGAGAGGTGTGCCTAGCCTCAAGAGCTCGAATATACCAAAAGAAAGAGAAATAAGATCATATTTGAACCATTGTCTTGTTAAAAAATGAGTGTTAGGAGCCTTTATTTATATGCGACCTCTTAGTCTTTTTAACTTTAGAACCTACCTTACTAAAAGATAAAATAACTAAAAATTAGGGTTTGTCACCCACAAGCCGAGGACTAAAAATAATGATAAAATGATGTAGATGGCTCCATTCGAGTGAAGTGTTGAGTTGGAGGAGGATGCCATGCCTTAACTAACCCCAAAGATGTAGAAGACCCCTCAACTTCCTCCCCTATAGCAAGGTAAGGCCGCCTTCAAGAAGATGATGTCATTATGGATTTTGCACATGTAGACCAACAAGAGGGGTAATACAAGATAAGAGAAGGTCCAAGTGGGCATAATTGAAGTGTGATAAGGCAGGTATGACAACCCTTATACACACAATCACCCTCTTCATAGCAAAAACATGAGTGTGGCTAGGAGCCCCTAAGTCATGTGTCGTAATGGGTCCATCCCAAGAAGCACCAGAGCACCAACCCAAGGCATAAATTCCCAACATTATGGGGGACTTCCACCCATCAAGTGGAAGTCAGCAAAGCCATTAAGCCGATACTCCTTAGAATGAAAACCAAGACGACTTGCCATGACCAAACGAAGGGTCTTGAGCCCCGCTAGAGCAACACTTTTACATAAATAAGCCCAGACTTGGCCTTTTACAATGGAAAAAAACCCCTTCACTCTGGTACATCCTGAAAGGCACACTGCAAACAATTTGGGGCGTAACAGTTGGATCCAACTGTGGGACATGCACTCTTCTCGGTAGTGCATGAGAACCCCCTAGAATCTCCTGGAGCTTGCAGACCTACACACACATCTAACAACAACTATGTCAAATGCATTGTAGGCAGACACTTCCATCCTGCCTTGTTCAAATCAAAATGAAATGCAATAAACAACTGCAATGCATGGGTAAAAGTAAATGACAAAATCAATTGAAACTAATGTAGGAGATTATGCAACCTACCTACCTACCCTAAGCATGGTAAGAGAAATAAGTCAAGTGAAATCATACCGCTAGTGAGGCCACCTTAGCATATCATTTATGCTAGGGATTCTTTCTTTGTCTTTGGCAATAGTTCAAGACAAAACCATTTCAATGGTGAGCTGAGTAAATGTTATTGCTTTCATTGGAATGGAGCCGGGATAATGGAAGTGATAACAAACTTGAATACCTTTACATTCCTGCCAAGAAGAAGGGCCCCTTTCAGAAGCCCCCTCTATCCAAGCTTGGGCAGGACTCATGTACGAACTTCTTTCATCATACACCTACTCATTGATCTCTGTTTTCTGCCCCAATTGATCCTCAAAACCGACAAGGAAACCTGCATAGTGAGGCTGGAAAAATTCTGTCATGTTTTTCATAAACCTATATATCTGCTTGTCATCATAAAAAAATTGCCAATCTTCAAGGTTATTAGGAACTAAAGGTCTGAAAACTTCTTGCACTTTTCCCAATCCTAAGACAACCGTACAAGGGTATATTATGGAAGCAGTGATCGCTAGGTAATTGGCTACCTGATTCTGAGCTACCTGATTCTTATGACGTAGGAGAAGGCTTACAAACACTTATGAAACCGAGAAAGTAAATTTGCAGCGTACTTAGGCTGAGAGAAAAATATACCATCAACCATATGCCAAATCTGTAGACCCAAAAAATAATGTAGTAGGCCTAATTCGGTCATTTCGAATTGCTTTTTAAGATTATTCTTCGTTTCTTGTATAAATTTAAGCTGGTTGTCAGTAATGAGGACATGATCATTAATTTTCTTAACATACAGATTTGGATTAGACATACACTGCTTAAAACCATTATTCAAAAAGTATCATTTTTCTCATACCAAGCTCTAATTGCCTGTTTAAGACCATATAAAGACTTGTTCAATTTGCATACCAAACTTGATGTTCGACAGCAATAAAACTAAGAGGTTGTTGCATATATATGTCTTCATGAAGATCACCATGTAATAACGTACTCTTGACATCCATTTGGTGTATTTCCTATTGATAAGATGCAACAAGAGAAAGAATAGTTCTTATTGTGTACATTTTAGCAAATGAAGCAAAAGTTTCAGTACAGTCAATACCTTCTTGTTGAGAAAATCCTTTTGCTACTACCTGAGCTTTATGTTTTTTAATCTGTCCTTCTATAGTAAACTTTGTTTTATGTATCCATTTACACCCAACTAGATTATTTCTAGGAGGAAGGGGTGCAAGAGTCCAAGTCTTATTGTTCATTAAAGAGTTATATCTAACAGTCATGGCTTTCTCCCATTTAGGTTTATATTTAGCTTGAGCATATGTAGAGGGATCATCTGTGGCCAATACTTTAGTCATGAGTGCAAAGTTGGATCTAGTTCAACAAGTATTAGAAGGAATACCAATCTCAGAACTCGCGGATTCAAGAATTTATCTAGCCCAAATAATAAGAGGTTTAGTGGTAGGAACCATAGTAGTATCTTCATAACATTAAGGTGGATCACTTGAAGAAGAAAGTAAACTAGGATCAAGATCAGGCATGAAAGTAGAGAAAGGGGTAATTGAGATAGGAGTAACAGAAGGTGAAGGAAAATTCAAGGTAACATGAGGTTTCATCCAACTCAGGAGGAGGAGAGACTTCATTGAATTCAACATCTCACCCAATGCTAACACCTTGGGTAGATGGATCAAACAACCTGTACGCTTTGGAATCCTCACAATAACTGATGAAAATACATTTGTGAGACATGGGTTCTAACTTTTTCCGTTTTTCATCTGAAATATGTGCCCAACATTCATTGCCAAATATCTTGAAGTTACTAAATCAGGTTTTCTTCCATTCCAATTTTCCTCGGGAATAACCTGCAAAATTGCTTTGGTAGGGACTCTATTCAAGATATAGTTAGCACAACAAATAGCTTCAACCCAAAAACATTTATGTAATCCTTTAGAATAAAGCATACATCTAGCCATTTCAATTGAAGTCCTATTCTTCCTTTCAACGATTTCGTTTTGTTGAGGTGTATATGGAATAGTCTTTTGATGTTGATTTCAATGTTTAGATAAATATGCATTAAATTTTTTTAATGAATTCCCCCCATTATCAGTTCTCAAAGTCTTAGTACCTAAGTTGCACAAAACGTGAAAAAGTTTCCGAGTTTCCGAAATGGGGATGCCTAGAAACGTGACCCCCCCAAAATGGGTACGTCGGGGGAAACGTCATATATATAAAATACAATATATATATATATATATATATATATATATATAGATATTATTTGAAAATACCTCATTGTTTTGTAAAAAAATAAGAATGAGACAAATAAACAATAATTTAGAAGGAAAAAGTTAAAAACACATATTTATTAACTCGGCCTTTATCAGATTAGGCTTTACATCCAAAATTAGCCTTTATAAGTTACACATGAGGCTACATGTGCTAGAAATGAAATAAAACATAAGGTAAAGACATAATCAATTACATATATTCCTCATCATCATTGTCCAAAATAGAACAAGATGCTTGTCCTGCAACAATAGAGCATTGAGTTGAACAAGAGCCAATTCCACTTCCGCTTGCACCACCAGTACCATCATTAATATCAAGAGCATCAAGAGAGAGTTCCAAGTCTTGGTTTTCTGCCTCAACATCCCATTCTTTATGAGGGCCACTTGTATATTCTTCACCCCTACGAGACACAAGGCGTAGGTTTGAATGCACATATACAAATTCCTCATCCTTCTGTGATCCCAATCTGTTTCGTTTAATAGAATGAATAAAACCATAAGTGCTCCAATTCCTTTCTGCTGTTGAAGAGCTTGCCACCTGTGATAGGATACGAGTGGCAAGGCTTTGCAAATGCACACCATTTGCCCCATGACAAGTCCACCATTTAATTGGGTTCATACTGCCCCTCTCATCCAAAGCTAACATGTCTCCGAAATCCTCCAATCCAGAAGCAAAACAAGCAAATTCTTCCCTCACTTCAGTTTGTAAAGATGCCACAAACAACCTCTGGAAGGCTTTCTTCACCCCAATTGCCACCTCCATGTCCTGATGCGGGGCCTTCCTCTTCCCATTGATTTGAGCAATGAGGTCAATATCATAAAAGCGTGGCGTAAGAGCATGTGCCAAAGTGTGTAATGGAGTGTTAAATCTATTCCACATGGTAACAATGATGCTCCTCACCTGCTCTGCAAAATCAACATCAACAAAAGGAAGAGTGGGAGCTTCCTGCGTAATAATGTCCATGGTTTTTTCAACCATGCTATCCATGACATCATAAACCGCTCCTAGGAAAGGTCTATCTGTGTCTGCTTCTCGAAGAAGATCAAATGCAGGCAATGTGAACTTGAACAAGAAGTTTATCTTGCTCCCCCAATCCTCATCCATCAACAACCTGTGCACCAAACTTCCCCTCTCTAAATCCGCTTGTCTCCATTCAGCCCAAGTTGGGCCCACCACCATACTCATCAGTGCATTTTTTACCTCAACAAGCCGACGCAACATGATAAAGTTTGAGGCATATTTAGTCTCATCAACTTTGAGCAACTCCAATTTGGAGTATTCTCGATATATTGCTTGAGATAAGTGATGGTTGGTGATGAATTTTATGATCTCTCTTGATTGCCCTGTGATCTCCTTAATCCATGTAGTTTTATGCTCAATCTCTTCTAAAATCAGATTTATGTCATGGACAATGCAAGGGGTCCAAAAAATATGATTGTACCTGCTCTCAACAATCAATCTTGCAGCCTTGCAAACTGGTGCATTATCTGTAGATAACTTGCACCACTTTATTTAGTCCAACTTGCTCAATAGAAGAAATTAAAACGTCAACTATAAAGTGGGAATCTTTTAAATCACCAGAACAATCTTCCGCTCTCAAAAACATTGCTCCTGCAGGAGAGGATGCAATGATGTTGATCAATGGCCTATGCCTTATATCAGTCCAAGCATCTGAAATAATGGACACCCTTGAGTTGGTCCATGAGTTTCGGATAGGTCTTAAAACATCCTCAATAAGCAACCTCTCTTTCTTGAGCATAACTGTTCTAATTTTTTCATAGTTTGGCCCTTTGAGACCTTGAGGGACTGTGTTAATTGCCCTCACCATATCCTGCCAATAAGGGGATCAGACCACATTAAATGGGATGCCACATGCATAGAGCGCCCTTGCTACTTTGGACTTTGCTTCATCTCTCTCTTGATTGTTGAACATTTTCAACAATCTGCTATCATTAGCTCCTAATGTAGAGCTCCCCATCTCATCTTCAAGTTGTGTTGCCCTCCTCTTCCTTGCTTCATGGACAATACGTGGCTCACTTGTAGCAGCCAAGCGAGTGTTGCCAATGCCACTCTTGCTTTGTTGTTCTTTCAACCTTATAGCATCATTATGCTCTCTATTGAATCTGGCCCATGCTTCGGGATTTTTGGTATGTCTACAAACATCAAACCCCTTTACCCCGTCATGCAAGATGTGAGCCTTGACTCTTGTGTATGAGCCCTTGTAGATCTTGCCATTGTTGCACAGGTTGCACCTCCATTCCCATGAACCCCCTCTAGGAAGTTGCTTGATCTTGGTGACATACTTCCAAAGAGGATAGTACTCTTGTTGCTTCGCTGTTTGAGTATCTCTTGGGCTTGGAGGAGGCATATTTTGTCTTTCAGAAGCCATGAAACCTACAAAAAAACAAGCAAATCAGCTCAAGATGGCCAACAATTGTACAAAGTTACAAACAATAAGCAAGCAGTTGTTGGAAAAATTCAAAGATGTACCTTCTACCCGTACGGAACCTTGTGAAATTTGGCGGCTGGCTGTACGGATTCTCTTTTGTACAGCTTCTCTGTTGTACGGATGCTTATCTGCTGTACGGCTGCTGGCTGCTTCTCTATTGTACGGCTGCTGTTCGAGCCCCTGTTGTACGGCTGCTGTATGAAAACCCTGCTGTACGGCTACAAGAAAAAGACAAGACACTTCACAATTAAAAAACAATGGAAACTCAGTCACTTTCGAAGGACATTTTCAAAACGGTGGTGAATATTTAAGAGAATAGCGTGCTTATATAGAGTCTAGATTAGGTTTTTAGATGTTTCTAGATAGGAATTAGGTAAATTAAAAATTAATTTAAAAAAAAGCGCTATTTTTTGGACCCCACCGAACCAATTTTTTTTAGAAACGCGTCGTACAGCACAGAAAGCAGCTGAAACGCCGCTGGCCATACCGTATTGTACGGTGTTTTGAAATCGCGAAACGCCGTATGCATGGCCGACGGCGTTTCGTACTAGTATCCGCGTTTCGACGGGTTTCCGGTACCGGAACGACACTTCGGTCGACGTTTCTTGCAACACAACTTAATACTTTTACTAGGTTCATTTTCAATCATGAATTTAAATTCTTGAAATACACCAAAGGTTTCACTTTTATGCTTAAGGAAATAAACCCAAGATTTACGACTATAATCATTAATAAAATTAAGAAAATAGATTGCATGAGATAAAGGAGTTTCAAGAGGACTATAAATATCACTATGAGTTAGTTGCAATTGTTCTTTAGCATGCCAAGCTTTACCTTTATCAAACATTCCTTGTGATGTTTACCAAGAACACAATCTTCACAAACACCTTTAGTGTAAGAAATTGAAGGTAAGTCATGTACCATATAGACATCATTTGCATTTTTCCATAATTCAAGTGACCTCATCTTTCATGCCATAATTTACTTAGTTCATCAACATGAGCAACATAGGAATAGAAAGGTTGATTTTTACTTGAATTAAAACCAATAAACTTATAAAATCCAACATTATGATCAATAAGACCAGAATAAACAATTTTGAAGTTATGTTTGATATCTTTTAAAACATATTTATTAGGCCAATCTTCAAATTTATAACCTTTCTGACATGCACGATAAATAGAAAGCAAGTTGATGGGCACTCATTGAACATGAAACACATCTTCCAAAGTATCATTAAGAACATTAACATTACCAGATCCTAATGCTGAAAGTTGTTTACCATCAGTTATAGATACTTTCCGTGTTGGGTGCTTTTTTGTGTCATAGATTTAAATAAAGTTGTACCAGTCATATGATTAGATGCACCGGAATCCATTATCTATTCCACATTAGAAGAATATTTACTAGGGTGAACAAAATAGGCACACATGGCTACCTGTTGTTCTTTGGAAGATTTTTTATTGGCTTTAGCAAGTTCACGTCTCACTTTAAAGCACATCTTTTTAGGGGGGTTGGTTTTTCCACAATACTTACAAGAATTATACACTTTCTTTTTATTAGATACCATATTAGAAACATCATCATTAGAAGAGGGATTGATCATTTATTATGTGGCTTAGAGTTTTTATGAAAACTTTTATTTGGATTCTTTTTACTATGTTCCATTAGAGTTTTACTATTAGATAATTGACTAGAAGCAATTAATCTATCTTGTTCACATATCAAACCTTTACAAAAATCTTTAAAAGAGGGGTTTTTAGTACCTTTAGACATTTCAATGGCCTTATTCCTAGTTTGGATGAACATATCAAATGAAGAAGGTAACTTTTGTTCTACAAGAATAGTAAGGGCATTATCATTCTTCTACAACAATTATTTAACTTTTCATTATAGGTTTTAATTTCAGCAATAAATGACTATTCTATCGAAATCTTTAGGGTCTAACTCATGGATTTTCTTTTCAAGATAGTAAGCAGAAACATCATCACTTTTATCAAATAAAGAAGCTAGAGTTTTTCATACCTGAATTGGACTATCCTCATCCTCAATTTGTATCTGGAAACTATCCAAAACAATTTTTCCAATGAGTCATCTTGCTTGATCACATCGATCTTCCCATATAGAAAAGTCTTTTGCATCGGCTGGTTTTGTTTTGTCACCTTTAACTAATCACCAGAGATTCTTACTCCTGAGAACATCAATCATCTTTCTCTTCCAAGCGAGATAGTTAGGTCCAACTAATTCAGGAATAGAAGCTACTTCTGAATTCATAGTGTGACAAAAAACTAAACCCTAATGCAAAATATTGCCTTGTCGCAAGAAGCTAAGATCTAAAAGAAAGGTGACAAAAAAACAGAAATTTATCATCAATGTCGAATCCTAACAGTAGCTTACTGATGGATCTGTGAACCTACAAGAGAAACAATGAACAGAAAATCAGTTTCAGTGAAAATTTTGCCAAAAATAAGGCCCACACGCTTTCTCCATAGAACACACGTGTGTGTACGTGCTTTTGCTCAAGGAAATGTGAGTGTACGCGCTTCCTCAGACCAAAAGGTGCGTGGAGGTCCTAAACTGCCTAAAACTGTTGAAATAATAGTAAGTTGTGAAACCATTTGCTGTCCTGTATGGAAACGTGCGACAAAACACAACCAGATCTGAACAAGCAACAAATATGCTGCAAGAAAGATAGAGCCTTGATAGCAAGTTATTATTCAAGAGATTTCAACTCAAATCTATAGAAAAAATCAAGAAAAACTTGAAATTCTTTTGAAAAAATTCTGAAAATTAATGGTGAGGTTTAGGGTTTGAAAAAAATTCTTAATTATGTAGCAAATGTCCAAATCTTAAAAAAAAACACAAGGGTTTGATATATCAGATGTCAAAGGTACTAAATATGGAGGACCCAACAAAACAATTGAAGAAATTGTTGCTTGTAAAAAAATTTAACAAAATTTACCAAAGAAGGTAGAGCATAGTAATTAGCTCTGATACCATGTTAGAATATTGAGAATATGCATAAACTTACAACAATATGTTTGCTATCATGTAAATCAAGAATCTATTAGTCTAGCCTTCTATCTATACAAACAACAATAATCAAAGTAAGAAACTAGAGACAAAAGAAAATAATGATACAACAGTTATATGTCGTAAAACCTTAAATGGGGAAACATCCACAGGAAGGTATTGTCTTCTTATTCTTTAGAATCTCCAATCTTACACTTGAACTCCACTCCACATATGCTTCACAGGTTTACAATATTCACTTGAGATAATTTTCAACATATGCTCAAAGGCTCTCCTTCACCTCTATTATATAGCTAGAGGTATGAAAGAATTACATCCCATACTAATGTGGGATAAATGATTTTCCACATCCTTATATAATGAATGGTAATAGGAGAATATTACTCCATGATGCATGTGGGATAACTTCTTTTACATAATATTATAGTTATATATGTTTTCTTCTGCTAGATAAGACATCTTATGACATCTTATGACATCATACTAGACATCATTGCACATGTAATATTAAAATTACACATTTCAACAATGCTAATACTGAAATCTGGAGATGCATATACCTTGAGAAACTCTTTAATATCATTGACAATTAAAGGCACATTCATTGCATCAAATACTACCTCTCTGAATGTCGTATTGTGTAATGTTGGTCTTTCACTTGTGAATATGTATGGAGTAAATCTGTGTGTTAACAGACCCTTAAGCAAAACACTTTATTAAAATTGAAAGTTAATCACTTCATCGATGAATGTCAAAGGGAAGCTGTGTATTTATACACAACTTAAGAGTAAGGTGCTTTCTCCAAGAGGGGTTATGAGCCTGTGTACAAGGTCAACCTTAGTCAAACTTAGAAATACAATATTGATTACAATATAAGGTCGGCCATGCCTGAAAGTGAAGCTCACACCATTTTAAACAAAACAGCCATCTTTAGTCTTGAAAAGTCTTCTAAACATTATAAGATCATATTTAGCCTTAAAAACAGGCTTCCAAATATCACAAGGCCATCTTTAGTCTTAAACAGTCTTCTGAACATAAGAAGACTCCATTCAAAATTTTCACTAAGTTTTCATTTTTGGCAGTCTTGAAGTTTGAATTATTACATATATTTATGACTGTTTTAACTGCTATGTACTCTTCTCCAGATTTTTCTCCATGGATGTAACAATTAGCTTGCAACTGCAGAT
Source organism: Larix kaempferi (assembly GCA_027924585.1). NCBI lineage: Eukaryota > Viridiplantae > Streptophyta > Pinopsida > Pinales > Pinaceae > Larix > Larix kaempferi. The sequence continues at coordinate 13,023,457 of BSBM01000099.1, forward strand.
TCTCAAGATGTCGTGAAATTGTCAATATGAATGCTGAGGAGCAAGTAGGAACAATATACATACCATGTCTTGATTTGATTGATTGGATACCTGATGATGGTAAATGAGAAACTAGGTGCAATTCACAAGGAGTTTTTGAAGTGGGTAGACTTTATAAATGGTACCGTGTGATGGTCTGTTCTGTGATGCCATTTTCCTCAGTATCACAAATTATTGGGAAAACCATTCGTTTAAGATGTTTTTCTCAGGAGGTTGCATGAATCAAATATCATTGAACTCTCCGAGATTATATGGTATGATGCCATTATATTGTTAAACAGATGTGGCAGATCTTTCAATTTATGGTCATTATCCATATATTTTGTTTTAGGCTTGTTAGTTATCATTAAAAGCATTGTAATAGTTCGAAGTAAATGGTGATATCTATACTGTAGATGTTAGAGAGAATCTCTTTTAAAGGATGAAAGAGGAAGAGCGTGGCAAAACCAGGGTGCAGAATACTGAGTCCTGACCACTCTCTGAAGTTTGATCACTATAAAGATAATTGAAGTTATTGGATGCACAGATGCCGTTTAAAATATTATTCCGTGCATCATGGGACAGTTTTTATGCCTGTTAGACAGCGTTTAAGGATGATTTTTGTAATCTCGTGCATCTTCAATTTTAGTAGCCTAATACGATGGTCATTTATTAAACAATTCTTTGTATTGCAGATGAGACTGTTCGTGTTATTGCATGAACAGGTCATGGTATTTCCGTCCACAGGAACTTGGAAGGTGCTGACATGATGCCATTAGGTGCTTTATAATGTCAAATTGGAGAAAGCTTTGTTACACCTCATTGATGCTTTGTAGCGTCAACATGGAGAAAGCTTGTTATCCTTTATAAGTACTTTGTAAATTGTCTTACAGAAAACCTGCTTGGTTGCTTTATACCTTGAAGCTGGGTAGAAGTGATCCTACAGATAGCAAGTCATAATTATGGCTTTGGAACTGTTTGTTGCTAAAGTGAGTGAATCATGGCGGCAATCCATGATTTGACAAGTCTACCTTGGCATCTGGATGCAATCTTTCTTATATGCCTCAGTATAATGCAGCATCAGTGTATAATTAGGGGCACTTTTAAGTACCATTGCACCCAGATTGAAAATATAAGAGCGTCCAACTATGGTGGATTGGCACCTGATCAGAGCTTTTCAACTTATTTGTAGTGCATATGTAAAATATTATCATTAATTCCATCTATTGATTTGTCCCTAACGAAGTTTACCAATTGAAATTTGCTGTGGTCTTATTGGAGCAGCATTCTGATGTATATTTTTCTGTCCTGACCATCAAAATTGTTGCCAGCTGAATTACGTGGATCAGAATTATGAGTTATAAAAGGAGCATTATTCATTTGTGTGCATCTTGTATCTGGCATAAATATTGACTCAGAAGCAGACAATAATACAAGTTCTTGATGAATATTGTGAATTTCCATTTATTATTTGTTTCTTGCAAATTTGTACTTTTTCCCAGACCTGCAACTGGTAATCTATAGAGAGTCGAGACTATATGATATATAGGGATTTTGAACTACTTATAGATTGCAAACCCAAGGATTTATTCAGTTGCTATTTCAAATGGAAGCCAGAAAAGCATGATACCTCGAACAGTTTGTGTTAATTACTTGATCATTGAGTATATTTTCTTTAAAATGAATGTAAATATGATAAAAGGTCTTGCCTCACGATGTGTAACATTTTTCTAAATTTGGAAAACAATTGGTTAATTTCTAGTCTTTCAGTGTTTGTGAATAGCCTTACTATGTTGGTTGTTTAACAACCTTTAACAATCAAATTGATTGCCCAAGTCATATGTTTAGGATAGGATGTCCAAGTGGATAGTTTTTGTTTTTTATGTTTTCCTTGGAGTCTAGATCCCTGACAAACCCCCAGCACTTCCCCTCTTCATGAGGATGTTACCCATTGTAAAGTGGGCAGCATAGACATAGTACATCTGATGTGGCAGGGACATTGAGTGAGGCCCACAATATCAATAACATCAGAGGCAGCCATCCCATGGACATGACCCTGAGATGTCTTGCTTGTAAATCACAGCACTCAATCACTTGAGTGAGCCCACCGGGTTAACGTGGATAGTTTTTCTGAAGTAACTACGTTGACATTGTTTATTAAAAGGTCCCATGGCACCCTTTTTTATTGTAGATGGAACCTTATGACCGAAAAGAGCTCCTTGGAGTGTCGGTGATTTGACTGTCTAGTTGTTATAACTTATGAAAGTAGACTTAGTTTCATTTTGTACAACTAATGTCTGACTTAATATCATTCCATTTTCCTTGCCTATATTTTCATCTATCCAGCTTTTCTGCAGTCATCAGAGGTCTAATTTGTAGTTATTGTTATACTGGCCTGAAGTTTTGGCTGTACATTGTATACCTCCTTCATTTGATTTGCTCAAGGCATGCAGGTTGAAGAGCAGGAGACATCCCTTTTTCAGATGTTAAGGTCATGGTAAAATTTATATTTTCTATGAAGGGTTAACAAATTTTCCATTATTGTTTCCAACATTTTCAGGAATGCCATGATATGATTATATGAGTCGTTCTTTTTACGAGTTTTATCATGATAGGTGGCAGGGTAAGTTCTATATTATTAGCTGATATTATAGATAGGAGGTAAGTCGAGAGTGATCGATAGTATGCTGATGTGAAATTTGATTGAAGATTAAATGATCTTGAATGATTGAAAAATCCGGTTTAGAAGCTACGATCTCCAATGGATGTAGTTCTGTTTGACCCGAGCCCATAAAAATTGTGAAAGATGCCCAATTGATTGTCTAGCTAATAGGACCAATTCTTTCCCAGTTCAAGTCAGCTAATTGGATTATTAGAGATGCCCCTGTTGTAGATGAGAGGTGGGGGCAACAATTAAGAGTCCGCGTTAATACAATGTATGAAAGGTAGTTTACCAGATTGAATCAGAGCCAGGCCTTTGTTTTCAAAGGATGAGCATGTACATTTTCCATTATTGTTTCCAACATTTTACAGGAATGCAATGATATGGTTATACGAGTCATTCTTTATACAAGTTTTATTGTGGTAGGTGGTAGGGTAAGTTTATATTATTGGTAGCTTATATCATAGATTGGATGTAAGTCGAAAGTGATTGATAGTATGTTAAGGGGAAATTTGATTGAAGGATTATATGATCTTGAGTGATCGAACAAAGCCACTTTGAACTCGAATCTCTAATTGATGCAGTTCTGTTTGACCCAAGCCCATCAAAATTGTAAAATATGCCCAAGTGATTGTCTAGCTAATAGGACCAGTTATTTCTCAGTTCAAGTCAGCTAACTGGATTATTAGAGATGCCCCTATTGTAGATAATAGTTGGAGGCAACAATTGAGAATTCATGTTAATAGAATGTGAAAGGTAGTTTACCAGATTGAATCAGACCCAGCTAATGAGAACTAGGCCTTTGTTTTCAAAGGGTGAGCATGTAAATAACTCGAGGGTTGTACGCAATTTCTTTGCATTTGAAAAATCTTACCAAATCCTGCTAGACTTGAACGCTTTAAGGAACCAGACCAAAATCAGAACCTCCTGCAAAACCTTCAGGTTAAGTTTTTGTGGTTTGGAGGAGAATCAAGATTCAATAGTTTTAGCACTCAATGTAAGTGATACATAGGTTATGTTTGAACCTTCATAAATTAATGCTGATAAGAAAATTTTATGGGGTTGTGATTTTCCCTTTAGTCCATGGGAAAACGGGTTGCAACAGTTAAGAATAGAGTGGTAATTCAGGGGCTTTGTTTTCACCATTGTTGGAGGTTGATATATGTTAGCATTTTAGTTGATTCAACCCCTTGGGAATAAGTTGAATGTTAGTAGAGTCAGCTCCCAGAGATTGAGTTGACTATTGAGTTTCTAGTCAAGTTGATAGTTCAGCTGGTTTAAAATAGCTAGTTGTATAACCAGGTTAAGACTTTTGTATAACTGATCATGAGGTTCAGAGCTGGGATCATATTTTAAATGGTAGTAATAAACTCACTTGACAATGTAGTCCTTTCTCTATATAAATTTTACTTTTTGTTCTACTTATGCATTCATGAATGTGCTGTCATATGGGTGTTTCATTTTACTTTTCAACTATGATCCTTTGCTTGTCTAATATCCCGCATTCAGTACCATTCTAATCAATTCATTTGTTTGAAAGCAAAGCTGGTTTTATTGCCGCTAGTATTCAGTTCAATCTAATGACAATGAGTCAAAAAGCCAAGCAGAATGATAAAAGAGGAGATAAGCCAATGGTAGGAAAAAAAGATTGAAAACTACCTTTGATCCTATGTTAGAAGAAATAATTTTGGCGCTGAAGTAGTACAAAATTTATGGTTTCTTAGAAAGCTATTAGAAATTCTCGGATTAGTGTTTAGAGTACTCTTTAGATGGACAATGGATAAAAGTCAGCAGGAAATTAGCTTAGTATCCGAAAAGAGAAAAAAACAAAGAAGTGTGGACTTATCCAAGAAGTTGAATCTTTGAAAGGGGTTTAGTAAACTTTTGGATCACTTATGCATTGATTAAGAAAACCATGGAAACATTGTCTTTCATATCTAAGAAAGGGTTATTTGTCACCAATTTACACAATTGATTCTTTCGAGTTGACCGTGATTCACCTTTGTTTCATTGAGGATGATTGTGGTCCTCTCATCCTAAACGAGACTAGTTCATGGTATCATGGGAGAGCCATTGAAGGAAGGCTATCCCTTTTTTTTGTCATATAAAGAAAGGGCAATGCATGTTATTGCACTAGGCAATGCATGTGACAAAAGAAAGGGATGGTGTGATGGTAAGATGAAATAGAATAAAAATTGGGAAAATGAATAGGTACATTTGTTTGATAAACCATTAGCCAATTGGGAATTTATACGAAGGAAGATAATATGAGACTTTGGTAGGATCTGGATGAGAAGTTGAGATCGAGGTCTATATTTTACATTTGCTTCATAATCAACTACCTAAGTTTTGAATTCCCTCTCAAGGATTGATCAAATTTGAAGTATTTTAACCTATTGTGTGCCATTTATTGTCTTTTACTTGGTTTCTCATCTTGATAGACATTTAGATATTTCATTTGTTGATATGTGTAGAGATGACCTAAAAATACAATGTTATTATCATGTTCACTTTTGAGATAGCTTGTATTAATATCTTAACTAATGAGATGTGTGCTTTTGTTCTAGGTGTTAATGTAATTGTAACTTCAAAAGATATTCACTTGTATTTTATATTGTATTTTATTTGTACCTGGGACGGAGATGTTTATTCCTCCAGTCGGAGATGTCATTATTACATTTGGTCATGTAAAGTCATTGAGGTAAATCCTCCATTGTAAGTCAGGGCAATAGATCCCCCTAGAGTCAGTTAGATTAGGTTTATTGAGTCCCCTAGAGATGTCGACCCAATCAGGTTTAGCCGGGGCCAACCTAGTAGTGAAAAGGTCAAGTGAAAGATAAAGTATAAATAGAGAGTGGAGCTCTCTCATTTGAACAACATAGTCACTCACTCTCACTCACTCAAGTTCACATTAGTGAGAGAGGACAAGTTCGCATAGGAGGAAAAGAAGAGGAATTGCAAAAAGACCATCTTTATTTTGGGGTTTTACTTTTGTGATATTGTATTGGTGACGATTCTATCTCCAAGGAACTTGCAGGGTTTTCTCATTTATGGTTTCCCCGAGGAAATGATTTGTGTCTATTGTGTTATGCTGTGCATGTTATTCTTTCAGTTAAGATCCTAGATAAATATTGATTAAAAGTAGAAAAAATAACATGGCATCAGAGTTATTCTTTCAGTTAAGTAGAAGACACTATGGTTTCCCCGAGGAAATGATTTGTGTCTATTGTGTTATGCTGTGCATGTTATTCTTTCAGTTAAGATCCTAGATAAATATTGATTAAAAGTAGAAGACACTATGGAGCTGCGGAAGCTAAGGCTTCTTAAGTTTTGGACTTCTCTCCACAGATCATCAACGAAAAGAGGCTAGGCTAACTCGCCTAAGGAGGGTGCATCTTTCTGTCGAAGCGGAAGTTCATTATGAGAATTTTCATTTTTTGGCTCGTCACTACTGTCGGAGGAAAACTGGGCATAAGATATTTAGGGTTTTTGTTCATTGATTTGGGGAAGTGAGTACATTGGAAAACTCACCTTGAGGAGGCGCATCTATCTATCCAATCAGAAGTTCCAAATTCCAAGTTTGGAAAATTAGGGTTTCTCTAACAAACCCTAGGGCCAACCATCTCAAGAACCAGTTTCGACAACTTAAAGTGGTACGACCTAAAAGCTTTGCTATTTCCATTTGAAGTTCTCATTAAAGATGTCTCACTACACCAAACTTGAGGATAAGCTTGAAGTGGCTGATAACTTCCGAGCATGGAAGTATATGATTGCACTTGTCCTTGAAGAGAATGAATTGGACACATATGTGAATGAAGAGGTTCTAGCACCAGAGGGACATGAGGCTAAAGCCTTACACAAGAAGAACTTGGTTAAGGCCAAGAGGACCATTGCAGATTCTATTAAGGATCATCTCATCCCACATGTGCCTTCTTTGAAGACACCTAAAGAAATTTTTGATGCCTTGACCAAGCTATTTGAAGGGAAGAATATAAATCAGAAGATGACCTTGAGGAACCAATTGAAGAATGTGAAGATACAAAATGTAGAGACCATGTAGTCTTACTTTACAAGGGTCTCTCAAATCAAGGAGCAACTTGAAGCTGTAGGAGAAAATGTAGATGGAGAAATTGTGATGACCACCTTGAATGGTCTCCCAAGATCATGGGACTCATTATTCAAGGGATTTGTGCTAGAAAGAAGTTAATAACATTCAGTAGGTTGTGGGAAGAATGCTCACAAGAAGAAGCTCGACTTGTGGCTCGAGAAGAGAAGATGGGAGCAAACGATAATCAAGCTCTCATAGCACACACCAAAAGGAATAATAACAAGAGGGAGCCCCATCATCACAGTAAGAGGGAGAAACACCACCACCAAAGTCAGAGGGATAACTTTAAAAGATCCAGGAGAGATCTATCTAATATTAGATGTTGTACTTGTGATGAGAAGGGACACCACTCCAGAAATTGTTCCAGAAATAAAAGTGGCTCCCATAATAAGAAGAACAACAAGAAAATGCACCATGCTCACACCGCAGAAGATGATGAACCTCCAAGGAAGAAGCCAGAGAAGAAAGTGATGAATCTTCAAGTGACGAAGAGTATGTCCTGATATCAGCACTCACGGGCACTGTCACACACAGAAGTAATGATTGGCTTGTAGATAGTGGGGGCTTCCAAGCATATGACAGGATATAAAGAATCCTTTATAACCCTGTCTGAACATGAGTCACCTCACAAGGTGAAATTTGGGGATGATTACCAATACCCTATAAAAGGAAGTGGAGAAGCTTCTTACAAGCTAGACTATGGGAAATATCTGAAGATGAAGGATGTCCTATATGTTCCAGGACTGGAGAAGAACCTTCTCTCCATATCAACATTAGATGCAAAAGGTATGAGGGTTGCATTTGTTGATGGCCAAGTCCTAATGTGGCCAAAGGGAAAGACTATAGATGATGCAGTTGTGATTAGAGAGCAAGAGGGAGGTTTGTACAAACTGAAGGGCCAACCTGAACAAGCCTTGGTCCATGACTCCATGGATCCAAGTGAATTATGGCATAGAAGGCTTGCACATGTGCATTATAGAGCATTACCCATTGCAAGCAAAGCAGTTGAAGGACTTCTAGAAATCCAGTCGAAGCATAAGGCGTTTGCAAAGGATGTGCAAAGGGAAAGAATGTGAAGAAGGCATTTCCAAGTAGCGAGAGCAAAGCAAAAGGAATATTTGAAATCATCCACTCCGATGTATGTGGTCCTATGTCATCCAGTTCATTGACTGGGTATGTATATTATGTTTCATTTATTGATGACTTTTCCAGTAAGACTTGGATATATTTCTTGAAGAGTACAGATGAAGTATTCAACAAGTTCAAGGAATTCAAAGCCTTGATCGAGAACCACACGGAGAAAAGAATAAAGCCCTTTCGATCAGATAATGGAAAAGAGTTCACCTCAGAAGATTTCAAGAACCTATGCATAGAATCTGGGATTAAGAGGGAGTTGACCACTCCATACAATCCACAACGGAATGGCGTTGCAGAAAGAAAGAATAGAACAATAATGGAAGTAGCAAGAGCAATGCTTCATGACCAGGATCTTCCGATGCACCTATGGGCAGATGCTGCGAGGACAATGGTGTATGTACAGAACCGTACTCCTCATAGAGTACTAGATAACAAGACTCTAGAAGAAGTGTTTTCCAGTGAGAAACCAAAAGTCATCCATCTCAGGATATTTGGCTACCCAGTGTACATACACATTTCGAAGGAGAAGAGGACGAAGCTAGATCCTTCAGGAAAGAAGGGTATATTCGTAGGATACAATGAAAGTTCGAAGGCCTATCGAATATACTTCCCAGGATTCAAGAAGATCGATATCAACAAAGATGTAACATTTGGCGAAGACTCAACCTACATCAAATCCAGAAAGTTACCTGTTGAAGACACTGAAGGACCTGAAGTTCCCAGGATCAGAGATACAACAATGGAAGAAGCAATTCCAGAAGATAACGAAGATCGTGAGATGGAAGAACCACAAGAACCTATAGATCCACCTCGTGAGAAACTCCCGCAGGAGGAAGCCAACATGGGTACAAGAGGCAATACAAAATGCAGAGAGGTATGGCGCTCCAGAGGGGATGCGCAGAGAAAGCAAGAAACCTAGGCCATACTCTAGCTATGTATCCCTGTTGTATGACATCATTGACAAAGAACTTGCCAACTATGAGGAAGCGGCAGAGAAGAAAGAATGGAAGGACGCCATGATCGAGGAGTACCAGTCGATCATGAAGAATGATGTCTGTGAGGTAGTTCCGAGAACATAAGGGAAGTCTGTTGTGACTTCTAAGTGGATCTACAAGATCAAGCATGCTGCAGATGGAAGCATAGAGAAACACAAGGCAAGGTTTGTGGCATGTGGCTTCTCCCAGAAGGAAGGCATAGATTATGAGGAGACATTTGCACCTGTAGCTAGATACACTTCCATTAGATCTGTACTTGCATTGGCTGCAGTGATGAAATGGAAGGTACACCAGATGGATGCCAAGACATCGTTCTTGAATGGTGTAATAGAGGAGGAAGTGTACGTGGAGTAGCCACTCGGATTTGATACACATGACAGGCAGACTCATGTGTGCAAATTGAAGAAGGCCTTGTACGGATTGAAACAGGCACCTAGGACGTGGTACGTCAGGATGGATAGTTTCCTGATGAGCTTGGACAAACTTTACTACAAAGTTGAAGTGGGAAATCCAGTGATATTTCTAGTTTATGTAGATGACTTGTTTGTAACAAAGAAGTATGAGCTTATTACTAATACGAAGAGGAAGCTTGCCGCATAGTTCGAGATGAAGGACTTGGGTATGATGCATTATTTCTTAGGCATGGAGGTGTGGCAGAGTGCGGTTGGAATCTTGCTTGAACAAGGGAAGTATGCAGTGGAGATTATGAAAAGATTCAGAATGATGGATTGCAAGGCTATGGCCACACCTATGGCATCGAACTTGAAGCTACCGAGTGATGCTTCATCAGAGTCAGTTGATGCCACGATGTATCGTCAGATGATTGGTTCATTGATGTACCCAACGAACACGAGACCAAACACATGCTTTGCTGTGAACAGATTGAGCCAGTTCTTGACGGATCCATGACATGTTCACTTGATTGCTGCAAAGCATATATTGAGGTACCTGAAGGGTACAGTCGACTATGGGCTCAAGTATGACGTGAATCAGAAGATTAACATGCAGGGTTATGTTGATTCGGATTGGGCAGGCAGTGCCGTAGATAGGAAGAGCACTTCGGGATGTTGCTTCAGTATGGGATCCGGTATGATCTCCTGGTTTAGCAGGAAGCAGTCGTGCGTGGCACTGAGTACAGCCGAAGCAAAGTATGTTGCAGCTTGTTCGGCTAGTTGTGAGGCAATATGGCTTAGGAAGCTACTGTCTGATTTGTTTGATCTCCAATTAGAGGCGACTTGTATATTCTGTGACAACCAGAGTTGTGTGAAGTTGTCCGAGAACCCGATGTTCCATGACAAGTCAAAGCATATTGAGATCAAGTATCACTATATCAGGGATATGGTGCAGAGAGGAGTAGTGAAGCTCCAGTATATTGCGATGGACAAGCAGATAGTTGATGTGTTGACCAAGCTGCTAGCCAGAGTGAAGTTCGAGTACTTCAGAGAGAAGCTTGGTGTTCTCCAGATCGAGGTTTTTTCCAAGAGGAAGTGATGAGTCCGGAAGATGTAGATGCACATGGGCCATTCTCGCATAGTGGTAGGTTCGTGCCTCCTATGTTGGTAGATGTAAGGGCTGAGCCATTCTCGCATACTGGTAGGTTTGTGCCTCCTATATTGGTAGATGTAAGGGCCGAGCCATTCTCGCATGGTGGTAGGTTTGTGCCTCCCATGTTGGTAGATGTAAGGGCTGAGCCATTCTCGCATGGTGGTAGGTTTGTGCCTCCCATGTTGGTAGATGTAAGGGCTGGGTCTCGCATGGTGGTAGGTTTGTGCCTCCCATGCTGGTAGACGAGGTCTTGTATGGTGGTAGGTTCGTACCTCCCATATTGGAGACGTCCACCGGTCATAAGACATTGTGTGTGCACCTAGGCAGGGTCTCGCATGGTGGTAGGTTTGTGCCTCCCATGCTGGTAGACGTGGGTTGACCGTTGTGGGACATGTGATGTGCATCTAGGCTATGCACCGTGTGACGATGAGATGATCTGAAGACGATGAGGCGACAACAGGAGACACAGGTGTTTGCAGTGGCAATGTAATGACTAGTCCTGGGCTGTACCTACTTGATGGCCTGCTCGCGGAGATGATGAAGACCTACATGAGGGCTAGGCCTACATCAAACATGAAAAAGGGTTGTCTGTGTAGAACTTCCTATGATGAGTAGATTCGAGAGATGTCACCAATCAATGATCGACATGATGAGGATTGCAGGAGCAACAACGATGATGATCCAGTGTTGATAATGTTCCAGCATTGAAGATGATCCAGCGACGAAGACTTGTGTCCATATGTGTTGATGATTGTGTTAGAGAATACCTTCCTAGTTAAGAGGGAGTGTTAATGTAATTGTAACTTCAGAAGATATTCACTTGTACTTTATATTGTATTTTATTTGTACCTCCGATGGAGATGTTTATTCCTCCGGTCAAAGATGTCATTATTACATTTGGTCAAGTAAAGGCATTGAGGTAAACCCTCCATTGTAAGTCGAGGCATTAGATCCCCCTAGAGTCAATTAGATTAGGGTTATTGAGTCCCCTAGAGAAGTCGGCCCAGTCAGGTTTAGCTGGAGCCGACCTAGTAAGTGAAAAGGTCAAGTGAAAGATAAAGTATAAATAGAGAGTGGAGCTCTCTCATTTGAACAACACACTCACTCACTCAAGTTCGCATAGGAGGAAAATAAGAGGAGTTGCAGAAGACCATCTTTATTTTGGGGTTTTACTTTTGTGATATTGTATTGTTGACGATTCTATCTCTGAGGAATTTGTGGGGTTTTCTCCTTTGTGGTTTCCCCAAGGAAATTCTTTGTGTCTATTGTGTTATGCTGTGCATGTTATTCTTTCAGTTAAGATCCTAGATAAATATTGATTAAAAGTAGAAAAACTAACACTAGGGATGTTCCATTTTTTGCGGATTGAATAAAGAAGGTGCTAACACAAGCAAGTGACCAATCCAAATGTTTTGACTCACAATTGGGACCATGGCTTGGAGATGGACGACAACGTGCACATTTTGGATAAGAAAAAGAAAAAGGAATTGACAAGAAGCGAAAACTGAGATTAAAATTTCACACCATTGGATTTAACCGGATATAACTTTTTCTATAGGGCTCTAATGAAGTTTGGACTAGTCATTGGAAATAAATTTTTTGGCGATATATGATATGACCATCTTTGGACAAAATTTGACCAGTATATGTTTAAAAGAATTAGTGATTGTTTTTGGGCATTTTTTGTGATGTTTAAAAAAAAATTAAAGAAACAAGGCAAATAGTGTGCCACCACTAGCATAGGGAGTGTTACGCATGAAAACACCAATTGCAAAATAAAGGGGAAAATATAAAGCCTCATGGAGGGGACTTTGTGGTGGTTCCTATCCAAAGATGTAATTACACCTCTTAAAACGAGGAAATAGAGTTCTAAATAAAGAGCTTGGATTGTTGTAATAATATCCAATTGGATGGTAGTGTTTTGATAGATCCCTTGTCCACTTTAAGTAGCAAGAAAGTGTTCTCCCATGGAGGCGTTGAAAACACAGTCATGTCTATTTTTGTCACTTTTTGAGCATATGTGATTTTTTTTTATAAATCTCATCAATGTGGAGTAGCAAAGAGAGACATGTCCTTTTGAAGCAAATTGGACCACCTTCGGCAGTTAGAATTGAGTAGGAAACTGAAAATTTCACATGAAGTGTTGAGCATGCTTTTTGAGCATTGGACACTCGTTGAACATTTTTTTCCTTGGCAAGTGTACCAGAAGTGTATAAACTTTATTTGATAAAAAATATCAATGTTTGAAATAAAGAATTGTTGAATAAAATGAATGATGAATACAAGTACAAATGAGACCTTTAAATAGGTCTATTTGTGCCTTTTAGTTTAATAATAGTAATCTTTTATCTCGTTATATTTATTTATTTAATATTATTAATATTATGTATCATTTATTTATTTATGATTCTCCTCTTAGTATTATTATTATGTATTAACTTAGACTATGTTGATTTATATACATAACATCAAGTTGCACATGAGATTGGACACTTCCTTGGCTTGGAGTGAAGCCTTCTACAAATGGGAGTAGAGTAGGCTTTTCTTTCCATTTGTGTATGTTGGATGAGTGTTGTGAAATATCCCACATGGATAACAATTATGAGACAAAGGTGAAATATCCCACATGGATAATGCCAACAATATTTTTCATGGTTCATGGCTCATCTCAAGGTTCTGATTGCTTCCTTTTAATGTTTGTTTAACTCAGTATGGAAACCTCTCTTTCCAAGGTAAAATTCTTTTTTTTTCTCTCTCCACTACACCATTACAAAAGCTAGCCCCCCCTTTCCATTCGAATTTCTTGTCTTTGCATGAATGACAGATTGCAAGAAGAGTTCCAATCAAAAACTTCCTAGACCTTAGAAGGTAGGGGGAATATGTGGCTTTTTTGTAGGAAGTCATTGCCTAGATCTAGGAATTGGTGGTATCCATTTCTCTTGTCTCTCATTGAACTATAGGCTAGGCTCAACATCATAAAAAAGTGAAGGGTTTGGCGATAGCAAGGTGGATAAGGCATATTAATATTCCTTTAGACCCCCTTACCTTTCCTCTCTTGTGGTATCATATCTCCTTTAGGCACTCATGCTCTGTCAATCTTAGTTCTTTTATTAACTATAAAATATCAATGTTTACAAATATTCAAAATCACCTTGATATATCTACTTCATGCTATACTAAAGAATAGTAAAAGGAAATATCTATGCAAAGCATCTAAGCATATTTAGGATCAAGTTCATATTATTCCAAGGGATTGAAATCGAGACATTACCTCCTCTCCCCCTTGAATAATATCGTCTTGGGTGTTCTTTTATTGAAACAATGTTTATCACTGAAATAAGAATGGATATTGCCTCTCTCATGGCATCCTTCATCTCCCAAGTAGTCTAATTAGGTCCAAAGTGCTTCCATTGCACTTTTACCTGAGTGATGGGTGGATTCCAGAGCAATGTTATTTTCTTGTCTAGGATGCACATGGATTTTGGCTAGAAGTCTTCCTCTTGTTCCACCTAAATCACAACCCAATCAATAACAAGGTTAGGATCATGTATATATTTCTTAAGCAATGAAATGTGGAAAACATCATGTGCTTTAATGTTAGCAGGTAATGCAAGTTTATATCCTACTAGTCCCATCCTTTCTAGGATCTCAAATGGTCCACAATATCTAGATGTAAGCTTGGAACAAGTTGCCAATTTCATTGAACTCCTTCATGGTTTAACTTTTAAGTCAAACTTGTTCTCTAACTTTAAACTTTTTATGCATTATGTGCTGGTATACATAACTCTTATGCCTGTCTCGGGTTATATTTAGAATTTGTTTGATCTTGATAACCTCTTGTTCCATTTTTTAAGCATTTCTGGCCCAAACATGACTCTGTACATTGGATTAGCCGAACTAATTGGAGTATTACATCTTTTGTCATAAAGAGCCTCAACAAGACTCATTTTCAATGATGCCTGATGTCCATTGTTGTAAGGTAATTCTATTAGGTGCAAGTAATCTTCATAGTTAGTTGGTTTGTGCATGACATAAATGCAAAGCACGTCTTCCAGTATCTGATTTGTGTTGTCTCTCTACCCATATATTCATGGATAATAGGAAGTGCTAAAGTTTAATTGTGTGCCCAATACCTCAAACAATCCTTTCCAAATATTTGATGTAAATTTTGAATCTTTGTTTGATATAATTGTTGTAGGCATCTTGTGCAACCTAAAAATTTCCCTTGTAAAGATGTCTACAATTTTTGTGTAGATTTTTTGGGAATAAAGTGAGCAACTGTGCTTAGTTTGTTGATCTCAATGATGATAACATCATGTTGTTTCACTGCCCTGGGTAGTCCTGTGTTAAAGTTCATTGTTATTACTCCCCATTTCCACTCAGAAATTGGAAAGTGTTGTAAAAGGCCTATTGGATGTTGGCATTCAGCTTTGACTAGTTGGCATTCAATTCATTGTGCATTGTATTATACAATATCCATTCTCATTCTAGGCTAATAATATTGTTTCCTTGTAGCAATCATCTTTTGGTACCCTGGGCATTTTGAGTAAGGTTTCTTGTGTATTTAATCCATAGTGAGCATTTTTAACTTTACTGAATTAGGAATATATACGGTATCTTTGGAGATCAGCAGTCCCCCTTCAGTCATTTGGTAACCATTATATTAATGTTCGAGTTGTTCAGTGAAGTGTTCATCACACAAGGCTTCTTTTACTTCAATTATTAAGTCATATTCACAAGTACTGATGGACTCCATATGTATCACTTGCATATTTCTGCTAAGTGCATCGACTACTTTTCTTTCTTTTCCTTTTATGTGTCTTATCTCAAAGTCATATTCACTTATAAAAACCAACCATCTAGCCTGTCTAGCATTCAAGTGTAGCTGATAAAATAGGTACTTTATTCCACTATAATCTGTCATGAATACAAATTTCTCTCCCATCAAGTGATGCCACATTTTCAATGCATGAATGATAGCTCAAGTCTATGCCATGAGTGACATAGTTCTTTTGATGTTTTTTTTAGTCTTCTAGTCTTATAACTCACTACGTGATTATTTTGCATAAGAACTCCATAAACTCTTTCTTAACATGCATCTATACATTCGACTAAATTTTTGTCTAAGTCTTCTATTTTCAAAATAGATGCACTAGTAATAAGGTGTTTTTTATGCTAGAAAATTCCTTCACATTCCCCAGACCACACAAAATTTGTGACTTTATTCCGTATGAAGTTAATGGGATCCTCAATTTAGAGAATCGTTTTATGGATCTCCGATAGTAACCTGCAAGTCCCATTAATGATCTCACACCTGTCACATTTTTTAGAGTAGGACAATTCATGATATTCATAATATTACTTGGATCAATTGCAATTCATTCTTTTGAGATGATGTGTCCCAAGTAATGGATTTGCTTTTGATAAAAGTCACATATATTGAACTTCGCATATAATCGATGCTCTCGTAATATTTGCAAAACCATTTTGAAATGGTCGTGATGTTCTTCGGATTTTTAATAAATAAGGATGTTGCTAATAATAACTAGTACAATTTTATGCAAATAATTATTGAAGATGTTATCCACTAAATTGCACTTCGGTGGATTTCCAATAAGCAGTCAAAGATTTGAACAAGTGTGCTAACATGGTGGTCTTTGAGTGACTTGGTTTCCTAGGACTTAACAACCTAAGAAGGTATTCCAAGGAGTTTTTTCCCTTGTCGATTATGCTTTGCCTTTAGCCAAATATAATCGATGAATTTTTCTCCTACACCTCCAAAGCTCTAATGCCCAAAGTGGTAGTTAGGCCTTAGGGGGTTATTAGAGTCCATTTTTTAATGTTTATAAACATGCTAAATGCTAAATTTTTGTCGATTGGTCATGTACTAGATCCTCCAGAAGTTTCATTCAATTCTGAGAATTTTTTTTTTTCATTTTTAAGCCATTTTTTAATGGTTTAAATGAAAAAATTCAAGTGGTGATAAAAGTGTGATCCGGAGTCATATTTTGGTGCAGGGATGCTCGTTTTCAAGCTCAGAGCATCCTCTTTACTCTAGTACCCCATTTTCCTATGTTTCAGGCAATCAAAACGCCCCGTGGAACAAATTTTCCTATTAGAGCTACATAATGGCACTTTAATGCTAAAAGAGCATCAAATTGCACCATAGCCAAAAAATTAAAATATTAAAAAATTGAATTCTGGTACATGCCAAATGACATGGCACAAATTAAATTAAGATGGGCGACTATACCCAAAGGTCAAAGCATATGGTTAGAGGTCGATTTAAATGGTTGAGTGATTATTATATTTTCGGTGCTAATTAAAAGAACTCTCACGTGGGCGTCATCTCGACTTCATGGTTGTATACCATTTTGTTTGAAGTTAAGTTTAAAGGTGGGGTCGCTTACCTCTTATGAGGTGGCAGGACCCATGTAATAAAGCTTCCATTTAAAACAACCGTTCATCAAAGCAAGAAGCTCATGCTACGCCCTCCAACCTTCACGTGGGCCGTGTACAGAATTGAAGTGGTAGTAAACCTTTGGGTGGGCACTTACCTCTTGTGAGGTGGCACCATTCACATGGTTTAGTTGCTATTAATTCAACCAATCGAAACTCTTCAATGTAAAGCACTCAAAGCATGGAAACATCAAGTCGCCATCCTCATCCACACGTGATCTCCTTCATCAACTTGGCTACTTCCATTTTCCAGTGATTTTTTCCAAGTGAGAGGGCGCATCTCAATTGGCTAAGAGCTAACTCGCTCTACAATTAAGGAGCTCACCCTCCTTAGGGTTTTGTGCCCTAGCTGGCTTTCCTTGTGCTATAAATTGGGATCTTAGCTCCATTTAGCTCCATTGTAAGGATTTGAGCATTGAACCTCTGCTCTTGTAACTTGTTTATTCAAAATAAAGTTGAAAGGCTTTGGAAGCCATATGCTGTGCATCTGTCTCATTGGATGTATGCTTTGTTGATGTTCTGAGGTGATATCTTACTAGTTACTTGTCATTTTGCAAAAATATTCTGTGATTATCTAGCTTAGATGGCCTTTGTACCGATAGTGTAAGCATTCATCATTTTGATTTGCTTATAAATGCTTGATTAGTTAGAGATAGTGAAGCAGCAAGTGTATTCAGTTGTACTATTGCCCTTCAAATCTCTATTAATTGTGTATTCTAGATTTAATCCCTTTTTTTTGCAAGTGTTTTCGACAATACATGACAAAATCTAAGAAGGAGAAGGAGTTTAGTTGCATCCTCATCTGCCTTAGATGATTGATTACTTTGGACTAATTATCGTTGAGCTGCAGGCATATTGGGTTCTCCAATCTTTCAAATATCAAAGTTGGTTTTGTGCTCCTTCTACACTATAAATCTAAAAATTTCTTCGTCACTTAGTTACTTTTGCTTAAATAAAGTTATATCTGCATTTACATATCAATAGTTTTCTGTCATTAAGCATACAAATATCAGATCTAGGTTGCTTTCAAAGTTCACTTTTAAACTAGATCTAAGTACGCAATTCTTTATACTTGAAGTAGGTTGCGTTCCAAGTATAAAATCTGAAATTTCTTTTGTATTTTATTTGATTAATCCATTGATTTATGTGTTGTTAGCTTGGTGGTTTTTAGCAGGTCCAAGAAAAAAGAGAAGGAAACTTTGGTCAAATTTTGCCAGCAAGTGCCAAAAACACTTCCCGAGGACCCTATTTCACCAATGCTTCATTCTATAAAATTGTAAGCCCTTAGATCCTAATTTAAAAGGACTAAGAGGCACTTCTTCCAGCAATCATTGTAAAAATTATTAAACGAGAGCAAGTGGGCTACACAACACCCACATCCCATCCCCCTTGGGGGATTTGCGTTTTCATTTTTCGTGGCATGAATTTTTCTAACATTTTGTGTAGGGTGTATACTTTGATTAGATAGTTAATTTCTGTATTCTTTTCATTAAATAAAGCCAATCCCGTTGCCACGAAGTATGCTCTCACCTCCACCCAAAGGCATTGTCGATTAGTGGAGGTTGATCAAAAAGTGACACATAGATTCAGCAAGTTTATTTGTTTTATGTAAGTTATTGATTTAATTTCATATACTGCAAGCACTGGAAATTTGAATGAATATTCTGTTGTTTCTCGAAGTATGCTCTTTCCCTTGCAGAAACTGGTCTCAGGGAAACCAGAAAAGAGTGCAACAACTCATTAATTCTCAAACACTTAATAATTACTCACATTAATAAAATTAAGAACCCTCAAGATAGTGAAAATTTGGCGCTCAAACATTGAGTAACGCGTGGGGAAATTTCTCAAGAGAAGCGGGAATCACTGGAGAGCGACCTTAGGGCACTGTTAGACTACATCCTTGTGGGTGTAGTGTTGAACACGCCCTCGAGACTCCGCTCCATCCCACACGTCTTTGTGAGGAGCCACCTTTACCCAATTTCCGGACATTACTCCTTGTACCTCACAGTATATCGGGAGCTCCCTTTTCCCCTCTAATCAACTCATCCTAATAATTCCTAAAATTGACCAAGAACACAATTGCAAAACATTTACTTTCACAACGTCATTTAATTTGACTCAACGACACTGGTCTCTGATTTTGGTTGTTTACTTTTAAATAATATCTTGTCGTGATACTTATATTCATATGTGCTGTGTAATTATCTTTATTTGCAATAGTCTTGATCAAATGTTTTAACTCCAAAAATCCTAAATAACATCTCTCATCCAGAAGAACTAAGTGTCTAAAGCGTTAGTAACATTAATAGGGTCTACCCCCCTTGGCTTCGTTAGGATTTAAGCCTAAACGGAGGAGTCAAGATCAAGTGACAGTACTTGACTTAGACTTGCCCCCAAGGACGTACCTAGCAGCTTGAAGATTTTTGCTGCGTTAACCCCAGGTGCGTAAGAGGCAGCAACAAAAGACATTATTCATAAGGCACATGAATGTAGCTAGTGCATTTTTAAGTCCAAATGGTACTACCACAAACTCATAATTACCATACCTCATTTGGAAGGTCATCTTATGAATATCTTTGTCCTTGATTCTGACTTGATGATATCTTGATCTCAAGTCAATCTTTGAGAACACTTTTTCCCTTCTTACCTTATCAAACAAGTCATCAATATGAGTCAATGAGTACTTTCTTTTCAATGTAACCTTGTTCAACTACCTGCAGTCTATGCATAGTTTGAGGGTCCCATCCTTTTTCTTCACAAACACAAATAGTGCTCCCTAAGGAGACACACTTGGTCCGATGTATCATTTTTCTAGCAAATCTTTTAACTGCATTTTCAATTCTACTAATTTAGGAGTACTCTTCTATAATGAGCTTTGGATACAGGTGAAGCTCCAATCATAAGATCACTTGAGAATTCGGTCTCCCTCTTGGGAGGTAAACTGGGTATTTCAGCTAGAAATACATCATTGAATTCTTGAAGTATTGAATAGCCTTCAAGGTTACGTCCTTCGATTTTTGTTGATTCTAACATGTTGCCTCCTAATCTACACCTCCGGGTGAGAAAAATCTTAACTCATTGGGTGCGTTGTTGGGGGAAAATCTCAAGTCCGTTCATTGTCACCTCAACACTCGACTCCTCTATTTAGGCCAACTCCTAAACAAAGACACGACGGGTAGACCCTAAAATAATAGTCTAAGTATGAATGCTTAAAGAAACTTAGGAGTTAATTTGAAACTAAAAGAGTTATCTAAACAATACAATAAATTGATCTAGCAACATATAGAAATAAAGATAGCAAATGCATGATAGTCCCAAAGACCGCTTAGTACTCATAGCATAATATATGATATGGAAATTAAGAGACCAGTGCCTTAAGCAAAATGTGATATAAGATTACACTCTAAATACTACTTACAATGTAGAATCTTTAAAGTTCGTTAATCTTGCTGAAATCAAATGTGAGTTAATTACTATTGATTGCATGTTAATCCTAGACTAAATTGTAGTTTGTAACATCTGTTTTGAACAACAAGAAAGAGAAGGTCTAAAGGCAATGATTCATTAGAGCACCATATTGTAATGTGGTCTAATTACTAATGACATCCACATTGATGGACAGAAAAGGCTAAAAAATCTATGATTGATTTTAAAAATCCCAAATGAGGTGTGATTTAATCTAAGTTAGGAAACAAATGCATGTGAAAAAAAAACATGAAAATGACTCGGGGGGTTAGGGGGATGTGACACCATTGCCCTGGTGGGCCGATTACAAGATAGATTAGATTATCCTTTAGAAGTGCTTAATGAGTGGTCCTTAGTGGCCAACAATCAAGCTTACAAAACAAGAAAAATGAGAGAGGAAAGATAGACGAAAAATGCCTCTTTTGGCGAACAAATTGGGTCGGACTGTCGGATAGTCAAGGATCCCCCCTTTGACTATTTGTATGCTATCCAAAAACAAGAAGAAAAACGTTTCTGGACAACGTTAGAAAATGGTAAAATTTTTGTCTCTTGGATGCTTCAAAGGAAGGGTTTTACCTGCACAATCAAAGTAAGACTACAACCACTTGTTAAGAGGGTTATTATGACAAATGTACAAGGACGTAAGTGTTCGTAACACGTTATTTTTGTACTGGAAAGGCAGTGGACATCGAGCTAAAAATTGCAAATAAACGCATGTTTTAGTGGAATTAAAGTACTAGTCTAAGTGGCTAATGATCTAGATTTGATTGTAAGCACTTATGGACATTTGTACATTAGATCTACTTAATATAATGATTTAAAATGTAGATCTATATACATGCAAGTACAAGATCTAGATATAATATGACTTTGAAACTTTGAGATCCAAGTTTGCATGTAACTGAAAGAATATAATATATACTTTGAAAAAAGGTTGAGTGAAGAGAAAAAATGCCCTTTAGATGGGCATTGGAGTTCCAAAGTGGTGGACAGAGGGACTAGTCTTCCTTTGAGCCACCAAGCTTCAAAGGATTGTGCAAGGCTAACTGCCCACTCTTTGATGGATGAAAAACCTTCAAAGTTATATTAAAAGCCAAGTGGGAGATTGGATCTCTCTTCTTACTCCTTCAAGAGTAATCCTACAAGAAAAGGGTTAGATAAAGCACCAATACAACTGAAAAAAAAATCCTTAGATCTAATCTCGTATCTAGTAGTCTATATAAAATATCAATAGAAAGTTATCTAATGATATTTTCCTACTAGGTGGTAACACCCTTTCAAAGGCCTATGAAGAAATAAAAATTGAAAGCAGTTAAACTAGATATAGTTACCACAAGAGCAATCTTATCTCATTGAAAAAAAACACCATAGAGAAACATTAATGTGATTGTTCTAGATGAACTAACCTTTCACAGATAGGGAACTCATATCCAGTGTTCCACCAGGTTTCTAAGACGTGGGAGCACGGGAGCGGGGAAACACACATTGAGGATGTGTGGAGACCACCTCGAAATTTAGGAAACTTTAGGGGACGGGGGGATGTCAAGGTCTTTAAAATTATTAAAATATATATAATTTATATAAATCCTAACATATTAACATATAAATTCCTCATCCCATCACCATTTACATACTAAAACCTAAATAGTAAATTCATCATAGTAAACATTGTTGTCAATTCATCATAGATTTATGAATCATTTATCATTTAAGTATTTGAATTTCACATTGATATATTCTAAATTTATAATACATCCACATCTTCCATTCTAAATTTCTATTATAAACATAAACAATAGATGAATATTTAAAACATTAAAATCATAAAACTGAATCATAGACATATCACATAAAGTCTTAAACACCTTCAATTTTAAAGAGTCAAAAGAGTGATGAGACAAAGACTTAGTATGAGGTCATCAATGACAGTATCTACTTCTAGAGTCACAAGTTAAACGGAAAACTAACAATGGACAATGAACACTGAAAATAAAAGTAGTGAAAAGAAAGTTAAAGCATCAAAAGAGCATCAAGGAGATAGTTGCATGGACTGGTCCTCCCCATGCATCCACCACGTGAATCCATTAGGACCATCAATGGGAGTGTCACTATCTGAGTCTGAGTCACTCTCATGAGTGACCAATGGCACACCAACCAAACCATGCTTCTTTTTTGTTTTTTAAGTTATGAAAAAATATTGAAAATTGTGTGGGGATGTTTGGGCGTCCCCCTTTTTCATGAGTGGATGCCCAAAAGCCCCCCCAGCTCTCTGGGACGTTCCTTGTGTGTTTCCTCTAATTTTTGGGAAAAGAGGACTTGGGGAAATGTTTCCCAAGGAGTCCCCAAGCCCCTAGGGCATGGGAAACGAGGGGAGCGCACCCCTGACCTTGGGGAACGCATCCCTATGGAACATTTCTCATATCATCTTTACAATTCCCTCGCAGGGGGTATGGAATATGTCGATACAATCCATAATGAGGAGAAGAAGAAGAAGAGGCATGTATGTTTGGTAGAGCTTTGGCACTGGAAACTCTTTTGTACAACTTCATCTTCAATCTTCGTTATCATCCTAGTGCAAACCGGGTAGTAACATAACCCATGAACTACATACCACTGAAATCCTTTCTTGAAACTCTTTTCAATTATAAGGTTGAAATTTGTCTTATAGATATAGCTTTTGGAGTACCCTTCACTACTCTTGGATTTCTATCATCATCTTGATAGTCAAAGGTTTTGTTATAGCAATCAAGCTTTACCTTATGTGTTTCTAACCAACCATATTAATCAAAACATCATATGAACCAAGTGGCAATATATTCAAATTTTCCCATGTGGAAAGTCCATCCATCTCTAGTGGACATGCCTCCGCGAATTCACTTACTTTCCATGCCTCCATGAATTGTAGCATAAATTCTAGGAATGATCCTTGCTAAATCATTGACTGTTGTAATTTAGTGAATATTGTGGATCGGTCATAGTGTCTTCCTAGCTATGGCGACAATATCTTACTAGATGATCTTCTCCACATCTCCAACATTTCTAGTCCCTTTCAAAGGCTCACATGGCCTCCTTCCCATTGATCCTATTGGCTTATTTCCATTTTGCTTTGGGTGGCTCTGTTGAAAACTACTTTGTGCTGGATAACTTGGTTGGGAACTGTTTGATTGATTTATATATTGTTGAGGCTTGAATCCTTTCTTCCTTTGTTCATATTTCTCCTTCCTCTTTTCTTTCCATGCATTATTAACTTTTGGTTTATGCTTGTTATGTTCATAACAATATTTAGCCTTCTTCATCGTCTCATTAAGAGTTTTAGGCTCATCAATTTCGATCTTGTATTTGTAGGATTGAGGTAGCAAACTGAGGAAGCATTTAATTTTCACTTTTTCATCCCTAATAAATGGGATATACCTTAATAGCTCCAAAAACTTGCTTGCATAATCCTCCAATCAACTGTCCCAACTTCATCTCATGGAATTCTTTAGTCTTACCATCATAGCATATTTTTGAAAGGTATTTCTGCTGAAAGTGTTTTATTTTTTATTTTTTTGTACTAGGGGAATCAACAACGGAGGTTGGGATGGTACTCGCGTGACATAGGGTCCAGGGATCCAATCTCGCTACCACTATACCCCTAGGTGCATCCATAGGGCCCGAACCATGCTGCACAGGTAAGTTTTGGGGGGATTCGAATACATGACTTTCTATTTACAACTGATTACAACTTCTCATCTTTACCACTTGAGCTGCCTCCCAGGGGCTGCTGAAATTGTTTTTAAAATTGCTTCTAGGTTATTTGTGTTTCACTAATCTTCTTCACTTTCTTGAGGCCTTCCCACCAAATGTATGCTTTTCCATTCAGATTAAAAATGGCCACTCTAGCTTTCATGTTTCCATAGTAGTCATGAACTTAGAAGTAATTCCTTCTTCCAAGAAACCATGCCTCACTTCATCACTTGATTTCACCTCACAATAAGAGGTAGGTAGTTTTACCTTTTTGAGTTCCCCTTATAAGTAGTCTCTAAAATGCCTCTTCTTTCTTTGAGTACGAGAAGAAAACCTTGAACCACTGTCGATTGAATCTTTTGAAGTAGTTGTAACTTTGTCTGATGATTAAGATGGTATATCCACCCCATCACTGAATATCAGATTCTTAATGCTATGGGACCTTTTCCTCGAAGGACTCTTGCTGGCATTCCATTTGTATCTGAATTTCAGTCAAATTCTATAATAGGGTAGCATTTTATTCATTTTGTTCTTCTTGGGCCTCTATTATCTTCTCATTATCTTCCCTGCAACTCTAGAGTTCTACTTTCAAGCTTCTCATGGTTTTGTTATCACACCATAGTAGCTGGGCTACTATTCTTGTTGGGCAGATATCTACACATTTCAGAGCTTTGCTTTTACAGAGATCAACTATGATGAACTTGTTATTTGAGATCACTTATGGATCAGAGCAGTATATTGTATCAGACTTTTATTAGACCTTGTGCCAAGGCTGAGCCTTGAGAGCTTAGATTTGATGACCGATGTGACCCTTTGTTCCATACAGTTTCAGTTCAGTGCCCAGTGACATTATTGTAGTAGTGTTTCAGATGTTTATTGATGATTATTATGATATGATGTGACCTATGATTATTGGCTTTGGATTACTATCTTGTTGTTTTAGTCACCTTCATAGCATTGACTTGGTATATGATTCATGATGTGGCAGTACTGTTTAAAATAAAATGAAATATCTTGGATGATGTTATAAATATAAAATGGATGTATTACTTGCACACTTAGGTTTTCTAACAAAACTCATCGGTTTCATTACCCTCCTATGAGCATAGATATGGTCTTTCCTGACATCCTTGTCTGCTAGCTTAGGCACCATTTTCACCTGACTCCATCCATCCATGACCTTCCTTATTTGGATTTCACCCTTGACTTTCCTTCTTGACTTCTTGATACTGAGAACTTCCCCATTTCTACCTCTGTGTTGGACCGCATCCATATTTTTTTTGTGTCTCGGCTCTGAGTTGGTGACAGAACTTGCCTTTGGTAAGTTGGATTGTATGCCTAAATCATTCTGGTCGGTTGTCCTGATGTTTGGCACTATGCAGAACTCCCCCTAGTCACTTGAGATGTTGTTGGCTAAAACTGAAAGCTCATGTACTACTTGTATTGGAAATGTATTATGAAATCCTGTGAACTTAAAATTCTAGAATGTGTTTCTTAACACACGTGAATAAAGGCTATAGCAATGAACTGCTAAAATACCCCTCGAAGGGTATAAAAAGGTCCAAAAAGCAATGGTTACTCAAAAGTTATATCTATTATTGCTGACCTCATAAATGTGAATATGCCCCGGATGCAAGCTGTGATTAGTTGTGCTTCTTAGCACATGTGAAATCCTAGAGGGGTCATATAGGCAAAAGGCCATGGAAATGAAATGAATGATCCTAATGAACATGGATCAACTTGATGAAGACATGATGCCTAAGTTGAATAAACACTCTTTGAACAACTTATCCATTTGTGAGGCACAACCCTTCCCTTTGTTATTTTGTCCAGCACAGAGTGTAGCTTCCCCTTTCCCCGTCCAAAGTGTCATTTAGTTGAATTTGGTCAAGTCATCCCCTTTTAGCCTAGCCTTGATTCTTAGCCTTCATCCATAGCTAGCAATTAGGCCATATCCAATGGGTGAGTCTGTCGTTAAAGCTTTTGCGCAAGTAAAATATAAATAACATTGAAAAATATATATATGTATTAACTGCCACGGAATGATGTTTATACTTTAAGTTAAGCTGTGAGTGTGATTAAAGGAACATGTCTTAGTCTATTGTTATAATCTTGTCCTTGGTTATATTTTGACCTAGTCAAACATAGTTTGACCATGGCCATTCTTGGGATCCATGATGAGATGGACCACTGGTACTTATGGATGATGATTTGTGGTCCCACATACACCTACTGATGAGTCCATATGGTGGACATATGCTTCAAATGATGATTGATGCAGTTGGTCAGTTTTATTATTATTTCCAGATCATCATATTTTACACTGTCCGGGTATGGTGGACCCTACAATTGACCCCACAGGTCAACCCATGGTGTATGAGTACTCATTTCTAGTAGATTTGGGTCTTTTGGATCCATTTAGACACTTATCTTTCAGTTTCGAGCACTTCTGACAGTGATAGATGCAGTTATCCACCTGTTGACTAGTTTTGGACATGATGATCCAACCTATCCAGCAGAGGCTTGGAAGGCCAGTTGTTGCCTAGGGCACTGTGTAGGGAGGTGGGTGGTCCAACCACTTGTTTTTACCATTATACCCCCCTTCCAGACATCCTGGTGCCCTCAGTTTGCAATGCAGATACCCTGGGTGGCGGTTTGGGCAGTTTTAGGGTTTTTCAGGAGGATTAAAAATGGAATAAAAGGGTCACTGAGGAATTCGATTTGGGAAATTGAGGCAAGGTTTTGGCACTTGGTCTTCTTAGAGGTCTTCCAGGGTGAACCCCCATCTTCCATATCAGTTGGCATCAGTCAGTGGGGTCCATAGTGGCCACAAGAGGCCGTTTACTGCATGTCTTTCAGTTTTGGAGACATGATTTTGATCATTTGTGTCATTTGGACATGTCATAGTCCTATTATTTTATATTATTGTGCCATGGGGACGAGCTAGTGAAGGATTGATACCTCCTAGCCCCACCATGTGTGTCTTGAGTCATGTCCATGTCATATTTAGTGGGCCCATGTATCTTAGCCCCTTTTAGAGGATGATGTCACCCTCACTTAGTCACTTTTAGCTATGACGTCATCCCTCTTTTGAGTGATCCATGTGATATTATGTATTGGCTCATCTTACGTTGATTAGATTGTGAGATCTTTTAATCTCAACCACTAGTTTCAAAAAGTGGTTTTGTGGTTTAGGGTTTTGGTCTTTATTATCCTATATAAGGAGGAGACCCCCCTATTGTAAAAGAACCTTTGGGTTCTGGAAAACTTGGAATGAAAATATTATTTTGGAGATCCACTTCTTGGCTTTGATTGGGTTACTCTTGTATATGTTCTTGCATCTCTTGTTTCTAGACATTGTTTGCTTTACAGGTGAAATCGACATCAAGAGAGGGAGGCCGAATTGCTTGGAGCTAGAGCACGTTTTGCTTGATGGGAAGATTGTAGGGGTTGCTAACATCCCCCATGGGCAAGACGTCTTCATCTTGAGGGAGTTTTTCAATTGTGCTTTGTCCATTGTTTGCTTCTTTGACATGACATACTTAGATCTCATTGATTTGTGGATCAAATCTAACTTGATGTAGTTTGATTTACAGGTTTCATGGGACATCTCTCCACCTAGGGCTTGGATGATTTGGGTTGAAGACACTTGGATCAAGCTTGGAATTGTAACTAGGGAAAGAATCATCCATATGCTAAGAGGACACAAGCTTATGAGGTAAGATCTAAAAGGTACGTATTGATTTTGTTTGTTCTCCATCCTATTGGTCACACAAACCATTAAAATCAAAACCCTCATTTTTACTTTTTCCTAGATCTACTTGGATCTAGCTTGGCTTTGGGGATAATATTGAAACCCGCCTCTATAGCATCCACGACAATTCGGATCTATAGTTTGGTGGTGATTGGCCTCCATTTGACCCACTTCCCAAGGCACCTAGCCCTCCTTGAGGCAATTTGCACTCCTTGAGGAAGGCTAGTTGGGCTAGTTCCTTGACATGAGTAGGTGAGATCCCACTTGATTTGTATAGATCCACCTTGATAACCTACCCCTAGTGCTTCACCTCTTTGATTTTTTCCTTGTGGGCCCCATTCCTCAATTTGAGGGTTGTGACCCACTTGGGTGATGCATTTTCAACCTTAGATCTATGGAGATCTAGCTCATATTGGAGCATGCCACTTCAAACCCACCTTGAGAATTACCTTAACTACCCCGATCTACATTTTGGTAAAATTTGGACTCCATTTGCCCCCTCATCTCAAGGCACTAGTCTCCCTAGGTCAATTCGCACTCCTTGGGGTTAGTGTCATTTGCTAGATCCCATATGTGGGTATCGTCTATCCCATCCTAGATCCATAGATCTACATCCTTGCATACCCCTTAGTGCGATCACACCCCTAACTTTACCTTGTGGGCCCCATTTGGACCATTTTCCACTTTTTAAGGAGTGGGCCCCACTTGTGTGTTTTCATGGTACTAGATCTAATCTATTTGAGCTTCATTAAGTGGCCCTAGTCATTCATTGGTTGAAACACTTGTCCATAACTCACTTACACATTTCCTTAGCTAATCTTCATTGATTGGCTAGGGTCTCCCCCTTAGTCTTGATTCATCTTGATCTAAAGTGAAGAGTGCCTCGGTTATCGTGACTCCTAGCTTTTATCGGGAACCGTTGCATCTCTTGGGTCACCTCTTTAGTTGTCTGTCTCCTCTACCATCCCTGATGGGATACCTTTAGGGACAACTACAAGTTGTGTGATAACAGGTTTCTACCATGTTGGGGAAGTCTCAAGATTTCTTCTTTCGTTAGACTCGGTTTCTTCTAAATGTGGTAAATCCTCCATGACAACAGTTATCTGTCAACCTATTCAAACACTAGTCACTGTGTGAAAAAACAAAGAGAAATAATAAAACATTAATCATAACACCAAAATCAACATTATCTGTTTTTCTTTGAGCCCCCATATAGCCCCTAGTCCTGTAACATAGGCTTTGCTACCAATTTGTAATCTAGCCATTGACTTTTTGTCAAAATGGCCAAAAAAATATCCCTAATAAAATGAGTTGTAGGAACTCATCTTGTCAAAAGATCCCAATGGATAAGGTAAAACAATATGACATTTAATTTTATTTTGCATGGTTGTTTGGTAGTAACATTAATTTTCAACTATTCCCCCGAAAGTTAAACTGTTAGTAGCTATCCCTAATGCAACAAATTTTAAAACTAATAACTTTAGCAAGGAATAGCCTAATCAAGAATTCGGAGAGAGATGCATTGAAACATGTTGAGGATCATATATAGGAAAATCATCTATAAGAAGCATTAGACAAGATTGTGGCAGACCGTGAGTAGGAACTTCATCATTATCACCAATGATCACTTTCTCTCCAATTGTGTTGTTAAAAAATGAAGAGGAAGGGCCCATATGCAATGTGCACAACCAAGTATGCACTGTAAGATGAGTCCATCAAGTTCAATAACAACTCAAAAAAAGCTTCAAAAGTTCAACTCTAAGTTGCACGAAACGGGGAAACGGGGACGAGTTTCCGAAACGGGGACGCATAGGAAACGGGACCCCCCAAAATTTAGGAAACGGGGAAACGCGATATATATATATATATTCAAATTATATATATAGTGAAAATAAATTAATTCAAATTATTTTATATATATTTATAAATGATTTAAAAAACATTTTTTTGTTTTTTATAAAACAATTAAATTTATAAGTCAACAATTTTTTTTTATGTAATCATGGTATCAAATTTGTCTCATAATTTAATAATCCACCACATATTATTACAAGGCACATATGAATGAAATGGCCTATTATAGAAATCAAAGGTAAGACATTTACGTGTTGCTTAAGGCATTCTTTTAAGCATTTTATAATCATAAAGCACAAATTTATTTTTGGGTTTTTATGGAGATTCAAAGAGACTCAAATTGTATGATCATGTTAATAAGAAATGTACATATGATAATGTTGTTGTTATTGATAAGATGAAATTATCATTATTATTTATATAATAAAATATTAATATTAATAGTTATGTTGATAAGCATGAATTACTTTTTTAATTCCTATGTGCGGACGTGAAGCAATGAAGAGCCGTCCATTCGATATTACAGTGAAGGTTTAACAATCGTCTGCTCTGGAAACTGGTTAACTGGAATAAAGTAGGCGTGGTATAACAATCGTCTGCCGTCTCCATGTGCCGTTGACATCATAACCTACGTCTTCTTGGTTCTCCTTTTATATGATGTAAATGTTTGCTGCACAATATACGGGAGGAGCGCTAACAAAATTTGTTGAAGAGAGATCGACAATAGAAGTGTGGAAGCTCGGAGTTCGATACTAGAATTGCCGAGGGGAGTTCGATACGCTCACACTCGCAGCAACACTAAGATGAATAATCGCTGAAGAATAACGCGATTGAACTGAGTCACGGGCTAGCTAATTTATAACGCTGGACGGAGTCACGGGCTTGCTAAACCCTAAACTGGAAATCGAAAATTCATTAAAAACTTCACATTTCGGCGGACTGAGCGTTGCATTTCGGCGGACTGAGCGTTGACAGCCAGAAACGTGGAGAAATTTCCAAATACGAACTTGAAACGGGTTTCCAAAATTATGAAACGGGTTTCCGATTTTGAAACGAGTTTCAAGTTTTCTGAAACGAGTTTCCGTACCGTTCCGTACGCGTTTCGTCGTTTCCGTACGGAAACGGACAGGGGACGTGGGGGGGTAGCCCGTTTCCTGCAACTTAGGTTCAACTTTATTGACCCAAGAGAAGCAAGCTACCATCTTCTTTCGGAAAACAAATCTACCGTGTGTTTCCTCTTGCTGCAAACAAAGGAAGGAAGAGTGAACTAGCTTTGAAGGAGGGTTCAAAGCCTAAGAAACCCTAGAAAAAGGGATGATTCAAAAACTCTAATTCCACAGTTGCAAAGAATCTTTAAGCAATGCCTCTAGTGAAAAATCTTCAGATCAGCTGTTGAAGTGAGCTCTTGAAGAAGGGTTTAAACCCTTAAAAAGATTATCCAAAAACCCTAGTTTCACAGCCCTTAAGTGATGTTACTAGCTAATTTTTTTTATCAACTTCTAAATTAAGTGATACCATGTGAGATTCAATACATAACCAACACAAACCCTAATTCTGCAATTAAGAAAAAAATCAGCACTAAAGAAGCTCAACTCTTGAGGAATAAATTAGCCAAGAAGAGTGCAACCCTAGAGAGAAAGTGAACAAGTGGACTAGAGAGAGATATAAACGCAAGCACAAGAGAGCGCAACATTTGATAGGTACACTTAGGCAGAAAGTAGAAATTTCACTTCTCTAATAGGCTTTCAAGTTAACTCAGATTAACAATGTTTAATAAACCATCTCATTCAACCATAGACAACTGAAAATGAAATTTCGCTCATCAACACATCTGAACTGGAAGCACAAGAAAAGTTCTACCAAAATACTGAGAACAAAAATAACATAACAGCCATGCACAAAAAATTTCAGACTCAGATATTTTAGCCAAAATGGCCTAGGGAAAATCCCAACTAGGGAAAACTTGTGAGAGAGAGAGTGAGAGTATTTTTATTTCTTTAAAATGGAAATGTACAACAACAAGATGACTAAGAGAACACTTATCTCAACCCACTGAAGACAATCACCAATTCTGGAAATTCTATGACAGAATTTATGCTCATACTCAGCATTCCACCAGCATTGGAAACCGTGCCCAAAACAGGCTGTACGGTCAGTCAAAATGCACAATCCACTTCTCGATTTTTGTGCACAATGAAGTTGTCCTCCTCCTTGGTTTGCGTGCTCTCTGTAACAGCAACAACTTACATAGAAAATCGTGCCCACTTTGAAAGGTAACACATCCTCTCCCTTTGCCTGGAAACTCGTGCCTCTAACAGAGATAAACCGGAATTAAATGCAGCAGAAAATGACCTCGAAATTCGTGCCAAACAATTCCAAACTCATGCCCAACATCCTCCTCGAAATTCATGCTCATTAAATGCAGTTGTACGGTCGGGCCCGACTGTTGTACCTGTGCCTTGGGATACGTGCCAATAGTCTTCTCCTCTCCTCTCAAGCTCAACTTTCTCCAACAAAAACTCTCTCTTTGGATGAACTCGACTTCTCCAACTCTCTTGGGGATGTGTGCAATATGAAAGAGGGTCATCTATTGTATTGAGATTGCTCGGAGCAGAGATATTAGAGGGGACAAAGTGTACTTTGATGGTCCAGATCTACTACAGAGCAGTGATTACAGGGTCCCCCTTCCTTGCCTAGCTTTGCATGACCCCATTGCAAGAGTTACTTAGCCATATTGTGATGAGACCATTACAGAGTACAGCTGGTTTGTCACTTATTGCCCGGATTCAACAGAGATTCAGCTTCAGTAGCAGGTATATGGTATGGCAGGTATAGCATTTTATGGATATTGCTCATGTTTTTGCTTTGAGACTTGTTTATTTATGATAGTACATAGACTAGATGTATGATGTTTGATTTGGTGATCTCATGCTTTATTGTGATGTTGATGGCCCTTGGTGAGGTCAGTCCACCTCTTTCAGTAGACTCCTGTGTATGCACACTGGTTCCTGTCCCCACTATTGGTATAGACTTGGTCATTCATCCTTCTGGGAAGCTAACATTGGTTCCACCTGTCACTTCTTTCCACCCATCCAACTTATCCATTTTGGTTCTCTCCCAACTTGGACCTTGATATGTGGCCTTGAGGATCCCCTTCCCCATTGACCCCTAAGTATGCCATGACTCCCTGTCTCTTGTGCCTCGACTCTTTAGTGTGTGAGATGCATTCTCAAACCTAGGATTTACTCCTATCGGTTGCCCCCGATGTTGTAATGCAGTATAGGATTGTGTAGACTCACCGGATGTTCCCCATTAGTCATCGAAGCATTCACACTTACCCCCTTTACTTTGCGGTATGAGCGCCATTGTTATATCTTTTGAGATATGTATGAAGCCGGAAGGGCTATGAAATGTAAATGAATCCAAAAAGGCTATGAATGTAAATCAAGCCAGAAAGGCTAAGTATGAAAGTGAAATGTAAAGTCCAAGAATGTGTTTCTTAACACACATGGACACAGCCAGCCATATATATCAGAGCATTGTATTGGTTATTTCCTCACCTAGTCCTGTGGGGCAAGGAGGTGAAATGGAGTAAGGGATAGCTATGCAAATTGTCCCTTAGAGTCTCAAGTTATGGTTTGCTAGATACCCAGTCATGGCGGCTCTAGAAAAGTTCCTCACGGAGTCTGTTGAAGGCATGGATGTGAGTTGCAAGGTGTGTGTTAGATGATTAGTGGTGGTTTCCCTGCACTATACCCATTTGTGAGGCATCGCCCTTCCCTTGTGTTATCATGGTATGCTTATGTCAGTGGGTCCTGCTTTCCCCGTTTATCCAAAGGGTCACATGGTCATGGTCTTTGTCTTTCCCTTATCTTTTCACCTTGTTTATCCACCTCACCCAAAGTTAGCTAAGTGACCGAGTCTATAAGTGTGCATAGCAGTTTTTGAGTCTTTGTTGGAGGTGGTGGGCCCACCTCACCTGGGGCCTGTTTTTATTGAGATATTATTTATTATGATCACCATGTCGTCGTTATATATTTTTAGTAATGTACTAACATAAATAAGAAATCCTTGGCATTCCATGTTGCATACAGGTTTCAGCCATTGCCATTTTGACCAGAGTTGACTTGGTCAAACTAGTTTGACCAGACCAAAAATGGGTCCAAAAAAAAGTTGCGACCAAAACTTCGATTTTGGTCATTTATCATGTATTGGGGTCCCATATGTGCCTCCAAGTGTCAGATCGAGAAAATGTTGAAGCATTAGTGAGATTTTTAATTATTACTGGTCATCAGGGACCTGTTTTAATCTAAGTTGCACTGAAGCAGATACGGAAACGGATACGGATACTGGGGGGGACACGGATACGACAAATTTTCAAAAAATCCAGATACGATACGGCGGGGAAACGGCATATATATATATATATATCGCCATCATCATAAATATTATCATTGTCATCATAACCATTATAATACTATCATTGTACAACATCATCATCACCTAAGACTACC
This sequence comes from Larix kaempferi, assembly GCA_027924585.1. Taxonomy (NCBI): domain Eukaryota; kingdom Viridiplantae; phylum Streptophyta; class Pinopsida; order Pinales; family Pinaceae; genus Larix; species Larix kaempferi. The sequence goes on from BSBM01000099.1 coordinate 13,057,694, forward strand.
ATCAAATATCATTAATCATACATGTAACATGATACTATGAAAACTTTTAACTAATATCATCTGAATCCTCATGCTCAGAGTGAGAGTCATCATCTATGTCCTCAACAAAAGTAGACCGAAAATAGGGATCCTGAACCTGGTTTGATTCCCCTGGGCTTGAAGGCACTCTGTTCATATTCTCGAGCTATGGAAGTGGGTCGAAGTCCATTTAAGACAGAGGAGTTCAACAATCAACACCACCAACATCAAGGTACATAGAGGGGTTGATGTGCTTGATTGAATCCAGTGGCAACGTTGCAATCCTGAAATCCTGAAAACTGTTGAGTCTGTTGAATTCTGAATGGGATTAAAAATTCTACTTTTTGCATATGCAGTCCGATGAGGTTGGAACCACTCTCAAACATCCTGAAACAATTAATGGTAATGTTAAAAATTTAAGTAAAAGTGACATTCTCCTTATAGTGACATTCTCCTTATATTTCATTTTCTATCCTTTTACTTTAAGAATTTAATATTACCATTTAATATCCTTTATAGCTTCCATGGAGAGGTAGTGGGTCCTTCAGAGTTTCAATGTAGACCAGGGAAACAATTAAAAATTCGACTTCAGGACTAAAAAAACGTTAGAAACGTGGCCCTCTCTCTCTGATACGTTTCAGAATTCCCCTGAAACGTATCCAAAACCCTTGAAACGTATCTGTACCACTATGATACGTTTCAATGACGTTTCAGGGCCGTATCCCCTCCGTTTCAGGATCCGAAACGGGGAACGGCGTTTCACCAAGGCTAATAGGACGTTTCCGGTAACTTAGGTTTTAATTAAAAATCTTTGATTTTGGGCAAACAATGCTCAATTGATAGAACGTGGTTGTTCTAGTCACCATTTCTAGTATATTCGGGATCTACGATCGCGATGTAGCATCCGGTTCGTCGATCCGGGCAATATAAGTGGGTCAAAAGCGCAAAACACATCTTCAGAAATAAAACTAGCAATTAATTAATGAAGAAAAATCAAATTTGGCGAAGTTAACTTTGGGAATGGTAAGTGCAATGGTTGGTAAAGGTAAGGGGGTCCCCTAATATCATTTTGACATAGGACACATTTTATTTGATGTAGGGCCCTCATTTTTTCCCAGCTCTATTTGTGGGTCGAATTTGCCCATAGTGGGGCGTTTTTCACTATGTAAAAACTCATTTTTTGCAAAATTAATGTTATGAGACTTTGGTTATGTGGTCTAGGGGGCTGGGTCGAATTTGCCCATAGTGGGGCGTTTTTCACTATGTAAAAACTCATTTTTTGCAAAATTAATGTTATGAGACTTTGGTTATATGGTCTAGGGGGCTAAAACAACCCAAAGGCACCCCCTAGACACATCTTTGTATGTTGTGAGGACCCCACATGGTCCCCCTCTTCTCCCTTGGGCGCATCAGGGTAATTCGCCCCCCCTCCTCCACTCCATCTCAGCCATTCATTTGGCCTCTTGGGTGTAATATCCCCTCCATCATGCCAGTGTGATGGAGAGAACGTGATGCTAAAACTAGGCATATAGCCCCATATCCATTTAAGTAAAACGCATTGATAAAAAGACATATACATGTTTATATTGTAATTAAACACAGCGGGATTAAAATCATCTACATATCTAGCACACATTCAAACATTTTCATAACAAACATTAAATACAGACATTGCAGAATTTATAAAAGAGAGTACTTATCTTGAAACGAAGTAATCCCGAGCAACTGGCTATGCAACTGCAATGTTCCACCCAACCATAGGCCAGTTGTGCTTATCAATCGCTTGATACAACTGCCACCCCCGAGCTGGGCATGATTTCTACAAGGAACAAGGGAACAACAGACTCACACATAGCCAAACATACACCAAAATGAGCCAAACCAATCTACAATTTGGTTTATCAGGCTGCTAAGGAAATGGAAAAGAATGAATTGCTAAGCTAGTGGCTCACCCATGGAGCTATGGATGCCTCTATCAGATCTATCTAGCTTGGTACCCACATTACCTACACACCCAATACAAGGAAGTATTCCCTTCACCACTACACAGTCCCTCAGGCCATACCTTCCAATCTAGTATTATTCAAGGTGTGCATAGAAGAGTAGCCAGCCCTTTGGATCTTCTTGAGAGGTTACCTCCTCACTAGGCTTATCAAGCCAATTCTGTCTTCTTCCACTCCTAAATTCTTGCTCACAATATCAAACCAAAACAGGGATGCACATAACAACAAAAATCACAATTGTTGGGCATGAAGAAAAACGTTTCTACAGTGGAATGCCCAAAATGGGGTTTCTATCAGTTTCAGAAAAACGTGGGCAACCAAAAACGGAATGGCAATTTGGGAATCAACCCTGGGAGAGCAAAATCGTTTTCAGAAAACGTTTATCAGCATTCAAGGGACAAAAACAGCCTCCATAAACCCCAAAATCGTGGCTCCCTTCCTCGCAGCTATTGTGCAAAACAAAAACGAGTTCCCAGTCATGGAAAATGTAGGAAAAATGGTGAAAAACGTGATGGGGAAAGCCTAGCTAGCTCAGACTGCGTGAGAGGGAAAAGGCCATGGGTGAAAGATGGCTTTGGGCACCATTTCGTGGGTGTTTTCTTGCCCAAGAAGCAAAAATACGAATTTCTAGATTGATGGCTTGCCCATACACAAAATTGCCTGCCATACCTCTCCATTCCCAAAGCATTAACTGCCTCAACCAACTCTTGGAAGAATTAAATGATTGGGTGCATAACCCAAAATGGGTAGTTGGTGGTTTATGGGTTTTCTCATTGACACATGGATTAACACCATTGGCTCAAGGGTTTGAATAATTTCCCTCCCTATTCCTTGTGAAATCATGCCCCCATCTCTTTGTTGCATTGCATAGCTAGTTGTGGGTATTTCATTAAAATTCGTATTTACATGATGTTTTAATTTACATTGTGCATGTCCAGCACAAGAACCATAGGCATCTATTTTTAATTGCCAATACATACTAAGCTAAATCGATGGCGGGGCCTTGGCCTTGAGCTCCTCACCATGATTAAATAACAATATTTACATCATTTACAATTTTAATGCAATAGGGTCAAAATCGGGATATTACATTGGGGATTAAATCCCAGCCATTCGTTTTGGTGGGAATGGGGCTTGGATTTGGAGCTCTCTCTATAAGAGAGTAAGCTCACTCATTTGTAGCTCTTCTTGGCATTTTTGCACTTGCACTTGGTATTAAGAGAGACATTCCATTCGGTGACTTGAGATATTGTGTTTGGGTGTTATTGTATCGATTGTATGCTAGTTTGTGGTTGCATTATTGAGATAATTTGTGGTGTTTCCATCTCTCTTTTGCTGGTTCGACTTGCAGCTTTGCTAGCCATATGTAGAAGGGCGCACTTCTTGGAGCTGGCTACTCCACATTTGCTCCAATCTCCAGAGAACTTCAAAGGGAAGTGAAATTTACAATTGTACTTCATTTCCTTCATTATTTGCATCTAGTTGCTATGCATAACTCGTAGTTTGTTTCAGATATTGATTTTGGTCTCTCTGTGGCAGGTTATTGAGGGCGCAGTTGGTGTCTAGTTGCTCTCCACGCTCAAGGGAACACGCAGGGCTTTCAACACTTGATCTTCCGGGCTGGTCTTCATACAGAACACTCCATTTCACCTCTGCTTCAAGTATTTTTCATTATCTTGTCATCTCATTATCATTTTCATTGTGTTTGTTGAACTGATAATAAGTAAAAATACCCTAAAAATTAAAAATACAAAAATTCCACCGTTAAAATCTTATTTTCTTTACAAACCCGCTTCCAAAATAATTTTAAGAGTCCACTCCCAAAATTTCAGACCTTTCCAACTCCATTTTCCCATACCCATAGGCACTAGTAATTTTGATTGCGCCCTCCTTGGGCAGTTTGTTCACTCACGCAGCTGGGGTCTTTTTTGGGTTTTGGGTATGCTTGATTCGTGTTTTAATTGCCATTTTAATATCTGAAATCAAGTTATCATTTGCTACAAGTGCTAAAAAACGCTAATTTGTTTATGCACGAGACCTGTTAAATCACTTAACCAATCCTTTTCCTTTGGCAGATTTTCATTATTTCACCACTTCTAGTTTATTGTGTTCCCTAGTAAATTTCCAGCCACTAAATTGTTGTTTTACTTCATCTACTTCATCACACTGTAGATCTGGTCACTTTCTCGTACTATGCTTATTTCATCTTAGTGTCCAATCTTTGGCTGGAATCGAGTTTGGGTTCACTTGACACTCATCTCTTGTTTGCGTTTGTTTTATCTTTTGGAATTTGGGTGTCTATTTTTGGTCATCAACCATCGTTGGTTGAGCAAGGTCTCCCCCTTGACTTAGCTACATGCCTTGTCTAAAGCAACAAGCACCTTGTCTGGTGTGACGTCTGTTCTTCGAACGGTGGACTTGGTGTTTGCGAGTGTCTCATGCCTAGTTGCCTACCTCTACCATCCCGGATAGGATACCCCTCTGTAGCAGCTAGTGATTTTGTGATAACAAGCATCTCGCCTCCCATTCATGTGACTGCAGTAGCAACTATCCACAGTCCACTTCCTTGTATCAACTGGTCCGCTACTACTGCAACTCGAAACTGTAGTGACAAGAGAGAACTCTTTCTCGAACTGTGTAGAAAACCACTCAACCTCTGCTGTAGCTGCAACCTGCTGCTCTTTCTCCTGCTTTCCCTTTTTCTTCTAAGGACACTGGCCAGCATAATGATCAAAATCATTGCATGCATAGCACTTGACTCTGCTCAAGTCCTTCTGCTCACCTCTCTGTTGCTTAGCCCCTCCCAAGCCTTTCTTGGACTTCTTTCCTTTAGCTGATAAGGCAACGTTATGATCATCAGTATCCTGCTCAGTCTTCCCTTGAGACCCTTATCGGATCTCCTCCTGAGTAAAATCATCCCACAGTCTTTCCCAAGAGGGAAAGTTCTCTATGCCAACTACACATTTCACGAACACATCCCACTCCTTAATGAAGCCTTTCAAGGCTATCCGCACTAGCTCGGGATCGGGAATCACCTCACCAACTGCACTCAGTTCATCTTTTACCTGTCTGAGTCCAGTGAGGTAAGAGGCTACATTCTCACCTCTCGCCATCTTTGTGCCATGAAGCTTATCCTTTAAATCTATTTTTCAATTTCCATTCTTGTTCTTCTACAAACTTTTCAAAGTATCCCACATCTCCTTGGTAGTATGTTTCTCTGCCAAATATGGGATGAGATGATCTCGAACACCATCCAGAAGCAGTCTCTGCGTTCTAGCCTCCGTCACCTCATGTATGTCAAGGGCTACAGGATCAGCTGAGGGAGGAACCACTGTGGCACTGACGAAGGTCCATAACTTGTTCTCCTTGAGAACCGCTGTCATCTGGACTTTCCACTGCAAGTAGTTAGAAATCCCTTCCAACCGATCTTCATACCGGATGCAAGCCATCATTCACTGAGAATAACAGTCCAATAAATTTGCTAGGTGAACAAAGACTAAATCTTCCACAAGTCTGAAAAATTTCTTACTATCAATCTGCCCTTAATAGGGCTCTAATACCATGTAGAAATTTCACTTCTCTAACATGCTTTCAAGTTAACTTAGATTAACAATGTTTAATAAACTATCTCATTCAACCATAGACAGCTGAAAATGAAATTTCACTCATAAAAACATCTGAACTGGAAGCTCAAGAAAAGTTCTACCAAAATACTGAGAACAAAAATAACATAACGGCCATGCACACAAAATTTCAGACTCAAATATTTTAGCCAAAATGGCCCAGGCAAAACCCCAACTGGGGAAAACCTGTGAGAGAGAGAGTGAGAGTATTTTTATTTCTTTAAAATGGAAATGTACAGCAACAAGATGACTGAGAGAACACTTATCTCAACCCACTAAAGACAATCACCAATTCTGGAGTTCTATGACAGAATTTCTACCCATACTCAGCATTCCACCAGCATTGGAAACCGTTCCCAACACAGGTTGTACGGTCAGTCAAAATGCACAGCCCACTTCTCGATTTCTGTGCACAATGAAGTCGTCCTCCTCCTCAGTCTGCGTGCTCTCTGTAACAGCAACAACTTACATAGAAAATCATGCCCACTCTGAAAGGTAACACATGCTCTCCTTTTGCCTGGAAACTCGTGCCTCTAACAAAGATAAACCAGAATTAAATGCAGCAGAAAATGACCTCGAAATTCATGCCAAACAATTCCAAACTCATGCCCAACATCTTCCTCGAAATTCGTGCTCATTAAATGCAGCTGTACGGTCTGGTCTGACTGCTATACTTACGCCTTGGGATGCGTTCCAATGGTCTTCTCCTCTCCTCTCAAGCTCAACTTGCTCCAACCAAAAACTCTCTTTGGATGAACTCGACTTCTCCAACTCTCTTGGGGATGTGTGCAAAATGAAAGAGGGAAAGCCAATTTAATTCAAAATTCTTGTCTCTTGGTTTGCCTCTCAAGGGTAACTAAAGAATCATCTAATCCAAGGGTCCACATTGGTTTAGATCAATGAATGAGAATAAATGCACATTATTCTCTCAATCACCAATTCTGGAGTTCTATGACAGAATTTCTACCCATACTCAGCATTCCACCAGCATTGGAAACCGTTCCCAACACAGGTTGTACGGTCAGTCAAAATGCACAGTCCACTTCTCGATTTCTGTGCACAATGAAGTCGTCCTCCTCCTCAGTCTGCGTGCTCTCTGTAACAGCAACAACTTACATAGAAAATCATGCCCACTCTGAAAGGTAACACATGCTCTCCTTTTGCCTGGAAACTCGTGCCTCTAACAAAGATAAACCAGAATTAAATGCAGCAGAAAATGACCTCGAAATTCATGCCAAACAATTCCAAACTCATGCCCAACATCTTCCTCGAAATTCGTGCTCATTAAATGCAGCTGTACGGTCTGGTCTGACTGCTATACTTACGCCTTGGGATGCGTGCCAATGGTCTTCTCCTCTCCTCTCAAGCTCAACTTGCTCCAACCAAAAACTCTCTTTGGATGAACTCGACTTCTCCAACTCTCTTGGGGATGTGTGCAAAATGAAAGAGGGAAAGCCAATTTAATTCAAAATTCTTGTCTCTTGGTTTGCCTCTCAAGGGTAACTAAAGAATCATCTAATCCAAGGGTCCACATTGGTTTAGATCAATGAATGAAAATAAATACACATTATTCTCTCCATAAATTAAAAACATTCACCTACCACTTAAATAAACCAAAAGTCATTCACCTACCACTTAAATAAACCAAAAGTCACTTTATAATAATAAAGTGAATTAATTGCTCATCTCAAGCAATTAATACAAGGGTCATGTCCCATTTTCCCTCATTAATTACTTAGGCATAAAATGACTAGGAGAACACTTCCTAGGTACAATTTCAATACAGAACACTTAATTAAAATTGAAAGTTAATCACTTCATTGCTGAAGGTCAAATGGGAGCTTTGTATTTATACACAACTTAAGAGTAAGGTGCTTTAGGTGCTTTCTCCAAGAGGGATTATGACCCTAAGTCTACAAGGTCAGTCTTAGCCAAACCTAGAAATACAATAATGATTATAATATAAGGTCGGCCATGCCTGAAAGTGAAACTTACAACAGTTTAAACAAAAAGCCCATCTTTAGTCTTGAAAAGTCTTCTAAACATTACAAGACCATATTTAGACTTAAAAACAGTCTTCCAAACATCAGAAGGCCATCTTTAGTCCTAAATGGCTTTCTGAACATAAGAAGGCTCCATTCAGATTTCTTAGTAAGTTTGCAATTTTGGCAGTCTTGAAGTTTGAATTATTACATATATTTATGACTGTTTTAACTGATATGTATTTCTTCTCCAGATTTTTCACCATAGATGGAACAATTAACTTGCTACTGCAGCTTCTCATGATGTCATGAACTCTCAATATGAATGCTGAGGAACAAGTAGAAACAATATACATATCATGTCTTGACTTGATTGATTGGATACCTGATGATGCAAATAAAAAACTCGGGGCAATCCACAGGGAGTATTTGAAGTGGGTAGACTTTACAAATGGTAGTGTGTGAGGGTCTGTTCGTTGATGCGTTTTTCCTTTCGATATCATAAATTATTGGGAAAACCATTGGTTTACATGTTTTTCTCAATCAATTATCTGTGTACTCTCCGAGATTATATGGTACGATGCGATTATATTGTTACACAGATGCGGCAGGTCTTTCACTTTATTGTCATTATCCATATATTTTGTCGAGTTCAAGGCTTATTAGTTATCATTAAAAGCATGGAAATAGTTCGTAGAAAATGCTAATGTTTATGCCCTAGATGTTAGAGAGAGGCTCTGTTAAAGGACGAAAGAGGAAGAGCGTGGCAAAAATCAGGGTGGCAATATATTATTCCGTGCATTATGAGACAGTTTTTACACCTGTTAGACAGCGTTTAAGGATGATTTCTGTAATCTCGTGCATCTTCAATTTTAGTAGCCATTAACAATGGTATTAAACACTTTTTTGTATTTCAGATGAACAGTTCTACTGGTGTTTTCCTTGCACGGGAATTTGGAAGATGCTGACCTGATGTCATCCGGTGCTTTATAATGTCGAATTGGAGAAAGCTATGTTATGCCGTATTGATGCTTTGTAGCATCAACATGGAGAAAGCTTGTTATCCTTTATAAGTACTTTGTAAATTGTCTTGCTGAAAATCTGTTTGATTGCTTTATAACTTCAATCTGGGTAAAAGATATCCCACATATAACAAGTCATAATTCTGGCTTTGGAATTGTTTGTTGCTAAAGTGAGTGAATCATGGCAGCAATCCATGATTTGACAAGTATACCTTCTTTGGCATTCGGATGCAATCTTTCTTATATCCCTCAATATAATGCAGCATCAGTGTAGAATTGGGGGCCCTTTAAAGTACTATTGCACCCAGATTGAAAATATGAGAGCATTCAACTATAGTGGATTGGCACCTGATCAGAGCTTTGCAACTTATTTGTAGAGCATATGTAAAATATTGTTATTAATTCCATCTAATGAATTGTCCCTAGCAAAGTTTTCCTATTAAAAATTTTCGGTGGTTTCATAGGAGCAACATTCTGATGTATATTTTTCTGTCCTGACCATGAAAATTGTTGGCAGCTGAAATACGTGGATCAGAATTATGAGTGATAAAATGAGCATTATTCATTTGTGCGCATCTTGTATCTGGCATAAATATTGACTCAGAAGCAGACAACAATACAAGTTCTTGATGAATATTGTGAATTTCCATTTATTTTTTGTTTCTTGCAAATTTGTACTTTTTCCCAGACATGCAACTGGTAATCTATAGAGAGTCGAGACTGTATGATATATAGGGATTTTGAACTAATAGATTAGGAACCCAAGGATTTATTCAGTTGATATTTCTAATGGAAGCCAGAAAAGCATGATATCTCGAACAGTTTGTGTTAATTAATTGATCATTGAGTATATTGTCTTTTAAATGAATGTAAATATGATAAAAGGTCTTGCCTTATGATGTGTAACATTTTTCCTTGGTAAATTTGTAAAACAATTGGTTAATTTCTAGTCTTCCAGTGTTTGTGAATAGCCTTACTATAATGGTCGTTTGACAACCTTTAACAAGCAAATTGATTGCGTAAGTCGTATCTTTAGGATGGGATGTCCAAGTGGATAGTTTTTGTTTTTTATGTTTTCTTTGGAGTCTAGATCTCTCATAAACCACCAGCACTTCCCCTCATTATGAGGATGGTACTCATTGTAAAGTTGGTGGTGTAGACATTGTACACCTGACCTGGCAGGGATATCGAGTGAGGCCCACAATATCAATTACATCAGAGGCAGCCAGCCCGGGGACATGACCCTGCGACCTCTTGCTTGTAAATCACAGCACTCAATCACTTGAGTGAGCCCACCGGCTTAAAAGTGGATAGTTTTTCTGAAGTAATTAGGTTGACATTGTTTATTAAAAGGTTCCATGGCACCCTTTTTTTATAGTAGATGGAACCTTATGACCAAAAAGAGCTCCTTGGAATGTCGGTGATTTGACAGTCTAGTTGTTATAACTTATGAAAGTAGACTTAGTTTCGTTTTATACAACTAATGTCTGGATTAATATCATTCCATTTTCCTTGTCTAGATTTTCATCTATGCAACTTTTCTGCAGTCATCAGAGGTCTAATATGTAGTTAATGTTATATTGGTCTGAAGTTTTGGCTGTAAATTGTATACCTCTTTCATTTGATTTGCTCAAGACATGTAGGCTGAAAAGGAGAAGACATCTTTCTTCAGATGTTAAGGTCATGGTAAAATTTATATTTTTTATGAAGGGTTAAAAATTTTTCCATTATTGTTTCCAACATTTTCAGGAATGCCATGATATGATTATATGAGTCATTCTTTTTACGAGTTTTATCATGATAGGTGGCAGGGTAAGTTTTATATTATTAGTTGATATCATAGATAGGAGGTAAGTTGAGAGTGATCAATAGTATGCTTATGTGAAATTTGATTGAAGATTATATGATCTTGACTGATTGAAAAATCCGGCTTAGGAGCTAGAATCTTCAATTGATGTAGTTCTGTTTGACCCAAGCCCATAGAAATTGTGAAAGATGCCCAAGTGATTGTCTAGCTAATAGGACCAATTCTTTCCCAGTTCAAGTCAGCTAATTGGATTATTAGAGATGACCCTATTGTAGATGATAGGTGGGGGAAACAATTGGGATTCCACGTTAATACAATGTATGAAAGGTAGTTTACCAGATTGAATCAGAGCCAGGCCTTTGTTTTCGAAGGATGAGCATGTAAATTTTCCATTATTGTTTCCAACATTTTACAGGAATGCCATATGATTATACGAGTCATTCTTTATACGAGTTTTATCATGGTAGGTGGTAGAGTAAGTTTTATATTATTAGCTGATATCATAGATTGGAGGTAAGTCGAAAGTGATCGATAGTATGTTAAGGGGAAATTTGAATGAAGGATTATATGATCTTGAGTGATTGAACAAACTCACTTAGAAACTAGAATCTCTAATTGATGCAGTTCTGTTTGACCCAAGCCCATCAAAATTGTAAAAGATGCCCATGTGATTGTCTAGCTAATAGGACCAGTTATTTCTCAGTTCAAGTCAGCTAATTGGATTATTAGAAATGCCCCTATTGTAGATAATAGGTGGAGGCAACAATTGAGAATCCACGTTAATACAATGTGAAAGGTAGTTTACCATATTGAATCAGACCCAACTAATCGGAACTAGGATTTTGTTTTCAAAGCGTGAGCATGTAAATATCTCGAGGGTTGTACAAAATTTATTTGCGTTTGAAAAATCTTACTTAATCCTGCCAGAGTTGAACGCTTTAAGGAACCAGACCAAAATCAGAACCTACTGCAAAACCTTCAGGTTAAGTTTTGGAGGAGAATAATTAGTTTTAGCACTCAATGTAAGTGATACATAGGTTATGTTTGAACCTTCATAAATCAATTCTGATAAGAAAATAGTATGGGGTTGTGATTTTCCCTTTAGACCATGGGAAAACTGGTTGCATCAGTTAAGAATATAGTGGTAATTCAGGGGCTTTGTTTTCACCATTGTTGGAGGTTGATATATGGTAGCTTTTTAGTTGATTCAACCCCTTGGGGATAAGTTGATGTTGGTAGAGTCGGCTCCCAGAGATTGAGTTTATTGAGTTTCTAGTCAAGTTGATAGTTCATCTGGTTAAAATAGTTAGTTGTATAACCAGGTCAACACTTCTGTATAACTGATCATGAGGTTCAGAGCTTGGATCATATTTTTAGATAGTAGTAATAAAACTCACTTGACAATGTAGTCTTTTCTCTATATAAATGTAATGTCCTCTTCTGCTTGAGCACATAGGACCATCCTGCTAACTTATCTGATTCCCATAGGTTCGAGCGGGCACTGACAGTCGGGGAATTAACTAAGGATTGATGCCATTTACACCATAAGAAGATCTTTAGCATGGTTATTATATCACCGGTAGATAAATAGGGGCCACAGGAACTAGGGGCCACCTGCATGCATGACATTCAAGCTATATTTCATGTTGCATGCACTGATACTCCTTCGTTGAGTCTCCATGCACTCCGGAAGCACTGCATGCAAGTCAACTGGAAATTAGAAGATAAAGCGACCTAGTCATGCAAAAGTTAGGTCAAAAGTTAGGTTAGGCCAGTGAATGTTATAAAAGAAAGGTAAAGCAAGTGAGCAAGGTCTGCTTATATGATTATTGATTTGAGAAGTCGATTTGGAGAGCTCAGTGAGCCATTTTGGGGTTAAGTGCACACACTCAACTATCTAGTGTATTTCGGCAACGAAATCTATCTTCCCTAGTCACTATCAGGTTGGATAATCCAGATTCAACATTGCTTTCATTGTCAAATACTATTCTTCAGCTACTAGCAGGGTTCGAGTTACATATTAGGCTGAGGGGATTCGCCCTCCTTGCATGAGCGAATTGCACAATCAAAGAGTGGTTCGTATCTCAGTCTACAAGGTTCACTTCTTCCGCATGCTGGATCCAATCTTCTGGGAGCAGCACTATTACCCTATACCGAGAAGAAGGGCTCCTTCCTTGGCCTCTTCAGCAAGTTATCAGCATTTGGAGGAATTCAAGGACGTCCTCCTTGCATGGGCGACTTTCTCAGTGGAGGTGTTCACGTTTTAGGCTTGGGATCCACTGCATGATCTGCATGTGGTCTCTATTGTGTTCAAAGGGGGATTATAACCCCAGTACACCACTTTTGGATTCACCAGCTATCAGCATACCATCTATTCTTCATTATACCCATTGAAGAGACCGCATTATTACCAAGGGTGCACTTCTGGAGGAGAAGTACTCATTATCTCTCTCATCCACTGGCAAAAGTCTTACATGATAGACTTATATTGATGTACATGGACTCCTCTATCTGATGGTACGTACATGCATAACTTCTATCCCTATTTTATAGCATTTCTGATTATTTGGGTAATAGATCTACATGCATGCTTAGATTGGTACTTGCATTCATAATCCTTTCTTATCTTGAGCCATAAAGACTACTAGCAAACAACAGAACATCATAAAAAGAAAAAAATATCAGTTTGGGATATTACAGTGGTATCAAAGCATGTTCCTCGCCAGTTGTGGGAGCATGCAATTGTGAACAATAAATGAATACAAAGGACCCACACAATATTACTTACAGGAGGCAAAGATTTAGGAACAATGGAAGAAGAGTTAGAGGATATAGAACTGAGGGATACAAAGACTTAGTTTGGAGAGGGTAAAGAAAAAGAAATAATGGCAGATGATGATAAAATGGCTTTCAGTAGCCTCCTTTCCACTTTGAAAGAACTAACTTCAGGACACAAAGAAATGGTGAGTGCCATCAAACATTTAACAAATAAGTCAGGGCCCACCCCACACAATCCTATGTTTCCCAACAGTGACAGGGTATCCACAAGTAGTAGTGGGGAACAGTTACATACCAATTTGCAGATCCACCCACATCTCTACAATAGGTCCTCCCAACCTACTACGCCACAATGCTTAGATAGCCTGGCAGTAGTGCCCATAGTACAAGTACAGCCAGAAGAACCAATGGGGGCATATTTGAGAGAGTACAGAGCACTGGGAGTTGACTTCCAGTCGGCCATGACCTTCACTGATTTTTTCCACTTTAAAAGTAAGAACAGGCCAAGAGCTTACAAGAAGCCTTTCAACCAGAACTTTGTGTTACAACGCCCAGTAGGGAAACTGACTATTCCTGCCTTTGAGGGGACCCAGAGTGGCCCAGCGCGAAATTGGGTGCAAAAGTTGGATAATTCCAACTCAACCCCATGATAGAGACAGATCCCATTAAGTTGGCTACCTTGCATTTGGACAGAGAATCCCATGAGTGGTGGTACCATGGGTTAGTGACCTTAGGTCATAATGCCATCAACTCGTACACAGATTTTACACAGAGGCTCATTGAACGTTTTGACGGGAAAGACCCCGAGGTGCATTTAGGAGAGCTAGCACAACTCAAACAGGAAGGCAGTCCATATGCATTCATATCAGAGTTTCAGAGGGTAGCAGTCATGGTGACAGACATTTCAGAGAGCAAATTGATTATGTTATTTTTCGAGGCCCTCACTGATCCCTTACGCGGATGGGTTAAGGCTTATATAGACCCACCACCCTAGCAGATGCCATTAGCCGTACCAAAGATTTACAGGATTTAGCCCCCAAAATAGATTTCCTCCCATAACTAATTTCCGTATAAAAGATAAGGAGAGGAAACCCTTCCAAAAAGAATGGCCCAGGAAAGAGTGGATGGATAATGATACCCGCCAGGACCTTAGAAAAAAGAAATTATGTTTAAGTTGTCAAGAACAATGGGTACCAGGTCACAGATGTTCAGGGAAGGGAAAATCTCACTACATAGAGGTCTACTCCTATAGTGGAGAGGATGAGGATTATCAGGATCAGGAACAGGGAGAGGCACACGAGGCAGCAAATGAGGAGTAGTCACCAGGAGGTGTCATTGCTACATTATCTGGGTTTCCTAGATTCCACACTCTCCAAATCAGAGGTGTCATAGAGGGAAACAAGGTTGGAGTATTGATAGATGGTGGGGCATCCCACAACTTTATTGACGCTGCCTGGATAAAAAGGAAAGGTATTCTGACTGAGAGTTTTGATGGATTTACAGTAGCCGCAGGAGGTCACCACACCATGGAGTGTAGTCAGAGGATCCCAAAATTGCAAGTAACACTCGGGAAATATAGAGTGATCGAAACATTCTATGCAGTTGACTTACCAGACACGAATGTGGTATTGGGAGTTCAGTGGATTTATTCCATAGGCAAGTATTCTATGAACTACCAAACCATGGAGATGGAGTTTCAAGGAACAAACAGATAAAGAGTAGTTTTGAGAGGGATGAATAACTACCCTCCCAGAGTAGTATCATCACACAGGATGGAGCTAGTGCTCCGACAGGGAGACATAGAGTGGACAACAGAGTGCTTGGTTATGTTCAGGAAGCCACCAGATAAAACCATGCAACATCCAGCAGATATATAGGCACTACTGCAGAAGCACAAAGCAGTTTTCAGAGACCTTCCAGTAGGTAGACCTCCAGATAGGGGAATTGAGCACATTATTGAGCTAGAGGAGGGGACTCAAGCAGTCATCACTACCCCTTACCGACACCCCAAAAGATATAAAGATGAAATTGAAAGTACGATTAAAGAATTGCTCAAACTAGGGTACATAAAACCTAGCTCCAGTCCGTTTGCATCCTCAATGGTGCTAGTAAAGAAGAAGGATGGAACCTTATGCATGTGCATCGATTACAGGACACTTAACAAGAAGACAATTAAAAACAAGTATCCAATCCCCAGGATTGATGAATCAATGGATGAACTACAGGGGGCAAAGTACTTCTCCAATATTGACCACCGATCGGGTTACCATCAGATTCGGGTTAGGGAACAGGATGTTCCAAAGACTGCTTTCCGTTGTCACTACAGACACTATGAGTTTCTAGTGATGCCATTTGGGCTCACTAATGCACCAGCCACTTTCCAGTCATGCATGAACAACATCTTTAAGGCTCACTTCCGTAAGTATCTTCTGGTATTCTTCGATGATATATTGATATATAGTAGGACTTGGGAAGAACACTTGAGACACTTAGATGAAGTACTTGGAATTTTAAAGGAACAATCACTATATGCCAAGATGTCCAAATGTGAGTTTGGTATGCAAGAGATGTTATATTTGGGACATGTGATAGGAGAAAATGGGGTACAGGTACATTTAGAGAAGATTAGAGCCATACTGGATTGGCCTACACCCAAAAATGTGACAAAGTTAAAGAGATTTTTGGGCCTTTGCACTTACTACAGGAGGTATGTCAGTGGGTTTTCATAGATGGCTGCACCTCTCACCAATCTTACCAAGAAAGGGGCATTCAGTTGATCAGAGACAACACAATAGACATTTGAAAAAATGAAAAAGGTAATGAGTTCGTGCCCGGTACTAGCACTACCAGATTTTTCACAGCCATTCGTATTAGAATGTGATGCTTCAGGAGAAGGTATAGAGGCAGTATTGATGCAGAACAATCACCCAATTGCATTTGAGAGCAAGAAACTCAAGGACTATGAACGCCATTATTCAATATATGACAAGGAAATGTTAGCCATTCTCCATGCGCTAACCAAGTTCAGGCAGTACCTAGTGGGTGACAGATTCAAGATTAAAACATATCACAACAGCTTGAAGTACTTCCTGGAACAGAAAGAATTGAATGAGAGGCAACAAAAATGGGTGAGTAAGATTCAAGCCTATGACTTTGAGATCAAATACATAAAGGGAAAAAACAATGTGGTAGCAGATGCACTTTGTAGACGACCAACCACTTTATCCCTTATGAGCATTTCATCATATTGGAGATCTCATCTTTTGGTTGAGTACTCCAAAGATAAATTTGCTTGCGAAATATTGGATGGACAGATTCAGGATGACAGGTACATAGTAATATATGATATCATATACTATAAAAACATAATCTACTTGGTTCCCGAGTCTTCCCTTAAGAAAAAGATTCTGCAAGCTTCTCATGGCTCACCTTTAGCAGGACATTAGGGATTTCTTAAGACTTACAGGCAGATTAGAGAGAGTTTCTCATGGAAGGGCCTCAAGAATGATGTGATGCAACATGTGAGGGAGTGCAGTTTGTGCCAACATAACAAGATAGAGCACACTCACCCAGCCGATTTACTACAACCATTATCCATTCTCGAGAAAAAATGGGAAAACATTTCCATGGATTTTATTACAGGGTTGCCCAAGGTGCAGGGTAGAGACTGCTTGTACGTAGTGGTGGACAGGTTGACCAAGTTCGCTCACTTCTTTGCCATTCCATCTGACTATTCCGCAGCACAGGTAGCCGAGCTATTTTTCAGACAGGTATTCAGAATACACGAGTTACCTAAGACCATCGTCAGTGATAGGGGATAGCAAGTTCACTAGAGCCTTTTGGCAAGAAATTTTCAGGTTGGTGGGGACAAAATTAGCTATGATTACGAGTTATCATCCACAGAAAGACGGGCATACAAAGATAGTTAACAAGTGGATTGAGGGATACTTGAGGAATTATGTAGCCGGTCAGTAGAGAACATGGATTACATGGCTACACTTGGAGAACATTGTTACAATACTGCCCACCATATGACCATTGGTATGACTCCCTTCAAAGCCTTGTACGGTTATGATGCCTTATCTTTTGCAGATTTGATATTTGGGGATAGCAGGGCTCCAAAAGCCAAAGAGTGGATTCAAGAGAGTCAAGATATTCTCAAAATACTCAAGGAAAACATATTGGTTGCTCAGAATCAACAAAAGGTATATGCAAATAGACATAGGATTGAGCACGGTTTTGAGGTAGGGGACTTGATTTACTTACGTCTACAACCTTATCGACAATCGTCACTTGAGAAGAAAGGAGCAAAGAAACTCAAGCCTCGCTTCTATGGTCCTTACAAGATTATTCGGAAAGTTGGAGATGTTGATGTAATTGTAACTTCGGAAGATATTCACTTGTATTTTATTTGTACCTCTGTCGGAGATATTTTTCCTCCGCTCAGGGATGTCATTATGATGCTTAGTCATCCTAGGTCATTGAGGTAAAATCCTCCCATGTAATTCGGGGCAATAGACCCCTTAAACAATCAAATGTAATTGTATTATTGAGTCTTCTAGAGGAGTCGACTTAGTTAGGTTTATTGGGGCTGACTTAGTAAGTGAAAAGGTCAAGCAAAAGTAAAGTATAAATAGAGAGCATAGCTCTCTCATTTGGACACAATACCCACTCACTCAATTCACATTAGTGAGAGAGAGAAGACAAGTTCACATAGGAGGAAAGAGAGAGAGCTGTAGAAGACCATCTTTGTTTTGGGGTTTTACTTTTGTGACATTGTATTGGTGACTATTCTATCTCTGAGGAAGTTGTTGGGTTTTCTCCTTTATGGTTTTCCCGAGGAAATTATTTGTGTCGAGAGAGAGCTGTAGAAGACCATTTTTGTTTTGGGGTTTTACTTTTGTGACATTGTATTGGTGACTATTCTATCTCTGAGGAAGTTGTTGGGTTTTCTCCTTTATGGTTTCCCCGAGGAAATTATTTGTGTCTTTGTGTTATGTTATGTATGTTATTCTTTCAGATAAGATCCTAGACAATATTGATTAAAAGTTGAAAAACTAACATGGTATCAGAGCTAACTTGAAAAGAAGACATTGTGCAGCTGCAAGAAGCTAGGGTTTCCATTTCCGAAAACTAGTCATCTTGGAATTTTCGCTATAAATCACTTTTGGTGAAGGTTCAGGATCTTAAACTTGGACAGACCGAATATGAAATATTCGTGTACCTTGTGTGCGAGATTCAGCCTCAGATTCTCTATACTTTAGGAGATATGATCCATGCAAATTAGGGTTTCAGCCTCCTCCAGAATTCAGTTTTAAAAATGTGACCTAGGGAGAAATGCTATATCTCGGGATACAAAGATCCAAATAGAATTTCGTAAGATGTTCCAGAAAGTGCACGGACTATAGTTTCTTGGGTGTGAGTTTCAAAACCCGGAGATGAAACAGTGACATGTGGAATTTCGTACAAGTTCTCTATACTGAAGAAGTCCATAAACAGGTCATCGTGGGAAACTTAGCATAAGTTCTACTTGGTAAATCCAATCCTGCTCTAACTTGTAGGTTTGGATAGATGACAGAGAATAATATCACATGACAAAGTTTCAGACCTTGAGGAGCAGAAATTTCAGAGATACATCAGAATTAAGACTCGAAAAATATACAGTAAAAATTGAAAAAACTAGGGAATCAAGTTTTGGGGGCTTCTCTTCATCAATTCGGAAAAAGGAGTACATTGGACAAATCGCCTTGAGATTCCTGTCCAATCATAAGTTCAAGATTCCAACTTTGAAAAATTAGGGTTTCTCTAACAAACCCTAGGCCAACCAACTCCAGAACCAGTTTGGGCATTTTAAAGTGGTAAGACCTAAAAGCTTTGCTATTTCCATTTGAAGTACTCATTAAATATGTCTCACCACACCAAGCTTGAGGATAAGCTTGAAGGAGCTGATAACTTCCGAGCATGGAAGTATAGGATTGCTCTTGTTCTTGAAGAAAATGATTTGGACAAGTATGTGAATGAAGAGGTTCCAACACCAGAGGGAGATGAGGCTAAAGCCATCCATAATAAGAACTTGGTTAAGGCCAAGAGAATCATTGCAGATTCCATTAAGGATCATCTCATCCCACATGTGTCATATTTGAAGACACCTAAGGAGATGTTCGATGCTTTGACGAATCTATTTGAAGGGAAGAACATCAATTGGAAGATGAGCTTGAGGAACCAGCTTAAAAATGTGAAGATCCAAACTGCAGATACCATGCAATCCTATTTCACAAGGGTCTCACAAATCAAAGAGCAACTTGAGGAAGTTGAAGAAAAGTTAGAAGAAGGAGAGATCATCATGGCCACCTTGAATGGTCTCCCAAGATCATGGGACTCATTCATTCAAGGGATATGTGCCAGAAATAAGTTGATCACATTCAGTATACTTTGGGAAGAATGTACATAAGAAGAAGCTTAACTTGTGGCACGAGAAGAGAAGATGGAAGAAAATGATGATCAAGCTCTCACAACACACGCTAGAAGGAAGCAAAGATCAAGAGGGAGCACACTCCAGTAGTTCGTGCAAGGAAGCAAAGATCAAGAGGGAGTCCACCCAACAACCAAACAAAGATAAGTATTTGAATTGTCATTTCTTGTATATTTGATTACTTAAATGATATTGTTCAGTCATGTACATACTTATGTTTCTAGATTTAGGATGTGTAATATGCATGTTAGAAAAGTTGCATTGATGAACAAGATACTACTAATATGCAAGTAATGGGTAAGTGGCCTATGGTACGATACAACATTCCATTGCTACTTTATCTAGAATGAAACCTCTTTGCTGACATGTTGGGAGTAGTGCACACTCTTAACAATGTTCCGGTAGAGATGGAAGGCATCTAGGAAGTTACTATATGAATACGGGATATGGATGAATGTTGTGTTGAATCATTGGCTAAGATAGTTGCATGATTGTGTGACCTATGTCTTTATGTATAAGAATTTGTTTTGACAATTATGAAATGTTTCTAATCACGCAACTAAATTGACTTGTAGGAAAGATCGTGTACTACAAGAGAGACCTGTTTCGAAGAACAAGTGACGATGATTCAACTATAACATTCAAGAAGATTTATGAAGATGAAGAAACAACAAGAACCCATAGATCCACCTCGTGAGAAGAAATCCCACAAGAGAAGAACAACATGGGCACGAGAAGCAATACAAGATGCATAGAAGTATGGTGCTCCAAAGGGGATGCACGGAGAAAGCAAGAGACCTAGGCCATACTCCATCTATGTAGCCTTGTTGTGCGACATCATTGATAAAGAACCCTCTAATTATGAGGAAGCGACAGAGAAGAAAGAATGGAAGGATGCCATGATCGAGGAGTACCAGTCGATCATGAAGAATGATGTATGGGAGGTAGTTCCGAGACCAGAAGGGAAGTCTGTTGTGACTTCTAAATGGATCTACAAGTTTAAGCATGCTGCAGATGGAATCATAGAGAAACACAAGGCGAGGTTTGTGGCATGTGGCTTCTCTCAGAAGGAAGGCATAGATTATGAGGAGGCATTTGCACCTGTAACCAGATACACTTCCATAAGATAAGTACTTGGATTGGCTGCAGTGATGAAATGGAAGGTACACCAAATGGATGTCAAGACAACGTTCTTGAATGGTGTAGTTGAGGAGGAAGTGTACGTGGAGCAGCCACTCGGATTTGAGACACATGACAGGAAGACTCATGTGCAAATTGAAGAAGGCCTTGTAAGGATTGAAACAACCACCTAGGACATGGTACAGTAGGATGGATAGTTTCCTGATGAGCTTGGGATTTACCAAGAGTAAAGCAGATTCCAACCTTTACTACAAGGTTGAAGTGGGAAATCCAGTGATACTACTACTTTATGTAGATGACTTGTTTGTAACAGCAGAGGATGGGCTCATTGTAGATACAAAGAAGGAACTTTCCGCAAACTTTGAGATGAAGGAGCTGGGGATGATGCACTATTTCTTAGGCATGGAGGTGTGGCAGAGTAAGGATGGAAACTTCCTTGGAAAAGAGAAGTATGCAGTAGAGATTTTGAAGAGGTTCGGATGATGGACTGCAAAGCAATGGCCACACCTATGGGATCGAACTTGAAGCTACTTTGTGATGCTTCATTAGAGTCAGTTGATGCCAAGATTCTTGTTCAGGATTTCTACCTTATAGTGAGGAGATGGACACTACCAACTGGACGGGGTTGACAGATAAACACATTGATTATATTGCATTTAGTTGCTGCAAAAGAAAGAGATCGAGATTGCAAGAAATACCTCTTTTCGACGGTCGGTCCTAGCTTTTGCTTGATCTCCCGCTTCATCTTCTGCTTGACGAACCTGCAACACAAAAGATACCTTCCTCAACGTATCTTGGATATAATAAATATGATGAAAGAATAAACAACTTGATCATCAAATATAACAAGATATTAATCCAAATGAATATGCAATCTAGTAGACATTCAATTTAGGACAGGAAGGGTGTTTCGACCTTTTTATTGTCAAAGAAACATGAATCAGTACAATATACCTGACATGTAGAGATGTTTCTGCAACCAGATCCTGGGCTCTTGCTTTTCACTCTGACTTGGGAATTCCTCTAGCGTAACAGTACTCAAAGCATTCTCTCCAAGTTTTTCACACTTTCTATCTAACCCCTCTCATGGATCCTCCTTGTATTTATGGGACAAGGTAGGCAGTTTAGATCGAGAGGTGGTTGAATTGGGAGGTTGGGGAAGTTGCAGAACCAAATTCAACTAATCCCAATTCGTCAAATTAATATATTTTTTGATTTCATCTTAAGATGTATGCGGGTTTCATACAACAAGAGTAGCGTACAGGAAGCAACTTCTGTGCTTTACAACATTTTAGGAGATGTACGTTGGTTGTCCTTGAGCAAAGTAGGGTATTTTCTCAAGGTGTAAGTTGGTCTACTATGCAAAGAGGGGCGTACATGTGGTAAAATCATGAGAAACTGCCATATTTTCAGCTGAAGAGTGTACTTCTAGCAAGCGAATCATCCAAGTCAATCAAACTCTTCAATCCTTTGTGTCCTTTTATGTGATCAACAGGGCAATGTGATCACGGACGGATAAGTGCATATTTGACCTATATCAGATGCCCCCTAATGTGTGAGGTTAGAGGGAAACGATGGCTGAAATACGTTTTATTCCAAGTCAGAAGAGGAGCAAGAAACCACAGAACGAAGACATAAAAAACACCTAAAACAACAATCAAGGTCAGAGAGCAATTACAATCTTGACATCATATAGATGTGTAGCATGATACAACATGATCTCCGATACATAACTAGGATATGTATATATAGCATGGCCACTAAAATACAAGCGTGGATCCATGTCAAAATGAGAGATCATAGCCATAACAACAAATTGGATCTATGTCTCATGAAGAGCCAAAATGAGTGAGGCTCAGTCTTGCGCAGCTTGGGTGATAACATAAACATGGTAATGCTATCAGAGTCCCAAGGTCTTCATCCAAACAACCCGAGGTACAAACCATATCCATGCGAATAAATGAGGTGAAGTCGAACATGGGGGGTATCGTTTGATTACCGGTCATTGATATATACCGTTAACAAACGCGAGGGCTTCCACCGATAATGATAATGGGGCCCAAGGTACCTAGTACGATCCAACAAGTGTGAATAAGATGACTTGAAGTCGAACACTTGAGGAACCTGTCGAATAAGAGACATTGATGTATTCCCATTATTCAACAGCGAGGGAAACTACCACTGGTGACTGCAATCCCCAAGGTTCTAACCGAAACTCTAAACTTTGTTCCTAGAGCATAATGAGCTGAAGTCAATGGGAAGAAGTCTGCTGGAAGGGAGGCATTAATGCATCCTCCATCATCCAACACGAGGAACACTCACAGGTATGAGCTGATGTGGAGTAGGACGAGTAACAAGATGAAACAAACTGACACCAGGATGGCCGACACATGAAGTCAAGGTAAATTGCAGAATGGCCGACACAGGTTGTATCCTTGAACAGTGAGCACGACACAAAGTGACTTAGGAAGTTTTCAACATGAAGGGGAAAATGATATAAGTCTGCGATGTAGGAGACATAACAGACCCTCCATATGGTTGGAAGAATAACCAATTGGGAGAGTTGACAACTCAGAGATCAGGTTCACCCTAAGGCCAAAAACTAAAACTCAACTGATATGAAAGACTCAAGTAGGTGTTGTGTTCAAGGATATGACTGACTGAACTGCCTTTGAAACTGAAAAAATGTGATATACCCTTCTTATCCCTTATTCTTTTTGATAAAAGAATGTCCTTCTTGTTGTTTTAATGAGTCCAAGAAAGATAGAAAACTCAATAAGTCCAACCATGTAATAAGTTTAATGAGCCCATGGGAGGAAGACTCAGGACCTTCTTCATTTTTTACAGAGTTCGAAGAAGAGATAGAAGAATACTCTATAAAAATGATCTCTGGATTTTAATATCAAGCCGAGATCTGTTCTTGCTCGCCGGTGTTTTCAATTTTAAGGAGTCTGGAAAACTTAAACAATAACTCCATACACATACTCGTGGATTTTAATATCAATCCCAAGTAGGTTAATGCTCACTAGTGTTTTCTTGTTTATAGAGTCTGAAAAACTTAAACAATCCTCTATATACCTTCTCGTGGATTTCACATCGAGCCGGAGTAGGTGAATGCTCGCTTGGTGTTTTTATGTTTTGAGAGCCTGAAAACCCTAAAGAGAGGCTCCAAAAGTCTTTTTTCGTATAGTTAGTCCCCTCCCTCGAAAAAGTATAAAACAATGACAGGAGAACTCTTCTAGCCACGTATGACTAGAGTATTCCTTTTTCGTAAGTAATCCGCAAAGGTCCGAAAAAGGGTTAAACTTATACCTAGGCGGATGGACCTTCAATTCCTTTAACAAGCTAGAAAATACCAAGTTTGCTCGACAATCTTGTTTAGTTTTTCATAGTCAAAACAAGAACTTAAAATGACTTAAAAGACAACTACTATGATCATATGTTCATGACCTGCCAAAAATATGATCTCAATAATCGAGTTAGTAAGTGGTGACAGATTTTCTCCATGACATAATAAATGATCAATACAATGTCTATACTGATTTGTCAATAAAGAAACTAAGTCATATCGGTTCAAAGCTTTGAGAATCTAGTGAAATTTTGAAATATCTAGGGTAGAATTACTTCACCAAAACTTGTAGCTATTAGTGATTAAATAGGACCCTTTAAGAACAATCTGAAACTATATACTTTTGCAAAAGGTGGGTAAAGATTAAAGTCACTTTTATATAACTAGTTTCAAATTAGAAAATCAAATATCACAAATTGCAAATTCTAGGGAAAGAATTGGAGCAAACCCTTGATCTTCTTCCACTCACTGCGATCAAACCAGAGTACCAATCCACCTTCTGCTTCCACCAAGTAAGTTCATTCCTCCCAAACTTGCATTTTCATGTATTTTTTGTCAATTTCTGTGGTAAAAAATCATTGTTAGGCAATGCTCACATCGTGCTCTGCGTGTACGTTGTTGTGCATAAGGAAGAGCAGCGTTCAAAACGTGCCTGTGTAGTGTAAAGAGCAGCGTACACCCCTGAAAGTAGGCTAAAAGTTGGAAAAAGACTAAAAATTGACTGTTGTTTGGCAGGATGGTGTTGGTATGGAGAGAAAGAGAGCATGATGACATGGACCTAGAAGAATTATAGGATCCAATGACCCTTCATACGCTCAGAAGATGTGGATTACTGAAATTCTACAGAACGGTCAACATGCGGGCACAAATCCGCTTGCTTGAAAGACTTGTCCAATACTGGGACGCAAATGCCATGGTGTTTGATATCAAAGGTGAGATACTGAAGCTCACCATAGATGAAATTTACTATATCACGGGTCTCTCTCGTAGAGGAGAGTTGGTGAATCTAAAAGGGTCTTCTCGCAATGTGGGTGCCTTGTCAGTGTAAGAATATGTCAATGCTCATTGCCGACCAGGAAGTGAGAAATGTGTCAGTCAAGTTCTCATCTCGACTGTTACAAGATTCCCTCTTCGAGTTATTCTGAGTGTTCTCAACCAAATGGGGGGAATTTCTTCTCAACATCTTTCCTCGAGGCATTATATGCGCATAGGTGTTGAATGCTTGTAAGGGCATTTTTATGATTGGTGTTCGAGTCTTTTGGAGAACATGAAGCTTCAATTCTCGGGGTGTAAGACCAAGAGAACGAATAATTTCAGGTATGGGAGCATACTTTGCACCTTCTTCTTTGAGAGGGTGCATGCTATCATTTTGGGCATGGCAATGCCCCCTATCAACCCTCGTGAGCCAATGCTGGCCCGTTGGGGTGAGATCTTCCTCTGCCAGGGTGGTGGCGAGAGAAACCTATGTTACCAAGAGGATGACTTTTGGGGTTGGTGGGAATGACAAGTGCCAGCTCTTGAGGAGTTTCCATATGCGGGCCTAGACTTTCGTCATGATCCTGAGCTGATACTTCCTCCAGGAGCAGCCTGGGGAGATATAGGTATGTTTATGTTTTTGAAAAATTATTTAATTTTTTCAATTTTATGTATATATGATTTTTATGATGAGTTCGAAGTACTGAAACAAAGTGTCAAATGCAGATGTTGGACTAGTACGCCCTGAGGGACACCCATATACTTTCGTGAGTCCAGTAGAAGTGGGTGCAGCTAATGCCACACTGGGGACCATAGAGAGGAAGATGAGTCAGTTGACTCATGAAATTCCTACAAATCGTATTGAGCGAATGCCAGTTGATATGCAGGAGGATGTGGTTGGAGTGCCCCCAGCTTGGATTAGGTTACTGCGGAAAGTAGCTAGGCTGGTCATATGCTACCGAGAGGCAGCAGAGGCAGATGAAGCCCCACCTTCTCCATAGGAGAAGGAGAAGGATATTCTATGTATATTTTTTAGGCCATCGAGCCCAATTTTGTATCTTATGACATGACTCTGTGATAGACTTATAATCCAAACTCATACTATTTTTTGATACAGTATCGGATATATATACAGTATGGGTTATATTTACATGTGTGTTATTGTGTTTTATGCATGAATTACTTATGTATGTGAATGATGCAAATGCCAATCTAGAACATAATTTGCAAATGAATCAGCTAATACATTCAGATTCCTTCGGATATGTTGATATGTGATATAACTAAACTGTCTCTCAAGTAACTTAACGCGCATGAATTGACGTAGCAAAGTAGGACCTCTAACCTGATAAACACCCTATAACTAAAAAAAAACTGACTGTGAGTCGAGCCGTACCTCCAAATGTGAAATGCCATGAAATAGGGCATCTTGGAGTAGCTCTATGACTGCACTGTATTCAGCCACATTGTTCATTGTGGGACCTAAACAAGCCCCTCCCAAAGACACTAGTTGACCAGTTGGTGAGTAAATAACCCAAACAGCCGCGACCAACTGACGGGTGTGGAGGCTAGCGCCATCAACGAACCCTATAAAGTGTTCAGTCAACATCTGAAACACAAAGCAATAAATGCATAAGACATAACTACAACTATAAGCAAAACTGACTATACAAAATGTACAGCTAAAATACATGAAAAAGCACAGATGCACAAGTGTAGTACTTCTTCAAGTGGGATCAATGCCTAGGATCTCATCATGAGATCGAGCAAAGATGTCACGGAAATCATTAAAAGGATTGGTGTACGAAATGATCTCATCAAGATAACATTCTTCTCCAATAAAGATGTTTTCGGTGACCCCAGCTTTAGTGGAAATGTTGATTGGGATGGTTCTCACTATACTCGTCCTATTCCCTTCGGCAAAAGAAGCTTGTGAAGTGGAAGGGACAGAGGATCAATCAACATTCTCACTGGGTCTCGGAGGGAACTCGCCTCTCTCTATCAAGTTTAGAACAGGAAGTAAATAGGACCTGGGGTGTAAATGTTCCCAAGGGTGTCTCAAGCCTATCATAGCTTCAAAAAATGTTTCGTTAGAAGGAAAAATTGTGTCCAAACCATCAGGAAAGAAGTTAGAGTCTGTTTACCGTGCAGAAGCATGGTCCATATCCAACTCATTAGATACCAACGGAGTCATGATATGTTCTGTTGCGGGTTGTTGTGAATCCACATGAGTTATCTCTGCAACAAATACAGGCACAGCTAGTTCTGATTCAGTAGGGAGAGTCCATGGATCTGTCGTTAAACAGACCGTTGAAGTCTCGGAAGATGAACATTCTTCAGAACCAACAAACAAAGCAAGAGCAGGAAAGTCAAAAGTCCTATTAAGGACCCATAGAGACCTGCTCCTAAACTCTCAATGACTGGGCTGGACTGATCAATCAACGGAATGAATGAATCCGATGAAGTCTGGTTGTTCTTTCGGGTAAATGAAAGTTGATCGACTGTGACGATCTTGCCTTCGTGGGGGAACATTATGACTTGGAAGACAGCTGATGGCACTGCTTGCATGGCATATGTCCAGCTCCTACCCAACAGTAAGTTGTAATCGAGCGGAGCATCCAGAACTTCAACCTCTACTGATACTAGTTTGCCTGCAAGTTCGACATCAAAAGATGGTAAGACTCCGTGTGGACGGAAAGATCTTCCATCGAAGGCAGTAAGTATCATGTTCAAGGGAGCTAACTCAGGTTCGCCCAAATCTCTCTAACAAGAAATCAACATTACGCACGTAGATGCGCCCTCATCCACAATAGCTCGTCGAATGGTCTTGGGACCATGGACGACTTCTATCTGGAGAGCAACATGATACAACAACCGGTACTTGATATCTGTCATATCAAAGCGCGCAAGCACGGCGGATGAATCAACACTCCCAATCGCTGCAAGGAGTGCACTGCGTTGCAATGGGAAACTTTGCAGTACCTCCAAGGTAGACATAGCACAAGGGGTTTGGGCTAAGTTCTCCACAACATTGTAGTTGGGAGCATCCCACGCGTTAGGGTTGTGCACAACCTGTTTGTAGACACCTTTCGGTATCTTCGGCAGCGTCTCCACGGGTATGTGAAGAGGAGTAGAGGATTCAGGAGCATCTTTCTTCTGCGGATCCGGGGTATAGTTCTTTGCTCAAGTTTGCAATAGAGCATCTGAGTTAACCATGTTAACAAAAGACTGATCAGCAGAGGTGGCATGAGTGGTGCCCCCAGCACTAGAATTGCCAGAAGCTGAACTCTGTCCATGAGGGAAAGGGTCTTTTAAGACAGTTGGTTTCTTCTCACGGATCAGCTTCTGGGCTTCTTCCATTAGAGGGAATTGATGGGTAAGGTGGTCCTCTTGACACAGTTTGCAAGGGAACTTAGCCTTCTATTTCTCTTTTTTACCCTCTTCAGCATTTTGCTTGTTGTTGGGCTTTTGTTGGTTTCCCTCCTCTTTCTTGCCTTTTCTTTTGGGCTGTCGAGAGCCCTTTTTTTTTGTCTGCACCTGCTGTACAAATTTTGTAGTAGAAGGGGAGGATGCAACAGAAGTTGCTTCTGCAACAGACTATTTGACTGACAAGGCGTGAACCTGCTTTGTTAAGGCATGGAATCCTGTAGAATTGACTGAACCCATAATGCCATCAGCATGTGGTCCAGGTTTAGGTTTACCTAAGTCTATTAGACCTCGGTGCATCAGGAATAATTTAATATAAAAACCCAGACTGAGCATAGACCAAGTCCAGCTGTTGGGTTCTCAAAATGGCTTCCTCTTCGGAAGACACCCCTGAAGTGGCAACTTCCTTAGAAACATAAGGAAGAAGGTACTTAAGGTACCATTCTAGTAAAAATGTTGGGGGGATGTCGGCCTTAATGAGCCTCTTTCGCCTTCGCCACTCCTGAATGTGATTAGATAGGTGAGTGGCCTTGTTTTGTAGAAATTTCGACAAAAGGTCTGTGTCGGCATCATACCGGATAGGAAGTTGAAAGTGGTTCAAAAACACAATGGCAAGATCCCGAAAGGTGCCATAGGCAGCAGCGGGCAATTCGTTATACCACTTGGCTACGACACTAGTCAAGGTTCTTTGAAAGAGCCTCAACCTTATGAAATCATCGTTCAGTGAGTTGGAGGAACACCAGAGATGAAAAGTGGTGACATGGTCACCAAGGTCCTCACCAGCCTTGCCTTCAAACTTTGGAATGTCCGAGGGAAACTTAGTGGGAAAGGGTGGCCATGTAGCATCATGATGCACGGGGTCGTTTGTAAGCTTTGAAATATCTGGCAAGTTTAAAGTTGCCAGAAATGGTAAATGTGGCTGAGCCGATGGAATTTGGTAGATAGGAACCTGGTATTGGGAACCACCCATTGCCTGGTTCGTGTTATGTTGATTGGGGTTGCCCCCAGCCATCGGTTGTGAAACCAAAGGACTGAAATTGTTCCATCCAAAAGTAAGCAGATTATATCCTTGGGCAACAGTCCATTGTGACTGGGGGTTAACCCCACTGAACTGCGGGTTAATGATATTACCCCCCTCCTCCAGCAAACATAGAGAGGGGGACACTCCCTACAGGTATATTCGACAGATTAACATTATAACTTGCATAGGGGTTGAAACCCGACGTGGTAGTAGTGGATGGTGCCGTCATCGTACCCATAACGGGCATGGATGCAGAAGGGATGGATCCGACCATGAATGAAGAAGCAATATTCTGAGTTACACCTTGTAACGGTTGTGTGGCAGAAGACTGAGTGAAACTCACTGCGGGTATCCTTGATAAAGGGACATTGTTAGGTCCAAAAGTAGGTGTGAAGGCTGAGGCAGATGTCGAGGTTAATGAGCTCGGCTTGCCTAAAGTGCCAACGTTGAAACTGAAGGACAGGGTCAAGGCCGAAGCATTCTGCGACGAACTCGATTGGGAAGTGTTAGAGAAAGAAGGATTAAGAATCCTTGCATCCATAGAAGTTGTGGTAGTTTGTGGAACTCCCTGCTCGTCTCGTGGGTTAGTCATAGTATAACCCGGTGTAAACCGATAAGCACTATACTCAAGCTGTTGGAAACCAACAGGCACCAAAAGTGGATCGTTGGGTCCTGTAAGGGGAGGGTTGAAAGGAGTATTAAACTCTGTAGCAGTTAGATCCTCAACCTTGACAATATCAAAGACTTGTCGATCCGTTGTTCTAGGCTGTGGTTCTCCAAGAACCTTTGTGTCTCCCGTAAGTTCAAAAGAACCACGGGAATCAGTTCTCGTACGTCGCGGTGGCGGTGGAGGCTCCACTATGAGTGGGGGAAGGTTATGCAACCTCCGAGACTGACAAAGATGTTGGTCCTCCACAACTATAACAAAATAAAACTAAGTAAAAACCTAGGGGCCACTACAACTAAGGCGCAAACAGCATACCACTAAAAAAAATTCCTAAGTAAACAAACCAGGAAAACTGATGGAAAATACTCCCGGAAGCAAGTCTGGGATGATTAGGGCCTAGAACAGACTAACAGAGTATCGACAGTCAGTTAAGTGACATCCTCCGGAGGTCCACTGGGTGCAAGCGCTTGAATCACCAAACCGCTTTCCTGGGATTACTGCCAGAGGGTTACCTTCCACGTTTGTCCGAGGTGAAGTGGAAATAACCGCCCACTCTACCTATGTAGAATCCTAGAGGTCCGATACTAAGGCTACCATCAATACAAAATAACCTGGGGAGATAGTCGTCAGCCTAGTCAAAACGCATGGGCAGGGTAGCAAAGACCGAAGTCCAAAAGGACCCCCATACGTGAATCAACTCTGGTTTATGGTTGAGAGGAAAGTGAGGGGATATCCTCAGCAATTCCAATCTCCCATGGCCTCGTGCTTAATTCTGGTTTGAGTAGAGCATCCCAAGACTATTTGATAGAGATGGATTTACCTAGATGAAATTCGTACTACAATTGTTGAGCAATAAAGCCAGTTCCGAGCAGTTTAAGGTGATTTAAGCTTGAAACTCTAGCCTAAGATAGTTGATGTCGTGTATACCTAAATAGAAAAATGTTGCTAATCAATTTTATTAATGTTTCTTTTTAAGGGCTATTTCTTACTCAAGGGTTGTAGTGTGGTGTGTGGAATGGTTTGTAAAGAAAGTAGAGTACTTGTAAAATAACGCTTTCAAATTCACAAAACTTTTCTCTTTTCGTTTATAATTCTTTCAAAAACTTCAAACTTAAGCAAACCTAAAACAAAATATTTTTGTGTTTTCTTTTAATGTTTCTAAGCAAATTATGCTACTTCAAAGCAAAGCTAGACCTTACTACTAAGCTACTTAAAACAATTTTTGCTTTTCTAATAAATGTAAAAGAAAAATAACTTGCAAAAGTGCAAGTAAGACCTAAATGTGAAGTGCGAGTAAGACTAGCACCTAAATGGTTCAAAACAAACAAATCAAACGATTTGAGGAAGACTTGACTTACCAAATTTTCTCAAGAGAAAAACTTGAGACTTGGAAACAAAGTGTAAAAGAGACAGGGAAAAGAAATGCTTGTGACAGAAAGGCAGTCTTAACAAGCTTCTCCTAAGCATCAAAACCCTAAGAAACCACTAAGCCAAGTAAAGAAGTAAGCAAGTGAACCAACAAGTGACCTTACTAAACACACGGACTCGAAAGAAGGCAAACTAGGAGGCTTTGACTCACTTGAACTGAACTAAAAAACAATCAAGAAGTATCTAGACCAAGCAACCTTTCGGAAGAAACCCTAAGGACTCAAACTTGAAGGTCAAACCCTAATGGAAAGGATAAGACAAAGAGAAAGCGTGCTAACGTTGCCACAAACAACTAACGATAATAACGTAGCTTTGTATGAATGCAACCGGCAACTAGGGCCAAAGCGTGCAGCTATGTCAAAAAGAGAACCGTGCACAAAATTCAAAAAGGGCTAGAAAGAAATGAAGACACTTAACAAAGACTCAAGAAAGCAAAAAACAAACTAAGAGACATCAGAGAGGCAAGCCATACTCAACAGAGACTTGGAAGGTTGCAAGGGTCAGTGCAGACAGCAAAGCAACAGGTTGGAAAAGAAACCAAAAGCTTGGAAATCAAACCCTAACAAAAAACTGGACACTACATGAAAATACACTACTGTTCAGTGTAGAAACCAACGTACATCAGGAGAGGTACGCTACTATGCAGTGTAAGGAGGGGCGTTTATCAGGAAACAAACGTTACTGTAAGTAGGGAAGACCAGCGTACATGCCTCAGAAGGGCACAAACAGGCTTTGCAAATAGTCAACTGAGATGAATCAAGCAAAAAGGACAAGTAACACATACCTACAAGGCCTCTCAGACAATCAAAGAGACTGAAAAAGGGGCTAGAAGAACACCTAACTAGGTCTCCTAGAGCGGAAAGACACACGATTACTCCCCAACGGAGTCGCCAGTCTGTTGTTCAGTATTTCTACCTTATAGTGAGGAGATGGACACTACCAACTGGGCGGGGTTGACAGGTAAACACATTGATTATATTGCATTTAGTTGCTGCAAAAGAAAGAGATCGAGATTGAAAGAAATACCTATTTTCGACGACCGGTCCTAGATTTTGCTTGGTCTTTCACTTGATCTCCCACGTGATATTCTGCTTGACGAACCTGCAACACAAAAGATACCTTCCTCAGCATATCTTGGATATAATAAATATGATGAAAGAATAAACAACTTGATCATCAAATATAACAAGATCTTAATCCAAGTGAATATGCAATCTAGTAGACATTCAATTTGGGACAGGAAGGGTGTTTCGACCTTTTTATTGTCAAAGAAACATGAATCAGTACAATATACTTGACATGTAGGGATGTTTCTCCAACCGGATCCTGGGCTCTTGCTCTTCACTCTGACTTGGGAATTCCTCCAGCATAACAGTACTCAAAGCATTCTCTCCAAGTTTTTCACACTTTCTATCTAACCCCTCTCATGGATCCTCCTTGTATTTATGGGACAAGGTAGGCAGTTTAGATCGAGAGGTGGTTGAATTGGGAGGTTAGGGAAGTTGCAGAACCAACTTCAACTAATCCCAATTCGTCAAATTAATATATTTTTTTATTTCATCTTAAGATGTACGCAGGTTTCATACAACAAGAGTAACATACAGGAAGCAACATCTGTGCTTTACAACATGCGTTTACAACATTTTAGGAGATGTACGTTGGTTGTCCTTGAGCAAAGTAGGGTATTTTCTCAAGGTGTACGCTGGTCTATGTTGGGCCCAGGTTGGGACAAAGTTTTGGAAACACCATTTTTTATAAGCAGGGAAAGCTGAGTTGAGCGCAGCTCATAAATATAATTTTGTCTAAGTGTTGAATATGTTGTGGAGCTGTGCGCAGCATCCAAGTTTTGATCAGGCTGCGAAGCTGTGCGCAGCATCCGAATTTTGGAAGCACTGCGAAGACCAACGCTACCAGGAAGCAGTGTTGTGAAGCAGTCAGGACACGTGGAGCCAGCAAAGCGGAGTGCTGGACAAGGATCAGGTGCAGGTATGGGATGGACTAGTAAGGGTCTAAGTTTTGGAAAGATGCTCCAGGAGTGCCGAGCGGAGGGCACGAGCAAATCAGGCAAGCGGCCAATGCACGAGTTTGTTGAGGAAAGCAATGCCTTGGCACGCTTGGTGGGAGAAACCATTAGAGACGAACGGTTCAGTAACAGAAGACCTGTTGGCACGCGTGCGACAGGAAGGCCGGTTGCGACAGAATGAAGACGTGGAGAACCGCCACGATGAAGCAGACGCTACTAGATGCCAGCAAGCCAGTTTAGGGAAACCGGCACAGTTTTGTAAACCGTAAGGGTTTTTGGGTTTATGTCTTCGGCTTTGTAAAGACATGACCTTAGAGGCATGATCTATTTAAGAAGACAATTTTGTATGGGATGGGGTTACATTTTCTGGGTTACAGTGAGTTGGGTTATGACTTTTTGTATTGTAAAATCTATCTGAGCTAAGAAGATTGTAAAGGCTCTGCAGCTGTGTGCGCAGAGGCCTATCTGAGAGGAAGGAGAGTCTGCAGCTGAGTGCGCAGACTAAGAATGGTTGTCCCCATCCCTTTTTAAAGAAATATATTACCAACCATTCTTGTGGACGTAGCTTCCCACCCGGGGGAGTGAACCACGTTAATTCTTGCATTATGTGATTGTGTTGATGAATGAATGATTACTTATGTTTTCTGTCAATTGAATGTCTATATGTTTCCTTGCGTACTGTATGAGAGAGATTTTATATGCATTTTCCATTAGAGAAGTATGGAAATGATATGTTAAGTTCTATATGGGTAATGAATGGTGAACATTTATTCTGTGTATGAAGGTAGTAATTCAGTCATTTCGTCAAGTATTTACTTATACGCAGTAAAGGAACGTATAACAGTGGACTAGATCAGGAACGTATAACAGTGGACTAGATGAGTGATATTCGTTTCAGTGCCTTAAGTGTTTTCTAGTTAGCCCAAGTCTAGAGCGAAGCTGCATTGTGCGCAGCTTCAGGAGAAGTCCCGCGGTAGAAGAGCATAGTGGTGCGGACCACAACGTTTCCCATCGCTGCGCAGTCTCACCTCGCAGCACATATCCTCTGTTGTGTTGCACAGTACATCCGTCCAAGCAACTTATCACTTACTATGGAAATCTGATTCCGTAGTACCCCATAGATACACCCCGGGTGAGACCTCAGCCTGCTCGCAGGTTGTTTCCGAAAGGGCCGGTGTGAATGGGTTTTGTTGGTCAAAGGAAAACCGCAAAGAACCCCCGTCTTATAAGAAAACCTCTGGGTCAATTAGAGCCAACAAATGGTTTCGTTTCCACGCTAGAATCCGTGATGAGTTGCAAACGTGATGAGTGAAGAAGAATACCAGTTCCCAGAAGGATCTGATAACTGGCATCCTGAAAAGACAGAAATCCAGGCCTGGTGGGATAAGACCATAAGAGAATTTAAAAGGCAAGAGAATAGACATCCGCGTCTAGGTGAAACACAGTGGTCAGATAGATATATGTTCAACGATATCCATGAGATTTTTTGGGCATCATTCCCCAACAAGCTGCACGCATGGATATCGCGGCTCGCAGAAAAGAAAACCTGTTTTCAAGGAGGAGTTCCTACATCCAAGCAGAAGCATCCTTTTTCAGAGGATTCCAAGGTAAGTTGTTGAACAATATCAGTCTATACATTAAGATGTTGTTAGCTGAGAAAGGTGTTTTAAGAATGCAGTAATATTCTTAAGTTTGTCATGATAAACAGTACATATATTGATTCTGACGAAGAGACCCATAATCTTAGAAGTGGTAAGAGATATAAATTTAATAAGAACCGTGCAGACCCTGGACTCCACATAGATTCTGATATTCTTGCTAACATTGACAACGAAGTTGCACCACCATTTACCCCTGAGAACCTACCGGCTGCAGCGACCGCACCACCTTTATCTCAAAACCCACCCATTGTGCAGCCCACTCCGCAGAATACTAAACCCAGTACGTCTACCCCAGTACGCCCATTTGTATTCATTGCACAGATCCCTTTACAGCAGCCGCGCACTAATCCGGGCACTCCACCACCTAGTACCACAATGGAAAATATAGATATGAAGCTACCAATATTCAAGGGAACTGGCCTAGAAGACCCTGATCAACATTGGTTCCTTTGTGAAGCCATATGGAGTGTAAGACAAATCCAGGATGATGCAGTGAAGAGAGCACAGCTCATCACCACTTTTAGGGATAGAGATCTACATTGGTTCATGAAGTATTCTACCACACAGCCGCGAACCCTCACAGAAATTAAAGCTGCGTTGGTGGCAGAGTTTGAGAAACCCAAATCTGAATCCCAGTGTATAACCGAGTTAAAGGAAATAAAGCAGAAACCAACTGAAACGGTGTGGGAGTTTGATTAGAAGTTCAAGACCTTGTTAGACCAAGAGAGCTTTGTTATAGCTCCGGAACAGCACAAGGAATGGTTCATTGCTACGTTGTTGCCCCATATAAGATTACCATTGATGCAGTAGAAGGTTGAGTCGCAGGCAGAGGCCTTGGAGATCGCAATGAAGCTAGAAGCTTCGCTGATTGGTGGGACTAGTTCTGGGATGTCTCAGATCCAGAACCAACTGACCACACTGACACTAGAACTACAAAGCATGAAGAATGGCAAAGAACAAAGGCATGAACCTAGACATGAGGTCTGGTATACAGGTTGTAAAGGAGAAGGCCATGACCGGGAGCATTGCCCTTTATTCCATGAATATCTTAACATTGGTGCGCCCAACCCATTGAATCAGAATCAAGCCCCATGGTGTGAAATCTGTAGAACTACAGGACACAGACCTGAAGACTGCTATCTTATACAGAAATATGTGAAAACGCCTAAAAATCTATACTGCAATTTCTGTAAAACAGTTGGACATGATGAATCCAACTGCCGTGCATATGAACTAATGAATGAAAGAAAACGAGATATGGACTCAATGAGAGGCGTTGGCTTGTACCGCGTACAAGAAGATAACTAGCCTAAACTAGAGAATGCACCATATGACCAAGGAGGATACAGAGGTCGTGGTGCTGTATACCGCGGCAGAGGAAGAAATGCTGGCCCGGCGCAGGGAAGAGGCCGCGGCTAGGTTATCTATTATAATTGTGGCCATCCAGGTCACGTATCCAGAGATTGTGTTAACCCATGCACTACGTGTAATTATTGTAAATCATTTGACCATGTTATTGAAGATTTCCCAGTGCTAGAGGTGGAAATGCAGAAAAGAAGACGGACGGATGCGCCAAACACGAACGTCCAGTGGATCGCAGTAGAGAAAAGACAAGCAGACCCGAGCATCAATGTGGTCATGCGCAGTGGCGCTTAGACAGGCCGCGACAGGGGAGCAGAGGCTTCCATGTCAGGAGAGGCTCACACAAAGCGGTCTCCTCTTGAGACAGACTGGATAAGGAAAGCTCCGGGAAAAATACTTGCTCTCGACCTACATAAGAACAAGGAAGTCTTTATCGACGCGTGGGATAGCTTCAGGGAGCCAGCAACATAAATAGAGAGGATCCCGTTGCGCAGTCAAGCACCACATGTTGAAGACATACCAGCGGCGTATGATAAAACAAGCACTGCGACGGATATTAGCACCCCCGTTGCGCAGTTCTTGCGAAGCTGCATGAAGCTACTTAAAAGTGAAAATGCCATAGTAGAGTTGTAGAAGCTCATAAACCAGTATGAGCCACAGACCGGAACAGAGGCTTATGATAGCGCAATACATCACATAAGGAAGCATAAAAGAACAGGCCGAGAAATGAGACTTACCGCGCAGATAGGATATTTTGAAATGGATGAAGTCATCCTTGATCTGGGATCCGAAGTAAATGTCTTAACTAAGCAGACATGGTAGTAGATGGGTCGACCAAAGTTGTCATGGTCACTTATCCAGTTGAGAATGGCTAACCAAGAGAAAGTCATACCTTTTGGCCGGTTGGCTGACGTGATAGTCGACATTGATGGAGTCCAAAGTCATACAGACTTTGAAGTTATCGAGATTGTGGATGATAGTCAGCCTTTTCCTGCAATACTAGGAATTTACTGGGTTATGCATAACTTGGCTATTATCAACTTAAAAACAAACAAGATGATATTTGAAGGCAAGCATCTTAGGGTCATTGCACCATTGGATCCTCCAGATGGTGACAGATACAGCGAACCGATTCAGGAGGAATCCAAGGCTCAAGACTTGGACAGACTATACCAAGTCACAACAAACCAAGAAGATTACATTAATCCTACCGCAGATGGCACACTCAGGTGGAGATGTGACAGCTCCCGTGTCTCTGATTCGGAGGCAAGGCTGGAAAATTGGCAAAGCCGGATGCATGAAGTATCAGCAAGAAGGTGCGCGTAGGTTACAAAATCACTGCACTGGATCGGCAAGGAGGTAAGTCCTACTCCCACATATGATGGTTCTACTAATGTTTATACTTTCATCCAAGAATACACTGTATCTATTGCAGATGAGCACAGATTGCCAGCATTAGATATGGCACTGCACGACACACCCGCCAGATGGTGGAATGCGCACAAGCAGACATTGACCACTTGGGATCAATGCAAAATTAAGATGCAGATTCGGTCTGTTGAAAAGGTTACCTTACCCTTTGATAAGTTCAATGGACAAACAGACCCTAGTCAACACATTGAAGTCTGTTCGTAGGCATGGCTGGGAAGGCCACATGAAGAATGGGTGCACCTGTTCGTGCATACCCTGGAGGATGACATTCCAAAGAAATGGTACCTAGACCTGGAGTTGCGCAGAGAAACCACTGATTGGGAAATGTTGACTGCCAACTTCCAGAGGGACTTCAGCTTTGAGGACGAAAATCCGTTGATCCAGGAGGCATTGCAAATAATTAAGGAATGCATATTCAGGGAAGACTGTCCTCACAGAAATATGACATTGGAGGAATTCTTCGGGACAGATACCTTTCCTATGAACCTACAGTCGGAATGGAAGGAACATGAAGAGCACCTTATCGAGTGTTACAACCTAGCTGAAGACATTGATGATAGAAATGAAGATGATGATGGAGATCCGCGCAATATAAACATACCAGAGTCGGAGGGTGTGCGCGACGTAGAAGGACCTCCATTAGCAATCCCAGATATGAGCTGACCAGTAAAGACACAGAAGGTGAATATTGGCACAAAAGAAGAACCGAAGTTCGTAGCAATTGGAGACTATTGGGACGATCAGACTATTGCAGAGATTGCAGATACTTTACATGAGTATCAAGAGTTGTTTCCGACAAAATTTACAGAAATGAAAGGAATTCTAGGAGACCTAGGAGTCATGAAAATACCCTTGAAGCCAAGCACAAATCCTGTGAAGCAGAGACTGTACAAACTAAATCCGCGCTACAAAGCAAAAGTACGCACAGAACTGGATAAGATGCTGGAAGCAGGAATTATTGAACAAGACAAGAAAGCAAAGGGCGAGATCAGGATTTGTGTTAATCTCAGAAAACTGAATGATGCTTCCATGCACGACCCATTCCCTACCCCTTTCACAGATGAAGTGCTTGATAATGTTGGACGGAATGAGGCCTATTCTTTTACTGATGGTTTTTCTGGGTATCATCAGATCAGAATTGATCCCGCAGATAGGCATAAGATGACTTTTGCTACAGAATGGGGGTCATTCCAGTATACAGTAATGCCTTTTAGCTTGAAGAACGCACCTGCCATATTCTCTAGAGTCGTCGTCGCAGCATTTAAAGAGTTTATGCATAAGTTTCTGGAAGCCTATTTTGATGTTTGCACTGTGTTTAGTCTATTAAAGAACCATTGTGCAAAGCTCATAATGATGCTTGAAAAGTGTCGACAGCATTAGATCTCTTTAAATCTAAAGAAGTGTGTTTTTTGTGTTCCTTATGGCGTCCTACTTGGACACATTGTTTGTAAGCAAGGATTGATGGTGGATCCTACAAAGATTGCCATTATTGTGAACTTGACACACCAACTTCAGTCAAGATGTTGCGATCTACTTTAGGTCATACTGGATACTAAAGGAAATTCATAAAAGGTTATGCGCAGATAACCGCAACAATGGAAAAACTGCTAAAGAAAGACGCACCGTTCATTTGGAACACGGAATGTGAACAAGGGTTTGATACATTAAAAGAAAAGTTGGTGACTGCATCAATTCTAGTTTTTCCAGATTGGACGAAACCATTTCATGTCCATGTTGACGCATCATGCATTGCCTTGGGAATTGTATTAGCTCAACCGGGGGAAGGAGGTATTGACCACCCCATTGCATTCTCGAGCAGGAAGATCTCAACAGCAGAGAAGAACTATACTACAATCGAGAGGGAAGGCCTTGCAATGGTATATGCCCTACAAAAATTCAGGCATTACTTGCTTGGCGCGCACTTCCTTATGTTCACTGACCATTCTGCATTGAAATATCTGGTCAATAATCCAGTGTTAGGGGGGCGCATATGCAGATGGATGTTGTTGTTCCAGGAGTATGATTTTGAGATTGTTGTTAAGATAGGTAAACTGAACTTGGGACCTGATCATCTATCAAGGATTGAGTTAGGAGAAGAGCCGATGAACATTGAAGACAGTTTGCCTAATGCGCAGTTATTTAGTATACAGGTTGTCGATGACTACTATAAGGA
Organism: Larix kaempferi; assembly: GCA_027924585.1. NCBI lineage: Eukaryota > Viridiplantae > Streptophyta > Pinopsida > Pinales > Pinaceae > Larix > Larix kaempferi. Next base: position 13,098,055 of record BSBM01000099.1, read on the forward strand.
TATTATTAATTTTTTAACAACAGGGCTGGCACTGCAGGAATTATCTGTCCAACAGAAGAAGCAACTAGTGGTGCACGCCGCATACTTCACTATAATTGCAGGTCAATTATACAAACTTGGACCGGATGAAGTCCTACGCAGATGCGTACTAGAGCATGAGAAACCATTTATTCTAGCATATGCACATTCAGGGATCGTGGGAGGTCACTATGCAGGAAGGGCTACCGTGCAGAAGATACTGCGTGTAGGACTATGGTGGCCCACGATCCACAAAGATTCCAAAGAATATTGCAGGAACTGCGATGTCTGTCAGAGGACAGGGAAACCTTCGCGAAGGGATGAGATGCCATTAAACCCGCAGTTGACCTTGCAGGCGTTTGAGAAATGGGAAATTGATTTTGTGGGTCCTATAAACCCACCAGGGAAAAGAACTGGTGCGAGGTACATTATTACTGCTACTGACTACCTCACCAGATGGGCAGAAGCAAAACCAGTAAAGGACTGCAGCGCTAGTACTACTGCGCAGTTCATTTTTGAAGAAATATTGTCAAGATTTGGTTGTCCGAAGATTTTGATGAGTGACCAAGGTACTCTTTTTTTGAACAAGACCATTGAGGCACTTACAGAGGAATTCCACATTCGTCATCAGCGCAGTACTCCATATCATCCACTGGCAGATGGTACTATGGAGGCTTTCAATAAAATTCTGGAGAACGCACTGACGAAGGTCTGCAATGTAAATAGAGATGATTGGGATCTGCGCGTCTCTTCTGTGTTATGGGCATACAGGACTACATGCAAGAAATTGACAGGACATACACCTTTTCAGTTGGCTTATGGGCAAGAAGCTATAATGCCAATGGAGTACATTGTCCCTAGTCAAAGGATCGCTGCGTTCACAGGGATGGCAGACCGCGCAGCATTAGAAGAAAGGTTGCTACACCTTGTTGGGTTGGAGGAAGATCACTTCATTGTCGGCTTCCATCAGCAAGTTCAGAAATACCGCGAGAAAGCTTGGCATGATCACCATATAAAGAACAAGTGCTTTCAGGTAGGTGACCTAGTCCTCCTGTATGATAGCAAATTCATGAAATTTCCTGGTAAATTTAAGATGCATTAGCTTGGTCCATATACTGTAATACACGTTACTAACAATGGAGCAGTCCAGTTAGCCAATTTAGCTGGGGATACTTTACCAACTTTGATCAACGGAAGCAGGCTGAAGTTGTATCATGACACCCTTGCTTCACAGAATCCTAAATGATAAGAAGAAAAAGAGATTTCCAAGTGTCAGGTACAGTTGAAATAGGACACTGGAAATGTAAAGAAGTATGTACATGAATGTTAAGTAGAACAATGTGTGTACCGTGCAGCACTGCTGAAGCTGCGCGGAAGAAAAGAAAAAAAAGGCGCCGCATAGTTGAAAAATTTTCACACTGCGAAGTAGCTGCGCAGGATTGCAGATGACTTGCCGCGCAGCTCGGCACAACACTCAGAAAATATAGCCGTTATATTTCCGTTGGAAAAATAGTTGTTATGTGACCGTTGCAACGAACCGCTCAAGCATTTAAAGGAAAAATATCCATTCTGAACACGCTGACGACAGAAGAGACGGAAGGATTTTCTCAAATTGGCCAACGGACAACTCATTAAATGCTCATATAGCCGTTGGTAGGCGCGGGGAGGACCCAGCTGTGCCTATAAATAACACCGCTCCAGGACTCGCGGGCATTACTCAGCACTTAGAATTTTCTTGCGATCAGTCCCTGAGCTAATATCCTTCTATCATTTGACTATCAGAGTCGTTAGCTAACCAGTGAATGTCCGAACCCTCCTATAGAGAAGAAGAGATGACCATTGAAGAAGCAATCCGAGTCTTTCAGCATGGGGGAACTGTAGAGTTAATGAGAACCCCTGCCAAGAAGGTTGTAATAGAACAAGCCCAAGGATCCCGTAGATCACCTTGCCATACTCCAATCATATAGGACAAAGGGAAAGATAAAGGGAAAGACGTAACTGCACCACGAAGCAAGATCCTAAAGATAGGCCAGTCGGCACAAAAATCACTGGTCTTTCAGAAAGAACCATTGAAGCTGACACCAGAGTATATATCACCACGGGCGTTGGATGCCCCAGTCTTTAAATTTGCCAAGAGTGCTAAATATGAAATCCCATTGTCGCCGATCTCAAAACACGTAGAGGTTTCCAAGAACCTACTCGGAAAGATTCCAGACTGCAAGTGGGAAGATTTTGACCTCCTAGGTGTGCAAAAGGAAGAGCCCCACGTGCCTAAGTACCCATAGTTCCAACCTGACCAGTACATGTGCTGGAAAAAGGATTCCAGGGGCACATTTAACTTGGTTGCTGAAAGCTGGCTGACACCAGTAGTTCAGTCAGGATTGTTGAACCTCCTCAAATTGCCACATTTTGATCGCTCACCGAAATTTAATGTTGTGGTTCGCACGCTGATGGAGCGAATCCACCAGGGATACCTGTGGCTAGATAAAAATATTGATGTCAACGTTTCCTTGATCCACCGCATAACAGGTCTCAGTAAGCACGGCACGGATCCCAAGCAGTTCTTCCAAGGGAAGAGCAAGGAAAAAGAAGCTGTCGAGAAAATGAAGAAAAGCCATGCATTGGTGAAGGGGAAAAGAGGTTTTCCCACAGAAGAAATTGAGGACAGAACGACAAAATTCGTCACGCAGTTACTAGCAGGGAAAGTCCTCCGAATGGCAAGGCCTACGGAGGTGCCTGTGGGCGTAGTATTACTTGGTGCCACAGCGGCTGAAGGCACTGAGTTCAATTGGTGTCAATATCTGCTGAATGAGTTCTTGGACGAGCTCAATGATACCCAGGAAAATGGCGGACAGTTCCACTTCACATGGCTGATCATCTTCATCACCTTTTCTGGATGGAAGGAGCCAAGGGACTATGTGGGTGTCAATATAGAAAGCAACGATCCCAGAGGATTCTGGTATGCCAACCTCTGGGCAAATATCAACGCAAAGCGATAGCATGCGACAGCTGAGGTTTTCTATCAATATTACACTCAGTTGCGTGATGTGATTATCCATACATCCCGCATCATGAAGCAGGTAACAGTGAAGTACATTCGCATTCTTGATTTCAGCACAAACATGCGATGTATCTTCATTTCACCCAAGGCGAGAATGAAGAAGCCAGAATGGTTCCCGGGTAACTACCATATGTATGAGGAGGACATTGAAGCCCTCATGAAGGACTGGCCCTCTGACTTCCATGTTGAAGTCACGGATGTTGAGACAGACTCTAAAGAAGATGAGCCAATCCCGCTTTCATGCCCGATTGTTGAAGAAACAGGGAAGCGGAAAGAGCCGGAGACTTCACAGAAGCTGAAGGTGCGGAAGAAGATGAAGGCCACAAAGACTCAATCTGACGCAGTCCTGAATGAAGATGACTACGAGATGATAGCAGAAACAGTCTCAGAACATATGAAGGAGCTCATGGCTGATAAAGATAAAAAGGATAAGGTCATCCAAGATGACCTGCAGAAGACTCGGCTCGCACTGCAAGGCCTTATGAAGAAAATGGACGATGTCCAGAAAAGCCTAACCTTGCCGCGTGACACAGGAGCTGAAGGGAGGTCGGTAGGAACCTCGCAGTAAATGCCGCCACAACTAGAAATAATGCTGCTGTCTAAGACAAGGATTGTCCATGTGGACCCACTGGCTATTGCATTGCTAATGGTAGAACAGACCGTCCTCGACACGAAGGGTGTCGAGCGCGTACAACTCGACTTGGCGAAAATCCCCTTACCGAGATTACACTTCATCCACACGCAGATCGTCGAGGAGATGCATGAACATACAATAGAGTCGATGAAGTCACAAGCGGAGCTCACTGCAGCAAACAGACAGCTCGCGTTGCGCACAGAAATGCATCTATGAAATGAACAAGACCGTCGACAAAACTTGGAGACTACCATATCTAATGTTGCGAAGGATATTGAAGGTATAGAACTAGAGGATGATCCTGCAGATACAATTCTGAGGATCAGAGATAAGGTGAGATCCTTGGAGTCAGAGATGCAGGATAAAGAGATTTATTATGAGGCCGATATTGCCATGTTGAAGGATAAATTGAACAAGCAGACGCCATTAACTGAGCAGCAGTTAAGAGAGCAAGCCGTCAGTACCGCCGCGCAGAACATAACGAGCGGCATGACCCAGTGCCAAGATCTCTTGGAAAAAGTTTCAAAGGCATTCACTGCCCTTGAAGAGGATCAGGGGTTGTTGCAGGTAAAGACCAAAGTAAAGGAAAATCAGACCGAGCTAGACAAGTTGGATGCATAGCTCAAGACTCTGCCACCCAGGGAAAGGTTGTCCAGGTATAAGAAAGTATCATGCTTGAAGAAGCAAGTCCAGGCATTAAGAGAGAAAGAGACTGAGATGGATAATCAGTCACAGCAACTCCTGAAGGACGCTACAACAGTGTCGCAGCAGATAGAAGACAAGCTAAAGGAACTGCGCGACAACCAGGAACAGGTACAGGGACAAATTGGACAAGAGATAACTCCAACACTGCTTGAAATAGTACAGCAAGTTGAACAGGATACCAGAGAAGCAGTGGAGCAGTTGCTCAGTGCATATAATGAGTTCGTGGCCAAACTAGTTCCACCGGTCGCGGAGCAGAGTGAGACGACAGAAGCAGCAAGTGGCTCGGGGATGAGCCACATGTAAGTGTTAGGGGCATGTTGGGACAAAGTTTTGGAAACACCGTTTTTTATAAGCAGGGAAAGCTGAGCTGAGCGTAGGTCAGAAATATAATTTTGTCTAAGTGTTGAAGATGCTGCGGAGCTGTGCACAGCATCCAAGTTTTGATCAGGTTGTGAAGCTGTATGCAGCATTAGAATTTTGGAAGCACCGCGAAGACCAGCGTTGCGAGGAAGCAGTGCTGCGAAGCAGTCAGGACACGTGGAGCCAGCAAAGCAGAGTGCTGGACAAGGATCAGGTGCAGGTATCGGATGGACCAGTAAGGGTCTAAGTTTTGGAAAGATGCTCCAGGAATGCCGAGCGGCGGCATGAGCAAATCAGGCAGGCGGCCAATGCACGATTTTGTTGAGGAAAGCGACGCCTTGGCACGCTTGGTGGGAAAAACCGTTAGAGACGAACAGTTCAGTAACAGAAGACCTGTTGGCACGCGTGCGACAGAAAGGCCGGTAGCGACAGAATGAAGACGTGGAGAACCGCCACGATGAAGCAGATGCTACCAGATGCCAGGAAGACGGTTTAGGGAAATCGGCACAATTTTGTAAACCGTAAGGGTTTTTGGGTTTAGGTCTTCGGCTTTGTAAAGACATGACCTTAGAGGCATGATCTATTTAAGAAGACAATTTTGTATGGGATGGGGTTACATTTTGGGGGTTATAGTGAGTTGGGTTATGAATTTTTGTATTGTAAAATCTATTTGAGCTAAGAAGATTGTAAAGGCTCTGTAGCTGTGTACGCAGAGGCCTATCTGAGAGGAAGGAGAGTCTGCAGCTGAGTGCGCAGACTAAGAATGGTTTTCCCCATCCCTTTTTAAAGAAATATATTACCAAGCATTCTTGTGGACATAGCTTCCCACCCGAGGGAGTGAACCACGTTAATTCTTGCGTTGTGTGATTGTGTTGATGAATGAATGATTACTTATGTTTTCTATCAATTGAATGTCTAGATATTTCCTTGCATACTATATGAGAGAGATTTTATATGCATTTTCCATTAGAGAAGTATGGAAATGATATGTTAAGTTCTGTATGGGTAATGAATGGTGAACATTTATTCTGTGTATGAAGGCAGTAATTCAGTCATTTGTTCAAGTATTTACTTATACGCAGTAAAGGAACGTATAACAGTGGACTAGATCAGTCGCCCGTGTTCAAATCTTAACATCTTGATCCAATAAATGAATGTAGAGAGAATAGTCAGTTAAGCACCTGAACGAATGGATGAGTGATATTCGTTTCAGTGCCTTAAGTGTTTTCTAGTTAGCCCAAGTCTAGAGCAAAGCTGCATTGTGCACAGCTTCAGGAGAAGTCCCGCGGTAGAAGAGTATAGTGGTGCAGACCGCAGCGTTTCCCATCGCTGCGTAGTCTCACCTCACAGCACATATCCTCTGTTGTGTTGCGCAGTACATCCATCCAGGAAACTTATCACTTACTGTGGAAATCTAATTCCGTAGTACCCCATAGATACACCTCGGGTGAGACCTCATCCTGCTTGCAGGTTGTTTCCAAAAGGGCCAGTTCGAAGGGGTTTTATTGGTCAAAGGGAAACCGCAAAGAACCTGGGTCTTATAAGAAAACCTATGGGTCAGTTAGAGCCAACAGTATACTATGAAAAGAGGGGTGTACATGTGGTAAAATCATGAGAAACTGTCATATTTTCAGATGAAGAGTGTACTTCTGGCAAGCAAATCATCCAGGTCAATCAAACTCTTCAATCCTTTGTGTCCTTTTGTGTGATCAACAGGGCAATGTGATCACGGATGGAGAAGTGCAGATTTAACCTATAACAACGATGTATCGTCAGATGGTTGGTTCATTGATGTACCTGACGAATACAAGACAAAAATATGCTTTGTTGTGAATACATTGAGCCAACTCCTAACAGATCCAAGACAAGTTCACCTGGTTGCTTCAAAGCATATATTGAGATACCTAAAGGGTACAGTTGATTATGGGCTCAGGTATGACGTGAATCAGAAGATTAACCTATAGGGTTATGTTGATTCGGATTGGGAAATCAGTGCCGCTGATAGGAAGAGCACTTTGGGATGCTACTTCAGTATGGGATCCAGTATGATCTCCTGGTTTAGCAGAAAGCAATCTTGCATGGCACTGAGTACAGCCGAAGTAGAGTATGTTGCAGCTTGTTCGGCTAGTTGTGAGGCAGTATGGCTTAAGAAGCTACTTTTTGATTTGTTTTATCTCCAGTTAGAGGCGACTTGTATATTCTGTGAAAACCAGAGTTGTGTGAAGTTGTCCGGGAACCCAGTGTTCCATGACAAGTCGAGGCACATTGAGATCAAGTATCACTATATCAGGGATATGGTGGAGAGAGGAGCAGTGAAGCTCCAGTATGTTGCAACGGACGAGTAGATAACCGATGTATTGACCAAGTCACTAGCCAGAGTGAAGTTCGATTACTTCAGAAAGAAGCTTGGTGTTCTTCAGATCGAGGTTCCTTCCAAGAGGAAGTGATGAGTTCGGAAGACGCAAATGCACATGGGCCATTCTCCCGTAGTGGTAGGAAAGTCCTCCTATGTTGGTAGATGTAAGTGTCGGGGCCTTTCCCAAATGGTGGTAGGAAAGTCCTCCCATGTCGATTGATGTAAATTCTATGTCTCACATTCTGGTAGGAAAGTCCTTGCATGTTGGTAGACTAGGTCTCGTATGGTGGTAGGAAAGTCCTCCCATACTGGAGACATTGTGATGTGCATCTGGGTTGTGCTCCATGTGACGATGAGATGATTTGAATATGATGAGGTGATAGTAGGAGACGCGGGTGTTTGCATAGGTAATGTAATGACTGGTCCTAGGATGTACCTACTTTATGGCTTGCTCGCAGAGATTATGAAGACCTGCATGAGGGCTAGGCCTACATCCAACATAAAAAAGGGTTGGCTCTCTAGAACTTCCTATGACAAGTAGAATCGAGAGATGTCACCAATCAATGATCGACTGATGAGGATTGTAGCAACATCGACGATGATGATCCAGTGTCGATGATGATGATTCATCGACGAAGACTTGTGTCCAGATGTGTTGATGATTGTGTTAAGAGAATACCTTCCTAGTTAAGAGGGATTGTTGATGTAATTGTAACTTCGGAAGATATTCACTTGTATTTTATATTGTATTTATTATTGTATTTTATTTGTACCTCCGTCGAAGATGTTTTTCCTCCGCTCGGGGATGTCATTATGATGCTTAGTCATTGTAGGTCATCGAGGTAAAAGCCTCCCATGTAAGTTGGGGCAATAAAACCCTTAAAGATTCAAATGTAATTGTATTATTGAGTCTCCTAGAGGAGTCAGCCCAATTAGGTTTATTGGGGCCAACCTAGTAAGTGAAAAGGTCAAGCAAAAGTAAAGTATAAATAGAGAGCATAGCTCTCTCATTTAGACACAACACTCAATCACTCAATTCACATTAGTGAGATAGAGAGAAGACAAGTTCGCATAGGAGGAAAGAGAGAGAGCTGCAAAAGACCATCTTTGTTTTGGGGTTTTACTTTTGTGACATTGTATTGGTGACTATTCTATCTCTGAGTAAGTTGCGGGGTTTTCTCCTTTATGGTTTCCCCGAGGAAATTCTTTGTGTCTATTGTGTTATGTTGTGCATGTTATTCTTTCAGATAAGATCCTAGACAATATTGATTAAAAGTTGAAAAACTAACAGGAGAGGGAGCATATGAGCTCAAATTACCATAGGAAAGCAAGATTCACAACGTATTTCATGTGTCTAACCTCAAGAAGGCAGTAGGTCAATAGATCGTGACGTCATCCAAGCTCCCCCCCCTTGATGATGAGGGGAAACTGATTTTGGTTCCAGAACGAATCCTAGAGGTTCGATAAAGAAAACTAAGGAACATGATCATTAGAGAATACTTGGTTCAATGGAAAGAATTTCCTATAGAAGAGGCCACTTGGGAAGGAGAATAGGTATTACAGCACCCATCATTACAGTTGCTTGAGGAAAAGCAATTTCGAGTAGGGAGGACTGTAATGTCCTCTTCTACTTGAGCACAGAGGACCATCCCGCTAACCTATCTGATTCCCATAGGTTCGAGCGGGCAATGACAGCTAGAGAATTAACTGTGGATTGATGCCATTTACACCATAAGAAGATCTTTAGTATGGTTATCATATCATCAGTAGATAAATAGGGACCACATAAACAAGGGGCCACCTACATGCATGACATTTGAGCTATATTTCATGTTGAATGCACTGATACTCCTTCATTGAGTCTCCATGCACTCTGGAAGCACTACATGCAAGTCAACTGGAAATTAGAAGATAAAGCGACCCAGTCCTGCAAAAGTTAGGTCAGGCCAGTGAATGTTATAAAAGAAAGGTAAAGCAAGTAAGCGAGGTCTACTTATATAATTATTGATTTGAGAAGTCGATTTGGAGAGCTCAGTGAGCCATTTTGGGGTTGAGTGCACACACTCAACTATCTAGTGTATTTCGGTAGCGAAATCTATTTTCCCTAGTCACTATTAGGTTGGATCATCCATATTCAACATGGCTTTCATTGTCAGATACTATTTTTCAGCTACTAGCAGGGTTCGAGTTAGATATCAGGATGAGGGGATTCACCCTCCTTGCATGATCAAATTGCACAATCAGAGAGTGGTTCGTATCTCAGTCTATAGGGTTCACTTCTTCCGCATGCTGGCTCTAATCTCCCGGGAGCAGCATTATTACCCCATACTGGGAAGAAGGGCTCCTTCTTTGGCCTCTTTAGCAAGTTATCGGCATTTGGAGGAATTCAAGGACGTCCTCCTTGCATGGGCGACTTTCTCAGTGGAGGTGTTCACGTTTTAGGCTTGGGAGCCACTGCATGATCTACATGCGGTCTCTATTGTGTTTAGAGGGGGATTATAACCCCAGTACACCACTTTCGGATTCACTAGCTATCAACATACCATCTATTCTTCATTATACCCATTGAAGAGGGCACATTATTACCAAGGACGCACTTCTGGAGGATAAGCACTCATTATCTCTCTCATCCACTAGCACAAGTCTTCCATGCTGAAATTATATTGATGTACATGGAATCCTCTATCTAATGGTACGTACATGCATAACTTCTATCCCTATTTTATAGCATTTATGATTATTTGGGTAATAGATCTGCATGAAAGCGCATGCATCATTAGATCGGTACTTGCATTCATAATCCTTTATTATCCTAAGCCATAAAGACTACTAGCAAACACCAGAACATCATAAAAAGAAAAAAATATCAGTTTGGGTGTTTCATTTTACTTTTCAACTATGATCCTTATGCCTTCATGAATGTGTTGTCATATGGGTGTTTCATTTTACTTTTCAACTATGATCCTTTGCTTGTCAAATATCCTGCATTTAGTACCATTCTAATCAATTCATTTGTTTGAAAGCAAAGTTGGTTTTATTACCACTAGTATTTACTATTCAGTCCAAGCTAATGACAATGAGTCAAAATGGCAAGCAGAATGATAAAAGAGGAGATAAGCCAATGGTAGGAAAAGAAGATTGAAAACTACCTTTGATCCTATGTTAGGAGAAATAATTTTGGCTATGAACTAGTACAAAATTTATGGTTTCTCAGAAAGGTATTATAAATTCTTGGATTAGTGTTTAGTGCTCTTTAGATGGACAATGGAGAAAAGTCAGCAAGAAATTAGCTTAGTATTCGGAAAGAGAAAAAAAACAAAGAAGTGTGTGGACTTATCCAAGATGTTGAATCTTTGAAAGGGGTTTAGTAAACTTTTGGATCCCTTATGCATTGATTAAGAAATCCATGGAAACATTGTCTTAGATATCTAGGAAAGGGTTATTTGTCACCAATTTACACAATTGAGTCTTTGGAGTTGACCGCGATTCACCTTTGTTTCAATGAGAATGATTGTGATCCTATCATCATCGCCGATACTAGTTCAAGGTATCATGGGGAAGCCATTGAAGGAAGGCTATCCCTTTATTTTGGCATGCAAAACCCTTTCTATATGGTGTTATAAAAACAAGTATAATACCATTAGGGGGAGAAGCATTATGTCAACTTTTTACATATATAATCAAAACAAGGCACATGGACATGTACATGTTATTGCACTAGGCAATGATTGTGACAAAAGAAAAGGATGGTGTGATGGTAAGATGAAATAGAAACAAAATTGGGAAATTGAATAGGTAGATTTATTTGATAAACCATTAGCCAATTGGGAATTTTTACAAAGGAAGATAATATGAGAAAATTTGGCAGGATCTCGAAGAGAAGATGAGATTCTATTACTATGAGATAAACCCAATTATAACGTACATAGAACAACAATACTTCTAAGAGAAAATATACATGCCTAAAATATATAATTTGCCAATGAACACTAAGGTTTCATCACCTAGAAATTGATATGGGAAATATAAATCAAGAGAATTTATGTTATTTTTGCAAGCCTAGGCAGAAGTTGAGGATGAGTTGCATGTGATGCTACTGTGTTGTCCTATATATGAGCAAGGAAAGCACTAATAAAAAGTTGAGTAGTTTACATGGCTTGTTAAGTTTTCCCACTAAACAGGGAGGCACCTCTATTAAATATATTTTAAAACATCAAAGAATGGATAGTGATAGTATGCACATGGGAGGTAGAGACAACCTTGAGGGAAATGACAAGTTGAAGAATTGTTTTATGCAAATTTTATTACAACCTTTTACTACGTCCCTTTAATCCTAAAAGGTCCCTTGAGGACATAAATACAAATAATATATTATGCTCAGTGTGATGGACATATAAACCCAATAGAGTATTCGAGTTATTGTGAAACTATTGAAAATTTTGTGTAGTAAATGTTGAAACCAAAATGCAAAATTAGTAGCATTCCTAGGATATAGAGTATTAGAGTGGTTTGTGAATTTGAGTTGATGTGGTTAAGGATTATTGCATAATGAAGATAAAATCAACTCTTTTGAACCTTTCTCTACACAATAGGACATTATTTGATTACATAAAATTAAATGAAATTAGACAACATTTGATGGAAAAGTGTGGAAGTGTGATAAACTTTTAAGGAGCTATAAAGTTACATTTCAATACGAATTGATATAAAGCGCCAACAAGAGTGGTTTGTCACTTGGTTAAACCAAAGAAAATAACGACCCTCGTTATCCATAACCTTGAAACATATGAATAAGCACTCTAAAGGGCCCATTAGACAAACATTGATGATGATTAGATATAATAGAAAGGTTAAAGTTGACTCAAACTTTAGAATGAATGAATGCAAACACAATATAACATATTTGACTATGAATATTAGCTAGGAAGATATTTGGTGTGCGATTTTTAATCAAAACAATCATTTAATTGATGATTATTGATTCGTCAGGATCCTACATTGCTGCATTATGAAATTTTAAGAGTAAACAAAATTAAATCTAAGTGGACTCTACATTGAGTGATTTGTGAAGCTTATGGCACCCACAATACTAGGATTTGTTTATATAATTTAAAGAACCGAAATGTTTGATGTGACATTTGTAAAAAAAATTGATCCACATTAGAATGATCAGACAACGTGAGGCAAAGAGTCTAAATTAAATTGATGTGTTATTATGCACTTTGTTTTCCAATGTTGTTCCCTCAACAATGTGATAGAGCTTCACGGGGCCAAGAATGTGGAAATCACTAAGGTGGTGATCGAGGAGGTCTATATTTTACAATTGCTTCATAATCAACTATCTAAGTTTTGATTTCCCTCCTAGGGGTTGAACAAATTTGAAGTATTGTAACCTACTGTGTGCCATTTATTGTCTTCTACTTGGTTCTTCATACTGATAGACATTTAGATATTTCATGGTTGTTATGGGTAGATATGACCCAAAACTACAATGTTATTATCATGTTCACTTTTGAAATAGCTTGTATTAATATCTTAACTAATAAGATGTGTGCGTTTGTTCTAGGAATGTTCTAATCGTTGTGGATTGAATAACGAAGGTGGTTACACAAGAAAGTGACCAATTCAAATGTGTTGACTCATAATTGGGATTTTTGTCGCCTGATACACACGTCGGGTAACATGACAGAAATATTCAAGCCATTGGGTGTCCATGGGGGTAAGTCACGAGTTGAGATATTGTCACTCAACACTCAACTCCTTCGTCTAGGCCAACTCCTAGTGAAGCCAAGGGAAGTGGTCCCTAAGAAAAATAAACTATGGCTTTTAATCTAAAAGAAAAAGCTAAAAAATTCTAGTAGTTAATTAATTAAACACAACAACAAGATAACATTAAACTTCGCAGCATGGCAGATATATCATCATCATAAAAGCATAAACATTTCAACATAATAAGATATCAAATAAAAAGACCAGTGTCGAAATAAGTGCAACTGCAGAAAAGTAAAATGTTGTGAAATTGTTCTTGGTAAATTTTATTTATTAAATGGTGATGTTTGTTACTGGGTTCGTTCTTGGTGTCGCCCACCGAGAACCTATCCCCTTGAACTGAGTGGAATAACAATTATACCAAGTGTCCAATAAGGCGAGACCTAGGTCTGCTTTGGGCGGCCTCCTGACTCTATGGCAAGTTCTAAGCAACCTCCTGAGTTCTCAAAGATAAGTCTTAAGTGGATTTCCCTGTTAAGACTGGTCACTTAATTCCCTTTTTTTATTATCCAAATGGTCAGACAAATCCCACAGTGGACAAGAGCATGCGTGAAACTAAGTCTAGATTCGTTTTATCAGAATTAACCTCTTTTGAAGTTGCTTAACTAATCTAAATTATGAATCTCTTTTCGAGCACAACTTACTCGGGCAAGCCCTTTCAATTGGTACCATACTTTGGGAAAGCGTAGTAATTCTTTTTATTATGCAAACAAAACAAATTATTAGAAAATGTAGAACTAACTAAGTGGAAAATGCGTGTGAACAAGTGATCTAATCTATTGTTAACTGCTTAAAGCAAAAATGAAGCAAAAAATCGGAAACATGCACACCAAACAATAGACCACTTGGATCCCTTCTGGGTGGATGGGGTGCAAGTGTTGGGTAGCCTGCTCGCACTCTTTTATTATTACTTATTACAAAGCTTTTTCTTTGGGAATGCCTCTGGTCCTTTATAAATGGGGATCCAAAAGGCTTACAATGGTTCCAAATAATGATCAAATATAGAGAAATGTGTCTGGAGTGCCTTGGATGGCTTAAACTTTGAAAAATCGGCCAGAGTGCCTCTCTACCTGCTCATTAAAATCTGAAAATCAGCATGCAAATGTTAGTAGAAAACACCCAAAAACACTTTAAGAGTGCTTTTGGAAAGACTAAAAATTTACCCAAAAAATTTCTAAGTAATAAACTAAATAACATGCACAATTTAAGTAAGTAAGACAAGCTAGAAAGCTTGCCTTCTTAAGGTCTTTGCTTGCCCTTTAGGGGCAGCAACTGAAAAGCTCTTATTAACCCAAATATAATCTTTTAAACCACTCAACACATTCTACTCATCCAAGCCTTAAAATATACTAAAAGGGGCTTGCAAAAGAGAGAAATGATTTTACTCGACTTAGATAAAAAGAATGACTTTGTAAGCAGTGAAGATCTAGTAAAATAAAATCAGATCTATTTGTAATTTGATCAATAATTACAGATCTGAAACACAAATGCGAACTAGTAACCAAGAAAGTTGAAATTGGAGAGAAGGAAAGAGAGATAGAAATAATGCTACAAGCCTTGGAACTTTTTGGGATATGGAGTTTGTTGGTGGAATGCGGAGGGTCTATGTTCTTCTGAAAGATCCTGAAGATATGGAAGAGTCAAGCAAGATTGGCCATTCCTTCAAGCAAGATCACTTGCACAACTTAAGCAATACTGCAACCAACACATCAAATTTGGTATTGCCTACACCAAGGATTAGAAGAGCGTGACTATAAACAAATAGAACTTGCAAATTCTAAATCACTATGTATAGAAAAATAAAAGAGTAAATTAAGTAAATAAACTAGCTTTACTCTCTCCTATTGATTAGACATAATCCTTCAAAGTCCAGACTTAGTGATAAAAGAAACATCATGAAACTAATACAAGTTTACCTCATAAGAGCAACAATTATCATCCACACACATTCAATACCTGACACCAGAGATTTTACTTCAAAGCCTTTCATTATTCCAATAAATATTATAGATTACAAGAGAAAGATTTGAATAGCCTTTCGGTCCTCTGACCATGAGAAAACAAGAGCCAAGCACTTGCTTAAATAGCCAAAATGAGAGAGGGGGGTCCATTCTTCAAGGGAGAGTGAGCTTTGAGTTGAGAGGAGTTCGCTATGGTTGAACTAGAGAGTAAGGGAGTGATTTAAGGGAATGGTTGGGATGATTGATTCCATCTCAAGCTCTAGAAATGCGCCCTGACTAATATGGAGACACATCACACTAAAGAGGTGCACCTCTCTTCATGAAATGTGCCCTCTCTTCATGGGAAATCCAATCTAATCTTCCATCAGATGCTTGGCTCCCTCCTAACTCGAGCCTAAGTGAAACCAATGCTCTCAACTGTAATTTTTTCTCATACCAACTTCCCTGATTTATGGGATTTAGATTTTCTCCATATTTTCTAGTTTTTGGCATTTTTATTCACTTTTTTGCTTTTTTCAAGAGAAATTTAATTTAAGCAATAAATAATCACTCAAATGATTCTCAAAGTGGGTCTAGGGGTATAGTGGGTGCTCTGAGTTAGAAAATGGACACTCCCATGGAAAATGCCATCCCCTAACCACAACTTTATGCTTTTTATATTTATTTTTACAATTAAAACATTAAAAAATCACTTGTTTTACGGGAAAATTGTTTATTTGTGAAAATTTAAAATAAACCTGGGGGACCTAGTGCATGTTCATAAGACTAAAAAATGTTGACTAGCATGGTAATATACATAGACACCTAGACTTTAATAACCTCCTAAGGCCTAACAACCAAGGTGAATACTACATTTTTGGAGGTGTGAGTGAAAAACTCGAAAATTATATGTTGCTAAAAAGCAACATATAATTAACAAGGAAAAAACACTTTGGAGTAACGCATTGATGACTAAGTTCTAGGAAGGCCAATTATGTTACAAAAAGTCATCATGCTACGTCAACTTATTACAATTTCCCTGAGGGGTATTAACATGCAAAAATTTGAAAAAGGGCCAAAATTGGCTTGCGGACTTTTGAACACTGATCATGAACAAGGGACTTGTTCATACTTTGGAGGCTCACTGAAAAATCCCAACTAAGTACAACTTAGGTGGTAACAGGGACCATGACTTGGAGATGGACGACAATGTGCACATTTTAGATAAGAAAAAGAAAAAGGAATTGACAAGAAGTGAACAAGATATAACTTTTGCTATAGGGATCCAATGAAGCTGGGACTAGTCATTGGAAAATAAATTTTGATAGCTTTTGGCGATATAGATATGACCACCTTTGGACAAAATTTTGACCAGTATATGGCTATACAAATTAGTGATTGTTTTTGGGCATTTTTGGTGATGCTTAAAAAAAAAATTAAAGAAATGAGGCAAATAGTGTGCCACCACAAGCATTGGGAGTTTTATGCATGAAAGCACCAATTGCAAAATAAATGGGAAAATATAAAGTCTCGTAGAGGGGAATTTGTGGTGGTTCCTATCCAAAGATGAAATTACTCCTCTTAAAAAGAGGAAATAGAGATCTAAATAAAGAGCTTGGATTGTTGTGATAATATCTAATTGGATGGTAGTGTTTTGATAGATCCCGTGTCCACTTTAAGTAGCAAGAGTGAGTGTTTTCCCATGGAGGTGTTGAAAACACACGTAGTCATGTCTATTTTTGTCACTTTTTAAGCATATCGGAAAAATTTGTACAAATCTCGTCCATGTGAAGTAGCAAAGAGAGACATGCCTTGTTGAAGCAAATTGGACCACCTTCGGCCCTAAGAATTGAGAAGCAAATTGAAATTTTCACATGAAGTGTTGAACATGTTTTTCGAGTGTTGGACATTATTTGAACATTTTATTTCCCTGGCAAGTGTAGCAGAAGTGTATAAACTTTATTTGGTAAAAAATATCAATGTTTGAAATAAAGAATTGTTGAATAAAATGAATGATGAATACAAGTACAAACGAGACCTTTAAAGAGGTCTATTTGTGACTTTTCATTTGAAAAGGCATGTATTTTAATTTAATAATAGTACTATTTTATCTTGTTATGTTTATTTATTTGCTATTATTAATATTATGTATTATTTATTAAGATTATTATTTATGATTCTCCTCTTACTATTATTATTATGTATTAACTTAGATTATGTTGATTTATATACATAACATCAAGTTGCAAATGAGATTGGACACTTCCATGGCTTCGAGTTGAAACCTTCTACAAATGGGAGTAGAGTATGTTAGACACAATGACTCGCTGAGAGGGGGGGGTGAATTAGTGAGTCAGGACTTAATTCAAATTCAACTTTTTCTTACCCTAATCAGTATCATTTACAAATTCACTTCAACATCACTTTCATCAATCAACTGAAACATGTCATTCATCAAGTAAAATCATATTAACATCAACAGATCACACAAGACACGGGATAATCTTTGTAATCTTTTTATGTTGGTTTCAACCGGCTACAACCGTGAGGTAAATCGGCTACAACTGAATCAGAAGCACCTACTTCTATTCCAAGAGTCTGCTTGGTCTTTTCCTTAGATCCTACTAAGAAAAATAGTTACAAGGCCCTGCTTGTATTTAACATACACATTTATCACATTGCATTTCATCAACTACATGTCATCACTGTCAACATCACATGTCTCTTGAGTCTGCTACCAATTCTATATTACATGCACATTATCATTCTGTAAGTCATATCATCAGCACCTCATCTTTTTCATCAACATTTCCATAAACTGTCATTTTTCATATCACATCTGCTGCCCTAGATAATCATTATGTCCAACATACATGTCTTTAGTTATCCATAATCACGCTGCCATTACTGTTGACTCAATCAAACCTAGAAATCAAAGATAAAAACATTTTCTACCTTGTTGCTCCTCCTGACCTGAAAATATCAAACCCCCGAAGACAGTACTCACTCACCTGTCCGAAATTCTTCCATCCATACTTCTCTTCAAACCAACAAATTGATCTTTATTTATACTTCTGTCTTTCCATCAATCAAGGAGTCCAACTTGTCATGTTCATTTTTATTTTGTCATTTAATAATTTAATTAAACCAAATGACATTTTTTATTTCCATAATTTATTCAATATATATATATATATATATATATATATATCCATTTAATTTTTGTTTCCACACCATCATGGGTCATTTCATTTTCATATTATCCTCATCAAATATATATATATATATATAATCTTTAGCCTCCTTGCCACTTCCTTCAAATATGCCCGCATGCCTCCAACAAGAATGCCCGCACTATCTTTAAGTATGTCCAAATGGGCCAATAACAATGCCCGCAGCAGCTGTCCTGGAGATGCCCGCAAGTCTATTTTCTCATGCCTGCAAGGGCATCTTAATATGCGCGCAACTGCTTGTCCTGGAGATGCTCGCAGCTCTCCATATTATGCCCGTCAAGATCCACATCAACATGCCCGCAGCTGGCCATTTGTGATGCCCGCACAACCTAGAAGAAATGCCCACAGTGCCATGTCTCCAGCCTTGTCATCATCCTTCTCCAAGTCTTCAATGCTTACTTACTTGTTCACAAGATTTGTCAACTGTGCCACTTGTCTTTGTCCTCTATGTTCAGTCTTGTCATGATGTCATCATTTGTCCATATCATCAATCTTTGACTTCCTTTGTCATTAATGGTGTGTCATCAATGACAACTATATTCATCAGAGTAGCATTTTCTTGCCATGTTGAATTAATGTAACTTCAAAGAATATTCTACTTGTACTTTATTATTGTAACTCTGTCGGAGATGTTTTACCTCTGATCGGGGATGTCATTATTACATTTGGTCATGTAAAATTCATGAGGTAAAACCTCCATTGTAAGTCGGTTCGTTAGTACCCAATAGAATGTAATATAAATATTAATTGAGACTTCCTAGAGAAGTCAACCTAGTTAAGTTATTGAGGCCAACCTAGCTATGTTAAAAGTCAAGTGAAAAGTAAAGTATAAATAGAGAGTGACTTCCTCTCATTTGTACCATTCACTCACTCAAGCATTGCACATTAGAGGAGAGAGGAAGTTTGCGAAGGAGGAGGAGGATTGTACTTGGCTCTATGGTTTGGTTTTGTCTCTCTTCTTTGTGAGACTTATTTTTGGGCATTGTACTTTGGTAATCTATATTGAGGAAGTTCTTGTTGGGTTTTCTTCCCCTTGAAGGTTTCCCAGGATATATTGTTGTGTACCTTGTGATTGTGTATCTTTCAGAGATCTTTGTTATGCTTCTGTTGCGAAAATATATTAAATGCTCATGAAGTTAGAATTTAGTCTTTAGTAGCATATAATCTTAACATGGTATCAGAGCTAGACTAAAAAGAACAACTCTCACTAGGGTAAATCTCTCTCTCTCTCTCTCTCTGAGCATGAAAATTAGGGTTTCTTACTAAAGTGGAATTTTTTAGTGCAAGTGGAATAGGGAAGTGCACCCATCCAAGGCGCATCTATTGGCACCAAGATCAAAATTTTTCAGTGGCTAAATCTTCCAGAAATTCAAACCCTAGTTTGACTTTGGGCCACAAAAAACCAGAAACTGCAATCCAGAATTTCGCAAGTCCAGCTTCAGGGGTGAAATTTTGGATTCTTCAGAAACAGACTGTACCAGCATACTCGCCTCAGTCAAGCGCATCTCTTGGTGAGTTCAGTTTTCATTTTTGAGAAATTTTAATTTTTGGTCATTTTCTGATCTCCGGGGTAAGATGGTTCCAAGCACCAAGCTTGATGACAAGTTGGAAGGCATAGAAAATTTCTGTGCCTGGAAATACATAATTGGACTCATTCTAGAAGAGAATGATCTTGAATAGTTTGTTAAAGAAGTTGTGCCAGAACTCGAAGAAGCTGAAGCAAAGGAAAAGCATAAGAAGGATGTGATTAGAGCTATGAGGATCATATTAGACTCCATCAAAGATCACATGATTCCTCAAGTGTCCTCCAAGAAAACTACAAAGGATATGTTTGATGCCCTATCAAGAATGTATGAAGAAAGAAACATTAATCGAAAAATGAATTTGAGAACTCAAATCAAAAGTACAAAGATGAGTTAAGGTGAATCCATCCAAGAATATTTTACAAGGGTTTCTCAATTCAAAGAACAACTAGAAGCAATTGGAGACAACCTTGATGAAGATGAATTAGTGATGACCACTTTCAATGGTCTTACTAGACCTTGGGAATCTTTTATCCAGACAATGTGTGCAAGAAAGGAAAGTCTACTATTTGAAGTTGTATGGGAAGAATGTGTCCAAGAGGAAGCTAGACTGGAAAATCGAGAAGCACTACTCAGAGATGATGATCAAGCTCTAGCTACCCATACTAAAAGAGAAAAGGGAAAACCTCATTTCAAAAAGGAAAACCATAAGGAGTTTCATCCTCCTAAGAAGTTTCAGAAGTATAAGAAGGGAAACTACAAGCGAAAAGACTTCTCTTCTTATCAATGTTTTCATTGTAATAAGATGGGACATATTGCCAAATATTGTCTAGTGAGAAAATAAGAATACAAGAAGAAGAGCATCAAAAGACATCATGCTCACTTAGCCGAAGAATAAGAAGAAGAAGAACCTCCCAGGGTTTAGGGTTTCCTTTATAGATGGAGAAGTTCTCATGTGGCCCAAAGGAAAATCTATAGAAGATGTTGTTGTTATTGGGATAGAAGAAGGAGGCTTATATAAACTAAAAGGACATTCAGAAGCAGCTTTGACTCATGATACTACAATTCCATGTGAACTATGGCATAGAAGGCTTGCTCACATAAGCTATAAATTCTTACCACATGTAATCAAGGTAGTAACGGGATTACTTGATTTAAAGATTGATCATGAAGGAATATGTAAAGGATGTGAAAAAGGGAAGAACATAAAGAATCCATTTCTGAAGAGCGACACCAAGACAAAAGGGATATTGGAACTTATTCACTCAGATGTATGTGGTCCAATGCCTTCAACATCTTTCAGTGGGTATGAATATTATGTCACATTCATTGATGATTACTCTCGAAAGACTTGGATTTACTTTTTGAAATCAAAAGGTGAAGTATTCAGAAAATTCAATGAATTTGTTGGAGGAGCCTAAGTCGGCCTATCGACTAGGTCCTTTGATCGACCTATTGTAAAACATGTCGACAGTTTCATCGACTAGTGCATGTCGGGTCGGTCAGTTGAACCGACAAGTAGTTATATAACTGTATGTAAAACGTATATATAGGCTGGTGAGCCGACTCATACATTAAGTTGGATCTATTCATATGTATTGTTCTGCATATCTTGCTCGGTAATAAAAGGCTTGTGCTTCCTCTCCATATTTTTGTCTGTTGTGTCTATATCTTTGTGTGAAAATCGGGATTTCATCTTGAGCCGTCAGTTAATTGTCTCCAAACTTTTCAATAAAGTATGTTGAGGCAGTGGTCCATGTTTGGAGTTTTGACTGATGTGTGTCCCACCATCTCGCAGCTTGTCCTGTAAACGTCTCGACCTGACTCGGAAATATCCCTTGTTCTACGACATGCTTTGAAACCTCCTCGATATGTACTAACAGATATTCTCATTCTTTGTATCGCAGCGCAGGAGTATGTGTCAAGTCACTTTTCGTTGGTGCTAGAGTCGGATATTCACGAATTTTCCTCTTGAATCTGACCTACCATCCCAACACCGATCCAACCCCACCTGACGCCTCCACAACCGACCTACCATCCCCTTCAAGAACCGCAAAACCCCAAGTAGTCGAATATCACCAAACACGACTAGAAATAAATCCCAATCCGATCGGCAACATCTTCGCACAAGAGACTTCATCGTTCATCCCCCTCCTAGTCGAACCAACGGTGGAAGACCCAACCCCACCTCGACATTCCGTCGAGCCACCAGAAATTGTTAACTCTGACGATGATGAAACACTTATACCTAAATTTTGTCTACCTCAATTCAATCTGGTTCTGTCAGGCAGTCCCGACCCCCTGCCACCACCACCAGAAGACGAAGTTCCACCTTCTCCATCGACTATTTCACCAACCGACGAAGTTCCAAACTCACCCTTGAATCTAGTCGAGCCCAATATTCCATCCCCTACCCCTGCCGATGGAACCACTCAAAATTCAGCATCCCAACAGACTGAAGATCAAGAAGAAACTGTCGTCGTAGCAGCACTAGAAGAACTCAGTATAGAAGCACCACAAGAATCCAGCATAACAGTACCAGAGCAAGCCAATATATCAGAAGACACAGACATAGCAAGAACAATACCATAAACAACAAATCAAGCATAGACAGAACAAGTCGTCGCCGACAAGCAATCAGATGCAGAAAAATAGACAGAAGTGGTCGACCAACAAAAAGGACCAGATCCACAGAAAGAGGCTACCGAAAAAGCACAACATAAAGGAAAAAGAAAGCATCGGAAAGAAAAGAAACAACAAGACAAAGAATGACAGAAGCAAAGGTAACAACAACACCTTGAATATATTCAACAAGAAAGTCGTCTTTCAGTACATCTAGACCAATTTGGGCCAATTTCCACATATGATCCAGAAAAAGCAACACAGGAAGAACTCGACCTACTTGCAAATGCCATCACTAGAGAACAAAGGCACAGAAGAATTGAAAATCAAGAGCTCATCCAGAAACTGAAAGAGGAGCAAACATCATTTTTGGCTAAGTGTTAAGACTTAGTGCAACAAGTCGTCCCACTACCGTCGAGTTTCGACACGACAAGTCCACTTGACAAAGAATATCAAATCTTCGAAAGTGTCATGTCGACATTGCAAGACGAATTGGCCAAGAACTGACGTGACCAGGCTGCGGAAACATCAACTTTGATAGAAAATCAGTATATAGCATTCATAGAGGATCATATCCTATTCACATAGTATACCCAGGAAGCATCCATAGTAGTCGAATTGTTGAGCAACTGGTACACTCACTACGGAAAAGTATTTAAAGAAATGCAAAGGACGCGTGAGTTACTCAATACACTGCACCGGCAATGACAAACCGCCGACGAAACACTTCTTCAAACCATCGACGCACAGATTATCCTGGAAAACAGAAAACTTGAAAAACTGGAAAAACAAGAAGAACAGTGGATGAGCCAAGCTCGCATTAGCCTCTTTAAACTTGAAAATATCCAACCATATCTTCAAAGACTGCTTACTACTGTCGACGACAAAATCAATCTTTTTGGCCATGACTTGATCTATCTACAAAACAAATTGACACAAATCGAGCTTAACCACATTAACCATAGATATCCAAAATATGTTGCGCACTTGGGAGGATTTTCAGCACCAACTCTCTGTGTCTGCTGAGGCCATTGTCGAAGTCTACGTCCAGTAACAAATAGCTACCATCTCCGGTCGTCCACAGTAGTAAAAACCTGATTTATTTTTGCTCAGTTGTATTACATCTCCTCATTTCTTCGGGACGAAGAAAGATTTTGTGGTGGGGGAGATGTTGGAGGATCCTAAGTCGTCCTGTTGACTAGTTCCTCCGCCCGACCTATTGTAAAACATGTCGACAGTTGCGTCGACTAGTGCATGTCGGGTCAGTCAGTTGAACCGACAAGTAGTTATATAACTACATGTAAAATGTATATATAAACTGGTGAGCCGACTCATACATTAAGTTGGATCTGTTCATATGTATTTTTTTGCATATCTTGTTGGGTAAGAAAAGGCTTGTGCTTCCTCTCCATCTCTTGTTTGTTGTGTCTATATATTTGTGTGCTTTCTTATATATAATATGTATCACTGGTAACCATGTAACCCCCTCGACTACAACAGAATTAAAATCCTTGATAGAGAATCTTTCAGAAAGGAAAATCAAGACACTCAGGTCAGATAATGGAGGAGAATACACTTCAAAAGATTTTGAAGCCTTTTGCAAATCTATTGGGATTAAGAGGGAACTCCCTATAATCCTCAACAAAATGGTGTTGCTGAAAGAAAGAATCGAACTATTATGGAAGCAGTGAAAACCATGATCCATAATCAAGATCTTCCCATGCACCTATGGGCTGAAGCAGAAAGGATAGCAGTATATGTTCAAAATAGAATATCCCATAGTGCACTTGGGTTCAAAACCCCCCAAGAGATGTTCACAGGAAAGAAACCAGAGGTAAGTCATCTCAAGATATTTGGTTGTCCAGTGTTTGTTCATATTCCAAAAGAAAAAGAACCAAATTGGATCCTTCCAGAAAGAAAGGAATCTTTGTTGGATACTGTGAGGTCTCCAAGGCCTTCAGAATATATGTACCAGGCTATCATCACATGGATATTAGCAGGGATGTAACATTTGATGAAGATGCAGCTCTCAAGAAGTCCAAAAAGTTCCTGCATGAAGAAGTATATGAAGAAGATGTAGCTGCTAGAGTTATAGAATTTGCACCCTCTCCCGATGATGAGACTCCGGAAGATCATGATATATTGAAGCCCCAAGAACCTCCATCCATGACTATCTCTCGCAAGAGAAAGCCAGCTTGGGCTCGTGAAATTATTCAAGATGCAGAGAAGTATGGAGCTCCATAAGGCTCCTCGAGAGAAATCAAGAAGCCAAAGCCATTTTCCAGTTATGTGGCTTTGATGTGTGATCTCGTGGACAAAAGGAAGGAATCGATTATGAAGAAACATTTTCTCCTATAGCAAGGTACACTTCCATTAAAACCATCATGGCACTTGCAGCCATGAGGAAGTGGAATTTACACCATATGGATGTGAAAACAACTTTCTTGAATGGTGTCATTGAAGAAGAAGTGTACATAGAACAACCACAAGGATTTGAGGTTGAAAACAAAGAGATGCATGTCTGCAAATTGAAGAAGGCTCTGTATGGGTTGAAGCAAGCTCCAAGAGCTTGGTATGGAAGAATTGATAGTTTTCTGACGAGCTTGGGCTTTACCAAAAGTAAATTTGATCCTAACCTTTACTTCAAGTTTATCGATGATGTACCTGTCATATTATTACTATATGTGGATGACTTATTCCTGACAGGTAATGAGAAGCAAATCTCAGAGTGCAAGAAGAAGCTCGCTGCAGAATTTGAGATGAAATACCTTGGCTTGATTGATTATTTTCTAGGTCTTGAAGTATGGCAGAGCCCAAAAGGAATCTTCCTTAACCAAGGGAAGTATACAGTAGAAATATTGAAAATATTTGATATGTTGGAGTGTAAATCCATGGCCAAACCCATGGATACAAATTTGAAGTTAATATCTGATGCTTAATCACAATTAATGGATATCACTCTATATAGGCAGATTATTGGGTCGTTGATGTATCTAACGAATACCAGACCAAATGTATGCTTTTCTGTGAACACCTTGAGTCAGTATCTGGTTGAGCCTAGACGTGTTCACCTTGTAGCTGCAAAGCATGTGATGAGGTACCTAAAAGGTACAATAGACTATGGTCTCAATTATACTAGAGATCATGACTTCAGACTGTATGGTTATACAGATTCAGATTGGGTAGGAAGTTTCTCAGACAGAAAGAACACCTCAGCTGGATGTTACAGTCTAGGTTCATCCATGATCTCATGGCTAAGCAGGAAACAGTCCAGTGTTGCTCTCAACACTGCAAAAGAAGAATATGTTGCAGCTTGTTCTGCCAGTTGTGAAGCTATATGGATTCAGAAGTTGTTATCGGGTCTATTTGATCTGGAGTTAGATACCACAGTAATTATATGTGATAACCACAGCTGTATAAAGATGACAGAGAACCCCTTGTTCCATGATAATTCAAAGCACATAGAAATCTGTTATTTCTACATTCGTGATATGGTGCAGAAGGGAGTTATAAAGCTCCAATATGTGAGCACCGATTAGCAGGTTGCAGATGTGCTGACTAATCCTCTGTCTCGTGTGAAGTTTGAGCACTTTCGTGACAAGCTTGGTGTAGTCTGAAAGGACTTCCCTCGAAAGGGGGAGTAGTGTTGATGATACCATGATGATGCAATTGGGATTGATCATCCCTATACAATGATCTTGTAATTCCGAAAGGAAGGATAGTCTTAAATTTTGATCCTTAGACTAGAATCCCGTAATTCTAAAAGGAAGAATTGTCTAAGATATGAGTAGTGGACAATGATCCCATAATTCTGAAAGGAAGGATCGTCCAAGTGTGTTGTAGTGGTAGCTCCGTAAATACCGGTTCCTGTAATTCCGAAAGGAAGGATTTCCTGAGCACCACCAGAGTTGTTGGACTAGAGTCCCGTAATTCCGAAAGGAAGGATTGTCCATGATCCTGTAATTCCAAAAGGAAGGATTGTCCATGATCCTGTAATTCCAAAAGGAAGGATCACCAGAGTGGATGGACTGGGTCTCGTAATTCCAAAAGGAAGGACTGTCCATGATCTCGTAATTATGAAAGGAAGGATCACTAGAGTTGATGGACTGGGTCCCGTAATTTTGAAAGGAAGGACTGTCCATGATCCCGAAAATCCGAAAGGAAGGATCACCAAAGTTGATGGACTGGGTCCCATAATTATGAAAGGAAGGACTGCCCATGATCCCTTAATTCCGAAAGGAAAGATCACCCATGTTGAAATAGATCCCGTAATTATGAAAGGAAGGATCATGTGTGTTGCAGATGATGTTCCAGTGTTGCAGAAGATGATGTTCCAATGATGAAGATGATGATGCTCCAGTACTGCATATGATGATGTTCCAGTACTGTAGATGATGATTCTCCAGTGCTGCGGATGATGATGTTCTAGCCTCATGTTGTAGATGATGATACTTCAGCTCTGTACTGAAGATGATGATGTTTGAGCTCTATGCTGCAAATGATGATGTTCCAGCTCCGTGCTGCAG
Organism: Larix kaempferi; assembly: GCA_027924585.1. Taxonomy (NCBI): domain Eukaryota; kingdom Viridiplantae; phylum Streptophyta; class Pinopsida; order Pinales; family Pinaceae; genus Larix; species Larix kaempferi. The sequence continues at coordinate 13,124,802 of BSBM01000099.1, forward strand.
ATGTTGATATGTTACAGCAAGTTGTTCCAGTTGCTGATATTGATGTTGTTGAAGAAATTCCAATGATTTATAGATGTACCAACCAATGTTCCAAATGATATTGTTGATGATGCCTCCTCCTCCCTCCTTCCGATGATGTTGTGTAGAGCCACACAAGTTGTTGTTGTTGTCAGTAGAATACCCTTTTTGTTAAGGGGGAGTGTTGAATTAATGTAACTTCAAAGAATATTCTATTTGTACTTTATTATTGTAACTCTGTCGGAGATGTTTTACCTCTGATCGGGGATGTCATTATTACATTTGGTCATGTAAAATTCATGAGGTAAAACCTCCATTGTAAGTCGGGTCGTTAGTACCCAATAGAATGTAATATAAATATTAATTGAGACTTCCTAGAGAAGTCAACCTAGTTAAGTTATTGAGGCCGACCTAGCTATGTTAAAAGTCAAGTGAAAAGTAAAGTATAAATAGAGAGTGACTTCCTCTCATTTGTACCATTCACTCACTCAAGCATTGCACATTAGAGGAGAGAGGAAGTTTGCGAAGGAGGAGGAGGATTGTACTTGGCTCTATGGTTTGGTTTTGTCTCTCTTCTTTGTGAGACTTATTATTGGGCATTGTACTTTGGTAATCTATATTGAGGAAGTTCTTGTTGGGTTTTCTTCCCCTTGAAGGTTTCCCAGGATATATTGTTGTGTACCTTGTGATTGTGTATCTTTCAGAGATCTTTGTTATGCTTCTGTTGCGAAAATATATTAAATGCTCATGAAGTTAGAATTTAGTCTTTAGTAGCATATAATCTTAACATGCCATGTGTGTTTGTTGGATGAGTGTTCTAAAATATCCCACATGGATAAAAATGATGAGACAGAGGTGAAATATCCCACATGGATAATGCCAACAATATTTTTATAGTTCATGGCTCATGACAAGGTTCTGATGGCTTCCTTTCATGGTTGTTTAATTCCTTAGTATGAAAACCTCTTTTTCCAAGGTAAAATTCTTTTTTTTCTCCTCTACACCATTACAAAAACTAGCCCCTCCTTTCCATTTGAATTTCCCATCTTTGCATGGATGAAAAATGGCAAGAAGAGTTCCAATCCAAAACTTCCTAGACCTTAGAAGTTAGGGGGAACAAGTGGCTATTTTATAGGAAGTGGTTGCCCAGATCTAGGAATTGGTGATATCCAGTACTTCTCTTGTCTCTCATTAAACTATAGGCTAGGCTCAACATCATAAAAAAGTGAAGGGTTTGGTGATAGCAAGATGGATAAGGCATATTAATATTCCTTTAGCCTTTCCTCTCTTGTGGTATCATATCCCCTTTAGGAACTCATGCTTAGGAAGTCTTGGTTGTTTTATTAACTGGAAAATATCCATGTTTACAAATATTCAAAATCACCTTGATAAATCTACTTCACGATGTACTAAAGAATAGTAAAAACAAATATCTATGCAAAGCATCTAAGCATATTTAGGATCAAGTTCATATCATTTCAAGGGATTGAAAACGGGACATTACATCCCCTCCCCCTTGAATAACATTATATTGGGTGTTATTTTATTGCAACAATGTTTATCACTAAAATAAGAGTGGATATGCCTCTATCATGGAATTCTTCATCTCCCAAGTAGTCTCATTAGGTCCAAAGCACTTCCAATGCACTTTTACCTAAGCAATGGCTCAATTTTAGAGCAATGTTATTTTCTTGTCTAGGATGCAAATGGATTTTGGCTAGAACTCTTCCTCTAGTTCCACCTAAATCACAACCCAATCAATAACATGGTTAGGATCATGTATATATTTCTTAAGCAATGAAACATGAAAACAATCTTGTGCTTTAATATTAATTGGCAATGCAAGTTTATATCCTACCAGTCCCATCATTTCTAGGATCTCAAATGGTCCACAATGTCTAGGTGTAAGCTTGCAACAAGTTCCCAATTTCATTGAACTCTTTCATGGTTTAACTTTAAGATAAACGTGTTATCTAAATTTAAAATATTTATGCATTATGTGCTTGTATACATAACTCTTATGCCCATCTCGGGTTATATTTAGATTTTGTTTGATCTTTGATAAACTCTTGTTCCATTTTTAAAGCATTTCTAGTCCAAACATGACTTTGTACATTGGATTATCCCAACTCACAAGAGTATTACATCTTCTGCCGTAAAGAAGCCTCAAATGGACTCATTTTCAATGATGCCTGCTATCCATTGTTGTAAGGTAATTCTATTTGGTGCAAGTAGTCTTTCCAGTTAGTTGGTTTGTGCATGACATATATGCAAAGTATGTCTTCTAGTATCTGATTTGTGTTGTCTGTCTACCCATATATTTGTGGATAATAGGTAGTGCTAAAGTTTAATTTCATGCCCAAGACCTCAAACAATCCTTTCCGAAAATTTGATGTAAATTTTGAATCTTTGTCTGATATAATTGTTGTAGGCATCTTGTGCAACCTAAAAAATTCCCTCATAAAGATGTCGACAATGTTGACTACTTTGTGTGTCGATTTTATGGGATTAAAGTGAGCAACTTTGCTTAGTTTTTTTATCACAATGATGATAGCATCATGTTGTTTCATTGTCCTGGGTAGTCGCTTGATAAAGTCCATTTTTATTACTCCCCATTTCCACTCGGGAATTGGCAACTGTTGTAAAAGGCCTGTTGAATGTTGGTATTCAGCATTGACCTGCTGGCATTCAATTCATTGTGCAATGTATTCTACAATATTCATTTTCATTCTAGGCTAACAATATTGTTTCCTTGTTGTATAAATCATCTTTTGGTACCCTGGGCATGTTGAGTAAGGTTTCTTGTGTATTTCATCCATAATGAGCATTTTTAACTTTACTGGATTAGGAATATATAGTGTATCTCTGGAGATCAGTAGTCCTCCTCCAGTCATGTGGTAACCATTATATTAATGTTCAAGTTGTTCTTGCTGCAAACTGTTTCTTACTTCAGTGAAGTGTTCATCACACAAGGCTTCTTTTACTTCAATTTTTAAGTCATATTCACAAGTACTGATGGATTCCATATGTATCACTTGCATATTTCTGCTAAGTGCATCAAGTACTTTACTTTCTTTTCCTTTTATGTGTCTTATCTCAAATTCATATTCACTGATAAAAACCGACCATCTAGCCCATCTAGCATTCAAGTGTAGCTTATCAAAGAGGTACTTTATTCCAATGTTCCCCCAAGGTTCTGGGATGGGGGGACGTGGGAGCGGGGAAACGCACATTCGAGACGCGTGGAGACCATCACCAAATTTTAGGGAAATTTGGGGGGGCAGGGGGACATCGAGGTCAAACAAATTATAAAAAAATAAAAAATATGAAAAATATAAATCCCAACAATAACAATTCATCCTATGTAAATTAGTAAATACTACATTCATCATTGTGCAATCATGCAATGTAAATCAAAATCTAATAGGATTAGGAGGTTCGGAGTTTCGTGGGGGGACGTCCAGGACTACGTTGTTGGGAGCAGGGAGCGAAAGCGGGTAGCGGGAAGCGGGAGCGAAGCGAAAAGCGAAATTTTCAAAAGCTTCCGGGGTGGGAGCGTTTTTTATATAATATATATTTTTATATATTTTGATGCATATGCAAACAAAACCATGTGCATCCATCAGAATTCAAACCATTATACACAAATATGCAAAGTTTCTCATGTATATAGCAAGTAAGAGTGCATACAACCAAAATAGCACCGAGTGCAATCCATATCTGAACCAAAGTACATCAATAAATAGGCTATAAACTAGGGATTTTTCAAAAATTAGTTTTGAGGCCACCAACATCAATCTGAACAATTAGCACCACCAACATCAAGGTACATAGAGGGGTTGATGTATTTGATTGAATGCCAATCCCATACCCTCATACATGATAGAATACAGTGGAAACATTGCAATCCTGAAAACGGTTAAGTCTGTTGAATTTTGAATGGGATCAAAAATTCTACTTTTTGCATTTGAAGTCCGATGAGGTTGGAACCACTCTCAAACATCCTGAAACAATTAACGGTAATGTTAAAAATTTAAGTAAAAGGATAGAAAATGAAAGATAAGGAGAATGTCAACTTTTACTTTAAGAATTTAATATTATCATGTAAAGCTACTGATGATCACTAAGGTTAGGTTTTTAACTTTTTTTCTATTAGAATAGTATTTTCCTCCTTTATATAGCATTAGCATAGGCCTAGGGTTAGTCCCCCCCCACTCATCCCTTAATTTTTTGCTTTTTTTTAAGAAAAATTGAAAAAAAAAGGAGGGAGCGTTTTTTTTTTGCAAGGAAGCGAGCTTCCTAAAAACGCTCCCATACGAGAGCGTTTAGGGACCGTGTTTTCCCAGCGCTTCCTTTGGAAGTGAGCTTCGGGAGCGGGGGCGGAGGGGGGGGGGCACTCCTACGCAACGTAGGTCCAGGAGTTTCGAAATTTCGTGGGGGGGCATCCAGAAGGTTCGAAGTTTCGTGGGGGGACGTCTAGAAGGTTCGCAGTAGAGTGAAACGTTTCTCTTTGCATTTCGCCAAGGTTCGCCCAAAGAGAAACGTGGAGAAACGTTTCTCCCAGAGTCCCCCTGTCCCGGGGATGTAGGAAACGTGAGAAACGCGCCCCCGACCCTGCGGGACGCGTCCCCAAGGAACAATGCTTTATTCCACTATAATCTGTCATCAATAAAAATTTCTCTCCCATCAAGTAATGATGCCACATTTTCAATGCATGAATTATAGATCAAGTTCTATGCCATGAGTGACATGGTTCTTTCCATGTTCTTTTTAGTTTTCTAGACTTATAACTCACTACGTGGTTATTTTGCATAAGAACTCAACAAACTCTTTCTTTACATGCATCTGTACATATGACTAAATTTATGTTTGGGTCTGTTATTTTCATAATTTGTGCACTAGCAATAAGGTGTTTCAAATGCTGGAAAATTACTTCACATTCCCCAAACCACACAAAATTTGTTACTTTATTCCTCACTTCATTTTTACACATCAACTTATGGGATTACACTTTTATTTCTAATTTTTTCCCTCACTAGGGCTCTTTGAGTGATGCGCACCTCTTGAGGATTATCATGTTTGTTAATTTGGGGATAAATCTTTGAAGTCTTTGCTCTTGTTTCTTTGCTAAGGTGATGCTAAGAGTTGTTTGCTTGACACATGCACAAGAAGGTATCTAAGTATTTCTCTTGATGTATTTTTGTTAAATGATGGATATATGCTTGTCTAAGGTTGAATGGTAGCCACTGGAGTTGCATTTTTCCCTAGCATAAGTCATTTTCTGGCCTTTAGTTACCCTAGCATTGTCAACTTGAGTTTTAGGTCTCCAAAGTTTGTCTTAGCTAGGGCATCCTCAACCAACCCTTGTAGTTGTTGAAGAAGACCTAGCTTTCCAAACTTGGCAAGCACCATCTCAAGAGGAAGGCCATCCTCATTGATGCTCTAGGGTTAGGTGAATTTCATTCATGCAAACCCTAGGTTGTTCATCTACTCATCTAACCTAAATTTCTGAGTTTTGCAGTTGCACATATTATATTAGATTAGTCTTATGTCTTTATTTTCTGAGTTTGTAGATGTTGTAGATATTATCTTAGTTAGATTTTTATTTTTTTTAGCTAAATTTTATGTAAAGTTTTATAAATTTTAAGTTATTAAACCTTAAATTTCTGAGTTTTATGCCCTAACTGCAAAAACTACTCTAACCAACGACCCCCCTTTGTTCCTCTCTCCTACCTTCGTTTTACATCCTCCCTAACTCGCCTCCCTCTCTTCTTTCTCCCTGTACCTTCGGCCTCCCCTTTCTCTCACTCGTTGGCCACCTGTTGCAACCTGCTCCTCTGCTCTTTATTTGCTGCAACCTGCTGCCCTACCCGAAACTGTTCCTTTCCTCCATCCAATTTGTTGCTGCTCCCTTCCTTCCATCCCCTTCCCTTCTCCACTCCTTCCAGCTCCCTTTTCCTTCTTCCCTGCTGCCCTGTCCGAAATCCTTCTATCACCTTTACACAGGTCTGCAGTATTGCAGACCCTGTGTGTTAATCCTAGTTCCATCTTATCACCTGTCACACACACAAAAATAAAAACGGAATTAGCAATCAAAGACCTGATTGGTATCTTTTAAAGTTAGGACAAGGTTAACTCTTTAAAATAGTTAATACAGAACTGAGGTTGCTTGATGTAGGTTGCATTTCATTTTGTGGTGAAGATCTTACTCTTGGAAGGCTGAATTTGGTCATCATAAGATCTGATTTTTTTTACATTTCATCTACTGCACTTTTAATACTTTTTATGCTTTTAAGATTGACCTAAGGCACCACTATAACTCACGAATGCTGGTTATTGGTTATTAAGGAAATGATGGTTATTGGTTATATGCTGGTCTGTGCATTCCTAAAGTAATTTACTGTGTAATTATAATTCTGATTTTTACCTACCTACAGATCTGAAAAATACATACGTTCATTTGAAAATCTACTTTTGTGATAATGCTATCTATTGAGTGCTAAAGTGATTGATATAGCTTTGATCTTGCTTGATAATATTCATGCTTGTTAAACTCGGTAATTGAATATCTACTTGCCATATTTCATATATAATGATTTCGGATTAATCTTACATTCTTCTGATTGTTGGTTAATGGTGTTTATTGAATGATGTTGAACATTGAATTAGTTCACACTTAGTTAATAATTCTTATTTGGTGAATGACCTTTGCACTCACGTTCTTATTGATTGGTAGATGGTTATTATCTCTTGAAGCATTGTTATTAATTGCTTGGTATAAGTGAAATGACTATTGGATAAATGACCTTGAATGATTTTTCTTGATGAATTAGAGCTTAATTGATTATTCCTAGTGATCTCACTTTGCCTAATTTGCATATACTATTACCGAATGATTAATCATTATATTATCTTGACTCCATTTAGGCACTGGTCTAACTAATATTTACATAGAAAACATAGTGTTTTGGTTGCATCAATGTCCTACAGGTTACAAAAGGATACTTCTCCTCGGGGGTTATGACGCCCCGAAGAAGTTAGAATCATGATCGAGGTGACATTGGATCACTTTTCTTATTTTTGCTTATCGGGAACTAATCCTGCTAGTTTGCCCGATAACAGGTACCCTTAGGAAAAACACCTAATTAAAATTGAAAATTAATCTCTTCATTGATGAATGTCAAATGGTAGCTTCGTATTTATACACAACTTAAGAGTATGGTGCTTTCTCCAAGAGGGGCTATGAGCCTAAGTGTACAAGTTCAACCTTAACCAAACCTAGAAATACAATAATGATTACAATATAAGGTCGGCCATGCCCGAAAGTGAAGCTTACACCTTTTTAAACAAAAGCCCATCTTTAGTTTTGAAAAGTCTTCAAGACATTACATGACCATATTTAGTCTTAAAAACAGTCTTCCAAACACAAACACAAGAAGGCCATCTTTAGTCTTAAACAGCTTTCTGAACATAAAAAGTCTCCATTCAGATTCCTTAGTAAGTTTGCATTTTTGGCAGTCTTGAAATTTGACTTATTACATATATTTATGACTGTTTTAACTGATATGTATTTCTTCTCTAGATTTTTCTCCATAGATGGAACAATTAACTTGCTACTGCAGCTTCTCAAGATGTCATGAAATTGTCAATATAAATGCTGAGGAGCAAGTAGGAACAATATACATAACATGTCTTGACTTGATTGATTGAATACCTGATGATGCAAATAAAAAATTCGGGGCAATTCACAGGAAGTATTTGAAGTGGGTAGACTTTACAAATGGTAGAGTGTGAGGGTCTGTACGTTGATGCGTTTTTCCTTTCGATATATAAATTATTGGGAAAACCATCGGGTTAACATGTTTTTCTCAATCACATATCTGTGTACTCTCCGAGATTATATGGTACGATGCCATTATATTGTTACACAGATGGGGCAGAACTTTTACTTTATGGTCATTATCCATATATTTTGTCGAGTTCAAGGCTTATTAGTTATCATTAAAAAGCATGGAAATAGTTCGTAGAAAATGCTAATGTTTATGCCCTAGATGTTAGAGAGAGGATCTGTTAAAGGACGAAAGAGGAAGAGCGTGGCAAAAATCAGGGTGGCAATATATTATTCTGTGCATTATGAGAGTTTTTACGCCTGTTAGACAGCATTAAAGGATGTTTATTGTAATCTTGTGCATCTTCAATTTTAGTAGCCATTAACAATGGTCATTTATTAAACATTTTTTTGTATTGCAGATGAGACTGTTCGGGCTGCTATATGAACAGATCTACTGGTGTTTTCCTTCCACCGGAATTTGGAAGGTGCTAACTTGATGTCATCCAGTGCTTTATAATGTCAAATTGGAGGAAGCTTTGTTATGCCTTATTGATGCTTCGTAGCATCAACATGGAGAAAGCTTGTTATCCTTTATAAGTACTTTGTAAATTGTCTTGCTGAAAACCTGTTTGGTTGCGTTATGCCTTCAAGCTGGGTAAAAGAGATCCCACATCTAACAAGTCATAATTATGGCTTTGGAACTGTTTGTTTCTAAAGTGAGTAAATCATGGCAGCAATCCATGATTTGACAAGTCTACCTTCTTTGGCATTTGGATGCAATCTTTCTTATATCCCAATTGATGCAGTTCGGTTTGACCCAAGGCCATAAAAATTGCAGAAGATGCTCAAGTATTTGCCTATCTAATAGGACCAAATCTTTCCCAGTTCATGTCAGCTAATTGGATTATTAGAGATGCCCCTATTGTAGATGATAGGTGGAAGCAGCATTTGAGATTTCAGGTTAATATTGCAGCATTTGAGATTATTAGAGATGCCCCTATTGTAGATAATAGAGATGCCCCTTTGCTTGTCTAATATCCTGCATTCAGTACCATTCTAATCAATTCATTTGTCTGAAAGCAAAGTTGGTTTCATTGTCACTGGTATTCAGTCCAAGCTAAAGACAGTGAATCAAAATGGCAAGCAGAATGATAAAAGAGGAGATAAACCAATGATAGGAAAAGGAGATTGAAAACTACCTTTGATCCTATATTAGAAGAAATAATTTTGTCTATGAACTAGTACAAAAGTTATTGTTTCTCAGAAAGCTATTGCTAATTCTTGGATTAGTGTTTAGAGTGCTCTTTAGATGGACAATGGAGAAAAGTCAGCAAGAAATTAGCAGCATTTGATGGACAAGTGTGGAAGTATTATAAACTTTTAAAGAGCTAGAAAGTTACATTATAACAAGAATTGATACAGAGCACCAACAAGAGTGGTTTGTCACTTGTTAAACCAAATATTAAGAATGACTCTAACTATCCATAGCCTTGAAACATATGAATAAGTACTCTAAAGGGTCCATTAGACAAGCACTGATGATGATTAGATATAATAGAATGGTGAAAGTTGACTCAAACTTTAGAATGAATGAGTGCAAATACAATATAGAGAGTTGACTATGAAGATTAGCCGGGAAGAGATTTGGTATACAATTTTTACGCAAAACAATCATTTGAATGATGATTATTCATTCGTCAGGATCCTATATTGCTACATGATGAAGTTTTATGATTAAGAAAGATTAATTCTAAGTGGGATTTATATTGTTAGATTTGTGAAGTTTATGGTACCCACAATACTAGGATATTATTTAAATATAATTTAAAGAACTGGAAGGTTTGATGTGATATTTGTAATTTAAACTATAATCCACATTAGAATGATCACACAATGTGAGGCAAATAAACTTGTTACAAACATAAAATAATAAAATATCTAATAATAAATTACAATAATTACTAATAATAAATATCGTTTATAATTTATGAGGAGATGGGACTCCTCAATAAAGGTGCCCAAGCTATATTTAAGCCATCCATTCATTGTAAATTAAACATCATCTATCATCACTATATTATTTCATTATCAAAATGTGGGATTTCGAATATTTGTGGGCATTTTAGAATTATTACTGACGTTAAGAAGCTTTTACGTTTCAATGGTATCAAAGTGAAGTTACCGTAAACCACACGTGGTTTCTTAATAAGTGGGTTTGGGTTTTTTCTCCAATAACAAACAAAAAGTGAGATTTGAACCTAAGTGGGGAGGGTAACAATCATTCCTCCCAACCACCCATTCTACACCATTTTACAAAAATTAAGGGGAAAATAAGATTAGAAGAGCATCAAAAGAAGATTTTTTACAAGAAGAATCATATTGAATATTATTTATTATATATTTAGTTCATTACATTGTGGGGAAAATCTAGTTATTGAAGATTATTACCCTTTGAAATTGAAACCAAATAAGAAGGCATAAATTCAAGTCCAAAGAATAACTTCTTTTTAAGTCGAAGACCATTATCATTGAAGAATTTGAAGTGAAAATAAGACCAAGTTATCGTCCAAGAAATTGACTTATGACGAATTCAAAATCAAAATTGGAGCCAAAGCTACAAGCAGCATTGGACGAATTAGAGCAATATAAAGCGACCAATAAAGATTTTCAATTTGAGATTAGGAAGCAAAAATTGTTTACTCATTCAGAAGAACGAGAGAATCAACGCTTGAAAGATAAAAAATATGAGTTAGAAAAAGCTAATAAAGAATTCAAGAAAATGTCATCAAATAAAGATGAGAAAATATCACATTTAGAAACTCATAATCAAAAGCTTGAAGACCAAATCAGAAAGTCAAAAAATGACGAAGAATCACCATATACAAGCAATAACGATTTAAGAGAAGAAATAAAGCATCTAAACAAACTCATCATGGACAAAGATGCAGAATTGACACAAGTCCAGAGAAAGTTAGAAAGTCAAGAAGCCGAGAATTGCCGCCTTCAACAACAGATTAGTGAACTCCAGCAGAAAGAGAACGACACTACAACTGTCAAAATCATGTTATCAAATAACACTGAAGAAATATATCGGTTAAGAAACCATAGCAAGACATTAATTGGAAAAATCAGGAAGTTAAAAAGTACTAAGAGGACAGAACAATCAAACGAAGATATCGAAGGAAAACTACTGGATAAAGAGGAAGAAGACCAACAACTGAGAAATTTTAATCAAGAACTAGAGGAACAAATCAAGAAGTTAAAAGAGGAAAAAAAGTCGCAAGACGAAGGTTAGAGAAGATTCATAGTGTGCAAATCCAGAAGGAAGCATCTAGACTCTCCTGAAAACAAGTTCAAGTTGAGGAAGAAGAAACAAAAATGAATCGATCCTCATCACAGTTAAAAAAGAAGTCAATCCACCAAAAAAACTAACAATAAAAACTCCTTATCGACACCCCAATTATAAAATTCATTTTGGTGATATATGATATGACCACCTTTGGACGAAATTTGACCAAGATATGGTAAAATAAATCAATGATTTTTTTGGGGCATTTTTGGTGATGTTTAAAAAAATAAATTAAAGAAACAAGGCAAATTGTGTGCCACCACAAGCATGGGGAGTCTTATGCATGAAAACACCAAGTGAAAAAAGAAGGGGAAAAAATAAGGCCTAAGGGGAATTTGTGGTGGTTATTATCCAAAACTAAATTACCCGCCTCTTAAAAAAAGGAAATAAAGATTTAAATAAAGAGCTTCGATTGTCATAATTTATAATTGGATGGTAGTGTTTTGACAAATCCCTTGTCCACTTCAAGTAAAAAGAGTGAGCGTTTTCCCATGGAGGCATTGAAAACACACATAGTTGTGTCTATTTCTTGTCACTTTTTGAGCATACAAGAGAAATTTGTACAAATCTCGTCCATTTGGAGTAGCACAAGAGAGACATGTCCCATATAAGGAAATTGGAACATCTCCAACCCTAAGAATTGAGAAGGAAATTGAAATTTTCACATCAAGTGTTGGACACTCTTTGAACATTTTTTCCTTTGGTGAGTTGCATATGGGATTGGACACTTCCTTGGCTTGGCATTGAAACCTTATATGATTGGGAGTAGAGTAGCTTTTTCATTATGTGTGTGTGTGTTGGGTGTGAGTGTTGTGAAATATCCAACATGGACATCAATGTGAGATGAAGGTGGTTTGTGAGGCATTACCTGCACCAAAAGCTTTATCAACATGAAACATGGCTTTGGGGTACAAGTTTCTAAGCTAATGTAATATCATCTCCACTCACTTTGGTATTAGCATTGCCTATGGATCAGTGTTATCAGAACTAGACCAAAACTAGCAAAATCATCTGGTCTGACTAGTTTCATGGTCGTACCAGTCTGGTTCGAGGTTTTAGACCAGGAAAGGCCAGTGCCATACCAAAACCCATTGGTTTCGTATGGAACCGGTAATAAATGCCTGAACCGGTCAATTTTGTACAAAACTGTCTTGTTCGGTATAGATGCATATGTCAACCATGAAAATAAAAATAAAGAAAGGTAAAATGGAAAGCCTAAAACTAACACTTGACCCTAATAATTACTGGTAATATTAAATTCTTAAATCTCTAACATTACCATTAATTATTTCAAGATGTTTGAGAGTGGTTCCAACCTCATCAAACTTCATATGCAAAAAGTAGAATTTATATGAAACATGGCTATGGGGTACAAGTTTCTAGGCTAATGTAATATCATCTCCACTCACTTTGGTATTAGCATTGCCTATGGATCAGTGTTATCAAAGCCAGAACAAAACCAGCAAAATCATCTGGTCTGACTAGTTTCATGTTCGTACCATTCTGGTTCGAGGTTTTAGAACAGGAAAGGCTAGTCCCATACCAAAACCAATCGGTTTCGTATGGAACCGGACTTAAATGCATGAACCATTCAATTTTGTACAAAACTGGCTTGTTCGGTACAGATGCATATGTCAACCATGAAAATAAAAATAAAGAAAGGTAAAATGGAAAGCCTAAAACTAACACTAGACCCTAATAATTACTGGTCATATTAAATTCTTAAATCTCTAACATTACCATTAATTATTTCAAGATGTTTGAGAGTGGCTCCAACCTCATCGAAATTCATATGCAAAAAGTAGAATTTTATATCCCATTTAGAATTTAACAGAGTTAACATTTTTCAGGATTCCAATGTTTCCATTGGATTCTATCATGTATGGAGGGTATGGGATTTACATTTAATCAAGAGAATCAACCCCTCTATGTAGTTTTTGGTCGACTAGTTTTTTGGTTCGGCTTTTTATTTTATTTTATTTTGGTCCAGTTCAAATTTTTGGGGTTGATTAGTTCGATGACTGGTCTGGTTCTAGTAACATTGCTATGGATTGTTCCTTGTGGGCCCTTTTTTCATTGTGGTTGTTATCCATATGATGTTACAAGTGTTGCGTCCCAAACTTGCACTTCTTTTGGTAAAGCCCTAACACACAGGTGCAATCTTGAGGAACTTGGAGGAGTTATCCAATGTCACCACAATAACACCCTCCTACTCTTTAGGCCAACTCTCGTCCAGCACAAAAGGGGGGAATTCCTATGAAAACCTAAGCCATTCAGATGATAGTCACAAGGAGTAATTTCTTGACTTAGGAAAACAAACATGGATTCTGATTTTTATATATGTAATTTCCAGATTTGGGACAACCAAAAGGAAAGTTAATTTGTCAAAGATTGAGGCTAGTTGGTCTTAAGATTAGTGCCTAGGACACTTTTGGGGCATATGGAATCTATAAGGAAGCAAGTATCAATGGTTTTCTTATGAATATCATATCATGCTGACCACTAAAACTGATTTATCTTGAGAGCAACCTGAATTAAGAATGACCTCAAAATATGAAATGAAGGGTACATCTATTACAAGATGGTGCATTTACAACTAATCTGAATTAAGAAATAAGACATGTGAATATATTTTCCAGCATTATAAGTAAAGATATAAGAGGGGGATTAACCACAAATAACATATTCTAACTCGGACAAGAGTTACGAAATTTATAGATAAACAGGCATGATGTAAGAAATCGGTATGTTTATCTTAAATAATAAGGTTCCAAAAATGTGTCTCAAGCTCCAACAAACACCTATCAATAGTCTCGAGTAGTTCTTTAAATTCTCAACAACCATTACAAGTGGGAGTAGCCTCTATTATATAGAGTTCTAGGCTCAAACCTCCTCAATAAAATATAATTTATAGTTTAAAACCGTATATCTAATCTTGGAATGAAAAAACATAACTATTAACCATCAACTAACTTGAATGAATAAGTCAAGCAATAGATAAAATATACTTGATGAATAGTGTTTATGCCACATGTGGTTCTCCCCTCATGCAAAATGACCTCCTAGGTCTTGGGCATTTGACCATGTAATAATATTCATAAAATGATAAACATTGAACAATACGCTCCAAGAGTGCACCGTGAAACAACCCTTCACAAACATAATAGGATGGTCCATGAACTAGTGCGCTCTACTAGATCCACAACCAAATATTCTATAGAATGTAATTTGGTTAGGGTTTGAGAGGAATGTAACTACCTTCACCTTGACACATATGCCATAATAATTAAATGTTGGAACGCTCCTCTAGGAGAGTGGACAAATCAACATACCACAACCTTTAGATATGATAACATAATCACATCCATACATGTGCCCTTGACAAGTGTGCAATGGGACCACATTGACCAAGCAAGATAATGATAAAATCATCCTTGAAGAGGTGCGTCCTAGGTAGATGTGCCAATGTAAACACCCTCTTCAATATAATAATAATTCTTGCCCAGTCAAAGGACTGAGGGCACTCTTCAAGAAAGGCTCTACACCGCCAAATAATATAAAATATGCAAGGAAGAGGTGCACCCTAGAAAAATGCACAAGAACTCTTTGGACCACTTGAATCATGCCATATAATATATAAAATGATCCATGAGAGGTGCACCCTACAAAGATGTGCAAAGTTAGAATTTTTCTTCAATAAACAATATAATAATTAGCCAAGTCTAATGTGTCTTTACATAAAGTGTGTTTCTTTAGTATGCATTTGTACTTATGTAATCCAATGGTCATGATATGCTCTGTACATAAAGTGATATGATGGTCCATGTTTTCCTTGATCTTAACAACTATATTGACCTATGGCTTAACACCCGATTGGTCCATGATCTCTATTTAAAGAGCATGGAGAGTCATTTGTTGAATAATTGATTGTGAAAAACTTATATGTGGGTGTTCCCATGAAGATGGGTAACACATTTTTGCAAGCGGAGGGTGCGAGAATGTTGAAAAATGATCTCGATCGAGCTATTGTTAAGCCCTCGAGGGAGCTTTCAAAAGCTCGATTGAGGGCTTAATAAAGCGCTCGATCGAGCTTTTAAACCCTTGATAGAGAACATAAGGTCACATGTTCGATTGAGCTTAGAAGCTTGGTCGAGATATTACTGGGATGAAATATCCAAAACAAAAGGTTGTGGCTTAGTAGGCGCCCGTGGAATTCCAAAGCTCGATCGAGCTTTATAAAGCTCAGTCGATATCTTGACCTATAACAAGTTTAAAACGAAAAAAACCCCAGACCTTATCTTATTTCAATGCGTCTGTTGCATAGGAGCTCGACCGAGGAGTATAGAGAAGCTATGTTGATTTGACTGAGGACTGCAACTTGCCACCAGCCACCTCTTCTTGCTACCATGGCCTCCACACCCAAAGGTAGGCAACTCAAAACCCCCAAAATTAGTTCTTCTATGCATTGATTGAAAGTGTTGTTTTTTTAGTAATTTTAATGAAGATTTTGTGAAATTTGTTCAAAACCCTCAAAAATCAGATCTTCTAAAAGTGTTGAGTCAAGTATTTCTCCCTGTGCTCCAGCCGTACGCGACCCAACATGCTCTTGACAACCCAATAAAACATAACAGTGTGCTCGTATAAACCTTGGTGTCCATGCGAGGAACCTGGGTCATTAATCCATGGTTCCTACGCAGCTTCGTCCAACGAAGGGTCGACACCCTGCACCTCCCTCTAGACACCATGCTCTAACATCTCGACATCCGCCCGAATGGTTGCAGGAATCAAAGAGTGATATGTCCAAGCGACCTGAGTCGTGCGCAATTTCTCCCGACTTGCTCTTCGACCCCCTCTTCCCTCCATAACCTCCCTAGTCCCCACATCATTAATGCTTTTGCTCAAACCCACTCCTGTCTTGCTCTCCCTCCCAGCCTTACTCCAAGATTCCTCCTCGCCACCCTGAACAATGCGGAGTACCACCACCCCACGTCGAATG
The DNA here is from genome assembly GCA_027924585.1 of Larix kaempferi. Classification (NCBI taxonomy): domain Eukaryota; kingdom Viridiplantae; phylum Streptophyta; class Pinopsida; order Pinales; family Pinaceae; genus Larix; species Larix kaempferi. The sequence goes on from BSBM01000099.1 coordinate 13,140,996, forward strand.
TAAATGAAACCACACAGCTCGGAAGAGGTTACCACCCCGTCGATAATGAAAATTCGAAAAATAGAAAAACTCGACCACCTATTGCCCGGTTTATCGGCCTTTCCCCCATTAATTTTCGTAATGGGAATAGTTATGTCTGTTCGTTGCTCGTATGGAGCCTTACCTCAACCGTCCTCCACAAAGCACTTCGCATGAACTCTCCTTGATCTTGGATCTCCCTCATCCTAACACCATCGAAAACCATTACTCTCCCACCTACCAGCATAATAACTTTTATTCTGAACCACGTGTTGGGACCCTCCCACCACCTGTCCCTAGAATTGACGCCTAATTTCGTGTATCCTCACCCACATCCGAGGGAGTAAAAAATTGATGTTGAAAGAGGAATGTTTTCCAATTGTATCTTGGTCAATTTTAGAATTATTATGATGAGTGGATTACAGGAAGGGGGTTCCGATATACCTGTAAGGTACATGGAATATGTCCGGACTTTGCCCAAGGTGGTTCTACACAAGAAAACGTGGGATAGATCGGATTCACAGGGGTGTGTCCAACACTACACCAATCAAGGGTGTAGTTTGACGGGGGCTCGCGGTCACTATCTAGTTGTTCCCGCTTTCTTTGCGAACTTTTCCCACAACAATGTAAATATCGTGACGTTGGATTTCCGTCCTCTTAGGGGAGTTGTTTTTTATTAAAAGTGTGTTGTTAATTAGATGTGAAAAGTTATGAAATGAAAGACCCAGTTTTTTATTGTTCCAAAGGTTCGACCAGGCGAAACTAGTCTACGATGGACAAGAGCATACGCGGAGGGTAATGCCAAATATTCGTTCTGATTTTGCAATTCAAATAAAGTTGTGATGCAAAAAGGTAAATGAACCTATAAAGCAAATAGTGTTGTACTAATTACTATTGATTAAGGTCACTTTTCTAATCATACACCACTAATCAACACATCTTTTAGGTGGTGGCGAGAGCATACTTTGCGAACACAAAATCGTACGCTACTTGATTGCAAAAAGGAAATTAATCTAAACTTGCAAAAATGAAACTAAACTAACCTGCAAGAAAGGAAATTTTAATCTAAGGGTTAGTATCAACAAACCAAAGCAAAAGGAAAAATCACACCAAAAAGGAGGCGATACAGGTTCCCCCAATGGGGGAAGGGGTGTGACACTGTGGATCCCACTTGATTCTTTTATTAATGGTTTTTTACAATGGTTAAATAAGGCCTCTTTACCCTTATAAGTTCGGATGAAATAGGTTACAAAAAAAAGATGGAAAAAGGCCCTTTTTGGAGAGGGATTTGAGGAGGCATTTTGGAAGGCTCAAATATTGAAATTTTTGCTAGCACTTCTGCTTGAACTGTCTATAAAGGAAAAAAAATGGAAATCTAAATTTGTTAAAGTGTTAGTGGTTTAAACAAAACTAAAATAAAAATCTCACTACCTAGTACTTGGAAAAATTGCAAATTCAAGTACTAAAACCATAGATCTAATTTTTAAGATTATGAATGAAGTAAAACACTTTAAATCTATATCTTTTCAATAACAAGTAATATTATGAATTCAAATCTAAATCTGATATATACTTGTTATCATATGAGGAACCAATGACCAACTAACCAGGAAGTAGATTTTAGTTTAAGAGAAAGAAGGTGAAGAATCCCAGAAACTAGAATGAAGAAGCTTGAAAGTTCTTCGCTTTTGGTGGAATGTAGAGGGTGTTTGTCCTTGAAAGAAATTGAATATGAGGAGGATGCAAGTAAGATCCATCTCCTCTCCATGTAAGGCTACCTGCAAGCTTAACAATCCTTGCACAAAAGCAATGGTCAAATGAGGGTATTTACAAATAATATAAGATTAGAAACCATACAAATCAAACAAGAATGCACGCATATCCAATAGATCTACCACTAAAAAATAACTAAGAGTACAAATCAAACAAGAATGCACCCTTACCCTACTGGGAAGTACCTCCCCTATTGTTATAGGTCAAACTTGCACCTCTCCGTCCGTGATCACCCTGAGCTGCTGATCACACAAAAGGACAACTTGGATGGAGGAGCATGTTGACCTTGGATGATATGACAACTCATTCCATTTTCCTGACATTATTGGAAAACCCCAAAAAATATCCTTTTGAGATATGAGCGCTACTCTACTCAAAGAGACTAGCTCCCATACGCTACTCCACTGTATAATAGTAGCGCCCATATCCAAGTATACGCTACTCCATTGTAGCATAGTAGCGCTCACAATTTAAAATCGATTGAGCACTAGTTGTTAAGCACTAGGGTAGCACCCTATACGCTACTACACTGAACAAGAGTCGCGTACATCTTAAAAGATGATTAAAAATAAATTAATTCATCGAGGAGGATTAGTTGATGGCAGTTTCCTAACTCCCCCAACTTCCTCCATAACTACATATCGACCTGAACTGCTTCTTTAATCATATAAATACCAAGAAGGTTAAAGGAGAAGGGTTAGAAATTGGAGTTAGTGAGATTGATTAATGGGAAAACTTTGAAGAAGCTTGCATTGGAGGAGTTGTTGCTAAAGACATCCAAGCCAGAGCCCAGAATCTAGTTGCAGGAGCCTGTTTCATGATCAGGTATACTTGTACATCATTCTATTTTGACAAATAAAGGTCAAAGTGTCTTTCTTGTTCCAATTTGAATGTGTTGTGAAATGGCATTTTAATTTGGATCTGTTTTGGTCAATGCTGAATGTTAAACATTGTTTTTGTTTCTTTCAAGCTTTATATATTGCCCAAAATGTTTTGAGAAAGGTATTGTTATTGCAGGTTTGCTAAAGGAAAGGTGGATTTGGAAGTTGAACACGGGATCAAGTCAAGGCTAGGATCAGACTTCGATTAAAAGGTGTGTTCCCAAGATCTACAACTTCTTTCTTTTTTGTAAATGTCTCTGTAATAGCATCAATACACTTACCTGTCACCCCAACCAAGTTGATAGCATTAGTTTCCTTGCTATAGGGTAGAAATGCCCGCCAACACCTATGTAGGCCCACAACTTATCCAATGAAAGCAGAAGAAATTAAGAAAGATTATACCTCATAAGCATTTGAGAACAAAGCATCCACACATGAAGCACACTACACCAATGATGAGCCTTCAAAAATTTATTTATTCATAAACAATACAACAATGATCATACAAAGTTTTAGTGGAGCTTCACTACCTCCATTTCTCAAGAGAGGAAGAAAAGCTTGCTTTTATAGGGAAAAAGGACTTCAAACTCTTACAGGGCGCAATTGCCAATGGAGGAGGTGGAATGGGGGTTCTAGAGAGCGTGGAAAGTGTCTTTCATGTAAGCAATGTGGATTCCACCTATCATGAGGTGTCCCAAACAATCATGGGAGGTTGCCACATGTCAAATCAAGCTCCAACAACTCACCCTCATGGGGAATTGTGCCCTCTCTTGGAGAGATTCTCTCCTCAAACTTAGAAACCATTGAAATCCAAATTATGAGTTGGGAAAGATGCTCCAGAAACTCATTTACTGACCTAGACAAGATGCCAACCAACCTGGACACCTCAGACACAAGCTCACTTTGATTTAGGAATTGGATTTTCTCCATATTTCCCAATTATTTGACCCAAAATGTCATTTTCAAGAGAAAATCAAAATTAGTGATTGAAAATCACCATTTTGACTCTCAAAAGTGGGTTTAGGGGTTACGTGGGGGATATGGGTCTAAAAAAGAGCATTCCCATGACAAATTTGGCCCCCTATACCCACATTTAAGACCTTTTGAAATTTTACAATTAAAATACACCTTATCGACGATTTTACTAAAAAAATAAAAAATCGTAGGGAGGACTTAACGCATGTTCACGAAACTTTGGGATTATGACTAGCATGGTAATATACATAGACTCGAGTCTTTAAAAGTCAATACCATAGGTTTTACCCTCCTAAGGCATAATCATCACTTTCACCATCCTAGCTTTGGAGGATTTTGAGTAAAAAAATCAAAAATTATGTGTCGCTAAAAAGCGTCGCATAATTAACAAGGAAAAAACACTCTATGGTGATTAGTTTGATGACTGAGTCCTAATAAGGCCAAATATTTTACATAAGGTCATCATGCTACATCATTTATTACAATTCCCATGAGGGGGTGTGAATATGTGAAAAACATTAAAAAAAAGTGCCAGAATGGCCTGCATGGACTTATGATCTTGAATTACGAACATCTTACTTGTTCATTCTTTATAGGATCACTTGAAATCCAACTAAGTACAACTTACTAGGCAACAGATCCTTTATTTTATTCAAAGGATCGCATATATTTGATTTATCTTCATTATTTCATGTAGGTCATTCTCCAAAGCAGGGTTCTTCCCTCCATAGATCGTGTTCATCAAGAGGATCTGGTGTTGTGGCACCCACCCCACATCGCGAGCATAGTCGTATGTGAACTATTTACATATAGTGTTGTTTTTATTGAGTTACATAAAGAAGTGAATTATTGTATACATGCAACACAATTATTAATTGTTGTTTGTTTCTACTTTCATAGGCAACCCGTCAACTAGGTTGTCTGGTGATCATGCATCTAGGAACATCGTGGCCAGTGTCTCACACGATGGTTGTGACACATTGATGTCTTCATATCACTATGAGGAGGTTATTCATCATGCAAGTACATGAAATTAATATTTATATCATTTTCAACTACGAGTATCTTTATTTTTTATAGGTATTTTGTACGTTGACTAATATTTTTTTTATCTGTTTATTAGGTGTTGATCATGCTTCTTGACCTTCTTGGGAGGATGAGATAACGAGGATCATGATCAAGGATATAACATCGCAACGTGATTGGATGTGCACTTAGTTAGGGATCATGCGCCCTAATTTCCCATCCAGACATTCGATCAACATGATGATTGAGGTTGTCGATTGATTGTCGAAGGTCCACCAAAAGGAAGGGCCTCTAGTGACATCTAGAAAACTGCTTTCCATAGGAGGAGGGACCAAGTATTGGGTCCTGACAAATGGGATTATGTCAAAACCTCAACAAGAGGAAAGGATGTCAAGGGAACTTTGTTTGACATCCCTCTTGGTCATGCTCGTGGACAACTGCTTCGATTGTGAGAGTTTAGGCTGGAGGCAACTACAACTCACGTTTATGATAGGCTTATTGGAGCATGGGGCATATTCCCCCACCATGATCAGGTCTCATTGTACTTTTCCAAGCAAGTGTATGTAGATTTTTTTCTACACATGCATCCTGATTACACTAGTACGCCATCGTATTTTTATGGCGTCGGGCGAGGATGCAGTTATGAGCGACTTGGGGCTTGCAGAGACCCTACTGTTGCACCATCACCTCCTTGACTAGTTACCATTCCTAGTCGGAGTGTTATTCGGTTAGATGATGTTGTTGACCCATCACATCTCAGAGTTGAGACACGAGATTTGATGGTAGGCGCCATGCGCATTGCATTGAGCAATGGTACATTGGCATGCACAAGGACAGGTCTAGACCACAACCTGGACCTAAAAATCCCGAGTTACCATGGGTGGACAAGTTGATTGTTCGAGTGATTGACCATGAGACTCTACTTACATATGATATGAGTGCCTGAGATGCATACTATAATTCGTATAAGGGATGTAGGCCATCATCGATAGAGCAGGCATATTTATGTACCTGATTTTTTTTTCATTAGACATTGTTAAATAATCATCTTTAATAAATGTACATAAAAAATAGTCAATTGAATAACGATGATTTGTTTTTTTTCTCCATGCAGAGGACCCCCTTTATGGATTCAATTAATGCCACTTCCCTATTGGTTGAGCGTCCAACCTTTGTTCCTGGCGATTTCTCCATGGTACTCATGCTAGTTTTCTCATCTTAACTTTGTCAATTACATACATGTGTATGATTGCAGTTATTTTATAGTAACTTTCTTCTTGTCCCTTGCTCAAATTGTACAGGGTAGATACAATGATATTGCACAGGAGCAAGAGATGCATTCTCCCTTGAGTTCCGACGATCAACCACTAGTCGATGCGGTACTGTAACTTATGTTGCAATGCAATCAAGAATTCAATTTGATATTTAATTTATAATTTTCATTTATTATTCTTTTAGTGATTACATGCATGATGTCACCTTATACAGGCTCAAGTACAATTGGGATTCAATACTACATTAATGCTCATAGAGGAGTGGGAAAGGTTGACTCTACATCGTCCTGGTGAGGACCCATCGGCTTAGCATCGTCCTGGAGCTTCCACACAACAGGATTTGGACAATCTCGCCATGGACTCAAGTTAAGTAAGTTGATCCATCCACTTAAAATTTTAAAAAGTTGTCATTTACCTAATCTCAAGTACTAAAATCTAACTAACTTACAGAGTACACAATTGTAATTTTTACAGTCCCCATCTTTAGACACTAGTCTCGATCATGTGTCGCCTTGTTGACAGGGGCATGGTGTAGGTGGTACTAGTAGTGGGAATGACCACAGATCCCACCATGGGCCTGGTCCACATATTTGGTGAGATTTGTTCATGTTGCACTAATTTATTGTTATGCATACATATATACTTTTTTTATGTATACATATATACAACTGTACTTTTTTATTTACTTGAAGGACTATTTCGTATCATATTTTTTCTTCATGGATATACGATGTGTGGATGTTATTTATGTTTATGGGAATTTATATTTATCAAGTATGCTTATGTTTATGCACCTGCATGTTAACTTTATCTTATGTTCATGTTTATGTTGACGATTGTACAAATTACAATTTTACAATTACAAGTCACACGAGCAAGAATGGATGTTACAATTAGAAGTGTCAAGTTACAAGTTTATCTTATGTGCATGCTTAATGTTTATGTTATTTAAATCTTATGTTCATTTATCATTTAAAATTCAGGATGTCATATACAATTTAAAAGTCACAATTATGATTACAAGTTACAATCTAATTAGATTTACAAATTACAAGAAATAAGCATATATGAAGCTTGTTTCAAGTAACAATATGTTAAGGTCAAACCGAAAAGGATTTAGTGTTGGAAAAGAATGGTGTTTCCTCTTAAAACCATAGCTAGAGTTTACTGGTTTTTACTACAACAAACTTGGAGTTAAGCCTACCCTTTTGTGTAGGTCTAGTACCAACCAAGTCAAAAAAGTGGGAACATTTTATATTTTTTTGTTGTGGTGAATTTCAGTTTTATGCTTTTCTTTCGTTTGTTTCTTTGGGTAGTGATTCCTTTCGTCGAGTTTTTTATGGCTTGGTTTTTTTCCTAAGTGCTTTGTCTACCTACCTTTAACCAAAAGGAATCATTATATTTTGTTTGAACTTTATAAAATCCCTATAGACTTTTATTCTACAGTAGGGTCTTGTTTTGTTTCTTTCCTCATGGAGCGTAAAGGGGCACTTGAACACATGCCCTCTCCTAGGGGTTTTACGTCACGTTCCACTAAACCATTCCCTAATTATCTTTGCGAGGGTTTGATTTTGGAGTCCCAGGGTGGTTCAAAAAACCCTAATCGGATAGATCATCTCTTGGCAGGGTCTTTCCATGGATCTAATACTCACCAATTAATTTCGGGTGTTGCGTTGTCGGAACAAGGAAACGAATGCGGTAAATATGTGGAAGGACTTGAGGATTTTGTTAACCAGAAGAATGTTCTATACTTTTCTCATTACAGGGGTGACAAACCTAGTGGTGGGAAGGATCGACAACAATGTAATGTGAAAATGGATAAGGCCAAAGAAAGAATTCATCAATTTGTCATGGAAAAATACATAAATATGGACATAGTTGGGGATTTTTTCCGTTGGGCAATGGTGGGTCATTTGGAATTTGTAAAAGTTACCCATATGGAGTTTTTGGAATGGGTTGCGGTAAATTGGAAGTCTTAATTTGGTTTTTTACTTCGTATTAGCTTATTAGCAAATGGTTGGTGGTGCTTCATTTTCACTAAAGTTGATGATGTTCCTAAGGTGCTTAATAGGGTTTGGCTTATTAAAGATTTTTCCTTAAACTTGAATCATTGTCACCTAAATTTTGATCCCGAGAAGGAAAAAATGGTTTTGCGGCATCTCTGGTGTTTATTACCTGGTTTCCCGATCGAATTATGGTCTGGGAATATTTTTGTGCCTTTGTTGAATAGCTTAGGTCATTTTTATTCGGATGGATAAGGAGATTTTGTATCGTGTAGATAAGCGAATGGAAAGTTTTATGGTTGAATTGGACATTTCAAAAGGTATACCAAAAAATTTGGAGATAATTTGGAGGGATAGGGTTATTCGACAACGTTTACATTATCTTTCACATTTCGTTCAGATGACATTTCTGCTAGGGAATGGAACATATCAAGGAAAAATTTCCTCTAATGTTGTTGGATACTGATGAGTAACATTCTGAAGAGGAGTCAGAGTGTGGTGATGAATTACGTTTCAACGTTCGAAAGATCAGTACGGGACTACCCTATTTGGGGTTTCTCCTCCTATTGATGTCGATGCTATTGATCCTAAAGGTATGTCAAATACTAACTCTCCTATGGTGTATGATGGAATTTCAAAGGAAGAATTAAATTTTTACCTTGAATCTAAGAAGGAATTTGATTAAAAAAATTTAAATGAATATTTAGGGCTTGTCCCTCATTGGAAAATGAGGATAATATTCATATGGTAAATCCTCTATATTATGGGTCAAATATTAACTTAGTTGAAGGGGTTGTTTCATAAAACCCCTTGTCCCCCCTTCCTCATATTCCTCCTCCAGTTGCAAATGATGTTACAAAATCGATAAATGGAAGGATTATCCCTCCTCCTACTTCCTCATATGGGGATCTGAGCCATAGATAGCCGTTAGACTCTGAATTCCCCCATATTTCTCTTTCCCCAAATATGGAAGATACATCCTTATCCTCCTCAGCCTATAAAGACACTTTGATAAAACTCCCCTTCAGGTGTTTTCCACTAAACTATCCTTGAATCCTAATGTCTCTCCAGTTGCTTCAATCATACAACAAAATGTCACCTTTAGGAAAAAAGGAAAAAAGGGGAAAAAACCTCAAGCCTTGAATTAGAGTGTGATGTCAGAATCCTCAACCTATTGTTACACAAAAATCTCATCATTATGAGTTATGTGTCCTTCATTTTTCCTGATTCCTGAAGCACTTAAGCCAAATTGATTGAAGGAAGAGTTATGGTTATCCTTTTTCCCTTTGTTGTCACCCTGACGCACCTTGCACGTTGACAAAGTGGGTCCGACTCATGGTGATGCGCTTTGTACATTGAGAGATCACGTCGATGACACCTTTTGACTTTGGACAAGGTGTGTCACTCCTCAAAGATAGATATTGCCTATGTACAAAGTGCAGAACTGTCATTTTAAAAGGAAGAAGAGAAGCTTCGAGTGGATTCTAGAATCCATGGCTTCGCGGAGGCTTATCCCTATGAACTAGGAAATGTGGCACTCGATCCCCTTACCTTTTGGGATGATCCCTTGAGATTCTCCCAAAAATACTCAACCTCTTCTATCCCTTTAGGCCTATATATACAATCCCTCTTTTCATAGTTAAGGAGGAGAAAGATAGAGCACCTAAACGCTGGAGAAATTCTGTTGGAGCTTATTCCCTATCATCCATTAAGAGGCAAAGGATTGTATCTTTGAGGCTAGGACCATTTGAAAGAAGTTACAACGTCAAACCTTGGTTGTAATCTCTCCCTAAGTATTTCTTTCATTTACAGTAATACAGATTCTTTCCATAAAGTCTTGTTGTATTAAGATATTTAGAATTAGTTTCTTTGACTACTAGTTTAGACTAATCCACATTGCATATTATTGGTATTTTGTATGTTTCCGCGTGTTTGTGCGTTGTCTTGAAGTTGAAGATCAAGAATTACATCAAGCAAGGAGGTAGCACTACAATCATAAGGTAAGCCATTCCTTCATACCTTTTGTAATTTGGTTAATCTAGGAAAGATCTATGTATTATGTACTGTTTTTGTTCTAGATCCGAACCATTCGGACTAGGGAGATCGGTTAGTATCCGCACTGATGGATTGTCCATAAACAAAATTGGTTGTTGATGTATATGTAACTTCGAAATGTATTTCATATATGTATATTGTACTCCTATAGAGATGGTATTATTCCTCTATACGGAAGTGTTTGTATTCCTATAGAGATGTTATTATTCCTCTATATGGAAGTGTCGTCATTTATATTGTAAGTGTCGTAACTTATACTTGATGGGTTATTAGACCAACTTGTTGGGGTCGGCCCTGTATAAGTCATGTGGGTCGAAGGGTTATTAGACCACCCTATTGGGGGTCGGCCATGTGGGTCAAAGGGTTATTATACCACCCTATTGGGTGTCGGCCCAATCAGCATTATGTTATGTAGTTAAGTTAACGCTGACCTAGTAAAGGTTACTAGGCAAGTCAAGTCAAGTATAAATAGAGTGCGGGAGGCACTCTATTTCACCATTCTATTCTCTCTCACACTCTCAGGAGAGTGGCGCACTTGTGGAGGAGGAGAAGCTGCTGCTAGGATATGTATATCTCTTATTCTTGGGTTGTATCATTGCTCTATCTATCTCTGAGGAAGTTATTGGGTTTTTTCACCTTTATGGTTTTCCCCAAGTAAACTCTGTGTCTCTTGTGTGCTTGCATTATTGTGTCCATGATTGATATGTTGTAGATATGTTGTACATGTTGTTCTCTCAGTCAAGATCCTAGATCAGATTGAAGTAAATCCTGAAAAAATTAACATGGTATCAGAGCTAGCCTGAAAGAAGGCATGGTATGGCATGTATGACACTTGTTGCAATTGTGAAGCTAGGGCTTGATATAGCAAAAACCAGTCATCATAGAATTTTCGCTATAAATAAAATTAAACGAGGTTTCAGGATCTGAAAATATTACATGGAGAAACTAAGATCCCCATGTACCTTGTGTCCAAAGGACAACCTCTAATTCGTTGTACTTTGTGATTTATGATATGTACAATATAGAGTTTCTGCCTCTTCCAGATCTCAGTCATAAATAGGTGACCTTGGAAAAAAGGTCATAACTTGGGCTAGGAAGCTCCAAATGAAATTTCGTAAAAATTGACAGGTAGTGCACAGACTGTACTTTCTTAGGTAACTTTTTTTAGAGGCTGAAACTGAACCAGTGACACGTGGCACTCCGTACAAGTTTTCTCTCCTATTTTATCCCATAAACAGGTCATGTTGCAACACTTGGCATAACTCTCTCTCAGAGAATCCATTTGAGGTCATACCTATGGGGTTGGAAAGATGATAGGTCGTGATATCATAGGAAAAATTTTCAGATCCTGTGGATCGAAAAGTTCAGAGTTACACCAGAAACAATCAGGTACATATTTCTGTAAAAACAGAATTATGTTTTAGCACCTTCTTTCATGGCTTCCGGAATTTAGGGTTTCGGAGAAAGTTGGAATTTTTGTAATCGGAGACTATGGCTAAATGATACTCATCAAAATCAAAATTTAGAGACCAAGATCAGAATTTTTGGTTGGGAAGAAGGCCGGCTTGATCAGACCCTAGTTCAGGACTTTGATCTCGGAAAAGTGGAAAATTAGGGCTTCTGCAAAAATGGAAATTTTTGAAATTTGTGACCACGGCTGGAAGCTCCTCAGAAAAATAGAAGCTTAGAGATTTGGATCGAACCGTTTGATTGGGCATAAGGGTGGGCTTTATCAAACCCTAGTTCGGGGTCATGTCTAGTGAATCCGGAAGTTTCAAAGGAAAATTTGAGGGGTGAAACTTTGCAGTTTTCAAATTATGAGTATACCAGCTTGATCAGCTCATCAAGGCGCATATTTCTATCCTTTCGAAAGTTTGAATTTTTAGGGTTTCTCTAACAAACCCTAATCCAGCTCCAGATCCAGTTCCTGCAAATCAAGTGGATTGGGTTAATCCTAGAAGAGAATGGATTGGTCACCTACATAAGTGAAGAAGTACTTGTTTCAGAGGGAGATGAGGCTAAGGCCTTACATAAGAATATTACAATCAATCTCGACAGGTATGACTAATCTAGGTATGTTTCGAGATTTGTTCATGATTAAGTTTATGGTATGTTTGTCTTCATGTTATTACAGTTAGTACAATCTTGATTACATTTAGACTTGTCGTATCACCTTAATAAAATTATGAATGCATGATAGAAGATATTCATTGATTAGGGTGTTGACACTTATGATTGCACTATGAATGCATGATAGAAGATATTCATTGATTAGGGTGTTGACACTTATGATTGTACTAATGCATTATGGTGTTGTATGAGGTTTATGTTGTCCGCTAACATGAAAGGTACACCAAGAAAGACAAATCATGTTCTAGTTCAAGAACATATGATCATGATGACAAAGATTCATCCATTGTCATGAATCATTTAGAAGATCTATTTGCGAGGTATGTATAGCTTGGTTCTATAATGGTTAACCTATGAGATATGCAGGTTACTAGCACAAGTCATTGAAGAGAACAAGAAGACATCATGTCGGTATGTTAGACATAACTAGCTAACATACCAATCCAGGTATGTTTTTCCTATATCAAGTTAGAATCCTACCTTGTGTTAGGATCCCTTATATAAGTATACTGGGTATGATTGGTTATGTTTATTCATAAAGTTAGAAATGTAAGTAATCAAGGGTTTGTGCATTTTATGTCTCTTATCTTGATTGATGATTTAACTCACCAAAAGAGTCCTATGATCAAATAAGAATATGCATGAGTAAAAGAAGACTTCCCTGAAACCTTGAATACTAATGTTTATTATCTGTGTTTGAAATGATCATGACTATACATGTTTAATATTATTGTGTTTTGAGAGTATTAAGATTATACTAATGAATGTGTGATTATGTATGAGACCTCGAGGATAACACAATGATGATACTAATAAGCATGCATAGTGATGGATATAAGTTCAAGGACAGGTAATCCAGGAAGCAAAGATCAAGAGGGAGCACACTCCAGTTGTTCTTGCAAGGAAGCAAAGATCAAGAGGGAGCACACTCCAATCGTTCTTGCAAGGAATCAAAGATCAAGAGGGAGCACACTCCAGTTGTTCCTGCAAGGAAACAAAGATCAAGAAGGAGCACACTTCAGTAGTTTCTGCAAGGATGAAGATATTCAGAGGGAGTTGACCACTTCTCACAATCCACATCAGAATGGAGTTGCAGAAAAGAAGCAAAGACTGAGAGGGATTCAACCCAACAAACAAACAAAGATAAGTATTTGAATGATCATTCCTTGCATATTTTATTGTTTAAATAACACTGTTCAATAATGTATATACTCATGTTCCTAGAATTAGGTTGTGTATTATGCATATTAGAATAGTTGCATTGATGAACAGTATACTACTAATATACATGGGTAAGTGGCCTATGGAACTGTAGAACATTCCATTGCTACTTATCTAGAATGAAACCTCTTTGCTGACATGTTGGGAGTTGTGCACACTCTTAACAATGTTCTGGTAGAGATTGGAAGGCATCTAGAAAGTTACAGGATATGGATAAATGTTGTATTGAAGCATTGGCTAAGATAATTGCATGACTGTATGGCATATTTCTTTATGTGTAAGAATTTGTTCTAAAAACTATGAGATGTTTTCTAATCATGCAATTTAACTTGTTGTGTAGGAAAGATCGTATACCATCACCTACAAAAGAAGGACTACAACATTTGTTCAACAACAAAGTTATCTATTGAAAATATTGAAGATATTGAAGTTCCCAGGATCTGGGAAGAATTCCATGATCGAGGAGTACCAGTCGATCATGAAGATGTTTGGTATGCAGTCCCAAGACCTGAAGGGGAGGTCTGTAGTGAATTCCAAGAGGATCTACAAGATCAAGCATGATGCAGGTGGTAGCATAGAGACGTTTTTCACCTTTATGGTTTTCCCCAAGTAAAGTCCGTGTCTCTTGTGTGCTTGCATTATTGTGTCCATGATTGATATGTTGTATATGTTGTTCTCTCAATCAAGATCCTAGATCAAATTGAAGTAAATCCTGAAAAAAAAATTAACATTGGCGACCATACAGGGGACGCATCCCATAGTCTTTGATTTGTTTGGATTGTGATTTCTTGTTTTTCCTCCAATAGCCTCTAAATTGACTCCTTTTGGATCTGTTTCTCATAGGGTTACTGGATGATCCAGTCTTTGATTGGGATATTTAATTCATCCATTTTCCTTTTTGGGGGGGGGATTTTTTATTTTTTCAAAGTTTGATCTCACCCGACGCACCTGGGAATTTTTATACCTGCATCACTGTAATTCTAACGCACTTTTCTTTAAGGCATCTCACGCCGCTGACGCCCTTTTATTTTGTTCAAACCCGCATCACTGATGCACTTTCCTTGTTTGCAACTTGCATCACTATTCTTCCAACTCCCTGGTGTATACCGGCAGGACGTGTCACCCTGCAAAGCTTAGTGTATGGGGTAAAAAATCCCATAAAATTGGTATTTTCTTGATTTTTTGAGGGTTTGTGTCTCACTCATTGCATCCATAGTACTTCTCAGGTTCAGTGTGCTTCTTCCTTGGCTTATTTCGGAATTTGGAGCTTGATTTGAGTCCTAGTTAGTCAAGTGGTTGTTTTCTCCAGTCGTGGGAAATTTCAATCCCTCGCGAGTGCAACCAGTCTTGTGACTCCTTTAATTATCTTTGATTTTTGAGCCCTGATTTCTAAGTCCTCCAAAAAACTAGGTTGTTGTGATTCTTGCGCAATTTGGTGTGAGTTTTGTGTTGTATTACGTTTTTGGGTGATTGATTTCTTGAGACCTTCTGGTTGTTTAAAGATTGCAGTAGTAAGTAGTCTCTAGTATTTTGAATCAAGATTAAAGAAGTGATATCATTCTCATATTTGTTGAGTGCGTTAGTTTGGAAAACAAAGAATTCCTTAATATCTTCATTTCGAGTGGATTGCTTGAAACTGTTGAGAAGAGTGTTTTATGCTTTGGATAGTTTTTTAAGAAACTTTGGAAGAGCTGAAGAGTTGAATGCTTACGTTTTCTTGGTTTTGAAAAGTCCATCTTCATCTCCTTGAAAATATTAAGTGAATTTAGGCCTTGTCGAAGTATTGAAAAAGCTAGTGAATGATCTCATATTTTTTATTTCCCTTTCAGCTCTTTTATTCCTTGATTTCAAATTGGAGTTATTGCAATAAAAAAGAGGAGTTCACCTTTTCATTTTTGGTCATAGATCCAGCTTAGTTGAAAAGAAAAGAAAAAAGAAAAAAATTGGTTTGATATGTTATTTTCATTTTGTTGGATTAAATGAAAGAGTGTTTGTAGTCTTTTGGTTTGATTGGAAAAGAAAGTAAAAAGGGTACTTTGTTTATTTACTCTCGAAAAGAAAGATTTCCCCTTCCTTTAGCTAGTTTTCAATGAAAAAACAAACGACTTGCACTTCATTTAGCTTAGTTGTGCATTTTGTTTATTTAACAAGTATACACTTCATGCATTCACCGAACCATATAAGATAAAATCAAGCGGTAGCCTAGGTTAAAATTTTATAGAAACTCGTGTGATAGGGTAGAGACGTGTTCCGACGTCTTAAAATGTAGCAGTTGTCGTTATCTACTTGCACTGCATCCTAGAGACTTGCAGTTCTTCCACGTACTAGTCGGTATATCGAACGGCCTTTCACGTACCTTTGGGTATATAGAAAGGTACTTCACATACTCGACAGTATATAGGAAGGATTCTGTCGTACGGTTGTGCATTAGACAACACTACTATGGATTGGAGCTCCCACATACCTTGTGTTTATCGGGAGGCCCCACTAGGTTCTTGAAACCATCTAAATCAACCATTGGCCATCTTAGCATGGAAATACACCAAGAATAGCACTCAGGGAGCTAATACACACGTACTGCACAGGTAGTCAGGTAATACGGTCAGGGGTACAATCCTAATCCTCCCTGGTTAGTGATATAAAATATTGGGTCGAGTATTACGGTTGGACCCTGTAGTATATCGCGAGTTGTGATGCCTTGATACTCCTGTGAGGTTCCATACCTTAATCCCACCTATCATATAAATTTGCTTGCGGCTTTAGCTTGAGTAGGACTTGAAGTGTGTTTTTTCTTTAGAAAAAAAATTCGGAGAAGACTTTCATCAGTTGTCCCGGTTGAACAACCCTAAGAAGATCCCACAGAATATTGAATTTTCCACTTGAATATCCCCTTAGTTAGGAGGAAAAATCAGGAGCAAGCATGGATCAACCTACTACATTTGTATCACACGAAGAAGGAATTCATATGCCTGAATCAGGGGGGATCTTTCCTCCTCCTGTAAATCTGTCATACTACTGTTCCTAACAGGACCATTTCCAGAGGAACAAACTCCTTCGCAATGACACATATTTTCATCACTTGCTTGAAGGTAACCCTAGAGCTACCGAAAGGATCTATGCTTGACCCTCAAAGGACCCAATAGAAACTTCTTTTGGTCCAGCCGCATCTTTTTGGGGGACCTCCTTAGGTCATGTTATTTCTGATTTTGGTTCACCTAAGATTAATGGAGACTCCACCACATCCGCACCCTACCCGATTTGTTCTGAACGACGAATTTCTTGCACCAGTTCATGAGACCATAGAGCATTTACGCACACTTGGAGAGCAGGTAAGGCACCAATGTTTCCCTCCCCAATCCACTCCGGAGGTAGCCATTCCTTAACATCACTCCCCTATACATTCGTTTACTCTTCCTTCACTAGGGATATATGTTCCTAATATGACCACCTATGAACCAGGACAACCCTCTTTTCTGTCTAGTACACATCAAAACCATTCGGTCATTTCTACACCCATGTTGACCCCTACAAGTGGATGCCAGAAGAACCGATATATTACTCTTAAATTTATAACAGGAACAACACATCTGACTCAAAATTTGAGCGGATTCTACCCTCTAATTAGTTGTCAAGGTATGATCATGGGTCAACCTATGGTTAGTGGTCAACATTACTGGGGAAAAATTTAGTCGGTGGACAACATTTCAACTGGGGGAAAACCCCTAGTCAGCGTACAAAATCTAACTAGGGGCAACCTCTAGTTAGAGGACAAAGTGGTAAGTGGAGGATATCCTTCGTACATGAACTACAATATGTTTGGGAGTTCACTTCCAGGCATGGGACAACCTACGTGGGCTTATCAAGTGGGGGGACCATCTACATGGACCCAACCCCCATGGGGGCATACATATTCTGAGTAATCATAATATACCGACAAGTCAAATTTATCCAGGGAATCTTATCCTGGAGTAACTTACCCAAGAAACATGAATACCCCATGGGGGATATCATGATATTCCACCTGATGGGCCTCCAACCAGCGGCCCACCACCCCCATCCACCACCACCCCCACCATCTATCCCACCCCCACCTCCACCACTTGTCCCACCTCCACTGCCACTGCCCGGAGGACCCCCGCATTTCAGCAGAGGGCCCCCCACATTCAGGAGGACCCCCATCGGGTTTCCAACTCCTAACATGGTAGGACCACCTCCATATGACCAACCCTCTATGGGAGGAACTTATAATCAATCGAATCACGGTCCTATTGGTACCCAAACGCCTTACCAATACTACCAATATCCATAGCCAAACCGACAATTACCATTCCTGGTTACATTACATCTGTCGGACCTGTCACATTTGACCAACGATCCCATCCAACATGGCATGAATTAACCACCCATTCCTATGAAGTTACCATCAGACATACCCAAATTTGATGGTAAAACCTGGCGAGGATCCCAAGAACCATGTGATGACATATCATTTGTGGTGCTCGTCAAACTCGTTAATGGATGATTATATCTATTTGAGGCTCTTTCAATGAACCCTCACTGGTACGGCCACCAAATGGTACATGAGTTACCACCACACTCTTTTAATGATTTTCAATCCTTGGCAATGGATTTTCTAACACATTTCCAATGTCTATCCTCTATGAAACCAATACGGATCTTTTAACCTCCCTTCGACAATCTACCTCCACTCACATTTCGGTTCATATTCATGAATGGAGGCGGAGACGCGGCTCATTAAAGATCCTATTCCGGATCATTTATTGGCTGATTAGTTCACTAATTCATTGTTACCTATCATAGCCAAGGACGTCGCTATGAGTGGGGCCGTTACAGAAGAACAAGCCATCTCGCGTTCTCAGTACTTAGACTTAATCTATGCTCAATCTTGCACATTTATACGATATAATTCCCAATGTACAATGCCCTACATATGATCTAGCCAAACCTCCTACAGGATCACATGCTGATGGCATCATTGGTTCCGTTCACACCCAACCTTCTACTACATCAGTTGGATCACAAATCCATATCGTTGCAACCCCCACCTCGTCATAGGATGGAAACAATACCAACCAGTCACCCAGTCCTGCGTCCATTGCGGAGGTGAATTCAGTCCAATCTGCTTCATCTCAAAAATCCAGTGGTAAAAAGAAGAACAAAGGAAAATCCAAGAAGTGTTCTAACAACAGGAACATAAAAACAATCTTGATCCCCCTGACACAAAATCGAGACGGAAGGCTAAATATCCTTTCTTATTGTGCGATGACGACCACTTTACGAAAGAATGCCCACACCATGAAGAGGTCCACAAGTTACTCAAAGGGAACCCTCCCACCGCAGTTCTAACGGACCCCTTCCCCACACAACAACAACAAATGGTTGCACAACAACTAATTCCTTCTCAAGGATAACCATCCCACAACCGCTCATGTCCTCATGATGCGCAGTGAAACGGTCAACTTATCTACTAGGTCACATACATACGAATCTATTCCTGACAAAGAATCCAATGGAGGTAATACTGAAAAATCATCCACATCTACATCCACTATTCCTCCACTCCAAGGTCCTTTGACCATTGATAAACCTATACCAGATGCAATTTACGTCCACCAAAAAGCACAATTTGAAAAGCCATTTTCAACCCTAATACCGAGGCTGCTCAAAACTACAATATTGTAGAATATCTAGCCCAAGCACCATGTGCTATGTCGACTCTTGAGGTCTTAAAAAACTGTCCCAATCAGTGTAAGAGCCTGCTATTTGCTATTGGAGCAGTGGATCCAGATTCCTTTAAACACTATCATGTTTAAATTGGAATACTTCAAGCTGAGGCTTTCCCATCAATTGGCATTTCAGATCATTACCAATGTCACTGGGAAAAGTATCCATCGTATTGTTTTAGATGAAGGAGCCTCTACTTCAATCATGTCACTGTCATGTTGGAGAGGCATTGGCTCTCCTAAACTGAACCATTCTCCTACCACATTGAAAGCCTTTGACGGTCGTGGATTTCAACCACACGGGCTTCTACAATCCTTTGTGGTTGAACTAGGAGGTAAGACTATTTCTATATAGCGTAGAAGTAGTCTCCGCCCCATTGGATTATAACTTGTTACTTGGTCGAAATTGATTTTATGCCATGACTGCGGTCGCATCTTCTGTCTCCACGTCATGCAATTTCCCCCATCATGGGAATATTGTCACTATCGACCAATTAAATTTTTTTACACCGGACGGCACAACTCATCCTGTGGATAATGTCCCTCTCTTAGGACATTCATTGCAAATTTATGAGAGTGTGGGGGTAGGAATCCTAAAGTATTCATCCTTAATGGGAGTCTTTCCGACACCTGATCCCCCATCACATGTCGCCACGGTGAACATGATCTCATATGTAATCCCATACTCCTCCAACTCGACAGACCCTTGGATTGTTCCTGATATCATTGGCGTTGATTCAATTGGATCCTGAATGCCTCTCATCCTATCTGAAGCCACTTATGAGGCCATCCAATCGGCACCCGATTCACCCGATGACCACCACTTGGTGGCATCTGACTTAGGTTCTCTTCCTTCTCTATGGAACTCATCGCCACCATCATTAGATCATCTCCTCCATACTTTTCACTCTGACGAATTGATCATGGAGATTATGAGCTTGGATAAGCCTCCATGGGGAAACTATCATCATCTATCGTCTTTCCTCCTACCTTTAGATACGATAGAGAACGTGATCCACACTATTGTTTCACCGGATGTCTTTCCTAACCCTCAATCTCCTATTCTTACCCTGGATATGGTAACCGAGGTGAATTTGGAAAACATCACGCCTACCACCACCATAGACATCTCAGTTAAAACCAGGCATCGTAGAACACATCCACATTGGCCAAACTTGTTCTCCCGATGAAATCAAGATTTATATAGCCTTGTTTAAAAAAATTCCGTGACGTATTTGCATGGAGCTACGAAGAAATGCCTGATATTGATCCTGCTATTGTTTTTCATGAAATCAAAACATATCCCGACACAAAACCTGTCCGAAAAAAACTCTGTCCAGTGCACCCTAGAAAGACTGCGGCCATAAAAGCAGAGATTGAAAACCTATTGAATGCTAGGTTTAGTCATCCTGTCCCCCTTGACATATTGGATCTCTAATGTCGTCTCGGTTACAAAAAAACAAGGAACCATCAGAGTTTGCAGAGTTTGCGTTGATTACAGTGATCTCAATAAGGCTTGTCCTTAGGACAATTACCCTACCTCGTTTATCGACCAAATTATTGACAATTGTGCCGAAAGTGTCATATTCTCATTCATGGATGGATTTTCTGGCTATAATCATATTGAGATCCACCCAACATATCAACATATAACTATTTTCATCTTTCCATGGGGTACGTTTTCATATCGCAAATTACCTTTTGGCCCTTAAAAATGCTGGTGACACATTCCAGCGTGCCATGCCGTATGCCTTTCACTATATCAAGGATTTTGTGGAACCCTACCTCGATGATTTTCCCCACTCATGCACATCGATCATCTAAAGGTTGTGTTTCTCAGATGTCGGTGGTATAACATCCGTCTAAATCCCCATAAGTGCGTATTTTGCATGGCTTCTGGACGTATCCTTGTATTCATCATTTCAAAGGATGGGATCCGCATTGATACCCTCAGGTAGAGGCCATCTTAGCCCTACCTCCACCTACAGACATCACAGAACTTCAAAGTTTGCAGGGGAAGGAAAACTACCTGCGTTGTTTTGTGTGAAATTTTGCAGAAAAAACACAGGGTTATATGTGATTGTTAAAGAAGGATGTCTCGTTTATTTGGGATGACTATGCCCAAAGTTCCTTTGACAATCTCAAGCACGCTATTACCCATGCACCTGTGTTACAACCACTATATTACACCAAGTATTATATCCTCTATCTTGCTGCCTCTACCTCAACTATTGGTATGGATCTAATGCAAGAGGATAGTAACACACAGGAACATCTCATTTACTACCTTAGTAAGGGTCTCATAAACTTTGAAACCCGTTATTCCGCATGTTGAAAATTTAGCTCTAGAATTCGTCATCGTTGTCCAGAAGTTCTGTCACTATATTCTCCTCCATACTACTACTATCATCGCCAATTTTAACCCTATGTACCACGTCCTCACACATTAGGTACCAGGGGGGAAATATTCGCGTTGGGTCATGATTCTCCAAGAATTCAATCTCCAGTTTGAAAAGGCTAAGTCTAAAAAATCATTAGTATTCGCGTTAGCTCATTTGTGATCTTCCCCATACTGATTAAGAATCTAAGCCCATTGACTCTCTCCCTGATGATTAATTGTTTATGATCAGTACTTCTAACCCCTGGTATGGAGATATCACCTTGTATGTCCAAACACAATGCTTCAAACCTCACTTATCCCACGATGAACGTTGTCGTATCGGTCACCACGCAAAATATTACCTAATCATCGGTGATACACTATATCTCTATGGAATTGATTCCATCTTACGCCGTTGTTTATCTCACAAGAAGGTCGAGTATGTCTTGAATGATTTCCACTCGGGGGAATGTGGCGGGTCATCTCTCTAGGATGGCTATAGCCCAAAATATTTTACGTGCTGGATAATACTAGCCATCAATTTTCAAAGATTGCATGGAAGCGGTCAAGAAGTGTCCTCCTTGCCAACTTTTTCATCATAAAAATCACACACACCCATCCCCACAACATCGAGTTATCGTTGTTGGCCCCTTTTAAAAATGGGCCATTGACTTCATAAATTGTAATCCTACCTCGGTCGGGGGGGCATGGTTATATCATTGTCGTCGTAGACTACTTTACCAAATGGGCCGAGGCTATGCCCTACATACAAGGAAGATGACGAAACTGCCGCACTCTTTATGGTTCAATCATATCATGGCTAGATTCAGAGTCCCACAAGCCATCGTCACAAACCATGGATCACATTTCCAAAATAAGATGGTAGATTAATTAAGCGACTAGTTGGGATTACATCATGCAAAATCAAACCCTACTATCCCTAATCGAATGGACAAGTAGAGGCCATTTACAAGTTCCTGAAAACCATGATTCAGTGTATAGTAGGCACTCACAAGTCAAATTGGCATGTGATGCTCTTTTCAACCCTTTGGGCTTATTGGACTTCCATCAAAACCACCATTGGTTTCACAGCTTTTCAATTGGTGTATGGACTATAGGCAGTATTTCCTATTGAGTGCAAAATTCCGTTCTTGAAATTATCCGTTGAACTTTTACCAAACACAACCGATGAGGAAGAAATATTCTTATACTTAGCTAGACTCGATGAAACTCGTCGTGATGCAGCTCTATCCAATGAAGCGCATAAGAAATGCATAAGGGCCCAGTATGAAAAATTTGTAAAACCCCGTATCTTCAACGAGGGTGATTTGGTCCTGACTTACGACCAAAA
The DNA here is from genome assembly GCA_027924585.1 of Larix kaempferi. Taxonomy (NCBI): domain Eukaryota; kingdom Viridiplantae; phylum Streptophyta; class Pinopsida; order Pinales; family Pinaceae; genus Larix; species Larix kaempferi. The sequence continues at coordinate 13,163,827 of BSBM01000099.1, forward strand.
ACATGATAAGCTGGGCCAGGTAAACTTGAGTCCATGTGGCATGGTCCATACATCGTAAAATGTGTTTTCGGAAAGGGAGCATATGAGTTGGTTGACTATGATGAAATATCCTTAGGGGAGCCTCGGAATGGACTCTACCTAAAGTGGTACTATACTTAAGTTATCTTGTATCAGTACTCTGTATATATTGTATATGACGTGTGTTTGTGTTGGTGTGACACTTCGTTTTAGTGTTAGGGGTGTTATCTCGTTTTTGCTTATACCATGTTCTGCTTGGATGTGCAGATGGAAAACCTACTATGGATTCACGGATGGCGCTAGCTAGCACACCCTAAACCTCACCTTGGAAGCTTGGGTACTCTATTCCTATGCCGGTGAGCTGATAAGCTCATGAGGAACTTGCCTAGGTCCCGCAACTAATAACGTCGCCAAATATCATGCAGCAATTGGATTGTTGAGCGACGCTTTTTCCCTTAGTGTGGATCACGTCTTCATCTACCTCGATTCTCAACTAGTGGTCTCCCATCTCAACCAACTCTACGCTATCTATGACCTTACACTACTTCGCTTGTTCCAGCAAGTACATCTCTCGGAAAGGTATTTTGAGTCTATTCAATACCAACATATCCCTATATGTAATGAACACAGTTGCCTATTCGTTGGCTAACTTTGTATTAGATTGGCACATTGCAAATTCGTAAGCATTTTTATTAAAGATGCAAAATTGACATGACATATAAATTATTCATTAATTTATAAGCAAACACACTTAAGACCCATATCCATCATGAAAACACATTGTAAATCGCTAGATAATATTTTATATTAAGTCTGGAAAAACTGTTGTACAAAAAGGTACTGATGCAAAAATATGAATCCCATGGCTTTCAGTATGTCACATCTACAAAAAACCTGAAGCTCGGTGGATTTTAGAATGTCATCGCATATACAACCTATCATAGACGGTGCTCATGATAGCATATGATGGCCCTGGCCACCTAGCAGAGTAATCGACCAAAACGACCTGAAACTCCAGCAGTCTTATGCTGGATAGTTTCATGGCAGGTCGTCTATAGAAATATCGGGAATGTCTGTGGTCAGCCACTGGAGGTTCTCATCTAGCTCATATAGCTCCTCCACAACCTCCTGATGAATTGCCGCCAACTCACGAACCACTCCTCGCCTCCCGATAGGTGAGGATCCCAGTGGTCTCGATGGGGAAAATGTATGTGTAAGCAACGTATAGTTCATCGGTACTAAAAAAAATGAAAAAATCATGAAATAACATAAAAACAAGAGAGTCTTTTTCTTACCTATCTCTCCCCACTGCTCTCCCTCTAGAAGAATCAAGTCTAGATCTCCTCGGAAGTCTTCCCATGCATACGCATAGTCCTCCACCATGAGGATCTAGCTACAAAGCCACCTGAAGAAAGTAGGTCCATAGGTGATCATTGGCCCACCACCACCATGACAATCCATCACCTCATCCCACTGTTTCATACGTGGTTCACGTGGATCAAGATCCCTGATATCAACCTGGGGACAGATAAGAGGAACCCTCTCCAAGAAGAAAGAGACTGCAATGGAGTCGTAACCAAATTGCTTAAGCTCCCCTCTTTGGCACTTGGTCAATTGTTCCTTCAAGTTTGCAAGGATCCCCTCGCAGCCAGTTGAACACTGTAGGATCCATACACTCGATGGCGTACAACATGTGAGCCTTGGTGGCCTGATGTGGTGCCCTATTACCTGCCACTTGATCAATAGTGAATAGTACGTTTCTCAAAGGACGATCCCGCACATTCTTGATGGGAATTTTCCCACCCAACATCTGTGTACCTGGAGTGCAAAACTGTCTAATAAGGTCCTCAGTAGTCCAGTCACCACCCCTATGGTCCAGATAGTGACACTGGGGCTCCACACCTGGATAACCCCGTCAAAAAGTATATATCCTCAATGTCCAAAGTGAGGATGTGTGCTCCAACTCGGAAATGTTGTTGGTCTACATCTCACAGTCGGATCAAATAATCTAATAGTTGTATTTGGGCTCTAATTCCCTATACGTGGAAGAACTTGAGCATTCCGCACTCTCTCAAAGCATTGATGGAGTGAGGATCGTTTTTCGCTTGAACATCCTCCAATTCATGCTCATGTTCTTTCCATTGAACCATTTTGAGTGATAAACCATGCATAAACATCAATGTGAATGGTATTAGGTCCATCTCATAGCAAAAGAAATCTTCTTTTGGTCCCCATTTCCAAGTTTATGGGCCAATCTGTGCCGACACACCCTATCTTTGTAGACAGGGCGTTAGCGACGCACTTAACCCATGGGCGGGAGGTGCGTCAGTGCTGAGTGACGCACTTCCCGAAAGGGAGAAGTGCGTCATCCAGGGTGCACACTTCCCCCTATGGAATGATCCCCAAAAACAATCAAAACATCCATGAAAGTCAAAATTTCAGCCATGAAATTGAAGGGGAAAAATAGTAGAATCACCTGGAACTGACGGGATGTCGAATAGCTAACTGATGCCTTTGCAATATTCACCACAAAATCGAGCTTGGAAGGGATTTTTTCTCACTTTCAACTTGGTAAAAAAGCAAATGGTAAATGTTTTTTTATTGTTTACCCTTTTTTATAATTAAAATGGAATATTCATTTTTTAATTATTATTATTCAATGGGTTTTTTGCTATAGTTGATCTTATTTTTGTGTTTTAAAACCTCGTCGTAGCTCTAAAATTTGTTCTGAAGTTTTCAGGTTGGGATTAGTGACGGTTGATTATGACGGATACCATTGTTGACTTTTCATACTCTTTATCAAGAGTGAAAAGGCTTGAGAACATCTTTGATACCGTTATCATGCTCATTAAAACTAAGTATAAATGGTGTCAAGCTGAGTCTTTGTTCTTTCTCGTGCTCGTAAATACATGAGAATAAGTCACCGAGTTAGCTTTTATCTCTTTTTTGGGCTCGTAAAAATTCTACAAAAAAGGAACCCCCCTGGAGTTCTCCTTTAATCTATTTTCACTCCCTAAATAGGAAAAGATCGCCAAGCGAACTTGATTCTTTCACGCTTGCAAAAGTATTAGAAAGGTCGTCTTTCCGGTGATAGTTTATCCCTTTTTCGGGACCAGTGAGACTACTTACGAAAAAGGAACACTCTAGTTAATCATGACTAGAAGAAGTTATCTCTCACGTTTTTTTATCCTTTTTCGGGTGAGGAGACTAAAATATATGAAAAAGTACCCATTGGAGTCTTCTTTAGTCCTTTCATACTCTCTAAATATGAAATGATGTCGAGTTTACCTTATTTGGACTCGTTAAATGCAACATTGAAGGGCCATTTCAGGGACGAACCCCTCGTATCTTAGGTTTGTTAAACATGTGATATTGGACTCATCCAAAGGATGAGCTATACCGAGCATCTGTTATCCTCCTCAAGCTCGTTAATAAACAAAGAGGTACTCATCAATCATGATGGGGAATAAGGAAAGAGTTTGTATTCACCTGTATTAATGGAAGTTTATAGTCGCTCTTGAACATGGCGCTCGTTTGCATTTCATTCAAACCACCTGGATAATATGCTTGTCCTCAAGTCTCACCAATTCCATGAGTCATCATACTCCTTTGGTTCATCTGAAGAATACATCAACCATTTGTTGTATTAGGTATTGGTATTCATCTCGTCATGTTAATGCTGCCAAGTCATGCCATTCCATGTTCAAGGGAAGTCTATTGTTGAGTCAACCTCTATAGTCATTGCACCTTCCTTTGTGTCGGTCACCCCTGAGTTAATCTCAAAAGTTACTCTATAGTCTGATCTATCTCGAAACATCGTTGATCTTGTTTAGTGTCGATGACGGGGGAAACATCATGGCCCTCCTTCGACGGGTTTGTCCTTGTCGACTTCAATATATCATCCAAGGATTGAACCTTAAAACTAGTCAAGTACCTTGGGCCTGCATGCCTTAATGGCAGGTTACCTCGCTTTCAACAATAAGTTTACATCATTGAATTCTGATTAAAATATTCCACTGAATGTTCGACCTCAACTCATTGATTCACATTCGGCGGTATGTACTATGATACCTTGGGTATCATTGACATTAATGATGATTTCCCTCGCACTTGTTAACGGTATACATCAATGACTGGTAATTAAGTGGTTTCTACCATGTTTGACTTCAACACCTTGTAATCACATGGTTAGATTCGTATCATTGTGGGTTCGGATTGAAGACCCTGATTTAACTTATGTATATTAACCAGGCTGCGATGGAGATTTTTTGAGTCATATCACACAGATCCACTCTTATATTGGCCGTGGTTGTGTAATTATCTAATCATGGATATACGCTTGTATTCAATATCCATGATTGTGTCCAGTCAGTCATCACTAACATGGATCTGCAATGTATTGGTCGATAGCTATGTTATGAGTCATTTGAGACATATATCTCATAGTTATTGTACTGCAGAAGTCTTTGTTCAGTTCTTCAACCGATGGTTCTTTTCTTGAATTCCATATCTCAAAGCACCTCACCTATCCTATCTTTCTAGCTTCATGCTTTGGGGGGCATTCTGTTACACGAAAATCTCATCATTGTGAGTTATGTGTCCTTCATTTCTCCTGATTCCTGAAGCACTTAAGCCAAATTGATTGAAGGAAGAGTTGTGGTTATCCTTTTTCCCTTTGTTGTTACCCCAATTCACCTTTCATGTTGACAAAGTGAATCAAACTCATGGTACCCACTCTACACATTGACAGAGCGCGTCGGTGACACCTTTCACCTTTGGACAAGGTGCGTCACTCCTCAAAGACGCATATTTCCTATGGAAAAAGTGCAACACTATCAATTTAAAATGAAAAAGAGAAGCTTCTAGCAGCTTCTACAATCCATGTCTTCGTGGAGGCTTATCCCTATGAACTAGGAAATGTGGCACTCGATCCCCTTAACTTTTGGGATAATCCCTTCAGCTTCTCCCAAAAATCCTCAACCTCTTATATCCCTTTAGGCCTATATATACAATCCCTCTCTTCATAGTTAAGGATGAGAAAGATAGAGCACCTAAACGTTGGAGAAATTCTACTGGAGCTAATTCCCTTTCATCCATTAAGAGGAAAAGGATTGGATCTTTGAGGCTAGGACCATTTGGAAGAAGTTACAATGTCAAAGCTTGGTTGTAATCGCTCTCTCTGTATTTATTTCATTTACAGTAATACATATTCTTTCCATAAATTCTTGTTGTATTAAGATCTTTAAAATTAGTTTCTTTGACTACTAGTTTAGACTAATCCACATTGCATATTATTGTTATTTGTATGTTTCCACTTATTTGTGCATTGTCTTGAAGCTGAAGATCAGGAGTTACATCAAGCAAGGAGGTATCACTACAATCATAAGGTAATCCATTCCTTCATAGCTTTTTCAATTTGGTTAATCTAGAAAAGATCTATGTATCATGTATTGCTTTTGTTCTAGATTTGAACCATTCGGGATAGGGAGATCGGTTAGTGTCCACACTAACGGATTGTCCGTAAACACCTCTCTCAATCAACATTTTTTTGTAACTGGTTTAGAATTGTATACTGATTTGGATTTTCAACTTTCTCGGGCCCTTAGAGCAAAGCTGCCCTACCAAAGTGAGATTTAATTTCTATTATATCTTTAAATATCCATGGGGTCGAGGGGTGGGGGGGGGTTGGAAAGGCTAGGTCCCTCTCCAGATTGTTCAAGACTACATTATTTTAGTTCAAGAGACAATGCGTTCTTATACTCATGTGGTGGAATCTTTCTCAAAGTTCCTACCTGGTCGGGAACTTTCTGTCGTGGATTCTAATGGATTATCTAGTAGTTTTCTTTCCAGTTGGAATCCGCAAGTTGGTAATTTTAAGCCTTTTAAAACTTGTGGGGGTAAGTTGGTGGAAGGGAAGTTTAAGGGTAGTGCTCAGAAGCTGTATATCCTAAATTGTTATGGTCTCTACAGAGATAGAGAGCCTTTTTGGAAATTATTGGAAGAGAATGGTTTACTAAGCTTCCCTAATATTAACCTTGTTGGTGACTTAAATTTTACATTGTCTTCTACATAAATATGGGGACAATCTTTTATATTAGATCCCTTCTCCAATTTCTTCAACAATCTGTTATCCAGAACTAGATTGGTTGATTCTCTTCCTATAAAGTTGGGTCCTACATGGTCAAATGGTCGAAGTGGGGTGAATGTGATAAGCAAAAGGATAGACAAATTCATCATATCTGAGTATTTGGCAATGTATCTTCAGAGATTCAGAATGTGGTCAATTAACTCAACCATAGCGGATCATGTTCCAATATTTTTACAGATTGATGGAATTAAAACTCCTCTCACGTATCCTTTTAATTTTAATAACATGTGGCTTTAGAATGATGATTTTTGTCACCTTGTTAGGTTCAATTGGAATTCCTTTTCAGTTCCTAAGGAGGAAACTCCTATAGATATCATGGTTCACAAACTAAAGTTCCTTAGAAGAATGGTGGTTAAATGGGATAAAGATAAAAAAAAAAAAATAAAGCTAATGAAGATCTTGTCAATATTGAGAGTATGATGGAGGAGATCTTCAATTCTAATCCTTCTGGAATCTTTACTGATGAGGAAAAATATTTTTAATGGAATTGGAAAATCAAAAGGATTTTCTATAGAGGCAAAGGGAGATGGCATGGCGTTTAAAAAGTAGAGCTATTTGGGTGGCTCTTGGAGACAATAATTCCACATTTTTTCACAATTATGCCTCTCATAGAAGGAATATTAATTCCATTTGGGACTTAAGGGATGAAGATGGAAACAATATTCAGACATAGAAAGAGTTGGAAATTGCTGCTAAAAGCCATTTTTACAATCAATTCAAGGATCTTGAAAATAATGACATATTTTCTTAGTTGAAGGTAATCGAAAAGGTCCCTTCTTTTTTCACTATTGAGGAGGGTGATGCCATTGGGGCCCCTATTTCATTAGGGGAAATCGAAGGTGTTATGAAGTAGTTTTCTAAGACAAGAGTCTTGGCCCATAATGTTGGCCTGCTGGATTTTTCCTCACTTTTTTTTATCTTATAGGGGATGGAATTATTCAAATGGTTGAACAATCCAGAGTGGAAGGGTACATTTATAGAGCTCTTAATTCTATCTATATCACAGTTGTCCCCAAGAAGAAAAATCCTGATAATTTTAATGACTATAGGCCTATATCCCTTTGTAATCTTGTTTAAAAAATTATTAAAAAAATAATCTCCAACAAATTGAGACTGAAATTAGTAAATAACATGACAAAGGAATAGTTTGGGTTTCTAGATAATAGGAAAATTTTGGATGATGTAAGAGTTACCTAGGAATTTCTACATTCTATAAAATCCAAGAATCTTGATGCCTTGATTTTGAAGGTGGGTCTTGTGAAAGATTATGATAAGGTTAATTGGGTGTATCTTAGATTACTTTTTCTATAGATTGGGTTTCCTATCTCAATGAAAAATTGGATTATGTCTTGTGTGAATTCAGCTCAATTTGCAGTACTTATCAATGGTACTCCAATTAGATTTTTCAAAATCACCAAGGGAATTAGACGATGCCCACTTTCCCCACTTTTATTATTGTTGGTTATTGAAGGTCTCGATAGAGTGATCACTGATGCTAGAAATGAAGGAAAATTAATGGGTATAAAAATTTCATCTCCAATTTTTATAACACATATATTATTTGTTGATGATGTTGTATTATTTAGAAAAGGCATTGTGGAAGAATGGAAATTTTTTGTTGATATTGTTTATTTATTCTGTGCAGCATATGGTATGGAAGTTAGTCTATCAAAGTATTCCTTTCTCCATCATGGGGTTGATGAGGATTCTCTAAGAGAGATCTCAATCTTTCTTCCTTATCAGATGTCTACAATGGCCGAAGGTTTCAAGTACTTGGCGTAGTTTTTAAATCCCAACTGTTATGGGATGAAATATTGGCTCTGGTTTGTGCAAATATATGAAAAAAAATATTGGTAATTGGACTTATAGGTTTTTTTTCTTTGGGTGGTAGATTAAATTTGCTAAAATTTGTTCTTGTGGGAATCCCAGTTTCTTGGTTCTCTTTAGTACATGTGCCTTAGGCCATTCTAAACATGTTAAGGAAATTGATGTTTAACTTCTTGTGGTCTGGAAGTGTTGAGGGGGGGGAACATCCACTTGGTTAACTGGGAAAGACTTTCTAAACCTAAAATCGTAGGTTCCTGGGATATTAAAAATATTCAATGGTTCAGTATTGCATTAAGTATGAAAAGTACATGGCGAGGCTTATTTGGGAAAGGATTTTGGTATGAGGTCTTACAAATAAAATATCTTAATGGAAATACTTTGAGTTGGATTAGGAATCCAATCAAAACTATAAAGAATGTTTCAAAATTTTGGCATGGTTTTGCAAATGATTTCCAGTGGATTAGCAGAGGTTTGACTTGGAGAGTAGGTAATGGTACAAATTTGTTGGTGGCTGTGGACCCAGTTATTGGGAGGAAAATTATATGTTATCTCCTTTCCTTTTGGATTATTTATCTAAGTTGGGATTCATTACATTGCCTCATATCAAAAGACCATCGTGGCTTCAATTTTCTCATTCCTATTGGTTGACTGCAGAAGATTTAGGACTGGGAAGTATCTGGGCTGAAGAGTGGAACGAATATATTTCATTCCCTAATAAAGATGGTATTAGACTAATCCTAAGGATGATGAATTGATTTGGTCCTGCAATCAAGCTACTAGTCATATTACTGCTAAAGTTGTTTGTTCAACTATTGTTAAAAATTCTTCTTTTGATGTCCCTAAATGGTGGATTGGTAAGCTGTGGAGTTGGAATTTACCTCAAAAAAAATGTTTTTTGCGGTTGACTCTTGAGAACTATCTGATTACTTGGGATAACTTGCTGCGTAGAGGTTGGTTTGGTCCTAGCATATGTTCTCTATGCAAATTTGAGGGTGAATCCACTGAGCATATTTTTTTCAATTGCTCTTACAATAGAAATATTTGGAATTCTTTCTATCTATCTCTAAACATTTAGCAAAGATGGGGCAATAATTATGGGGATGGAAATTTTCTCCATTGGTAAAAAAATTCTATGGATCATAAGCTCCTCCCAACTTTCATCTGTTGGGACATCTGAAAGACAAGGCATTATGTATTTTATGAAGGCATACCAGTTTTTCAAGTGTTTTGAGGATCATCAAACTATATAGGGATTATGCTTCGGTGGAGATTAAGAAAATGAAAGTGGGACAGAGTATCAAATCACCACATTTTTCTTCTATTGCTGGTTTCTTTGATGGTGTTGCTTAGGGGGGTAGGTGTGGTGTTGGGTGTGTTATGAAAATCAATGAGGACCATTATTTTTGAATTAAGTTGAATTGTGGACTGAGATCCAATATGAAGGAAGAATCGATGGCCTTATGGTGTCTTTTATATTTTGCTTCATCTCTAGGCATTGATACTTTGAAGATATATGGTGATTCCTTGGTAATCGTGCATTGGGCGAATAAATTGTGTTCTCTTCAGGTTGTTTCACTATATCACTGGTGTAGACGTACTGAATAACTCATTGATTCTTTTCATGAGTTATCATTTGAGCATATATTTAGGGAATTAAACAATGAGGCAGATTCTCTTTCTAAAGAGGTTGTTGGAGGTGTTGAAGGTTTCCTACTCTGGGAGGAATTTTTGGAAAACTATCTTGAACATCGGGACATGATCTTCATCCTGTCTTGAATAGATCGGATGTTGATGCCTTTTTTCTAGATTTTGTGTCTTTCTTGTCTTTGGGACCATTGGCAGTTTTTGGCTACTTTGACCGTTGTAAATTTTGGTCCTTTGTTTCAGATGGGGTTGTTGTTTTTGGAGGAATTTTTGTTTTGTATTTGAACTGGATAGTTCCTAAACATGATTGTAAGCCCCAATATTTTTTAGTCTCGGTCTATGAACTTTTTGATTCCATATGAATAACAAAAGTATTGTTTTTTTTTCTGTTTGAAAAAAATAGTTTCAAGTAACAATAACAATCTAATAACAATGATTATATTTACAAATTTTAATTACAATAATAAATTACAATTCATGAAGCTAGTTTCAATTACCAATAAAAATCTAATAACGATGATTAGATTTGCAGATTACTTCTTACAATAAAAAGTTACAATTCATAATGCTAGTTTCAATTAACAATAACAATTAGAGTTACAATTTACGATTTATAATCTACAATTATAGTTATAATTGCAAATTACAAATTACATATTAAAAGATCTACAAGTCACAATTAGAGTTTCATTTTACAATATACAATCTATCAATGTAATTACAATTACAATTTACAAAATTTTCACAATTACAAATTACAATTGTACAATTACTTTTTAAGAAATTACTAATTAGACATGCACGCATTACAATTGTACAATTAATATTTAAATTATTAATTAGACATGTATAAATTACAACTTACAATCTCATTTACAATTAAAATAATATAGATAATAAGGTCGTTGATACCATGTGAAATATTGATACAAAATCATATAGTATGAAAATCATTCTTCTAGCCAACGCGTTATAGGAATGCAAATCTCCATAATATGGTCATGGTCAACGTCTGCCATCTTCCATCTCTTTGGTTTACCACTCTTCACTTTGATTGTTGTGAGATGTATCCAATCTTCCACCACCAAATGATTGTATTGGAAAGATATATACTCAGACATATAGTCTCGTTAAATAATATAATTGCCTTGATTTTTCAATTTTTGGAAAAAGTGACCCATGAAAACCAAGTCTCCAATTTGGTATGTGAAATCACCATCTCGGTAGGGTTGCACCAACCTGCTTTTAATTTGTATACATCGCATTAAATTATATGTGACATTCTCTTCATTGCATGGGGGTGCAGTGACAACAAATACATCACCTGCCATAAAAAATAAATTTTGTTGAACAAATGTATATACATTCAAGTACCAATTTGGAAGTTTGAACATTCAATCAAAGATTCCAAATAAAATCATGTGATGTATATAATGAGTGAACTTTGGTTAATGTTCAGTTGTGTACCTTCCCTAACCATGACAAAAAATCGATCACGATCTAATGATACCATAGCATCTTTAGTGTGCATCTCTTGCCATGTCAGAAATTGATGAGGACCCTTCGGAGTAAGAGGGACATATTTCCATTGTTTCACATGTCCAACATTTTGGCATTTATCAAGGTCGAATCCATCTGCATCAATGCAGAACTCGCAAAAGCACACATGTTTTCTTTTTTCTATGGAAAATGTCTCTCCCATGTCCTTACTCCGAACATAGTGTAATTTCCTCATCTCAGGTATTGTCTCACAATACCAAGGAATAGATCTATTCACATAATTTTCCAATGGAAACATTCCAAAAGAACTTGCATCAAAATAAATGTACAATCAAATATAAAAAAAATCAACTAAGACAATGCTTCAAAGAACATTCAAAATATGAGCTTCAACTACACACCGTATTGTCTTACCTGCACACTAGCCTTGCCTATTTGTGACCTTTGTGTCCCAAATGCAATGTGCACTAGTCAACTACTTTTGCAAATGATTTGAGTCGGGTTTCACCATGAATCATCTTGTAACTTCTAAGTTCCTATTTCACACAAGCACCTGCACCATCATGCTCACCATTTCCATGCCCTGTTTCAAAAAAAATCCAAGTATGTTGAACTCTTGTCTCTTTATGAAGGAGATTCAACCAATAAAAAGAGCGTGCCGATTTGAATTTCCCTACACACCCATATGACCAAATCCAATGTTCTATAAATGACACTCCGTTATTTTTTAATACGTTGTAAATCAACCCAAAGCAGTGTTGAACGAACAACGTGTCATGTTCATGATCATCACTCACATAAAAATGGTGCTCTTTAATCACTTTGTGTGATTGAGGAGTGTTATCCCTACCATCAATGCTCGCTTGATCATGTCTGTTGTGGGGAAAATGCACCTATAGTTCAGGGGAGAAACTACCAACTTACGGTGATAAAGATAGACTTACAAGCATTCTGCAAGTACAACAAATAAATGAAGAGATTAGGGTTTAGAGATGTAGGAACCTTATTCAGAAGGTTGATCCTAGCTTAGCCTCCCTCGCTCTTCAATGCTTATCCAGTGTCGCAATGCCCAGACCTGCAAAATAACTTGATACCTTTCTCAAATACATTTGACTACATATATAATACTGATATCTATAATGGAAAGAGACATCAAACTATAATCAAACAGTGATCAAATCTTAAGACACATTAATAGGTCATATTTGGAAAGAGAAGAACGTCTGATCTTTATTAATGAATGAAAGCAAGTACATACAATTATACCTTCTTCCAAGCTTGGCACTTCACGAAACCTAGATTCAAGGTCTCCTGCTTCTGTTCTCCAAAGATCCCAGCCTCTAAGCAATTGTACTAGGGTTTACCAAAACTGAAGCACAAGAGAGGGGGATGAGGGTCTCCATTCCTCCAGCATAACTTTGCAATTAGGCTTGGTCCTCTCACATGACCCTTCTACCCTCCTTATATAATCAATGAGGAAGAGGAAAAGAAGTTATAACCACTCAAGAGGTTTCCCAACCAACTTAACTTACTCGAATTTCGAGATTTTGACCAAAACAGGAGTGTACTCTACTCTATAGTAGACAAAGTCGCGTACATATGGCAATGGGCGCTACTTTGAATGAGGTAAAGTCGCGTACACACGCTACTATTATAACAGTAGAGTCGCGCTCATAGTGAAAAATGGCCAAAAACAGGCTTTTCTGCTCATTTTCAGGAGATGGTTTGGTCTGGAAAAATGTTCCTAAGGGTCATATACATCAAATGGGTCAAGAATGAGGTAATTTCAACCATTTTTAGTGTCCCAAATGACTCCTCCATCCACAAATGTCCTGTTGTGTGACTGAACTTGATCTCAAGAAGTGTCGTCATGCGACCAAGGGAAACAAGTGTCGTCACGGACGGAGAGGTGTCATTTCAAGCTATAACAGATGCCCCCTAATGTATGAGGTCAGAGGGAGTACGGGAAACGATGGCCGAAATACATTATAAAAAATAAAAAAGAGTTGAATCGTGGAGGAACGGAGAAACCAAGAATCATAGGCTCAAATGAAGTACCTGAAAGCAAAGGCAAAGTCAGACAAACTTATCCATGGTGTAACTGTCCATGTTCAAATGGTGGAACATGATCTCCAAGAGGATACAATAATGATCCAAAATACTGATGCATATATCATGGCCACTAAAATACAAGCGTGGATCCATGAGGAACATAAGTCGAAACATAGCCACATAAATACAAGGTGGATCTATGTCAAAACGGGAGAACATAGCCATAGAGAACAAGCTGGATCTATGTCTCATCAAGAGCCAAAAGGAGTGGGGCTCAGTCTTGCGCAACTTGGGCGATAACATAAATGAGGTGATGCTATCGAGGATCCCAAGGTCTTCATCCAAAAGAAACCCAAGGTACAAACCTATCCATGCGAATAAATGAGCTGTTGTCGAACATGGGAGGTATTGTTTGATTACCGGTCATTGATGTATACCGTCAACAAACGCGAGGGTGTCCACCAATAATGAAAATGGAACCCAAGGTACCTAGTACATTCAAGCAAGTGCGAATAAGTGGTCTTGCCGTCGAACACTTGAAGAATCCATCGGATAGGAGACATTGATGTATTCCCATCTATCCAATAGCGAGGGAAACTGCCACTAATGACTGCAATCCCCAAGGTACTAACCGAAACTCTAAACTTCATTCCCAGAGCACAATGAGTTGAAGTCGATGGGAAGAAGTCCGTTGGAAGGGAGGCCTTAATGCATCCTCCATCATCCAACACGAGGGACACTCAACAGGTATGAGCTGATTTGGAGCAGGACTAAACACATGATGAAACATACTGACACCAAGGAATGGCCGACACATGAGGTCAAGGCAACTGCAGAATGGCCGACACAGGTTATATCCTTGAACATTGAGCACGACACAAGAGTGACTTAGGCAGCTTTAAACACAAAGGGACCACGATGCAAGTCTGCAATGTAGGAGACATTAACAGATTCTCCATATGATTGTAAGATTAACCAAACGGAGGAGTAAGAACTCTGAGATCAAGTTTACCCTAAGGCCAACGCTAGAACCCAACTTGTTTGATAGACTCAAAATAGGTGCTTTGTTCAAGGAGATAGTTGACTTGCTGCCATCATATTGAAAGATATTTTGACATTCTTCCCTTCCCTTTCCTTTTTCATTTTTTAACGAGTTTGACAAAGAACTAAAGCATGCTCGACGGTATTTTCATATTTAAGGAGTCTGAAAAACCTAGAAGAAAACTCCATACACCTATCCGTGGATTTTATATCGAGCCCGGATTGGTCTGTGCTCGGCGGTGTTTTCTTGCTTATAGAGTTGAAAAACTTAAACAGTCCTCTATACACCTATCCGTGGATTTTATATCGAGCCCGGATTGGTATGTGCTCGCTTGGTATTTTCATGTTTAGAGAGTCTGAAAACCCTAAAGACGACTCCAAAGGTCCTTTTTCGTAAAGTTAGTCTCCTTCCCCGAAAAAGTGTAAAATGATGGAAGAAGAACTCTTCTAGCGCATACAAGAGTATACCTAGAGTATACCTTTTCCGTAAATTATCCACCAAGGCCCGGAAAAGGGGTAATTCTATACCTAAGTGGATGTCGGTTCAGTTATTTTAACGAGCCCGAAAAGACAACTATGCTCGGCAAACTTTTCCTATTTAAGGAGTCTGAAAAGGGCTTAAAAGAACTCCATAGGGATCTTTTCCGTAAAGGTTTAACGAGTCCGGAAAAGTAAACTCATGACCTCCTTACTGTTTTTAACGAGCTCAAAGGAGATAGGAAAATGCTCACAATTTCCTTACTGTTTTTAACGAGCTCGAAGTGAAGATGAAAGAAATGCTCATAACCTACTTACTGTTTTTAACGAGCTCGAAGTGAAGGTAGAAGAATGCTCGTAGCCTCCTTACTGTTTTTAACGAGCTCGAAGGAAAGGTGGAAGAATGCTCGCAACCTACTTACTGTTTTTAACGAGCTCGAAGTAAAAGAAGAATGCTCGAAACCTACTTACTGTTTTTAACGAGCTCGAAGTAAAAGAAGAATGCTCGAAATGGGAGGAAACGAGTGTCAGGGACATGCAAAACTAGCTCCAAGCGCATGGAACAAAGCAATGCCTAATGCAAGGAACATGAGCAAGATAAGGACACTCAGGGTGTGTCTCCTCCAGGTAAAAGGTGTCAAACTGCGTAGGCAAAATGATACAGGGCTTAGCGGAAATGAGATCAGAGATGGAGGCTTATACAACGGGCTAAAAGCGTGGAAGCCGGCTTCAGGCTCATTAGCGCAAGCGGGATCATAATAGATGCATATGCAATTTGAACACAAAGATGGGAACCTTATCAGGGATGGCCAGAAATATATGAGGAAGAAAGATATGAGGCTTCTTCTCAAAGTCATGGTGAATCTAAAAAGGCTCCCGAACCTATGAGAAAAACTCAGCATGGGCACCAGAATGGCATAAGGGTGCTGACTAGGGTGACCCATGTTAGGTAGGCTCTGCTGTCGGACTGGTGCACAATGCATAAAGAGATGGCTAACACACCAATATCCAACAGGTTCGACCCTATGGCGAATTCGGATGGCAAAAGGTTCAAATGCAACATAACAGCGGGGAAGCCTAAACCTATATGCAAGGTTCCGAATATACCTGACATGGTCGCACAAGGTGTCGAAAAGGACCAGTAAGCAAGTACACATCCAGCTAAGAATCCTGTCTCCAAGAAACATTACTACCAGGATCATATCTAAAACATATGTAAAGAAAAACCCGATACAAGTCACTGTGGTAGAAATACTTTCAACTTCACTATCCTCAACAACAGGCATAAACAAGGCAGAGTTTTCGAATGAAGACTCTATGGTACCCAAGCCCGAGGACTTATAATCAACGAGATCAAATTCAGGATGAAGATCAAAGTTGAAGGACATGATGGAATCTGCAGAAACAAATTCATCATCACGGGAGTTGAAAATTCTAGAAGCAGAATCAAACTCAGCAGGAACACCGATTTGCGGATCTATAGGAGAGTCTAAAGACTCAACAGTAGGAAGATCAGACTTTAAGGTCAAACCGGGGTTGGACATAACTGCGACTGGATCAACATCCAAATGAATGGCAGACTGTACTATAGACTCTAGGAAAACTTCATCGGAAGGAAGTATATCATCCCAGATAGAACACATATCTAAACATTCAGATGGAGGTGTCACTTGGTCAAAAGCTGGGACCAAGTCCCGAGAAGGTAAGCATGAACTCAGAGACTTCTTCTCAGTAACAGTTGAACTCAAGGAACAATATGCCACATAAGGCTCATGTGACATAGTAGTGCCTAATGACGAGGGATCAGACTGGTCTACAGTTGGGTAATAAGGAGGATCAACGAATGCAAGCTGGTCGATGGTGACAATGTTTTCGTTATGAGGGAAATGCATCACACGAAAAAGCGTAGACACCACAGCATGCATAGCATAAACGTAATCACGCCCAAGGATCATATCAAAGTCCATAGGGTCCTTTAAAACCATAAAATCAACTAAGACTGTTTTTCCACCCAAGGTAACAGGTGCCTGACGGAGGAATCCGATCGGTTCACTAGGTCTTCTATCGAAGGTCAACGGCCAATTAACAGCTGGAAAAACATTAGGGAAACCCAAATCTCTCCAAGCATAAGCGGATAAGATACTAACAGAAGCACCTTCATCAATAATACATCGATCAACCGTATGGTTCCAGATATCAACCTTTATCTGAAAAGGTGTCGAAGAAGGAAGACGAGGCTCGGCTAGACTATTCCAATCAAAGGAAACAATCCTAGGGCTTGGTAGGGGTTCACATGGCACAGATAAAGTGCCCCCTTTTTCAGGAACATCCAAACTGGAAATGCAGAAGACTTCAGTAGTAGGTGCATCAATCTCTGAAGGACTGATGGGATCGGTCGAATATTGCATCGATTCAATCACTTCACTCTCCGAAGGAAGAGTGGGGTCGACCAAAGATTGCATTGGTTCAACCACTTTATCAACCAAAAGTTGATCTGGCTGCAGGGAATCTATAGACAACTCAAGAACAGAGGTTCCTTCAGACATGGACCACACTCTTCGTACCTCTGGAATGGCAGGGCATCGGTGAGTAAGGTGATCTCCCTTACAAAGTTTACAAGGGAACTTTGGTTTCCGTCCTATAGGTTTAGACTCCTTTACAACGTCAGTACTCTCAGAATGACTAGCATTGGCTGACAGCTTGCCCCCAGCATGACTCACAGAGGCTGGTTGCTCAGAAGCAGAAGACTTTTGAACTAAGGACCACACTTTTTGCACTTCTGGAAGTACAGGGCACAAGTAAGTAAGGTGGTCACCCTCGCAAAACTTACAAGGGAACTTAAGCTTCTGTTTGTTGGGTTTGTCGACAATGTCAACTCCCTCAGCATGACTTGCAGTGGCTGATCTGGTGTCTCCAGTATGACTCACAGGAACTGGTGACTTGTCATTAATATGACTAGCAGTGATCAATGACGTGTCCTCAACATGACTGACAGTGGTTGAAGACAAACCTTCAGTATGATTTTCAGTGACTAAAAGTTTTCTCCCAGCATGACCTCTAGAGGCTGGGTGGGTGCCCCCTGCATGATTTGCAGAGGCAGGGTGCTTGCCCCCTTGTTTTGGCATCTTCTTCCTATTCTTCCCCCGTCTATTCCTTTTAGACTGCTGGTTACTAGTATTGCTACTTTCGCCACATGAGGTAGAAGGAGGAGGAGAAGATGTTACTGGCAAAGGAGGCACAGGGTTCTGATGCTCTTGATTTGAGGTGCTCACAAAAGAAGCGTCAGGAGCATGCAAGGCATTCGGAGTGGAAAACAACCAAACCGGCAGCCCAATAGTGAATCCAGGAAGATTCAGAGTAGCCATTAAGGGAGCACCAATGTTTCCAATGAATGGAACAGCACAAGGATCCCCCGGAACAGGGGTACCTGGATTGGCACTCGCTGGAATGCTAGACATAGTTTCCTGCTCAAATGAACAAGAAAATCTCTAAGGCAAACTAAAAAAAAAAATAGCACAAAGAGCACACCACTAAAAAAAGGTCCTAGGTAAATCAAACCAGGCAAACAGATGCCTTCCGGAGAAGAGTCTGGGATGATGAGGGCCCAGAACAGATCAACGAAGGATGAAGGACAGTTACCCGGGGTCCACAATACAATGACTAAGGGTGCAAGCGCTGGAATCACCCAACCGCCCTCCCAAAGACCTGCAAGGGATTTCCTCCCACGTCTGTCCTAGGTACAGCAGATATACCCTCCGCTGTCACCTGTGTATGAACCTAGAGTCTGATACTAAGGATACCACAACACTGAAAATTCCTGGGGGAACAGTCACCGGTCGAATCAGAAAGCGTGGGCAGGGTAGCTAAGCCCGAAACTCGAAAGAGTCCCCAATACGCAATCCGATCCTGGCATATGCTCGAACAGAAAGTAGGAGGGGTATTCCCACAAACTGATCTCACATTGACCTACTGCATATGCTCCCAGGCAAATTTTGAGTGAGGTGGGTTTGCCTAATGATAGTCTCACTACGATTTTTTCGCAATGTGTGATCTTGGGTGGTTTAAGGTGTTTTAAACCCAAGATCCTAACCAAAACTAGTTGGTGTAGTGTAACCTAGAAAAGAAAATGTTGCTAGTTCATTTTATTAGAGTTCATTTTAAAGGTTACTTGATTACTCAAAAAGGTAGTGGGTGTGTGAGAGTGGTTATAATAGAAATAGAGTACTGAAAATGAAATATTTACCACCAAACAAATCTTTTTCTTTTCAATGCAAGTCTTAAAATTCTGATCTAGAATGCATGTGCAAATGCAATTTTTTAATCTTTTGAATGCAAAAAAAGGTAAAAATAAAGTCTAAATGTAAAAAATTAAACTCAAAACCTAAGAATGCAGCTACTCAAGCAACTAGGTATGCAAAAGAAAACTTGTTCTTTTTGATGCAAAGCACTCTAAAATCTTTTAAGCCACTTGCAAGGTACTCTATTTATAAGATAAATCAAAATTCTTTATGCTTTTCAAAGGTAAGAAACAAAACTGAAACTAACCTACTATCAAAGCAAAGCAAAGAAACTTTCAGATTCTCTTTATGAAACAGTAAAAGCTACCAATATGACTTTCAAATTCTTATTGATGTAAGCATGCCAAACATTGGGAAAAGAGTACAAAAACTACTTTTAGACCCAAACGAAGCGAATGACCTACGAAGAAGTATGGTTTGGTAAAGTCAGGTCTGCACGTAAACAATGCAAACAAGGTCTTGAACAACAGCCAAAACACTTGAGCTTTCACTACAAAAGAAAAACTAAAAGCATAAGGGAGGACAAGAAACCAACCTAAAAGAGAAGTTTCACTCAAATAGGTACAAACAGGGTCAAAAAGACTCAAGAGGTTTCAAATCCAGTGGAAATGGGGCAAGCAAGTTCAATCAAACTCAAATTAGGGTACAAAACACCAAACAGGTCCACAACCCCCCAACTTAAGTCAACAAACCCCAAAACTTTCCAAACAAACCCAAATTGATCAAAAGAGGTTCAAATCATGAATGTAGGATCAATACAAGGATGGGAGACCACCTACAGGGGTTTAACACAGACCTAAGGTCATCAGGGACCCCCAAAAATGCAGCCACAGCCCCCAGATTTGGGTCCACAACCCAAAAACTCAAAAAATCAAACCCAGATTTTGAGCGCTACTGTATATGAAGGAAACTAGCGCTCATAGCAGTATGGGCGCTACTGTGTATGAAGGAAACTAGCGCTCATAGTAGTATGGGCGCTACTGTGTGGTACAAACAGTAGCGTACAAGGAAAAAGTCTAAAAAACGGGGTTAAAACCCCCAAACTGGGTCCACAAAGGTTTGCAAGGGTTGGGAAGGGTCTGTAAAAAGCCCAGGAGGGTCAAACAGAGCCTACTAACTGATCCTAATCAGGAAAATGAACAAAGACCATCAAACAAGACTGAAGAAATGACCTTGGATACCCCTAAGCAGTTATGCTTTCCCCAGCGGAGTCGCCATTCTGTTGTGGGGAAAATGCACCTATAGTTCAGGGGAGAAACTACCAACTTACGGTGATAAAGATAGACTTACAAGCATTCTGCAAGTACAACAAATAAATGAAGAGATTAGGGTTTAGAGATGTAGGAACCTTATTCAGAAGGTTGATCCTAGCTTAGCCTCCCTCGCTCTTCAATGCTTATCCAGTGTCGCAATGCCCAGACCTGCAAAATAACTTGATACCTTTCTCAAATACATTTGACTACATATATAATACTGATATCTATAATGGAAAGAGACATCAAACTATAATCAAACAGTGATCAAATCTTAAGACACATTAATAGGTCATATTTGGAAAGAGAAGAACGTCTGATCTTTATTAATGAATGAAAGCAAGTACATACAATTATACCTTCTTCCAAGCTTGGCACTTCACGAAACCTAGATTCAAGGTCTCCTGCTTCTGTTCTCCAAATATCCCAGCCTCTAAGCAATTGTACTAGGGTTTACCAAAACTGAAGCACAAGAGAGGGGGATGAGGGTCTCCATTCCTCCAGCATAACTTTGCAATTAGGCTTGGTCCTCTCACATGACCCTTCTACCCTCCTTATATAATCAATGAGGAAGAGGAAAAGAAGTTATAACCACTCAAGAGGTTTCCCAACCAACTTAACTTACTCGAATTTCGAGATTTTGACCAAAACAGGAGTGTACTCTACTCTATAGTAGACAAAGTCGCGTACATATGGCAATGGGCGCTACTTTGAATGAGGTAAAGTCGCGTACACACGCTACTATTATAACAGTAGAGTCGCGCTCATAGTGAAAAATGGCCAAAAACAGGCTTTTCTGCTCATTTTCAGGAGATGGTTTGGTCTGGAAAAATGTTCCTAAGGGTCATATACATCAAATGGGTCAAGAATGAGGTAATTTCAACCATTTTTAGTGTCCCAAATGACTCCTCCATCCACAAATGTCCTGTTGTGTGACTGAACTTGATCTCAAGAAGTGTCGTCATGCGACCAAGGGAAACAAGTGTCGTCACGGACGGAGAGGTGTCATTTCAAGCTATAACAATGTCTATATAAAACATGTACAAATATTGACACTTCGTCAGAGTGATAGTACTCACTCTATATCTTATTTTGGGGAGAAAATGTGTAGTTCTCGGTGAATTCTACCACTGATAAGATTGTGCCCGGCTCAAACAAACACCTCATGAGAATGCTTGAATTCAACAGCTTGTCACCTATACCTATGAGACTGTTTGATATATTTATAGATTAGATTTTGGAATTACTCCATGAACTCTGGAATAGGAATTTTGTCCTCAAGCAAGTCGATGCTTTTAGATGGTACAGTTGAAGAAGACAATGCATCCATGGTAACATACTCATTATTTTTCCATGTAACCATGGCATCTGATAGTCCAGAGTGCGCTATATCGAATATGAAATGTCTATGGAACAATGCCAAGTTACCACATGTAGGGCATCTTCTTCCACCTACACATATTTTGTTGAAAAACACATCCCCAGGATTCATTTTGCATAGTATAGTAGAAACAAAATCTCGCACAATGGGAGGAGCTAATTCACCCTGCTAGTTCCTTTTGCAAAAGTCTACAAATGTGCCATACTATAGTTGAAATTCAACATGGTATCGACAACAATAGGTGTCATGAATTGTTTTCATCCTAATATACCATGGTTTTATCTTGTCAAGCATGTTGATTGAGATCTTGACACTGGGATTGACCTCTTGAAATTACTCAAACAATGCAACTCGTGTCATCTCCATAACATGCTTACAATGCTCAGCATAAATTCCTATGGATGAATGTTTCCACAGGACATGCTTTCGATCTAGTATAGCACGTGAATGGTTGTCCCAAAACTCTACCACCTTCTCTCTAATGCCTTCAGAAAGCCTGTCATGATAGGGTTTCCTACAAATAAGAGCCCAACAAGCAACTTCATTTTTTTCATCTATCTGGACCCTGAATTTAGTATATTTGTGTAATGTTTTTGTTGAAACATGGAGCAATTTTGACATTGTTTCCAACATTCGAATTCTTGATTTTGTCGGTGCCACAACAGCAGCTGCAATTTCCCTGCAAGCAACTCGAATAGTAGGTTTTCTTTATTTTATGAATGAAGGCAATGCTTTTGTGACATTTTATGTGATTGTTTCATGTGCCATTTTACCTTTAGTATCTTTAAAACCCAACAGTTTTGTGGCATTTTCAATCTTTTATGTTTCAGCAATCCATGTAGGATTTGAGATTGTGTGATAACTGAGTGTTGTTCAAACGAAACTTGATAATTTTGCTAACATACTCTCTAATTGTCCGAACAATACTTGGGTTCCCAAACTCTTCTCCTACTGCAACACCCATAAGGACTTGTAGACAATCTCCACCTCTTACAAACCCACTGCAGCTCCCAATTAATCTTGAAGTTGTGTGAGAGGGAATGGGGTCCTATGACGGCTGATCGAGATCTATCCCTTCATATAGTTCAATTAAATTTTTGAAAGTTCAACTCTGAACAAATAAGGGAATTTTGTTCAATATAAGAAAAAAATAGAATCAAAATAAGAAGCATTCAAAGACTATGGTCTTTCCCATGATTGTTTCAAATACATTCAAACATCACGTTTCATGTAAATTTTTTAAAGTTCAACTCTAACCAAATAAGGGAATTTTGTTCGATATAAGAAAAAAAAATAGAATTGAAGTAATAAGCATTCAAAGACTTTGGTCTCATCCATGACTATTTCAAATGCTTTCAAACATCATGTTTCATGTAAAATTTTGAAATTTCAACTCTGACCAAATAAGGTAATTTTGTTTGATATAAGAAAAAAAATAGAATCGAAGTAAGAAGCATTCAAAGGCTATGGTCTCACCCATGACTATTTCAAATGCATTCAAACATCATGTTTCATGTAAATTTTTGAAAGTTCAACTCTGACCAAATACAGGAATTTTGTTTGATATAAGAAAAGAAATAGAATCGAAATACGAATCATTCAAAGACCAAGGATAATTTTAGGAACACCCCCTAAATTTATATGTATAATAAATGGGTGAATCCCCATGATGCATGTGAAAGTTCAAAGGCTATTTTATCAATAATATAATACGTAAATATAAGTTTTTGACGAATCTTTCACGGAATTATAAAATCTTGTAAAATCTAGGCGAATATTTCACAAAATTATAAAATTTTGTAAAATGATGGCAAATCTTTCACAAAACTACAAAACCTTGTAAAAATTTTGGTGAATCTTTCACAAAAATAAATAATAAAAATAAAAAATCTAGTAAAATATTGGTGAATCTTTCACTACACTATAAATACTTGAAAAGTCTTGACAAATTCGTGGAAATTTGATTTAATAATTTTGTATTCACTTTAGATTTTATTTAAAAATATATACTTGCAATCCTTTGAATTCAATTTGGTTTATTTACTTTTCTATATTAAATATTTTTTCAAGTAGATTATCCTTCATATCAAAATCATATCTCCACAAAACTAACACAATTTACATTTTGGACTAGAAAATTAGGATTAGCCTTGTTTGGTCAATTATGATTGTTCCTTTTTTAATATAAAAGCTTGTTAATCGTTCTTGTAAAAAAAAATTATGATTGTTCCTTTGCTTAATTCTATTGGAGTACATTTATCATGCCAGTTTCTAACAAAGAGAAACTAATCCATTAAGAATTATTTACATTCAACAACACATTAGTTTCTACATATATAGTGATTCTCTTATTTTATTCTTTTGTTTTGAAAATTTTCCCTTCTAGTTAGATTTATATATGTACAAAAGTGATTAGTCACATAGCTTCTTTGCCCTACCTAATGCTATCTTATAGAGTCATCAAGATTGAATATACTTATAAGGTGGTTGATTTAAACCCATAAGATGTGTTGACCAAAGCATTGAATGTTAATGTATTTGAATTCTTAGCATTTCTTATGTCTTCCCACCAATTAGTATAAGCACAAGTATTGGTTCAATCATCCATGTTTGACATAAACTTGTATCTATAATAATGTATTTATCCACTCATTTTTCTTTTTCTTTTTACATCGAGAATCTATTGGACTAAGTGTCTTCATAATAAAATATGTTTTTCATAATGACCATTACACATGGCTTTAAGAGTATTCATAATCAAATATACTTTTTTCCTCATGACCATTAGACATCAAGCCATGTGTAGGTATTGTGTAATTTATAACTAGTAGTTGTAAATACTCAACAACTTGAAAGGGTCATCAACTTCATTGTTGATTAATTTGAACAATAATTCCTCCAATAACCTACTCCACATGTTCCCAGCTTCATATTTAAAAATACCTTATCCTTGTATGAGGTTATTAACATAAAAATACATATACTCAAACATCTCCCCAATTGGAAAATATATATTGTCAGCCTTTCCTTCCTCACCTACCAACTATAATTAACCACAAAATTGACTTGGCTAAATCAAATCTTCCTCCATGTCAACCAACCATGTTTTTTATGCTTACTCCACAACAACAATTAAGCTATAACATAAATGCATGCCGTCATATAAGCATTAATCATGAATCCTATCAATTGAGTCCATTCCTTGCATTCAAGAAGGGCACAATGTAGTTATACAATAACCCATGTTTCTTCACCCTCATAATCATTCTGTATACTTATGTTTTAAGTTTTTGTTGTATTGTTTTCTTTCCTTCTCCAAGAGATGGCATTCTCTAAGCAAAGGTAACCAAATAACCATCCATAATGACTTAAGCTACTTAAAAATAGCTCAATCATTATGAATCTCTCTTATATCTTTATCACTAAGCCATAATAGGGATAATTTCCAATTTCAAATCACATCATTATCCCTATCGCTAGGATGTCATCCCATAAAACACTACTATGTTGTCATGTCATTATCCCTAGGATGTCATCCTGTGTTGCCATTATTTGCACATTGATGCATCCCATGTTTCAAAGTGGATATCTAATGGCCTCAACCAATTCAACAATGGAATTAGTGTAACTGGATATCATACTATCCAATTTGACATCTATTATGAAGGAGTTATTTACATTGGATATAACTAATACTAAATGTTTGGATAAAAATTCAAAACTTATACTAAGTCAACCTTCACATTACTAGAGAAATTGTTTTTTTTGACAATATCAATTTCTTTAGCATATTGAATCTCTCATTTATGAACATTTGTAAAAATAATATTCACTGTGACATGATGGGATGGATGGAGTTTCACTTTGATATGCTATCCTTTTAAATTATGTAGACTAAGATTCTCCTAGTACTCATATTTTCCACATGATATAATCACTTTGAATCCTCATGTGTGTGACAACTCTCATTTTATATCCCATGTCGAAATGTATCTTATACCAGCATAGATCCATCTTAAACCTGGATCTACCAATCACCGAGAGGGATCCAATTTCTTGAGGTGTAATTTTTTGTATCTAACTTTTTATATGTTCATAAAAAATTATCTAACTTTTTTACACGTTAAAAAACATTTACACGTAAGTTCAAGTTTAAGATCTACCTCGTACTGGGTTACTTCTTTATCTTTTTTACTTCTTATATTTTTATTAATGGTTGACGTTACAATATTTTATTTTTATTATTTCATTTTTGTTACTGGACAAACACTCTACAAACTCTCGACAAATGTTACAAGATCTCCCACTTCTTTATCTTTTTTACTTCTTATATTTTTATTAATGGCCGACGTTACAATATTTTATTTTTATTGTTTTGTTATTATTTTGTTACTCAACAAACACTCCACACATGTTACAAGATCTCCCTCATACTGGGCTATAGAGCGCCTCTCGACGCAATAACCTCTTCCAATGCAATCATATCCATATTCTTCCAAATATTCATATCAAAATAACTTACGTCCTCTTATATAATTTATAGCCATATGAGTATCCCACATAATATATAATAAATTTGATACCTTCACTCATGATGACAATTCAAAATTGAAGATTAATATAAAATTCAGAATGGAATCAAACTTCTACATTTAAAGATATTTTCATTTTTCCAATTCTAGTTTAAGCTAACATGTTGACTAGGGTTATGAAAGCCCTCCTTTAAAGATGTTTTCATTTTTCCAATTCTAGTTTAAGCTAACATGTTCACTAGGGTTATGAAAGCCCTCCATAAATATGAAAAAGCAATCATTGAATCAAAATAAAGTTTCTATCTTGAAAAAGCAATCATTGAATCAAAATAAAGTTTCTATCTTTATCTTTTTTAATAGAGATTTTTAATACATTCATTCATTAATAACCATTTTAAATGTTTTCAACAACTTTCTCATAACTTATATTAATAACAACTTTCTCATAACTTATATTGTTCAGTAGGCTGGGGAATAATGACATCTACCTTTTTTCTGCCGGGGCTGCCAGTCTTTACGGCTCAATGTTCGGTGCAAATGTCAATCGTTCCTACACTTTCCGGTCAATTCTGGGTGACACTGGCTATCTTTACCATTTTCATATCTACAAGGATTGCTGGGGCTTCACACTTCTTGGTGTATAGATACGATTCTTACAATGGGATGGGTGATCACATTCATTACAACGTTCTCCAGAATTCTTTCTTTGGGCTGGGCGTTGACCTCCTTGGCACAATTTTGTGCACCATACCGTAGGCTAAAAGTTGACATAACCAACCTGTTTGTTGTAGATAGCCGGAAGCATCCATTCGTTTGGATCCAAAACTAAATTGGGAAGAAATTGCCATAAATATATCAAAATCTAGAACGTTTAGGTTTACTCTTTGTTCATCATACATATTGCTATTGCTGTGAGTCTTGAGTTCTTTATTTGTTCAATAAGGACGTCCTTTGGTTGCTCCAGTCCCTTTTCATAAGCATATTGTAAACTGTGCTCTCCAATTGAGCCCAAAGAGTCTCATGAACGAACGGTTAAACAAACCTAAATTGAGCCCAAAGAGTCTCATGAACGGTTAAACATTGTTGGTTATGAATAAAACCTAAATGGATAGGAAATAACAGATGGGAGAATAATCTGTCTGAGATAGCAAGGCAGTTTCCATAAGAATGAATGAAGATAAACTGTAAGACAACTGGAATGAATACAGTAATAAGATTCAAGGGTCTCACGAGGTGCATTATTTACTTTATATTATTTTTTTTTACTTTATATTATTCTTTTTTACTTTGTTTTATGTTGTATTTTTTTTTATTCTTTTTACTTTGTATTACTTTATATGTTTGTTCAAACCTCTTGTATTAATACTTTTTACTTTGTTTTATGTTGTATGGTTTTTTTATTCTTTTTACTTTGTATTAATTTGTATGTTTGTCTATGTTTTTTTTACTTTTTATTTTGTATTATTCTTTTTTGTTTATGGTCAACAATATAGACAAACATGGACAAATCTTACAAGATCTCCCTCATATTTACTTTTTACTTTGTATTATTCTTTTTTATTTATGAATAGGGACAATCAAATCAAAACCCTATAAATATACATATCCATTATAGTTAAGACACTATGAATTACTGTTTCAAGCATATAGTGATCACATACCCCTCCTATGGAATTCTTAATTTGTTTGATATACTTGTCAACTCTCTTGGGAGAAGAAAACAACGTCGCCATGAAATAAATCCCCTCTCCCAGGGAATGATGGAGCTTAATAACCATGGTGGCTGCGGCCTTGCTCATTTTGTAATTCAGGAAGTGGATTTCCCACAAAGGACGTGACAGATCGATGGGACTGAGGGCCAATTTAGAGATATAGTTATCAACCCAGGTGTTATATGATTCTTCCCCAGTCATGAACTACGCAATAAATGTGATGTCATGGTGTTCACTTTGATTTTCTTCCATCGCAACAATCCCCAATCATCCTTCTTCTCCAAAACAAACCTCCAAGCTATGTGAAAGAGTAATGCAGCCGATTACTAATAAGTTTAATGCTCTAAAACGCAAAATACCTGCAGATATGGAGTAATGTATATCTAAAAAATAAAGGGATTATCGGTCGACCAAGTTAATAGAATGGCAAGAGGAGAACAATATTCTAAAAGGATTATCGATCTCCGAAGCTATAAGAAAGTTATAAGAAAGGCAGGAGGAGAACAATTACCATAATGTAAGAGTAAAGCGGTTTTGTTGACATGATGGCCTCGGTAATATCTTTCATGTAGCGAGAGATTTCTGATATGGATTCTTCTAATTCGATGTGTACATACAATGAGAAAAGCGAGTTGCTGAAACACTCGCTTATGGGACCTATTGGCCATCCTTTCTCTTCTATTTCTTGGTCACATCTGCACATATTCATATGCAACTTGAGGTCCCATTATCTGAATTGTATCAGCTGGCATTCAATGAACAAAGAACATAATAACAGGAAGGACCTGCTTAAAAAACTATAAATTATTTTAGTCTCTGGTCATGTATAAGTTGATCTTGGATATAGTTAGAGTTTAATAACCATATGGCAGGTTTCACTAGAAGTAATGTTCATTATCCTAGATCCAAATCTTAGGCTCTATCAAGTGCCGAGAGGGATCAAATCTCCCTAGGTGCAAACCTCTCCTTGAATAGCTCCTTGAGTGCAATACCTGAGCCACCTAATATTTACTTTTTACTTTGTATTATTCTTTTTTGTTTATGGCCGACATAATATTTATTACTTTTTACTTTGTATTATTATTTTCTGTTTACTTTGTATTATTTTGTTACTCTACAAACACTCTAAAGTCTCATATTTACTTTTTACTTCGTATTAAAAGTAAAAAGTAAAATCTCTAGTTTAAGTCTCATATTTACTTTTTACTTTGTATTATTCTTTTTTGTTTATGGCCGACATAATATTTACCACCTAATCCCAAGCTCTAAAATCTCTAGTTTAATTCTCATATTTACATTTTACTTTGTATTATTATTTTTTGTTATGACCGACATAATATTTATTACTTTATACAAAACTTTGTATTATTTTGTTACTCGACAAACACTCGACTCACAAGATCTCCCCTATACTAAGTTGTAGAGCGCCTTACACCCGAGTTTATTGATAAAATGATTAGTTTTTTTGTGTGCACTCCTTCCCATAGCCCATTTATTTGCCCGGATGATGATAAAAAGGCATACTCGTAGCTCAGTCGTTGGGTCAATAATTTGTGAATTTGTTATGGATAAATTGGTGACAAGAGGAGGACGGGATAAAATGGCTCTTGAATGGCTCCTCACCCGGGCTTAGGAGTATTGAGTTCTTCCAAGAGTTAGGAGTAGGAGTAGGATGGGAAGGTCTTGTGGGTCTTGGAGCGATCTTGTCCATCGCAGAGACTCCTTTATGTATGTATAAATTAAAAATGAATTTAAACAAACAAACAAACAAAAAATTGTGTATCTGATCACGGCCTAGGAGTTACCATTAGAAGCAACATACCATTCATGACTATCTTGTGCTTAGCCATTGTCCCGTCTTCTGCAACTTCTCCTTGTAGAGCTTCTGATGGTCCAGGATTCTACCACCCAATAGATTGCAGGATTTGAATTGAGACATTGCAGAATAAGTAGAAGCTTCATCTTGGCACTGGTTGAATCGTGAATCGTGGAGGCATTATATAGGGATTATAGTTCCCCATTAGCCCCAATTCCATGAAATATGGATCAGTTTTATATATAAAATCTTTTGGTAACAAATTTGGGCCTATTACCTTATTTTACATGAAATAATACCTTATTTTAGGTGAAATGTGGAGGGAAAAATAATTGTTGAAAACCTTAGTATTGAAAATTTGGGATTTTAGATGAAGTAATACCTTATTTTACATGAAATATGGAGGGAAAAATAATTGTTGAAAACCTCCCGTATTGAAAATTTGGGGGCAATGTAAGGAAAGTTTCCATTTAAACAAAATATGGAGGGAAAAATAACTGTTAGAAGCCTCCATTACTCAAAATCGGGGCGAAGAAAAGATTAAACATGAATTTTATTGGAAATCTAGGGCGAATTGAGGATTTGAGGTAAATTTGAGAGGGAGAAATCAATTTTTTTTCTCTTTTTCATTAACACATGAGTGGGCAATTTGTTTTCTAGTTATTATTTGTTTAATAAATATTGGAAGAATATATTAATTTTTAAAAAAACATTTCCATATTAATATTCGTCCATTAAATATTTTTAAACCCCTTAATTTAGCTCAAGGGCTAAGTTTGGCCCCTAAAATTATGGTCTCAACCATGACTATTTCAAATGCATTCAAACATCACAAGCAAGATAAATTGTTGAAAGTTAAACTTTGACCAATTAAGGGAATTTTGTTCGATATAAGAGAAAAAAATAGAATCGAAGTAAGAAGCATTCAAAGACTATGGTCTCACCAATGACTATTTCAAACGCATTCAAACATCACATGCAAATGTATGAAAAGTTAAAGGTTATTTAAATATGGTTAAAGAGGCTCTTAGGACCACATGCCTTCCATGAACATCTTTCCTGCATATCCCTTGCCATGTCGGAAATGGATTTTTTGTCCATAAGTACATATACTTATATTTAAAAAATGTATCATATAATCTATCCACAAAATAAAATGTAAATAGGTCCCTATGACCTAACGTGCTTCCACTCAAACTACAACTAGGCTTTCCAAAGGCTCTTTTTTCGATGGTTGTGAACCCGTCAGAGATGTCAATCTGCGAAGGTAACAAATGATCGATTATAACGATAAGCACGGTGAGCAGTGCCAACGGCCAAAAAACTCCAATCCAGGTATTGTCAACATCCCACGACATTAACCTATAGGGTAGATATCCTATGTTTGGCCTTCGTCAAGTGGTGGGGAAGAAGTTATCCCTCGAATGGTATTGTGTCACCTCTTTTAAGTAGGTGGTAGGTATCCCCCCTGAGAGAACAGAAACATGTTACCTCAGGATTTACCTCCTCTGGAATGGTACCTCTTTTCCTAGGAATTCTTTTCCACTTGATGATGAAGGGTTTTTAAAGGTTCCCTATAGACAACAACTATGTTTCATATGAGAAATGATTGATGAGCATTATTTGGATTCCTAACCTAACAATCCTACCTTATACTAACAAATTATTTTGTGCCTCCCTATGGAGAAACTATGTTGGTTGGATTAAGTTGTTGTGGTTGATATTTTAACGGCTTTCTTCGCTTAGTGGAAGAGAATGAAATTGATCATTTCTAAAAAATAATGCATCCAATTTAAAGTATATCTATTATGTTCATATACATGTTAAATAATAACTAAATATGATACAAACTTTTTTAAAACAAATTCAAAATAGTGACTAAGCATATCTATTTAATACATGGGCACTTTCAATTTAAGATTGTGCGATAACATTTAAAGAGACTTTTAATCTAATAATTTATTCATGAACATACATGCCAATACAAATTCATACTTTATAAAATATAATAAAATTTAGTACTCTACATTAAATGAACTTCTTAATTATGTTAAATATGCTTTGAATTTTAACTATGTTTAATTATATTAACTATCCTTGGTACATTTTAAAAGGAGGTGTGTGCCATTATATATTTAACGATTTTACAATATCTAGTGCACGTGGAGTATCACACATTTAAAAATCAAGTGAACTTTGTGAAGGTTCTATAAAATGAAAGTGAAGATATTTTCAAGGTATATGTCAATGGATTCACAAACCTATGTACTAAGTAAATTGCAATCATTTATTTTTAAATATATGTACTAATTTTTTATCTTTTCCAACATCCATCCCAAGGAAGTAATTTACAATGCATGTCTCATAACCTATCATTTTATGTGTGAAATTGCACACACATTTATATATCTAGTTTAAGGATAAATCATATACATAAATAAACATGAACCATATACATAAACAAACATTGCATCTACTTTAAGGATTTGTTCTTTTCACATGTATGTACATATTTGAATTTAAGTTGTTCTAGAGTGAAATATAAAAGGAGAAGGAAATTGCATTAACCAGAATTTTGATCTCGATGTTTCAATCCTCAAGATGGGCGCATCTTCAGGAGAAATGTTACTCGGGAGACAGATCATGGAAAAGGAGAAGGAGGGAGATAAATAGGGGATAAAATTTGAAGAGGAAAATGGACGAAAATAAAAATTCCTAAATCTTTTTTTTTTAAGAAGAAGAATTTTTAACTTTTCATTAAATTTTTATAATAATTAATGGTGATAAATGTTTATATGATGATAAAGAATTAATCAAATTAAAAATAAATATTAATACAATGATATATTATTATTAATATTAGTAACCTAATATTAATATTAATATATATTGATAACATTTTGTAAAATTCTAAAAAAAATTAATGTTTATAAAGGTAATAAAATTTTAATGTTTAAGAAAATTAATAACACCTATTAATACCATGTATCGTACTAATACCTTGTATTGTTATTAATAATATTAACCTAATAATACTATTAATATATATTAGTAACGAAATAAATACATTGATATCTTGTATAATCCGATAAAAACATTAATTGTGACCAATAAAAATCGTATATAATATTTTGAAAATTTTCGATAACTACAAATCAATTAACATGATAATTTTGTAACTATTTTCAACATGATAATTACATAATTAATTTGAAACATGATAATTGAAAGAATGAGGTAAGAAGTAAGAATAAAGAAACTTGTTTGAAATAATTATCATTCGAATAATGAAATAAGAAAAATACCCATATCGTCCTCAATTGGAGATGGATCCACCAAAATTTGATCTTCATTATCTTCTTGTTGCTCTCTCAATGTTGCTTGTCGTCGCCTCATCCTTTCTTTGTTCTTTTCTCGTTTTTCTTCTTCATTAATTTGATCATGACCACGTTTCCTACTTCGATGTTTCTTGTTTCCCATGTTGATTGGTGAATAAGAAATGAAAATGTCAAATTTCCTTTGAAATCCTTAGAAACAAATACACTTTGAGAGACTCAATAGACTAAAAATGAAGTTACAATTCATAAATTTAAGTTTATATGTATGTTTATCAATTTGTTTATACAACATACTTCATTAATTGCAAAATGTGGGAAGGTAATTCCTAGGTCGGGTTAGAGCCAAGGAAGCAAGGCGAAAAGTTGGTGAACATTATCTTGATCGAGCTACTAATGCTCGATCAACTATTAGTATTCTCGATCGATCGTTTATCTCGATTGAGATTTTGGTTAACCACACTTTAACCCTCAATCAATATGTTTCGAAAATGCGCACAAATGCTCGATCAAGATTTTTAAAGCCCTCGATCGAGCTAATAGCTTGATCGAGGGATTTAAAACAAGATTTTATCCCCCTTTTTTAAAACTTGTTTTTTTCTGCTCTTTTTGCCAGACCTAAACTCTAGCCTAGGATGCACCTTAGATGTTGGAATTCATACCAATGGATCCATCAACGAATCGTCTATCCATTGGCATATAATTTATGAGTTTCTGAGGTCATATGATAAATTTTTTTTCTTTTGAAACTTACACTTACAAAACCATGTCAACAACTTCAAATTCACGCAAAGATAAATCAACAAGATAAAAAGTACAAAACAAAAAAATTCCAAAAAAAACATATGCCCCAGACCAATGTGTGCTCTTCAAAAGGGTATTTTTAATTTTTTAATTTTTGTAACCAGTATAAAAAGCTTACGTGCACACACATGTGTATAAAATGCAATTAAAATTTTCAATGGTCAGTTTTGAAAATTAAAAAATATATAATTTTCCATCATTAATTTAAAAAACTATGTGTGCCCCAGTGCATTTTGTATAGATTATGTCCATATTTTTTTTTTCAAAAATTATGCATTTATCACTAAATTATTTTACATGTACACAAGCCGCTTGTAAACTTTATAAAATTTACAAGAACACACCTATCATTAAATGCAATTTTGGCATATTAATAATTTTATTATTTAAAAAAAATATAGGTGGAAAGAAAACATAATTCCCTACAATTTTTGTTTTTGTTGCATGTCGGAATTCACAAGGCATATATGAGTTTTGAGGGTTTCGATTTAATGAATGAGTAAAAAAACAAATTTTCACTGTCACTTTTGGCCAAAATGTGTTATCCATCTTCATGGATTCACCCATGTAAATATTTTTCCTTTGCATTAATATATTGCCTCAAATGGTTGTTTTGCCAGGGTCGTGGACTATTTCCCTCTTTGAGGGTTTTAACCTCGTAATACAATGGTGTGTCAATCCAAGATCTATTTGTGTGCACGGTTACTTAAGGTGTTCAACGAAATATGGTATCGGAGCACTTGTGAATACCTTGTTTTAGTATCTTACATAAACAAAGTTTCCCAAACTTCAATCTATGTTAGAAGTTTAGGAAGTTGTCATTAAGGGGGGATATGATCTAATTCTTCATTTCTTCTCCTACTATGACACCTTTGTAAATCCTTTAATCATATCCCAAGTTTTTCTTAAGGGCGGATGTTAGGATATTTAGACACTTATGAGTTAGTTAAGATCAAATTGGTCTAATATGTCTTTAGGTAAAGTGTGTTTCTTTAGTATGCATATGTACTTATATAATCCAACGCATTTGTACTTATATAATCTAACAGTCATGATATGTTCTAGACATAAAGTGATTTGATTAGTCATCTTCTCCTTGATCTTAATGGCTATATTGATCCTTTTCTTGACACCCTATTGGCCCATGATCTCTATTTAAAGAGCATGAAGGGTCATTTGCTAAATGATCAATTATGAGAAACTCATATGCAAATCATTTTCCTTTGCATTAATATATTTCCTCAAGTGGCCATTTGGTTGGAGTCGTGGATTGTTTCCCTATCTGAGGGTTTTAACCACATAATACATTGGTGTGTAAATTTGTGATTTGTTTGTGTGAACAGTTTATTAAGGTGTTCAACTTGTGTGGAAATGCCTTGTCTTAGTCGAACATAGTGCACCCTAGAGAAGTTTGCAAGATAGTATTTAAGACCACCTTAACCAAGCAAAATAACACTAAAATACTCATCTAAGAGCTAGTGCACCCTAGAAGAATGTGCAAGGGCCTAGATCCATATGCAAACACCATCAACCGGCCGCCTCAACTCATGATCCAAAACAACCAACTGAATTCTCAAGCCAACAAACCAAAGATAGAGTGATCTATTAAAATGTGCAAGTATCCCACAAATGTAGTCAATCATGTTCATGCGAATGTGAATATTTCCATACATTTGCAAAACCAATTTTTGAAAGAAAAACCAAGAGTCCAAAACCACCCTTCTTTCCACCATATCTTGAAATATGTGTTAGTCATGTCCACAAATCATGCATCCTAGGGATGTGTGTACTAGAAGGATGAAAATGTACCACCTCATCAAGTAACCAACTACTCAAATGATGCTACATCAATACTACACTAGTAATATCCTCATGGGTGTTCACATCATCAAGCAAAAATATTCCCAAGATTCACCAATCAAAATAATGAATTAATAGTCCAAGTGAAACCTAGGAACCCATGCAAATACACCAAGTCATTAATTCACCACTTCTGGGATAAATAATGAACCAATAAAACTTAGGTAAAAACCTAGTTGATAAGTATTCCTCTCCATAAATGTGCCAAGGGTTGAAATAAAATATGTGAGCAATTCTACGGAGGACCCTCAACCTCCCCTCAAATAACACATGTGCTAGATGCAAGCCTCGACACAATATGTGATGATCCTAACTAGGAGTACAATGCACATCATCTAACCATGCTACATCAATAATAAACCATCATAAATAATCCAACCATGGTGATGTGCTTTAGGGGACAACAACCATAGACAAGCAAGTGAGCATAAGAATAACTCCATCAAATAATCTTGCATCCGACTTTCTCATCTAAAGGAAAATACCAATTGATTGACCATCTATGATACAGAGGCCTCTGTATAACAAAGCATGGGTCAATATCCATCATATTCCTAGTGCAACATGCATAGTAGGGTCTTCAACTGGATCTAATACTTCATGCTATATGAGGGGGTAACAACAAGAAATCACTCCAATTTTGTCATAAATATTTTGCTTCTAAAAATAATATCTCAAATTGAGCTTTATTTATTTTTTATATTCAAATTTCCATGTTCACCGTTTTTCTTCACACACCTAATAATGTAGTCTTACTCTTATTTATTGTGTTCTTATGAGAGTTTTCGGTGAAAGATAGTATTAAATATAAAAAGTGATTTAAGTTTTCCATGGAGGATACATTCAAATATATGTCACAAGTGACTTGTTTCATCTCTCCACTAGATGCATTAGTTTCTTATGTGTTAATAGTTTATATTATTCAAGGTGCGCACATATCAATCACATTTAGTTTGTCAAGTTGTGATCGAATGGAAACTTTGAGTGATTGTTATGACAATGACCTATGTTCAAGTCACGACAAGCATGCTCTTCCATTGCGTAGGGTTTTTTGGATGTGGCTATTAATTGTTGACATGGCCTTTGAGCAAATTATTGTAATGACATTGGAAAGGCACCAACAATCTCATTCTTCCCTTAAGATTGGGAGGGTGGGTAATGCTTATTTCTTTGGAAAAAAATGGGTCACATTTATTTATTTATAAAACTCCTACCCTAACTTTGATGATTATAATTTAATAACCCTCCTTAATAGTGGCAATGACTTGTTTGTGTTATCTTACACCCCTTTAATACAAAGAAAAACAACATAGGTATTATTATTCTCACACCCCTTTAATACATTGAAGAAACAAAGAAGAGGAAGCACAATACTGCAATTATTTGTTGCTTCTCCTCTCTTTTGACATAAGTGCAACAACCACCAAATTGTTTTCACCCTTAGGTATCCTCACACTGAAGGAAGAATCCACCTATAAAAATCCCCAAGTTCCTCCATTTGATTGCCGTCAACCTCATATTGAAGTTAGACATCATAGCATGGTACTTAGACCACAAACTCACCTAGAGAAGCAACCCTTGTGAGCGTCTCCTCCCAAAAGTTCCTCTTGTTTGGAGGGTAATCCTCATAGACTACCTTTAAGTAACAAAGCAGTCAACATACCACTTCCTCACCATTACTGGTATCACATTCTCAACCATGTTATTTTCACCTTTCTTATTTGTCCCCAAAAGAAAATATGCTCCTTAATACGTCATTTTCTTCATCACCAATCTCTCACAAACAATTGTCAAAATAAAAGCAAGGTTAAAAAATATGTTATTTTCCCTCAAAATATTGTTATAATAATAATAATTTTTTTAAGTCACTATCTAGATAGAAACCAAATTGATGTATGAGACCCCCTTGTTTGTGTGACAAGGGAACCCCTCAGAACACACATGTGTGCATGTGCACATGTGTGTGAACACACACACACACTATTTAACTATATGAAGGCATGGATAGCCTTTTAAATGTTTAAAATTGCCTAAAACATCTCTTGGGCCCTTATGAACATTTGAATAGGACCACAAGACTCATGTATCAACATGTCTACCAAAAAGATTACTACAAAAATGGTTTGCTACAACATCAGAAGGATACCCTTGGTAACAAAATTTATGAGATCAAATCATAATAATCAACAATAAGAATTACTTAAAGTAGAGCATACAATCACACCCTTAAAACAACCATAGCTATTACAAACAATGTAGATATTATAATTAATTACCATGATTTTATGCATTATTCACTACCATTATTCCAACATAGAGTTTCTTACACAAAACCTCTAACTAAAAACCTCAAAAAGGACAT
This sequence comes from Larix kaempferi, assembly GCA_027924585.1. Classification (NCBI taxonomy): domain Eukaryota; kingdom Viridiplantae; phylum Streptophyta; class Pinopsida; order Pinales; family Pinaceae; genus Larix; species Larix kaempferi. Next base: position 13,201,887 of record BSBM01000099.1, read on the forward strand.
CAAAACCTCAAAAAGGACATCAAAGTTTGAGAATAAAAACTAGCAAATGAACAAGGAAAACACATCCAACATATCCAAGGCATGCAAGAGAGGATTTTTTCCAAGATGGGGACTACATAATTGCATCTAGGATGTAACACACATCTCACATATTATTCAAGTAACACTAATATCACATTTTTATTAATTTATAAAATTCTTATCTCGCATTTTACCAACATATCCTTGAAAAAAAATCAAACTTTGATTGATTCTCAATTAAAAGAACAATTTGTGTGAATCATATTTGTTCGTTGGAAATAATCATGAATATAAAAGATCTATTCACTTGGGCATTTTGATTTGCTGCTGCATATAGATAAATAGTATAATTTTGATTTCGTTCCTTAATTTGAGAATGCATTTTTGTTATTTGCATTGCATTTTGCATGCTATACTAAGATGCTTACAACTATGACTTTATCTTGTGAAGAATATAATATTGCTACTACTTTTCTTGTTTGTAATTATTTTTTATTTTGTTGTTGGATGTGAGAATAGTGTATTTCAAGCTTTTATATATAAATATGCCAATCTTGTTTTGCGTAATTGTGGCCTCTCACTCACATCCCTTAGAGAATTTATTTTATTTTCCATACCTATATTGAAGCTACAATACAAATTCTTCATAAATTTTACCATAAGAATTGTGGGGGATCTTGATTATTGTAAAACCAACTTTTGAATTGCAACCTAAAGTTAATAGTACAAAGGGGTTTGTATTATTGACTTCTTGCAACTCTCTACCATTCACCTAAATCCTTTTGGTGCATACTTTTTCCTAGACCACCTCATAGTATCACATACTTAGGTAACCTTCAGTCCACTTAGTTTCTCTCCCTTTCTCTTGCCATACCTTCTCTTGTTCCAACATCAAGAGATTCGTCGGTATCATGAGCATGAATAGATTTGTAGATGAAAAACACCTTCAGGTTGAGTTCATCAATTTATTGATTTCCATATTATCGATTTGTTTAATCATGTGATTTGTTCAAGGTTCCCTTTGTCCTGGTCCCACCATATCATCCACCCCATTTTCAAATTGGTGGCTAATTTAGATCCCAATAACTATAGGACCATCATGATTGGACACACTTTTACAAAGATTTATACTGCAATATTTCATATATGTCTATCAGGCAATATGGAGAGGAGGCACCTTAGGGTCAAAGGATAGGTAGGGTTTCGACTAGAGCATCAAACCATTGATCACATCTTCACACTTTGGGCCATTATTGAGGATGCATGTCACCACTCTGCAAAAGTCTTTTTTTTTTTGTGGAATTCTTGAAGGTGTTCAACTTGGTCCCGAGAGAAGCCTTGTTATAGAGGCTTCATGACATTGGTAATTTAGAGACCCTTTTAATTTCCATAATGAGATATTATGAGTTAGTGCTTGGTTGTCTCTATGTTTCTCATTTCCTTTTAGACTTCATCGAGAGTATTATAGGGGTCAAATGGTGAAGCCTTCTCTCACCGACCCTACTTGGGATTTATATTGATGATTTGGAGTCCTTTCTTGAGAGAATATACATGATACTGACAAGTGACTTCTACATTGTGTCTTGATGTCCTTGTTTCTATTTGTCAATGACTTGATATAGTTTTATTAACTATATCAGAATTCAAGAGGCTCCCTCTCCACATTCTTTCATTCTCTCTACTAGATATGCCTAGCTCTTTTCACAAGGGAGGTTTTCAAACATAGGTTTGAGTCCCTACATGGACCCTCTTGGTCTGAGCCTATTATAAGGATAACCTATTTCTTCCTTTTTCTTCTTCCTTCCCGAGGAAACAAACAATAGACACATAACCAAACCACTTCAAATACAAGATCAATGGATATTGAGACTCCTCTTGACCTCACCCACTTGATGGGTTAACCTATGATGAGACCTTTAAGGATATCTTGTTCCAGACCTCAAGATTACCACTATACTAAAATTTAGCAACTCCAACTAGTTCCAGACCATAATTATTAAGCTCAAATTAATATTCCCTAGGCTTGATGGAGAATCCAATCTCCTATTCAAGGATTCTCCCACTCAACTTGGGATGTTAGGATTGAGGGTCCTCTTTGTTCCAGAGATTCTCCTAGGATTACATAGCTAGGTATTGAAATGGTGATGTAATTTTCACAGAGAACCATGGTCAACCTTACTTTGTAATATTATTAATGTGTTTTAGTGTGTTTCTAGGGTTGGGATTGAACTCAACCTAGTCAACAATAATTTATTATATTCTTATGTTGTTAAGACTGACCTAGCCATTATGTGGGTGCATAACTCCCCTTGGGAGGGTGCCCCACCTCTTGAGTTGTGTATAAATATACACTCAAGTCTCATTTTTTAATATAATTATTCTAATATACAAGTGATTCATTATTTATCCTACACACAACATATCAAGTGGTTTCTCTCTTATTCTTGGGTTGTATTTTCTTCTCTCTAACACACTTATGGATTCTCTCTTTAGTGCACTTATGGATTAAAGCTAGGGAAATGTTGTTAGGGTTTTATGTTGCACTTCCCTAGTGTTTTTTTTATCCTTGTTCATTCTAGGAATTTAGGTTTGTAGGTTGGTTTCATTTGATCCCTTCACTCTTATGAATCTCAACATGGTATTAGAGCAGGTGTGAATCTCCTTGTAATGTACCAATGTACTTTTTGTCAAAATAGCCAAAAAACTAATCCCTAAATAAAATGAGTTGTAGCAACTCATCTTTTCAAAATATCTGAATGGATAAGGTAAAACAATATGACATGTAATTTTATTTTGCAGGGTGGTTTGATGGCAACACTAATTTTCAACTATCCCCCACAAAATTAAACCATTTGTACTTATCCCTATTGCAACAAATTTTAAAACTAACAACTTGTATGAGGAATATTTTCATTAGGAATTAGACATCAAAGCAAGTAAAGCATAACAACCATGTTATTTTCATGAAACTATGATTATATTTTACGAACCAGTAAGAAAACTAAATACCATGGACATTAATAAAATTATCTTATCTTATATATGAGTTAACATTACTAAACATTAAGCTTGCAACAAGCTAGAAGAATTTAGAAATTTCCTAGGTAAAATCCATACTATAACAAATTATATCAAAATATATACAAGTTGTACTTGATCCAAACCCGTCTAGAAGTCAAGACATCCTTAAAAATTTTGACAACCTAGGGCAAGAAGCATGGGATAGAATGATAAGAATAACATGGGAGAACCAAAATGATGAGAGATTTGGTAATAATAATTCTACCCCTATTCATCAAACTTTTTATGAAGAATTTTGAACACGTGATGTAAAAGTGGAAAATGAGGAGAGTCATCGCTCGAACTAGCAGTCCTAACATAGCAAGGTTGTGTTAACCATTGGATGGTCACGATAAGCTCGGAGGACTTAGGTCCCATGTCACCACAAATTAATTCCTGTACTTCTTCAAGTAACTCATAAACCCATGGGGGAGTCCCTAAGAAGTAGAGGGATTAGGTTGTGGTTACATTGGACCTAAGTCCTCCGAGCTTATAATGATCATCCCATGGTTAACACAACCTTGTTGTGTTAGGACTTCTATTTCGAGTGGTAACATTTTTGGTGTCGTTGTCAGGGACCTAAAAGAAAAGTGACGACATTCTATTGAAGAGGTATTCTTGGGTTGAATCTTTCATAAACATCCAACATCTGTTGTATGGTTCAAGTACGTTCTTGTTTTGTTCTTTGGTGATATTTGTTGATCTAACTTGACAGGTCTCTTCTGGTGGTTCCGAATGAAGAATATAAAAAAAGAAGTACCCTACAAGGACTAGGCTGATCCAAGAGGTAAGTAATCTCGTTGTAACTTGATAGGATTTTTGTTAAGGGATAACCTTGCAAGTCCTATCTGGCAACTCCACTGATAAAATATCAACAAAAGGTGAAATTCAAGGAAATACCATAATATGATATGGCGTCCTTTGATGAAGCATGGATGTACCATCATTGGTTTGATACATTGGATTTCTCACGCATTCTGGGATATCCACATCAGTTGGATAAGGATAATGATGGAAAAGTGATCCTTCCAAAGTTTCATGAATATGAGTATGCAACATCATTGCATATATTGATGTTTAGGGGATTTCTCATGAAATCCAATATCATACATGAGGATATTAGAATGAAGTTATTTGTGTTATCTCTTGATTTGGGGAATAATCAGGATGTCAGAGGATGGTATAAAGAGCTCCCTCCTAAGGGGTTTTCCTCACTTAAGCATTTGGTAGAGGCATTCAAAAAAGAGTGGGAACCTAATATATATGAAGATGTGAGGAAGGGCTTAATTGACCATGTACATGGAAAGATCCAGGAGGACATTTTTTTATGAAGATCATGATGAAGAAATCAAAGAAGACATTTTAGGTTTGGAGCTTGAAGACTCCAATCCACTAACTGCTGCAGAAACGGAAGTGTGTTTCACTCCTCTTGATTTATCAAACCTTCCAGGGTATTGAGTTACCAGAGACATTCAAGTCATATTTTTCGTGATTACGATGATGATGTTGAGGGCCATGTCAATAATTTTATGCTATTGTCTCTAGAATATGGTATTAAGGAAGAATATGTATACATGCCAGGTTTTTATCCTTTACCTGGAAGGAAAGGCCCATGCTTGGTTTGAAATCCTAGCCAAAGGAGAAATATCATCTTTTGTAGAATTGATAGAGACATTTTGTAGCTATTGGTGTCTAGAAAAATGTAGGATATGGATGCCTCATGTCGAGTACACAAAAGGATTATTCAAGAAGGAAGAACATGTGGATCTTGTTGAGCAGGTCCCAAAAGAGAATGAAGCAGTCATTGGGGAATAAGTTCATGATAAATATTAAGCCTCATAAGGATTGCTTGAAGAAACCATTGATCAAGATCTTATCTTGGTCCTTATCTCTAAATGTACTTCTAAATATGAAGATGATGGCACTCCCAGAAATGAAGACCGGGAATCTATAATTGAAGAAATTGAATAACACAGGGAAATGCTGAGTTCTCCTACCCTCATGGAAAATTTTCTTATGATATCTTTGGCCTCTTGGAGGAAAATAACAAGGTCCTTGAAGATGATGATTATTGGAATTTCATGGTTTCTATACCTAGAAATATTGTTTCCAAGCCCTCCAGTTGCACATATTTTGAAGAATAAGTCTATGAGCCTTTCCTGCCATTCATAGAAGAAGAATAAGTTAGTATGGATCAGGCCGAGTCAGGTTTCTATACATATTTGAAGAAATATGAAGAAGTATTAATCCCCTTTGAGAAGGATATTGAAGACGTAATCGATGAAAGTGGGTTTGTTGAAGATAACAGGTTTAAGGATCTTATTGCTATTAAATATACTTTCCATAGATATGGTAATGTACATGATGATGATGGAGCCCATATATGACTCTTCCAATGAGAGCAGTGTAAATATTAAAGATCTGGGAAGGCATACCTTTCATATCTTTCACATTCTAGTTCATACATCCTTGAAATCCATTAATGATCATTGGGTCAACCTTTTCTCACTTGATTTTGATGATGAAGCACCTCAAGATTTGATTCATATTGATATTCAAGATGATAATCGTATATCTTTTACTCGTAAAAATTCAAATGAAAGATTGAGAGGATTTGAGAAATCAATCTCTGATGACATCTCCCATGATTTAGGTCAGCTTTGCTCACATAACATCAAGAACGGTATAGGATTCCATACAGGGACTTTTGGATATATTGAGCCAATGGGTTTACCCTCTCCTAGGGTGGGCCATGATTATCATTCCCAGCGATATCTCTCAGGAAGCGTTGTAGATGATAAGTATCCATTTCTATCGAGTACCGGTAATTTTTCAATGCTTCATTTTAATGGAACCAAAGCAGGTATGTGGGAAGGTATAGTATTTACTCCTCCTTACCATGATATCAGTTATTTATCTTTTTACTTAAAACTTGAAGGTACGAATTTTGTGGCTGATAATTTCAATTTTTTAAAGATTATTGATACTGACATGGTTGTTAGAAAGTTCAAGAAAGTGTTTGCATGTACAAAAGAATTCTTGAACATGTGCAGGGATATATTACAGTTGGCCCTCAAATATTCTCCATAAAATTTCCAAGGCTCATCTTTGCAAGATATCTCCCAAGTTTGGAATTAGATAGCCAGTTCCTTGCAAACAAATTTCACAGAACAAACATATGATGACAATAGTATGTAGCTAAGCCTGGTGCAGGCGTGGATAGATAACACTTGCAGAAGTAATCATCCTCCATGGAAGAAATTTGAAGGCTTCTAGGTTCCCACGTTTTTCCATCATCTCAGCTCCCCTCTGATGAATATAATGGTATGTACTCAGCTCATCCTTTATGTGATTTTGTCTTGGACTATCTACAACAACAAGGGAAGAAGTTATGGTATGAATAATATGCTCAAGTGGTTACATTGGTAGTATGATCTTACCTAAATCATTTATCTTTGTCATGCTTAAAGCAAGTAGGATCTAGAATAGTATATTTAGTTTCACTTGAGTTTAGCATTTACTGCTACCTATGCATTGCACTTGTTGTTATTTCATTTTGATTTTACTGCATTTCATTTTGAGCAAGGCAAGACGGATGTGTCTGCCTCCGGTCCATTTAATGTCTTTGTTGTTAGATGTGTGTGTAGGTTTACATGTATCCAAGAGATTTTACGGGGTTCTCATACACTCCCAAGAAGAGCACGTCCTAAAGTTGGAGCTAGATATTATGACTCAGAGTATCTGCAACATTCCAAGTCAGATCTACTAGAGTGAGGGTAATTTTTTTTTATGTGAAGGCGAAGTCTGAAGCATTTTTGTTTGTAGAGTGTCAATTTGGGGCTAAATACCCCTTATGATGTCATGGATGGTCCTCTTGATTTCCACTTCCAGCAGGTGCTCACCCTATAGGGGTTGGTTCCCTTGGGGGGATAATCACTTGGACGAATGACCACACTCATTTATTTGCCATGTAAAAGGTGATTGTGCTTTTTAAAGGGCTATGTACCTTATATAGTACACCTTATTTTCACTTGGACCTATTTTTTATGTAACCCCCCCCTCTGGGCTATGTTACCCACAAATTGTACTTCCTTAATGAAGAATCCTACATGGATAATGAAGGAGGACATTGAGGGCACACATCTATTGGGGTTAGTTGGGGCATGATGTCCTCCTTTTGGCACACCTAGCACTTGGTTTAGACTAATTGCATTTTTATTATTAGTTTTATGTCATTTACATATATTTTATTGTTATGAGTGGTTTATCCCCCAAATTGTGGGTGAGAAAACCAAATATTATATTTTCACATGATCTTGCAGGCTCATAACTTAAAATTAAGTGAGGCTAGTCTTGTATAAATAGAGCCTCCCTCTCATTGTAAAAACACAACAAGGCATGGGTTCATTATGAAATCTTTTCTATTTCTCTTCGTCTATTGGAGCTCTTGATGCTATACACACCTCTCTTTAGATGATCATACTTACTTAAAGATTGATTTGATGAATTTCTAGGGTTTCTTTTACACATGCTATTGGTTGATGCTAAAGAATGGTTGTAATAAATCAAGTACAAAGGTGACCTAAGGTGCTATCTTGCTCATCTTTGTTAAATTTTGGTAAGTTATACTTCTAGCATAGTTTAATGGTGCTTTTATGGTGCATTATTCTAAAGTGTTAGGGTTTCTTGCTCATATTTTGTTAACCTTGCATGAGGAGATCTTCCTTTCATAGGATCTCTCCACTGTTACTAGGCCTTGGACTTCCTCTCTTTCCCTAATAAGGCTCTCCTACCTAACTCTTGTTGTTGATAGTTGATGCCCTAATTGTAAGAATTGAAATCCATTCTAAGAGAGGGACATTGGCATCGATTTATCAATGCCCTAGGGATTGAGATAAGAACCAAATGCCCTATCTTTCAACTCTTTAAAATCAAACTCTTTCATGTCTTTTATTTTATGCAAAAATACATAAAAATAGTACATAGATGGAAAGACCCTAAAAATCTAAATAATTTCAAAAAAACAAAAATATTTGCAATTTGATCATTTTGGTCCACCCATGAAATTCTCCCTAGTGTATTTATCCACGGATCTTGGAGGCTTTCCCACTTTGACTTAGTACATTTGGAAACGTGAAATTGCTTAAATTAGGTTTTCTGCAAGTTTTTTCAATTCTGACTGGACCATCAAGTGTGCCCTAGGCCACTTGTTCTTCTTGTTAATTGTTTATCTTAATGTGGAATTAAATTAGTACTTGAAATAAAATGAATAATCAACAAGCATAATCATTCACATGAGACACAATATTTACATTGGGGAAACCCTCTAGCACTTGAGGGAGAAAACCACAGCAAAATCTTCCTTAGAATATTGATAGATACCAGAGAATGTCTTTACAATGAGCAGATTACATCAAGCACCCCCGATGCATTATCAGAGAGAAATACCAAGCACCCCTAGTGCAATCACATAGCAAAAGAGAAGATGGAAGAATAGACCTCAGAATAATATCCTACATAAAACCAATTCACTAATTTTGGTCACATGCACAAAGAAATTCAATTGCCTTCAAGAGTAAGAGAATTCACTCGCACATTGAATTCATCAATCCTGCATAACATATATATACCATACTTCTAATGCTTTGGCTTCTATTTTTATCTTCTGACTTCAGGATGAACTCACCCTTCATCTGGATGCTAGAACACTTTGTTAGGTGGCTAACTCAAGTGTCTTCATGCAAGTGTCATAACTCAAGTGATTTATTTTAGTTCAATTTAAGTGTTGACATGCAAAACACTTTAGTTAACTAGATCTTCTTTATTAACACTTAGTTAACTCTTTTAACTGAAGTCCTTCTTGATAACATCACTGAAGTGAAGAATTTGATTTCTCCTTTAATCAACTGAAGTCTTTCTTGTTAACACCATTTGAGTTCTCTCTTATTTAACTGAAGTCTTTATCATTACTGAAGTGAGCAAATCGAGTTCTATCTTATCTTATTTGAAGTGAGCAAATCAAGTTCTTGTCTTATCTGCATGGTCCACATGTGCCAACTTTAATTTATCTATCATATCAAATATACTAAGGATATTTTTCCAATGATGTGATCATCTTGTTCTACTATCGATCAAAGTGGTCATATGCTAAAGTAATTCACTCTAAAGGTGTCCAATCTCTAGAGGAGACTTAATATCTCAACCATGGTTAGTAGTACATCACACACCATTCATGCTTCTACATGCAAAGAATTACCTCAACACATGAGGCACCACCTCAACATATGAGGACCCATCTTGACACACAAGACCTTAGTCTTGACAAACAAGACTGTACAACACCATCACTTTGACATACAAGGAACTTACCTCAACACATGAGGCTTATGCATTCTTGAGTCCAACTCAAGGTTCTTCTCCAAGTTTCCTGAATCCAACTCAAGCTCCTATAAGGAACTACCTCGACACACGAGGCTCAATCTTGGCACACAAGATTGACTTGGATAATGAGACATGATGTTGTAACTTTAACACTCCCTCTCAGCAAGGGAGGCATTCTCTACCATGCCAAGCTTGTATTGGAAGTACCTATATTTCATCAATGATAGAGGCTTAGTCAACATATATGATATATGCTCACCAATAGCAATGTACTGAAGTCTTATGGCACCTCTCTGGACCATGTATTTGATGTAGTGGTATTTCATCTCAATGTGTTTCGATCTATCATGAAATAAAGGGTTTTATCAGAGCTTAATGCAGCTCTGATTGTCAGAGTGAATGATAGTAGTCTCAAGCTTCTCAATGAACAACCCATCAAGTAGCTTCCTAAGCCACAAAGCTTCCAAGAAGTACTAGCTACAATATAATTTGCTTATGTAGTACTCGAGACTACGGAGCCCTGCTTCCTACTAGGCCAAGAGATCATAGTTGATCCCAAGCTATAAAAAAAATGAATGTACTCTTTCAGTCCACAATACTACCACCCCATTCAGAGTTAGCATAACCAAGTGGAATCACTCCTCCACTTGAAGCATATCTGATTCCATAAGCAATAGTACCTCAAAGGCATCTAAGCACATGCTTGGAAGAAACCCAATGTATGTCTTGGCTCGGACATGAATTGACTCAAGATACTCACTGCATAAGATGTGTGTGGTCTACTATGTATCAAATACATCAAGGAACCAATGAGTTGCATATACATGGTAGGATTCACTAGATCCGATCCTAAATTTGACTCATGTACTTTCTTCATATTACACACCATTGGTGTACACATGAATTTACAATCCATCATACCAAACCTACACAACACATCAACTGTGTACTTTCCTTGTGAAATAAATATCTCATATTTCCTTTGCCAAACTTTCAAACAAAGAAAGTAGTGCATAAGACTCGAGTATTTCATTTCAAACTCAAAAGTGACTTCCCTCTTGCACCGATCTATCTGTTATTCCTCTCCAATAAGGAACAAGTCATCAACATAGAGAACTAATATTAGTGGTTGGTTCTTCACAACCTTGAAGTACAAGTTGGGATCAACTTCTCTTTTGGGGAATCCCAAGCTCTGAAGATAGTTATCAATCCTCAAATACCAATCCCTTGGGGCCTGCTTAATCCCATACAAGTATTTCTTAAGTTTGCATATGTGGGACTTATTCCCATGAACTACAAACCCAGGTTGTTGAATGTATACTTCTTCCTTAAATTCACCATTGAGAAAGGAAATTTTCACATCCATCTGGTGAAGCTTCCACCCCATAACTGAGGCAAGTGAAATCATGGCTCGAATAGTAGTGTACTTGGCCACAGGAGTGATTGTCTCATCATATTCTATTCCTTCTTTTTGTGAGAAACCACGAGCCATAAATCTTGCTTTATATTTTTCAATACTACCATCAGCTGCATTTTTTTATTTTATAAAGCCACTTGGAAGTTACTATTGACTCCCTTCAGGTTTAGGAACCACTTACCACACATCATTATTCATGATGGATTTGTATTCTTCCACCATGGAATCTTTCCATACTTGCTTCTTAGTATCATCCTCATAGGCGGTGGGTTATGAATCTCTGATGTGACTCATTTGAGCTACATATCCTGAAAATATTTCAGGTCTCCTTCACTCTCTAAATGTGGCTGGTGGTGCTCCATGTTTTTCTGCCTTTTGTAGAATGTCTCAACACCATGTGGATCTTCTCTTAGTAGGAGGTTCATCAAGAGATATGTCTACCAATTCTAATGGCTCTTCAGGATCAAGCAGATCTAAGGACTCTTTTGGATTCTCCCTCTCAACATCTAAAAGGGGAGAATTAGAATACGGATCCTCCATCATGGAAGTATCATGCTCCTCCATATATGAATCACACTAAAGTTCTTTCAAGCACTTTAAGGAAACCTCTTTGTGAAATGTTACATCTCTACTAAATTCAATGTGCCTTTGTCCTGGAACATAGATTCTATAAGATTTGGAGGATTTGCTATATCCAACAAATGTGCCTTTCTTTCCGTATGGCTCCATATTTGTCCTCTTCTCTTTTGGAACATGAATGTAGACAAGACAACTTAAAATATTCAAGTGTCCAACATCTGGTTTTTACCAGTGAAAACTTCTTTAGGAGTCTTTTCTCCTAGGATAGCACGAGGACTTATGCTTTGTATATAAACAACAGTGCTAGAGGCTTCTACCCATAAGTAAGTGGGAAGATCTTGATCACACATCAATGCTTTTGCAGCCTCACATGTTGTTCTTTTCGTTCTTTCAGCAACCCCATTATGTTGGGGGTGTTAAGGTACAGTCAATTGTCTTCTGATCTCTACATCTCGACAGAAGTCATTAAAGTCATGAGACTTGAACTCTCCTCCATTATCACATCTCAAAGCACGAATGTGCTTTCAAGTCCAATTCTCAACCAGTGCTTTAAACTCTTGATCCTTGTTGAAAGTTTCACTCTTTTCCTTCAGGAAATAGATCCAAGACTTGTGAGAGAAATCATTTATGAAAATCACATAGTACAAATAACCACTCAAGGATGTTGCTAAAATAATACCACATAGATCAGAATGTATCAAGTCCAGGATCCCTTTGGATCTTTTGGTACTTCTTGGAAATATCTTCTTGATCTTCTTTCCAAGAGCACAACCTCTACAAATAACATCATGCTCAAATTGAAATACATGAATACCTTTTACCATCTTTTGTAAGCTGGGTATCACTTTGAAATGAATATGACCAAGCCTCCTATGCCATAGTTCACAAGGACTGACAGTGTCATGGATCATGGCTTTAATGAACTTTCAAACAACTTTGTAGAGACCTCCCTCTCTAACTCCAATCATAGTTGTAGAATTCAATTCTGAATTCTTGGGCCACAAGAGTGCTTTGTTGTCCATAAAGATTAATCTGAAACCATTATCTTCTAGAACTAAAACAGACAAGATATTTTTCTTCATACCAAGAACATAGAAAATATCATCAATATGGATTACATCACTTGAATTCAACTGAAAAGAAGCAGATCCAACACCTTAGATTGAATAGGTGGTATTATCTCCAAGATCCACCTGATAGGATATCTTCTTTTCCTTCAAATCTGTGATAGCGCTCCTATATCAGGTCATGTGTTTTGATGCACCACTATCCACCAGCCATGTCTTAGCACTAGTGGTCATGGATCCATCTAGAACTGAGACAAGATAGTACTCCTTCCTTGTCTCTTGATCATTGGAAGAATTATTTCTTGTAGTTTCAGCTTTTGTAGCAGTAGAAGCATGAAATCTACCCTTGAAATTTCCTCTTTGCTTTGCACGATAGTCTCTTGCAAAGTGGCCCTTCATATTGCAGTTGAACAATTTGAATTTAGACTTATCAAATTTCTTGTTGTATCCTTTTTCCTTTTGATGAGGAAACTTCTTCTGAAAAAATGATTTCTTTCCTCTCTTTGTCCTTGCCGTAAGATCAAGGTTCTCTTCATTGGAGGAAGCAATTTTGCTTTGAATTCGCCCTTCTTCTTGAAGGAAATCATGCCACAATATTTTAAATTTTGGTTGCACTTTGACCATCAACAACAGCCAATAATGTCTCCCATGAGGATGGAAGACCATCGACAGTAGTATGAATAATATCATCATCATTGATAGTAACTCCAATGCTCATGAGTTGATCTCTTACTTGAGAGATATTTGTGAAGAAGGAAGCAACAAATTCTCCTTCTCCATTTCTGATTATGAAGCTTGTTCTTCAGAGCTCTCTTCTGACTGGGAGCCTTCTTCTTATAAATATTTGTCAAGGTGTCGAAGAACTCTTTTGCAGTATTCATTGGAGTAATCACTAGCATCAAATTGTCTTTCACAGAATCATAAATGATTCTCTTTGCTTTGGCTTGATTCTTCTTGAAAGAAATGCGCCCAGCATTAGAAGTGGGATATTCAACAACATTGGATATGTATCCATCTAGATCATGCTCTTCCAGGATATTCGGAATCCTTTCCTTCCAAGAATTGAAGTTCAAAGTTCCTTCAAGTCTGCCTTCATGTCTTACTAATATTGAATCCATTATTCTTCAAGTATTGTGCTCACCCAGGATCAACATAAGCTCAAGCTTGACTACAAAACTTAGCTCATTTGCACCCAAAGCTCCGATACCATGTTAATTTTGTATCTTAATATGGAATTATAGTAGTACTTTAAATCAAATGAAGAATCAACAAGCATAATCATTCACATGAGACACAATATTTACCCTAGGGAAACCTCTAGTACTTGAGGGAGAAAACCCCAGCAAAATATTCCTTAGAATATTGATAGATAGCAGAGAATGTATTTACAATGAGCATATTAAATCAAGAACCCATGGTGAATTATCAGAGATAAATACCAAGCACCCCTGGTGCAATCACAAAGCAAAAGAGAATATGGAAGAATAGAACTCATAATAATATCCTGCACAAAACCAATTTGTTGATTTTGGTCACATGCACAAAGAAAGTGAATTTCCTTCAAGAGAGAAGAGAATTCGCTCTCACATTAAATTCACCTATCCTACATAACATATATATACCATATTTCCCATGCTTTGGCTTCTATTTTTATCTCCTGACTTCAGTATGAACTCGCCCTTCATCTGGATGGTAGAACACTTAGTTAGGTGGCTAACTCAAGTGTCGTCATGAAAGTGTTGTAACTTAAGTGTTTTAACTCAAGTGTCACAACTCAAGTGTCGTAACTCAAGTGATGTCTTTTAATTCAGATTAAGTGTTGACATGCAAAACACTTTAGTTAACTAAATATTTATTAACACTTAGTTAAATATTTTAACTAAAATCCTTCTTGATAACATCACTGAAGTGAACAATTCAATTTCTCCTTCAATTAACAGAAGTCTTTCTTGTTAACATCACTGAATTTTATCAATTTGAGTTATCTCTTATTTAACTGAAGTGAGAAAATCAATTTCTCCCTTATCTTATCACAGCTTATCTTTATCTCTTGTCTTATCTACATGGTCCACATGTGACAAATTTAATTTATCTATTATATCAAATATACTAAGGATATTTTTCCAATGATGTGATTATCTTGTTCTACTATTGTTCCAACTGGTCATATGCTAAAGTAATTCACTCTAGAGGTGGCCAATCTCTAGAGGATACTTAATAGCTCAACCATGGTTAGTAATACATCACACACCATTCATGCTTTGACATGCAAATCATTACCTCAACGCATGAGGCATCACCTCAACAAATGAGGATCCATATTGACACACAAGACCTTAGTCTTGAAAAACAAGATTGTACAACACCATCACTTTGACATACAAAGCACTTACCTCAACACATGAGGCTCATTCATTCTTGAGTCCAACTCAAGATTCTTCTCTGAGTTTGTTGAGTCCAACTCAGGCTCCTATAAGGCACTACCTCGACACACGAGGCTCAATATTGGCACATAAGATCGACTTGGAGAATGAATCATGATGTTGTAACTTTAACACTTCTCCCCTTCAAAGCACACTTTTCTGAGGTAGTGCCTTAGGAAGTGTGAAGCCCTGCCTTGGGATTTGTGAAGTGTATTGAAGTGGTGATATTTATTGATACTGAATGGTGGATTGAATTAACTCCTTTTATATGATTTATGTGTCTTTATTATCCATTGCTGACTCCATATGAGGCACTGATCTTAGCTATAAGGATAGTAAGAGGGTATTTGCAGGTTATTGGTGATTGTAGGTAGTTATTCCTCCATTAGGCACTCTCCCCTAGGAGTAGGAGTTACTCGAAGAAGTAGAGGAATTAGGTTGTGGTGACATTGTACCTAAGTCCTGCGAGATTACCGTGACCAAAACATGGTTAACACAACCTTGTTGTGTTAGGACTGCTAGTTCGAATTGTAACAAGGAGCATGCTTTAGTATACTCTTCGTGTGCATCATTTTTTTAACCATGGGAATTAGTAACTAATCGTAACTACTTGGACGGGGAACAAAGATAGGAATGTATGAGATAATAAGTGGAAATGGATGCATAAGGATATGCACCAGTTTCACTGGAATACTAAGTACTGGTGGAATGATATAGACATGATTCATATGTTCTTGCTAGACTATCTCAAAAGCAACCTTCTTTCTCTTATGCAAGTGGTTTATCTCCTTATTTGCACTTATTTTGAATTTCTTTGGAGACCCATGATTTCCTGAATTTAACCTCAAGGAGTATGCTCCAAGTTTATTTGCTAACACATGCCATCATAGTCACAAAATCTACAATATGATTTAGGAAGATGCACCTACTGTAAAGAGGATCGTTAGACAACCACCTCTCTGGGAATTTATTGGGAAGAGTAAGTGGACTCGAATTCACTCATAGGCTATTCGTAACTGAAAAAGATGAACAAATGCTATGAAAATAATAGAGAGAGTAATATGGAATAACTAAACAAATGGGAAAAGAGGACATAACAAAGGATTCAATGCCACATTCTTTTTCAATAGTAAATAATTTTATCATATTGAACTTAGGCTATGTAATCAATGGTAGGATTTAGAAGATTAAAAAATATATATGGAAATATTTGGTGAGGGTTTTCCATGCCTAGTTAAAAACAACAATTTATCCTGGGAAACCCTCAAGGGAAAGAAAACCCAACAAAACTTCCTCAATATAGATTACCAAAGTACAATGTCCAAAGAAATAAGTCTCATAGGAAAGAGAGAAAAAACCCAAACACAAGATCCAACAACAATCCTCCTCCTCCTTTGCTAGCCTTCCTCTTTCTCTAATGCGCAACGATTGAGTGAGTGAATGGTACAAATGAGAGGAACACACTCTCTATTTATACTTTACCTTTTACTTGACTTTTAAACTAACTAGGTCGGCCTCGCTAACTTAACTAGGCCGACCTATCTAGGGAGATCCAAATAATATTTACATTAAAATCTTTTGGGTACTAATGACCCGACTTACAATGGAGGGTTTACCTCATGACCAAGTGTAATAATGACATCCCCATAAGTTGTGTTTTACAAATGAAGTGAGGAGACTTTATTTATATGTTCTCACAATCATTTTTATAAAATAACCAGGCCTACATGCCTTAAAATGTCAAATTAAAATTATAACATGTCAACTTAAAATTATAACATAAAATAATCAAATATGTGGGTAACTTGGGGCATTTTCCTCAGAATTCACCCAAAATGACTAAAACTAAGCAAAATACTCCAAATTGAAGGTTGGATTAGGCAGGGGGGCTTCATACCCCATCTAACCCCAACAGTGTTGATAATCCCTCAACGCCCCCCACCAGAACAAGCAATACATATCGGTGAGGGTGATGACGTCATCCTTGGAAAAAGGCCCAAGGAGAGAGGGCATTATGTTGTAGAGGGACTAGGAGGGTGCATGGTGTTGATGTATTTGTAACTTTGGAAGATATTCACTTCTATATTGTATTTGTACTTTATTGTATCCCCAACGGAGATGTATTATTCCTCTGATTTGAAGTGTCGTCAGTTGTACTTGCAAGTGTCGCAAGTTATATTGTAAGTGTCGTAACGTATACTTGATGGGTTATTAGACCACCTTGATGGGGTCATCCCTGTATGAGTCATGTGGGTAAAAGGGTTATTAGAACACCCTAGTGGGGGTCGGACCAGTCAACATTATGTTAAGTGGTTAATTTGGGGCCGACCTATTTAGAGTTAAAAGGAAAGTCAAGTTAGTATATACATAGAGAGTGTGTCTCTCTCATTTTACACATTCTATTTTTCACTCACTTCACATTAGTGAGAGAGAGGAGGAGTGCGCACACGTGGAGGAGAAGCATGCTGCTAAAGATATCTATCTCTTGGGTTTTATCATTGCGATCCTTGTATTGATGCTTATTCTATCTCTGAGGAAGTTGCAGGGTTTTTCACCTTATTGGTTTTCCCCGGTGAAATGTTTTGTGTCTCTTGTCTCTTGTCTCTTATGCTTGATATGTTGTACATGTTGTTCTTTCAGTTAATATCCTAGATCTATTGAATTAAATGATGAAAAACTAACATGGTATCAGAGCTAGCTTAAAGGAAGGCATGCTATGGCATTTATGAGATTTGTTGCACTTGCGACAAATCGGAAGCTAGGGCTTGATATAGAAAAACCCAGTCATCGTAGAACTTTTGCCATAAATCCATTTTGGAGAAGTTTCAGGATCTGAAACGTTTACAAGTCAAAGGTAACATCCCCGTGTACCTTGTGTCCGAAGAACAGCATTTGATTCATTGTAATTTGTGAGATATGATCTATACACTCTAGGGTTTGTGCCTCTTCCAAATCTCAGTCATAAACAAGTGACCTAGGAAAAAAGGTCACAACTTGGGCTAGGAAGCTCCAAATGAAATTTCGTAAAAATTGAAAGGTAGGGCACCGACTTTAATTTCACAGGTCCAATTTTTAGAGGCCTAAATTGAACCAGTGACACATGGCACACCGTACAAGTTCACTCTCATGTTTTATCCCATAAACAGGTCACGTTGCGACACTTGGCATAACTCTCTCTCAGAGAATCCAATTGAGTTCAGACCTATGGGGTTAGAAATATGACAAGTCAGGATACCACAGGCCGGAGTTTCAGACCCTATGGATTCGTAATTTCAGAGATGCACCAGAAACAATCAGGTGCATATCTCTGTCAAAACAGAATTGGATTCTAAGCTCCTTCATTCTTGGCTTGTCACTGCTGCGGGAATTTAGGGCTTCGGAGAAAGTTGGAATTTTTGGAATCGGAGTCCAAGGCTGAATGCTCCTCATCAAAATCGAAATTTAAAGACCAAGATCAAATTTTTTGGTTGGGAAGAAGGTCGGGCTTTATCAAACCCTAGTTCGGGATTTTGATCGGAAAGGTGGAAAATTAGGGCTTCTGCAAAAGTTGGAATTTTTTGAAATTTGTGACCACGGCTGGAAGCTCCTCAGAAAAATTGAAGTTTAGAACACAAGATCGAACCTTTTAGATGGGAAGAAGACCGGGCTTTATCAAAACCCAAGTTCGGGATCCTGTCTAGAAGATCTGGAAGTTTCAAAGGCAATTTTGAGGGGTCAAATTTTGGAGATTTCAAAATTGAAGTATACGAGCTTGATCAACTCAGCAAGCCACATCTTTCCATGCATTCAGAAGTTTGAAATTCAAAATTTGAATTTTTAGGGTTTCTCTGACAAACCCTAATCCAGCTCCAGATTCGGTTTTAGCAAATCAAAGTGGATTGGGTTAATACTAGAAGAGAATGAATTGGACACCTACATAAGTGAAGAAGTTCCAGTTCCGGAGGGAGATGAGGCTAAGGGCTTACATAAGAAGGCTACAATCAATCTCGACAGGTGTGACTTGAGGAGATACAGGTATGTTCATGATTAAGTTTATGATATGTTTGTCTTCATGCTATTTAGGTTAGTACAATCTTGATTAATGTTAGACTTGTCTTATCATCCTAGCAAAAGTATGAATGCATGTGAATGATAGAATACATTCATTGATTAGGGTTATGACACTTATGATTGTACTAATGCACTGTGGTGTTGTATGAGGATGATATTGTCTGCTAACATGAAAGGTACATCAACAAAGACAAAGCAAGTTCTAGATCAAGAACATATGACCATGGTGACATGAAGACAAAGACTCATCCATATTCATGGATCATATAGAAGCTCTACTTACGAGGTATGTATATTTTGGTTCTATAATGGTTAACTTATGAGTTATGCAGGTTACTAGCATAGGTCATTAAAGAGAACAAGAAGACATTGTTTAGGTATGTTAGACATAACTAGAAAACATGATAACCAAGTATGTTTTTCCTATATCAAGTTAGAATCCTACCTTATGTTAGGATCTTATACTTTTGTATGAATGATAATGATTATTCTTGAAGTTTGAAGTTTAAGTAAGCAAGGGTTTATGCATATTATGTTTCTTACTTTGATTGATGATATGACTAACCAGAAGAGTCCTATGGTCAAATAAGAATATGCATAAGTAAAAGAAGTCTTCCCTGAAATCTTGAATACTAACACTTATTACCTATGTATGAAATGATCATGACCATACATATTTAAAATTATTTAGAATCACAATGTTTTTATTGAGATTACACTAATGAATGTATGATTATGTATGAGATCTTGAGGATGACACAATCATGACACTAGTGCACACTTAAGCATGCATAGTGGTTCAGGATGAGTATAAGTTCAAGGATAGATAATCAAGGAAGTAAAGATCAAGAGGGAGCACACTCCAGTAGTTCCCGCAACGAAGCAAAGATTGAGAGGGAGTCCACCCTACAACTAAACAAAGATAAGTATTTGAATTGTCATTTCCTGTATATATGATTACTTAAATGATGTTGTTCAGTTGTGTATATACTTATGTTCCTATATTTAGGATGTATATTGTGCATATTAGAAAAGTTGCATTAATGAACAAGATACTACTAATATGCAAGTAATGGGTAAGTGGCCTATGGTATTGTACAACATTCCATTGTTACTTATCTAGAATGAAACCTCTTTGCTAACATGTTGGGAGTTGTGCACACTCTTAACAATGTTCTGGTAGAGATGGAAGGCATCTAGAAAGTTATGGAATATGGATAAATGTTGTATTGAAGCATTGGCTAAGATGATTGCATGACTGTATGACATATGTCTTTATGAGTAAGAATTTGTTCTGAAATATATAAGATGTTTCTAATCATGCAATTGAACTTTTCTTGTAGGAAAGACCGTGTACCATCACCTACAAAAGAAGGACTACAACATTTCTTCCAGCAATGAAGTTCAAAGAAAGCTATCTATTGAAGATATTGAAGAATCTAAAGTTCCCAGGATCCGGGATGCAGTAATGGAAGAATGTCGTGATAGAGGAATACCAATCAATCATGAAGAACAATGTTTGGGATGTGGTCCCAAGACCTTAAGGGAAGTATGTTGTGACTTCCAAGTGGATATATAAGATCAAGCATGTTGCAGATGGAAGCATAGATAAATACAAGGTGAGGTTGGTAGCTCGTGGATTATCCCAGAAAGATGGAATAGATTATGAAGAGACTTTTTCTCCTGTAGCCAGATACACTTCCATCAGAACAATACTTGCTCTAGCTGCAGTAATGAAATGGAAGATACACCAGATGAGTGTCAAGACAACTTTCTCGAATGGTGTAGTCGAAGAGGAAGTATATGTGGAGCAGCCACTCAGTTTTGAGACACATGACAGGGAGTCATATGTGTGCAAGTTGAAGAAATCCTTGTATGGCTTGAAGCAAGCTCCTAAGACTTGGTATGGTAGGATAGACAGCTTTCTATCTAGTTTGGGCTTTTCCAAGAGTAAGGCGGATTCCAACCTATACTACAAGGTTGAGGAAGGAAATCCAGTGATACTACTATTGTATGTGGATGAACTGTTTGTTACAGGTGAGGATAGATTGATTGTCGATACGAAGAGGAAGCTTGCTGCCGAGTTCGAGATGAAGGACTTGGGGATGATGCTTTACTTTATAGGTATGGAGGTGTGCCAGAGTGCAGATGGAATCTTCCTTGGACAAGGGAAGTATGCAGTAGATATCCTGAAGTGGTTCGGGATGATGGACTGCAAGGCCATGGCCACACCTATGGCAATGAACCTGAATCTATTGAGTGATGCTTCATTAGAGATGGTTGATGTCATGGTGTATCGTCAGATGATTGGGTCCTTGATGTACCTGACGAACACGAGACCAGATATTTGCTTTGCGGTGAACACCTTCAGCTAGTTCCTGATGGATCCTAGACATGTTCACCTTATTGTTGTGAAGCATATTCTGAGGTACCTGAAGGGTACGGTTGATTATGGGCTCAAGTATGATGCGAATCAAAAGTTTAACCTGGAGGGTTATGTTGATTCAGATTGGGCAGGTAGTGCTGCAGATAAGAAGAGCACTTTGGGGTGCTGCTTCAGTATGGGATCAGGTGTGATCTCTTGGTTTAGCAAGAAGCAGTCCTACGTAGCACTGAGTACATTCGAAGTAGAGTATGTTGCAGCTTGTTCGGCCAATTGTAAGGCAATATGGCTTAGGAAGCTATTGTCTGAGTTATTTGATCTCCCGTTGGATGCTACCTGTATCTATTGTGACAACCAGAGTTGTGTGAAGTTGTCAAAGAACCCAGTGTTCCCTGACAGGTCGAAACACATCGAGATCAAATATCACTATATCAGGGATATGGTGCAGAGAGGAGCAATGAAGCTCCTGTATGTTGCGATGGATGAGCAGGTTGCAGATGTGTTGATGAAACCACTAGCCATAGTGAAGTTTGAGTACTTTAGAGAGAGGCTTGGTGTTCTTCAGATTGAAGATACTTCGAGGAAGAAGTGATGGGACACATTTGCAGGAGCCATTCCAAGCATGGTGATAGGAGGATCCTTCCCATGGCTGTGGATGTAAGCGTTGTGTGATGAGCATCAGGACGATGCTCCAATTACTGCTTTGGATATGCATCAGTTGGATGCTTTGTATGATCAGTTGGATCATGTATGATGACATGCATCAGGACGATGTAGTGACAATGATCAGGATGATCATGTGTGATGAGTATCAGGATGATGCTCTGGATGATATGCATCAGGACGATGCAGTGACGATGATCAGGATTTTCATGTGTGATGAGTATCAGGATGATGCTCTGGATGATATGCATTTAGGACGATGCAGTGACGATGATCAGGATGATCAAGTGTGATGAGTATCAGGATGATGCTCTGGATGATATGCATCAGGACAATGTAGTGACGATGATCAAGATGATCATGTGATGATATACATCAGGATGATGTATGGTGAGTATCAGGTTGATACTATGTGGCTGTGGACAGGTTGTGCGGGGGTAGCATGTAATACGTCCTGGAGATCCGAACAATTTGTTCTAGTCACGTAAAAGGTCTCGGATACTCTTTAGAGATCTTGTTGGGAAAGACACTCTTTTAATGTTTTTCTAGACCACATGTAATACTTCCTGGAGATCTATACAGGTTGTGCTAGTCATTTAAAAGGACTCAGATGCTCTTTAGAGATATGTTGGGAAAGACACTCTTTTAAGGTTTTGTGGGGACCACATGTAATACGTCCTAGAGATCCAGACAAGTTGTGCTAGTCACGTAAAAGGCCTTAGATGCTCTTTAGAGATCTTGTTGTGCAAGACACTCTTTTAAGGTTTTGTGGTAGGGGTCACATGTAATACATCCTGGATATCCGGACAGGTTGTGCTAGTCATGTAAAAGGCCTCGGATGCTCTTTAGAGATCTTGCTAGTCAAGACACTCTTTTAAGGTTTTGTGACAGTCACATATAAGTTGACCTGGGAGATCTTGTCAATCGTGCTTCAGCACATAAAGGATCCTGGGATACTCTTTCGAGGCACTGTGATGCACGTAATAAGTCCTGAGGATTCCACAGTATGACCAGTGTTAATGAAGACCTACAGGAGGTGGGCCTACATCCAGCATGAAAAAGGGTTGGCTCTGTAGAACTTCCTATGACGAGAAGAATTATGAGATAGCCCAGTGATCGAGATGACGGGTATAGCAGCAGTGATGATGATGATGCTCCGTGATCCAGTGACGATGATACAGCTCCAGAATTGAAGACTTGTGCCTATATGTATTGATGACCTGTGTCAAGAGAATACCTTCCTAGTTAAGAGGGAGTGTTGATGTATTTGTAACTTCGGAAGATATTCACTTGTATATTGTATTTGTACTTTATTGTATCCCCAACGGAGATGTATTATTCCTCCGATTGGAAGTGTCGTCAGTTGTACTTGCAAGTGTCGCAAGTTATATTGTAAGTGTCGTAACTTATACTTGATGGGTTATTATACCACCTTGATGGGGTCGGCCTTGTATGAGTCATGTGGGTAAAAGGGTTATTAGACCACCCTAGTGGGGGTCGGACCAGTCAACATTATGTTAAGTGGTTAAGTTGGGGCCGACCTAGTTAGAGTAAAAAGGCAAGTCAAGTTAGTGTATAAATAGAGAGTGTGTCTCTCTCATTTTACACATTGTAATTTTCATTCACTTCGCATTAGTGAGAGAGAGGAGGAGTGCGCACAAGTGGAGGAGGATCATGCTGCTGAAGATATCTATCTCTTGGTTTTGATCATTGTGATCCTTGTATTGATGCTTATTCTATCTCTGAGGAAGTTGCGGAGTTTTTCACCTTCTTGGTTTTCCCCAGTGAAATGTTTTGTGTCTCTTGTCTCTTGTCTCTTATGCTTGATATGTTGTACATGTTGTTCTTTCAGCTAAGATCCTAGATATATTGAATTAAATGATGAAAAACTAACACATGGGGTGACCTAGAAGAGAGGCAAGAGCCTCACCACAGACGGACCTATCATCGGAGTAGTGGAACAAGTGGGGGGTCATGTGACCCAATGACCCACCCTTAGGAGCCCCGGACACCAATATCAGGGCTACAAGCCCTATAATGAGGTAGTCAACAATGCCACTAAGCCATAGTACTCCTAAGAGAAGGACCAAAGGTTTTGGCCATAATCTCTACTCATAAAATGTTGGATAACACCCTTCCTGGTCTGAAAACAAATGACCCTCTCTCCCTAGGGACACATCTGAAGATGCGTTGGTACCGGTACCACGTAGCACTGGCTCCATGTGCGGGACGAGTGCTCTTCCCGAGAGTGCTCAAGAACCTATGAATCTTCTGGTACCTATAGACCTACGCACACATCAAATATCCAAGGAGATCGACAACATCATGAGGCAGACACTTCTGTCATGCCTTGCTCGGTATATAGATATGACAAATAAACTAAATAAAAATCAAACATGTGCAAGAATGAAAATTGCGATGAAAAGGTAACTGTATATGCCTAACTTAAATGAAATAAATCCTACCTAGGCTAAACATGATAATCAGGAAGGGTTAAGTGAAATTGTACCACCATTGTATCCAGCTGAGTAGGTCATTCATACCTAATCTTTTACCTTTGTCTTTAGAGAGAATCCATGATAAGATCTCATTGATGATAGATCAAGTACGTACTGAGGTCTCCCTCGAGATAGGAGATGAAGGTTGGGTGACTGTTGGGAACCAGAAGCCTTGATATTGTCACCACGGAGAAGGATTGCTTTGACAAGCTTCATTTATCCACGCTTCTACTAGACTTATATATGTACCATCCCCATCATACATCTGAATTGAGAATAAATTTGGCATGAAACTGGTTGGCTGATTTTGAACTTGGGAGGCCATTATTAGAGGTGGACCATGCAAATATTCTTATTTCAGTTGCAATTTGTCCCTGTACCTACTTAAACATGTCTTTGGATACACAAGCATATTGTTCATATTTATAATAACCATGTTAGTACCCCCAATAATCTTTTAAACTTTGAAATTGTTAGGCACATAGTCTATGCCTTCATATTTCAAGCAAAAAGATAAACAATAGAAATCCTGACAACGTGAGAAGAATGCCATACCTCTCCACATACCTGTATTGGTTTTATTGAAATGCATTGTTGGAAACTTACCGATACTAGGCAGAAAAGGCTGAACAACTTCTTCAATAGTACTTGAGGAACGTAGCTGGGAATAATAATCTGGGCTCATCATAGACTGAATAACTACAAGAGAATTCTATGTATAACATGCTTCATTGTCCCCGATCCTGTATAAGTACGACTGAGTTGAATACATGGAGATATCACCAGAGATATGGGGCCCCAAATTTTCAAACCGTTTATCATGGTAAGACATCTCCATATGGAAATCATCTATAATGGAAAGATGACCCACATCCTGGGCTACTTCATCATCAAATGTAAGAGAAAAAGGGTTAATCCAATATTCATCATTAGCATCACAAGGGAATGGAATAATCATATATTTTTCACTGATTATGTCTTTGATGTCCCTCTTCGAGGTGATCATGACTTCTTCATCCCAAACAGTGTCAAAATATGGCTCAAGCTGATCCATACTGGCCTTTAGTTCTTCTTTGAATGGCATACCGAACTCATCTACTTTCTCTTCAAAATATGTGTTGTTGAAAGGTCTAACAACACTGCTAGGTCTAGAAGAGTCATAAAGTGGTGGGCCTATAAGCCTCCAATAATCATCATCCTCATGAATCTTGTCTTATGATTCAAGAGATATGAGATATCATAAGAAGTTGTTTTTTAATGGCAAGGATCACTCACCATTTACTTATGTTCTTCGATTTATTCAACTAGGACTTCTTGGTCTTCATTTCCAGCACCACAATCACCTTCATTGTCATAAGGACCTTCATCTTGGGACATAAGGCTTATGATGTCCTCCACGAGATCTTGAACAATAGCTTCTTCAAGTAAGTCTCCTGAGACTTGATCTTCATCGTGGATGTCTTCAATAGGGACCTCTTGGTGCTCTTGAGGAGTATTTTATTTCTGGAACCAACTCTTTGCCTCTTCGACATAGGGATTCCATTCCTCACACTTCGTTGGGAACCAACGACTGCAAAATACTTGTATCAACTCTGCTAAAGAATATATTGTACCCTTTCCAAATTGTCGAAAACAGTCAAGTCCCTAATCGTCTAGATGCAATGCAAATTCCTTGATATATGATTCCTCATCTTTTTGAATGATAAAAGATGAAACTGTCTACATAAAATCTTTAACAAAGTTTATAGTGTCATCACAAAATACACTTGTCAAAAATGCTTCTGGTATCTGCTTCAAACCGTTTGGCAAGTTAAGCGGAGCAAAATGCTCTCTGGGAGTTATTTCGATTGGTTCCTTTGTGGGAAGGGAAATCATGGCCTCAATAATTTCTTCATTAATATTAGGTTCTCACTCTTTCCCGAATGCTTTGACTAATTGCAAGAGTGAAGAAATCCCTTAAGGAGGAAACCCATGATACCAATCACTCATATTCTTGTTATTCCGCAAATCAAGAGACCTAACAAATTGTATCATCCTGAGATATTCATCCATAATAACCCATGTTATGAGACGTTCTTTGATCTTCACAATATGCTCAGTAGTTGTATCTTCATGTTGATGGAATATCGGGGTGGCTTCGAATAACCCGTGTTTGCGTGACCGATTTGGATATCCAAGAACATCCGAGAAATCCAATGGAGCATACGGATTATGGAATCATATTTCTTCAATGGAATTCATATCATCTCTTGTTGGTTGTTTTCTTCAGTGGAGTCACCTTATATGACCTGCGAGGTTAGATTTTAACGAAAATAATTATAAAATGACAAAAACAAGTCTTACCTATTTGGCCTCGCTCGTGTAGAGTACTTCTTTTATGTTCTCCACTAGGAGTTG
Source organism: Larix kaempferi (assembly GCA_027924585.1). NCBI lineage: Eukaryota > Viridiplantae > Streptophyta > Pinopsida > Pinales > Pinaceae > Larix > Larix kaempferi. The sequence continues at coordinate 13,228,826 of BSBM01000099.1, forward strand.
CCAAGAAAATCCTACCAAGTTAGACTTAAACAAACCTAACTAAAGTACTAAACAAGAATGTACCTGATTCAATGGGATGACTTCTTGGTGGAGTCGGCAAATAAACCTATCAAGTTAGTCCTTACAAAAATATAGATAATATTGATAATGAGGACGTACCTTAAGATTTACCAATGTGTCGTTATTGCATGGACAAGTCACCTCAATTGATCTTGAGGTCCCCTGCAACGGCACCAAAAATGTTACCACCGTTTCCAGACTTAACCAAATTATTTTTAATTCGAGTCATCGAGTAAGATATACAAGATTAGTCCTCAATAATATTTTCGAAATACCAATCAAAGACTTTCTGCGAGTTTCTTACCAAATGTCGTTCTCTCCAGGGGATGGGAAATGACTATGGATAAACCACTTCAATCTTTGAAACGTCCCCGGAAACGGCACCAAAAATGTTACCGGATGAACTAGCAAGGCTACTATCCGATGAACAAATGTATGGAGCAAGTGACCACTGTCACCTTAGTCACTCCTCCAAAACTGCTTCAAAGAGTCGTAACTTCCAAGGGGGGAGCCCTTCAAGGATCTGCAAGACACTTAGGACAACAAAGCTATGTCTCCTAGAAGACCAAATCATAGACCAGTACCTTAACCCATTGTAATCACATGAATGAAGAAGACATACTAAGAGGTGTAGTGCTTATAGATGCCAAATATAAATGTACCAAGTCAATGGATTTCATTCAATGTTAGAGAATATTCAATGACACTTTAGCGTATATTCATCAATGATTAACATCCATCATATAACATAGATCATCAAGGGAGTATAATCACCAATAATAAATGAAAGGAATGATGTCAATGGCAGAGTTTAACACAGAATGTCAATGGTTGACAATCATTTATGACAGTTGAACAACAGTAAGTTACGTTCCAAAATGTGTAACCAATGTGTCCCAAATATCTAATATAGGTAGTGTAGTTCCAATGATCAACCACTGTTATTTGACAATCAAATTGGTGTAATTTTCAGATTGTGTATGAGAGGACTAACAACATTAAAACAATCACTTCAATAGCGGCTTATAACAATAGAAATATTCCTTAAAACACGTGAAATAATGCAAACAATATGTAATGAATGATTCTTCAATGAAAAGACTCAATGTATGACTGTCAAATGCAACCTTCATATTGTATAACAGTGAGTGAAAAAGTATAATCTCAGCCTATAAACGAAATTGTTAGAAGTAATATATTGGCCAATTCAGTACCAAAGATGCACACAGTATTAGTTCAAATTTGACACTTGTATTCACGCATTTAACATCAATTCTCATACTGTATTTAAAGTAAATTTTCAGACCTCTTTATCATCAATGGAATCCCTTGACACATTAGCAAAAGGTAAATAATATCTAACTTTATGTGTGTATACTGTGTAGGTAATTTGCTTGCAACGGGTGAAGGAGGAAGGACTGTCACATGTAAGTAGGATGTTGCCCTAAAATACCTAATTGCAGCAGGTACAAGGATAAGGCAGAGGGTATAGGAAGAGGAAAGGGAGGAGAGGAGAAGAAGAAGAGAGAAAGGAAGAAAGCGATGGAGAAAGGAAGAAGGAGGAAGAGAAGAGGAGGGAAGAAGAAAAGAAAGGAACGAAGGTGCTCGGAGAGAGGAGCGAGGGTAGGGAAGAAAATTAGGGTTAGGTTTCAGATTTAGGTTTTTTTTAAATATGTACAAAATTAGAAAATAAAACCTAATTACCCAAAGAAAAACTTAAAATTAACCTAAAAATAATATTCACACGTGTACAATTAGGGTTTTTAGGAATTTTTTGATATTTTTAAATTTTCAGGGCTTCCTAAAATTTCTCCTTAGGGTTTTAGGGATAAAGAAGACAGGGTGAAATTGTAAGAGAGAGGGTCGAAATTTTAGGAAGGCCAAAAAATAGAAAAAAAATATATATATATATTTTTATTTTTTAGGATTTTTAACATAAAATTGCAAACCTAATTCTAACCCTAATTCTACCATGAAAATGCAAGTAAAATTTAGTAAAAGTTGATAACTTAGGGTTTTAATGGATGTTACCCCAAACCCTAGCCTTAGATAAAGGTGACCAACCTTCCCCTTGGAGGTGATTCTCTTTGTCAACTAGGTTAGGGCTTCTTGGAACAACCTCTAGGGTTGGTTTCAAGAGCCTAAACTAGGGAAAAGTTGGAGCTCCAAGGGCAAACTTTGTAAAAACCTCCTCTTGGGAGCATTTTTACTATGCAATGAGGATAAAAAGATAGGAAAAATCCCTATTCAAAGATAATGTATCCCTAGGGCTACCATTCAATCATTCAAGAAGCAAACTTACCTACCATTCATCAGGCAAACCTTAAAAATGTAAAGACTTACTTGAGCATGAGTTATTCCAACCATTCTAACATCCACAAATCATTAGGAAGACAAAGAAAGCATCCAACTTCATCCAACATCAAGAAAAATCATCCTTCCAAGAGGTGTGCAACATTTCATAAGGCCCTTCTAGGGTAAAAGAGTAGCATAATGAATTTTATCCCATAAGTTGTGTTTTACAAATAAAGTGATGAGACTTTATTTATATGTTCTCACACTCACTTTTAAAAAATAACCAGGCCTACATGTCTTAAAATGTCAAATTAAAATTATAACATGTCAACTTAAAATTATAATATAAAATAATCGAATCTGTGGGTAACTTAGGGCATTTTCCTCGGAGTTCACCCAAAAATTACTAAAATGACTAAAACTGAGCAAAATACTCCAAATCGAAGGTTGGAATAGGCAGGGGGGGACGTCATACCCCATCTAACCCCAACAGTGTTTATAATCCCTCAAGGCCCCCCAGAACAAGCAATACGGCTTAGTGTGGATGATGACATCATCCTTGGAAGAGGCCCAAGAAGAGAGAGCGCTATGTTGCAGAGAGACCAGGAGGGTGCCTGGGGTGGCCTGGAAGAGAGGCAAGAGCCTCACTGCAAACGGAACTGTCCCCGGAGTAGTGGAACAATTGGAGGGTCATGTGACCGAGTGACCAACCCCTAGGAGCCCGAACACCAACCTCGGGGCTACAAGCCCTATAATGAGGCAGACAGCAATGCCACTGAGCCATAGTACTCCTAATAGAAGGACCAAACGATCTGGCCATAACCTCCACTCATAAAATGTTGGATAACACCCTTCCTAGTCTGGAAAAAAATGACTCTCTCTCCCTAGGGACACATCTGAATATGCACTGGTACTAGTACCACGTAACATCGTGGACCAAGACACTCAAAAGAGTTGTGCTACATTAGATTACATCTATCACATCTTTGATAATTTTGCACTTAGTACTTCATTCTGTAGAGGAAGTATCAAGGATCTTAACTTGCCCATTTTGCTAAAGTCGAGAGATACTCTTGGAGAAGACCTTGAGCAAAGAAAATTTGAAGAATACTTGACGATTCTTATTGGGCAATTAAAGAAATAAAAAGGAAAGGAGTTTTCAAATATCAAGATTCAGTGCCAAGTTCAAATATCTCAAATTTGGGACTCAAATTTTATAGATGTCTCAATCCCTCTCCATCAAATTTTTGGTAGCTCGGCAGGTACTTCTGCGTTGGGGGTGTCTAGAATTGTAGAAGGGGTTGAGTTTATCTTTCTAGACACTCTTGTAATAGTTTCTTTTGTAATCTTTAGGGTTAATGGTATTAGAGAGAATGATGGTATTATGTGTCCCGTGGTACTGGGTGTCCCACGGTATTGCCCATGGTATTGACTTAAAGTGATGTTATAAAAGAAGCTATTGAGAGTTGTATAACCACCAAGTTAGGAGTGAGTCATATCTCTTGTGGTGATCAATTGATCAGGAGTGAGTCATATATCTCTTGAGTGGACAAGAGTAAGTCATATCTCTTGTGAGTTACAAAAGTGAGTCATATCTTCTGTCAAAGTCTGTCTTTGTTGTTGAGGGGTTTGGGCACAGTAAGAGCCAGGAGTCTGAGATCTAGTAAGTCATATCCGGAGGCCTTTAACAAACCTGCAATAAAAGATAAATTGATGGTTGGTTATCCCCGAAGGATTGCGTTTCCAAGGTAATCTCATGTGTTGTGGTTTTCTATGTATTTGTTAGCTTAGATAATGTGTTACATTGTTTAATATTTTCATATGTGCAATGTTTATGTTTGTTGAGTACTATCTGAAAGTGAATAATTAAACTGAAGCTCTGAACCAAACATCTGTAAGATTATAAAAATTCACATGGTATCAGAGCAGGGACGAAGAAACCCTCGCACATGATCGTGAAATAAAAAATTATAATCCATACCTTATGTCCATGGTACAGGTCGTACGGCGTACAGAATATCACAATGGCATAAGTCACCTGGTGTTAGCTTGATCCTGATCGCTGACAGGATGAACTGCACAGATGTGGGTTGGCTAAGGCAGATTGACCAGCTAGAGTGAAAGAACGGTGGTGGCAGTGCAACTAAGCGTGGAAATGAGGCACGTGAGGAAAAGTTTCGGGTGAGCACGCTAGCAGGGACGTGAGTCGTGACTGTGTGGAAGCAAGGCAGAGACAGGCCTGTGGAGGTAGCCGCAGATAAGGCAACGACGACAGTAGGGCCTCGGGAGTTCGCAAGCACGAGGGTATCTAGAGGTTGTAGGAGGAAAATATCACGTGGGAAGCGGAGTACTCGTAGAACCGACTGCATGGAAGGGAAGCAACTGTGGTGGCGGCGATGGCTCGTAGATGAGGGAGGACGCAGCTTGAGAGAAGAGATCGCAAGCTCAGGAGAGGAGTTCGACCAGGAAGCAGCCACAGGGTTAACGGACAAGCCGGCAGGGACAAGCCAGCAAGGGGAGAAGAGCGCGCGCAACGGGGCAGAGCCGCGTGCTGGGTGACAGCGTGGACAACAGATCCACGCGAGCTAAAGGAGCAGTTGCTGGGAGCTCGTGAAGCATGGGACGCGGGGCCATGGAGAAAGAGGTGGCGTGGGCCGAGCTCAAGCAGTAGAGAAAGGGTGACTGCAGGCAGCCACGTGAGGGCAAGATGGCGGTCAGCCACCAGGCAGGGTAGACTGTCGACTGAAACGGACTCGACCGCCAGCTGGAAAAGTGCCGCCGACGGAAGGCAAGGGTAGCCTCCAGGTGAAAAGCGTCTGCAGTCGCCACAACTAGGGCAATTTTTTTTCGGGCAGCAGTCCGGACAACCTTTGGGAAACTGTGGGTTGAGCTGGGTAGACCCCGAGCAGGGGGCAGGACTGCCCAGAAAGGTTGTGGGCAGCCCAGGTGATTTTGGGCAACGTTCGAGCAGCTATAAAATAGCCTGAGCAGGGGCAGGAACAACCCATAAATTGTAGATATTGCAGAAATGGCCTCTAGTCTGAGGTATGAGGATAGGCTGGAGGGGATCTCCAACTACCTCTAGTGGAAGGTGAGGATGGGTGTTATCCTCAAGGAGAATAGGATTTGGTATCTTGTGAGTGCCAAATCACCAGTTGTTGTGCCTTCAGATCCTAAGGAGAAGGACTCTCATGAGGTGAGCGAGGCTAAGTCACAGAGGATACTCCTATATGGAGTTAAGGACCACCTAATCCCACATATGGTTGAGAAACAAATAGCCAAGGAAATGTGGGATTCACTCACATGTTTGTATGAAAGCAAAAATGAGAACCGGAAGATGGCCCTAAGGGATAAGCTCCATAGCACCAGGATGGCCAAGGGAGAGAGTGTGACCACCTACCTCACTAGGGTTACACGGGTGAAGGGATAATTGGAAACTGTAGGGAAAACCATTCCAGACTCGGAGTTGGTGCATATAGCCTTGAGAGGCTTCACCAAAGAGTGGGACGTGTTCGTGAAGTGTGTGGTGGGCAAAGAGAAACTCCCAAATTGGAGTAGGCTATGGGATGACTTTACTCAGGAAGAGATTCAAGAGGGGTCTCATAGTAGAGATCAGGAGAAGGAAAACGAAGAAGAGAACCTTGCCTTAGCATCCAAGAGCAAGGGAACGTCAAACAAAGGCTCTTCTAAAGATATCCTTGAGGACAGCAAGAAGAAGAAAGACACTAGTAAGGTGAAATGATTTGCATGTAATAAGCTGAGACATTATGCAAGACAATTCCCTACCAGGAAAAAAGGCAAGGGGAGGAAGCAGGTAGTTTCCACAGCCGAGATGGATGACTTTGCAGATAAGTTCAAGGATGAGTTCTCTCTCTTTGCATTAGTGATTGAGAAAGAACGTGAGGCTTCTCTCATTAGGCCTACTTGGTATGAGATGTCACTATCAGAAGGTTCTTCAGGTTCAGAGGGAGCAACTGCAGCAGATGATTTTGAGGAGGATCTTCGAGAAAGACCTTCCTCGCTAAGAGAGAGTGTTACTTTCGGTAGCGCGGTAGGTACTTCTACGTTTGGGTTGCTAGCAATGTAGAAGAGGTTGAGTTTATCTTTCTAGACGGTCTTGTAATAGTTTCTTTGGTAATCTTTAGGATCAATGGTATTAGAGGACCGTGGTATTATTTGTCATGTAGTATTGGGTGTCCCATGGTATTGACTTAAAGTGATGTTATAAAAGAAGCTATTGAGAGTTGTATAACCACCAAGTTAGGAGTGAGTCATATCTCTTGTGGTGATCAATTGGTAAAGAGTGAGTCATATCTCTTGAGTGGACAAGAGTGAGTCATATCTCTTTTGAGTGACAGAAGTGAGTCATATCTTTTGTCGGAGTTTGTCTTTTCTGCTGAGGGGTTTGGGCACAATGAGAGTCAAGACTCTGAGATCTGGTGAGTCATACCCGTAGGCCTGTCATTGTAAGTGTTGATTAACAAACCTACAATAAAGGATAAATTGTTGGTTGGTTTTCCCCAAAGGACTAGTGTTTCCAGGGTAATCTCGTGTGTTGTGGTTTTCTTTGTATTTGTTAGCTTAGACCATGTGTTATAGTGTTTAATATTTTCATACGTGCAATGTTTATGCTTGCTGAATAATATATGAAAGTGAATAATTAAACTAAAGCTGTGAACCAAATCTGTATAAGGGTTATAAAAATTCACACTGTAGAGGACGTATCAAAGATCTTAACTGACATGTTTTGCTAAAGTCAATAGATACTCTTGGAGAGGACCTTGAACAAAGAAAATGTGAAGAATACTTGACGATTCTTATTGGGGAGTTAAAGAAATAACAAGGAAAGGATTTTTCAAATCTCGAGATTCAGTGCCAAGTTCAAATGTCGGACTCAAATTGTATAGATGTCTCAATCCCTCTCTATAAAAGTAGCGTTTGGGAAACTGGGTCAGTCAACTTTTGTGTCTTTTACCCATTCAAATAACTCATGCTTAAAACAATGGACTACAACCCTTGCTCTTGATGTGTTTCAAATACCTCCACACCTCACTTATGTAGATAACATATCACTTGCAACTTTGTTGTGCTTTAGCTTGTATGATGCTCTCTTTGAGTCAATGGGGTGGTAAAATCAAGGTAGTCCCTTCAATGGGCAAACAAAGTAGTGGTAAGTTTAATGCAAAGAATAATTTCAAGTTTAATGCATGTTTATGGATAGTTCCCAAATGAATGATAACAGTTCCGTGCTAGATGGTGTAATGTTTCCCTCAGCCTGAATCCTTTGTTTCTGACTTCATACACAAAAACCCAACATCGGTTGGCTTTGCAAGATGGGTTCCACAGGGGTCATGCATCGGATATCTATGTCCATAATGCTAGATGGTCATTCTCACACCTCACCAAAATAGGTTGGAGTTTAGTGCCTTGTGTTTTGCATTATCAAGTGCAGAAGGGCATTTCACTCATTTCCTTCTTCTGTAAAAATCCTTGCTAATGGATTGCAAATGTCCAAATTTTATGCATAAGTTGAAAGTTTGAGGTTGTCTGTGTTTAGCTATTCAGCATGACATGGTGCTTTAGGAGTATGCTTTACTGCTTTTGGGTATGGTACTGGAAGCCTCTTTACTAGGAAGCTGCTGATCTTATTTGCCTCTAATAGCTTTCCGACCACCGACTTTGTCTATATTAGTAACACATTCATGTTTCTTCCCAATCTTCATGTTCATCCTGTATAGTCTTGCTACAGATACAATATTTGATGGCTGCTAGAATTCATAAAAATAGAAGCATGTGTCTGACATGCTGAGAATCTGTGCAATTCTTCTAAGTTCCAACGAGTATAATAAATCGCTGGTGTTTGAAAAATATGGCCTTGACATAGTTACAAAGGCATTATTTTCGTGTGATCAAGATACCTGCACCAACTCGGTGTTCCTGATGGTGCTATGAGCTCTGAATCACTGATCGATCCTGAACATTGAAAGAGTCATCTCAGAGAAAAATGTTTTGAATTGCTATGATTCCACTATGACACAACCACTCATCTTTAAAGCAAACCCTGGTTGGAATTTTCCAAAGCATCCAACATTTGTTAATACAATTATCTTTCTTCATCTCGAAATCGTTCTGTGCTAATTTCTAGGAATGTTATCCATGGAAATACTCTGTGAAAGTTAAATCTGTAATCTTTTGCTCAACAAGTATCCGAGGATTCAAGGTCAAGGTCACATTTGAATAAGTTCAAGGAACTAACTTGAATAGTTTACCTTCTATGACAGAACTGCGCCACACAACACGTCTCTGAAAGCACGAATATGACAGATTCTCTCGTTCTTGTTCTTTTAGTTGAATTTACTGGACTGTTTGTGCATCAAGGTTTTTACAGTGAGTTATAATTGTGATTAGGAGTTTTGTGTTGCATTTAAACATTGAGTCATGATTGTGATCAGGATTTTACAGTGAGTGAGTTGAGTCATGATTGTGATCAGAATTTTTGGAATTACACTGTGTTGCATTCCAAAAATTTCAATAGACACTCTACCCCTCCTTAAATACTCAAACAAATCTTTATTATTAAATATCTAAACAAACCTTAGAGTTGAGTTTGATTTTTTTATTTTTAACTAAGGTTCAATATTGTAAAACCTTAAATACTCAAACAAATCTTTATTATTAAATATCTAAACAAACCTTAGAGTTGAGTTTGATTTTTTTATTTTAAACTAAGGTTTAATATTGTAAAATATTTTACTATTTTATTAAAATGCTATGTGTAAACTCCAAGAAGTACACTTCTTTCTCACCACAATTAATTAAAATGATAAAATTGTAATAAAGGATATATATAATAAAAATTGAATTAAGATATGATATAAATATAGATAAAGATTAATTAAAATTTAATTAAAAGAAATATAAAATATAATTTAGATAGTTGTATTAAAATAATTTAATAAAAAATGAAATGAAATCAAGTTCATAACTTTAGTTTGGTTCTAGTCAGCTTTCATAGTTTCTTTTTGTCATGGATTATGACCTCCACCTTATGTGGATCTCAGTATAGATACAATAACGTTAGTTGTTTTGAGTAATGATGTTAGTTGTTTTGAGTTTTGAGAGCTACTTGTTGGATTTTCCAAACTTTGTTGGCTTTTCTAATCCTTAGTACTGTTGTAAATTTATGGTGGTTTTATTGTATAGTTTTTTTTTGTTTTTTAATGGGTTTAAGCTTAAAAAAAAATAAAAATAAAAATGAAATGAAATCGAAAAAACAAGTTTTAAAAATATTTTGAAATAAAAATTATATAAATTAAGAGATATATCTAAGATTAAGAAAAATATAATTTTGATAGGAAAACCAAGAAAAATATAATGTAGATAGTGATATACATTTTAAATTGAGGATTAAAATATATAAGATAATAAAAAAATAGATTTAAAATATGTTAAGATAAATAATTAAGAGAAAAAAACAAAAGATTGATTACCTAAAACAAGTTAAACCAATACGAAAATGAAAGGGAAGAGCATAATGATTAAATAAATAAGATGTGGGAGTGTGGAGTGTCCACTTAAAACATTGAAGGGTTTCTAAATGCTAAGAGAGTGTAATTTCAAAAAACCATAGTTTAAATGTTCTACTAATTTGAATTTTTGGCCACATAAAATTATGTGAATAAGAGGTAGTTGACGACAAGGCAGAGGTGGTTGGTGGTGGAGATGGTTAGTAGTGAAATTTGCATCGAAGAATGATGCAAAGATGCTCCTACAATTCTGATAGAGTAGGAAATGAAAGGGATGGGATTCTTCAATACCAAGAAGCAAGCTGTTGGCTGGGCAATAAGACCCCAATCTCTCGACCAATTGGAAGGCAGATAATGTGAATGAAAAATTTGGATAGTGGTATCGCATAAATTAATGAATTTGCAAACTTTAGATAAGCATTCAACATAGGTGGTCAACGCCCATTCCAATACAATGATACAGTGCCTTTCAGTAGGTATAATAAGGCTAAGAATTGTTTTTATTAATAGTATATTTTGTGTATGGAACATAATTACAATTACAAGTGAAAATATTCACCCATGTAGATTTCGTGTACATGTGTCAATAGGAGGGGCCACCTCCATGAGAAGAGTTTGAAGTTGAAGGATTTACAATCTCCTTAACAATGAATTTTTATTGAGGAAAGGGATCTTTTAACTTAGTGAGAAGGCCTTAAGAAGCATAGTTCTATTAGCTATCAAGATTACACATTGCTAAAAGGTCAAGGAAACCATGATTATAATTACCTATTTTCCCACATATGGCATAGGGATAGTGAGTCTTAACTCGATTATTCCTACATTATGTAGGGGTTGTGTTTGATTCCTTTGATTTTCATCAGCATTAAGATTTCCCCTAGCATTATTCATATTATTTGGCCATCGTGTTCTTTAACTTGGTTCACTTTATTATTATTTTGGTTCTTATTATTTTTTCTTCTTTTTCACATGGTTTTGTTATTAATTATTAGTTTGATTCTAAATAGTTTTTTGGACCCAATTTTGACAAGCACTTAGTGGAGAAGATTGAACTAAATTAATATTAGGAGGAAAAGGGTTAGGGTTAAATGATTCCCCTCAATTGGGATTTTATGCTCGTGGAGTATGTTGGGCATAAGGCATTGGTGGAGAATAAGATGGAGTACTCATTATGGAATCTGCGGTCGTACAATTGGCTTGCACTGCCATACAAATCCACTTGACCAAATTAATTGGTAGTATAGGCCATATACGTGTAATTGGTTGAAATATCATGTCTTCAACCACGTGAGATTGTCTATAACAGGTGGGGGAATAGACCCACTTGATGAAGGTGCATTCGAGATGACGATATATTAGTAAATATGTTGAGATTATAATAATTCTAGGTTTCTAGCTCAAAAATAGTTTCTTCCTCGATGATAGGACAATGAACGGACAACATCTTTAACAATTGAAGGGAGAGGAGACTTCACATCCAAGATGATACCATGATCTAATGGAATCTTACACAAACTATGTTGATGCCTCCATTCTTAAATATGATATGCTATGTGAATAGATGTAGATCATTTGAAATTAGACAATATATCAACAATTTCTTGTGTTGAACTAGTAACTAGAAGATTTTTAAAAACTTGGTAGCTATGACCATAAAGGTAGAATACGTAATATTATATTTGATATCAATACACCATGAGGTTGCCACACTAGTTAAATTCCACAAAAATCATAACTCTCATTATCATAAATGATACAATCAAAGAGCACTATAAGCAAAAATGTTCTTATGATTGCTAGGGTCTTCTCTAGATTTACCCTTAAACCTTGGAATATCAAAAGAAAGGTTGGTAAGCATAATCATCCACGTTGTTTTGTGAATAATGGGACCTTTATTTAACTTGTTCATTCTAGCAAGTTGAAAGCAGCCACGAATGGCAATATTGATTTCTAATTCTGAGGGGTGTTTTGGTTTTCTCTAGAAGGGATCCCTCCTAAAGGATTTCCCCTAGAAGGATCCCCTCCTAGTGGATCTCCCATAGAAGGATCCCGACCAAAAGGGTTTCCTAACATAGTAGATGTGTTTCTAGATCTAGAAGGTTATTCTCCAAACAATAGTGGGTGTCCTAAAAATATCTATGATTCTCTAAGTTTTGAATTATTCAATTTATAGTTAATTTGTTAAATTTAAAAAAAAAATCCAATATTAATAACAATTTTCCTTTTAACCTTCTAAGATAGTAACTTTAACTAGATAAAAGGAAATAATGTACACCCTTATGACACACTAAAAAATCCCAAAAATACAAGTGAGGAACAAGGCCTTCCAAATGTGCATCCACCACTTGGCGATGAAATTTGATGGAGGAAGATTACAAATGTGAATGTCAAAAGATAATTTCAATGACCCCGTGTATTCCATCAAATGTGATGAAATTCAATGGAGTTCAGTCAGGTATTTTTATTGCTTTTTAATTGATATCTCACCACAATCCCACAAAGGATTACCATAGGGTTGTAAAAACCTACGGGAATGGTCACTAAATTTCTTGCTCACACTGGATGGTCAGGTGGGATGGAGTTACTAATACCATGGTAAGCCCCTTTATGTTGACTAGACCAAGAATTTGGGTGTCGAGTAAGTTGTCAATGTTGGGTAAATATTTCAAAAGTCAAACATATGAAAATGTGAGGGAAATGTAGAAATCTTCACTCCACATGGTTTTCCTTCTAGTTATACACATCATTTTCAATAAGAGATGGCCATTTTCTCAATTACCCAAATTATTTTTAGCACTAAAGGAAAGACCACACTTCTTTACAACAAATTAGATAGAGGCAAATTCAAGAAAACAAGAATAAAAAAACCCACAAAACCCTAACTAGTCAACTATGTTCAATCTTCTCAATCTTTCGAATAGAATAAGGTGGTGAATACTGGAACTAATACAACAAGCTAGATGGAAGCAGAGCATCTAGTCCCTGCCAAAACTAAAAGCAAATTTACCAAGTCCTTTGTTTACTCTACATAGTTTTTTGTGAAATATAGATCACATGGTAAACAAACATTGTCGCTGCATTAACAACAACAGGTACACTTGGACTGATTTGTACCCACGTCATTACGATCTAAAAAATAAAGATAATAATCCACTCCAAAATCCTAAGATGCAAATGTTTATAAATTTAATAATAAAAGATAAAAATAAAAACAAATTTCACCACATATACATCTGTGTATTCTCGCAGTGTAATAGAATGCAATAATAGCCTACAAATCAAGATATTATTTACAGCAAAGACACAAAAGTATTATAATATATAGAAGCCGTGTAGGCAAACCTTTAAACCTAAGGTTAAAAACTTACGACAAATAAGTCCAAGCATATATTGTAAATACATATCAAAAGTCTGGGACCTGATTCATTTATATTTATTTCAAAATATCATTCATACATACATACTTGGGGATATTTGACACTAACATTCCTAGAGGTCGCATTTGGAATTGAACATGGGTGTACCTACAAAACAAACAACATATGTAATAAAAAGAAAATGAAAAGTTTATCGTTGTTTATTGGGACGGAAGGATACTATTTTTCCATCGGCCTGTAAACAATACAAACATTATAAGTATTGATGCGGAACTAAAATGGCAAGTAATATTAACCAGGGATGGAGCCTAACCACTGTGAGATTCAAACATGGCTTTCAGGAGTTTTCCTCAGGTTCGTTCAACTTCAGTAGAAAAAAAATAATCTCATTTCTCACGAAAAATCCAGCGACAAGACAAAAATAAATAATGCAGACCATATGGCCTTAAAACCCTACAAGGTATTCCTGCTGGTGTTGCCGACCGGATGGCCTTGAAAGCCTACAAGATTCGTCCAAAAGGGTCGCACAATAAGAGTATCGTAATGACAAATCACCTCAAATCCAGTTTCTTCGAGATGAATGCCACTCCAACCACCTTCATTAATGTACTATTCCAGTGATGAAAAGGGTGACTCAGTGAGCGATTTGTTTATTCAGGTGGTTATACATTGACCCTTGGATTGCGAGAGATATGCAGAAGTCCGTTCTCTCTCACTAATATGGGATTGTTTGTCCTTACAAGGTTCTAACAAAGAACAATACATTCGGATTCCTCCATTCTCTCTCTGTACTCATCGCAAAGATAACGGAAATATTTATGTGGAAGAATTCAACCAGAGAAAGAGCAGGGAAATATAAAGGTGTTTGGAGGCGTAAGTCGAGTAGGAGGATGAACAAAGCGTGCCAAAGCTGCCAGTTTATAAAACCTACCTGACTTACGCCTCCAAACACTTATATTGCCTGTCTCCCTAACAAGGTTCTAACAAAGAACAATACATTATGATTCCTTCATTCTCTCTTTGTACTCGTCGCAAAGATAATGGAAAGATTTATGTAGAAGAATTCAACCATAGAAAGAGCAGTGAAATATAAAGGTGTTTGGAGGCGTAAGTCGGGTAGGAGGTTGAACAAAGCGTGCCAAAGTCGCCAGTATATAAAACCTACCCGACTTACACCTCCAAACACTTATATTGCCCGGTTCTTTTTCTCTTGGATTCTTAGACAGAAATATTCCCATTCTCTGTGCCAAAATTACAGAGAGACTTGAGGAATCAGATCCATTGTTCTTTGTTAGAACCCTGCAAGAACAACCAATCTACGGATATTAGTGAGAGAACTATCTTCTGCATATCACACGTCACACAAGTTTAAACTATGTTAATCCTATGTTGAAAATCTATTGTATAACACCTAAGTCTTGAGCGTGTATAACACAAACGTGAATGCAAATCCTAGAGCTAAGTCTTGAGCGTGTATAACACAAACGTGAATGCAAATCTTGGAGCTAAGTCTTGAGCGTGTATAACACAAGCGTGAATGCAAATCCTAGAGCTAAGTCTTGAGCGTGTATAACACAAACGTGAATGAAAATCCTGGATCTAAGTACTGAAGGTGTATAACACAAAGGTGTGAATGCAAATCCTGGAGCATTATCAACCATCCCACTACCCCATTTCGGAAGATTGTACAACCAAAGAGGCTGCATCCCACCCATAGAACCCAAAATTAATACTTCTTTGTAGTAATAAGCCTTAAATAATAGCGTGGCGAAAATGTAAAAACAAATATAATAACAAACCAAATATGCGTTTTCAGGCTCCAATCTCAGCAACTTTTACATAGATTTGTTTCCTGAACCAACAATGAACTATATATAAAATTGGGACTTCCAGGGAAGAAAAAGAAATTAACTCCATATTAGAATGAAAGAGATGTTAATAAAAATTTAACTCGTGAAAACACTTACCATCACAAGATATAAGGCTTAGCCATGGCCACTACTAATTATAATAAATAAAAATTGAAACAGTCCCTGAGCAGCGGAGATGCCCACTTATAAAGCTGGGACTATGGGTGTTATTACCTGCCACTCAAATGAAACGATGGTGGCCTCTTTTCCGAAAACGGCCCAGGTTTCCATGCAATGAGAAGGTATAATCCTGTAACCTCCCATTTGGAACCACTGTATGATTGATATTGCGCCCGAAAGGAGAACCTTGATATCCATGCGCTTGACCCAAGCATACACCTCAATTGATTGGCTTAAGTCCTTCTTTATGTGTTCCTTCATGTCGAAGAACCAAACAGTTCCCTCCATTTCACATTAGAGCAGTGTACATCCATGCTGCAACAAATCCCATCGAGCATTGAGATCTTATGCCCTCCCTTGCGCTTCTTAGCTCCTTCCCACGACTAGAAGGCTATCCAATAAGCCATAATATGACCGGGAGCAGCTCTCAACGGCTGAAGATAATGAATATATGAATCCCTGAATTAAGAGAGAGTTGTTGGTTTTTGCAAATGATGATCTCCTCATAAATGTGGAGTGGAGGCAAGGCGCAACCCAGCTCGCAGAATGTGCAGAGTTGAACCTCTCGGAAACAAAAATGTGAAAAAAAGAGACGGGCTCCTTGAGGTTGACCCTATTTAGGGTTTACTTCTTGCAGGGCGGTGGGTTGCATGGAGAGGCTGTGTGCCCTCCATGGTTACTTCCTTTTTCATGGCAGTGAGAGGTCACGTGGCCTTTAGACATACACCCCCTACGCAACTGGGGACTAGTGGGGAGTCCGCGGACTTAGGCGCTGTAGGGTGTAGGGTTAGGTTAAACCAAAAAAATATTAAAATAGTTCTCGCCTCGAGAATGCGCCAAATAAGGCTTGCAAATTCCGTATTGGGTGGAAGGGAATATACCTCATAAAACCTCATAAAAATTAGGCTAAATTTTTTTGAACACTGTGCAGAGATTATGCAATCACCCAAAGTGATTTATATAGTCCCTGCTGCTTGGAAGGTCGGCAGGGACTAATAAGGACAAGCCATATTTCGCTTCCAATTCTAGAACCAAAATACCTACTCAAATAAGGTGGTGCATCATTGGAATACTCAAAAAGTGCACTTTACAATTGATAATTAATCGATTTCTTCTCTATAATGTTATCATAATCATTAGAGGATGATTTATTGTACATGTTAAGTTTACCCAAAGAATGTGTTTTACACTTGATAGTGTATTAGCATCTTCATTGTATAATATTTTCCACAACCTGTAAAGGACGAGTGACAATAAAAAACGATTATCCACAAAAAAATCACTCTCATCTCCCATCATATTAATACTGCATATATTTCTTCATGAACATGTCCTAGTAAATGGCCCATTCAATTTTTTATTTCTCTAGAAACACTAATTTTATGAAAACTTAGGTACAAGGAAAACCAATGAATACTCAAAAAAAAAAAATTAGAGAACTAGTTTTTCTAATAAAAAATTATAGATTGTATGAGAACAATACTATTTCTTAAGATGCATGTGAGCATTGTACATTATGATATCATCATGTAGAATGTTTTCTTACTATGAAAGAAGGGGTGAGTGGTGTTTTGGAGGAGAATTCGGTTTGGTCATTTGATGTTGCACTACTAACTCATATAAGGAAAATAATGAAACTTGATTTTATTTCTAGTAATAACTTGGTTGATCCCTTGAATTGCAGCATCTTCCTTTGAGTTGCGATATACTTTGACTTGAAAACAATGGAAGTAGTGTTATCATTTGGTATTTTTTATTTCCCTTCAAGGTGAAACCAACTCTCCCTAACTTATAAGGTTTAATATTCCAAAGTAATAATAAATCGTTGGAAGGTTTGATCAAGTTTTTTCGTTGATTTGACATCAATATAAGAACAAGTGAAATTAGCAACAAAGTTGCATAGTATCTGCATCTTAAAAAAAGTTTAAAAGATTTAAAAAATAGTTGAATAATTAATAATAAATATATAAGAAAAATATATTGTCCTTATTGTGTAGTAAATATTTGATATTAGAGATATTAAATGTATAGCAATTACTCAAAATTTTAAAAATTGAGTTAAACACTTTTTATACATAGTATAGTATTAATAAAAATACACAAGTCAATGCATTTTAAGAATATAGAAATATATCTTAATTTTATATAAACATATTTATACAAAAATATGGATTAATAGTACAAATCACAACCCTCGTGATGCTTGCCATCACAATGATGACATGAGCAGGAACCATGTGCACTTGGAGTGAGGACGGGTGTGAGAGGACATGTGGGATGGAAAGTGGCATCTCCCACCTCACATGCATTTATGCAATCAACTTGGTCATAATAAACCATTTTGCATGAAGCGTACGATCCCCCGCTTGGAAACTAGGTAACAATACAAATCTTTGTGCATTCCCTTGTGCGAGTTTTCATGGCTTTTCTTGGCAACTCCATCCATGATGGGAAGGATGTTCGTGAGGTGGCGAGGCATCTTCTTGGGAGAAACCATTGTCAGTGTCATCATCGATCCCATGCCACTAAGTCTGGTAGCCATTTCTAATCTTGGAGATGGATTTCCCTTGTGAAGATGGCGGATCTTTTCTTGTATACAAGCGGTTCCCTTTGTCCTGGCTTCTAAGTGTCAGTGGTTTCAAGATGGTTCACACCAAAGTCACAAAACGAAAGACTGCAAACAATCCAGGCGCTCTCATCTGGCGCGGGATATGAAGTAGATGGAAAATGCGAAATATTTCTTTGAAACCTAGGATAGTCAACAGGCGTGATCCTGCACAAAGGATATGGAGAAGCGGCTTTGAAAGAAGCAATATCCCAATGCTCAATAGCTAATTGATGATTTCGGGAGACTGGTCAAAGATTCAAGCTCCACTAGAACCTGAGAGATGCAACATACCAAAACCCTGGGAATTTATAGAGTATGAAACCCCTTTTCAGTGTGGCACTAGAAGAATGTGTGAAGGAAAAATTCTAAGAAGAAATGAGGGATCCCTCAGTTGCGACCTGTCTTGCGAGTTTGGAGGAGGCTATGCATAGATTGGTGTGCCATCATGTTATTGTCGATGATCATGGTAATGGAAAATTGGATGCTCTTGCATGAGAGGTTATAGGGAAGTATTTCAGATAGCCACCTCTATCATGCCACTCAGCCCAGCAGCTAGTGTGTCATTGTTGCCTGGAAGTTGTCACGCATGCTGCTAAAAATTACGAAAACCTAGGTGTTGGCCTATACTTCGTGATAATTTCTGATGAGGATTAATCTTAGTTCCACTATGTCTAGTTTCATATTTAATTTGAAACTTAATTGTTGCTCCTCAATTTTAATTTTGTGGGCCATAACCCCCGGCTTGTGGGGGAATCCTTTGACAATCTAGTTGCCATAGTGATACTTTGGTTTTCAAATTTAGCTAGGCTTAGAATATTAATGCATGTTACTAATTTGGCTCTGTTCTAATCATGACAACTAGATTCATCATGCAAAAGGTTGCCCGGACTTTGACATGTACAACTCTTTTCTTTAGTTTTAAAAAAGTAGTACATAGCACAAAATATTTTACATTGTAGTTGGGGTAAATCAATAGAAATCCATTGGTAAAATAATATATATTGTGATTTTGATGCCTTTGTGTCACCTAATAAAATCTACCCCGAGGCGGGGGGGTCTCTACAGATTTCGACGTTCCTGAGAGGCAGGCGGTCTGACGACGAGATATGGACACAAGAAAGGGGGGGGGATCAGGCCTCCCCCGAGGAAAGGAACGGGGGGTTCATATCATAAGCATTATGATCCCCTTAGATGGAATGGGAGGAGAGGGATCTGGAGATCAAGGTTCAAGTCTGAAACAAGTGACTAACGAGAGATGGTCGAGGTGATGTATGCCCAAAATGGCCCAAATCCCTTCTCTGCATATAAAATCGAATAGACTCAGGGATCGCACTCAATATATGAAGGATCATGCTCTGACAAGAAAATTTGTGAGAATGCTGCCATCAAAAAAATCCCTAATCTAGTGGATCAATTCCACCTGGAAGCCAAGAGGCCATTATGATATCCATCTAGGCTTCAAGGGTTTCTTCACTATTAGCTTCTTAAATCTCGAAGATAGGAATTGGGTTCTTGAAAGGGGTCCCTACTTATTTTACTCTGTCGGATTGTTCCTAAGTCCATGGAAAGAGCGATTCTGCCCAGAAAAGGAGGACATGAGGGTTCCTCCAATTTGGATCAGACTCTACTCCCTCCCAGGAAAATACTGGGATCAATAAATTCTAGAGGATATTGGTAATAGTTTAGGGACCTTTATCAATATACCAGAGCAAAAAAAATTCCAGAGATACACGGCCTTTGCTAGGATCTGCGTGTATATGAATTTATCAAAAGAGATACCAGAGACAATCAATCTGTCTTGGGAAGATGAAGAATGGATTCAAACCCTAGACTATGAAAAAATCTCGTTCCAGTGTCGTTGATTCCATGAGAATGGGCATTTGTATAGAGACTGCCCTCAAAATGCTCCAAAACCCCAACCTAAACAACCTGAGGAAAGTGGAGACCAAGGTTTTTCTAAGGTTCAATCTCGAAAGAGGGGAGGAAGAAGGTAGGAGAACACAGAGATCCACAAACACATTGTTTTGTCCAATCAATTTGTGGCCCTAGCCGAAAGCCCCGAGGAAGACTTAGGGAAGGAGGCCTAGCCATGAAGACAGCAAGATCATAACATTCCACCAAGCACTAAAGTGTATCCTATTTAAGAAATATTCCAGGAATATTTCATATTTTTGGCATAACTTTTCGCTCGTAACTCGAAATTGGGTGGACTTTGGACCATTGGAAATCTATTGAAAATATCTACAACTTTCATGTTTTGAGTTTTCTTTGATTCCTTACCGTTTGTGAGATGGGGGCATTTTAGTAAAAAACACATCTTTCAAAAGATGCTTTTAAATATTCCAGGAATCTTTCGTATTTTAGGCATAACATTTCGCTCATAACTCGGAATTGGACGGAATTTAGACCGTTGGAAACATATTAAATTTATATACAACTTTGATGTTTTGAGTTTGCTCTGATTCCTTACCGTTTGTGAGATACATACATATTAGTAAATTAAAAAAAAAACATCTTTTGAAAGATGTTTTTTTTACTAAAATGCCCGCATCTCACAAACTGTAAGGAATAAGAGAAAACTCAAAACATCAAAGTTGTAGATAATTTCAAGATATTTCCAATGGTCCAAATTTCTTCCAATTCATAGTTATGAGCGAAAATTTATGCCTAAAATATGAAAAATTCTTGGAATATTTACGTTTTTCTTATTTAGGATACATTTTGGCCTGGGTAATTCCTTATGATCAAATACAAACAAAGAAGGAAGAGGGGAAAGAAGGGAAACATGACCAAGAGAAGGAGGAACAGGTCAGCATACATTAGGAAATGGAAGTTGAAGAAGAATATGAAGATATGGATATCGGACATCTAGGTCTGGATGGCATTGAACAAGCCTATGACGATGCAGAAAAAGGCTATGTTTCGCAGGAACAAGTTATTCTTTTAAAAGGGGCGATTATCAAAGCTAAGGAAACAAACCCCTTTGGGATCATCCTGCGCTCTCAGAAGGACAATAAGCGAAAGCACAAGGAAAAGGCCAAAAATTCGAGTAGGAATTCAAACAGACAATGTATCACAGCAACAGGATTAAAACTAGTGGAATCAGGTCAGTACCCTACCATCAGGGCTGCTCTGGGTCTTTAATCAATTATTTTATTATCAATGAAAATTTTAACCTAGAATATCAGGGGGCTGAATGGCCCCCAAAAAAAAATATCTTGAGGAAGAAGATAAAGAGAGAAAGCCCGGCAGTGATTTTTCTACAAGAAATTAAGTGCTCTACAGATCACCTCCGGGAGGCTGGAAGATAGGCTTGGAAAGGAAGTGAAGGAATGGGTATTGATTCTCGTGGATCAATGAGAGGTCTGGGAATCCTATGGGACCCTAGAAAATTCTCCCTCTCGGGATTTTTAGGGAGTCATCGGACTCTTTCTGCATAATTTCAAGTGATAGGATTTCCAATTAGAGGGATCTTAACTAATATTTATGGTCCTCGCCTATCTCCGGAGAAGTTGATATTCATTGATTCCCTAAATAAAATTCATAGCTGGACTGAGGGGAACCACTATATTTTGGGCGGGGATTTCAATCTAATAACTTCCCTTGATGAAAAGAAAGGAGGCAAACAAAGACTAGAGGAGGAAAATGCCATCTTCGGAGACACCATAGAGGTGAAGTTAGTGGATGTGGTTCTGGGGCAGAAAATTTTCACCTGGAATAATAGGAGGGGAGGTGACCATCACATTGCCTCACGACTAGACCGATTCTTAGTTTTTGAATCAATAATGGATTTGGGAAGTGATATCTCTACCATATTTCTTCCTTCAACAGGTTCGAATCACTGGTCGGTTGGCTTATGGTGGAGTGGATTGGGCTCCCAGTTCAAAAAAACCTTCTGCTTTGAACAACTCTGGTTAAGTCACCTTGAATTCAAAGAAAAAGTTAGCCAACGGTGGGTAGAAATGGACAGAGGGGAGGGTCAAAGTATGTACAAGTTCCAACAATATCTAAAATCTTTAAAGGAGAAAATCAAGAAATGGAATAAGGAGGAATTTGGGAATATCTTCTCTAACAAAAAAGTTCTGGAAAAAAGGTTAGAGAAGATCCAGATCCAAGGAATGAGGGATGGTTATTCGGCACATCTGCGCGACGAGGAATTCCTAACAGAAACCCAATTGAATAAGAGGGAACAACAGGAGGAGACCGTGTAGCGGCAGAAATACAGAGTCACTTGGTTAAAGGAATGGGAGAGAAACACTAAATTCTTCTACTAGTCAGTCTTTTAACATCGCTCTAAGAGCATAATCATCATGCTTAAAAATGAGAATGGGGAGACATTAGAGGAAATTTGGAGTCTAAAATGGACCTTATAAGAAAATGAGCCATCATATAAGAAAACGAGCCAACCATAATTTCTTGATGACTTGGAATTCAAGAACCAATAGAATTTCAATAAAATGAGTCAACCATAATGGTTGACATGAGATATTTGTCATAAAAAACTACATTTTTTGTTCGTATTTTCAACATATCTCCTTGTGTTTTTACTCAAATTTCGAACAGGAGCACTTGTTGGTTGTGGATTTAAATTCTGCATCCAATGAGTACCCACACTGCATACTTTTGACGGACTCCACTGCCCCAAAAATCAGAAATTCCTAAAAACCGTGATGGTGATATCATCATCACATTTTTTCAGGTATTTATTGTTTTTGGAGTAGGGGGGTCCATCAAAAGTATGCATTGTGGGTACTCGTTGGATGCGGAATTTAATTATGCATCCAACTATTGCTCTCGCTCGAAATTTGAGTAAAAAAACAGGGAGATATGTTGAAAATACGAACAAAAAAATAGTTTTTTTCTTTCTTCCTCCAAAATTAATAAATATTATTTTATTATTTTAACTATTATTTCATTATTTTAACTATTATTTTATTATTTTCCTTAGGAGGCTCATTTTAGACCTCAAATTTTCTCTAATCGGGTTGGAAGCAAGGGAGGAAATCGAAGGGGAGTTGTGTCATTTTTATCAGGATATTATGCACGAGCCTAACCCAGACAGAAGCAGGGATATCGCTCGAATTACACAACACGACCCCTTCTTGATCTCTCGGGATCAAAATGACATCTTAATGAAGCTAGTAACTATGTTGTAAGTTGAAGAATCGGTCTAATAGATGGCGGATGGGAAAGCTCTTGGCCCAGATGGATTTACGATTAACTTCTTCCATAATTTATGGGACTTGATCAAGAATGAAGCCTGGAAAATCGTTGAAGATACAAGGAGTATGCAGAGGATACTTATAACCTTTAATGCAACCGTGCTCGCGCTCATTCTGAAAAGTGAAGGGGAAAACAGCCCGGGTAAATTTAGACCCATAGCCCTGTGCAATGTAATCTACAAAATTGTGATCAAGGTGATAGCCAATCGCTTAAAAACCATCCTCCTGGACTTGATCTCACCTGAGCAATTTCGATTCATGGAGGGCCTCCAGATATTGGATGGTATTATCCTTGTTCATGAAGTAATTCACTCACTTAAAACTAGAAAAATCCTGGAGATGAATTTCAAACTGGACACAGCAAAATCCTATGACAAGCTTAGTTGGACATACATTCGTGAGGTGTTAAGGGCATTTGGGTTCAGGGAGGAATGCATCAGATGGATAATGAATCTTATTTCGTCAACCTTCTTCTCTATCCTTGGCAATGGGGCACCTTCTGTCCTCATCAATCCCTCTAGAGGAATTAGGCAAGGATATCCCTTATCCCCATTTTATTTGTCTTAATGTATAAAGGTTAATGGAAAGAACCATTAAGGCGATGTAGGAAAATCAAGTGTTAAAAGGGCTTCTAGTCCACCCTTTAGCTGAGCGATAGTCCCATCAGTAGTTCATGGATTATATGATGCTTATGGGACATCCCTCTGTTCAGGAATCATGAGCTATCAAAGGATACCTTCAAAGTTTTCGAAAAGCTTCAGGTCTAGAGGTCAACGAGCAAAAATATCAGGTATTTTTCTTCAACACTCCTAGGGTGACCAGGCTCAACATCTATCATATTCTAGGATTCCGTGAGAGCTCCCTTCCATACAAATACCTTGGGGCTCCCTTGGCGGACTATGTAATCAGGAAAGACACTTGGTCTAAACTATTGGATAATATGAGGAAGAAACTGGAAAACTGGACTTTCCGTCCACTGAATTTTGCTAGTAGGCTTGTGTTGGTGAAGTTTGTCCTTCAATATATGTCAGTTTATTTATTCTCGGCAATGGATAACCCCAAGGATATCCTAAGGAGGATCATGAACTTGTAGCGGAAATTTATTTGGAGTGGTGCCAGTGTGCAGAGGAAATGGGCCTTAGTCAGCTAGGAGACTATATGCACCCCGAAGAACCATGGTGACCTTTGGCTTTGTGATCTAGAAAAGGTCAATCTTGTGAGCGGTGCTAAAATATGGTGGAGATGGGCCACCCACAACAATGAGCCATCGAATAAATTATGGCATATGAAATACGCACCAAGATGGGAAAAGGGTAATCTCATTCAGTTTTCAGAGGAAAAGCAAGGATCCCACATCTGGAAAACGACAAATATTGAGAGAAACTTGGTTCAGGACAATAGTTTCTAGGAAGTCCAGAATGGGGAGATAGACTTGTTATGGGAAGATTCCTGGCAGCAATTACCACCTATTTCCCAGAATCTAGATGCTCCTCCCCTCAGACAAGCATGTATAGATCAAGGAAAAACCAGGGTTAAATATTTTTGGGAAAATACGGAAGCTCAATCGAAATATCGGACATGGTTTAAGCAAGACTGGTGGGAGCAGCATGGTTTGAGAGAGGAATCGCATCCAATAATGGAATCCCTCCAAGTTATCAATATCTAAATCCATTAGGGGGAGGACAAACCCCATTGGGGCTTCAATCCCAAAGGTTCCTTCACGATCAAAGAAGCTTACGATATATGGATGAGGTTCACCAATCGACAACCAGAGCAAATCTGGAAAAAATTATGGGAGAACCAACTTTGGCCTAAAATCACTACCTTTGTTTGGATTATCCTGAAAATATGAATTTTGACCGGAGATAATCTCATGAGAAGAGGGATGTAGGGCCATTACCGGTGTTTTTCATGTGCCAACAATGAAGAAACGCTAAACCATCTCCTCGATCTTTATCCTTTCGTTGTGAACCTCTGGGATCGGGGAGTTGCTACTTTCATAAGAACTAATAGGAACAGAGGCCGTTCGGATTTGACAATTAGCTTGTGGATGAAAGACTCCTTCCAAAACCCCATAGTCAATTGCCTCTGGAAAATATTCCTGAGCTTCTTGTTCTGGGAGATTTGGCATGAACGCAACGCCAAAATGTTCAAAGGAAAATCAGGTACAAAAGAAACAATGTGGGGCACTATCAAAATTAGGATGTTGGAGACTGTTAAAATGCAAGCTTGGGAGAGAATGGATTGGGAGGCCACAGGGGTTGAAACATCCATCTTGCAAGCCTAGGGGATTCAAGGTCCTATACAGTGTTTCGGTTGCCCTAGACATACCAACCCAGTAACTTCTACTCCTAACCAATGGACTTCTCCCCCCTCTGGTTTCCACAAACTCAATTTTGATGGGGCTTCAAAAGAAAATCCAAGGTCAGTTGGGTTCGGGAGTATCATCAGGGAACAAAATGGAAGAATGTTGGGCTTCAATTTAGGATTCATCGGAATAGAAATGAATAATGTCACAGAGGTCGAAGGGTTGATACATGGTTTGTTAATGGCCCTTCGACATAGTTGGACTCCTCTCATAATTGAAGGCGACTCAAAGGTAATCATAGAAATGGCCACGCGGATTCATAATGGGACTCCAAGCTCAAAAGTGGCACCTTCCTGGAGGTTGGAAATCCATCTGGAGAGGTTAGCTGACATCCTTAGACCCACGTTGGCCATCACCTTCAGTCATGTCAGACGAGGTGATAATAAAGTGGTGAACCTGTTGGCCAACATCGGAACTCAAAGCCGACGAACTGTCACTGCAAGAGTGTGGGAAACATTAAGTGATGAGACGTCTTGGGAAAGATGTGAGGTTTTAATCGCCCAATATATGTCATGCAATGATGCAGGTGGAGAGCAAGGACAGCAAGCGGGTTATCCAAAGGCCACATGATGCAATGAACTGTTGGTTGTGGAACCTGATCTTCCTTATTCAGAGATCATGTTTCAGCCATGTCTAGATCCCATACCATGATGGGGGGGTTTGGAGGGGATTTCCCCCAAAAATATAGTTACCATGGAGGGGTCCCAAGGGGGTGGTGACTACATTTTAGGAGCCCCCCCCCACCCCCGGCGAGGGTTCAGGGGTAGCGCCCCCCTAGCAAAAATTTTAGAAAAAATGCCTTGTAAAATGTTGTAATTTCGTAGTATTGGGTGATTTACGGGCCCATGGTATTGGGTGTCCCATAGTATTTTCCCATGGAAATCCCTCTTTAAAAGGAAGGAATTGTAATAAGGTTGTGTATTGTAGCATTGTAAAGATCTCTATGATTGTGTAAGAGAGATTGTGAGAGAGTGAAGAGGAAATTGTAGCGGACGTGTTGCGAGTTGTATCCCTTCATTTTGTTGGATGGTATAATAATAAGGACTGGCAATTTATGTGTGGACATAGCCCATCTTGGGTGAGCCACGTTATATTGGTGTCTCTCTTATAATGTGTTTTATGTGATTTATATTTGCATCTTGTTTATTGTTATTGCTCTGCAATCTTGTTTTTCTAACAATTGGTATCAGAGCCAAAGATCTATTTGGAAGGTAAATTCACGGGAAAAAAGGGTTCATGGTTCGAATGGGAGCAATGGCGGAAGAAGAAAAGTTTAAGGTAGAGAAATTTAATGGCCAAAACTACCATTTATGGAAGATACAAATGGAGGATTATCTATATCAGAATGATCTATTCCTATTGTTGGGAGGAAAAGCAAAAAATTCGGCGGCTATGAAGGACGAAGAATGGGATGTTCTTGACAGAAAGGCACTGGGAACAATACGGTTGTGCCTACCTTCGTCGATGACTTTCAATATCTCAAAATAAAAGAAAATGGAGGGTCTGATGAGCGCATTGGGTAAGCTGTATGAAAAACCCTCGACCTCCAACAAGATATTTCTAATGAAGTGTTTATTTAATATGAAGATGTTATAAGGTGGATCTATTGCTTATCATTTAAATGAATTTAATACAATTACAAATCAACTAAGTTATGTAAATGTGAACTTTGGTGATGAGGTTATGGCTCTTCTAATCCTGTGTCCATTGCCATAAAGCTGGAATGGCTTGGTCATGGTTGTAAGTAACTCTGTGTCTGGTTCAAACACCTTGAAATTTGATGATGTTGTTGGTGTTATTCTTAGCGAGTAAATGTGAAGAAAAAAGATCAGGTGAGACATCAGGTAATGCATTGACCATGGAGAGTAGGGGAAAACAAAGAGAGAGAGAAAAGATCCCAAGTAATTGCAGCAATCCCAGGAAGGGCAGATCCAATTCCATATTGGGAAAGATCCCAAGTAATCGCAGCAAGCCCAGGAAGGGTAGATCCAATTCCATATTGGGAAAGATAGAGTGTTGGAATTATGGAAAGAAATTACATCTGAATAAAGACTGCAAATATCTAAAGAAGAAAGGAGATGGATAGCAGGAGACTACTCAGGAAGCAAATATAGCAAGTGATGTGTTATAAGATGCTTTGATTCTTGCATTAGATAATACTAGTGATTACTAGGTAGTAGATTCAGGGGATCCATGTCATGCTACACCCTATAGGAAACTCTTTCATGATTATGTTCCAGGCGATTTTGGACATGTTTTATTGGGTGATGATGAACCATGTAAAATTGTTGGAATGGGTAAGGTACGAGTAAAGTTAAAGAATGGTGAATGGCTGCTGAAAGATGTAAGGAATATTCCTACTATGAAAAGAAATTTGATCTCAACGGGGCAGTTGGGAGATGGTGGTTGTTTATCTACGTTTGGAGAAACCTGGTGGAAGATCACTAAAGGATCGATGGTGATAGCAAAAGGAGACAGGATAGGTATGTTGTATTTATGTCCTCATACGGGGCTTTTGGCAGACTTAGCCCCAATATTCTTGTTTTTCTCATAAATTCATAACAATTAGAAACTTTTGTGTGCGGAATCAACTCAATATAAACACAGCGGAATTAAACATAATAATACACAAACAGAATGGAATGCATCAACATGTTTATCTCAAGCAAAAAGGTGATTCCATATGCAGAGATTCAATCTCATTCTCATGCTATTCACAGATTCCATCTCAATTTGATTACCATGAATATTTACCATTCAGATTGAACACATTGCATAACACAGAATGTATATAAATTAATTCACAAGAATACTTATCTTAAAATGTAAATGTCCAACGACTGACTATAGGAGGGCAACGTTCCACCCAACCATAGATCTCTATCCATCCTATATTCTTTCAGCTGAGAGATCATCCCCGAGTTGGGCTGTGTATCCACTAAGGAAGAACTAGCTGGGCTCACTCACAACCATGGTTTCGGTCATCAGCTATGCTAAGCCAACACACCATTGGGTTTATCAAGCATTCAAGAAGATATAGGAGGGTAACGCTAAGCCAGTGAGCTCAACCACAGAGCTACAGGCATCTCAAGTGAACTCAACAGTCAGGCACCCACATTACCTACCACATCCAACACAAGGAAGATCCCCTTCTCTGTTACACAGTCCCTCAGGAAACTCTTCCCTCCAGTGCTCTTCAGGATGAGCATAGAAAGGTCCAGCTGCTAATCCTTGAGATCCTAGCCTTCACTAGGTTTATCAAGCACACCCAACCTCTGCACAGTCATTTCCTACTTCATTTCTCACCATTCTGCTCACCAAATAACTCAAATCCGTCACTGGTTTTCTGGGCTGCAAAAACTAGGTATTCCTATGGATTTCGGGATAGCTAATGCTCCCAAATTTTCCCCAAGGTTCATACCAATGGATCCCCCATTGGATTTCACTGTCCAATGCCAAATCTGGGCGTTTTTGGCTCTTCAAAACGTGGGTTCTCTCAAGGTCGCGATTTCTGGTTTTTCTCCCTGCTGGAAATTCATTTTTTTTGGATGGAAAATGGTGCGGGTCCGTTTCACAATGGAATGGGGATGAGGAAGAAGCAACTCCCATGAGGTAGAGTGGCTTGTGGTACAAGAAAACAGAGCCCATACTCTGCCATACGAATTTCTGGGCTGCCCATGCTCCATTGAAGCCATGGACTGAATTCCTCAACCACTTCCTTACAACATAAATAAATGTCAGCAAGGTAAGTCAAATGGGTTCTCAAGGTGACATATGGCAGCCTATGGTTCAATCCCACAACCCCCTCACCACTCCCTAGTGGATACACATGGCCCCCTTCTCATTCGTTGCTCCCATAGCCAGTTTTGGTATTTTATTTCAATATTAAATATTTACATCAATTTACAATATCCCATGGCTTAATAGCACGTGGGTAACACAATATCAAAGCGTGTCTAATTTAAATAAAATCTGAGCATAAACTAGCGGGGCCTTGGCCTTGAGCTCCACGCTAGGGAAACATACAACGTGTGTATACAATATTTACATTAGAAGCCAATATTTCATAAGGGTCAAAATTGGGGTATTACACAAGATGCTTTGATTCTTGCATTAGATAATACTAGTGATTACTAGGTAGTAGATTCAGGAGATCCATGTCATGCTACACCCCATAGGAAACTCTTTCATGATTATGTTTCAGGCGATTTTGGACATGTTTTATTGGGTGATGATGAACCATGTAAAATTGTTGGAATGGGTAAGGTACGGGTAAAGTTAAAGAATGGTAAATGGCTGCTGAAAGATGTAAGGCATACTCCTGCTATGAAAAGAAATTTGATCTCAACAGGACAGTTGGGAGATGGTGGTTGTTTATCTACGTTTGGAGAAACCTGGTGGAAGATCACTAAAGGATCGATGGTGATAGCAAAAGGAGACAGGATAGGTATGTTGTATTTATGTCCTCATAATATTAACGGTTCTATCTATTTATCTTCCACAGGAACAGATACAGCATTGTGGCATCATAGGCTTGGCCACATGAGTGAGAAGGGGATGCAGATTCTCCACTCAAGGAAGTTGCTGCTAGATCTGAAATAGGTAAGTTTGGAATTCTATTAGAATTGTGTTTATGGAAAACATAAGAGAGTCAAATTTCTCAGGGTTGGGAAACAGAAAAAGAGTGAAAAGTTAGAGCTTGTGCATATATATGTATGGGGACCGGCCCAAGTACAATCTCTTGGTGGCTCTCATTATTATGTTACTTTTCTTAATGATGCAACTAGAAAAACTTGGTTTTATTGCATTAGACAGAAATATGATGTGTTTGTTACTTTTAAGAAGTGGGAAACTTTAGTTGAGAATGAGACAAGAAAAAGGTTGAAGTGTCTCAGATATGATAATGGAGGTGAATATCGCAGCAAGGAGTTTGATATTTAGTGTTCATACCATGGGATTCGTAGAAAGAATACAGTCCCAGGAACACCACAAGAAAATGGTGTGTCAGAAAGGATGAACAGAACAATCATGGAGCGTGAAAGGTGTATGAGATTGGATCCAAGGTTGCCCTTACATTTTTGGGCATATGATGTAGATATTGTTGTTTACTTAATAAACAGAGGGCCTTCAAGTGCTTTGGATGGTGGAATTCCAGAGGAGGCATGGACAGGTAAAAAGGTAAACTACAATTTTCTTAGAACTTTTGGTTGTGAAGCATTTGTCCACATTGATAAAGAAAATAGAACAAATCTTGAGGCTAAATCCAAGAAATGTACATTTATTGGATACGGGGTTGATTATTCTGGTTATCGTTTATGGAATTATAAAAACAACAAAATCATTAGGAGTAGAGATGTGGTATTCAATGAAAATGTCATGTATAAAGGTCATTTGCGGGGAAAGAAATGGGAAAAGGGAAACACGGAGTACATAGTGCTTGATGAAATCAAAGAAAATGAAGTTCCAAAGGTGTTAGAAAATCAAGAACAGTAGCAGGTACCCCAAACTCCTACAAGTGTTAGAATTTCTACCAGGTTAAGTAGACACCATGAACGACTCTCTCCTGCACTATATTATTTATTGATGATTGATTCTAGTGAACCAGAATGTTATGAAGAAGCAATGCAGGTGGAAACTAGAAAGAAGTGGGAGCAAGGCATGAATGAGGAGGTCTCATTGGTAAGAAACCAAGGCTTGGGATTTAGTTCAGTTGCCTGCAGGTAAAAGAGCATTGCAGAATAAATGGGTTTATAGGTTGAAGGAAGAAGATGGGGGAAAGAAGCGGTACAAAGCCAAACTTGTTGTAGATGGGTTTGCATAGAAGAAAGGTATAGATTTTGATGAAATATTTTCTCATGTTTTTAAAATGACTTTAGTTAAAACAATTTTAAGTCTAGTGGCAGTAAAAGATTTGCATCTTGAACAGCTAGATGTAAAAATAGTTTGTCTCCATGGGGATTTGGAGGAAGAGATTTATATGCAGCAGCCACATGGGTATGAGGTCAGATGGAAGGAGAATTTGGCATGCAGGTTGAAGAAGAAATTGTATGGCCTGAAGCAAGCTCCAAGATAGTGGCATTTGAAATTTGACAGGTTTATGACAGAACAAGGTT
This sequence comes from Larix kaempferi, assembly GCA_027924585.1. Taxonomy (NCBI): domain Eukaryota; kingdom Viridiplantae; phylum Streptophyta; class Pinopsida; order Pinales; family Pinaceae; genus Larix; species Larix kaempferi. The sequence goes on from BSBM01000099.1 coordinate 13,260,425, forward strand.
ATAGTTGATGTCATTCTGACCACTGTGTTTATTTCAAGAGGCTAGATAATGGAAGATATATTATCTTGTTATTGTATGTGGATGACATGCTTGTTGCAGGGTCTAACATGCAGGATATAAATGTGCTCAAAAGGAAGTTAGCTAATTCATTTGCAATGAAGGATTTGGGTGTTGCAAAGCAAATCCTTCGTATGATAATAACAAGAGACAGGAAAAATCGCAAATTGACATTGTCTCAGGGTGAGTATATACAAAAGGTGTTGGAGAGGTTTAGAATGCAAAATGCAAAACCATTTAGTACACCTTTAGCCGGCCATTTCAAAGTAAGTAATGAGATGTGTCCCAAGACATAAGAAGAGATGGATTACATGTATGCCCTGGTGTGCACGAGACCATATATTTCACATGGAGTGGGAGTTGTGAGCATGTATATGAACAATCTAGGTAAAGAGCATTGGAAGGCAATACAGTGGATTCTCAGGTATTTGAGAGGTACTACTACTCGTGCATTATGTTTTAGAGGTTCAAACATTGTTCCATAGGGATATGTTGATTCAAATATGGCAAGTGATAAAGATAACAGGAGGAGCACCACAGGGTATGTCTTTACTGTAGGTGGAACAGCAGTAAATTGGATTTTGAAACTACAAAAGGTTGTTGCACTTTCAAACACAGAAGCAAAGTATGTTGCTACTACAAAGGCTAGTAAAAAGATGATTTGGTTACAGAGGTTCATGGAGGAATTGGGTAAGAAGAAGGAGAATAGCAGGTTGTACAGTGATATCCAGAGTTCCATTCATATTGCAAAGAAATCAACCTTCCATTCTAATACTGAACATATACTGCTCAAGTAACATTTCATATGGTTTGTTCTGGAAGATGAACTGTTAAAGCTGGAAAAGATACGCACTAGCCAAAATCCTGCAGACATGTTGACAAAGGTAATAACCATAGATAAATTGAGTTCCTGCTCAGCTTCAGTTGGCATTCAATCATGAAGGTGAAGATGAGAAATTTTCCAGATCCAAGGTTCAGAGCATAGTCCAGCAAGTGCAGCAGCAGTGGATTTGTTGTGATCAGTCTCCAAGTGGGAGATTGTTGGTTGTGGATCTTGATATTCCTTATTCAGAGATCATGTTTTAGCCATGTCTAGATCCCATCCCATGACGGGTGGGGGGGATTTCCCCCCAAATATAGTCATCATGGGGGTTTCATGGGTGGTGGTGACTACATTTTAGGAGCCCCCTTGGCAGGGGTTTAGGGGCAGCGCCCCCGTAGTGAAAATTTTTAGAAAAGTGCCTTGTAAAATGTTGTAATTTCATAGTCATTACTTGGTCAATAATGGGTGGTATATGGGCCCATGGTTTTGGATGTCCCATAGTATTTTTCCATGGTAATCCCTCTTTAAAAGGAAGGCATTGTAATACGGTTGTGTATTGTAGCATTGTAAAGATCTATATGATTGTGTAAGAGATACTGTGAGAGAGTGAAGAGGAAATTGCAGTGGATGTGTTGCGGGTTGTATCCCTTCATTTTGTTGAATGGTATAATAATAAGCACTGGTAATTTAAGTGTAGACGTAGCCCATCTTGGGTGAGCCACGTTATATTGGTGTCTCTCATGTAATTTGTTTTATGTGATTTATATTTGCATCTTTTTTATTGTTATTGCTCTGCGATCCTCTTTTTCTAACATGAACCCGATTCCACCTTGCGATGATGCCAAGTGGGAAAGTACAAGCACATGGACGATGGCATTAACTTACAATAAATTTAGTTGCTCACATTCATTCTTTCAAATCGGGCACTTGATGAGGTAATCAGTTTCAGGGGTGGTGGATTTTATGCCCCACAGATGGATGAACTGAGAAGGACTACGGATCACGGGCATGAATTAAGTGATAGTACCAGGGTGGTCATGGCTAAATATGGAAACCTTCTACATATTCTATGGAAAGGTGTTTGAAAGCATCATTGGAGCAAGGAACATTCATGCAAGAAATTTGTGGGAGTTATCATGTTATCAAAAGGGAGGGTTATCAGTCGGTGGAATGAGATGGATAGTTAGAGTGTTGGGGAAGGAGGGAGCAAGGAAAAATGTCGGAGAATTATGCAGAGTGTTAGCATGAATACCTCTAGGTAAATCCAAAGAGTTACCCACGCTCAGAAGAAAGTTGTGTGGGAAGCTCGCACGTTCAAGCTGGGACTACTGTATGCAGTCCAGAGTGAGATAAATTCTGTCAAAGCTCGGTTGTGGGCGGAGCTTAATGAGGGAACCCTGCATGCAGAGAGTCTGGAGGTTGAGAATTGGGTAATGGACCCAGGAAACAATGTGGCCCACCTGAGTTTATATGAAAGGATTGTATCCCTATTCTGGATTATGAAAAACCTCATGGGTCATGTTCTATGGGAATGTATGAAGAAAGAGGAAGGCGGCGAGGTCTCGGTTTAAAGTTGGAAGGACCATCACGTGGAGACCAGTGAACTACACCTCAAAATAGATGCCATCATGAACTCGCTGGGAATCTGTTGTCAGCGTGCCCCTTCGGCTGCGATGGGAAACTCTTCTAGCGGTATCCAGGGTCATTTTTCGGATATCCCCTATATTCCGTTGGGATTCTGAAGGGGTGTATTTTGGGTCTTGTTATGTTTTGGTCTGGTTTGGGTACTGGGTTTCGGGTATATAACGTAGGTCTATTATCCATTGTGGTATTTTTTGTTATATTGTCAGTTTCATAGTTGATACATGTTGCGAAGGTCACTTTGACTAGTCTGTAGGGGATGTAATTTTTGTTGATAAAATGATGGTTGATTTGGGGTCTCAAATCATGTATGGGTCACATTTTTGGTGTTTTGGAGGTCTAGGTTTAGAAGGAATAAGTGTCAGAATGGCCACCCAATTATGGGCCAATTTTGTTCAGATGTAACTACTTCTTTTATATAATATAAAAAAACCTTCATACTTACAAAAAAATATATATATCTTGTGGTTTAAATCAAATATTTACACTTCTTATAATATTAATGACCATTAACAAATGAATGATTGTATTTTGTTACATGTCTATTAACACATGGAATATTAGTAAGCGATAGTCTATGTCTATGTCTATTAACACTTTTTATACATGTATTTTGTATTTTGTTACATGTCTATATCTATTCACACATTTTATATAAAATTTGTAAAGAGTAGTATTAATAGTTTTATAGTTTTCCTTAAAAATATTTTTTTTTTCAACCGGAAATTGTCGAGCCTTGATATTCACTAGGAATCAAGGGATTTCCATAATTGAACCTTGGTAGCCACAGAAACATTGTTCTTCCCAACCAGCTGCGTTGTCTCCTCGCATATCAGTCAAAAATATTTATAAAAAAATAATAATAATAATAATAATTCCAAACCAAAATTTATATCATTTATAAAAATAAAATAAAACATATTAAAATTATATTTATATTACTTATTTTAATAATTAATTTGTATTTCAATATAATTATATATTTTAATTTAAACAATAAACTATTATAATTTAATGTGGAGCTTTTTTTTAAATTTTAAATAAGTAAAACTCATATGTTTATAGAAATTAAAAACAAATAAAATAAAACATTAATTTTAATTAAATAAAAGATAAATAATAAATAATATATATATATATATATATATATATAATAAAAAAGAAAATTTTATTACTTTTTAATAAATTTGTATTTGACAATTCTAAATTTATCTTTCAACTTTAGTCACATGTGGATGTAGCTTTTCAGCGTAGTGTTGGTTCTTGGTGGCGGTGTGCTCGATGGCATACCAATCGTTTAATGGCATCATACCTACAATAAATGGAATCCTACGTGAGCTAACCGTCATTTTCTCAGCCCATAAATTTTCTCACGTGAATTACAGAATAAGGCAATCACCATTTTTTATTTAATTTTCATTTTTCAACCATAGCCGCCAACAATAACATAATAAAGACACCTTCTCCGTAGGCTTAACGGAGTTGCATGCTACCATGCCAAGCTTGTAATGTTAAGCATGTCACATAGAGAAGAGCCAATAGCTTTTATTAATTTTATTTTTTCACAGCACACCTACCTACAATAAGATGAAAATAGTCACATCTTGGTCATGTCATATATTTAGCCAATCTTGTGGTAGATAAATAGTTTTAGAAACCAAAATATAATTTGGAAACTAATAGATGTTGATTTCCTGATTTGTTATGGAAAAAATTGCACAAGTGCACTCTTCCATTTGGTGAGGGGCTAAGCCTTGTAAGTTCTTGCAAGGCCTCAATTCTCGGAGCCCATAAGTGTACTCTTCCACTTGGTGAGGGGCTAAGCCTTGTAGGTTGATGCAAGGCCTCAATCCTTGAAACCTTTTTAGATGGTGGTTGGTATTCCTCCAAGTGATCTTACAAGAGATTGTTGGTGTATTTCACAACCAAACATGAAAATATTGATGAAAATAAAATGAAAGAGATGGGGGAAGATGCAAAATCCAACAACAACCAAAGGTATGCTAAACCACTCTTGTATTTCTCAATGGAATAGTTGTACAACACCTAGGAGGTGAAGGCTTCAAGGGAAGCCAACAATCTCCCTTAGGGAGGCCTTTCTTGTGCAAACTAAATGTTAAGTAGATGGAAGGACAATGGAGAGAAATAGTTGCCTCTTGATGATAGGTGGCAAGCAAGCTAGGAAATGCTCACAATGGTAGGAAATGGTGGGCTATGAGGAAGCTCCAACTCAAATCCAACACCATAACCTTGCTCTAATTTCTCTCTACCAAATGCATGACAACGGATTCCTTTTATAGGCCAAGAGGTGGCCAACAAACAACTAGATCCAAATGTGAACTCTCATCTTTCATGAACCAGTTCCAAGGTACACAAGGGGGCCGATTAATGCCACCAAGTGTGTGAGGAGTTGAATTCTTATCCTTGGGAAGGATTGAGATTGTAATGCACCGCTAGGCGTGAGTGGTCCTGTCGTTGTGACAGTAGCGCGGCTATCGAAGGAAAAGTTGCGCGGGAATTTTTCAAGTCACCTGCGCTATAGCACAGGTCAACTGTGTAATATCCACGCTGCCCTTTGTTTTGACTGTTTCTTGGTACTTGTGTACTTGTGCTGTGTTTTGGATCTATTGAGGATGCTTGTGGTGAGATACATTCTTTACGTTGATGGCGCTTTACTAGATGAATCGTCGAAATGTCACATGTGTCCAACTTTTAGGCATTAACATGATCGAACAATATATCTACTAGAGGCAAATATAATAATTTATATTGAGAAGGGAGATCAAAGGTTCACTCATAAAGTCTTTGGTTATTACTGTCATCTTCATAACACTTCTAGGATTTGGAAATAATAATTTATTTGTTTATAACCTTAACCATTCCATATCACATTGGCATCTATAATCACTAACAATATTAACAATATTTTCTTGTTCAAATCCCCCATAATTGAATCACGGTGAGAAAGCTTAGTGGTTTTATTACAACTCATGTAAGAATTAAATTTAATAGGTAGTCTTTCATTACAATACAAAGACTTGATGTGGAATGTCATTTATGAACTCCAAGAGTTACACCACTAATTTACTTTACACTATAAAGGTTTCTAAAATTTTCAACATAACCAAAGAGATTATTGTAAACATCTTAAATTCTATCCTAAGGTTCTAAAATTTCTCAAATCATTAGTCACCTAATAAGTGATTTAACATAGTAGTCTAACATCAATGATTTGTTCATTTGTCATTTTCTTCTTATATAACATGGTCATCTTATATACTCAAGAATTTTGATATGCAACTTTAAAATTTAAACATCAAATGAAGAGTAATGCTTACACCATCACATAAAAGCTTCTTATGTGCAAGGTAGGATATCAAAATTTCAGCCCTTCCTTAAGTTTACTAAACGATGGGATAGAAAGCTCATCTTCTCATGCCACTAAAAAAATGTTTTTCTATGATTTTTCAAGTTTTATATTCACAAATAATTTGTATGGCTTTTTAATTTCCCCTTCCCTTTCATTTTTTAAATAGTTCATCATAAGCTAAAAATTGATAATTGTAATGGAGTATATCTTAGTTTCTTTTAAATCATTCATCCAAATAATATGTTAGCCTTTACACCCCATCATAATCATATAATTAATAAATTAACTATCACACGCATGCATGCGCACATGCACCCAAATATGCACATACACACATATTTTATCTCTTTAAAATAATATTTGATATTTACAATTAAAAAATGAAAATCCACCCATAACTACAACACCTTCATACTATTCTCACCTATTTATACAATTATATTTCTTACATTATATCAAACCACGAAAATAACATAATTATCTCCACATTTAAAAAATGGCATAAAACAATGTTTATATTTAAGTACTTTATTACTTATATTACTTTAATATTTACTACGATACCATAAGCACCAAAATATTCAGATTTCATATATTGAGTAACTTAGTTGTCAACTTTGGCGAGGCGAAGCGATTAGGGTTTTTGGCGATGGTGTTGTGTTTGGCGTTTTAGGGTTTATCCACTACAGACCGTAAACAGGTGGCGGATTTCCTGAACTAGTGTTACACTCTGTGTTTATTGAACCCGGCGTATTCTTCTCTTGTCATCTCTCGGCGGGGTTGTTAAGAGTTTTTGTTTTTTATTTCTGGGAAAGATCTTTTTACCTATGGTCTCTGGTTGGTCGGCCACTTACCTTGCGGGGGTATATTCCGAGGGTTTCTGTTGTGCCTTCATTTCTGGGGAGATGCACTGAGGTTTTGGTTTCTCGGCGAACTTTCATACTTTGATGTTTACTAGTCTACCACTTCCCCGGACTTAATAGCCCTGAAATATGGGGGATAACTCTTAGTATGCTCACCCACCGACGGACAACAACTTGACGGTTTCTGACTACCGTTTAGAGGAAGCTGGGTTATTTAAACCGGATTACTACCAAAATCTGCTTAAGGGGAAACGGACACTTGGTCAGGGGGTGAGGCATGGGTCTCCACGTTCCATGCCGGTATCAAAGAAGGGTCACTTGACCCTGTCAGGATCTCCTGCTGTCAACGATGCGTCAGACCCATCTGTTGAAAGCTCTCGAGTTTTGCCATGTGTGGATCATAGGGAAAAAACTCAGGTAAAATCTAGGTCGGTCCAGCAACTGAAAGAAAAATACTGCTACAGACCTGGTGAGGCGTGGTTAACGATGGACTTCAATGTGGAATTCAACCTGGTGAGGCGTGGAATTCAATGTGACGGTTCTGGTGGGGAATTCAATTAGACCTGGTGAGGCGTGGCTAAGAACTGGTGGAATTCAATGTGACGGTTCTGGTGGGGAAATTCTCTTACTATGCTATGCATCGTAAGGACATTGTGGGTTGGGTTAAAAATGAATGGACCCCCATTTGTGGTTATACTCCTTAGGTATTTGCGCTGGATCGTGGATGGTATGGGTTTAAATTTGAAAAGGAATCACACTGTTCCACCATTCTTAACAAACTCTGGCTATATGGAGCGGGTAGCTTGATGTTACAGAAATGGCAGACGGATTTCGACCCCGACACGGCCTCTGTGCGTCTGCATCATCTCTGGGTGCTTCTACCTAGTCTTCCCCTTGCTCTATGGAACCGTGGGGCTTTCGAAGCCATCGGCAACAGTCTTGGTCGCTTCCTTCATGTGGAGGATGAGCATTTGTGTGGCTTTGACCGTTGCATTGGCTGGATGCTGGTGGAGGTGGACATCACAAAGGGACTTATTGATGTTCTTCATATTGATTGGCGTGGCCGCAAGTTGGCTCAGATCATTGACTATTGGGGCATTCCCTTCCGATGCTCAAAGTGCAAGTAGGTCGGCCATTTGTGGTGGCAATGTAAGGGGGTTTCGACTTTGGTCGTCCGGCTAGGATGGACCCATTTTGGTCTTCCGATGATGGTAGTGATAAGGAACTGGATGCTTCGGGTGGGCTCGATGGCTTCTCCTACCGGGTTTCACTTCCCTTGGCTCCGGACTCGGCATTATTCCGTAAGTTGGAAACAAACGACCCGACCTTCTTTCATACTTTGAATGAATTGGATATCTCATTTATAAATTCATTAGATCTGGAAAATGGCAACAATGGCAATTATTTGGGTCGCCGTCGTGTTTCACCTCTGCTGTCAAGTGCCTCTGGTTCTATGAGGGACTCCCGGGTACATTCTGAAAATGACTCCCCTGTTTTGGATGATGCGACTCTCACTGTGGAATTTACGCGGGATCATCCATTGGACCCTTCCCCTGTGTTTCTGATTTCTCCTGCTGCCCTTGTCTCCCCTGCATCGACCATTATATTATCCTCCGATACTGAGCCACCATCAATGGACCCTACTCCCTGTGTGGATGGGGGGATCGATACCTACGAACCTTCTGGTTCTTTTGACCCTACTATTGTTCTCCATGAACTGGTTTTACATATACCCTCGTATTCTGAAATGGTCAAAAAGACACCTATACCTGTCTTTTTCAAAAATCGCATTGTGGAGAGGCCGGTCTTGGTTGTTGATACTATGGGGGATCCATCGAACAAATTGTCTTTGGACCCGGAGTCAGGGGGGGTATCATTTCGATACCTACATCCTTGGGAAACAAAGTGGTTTCTATGGGGGCTCACATGGGGGGTTTGGCCCCGGATTTCTCTCCATTAAAAACTCGCAGTGCTCGAAAAAATAAGAAGGTTATTCCAGTGGGGGTGGATGACGCCTGCAATTTACCGATTTCCCCCATTTCATCTGATACCAGGGCTCTTAGAGGAATTAAATCCCTTGTCAGGAGTCGTTAATGATTTTTTTCTCACTCAACATCCGGGGTGTGGGGGGCCTGCCCAAACAATTGGCCTTAAGCCTGTACTTCATATTATCAATCATGATTTAGTATTCCTTCAGGAAACTATGGTTACTGGTGAGAAGGCTCATACATTCTTTAATAAAATCAAACCGGGTTGGATGGTGTGCTCGGTGGATGTTGTTGTCCTGTCGGGTGGGCTTTTAGCGGCTTAGAACCCTGGGGTTCTGAGGCTCTCCCCTTTTATTATCTCCTTGGGAATTCTACTTTCTGGCAACATCAGGGGTTCTGATAAAAACATGAACATTGTAAACGGTTATGGTCCCTATTGTGACAGGGAGGCTTTCTGGGACCTTCCGTGCTCGAGGCACTTACTGGACCTGGAAAATTTGATTCTTGCAGGTGATCTGAATTTTTCCTGGGGGGCTGAGGAAATTTGGGGACATTCCACAAGAAGGGACCCCTTGGGAACATACTTCAAGGAACTTTTTTCTAAATATCATTTGATTGATGTGGCTCCTCACCCTTTGGCTCCAACCTGGACAAATGGTAGGAAGGATGGTAATCTGATTTCTAAGCGCATCGATCGGCTCCTAATTTCGGAACTGCTTTTAAACTGCTTTCGTAATTACAGAACATGGATTCATCAAATTCATATTAGCGATCATCTCCCTATTATCTTACAATTTGATACTGAGATATCCTACCATTCTTACCCATTTAAATTCAATTCTACCTGGTTAAAAGATTCGGAATATACTTCGGGTGTGAAAGATCACTGGTCACAAGTTGATGTCTCTAGTGAACGATCTGCGATGGATAGGTTGGCAGTGAAATTAAAATCTTTGAAATATTACACTATTCTATGGGAAAGAAATAAGAAAGTTGCGTTGGCTGCAGACCTCATTGTGTCTAGGAAAAAGAGATTAGCAAACTGATGGAATTATCATTGAAATCTGGTCTTTCCCCTACTGAAAGGTCCAATCTATCAGGTCTGGAGGGGAGAAAATTGAAAATCCTTCTTGTGCATGAGGAAACATGGCGTTTAAAAAGCCGTGCACTTTGGCTCAATGCTGGTGATCTAAATACCAAATTTTTCCACTGTGCTGCAGACTCCCGCAGAATACAGAACACAATTTGGGATCTCAATGACCATGCTGGTCTGCGGATTCGTGGAGATAGGGACCTCATGACTGAGGCTACTCAACATTTCCAGAATTAATTTCGTGATCCTAAAAATACCTCACTGGCTGAACAATTCAATATTTTTAAGGAATTCCCAAGAATGTTCAATGAAGTAGAGGGGACAATATTTTTTAGGTTGTCACCCTCGTGGAAACAAAAAACATTTTAAGGGGTTTTGCTAAGGACAAATCTCCTGGACCAGATGGGTGGACAGTGGAATTGTTCCTTTACTTTTTTTACGTTATGGGAGAGGACCTTCGGGATGCTGTGGATGAGTCTCGTCACATGGGACTGGTTTCTGAGGCTCTCAATATCACCTACTTGACTCTCATTCCAAAAACTTCACATCTAGAGAATTTTAATGAGTTCGGCCAATTGCCTTGTGCAATCTGGTCTACAAGATTTTCTCCAAGATTATTGTTGTTTGAATCAAGTCAATTCTCTCGCGTCACATTTCTATGGAACAGTTTGGTTTTTTGGATGGCAGGCATATCCTTGATGCGGTGGGGGTGGCACAAGAGGTCTTTCATAGTATTAAACAAAAGAAAATGGATGTCGTTATCCTTCAATTGGATTTGGTGAAGGCTTATGATCGTGTTGACTGGAATATGCTTAGATTGATTTTGATACAAATCGGACTTCCCTGGAAGGTGATGAAATGGATTATGGAATGTGTCTCTACAGTAAACTTTGTTGTGCTCATTAATGGTCAACCGACCAATTTTTTTAAGGCCTCCAAGGATCTTCGACAGGAATGCCCCCTCCCACCCCTCTTGTTCCTGTTGATTATTGAAGGCTTGAGTCTTATTATTCACAAGGCTAAATGTGAGGGATCCATTGTGGGTATCAAAGTTACCACTGGTATATCTGTTACTCACTCACTCTTTGTGGACGACGTCATGCTCTTCGGCTGAGGTATACTTGCTGAATGGATACAATATAAGAAAATTCTGGATTTCTTCTATTCGGTTTCAGGTATGGTTATCAACTTGCATAAATCTCATTCCTAAAACACTCGATAGAGATTGATGTGGTTCAGTCGATCGGAAATCTATTACCTCTAGTTTTCAAGGATTTGGAGGGTGGCACAAAATATCTGGGATATTTTGTCAAACCATCGAATTATTTGTTAAATGACTGGTCTTGGCTACTAAGGCGTTTTGACTTAAGGATTGGTCATTGGAGCATGCGACATTTGTCTATGGGTGGTAGAATCACTCTGGCTAAAGCGGTATTGCAGAATCTGGGGGTCTATTGGTTCTCACTCAATAAAATACCAAAGACTCTTATACGACTTATCCACGGGAAGCTTTTCAGTTTCTTATGGTCGGGTGGGGTGGATATTGGAAAATATCACTTGATCAAATGGACTTCTCTGGCTCTTCCCTGGGACCTGGGGGGATGGGATATCAAACACATGGACTATTTTGTGAATTCCCTTCATGCAAAGAGTCTTTGGAGGGCCCTTTTCGTTGATTCTGTGTGGGGCAAGATCATCTGGGCAAAGTATTTAAAACATACTCGGGTGGTTGATTGGTTTAGATTGGGTCAGCCTTCGACATCCGGGGTATCAAACATATGGAACGGGCTCTTGGGGTCTTTTAATACCATTGCCCAATGGCTCTCGTGGGTGCCTGGTAATGGTCGGGAGATAAGGCTGGGTTTAGATCCCATTCTGGGGGGATCCACTACTTTTCTTCTGTCACCTGCTTTGATGTCTTTTCTCCAGGCAAAGGGTTTCGTTTCACTGGCTCATGCAGCTTGCTCGATTGGCGGTGTTGGCACCAAATGGATATCTGTGCCTCAGTTGGGACTTTCTGGTACTCTGGGGAAGGAATGGGTTGATTATATAAGCGCCTTTTGTCATGCTAATATACAACTCTCTAAGATCCTTGATCGGCTGGTCTGGTCATGGGATGTGGCTCATGGTTCGGTGACTGCAAAGCTTGCGTATGCTTTATCATTTGTTGATGTTCAACCTAAGAATCGCTGGTGGCATCAAAATATTTGGAAAATTGCTCTCCCATTAAAAATTAAATGTTTCATTTGGCTCGCATTGAGCAACAGAATCCTCACATGGGATAATCTATGTCGTCGTGGCTTCGTTGGTCCTCGATGGTGCCCTTTCTGCTGCCTTCAAGGTGAATCAGTTGATCACCTCTTCGCTTCATGTTAATTCATTCAAGAACTTTGGAAAAATATTGCTATCTCCTCCGGTTTACAGATTATATGGCAGCCCACTTCACTTATTGAAAGCCTTGGCTCCTGGATCCGACATTCTTTCTCCAATATGGAGCTACCGTGTTTTATGCTGTGGGAAGTTTAGAAGGCTTGTAACTCCCTAATTTTTTAGGGCATTATTCCACATTCGGAGTGGATTTGTGGACGCATCATCGCTGCCTATAAGGAGTATATTTCACAATCTGATCATGGTAGGGGACGACCTCATAAAAACCAGATGAATCCTAACCGACGTTTGACCTATCTGGTCTTGGTATACCCCTGTGGTTTTTTTATGGTGTTGCTGCTGGATGTCCTGGTGTGTGTGGTGTTGGTGCAATGCTACATCTGTCTACTAATTGTTATTTTCATATCCAGTTAAATCTAGGGCCCGGATCCAACACTCGTAGTGAACTGTGTGCTCTTTGGCTCCTCTTGTATTTTGCTCGTTCCAGGAAGATATCATCACTTGTGATTCTAGGTGACTCGTCATCCATTATCTCATGGGCTTTGGGTACTACTCCACTCAAGGTAATGTTACTCTCCTTTTGGTTGGTGGCGGTCAGGAATCTTATCAATGAATTTGATCATACTCACTTCTGTCATATTTTCCATGAGGTGAACATGGAGGCTGACTAGCTCTCAAAGTTGGCTTTGACCTCTCCGGTGAGGATCATTCGGTGGGAGGAGTGGAGGGGGGACCTTCTTTTCTCCCGTGGCACTATTGACATGCATTGGTCTTGAGTCTCTTTGCTCGGCACACCTGTTAGGAGGTTTTTGGTTTCTCATGCGGTATATATATATTTTATTTGCGTTAATATATCATTGTGCAGGTCTATAGGTATTTTCTCCATTTACTACTTGTTGATTCGGTCACTGCTGCGGTACTATCTATTTTGGGGGATGTTTATCTTTTGGTCATATCACTTGTGGATGTGACAGTTTTTGATGTTTTATAATGGACGTGGCTGTGTGCTTGGGCCGATCCAGACTATGACAGTATTATACTTTTGTTCTTATGGTTCTGAGGAGCCTGGACTTTGTGCAGCTTTGTTTATGCATTGTTTTTACATGTTTTGTTGCGTCTTACACGCTAGTATTTTCGCACTTTATGACATATTTGACTCTTAGTTATTATGGGACAGGTTTTATCCTGCGCCCATGGGTTGTAATATTTACTGCTACTATGCTGGACAGATTTGCTGTGTATTTCATGACATGTGGAACATTTACTATTTCGCATTATTAATAGTAAGATAAATTTTTCGATGGAAAAAAAACTTAGTTGTCAACTACCTTGCACTAAACCACCTTTAACTAACGTTAATGCCAATAAGAGTCCATTGCTTAGCAACTTTAAGAATGCTCCTTCTCCCAAGCCTCCATGAGACATTAGGGATGCTCATTGGAAGAAAAAGGTCACACCATCTCAACTATAAATTTATTTAAATAAATCTACTTCTTTTGGTTTTAAATTAGAGTGTATAATTATTACAAACTTTTCTATTGAGTGTCAAAATGGATTAAATATGATATAAAGATTTAGTGTCCCCTTATTATGAATAAAAAGATACATTACAACTAATTTCCCCTTCTCAATAAACTCACATATTTCACTTCTACATCATTTCTTCTTCCTTAAAGTAGCCTTAATTTTAATAACAATCCATTACTTAGCAACTTTAAAAATGCTCTTCAGCCAAGTCTTCTTAGCAACTTTAAGAATGATAGCCCCAAGGGTTAGCTCAATTGGTAAGACGTGCGAACACTCTCTCGGTACAGGGGGAGGTCACGAGTTTGAGCCTTGAATCCTTCGGGGTTAGGCCAGCTGTTTATCTCTGGCCGATAATTTACCATCCTTACCATCCACAAAATGTGGGAAAGTATTAGTAGATTTTCTGTGCATCCTTTCCGAAAAAAAAAAATAAAAAAATAAAAAAAATGATCTTCACCCAAGTCTCACAAAAACAAAACATGAGGGATGCTCACTTAAAGAAAGAAAAAAAAGAGCATATCATCTCAACTATAAATTTATTTAAATATAAATCAATTTCCCCCTTTTTAGTTTTAAATTAATGTACACAACTACTACCAACATTTTACTTATATCAAAATGGATTAAATATCATAAATTGTGTCCATATACATTGGAATAAAGATTTAGCATCCCCTTGGTATGATTAAAGAGTTATATTACAACTAATTTTCCCATGTTCAATGTACTCGCATATTTCGCATGTTTCACCTTCACTTGATTTTTTATTTCTCTTCACAAACCAAAAATAAAAAACCTCCAATAAAATTTCCATTTTATTCCTTCACTTTTTCTTTTCAACATGTTTCATTTTTACTTTTATTCCTTTACATTTTCTTGTCAACATGTTCCCTTAAGCGAAATTTCATTTATTACATTTTTAATTCTATTTTTTCTCATATTTCTCGTTGTGCTCATACAAAATGATTTTATCAATTTTATTTCTCCATCTATACATTATTTCACATTTATACATGTTTCACATTTAAATGTTGATTATTCTAAGGTGTATACGTTATTTTCATTTAAATATTGATTTTTCTAAAATATATATATTATTTTTATTTAAATGTTGAGTCTTCTTTAGATCTAATAATTTTAATTAGAGAATATTAAGAAAAAAAATCATTTATTATTTATTTTTTCATCCCTCATTCTACTTTAATTATTTTAATATTTTTAATAATTTAGTTTGTATTATTTTAATTTATTTTGTGATATTATTTTTTAATGTTAATTTAAAGTTGAAAATATTATTAAATTCAAGAAGAGAGAATCGCTAACAAATCTTAAACATTATCATAATTATATAGTCAATCAAGCAATAGATTTGCGGAGAAAAAAAATTTATTCAACTAATTACATATGTTACTTCGTCATCTCAAATACATCCATTATAATATTTCAACTTATCATTGTCCTTCATTTATGATCCAGGAGGAAATATTATCAGAACCTACGCATGGGGTTTGGGAAAGTGATCGAACAATTATGTTGAATGGGTTACTTTGACATAAGGAATGGAGTGCATGTACGACCTACATATTGAAGATTTCATGGTCTTTGGAGACTCTTCGATAGTTATCCAAGCCATGAATGAGTTGCAAAGTTCAAAGGAGGCAAAAAATGGTTTTCAAAAAAGAATCACTAATTGTTTTCCAAGAACCTCTAAGATACACTTCTTCCACATTAAAAGGTGCCACAATGGGAAGGTGGATTGCATGGCTAACAAGGGAACTAGGCTCAAGGAAGGTGTTTTATCCCTTAACGATACCTCCCCCATAGTGAAATGGTGTTGCACCTTTCAAAGCTTGATTTAATGAATGCTCTACCCAAGAGAAGGTGGTTAATTACTGAAGCTCACCGACATTTAAGCGGCATGACAAATGGATGGAATGCACTTCGAGATGGCTCGGGAGGGTCTTGTCCCACCCTTTCTTCATTTATTTCACATTCTCTCGTTCGTGTTACGCAATTAGGAAAGTGGTACGAAGATTGCTGGGGATTAATGGCGGTCCCTTCATCTTTATCGGTGTGGGAGGATATATGGGAGATTCAGATGTTTTTTTCCTATCTACATTACTCTGAGAACCCTACTTATTGTGAGGATTTGTCAGTTCAAAAGGATATTGTTATGGCGGAGAGAGGACTCATTATGAGGAAGGATTCGAAGGCACATCACCCGGAGGAAGACTATGGTTTGAAGTATGTCATGCAGGATATTATGGCCATTAAAGAGGGAATGATGGACCTTAAGAAAATGGCAAGGTGCATATTTGAAGTAGCTAAAGCAACACTCGAGCAGTCTAGGCAAACCGGTCTGGACTTGACCCACTTTGAAACTCGCTTAGAAGATGTCGAGACTGGTTACAGAGTTCAAACCGGTGAAGTTGAAGAGTTAAAGAAATGTGTCTTTGAAATGGAGCAGGTCCTAACTGCAAAACTGGATGGGGTGTGTGAAATTATGGTGGAGTTGTGTCGAATTATCCAGGGGCTTAGCATGAGTTCTACTGAGCGCCACGAGAATCGTTTTGTCCATTTAAAGGAGATTTTGGAAGCAGTGCAAGCTAATGTCAATGGCCTATACCTATGGAACCACGATCCTGAAAGAGAACATGTAGAGGCCTCCCCCATGGACGAAGCTTATGTTTTGAAGCCAGAAATCACTGAAGTCATTGCACGGGAATGAAGTCTTTTTCTCTCTTTATGTAAAAGTTCATAGATGTTTTTTTGCATAGTTCTAGGAGGTCAGTTTGTTAAATTTTATACTGTCGGGAGTAGCAGGTCGAGTTTTGATAAAGGGTGCAGTGTCTCTAAACGGATGGAAGTATATGTAGCTTTGTTTTGCACCAAAACTCTAGTTTTGGACCTCTATTTTGAATTTTGTTGCCCTGGGGGCATATGTAATCTCACCCTTTTATAATATAATCTTCCTTTCTCGTTTATGTTATAAAAAAACTTATCATTGTCCTCTTTACTTTCACATAATTCCCTACAACCATAAGATATACAAACTAGGTAAGGGGCCCTATGTCATGCACATAAAAACATTAATGCACATCAAATAACATTATCCACATAATTATAGTTATCAAAATAATCATTGACCAGTTTAACCTTTAGGCATTGATAATGTGATAGTTTCTGAAACATATGTATGCACTCTCTGTAGGTTAATTTAACACATTTAGATATCTAAAACATTATAACACATCGTTTACATTCATACACATTACTAATTGCATAAGGTCTAACAATTTTAAGATCCATATATACATGCAATAGTATTAGTCAACCCAAGCCCCGAGGATTGGCTCAAGTGGTCATTAGCCAGACCTGAGATCTCTCCCCCCAAAGTTGGGGAGGTTACAAGTTCAACTCTTTTGATCTCCTCGAGGTTAGGCTCCATTATCAGGGCCAACAGTTTACTCTGTTTACCATCCATGAATCATGGACAAGTACTTAGAGGGTTTTCCAAAAGGTTGTTCCATGGAAAAAAATAACATTAGTCAACCCAATTATTTGACACTTTGCCACAAATATAATCCATAATAAACCTAATCACAATCCAAAATATAACTTAAAATGTGGGGCACCACAAGATGACACCCCACTTGAAAACCATAGGTAAGTATTATATAAATTGGAAATGTACAAGGAATAGAGGACACAACCTCATAAAAGTTTAACCTACATGATAACTCCCTAATTAAAAAATCTCCCGAGTACACACATGATCTTGTCACTCCCAAATCCAATTTATCAAGTTCATTCCAAACCATAGGCCATCCCACATCCAAAATCAACTACACCACTAAATAATGCAACAAATATTACTAGTGCTGCCACTTTTAATTAAAGGCAAACATCTCAAGGGAAAATGGTGAACTCATAACAAGAAATCCAATTGGAGACTTCCCCTTTGCACAACATAGTTTGTTCATGTTAGAAGCCACTTAGAAAAGATGAAGAGATTGTCTAAACACAAATCCAATTACACAATGAATAACTAACACAGAGACAAGATGAATGGGCATGAACGCACACTATATATTATCATTAACCAAATGTACATATATATACAATGATAATTGTCCCTTGGGTTTCATATTCCCAAGTGGACTCTTGGACTCTCGGGTGACTCTTGGTCTACCCTCACAACTATTGATATTCTTTGCACATGAATGTGCACACCAATCCTAACACCAAGGATTAGTCTCCAACAAATCCCCCCTTAATCCGAAGGGTGTATATGAGTCAAAGAAAAAGAAAAGAGCTGAATAAGTGGAAGTGGACAACTACCACCGGCTGAACATTTCCATCTCCATCCTTTACTAAGAAGGTTAGCTAGAAGCTTGCACATGCTTCTGCTAAATACAATGGCTCTCTGGAGGGATGGTTTTTAAGCTGACCATCAACCGAAATAGGCTAGCAGAAGCTTGAAATCTTCTACTATGTGTGTGGTTCATTGCTGACCACAAACTCTCAAACTTGGAGATAACAATCGCTCAGAGGTTCTCTAGAATGGTTGGGATGGGCTAACACCAAACCAACTGGAGAGATGAAAACAGGAAATGAACAACTGCAACTTGATGAACATTTCCATCTTGACAACCGTTTTCCAAGTTAGCTAAAAACTTGCACATGCTTCTGCTAAATGAAGGTGCTTTCGATACCAGTGTTTTTAGGATAACCACCAAGTCTTCAACTCAGTTGAACATAGCTCTTCACACGCTCGCTCGCTTGTTACTGACGGTCTTCATTTCCCCCTGTCAAGAACAATGAGAGGGAGAGGAGAGTCCCATGGTGTCACAACTAGACACAAAACACATGAGTACTCTATGTCATGTATATCTCTTGTCTTTAGAATACATGCATATCAGAATTAGGCATCTCTGAATCTGGTGGCTTCCCAAACTCGTTGTGTCTCAGGCTCGCTTGATATGACTTACTTAAGGAAGGTTGTAAGCATTTGTTGTCAGAAGGACAAGGCTTCGAAACTTGATGCCTGGCATTATGTTCCCCCCCTGTTAGGTACAAAGCGAAGAGAAGATGTCTCAATTGCAAGATGTGTCAATACTCGTGAATGAACTCTACGGTATGACTTATAAATCTTCTTGGTTGTTGATGACCATTGCCAAGAAGTGATCCACCCATAATAAATCTTCTCTCTTGCAAGTTTCTTCAAAATGAAGCATCTATCTGATGACTGTGTATGTATTTCACATTGCTTACAAGGGTGAAGATCAAAACAATGTTCTTTCATGTGGCCAACTCGATCACAGTGTTGGCATGTCAAATTCTGAACTAATGTGGATGAAGATGAACTCTCTTTGAGAAATCCAACAATCTAAAACTGGATGGGCTTAGAGAAATTAGGAATGTGAACTATCACTTCATTGTCATATCCAAGGCCGGTTCTGTGCTTGTTATGGTTGATCTCTCCATGGTCTAATGATGGGCTTGGAAGGAACAAGCAAAACCTCTGCATGCATGTTTCCATCTTCATTTTCTTTCACTTCTGTACTAGCACCATTGATTTGATCATGTGATTCTGAAGTCATAGGCTACGGAACTAGATCATAAACAGGGTTATTCTGAACATGAACAAGTTAAGATTTTATTTCTTCTTGTTGAAGTTGCAACTCAAGCTGTAAGAATTCAAGAGTGTCTTGTGAATCTTTTATACAATCTCGGATGTGAGTGAGGGTGGTCTTGTCGACCATGACCATGTTTTCGACAGAGGAAAATAGTAGAGTGTTCAATAACTCTACCAAGTCATTTAATCTCTCCATGTGATTATAATGAAGCTGAATACTCACTCAAACAATGAAGGGCTTCTTGCAATTCCACACTTTTTACAACAAGACTCAAACTCAACAAATAAACTGAACAACTTGAAGGGTGTCGGGTTCAACCGAGAGTGCACCCGTTTACAATGACCCATAGGCAGTAATTTCAAGTGCTAATGAATTCACAGTTTGCAAGTTACAAATTTGATCATGATCAAAAACTAAATGTTTTACCTTTATGAAGATAGGCCTCTTGATTTGAGTGTTGTGGTGTTAAGGCCACAAACTAAATGGCAATCTCTACAATACGATACAGTTTTCTGCAACAACGATCTCTGCAAGCTTCACTGTAGTGAATTCAATCTCCGAAATAGGATGTAATAGTCTCTGCAAACTATCCCAATGCTCATAATCCTTTATGAAGAGTAAGACAATGATAAAAGACTCACTGTCACTTGTATTCCAAGTGTTCGTAGATTAAGGATTCTACTCATGTGGCCAAACTTGACTCCACGCTCATTGGATTTTCAAGACTCCACGCTCTCTCGCGAGCTTGCTTGTTGGGTGCACATGGTGAGAGATCCCAGTTGAATTCGACAGACTTCAAATCCTAGTTCTGGTGAGTGTATCGTTGCATGCAGTCTCGAGGAAGCTTGTGAACAATACTTTTCCACTCTTTTGTTTGAGAATATTACCGTATTTGATTCCCACATCAATTGAGGCAATGAAGCCTCCAAGCATCCATGACCAACAACGCACCCACATAGTTAATTCTATATCCAACAGAGGACTATGTATTGAATCATCTCCATTCCTAGCACTGAGAGGAAGAGTGAAGTGGCCCTATTTTAAGAAGCGTTCCAATGATCCAAAATATGCTGAGAGCAAGAATGAATGTTGCTCGATTCAACTTCTTACAAGACTCCCATGAATATCACCAAGAGACACTCGATAATCGCAGGACCGCCATGCATAACATGCAGATAATGTGCGCCCACCTTCTAAGCAGTTGGTAGCATGTGCAACATTCTCCTTGACTTCACGCTTATCTTCAATACTTCAGTTGCACCCAGTCTTCACATGGAGTGCCAGTTTTCAAATGAGTACCAGTTTTTCATATGCTACATCCATACACCAAAGTTGTTCATGATCGTTTTCTCCAAATCCCACAGCTGACCACAAACTTGTAGTGGATGCGAGTCTGAATGGATATGCAGCAAGGAGAAAGACTTACTGATGTTCATTGGAGGACGTGCAATAGACACAACTCCTCACAGCTCCACATAGCTCCACAAAATCGCAGCTCACCACAGGTTCGTTGCACCCAGTTACTGGAAGCTCACATTGCTCATGCACATTCTCACACAACTGGTCTTACAACAAAAATGGTAGGTTCCCTGTACCAAAAGGAAAACACGATACTTTCTCCACTTCAGAGAGGAATAATTCGACGGTTTGAAGGAACGCAGATAGAGATAACACTCTGGAAATACTGATCAACGCTTCAATGCAACAATTGTATAGATCAACGCAACAACTAGTCAAATCTCAATGCAGCAATAGTAAACACCATATGATCAATAGCAAACAATACCATTCATGATAGCTCCAATGAAGTGGTGAGGCCACAATCTCGAGGAAAGACGATATCACGATGTCTTTGATAGAGAGATGCTCCACAATCTAGTCCTTCAATAGGAAGCAACAATATTCATCCATTCTATAGTCTCCATCTCCACTCAAGCAGCGCATGCCTTCTTCTTTCAATATCTCATGATGTTCTTCGATGGCAGTCGTCTCATGATGGCAATCTTCAGACAATAGATGGAATTCTTTCTTTAATGCAAACAATGGCGGCTCACTATATCTGATTTGATAACCGCAACAGCTTAGCTCCTTCAGATTTTCACCGGTGCAACTTTATAGTCCTGATACGACCCGACTCTTTGGGGAATTAAGAGGCCGCAAGATGCAGAGAGTGTGAAGGTATTCACGAGGTAGAGGGAACTTGTGCTCCAAAAGGATCAAGAAAATGGTCACTTAAACAACCACCACCACTTTCAACTTTGAAAATCTCTGCATTAAAACTGTGTCATGGAGGGAATTTTAGGTCGTGGAGAGATGAAATCTCAAAGTCTCCAAACGCAGGTCTCATACAACTATACGCGCAGATCTCCACATTTTTTTTTTCACGCACAACTCTCCACCAAAAGCTTAATTCACCTACCTGACTTCTGGTCTTGGGCTACAACGCTAGTAATTGGACCTCTGCTATGGCTTTGTGCCTTACTCAAAGGGTTGTTGTGAACATGAAATGGAGCGAGAGGGAGAGGCAAATGTAAACCAAATCGCAGGAAAAACAACCACAAACATAAGGTAACTGGACGTATACCCAGGGGTATCTCACTCAGTTCGCACGCAATAAAGGTATGGCGCAGATGATATGCAAAGACCAAAGAAAAATTGCTATTGAACTGTCGACATCTGCCTGAAACTACTCAGAGATAAATATAGCTTAAAATGTGCACAAAGGATGCCCCAGTTCATAGAGAAAGACGGTATTCCCAAGTCGAGCGAGACTACACCTAGGTACAACCGCAGTCGATATAGTAGTCCATAGACAAAATGAACCCGCAGATTGAAAATGGTGAAAAATTTAGGGTTAGCAATATTAAAGAACCAGACCGACAACAAAAGATATGGACTAGTTTAATAGGTAATGTCCTGGGTGACCAAGGAATTATATGATGTCATGAAGGAAGATCAAAGAACTCTTTAGCCTACAAAACTTTAGGATGATTACTATGCAAGGAATGATGCAAAAGATATACCTCAACAACAGTGCGAGCAGTCTCCTTTGCGTGTCTCAAGTGTTGACTTGAATTCCTTAGTTATATATAATCATGTAAATTGAAGGTGATACCACGGCACAATAGAATGCAAGTAGGTCCGAGAGACCGGAAATGCACAGGTATAGAAGTGCGGAGCTCTAGGACAGAAGGAAAAAAACGCCCAACATCCAAAGAGAAAATAGGCTGGAGAAATCTCAGAATTCTAAGTACAACCCACATGTTTAGAAGGGCTCTGATACCATTGATGAAGAGATTGTCTAAACACAAAGCCAATTACACAATGAATAACTAATACAAAGACAAGATGATAGGTGTAAACGCACACTATATATTCTCATTAACTAAATGTACATATATACAATGAGAATTGTCTCTTGGGTTTTATATTCCCAAGTAGATTCTTGATATTCTTTACACGTGAATGTACACACCAATCCTAACACCAAAGATTAGTCTCCAACAATTCCAAACACAGGATTAGTCTCCAACAGTTCCAAACAATAAAGCCATTATTAGGGTAAATCTATCCCAAAACTTGCGAAAATGATGAGAAAAAAGAAAACAAAAAGCACAACAAACGATGAGAAGGTTAACATGCTTGCTAAGGTGAGGGATTTGTTTTCCTTCACACCATGTTAGGGATTCAAGCACTGCAAAATAGAAACCCTAACTAACCATAAGCCAACATCACATATTGATCTTTCTAATTTTGAGGTCAAGTATCTACAATTAGTCTTTGGAAGTATTGATGGGTTAAAAGTCTACATAAATACACTACCAATATGGCACAAAGTTTCATTTTAATGTTAAGATAAATCTGTGAAACTGGTTTGGAGTTGGAAAACCTAAAGAAGCAAAGGTTTGAAAAAACCTTACAAATAGGGTTTGGAAAGAGGGCATTCTCAATACCTACATCCCATAGCAACAATTTGCAAACATGAACAAAGCCATCCAACAATCCACTATTTCAATCACTTTGAAGTAGTTTTATTTCTAAAAATGATCGATGTTGTAATGTAATTAAAAAAAAAATCTTTATTTTTCAATGATCATAGTAACCTAACGCCCACGGGGGGAGAGTAATTGTGTTGAGAAATTTTAAATGGAAGGTCACAAGTTCAAATCCCCGTGGAAACTTACTTACAAAAAAAACAATCATAATAACCTAATGATAAAGGCACCAAATTTAATCGCTCTCGTCTCAAACTACTAATTCTTCAGTCAAGTGTAATATAATGACCATGACACAATATTGAGTTTAATATATCAATCAATCCCGTTAACACAGAACCATACAATGGTCTTTCTATTGTAGAATAGAACTACTATGCTTGCAACAATTTCCTGCCTGGTTCCATCGAGAGGAATGAGGTGCTCTACAACGCAATATGGGGGAGATGTTGCCATGTAACGCAGTGTTATGTTACCAAAAATCAAAAATAATTTAAAAAATTCATGTCAACTCATAAAGTAAGAAATTAAAACCAACTGAAAAATAATTTAAAAAATCCATATCAACTCATAAAATAAAAAATAAAAAATAAAAATAAAACCAACATAGATCCATCTTAAATCCAGATCTATCAAGCATCAAGAGAGAATTTCTACAGGTGTAATTTTTTTGGATATGTAAAAAATTTAAAGTTAAAAAAAATTTACACCTCAAGAAATTGGATCCTCCTCCGTGCTTGATAGGTTCGGATTTAAGATAGATCTATGTTGGTAGATATTGGCATACGAATACACCACTAAAATTGTTGGCAAGAATTTCATTTGAATAAAGCCAAAAATATAAAAATATAATAATCCATGAGATAAGCTCTAATTAAGCATTTATGCGTATATTCCTTCCATAATTTTTCGACCAATAAACCATTAAACGAGTTTCAATTGATACATTCCATTCAAAAACCACTATAGTTTTCAAAATGTACAGTGCTTTGAAGCCATAATATTTAACCAATTACCGACTAAAAATCACCTTAAAACAATTGTAAATGCATGCCATGCAAACCTCTCTATTAGATGTCGGACTTTACACTCTGATCCCTTTACCATCAATCCATTTCACCACTTCAAGAAGGTGGCGACAAGGAATGGCGATGGTCACACCAAAACTAAGCAAAATCATTTCGGCGTTTTCTTAATTAATATGATTGCTTTACTTAAGGGAGGGAGGAGCAGGAGGAGGGATCTTTTTGGATTTTGGAGAAAATGCAATCTTAACTTTTGCATGTTGGCTAGGAAAACTACTAAATCAAGCAGAAAGCTACTAATAATCAAGCAGAGCGTTATGCTTTTTATTTTGGTTTTGGGTTTGGAACATGTTGCCTCTCATGAAATTCATTCGTCCAATTGTTATGACAGGGAATTCCCTCTTGATCTTGATCATATCTCAAGCCAGGCAACAACATAAACTCATTGACAAAATTGCAGGAAGACTTCAAAAGCACACTAACAGGCTCCTTCTCCGAATCTCGGATGTTCATCTTATTCATGTGAAACAAGAAAATAACAGTCATGCAAGCAAATGAAGTTGCCCAACTTCCCCGAGGAAGCATAAGAAAAAATGGGGTCCAATTACAACATGTTGGCTTCCCTAAACTATAACGAGCAACCATATAATTATGCCCCATTCATAATCAATGTATATCACCACCGTCATAGATCGAGGGCTTCATATACAATTGTCACGCAGGAAGGAGGAGAGAGTCTTTAATGCCATCACATGGACTCTTCCATCTTCTTTGAAAGACGAGACTTCCCACATAAGTTTTGATACTACAGAGATTACAGTCTTGGTCAACGTATTGACGAGGTGGAGGGAAATTTGAGAGCTTAGGAAACTCAGTTGGCTGGTCTGGAACGCCGTCAGGACGATTCAGAAGGAAATTTCAAGGCTTACGAAGCTTGTGTAGATAAAATTTTGGATACTCTCGACCGTCATGAGGAAATGTTGAAAGAAAAATACTCCAGATTGTCTGAACAAATAGGAAGCAAGGGCAATGAAGAAACCACTGTTCAATAGGCTGAACGTGCTGCTGTTAACATCTCTAGTTCAGAGGAGCAGGCAGGCGTTGAGGAAGGAGATGCTGAAGAAGACCAGGTCATGGGTAGTGGATTCAGATTCACTTAGTTCGCTCGGTACTCTTAGTTTTATCTAGTTATATATGCATGTTTTTTGCCAGTTATTACTAGGACAATATGTGAAAGTCAAATAGCTCTGTAGTAGTTGATAACTCTCTACAAGTAGTTTCGAGGATATGGATTTAGGCATATGTTTATAGTCTAAATTTTGTAATGGAACCTCCCAGGACAAAACCAGGGATAATTTTAAGGACCCATACTTATTTAAAAGTGTATAAACCTTGGCAAATCTTACCAATTCTCAAAATGTCAACTATAAAATATTTGGCGATATTTTTCTAAAATTATTTCAATTTCTAAGGATTTAATATAGTTTATATAATATTTTGGCGATTTTTAGAGTGAAAAAAGTTTACCCCATCAAAATTTGGCGAAATGGGGCTTCAAAAAATGCAAATTGGCGAATCTTTTTTTGGAAAAAGACATGGAAAAATAGCCCATGGGCTAAATTTCGCCCCTAAAATTATCCTTGGACAAAACAGAAACTCTGTAATTTTTGTCGCTGATTTTTATCAGCTTTTTATACAATCCAATATAACCGTTTAAGTTTAAAATATATATATATATGTATTGCTTTACTTTCATACTTATCCATGATAAATGAACCGGGTGCATGTTTCAATAGTACAGCATAATTTCAACCGAGCTCTCATTGTAAATATATAACTAAACCATTTTGCATCCCCGAAATAAAACATCTGTAGATGGGGATTTATATAAACATAAAAATCACGATATCAAAGTATGATGAATTCAAATTTATCAATATATGTAAATCTGAAACTTAAGCCAGTGTACATACGTTCAGAGCAATATTTATTTCAGATAATGGTATGGAAAGACGAAAAAAACACACACATATATAGGTTTTCCAACAAATCAAAGAATAAATTGTGATTTTTGTCAGTGCTCGTGTAAAATACAAAACTTTAGGATATTCAACAGGCATGCTCAAGTTGTCTTTTTCTTAGAGTTAACAATGAGATGAACAGTGATTTATAACCTCGTAAACATTAGACTTTCAATATTTGCATGCCTAATAAAATGCCTCCAGGGAAATCAACTGTGCCAAGGCATGGTCAAAGATTTGCATGGCTACAAAATTACTGCATACGCCAAGACACGCTCAAGTTGTCTTTCTCTTAGCGTTGACAATGAAATGAACAGTGATTTATACCCTCTAGCATTAGAATTTAAACATTTACATGCCCAATAAAAGGCCTCCAACTGTGCCAAGGCATGGTCAAAGATTTGCATGTCCACAAAATTATTGCACCAAGGAAACAAACTAAAAGGTCTTCAATATATATTAGCAATGATGGGAACAACGAAGGGGGAGAATTAATCTAAAATTAGTAAATTATGTTCACTGAGATTTGAAATGACAAGTCCATTAAGTCAGTGTCTTTAGAAAGTACCTCGTAGCCACTGAAATAAGCCCAGAAGTATCACAATAACATATGGTGAGTAGATTACTCACTGCATAGAATTGCAGATCATAAGTAGTTTATGTGAAATGGAATTTGAAAACACAACTGTATCCTGTGCAAAAGCATAAACAATTAACAAAAACCTCCAAGAAGTACAAGACAAAATTGTCTCTCATGCTACAAAATTGTTAAGCCTCTTCAGATGGCTGAACCAGAATTGAATAAATCCGCTAGCTGCTACAGGACAGAATGATTAAATATTACTAGTTCATCCTCCTAATCAGCTCGTTAATCTTAAGTTCACGATTTCCAGCATCGCCACCTTCAATGTAATGGTTACGTTTCTTCTTCAGTCCACCAGAAGGAGCACTGAGTTTGAATGGCCATAGGAAGTTATTTGCCTTAGTAAAATGGGGGCCAACAGTAATAATCTCATGAAGAAGATCTTCAATGCAGATAATTCCATACTGACCCAAAACCTGCCAACAAGCAACAAATTTAAAACATTGCAAATAGTAAAGCATAGCTACAAAAACAACAGCTAACCTCTTAAAATACCTTTTCGATGATGGAGTTATCTGTTAGAGGAATCCTCTGTTTGTCTACCTTTCCATAACCTCTCTTATAGATCAGCTCTCTGATGCTCTTCAAATTAGGGTAACTGGAAAATTTTAAATAAGAAACAATCAAGAATGGAGTAAACCAGTGAATATAAGAAATAAAGTGAGGTGCCCTCCTAAAGGCTAACCTTAAAGATACTTACCCATAGGTCACATATGGCTCAACTCTTTGCAACATATTGATTGTTGCTTTATTCACTTTGAGGAAGACACCATTGAAGATCTGCAAATAAAATATAATAATTTAACTGCACTGAGATAATACCCTCAAGAAATTAGGCATTGATCACTACCTTTAAAATAATAGCCCAATTTTATAACAAGACAAGAAAATGAATAGTTAAACATCTAGCAAGCCAAACTTAAAACATACTAACCTGCCTCAAACGCAGGAGCTGTAAAATCTTTCTTGTTTTTGGATGCATGTCATTAATCCTGAATTTGAAAGCAACCAAATAGAAGACAATTGAAAACAAAACAAATACAGTAAAATCAATATTAGAGTATGGAAAACAGAGGGATTAATTAACATTTTAATGTTGGAACAAAAAGGTGCTAGTGCTGTATAATTATCAAACCAATCAAATACTCCCTTCTTACCCACGAATTCGAATAATGAACAACAACTTGGCTTCTGGATCAACATAGAAACCTCCTCTCAATTTGGCTTCTCTCTTCAGTCTGATAAGATCCTGTTCCTGAAAAGTTTTAGAACAAGTTCTTAGTATCCTGGGAAAATATGATAAAAATCCATTCTGAGACAGTCCAAATCAATAGCATAATTCTATCACATAATACAAAATCAACTAGAACTGCCTAGTGGCATACTTTAATTCTAGTTGGTATAATGCAACCAAAAAAAATAGCAAATATAAATATGTTACCTGGTCCCTGTACTCCGTGATATATTTTTCAGCCCTCTTAAAAATCAGTTTCCGATTTTGAGCTCTTTTTGCCTTTGCAGCTTCTAACTGCTGCTTCTTATTGTTTTCCCATTCCTCATTCCGTTTCCTCTTCTTCAACACAGATTCCGGCACTACAGCAACCACCTTTGCCTCTTCTTCACCCATATCTAACATAACAAACTAGTTTCACTTATTCGAACAAAAGTGACGTAAAAGGCCAAATTATAACTTAACCAATCATTAGGTTTTTCTGAAAAGGGAATGCAGGTCAGATTAAGAAAGAAAATAGAACATCCAAAAACTATATTCAGAGGATAACTTCAAACAAATGAATATGCCTATTTAATACTGCTATCTTACTGTACTAACTAAAACACAAATGTTAGGGGCGGCAGGAGGGGGAGGGATTATATTAAATCCCGACGAAATGATTGAATTTAAGTTTTCCTGGGGGATTGGTGAAGACACTAATAACATATAGCCGAAGCTCTAGCACTGTGGCAAGGACTGTTTCAGTTAACAGTTATGGGAATTACGGACGCTATAGTTTTTGGAGATTCGAGGTTGATAATAAATGCTATAAACTCCCACTCTCTGCCTCAAGACATGAGACTCCGACATCTTCTCCAAAAAATCAAGAATTTAATCCATTCCTTCAACAAAATCGAATTTTTTCACATCCTAAGGGATCTGAATGGTGAGGCCAACAGAGAAGCTAATAAAGCTGCCCTTTTGAGCAAAGGGAAATTGATTTTAAATGATAATGCCCATCCCTTTGAAATACCTTAAAACCTTGGGATTAAGCACCTGGGAACCAATATGAAATTTGGAGGGCAAAACGTAGATATCTCATATGAGTTTAAAGGAGAACAGGGCAGGCGGAGGCTTGCACGGTAATTATTTCAGGGGATGCTCCATGTACTGCAATCATGTGGAAGATCTGAACACTGTCAATGAAGGGATTAACCCAGCTCGTCAGCGTCCGGCAGTGGATTATGGTGAGACCAATCTGTTCTTGAGCTTCCTGTTCCTGACTGGTCTCAGTAGGCAGGCAGGTGACGGTGAGCGTGGGAAATTAATGGCTCTGGATCATGATGGAATTTTCACCCTCGGTGACAGCACCAGGGGGAGCCCTCTGCCTATGTCAAGAATTGAGCTTCCCAGCAAGGCTTTACAAGCATTCAAGCCATCTAGCCTCTGCCGATAAAATAATCTTGAATTTGAGCACCATGGACTTCAGCTCCAGCTCTGAGGCAACAAGTGATCCCCGTAGCTGTCGATTGGAAAAAGAACTGAGGACTCTACAAAGGAAACTAAGGGACCAGTGGAGTTTTGCTGAACGGTTGGATGAAGAGGGGGGACACAGGTTAGAGATGGTGGATGATGACATGCTGCAACCCCGTAAGGAACTGGTAAACCGGAGGATGAACATTCAGGTGGCACGTCAAACAGAAATAGAAGATCGAGTAATCAAACTGGAAATGCAAGTAGGTCGACTCACTCTGGAAAAACAATTGAAAAGGACGTGGAGCCGGCTCAATCTTCACAACTCCCTGGCGCACCGGGCAAAAGAGGCAATTAAATATGTCTTTGCCTTTGATAGTTTTGATAGTTTCAATAGACTTCCTCAGTTTATCTATGTATATAGCTGGTCAAATATGATCGAAGTTTACGCTGTATTTCATGTTTCAGTTTAAAAAATTTGGTCACGAGATTAGAATTACAAATCTGGCTGATAGGACTGGGTTTAGAAGGTTTTGTTCAAATTTGAACTTCTCTTTGCGAATACTGCAGAATCTTACCGCTGTATCTGTGCCAGTGGTAACCCCACTGTTTTTATAATATAAATCATAACCGTTTTTGTCAAAAAAAACTAAAACACAAATGTTCTCCTTTCAACAATGCAAAATAATCAGACTGTTCTCATTTCTCAACTCCCTACATTACTTTGCCACATAAAGAAGGGAATGTAAGGTCTTTTTGGAAAGGTTAAAGCATAAAGTAAAAAGCTCAAAATATTAGATGCATGATTCACAAATAGCAAAATCTACAAGGGCGCATAAGATAGAATGTCAGAGAAGCAATGTGCATATGTTATTGGACAACTAACTACACACTTAAATATTAACTCCAAATCAAGAAGAGAAAATGGCATTTCAGGGAGCTCATCTAGTAAACATATGTTTTAAGCATTGTGCAACCTAAAGTAAGCCTGAGCAAACTTAGTTCAAAATGAATTTAGCCAACAAGGAAGATTCCTTTGGCTAAGAAGCTATGGGTGGAAGTCAGGGGTGGGGAGTATATACTCTGCCAAAGTGCTTGCATGGGCAGGATGACTCACCAGAGACAAAACATGTCTCTTGGGGTTGGTGAAGGGAACATTGCCACCCCTGCTTAACCATCAAACCAAGAACCTGTCGGCAGTAATATAATAGTTTTACTGTATCAATTGATCAAAAGCATAATTTTGATCAGAGTCTAGGGTGTCACAGTCAAAGTAACTGGATCACAGAGGAGTCAGGTGCATTCCCTAGAAAACACTACAACCTGCATTAGGCATAGTAGCATCATTTCAGATTGTTGGAAGTTAGTGTTTAATGAAGGAACCCACGCGGCTTATTAGCGGCTCACCTGGTGCCCTTTATCTTGAATAAGACTCACTAATTTGATCCTTAAGACAAGAACTCAAACACAGAAAGACCAGCTAGCATCTATAATGTATGGGAAGTAAAATGTCTTTCTAATTACAATTCCATTAGCGATCATGTGATGAGTACAGTGCAAGAAAATATTCTATTCATTAAGAGAATGTTGTTCAAGGACATGACCAAGCAAAAAAGAGTACAGGAAATTATCATGATTTTTTTACAACATATCTTACTTTCTTGTCTTCTGCTCTCAGATTTAGCTTAAAATGAAAAAGCCATCCAGTCATATGTTAAAACAAATATATGCTCAGTGCTCACCCTCTTTATCCTCTCGCTCGTAGTCATGTTCTGATGCTCTAGATGCAAGATGAGAGACAAAACAATGACACCTAAAACTATACCTACTGTTTACCTGCATTTGTTTGTTGTATGTAGTCCCATGCATGGAACAGATCAAGAGTGAAAGGAAACCTGCTGGCCAGAGGCCATAATCAAGTACCTGGAAGAACGAACCACGCCCACCCTTCTATTATCACTCTTCAATGCCATGAAAATAAACAAGCACATGAATCTGGTGTGAAAAGTTAAATTTACATATAACTTATGTAATCACCACTGCCTCTCAGCCTTATCTGCATTCTCTGTAGCAGGACTTGAATTCGGTTTTCAAGTGAAATTCAAAAACTAGATATGGTAACTGCTAAAATGGTTTCCAGATAGACATAACACAACTGTCACCTACATAGCGAGCAGTAGAAGTTTTGATGTTTTTCAGAGGATGTCATATGCAACGTAACTTCACTCTTAGATTTGGGTAAAAGAACTTAGCTGGCACACTGCAACTTAGTTGGCAGGCATATCTGCATTTGAACAAATATGGGAGTCTTCCAAAATATACATAGGAAGGCAAGAGAAGGCACTTAACCTTTACATACTGTGATAACAGAAAAAAGCAAGTGAACGGCATTATATATATATATATATATATATATATATATATATATATATATATATATCCTGGTGTGTTTAAGAGTTTTCAGTAACATGATTTTTCTCTCATGTTTGTTTTGAAAAAAGCAAGTGAACGGCATTATATATATATATATATATATATATATATATATATATATCCTGGTGTGTTTAAGAGTTTTCAGTAACATGATTTTTCTCTCATGTTTGTTTTGGGGGTTGGGGGGTTTTAGGTGAGTGGATTGGATAGAGGTGAGTGGCAGGTGATTCAGGAAAATTGTGACAATCAGATGAATCTCTTGGCCAAAGAGTATAAATGGATAAATGCTTTCCTGGCGAGCACAGACCATGTTCAGGATCCAATATCTCAACTCCAGAATCAATGACTCCTTCCCATTTTTGAGTTTGAACAGAAGTATTGGGTCAGTCAAGGAGTGGAATTGCTTCAAGGCAGTTTTCTTCTCAGTACAAAGGAGTTGTTCCTCAGAATAATGGTAACCGGGGAGCTCAGATAGATGTAAACCATCAGAGACTATGCCTGGACACTTTCAACAGTAAACTTGAAACTGCATCAGAATATGATAAGTCTTGTCAAAATCTTCTCAATGGAACAGTGTCAGATAGAAAACAACTTTCAACATTTGTACACAAAGGAACAAGTAGTCCAGATGATCAAAAATCATTATTTCCAGGAGAAATTAGCTATTTCATATCAATATAGATTCAAGTTAGAGCTCGAGATAAAATACATCAATGATGTTAGACGTTATCAATAAGTGATGGTTAATCCAGAACACTATTTGACAAAGAGGTGGCTCCTAGCGATGATGGAAGTTTAATAGAATGGCGGTTCCAAAGCAACATGCTAAGCGCAATTTCCCCCTGGAATCACAAATCAATGATAAAGATGAAACTCTAGCATTTCTGGACGAAAACTGCAAAGAATGGAAGTTCAGGTATTCATTTTGGAAGAGCAATCAAATCCACTACCTGACTAGGGGATGGAGCAGGTTTGTTGAGGAGAAACAATACAAGCTGGAGATGTTGTTTCCTTCCAGAGGTGTAAGGCCAATGGCAAGCTCCATATCAGTGTCACTCATCGTCCAACTTATTCACGACCCAGTGCAGACAGTATCAGACAGTATCGGATGCCAAAATATAGCTTATTATTCTCCTTTTGCACACTCGGTTGTTAAGCCGCAGGAGAGGCCTCTGTATTTTTACAATAAGAAATCGGTATTGCCGTAACATTTATAACCCTAATTTATATTAATATACCAGGCTTCAAAAACCTAGCAAAGTCAGTAGCAAAAAGAGCAAGCAAGAACAACAATGGACCAGCATCTAGATTTGTCAAAAGAGTTGAAGGAGTTGTGAGACTGTAGGTAAAAACAGTGAACCCTGTATCAAAAGCTATACTCTTTTCAAAGAATGCCCTAATTGAGAAATTC
Source organism: Larix kaempferi (assembly GCA_027924585.1). Taxonomy (NCBI): domain Eukaryota; kingdom Viridiplantae; phylum Streptophyta; class Pinopsida; order Pinales; family Pinaceae; genus Larix; species Larix kaempferi. Next base: position 13,294,028 of record BSBM01000099.1, read on the forward strand.
ATGGGATCTGGCCTAACCCTAAAACCCTAGACTCTAAGGTCAAAAAAAACAATGGCCTCCAATAATAACTAACGCATTTGAATGCTTCTACTATGGAAGACAGAAAAGCTTCAGGTACTAACAGCCATCTAGATTCCAGCAAAATTACGAATACAAACTAAAATATGTTCAGAACATTGGCAACATTTCTAAAACTCCTAAAAATATCAAATGGGTAGGTAAATCAGAAGGTACAAACCTCAAGAAGTAAACCGAATCCAATCTTCTGCAATCTGAGCTGCGCTGCCCAGTCCCTGTTTCACCTTCAGAAAGACAAAAACGAATACTAGACCAAGGGCAATGGTTTTAAGTCTTCAAAACAGTCATCTACTTTTCTGAGGGTATTATTTTTAAAATTAGCTGGATTTACTAAGCTTGAAAGCTTAACTAAAATAATATCAATAATAATTAATGTGACAAAATAAGGCCAACAAGAGAAAACAGTAAACCTAATTTTGTTCTCTATATTTACGATTATTTAATCCTCTTTCACCTTATCACCGATCTTTACATTCACACCTTCATCCCTTGTAGGGTTAGTGGTGAGATGTCCACACCAACTTCACAAGTCCAACACTTACTAATTTGTGGGTTTATCATTCTTGAAAATACACTTAGTAAGTTGTGGGTTTATGATTCTTGCAAATACACTTAGTAAGTTATGGGTTTATGTATTATAAGTTATGTTTTCGTTTAGATATATTAATGTCTTTAACATCACTATTAGAGGCATAAGAGTACAGTTTAATTTTGGGGCATTTACTTGGAGCCCGTCATTCTCCAATATACCATAAATGATATCCACACTAACGTTATGTAATTGTCATAATTTCCTCATGAATCTCCCACTCAAATGTTCCATTTAGTGCCATTTATATATCATGGGATTGGATTAGTTGCTTAACACAAAGCAGGTTCATATTTAGAATGCCATGTATTCTTGTAAATGGGAACCTATCTACTTGTTGTTCCGACCAACTCAATTGTAGATCAACATGGCTCAAGAGAGATGGGAATGACCCCAACATGAGCTACACCAAAATGATAGTTTGAACTAGTATGAGTGAAGCAGGTATTAATCTTAGTCATGAAATGAACTGAATGTTCTGATCAACTTGAGTACCTGCCATCTTTCTCAACGTAGTCTTTGTCCTTGCATCGCCCCACTTTTTGTTCTCCGATTTAGCATAAGTAGCATCCATATTGACATTATCCAACTATCAGAATGTCCTCATGAATCTCCCACATGAATGTTCCATCCAATGCCATCTATATGTCTTATGTGCATCATCTTTGTATCAATCACCACTTATTCTTAGAGTGCCCTTGTCCAACAATTCCACCTTAACCTGTTCCTTCTTTAGACATGCAACAAAACAACTCCCAATACCCCATCCCCAATGTAAATCACAACATTCAAATCCTACAATGCAGTAAAATAAGTTTCCCTTGAGAATGGTAATGCTACAAAGAGCAATGAGAACATATTGGTGTATTTTTACAATTATGACCATTGTGACTCAACACTCATCTCCTTCACTACCTTGTATATATATTTATTATTGAGATGTTTCTCCATGGAGGAATTACGATTACTCTAATCAAAATTAGCAACTACATCGCAGTTCCTTTCGTCTCCCTTGAATATTGCAAGTGCATAGGTAGCCACATACTCCCAAACATTATTAAGAACTCATTCCAATCCTTAAATCTATTTTTCCTATTCTACAACTTACAAATCACTAATTTCTTGCATTGGATTCTTGAGAAAATTCGTGGCTTTAGATGCCAATGTGTGGAAAAAAAATCCCCATTGGAGTGGTCATGGGTCAACCAAGTCTCAAGACAATAGTCATGGCTCTACAGATTTCCCAAGTGGAAGTGCAAGGAAACAAAATATTAAGAACGAATTTGTCAATGTCTTTGGTGGCAACCATGGCTTCCTCTGCCACTCCCCTCATGCACTCAGGAAGAAGACTCAACTCTTTAAGTATATGCATGTGAATTCCATATTCTCTTACCATATTTCCCTTCTCTAACAACCTTATAGCTTCTTCTGCATCAAATTTATAAGTGTTACCATTTCTTCCTTCGAGCTTCTAAAATTCATGATGTTGAACACCTACATGCCGACACACCTAACATCAAAGTCATAAAAATTTAGACTCGGTCCAAAGCAACCATTTCCTATGTTGGGACCATTGAGACAATGCCTCTCACAATGAAGGAGGCACTACTTTTGCAGGGTGATAGATTCCTCGTTGTTAGCAATGTAAGACGAAGAGCGACTAAGGCGGTAATCGCTAGCTACACAAGTTGAAGACATGAAACAGATGGATTAGCCAACTATTGCAGGGGGAGGTAGGGTGGTGTAGATGATGGATAGTGCAGGAGGATGGATGATTAGGGGTTTAGATGATGACAAATGTAATTGTCTAAAAGGTTTGTTAGACAAATAAAAGACACCACTTTTATTGTAACCTTTGTAATAAAGAATAGAATAGACTTCCTTGTAGTCATCAATGGTTGGGGTGGTGTGAACAGATGGCAACATTTATTTGGCTTTTGAGACAAATCTCGTAAAATTCATTCTCATATAATAAATGCCTTATGATGTAATTAATGAATAGTTTAATCAAACAGATATGAAACAATGTGATTTAAGGGGTTAATTCAATTGGTTGCCATTAATGTTGTTGGGTATTTGACTAGTTTTGTGTCAATAAATGTCCAATTTGAATCCACCTAAATTAAATGTAGTAGTTTATGTTGACAAATTTATTAGGAATACCATCCAAAATTGTGAGAAAGTATCGAAAAAAACATAAAACAATGCATAGAAAACATATTTCTTTGATAATAATCCTAACATATTGATAGAAATTGCCCCGGGGTGTAGACCAGTTGGTGATAGGGCGCACTATTGTGTTAGAGAATTCTTCCTATGGGTAGTTAAATTTTCTCATAAATCAAACTAGACTCCTAAGTGTTTAGCTTATGTGTAACGTCCCCCTCACCCAATCCGACCATGGGGAGGGGACACTGGCCAAATCTAGGCTCTCAAATTTCGCCCCAAGTCCATAATACGATTTTCAACAAATGCAATGTGTGCATAAATGTAAATAAACATGCACATCGGAATTAAAATCTATCCACACACATCTAGCATGCAAATACACAAGCATAACATTACAGGCATGAAATAAAAACACCTCATAATCAAATGCATAAGAATACTTATCTTTATCCAATGCAGATCCAAGCAACTGGCTGTGTAAGAGCATTTTTCCACCCAACCATAGGCACTCCGTCCAGCATATACTCTTTATGTTGGGAGGCCACCCCCAAGTTGGGCTATGAGGCCACTAGGGCGAAGGAAACACCTACAGGATTCTATCTCTCAGCCCACAACCCATTCTACTCTATGTGCTTAGCCAAATGCTCATACAGAGTTCTATAGGGGTCTCACTCAGCCCTCACAGCCTTGGCTTCCACAATACCTTCCCCACACAACACCCTTCTAGCTCAGGCATCCCCTTCACCGATTCACGGTTCTCTTGGGCAATCCATCTTGCTGGGTGCTTCCAGTCTGTGCATAGAAGAAGTACAACACGATATTGGTTGCTATAGAACCACCTGTAGCCTCAGTTTGTGGCTTCTCAAGCACCTATGAGCAGCATAACTACATGGGTAAGGGTTCCTAGCTTTCCCAACCCCTCTACTCACCTACAACCAACTATTTTCACTTCCCCATTTGCAGCATTGTCTCCAAATTCGAATTTCTGGGTTCAAAACAATATGGTAAGTTTATGGACAGCAATGGAGAGCTCTACATCTCTGAATCTACGTGAAAGAATAATAATGAGAGAATGAGGGTTGACTCCAGAGGATATGAGAAAATGGTGAAAATACACCTGACATAACTTCTTCCAATAGAGAAAGGACTCTGGCAGCTGTAGAATGACTCATGTCATGACAGAACTGTCACAAAAGTGCAGTCAATCCCATGCTTCAATAACTACATGAGGTGACTTTTCCCAACAACCACACACATGCATTAATGATTGGGAAAATGGTCAAAAAATGAGCTAATTGGCTTATTCTCATCACATGACAAAATTTTGGGTGAGTTCTAAGGTTGACACTTGGCAACAAGGGTTTAGTCACCCATGGCCCCCTTTCATCTTCCCCTCTAGTGGAATCATAGCCCCTTTGGTGCTCTCTACACAAACAGTCTTGGACCATTTTATTATCTTTGCACATAATATTCTAAAACAGCATAAAATCCAACCAAACCGTCCAAATAAGATATATACATCATACATGCCTATACATTCACTAGTCGAGCCTTGGCCTTGAGCTCCGCACTAGGAATTCACACGACATATTTACATCATTTACATAATTTTGGATAATTACTTTTCAAGTCAAAACTATGGGTATTACATTATGACAGAAACAAAACAAATAGACACTAAACTCTTCATAAATCTAGTTCAAGCATAAACTAACAAGTTGTGAAAAAGTGAAACGGATAGATGACATACCTTAACTTTGATGGTTGTCCTCGCTTCTCTTGAATTGCTCCTATTATGGTCCTTGATTATGGGCTTGAGAACTTGTTAAACAATAAAAAACAATACCTTTTCCAAAGCAGTATATATAAACCAAAATTTAGCTATGAAACATAGACAATCTCATGCATTCACCATTAAAGACATGAAATGGGAAGAATAGGCTAAGTTATCTTATTAGAGAAACCAAAGAGATTACAAGTGTTTATATCTTTATTTCCAAAGCAATGGCACTTCCTTCCAAGCTTCTCCTCTTGCTACCTCTGCAAAACTCCTAAGACCATAGGTTTGATGCCTCCAATTGTTCTCCCCTTAGCTCATGGATGGCCTCCTTCTTATAGGATTTGGGAGGCTAACCACTAAGAGAGGATGATGGATCTAGGTGAGTAAATGGTGGATCAAAGAGTTGAACTAGGCTAAAGAAGGAGAGTGAGGTGAGATTCAAAGGAAATCCTAATCCCAAAAATATTTCTCTGAAGTCAAGATCCACAATCCAAGCAATGAGGTTGTTGAGGAATTTCTGCGCCCTCTAGACTGAGCATAGCGCGAAAATGTTGATATTTTCGCACCCCTGCAGCTATGCACGACATGAAAAATGTTGTATTTTTGCGCCTTGCACCATTAGTAGGGCGCGAAAATATGGGTAAAGTAGGCTTGATGATGTGGCATTCGGTCATCATGAGTTGGATTTGTCTCCAAGTTAAACTAGGGAGGGGACCAACATGGTGAAGGTAGCTCTTAACACTTCTTAGGTGGTACGTCCATTACATTCTTCATGGTGATGGGACACAAAGACTCGAAATGGCACTTAAAGTGACAATTTGAGGTATAACATATGCGCCCTAAAGTGTGAGGTCAGAAGAAATATGATGGACAAAACACTTTACAAATAAATGAGTCTGCAAAGATAGCTGAAAGGATACTGGAGAGGAGCTGCAAGGAAACATCAACAATATGTCAAATCACTCTGAGGCGAGCATACCCATGCTCAGTACAACAGAGGCAAACATGGTTGTCGACCAATACAATATAGATAAGTGATAGTGCTGATGGAAAAATGACTGAAGACAGATCATGGCTACTAGACTACAAGCATAGATCCATGATATAATAATGACACGACCATGACCAATACAAAAGTGGATCTATGTGACAGGACATGATGTCACCAACATAATGTCTATGTGGGAACCTACTCAAAGATCGCCATCACAACCTGGATGTAAAAGAAACATCAAAACCATCCAGGGTCTTCTACCCAAACCCAAAGCGATACGAATCTAACCAGGTGATTACAAGGTGTTGAAGTCGAACATGGCAGAGACTACTTGATTATCGGCCAATGATGTGAACCGTTAACAAGTACGAGGGAAATCACCAATGATGACAATGATCCCCAAGGTATCTCTAGTACAACCCAACGAATGTGAATAAGGATTTTTTGAGTTTGAACATTCTAGGGTTATCCGATCAGAGGTCAATAATGGAAACAAACTGTCGAATACGAGGAAACCTGCCATTGAGGCATGCAGGTACTAAGGTACTACGGTTGGTTCTTAAGCCTAATTCCTTGATGATGAGTTGAAGTCGATAGGAAAAGACTCGTTGAAGGAGGGCCATAATGAATCCCACATCATCGACATGAAACCGATATAGGAAAGAGGTGTGGAGTAATGGATCAAATGAGCATGGACTAACACAAAAGGCGGAGGCTGACAATATTGCAGAAGGTTGACTCAGGTTAACACTGATCCTTTGAACATATAACAACATGAGATATGACTTGGTAGCAGGGATTAACAGAGGTAACAACCAAAAGGCGAGATGACTCAAGTTAAGATATTGATTAAAAGACGACTCACGATTGTAGTTATGACCCAGATGTATATTGAATACCCAAAGAAGACAAGGTGTGGATGCATGCCAGGTTCAAAGGTAACGACTCATAGGCTCCCAAAAAGATAGACTTGGCGTATTCCCCCATTTCCCCCATAATGTTTGACGAGTACCTCTTTTTATTTTAACGAGCTTGAGGAGGATAACAGATGCTCGATATAACTCGCCTTTGGGTGAGTCCAACCTTATACATTTCACGAACCCAAGGAAGGAGAGGTTCGGTTCCATAAGGATCCTTCGATGTTTAATTTCATGAGTCTAAGGAAGGAAAACTCGACGATTTTTCATGTTTAGGGAGTCTAAAAAAATCTAAAGAGGACTCCAATGTTTGACTTTTTCGTAAAAGTTAGTCCCCAGACCTGAAAAAGTATAAAATAATATCCAAAGGAACTCTCCTAGTCAAAAGCTGACTAAGGTATACCTTTCTCGTAAATTGTCTAAACGGTCTGAAAAAGGGATAACCTACCACCGAATAGACGACCCTTCAAATACTTTTAAAAGTGTGAAAGAGACAAGTGCACTTGGAAATCTTTTCTTGATCGGGGTGTCTGAAAAGAAATTAAAGAAAACTCAAGTGGTTCCATTTTCGTGAGTTAATCACCTTAGTCTGAAAAAGGGATAAAATAATACTAAGATGATACTTTCCTCATTGTTTTACGAGCACAAGTAAAGCGGACTAAGCTCGACACTTTTTTCTTGAGTTTAACAAGCACGACTCAAGTGTAAAAAACGCTTGGAATCTCTTTCATATTTCATATCTAGAGCACGAAAGAGAAAAAGTGAGCTAGAAGAAGGTCAAATAAATAACTCCACTGGTGTGAATAACTTGGATAAACCTGTTGAAACTTGGTCAAAAACCCTAGAAACAACATTAGAAGATAATAATTGTGAAAATAGACTCAAACAAAGGTCATTAATGAAAAATTAGGCAAAAATGACTAGTTGCATTATATAAAAGAGGATAAAATGAAAAATTACCCATTGTTATTTGGTCATTTTCACCTCGAGAGGAATTTTACCTTGGTTGGGAGCCAAATTTCAACTGAAGAAATCGAGAGATCTAGGGCACCGTTTGAGCCACCGTTTGAAGCAGGTTAGTCCTCTCATCCTACTCTTTCATTCAATGAGTTAGTTGTTTGGTTTCATGTTGAATTGAGGATTTGCAAGGGGCCTAGGGGAAAAAAACTTGAGCCTAGAAATTTTCGCGCCCCCTCTACATCGAGGGCTCAAAAATTCCTAAAATTTCGTGTTATGGTCTTTGTTGGGGACGCGAAAATTATTATTTTTCGTGTCTTCAGTAGGATCCAAGGCAAGAAAATACGCAGAGTTGAATTTTCAAAAGTTTGTCCTCAATTCATTTGGAAAAAATAGGTTCCAAGATTCTAACTGGAAGTTCCTTTGATGATTTCCAGGGGTTTCCAAGAGAGAAAAGAAAGGATGATTGAGTGGAAAGAAAGAGAACATGAAGGGGAGGATCGAGCTGCTCTTAATGATGACAACACTCTATCTGCACTAAGAGAGTGGATTGTTGAAATTTTTCAAAACAAGAGGGATATGAAAACAAGGGAAGCTCCTAAATCACATAATACAGATGTGGGATGGGGATATACAAGATTTATGTATAGGGGAGCACATCCTTGAAATAGAACTTGAGTATATCTATTTTTTGACCGGTCTCTGCAAGAGAGGGGCATGATTCAATTTGGCAGGGCACCGCAGTACTGAAGAGACCACAAAGACCTATATATCCCAATACTGTAGACAAGGATCGCGAAAAAAGAGTGGGAAAGTGCGTATATATAACTGATGTGATATATCTTCCTTTGAGGATGATCTTGTACACTCTTGCTCGGGTGGTGGGAAGTGTAGGGGCCCATTATGCTGCCAAGGCTCAGATGACCTATGTCTCGGAATGTCTCGAACCTAAACTATTCAACCGGTGTGAAGGGGTCTTGGTTAACATCAAAGACCAAGTGACTAAATGTAACAATGGAAGCATCAAACAATTCGGATATGGGAGTATCTTGGTTACCTTTTTCTTAGAGAGGGTACCTTTACTACACCCACAGATAGAGAGACCTCACTGTCCTCCATCTAATCCACGGATGGGGAGGTGGAGTGATTATGCCGGGTGGCTTGGTGGACCACAAGTCTTAGCATTCGGCGAGGACTTCTTATCTTGGCTTGAGGATCAAATTGTGATGATAGAGGATTATCCCTATGTTGGAGTAGACTTCCACTACGACATTGACTCAGTGCTGCTAGAGGATGATAACTGGGACGAGTCAGGTATGTGACCTTCCAAAAAAATTGTTTTTGAATTTTTTTCAAGTTATATATATATTATTTTATTTTCCAATGCGCAAAAGATCTAACATATATGCATGCATTGTTGCAGATCACGGACCGGTGAAGCCGACAGGATCTTCACCACTGCGACAACGAGGGGCAGAGTACCAGCAAGAGGAAGATGAGGCAGGGGGATTCCACGATGTGGAGCGGAATCTCGAGGGATTGACCATGGGTATTCCTCCGATGAGGATGCCCGAGTTTCCTTATCATCTTCAGTGGCATACTGTGGGTGTGTCGAAGCGTATTGGCAGATTGCTCCGTCGTGTTGCTAGGGAAATGGTGTGCTATCATGAGCACTGTGCTCCCTGTGACTAGTTTTTAGTAGTAGCTTTTGTTAGCGGCGTTTACATGATATGTAGGCCAAAGTGCCAATTTTTGTATGGGTTATGATCCCAATTTTTGTCATTTGACACATTATGATACTATATGTGACACGATAAGTTTTTTTTACATGATATACATATGGATCGATCTCTATTTTTTACCTACGATGACTTGTATGTTACATTTTTACACGTGTTATCATGATGATATTGATTATGTGTGAGATAGATGCCAATCCAACATGTAGCTAGCTAACAAATCAACTACTGTGTTAAATTGCCTTGGAATGTGTTGATATAGAATATAATCAAATGATCATTCAAGGAGGCATACCCTTCTATAGAGATGAGGTAATATGGGATCGCAGACAGTATAAATGTGGTTTAGTTGAGATACCACAAGTTGAGATTCTAGGTAGACTGTAAGATGATGGATTCCGAGAGAAGATACTTCAGTTAGAAGTCCAATAACTGCATGATACTCCGCTATGTTATTCGTTGCAGGGCCTAAGCAGGTTCCACCCAAAGACATCAATTCTCCAATAGGGTAATACAATACCCATGTTGCAAAAGCAAGGTTTTGGGTATGTCGACTAGCACCATCTGCAAATCCGAAGTATGCTGACATCTGCACACAAAAGCACAAGTCGTGATAAATAGTTTTGGACGAGATAGGATCCCGACACGCAAAAAAATGAATCAAAATCACACTATAGATACACTATATACAAAGTGTTTTACGCAGGATGAACCTACACATACAATATCTTCAGGTAAAGCCCATTACGGGGCTATCCCAAAGGTGTGCCATCACAGTCAACTAGTTCTTAAGCACCCTTCTCTAACACTCATTTGATAACGTAGGGATTGTACCACATGGATTCTAATTTTCCTTTACCTAATTTGTCGTGCATTTGGTCATAGATTAAGACTAGGTCATCTTCATTGAAAACGCGAGGTTTAACGGATTTATCATATTAAGCCTTAACGCGCTTTTTATGAGCCTCGTTGGCGAGCGCAGTGTCGTAATGAGTTTCATCAAGCTTAGTTAGGTATAGAAACCATTCTTCCTCAGTAGTCGTGTTAGGTAAGAGTTCAACGACTAATTTGAGGGATGGTATTTCACATTCAATCAGAAGGATTGCTTCCAAGCCATAGACCAATTGAAATGGTGTAAAATCGGTCGCATTTTTTACTGAAGTCCTGTAGGCCCAAAGAGAGGAAAATAGAGCTAAGTACCATTTTGATTTTTGGATTCCCACCATGCGTTGGATCATTTTTGTCAAGACATTATTAATTGCCTCTACTTGTTCGTTTTCCTGGGGGTAATAAGGGGATGAGTTTTCATGACAAAAACCCAATTTGGAACTTAGTTCATCCATTGTATGATTCCTAAAATGGGAACCATGATCAGTTGCGATGGCTTGTGGGACTCCAAACCTCGCGATGATGTGATTGAATATGAAAAATGTTGTCGTTTTTCCATCTTCTGCATATGTAGGCATGGCTTCAGCCCATTTGGTAAAATAGTCAACAACGACGATGACATAACTATGCCCCCCGACTAAAGTAGGCTTACAGTGCATGAAATTGATCCCCCATTTTGCAAAGGGGCCGGCGACAATAATGGGGTGAAGTGGAGCTGGGTGGGAACGCTTCTTGGAATGGAAGAATTGGCATGGAGGGCACTTCTTGACCGCTTCAATACAATCTTTGAAGATGGAAGGCCAGAAGCAGCTCACGCGTAAGATTTTCTAGGCTGTAGCCATCCCAGAAAGGTGACTACCATAAGCTCCAGAGTGGCAGTCATTGAGTATGTGTTCGGCTTCATCAAGAGTTAAGCAACGACATAAAATGAAATCGATAGCTCAAAGGTATAAAGTATCACTAATGATGAGATAGTATTTGGCGTGGTGGTGGATACGACGTCGCTCATCACGATTGAGGTCGGGTCGAAAGCTTTGGGTTTGGAGATATAACACTATGTCTTCGTACCATGGATCAGTCGTGCCAATAAGGAACAAAGACTCATCAGGAAGAGAGCCGATGGGCTCAGATTGATCATTGACACGGGGCAATGCGCAAATAAGTTCAATAAATACCAAGGATTTTGTGTATTTCGCTTTGGCAAACACCAAATTGAACTCCTAGAGAACTACAATCCAACGGGAGTACTTGCCCCCTAGCACTTAACGTCTTAGGATACAATAACGATGGTCTTGCGGAGTAAAATTTAGTTTAAGAACCTCTGGACGACAAAAACGGTTGCTAGAGCTAGTTTCTCCACATGTGAGTAACGTGTTTCAGAGTCAATGAGACTCTTACTGAGATAGTAGACCACATGTTATTGACCACTATTGTCTTCTTGTACGAGCACCATGCCAATGGTGGTGGTAGAGGCAGCGAGATATAACATGTAATCCCGTGTATAATTGGGGGGTTGTAACACGGGAGCATTGGTCAGGGCCTTTTTCAAATTGTCAAAAGACTGTTGGGCTTCATCATCCCAAATGAAAGGAACGTTTTTCTTGAGAAGCCTCGTGTATCCCCGAGTGATCTTGGAAAAATTGTAGACAAAGCGACATAAAAAGTTCGCATGCCCTTGCAAAATTTTGAGTTCTAGTATGTTAGATGGTGAAGATAAAGCTAAAATAGCTTCAACCTTCAGTGGATCAAGGTGAATGCCATCCTTGGAGATTATGAACCCTAACAATCTACCAACTTCAACACAAAATACACATTTGTGAGGATTCAAGCGAATGTTGCAGTGGCGACACTGTAGAAATATGGCACTCAGGTGATCTGGATGACCTTCGCGCACAGAAGAATGAGCGGGTAAGTCATCTAGATATAGTTTCACAACATGCTTGATATTGTGAAATGCGTAAGATATGGCCCATTGAAAAGTGGCTCCAGCGTTCTTGAGGCCAAAAGGTAACTTGTGATAGGCAAAGTTTCCCCATGGGTAGATGAAATTGGTCTTGTGTTGGCCTGTTGGGAGTATCTCAATCTGATTATAGCCGGAGAAGCCATCCATAAAAGAAAAGATGACGCTCTCGACACATTTATTGATAATTTGGTCGATAAAGGGAGTTGGATAGTTGTCTTTAGGACAGGCTTTGTTCAAATCCCTATAATAAACACAAACTCTAATTGTACCATGCTTCTTAGCTATAGGAACGATATTGGACACCTAGTCTGTCAATGGGATAGGATAGATAAAACCAACTCGAAGGAGCTTTTCGACTTCTGCTTTAATGGCCGCAGTTTTTCTGGGATGAACGGGTCGGAGTTTTTGCCAGATAGGTTGGGCACCGGGATAAACCTTGATTTCATGGACCACGATGGATGGGTCAATTCCCGACATTTCTTCATAACTCCATGCAAAAACATCGCGGAACTCCTTGAACAAGGCAGTATAAAATTCCACCTCGGTGGGTGGAAAAGTTTTGCCTAAATGGATACGCTCCACGATACCAGGTTTCGTTGATATGTCTATTGGAAAGGTTTCCATGATATTAGCAAATTTCCTTCGGAAAACACATTGTGCGTAAGGATGGGAATCTGAGATGTTTGGGCCATATTAGGTGAAACGGTGGATTTTTGGTTGGTATCTACCACGTGGATCGTAGGGAAATATGAGTGATGATGGTGGTATTTCCATGGAGGTTCATCGATGCTCACGATTTCCATAATAGACTCATCGGAGGGAAAAGTCTGTAAAAGGGAATCAAAATAGGGTATAAGGGTGAGTTGATCCAAGATGGGAGAGGTGCCACCGACTAGTGGTCAATGGAGTCGATACAATTAGAAGCATATTGAATCGCATGATATGTTTCTTAATTGAGGTTCAAAGGCATACAATCACCAATGGTTTCTTACTCTGAGGGACTCGGTATAACCCAAGAATCATTAGGTTTGTGGGATTGAAAAGTACTCGAAGAGATCATGTTGATCGACAAGATTAGGGGTGGGAGCTCCGAGAATACTCCGATGACGTAGGAATCATTCAAAAGACCAACACCAATGTCTTCATAGTGATGCTGAGATTGTGTCAATAACAGGACATTGTTGGTGGTGTTGGAATAGATATCTAGAGTGTAAAAATCTAACTGATCAATGGTGACAATTTTCCCTTGATGAGGAAATTGTACCAAACGAAAAATTGAAGATGCTACAACGATCATGGCATAAAACCAATTACGACCAAGTAGGATGTTATAATCTAATGGAGCAGCTACAATTTCGACGTGGATGGATATGGTTTTGTCCCCTAGTTCTATGGCGAGTGATGGGATGAGTCCGTAAGGTTGGAAACCATGGTCATCAAAAGCTTTCAAAGTAATAGGAGATTGAGTTACCTCCAGAGAGCCGATAGCTCTCCAGCAAGACAAAGACATGATAGAAGTGGAAGCACCTTCGTCCAAAACGGTATGATGGATGTTGTTTCCACAAATTTTGGTATGAATTTGAAAATCCAACTGGTGAGAAAGTCTTGGCTTAAAATATTCCAAATTAAACATAATTGTGTTGGAAGAGTCTGGGTCAACAACTCCGAGTGCTGACAACAAGGTTCTATGTTGAGTAGGGAAATGCTGTAGAACTTTGAGAGTGGACATTGCACAAGGTGCTTAAGCTAAATCCTCAACAATATTGTAATTTTGGGCAGTTCGCACGCTTGGATTGAACGTCGCTTTTCGAATGGTGGCCTTTGGTGGGCGCAACACAGTGTTAGTAATAGGACTTTCGATATGCAGAGGGCCAATAGGGGGAGGAGTAGAAGGAGGATATTCCATGGGAGATTTATGTTTTGAATTCCCCTTCTTGTTTGAATTGGGAATAGAATCATACGTCTTTGACCGAGTGGATGTATGGACAGTCTCGTTACCCATCATGAGGATGTCGCGGTTTGAGGATGTATCTGGTTGGGTAGGATCGTTTGGATTTACCCCTTGCAGGGGGTGTGTGCAACCATTTGTTGTTGTTGGGATGGGAAAGGGTCAATTAGGACGACCGGGAGGGAAGAACCTTTCATAAATTTGTTAACTTCCTCTCGATAAGGACAGTCTTTTGTATAGTGGTATTCCTTGCAAATAAGGAAGGGGAACTTATCGTTCCATTTGGGTTTGTTTTCAACATTGGTTTGTTGTGGTTTGGGGTTTTCTTGCTAAGGAGAAGATTTTTTGGATTTCCCTTTATTATTCTTCTTTTTCCCTTCGGATTATTGTGATGAGGATTGAACCGCGTTCACCTCGGAGGTCGGAGCAGGAGAAGTAGTGATTTTAGCTGCAACCTGGTTTTGAAGTGGAGCAGAAGTGTTTTGTTTCCCACTAGATTTAGTTGCAGGCTGGGCCTTCACGAAACCAACTACACCATCGATAAGAGGTTCGGTAGCGGGCCTGGGAGGATCACCAGTGAGGCGAGGGGCATGAGGGATCAATTCATATAGAGTTACAGATTGGGAGTAAACCAAGTCCAGATACCGAGCGCGACTGATCGCCTGCTCTTCTGTAATAGCCCCGCCCATTGCAACATCCCTAGTAATAGGTAGCGGTAATGACTTTGTGAACCAATCAACTAATAATTGGGAGGGGATAGGAGCCTTAATTAATATTCGGTGTCTCCTCCACTCGCGAACATGATCAAAGATGTGAGTAGAAGTGGATTGTCGCAACGAAGTTAAGACGTCCCTGTTAGTTTCATATCGAATGGGAAGCTCGAAATGTGTCAAAAACTACATGGAAAGGGAGTTGAAATCTCGGAAAGAGTATTGTGGCAACTCGATATACCATTTAGCTCACCGTTCCAATGAGTGTTCATTGGAAGAGCCTTAATTGTATGGATTAATCCATTAATGAATTCAAAGAACATCAAAGATCGAATTCCATGACGTGATTTTTTGGGTCTTCCCCGGGTTTGGCACTGAATTTTGGGATATCCGATGTTAGTTTAGTAGGAATAGGTGGCCAATGTGGTTCATGCCAAATGGGATTGTTTATCAATCTTGACAAATCGGGCAGGTCCAATGTTGTCGGGAAGGGAAGTTGTTTATTAGGTTGCGGGTATGAATAGTATTGGTGGGGTGTTGGAACACATGTCGGGACCTGCACTGCAAATTGTTGCATATTATCCCCATACATGTTACCCGTAGGGTACTATTGGAAGTTATGTGAGTTAGGGACCATGGGGTTAACTGGTTGTTGGTTGGGAATCATAGGATTTACCAATTGATTCGGAATCAAATTGTAGACTGGTTGTTGAAAATGCTACTAGGTGGGATTGAATGGTGTGGATACAGGGGGTGGTGGGACCCATGTATGGTTCCCAAATCCTTGATTGTGTGTATTAAATGCAGCTTGAGTAGGGGGGGTCTCTGAAAAGGTGGAGCCCATGGATTGTCCGTTTCGCCTTGATTGAGAGGCGAGGTTTGGGGAGGTGGGATCCATTGATTGTTTGAGACACTAGGATTAGGTAGCCCAGGATTCAAATTAGGGTTAGGGGGGTAAAAAGATTGATATTGATTTGTGTGCCCCCCGATAGGATTCTGGTTATGAAATGTATGTTTCCCCCCAGTAGGTGGGATTTGTGGTCCCCATGAAGGAAGTGGACCTAACGGAGGAGGTTGGTTATTGGTCCCACTTGGGGCACCAACAAAAGGTTGTACTCCAATAGGTGGGGTTTGTGGTCCCCACAAAGTAGATGGTCCTAATGGAGGAGGTTTGTTACTAGTTCCGCTTGGGGCACCAATGAACGGTTGTCCTCCATAGATAGTATATATTATGTCTAACGATTGATTTTCAGGCACTACGGGTGTTCTAACAGTGGGAATAGACGACCTTCCAACATAAACATTTGAAGAGATTGGCTGTGCAGGTTGGATGGCTGCATGATTAGTACCGATTTGTGAAGATGAGTGTGCACCAATTCCAGATGATATGGGTAACAGAGGGAAAGTATAGTTTGTCCCCTGACTATAAATTTTCCCTGAAGAATAACCAAGGATTTCATTTGGTAGAACATGAGGGGAAGGTTGAAGGGGAGTTCCCGGTGTTAATTGCATAGGCACTGGAAAATTGCGAAAATCATTGAGGGCTTGGCCCAGAGTCGTGTTACATAATGATGAAGATGGATCAAAAATGTTTCTTGTCCCTGGATCATCAGATAAAGGTTCGAAATAATCCAATCCATGGGTCCAGATTGACCTACAAACAAAGTGCCATAGGTAGTATCATATGAGGTGGATTGGAGGGATCTGGAATCACGAGGATTTACCACTTTGGATGTGGATGTCAATGGGAATTGTGAGTTCAAAGCCATTATTTGTGCAGCTTCACATCTAAATCTGTCCGTCGTCGTGCGTTTGTGGGCTAAACTAACAAGTTCTGCTCGTTTGGATGCCATGATTTCATGGCCCGTAGGAAGATCAAGAGAAGGCATTCTGAATGATCTATTACTAGAAGATCCAAATTCATAGATAGGCATAATCGGGATAGTAGGCATGACAGGTGGGGTCACCAACTGTACTAAAGGTTGGTTAAAATTTGCAGCTAATTGGATCGTCGTATAAGGGAAAGGATCAGATTCCTTGATAATCTCAATATATCCTTAGGGGAGATCATTTTGTGATGGCATCTCCGGAGTGATACTAGTTTCCAAAGTGATAATAGCTTCCGACACAACATCGGCTTGTGGTGTGACACTAATCTCAAGTGCTACAATGGTTTCCAATGTCGTACTAACTTCTGGTACTACACTAGTTTCTGGTACTGCACTAGTTTCTGGTACTACACTAGTTTCTGGTACTGTACTAATTTATGGCAGTGTAGTAGTTTGGGATACTGAGCATAGCGCGAAAATGTTGATATTTTCGCGCCCCTACAGCTATGCACAGCGCGAAAATGTTGTATTTTTGCACCTTGCACCATTAGCAGGGCACGAAAATATGGGTAAAGTAGGCTTGATGATGTGGCATTCAGTCATCATGAGTTGGATTTGTCTCCAAGTTAGACTAGGGACGGGACCAACATGGTGAAGGTAGCTCTCAACACTTCTTAGGAGGTACGACCATTATGTTCTTCATGGTGATGGGACACGAAGACTCGGAATGGTGCTTAAAGTGACAATTTGAGGTATAACAACTGTTAAGGCACTCATTGTAGTGTTGCTAGTTCAAACCTCGATTAATCTCGTGTATCGTGTGTGGGGCAGTGCTGGTACGCCTAAGGGTATATAATGGTAGTGAATTGAAATCGACCTTATGTCACGTGAGTACAAGCTCAACCCTAATTGCTTATTCCCCTGGGCTAAAAAACATATTGATAAAAAAAATTTATTATTATAAATAGAATAATTTAAAAAAAAATACTAAACTTATTCAATTCATGGATATTAAAAAAAAATATTTCAACATTAAAATTATTAAAAAGTACAATATATTATCATGTATCAATAATAAGAGTGTAACAAACTACATTGTAACAACATTAAAATAATGATAATACTAATGATAATAGTATAATGAAACTGCGTTGTAACGACATTAAAATAATTATATTATTGTCAGAAAAGCTAAAACCTGCTTGCTTTCTTGTATCATAGATAATAACAACCTAATGAAACTGTAGCGTAACAACATTTAAATAAATGTAAAGAATTTCACAAAAATTAAAGACACCTTGCCATCTTTTACCAAATCCACATGTATGCTCCCAAAAAACATGACGGAAAAAATTAAGAGAGGTATTTCTTCATATTCATGTTAATTTTTACTTTTTTTAAAGAATAATATAATAAAAATAATAAATAAATAAAAATATTCACCACAAAGGCTAAACATTATGGCAAATGTTGAGTTGTGTGTAAAGTCTATAGAGGTATCGGGGGAAGGCTATGCGGTTTGCGAATAGGGTTTCTGCAGGTCCAAAAGTGATCGAGGTTTTCGTAGGTCCAAAGGGTTTCTACTTGTGGTGAAGAGTGCTTTAAAAGGGTTTCCTATTCGTGTCAGTATTGTTTTCGTCAATAGATCTCTAGATGGGATATTATGAGCCATTGGTGGATTACAATGAGGATTCGTTGTTGGCAGAGGAGATTTTCGAGCATGTGGACTACCCATAGAGCCATGTGAAAGGGTATGGGGGGCTCTTAGGAAAGTGTTTTGTTGAGATGTCAGATCTTACTACCAAGGCAATTATTTTTCCTTCTCCAATATCAGACCAATCTCCTCCCACCTTTGATCGTTGTGTTAATAGTTTATCTTCTCTGAAAGAGGTTTCCTCTTAGTGTTGAGCCTTCGAAATCTCCTCTTTTGTTGGCTTTTACGATTATGGGTTAGTTCAGTAGGCCTGCTTTGAGCCAAATATTGGGTGTTTGGAGGTCCTAGAAGAGAGGGTGTCAAGCTCCATACCATCTCGAGAGGCTGTGTTGGGAAGTCTAGGGTTTGTAGGTTCAAACCTTAAGGAGGAAGATCTTTGTGGAGATAAGTGTTTGAAGGCAAAGGCGGGGACCAGGAGGAAGCGAAGGAAGGTTATTAAATCACGTTGAAGTGGCATTACTCTTGTCATAAGGAAAGATCTCTAGGTTGAACGTATAGCCTCACTCCTTGGAAAAACCCTAGTGGACAAATTTTTGGGATGGAAGATGGGTATTGAAAATCTTAATTCTTGGATCCAAAATCATTGGAGTCCTACTTTGGAGTATGGGCATGTCATCCATCTGCTGGAGAAAGGATGGATAGGGTTTTTTTTCCACGCATAAGAGGATACAAATCAGATCTTAAGGGGATAGTGGTCTGTGATAGAGACTTCCTATATTTAAAACCTTGGAATCTAGGGTTTGATGCACATGAAGAGTTTGCAAAATCGACGTCAGTTTGTGTGAAGTTGCCTCGACTTTCAGTGGAACTATAGAACGATAAATCCTTGAAGGAAATCGGCGATTCTTTGGATAAGTTTATTCTTGCAGATGATTCATAAAAATCCTCAAATGCTTGTTCTGTAGATAAAATTTTGGTGAATATTGATGTTAGCTTAGGACCATATGAGACTACGAAAAATTGAGGTGGGTTCCTTAAAGAGAGTGCAACTGTTAGATTATCAAAATTTCCCACTTTGTTTTGTACAGTGTCACTTGTATGGACACATGATCCAGTACTGTAATAAAAACTTTGCAAGGAAGGTTTGGAGAGTTAAAGAACCTGGGATTTCCTTAATCCCTGTGGCGTGACCTCCTCCACGAGAACTTACCTCCTATTAATTTGGGGCCTCTCGAATCTCATGGGAAGGAAATGACTCTATTTCGCTAATCTTGAAGAATCATTGTAACATTATGGAGGAGTTCCTTGTCGGTTCTTTTGTTATCCTAGTGGAAGGGTTGGAGTCTCCAATCCCTAGGACCCCTAAATTCTAAGATCTATCATCCTCTCGACATAATAAATTGGAAGAGGTGTGGAAGAAGAGCTTGGCTATTTTGGAAGATAGCTTGCACCACTCTCAATCTAGGGAGTCTTGGAAGGATATTCGTAATTCTCAAAAGCTTCTAATCAAAGATCCCTCCTCTATAGATGGGATTGATAAGCTATCTTGTCTTGAGGTTCCTTCCATTGAAAATCCTATTATTGGTAATGGTTTTTTCTCACCTATATTACACGTTGTCAACCTTTCAAATGATTTGGACAATAGTGTCCAGGTGCCTCTAGGGCCCACTGATGTTTTAGGAGTGGAACTTGTGTCTCCAAAGAAATGAGGTGGAGGACACTACCAACTCCCCCCTCGAACTACCTCTCATTCTCAAGGGATATATCAATATAGAGGTCTAGGTTTAGATGACTTAAAGGAGCCAGGGGTTTCAAAGGCAGGTCACAAATTAGCTATCAAACTTGCTCAAGCCAAAGTGGCCTAAGAGGCTAATAAGGCCAGGCAAAGTCTTTTCTTAGGGGTTATTAGAGCAATAAACACCCCTCAAGGGGTTGAGCGATTAAACTTCTTTCTTTGAATGTGAGAGTCTTAGGGGGTTGAGCCAAACAATTGGCCCTCAAAATATTAGTGCTCTTTAATCAACCTGATGTAATCTTCATTCAAGAAACCATGTTACTAGGACTCTCTGCAGAGAAAATATTGAAACGGTTTTTGTGAACTAGAATTTAGTATCGTTGGATGCTTTTGAATTTTCGGGAGTTTTGGTTACCGTTAGTCGTCATCCATTGAATTGATAAATTCTTTCGATGTTGTTTGAAGGTTGTGCATGGGTGTATATAGACAGGATCTGGGGAGGCCGATGCAACTTTGAATGTCTACGGTCCTTATGATAATCGAGAGGTTTTATGGAACTCTCTTATGGCAAAGGATTGGCTCAAGCACGAAATGCTCATTATAAGTGGGGACCTCAACCTCACTATGCACATAGGTGAATTATGGGGGTTGACGTTAAGAGTAGACAAACTAGCAGATTTATTTGTCAACTAATTTGAATCATTGGGTTTGGTGGATGTTGAGCCCCTCAATTTTAACCCCACTTGGGTCAATAATCGCTATGGAGATGCAGGTATATCAAAATGCATTGATCGATTTTTGATCCATCATATGCTCCTAGAGTCTCTCCGCAACTACCGATCTTGGGTCGAGACATCTAGAGTGTATGACCAATTCTCGATTGTGATCAAGTTAATTCTTGGCTCAGCCAAGCCTAAGGCGCCCTTTAAATACAATTCGGTTTGGGCTGTGGAGGATGATTTTAAGGAATTGGTGGTTGATAGTTGGAAGGAATTTGATCCTGGAGTGACGGAGTCTGCAAGCCATTAGTTTGCTAGTTCTTTAAAATTGGTTAAGGGCTGGGCCATCCCTTTGGCTCGATAAAGGTTGATTGCTAGAGATATGGATTTGAATGTTATTGAGCAAGAGTTGGAAGGTTGGTGTGGATCTTATTATGGTGGCACGTTTTTTGAAGAAGCCATTTCCTATATTTAAATACTGGAGTCCCAATGATCTAAATTGCTTCTGGAACAAGAAAATGATAGGAGGCCCCAAAGTCGCGCAGCTTGGTTATCCTCAGGTGAGCAAAAAACAAAATACTTCCACTAGTACGCCAACTATAGGAAGAATATAAACACGATCTGGGGTCTGAACGATGCATTAGGGAATATGGTTTCAGGATTTCAAGATTCGGTTGCACTTGGAGATAGTCATTTCTATAACCTTCTAAAAGTGTCGAATCACTCGAATATGGGGGATATTTTGAAAGTGATTTCCTTCTTTCACAAGATGGCGGAGAAGGAGGAAATGCTCAACTCTTCAAGGCGATCACCTTCAAGGAATTTTTAACGGTAATATCATCTTTCCAGAAAGAGAGGAGACATGGGATGAATGGTTGGCGCATTGAGTTTTTAATTGATTTTTATGACATGGTTGGTGTCAAACTCCTATGAATGGCATAAGAGGTTAGACAATATGGAAGGATACTGAGGAGCTTAAATTTGACTTTTCTCACTTTAATCCCCAAACAAGACAAGCCAGATTCCTTTTATGGCTTTAGATTGATTGGCCTTTGCAATTGTGCATATAAAATTATATCCAAGTTTTTGGCTATGAGAATCAAACCTTTATTGTCCAGGTATATCGGCCTTGAGCAGTGTGGATTTCTAGAGGGAAGGTTGATACACGAAGCCATTGGTTCTATGCATGAAGTGTTACATTCAATTAAAGTGTTTTTTCTCCTTGCTTTTGTGCTCAAACTTGACCTCTCAAAGGTGTATGGCTGTGTTTCATGGATTTTTCTAAGGTTGTTATTGTTTCATTTGGGGTTTTCTTATGGGGTATTTAGATGGTTGATAAGTTGTCTTTCATATTTTAGTTTCTCAGTTCTTATTAATGGATCAAATTCACCCTTATTTCAGTCTCCTCGAGGATTGAGGAAAGGGGATCCATTACCTCCATACTTATTTTTTCTCATTGCTGAGGGATTGAGCAGAGGTATTCACCAAGCAAGAAATCAAGGTAAAACTAAAGGTGTAAAAATTAGGATCTCTTACTATTTCTCACCTCCTTTTGGTCGATGACATCGTATTGTTTGGTTTGGGAACAATGAGGGATGGGCAAGCATTAAAATAAATATTAAATGTCTTTTCCTTTGTAAGAGGTATGGCCATTAATCTAGAAAAATATGCTCTTTATATGAATGGGGTGGATGAGGTTCGAGTAGGATCTTTGAGTAGACTTTTTTCTATTCCTCTGAAGGAATGGGGGGGAGGTTTAAGATACTTGGTGTATTTTTTAAAGCATAACAGGTATAGGAAGGTAGACTGGAATTGGATTGTCTCTAGGATTGAAGGTGGAGTCCATCAGTGGTGCAATCGCTCGATTTATAGGGGAGGAAGATTGGTCTTGATTAAGTCACTTATTGAAGTTATCCCGGTCTATTGGCATTCATTGGCATCCATCCCTAAGGGTGTTCTGAAAAAGATTAAAAGAATTTGTGCCAATTATCTATGGAACTGCAATGTAGAGTACAAAGGATCTCACTATGCGTGGTGAGAATTACTAACCAAAACCAATAAATTTGGAGGTCAGGGGGATTAAAGACCTTCGTATGTTTGGTAAATATTTAGCTGCAAAATCTCTTTGGTATATCATTTCAAAAGATAGTTTGTGGTGCAAAATTATCCACCAAAAATATATTGCCCCTGGAAGTTTGGTGGATTGGATTAGGAACCCTACAAAATCAACTCACCAAGTGTCGAACCACTAGAAGGCTTTAACTATAGCATTCCATGTTATGGGAAACCATTTGGCTTGGAAATTTAATGATGGATCTTAAGTTCGGATTGTTTGGATGCTATATTGCAACATAATCAAAGTATTTTCCTCTCCCAATACCTTATTAATCATCTTCAATTGAGGCCTTTTTGCACTTTGAATAAAATAAGTAGAGAAGAAGCCACTTCTATCTGGTCACAAGGTTGGATTTCAACTTAAGATGTCGGTCTTGAAGGCTTACATGCTACCCATTGAAAATTATTTATTGTTGATCTTAAGAAAGCACGTTTTAAACTGGTGGATGGATTTGATGAACTAGACTGGGCATGGAAAGGCGAAGGCAATGAGTATATTGTTGCTTTGGGTTATGAATCACAACAAGATCCTATAACTCTCTCTATGGACCTGTGAAGGAAAATGATGTGGAAATTTCGTGCTCCCTATAAGAGTATCTTATTGATATGAATTCTTCAAAACAATAGACTACCCACTTGGGATAAACTCCATAAAAATAATTTGGTAGGTCCTGGGTGGTGTTCCTTGTGCAAAGATAGCCTTGAAACTAATGCCCATATGTTATGTGATTACCCCTTCTCTATTCAAGTATGGAAGGATGTAAAATCAACTTTGAAACTACAACATATGTGGGTCAAAGGTGACATTTTGGAGAATTTTAAGGAATGCTTTGTGAGAAGAGAACTTAAACAACTCAAAGTAATTCCTTTTTTGGTTCTGTGGAGATTATGGACTGCCAGGAATGAAAGTGTCTTTGAAGAAAAGTTGATTCCTAACTTTCAAGTGGCAACTTAGGCCTTTTCTTTATTGCCCATTTTTAGGGTTACTCCTAATGTTCTAAAAGATATTAACCCCCCCCAGATCAATAAGTGTCTCCCGTGGGGTTTTTTATGTAGGAAAGTCTTTCCCGGGTCCTGGATCTAACAATTGGTGAGCTCCAAGCCCTTCTTTTACTTGTGAAGGATTCTCATAAGAAAGGATGTGAATATATTCAAATCTATGGTGATTATGAATTGGTCATAAGATGGATGAAAGGGGAAAACCATATCCAAAAAATTGGTCTTTACAATCTAGCTATCCTCCTAAAAGACATTGCAAGGCTTTTTTAACAGATTTCCTTCTTTCATGTCTACAGGAAACACAACTCCAAAGTTGATTCTCTCTCAAAGGCAAATATTTATGAAGATCTCTCCCAAGTTACTGAAGATGAACATAGAGATGGGACCATGGTGGTCTCATCCATAATATTTTCTCTTAATGATGCATAAACTATGGAACTATTTGAAGTGATACTATCTTTGAAGTATATATATATATATATATATATATATTTAACTGGAACAGGTAAATTTTATTAATAATAATGTAAAAAAATGAGTTAGTTGTGGTTGAAGCCAACACAGCTAGTTACAATGATCAAATGTTTAGCAGAATAATAACTTGAGAATTATACTGATTGCAAATGTTAAATGAGAGTCAATTTGTTGATTCTTCAATAGAGTGATGATCTTTCAATGTTCTTCCAGAACTTTGCATAATGCTCTGTGCTATGGCTGCGATTTTCATGTGTTTGAGGAAGGAAATGTTGTGCATTTATGGTTGAGTTGTGTGTCTATGTGCTTTGCATCCATATGCTGTGTGTTTGCGCTTATGTCCTTCATACATGCTCTGCGATTGAGCTCTGTGATCATGTCCTGCGATTATGCCCTATATCCATGGTCTTCAAATAAGTTTTGTGTTTCTGGATATGTTGGGTGTCAAATGTTGTGCGTTATGCTATGTAGAATCTTGTTTTCCTCCCAATGCCGAATTTTTCATCTAAGAAATGCGGATTCATTGCATATATTTCGAATACGTCTTATGCATAATTTAGGAAATTCGTATTGTGGAATTCCAATTCCTTATCATAGCATCAACGCAAGTGAGGTGCTTAAGGGATATGATGATAATTGGTTTCTTCGTTGGAAAATTCAATCCTTCTAGATTCTAGGCTTGTTCCATCTTTTTCCTCCGTGTCTGCTTCATAATTTAGATCCCGCAATATATGGAATGCTCTGAATTGAGTAAATGATTTTG
The DNA here is from genome assembly GCA_027924585.1 of Larix kaempferi. Lineage (NCBI taxonomy): Eukaryota > Viridiplantae > Streptophyta > Pinopsida > Pinales > Pinaceae > Larix > Larix kaempferi. The sequence goes on from BSBM01000099.1 coordinate 13,319,048, forward strand.
AAATATGTTGAGTTCGTTCCACAATCCTTTTTAGTGCCATATTGTTGAAATTTGTATTTGAATTAAGGGGTTTGATGATTATAAGAGAATCCCCGGACACCTGTAATCTATCTATTCTCCTTTCTTTGGCAATTTAAAAACCTTTTAGCAGAGCTAAGGCCTCTGCTAAGTTGTTTGAGCAGGCTCCTAGTCCCCATCTATATCTGATTCTCGGTGTTCCCGCAGTGGTCAGCAAAACTCCCCCTGCTCCTGCAGCACCAGGGTTTCTTCTGAATGCGCCATCAAAATGAAGACTATCCATAGTTTGTTTGTTTCTCCATTCTTGAAAGTCAGAATCAGAGAGTCTGATTTTCCAAGGCGGTCGATGACGAGCTCGATAATCAAGTTTAGTTCTTTATCATTGAGATTTCAGTCCGTCTTGAATTTGGATAAGTTCAGGCATTCAAGAAGCAATCCTCTAGCTTGTACAGAGACTTGCATGGGAGAATAATTGATTTCATGGAAAATAGATTTGTTCCGAGCAATCCAGATTTTCCAACAAGTGAATTTGGGGATGGTAATCCAGATTTGAAACCAAAGTTTTTTTTTGGAGAGGGGGGAGGGGTAGATGGATCTCCAATTCTTGAAGAGGCAGGTTGTGGTGTTGAAGGTTGGTAGTGTTATATCAAGATCATGGAGCATATGATTCCAGACATTTTTGTAGAAGTGGTAGTCCAAGAATAGATGATCTAATGTTTCAGAATTTATGCAGCAAAGAGGACACCAATGTGGCCCAGTGAATCCTCTTTTGATAAGATTTTCTCTGGTGAGCACCTTCCGATGAATGAGAGTCCAAATGAAAAAATTATTTTGGGAAGTCCAAAGGGATTCCAAACTAGATTCCAGAGGATTTTCCTTGGGGCTTCATGAGTTTGGAGAGCATTGAAGCAAAATTTAGTGGTGTATTCTCCTTTTGGACCCCATCCACAATCATCTTTGTCCTGGAGATGTGTGGGGGCACAACCATTCAATTTTTCAATGAGGAGGATCCTGGAAGATTCAAGGTTGGCAGGGATTGAAAGATTATTCCAGCTCTGCCATGCGCTTGAGGTATTCCAAGAGCTGAAATCGTTCAACGTATTGATACCTTGCTGTTCGAGCCAATGTGCAATGTCGTACATCTCATGAAGATTCTGGAGTGGGTTGTTCCCCATTATTTTATCAGAAAAGATATTGATTTTCATTCCATCACCAGGAATCCAATAAATTAATTATATGAATAAATCCCAAGCTTCTTTGCACAATGTCCAGACCGAAGATCCTTTGGAAGTGGGCTTTCTATCAAGGCATCTTAAGTTGTTGTTGTTTAGATATTTCTTTCTGAGCATTTGACTAACTCGATGTTGTTTGTTGTGCAGGATTTGCCAAAGAATTTTTTCACCCATCACCAAGTTTGCTTGAAGGGGATCACGAATTTGGAGACCACCCGAAGAATTTGATTGCTTTGTAGTGCTCCATTTCACTAAGTGAATTTTGTTCTTATTGTTTTTGCCTCCTGTCCAAAGGAATTCTCTTGGTAATAACTGATTTGTTCGGAGACTCCTTTAGGTTCCAGCAGGATAGAGGATTGATATATCGGTAGAGCTGATAAAACATCCTTTACTAATATCATTTTCCCAGCTTTGTTGAGCAACTGTCCTCCCCATTTTCTTATTTTAGACTTAATTTTGCTGATCGTTTCATTCCATATTCTAGATTTTGTGTGTCCCTGAGTGATTGGTAGGCCCAAGTATATAAATTTTTCCCATTTCTTGTGGACTTTGATTCCAAGGATGTTGCCAATATTTGCTGCGGAGGCATTGTTCAAATTCCAGTTGTAGACTGCACTTTTATGAAGATTGATTTTGCCTCCAGAGGTGTTGCAATACTAGGTCAAGTTTCGTTTGAAATTTCATGCAATGATGGAAGAGCTTCCTCCCAATAAGAGAGAGTCATTAGCGAAGAGGGCGTGATTGAGAGGCAGGGAATCAGAGGTGAGGTTGAAGCCAGGTAGGGATCCAATGATGAGATCATAATTTAGTTTTCGACTAAGGGAGTCAGCCAAAAGAATGTAGAGAAAGGAGGACAAGGGGCATCCTTGTTGGATACCGCGTGTGGCTTGGAAGAAGTTGGCAGGACGACCATTGACCAAGGGGGAAATCCAAGGCCCTCTTATGCAGGATCCGGCTTATAAAGGTTTCTCTGAATCCAAAATTTTTCATTACTTTAAGAAGGAATGAATATTTGACACAATCGAATGCATTGGCCATGTCAAGTTTGATTAACATACCTTTTTCCTTGCGGATATTGCTGGAGTGAATGGCTTCTTGTACGAGAATGATGTTGTCGAGGATTTGTATCCCTTCCAAGAATCCTCCTTGATTGTTTGGAATGATTTTGTTAAGGAGGGGTTTCATACTGTTTGCTAGCATCTTGGATATTATCTTGTATGATGCGTTGCATAAGGAGATAGGGCGGATTTTGCTGAAGGAGTTGGGGTTCATATCTTTTGGAATAAGTGCAAGGAATGTGGAATTGGTACACCCTCCAATCTTTGCTTTTGAGTGGAAGCTCTTGACCATTCTCATGTAATATAATGGCAACAAGCTTTGTAGAAATGTATTGAGTAGTCGTCAGGTCCTGGCGCTTTGTCAGGGTCAAAAGACTAGATAGTGTTGATGACTTCTAGCTCAGTGAATGGCTCGAGTAGATCAATGTTGTCCTCCTGCGTGATGCTTTTAGGAATATGCTTAAGGAGGATTTGCTCTCCTTCTTGTTCAACGCTATCATTCTCAGTGTATAGATTGGAGAAGTAATTTCGCGCTGCGATTTTGATATTCTCATGCATTTTGACAATCGAGTTGTCTTTAGTTTTGATTTATGAGATGTAATTAATCTGCTGTCTACCTTTGGTTTGCTTGTGGAAGTAAGAATTGTTTCTATCACCGGATTTGAGCCAAGCACTTTGAGATTTTAATCTCCAAAATTCCTCTTCTTTAGTGAATGCTTGATAGGCCTTGATGTGGTGCTTGACTTATTGTTGAAGCGTGGAGCTATCAACTGGACGTTCATCCTGAAGGATTTGGATGGATTCCAATTCGTCAACTGATTTTTTCCTGAAATTCAAAGGTGGGGGGAAATTAGATTTGGCCCATTCTTTTAGACCCTTTTTGGTTATGATAAGCTTCTGCTCCCAAACAAATCTAGGGGAGCCAGAGACAAGGGTCTTCCAGGATTTGTCCAAAATGTCCCAAAAGCTAGTATGGTCTAGCCATTGGGGACTGAATCTGAAGGGGATCGAACCAAGATCTTCGTTTTCTTGAAAAATGGAGTTGGATTGGCTTGTGGTCCGAAGCCATATTTGCCGTTATTTTTGAGATGGTAGTTTGTCCATCTGTCAAAAGGATGCTTTGAACGAGGAACCTGTCTAATCAAGCCATTATATTTCCTTTGCCCAAGCGCTTTTTGGACCAGGTATATTTCCCTCTCTTGGGTTTGATGTCAAGTAGATCCCATATCTGGATGAGGGATTCTACTTGAGATCTGAATAAATCCTTTCCGATGATACCTCCCTTTTTTCAGCCGTGCATAGAGTAACATTCATATCTCCAGCTAAAATTAGGTTTTGTGGATCATATGCATCTAGGAAGTCTTCGAGGAATTTCCAGCACTCTTTCTTTTCAGAGTATAGATTGGGGACATACATGTTGAAAAGTGAAATTTGATTGTTGATTTGGATGTGAGTGAGCTCTGTATAGATCCAATGCTGAGTGGCTTAGGAGTTGTAGAGTTGGAAAATATTTGAAGACCATAGGGTTACTAGACCACCAGAGGCCCCTCTGGCGCTTACAGTAATTCTCGTTTTTTCTTCCATTTTTCTTTTCCTATGTCTAGAACGACCTTTTCATCGAGTTTGGTCTCTTGGAGTAAGAGGATGTCTGGCATGTCAATTGTTTGGAGATCTTTGATTGCTTCTATTTTATTGGGGTTGCCTAAACCTCTACAATTCCAAGAGACCAACTTCATTATCTATTGTTGTGGGTAGAGGAGGGCCCTCCTCCTTTTGGGTCTCCTATTTTATTTATTGTTATTCCGGCTCAGGTGTTCCTGTTGAAGGCCTTGTCAATAGTTGCTTGAGATCCTTCGGTATTCTCATGTTCTGCTTCCTCTTCTCTTAGATATTTGCTTGTTTTTCGTCCAAGCTTTTTGGATGATTTATCTGTGAGTTCTTCTGAAGATGCAGGGGAGGCTGATGGGTTGGATTTTGTAGCATCTGCATAAGATATTTTGTTCTTTTTGGGGCTTGGTTTGTTTTGGGGCTGAAGATCTTTTGGATCTTCTTGGATTTGGGGTGCTTCCCGAGACTCTTGTTTCTCAGGGATTTCTCCTTCTTCTGGCGCTTCAGGGGTTTCTTGGCTTTCTGGTATCTCAATAACTTTGTATCTATTCCTATTGTTGGTGCCCATAGGCTTTTGATATTGGTAATCTGCTTTCCTTGAACTTTGGCCTTTTGATGAGGTTTTTGATCCCGATTTGGCATTTTTTTGTGTGGTTGTCCATTGCTCTTTTTCTCTTCCTGCCTCTGGATCTGCGAGCTTCTTCTTGCATGATCGAGCGAAGTGCTTGTATTCGTGGAAATACCTGCATTTGAAGGGAATTTTCTCATAGTTTAATTCCTAAATATGGGACCAATCTGCCACTTTGAGGTTTATTGCTTCTAGGAGTCCATGTGCCAGATCTACTTCAAAGCAGATCCTTGCACATGAATACTAATCTTTTTGGTCTCCTCTATCTATGTATTTTCTGATATCATTCCCGATGGATTCTAATGATTTCGAGTTCCAGCAATGGAGGGGTAGATGCAGGAGTCTTACCCAAACCGAGACTGCAGATGGGATATCTTGAGATGGATCGAAGTCTGGGTTCCATTTGTTCATGTAAATTCCTTATGGCCCCATGAAGTATGGTCCATTCCTGAATATTAGCTCGCAATCTTGTTTGCTTTTGAATATGAATGCGAAGAATCCTTTCCCCAGGAAGTAAGAATTTACTTCTTATGAGATCAGCGGTCTCCACTTTTTCTGCACCCAGATTTTAGTGGATTTCGGAGAGAGCCATAGCCCTGTATACTGGCCTATTAATCCTCGATCCAAAAGATTGAAAGTTGTTTTGCAAGGCTGCTCTATTGGCAGTGAGACGGTGGAGATCTCATCTATTTTCTTCACAAACTTCTGTTGTGAGGCAGTGAGAGGATTTTTCCCCTGAGCAACAATGAGTTTCATGAATTCGGGCAAATCGGAGGGGAGGGGAGGGCCTCCTCCCGAGGCCATAGTAACGGTGGCCAAGATTTGTCTGTAGGAGGGTAGTAGGTTGAATCAAAGATAGAGGGAGCTTGTGGCAAGAGCCCTAGCCGTAGAGGCTAAAGGCTTGCGTAGGCGCAGAGCCAAGCTTGCGCATATCAGAGGGCCGACAGATTCGATATTCACCAAGGAATCTGCATTGCGTTTAAAAACTCCAACGAGAAAATTCCCATTCCTACTGGTATTCTAGATAATATACAAAGGGGATATTTTTCATTTATGTGGATTAGCAAGAAGCAAAGACATGGTATCCCATTTGTAAAAGGTAGGATTTTGGAAAAAAGGCTTGAAGTATATTTATGTAATTAATAGTATGTGAGACAAATCTCAGTAATTGAGGTTTATAATTTTTTTTACGATTGTTTGAAGGTCAATTGGATGATAAAGTCACCCTGAACCTACTTTGATATAGTCCTAAAAAGGACAATTTGTAAGTTTACATTTATTGCTGAAATATAAATGAGTTTTCTTTTAGATAGAAACAAATATTCACCACTGGATAATTTCTTAAAATTGCTTATTTTTATAAAAATATAATTAAATTGGATATATATATATATATATATATTTGTGTGTGTGTGTGCGCGCGCGTTTTTTTAAAAACTAATAAAACGTGAAATGTCTTTTTAACTTTTAATGTGCACATGTTCATGCACTTCTAATGTGGGATGTGTTCAACGTGAGAAAATTCAAGCCATTGCCCATTTCAAGTCTTAATGTCAACAATTGCATAGTGGCATCAACAATGTGGTATAGAGACTAACAATGTTAGCTTGGTATGGGATGAGAATCTTGTTTTAGTATGTTGATACAACAAAAGCTCTAAAGACTTAATTGATAATTTGTTTGGTTTCGAACTAATCAAGTTCTATATTTCCCAATATTTAATAATTTGCAATGGTCTAAGAAAGTGACCAAATTCCAATCGTATGACTTGCATTCATGGGCTTGGCAATAGTGTCATAGACTATGTGATTTTTTATATTCCCACATACAATCAAAGAATAATTTTTTACATCTTAAACAAAAATGAACCTGACTCATATCATAGACCAAAATCTATATAATAATTTTACAACAACCCTCTCAACCTCCCTCAACAAGTTCTCCATTGAAGTAACTTGTAAAAAGGAAAATAGAACGACCAACCCTTGGTATGATAAGGAGTGAAAAAATGCTAGGAGAGCTATTAGGGAAGCTCCTAAAAAGTCCCTAAAAGCTGATAAGATAAATAGGTACAAAGCCCTGATTAAAAGAAAAAATAGGTACTATATAAATAGGAAGCAAGAGAAGCTTTTACGCCTCTCTAAGATAGATTGTAAGAAATTTTGGAGGCAAATTCTAACTCGTAAAACTAAATAAAATAATATGATTTCCTTGAGGGACTAAAACTCATACCTTAAAAAGCTGTATGATTCCCTTGATGTAGTGGATAACGTTCAAATCCTTTTTACAACGGAAGAAGTCTTTTCTCCTTAAGACATAGAGTTTGCAGTTAAGCGGATTGCAAAAGGGAAAGCTAAGGACATTGAGGGATACCAAGCAGATATCCTAGAAATTGGAGGGCGTATCCTCATCCCCCACACTCACAAGCTATTCAATCTAATAGTCTATAAGGGTTTCCCTAAGACATGGGCTCAAATCCTCATTGTTCCTATTTTTAAAAGTGGAGATAAAAACAATCCATCTAATTATAGGACCATTATGATTAGCCGTCTTTTAGCCAAGTTATATGGGGTTATCCTTGAGAAGAAGATCATTGGATGGCTAGAAATTCAGGGAAAAAGGGTTAAAGGGTAGGCCAAGTTAAGAATCCATCATTCAACGGTGGATCACCTTGTTATGCTTAGGATCATTACAGAGGAATGCCCCAATAATAAAAACAATATCCTATGTTGTTTCATTGAATTTAGAAAAGTGTTTGACATGGTGCATAAAACTAACCTCTGGAATATATTAGAAGAGCTAAAAGTTCCTTTCGAGCTAAGAGATGCGGCGATAGCATTGTATGAGAATGTTATTGCCAAGTTTGAGAGTATTGAGTGTTGGTCAGAATAAATTAATTCTATTATAGGATTTAAGCAAGGTTGTCCCATGTCCCCTACCTTTTTTGGCATATGCATCGACAAGTCAGAGAGTTGTTTGGAAGAAGTAGGTTGTGGCGACACAACTTTGGTTGGAATAGTCATCATACTTCTTCTCTATGCTAACGATATCGTTCTTATGGCAAGATGTCCCTCTGATCTCAACAATCAACTAAGAATTCTCAAAGATTTATATTATAGTACAAATATGACTGTTAACAATGATCAAACAAAGGTTATGATAATAAAATAAAAAAGATCACTTACGATAAGTTTGTATATGAGAACAATAGATCGAATAAAGTAAAGTCATACAAATATCTTGGAAATCAATTTTCATCAAAAGCTTAACTGGAAGTATAGCATTGAGAAAAGGATAAATGGTGGATGGAAAGCTTATTTTGGCCTTGAAAACAATTGTAAATCAACAAACCTTTGGATGTGGGATAAAAAGAAATTTATCTTTGAGACTCTTGTTACTCATGTTATCTTATATGGTTGTGAAGTTTGGGGTTGCAACATCTTTAGAGAATCTAGGAGAAGGATTGAGGAAATCCAAAAGTGTTTTCAAACCTATAATTTTAAAATTAAAAGCAATGCACCCTATCCTAACCTCCTCATAGAATCAAGTCTATCCCCCATTGAGAGCATGGATATAACTTGATACCTAATGTATAAGCATAAGGTATTTAACATGGACGACAAGAGGATTCTTAAGATTTGTCTAAATTATAGTCTAAACTATCTGCGACTCAAGCATGGTTGGTAGAAATATGTCAACCCTTGGCTAAGTCATTGAGGTATCGAGGAAGAGGTCACTTTACATAATATCGATAACATTAAAAAAAATCCGAGCGCATATTTTCACAGTTAATCAAATTCATGGTGAGATTCTAGAGTAAATTGTGTTAAGGATCAAAACAACCCAATGTTCGAGTGGACACTCCACCCATCGTCAGGATATTTTGAAAAGTAGTACAAAGTAGAGAAGAGAGGCACCGGTAAGTAATTTATAGAGTAGGAAATGATAAGAAAGATGTTAGAATCTTATAGAAAAAAATAATTAATATAATGATTGAGAGGGCTTAGTCAATAAAATTTAAATTAAGGAGATTAAAAATAATTATTTCATTAACAATAGATTTAATGTAGGTGCAAGATATTGGGATTAACAATATATAAACAATAGAAGAGGGGGTAAGATAGCCATTATAAGATTAGAGAAAATTAGTTTAGGATCTAATATTATTTTAATAGAAGAAGTATATTATTTTAAATTAAAATTTTATCAACAATGATGCAAAATAAAGTTGAAGAGATTAACTTAAATTTAACTAACTATAAATTAGGAATAAATCTAAGAAATTAGGATGAAAAAGGGAGGGTGGTGGGTTTAACAATTAATTGAAATAAAATACAATTGAAGGGGAAGAATGAAAAAATATAAGGATAGGAGAATAAGTGAGGGGGAACAAGGACAAGGAAGTTTAATGGCAGACATTGTGGATTAATGGTTTCCATAAGTGGCTTAATTTGTAACTGTCTTCACGGTTAAAGTTGTTGGGGTGTTTGTCTATTTCGAGGGATTCTCTAATGATGCGTTTAGTGAAAAGAGGAGTCGACGTGATTATTCTAGTTTGGTCAAAACTCATTAAATGATTTGATATATGAGAATGTTCGGAAATTGCAAATTTACATATATTGTATGAAAAGTGTATGCAATATGTTCTTCGAGGTGAGTTTGGATGGGTCGACATGTTTAGTTGATGTAAGATATGCCGCAAGAACAATGGATTTGGTAGACCCCTTGTGAAATCAAGGGGCAAATTTATCTTTAACACTTCTGAATAGTTGCTTGAGGGTTTTTCGAGGTTTGAAAAGAGTTGTAATGTTCTTTTTTGCTAGGATCTTAGATAGCCTATCATTGATGCCTTGAATGTAAGGCAGAGGGATATGGCCCAGGGATCGAGAAGCAGGTTTGGGTTCTTGGTATGGGGGGTAAAGATCACATAGAAAGCCTTATTGATATGGCAGAGAGAGTATCCATTAGATTGGAGGGATTTAGTAAGGTGGGTTCTCTCTATATAGAAGTGGTGGGAGTCAGAGATTTGAGTAGCTCTAGAAATGAAAACTATTAGGACCGCGTTTTTTGCACTGGGTGACGGTGGGATAGGACATGGAGGTATCTATCTGAATGAGTCTTTTTATGATAAACTTGATGGGATATGCAGCCATCCGATTGATGAGAAATCTAGACATCTAGAAATGGAAGAGTTGTTTTATTATATTTCCATTGTGAATTGGATGTGAGGGGATATGTTGTTGAGGTGGTTTGTGAAAGAGTTTGGGTGGGTATGGCCATGGGGACATACAACAAAGGTGTCATCAACGAAGCAATACTAACATTTAGGTTTAGGGGAAAATATGTTGAGGGTAGAAATTTCAAATTGCTCCATAAAGATGTCAGCGATAACAGGGGACAATGGGAATCCCATTGTGGTACCTTTTATTAGTTCATATATTTTTCCTTTGAAGCTAAACATGGTAGACTCGAGGCAAATCTTGATAAGCTCTAGGGTTTCAGAGTATAAAATTTGTGCAATGAAATCAAGAGCTTCGGGAACAGGGATCTTGGTCAAAAGGGAGACTACGTCAAAGCTTACTAATAATTCATGTTCATGAAGATGTAGACTCCAAGTTTTTTGGATGAATTCTACATAGACTTTTATGAAGGAAGAGGCTTGACCTGTGAAAGGTTGGAGTTTCTCAGCCAGGAACATGGCTAAGGCATGGGTAGGTACTCCATTGGCACTCACTATGTGTCAAAGAGGAATTTCCAAAGCTACTCAAATATTTGTCTCCCACCACTTCTATGTAGAAAAAACCTTCCATACTAAATCTCTTCAATCTAATTGATACTCTATCTTCCAAATCAACAATGCTTTTTGCGCGGTCTTTACCTTCCAAACTAAGAACCCAAAACCCGCTTCTCAATCCCTAGGCCATATCTCTATGCCTTACATTCAAGGCATCATTAACATGCTATCTAAGATCCTAGCAAAAAAGAACATTATAACTCTTTTCAAACCCCACAAAACCCTCAAGCAAATATAACCCCTTGATTTCGTAACGGGTCTCCCAAATCCCTTGTTCTTGTGGAAAATATTACATCGGCCAAACAGGTAAGTCCATCCAAACTCGCCTCAAATAACATATTGCAAACACTTTTCGTAACTGTATATCTAAATCTACAATTGCCAAACATTCTCATATATCAAATCATTTAATATGTTTCGACCAAACTAGAATAATCACCTCCACTACTCTTTACACTAAGTGCATCATTAGAGAAGCCCTTGAAATAGAAAAACACCCCAACAACTTTAACCATGAAGACAATTACAAATTAAGCCACTTGTGAAAACCATTAATCCACAAACTCTGCCATTAAATTTCTTGTCCTTGTCCCCCTCGCTTATTCTCCTGTCCTTAATTTATTTCACCCATCCCCCTCATTTTATTTTATTTCAATTAATTATCAAACCCCCTTCCCTTTTTTCATTCTAGTTTCTTAAATTTATTCCTATTTGTAGTTGGTTTTATTTAAATCAATCTCTTTAACTTTATTTTGCATCATTATTGATAAAGTTTTAATTTAAAATAATTTATTTTTTATTAAAATAATATTAGATCCTAAACTAATTTTCTCTAATCTTCTAACGAATATCTTACCCCTCTTTTATTGTTTAAATATTGTTAATCCTAATATCATGCACCTACATTAAATCTATTGTTAATTAATTTATTGTTTTTAATCTCTATAATTTAAATTTTATAGAATAAGTTCCCTAAATCATTACATTAATTTATTTATTTTAATGATTTTTTCTCTAAGATTCTATCATCTTTCTTATCACTTCTTACACTACAAATTATTAACCAGTGGCTCTCTTCTCTACTTTGCATTGATGTTCAAAAGTTTTCTCATGATGATGGGTGGAGTATCCACTCGAAATGTTGGGTTGTTTTGATTCTCAATACGGTTTACTCCAGAAGCTCACCATGAATAAATTTTTTTATTACATCTAATTTTAAGAATAAACTATAGTGAGAAAAAGAATTAAAGGACAAGAGAAAATTAAGATACCACGAGGAGGTGATTAACCCCAATCTTGAAGATCAACAATATCTCTTTGCTTTAACTAGTGTAAACGAAGAAAATCAACATTACTAAAATAAGAACAAACTCTCATGAGCTCTATAATCAATTTGGTCGTTGGACAATTCCTAAAATGCCTTAGGTGGATAGAATTTGTCATCTTTGTGAGACTAAGAAGGTTGAGGATAAAAAACACTTACTCTTAGGAATGCTTCTATTCAAGCTTTTCGAGCACATAAATAAAATTCTAAAGCAATGCAAGTAATTTCTTAAGTTTTTTTCTTAAGGTCTGATTGACCTAAGTTAGTCTTAATTGGTGTTAATAACCGTATTCATCATTAGCTACCAAAATTGACAATGCCTTACATGTTGAAGTTCTACCAACAATTCCCTTGAAGCTAACTCAAAAGTTATTTGAGTTTGAATGCATGAGTCAAAGACAATATCTTATATGAAGTAAATGATAGCTTGAATATTTGGAAAATGTAAAGAAAAATTTCAGTATGATGTTTGTAGAAAAAGGCTTCTTCTGATCTAGAATATAGACTTATAACCACTAGTAAAGAAGATAATGCCATTGTAATTGCATAAAACAAAAAACAAAAATGGGATTAGCACGAGTTGGAGTGATAACTAGAAAAACACTTTAGTCATATTAGTTGTAGTAGGATTGAAAAATGTGTTATACACAAAAGCAGTGAACTATTTGGGTACATAATAGTTAAAGTAATAATACATTAGCCTAATGGGCTAGCTCGAGTGGTTGAGTATTGTGAATTACAAGCAATATGTCTTGGGGTCAAGTCCGTAGACTCATTGTCTCCATGATGTGCGTACTATTGTGGGCCTAACTTAATGTCCTTATTAGGTCAAGTGCACTAAGTCTACATTGCCTACTTTAAACTAGATACCATCCTTATAATGAAGAAAAGTTTTCATAAGTTTTTCAAAAATCTATATTACAAATGAAAAAATGTAATAATATATTATAGCTATATAAATATTGTTTTATATATGCATTTCCCATATTCAATAGTTAAAGTAATAATGCATTATAGTTGAACATAAATATTATGACTTTATTTCCTAAAGTCATCATCAAGACAAGTCCTTACAATTATGTGCTTGATAGTTATTTTATGGAACTCGTTGCAAATGTCAATAACAAGCACTTTCTTATCTACCTTGACCATTAACTTATAGAGTACAATACCACCACGATATTAGTGATAGCTAGGAAAGAGAACGTATGGAAGAAAAACATAAAAATAAATAAAAGCTTCATGTTGGGTTGGCACCCTCCTAACCTCTATACATGAATCTGGTGCACATACACATAAATTCTCGCACGAAATTAGAAGATCGTTAAGGCCATGATCAATAATGAAATACAAATACATGAAATCGTTACTTATCGAGCTTGTCCATGTCTTCATGAAGCACCTTCCTTTACAAATGTGTCTTTGTGAAACCTACATAACAAAGTGATCCATTAATAGTTCCCCTATGGCCTACCTGTCTCATCCATACGGATATTCTGTGGCCAAAAACAAGTATTCAATGTCTTTGCAATTCGAAAGAGCTGTGCTCATATTTGTTTTTAAGATTTAACTGGTCTATTTCCACTACTAATTGAAGGTGCTTGCACAATATTCTATCTCCATGTCCTTTGAAAATAGAAACATAAAATTGATGACTTTGTTAAGCAGAGAACAAGTCAAGCTCAACACTCCTGTATGGACACCACATCAATCCTACAAGTTCATTTGAGCCATTATATGCATGGCAATGCTTCCTTTAATGTTATCATTTCACAATTGAATGACAAGGTAAATCTATTGAATTGTTTGCAAGGTGAATGTATGAAATAACACATAAAATCCAAATGAACTAGAACGTTGTTGTCATAGAGATGACCATTTAAAGTTGTTATCATTTTTCCTCATTTGCGATGGTCAATACAATGTACAACTTGGGGAATGCCCTACCTCTTTGTTTATCATAGTCTCATGCAAGGGTTAACCCATATGATGGATGTAGGGAAGACTTGTGTGGAGAGGATCAATCAAAATGCAAGGGATAGTAATGGATTTTGCTTTCCCCTATAACAAAATGTGCACAAACTTATTAATCAAAGGTAAAGTGTTGCAGAATAAAAGACCAATGATTCAATAAATAAAGAACATGAGTGTTGTAGGATCCATTCCTCATCAAGAGACTTCACTAAAGAGAGAAAAATGCCTTTATGGGAACGCAGATCATTGTAGATGCATGAATGGTTGACGGGTTATGATTGTAGGTGAGTTGCCCAACATTTAGCAAATAATACAATGCACAAAAGGTGTTGTAGCATGTGGCTCAATCAAACCAATTGCTCACCAATCATTAATATAGGGTGTAGCTTATAGTTACACAAGGGTGACACACACCAGTGGTCAATCAAACTAACAATTAGAGTGTCAATTAAATAACATGTGAAAAGACCATTGAGCTTAGCACAATCGATTCTCAAACATCAACTCAATTGGAGATGGAATCAAACCAAATACATAGTGAATAATAATCACACAATACACACGATGAGATAATAGACTTTACCTTGGAAACCCAAATGGGAAAACCAACATTTGATGGGGATCTTATAAAGCTCAAGAAATATTTACAAAGATGAGCTACACAATTTCTGTGTATTTTGACTCACTGGCAAAATTGCATATGGCATAAGCTTAGAGACAACCTTTAATCTTGAGAAGGTTTCTTCTTTTGAGACCTTCATTTTCCTGCTACTGCTCTTCTTCTTAATTTCCTCTCTAGCTCTCTTTCTCTCTTTCTCACTGTTTCCCTTTGTTTCCAACAATGCTCTTTTAATAGAGTTACCTTGGAAGGCCAACCATAAGATGAATCTTTTCATCTCCCATGGCTTTTGGCTTTTGGACAAACTTTGCAAAATTAATTTATTATAAAGATAAAAAGAGAGATTGTTTGGAGGATCCATTTCAAATCGCATAGCCATTATACATCCCTACAACTTGTACCCATAGATGAATCCAATAGGCATTTAAAAACTATTGTAGACTAGAGGTTTATTCACATGATTGTTGTGTACCAGGTGTCGTGTGTGTATTTTTGCATTGGTGAATTAATCACAACCACAAAAATGGTTGTCTATCAACAAATCAAATATGGATACTGTGGCGATAATCCAAGTACGAATTCAATAACTATTATATGTAAGAGGCTTCCATGCTGATCGTTGTGCACCCATTATAGTGCATGTGGTTAAACATTATGCACCCACCAAAGGGCTTATGAATGATGTATACAATGGGATCTAGATCTTTGGATATGGAGGTACTATATGATGGGATGTATACCATTAGATCCGATGGTATACATCCCATCATATACAACATTGATGCCTAAGTTGTTGGGTGGATTATTGATTGCCATGTAGGTGCTTGCATTTTTGTATTGATGAAATAATTATGGTAGCTATAATGGTTCTTTGTCAACAAATAGAGTATGGACACTTAACCCTTGTTAACATATATATTTTTATCATAGCATTGTCGATAGTCTCATTTATTAATGAACCATTTAATGAAAGTATGACAGATTCAAGTCTTGGAATATGCTATGAGCTTTGGTATATGTTACATTTATTGAAACTCATTGTCACTTGGGCGATAAGGCATCAACCATTGTATCCAATGGCATAAGGAATGATTTGAATAATAAGAACAAAAATATATTTGATATTGTGGAACTTAATTGGTTAAGTGCAAATATAGTTGTAGCCAACTACAAACTAATATATGTTCAATGTATTTGTTAACGTTATATCCCATGCCTATTGCAGGGACAATAATACAAAAAATTACATAAACATTAAAACTACAACTTATTTGATAAAAAGGAATAATAAGTATAATCTAATTTAAGGTCATAGTTTAGCCAGATGCCAAATTGTTGTATGAGCCCCCCTTGATTATGGGGCAAGAAACCACCTCTACAATGATTTATTGCTTAATCTAGGAAGGTGGGCATACCCTACCCCCCTTTGGATTCGAACTTGTGTCCTCCAAGGAGGAAACACATGCTCTTAACCTTTAGGCCTACTCAGGATATACATCTAGATTGAGAATCACAATTATTGGGTGCAGGGATGAAGTTACACTTGACCTTTTCTTGTATATCAACACTACCACATGGCGGTATACTCACATGCAATGCAAGTTACAAATGGATAGTGCAACACGAGATTTGATCATGCAGCCCTTATTGCATTGGCATGCCATGCAAATGCCAGTATATGCCCTAGAAGGCACAACCATATGCCACAAAGGTAAAAAGGGTGCAACTTCATGTTTGCATGACAATTTTTATACTGAACCAAAAAGTTAAAATTGGAGTTAATATTTCCAGCTAACTTTTGTCTTTTCCTATCTTCAGACGTCTTTTTTTGTTTCTATAACTTTAATATATGAAGTTATTGTTCCTGGTTAACTATAATTCATCTAATTAATCTTATTATTAATTTCACTATATATATATATATATATATATAAAAGTTATAATCTTAACTTGCATCGATATGGTGTAAATACTCATCATTCCTCCCAAGGGATGAAACATAGGACTCAAATGTTTTCCGTAAATCAAGAAACCTCTATTGGTGTTGAGGCTTTAAAAGCCATTTGGCTTGATTTCATCTTCCTATAAGGCTTTTTGGAACTCGAGAAAAATGTCTACAAGATTTTGAGTCTGCATACACGTTAAGTGAATATGCATTAATAACAACATCATTAAGTGATATAGAATATCCCATCTAAAGGAATCATTACCAAATTATATGTTGGGTAATTTTATAAGAACCGTAATGCAAAGGATTCAATATTTGTGATGAGTAGTTTGCATGAATCTTCATTTGTCCAAGTACAACCAAAGTTTGTTTCCAACTTGAAAATGTTGATGAGATATTTACTTATCCATTTGAATATTACGCTTTGCTTGAGTGCATAGATGAATATCCAAGACTTGCTAATGAAATCATTTTATATGCGAAACACATGACTTAACTTTACTCTGTGTTGCTCCTTTTAATGATGTTTAGTTGCTATAATAGGAACTGCCAAAGGAAGATCACAAATAGCTAATGACTAGAAACCCATACATACCTCAAACATAAAACCATTGTAGATATGTGAACTCCCCAATGATGTGCATGTTCAATATTATTTTTTCCAAAAAAAAATAATTGTAATTTTATTTCATCCAAAATAAAATTACATACATCAAATGCCATAAGTGTTTAGAAAATGACCCCTATTAAGGTCCAATAAAGTGGATATCTGAACCCATCCTATATCGATCCAAAATATATCCACATATATTCCAAATGTGTATACAAAAGGGAATTTTATGCTTTCCCAAAGTATTATGAATCTAATGTCCAAATAAACTCATAAAAAAAATTCAAATAAAGTCCTCATATACCCTCCTACTCACATAACAATCAAAATCATATTTTAAAGTTGTTAACAACATAGCACCTTAAAGAAAATATGCATGAGAGTATTTAGATTGTAAGCCATCTTGGGACTCCAGGATCAGCCATTCTCCTTGTTGTAATATAAGACCCTCCTTCGATAAGGCATTTGTCATAATATTCCTCTCTTTGAATATATGATCATATGCAATAGATGTAAAACCAACATAAAGGTCCCAAACCTCATTAAATCATGGTTGCAAAGTGAAATTTCAAAATGCATATTGCTTCCTTAACCAACTAAGTACTAATCCATAATCTCCATGGACCTATAGATGAGTTATACCATGTTCCATAGCCAAAGTCAAAAGCATTTGTATGGGCATGAGTCTAGATAAATTGTTTATGCCAAGTCCAAGTATCAATTTAAACCTTAATGGATGAGACTCTGAGAAATATATTACTCCTCCTACTCATCCTAGTGAAGGATCCCCCTAGAAGGCACCGCAAAAATATGCCCAAGGCTTGCTCTTATAAATGACCTAAGAGAAAATCTACCTTGGATTCTTTACAAGCTTGTCTTGTTTGAAAGATCCCATAATTACTAAGCCTTGAGAAGCACACTTCAATGGAGGAGTATCCCTATCCTAAAAAATCTTAGAATTCCTAGCCATCCAAATCCCCACGACCACTATTAAAGGTAAATCTTTGAATCTTTTAGTACAACGATTACCACACCAGGATTTAAGACCCTCCTTAATAGAATTCCCTATGTACCCAAACATTCCTCAAGCCTGTAATGTTCTCAATTTCCTTATAGACCTATTTAGCAAAAGCACATGACATTATTTAAGATGAAAATTTGTTTACATCTTCCACAAACTACACCATCCAAGTCCATATGTGCTTATTTTTCGTAGGATATCCCAAGGTAGGACTTTATTATTTAATAAATTCCACATATATATGTTTGGATTCGAGGAATATTTGAATCTCCACCACCATTGTTTTGGAGCATTGTCCTCTAAATCAACAAGAACCTTGTAACCTTCCTTGGGAGTATAAAACCTTATTGGATTCATTGACTAGACCAATGCATATTCTTTATCCTTAATTTTAAAAATTTGAATCTTAACTCTCCAATATACATTTACCATAATGATGCATTCCCTATCCTTTGTTCAATGTTTCTCTAGGATACCCATTCTTCATCCAGCTCATGGTTTTATTCATATCAACTATTTGAGATAGATTATATATACCATAGAATCTCAAAAACTATGTGATGTGATGAGGAAGTTCGCATTCATTTCCATTCCCAATCCATGGGTCCAACCATATTTGAACCTTTGCTCCACTAGCCATACACCAAACTAGCCAGTTCCCAACTAAGGGAGAGACTAGATTGACGACTTTCCAATAACATTGGTCAAACTCTTAGCGAGATTCCTTATCCATGCATCCACAATGACCAATATATTTCTCTTTAATCACATGTGCCTATAAACCATTGTTATGAATTAATATCCATACACTCTTAGTAGCCAACACCTTTGAGAAGAAGAAGATATTTTTTAGACCTAACCTCCTTGTGTTTTTGGCACTATTATCCTCTTCCATCTAATAAGAGGGATACCTTTCTTATGTTCACATCTAGACCAAATAAACCTAAAAAAAACCTTCTAATAGCCTTAGAAATCCTTTAGGTATCTAGAATAAGGGCATCCAATATACTAGAATGGCCTCTAGTACAACTTTGACCAAGACAATATAACCTCCCCTAGACAACCATCGTTTACCCCACATGTTCAATTTTTTCTCCACCGTAGAGATCAACCAATTCCAATTTTTCTTCTAATAATCAGTAGGCTTAAGTATAAAGCCCGAGTACTTTGGGCCACTACCCACATCCAATTGTTGGCAAGGAAAAAGATAGGATAAATATCCTAATTCTCCATTGGGTAAACCATAAAAGGATATGGAAGTTTTTTTCCGCATTAATCCACATACTAGTAGCCAAGCAAAATAAATCAATTATTTCCTTGAGCTTGACAACATCCCTCCTAGAATCATCACAAAAAATCAATATGACATTTAAAAATAATAGATGGGTTAGAGAACAAGAATTTGTTATTATTATGCCTTTGAAAATACCAGTCTTGAGAGCTTTCTTCAAATCCCTACTAAGTACTTCTGCTATAATGAGAAATAATAGTGGGGAAAGTGGGAAACTATGTCTTAAGCCCCTCTCAGGCATAACAAAATGAGTTGTTGCAACATTCACAATAATAGAGAAGGATACAGTAGTGACATAATTAATAACCCATGTCACAAATTGAGCAAAGAAACCCAAATGAATAAGCATTAAACATAGATATAACTAACAAACTATATCATATGCCTTGGATAGATCAAACCTCACCACCGCAAACCTTAACTTCTTGACTTTTATTGAGTGAAGCCCTTTTATGCCCCTCCCATAGCCTCACGAATCTACCTCCCTTCTAGAAACCCAAATTGCCACCTAAAATTTGATTTTACTAGATCACCTTTAATATGCCGACAATTATCTTGATAATTATTTTGTATATGTAATTACAAAGAGAAACAGATCTAAATTTGTCAACATAGGATTATCAGATTTCATGATCAATGCTATAAACATAGAGTTATATGCTACCAATATTTTTCCATGTAATCTTGATTCCTCAATCAGGTTCCTTAATTCTTCTTCAATAAAGTAAAAATACAAGAAAAAATTCCACTAGCAAACCATCAAGGCGAGGGATTTTATATCTTTGAATATTGTGGAGAACTGTTAACTATTCCTCCCTACCAACTTCCTGAATTAAAGTTTGATTTTCCTCGGTATTCACAAAACTAGGGAATAAATTTGACAATATAAGAACCTTTGCAGTTGTTGCTTTCTTTTCATTCTTATAAATGGAGGCAAATGAATTGAGTCATTGTGCTCTCCTTGAATCTAGTAGCCATGGAAACTATCATGCTTTGTTATCTTGCACATAGTATTAAAATTATTTTTGAAAATTGCATGTCGATGAAAGACTTTGAGTTTTTGTCTCCAAGTTGAAGCCATAGAGCCCTGCTTTTCAATCTCCGAGCCTTTTCTTTTTCTAAATAGTGCCCCTTCTTTTCGTCTAGCTTAGTTACATCAAGATTCATGGCTTCATTTAAAAAACCAAAGGCATCATTATTATATAAGCTTTTTAATTTTCCCTCCACCTCCTTTAATACCCTTTCCTCCTTAGTTTTTTTTTAATTTCCCACCCAATGAAGATTTGTTCGATCCTATTAAGATTATATTTAAGTTGTATAACAACTAACTCTCTCATGTCTCCATCATAAGGAATCCAACCCTTTTTATCCTTTTTTATATATTCCCCCTCCTTAAGCCACTCTAGATTTAATTTAAAGGGATTGATTTTCCTATGTAAGAGCTAGCTCCAATAAAATAGTCAAATAATTGGATTCCCCCACTTGCTACCTTCTATCTAACTTTGATGGCTTCTCCTAAAAAGATTTCAGATATCAAGAAAAGATATAGCCTCTTGGCAATTTGGTAATCTCTAGTCCTCTTATTCCTCCAAGTGGGTGTGAGATTTATAGGCTCAATATCAAGTAACCATATCTCATCAATTTTTTCATAAATTAATATGATAGAAAATGAACTTGAGTAGCAGGCCCCCAAATATTTGATGCTCCCAATGAGAAATTTAAATCCCCACCCATAATTGCCAATCCTTGATTTAGCCACCCCACACTAAAGATTATTGCCCAATACCGCACTCTACCCGGGTAAGGGCCATATATATTGAGAAAGGTGAGCTCCTTTTACATAGCTTGGGAGTACAAAACAATCCCCAAACCTAAAGATAAAGACCAACTATTAGTACAAGAAAAAGACCTTCTCATCTTAGAAACAATCTTGCTCCCGCAAACATAGTTTCTTATAGTAATAATACATAAGTATTATGTGCAGTGATCAACCTTCTAAGAGCCATTTTTTTGTGGGATTGGATAAACCCTTACAATTTAGGGTAAATACTGTGATTTTAAACCTTCCACTATCACATTTGCTCCTCTAAGATTCCAAATCTAAGATAGTTACTTACTATTTAGTATCTCATTGCACATTTGTTTTTAGGCTAAAAATATACAAGATTTTCCACCACAAGAGGAACCTTTGGAGCTTCTTTCATAAAAAAAACCTTGGCCCTTTTCAACACCACCAACAAAGAAAAAACTCACTTTATATATAAGGCACAGATTGCATTTTTAGGTATCACCCTTCATGTTTACAAAATTTGAAACTAAATCACCTCTATCTCCACTTAAGTTTATAGTTTGAATTGAGGAAGAGGCTTCTTTGGCCACACACCCCATCATCCCCCTCAGGATGTTTAGAGATGAAATATGAGTATATTTTATAACAAAAAAGGATAGAAAGGAAACTCTTAAATCCCCCCTCCCGTTAAGCGAGTGAATTGTCATCTCAAGTCCCAAATTTTAATGAAGATTCTATCAAAAGATCATTTGGAGAAGTCTTAAGTTTTGTTGAGTTACCAATTTCAACTCAAGAAAGACGCTTATGCTTCAAATCTCTACCTAGAGAATTCAATGGATTATGCACCTCTTGTATACTCTATAGGATGTTTTTGACAAGATGTACAAGTTCCCCCACCTTTGTTGCACCATAAAATATTGCTTGTACTAAAGGGACCCGTCCCTCCTTGTTTGCACGAAACTTATCCTCCACACTAGTTTTCCTATGAACCCACTTTTGTTTACAATTTGGTAGATTTAAATCCTTCACTGAGTGTCCATATGCATGTTGGTTGCATGTCTTAATGGCATCCCTTCATAATATAGGATATGCTCACACTCTGGGTCACCTCTTTTCATAAAAATCAATTCCACCAACCCCACCCTTGAATCCAGTCCAACTAAAATGTGTCGTGTTCATTGCACCTGAAGTCTTAAAGGAGAGATCATCTTTACGGAACCTATCAATGGAGTTAAAAATTTATTTTAGTACCTATTTAGAACAAAATAACATCGAAAGACTAGACAATCTTATCCAAATCAAAACAGATTCCATCCTTTCAATTTTGCATTCAAATTTGGTGTCCATCTCTTTAGCATTAGTGGTTTTAATCCTCACTTCCAATGACAACTTATAACCTTGTGTGCATCTTGAGTATATAAAAATATGAAGGTCGACCACCCTAGGGAAAGGATATAACATTTTGGCACATAACCAACAAATGGCACCAAATTTGCCTCTAACCATTCTTTTGGAATCCCCCCCCCATTCTCCTGCCTTGAAAGCATCCAATAAGCACCGCCCCAATCAACTCTAGAGACTCATCCAGTTTTACAACCGCTCCCAGTACCAAATTTACAGGGTCTTTACTTTTGTTGACACACTTACACCTTTTATGAGCTCCACCACTCTCACCCTCATCCATTATCCTTGTTACTAGACTACTATTGCATTCTAGGAACAAAGAGTTGAAGTGACCACTGTCGCATTTGTAGATTTTACCTCCAAAATGTCCCCAAACATTTACCTAGGGTCTAAACAATGGCTATTAAAATTATGTTCAAAATTCCCATAACCCTTAAGTAACACCCCACTAAAAAAATCTCCAAATAAACCCTCCATGGATTCACTAACCTTACCATGCGCCAACAAGGAGTTGAACATAACACATCTAAGGAAAGAATTATCATGGGAATATGAACATGACAAGAATGAAGTTTGTTGGGATGCCGCCAATGATAACATCACATCACCAAGAGTAAGTGAACCAGATCGAGATCCACCTCGATATCCCAGCATAATCCTTTTATTTGTGTCAGTTGTATCCTCTTTTGATATTGTTAGACAATTATAGTATCACCCTCACACAGATTAGTCCTACCATCTAACTTACCATAAATACCCCTCATGTAACTCACTGCACCACTACCATGGAGGTTTTTTTACCACCTTTGATCATGTTTCCAACATTTTTGCCTCTAGTAGAGAGGACCCCAATACCTTAGTCTTGTTATTACCAACTCCCAAAACATTATGCAAGATCACTAATTTTTGGTTGACAGTGACCCTCCAGGGGATCATCTAAGAAACAAACTAGCTCATTGTCCATCCTCCTAACCTCCCTCGCCACTTTTCATAGTTAATCAACAGACTATTTAAACAAAACTACATATATATGTCTACACGCTCAATATTTTTTTTTTCCTTGGAAAAAGTCGTAATTTTATTTCATTAGAGAACAAAATTACATTCTGCACATGTAATAGAATCTTAGAGATCCTTACATTGTCAGCTTATACTGTCCATAAGGCCAATCAGTCCACCGAAAGACTGTCAATTGTCCCTTACATTATTACAAATATGAGTGTAGTCACTCAGCAGCTGAGTTTTTACCTCTCCCTACAGTCCACACTGTTGTATCCAATCAGCCCAGCCAATATGCCGCAGGTCGCTCTCAAAACTCTGATAATACAGAAAATTTTTACAAAAGAAATGTTTATACAAAATATACTCGTTCTCACAGGAGAAACTCATACAATCAGAATTAAATCTGTCCAAAAACGATACAATCAGAACTGTTGTTGTCCAAAATGTATCCACTACAGCTCGAACAATTTATATTGTCCACAATCATTGACTCATATATATTTATCCAATCCGCAGGCAACTTCTGTCCATACAGCAAAACAAATAATCAGTCTCAGAAAAGTATCTAATCAGCAGTTGTTTTCTGTCAAAAGTTTGTCTAATTCTCCGTAAGGTCCACAGTTTCCCCAAAGAAAGGCCTGTGGGTATAGCTGTAGATGCCTTCTGATGAATGAATCGTGATCCTCCATGTGCCAAATATCAAAGTTTGAGCTTCTTTAGATAGCTGGTCAGCCGTCCCATTTCGCTCCCTGTAGACATGGGTGAATGTAATGCAGTTAAAAGCCTGTTTTAACCGTAATACCTCCTCCAAAATTGGTAAGAGTATCATCACATGGCATTGTGTGCGCTCCATGGCCCATTCGATAACAATTAGAGAGTCTCCAAAAATCTGGAGTGTAAGACATCCTTGTTCAAGAGCGAAAAGCATCATTAGCTTAAGGGACATAAGTTCGGCGTAGTTATTAGTGCCACTCCCCAAACCAGCCATTATATGAAAATAATGGGACTCTGATTTGTGTAGGACACCACCTCCACCACACACTGATTGTTGATTAATAGATGAGCCATCAAAAAAAGCCCACGGAATGGATTTATCTATTAATTCCGTGATCACAGGTCTAATGCTAATCGTTTTTATGGATGACTTGAAGTGTAGTAAAACAGCCACCGCTTGTGCCACAACCTGCTCCAGAGGGACCCTACAATCCTGAAATATAATCTTGTTCCGAGTGATCCAAATGCCCCAGGCGAGGATACAGGGGACAGCCCGAAAAGTGGGATGCTTGAGAGATGTCCACCACTGTTGAAAAGCGTCGGGAAAGTCCACTCCCCACCAACTCACATTGAGCGCCAGATGTTTGCAGGTGGCAGCCCATACAGCTTGTGTGAAACTACAGTGAACAAAAATAATTTGACTCTTCTGCTTCCCTACATAGAGGACAGAACCCCGGCCCCTGAGTGAATCTCTTCTGCAGAATGTCCCAAGTCGGTGCCTTATTTTCCAATATAGCCCAAGAGAGTAGTTTAGCTTTCCCCGGGCACTTTATTGTCCATAGGTGTTTCCACCACCACACCAAATCCCAGTGATGTATATTCACATTCAGCTGAATATAGCCATGTTTAGGAGTGTATTTACCAGATGGATGGTGTTCCCAGATTAATTCATCAATCCGATTTGTGAGGCGAATATTAGTGTATCTTAAAATCCGAATATAATTCACCCAAGCACCAAGCAAGTCATCTGGAATCTCAAGTTGCTGTGCAGAGATCCACCCCTGTTGCCATAGAGTGGAGGATCCCGGTTGTTCAATATCAGCCAGAAAATGACAGCCTCGGGCTGCCAGAAAATTCCTTAAAGCCTCCGGTAGGACATGTCCACCGCTACAGCCTACCCAAGGATCCAGTCCAATTCGAGTGTATCTCCCATTTCCGATTCTCCAAACTAAGCCAGACCCTATCAGATGAAAATGTTGCACCACCGCTTTCCATACCAGAGAGCAATTTGCCCGCGTCTTATTGCCCTGCCGAATCCATTCGAGAAGAGTTAATGGAGCAATATACTTATGGTACACCACTCTAGTCCAGAGGCTCTGAGTTTTTATAATTCTCCAAGCCACCTTAGCCCCCAAGGCTTTAGCAAAAAGGAAAATATTCTTTAGGCCCCATCCTCCCAGTGCTTTGGGGACCGCGATCTTATCCCATCTGACCCATACCAAAGCACGGTTATCACCCTTACCCTTCCATAGAAATGCAAAACACAACCTCCGGATCAGCTCCAAGACTCCTTTGGGAATCCAAGCGAGTGACATCCAATACACAGGAATCGCTTCCAACACTGATTTAACCAAAACCAGCCTCCCTGCCCTCGATAGCCATTTATGACTCCATCCACGCAGTCTCAGTTCTAGTTTAGCAATGAGCCATTGCCAGTCAGCTTTCAAATATGCATTCGGTTTTAAGTGAAAGCCCAGGTACTTTAAACCCGCATCAAAATTAAAAGTCCTGTATGGTAGTCGTAAAGCCAATCTGTGAATCTCCAGCTCAGATAGAAGAGAGCACGAGATCGTTGATTTTTCATTGTTAACTAACATACCCGCTGCCTCTTGTAGCAGATTGAGACCTTCAACGATCTTATCGATATCCTGTCTCGATCCATCACAAAAAATCAATATGTCATCAACGAAAAGGAGATGAGTAATATACAGCACCTGTGAGATGGATATGCCACGAAAAGAACCTTCAGCTTTGGCTTTTAAAATAAAACGACTGAGTCCTTCTGCTACAAGGAGAAATAAAAGCGGTGACAGTGGGCATCCTTGGCGTAGGCCCCTGCCAGCGTGAAAGAATGGACTCGCTGAACCATTTATCAGAACAGCAAAGCTCACTGTGGAGATGCAGGCCATAATCCAGCGTATAAATTCATAGCAGAAGCCCAGGTGTGTTAGAAGTAATCGGATATATAGCCAGCTAACCCGATCAAATGCTTTGGAGAGATCAATTTTGATCACAGCGCCCTTCTGCTTCTGCACCTTCATAGTGTGTATTCCTTCCTGAGCAACTCCAATGGCCTCATGAATTTGTCGGCCTTCCAAGAACCCAAACTGTTCACTGGAGATATGCTGAGACAAGATAATCTTGAGTCTCCTCGCCATAACCTTTGAAATAATCTTATAGATGCAGTTGCAGAGAGAAATAGGTCTGAATGCATCAAAGCTTTCAGGCTTGTCCGATTTGGGTATGAGAGCTAAAAAAGTCGAATTGAAGGGTCCATGTATAAATCCAGCCTTTCTGGATTCTTCCACCACATCCAATAGTTCTTCCCCAAACAATTCATAGAAACCCAGGAAGAATTCAATAGGCCACCCATCGGGCCCCGGGCTCTTATCTTTCTGGAAGGAGTGCATAACCTGCGAAAGCTCATCCGGTAACACCTCTGCCATCAACATAATGTTCTCCTCTTCTCCCACAAAACGAGGGAAGAGCTGAGCCATTCGTATGACCTCAGCAATAGAGGCCCCAGATTGTGCAGTGAACAAATCTCCAAAATGTCTTACTCCCATATCAGCCAAACCATCAAAGCTGGAGATCAGTTCCCCTTCAGGAGAGGATAGTTCCCAGATAGATTTTGTATCTTTTCTCCCCTTTGCATAGGCTTGAAAAAATTTTGTGTTCTCGTCCCCACACTGTAGCCAGAGCGCCCTGCTCTTCATTCTCCACATCTCTTCTCTATCAGACAGAATTACATTTCTGCAGCATTCCCAATTCAACAGCTCACCTTTCTGCACTTCATCCAGATAACCCATGCCCCTGCAGTGTAGTAGTCTATCGATATTTATCTCAGCCTCCCTCAACTTTTGTTCATCCTTTCCTCGTTTTTCAGAGGCCCAGAGAATGGTGACCTCTTTAATTCGCTTGAGATTGTGTTGAAAGTGTTCCCCAGCATGCCGCAGAGACTCCGGAGTTCGATGAACCCACTGATCCTGTACCAATTTGAGAAAATCCTCATCCTTCAACCAGCTAGGATTGAATTTGAATGGGCTGGGGGGTTTTTCTCTACCTCCTCGTAGTTCCAGCAGTATTGGGAAGTGGTCTGAAACCCCCCCTGTCCCAACCCATTGCTTGACCACATCAACTCCCAAAGCCAACACATCAGTTACCAGAAACCTATCCAGCCTCTTAGCCACCCGTTGATCCCCTGTTCTCTTATTCCTCCATGTAGGGGTTATCCTGGTAGGTTGAATGTCAAGGAGGTCCAGACTTGCAAATGTTTGTATGAAATAATCTGCAAGTGGATCCGAAGCAGCCCGTGGCCCCCAAACTTCAGAAGCCCCCAGTGAAAGGTTGAGATCCCCACCCAGTATCACATCCCTACCAGCAAAGATGTCCATACTAAACAAAGAGTCCCAGAATCCAACCCGGTTGAGATAGGGCCCATAGATATTGAGAACTGTGATCCTCCTCCCCAACGATGCATCCCAAAATTCCAATCCAATACCAGAGGGAATGCCCCAAGAGCAGTCAATTTTGCAGCTATTCATCTTCCACCTTGTGGCCAGCCCTCCAGAGCGTCCACGAGCATCCACACCAACAAACTTCCAACCAGGTAGCAATAATTCCAGTGCCCTAACAACCTCCTCACTGCCACCCAAAGTTTCTTGTAACAGTAGGACATCCGGTTGATTTAAATCCACCAACCTCCGAAGTGACGATTTTTTAATGGGACTCGCCAACCCACGACAGTTGAAAGACAATAATTTCATATGAAACCCCCTTCCTGGGTTTTCGCTGCTCTAAGTGCCCATTCGATAGTGGATTGTGTACCCATGACAAGATCAACTTTTGCCCGCTCTTGAGCGATGGACAAATGAGATTTTCGGCCCCGCCCTTTCCCCCCAACACTACCAGCCATTGCAGCAAGTCCCTTACCCCCAGAGCCATCAGCAGTGATCATCCTGTTACGGAGAGCATAACGGATACTACGTCCAGTGCTGGGGGAGTGTTTAGTAGAAACAATGGACGGTGTGTATACACTATCCAGAACAGTACAATGAGCAGATCGAACCGGAGAAGATGTCCCAAGACAATCCTCCCCCAAAACAATGGGGTTATTAATTAAAGGAACAGCAGAGGTTAAAGGAGACAAACCCAAGTTGTTCGAAGATGAGCCCCGGCGGATAGATAACTTCTCCTGGAGCTTTTTGGATGCTGCCCGCGTCAATGGTGTCAAGGTACCCATATCTGCCCCTGCTACAGCGGTTTCCATGTTCCCAGGAGCATCCAACCCCTTATCGGCTGAAAGTTCCTTGGATCCCTGCTGCCCACTCAGTACATCGGGAACCACCGGAATTTCTGCCCGATTTCCAGATGAAGGCTTGATAGTTTCATCTCCCATCGCCGATGTGTGCACCACCTTATCAGTACAATCAGCAGCTGCTGCCATAACCTTTGGTCTGCCCCTAAATGAAAGTGGGCAACAGGCAACCAAGTGTCCAAATGTGTGACAACGGTGGCACCTAAACGGTACGCCCACATAGTCCAGTATTTGGACGAATGCCCCATCCTTCGTTTGTACATTGATCTCAGCTGTTAATCCCAATCGAAGATCGATGTTAACCAGAATTTTTGCCACTGTGTAAATGCCTGTTTCAATATGGGAATAATCAGTGCATACATAGTCTCCAAGGTAGTTCCCAATCGCTGCAAACCGTGTTTCATTCCAGAGGTGCATGGGAAACCCCGGCAGCTTCACCCATAACGGTTCTTTGTCAATTTTCTCCTGTTTGGAATCGAAGAAAGGAGACCAGCGTTTCAGGATTATAGGTACACCCAACATTGACCAATGTCGGCGTAAGACAGCATCAACCTCCCCAATATTCGAAAGGATAAAGGAGAACCATCCTTTCGTTAAAACCCGAACAATAGGTGCAGTAGCCACGATATCTTTCCACTGCTCGGCTGCCCATCTCTGGAGAGAACCTTGTCCAAGTCTTTTACCACGGACATGGCCAACCACTGCAATTTTTGAGAAATCTTCAGCCTCCTCAATCGATACATCCACGCCCAGCACTAGCTTATCCTTCCGCTTCCGTTCCTTGACCTTCTTAGCAGTGTTTTTGTGTTCTGCCTTCGTAGCAATCCCTGCACGAGGAGCTGGTATGGAGGCATCTCCACCCCCAGTAACTCCCGCTAGGTGTCCACTGGAAGAGGAACCCAATCCTCCCCTACCATGTCCCCTGTCAAGGGAATCACCAGATTCCACAGACCGAGCCAAATTCCCATCAGAAGTCACACCACCACCCAGATCCTTCCTCCGTCTGCCACTTCTAGTCAAAGTGTCAATCCCCTCCCCACATGAGGTATCCGAGCAGGTTGGGAAGTTTGTGAAATTCCCCAAACGTGGTTGTAGAGTCCTTCCTAACAGATCCGCCAAGTCTGGCCGTTCATCCACAGGCCCAGGAAAGAACCCTGTCCCCCTGCCAGGCAAGGGTGATCCCGATGATGCCCTCGACCCAGAAGCCACTGCAGCGAATGATCCAAGGTCGAAAATCCCTCTGGCACATTCTCCATCCGAGGTGTAGTCCACCTCCTGCTCATAACTGCTTGCCATTTAACCCCAGCTCAACAGGACAGACAGTAAAGTGTCTCCTGAGCCCTATCCCCCACCCAATCGGCACCGAATCGGCCTCAGCAAGGTTCAAATCTCACAGCTATCCCCGTCAGTATTCCATCCAGCTCCAAATCAGCCAATGCTCAGCAATGCCAGCGAAAATATGCCCAGGTCTTCAGAACAGGATATTCTCCGCACCCATTTCCTGTAAATCGATCAGCTACCAATCGTGGAGCTCGCCTGTCAACAGTCCAGTGTCTGAATGGGATTGGCTGGCCGACACAATATCATGGCACTAGTTCTCTTCCTGATACCAGCGCCCGCATGATCCCTCCAAACGCAAGCCAAGAGAACTCCTTCGATTCGTATAGGAGCCCATATCACAGCCTCGCACCTTCAGTCTTGCATCCAACGTACTCCTTCGAAACGAGTTCTTGGAGCCAAAAATGTTTCAAAAATCATCCCCCCATGTCAATCTACACGCTCAATATGTGATAAGGAAAGATCCCATTTACAAGGGGAATGGCACTTGAAAATGCAGAGATAATGAACGAAGGTATTGGTCACCAAGTCCTTTTAACCAGTAGTCCGAGGATGAAATGCGCTAGAAAACTAAGTGTAGTGACTAAAAGGAACCAAAGAGATATCCAAAAAAATCAATGAACTTTAAATTTAAATTACACGTAATGGTGATAAGTAGGACAAAGTTTGGCCAAGTATGACTAAACACAAGATGTGACACCTTTTCAATTTAACACATGGTATAAACTTGGCCATTTTTTAAATCTATACTCGACAACACAAATATAATCATGCTTACATGGAGTAACGAGAAATCCAAAAATAAAATCCATGGAAATGATCCCAAGGTCGAGAAAGAATGGGCAAAGGGTCAAAGAGATCAAGTTGGTGATTAGTATATTTATATGTACCACATAAAGCACAATTTTTAACGTTTTTTAACAAATTGTAATACATACCATTCCATGTGAGGAAAATAGAAAAATATTTTAATATGATACAATGGTTTATGGTTTTTAAAATGACTTCCATAAAGTGTGGAATGTGCTTCATTGAAAGAAGTTCATGAGCTCCCCTGTGTGAAACACATATCAATTTATATAAAAAGCCCTTGTTTATGATGATAATCTTATAAGGCTGAATATTTGAGATGGAAAGATGAACTGGATAATAATACAAATTGTACTAGAGTACTTATCATCTAGACATAAAGAACTGACCAATGTTGATAATAAAAATGAGAGATGGTAGCTGCTTTGACATTAAGTGTCATGGGAGGACAAGCCAAACAATCTATACCCTTGTTATTCTCCCTTTATTATACTTGACAACAACAAGAAACTATTTAAAATATAAAGGTCATTTCAGATCCTCTTCATCCTATATTTTTTTATTGTGAATGAAAAAATCGCAAAGGAAGATGACCATAGTAGACAATCTGTAATGTCCCTTGTTAGGAATTTTATTAAAATGAAATTTTTTCACTTTTTTTCCCTAGTTCAACCTTTGACTAGTTTTGAGCTCTAGGTCTCCAAATTGCTTCAATTGTTCCCAAATATTTTGAGAAGGTATATGGATGATGTTAGAACATAAATATGTGTTTCAGGAATGCTTTTGGACCTTTAAAATACTTCTACAAATCCTCTTTCGATTCTGGCCAATGTAGGGAACTTTACTACTAATTTCCCTTTGACTAATATTGGTCTATAGGTCTCAAATTGGCTCCAAATGCCTTCAAATATTCAAGGAAGGTGCATGACTGATGTTTGTACTTGATTATTATGTTCAGGTATGATTTATGACCATCAAAAGACTTCTGGAAACTTGTTTAAGATTCTAGACAAAGTATGGAATTTAACTAGCAATTTGAGGTTCAAATCCCTCCAGGGAAGTGACTGAAATTGGCTTTCCAAATGCCTCCAAACCCACTCAAATTTCTGAAAAGAGGTAGGGGATGTCTCAAGTATGTTATTAAGGTCTCATATGAACCATTAATCAGTTATTAAGTCTGTTCTAGCTTTCTCCCAGACAGCAGCAAAAATCACTAGTTCAACCCTTGGGGAAATGGCACCAAATCTTCTCCAAATGTAAATAAACTGAGTAAAATGATTCCAAATGCTTGAGCACTGAACATTAAACTTGTATAATACATCAATAACATTCCATTCATAAATAAACCATTAGTAGTTTACTTATCCATTCGAATCCATCAACAGTACATTGGTTCACAACAAGGTAGTGGGGAAATGGCACTGTTCTTTTATTAAAAATGAGATTTATACATTTATACTTGGAATTTCGACCTGAAACTTTCTGGATATGAATAATAGAGTATTTAATTCATATTACAAAAGAAATGGGGCATTAGAATCTCCCCCAAAGAGTACAATAGCTCACCAAAAACGCCCTCCCTCAAGGAGCAAGAATATGCCTTCAAAACTGGAAATGGTTGAGAGAATGTAATGCATTAGAAGAAACCATGATCTGCCCTGTAGTTTACACCTGCAACAAATGACTCCATTAAAGCTACAAATGAAAGTTCTGAATGGCCTTTCCAATTACCAACTTGGATGGGAATCTTTCACCCTCGAAATTGGCTAAGGCAAGAAACTAGTCATCCACTAGCTCTCCCTCTTCACAAATGCAATTGCAAATTTCTCAAATGATCAAAAGATGCTATTATTATTTGTTCATGACTTTTATAAACTTCTAATGTCCTCCATGGGTCGAATTCCTTCCAAGAGACTCATGCCAACTCAAGTTGGGAAGAGATTCCAAAGAATGCCACTTGTACAACAATTCCTAGTCTCCCACTTCCACCAAATCACATGTGGAAGCATCTTAGCTGCCCTAACTCCCTTGAGCGCCCTCTTGGAGGCTATTTTTAGCCCTGACATGCCATATATGTCATATGTCAGCCTTCACGTCTGATTTGTGTCATAGGTGTCATAGCATCTTCATCATTGTTGTCATAGAGCTAGGGAATCTAGCCCAAGTCTCCCACTAGCTCCAAATTGCCTCTTCCTCTTCCATGGGAGTTAATCTTCCTCTATAGTTTGACCTTGGATGAGTCATGCCATGAATAATACTTTTTCAAATCCCCCAAGTGTGTTACTATTCACCTTGAATTCGAATTGGTGAGAAAATGATGCCAAGTGTAGTGGAGAAATCTAGCCATGTGTGGGTCCCACTTCCTCCATGTGTCTTCATGATCAAATTCCACTTTGATTTTCACTTGTATATATTTATTTATCTCCTTTATTAAATATTTATGCCATTCTAATGTTCAAACATCATTTATTATCCCCCTTATTCCAAATCCCAAAGCTTCCACCCCAAACCTAGGAAACTAGTAATTTTCCTCCTTGGCAATTATTTGACCTTTAGCATCAATTTGATAAACTCTCGTGAATATGGCCGATGGGCTTAGGCCATTGTGACCTAATGCAAAATTTGGGACATGTCACAATCATCTCCTTACATAAGAGATAATTATGCAAGCGCCTGATGACCAAATAGACTAAAATATATAATATGTTGTCATATATTAAGTCTCTGATCTTGACATCTATAAAAAATCATAATGATAAGAAACTAGATGTCTTCCTTTTGTAATAATTGCAGTAAAGGCATAAATCAAACCCTCAGTTTGTATGCCATAAGGTTTTTTAATATCTGGAAGAATCAAAACATGAGAAAAACATAAAGTATTTTTCAATGTTTGAAAAAATAATTATTGTGAAGAAGATCAAGTATAGGTTGTATGTGCTCACATCGTTTCATGCAATGCAAATGTGGTGCTAGAATAATTAGCAAAAACTTGTGATAAAAGTTAGTTAAACCCATGAAAATTCTAAGCTTGAATTTTTTTTTTAGAAATTGTCCAAGCACATAATACTTGAAATTTGTGAGGATCCATGCAAACCTCATACTCATAAATGATGATGCTAGGATAATGCGTTACCTTTTGAGCAAATATTCTTCCAAAAAAATGGCATAGAGTTGATTTTTCTTCATAACCTCCAACATATGTTTGATATGAGAGATGTTATGTCCGTAATTTAAACAATATCAAAATATAATGAAAGATTCAATAATGTACTCATGAAACACTTCATTCAACCTCATGAAAGTAGTGAGTGCATTAATTGAGCCAAAAGGCATAACCTACAATTCAAACTGTCTTTGTTTTGTTTTAAACAAAGTGCTCCAAGTAGCATAAGCTTTAAGCCTCACATGATGATATCCACTCTTAAATTTTAGTAACTCAACTTGTAATTTGATCAATCAAATCATCAATTCATCGAAGTGGATATCAATTTTTTCAAGTCACCTTATTAAAAACTCTAAAATATTTGCAAAGGTGCCATGTGTCGAGGTCCTTATTCTAAACAAGGAAAATAGGAGAAGCATTGGGTGATACTGTTAGGAACCTATGTCAACCCTTCTCTTTACTATGTTAGTATATTGTTGTTGGATGCATATGCTTTGTAAGTCGTCCAGTAGTATTTGTTGATCCGTAGTTTATATTATCCCATAGTATTGACCATAGTATTGGACGCATATGCTTTGTAAGTAGGCCCGTAGTATTATATGTCCCATGGTTTTGACTCATAGTATTGGGCATAGACTTAATATATAAGTGTGTGTTGAGGTCATTGAAGGCACCGTGAAGTTAATTGTATTGAGCTTGCTCAAAGGAGGTTGCCCCCTTGAAGTGGCCCGTGATCAATATAAAAGTGATTATGTTCTATTATTTCTGATATCTCGTGTATTTGCATTCATTAATTATTGTAGGTTCATCACATCTAGTATCAGAGCACTTTCTTGGGCTCGTTGGGTGGAATTTCTGCCAATTTTTTTTTTTTTCGCATCTGTTGCAGCTTCGGATTTGGGAATAATCCCTATTCGCTTAACTGTGGGAAGTACTTGGGCATAAGCCCTAAAACTCGAGGAGTACCATAGGAAC
Organism: Larix kaempferi; assembly: GCA_027924585.1. Classification (NCBI taxonomy): domain Eukaryota; kingdom Viridiplantae; phylum Streptophyta; class Pinopsida; order Pinales; family Pinaceae; genus Larix; species Larix kaempferi. The sequence goes on from BSBM01000099.1 coordinate 13,353,965, forward strand.
CCCAAAGTAGCTGGCCCATTGAGAGGACCTGCCAGCGAAAAGGGCAACGACCCCTACCTGATTGACTAGTTCCCACCCGTGAGGTAAACCAAGAGTTGTCGTTTGTGGCAAAGCGGTTATCAGTTTTACCTGAGCCGTGGAGTAAGGGGTACTGCCCCAATACGCAAGCCGTAAGACAACATTAGTGGCTGAGTGAAACACCTGAACTATTAGGAAGCCATACATACCTGGGGTCCATATCTATTTTCAGTTGAACTGTTGCCGATCACTTCCACTCCAGATCTAGCCGTTTCAGATCTATTCTGAAAGTCGTTCTAGATCCAGTCGTCGTTTCAGATCCAATCGTTTTCGATCCCTTCCGCGCCGTTGCGCCGCTGTTGCCGATCCATTTATGTTTCCCTTGAAATTTTCGGGGAACCCCTATCATCCCATTCTGCATCTTTCATTCCTGAGGACCCTATCCCCAATTCCCCTTCCCAAAGCCCGAAATTCCACATTTGTCTATTTTTAGGGTTTGCCATAACTTCCTCAGATTTCACCCAATCACCTTCAAATTTTACCACAGAGTTCCTTTCTGAATTATGCTTCTTTGTCCCTCTCTGCCAAATTTTCTCATTCTATCACCCCGCTTCTGAAATCCCCCTTTTTGCTTTCTTGTCCCTTCGACAGTGTCAAAAATCTAGTCAAAGCCCAATTACCCATCAGATTGTTTCCCCAATCCAAATTTCCCTTTACTAAATCAGCTTTTGTTTGTGTTTTTCTATCCATTCCACCAAAAAAAAAAAAAACTGGTTATGGTTGTCACCCGTGCAGGAGCACACACCATGGAGGAAGCACTTGCAGCCATCCAAACCAAACTCCAAGATCTGGATGAAAAATTTCTCAGCTTCCATCTTCAACATTCAGCCATGAACAATACCAGACAGCCAGAATCTTTTGCAGCCACCGGGTTCTCTTCTTCCAGCAATTTTCGTGGGTCGAAGCTTGATTTTCCTCGCTTCAATGGTACTGATTCGACTGGATGGATATATCGAGCAGAACAATATTTCAGTCTACATAATACTTCTGATGCCCAGAAAGTTCCACTTGCATCCTTTCATTTGGAACAGGAAGCCCTTCAATGGTACCGTTGGTACATCAAATTTCATCCCGAGCCAAACTGGACAGATTTTTGCCAACTCATTTTGCCACGATTTGGTCCTAGTGCTTTTGATGATTTCACAGGAGCACTCACTAAACTTCACCAAATTGGCACAGTGAGAGAGTATCAGACATAATTTGAGAAATTGGCCAATCACACAGAAGGATTGTCTGATGAATTCTACAGGAGTTGTTTTATCAGTGGTCTCAAGGATGAAATCCGCTCAAAGGTCAAAATGTTTTGTCCCAACACAATGATGGAATTCCTAGGGTTGGCTAAGCTGGCCGAGGACAAGATCACAGCTCAACAACGCTCCAAACCCACCTTTGTTCCCTTCAGAAATATGGGTTCCCAACGACCTCCCATCACGCCTGCTCCTCAACCAACTCCTATCAGGCATTTGTCTGAAATAGAACTGCATGCACGCCGAGAAAAAGGGCTTTGCTATAATTGTGATGAGAAATTCACTCGGGGACATAGATGTGTTCAACAAAAGCTCTATCTCTTGGATGTGGATTCTCCGCCTACCTTAGAACTTGATGAAGAAGCTACAGATATAGTAGATGATCAGGTCGACATTCAACACCCGCCTGTTGACACCCCATCTCAGGACGACCCACCCGAGATCTCTCTCCATGCTGTAACCAGCATCACCACCCCACAAATAATGCGGGTCAGGGGATACTTCAAGAAGCTCCCTCTTACCATACTCTAGCACTCATAACTTCATTGACCCTTGGATTGCCAAACAGGCTGATTGTTTTGTCCATCCTTGCTCCAACTTTGAAGTCATGGTTGCTAATGGGGGCACCTTACCTTGCAAGGGGAAGTGTCACAATGTGCGTATCTCTATGGAAGATCATAACTTACGCTCTGACATGTTTGCCTTGTCCTTAGGCGGATGTGATGTGGTTTTGGGCGTTCAATGGCTACACACACTTGGCCCCATCTTATGGGATTTTGCTGAACTTTGGATGCAGTTTAAAGTCAATGGGGCACAACACAAATTTATGGGCTTAAAACCAGGGCCTCTCCGCATCATCAGTTCACATCGCCTGGAAAAAATCCTTAAGAAGAATTCACATGGTGTCATCGCTCAGCTCAATCCATTCAGATGCACCCATCAACAGTCTCCACTACTTCCTTGGATAGATATGCAGGTATCTTTGTTGAACCAATGCGCTTGCTGCCTTCAAGCGACCTTTCCGGTAAGAATTTAGCCACATCTACCTCTCAGCAGGAAATGATGGCTATTTTGCATGCAGTACAGAAGTGGCAGCCATACTTATTAGGGAATTATTCCTGCATCAAGATTGATCTCCCGAGTCTGAAAAATTTTCTGGAACAATGGGTCTCCTCCCCAACACACCTGAAATGGGTTATCCAACTCATGGGTTATCCCTATGTGATCACTTACAATAAGGGTAAGGACAATATGGTGGAAGATGCTCCTTCTCGCACAATTGATGACCCAGTTTCTCTTACAGCTCTTTCTCTGCTTGTTCCAAATTGGTTGCAATATGTTCAACAAGGCTATCTCTTCTATGAACTCCATTCTTCTTCATCAACAGGGCACTCTGGGTTCTACAAAATGTATGACCGGGAACAATGTAACTTCTTCTGGCAGGGACTAAAAATGACAATTCAACAGATGGTGGCTGACGATGATACTTTCCAAGTCAACAAGGGGGAAACGACACTCCTTTCGGGATTGCTCAAACCCTTGCCCATCCCTACACAGCTTTGGCTAACTATTTCTATGGATTTCCTAGCAGTGCTCTGGTGGTAGAATACCACATCTCAAAGGACACCATATGAAGCAGTCTATGGAAAAACACCACCATTTCTTCTTCCATACACCCTTAGCAACTACCCAGTTCAGGAAATTGACTCGGTTCTTCGAAACTGCGATCAAATTCTTCTCATTCTGCAGGACAATCTTCACATGGCCAGAATTCGCCTAAAACAACAAGTCGATCAGCACCGTTCTGAGTGCATTTTCCACGCAGCTGAGAGGGTTCTTCTTCATCTACAACCTTCCAAGCAATCCTCCTTGACACTCCAAAGGCGTCAGTGGCCCGAAATGCAACCCGAGGATGCTACCGGGGAACCACTCCTTCAGATTCTGCAGCAATTTCTCCAACCAAAGCTTTGAGGATAAAGCTTTTTCTAAGGGAGAGGGGATGTTAGGAACCTATGTCAACCCTTCTCTTTACTATGTTAGTATATTGTTGTTGGACGCATATGCTTTGTAAGTCGTCCCGTAGTATTTGTTGATCCGTAGTTTATATTAGCCCATAGTATTGGATGCATATGCTTTGTAAGTCATCCTGTAGTATTATATGTCCCATGGTTTTGACTCATAGTATTGGGCATAGACTTAGTATATAAGTGTGTGTTGAGGTCATTGAAGGCACCATGAAGTTAATTGTATTGAGCTTGCTCAAAGGAGGTTGCCCCCTCGAAGTGGCCCGTGATCAATATAAAAGTGATTCTGTGTTATTATTTCTGATATCTCGTGTATTTGCATTAATTAATTATTGCAGATTCATCACAGATACACTAGGTTTTATTAACCACATGCCCAATAATGTGTTTACTTTTCTTTTAATTCCTTATGCTTTCAACATATGTGAGATACATAGGTACATTTGGTAAAGAGACATGAGAAATCAAATCAATTGAATGATCAATTTGCCTATAAAGAGGTAAACTTGTGTGTTGTTGAAATAATGACTTATGCTTGAGAATAATTCCATGTACGGGATCAGGAAGGTACAATGCTTCATTTGTTTAACTTCATGATGAGGCCTAATGAATAGTAAGCCTAAAGACTCCTCCATCAAATCTAATTATGAGATGAATGATGTACCAATAGACAAAGTTTGGAAAAAAAGGGGTTTCCATTTTTTCGCTAATGTGATTCTGGATTGTGAAGAGATATCCAAGACAAAAAATCATAACTTATATTCAAACCAAGAACAAAACTTACATTTCTTATGTGCTATGGCACTTTTGGATTCAAATCTCGGGTCTAAATGGATATTATATCCATGTTATCTAAAATATAATTAAAGGGAAAGGAAAATTATCTTTACTACCCGATTCCAAGTCTACTTGCAACATTGTATGTCCATATATTTATTACATCATGTAGTAAAACATCGTAAAAATTACTCCATTTTGGGCATAAACCCTTCTAGCTTGAAATATAAAAGATATAAATAAATCTAATAGAAACAAAGTTCAAATCATGAAAAATTATGGCAATTTTTTAGAATCCGGTCATTGAATATACAAAGATACCATTCCTGCTTTCTTCCACAATAAAAAAATCTTCTACAAACTACTACCTTTGTTTTGAAAGTTTATTAACAAACTCATTCACTTGTCTTTATATACTAGTCAAGGATATGAATACAAAAGATTATTCTATCATCTCAAGTTGATCTCGTAATGGCACAAGGCACATATCATGAATTTGTTCAACTCCCTTTGTACAATTAATAACCAAGGAGAAGTCACCTAAAATTTGAACTTGAAAAACATTTATATATGTCGTCATTGTCAGGAATAACTTCAAAGCCATAAACTTTAAATAATTATTAGTACTTGACCCAAATTCAACCTTAAAGTTATCATAGTAGGAATTCGACAAGTACAATATTCCTACAATACTATTAAATTTGGAAGGCAACGACACCAGATGTTGGAAGGCTCAACTTCCAACCAACATTCACCAAGAGGCTACATTGTCAATCACACAGATATAACCATCAGCCATAGAGACAAATTTATTGGGAAGGGATATCCCATTCGTTTGTATTCATTCTTTGATGAGTATTTATACATTATAGGGATGGTTGGAGTGGTTATGCCTGCTCCAACTAATCACACTAGGGTTTTACAATATATTCATGCATATATCTATTACATTGATGTTGTTGTGGAAAAAACTGCATAAGTGCACTCTTCCACTTGGTAAGGGGATAAGCTTTGTAGGTTGTAGCAAGGCCTCGGTCCTTGGAGCCCCTGTTTGGTTTGGTTGGTATTCCTCCAAGTGATCCTGCAAGGTATTGTTAGCGTAGTTCACATTCAAACCTAAAAATATTGATAAAAACAAAATGAAAGAGATGGGGGGAGAATGCAAACTTCAACAATAACCAAAGATACACTAAACCACTCTTGTATTGCCCAATAAAATAGTTGTACAACACCTAGGAGGTGAAGGATTCAAGGGAAGCCAACAATCTCCCTTAGGGAGGCCTTTCTTGTCCAAACTAAATGCTGAGTAGATAGAAGAACAATGGAGAGAAACACTTTCCCCTAAATGGAAGGTGACAAAGGAGCTTGGGAATTCTTACATGTTAGGAAATGGTGGGCTATAAGCTGGAAGCTCCAACTCAAATCCAATAGCATACCCTTGCTATGATTTCTCTCTCTCAAATGCATTCCAATGGATTTCTTTTATAGGCCAAGAGGTGGCCAACAAAAAACTAGATCCAAATGTGAAATCTCCTCCTCAATGAACTAGTTCCAAGGTACACTAGGGGGGTTGATTAATGCCACCACGTGTGTGAGGATCGAATTAGGAAACTTAGGGAGGATTGAGCCTTTAATGTGCCGTTGGGAGTGAGTGGTCCCGTTGTTTTGACAGAAGCGCGGCTATAGAAGGAAAAGCCGCGCGGGTATAGCGTAGGCATTGTTAAGATAACTTGCGCTATAGCACGGGAATTGTTCAGATAACCTGCGCTATATCCCAGGTCAACTATGTAATACCCGCGCTACCCTTTGTTTTGACTATTTCTTGGCACTTATGGACTCATATTGTATTTTGGATCTATTGAGGATGCTTGTAGTGATATGCATTCTTTGTGTTGATGACGCCTTACTGGATGAATCACCAAAATGTCGCATGTGTGCCACTTTTAGGCATTAACATATGCCCCCTTATGTATGAAGTTCGGAGGGTACTATAGAGCCGATAATGCATCATGTTTTTCTGTTGTTCCTCTCCTATTTTGTAGGATGAAGCATACGTGGACAAAATAAGGTTTTCCCATGGGGGAAGATTGTCGGTGACGATCGTTGGAGATGTAATGAAGAATAGTTTCTTATAAAAATGAGGTGGGCATACCCATGCTCGTGAAATTATGTCAAAGGGATTATAATGAGAGAGGACCAAGGTGTCAACTCTACTATACCGCTAGCACCGGGATGAAGGTGGATTCGATCCATGTCTCAGTAAATGGCCTAGGATCTACTGCGGAATATTGAAGAAGTGGAACTGTTGGTGACCATGATAAACCCACTGGGGTGGGGGACCAAATTGGTACGTAAATCTTCTTGAGAGCTTCACTTAGACCAAATAGATTGCTACCATGATTTCCAAATGTGAACATTGCTACCTTCAAAAGTACGTTTCCACCTGATGCGATGATGTGTTGACGTCAAGCATAGGGGAAACCACTTAGTTAGGGAGCACTGATGAATCTCCCTACTAAGTTCGAGGTGATCCCTTTTAGTGATTGAAAGGGATCCCAAGGTACAACTGCAACTATTACAACTCTTGGAATGTAATGTTTTGACGTCGACGAGAGCTAAAGCACATGATAAAATGAGAGTCTTATCTCGAGAACTAAGATTATATTGTAACTGACTGGTGGACAAACATACCTAACACAAGACTGGTTGATAAGCGTGGGGCTCATAACTTCCTTTGATCGATGTAAACATGGGGAGTAGGGACGACAACTTTTCTTTCGGAATGGCACAAATTGAAACGGTCGGAGACAAAATGCAAATGAAAGGGCTTTGATGGAGATGCAAAACGAAGGGTAATGGTAACCGGCAAGACAATTACTGTTGAGCATAGGGAGACTCAAATACATCGATCAAAGGTGACCATGGATTGCTACCAAAATAATATGATGTTCCATGAATGTGAGGTGACGAGGGAACTTATTTATACATAAAGAATATCGTTGGGGTCCCCACAATTTTGGGTGTATCAAGGGACCAATTTGATGATGGGCGAAATCCCCCGCGGTTTTGAGTGGATCGGGGGACACTTTCCAATGATGAAGTGAGGGTTAACTTGTAGATGCAAAGACGGGTGCCCCATGAAACAATGCCATGCAATGTATACCTGCGGGATAACTAAATATTACTGGTTGCTTCTGAGGGTGGGGGGGGCATAGGTGTCTTTACGGGGGTGATGATATGAAAAAGACTATGTGGGATGAAGTTCTCGTGGAGGTATGAAAGGCCTTTGAATATTTATTGTAATATATGTTGAGGAATCAGATGGCATCTACTGTGGGAAACTGGGGAGTAAATGCATAACCATAAAATGATGAGCTAGGGGTGATCTTTCAAGTTGCACCAGATTCCTTGGACTTGTGGGGGGCCGACATCATGGGTGTCAAATTGATGAAAAGGTGGGAAATGGTGTGCACACCCATGGCAGAGCATGCTATTCACAGTGATGTTGTTTATGGCACATCAACACTAGGAATGAGAGACTTGTGGTTATCAGTAGGAATATTGGTAAATGCATTGTAGGGAGAGGGGAAACATTGCCTATATGTCAGTTTCAAAATGATACATGTGAGAGAAGCTAAACACAATTGTTGAGGGATGGAGTCTTGTTCTAATAATGGAAAAACAAGAGTCTCCTACATGTCTCGGTATTAATCCTGCACATACGACGCACATACTCGAATGTAGTAAAGAACATAACAAAGGTATTGGCAATGCATAAATGATACAACCAAAACATTGTGTACCTATGGGGTACTTGTCTAGGAAAATAGTGTCCCGGTGATATTCGTGGAAATCAAGACTGGTTGGTTCCATGTCGAAGAGCTCAAAGTGTTGGCCGTCATGGTGCAAACTGTTTTGGAAACGGAATTACGGTTTGTCCATGGAATCAATTGGAAGTTTGGCCAAATGAGTATAAATTAGGGGTGGGGCCCACTTTTCAAAATCATTTGTACTTTGTGCCGTCGACCTCCTAGAGTGCATTTTGAGCGATTCTGGGAGATCTGGTGCATTGTTCGTCGATCTGCGAGTTCCAAGTATGCCTCACCCTTGCACTCTTTAATTTTATCCGAGTAGGATTAGGTTTAGGGGTCCCCTAGGTGGCTAGGGGTCCTTTTTGGTCTTTCTGGGGCTACTGCGCGGGATTTTGAGACAATCTTGCACGGTAGGGTGGGATTTTTGGGGAATCTCACGCTGCTATAGTGCGAGATTTTCCAGAAATCGCGCGAGGTGTAGCACGCTCATTAACGCATAAATAATATATTGTTTCGCGTGTAGCACAGGACATTAAATCTTCGGCTGTGCGCTGGTCTATTGCAACTATTCCTTGAATAGTCACGCGACCGAGCTATATAACGCCAGCGCATTGGATCCACGTGGCCAAAAAGTGTTTTGGCCACACTACGTGCAGATATATCATGTAAAGTCACGCTACAACCGAGCTTTCTTAGGGGAGGCCGTGCTGGTGATTTTTACAAGTCTAATGGGTGGTCATTTCCTTATGCAGGTGGTTGCTTGTTAGTGATGGTGCATGTTCGAGATGTCGAGTGGAGAGAGAGGGAGTACGACACCCTCTGATATCATGCGTTGGCCGACCTAGAGGATACCGAGGCTTTACGAGATACTGGGCTCTTGAAGTTCTTCAATTGCCCTCTAATGCGGTCGGTAGACTACCTTTTGTGGTGGCTACTAGACATGTGGGTCCTGAACTGAGGGGTTTTCCGGGTGGGAGGTGAGGACCTGAGCGTTACGACTCAAGATATTTATTTCTTGACAGGGCTACCTCACCGAGGGGTGAGGGAGTCGCTCTCTCTACAGCTGGTGGGGGGGATAATCCATACTTTAGAGGGTCAAGACTGTGGTGGTGACTAGAGTTCTATGAAATTTTGGTGAGCCATCTAAGGGCTCTGCTGGTGGAGGCTGTTGTGACAGTCGTTGTGTGCGTACTGGGGTCCACGTCCCCCAACCGGATTACACGGGGACAGCTCCCGCTGGTGGAGAGGGTGATGGTTGGTTGACCCATGGCGTGGGGTGAACTGTTGCTTCAGTGTATGATGCAACAAATGTTAGAGTTACATTAGGGTGGGGGCAACACACCTTCTGCTACGGTAGTGTGTTGTGCTCCTACTTCTTTGAGCGCTACCCATCACTGAGGCCACAGGTAGTGGTGCCACCGAGGGGACCATAGGAGCCTCGGATGGCATTTTGGGGGTGTATTATGCCTCGTGCTAGTGGTTGGACCGTGTGGGCCTATTATACGCCACAAGTGTTGGATGTTTGGGAGGGCCGCATAGGATGATCAGAGAGATATCCTTGGAGCGGGATGGACTTTCGAGGAGATCTAGAGCTGCTCGTTCCTACTGGCGGGTTCGATGCTACTGGTATGTTTTATGGTTTGTACTTTTCGTAGATAGATTTGTACATACTGTTATTTCTGTACATTTACGATATATATGTTTATCAAGTATTGATGATGGTTTCCTCCTTTATGATGTAGATCTAGGTCTTGTGAGGCCACCTCAGAGACATAGACTAAGGAGAGATCCTCCAGTATGGTACCCATACTGAGTGCATATGGATCATGAGTGACTTGTACGCAATGTTTTGGAATGAGATGTGGGTAAGGGAGGTGTGCCCCCTTTCACCGTCGGTGGAGCGTGGGTGATTCTATTGGGCATGTTGAGCAAATTCCTTAGTTCTGGTAAAGTAGGACATAGATTGGTTGCGTGGCCTTGCTGCCCACAAATTGACCCTTTGATTGGGAATATTGATCATAATTGGGGCTTTTAAATCATGATGATTGATGCCCCCTGCTTTAGGCTTCGCAGTTTCTACTAAATTAGATGTTGGGTTAGATAATGGGGGACATCTCATCTTTGGTTGTTTGGTTTCCCCATTGGTTGTATCAGCGACGACCGATTATGGTGTAGTTGCGGATGTCATAGGTTGGGTTGTCGTAACTGAACGTGTTACAGGCCTTGCAGTCATACTAGCCGAAACATGGACAACATCATACTAGGCGACTGGTTTGGAAGCCATCTCTCGGTAGGGTGGTGTGAGGTACCATATTGGTATTCCCAAAGTTAGCCCAGGTAGAGTTAATTGAGCCATCACCGACTTTCCTTGTACGCCCGTGGGGGGATACAAGAAAGGAATTTGAAAAATTGGTGGTACCGATGGACTCAACATTTGTTCAATGCCATGGCTCAGCGGTGGTGCTGATGACAGTGTTGAGGTGGATGCGGCTCCATTTTCAGTGGTGAAAATAGTGCACATTAGGCCATTAGTTGAAGTAGGTATATTTGGTTGTGGTCCCGAATATACTCCTAGCAAATTGGAGTCCTTGTACATACCGGGGGCAATGTGAGCATACGGTTGATCATCCCCCAGTACAGTCGGTAGGACATTATCAGGGTTGCTTGTGGTATTAAGGTCATAGTAGTTAAGCTGTTTGACGGTAACTACCTTCCCATTCAAGGAAAACATCATGATAAGGATGACTGGGGAGGAAAACACCTTCATGGCGTACATGTAACTACGCCCCAAGAGGATGTTGTAGTCGAGTTCTGTGTCGGCTACTTCGATATCGATCACAACAATCTTGTCCAAAGCTCTATGGGGACATTTTGGTACAATTCTCTTGGTTGGGATGGTCTCCCATCATACGCGCAGATAGTGATAGACGAGGGGACCAGCTCAGGAGATCCTAACTGTTTCCAGACATTTTTAGACATGACACAAGTAGATGTGCCTTCGTCGATGATACATCGATGGATCATCATGTTATTTACAGTAAATGGAAATTGAAATGTGACTGATGACGATAGTCGCGGATCGCCTTTGTCGAGATCAAAGGTCATGAGGTGCGAGTCGAAAGGGTCGACGACACCAATTGCATTGAGTAATTCCTTTCTTTATTTTGGGAAAGAATTTAACACTTCTAATGTGGACATAGTTTGCAGGGGATTGAGCCAAGTCCTCCACAATATTGTAATTGTGGGCAGCTTTCATGTGAGGGTTATTAAGGGTACGTCGAAGTGGAACTTTCGGGATCCGTGGGATTTGTTTGGTATTCGGATGTGGTATCTGTAGAGGGCCCCCAGAGGGGATAGGGAGGTCTTCCACTTGGGGGGTGGAAGGCCCGTCATAACCTATGGCTCGCATTTGAAGTTTTACGTCCAATGTATAGATATTTTGAAAAGAGCCTTCACTGGGTGGGTGAGGGTCTTGTTATTGTGTGACTACCCCTTGATTCGCAAAGGGTTGTTGTAACACGACGGTTTGTGGTTCGGGAGGATTCGTTGCCTGAGGAGGGTTTGTCATCGTCTTCTTTTTGGATTCTACTAACTGTTGGCAATTAGGAATAAGAGGACAATTATGTGTATAATGGCCATAATCACCGCAAATGGGAAGCAATAATTGGTTCTCAGGGTGGGATTCTTCCCTTGTTTGGGGAGATTGTTAGTCCCTTCATTTTGGGTACCCAAATTCTGGTTTTGCTAGGGAGGGGGGTTACCCCCTTACCCTGGCTTCTGATTCAGTTTTTTATTGCCTTTATTCTTCCCCTGAGTCCATGGATTTTGTGGGTTTGCGGCGTTGAACTGCTTAAATTGTTAAGCTTGTTGGACGTAAGAAGATTGGACTAGATTGACCCCCATGTGGGTGGCAGGTTTTTGAACAGTTGGGCACGGGAAAGGATAGTAAGGGTTATACCCTGGGGCTGGGATAAATGCAGTTTGCGTTCCATGAGAGCTGGACGTAGGAACGACGTGTTCCATTGGCGGTGTAGGAACCGTTGTCGCTTTACTAAGGTTCGGGTGTGTAGGACTATATGGTCCATACTAGAATTGACCGACTAGTGGGGTTGGTACTAGTGTAGTGGTACCGACGCAGGTGGCATGGATGGGTAGTACAGAACCATGATAAATGGAGCTGACATGGTAGGAGGAACCTTTCCTAGATTGGAAACAGACTCAATAAGCCCATCCACCGAATGTTACAAGCCCGAAGGTGTAGGATCCAACGAAAGATGACAAGGGACGTTAGGGAGGATTGTGTAAAGGTAGTCGGATTGTGCATATATGAAGTTGAAATGTTGTGCTTTCAGAATTTCCTCTTCCTCGCTTTGTGGCATGGAGGTGGAGACATCTTTAGCTATGGTAGGTTAGAGATATTTGATAAACCAATCCAATAAAAATGGAGGTTGTATTTCGATCTTGCATAATGCGCAGCGTCTACACCACTCGTCGATGTGATCCGCGATGTGGGTGGCAGTATTTTGTTGAAACTCAATGAGAATTTAGAGGCCTAGGTTGTGATGCATTGGCATTTGGAAGTACATAAGAAATGCGGTGTCCAATGTCGCAAATGTGGAATGGGTTCCACTTGCTATGTTTATGTACCATTTTGTTGGTGTTCCGGTGAGGGTACGTTGGAAGAGGCGAAACCTCATGGAGTCATCCACTATTATAGATGAACACCATAAGTGGAAAGACATAACGTGGTCAGAGGGATCGTCTCCCTATTGGCCTTCGAATTTGGGAATGTTAGAAGGAAGCTTGTCTGGCATAGCCGACATGTCGCATCATGCTCAATGGGATCATTAGTCAGTTTGGCCAAATCAGGTAGATTTAAACTAGCCATGAATGGTAAGGTAGGGACGATTGGTCTTCCCATTGTATGTGGGATGTGATTTCCACGATGGGGAGACCCAGGTGGTGTTGTTAACATCGGTTGACCTTCTATGAGAGAGGATGGATCAAAGGGAACCGAGGGATATCCAAGGGGATAATCCAATGGGGTACCTCTTCCGATGGGGGAAGAAGTGGTGTAATTAATAGTTTCTCTGAGAGGAGAAAATGCACCTAGTAGGCCTTGGACTCGACTAGATGATCCTATCAATGTAGCCTGGGAGAGGCACCGGCTAGGGTACCTTCCTTGTGAAACACAGAAAGAAGGTGTAATAACACCCCTCGAGAGAGGGGATAGGCCTTGCAGTCTACGAGACTGTATTAGGATGTTGTTGTTTTCCCTGAATGGTGAAGGCTTTGTGTTAGATGAGAGTGATTGTGGAATTTAAACACAATTGAGCAAATGCAAAAATATGCCAACTTACAGATGCAAAATGGTGCGATAATTGAGTGATATGTACAATGTCGGTTTTAGTGCATGAGTTCCCACATATAGGTTCTTTTTATTACGAGTTAGTGAATTGTAGTTAAAAAGAAAATACATGTAAATTCCCTAGAAGACCTAACATCCTTCCTCTCAAATGTAACTGGGCGTCCCAAAGCACAATTGATGGCGATAACGATATCCACTCACCAATTTCCTAGTGGAGGTAACAAAGAGTTAGTTCAACCGTCGATGGGGCCAATGTTCCAATCAAGAAGACTTGGCAACACCTCCCAATGGAAATTGCTAACTTCAGGTATTAACTGCACTCACAATTGCTCCTTGGTGATGTCCTAAGTTGGGCCACTAAGATACAATGCGTCAAGTTTGGATCAATGGTTCGGACTGCACGGTATAGTGTCGTCTCCCTACAGCAAGATGAGTGGCTTGTAGGGGAGAGCATGACAGCTATGCCTCGATGTTCACCTCCTTGGTCACGACAAACTTCTGATCCAGGTTTTCTTTTAACACTTGCTTATAGTAGGATTTTGTAAGTACCCTATGAGACAATAATGCTATGTTTCAAAATATCACTAACGAAACTAGAATGGTGGGAATTCATGGATTCCTAGCCCAATCAATCCCACCTAACTAAAATATTGTCTTGTGACCTCCTATGGAGGATTTTAGGTTGTTAAGGCAATTAAAATGTTGATTTTAGGGGTTTGAGTTGTTCACTTATGGAGCGTAAGAGAGGTATTTCACAATCCCTACCTTTATGATTCACCAAACTCACATGAAATGTGAGGTGAAGAGCATACTTGGATCGGAAGAGTCTTTAGGTCTCTTAGTGTGTGCTAGTGGTGCAAATACATGTGATGACAACAAAAAATGATTTTGTCGTCAAATTAACTAAAAGAGTATATCAAGTAATGTGTACTTTTAACTCTAAGAGATGCTCATGGCTCTTTGCAAAAATCACATATCCTAACTTATAGACAAGTGTGCAATGGAGGTATTTCACACTTCTCACCCTTTTTTCTGATTCACCAAGCTCACTTGAAGTGCGAGGTGAAGAGCATACTTTGGGTAGCAAGTGTCTTTAGGTCCTTTCTTCTGTGCAAAAAGTGTTTTCTACACTAACAATACTACTAAAAATAACATGTCGATTCATGCATAAACAATAAATGGTCTTGAATACTAGTGACAACCATGGGGTCAGTTGAAATCCTCAAAGTTGGTTACCTAGGTAAGTTTCAAGAGAGATGTACTCTTTACTTACTAATATTGGTCTAGGTGCACTAATTACTAAAAAAATAAGTAATTGGGTGAATTAGCCTTAATTTAAGTTCACTAGTAAGCATCAATTGGGCTGCTAAACTAATCTATGCAGATAAAAAGAAAATAAACAACAGTATCACGGTTAAACCTGAATCTGCCACGCGGACTGCGTGGGTTAATAAAAAACAGATGTGTTGTAGCGCGGGTAATACACTAACCTTCCACGCGGGTGCGATGAGCGGTGTAGCGCAGATCTGACACTAGTAACATGTGAATTGAAAGCTTGTTGTCTCCCTAGATTCCACATCAAAATGAACCCATTCATTCTTTATTGGTTCTTGGAAATATTTCTCATCCAACCATTGTGGATGAAACTTAAAGGGAACGACAAGTTTGTTGTATGAATTTTCTAGCTAGATAAGAATAGTAAGATGAACAAAACTCCCCCTTATTTTGACATAGGATTTGATCATGTATCAATCACTTAGAAAAATCTCCAAAATAAAAACCTATCTAGTCTCTTCGAGACCCCAGCTTATCTATATATGTTATTCCTCCAAGCTGGCATGAGTTTTATGGCCTCTACATCAACTAGCCCTACCTCCTTAATGTTGTGCCTAAATAATTCTACATATTTATTTTCCCTTGTATCCCCCCACACCTTATCTCTACTCAAGTGAAGCTAATATCAACACCCATAGAGACTCTCTGCTCCTTGATGCATCCCAAAGTGAAGAAGCCTTCCACGAAAACTTGTTTGTATTCATAAGGATTGTAACAATTAATAACATAAATATTTTGACCCAAATATTTGAATAAAACATTTTCATGTACTTGAAGGAAAAATAATAGATAACAAAAGGAAATTGTTTCCTTTCAACCTATTAGAATTTTCCCCAAGTTACCTAAAGCTTATGAACCCAAAAACTCCCAATCTTTGAATAATTAACAAACTATCAACAACATTCTTACCCTCACCCATTATTTCCCAAACCAAACCATTCTCCCTAGATCAAGTATTTTAGAGGGATTGTTGAGACCTCTTATATTGTTTGACAAAATTATCATTTGGGAACTCTAGCAGGGTTTTGTCCTTCTCTAGGGACCCCTCAATGGATTTTTCCTTACGTTGTTGTATCTTTATCAGTGGTTTTTCTTATGCATGGTCGAAAATTAGTTTTTTTTCCTATTAAGGACGTATCTAGTTCCTTAACAGGGTCAACACATAGCCCATAGTATACCATTTGTCTTTGTTTTGTTTTACCCCTATTCTTTACCTTAAAGAATATCTATCGACTTATTTTGCTTCAGAATCTTCCCCTAGGCTCAAGACTACTAGAGGGAGGATCCCCTTTATAAGAGAAGTCTCCAAAGGAGCTTTGAAATGAGTGATAGGGCTTAAGGGTTGTAACCTAATTTCGAGTAAACGAATTAGGGTTTTAGATGCTGCGAATACCATATATTGTATTGTAAATGGTTAAGAAAACATATAATGAAAAGAGTTGTGCGGCTCTAAGTTTTGCTAGTTTTTTCCCGGTTAAGGGTTTCCAGGTGAAAATCTCTGTGTTATGCGTGTGCCATTGTGTATTTTCTGTTAATGGTTAAGAATCTGTATGAGTTTTTACTGCACTGTTAAGGTTTAAAACTATCATTAAGCTAGGCTTGGAATCCTAGGCCTTTTAGAACCCTTAGATCCCTTCATAGATTTATTGGTGATCTCTACTAGGGGGGGGCAAACTTCATTATTTCCTATATCCATATTAAAATTCTTATCTTCTACTACAATTTAAACGTTGTGATTCAAGGACTGACCAAAACCACAAGTTACTAATTCTTCCAGCTCCTAGACTAGCTCCATCTTGCCAAGGGTCTTTATAGGATAGGATGAACACCCTGGTCAAAAATATTCTATCAAACCTTGTCATTATCCAAAATATTACCCAATGGATTGAGTTTTGATTCCTTATTAGTCATTTGGTTTAGAGTTACTGTCCTATATGTGGGAATTATTGTTTTTGGGTTTACTGGAGCTCATAGGAGTTGGAAGCTATATCTATTTTGTGCATGTCATAAGTAAGTAGGTGGGGTTACATAATCAACTACCAAGTTTTTTTATGTTGCCATTTTGGAAATCAAACATGGTGAATTTGAACATGAAGTTGGACAATATGGTTCCTCGCAAGGCTCCATGAAATCTCATCCCAAAGGTGATACATGAGGCAACAAAAGACTCTTAAATGAATCACATGTCAATATTCTTTACTCTGCATATTAATCAATTTGTGATGTTATGAAAAGGTACACATTGCACGTTATTTTGTGGGATGAATCTCACTCAAAAATATGGTTATATTATGGATCAAAGAGGCTTGGAGGCCCTGCTTATGGATATGCACTTCCATTTGAAGTTCAACTAAGGGGATTTTCCAATTCTCCTTTGAGAAGGAAAAGTAGTGTTGTGCATATTTAACCTAAAACCCTTAGAGGTGTCACAATACTGTAGATTGTTCGTCACATATAAACAAGTCTTTCAAGCGTTAATCCCAAGGGGTTCGTTCAACATTTAGATACTTCCATGCTAATAGGTGCTTGATTTGAATCCCCCTGAGTGAGGTGAATTATTCTACATCTACGAGTTTACTAGTGATTCCAACCTTGAAAGTGGGGAACCATTCTTTGGGTTTCCCCACAAGGTTTTCCTAGAAAAAAAAAATGTTTCAAGAACCTTAGTTTAGTGGGTTAGCTTTTTCAATTCAAATGGACTATTTCATGAAGTTCGTTATGAGGTCTTTGATTATATTTTGACGAAATTTCAAGTCTTAATGAGTCATACTAGGTTACAAATTGTTATTGTGGATGTTGGTCAAGCCCCCTCCATATGGATATTTAGGGAAAGGGGGGGGGTCTCCTGTAAGGTTTTCCTTGAGAAAAAAGTGTTTAAAGAACCAAAAGGGCTACCACCAAAGAAGGAATTTGAGCATGGGATTCAACTTTTGCCATAATCTCTATTGCCCAATATTAGGTTGTATGACCAATATTTATTGGAATCTCACAAAGTGAAGAAGTAGTTGCAACATATCTTGAAGTAAAGAGCCATGAAATCCAATGTTTCACCATGCAAGTCGTAAATCATTATAATGCCAAAGAAAGGCCAAAAATATAGAATGTGCATCGAACACATATAATTGAATAGGACGACCATTAAGAATCAATATCCATTTCCATAAATCAATCATTGTTCGATCAACTACAACAAGAAATGTAATTCATAAAGCTATAACTTAAATCTATCATCAAGTGCGAGTGAAGGAAGAAGACATCTGTAGAAATACATTTAAAATGCAATGGGATTTGTACAAATGGTTTGTTATGCCTTTTGGATCATGTAATCTACCTACAAATTTTATGTGTTTAATGAATGAAATAGTTCACCCATTTTTTTTAACAGAAATGGTTGAGCAACTTTGATTATATATAGAAAAACGGGGATTACATAGAAAAGAGGGCAGATTGCTCCCATAACAGGGTGGCATCCATCACTCCAAGTTCATATTCTTCAAACTTATAGTTGACATGATATCTTCCTATTCTATGAAAACTATAACACCTTACAAACTGTCCATGAAGGAAAATACATAACTGAAACATAGCTACAATATTGCCTTGTACAAAAACTGAAGAATGGAGCTTTCTAAAAGTTTTCCAAGCCTATGGAGTGCTCCCATCCTGTGAATTTCAGAAGAACTGTGCAAAAAATAATAAAAACAGTATGAGAGGCATAACAAAACCAAAAAAGAAGGGCCAACCATCAAATTGCTAGTGAAGTCTGGTGTCCATGACTGCGTCTTCAAATTCAGCTGCCCCATTCTTTTCAGAGTTGAGATCAATGAAATTTCCAGCATGAACCATGAACTATTTCAGCTTGTCCATCTTCCTGTCAAGGTCTTCCATTTCTTTGCTCGTAGCTTCAGATTTGCGAGGTTTGTGGGGGTAACAGAGACCCAAAGTCTCTTCCAGATGTTCCACCTTCTCAACCACCTTATTGTTTTAAAACGTAACTTCAGAGTGTGTTGCTTGCGCCAGAGAGTAGAGACAGGTCAAAATCCGTTTAAATTCCAGGTTCTCATTACGAACCAGACGAACTTGAGTTTCCAGTTCCTACATACGATTCAGCATTTCCACCTCATGTTTTGAAATACCATGCCTCACCTCATGCCCCTGAATTCTTCCAGACCCGGCATGCCTGCAACAGGGGCCAAGCCCAGGGATGCTGCTATGTTCTTTAACCACCGAGTCACCCAAAGTTTCATCCATCATCGGGATAGCCCAGCTGCAGGCGCCATGAGAACTCCTAATAGGCTTGCTGCATCTCATACATTTCAAGAAAACATCGTCCCCTTCCTGCGAATGCCCAACAACGTGATGCTCCATGCTCACAATATGAACTCCAACACACAGACCTCCACTCCAGACAGAGAATGAATTCAGATAGCTAGAACCAGCCAATGGATGAATGCGGGGAGATGCCTTCCCGTCCCATCTTATACAATTATCAAAGCTTCGCTCTGGCCGGCAAACATAAATGTTGAATTGAATGGGGCTTCTTCGTAGATCAGGGTGGCCGTCAAAAGGCATGGTTAGATTTCCCAAAAACAAATATTTCTAAGTTCTATAGTTTTAGACCAAAAGATTGTGGTGACCCCTTAATGGGTAGAGGAGGGCCCAGGTTCTGTGGAGGAGCCAATGGCTAAGGGATCCAGATGTTTTCATAGATAACATTGTCACTCTCAAGGAAGCTATAGGAGAGCCCGACTCCTTTATTGGCCATGCCATCAGCTTGTCCGTTTAGACCTCTTAGAGTATGGAAATAGGTTACACCTTTGAATTCCTTGCTAATGTTGATTAAGAGATGATGCATCTTTGCGGAAGGGTTCTTCCTTTTGGAGACGGTGTTTATGGATTCTCTAATGACGATCAAGGAGACCCCAATAACCGTCAAGTTCTCAATTCCCAGGTTTATAGCAATCTCCAGCCCTTTGATGAGGCCGAGCCATTCCGCTCCATTGTTGGTCTTTCTCCCAATGCCCCAGGCAAACTCTCTCTGCTTGTTCCCCTTGGAGTCGAAAATTACTCCTCCCGCACCTGCCAACCCTGGAATGAAATATTTCACCCATTTATAGATTCCTTTATAGTAGTTTATTTGGACAACATTTTAATTTACAATGATAATTAGGAAGATCATATCTCACATCTAAAAGATGCACTAGATACACTTAAGAGACACACGTTGTTTTCCAATATACAAGTGCGAATTTGGTAAACACGCCTTGATTTACCTCATACATGTGATTGTTGGAGGATAATTAATCATAGATCCATCAAATATCGAAGTCATTAATAGGTGGTCAACTTCTACCATCGTAACAAAGGTGGGAATCTTTATCGCAACAACACAATTTATGCAATTTTATATCTTCATCTTTAACAATCACTACACCACTTAATGTTGTAATATCCAAAGGGAAGAGTTTTCTATGGGGAAATCAACTACAAAGGCATTTTGATGTTTTTTTGATAATCAAGAATTAGTTTTAGCAATTCCTATTTTGGAAAATCCATTCAAGATCGAGACTTATGCAAGTGGGTATTGTACAAGAGATGTCCTAATGAAAGGAGGAAGTTTTATGTATGTTCACTCTTAATTGTTTCATGGGCCAATGCTAAAATACATGACACGTGATCAAGACCTATATGCCTTCATATAGGAAATGAAGAAATGGACCCATTATCCCTTGGAAAAGGAGACAAAGATTCACAATGATCACCAACCACTTTAGGATGCATAGAATCAAACGAAGTTGTAGCAGGATGGGAGTTGAAAATGGATGAGATTTTTGCAACAATTCCATCTAGTGAATAAATACAAGAAGGCACTACAAGGAAAAGGCCCTCTAGCGGAGATTATAGTGGAAGCCCCTGAAAAAAAAGAGGCCAAAAATCCATTTATAGCGGAGGTTTCTAGCAGAGGCGAGTGCAGAGGTTTTAGTGGATGTTTTTTTTGGTGTGTTTACCACCAAAACGCACCGATGCATTTCTAAACACAACGCACCGCTGCGACATGGAATTCTATCGCATCGTGACAAAGAAAAACTATTGATAAAAAAAATTAATTAAAAAACTCGTATTATTTTAATACCCGTTGAGTGGTGCATTGATAGATACTACATGCACCAGGGTGTTATACGATAAAAGACCCGGTGCGTTTAATAGATGACAAAGCACCACATTATCAATATATTTTTTAATATCAAATCTAGTAAACGATGCACTAGAGAACCATAAACGCACTAGTGCATGTTTAATTAACAAACACACCACTTGTAACTATAAAGAAATTCATTGCAAAATCCGTTAAATTTTTATTTAAAACCCCTACTTTATAGTGCATCGGGTTACTATGTGCACTAGTTCGCTTTATTGTAGTCCACATTGCGACAAAAAACAAATCAATAAAAAAATAATAATTAAAAAACACACATTATTTTAATACCCCTAAAGCGGTGCGTTACTAGATATTACATGCACCGGTGCATTTTACAATAAATGACTCGGTGCATTTAATACACAATAACACACTGTGTTATCAATATATTTTTAATAGCAAATATCATAAACGGTGCGCTAGATAATAATAACGCACCGGCATGTGTCTATTTAACAAACGCACTGATTGTTATTATAAAAAAAAAAGTTAATGCAAAACCTGTTTTTTTATTATAAAAAACTGTAACAAATATAAAGAATAAATATAATAATAATGATAATGATAATAATAAATAATAATTAGTACTAGGTTAATGGACGTGTCTCCTCCTGGGCTGGCAGGTGCGGGGGGAGGTCTTCTGGACTCCGAAGGAAACAAACTGATTGATTACGCATGGGGGATTGGAAGGCAGACAAACAATGACGCGGAGTGGCTCGCCTTGATCAAAGGTATTGATATAGCAAAGGAAAATAATGTCCAGGATTTAATAGCCATTGGTGATTCCCTCATGGTGATCAAGGAAGCCAGGGCCTTAAACCAAAAACAACCGTAAACCCAATTCCAAGTACCATTTCCACTTCATTCACAAGATCAAAGAACTTAGATCTATCTCTCTTTTTCAGATATTGAGAAACAACAACCAACAAGCTGACGCCATGGCAAATATAGGAGATGGGTTAAACTGCGGTCTTGTGGCTAGAAATGGACAACATTATGCAAATGCATGGGTTCCTTAGTTTCATGGGTCATTCTAGACCTCTTATCGTTCTTATTAATCATTGGGCAAGATTGAAGATGGACAATCTACAACTCCACGTCCAAATCTACATGGGATTTCTTCATGAGTCCCTATGGCATTTTCGACGGCGCTCTCAGTCTGATTCCACCGGTCTCGCATGCGAGACTTCAATGCGGGCAAGTGAAAGGGTATACAGCGGAAGGAGTAGGGTGACGGTTTCGTCTACATTTCAATTCTTCCTCTCTGCATCATCTGGAGTTTTGTTTTAATTCTCTTCAGCATGGACTATGGGAATGATGGTAGCAATGTTGGGCTCTGTCTCCCGGCGCTGCAATGTCACCGTTGCAGGACTAATATACAGGTGAATGCGGGAGGCGTAGGGTTGAAGCGATATCTCTCTTCCCTTGAGGTGGTGCAAGGTCATGGAAACGGAGGCAACAAGGTTCAAGTCCCACTCAATAACTAGGCAAATCATGTTCATCGAGGGCATCCCAAAAATGTTGAGACTGGTAGAAGTTGGTCTCCGTTGGACGTGGGTCAAGGGTAGAACTTCAGGACCTCTGCGAATGGTGTTCATAATGGTTCCGAGCATGATTATGGAAAGAATTGGCATCCCGTTGATGTGGGTATCTACCAAAACCAGGGTGGTTCTCTGCAACAAGTGTGCAGAATCTTAGGGGATATGGGTAACGACAAACTCTGGAACCCGGTTGGGGAAAATGGAGGAATTGTGAACTTGGATTCTCCCAATGGACCTGAAACTCCCTCTCGTGGAGTGCTCTCACACTTACAAGATATTGAGTCTCAGGTTTTTTGGTTGAGAGGGGAAAACTGGGACCTGAAAAAGGCCCTCTCCCATCTGGCCACCTTTGTTCAAATCTCAAATTCTGATGTCAGAAACAACAACAGTAAGATGAAGGAATACTATGAAGGGTTGGTTGGCAAAATCGAGTCTATGCATAGTTGTCTTAGGATCGTGGAAGCTAAAGTGGACTGCATCAGAACCAACAAGAGTAATAGTCCTTATGCAATCCTTGGCATGGATGAAAACGAGGTTATGGCAGAGGGCAGCAAGGCAAGGTCCGCCACCTCAAATGACAAGTGACTTCTGGTCTGGTTTCCCCATGACGATCTTCTGCAGTTTCTTTTATTATGTTTTACTAATGTAATTGGCAGTTATGGAAGTCTGTTTATTTTCACTGTTTACAAAGAATATCAACTATATCTGAAAAACAAAGACTGGGTGTGAGGTACCTACCCTCTTTTTGTTGGCTACAGTCTTCCTACTCTTTTTGTAAGACCTTCCTTTTTTAATATAAAGCTTTTCAACCATTACTGTAAAAAAAAAATGGATGTGTCTCCTCATACATGGTTGCCCACACCATATATAATAGCGGCTACCAATTTTAATAAATCATCTATCTATCTATCAATTATCTATCATATATATATATATATATATATATATGAAGTCGGATTCGCTTCTTAACCTGAACAACCGGATTCGGTTGTACCATTATGTAACAAATATAAAGAATAAATATAATAATAATGATAATGATATTAATAAATAATAATTAGTACTAGGTTAATGGACGTGTCTCCTCATACACGGCCGCCCACACCATATATAATGGCGGCTACCAATTGTAATAAATCATATTCATATATATATATATATATATATATATATCTTTGAAGTCTGATTCGCTTCTTAACCTGAACAACCGGATTCGGCTGTCCCATTTGGTATCAGAGCTTATATAAAGAATAAATATAATGACAATGATAATGATAATAATAAATAATAATTAGTACTAGGTTAATGCACGTGTCTCCTCATACATGGTTGCCCACACCATATATAATGGCGGCTACTAATTGTAATAAATCATCATTTATCTATCAATTATCTATCACACACACACACACATATCTGAAGTCGAACTTCTTAACCTGAACAACCGGATTCGGTTGTACCAAAAACCCTACTATTCGGTGCGTCTGGTTTATTGTGAGCATTGATGTGCTTTACTGTCGGCCGCGTCGGAACAAGGTTTAATAAAAAAACAAACCGTGGGGTAAAAATCATTTTAACCCTTCGTAGTGCATTTTTAGCCCAAGTGCATTGGTGCTTTACCTTACCCACTTGGATGCCCTAACATCCATGGTATATGCGAACACATTCTTCATTTGTATTGGCTGCTACTTCTAATTTGAATTTTGACAAACGGTGGTCAAAATTCAAATTTTCCATACATCACCAGGATGCCTCCCCGACAGGTCGTTCAGTAGGTAAATTGATTCTTACTTCATAATTTAATTTTTGAACAGATTAATTGTTAGAATTCAGCCTTAAATTGTTTTATTTTTTAAAGACATTTAAAAATCTATGCGGTTCGTTCAATCCATTCGGCTTGCATCAGCCTGCGGTGCACCCTGTAAATTGTTACAGGCCGCACTGTACACGGTGCAAGTCGAATGACTTGAATGCAACAGGCCACCATAGAATTTAATACAAAACATAAAATTTGTAAATGGTGCGTTCAATATTTGGGAGCACCGATTATCCAGTGCACTTAAATATATCAAACGCACTGGTTAACAATTCCTTATAAATGAACAACTAATTTATACAGTGCGCTTAGGGCATGTCACTACACCGGTCTCGGTGCTCTGACGTGGCATAGGCACACGGGGAATAAACGCACTGCTACACCGTAAAATTCATATAGAATGTAAAAATGGTAATCAATGCGTTCAATATTTTAGAGCACTGGTTAGGTAGTGTGCTTAAATTTAACTAACGCACAGATTAACATTACCTTATAAGCGAACAATTAAATTGAATGATGTTCCTAGGGCATGTAAAGGCACTAGTACCGATGCTCTTATACGCCATAGGAGCACCAAAAATATATTTTAATTCTATATTTCCAATTGTTAATCAACGGTGCATTTGGTTTACGTAAACGCATCGTTTACATTGTCCTTACTTCAACTAAACGCATTGAAACCATTTGATTTAACGATTTTAGAAAAATCTAATGAGGGTGCGCCTATGTCACGTCAGTACACCGGTGTCGGTTCTCTGACGTGACATGGGCGCACCGTCATTAGATTTTTCTAGAATCGTTAACGGTACGTTTAGGTCACTAGAAGCACCAGTGATTTAGGCACACTGTTAAGTACATTTTTTAAATTGTTTTGGTGCATCGCATATTTGGCGCACCGTTTAAATAAATTTTTTAATTTTTAAAATATAGTAGTGGTGCAATAGTCTTATTATAGTGCACAGTTAGTGGTGCATTTGGTTAACTTAAGAACCGTATGCAATGCACGTATGTTATCTAGGCGCACCAGTGGTAACAATTTATTTTTTTGCACAAAAAATTATTCTTGATGTTTTTAAATAGGATTTTAATTGTATGAAATATGTGAAACATAGACATGAGCAACGACATGATGCTCAATAGGAGCATGCACAGTTAGACCGATACAACATGGTCAAGGAAAATAGAGGTAAGGGAGAGGGATATGGATTTGTACCCTCGCCCCATTACTGCTCAGAATAGAGAGCTCTTAAGGACTGTTGGCCTCCTGAAGTTCTATCAGGAGGATACATCCCTTAAGGGTAACTCTTCATTATTATGCAACAGAGAGTTAGCTACCTTACTCTCTGAGATATATCGGTGATCTGGTTGTCATTCCATCTTATTTTTAGGTGAGTGGTGGGCAACTTAGGATCTCTGCTTTTGGTCGACAGGGGGGTAGGTGCCTCTCTCTTTTGCTTACGATGCTGGTACACTCCATCAGTGATGGGAATCGCATTAGTTTCCCTCTATTGTATTATTTTGATTCTTTAGTGCAGAGACCTAGATGTAGTAGGTGGTCTGCCATTTTTTTGCCACAGTTTTGTTATGCTTTGGATATATGTCGTGCAGTCATTAATGGGTGGTCCAACTTCCCTTTCAGTTTAGAGCTTTTTTGTTTATTTTTTGAGAGGTTTCCGGCCACCAGGCCATCATTTGAGTGCCTACCTCCTAGGCCGATGTCTGAGCTGCGTATGCACATGTGGGGCCAGATGATGCCCAAGAAGGGGTAGTCTGAGTTCCCAGCTAGGGTCACCTCATATGTGATGGAGATGTTGGGCAGTGAGGAGGACCATGCACTAGTGATGGCGCCATATCCATATGCTGGCTTGGACTGGACAGGGTGCCCCGATATCTTCTTCACACTGGATGATCCACCTGATGAGAGAGGTAATATTATCGTTATGTTTAAATTACTCTAGTTGCATTTTATTCTCTGTATACCTAATAAAAATGAAATATCTTATAAATATTAAAAAATGTAATGAAATTGTCTAATTTTTATTGTGTACTATATATTTTGCAGACATTGGCACATTTGATGCTGAGGTCGGACCACCTCCTCCCGTTCATGAGGATGCGGATATGGAGGAGGCGCACGATCAGGCTGGGCCACAGTTGGCTGGTAGACATCCTGGACATTGTCCACGTAGGCCCTATCATAGGTATCAACAGGATGTGGCAGACATGTTGGCCACATTGTTGGCAGATGTGGGTGCATGATATTCTTCGACAGGCTCAGCTTGTGGAGATATGGAGGATTATTTCTCGTCATATGAGGTTGTTGATGCAACATGTTGTCGGTGCACACATTTAATTGGAGGCTAGGAGGGATGACCATCATCCTCCTCCTCCACCTCCACCCCCTCCTCCATCAACTTCGATATCTACTAATACACCTTCTCCTTCAACTGCTGACATAACCTCCACATCCCTTGCACCTCCTCCTTAGGCTCCACCTCCTCCTCCACCTCTGACACCTCATCCACCTCCTCCTGATCCTCCTTTATCATCTCAGACATCTCCTCCACCTCCCCCTCCTTTGACCGATTCAGCTTTTGATTTGTTATGCCTATCCAACCGACCGGCCTCTATAGATCCATTAGCTCCCCATTATCCTCATCCACTAGTCCGATAAGCTTTAGGGAGGATGCTCATATTGGGTGAGATGATCTGGATTCCTATAGATGTGTTTTTTGATGATCTACATGCTTGTTTATTTCCTAGTAGAGGTACTAATCATGCCTTTGGCTCCACTGTTGGAGGTGTTGATACATCTAGTGGGTCGATAGATAGTGACGATGATATGCTTCTCGGGTGGAATAGACATGTATATTTTACATTTATCATTAGTTTGATGTTGTGTGTGTGTGTACGTCATTTTCCATTTTGTAGATGTTGATGTTGATGATTATGTTGATGTTTATTTATATGTTAATGGTCATGATGTGTATGTTAGGTCAATTCGATGATGTTCATTAGATGTTTGTGTTTTCCATTTTGCAAATGTTGATGTTGATATTGATGATTATGTTGATGTTTATTTATATGTTGAAGGTCGTGATGTGTATGCTAGGTCATGTTTGATGATGTTCATTACATGTTTGTGTTTTCCATTTTGCAAATGTTGATGTTGATGTTTATTTATACGTTGATGGTCATGTTGTGTATGTTAGGTCAGGTTCGATGATGCTCATTAGATGTTTTTGATGGTTATGTTAGAAAATGGAACTTGTGTTTTGTTACATGTTATTGTTGGATCATGTGTGTGTTAGACGATGTTTAAATATGTAAGATGTATATGCTAGATGAATATGTAACGTAATGTTTATGATGGTGCGTTCATGCTTATTTTTATTAGTTTGATGTTAATGATGGTATGATGGTGTTTATTTTTATGTTTGTTGTTAAATTTTGAGCATTAATTCACAATACTCTTGGATCTTTACTGAGAGAATAACATATACAATATATCAATGCATAACAATCACAATAAGCATGACAAGCATCACAAGAATCAAAAGCATGAGAGACAAGAGACACAGAGTTTCCGTGGGGAAAACCCTAAGGTGAAAAACCCCACAACTTCCTCAGAGATAGAGAGAGCAATGGCTCAACCAAAGTACAACCAAAATACACTGAGATAATATCCTAGTAGCAGATGATCCTCCTCCTCACTAGTGTGCCACTTTCTGAGTGAGAGAAGTGTGAGTTTCCGAGTGATCAAAATAGAGATCTCCCGATCTCTATTTATACTAGTCTGTTTTCCCAGTTACACTATGGGGTCGACTTGTCTAGATAGGTACATCCACAATATAATATATATTTCAAGCCCGACCCCACACATGGTGGTCTAATAACCCGTCACCAAGTACACACACTCGCGACACTTGTCAATACACATGACGACACTTCCTTATAGAGGAATAACACATCTCTTATAAGGGTACAATAAATATAGATGAAATACATTCCAAAGTTACATATACATCAACACTCCCTCTTAACTAGGAAGGTATTTCTCGACACAGTTCTGCTAGACAAGTCTTCTTCTCGGGATCATCGTCGTTGATGCATTGTCATCATCATCGTTACTTCTGCTGCTATCTCAACCAATCTCTGAATCTACTCGTCATAGGAAGTTCTACAGAGCCAGTCCTTTTTCATACTGGATGTAGGCCCACCACCTACAGGTCTTCATCACTGGCCATACTGTGGAATCCTCAGGACTTATTACGTGTGTCACAAAACCTGGCTACAGCATCCCAGGCTATTACGAGCACACAACTCTACCTGTCGGATCTCCCAGGAGCACATTACATGTGACCCATCACAAAACCTGGCCGAAGCATCCCAGGCTGTTACGAGCACACAGCTCTACCTGTCGGATCTCCCAGGAGCACATTACATGTGATCTCACCACAAAACCTGGATGAAGCATCCCAGGCTGTTACGAGCACACAGCTCTACCTGTCGGATCTCCCAGGAGCACATTACATGTGGTCCACCACAAAACCTGGCTGAAGCATCTGAGGCCTTTCTCATCTTGTCCAGATCTCCCAGGAGCAAATTACATGTGATCATGGAAAAACCTGGCTGAAGCATCTGAGGCCTTTTTCATCTTGTCCAGATCTCCTAGGAGCAAATTACATGTGATCATGGCAAAACCTGGCTGAAGCATCTGAGGCCTTTTTCATCTTGTCCAGATCTCCCAGGAGCAAATTACATGTGATCATGGCAAAACCTGGCTGAAGCATCTGAGGCCTTTTTCATCCTGTCCAGATCTCCTAGGAGCAAATTACATGTGATCATGGCAAAACCTAGCTGAAGCATCTGAGGCCTTTTTCATCCTGTCCAGATCTCCCAGGAGCAAATTACATGCCATAGGAAAAAACCTCGCAAGAGCATCTCAGGATGTTACGAGTACAAAACTCCGACCTGAAGATCTCCCAGGGCACAAATTACATGTCCTCCCAGAGCAATGTCTCGAAAGAGCATCCCAGGCTGTTATGGGTACACAAATTTGACCTATAGGATCTCCCAGACATGCTCATCTAGACAACCTGATCCACGACCACAAAGTATCATCCTGATACTCACCATACATCATCCTGATGTACACATGATCATCCTGATCATCATCACTGTATCGTCCTGATGCATGTCATCTGGAGAAGCTCGTCATCCACGATCATCCTGATCATACAATGCATCCACCTGATGCATACCAAGTATCTACCTGATACATATCACCATACATAGTGTATCCACCTGATACATAGATACATGATCCACACAATGTATCCATCAACATACATGATCTACCTGATCATACCTGATATATATCAACGTACATGATCTACCTGATCATACCTGATATATATCAACAGACATGATCTACCTGATCATACAATGTATCCACAGATACATGGTCCAAGTATCCAACATGATGCATATACAAAATACATACAAATGATCCAACCGATCATATCCAACATCTAACATGATGCGTACATACATATACATATAAATGATCCAACTGATCATATCCAGCATAAACTAGAACATCATCCTGATGCTCATCATCCAACGCTTACATCCACAACCATGTGAAGGATCCTCCTTCCAACATGCTTGGAATGGCTTCAGCAAATGTGTCCATCACTTCTTCCTCGAAGTGTCGTCAATCTGAAGAACACCAAGCCTCTCCCTGAAGTATTCGAACTTCACTCTGGCTAGTGGCTTCGTCAGTACATCTGCAATCTGCTCGTCCGTCACAACATACAGGAGCTTCACAACTCCTCTCTGTACCATATCCCTGATATAGTGATATTTGATCTCTATGTGCTTCGACCTATCATGAAACACAGGGTTCTTAGACAGCTTCACACAACTCTGGTTATCACAAAAGATACCAGTAGCATCCAACGGGAGATCAAATAACTCAGACAAAAGCTTCCGTAGCCATACTGCATCACAACTAGCTAAACAAGCTGCAACATACTCTGCCTCAGCTGTACTCAGTGCTACGCAGGACTGCTTCCTACTAAACCAAGAGATCACACCTGATCCCATACTGAAGCAGCATCCAGATGTGCTCTTCCTACCTGCAACACTGCTATCCCAATCTGAATCAACATAACCCTGTAGGTTAAACTTTTGATTCGCTTCATACTTGAGCCCATAATCCACTGTACCCTTCAGGTACCTCAGAACATGCTTTACAGCAATCAGATGAACACTCCTCGGATCTGTGAGGAACTGACTCAATGTGTTCACAGCAAAGCAAATATATGGTCTCGTGTTCGTCAAGTACATCAAGGACCTAATCATCTGACGATACATAGAGATATCAACTGGCTCAGATGAACCATCACATAGAAGCTTCAGGTTCGATGCCATAGGTGTGGCCATGGCCTTGCAATCCATCATCTCGAATCTCTTCAGGATATCTACTGTGTACTTCCCTTGACCAAGGAAGATCCCGTCTGCACTCTGCCACACCTCCATACCTAGGAAATAGTGCATCATTCTTAAGTCTTTCATATCGAACTCGACAACAAGCTTCCTCTTAGTATCTACAATCAATCTGTCATTTCCTGTTACAAATAAGTCATCCACATACAAGAGTAGAATCACAGGATTCCCTTCCTCGGCCTTGTAGTAAAGGTTGGAATCCGCTTTACTCTTGGTAAAGCCCAAACTATATAGGAAACTGTCCATCCTACCATACCAAGTTATGGGAGCTTGCTTCAAGCCATACAAGGCTTTCTTCAATCTGCATACATATGACTCCTTGTCATGTATTTCAAACCCGAGTGGCTGCTCCACATAAACTTCCTCTTCAACTACACCATTTAAGAAGGCAGTCTTGACATCCATCTGGTGTATCTTCCATTTCATTGTTGTAGCCGTCGCATGTACTGTTCTGATGGAAGTGTACCTAGCTACAGGAGCAAAAGTTTCTTCATAATCTATTCCCTCTTTCTGAGAGAAGCCACGAGCTACAAATCTTGCCTTGTATTTCTCTATGCTGCCATCTGCAGCATGCTTGATCTTGTAGATCCATTTGGAAGTCACAACAGACTTCCCTTTAGGTCTTGGGACAACATCCCAAACATCATTTTTCATTATTGATTGATATTCTTCGACCATGGCATCCTTCCATTCTTTCTTTTCTGCTGCTTCTTCATAACTGGAAAGTTCTTTATTCATGATGTCACAGAGTAAAGCAACATAGCTGGTATGTGATCTGGTTCTCTTCTTTGCTCTGTGTTCTTCTTCTGGAATGCCAAATCTTTTTGCATCTTGAATGAGCTCTCTAGCCCATGCAGGTTTCCTCTTGTGGGAGTTGTCCTCACGGGGTGGATCTACAGGTTCTTGTGGATCTTCAAACTCACGAACAACTTCTGGAATTGCTTCAGACATGGTAGTGTCTTGAAATCTAGTTTCCTTAGGTTCTTCATAAACTTCGATAGGTGCCTTCCTTGATTTGATGAATGTTGAGTTTTCATCAAATGTTACATCCCTGCTGACATCAATCTTCTTGAACCCTAGAAAGTATATTCTGTAAGCCTTCGAGCTTTCACTGTAATCCACAAAGATACCCTTCTTTCCTGAAGGATCTAGTTTGGTCCTCTTTTCCTTTGGGACATGAGTGTATACTGGACAACCAAATATTATGAGATGGCTGACTTCAGGTTTCTTACCAGAAAAGACTTCTTCTGGTGTCATGTTGTCCAATATCTTGCGGGGTGTTCTGTTCTGCACATATACAGCTGTTCTAGCTGCTTCTGCCCATAGATGCATAGGTAGATCCTGGTCATGTAGCATTGCTCTTGCTGCTTCCATGATTGTTCTGTTCTTCCTCTCTGCAAATCCATTTTGTTGTGGATTGTAAGGAGCAGTCAACTCCCTCTTAATCCCTAAATCACTACAAAGCTTCTTAAAGTCACCTGAGGTGAATTCTCCACCATTGTCAGATCTGAATGTTTTGATCTTCTTGTCAGTTTGATTCTCCATCAAGGTTTTGAATTCCTTGAACTTATCAAACACCTCATCTTTGTTCTTCAAGAAGTAGACCCAAGTCTTCCTGGAGAAGTCATCTATGAAAGAGACATAGTAATCATACCCACTCAGAGAACTGGATGACATAGGACCACATACATCTGAGTGGATGATTTCCAAGATATCTTTTGCCTTGCTTTCACTGCTTGTAAATGCCTTCTTAATGTTCTTTCCTTTTGCACATCCCTTGCAAACACCTTCATGTTTGGTCTTGATTTCAGGAAGACCTTCTACAGCCTTACTTGCAATTGGTAATGCCCTGTAGTGCATATGTGCAAGTATTCTATTCCAAAGTTCACTTGGCTCCATGGAGTCATGTACCATGGCATGTTTAGGTTGTCCCTTCAATTCATACAATCCTCCCTCTTGCTCTCCAATCACTACTGCATCATCAATAGTTTTACCTTTTGGCCACATTAGGACTTGGCCATCCACAAATGCAACCCTCATACCTTTTGGATCCAATGCGGATATGGAGAGTAGATTCTTCTTGAGCCCAGGTACATACAAAACATCTTTCATCTTCAAATACTTCCCAGAGTCTAGATTGTAGGAGGCCTCACCACTTCCTTTAATAGGGTATTGGTAGTCATCCCCAAGTTTCACCTTATGGGGTGACTCATGTTCAGATAGGTTAGCAAAGGATTCTTTAAACCCAGTCATGTGTTTTGAAGCCCCACTGTCAATTAACCAATCATTACAACCATGGGAGATAGTACCTGTGAGAGCAGAGATTAGAACATACTCTTCTTCGCTTGATGAGCTATCATCATCACTTTCTGCTCTAGCCTTCTTCTTGGGAGGTTCATCATCCTCGGCAGCATGAGCATGAAACCTTCTTTTGCTGCCCTTCATCTCCTTGCTGAAGTAATTTTTGTCCTTCTTGTTCTTGGGACAATTTATGGCAATATGTCCTTTTTCATTACAGGTGAAGCATATTCTTCTTTCTTTATAGTGATGTGAATATTTCTTGGAGTGAGATGGCTCTCTCTTGGACTTCCCTTTCTTGGTGTGAGCTATGAGAGCTTGATCTTCATTCCCCATCTTTTCTTCTCGTGCCACAAGCCTTGCTTCTTCTTGAGAGCATTCTTCCCGCAATCTGTTGAAGGAGATCAACTTCTTCCTTACACAAATTCCTTGAGTAAAGGAATCCCATGACCTGGGTAGGCCATTTAGAGTGGTCATGACAACTTCACCATTCTCCACCATTTCATCTACCGCTTCCAGTTGTTCCTTAATCTGGGAGACCCTAGAAAAATAAGATTGAATGGTTTCTCCATTCTGAAACTTTACTCCTTTCAATTGGTTCCGCAGGGTCATCTTTCGATTTATGTTCTTCCCTTCAAATAGCTTGGTCAAAGATTCAAACATCTCCTTGGGTGTCTTTAGAGAAGACACATGGGGTATGAGATGGTCTTTGATAGAATCAACAATGATTCTCTTTGCCTTGACCAAGTTCTTCTTATGCAATACTTTAGCCTCTTCATCCTCTGGGATAGGGATGTCTTCTTTTATATATGAGTCCAACTCATTCTCTTCCAGGATTAACCCAATCCTATACTTCTAAACTCGGAAGTTATCAGCCCCTTCAAGCTTATCCTCAAGCTTGGTGTGGTGAGACATCTTAAAGGGTACTTCAAATGGAAATAGAAAAGATTTAGGTCTTACCACTTGAAATGTTGAAAACTGGATCTCGTCCCGGATTAGGGTTTGTCGGAAAAACCCTAAAAATTCAAGATGTGAATTTCAACTTTCTGAAAGGATAGAAAGATGCACCTTGATGAGCTGATCAGCCTAGTGTATTCAGAATTTGAGATCAGCAAAGCTTTACCCTTCAGATTTGTCTTTTTGTCCTCCCAGGTTCACTAGGGAGAGCCCTAAATTAGGGTTTGAGTTTCCCGGAGATCTACCCAGCCAAAAATCTCAATCCAAAGCTCTAAACTTCAATTTTTGTAAGGAGCTTCCAGCTATGTCTTCAGATTTCAGAAATTCCTAGTTTTGTGGAAACCCTAATGTTTAGGGCCAAATCTGAAAATGCTCAGAATTGAATTCTGATTGGACAGATAAATTCTCCTTGATGAGTAGAGTTAATCTACTATACTGCTTTTCCAGAAACTGTGGAGAGAAACCTAATAAACAAGAAAATCAAGTTTCTGTCACTGCAAAATGTCTTCTGCTCAGGTTAGCTCTGATACCATGGTAAATTTTGAGCATTAATTCACAATACTCTTGGATCTTTACTGAGAGAATAACATATGCAGTATATCAATGCATAACAATCATAATAAGCATGACAAGCATCACAAGAATCAAAAGCATGAGAGACAAGAGACATAGAGTTTCTGTGGGGAAAACCCTAAGGTGAAAAACCCCACAACTTCCTCAGAGATAGAGAGAGCAATGGCTCAACCAAAGTACAACCAAAATACACTGAGATAGTCTCCTAGTAGCAAATGATCCTCCTCCTCACTAGTGCGCCACTTTCTGAGTGAGAGAAGTGTGAGTTTCCGAGTGATCAAAATAGAGATCTCTCGATCTCTATTTATACTAGTATGTTTGCCCAGTTACACTATGGGGCCGACTTGTCTAGATAGGTACATCCACAATATAATATATATTTCAGGCCCGACCCCACACATGATGGTCTAATAACCTGTCGCCAAGTACACACACTTGCGACACTTGTCAATACACATGACGACACTTCCTTATAGAGGAATAACACATCTCTTATAAGGGTACAATAAATATATATGAAATACATTCTGAAGTTACATATACATCAACATTTGTTAGATGGTGACAATAATAATGATGGTATGTTTATGTTAGATGGTGATAATGATAATGATGGTGTTTAAAATTATCATGCACATTGCCCCTTTGCATGTTTTTAAATGTTATTAAATATTTGAGTTATTTTCTATTGTAAAATATATATTGTAACTAATTGATTAATGAAGGGGAAGACACATGTTACATTTCCAACTATTTGTTTATCATATTAACATTTAAGTCGTTAAAATCAATTTTTATGTTGAAAAGAAAATTTATATAAATTGGATTAACTATTAATATATATTAATCAAATTAATTATATATAAATGATTGTAAATTTATATTAATTCAATTAATTATCGATTTTTATTACTTTGTTAATATTATTATTTTTATTTCCAGGGCTGGCAGGCGCGGGTGGAGTTATCTTTGACTCCAAGGAGAACAAGCAAATAGAATACGCCTAGGGCATTGGGAGAAAGACGAATAATGGAGCGGAATGGCTTGCCTTAATTAAAGGATTGGAACTTGCTAGAGTCTGGGATTGAGGGAATGGTTGTTCTAGGTGATTCATTAATTGTCACAAGAGATGCAAGAAACATTACAAGGAATCACAAGAGCCCCTCCTCCAAGATGCACTATCTTCTAAGTTGTATTGCCAAAGAATTTAAAACAATTAATTTTCTTCATGTTCTGAGAGGTCACAATTGGCAGGTGGATATTATGGCTAACAAAGGAGCTGGTTTGAGTTGTGGTGTTCTAGAGAGTGATAATGTTACACTTGAAAACGTTTGGATTCCTTAACCTTGATTTTCCACCCCCTAGAATAGATGGTCATTCCTTGGCCTTGGAACCTCCTTGGATCGTAGTTAAAGGAAACCTAAAGGTCGAATCTAGCACCCTTCCTCTTATCCTCAAAATCATGGATCTTTGAAAGACATTCGTACTCTTCAATCTCGCTCTTCGGATCTCCTTTAGATCCTCACACACTCCCCTCTTAAATGCTCCAAGACAGCTCCATGCCCCAGCCAGATGGCTCACATGCGTGGTACAATGGACAATTGCCAGAATCGAGGCTTGTCTTTAATCATAGGAGGGAATGTTTCTGCCTTCATTCGCGTTTCTGTTTGGTGTCTGCAAGTTGGTTCAGGGAGCTTTGTTTTCAACCTCAATTGCGCTAAATATGCTTGGTGCCGGAGGCACTGCATTAACATGGAGCACATCATTTCTGGTTCTCCAAACTTGAGTGGCTCAGAGGTTTTTGTGAATTGTCTCTGCTGCAAAAAGCCTATTAGAAGTGCTTATGGTGCTCAAAGCTTGGTACATAGGATCTGAAGGTGTACATGGCATTGCGCACGGAGATGTGCTAATTAGATCCCTTTTCCATGGTCTCTGTCATTTTGGCTTAGTGGGGAAGGAGGAGCGACCAGATACCACCCTGGAAAAGGAAAATTTCGATAATCTTGGTTCTTGACAGGGAAATGGCAGAAATTACGACTTTGGGGAAGTTGTGAATCATATAAATGATTTGGAAAATGAAATTAGGCTGGCTAGAAACGATAATTTAGAGATGAAGCGGGCCCTAACCTATCTTTTTTCCCTTGCTCAAGCAACTCATACAGAGGTCAAGCATCACAACAACAAGATTGTTGAAAGGGTTAGTAAACTCCAAGAAGCCATGGGCGCAATTCATCCTCATGAGAGCAGAAAGGAAACACATTTGGAGGTTGTGAACAGTAAAATTATGGAAGTTGGTAGGAAGTTGGATATGCTAAAGAATGAGTTGGTCAACACTGGACTACAAGTTGTAGCAAGCTCAGCGAAGGATAGGAGCGCAGCAAATGTTGTAGATGCCTAACTGGACACCTGCCTCCGACACTAGAATCTTGGTTTCTGGTCGCACTCTGTGTTTGAAAACGATATGATTTTTTTTTTTGGTCTCTTGGTTATCTGTATAATCTGGTATTATGGACAAAGGATTTAGCCTCCCGTAAGTCTAGAATACGATTTTGTCAGTTTGAAATCTCTTTTTAATAGCTCCATTTTGGACAGACAGAAAGTTCTCTGCTATGTTTTTTTCTGCATTTTTCTTCTCGGACAGTATGTAAGGAGTTATAGCTTCCACGGATTAGGTAAATTACGTTATAGTTACAAGTTAGAGAGGGATGAACAAGGTGTGATGGATGGTGTTCTACTTTGGGAGCAATCCTATCTAAATTCTCTGTACTCTCTGTTTTTTATATAATCAAAAGCTCTTCAATCGTTTCTATTAAAATTATTTTTATTTAATAACATTAAAATATTTTTGTATTGAATAACAATTTCAAAACTATTCAAGATTTAGGATATCAAATATTTATGTTTGAGTTTGTCAATGAATATATATAATTTCTAAAATAGTATAGATTCATAATAGTTATATAAATTAGATTAACACATAATTATGTTATTATAAATTTACATTAATAAAATCTAAATCAATGATTATATATTCATACATATATGAAATAATTTTCGTCAAATATACAACCATGGCTTTAATTCACAAATCAAAACTACGTACTTATTTACAAACCATATAATATGGTGAGTAAATATTAAGCATATATACATCTTTGTTAACTGCTTCATCTAAATCCTTATTGTCTCAACCAATTCTAAGATGGATTTTCACCTCCTAGAAATAGAGAGATGAAGAAATTCAATCCAACTTAATTAATATAACATATTTAATTCTTTTATTACAAAGGGAAAATAAGATTCTCTCTTAAAACCATTTTTTTCTCCTAAAGAAGATTATGGCATACCTACACCTTCATCCTTAAAGCCATTTTTTCTATCTTATTGCCATTCAAAAAATATTTGCAAACATTATAACAAAAGTATAATAAATTAATTCAATTATAATTCTTAGCATTATTTATAATGAAAAACATCATGAAATACAAACATTCAAATATTGATGGAGAAAATAGAAAGCACCATAAATTTTATTGTAAATTTCATTGTTATCAAGGCCATAAATTAAGTCGTCGTAGAGCTCAACATTAGTAAAAAAATTGTTGAATTCTCAATCTCTATCAAGGTTACAAATGTGTCATTTTCTATGTTGGAGTTAACATTATAAATACAATAAAAAACAAAAAAACATTATGTTATAACAAAAATTCAATTTAATCGAATCATATAATAAAAAAACATTACATTCTAAGAGAAATGTCATAAATTGATGCAATTGTAAATCTTAACATTATTTCCCCCACGACGGGTGTAAGCCGACTAAGGATCCCACCCCACATGATCATCCATCGAACTGAGATGTTGTCTGTAACATGC
This sequence comes from Larix kaempferi, assembly GCA_027924585.1. Taxonomy (NCBI): domain Eukaryota; kingdom Viridiplantae; phylum Streptophyta; class Pinopsida; order Pinales; family Pinaceae; genus Larix; species Larix kaempferi. The sequence goes on from BSBM01000099.1 coordinate 13,392,379, forward strand.
ACAAGGACGTGTGGCACTTGGATCTACCGCACAACCTCCTGCGTTTATAACTACTCCGACGCCATTTGCAACCCTCGTTTCCACCTTGCGAGCCGAAGCAAGTTCGTACTGAAACACTTATCTAGGTTAGTGCCAGTGTTAATGGCAACTAGTCCTGGCAACATGAGACATGGCATTTCACACGGTTCACACAAACCTAGACACTGCTCGCAACGGCCTCAGCTTAAAAGGAGGTTAACCCGACAAAAATCCATATCAAAGGTCCTTCTCTAGCACTGCATGCCCACTGTTGCTTTAACCTCCCTCCGTTGCAATCCTTTGAGCTAGTCTGCTCTTGCAATCACTGTGAATATGGCTCGTACCAAGAAAAATACACCCAAAACCTCAAGTGGGCCATGGCAAACCCACATGCTGTGAGCCCTCCATGAATTGGGTAGGGTGCAAGGCTTCTTCGAGTAAGAAATCATTGACTCTGCTCGAGCCTGCACTCTACGGTTGGAAATAAGACTTAAAAGAGAACATGCCCTCCCTCTCAGCAGCTATATAATGAATTCAGAGGGATTGAAGAAGATTCGGGTTCGATGCACACATAGGAAACCAGACACACAAAGACTCTGAAAGTGTTTTGGACCATCAAAGCTCTCATGACGTTAGTAATGGAAGACTGTGTTCAAGGTCTTATCCAATCTGAGGAAGACACCTTGTCACTGGTGGACAGAGTCCACAACATGGAGTCTACTCTGCACGCGCTCTTTAGGTTCCAGTGTTTAGAAATGGAAAGGGTGAATGCAAAGCTAGATGCTCTTGCCAAAGCTATCACTGGAAAAACATTCACCAAAGAACCTCTAGACTAGACTATAGCTACTCAGCTCGTCTTCAGATGCAGTCCCACCGTTTAGGAAGACATTGGCACTTGTAGTGCTCCAGGTGCTACAACCTCTTCCACTCCCCTCTCCGACAAAGATTAACTAGTTTTATTTTATGTCTAGTTCCCGGTTCTCGTGTCGGTTTGTCTTTTTGAAATTCATGGGTCATAACCATCATCCTATGGGGGAACTTTGTCACTTTGCAACACTTGTCATCTCTGAAATTTTTTGTAATCCTTAGTCTTAGGAAGTCTGGTAGCCTTAAGCTCCATTTGGTTTACACTTTCAACAATCTACATGGCTTTTTGGATCTTTTCCAGTTGGGCACTTTGGACATGTACATACTTTTTATTTTGATTTAATAGATTTTACGAACCTTACAAAAAAAAATTCTTACATTATTTATAACAAAAACATCATAAAATACATGCATTGAAATATGGATATAGAAATTCAAGACCACCTTCAAGTTAGGAAGAATACGTTAATAGCCTTTACATTCACAAAAATAAAATCGATTCATGTAAGTTGTTTTCATGGTGTATTTATATGTATACACAAAACAAAATATGAGTAATTTGGACAATAACATATAATCATTCCATGCAATCATAAATTGCTTCATAGACATTAAACCATATATATTTCGCATTATATTGGTTGTTAACCAACTGGAATTGTTTAAAATTTGCATCCAATAATCAACTTTCCATTTCCATTGTCACGGCATGAAAAATAAACAATATAATTAGACATACAAGATAATAGTAACAAAATGATATCTCAATTTGTAAATGATGGAATAAACCATGTACGTATCACTCTTCGTTGCCATCACCCTCATTGTCTTCCTCGGTTGGCATGATAGCACTTTTGTTCTCAAAAACTTGTTTGGATCTAGGGTCGTGTCTTAATATGAACCACCAATCTCTATCCAACACATCCGGGTAAAAGAACAATTGGTTGCAGTGTTTTGGGAAAACATAAGGCTCCTTACTTTCATCCCACATCTTTCTAGAGTTGATACATATCAACCCACTATCACAATATTCCTTTACATTATTCTCGTCAAATGTGTCCCACCATCTGCACCTAAAAATAACACATTGGAAATATGACAAGTCCACTTCAATGATCTCTTGTATCTTTCTGAACTAACCCAACATCCCTCCTAGCAGGTTTCGATCTATGTGGCTAGCATGACTAGATTGGTTGAACTCGACTTCCATTCCACAATCTTGTGTAACATGCCCATCGTCAGCATCCTCGGTGCAAAAATGATGTCCATAAGCCCACATAGATGGGAACAAATGAACCTATAATAAAAGTTAACAAATGATGGTGTCATATGTCTAATAACCCAACCATTAATATATTAAATATAGATGTTATAATTCAAAGTTGCATTATAATGTTAGAAATGTACGAAAATATTTTATTACCGAGTTGCTGCACCCAATCCCAATGTTTAGCGCATCCTCCTCTTCAAGAGGGTAACGACCGGATGCACCATATTTCTTTCTGACTTGGTCTGCAACCCAACCATTGGGAGAGATCATTGGTATATTTTCTTTTAAATGATATGGAAAAGGCATGCTTCTACAGTGCAACCGCCTGAAATATTTCATGTCAATGTCCCATTTCCTCCTCTTCTCTTCATACAATGCGACCCACGGTTGTGTTGCCTTCGCGTTACAAAGAATGAATTTATTGATTGCATCAATTTCTGAATTTGTTGTTGTATTCATGGAAACAAAATCACATTCAGTACGTATGGGATCAAATATACTAGATTTTGAAGTTTGTCATGAATAGTTACTTTGTGGAAATTTGAAGATCGAAAGATAAGTGACTTACACTTTATCATGCGCCTTTTTCTATTCGTTTCTAGTACCTCCCCTTCCCTTTTGTCCTCATCACGTTCATCATTCCAAATCACTGTGCTTGGTGTGTGGTCGATTTGCTTGATGTACTCACTGGCATAATAGAACGAATCATATACTATGTACCCCTCTACCATAAACCCCTTGGGTTTTTTCCTTTGTCGAAGAAATCCCTTCACTTTTTTCATGAATACATCGATCAATGGTTGTAGGTAAACATCCATATTCTTCACTTTTCTTCTACCAGGGACTACAAGAGGCAACATAAGATGTTCATTATTCATGGACAACCATGGGGGATATTGCTATTGATCACTACTACAGGCCAAACAATATAGATGTTGTTTGGTTGGCAACATGGGTTGACGCCATCAATGGTTTTGCTCAATCAGAGGATGCGTACTTCATCCTTTAATTTATCAGGCCGTGTATCCTCTATATGCTTCATGGAAATTGAATCTATTGGGATTCGCATAACTCCTTCCGCACTTCGGTTCGATGCATGCCATCCCTGCAGCATAGCTACTTCTTTGCAACGAAATAGCCTTTTTATCCTTGGTATTATAGGCATGTGCCTCGATATATTATGAGGAGTACCATATGATTTGGACTTCTTTTTCGATTCTTTGTACCTGTCATGCCCATATTTTGGAAATATCTATTTGTCTGCATATTCTCCTCTATATGGAATACAATCATTGGGACACGCATGATATGATATGTACTCTACACCCAACATTTTCAACATTTGCTTTGCCTCTTCGCAGCTACCGGGCAAGAAATTATGATTCAGAAGTACCTTATCTTTGAATAAACTACAGTTAGTGGGAAATACAAATGTACAATGTCATTTACTGTTCATAAAATCGACCATTTTCAATGATGATTGTGTCACAATATTCCTCAAAATATAATGTAGTTGCTGGTCAGTTACCTCAACATTGTCGAGAAACATGCGTCTGACATGCCATACTTTTCTTTCAAGTTTTACAGTAACATTGTTGTCCCCGACTGCACATACTTTGACTGACCAAGTCCAAAGAGAGGTGTGGTGGAAGTCAATTTGAGGATTTCGAAGAAGGCTTTAGTGATATGAGCGTCATCTTCTAGTTCATTCTCATGGAATGTATGTAACAACATTGCATCCATGGCACTCCTTTGTCGTAATAACTCATCCATACCAACCTCTACTTCATCGCCTCCATTTCCAACATGTGAAGAACTACTATTACTGTAGGCATTCCTAATTGGTGAGGATGGACTCAGTGGAAATTGAATAGGTGGTTGATTCAACCATGCTTGGTATGATTCCTCTCCAAGTTGTGCTCTTTTTCCAACCTTCTCTCGATTTGACATTGTACTGGGGTGCAACGGAAGATGGTAGGCAGGTCGCTCATCATCAAAATCCCGATTTCAAAAATATTGAACATTACATCAACGATGTTGGTAAGCACAATGCAATTGGTTTGATCTTGCATTATAGAAAATATTTATTACAGAAGCATGAGGATCACTTCGAGTAGAAAATGTTAAGCTGCAAACAATTTATAAAGCAAATGTTCAGATTGAGTGATAAATTAACATCAATTCCACATTAAATATAAAAATTTAAAATTGAGCAACACATTTTCAAATTGAATTTATAAATTAAATTAACAATCTATAAAACATAATTTCAAACTGAGCAATACATTAACATGAACCCCATTGAAAATTAACAAATACAATCAATCAATGTTTGTTTGTCTTACGCCCCAAGGGAATGTCTAAAGGCAATCCCAAAGCAAGGCGTCTCTGACGAGCGGTTGGTGGTCTATGGAAGTTATAGTTTATTAACGACTCGTCACCAAGAGACAAACTACATATTGCATGTACAACAACAAATCTGGATGCTTTCCTTTTCATAAAGAACTCCTGGTCATCGAAGTGTTCATCAAATGAACAATTGGGAGAAAATAAAGAGCACCTAGAACTATCTATGAACCTGCAATGTTCCCATGAGTGTGTGGACGACCATCTATATACAATAGGTTCTTCCTATTAAAGTTTCGAGAAACATAACCATTCATGCACATACTATACATGGAAACGATGTGCTTGTATTTAACAATATTCAAGTAATCGGATTGACAATTGACAGGGCCACAAAATGGCATAAGTACTATTGACTGTTTGGGAGGAACGAGTACATGTGAAAGGATAAACAACCCAAGATTTGCAGCATCTATATTAGAATTGGTAATCATAAAATGATTACCACAAAAGGAGAATCTGGTTCCAACATTAGGCACATGTAGAGAAGAAGGCCAACCGCTATACAAAGTGCGGTTGTAAGAAGTTTGATATTTACTTTGCAAATTCACGGGAAGGGAGAAATCATCGCTACCCTCTAACAATTGGACCAACCTCGGTATGTACTTGGATAGTTTTGCTCTCAACTCATGCAACTTTTGGGATCTTCTAGTAGAGACGGGTTGGGTGGAATTCATATCATACTTTGGATCACTATAACTTTCAGTTGACTAAACTTAATCAGAGGTGTTCGCCAATTTACGATGAGACATAGTTGTTTTGGCTTCCAACTTTTTAAAAAATGAGCATAAAGAAGTGTTTTTGTGTGTCTTTTCTATATCACCTATTGGATTTTTTATTGCAGTAGGGGGTATTAAACCATTGACATTGGGTAATCTATCATTGGTGTAATGGGTGAGTGTGACACACCGATGGTTCTCCTTCAACCCTTAACACTTTGAACAACCGCAAACTACTGGGGTGTCATAAAAGAGTTCCAAATCACGATGAATTACCGTCGATGAACCAGGATGGCGGCTTGAAGATGACATGTTACAATTGGCAAGGTAAATCGGCTTCCTATTTTCATCCATGAACTGCTTGCGGTATTTTGCTCTTGATAAGACATTACAACGTTTTGAAACTGGTGGAATGTCCTGTGTATCTGAACTCGAACTTGAATCGAGATCCTGCAATAAAGAATAAATCGATATTCAGATTCACATGGATAAGTAACATAAATTCAAATAAGTAGTCAAAATATTATTAAAATTTGGACTTACTGGGGATGGAAAGGGAGAACTCGTCGAACTTTGAACAATATGGAATAAGTTGGAATATGGAGAATTGACCATTTTATACTACAAACTTTTCTCCCTACATTTGAGCCTAATCAACAATCAATATACGTCTCTACAGTCCTAAAATATTTTCAAGAACCATATCACAATCTAACTTCCAATATAGTTTGGAAACCATTTTGTAAGAATAAGGTGAGTTTAAACAACATATATATACTATGAAATATTGTAATTGGTGTGGTTAAATACTAAAATAACATTTGGGATGAATATATAATTTTAGGTGGACACATAAAACCAGAGGATTTTTAAATTAAACCGGTGCGTCTATTCATATATGCACGCACCGATGCGTTCACATATACAAAACGCACCGGTGTGCTCACATATAAAAAACGCACCGGTGTGCTCACATATAAAAAACGCACTGTAAAAGAAGATCCGCTAAATCCCATGCACTGGAAAATATCCGTTACATTTGGTAGCGGATATTTCTACATGCAATTTTAAAACATAATTCGTACCGGTGCGTTTCCTACATAAAAGCACATTAAGGCGTTCAAAATATACATGCACCGCGGCATGATCTTTTAAATTGTTGTTCGACCAGTGCGTTTTACTTAAGTACGTACCGGTTCGAGACAACATGCACACCGAAGTGCCGAAAATCAAAATTTAACAATATCGCACAAACTCTTTTTGCCCTGAATTAAAAAAAAAGGGCTGCAATTTTCAGTTCGATAAGTAATTCTAAATAGTGTTTAAAACCAAAAAACCTAAACATTAATTCATTCTTTTGCCGGAAATTTCAGGGGAGAGTTTTGGAAGAGAGAATTACGTGGAAGGAGTTTGGAGCAACTGGAAGGAGTTCTGAGGGTTGAAATTTGTTAGGTATGACGAATCAAATAAAACATTGCATAATAGAAATTTCAAGTATGTAAATTTTAATGTTGATCTTATTGTCTTATTTAGAGTTTAACTAGATTTAGAAGAAAAAAAAAACTTCATACGTACCTTCAATGTTGCAACCCTTATTTTCCCGTTGCTTCTTTTCGTTTTATGTGGCTGCAAAATTTTACATTAGGGTTTAAATCCCTCTATTGTTATACAGAATTATGATTTCACCGTTTAGGGATTTTGGATTTATTGAGTTTGTGATTATATATAGAAAGCATAGGGTTATATGGGGCCACTTTCTTGGTCGAATCTGTAACCATGTTGGCCCTGTTAATTTTTTTTTAATAAAAAAAATTATGCGTCAATATCGGTGCGTTTGTATTACTGGAATGCACCAGTGTGTCCATGAACATAGCACATCGGATATGGCCTATGTCACGTCATTTTTTTTTATTTTTTAAAAATGCAAAAGTCCATTTTTGTATCTCGGTTCTCTGTTCACGGTGCGTCTTATTTATTTTAACACACCGGAGCATTTCACATATACAACCGCACCGATGTCAGATTTATTCATTTGTTTTATTTATTTTTTGACATATTTTGAAGCTCTGTAATTTATTTGTATAATATATTGGTAGCTTTTGTATTTAATGGTACAAGTTATTTATTGATAGAAAATGCATGGTATGAGTTCAATGAACAACAACTTTAATCAACATGATGGCAGCATATCCATAATTACGAAGAAGGCGAGTGCTTTTAATTAATTTGTTTGCATTATTTGTAAAGTTAACTAATATGTATTGGTTAATGTGTTACATGCAGAGCCAAAAAATGAGGAAGCTCGATAAGATTCTTACCAAACTAAGTCCAAAAGAGCGTAAAACGTTGATGAAAAATTTGTCGAGGGATGAATCAGGTGAATAAAAAACATGTCAATTTGAATTATTTCTTCAAATTTTGAGTAAAAATCTACTTAAGAATATTCAATAATATGTTTAAAATAATGTAATTCACATATGTTGAATATTATGCAGGGACTGATAGCAACAGAAGTCAATGTCATCATAAGAAAAAAAATATTATGGAAGATGAAAATAATGATCAATTGCTCCTTAGTTCATATGGAGTGGTGTTGGAAGTTAATAGAAGGGGCAAATTTTTTTATAATACTATGAGGGATTTAGTGGAAAGAACGTACATGCGTACTTTTCACTTACATGACAGAAACCAATCAAATGATTCGAAGAATCATGTCATATGTAAACTACAAGAGGCGTTCCCAGAGCAATGGTCAATGAGACATGTCAGGCTTGCAATATCAAAAACATACAACAACAAAAAAGAATCATTCAAAAAGTAATCTTCCTAAACATATTTATGTAGAATACGTCAATAATTATTACAAAGCAAACTCATTCAATAATTTTAATTCTCCTATATTTATTTTTCATGTCAACAGAAAAATAATTTAATGTCATTTTACATTTTCAGGAAGATTATGAGAATCCCAAAGGATGAACGAGGTGATATGCGAAATGTGCCAATAGGGATGTCCAAAAAGTGTACAAGGAGATGGTAAAGAAAATGGACATTTTGCATCACAAGAGGAGCCATCTCAACAACAACGTGCTTCGAATATATGAATTCATTTGTTTTTAAGTTTATGTTATATATCTCATTAATTAATTCAACATTAAATATTAATTTTCAATTGTTTTGTTGCATAAAAGAAAACAAAATGGAACCCAGTCAACACACAAGACAGGGCGACAAGGAAAAAAGGGGTTGATAGCAAAGTTTGTGAGTATTTGTGATTTCCTTGTAAGAAATTAAGATTCCCTAGTGGTTGTGATTTGTATATATATATATTTTTTTGTTTTCACTGGCAATCCTTGGATGTCTTCAAACCATTGTTAACATACAAAGAGGAGCCATCAGAAGATTTGATTGACATTGGGTTAAGCAAGAGTTGTGAGTATATGTTGGCATATCAAAAATTAATTGTGGATTTTGTAAGTCTCTATGTTGTTTTAGTTCTCTTGATTTATAATTATTAAAACAACAAAAATCCTTTATATTAAATCTATGATTTGTGACGGGGAATAAAAATTGCAGGAAACAAAGTATGGAGTGGAGCCAACATAAGAATTATTGATAGAAAGCATGAGATTTGGTTTTGAGAGCATGTGTATCATTCATGAGTCAATTATTTCTATGGTACATCGCTTTCCAATTTACATTCATGTATATTATCTATTTATTTTTCATTATTCCCGTTGGCAATGTAGATACACCTAGTACACTTTATTTTTATATTTGCAGATGGAAGCCGAAGAAAAGGAAAATAATCGAGCCAATCAACAAAACATTTGGCCAAATAACCCAATCGATGCAAGCAGTTCGAGCATCGACAACAATTCTAGCGAAGAATGATGTTCCGTATTTAATTTTGATGTTAATGCAAGCTGTTGTAGCTTGTTGTATATTTTGAAATAATTGTCTGTGAAGATAAGACATTTTGTATAATAATGTATTGGACATAGTGTCCGAATTGAGAAATAATGAGTTACCAATAAGTGTAACAATAATTACATGCATGTTGACATTTTGATTATCGTTGTCTCTATGTTGTCGTATTTTGTGTGACAAAGGCACTCTTATTGATATATAATAAAATAATAGAAAATTATTCTATTGCATTCTTCAATATTATTGTCAAATGTTACATGTGAAATGGTACATTGGTAATTAAATGTACAGATGATTAAATATTACAATAGATTCTTGCATCTATGATATAATATATATATATATTTTTAACAAGAATGGGTAAGGGTCATTTATATTAAAAAAGATAAAGGTTAAATAAAAGTAGAGTAGGACTACTCCCTGGTGGAGTCAATGTCTATAGCATCTTGTTCCTCTTTTACAAAATTGAAACTATTTCTAAAAAGCCCTATTATGTAGAGACTATGGCTCCTTACAAATTGCCCAAGGAGTAGGATAACAAAACAAAACATACTGAACTTGCGGTCTGTAAAAGCTTGCTGAAAAAGAATCTACTACTACATACTTGTGATAAGACTTAACAAAAAAAAATTCTAATCTATAGACTGTTATGAAAACAAAATGGAGCATTTCCAGCTTTGTGAAAACCATCGAACTGAGAAAATTGTGTAAAGTATGAATAAAAAAAACCAGAGGAAGAGTCAAGAGTCTCAACGACATCCATGATGTTGTGCTGGAGGACCTGGTACACTTTTGACAAAAGTTCCTTGACGCTTTCCGGTGTCCGATTCTTTGTTATCCTGAATGGCTGGAAGGCAACGACTTACATCTTCCCGTAGATTTTCCCTTCAACATCTGCTATGTTCCTATTGTTGTCATTGGTTTTGGAGTCGATATTCAAGATGTTGATAACCACATAGTCAAGAGTTTTTGAAATGGTGGTAATTCTTCCACTCATCAGGTTATTCCCGTTTCTGACTTCAGTATTAGTGGCTTGAGCCAGGGTGTAGAACCTTCCAATGGCTCTCTTCAATTCCGCATTCTCATCCCTGAGAAGGCAAATTTGCTCCTCCATGTTTTCCATCCAAGTGTCCTCCTCAGGAATATGAGTGATATGGGAGTGGGAATGGAGGGCCTTTCTGGAGTTTTCCAACGAGAGAGCACTTAGATTCTGCAGATGCGAGAGGAAGAAATGAGCGACGTTCAACGATTTTTGGTAGAGACTGTAGTGAGGAGGGATAAGACCAGGTTTAGGGATAGCACTCGCAGAGGATGCTAGAAATGGAGCAAGAGGCAAGTCGCCTATTACACAGTGCAAATCCGCACCCTAGCAAACCAGACTGGAGTCAAGGAGAAGACAATGCGAGAATGAGAGAGTTTGGGTGAAGTCCGGGGTTATAAGATACGTGCCAGCTCATTGCCAAGGTCGAGGAGGGTAGGCTGGATTCCACCAAGCCATAAATGTTTTCTCATAACGGTTAGGAGGTGGCAGGAAGAGTGCGCCATGCATTAGATGAAATAAATTGGCCAGGTGATGGGGAGGAGGAGGGAGGGACGAGTGCTTAGGGTGGTAGTCCAAGGTAGATTTCTTGGGTGGCTTATGGTATCCAACTTTTTTCGATTGCATTATCATTAATAACAATATAACCATAATCTATATGGACTCCTTTATTAGCCATGAGATCAACTGAGTGATTGTTTGTCCGTAGTATATGAAGGAGTTTGATGGCGTTAAAATCAGTTACACGATTCTTGAATATATGATGGTATTTAGAAATAGGTTTGTTGAGATTCATGGTTAGCTTTCTAGCCTCCATTATAACTAGAAGGGAGTCGTCGAAAATCGCTAGTTCTTTCAGACCCAAGCCAATAGCTAACTCAAGCCCTTTGATTAACGCAAGCCATTCCGCATATTTGTTCGTAGCTTTTTCGAGCCCCCAAGCAAAATCTGTCTATCTGTTTCCACCAGGGTCAAATATGACCCCTCCCACACCTGCCAACCCGGTCCTATGATATAATAAATTAATCCAAACAAATGCAATAATTAAAATTGAAATGAATGAATTATACTATAAACAAATATTTCAATTTCAGATGAATAATGGAAATAAAAAATATATATATGTATATAATATATATATTTGACTGAAATGTCAGTAGCCATTGTTCAAAGAATCATATGCAGTGCTTTTAATAATATATGTCGCCCTGGTGCACCTATAATAACATTTTGCACCGGTGCGTATATAGAACACTACACACCGATGCGCCTATACGAACATTATTCACCGGTGCGCCTATACAAACATTATTCATCTGTGCGTATATAGAACATTACACATCAGTGCATTTTCTTCTCTGAATCGCACCAGGTTACGTAGATGGCTTATGCGCACCAAGAACGATAAAAGCTGATGCCCATCGTTTTTTTTGTTTTTAGGCCGGATGGTGTGTTTGATGTGTTAAAATGCAATAGGTCATTTTGATAGTTTGTAAGCACCTGGGCGTTTGAATATTAAATGCACCGATGAGCTCTAATAAATGGACAACACTGGTAATTTTTTTTTGTAAAGAAATGTACTGTGCGTATGGTTTAAAATATTGCACTCATGTGTTTATGTTGTAAATAAGCACCGATGCATATATTCTATATGCAAGCACCAATGCGACATTGAAATTTGATTCTTTCTGATGCTTGTTCTGTTTGAGTGCACTGATGCAGCTATTTTAATTGTACATCACTAGTGTGTCCTAGTAAGACACGCACCTAGGCGCGTAATTTCAATTGAGCGCACCGATGAAAAAAACATCTGCTAAAACCTCCGACCGTCGAGTATTTTTAGTTATAAAATATATCCGCTATGACCTCTGTAAAAACATCCACTACCATAGGCGAAGGTCGTAGCCGTTTTTTTTTTTACAATCTTTTCCAATCTTGTAACACTAAAAACCTCTATTATGACCTCCGCTATAGGGCCTTTTCCTTGTAGTGAGGGCACAAAAAATGAGGTTGCATATATCTTGTCAAGACCATCATTGTAGAGAATTGCAGCTAGATTATTGCATCTCATAACTTTCACATACGAGTTTCTAGGAGAAGAGAATGTGAATGATGTTATTTCTAAGGTATTTTCAAATAGTCGAAAGAGAAGATATTTTTCAACTCAGAAGAAAATGAGTATCATATATGAGGTGAGATACTTTACAAATTGGACAAGATGTACATTCCACAAGAAATGATAATTCAGTTTATTCGAGAAGCATATACCTACAAAATTCTTGGACATTTCAACATTGGAAAAACAATGACAAATCTACTATGATATGTGTATTGGCCTAAAATGAAAGAACATGTTTTCAAATACATGGCCTAAAATGAAAGAACAAGTTTCCAAATACATTTGAGGTTGGGTTATTTTTAGCACAAATAAATCGTGTAATCATAAACTTGGGTTGTACATGCCATTTATATGAATCCCGAATAAATCTTGGGAAAATATCTCTATGGATTTTGTTGGAGGTTTGACAATGTCTCGACGAGGCCATGATTACTTATTTGTAATTGTGGATCGATTCAACAAGATGTGTGCTCATGCCTTGTAAGAAGGCCCATCGAGATAAAGCATTTGAAACATGTTTCTCTAATGTATGGGTACATTATGGATTGTCTCATTTGATTACGTCTAATTGAGAACCTATATTTTTTGATAGATTTTAGATAATGTTATGCGAAATGATGGATACAAAGGTAAATCATTCTACCACTTTTCATCCCCTAACTAATGGGAAAATTGAATTTGTTAAGAAAAGCTCGGTGCATCTGTTAAATCTGTACAATAGTAAACATCCATAGATCTAGGATGAATGTATAGTTGGCATGCAATCTATAACATTATAAAAGGTAGTACATTCTTTAACCCAATAATTCCTTTTGAGGTTGACTGTTGTGGTTATTTTCCACCATCATCCTTTGATGTTGTCTATGGGAAGCAGTGAGAAAGAGATGATTGACAAGGAAAATATAGCAACTTAGTTCATAGATAGGCTCAAACAAATCCATTTGAAAGTATAGGAGGAGCTTGAGAATATCGAGAAAAATATAAAATTTGCCATGAACAACAAAGTACTAATCCCAAATTATTTCTTTGAGACGAGGTTTGGTTCTATATTAGCTAGGAGAGAATGCAAGGGGAAGCCAAAATGTTGAAACGATAATGAGAAGGGTTATTATAAATCACTAAGTAGGGTAGTGACAACGCATTCTAGTTGAATATACCTTCATACATGTTGTTTTATTCAATGATAGATGTGGAAAAGTTGCATTTGTATTAACCATCCCTGCAAAAATAGGAGGAAGAAGAGTATGTTCTACCTATAGTTAAATATTTAACAAAAAATGTATTTGAGGAACTGAACGAGAATATAGTGTTGAACAAGATGTTCTGATACACTTAAAGAGGGAGAGATAAATCATGGTAGATCGGATTCAATGGGTATTTCCTAAAGAAGGAAAGGTATGAGTGGGATAGATTTGATAAAATGTTCCGTCATCTTTTTTGTATGACCTTTAGGGCCAAAAGTTTCCCACTAGGCAAGAATAATCCATATATGATCATTAATCCCCAATGTTCTATATTTGCAGGTTCAAACATTGATAAGATGGTCTGCATAATTGGAATGCAAATAATTGGAGGCATAACATTAGTTGAGGGTCAACTATGTGGCAGATAGAAGATGTAGAGGTGATGTGAGGGGGATGTTAGGCCTTTTCCATCCATGCCTTTGGATTTGTTATGATCATAAAATGAGTGTATCATGAATGGTGTTAGGGTTCTCATACCCTTGAGTGTGCACACAATTCAATTTTAATTAGATCAAATGAATCTTATCCGCATATGATCTTGAATCCTTCTCCAAAGCCACATTCCTCTATCCTCATGCCAATCAACTCTTTCTTAGTGTCACCAAGGAGTGGAGCTGTGACTAAAGGGCTTGTAGCATAAAAATCATCCATGTCAAGGAAACCTCTACGGTTATGGACTTATGGGACCCATTAGGATATGAAAGCTTGAATGTATGGGAGATGTGTGGCCTATTACCCCATTTAAACATAATCCTTATTAACAAAATACTTGACCTCATTAATAACTCCTCACTATCTACGTTGACTCCACGTAAGCAACCTAGTTATGCCCTGTGCAAATGAATCTTGTTGGGGCAATTGGCCTTGTGGAGAAGGGGTATACAAATGGTGGGTTGAGAGAGGAAAGAGGGTTCTCTCACTCAACAATTTGGTCAATACAAAAGAAGCATTTATAAAAGAGATTAGTATTGAATAGATGAATGCTATACGAAGTTTGAAAGAGTGCTAAGACTAGAAGATGAGGTGTTGATGCAAAACATTTAAGTAATCACTCTTATATCTTATAAGTCATTAGCATAGGAGAATAAGATCCAATTAATCCTTTTGTACCTTGTAGTAACCTAAGAATTAATTAAAGAGAGTTGAGCTAGCCATTTCGAAATATTATTTCCCTTCGGGTTTCTTCGAAATAAATTTATGTTCTATTGTGTGCAATTGTAACATTTCTTACAACGAGTTCTTTAGATTTCAAATTCACAATCATTGTGATGCCCACAACAACAGTAAGCATAGGGAGCAAGTATTGTTAGTAATTAGTAGAATTTACTTACTAGTGAATCAAGTCGACCATAGGTTGATAGATTATAAAAAAATAGATATATGAATCAAGTCGACCATAGGTCGACCATAGGTTGATAGATTATAGAGAAATGGACATATGAATTTGCTTATAATATGATAATCAAAAGATAATTAAATATAATTACCTTTATAATGTTAATTGCATTTCTTCACATGTTATACATAAGTGCACCATTTTGTTGTTATATAGTGACAAAATAAAATTCACAAGGTTGTTTGATTTCCTTCATAACCTCTCGTTATAATATACCAAAATGTAATTTCATTTAGAAGGTATCATGTCATTGATATTATTTGAAAGACTATTATGTAGAAACAAGGGGAGTTGCAATAAAAGCCCATGCCCTATGTTTAGAGAGTCATGAGTGTAGTTTTAAAAATTTGTTTAAAGTATTTATTAATTATGTGTGGAGTTCTTTTATCGAGTAAAGAATCATGTGTCTTGTTTTAGGTTTTGAGCAAAAGAGAATCAAGGTTTCAAACCAATTTACAACACTTGTCACTAAGAGTTTAAATGATTATCATTATTTGGGAACTACATATTCAATAGTAGAAGATGATCTTGTTTGCTTATCAATGGTTTAAGTCGAGGATGTGCATGTTTGGGTGCTCTAATTGAGAGATCTTAGCGTATGCAACCTTTTTACACATCGATGTTTAGATTAAGAGTAATAGCTTATAGAAATAAGTTTGTGCACGTGCAAATGCTCCAACTAATCTCAACCTACAAATAAAAAATGAAATCATTAAAGCTTAAAAAACCAATTTGAGAATATATATATATATATATCAAAGGTCACAAACCAAACTCCTGATGATATTGAGAAATATATATATCCTTCATGTGTTTCTCCTTATTTTGAGGATGGTGTATTGTTATAGTTTTGGCAATTTAACTTCACGAGGACATCGAGTGAGATTTACAATATTTATATAAGTAGTTAACTTGAGGATTTGACCCTATAACCTCTTGCTTGTAATTCACAATACTCAACCACTCAACCTAAGCCATCATGCTTTCCTATTATATGCTCTTATTATGAACACTAATAATTAATTATTCTTTTTCAATTTATTTTAGCATCGAGAAAAGAGAGTGCATTTTACAACATGATATGGATGGAATGTGCAACTTAACTCAATATTAATAAACAACAAAAGTACATAATATAAAATGTCAATTAGAATAATAAAAGAATATATGCAAAGTAATGGAAACGATATAAGAATAAAATAAATAAGCGTAGGTTCACCTTAAACCATATCTTTTAAGTATTGAGAAGTTGGTTTCTCTTTGTTCTCTTTACATACATAATAGATTGTTGTAAGATGGATTTAAGCTAGCTATTGACACTAATTTTTTTATTGGCGAGGCCAATAACTATTGGGATTAGGGGTGAAGCTACACTCAACCTATTGCTACATTATATAATGCAAGCTACCACATGGTTATATCCTTACATAAGATGCCCATTTAATGCCTTACATTGCTAAGAGATAAATTTCACACAACTTCATATGACAATTATCTTCATCCTCAAATTAATTAAAAATAACATGGCATGATTTTTTTTCCTAAGGAATAAACTTCCCGAAAAACTCTTCGAGTACTTCCACATGATTTATGGATGGTAAATGAGCTATAATGTCGGCCTTGATTATAGAGCCCAACCATATGGGGATTAAGAGGGTCGAACCTGTGACCTCCCCAACTTCGGGGGGTGAGATCTCACGTCTAGGTCACGACCACTTAAACTAACCCTTATGGCTTGCATGACTTTTATTTTATTTTAATATCTATTTTTTCATGTGTAATGCATTTCTTCGAGAAATTCATCTAGCATTTCTCTTCGTTTTGATGGCGGTATCTAGGGTAAATCATACTCTTAAGGCTTAGAGCCAAGTCAACATTCCAACAATAATGTATTCATAAAGAACAAACGTATCACAAAGTGAGATTTGATCTTAGGTAAGGAAGGAAATGACTTTCCATCTCAACTACTATGACTACACTGAATTGATGAGTGCAAAAATTCCTCAAAGGTCGTTCATCTAAGTACTATAACCCAACCACACTTAACTATGATATCATATACAATAATGTTGGTATGTTCACACCCTACTAAATAAATAAGACACTTATTGTCCTCCTCAAATTATAATTAACAAGCATACATCCATCTTAAACCCAGATCTATTAAGCACTAAGAGGGATCCAATTTCTTGAGGTGTAATTTTTTTACACATCAAGAAAAAATTTAGAAATTGGATCCCTCTCGGTGTTGAATAGATTTGGGTTTAAGATGGATCTATGTTGATTTTAATTTTTTTTAATTACCTTTTATTTTTGATAAGTAATGAATAGATATAAAAACATTACATTACGTAATGTGACTAAATAGAGATCAGATGTTCAATTCCTGGCTAAATAGAGATCAGATGTTCAATTCCTGGGTGTTGGAGCCAGGTTCTTCCACTTAAAGCGCCAATAGGGTGAGCCCCTTGGGTGTTATCCATTGAAAAAAAAAGTAATGTGACTAAATGACAACATCTACTCGAGAGTGCATTTGTAAATACTTGCGACTCTCAATTAAAAAAAACTAAGTTTTATTAAATTTAATAGAGCGATATCAATTATTAACACTTTTTTATCAAGCAAGATAACTAAAATGGCAATTTATTATTTTATTTTAACCTTTTGCTCTTTATACGCACGCTCAAGGATCAAGTAACTTTATTCTTTTCGCACACGTTTCAACTCATACTAAATACACGTTTCAACTCATACTAAATACATGGGTATTTTTACTCATCGACTCAGGCATTAAAATATATCGTATGAGATCCACCCTACAAGTTCCCCCCTTTACTCTGCTCGGTGTGCCAGTGCCATTGCCATTGTGATTGCTGGATCGAATAATTGCTCCGAGACCCGGA
This sequence comes from Larix kaempferi, assembly GCA_027924585.1. Classification (NCBI taxonomy): domain Eukaryota; kingdom Viridiplantae; phylum Streptophyta; class Pinopsida; order Pinales; family Pinaceae; genus Larix; species Larix kaempferi. The sequence continues at coordinate 13,410,290 of BSBM01000099.1, forward strand.
GTCCGTTGATCCACCAGAAATCAGCAGAAGGGGCGCGAACCCAGATCAAAAGCCATGAAGATCACGGCTCTTATTGTGATGAAATCGAACCCTAACCCTGCATCCGGATCGGAATCCCTGCTGCTGACCAGTGCCTCAGATTTAAGCCAATTTGGTTATTTTCAACGCACCAGTGCCAAAGAATTCATCATGTTCGTCACCCGCACCATAACTAAGAGAACGCCCCCTGGGCAGCGTCAGTCTGTACAGCAAGACGGTGTGGTTATCTTACTTACTCTAAGATTTCTGATTTCTCAAATGCCTCTGAAAGAAAAATCACCGGCCAAACTCAAAAAGACTGTAATTTGATTGTTGATCTAGAAATAATTCATAAGCTGAATATTCCTGAATTTTTTTAACGATAGATTACAAGCCTGTACACGGGTTGTCTTTATTCCAGGTTAAGAATATGTAAATGAAGTGCATTTCTTTTTCAAATTTTTTGGGGGAAGTAGACATGGATACATGTAGCATCATGACATATTGATTGATGGAGTCCTTTTTGGCGATATGAATCCTGATGGATTCCTGTGAATTATGGGTAATTTGGTACCAAACACATATGAAATTCAAATTACAGTCTTGGAGAATGTTTGTGCATAGATTGGTTTCCTTTAATGAATGAATACAGCCCGACCTCTCTCCAGGGCATGCAGAAGTGAACTTATACACTTCTGGCATTGTCTCCTCCTATAGGAGGTAATTTGTAACATTTCTCACATCACATGGACTAGAGTTCTTACACACTAGAGCAAATATTGACTTCCCCAAATCACAGACAAAATGCAAACACCTAATAATGAAGTGACTATAGAGTTGCAAGTCTAGTAGCTCAAATTGGAACATATGCTCGACAAGATGTAATCATTTATGAGCCTAAAGTGTTAATGATCATCATGGTTGAACGTCCCTTGCCAATTGATGCTAAATATAATTGTGGTCGATTCATCTTTTACACTACACGTAATTTGTTTCTACGATCAGGTAATTTTGAGAAAGTCTCTTTTATGAAGCCTTTTCATGAGTAAACATAGCCAAGTGTTTGGTTAATGTTGTAATTAGGTAGTGTATTATGAAGCCTTTTCATGAGTAAACATAGCCAAGTGTTTGGTTAATGTTGTAATTAGGTAGTGTATACTGGCTAAGTTCCTGACTCTAGGCCAACTTTGTGCTTAAATGACATGCTATACAAGTCACACTTAGAAGCATGTGTTGGTCCAATAGTTGTATGGCTCACGAGTTTATAATTTCTTGCTATGCTATCGTCAATTAGTTTGATTATGGATTGGGGGGCCTCCTCTAGGGAGATGCTTGCGGGTAATATCATACATTATTCTATAATTAATTCTGAGTTTGTTTCACTTGTATGATTATATTATTAATTGGCAATGTAATCATCCAGCTCGAGTACTTTTGATATCTTAAATACTTCTTGTTCTTGTTTTGTGCCTTTTGTAATGGTAATAATTTACTTTTAACATCTTTTGTTCTTTTTGAATTGTGCACCATACCCTTGGGATCAAAAAGTCTCTTGGAGCTTGAAAAGCTCACTCGTGGAGTTGTTTAGAAAATTGGTTTCTTATAGTTTGATCACTTGTCAAGATTATTGCTTTAAAATTTTGGAAGAATTGTAATAATTTCACTTTCAATAGTTTGTTTGGCAAAGTTTGGAAGCCACAAGATTTGCACTTGAATGAGTTTGAAAATCCAAAATGGAGATTCAACTCGACAATTAGGTGAAAATCAACAATAAGTATAACTCACTCAATAAATAAAAATAAAAATTTAATATTTAGAGTTTCACAAAAAATAAATAAATAAAGTTTTTTCCATTAAATAGAGTCCAATAATAAATTTGCAAATCTTGGATCTAGCAGTGTCCCCTTCACCAAAAAAAAAAAATGTACAAAAATAGATGGATTTTGATGACAGATCCCTCCAATATGCAAAATATTCTAGCTCCCATTGAGAAACAGAGAAATTTGAGAGAAATGATTAATGGGTTTTTGGTTTTACACTCTACTGAGTGAATCTTGCACGTGGACTTGTCAAATATGTAGAGATTTGTGAGTACTTGGCATACTCACTAAGTTTAGGTGGAACTTAGCGAGTTTGACTAAGTCAATGGGTGCTTACCTAAGTTTCCCTAGATGTTTGAAGTAGCTAATATTCACTCCACCTCCTTAAGCCCTGGTTTGTGAAATTATTGCACTGGGAAGTGCACTGTACAACCCAGGTGGAAGTGATGTTAAATTCGTCCCACGTGCTAAAATGGAAAAAAATTAAAGTCAGAGTTTTATGTGAAATAAAAAAAAAACGTCAACATACACAAGTATAGATCAATCTTACCCTTGGACCTTTCAAGCAGCGATAGGTTTGCACAAATGAGTATTTTTGGATCTATCCCTGTGCTTAATAGGTCTAGGGGTAAGATGGATTTATGTTAGTTGTGATATTCATTATTTCTAGGTTGATCTCTCAACAAACATATTAGGTGGTGTATTCCTTCACGAATCTTAAATATTTAGACTCTTTTTGAAAAATTATTGAACTTCATGTAGGATAGGATCAAAACACTGAAGTTGGATATCATCAATCCATTTTTTTTGAGACTTGGAGGTAGTTAAGTATCACAAATTCTCCACTATTCATCATGGTTTAGCTTTAGATTAAACAAATCGCTCTATTTTGGATGTCTATACATAGTTCTTGTATAACAGGAGAGCCAAAATGAAACTAGAGTTTCCTGTGGGCATAATACTACATCTAAACTATAATTTCTTTACATCATGATAGCAATAATAATACAAAAATGGTTTGTATTTATTGTGATAGTAGAAGGTTTGTCAATATTGAAGGTAGTGGGGAAAGTAAAAACAATTCTCTCATTTTTCTTTATTGAAGTTGGCCTAAACCTATGCAACCAGGATACAGATACGGATTCCGTAGATTTTTGAAAAGCCAGGATCTGGATATGGCGGGAAACGACAAGTACAAAAGATATAATTTTTTTTTTATAATAAATAAAAAAATAGTGAAGAATCAAAACTATTTATGAAACACAAGCGTAGAACTATAAGTTATTGCCAAAAAAGAGTTTTCATGCATATTACTATTAGGCATTCATGTACCATGATACATTTTTTTAACAGAAGTGGGCAAATCTTTTGTATTAAATGGCTGAGGGTGAACCAAATCAGCCCAAGGTTACATAAGATCCATAACAAAATTATGCCCAAGTGTCAGCAGATTTAAACAAAATTTTCTCAGCCATATATGTCCAATCAGTAAAGAAGGCTTTCAACAGAGTTCTACAGCATACTTCCTAACATACTGTCCTAATAAAACTATACATCTAAAGTACATAACTACATAACATATTTAGGAAACGACATGGTCGCTATGGCCATCCTCTATGACATGTTCCTCAGAAGGAACTTGAGCCTGAAAGCTTGGGCCTTCACATTCCCCTAGAGCAGTTTGCTGAACTGTTTGCTCTGCTATTTCCCTTGTGCCTGACGAGTACTCTTGCGGGATTGATTCCCTTGAGTAAAGCCCAGAATCAGGTTGAAATGCAGCTCTGTGTCTCTGATCAGCTTCTCCACTTTTTCTCCTTGCTTCTCTACCTTGGCCTCTAGCCTTTCATGCTTTTGGTCCTGTAGCTCAATGTGGTCATTGATAAGGTCAATGGACTGCTTCATTCTCTCCATTTGGGAATTCATCCTTCTCAGAATCCTCTTCATATCCCTAATTTCGCTGAGAGCCATACCCACATTCTGCCTAGGCCATTTCAAAGGGGGTGCCCAATTCCCTCACACAACTGAGGCAGGGAAAGATGATAGAGAAGGAAAGGAGGACGAGCAGCACAAGCTGCTCTCCTCCAAGCCAATCTGCACAAACAGATTAAGGTTTTCCACAGAGAAATTACTCAGATTTACAGACTCAATGTCAGCTGCTGAAAGCTTACCTGAGACACCCACGAGACGGAGAACCCTGAAACTGCCATCAGGTACTCTGTCACCCTCATCAACTGCCTTAAAACCTTGGTCTTCTGCCTCATGCGCTATCCCACCTGCATAACTGAAGCAATATCTAAGGGCCATCTTGCCAAGCTTGTCTGCAAAGCTGAAGAAGGCAAGACTAGGCTATCGCTTGCGCAGATTGAATGGGATGAGACTTCACAATGGATGTGTGGTACTTATCCTTAGTTTAATGGCCATGCATTTAGTGTCTCCATAAGTTTATTAAACAATTTTTTGTCCTAAAATCATAATTAACCTCCATATTTTCCAACAGAATAGTTCATGGCAACATCAATTTAGAGGGCCATTGTTGCAAACCATTAGCCCTTTGTCAAGCTTAGTTGCCTCGTTTGCTAGCTTGTTCTTTAGACTGCTGTTTTGCTTTCTAATATCCAAGTATTTGACTTCTCTTATGTTGTGTAGGTTCTAGGCGATTCTGTTGTATATCCTACTCTTGATCTTGTCTTGCCGAGCAGCTTGATTTCTTACCTGCCTAAAGACATGGAGAGAGTCTCTGAAGATCATGATCTGCTATAACCCAAGATTTTTAACAAACTCCGGTCTTATGCTATTGGGAGCGGGGAGGGGGAACTGCAGCGAAGCAAAAAGCGAAATTTTCAAAAGCTCCCGTTTCGGGAGCATTTTTTATATAGTATATATTTTAATATATTTTGATGGATTTATATCTAAACAACATGTAGGATGTTGAAATAGCTATAGAAAACAAAGATTAAACCATATAACATCATTCATCTAGAGTTATAACTTATAAAATTGTCATCAAATGATCAACCATAACAGCTTTTATAGGAGCTTGGCAAAGATGGGAGGTACCATAACATTGTCATCAAATGATCAACCCAGTATAGGAGCTTTTAGTATAGGAGAGTAAGGAGCATCTCAGGAGTGCCTCGAGAGCCCGCTCCCAAAACTGGGAGTGTTTTGGGAGCAAGATTTCGAAAGAGAGCGAGCTTCGGGAACGGGAGCGAGGGGGTGGGGGGCGCTCCTCTGCAGCAGAGTTTCGACCCTAGAAACAAGGTGTATACTTTAAGCAGAATTGTTAGAAGAAATCCCCAACCCCCAAGAGAACTTGATTTCTTCTATTCCATTGGGGCCAATGATGACCCCCTTGCACCTGCCACCCCACATGTACCATGGCAAGTTATTACCATGATTGATATTGATAATTTTGAAGACCATTTCAGCATGAACATGAAGTAGGTCATAACAATGTATTTGTGAGCCACATCCACATGTCCATATTACCAGTGAATAAAGTGGTTTTCTTGAAGGCTACGTCGGGACTAAATAACAATGTGGGTAAAGTGAGCAAAAACATAGAACATAAGGATAGATCAATGACAACAGACCTCGACCATAAAGATAGATCAAATGAAAACCTTGAGAGCAGACCTTGATAGACCAAAGTTCAAGAGAAGATCTTGACATAAGGTTGGATCAAACCTTGAGGGGTTTATGGTTTTAGTCTTTAGGTGTGTTACACCTCAGATTGTTTGAAGCGTGCCCTTTAGGATGTATTAGAGTGAGGGGGTCTTTTGCCATTGTAAAAGGCCGAGTTTGGGTTTTCTTATGTAAAAGTGTTGGTCTAGTGGGGCTCAAGACCCTTGGTATGGTCATGGCAGGTCCTCATGGTTCTCATTTCAAGGAGTGCTGGCCTAGTAGCTTTGTTGACTACCCCTTGATGGGCGGAAGTCCCTCGTCATGTTGGGCATTTATGCCCTAGGTAGGTTTTTGGTGCCACCCTAGGATGAACCCATTAGGACATATGGCATAGGGGCTCCTAGCCACACTTGTGTTTACGCTATGTAGAGGTGATTGCATTTTTAAGGGTTGTCATACTTTCTTTAGCACGCCTCATCTATGCCCATTTGGACCTTGCTTTTGATGTATTACATCTCCTCTTGGTCTCCATGTGCAAAAATGATGATGATGTCATCCTTTGAAGAAGGTCTTACCTTACTAAAAAGGACGTCGAGGGAAAAACACTTTGTTGGGGTTAGTTGGGGTATGCTGCCCTCCTTTTGGCTCAACATCTCACTTGGTTCAAGCCATTTGTATCATTTTATTGTTATTTTATGTCATTTTGTGGTTTAGTCCCCGACTTGTGGGTGACAAACCCTAATTTTGCAATATTTAATCTTTTAGTAAGGTAAGCTCTAAAAACTTAAAAAGACTAGGACACCTCATATAAAAAGGGTGCTCCTACTCTCATTTTGTAACAAGACAAAGGTTCAAACATGATCTTTTTACTTTTTATCTTAGTCAACATGAGCTTCTAAGGCTTGCACACCTCTCTTTTTGGCATATTTCTCTTGTTACGAAGGATGAATGATGATGTTCTAGGGTTTGCTATCTCTCTCAAGGTTGATCCATGTGAATGGTTGTTATAACTCAATACTAAGGAAGGATCTAAGATCTCTCTTGCTATTTTCCTGGTAGTTGTTAGTAAGACCTTTCAATTTTCTTGTTTGATGTTGCTCTTGTACACCTTAAGCAAGGCGAATTAGGGTTTTGCTTGCATCTTGTCAATCTTGTTCGAAGGAGACCTTTCTTTTGAAGGAGCTCTTCATAAGTGGGCCTTGGGGTTCATTATTTGCCCTAATTAGGCTAAGGCTACTTTGACCTATCTAGGGTTACTATTCTTTGCCCTAATTTGTAAATATTGAATTGCCAAATTTAGAAGGGACATTAACCTTGATCTCTTGTTTCCCTAGGGTTAAGGACTAAGGTCTAACCTCTTATCTTATTCAATTTTGATCAAATTTTTGTTGTAAATATTTCAAAAAATACAAAAAAATATAACATTGTGAAAACCCTAAAAATATAAAAAATTATATCTCAAAAATTACAATTTTGGAAATTGTGCTCTGCTGGAAAAGTGTGCCCTAGGGTGTTTTCGGGCAAATCTTCAAGGGCGTCTTTTTCCTGTGGTGGGATTGAGAGAATTATTGTGTTTGTGTTATTTTTTATACATTTTTAGTTTGGGTACAGTAGGTACAACAATCAAATCAACAAGTTTTAAGGCCTAAAATAGCTGGAATAAGGCCTAGGTTTGACCCCTACGGGGTGGGCATCAAGTGGAAGAGTTTAAGTGGGTCCACCATCTATTTTCAGGGCTGGTTAAGGCTTAAACCAGATCTGGTTAGTCATTTCCAGATCTGATTTAGTGGTTTATTATACCCTTTGGAGGTATGTCCCTTACCCTAATGCTCAAGATACATCTTATTTAGTAAGTTAGCATTGTTTTGGCTAGTATTTCATCTATTTTTGAAGTGTTATTTGTTGATTTTTGAACAACATCGAGAGCCATTCTCCGGGAGAATGGAGGCACTAGGTCAGGCACCAGGAAGTTGATCAACCTTCAGTTTGGGACTGAAGCTTAGCCTGGGGCTGAGAACCATTCTCCGGGAGAATGGAGGCACCTGGTCAGGGACCTGGAAGTTGATCAACATGATTCAGTCCGGGACTGAAGCTCAGCCTGGGGCTGAGAGCCATTCTTTAAGAATGGAGGCACTTTGTCAGTTACCAAGATGTTGACTTCGGTTAACCTTCAGCCTGGGGCTGAAGAACCTAGTCAGGGACCAGGACCTGGTCTGGGATCAGGACGTTGATTCAAACAACGCGAAGTCCTAGATTGGATCTAGGCAAGTGATGTACTCCTGTCCTTGGTTAGTGGGCTATGGGACCTTCTCAAGGGCCTAGCCACCCCTTGTTGAAGTACCTAGCACATGACCTTGGTGTTAATGAGGAGAACATGATAATCAATGAAAATCTTCCTTATTTATGATGATGTACTTTGAGTTGGCACGTGTGGACCATGAAGACCAAGAAGAATGCTTAAGATGACTAATTGTCGTTATGGAACCCCCTTGAAGGACCAAGAAACCCATTGAAAGCCCAATGAAGGTCCAAGTACCCAAATGAAGGACCAAGAGCCCACTTGTAAAGGACCAAAGGACCAAGATATAAGTCAAATTCTTTTGTGAAGGGTTAAAAGTGAAAATAAAATAATGTAACCCTAACTAAGTGTATTTTACTATTGGTTTATTCCTAAGAATAAGGAATTGATCTCCAAAGGTGAAATATAAATATAGAAGCTCTCTCATTTGAATATAACACATAAGACATCATTATCTCTGATCCAAAAAGACATTTTATGGGGTTTGATGCTGGTATTGTCTCTCTCTCCTATCTCAGTCAAATCTGATCAGTTTTGGAGGCTGCTCAGGATTCCATATTGTCCAAATCTACATGGACAGAGTTCCGATCTGATATTTTGGAGGCTGCTCAAGGTTCCGGCTAGCCTCAACAAGGTTTTGCTACCCTCACAGAGTTCTGATCTGATCTCTTGAAGGCTGCTCAGGGTTCTGCCTTCGTCAAACAAGGTTCTGATCTGCTTGAAGACAAACCTTAGGGTTCTGATCTGTGAAAATCAGCAGCAGTAGGTTTCCACCTTCCTCAAATAGGGTTCCGATCTTATGTAGCAGCAATCTCAAGGTTCTGCCTTGCTCAAATAGAGTTCTGCCTTGCTCAAATAGGGTTCCGATTTGATCTCAGGGTTCTGCCCTTGCTCAACAAAGTTCTGATATGCTCAAATAAAATTTGTCTTGCTTTAGCAGGGTTCCGATCTGAGGTTTTAAGTCTGGTTAGGGTTTGATGACAGTGATCATCTTGCTTAGGTCATCTTGCTCAGGAATTCATCTACAGAAAAGTTTCTTCTTCTCTTGGTATGTGTGCCCTAGAGGAAAATTGACATCGATGTAAAAGTCTACTCTTTATATCTGCTCATGTACAATCTCAGTCATCTCATATTAAAGAAGATTTTCATTGGTGGGGTTTTTATTCCTTGAAAAGGTTTTCCCCAGGGTAAAAACTTTGTGCACTTGTGTATGATTGCTTCTTCTTGTCTACTGTCCATATACTGCTGCTAATATCCCAGATCTATATGTTTTAAAGACTGCTATTAAGTTAAAAAGACTGTTACTGCTATCAAATTGAGATCTATGTTAAAAATTTAACATTATTGATTGCTGTAATTTCATAACAGCAGTTAGATATTGAAGTTGTTGATTTGAAAATGGATAATAAAGTGTTATAACTCCTCCCCTCTTGAAGTGCTATATTTATGCTTCATTGTTTTGACTCCGTAAGGAATTGGTCTCAGTCAAGAGGTTGTTTGCGAAGGGTATTTTTGTGTTGTTTGAGTGATTGCATATATCTTTCACCAATATTAGGGACTCCCCCTTGGTCTTAGGAGTCCTTGGTCTTAGGAGTTGACCTAAAGTGTTGAGAAGCTGGGTTGAGGTGACATTGGGTGCTAGCTTCTTCCATGCTTGCCCCTTGCAACATCAGGATTTGTGACCTTAATCAAGGTGCTAGTTTGAGTGGTAACAAGGTGTTCTATGTTTTGGAATTTTTTTCATTAAAAAAACAATTTTTGGGGGATCAATGGGTCACAAAAGCCTTGGAAGTTTTAGGATCCGTTTGAAAACTTGAGGATTTGTTTGATTTTTCACAAGTTGTGTTTCATGGGATCAGGATCCATTTCCTTCCCAAAGGGATCTGTTTCCATGATGGATCCTAGGCGGATCCAAATTAGATCCGCATATCCTACACACTGGTGTGGCGGATCTGGTAACACAGGCCTAAACTTGTAAGGAATCACAAATCTTTGTCTTTAGCAGGGTTGAGACTGATCACCACTTTTCTTGTCTTGGTAGGATTTCTCTGCGTTGTAACCTACAAAAGATTAAGTCGGAGGATCACTTCATCTTCATATGCCCCTCTTATTATGAGATCATGGGATGTTTGTACTGCCTTTACTGAGACCTGGGTGGCTCCCTCTCTATATTTTTTTGTTAACAATATCACAGATGCTTAGCTGCTTTTTCGAGGGAGCTTCTTGGGCATAAATTGTAGTCCTTGCATGGTCCTCCTTATTTAGAGCTTTCTAGGAGGACCACCTTTTTCTTCTCCATTGTTTAGCCAACTTGAGGCAACAAGTAATAGATGAAGCTTTTGTTTTCTTCAGATATTAGATTTGTGAGACATTGGCTATCCCCCCCCGCCACACTCGATGCATTTTTCCACTTCTATGATACTTTTAAGTTTTAAGTGCTCCCATCCCAGACCTCACAAGCTAGACATCAATTGAGCAATAGTCGTAGTACTAAGAGCACCCAAGGGAGAACATACATCCATTTGGAGATTCTCCTCCCCAACCTTGATTGTTGAGAGTGATGGGCCTCCTCGATCTAGGACTCCCCTGAGCATCCCTCCCAGGATCGCATATTCGAGCCCCCTCAGCCCTGGGTACTATCTAGAGTCTAGACACCTTTTTAGAGAGTGTATCACCCCCTTCATGGTGATTGAGGACTCAGACGAGAAGACTTCTTCTTGCCCCCCTCTTTTAGCCTCAACTTCTAGTTCTAGCACCTCTTGACATTTTCTTGATGAGCTTTTGAATTTGTATTCATTTTCTATCTCAATCTCTTCTTTTCTTTGAGCTAGTTTTAGCATATATCTCTAATATTTTCTTGTTGCTATTAATGTAGCTTTACTAGCTGCTTTTGCACTCCCACTTTCTATTACAATGTTTGTACTTTTTTAGTTCCATTGACCTTTTATGGTCATTTGTTGAACATTAATAAAATTATCTTATTTTATCTTATTCATTCATCGTATTTTATTCTCTTTGTACCTTTGTGACTGTTAGTTCTTTTCTCTTTTATGCATTTGGTGTTCTGAATCTCTTTATTTCTTTTGGAGTCAAAAGGATACATTCTTTTTTGATCTCATATACATAGTGTTACTTCTCAAACCCTCACCTATGGTGTTAAAGTCCAAATTCAGACAATGAAGACATAAGAGTGACTCAAGTCCACTGTCATATTGATAACCTTCTCCCACTCTTTAGGTTGGTTCTTTTTCAACTCAAGGTGGAAATCCTAAGGGCACAATATGGTATTGTTAGGGAGTTCAAAGAGCTTATAAGACCTAGTGCAGATCTGGATTGGTGTGGTTTTCATTGATATTTTCCAGATTTATTTAGATAATAAAACAGCCCACTAAACAAGTAATTGAAAGGGAATTGTGGGCTCAAAAAAATCTGGTTTCTTATGATGAGTTTCTGATGTAAATTCCAGATTTGATTAACGATAAACAAGCCTAACAAAAATGTCAAATAATGGGGGTTTGAGGCTTGCCAGTATATCTGAAATTTCTGATTTATAAACTAATATTTCAGATCTACAAAACAGCAAATGTAGCTCACCATTGATGACAATCAATACCGAGGTACGGGTACAATCCTGATAGTATCAATAAATGAGTCGAAGTTGAAGATTGGAAGGAATACTTCATTGAACACTTAATGAGGTGAAGTATTGCCAAATGTGAGGTAGACTGCCAATGAGGAAAGCAAACATGAAGGTACTCGACCTTTATATTAGCCTATAGAGCAAATGTGTCATGGACCATATTGATCATTCCCTTAGAAGGAAGACAATGATGAAGTCAGTCCAACCAACATAAGGTACGAAATATGTTGAGATGATATATAGACAAAGACTACATACTGAGACAAAGTCATGGTTTATTTCCTAAGTTCATTTAAGTGATTATTTCAAGTGAGTGATGAATTACAAGGTCCTCACATAATTAAATGATACATGTGCATTAAATATCATTTAATTATTATTTAATGAGCATTTATTGAGATCCTTTGATCTAATCTAATCTTGGCCATTGGATGAAGAGGGGGAAGTTGCCATGAACAAAAAGGCTAGGGGAAGGCAAACCTAATTCAATTATTCATTTCCAAGAGAGAAGTTTTGGAGAGGAAGAGGAAGGAGAGAAGGAGAGGTCGAATTCCAAGAGGAGAGGAGTAAACCCTTGCACATAAATCGAGGAGATTGTTGGGCACATTTTCCAAGGAGAAATGGCACACTTCCCAAGACAAATCCGTACAGCACCGTACAAGCAATAATTTGAGGAGGTCCGTACAACATTTAATGAATCCGTACAACACAGATGTCGAGGCAAAAATCTGACAGGTCTGTACAACAATTAATTTGACCGTACAACACAGATTTCAAGGCAGAAATCTGATAGTTCGTACAACAGTATTTGGCACGATTTTCAAGGCAGCATTTTGGCACTAATTTTGAGGAGACCGTACTGTAATTAATGCAGACCGTACAGTCGTGATTTTTGGGCATGTTTACCGAGGATGTTGACTGTGGTTGTGATAAGTACTGCTGTTGTATTTTTTAATAATTTGTCCGAAGAAATAAAAAATCTCTCTTGAACAGGTTTTCCCTTAAAGGTTTTATCTTGGACCAATTTGGTCAAAAATACGGAGTCATTTTTAATGTGTGCATGGCTGTCATAATTTTCTAAGCATGAAAGATTAGACTGAAAGTTAATTTTCTGAGTTATTAAATTGAAAAGAATTTCATGTGTTTCAAGCAAAACAATTTTTATATGAGAAAAAAGTATATACATGTTGGGGTTTGGGCATTAAACTACATGCAGAGAAGTTGCAAAACTTTAAACCGGGTTGGGGTTCTAAAACTTTCAGCTAGTACTCACGTGACATGGGGCACCCACACAACCTGCTAGCATGGGGCACGGGTAAGCCGGGGTGATTTGAACTTGTGACCTCCATTTACAACATGTCCTTCATATATAGTGAATCGCCGGTTGAGCTACACCCCTGCAGGCCTTGCTTCCCCTTTTTTATTTTTATTTGTTTATTAATATTTATTTATTGTGTAGGTGTCAGTGGCAACCACCAGTAAAGTAATTATTAAAAAATGAGAAAAAATGAAGCCAATATATCTACATTATAGTATTTGTCTTGTTGTTGCTTCTTTCAGTTGTATTGTTCTTGAATGCTCATTATCAATTACCTGTATTCAATTTTCGATTTTATAATCAATATTGAGTTTCATTCCCTCTGCCCTCCTGCACTATTTTTCCCAATCCGATGACTTGACAATATGTAACTCAGTGACAGAGCTCCATAAAAACTCTATAAAAATGTATAGCATATTATAATTATAAAAGCAACTTTTGTTTTTATTAGTTTGGTCTTATTTTACCATCACCAGAGTGGATCACATCCCACTTAGCAATTATGACCATCATTGTATATAGGTTATTGAGACATTAATATTTATTAATCTTGTGTAAACATGTGTGTTTGTGTGTATTTTGGGTTAAAAATCATATTTGTATTATATAATATATATGTGCTCAGTGACAGAGCTCCATGTACATCTTTATAACCAGTTTAGACTAAGCCATACTAACTACCATAAAATCTCCCGGGACTATCAAAACTCTGTTGGAATACACACTTATGTTCATACATTGCCTACTATGCATAAGATAAGATAATTTTATTAATGTCCAACTAATGACCACAAAAGTAGGTCAATGGGATTACTGAGTACAATGATGTCGTTACATAGCAGGAGTACCAAAATGTGTCCTACAAAAGGAGAAATGGAGTAAGTAAATTAAAGTATAGTAGATTATGAAATCTATATTGAAGCATGAAAAACCCTCAACCTCGAGCACGAGAAACTGCACAGGGGTGGAGATGTATAGGAGGAAAATATTCAAGAGCAAGAAAATATGAAAGTAATGATGTAAGTCTGTCATGGGATAAACCCATCTCTCCTAACATTCAAGGTCGAATGAAGGGAACTCAAGAGTCAAAATAGTATGATGTCTAGAGGAAGAACTAATGGAAGGTTTGGACCACCCACTACGTTGTTGTCTGGAGGAGGCAAATGTTGTGTTCCTTAATCTAAATATATAATCACAAACAATATAAAATCCTTATTATCTAGAAATAAACACAAATACATCCACAATTGAATGAATACGAGAATATTGTTATAATCCTTAAGGTAGGGTAACACCATTAACTATTCCTTATGGATGGAATCACTCCACAAGCTATGCTTGCTACAACTATTATATCCAACACACTTCACATGTCATCTCATTCCATTGCTTCTACTTCTTTATGTATTTTCTATCCAACCTTCTAGGTACTTTCTAGTAGGTGGAATCTTCTAGATAGTTTCTAGAGAAGAAACATTCTAATAGGTAGAACCTTCTAGCAAAAGCCTTATTACTATTGTTGCTTTTCACACTACATGGGATTTATTTAATAAATTTGGTCTCAATCCTACTAGAGAGTTCCTAGAAAATGAATGTTCTAGTAGGCAGAACTTTCCAGTAAGCCTTATTACAGTTATTACTTTTCACACTAGATGGGCCTTATTTTAGAAAGATGGTCTCAATGCATATAATTATCATCTTGAGTACCTCCCTAGGTACCCCATATTATCCTCCCTGGGTACTTTACATCAACTGCAGAATGAAACCCCCCTATCTTCTCACCGGGGCAGCATGACATAAGCGCATGAGAGTGATGATTCCCCGACCTATTCTATTGGTAATAAGGGAAAGGGTGAGCGACCTACAGATGGATGAAACTATATCGACCATTTCGTCTATTGTATAATATAACTTATTGGTCGAGTGCTACCAGATCAACCTGGTAGACGAGGATCCAACGGTACGTAGTGATAGCGTTGTCCTTGCTTTCAACTCTTCCAATGAATGACTAACCTTCCTTGCTATTGGACCCAATCGTGATTGAGTTCTTCCTCGATTATACCCCAACAACGAGTGGGAGAAAGACAAAATTGATGTTAGATATGGGTTAGGTATTAATTTCCGTCCTTCTTTTGTCCCAAGCAAGCACCCCATCCCTTCTGATACTTGTTCTTGATGCATGTTGATTTCAAAGATACTTTGAAGTCGAGTTTATCTAGTAGAATTCGTTCTCTCTCGGTGGCTTAGACGGATGTAGGATAAACAGAAGGAAATATTATGGGGTGGTGTGATGAAATTGGCGTGAAAGAGGATTTTGGAGTTGTAATGTTTCGCATGCTAGTGAATGAAACCAGCCCCACTGACTCAACTTTGCCTCGACAGGTCGGGCCCAAACATTTGAGCCATCTCGCCGCCAATTGAATATGTGGTTTTAGGTTAACGAGGAAAAGGGCCCCACCCAATTCGCCACATTAAGCTTCGACCTTAGGCAAGATCCATCTGTAGCCTTTCACTCTCCCTCCCTAGTAGATTGCACGTTCTCTGAATTCACGGCGTCAAGGTTCCCATGCATGCATGACCATGACGAGTTTCCTAGCCACAAGAATCTCTTACTGCTTACTGACTTACTTTATTCAATAATGCTATTATATAGGTTCGATTCCTGGCGCCAGGTAAGAAACTAACTAAAGCGTTGTAGTTCCTCGTGTATCAAGTTATGGTCACCAATCATATCTGGTATGGTATGGTGCATCACCGGCTAAATAGGAGGTTGGGGGTTGGCTACTCTAACAAAACTTAACAACTAGCAAAATACATATCGAATAGTGGGGCGGGCGCTTGGTAGGAGGGCAAAGCTGTTTCACAGGTGCCAGAATTCATGAATATAGCAGGCTAAGTAGGTAGATGAATAGCTCGATGCAGGAATGAATGAAGACTATAAAATAGGTAGGTGGTTGAACATAAGCCTCGCGAGGGAAGGATTTTATAGCACGAACCCTAATGGTTGGTCAAGTTGTTTCTTAAATAAAATGGTTGGTTAGTTGGTTGGTTGCCCGCTTACCATATGGCCTCTCGAACGGGTGTTGTTACGCTCGAAGGCCTCCATGTCGTGTTCCTTAATCCAAAATTATAATCACAAACAATATAAAACGCATAATATTCAGAAATAAACACAAATACATCCACAAGAGAATGGACACAAGAATATTGTAAGAATCCTTAAGGTAGGGTACCACCATTAACTATTCGCTAGGGAAGGAATCACTCTACAAGCTATGCTTCCTACGATTATTACATCCATCACACTTAACAAGACTTTTAATTCAATTGCTTCTACTTCTTTGTATGGTTCTATCCAACCTTCTAGGTACTTTCTAGAGAAGGATCTTTCTAGTAGGTGTAACCTTCTAGTTACTTACTAGAGAAGGAACTTTCTAGTAGGTAGAACCTTCTAGTAAGCCGTATTACAGTTGCCGCTTTTCACACTTCATGGGCCTTGTTTATTAAAATGGCTTCAATACATAGCATTATTCCCCTGGGTACCTCCCTAGGTACCCCATATTATTCTCCCTAGGTACATTACATTCAATCCCCCTTCACATGTTTTATCCTTGAAACATGGGAGGAAGCCATACAGTATGATCTACTAAGCAATGTAGCCAACTAGTACCAAGCACATGCATCCATCCATCCTAGTGAAATGTGGAAATGGGATCCAATTGTTGGCTTGCCACCTTGAGCATGATTTTGGTTTCTTCTTTGGTTCTATGTTGCCACTGTGCTACTTTGGTATCTCCATGCATTGCTTTTAGTTCTCCATGTGCCTATAGATTTGTTTCCTTTTTGGTTCCATTTTTGCCCATAGTAAGTTTGTCGATGCTTATGACCTTTAATGACCATTCTCTTGTCGGAAGGTGTGGGGGATGATATGCAACAACCTTAACTAATGGTTCTTTGGTCTTTGACTCTACAACATGTGGTTTCTTAAAATCTCTGTGGCCCCTTAATTGCTTCTTTTCATTTATGCCTTTCACGGGGCTTTTCTTCATGTGCTTTTGTAGCCACTTCTTGTGATTCAACTTCAAACTATCTCAGTTGTGCGTGTAGGTACTTAAATTATTTTACCTACAAGAGCTTCTTCATGTGACCCTTTGAACCATTTAGTAAGAGAAATATCATGCAATGTAATTTTGTTTTTCTTATACCAAAGCTTCAAAAACATCTTTTGCACATTAATATTACTTGTTCTCACAGAGTCCATCCAAGGATATCCCAAAACAATATCTACATTATCCATATCTATAGCATGGAAATCTAAATATAACACATTTGTCCTAGGGGAATGCAAAGAGCATAATGGTGGAGGGTATATCGAGGTCGAATAATGAGTTCGTTTCTTAACTCCAAGAAGTGCTCAACTTAGAAGGCCATCTTTGGGCATAACCCAATCTGAGGGTTAACCTAAGTGATCTAGATAAAATGCTTGTAAATGTCATCTTTGATCATCTTGTTCAACTCCTGTCTACTAGGTAGGATGTGGCCATATGTGTCCAAAGAATATCTAAACGGGGGGAGTCGGTCCATCTGAATGCCCATATATACTCCAAAAGATCTGAGAACCCCACAAATCAACCTCAAGCTCAACCTGGAGGGTTAGACGATGCAATAGTGTTTAATATTCATACCGACCCATTCCAGCTCCACAAAATACAAAATTGCTACTGACATAGCTTTCAACCAAGAGACTAACCATTAAACACAGAGAACAAACTCAAGAAAATCCCAGGAGACAATTATCACCAAAGAAGACCTGAACATCAGAAAAAAGTTGAATAAAGGAAGTCCCGTGTAGGATCTTCATGGCTTTTGCTTAGTTCTGCTTCTTTCTTGATGACCGTTCCTGTTATCACACAACTTGTAGTTGTCCCTAAAAGTCTCCCATCCGGGACGGTAGAGGAGATGGACAACTAATGAGGTGACCAAAGAGATGCCACGGTTCCCAATGCAAGCTGGGAGTCACGTCAACCGAGGCACTCTTCACTTTAGATCGAGATGAATCAAGACCAGGGGGGAGACCCTATAGCCAATCTAAGGAGTTTGGACCCAAACAGTGGTTTCTAGGGAAGTGTGAAAGACGAGTTACGGAAACCAATGCAAGGTTAGGTGGACCTAGAAGTTTAAGTATGGTTGAAAGAGGCTTAAGGGGTGACTTATGCTTCAACCAATGAATGATTTAGGTCGCAAGATGAGATCAAATAACAAGATCTAGTACCATGAAATACACAGGTGGGGCTCACTGCCTTGGGATATGGAGATGGTTCAAAGTGGGGCCCACAAGGTGAAGTTAAGGATGCAAATGGTACCAAGGGGTATGCAAGAAGTAGACCTATGGATCTAAGTTGAAATTAGAGATACCCACATATGGGATCTAGCCCTTGACACAACTCCCAAGGAGTGCGAATTGCCTTAGGTGGACTAGTGCCTTGAAATGGATGGGAAAATGGAGTCAAAAAGATGTGAAAGTGTAGATCGGGACACCTAGGATGCAAATCAAGTGGGCTACCCAAGATGTGATGGTTAGATCTTACTAGATCTAATGTTTCACTAAGTGACCCAAGTGGACAACAACCCCCAAAATGAGGAATGATACCCCCAAGGCAGAACTTCACAAAGTGAGACACTAGATATAGTTTTCAAGGTATGCTCTTTCCAAAACAAGTGGGATCTCCACCACCCATGTCCTAGAAGTGGGCAAACTCTTACCCCCAAGAAGTGTGACTTTGCCCAAGGAGGGCTAAAAGCATGGAAAGGTGTGTCAAATTAAGTCCAAAAGCCACCAAAGTTTAGATCCAAGTAGTATAGGCAAGTATCAATATGGATCTTGAAAATCAAGGGCATCCAATGGCTAGATCTCCATAGATCTGAGATTGAACATGCATCACCAAATTGACCCAAGTGGGGCACAACCCTCAAAATGAGGAATGGGGCCCACAAGGAAAAAATCAATGAAGTGAAGCACTAGGGCCAGGTTATCAAGTATGAGGATTATGAATCAAGTGGGATCTCACCTACCCATCTCTTGGAAATAGCCCCAATAGCTTCCCTCAACGAATGCGACCTCCCTCAAGGAGGCTAATGTGCCTTGGAAAGTGTGTCAAATGGAGGCCAATCCACACCAAACTATAGATCCGAATTGCCGTGGATGCTATAGAGGTGGGTTTTCAGTATCTTACCCAAAGCCAAGCTAGATCCAAGTAGATTTAAGAAAAAGTGAAAAATGAGGGTTTTAATCAATTAGGGTTTTTATGATCTAGAATTTATGGATAAGCCAAGGAAGAAGAAGACCATACCTTTGGAGCATACCTGGATGAAGAGATGAAGGCTAGTTGAGATGAAGGATTACTTTTGCCAAAGATCAAATGAAGAATTTTTGAAGCCCTCTTGCCAAATCGATTTTCTCCAAGCCACATGTGTGTCCCTCTAACCTGTCAAAACCAAGGAGCAAAGCATGAATCAGTTTAACATGTTGAAGGTAGATACAAGCAAGAGAGAGATAAGCAAAAAATAGTTGGCACAAAGACAAAACCACTCCCTGTTTAACCAAAACGTCCTCCTCCAAGCTTGAAGGGCAAGCCTCTCCACCAATTCACACTTGTCAAAAACGTCCTCTTAACCTGTAAAAAAAGTATGGAAACATATGCAAGATAGCTACAATAGATCCTCCAGTGCAATGGACAAAAGCATTTACAATCAAAGCAACCAACATCCACTCCAAGATCCAAGCATGTACTCCAAAAGATAGAAACTTTATTCCAAGAGCCAAGAGCCAAATTCTCTAGATGATTTTACAATGAGGGGGTCTCCTCCTTATATAGGATAATAAAGACCAAAATCCTAGATCTCAAAACCACTTTATGAAATGAGTGGTTGAGATTAAAAGATCTCAATACATGATCAATGGCTAAGAATGAATCATAACAATATAACACATGGATCACTCAAATAATAATGACGTCATAGCTAAAAGATACTCATGGAGGGTGATGTCATCCACTAGAGGGGGTAAAAGTACAAGAGCCCACCTCATATGACTAGGACATGACACGTGGAGCTCATGGTGGGGCTAGGAGGCATCAATCCTTACTAGCTCATCCCCATGGCACAATAAAATAATATAATATGTCCCAAAATAAATATAAATGATCAAATTTGTCGTCAAAATTTGTGACAGACAAGCAGTAAAAGGCCTCCTGTGGATTCTGTGGACCCACCCAAATGATAACAACTGGCTGGAAGATAGGGGGTTCACCCTGGAAGACCTTTGTGAAAACCAAGTGCCAAAACCTTGCCTCAATTGCCCAAATCAAATTCCTCAGTGACCCTTTTATCCCATTTCTGGACTGCCTCGATAACTGTGAAAGTGCTGAAAATGCCTCCTAGGGCACCTGCGCTGTCAAACTGAGCCCACCAGGCTCTCCAGAAGGGGGGATAAATGGTAATAACAAGTGGCTGGACCACCCCCTCCTCATACAGCGCCCTAGGTGAACTGGCCTCTCATGGCCCCTGTTGCTCAGGCTGGGAAATCAACCCCAAATCTGGTCAACAAGTGTAAAATTGCATCTATCACTGTCAGAAGTGTCTGGAACTGAAAGATAAGTGTCTCATTGGATCCAGAAGACCCAAATCTACAAAGAGTGTGTACTCATACACCATGGGTTGCTCTGATGGGCTAGTTGTAGGGTCCACCATATATGGACAATGCATAATCTGATGATCTGAAGTAATAATAAAACCTGCTGAACTGCATCAACCATCACCTGAATCATATGTCCATCATATAGCATCATCATCAAGAGTATGTGGGCCTATATATCATCATCAATAAGCCTTCATGCCCACATCATCACGGATCCCAAGAAATAACCATAGTCAAACTGGGTTTGACTAGGTCCATATACAACCAAGGATAAATCATATTGGTAGACTAAGACATGTTCCTCTAATCATAGTCACAGCTTAACTTAAAGTATAACATCATATAGTGGCATTAATCGTATTAGCATGTTCCTTTGTTATTTATAATTACTTGCACAATAGCTTAAATGACAAACTCACCCATTGGACATGGTCTAACTGCTAGCTAAGGATGAAGGCTAGGAACAAGGTTGGGCAAAGGGGTGACCTGTTTAAACTCAACTGAAAGATACTTTGGACTGGGAGAAAGGGGAAACTACAAACTCTGTGCTGGACAAAATAACACGGGGAATGGATGTGCCTCACAAATGGGTAAGTTGTTTAGAGAGTGCTTATTCAACTTAGGCATCATGTCTACATCAAGTTGATCCAAGTTCATTAGGATCATTCAATTTCATTTCATGGCCTTTTTGGCCTACATAACCCTTCGGATCTCAGGTGTGTTGATAAACACAACTAATTGCAGCTTGCATCCAGGGCATGTTTACATATACATATGAGGTCAGCAATTGTTTAGATATAGTATTTAAGAACCATTGCTTTTTGGACCTTTCTTATACTCTTCGAGGAGTATTTTTTTAGCAGTTCATCGCTTTTGCCCTTTTTAGTTTCCATGGGCGAATTTATATAAGTTTCCATAAGTAGTACATGAGCTTTAGTTTTAGCCAACAACATCTCAAGTGACTAAGGGGAGTTCGAGCCAATGCCAAACATCGGGACAACCGACCATAATGATTTAGGCCTACAATCCAACTTACCAAAGGCAAGTTTTGTCACCAACTCAGAGCCGAGACACTAAACATACAGGGATGCGGTCCAAACACAGAGGTAGAAAAAAGGGGAAGTCCTCAATACCAGAAAGTCAAGTGAGACAAGTCAAGGTTTAAAGTCAAATAGGGAAAGTCATGTATGGATGGAGTCAAGTGAAGGTGGAGCCTAAGCTAGCTGACAAATGGTGTCAAGAAAGACCATATCTATTCAAGGTAGTGAACTAGTGAGTTTTGTCAAACAACCTAAGTGTGCAAGTAAAAAGTCCATTTTAAATTATTATCAAGATAGTTCATTTTATACAGTTTGCCACATCATGAATTATATACCAAGCCAATGCTGTGAACATGACTAAAATAACAAGATAATAATCCACAGTCAATGATCATACATCCATATGTCATAGAACATCATCATGAGAATAATCATCATATACCATTTGAAACACTGCTGCAATACATCTCTAGGCACTGAACTGAAACTGTATGGGATAAAGGGTCACATCGGTCATCAAATCTGAACTCTCAAGGCTCAGCCTTGACACAAGGTCTAACATAAGTCTGAATAATACACTGCTCCGATCATGAGTGATCTCAAAATATACAATAATCATAGCCAGGCTCTGAATAATGGAAGCTCTAGAATGTGCAGATATCTGCTAAGCAAGAATTGTAGCCCTGCTACTATGGTGTGATAACAGTTCCTTTGCAGTGGTGCAGGCTGTCTGCACACAGGGACTTCAGCATTCTTGGCACCTTTTGCTGGAAATCTGCTCTGGATTTGCCCACCTTCTCATCTCTCTTCTTGGGGTACTCCACTAATCTCTTTAGCAGGTTCCTGCTATACCATTAGCTTCGTTTGCTTTTGCCTGGAGCTAGAGGGTCAGTTTTTGGAAGCAGATTGCAGGCTGTTCCTCTCCATGAACTTCTCTATCCATTCTTGGTGACCTGGGTGTAGCAAGGAATCCTTTTCCTTCTTCAACTTTCCCGGTGACTTACTCTCTCCTGCATGCTTCATTATGTAGGAGAACAGGGGCTGCTTTAACAATTCTCGATGGATATAGCTCTGCACCTCCCAAACTGGATGATCAGCATAATGGAGTACTCCTGGCTGGCCAATGCTTAGGGATATGGAAACAGAGGAGGGGAGGGTGGCGAGATTAACTTGCCACCCTCCCTGATGAAAGTGTATGATGAATTCAATTTGCTTGCTTTGGAGTTGAGGTGAAAGACCCTCCTCCATCATGTGAGGGTGAGGCTGTCAGCACACCCAATAATGGATGATGTGATAGGATGAGGAAAGCAGACCCCCTCTACTAGGATACTATACCACTTCACCACTTGTCTCCTCTAGAAGCTGCGATCAAGCTATAACTTGGATGAGTTCTTATGTGTTGAAGTGGTCCAATTAACCATCCAGCTAGTGACTGGATTTGCCTGGCAACAACATGAGAGAAATCAACTTCCTCAAGGTATTTGGCCACTTTCTTAAACCTTTGTATACTGCTTCCCTTTTGCCATGACAAAATTGATGCTTCTCCCTTAATCAATATGGAATCCCCTTCAAAAATAAGTTAATAACCCTTCTGGTTATCATATTTAAAAACCCTATCAGTCTGAGAATAGAGGCTTTGTATTCAGCTTTATTATTTGTCCCAAAGCCCAAACATTTGCCATACACTCCAAGGATTTGACCCTGACTGTCCTATATTGCACCTCCAGTGCCTGCTCTTCTTGGATTGCCTTTCAAGGCTCTATTAAAATTGACCCTGATCCATCCTGACAGGGGTGGTGACCATGCAATCTTATCCTCCTTTGGTTGGTTCCTCTGCCCCTTATATGTATAGATAGATAGATTGGTAAATTGTTGTCTCATTTGATATGATAAATAATAATCCGTCAGAAGATTGAAGTTTTGAACCCTCTTTTCACACACATTTATTATATATTATATAATATAATAATGCTGTTGTATTCCCATTTCCTCAAAATTTTAAAGTGGTGTTTCTGAACCTCGTACCCTTTTGGAAGCTGCATCCTGTTTCCCAATTTAGGTATCTTAGCTTGATCTATTCCTTTTTTTTAGTTAGGGGAATTGGCAACTGGGGCTGGGCTCATACTCCCGTGACACGAGTCGATTCCCATTCGCTACCACTATACCCCTAGGTGCATCCGCACTGCCCCTACACAGGTGCACTGGCTATTCAAGGCTTGAACCCGCGACGTCACAAGGAGTGCCTTAATAGTGCACCCTAACGCCAACTGGTCTACTCTTGCGGGGGCTAGGTTGATCTATATTTACTGTTAGTGCTAAAATTTATTTACTTTGTTGCTGTGCATATTATAGTATGTTTGCAGGGATCATGTGTGAGGTATCAGTGATGGATTCCATCTACAATGACCTATGATCGATAAGGAGTAAAGTTGAGGGCAATGTTTTCCTGTATTACTTGGTCAAATGTCTGTAATAAATTGTGAAAAAAAAAGTTGGTTGAAAATCTTCTTATGGCTTTAGCAAATAAAGTTATCCTTAAATGCAAAGATTCATTTCAAATGTTTTAGCAATGTTGGAGGTAATTCTATTGGAATTTGTAATTTGGACCTCAGTGGTTAAAAATTATCTCAGCATGATTACTTATAGGAATATTGAAGTTCAGAAAGATTCATGAAGCATGCAGCATGGAAGGGAGTGGATAGGATAATCAATTTTTTTTATCCTTATATAAGACCTGGGACTAAGCATCCCAAATATTCTTATCCAGAACTAGATAGATGGGATCAAATACGAAAAGAACAAAATTCTTTAGCAAAGAAAATAGGAAAAATAGTCTCATTCTCTTAGTTTCTTTTGGCAAGCTTAATGGCTAATACTTCATTAGATATATTCAACACATCATTGTTAAATTGTTTTATTTTTTTCTGGTATGCAGAGTACATGGTGCACTGCTATAATAAAAATGGCTTGTTCGGGGTGGCATTCATGGATAATCACTATCCTGTGCGCAGTGCTTTTTCTGTTATCAACAAGGTGCATTTTGCTTTCTCTTTTATTTATGATAACTAAAAATGTATGCTAGCTTAGAGAATGCCAAATATATCTATGGGGCATTGAGGCTTATACCTGATTTTAGGTGGAATGTTTGAACTTGTATTTTGGCAATATACTTGCAAAAGAGATTTTATTAGTGTTCGAGGAATCGACACCTGAGAAATCTTGGACCTTGACTACAGTTGTCATAGGCATCAAATTTATTCTATATATCCACCTATGCACAAATGAAAAGGAGACATGTTGGCTATTTCCTTTGCCCAATCACTTTTCTGGTTGAGTAACCATGAGTAACATCCATCTATACCTAAAATTTTGTTTCATGTATCTTCTGATCTTCTTAATATATGTAATTATTTGTTTGTTAGTTGAATGTGACCTTATTTTTATATCACAATTCAAAATTGCAGAAAACTCAAAACAGTTGACTAGGAAAGACGAAGAAAACTGAGTGCATACTCCCAACTGTAAGCTTAGCTTGTTTGAGCTTTGTGATATTTTAACACCTGATACTGTTGCTAACATAGTGTATGGAAGCTAGTGGGCTGATTGTACATTCTTTACCATATGGCTGATTCGATAAGCTCTTATACTCACAATATGGCCAAAGGGTCTACGTTAAATTATCTGACATAACAAGTGGCCACTTAGCCAATGATAATGCATTTTGACATCTAGTCTAGATGCTGACTATTTACACAGCCTATCACCTGTTGTTAATTGGTTCTGTTCCTCCATGTGCACTTTTTACTTTCAGAACTTACAGCATGCAATCCTTTGTGTTAAAGTTACAACATCACGAGTCATTCTCCAGGTCAATCTTGTGTGTCAAGATTGAGCCTCGTGTGTCGAGGTAGTGCCTTATAGGAGCCTAAGTTGGACTCAGGGAACTTGGAGAAGAATCTTGAGTTGGACTCAAGAATGGTTTGGCTTAATGTGTTGATGCAAGTGCTTTGAATGTCAAAGTGATGATGTTGTACAGTCTTGCTAGTCAACGCTAAGGTCTTGTGTGTCAAGATAGATCCTCATGTGTTGAGATGATGCTTTGCAATTTGCATGTCGAAGCATGTATGGTGTATGATGTACTACTAACCATGGTTGAGCTATTAAGTCTCCTCTAGAGACTGGCCATCTCTAGAGTGAATTACTTTAGCATATAACCACTTGGAACGATAGTAGAACAATATGATCACAATTGGAAAAATCTCCTTAGTATATTTGATATGATAATTAAGCTGGGACATGTGGACCATGCAGATAAGACAAGAGATAAAGATAAGATGTGATAAGATATGAGAGAATTCGAATAGCACATAAAAGAAATAATTAAGAGAGAAATTCCAATGGTTAAACTTCAGTGAAGACTTCTGTAAATCAAAGGAGAACTCGAATTGATCATTACAGTAATGTTAACAAGAAATGATTAGTTAAGAGAATTAACTAAGTGATAACAAAGAAGATCTAGTTAACTAAGTGTTATTGCATGACGACACTTATGTTAAACTAAAAAACGACACTTGAGTTGCGGCACTTGCATGACGACACTTAAGTTAGCCACCTAACTAAGTGGGGAAGCTTTCAGTTAAGGGGCGAGTTCATCCTAAGAATCGGTTCAGTGAGTTAATGCACTAGATGAGAAGTGAGGTGCACTTCTTCATGCAAGATTGATGCATCTAAATGGAGGGCGAGTTCATACTGAAGCCAAAAGATAAGAATAGAAGCTGATGCATGTGAAGAATGTATAAATATGTTATACAGGATTGATGAATTCAATGTGAAGCGAATTCTCTTCTCTCTTGAAGGTAATGCACTTTTCTTTGTGCAGAATATTATTCTGAGTCTCTCTTCTTTATCTTTCTCTTGCTTTATAATTGCACCGAGGGTGTTTGATGTAAAAGACATTCTCTGCTATCTGTCAATATACTAAGGAAGGTTTTGTTGGGGTTTTCTCCCTCAAGTCATAGAGGGTTTCCTCAGGGTAAATTCATGTGTCGAATGTGATTGCTTATGTGTATGATTGTTATTTGATTTCAAGTATTATTGCAGCTCCGAATTAAAGATAAAAAATTAATACTTTGTCTTATTATTATTTTGCTTCACTCCAAGGTGATCCCTTATCTCCTCTTGGAGCTTATTTGCTAGGATATAGGGCTTTGAATTTTCCTCTCTAACTTTGTGTTATGAACTAGTTCACTAGCTGTGCATCCATGAAGATGAGATGAACTTGAACAAAGTTATAAGCGAAGGCATGAAACCTCAAGTCCAAAGGACAAATATAATATATTAACATTTCATTGATACAAGAGATGAATGATATGTTGTCAAGAAGACTCCTTTTATATGAGCTGAGAGACACATCCATGCTAATGGGCACAACCCCACATAATAATTGATTATAATTGATATAATGTATGTTCATTTTGTTTTGTAAGCTTCAGAAAGCATTTATATTAGAGTACAAAAAATATTACAGGCACAAGATAAACAAGAGTTCTGAGAGCCCGTTGTGGCTTCTTGTAGAACAAAAAGACTCAAACTAAGGCCTTGGGAGATCTGTCCAGACATGGACTGATAGACTGGTTGCCCACAAGTATACTGTTCATACATGAAATTCCAAAATACTGCCAAAAGAACTAGATTGGACATATTACAAAAAAAGAGCTTGGAACGACTTCTTGCTCGAGCATTAACCCTTAAACAGAAAGCTGATAGACCCAAAACAGATTAGCATTCAAACCTTTCGGTGACATAATGCAAAAGAAAAGAAACTACAAAATTACTTGGGGTTGCGAGTGGTGTTCCCTGCACATTGGCCTTCTCCTCTAAAATAGGACAACGATAATCCCCGAAGCTAGAAGAATCGTCGTTGGCAACCTTAGCGCCATAACTTGAAGAACTGTCATTGGCTACCTTGGCACCCGAGCTTGAGGAACTGTCTTTGGCGACCTTAGTAGGCAACAGTTCTGTTTTCCTGAAAGAGGCGGAAATTAGAGGACCTGTGCGCTCCACACGCTTATGCTTGTGACCACTGGTGGACGCCACGTTGGTCTAATCCTCAGGCTGCTTAGGATCCTTGTCAGACTAAGTGTCCTTGTTCTCCATTGGCTTGGATACTTGTGAAGAAGTAGGAGAGGAGGAAGAGTGCAAAGCAGGAGCCGGTGGTGGATAAAGAGGGGGATTATTCCCTTGCAGATGCTCCTGAGTGTCCATGAGAATGTGTGCAAGCATATTCTTCACCATCCAAAAATGCCTACGCCTGACCCGTGTCCGCTGAGTGACCAGTTGCTGTAGCACCAATTCCTCCTCCTAATCATCAATCATCGATCTCCGGTTCCCATGGATAGAATTGTCATAGCCATTGACATTGCTCCCTCCTCAGTCACAATTGCCCAAATTACTGCGGCCACCATTGCCTCGTCGAGGAATTGCATGAAGCCTCTGAGACATTTTCCTAAGCTGAACAAGAAACCAAGAATCCCCGTTCTTCGTAGAAAGAAGCCAAGGAGGCGCAGGGCGAAGCCCAAGCACAATAAAATCATTAAAAATCCAATTGCTCAGGCTGGAGAGCCAGACCCATGCAAACAATGAGCATCCATGCAAATGTTGAGAATGAACCTTGCTAGTCTTCCCTTTGCGAGTTCGAGTATAGAAATAATTCCTACCAGGAGGCTTTAATTCAGCGTCTGTGAAGGCCATTAATTTGCGCAGGGGGTGGGGGGAATGATAACCCTGGTACGAGAGCCAACATTGAAAGGGGGTCGAATGACCATCGGCATTAAAGCCGCTTGCATTGTGAGCGAGGCTCGTTTATTGCGCCAGGCAAGGAGTTCAAGGGGACGCCACGTGGTGGGAGGAGGTGGCCACCATCGTTGTTTCCTCACCCTCCATGTGAGCTGGCAAATCTCTCGCATTCGGGGAATATAATGTATGTTCATTACAAGTCATTCTTCCTGGATATACTCCATTCTCCTAGAAGTAGAAAGAATGAGACAAAAAGACCTTCGAAGTTTTAAGTAATATTCTCATGTTGCAGAAAGGATCAATTCATCCTAGGTTGATTTTTCTTGAGGTTCTCTGTTGATATGAATCTCAAATGGAACTTTTTGGTTGGGACTCAAAGTATGTCTTCGATTATCACTTCAAGTTGTATTGGGATTTTGATTCTCTGGAACAGAAGGAGAGTGTCATCTTTGTTCAAAGAAAAGGCACTGGTATGTCCACTGGTCAATTTAATGATTCTTGTGATTAGGATGTTGATTAGGTTTTCTTAAAAGTTTTATCCTCTGGGTCTCTACTTTGGGGTACTCCCTAATAACCTTAAATTGTATATGTATATCTTCGTTAGCAATTTGTTGATAAAAAAAACTTGGTTCATCGCGACAACTAAATTTTTAACTCCAATTGTGTTTGTAGATGATTCCTTGTCGATAAATTGTCTTAGAATTTTGAATTTGATATTCCTTTATGTTTTAATCATAGTAACAGGAATCGCGAGTTGACTCGCGATTATTTCGAGTTTGACTTTGATCGGCAACTAAACGAGCCGATTCGGCTTGTCTCGAGTCAAACTCGATCTTCCTGATTTTACGTGGCTGAACCGGAATGAATCGCCGATTTAAACCGGGCTCAGTGAGTTGGAGATGCGATTTTCCCTAATCGTGAATTGAAACCGCCATTAAAATGCTATTTGAGAGCCACGCTGCCACTGTTTCAAACTTTTGGGCGATGTGAGCACTCGGGTAGCAACAATGACAGGCGGACAGAGGAGCACTATTTCAATGTTTACACGTTACTCATCACTCAACAGCAAGTCACGCGTGAAGGATTCACGGCCACAGACAGGGGTAGAAGTTTAGAATAGAGCATCGAACAAACTCAACAAAGGAGTCATGAGTCACGACCAAGGGCATAAAAAAATTCGATTTTACTCAGCCACCGACACTAGGGCATAAAAAATCAATTTTAGTTTTTATGAGAGTTGATATATTTTGGACATCTATTGATATCTTGCAGTATATGGACATGACAATTTTGAATATATATGAAAAATATTTTTTTTTTTAATTCAAAATATAGGTATATATTTAATTTTTTGTATTTGCCGATTTTTTCCCGATCCGATTCAAACTCTTCGCTCTTTTGCCTTGCCGATTTATTGCCGATTCCGAGTCTGGTAAGTATGGTTTTAATCATTTGACTTTGACAACTAAGGTTTGCTTGTGGTTTTTGAAACTCAGTTTCTTAACTTTTATAATTGAGGTCTACATATTTCTTTATTTAAAGATTGATTTTCTTCTTGAAGAACTTGTTAGTGTTTTTCTTCTTTGAGAACTTGTAATTGTTTTTCTTCTTTATATACCTTCTCTATTGATTCTTCTTGATCACTTTGTAGGGTGAGATTTGGCACACCATCTATATATTTTGATGATGTGGATTTTGTTCACTTACTTGTAATGTCATGGAACTCTATCACAGACTTCTGAAGCATAAAATTTAGATTTGAAGGAATAAGCGTTGATCATTAATTTTAAACTATTGAGTTCATAAGTATTTGATCAACAAAGGTATATTTCTTTAATATTCTAACTTACAAACAATTTGCTAAATCGACATCAATAAAGTTACCAAAGCCTTCTGAATGAGTACCAAGCTTTGAGACGGATGGTTTGTAGGCAGGAATGGATATTTTGGAAAGATAGCACAAAGCTAGATGCAGTTGCTGTGAAGTTGTCTCTCTTAGGAGATGGTTTGTGGGAGAAAGTCACTGAGATTGTCAGCTTCAATGAGCCACTTGTAAAAGTCTTGAGGATCATGGATGGAGAGAAACTTGCAATGGGATATATCTATAAGGGCATGGATAGGGCCAAAGAGGCCATCATGACTTTCTACAAGGGGGATTCATCAAAATATCTCCCTATATGGCAAATTATTGGTTCCAGGTGGGACAGGCAGCTACATTGACCATTGCATGCAGTTGGAGCATATCTCAATCCAAGCTTATTCTATCATCTAGATTCTAGCATTCAAAGAGATCAGGAGGTGATGAGAGGTGTCATGATATGCATTGAGAAGATGTTCCCGAATCCATAAATTCAGGACAAAATCAACATGCAACGTGATATGTACAAAGAAGCAGCTGGCATGTTTGGATTCAGCTCAACCCAACGACTCAAGGACAAGAAAATGCCATGTAAGATTCAATTTGTAAAAACTAAATTGTTAGACTTAGAACTTAGCTTGTAAATTTGCTAGTTCTCTTTTTCAATTTTGGCATTGCAAAACTTGTAATCATCGTTGTTTTTAACTTTTACAGCCCATTGGTGGATAGATTGTGGCTCTGAAGCACCACAATTACAACAATTTGCCATTAGAGTTCTGAGTTAGCCCTGCAGCGCTTCAGGATGTGAGCGCAATTGGTCGGTATTTGAGCAATCCACAACAAAAAGAGGAATACGTTGGAGCATGAGAGGTTGGAAAAGTTGGTTTTCATCTACTACAACCTTCGGATGCTCACAAAGCAAATGCAATCGAAGGACCTAGATCCAATTTTATTGGATGATATTGATTTAGAGTCTGAGTGGGTTGTGGAGGAGGAGTTCCCTGATGATTTGGCTTGGCTTTATGAGGAGACTCAGGATCCCTCTAGTCTGCCATCTCAAATGGAAACTCCAAATACACCCTCTTCACACTTCACAGTTGCTTCAGTCTGTCGATGTTGGCCCTAGCTCCTTGATGACTTATTGTAGGCCTACTCGTGGTTAGGCATGAGACTCGAGTACTTGGAGACATTGTCTATTTTGGTTTTCTATTTCTGTTATGAGACTGTATTTTGAACTTGCACCAATCTGATTTTTAAATCAGTATGGTTTATGCTTATGGTTATGATTTACGGTTTATGAATACTATGGTTTATGATCACTCTATGGTTTATGAACACTATGGTTTATGATCACTTTATGGTTTATGAACACTATGGGTTTATGATCACTATTTAAATTTTTGCATACAAAAATTGATTGTGTTATGTCGTATAATCATAGTTTATGAGACAATGTTATGAATTATTGCACAAATTGTAGTTTTATAGCTTATATGGATTGGAAATGTTTTTAAACTCTTTTTTGTGCCAAAAATGTACAATATTTTTATTTGTTTTCCTATTTGCCGAGTCTGTCCTGAGTGTTTCCCGAATCTATGAGTCATATGCCAGCCGAGTATTTGCCGAGTCCGAGTCGTGCAACATTGGTTTTGAGCACCTCTTCATATTACAGCAGATGTACTGCAGTGTCATTAACTTGCAATGGTTAAATACAGTTTTGCTGTCACTTGCAAAAAATACTTTTCATTATTCTAGTCTCATCTTATGGATATCTAGTAGATCTTTCTTGCGTGCTTTCTTTTCTTTCCCTGCAATTTAATTAACTTGCAATCATTTTATACAGTCTTGCTGTCTCTTGCAGAAAATTCTTTTAATTTTTCTCTCATCTCATTTTATGGTTATCTAGTAGATCTTTCTTACACTCTTTTCTTTCTTTCCTTGATGTAATACATATTTCATTTATTTCTTTTGTTTTTATGCTTTTGGAGTAGCCTAGGGTGCATCTACAGCTACTATCACCAATTGTACTTCCTAGTCCCATTGACGTATCATCTTGGTTATTTGTCGGACATTAATAAATTGTCTTATCTCAAACAATGTTCCTAAACAACTTTTTGTTTGGATGGTTTTTTAAGTTCTTTTGGAAAAGTTTCTGTTTAACTGAACCCAATTATTATGGGACATGTTTTGCAATATGAAACATGATGAATCTAGTTATAACTTCTGTAAAACAAATTTCTCTATCAGGTACTGGATGAGTACCAACAGACCTTTGGTGATTCCTGGAGATCTATTCAGTCGGATGCCAACCAATCCTGGCCCTACTTAAATGATGCTCTTACTAAATTTCAGGTAACAGGCATTTTACTCTCTTGCAAGTCAAGGAAATAGCCTTTCTTTGATTGCAGATGCTTTTAATATTTCAGAAATGACAGTGCCTACAACAGTTTCAGAGTGCTTTAATTTAATAGGCAGAAAATCATATGAATTCATTTACTTTTCAGCTTGTTCTAACCAATTTATCTCTAACTTCAAACTGAATTGAATTATGCGAAATTGCACTGGAGTTCTCATTATCAGGCAAGGAGATAATAAAGTATCAGTATGTTTTTCCAGGATCCAGCAGAGGCGGATAAACTTCTGAAGATCCAGAGAGACTTGGATGAAACCAAAATTATTCTGGTCAGTTTTCAACTTTGATTCTGTTATAGTTGCCACCAAAGTTTAGCCAGTTTGTCTGCACTCAAAAGTTTCATTGAACATTGTCAGCTCACAGACTGAAGAAGTCTGTCCGCCTTGTTTGGTTTCATGCATGTAATATATATAATATAGAAAGATGAACATAGCTTGTTCAAGTCCAATTGTCTGGCCATGGTTTTTATAGCTATAAATATCAAAGCAACGATTACATTTCACAAATTATGAAAACTTTGCTCTCAAAAATGTGAAATGCAGTTTGTAAATGCAGTGGGTTTTATATGAATCAAAAGATTGGAATCTTGGATGGCAGTTCTACATCGCCATGAATCTTAAACCTTTATACAAACTGTAACTCTTTAACCTGAGGTAATCCTAGAATATCAAATAAAGAATAGTAGATATTAACTAAACTAAATAAAAAAATATTAAATGTAATTAAGATATTCTCATTATCTATGGCGAGACAGTGGATGAAGACATTTCACTGTAAGTTCTTGTTATCACGCAACTTGTAGTTGCTCCTTATGGATGATCCCATCATGGATGGTGGAGGAGCCAGGAAACTAAAGAGGTGACCTAAGAGGGCCTCGATCCCCGGATGGATTGTTTGTCACGCCAATTGAGGCACTCTTTGCTTTATGCCACCAAAAGCCCAAGGTAGCAAAGGGGGAGACCCTGATCTAATCCTGACAGGATAGTTCTAAACCCAACCACCAGATCAAACTAAAGCAATAGAATACGTAAGATGATGGATGATAAGACCCTATATCTAAGGGATGAAGTCACTAGAGAGGTTATGCTTGGATTGAGAGGCTTAGGATAGATGAAATGTCAACCCAAGATGATTGATTTCAGTGACTTAGAAACTGAAGTATGGATTTAGGAGATAGGTGCTAGCATAAGTGATCAAATCTAGTTGCCTTGGGAAACATGATTAAAACTTACGAAAAAGAGCCAAGGTAGTAGATTTGGGTGAATTAGGACTTTCTAGCATAGCTTGATGATTGATATGACAATATTGACACACACAAGCCAACATTTGGATCTCGAGAGTCGAAACAACCCAATAGACATCAAAACCAAGGAGGGCGAATTGGTTTGAGATCAGTGCCTAGGAAAAAGGGCAGATGGAGTCCTCTAGGGGTGACGCCCTAGGGAACCCACCTGGGGCTAAGCCTTAAGCTAAAGACCCAGAAATGGTTTGCCGAAATATTAAGTTATTAGACCCAGAGAATTTTTAGAATTTTAGGAGTTAGGGTTTCAATGTAGTTTTAATTTAAGACTAATGGATAAATTAATAAATCTAAAGATAAAGAAATGCAATCGCTTACTTGATTCCCATAGATGAATGTCGTATGGTAAAGACTAGTCCCAACAAGATCAAATGAAGACGTCCAAGAAATGACCAAGGAGCCAAGTGCGTCCCACCTAACCTGCACAACAGAGGAATTTTCAATCAGTGATGCAAATAAGATGGATGAAAAACAACAAGAGATAAAATAAATGATGAGTAAATGGTCAAATACAAATTCACTCCCTGTTAAAACCCCTGATCCGAGAGAGAGAAGCAAGCTGATCTTCCTCTACAAGTGCGCCCCTCTTCAAATCGGCCTCCCTGCTGCAAATAAAAAATGGATCCACGAAATACACGAAAGGTACAACAAAGATCTAACAGTGCAAGAGAAGACCAACATTCAATTACCACATCTCACATTCAACCATAGAAACACAAGAGTTTGATCACAAAAACTTTCTTTATTTCCAATATTCCAGAGCCAAAAGTCCCTTTACAATGAGGGGGTTCTCTCTCTTAAATAGATTAGAGAGAGACCAAAACTCTAACCACTTTTTAAATGAGTGGTTGAGATCAATGTTTGAAAAATCAGAATCGGACTCGGAATCAGTCAAGGGTCAACTCGAAATCGGAATTAGTAATGAATCAGTCATAAATTGGCTGATTTGAATTTAATGAATCGGTTTACTCAAAAATACATAAAATACTTAAATTTTAAAGAAAAACAACATTTTCAAGATTTTAGCACTGTTGTTATGACCCAAACTTGTTGTTTGAAGGCCAAAGAGCTGTTTAGGGATGCTTTCATCCACAGTACTGCCCACCATTTGTTTTAATCCTTTAAGGTGATTTTCATGACATTTTATTGCTGCAAAGGTCACGCCAGGCACATGTTTGTTTCAAAATTGTTGTACGAGAGTTTGAACAACTTCAACCTAAGTTGCATGAAACAGGGAAACGAGGACAAAACGGGGAAACAGGGGAAACATGACCCTCGAAATTTTGGAAACGAGGAAATGCAATATATATATATTAAATTAATAAATTAGCAAGGACATTTATGAAAATGAATGTGAAATATAAATCTTCAATCATACATGTCAACGAATCATTGCCTATATTGGGATCCTATTCATCAATAACACCCTATGCTTCCCTCCTCTAGGCTCTAGCCCTTGCCTCTAACTTGAATTTCAAAGTTGATCCTCCAGGGACATTAGTCAACGGTTCAACACGCTACAATTTTGATGAAACTTTCTAATGCAATTGCTAAAATAAGGTAGAGAAAGCTTCCCATGCTTAATAAGTGATTTTGCATGAGTGAAGAGTACATTTTTATTAAGGTCATGACAGAGGAATTCAACAATCAACACCACCAACATCAAGGTACATATAGGGGTTGATGTGCTTGATTAAATGCCATTCTATACCCTCATACATGATAGAATCTGGTGGAAACCTTGCAATCCTGAAATCCTGAAAGCTATTAAGTCTGCTGAATTTTGAATGGGATCTAAAAATCTACTTTTTGCATATGAAGTCCGATGAGGTTGGAACCACTCTCAAACATTCTGAAACAATTAATGGTAATGTTAAAAATTTAAGTAAAAGGATGGAAAATAAAAGATAAGGAGAATGTCACTTTTAAGAATTTAACATTATCATCAATATCACCAAGTACCACTGCACCATGGGGATATTGCGTTGTTTTTTTGAGTTTGCAGGCACCCATGCAAAATTCCAAACAAATCGACCGATTTTTTACATATCTTGATCGATCAGACCGAACCCGAACCGGCCGATTCAGTGTCCAAATCAGCCAGTTCGGTACTGAACCGGTCGACTGAACCGATTTGCAGACCGAGTTGATTCGGTTCCTTATCAAACCGGTAGATCTGTCAATTTTGAAACTAGTTTGGCCGATTTTTAAAACTATGGTTGAGATTAAAAGATACATCATAGATCATCAACAGTGGAGATCTTTTTATTTTTTAATTACATGGATCAATGACTATGTCAAAAGAGGGGGGCACACTTTTTCCCAAAGACCCCCTAGGATGGGCCAAAATAACATGATACATTTTGGGCTAACATTGTAAAGGGGTCACTAGGGGCATAATTCACCCTAGGACTCAACCTTTTACAATAATACAATAATATGACATGATAATTCAAATGATCAACAGATGAAGTGCGCCCCATGGGAGGAAGACGTCCTCTCTAGGACAAGATATCATCATGAAGAAACATCCCGGGCGAAGCCAAGCCATGTAATATACATCTGGAGCCATAACATATCATCATAAATCATCCCCATGCCATTTCCTTGCTCACACTAGCCAAATCGATTTTCTCAGTACAAGCCATGGTCATACAAACTGCCAGTAAAATCATCCTGGAGAAATAAAACTACCCATAACTCACTACCAGGTTCTCGGTGCACAAAACTGAATGCACAGATCAATCTGGAAACATAGGAATATGGTAATGATGACTACTTGTTGCCGCCTTTCACACACCTGGGGGTTAACGTGGTAGAAATCTTCAAGTCAAGTACTGTCACTTGATTCTTGACTCCTTCGTTTAGGCAAACTCCTAACGAAGCCAAGGGGGGTGGACCCTAAAGTTGCTAAGGCTAATTAAGCTAATTAGTTTTGGTGGATGAGTAAGTTGTTTAGGAGTTTTTTGACAAGATTACTGAGAGCAATGAATCACTTGCAAAAATGGAATTGAATCAACAACATGAAATTATAACCATTTAACGCATAACTTAAGGAAATGATGAAAATAGTAATGGTGCCAATAATGGAGTCATAAATGCAATTGCTGTTGTAATATAGATGTTTTGCGAGTGCTTCTTTGTCAATATTAGTTATTAAAATGATGAGTTGATTAAAGAGGAGGGGGATTCCCGATATACCAAAAAATGATACTGGGAATATATCCAGAGTCACCAAGTGTGGCCCCACACAAGAAAATGTGGGTTAGATGGAGTCACAGGGGGATGTCCAACTCTACACCAAACTAGGGTGTAGTCTGACAAGGCCCTGCAGTCGCTCTCTAGTTGTTCCCGCTTTCTTTGTAAGCTTTTCCCACACGAAGCAAAACCGAGACGTTGGACTTTCGTCTTTCGGGGAGGTTAATAGCAAAATGTGAGACTAATTACTACAAGCTGAGAAACTCTTTTTTGATCATCCACCACGTACTCAGGCAAGCCCTTTATGTGATGGCAATAGCATATTTTGGATATACACAGCCGGGTTCATTACTTTGAATTGAATAAAAGCAAACACTGGAAAATGGAAATATGAACTAATTACTACACTACCACAGTAGTGGGTTAGTATTCGTTTACTTTGCAAGAAATAAACAAAAGATTGTTCAAATTGTGAAAGATGCTGCTTGCAGAAGTAAACAAATGTTCCTATGTTTTGAAAGATTCTGAAGGCTGATATTTGGATTGGACACTTCAAACGTTAAATTTTAATTAATCTAAGTTAATTTTAGCCCAAATAAAACTAAAGAAAAACTAGAAAGTAAAACTCATGAAAAATGTACATTGATACGGATCCCCCTTGGGGGGATGGGGAGTGGGCACTTAGGAGCCCACTCAAAATATTTATCAAGCCTTGTTACAATCTTAGAAAGAGAAATGCACTTTGGTCCTTTTGAAATAGGATTCAAAGGCTTACAATTTGCTAGAAAATTGACAAGAAGGAAGAAGGGGAGCTCCGTTAAGCTTTAAATAGCCCAAAATCTCGAAATTTGGCCAGAGTTTCTCTCTCTTTTTCGTCAATCCTGCAAAAGTCAGCAAGCTATCTAATACCAAAGATGCTTAAAAACACTTTAAGAGTGTCTTTGAATAATCCCCAAAAATCCTAAAAAAAATTTCCAAGTTATTTCTATGATAAAAATTGCAAAAAATAACCAAGGAAAGTAAGCTTTCCTTGGGATCTTGGCTTGCTTTTGGGCAGCCAATATGATGTGCACTAAAATGCTTGGTTTAAAGTTTTATAATCAAATGAAAGTACTTCTATAAACAAGCGTAAGATCTACTTTGAAATACTTGCCAAAAAAGAAATTTCCTAAGCTAGATCTACTTTAAAAGAAATGAGACTTGAAGAACTATGAGATCTAAGCTTTTTAAAACTTCAAAATGAGATCTAATGAATGATTTATTCTTTAACCAAAATAGATCTACATAAACAAGCCATAGTAACCAAAGGAGAAGTTGATTTTTAAAGAGAATGAGAAGAA
The DNA here is from genome assembly GCA_027924585.1 of Larix kaempferi. NCBI lineage: Eukaryota > Viridiplantae > Streptophyta > Pinopsida > Pinales > Pinaceae > Larix > Larix kaempferi. Next base: position 13,448,649 of record BSBM01000099.1, read on the forward strand.
GAAAGAGCTTGTTGCCGTAGAAGATTTGCTCAAAGACTTTGTAGTGGACTGCTGAGGGACTATGTCTTGGAAAATATTAGAAGTGGAATGGAGTCAAACTAGATATCCTAAAAACCACTCAAGAAACTTGCAAAACCCGTGAGATCTGGTGATAGCATATAAATTGAGATTAAAACAACATGCATATAATCTTATAAAACATGTTAGATCTAGATCTCTAAAATTATGTATTCAAAGTAAGGAAAAACAAGTAAACTTACTTACATTACTCTACTTCTAATGATTGGGAGCAATCCTTTAAGCCATATACACAAAGCAAAAGCAAGAAATTGAAATGAGAAACAAATTACCTCATGAGATCATGACAATTTTGGCCCACACACCATAGCACAACACCATTAACCTCCAAAGCTTTTTTATTATCAAGCAAAAATATGCCAATAGCATAAGCAAATTACAATAGCATAGGCTCACTACTCCAACTCAAACTAGTGAAATGAGAGAATGGAGCCTCATTATATAGCAAAACCAAGAGAGATCCGCTTTGACACTTGGAGAAATGAGTTGATACACTTGGAAAAGGCTTGTTGACACATGTGAGAGGTTTGGGGAGGTTAATGACACCTTTCTCCAACCATTTGACACTTTTCAACCTCCACTTGACAGCTCTCCAACCATAAATTCGCCCCCCCTTTGGTGGATCTCCAATCTTCAATCAAATCATCATTTATTTGCTCAATGTTCTCCCTGATTTGATTGCCAATCAAAGGAGATTTGATTCCAATACATTTCCTTGATCTGTGGGATTGAGATTTTGCCTTTATTATTCTTTTTTGCCAATTAAATTGGTCTTTTTGGGTTTTTTGAGTAAATGTTATTTTCTGAGATAAATACTTACTCAAAACTTAGGATAAGTGGGTTTATGGGTTTAGTGGATGCTCTGGCTTAGAAAACGAGCATCCACTTGACAAATTATGCCCACAAACCATACTTTTATTACAATTTTAATTTTTCCAATTAAACTATTAAAAAATAGTCTAATTTTACGGGAAAAATTATTTTTCTTAGAAATAAAAAAAAAACTTAGGGGGACCTAGCACATGTCCATATGACTCAATTTTAATGCCTAGCATGGTCTAATACATTGACACTTAGGCTCTAATAACCTCCTAAGGCCGAGACACCAAGCCAACCACCTCAACTTTGGAGGTATGAGTGAAAAACTCGAAAATTATTTGTTCAACAACAAATAATTAACAAGGAAAAAAACACTCTAGGCTAGTTGGATTAACGTTTAAGTCCTAGGAAGCCGAGTCTTTTACATACAGCTACCATGCTAGCACATTTTATTACAATTCCCCCAAGGGGGTATGAACATGTAGTGTAAAAAATAAAAGGGCCTAGGAGGCCCGATGGACTTCTGAACTCTGATCATGAACAGGTCTCTTTGTTCAAACTTGGATGGCTCACTTGAAATCCCACTACTCATACCCCACATCAAGCTTGTAACGCCCTAGGAGAAAAAGGCACATCACTGCTGAGTGATAAAAATGGCCACTGCAGTAAAAAGTGATAATAATCACTGTATCTCAGAAACTATGACCATCTGCTGCAAATTGAAACTGGTGGAGGTATGCTGGAGTGTTTGGAACACAAATAATCAATATAGAGCTTTGTAGTCATTGCCTCGGGAACTTTGTTGACCAGGTCATACTCAGTTTGACCAAGTCAAAGCATCCAAACTGAAGGTAGAGTAGTACTCTAGAAGATCCTGTATGCATGTAAGATGAATAATGCTCACAAGTTTATGTTAGAAACCAGTCTATAACATGAAATACATGACAACGACTAACATAATACAATAAAAATATACCTGTGTGAGAGAAACCATTAGGTTTTTCATGAAGCTCCCTACATATGCTTGCTCATAGACGTAGACATAATACTAGGATGGGTGAGGTGGAAAACAATGCTAAGACAAGGACTCTATTTTCGGAGCCTCTCGAAGAAAGAGTCGAGATGACTTGACCTTTATATTTATTGCTTCAGTCCGTCTGAGCATCTTCATTACTTTCGTCTGCCCATTGAAGATAGTGGGTGTTATCAGACAAACTAGCAGGGCTAGTGTCCAATAGACAAATGTAGGGAGAATGTGACCACTGTCACCTCAGCCACACCTCCAACTTCTTAGGAGTGTCGTAACCTCCAAGGGGAGATCCCTTTAGATACTTTGCAAGACACTTAGGACAAAAGACTATGTCTTCTATGTTAAATTTTGGTTAGGGTTAGGGTTTGATGCAGAAAAATAAATCTTATATACTTTAATGCAAAAATTCAATATAAAAAATTTGTACTGACGCAGAATAGTGCAGCAGTAACTTAAACAAGATAGTTTAAAACATAATTTTTATCTCTTTCAACTTATCAACTTTAACACTACCAAGTGGGTCCCCGTGTTAAAGTAATCTTCAGTAACATGTAATCAGCAATAACAGAGCTAACATGTTTAATTAACAATAAAAGAGACAAGTGAGGATACTTACCTGGAGTGTGAGACCCTGTTTTATACTCAGAAAATTTTACTTTCAGAAAAGGACTGTGCCTCCCAGAGGCCAGTCAATCACTAGGAACCAGCTGACCCTTCTAGAGGGTATGTACAAATCAGAGAGAGAGAGATGATAGGTTGAAGGCAACAATAGTGGTATTCAATGATAGTAAAAAAACACAGTGACAGTCTCAATAAAAAAACTCAGCATAATAAATCAGATCCCAAATCAAAAGTCTCAGTACTTAAGTTTAATCACAAGCAGGTTTTCAGCACAGAGTATAGACCACAGGCAAGTCTCAGTGTACAGATCTGGTCAATGGAAAAGTTCAGCATACATATATCAAACCTAAGTATGATCTCAATACTGTAGGTCAGTCATTAGCAAAGTCTTATCATAATAGTTCAGGTTTTAGGTTAAACAGCAAGCTGACCATAGAGAAAAATTACTCAAGGGTTAGAGCCTTCACATGACAACAAAACAGATGTCAACAAACCCTCAGTATGCCCATCACTTAGGAGTTAATCTTACAGCAGGCAAAGAGAACCCTTAATAGGATCACAACTCAATGAAGAAGGTGTCAGCAGGGTGCGGCCCACCTAGGACAAACCCCAAGCAGGTTACAACTGTCAGATCTGAGGTTTACAGCTGAGGTAAAGAGAAGGTCCAAGGCTCATGGCTAGTTCACATGAGATATAATAGGTCCTAATGAAATCTCTGCTAGCAGATCGGACCCTTTCTCAGGCCAATCAGACATCACAATAGCAGATCGAACCTCTTCTAAAGCCAATCGGACCTCTCAGCAGTAGATCGAACCTCAACAAACCTTCAACAATCAAATCGGATCTGAAACAGGAGCAGATCGGGTTGGATCTCAATCAAGAAGGCAGATCAGACCTCTTCTAAAGTCACGACCTTGTTTCACATAGCAGTAGCAAATAAACTTTAGCCAAATCGGATCAGTGTTGAGTGAAAGATAGCAGGTGGAAGCCCTAGGCAAGTGAGCGAACAACAACATACAAACTTAGAACCCTTGACGTCATCTTCAAGAGAAATCAGAGCTGAGATAAAAGAAGACAGGATAGTCATAATGAGGGAAAAGGTCTTCATTAAATAGATGTTTGATGACTTCTAGAAGCATCATAATTAATTCTTTGATTTAGTTAGGGTTCCATTAAATTAGGAGGGTACCCATAATTAAAAATCACAAGAATATAAAATATAAATAAAGTGTCTTGGGCGGGTAGCAACATTTTAGGGTCAAAACAATAAAGTCACTTATAATAACATAAGGGTGACTTTAGGTGGGTACTAGGGTCATGTTACCACATATAATTAATTAGGTGAGGGTACAAGGACCATCACATGGTACAACATAAAACAATTGTGGGTACATGATCCATAACCCCTAGGACCAAGGATGTACCACAAAGTGGACAATCAACCATATTACCTATAAGACCAAAACATCAATGTGGTACAAATCAAAACAACTCAAGGTAGGTAAATGACCCTACTAACCATAAGTCAAAGACAAGGTACCACAAGACCAATAATCAACAAAGGTGTAAAGACCAAGGATGAGCAACTAAGGTGGGGTACAACCAATCATCTCTCTCTCAAATGTGTAAATGTTCCATATAACCTGAAAGTTCATCATCACTATATAAGGAAGGGTCCACGCTGGATGATGTGATCATGTGGTCCTCTAGACTGCTCCTTAGGTCAAATGCTAGTGGCTCCATCAAGGGGTGGCCGGTCCCTTGAGAAGACCATCTAACTCAACCATCTCGAAAACCTAGGAGAAGAGGACATCACACATCATCATCTTGGTCCCCTGACCATGATCCACCTGGTTAACTGACCAGGTATGTCACTGCAGGAACTACTTGGTCTTCGTGACTAAGAATTTGCCTGGTCCTAGACTAGGAGGTCTCTGTCTCAATCTGCAGGACCCGCTTGGTCCTCGTGATGAAGAAAGTAGAAACTGTCTGGTCCCAAACTAGAATACCCTAGAGACAAATAGGGGCCCTAGCCACGTGTTAGGGACTTTGCCATGGCATCAACCTGCTTAGTCCCCGACCAAGAACCCCAAGAGACAGCTGGGGGCCCTAGGATACCTTCTAGGGTCTTACTCTTTACTTTGCCTGGTTAACTTGACTAGGAACCCTAGTTAATTGACTAGGATACCATCCTCTCTGAGAATGGGTCTCGCAACTGCACTAACTTTAACATTCTAGATAATGATGTTAGTGACCAGTGCCTTTTAATCAATCGATTCTATGAATGAAGAAGACACACTAGGTGGATACAATGTGTGTAGAGTATAATGTAAAAATACCGAATCAAAGTATTCTTCCAAATGTTCAATTCAAGATGTATGTAACTAGTGACAAAGACATTCAATATTGCATTTGGACAGCAATAGATATTTCAATAATTGCGACCATTCATCATTCAATAACAAGGAGATCAATTCATTGATAGCAGCAGTGAACAATATAAATCCCTCTTTAGTCAATTAGTATCAAACAAATTCCTCATAACAAACAATAACCATTACACATCAACATTGAACCTTGAACTTGTCACAACCAGCAATAGTAGTAATGCAAATAAGGTCTGATATATGTCTTATACAGAGTTAAAATCAGTGTTTGTGTATGCAGATAGTATGGTTCCAGACCTTGATATTTCACCTTTAATATGACAGCATTTGACTAACTTTTAATTAACTTTGATGTTGACTTTTTGTTGCAGGTTGGTGGACTGTCAAAGGTGGACAGTCTGCTGTTTTGCAGACCTTTTTTTGCAGCAGGGAGAGAAGGCTGTTTTGAGGCTGTTAGAGCCTAGGACAAGCCCCAAAATGTGGGACTGAACCATCTAGGGCAACGCTGAGGGCAAGAGGATCTCAAATGAGGGAGGCCGAGCCTCAAAAGGGGGAAGAGCGAAGGTCTGGAGAGGGAGGCTGAGGTTGTTTGGAGCAGGCTGAGGGTGAGGTTAGGAGGATAGGGAAAGATGAGAAGGAGGAGAGAAGGAAAGGAGGAAGATAAGAGGAGGAAGGAGGGAAGAGGAGAAGGGAGAAGGAAAGAAGTGGAAAGAAAGGAGAGGCGAGTTGGAGAATGAGAGGAGCGAAGGTGTAAGAGGATGAAGAGAGGGAGGGCGAAGCCAATGAAGGGAAGATCGAACCCTAGGAGAGAGGAGAGAGGAGGCTGTTAGGACAAACTAGCTCTGGTCTAGGGTTAGGGTTTAGTCTTTTTAGGGTTTAATTATGTACAAAAACAGAAATAAAACCTAAATTACAAAAAGAAAATGCTAAAACAAGCCTAAAACTAATATTTACAAATGTACAATTAGGGTTTTTAGGTAGAAAATAAGGACAAACTTAGGGTTTTAATGGATATTACCCTTAAACCCTAGCCTTAGAGAAAGGTGACCAGCCTTCCTCTTGGAGGTGTTTCTCCTTATCAATTAGATTAGGGCTTCTTGAAACAACCTCTAGGGTTCGTTTCAAGAGCCTAAACTAGGGCAAAGTTGGAGATCCAAGGCTAAACTTTGTGAAAACCTCCTCTAGGGAGTGTTTTCACTATGCTAAGAGGATAAAAAGTAGATAAAATGCCCTATTAAAAAAGAATGCAACCCTAGGGCCACCATTCAATCATTCAAGAAGCAAAATTTACTGTAAAACACACATAGGTTAGCAAAGTTTCCTTAGATCAGTGGGGTTTACACCTTAATACCTTGTTAGGGATGCAACTTAGGACAAAAGCTCAAGGAGATGGCCCCTAATACTAATACAACTTGTGGCCCATCAGCGGGTGCAATTCACCTTTGATTGTGCAAGTACCCCCTCTCTTTTCTTTATTTCTTTGCTCATTATTTTAGTTTTTGTTTGGTTACTTCATTAGTTGTAACAATAGTTCCTTTTTGGTTAATGAAATATTGAGAAATGCAACTCGATCCTAAGAAATTAAAATTGTTATTTCACTGACCTATTCCAACAAATATTATAGAATTAGAAAGCTTTATGGGTTGTACTAACTTTTATAGATATATTAGAAAGCTCATTCATTCTATTTCTTGTATCGTGCATCCTCTCAATTAGCTTAAAACATACCTCAAAACAGAGTAATGTGGAGGCCAACAATTGAAAGAGCTTCCAGACAAATCATATATGCATTTTGCACCACACTTGTGCTTTCTCTTCTTGACATTAAACAACCTTTCCAATTGAAATAAGTGCCTTGCGATTTTCTTTGGGCATAGTGGAAAAAATTGCTGACTCTTTTGAGCACTCTTGAGGAGCTTTTCTTTGACATCGTTGTGGAGCCAAGTTAACTTAGTCCTAGTCTGAATCTCTATTGGTGAGTCACATCTTGACCTACAAGTAATTCCTGGGTTATTGGCCACCTAACTAGTCCAGTTTGTGGGTGAATGGAAAATCTTGTTGACATCAAATCTAATGTAAGCAATACGGGTTTGCTAGTTAATAGGTTGTGCATGCCCACGTTTCAAGGCAAAGGCTTATCAAATGTTGCATGCTTTGATAAACACATCCATTTATTATCGACTTTGATAGCAAATGCGTGTTCAAGGAACCTGAGAACCTAATATGACAATCAATATGACACAAAATGCTCCTACTGGAGAAAACACTAATCACATCAATGCACACATATCTTCAATAAACAATGCCTTGGAAATGTTAAAACTGCACTCAGAGGTTTATTGTACTGAGTTTTATTGTGAATCAACAACTTAGGATATTTTCAGACGAACTTACAATAGTGGATTAAATAAAGCAACAATACACATAATAGTATCACAAACTCAACTAGATCTAACATCAATGTACAGATCAACCTTTAATGGTTTCCAACTCAGTTGCATGGGTTCACGTACTCGGGGGTAGGGTTCGCGTGCAGGTTCTTAGTTGGCGAACCCATACGAATAGGGTTCTTGATTGAAGAACCCGAGAGGTCGGCTTGAAAAAATGAGTTTGTTTGGTTGAGAGGGGACAATGTACCATGATTTTTAAGTAGTGAACTGAATAAAAGGAAGGGGGGAAAGGTGCCCCCCCTCCCAAACCTAAAATTACGACCCCCAAACACTTCAAACATCATAATTTGCCATTCAAACATCTCATGATCATTTCATTCAGCGAGGACATCGTTTGGTGAAGGGATTTCCACGGTGGTAGTGTTTGGTGAAACCATGAAAAGCTTTCTATGTTGAATACAACGACAGGGTTACACTGTTACAACAAGGAGAACCATTGAATGAAATCACTGTTCAGTGTTTTCTGAATTTTGAATTTTCTATTTCATGTATGGAAATGCCATTGGCCCATTAGGCAAATTTTGAATGTAGTATGACAATGGAATCATAATATAACTTCCACTTGATATAAAATTTTATGTTCCAATGTGAATGTTGAATGAATGATGAATCATTCAATTATGAAGAAATATGCATGTGATATGTTTTAACTTTTTAATTTTATTTTTTTGTTACACACACACACACATATATAGTACCCCGATGAACCTGAGTACCCTATTTCAAAAAGTGGCGTCCTTGCCCTTGCACTCTTCCCCGCACCCACATTTCCTGGCAACTTAGGTTTCCAATCATAGATTCTATGGCTGAAAGCCTCTACGGAAACAACTAACAACTCTCAAGCTCACTAGAAACTCACACTTCATATCGTAGGGTCACAAAATATAGAGATTCTTGATCTTATTTCCTGTTTTTAATGCCCTTTTTCACTGCATTAGCAGATTTGGGCACCATTCCAGTATGATTTGATTGCAAATCATTGCGTCTTGGTTGCACAGTAGAGTTTTCCTAGCTACTGCTCTGCCAACTGTGGTTGAAGTTTCTTCTTTGTTGTAGCCAACTTTAAGAGAAAATGTGCTTTCAGTTGTATGGCCACTAGTCGGGTCCTCAAACCTTTCATAGGTTGGCTTTGTATATTGTACAAATTGTCTCTATTATCCATTAAAGATTTATCACAAGTTGGCTCCATTATCAAACGTCGGCTCCGTTCTTTGAAGAGAAAAAAAATTTCATCACATTCATAACCATCTTGGTGAAAGGAAAATCTCTTATCTGCATTTCCGTCACCACAACAATTTCTCGACAATTTCTCCTTAGTGATGATCTAAACATATTATCTTTGAATTTCTTCTGTGATCCTTCTTAGTGCCAACCCAAAGATTCATAAACCTTGATTTTCTCCATACATTGGGCACTCATGCGTTGCATGCAATGATTGCTCCCATGGACTTGGATTGGTAGTAGAAGACCACATGGTATCAAAGAATTGTGGGGAATCTAGCCGGGTTTCAGTTGCTAGACCAGGATTAATTTCTAGAGTTGTGATTTGATTTTGTAATCTCTACAAATAATGCAAATTTGAGACACGTTGGAGCTCCGTTCCATGCACTAATGGTTGACATGAACTTCGATTTGACCTCCTAACCAACATATGACCAGAATTGTGATAAACTCATATTTGGTTGTGGTGCTCGTTTTGGGTCTTTGTTGAATTGGATTCCTAGATCAAATGACGGGTCTTTGGATTCAATTCTCTGCACTCGACGATGAAAGAATTCCTTGAGGACATTGAGAATAGAGGGTTTTTCTCAGGCTGTTCGATGGAGTTCACACAGAGATTGAAGCTTTGAGCTTCATCTTTTTCAGGAACTACTGGTGGAAAGGACTAATAGTGTCCATATTGACAACAAGTCTCCTACACATTTTGCCAAAGATTGTTTGGTCAGCCCCGAGTTTAACGAAGAAGATCAAATTGTTGGAGCTTTCATGTTTTCCAATGTTTTAGACATGTTTTGCTTTGTGTTGACGATATTAATTCAAGGAGAACAATAATGAAGTAGTTGGAGGGAATTTGATACCTTGAAGCTTGGATTTTTATTGTATCATATTATTTCCAAGGTAGCCTTGGAGTATTGATTTTGGGGTTTGAATTCATTCCATGGCCATAAAAGTGCGATTGTCATTAAATTGGAAACCAAACCTCTTTGCCTATATCCACAAAGTCCATGGTGGACTCTACCTCGAACCCCCCATCAATTTCCTCATCTCCAAGCAAACAATGTGAGACCCTCGATAACTACAACAACAATCCATGACCACTTTACAACCCCATGAATATTGCCACGGAGTTAGATTTCTTTTGTAGTGAACATACCAATCTAAAAGTTCTACTTAGAAGGATGAAATTTCTTGAAGTAAAAAACAACAAGCTCCACTTTGAGGTAACTAACCTCAAAAAGTTAGTTTTTGAAATGAAACACTAGGAAAATATACACTTGCAAAACCCACTTTGGGAGACCCCTACTCTCCAATCCAAACTCTTGAACAGAAAAAATGTGCAAGAAGAGATGAGATCACAACAAGCCTTGTTTAAACAGGAAACAAAAACTCAATAGCAAACGTTTCTTGGGTTTCGGTGATTTGGAAAAGGGAAGAACCCCCTCGCTCGTTGAGGTCAAGGAGGTGAAACAAGTTGGTTTGAATGAAGAACGAATTTGTTGGACCCATGATCTTAACCTCAAAGGGCATGGGCTCCTCCCCTCCTCCATGTCCCTAGTGGACCCCCTACAGATAGGCACTTCCTTCATTCAATACATGGACCTAAAGGACATTGGTATTGAGCGTACTTGGATGAGTGTCAACTCCTCACTTCTAATCTAGTTCAGGTCAATAGGCAATCGACTTGGGCTCTTAGAGCTAAGGAGAGGTTGTTTTCCCTCCCTTGTAGGATATTCCTAGATGTGGACCTCACTAGATCCTAGGTTACAAAGATGAAATCTACTAAGGAGTTGGCAGCAACAACACGACAGGCAGGGAAATGGTTGGTCATTATAGATCTTCGGGTCATTCTTTAGGATTCTCCTTCCCTTGGGTACATTTGACTTGGGTTATCTTTATGACTAGCTTGTTAGAAGAGGCAATAGGGATTGGGTATTTTAGTGGATTGCTAGAACGACAATGGATCATTATGTTCATCATTAGGCATGATGTGTGACACTCTCAATTCATTCGATATCCCCTTCATTATTGAGACCCACACAAGCCCTATCTGACAACTCTTAGACATAACAGGTTATCACTACTTTTTGCCTATTTGTAGAAGACCGGACCTTTAGCTGGGGTTAGAGGTTCAGACAGGGTGGCTTGTTTGACTAGGGACTCCCTTAGGGTAGGGCTTCTTTGATAGCTTAAGATGATTTTTCCAAGTTTAGCCTCTCTCCCTAGAGATATGTAGTTTTACATCATAGTTTGCTACCTTTCCCTAGTCTCATCTCAATTTCCTATTCACAATGATTTCGACAGAGACCCATACCTAGATTTGTACTTTGGCATCATTTAGTATTCAGCATTCTACTGGGTGACTTCAGTGCTCACACCAAAGCTCTTCAGATTCCTCTCCATGATCGCTTAGAGGACATGTTCAATGCTCAGGAGATTGATCCATATTTAGTGGGACTTCACTGGTTATCTGACGATGATTTGGGTTCTATTATAGGGTATGGCAAGCATCACCTGCATCTTGGAGAATCCCATGAGCTATTGATCCTTAACGACTTCCCATGCTTCTCGGAGCCTCGCTTTTTCACTTGTTTACTTCATGGTGGAGGTGGGAGTGCGGTGAATTATGTCCTATCCAGTCAGGACTTGTTCCCCTTCTTTCATCATCTCTTGGTAACCCCCATCCCCATGGTCGACCATGCTCTTCTTTATCTCTCTATTTAGGTTGACAACCCCCCTCCCCCCATGAACCCTCGTCTGTTGGGCCCATCTCAGATGGCTATCCTCTTTGATGAAGGGTACCCTGTCACCTTCACTTCCCACCTCCGCCAAATGCTCCTATCCGAGCCCCATTTCTCATCCCTTGACCTTTCCTTTGCTATATACTTTGTCTTTCATCCACCATTTGGGAATCTACGCTTGAAACCTACCCCTACTCCACTCTATCCACCTCCCCTTCCCCTAAACTTGGATCTTGCCCCATGAATTAGTGGTACGATGAGGATTGAAATACTCCACAACCAGCTTCAACATGCCTTCACTCATGGTCACCTCTCCTACCTTGATCTTAAGACTTCTATCATTGTTTCCTCTTGCACAAGAAATGCCTCTCAATCTCACAGTGAAGATGGGTGTTGAGGGTTTCCTTATCCACTCCCCCAAAAACTTCTAGTAAACCATCTTCCCTTACCACTCTCATTTCTTGCCCAATCTTGATCCAAAATCCATGTTCTCCCACACCTCCTCCCTGCATCAAGTGACAAAGTATCCCTTAATCTAGGTTACCTCTCCCCTCCACTCTTGCTACTTACACTCCTGCTAAGATATTCGTGAGGTAGTTTGGGTGATGAAGATTAGCAAAGTAGTGGATGATGAAGTGTTCTAGGAAGAACTCTTCAAGCATGGTCTCAACACCTTGGATTGTCACTTGGCTAGTTTGTTCAACCATGCGGTTCGTACAGGTTTCCTACAACCATGGTCACACCACACTATTCACTTGATCCATAGATCAAGCTCTTGTGCAGATCCCAATAACTATAGAATGATCATGATTTGCAACACTTCCTCAAAACACTATGATATGGTCCTCCATATGAAGCTTTCTAGGGAGCTTGAGCTAGGGCAACATAGAGCTAGACGGCAGGATGGATTTCGACCAACACACCAGACAGTTGATCACATTCTTACATTCTGGACCATCATTGAGGAGGTGCTACATTGCGTTTTGAAAGTTTACTACTGCTTTGTAGACATTTGGAAAGCATTTAACTCCATTCCATGAGGCATTTTTTTTAGGCTTTGGTATATACGAGACCTTACTAATCGCCATCATTGCCTACACGAGACGGTTCTTGGTCGTCTCCTCACAACCAATGAGGTATCGAACTTTATTAGGAGTACCGTTGGGGTCAAACCGGTTTGTCCCTTGTCCCCCACTTTATTTGGGATTTACATAGACAAGTTGGAGTCATTTGCTTGAGCACATCTAAGACAATGATGGGTGCCTTCTCCTCCAGGTCTTGGTTTCTATCCTGCGTTTTGTTGATGATGTGGTCCTCTTGGCCTCATCTCCAGAGGGGTTGTAGAGACAATTGTATGCCTTGGCCCTTTTTTGTGAACTTCGTCAGTTGATTGTCAACCTGGGTAAAACCAAAGTCATGATCTTCAATAGGTCAAAGAACATCTTGGATCACAATTTCTTCTTCAGAGGGGAGGAGATTCTGATCACCAACACCTATACTTACTTGGGGGTATATATCATAGGACCTCGTTTCATTCTATGGCATGCACTTCAACCCTGAGTCAACAAGGGCTATGGATCCTTAGCCGTCCTCGAGAGACAACGTTTCACAAACCATTTTTAGGACATCGTCCAGGATGTCTCTCACGGACACCCTTGTTTAATCCATAGTTCTCTATGTTTTAGATATTTGGAGGCATTGTTTGCTAGAGTCTAACTAGGCCTCAACAAAGAGAATGCAAAATCTCCTCCTTCGCCGCATCATCAAATGCAAGCACATAGTCCCTCGGTCCATCATACTTGTGGAGTTTGGTGCTTGGCCCTTTCGGCTTGAGACTGTATTCAACCTTGTCTCACTCCTACACCCTATTTGGAGCTTCGTTGACTTGACAAAGGGACGAGACATGTATTTGTATTTGGCCTATTGTTCATCCAAATCCATTGCCTTAGTCAACTCTTCAAGCTGCACTGAGTGTTGCTATGTAAGGGTCTTGGATCTTTTGAAGTTTGTTGGTATCACAATGGACCAAATTCCCTTGTTTAGATACTCCTTGGATGCACTAGGCCATCTCTTACCTACTAGGCAAGAGATGAACAAGATCATTTGAGATGATATCTATAAGTAGTTTGTGTAGGTCACCTGGATCAACTCTTAGGGCAAGTTACATTTGAAGATGGCCTTCTATGCCAAGCGCTTCCTAGATTTGAGCAAGGGGTTTATTGTTCGACCCCATTACACACTCCTTCATTTGGTACACACTCTTTGTATTCCCTTGGGTCAGTTCATGGTGGGCTCCCATAGGCTTAGGGTGGGGATAGATCACCAGATTGATTGATTTGACAAGATCTTTCAGGTGTGCCATCTTCAGGAGGTTGATATCAAGGAGCACTTCATCTTTCGCTGCCCTATTTAGTATTTACTACGAAATACGAGGGCGGTTCAATTGTCATTTCAGGGAGCTTCTTGTCAAGGAGCTTCAAACTCTGTCTTGTTTCTTCAGGTAACTTGACCAGAGATGTTTGGCCCTATACTTGTAGGAAGCCCTCTATATCCACTCCCTCGTCCTCTAGTCACATTGACATCCTAGACTAGCTTCCACTCAGTGGAACACTTTCTTTTTCATAGTGCTCCTATCTACGAGAGGCACCAAGAGGTAGATAGATAGTGAACCTATTTTCAACCCTGGATTTGTGCGGACCTAAAGGACCACCTTCACTTCCGCGGGACCCCAGTGGCATTGTTAGCCCTGGTCCCATGCTTACAATTAGTTGGTATCATCCAGATCACAATGATGGGCCTCCTCTAGGGAGCAACACATTACATTGTCCAACTCCACTCCCAATTCTTCCTCCAAAGAGACTTCTATGTTTAAATTCTCAGCGTTCCATGGGGACGTGTCCCGCAGGGTCGGGGATGCGTTTCACGCGTTTCCTGTGTCTCGACGTCCTAGGGATTCCTGACGAAACGTTTCCTCCCACTCATGCCCCTGAGAATATTTTTTTTAATGTTTTTCCATTATTTTCACTTTTTACAATCCCTACTTAGTACTACGTAGAAAATAATCAATATATTTAGTATTTACATTGCACAATCATGAATATACGTCAAATGAAATATTATTTTTGATATTTTATTTTATTTTAATAATTTTAGGGACGTCCACCCGTCCCCCCTGAATTTCCCTAAAATTTGGGGGTGATCTCCACGCGTCCTGAATGTGCATTTCCCCGCTCTCGCGTCCCCCCATCCTGGAAACTTGGGGGAACATTGTAAATTCTTCCATTTGTTCTCAGATGTTAGGAGAGTTGGTTCCAGTAGACCATGATAGGCTTGTACCATTTGTATCGCAGATTCTAGATCCATTTTCTTAGTACATCTCTCTCTTGGATCGACTCTCCATCTTTGGAGTTTGCTTTCCGGGATTTAGATTAGATTCATACTTTACTTTATACATCTCATGAATAATTCATTGTAGTTTGTAGAAACTGACAGATTCAAAGTCCTTAAGCTTTTGAAGCTATTTTTAGGTCCCTATGTTTTCTACATCTTGCTTTTCATAGGAGTCGTCTTAGTGCTCCCACTTTGTATTGACATCATTTTGTACCCTACAATCCCTTTGACCTACTTTAGTAGTCATTTGTTGGACATTAATAAAATTATCTTATCTTATCTACCAAATTTATCTCTAACACAGCCTTGCCACATCAGTTGATATTCGGATCGTTCACTTAAACAATGAAAGGATGTACTCTATACTCTAACAAACAGTTTGGTTATAGACAAAATTTGCTTAATTTTATGTCAAACATAATGGGGAATTTTATCATACTTTTTGCATTGGCTATTTTAGTATTTTTTTTTTCCAAATTTCATTTCCATCCAATTCAAACATCAACATGAGCAATGTGACTTAGCGTATGCCTAACCAATATCTATTAGCAATTTTCTTAGCTAGACTCCTTTACATGTTGCAGTTAATGCGCCTTTATGCTCGACCTCTGTTAAAGGCAAAGTAACTATGCACTGCTTCTTGCTGCTCCAAGTAACAATTGCCGAGCCAACATGGAATGCAAAACCAAATGTGGATCTTCTGTTGTTTGTATATCCGGCTTGGTTGGAATCTGTGAATCCAACTAACTCTATATCACGATTGCTTTGGGGAAATTCCAATGCCCAACTCAATATATATTAACATATCTCAGTATTCTTTTGCCATCTTCTAGTGACATTCTTTTGCCAACTGTGTAATAAATATAGGGTCTTGTAATGGTTAGATAAATAAGACTTCCTACCAAATGTTTGTGTAGTGTTGGGTTAACAACTTTCACCAATTAATCTTTAGTATGTTTAGTACCAAGATCCATTGGGGTATCAAATTCATTGTGATCAGTGATTTTGAACTTCTTGATTAAGTTGCAACTTGCTGGCATACTTTGTTAGAGATGAAAATCATTCCTGCTTTCTACCATACTTCCATTCCTAGATAACATTGTAACGCACTAAGGTCTGTTATCTCAAAAGTCTGTAGTAGGTCATCCTTGATTGCTTTGATTTTTGCTGCACTGCTACTTGTCAAAATCAAATTATCAAGAGGTAAAATTTAAAAATAATTACTAGTAAATCTCCACTCCGAGTGATCTTCACATGAAGGTTCAGATCTGAGTTGTTCATTTCATAGTAGCAAATTTTGTCCGAGTTGGCCCTCATCATATGGAAATTTGGCTAAAAATTGAATTTGGTCGAATATTCATGTCAATTTGGATTTGTTTGTCAAGGGATTATTGAATGAATCTGAATCTTAATCCTAATCAGAATGAGCAGGGACTTGTCATGAAATTCAGTTTGGAATTTGGATATTCATTAAAAAACCTAGCATGCCAAAAATAAATGATTTTCACAATAAAAAAATCCTAATCTCATATTAGAATTAACACATGCAAAAAATATATGTATTCCCCGTCCAAAAATCTTATTCACTTGCAAACTGCCAGAAATACCTTTGTGCTTGTCCATAATGGTTTGAAATTGATATTCCTATAGTTGAACCTAAGTTGCACGAAACTTGGAAACTTTTCCAAGTTTTCTAAACGGGAACATCTGGAACAGTGACCCCCCCAAAATGGGCATGTCTGGGGAAATGTGGTATATAAAAAATACAAAAAATATAGATATATTGTATTTTTTAAATAACACATCATCTTGCAAGAAAATAAGCAACAAAAATAAGAATGATACACATAATGACACTATAGAAGGAAACCCATGTCTAGATTGACTCTCATAGATGATTACATGATGCAAAATCCTATAGCTTGGTGGTCTTGACTAATGCCAATCCCGTATCCTCATACATGATAGAATCCAGTGGAAATGCTACAATCCTGCCAACCCTGAAATCCTGAAAACCAGTAAGTCTACTTAATTCTGAATGGGATATGGAATTTTGCTTTCTCCATATGAAGTCCGATGAGGTTGGAAGTGACGGAACCACTCTCAAACATCCTGGAACAATTAATGGTATTGTTAAAAATTAAAGTAAAAGACTAAGATTTAATATTACCATGAATTACAAGGTGACAACTCCTCAGATCCCAATCCCCTATCTCTATTTTGTCTTAAAGGCACATTGGGATGAACAAGGTGATATTTTCCTATGAGTCCCACATCTCTTATGGGCACTTCAGTGGCCCTAGAAACTTCCAAAAACATGCCTGAAACGCTACTGAAGATGGCCTAAATGCCTTGGAAATGTCCTTGGCTGTATTGTACGGCATTTCCCTGGAAACGCTGTATGATACGGCCAAGGATGTTTCCAAGGCTTTTTGTCCAGGTTTCCGGTACTGGAACAACACCATTCTCGCGTTTCCTGCAACGTAGAGTTGAACCATCAAAGTTTTTGAATACTCTGCATGTTTATTCATATGAGTGAGATGTATACTCGTGTTTTTTTCGAAGTAGAATTTTTCAATACTAATTTTTTCGAATCGTATCACATCCAAATCCAAATCCAAATATGGTAACTATGGCACTACCTGAACCCAGTCTCTGAAGTGTTCATCTGTTTGCAAGTGACAAGATTTCAGTGCTTGCTTAAGCATTACAAAATTTGTCCAATTTTCCAGACATTAGTCCGTACAATGCCTTGCACAATTCACAGACTGAGTTCTTCTTACCAAGCTGCACGAATCATGTGGTTGTTACATGTATACTTGAATCCACCCATTTTGTAAAATGCTTTTTAGGATTTTACTGCCATTTGGTGAACTGTCCTTTCATATTGTGCTGCAAATGCCAACCTTGTTGTAATGGTAGTGATCAATAGATGTGATTTTTCAATTGTTAATCTAGAATTCAAAAGCATTGCCACCTAAAATGGGCCTCATACGTGTGGCAATTCCACCTTGTAATTAAATCCAAGAACAGAAACACAAAATAGGTTACGATTTTTTAGTCGTCTACCTTCCATGTCCTTGTTAGCATTCGCTAGATATAGCAGTCATTATGAGTGGAAAGAACATGAAAGGGTTTAGGTACACTTATCTATAGTTTGAGTTACTGATGATGGGTCTGGACTCTGAAGTAGAAGGCTAGAAGCTGGCATTTGGAATGCTATCTTAAGATTTGGACGTATGAGGGACAGTTGCTTGGAATATCTGAATGTTCTTGTTTTGTCCAGACTTCACTGGCAATAGAAACTGTAGATTGCTTGGAAAAATGTGAGAACAACACAACCTGTTCAAAGATAAAACTGTTGTGGTTGATACATATGAGCATCAACTTCTATTGTTGCTATCTTCCTTTTTACTACCAAGACAACAATTTTGAAAAGCTCAGAGATCTGCACATCTCTGATGTTTTATTGATTAAAAGACAGGGCCTAGATGGATTGTGGAGAATATTCAATATAGTGAAGTGTGTTACTGAAACTGAGGTTTGTTTTGCTTCATCGTTTGGTGTATCGGAGTGGATATGTAGCATGTACATAGACCTTAATGAGCCGTTGCCCTTTCTCCCCTCCAGCTGTTGAAGCTAAGAAAGGATTACCTCTAAACTTAAGTTTGCCATGCAGAATTTTCCTCCGTTCTTATAGATTTTATGAACAAACTTATGTTTGTGCTTAGTAATTTCATTTTCAAGGAAAATTCACCAAGGCTGGTGCCCACAGTATTATGTGTTTCAGGTCTGTTATGTGCCCTCTAGGTGGCTTTTATAACCTGTGGACTTGATATCCTTCCTATTGTTCACTTGCATTTACTGTCGAATTGTTTTTAGAGAAATTGTATGCCAGCGCTTGGGTACTGTACAAAGACATTTCAAAAAGGCGGAAAAATATACAAAAACATCTAGTTCTATGCAATTTTGAAAGCAATTCCAAAATCTGAAATGTACGAAATGCAAAAACGTAGTACAAAAGTTTGGGTCTTTCTTTGTTCTGTCTGAGGAGGTTTTGTCTTCAGCATGTCCTTTGAGCTTATTTTTATTCAAGTACTGCTCTTTGCCTTTCCATGCCTGCGTTTGAGAGTTATGCCAATAGTCATTCAAAATGACTCAATAGAGAAAAGAGAGGGAAATGTGTCAGTTGAGAGGCTAACATGAAAAAATGAATATTACTAACCTAAAGATTGAGAAAGCAAATTTTTTTAGGGAAAAATATAAGGTTTTAAGATGGATACCATCAAAAGTTCGGAAAACAATGATTTTCTAATATCCCTGGCTTGCATTTGTTCTTTGACACTGAGGGAAGAGTGCTGTTTTTGCAGTGATTTAGGCACCATTGTTAATTTAATTTTTGTGCTGCTGGTTAATGCCTAAATTTTTAGACTCAAAGACTATCACATGTAAGTGCACTTTTATCAAAACTATGTTTGTTTTTCAAGCAACGTTTTAAAGATGTATCTGAAATTGTGGACGGTAATGGTGCAGCATAAGACTATTGACAGTGTGCTTGCAAGAGGGGAAAGACTGGACTCTCTAGTGGAGAAGAGTTCAGATCTGAGCATGGCCTCCCAGGTAGTATCTTGTCAGAAGTTGTTCATTAGCATCAAGAAAACAAGCCTTTTTGATGTGTCATTTTTTTTTCTGCATTGCATCCATTTTGAGTTGCAAAGTTGTTTCGTACCAAGATCTGAGACTTTCTTTTATTTGGACATGAAACAGCTGTTTTACAAGCAAGCCAAGAAAACCAACCAATGCTGTACAATATTGTAATATATGGGCTCTCAACTTCTGTTGTAGTTTCCTGAATATGCATCAAGGTCTGAACAGAACTGGTTCCTGTTAAGTTGGTCACCACATATTTTGGGCCAATGATTGATTAAACATAGAAATTGTAACAGGTGAATAAGATTGTAAGCTTATCATATTTGTTTAGATGATTATTTTTCAAATATGTGTTCATGAAGTCATAATTCATGTTACTGGTAATACAAAGGAGATATCTTTGTTTGCAAGGGAAATAATATTTCCAATTATAGGTTCTTTTGGTTAGACATTTGTTGTAGGAAAATGTTGCTTTGGATTTTGAAGTTGTTAAATCTCTTTTTATCCTCGTAGTTCACTTACTACATGAGTCAAATATGGGTTTTATATCGCAACAAATGTTATCCAAATGTAGCTTTTTGATTTCCTGCTATACTGCAAATTATCCAATGTCGTCAATTATAATTCACTTTTTGTTTCTTCATTTCTATTGAATGCTCTCCCTTTGGCCCTTAATGAAGGATAAGTTGATAACCAATAGAACAGTATTGTTCTTGCATCAAGTCTATCAGATTTCAGAAATGGATGTTGCATTGACTTTGGATGCATGCCAGGCACTCAACTTGTTCTAAACAAATATCTATTCTACAATTGAACATTCTAATGCACACTCTTCTGTTAAAATGGTTAATTCCACTGGTACTTGACTAAAAAATATTCAAATGCTATCTGGAACTGTCAGTTGTACAATTCATTAAATGCATTCATGCTTGTCATTAATTACTATATATTTTATATAAATTGAGGCTTACAAATTGGCACTCATTTTCTTATAAATGTCAAATTCAAATCAAATCATTGGTAACATAACGCCTTCTAACTATATAGTATTAACTATAATAGTATAATGATTGCAAAACTTATATTTTGTATTTACTATATAGTATTGTCCACAGTGATTACTGAACTGGCGTTTTCCATTGGCAAGTCCAAATCTTAAAGAGTACTTGGCCATTTGGCACATGCTCTGTCAGTTATATAAGCAGTCTATTTTTGCAGTGTCCTTGTTAAAGCCATTAGATGAAGCGTGAGTAGGCTCAACTTCTTGCACTGTTTAACTACTCTTATGGTCTTATAAAATAATTAATTTCTGGCTTTGGGATTCATCCTGCTGGGTTGTGTTGAGCCATTGGTATAATTTGACATGATTATGGGAATATTCCTTTTCATCAATGGAGTATTGTGAAAGGTGTGGTACCCGACTCATAACCTGCACCCGCTGGGTTGTGATGAGCAATTAGTTTAATTTGAGATGATTCTGGGAATATTCCTTTTAATCAATTGGGTATTGTGAAAGGTGTGGTACCTGACTTATAATTTGCACCTACCAAAATTGCTCCCATTCGCGTGCTTATCCATATTGATCATAAATTTGTTTAAATATGTAGGCCACATAACTTCCAGAAGATTTGTATGCATGAAAATACTAGGGAGGACAATGATATGCTATTATTCTCAGGTTGATTGCTTCAACCAACAAAATGACCGAATGGGTCTTATATTTTAGTTCCTTTTTATCAGTATGCTAGAATGCTATTTTTACTAACTGCTTTCCCAAGATTTAAATATACTACGTTGAAAATACTCCACTTTGTTGAATTGTTCTGGCATGCACATTTTCATAAAAAAGTGGCTTTACATTTGTTTAATATGCATTCAAGCATTCAGTGTATTAGACCGCAAAAGGGTATGTTTGTTTCCCTGCAAAATTTTAGAATTTTAGACTCGTAAAAAATTCTCTACATTTTTCCGACTGTAAAATAAGTTTTTGGCCTTGGGGTACATGCATTTGTAAAGATGATGGATATAGGAGGGTTTTTATGTTGAAACGTTTCCAAGACAGTTAAATGCATCCGACTTTTCATTATTGATGCTGCGGTGTATTACACTGCAAACTGGTCTGTTAATTTATGGTTCTGTTATCCATCCTGCGGGCTTGCGATTAGTTTAATTTCAGATGATTACGGGAATAATCCTATCAATCAATGGGATATTGTGAAGAGTGTTGTACCTGGCTCTTAACTTGCACCTACCAAAATGTGCTTCCATTCTTGTTCCATCTGGGTCATAAATTTGTTTAAATATACAGGCTACATAAATTCTAGAAGATTTAGTATGCATGAAAATACTAGCGAGGACGATGATACGTTATCCTCAAGTTGATTGCTTGAACCAATAAAGTGATCAAATGTGACTTATATTTTAGTTCATTGCCACACGTTGCATGAGGCTGCAAATCTGAAACACTAATACAAAAGTCCTTGTGTTTGTTTATAATATTTATGTGGTGTTATTTACCATTTAATATTTAAACATTTTATCTAACTTTGACTTTGTGGGTTTGAAAATCTGTGCCCTAAAATATATTCGTGGTCTAATCATCTTGCTCCTGTGCCCTTCGTGCATCATACCCTCTTTTCTACATTTTACGTTTTAGCCTCACAATTATTGGTGTGTTTGTTGTTCTACATCTTTTCTTAAGTTAAGTATTTTGCAGGGTATCTAGTTTCAACATGTTGATGGATCTATATTTTTCATTGGGTTGCCTTTTGTAGGTTGCTTGGGCATCTAGCCTTCATTTTTTTCGGTGTCCACAGAGTTTGCTATCTACTTTGCCCTAACAAATTTATGGATGGAGTTTCAATCTGCAAGGTTTCTTTGTTGCTT
This sequence comes from Larix kaempferi, assembly GCA_027924585.1. NCBI lineage: Eukaryota > Viridiplantae > Streptophyta > Pinopsida > Pinales > Pinaceae > Larix > Larix kaempferi. The sequence continues at coordinate 13,470,919 of BSBM01000099.1, forward strand.
TGTTTGGCCTCTGTTTTGCCCATTTGTAAGCTATTGTTTTGTTGAGATGAAAAATATGCCTTGTCCTCTTCATTGTTTTAAGCTTTACATGGTAAAAAATTATAGTAAGCATTGTTTTGCTGTCTTTTATTTTGTTGCTATCTCTTTCTAACAACAAAATTTTGATATTGAAACCATTAGAAGTTCTAACAAACAAATTTTTGATATTGAAAGCATTAGAAGTTTTGATTTGAAGGATGATAATTATTGAAACATGTAAAGTTAAAAAATATATGTTACATACATTCATAAAGCAGATGGTGGAGAGAGAAAATAAAAGATATATTTCATTTATATTGTCACAATAATACATCCGTCGCATGCCTATACATACCTACACAAGATGTCTCATTAGATTTATTATACCCCTTAATAGTTTTAATGGTTTAGCCATGCAAACCTTAACCATAACATAAACCATGCAAACCTTAACCATAACATTTAAAATTATTTCGGTCACAAGTCACTAACATATGTGGTAACACATCTTAAAGATCTTAACTTAATTATTGGAGTGTTAATACTTCAAAATATATTGATAATTTGAATTGTTATGATTGTTTTGCATCATAGACATTTAGTTACTTCGTATAATGATGTAAGTGGGCATCGTCATATCCAAATTTAATCACTTGGGTACTCCTTCATTCAAACATTCCCAATAGTGCGAGCATGCATTGTGGGTACCCTTGTGTTGTGGTGGTTGTCCATGTGGTGCATTTCCTAGTTACAAGTTGCCTAAATTATGATGTTTCGATGTAATATCTTTACTATGTTTAAATGTCTAGATATATTAATCTTTATCAAAGTGAGCAATTTTGTGGGTTCTAAGCAAATTGGTAAGTTTTATTAGGCTATTGAGCTGTCTCAAGGTTAAAACCAAAGAGGGTAGGGTGGGTGTTATTCCGCAAGTGGTATCATATGCCAAATTTGACATGTTGGCTAGGGCTATAACCTAAGTAATTGCTTCGACCCATAATTTTTGTATTTATTGTAGGCTCACATCTATGGATTGTGTAAAGTGAGTGGTCACATTGGACATTAGTTGATTATAGTGGATGCATGTGAGGTAGGTAGTTAGGATCAACCTTAATCTATCTCTCAAGTGCACTAGATAACTTATAATACAACTATCATACATTTGCAACAATGTCCATCCCAAAATCATTTGTTTAGCTCACTGAGACTAAAACTATGACATTGTTGTGGAAATAATTACAACATTATGCAAGTAACAATCCTATTATTTTTTTATTCCAAAACGTGTAGAGAATAGTGTAAAATTGCTATATTTTGAAAAGAAAAATGATTTTCTGATAATAGGACTACAATGGCTTTGACTTTAAGTATAGTAATTAAAACTTCAAGCATTATAGAAATATTTTTTTCAAAACAATGACCTGAACTGAAGATGCAAGACTACAAAATCTCAATGATTGAAATTCTTAAATTTACCTCTTAACATAGGAATGTAATTTGAAAATTTGAAAATTGTAGATAACAATATTTTGAGAAAATGAAAAAAATGGACAATACCATAAAATTAAGTTTTCCAAAGTTTATATTTTTAGAGAATAAATTCAACTTTGAAAATTTAATTTAAATGATACATTAGATGTATGATGAGAAAATTTCAATTCTAAGCAAATTATACTTTTAATATGATTTGTAACTTTGAAAGTTTCATAGTTACTACTTTTTTAACAAGAGCAAGTAAAGATTTGTACTAAAAGGGCCGTGGAAGACCAAACAACCATAGTATACATATAGTCAAAAACTTGTTAAAAATTGCATCTATGAGCTGATTAAACAAACAAAATTCTTCCACAACTTTTTGATAATTGTTGAAAGGTCTAATCCACTAACCTAAAACTACGGTGTATATATTGACCAAGCAACAAAATACAAGTAAAGTACATAAGAAAGTAAGGTGAAATTAACTTAATCAATGTCCACTGTGTGCTTACTCCGTGAAAGGTTGTTTGTTGGACCATTTCTTCCTTGAAATGCATGGAACTAATAGAAAGTAGACGCTAGCCTATGGCAGAGTGAGAGCGATGGGCAAATCCCAGGATTATAATATAATGCATATCCATGGCACTTGCAAGTTTATCAATTTTTGTTGTTTTGCTCCTTCAAGTTGTTTTTTAATTCCCCTTGCTTAACTTCATGTTTCTCCAAGTGTATACTAAGATATTCTATTGATGCCTGTACCCTCTAGTTGGGTATTCATTCGATGAAGAATTTTCTTGATTTCAACATTACTCTTTGCTCCCATTGGATTTTGATTCATGGGATATGCTATTTGAGGAGTGAGACTGAAGGAAGAACCCCCCCCCCCCAATATAAGTCACAAATAGGAAAAACCTCAAACAAATACCATACAACTTCAATAGAATTGCTTAATTTGTGATTAATTGAGCACATAGAAAAAACCACCCCACCATTACAAGCTGAAATGGCCTTTAAAAAGTCCTAGATATAACCTAGCATAACCAATGAATTGAGAACATTGAGGAGCCAAAAACAACCAATGTTGAGCATGCGGACTTTCCCTTGTCAAACAGTGAGCGCCTTAGAGGTATCCTCTCCAAACACTTGAAACCACCAACCCAAATTGAACTTGCCTGCTCACGATCAGAACCACCTTAAAAAATCATCGAACATTGAAGAATTATTCCACCTTTGTAGTAGTGAATGCATACAGATGCCATAAAGGAATGTGATCTAAGAGATGAAAGAGCACATGGGAGGGAGCTTGGAACATGAGTGAGTATTAAGGCTCCCTCGCATGACTTAATGTCGACAAGACCTACATACTTTAAAACTTTTTTGACGTGACAAGTGGTTCCTCAATCCTCGATGCCTTGTAGGAGAAGTGGTGCCATAAACCTTTCCCTTGTTGTTGATAAACATTTAATGACTGGGGGAGCCACATCCTATTAGAGGGGTCCCCATTTTTAACCAAGACTCCCTTGTCCAAATACACAACAAGATTGGCTTGGTGGTTTGCTAATCAATTGTTGAATCACTTAATGTGGAAAAGATTGATGTTGTCAAGGTTGTTGATGTTCCAATAGATTTTTGCAAGAGTTTTACTCTGTATAGAGCCATTCTTGAGAGGCTTTCTTCTAACTTGGTTGATCACCAAACGAGAATCCCCAAAGGTCATTACATTCTTGATACAATGGTTCTTGAGGAATACCCCCACTAGATACAAAGCATAAGTCTCTACTTCATTATTAGTGGCGATTCTATGCCTCAAGAGTACGATATTTCTATATTTCCATCATGGTCTAAGAGGATCCCCCCTGCCCCCGCTCTTGCCACCCTTGAAAGGTTCATAGTTGTTAAAAATAAGATATTTTAGTTTTAAACATATATAAATTTCATCTATAACTAGCCTATCAACTCCAATCATTATCCCACGAATCCGACTAACTCTAATTTGTTAGCTCACTAACCGAGAACCCCTAATCCAATAACAACTAATGCCTAACTCTTAATCCACGAATCAATAACCCATTGTCATTTAATCCAATAACCTTTAAACATTAACCCCCTATGTAGTGTTCATAGACCCCCTCTCACCTTGCAAATGAAATTGAGTAATAGAGGAAGACATTCCTAGCAAAACCGACATGTATATACACAAAAACAATGTATAGAGTTTAAATCACATGGACATTGTGGTTAGGTAGACAACAATTCCTTCCATTATGCCAGGCCTTGGGATGAAATCAAAGGACTTCTATGATTCAATTACTCAAAAACTAAAAATTATTTACATTATTTACAAATTTACCCTAATCCTATAGGATTTGGTATTCAACATTCTCCCCTTAATCCGAAGGGTTGTTTGTGAGTCCAAGCATCTCTTTGAACTTTCCAAGCTTCTCTCTTCCAAGTGTTTTGATATTTGCAATCTGTTCATTTTTGGAACAATGTTGAAAATGAACTGTCTTGGCCTCTACACGATATCGAATCAGATGGTACTTCACATTGATATGCTTGGTTCGATGACGAAATCTGGGATTCTTGGCCAACTAGTTTGCATAAGTGTTGTCAATCAGTAGATGAGTAGAATTCACCTATTTCTCTTGTAAATATTCAAGTATTTTTGTGAGCCACACAATTTCTTTTGTTGCTTCTACTGCAACCACATATTTTGCCTCTATTGTGGAATATATTGGAACCGATTGTTTGCATGATCTCCAGGAGACAACTGCTAATCCAGGAGACTATAAAATATCAATGATTGAAATTCTTAAATTTACCATTCTTAACATAGAAATGTAAGCTTTGAGTATTTTAAAATTGTAGATAACAATATTTTGAGAAAATGAAGAAAATAGACATACCACAAAATTCAGTTTTCCAAAGTTCCTGTTTTTACTGAATAAATTCAACTTTGAAAATTTAAATGATACATTAGACGTATGATAAAAAAATTTCAATTCTAAACAAATAATTCTTTTAACATGATATGCAACTTTGAAAGTTTCGCAAATACTATTTTTTTACAAGAACAAGTAAATATTTGTACTAAAAGGGCCGTGGAAGACCAAACAACCATAGTATACATATAGTCCAAAGCTTATTAAAAATTGCTAATATGTGTTGTTCAAACAAACAAAATTCTTCCACAACATTTTTGATAATTGTCGAAAGGTCTAATCCACTATTGTGCCTAAAACTATGAAGGTGTATATATTGACCAAGCAACAAAATACAAGTACATACGAAACTAAGGTGAAATTAACTTAATCAATGTCCACTGTGTGCTTACTCCTTGAATTGGTCATCTTGATTAAGGCCCTTCATTGGTTGAGAGTGTGGTTTCTCTATTACACCCAAGGTTGTTTGTTGGACGATTCTCCATTGAAATGCATGGAACTAATAGAAAGTAGAGGCTAGCCTATGGTAGAGTGAGAGCGATGGGAAAATCCCAGGATTATATTATAATGCGTACCCATGGCACTTGCAAGTTTATCAATTTTCTTGTTTCGCTCCTTCAAATTGTTTTCCAATTCCCCTTGTTTAATTTCATACTTCTCCAAGTGTATACTAAGATATTCTATTGATGCCTTATATCCTCCAGCATGGTATTCATTCGATGAATAATTTTCTTGATTTAAACATTACTTTTTGCTCCCATTGGATTTTGATTGATGTGATAGGCCTTTTCAAGAGTGAGGCTAAAGGAAGACTCCCCACCATATAAGCCACAAATAGGAAAATCTATTAAGATTATATGCTACCATAGACTAGATTGCAAATTCAGTAGCATTCAATACATTATTCACAATAGCAGCATAATCAGGATCTCTGAAAGATACACAATCACAAAGCACAAAACAATATACCCTGGGAAACCCGCAAGGGGAAGAAAACCCAGCAAGAACTTCCTCAATATAGATGATCAATTACGATGCCCCAAAATATGTCTCACAAATAAGAGAGACAAAAAGAACAAACTCTGGACTCAAGCCACTCCTCCTTCTCCTTCGCAGATATCTCTCTCTCTCTCTCCAGTAATGCGAATTGCACAAGTGAGTGAATGAATAAATGAGGGAATCTCTCCCTCTATTTATACTTTACTTTTCACTTAATATTTAACTCAGCTAGATCGGCCTCAATAACCCTAACTGGGCCGACTTCTCTAGGGAGACTCAATTACCACTTATATTACATTTACTTGGGTGCTAACGCCCCGACTTACAATGGAGGGTTAACCTCATGACCTTTACATGACCAAATGTAATAATGACATCCCCGACAGAGGTAAAACATCATTGATGGAGTTACAATAATAAAGTACAAGTAGAATATACTTCAAAGTTACATTAATTTAACACTCCCCCTTAACAAGAAGGGTATTCTACTGAAAACAACATCTGCATGTGTAACTCTACACAACATCATCAGAGAGAGGAGGGCATCAACAACAACATTGATACATCTATAAATCATTGGAAGTTCTTCAACATCATCATCTTCAACACTAGAGCATCCTCATCTTCAGCACTGGAACATCACCTGCAACACTGGAGCATCCTCATCTTCAGTATTGGAACATCACCTGCAGCATTGGAGCATCCTCATATTCAGTACTGGAACATCACTTGCAGCATTGGAGCATCCTCATCTTCAGTACCGGAACGTCACCTGTAGCACTGGAGCATCCTCATCTTCAGTACTAGAATCATCATCTGCAGCATTGGAGCATCTTGACATCTCATCATCTGCAGCACTGGACCATCCTCATCTACAGTACTGGAATATCATCAGGAGCATCACATGCAGTACACATATGATCCTTCCTTTTGGAACTAGGGATCAAGTCCAACACTAGATCAACATTTAAGACTATCCTTCCTTTCAGAACTCAGGACCTCTGTCTAGGGATAATCAATCCTACCACAATCATTTAAGACTATCTCAATCTAGGGATGATCGGACCGAACACAATCATTTAAGACTATCTCAGTCTATGGATGATTGGACCCAACACAATCATTTAATACTATCTCAGTCTAGGGATGATTGGACTCAACACAATCATTTAAGACTATCTCAATCTAGGGATGATCTGACCCAACACAATTATTTAAGACATCTTTGTCTAGGGACAATCGAACCCAACACAATTATTTAAGACATCTCTGTCTAGGGACAATCGAGCCCAACACAATTATTTAAGACATCTCTGTCTAGGCACAATCGAGCCCAACACAATTATTTAAGACATCTATGCCTAGGGACAATCAAGCTCAACACAATTATTTACAACATCTCTGTCTAGGGACAATCGAACCCAACACAATTATTTAAGACATCTCTGTCTAGGGATAATCGAACCCAACACAATTATTTAAGACATCTCTTTCTTGGGACAATCGAACCCAACACAATTATTTAAGACATCTTTGTCTAGGGATAACCGAACCCAACATAATTATTTAAGACATCTCTGTCTAGGGACAATCGAACCCACTGCATTACAGTATCATCAACACTACTCCACCTTTCGAGGGAAGTCCTTTCGGACTAAACCAAGCTTGTCAAGGAAGTGCTCAAACTTCACTCGAGACAGAGGCTTAGTCAACACATCTGCAACCTGCTCATCCGTGCTCACGTACTGGAGCTTTATATCTCCCCTCTGCACCATATCACGGATGTAGAAATATCGTATTTCTATGTGTTTTGACCTCTCATGGAACACAGGGTTCTCTATAATTTTTATACAATTCTGATTATCACATAGAATCAATGTGGTATCCAACTCCAGATCAAGCAGATCTGATAACAACTTCCGAAGCCATATGGCTTCACAAATCGCAGAACAAGCTGCAATATACTTTTCCTCTGCAGTGCTGAGAGCCACATTGGACTACTTGCTGCTTAGCCATGAGATCATGGCTGACCCCATACTGTAACATCCACCTGAAGTGCTCTTCCTGTCCGAGACACTTCCAGCCCAATCAGAATCTGTATAACCATACAGTCTGAACTCATGGTCTCGAGTATAATTGAGACCATAGTCTATTTTACCTTTTAGGTACCTCATCACATGCTTTGCAGCTACATTATGCACCCCTCTAGGTTCAACCAGATACTGAATCAAGGTGTTTACAGCAAAGCATATATTTGGCCTCGTATTCGTCAGATACATCAACGACCCAATAATCTGCCTGTATCGAGTCACATCCACTAATTTCGATGAAGTATCAGATAATAACTTCAAGTTGGTATCCATGGGTGTGGCCATGGCTTTGCACTCCAACATATCAAATCTTTTCAAGATTTCCACTCCATACTTCCCTTGGTTAAGGAATATTCCCTCTGAGCTTTTCCATACCTCGAGACCTAGAAAATAATGCATTAAGCCAAGGTCTTTCATCTCGAATTCTGCCGCAAGCTTCTCTTTGCACTCTGAGATTCTCTTCTCATTACCTGTCAGGAACAAGTCATCCACATATAGCAATGTCACCTACCCAAATTTTGAAAATAATATTTTATTTGCAAAATACTTTATGTTAAATTTTAATTTCAAAGTTTTGAGATTATGACCAAGTTTGGTCAAGGATGAATGTAATTACTGAATTATTATTATTTAATAAATTAAAGTAGGAGACAAACACCCAAGGGAATTGTTAAATGAGTGTTCACTGACCCACTAGGAGGAATGGAAGCTGTTGGAAAGCATGGGACAGATGGCAACAATTGCACTTCATCACTAGCTGTTGGTTATGGGACAACTACCCCTAATAATGTGGCATTATCCCCCAGGTGGTGGGAGTGGGCAGGAAGCTCATTTAATGACCAAGTAACAACTGAAAAGACCTAGGCAGCCTACATAAGGCAAATTCGAATTGAGCAGGCATCTCTTACATAAGTTTTTTTTTTCTGTAGAAATATTCCTTATGTGCATCGGGTGATCACGGAGAGATTCGAATAGGGAGGCTAGTTGTGAGTGCAATCATAAGTCTGCAAACTATTTTGATAAGGAGAACCAGAGGTGTTGGTGCAGGTCCTTTGGACTGCTAGTCTTTAAAGATTGGACAAATTATTGCTACTGCAAATGGAGATCCTAAACTTCTAGAGTTTCTTCCTCCTGGTGGTTCAGTGAATAAGCTCGGGGGTCCTAAGGCAAGTACTTAGCTGTCTTTAGGAATTGGTTGGGTGGAACAGTCTTCTTGGGATGTTTGTTTCCCTACAGATTAATCAGGTTTGACTGTTTCCTAAATTATTTCAGTTAATAGTTTTGTTTAGTAAAAATTAGTAATCTCTGTTTTGAAAAAGAATTGTTTCTGAAGTTGTTTAAGTTTGATTTGATAATCCATCTCTACATTTTTCCACATATTGTTATTTGCATCATACTCTAGTATAGAGAGGCAAATTAAATAAAGATGAGAGATAGGCAGATAGCCATGGATTGGATAGATAAGTACAGTAATTGAAATGTTTTTCATTTTCTGTCCTATAGCTAATTATAGTAAAGATTTACTGTATAGTATCTGAATGATACAAGATATTTTTTATGATTTCATGAAAAACAAATATTGTTTAACTTCTGCACAAACACATATTTGTTTTATTATCTCTATTAATTACATAGTAAATAAATGCAATTCAAGATTTTCATTTATCACATCTTCAATTAAATAGTATTGCTACTAATTATTATAAGCTGCAAGTATGAACAAATACAGAGTCTTCATGTTTCACACACACTTTAATTCTTCGCAAAATTTCTGTTTCATCAATTATTTCAGTATTATCAGAAACTAAAAACAAAAGAAATGTAAACCCTATCTTGTTTACAACTATCATATTTTCCACGTGCATTACAAACTGTGGATATTGCTCAAAGCTTGGCTTCGTATCATATATAAAACCCTACTTTAGTATTTCCAAGTCATCATTATTGTTTTCAACAGTTAAACAAAACACGATTTATATATTCATGATCAAACTACAGTACAAAACCTAGTTTTTGCCTGAGGGTTTTTTTGGAGTTACATACGAAAATATCTCTTGCAATCGAATATAAATAAGAGTATGGGCATAGCCCCTTTTCATTTCTTTTAAAATAGTAAAAAAACTACTTCTTCAATTCCAAACAAACTGTGTTATCAACTAAGAAAATGCATACAGTTTTTACATGGTCGACAGACATTATCATGTACACAGAAACCAAACTAATAACATAAAACAACACTTTCCATTGCCGAGAATAAAAACGCAGCATACCGAGTTAAATGAGCTTCGGCTCTAAACTTTTTATTTCATAAAACATCAAGTTTTTCATTGCACAGGACATGTTCCTTTCCACATCAAAAACTCAAACACCAGAGTTGTGGAGTATCAAAACTTTACACAGGGTTTTACCCTTAAAACATCTAAACGTTTAACGAAAGTTTGAAACCCTCATCAACTTTTAACCAAGATATCAAGAGCCATTAATCCAATGAGAAAGACTGTGAAGTTATCCATCTTCTTCGCTGTACAGTTGCTTTAAAAACCAAAAACCTAAACCTAAACTTCGTTCGGCCAAACGTTGAAAACTTTCGGAGTTTCTTTCCAAACTATTGACTTACGAGACAACATCAAAGGCCCTACGAGAGCTTGCAGGAACCACCGTAGCTTACCAGAGGAAAATGAAGGAGTATCCATTCTCTGCGAACGCACCGAAGCTAAACTGGAAGTGGGTACCTGCAAAAACATGCCACAACTGAGTTTTAAAATGAGTTACAAGTAATGCAAAGAAATGATACCGCAACGTAACCTTTTTAAAGTTTAGTATTTACCTTTGAAGTTCAGAACCATGCCTTTCTGCATCCCAAGACTTCCGACGAAGCCTTCATCACAAGATAACAACTATTGTTTAAGAAAACACAGAAGGTTACTCATTCACCGGAGTTTCGAACCCTCGACCGAATGCATTTGCATTAACATGGACTGGAATGAATCCAACACTACCACGACGTTTGAAAGACTATTGACAGAGGGCGTAAGCCTGTAATTCTTATGCAAATCAACAACCTATAGGCCCAGGTTCGAAACCCCGGAGGAGCAATTCCATCTACCTACATTTTGGCAGCCTGTCGGCCCCGTTCAACTCAACAATGAATACCGGGAATACCGTGCAGTTCTTTTACACACCACGATGCTAGGGTTAAGAATCAACGATCGAGAGTTGTCGAGATCAACGGATAGCAGAGTGCCAACGGTGCTTCGTCGTAAACCGATCAAGATAGCATTAATAACATATTAATTACACCATCTACAACAGAGCCAACAACGCATAATTCGGAGGTGTTACAACGTACAGCTAGGAGGAGGAGTTGACCAACTATGTGTGCCAGCCAGGACTTAACACCGTTTCACCAGTTATGATCACGTGGAAGGATGGAGTGGCACGACAGCTTGACATTCCACTTTGGAGTGTGAATGGAGCATTGAATGTCAACCAGAGTCTGACAACCCTGCCAACATCAAAATCATTTCCGTCAACTTTTTCATAAATGCTTGGATACGATATCATATATGTTATCAACCTAGGAAAAGAATCGTGGTTTTATAGTATAGTTTAATCCTGTTTGCATTAGTTTCATATTTCAACTATTTCATACATTTGTTCATGGCATAGTTAAACTCTACTTCGTATTATTCTTCATATGTCGATTATATCATGCTTTTGTTTATGGTATAGTTTAACCATAGTGTTAGCAATTGTTTCGATTATATCATATTATGTTTATAATATAGTGCTAATGTTACATTAGCATTGCATTTCATATATTTCAATTTATATATATTGCATTTCATATATTACATTTTGTAATGTCATATTGTTATGAAATTATTTCATTATTTCGAAATAAAAATTATATATATATTATTGCAATATGAAAAATCATAACATTATGATTTAGGTGTATAATTCATATAAGTCCAATGACTAGGCACATTAATATTGTGTTTATATGGTGCTGTATTTTCATAAATGCATAGTAACTAGGATTTCTATACTCCATTTCTTTTATCATTTTTATAAACTTAGAATATAATGATATTGCTAAGTCTATAGTATTATGAGTACTTTTGGAACTACTACCTTGACTATAATGGCGATATTTTATACGATCTTTAATTGCAATATTTTAACAAGTACTTGGACGATGCAAAAAAAATTAGAACCTGGAAGAGTATCAGAAGCCAACATATAAACTAGTTAGGACTAAGTATCCATACCTCTGTCTTTTCCAGGGCGTCGCAAGAACGTACTTAACACTCAATTATTTTACATTGACGATGAACTTAAAAGAAAACAAGTACTTCTATTTTATTTTTTTGCTGTCTTGTAGAAATTTTTACTTGTGGTCTGCACATGAAAACAAGATTCAACAGCCTTAGCTAAACGTAGCTAAGTAAGCTCCAAGGTGTCTCGTAGGACCCCTTCGTAAAACATACAAACAAACTGTCAGTATTCCTTCAAGTTTCTCATTTCGATACAAGCTGTATGCATTTCTAGAACTTAAACAAATCAGAAAAATTGTACTCATCTGCTTAGTAAAAAAGAGTCGTTTATTGAAGATAATGATAGGACATTGTCATTAATTACATTAGTTAAGCTTTTATTTTATTTTGTTTTATTCCGCATTAAATGAAATTGTTAATTCTGGCTACTTTAAATTTTTTACTTTTATTTTTGGAAATTTCAGGATGTTACATGTGGTATCAGAACTCATGTTCGAACTCTAGGCCTGAAAAAGGTCCAAGAACACATAGTAGAAAATTTTACTACAGAAGAAAATTTTATTAATTTGAAATTTTAATTATGATGTTATCCAGAAATTATTTTAAGTTACAGGTATGGAGAACTCAACTGAACATGTAGAAAACAGATTTCAACCAAACAGCCATAGCTCGGGACAGCACTATGCAGAAGAAGGCCACGGTGAATTGAATAACAATTCGTCAGAATTGTTACGTGTGTTTTAGGAATTAAGTGCAAAAATTAGATCTGTGAAACAAGACAATGAAAGAATTCTGAAGGCGTAAGAAGAGTTAAACCAAGTGTTGTTTGAACAATGTCCAATTGATGAGCAGGAGAGAGATAATGAAGATATCTCCAAGGCCGAGGATCTGCCTCATGGTAACAAAAGTAAGAAAATGAAAATCGATGATGTGAACAGTAGTTCGACATCATCAGGAGATGTTATTGAAGCACGCAAAAAGAGGCACAACTATTCAAGCGATAGCAGTAAAGGGGATTACAAACCCAGAAAGAAAAGCCATAAAGAGTATGAACAGATTTCTGGGGAGTTAAAAAAGATTAGACCTCCAACTTTCAATGGAGAAACTGAGAAGGGCGAGACAGCTGAAGCATGGCTGTTCGGTATGAAGAAATATTTCCAGATTTATAACTGTTCAGAGTCCTTGAAAGCAAAAATGGCTATATATAACTTGACTGGAAAAGCGGATATTTGGTGGCAGGACATCAAAAGAGTAAAAAGTATCAAGGATAAAGATGTAAACTGGAGTACTTTTAAACGATACTTTAAGAAGAAGTTTTTATCTGAACAGTACTATGAAGAAAAATCCAAAGAGTTCTGCGATTTGAAGCTAGGAGGTATGAACATGAAGGAAATGAACAGTAAATTTCTGAACTTACTAAGATATGTGCCATACCTCATAGAAGAGAAACCGAAAATTCAAAGATACTTGAGCTGCCTACCTTTCAATATTAAGGACATAATCGAGTATGACAATCCTAAGACCTTGGAAGAGGCTATGAGAAAGGCAGTTTTATGTTATGACACAAATCAGAAAAGAGAAGGAATGTCAAACTGGAAAAGTCATAAACCCAACAATTTTGAGCCGAAAAAGAAAAATTTCAGGTTCAGTGGAAATTCCGGTTTCCAAAAGAAAAATTTTCAGAATCGGAATTATCAAGGGAATAATTCTAGAAACAATCAACAGCAGAATTCTACAGTACCCAGAAATGATCCTAATAATACCAGGACCAATGAGCAAAAGGCACCCATCAAATGTTTTGAGTGTCAAGGTCCCCACTATGCATCATAATGTACCTTGAGGAAGCGGAAAGCTAACAACATTCACTCCATTTAGACTGAACCTACTGTCGGAGATGTAGCAAGGGAGATGCCCCGAATCAATGCAACACTCGACAACAGGCAAGCGGATCATCAAATCTCTATGGTAGAGATTGAAGGTATGCTACAAAATCATCCTGTTACTGTTTTAATTGATCTAGGTGCTAGCTTAAGTTATATATCACCAGATATAGTGGAAAGTCTTAAGTTAAAAGCAGAAAAGTGCAGTAAATCTTGGTTAGTTAGACTAGCAACTGGAACAAAGAGGAAAGTATCAGATTTTATAGAAAGTTGTGCTTTATCCATGAATCAATTACAGACACAAATCAAGTTGAATATTTTACCTTTAGGATCTTATGATATTATAATCGGGATGGACTGGTTAGAAGCTCATCATGTCATTATGAACTGTTACGAAAAAAGTGTTACATGTTTAAATGAAGAAGGAAAAAGTGTGGAGATAAAAGGTATCCCAAGAAAGGTAACCCTTAGACAGATTTCAGCCATGCAAGTTAAGAGGGTAGTTAGGAAAGGATGTCGGTTGTTTGTAGTAAATGATGAGTTTATCTGTAAAGAGGACAAACAAAAATTAGAAGACATACCTGTCCTAAAGGATTTTAAGGATGTATTTCTTGAGGAGATTCCAGGATTACCTCATAAAAGAGATTTAGATTTTACCATTGAGTTAATACCAGGAGCAGTACCAAATTCTAAAGCCCCATACAAAATGAATATACTGGAATTAAACGAATTGAAATCACAGTTGAAGGAACTGATTGATAAGAATTATATAAGACTCAGTGTGTCTCCTTGGGGAGCACCTGTCATCTTTGTTAAGAAGAAAGATGGAACCCTAAGACTGTGCATAGATTATCGCCAGCTTAATAAGATGACAATCAAGAATCGGTATCCGTTGCTTCGCATAGACGATCTATTTGATCAGCTGCATGGAGCAATGATATTTTCAAAGATTGATCTAAGAAAGGGATATCATCAAGTGCGGGTTAAGGATGAAGATATTTTCAAGACAACTTTCAGAACTCGGTATGGACAGTACGAGTTCGTAGTCATGCCATTTGCCTTGACTAATGCCCCGGCTATATTTATGTGTTTGATGAATAATATTCTGCACAAATACTTAGACAAGTTTGCTGTTGTGTTTATAGATTACATTTTAGTGTATTCTAAAAGTAAAGAAGAGCATGATGAACACCTGCGGATTATTTTACAAGTTTTGAGAGATCATCAACTCTATGCTAAGTTTAGTAAGTGTGATTTCCACAAGGATAAAATTCAGTATTTAGGACACATAATTTCTAAAGAAGGAATCTCGGTTGACCCCGACAAGATAAATGCCATTAATGACTGGCCGGTTCCTAAGGATGTGTCGGATGTAAGATCATTTATGGGAATTACTGGATATTACAGAAAATTAATAGAGGGTTTTTCAAGGATTGCCAACCCCATAACTTCCTTGCAGAAGAAAGGGAAGATGTAATGTCCCCATTCAAATAAGTGCATAGTAAGACAATCCCATCAATCCTACTAGTTTCCTAGGTTGGATGGGCACATGTGGGATGGTAATAAGGAAGCTAATAAATGATATTTAGACATTAGAAGGGTTCAATAATTTAATAAATATGATGAATAAATAAATTCAAGAGAAATTCTAGGTGGCAAGTGGTTTTGGAGACATTTGGAGGTGGTGGGACCCACACTAGCTTGATTTTTCAATGACACATGGCAGCTCTCTCTTGCCAATTCGAATTCATGGGAAGGTGAACACTCTTGGGTGAGTTGGTAAGTCATAAAACATGTAATTGAGCATCTTAGGTCGAAATGGGATGGAATAGTAACCTCCATGGGAGAGGAAGAGTCAAATTGGAGACTAGTGGACACTTGGGCTAGATTCCCTAGTTTTATGACAACAATAATGAAGCATCTATGACATTTATGACAAAATTCAGACCTTACTTCTTACACCTGACCATTATGACATGTCATCCCCAAAAATAGGCTCAAGGAAGGCGCTCATGGAGTTGGAGGAATCTAAAGAGACTCAAATTCAAATTTGGGAGAAGATGGAAGGTTGGAACTAGGAGACAAGTGGCAAATGAGGAATATTTTCTAAATGGAAAATTATTGAATCTATTGAGAGGATTTCGACCCCTTGAAGGCTAATGTTGGTTATAAAATGTAGAAATCAAGTATGAGAATGGCTTTTGATGATTTGAGAAAAATTGCATTTGTGAAGAGAGAACTAGTGGATGACTAGTTTCTTGCCTTAGCCAATTTCGAGGGTGAAAGATTCCCATCCAAGTTGGTGTTTGGAGAGGCCAATCAGGTCTTTCATGGTGCTTTAATGGAGTTTTATTTGTAGGTAGAAGCTACAGGAAGTTTCATGGTTTGGTTTAATGCAACACTTTCTCTCCACCATTTCCAATTTTGAAGGCATATTCGGGCTCCTTGAGGGATTGCGCTTTGGGTGAGATCTTGCACTCATTGGGAGAGCTTCACATGATATTTTTATGATTGTAATAGCTTCATATCCTCTTTTATTCATATTCAGAAACTCTCAGGTCGAAATACCCATTGAATGTATGCAAAATTATTGATTAATGAGCAAACAATGTCCATTTCCCCAATGCTTTGATGTATGCCACTATAAGGTTGATTATTTCGAATGGATGGATGATTATATGCTATATTTGTGATTAATATACTGCCATGGATATATTATACAAGTTTCATGTACTGTACTTGAGCATTTGAAGCATTTTTACTCAATTTGTTTGTATTGAGAGGTGAAATAGTGCCATTTCCCCAAGGGTCGAATTGGGGGTTTTTGCTATTGAATGTGAGAGAGTTAGAACAGTAGTAAAAGTCAATTAATGGTGAATATGAGACCTTAATCACATGCTTAACACATGACATACCTCTTTTCATAAATTTGTGGGATTTTGGAGGCATTTGGAAGGCCATTTGCAGTGTTACCCCGGGAGGATTTGATGCACAAATTACTAGTCAAAATTACCTATATTGATCAGAATACAAATCAAGTTTTCAACAGTATTTGGAGGGCCATAAAACATCCCTGAATCTAATATTCAAGTCTAAATACCATTCATACACTCCTACAGAATATTTGGGAGCATTTGGGTTGATTTTGAGGTCAAAACAGTAAAACTAGTCAAAGGTCGAAATTGGGGAAAAAGTGGAAAAATTGGCATTTAATAAAATTTTGAAAAATGGTCATTACAAGTGGTATCAGAGCATGTTCTTGGCACCTGACGGTCTTAACAAGAAGTCAAAAGAATAATCCACCACCCTTTGAACCAGTAGTTGAAGAGGTTTTTGTTGAAGAAGAGGTAGTAGAAGAAGAGGAGTCTTTCACTGAAACCATGGGTAGAGAGGAGGATGACAAATTAAAACATAAGGAGGAACTTATTGCAACCTTAGATCCATGTTTCTCTAAAATTTCAGAAAACATGGATAGGATAGGTGATAAATTGTTGCAAGGATTCGAATTGTTGATTAGCCAGCTTCAAAGCAAAGGGATAATAGGAGATAATAGTGGTTCACACTCAGGGGAAAAGATGAAAGGGAATGAGCATATTTTCTCAAGTACAGGACCTAATAATAGACCTGATGAATTTCAAAGCACACAAAGGCCCACTGCACCTAAATTTCTCACACCCAAAGAAGAGCCCAATCTTGAATTGGATTACAAGAAACTAGTAAATGATTGGAATGATTTGAATGAAGAGTGTAAAAGAGGTGTACCACTCAGTGACTACATTGATGCTATGAAAAAGATTAATAGGAAGGGAGACAATAGGAGTCCATTCCAAAACAAAGAATTAAATAGTGCTATTGGAAAAATGTCACTTCCTACTTTTGATGGTTCATCTCAAAATTCTGCTAACACTTGGGTGCAAAAATTGGATGTATATTTTCAGCTGAATCTTATGTTGGAAGAGGATGCATTAAAAATGACCATTTTGCATTTGGAAGGAGATGCCAATGAATGGTGGTTTCATGGGATGAAAAACTTGGGTCATAATCAGGTTAAAACATATGGAGAATTTGTTGACAGGGTACTAGAAAGATTTGAACAAAAAGATCCAGAATTGCCTTTTAAAGAACTAGCTCAATTGAAACAAACTAGGTCCCCTACTGAATATATGATGGACTTTCAAAAATTATCAGTCAAGGTGGCTGATGTATCTATGGGAAGATTAGTATTGCTGTTCACTGAAGGTTTGGATGAACCCTTAAGAGGTTTGGTCAAAGCCCACAAGCCAACTACATTAAAAGATGCAATGAGCTTGACTAGGGATCTCCAAAATGTGCTTCCTAGAATGAGATTTCCTCCTAAGCCTAGCTATAAATTTGAAAAGAAACCTTGGCAAAGGGATGGATATGATAAGAAACCTTGGCAAAGAGAGTCATTTGAGAGGAATAAAAAAGAGGGACTAAACAGGGATTAACTTAGAAAAAAGAAACTATGCTTCACATGCTTCCAACCATGGACACCGGGGCACAAATGTACCAAAGGAAAGGCTCAATACATAGAAGTATTTTCTGATAATGAGGGGTATTATGGGGGCATGGATGAAGATGGACATATTTCAGATCAAGAAGAGGCATATGAGACAACAGTAGAAGAGGAAAGACAAGAAGAAAATCAGCCTTCACCGGACAAAGCAAGAATGGCAGTGCTTTCAGCAGTACCTCGCTATCATAGTATCCGATGCAAAGGTGTGGTACAAGGACAAAGAACTTCAGTTTTGGTAGATGGAGGAGCCACTCATAATTTCATTGATGCAGAAATGGTAGAGAAAAGAAAGATACCTATTGAACCATTTGATGGCTTCACAGTTGTCATTCCCGGTCACAACACAATGCAATGCAAAACATGGGTTCCAAAGCTGCAAGTCACCGTAGGTAACTATACTTTTGTTGATAGTTTTTATGTGGTTGATGTTGCTAATAGTAATGTGGTTTTGGGAGTGCAATGGTTGTATTCAATAGGAGAGCATACAGTAAATTATCAAATTCCCGAAATGAAATTCCAAGATTCAAAAGGAGTACAAAGAGTTGTGAGAGGGCAACACACTTATCCAAATCAAGTAGTAACTTGCAATAGCATGAGATCTATATTGAGGCATGGGGATATAGAATGGGCTGCTGAATGTCATATTACATCTCCCAAGCCAACTATAAATATTGTCAAACACCCAAAGGAGATAGAGAGACTTTTGCAAAAATATGAAAATATTTTTAGAGACCTTCCACATGGTAGGCCACCGGATAGGGGGGTTGAGCACAGTATTGTTTTGGAGGAGGGTACTTCACCCATTCAGATACCACCTTATAGACATCCTAAAAGGTTTAGAGATGAGATTGAAAAAGCTATCCAAGAACTCCTAGAGTTGGGACTCCTTAGACCAAGCTCTAGCCCTTATGCTTCTTCAGTAGTGCTAGTGAAGCAAAAAGATGGAACATTGAGAATGTGCATAGATTTTAGAGCCTTGAACAAAAAGACTATAAAGAATAGGTATCCTATTCTTAGGATTGATGAGCTCATGGATGAGCTGCATGGGGCCAAATACTTCTCAAAAATTGACCTTAGATCAGGGTATCACCAAATTTGAATGAAAGATGAAGATGTGCAAAAGACTGCTTTTTGATGTCATTTTGGCCACTTTGAATTTCTTGTCATGCCTTTTGGGTTAACCAATGCTCCAGCCACCTTTCAAGCATGTATGAATAGGATATTTTGCAAGCAACTAAGAAGGTTTGTTTTTGTTTTCTTTGATGATATTCTCATTTACAGTAAAACATGGGAGGAGCATTTGCAGCAGTTAGAGATTGTGTTGAAAATCTTGCAAGAAGAGTCCTTATTTGCTAAATTATCAAAATGTGAATTTGGAATGAAAGAACTACTGTATCTTGGGCACATTATTGGGCAAGAAGGGGTGAAGGTACACATGGAAAAAATTAGGGCTATCTTGGAATGGCCATCACCAAAAAATATTACCGAATTGAGAGGCTTTATTGGCATATGCACCTACTACAAAAAATTTGTGAAAGGGTTCTCCAAGTTGACTTCTCCACTCACTTATTTGACTAAGAAGGATGCTTTCAAGTGGGATGAAGAGGATGAAAAGGCCTTCCAAAAAATGAAAGAGGTAATGAGTAGTTGTCCCATACTTACACTTCCTGATTTTACTAAACCTTTTGTTGTGGAATGTGATGCTTCAGGTGGAGGAATAGGGGCTATCCTAAAGCAAGGCCAACACCCCATAGCCTTTGAGAGCAGAAAGTTGCAGCCTCATGAAACAATTTAATCCATCTATGATAAAGAAATTCTGGCCATTATGCATGCATTGGCCAAATTCAGACAATACTTGGTGGGCAACAAGTTTGTGGTGAAAACTGACCACAATAGTCTAAGACACTTTCTCACCCAAAAAGATCTAAATGAAAGGAAACAAAAGTGGGTAAACAAGATTCAAGATTATGATTTTGATATTGAATATGTCAAAGGAAAGAATAATATAGTAGCATATGCTTTGTCAAGAAGGCCTTCTTTTTCTCTCATGGATATTGCCAAGGATTGGAAAAACATGCTACTAGTTGAATATGCCAAAGACAAATTTGCTTGTGATGTGTTGGATGGAATCAAAGGGGATGATAATTATATGATTTTGAATGGGCTGATATATTATAAGAGAAGAATTTATTTAGTTCATAACTCCAAGCTCAAATACCGAATTTTGCAAGAAGCACATGATTCCCCACTAGCGGGCCGTCCGGGGATCTTCAAAACTTATAGATAGTTGAGGCAAAGATTTTTTTGGAAGGGGCTGAAGGAAGATGCTCGGAAGTATGTGAATGAATGTAAAGCATGTCAACAAAACAAATCAGAACTTACATGTCCAGCCGGCCTATTACAACCATTGCCCATTCCGGAGCAAAAATGGGACAGTATTTCCATGGATTTCATCACCGGATTGCCTAAATCCTTGGGTAAGGATTGTATCTATGTGGTAGTTGATAGGTTGAAAAAATTTGCTCATTTTTTTGCTGTTACATCATCTTTTAGTGCTGCACAAGTGGCTGATATTTTTTTCAAAGAAATCTTCAGATTGCATGGGCTTCCCAAGAGCATTGTCAGTGATAGAGATAGTAGATTCATGGGTGCTTTTTGGAAAGAAATTTTTAGATTGGTAGGCACTCAATTGACTCCAAGTACCAGCTATCATCCACAAAATGATGGACAAACATAGAGGGTAAACCAATAGTTGGAAGGATACCTAAGAAACTATGTGGGAGGGCAGCAAAAAGCATGGGCAAAATGGCTACACTTGGGTGAGTTTTGCTACAACACCACTTATCATATGTCAATAGGAATGTCTCATTTCAAAGCATTATATGGTTATGATGCACTTACATTTGATGACATTATATTTGGTGATAGTAGAGCCCCAAAGGCTAAAGATTGGGTGGAAGAGAGCCAATAAATTTTAAAGCTCTTGAAAGACAATTTGCAGGTTGCTCAAAATCAGTAAAAACAATATGCTGATAGACATAGAGAAGAAAGAACCTTTCAAGTCAATGATTTAGTATATTTAAGGTTGCAGCCCTATAAACAAACATATCTAAAAAAGAATGGAGCAGAAAAATTAAAACCAAGGTACTATGGGCCATACAAGGTAGTGTGGAAGGTTGGAGAAGTAGCATATGAACTAGAACTTCCGAAAGGGAGTAAAATCCACAATGTATTTCATGTTTCTTGTCTTAAGAAAGCTCTTGGTCAGCAAATCATCACTTCAGAAATACTTCCTCCTTTGGATGATGAAGGTCGGCTCACACTTGTTCCGGAAAAGATTTTGAAGACACGGGAAAGAAGGTTGAGGAGTAGAATCATCAAAGAATATTTAGTGCAATGGAAGGACTTACCAAATGAAGATGCCACATGGGAAGAGGAGAATATTTTGCAGCATACAAATTTGAAATTGCTTGAGGACAAGAAATCTTGGGTGGGGAGGACTGTAATGTCCCCATTCAAATAAGTGCATAGTAAGACAATCCCATCAATCCTACTAGTTTCCTAGGTTGGATGGGCACATGTGGGATGGTAATAAGGAAGCTAGTAAATGATATTTAGACATTAGAAGGGTTCAAGCATTTAATAAATATGATGAATAAATAAATTCAAGAGAAATTCTAGGTGGCAAGTGGTTTTGGAGACATTTGGAGGTGGTGGGACCCACACTAGCTTGATTTTTCAATGACACATGGTAGCTCTCTCTTACCAATTCGAATTCATGGGAAGGTGAACACTCTTGGGTGAGTTGGTAAGTCATAACACATGGAATTGAGCATCTTATGTCTAAATGGGATGGAATAGTAACCTCCATGGGAGAGGAAGAGTCAAATTGGAGACTAGTAGACACTTGGGCTAGATTCCCTAGTTTTATGACAACAATAATGAAGCATCTATGACATTTATGACAAAATTAAGACTTGAATTATTACACCTGACCATTATGACATGTCATCCCAAAAAATAGGCTCAAGGAAGGTGCTCATGGAGTTGGAGGAATCTAAAGAGACTCAAATTCGAATTTGGGAGAAGATGGAAGGTTGGAACTAGGAGACAAGTGGCAAATGAGGAATATTTTCTAAATGGAAAATTATTGAATCTATTGAGAGGATTTCGACCCCTTGAAGGATAATGTTGGTTATAAAATGTAGAAATCAAGTATGAGAATGGCTTTTGATGATTTGAGAAAAATTGCATTTGTGAAGAGAGAACTAGTGGATGACTAGTTTCTTGCCTTAGCCAATTTCGAGGGTGAAAGATTCCCATCCAAGTTGGTGTTTGGAGAGGCCACTCAGGTCTTTCATGGTTCTTTAATTGGGGTTTTATTTGCAGGTAGCAGCTATAGTAAGTTTCATGGTTTGGTTTAGTGCAGCACTTTCTCTCCACCATTTCCAATTTTGAAGGCATATTCGGGCTCCTTGAGGGATTGCGCTTCGGGTGAGATCTTGCACTCATTGGGAGAGATTCACATGATATTTTTCTGATTGTAATAGCTTCATATCCTCTGTTATTCATATTCAGAAACTCTCAGGTCGAAATACCCATTGAATGTATGCAAAATTATTGATTAATGAGCAAACAATGTCCGTTTCCCCAATGCTTTGATGTATGACACTATAAGGTTGATTATTTCGAATGGATGGATGATTCTCTGATATATTTGTGATTAATATACTTCCATGGATATATTATACAAGTTTCATGTACTTTACTTGAGCATTTGAAGCATTTTTACTCAGTTTGTTTGTATTGAGAGGTGAAATAGTGCCATTTCCCCAAGGGTCGAATTGGGGGTTTTTGATGTTGAATGTAAGAGAGTTAGAACAGTAGTAAAAAATCAATTAATGGTGCATATGAGACCTTAATCACATACTTAACACATGACATACCTCTGTTCATAAATTTGTGGGAGTTTGGAGGCATTTGGAAGGCCATTTGTAGTGTTACCCCGGGAGGATTTGATGCACAAATTACTAGTCAAAATTACCTATATTGATCATAATACAAATCAAGTTTTAAGCAGTATTTGGAGGGCCATAAAACATCCCTGAACCTAATATTCAAGTCTAAATACCATTCATACACTCCTACAAAAGATTTGGGAGCATTTGGGTTGATTTGGAGTTCAAAACAATAAAACTAGTCAAAGGTCGAAATTGGGGAAAAAGTGGAAAAATTGGCATTTTAATAAAATTTTGAAAAAGGGTCATTACATAAGAAATTTGTGTGGGATCAGAAATGTTTTGACAGTTTCAAGAAGTTAAAGGAATTATTGACTACAACACCTATCTTGAGGATAACAGATCCTAACAAGGATTTTATAGTTTGTACAGACGCATGCAATGACGGACTCGGTGGAGTCCTAACACAGGAAGGGCATGCAGTGACATATGAATCTAGAAAGCTGAAAATACACGAGAAGAACTACTTTACTTATGATTTAGAGTTATTGGCAGTAATTCATGCCTTAGAAATGTGGCGTCATCACCTGATTGGCAGAAAGTTCACATTGTTGACAGATAATATGGGTCTGAAATATTTATTAGATCAGACAAATCTGAATGCTAGACAAGCTAGATGGTTGACCTCCTTAAGTGAGTATGATTTCGAAATTCAACATATTAAAGGGAAGGAGAACAAGGTTGCAGATGCTTTGAGTCGTAAGGCAAAACTAAATTTTATTTCAGCCATCAGTACTTATTCAACAGATTTGGAAAATCAGATTCTTGAAAAGAGTGAAACAGATGAAGAATACAGAAAAATAAAGGAAAAGACAACAAACGACAGTTCTGAAAATCTTATGGTAGATTACAACATGAAGGAAAATGGGTTATTGCTGTATAAAAACAGATTGTATGTACCAGACATACCAGAAATAAAATTTTTGATTTTAAACGAGATGCATAAAAGTCATTATTCTGGTCATCCAGGTTATCAAAAGACCATTACTATGCTAAGGAAGGAGTATTATTGGCCCAGAATGAAGGATGAAGTAGTAGAGTACATAGCTAAATGTTTGGATTGTCAAAAAGTGAAAATTGAACACCAACATCCTGCCAAATTGTTGCAACCATTACCTATACAGAGTTGGAAATGGGAAGTGATAAGCATAGACTTTATTACTGGATTACCCAAAAACCAGAAACAAAATGACTCTATCATGGTGGTAGTGGACAAACTTAGCAAAACATCACATTTTATACCTGTAAAGACTAGTCATAAAGCTCCAGACATTGCAGAAATCTTCATGAAGCATATTTTTTGACTACATGGTATATCAAAGGTGATAATTTCAGATCGAGACTCTAAGTTTACTAGAAACTTTTGGAGGTCATTGTTCAAAGGGTTGAATACAACCTTAAATTTCAGCACCACATTTCATCCACAAACGGATGGACAGACAGAAAGGGTAAATCAAGTTTTGGAAGACTTACTGAGAATGTATCTTAAGGATCAACCTGGTAAGTGGGAAGACTACTTACACTTAGTAGAATTTGCATATAATAACCATTATCATGCATCATCCAAACTTAGCCCATTTGAAATTCTTTATCGTAGGAAATGTGATACACCTGTTTCTTGGAATGACCCAGTAAATAGATTTGTTTTAGGACCTGAATTGTTGTAGCAGTTAGAACTAATTGTGAAACAGGTACAAGAAAATTTAAAAGCTGCCCAAGATAGGAAAAAGAGTCAAGCAGATTTAAAAATGACTCATAAAGAGTTCCAGGTTGGTGAACATGTGTTTCTCAAGGTAAGACCGAAAAAGAGTTCATTGAAATTGGGAAGCTGTGCCAAGTTGGCACCCAGGTATTTTGGTCCTTTTGAAATATTGTCCAAGGTTGGACCAGTGGCATACCAACTGGCATTGCCACCAAATTTAAAAATACATAATGTTTTTCATATATCATTTTTAAAGAAGTATGTACACGATGCTATTCATGTTGTAAATTGGAATGATGTATAGGTGGGACAAGACGGAGATTTTCAAGTGGAACCGAACTGTATCCTCGAAAGGAGGGAAACTCTACCCCGAAATTGCACCATTGGGCAAGTATAGGTGCAATGGAAAGACCTTAGCCTGAAAGAGGCAACCTGGGAGTTGGAGGGTAGTATGCAAGAAGCATACCCAACTCTGTTTCAGGAACATTCAAGGAGTGATTAACCAACATCGAGGACGATGTTGAGACTTAAGGGGGGGTGTATGTCACCTACCCAAATTCTGAAAATAATATTTTATTTGCAAAATACTTTATGTTAAATTTTAATTTCAAAGTTTTGAAATTATGACCAAGTTTGGTCAAGGATGAATGTAATTACTGAATTAGTATTATTTAATAAATTAAAGTAGGAGACAAACACCCAAGGGAACTGTTAAATGAGTGTTCACTGACCCACTAGGAGGAATGGAAGCTGTTGGAAAGCATGGGACAGATGGCAGCAATTGCACTTCACCACTAGCTGTAGGTTATGGGATAACTACCCCTAATAATGTGGCATTATCCCCCAGGTGGTGGGAGTGGGCAGGAAGCTCATTTAATGACCAAGTAACAAATGAAAAGGCCTAGGTAGCCTACATAAGGCAAATTCGAATTGAGCAGGCAGCTCTTACATAATTTTTTCTGCAGAAATATTCCTCATGTGCATCGGGTGATCACAGAGAGATTCGAATAGGGAGGCTAGTTGTGAGTGCAATCATAAGTCTGCAAACTATTTTGATAAGGAGAACCAGAGGTGCTGGTGCAGGTCCTTTGGACTGCTAGTCTTTAAAGAGTGGACAAATTATTGCTACTGCAAGTGGAGATCCTAAACTTCTAGAGTTTCTTCCTCCTGGTGGTTCAGTGAATAAGCTCGGGGGTCCTAAGGAAAGTACTTAGTTGTCTTCAGGAATTGGTTGGGTGGAACAGTCTTCTTGGGCTGTTTGTTTCCCTACAGATTAACCGGGTTTTACTGTTTCCTAAATTATTTCAGTTAATAGTTTTGTTTAGTAAAAATTAGTAATCTCTGTTTTGAAAAAAAATTGTTTCTGATTTTGTTTAAGTCTGATTTGATAATCCATCTCTACATTTTTCCACATGCTATTATTTGCATTGTACTCTAGTATAGAGAGGCAAATTAAATAAAGATGAGAGATAGGAAGATTTCCATGGATTGGATAGATAAGTACAGTAATTGAAGTGTCTTTCATTTTATGTCCTATAGCTAATTATAGTAAAGATTTACGGTATAGTATCTGAATGATACAGGATATTTTTTATTATTTCATGAAAAACAAATATTGTTTAACTTCTGCACAAACACATATTTGTTTTCTTATCTCTATTAATTACATAGTAAATAAATGCAATTCGAGATTTTCATTTATCACATCTTCAATTAAATAGTATTGCTACTAATTATTATAAGCTGCAAGTATGAACAAATACACAGTCTTCATGTTTCACACACACACTTTAATTCTTTGCAAAATTTCTGTTTCATCAATTATTTCAGTATTATCAGAAACTGAAAACAAAAGAAATGTAAACCCTATCTTGTTTACAACCATCGTATTTTCCATGTGCATTACAAACCGTGGATATTACTCAAAGCTTGGTTTCATATCATATATAAAACCCTAGTTTAGTATTTCCAAGTCATCATTATTGTTTTCAACAGTTAAACAAAACATGATTTATATATTCACGTTCAAACTACAGTACAAAACCTAGTTTTTGCCTGAGGGTTTTTTGGAGTTACATACGAAAATATCTCTTGCAATCGAAGATAATTCAGAGTATGGGCATAGCCCCTTTTCATTTCTTTTAAAATAGTAAAAAAACTACTTCTTCAATTCCAAACAAACTGTGTTATCAACTAAGAAAATGCATACAGTTTTTACATGGTCGACAAACATTATCATGTACACAGAAACCAAACTAATAACATAAAACAACACTTTCCATTGCCGAGAATAAAAACGCAGCATACAGAGTTAAACGAGCTTTGGCTCTAAACTTTTTATTTCATAAAACATCAAGTTTTTCATTGCACAGGACATGTTCCTTTCCACATCAAAAACTCAAACACCAGAGTTGTGGAGTATCAAAACTTTACACAGGGTTTTACCCTTAAAACATCTAAACGTTTAACGAAAGTTCGAAACCCTCATCAACTTTTAACCAAGATATCAAGAGCCATTAAGGAAACGAGAAATACTGTGAAGTTATCCATCTTCTTCGATGTAGAGTTGCTTTAAAAACCAAAAACCTAAACCTGAACTTCGTTCGGCCAAACGTTGAAAACTTTCGGAGTTTCTTTCCAAACTATCGACTGACGAGACAACATCAAAGGCCCTACGAGAGCTTGCAGGAACCACCAGAGCTTATCGGAGGAAAATGAAGGAGTATCCATTCTCCGCGAATGCACCGAAGCTAAACTGGAAGTGGGTACCTGCAAAAACATGCCACAACCAAGTTTTAAAACGAGTTACAAGTAATGCAAAACAATGATACAACAACGTAACCTTTTTTAAGTTTAGTATTTACCTTTGAAGTTCAGAACCATGCCTTTCTGCATCCCAATACTTCCGACGAAGCCTTCGTCACGAGATAGCAACTATTGTTTAAAAAAACACAGAAGGTTACTCATTCACCGCATTTTCGAACCCTCGACCGAATGCATTTGCATTAACATGGACTGGAATGACTCCAACACTACCACGACGTTTGAAAGACTATTGACAGAGGGCATAAGCCTGCAATTATTATGGAAATCAACAACCTACAGGCCCAGGTTCAAAACCCCGGAGGATCAATTACATCTACCTACATTTGGGCAGCCTGTCGGCCCTGTTCAACTCAACAATGAATACCGGGAATACAATGCAGTTCTTTTACACACCACGACGCTAGGGTTAATAATCAACGATCGAGAGTTTTCGAGATCAACGAATAGCAGAGTTCCAACGGTGCTTCGTCGTAAACCGAGCAAGATAGCATTAATAACATATTAATTACACCATCTACAACATAGCCAACAACGCATAATTCAGAGGTGTTACAGTGTACAACTAGGAGGAGGAGTCGACCAGCTATGCGTGCCAGCCAGGACTTAACACCGTTTTACCAGTTATGATCACGTGGAAGGATGGAGTGGCACGACAGATCGACATTCGACTTTGGAGTGTGAATGGAGCATTGAATGTCAACCAGAGTCTGAAAACCTTGCCAACATCAAAATCATTTCCGTCAATTTTTTCATAAATGCTTGGATACGATATCATATATGTTATCAACCTAGAAAAAGAATCGTGGTTTTATAGTATAGTTTAATCCTGTTTGCATTAGTTTCATATTTCAACTATTTCATACATTTGTTCATGGCATAGTTAAACTCTACTTCGTATTATTCTTCATATGTCGATTGTATCATGCTTTTGTTTATGGTATAGTTTAACCATAGTGTTAGCAATTGTTTCGATTATATCATATTATGTTTATAATATAGTGCTAATGTTACATTAGCATTGCATTTCATATATTTCAATTTATATATATTGCATTTCATATATTACATTTTGTAATGTCATATTGTTATGAAATTATTTCATTATTTCGAAATAAAAATTATATATATATTATTGCAATATGAAAAATCATAACATTATGATTCATATAAGTCCAATGACTAGGCACATTAATATTGTGTTTATATGGTGTTGTATTTTCATAAATGCATAGTAACTAAGATTTCTATACTCCATTTATTTTATCATTTTTATAAACTTAGAATATAATGATATTGCTAAGTCTATAGTATTATGAGTACTTTTGGAACTACTACCTTGACTATAATGGCAATATTTTATATGATCTTTAATTGCAGTATTTTAACAAGTACTTGGACGATGCAAAAAAATTAGAACCTGGAAGAGTATCGGAAGCCATCATATAAACTAGTTAGGACTAAGTATCCATACTTCCGTCTTTTCCAGGGCGTCGCAAGAATGTACTTAACACTCAATTCTTTTACATTGACGACGAAATTAAAAGAAAAAAAGTAATTCTATTTTATTTTTATGCTGTCTTGTAGAAATTCTTACATGCGGTCTGCACATGAAAACAAGATTCAACAGCCTTAGCTAAACATAGCTAAGTAAGCTCCAGGGTTTCTCGTAGGACCCCTTCATAAAACATACAAACAAACTGTCAGTATTCCTTGAAGTTTCTCATTTCGATAAAAGCTGTATGCATTTCTAGAACTTAAACAAATCAGAAAATTGTACTCATCTGCTTAGTAAAAAAGAGTCATTTATTGAAGATAATGACAGGACATCGTCATTAATTACATTAGTTAAGCTTTTATTTTATTTTGTTTTATTCCGCATTAAATGAAATTGTTAATTCTAGCTACTTTAATTTTTTTTTTTGTGGAAATTTCGGGATGTTACAAGCAATAATATGACTGGTTCATCATCCATAACCTTGAAGTAAAGGTTAGGATTATCTTTACTCTTAGTAAATCCCAAGCTTTTCAGAAAACTGTCAATCCTTCCATACCAAGATCTTGGAGATTGCTTTAACCTATACAGAGCCTTCTTCAATTTGCAGACATGCGTCTCTTTGTTTTCAACCTCAAAACCTTGTAGTTGTTCTATGTACACTTCTCCTCAATAACACCATTTAAGAAAGTTGTGTTCACATCCATCTGGTGTAACTTCCACTTCATCGTGGCTGCCAGTTCCATGATGGTTATGATAGAAGTGTACGTTGCTACAGGAGAAATTTTTTCCTCATAATCGATTCCTTCCTTTTGATAGAATCCTCGAACTACAAACCTAGCTTTGTATTTTTCAATACTTCCATCCGCAACATGTTTTATCTTGTATATCCATTTGGAATATACCACACTTTTACCTTCTGGTTTGGGAACTATGTCCCATACATCATTCTTTATTATTGACTGGTATTCTTTCGTCATAACTTTTACCCTTTCTTTCTTTTGAATGGCCTCTTCGAAGCAGGTAGGTTCTTTATATAATAGATCACACATCAAAGCCACATAACAGGAAAATGGATTTGGCCTCTTGCTTTCTCTTGTGGGGCCTTCCAGAGCTCCATACCTCTTTGCATTTTGAATAATTTCACGAGCCCAAGCTGGTTTTCTCTTGCGAGAAATATAGTCGTGGATGGAGGTTCTTGGGGTTCCAACATATCATGATCTTCCAAGGTCTCATCATCGTGATAAGGTGCAACCTCTGCAACTCTAGGAGGTACATCTTCTTCATATACTTCGATCACACCATGAGTCTGGCTATCTCGTCATAGTCGAATTCCTCTACTTGATTTCACAAGTCTTGTTTATATTTGAACCATTGTCACTTGTTCTACGGAACAAGTCTCATCATTATTCATTTGTAGGTGATCGTTGTACGATACTTCCTACAAGTCAATTTCAATAGGATGGTTAGAAACATTTCATAGTTTCCAAAAAACATATGCATAAAGCATAAGTCACATTGTCATATTGCTATCAATAACACAACATTTATTCATATCCCACATTCATATGGTAACTTTCTATATGCCTTCCATCTCTACCAAGACATTATGAAGAGTGTGCACTACTCCCAATATGTCAGCAAAGAGGTTCCACTCTAGATAAGTAGAAATGGAATGTTGTATAGCCCCATAAGCTACTTACTCATCACATGCATATCAATGCAAACATGCATAACACACATCCTAAATAAATGTGTACACAACTGGACACTATCATGAAAATTCAAATACTTATCTTTGTTTGTTTGGTAGGATCTCTTTTGATCCTAGTATCCTTGTAGGGATTACTGATATGTCTGATGGTGAGATCTAATTCATCATTAGAGTTCCTGAACCAATATTGTATGTTGCTTCTCCTATTCTCCTAGTGAAGCTTTTCTGAGGGGAGTCCTTTTCTTCAATATTGGAGAGAGTGCTTTGAAAACGCCACTATTACAAGACACATTCTTCGAATTCTTCTTTTGCAACCTTCTTGGTAGGTTCTTCTTCTTCATCTTCGAAAAAATGAGCATGATGTCTTTATTGCTCTTCTTCTTGTAATCTTCTTTTCTGTCTTTTCTTTTTGGACAATCTTTCCCAATATGTCCCATCTTATCACAACGAAAACATAGATAAGAAGAGAAGTCTCTTCGCTTGTAGTTTCCCTTCTTATACTTTTGAAACTTCTTAGGAGGATGGGACTCCTTATGATTTTCCTTCTTGAAATAAGGTTTTCCCTTTCCTCTCTTTGTATGGGTAGCTGGAGCTTGATCATCATCCTTGAGTAGTGCTTCTCGATTTGCTACTCTAGCTTCCTCCTGGACACATTCTTCCCATACAACTTCGAATGGTAGACTTTATTTTCTTGCACACATGGTATGGATAAAGGAATCCCAAGGTCTAGTAAGGCCATTGAGAGCAGTCATTACCAACTTATATTCGTCAAGGGTGTCTCCAATAGCTTCTAGTTGTTCCTTGAATTGGGAAACCCTTGTAAAGTATTCTTGAATAGATTCTCCTTGGCTCATCTTTGTGTTCTTGAGTTGAGATCTCAAATTCATCTGCCGATTTATGTTTCTTCCTTCATACATTCTAGTTAGGGAATCAAACATCTCCTTTGGAGTCTTCTTATAGGACACTTTATGAATCAAGTGATCTTTAATGGAGTTTGATATGATCCTCATAGCCCTAATCATATCCTTCTTCTACTTCTCCTTAGCTTCAACTTCTTCGGGTTCATGTACATCTTCTTTAACAAACTTGGTAAGGTCATTCTCTTCTAGAATGAGATCAATCCTATACTTCCAAGCATAGAAGTTCTCTATGCATTCCAACTTGTCATCAAGCTTGGTGCTTGGTGCCATCACAACCCGGGGAGCAAAAAATAATAAAAAATCAAAATTTCTCAAAATGAAAAACTGAACTCACCAAGAGATGCGCTTGACTGAGGCGACTATGTTGGTGTACTTGGATTTTGAAAATTCCAAAATTTCACCCTTCAAAATTGACTTGCGAATTTCAGGTCTGCAGTTTTCTGGTCCAAAGTCAAACTAGGGTTTGACTTTCCAGGAGTTTTACCCACTCAAAAATTTTGATCTTGGTACCAAAATTTTGCTTTTGGAGAGGCGCACTTCCCTATGCCTATTGCACTAAAAAATTCCACTTCTGTGAAAAGCCCTAATTTTTCACTTCCGGAGAGAGAGAGAGAGTTCTACCTTGTGAAAGTTGCTCTTTTCAGGCAAGCTCTGATACCATGTTAAGATTATATGCTACCATAGACTAGATTGCAAATTCATTAGAATTCGATACATTATTCACAATAGCAGCATAATTAGGATCTCTGAAAGATACACAATCATAAAGCACAAAACAATATACCCTGGGAAACCCTCAAGGGGAAGAAAACCCAACAAGAACTTCCTCAATATAGATGATCAAGTAAAATTCCCCAAAATATGTCTCACAAATAAGAGAGACAAAAGACCAAACTCTGGACTCAAGCCACTCCTCCTTCTCCTTCGTAGATCTCTCTCTCTCTCTCTCCACTAATGCGAATTGCACAAGTGAGTGAATGAATAAATGAGGGAAGCTCTCCCTCTATTTATACTTTAGTTTTCACTTAATATTTAACTCACTTAGGTCGGCCTCAATAACCCTAACTGGGACGACTTCTTTAGGGAGACTCAATTACCACTTATATTACATTTACTTGGGTGCTAACGACCTGACTTACAATGGAGGGTTAACCTCATGACCTTTACATGACCAAATGTAATAATGAAATCCTCGATGGAGGTAAAACATACACGGCGAAGTTACAATAATAAAGTACAAGTAGAATATACTTCGAAGTTACATTAATTTAACAAAAACCTCAAACAAATACCATGTAACTTCAATAGAATTTCTGAATTTGTGATTACTTGAGTACACAGAAAAAACCATCCCACTAGTACAAGATGAGATGGCCTTTAAAAATTCCTTGACATAACCTAGCATAACCAAAGAATTGATAACATTGAGGAGCCAAAAAAAAATGTAAAGCATGTGGACTTGCCCTTGTCAAACAATGGGCGTGCCATAGGTATCCTCTCCAAACACTCGAAACCACCATCCCAAATTGAACTCGCCTTCTCACAATGAGAACCACCTTCAAAAATCATCAAACACTCAAGAATTATTCAACCTCCACGACAGTGAATGCATATAAATGCCACAAAGGAATGTGATCTAGGAGATGAAAGAGCATATGGGAGGGATCTTGGAACATGAGTGACTGTTAAGGCTCTCCCACATGACTAAATGGTGAGTAGACCTACATGCCTTAAAACTTCATTGACGTGAGAAGTGGTTCCTCAATCCTTGATGCCTTGAAGGCGAAGTGATGCCATTACCTTTCCCTTGTTGTTAATAAACATATAATGACTAGGGGATCCACATCCTATTAGAGGGGTCCCCATTTTTAACCAAGACCCCCTTGTCCAATTACACAATAATATTGGCTTGGTGGTTTGCTAATGAATTGTTGAATCACTTAATGTGGAAGTGATGTTGTCAAGTTTGTTAATGTTCCAATATATTGCAAGAGTTTTGCTTTGTATAGATCCATCCTCGAGAGTCCTTCTTCTAACTTGCTTGATCACCAAAAGATAATCTTTAAAGATTATCACATTCTTAATGCAATGGTTCTTGAGGAATTCCTCCCCTAGATACAAAGCATAAGTCTTTACTTCATTATTAGTGGTGATTCTATGCCTCAAGAATAGGATATTTCTATATTTCCATCATGGTCTAAGAGGACCCCCCTTGCCCCCCGTTCTTTCCATCCGTGAAAGTTTCATAGTTGTTAAAAATAATATATTTTAAGTTTATACATATACAAATTTTATCTATCACTAACCTATCAACTCTAATCAGTATCCCACAAATTAGAATAAATCTAATTTGTTAGCTCACTAACCAAGAACCCCTAATCCACTAATAACCAATCCTTAACTCTTAATCCACGAATCAATAACCCACTATCTTACTAATCT
Organism: Larix kaempferi; assembly: GCA_027924585.1. Taxonomy (NCBI): domain Eukaryota; kingdom Viridiplantae; phylum Streptophyta; class Pinopsida; order Pinales; family Pinaceae; genus Larix; species Larix kaempferi. Next base: position 13,505,255 of record BSBM01000099.1, read on the forward strand.
AGTAACCTTTAAACATTAACCCCCTATGTAGTGTTCATATACCCCCTCTAACCCTTGAAATGAATTTGAGTAATAGATGAAGACATTCCTAAAAAAACCCACATGTATATACACAAAACAACAAGTGACATAGAGTTTAATACACAAGGACATTGTGGTTAGGTAGACAACAATTCCTTCCGCTATGTCAGTCCTTGGGATAAAATCCAAGTTTTTTTTCTCATTATCGTGAGTGTTATTAAATACATGGAGGACTGACCTTTGGGTTTCATATTCCCTTGGACTTCTACGATTCAATTTCTCAAAAACTGAAAACTATTTACGTTATTTACAACTTTACTCTAATCCCATAGCATTGGGTATCCAACATTCCCCTCTTAATCCGAAGGGCCGGTTTGTGTGTTGAAGCATCTCTTTGAACATTACAAGATTCTCTCTTCCAAGTGCTTCGATGTATGCAATTTGTTCATTTGTGGAACAATGTCTCAAATGAACTGTCTTGGCCTTTACATGGTATCGAATTAGATGGTACTTTGTGTTGATGTGCTTGGTTCAATGATGGAATCTGGTATTCTTGGCCAAATTGATTGCATAAGTGTTGTCAATCAGTAGATGAGTATAATTCACATGTTTCTCTTGCAAATCTTCAAGTATGTTTGTGAGCCACACAATTTCCTTTCTTGCTTCTGCCACAACCACATATTTTGCCTCTGTTGTGGAATCTGCTGGAACAGACTGTTTGTGTGATCTCCAGGACACATCTGCTAATCCAAGGCTCATGAGGTATCCTGAAGTAGACACTCAATTCTCTTTGTCTCCATTGAACTCTGAATCAGAATAACCAATTAGTTTAAAGTCATATACCTTAGAATAGTTGAGTCCAAAATATTGAGTCCCCTTTAAGTATTTTAGAACTCTTTTGGCAGCAGACCAATGTCCTTCAAAATGTTTTTGCATAAACTTGGAAAAGATCCTAACAACAAATGAAATATATGGTCTAGTGTTGTTAAGGTAGATGAGACTTCCTACAAGTTGTCTGTATTTGGTTGCATTCTCAAATTCATTTCCTTCTTTTGATGTGAGCTTCAAATTCCGTTCAATTGGAGTAGAGAGAGAGTTGTATTCTATCATGCCAAATCTGTTCAACAACTGTCCAACGTATTTCTTCTAGGAAATGAATATGTACTTGATCTTCCAAGTCACTTGAAATCCCAAGTAGTAGTGAAGATGTCCCAAATTTGTCATTTCGAAGCCCTTCTTCAATTCTTTCTTTATGGATGTAATGTAACTTTCATTGTTCCTTGCCATCAAAATATCACTTTCATACGCCACAAGATATACAACAAATCTTCCAATTTTCTTTACAAACAATGTTGCATCATCAAGATTAAAGTGTTTGAAATTTAATTTTGAGAAAATGCTTGAGTAACTTTTCATACCATGTGCTAGGTGCCTTTTCAAGCCATACAATGAATTGATGAATTTGGGTACCTTTTGTTCTTCTCCCTTCACAAAAAATCTTTCTAGCTAAGACATGAAGATGCTCTCTCTCAAGTTCTTATCCAGGAATCCTCTTATCTAATGGTATGGGTTGGAGAGCACTCTTAATTGTTGGGGTGCAATACAAGCAATGGGACCATGGAATAATTTTTGTTTCATTGGTTTCAATTTTTTTTTGGGAAACAAGCAGTATGGGAGATGGATTTCCCACTTAATAAAGTAATTTTTATCAGAGTAGTGCAAAAGCAAGCATGGTGGTTCCTCTCTAAAATCCACATGGAGTCTCGAAGACTCAAAGTTGGGCAACTCAGTGGAAACTTCAAAGAATTATACAGAAAGCAAGTTCTTCAACACCCATGTTTGAAATTGCTCGAGGACAAGAAATATTGTGAAGGGAGGATTTGTCATGTCCCAAATTTGGCATTGGGTCACAATGGCCTAATCCCAATGACCATATTCATGAGAGTTTGTCAAATTGATGTTAAGGGTCAAAATATTGCCTAGGAGGAAAATTACTAGTTTCCTAGGTGGAGGGTGGAAGATTTGGGATTTGAAATAAGGAGAATAATAAATGATGTTTGCAAATTATAATGGCATAAATATTTAATAAAGAAGCTAAATAAATAAATACAAGGGAAAAATCAAAGTGGCAATTGATCATGAAGACACATGGAGGATGTGGGACCAACACAAGCTAAATTTTCCATGCCACATGGCATCCTACTCTTGCCATTTCGAATCCATAAGAAGACAAATGTTTTAGGGGTGAGTTATATGGTCAATATACTTGTCATGAGTCATGTAAGGTCGAATTGGAGTGGAAGAATTACTCCCATGGAAGAGGAAGAGGCAATTTGGAGCTAGTGAGACACTTGGGCTAGATTCCCTAGCTCTATGACAACAATGATGAAGATGCTATGACACCTATGACACAAATAAGACCTGAGGTCTGACATATGACATTTATGACATATCGGGGATAAAAATAGCCTCCAAGAGGGTGATCAAGGGAGTTAGGTCCGCTAAGATGCTTCCACATGTGATTTGGTGGAAGTGGGAGACTAGGAATTGTTGTACGAGTGGCATTCTTTGGAATATCTTCCCAACTTGATTTGGAATGCATCTCTTGGAAGGAATTCAACCCATAGAGAGCTTGGAAAATTTATAAATGTCAAGAACAAAGAATGAAGGCAACTTTTGATTATTTGAGAAATTTGCAATTGCACTTGTGAAGAGGGAGATCCAGTGGATGACTAGTTTCTTGCCTTAGCCAATTTCGAGGGTGAAAGATTCCCATCCAAGTTGGTAATTGGAAAGGCCATTCAGACCTTTCATTTGGAGCTTTAATGGATTCTTTATTTGCAGGTGTAAGCTACAGGTAAGCTCATGGTTTCTTCTTGTGCAGCTCACTCCTTCAACCATTTCCAGTTTTCATGGCATATTATTGATCCTTGAGGGAGGGCGTTTTTGGTGAGCTCTTGTACTCTTTGGGAGAGATTCTCATGATCCATTTATATTGTAATATGATTAATATACTCTTTACTTCATCTTCAGAAATTTTCAGGTCGAAATACCAAGTGGTTATATGTAAAATTGATTATTAATGAGCAAACAATGACCATTTCCCCACTAGATTGATGTATGCCAATGTATTGATGATGATTTCGAATGGAAGAATGTTTCTATGATATATTTATGATGTATGGAATTCCATTAATGAGTATTACAAGTTTCATGTTCAACACTTAAGCATTTGGAGCCATCTTGCTCAGTTTTATTTTATTTGAAGGAGATTTAATGCTATTTCCCCCAAGGTCGAAACTAGTCTTCTTGCATCTGATTTAAAGGAGTTATAGAAGACATTAAAATTTGAATAGTGATGCATATGAGTTCATGTTGATGTAATTTATATGTCCCCTTATTCCATTCAAAATTTCGAGTTGGATTGAGGGCATTTGGAAAGTCATTTTCATCATCTACCCCTAGGGGATTTGAACCACAATTTTACTAGTAAAACTCCATACATTGATCAGATTTACAAAGTGAGTTGCATAAGTCTCTTTCAAGTTCTTATCCAGGAATACTCTTATCTGATGGTATGGGTTGGAGAGCACTCTTAATTGTTGGGGTGCAATAAAAAAAATGGGACCCTGGAATAATTTTTGTTTCATTGGTTTCAATTTTTTTTGGGAAACAAGCAGTATGGGAGATGGATTTCCCACTTAATAAAGTGTTTTTTATCAAATTAGTGTAGTAGCAAGCATGGTGGTTCATCTCTAAAATCCTAATCAAATTTCGAATACTCAAATTTGGGAAACTCAGTGGAAACTTCAAAGAATTATACAGAAAGCAGGTTCTTTAACACCCATGTTTGAAATTGCTTGAGGACAAGCAATATTGGGAAGGGAGAATTTGTTATGTCCCAAATCTATCATTGGGTCACAATGGCCTAATCCCAATGACCATATTCATGAGAGTTTTTCAAATTGATGTTAAGGGTCAAAATATTGCCTAGGAGGAAAATTACTAGTTTCCTAGGTGGAGGGTGGAAGCTTTGGGATTTGAAATAAGGAGGATAATAAATGATGTTTGCAAATTAGAATGGCATAAATATTTAATAAAGAAGATAAATAAATAAATACAAGGGAAAATCAAAGTGGCAATTGATCATGAAGCCACATGGAGGATGTGGGACCAACACAAGCTAGATTTGCCATGCCACATGGCATCCTACTCTTGCCATTTCGAATCCATAAGAAGACAAATGTTCTAGGGGTGAGTTATATTGTCAATATACTTGTCATGAGTCATGTAAGTTCGAATTGGAGTGGAAGAATTACTCCCATGTAAGAGGAAGAGGCAATTTGGAGCTAGTGAGACACTTGGGCTAGATTCCCTAGCTCTATGACAACAATGATGAAGATGCTATGACACCTATGACACAAATCAGACCTGAGGTCTGACATATGACATTTATGACATATAGGGGCTAAAAATATCCTCCAAGAGGGTGATCAAGGGAGTTAGGGCCGCTAAGATGCTTCCACATGTTATTTGGTGGAAGTGGGAGACTAGGAATTGTTGTACGAGTGGCATTCTTTGGAATATCTTCCCAACTTGAGTTGGAATGCATCTGTTGGAAGGAATTCAACCCATAGAGAGCTTGGAAAATTTATAAATGTCAAGAACAAAGAATGAAGGCAACTTTTTATTATTTGAGAAATTTGCAATTGCACTTGTGAAGAGGGAGATCCAGTGGATGATTAGTTTCTTGCCTTAGCCAATTTCGAGGGTGAAAGTTTCCCATCCAAGTTGGTAATTGGAAAGGCCATTCAGACCTTTCATTTGGAGCTTTAATGGAGTCTTGGTTTGTAGGTGTAAGCTACAAGTTAGCTCATGGTTTCTTCTAGTGCAGCTCACTCCTTCAACCATTTCCAGTTTTCATGGCATATTATTGATCCTTGAGGGAGGGCGTTTTTGGTGAGCTCTTGTACTCTTTGGGAGAGCTTCTCATGATACATTTATGTTGTAATATGATTAATATACTATTTTATTCATCTTCAAAAAGTTTTAGGTCAAAATACCAAGTGGTTATATGTAAAATTTATTATTAATGAGCAAACAGTGACCATTCCCCCACTAGATTGATGTATGCCAATGTATTGATGATGATTTTGAATGGAGGAATGTTTCTATGATATATTTATGATGTATGGACTTCCATTGATGAGTATTACAAGTTTCATGTTCATCACTTAAGCATTTGGAGCCATCTTGGTTAGTTTTATTTTATTTGAAGGATATTTAATGTTATTTCCCCCAAGGTCGAAACTAGTCTTCTTGCATATGATTTAAGGGAGTTATAGTAGACATTAAAATTTGACTGGTGATGCATATGAGTTTATGTTGATGTAATTTAAATTTCCCATGCTTCCATTTGTTGATGTATATGTAACTTCGGAATGTATTTCATCAGTGTATTATATATATATTTATTGTACCCTTATAAGAGATGTGTTATTCCTCTATAAGGAAGTGTCGTCATGTGGATTGACAAGTGTCGCAAGTGTGTGTACTTGCCGATGGGTTATTAGACCACCTTATGGGGTCGGCCCTATTTAATATATAATATAATGTGGATGTACTCAAGTAGACAAGTCGGCCCCAGTAGGTCACTGGGAAAAAAGGTGAGTATAAATAGAGATAGGAGATCTCTATTTTACTCACTCGGAAAAGTATCTATCTCTCTCTCTGAAAAGTGGCGCACTAGTGAGGAGGAGGAGGATCATCTGCTAGGAGACTATCTCTGTATTATTTGGTTGTATTTTGGTTGAGCCATTGCTCTCTCTATCTCTGAGGAAGTTGTGGGGTTTTTCACCTTAGGGTTTTCCCCACGGAAACTCTGTGTCTCTTGTCTCTATGCTTTTGATTCTTGTGATGCTTGTGATGCTTGTCATATTATGATTGTCATGCATTGATATACTGTAGATGTTATTCTCTCAGCAAAGATCCTATAGTATTGTGATTTAATACTAATAATTTAACATGGTATCAGAGCTTAACTGAGAAGAAGACATTTTGCAGTGACGGAAGCTTGTATTCCTTGTTTATTGGGTTTCTCTCCACAGATTTTTGAAATTCAGTATAGTAGATTGGATATACTCATCAAGGCGCATCTTTCTGTCCAATCAGATTTCAGTTCCGAGCATTTTCAGTTTTGGCCCTAAAAATTAGGGTTTCCACAAAAATAGGAATTTATGGAAACTGAAGGTACAGCTGGAAGCTCCTTGCAAAAATCGAAGGTTTGAGCTTTGGATCGAGATTTTTGGCTGGGTAGATCTCTGGGAAACTCAAACCCTAATTCAGGGCTCTCCCAGTGAACCCGGGAGGACAAAAAGGCAATTCTGAAGGGCAAGACTTTGCTGATCTCAAATTCTGAATGTACTAGGCTGATCAGATCTCCAAGGCGCATCTTTCTATCCTTTCGAAATTTTGAAATTCACATTTTGAATTTTTAGGGTTTCTCTGACAAACCCTAATCCGGGACCAGATCCAGTTTTCAGCACCTGAAGTGGTAAGTTCTAAATCTTTTCTATTTCCATTTGAAGTACTCTTAAAGATGTCTCTTCACACCAAGCTTGAGGATAAGCTTGAAGGGGCTGATAACTTCCGAGCCTGGAAGTATAGGATTGGGCTAATCCTGGAAGAAAATGAGTTGGACTCATATGTGAAAGAAGACATCCCTATCCCAGAGGATGAAGAGGCCATGGTATTGCACAAGAAGAACTTGGTCAAGGCAAAGAGAATCATTGCTGATTCTATCAAAGATCATCTCATTCCCCATGTGTCTTCTCTCAAGACACCCAAAGAGATGTTTGAATCTTTGACCAAGCTATTTGAAGGAAAGAACATAAATCGGAAGATGACCCTGCGGAACCAATTGAAAGCAGTGAAGTTTCAGAATGGAGAAACCATTCAATCTTACTTTTCAAAGGTCTCTCAGATCAAGGAACAATTAGAAGCAGTAGATGAAATGGTGGAGAATGGTGAGGTGGTGATGACCACTCTAAATGGCCTACCTAGGTCATGGGATTCCTTTATTCAAGGAATTTGTGCAAGGAAGAAGTTGATCTCTTTCAGTAGGCTTCGAGAAGAATGTTCTCAAGAAGAAGCTAGACTTATAGCTCATGAGGAAAAGATGGGAGGTGAAGATCAAGCTCTTGCAGCTCACACCAAAAGAAGTAAATCCAAGAAGGAATCATCTCATAATAGAAGATTCTCTCACCATCATCATTATCATAAAGATAAGAAAGATCTCAGATGCTTCACTTGCAATGAGAAGGGACATTTTGCTTCAGATTGTCCCAAGAAGAAGAAAGACAACAACAACAACTTCAGTAAGAAGAAGAAGGGCAGCAAAAGAAGATTTCATGCTCATGCTGCCGAAGATGATGAACCCCCAAAGAAGAAAGCTAAGGCAGAAAGCAGTAGTGATGATGACTCATCAAGTGAAGAAGAGTATGTTTTAATCTCTGCACTCACTGGTACCATCTCCCACGGTTGTAATGATTGGTTGATTGATAGTGGGGCTTCCAAACACATGACTGGGTTCAAGGAATCTTTTATGAACCTTTCTGAACATGAATCACCCCATAAGGTGAAACTTGGGGATGATTATCAATATCCAATCAAAGGAAGTGGTGAAGCTTCTTACAACCTAGATTCTGGAAAATCTCTGAAGATGAAGGAAGTCCTCTATGTACCTGGACTCAAGAAGAACTTACTCTCCATCTCTGCTTTAGATGCAAAAGGTATGAGGGTTGCATTTGTTGATGGCCAAGTACTAATGTGGCCAAAGGGAAAGACCATGGATGATGCAGTAGTGATTGGAGAGCAAGAGGGAGGCTTGTATAAACTAAAGGAACAACCTGAACATGCCATGGTGACATAAATACAAAGATTCATCCATAGTCATGGATCACATAGAGGTATGTATAATTTGTTTCTGCAAAATTTAAATAATGAGTTATGCAGGTCATTGAAGAGAACAAGAACACATTGCTAGACATAACTAGCAAATATGGTGACCAGGTATGTGTTTCTTATATCATAGGATCTATCATATAAGTATGCATGGCATGATTGATGATGATTGTTCATAAAGTCATAAGTTTGAATAATCATGGGCATATGCATATTATGTGTCTTACCTTAATTAATAATATGACTAACCAGAAGAGTCATAGGTTTGAGTAATTACAGGTTTAGACATGTTATGTTTCTTATGATATGACTAACCATAAGAGTCCTATATAAACCTTGAATGCTAATGCTTATTATTTCTGTTTGAAATGATCATGACTATACATAATTGAGATTATTGTGTTTTAATGAATGTATGATTTTGTATGAGATCACAAGGATAACACAATCATGATACTAATAAGCATGCATAGGGACCAAGGATGAATATGAGTTCAAGAACAGGTAATCCAGGAAGCAAAGATCAAGAGGGAGCACACTCCAGTGGTTTCTGCAAGGGTGCAGATATTCAAAGGGAGTTGTCCATCTCTCTACATTCCACAACAAGAAGGTGTAGAAGGACTCCAGCAGCTCCTGCAAGGAAGAAAAGACTCAGAGGGAGTCCACCCAACAAACAAACAAAGATAAGTATTTTAATTTTCTTGCATATTTGTTTGCTTAAATAAAATTGTTCAATGATGAATATGCTCATGTTCCTAGACTTAGGATATGTATTGTGCATATTATAATGATTGAATTAATGAACAGTATACTACTAATATGCATGTGTTTGGTAAGTGGCCTATGGCACTGTACAACATTCCATTGCTACTTATCTAGAATGAAACCTCTTTGCTGACATGTTGGGAGTTGTGCACACTCTTAACAATGTTCTGGTAGAGATTGGAAGGCATCTAGAAAGTTACGGGATATGGATAAATGTTGTATTGAAGCATTGGATAAGATAATTGCATGACTGTATGACATATTTCTTCATGTGTAAGAATTTGTTCTGAAAAATATGAGATGTTTCTAATCATGCAATTTAACCTGTTTTGTAGGAAAGACCGTATACCTTCACCTACAAAAGGACCACAACATTTGTTCCAGCAACAAAGATATCTATTGAAGATATTGAAGTTCCCATGATCTGGGATGAAGAAATGGAATGCCATGATCCGTCGATCATGAAGAATGATGTTTGGGATGCGATCCCAAGAGCTAAAGGGAAGTCTGTTGTGACTTCCAAATAGAACTTTCAGATCAAGCATGTTGCAGATGGCAGCATAGAGAAATATAAAAGTGATGAAATAGAAGATACACCAGATGGATTCAAGACAGCTTTCTTGAATGGTGTAGTTGAAGAAGAAGCAGCCACTTGGTTCTGAGAGGAAATCATATATGTGCAGAAGTTGGTATGGTGAAGATAGATTGATTGCCGACACGCAGCGGAAGCTTACTACCGAGTTCGAGATGAAGAACTTGGGGATGATGCACTATTTGTTTTTGGCATGGAGGTGTGGCAGAGTGCAGAAGGAATCTTCCTTGGACAAGGGAAGTATGCAGTAGAGATCCTGAAGAGGTTAGGGATGATGGATTGCAAGGCCATGAATCTAAAGCTTCTATGTGATGCTTCATCTGAGCCGATTGATGTCTCTTTGTATCGTCAGATGATTGGGTCCTTGATGTACCTGACGAACACGAGACCAGACATTTGCTTTGTTGTGAACACATTGAGCCAGTTCTTGACGGATCCGAGGAGTGTTCACCTAGTTGCTGTAAAGCATGTTCTGAGGTACCTGAATGGTACAGTGGATTATGGAATCAGGTATGAGGTGGATCAAAAGTTTAACCTACAGGGTTATGTTGATTCAGATTGGGTTGGCAGTGCTGCAGATAGGAAGAGCACATCTGGGTGTTGCTTCAGTATGGGATCAGGTGTGATCTCTTGGTTTAGCAGGAAGCAATCCTGCGTAGCACTGAGTACAGCCGAGGCAGAGTATGTTGCAGCCTGTTCAGCTAGTCGTGAGGCAGTATGGCTACGGAAGCTATTGTCTGAGTTATTTGATCTCCCATTGGAGGCTACTGGTATCTTCTGTGATAACCAGAGTTGTGTGAAGCTGTCCGAGAACCCAGTGTTTCATGACAGGTCGAAACACATAGAGATCAAATATCACTATATCAGGGATATGGTGCAGAGAGGAGCTGTGAAGCTCCTGTATGTTACGACGGACGAGCAGATTGCAGATGTGCTGACGAAGCCACTAGCCAGGGTGAAGTTCGAGTACTTTAGAGAGAGGCTTGGCGTTCTTCAGATCGAGGACACTTCGAGGAAGAAGTGATGGACACATTTGCTGAAGCCATTCCAAGCATGTTGGAAGGAGGATCCTTCACATGGCTGTGGATGTAAGCGCTGGATGATGAGCATCAGGATGATGTTCTGGTTTCTGCTTGGATATGATCAGATTGGATCATTTTATGTATGTATGTACGCATCATGTTGGATGCTGGATATGATCAGTTGGATCATTTTTATGTATGTATTTTGTATATGCATCATGTTGGATGCTTGGACCATGTATGATGATATGTATCAGGAAGATACTTGGTATGCATCAGGTAGATGCATTGATGATCAGGTGGATCAGGTATGATGACATGCAACAGGATGTTGCAGTGATGATCAGGATGATCATAGATGACGAGCTTCAGGATGTTGCTCCAGATGACATGCAGCAGGATGTTGCAGTGATGATCAGGATGATCATAGATGACGAGCTTCAGGATGTTTCTCCAGATGACATGCAGCAGGATGTTGCAGTGATGATCAGGATGATCATGGATGATGAGCTTCAGGATGTTGCTCCAGATGACATGCAGCAGGATGTTGCAGTGATGATGATCAGGACGATCATGAGTACATCAGGATGATGTATGGTGAGTATCAGGTTGATACTCTATCGCCGTGGATCAGGTTGTGCAGATAAGCATGTAATTTGTGCCCTGGGAGATTTGCAGATGGTCTTTCGAGGTTTTGCCTATGGCATGTAATTTGTGCCCTGGGACATCTGGAAAATGCTCTTTCGAGGTTTTGCTTGGGAGGACATATAATTTGTGCCCTGGGAGATCTGCAGATAGTCTTTCGAGGTTTTGCCTATGGCATGTAATTTATGCCCTGGGATATATGGCAGATGCTCTTGCGAGGTTTTGTCCTATGGCATGTAATTTGGGCCTTGGGAGATTTCAGGTCGGAGTTGTGTACCCGTAACATCCTGAGATGCTCTTTCTAGGTTTTGCCATGACCACATGTAATTTGTGCCCTGGGAGATTTCAGGTCGGAGTTGTGTACCCGTAACATCCTGAGATGCTCTTGCTAGGTTTTGTGGTGGACCACATGTAATTTGTGCCCTGGGAGATTTCAGGTCGGAGTTGTGTACCCGTAACATCCTGAGATGCTCTTTCGAGGTTTTGTGGTGGGGTCACATGTAATAGCGCCCTGGGAGATCCTACAGGTCGGAGTTGTGTACCCGTAACATCCTGGGATGCTCTTTCGAGGTTTTGTGACGCACGTAATAAGTCCTGAGGATTCCACAGTATGGCCAGTGATGACGAAGACCTGCAGGTGGTGGGCCTACATCCAGTATGAAAAAGGACTGGCTCTGTAGAACTTCCTATGACGAGTAGAGACAGAGATTGGATGAGATAGCAGCAGCAGTGACGATGATGATGACGATGCATCGATGACAATGATCCAGAGAAGAAGACTTGTCTAGCAGATCTGTGTCGAGAAATACCTTCCTAGTTAAGAGGGAGTGTTGATGTATATGTAACTTCGGAATGTATTTCATCAGTGTATTATATATATTTATTGTACCCTTATAAGAGATGTGTTATTCCTCTATAAGGAAGTGTCGTCATGTGGATTGACAAGTGTCGCAAGTGTGTGTACTTGCCGATGGGTTATTAGACCACCTTATGGGGTCGGCCCTATTTAATATATAATATAATGTGGATGTACTCAAGTAGACAAGTCGGCCCCAGTAGGTCACTGGGCAAAAAGGTGAGTATAAATAGAGATAGGAGATCTCTATTTTACTCACTCGGAAAAGTATCTATCTCTCTCTCTGAAAAGTGGCGCACTAGTGAGGAGGAGGAGGATCATCTTCTAGGGGACTATCTCTGTATTATTTGGTTGTATTTTGGTTGAGCCATTTCTCTCTCTATCTTTGAGGAAGTTGTGGGGTTTTTCACCTTAGGGTTTTCCCCACGGAAACTCTGTGTCTCTTGTCTCTATGCTTTTGATTCTTGTGATGCTTGTGATGCTTGTCATATTATGATTGTCATGCATTGATATACTGTAGATGTTATTCTCTCAGCAAAGATCCTATAGTATTGTGATTTAATACTAATAATTTAACACCATTCAGAATTTCGAGTTGGATTGAGGGCATTTGGAAAGTCATTTTCATCATCTACCCCTAGGGGACTTGAACCACAATTTTACTAGTAAAACTCCATACATTGATCAGATTTACAAAGTGAGTTGCAGAAGTCTCTTTCAAGTTCTTATCCATGAATCCTCTTATCTGATGGTATGGGTTGGAGAGCACTCTTAATTGTTGGGGTGCAATACAAGTAATGGGACCCTGGAATAATTTTTGTTTCATTGGTTTCAATTTTTTTTGGGGAAACAAGCAGTATGGGAGATGGATTTCCCACTTAATAAATCATTTTTTATTAGAGTAGTGCAGCATCAAGCATGGTGGTTCCTCTCTAAAATCCTCATGGAATCTCGAAGAATCAAAGTTGGGCAACTCAGTGGAAACTTCAAAGAATTACACAAAAAGCAGGTTCTTCAACACCCATGTTTGAAATTGCTTGAGGACAAGCAATATTGGGAAGGGAGGATTTTTCATGTCCCAAATTTGGCATTGGGTCACAATGGCCTAAGCCCAATGACCATATTCATGAGAGTTTTTCAAATTGATGTTAAGGGTCAAAATATTGCCTAGGAGGAAAATTACTAGTTTCCTAGGTGGAGGGTGGAAGCTTTGGGATTTGAAATAAGGAGGATAATAAATGATGTTTGCACATTAGAATGGAATAAATATTTAATAAAGAAGCTAAATAAATAAATACAAGGGAAAATAAAAGTGACAATTTATCATGAAGACACATGGAGGATGTGGGACCCACACAAGCTAGATTTGCCATGCCACATGGCATCCTACTCTTTCCATTTCGAATCCATAAGAAGACAAATGTTCTTGGGGTGAGTTAGAAGGTCAATATACTTGGCATGAGTCATGTAAGGTCGAATTGGAGTGGAAGAATAACTCCCATGGAAGAGGAAGAGACGATTTGGAGCTAGTGAGACACTTGGGCTAGATTCCCTAGCTCTATGACAACAATGATGAAGATGCTATGACACCTATGACACAAATCAGACCTTAGGGATGAAATATGACATTTATGACATGTCAGGGCTAAATATAGCCTCCAAGAAGGCGCTCAAGGGAGTTATGGAAGCTAAGATGCTTCCACATTTGATTTGGTGGAAGTGGGAGACTAGGAATTGTTGTACAAGTGGCATTCTTTGGAATCTCTTCCCAACTTGAGTTAGAATGCATCTCTTGGAAGGAATTCGACCCATAGAGAGCTTGGAAACTTTATAAATGTCAAAAAGAAATAATGAAGGTAGCTTTTGATCATTTGAGAAATTTGCAATTTCATTTGTGAAGAGGGAGAGCTAGTGGATGACTAGTTTCTTACCTTAGCCAATTTTGAGGGTGAAAGATTCCCATCCAAGTTGGTAATTGGAAAGGCCATTCAGACCTTTAATTTGGAGCTTTAATGGAGTATTTATTTGCAGGTGTAAGCTATGGGGAAGCTCATGGTTTCTTTTAGTGCAGCTCACTCCTTCAACCATTTCCAGTTTTCATGGCATATTCTTGATTGTTGAGGGAGGGCATTTTTGGTGAGCTCTTGTACTCTTTGGGAGAGATTCTCATGAACCATTTAAATTGTCATATGATTAATATACTCTGTTCTTCATCTTCAAAAATTTTCAGGTCGAAATACCATGTCGTTATATGTGAAATTGATTATTAATGAGCAAACAATGACCATTCCCCCACTAGATTGATCTATGCCAATGTATTGATGATGATTTCGAATGGAATAATGTTTCTATTGTATATTTGTGATGTATGGACTGGAATTGATGAGTATTACAAGTTTCCTGTTCAACACTTAAGCATTTGGATCCATATTGCTCAGTTTTATTTTATTTGAAGGAGATTTAATGCTATTTCCCCCAAGGTCGAAACTAGTCTTCTTGCATCTGATTTAAGGGAGTTATAGCAGACATTAAAAGTTTAATGGTGATTCATATGAGTTCATGTTGATGTAATTTATATGTCCCCTACTTCCATTCAGAATTTCGAGTTGGATTGAGGGCATTTGGAAAGTCATTTTCATCATCTACCCCTAGGGGATTTGAACCACAATTTTACTAGTAAAACTCCATACAATGATCAGATTTACAAAGTGAGTTGTAGAAGTCTCTTTCAAGTTCTTATACAGGAATCCTCTTATCTGATGGCATGGGTTTGAGAGCACTCTTAATTGTTGAGGTGCAATACAAGCAATGAGACCTTGGAATAATTTTTGTTTCATTGGTTTCAATTTTTTTTGGGGAAACAAGTAGTATGGGAGATGGATTTCCCACTTAATAAAGTGATTTTTATCAGAGTAGTGCAGCAACAAGCATGGTGGTTCCTCTCTAAAATCCTCATGGAATCTCGAAGACTCAAAGTTGGGCAACTTAGTGTAAAATTCAAAGAATTATACAGAAAGCAGGTTCTTCAACACCCATGTTTGAAATTGCTTGAGGACAAGCAATATTGGAAAGGGAGGATTTGTCATGTCCCAAATTTGGCATTGGGTCACAATGGCCTAATCCCAATGACCATATTCATGAGAGTTTGTCAAATTGATGTTAAGGGTCAAAATATTGCATAGGAGGAAAATTACTAATTTCCTAGGTGGAGGGTGGAAGGTTTGGGATTTGAAATAAGGAGGATAATAAATGATGTTTGCAAATTAGAATGGCATAAATATTTAATAAAGAAGCTAAATAAATAAATACAAGGGAAAATCAAGGTGGCAATTGATCATGAAGACACATGGAGGATGTGGGACCCACAGAAGCTAGATTTGCCATGCCACATGGCATCCTACTCTTGCCATTTAGAATCCATAAGAAGAAAAATGTTCTTGGGGTGAGTTAGAAGGTTAATATACTTGGGATGAGTCATGTAAGGTCTAATTGGAGTGGAATAATAACTCCCATGTAAGAGGAAGAGGCAATTTGGAGCTAGTGAGACACTTGGGCTAGATTCCCTAGCTCTATGACAACAATGATGAAGATGCTATGACACCTATGACACAAATCAGACCTGAAGGCTGACATATGAAATTTATGACATGTCAGGGCTAAACATATCCTCCAAGAGGGCTCTCAAGGGAGTTAGGGCAGCTAAGATGCTTCCACATGTGATTTGGTGGAAGTGGGAGACTAGGAATTGTTGTACAAGTCGCATTTTTTGGAATCTCTTCCCAACATGAGTTGGAATGCATCTCTTGGAAGGAATTCGACCCATAGAGAACTTGGAAACTTTATAAATTTCAAGAACAAAGAATGAAGGAATCTTTTGATCGTTTGAGAAATTTGCAATTGCATTTGTGAAGAGAGAGAATTAGTGGATGACTAGTTTCTCGCCTTAGCCCATTTCGAGGGTGAAAGATTCCCATCCAAGTTGGTAATTGAAAAGGCCATTCATAACTTTCATTTGGATTTTTAATGGAGTCTTTATTTGCAGGTGTAATCTAGAGGGCATCTCATGGTTTCTTCTAGTGCAGCTCACTCCTTCAACCATTTCCAGTTTTCATGGCATATTCTTGATCCTTGAGGGAGGGCATTTTTGGTGAGCTCTTATACTCTTTGGGAGAGATTCTCATGATCCATTTCTGTTGTAATATGATTAATATACTCTGTTATTCATCTTCATAAAGTTTCAGGTCGAAATACCAAGTGGTTATATGTAAAATTGATTATTAATGAGCAAACAGTGACCATTCCCCTACTAGATTGATGTATGCCAATGTATTGATGATGATTTCAAATGGAATAAAGTTTCTCTGATATATTTAGGATGTATGTACTAGAATTGATGAGTATTACAAGTTTCATGTTTAGCACTTAAGCATTTGGAGCCATCTTGCTCAGTTTTATTTTATTTGAAGGAGATTTAATGCTATTTCCCCCAAGGTTGAATCTATTCTTCTTGCATCTGATTTAAGGGAGTTATGGCAGACATTAAAAGTTGAATGGTGATGCATATGAGTTCATGTTGATGTAATTTATATGTCCCCTACTTCCATTCATCATTTCGAGTTGGATTGAGGGCATTTGGAAAGTCATTTTCATCATCGACCCCTAGGGGATTTGAACCAAAATTTTACTAGTGAAACTCCATACGTTGATCAGATTTGCAAAGTGATTTGCAGAAGTCTCTTTCAATTTATTATCCAGGAATCCTCTTATCTGATGGTATGGGTTGGAGAGCACTCTTAATTGTTGGGGTGCAATACAAGTAATGGGACCCTGGAATAATTTTTGTTTCATTGGTTTCAATTTTTTTTTGGGAAACAAGAAGTATGAGAGATGAATTTCCCACTTAATAAAGTGATTTTTATCAGAGTAGTGCAACAACAAGCATGGTGGTTCCTCTCTAAAATCCTCATGGAATCTCAAAGACTCAAAGTTGGGCAACTCAGTGGAAATTTCAAAGAATTATACAGAAAGCAGGTTCTTCAACACCCATGTTTGAAATTGCTTGAGGAAAAACAATATTGGGAAGGGAGGATTTTTCATGTCCCAAATTTGGCATTGGGTCACAATGGCCTAATCCCAATGACCATATTCATGAGAGTTTGTCAAATTGATGTTAAGGGTCAAAATATTGCATAGGAGGAAAATTACTAGTTTCCTAGGTGGAGGGTGGAAGCTTTGGGATTTGAAATAAGGAGGATAATAAATGATGTTTGCAAATTAGAATGGCATAAATATTTAATAAATAAGCTAAATAAATAAATACAAGGGAAAATCAAAGTGGCAATTTATCATGAAGACACATGGAGGATGTGGGACCCACACAAGCTAGATTTGCCATGCCACATGGCATCCTACTCTTGCCATTTAGAATCCATAAGAAGAAAAATGTTCTTGGGGTGAGTTAGAAGGTCAATATACTTGGCATGAGTCATGTAAGTTCGAATTGGAGTGGAAGAATAACTCCCATGGAAGAGGAAGAGGCAATTTGGAGCTAGTGAGATACTTGGGCTAGATTCCCTAGCTCTATGACAACAATGATGAAGATGCTATGACACCTATGACACAAATCAGACCCTAGGGATGACATATGACATTTACGACATGTCAGGGCTAAAAAATAGCCTCAAAGAGGGCACTCAAGGGAGTTAGGGCAGCTAAGATGCTTCCACATGTGATTTGGTGGAAGTGGGAGACTAGGAATTTTTGTACAAGTGGCATTCTTTCGAATTATTCCCAACTTGAGTTGGAATACATCTGTTTTAAGGAATTCGACCCATAGAGAGCTTGGAAACTTTATAAATGTCAAAAACAAAGAATGAAGGCAACTTTTTATCATTTGAAAACTTTGCAATTGCATTTGTGAAGAGGGAGAGCTAGTGGATGACTTGTTTCTTGCCTTAGCCAATTTCGAGAGTGAAAGATTCCCATCCAAGTTGGTAATTGGAAAGGCCATTCAGACCTTTCATTTGGAGCTTTAGTGGAGTCTTTATTTGCAGGTGTAAGCTACAGGGCAGCTCATGGTTTCTTCTAGTGCAGCTCACTCCTTCAACCATTTCCAGTTTTCATGGCATATTCTTGATCCTTGATGGAGGGCGTTTTTTGGTGAGCTCTTGTACTCTTTGGGAGAGCTTCTCATGATACATTTATATTTTAATATGATTAATATACTCTTTACATCATTTTCAAAAATTTTCAGGTCGAAATACCAAGTGGTTATATGTAAAATTGATTATTAATGAGCAAACAATGACCATTTCCCCAGTAGATTGATGTATGCCAATGTATTGATGATGAATTCGAATGGAAGAATTTTTCTATGATATATTTATGATGCATGGAATCCATTAATGAATATTACAAGTTTCATGTTCAACACTTAAGTATTTGGAGCCATCTTGCTCAGTTTTATTTTATTTGAAGGAGATTTAATGCTATTTCCCCCAAGGTCGAAACTAGTCTTATTGCATATGATTTAAGGGAGTTATAAAAGACATTACAATTTGAATAGTGATGCTTATGAGTTCATGTTGATGTAATTTATATGTACCCTTATTTCATTCATAATTTCGAGTTGGATTGAGGGCATTTGGAAAGTCATTTTCATCAGCTACCCCTAGGGGATTTGAACCACAATTTTACTAGTAAAACTCCATACATTGATCAGATTTATAAAGTGAGTTGCAGAAGTCATGTGATGGTTAAAAGACACCTATAAATACCATTTTTATGTATTAACATCATTCATACACCTACTAGTACAATTTGAGAGCATTTGGAGCTATTTAGAGCCATCTACCATTGGGGGTTTGAAGCTCGAAATTACTAGTAATCTTCCCTACTTTGTCCAGATTGTAAATGAATGTGAAGAAGTGTTTTAAGGGTTTTTAAGTATCCATGAGCCTATTTTATATGTATTAATACCTCTCAAATACCTTCAGGCCCATTATACAATCATTTGGGGTCATTTGGAGACCAAGAGACCAATACTAGTCAAAGAGGAATTGCTAGTCAAACTCCCTATTTTGGACAGAATTATAAGAGGATTTGCAGAAGTAATATAAAGGTCATATATCATCCCTGAAAATCATATTCAAGTACTAATATAATTCATATACCTTCTCAGAATATTTGGGAGCATTTGGAGCAAATTGGAGACCTAGACATCAAAACTAGTCAAAGGCCGAACTAGGGAAAAAAGTGAAAATTTTGCCATTTTAATAAAATTATTAAAAAGGGACATTACAGTGGTATCAGAGCATGGTCCTTGCACCTATGAGTTAATATCATACATTGAATAATAAGTTGCTGCCATGTCTTACTATTATGATGAATCCTATGAGTACAATTCTTATGAGGAATATGCAGATGCTTATGAACAATATGAAGCAGAATGTGAATGGTATGAGGAAGAGGTGCCATTATGAAACACTTCTTACAATTTCAGGAGGAATGAAGATTATTATTATGACCATATGTATGATAAATATGAGTATGTAACACCACCGAAGGATAATTATATGGATGAGTTACAAAGATGGAGAGCAACATATAAAACCTTGCCCCAACAATATCAAAGATATCAAGGATATCTTGCTTCAAAGGAAGATACACAAAATGACATGTCTTTTGAAGACTATGGTAATGCGTTGTTTGCAAATAGAACCACAAATGAAGATGTGGAGTTAGTGAAGAAAGGTTTATGCCCTTCTTGTAAAAAACCTTGGAGATAAAATCATATATGTGTGAGTGAAAGGAGCAATGAAAAATATGAAGCTTCAGGGAATGCAGGTATTTCCATCTGGGGGATGCTTTTTGGGAATTCTTCAAAAATAGATTCCAAAGATATTGATACTAAGGAAAACAAGGGGCAAAATGCATCAGCTTGCTTGAAGGAGCAAAAGGGACAGACATCACAAGAGCACGAATAAGATTCTATTGAAAATATTGAAGATCAATTCGAGACACATTCTACTTTGGACATGAATTAAGGAGCATCTACTGATGGATGCTTGAACTATGAAGGAGTACCTACTGATGGGTGTTCACACCTCTATGTTGGTGACATAGAGATAAATTTTGAAAGTGTTTCTGCAATCCAAACTTCTATTAAACATGAAAATGAAGACCTTGTAGCAGTTGAAGAAGAAACAAGATCAACTTCCCCATCACCACTTGAGCTTCATGAAGTTGGTCCAAGCAAGAAAGAAGAAGATGAGGAGGTTCATTTGCAGGAGCCTCATTTTCTTGAAGGGTCGTTAAAGATGAATGAAAGGAATATCCAAGATTCCCTCAACATTCTCCATGACACTCATGCATTGGTGTCAAATTCTTGTTGGAGAGCTATTTCATTGGAGGAAACATCATTCCTTTAATACATGGAGAAGATTCAAAGAGCAATGTGCCACATAAAAGGTAATTTCATGTCTTTTCTTTTTGATAGAAACCATTTGTTTGAGCTTAGTGAATTGTTACATGATGCATACTTGAAGAATAATGAGGATAATCATAAGCTCACAATTCAAAATGAGCAACTTCTTGAAAAGTTGCAAGATACTTGTTTTTCCTCCTATGTTATAGATTGTCAAATGGTAGATTGTTTGGAGGATTCCAATGACATGGTGGATCATGAGAAATGTTGAAATTTGAATATGCTTGATGTGTTTGAAGATGAACTTGAAGAGATCCAAACACTTGATTTGGTGGAAGAGGAACTTGAATTGTCTCTTGATGAAGGTTATGCAATTTTTAAAGAAGAGCATAATTCCTCTACATTGGAACCAATATATGACAAAGGTTTCACACTTTTGAAGGAGATACATGATACTAGCCATATGGATATTTACCATGATGAAACTTCTACACTTCTTGATAATTTGGGTGAGTTAGTTCATTCTCCTACATCCTACAATTCCATGTTTTGCAACATTAGTCTCAATGAAGTATGGGTGAAAGGTTTATTTTTTATGGTGCCACATGAGGAGTATGGAACTCCTAGATTTACCTTTTATAATGACATGGTTGTGTTAGGATATTTAGACACTTAGGAGTTAGTTAAGATCAACTTGTGTAATATATCCGTTAGGGATAGTGTGTTTCTTTGGTATGCATTAGTATGCATTTGTAAATACTTAATCTGACGGTCACGATATGTTTCCGACATAGAGTGATCCGACGGCTCAACTTCTCTTAGATCAAACCTAACCTTGATCCGTGGCTTAACACCCGATTGGTCCATGATCTCTATTTAAAGAGCATGGAGGGTCATTGTTTAGTTGATCGATTATGAGAAGCTCATTTGTAACTTTCTTTCTTTGCATAATAAATTGTCCTGTAGAAGCTATTTGGCCGGGGCCGTGGAGTGTTTCCCTCAAGAGGGTTTAAACCACGTCAAAACATCGGTGTGTTCATCTGTGATCTGTTTGTGTGAAGTGGTTGCTCTTGGTGTTCGGTCCTTTGGTAGTACCCTGTGTACCCGAACAGGTTGGAGCACATTATTTTTCACATTTGCAGCAGCATCATTTGTTACTTTATGATGACGCACATCTACATGGATGCACCTATGATATGCATTTGAGTCACTTGAAGACTTATGGTTTTTCTTGCTCAACAATTGGTTCATTTGATGTTGGAGGAACTTCATCCAACACTTGGGTGAATAGATTTATGATTGGAGAACATTTTTGTTGGAAGCCACATACCTTGTTATATCTTTATGATTCTCACATTCATGGATGTTAGGGTGAGACTTCTTTGAGTCATTTGAAGTCTCCTTGTTTTTTCTGCTCATTATTTGGTTCATATTTTAGTGTAGATTCTTCATTTACTTCTTGGACGACATAATACATGGCTGAATAATTTGATGCATATCATATCCTTTTGGAGAAACATTATAGGACATGGGATCCTCACTTGTCATTGGAGCAAATTTGATTGGTTACTTACTGATTGTATGCACTTGGAAAATGGTGGTCTACTTGCTTGGAGGTACAGGCACTTTCATGACTCTTTGATGAAGCATCTTCTTGATGTACATTTTCATTATGTTGTTATGTACTTTGATGATATATATTTTGTAGTCATGATGTTTGGAGGAATTCATACAAGAAAATGGGATACAAGAATCCTCTTATCTGATGGTATGGGTTGTGTTATCACTAAACTTGTAAGTGCCCCTAGAGATGGATCCAAGATGGATGGCAGAAGGGATGGGAAACCAAAGAGGTGAAACCAAGATAGCCTCGACTCCCAATGGATGGTTGTCACGCCAATCAAGGAAATCTTCACTTTATGTTATCTAGCCCAAGACAACAAAGGGGGAGACCCAGATCTACTCCCGACAAGAGAGATCAGACCAAGACAACAGATCAAATCAAATGATGATGAAGTACGTAAGGTGTATGGTAGACGCTAGATCTATGAATGAAGTCACAAGGTAAGTAATAGGTTGGATCAAGGGGTTTAGACAATGTAGATTTGGTCCAACATGTTTGTGCAAGTGACTTATGAGGTTTAGAATAAGATCCAGAATCCGGGTACTAGTCAATTGTGAGAAAATCCACTACCTTGGGAACTGTGTCCAATGCAGGGTAGTTAAGGACTGAATTGGGGCTAACCAGTACCAAAAGTGAGCTTGATTGATTAATATGACAATGTCAAGGGTTTCAAGCATCCAAAACAAGGATCACACCACAAGCCAACCCAACAATCCAGGGAAGTCGAATGGGCTTGGAGAAAGATCAGTGCCTTGGGAAGTGGGTCAAATGGAGTCGAATGTCCACCAAATTGTAGATCAGGAATGTTGAGGTGTTGAGTTAGGTGGATCTAAAATATTAGGATAATCCAATGGCTATATCTCAGTAGATCTGATATTGAAATGTGCCACAAAGTGACCCAAGTGGGGCTCAACCCTCAAAATGAGGAATGGGGCCCACAAGGACAAAGTCACTGAAGTGACACACTAGGGGTAGGTTATTGAATGTGTAGATGAAGGATCAAGTGGGATCTCACCTACATGCTAGATCATAGCAAACTCACCTCTCCCAGGAAGTGCGACCTCCCTTGGAGAAGCTTCTTTGCCTTGGGAAATGGGTCAAATGATGGCCAATCCACACCAAACTATAGATCGGAATCGCCATGGATGATATAGAGGTGGGTTTTAAATTTTATACCCAAAATCCAAGTGGATCTTTCTAGATTTGAGAAAATGTAATTAAAATGGGGGTTTTGAAATTATGAGGGTTTGAAGCATTTAGACAAATGGATAGATCACAGAAAGAGAAATTACCTTGAGATCATACCTGAGTGATGAAATGAGATACTTTGTTGTTGAGGAATATTCCCGCAGAGATCAAATGAGAAATTGTTGAATTTGCTTGCCGAAATGATGCCCTAGTCCACAAGTGTGACCTCCTCTACCTGTCAAACCAAGGAAAATCGATTCAATCAGACAGATCAAGTATGGAGGAAATACAAGTGAAATGCAATCATAACATGAAATAGAAGGTCCTGGGACATCAATACTCCATGTTACCAATGAACAAACCCAAGGAAGAAGTAGGGAGGGTCCTCCCCTACCAATACGTCCTCCTCAAATGAATTCGGCCTCCACTTGTAAATGCAAAAAATGTGGTACAAAAATATAGCAAGACAAAATATCCAAGAACCCAGTGCAAAGGAAGAATCAACGAACGAACTCCAAAAGCATTCACCACAACACAACAGATAGATGCAATAATAATTCTCTATTCCAATAATCCAGAGCCAAAAGTCCCCTTTACAATGAGAAGCTCTCTCCTTTAAATAGGAAGGAGCGAGTCCACAATCTAACCACTTTTTTAATGAGGGCTAAGATTAAAATATCAAAACATCTAATCAATGGTTGAGATGAGGTCAACAATACAATACATGGATCACTAATAAAATATAACAATAAGTGGACAAAATTGCCCTAGGAGAGGGGATCCCACCAAATAACGATGACAAAATAATAGATCTATCTTATGGTGGGTCCAAGGGGTAATTTTAGACACCCTTGGTCAATCCCCATAGCACAATATCAATAAAATAATCATCAAAGTACCAAATCGTGCCTCTTTGGACAAATCGTGAGCCTTGGGAGGCTCCAAAAATCATCAGAAAGTTCCACAAGTGATGGATGTGGGTCCCAATAAAGCTGAAATTGCCGGAGAAGGTGTGGAAGACATCCCACTCATCATCATTGATCATCCCATGCCATAAAATTTCCTCAGTAGCCCAAATAAAATTCCTTTGTAGCCATTTTTACCATTTCTTGACTGCCTTGGGAAGTGTGAAACTGCCCAAAATGCCACCTGGAGTGCCTGGCTCAAAAAATAAAAATCACCGAACTGTCTGGGAGGGGGATAATATGGTCATAACAAGTGGTTGGACCACCCCCTCCAAAAATAGCGCTCTAGGTTAACCAATCATATCTCTGCTCTGCTCTGACAGGGCCTCTGACAAGCCAAAACTGCACTAGGATAGCCAATTGAGGTTCAATAATCACTGTAACTACCCGGAACTGAAAACAGACTGTCTCATTGGACTCAGAAGGTCCAAATCCATCTAAGATGTGTACTCATACACCATATAAACATCTTCATGGTCCAAAATAAATACTCATCATATCCGGTAGACCAAATAATAATAATCTGTAAAAGTACTGAAAAGCACAAATCATCATCATAAGCCTGAAACCACTGCATAAGCCCACCATGGTGACCTATACTAGACCATATATCATCTATCTGTAACATCTGAGTTCTGCCACCTCATGTCCTGTGGTTGACTTTTGGTCAAATTGAGGTTTGACCAAGTCAACATGACCAAAATATGACTCAAACTGTCATCAAGCTGCTGCAAGGTGTCAAAGGTTAAAACATGCTTTACAATCCATTCACATAGCAATTATGACAAGTAGCGATCATTACTAGCGATCTAAATCCAAATATAATATGTCATTAATTATTATTTATTACTCAGACAAGACTTTCAAGGTCATACTCACTTTATAGTTGTGATCAGTTTGCTAGTGAAGGGTGAATGCTAAAAATAACATGGCTAAGTTAAAGGATGACTTACTGACTTAACACTGTGACACTTTGGAAATGGAAAAGGGAATACACACCATAGCATATAGTGGACAAGCAACAACATAGGGAATGGCGGTGTCTCACAAATGGATAAGTTGTTCAAAGAGTGTTTATTCACCTTACACTGATGCGCACAATCCATAATACAAATGAGGCCAACAATCTTTTTGATATACAGTTTAAGTTCCATTTCTTTTTGGGCCTAGATTTTCTATAGCCTTTGATCTAGTGTGTGTGTATAAACACATTGCATAGATTTACATTTAATTTAGGATTTTTTGCTGCAGGTGTGTTTTTAAGGCACTTGTTTACCTGAGCACTTCTAGGTGTGTCACAGACACCTTGTTTACCTAGGTATTTACATTTCACAATAGATATAGCATTTGATATTTTGATAGCCATTTTCATTTGGATTTCTTTTCATACAAGATATAACATTTCATTTCCATATTTTGTATTCATGGCAGCACTAAAAGTTTCAGGTTTAGCCAACAACATCTTTAGTGACTAGGGGGAATTCACAAGGAACAATAACTCACCATAGGCAAGTTTTGTCACCAACTCAGAGCCGAGACACAATAAATAGGGAAGCTTATCCAATATAGAGGCTACAGTGGGGGAAAGTCCTCCATGCCACTAGTCAAGTAGTAAATCAAGGTAATGAACAAACTGGGTAAGTCATGGATGGATGAAGATAGTGAATAATGAAACCAACACTAGCAGGCCAAAATATTGTGGGAATGATCACCTCTATTCTCCCTCGGGAGAGTAAAACCAATGAGTATAGGCCAAGAACTTCTAAGCCTGAGTAGGGACAAATATGATATATATATATATATATATAATACAACCAGGTCCACATATCTATATGATCGCAAGATCATGATACTAAATGCTAAGACATGCTAAGAGAATGGAAATAAAAGCAACATAACCACAACACCACAATATACCTGCTGAGTCATATACTTGAAAGATCATCATCTAAACCATCATCCTTCCTCTGAAACTGCTGCTGTAACTTTGGAAACTACTGACTGCTCTATATAAATGGCTAAATAGCTACATCGGTCATCTCTCTGAGTGTCCTGAAACTGAGTCATGGCATGGGGAATAAAACTGTTGTCCAAAGTCTGATAGTGATCCATAATAGATGCTAATCTCAACATCTCAATGCAAGGGAACTGGCTGAATAATGTACTGGAATAAGAAAAATTAAAGTATGGTAGCCCGGCTACTATATATGTGATAACATCTCGCTCCGGCTGGGACAAGTGCTCTGCTGAAAAGAGTACTTGAGAACCTCAGAATCTCTAGTCCTCGAACTCTGCTACTTGAATCTTCGATCTAGCACTCTACCATTTTACTTTCAGCTCTTTTTTTATTATTTTATATATATATATATATGCACCTGTATCTGCATTCACAAACATCAAAATACCTCATGTAGCATGTATGGGAAAAATATAAAATCCAACTGAAATAAAATCTATTCTATAACAGAAATTTAAATGCGGAAAATAAATTTAAATCTACTAACACAACTTTAATAAGTTTGATATTTTATTGTGGAGGAAAAGAAAAATGACAGGTACTCAGTTAAACTAGGAGCTTTAAAAGGAGCTCAGGAGAAAACAAATAAAAGTGTCAGACTCAATGGCTGAAAAGACTAACTACTGCCTAAGTAGGCTTATTCAGTTCCTACCTACTCTAATCTAACCAGTCAAACCAAATGCTAGGTAAAATCATAGATCCAGTGCAACCATTCATCAATTTGACTAATGTTTCTTCCTTTATGTTTTTTAACAGAATAAACCAGGATTAGATTAAATCCTAGTGAAATGAAAATCATTACATTCCTGATTTGTTCAAAATTTGAGAAAGCATTGGAATGGTGCAAGATGAAAACATGCAATGGGGGAGCTTGATTAATGTAAACATCCTCCATCAGAATATTAATCGGATCATAAAAATCATGCAAGTCATTATTCAACATGTACGGAGGGAAAAGAGGAGATAACAAATTCATCTCCACTTATTTCAAATTACTTTCCTCGTCTACTTGACTAGGACACTCAATTCTGACAACTCCAGGAATGATGCATAAACCAAGTAGGGATAAATTGTGAGATAAAATTAAGATCGAGATTAGCCCCACTTGTTGTTTAAAGATGGAGAAACGATGAAATTGATCTTTATATACCCCTTCCAGCCACCAAGAAGATTTAAGAATGTTATTTATCAAAGATGACTGAAAGGGAAAATGAAGCACTTTATCTCCATTCATGCGACAATATATAGACTCTTTATTGAAAATACCAAAAGTAAAAGATTGACCAGACCACAAACTCAAAGAAGATTTGAAAAGCTGGGATGGGAGGGTGGATTGAAGATTTATTGATTTTGCATATTGCCAAAAAGGAAAGAACTTATTGCGAGCACCCATCCCCAAAAATTGAAATAAGCAATCCTGATTTAAATTTGAATTGGAAAAATTATAAACATTGGATGAGTTAAGTGAAGGATTATTTCTGAGTTTCCCATAAACATTAAGATATTGGTTTGAATATTTGATTAAGGAAAACTCTTGATTAGTTTCATTCACCAACCCGTCCTCATCATGAGATTTCTCTTCAATTGATTTATCACTAAATTCATATGATGATAATTTATCAGGAATCACATCGACAAACTGATTAACAACCATTTGATCATTTTCATAAAATTGATCTCTAAAAATAGGATGATCATTGGTTTCTAAAGAAACTTGGTTGTTGTCCCCACTTTCTTCTTCTTCTATGTCATGGTCAGAAAAATCATTAATTACACAAGGATTATGAAAATGGATCTCAAAAATATTTTCAAAAGATTCACTAATGGAAGAGTCAACCATGGATGCTTCCTGATGGAAATAATTTGAATCATCCTCCTCATCTGAGACTTCTTCAGGTAATGAGGACAAGACCTCACGAGGCTCAATTAGCTCAGGAAAAGAGGAATCAATTTCATAAGGACAGTCATTAGTTAATTCATTATTGGTGTTTTGATCATCTTCATCAAATTGATTTTCATCGAGACACTCATTTTCTGATTGTTCTTCCATAGTTTCATTAATGTTTTTGCCCCACTCATGTATTAACAAATCCATAAACATGTCATACCCAGTGATGGATCCTGGGGATAAATGATCAAACCACAGTCGGGAATCCCCTTCTAGGGAAGCACTAAGGGCTCGCATATAAACATCCTCACCATCAGCACCCATAAATTCCATATGGTCCCAGAGGGCATCCAAATGACTTTCAATAGATGTTCCATTACTTCCATCAAAATGAGGCAACCCCCTGATGTACCCATTTGGCATAAGATGAGGTGCCCCATATATTTCTGAAAAATCAAAAGGAGATGGCTTGGGTTTCCTAAAAGTTCTAGTTGCTTGAGCCAGGCAAGGATCATTTACCAAAAGCCTTGGCTGAGTTTGATATTTTCTAATTGGTTCACTTGGGATTTTTGGGGAAAAGTTATTAGATGAATGAGGTGAATGATGGGTATCATAAGAATCTTGATATGCAGGTTCATACCCATAATTATTTTGATAATTATCCTCATACCTAAATCTCGAATTTCTTTCAATAAAATCTTTTAAAATTCTTGAGTCCATTATGAATTATTTAGATTCTTAGCGGATTATATACATGGGTTCGCTTCTCAGAAGAGTCGCGGGGTGGAGTCGCCAGGTGAACCACACAAGTAATTCACCAAGATGAAATGTATTGTAAGGATGCACATGATCTCGCTCCTCAGCGGAGTCACAATTCGGAGTCGCCAGGTATACTTTAAAACTCTTCTACCAAGATGTATGTCGTTTGAAGTGCAGGGAGAGAGTAAGTCAAACACAGATGGATATGGTTTAATTAAGAATTGAAATAATACCCATCTAGATTTAATCCGGATGCGATAAGATATGAGTTATACATGGATAATCGCAGACACCTAAGGTAAGCCTCTACCTCCCCGATAACGGCGCCAAAATGTTAGCAAAGAGAACTGGAGTATAGCTTAAAGAATATATGTCGAACCAGGGTAGGCCTCTACCTTCCTTGGCAACGACGCCATAATGTTATCACCAAACTTGTAGGTGCCCCTAGAGATGAATCCAAGATGGATGGCAAAAGGGATGGGAAACCAAAGAGGTGCAACCAAGATAGCCTCGACTCCCAATGGATGGTTGTCACGTCAATCGAGGAAATCTTCACTTTATGTTATCTAGCCCAAGACAACAAAGGGGGAGACCCAGATCTACTCCCGACAGGAGAGATCAGACCAAGACAGCAGATCAAATCAAATGATGATGAAGTACGTAAGGTGTATGGTAGACGCTAGATCTATGAATGAAGTCACAAGGTAAGTAATAGGTTGGATCAAGGGGTTTAGATAATGTAGATTTGGTCCAACATGTTTATGGAAGTGACTTATGAGGTTTAGAATAAGATCCAGAATCAGGGTACTAGTCAATTGTGAGAAAATCCACTACCTTGGGAACCGTGTCTAATGCAGGGTAGTTAAGGACTGAATTGGGGCTAACCAGTACCAAAAGTGAGATTGATTGATTGATATGACAATGTCAAGGGTTTCAAGCATCCAAAACAAGGATCACACCACAAGCCAACCCAAAAAACCAGGAAATTCGAATGGGCTTGGAGAAAGATCAGTGCCTTGGGAAGTGGTCCAAATGGAGTCGAATGTACACCAAATTGTAGATCAGGAATGTTGAGGTGTTGAGGTAGGTGGATCTAAAAGATTAGGATAATCCAATGGCTAGATCTTAGTAGATCTGAGATTGAAATGTGCCACAAAGTGACCCAAGTGGGGCTCAACCCTCAAAATGAGGAATGGGGCCAACAAGGTCAAAATCACTGAAGTGGCAGACTAGGGGTAGGTTATTGAATGTGTAGATGAAGGATCAAGTGGGATCTCACCTACCCAGGTGCTAGATCCTAGCAAACTCACCTTTCCCAGGAAGTGCGACCTCCCTTGGAGAAGCTTCTTTGCCTTGGGAAATGGGACAAATGATGGCCAATCCACACCAAACTATAGATACGAATTGCCATGGATGATATAGAGGTGGGTTTTAAATTTTATACCCAAAATCCAAGTGGATCTTTCTAGATTTGAGAAAATGTAATTAAAATGGGGGTTTTGAAATTATGAGGGTTTGAAGCATTTAGAAAAATGGATAGATCACGGAAAGAGAAATTACCTTGAGATCATACCTGAGTGATGAAATGAGATACTTTGTTGTTGAGGAATATTCCCGCAGAGATCAAATGAGAAATTGTTGAATTTGCTTGCTGAAATGATGCCTTAGTCCACAAGTGCGACCTCCTCTACCTGTCAAACCAAGGAAAATCGATTCAATCAGTCAGATCAAGTATGGAGGAAATACAAGCGAAATGCAATGATAACATGAAATAGAAGGTCCTGGGACAGTAATACTCCCTGTTACCAATGAACAAACCCAAGGAAGAAGTAGGGAGGGTCCTCCCCTACCAATACGTCCTCAAATGAATTCGGCCTTTTCCTGTAAATGCAAAAAACGTGGTACAAAAATATAGCAAGACAAAATCTCCAAGAAACCAGTGCAAAGGAAGAATCAACGAACGAACTCCAAAAGCATTCACCACAACACAACGGATAGATGCAATAATAATTCTCTATTCCAATAATCCAGAGCCAAAAGTCCCCTTTACAATGAGAAGCTCTCTCCTTTAAATAGGGAGGAGTGAGTCCACAATCTAACCACTTTTTAAATGAGTGGCTAAGATTGAAAGATCAAAAGATCTAATCAATTGTTGAGATGAGGTCAACAATACAATACATGGATCACTAATAAAATATAACAATAAGTGGACAAAATTGCCCTAGGAGAGGGGATCCCACCAAATCATGATGACAAAATAATAGATCTAGCTTATGGTGGGTCCAAGGGGTAATTTTAGACACATTTGGTCAATCCCCATAGCATAATATCAATAAAATAATCATCAAAGTACCAAATCGTGCCTCTATGGACAAATCGTGAGCCTTGGGAGGCTCCAAAAATCATCAGTAAGTGCCACAAGTGATGGATGTGGGTCTTGATGAAGCCGAAACTGTCGGAGAAGGTGTGGAAGATATCCCACTCATCATCACTGATCATCCCATGCCATAAAATTGCCTCAGTAGCCCAAATCGAATTCCTTTGTAGCCATTTTTACCATTTCTGGACTGCCTTTGGAAGTGTGAAACTGCCCAAACTGCCACCTGGAGTGCCTGGATCCAAAAATAAAAATCACCAAACTGTCTGGGAGGGGGGTAATATGGTAATAACAAGTGGTTGGACCACCCCTTCCAAAAATAGCGCTCTAGGTGAAGCAATCATATCTCTGCTTTGCTCTGACAGGGCCTCCGACAAGCCAAAACTGCACTAGGGTAGCCAACTGAGGTTCAATCATCACTGTAACTGCCCAGAACTGAAAATAGATTGTCTCATTGGACTCAGAAGGTCCAAATCCATCTAATATGTGTACTCATACACCATATAAACATCTGCATGGTCCAAAATAAATACTCATCATATCCGACATACCAAATAATAATAATCTGTAAAAGTGTTGAAAAGCATAAATCATCATCATAAGCCACCAGACCATATATCATCTATCTATAACATCTGAGGTATACCACCTCATGTCCTGTGGTTGACTTTTGGTCAAACTGAGGTTTGATCAAGTCAACATGACCAAAATATGACTCAAACTGGCATCAAGCTGCTGCAAGGTGTCAAAGGTTAAAACATGCTTTACAATCCATTCACATAGCAATTATAAAAAGTAGCAATCATTACTGGCAATCTAAATCCAAATTTAATATTTCATTAATTATTATTTATTACTTAGACAAGACTTTCAAGGTCATACTCACTTTATGGTTGTGATCAGTTTGCTAGTGAAGGGTGAAGGCTAAAAATAACATGGCTAGGTTAAAGGATGACTTACTGACTTAACACTGTGACACTTTGGAAATGGAAAAGAGAATACACACCATAGCATATAGTGGACAAGCAACAACACAGGAAATGGAGGTGTCTCACAAATGGATAAGTTGTTCAAAGAGTGCTTATTCACCTTACAATGATGTGCACAATCCATAATACAAATAAGGCCAGCAATCTTTTGAATATAGAGTTTAAGTTCCATTGCTTTTTGGGCCTAGATTTTCCATAGCCTTTGAGCTATGTGTGTTTATAAACACATTGCATAGATTTACATTTAATTTAGTCTTTTTTGCTGCAGGTGTGTTTTTAAGGCACTTGTTTACCTGAGCACTTCTAGGTGTGTCACAGACAACTTGTTTACCTAGGTATTTACATCTCACAATAGATATAGCATTTGATATTTTCATAGCCATTTTCATTTGGATTTCTTTTCATATAAGATATAACATTTCATGTCCATATTTTGTATTCATGGCAGCACTAAAAGTTTCAGGTTTAGCCAACAACATCTTTAGTGACTAGGGGGAATTCACAAGGAACACCAACTCACCATAGGCAAGTTTTGTCACCAACTCAGAGCCGAGACACAATAAACAGGGAAGCTTATCCAATATAGAGGCTACAGTGGGGGAAGGTCCTCCATGCCACTAGTCAAGTAGTAAATCAAGGTAATGAACAAACTGGGTAAGTCATGGATGGATGAAGATAGTGAATAATGAAACCAAGACTAGCAGGCCAAAATATTGTGGGAATGATCACCTCTATTCTCCCTCGGGAGAGTAAAACCAATGAGTATAGGCTAAGAACTTCTAAGTCTGAGTAGGGAAAAATATGATATATATATATATATATATATATATATATATATATATATATATATATAATACAACCAGGTCCACATATGTATATGATCGCTAGATCATGATACTGAATGCTAAGACATGCTAAGAGAATGGAAATAAAAGCAACATAACCACAACACCACAATATACCTGCTGAGTCATATACCCGAAAAATCATCATCTGAACCATCATCTGTCCTTTGAAATTGCTGCTGTAACTCTGGGCACTACTGACTGCTCTGTATAAATGGATAAATAGCTACAATTGTCATCTCTCTGAGTGTCCTGAAACTCAGTCATGGCATGGGGAATAAAACTGCTGTCCAAAGTATGATAGTGATCCATAATAGATGCTCATCTTAGCATCTCAATGCAAGGGAACTGAATTAATAGTGTACTGGAATCAGAAAAATAATGTATGGTAGCCCGTGTACTATATATGTGATAACATGTTGGAGAGCACTCTTAATTGTTGGGGTGCAATAGAAGCAATGGGACCCTGTAATAATTTTTGTTTCATTGGTTTCAATTTTTTTTGGGAAACAAGCAGTATGGGAGATGGATTTCCCACTTAATAAAGTGATTTTTATCAGAGTAGTGCAGTAGCAAGCATGGTGGTTCCTCTCTAAAATCCTCATGGAATCTTGAAGACTCAAAGTTGGGCAACTCAGTGGAAACTTCAAAGAATGATACAGAAAGCAGGTTCTTCAACACCCATGTTTGAAATTGCTTGAGGACAAGCAATATTGGGAAGGGAGGATTTTTCATGTCCCAAATTTGGCATTGGGTCACAATGGTCTAAGCCCAATGACCATATTCATGAGAGTTTGTCAAATTGATGTTAAGGGTCAAAATATTACCTAGGAGGAAAATTACTAGTTTCCTAGGTGGAGGGTGGAAGCTTTGGGATTTGAAATAAGGAGGATAATAAATGATGTTTGCACATTAGAATGGCATAAATATTTAATAAAGAAGCTAAATAAATAAATACAAGGGAAAATAAAAGTGGCAATTGATCATGAAGACACATGGAGGATGTGGGACCCACACAAAGTAGATTTGCCATGCCACATGGCATCCTACTCTTTCCATTTCGAATCCATAAGAAGACAAATGTTCTTGCGGTGAGTTAGAAGGTCAATATACTTGGCATGAGTCATGTAAGGTCGAATTTGATTGGAAGAATAACTCCCATGGAAGAGGAAGACACAATTTGGAGCTAGTGAGACACTTGGGCTAGATTCCCTAGCTCTATGACAACAATGATGAAGATGCTATGACACCTATGACACAAATCAGACCTGATGGCTGACATATGACATTTATGACATGTCAGGGCTAAAAATAGCCTCCAAGAGGGTGCTCAAGGGAGTTAGGGAAGCTACGATGCTTCCACATGTGATTTGGTGGAAGTGGGAGACTAGGAATTGTTGTACAAGTGGAATTCTTTGGAATCTCTTCCCAACTTGAGTTGGAATGCATCTCTTGGAAGGAATTCGACCCATAGAGAGCTTGAAAACTTTATAAATGTCAAGAAAAAATAATGAAGGCAGATTTTGATCATTTGAGAAATTTGCAATTGCATTTGTGAAGAGGGAGAGCTAGTGGATGACTAGTTTCTTGCCTTAGCCAATTTCGAGGGTGAAAGATTCCCATCCAAGTTGGAAATTGGAAAGGCCATTCAGACCTTTCATTTGGATATTTAGTGGAGTCTTTATTTGCAGGTGTAAGCTACATGGCAGCTCATGGTTTCTTCTAGTGCAACTCACTCCTTCAACCATTTCCAGTTTTGATGGCATATTCTTGATCCTTGAGGGAGGGCGTTTTTGGTGAGATCTTGTACTCTTTGGGAGAGATTATCATGATCCATTTATGTTATAATATTATTAATATAATCTGTTCTTCATCTTCAGAAAGTTGTAGGTCGAAATACCAAGTGGTTATATGTAAAATTGATTATTAATGAGCAAACAGTGACCATTCCCCCACTAGATTGATGTATGCCAATGTATTGATGATGATTTCAAATGGAAGAATGTTTCTCTGATATATTTATAATGTATGGACTTCCATTGATGATTATTACAAGTTTCATGTTCAACACTTAAGCATTTGGAGCTATCTTGCTCGATTTTATTTTATTTGAAGGAGATTTAATGCTATTTCCCCCAAGGTCGAAACTAGTCTTCTTGCATCCGATTTAATGGAGTTATAGAAGACATTAAAAGTTGAATGGTGATGCATATGAGTTCATGTTGATGTACTTTATATGTCCCCTTCTTCCATTCATAATTTCGAGTTGGATTGAGGGCATTTGGAAAGTCATTTTCATCATCTACCCCTAGAGGATTTGAACCACAATTTTACTAGTAAAACTCCATACATTGATCAGATTTACAAAGTGAGTTGCAGAAGTTGTGTGATCGTTAAAAGACACCTATAAACACCATTTTTATGTATTAACATCATTCATACACCTACTGGTACAATTTGAGAGCATTTGGAGCTATTTAGAGCCATCTACCATTGGGGGTTTGAAGCTCGAAATTACTAGTAATCTTCCCTACTGTGTCCAGATTGTAAATGAATGTGCAGAAGTGTTTTAATGGTTTTTAAGTATCCATTATCCTATTTTATATGAATTAATACCTCTCAAATACCTTCATACCCATTATACAATCATTTGGGGTCATTTGGAGACCAAGAGACCAATATTAGTCAAAGATGAATTGCTAGTCAAACTCCCTACTTTGGACAGAATTAAAAGAGGATTTGCAGAAGTAATCTAAAGGTCGTATATCATCCCTGAACATCATATTAAAGTCCTAATATCAGTCATATACATTCTCAGAATATTTGGGAGCATTTGGAGCAAATTGGAGACCTAGACATCAAAATTAGTCAAAGGACGAACTAGGGAAAAAAGTGAAAAATTTGCCATTTTAGTAAAATTATTAAAAAGGGACATTACATTCTCCCTTGTGGTTTCCCAAGATAAAATCTGTGTCTCTTTGTTTCTGTGCATGGTTGTCTTTCAGTGATTTTATTATGTTTCCGCTGCAAATAATGAAAGTTATACTTCTATATTAAAAAAATCTAACATGGTATCAGAGCAATACTGAATATATGCCATTGCTGGAAACTAGGGCATCCATGTTTGGACCCTTCTCTCCATAGATTTACTTTAAAAGAGAAATTGTGAAACTCACCCTAGGAGGGCACACTTTTCTGTGGAGGAAAATTCCAGTTTGGTGAATTTTTAGCTTTGACCTAATTTTAATGAAATTGGGAAATTAGGGTTTCAAATTTTGAGTTTTTTTGTCCACATATCTAGAAGAAAAGGAGGGCCATTCAACTCACCCTAGGAGGGTGCACCTATCCATGGAAGCACATTTCAGATCTGAGAATTTTCAATTTTGATCTATTCTCTATCGGAACCGAGAAACTAGGGCTTCCAGTTTTGAGTTGTTCTATCCACAATATTAATTAAAAAATAGTGTTTTGGAAATATCCTAAGGAGGGTGAATCTTTCCTTGGGATCATATCTTTCATTTGACAAACTTCAATCTTGACCTAACTCCTGCTAGGGTTTTTGGACCAGATCTTAGATTTCAACATTTGACAAGTTTGTTTCAGAAAAGAAGACATGTTGAATTGTGTGTAGAGAAAGAGGAAGAAGGATCTTTCACATATTTAGTGCTTCAAATGTGAGAATCACGGTCACTACGCTTGACATTGTCCTTTTTTGAAGAAGAGAAAGCAACATGCGTCAACAACCAGTGTTGATGAATCTCCATCGAAGAAGACAAAAGGAGATGATCTCGAGGAAAGCGCAGAAGATCACCGGAAGGAGTATTTCTTCTAGTACACCCTATGTGTGCACCAATGATTGCATTATCTCTCGATGATGTGATTGGCATTGGTGTTATATGAAGATCTAAGTTGTACTTTTCGATGAGCTTCCGATAAGAAAGAAGATAGATATTTGAGGACTCATGTGATGAATAAGGAGGAGCAGGAGGCTCCTAGTTTAGCTATTCAATCCTAAAAAAGAAATCAATGATAAAAGATAAGTATTTAATGTTTTGAGTAATAAGTTTTTTGTCATGTGATATGATTATGCAATACATTCATAAAATTGTGCATTGGACAATAGATTTATGATGAGCATATGATACAATTTTTCTTTTATGCATTTATATATGACTGATATTGATGATCAATAGGCTCATGTAGTGCATATGATCGAGTGAATAGCCTATAGTGCTGCACAACATCCCATGAGCCCTTGATGGAGCTAGTTTAGTATGAAACCTCTTTGATAACATAATGAGAGCAATGCACGCTCTTGATAGTGTGTTCTGGTGAAGATGGAAGGCATCCATATAGTTACCAAGTGTGTTTGGGATATGGATGGGTGTTGTGATGAAACATTGGATAAGATGCTTACATAACTGTGTGAATTGTTGCCATTGCATTGAAATGTCAATACGATCTGACTGAATTTCATGATTATGCAATGTTGCGGACTATTGGACTGAAATTGACTTGTAGGAAATAAAATGTTCTATGGCCTACAAGAGAAGGATGATGATACTTGTTCAGAAGAACAAGTGATGACTGTTCAGGTGCAAACAGAGTAGGATGGATTTTGTGACAGAGGGAGAAACTACAGTGGAAGTGATGCTTGAAGACATATGTGATGTTTGCATCGGGCATGTGTTCCCCATTATTTGGATAGGGGTGAATGGCCTGGAGGCATGGTTGTATCTTCTCTTGGACACCCTGTGATGGGGTGGGGAGATTGGTCCTTGCATGATGAGTAGTGTTGTGGCATTGGGAATTCCCTCGGTATTATCCATGTGGCTTGGCTAGAGGTGAATAGATCAGAGTAGGGAGGTGCCTTCTTCCGGACATCTTGTGACGGGGTGGGAAGATTATTCCTCAGTTGCACACACTATCATCCTAGAGGATGAGCTTCAAGCATTTCCCAGTGTTGGCCATGAGACTTGGCTAGGGGTGGTTCAAGTGGGACAGTTCCTTCTATTGGAAACCCTATGACGGGGTGGAGATATTAGTCCCTAAGATGACTTAGAACGGGCAGTGTCTTCTCTCAGAAATCCTATGACGAGGTGGAGGGATTAGTTCCTAAATGCTCGAAGCAGGGCAGTGCCTTCTCTTAGAAACCCTGTGACGAGGTGGGGATATTAGTCCCTAGATGCTCATGCACTCATGAAAGTGCATAGATTTAGCAATGAGACTTGGCTAAGAGGCCTTGAAACCATCAACTTGATACAAGCTTGTGATCAAACTTTCCTTGAAATGTTTCGTTGAAGACTAGTCATGGTGTGAAACCTTTGAAGAAATACAAGATGTGCTCGGGTAGAATGAGCAAGAAGAATACCTCCTTCATTGAGAGAGAGTGTTCTCCTTGAGATAGGGAGAATGGTGTGACTCTCCCTTATGAGAGGGAGAGAGAGGGAGATGAATAATATTTCAGACTCCTTGATGGACTGAGTTGAGTTGTTGACTCCTTAATGGACCGGGTTTAGTTGTTACTTGATGACTCCCAGATGGACTGGGTTGAGTTGTTGAATCCTTGATGGATTGAGTTGAGTTCTTACTTATTGAATCCCTGATGGACTGGGTTGAGTTGTTGACTCCTCAATGGAATGAGTTGTGTTGTTACTTGTTGACTCCTCAATGGACTAGGTTGAGTTGTTGACTCTCCAATGGACTGGGTTGAGTTGTTGAATCCTCGATGGTTTGAGTTGAGTTGATGACACTTCTCGATGGATTGAGTTGTGCTGGAAGACCTTTCTTATGATGACGAGATGTTCAAGACAAGGCGTGACGCTAATATGATATTAATATGTGTTCTAGCATGATGATGCCTCCCTAGCTAAGAGGGAGTGTTGGTTTTGTAGCTATATGAGGCCTAGAGATAATAATAATAAAGGTTGGTCTAGAGATAATAATAATAAAAGTCGGCCTAGGATGACTTCTCTTCTAGCATAATAATATTACTTTTATTATTATTATCTCTAGGACGACTTTTATTATTTTTATCAATAGCTACATGAGACATCTATTATCAATAGCTGCATGATTCATCCTCACACCAAGTCGGCCTAGAGATAATAATAATAAAAGTAATATTATTATGCTAGAAGAGAAGTCGACCTAGACAAGGAACACAAGTCAACCCCACTAGATGAAAAAGTTCATCCTCAAACCAGTATAAATAGAAGTGATTCCTCATTCATTTGACGATCAAGCAAGTTCGCTCCAGAAGAAGAAGGAAGTACACAAGAGAGAAAGGAAAGCTAATTCTGGGGTTTCTATCTTTGGAGATTTGATTCTTTGGTTTATCTTCATCTTGGTTATGTATCTGGATGTATCTTGTATCTTGAACTGATATCTTTGAATAAGAAAATGTTGCTGGCTTTTCTCCCTTGTGTTTTCCCAGGATAAAATCTTTGTGTCTCTTTGTTTTTGTGCATGGTTATCTTTCAGTGATCCTATTTTGTTTCTGCTGCAAATAATGAAAGTTATACTGCTATATTAAAAAAATCTAACATTATTATCTACATCTCCTCCATCTTCTTTCCTCGTCAAACTTCTAGTTCCCGTGTTTCCAACTTCATTAGGATGGACACTTTCAAGTGTCTCTGTGATCGACTTTGAAACTTTTTGTGAAATTCCATGTTGCTTAGCTGGTGGTGCTTCATTTTCTTCAAGATTCATTCTCCCAATCCTTTCAATCACATCATCCATTTGAACCTCTTGTTTTGGTGAAGTGGCATGAATTTATTCATTAGTGGGAGATAGTGTTGCAAAAGGATATTTTGAATATTGATCCAAGATACGGATCCTCCCTTCAAGATGTGGAATTTCATTATCAAATTCATGAAATGTCTTTACATGGGTAAATTTATCTAGACGATTATGCTGCCTCTCAATCGACTTATCATTTTTATTCATTTCAAGAAAAATACCATCTCTAGAAAGTATAAACTTTTTTTTTACCTCATCATAAAGATGATATGCCTTGGTGGTGTTTGAATACCCCAAGAAGATGCACTTCCAACTTCATGCACTGAGCTTGTTTATTTGTTCCTTTGGAATAAGGAAAAACAAGTGGAACCAAAGACCTTGAGATGACTTGTTGAAGGAATGCGACCATACCAAATATATTATGGAGTCTTGTTTTCCATAACATGAGTTGGACTTCTATTTCTCAAATAAACTATACATAAAATTGCATCACTCTAAAACATCAATTTCACATTCTTGAAAAATAGCATAGAGCGTACCATATTCAAGAGTGTTATGTTCATTCTTTCTACTACACCATTATGTTGAAGATTGTATGGAACTATAGTTTGATGCCTAATCCCATTTTGACGAAGAAATTTTTCAAATTCTTCATAATTTTATTCTTTTCCATTATCAGTATGAAGAGTACCAACGCAAGATTGTGAGTCATTTCAATCCATACATGAAATTTTTTGAATGCTTCATATGCCTCAGGCTTTTTCTTTAGTAAATAGATCCAACACATCCTAGTGTAATCATCAACAAAATTCATGAGATATTTATTACCATTTGCAGAAGGAATGGGCATGGGGCCACATAGGTCAGAGTGTATCAACTCTAACTTTCTACATGCTCTGAAATTTGACTAATGAAAGGGTTGCTTACTATGTTTTCCGAGAAAATAAGCATCGTACCATTTCAACTTCTTTGGAATGGTGGGTAGACCATAAACACTATTTTTTTTCAACAATTAGAGACTACAATAATTGATGTGTCCATATCTAGCATGTCATAAAATACTGGAAGACAATGTACCTTCTTCATGTTGAGAGAGGTAGACAAAATTCTAAGCTCTTGTAGATATTCGTTTCAACTTCAACAATTTCTCATCTTCATATTTGGTCATGACGACCTGGTTGTTAGAGGATCTCCTTATCTCAACTATCCCATCGAACATGTGGATGGAATGGCCTTGCTGTCGAATATACACCAGGGACATCAAGTTTCTCTACAAATATAGAATATAGAGAACATTATCCAACATAATGTCAAATAATATAAACAGTTTGAGCTTGATAGAGCCAATTCCCTTGGGCTTGAGGCTAGAGTTATATGCAAAATATACTACACTATCTACATTGTCATCCAATTCTTCAAAAAATATCTCCTAAATGTCATGTAGGAGGTTGCACCAGTGTCGAGCATCCAAGTATCTCTCCAAGATGCAAATGAAGTATTGAATGTGACTTCATTTATTCCAACATTACAATTAGAAACAATAAAGTGAGAAGATTCAGGGGCTTTACGAATCTCATGAGATTTACCTTTTTCTTCTTTTTCTGGTTATGCTTCTCTTTAATCGTCTCCCATGGAGCCCAAAAATTATCTACGTCATGTCCATTCTTTCCACAGTGAAAATCAGGTCTTTTGTTGTGATTGTTTCTACCGCCCTACCCCACCTTTGAAGTTATTTCTTCCACGTCCTCTTATTATTTTCTCCTTTAGATGAATCATTTGAATGATTCTTCCCTTTCTGGGCAAGGTACAAGGTATCTCTAGTGGGATAATTTGTACTCTTTCTGAAGGCCCTCTCTCTTTTGCAATCTTCTCCACCAGAGTGTCAAAGGCGAGGTCTTTCAATTTACCACTAGCTTGAAGTGATTCCAGGTAGCGTGAATATGTGGGGTAGAGGAATTTGATGAAGGCAGTGAGAGCAAGGTCTACCTTTACATCAATGGCATTGATGTCATGCATGATTGCGCTGATCTTAGATGCAATAATCGTGGGATCATTGTCCTTCAATTCTAGGTTGAATAACTCTTCACTTATTGTAGCAATGATCAATGAATATGCCTCCTTGTCTCTACTCTTCCATATGGTGAGCTCTTTCTCTGTTGTCTTGGTGTAGTGATCATTGGGTCATATGGTGAGCTCTTTCTCTATTTTTTTGGTGTAGTGATCATATGGCCATATGTTGTTTCAACAATTTCCCCTTCGCAAATGCCACCCCATAGATCATTGAAGATGAGAATGTGCTTGATCTTTTTGAACCATTCTAAGTAGTTATCTTTTCTAATGAGCACTTCCACAACGAGTAGTGCAAATAATACAAGGTTCAGGTCTCTACAAACATTTACAGTCTATTGAAATGTTGCAAAAACAAATAGATAATTTCTAACTATATATAAGTTTACAATGTTTGTAGAAAGCTTGCAATACAGTTATATTGTAGTACAATATTCAAATTTTGTAGTTTGGCACTAGATTCTATGATATGTAATATGCTCTTTTTGAGCAAAAGAAAGTATTTTCATAAGAGTCTAACACCTTGTTACAAAGAATTCAATGTCCAATCAAGGCGATTAACTAAAAAATAAAACAAAGGTTCAACTCTAGAAACTTTGTTTATTCCAGACTCTCCTTGTATTGTTTATTGAGTCACTATTCATTGTTGGATTGCATACTACCATTGTGCCATACAGAGCAGTATATTAGATCCATTTTAGATTCCCATATATTCACCGCTGGGATTTGAAATAAAAACAAAAAAGTGAAAAACATATATATAGACTTCATCTAGTTGTGATTAGAATTTATGAAGTACTTATAGATAAGAGATCAAAACCTGGATTCAAATTTAGGTTTCTACAAACCCAATCTAATCATACGTTGTGCAATATACCTCCCCCGTGGGCTTGCTTAGTGGGCGCACTTGGTCAACTTGCTTATGATCTATTCTTATGTTAGATAACACATCATGATAAATATATGAAAAAGATAAAGAAAGACATGAAGACGAACAATTGCAGAAAAGACATTACATTAATGAGCAATTAAGCTATCTTTAATATGTACATAGATGCACATATATATATTACAAAAACACCATAAATTTTCATGTAACCGAATAACAGTTAGGTAAACTAACGAACTGGGATTAGAGTCTTTAACATCCTCCCTTAATCATAAGTTTGTTAGTGCCTGAAAAACTGTCACTACTTGAAAATCAACAAAGTGTCAAGCAAATTCAGAGAGCAGAAAACTCAAGAAGGTCAGCTACAAATGGCTGAAAATCCCGCTGAGCAAAATATAGCAGAAGATGAAGACTTCTACTAAATTGCATGGTTTCCAGTTGACCATAAAATATCCAAGGAGAGAAACAACTGTATATGTTCTCTGAAAATTTAAATGCAGAACCTCGTGTCTTCTGCTTAATTGGTGGTTCTAGGATGACCACAAACCATGAAAACAACAATGATGTCGTTTTAGGATTACCATAAACCATATCAGGAACAAGGCTGCATACTTGTTTCCCATTTGTTCACAAGCTCACAACAAAAACTTGGAACTTGACTTCAAATTGTAGATGTTATTCCCCCCTGTCAGGGACAAGTTATCAACTGCAAAAAAAATCATTCGACTGCATTAACTTCATTTGACTGCTAAAATGTATGAGCTTAAACAAGTTCAAAATGATTACTTGGTCCTTCAATCACAAACTACTGAAATTTCTGAACAGAAACAGGTTCAGAATGGCTTTTCTTTTGCTGCAAGTCTTCTTTCACCCTTTTACAAGAACTCAACAGAAGGGTGTTGGGTTCAACCAATAATGCACCCAAATACAATCATACTTCAATTCAA
Organism: Larix kaempferi; assembly: GCA_027924585.1. Lineage (NCBI taxonomy): Eukaryota > Viridiplantae > Streptophyta > Pinopsida > Pinales > Pinaceae > Larix > Larix kaempferi. The sequence goes on from BSBM01000099.1 coordinate 13,548,842, forward strand.
CATAATAACACTGATACTCACAAACACAATACTAAGTACCAAAAAGTTTGCAAAAACACATAATGCAAGGATAAAAATCTGAACATGCACAAGTTTAGAAAAGAGGAGTTGAATTGTTCTTAAAAATATGGATGCTGGAAATTGTCTTGATTTCTCTGGCAATGGCTGCAATCTTCAATCTGTACTCAATAATGCTGCAAATGTTGTTGCTTGTTGCGAATTTGGTGTCAACACAAGACACTTTGCCACGATATTTCCTCCATGTCAACGTTCATTAGTACTTCAGGGTTCATTCCAACTCTTAAAACTTAGTTTTTTCTGGAAATTGTATTTATTTCAACCAGATTCTTCTTTCATCAAAATGCCTTTCACAAAATAACTTAATCTCTGTAATATGCATACCTTGAAATCTTACTTAAATCGCCTATTTGGTTCAAGTTTCTAGAAAATCGAAGCCAACTTCACAACCTTTTACAGATACCTCTTACAAGGCTGCTTTGAAATGCATTCGGCTATGTCCTCCTTCACAAGAGACTTCATTCCTTCACAATGATGTCTTCTTCAACTGCCCAACTGCAGTGTTTTCTATTCCTTAAACAACCCTTTCATACGCGGGTTTCTTTGTGCAAGTAGAGTTTTGACCTGGTCTTTTCTGGAGATCTCAAATCAATTCTCCTCTTCAACATATATGTAATCCTCACACCGAATTTCTCCTCACATATACGGATCTTGGCGGCTTCAAACTATTCAAACGAAACTAATCAATGGCGGTTTCCATACCTTGCAGATTCTTTCTTGACTGCATACACAGAACACAATCTTTTCTGAACAGGAACTTGCAATCTCGTCCACCTTAAGTTTATACCATCAACGCAGGCTGCACAGTAAAGAAAAACCCAAAACTCCACACATTCAGACTCAAATCATCATTCAAATTGCAAGATTACCCAAATGCATTCAACTGGTTTTCAAAGGAACCACGATTCCAGAAATCGATTTTCTATAGCAGCACCTTCACCTCTAGTTCCAAAAACTTAATTTACGCAAGAACTAATCAAATGAAATAACAATGGATTGTTCCACTGTTAGTTGTTCGTGGGCTATGATAGAACCTCAGTGATGTCCTAGATATTTGACACCGCTCATTTCATTAAATGCAACATTCTACACAAGGGTTATAGGAGCAACAGCCATGGTTTTATTACAGAGAGAAAAAATCACTTTTCTTTTTCTATATAATCAACAAAGAGAGGTGTAGAGCGGAATCAAATGGAGGAGATAAATCGATTTATCAAGAAAATGCCATTAAGATATCTCAACAGATCCAAAAATATTTAACAAATCTTCTCCTCAATGTACACTCGACCGAATATTGGATGTGGGAACTTCGAAAAATCACAACAAGTTTAATGACAGTCATCTTTGACAATTAAAGGAAGCCCCGTCTCAACAAAATCAAAGAAAAGTAGAAATTCCTTCGAACATATTTACAAGATCTCAATCAAATAAATTCTTTTGAACAAACCAACTATTTCACATCCAATCTTCAAAAAACCTATGGCAGAATTCATGTAATTAATTTGGCTTACTGAATTCCTGCAGCATGGATCACATATTCTTCCAAATCAGTTCTGTTCTGAATACAGCTAGAGCAAGATCTTTATCCAGGTTTTTCTCTGCAATCTCTACACTAAACGATTTTTATAATCACGGCCCTTAAAGATCAATTATCAATTATCCTGGCCTCAAGGATCTTCGTGCCGCTCTAATACCATTGTTAGACAACACATCATGATAACTATATGAAAAAGATAAAGACACACATGAAGACGGACAATGGCAGAAAATGCATTACATTAATGAGCAATTAAGCTATCTTTAAGATGTACATAGATGCACAAATATATTACAAAAACACCATAACTGTCATGTAACCGAATAACAGTTAGGGAAAATAACGAACTATGATTAGAGTCTTTAACATCTTAAACGGTGGGTTGTGAAGAGCAAAGAGGAGATGAATGGAGCTGAGTTGGTTCGAACATAAAGCGGGGCTACCAAATGCCCATGTGCAGAGTTGATGTATCATAGAGAAACCAAGCGAAAATAAACACAGAGCAATGCTGAGAGGACATGGATGGAACATAGTGAGGTCTCCAAACACCAACGAGCGAAGGTGAGATATTATTGACGATATGACTAGGAATGAACACAAAGTGAAGCTGGAGGGGACAAGACATGCTGAAGAGAGGTCGAGCTCTCGACTGGTTCTTGCACTAGCAGTAACCACATACAAATACAGAAAGATACAGTAACACAGAGGAGAGGAGAGGAGGCAAAATGAGAAAATGACATGTTGTAGCATGCAGAGCAGTAGCTAGGGCTGACATAGGTGGAATCACTCAAAAACACTCTTTAATTGATACCTAGACTATAGGAAGCAGTGCTAGGGTAGACTGATGATCCGATACCACTGCAAGGCTTTGGGATAAACTCTAGGCTTAATTTTTCCATTAGCTTTTTTAAAAAACTTAAAATTATTTTACATTATTTACAACTTTACCCTACCTAATATTGTAGGAATAGGTATCCAACACATTTAAAAACAACTCTCACAATGTTGGTAAAAAATCAAACAATAAACTTAATATTGAAAAATTACATGAAATTTTTTAAAAATACATCATTGCCCCAACATAAGCCCAAAGTATGTTGTATAATGATATGAAAGTTGTAGAAACATGTTTTTGGGTCTAAATGTATCATCCAATTGCACAAATTGATGGTGACACCCAGCTTTTGGACTCAAAATGGTTAGTTTAGGGAAGTGAGTACAAATAAAGATGGATGCCATAAAGGGGGATTTTCAACGAAGCTAGGTGTGAAAAGAGCTTCCATGGATGTCTGGTTTAGGGTTTCGTATAGGGCCTCTAGGCCTTGGCACCTGGTTTTCCGGTTTCCTGGTCTTTAGCTGCTTCATGGAGTCCAGTCTTCCGTTTCAGAGGACTTAATACCAACCACGCTAAAAAAGTGGGAATCTCTTCAGGCCATTTTAGGTTTTTTTTGAGTTTCTGTCAGTCCTTGCTCTCTCGCTGCTCCTTGTCATCTTGTCCTATCTCGGTTGGGTTTATTTGGTGTGTCTATTTTCAAGGCTCGTTTTCCTTTCATCTTCCTTTCAACCCTAGCTAGATGTCCTAATCAATGTTCCATCAAGGGACTAGGGTTTCAAATGTATCGTCGCCTAAGGACAAACGAACTTCCATCAAAGCCTTGTCCTGGAATATTCTCTCACCCTCCCATGTCTCTCCCTTATCGTTGTTGGAGGTTACAAAGGTGGGAGATTTTGGTCTTGCTCCGGCTGGGAAGGGCATCCACCATCTCTCGACGAATTTTTTGGTCGATAGTGCAAAGGATAACCTTTTGGATCGAGGCCAACAACTTATTGAACCTGAGGTTATCCCCATATCTAAGAAGGTTCTCACGGAAGTAGGTGTCCCACTCCTCGCTGTTAAGGAGTGATGTGTTGAGTAACCAATATTTCCTTCAGTGCAGAATTCTCCTCGGTCCGGTCCATCATCTGCTTCGGCGTCGGGGGGTCACAAGCTCGAGGGTCTAAAGGCAAAACAACGACGTTGTGATAAACTGTTCAAAGTTAAGAGTGACCAACCTACCTATGTTCTTAGTAAGGACATCAATATGGATAGAGTAGCCAATCTTTCAGTTCTTACAATCTTTCGCAGATTGGAATATGTTCAGATGAATGGGGCGAATATGGTAAATTGGGTGTCCGAGCACTAGTGCTGTTTGATGGACCACCTTCCTAAGGTTAACCTCCTCCCAAATGGTCGGTTTTGTTTTAGGCTCTTGAACGAGGAGGACCCTCCAAAAATCCTTGTGCAGTGAGGGCTCCCTTGTCCTAAGCCGTTGGTATTTTGGGTCATTAGAGGAAATTTGAGGTCTAAAATGGGCCTCCAAAGGAAAATAATAAAATAATAGTTGAAATAATGAAATAATAGTTAAAATAATAAAATAACATTTCTTCATTTTTGAGGAAAAAAGAAAAAAAAAACTACTTTTTTGTTCGTATTTTCAACATATCTCCCTGTGTTTTTACTCAAATTTCGAGCGGGAGCACTTGTTGGATGCAAAATTAAATTCCACATCCAATGAGTACCCACACTGCATACTTTTGATGGACCCCACTGCCCCAAAAACAAGAAATACCTGAAAAACGTGATGATGATGTCCTTATGAAGGTGTTTCATCTATTGAGCTTACATATATTAAAACCATTGAAAAGGCCTATGATAGAAGGTTAAAGTCAGTTTCAGAGAATGGGGTCCATCCTATTATTGGCCCTGCTAGTCTTGCTGCCATCCCTCATGTCTCCCCAATGGTGGTGTCTGGTGCTATTGTAATCCCCGGGGTTGATTTTAGTGACTCCCTAGGGTCAGGCAAGTTATCTGGTTCTCCCTTGGGTTGTTTTTACCATTTGGCAATGAACAAGTCCTCCACGGTTGGTTTGAGTGCTCTCTCCCCGAAACTCTTAAATTCTTTTTTTTGAGAGTCTTACTGAATCCCTTTTCCCTCCTCTGGTTGTACCTAAGGGTCAGGTTTCTGCGCCTGGTGGGGTGGTTGTAGGGGTGTTACCTCCATTGGATTCCTCAAGGTCTCCCCCCTCTTTTTTAGAGGCGACGTCCTTGTCTTCTCTCCTTGTGTGTTCTAATAGGCCCTCCATTAGTCCCATGACCTTTCCCCTTAACTCAATTCATCACCAAATTGTCAATATCCGAAAAAAGAATAAGAAAAAAAGTGCTCTCAATGGGAAAGGATCTATCGTGGAGCATTCACTCTCTGATACTTTCATCCCGCTGTTGACCAGAATGGACTTAGATTCCTATCCTTCTCTGCATAGTTCTTCTCCCTCTCTTTCTATTTCTCCTTGGGCCCTTAGAGCAATCGATCCCTTTCATGTGTTTTCCTAATACTTGTGTTATATTTCAATATTCAGGGGCTAGGGGGCCCCGAAAGATGTGTGCCCTCAAGTGAGTTCTTGCTTCTATGAAACCTGATATAATCTTGATTCAAGAAACAATGTCCTCTGCTTTGAAATCCTGTGATTTCTTCTTAAAATTTTTGTCTGAGTGGGAGGTATCAACTCTGGAATCTGTGGGTTAGTTAGGGGGGCTACTATCTATTTGGAACCCTCAGATTGGTAAGTTTAAATAATTTATTACCTCTGCAGGAATGCTTTTGGTTGGGTCCTATAAGGGCTTTCTTCAGGAAGTGAGCATTGTCAACTGCTATGGGTCCTATAGTGATTGAAAATCCTTTTGGGATTCGGTAGCCTCCAATGACATTCTGAGGGTCCCTAACCTTATTTTTCCAGGAGATCTTAACCTCACCCTTGATTCTATGGAGATATGGGGTTCCTCCTCTAAGCAGGATCCTCTCTCTGATTTCTTCAACTCTCTTTTTTTGGCTTACAAGTTGATAGATGTTGTTTCGACCAACCTTGGCCCTACATGGAAGAATGTTAGATCTAGCTCAGCCGTAGTGAGCAAACGTTTGAACAGATTCCTGATGCCTGAAGAGCTGGATGGGGGTTTAGCTAAATATCGGTCTTGGATATCTCCCTCCTCTATATCATATCATGACCCAATCTGGTTGTAGCTGGATGTGAGTCCTCTGAAGGTCATTTCCCTTTAAAATTTAATTATATGTGGGTTAGTGATGCTGATTTCTGTTAGATGGTTCGTAGATGTTGGGTTAACTTGTGTACCCTGGAAGATGCAAACACCATGGATAGGTTCTGCTTCAAGGTGAAGGGTTTGAAATACCTAGTTAGCAAGTGGGTTAGGAAGAAGAAACTAGAATCTCAATAGGAGCTGCTGGAGATTGAGGACATTTTACCGCAAATGTACGGTGATAATCTGTAGGTTTCTACTCTTCAAAAGAAAAAATAATCATCTCGGAGTTGGAAGAAAAGAAAGCTTGTTTACTAAAGATGGAAGAGGAAGAATAAAGATTAAAAAGTAGGGCTACCTGGATCTCCTAGGGAGATAATAACACCAACTTTTTCTATAAGTATGCCAATTTCAGGAAAAAAAAAAAAACATTAATGCCATCTGGGATCTAAAAATTGTTGATGGGAAGAGGGCGTCTTCTCAAAAATATTTGGAAAAATCAGCTATTGGATATTTCTCAAAGTTGTTTAAGGATTAGGGGAACTCTAACATAATCTCTCAGCTTGAAGTAGTAAAGCACTTTCCTTCCTTCTTCTCTGTGGAGGAGGGTAACCAGATTGGTATCCTTGTCACCCCGACAAAGGTTGACGGGGTTATTAAGCACTTGGCCAGAGACGAAATCCCTGGGCCAGATGGGTGGCCAATAGAATTCTTTAGTGCTTTTTTTGACCTTGTTGGCAAGGAAATTCTGGAGGTTGTTGAATTTTCAAGAATAGAGGAGTATATGTTTGGAACCTTGAATAGTTGAACTCTACTTTCATCACTTTGGTACCTAAAAGGGACACGCCAGAGTCTTTCAAATACTTTCGACCCATCTCTCTCTGTAACTTGGTCTATAAAGTTGTCTCCAAAATGATCTCCAATAGAATTAGACCCATGATGGCTGAGAAAGTTTCTTTGGAGCAATTTGGTTTCAGGTAGGAAAATCTATGATGCTATCAGGATCTCTCAAGAATGTTTGCACTCCATTAAGTTTAAGAAGTTGAATGCCTTGGTTCTTAAAATGGACTTGGCCAAGGCTTTTGATAAAGTGAACTGAGGCATGTTAAGAATTATCCTACTTCAAATTGGGATTCCTTTGGCAGTTTGTAATTGGATCATGGTATGTGTCTCTTTTGCTAACTTCGCAGTCTTGGTTAACGACCCCCCCTCCAGTTTCCTCAAGAGTTCTAGGGGAGTGAGGCGAGGGTGTCTCCTCTCTCCCTTGTTGTTTCTACTTGTTACATAAGGCCTTATTACAATGATAGAAGCTTCCAAGAGAGAAGGGAAATTATCCGGCATTAAATTCTCTTTTGTCTTGCATATTACACATTTGCTTTTTAAAGATGATGTCGTTTTCATTGGCAAATGGGATATTGATGAATGGCGCAATTTTTGTGAGATTATATCTCGTTTTTGTGCATCTTCAGTCATGGAGATTAGCCCAGAAAAATCGGTTTTTTACAGGAGTGCTAACACAATAGATATCAGCCCACTTCCGGAAGACATCTTCCCCTTCAGGCTGGAGGATATGGATTCAGGTTTGAAAACTGCTTTCCCAAAGAATCTGTAATTAGGATTCCTAAAGGTTTTTCCCTAGATTAATCATTAGGGAAAAACTAATCTGGATTAATTAGGCTTCCTAAAGGTCTTTCCCTAATAACTCCTCCTTCTGGAATGGATTCCTAAAGGTCTTTCCCTGGATTAATGAAAGGATCGCTTGGAAAATTGGTAATGGCTCCAATTTCTGCATTGGTGTGGATCCTTTCGTTGGTTGCGGTAGGCATTTTAATCTCAGCTCCAACCTCCTTGAGTACATTGCAGGTATGGGCTATATTACTCTAGATCAGATTCAAAGGCCAGACTGAGCTATCTGCAATAGTTCTTACTGTTTCAAAGCGGAGGACTTGGGGCTTCATGGTATTTGGGCTTTTGAATGGTCCATATATATAAATTCATTGAATCTAGCAGGTAGAAGGTTGTCCCCCTCTGAATACTCCTTAGTGTGGGACTAGAATAACTCCAATGGTAAGCTTACAACAAAAAATTCCTATGCTGCAATCGCTCAAGCTCAATGCTCTAGAGTTTCAAAATGGTGGTTTCCAAAAATATGGAGGTGGAACATTCCATCAAAGCTCAAATGCTTCTTTTGGTTATGTTTGGAGAATCACATCCTCTCCTGGGACAACCTCCTGAAAAGGGGATGGATTGGGCCTAAATTTTGTTCACTTTGTAGAAATGGTTGTGACTCCATTTACCACCTTTTCTTCCCATGTTCGTTCAACAATCAGGTTTGGCTGGAAGTTCTTCATCTCCTTCAGGTGTTTGATCATTGGGGGGATGACAATTTTGAAGTTAATTATGCCTCCTGGTTCGAGAAGGATGCTCTACATAGATTCCTGTCCATCTTCGTTTGTTTCCAGATCTGGCTTATGAGGAATAGGGTTATCTTTGAGGACTGCTGCCCAAATGTTAGTTTTTGTGTTTTGAAGTGCCTGGGTCTATACAAGGATTTTCTCTTCGTTTAGGTGCCAAAGAAAAGAAGGTTGTTCTCTGGACCTTCTTTCTTGGATGGTAAGGCATTAGGCTTCTTTGATGGTGCTGTTCAAGGCGGTTTAGGGGGGTGTGGAGTGCCCCTTAAGATCAATGAGGATCATATTTTTCAGCTCAGGCTAGGCTGCGGCAGGGCCTCTAACACTATATCAAAACTTTTGGCATTATGTTGTCTCTTGGCATTTGCCATGATCAATGGTATCATCTCTTTGTAGGTATTTGGAGACTCTTCCTCCATTGTTAAATGGTCGCAGTGAGATTTCAAGCTGCAAGCGCTCTCTTTAGATCACTGGTGTTCTAGAATCAAAGAGCTCCTATCCAAGTTTGCAGATGTCCAGATAGCCCATATCCACAGGGAATTTAACTCTGCAGTCGTCAGTCTCTCTAAAAGTGCTTTATCTTGTTTTGAGGGTCTTCTGCACTTTGAAGAATTTATGGAGGGTAGTCTGGTCAGTGAAGGTGTGGTTAACTTCATGAATTGATTTAGGGCTGGTCCTTCTGATATCTGTCCTAATTTTGTAATTTTTGAAGTTTTTGTATATTTTTCTCAGGCTTCTGCAAGAAGGAACCTGGAACCTGTTAACTGCTAGTAGTGATACTGTTGCCGCTTGATGTAATCTCTTTAAGCTTTAAGCATTCTCATGGATGAAATGGCCCTGTCAGTCGGGTATTCAGATAACATCTCTGCCTTGGAGATGTACTGAAATTGTAATCTCCCTTAGAAAATTTTATTTATTTATTTTTTCTGGTGAAAAAAAGATGATTAATGCATTTTTAAAACATTATACAATTTAAAAAAAATAAAAAATTTAAATGTTTTCTTTCAATGTAGTCGTGTTTTTAGTGGATACGAAGTTTAAAATTATTATTATTTATTTAAAAAATAATATAAATTGATGATTAACAATTAAAGAAATAAAATAATGATTAAAATGAAAATTTGATTGAAGAAATTAAAAAAATTTAAAAAGAAAAATTTGATTAAAATGAAAAATTGATATAAGTAATTAAAAAAATTTAAAAAGAAAAATTATAAATTTTGAATTGTTTTGTTGGCCAATGGTTGGCACAATTTGGTAGGGGTGACCTAAAGATTGCCTTAATGATTAAAATGCAAAATAGATCTTAAAAATATAAAATTATAAATTATAAATTTTGAATGGTTTTGTTTAACACCTCGTTCGCACACTTGTTATAGTGGTGATCTAAATATTGCTTTTGTCCTCTTTCCCCTTTGGTAATAGTGTTGAGGGGGTGTTGGGTGGGGGCAATCTAAATATATCATGCAGCCCCCAAAGATCTTTAGATTGCCCGCATCCCTTGTCAACAATTGGAAAGTGTTTTAAAAATCTTTTTAATTATTAATGATGGTAAATAATATTTAAAAAAAAAATAGTCATTATTTTAAATATTAAGTTTTCCATATTCTTTTGAGAAGGAGTACACTTAACCCAATATTCAGAATTCACTTTCACACATACAAATGTTTTATGATGGAGAATCTGTATTTAAGAGATGAACACAGATTCTCCATCATAAAGACATTCATCAGAAAGACATTGACCCAATTTTGTTTAATAATGTCTATATAGTTTGTGTATTCCAATCACTATGGATTAAACTTGAATAGGGAAGCCCATTTCTTACTATTAAAGCAAAATAGAGGAATAGTTGGATTCCCCATTGCTTACCATGAGCGATCTTCATTGTTTTTCTAAATCCACAAGGAAATCCTTAGTTTTTTTTTTGACAAGAATGAGTAAGAGCTTTTATATATAAAAAGAGGGAAAAAACAGAGTTACATAGTGTTGGAGCAGGTCTGTTCCCCGATAGAGAGAAACTGACATGTCTCTACATTCATCTTTGACAGTTCTGTAACTTTCTTGATAAAATTTTGGCCTATGACAACTATATAATCGAACAAACTACCCTAGAAGCTTTAAACAGAAACAATACATTAAGAAAACATCTTGAGGATGTAAGCCAAGTCTGTTGCTGCTAGATACAAATCCCCAAAACTGGGATGCAGAGAATTTTTAAACAACATGGGCATAACCAAAAGGGGTCCCAAAAACTTGAGGAGTCACCGAGACTGCAAGCTAATACTGACGACAGAAATCTGGCTCATGTTCCTTTCCCCCAACTGTGCCGCCATGGTCTTTCTGTAACTCCTGCTTCAGACTTCTTATCTCAGCTCTCATACTATCGATCTTTCCCTCCACGATTCTAGCTCTGCAGTGAACCGCCTTGATTTGGGCATCCAAGTTAACCGAACAGGGACATCCATTGTCCAGGACTTCGGCGAGGCTGTCAACCTTCTCGTTGAGCTTACTGTTGCTTTCACGGGCCTCCTTGTTTGTTACCTGCGCCAAAGTAAACATGTGTTGCAGTTCCCTTTTGAATTCATAGTTTTCACCTCTCAGCAAATGGACATGAGATTCCAGTTCTGCCAAATGTTCCTTGACGTCTTTGGGGATGCAATCAGAATCCTGCTTTGAACCAGAAGAACCACCAACAAACATGATAGGGGAAGAATTCAAGTCGTGTTCCTGATAAATCTGACAGCCATCATCCTGCGCATTGCGTTGCATTTGAACTGTGCCACCCTGACTCCCATGCATCGTGGGGAATTTCTTCCTAGTGTCCAGAATTGCAGCACCTCCTGAGCGAGGGATGGTCTTCCTGCAGAGGAGGCAGTTGGCAGTGGAACCAGGGTCGGACATCTTCGCTGGCTTTGTAGGCAGACAGGAGTGCTGCCAACCTTCACAACACGCAATATTTAAACTACACTCCCCTCGTATTCCCATTGTGTTAATTGCATGCATGCCGACCATGTGGAGGCCATGTGACTCCAGCGTGTGGCCATCCCCCTTCCCAAGGTGCAAAAATGGGTATTGGACTATAGGGTAAGCTTCTTCATTGAGCATGAAATGAAAACCGAGGATTTGGTTGAGCATGGGGGGAGTATTAACATAGCTCCAACCCAAATGTGATCGCTTCTCATGAAATGAAGGCATGAGGGGTCTTTCCAGACGGTAGCACAAGGAAAATTCAGGGGATCCAGACCTTGTCATTCACCTTATGATTGATAACAAGAACTCTGCGGTCAAGCCTGACACCACTGTTCTCCATTGTGTCCGCCTCCTGGTTATTGGATCTCAAAATGTGTAGAAAATTTATGGTTTTGAACTCATTAACTAAACACTTTAGAAGTCGGTGGATTTTAGAAGCAGGACTCTTACGATTTTTAATCAGATTCCTTGCATCTCTTATAACCAGTATTGAGTCGCTGAAAACAACTAAGTTTGTGAGGCCATCATCCCTTCAATCTCCAAACCTTTTATTAGAGATAACCATTCGGCACTATTATTTGACCTTCTTTCGATTCCGCAAGCATAGTCTTTCATCTTGTTTCCTTCAGAGTCGAAGAAGACTCCCCCCGCACCTGCCAACCCTGCACAAGGAAATCCTTAGTTAGGGAGAGATCTAATTTCTAATAAACTCAACCCCCACCGTTTGTTTGTCCATGTGGAGTATTAAAGTTTCATAGGTTCAATTTTCACTAGATTGGCTTGTTTAACAATACTATAGAAGTATTCAAAAAGTGATTCCTCTCTTTCTTTAGTACCCCATGTCTCCGTGCCATTCAAAATTGAGTTTAAATCTCCACCAAATACAAGGGCTAGATCCTCCAAAAAGCCCTTGAATTGTAAATCATCCTAGAAGACCTATTTTTCTCTAGAGTGCCCATATAAACTCAACAAATCCATCATACAATTGAATTTCTTGGAGAAAAGGGAAATAAGAATGGCATTGTCTGAGATAACATGACTGATGATATCAACATAGGCTTTCTGACCAACCTCCAAACTACTAGATCATTTGCCAACATCTTAGCACCCAAATATCCACTTAGGAAACTCGGGTCTCCAAAGGCATATCCCAGATGAAATTGTCGAGATCATGGATTCTTGTATGAAGATGATTTTAGGCCTATGAGTAAACTATAAGCTTTTGCAAAAACATATTTTTTATGTTCTCCCCATGCTCCTTGTGTTCGAGGATAGAAAAATCATTTTTGAAACCTTAAAGTAGAGTCAATTTGAGGTCTAAAATGAGCCTCCTAAGGAAAATATTAAAAAAAACCATGTCACATTACGAAAATATTAAGATATGCCATGTCACACTAAGTATAATCTATATTCTCTCATTAATAATAGTTAATAAAGTATGTCAAATTAGTGTAGAGTAAAGAGGTGAGGGTTGAAAATAATAATGAAAGATTTAAATTCTTGTGCACAAAGAATAAATGACATAGTAATAAAGATTTTAAATTTATGCAATAATTTATAATTTATTAAATATATTATTTCTTTTTATATATTTAATAATAAATTTAAAATTCACAACATAACTAAATTATGATTAAATAATAAAATTGTGTAATAATATTAAAAAACTATTATATTTTATGTAGTAATATAATATAAAAGTATTATATTAATATAAAAATATAATATAATATTTAATAATAATTTAATATAATATAAAACTATGGTAATAATGGTGAGGTATTAAAAATTATTGAAGAGCATATATAGGGTAGTGGTCACGTTGGTTAGGTATTAAAACTTATTGAAGAACGCGTATAGGGCAATATATAATGTACTATAGGATAGTCACACATTATTAGATTAGTTAGGTAATATATAATATATAGTATTAGTTATAAAGCTCACAGAGGTACATTAATTTTTTTTCATTGAAAAAAACTATATTATTTCTATTCATAGAGAATCAATAGTACATATGTTCTGATATCATCGATACAAGGACTTTTCAAAGTAGTTGTAACATATCATATATGTCAGTTCCATCAAGGTGAGTGTCTGTAAAGCATAGCACAAAGAGTTACCAGTGCTCCAGCATTACTAAGTTCTAATCTTCAGAAGGATATGCAAAAAAAATAATTACATAATATAGTTATAGATCAAAAATGGAGATGGAACTCGAGTCTAAGGTGTCCGCCTCAAAAACTTCCTGCCAATAGATGATACCAACATCACCCTCGTATGCTTCTTTAGATAGAAGATCAGCCCTGTGGTTGAACTGTCGATAAATATGCTGCAAGGTGATGTGTTCAAAAACTCTGATTAAGTCTTGGATCTTCTAACATCAGTGAGCGAGAGGTAGATTGACCAGATTGTATTCACCCCGATTTCATTTGATGGTCACTCTGGAATCACCAAAGATTGCCACATCCGAAAGCCCAAAGCAGGAAGCTACAATCCGGACATACCAAAGTCCAAGGAGTTCTGCTTTCATATTGCTACCACGTCCACAGTTCAACTTTAATGAAAAATAATAATCAGAGTGTATGTGAATGATACCCAGCAGCACAATGTCCCCCAGTGGCGGCCCCATCAAAGTAAATCACAGCCATATGTTGAGGTGGGCAGAATGGTGAAATCTGCCTAGGTCTCTTCGGCAATTTCTCTGCACAGTTCATTAAGCATATTTATAATGATTGAGAGGGTCCTGTCCGAGCATGGTTTGCGGCCCTCAAACAATGCTTGATTCCGTGTCCTCCAGACCGCCCATGCAAATACCGCAGGTAAGAAATGTAGGGAAGCCGCATTCCTGTACCAATTTAGGGAGTTTAGAACAAAGGTATCCTCTCCCCACCAAGAAGAAGGAATTCTGAGTCGAGAACAAAGCAGGTGCCAAAGGTCTTTGGTAAAACAGCAATAAACAAAAATATGGTCCACATTCTCTGCCCCCTGCATGCACAATTGACAGATGTTTGGGCCCTCCCATCCATGATGAATCAGGATGTCCTAGGTTAAGAGTTCCCTGCCTAGCGCTCTCCACATAAAGCATTTAATCTTAGTAGGGATTTTCCAGTTCCAAAGGGACCCATACCACCACTCCTTTGGATAGATACATGTAGAGCTAATGATTCCATAAGTAATTGAATTGAGAAGTTGTAAATATAAGGTTAAAAGTTCAAATCCCCGTGGATACTTACTTACAAAAAAATTTATAGTATTAGTTATAAATATAATATATAATATAATATATTAGTTATAGTATTATGTAAAGTAGTATATAATATAATATATTATTATGTCCTCGAAAGGAATCATATATGTATGGTGGATGTGGCAGCAGGATAACATCACGTTCTGCAGAGTACGGACATGACAGGCCACCATAATTCGTATCAGTTGCAGTGATCCGGAAATGCCAGCTCTTGTCTGTGCAGACCGCCTTAAGCACTTGCCCGAGGTGCATCAATTGTTCGTGTTTTGCTTTGCATTTTCCAGATTTCAATAGTTTGATCATTTCACTGCATTTAATGGCTAATGGCTGTAAATAATCCATCCAGAGCTTTGTTCTTACCACTTGTTATTGCAGTCGATGCATGGGGAGATGGCAAGCTGAATTTTATCCATCGTTCGCATTCACTCCAAGTTGACGGTGATGCCCAGCAAAGCCATTGCACTTACCAAATTTTATCCCCTCTATATTGTCGATCACATGATGCAGCTCCAATATGGCGGCCTTACCAAGTAGAGTCTCTCTTTCCCAAGTTATCCGGCGGTGTGCAGGAGGTTGCAACACAGGAATGATGGAAATTGGGAAATAAAATGCATTGATGTAGCCGTCAGGGTCTTGGAGGTCAAATCCGACATGACTCTTGAAAAATGGTTTGAAGTTGCAAACAGACCCTCTGCTAAGCTGAAGCTTTGTAATTGTGAAAGTCTAGGCCCAGATCCTTATATCTCCTCTTTTCACTATTTAGGTAATTTCTTTACACACTTTTCACTAATTTTTTATAATCTGGATGTCCTTTGCAAACGTAAATGGCAGTGCAGATAGTTTGATTCTCTTTTAAAAATTCTTGTCAAATCTGTTAAATTTTCAGAATTTACTTCAATCTGATCTAGGATCTTAACTGAGAGAACAACATGTACAGCATATCTACAGCATATCAATCATGGAGACAATAATGCAAGCACACAAGAGACACAAAGATTTACTTGGGGAAAACCATAAAGGTGAAAAACCCCAATAACTTCCTCAGAGATAGATAGAGCAATGATACAACCAACCAAGAGATAGACATAACCTAGCAGCAGATCCTCCTCCTCCATAAGTGCGCCTCTCCTCCTTGAGAGCATGTGTGAGAAGTGAATGAGTAAATAGAGTGCCTCCCGCACTCTATTTATACTTGACTTGACTTGCCTTTTTTACCTAACTCATGTAGGCTCGAACTTAACCACATAACATAATGCTGACTGGGCCGACCCCCAATAGGGTGGTCTAATAACCCTTAGACCAACATGGCCGACCCCCAATAGGGTGGTCTAATAACCCTTTGACCCACATGACTTATACAAGGCCGACCCCAAACAAGGTGGTCTAATAACCCATCAAGTATAAGTTGCGACACTTACAATATAAATGATGACACTTCCGTATAGAGGAATAATACCATCTCTATAGGAGTACATAAAACATATATGAAATACATTCCGAAGTTACATATACATCAACACTCCCTCTTAACTAGGAAGGTATTTCTCAGCACAGTTCTTCTAGCACAAGTCATCTTCTCTGGATCATCGTCACTGGATAATCGTCATCGAGTCATCATCATCATCGCCACTGCTGCTGCTATCTCAATCAATCTCTGAATCTACTCGTCATAGGAAGTTCTACAGAGCCAGTCCTTTTTCATACTGGATGTAGGCCCACCACCTGCAGGTCTTCGTCATCACTGGCCATACTGTGGAATCCTCAGGACTTTTACGTGCGTCACAAAACCTCGCAAGAGCATCCCAGGTTGTTACGAGCACACAGCTCTACCTATAGGATCTCCCAGGGCAACGAATTACATGTGACCTCACCACAAAACCTCGCAAGAGCATCCCAGGCTGTTACGAGCACACAGCTCTACCTATAGGATCTCCCAGGGCAACGAATTACATGTGGTCATGGAAAAACCTCGCAAGAGCATCTCAGGACTGATTACGGGCACACAGCCCAACCTATCGGATCTCCCAGGGAAACGAATTACATGCCATAGGACAAAACCTCGCAAGAGCATCTGCCAGATATCCCAGGGCAACGAATTACATGCCATAGGCAAAACCTCGCAAGACTATCTGCAGATCTCCCAGGGAAACGAATTACATGTCCTCCCAGAGCAAAACCTCGAAAGAGCATTTGCCAGATGTCCCAGGGCAACGAATTACATGCCATAGGCAAAACCTCGCAAGACCATCTGCAAATCTCCCAGGGCAACGAATTACATGCTCATCTGCACAACCTGATCCACGGCCACAGAGTATCAACCTGATACTCACCATACATCATCCTGATGTATCCATGATCATCCTGATCATCATCACTGCAACGTCCTGCTGCATGTCATCTGGAGCAACATCCTGAAGCTCGTCATCTATGATCATCCTGATCATCATCACTGCAACGTCCTGCTGCATGTCATCTGGAGCAACATCCTGAAGCTCGTCATCTATGATCATCCTGATCATCATCACTGCAACGTCCTGCTGCATGTCATCTGGAGCAACATCCTGAAGCTCGTCATCTATGATCATCCTGATCATCACTGCAACATCCTGCTGCATGTCATCTGGAGCAACATCCTGAAGCTCGTCATCTACGATCATCCTGATCATCAATGCAACATCCTGCTGCATACCAAGTATCTACCTGATACATATCATCATACATGATCCTCCTGATCATCAATGCAACATCCTGCTGCATGCCAAGTATCTACCTGATACATATCATACATGATCCTCCTGGTCATCAATGTATCCACCTGATACAAATACAAAACATATGATATATATCACCATACATGATCCACCTGATCATACAATGTATCCACCTGATACATATACAGATACATGGTCCAAGCATCCAACATGATGCATATAAAATACATACACATGATCCAACTGATCATATCCAGCATCCAACATGATGCGTACATACATACATAAAATGATCCAACTGATCATATCCAGCATCCAACATGATGCGTACATACATACAAATGATCCAGCTGATCATATCCAGTAGAAACCAGAACATCATCCTGATGCCCATTATCCAGCGCTTACATCCACAGCCATGTGAAGGATCCTCCTTCCAACATGCTTGGAATGGCTTCAGCAAATGTGTCCATCACTTCTTCCTCGAAGTGTCCTCGATCTGAAGAACGCCAAGCCTCTCTCTGAAGTACTCGAACTTCACCCTGGATAGTGGCTTCGTTAGCACATCTGCAATCTGCTCATCCGTCGCAACATATAGGAGCTTCACAGCTCCTCTCTGCACCATATCCCTGATATAGTGATATTTGATCTCTATGTGTTTCGACCTGTCATGAAACACTGGGTTCTCGAAAAGCTTCACACAACTCTGGTTATCACAGAAGATACCAGTAGCCTCCAACGGGAGATCAAATAACTCAGACAGTAGCTTCCGTAGCCATACTGCCTCACAACTAGCTGAACAGGCTGCAACATACTCTGCCTCAGTTGTACTCAGTGCTACGCAGGACTGCTTCCTGCTAAACCAAGAGATCACACCTGATCCCATACTGAAGCAACACCCAGATGTGCTCTTCCTGTCTGCAGCACTGCCAGCCCAATCTGAATCAACATAACCCTGCAGGTTAAACTTTTGATTCTCCTCATACCTGAGCCCATAATCCACTGTACCCTTCAGGTACCTCAGAACATGCTTTACAGCAACCAGGTGAACACTCCTCGGATCCGTCAGGAACTGGCTCAATGTGTTCACAGCAAAGCAAATGTCTGGTCTCGTGTTCGTTAGGTACATCAAGGACCCAACCATCTGACGATACGAAGAGACATCAACCGGCTCAGATGAAGCATCACATAGAAGCTTCAGATTCGATGCCATAGGTGTGGCCATAGCCTTGCAGTCCATCATCCCGAACCTCTTCAGGATCTCTACTGCATACTTCCCTTGTCCAAGGAAGATTCCATCATTCTGCCACACCTCCATGCCAAAAACAAATAGTGCATCATCCCCAAGTTCTTCATCTCGAACTCGGCAGTAAGCTTCCGCTGCATGTCGGTAATCAATCTATCTTCTCCTGTAACAAACAGGTTATCCGCATACAAAAGTAGTATCACTGGATTGCCTTCCTCAACCTTGTAGTAAAGGTTGGAATCCTCTTTACTCTTGATAACGCCCAAACTGGATAGAAAGCTGTCTATCCTACCATACCAAGTTCTGCACACATATCTGACTACACCATGCTATCTTGAAATTCATCTGGTGCATATTTCATCACTTTTATTTCTCAATGCTGCCATCTGCAACATGCTTGATCTGATAGTTCCATTTGGAAGTTATAACAAACTTCCCTTCACGTCTAGGGACTGCAACCCAAACATCATTCTTCATGATCGACGGATCATGGCATTCCATGTCTTCATCCCAGATCCTGGGAACTTCAATATCTTCAATAGATATATTTGTTGCTGGAACAAATGTTTCAGTTCTTCTTTTGTAGGAGATTGCATACGATCTTTCCTACACAACATGTTAAATTGCATGATTAGAAAACATCTCATAGTTTTTCAGAACAAATTCTTACACATAAAGAAATATGTCATACAGTCATGCAATTATCTTAGCCAATGCTTCAATACAACATTTATTCATATTCCATAACTTTCTAGATGCCTTCCAGTCTCTACCAGAACATTGTTAAGAGTGTGCACAACTCCCAACATGTCAGCAAAGAGGTTTCATTCTAGATAAGTAGCAATGGAATGTTGTACAGTGCCATAGGCCACTTACCCATGCATATTAGGAGTATACTGTT
Source organism: Larix kaempferi (assembly GCA_027924585.1). NCBI lineage: Eukaryota > Viridiplantae > Streptophyta > Pinopsida > Pinales > Pinaceae > Larix > Larix kaempferi. The sequence goes on from BSBM01000099.1 coordinate 13,568,021, forward strand.
CATCAATGCAATTATTCTAATATGCATAATACACAACCTAATTCTAGGAACATCAGTATATACATTATTGAACAGTATTATTTAAGAAAATTCAAATACTTATCTTTGTTTGTTCGTTGGGTGGACTCCCTCTGAGTCTTCGCTTCCTTGCAGGAGCTGCTGGAGTCCGAATCTGAAGTAGCTTCTTCTACACCTTTCGGTTGTGGGATGTACAGAGATGGTCAACTCCCTCTGAATATCTGCATCCTTGCATAAACCACTGGAGTGTACTCCCTCTTGATCTTTGCTTCCTGGATTACCTGTTCTTGAATCTCATATTCATCCTAGGTCCCTATGCATGCTTATTAGTATCATGAATGTGTTATCCTTGTGATCTCATATAAAATCATACATTCATTAGTATACTATTAAAACACAATAATCTCAAGCATGTATAGTCATGATCATTTCAAACAGAAATAATAAGCATTAGCATTCAAGGTTTATGTAGGAGTCTTATGGTTAGTCAAATCATAAGAAACATAACATAACATGTCTAAACCTGTAATTACTCAAACCTATGACTATTCAGGTTAGTTGAATCATCAATCAAGATAAGAGATATAAAATCCATAAAACCTGTGATTATTCAAACCTATACCATCATGATTCTTCTGGTTAGTCATATCATCAATTATGGTAAGAAACATAAGATGCATACAATCATGATTATTCAAACCTATGACTTCATGAATAATCATTATCAACAATAGTATAAGATCCTAACACAAGGTAGGATTCTATCTTGATATAGGAAAAACATACCTTGATTAGCATGCTAGCTATTTATGTCTAACATACTCACATGATGTCTTCTTGTTCTTCTTCAATGACTTGTGCTAGTAACCTGTATATCTCATAAGTTAACTATTACAAAACCAAGTTATACATACCTCGTAAATGGATCTTCTATGAGATCCATGAGAATGGATGAATCTTTGTCCTCATGTTATCATGATCATATGTTCTTGGAACAGAACATGATTTGTCTTTCTTGGTGTACCTTTCATGTTAGTAGACAACATAAACCTCATACAACACCATAATGCATTAGTTCAATCATAAGTGTCAACACCCTAACCAATGAATATCTTCTATCATGCATTCATAATTTTGTTAAGGTGATACGACAAATCTAAAATCAAAATTGTACTAACCGTAATAACATGAAGACAAACATACCAAAAACTTAATCATGGACAAATATCGAAACATACCTCGATGAGACATACCTGTCGAGATTGCTTGTAATCTTCTTATGTAAGACCTTAGCCTCATCTCCCTCTGAAACAGGAACTTCTTCACTCATGCAGATGATCAATCCATCTTCTTCTAGGATTAACCCAATCCACTTGATTTGCAAGAACTCGACCTGGAGCTGGATATGGGTTTGTCAGAGAAACCCCAAAAATTCAAACTTTGAATTTCAAACTTCCGAAAGGATAGGAATATGCGCCTTGATGAACTGATCAAACTGGAATATTCAGAATTTGAAAACTGCAAAGTTTCACTCCTCAATTTTGCCTTTGAAACTTCCAGATTCACTGGACGTGACCCTGAACTGGGGTTTGATGAAGCCCACTCTTCTACCCAATCAAAATGTTTGATCCAAAGCTCTAAGCTTCTATTTTTCTGAGGAGCTTCCAGCCGTGGTCACAGATTTCAAAAATTCCCATTTTTACAGAAGCCCTAATTTTCCACTTTTCTGATCAAAGTCCCGAACTAGGGTCTAATCAAGCCCGGCCTTCTGCCCAACCAAAAATTCTGATCTTGGTCTCTAAATTTATATTTTGATGAGTAGCATCCAGCCGTGGTCTCCGATTACAAAAATTCCAACTTTCTTCAAAGCCCTAAATTCCGGAAGCCATGAATGAAGGTACCAAAAAATAATTCTGTTTTGACAGAAATATGTACCTGATTGTTTCTGGTGTAACTCCGAAATTTTTGATCCACAGGGTCTGAAAAAGTTTCCTGAGATAGCCTGACCTGTTATCTTTCCATCCTGACAGGTCTGACCTCAATTGGATTCTCTGAGAGAGAGTTATGCCAAATGTCGCAACATGACCTGTTTTGGGATAAAACAGTAGAGCGAACTTGTACGACGTGCCACGTGTCACTGTTTTAACTTCGGCCTCTGAAAAAGTTTTCTGAGATAGCTCGGCCTGTTACCTTTCCATTCTGACAGGTCTGACCTCAATTGGACTCTCTGAGAGAGAGTTATGCCAAATGTCGCAACGTGACCTGTTTATGGGATAATACAGGAGAGCGAACTTGTACGGCGTGCCACGTGTCACTGGTTCAACTTCGGCCTCTGAAAAAGTTTTCTGAGATAGTACAGACTGTGTACTACCTGTCACTTTTTACAAAATTTCATTTGGAGCTTCCTAGCCCAAGATATGACCTTTTTCCCAAGGTCACCTGATTTTGACTCAGATCTGGAAGAGGCAGAAACCCTATATTGTACAGATCATAAATCACAAAGTACAACGAATTAGAGGTTGTCCTTTGGACACAAGATACCTGGAGATCTTAGCTTCGGCCTGTAACAATTTCAGATCCGAAAACTTCGCCAAAACGGATTTATAGCGAAAGTGCTACGATGACTGGTTTTTGCTATATCAAGCCCTAGCATCGTAAGTGCAACAAGTGTCATACATGCCATATCATGCCTTCTTTCAGGCTAGCTCTGATACCATGTTAAATTTTCAGAATTTACTTCAATCTGATCTAGGATCTTAACTGAGAGAACAACATGTACAGCATATCTACAGCATATCAATCATGGAGACAATAATGCAAGCACACAAGAGACACAAAGATTTACTTGGGGAAAACCATAAAGGTGAAAAACCCCAATAACTTCCTCAGAGATAGATAGAGCAATGATACAACCAACCAAGAGATAGACATAACCTAGCAGCAGATCCTCCTCCTCCATAAGTGCGCCTCTCCTCCTTGAGAGCATGTGTGAGAAGTGAATGAGTAAATAGAGTGCCTCCCGCACTCTATTTATACTTGACTTGACTTGCCTTTTTTACCTAACTCATGTAGGCTCGAACTTAACCACATAACATAATGCTGACTGGGCCGACCCCCAATAGGGTGGTCTAATAACCTTTAGACCAACATGGCCGACCCCCAATAGGGTGGTCTAATAACCCTTTGACCCACATGACTTATACAAGGCCGACCCCAAACAAGGTGGTCTAATAACCCATCAAGTATAAGTTGCGACACTTACAATATAAATGATGACACTTCCGTATAGAGGAATAATACCATCTCTATAGGAGTACATAAAACATATATGAAATACATTCCGAAGTTACATATACATCAACAAAATCTATTACTGTAAGTGCAAAGAAGTTTTTTAAAGTACCTCGGGTATTTTTGAAGAGGATGGAAATCTGCACTTTAGTCAATCTTGACCTTAATCTTAACATAAGGTATTAAGGGAATACAATGGGAAATGGACAATTTAAGATGAGAAATAAATCTGCTTACACTCACAATGTGGCACAGGCCGATTAATTAAGATGCATTATGGATGGATCTTTGATCTTTCCCAGTTATGTTAAGGCAAGCCAACTAACATTAATTTAGTTTCGAAATTTGTGTGCATTTAAAGTAATTTTCCACATAGTTCAAGATAATTTATTTGTAATTGCTTTTAGATATGCTCCTGAAACTATCTTATTTTGTTTATTAAAACCTACGAGACAAGTAAAATGGGCTATGAGACAAGTAAAATGGGCATTAGTCAAGTTACTTTTCCTTGACAACATCTCTTAGAAAGGTACATGCCTGCATAGTCTATCTTAATTATTGAAATGTGGATGTAGCCCATATTTTTGGCATCATATCAAAGTAGAGCATGATCTAGTTGGTTAGACGACAACGTTGAATGCAGTGTTTTCTGCATCTTTAGAAGAATAAATGGATTAGTTATTTTACACCAAGTGCGAATAGGTGCCTTGTGTTATCACAATCTGGTTACTCTTACCATGTTGGCATTTGACAGATGGGTTAATTGTTGAAGGATGCAGTGAGTATCCGTTAAAGTGGATCCATTTCTAGTGTGAAGGACCTTCTTTAGAGTTACGAGTTTGGATATCATATTGGTTACGAATGGATGTTTAAGATTGTTTTACTTGACAATCTATCGGCCTGTTTGATAATATTACCTAAAGAATTAAGCATTGAGTTGGTTTGTTTGTTTCTTTTTTTAAATCGGATGTGGATCACAATGTTAAGACCTACTGAGTGCTAGGTAATTGTTTCTCCCATGTCCTATTTGATGCCCCTTCTGTATTTCACTATCTTTACCCTTTTGTTAGGTTCAATTCAGGGCTCTTACCAATGCTTAGAAGGAGAAGCATCATTTTGTATTTATTTCATTGTTCCCTGATTAAGAAAGCTATTTGCTACAAAAACTCATAATTTTACTTTAATCAATTGAATCCACTAAAAGTAACCAGGTCATTTGGATTGTGTTTGCAGCATGGCATTTGAACAATACCACTTTGGGTTTGTGTGGAGGGGCTTCATCTATACAGTTTCTATCTGTGCAGTTTCTAAGGAGGCATGCAAGTTTATTTGATTAACAATGTTTTACAGTATTGACAGCTGACTTTATCTTGTGCGCACTGGAGATGTTCTATCATTCTTGGTTGTTAAAGTGCTCATTATTAAGCTGCTATGAGGTACACAAATCATTTTTGTTTAAAAGTTCCTTATCATGGGTTATTGCAAAATAGAAAAAGCCCGATGTGTTGTCTCTGTTTTTGAGAGTCTTGTTCGAAATCTCCTTCCATTCCACTAACAGTTTCTGGCTACTAGGGCAATTGGCTATTCCTAGAGGTCCAAACATTGATGGTATAACGCATATGCCACATAATATTTTGTATCTTACTAACTTGGAGGCAAGCCTTCAAAGACAGTAAGGCAGCTTGATTACCAAATTGAAAGAATTTGGGTCTATCTAAATTAAAAACACTTTCATTTTTGTTAATTAGATTGAAGACGAGTACTAATGTCAAAGTTATTGTTACTTAATTTAGAGAGGAGTCATCTGAGCTCTAGCACCCTTCTCAAAGTTATGTATCTTGATAGTGTTGTAAATGATCTATAACAGGGAAAAACTTATGCTCTGTTATGGCAAATTGGTTATTAGTGCATAGATCCGTCATCCAACATCTTATCCTTGGATCTGTTAAGTGTTGACTGAGTTAAAAAAACACGAAGTTTAGATCTAATGTATTTTGATCTGATGCAAGGTTAACATGGATCTAAGTTAGTTTATTCATAATTGTTTAATATATATATATATATATATATATATTGGTATTACAGTAATTATTTAGAGAAATAAGATACAGGCTCTTTTTTCAATTTCTCTAGCATTATATGCATGCACATACTAAGCAAAGTGTTGAAAATATCCCTCCACTTAGGCTGTAGAGCACCTCACTTCTCTCAACACAATTAAATTCATTCTCCAATTATTTTTTTTAATTGATTTTTATCTTTTTTATTTTTTGTTTTATTTGGCTTCACTAGTCAAGCTTTTTCAGGAAGTGCATTGGGCATCCTGAAGAACATTTATTTTCTTCTTGAATTTGTAAATTTCAATTTAATAATCTAAAAGAATAGTTGTCCAAGATTCATGTCCTTTTAGTACAGATCCAATGTATTATTGTTTTCTTTGGCTTCATTAGATAAAATTTCCGAGCAGTAGTGCATTGTCTATCCCAAATAATTTTATCTTCTTCCTGAATTTATAAATTTCAATTTAATAATATAACAGAATGCTTGTTAAACACACTTGGAATTTTATTACAGATTCTATATCTTTTTCCTGCCCTACCAAGGGTTGGGTTGTATTCTTTACGAAAATTGCTATTATCCTTTTTTTTTCTGAAAAATATCTCTACATTTGTTTTACCAATTGTAAAGCTGCCCTGTAATTTGACAGTAAAGGAATTTAAATTATTCATGTCATCAAGTTTTATGTAAATTATGTTTCATGTGCCATTCATAAATGATTTTTCCAGGTGGTTTTCCTCTAGCATGAGATGCATATTTTCTCTTCCCTGATATAGATATTTAGTGGCTTGAAGAAAAAAAAAGGTTCATCGGTTGGGCTGTTTTTTTCCTATAAACAGTGTAAGCATATGTTTATTCCAGGTTCAGTAGAATTGTTTTGCTTCCTGTTTCAGTTTTCATTTTCTAATGGTTCAAAGAAAGTCATGGTGTTAACATGGCCTCCGTGATAGTGCTCTAAACAACTTCTTTGCACTTACTCAAATTTGTTATTTATCGCTGACTTGAAATTTAATTGCACATTTAAAAAGTAACCTATCCAAAATTTTATATACATTTTAAAAAACAATATTCGAATTTCATCAGCTTTCCGGTAACATTTTGGATTTTTTTTAGTGTAAGTTGTATTTTGTGCTTTAAAGTATATATGTACTATATACATATTATTAAAATAAATCAAAAGGTAAAGAATCACATTGTAAGTTGTGCTTCTATGTTTCAAAATAGTAATGTACTTTGTATATATTATTAAAAAATATCAAATTCTTAATATTTTCATGAAAAGTTAACTTCTTATGATGTTTGTGAGTTTATGGAGAGTGTATTTTAGGATTTAGTTTAGCTTTAGCTACTTGTTGTCATCCTCAATGGTTCCTTCAATTCTTCTTATGAGCTTTCTACTTCTCTCTTTTGTTGTCCTCTACAAATTCCCATTGCCTTTGCACATAAAACTCCATGGCCTCGTTTTCTAAATTCAATAATGTCTCTCATCCCAACCGTGTTACACTGGTGGCAAATGTTGAGCTCACCTTCCTGTGTCTCTCATTTCCTTGTAATGCCCTTTTGTCTTTGTGGCTCCTAGTCTATCCTCGTAGCATGTGGTGATTGTAAGGGATAGTGAGTGCCCTCAATGCCACATGGTTCATGAAGCCTCGACATGCCATCCATTGTCATTGCATGAGATGTTGTAGAACAATCAACGTTTTACAATGACAATGGACTTAAATGAAAATTTAATGGTCTTTGGCCAAATTTGCAAGGCTCCATCAATGAATCTTGTGTACTTGGAATCCAGAAACTCGGGAGTAAACTTGCATTTACCCCTATGTAAAAGGATTCTTCATTATAGAGGATAGAGATTGGATTCTCAACTCTGGGCGTTGGTTCTAGGATAAATCCGGCCTCTACATAAAGCCCTAGGTTCAAGACCCTTTATCGAATTCTTTATGTCTGACTCATTTGAATCGGTTTTTCAAAAATGTTCCTACACTTTTAGGTTATGACTCACGTAGTGACATTAACAATGCATTATGCAAATTCCATTTCAAAAGTGAGGAGGCAAAGCAATGTTGCATTACTACAGATGCTTGCATGTGTAGACATGGACTGCAACAAAGGTTTTTTTTAAGCATAAATTAAGCTAGTAGTCAAAGAATACACTTGGATCGAAAAGAGGAATGTACAATAGTAGTTAAGAAGAAATCATGCCTACCCTCCCAACAATAGATAATAATGACAAGAAACTACCACTGAAACTTATTCTAGTCCCCCATTGTTTCCATCTTATATGCTTGGTTCATATGTATTTATCCATATAATTTAAGTTTTAATAGAACTATTGGGAAAAAAAGAAAAACCTAGGATTTGATAGTGTCCCATTTTCTTTCCAATTAAAAAACTTTTTCCATTTTGTAAGTCATTACACCAATTGTAATTCTATAGTAATTCTATGTTCACAACTTTTGTAATTCAATATTTAACCATTATTATAAAAATAAATAAAATATATCATTAAAAATCAAAATAAAATAAACATCATTATATATTTATTAAATTAATTAATATATAAAAACATTATATATACCTATAAAATCATTGTATCAACATATTAATATAATTATGAATATTAAAAAATGATACTTCCATTGATTCATTTTCACCATTCCTTACCTCCGTAAACGGGTGTCTAAAAATATAGTTTTAGAATACCATCATTAGGTATCGATATCGCTATTTTATTAAAGATATTTTATGCTCGTTTAGTGATTGATTTTAAAATCAATTAATATATTTCATATGATTTCCTTACCTCCGTAAACGAGGGACTAAAAATACAGTTTTAGAATATCATCATTAGGTATTGATATCGCTATTTTATTAAAGATATTTTATGTATTTTTGATTGATTTTAAAATCAAATATATATATATATATTATAGTTAGTTTATTATATTAATTATAATTGTTATGGAATTTAGCATATATTTAAATTAGGATTTCTTGTTTAAGCTTGGGCGGCCAGGGTTTGGCCCAGCCGCCCCTCCCCCTTTGTGAATAGTTGCTGTTTGAAGCGATTTGCCCTCGTGCTGAGATGTAGGGTGTGAAGAGTTGCAGAGTGACTATGAGGTAGGGGCTTGTCCGAGACCAGACGGTTTGGCGATCTGCGCCGGATCGGTGCCGGCTGGGGCATCCACATTGCGCAGGAGGTGAAGCTCTTGGCCGGGAAGGCAGATCGACAGACCCTTGCTGCGTTAACATGCTAGTGGGTGTCAAAAGATCGAGCGCTGGGATCCAAGAAGGTCGAGTCATTTTCTTGTTTAAGCTTGGGCGGCCAGGGTTTGGCCCAGCCGCCCCTCCTCTCTGTGCATAGCTGCTGCTTTTCTTGCAGGCTTACTGAAGGGCAGCGACCTCTATTCTTGGAGGCCGGCGGGTGTTTGTGGCACCATTTCTCCAGAGTTTCCTGAAGGGCGGTGCCCTATCTTCCGGTGGAGGCTCCGACGGTGGTCTGCTCTTGTTTTCTTCATCTGGGGTCTGCTTGTTGGTCGTTTTCACTGGTTTGGGAGGTCTACCGAGTTTGTTGCTTGTCCACAGACATAGATCTACTGCATACTTCGATGAGGGTTTCGGCTGGGACGGATTTACTGTGGAGGGCTGGCTCTGCTCTGGGTTTTCAGGGTTTGCCGCCTATTATTGGTGTTGCTCCCTTTCACGTCTCCACCTCTCCTTACACGCTGCATGGAGCTCTGTCTTAAAGACTGCCTCTGCTGCTGAGGAGGCCGGCGGCTACATGATGGAGAGGTACCATTAGTGGAGGCGGATCCTGGGAGATGCAGATTCTCTGGAGTTTGGGGTTTGCCGTATTGACGAAAATGTTCTGTTTACAGTTTTTTTTTTCTGTTTTCCATTTTTCTGGGCAATGAGGGTTTGTTCCCGAGCTCTTTTTCTGTAACTACTCATATGTGACAATGTATGGAGCATTTTTTGCTCTTCATATATTTGCAGAATGTAATTTTGTATCTTCGATAATAAAATTATGACTTTTTCCAAGGAAAAAAAAAAAAGCATATATATAAATTATAAAAGGGTTATGTTTAATAATGTTATGTTTGTTAGTGATTTTTATCATTGATAACAAGGGTTATGAACAAGAATTGATAACTTGCATAATTAATATGAACAATATAAATCACTATGAATGGACATCATTTTTATGTAAATTTTGTAATGTTTTGCAATTTAATGCCCAGCCTCCTATATCTCCACAAGAAACTCCACAAGAAAGTGATTGAGAAACAAAATTTTCAAACAAACATCAAGAACACTTAGTCAAATTAATTTACAAGACTAGAACACATAGTACCACTATAATTACAAAATAATTTTCAAAATATATTTTAATGATTACAAAATATATTCTAATAATTTTCCAAATATATTCAAAATAATTACAACCTGGATTGCCTACATTCTAATTCTATGCCCACATGTTATTTAAAAATGTTCCTCTCCACTACAACATATTGTTTTTCCCAATTGTTCCCTTCCCTGTATACTACTTTCTTCCAATGTTCAATAAACAATGCATTGTTAACAAGCAGCAATTGCTAATGCAATGTCGGGGACATTGCCACCTTGTGGCTCTTGTTATTTTGTTAGATATTAGTTATAATATTATATAGTATAAGTTGTTAGTTTTTTTATATGTATGACTCATTGGTTATTATTATTATTATTTTTTATTTAAATAAATAATGATATAAATACTTTTTTGTGTTTCAATGTAATTTTATTATGATTTTAATTAAAGTGATATTTATTTTTATAATAGTTGGAGGTAGTGATAATATAAAATATCATATATTTAGTATTTCAATAATATTTATCACATTTTATTGATATCTTAACCAAGGTGAGGTTTATATGAAGTTAGCCATTGCCAAATAAAAATATGACATATAAGCATCATCGACTTCTATATGTCCAACTCAACGGTAATCATTGATCCAATTTCTTGACATTCTATGGGTTCTTGAATTCCTACTCATCAATTGCTCGTTTTCTTATGAGGCCCATTTTAGACCTCTAATTAACTCTAATGGCAATGGGCTTCTATTGCTCTAAATTCCCCATAAAAATTGAGTTTCCTTCCTACTTTAACCTCCACCTTGTGATATATTCTTTGAGATATTTGTATTCCTCTTGGATGGTTTCTTTCTCATTCCACATATAGAGCTCTATTCCTTCCCCCTACTATTGGACAATCTAGAGAGAGAGAGGGAGGTCGGTTTTAGATATTGTCCTATATTTGTGATTCATCCTTGAAGATCTGGGAGATTCATTCACGCCCCTCATGGAACCACCTCAGATATCCATTGAATTTTCCATCATAAGGCCCTCCTTAGTCCAATAAATGTGTGCTTTTATTGGTTGGGTTTATGCTAAAGTGTCCCTCCACTTGATTGGGTAGCATATTTCCCATACTCATACCTTTTCTTCATGATTTTCTTTCCTCTGGTTGATGGAGAGTCAACCAATAGCGTTTGCATTTTTATTGTGATAATTGGGTCCATTTTTATATTTTTAAATATCCTTCCTAATTTTACCAAGGACTAATCTAAACTGAGGTAGGATGGATATTTCATCTCTATAGGAGGGGAGATTTCTCAAGGGGGAGAATACTTATTTTCTTGAAATTTATTCATGGAATCCTCTTGGTATGTTCTAATTAAGACATAAAGAGGAGGAGACTTCTCAGATCCTTGATCTGCTCCCAAAGTGGATTCTTCCTCTAAAGAAGAGTCCCCTTTTCATTTTGGAGATGTAATTTCAACATTATTTCAGATGTCTTTACCAACTGGTAGCGAGTTCGTTTCAATTCATTACGGATTAGGGTTTGGCTTAGTGTTCGGAAGGCTGAAGCATTGCATCCATGGTGTAGCGGGTGATTGCATTTCGCAGACTTGGGAATGAGACTGTCATCGCGGCATTACTTCAGGAATGCAAGGTCCGTGGATAGTTTTTCTCTCTTACATCTCAGTTTCTCTTTTCCACAAGTTTATTTGTTGTCAAATACCATATTTAATAACAAATAATGTGAAGACCTAAGAAAGAGAATAACTCATACTCCACACATCCTTGTTATTCCTTGAAAGGCCCTATCAATGAAATCCCAAGCCTTTTTCATAGTCAATAGAAGACTCCTTTAACTTTCTATGATGGATCTCTTTAGGAGATTTCTAACTACCTTCTGAAGAGACCCTAATTTTATATGCTACCTAAGCAGAAGTCATAACCAAGTTCTAGAAAATTATTTGGTTTCTTGAGATAGATCCCATATACATAATTTTTATAATACTTATGAAAATATAAAAAAATACAAAAAATGTGGGCTTTTATCTTATGATATGAACTAATGAAATCTGAAAAATAAGGAAATGATTCATCAATTTTAAGTATTGTTATTTCATAATTCATCAATTTTAAGGATTGTTATTACACTATTATGAAATCATAATTAGAAGTTTGAAACGTAACTAACTTTTGACATTAGGATCTCACATGCCAAAAACAACAAATTAACAATGTTGTCATAAATTTTGCAACAATGTTATCTTATTACTTCAACCACACTTCTCTTCTTAGATTTGTCTCTACATATGTAAATGCATGTTTATATTGATAGTTTGTCATAAATTTAAATCCATCTTTCTTTTAGCTAAACACTTTAATAAGAAAATTTGCAAACTGGATGATGTCTTTTTGATACAACACAAATAATTTATTTTGAAATTTATTAGTTTTTCATTTATATTATTCATTTCAAATATTCAAATTCTTTTTTTTGTTGGCAAGTGCTAGTATCCCTTGACTAGCAGGGTTTGTCATTGGCTGAGAGACCATGAACCAGGGGTATCTAAGCCGTCAAAATCACCCGGGAATCGCACCCGACCTGGACCGCACCAACCCTTAACATGGTTGGATTTTAGTATCTGCGGGGTTTCGAACCGACGACCTTTCCACGTAGGGGTCTCTTAACCATCACCCTCCACCGACTGTTCTACATCTCATGAATATTTCAAATATTCAAATTCAATATAAGCATCCAAACACATTTACATCAATTAGATCATTAACATTATATCATAAACAAACCTCACTAGCCACTAAAACCAAAACTTGAAATCTATTAATTATATTATTCATTTCAAATATTCAAATTCAATATAAACATCCAAACACATTTACGTCAATTATCAAATTTGATCATTATACATTCTATTGTAAACAAAACTCATTGGCCACTCATATTGAAACTTGATATTGGTATTGTTGCCACTCTAAAATGAGTAACACGCTCAATAAGGTCAATGGTGTTACTGAGTCTTTTTCTTTCCAATTCCATGTTAACATATATGTATATACCAACATTATTATTATTAAGCTTTTTTAATCCATTACATTCTACAATACTCTAACTATGAGGAGCATTGTAGTAGGTTGTTGTGTTCTCCATGCTTTAAGTTCATTATGCCGAAGGTGTTTTATCATTTTATTTGCATGGTTTTCACAGAATTCACACCTTCACTTAGCCTTAATGGGCTCTAGTATATTCACATTTCAATTTCCTTTAGGTGGTTTGTATGTGCTTTGAATTTCATGGTGGGAGGCTTCGTTAATTTCATGCGAGGATGACTATCCACTTTGTATGAGTAGAAATTTTAAGGGTTATGGCAAGTCTTTTATATAAATGGAGATATTGTGTGGGTAAGTGTAGGTTTTTTTTGCTAAATTTGGAAGACGAGAAGTTATTGGGAAATAAAAAGTTCCAATATTATAATATTTTAATTTTTATTCATTTTTTAAAAATATATATATATATTTTTTAATTGGTTACTTGGGTTAAAATAAAAAGATTGTATATTACAAAAATAATTCTAAAATACATAATTATTAGACATAATTGACTTTTTTTTAACATTGCAACAAGGCATCCCGCTTGTTTTTAATGTGCACATAACCACTTCCAATTAAAGAAAGACATTATTGACTAATGAAGCAAGACCCCTAACCTATATGAAGTATTAATTTGAAAAAAATGAACATTTTATGCCTTTCGCTAGTATTAATTTGAAAAAAAGAACATTTTATGCCTTTTGCTTTAAGGTTCACCTTTGGGAATTTTGTTTTACAAACAATATGTTTTTGACAATAAGCATTGAATCCAAACAAAATAGGGGAATATGTTTTTGGCAATAAACATTGAATCCAAACAAAATAGGGGAAGAAAATCTATATAGGATAAAATATATTTGATCATTTATAATTGATTTGACAAGAAGTGTTGTGGACATATAATAATAATAATCCTAATACTATTTGGTTGTTGAAGTTTACGGAAGTGTACATACCTTGCCTCCCTTTGGATTTGAACCTATCACCTCCTTGAAGGAAAGACATATTTTTAACCACTAGGTCCACTTATTGATATGTTTACACTTCCCCAACAATTGATTAACTTGGCTATTTGCCTCTAAGCATTGCCTTAAACTTGAAACACATTCTCAACAATCAATTTTATTATTTTTTTGAAAATATACAATGAATTGCATTGATAATAGATCACTTGGTGTCTTTTCCTTTAATGTTCTGCATAAATTCAGAATGTCTTCTAAATTTATATATTTTTTTTATTATTTTTCTAAAACCTCACTTTCACCAATAATTTCCTCTAAAGTTTGGCTAAACTTAAAATGTCTTCCTAACATAGAGATTTACTAATTTTTAAAACATATATTTTTGCTTGCATCAATAATTGATCACATAGTACCATTTCCTCTAAAATTATAATCTTTTAAATTGACAATTTTATTGTTATTTTTAAAAATATATAATCACTTACACCAAGAATTTATCACCTCATTACTTTCATTTTAATTTTTTCTTAAATTTAAAATGTCTTTCAAATTTAAATTTTTATTAATTTACATCATATAATTGATCACTTTAATCCTTTGCATAATATAATTGATCACTTTAATCCTTTAACCCTAAAGTTCACTTTAAAATTAGAATATTTTTCAACTTTACAAAAGTTAATGTTTTAAAAAAATACCTTATCACTTCACCAATAATGGATTGCCTTGTACATTTCATTCTAAAGTTTACCTTAAACCCAAATAAAATATTAATTAGAAAAAAGCAAAAAAAAATTAAACACTTCATATATTTCATTTTAAAGTTTAAAAACTTAAAATAACTTCCAAATTTACAATTTTATTTTAAGTACATTAATATTTCTTCTCACAATCACATGAGCTACACCCACTTAACAATTGATTATTATTAATATTATTATATAATGCATATATTTATATACACTCTAGTTTTACAGTATAAATTATAAAAATATGTTCACGCTCCCCAATAATTGATTACCTTATGTAATTACTGAACATCTTTTGAAATATTGGTTTTATTACCTTCTTTTATAAAAATATGTTCACACTTCCCCTAAAATTGATAATTTCATGTATTTGCTTTTAAACATTACTTGAAAATTGGAGCATTTTGATAAATTTAATTCTTTGACTGGACCTAATCAATTGCACCTATGATTGATCACCTCACATCTTTCCATTTAATGTTCACCTTAATTTTAGAATATCTTTGGAATTTTTTTGATTTTTTAAACTTCACCCTCACCAACAATATCACCTTACCCCTTTGCCTCTAAAGTTTGACTTAAACTTAATATCTTTTTAATTTACAATTTTATTATTTTTTTAAAATACATCTTTCTTTGCACCAACAATCAATCAACTTGTCTTTGCCTCCAAAGTTCCCCTTAAAATTAGAATAGGTTCCTCTTAAAATTAAAATATTTTTTGAGTTCAATTTTTTAATGAATTATTAAAAAACACATAATCACTTACACCAAGAATTGATCACCTCATGACTTTTACTTTAAAATTTGTTTTAAACTTGGAATTTTCTTCATAAACAACCAATCACCAAGCCTTTATTCTAAAGTTCACCTTAAACTTTGATTATTTTTGAATTTGCAGTTTTAATAATTGTTTTACCATATTTTATCACTTGCATTAACAAATGATATTTAATGTAAAAATTAATCAATTTAAATAAATAAAATAACAAAAATTCATTTTCCACTTATTTATTTTATTTTTAATAAATCTTAAAATAAAATGGATTTATAAAAATCACTCCATAAATGATATATATAGTTGATTATATGAATTCAAAATTTACAATAAACTTAGAATATCTTCTAAATTTACAATATAATTTTTTTAAGTACATCATTACTTGCACCAAGAATTTAACCCATCAACTCTTAAAACAAATTTGACAACAATTTTGAAGTATAAATGATGATATACATGTTATACTAATAAATACCTACATTAAGGTAAATTTGATAAGTTATTGTTTTCTTTATGTATTATTTTGAATGGAATTTTAATTTTTCTATCTAATTTTTTTAATGTTTTTATTATTATTTTAAAATAAAAATTATTATTAAAATGATGCATATCTGTTTGATACTCAAATTAAATGTATTTAGAACATTGCCATTTTATATAACTATTTTAAAAAATAATATGGATAATGCAAAGTTTTAAAGAGGAAACATGAAACATTATTGAAATTCTTATTGATGTTTGGAATACTTGATTTTTCACTAAAGAATATTTGTAGATATTTGAAATGCTTAATTTTTCACTAAAAAAATATTTATAAATTTGATGGAAATTGAATTCATTATCATGAGTATCTTCTTTAAATGTGTTCATATATACATAAAGATTAAACCATATTTATTATATTTATTTCAACAAAATGTGAATATTTAAAAAAACAATAATTAAATACGTAAAACAAATCTCAAATATTATATTAGAAAAAATATTTTATACTTGAAAAAATATTTTATACTAGAAAACATATTGGTTGTAAATTCTTGTTACTCTTCTCGTACCAAATTTATAGTAACTATTGTTTATTTATTTTTTCTTATAAATTCTTTAGTTTATTCCTAAAAAATAATGAAATAAAATAATATTATACCATTGTTAAAATTATTTCAATTATACATGTATATTTAGCACATAACTTAGAATCAATTTTCAAACACTACATACATGTATTAAATAATTACAAGTGACATTATGTGCATTTCCAACTCTTTCTTACTTATCATGATAGTTTAGCCTAATCTTCTATTTTCTCAATATCCTATTTTAGATAATTCGTTGGTAATCTTCAATTTTTGTTTCTTCTAACATCAGTTTGAAACAATAATTCACTATTTGTTTCTTGCGTCTAATTCATTTGACGGAAAGTGTGAATCCCACACTTCAATACTCAAATAATATCAACTTGGGCTCATGTGGATTCTTGAAGGAATTGAATATTATATTATATGACAGAAACAAGAATAACGACTCATTTCTACAATGTAGAGAATCCAACATAGTTAATCAACACTATCAAGACTTTTGCTTGGACCTATGTTGATGTAATGGATATCTAATTATCTAAATTACAAATATATTTCTATTTTTTGAAAATGTAAAAGTGTAAGAGGTGGTTGTACAATTGGGAGAT
The DNA here is from genome assembly GCA_027924585.1 of Larix kaempferi. Taxonomy (NCBI): domain Eukaryota; kingdom Viridiplantae; phylum Streptophyta; class Pinopsida; order Pinales; family Pinaceae; genus Larix; species Larix kaempferi. The sequence goes on from BSBM01000099.1 coordinate 13,585,013, forward strand.
CAAGATTTTATGAGATATTAGAGCAAATTTGAGGTCTAAAATGAACCTTATAAGAAAACAAGCCATCTCATAAGAAAACTAGTCATTGAATTCAAGAACCAATAGAATTTCAAGAACATAGTCAACCATAATGGTTAAGTTGGCATATTTGACATTAAAAAAATATTTTTTTTAATTCGTATTTTCAACATATCTCCCTGTTATTTTACTCAAATTTCGAGCGGGAGCACTCGTTGGATGCAGAATTAAATTCTGCATCCAACGAGTATCGACAATGCATACTTTTGAGGGACCCCACCCCACGAAAAACGATAAATACATACAACAATGTTGAAGTAACACGTTTTTATTTTTATTTTTTAATGTATTTCTCGTTTTTCGTCGGGTGGGGTCCCTCAAAAGTATGCAGTGTAGGTACTCGTTGGATGCATAATTTAATTCCGCATTCAATGAGTGATTTGAGTAAAATGACAGTGAGATATGTTGAAAATACAAAGAAAAAATAGTTTTTTTTTCTCTTTTCCTCAAAAATTCATAAATATTGAAGGACCCTCTCGATCCGCGGGAGAGAGAGCTCTCCCGGCTGTGTGCGTGACTGAGAGAGAGACTGCATTCTTGTTTGCTATCATGGCCCCAGGAGGGGGCCCCAAGGTCCTCCCTCCTCCACCCTCTGAGATCACGACCTTTAGGAAGCTGATTGCGGCCAGCAACAAATGCCAGGTGTTTGAATCTCAGCAGAAATTTGTCAAGAAATTGGACAGTATACCTACAGTTTCCCTCCCTGAAGAGGAATCCTGCCGGTTCGCATTGAATCTAGCTGAAAGAGGGATCATCGGACAATTTACAGGCTTATGGCCCTCCCCCAAAGCTGTGGAAGCATGGGTGCCGAGGAACTGGCGTCCTCTAACCACGGAAGGCATCATAAGTCATCTTGTCGGTAAAGGATTCTTTGTGTTTGTTTTTGATATAGTTGAAGATAGAAATCTTATTTTCAGGAATGGCCCGTATTTTATGGGTCCTCAAGGTCTGTATTTAAATAAATGGACTCTTGATTTTCACCCGACTCAAGATGTGCCATCGACAGTTCCAGTATGGGTGCGCCTCCCACACTTGCCTTTGCATTGCTGGAACTCGAAGTCACTAGAATCCATTGGCAACACCCTCGTAAATATATTGATCGTGCAAAGAGAAAAGATCAGTATTCCTGTGCAAGAATATGCGTCGAGGTAGATTTGGAAGTAGGGTATCGGAAGCCATAAAAATTACGGTGGCAGATTGGTATCACATCCAAGAACTGGACTATGAACAACTTCCATTCAAATGCAGACATTGCCATGGCTACAGACAATTTGCAAGGCATTGCAAAAAGAAGTCTGAGGAAGATGTTGAGAAATTGAAAGGAGAACAATGGACTCGGGTTTAGAAAGCAGCTCTATCAAAACAAAACAACAGATCTAAAGGGAAAGGGGCGCCAATGGGAATTAGAGCTTCCACTTCAGGGCAAGTTCAAGGAGAAGGGAGTTCAGCCCCTTCAATAGCAGATGCATCCAAAAATCCTTTCAAATCTCTTAGCACACCTGCTCCAGAAATATCAATTGAGGAGGTAGAGCAATAGAAACAAACTCCCGTAGCGGTGAAAGATAAGGTAGAGACAACCCAACCTGGTTCTCCTTTAGGAATCTCGTCCTCCCCTTCCTATGCTGAAATGACAAGAAAGAAGCCTACAGAAAACTATGGTTCCTCGGAGGATGAGACCTTCGAGAGGCCCTCGAAGAGAGCAGGGAGGAAATCACATAAGGAAGCTAGAGAAGAAGAAGCGGAAAGGAATAAAACACAAGGAAGTCAATCCACTATCGAAATGTCCATTGGGAGAAATACCAGAAATAGGACTCCTAAGGGAGGCGCTACCCATTCCACCCCCAATAAATAATGCGCGTAGTCTCTTGGAATTGTAGAGGCTTGGGGAATCCATTGAAAGCCGACACAGTCAAAGATCTCATGAAAATTGAATCTCCCGAGATCCTCATGCTCCAAGAGATTAAAATTGCAGGACACACCCTGCTTGAAATCGACAAATTAAAATGGAATAAAAATGTAGGGAAGGACATTAGTGCAAGAGGCTCCGTAGGCGGTCTTGCAACTCTGTGGTAGGAGGACATGTTTCATTTAGAAAGCTCCTGTGAGACTCAACATTGGATTTTCACCAAGCTACGACACTCTCCAAGTAATTTTACCTTTTCTCTTTTCAATCTCTATGTTCCAGTCCTCTTTTCTGAGAAGAAAGATTGCTGGCAATATCTTTCAGAATTTTTAGATTTATATACCCCTACGAATATCATTTTAGCCGGTGATCTTAATATAGTTCTTGACTAGAACGAAAAGAGAGGAGGCAATAGCGGAAGGGACCAACTGCTTCCCTTTGTGGAGGAGCTACTTCAACAATGGGATCTCCTTGATTTCAAACCTTTGAAAGGAATTTATACATGGACTAATAATAGAGCAGGTGCTGAACACATCTCAGCATGCCTAGATAGGTTTCTTGTCCAGAGTTCTCTCTTGATGGAAAAGAGATTAATCTCCTCCAAAATCCTCCCAAAGCTTATTTCTGATCATAAGCCTATTCTCTTAATTTTGGAAGATGAAGAAAACTTGGGTCCAATTCCATTTCATTATAGCCCTCTCTGGATAGAAAAGATGGGTTCATGGAAATTGTGCAAACGGCCTGGTCCACTTCAGCCACACGGTCCCCTGGCTATGTGTGGGAGCAAAAAATCAAGACAACAAAGTATGCTCTGAAATATTGGATTAAAAAGCCTCATAATACCCCCTCTAGTCATAGAAGAGAGACTGTTAAGCTGCTAGCAGATTTGCAACTGGACATGGAAAGTAAAGATATTACCATCTCAGAAATAGAAAAGGAACATGCTGCTCAATTCAAATCCTTTTGTTCCTTCCGCCAAGAAGAAGAGTATTGGAGGCTTAAGTCCTGTAGTTTGTGGCTTAAAGCTGGCAACCGTAACTCCTCATTCTTCCATCGGCAATACATATCACGCCTTTCTTGAAATCATATTTCAGAGATTATATCTTCAGATGGGACGGTTTACAAAGGTCACGATCATCTTAAAGTAGCAGCAGAAATACATTTCCAGAATCTTTATAAAGAAGATGGTGATGGATGTGAGGAGGCCACTTCTGACTTCCTCTCACACATCCCTTCTCTTGTCAACAGAGAAGACAATTCAGCTCTTATGAAGCCATTTTCTGAAGAAGAAATATGCAAATTTATTTGGTCTATGGATCCCGACAAATCTCCAGGACCGGATGGTTTTTCAATTCACTTTTATAGATCTTGTTGGGAAATAATCAAGACTGATTTGCTGATAATGATTAAATCTTTCCATCAAAAAGCTAAAGTGGGAGGTAGTACTAATTCCACTTTCTTAGCCTTAATAGCCAAAGAAGTGAGTATGAGATCCTTTGACAGATTCAGGCCAATTTCTTTGTGTAATGCATCGTATAAAATTCTTTCCAAGATAATGGCAAACAAAATTAAACCGCTGCTAGAGAAACTCATCTCTCCGATGCAAAGTGGATTTTTTAAAGGAAGACATATCCTGGATAATGTTATTCAGGTACAAGAATCCATGCATTCCAGTTATCAGCGGAAGGAGCAAGGGATGCTCATAAAGCTCGGCATGACAAATGCATTTGAACGAGTAAAACTCTCTTTCCTTTACATAGTTCTTCTTTCCTTTGGTTTTAGCATTGATTTTGTCAATTTGATAAAATCTTGTACCGAAAATCCTTGGATAGCCCTGCTAGTAAATGGAAGACCAACTAATTATTTTCAATCTACGAGGGGAATAAGGAAAGGATGCCCTCTCTCCCCCTTCCTGTACATTTTGATGGTAGATTCATTAAGTAGAAAGATGATTGCAGCAAAAAGCAGGGATAGCTCCAGGTATTAGGGTGATGAAGGGCCTCGATCCAATAAATCATGCTTTATTTGCTGATGACTCTCTACTGCTGGGTGGAGCCTCCATAAAGTTTGCAAAGGTCTTCAACGAACTCCTTCACAGTTTCTGCAATATCTCTGGCGCCCTCATCAATAAAAGGAAAAGTGCAGTGTATGGGTGGAACGTAGACCATCATCTTATTTTGAGAATTGCTCATTTTTTGGGATTCTCGGGCTACGCCTCTTGGGAAAAAATAAATTATCTTAGGTTACCCTTAACCCTGGGATCCACCAAATCCGCGCCGTGGAATGAAGTTTTAAGTAAATTCAAGAGAAAAATTGCAGCATGGGGAGGTCATTGGATCACTAATGCTGGGAAACTTATTTTTATAAAAACAGTGCTTTCATCCTTACCAATCTATCAAGCATCCTTCCTGCTAGCACCTAAGGCGTTCACGGAACATGTCTCAAAGTTGATTCGATATTTTCCATGGCGAGGAGGAAAGGCAATCAAAATAAATTTCACCTTGTAAATTGGGATACTGTCAAACGCCCAATTTCTGAAGGAGGTTTACAGGTCCATGATCTTGGTCTATCCAATGTTGCTTTGGGTAGAAAAATTCCATGGAATATTTATTCAAATGGCAGACATCTTGTAAGTCAAATTCTAAGGAAAAAGTATCTCAACGGAGTCCCTTTGAGAAATATTCAGGCTGAAAACACCCCAAAAGGAACGTTGATTTGGAATCTCTGTCGACATGGTTTGGATATCTTCCAAAAACATTTGTATCGAATCCCTGGAAATGGGAACAACACCCTGTTGTGGCAAGACAATATTATGGGACATTCTCCCCTCACAAATTCTGCAGAATTAAATGGCATTCGGGATTGGATTTCACTTCAAGCAATCCACAAGCTGGCAGATATCTCCGTTTGGGATGACTTAGGGAACTGGCAGTCATGGTTCTTTCCTAGAATTCTAGAGCACCTGCACGTACAACAAGACCTCGTTTTAACAACTCTGACGGACTCGGAGCCTGTTCATTTGCAAGCATCGGATAAATGGGGATGGGGTAAGACTGGGATCTATACCGTAGTGTAGGGATACTCTGCCCTTCAATATCAGCACGTTTCGATCCACTCATCGTCCTTCTAGAAGCAGGTATGGGATCCTCTTGGTCTTCCCAAAGTTAATTTTTTCTTCTGGGTTTTAATGCATAAGAAAATTTTGATCGAAGAATACCTATTGAAAAAAGGTATTATCGGTCCACATAGATGCTCATTGTGCACTAATGCTTACGAAACAATGGAACACTTGTTTGTGGAATGTCCATTCACTCAAGAAGTATGGTAACTCTTCCTCCATGGTATCAATGCTACAGTTCCAACGCATATCGAAGTGGTTGCTTTATTCTCCTCCTGGAAGGTGCGCTATCCCCTTGTGATCCCAACCAAGTCTGTTTGGAATTGAATTTGGCAGGCCATTCCCAAATATGTGTGCTGGAAATTATGGTTGGCCAGAAATGATAATATTTTCAATAGCTCTTCTCGCTCCCCTACGATGGTGGCTGCTAAAGCTAAAGCTTCCCTTCTTGAAATAGTGGCCCAACTAATTTATAAGAAAGAAATCTCTCTACATCCTGAAGAAAAGAAATGGTTGGGTACTTTTATTTTCAGGGATAGAAATAAAATCACTGTTCGCCCCTCCATTACTTTAGGATGGCGATTATGAGACCCAGATACAATTTTTCAAGCTTGGTGGAGGAAGCAGGGCAAAGTATCTATTTTCTTTGACGGAGCTTTCAAAGTAAATCTAGGGATTGCTGGAGCAGGTGGAGTAATATATTCCTCGGATGGTTCTAGAAAGGATAGTTTTAGTTGGGGCCTTGGCCAGAGAACGAATAATTAGGCATAAATCCTTGGGCTACTAAAATCCTGCCAGATAGCCCGTGAAAATGGCCATGAGAGAAATACAATTTTTTGGAGATTCTGAAATTTTGATAAAGATTTTAAATACAGAGGATCAGTTCAACAATCTAGCTCTTAATAAGACTCTGTAAAGGTTGCGATATATGTTCCAAGACTTCGCCTCCTCTCATTTTTTCCACATTCTTCGAGGATCAAACACGGAAGCAGACTTCAAAGCAAACTTGGGCTGTCTCTTGCCTCAAGGAGCTTTCAACAAAAATGATGAAGCACCTTCAAAGGACCCTATACCCTGAAATCTAGTTTCGTTTGGAAATTAAATCTGTGCTATGTTGAAGTTGGCTTTTGAAACTTTGTAATCATGGTTGCTTTGGCTTCGTCCCAACCGGTTTCTAATCAAATAAAATAACCGTTTCAGTTAAAATTCATAAAAATTCATAAATATTATTTTATTATTTTAACTAGTATTTTATTATTTTCCTTAAGAGGCCCATTTTATACCTCAAATTTGATCCAATGGCCCTCTTATTAATTACCTTCATGTCATCATGGAACACACCCTCATATAGTTTCCCACATTGCTAGTAGGTGTTAAATTTTCCTTGAATGAAAAATTTACATTTCATTATATCTAGAGTACCAAAGTTACAGAGGCGTCATGAAGTGAATTTAACATTGATATTGGACGAGATCACTAGATAACCTCCCCCCTATGTGGCAATCCAGATTAATTAGAAGTATTTCAACTTTGATATCTTGTTGGATTGGGAAACATGTTACCAAATATTTGAACCAAATTTTCAAAGTTGGAGAAAATACATTTAACAACACCATTCCATCTTGGCTAGGGAAACTCCCCTCATTACACTCTCCTTTTTTGGATCCCTCAGATAAGATATGGACAACATCTAAGGGTTACAATATCCAAACCTTTATGATATGGGATTGATGGTGTTTAGCTAGGATTAAATCTTAGGTTAAAAGTCCATCATGCCCTTAGTTTATGTATGTTTTCGAGTATTTTGATATAATTAGTTATGAGTACACACATTTTGTGCCCTAATGTATGTTGACTTATTGCATTTAAATGTTCTTGTGGGCCAACCCATGGACCCAAATAGTCAATCAATATTAGATTGATATTGTATTCCTAGACCTTGATTGCAAAGGAAAAGGGAATCAAACTTGAGAATGTGTATCATATTGTAAAATAGTTAGAATATAATAACATCTTTATCAACGTCTTTACATCTAGCTATATTGGTGTCTTGTATATTGAGTCTTTCATTATTTAGTTAGAGCATTGACTTGGTTGTTGTTATGACTTAGTGTGTAGATTGCTTATTGTGTTTGGATTGTGTTCATGCTAATTTTTCAAGCTTGAGTTAGGTTATGTGCATTAATATGTGTTAATGCTATTGATATAATCTAGTTAGAATATACCACTTGACAACCTTCGCTCCATTGCTTAGTCTTGTTATACACCAAAACCTTGGGTTTGTATGGTTACCATCCTTAGTCCGCACTTCATTCTTTGCCTTCAGAATCTAGGGCTACATGTCATTAGAGATACATAGATGATGGTTAGTAAACATGTGCTTGTTGAGTCCCAATCCAAAGCCCACTTTTTTCTACATAACTAATTCCATGATTTATCATCCACTCACAACTTTTCCTATATTCACTCATATCCCATTGACATAACATTAGTTAAAGAGCTACACATTGTTACAGAGTAGCTTGTAGACATGCATAATCATGCCTCATAGGAAAATTCCGCCTTGGTGCCTTAGAGGACAATGCCACCTTGGTTCAAGAGAATCCTTAGTCTGCTCTACTCATGTGCACCTTTCTGATCAATTTCGTTTTAATTTAAATGACTACTCTGATTCCCTTGTAATACCTTGCACTAGGTTTGGGTTCTATAGTTCCAATGATGATTACATTGGCTTTGGAAATATTCCCCTCACATACATACTACCTCTCAATGACCCATCAAATGGGATAAAACACAATCATGATGGAGAACTACTTGAGTTCCTTCCACAAGATATGAGTTATTATATGTTTAAAATTCCCTATTTTAAAAAATGCTCTCATAATTGGTGGGAATGCTTAAAACTAGACCAATCACCTTCCAAAAAGTTAAGGAATTTTTTTTGTAAGAGATGGTACAACCACATATTAGCATCAATACACTTACACATATCCATTAGAGAATAGGTGTCTCTTACAAATTTTGGTTGCAAGTTTAAAGAAGGTTTTGAAAAGAGTGGTATAAATATTCCCGAAGTTCAATGCATTGAATGGTTGGTCTATTCTTTTTGGCTTGCAATTTGAATTACTGTGATAGCCTTAAGGCTAAGATCGCATACCAATAAGCATTGAAACTTATCACATAACACTATTATGGTGTGTTGGCACTATTACACTAGCAACAAAATCATTATCTGGAATTGATAAACAACTTTAGTATCTCCAATAATAAGTTAGTCAACTTGTTACTTGGAATCCACATGGACTTTTTTTTCTAGATATTATTGTCAAAATTATTTGCCTAGAGTGTCTATTGCATAGTTTACACCATCCACACTATAATTAGTGTCTCCATAACTAGGTACATGGTATGAAATTACTTGATACTTCCTACTTTATCCATAATACTTGACATCATAACCAACATAACTATTGCATGCTTGTGGCAACACAAGATGATTCGACCTTTGGACATAGTTACTAACTTGAAGAGAACTCTCCATAGTTCTCATTTTTTTAGAGGTCATATTTAGTAGTTGATTTTACCCTTGAATAAAAAAGTGGTGCTACCGGTAGCATGCCTTTTTTAGGTTACAATTACAAATTTTTCCGCCATGGCTTTAATTCCTCATAAATTTGCAAACAAAAACCTAAATTGACCCTCAAATCGAAAAGTGGTGTTCTAGTATCACTCCCTTTTTTTTCAAGGTTAAAATTACAACTTTTTTGAAATCATGGCCTTGAAAACCATTAATGTTTTAGACAAAAGGCTTAAAATCAACCCTCAAATCAATAGGGGGTTCTACTAGTAGCACCCCCTTTCTTTTGGGTTAACATTTTAGAATTTTTCAAAATTAATAAATAAATAAACATATTTGGAGGGTGTGATTCTCAAAATTGACCTTTCTCAATTTCAAACACACACACAATTCTAGAGTAAGACCTACAATCAATTTTTATTTGCTAGGAGATCCCCTTTCTCAGAATAAGGAAATAAATTAATGACCCAAGTGCCAAAGGAATTGGCAGGAGTGGAAGTCTACCCCCTTATGGACAACCTGTGGGTTAATTTAGGTGGCATGGTTTTCGTTAAATAACGATGATGAGTCAACTTGCATTTGGGGATAGCAGTAAGTGATGGTTTTCCTCACAGCTACCAATTTGAAAACTGATTTATCATAGGTTTTTCCATCTTCAACATAAATACACACACACACATAGCTTTTGATTGGCTAAGAGATCCTCTTCCTCAGACATAAGGAAACAAGTTAATGACCCAAGATTCATAGGAAATTGGAAAGAGTGGAAGTTTACCCCCTTACAAATTGCGAGTGGGTTATCTCAGGTAGTTTGGTTTCCCCTGAATAATGGTGAGGGTTCAACCACATTTGTGGATAACAGGCCGTGATGGTTGTCATCATTGAAAGTTTGAAAACTAAGCTATCACAACTTTTTTCATATTTGTGATATATATATATATATATAACACAAACAATTAAAAAAAGAAAAAAAAACATGAAAGCACAATTTAAAAAAGAAGAAGAATAAATTAAAAAATAAAATAAAATAATGTAAGAATTTGGGGGTTGGGGCCGATTCTCCCACCAATGCCATATCACTATATGGGGAGGTAATTCTTGCCACCCCCAAATTGTTTTTTTTTAAAATTATTTAATTAGTCTTTTTTTCCTAATTTTTTTTAAAGCTATATAGTATTATATTACTTCTATAGAAAATTGTATATATCAATTTTTTTTTGTCTATTTTTAGGGAAACTATACCAGCACCATAATAGCAGATTAACATTGTTTATATGTTTTCCTTTGAAGTCTAAGAATGTAATAAAATTTAAAACAAAATAAAGCCTATGATTTCTAGTTTTGACTATGTATAAATTGAAGTAACATGGATGCAAAAAGGAGACAATATCATAAGCTAAGCTAAAGGATTGTATCATCATCTGAATTTGAGACTATGGGCACCTGATGAATCTTCTCACGATTTTGATCAGGTGCCTCAAATTCTAATCATGTGGTGTCTTTGATAAGCACATTCAGCTTCAAGTTTAGCTTCCTAATTTGATCCCCAGACTCATCCAATTGCAACAACATTTTTTTACGCTCCTCCTGGTTGTCCTTCAATGCCTTTCCCATAAGTGCCTTCATTTTCCAATAAAGGGTGATTGTTTTATAGTATTTGGTAACCCTTGTTCGGGATGAGACTGCATCTTGTATCTAGTCCTGTTTTGGTTTGATCCAAGTTTCAACCTTAGCAATCTTCTTCTTAATATTTGCAAGGGTCTGTTGCTAGTATAGCTCCTTTGATTCCATCATGTCCTTCATGGATTGAGTTTGCGGACCTTGCCTTTCATGAAAATAACCCCTCTTACTGAATCCTCAACAACCACACCACTAGATCCTTGAGATAAAGGTAGGAACTTGACTATTCCAAATAATCAATAATTAGTTTTTTTATATAATGTTGTGAATGGAAACCATTGGATCCTTGAGACAAAGGTAACAACACGACTATTCCAAATAATCAAGAAGTAGATTTTTTATTTAATGTTGTGAATGTATTTAGAAGTTTTCCATCACACTCCACATATAACATGTCCACTCCATGCACGTCCTTCAGTGAGCATCATTAAATCAAATAAACAAGACAATTTGAAGCTCTTACATTATAAACCACAAGACAACTCCAAGATATTTTAGTTGTTAAACACACCCTTTTTATGAAAGAAATAAGGCTTTCCAACATAGAAAATAATGATGTATGTTTTGAATTCCTTGTATGACCTAGAAGTGAAGGACATTCCCACACCCAATTAGCTATCCATCCAACAAGTAATACAATCACAGAATTTAATCAACTATCTTTTTCAATAATTTTTTTATCACACCAGGCTAGATCAAAGGTCCAACTAAAATGTTATCACACAACCTCCAGATAAATATTAGATGCCCTCAATTAGCTATGTTGGAATGCGGGATGATTACACAAAGATGGTCCAAATGATTATTAAAGGATGACATAGTTTAAGTAGGTGATGTTGTATATTACACGATGATTTTCAAGTCATGAACATTGAAGGTGCTAGCTGAAAGGTACTCCTCATATAATATTCAATGGAATATATGTGTGATGTTTTTAATATAAAAAAGAAAGTATTGAAGTTATATATGGATGCATATTGCACCCTAACTAATAGTGAATTTGAGAATAATAAGACTAGAGTTTTAAACTCGAATATGGTTGTCACATGATAAATCCATATATGCTCACATCTTATTCATGATAAAGTATACCAAGATCACATATCACACACCTAATAAATCCTTAAGCCAACTCTCTCCCCACTTGACATAAAATCATGGAAATAATCCCTTAATGATATAGATTATTATCCTATTCAACATATCATGATTATACTTGATTTAAAATTGGAGCAAGTAGAGATAAATTGATGGTAGAATCAACTCAAGAAGAGAGATTAGACAAAGTCGATTGATTAAAGGACAATTGACTTGTTATCACATACATTGTAGCTAGAGCTATCATGATGCAGGTCGGATTTATTAGATCCATGAGCTAGTCCTTTTGTTGAGATGAGCATCTTGATCATCAATGATGCAATTATTTTTGAACCAGCACAAGCAAATTCCCCCCTTATCATGGCTGATCCTACATGAACCCATTGAGATGATTATGGTTTGCTCATGGTTCATTTTACAGATGAGCAGAGTAGTTGGCTGATGTTTGTTCTTTTTCCCATATTTAGTTATAGGTGATTCCAGAGGCAGGTATATGGTTGAGCAAAGCTATATTGCATACGGATGTTATAGTTGTCTCTATAGTTTATTTTAATTACTGTGACTATGCATGTTTTACTGACAGTGGAATTTGAGCTATATTGATTGAAACTTGTGTCTTGAGAGGTCAGAGAGTCCCTAGTCCAAGGCCATTACGTATGCTTGCTAGTATTTCCTACCTTACAAGGACTTAATTTTATTCATGCTTTGGTGGCACCACCTTTTCATTTACCTCCATTCATCCATCTCTTCCATTAGTTTCTTTTGAACCTGACTTGGACCTGCACTAGTGAGATTGAGGACCCCCCCACTTAGGTCTATTTGTTGGATATACTCCATGTTTACTTTGTGTCTCGGCTCTGGAGTGTGTGGCTTGGTCCCTTATAGTCTTCTTGTATGATTCCTTGTGTATCAGTTGTGTGGCCAGTGTCACCGGAATGTGCTCCTTTAGTCTTCGAAAGGAAGTACTCTCTTAAAAGCATCGAATCACATAAATGTTATATCTAAATGGATGCAAAGTCAGCTACAAATAAAGTGTTTTTAAACACTAATAAATATTTTGTAGCTAGTTAGTGGCCAAGGGATGAGCACTCATCCTTTGTATGATGTAACGCCATTTTCCCCTACAGGGAAACAAGTTGGTAACTCCATCACACCTATAGATGGTGCAGGGAAATGGTGGTAAGACCGAGTCATTATCTGAGACCCATAAGACTATTTAGGGCACCTGCCCTTGGAGGCTATCTAGTGAAAGATAGATAAAAGTTAAATGTTAAATGTTGCAAAAGATGTCAAAATTAATGCAATAAAGGATGCTTGTCTAGAGTCCACTGGAAGCTTTCCAAGCACTCTACCCATTTGCGAGGAACCACCATTCCCTAGTGCCTTCTATCCTTCATATGTATAAATGGTTTCCCTATTCCCTTTTTTCCAAGAGATCACGGTGTCAAGGTTATAAATTCAATTCCATTTGTCCTAGCCTTGTTTCATCCACCTCACCCATCCTAGTAGTCTGCTTAAGTCTGTGAGTGGGCATATGTAGGGGGGTTCATGAAAGACTTGATGGTTTCTCTGGTACATGTTATATTATGCGATTTTGATGGTGACTGCTATGTTTTTCATGTTGTAGTCTAGTTATTAACATAAACTTGTGAGCATTGTTCATCAAATGTGCATACAAGACTATCCAAATTATTGCTTAGCCTTCAGTTTGAGTATTTTGACTTGGTCAAACTTAGTTTGACATGGTCAACACGTTTCTCGATGTAGTGACTACAATGTTTGAGATTGTACATTTGTTCTCCAGATGTATCCAATACACCATTTCCATGCTCAGTTGGTGGTTTTTGGCCATTATACAACAAATTGATGGTTTATTATTATTATTATGGCCACATTTTTATTATTAGATGTGGTGTTGGGATTTAGATGCATATCTAGAAAGATATATTGGGTATTTGTAGTCACTATTGATAGATTTGATGTCTCTGATTCATTTGATGCACTCATATGTTTTTTTTTGGCAAAGGAAAAAGGACTTATTGACGCTTTTATTCTTCAACATGATGAACTGACATTTTATTCACTTAAAAAATGACCATGGCTTCTCCAGAAACATCGATTTGGCTAATATGGGATAGGAAATGGATTGGGGATGATGTGTTATGATTTGATGAGGTTATACATACATGTTTCATGCATTATATCTATCAAAGAAGGATTTCACATGTTTTATCTTGGTCATAGGGAGAACGTCTTACTTGGGGGCGCACTCGTTCTTGGTTATTGGACGTATCTTCATGTCATATTTCATATCTTTGTAAAAGGGGATGCCTAGGGTGAATTAATCCCCTAATACCACCCCTTACCATGTGGTCACATGTTATATCATATCATTATATTGTATTTTCCTTTCCTAAGGCATTATTGGGAAAAAGTGTGCCCCCTTTGACTTAGTCATCTTGATCCATGTATTGTAAAAAAGAAAATATATCCACCATTGATGATCACTTATCTATATTTTAATATCAACCACGCATTCAAAAGTTGGTTAGGTATTTGGTCTCTCTTGAATCTATTTAGGAGAGAGGACCCCTCATTGTAAAGGGACTTTTGGCTTTGGAATTTTGGAATAGAAGAAATCTTTTGTTCTCCAATACTTGTGTCTTTGTGGATGAATATGATATGTGATGATTGAAACTACCTTTCACATGCATTGAAATATCTTTGTGATAGCTATCATATATTTTTGGATCCATTTTTAATTTCAAACAGGAAGATCGATTTGAGGAGGGTCGCACTTGTGGAGGAGACTCGCCTTGCTTCTCTCTCTCAAATTTTGGGTTTAACATGGAGTGTCTTTGTATTAGCACCATTTAATATTTCATTATTTATCTTTCGTTTGTGATTTCTCATCTTTCTTGCATTATTGATTGAGTTTTCTTTGGTTTGGAAGGAAGGAGGGGTGTGCTAGGGTCTCTAGGCGTTGCATCTGGACAAGGGTTCAACAAATATTTCACTTGATATTGTTAGGGGTAATCCTCATCATACAACATACATCTGCAATCACCAAGTAAGATTTTACAAGTGATTTTATTCCATTTTATTTTTTTATCCATTTGTCATCTATAAAATCTACATTAAAACCCTTATAAAATTTTATAAAAAATTCTTTGGGTCATATGCTTTGGATTTTCAGCAAATATTTTTTGGGCATTTCTCTCCACCCCCAAGCCTCATTATCATCCTTGACGTGTCATCATTAGGGGACTCCATCATCCCAATCGGAAAGACACTCATCCTGTGGCCATACACGCTCCTAGGGTTTGCCCATTTTCCTTTGTTTTGTGATCTGGTTTTTCTTGTGAGCTTAGAAACTGTCATATCCTTTCTAAAGATATTAAAATCAAGTGTTAGTAAGCCTTAATTCATTCTCAATTCACCATTCTAGGAACCCCAGTAATTCCCACCTTCAATCCTCAAGGGTAGTGGCATTGATTACTAAAACTAACACTTAGATCCTGGATCTCTTACTAAAATTCAAAGTCACTAAAAAAATGTATCGGGTTGTTTATTTAATAATCATAATCCTCCCACCTCGAGTATTATTCATCTAGTGGCTTTACCCTCTAGATATAGGGTTTCATTAACTACTCACCTTACGTACTCTATTCTCTTATTTTGATTTGTTGTGTTAGCTTTAGGTCTTTCATTCTAGGATAGATCAGGGTCTCCCCCTTTGTCACTTGGATATTTAGTGGCATAAAGTGAAGAGAATCCTGATCGGAGTGAAAACCAAACCATTGTGGGAGTCAAGATCCTCTTAGGTCAACTCTTTAGTTGCCTAGTTCCTCTACCGTCCTAAATAGGATTTATCTCTAAGGGGAAACTATAAGTTGTGTGATAACATTTCTGGCGCCATTACTGGGGAGGTAGAGGCTTACCTCAAGTGTTTGCGAGTGTTTGTGGGTTATTTCTAGTCATATCGCATCCGGTTCTAAATTTGGTGGTCACATTTTCCTATCATTAATTATCTGGATCATCAAATTTTTTCACTCATATCACCTCTCCTATTCAACATAATTTTGTTGGTGAATCAATCTTAGTGGTTCACTTGGTGAATCCACAACACGAATCTACTGAGGGACGAATAAAATCAGTCAATACTAAAGTATCATATCGCTCATATATCCTTGAAGGAATCCCTATAACTTGTAATTGGAATTATAATCGAAGAAACGTTAAAGAAAAATCATCTAGATTATTTTGGAAGATTGCTAATCCTACTGCTTCACCGAGTAACATTTTTGGGTATCCTTCTCCTTCTTCACCTGTCTTCTCCTTCTTCACTTGTGTCTCAATCTAATTCAATGGCTTGTGTAAATGCCGGAGGTAACCAAAACAAACCTCCACAAAATCCTAGGATTTTCGGGAGATGGAAAATATCTTCTCCTTTTGAATTTTCCCAAATTCAGGGAGCTCCTCATGACATACCTAACAAATTTTTTGATAAATTCCCCAAATTTAATGGAGATTGTGCTACTACCATTGAAGATTATATCGATATGGTATGGGAGCACATGGAAGCATATGGGGCATCTGATGAAGATGTGTTTATGAGGGGTCTCTTGCCATCTTTAGAAGGTGAATCCCGAAAGTGGTTTGATAGATTACTTGCTTCGTCCATAGATTGGTATGACAATTTTGTGATGAAGCTGATTGATGAATGGTCAATCAAATTAGATGGTAAATATATCCTACATCAGTTATTTGAAATTCAGAAAAAGGAGAATGAATTAGTCCATGAGTTGAACCTTAGATTTGGTAGGACTGTTGTTAGTATCCCATAGGACATTAGAAAAAAATACCAAGCAATCCTTACCCATTATCTCAATTCAATTGAGGGATGGATTTTATATCATTTGAAAGATAATAATTCTACAGATCTTAAGACCGCATAATCTAATACTAAAATTGTTGAATCTAATGCGACCTCTATGGGAAAACAATTTTTTTTCCGATCATTATGCCCCTACCACATCTCGAAGGGAGCCCCGACCTAGAAAATCCAAGGATCCTATCATAGAACAAAAATACACATTGGAAAGTATGCAAGAAATGATGAAGCAATTGAATCTCCTTACAAGGGATATGATGAAAAATAGGGAAGTTGAGCGTTATAGGAATCCTTATAGCCCTAAACCTTATTGGCACAACAATAGAAGGCCCAAGGGAGAATATAATAGAAGTAACTCTGTAGCTCATGAGCCTTATGAGCATAAAAATGTTAGCTGGTGTGATGAGCTTGAAGAGGATCTTAATCATACTATTTATCCAGACCTTGATGATCAACTCGAAAACATCAACTTGATTCATGATTTATCTTATGATGATGATTTTGGGAGAATCTTGTTGGAAAAAGAAGAGGAATTAGGTGAAAGGAAGTAACTCCATGTTGTGCATTGGATTTTCCTGAAACTAATAAAAAGTCCCAAGTCCAAATACCAGAGGCGTAGTCAAGATCCCAAGCCACCTACTTTTCTTGACAAACATACTAGTGCTCAGAACGAGTGAAAAGAAGATAAACTTGTTTCTCCCTGTGATTATAATTTAACATTGACATGAAAAAGGAGTTAAGAAAAATCATGTATAATATCCCTATCACTGAGCTAATGAAGGTGCCATATGTGAAGAGCCAAGTGTTAACACCTAAAATTCCCACACATGCGACATTTCGGTGATTCATTCAATAAAGCGTTATCGACATAAAGAATGCATCTCACCACGGGCACCCTCAACATATCCAAAACACATCATGAGTCCATAAGTGCCAAGAAACAATCAAATCAAAGGGTAGCATAGTGATTACACAACTTACTTGCGCTATAGCACAGGTTAACAAAACAATGCCCGCGCTACACTTGTGCGTATTTTCCTTTGAATAGCCGCACTAGTGTCAAAACGGTGGGGCCACTCACTCCCAAAAATGCATTAAAGGTTCAATCCTCCCCAAGGTTCCAAATTCGGCTCCTCACACACTTGGTAGCATTAATTAGCCCCCCTATTGTACTTTGGAACTGTTCATGAAGGAGGAGAGTTCACATTTGGATCTAGTTGTTTGATGTCCACCTCTTGGCCTATAAACGGAATCCATTGGCATGCATTTGGTAGAGATAAATTAGAACAAGGTTATGCTGCTGGATTTGAGTTGGAGCTTCCTCATAACCCACCATTTCCTACCATTGTGAGCATTCCCAAGCTTGCTTTAGACCTACCATCAAGGGGCAAGTGTTTCTCTCCATTGTTCTTCCATCTACTTAGCATTTAGTTTGGATAAGAAAGGACTCCCTAAGGGAGATTGTTGGCTTCCCTTGAAGCCCTCACCTCCTAGGTGTTGTACAACTATTCCATTGATAAATACAAGAGTGGTTTAACATATTTTTGGTTGTTGATGGAGTTTTCATCCTCCCCCCATCTCTTTCATTTTATTTTTTGTCAATATTTTCATGTCTAGATTTGAAATACACTAAAAATATCTTGTAGGATCACTTGGAGGAATAAAAAATCACATAAAAAGGGGCTCCAAGGACTGAGGCCTTGCAACAACCTACAAGGCTTAGCCTCTTACCAAGTGGAAGAGTGTACTTGTGCAATTTTTTCTACAACAGTTCTAATGGGGACCATACTTATTTTTGTTCATTTCTTATTAAACTAGGTTGTTTTATGCTAAGTAGCTAATTATGGGTATTTGTCACATGAAAGAGATCAGGTATTCCACCTCTTGCTTCCGGAATTTGGACCCATCACGACCCCATTTATTTTTCCGTAGCTGCGTGTTTCCCAGCGTCTCTGCCGCGTTGATAGCATGAAATCAACTCGGACAGTCACGCGCATAGTGCAGGTTACCAGTGTCAGACCCACGCTACATCGCTCATCGCACCTGCGCGAAAGGTTAGTGTATTACCCGTGCTACAATGTGTCTGTTTTGTATTAACCCGTGCGGTCCACGTGTTAGAGTCTGGTTTAGCCGTGCTACTATTGTTTATTTGCATAGCTTAGTTTGGCATCCCAATTGCTGCTTACTAGTGAAATTAAATTAAGGCTAATTCACCCAATTAATTAATGTTTTAGTAATTAGTGCACCTAGACCAATATTAGGAAGTAAAGAGTACATCTCTCTTGAAACTTACCTAGGTAACCAACTTTGAGGCTTTCAATGGGCCCCATTGTTGTCCCTAGTATTCACAACCATTTATTGTTTATGAATCAATCGACATGTTGTTTTTAGTAGTATTGCTAGTGTAGAAAGCACTTTTTACACACAAGCAAGGACCTAAAGACACTTATCGCCTGAAGTATGCTCTTCACCTCGCATTTCATGTGAAATTGGTGAATTAGAAAGGGTGAGAAGTGTGAAATACCTCCATTGCACACTTTTCTATCAATTAGAATATTTTGATTTTGCAAAGCGCCATGAGCATCTCTTAGAGTTAGAAGTACACATTACTTGATATACTCTTTTAGTTAATTTTCCAATAAAATCATTTTTTT
This sequence comes from Larix kaempferi, assembly GCA_027924585.1. Lineage (NCBI taxonomy): Eukaryota > Viridiplantae > Streptophyta > Pinopsida > Pinales > Pinaceae > Larix > Larix kaempferi. Next base: position 13,604,015 of record BSBM01000099.1, read on the forward strand.
GCTTTCATCAAATGTGTTTTCTCCACTAAAACACAATAAGAGGCCTAAAGACTCTTTCTACCCTAGTATGCTCTTCACCTCGCACTTCATGTGAGCATGGTGAATTAGAAATGTAGGGATTGTGAAATACCCCTCTTACACTCCATAAGTAAAACATTCAAAACCCCTTAAAATCAACATTGTAATTGTCTTAACCAACTAAAATCCTCCAAAGGAGGTCACAAAACAATACTTTAGTAAGCTAGGATTGATTGGGCTAGGCATCCATTAATGCCCACCGATCTAGTTTCATTAGTAATATTTTGAAACATAACATTGTTGTCTCATAGGGTACTTACAAAATCCCACTATAAGCAAGTGTTAAAAGAAAACTAGGATCATAAATGCACCATGACCAAAGAGGTGAATGCCAAGGTATAGCTGCCATGCTCTACCCTTCAAGCCACTCAACTTGTTTTAGGGAGACAACACTATATTGTGTAGGCCGAACCTTTGATACACACTTGAAGTAAGGTATATTAGTGGCCCAAATTAGGATATCACCAAAGAGTAATTGTGAGTGCAATTGAATCCTGAAGTTAGCTATTTCTGTTGGGATGTGTTTCCAAGTCTTCTTGATTGGATCATTGGCCCCATCGCTAGTAGAACTAGCTCTTTGTTGCCTCCACTAGTCGATTGGTGAGTGGATACCATTATCACCATCAATTGTACTTTTGGGAGGCCCAGTTACATTTGTGAGGAAGGACGTTAGGTACTTTAGGGAATTTACATTTATTTTTGTTTTCAACTACAAGTTCACTAACATGTAATAAAAAGAACCTACATGTGGGAACCCATGCACTAAAATCGACATTGCACACATCACTCACGTATTGCACCATTATGCATATGTTGTGGTTGGCATATTTTTACATTTGTTCAATTGTGTTTAAATTCCAATATCACTCTCATTTGAAACAAATCCTTCACCATTGAGGAATAAAATAACATCCTAAGACAGTCTCGTAGACTGCAAGGCCTGTCCCCTCTCTCGAGGGGTGTTTTTACACCTTCCCCCCATATCACACGTGGAGGGAATTCAAGCCAGGTTCGTTCCCAGGTCGCATTTATAGGATCATCTGGTCGAGGCCAATCCTCGCTAGGTATATTTTCTCCCCTCGGAGAAACTATTAATTACACAACTTCTTCCCCCATCAGAAGTAGTACCCCACTGGATTCTCCCCAAGGAGATCCCGAGGTTCCATTTGACCCATCCCCTCTCATAGGATGTCAATCGTTATTTACAACACCACCTGGGTCTCCCCCTCGTGGAAATAATATCCCACATACAATGGCAAGACCAGTCGTCCCTACCTTACCATTTATGGCTAGTTTAAATCTACCTGATTTGGACAAACTGACAAATGATCCCATTGCTCATGACGCAACATGGACGGCTATGCCAGACAAGCTTCCTTCCGACATTCCCAAATTTGAAGGAAAACAAGGAGATGATCCCGCCAACCACGTTATGTCTTTCCACTTATGGTGTTCATCTAATAGCATAGTGGATGACCCCGTGAGGCTTCGCCTCTTCCAACATACCCTCACCGGAATGACAACAAAGTGGTACGTAAACCTAGAAAGTGGAACCCACTCCACATTTGTGACATTGACCACCGCATTTCTTACATACTTTCAACTGCCAATCCGACATGATCTAGGCCTCGATATTCTCACTGAGTTTCTTCAAAATACTTTCACCCAAGTCGTGGACCACATCCATGAGTGGCGTAGATGCCACACATTATGCAAGATTGAAATACAACCTCCCTTTTTGTTGGATTGGTTTATCAAATCTCTCCAACACGCCATAGCTAAATATGTCGCCACCTACATGCCACAAAGCGAGGAGGAGGCCATTCCGAAAGCACAACATTTCGACCTCATATATGCACAATCTGACTACCTTTACACAATCCTCCTTGATGCCCCGTGACATCGGTCGTTGGATCCTACACCTTCGGGCTCGTCACATTCGGCGGATGGGATTATTGGGTCCATTTCCCATCTAGGAAAGGCTCCTCCTACCACATCGGTGCATTCAACATGGTTTCGTATTACCTATCCATGCCACCTGTGTCGGTACCCCCTACATCGGTACCAACACCATCAGTTGGTCAATTACAGTATGGAACATATATTCCTACATACAAACATTAGCCAAGCAATGATGGTTCCTACACCGCCAATGGCGCATGTCGTTCCTACGTCCACCTCTTTTGGAACAAAAACTGCATTTATCCCACCAACATGATATAACCCATATTATCTGTTCCCACACCAAACTTAGTTCGACCCTCTTATGTTCAACAAACTCAACAATTCGAGCAATTGAACACCGCCAATCCTGTTACGCCAAAATCGCGTCATCATGAGTCATGTATCTCTCCATGCCTTAATCCCTAAAGTTCCTTGGCTAAAACACTAGGAGAAAGGTTGTTGTCCTTCCCTTCCCATCTTTTGTTTTCACCTCGATGCACCCTGCCTTTGATCAAAGAGCGTCGAACCCTTGGTGACGTACTCTGCACATTAGTAGAGCGCATCGGTGACGCATGATGCCTTTGTACAAAGTGCGGTGATCCATTTTTGACGCATGTTTCCTTCTTGCAAGGTGCGTCAGGGTTGGTTAAATTGGATAAAAGGAAGCTTCGAGTGAATTCTAGAAGCTTGGTGACCTGGCACTCGATCCCCTAACCTAGTGGGGTGATCCTTTAAGCCTCTGCCCTAAATCCTCAACCTATCCTATCCCTTTAGGCTTATAAATATGGACCCTCTCTCCATTTTAAGGGAGAGGAAGGACCATAGTACTCTTATGTTGGTGAAATTCTTCTAGGTGATCCTCATTAATCCTTTGGGAGGAAAGCATTCTATCTTGGAGGCTAGGATTGTTGGATGGAAGTTGCAACGTTAAGGCTTGGGTTGTGACAATTATTCCCTATGTACTTCTTTTTATTGCATTAATACAAGTTCTTACCATAAGTGTTGTATTGATAATACTTAGGATTTCCCTCCTTAATTGTTAATCTAGATCAATTCATGTTTATATGCTTTTACTACTTGTACGTTTCCACTTTCTTGACATGGTTTTGCAGCTGAATATCTGAAGACTTTAGAGCTTGGAGAAACAAGGAGAAAGGAACTACATACTTGAGGTAAGCCCCATATTGACCCGTCTAGTATTTCTATTGATCTCGGAAAGTAATTGGTATTGTGTATCTATTTGTTCTAGATCCACTTGGACTAGGGAGATCTGTTTGAGTCCGCTCATGTAGATTGTCCGTAAACAAATTTGGAAACCATACTGGGGAATTGATACCCATAGATTTAATTTAATTTTTTTTTGGTTTCATTAATTTCCATTTAATCAAATTTTTATCCTCTTAAGTGCCTCCCACCATTGGATCTGATCATCAGAGAGTCTTTGGGTTACCTAGACTCCGTTCAAGATAAGTATTGGAACTGCTACCCTTTTATTTTTGTTGCTTGATCCCCGCCTGATGCACTTGGGCCATTTATAACCTTCGGCATTGTATCTCTAATGCACTTAGCCTGTGAGAAGACTGCATCGCTGACGCGTTCTGGACTTTGGAAACCTGCATCGCTGACACACTTACCCAGTATGCAGAGTGCATTGTTGGACCTCCGAACGATTTGGTGCATAATTGAAGGGCGCATCACCCTCTATTTATTGCTACCCAGTGTCAAAATTTTCTCCATTTGGTTTTTGGTCTGATTTTTAGAGCTCTGTGCACTGCACCTTACAGTCACAGAACCCATAGACCCAGCATGTACTGTTCTTTGGCTTGATTGTTAAGTTTTTTTTGTTGACACAGTTTTGTCGACAGGGGTTCAATTCACATTACTGTCAACAAAAATCGACCAGACACGCTTAAAAATTGGCCAAAAAAGGTTCTACCCTTCCCAACAACACCCGCAGAGTGAGTGAAGTCTCACCCGATATGCGTAAGGGGGGGGGCTGCAGGAACCAAGTTTCTGCAGTTGTGAGAAGACATGCACTACCTCACTCTCATTCGCAACATAAGCCAAAGATTTGCATTTGCGTCAAGATGTCATACTATCACCCTATTAACCATTATCCTTATTTGCATTACCATCTCATAATTAACGAATTACACAAATTATCAAAGCATGTTCAAGGAATTTGCGGTACAAAACATAACTGCGAATACATGTACTGCGATCTCAAAGAAACATCAAACATTGCAATAGCCAAATAGGCATAGATCTATATCAATCATTCCCAATATTTATCATGCATTGCAGAACCATTACAAACCCAAAGAAATTGCTGCGATCAACAGACCAAAACCGGATAAATGCTTCCATAGATCGATCCAAAAGATAAAAACATAGATACATGCGAAGATGATCATATCATATCATAAGATGCAATTCGATGCCCTTAGGATTACAATCATACTTCTATTTATAGGTTCACTTGGACGTTACAAAAGGTTCCGAATGACCCATTGATAACTAACTTAATGTTACACCTAAATCTCGTCACCATGAGTCACTTGTTAACTTAATGCCTTGATACATGAAGTCTCCATGATCAAGTAAGTCGGTTAGATAAATTTGATTCCTTTTTCCATAATTTCTAGTTGATTTGGCACATGTTGTCTTTGATCAAGAAGCGCCCAACTAGGCCTGTCGTAGAGTGTATTCTGCCAGACTGAGCTGATGAGGGATGTCTTTGTGCATCCTGTGTTTCCCCTCTCGGGCGCAGGTTGTATTCATGCATCTTGCGCCGGGGTTGGTTAATTTGGATAAAGGTGGCTTTCGAGCGATTTCTAGAAGTTGGATGAAGTGGATCTCTATCCCTAACTCCTAGGTGAGCTGTCCTATGGTTCCCTAACCTCAAGGGAGGATCCCTTAGCCCTCTCCCCATGATCCTCAACCTACTCTATCCACTTGGTCCTATAAATACAAGGCCCCTCTCCATTCCAAAGGGAGGAAGTCTATAACACTTTCATGCTGGTGGAATTAGCCTAGGTGATCCCTATCCATCTCTTGGGAGGCTTACATTTCCTTTGGAGGCATTGGCTTGGCTTGTTGGAGGAGGATTGCAGCGTTAAGGCCTGGGTTGTAATCATCTCTCTACTTTGTATTTCCATTTTTATACTGTAATATAAACTATTTCCACAAATGTTGTTGTGTTGATGATGTTTGTATTTTACTTCCTTAACTGTTTACTTAGATCAGTTATTGTTTAGACATGTTTTACTACTTGTATTGTTTCCACATGTTTTGACAGGTCTTGGAGCTACGGATCTGACGACCGCGGAGCTTGGATCAACAACGAGGAAGAAGATCTACAATCTGAAGGTAACATGTCTAAGTACTCGATCTCTAACTAGATCTAGGAAAGTAGCTTTATGTTCTATCTTTATTTGTTCTAGATTCGCATTGAACTAGGGATATCTGGCTCGCGTCCACTTGAGTAGATTGTCCAATAAAAAATCCGGCGACCATATTGGGGATGTACATTTGTTTTGATTTCAAGTTTGAGTGTGTTATTCTTGATTTTCTTAATGAGCCATTTCTTTGCCTCTTTAGCCTATTTTCACCATCAGATTCTTTCCTTTAATATTTTGTTGACTTTCTCGGGGCTTGTTGAACCATTCTCAATCCATTTATTTAACCATTGCTTGAAGTTTTTTCCTGGTTTGCATTGAGTTATTCTCCCGACGCACCTGGGTTGTGCATCCAGTGCGCCTATTTATCCAGACCGCAATTTGCTTTTGGTCATACTGCGCCACCGATGCTTTTTCCGATCTGACATTCTGTGCCACCGACGATTTCCCCCTGCATGCAACCTATGTTGGGTGCTCTGTGCCCGACCATAACCTACGTTGAGTTTTCAAACTTGATGCTTGGGTCTTTTGCTCCAAACTTTTGATTTTTTGGGTTGACCAATAGACATCTCTGCACTGTATCTTCCAGGCAGAGGCCCTTTTATTCAACATTGTTTGTTTTGGTCTGTTTGTGTTGGTTTTTAGGTCTTTTTGATCAAGTGATTTGGATTGAAGTGGTGGGCAATTTCAGTCCCCCATGGTCATCCACTCTATCTTGTTCTCCCTGAACACCTCACTGGATCTATCCAGCATGCTAGATCCACTTCCAAACCCTTGTTGGACTTAGTTATCATTTGTTGGCTTGCATTTGATCTTTTTGAGTGATTTTTGTGTCTTTAGGTCATTGGAGTGCTTGTTATTTCTTTGAGAATTTGTGAGCGATTAGAGTGCTACAAGTAGTTTCTTCTTTTCAGCCATTTACACTTAAAAGCATTATTGTTATCAAGTATTGTCTTGGCATATCATTGGAAAATTAAAAATTCTTCATTTTTACCATTTTCAAGTTCATTTGAGAATTGTTGTAAAAATTGTTTCATGCATTGGAATTCGTCATTTATTAATATTTTGGAGAGTTTGAAAAGAGAATTAAATCATTTGTATTTTTCTTGATTTATGAGTTTCTCATTTTCTTGAAAAATCCAAGTGAAGTCAATTTTTTGCAAAAGTGATTCCATGCTTGAAGAAGTTATATGCATTTTTGGTTTTCATGCTTTTGGGATATCATTGTGTAAATTGAAGAGTTAGTGTGCTCTAGGTAGAAATTCTCCTTTTTCATCATTTAGTTTCATTTTGATTGAAAAAGACAAAAACAAAATATTTTTGATTCGGATTTGATGTGTTGTTGATTTTCGTGTTTTTCTTGAAAAAAGGAAAAGAGTGCTTTCATTATCATTTTTGGTAGATTGAGAGTGTGGTTTAAATTTACTCTTTTGTGAGACCATTGGAAAAAGATTTCTCCTTCCCGTACATAGTTTTCATCAAAAGAAAGAGTGCATTTTTCATGTAGTTAGGTTTTGCATTATGTTTACGTTTATGTACTCACCTTATGCATTCACCTAACCATCCAGATACAATTTACCGGTAGAACGAGGTTAAAATTTTTAGTAACATGTGTGTTAAGGTAGAGATGTGTTTCGACGTCGTAAAACGTGGCAGTTGTCATTATTTTCCTGCACTGCATCCTGGGGGCACTGTAGTTCTTCCATGTACCAACCGGTATATCGAAGGCTCTTTCACGTACCAACCAGTACATCGAAGGCTCTTTTACCTACCTTAGGGTATATCAAAAGGCACGTCACGTACTGGGTAGTATATCGAAAGGCACTTCACGTACTCGGTAGTATATCAGAAGGATCTTGTCGTATGGTTGTGCATTAGACAACACCACTACGGATTTGAGCTCCCACGTACCTTGTGTATATCGGGAGACACTCCTAGGATTCCTGATACCAACTGAGCTAACCATTTGGCCACCTTGGTAGAGCAATACTCCGAGAACAACACTTAGGGAGATACTACGCATGTACTATCAGGTAGTCGGGTTATATGGTCAGGGGTACGGTCCTAATCCTCCCTAGTTAGTGCTCTGAAAAATTGGGCAGAGTATAACTGTTGGACCCTGGAATATATCACAAGTTGCGAAGCCTTGACAATCCCGCGAGGTTCCAAACTTTTGAATCCACACCTATCACATAAGTTTGATTGCGGCCTTAGTTTTTGTAGATTTTTCTGGTTTTCTTTTCTTTTGTTTAGTATACCCTTAGGAGAAATTATGGTTTGGTCATTCTGGCTAAACAAACTTTGAGAAGGTCTCGCAAAATTTTAAACTTACCACCTGAATATCCCCTTAATCAGGAGGAAACATATTCGCTCTGAACTCCATAGTGGAGTTTTCTGCTTCATGTGACACAACCATAACTTGAGCATCCATGCTTACCTGTCGAGGGCTGAAGACGCGGAACCTTCCACTTCGCAGGACACATCCTTCCACCGCGTGATTCCAGGAGAGCCTGGATCCATAGAATGGTTAAATCCATCCCAGGACGACCCTGTATCCACAACATTTGGTCCATCTGCATCCTTTTGGGACACCTCCCTTGGGAAAAAATGGGCCCACTTGGCTGTCGATCCGAGCACTGAAACTTCCCCTCTCTGGGCTCCTCATGCCCAGCGTATGGCTCCAGTCTATGAACTCATGGACCAACTACGTCAACGCGGTGACGAACTTCGTCGCCAGAGTCTATCACGGAGAAGAAACATCCCTGAGACACGCATGTTTCAATACACTCCCATTCACTCATTATCTCTTACTTCACCGGAAACACCCACACACAACGTGACCACTTACGAACTTGGTCAACCTTCATTTCCTGTGAGTACACCTCTCAGTCAGGGGATCGGTTCCGCACCTCAAGTGACTCAGAATGTTGAAGGAAAACAGTCCAACACCCCTCCTACTGCAACTAGAACATTACCCCTCCCTCCACCACCTCGAAATTCGAGGGGAGAGTACGTTTTACCTCCTAATTTCTTTACAAGTACTGTTCCACCACCAATAAGTCAACATCAACCCATCATGAGTCAACCATCCACTAGTGGTCAACACGTTGTCACTGGGGGGGACACCCTTGTTTTCTAGCCATAATTCAAGTGGAGGACTGCCAATTGGTCATTCCCTTAGAATCTCTTTACCTGTTGTGGGATCCACCATGGGATTACCCCATGGTGGGGGACCATCCAACCCAACTCAACCACAATGGATTCAAGCATATCCAGGTTATCTTAACCCTGTGTCGGGACAACTTAATCCCAAAAACGTACTCCACGGGATAGCTTATCCCGGAAACTCATACACTCCATGGGGACATTTCAATGTTGCACCAATTGGACCCCCACCCAATTTTCCTCATGCCCCACCACCCCCACCACTGTTTGTTCCACCTCCTTCTGGAGGGGGCGGACCTCAACCTTCTGGCAGAGGTGGAGGCCCACCCCATTCCAGTGGTGGAGGGCCACCTTATTCTGGCGGAGGTGGACGACCACCACCTTCTGGTAGTGGCGGGTCCCCACCTTATGGAGGAGGCCCACCTCATTCTAGAGGTGGTGGCCCATCTTATTCCGACGGTGGAGGAGGACCACAACCTTCTGGTAGTGGTGGACCCCCACCTTATTCCGGAGGCGGTGGCCTACCCTATCTCGACGGTGGAGGTGGTGGCCCACCCTATTCTGGCGGTGGAGGTGGCGGACCCCCTTATTCCAGCGGTGACGGAGGACCCCCACCTGGAGGTCCACCTTAATCCGGCGGTGGAGGACTGTAATACCCCAATTTTGGACTTTGAACCCCTATTATATTTTTTCTAAGTATTATTTCAGTTTACTTAGTTGACATTAAAAATATGATAAATTGATTTCTAGGTGACCATGTGGACCAACACATTAATGGGATGGGAGTCACAGTCCCCTAAGGTTTGGAGGGAAAATGCCACTTAATGATAATAATAATAAATTATTATTTGGAGAGAAATGGAAAACCCTAAAGAAGAGATTTGAGAAACTAATGAATTAAAAGAATTCATAAAATTAGGAAATTCACACCTAAGAGAATAAAAAGTGAAAACTCATTGAAACACACATTCATTCATGATTATTCATTATTCACATTCTCATGAGTTGAACACACAAGAGAAATGGGTGTTGGAAAAAACATGAACCTGAGACACATGAGGATAGATTTGAGAGAACCAAACTGGTCCTGAAGACAGGTGAAGGAGGACAGATTTGGGAGAACCAAACTGTTCCTGAATCCAGGTGAAGGAGGACAGCTTTGGGAGAACCAAACTGGTCTTGAATCCAAGTGAATGAGGACATATTTGGGAGAACCAAACTGGTCCAGATTAAGAGTAATATTACAACTGAGTATTGGCTTGGCCACTTAATTGTATGTAGGTAGGAGAACTACCCCATGCTTGTAGGAGCACTGCATTTTACTCTGTATAGGATGTGTAATTGCTTCTCTTAATGGCCGAGGCTTAAATTTACTGTATGGATGGGCATAGTTTTGATGTTTTTAACTGGATAGAAATATTGTTTAAATAATGGGTTATCATCCTGAGAGAGGCATCATCAGTAGCCATTGTGTAAATACTAACCTGCTAGTTATGTGGATGTATTTTACACATAATACTTTATTTCTATCTTATGAACAAAACTATGATTATTTATGTATCATTGTGCAAAGCAGGCAGACATGTAAACCAAGGGTTTACATGTCCTGCCATAAATTTTATAAACCCTCATGTCCTATTATTTTTATGTATCAACCCAGAAGGGGATGAACATGATGTTGTCCTAATTATTTAAAAGTAAATGTTCATTTTTTGTAGCTGCTTATGCAATTTGGATACAAAATATACAATACATATTACTGAGTGATGTAGTATGTACAATTAGGGTTTCCTAATGTTCTGTGTACAGTTACTATTAATTCATGAGTTATACATTCAGTTTCAAATGCATTCTATTTGAGAAATATAGTGGAGCTCATATTAATTTAAATGCCCTCGATATGGGTCAAGACAGAGATGTGATATGCATCTCAGATTCAACTCGTGGTCTATGGTTTGAAACCACATTAATATATTAAAAACATATAGAGTAAGGGTTATGCGCAACCAAAGGTTTGAAACCTACAAGTTAACCAGTATTATCAAATCGGTTGTTTATCCACGACTGCTCTAGTTTGAACAACTTATGTTTAGCCACGATAATTACACATTGCGCATTTGGATAGAGACAAATGCTGCAAGGATAAAATTTAAAGACGAATCTATAGTATGCATTCATTATGACTTACTGTAACCACTATAAAGAATAACGATTTCGTTGAATGCATCTACATTAAGTGTTTATGGAATTATAGCCATAATATTATTCATTATGCATTATATAGATGTTGGGCATGTTCATAGATGCGTATCTATGCTAATACAAATCGACGAAAGCATTGTAACTGTGAGTGATGCATTGTTGCTCCCTTAAACATTTGCGCATGCCTATAATTATATATGCATTGAGGATCAGATCATTTCACAAACCATTGTATGCTGTACAAGTCATTGCATCATTATGAATCCCTTTTAAAATATGCACAGACTGTATGACGAAAACGAAACAATGAATCCCTATTTAGGACAGTGATTTCAGTTAAATAGGTTCACATATAAACAAAGATTTGCAAGTCATTTCATATTTAAACTTTGTGCATTCATTTTGAAAGAGGAAAACAGAGGCCGAAAGCACCGATGGCAGTTCCATATTGTATTACAACAAACCAACACTTAAACATTTCATTTCTCAACTGCATTCATTATTTACAAAAAGAAATTAATACAGTCCCAATAGCTTCTCTCTCCTTTAAACATTTAAATCCTATTCACAGGTCGAACCCCGAAACGAGCTAGCACTAAGCAGCGACGCCCAGCATGGCCAAGCCACCAGGGTTCGAGTTTGATGAAGCTTTTTTCACATTACAAGTCAAAATACAAACACGAATTTAACCTACCAGATGGGGAAATCCTTCAATCCCTAAACGAAATTCGCATGCAACAAGCAAGGACGGTCGAAGGCCCAATTGCAGCATGAGCAGACAGAGAACCTGAGTTTTAAGTAACCCATCCAACCATCGGGCAGTTGCACCCGAATGGAAAAGGGATGTAGGGTTACTTGGACACGTAGCGAAAGTTGGTTTTTCGTCCATGTCAAGAAGACAGCGTAGAGCAACCCAACAATCCCACGGTCCTGAAACTCCTGCGTTGAGAAGAGTCCAATGCAGTAGGCAGTTAGAACTGCAGTAACTTTCATAGCGTAAAATGGTAAATGTGCTAACAAGGGTAGTGGTAATGTAACCACTTACCAACAGGTGGAACCGACGTGATGCCCAAGCTAGGATCGCACCACACCTGCACATGAAATACAACGAGTTAACATGGCGGTAACATAATATTTCTTACCAACGAAACAATGAAGTAATAACCTGTTAACTGCGTAAAAGTAAACCAATTCTTACCTTCATAACGTGCATCTCAACGACGATGCCGACAGCCACCTCACACAGAGTGTTGGTGTGCTTTGGGAGCCTTTTCTCCCAGGTTCAAGAGCAACGCCATGCTCAGAGCAGGAGAGCTAGAAGGAGCCCGTCGAAGGCCAAATGAACAACCATGTTACGGGGTAGGGTTTGAGTGTCAAGGTAATACTGGCGTGAAGGTTGGAGACCACTGAACCCAGTCACTAATTCATTAAATTGAAGAGTACACCGTAAGTATTGGCGCCAACGACCTCAAATCAGATAAACGACGATGGTTCCATCACAACTCCCAAGATGATTTCTTGGTGTTATACCTCTATATTTCACGGTGTCGCATCCCCATCACAAAACAAGTTGACGACACTTTCCCTACTGTTTTAAACCATCCAGAAGAGACAGATGATGAGTCAACCTTGAAGGTGAATCCACCCTGGCAAGTTTTGACCCACCTTGGACTTTATTTTTACACACTACCGCGCCTTGCTATGTTCCCAAAACGCGGCACTAGACACTACCGCATGCTACTTTTGCCTCAAAGCGCGGCAGTGCCGCGTTCTGCAGACCTTGCAAAACGCGGCACCCTTTTAATAGTTTTTTGCCCTTGGCTTGTGGGATCTTGGATTTTCGAAGATAATGGAAGATTGGGTTCCTTGATTCGATCTCACCTCATCTCCTTCGATTAGAAACCCTGATCCACTTATCCCTCCTTAGATCCACTCATCTCTCTTGTTGGTTAACCTCACCATTCACTATAAAAGAGAGGCATGCCATTGGAAAGGGGGAGGACTCTTGAGAGCACCAAACTTATGGTCTTGCAGCATTGTGGAGATAGCTAGAGGAGAAGACACTTGGAGTTGGAGGATTGGCTTGGGCATCAAGCACCCTTTGTAAGTAATCTTCAAGTTGTAATGGAATAACTTGTCTTGTTTTCCCAAATCATTTGTGTTAATATTGTTTTAATGATATGATTTGTATCTCTCATAGATTTAGATCCTAACTCATGTTTTCAGATTGCTAGAGAATAGTACATGCTTGTGTTTTGGTTCCATTGTTAACAGGTTTACTTGTGAGGACTTGGAGCTTGGAGCAAACATCAAAGACAAGCGTTTGGACATAAGGTCAGTTAAACTCCTTCTATTCTCTTCAGCCTTTTAATTCTGAGATGTTTGTTAGATCTAGGGATTCAAGGTTTCATTTGTTTTGTCTGTTCTTAGCCTGGAGTTAGTTAAAGTCTACTTTAGTCTAAGGGAATTTTGACTTATCCGTAGGGCAGAATTCCACATAACAAGAATGGCGACTCCGCTGGGTTTGATTACTGCTTGATTGGTTCAATTCACAGTCATTTATCTTTGAATTTTCAGTTTTTTGTTGCACTTCAAACCAGCTTGAATCTTGGTCTTTTTTGACCCTTATTCACCCCTCCTCGCAGTATTTATCTCCCTGTTTAATTACTGAGTCCCCTGGGTTAGCAACAACCCTGAAAACTTGATTTTTTCTTTTCCAGTTGCGCTTTTTTCCTCCCTTGCTACAGTGCCGCGCCCTCATAACCACTTCCAGCGCGACAGTTACACAGTGCCGCGTCCTAGCACTTAATACCAGAGCGGCAGTTACACAGTGCCGCGCTTCAGTCAGGCTTTAACCCGCGGTAGTGTCTGCAAGTGGGTAAATTTTTTTTTTTAATTTTTGCTTGGTTTCCTGAGTTTCTCCCTGCCTCAGATAGTCTTTACTGTTGCCTGTTAGCATCCTGGTTAATTTCCAGTCTGTATGGTCTGCTTATCACCTAGTTTGTGAGTTTGATTGATTGATTGAATTAAGTGGCACTTTTGACATATTGGTCATTTTTCAATTCGATTGCATTTTGACTTGATTTTTTCCCCACGACCAACTCAACACCACTGTCTTCTGTTACTGAACGCTGTAGTTTTACAGTCATATTGGCATTATCATTTTCAGTAAATTAAAAAGATCATTGGTTGAGAGCAAATTTTGTTGTTTAAATCAAAAAAGTCTAGTGGTATTTTGCATAGAGAAATGAACCATTAATTTTGCCATAAAAATTCTCATTATAGAAGCATTGTAGATTGTAAAATCAGTGCATTGAAAAGAGTATTTACTTCAGTTTGGCTTTGTTTATAAATCGAAAAGAAAAGAAAAATCTTTTACTTTGATTGCTTGTGAAAATTGTTATGCATATTTGATCGAAGAACCTCTATCTTTACCTTAGCTAGATTTCATCGAAGACAAAGGCTTGTTTGTGATTCATTCTCATTTGCATGGTTTGAGTCGTCATAACACCATCAAGTTTCACGTCCACTACCCGATTGAGTAAAGACAGCCACTAAAATTAATCACCCTAATTAAACCAACTTTAACCTCACTTGAGGAAATCAAAAGAATTTGGTAGTTAGGTAGGACACCGGGGATAGGCATCAAAATAATTCCCCCTTGTCATTTTCATCTGAGACATAGTCGTTGTCTTTAGGGAACTAAAATCCTCTAGTACTTATTGACACGGTCACAACTAGTTTGTGGAGGGGCCTCCTGACTGTTTCCAACTGTTCAGGGGTTAAACGGCCGCGAGATTGAGAACCGGACGGACTCTGTGGAATACCGCACTCCACTTAGCCCTAAGGCAACATCGATCGCTGTCTTCTTCGGAAGGCTGAAGTGCCCAAAACCTTTTCCGACGTGTCATGAACGAGGTGGCTTAGTATCTATTCTACTAGGGCTCTTTTACCCAGGATCCCTTTCGGTAGAGGGATATCCTTCTTATATCGGTCTCTCATGTTGTATTGTTCGACTTGGATTTCATCACCTTGCGAAAGATACAGCCTGTTGAGGTCTCCAGCTCTTAGTTAGGAGTTTGCTTGGCGTCTCATCTTTGTAGAGGGTCATTTTTTTCTTTGTAGGGACTGCTTGTTGGCATTCTGGCCATTTTTGTTGATTAGCTCGCTTATTGAGACACCGGTCTCAGTATAGATTTTAGAGCTTGCTTTTTTGGCCTGTGAGCCTTGCTTTTTCTAGCTCCTCTTTTGCACACTCGGCTGCATTAGAGTTTTTGAGTTCTTTGTTTACGGTACTGCCCCTGATTTTCATTTTCCTGTCATCATGTCAGATCAACCACGAAGATCACGAAGACAACAGGGCTTAAGCCCTCCACCACCACCACCGCCACGGACTTCTGGTCCGCCTGCATCACGCATTCCTGCTCCTCCTGGCCGCGGTGCTGGTCGAGGCAACATTCCACCGCCGATACGTACAACATCTTCAGTTACGCCTGTAACTGCCACACACAGCACAGTCTCAGAATCTATTGCAGCTTCTATGACCACTAGCATGTCTGAGGCTTCCACTGTCACCTCACCCACTGTCATTCCAGATTTATCTGTAACAGTGGGCACAGTTACAGCAGCTGAACCTAGCACGACCCAGAGTACTAGACCAGAGGTCATCCTTCTACCGGATGCCAACACTTCTCGTCCATCAGACACTTTCCATGATGATATAGACGGATCTATTGGCACCACAGAAGGGTCCGACCAGGACATACCTGGCTTAATTTCAGTCCCAGGCGGATACGTTGAGATCGTCGAAGATACTCATCTACTTGACACACCTTTTGAACCTGATTATGGTTTCATTACTTCCCAGACGGAACTTCCGCCTGTTATTACTACGTCACCCAGTGTTCATTCTCAGGAGACAAGTTCTTCTAGCAACGTACCTCGCACTTTTCATCTACCCAACATCCCACCGGGACACGAAATTATGGCTTCCATCCAGTCTAGTATGGTTAGCTTAGCGAACTCTCCGTTAGCATCGGCACAATTTAGACGCAACACAGAGCAAATGCTTTCGACAACGTCTAGATACCCCCCTGTTTCTCGTCCTTCTGACTATAGGGATCCCAACGTCCCGTCTAGCACAGAATTTCATCACTCTTTTGCAGACGGCTCAGGACCTTCGGACTTTACTACACCTAGGTTCCTGCCGGATCCCCAAAATCTTTTTCAGGATATGAACTCGGACCCAGTCCTCGATGGTCCTCCTATTATTGAACACGTGATGGACGACGCTGATACCCCTGGGCTAAATTCCCCACATTTGCTGTCATCACCTATGTTTGGTGCACATTCTATGAGGGATAACCCAGTTTTTTCTCCATCCTCACCTGTCCAATATGGACGACCTCCTCCGCAAATCGGTACTTTTGGCGCCGTTGGCCAATCCATGCTATCATATTTGGCTAGCGGCGGAAGAACACCTAGTCATACTGCTGGATCTTCCGTTTCGACCGGAGGATCACCTTCAGCCACCATTTATACTATTTCAGGAGGTGGACAACCGACTGCAATGGTCCCTAACTCCAACATCCAAACCCTCCCTGGTGGGCCATCAACCCAACCAGCTGGGGGGCAACCTTCTGTAGGGAACCCCATTGTTATTCAACAACCTCCCACTGGTGGGCCATCAACCCAACCAGTCGGAGGAGAACCTTTTGCTGGGAACCCAGTTCCCAGTCTCCAGCCTCCTCATATAGGGCCATCCAACCTAACTGCTAGCGGACAACCTATTGGCTCGATCCAACAAGCTTCCCAACCAGCAGTTTCTACTCAGTTTGGTATGTACAATCCACCTGGCAGTGGGCAACCTTATTCCGGTGTTGCAACCGGGCCTTACTCTCAACAACCCCCGTCAGGCATGCTTCCTTCTTGGGATCATCAAATCCCACAGAGTGGGGGGTATTCACTTTTCAGAAACTGGAACCAAGCTGGGGGGCAATCTCAGATTTCCCCCAACTTGAATTCTGGCTTCCCTTACCCTTCGGCTGCCACAACTCCTTGGAACCCGTCACTTCAATTTCCACTCATTCCTCAAGCAGGAACGAGCCTTCCATGGACACCACCGTTGCAGCCACCCCCCAACCCTGCTATGGGAAATCCTCCACTTACACAGTATGGTGGCAACATCCTTGGAACACAACAATTCCAAGGACCTTTTCCCCAACAAGGAACAACAACCATTCCTGGGTATCAACAGCCGCAGGGTACTATACCCACTCAGCAGAACACTTACCAACCGGCTGCTTACAATCAACCGGTTAACCAGATGGCTTATTATCCGCAGAACTTCCAGCAGTATCCCGCGGGAAACACATATGGGTATAACACACAGCAGCATGCTATGCAAGGTCCTCCAGGATTCTCTGCACCACATGGTTATTACTCATTCCCGCAGACCAACCGTCGGCTTCCCTTTTTGGCCACACTTGATCTACCTGATTTGTCGAGGCTTATCAACGATCCTATATGGCACGAACCTCACTGGCCTCCTATCCCAGCCAAACTACCATCGGACATTCCCAAGTTCGATGCTAAGCACGGGGAAGACCCCAAGAACCACGTGATGACCTTCCATCTTTGGTGTTCATCAAACTCCTTGATGGATGATTCCATCCGACTTCGGCTCTTCCAACGTACGCTTACCGGAATGGCAGCAAAATGGTACATCGAGCTGCCACAGCACTCTTTTCGTGATTTCAACACTTTGGCTATGCAGTTTTTGACACATTTCCAGCTTCCCATCCGGTATGAGACTGGAACAGAACTGCTAACTTCACTGCGTCAAACCACTTCCACACATATTTCGGATCACATCCACGAGTGGCGAAGACGCCGTAGGCTAATAAAGGCACCTATTCCAGATCAGCTACTTGCTGATTGGTTTACAAAATCCTTTTTGCCTCCCATAGCCAGAGATATTGCTATGCGCGGACCTGTTACGGAAGAACAAGCCATCTCGGCAGCACAGTACATGGATTTAGTATATACTCAATCCGGTACTTTACACGAACTTCTTCCACATGCTTCCCGCATTCACACTGATCCTACAAAGCCTACTACTGAACCACCCATTGATGGTATCGTTGGTTCAGTTAAGGCTCAGCCTGCTACCAACTCGACGGGGCAACAAGCTTCTGCTTCCCCCGCTTTTACCCAGGCCGCTTCAAAAGCTTCCACCTCTCCTGCTGTCTCCTCCGAAGTAAATGCAGTCCAATCTACATCACAACCATCCGGAGGAAAGAAGAAAAACAATCGCGGTAAACCTAAAAAGAACCAGCAGGAGAACCCCAAACCACAACCTACCCAGAATGACCAAAAACCACGTCGGAAAGCTAAGTTTCCCTGCTTGATTTGTCAAGATGATCATTATACACGTGACTGTCCCTACAAGGACGAGGTCCATAAGTTCGTTAAAGGATCCTCTAGACCGACAGTGCTAACTGACCCTTTCCCCCAACAGCAACAGCAAATGGTTGCCCAAGAAACCCCACAAGGGGGCAACCCGACCAATCCTTCACGTGGAGAGACGTCCACAAACCGCGAAATCCTAATGACAAGTAATGAGGAGATTAATATCACCACTCGTTCAAAGACGTATGACAATCCTCCAAGTTCAACCAAACAATCGGAGACAGCCAAAGGCAAGTCTCCTGTTGAAGATCCGATTCCTATTCCCCCCCCTAATGGTCATCTCCATATCGAGAGACCACTTATGGATACAGTGCTACGCCCACCCAAGGGCACCATACGAAAGGCGACATTCAATCCGAATGCGCGAGCTGCCCAAAACTACAACATTGTTGAAGATTTGGCTCAAGCACCTTGCGCTATGTCAACTCTCGAGGTTCTCCAACACTGCCCCACGCAGCGTAGAACCCTACTTTCAGCACTGGGGGCACTGGACCCAGATACTTCAAACTCCATCATGTTTAACTTGGAGCACGCTAAACCTAGGCTTTCTCACCAGTTAGCCTTCCAGGTGCATACGAAAATCCGTGGAAATGTTATCCACCGCATAGTGTTAGATGAGGGTGCTTCCACGTCGATTATGTCTTTGAACTGCTGGAGAGCCCTCGGCTCGCCTGAGGTCACAACTTCTCCCACTACTCTTAGAGCGTTTGATGGACATGGTTTTCAACCATATGGACTCATCCCCTCAATCGGTGTTGAACTGGGGGGCAAAACAGTATCCGTACATATTGAAGTCGTAGATGCACCTTTGGATTACAATCTCCTACTTGGTCGGAACTGGTTCTATGCCATGACTGCCATAGCATCTACAGTCTTCCGGATCGTACAATTTCCTCATGAAGGGAAAATTGTCACTATTGATCAATTGGATTACTGTATCCCAGACTCCCATCTGAATTCCGCCAATACCGTTCCGTTATTGGATCAACCACGGTACCGGTTCCAAGACATAGGTGTTGGTCTCATGAAGGATTCATCCCTCATTGGAGTTTTTCCAGAGCTGGGAACCCATCTTCAACCAGTCAACATGATTTCATCGCATGTCACCCCGTCCGATGATTCATGGGTGATCCCGAGTCCTACTCAGATCCAAGGCTATGGCAATTCCATGCCTTTGAACAGAAACCTTGCAGCTTATGACGCGATCCAATCAGCCACAGATTGGGTCGACTGTTCTACTGATCACACAGTGGCACAGCTCTCGACTGAAACTCATACACGCCCACCATTGTTTGATCCTCTCAACTTGATTTTTCCCACCGATGAATCAATCATAGAGGTTATGTGCGGTAATGAGCCACCATGGGGAGATTTTCATCATCGATCTTCATTCCCCACCATTCAATCACTTGAGCCTGATACCAAATCCAGTGCTTCACTTGGGATGGTTCAAACCAAGTTCCCCACTTCCCTTGAAGAAGTATTTTCTGAAGGCAACTTGGCCAATCTTATGGCAACCACTCCCATCGACATTTCAGTAAAGCCTGGTATCGTGGAAAACGTACACATCGGCAAAACATGTACTCCTCTCGAAACGGAGTTCTATAATGCCCACTTTAAAACTTTCCGTGATGTTTTCGCTTGGAGTTATGAAGAAATGACAGGGATAGACCCCTCGATTGTGGTCCACGAAATCCCAACTTTCCCTGGCGCCCGACCTGTTCGGCAAAAGCTTCGACCCGTTCATCCTCGTAAGGCAGCCGCCATTAAAGCAGAAGTAGAAAAACTTCTGCGTGCTGGTTTTATCTATCCTGTCCCATTGACAGAATGGGTATCCAACATCGTTCCCGTAGCCAAGAAACAGGGAACGATTAGAGTCTGTGTTGATTACCGTGATTTGAACAAGGCTTGTCCCAAGGACAACTACCCAACTCCGTTTATTGACCAGATCATCGATAACTGTGCCAGAAGTGTTATCTTTTCATTTATGGATGGCTTTTCTGGCTATAATCAGATCGATATTCTCCCAGCCGACCAGCACAAAACGGCCTTTATCTGCCCTTGGGGGATCTTTGCATATCGGAAGTTACCTTTTGGCCTCAAAAATGCCGGGGCAACTTTCCAACGGGCGATGTCCTACGCATTTCATGACATCAAACATATCGTAGAGCCATATCTTGATGACCTTCCCGCTCATTCTCGAACTCGGGAAGAACATCCAGACCACTTAACTGCCATTTTCGAAAGGTGCAGGCGCTACAATATACGTTTGAACCCGCATAAGTGCGTTTTCTGTGTAGAAGCCGGAAAACTATTGGGCTTCATAGTCTCCAAAAATGGGATACGTCTAGATCCCGCAAAGGTAGCAGCTATCATAGCCCTGCCTTCACCTACCAATATTCCAGAACTTCAATGTTTGCAAGGGCATGCAAACTTTCTACGCCGTTTTATCTACAATCTGTCCGAGATAACAAAAGGCTACATGCGGCTTCTCAAGAAGAATGTTCCCTTCATATGGGATGATGAAGCCCAACGCTCCTTTGACAATTTAAAGGTAGCCTTAACCAAAGATCCTGTGATTCAACCCCCCAATTACACACAGGACTACATTCTTTATCTCGCAGCCTCAATTTCCACCATTGGTATGGTGTTAGTCCAGGAAGACCACAACGGCATAGAACATGTGGTGTACTATATCAGCAAGAGTCTTCTCGACTCTGAAACTCGCTACTCACATGTTGAAAAGCTGGCTCTGGCAACAGTATTTGCTGTCCAGAGATTCCGTCACTACATCTTACTCCGTCGGACCACCGTCATCGCTGATTTCAATCCGATGTACTATATCCTCACACGACAAGTGCTTGGGGGCAAGTACTCCCGTTGGATTGTCATCCTTCAAGAGTTTGACTTGGAATTTGTCAAAGCCAAGTCTAAGAAATCTCTGGTCTTCGCTGAGTTAATTTGTCACTTGCCCCGTGCTACTGAGCAATCCGAGCCCATTGATTCTCTTCCCGACGAATCATTGTTCCTCATTAGCACGTCTGATCCGTGGTATGGGGATATTCTCTTATATCTCCAAACCCAACGCTTCCGTCCCGACCTCAACCGCGATGAACGACGACGTATCAGACATCACGCAAAATACTACCTTATAGTGAACGATACTTTGTATCGGCGTGGTGTCGACACTGTCCTTCGACGCTGTTTGACCTTAGATGAGGCGGAACGCGTTCTCAATGACTGCCACGCTGGAGCATGTGGTGGTCATCTCTCTGGGATGGCTACGGCCCAGAAAATACTGCGAGCAGGATACTTCTGGCCCTCGATTTTCAAAGACTGCATTGAAACAGTCAAGAAGTGTCCGCCATGTCAATTCTTTCATAGCAAAGCACGCTCGCATCCTGCTCCACTCCATCCTGTCATTGCCGTCGGCCCCTTCTCCAAATGGGGCATTGATTTCATGCACTGTAAGCCCACTTCAGCCGGGGGGCATAGCTATGTCATAGTAGCTGTGGACTATTTTACAAAATGGGCTGAAGCGATGCCTACGTATGCTGAAGACGGCAAAACAGTAGCGCAGTTCATATTCAATCATATCATAGCTAGATTCGGTGTCCCACAATCTATTGTGACCGATCATGGTTCCCATTTTAGGAATCATATGATCGAAGAACTAAGTGCCAAACTGGGTTTTCGCCACGAAAACTCAACCCCGTATTACCCACAAGCTAATGGCCAAGTTGAAGCCATCAATAAGGTCCTGAAACGAATGATTCAGCGCATTGTGGGTACCCAAAAATCCAATTGGCACTCAGCTCTGTTCTCAGCACTGTGGGCATACCGAACCTCAGTGAAAAGTGCTACTGGGTTTACACCATTTCAATTGGTGTACGGCCTAGAAGCCATTCTCCCGATTGAATGTGAAATTCCATCACTCAAGATAGCCATAGAGCTACTCCCACACACTACTTCCGAAGAAGAACGGTTTCTATACCTAGCTAAGCTAGATGAAACCCGCCGCGACGCCGCTTTGGCTAATGAAGCTCACAAAAAACGCGTCAAAGCTCAATACGACAAATCCGTTCAACCTCGGATCTTCAATGAGGGTGACCTCGTACTTACATATGATCAGATGCATGATAAACTTGGAAAAGGTAAGCTTGAATCTATGTGGTACGGCCCCTTCATCATAAAACGTGTCTTAGAAAAAGGAGCCTATGAACTAGTCGACTGTGATGGTACGCCATTGGCACGGCCCCGCAACGGGCTATACCTCAAGCGTTTCTACGCGTGAGGTTACCCCACGCGGGTTACTTCTTGTACATAATGTACTTAGTTTGCTTTTTGCTTTATTTTTAGTGTGCGCGTGGATCTTATGTATCTACTCTTACTTTGACTCGTGCCTTTATGCGCAGATGTCTACCTACTTTGGATTCGCTGACGGTGCAAGCCGACATACCCGGAATCTCGCTTCCGCAGCATGGGTGATCTATTCCCCCACTGGCGAGTTGTTTTCTTCAGGAGCCATTTGTTTAGGCCCCGCAACCAACAATATCGCAGAGTACCATGCAGTCATTGGTCTCTTAACAGAGGTTGCCTCACTCGGGATTGACTCCTTATTGGTCTTTTTAGACTCCCAACTCGTGGTTTCACATCTAAACCGTGTTTACACAGTTCGCGATCCTACATTACTTCGTTTATTTCGAAGAGTACGCCTCTTGGAACGGTCATTTGATTTTATCACATATCAACACATACCGAGAGAATTCAATTGTATTGCCGATTCATTGGCTAATTACATTTTGGATTGACATCTTGCCCATACATAAACACATTATAAAAATTAAAATGCACAAGTCATTGTAAATATTTAGATCATAAATAGGTCCATATCACTGTATATAAAAGTGTTTTTTCCAAAATACATAAAGTTTGTGTCAAAGACAAAATTGGGGATTAAATCCCATATACAAAAATTGGCCCTCAAAGCCTACATATCGTGTACATGCCGCAAAAAGATCTAAAGACCATCTATGGAGATCTAGGGGACCTACCATGTCCCTCATCGGACTCCTCCCGCTGATGGTGGTAACACATCACAGCTCGAACCACCTTGCGAAGAAGTCGACTGATACGTCCAGGTACACCCACAGTATGCCTCTGGAGGTGGTAGGGAACATCATCCATCCGCATAGCAGGGATACCATGAGTCAATCCCTGCAGGTTCCTCTCAATGTCCCGGACACCTCCTGCCTCGTCTTCATCTTCTTCTTCGACAGGATCAGCTTGGCGGTCTACACCGCCACGACGTAGTGGAGAGTATCCAGCTGGCCTCTGTGGTCCACGATCTGCAACATGCATACGAATATACATTAGAAGTCTTTTACACATTCTAAAAAAGCACTAAAAATTAAATATTTAAAAGTAAAAAATACATATCCATGAAGGTCATACCAGAGTTGTCCCAGTCATCATCTTCTGGCAAAGCCAAGTCAATATCCTCACGGAAATCTACCCCTGAATAGGGATAGTCGTCGATCATGACTATCTGCTCCTCTAGCCAAGAGAAAAAGTCCTCTCCAAAGGCTAGCCGCTGAGGTCCTCCAAGGCGCCCGGCGTAGTCGCTCCATCGAGCCATCCATGGCTCAGTAGGTGGACGAGGATGCATAGATATCTGTGGCCGTAGTAATGGCACCCTTGCCAGGAAGAAAGTGACCAAGATACTCCCATAGCCAAACTGGGTGTTTTTCCCGGTTCTACATTTGTGCACCTGTTCCTTCATGTGGGACAACACTGCCTCACACCAGTTGAAGACTGTCCCTCCCATGCACTCTGCTGCGAGATTTACCTGTGTGCGGGTTGCCTGATGTGGGCTCACGCTTCCTGCTGCACGTGTAATAGTGAATAGCAAGGTTTTAAAAGGAAGATTTGTGACCTCTTTTATGGCCACTTTCCCACTCTTCTTACTCGAACCCGCCTGACAATATCGAGCAATCAAATCATCCGTGCTTGAGTCTGAAGCACTGTACCCGGTAAGATTCGGCCGGGCCCCTCTTTTCGAGAGGCCCGTGAGAAAGTAGATGTCTTCAAGTTGGATTTCAAGCACATGCTCTCCCACTCGGAAAGCCTCAATATCGGGGTCCCACAATTGAGCAAGGTGAGTAAGGAGCTTAGGTTGTTGGCGGATCCCTTTAGTCTTAAAAAACTTTAGCAAACCACATTCTCGCAATGCGGTCACGGTTGGTAAGTCATTTTCGGCCCTAAAATCGTCCGTTTCGTGCTCCCTCTCTTTCCAACTCACCATTTTGCTTCAAATAAGTTGCAAATCCCTGCAAAAGGGCAAACAAAGTAATTAGTAACTATTTAACAACTTACTTCCAGCAAAAATTTGAGGAAAAATTGATTTTTTGAACTTAGATTTCGCACGTGCCGCGCCTGGAGGACACCCTGCCGCGCGGCAGTCCACAGTGCCGCGCCTCCTTTTGGAGTTACAGCGCGACACTGTTTAACAGTGCCGCGTTTTTCGATAGGGGACCCCCGCGGCAGTACGGCAGGCGATTTTTGCCTAAAAGGGCTTGCCCAAAAATTAAATTTTTCCTGGTGAAAGAAAGAATTTCTTGCATGAAATGAAAGAGGGGATCAAGCACTCTTACCTGGCGCAGACGACGGTCGAAATGGTGTCCCAGAACTCTCGGTATCGATCCTTGAAATTTTGCTCCAAAATGGGTAAAAATGACTCCTTTGGGTAAAAATCACAAATGAATGGTAATTTCTATTTTTACCATGCTTTATATAGCATTTTTTCATATTTTTTAATTAATTAATTGCTATTTCAAATTAATAAACCCTTATTCATATTGCTAATGCCCGATTTTTGAGCATTCATTGACAGGATCTGCGGTAGAAATGGGATGCATTCATACTGGTATTTGTTCGTAGTTTGACCTTCATATTGAGCCCACTTTATCTTTTTCGTGCTCTGGATTTAAAACTTGAAAAAGATTCCAAGCGCTTTCACACCTGTGTCGTGCTTGTCAAACGCAAGTAAACGGTGTCGAGTACGGTCAACTTTACTCATGCTCGTTAAATGATGAGGAAAGTATTATCCTGGTTGCATTTTATTCTTTTTTCGGACCAGAATAATTTAAAATTTACGAAAAAGACCATAGGAGTCCATAGTTAAGCTCTTTTCAGACTCCTTAAAATTGAAAAGATTGCCAAGTGATCTTGACTCTTTCACACTTGTAAAAGTATTTGAAAGGTCGTCTATTCGGTGATAGGTTACCCCTTTTTCGGCCCGTCTAGACTATTTACGAGAAAGGTATACCTCAGTCAATCTCGGCTGGGAGAGTTCTCTCGGGAATCGTTTTACACTTTTTCGGGATCGAGAGACTAAATTTTACGAAAAAGTACATTATGGAGCTTCCTTTAAGTTTTTTAGGCTCTCTAAATATGAAAAACTGTCGAGTTTTCCTTCCTTGGGCTCGTTAAAATGTTAACATCGAAGGACCCACTTTGGGACGAACCCCTCCTTTCTCAGGTTCGTAAAACATGTGAGATTGGACTCATCCGCAAGATGAGCTACACCGAGCATCTGTTATCCTCTTCAAGCTCGTAAAACAAGAAAGAGGTACTCGTCCATCATGTCGGGGAAATATGGGGAAACAAGTCAAGTTGATCTATGGCAGCTTGTCAGTCATTACCTTTGAACATGGCATGTGTCCGTCTCTTGTCTATATTTGGGTATCCGTCTTTCATTTGAGTCATAGTCATCATCATGGGTCGTCTCCTTGGCCACGAGTCCACTCATCTGGTGTCTGTCCCCTATTTATCGATAATCCCTGCTGCCAAGTCTTGTTACATGCCGTTATATGTTCAAAGGGTTGCATTGTATCGAGTCATTCATTGTGTCAGGTCTCCGCTGTGTCAGTACATATCTCATTACTTCATCATCCTATCATATGTGCCGATTTCGTGTCGATGATGTGGGAATCATCATGGCCCACCTTCGACGAGTCTATTCCTGTCGACACCAAATCACTATCCGGGGATTAGACCTAGAGATCAACCATTAGTACCTTGGTACCTGCATGCCTCAATGGCAGGTTTCCTCGCGTTTGACAGTAGGTTCACATCATTGACCTCTGATCAAGCGATCTCTCGGATGCTCGACATCAACTCATTCATTCGCATTTCGTTGAGATGTACTATTGATACCTTGGGAATCATTGTCGTTATTGATGATCTCCCTCGCATTTGTTAACGGTCCACATCATTGACCGGTAATCAAATGGTTTCTTCCATGTTTGACTCCAACACATTGTAATCACATGGTTAGATTCGTATCTTTATGCGATCAGGTAGAAGACCCTGGGTGCATCACTATATCTTGACTGCGTCCAGGCTGCGATGGAGATGTCTCTTGTATTGTCACACAGATCCACTTATTGTATTGGTCGTGGCTGTGTCGTTACTGTCTCATGGATCTACGATTGTTCATAGTAGCCATGATCTGTCCACAGTTTACATTATCTCAGTACTCATGGATCTGCAATGTATTGGTCGGCAGCCATGCTTTGAGTCATTTGTTTCCGAGCATGGGAATGCCCGCCTCGGTGGTATATCTAACACTTTGTTTCTATTTCAGCTCCGTGTCGCTCTCCTCGATGCTATCTCTGCACATTTTATTCGTAAAGTCTTTCGGCCATCAGTCCCTTCTGACCTCACACTTTAGGGGGCATCTGTTATACCTCTATATTTCACGGTGTCGCATCCCCATCACAAAACAAGTTGACGACACTTTCCCTACTGTTTTAAACCATCCAGAAGAGACAGATGATGAGTCAACCTTGAAGGTGAATCCACCCTGGCAAGTTTTGACCCACCTTGGACTTTATTTTTACACACTACCGCGCCTTGCTATGTTCCCAAAACGCGGCACTAGACACTACCGCGTGCTACTTTTGCCTCAAAGCGCGGCAGTGCCGCGTTCTGCAGACCTTGCAAAACGCGGCACCCTTTTAATAGTTTTTTGCCCTTGGCTTGTGGGATCTTGGATTTTCGAAGATAATGGAAGATTGGGTTCCTTGATTCGATCTCACCTCATCTCCTTCGATTAGAAACCCTGATCCACTTATCCCTCCTTAGATCCACTCATCTCTCTTGTTGGTTAACCTCACCATTCACTATAAAAGAGAGGCATGCCATTGGAAAGGGGGAGGACTCTTGAGAGCACCAAACTTATGGTCTTGCAGCATTGTGGAGATAGCTAGAGGAGAAGACACTTGGAGTTGGAGGATTGGCTTGGGCATCAAGCACCCTTTGTAAGTAATCTTCAAGTTGTAATGGAATAACTTGTCTTGTTTTCCCAAATCATTTGTGTTAATATTGTTTTAATGATATGATTTGTATCTCTCATAGATTTAGATCCTAACTCATGTTTTCAGATTGCTAGAGAATAGTACATGCTTGTGTTTTGGTTCCATTGTTAACAGGTTTACTTGTGAGGACTTGGAGCTTGGAGCAAACATCAAAGACAAGCGTTTGGACATAAGGTCAGTTAAACTCCTTCTATTCTCTTCAGCCTTTTAATTCTGAGATGTTTGTTAGATCTAGGGATTCAAGGTTGCATTTGTTTTGTCTGTTCTTAGCCTGGAGTTAGTTAAAGTCTACTTTAGTCTAAGGGAATTTTGACTTATCCGTAGGGCAGAATTCCACATAACACTTGGACCATGATCTACGGTCATGAGTCCCTCGTCATTTATTCATTCAACAGTCAAACTTTAATACAATGAGCATTGGGAGATGACAGTTTGTGCGAGAGCCAACATGGCTAGCTGGAGTACGAGTGAGTATTGATCTGTGTGTTAAGGACTGGAACACGTCGTGCCATGTGGAATTCTACATGCCAAGGAAGCAAAACGGGGGTTTAAAACTTGGTTCGTATCAATTGTAGTCTGCGTGGTAGAGTGAAGTTAGATACAGTCAGCACATGATTCCAAGTTATGCTAAGTATAAACCTTAACGATGGTGCTGCGATCCCTTACGAAGTCCATGTTATGTGTTGACATATGTTATCACCAAGAGTGCCTAAGGTTTGGGCCGGTGGTTTCGTAACCGTGGCAAGTGACATGGAAACGCATTCACCTTGGTCCAACAAGGTGTTGACCAAGCGATGCGAATTATCCATAAGTCATTTCATATTACATTTTAATACTTTGCATTAGTTTACTATAATGTAATTTTATTACATTGCTTTTGTTTTATGGTCATATCGAATTATTCATTGATGCTCTAAGTCCATTTCCATGGCATGCATATGTATTAAGGTTGGCATATGATAGTTCGAACAACACGTAATTCATATATCAATGTTTATATATATATATATTATGTTATAATATATATATATATTATAATGTATTAAAGTCTAGATTACATTGCATTACGTATAACAATGTATTTAAATAGTAACGCTTTTATATAATTGCAAATACTATATGTTGTAGATGTATATATATATATACATACATACATACATACATATATATATATATATATATATATATATATATATATATATATATATATATATATATATATATATATATATATATATATGTATGTATGTATGTATGTATGTATATATATATATATATAACGTTCATTGCATTAAGATTGATATTTCATTTACAATAGTTTATCCATTTTGTTCCACAATCATGGTTTTAATAAATAATGAACTATGGCATGTTAATGCTTAGGCTGTAGGTTAGTACCTTGGCGCAACATGTAGCCATGTAGACATTAATGGTATGCACATTAATACTCTAATTAGTCATAGTCGATAATTAATAACATATTAATGACGATAATATAGTTATTAATTGTAGTATTAATTATGCCTATTTAATTCTCCTATTTGTCGCAAGTGTGTTGAACATAGTCATCATACTTCCATTGGATATATTTGAATTGGTGGCTAACGCAGTGACGGATAGTCACGCTGTCGTAGTTGGCACTTGTTTGAAAGGCCGCAACAAATATATTAATGACATTTAATGTACTCACTTTCAGAATATCGCTAAGTAGGCTGTGGTGACAGCAAGTATGTTATTTCCACATTTATTTGATTGGTTAGGATTCTTAAAAAAAAAAATTCGTAGAGAAGGTGTGACAAATTGGTATCAGATCCCAATCACTACGCTAGGACCTTAGGCTCATTGCGTGAATAATGTGTATTTATTTTACAATTAAATGATTAAAATTCCTGTAGTATACTGTTTGTAATTTTTTTTCAATAATTACATTGTTGTTGATGAATTCTAACAAATAGCTGATTGGCCACACTTAGATAGCGTAGTGGCTGAAACCGTAAAATGGCAGAAATGAATTCTACAGAACAGGAAGGAAGGATGGATATGGAAACATCCAGTCAGCGAGGACAAATGGCCAGCAGGGAGGGGAGAAACCAGAATTCTCCACAAGGAGTGACAACATCCAGCGAGATGTTGGAAATGGTCAAAAGTCTAAAAGTTGAGATAATAATCATTAAAGAAGACAACATTAAAAAATTTGAAGAACAATGAGAAATAAATGCCATTTTGCTGCAAAAGTTGACGGAAAAAGAAAACAATCACCTCCCAACACCAGAGGAGCAGCATGCAGAAAAATCATTCACAAAAAGAAATTCAAAATTTAGGACTACACCTCCAAGAATTTCTACAAGATATAATATGGACGTCAGTGATGAAGAGTCACATGGCGAATATTCTGAAGAGTACGTTCCTAAGAAGAAAAAGAAGGCTGGAAAAGTAAATCATCTACATTCAGAATTGAGAAAAATCAAGCCTCCTACTTTCAATGGAGAAATTAAAACTGGAGAAGAGGCAGAACTGTGGCTGAGGGACATGGAAAAATATTTATGCATGTTCGACTATTCTAGCCTCATCAAGGCTAGGATTGTTGTTTTCAACCTGCAAGGAAAAGCTTCGGCTTGGTGGGATGATCTCAAGCTGACCCGCTCTATCAAAGAGAAGAAGGTAAAGTGGAAAAATTTTGCAATGTTCTTCAAACAGAAGTACCTGTCTGAAAGGTACTTTGATAAAAAGGTAAAAGAATTCAATGATATTAAGTTGGGACAACAAACCATGGAGGAGTTAATCAGTAAATTTCTAGAATTGCTCAAGTACGTTCCGTACATCCAGGATGAAAAAGTCAAAATTTAGCGTTTCCTGAATTGTTTGTCGTTTGGTTACAAGGATCAGATAGAGTTTGATGGTCCCAATTCGTTGGAAGATGCTTTCAGAAAAGCAAGACTGTGTTACGAACAGGGACAAAACAGAGCTGAAGTGTCAAAATGGTGGAACGAGAAGAAGAAAACCAAATATGATAACAGGCAGAAAGGACACAAGTCTAACTAATTCAGAAACCAAGTTACATGGGAACCTTTCAGCAATAGGTTTGAGGGAAGCAAGCCACAATCCAAATTTGTTCCGCCCATTAAGAATTTTAACACTGAAGGCACCAGAAAACCGGAACATACACCATCTAAGCCACCACTCACATGCTGGGGCTGCGGAGGAAGTCATAGATCGCATGACTGTCCTGACAAGAAAGATCAAAACAAATCAATACAAAACCTTCAAGAGGCTTTTATAGTCCAAGATATAGTAAGGACTTTGAAAATCTATGCTGCATTGAACAACCGTCAAGCAGAACATCAAGCCTCTGTAATCGAGGTTGAAGGTATGCTTTTCGGGACACCCGTGTCTATCTTGATTGAATCTGGTGCATGTAAAATTTATGTAGACCCAAAACTATGTGAGTCATGCAAACTTAGTAAAAGAAAATACATGCAGCCTTGTATGGTTCAAATGGAAACAAGGACAAAAAGGAAAGTTTCCGAAGTAGTGAATCAATGTCCCTTGAAGTTGAATGAATCCTATACTAGCGCACATTTAAATGTTTTTCCATTAGGGTCATATGATTTGCTCATCGGTATGGATTGGCTGGAAAAAACATAGGGCTGTTATTGACTGCTATAAAAAATATGTCACTTTCATGAATGATGTTGGACAGCCTGAAAAGATTCAAGGAATATTGAGAGTAGTGAAATTAAGGGAAATTTATGCTCTTCAATTGAAAAGAAATGCACGAAAAGGGTGCAAACTGTATGATGTCCACATGACAGAAAATCAGCAAAATGAAATTTCAGATTTCACAAAACATCCTGTTTTGGATGAATTTAACGATGTGTTTCCCAAGAAGATTCCGGAGTTACCTCCTAGACGAGAACTGGATTTTACCATAGATCTATCCCCAGGAACAATACCAAATTCTAAGGCAACTTATCGGATGAGTACACCTGAATTGATAGAGTTGAAAGCACAATTGTAGGAGTTGTTGGAAAAGGGTTATATTCACCAAAGTGTATCCCCATGGGGAGCACCAGTAATTTTTGTACGAAAGAAAGATGGCACATTCTGACTATGCATTGAGTATAGACAGCTGAACAAAGTAACCATCAAGAATCGATATCCCTTGCCAAGGATAGACGATCTATTCGATCAGGTTGGGGGTGCTAATGTCTTTTAAAAAATTGATCTAAGGTCGGGTTATCATCAAATCAAGATTACAGAAGAATATGTGCATAAAACAACTTTTCGTACTTGCTATGGACATTATGAATTCGTGGTGATGCCATTCGGTTTGACGAATGCACCAGCCACGTTTATGTGCTTAACGAATAATGTTTTCAGCAAGTACTTGGATAAATTTGTGGTAGTGTTCATTGATGACATACTCATCTACTCGAAGAACGAAAGCGAGCATAAGGAACACCTAAGGATGGTGCTACAATTTCTAAGAGAAAATCAGCTTTATGCAAAGTTATCGAAGTGTGACTTCTACAAGGACCAAATACAATACATGGGTCACATTATCTCAGCGCAAGGTATTGCGGTGGACCTCAACAAGATCAAGGCCATAATGAGTTGGCCTACTCCCTAGAATGTAAGCAATGTCCTCTCTTTCATGGGATTGGACGGGTACTTTCGAAAATTTATTGAAGGGTTTTTCAAAGTGGCCCATCCCATTACCTCTCTGTAGAGAAAGGAAGTCAAGTTTCTTTGGACAACCAAGTGTGAAGCAAGTTTGGAAAAGCTGAAACAGTTGCTCACTTCTGCTCCTATTCTAAAAGTGGCTGATCCATATGGTGATTTTGTTGTGTGCATGGATGCGTGCAAGGATGGTTTGGGAGGCATGCTAAAGCAAGACGTTTCAGTAATTGGGTATGAATCTAGAAAGCTAAAAACACATGAAGTAAACTATGCGACGCATGATTTAGAACTGGTTGCCATAATTCATGCTTTAAGAATGTGGCGACATTACCTTATTGGAAAAAGGTTTGTTCTGAAAACTGATCACATTGGGATGAAATATATTTTTGAACAGCCAAACCTGAACGGAAGGAAAGCAAGGTGGCTGGCTTTCTTAAGTGAGTTTGAATTTGAAATTCAGCATATCAAAGGAAAAGAAAATAAAATTGATGACGCACTTAGTAGACGCATGCACCTACTAACTATGGCTTCAGTTAAAATTTTTCAGGCTGATTTAATATCACAGATCCAAACTGCAGCCGAAAAAGACCAAAAATATCTGAATATAAGACAAAAGCGTCTTGCAGAAAATTTAGAACAGCAAGCAACAAATTTCAGCATATCCAAAGACGGATTGCTGCTGTTTAAAAGTAGGCTGTACATACCTGATCAACCCAAATTCAAGCAACTGATTTTGGATGAATTTCACAAAAGACCTTATTCTGGTCATCTAGGTTATTAGAAAATGATAACAGCTGTTAAAAAATAGCATTATTGGCCTAGACTGAAATCAGAAATTGCTGAATACATTACAAAATGTATGGACTATCAGTGGGTGAAAATAGAACATCAACGTCCAACTAGTTTTTTGCAGTCCAATACCAGAATGGAAATGGGAGACCATCTTCATGGATTGTATCAACGGGTTGCCAAAAAATAACAAGCAACATGATGCCATCATGGTTGTAGTGGATAAGTTGACTAAGGAGGCTCACTTTATCCCAGTCAAATCCACTTTCAAGGCAATAAACATTGCCGAGGTTTCATGAAAGAAGTCTTTCGACTTCATGGAATTCCCAAGGTGATTATATCTGACATGGATACAAAATTCACTTCACATTTATGGAAGGATTTATTTACAGGTTTGGGGACTAAACTGAGATTTAGTATCGCCTACCATCCTCAAACAGATGGATAGACCGAGAGGGTGAACCAAGTCCTATAGGACATGCTTCGATTGTATGTCGTGGACAATCCAAAGCAGTGGGAAAACTACCTGCACTTATCTGAATTTTCCTACAACAATGGTTATCAAAATTCTGCAGGAATGAGTCCCTTCGAAGTTTTGTATGGCAGGAAATGAAAAACCCCTATGACATGGGATGATCCAGTAAATCGGATTGTGATGGGTCCCGAAATGCTAGTTGAACTAGAAAACATTGTGCATAGAGTAAAAACAAACTAAAAAACTGCCCAAGACAGGAAGAAAAGCTATGCTGATCTGCGTAGGGAACATAAAGAATTTGCAGTTGGGGATCATGTATTCCTAAGGGTGAAAGCAAAGAAATTTTTTTTGAGCTTGGGCAAGGTTTCCAAACTTGCACCAAGATTTTGTGGTCCTTTCCAAATACTTGCTAAAGTAGGACTTGTTGCTTATCAGTTAGTTTTACCTGTAAAATTTAAAGTACATGATGTGTTTCATGATTCATTGTTGAAGAAATATGTATATGACTCTAAACACATTGTAAACTGGCATGTGATTCAGGTGGAATCAGAAGGAGACTTCCATACAGATCCTATTTTCATACTGGATCGGAAAGAGGCGGTACTTCGGAATCGAACCATCATTCAGGTAAAAGTGCAATGGGAGCACTATAATCCTGAAGAGTCTAAACTAGCATGTGATTCAGGTGGAATCAGAAGGAGACTTCTAGACATATCCTATTTTCATATTGGATCAGAAAGAGGTGGTACTTCGGAATCGAACCATCATTTAGGTAAAAGTGCAATGGGAGTACTATAATCCTGAAGAGACTACCTGGGAAATGGAAAGAGAAATGTGAGCAACATATATTTTCTTGTTCGAAGAAGTACAAGACACAAGCTGAATATGCTTATTATGCTATTTGTTATTTCAGTTGACTTAGTTGACATTATAAATATGATAAATTGATTTCTAAGTGACCATGTGGACCAACACATTAATGAGATGGGAGTCACAGTCCCCTAAGGTTTGGAGGGAAAATGCCACTTAATAATAATAATAATAAATTATTATTTGGAGAGAAATGGAAAACCCTAAAGAAGAGATTTGAGAAACTAATGAATTAAAAGAATTCATAAAATGAGGAAATTCACACCTAAGAGAATAAAAAGTGAAAACTCATTGAAACACATATTCATTCATGATTATTCATTATTCACATTCTCATGATCTGAACACACAAGAGAAATGGGTGCTGGGAAAAACATGAACCTGAGACAAATGAGGACATATTTGGGAGAACCAAATTGGTCCTAAAGACAGGTGAAAGAGGACAGATTTGGGAGAACCAAACTGGTCCTGAAGCCAGGTGAAGGAGGATAGATTTGGGAGAACCAAACTGGTCCTGAAGCCAAGTGAATGAGGACAGATTTGGGAGAACCAAACTGGTCCAGATTAAGAGTAATCTTACAGCTAAGTATTGGCTTGGCCACTTAATTGTGGGAAAGTAGGAGAACTACCCCAGGCTTGCAGGAGCACTGCATTTTACTCCGTATAGGCTGTGTAATTGATTCTCTTAATGGACGAGGCTTAAAAATCCCTGGAGAATCCTGGAGCTCAGGAGTACTGAGTTGGATGTTGGGTTGCCTACTGCCACTGAAATATCCTGAATAACTTGGGTAAAACAAGTTAAGGGTAACTTAAAATCTATACTCTAACCTAGGGGACAGTGAACTCAGCTCGGGGGTGACCTGAAAGCAAGGAGTACTTACTGGTCAAAGGATGGTAGGTTTGTGCTTGGTTCCACTGGTCTACAGATTTCAGATAAGTTTATCTGCTACCCTATTGGAAAATTTTATGCACAGTACTGGAATTTGTTTATATTTATTTCTGGACTGTTGTTAAATGATTTATTATTCAGATCTGTTTATATGTCTTTGGTTAGAATGATTTCTAAGTATAGATCTTCCATTAATTCCTAGATCTTTGTAATATTATGCAGTGTTATGATCTAAGTTGAAATGCCTGAAATATCCATGGTTTATATTTACTCTATGGATGGGCATAGTTCTGATGTTTTTAACTAGATAGAAATATTGTTTAAATAATGGGTCATCATCCTGAGAGAGGCATCATACAGTAGCCATTGTGTAAATACTAACCTGCTGGTTATGTGAATGTATTTTACACAGAATACTTTATTTCTATCTTATGAACAAAACTATGATTATTTATGTTTCATTCTGCAAAGCAGGAAGACATGTAAACCAAGGGTTTACATGTCCTGCCATAAATTTTATAAACCCTCATGTCCTATTATTTTTATGTATCAACCCAGAAGGGGATGAACATGATGTTGTCCTAATTATTTAAAAGGAAATGCTCATTTTCTATAGCTGCTTATGTACTCTGGATACAAAATATACAATATATATTACTGAGTGATGTAGTATGTACAGTTAGGGTTTCCTAATGTTATGTGTACACTTACTATTAATTCCTGAGTTATACATTCAGTTTCAAATGCATTCTATTTGAGAAATATAGTGGAGCTCATATTAATTTAAATGCCCTCGATATGGGTTAAGACAAAGATGCGATATGCATCTCAGATTCAACTCATGGTCTGTGGTTTGAAACCACATTAATATATTAAAAACATACAGAGTAAGGGTTTTGTGCAACCAAAGGTTTGAAACCTA
Organism: Larix kaempferi; assembly: GCA_027924585.1. Classification (NCBI taxonomy): domain Eukaryota; kingdom Viridiplantae; phylum Streptophyta; class Pinopsida; order Pinales; family Pinaceae; genus Larix; species Larix kaempferi. Next base: position 13,640,277 of record BSBM01000099.1, read on the forward strand.
CAAGTTAACAACTATTATCAAACTAGTTGTTTATCCACGACTGCTCTAGTTTGAACAACTTATGTTTAGCCATGATTATTACACATTGCGCATTTGGACAGACACGAATGCTGCAAGGATAACATTTAAAGACGAATCTATAGTATGCATTCATTATGACTTACTGTAACCACTGTAAAGAATAACGATTTCGTTGAATGCATCTACATTAAGTTTTTATGGCATTATAACCGTAATATTATTCATTGTGCATTATACAGATGCTAGGCATGTTCATAGATGTGTGTCTATGATAATACAAATCGACGAAAGCATTGTAACTGCGAGTGATGCATTGTTGCTCCCTTAAAAATTTGCGCATGACTATAATTATATATGCATTGAGGAGCAGATCATTTCACAAACCATTGTATGCTGTACAAGTCATTACATCATTGTGAATCCCTTTTAAAATATGCACAAACTATATGATGAAAATGAAACAACGAAGCCCTATTTCGGACAGTACTTTCAGTTAAATAGGTTCACATCTAAACAAACATTTGCAAGTCATTTCATATTTAAACTCTGTGCATTCATTTTGAAAGAGGCAAACCGATGCCGAAAGCACTGATGGCATTTCCATATTGTATTACAACAAACCAAAACTTAAACATTTCGTTTCTCAACTTCATTCATTATTTACAAAAAGAAATTAATATAGTCCCGAGAGCTTCACTCTACTTTCAACATTTAAATCCCCTTCACAGGTCGAAACCCGAAACGAGCTAGCACTAAGCAGCGATGCCCAGCATGGCCAATCCACCAGGGTTCGAGTTCAACAAAGCTTTGTTCACATTACAAGACAAAATAAAAACACGAATTTCACCTACCGACTGGGGAAATCCTTCAATCCCTAAACGAAAGTCGCATTCAACAAACAAGGACGATCCCAATTGCAGCATGAGCAGACAAAGAGCCTGAGTTTTAAGTAACCCATCCAACCATTGAGAAGTTGCAACTGAATGGACAAGGGATGTAGGGTTACCTGGACACATAGCGAAAGTTTGTTATTCGTCCATGTCGAGAAGACAACGTAGGGCGACCCAACAATCCCATGGTCCCGAAACTTCTGCGTTGAGAAGAGTCCAACGCAGCAGGAAGTTAGAATTGCAGTAACTTTCATAGCGTAAAATGGTAAATGTGATAACAAGGGTAGTGGTAATGTAACCACTTACTAGCAGGTGGAACCAATACGAGGGCCATTCTGGGATTGCACCACACCTGCACATGAAATACAACGAGTTAACAAGGAAGCAACATAATATTTATTACCAATGAAACAATGAAGTAATAACCTGTTAACTGCGTAAAAGTAAACCAATTCTTACCTTCATAACGTGCATCTCAACGACGATGCCGGAAGCCACCTCACACAGAGTGTTGGTGTGATTTGGGAGCCTTTTATCCTTGGATTAGGAGCAACGCCATGCTCGGAGCAAGGGAGCTCACAGGAGCCCGCCGAAGGCCAAATGAACAACCATATTACGAGGTAGGGTTTGAGTGTCAAGGTAGTACTAGCGTGAAGGATGGAGACCATTGAACCCGGTCATTGATTCATTAAATTCCAGAGTACAACGTAAGTATTGGCGCCAAGGACCTCAACTCAGATCAACAACGATGGTGCCATCACAACTCCCAAGATGATTTCTCAGATAATGATTGACGGTCATGAGTCCCTCGTCATTTTTTTATTCAACAGTCAAACTTTAATGCAGTGAGCGTTGGGAGATGACAGTTCGTGCGAGAGCCAGCATGGATAGCTAGAGCATGAGTGAGTATTGCTCTGTGTGTTAAGTACTAGAACACGTCATGCCATGTGGAAGTCTACCTGCCAAGGAAGCAAACCGGGGGTTTAAAACTTGGTTCATATCAATCCTAGTCTGTGTGGCAGAGTGAAGTTAGATACAGTCAGCACATGATTCTAAGTTATGCTAAGTATAAACCTTAACGACAGTGCTGCGATCCCTTACGAATTCCATGTTATGCGTTGACATATGTTATCACCAAGAGTTCCTAAGGTTTGGGACGGTGGTTTCGTAATCGTGGCAAGTGACATGGAATCACATTCACCAAGCGATGTGAATTATCCATAAGTCATTTCATATTACATTTTAATACTTTGCATTAGTTTACTATAATGTAATTTTATTACATTGCTTTTGTTTTATGGTCATATCGAATTATTCATTGATGCTCTAAGTCCATTTCCATGGCATGCATATGTATTAAGGTTGGCGTATGATAGTTCGAACAACGTGTAAGTCATATATCAATGTTTATATATATATATATATTTATTGTGTTATAATATATATATATATATAAATGTATTAAAGTCTATATTACATTGCATTACGTATAACAATGTATTTAAATAGTAACGCTTTTATATAGTTACAAATACTACATGTTGTATATGTATATATATATATATATATATATATTAGTTTGTAATATATATATATATATACAATGTTCATTACATTAAGATTGATATTTCATTTACAATAGTTTATCCATTTTGTTCCACAAGCGTGGTTTTAATAAATAATGAACTGTGGCATGTTAATGCTTAGGCTGTAGGTTAGTACCTTGGCGCAGCATGTAACCATGTAGACATTAATGGTATCCACATTAATACTCTAATGAGTCGTAGTCGATAATTAATAACATATTAATGACGATAATATAGTTATTAATTGTAGTATTAATTATGCCTATTTAATTCTCCTATTTGTCGCAAGTGTGCAACACATAGTCATCATACTTCCATTGGATATATTTGAATTGGTGACTAACGCAGTGACGAATAGTCATGCTGTCGTAGTTGGAACTTGTTTGAAAGGCGACAGAGATATTAATGACATTTAATGTACTCACTTTCAGAATATTGCTAAGTAGGCTGTGGTGATAGCTAGTATGTTATTTCTGCATTTATTTGATTGGTTAGGATTCTTTTCACAAAAAAAAAAATCGCGTAGAGGAGACGTGACAAGGATCCCCACCTTCCGGCAACGGACTACCCTATTATGGCGACGGACCTACATATGGTCCACCACCTAGCCTCGGAGGCCCATTCCCTTATGGCCAATTTCCGATGGGAACACCTTATAATTAGTCGATTCAAGGTACCACTGGTCCATATATGCCATATCAATACTCTCAGTATCCGCATCCCAACCAACAACTACCATTTTTGGCTACTTTGGACTTACCGGAACTGTCTAGTGTAACCAACGATCCTATCTTCCACGGTTATAATTGGCCACCCATTCCGGTCAAGCTACCCTGTGATATTCCCAAATTTGATGGCAAACCCGGTGAGTACCCGAAAAACCATGTGATGACTTACCATCTGTGGTGCTCATCCAATTCCTTGATGGACGACTCGATCCGTTTAAGTTTGTTTCAAAGGACCCTCACTGGCCCAGCCGCCAAGTGGTATATTGAATTACCACTGCACTCATTTCCCGATTTCTGCTCTCTTGCTATGTCTTTTCTAACTCATTTACAGTTACCCATACGCTACAAAATTTGTACAGACCTTTTGACTTCGCTCCATCAAACCACCACAACTCATATCTCTGATCATATCCATGAGTGTTGGAGGAGACGACGTCTCATTAAGGCTCCTATTCTAGACCAACTCTTAGTTGAATGGTTCACGAACTCTCTTTTACCTATCATAGCTCGAGATGTGGCCATGGGAGGGGCCGTCACCGAGGAACAGGATATTGCTCATGCCCACTATCTAGACCTTGTCTACGCTCAGTCCGGCACATTGTATGACATTGTTCCTGATGCACCCCACCCTACATATGACCCTGTAAAACCACCCAAGGGACCTCATGCCCACGACATTATAGGTTCCCATAACTACCAGCCTTCTACTCAAACTGGTGGACCGTTGAACCCCCAGGGTTCTTCCCCATCCCCACCACAGGCTGGTAGCAGCACCACCAAGTCACCCACTCCTTCTTCCACCAAGGAGGTGAAATCTGTTCAATCATCTCCACCTTAGAAATCCGGTGGTAAGAAGAAAAAAAAAGGTAAACCCAAGAAATCTTCTAACCAGCAGGAGCCCGAGACCACCCATGAAGACACCAAATAGAAGAGGAAGTTAAAGTATCCTTGTTTACTGTGTGGTGGTGACCATTTCTCCAAGGAATGTCCCCAGCAAGACGAAGTGCAGAACTTTCTCAAGGGAAACCCCACTCCCTCAGTTCTCAATGATCCCTTCCCCACTCAGAACCAAAACTGATCGCCCAACCCTCTCCTTCACACATAGACACATCCTCCACCGTGCATGTTCTCATGATGCGTAGTGAGATAGTTAACTTGAACACACGCTCACGCTCGTATGAATTAGTCCCTCCGAAGGAACCCATTGGAAGTGATACTGAAAAATATTCCACTTCTATTCCCGACATTACCGTACCACTAGCTTCTCTCACCATTGAGAATCCTTCCTTAGAGTCAGTGTTGCGTTTGCCTAAGAGAACGATTCGAAAAGCAGTTTTCAATCCTAATGCTCAAGCCGCTTAGAACTACAACATTGTAGAGGAATTGGCGCAATATCCTTGTACCATGTCGACGCTCGAGGTCTTGCAGAGTTTTCCCAACCAACACAAGACTCTTCTCGCTGCCATTGGCGCAGTAGATCCGGATTTCTTGAATACTATCATGTTTTGACTTGAGTACTTTAAACCGAGGCTTTCCCACCAGCTAGCATTTCAAGTTTCCATGAATATTGATGGGAATATGATCCATTTTACTGTACTAGACGAAGGCGCTTCTACCTCGGTCATGTCTATATCGTGTTGGAGAGCCATTGGTTCTCCCGAGTTAAACCATTCTCCCACTACCCTGAAATCATTCGATGGTCATGGATTTCAACCCCATGGGCTATTACAAGGCTTAGCATTATAGTTGGGGGGTAAGACTACAACCATCAATGCGGAAGTAGTTGCATCCCCTTTGGATTATAATATCTTACTTGGTCATAGTTGGTTTTATGCCATGACTTCGGTCGCGTCATTTGTCTTCCGCATTGTGCAATTCCCCCACCAAGGCCAAATTGTCACTGTCGACCAACTAGACTTATGCACACCGGACACCGCTACTCATCTTGGCGATATTGTCCCGTTACTCGAGAAATCCGCGTAGCCATATGAGAGCGTGGGGGTCAGCCTCATAAAATATTCATCTCTTATGGGTGTCTTTCCAACCCCGAATCCCCCTAACCATGTTGCCACAGTGAACATGATATCATCTTTCCCCAACTCCACCATTCAATGGCTCGTACCCAATGAAGCCACCATGCAATTGATTGGAGACCGAATGCCTCTTTCACCTACTGAAATAACTTATGAGGCTATCCAGTCAGCACCCGAGGACCACTTGGATGTGGCCTCTACATCTTGATCTCTACAGCGGACGTAATCCTTACTTGATCCTTTGCTATGGAGTTTTCATTCTGACGAGTCCATTATTGATATTATGAGTGCGGATGACCCTCTGTGGGAAGACCTCCACCACCGATCGTCTTTCCTAACCCCATTGGATTTTGTGGAGAACAAAATCACCACCATTTTCACACCGGATGTCTATCCTTGCCCCCAGTCACCGATACTTACGTGTCATAAGTCACTAAGGGAAACTTGGAAAACATCGAACCTACCATTCCAGTAGACATCTCGGTTACTCTTGGTGTCGTGGAACATATTCGTTTAGGCAAGAACTGTTCTCTTGAAGAGATCACCATTTTTTTGGCATTATTCAAGCAATTCCGCGATGTGTTTGCTTGGACCTACGAGGAGATGCCCGGGATAGATCCTGCTATTGTTTCGTATGAGATCAAAACCTATCTCGATGCTAAGCCAGTCCGTCAAAAGTTACGACTGATACACCCTCGAAAAACTGCGATGATTACGGCATAAATTGAAAATCTCTTAAAGGTCGGCTTCATCTACCTCGTTCCATTACCAAAATGGGTCTCAAATGTCATCCCTGTGGCTAAGAAGCAGGGCACCATCCGGGTTTGTGTCAATTATCAAGATCTGAACAAGGCTTGTCCTAAGGACAACTACCCCACTCCTTTCATTGATCAGATCATAGACAATTGTGCCAGAAGTGTCATCTTCTCATTCATGGATGGCTTTTCCGGTTACAACCAGATTGAGATCCACCCGGCCAACCAACATAAGACTGCTTTCATCTGCTCTTGGGGCACGTTTGCATATCGTAAACTCCCTTTTGGTCTTAAAAATGTCGGTGCTACATTCCAATAGGCCATGTCGTACGCTTTTCATGATGTGAAGGACTTTGTGGAGCCCTATCTTGATGATCTACCTGCCCATTCGCAGCAGCATGAGTTCCACATCGATCATCTAACGGTCATATTCCTCAAATGCAGGCAGTATAACATCCGTCTGAACCCTCACAAGTGTATCTTCTGTGTCGAGTTTGGACACCTCCTAGGTTTTATTGTTTCAAAATATGGGATCTGCATTGATCCCTTGAAGGTGGAAGCCATTGTCCCTCTCCCACCTCCTACTGACATTACGAAACTACAAAGTTTGCAAGGGAAGGAAAATTACCTACGGCGTTTTATCTATAATTTTCCTCAGAAGACACAGGGATACATGATATTACTAAATAAGGACGTCCCATTCATTTGGGACGATCGAGCGCAACAATCCTTCGACAGTCTGAAACATGCCATTACCCACGCCCATGTGCTCCAACCGCCCAATTACTACAAGGATTACATCCTTTATCTTTCCACTTTTGTCACCACGATCTCCATGGTCTTGGTCCAGGAGGACAACAATGCCTAGGAACATGTGATTTATTACCTCAGTAAGAGTCTTATCGACTCTAAAACGCGTTACTCACATGTCGAGAAGCTCACTCTCGCGACAGTCATTGCCGTCCAAAAGTTCCGTCATTATATATTGCTCCACACCACCACCATTATCGCCGACTCGAACCCCATGTACCACGTTCTGACACATCAATTGCTTGGGGGAAAGTATTCACGATGGATCGTGATACTTCAAGAATTCGATCTCCTCTTCGGGAAGGCCAAGTCTAAGAAGTCTTTGTTATTTGCCGAGCTCATCTATGATATTCCCCATGTTGATTTAGGATCTAAGCCCAACGATTCTCTTCCAGATGAATCGTTGTTCCTCATCAGCACGTCAGACCCATGGTATGGAGACATCACCTTATATCTTCAGACCCAACGGTTCAACCCCCAAATGTCTTGTGATGATCGTCGTCGTATCCGCCACCACGCCAAGTATTACTTAATCATTAGTGATACCTTGTATCGTCGTGGTGTCGATTCTGTTCTTCGACATTGTCTGACACATGAGGAGGCTGAACACGTCTTGAATGACTGTCACGCCGGGGATTGTGGAAGTAATCTCTCTGGGATGGCTACAGCCCAGAAGATACTACGTGTGGGATATTACTGTCCATCCATCTTCAAAGATTGCATTAAGGCCGTTAAGAAATGTCCCCCATGCCAGCATTTTCAAACGAAAAAGCGCTCCCACCCATCCCCTCTACACCCGGTTATTGTCGTGGGCCCCTTTGCGAAATGGGGCATAGATTTCATGCATTGTAAGCCTACCTCGGACGAGGGGCATGGTTATGTCATAGTAGCCATGGATTATTTTACCAAATGGGTCGAGGCTATGCCTACATACAACGAAGACGGAAAAACCGCCGCACTCTTCATGTTCAACCATGTCATTGCATGGTTCGGAGTTCCACAAGCCATAGTCACTGATCATGGATCTCACTTTCAGAACCATATGGTAGACAAATTGAGCACCATACTGGGTTTTCTTCATGAAAACTCAACCCCTTACTACCCACAGTCCAATGGACAAGTAGAGGCCATTAACAAGGTCTTGAAAACTATGATCCAACGCATGGTGGGTACACACAAGTCAAACTGGCATAGCATGCTCTTTTATGCACTATGGGCATACCAGACCTCCATCAAGACTGCCACCAGATTTACACCATTCCAATTAGTTTATGGATTGGAGGAAGTCCTACCAATAGAGTGCGAGATTCCGTCTCTCAAACTCGTAGTTGAACGTCTTCCGAACACCACTTCTGAGAAAGAATGCTTCCTTTACCTAGAGAAACTTGACGAGACCCGCCGCGATGCTTCTCTTGCCAATGAGGCACATAAGAAATGCATCAAAGAACAGTATGATAGGTCTATTAAACCTCACATCTTCAACAAGGGTTATTTGGTCCTCACATATGAATAAAAACATGATAAGCTGGGGGCAGGTAAGTTTGAGTCCATGTGGAATGGATCGTACATAGTGAAGCGTGTTCTAGAGAAGGGAGCGTACGAGCTAGAGGATTATGATGGGATACCTTTGGGAGAGCTCCGCAATGGGATTTACCTGAAGAGGTACTATGCCTGAGTTTTTTCACGCATGAGTACTCTATATATACTGTACATGGCATGTGTTTTGTATGGTGTGACGCTTTGTTTTAGTGTGTCTAGATCTTGTTTCGCTACTTATACCATGTTTTGTCTGCGTCTACAGATGGAAACTGGATATGGATTTACGGACGGCGCCAACCAACATACCCATAACCTCGCTTCGGAAGCCTAGGTAATTTATTTTATTCCCCCACCGACAAGATTATCATCTCAGGAGGAATTTGTCTAGGATACGCAACCAATAATGCCACAGAATACCAGGCGGTGATTGGAACCCTAACTAACGCTCTTTCCTTGGGGATGAGCCACGTTGTCATCCATATGGATTCACAACTAGTGGTTTCTCATCTTAACCGGATCTACGCTATCTGCGACCCTACTCTACTCCATCTCTTCCGATGAGTTCGTCTTCTGGAAGAGTCCTTTGAATCTGTTCAATACCTGCACATTCCACGAGACATGAATACAGTTGCTGACTCGATGGCCAACTTCATTCTAGATTGGTACATTGCACACACATAACATATTCATAAAATATAATGATAGACATAACATGTAAATTATCCATTGTATAAGAAAAACATGTAAACAAGATCTCATTAATCACCAATAGAAAACAAGATGTATACAACCGCCAATAGTGTCTATATATATATAAATCGGTACAAGATACAAAAATGGTAGTGCTGATACAAAAGTATGAAGCATGCTAGCTTTCAGTAAGAGTCATATCTACAAAATATGAAGCTCATAATCTTTCAGTATACATATATAACATGTGCCTAAACCCTAGGCTGTGCATTGTAGCAGACTATGGCCCTCGCCACTTTCCAGAGCAGCGTGCCGAAATGTACCAATACTCCGACCGTTAGCTTCTGGTAGCGACAGGGTAGACCATGGACACCCGGATCTAGAATGTCCAAAGTCATCCTCTGGAGTTTCTCCTCGACCTCCTCTAGCTCCTCGAGAGCATCACAGATCACGTGACCCAACTCCGGTATTGCCCCTCTCCGCGCAAGGCGAGAGACTCCAAGTGGCCGCCCCGGACCCATGTCTGCAAGAAACATGTAAAATTCATCAGCACTACTCCAAAAAAATCATAAATGCATAAAATGAAAAAACACAAGCAGTTGTTCTTACCGATATCGTCCCACTGCGATCCCTTGGGAAGCACCAAGTTTGGGTCACCTTTGAAATATGTACTGTGGTATGGGTAGTCCTCCACCATGAGGATCTATCCCTGCAACCACGTGAAGAAACCTGTGCCAAAACTGATTATGGGACCCCCGCCACCATGGCGATCCATCACCTCTTCCCACCTGTTCATGTGGGGATCTCGTGCATCCCGGTCCTCAAGGTCCACCTGTGGGCGCAAGTGTGGCACCCGCTCTAGCATGAAAGACACCACCACTGAACCATAACCAAACTGCTTCAGCGCCCCACGCTGGTGAGGATCCCCTCACATCAATTGAACACAGTGGGATCCATGCACTCCTTGGCGTACATCATCTGTGATTTTCTCGCCAGATGATCAGATCGGCTACCAACTACACGCACAATGGTAAAGAGTACCGTCCGAAGGGCCCGGGTACCGAACATCCTTGATGGGAATATTCCCACCAATCATCGACGTACCTGGAGTACATCACTACTCGATCATGTCCTCTATCGAGCAATCACCACCTCGTGATCTGTTCAAGGACACAGGGTTTCCTCGTCGGGACAACCATGCCAGAAAATAGATGTCCTCGACATCTATGGTCAGCTTGTGCTCACCTATCTGGAAATGTTGGTTTACTGGGTCCCAGCATTGGACCAGGTATGTCAACAAAGGTACTTGGGACCTCATCCCCGGGACTCAAAAATACTTAAGCAAACTGCAGTTTCTCAACGCGGCAATACATTGTGGATCATTTTCCGCTTGTGCATCATTGAGCTCATGCTCGCATTCCCGCCACTCAAGAACCATTTTGATCACTCCAAACCTATTAAGAAGGTCATTTTAACACTATTAGAACTTTGGCCAACCATTAAGAAAGTTCCTCTTTGGGTAGGTTTTGAGTTTGAGTTGGTAGTTTACGCCGACGTAGACCGTCCTTTTGGACAGTGCACCGCTAGCACAGAACACCCTTTCGAGTTCTGCGCCAGCGCAGATCTCAAAAGGGGGACCTGCGCCGGCCCGTGAGCACAAATCCCCCAACACAACAATCTCAAAACTTACCTAAATGAAAGAAAAATAAAATTCTAATCCACTGAAAAGTTAAAGGGTCCAGTTTAGGGTTACCTGTCATTGACGGCGTCCGAAATGGTTGATCATAGCTCCCGGAATCAACAAAAGAAGAACGAATCCAAAGGGCACTTTTCACCTCTCCAACTTGGTAAAAAACAAATAGTAATTCTTTTTACTATTTACCCCTATTTATATTGAAAAAGAGCATATTCCTTTTTTAATTTATTCCATTATGGGTTATTTTTCTATAGTTGGGATTATTTATACTCGGTTAATCGTTTGAACCTAGTTTCAAAGATTGCAGGTGAAGTTAAGTACCACATTGATCATGTTTTTCGCGCTTGTGGTCTTTTCACGCGTATTCTCAAGTATGAACAACTCATAGAGCGTCTTTTTGTCATTATTCAGCTCATTAAATTCAATCATTAATGACACCGATCTAACTCTTTGTTCTTTCTCATGCTCGTAAAATGATGAGAATAAGTCATCGAGTTATAGTTTATCACTTTTTTGGGCTCGTTAATCTCCCACGAAAAAGGAACCCCCCAGAGTCTTTTCTTTAAGCTCTTTTTAGGCTCTCTAAATATGAAAAGATCTTCAAGCAAACTTGATGCTTTCACACTTGTAAAAGTATTTGAATGATCGTCTTCCTGGTGATATTTTAACCCTTTTTCGGACCAGGGGGCACTACCTATGAAAAAAGAATACTCGAGCCAATCATGATTGGAAGAGTGCTCTCTCGCGTTGTTTTACCCTTTTCCGGGAAAAGAGGCTAACTTTACGAAAAAGGACCTTTGGAGTCTTCTTTAGTTGTTTTCAGACTCTCTAAACATGAAATGATGCCGAGTTTACCTTCTATGGACTCGTTAAAATTCAACATTGAAGGGCCCGTCACAGGACGAACCCCTCCTTTCCCAGGTTCGTAAAACATTTGGGATTGCACTCATCTATGAGATGAGCTATACTGAGCATCTGTTTACCCTCCTCAAACTCGTTAAAAAACAAGTGCGTCACTCATCAGTCATGATGGGGAAAAAGGAAATATTTTGTGTTACACTTTATTTACAGAACTGCATTGTCGCTCTTGAACATGGCACTCATTTGCATTTGCATTCAACACTTGGGTCATCTATTTGTCTTTGAGTCCTACTGATTTCATGAGTCTTGTCACTCCTTTGGTTCATCCAAATAATTCTTCCACTATCATTCGAATTGGGGGTTGGTATCATTCTTGTCATGTCAATACTGCCAAGTCATGCCATGCCCATGTTCAAGAGATGTTCATTGCTCATCATATGCAGTCAGTACACCTTCCATCATGTCGGTCTACCTTGAGTCAGTCTTTCACATTAATCTACCATCCAATCTACTCCAAACATCTATTATCGAGTTTTGTGTCGTTGATGGGGGATTCATCATGGCCCTCCTTCGGTGGATTCATCCTTGTCGACTTCAACACATCATCCGAGGATTGAACATAGAAACCAATCGAGTACATTGGGCCTGCATGCCTCAATGGCAGGTTACCTCACTTTCAACATGACTTTACATCATTGACTCTTGATTGAAATATTTCATTGGGAATTCGACCTCAACTCATTTATTCACGCTCATTGATATGTACTATGATACCTTGGGGATCATTGACATTAATGGTGATTTCCCTCGCACTTGTTAACGGTATACATCAATGACCGATAATCAAGTGGTTTCTACCATGCTCGACTCCAAAACATTGTAATCACATGGATATATTGGTATCATTGCGGGTTCGTCTTGAAGACCATGGGGAATTCATATTCTACCCAGGTTGCGATGGAGATTGTTTGGGTCATATCACACGGATCCACTATGTATTGGTTGTGGCTGTATTATCATCTCATCATGGATCTACGATTGTGTCTAGTAGCCATGATTGTGTTCAGTCAGTATTTACTACCATGGATCTGCAATGTATTGGTAGGAAGCCATGTTGTAAGTCATGTGAGACTAGTATCTCAGAGTCAGTTGTACTACAACAGCGTTCTCCATCTAGCAAGTCCTTTCCATCCATCTTTAAAAGCACTTCACCTGTCTTGTTTTTCCAGCTTCATGCTTTGGGGGGCATTCTGTTACACCTAAATCTTGTCATCATGAGTCCCTTGTTAACTCAATGCCTTGATCCCTAAAGTCTCCATGATCAAGTAACTCAGTTAGAGCAAGTTGATGCCTTTGTCCATAATTTCTAGTTGGGCCGACGCATGTTGTATTTGATCAAGAAGCGCACAACTAGGACCTGTGCAGAGTGTATTCTGCCAGACTACGCCGGGGACGCGGGATGTCTTTGTGCATCCTGTGTTTCCCCTCTCAGGCGTAGGTTTCCTTCATGCATCTTCCGTCGGGGTTGGTTAATTTGGATAAAGGTGGCGTTCGAGCAATTTCTAGAAGTTGGATGAGGTGGATCTCTATCCATAACTCCTAGGTGAGTTTTCCTACGGTTCCCTAACCTCAAGGGAGGATCCCTTATCCCTCTCCCCATGATCCTCAACCTACTCTATCCACTTGGTCCTATAAATACAAGGCCCCTCTCCATTCCAAAGGGAGGAAGTCTATATCACTTACATGCTGGTGGAATTAGCCTAGGTGATCCCTATCCATCTCTTGGGAGGCTTACATTTCCTTTGGAGGCATTGGCTTGGCTTGTTGGAGGAGGATTGCAGCATTAAGGCTTAGGTTGTAATCATCTCTCTACTTTGTATTTCCCCTTTTATACAGTAATATAAAATCCTTCCACAAATGTTGTTGTGTTGATGATGTTTGTAGTTTACTTCCTTAACTGTTTACTTAGATCAATTATTGTTTAGACATGTTTTATTGCTTGTATTGTTTCCACATGTTTTGATAGGTCTTGCAGCTACGGATCTGACGACCATGGAGCTTGGAGAAACAACGAGGAATAAGATCTACAATCTGAATGTAAGATGTCTAAGTACTCGATCTCTAACTAGATCTAGGAAAGTAGCTTTATGTTTTGTCTTTATTTGTTATAGATTCGCATTAAACTAGGGAGATATGGCTCGCGTCCGCTCGAGTAGATTGTCCAATAACACTTAACCAAACACTTCCGTATATATTGGATTTGCGACCGGTCCTTTGTTCTTGTATTTGACCCTTTCCACACTTGGGGGTTCCGCACTTGTGCGCTCTAGACCTGTGCCAATAGGCCCCCAACAAAAAATTGTGGCTCGCCCTCGAGTTACCTCAGCTGGAAATTTCTGGTGCGTTTACCTGCTGCTTGAACTCATCATATGCTGTCGTGATTCAGTCGAACAATTCCTTGGTCGTATCTTTAATCGTTGTGACTACTTCATACTCCTCCTCGTCTCATGAAACAATATTTATAGCACCCATGGTGGACGAGGCATGCGAAATCCAACTGCTCCAGTTCCGGCACATTGGTTTCATGAATTTGATCATCCTTTGCTGGAGCCGGAGTGTCCCTTGTGTTGGTTCTATGGTGGTCGAAAAACCCGCCGCTCCTCCATCATCTGTAGCTCGTGCTGAGCTGCGAGCACCCCACTTCATCCTTCGGTCGGTATCCACCGATCGACTGGTACTTTTCTTGTTCCTCCGTTGTTCGCACTAATGCAACCTCTGGTTGATCATGAACACATGTCATCCTCTCCCTTAGCACACCTTGTGTGCTCATGCTGGAAATGAAATGCGCCATTTCAACCCTCTAATCTCACTCTTCACTTTGACTCTTCTTCTGCAAGTTCTTCAATAACACGCATAAGGATCAATGAGTCTAAATATCATTTTGCACATGTATTTATAACTTTACTTGCCCACTTCCCATCCATCTTGTCTCTCTTGGGAAATGATTTCCAAATCGTCGGTCGAATCCTTCACTGATTTACCAAATCCTGTCATCAATTGTGTCATCATCCACCTGCAACATCGTCTTTCGCGGCTTAACTGTTGCAATTGTTACCTGATTTGACCCGGTCGTGCCAAACATTGACAAGCTCCAAAACTTGTCGATATTCCTTCATCTGCCATTGTTTCGTCGATAGAATAAGTGCTATCGACAGATTCCCAAACGTCACAATGTTTTTTTTCGACATAATTTATTTTTCAGATGCTATGTACCTGGATATCCCGATAATGCTTCATCCAACTCCCATTCACTAAATTTGTCAACAGTGTCCCATCTAGATTTTGTAGTTGCACTGCACCTCCGTTAGTAATGAAATTGATAATGTATGGACCCAACCAATGCATCTGTAGATTACCTGGGTGCTTCGCAAACTTACTGCCATAGAGCATGACCATGTCTCCGCGTTGTAAGTGCTTCGCCTTAACACGGTGATCGTGCCAAGCATTATGTCGATCCTTTTCTACCTGTTGATGAAATCCTGCGATGAAGCGATCCTCATCAAGTTGTAACAACTGCACTAACCGTTCTTCAATGGCTCCGTCATCACTCATTCCTGTCGCTGCTGCAATGCGCAGACTCAGGACAATATACTCCATCAACATCACTGCTTCTTGTCCATAGACTAACTTGAACGGGCTCTGGCTTGTCAACCTTTTACATGTCATTCTGTAAGCCCATAGTACTGCTGGAATCTTCAAATCCCATTCATCATGGTTTGTGTTGCACAATTTGGTGAGCGCATGCTCCAATACCTTATTCAGTGCCTCCACTGCACCATTCGCCTGTAGATAGTATGGGGTAATCCTGTGATGCTGAATTTGAAATTCTTCCGTCATGGTCCTAATAGTTTGATTGACGATGTGAGTTCCTTGATCGCTTATCAGTATCTTTGGGCACCTGAACCGGGTGACAATGTTATCAAAGTGAAACCTTTTTACTGTCATAGTTGTGCAATCCTTTACTGGCGCTTCTTCATCCCATCTCGTCAAGTAATCAATCCCAGTAATTATGTATCGCGACCCTGTTCTTCTCCCTGGTGGGTTGATGGGTCCCACGAAGTCAACTGTCCATTTTTTGAATGCTTATATGTTAGTTGAGGTACTAGTTGCATTTCATCCCTCCACAATGGTTTCCCTGTTCTTTGACATACATCGCATCTCTGTATATAATCTGCGGCATCACCATGCACTGTTGGACACCATAGTCTAGCCCTAAGTATTTTCCTAACAGTCGCACACCCTCCATAATGACCTCCTGCGATCCCATCGTGAGATTCCACGACCAATACTATTTCTTGTTCATGCGGAAGGACGCATCGACAAAGGACTTCATCCGGTCCCATTTTGTAGAGTTGACCTGCGATTAGTTGAAAATCAGCAGCCCTAACAACTACTTGCTTCTTCTGATTGGTAGTGAATTATTCTGGTGCAATTCCTGTAGCCAAGAATTGAATGATTTGCTCGTAATGGTCATCGACCATTCCAATCCTGAATAGTTGCACATCATGAAATCCTTCATAAATGCTTCTTGGTTCTTCACCTGATTCAAACCGAGACAGGTGATCAAGTCCTGATTTCAATCGCCTTGGTTTCACAATGATTTCAAAATCGAACTCCTGGAATAACAGCAACCAACGATAGATATTCCCCCCCAACACAGGCTTATTGACTGAGTATTTAAATGCAGAGTGATCAGTAAAATTTTTTAAATTCACTACAAGTAGGTAGTGTCAGAATTTTTGCAGTGCATAGACCATTGCTAGACCCTCTCTCTCCGTTGTCATATAATTCTTCTCCATAGTGGAAAAATTCCTGCTTGCAAATGCGATCAGATGGTCAATTGATCCTTCTCCTAGCTGGGCCAATATCACTCCCAGTGCTACTGATGATGCATCCACATGGATGTGGAATTCTTTTTTCCAATCAGGGCATACTAATATCGGTGTTGTGACCATCTTCACTTTCAGTATGTCGAGGCTCTTTTGGAACTCATCGTTCCACTCGAACTTTGCATCCTTCTTTAACAGCTTTTCCATCGGTGTTGTGATCGCTGCATATCCCCTAATGAACTTCCTTTAATACCCAGTATGTCCCAATATCGCCCTTATTTGCTTCACTATTGTTGGTGGTGGTAATTCTACGATGATTGCAATCTTCACTGGATTGACCAAGATCCCCTCCTTACATACAATGTGTCCTAGCAGGATTCCGAATGGAGCACATAAATGCATTTCTTCAAGTTCAACGAAATATGATGTTGTCGACATCTTTCCAACATCGTCCTTAAATTCTCAACGTGGTACTTAACTAGCCCATATACGGTCCAATCATCCATATATACTGCGAGGAACTTATGAACGAAGTCTTTAAATGCAGCGACAACTAGCCTTGAAAAGATCGTCAGGGATTTTTTAAGACCAAACGACATCACTGTGTATTGAAAGCAACCCCATTCCGTCACAAACGTTGTTTTATGTCGATCCTCGTTCGTGATATTTATTTGGTGGTATACTGAGAATCCGTATGTAAATGAATATATCTCCTGACCTCCAACACCTTGCAGTACTTCATTAGTGAATGGCGTAGGGAATGGATTGTGAAGACATGCATCGTTTAGTTTCCTTAGATTGACACAAATCATGATTTCACCAGTATTCTTATCTTGGAAAACAATCAGGATGATCCATTCTGATTCTTAGACAGGTTCTATGATTCCTGCATCCAACATTCACTCTATCTTAGCTTTCACTTGCTCCTTATACTCGGGATTCAATCTATATGGTTGCTTCTTTATTGGCTTCACATCAAGTTTCCGCGGAATATTCATTTCACCCAGGTCCCTGGAAATGCCCTTCATTTATGAAAATTTTGTTGGGAACAAGTATTGGAACTCATGTAGTAGATCAATAACTTTTCCAATTGTCAAATCATCCTAGTAATCTCCAATACTTGCAAACTTGGGATTTTCCTCCGATCCAATATTAACCTTCTTAATTTTCAATGGTTGTTGGAATTTGTTGAATGGCATCTCTGGTGCTTCGACATCTCGACATCCTTCCGACTCTAGGACATAAATAGATTGTGGATCATCTTCTTCGTCAGGTCCTCCCATCACATTGTAACACTCCATCAACATTTCTGGTTTCGCAATCCAATGTAATCCCATTGGATTTTCCGTCGGAACTGCTTCGAGTACCTTCTCATGGATCTCCTGTAGGGAAATGTGGATGAAGGGGTTCTCATCTGATAATCTGAAGGTTTGGATGAAACTAATGGTTAACTCTTCCCATGTATTTGTTCCGCGTCGCAGTTCTCCTGGAATGTACTAGCTCCACGGTACCTCATCCAGTAAATGGATGAACACATGGACCCATTCCTATTTCGGTCTCATTTCCCATGCGATTTGACACTCTTCCAGATGATCCATTGGATCACCTCTTCTATTGTATTTACTTCCATAGTAACCTTCAATCTCCCCAAATATGACTTCCATCAATTGTCGACATAGTGGCCAACTTGTTATCGATGACTTTTGTGTTTCCCACCACCGTGCTGGTGTAGCCTTCAATGCTTCTTCCAACGCCAGAAGTCACTGTGGTTCTAATACTTTTTCTTCAAATTCAGCGATGAATATAGTCAGATTAGGAAATCCTTCATATATTGGTAGCTCACATACTTTCGTCGCTACCCACCTCAATGACTAAGTGATTCGCGCGCACCTTCTGAATGATACTTCATGTAATTGATTCTGCCAATTTTCAAGCGCCTCATCGGAGTCTGACGATGTTGAACTAACACTTCACCACCCCAATTCTCCATCGGCGGTGGGATTGATGTAATCCTCTGAGATGTTGTATACATTGTACCATCCTTCTGTAAATTCATCCCTGATTGGTTCGATATACCTCTTCCCTTCTGATGGATCAAGTGGGGCGACTACCCTCATGTCACAATTTTCAAAAGACATTGTGCTCTTCTTAAAGTTGATAACAACTTGATTCTCCATTGCCCAGTATATTCCTAGAAACACCGGATAGGGGCTTGTGTTGTCAAATATATCGATAGCATCGAAGTCTGCATAAGTCTTCAATCCCTCTATTGCGTCTGGAAGATGACATAATCGATCAATTGGTGTGACCTTACTCTGATTTTCCAGTCGAAGTTGTACAAGGGACCATACCAAATGTGGTTTCCCCGTTGTCTCCCATGTTTGCTTAGTCAAGATGTTTACGTCTGATCCTAGGTCTAAAATGATAGAATCGACGTCAAATGCACCAATCTACGCAATCATCCTCATTTCTCTCTCTGTCTTCTTTCTATGCAATCAATTCACTGTTCGATCTTGTCGCCCATCCTCTTGTCGATATAATGAACTCGCTATCTCTGCTAGTGCATCCTAATATTTTTCTAGCATCAAACAACTTTCCAGGAAGGTCCTCACTCCTCAAAGCGCTGGCCTTCCCTGGTGGTCTCTGTGAATTTGTCATATCAAATATTTGTGGCATCTCATAAACAGGTTCTTTTTGGATTATAGGTGGCAACTTAGTCTTTCTCATCATATCTCTCGCTTCCAAAAATGTCTCATTTTCTTCTTCTGCATCGAATCGAACCTGTTTCCTTGTTGTAGGCCGAACACTATCCAATGGCCTGTCTTCTCCTATCAAAGTTCTCCCCCGGTTAGGTCAAATTCTTATCTCTGCTGAGATATTCTGTAAATTAGGATTCAAATTTTGATTATGATTTACATTTGGATTCAGTTGTGGTTGTGGTGGATTCTTAGTATTCCACTTCGCAATCAATTGAGGACACTCCTCGACACTATGGTCCACTGCACTGCAATAGGTACACTGCGGATTTGGATTCAGACAATCCCTTTGATAATGGCCAATCGAGATGCAATTATAGCATGTAACCAGCCCTCTACCTCGACCAAAATTTCCTCCGTGACCTCCGTGGAATCCTCCTCTGAATCCTCTCCGTGGCTGATTGTACGACTTTTGATTGTATTGTGGTAGATGATACTGCAGTTGGTCGTACTGCGGTGGTGGTTGGTTGTACTAAGGCTGCTGTTGATTATAATGGGGATGGTTATACTCTGGTGGCGGTTGATTGTAATGCAACTACTGCTGGTTATACTGTTGTTCCTATTGTACAGGGGGTTGCTCCTCTCCCTTCATAAAAAATGTATCTGCAGTTCTCCCTTGGAGTAAATCATAGGATATACAATCCTTCTCCTCATGACCAACCGATCGACAAAAATTGCAAAAAAGGTTACCCGGCTTCAACACAATTTTCCGTAAGTATACACATTCTTTGGTAGATGTCCCCTCGTATGATAGATCCAACACTAGGGAATCCCTCCCTGATTGAGTGGTATTGGTGCGCCAGACTGTAAGTATTCACGGAATTCTGAGCACTGATACTTATGGTGTCCTTCATATTTGCATCAATTGCACCATATTTATTCACGAACTTCTTTCTCCTTCTTGATATCCTGTAGTTGGATCATTAGGTTCGCTAGCTGCGCTTGGATTTGGTTCATTCCTATCCATGTTTCACCAACTGGTGAAGCCTCGATCTTCATCGCAATTTCCAGTGCCTCCACCTAGTATGCAATCTTCTGCTGCATTAGTGGCATACGAATGTGCGGTACCAATCCCACAATGAACCATTATTTGTGCTGCATGTCACTCATTCCAAAACTTACTTTGGCCATCATAGTTTTGTATCTCTGATCAAATTCCCATACTGATTCATTGGGAAATTGCTTTATTTCTTTCAATTCTGTGATGTATTGCGACTCTGATTTTGGTTTCCTAAATTCATCAATCAATCCTTCTCTCATTTGTGCCAAGGTTTTCTCAGGATTCCCTGTGGGTACTTGTACAAACTTCATAAACCAATCCAACGCATGACCCATAACAGTTGTCTATTTTTTTCCCTTCTTGATATCATCATCTTGGACATGCTTCACCGTCCATACTGCTTCGCATAAAAACCAGTATTGTTCGGGATCCTAGGTCCTATTACCATGAAATATCAACATATTTACATCATCGCCTACAATCCTTGGTTTCCTACTGGTATTCGTAGACCCACTACTCCTACCACTGTTCTGACATGCAGGACAACCCTGCGAAGAGCTTATATTTCTTCCTCCGAAGTTTGGCGTAGTGCGCGGGGTTGTGGGTACATTGTAGCTTTGGGTCTATCCTTCCTCAGGTTTAGGGGTATCCTAGTCACTCTCTTCATCACAGTAAGGTCGCTTAGTCCTTTTTGGTCCCGTTTCGGAGTTCTCTGTTCGAGTCTCCCTAGGAGACTCTCTCTCTATCTCAGTTCTCCTCTTCTTCTACGGCTAGAACCTCACCCCACTTCGCAGGGTGCCACAATATTCCATGGATTCCATCAAGATTTCATCGTAACTCATATCCATCTACCCCGCATCATTCTCTCAAACCGACATCCACGCGGTACCCACAACATCCACACACCCGATCTTTACTCGTCGAAATTCATCTTCAATATTCCCTTTTCACAAATAAGCATCTTAATCCACAGTTTCAACGACAATAGAAACCTTCCTCTGGGTCCCTTGAAAATTTTCCTTTCTGTGTCGCTATATGCCTTAATCATGTCGACAACGAATTCAATGATGTATCCTTCCAAAATACTGTCTACCCAAACCTCGACAGCTCTTGACACTTTTTTGTTCACTTTTTTCAATTGTTGGATCAGTTCTGGCGTCCAGTGTTCAGGCTCACCTCCTTGGAAATTCTTCTTCTAAAAATTCAATTGTGCCAACCATTCGTGTAGCAATATAGGAAATTCGCAGAAGAATACTTCGTGAATATCATAGTAGATATACTTCTGTAACCAGTCAGTTGTCGACCATCCAGGGTTCCTATTTGATTCCTCAACAAATTCTTGTGTCTTCTCGTGGAACCACTCCTCGATTGTCAACTTTGTTAGATGCCACAGCATGTCCTCTCTTCTTTCGCATTAAGGTCTCGACAACATAATCATTTGTTAACACAGTTCTATCGACAAGGGTTCAATTCGCATTTTTGTCAACAAATATCGACCAGACACCCTTAAACATCGGCCCAGAAAGGTTTTACCCTTCCCAGCAACACCCACAGACTGAGTGAAGTCTCACCTGAGATGCCTAAGGGGGAGCTGCAAGAACCAAGTTTCCGCAGTTGTGAGAAGAGATGCACTACCTCACTCTCATTCGCAACATAATCTAGAGATTTGCATTTTCATCAAGATGTCATACTTTCACCCTATTAACCATTATCCTTATTCGCATTAACATCTCATAATTAACGAATTCCACAAATTATCAAAGCATGTTCAAGGAATCTACAGTACATAACATAACTACGAATACATCTATTGCGATCTCAAATAAACATCAAACATTGCAATAGACAAAGAGACATAGATCTATATCAATCATTCCCAATATTTATCATGCATTGTAGAACCATTACAAACCCAGAGCAATTGTTGCGATCAAACAGACCAAAACCAGATAAATGCTTCCATAGATCGATCCAAAAGATAAAAACACAGACAGATGCGAAGATGATCATATAATATAATAAGATGCAATTCGATGCCCTTAGGCTTATAATCGTACTTCTACTTATAGGCTCACTTGGATGTTACAAAATGGTCAGAATGAACCATTTCTAACTAACTTAACCAAACACTTCCGCATATATCGGCTTTGTGACTGGTCCTTTGTTTTTGTCTTTGACCCTTTCACCGCTTGGGGATTCCGCACTTGTGCACTCTGGACCCATGCCAACGTTTTGTGTCAATCTAGGTCCTAGCTAGTCAAGCGAGTGATTCAGTCGCTGTGGGAAATTTCAATCCCCCATCGATATACTCAGTCTTGTGACTCCCAATCGTTTCACTAGATCTGTTCGATTTGTTCGATCTGACTTCCGAGCCTTCTCATTTTTGTTATTGCAATTTTGTTCTTAGATTGGGTGTGTTTTGAGTGTTATTGAGATTTTGGGTGATCATACTTTTTTGGGAATTCCTCATTATTTAAAGTTTACAGTAGTGTATTCTTTCATTTTCTGAATCTAGATCTGGAAAGTGACACCATTCTCAGATCTTTGAGTGTATTTGAGTAAGAAATCAATTTTGTTTTCATTATCTTCGTTTCAAGTTTCTTTCTTGAAATTGTTGTATATATTTTTCATACTTTGGAATTTATTATTAAAATATATTTGAAAAGTTTTAAAGAATCATCTTTATCTTGCATTTTCTTAGTTGTGAAAACTTGCTTATCATTTCTTTGAAAATTTCAAGTGCATTAGAACTTTTACGAAGCATTTCCAAATATTGAAAGATTCTTGCATTTGTTTCTCTGCTTCCACTTTTTTATCTTTAATTTGGAAAATTGAAGTTATTGCATGCAAAGAGAATTCTCCTTTTCATATTAGCGTAGATTCGTTTAAATTTGAAAAGAGAAAAATAAAAAATTTAAGATTTGGTGTGTGTTATTTCATTACTTTTGTCGGTTTAGTGAAAAGAGCGCTTCATTTGTCTTTTTTATTTTATTTTGAAGTATAGGGGTACTTGTTAATTTTTTTTACTATTGGAAACAAGGAAATTTCTCCTTACCATTGATAGATTTCATCGAAAATAAAATAAAATATTTTCATTTGCATGTAGCTTAGGTTTGCATTCTTTTTAAATTCTTGTCTACACCTCATGCATTCACCTAACCGTAAAAGATAAAATTTACCGGTAGTGTTAGGTTAAAACTGTATAGGAACTTATGTGTTAAGTTAGAGACATGTTACAACATCTTTAAGCGTGGAAGCTGTCATTTTTTTCCTGCACTACATCCCTAGGGCTTGTAGTTCTTCCACGTACCAACCGGTATATCGAATGGCCTTCAACTTACCCTTGGGTATATAGAAAGGTACTTCAAGTACTCGATAGTATATCAGAAGGCTCTTGTCGTACGGTTGTGCATTAGACAACACCACTACATATTTGAGCTCCCACGTACCTTGAGTATATCAGGAGACCCTTCTAGGATTCATGTAACCATCCGAGTTAACCTATTGGCCGTCTTGGCATGGAAATACACCGATAACAACACTCGGGGAGCTACTACGCACATGCTTTAGGTAGTTAGGTTATACGGTCAAGGGTAGGGTCCTAATCCTCCATGTTTAGTTCTCTGAAATATTGGGCTGAGTATAATTGTTGGACCCTGTGGTATATTGTGACTTGCACCGCCTTGATAATCCCGTGAGGTTCCATACCATTGAATCCACACCTACCACATAAGTTTGCTTGCGGATTTAGCTTGTGCAGATTTTGGATTGCATTTTTATTTTGTATAGAAAACACTTAGGAGAAATTTTGGTTCATTCATTCTGGCTGATCAACCTTTGAGAAGATCCCGAAGGATTTTGAACTTTCCACCTGGATATCCCCTTAACCGGGAGGATAACTCGGGATCAAACATGGATCAACCTACTACGTCTATGTCACATGAGGAAGATAACTCTACCATAGAGTCGGAAATGAACTATTCATCTCCCGCAAATCCACCTATCTATGATCCTATGGGACCTTTGATCGTGGAACAACCTACTTCATATGACACGTCTTTCCATCATTCGATGGAAGGACATCCTGGAGATACATGTTGGGTTTTCAGGCAACCCCGGGATGAACCTATATCAATAGTATTTGGTCCAACTGCATCTTTTTGGGACACCTCTCTAGGTCGACATGTTTTCAATTTTGGGTCACTTCCAATGGAAGAAACTATACCTCGTCGATGGATCCCTAATGCCGAGTTTATTGCACCACTCTATGAGCACATGATCTAGTTGCAAATGGTTGGCGGAAAACTTAGACATCAAAGTATCTCACGTAGATCAAGTTTGGAAGTACCAATTTTTTGATATACCCTATACGTTCTTTATCTTTCACTTCACCGAAAACATTCATACCCAACATGACCACTTATGAACCAGGTCAACCCTCATTTCCTACGAGTACACCTCAAAGTCAAGCGACCAGTTCTACACCTCCTTTGACCCCAACCTGCGAAGGGAAACCTTAACCTCTATTAACTATGTTACTGGGACATTACCTCCACCTCCCCCACCTCAAAATTCGAGGGGAGGCTATAATCTACCTGTTAGTTTATAGTCAAGTGGAAGTAATCCTTTTTTTAGTAGTCAACCATTTGTTATAGGTCAACCCAGTATTAGTGGTCAACATTCGGTCATCGACCGCACTCTAGTAAGTGGGAAATTTTTGACTAGGGGGAAACCCCTAGCTAGTGGACCTAACCTGACTTGGGGGTAATCACCCAATTAGTAGTCATAACGTGAGTGGAGGATATAATTCACATACAAGCTATAGTATGGTTGGTATTTCTTTTCCAACCATGGGACAACCTACGTGGACACATCATATGGGGAGGCCATCTATTTGGACCCAACCCCCATGGGGGCATATTTTTCTAGGACATCATAATCCTAATGTTGGACAAAACTACCCAGGAAACCTTTTTCTCGGATTACCCTATCCTAGAAACCCAAACACCCCATAGGGGCACCATAATGTTCCACCGATTAGACCTCCGGCCGATGGAACACCCCCACCACCTCCACCAGTTGTTCCACCACCTCCACCACCATCCATTCCACCACCACCACCACCCCCCCATTATGGAGGAGGAGGATCCCCGCATTCTGGCGGATTACCACCCCATTACAAAGGAGGAAGACTCCCACCTTTTGGCATAGGACCACCCCATTCTGGAGGAGGAAGACCCCCACCTTTTGGTGGAGAACCACATTACTATGGAGGAGGCGGACCCCCACCTTCCGGTGGAGGACCACCTTATTTTGGCAGAGGTGGACCCCCTTCAGGTCCACCTCCCAACCTAGGCATCCCACCCCCATATGGATAATTTACTACGGGAGACCTTACGACCAATAGGTCCATGGTCCTACCAGTACACCGATGCCTTATCAGTACTACTAGTATCCACATCCTAACCAAAACTTACCATTTTTAGCTACACTTGATCTGCCAGACTTATCACGGTTGACTAATGATCCCATTTATCATGGCACTAATTGGCCAGCCATTCCAGTGAAGTTACCATATGACATCCCAAAGTTTGACGACAAACCTGGTGAGGAATCGAAAAACCATGTAATGACTTATCATTTGCGGTGTTCGTCCAACTCGTTAATGGATGATTCCATTCGTTTGAGGTTATTCCAACGAACGCTTACCAATACTGCTGCCAAGTGGTACATTGAGCTACCACCACACTCCTTTCCCAATTTCCGATCATTGGTTATGTCATTTTTGACACATTTTCAATTACCAATCCGCTACGAGACAGGTACATATATTTTGAGTTCTCTCCGGAAAACCACCACCACTCACATTTCTGATCATATTCATGAGTGGAGGAGGAGACGACGTCTAATTAAAGCTCCCATTCCGGACCAACTCCTTGCAGATTGGTTTACAAAGTCACTAATACCCATCATAGCCAAAGATGTTTCTATGGGTGGGGTCGTCATAGAAGAACAAGTTATAGCTCGTTCCCAATACTTAGACCTTGTCTATTCCCAATCTGTCACTTTATACGATATTGTTCCTGATGCACTCCGCCCTACCTACGACCCAACAAAACCACCCACGGGACCTCATGCTGATGGCATCATTGGTTCCGTTCACAACCAGCCTACTACACAATCCATTGGATCGCATAGCCACCATGACTCGACTCCACCCCCATCGCAGGATGGGAACAACACCAACAAATCACCCAACCCTACTGCTACTGAAGAAGTGAATTCAGTCCAATTTTCTTCACCTCAAAAATCCGGTGGTAAAAAGAAGAACAAAGGTAAAAAAACATTCTTCTAATCAGCAGGAGCCCAAACAAAACAATCCCGACGACACCAAACAAAAGCGGAAGGTTAAGTATGCTTGTTTACTGTGCGGTGGTGACCACTTCACCAAAGAGTTCCCACATTGGGACAAAGTACAAAATTTCCTCAAGGGGAACCCCACACCCACAGTACTAACCAATCCCTTCCCCATGCAACAACAAAAAATTATCACGCAACAACCATCTCCTTCTCAAGGAGAAACATCCTCTACCGCTCATGTTCTCATGATGTAGATCGAAATGGTCAACTTGAATACTCGATCACGTTCATATGAATCCCCTCCTCCGAAGAAATCTGACAGGGAAAATCCTGAAAAAAACCCCCGCATCTACATCAAACATCCCATCACCTCCAGGTCATCTCATCATAGAGAAACCTTCACTGGATTCAGTCTTGCGTCCACCCAAGAGCACAATGAGAAAATCCACTTTCAATCCAAATGCTTGGTCTGCTCAAAACTACAATATAGTAGAGGAATTAGCACAAGCCCCTTGTGCTTATGTCGATGCTCAAAGTATTACAAAAATGTCCTATTCAGCGTAAGAACCTGTTATCCGCGATTGGCGTTGTAGAACCGAATTCCTCCAATACCATTATGTTTAGGTTAGAGTGTTTTAAGCTGAGTCTTTCCCACCAACTTGGGTTCCAAATCGTTACTAACGTTGATGGGAAAAGCATCCATCGTATTGTCCTAGACAAAGGAGCCTCCACCTGGGCATAAAACCGTTCCCAAACCACTTTGAAGGCCTTTGATAGACGTGGCTTTCAACTGCACAGGTTGTTACAGTCCTTGACCGTTGAGTTGGGCGGAAAGAGCGTTTCCATTAACGTGGAAGTTGTTTCTACCCCATTAGATTATAACTTACTACTTGGTCGAAATTAGTTCTATGCCATGACTGCGGTAGCATCATTTGTCTTCCGCATAGTGCAATTTCCCCACCAAGGGAAGATTGTCACTATTGACCAATTAGACTTCTGTACACCTGAAACCACTGCTCATCCTATAGACAATGTCCCTCTTTTAGGACATTCAACATAGATATATGAGAGTGTGGGGGTAGTACTCCTTAAGGATTCATTCCTCATGGGAATCTTTCCAACATCAGATTCCCTTATCCATGTTTCCACGATGAACATGATTTTATCCTCACATCACTCCAACGATCAATGGATTGTGCCCGATCCAGACCATTTGGATACTATTGGAGATATGATGCCTCTCAAACCCACAAAAGCTACATACAAGGCCATCCAATCAGCACCTGAATTACCCGATTCCCACTCTATGGTGGCATCTACTTCACATTCTATGCTCTTAAAACTGTTGGAATATTCTCACCATCATTTTTTATATTTGCATGCATGCATCCAGTCATCAGTATGGTAGTCTCGCCAGCACCTGAAGCCTATGTTCATCTCCCTAGAGCCTGTTTTTAGCCCTCAGGAGACCTCCTACCTACCTAGTGTGCCTTATTTTCCTCACCTGGATGACATATGCACCCTACTACACTACTTGGATCACTAGCAGTCAGTTGTAGCATTTATTGACCATTTTATTCATTTATTTCTTAGTTTAACTGCCTGTAGCTTCCAGTTGTCTATATAGGAGTGCCACTTGACCTATTGACAGCCTCATGCGCCCTCCTTGGAGTCTCCATCCCTTGATTTTTGGTCACATAGCTCAGTTAGACTCATTTTGACTGAATTTTGACTATTTGTGACTACTACCGCTGATTGGATGATGTCTCCAATGTTATCCAAGCCAAACATTGAGGAGAATTCGAATCACCTTTGGTTAATTCGAATTCACTTGACAGTATTGTGTTGTATTCAGTTTTTCACAGTGCCATCTTACAGATGATGTATGATTATACCATGGGGGATTCACTAGAAGGCAATATAATATCACGTTCATTCATATTGCGATATTAAATATTCATGAAAACGTAAAAATTATATTGCTTATATATTAAGGGGCAAAGGTTTTTTATTTAATGTAACAATACAAAAATACTTTGGGGTCTTTTTTATATGGGAGGGCTGACAAATATCCACCAAGAGGAGATGGTGGGATCACGGCCGGATGAGAAATCAGGTTGAGGCAAGGCTCAGGCTTACCAGTACACAGGGAAATTGCATCTTAAGGCATGCTTGAGGCTAGGGGTTTCATGGTGAAGTGGGTTTCCAGTCGATCATAGTCGAGAGATAGTGGTCATTGACAGCCAATTGTTATTAATAGAACTCAGCCGGAACTTACCAATAGACTTGGGAGGATCTAAGCCTCTAGGGCCTGTTATAGGCCCTCGATAGGCCTTGGGGGATTGAATACCCAACCAATCGTGCCTATTATAGGCCTTGGCAGGTTTAGTCAGCCTCCTAGAGCTTGTTACAGGCCCTGGGGGCTTGGATACCTAGCCCACAACAGGCCTAGTCGGCGATTGGGGAACTGCAACATGCAATATAAATGTTGTACTATGTGCATTGGCTCTAGTGACATAGAAGAAGTGATCTCCTATCTCTTCATTAGACCATTAGATGTTGCAAATCATAATGATGTGTGGTTGAGTAATTGCATTGTGGGTGAAGTAATGTGCATCCACAATATACATCTAAAGAAGCAAGGTGCATTGTAGAATGCATGTGGGGTCATAAGAGCGGTATCATATCAATATACTAGGTATAAATATAAAGGGGTATACAAAATGTTAATGAAAAAATTGATACATACAATATCTAGTGAAAATAGGGTTTTTTTTTAAATTGGGAAGGCATATTGGGAGGGGGTAAAAAAATTTATTTTGGAAGGTATTTTCCAATATGTAGTGAAATTAGGGGTATTGTTTCATATGCCACGAACAAACGTGCTATCATAGCGGTTTATTGAGTGGATCCCCCGTGGATTATACTGCAGATTTCTCCATTTTTGTGTTCATGAGTGATAATTGATTCATTTCTTCTTCTTTCTTCTCTGCAATTCTAAGTGAGTTTTTGTGATATTTTCTCTAGCTGTGTGATCTTTCCTGTAGATTTACACATGGTATCATAGCTGGAGTCAGCTATTCGAATTGCAACAGTTTCAACAATTCATTGAGCACCAGAAGCCTCTGGATTTCCACAACAATTCCTGGTGCAATTGTATTGGATTCACAGGAGCAATCTAGTGAGGTCTATCCAGGTGTGAAGGATCCAGTCACATGTGCTCATTTTCCTAAGGCAACATTCTCTCGATTTGCAGCAAATATCCATCATCAATTTCATTTGTTTTGCAGGTTTATTCCATCATTCAAATCCATATTCAACAGATTCAAATTTAGAATCTACTATGGATCTCCATTGTTTTTGCAGCTTATTCGAAGTTTTCTGCAATTGTAGCAGTTTCCTTCAGTTTAGCAGTTTCGAAGTTTTCTGCAGTTGCAGCAGTTCTGTAGATGCAGATGTTTTATGTAGTTGCAGCAGTAGATTCGAATTCAAAAACAACTTCCATGAACCTGAAAGCATTTCCTTCTCTCTCTTCATACAACTATGAATAATGGAAACCAAATATGCTAGCATACTTGACGAGATATGTTCTTTTCGATATGTGTATTGGTGTTAAGAGATATTTTACTTCCTATGAAGAGAAAGAAGATTGGCTAGATGATTGTGACAGAGCCTCAACAACAATATGTACTGCTATGCTTTCTAGTATGGATTACCTCATTGATTCTGTTGAACATCCAAGTGATAACTGGACAATATTGGACAGATTATTTGGAAAGCAGAAGGAAGAGGATGATGTTAGCCATTTGGAAAACAATCCCAATAGTACTGCCTCAAGTGATCTCTCTATTCATGATTCGGCCTCTATCATCTCTCATGATGAATTTTTTCAAGATGAAGTAGAAATATAAGACATGGCACCTAAAGCTCCAACTCCTATTGCAAAATGGGCCATCACCACTGATGAAGTTGATCCATTTTCTAATTCAAATTCTAAGCAAGAGATGTCAGCTACTACTCTATAAGTTGAAGAGACCTTCAAAATAATTACTTCCCATGAGCCTGTTGATGTGCAAGATGATGACCTACTGAGTATTTTGGAGGTAAAATCAGATTTTGGAGGTGATACATTCGCCCTCCTTGATCAAATGCTTCCTATGGACT
This sequence comes from Larix kaempferi, assembly GCA_027924585.1. Taxonomy (NCBI): domain Eukaryota; kingdom Viridiplantae; phylum Streptophyta; class Pinopsida; order Pinales; family Pinaceae; genus Larix; species Larix kaempferi. The sequence continues at coordinate 13,671,055 of BSBM01000099.1, forward strand.
TCTATTTGGTCATTGGCACATGTTTTCATAGTTTCACCGAATATGGAAGACACCATCATTTGCTTGGGTCCAAGTCTCATTTATATCCTTGTGATTTTGGTTTTGATCTCACCCCTGTTGGTTCAAAGGAGATAATAAGAAACCATCTATCAATTCTTGGATTTGATTTGAAATCCAAGCCACCACCATCATTTATTAGTTCATTTGGTTATGATCTCACCTATGTCAGTTCAAAGGAGATATCAAATAACTACATACACATTCATGGAGTTTATTCCTACCTTAGTTGGTTCAAATCACATGCTTCATAATGATATTCATATTTTTGAATTTGTTCCCACCATGCTTGGTAGGAAGAGAAAGTTCAGGAAGCCTCCAGATTCGCTTGCATCCATTGTTGGAGAACTCAAGCATAAGATAACTCTTTTCGAGAGAATGCTAGATCCAGATCCACAAGAACCTGAATATCTAGCACCTGTTAGTGAAGATGAGCGAATGGAAGATCTAGATCCACAAGAACTTGATGATCCTCCTCTTCAAAGATGGGCAGCCATTACTCTTAGATCTATCGGAGATCTTGTTGGTGATCCACTTGATCAAAGGAGAACCATATATGATTTTCAGAATGGAAGGTTTCATCCTTCTCACATTATTGATCCATTTCTTGCCGATCGATCCTTTTTTGGTAAAGAAGGTCACTTGCCTCCTTCAGGGGTGAGTGATTCCGGTCTACATTAGCATCCTTCAGTCTTTCTTTTGGGGGATATTTATTCCCATTGGGTTTCCCCTCTTTCATCACTTTATTTATTTATATTGTTGTACGGGGTGACCTTTGGTCTCAGTCACCAGGGCCCTACCACTAGTTTCAGTCATTTCCTCATAGTATAGCTTGCAGGGGGTGTTGGAATATTCTCACCATCATTTTTTATATTTTCATGCATGCATGCATCCAATCATCATGCATGCATCCATTCATTAGTATGGTAGTCTCCCCAGCACCTAGAGCCTATGTTCAACCCCCTAGAGCTTGTTTTGATCCCTCAGTATCCCTACTACCTACCTTGTGCACCTTGTTTTCCTCACCTGGATGACATATGCTCCCTACTACACTACTTGGATCACTAATAGTCAGTTGCAACATTTATTGACCAGTTTATTCATTTATTGTTCAGTTTAACTTCCTGTAGCTTCCAGTTGTCTATATTAGAGTGCCACTTGACCTATTGAAAGCCTCATTAGCCTCATGCGCCCTCCTTGGAGTCTCCATCCCTTGATTTGTGGTCACATAGCTCAGTTAGACTTAGTTAAACTCATTTTGACTGAATTTTGACTATCTGTGACTACTACCACTAATTGGATGATGTATCCAATGCTATCCATTCCACACATTAAGGATAATTTGAATCACCTTTGGTTAATTCGAATTCACTTGACAGTATTATGTTGTATTCAATTGTTTCACATTTCCAGCTTATAGCTGATGTATGATTATACTACAGATTTCTCCATTTCTGTGTTCATGAGTGATAATTGATTCATTTCTTCTTCTTTCTTCTCTACAATTCTAAGTGAGGTTTTGTGAGATTTTCTCTAGCTGTGTGATCTTTCCTGTAGATGTACACAACAACGAAGCTCATACCAACCAGATCCTCTACTCCGGACTTTTCATTCAGATGATTCCATCATGGATATTATCAGCGCGGATGAACCACCATGGGAAGACCTCCACAACATATCGTCTTTCCTTCTGTCGTTAGAGTCAGTAGAGAATTCCATAGGAATGATTGTTTCACCAGACGTCTTTCCTTTCCCTCAATATCCTATCCTGACATTGGATACGGTAACCAGGGGGAACCTGGATAATATCATGCCTACCATTTCGATCGATTGGTGAAACCAGGAGTCGTGGAACACATACACTTAGGTCAAAATTGTTCTCCGGAAGAAGTCACCACTTTTACGGCCTTATTTAAATAGTCCCGCGATGTTTTTGCATGGAGATACAAGGAAATGCCCGGGATTGATCCTACCATTGTCATGCGTGAGATTCAAACCTATCCCGACGCAAAACCCGGCTGGAAAAAGTTACGCCCTGTGCACCCTCAAAAAACTGCGGCTATAAAGGCAGAAATAGAAACGCTCTTAAAGGTTGGGTTCATTTATCCTGTACCCTTTACAGATTGGGTCTCCAACGTCATCCCCGTTACCAAAAAATAGGGCACCATTCGGGTCTATGTCGAATATAGGGATTTAAATAAGACTTGTCCCAAGGACAACTATCCTACCCCATTTATTTACCAGATCATCGACGACTGTGCCAGAAGTGTTATATTTTCATTCATGGATGGATTTTTTGGCTACAGTCAAATAGAGATCCACCCTGCCAATCAACACAAGACGAATTTCATCTTCCTATGGAGTACGCTTGTAGATCACAAACTCCCTTTTGGCCTTAAAAATGCTGGTGCTACATTCCAATGGGCTATGTCGTACGCTTTCCACAACGTGAAGGACTTTGTGGAGCCTTACTTAGACGATCTCCCTGCTCATTCGAATCGTCGAGAGTTCCACATTGATCATCTTATGGTCGTATCCCTCATATTTTGATGGTATGATATCTATCTCAACCCTCACAAGTGAACCTTTTGTGTCGAGTCCGGATGCTTGATCGACTTCATAATTTCGAAAGACGGGATCTGCATTGATCCCCTGAAGTTGGAAGCCATTGTTTCTCTACCACCCCCAACAGATATACCGAAACTTCAAATTTTGCAAGGGAAGGAAAACTATTTAAGGAGTTTCATGTGTAATTTCGCTTAAAATACACAGGGATACATGCGGTTTCTTAAGAAGGACGTCCCTTTTATTTGGGATGATTATGCGCAACAATCCTTCGAAAAACTAAAACATGCTATCACCCATGCACCTGTGTTACAACCGCCCAATTAAACCAAGGAATAAATCCTTTATCTTGCTTCTTCCACTACCATCATCGCTATGGTTTTGGTTCAGGAGGATAGTAATGCCCAGGAGCATGTGATTTACTACCTTCGTAATGGTCTCATCTACTCTGAAACACAGTATTCACATGTTGAGAAGTTAGCTATCACAGTAGTCATTGCTCTCCAAAAGTTCTGCCATTATATCCTCTTCCGCACTACCACCATCATTGCCGACTCTAACCCCATGTACCACGTTCTCACACGTCAAGTGTTGGGGGGAAAATATTCGCGTTGGATCATAATTATTCAAGAATTCAACCTCCAGTTTGAGAAGGACAAATTAAAGAAGTCTTTGGTTTTTGCAGAGCTTATCTGCGATCTTCCCCGTACTGATAAGGGAACTGAGCCCATTGACTCCCTCCCCGACGAGTCTTTGTTTCTAATCAGTACTTTTGACCCATGTTATGGAGACATCACTTTGTATATCCATACCCCAACGTTTCAGTCCTCAATTATCTCGTGACGACCGTCGTCGTGTGCGTCACCACGCAAAATACTACCTAATCATCGGTGATACCTTATATCATCATGGTGTTGACTTTATCCTCCGACGATGCTTAACTCATGAGGAGGATGAACACATTCTGAATGATTTTCACTGAGGGGCATGTGGCGGCCATATTTTTGGAATGGCTACAGCTCAGAAAATCCTACGCGTTGGATCCTATTGGACTTCCATCTTTAAATATTGTATTGAAACCATCAAAAAGTGTCCTCCTTGCCAGCTTTTTCATAATAAAAAGCGATCTCATCCAGCCCCACTACATCCATTTATTGTCTTTGATCCCTTTGCCAAATGGGGCGTAGATTTCATGCATTGAAAGCCTACCTTGGTTGGGGGCATGGTTACTTCATCGTTGCCGTTGAATATTTTACCAAGTGGGCCAAGGCTATGCCTACATACAACGAATACGACAAAATTGTCACAGTCTTAATGTTTAATCACATCATTGCACGATTTAGAGTTTCTTAGGCCATCGTCACCAATCATGGAAGACATTTCCAGAACAAGATGGTGGATGAACTAAGCGCCATGTTTGGTTTTCGACATGAGAACTCAACTCCGTATTACACACAATCCAATGGACAAGTAGAGGTCATCAATAAGGTCTTGAAAACCATGATCCAACGCATGGTGGGTACACATAGGTCTAACTGGAACAATATTATTTTCTCATCCCTATGGGAATATAGGAGTTCCATCAAAACTTCCACTGGATTCACACCCTTCCAATTAGTCTACGGACTGGAGGCAGTTTTACCTATTGAGTGCGAGATTTCATCATTGAAACTTGCAGTCGAACTCCTACCAAACACCACTGCCGAGGAAGAGTGTTTTATGTACTTGGCTAAATCGATGAAACCCACCATGATGCAACCCTTGCTAATGAATCACACAAGAAGCGCATCAATGCCCAGTATGACAAATCAGTCAAACCTCGTATCTTTAACGAGGGAGATTTGGTCCTCACCTACGACCAAAAACATGATAAGCTGGGGGGAGGAAAACTTGAGTCCATGTGGCATGGTTCATATGTAGTTAAGTGTGTTTTGGAGAAGGTAGCATATGATCTAGAAGACAATGACGAGATATCTTTAAGACAGCCTCAAAATGGACTCTTCCTAAAGTGGTACTACGCCTAAGTCTTTTATGCATTAGTACTATGTAGAAACTGTACATGGTGTGTGTTTTGTGTGGTGTGACGCTTTACTTTTAGTGTGTTAGGATCTTGTATTTACACTTATACCATTTTCTCCCTGGATGTGTAGATGGAAACGTGTGTTGGACTTGCGGACGACGCTAGTCAGCATAACCATAACCTCGCTTCCGGAGCATGGTTACTCCATTCTCTCACCGGCGAGCTCATGAGTTCAGGAGGAATTTTTCTAGGATACACAACCAACAACGCCGCAAAGTATCATGCAGTGATTGGAAGTTGAACGATGCTCTTTCCCTGGGTATGGATCACATTTTAGTCCACCTTGAATCACAACTAGTGGTCTCTCATCTTAACCGAGTCTACGTTATCCACTACCCCACATTACTCCATCTATTACGACGAGTACGTCTCTTAGAGATGTCCTTTGAATCCATCCAATACCTGCATATTTCGAGAGACATGAACACCATTGCTGACTCCATGGCCAATTTCATATTGGATTGGTACATTGCACATTCATAAAACACTTTATTGAAAATATGTGAAAACGACATAACATGTGAATTATTCATAATGTGTAAGCTAAACATGCACAATATCCCATAATCATCGAGGACATATAGTATATAAAGCCGTAAATAACTTTTTGTATATATATATATATATATATCATGTTGGTATAGTACAAAAAATGTGATATTGGTACAAAATATGAAGCATATGAGCTTTCAATAAGTCCTCACTACAAAATTTTGAATCCCATGGATTTCAGTACATACATATCACACATGAGCTACTCCCTAGGACGCTCATGATAACATATGATAGCCCTGGCTAGTCTACGGAGCAGTGGACCAAAACGTGCCGAAACTCCTGCAGTATGAAGATGGTAATGACGAGGTACTCATCTATAGAGGCATCTGGTATGTCCAGCCTCAATATATGGAGGTTCTCCTCCAGCTCACTCAACTCCTCCCCCACATCTTGGTGCACAACCGCTATATCACATACCACCGCTCTCTGCTCAATCGGAGAAGCACCCAATGGTTGAGATGGACCAACGTTTGCACAAAACATACGTAAACTATCAGTACTACTCCAAAAACATCAAAAATTATAAAATGAAAAACACAACAGAGTTGTCGTTCTTACCTAGGTTCCCCCACTGCTCCCCCTCGGGAAGAGCCAAGTCTGAGTCACCTGTGAATTTTGTGCCCGCATAAGGGTAATCCTCAACCATGGGGAATTTTCTGCTCAACCACATAAAGAAGGAGGGACCATAACTGATGATGCCCCCTCCACCTTCGTGGCAGGCCATAACCTCAAACCAACGAACCATATGAGGATCCCTCGGATCTAGATCCTCTATCTCCACCTGAGGACATAGCAGCAAGACTCGTTCCAAGAAGAACAAGACTACAATAGAACCATAGTCGAACTGTTTCATCTCACCTTTGCGACACTTGGTGAGCTGATCTCTGAGATTTGTGAGGATTCCCTCGCACCAGTTGAACACTATTGGGGCCATGCACTATACAACATATAACATATGTGCCTTTGTGGCTTGATGAGGAGACCTGCTCCCCACAACTCTCTCTATGGTTAAGAGAACCATGTGTAGTGGTCAATCCCTCACATTCTTAATGGGAATCTTCTCAGTAAGCATTTGAGTACCAGGTGTACAAAACTGAGCCACTAGGCTCTCCGTAGATTAGTCACTACCTCATGGCCCTGTAAAATTAGTCACAACAAATCTAATGAACAAGTAAATCAATCACAATAGATGAACATAGAAAATATGGTGTAAAACTGTGCAAAACATGCAGCAGTGCTCAATATCCCAGTAAGGGTGAATGATTACAATAGAATACAGTCATCTGACTCATGTGAGTGAGCAATTCGAATTGACTAAGTAGGCCATTCGAATCACTGAATGGAGTAGCTTGAATCCAACTAGGAGTCCTCATCATCAATAAGTGGTGGTCATCAATGCACAAGAACCAGTCATCCAGGTGTCAATCTGAGTCTAACCGAGTGTAACATGTGTAACTAAAGTGTGTAGCACTGATATAGGGAAGTGGGCTCAGTGGAGGGCACATGGGAGGCTAATTGAAGTAAGAACAAGTCATCTAGTCAATCTGGAGGTCCAACGGAGTGAAACAGTCAATCGGGAGTGAAACTAGCCTCAAATCAGGGAAAATCGGAGCTAACTGAGTGTAACTGAAGTGGAACTGCAGTGGTAGGTGAAGAAGTGCGCCCTTCTCTAGCAGTAGGTGAGAAGTGGACGCCTTCCTGACTAGGAGGGCTAATGAACTGATGTAAGAAACTCTCGGGTGCTAGAATAAGGTGTCTAAGGTGCTGGAGGCATCAACCTGGTGACTGGGATGCATGCAAAGTGCATGCAAACCCTAGAATTTGCATGCAAACCCTGATTGCATGCAAGATCTTGAAAAAGATGATGTGGATATCCGAACACCCCCCCTGAAGATATACTATGATGTGCAAAAAATAATGTGGGGCCCTGGTAACTAAGACCAAAGGTCACCCCAATACAATAATAATCCAAACTAATAACAGTAAATAAACCGAGGAAATGGGGAAAGCCTCATGGGAAAAATACCCCCCCTCAAAATGAACTGTAACACACCAAAAGATTTAACTGCTCCAAACTCAAATAGATATGTCTGGAGGTATCTTACTCTTGGGAGTAAATGGATTATGCTCCAAAAACATGTGCTTGAATTCTCCATCAGTGGATGCAAGCGAATGTGGAGACTTTATGAACTTGCTCTTCATATCGAAAATGGTGAGAACAAATCTGAAAATATGAGGATGATCCTGGAACCTGTGATTCGAACCAAGTGAGGTAGGATAAGCTCCAATAAGATCAAATGGCTCTTGAAACTTGAACTTCTTATCAGTAGAAGTTAAATCAGCTCCAAGAATAGATGAATGGTTTCTTGAGATCTCCTTCGAACCAACAAGGGTGAGATCAAAACCAAAATCAGCAAAAAGTGCATGAGAATTGAACTCAAGCGAATGGTAGTGCTCTTCATCTTCATTAAAACTCTAAGAAACTTTGCAAATGATAGAACATAAGTTTATATAAGGCATGCAATCAAGGAGGGTGAATGATTCACCTCCAAAATCAGATTTTACCTCCAAAACATCAAGTAGATCATTATTCTGCATGACGACAAACTCATGTGAAGGAGAGGATTCAAGAACCTCTTCGGAATCTAGAGTATGAGATTGTTTATCTTGCTCAGAATTCGAAATAGAAGACTTTGAGAGAATGAGTGTTGAATCTACAGTTTCTTCTTCATCTTGAACAATTGTTGAGGCCAACACATGATCGGAAAGAACACATAAGGAGATCTCACTGGGCTTGTTCTCCAAAAGTCTAGCATGATCCTCTTCTTCCTGCTTTCCAAATTCTCTGTCAAGTTGGACCCATAGATCACTTGGATTTTCAGCAGTCTTACTGAGGTAGCGCATACAAGGAGACATAGCAAGACATATTGCTCCAAAATATCTGTCACAATCATTGAGCCAATCATTCTCCTCTTCATCGGAATCAAAAACTCTTGTATTACCAATGCACATATCAAAAAGACATTATCTCTTCAAGAATGCAATCATCTTTGGTTTCCATTCATCATAGTTGAATGGAGTAAGAATATTTTGTGAAGAAGAAGTCTCCATATTTGCATTAGCGAATGCACATGGAGGAAGTAAGAAACCTGCAAATCACACACAAACAAACACTATGTTTCCATCCTTGCATGCACATGAGCGAATGCACATCAGATTTTGCATGCCGCTGCTGAAATATATTGGTGAGCAATTCACTCAATCTTCATGTAGAACACCTACATAAAAGAAGTTTTGTCCCTGCCATGGCTCTGATACCATGTAAAATTAGTCACAGCAGATCTAATGAACAAGTAAATCAATCACAATAGATGAACATAGAAAATATGGTGTAAAACTGTGCAAAACATGCAGCAGTGCTCAATATCCCAGTAAGGGTGAATGATTACAATAGAATACAGTCATCTGACTCATGTGAGTGAGCAATTCGAATTGACTAAGTAGGCCATTCGAATCACTGAATGGAGTAGCTTGAATCCAACTAGGAATCCTCATCATCAATCAGTGGTGGTCATCAATGCACAAGAACCAATCATCCAGGTGTCAATCTGAGTCTAACTGAGTGTAACATGTGTAACTGAAGTGTGTAGCATTGATATAGGGAAGTGGGCTCAGTGGAGGGCGCATGGGAGGCTAACTGAAGTAAGAACAAGTCATCTAGTCAATCTGGAGGTCCAACGGAGTGAAACAGTCAGTCGGGAGTGAAACTAGCCTCAAATCAGGGAGAATCAGAGCTAACTGAGTGTAACTGAAGTGGAACTGCAGTGGTAGGTGAAGAAGTGCACCCTTCTCTAGAAGTAGGTGAGAATTGGACGCCTTCCTGACTAGGAGGGCTAATGAACTGATGTAAGAAGCTCCCGGGTGCTAGAATAAGGTGGCTAAGGTGCTGGAGGCATCAACCTGGTGACTGGGATGCATGCAAAGTGCATGCAAACCCTAGAATTTGCATGCAAGCCCTAATTGCATGCAAGATCCTGAAAAAGATGATGTGGATATCCAAACAGGCCCTAATAACGAAACTGGGGCACCCCGTTAGGAAATAGATGTCCTCTACATCTATGGTCAGAGTATGAACACCAACTCGAAGTACTGTTGTTCTGGATCCCACAATCTGATCAAATGATCCAGTAATGGCACTTGGTCTCTCATGCCTTGGATGTGAAAGAATTTGAGAAAACCAAATTGTTGGAGGGCGTTCATGGAATGAGGATAATTTTCCACTTTGGCATCCTCCATATTAGGATCTCTTTCCTTCCATTGAACCATTTTAGTGGCCCAAACCTGTTCAAACAAAATTCAAACATGTATTAGAATCTTGATATACCTTTTGGGTTGGATCTTTTGAGCTTATTTCTTAGTTTAGTGGGCCAAATCGCACTGAAGCACCCTATTAGTTCACACAATGTGTCGGCGACGCACTCTACCCATACACGAAGCGCGTTAGAGAGACCTCGATGTAATTCTCGTAAGGGGAAAGTTTGTCGCCCATAGGGCGTGCAATTCCCCCATTCTACAAGCTCAAAAATTAAAAAAAATGGAAATTAAATGCAAATCTAATCCACTACAAATGAAGAGGATAAGATTTAGGCCTACTTGACGCTGACGGTGTCGAAAATAGATGGTTGAAACTCCCGCAATCGGCGCTTGAAAATTGAATCCAAATGGTGTTTTCACTCCTCCCAATTTGGTAAAAAACAATGGTAACTATTTTTTACTACTTGGCCCTTTTTATATAAAAAATGGAATATTCTTATTTTAATTTATTCTTTTATGGGTCAATTTTTACTATAGTTGGTAATATTTTTGTGTCTAAGCACCTAATTTGTCGTTTTGACTTAGTTTTTGGAGTTAACGGGTAAAGTAAAGTTGTGTTATAACTTTTCGACGACTATTGTGGTCATTTCACGCTTGTTGTCAAGTGTGGACAACTCTTGAGTGTTTTTGTGCTATTATGCTGCTCATTAAAATCAAACATTAATGGAATCAAGATTACTCTTGGTTTTTTCTCGTGCTCATAAAACGATGAGAATAAGTCACCGAGTTATCTTTTATCACTTTTTCAGACTCATAAAACTCCCACGAAAAAGGGACCTCTTGGATTTCCTCTTTAAGTTGTTTTCAAACTCCCTAAATATGAAAAATCTCTAAGCAAACTTGATGCTTTCATGCTTGTAAAAGTATTTGAATGATCGTTGTCCTGGTGATATTTTACCCCTTTTTCGAACCAGGAGGTTTTATTTACGAAAAAGGAGCGCTCCGGTTAACCATGACTGGAAGAGTTATCTTTCGCATTTTTTATCCATTTTTAGGTGAAGAGACTAACCTTTACGAAAAAGAACCTTTGGAGTCTTCTTTAGTTCTTTTCGGACTCTCTAAACATGAAATGACGGCGAGTTTACCTTCTTTGGACTTGTTAAAATCTGACATCGAAGGGCCTGTTTTGGGACGAACCTCTCCTATCTCAGGTTCGTAAGACATTTGGGATTGGAATCGTCTGAAGGATGAGCTATACCGAGCATCTGTTACCCTCCTCAAGCTCGTTAAAAACAAAAGAGGTACTCATCAATCATGATGGGGATAAGGAAATAATTTGTGTTTCATTGTAGTTACGGCAGTACTTAGTCACTCTTGAACATGGCACTCATTTGCATACGCATTCAGTACTTGGGTAGTCTATTTGTCTTCGGGTTACGTTGATTTCATGGGTCTTTTTACTCCTTCCGATCATCCAAAGAATGCTTCCACTATCAATTTCATTAGGGTTTGGTATCATTCTTCTCATTTCATACTTCCAATTCATGCCATGTTCATGTTCAAGAGAGTTTTTATCATCAATTCATTGTCTACAGTCATTATACCTGCTATTGTGTTGGTATTCCCTGAGTTAGTCTCACACATTGCTCTACAATACGATTTACTCTAAAATATATTTGATCATGTTTCGTGCCGATTATGGGGGATATATCATGACCCTCCTTCGGTGGATTCATTCTTGTCGACCTCAACACATCATCCGAGGATTGAATCTAGAAACCAATCAAGTACCTTGGGACTGCATGCCTCAATAGAAGGTTACCTCGCTTTCTACATGAGTTCACATCATTGGCTCTTGATTTAGAAATTTTGTTGAGTGTTTGACTTCAACTCATTGATCCACATTCAATGGTTTGTACTATGATACCTTGGGAATCATTGACATCTGTTAACACCCAAAAAGTGCTCACTACCTCATCTCCCTCATTACATGACTCATTTGTCCATATTTCCTACCATATTTGCCTCCAAAACTCTAAAAACCCATTAAAAAGCCTCCAAAAGGCCAAAAAACCATTAAAAAGCCTCCAAAAGGCCCAAACCCCCCCTTTTCCCCCCCCAAAATAATGTAAATTCCTCCAAAAATAGCAAAAACCCTCTAAAAAGGGAATAAAAAATACAAAAAAGAGGAAAAAGAGGGAAAAAAAGAAGCAAAAACCCTATACAGCTGACCTTAACCATATGGTGCCCAAAACCATAGGTCAGCACTCCACCACTAAAAACCTATAAATAGGTGATGGAGGCTCCCCATTTCACATCCACAATCATCCCTATCCTTACGCTGCTGAAAATTCCCTTGAAACCCTAGCTCTCCATTTGGAGCTAATTCTTGAGAACCCTTTTGGCCCCATTTCCAAAACATATTCGGAAGCAGGAGAAGGAACAACAATGGAGCTTGGAAGCAACCCTCTTGGACTGCTGCAAAGGCTCCACCAACCTCTACATCTGAGGTAATTTTTAATACAAAAAGAGAGATCTTCACCATATTTTCATGTTTTATTATTTATGTTAACGCTCATGCTAGGTTAAAATTCATATTGTTTTACTGTTTTTATTTACTGTTTATTGAATTGCTACTAAGGAGGCCCTTCTCCTTAGTAGGTGCTCATTTGCACAAGCTAGGGTGAAAACCCTGGCTACAGTTTTATCTGTTAACACCCAAAGAGTGCTCACTACCTCATCTCCCTCATTACATGACTCATTTGTCCATATTTCCTACCATATTTTCCTCCAAAAGCCAAAAAATCCATTAAAAAGCCTCCAAAAGGCCAAAAAACCCCATTCCCCCCCCCAAAAATAGTGTAAACTCCTCCAAAAATAGAAAAAAACCCTCTAAAAAGGGAATAAAAAATATAAAAAAGAGGAAAAAGAGGGAAAAAATGAAGCAAAAAACCCTATACAGCTGACATAAACCATATGGTGCCCAAAACCATGGGTCAACACTCTACCACTAAAAACCTATAAATAGGTGATGGAGGCTCCCCATTTCACATCCACAATCATCCCTATCCTTACGCTGCTGAAAATTCCCTTGAAACCCTAGCTCTCCATTTGGAGCTAATTCTTGAGAACCCTTTTGGCCCCATTTCCAAAACATATTTGGAAGAAGGAGAAGGAACAACACTGGAGTTTGGAAGAAACCCTCTTGGATTGCTGCAAAGGCTCCACCAACCTCTACATCTGAGGTAATTTTTAATACAAAAAGAGAGATCTTCACCATATTTTCATGTTTTATTATTTATGTTAATGCTCATGCTAGGTTAAAATTCATATTGTTTTACTGTTTATTGAACTGCTACTAAGGAGGCCCTTCTCCTTAGTAGGTGCTCATTTGCACAAGCTAGGGTGAAAACCCTGGCTACAGTTTTGGCCACTCCCCTCGTGTTCCTTTGAATTTCTGGTTATAGTTTTAAACGTTTTTAATTTTCTGCAATATTTTTCTGTTTTTCCCTTTCGGCTGCCGTAAACCGCGTCTTTTGTCCCCACGGTTGCGATCCGACCGCGTCTTTCAGACTGTTACCTGCGATCCGACCGCGACTCTCAGACTGTTTCCTGCGATCTATCGGTAGTTTTCAGTCTGTTACCTGTGATCTGACCGCGGCTCTCAGCTTGTTTCGTGCGATCCAACCGCAGTTGTTCACCCCTTTTCCCGCGGTCCACCTGCGGCTTTCAGCCATTTTCCTGCTATATACCTGTGACTTTCGGCCTTTTTCCCGTGGTCTGCCTGCGGCTTTCAGCCATTTTTCTGCTATCCGCCTGCGACTTTCATCCTTTTTCCCGTGGTCCGCCTATGGCTTTCAGCCATTTTTCTGCTATCCGCCTGTGACTTTCGACCTTTTTCCCGTGGTCCGCCTGCGGCTTTCAACCATTTTCCTGCTCTCCGCCTGCGACTTTCGGCCTTTTTCCCGTGGTACGCCTGCGTCTTTCAGCCATATTCCCGCAATCTGCCCCTGACTGTCGACCTGTTTCCCGCGGTCCGACCGCGCAGATTTGCCACAGACTCGCGGTATGTTTTCTGCACTTTTTCCCTGTTTGAACCCAGTTCTTTGCTGCAATATTTTCTGCACCTGCACAACCATTTGTCCTATCTGCATCCTTACTTCCCTATAGCCTTTTTCTGCAGTATTATTTCTGTTCCATTTACAGATTTTTTTTTAAATTTCAGCATTTTAATTGAAAAGAGAAAATTTTGCATTTCAAAGTTTAATTTCTGCATTGTTATTTTTAGTTAGAAAGTTGCCCACCCCGTGGCACTTTTACTTGGGTTCATCATCTCACACGCACACACTTTGTCACCTAATTCAAGTGAGCCCTAAAATACTACTTAACACAACCAACATTCTAACCCCACTTGGGGAACACATAAGAATCTTGTAGTTAGGTAGGATCGGGGGGATAGGCATCCAAATAACACCCCTCAGTTGCTTACACTTGAGACATAGTTGTTGTCCATTAGGGAACCAAAATCCCCTAGTACTTTTTGGCACGGTCACAACCAGTTTATCAGAGGGACTCTCCCCTAGGAGGGTTGAAGTAGCCAAACTGGTTCCAGAGGCCTGAGTGGAATACCGCACTCCATTCAGTAACTGAAGGATACCTTTCGTAGTTCTTGGTGTATCACCCGTATGGGGATACAATGACAATAGAACCAAACTGCAGATTCACCTTTTCTGGACGTGTCATGAACGGGGTATCTTAGTTGCTTTTCTTCTAGGATTGACTACCCGATGTCCCTCCCGGTAGGGGGATATCTTTAGCCACTTGGCTCTACTATCCATATTGTCTGACTTGGATTTCATCACCTTGCAGAGGATATGTCTGGTTGAGTCAGAATACTATTTAGCTAGGTGTTTGCATGCTCCCTTACCTCCTTTTGGTCTAGCGAGTCCACTATTTTTATTTTCCAGGAAACCTGCTGCTTGTTGGTATTCTGACCATTTATGTTGATACTCCGTTTATTGTAGCACAGTTGATACAGTAAGTGTTTTGACTTGGTTGTTGGCTTGAGTGCCATATTTTTTGCGCTCTCCTTCTGCACACTCGGTTGCATTAGGTTTTTTGAGCTATTTTTCACTCAACACAACCCCCAGATACTTGACACCATCTGTCACCATTGAGTCCCCGAGACATTCTCGGCGCCTCCGGGGTGAGCCCCCGCAGCACGATTCACTTGACATCACCCGTCATAGACGTAGATCTTCATCACTTGATACCACTCATCATCGATCTCGAGCTTTGTCACTCGAATCCACTCGTCAATGGCATAGAACTCCGTCACCTGATCTAGACGCCCCTTATTTTACCTCTGATTCTGAGGCAGAGTCCGAGAACCCCACTTACACTGCACCAACCTACCCCATGGCTGGCATGAATTCCAACCATTTCTTTGTAGGGACCATTGGTGGAGCATCCACCACCACACCAGCTACCACACCCGCTTTGGGTATGCCCTCGATGGGGCCCACATCTACCATTCCGATCACTGTACCCATTCCAGTAGCTAGCATACCCATCCCAACTCCATTAGTGACTCACACTACCCTTGGCGGTGCAGGACTGTCCCATACCACTTTCATTCCTCCACTTGGGAGAAAGATCCCAAAACCCAGCCCCTCCACTTGGGGGCATTGGCCCCAACATTGTCACAACCACTAGTATGTCACATCCTTCTACTAGTTTTCCATTCATGGCTAGTCTCAACCTTCCTGACCTGGCCAGACTGACTAACGATCCTATCAGAAACGACCCTGCGTGGCATCACATGCCCACCAAGCTCCCCTCCGACATCCCTAAGTTTGAGGGAAAGGAAGGTGAAGACCCCCAGAACCATATTATGTCCTTCCATCTATGGTGTTCCTCCAACTCCATAGTGGACAACTCTGTCTGCCTCCATTTGTTACAGCGCACCCTCACTAGCTCTGCAGCTAAGTAGTACATCGAGCAGCCCCATGGGACCCATGCCACTTTTACTTCCCTTGCCTCAACTTTCTTGCAGTTCTTTCAGTTACCTGTCCGCTATGACGCGGGAGTTGAGATCCTACTGTCTTGCAGATAGAACACGGCTACCCACATCACCGACCACATTCATGAGTGGCGTCGACGTCGCAGCCTCTCCAAAATCAATTTAGACGACCGTATGTTCTTAGATTGGTTTCTAAAATCTCTCCTTCCTGTCATTGCCAAGGATGTGGCATCCGAATGACCCCAGTCCGAAGAAGAGGCCATCCTCAAAGCCCAACAATTTGACCTTATTTACGCCCAGTCTAGTTACCTATATTCCATCATCCCTGACTCCCCCCGTGGCAATTCCTCCCGACACGATGCGCTGGGGGCATCCCATGCTGCAGATGGCATCATTGGACGTATAGCCTCACATAAGCAACCCTTTTCCATAGCACGTCCTAGCCATGGCCCCGACCTTTCGCGGGCTACATCTCAGTCCGGAACAACCAATTCATATGCTCCCATGGCACATCACCACCATTCCCATGGACCCTCATGTCCACCTCAATGCTTTGGTCATGCATCCCCCGCTTACACCCCCCCAGTCGCACCTTAGCCATATTACCACCCACAGGCTGCACCAGCTCCTCTATCCTCTCAAGCCCAACCTGCTTATTACCCACCACAGGAAACCCCTGCGGAAAACCCAAAACCTGTTCCGTAGACATATCAACAACCCCCACAAGGTTCAGCACCTGCGCCGCCTCCACCTACTTATTATCCACCGCAGCCTGCTCCTGCACCTGCACAACCCCAGAACCCACCGGCTGCCCAAGGGCAAGTGTATGCCCAACAGAATCCGCATCAGAACCAAAATAACCAGCGCCAACAGGGCCAGCAAAACCGTGGCAAAGGCTGTAACCATGGGAACAATCCCCCTCCAGACCAAGGCGGTCAACCTCCCAATCCCCCAAACAACAATAACGCGGCACCTGCCAACCAAAACCCTGATCGACCGCCCAAACAAGCCAAAAATCCTAATTTGCGAACAAACCATCCTTGTTCTATTTGCGGGGTCTATGGCCACTACACACATGCTTTACCACATTTGGAGCAAGCTCGGCAACTCTGGACCGATGATGCCCACCGCCAAGGGCACGCGGCTCCTCAGGCGCCTCCCAACCCCCCACCACCTTAGAATCAACCCTTGGTGCTACAAAACCCTTTACTGACCCAAGGCATAGTGAACACTCAGTCGTTGGCTCACCCTCAAGGAAACACGCCACCACAACAACAAATCACTTATTCCGCTCCTGATCAACCCATGTTAGACTCAGGTACCCATCATTTGTTAATGATGTCATCCACCGATGTCAACCTTCAAACCCGTCGGAACCAATATGGCTCCACCCCTGAAGCCCCTCCCGCCGACAAAAATACTAACGCTCATCCCACTGATCAGTCGTTATGTATCCCTCCGGCTCCACTAGATGGTGCCTCCAAAGCACCTCGCTTCCCACTTCGCCGCATCAACAATAATCCCAATGCTCGCACTGCATCTAATTACAACATTGTAGATGACTTAGCCTAGTCCCCCGTAGCCATGTCTGCATTAGAGGTCTTAAAAAACTGTCCTTCACAGCGCAAGACTTTTCTCTCCGCCATAGGTGCTATTGACCCAAATGATTCACAACTGATGGCCTTCGATTTGGACCAATCCGAACCACGCCTGCCTTCCACTTTAGTGTTCCAAGTTTCTGTATCCATTCAGAATCTTGTCATCCATCGCTGGATTATGGATGAAGGTTCCTCTAAATGCGTTATGTCCACATTCATTTGGAAAAAGTTTGGATCCCCTACTCTCCAACAGTCCACCACTGCGTTGCGAGCCTACGACGGTCGTTCGGCTCAACCCCAAGGTCTCTTAGCTAATGTCCCCGTCCAGTTGGCTGGTAAAATAGTGCTCATTGACGTAGAGGTCATCAACGCCCAACTTGATTATAACCTCTTACTTGGCCGCAGCTACATGTATGCCATGCGAGCGGTTGCCTCATCCGTTTTTCGTACCATGATGTTCCCCCATGATGGACGTGTAGTCAAGGTCGATCAACTCACCTATTACGATCCCAATGCCCCCACTGCACCCGAAAATGTTCTCCCCATGGTTGAACAACCTATTTGTGGTGCATCTACCTCGTTGGTTTCCTCCGTGGGACCCAGAGTTTACTCAGATATGCCGATGACCTCAACATTCCAATCCATTCCACCCCCATCACCAGCGAATAAAATATCTGACCTATGTACCCTTTCCCACAATGCACAAACACCCAACAATAAACCGCCCTTGTTACCCAAACCACCATTGGTGCCTAGTCATATTGGTGTTACACCCATCCACACAATCCCCTTCCTATTCCCTCCCTCGGGAGTAGTAAGCACCTCGGTTATGGCTACTCTCAGCCTCCCCGGGTTAACCTTAGGACTACCCGTGTGGTATATTTCTCCTCCCATTCCCCCACCGACACCAAATGTCGTCCTACAACCGGTTCAACCCATCGCCACTACTAATCAACCACCCCCCGGTGTCTCTACTCCTTCCTCATCCACCAATCCACCCCCTATTGTCAAGAACACTAGGGGCAGAGGGCGAGGTCCACAACCATATACTACTGTACCCCCGCCCAAAACAGTTAAAAACCCCCCTGTGTTTCGTGCTCCTCCTAAATTCTTGTTGTGTGATGAGTTAGGCCATCCTACCCATCAATGTCCACAATTACCTGCATTACAAGAGCACATGCAAATGCTTGACGACGACCCCAACATCCCGGTTGTCCAACTCGATCCAACCCCTAAGCCTCGTGATAAATCACTGCGTACCAACCAACCTTGTGCAATATGCGGTATTTACGGCCATTACTCACATCACTGTCCTGATCTCCCAGATTACAGAGCAGCTCTCTACGAGATGAATAATTTGGACCTTGAGACGGCGCCCCCCACAATTGAGGAGATCCACCCCCCAGTATCCCCCTCATCCGACGAGATTAATACCATCTATATGATCTCTTCTACTACCACTCCCTCGTCAACCGATTTGACAACCCAAAGTTTCTGCAATAATGAGGAGATTCTAGAGGCTCTCACTTCCTCGGATTACCCCTGGGAAGATATGCACCATCGTTCCTACTTCCTCCCAGAAGAGTCCTCCTCCACCATAGCCACCCAATTTGCGGTTGAGTCCAAAGATTTCCTCGCCACCAAAGTTGACTGGTTTAAGGATCCCATTCCCGCTCCTGATGCCTTTGAGGAAGGTAACATGGCCAACATCTCACCCATCATCCACATCGATATCTCTGACCCACCTGGTGCTCTTGAAATCATTGCATTAGGAGCCTCCTGTAGTGAGTATGAGATCGGAGAGTACAAAAAACTTTTCCAAGAGTTCCGTGATGTCTTTACCTGGTCCTATATCGAAATGCCTGGTCTCGACCCCACTATTATGAAACACCACATTGACACATGGCCAGATGTACCCCCCGTTCGGCAGAAACAACGCCCCATTCATCCCTCAAAGCTCCCCGCCGTTAAAGCAGAGATTGAGAAACTTCGCAAAGCAAGATTCATTTATCCTATTGCATATACCACTTGGGTTTCTAACCCCGTCCCTATTAACAAGAAACAAGGCACCATCAGAGTATGTACTAAATTCCATGATTTAAATCGAGCCTGTCCCAAAGACAACTTCCCCATGCCATTTATTGACCAACTCATCGATGCATGTGCGGGGCATGAAGTCCTATCTTTCATTGATGGTTTTTCTGGATACAACCAGATTCGGATTCGCAAGGAAGATCAGTACAAGACTACCTTTACCACCCCATGGGGTACCTTTGCCTATCGCATCATGCCTTTCGGCCTTAAAAATGCTGGTGCCACCTTCCAACGGGCCATGACCTATTGTTTTCACGACTTGGTCTATATCCTCCTATTCTATCTTGACGATCTTACAGCTCGTTCCCGGAAACGATCAGACCACCTTAACGACCTCCGGCAAGTATTTTTGCATTGTCGCAAATATCAAATCCACTTGAACCCACTCAAGTGTGTATTTTGCGTTCCGGCAGGCCGGTTGTTGGGTTTCATTGTTTCCCATAAAGGAATCGTTGTTGATCCCTTGAAAGTCCAAGCCATCATAGACCTTCCCGCTCCGGCAGCTCCAGAGTCTGCAGGGAAAATCTAATTTTCTCAGACGCTTCGTTCCTGATTATGCCACCACCGTTCATGGTTTCTTACGCCTGTTTCGTACCCACATACCCTTTGCTTGGGATGACTAGGCGCAAGCTGCATTCGAAGCCCTTAAGAAATCTCTCACGCAAGCCCCTCTGATTTCCCCTCCGAATTTCTCTCAAGACTTCATCCTTTACATCTCAGCATCCGATCATGCCGTGTCCGGAGTCCTTGTCCAGGAAGACGCTGCTCGCCAGGAGCATGTCATTTATTACATCAGCCAGACCTTGTCTAGACCACCCCTACATTACCCGTATGAGGAAAGACTAGCCCTTGCTGTGGTCTTTTCCGTCCAAAAATTGCGACATTACATTTTACTCAGTCATACCACGGTTGTCACCGACTCCAACCCCATGGTCTATCTCTTGAATCGGCGCCTCTTGCAAGGTCGCGTTGCTAAATGGGTAATTATCCTCCAAGAATATGACCTCACTTTCACAACCCCTAAGATCACTAAAGCCCTCGCGCTTTCCCAACTCATCATCGATCTCCCATCCCTTTTTCTGTCCCCACAAATCTCCGATGAGTTACCCGACAATCACTTGTTCATCATCTCGTCTAATGACCCATGGTACGGTGATATTTTGTTATACCTTCGCACACAAAAGTTTCGACCCAACATAAATCATGATGGACTCCGTCGTATCCGTCACCAGGCCTCTCGATATCTCCTCTTGGGCGATGTCCTTTACCGATGAGGGGTTGACATGATTCTCCGTCGTTGTCTTACACACGAGGAAGCCGAACAAGTCCTCAATGACTGTCATAGCGGTGCCTACGGCGGACATTTCTCTGGAATGGCCACCACCCAAAAGGTCATCCGCGCTGGATACTTCTGGCCCACATTCTTTACTGACTGCATCACAGCGGTCAAACATTGCCATAATTGCCAACTTTTTGCCCCTAAGGCTCGGACACCACCCGCTCCGTTACACCCAGTTGTCACCGTTGGTCCCTTTTGTAAATGGGCCATCAACTTCATGGAATGTAAACCCTCATCCACAAATGGCCATAAGTACATCATCGTCGCCGTCGACTACTTCACCAAATGGGCTGAAGCCATGCCCACCTTCAATTGTAAAGCTGACACCACTGCCCGTTTCTTTTTTAACCATGTTATCACACGATTCGGGGTCCCCAAACAGCTGGTCTCAGACCATGGTTCACATTTTGAAGATTCCATTTGGCGCGAGTTATCCACCCTACTGAAGTTCGAACATCAATTTTCCTTTGCTTACTACCCCCAAGGGAACGGCCAAGTAGAGGCCATTAACAAAATTTTAAAAACCATCCTCCAATGCACTGTTGATTGGCATAAATCCAATTGGCATCACATGTTGTTCCTTGCATTATGGGCTTGCCGTACATCAACTAAGACCGCCACTGGTTTTACCCCGTTTCATTTAGTTCACGGTGTAGAGTCTGTCCTCCCCATTGAGTGTCAGATACCTGCCTTACACATCACCGTCGAGCTTCTCCCAGACACCTCCCCACTCGAGCAATGTCTGCTATCACTAGAGCAAGCTGACGAAGACCGTCGTGCCACCCTCCAAACCATTGAGGCCGCCAAGAACCGCTCCAAAGCTGGTTACGACAAACATGTCCACCCACGAACTTTCCGTGAAGGAGACCTCGTTCTCGCCTATGACCAAGCCCACGACAAGACAGGTAAAGGAAAGTTTGAATCCATGTGGCAAGGCCCTTACATCGTACAGACCTGCCTCGGAAATGGGACATACATTTTAACTAACTCAGAAGGTCACCCTTTGCGCAACCCCCGTAATTGGTTGTATCTTAAACGCTTTTATCCTTAAACAAACCCGCGGCCCCATTGGTCCGTATTGTACAGTTTGTTTTCTTTTTGTTTTTCACCTTTTTTACCGCAACCTTACATTCATCATTTTTACATGATCACAGATGGACCATCTTCCACCTCATTACATTGGCTTCGCCGATGGAGCGAGCCATTGGTCTCCAAACCTGGCCTCTGTAGCATGGGTCTTATATTTCCCTTCACATGAGTTGATCCACCTCGACGAAATGTGCATAGGTGCCGCTACCAATAACCAGGAGGAGTATGATGCTGTGACTGGTCTCCTGACCATTGCCCTTTAGATGGGCATATGTCACCTTCATGTGTTCCTTGACTCCCAGCTACTTGTCTCCCAGCTCAACAACTGCTACCAGGTGCGCGATCCCTGCCTCTTTAGAAAATTCCTGTGCACAAAACAACTCAGCCGACAATTTGAATCCATAACATTCACCCATGTCCCAAGAGCTCAGAATAGTGTCGCAGATCAAATGGCTAACAACATCCTAGATTGGCATATCAATCACACCATGTAAAACATCCATCATGCATCATCATCCCATATCATCTCATCAAAAATATATAAAAACCCAAAAATATTGTATTTCCAACAAGGGGCATCCACGTGCCTATCATCACATAAATATTTGCATCCATGTGCAAAAACATAAACACATTACTATACAGGGGCATCCACGTGCCTATCCTACATACATAAGGTTGCATCCATGTGCACTACGTAACATACAAATGCATAAGGGGCATCCACGTGCCCATCATCCTACACTACTTGCATCCATGTGCAGTACAAACACATAACAAACCACAAGTGCATCCACGTGCGTACATTCCATCATAATCGCAAAAGATGCATCCATGTGCATATATATATCAAAAAATAAATGTCAATGTTCTACACATGTCCTGAGTACCTCAGCACTCAGCTATACAAAAAATGTATATACATCGACAAGCCTCATAGAATACAAGCCGTACGCTACAAAAAACCCTGAGTGTCCATGCACATCGGGGGGGAGTCCCCTGTACTCCCTACTGAGAGTCATATCCTCCATTGCTATCTACATCGACAGCTTCCGAGTCCTCACCCCGTTCCTCCTTCGGAAGCTCCTCATCCCCTGCCAGATCATGTGACCGACCCCTCTCCGCCAAAATGGCCGCCCGGATCGCGATCGATCGAATATCCCATGGCACCCCGAGACAGTCCTGAATCACCTCCTGATCCAAGTCCCCCCACCCATCATCAGTCACTCCAACCAACAAACGATTGAGCAACACCCGTACAAACTCCAGAGTCCCCTCAACATCCCATCGACACACCCCCTCTCGGCCTGGCAAGGTTGGTATCGCTACATGACCCCGGCGCCTTATGTGTCCTGGTGGTGGTCTCGGTCCCGTCGTGCTGATTGACTCGTTTTTTTTTTTTTTTCCGCATCGTTTTTTGAGCATTTTTCTAGACACCACTAGTCGCCTCAGTTTGCATGCCACTTCGGCTGCTCTCCGTTTTTGATATACTTTATATCATCGGATTCATTTTTCCGAGCCCGTGATGATGCTTGAGATCATTTCTCACTCTCACCCCCAGATTTTTCGGGTATTTTTTCCAAAACGCGCCCCGTCACTTCGGTTTGCGTGCCACCTCGGTCGTTCCCCGTCTTTGACACTTTTTATATCTCCGGATCCAGTTTTCCGAGCTTGTGATGATGCTTGATATCATTTCTCTCTCTCACCCAGTACAATTTCAACATTGTGTCCCGACACTTTACTGCCTTGGTTTGTGCGCCACATCGGCCGCCATCGGATTGTTACACATTTTTACATGAGCCAGTAACTCCACTCATACTTCAATCATTTCGTTATTTTGCCACCATTCATTATCCCGCAAAGAGGCCCACCAGTGTTCCCCCCTACCCTCATTCTTGGTCATCATCAATGTTCCTTGATTGAGCACTTCCTCCTTGCCTGACCATTCCTTTTGTTCGGTATAATTTTATCCCTTTTTCGGGCCGGACAAGTCCTTTACGAAAAAGGCACTTAGGGACTTTCTGTTAAGCTCTTTTCTGACTCCTAAAACAATGAAAAGATCACCGAGCAATCTTGCTTCCTTTCATGCTCATTAAAGTACCTGAAAGGGCGTCTATCTGGTATAAGTTTAACCCTTTTCCGGACCTGGTAGACTAATTACGAAAAAGGAATACTCTAGTTACACCAGCTAGAATAGTTCTTCATTGCATCCTTTTATGCTTCTTCGGGCCTTGGAGACTAACACACAAAAAAGTAACCCCCTGGAGTCTTCTTATTGCTTTCAGACTCTCTAAAATTGAAAGCAACCACAAGCATGAACTGTCCTGGGCTCGTACAAATCCACACGACAGTACCATTCCATTATTTCAAAGTCTTCTTATCGCTTTTACACTCTCTAAAATTGAAAGCAACCACGAGCATGAACTGTCCTGGGCTTGTACAAATCCACACAACATTACCATTCCATTATTTCAGAGTCTTCTTATCGCTTTCAGACTCCTTAAAATTGAAAGCAATCATGAGCATGAACTGTCCTGGGCTCGTATAAATCCACATGACAGTACCATTTTGAACACACTTCTTCTAGTTCCTTAACCCATGAAGAAGTTCCCCCCGTTCCTCTTGGCACTATGATCGATCATCTCGGCAGCACCCCCAATCAGGTCGCCTTTGTTCAGAGTATTCTGCAGTCTCCTGCCATTTTATACCAACTTGAGTATCACTCATCCCAGTCACCATCCTTGGTCCATTACAACTATGATCCCTCTCCCACCAATCAGTTTCATATGCTGCCCGATCATCCCCGCCATCATACTCTGAACAAAGGAAGTTTGAGTCCCCCCACTCTACTTGCCCAATTATTCCCTACCCCCACAGTATGTCAGTCATACCATCAGTACTCTCACACTCCGGTTCTCCACCTCGTGCTCCTATCAAGGAAACATCATTGCCTTTCTAGTTGCAAGTCTCCCTCCGTCGACGACAGCCCATCTATTCTAGAGGATAGACCCAGAGGTCCCTGCGCCTTGGACTCATCACCATTTGTGGTGAATGCCTATGGGCCATTTTTGAGAGGAGTCATCAGTGCCTCTCCGAGTGGCTGTTTCTCACATGCTCAACTTCAACACCTTGATCGCATCGTTGAGAATCGTGCAAGGTATATATCCCTTCAGTTATTGGTCGAAGACCCCAGATTTCCCCCGACTCTAGCACATTGGTGAGTCACTTCGGAACGCCTAGTTATATATTCCCATGGATGTCTGAGTTGTGTAGGCGATTGTATTCGGAAGCCATCCAGTTATATGCTTCCTTGAGTACCCAGTTTAGTTCCAGTTCAGTGTACCATGGAGGGTATGACTCCCAGTCACTATGATCCAACAGCTCATCAGTTCCTCTGGTACCACACTCAACAACACTATTGTTATTCCAGTGTATCAGTTCTTTAGCTCAGACATGGTCAGGCCAACAGTATGTCCCAGATTTGTGTCCCCTCTGGACCCTTATGATGTACACAATGGTTCTCCATGTATCCTTCAGGCCCCCATTGTTGGGCCTCATTGTTATTATTATAGATCTTGATACGAGCATGGGTATGCCCGCCTCGTCCATATATTGAGATTCTTCCCCATTCCATATTTGAGGCCATGTATATTTCAGGTCCCCAGTTTTTGGACCCCCTTGTTATTGTTCTATATCTTGATACGAGCATGGGAATGCCCGCCTCGTCCATATATTGAGATTATTCCTCATTCACTATTGAGGTCATGTACTTTCAATTTTTTCAGTTTGTTCGGGACCATTGTTCCAGGCTCTAGTTCGTTTCTTCTCCTCTCCTCATCCCAGAAAAACCATAAAAGACTTATGATGTCTATCGGCCATACGATGAGCTCCTGCCCTCACACATTAGGGGGCAATCTGTTAACACCCAAAAAGTGCTCACTACCTCATCTCCCTCATTACATGACTCATTTGTCCATATTTCCTACCATATTTGCCTCCAAAACTCTAAAAACCCATTAAAAAGCCTCCAAAAGGTCAAACAAACCATTAAAAAGCCTCCAAAAGGCCAAAAAACTATTAAAAAGCCTCCAAAAGGCCAAAACCCCCCTTTTTTCCCCCAAAATAATGTAAATTCCTCCCAAAATAGCAAAAACCCTCTAAAAAGGGAATACAAAATACAAAAACGAGGAAAAAGAGGGAAAAAAGGAAGCAAAAACCCTATACAGCTGACCTAAACCATATGGTGCCCAAAACCATGGGTCAACACTCCACCACTAAAAACCTATAAATAGGTGATGGAGGCTCCCCATTTCACATCCACAATCATCCCTATCCTTACGCTACTGAAAATTCCCTTGAAACCCTATCTCTCCATTTGGAGCTAATTCTTGAGAACTCTTTTGGCCCCATTTCCAAAACATATTTGGAAGAAGGAGAAGGAACAACACTGGAGCTTGGAAGCAACCCTCTTGGATTGCTACAAAGGCTCCACCAACTTCTACATCTGAGGTAATTTTTAATACAAAAAGAGAGATCTTCACCATATTTTCATGTTTTATTATTTATGTTAATGCTCATGCTAGGTTAAAATTCATATTGTTTTACTGTTTTTATTTACTGTTTATTGAATTGCTACTAAGGAGGCCCTTCTCCTTAGTAGGTGCTCATTTGCACAAGCTAGGGTGAAAACCCTGGCTACAACATCAATGGTGATTTCCCTTGCTGTTGTTAACAATACACATCAATGACCGGTAATCAAGTTGTTTCTACCATGTTCGAAATCAAGACAGTGTAATCACATGGTTAGATTCGTATCATTGCGGGTTCAACTTGAAGACCCTGGGTTAACTCATATATTTTACCCAGGTTGCGATGGATATTTTTTTAGTCATATCACACAGATCCACTTTGTATTGGTTGTGGATGTGTTATCATCTGATCATGGATCTACGCTTGTGTCTAGTAGCCATGATTGTGTTCAGTCAGTCTCTATTGTCATGGATCTACAATGTATTGGTCAGTTGTTCTGCAGTAGTATCTTCCAACCAATGATCCTTTCCTTTATTCCTTTCATTTGCTACAAAGCATTTCACCTATTTTATTTTACCAGCTTCATGCTTTGGGGGGAATTCTGTTACGCCAAAATCTCATTATCATGATTCATGTATAGCTCCTTGCCTTAATACCTAAATTTCCTTGGCTAAAACACTATGAGAAATGTTGTTTTCCTTCCCTTTCCATCTTTTTTTGTCACCCCGACGCACCTTTCCTTTGAGAAAGGAGCGTCGAACCCTTGGTGGCGCACTCTGCACCTTAGCAGAGCGCGTCAGTGATGCATGCTTCCTTTTTACAAAGTGCGGTGATCCACTTCTAACGTAGGTTTCCTTCCTGCAAGGTGCGTCGGGTTTTGTTGAATTGGATAAAAGGAATCTTCGAGCGACTTCTTGAAGCTTGGTGACATGGAGGCTTATCCCTAGATGCTAGGAAACCTGCCACTCGATCCCCTAACCTAGTGTGGTTATCCCTTAATCCTCTCCCCTAAATACTCAACCTATTCTATCCCTTTAGCCTTATAAATATGGACCCTCTCTCCATTGTAAGGGAGAGGAAGGACCATAGTACTCTTATGCTGGTGAAATTCTTCTAGGTGATCCTCATTCATCCATTGGGAGGCAAGAATTCTATATTGGAGGCTAGGATTGATGGATGGAAGTTGCAACGTTAAGGCTTGGGTTGTCACATTTATTCCCTATGTACTTCTATTTATTGCATTAATACAAGTTCTTTCCATAAGTTTTGTTGTATTGATAATACTTATGATTTTCCTCGTTAACTGTTAATCTAGATCAATTCATGTTTATAAGCTTTTAGTACTTGTACGTTTCCACTTTCTTGACATGGTTTTGCAACTGGATATTTGAAGACTTTATAGCTTGGAGCAACAAGGAGAAAGGAACTACAGACTTGAGGTAAGCCACATATTGACCCATCTAGTATTTGTATTGATCTACGAAAGTAACTGGTATTGTGTATCTATTTGTTCTAGATCCACTTGGACTAGGGAGATCTGTTTGTCCGCTCATGTATATTGTCCATAAACAAATCCACAGAATCAGGGGAAGAAAAAAGGTAAGAAAAAACCAAATCAAGGGGGTAGTCCCCCTCCCCAGCAAAACCAGAATACAGGTGATCCAAATACAGGGACAACAAATCCACCCAAACAAAGGAATAACACCCCCCTGAGAACCAATTATTGCTGCTCCATTTGCATAGATTATGTTCATTATACACATCATTGTCCTCTTATCCCCGACTGCCAACAGTCAATAGAAGAAAAATAAGACGACGAAAAACACTCCTTAGGAAGAAAATCCTTCCTAACAAAAAACCATCATGTTACAACAACCCTTTGCTAATCAAGGGGTAGTCACACAAAAACAAGACCCTCGCCTTCCCAGGGACGATTCTTTCCAAAATATCTATACATTGGAAGTAAACATTTAGACACGAACTGGAGGTTATGACGACCCTTCCACCCCCAAAGTGGAAGATGCTCCTATCCCCTCGATGGGACCTCTACCGATACCACACCTGAATACCAAACAAATCCCACGGATCCCAAAATTTCCACTTCGGCGTACCCCTAATAACCCTCACATCGAATCCGCCCACAATTACAGTATTGTGGATGACTTGGATCAATCCCCTGCAACTATGTCCACATTACTAGAAGTATTACAGTCTTTCCCGACATAGATAAAGGCATTTCTCAATGCACTTGGTTTTGCCGACCCTTCTTACTTGCACCTCATGACCTTTGATCTCGACAAAGGTGATCCACAACTACCCTCGTTATTCGCATTTCAAGTTCCAATTATTGTAAAGAACGTCATGATCCATCAGTGCATCATTGACGAAGGCGCATCCACTTGTGTCATGTCTGCAAAAGTATGGAAATGATTAGGATCTCCTGAGCTGGTCCCCTCATCTATTTCTCTTCACGCATATGATGGGAGACCATCCCAACCAAGAGGATTGTACCAAAATGTCCCCATAGAGATGGGTGGCAAGATGGTTATGATCGATATCGAAGTAGTCGATGCAGAACTTGAATACAACATCCTCTTGGGGCGTAGTTACATGTACGCCATGAAGGTGGTTGCCTCCTTAGTCTTCTATATCATGATATTTCCCTTAAATGGGAAGGTAGTTACCCTTGACCGACTTAACTACTATGACCCTAATACCACAAGTAATCCTGACAATGTCCTACCGACTATACCAGGTGATGATCAACCAATGTTGACATTTCCCTCGGTATGTACAAGGCTCCAATTTGTTAGGAGCATTTATGGTACCACCACCTAATATCCCTACATCGACCGTTGGACTAATGTGCACAATATTCACCGCTGAAAATGGCATTGCCTCCACCTCAATATCATCATCAACACCACCACTGAGTCATGGCATTGAACAAACATTGTACACGCAACGCCGGTTATGGATCAGTTAACTCTACCTGGGATAACTTTGGGAATCTTAGTGTGGTACCTTACACCACCCTTCCCAGAGATGGATTCCAAACCAATCACCCATTATGACTTTGTCCCTATTTCATCTAGTATGGCTGCAAGGCCAGTAACACGTCTAATTACGACAACCCAACCTATGACATCCACAACTTCACCACAATCGCTCGTCACTAAGACCACCAATGGGGGAACCAAACAACCGAATTTGAAAGGTCCCCTATTACCTAACCCAACATCTAATTCAGTAGAAACTATGAATCCTAAACTAGGGGGCATCAACCATCAGGAGTTAAAATCCCCATTTATGATCAATACTCCCAATCAAAGGATCACACCACCATGTTCTCTTTGTGGAAAGCAATGCCACACAACCAATCTGTGTCCTACTTTACCAGAGTTAATGAATTTTCTTAACACCCTCGTTAGCATCACCCACATTCCACTGACATTAAAAGGGGATAAATACCCATCGCCCACATGTAAGTCTAGAACTCTGCGTACAAATCACACATGTTCCATATGTTCTCAATATGGGAACTATACACATCATTTCCTTGAGCTCCCTTTCTACTAGGAGTCCTTGGTAACCATTCTTCTCATCAAACCCTCAGAAGATACCTCACCTCCCTCATCTTCAGAAGAGGCCCCTATCAGCATGGGTACTATAGTAATCACGACTAGTCCCTCCCCACGGTGGGACGATTCCATACCTGACGAATAGTCGTTGTGACTTCCACAAATCCCAACCATTGTTTTAAATCATATGAACACCACCCGACTGTGTCGCTCATGCAACTTAATGTCTCACCACTCGTTCCAATGTCCTCTTATTGTCTCATTTCGTAATTTGTGTGCAACCCAAAGTCGATTGGTTGATAACCTCACCCTGTGCAGGACCACCCTTCCTATAATAATCAAAGAGGATACTGAACCAACAGAGCACAATGGGGACAACAACATGTCACATTCGTTATATACCATGACAAATATTTGTCCCCCATCACCGATTTCCCTTGAGGTGCTAGACCCCTTAATATTCCCTCAAGACGAAATCCTAGCACCCACCGCAACTTTCTCGGAGTACCTTGACATCCTGCATATCGATTTAATTTCTCTTTCTTCCCAGAATGAAGACCCTAGGTCTTCATACGAGGATGCATTAGAGGAATACATCTTCACCATAGAAAAAGAGATAATCGAGGCCATGAATTCTACCGAACCTCGATGGGAATCTTTCCATCATAGGTCTTCAGCAGTAAGCAGGAAGGAACCACACACACTCCCCACTGAACAATAATATACCATCGAGTCACAAGAATTTTTACCCCCTAGTCACATCAATTGGTTCAAAAATCATATCCCCACCCCAGATGCATTCAAAGATGGTAACGTTTCCAATGTATCCCCTACCATACATGTCGATATCTCTATCACACCAGGAGTCATTAAAAACATCTCTATCGGGGCTTCCTGCTCACCATAGGAAATTACTGATTTTACCGCTCTATTTAAAGATTTCCGCAACGTCTTTGCATTGTCTTATGAAGAAATGTCGGATCTAGACCCAACAATTTTCGAACATCACATTGACACTTGGCCTGATTCCATATTTGTCTGACTGAAACAACGCCCGATCCACCCTTCTAAGGCCCCTACAATCAAGCCGAGATCGAAAAACTCTTACAAGCCAGATTTATTTTTCGTATCGCTTATACATCATGGGTGTCTAACCCCATCCCACTTAACAAAAAGCAGGGAACTATTCGTGTCTGTACCGATTTTAGAGACCTCAATTTAGCCTGCCCCAAGGATAACTTTCCCACGTCGTTCATCGACCAAATTGTTGACTCATGT
The DNA here is from genome assembly GCA_027924585.1 of Larix kaempferi. NCBI lineage: Eukaryota > Viridiplantae > Streptophyta > Pinopsida > Pinales > Pinaceae > Larix > Larix kaempferi. The sequence continues at coordinate 13,702,157 of BSBM01000099.1, forward strand.
GCCGGTAGTGAAATGTTGTCTTTCTTGGATGGGTTTTCCGGATATAACCAGATACGCATCCACCCCAAGATCGGTATAAAACTACATTTACCACACCATGGGGCACCTTTTCCTACAAAGTCGTGCCCTTCGGTCTAAAAAATGTCAGCGCCACTTTTCAGCGAGGAATGGCATATGTTTTAAATGACTTGGCTCACATCATCCTTTCCTTTTTAGATGACCTCACAACCAAGTCCAAAAAACAATGCACTCACCTTCAAGACCTTCGTACCATCTTCATAAGATGTCACAAGTATAATATACGCTTAAACCCCCTCAAATGTGTATTTTGCGTCATCATCGGTTTCCTATTAGGATTCATTGTTTCCAAATATGGTATCACCGTTGACCTTTCCAAGGTTAAAGCCATCTTGGAATTACCAGCACCACAAAAATGACGCCAGTTACAGAGTGTCAAAGGTAAGGCCAATTTTCTCCATCGTTTTGTTCCCGACTATGCCACTCAGGCCCATGTATTTTTACGACTTCTCAAAAAATATCTTCCATTTAAGTGGGATGAGTATGCCCAAACCGCCTTCGAGGCCCTTAAAAAAGCATTATCATCAGCTCCCCTCATCTCTCCTCCAGACTTTGATAATGATTTCATCTTATATATCTCTACATTAGATTTCGTTGTAGCCAACGTACTAGTCCAACCTACCGAGAACCACTAGGAACATGTCATATATTATGTTAGCAAAACCCTCGTCGGACCTACACTCAACTACACCCATGATGAGAAGCTCTCCCCCACAGTCATCCTTTCGATACAGAAACTCTGCCACTATATCTTGCTCCATAAACAATTGTCGTCGTTGATTCCAACCCTATGCAATACATACTTAGCCACATCATTATCAACAGTAAGTTTGCACGGTGGATCGTTATCTTACAAGAATTCGAACTTGAATTTGTTATTCTCAAAAGTAAGATATCCATGGTCTTATCCAAACTCATTACAGACCTTCCCTCTACCACCACAAGCGAGTCTATTCAGGACCAGTTACCCAATGAACACCTCTTTCTCATTACGGACGAAGATCCTTGGTACGACGATATCCTCCTTTATATCCGAACCCATAAATTTTCTCCCCACTTATCCTGTGATGATCGCCGCAAAATCCGCCACCAGGCACCACAATACCTCCTCATCAAAGATGTCTTATATCGTTGCAACATTGATACTATTCTTTGGCGATGTATAACGCACGAAGAAGTTGAGCACGTTCTCAATGATTTCCATAGCAACACATGTGATGACCACCTTTCCGGATTAGCCATCACCCAAAAAATCTTACGAGTAGGATATTTTTTGGCCCTCCGTATTTAAAGATCATGTCTATGCCGTCAAGCAGTGTGCAAACTGTCAGGTCTTTTCCTGCAAAACATGGTCTCCGCCCACACCACTCCATCCAGTCATCACTGCTGGTCCATTCTACAAATGGGAAATTGACTTGATGGAATGCCGACCAGCTTCGGCCCAAGTTCATCATTATATAATCGTCGTCATCGACTATTTTACCAAATGCGCCAAAGCAATTCCCACCTTTGATTGTAAAGCGGTAACCGCAACACAATTCTTCTTCAACCACATCATTTCCCGCTTCAACGTTTCCAAACAACTCGTCTCTGACAACGGAAGACACTTCCATTACGAAACGTTCAAAGAACTATCGCTACTATTAGGATTTAAACATGAATTTTCAACTGCTTACTACCCTCACGAAAACGTCCAGGTGGAAGCTCTTAACAAAATCCTCAAAACTATGCTCCAATGTACGGTGGAAAAAAATACAACCAACTAGAACCACATGCTCTTTCCTTCCCTTTGGGATTATCGCACTTCAGTTAATACTGCCAAAGGTTTTACCCCATTTCACATGGTGCATGGTGTAGAATCCGTCCTCCCAATCGAGTGTCAAATTCCTACCCTCCAATCCGTTGTTGAATTTCTACCTGATACCCCTGCACTGGAACAATACCTATTCACAATGGAACATCTTGATGAAGAACGACGTGACTCCCTTCAACAGAATGAAGCCATGAAATTCCGCTCCAAGGCACAGTACGATCGACAAGTCCGAACACACACCTTTAATGAAGGTGACTTTGTCCTTTTGTTCAATGCCAAAAAAGATAGTAAACCAGGACCCGATAAATTTATATCTAAATGGATAGGCCCTTACGTCGTTAAGCATTGTCTCCCAAAATGATCCTATATCTTAACCGACCACAAAGGTATCACCCTCAATAACCTAGTCAATGGGTTGTACCTAAAAAGGTTTTATCCTTAATTCTTCATTACCCCACAAGTATGAGATGTTTTGGTTATATTATTTCTGCATTATCAATACCTTGTTCATGTTCTTTACTACACTTGGGTATGTGCACCGTGTGTGCAGGATATCGATCAGAACAATATGGAGCCTCTTGTTTTTTTCATTATAAGAATAAGACTCCAAGCTCTAACAACAAGGGGTCATCCACCCTACCACAGGTATCATTCTGAAACTAGTATATATACGTTATTTACCCTCTATTTTATAATGCATCTACCAATATTCCCACTGATAACCATATGGCTCTTGATCCCCTCCTTAATGTGACATCAACATCATGTTCTAGAATAGAATTTCCCCCCATGGGTGTGTGCACCATCGCCATCCATGTCATCAATTGACACCCATGATGTCGACCCCCCATAAGTCCCAGGAATCCGACCTAGCTTGAAAAGACCCTCCCTTAGAGTATCATTTTGCAATTGCGTATTTACTCCACCAAGTAGAAACTTATCAGATCCCTTGGCACATGTTATGAGAATGATTCACAAAGCTTCCTAATACCTCCATGAGCACTTTAACCTTCGTAATCACCCTCGTATCATCACCCCTGCAAAGAAACCTATGACCCCCCACCCTCATAAGCAACCAGTTCTATTCAGTTATCCTGCAGGCATACACTGCATGGAATCGTTTCATGGGGAACCCGTCTTTGCATCTACAAGATTAACCCTCACTTCATCATCAAATTGTTCCCTCAATACACCAAAAACTTTGGGGACCCCATCGATATTATTTATGTACAAACAAATTTCCCTCGTAACCTCACATTGAGGGAACACCATATTATTTCAGAAGCAACCCATGGTCGCCTTTGATCGATGTATTTGAATCTCCATATGTTCAGCTGTATCCATTTGTCTGGTTACCATTACCATTTGTTTTGCATCTCCATCAAACCCCTTTCACTTGCAGTTTGTTTCCACCAATTTCAATCTGTGTCGTCCCGAAAGAAAATATACCATCCCCACTCCCCCCTGTTTACATCGATCAAAGGAATTTATGATCCCCACGCTTATCAACTAGTCTTGTGTCAGGTGTGTCTATCCACTATTTGATTACAATATGATATCGGTTCTCAATATAGGATCCTCGTCTTATCATATACTTCAGCTCTTGTCAACGTAAAAAAACTATTTTCCGAGAGTTGTAGTAGCTGCAGTTGTACCTTGGGATCCCTTTCAATCACTATAATCGATCACCTCGAACTTAGTAGGGAGAGTCATTAGTGCTCCCTAACTAATTGGTTTCATCTATGCTCGACATCAACACATCATTGCATAAGGGGGAAACATACTTTTGAAGGTAGCAGTGTTCACATTTGGAAATCATGATAGCAGTCTATTAGGTACGATAAAGCCCTTAGGCAGATTTACATACCAAGTTTTAGTCCCCCACCACAGTGGGTTCATCATGGTCACCAACAGTTCCAATTATTCAATATTTCGCAACAACTCCAGGGGAATTTACTCTAACATGGATTGAATCCACCTTCATCCATGTCCCAACATTATAGTAGAGTCAACACCTTTGTCCTCTCTCATTGTAATCACTTTGACAACATTTCACGAGCATGGGTATGCCCGCCTCGTTTGTATAAAAACTATTCTTTATTACAGCTCCAATGGTCGTCACCAACAATCTTTTCCCATGGGATAACCTTATTTTTTCCATATATGCTTCATCCTATAGAACATGAGAGAAACATCAGAAAAACATGATGCATTATCGTCTCTATAGTACCCTCTGAACCTCATACATCAGGGGGCATTTGTTAACACCTAAAAGTCGCATACATGCGACATTTCAGAAATTCATCCAGTAAAGCGTCATCAACATAAAGAATGCATCTCACCATAGGCATCCTAAACAGATACAAAACATAGCATGAGTCCATAAGTTCCAAGAAACAATCAAGACAAAGGGTAGCACGGGTATTACATAGCTTACCTGCGCTATAGCGCAGATTAACAAAACAATGTCTGTGCTACACCCGCACAACGTTTCCTTTAAATAGTTTCTCTACTGTAAAAACGAAGGGACCACTCACTCCCAGCGGCACATTAAAGGCTCAATCCTCCCCAAGGTTCCGAATTTGGCTCCTCACACACTTGGTGGCATTAATTATCCCCCTTAGTGTACCTTGGAACTAATTCATGAAGGAGGAGAGTTTACATTTGGATCTAGTTGTTTGATGGCCCCCTCTTGGCCTATAAAAGGAAGCCACTAGCATGCATTTGATAAAGAGAAAATAGAGCAAGTTTATGCTGTTGGATTTGAGTTAGAGCTTCGTCATAGCCCACCATTTCCTACCATTGTGAGCATTCCCAAGCTTGCTTTCCACCTACCATCAAGGGGCAAGTGTTTCTCTCCATTGTTCTTCCATCTACTTAGCATTTAGTTTGGATAAGAAAGGCCTCCCTAAGGGATATTGTTGGCTTCCCTTGAATCCCTCACCTCCTAGGTGTTGTACAACTATTCCATTGGGAAATACAAGAGTGGTTTAGCATATCTTTGGTTGTTTGTGAAGTTTGCATCCTCCCCCCATCTCTTTCATTTTATTTTTTTATCAATATTTTCATGTTTGGATGTGAACTACACTAAAAATATCTTGCAGGATCACTTGGAGTAATACCAAACCACATCAAAAGGGGATCCAAGGACTGAGGCCTTGGATCCCCTTACTGAGTGGAAGAGTGCACTTGTGCAATTTTTTCTACAACACCAAGTATAAAAGTTCTTCGAAGGAATTTATCCTAAGGATCATCCTGAAATAGCCTTTGAATCTGGTCATATCCAGATCCCGAGTGGGAATACGATTAGAAAAGTTGAGAAAGATCCTCCTATACAAATCCAATCAACAATTTATGAACGAAATAATGGTGGTCACTGGTCAGCCTCCCTTATACCTTACCTTCCACATTCAGAATATGCTCCTTCACAATTGCATGTTAGATTCTGGAGCAACATGAATCTCATGCCTTTACATATCATGAAGGATATGAGGTTATAAATCACAAGACCATATGGAAATTTCTATGGCATTGATTCAAGGTATGTACAGTCATATGGTTTAATCAAGAACATGAGGGGTGATCTATTTGCATGCTTAGACATATCCATGATGATGGATGTTGTTGTAATCGACTTGCCCCCGGTGTATGGTATGTTGCTTTGTAGAAAGTGGGCAGTTGGTTTGGGTGGATATCTCATGATGGATTTGTCCTATATTTGTGTGCCCAACTCAGATAGTGCTTTAATTCATATCAACAGGGAACCTTTCATTGAGGGGCACCTGTAAGAATTTGAGGATGGGATAAAAAAAAACCCATGGGGATGATCTTCTAAATTTCGTAGGGGTTGGCATGGTTAGAAATGAAGATGGGTTAGGATTTCTTTTGGTCAAGAAGAAATTTTTATGGTCATGGATGGTCAACGTAATGATGATGAGAGAGAAGAAGTATGTAGATCATTTAGAGATGTTGATTCTTCGGAGGAGGAAAATGATCATGCAGAATTTGCAAGAAGAACAAATTATGAGATGAAGCGAGCTGAAGTATCAGAATAAATTCATAGTATGTGGAATGAAATCAATGAAGAACCTAGTCATGAAATATCTCAACAAGGAGGAGATGAGAATATTTTACTTCATATTGAATTGGAAGATAGGATGGAGCAGGTAAGGGAAGGTATGCGTATTCCTTGAACTATAAGAGAATTTCTAGTGCTTGTTGATAGGAATTTAGAGAGAGAAGAAAGGGGTATTCCTCCAATCCTTCCTTGGGAAAGCCATAATTTCCCCCCTTCTTCTCCGCTCCAATTTCAGCAGAATGAAGAAGCAGATGCTTCGCATAATGAAGGTAATGACAATGGAACAATTTTTTCCCATTATTTTGATGTCCCTAGCCAATTATCTTACCGATGCTTAGAATATGTTGAATAAGGAAGCCAAAATAGCCTTGTAGAATACATGATCCCTCCCCTAGAACACAGATGTTATCATACTATTAGGGAGATCAAGAGTAACATCAAAGAGAGTTTAGATAGGCAAATAAGTGGCCCAAAACCAAGATATTGGTGGGAAGATGCATTAGTTAATGATGCCCTTGAAGGCAAATTTTCTTTGAATAATTTAGCCATCTTTCATGAAGCTTCTCCTCCTGCAAGTATAGTGAACGAAGCTAAACCTTCTCCTTTGCATCCTCCAGGAATAAACTTTCCAATTTTCTTGCTGCCCCATGAATCACCTGAAGAAAGTAACATTCCTAGTGATCCACCTCACAATCCTACTCCCCATCCAACCTTTTTGGAAAGGGAAGATGGTAGATTTAGAGATATGGATTTAGCACCTCCAGTATTATCAACATCTTTAGATCAAGAACTTGAAGGTATGGTCATCCCAATCCCTTTTGGGGAAGGCACTAGTCATAATAATGAAAATTTCCATGTGCCTTCTCCCGTTTCGAGATATATCGAAAGAGTTTTCAGATATATTTGGACTGTGGAAGAAACTCCTAAATACATCATTTCCTCAAAAGAAAATGTCTCCAATGCAACTCCAGAAGAAATGAGAAGTGATATTAGGGAAGTTTTGATTGGAAAGGTAGCTATTCCAATAGATGGAGGTCCTCCGCATTTCAATGCAGTAACTCCTCGGAGGAACCCGAGAAGTTCTAGCCCACGTTCTCAAGGTAATGCTGATGTTTTACTTCTGCCCATTCATGATATCGAGGTTATCCTTCATCTGTTAACTGTCGTATATTCTGTCGTATATTGTCATGTGGTGATAGGTGGTGATAGGGTAATTATTCCGAATCATATTTTCAATCTTAGATCAAGAGCATCTAGTAATCTTTGGGTAGGCCCTCTCACAGTAGAAAATTTTGTGGGAAATATGTATTTTATCTCTACCGAGGATGGGTGTCGTTTTGAGCTCCCTGTCAATCAAATTCATCCGAGGGATTATATCCCTGACCTGACGTAGTTCAAACTTATTTTTCCTGATAGCTTAGGGTAGGAAACAGAATAAGCTCACTTGAGAAATAGTTAGCTTTTTCTTTTTGCTTGCTTGTTTGGGTGTGTTTTATTTTTCCTGCAAAAGATTAAAACAAAAACTTTGTTTTTAGTCAGTAGATTAGCATTTCATTTTTCAATATTTTATTTCCGCATTTTAGCTTTCTTTATATTTATATGATGGAACTAATATTCAGTGTGTAGAGATTGGTATCGCATTAGAATTATGCAGATAACATGTATATATTTGAAGATGATGCAAATGCTCAAGTACATGTTTGTGGATTTATGAGAAGGGTGTTGCTGACCAGATACTTCGAAGGTTCTTAAGTACTCTTTCCCTTACATCACTTGTCCCATATGGAGCCAGATATTATCACATACATTGTAGTTGGAGCTATCATGATGCATATCAGATTTCTCAGATCCATTTTTGTTTAGATGAGCATCTTGATCATGGGTGGTGCAGTTATTTTTGAACCAGCAGCAGCTTTCCTCCTTGTCATAAATGATCCTGCATGACTTCATTGAGATGATTCTGGTTTGTTATGTTTTATTTTACAGATGAATAGAGCAGTTGGAATATTTTTGTTCATTTTCCCATATTCAGTTACAGGTGATTCCAGAGGAAGTTATATGGTTGAGAAGAGGCATATTGCATATGGATGTTATAATGTTGGAAATATAATCCTTTCGGATTATGACTCCACTATTATTGTACATAATGTAAATATTTCGTCAGATATGAAAGATGAGGAGTCTTAGAAACTTCAACGGATCGCTTGGAATCCTAAGTCTAAGAGTCACCTAGATAATGTGTAAATAAAGGTTTTGATTGATGAATTAATTGAATCAGGGAGTTATACATGTCAATTGGTATCAGATCTGCCAGGTTGCTTCCATAACTCCTGCCTGGTGTGTAACGTCCCTGCATAGTTTTTCAGACTTCCTATTATGTGTATGTGCCCTTCCTTAGGCTCTCAGGCGTGCATTCTACAATATTCTTCTCTATTATTGTTGCAAACCCTAATCTTGGGTGCCACATTCTCCATTTGCAACCCGCTCTACTTGGAGTTAACACTTCTCTCCTGTAGTGTTAATCCGTTCTGCTCCATCGTGTTAATCCTTTGCTGCAAGTTCGTGTTGGGTGAGAGAGGCTCGTAAGGTTGGATCATGACTGTGTCCACCGTTTGCATCTAAATCCTGAAGACTGCTCGATACTTGGAGGAGCTGCACAAATAACCACGGTATTCAAACCCCGCGGCGATGTCTTGAACGACTTGTGTAAGAGTCCATAGACTACTTGTGGAGGTAAAATGATTTGTTTGTGCTGCAATATTTGTGACCGTTGGGTACAAAAAAAAACCCTAATTTCTACCCTAGAAGTTGTTGCGTTCTCTTTCTCTCATCCAGAGCTACAAACATTATTGTATTGAATCTTGTGGGAGACTGCTTGAGCTTTTCGAGATAACTGTGAGCTACAGTATTATTATGCTCCTGCGTCTTTGAAGTAGTGCATTTCATTAGCTGCAAAGGACCATGATCTTCCAAACTAATGATGATGTGACCTGTGCCCGTAGACTGAGTGGAGGTAAATGTTTTTAATGCATTTTTTTCAAACCCTAATTATTACGTGGAGGAAATTCAATGAGATAAAGGTTGTTTGGGCCTTCATTTATATATTGTGTTGAGCCTGCAATTATTTTAGTACATACTTCATTTATATATTTTAACTGAAGCTGCAATACTTTTGGTGCAGCCTTGATTTATATATTGTAACTGAGCCTGCAATATTTTTGGTGCGGCCTTCATTTAAATGTGGAGACACCCAATATCGTGGAGACTGATTTTTTTATTAATGATTTTGAAGACTGCTCGACCTCTCTTTATGATTTGTATCCAAGCTATTTGAAGTGTGGCTGATATTGGAAGACTGTTGCGCACCTTCTCTCTTATGTGACAGATTCAGTTGGATAAATAAGACAGCTTGTGGAGTAGGGAGATTCGATCTCCATATGTTGCGCCTTTGGTTTTTTTTAGCATTGATCTCAATCATTTTGTAAGACATAAACCTAGAATGCTCCTCTCCAGTGTGATGTGACCTTGCTTGAAGATCTCCTTAGTTGGATTTGAATGTAAATCGTACTATATTATTGTATTTTAACTTGTCTCAGTGAAAATTTGAGCTAGAGTAGAGGTGATTGTAAAGGGTGAATGTAATCTCATCTTCAATGAAGATTTGAGTTAGAATAGAGGATGAATGAAATGATATATAAGCTACATATCAAATGAAATTGTATGTAATAGTGCTACAAAAGTGTGTAATAGCAGTCTAGGGAGCGATGCAGAATATGACGCTTCAACATTAGTTTGTAATAAGGAGCACTTTGTAAGGGAGGGAGCGGGAATTTAAGCCTCCACCTTCATATCCTCTCCTCCATATATTGTGTTTAAAGTTGCAGGTTCAAGTCCATGATGAAAAAGATGCATTCAATGGAATCAATAGTTGGTGCTACCCCCACCGGGAAGGACATTTATCCAGAATGGCCAAGGAATATTAAGGCTACATTCATCTACAACAATCTGTGAGATGACATCTGTGAAGGAAAAACCATCCTCACCGATGAAGGCACAACCATTAGTTCTAATCCAAAACCTCCAACATCAAAGAAATAACTTGCTATATGGAAGACCAAATACAAGAAATCCTTAGCCATGATCTATGCTATTGTCAATAAAGAGGTGAGCCAACATATATTTCCTGGAAAATCTTGTTTTTTGAGGCTTTAAATACATTAAAATATCTGTATGACTCACACTCTGAAATGGAAGTGATTCAACTAATGTTAAAGCTATTCAGTCTAGATGTAAAGGATAATGATCCTATGCTGGTTGCATCTGAGATCATAGAAATCATGCACAATATTCAAGCCTATAGTGTGAACCCATACCTTCCACCTGCAACATTTGTAAATTCCCTTTATCCTACTCACTCCAACTATCTTGAATCAATGCAAGCAAGTGACAAGTTTAAAGACCTCACTTTTGACACCCTCGAAGAGAAGATTGCAGACAAAGAGAAAGAATTTGGAAAGAAGACAAGTGAGCATACTAGAGAATCTATTTGCTTTGATCATAAAGAAAAGAACAGGTACAAAGACCCTCCCAAGGGAGAGAGCAACAAAAAAGGAAGTGAAAGAATAAGTTTCAGAGGCAGAGGAAGAAGAAACAACTCAAGTAAAATATCAGAACTGAAGTGCAAGCGACGTGGGAAGAGTGGACATGAAACATATCAGTGTTGGGATTCTTGGGACTCCATCAAAGGAAGACATAACCAAAACAAAGAAGATAAGAATAAAAACTAAGAGGCTGTTAAAGCCCATGATTATGCTCATTGTATTGTTGCACATTTGTAATCTTGGAATTAATGAAATGACTTCTCTTTCATCTTGCAAAGATTGTTGGTTGCTTGATACTAATGCAACATCTCACATTACCTTTAGAAAATATTGTTTTGAAGAACTGAATGACATTATAGATGGCATAGTGTACTTTGTCTACAAATCTAGCCTCAAACCACGGGGAATTGGATCAATCAGGCTTAAGTTGCATGGATTCCCTGATTTTATGTTAAATAATGTTCTCTATCTAGCAGAGTTGCAGAGAATCTTGCTATCCTTAGTGCATATTCAAAAACAAGGCCAATCCATCTACATCTTTGATGGAATTGTTGATATAAGAAAGTCCTTTGACAACAAGGTCATCATGATCGGTTATGAAGATTCATAGTTTTTTAAATTGAGGGGCTCTTCTGCAAGAGTTCAAAACTTTTCCCATCTCTCTCAACATGAAGAAGGTAATATGTCATCTAGTTTACTAAGGCATTCAAGATTTGGTCATCTGAATTATAACAATATTTGTTTGTTAAGAAATAATGGTGTATTTGATTTTCCCACCATTCCTAAGCAAAAGAACAAATGTGATGCATGCATACTAGGAAAACATAGTAAGCGACCATTTCAAGAGTCTAAATTTAGAGCATGTAGAAAGTTAGAGCTAGTGCACTCTGGCTTATGTGTCCCCATTCCAATTCATTTTGCAAATGGTAATAAGTACATCACGACCTTTGTGGATGACTATAGTAGAATGTGTTGGGTATACTTGTTGAAGACAAAATATGAAGCATTTCAATCTTTCAAGAACTTTCATGCATGGATAGAAAATCAAGCACAAGTACATATTGGTACATTTCAGTATGATAATTGTTAATAATATACTTCTAATGTTTTTGAAGAATATCTTTGCAAACATGGGATTACACATCAAACTTCAGTTCCTTACAATCCTCAACAAAACAATATAGCATAAAGGATGAATAGAAGTTTAATGAATACAACATGTTCAATGATGTTTTTCAAGAATGTGAAATTGATGATTTGGGGTGATGTAGTAGTATGTGCAACATATTTGAGAAATAGAATTCTATCTCATGCTTTTGAAGATAAGACTCCACATGAAATGTGGTTTATCCACCTTCCTTCGGTTAGGAATCTCAGGGTTTTTGTTTCCACCTGCTATGCCTTGATACCAAAAGAGAAAAGAAACAAGCTTGGTGCTAGAAGTCGAAGATGCATTTTCTTGGGGTACTCAGAAACCTCCAAGGCATGTTGTCTCATATTGAGGTGTCATTTTTTTTGAAACTAATAAAAATGACCAGTCTATTGAAAGACAACTTGATTGTTTGGAGAAGCTTTCCCATCTAAAGACATATTATGAATTTGATAATGAAATTCCACATCTTGAAGGGGGGGTCCCTATCTTGGAGCAATCCATGTAATTTCCTTTTGAAGAAGCACCAACACCCCCTCATGAAGAAAATCGGGAAGAATGATTTCTTGCCACTTCACCTAAACAGGAGACTCAACTGGATGATGTGATTGAAAGAATTGGAATATTGAACCTTGAAGAGAATGAAGCACCACCATGTAATACCCCCATTTTGACCTTTAGGATATTTTGGGCTATAATGTAAATATTGTATGGATATTATGTATGATTCCTAGCGTGGAGCTCAAGGCCAAGGCCCCGCTAGTGAATGCTCGACCTTAAAGAGGCAAGTATTGGACATTATGCTACCCATGTGCTCGTGAACCATGGCGATTGTAAATATGCATTTTAATATAAATGCCCACAACTAGCTATGCAATGCAACAAGAGATGGGGGCATGATATTTACAAGGAATTGGGAGGGAAATATTCAAACCCTTGAGCCAATCAAGTCAAGCCAAGTGTCAATGAGAGAACCCATGAACCCTCAACTATCCATGTTGACTTTTGTTCCCAATCATTCATTTCTCCCAAGATTTGGTTGAGGTAGTTAATGCCTTGGGGAATGGAGAGGTATGGCTGTCCAAATTCGAGTATGGGCAAGCCACCCTTCCTAGAATTTTGTGTTTGGCTTCTTGGGAAATAAAAGAGCCATGAAATTGCCCCCAAGCCATTATTCACCCATCAGTTTTGTTCTCTCACGAGTTTGGAGCCGCCTGTGCGTTTTTCTCCATGGATTTCCTGTGTTATTCTTCTTTTTCATAGCTGGGAAGGGCGCTTTTGTTGTGGCTAACAGTGGGGAAGAAGGGAAAATGATTTGGGGGTTTTACAGAGGCCGTTTTGGCCCACTGTATGCTCATACATCTGTGGGAGAAATCGGTTTTCTTCCCTGGGGTTGATTCCCTCTTCCCACAATCTGTTTTTGGGTGTGCAACGATTTGGGGAAGACCCATAGACCGTATTCTGTGAATCCCATTGTTGAAATGTGTATCCATGCCCAATTTTGAGTTGTTGTGTGTAAATGAATGTTGGGGTTGAGATGGGTATCCATTTCTTTGGGCTATGCTAAGCTTGAGAGTCCCCTTTTTTCTTATAGATATCATGCCCAACTCGGGGGTGGTCTATGAGTGCTGAAAGAATATAGCTTGGGAAGAGACCTATGGTTGGGTGGAACATTGCAACGACATAGCTAGTTGCTTGGGACAACATTACAGTGAGATAAGTATAATTTCTTATGGGTATTTACTTCTACATTGTTTTAATTAATGGATGGTTGTTCTTGTCATGATGGACACATGTGAAAGGTGTGTGGATTATAATTTATTCCGCTGTGCACATTTGATTTGAATCGCATCTGCACACATATTTATTTTTATTATACTGCCATTTGCTTTGTTTATTAATGGTGAAATGGGTAAGTTCTATAAAAGCCCAGGTTTATGGGTATCATGTTCCCTTCCTTGCATTATTCAGATGGGAGGGGTTGTGACAGATTGGTATCAGAGCTTATGGTTCAACACTGTGGCTGTTGGGCCTTTCATAGAGATTTAAATCATTGCGTGTATATGTATTTAGTATTTGGAATTAAAATGCATTAAAGAAACCTGAATATCTCATGGATTCTATTTGTTTAGGATGGGAAATCATTCCCATGACTGTTTTAGGAATTATTCCAAAACTGCTTGCATTGATTTCATCTTATGAAAGTGAGGAAGGAGGGAGAAAATCCCTTTTCAAGTTGGATGCTTGCTTTACATTGTTTCCAATTCAGTAGCATTTTGTTCTGTATTTGTTTGCTTGCCTCCATGGAGGAGGTAAAGGAGGCACAACCTCTTGCTATCTTCATAATTGTTTTATTTTTGACATGGAAGAGTTGCAATTTCTTGAAATACTTTTACTATTTTGTTCTAGGCGAGTATGATCTGTAAGTGGCTTACTCTGTAAAGAAAAGAAGGAAATATTTCAAAAAAATTCTAATTGTTTTTGAAAAATTTTCTAAGTGTTTTTGGAAATTTTGCCTAAGGCTGTGGCGGCGGAAATAATGTTAAATTTTGCGATGCAACAGCGAACTTAATGTTAAATTTTGCGACGCATGCACAACGAAATTAACTTTAGATCCACAAACACCGGCGGCAGTTTTAACGTTAAGATCCGCGACACCGCGGTGAAATTAATGTTAATTTCTGCGATGTGGCGGCAAAAAATAACGTTAAGATCCGTGAACACTGGCGGCAATTTTAATGCTAAAATCTGCGGCGCACGCGGCGAAAATAACGATAAAATCCACGACAACGGCAGTGAATTTTATCTTAAATTCCTCGACAACGGCGGTGAATTTTAGCTTAAAATTCCGTGACACGGGTGGCAAATTTTAGCCTAAAATTCCGCGACACGGGTGGGATTTTTAGACTTAATCTTCGCGACACGGTCGGAGGGGAATTCAATAAGTCCACCAAACGGGGAAAATACAACAGCTTTTCACTGAGGTTTTCAGGTGCCGAAAATGGAAAATCGCCATGAAAGTTATGCGCCAGATTGCGCGAAATCAAAGGATTTACGAAGAAAAAAAATGAGGGCGCTGCCCTCGACCTTCCCTACAGTGGCGAGCCACAAGAGGGCAAGCCCCCTTGACCCCCGTCATCCCCCGGAGACAGTGGTTGAAAGTGTGAAGTCCATTTTCTATGCTTGGAATGAGAAGCAAGAATTGCATAGGAGGTTTGTGGAAGCCATATTAAGAGTAATTGACTGTAATATGCATTGTGGAAGAGCAATGGGAGCATTGAATTGACTGTAATATGCATTGTGGAAGAGCAATGGAAATTCCTCACCTTAAACTATTTCCATTTATAGCATAATAATTGCATGTTTGAGGAAAATATAAAGAATGAACGTTATGAACGCATGTATATATTGAATTGATAATTCGTGAGAAGATCATAGCTAATGACTGCTTGTGTGCATGGTAGAGAGCCCATGGAATTGGATCAACTATGATGTGGAAGAGGAAATTCCGTGCTACAATGAGGAAATTAAAAAGGGAGAATTGCTTAACTCCTCTCTTACTATTGTATTTATATTCCCTGAGTTTTATATACTCAAAATTATGGCATAGGGTTGTTGGAAATGAAAGAGAGTAGCAGATTAAATATGAATTAGTGTGCATGATTAAAGAGTCATTGCATAGTGCATGTGAATTGCTTATGCATGAGCATGATGTTGCATATGGGTAAAGGTAGTGAAGTTACACATGCAATGGCCGATTAATGGTATTGCCTATGGTTGATGACAGTTAATGATGTCGATAATGGTTGTGTGAATCAGACCATAGAAGCATGACTGAAAATGAAAGAGATTAGATAGATAAGATGAATATACACTAGATGGCATATTAATAAACATTGCAAAGTGCATGTGAAAATGTTTTGAATATATATGATGTTGCACATTGGTAAAATAGTGAGGTTTTACATATGCAATGAGCCACTTGAGATAATTATTGTGGTTTCCAATAATTAGTTGTATTTGCATTGGTTATAGGACCAAAGACAACCAAAGCATGGCTAAGGATGTGGATGATGATTGTTGCATACGACCAACAACCTTATGAGGAAGTGATGGTGCAACAAAACTATGATCACGAGGTTGGAAAAAGGACTGTGAAGCCTTGGTAAGAGGCCAACTAATCAAGTAACATCAAGCAATGTTAATGACAGCCATGCATATAATGGTTATTTGTGCTTCATTACATGAATGTTGAAAGAGGATTTGGTAAGATCCCTTTAACTATGTTTAAACTATGTTGAATTGTTTGCATGTGAGACTGAGTGCCTGAATGTGAATATAGTCCTACCAAGTATGGTCAGGTGTGGGTAAGTGAAGGCAATAAGCCTTACACCCTATAGTTTCTTAGAAACCTCAATGCATTCATAAGAAATTATACCATGCCATTTGTGTATGTTGGTTGTGAGTTTAACAACCCAAGCAAGTGATGACTTATGGACCTGCCTTGGTAGTGAATGTTGTGTGTGGCAGTCATGGTTAGGCCATAGTATGTTTGAATGCATAGTATTCGTGAAGTAATGCAAGGTTGCATTGAAGAGATGTGCATTGAAACATTCTCTAAACATTGTGAATGTGCATGCATAAGGTGTAGGTGCACATGTTGAGATGCATTGTGTGAATGCATGGTTGTGGTGTATGTTTCATTACAATTAGATAATAGATGAAATGGTGAACTATTATCAATCCTGAGAGCATTTTAAGAGCTGTTGTGGATGCAGGAGAATGATTGCATGAAGAAGGTAGACATGTTGATGGGATACCAAGAGTGCTCTATTGAAAGGACATATTTTTATGGATACGAAGTAATGAGTATCTAAAGCTTCCTTTAAATTGCATAAATGATGAGACTATGTCTTGCAAATTCTATTATGATAAGGATGCCTATATATATATATATATATATATATATATTTCATTGCATTCCAAATATTAACAACTGAAAGTGTTTGAGTTATTGAGCGTTGTAATTCTGAGATCACTTCAGTGACTGTTGCAGCAATGAAATAATATATGCATAAGGATTTACAAAGTGTTTGGTTGATTGAAGTTTCAGATTCCAAGTAGATTGTTTTGGGCATGGCAATGTGGATAAGTCCATGATGAAGATTGGAATATACCATGTGCAAGAGCCAAACCTCATGAGAAGGGTCTCATGGTTGTAAAAATAGTTTATGTGCAGAACAAGTTGTCAATTTTGGACTTCTAGATTTCAGATTTGAGAATTTGCTTATAATTGTTAATCACCGTTGGCTTGCATAGAACTGTGTCAGGAGGACGTGTTGCAAGTGGATGTTCATGTTATAGTAGAAAGTATAAAACCATAATGGGAAGATGGGTGCCACTTGCAAGGGACAAGCCATATGATGATAACCTCATGACTAAGCAAGTCAATTTCTGTAGTAGACAGAATTGCAAATTCATGATTGAATTTAATTCTTAATGCCATTGATTGGCTATGAAACAGTCAAATTTGAATTTTACTGTTAAATATTGCTGATTGTTTGGCTATTTGATAAGTGTTCCAGGAAGACACGTTGCAGGAAGACCATGTGCGATGGCCTGTAGAAGCCAAACTTCATGGGAAGGACCCCATGCTTTGGAAATGGGTTTTGGATGAAACGCCATTGCATATTTTAAGGATGACATCTCCACTGAACTGCATGTTGGAAAGCCATGTGAGTGATATGGTGAAGCTATGCCAAGAAGGCATGTGTGGGTTATGAAACGTGAAAAGATTGGGGTGGAAAACCGAAGGACTGTTGACTCAGAGAAGGGAGGCCCATTCTTCTCAATGAAGAGAGAATACATCTGAAAAAGGATAAGTATTTTGTAGCCCTAACTAAGGATATACACATCTAGTTATTATGTTTAATATGCAGAGCATGTTTTATTATTTCATTATTATTCCAAACTGCTTGAGTGAGATTAGGACCTACATGGTTCACATAGGAAAGGGGTGCACACCTTTCGGGTGTTGGGTTATGATAGGGTTTTCAATATTGACTACACTCCAAGGGAATGGACGCATTCCTGGTGTTTCAATACTTGATAGAGAATGTTATGAATTATGCTTCAATTTTAGAGCAGCAATACTAATGAGTTTGCTTATCCATCCTGTGTTTTCAGCTAAAATAGATGCAATTTGGGGCTGCACACATAAGAAGCATAATGGAAGGTTGTTATGAAGGGTTGTTGCATACTTAATAAACCTAGTCAGTGCACTGGTTTGGCATTATTTACTTGGATGTTTTGGGTGTTGTGAAGGTTGTTATGAAGGGTTGTTGCATGCCTAATAAACCCAGTCATTGCATTGGTTTGGCATTATTTGCTTGGATGTTGTGGAGGTATTGATGAAGGGTTGTTAAATGCCTAATAAACCTAGTCAGTGCACTGGTTTGGCATTAATTACTTGGTTGTTGTGGAGGTATTAATGAAAGATCATTATATGCCTATGGATATGTAGTAGAGATTTGACCTATAATGGTCAGTGGCGTAGTTTCCTTCCAATGGTTGATGACCCAGACGAATGTGCTAGCTCGACAATGGAGAGGGCCAACCAGGTATGGGACTGGTTGGACACCACAAATGCTTGGTAAACCCAGTCGGCGTGAAGGTGTACTGGTTGGGAATTAAACATCCACCCCACAGGTGATCCAAGGCTTGTAAAGCAGAGAAGGAAACCTGTGGAGTAGCAAGGAACTGCCCAATACATATAAGTATTTGATTTTCATTCATTTTTGGATAATGAAAATTTCATGAACAAGTCTTATGACAGCCAAGCTGATACACTGTTGTTTCTTTGTTGGAAACTTTGGTCTTTGCAGGAAAGCAAGAAACCCCGAAGGCATCCTAGGGATGCATTTGGACACGTGACTGCCCTAGAAAGCTCAGTATGAGCAGCAATGATAAGAATGGTGCTAGTGGAAATGTGTGGGAGTCTTAGCAGCCAAAGGTTCTGTAGAAAAACCATGGGGAGGAGATTCCCTGATGGAGAAAAGCCTTAGACAAACCTTAGACACTCAGTGTCATAGCCCAGAAAGGGAAATTCAAGCATTCACATTAAACTGAAAGAGGCTAACGAGCTTAGAACTACAGTGATGGAGTGGCTACGGATTGGAACAAGAATAAGAGGGGGGAAACTCTTACTCTTCTCTTTCCTTTTGACTGATGCATCTTAGAAACAGAAAATTGTTGAATGCATGTCATGACTGAAAGTCTATTGTGTTTATTTGCTTAAAATAAATTGTGAATGCTGAAAAAGCTAGTTCCCTGTGAAAGGATGAACATGAATGAGTTCATATGTATGTTGGGAAAGCATGAAAAGTGTGGAAGTCTCATGAATAAAGCATGGGCATTCCATGTCAATTGGGAAATTAATTGACTAATTTTAATTTTTATGTTATGCTTGGCCTAACAAAGATTTGCAATAATGAATTTCACAGGTGAGAAATTGAATGCAATTGGTTGCGGCTGTTACAAACAAACAAGTGGTGCTAGCAAGAAAGTGAGGAAAGTTGTGCGCATTGACCATGACAGTAGTCAAGGGCTATTGGACTTAGCTGAAATTCTTCTTCAAACAATTTCCAAGACCCAAGAAAACCTTGGAGAGATGCTCAAGCTGCAGAAGCAGCAGAATGCGATGAACCACAAGGTTTTGCAGGACTCTATTCGTTTGCAAAAAGAGGTAAAAAGTATTATGGGAGCAATCAGTAAGGGAAAGGAAAGTGGACCAATGATGAAACATTCGTCCAATCACCCCATCAGGAAACGCCCAAGGCTGGAAGAGAGCAAGAATGCTGACAAAGGAAAACAGAGGTAGTTATCTCCAATAGAATGTTGGGGATGTGGAGGAAGTCACCTCCTCTGCGAATGTCCAACAAGGGGTAGCAAGAAAAGCAACGGCCAGCAGGAGCAATGTGCAAGGGTTAAAGAACCTCACCTTGACGTCTCCAATTAATGAAACGGAGGACGGACCTGACACATTTTGTAAATTTTGGACATGTATAAAGCGTGTATTTATTCCTAAGTATTGGAACACCGGGGATGGTGTTATTTCAAGGGGGAGGGGAATGTAATACCCCCATTTTGACCTTTAGGATATTTGGGGCTATAATGTAAATATTGTATGCATATTATGTATGATTCCTAGTGTGGAGCTCAAGGCCAAGGTCCCACTAGTGAACGCTCGACCTTGAAGAGGCAAGTATTGGACATTATGCTACCCATGTGCTTGTGAACCATGGGGATTGTAAATATGCATTTTAATATAAATTCCCACAACTAGCTATGCAATGCAACAAGAGATGGGGACATGATATTTAAAAGGAATTGGGAGGGAAATATTCAAACCCTTAAGCCAATCAAGTCAAGCCAAGTGTCAATGAGAGAACCCATGAACTCTCAACTACCCATGTTGACTTTTGTGCCCAATCATTCATTTCTCCCAAGGTTTGGTTGAGGTAGTTAATTCCTTGGGGAATGGAGAGGTATGGCTGTCCAAATTTGAGTATGGGAAAGCCACCCTTCCTATAATTTTGTGTTTGGCTTCTTGGGCAAGAAAAGAGCCACGAAATTGCCCCCAAGCCATTATTCACCCATCAGTTTTGCTCTCTCACGATTTTGGAGCTTCCTGGGCATTTTTCTCCATGGATTTCCTGTGTTATCCTTCTTTTTCATAGCTAGGAAGGGCGATTTTGTTGTGGCTAATAGTGGGGAAGAATGGGAAACGATTTGGGGGTTTTATAGAGGTCGTTTTGGCCCACTGTATGCTCATACATCTGTGGGAGAAATTGTTTTTCTTCCTTGGGGTTGATTCCCTCTTCCCACAATCCGTTTTTTGGGTGTGCAACGATTTGGGGAAGACCCATAGACCATATTCTTTGAATCCCATTGTTGAAATGTGTATCCATGCCCAATTTTGAGTTGCTGTGTGTAAATGAATGTTGGGGTTGAGATGGGTATCCATTGCTTTGGGTTGTGCTGAGCTTGAGAGTCCCCTTTTCCTTGTAGATATCATGCCCAGCTCGGGGGTGGTCTCTAAGTGCTGAAAGAATATAGGTTGGGCAGAGACCTATAGTTGGGTGGAACATTGCAGCGACATAGCTAGTTGCTTGGGACAGCATTACAGTGAGATAAGTATAAATTCTTATGGGTATTTACTTCTGCGTTGTTTTAATTAATGGATGGTTGTTCTTGCCATGATGGATGCATGTGAAAGGTGTGTGGATTATACTTTATTCCACTGTGCACGTCTGATTTGAATCACATCTACACACATATTTATTTTTATTGGACTGCCATTTTCTTTGTTTATTAATGGTGAAATGGGTAAGTTCTATAAAAGCCCAGGTTTTTGGGTATCATGTTCCCTTCCTTGCATTAATAGATGGGAGGGGTTGTGACACACTAGCTGATCAACCTGGGCCATCAAGGAAGATTCATAAATGGGCCACAAAGACACTTGAAAGTGTCCATTCAGATTAATTTAGAAAAACAGGAACGAGAAGCTCAATGAGACAAGAAGATGGAGGAAATGCAGATAAATCAAGTGATGACATGGATGTCTCATTTGATTGTGAATTGAATTTTTTTGCTAACTTTGAACCAACTTCCTTTGAAGAGGCTACTACTCGTGATGAGTGGAAAGAAGCCATGCAGAATGAGTATGATGCACTTATTGAGAATGGAACCTAGAATTTGGTTGAACCTCCAATTGGAACCAAACCAACTGGAAGTAAGTGGGTATACAAGAACAAATACAAATCAGATGGATCACTTGAAAAGCACAAAGCAAGGCTCATTGCTAAAGACTATGCACAGAAAGAAGGAATTGACTATGAAGAAACGTTCTCCCACACAACAAAATGGGGCACAATATGCACTATACTCTCCTTGGATGCACAAAATGGATGGAAAGCTCATCAAATTGTTGTAAAAACAACATTCTTGAATGGAGACTTGACAGAAAATGTCTTCATGTCTCAACCAGAAGGTTTTGTTGTGAATGGCCAAGAACACAAGGTATGCAAACTTGTCAAGTCCTTGTATGGCCTAAAAAAAGCACCTCCATCATGGTATGAAAAGATAAACAAGCATCGAGTCTAAAGATGAATTTCAAA
This sequence comes from Larix kaempferi, assembly GCA_027924585.1. Taxonomy (NCBI): domain Eukaryota; kingdom Viridiplantae; phylum Streptophyta; class Pinopsida; order Pinales; family Pinaceae; genus Larix; species Larix kaempferi. The sequence continues at coordinate 13,724,055 of BSBM01000099.1, forward strand.
CATTATAATCTTGATGATGAAACATTGTTTGTAAAGAAAGATGGAATATTTGTTGTGTTTCTTGTAGTGTATGTAGAAGACCTTTTGATGATAGTGAACAATGAAAGTTATATAGCATCCATAAAGAAAGATTTAAATAAAGGATTTGAAATGACTGATCTGGGAAATATTTACTACCACTTAGGAATTGAAGTGAATCAACATCCTAAGTACATATTCATCTCTCAAAAGAAGTATATTGGAGAATTGTTGAACATATTTGGCATGACAAACTATAACCTGCTCTCAACTCCAATGGAACAAAAACTAAAGCTCACATCAATTGAAGGAAAATAATTTGAGGAAGTAACCAAGTATCGACAGCTTGTAGGAAGACTTATATACCTTAGCACCACTAGACCATATATTTCTTATGTTGTCAGCATTCTTTCACGGTTCATGAACAAACCTTGTGAAGGACATTGGTTTGCTACAAAAAAAGTTCTAAGATACTTGAAAGGAACTCAAGAATTTGGACTCAAGTAATCTAAGGTGGAAGACTTAAAACTCATTGGGTACTCTAATTCAAACTTCGATGGTGACAAAGAAACAAGAGTGTCCACTTCTATATACACGATGAGTCTTGGATCAACAGCTGTCTCTTGGAGATCACGCAAACAATCAGTTCCAACAGATTCGACAACAGAGGCAGAAGATGTAGCTGCTGCATAAGCAATGAAAGAGATTGTGTGGCTCAGGAAGATACTTAAATATTTGTAGTAGAAACAAGAAAACTCCACTCCACTTTTGATTGACAACACTTATACAATCAACTTGGACAAGAACCCCAGATTCCATGATTGAACCAAACAAATCAACACAAAGTATCATTTGGTTTGACAGCATGTAGAGGACAAGATAGTTCATTTACATCATTATTCCATGAATGAGAAAATCGTAGACATCTTCACCAAAGAACTTGGACGAAAGAGTTTGAAAGGTTTAGAACCATGCTCAGACTTACAACCACCCCTTCAGATTAAGGAGGGGAATGTTGGAAATATAATCCTCTGGGATTGTGACTTCACCATTATTGTACATAATGTAAATATTTAGTTAGTTATGGAAGATGAGGAGTCTTGGAGACTCCAACGGATATTTGGAATCCAAATTCCAAGAGTCGCCTAATGTCATGTCCCCAATTTTGACTCAGTCAGTTCCCATGGGTAAAGGGGACAAATTTGTCCCTAGGGATATTAATTTTATTCAATTTTGTAATCATAGAATAAAATTAGCCTAAGTCTAGTATATGAGATAATTTAATTAATTTTAAATTATTTTTATAAATAAATATTCCTAAAAATTGTGCAAGTTATCCAAGAGGGCGCCCTCATGAGGATAAGCTTGCTAAATTGGAACTAAAGACAATAAAATAGCAAACGATCAAAAGCTGGCAACTATAAGAAGTTTCCAAAAGAAGGAAATTAGAAATATCTAGGAAAAGATAAGGAGGGAGCAGTTTCTAAAAGGGAGCTTAGTTTACAAAGCAAGAAACTCTAACAAAGAAGGAAAAATATTGATACCAAGGGGGGCACAGTTTCTAAAGGAAAGAAAATCTTGTAAGGAAAAATCAAGGCAAGTATATCCACTCATGGGTGGCTCATGTGGAAGGGTTCTCACGGGTCACCAATCTATTCAACTTGCTCAACAGGTCACTCGAAAATTATATAAAAGAATGATTCCAACTCCAATTCACATCTTTTGACCATTTTGTAATTGAATGTGAGAGCTTTAGCTTCTCTTTTTGAGTGATGTGCCTCAACCTTGCTTTGGGTGATGCTCCCCTTAGCCATTATTGTTCCAGTATCTCTTCCACTCTCTCTTATAGGTACTGAAGACTATTGTAAATCCATTGAATATCATCTTTCAACCACGTATATTCTGAAGTGCAGGTCCTGAATTCCATTCAAGCTGATTTGAGCGTCAGAAGAATGAATATCAAGCATCCAATTCGAAATCTTTACTCATTCCCTTCATTTAGTGGGAACAATGTGGAAGAGATGAAATGGAGCTTCTAGGTTTAGCACTTTTGAGCACATCTAGGTTGTGAGACCTATTCCACTGATTTCGGAGGGTCATCTCCAATAATAAACACCTTTTTTCTTGTTGAAAAAGGTGTTTGGATGACCAAGATACAACCATTCTCACCAAAGCCAAGGTTTCAATGTTAAGGAGCGCACGTGTGAAGTTTCAATTGATGAATGTGCCACTAAGAAGCTCATGAAGTTCAATATGACCTACCTATGCAGATAAAATCTCTGATTTCATCCTCCTATCATATCCAATACATAATTTCATCTCCTTCCTCTCTTATCATGCTTATTCTCTCAATATTGTAAGATTCTCTAGCATTGGAGATCAACTGAAGTACTGAATGTAACAAACTCTTTATTATCTACTCATGACCTCTGATTTATAACTAATGTTGTTAAATAAATCATATCAGAACCTTTAATTACTTAAGGAGTGAAATTTTTAAGCCTCTAAGGAAATTTGGATTAAGAAAATGGAAGACTAGCTCTTTATGCCTTTTTTAATGATTAGTTTTACCACTTTTGCCAATAAAAATTATGTATGAGTTTATTTTCTGATCTGATTGTTGTTTGAGGTTCTTGAGACAATACTAAAGCATCCCAAACCCTGTTCTTGATAATTTGAAGACACCTTATCCAATTTTGGAGAGTTTGGAAAACTGTTAGTTGAGCAATCCTACTTAGCGCCCTTGACCCTTTTGCTCCAAAATCCACCCAGGGCCTCCCAAATTCCCTGAAGATATTATCCATTATTTAGTATGGATTTTAATTCTTTACATACACCATTGGTTTCATTCGAGTTTGAACCTATGAGTCTAGTTTACATATGTTGGAGTGCCTAGGAAGCCTCAAAGTAGACATCAGCTCTAGTTGACTGTTGAAATGTAAATGTCCCCAGTGATTTGTGCATATGACTTGGAATTTGGTCATGTTTATGACAATTGGATTCAGCACATATCTCCATACATTTTTCATAACCTAATTATCCTAAATTAATAATCCTGGAGTCACCAATCATCCCCTGGACCAGTCCATTCCTAACTAGTTTTATGTTTGCCAAAATTGTGTTGTTACATTTTAAAAGTGGGAATAAAATTGACTCCAATATGATCAAGGTTATTACAGTGGTATCAGAGAACTTTCCTCCACCCCTGTGGAAATAAATAAGCTCATTGTTGAAGAATATTGCAGAACAAATCTTCAAAAGTGCAGTATGAGGCTCCTACCAGTGATTGAGGAAGATTTTGAGCCATATGAAGAAGAGGAAATGTCCTCTGTTGGAGATTTTTATTTGCAGAGGTCTGAAGAAGATTACTTTTCTGACCATATGTTTAAAGAGGACATAGGATTTGATCTACCTATGTCTAAGTGGGATGGAAAATTTTCAAGTGGAAAGAAGGTGAAGGGATCATTCCAGTATCTCATGGAATACTATGCCTTAAAGGAAGAATCTGGGATCTCTTATCTTTTCAAGATTACTGTGAACTTGAGGTAGGTAGGATGATCAAATAAAAGAGGGTATCTTCCCTTACTTTTTATAATATGTTCCAAGCAATTAATCATATGTTGCAACAAAGAGAAGAATCAAATAGCTCTTCCAATCTATGTCCTAAGACATCAATTCATAAAGGAGAAAATATTAGTCATGGGTATGATAAGAAATACGATTTTTCATCACAACCATCATACCATGAGGAAGAGCCTACAAATATAAATCAGCCTATTTTCAACATCCATAAGGTTGATTATTTACCAAATTGTTCATCGGAAGAAGATGAAGAAGGTCCATGCATAGTTGAAGATCAAACAGTCCAACATCTAGTTGTTGGCAATGTGGAAGGTGAAATCACTCCTAGTTTCTTTGTGGGTGATCTCAAAATCATTACAAGGGATGATGATGTTGTTAGTATTGGTAATACATATTTTGTATCTAATCCAAAGGATTAACATGAATCAGATTTACAATCACCTCTTCAGCTTCATCAAGAAGCATAAAACAAGCACACATCAGTGGGGTGTGAATCAAAACATTTGGAGAAGAATCTTGCTAACATAATACTGTCACAAGAGGATGAGAATTGGAAACAAAGGTATGGTTGCAATTCTGATTTTTCTATCCCTTTTTTGCATCCCCAGATGGAAGAAACTTCTAGTGGGGATATTGGTTTGGTTGAGTCCTCCAGTATTAGGGTTCATGAATCAAAGGAGATTGAATTGCATGAAGCAGAAGAGGAGGTTCACCAGCAAAAACTTCTTTTCGTGATTGGGCCATTGAAAATGAGTGAGGGAAATGTCAAGGAGGCCCTAGAAAACCTCCATAAAATTTATTCTTTTATCTCTCACTGTTGTTGGAAAACTACATCAATGGAGGAGCAACACTCTGTTGAATATTTTCTGCGCATTCGGGAAGCAATAGGAAGCCTAAGAGGAAATTTTTATCAGTTTCTTTTCGATAGAGATATTTTACTGGAGCTTGCATATTTGTATCATGGCACATCCTTGAGGGATGAAGAAAATATTGAAAATATCAGCCTTGATTTGGAATCCACCCATGATTCTTTGAAGAATACTCATAGAGACCTTCAAGAATCTGAGCGGTATGTTGAGAAACTACATGAGAAGTTGCAAGAATCACAATTCAATCCCTACATTGGAGACAATCATTATTATATGGCTGATTGAATACATGATGCAGAAAGAGAACTTCATGTGATGGTGGCACATGAAGTACAATCTGATTTGCATGTGCTTGAGGAGTTGGAAGACAAGCAAACTGAAGACCAAGCACCTGTCCATTTCCAGAAAGATTATGATTTTCCTCTAGGAGGGAGTTGCATGGTTTTGGAAGAGGCACATGATCTTACCTTGATTGATCCAACCACAAGTGAGATGAAAGATTATTTACAAGAGTTGGGTCATTGCCCTTCATTCCACACACCTATGGCATCCATCACACATAGGGATGAAAAGTGGGTAAAGGTATTCTTCCTTTTTGTACCACATGAGGAGAAGGAGGATCCTATAATTGATAAAGATGATATGTTCCCTTCCCAACAGTAGTTGAGGCATCCCATGTCTATTTTTGCAGCCCCTTTTTACAAGAAGGCATCAGATATACATGTATCTTCAATGTGTGGGCAATTTGATGGAATCTTGCACCCTTGGATCAATGGAAGAGGGTTGAGCCATTGGATGAAGAGGGAAGAAGACATACACAATGCTGATTTTTATATAACTTACTCTCTTTTGGAGTAGCATTATAAGACATGGGATACTCACCCTTTTCATTTGAGTTTCATGGATGACACCTTTGCTTCTTGTGTTCATTGGTCACATAAGAACTCTTTGGTTGGAAAGGAAAGACTTGTTGAATTTTGGCCTCCCTCTTTGAAGGGATATTTGGTGATGTATAGTATTCCTTTTATTCATCCCTACATTGGAGAGTTGCATATTTTGATGGGAATTTCATAGTTACCAAGTTGCTTATTTAATTATGATATTATTGTTTGGTGGCATGTTGTTTCCATATTCCCTTGCATTTTACATAATGATGGAACTTTCTGGTTTTCACTAGTGCTTGGAAAGATGCAGATTGTACAATGGAATCCTTGCATTCCATGGGATGGAAATTTTTCACTTTTGATACTGCCATATAGATACTTGCAGTGGGGGCAGTGGGATCCATGAATTCTTTCTCCTAACAATTGGAATGCAGAAGTATTCCTTTCCATGGGAATGAAAAACAAGCAATGGGATCCTTGCATTTTTGTTTCAGTTCATTAGGAATAGATCTTTGGTTGTTGGCATATTGGTGAAAGCCAATCTTTCTTCTCTTGAGTTCATCTTTGTAGTACAAAGTTTCAAAATTCTTAAGTAAATAAAGATTGCAGAGGTTCAGTTTGGATCCTAGGATCATTTTGATTTTAAATGCTCAAGTTTGAAGAATTTCAAAAAAAAAAAGCAATATGGGGACTAAAATCATAGTAGAGCAGCAGCAAGCATGGTGGAACCTTGCACAAAATTGGTTCAGAGAGTCCACTACTTCAAAATTGCACAACAAATGATTTTGACTGGAAGTAGAGATTTTTTTGAAGGTGCACAGGTTCATCCTCCATAAATTCAATTGCTTTAGGACAAGCAATTTTGGGAAGGGATGACTTGTCATGTCCCCAATTTTGACTCAGTCATTTCCCATGGGTAAAGGGGACAAATTTGTCCCCAAGGATATTATTTTATTCAATTTTGTAATCATAGAATAAAATTAGCCTAAGTCTATTAGATGAGATAATTTAATTATTTTTAAATTATTTTTATAAATAAATATTCCTAAAAATTGTGCAAGTGGGCCAAGAGGGCACCCTCATGAGGATAAGCTTGCTAAATTGGAACCGGGGGCAATAAAATAGAAAAATATCAAAAGAAGGCAGGTGTAAGAAGTTTCCAAAAGCAGGAAATTAGAAATATCTAGGAAAAGCTAAGGAGGGCGCAGTTTCTAAAAGGGAGCTCAGTTTGCAAAGGAAACTCTAGCAAAGCATGAAACATCTTGAGACCAAGGGGTCACAGTGTCTAAAGGAAATAAAATCTTGTAAGGAAAAAGAAAGGAAAGTATATCCACTCATGGGTGGCCCAAGTGGAAGGGTTCTCACAAGTCACCAAGCTATTCAACTTGCTCAGCAGGTCACCCAAAAATTCTATAAAAAAATGATTCCAACTCCAATTCACATTTTTTGACCAATTTGTAATTGAATGTGATATATTTAGCTTCTCTTGTTGAGTGATGTGCCTCAAACTTGCTTTGGGTGATGCTCCCCTTAGCCATTATTGTTCCAATATCTCTTCCACTCTCTCTTACAGGTACTGAATACTATTGTACAACCATTGAATATCATCTTGAAGCCATGTATATTCTGATTTGCAGGTTCTGAATTCCATTCAAGCTGATTTGAGAGTTAGAAGAATGAATATCAAGCATCCAATTCGAAATCTCTACTCATTCCCTTCATTCAATGGGAACAATGTGGTGTCACGTCCCCACTGACCTACCTGGCCATTGGAGACCATGATCCATTTTTTTTCTCCAAAAAATCAACTGAGTGCCCATACACATAGTCAGGAGAGTTCAGTTCCGCAATCCGCATCCCGCAGTTGCAAACCCGCAACTGGAATCCCGCAATCCGCAACCCGCAATTGCAGATGCAGAATTGCGAAAACTCCAAAACACATAACTTCGAACTTGGAAATCCCGAAACCTGCATCTCACAAGTGAGGATCCCACAACCCGCACCCTACAAGCATGATTCCCGCAATCTGCAACCTGCAATTACGAAGGCGGAATTGCAAAAATTCCAAACACGCATAAATTAGAACTTGACGACCCCACAACCAGCAACCCGCAAAATCCAATCCCGCAACCCGCATCCCACAATTACGGATGCAGAATTGTGGGAGTCCAAAATACAACATTTTGAACATGAGGATCCTGCAACCCGCAACCCGCAATTGTGGAACCATGCGTGCGGAACCCTGCCTCTTCAAGGTAACTTCATCAAATCTTCTGAGGGGCATAACTTCTTCCTCCAACATCCAAATGGGGCAAGGTTGGTACCATAGGAAAGCTCTTGGAGAGCTCTATCCAATGGTAGAACCCCCCAATCAGGTGAGGCATTTAACCTTCCCATTTTATTCTATGAAGTTCTGACTGTATCTTCACTTAGACACTTCCAACCTTCTACCTACCAATATCTCCCTTACCATCTGACCACAGAGAGGTCTCCGAAACCACCTCCAGGATTCCCTTCCTCCCATGGGATCAGGTGTAAATGTACATCTCCTTCACAGGGTTAGTTATACATAATATTCATTCCCAAACAAGGAAACACTATCATTCATTATAACATGTAAAATGCATTAACAGATTTAATCAACACATCTATCATATGCAAGGATTACAGTCATTAAACTCATGCAATGAAAGATATACATGCAATAGCGAACTCAGCCTCTTACTCAGGCCTGTTCATGACTTCATGTTAACAATTCATACAATCATACATTCATCATTTGCACTATGGAACATAAGCAATCATCCATAACAATGTGTTATCACTCCAGGTGTCTTTCCCTGACTGTGAAGGGAATGAGACTAGTAACTTAAATATACGATAATGTAGGAGAAAAGATGAAATCGGATGACTTGATATACTCACAGTCACTCAGTAACATATGAATCCACTTGAAGACGAAAGGCTTTCTACTATATGCTCAGAGGGCTTAAATCAAAGTTGTGAAAGTAAGAAGAATACATATCATACTAGCAGATCTACATACAAAAGATATGTGAATGGCTGGCTATGATAGATAAAATATATTGCAGATCAAGTTCATCAACACACTGATAAGATGACAACTACCAGGCGTTAGATGAAACATGAAAAGAATACATGCAGGCTTAGTATGCCGATAAAGAGATGAGATGACAGTCATCTATTATCAAACACACATAAACAGAAAAAGAAAGAAAATGAAACTGAACAAACACAGTGAAAGAAGCTTCCTGTGTCAAAATGTATTCATCAAAATCTGAATGAAGTATGGTTACAAGTCTCTCCAAAATCCAACACTTGTTCCACATCAGTCACAAGATTTATAGCCTTTACAAAAACGTTCAAGATCCTGAAGAACTGGGTCGAATCTGCTAAAGATAGAAAATCAAAACCGTTTTTAATAAACTAGGAAAAATCCTCGTTAGTTTGGCAAAACTGCTGAAAAATGGGTCTCAGAGATGGATTCGATTCTCCCAATATATGACACCTATAGGAAAACTAAGAGAGGCTATTGTTCTTTGACGTGTTAGGCACAAAAACCTTCGAGGCTATTTTAAAATGATGACTCTGCACAGTAAAAAGCACCATTTTTGTTGAAACTACTGAAAAAGAGGCTCAGAGATGGGTTCAGTTATCCAGATATGTGATACCTATGTATAAACTGAAATATATTATTATAAATTGATTTTTTGTGAGCAAAAACCTCTCTCATATATTTAAAATTCGTTTTCATTTTCCCGAGATTTGCATTTCAAAAACATGTGTCAAATAGGCAGATTCTGGGATCCGAAAATTGAGTCTCAGTGACGGATTCGATTCTCCCAACCTGTGACACCTGTGAAATTGCCCACATAAGATCCAAAGAGATGATGTAAACCTCACTATGAAAGAATTTAGGAAGAAGAGAGAAGCAATAGAACATAGATCCAATAGAGGCAGAATAATTACACACATTACATTAATCAAAATAGTAACCGGGTAAATATACAATGCTGAGCATGAGGATTCGAATTCACTAGGTGTAATTCGAATTGTCCTTCATGCACAGATCCATAATCAGTGGAGAGTCATCAGTGCCAAACTAGGAGTCTATCTCATCATCGGTGAAGTCATCAATGCACAAGTAGTGATCAACCGGGAGTCAAACTGAGTCTAACTGAGTGTGGTTGGTGTAACTGGCACATGGAAGCACTGATATAGTGAAGGAGACTCAGTGGGGGCGCTCATGGAGCTAACTGGAGTCAAAACAGTCTATCTAGTCACACTGGAGGTCCAAAAGAGTGATAAGGTCAGTTAGGAGTCAGTTAATCCTTAAATCAAGGAAGAACTGAAGATAACTGAACTAAACTGGACTGGTAGGTGAAGAAAGGCGCCCTTATCATGCAATAACTGAAAAGAGGGCGCACTAAGCTCTAGGAGAGCTAAGACTGATCCGAGAGAAGCTCCTGGGGCTAGTTTGGCAAGGGCTAGGTGCTGGTGCTGCAAACCCTAATTGCATGCAAACCCTAATTGCATGCAAAACCCTAATTGCATGCAAAACCCTAATTTTGCATGCAGGACTGAAAATGTCAGAAATGTTAGAAGGACTAGGATGGAGTATAGGAATATCCTAACAACACCTGTAGGAAAACTGAGAGAGGTTATTTTTCTATGACATGTTAGGAACAAAAAACTCTGAGCGTTTTTAAAAATGATTCTCCAGTCGCTCAGAAAAACCATTTGAAAATGATGACCTTTCACAATAAAAACGCCATTAATTTCAGTAAATATCCTTCATCTTCTCCACCTTGATGGCATTTTTAAATCTGGAACAGAACCTTGATCATGATGCCTTTAATTATTATATAACATTATAAACCACCCTTGAGGTGTTTGGATCAGTAAAAATTGGATTTGTGCAAGAACGGTAACATTCTGTCCAGTTTTTTAGCTTTCGGTAGCTAGGAAAGCCCAAGTCCGAATCTGTAACCTACCGAAAGCTCTGTTTTCGGTAGGTAATGAACCATCGCCTTGTCCACCTAAGCCACCAAAACTGTTTCATGATACTTGACATGTGCCTTTTCTTTCGGTAGCTGAAGATTTTTGTCTTCCATTCTGTAAGCTGCCGAAAGTTGGGTTTTCGATAGCTAATGAACCATCGCCTGGTCCGCCTAAGCTACTGAAACCTGAAATTTCTTGTTCAAAGAAAAGTAACCTCAAATTTTATTTCGATCTTTATTACATACTTCAAACTCTTGAAAAAGAAGCTCAAATGTATATAAAAATGAAAACTTGAAAGACTTCCTATCACCGAAAAAAACAACTAGTCTATGTTCATTTGAGGAGATAACACAATGAAATACCATCATTTGACATAACAAGGAATACTTATCTTTCAATTCTGAAGCAACTGGCTAAGTGAGAGCAATGTTCCACCCAACCTTAGATCTTTGTCCAGCCTATACTCTTTCAGCTGAGAGATCACCCCCGAGATGGGCAGTGTATCCACTAAGGAGGGCTAACGGGTTCTCTCACATTCAAGGCTCCATTCACATGCTAAACCAGTCTGTAGTTTGGTTTATCAAGCATTCCAGGGTACCTACCCATGCTAAGCCAACCTACAGGAGTTTATCAAGCATTCAGGGACAACAAGGAAGGAATTTCTAAACCAGTGAGTTCAACCACAGAACTACAGGCATCTCAGCACTTAATTGACCTGGCACCCACAATACCTACCACATCCAACACAAGGAAGACCTACTACACTGTTACACAGTCTCTCGAGGCATACTCCCTTCTAGTGTTATTCTAGGATGGGAATAGAAAGGTCCAGTCGCTCTCAGCCGACCTGGAACCCACAATACCTACCACATCCAACATAAGGAGATCCTATCACTGCTGCACAGTCTCTCACGGTCTTCCCTTCCAGTGCTATTCCAGGATGGGCATAGAAAGGTCCAGTCACTAGTTCATTGAGACTATAGCCTTCACTGGTTTTATCAAGCAACCCAACCCTTTTTCCATAGTTCAACAACTGACTTCATTACCAGGCTTGGGGTTTTCTCATAATTGCTTTGCCAAAACCACTCTACAATCTCTTCTGTCAACACCACTCCGTCATTGTAACTGGGGTTCGCACACAGGGTGCTACAGCTATCAACTCTTGGGTAAATTCTATCACACAGGAAACACAATTAACTCCCATTCCCTCCCTGAACTAGCTCGGCGTAAAGAGGAAGTGCATAGGCGAATTCTCTGGGAGGGTCGATGGCTCGTGAATGCTAAGTGTGTGAGTGGTGAATGAGTGAGTGAGGAATCCCTGTCTGTATGTCTGAATGAATCCTCGAATCCTCCTTTCCCCCCCGGATATTCAAAACATTTCCAATGAGTTTCCCCCAGGCGATTAAGTGTCGTCCTACACAAGCGATCAGAGCCATGCCCTGCCATACGAAATCACAGGCATGCTCCATACTCCAACGCCCTCATCCATCAAGGTTCTCAACCACCCACTACAGTTGCATTAATGCCAGCAGGGAGTTCAAACGGGTTCACAGTCAAACATGTGGCAATATGGGAAACCAATCCCAAACCCCCTCACCTCTCCCTAGTGGATACATGTGGCCCATTCTCATTTGTTGCCTCGTTAGCCAGCTTCTTGCTTATTTTATTCATTCAATAATAATTACATCATTTACATTCCTTCATGGCTTAATCATCCCATGAATAATCAAACTATATAAATACTTTCCTAAGAAATAAAATCAAACATCCACTAGTGGGGCCTTGGCCTTGAGCTCCACAATAGGGAAAATGCGCATACTGTATATACACAGTATTTACATTGAAGACAATAAACATCAAGGGAAAAATGGGGTATTACATGTGGAAGGGCCGAAATGGAGCTTATGGTTTCAGCACTTCTGAGCACTTATGGGTTGTGAGACCTATTCCATGGCATCTGGAGGGTTGTTTCCAATAATAAATTCCCTTTTTTCCTATTGAAAAAGGTGTCTGGACGACCAAGATACAACCATTCTCACCAGAGCCAAGGTTTCAATGTTAAGGAGCGCACGTGTGAAGTTTCAGTTGATGAATGCGCCCCTGAGAAGCTCATAAAGTTTAGTGAAACCTACATCTACATATAATAGCCCTGATTTCATTCTCTTATCATATCTACTACATTATTTCATCTCCTTCTTCTCTTCTCATGCTTATTCTCTCAATATTGTAAGATTCTCTAGCATTGGAGATCAACTAAAGTATTGAATGTAATAAACTCTTTATTCTCTGCTCATGTCCTATGATTTCGACCTGTTTCTGTTCACTAACTCATATTAGAACCTTTATTTACTTTAGGAGTGAAATTTTTAATCCTCTAAGGAAATTTGGATTAAGAAAATGGAAGACTAGCTCTTTATGCCTTTTTTAATGACTAGTTTTACCACTTTTGCCAATAAAAATGATGTATGAGTTTATTTTCTGATATGATGGTTGTTTGAGGTTCCTGAGACAATATTTAATCATCCCAAACCCTATTCCTGAGAATTTTAAGACACCTTATCCAATTTGGGAGAGTTTGGAAAAATGCTAGTTGAGCAGTCCTACTTAGCGCCCTTGACCCTTTTGCTCCCAAATCCACCCAGAGCCTCCCAAATTCCCTAAAAATCTTGTCCATTCTTCAGTAGGGAGTTTAATGCTTGACATACACCACTGTTTTAATTCAAGTGTAAACATCTGAGTCTATTTTGCATATGTTGGAGTTCCTAGGAAGCCTCAAAATAGAAATCAACTCTAGTTGACTATTGAAATGTAAATGGACTGAGTGCTTTGTGCATAGGACTTGGAAGTTGGCCCTGTTTTTGACATATTGGCTGCTGCACATATCTCAATACATTTTGCAGAATCTAATTATCCTAAATTAATAATCCTGGAGTCACCAATCATCCCCTAGACCAATCCATTCCTAACTAGTTTTATGTTTGCCAAAATTGTGTTGTTACATTTTAAAATCGAGAATCAAAATTGAATCCAATCTGATCAAGTTTATTACACCTAACTAATGCATAAATAAAGGTTTTTATTGATGAATTAATTGAATTCAGGAATTATACATGTTAGTTGTCTCTATAGTTTATTTTAATTACTGTGACTATGCATGGTTTTACTGACAATGGCATTTGAGCTATATTGTTTGAAACTCGTGTCTTGATTGGTCAGAGAGTTTCTAGTGTAAGGCCATTACGTATGCTTCCTAGTATTTCCTACCTTACACAGACTTAATTTTATTCATTCTTTGGTGGCACCACCTTTTCACTTCCCTCCATTCATTTGTCTCTTCCATTAGTTGCTTTTGACCCTGACTTGGACCTGGACTAGTGAGATTGAGGACCCCCCCCCCCACCTAGGCCTCTGTGTTGGATAGACTCCATGTTTATTTTGTCTCTCGGCTCTGGAGTGTGTGGCATGGTCCCTTCTAGTATGCGTGTATAATGCCTTTTGGATCGGTTATGTGGCCAGTGTCACTAGAATGTCCTCCTTTAGTCCTCAAAAGCAAGTACTCCCTTAAAATCATTGGATCACATAAATGCTATATCTAAATGGATGCAAAGTTAGCTACAAATAAAGTTTTTTGAAACACTGATAAATTAAAGCTAATAAATATTTCATAGCTAGTCAGTGGCCAAGGGATGAGCAAAATTCCTTTATATGATGTAAGGCTATTTTACCCTACAGGGAAACAAGGTGGTAACTCCATCACACCTATAAACATTGGAGGGAAATGGTGGTACGACTGATCCATTATCTAAGGCCCACAAGGCTATTTAAGGAACCTTCCCTTGGAGGTTTGCTAGTGAAAGATAGATAAAATTTAAATGTTAAATGTTAAATGTTGCAAAAGATGTCAAAATCAATGCAATAAAGGATGCTTTTCTAGAGTCTATTGGAAACTTTCCAAGTACTCTACCCATTTGTGAGGCATCGCCATTCCCTAGTGTTTTCTATCCTTCATATGTCTAAGTGGTTTCCCTTTTCCCTAAACCCATCCTAGCAGTCTGCTTAAGACTGTGAGTGAGCATATGTAGGGGGCTTCATGAAAGACTTGATGGTTTCTCTAGTACAGGTTATATTATGCGATTTTGATGGTTATTGTTATGTTTTATATGTTGTAGTCTAGTTATTAGCATAAACTTGTGAACATTATTCATCTAGTGCACATACATGACTATCCATATTATTGCTTAGCCTTCAGTTTGAGTATTTTGACTTGGTCAAACTTAGTTTGACCTAGTCAACACATTTCCCGAGGTAGTGACTACAGTGTTCGAGATTGTACATTTGTTCTCCAGATGTATCTGGTACACCATGTCCATGATCAGTTGGTGGTTTTGGCCATTATACAACAATTTCATGGTTTATTATTATTATTATGGCAATATTTTTATTACTGGATGTGGTGTTGGGCTTCAGATGCATATCTGGATGGATATATGGGGTATTTGTAGTCACTATTAATGGATTTGATATCTTTGATTCATTTGATGCACTCAAATGTGGATTTTGGGCAAAGGAAAATGACTTATTGATGCTTTTATTCATCAACATGATGAACCAACATTTTATTCACTTAAAAAATGACCATGGCTTCTCCAAAAAAAATCAATTTGGATAATCAGGGCTAGGAAATGGCTTGGAGAATTTTGGAATAGAAGAAATATTTTGTGCACTCAATAGTTTGTTAGGGATTTTGGAATAAAAGAAATATTTTGTGCTCCAATACTTGTGTCCTTGTGGATGAATGTGAGATGTGATGATTGAAACTACCTTTCGCATGCATTGAAATATCTTTGTGATAGCTCTCGTATATTTTTGGATCCATTTTTAATTGCAAATGAAAAGATCGATTTAAGGAGGGGCGCACTTGTGGAGGATAATCGCCTTGCTTCTCTCTCTCAAATTTTGGGTTTAAAAGGGAGTATATTTCTCTTAGAACCATTTACTCTTTCATTATTTGTCTTTCGTTTGTGATTGCTCATCTTTCTTGCATTACTGATTGATTTTTCCTTGGTTTGGTAGGAAGGAGGGGCGCGCTAAGGTCTCTGGGAGTTGCATCTGGACGAGGGTTTAACAAATATTTCACTTGATCTTGTTAAGGGTAATATTCATCATATGATATACATATACAATCACTTGGTAATATTTTATAAGTGATTTTATTCCATTTTATCTTTCTATCCATCTATCATCTATAAAATATACATTAAAACCCTTATAAAAATTTATAAAAAATTATATGGGTCATATGCTTTGGATTTTCAGAGAATCATTTCTAGTTATTTATATCCACTCCTGGGCCTCATTATCCTCCTTGAGGCATCATCATTAGGGGACTCCATCAGCCCAATCGGAAAGGCACTCATAATGTGGTCATTCACCCTCCTAGGGTTTTTGCATTTTCCTTTGTTTTGTGATCCAGTTTTGCTGGTGAGATTAGACACTGTCATATCCTTTATCAAGATATACAAATTGAGTGTTAGTAGGCCTTAATTCATTCTCAATTCATCATTATTGGAATCCCAATAATTCCCACCTTCAATCCCCCCAGGGTAGTGGCATTGATTACTAAAACTAACACTTAGATTCTTGATCTCTTACTAAACTTAAAAGTCACTAAAACAAACGTATTGGGTTGTTTATTTCATAATAATAAGCCTTAAAACTTGAGTATTATTCATCTAGTGTCTTTACCCTTCATATCTAGGGTTCCATCAACTACTCGCACTACGTACTCTATTCACATAGTTTTCTCTAGTGTGTTAGCTTTAGGTATTTCCTTCTAGGATAGATAGGGGTCTCTGCCTTTGTCACTTGGCTCTTTAGTGGCATAAAGTGAAGAGAATCGTGATCAGAGTGACAATCAATCCATTGCGGGGGTGAGGATCCTCTTAGGTCACCTATTTAGTTTCCTAGCACCTCTATCGTCCTGAATAGGATTTGTCTCTAAGGGGAAACTATAATTTGTGTGATAACATGACTAAGTAAAGACCAATGATGAAGTAAATTGACTAGTTATTTTCAACAATAATGGAGTTCGCTAGTGCACATATGTTAATGACAAGAATGGAAGAAAAAATAGGTTAGATGAATTGACATAGATGAACAAATAGAGAGAGGCCTTATCAGTAGTTTTGTCTTATTTAAAGACGCGTGTCAATGAGAAGAATGTATGTGTGTCATTAATGAAATGGGAGATTATTGAAAAGAAAATTTGCATCAATTACCAAAGGAAGTGTAACAAAAAGGATGCATAAAAGGAATTTTGTGAGTAACACTTCGATATGTCCCATAATAATGCAAACTATGTGATGGAATTAAGGATAGTTGGTTTGGCGATTGGGTGATTGATTGTTCATTGAGAAAGTAGATTGAGGGATTCCCACCAATGAATACATTTGCTAAAGAGAACACAATAATGATTTCCATAATGAAAGGAAGGCCTCAACTATGATTAGTAGTAGTGCTAGGGATTTTAAATACATTCATTTGTATGTGGATGTGGATTTCCAAAGGTCATTAGATTTAATTTTTTTGGCCAATGGACTCATAGATTGAAAAACAATATATTGGAGTTTCTTCCTCAAGAGGGGTTTCCTTAAAATCACTATTGTATTGTCTATGGAATATTGTGTGAGCGATTGTCTCATCTTTGTTTTGTTGTTTTTCAATAAGAAAATAAATCTAGACTATAATATTGACAAGGCATAATATTTTTTTAATTGAATTTATGGTGTAGATTAGGCAATTCTAACTTGGGCACTAGTAAATCGATTAGTTTGGTATCAGAGCATAGTTATACTCCATTTTTTCTTAAGGAGTCTATGGTGAATGTTAGACTTGGATATTCAGTGAGTGAAGAGCCATTGTTTCCTAGAATAACCTATTATTGGGATCCAAGTAGAACTAAGATGGTAGCAAACCATGAGATCAACAAAGGCATACATAGATTCAAAACATTGGAGTAAAGAGTAGAAGTTGTATATTTTCTAAGGGAATTGGTTCAATTGGTTGCTATAAGAATAGATATAGAGGGGAGGAAACTTCTAGAAAAGAAAGATATAAACTAGAGAGTCCCAATATGGATAGGGAAGTAACCTTTCATCAAGGAGATGTCTATAAAAATTCCAAAATCATTTTTAGATTTAAAGCTAAAGTGGAGATAATAAATCTTTATGATGATTAGGTGTAATTTGATAGACTGATTAATTGGTTGAGGTAGCCTAAAGTCTATTTTGGTACCATGCATTAACGTGCACAAATGCAATATATTTATCTTGATTCTTGACTACAGAGGGAGGGATATGAACTACTATCGTGGGAAGGGTTTGTGTCATGAGATATTTCTTACTAAGGAAACAATGTTGTAGATTGAGAGAAGTTTAAGACACTTGTAAGATTCTTTCCTCTAGGGATGGAGAAGAGTAAGAATTCAAGTGGAATCATATTTGTAGATATAGGGACAAGGAGTTCAAGAATAGCAAACCAAGTTTAAAAGGAAGTGCATCCAATATAGTATCAACTAGTGTGATAGGAAGGTGATGGAAAAGTACATCAACCTACTATTTAGACACAGGAAAATAAAGGTTTTTTTTTTAGGTAAAGACTCTTTATGTGGCATACAAAAATTCCATGTATATTGAAGGAAAAATTGGTAAGAAGTTGATTGATGGAATAATATTTTCCATAATAGAGGGAAGGAAGACCCCAAAATGAAAAGGGAAGCAGAAAGGAAATAATAGATTTTCCATTGATACACAAACAAAGGACATGCATTATGAGCATTGTAATAAGGGTAGTGAAGACAAGGACAATTGTTGGAAATTACATCCCAAGCTTATTCCTAAGAGTTGAAATGGATTGACGGGTTTAAAACATTGAAGATAAGGAAATATAAAGAGCATTAAGTATTTATGAAATAATTTAGTTAATGGCTTAGTTGAAACCTATTAATATTGAAAAAGGAAAGATTGTTGAGAATAAATCCTCTACTAAAGTGAAGAATTATTTTTTTAGTTGAGCAAAGAACCTTAGATGCAGTGAGGGAAACATTATTCCATGTGAATATGTAAGTCAAGAAGATGTAAAAAACAACTATTTTGATTATAACAATCAAACGAACTTGATATTTGAAAGGTTGGTAAGGAAAGTAATACTTCTCCACATATTGAACCATATCATTTAGGGTAGTAATAGAAGTAGGTTTAGTTGCAATTCACTAAGTAGTGTAAGTTCAAGTTCCATATTTCAAGCTAGTTTGGGGATGAACTAGAGTAGGATGTTGTGCCATTAGATGTTTGTGAGATTGTCAATGGTAGTTCATATTTATGGGATAGATATGATATTCCTAAGAAGAGACAACAAATGGAGGTTGATTAAGAAAGGAAAATCCTACCTCATCAATAGCCACAAGGGTAAGAAGACCATATCCTTGATTTCTATTAATTACATCAAGATGTTATTAACCACAATAAGAAATTTGTAATATTGGTTGTAAGACCAAAACAGGATAAAGTTTCTAGAGACAAATTCAAATGAAGGAGTTGATATCATAACTGACTAGCAGGAAAAACTATAGACTTATGTGCAAGTATGATATATTTTTTGTAGAACCAAAAGGGTTTCCTCCTAAGAGGCCAATTGAGCATGATATTTGTTGCTAGAGTCACCATTGCAAAATCATGGTTTGTATTGAACTTCTATTTAGGAATGGTTGTATCAGGGATTTATTAAACCTAGTGTGTCCCCTTATGGATCTCTGATTGTGTCATATCTAAATAATGTTGATTTCATAGCACTCTACAAGATTACTATAAAAAACCGAAAACCTTTGGTAATGATTCATGACTTACTATACCAATTGTAAGGGGAAAATTAGTTCTCTAAGTTGGACCCATTGGGATATAATCAAGTAAGGATGAAAGAAGAAGATACTTGGAAGAATACTTTGAAAATAAAACACGGGTTGTTTGAATGGTTGGTAATTCCATTTGGGCTTACTAACACACCATCCAAATATTAATAGTTGTATACCTAGATGACACATTAGCCTATACCAAGACTTTGGAGGATAAATTAGACCATTTGAGGCAAGCAATAAAGATTCTCAAGGAGAAGAAGGTGCAATTGAATATGAATAAGTGTGATCTATCCAGACAAGTACTTATTTATCTAGGTTTCATGATTGGTGGAGATCCACTAATCATCAACTCAATCAAAGTGAAAATTATTTGGAAGTGGCTAAGTTCCATGAATATCATACAGACAATGAGTTATACACGTGATTTTCAGTATTCATGTAATTTTCACGTAATTTATTTCACATTTCTCAGATATTGTTGCACCATTACATTTATAGACAAGAGGAGAAAGTAATTTTCTTTGGATGGAGCAAGAAATCCCCTTCGAAATTTTGAAGAAGGAGATTTGTGAAGCACCTATGTTAGGTATTCCAATTCTACAAAAACCTTTTGAGATAAAAGTTGATGCATGTGGTTATTCCATGGGGGAATTCCTCGTGTAAATGGGGAGATATATTTATTATCATTCAAAAACACTCAGTGAAGTGGTGTTAGGATACCATACCTTCAAAAGCCTGTTAGTATTGCATCGATTAGTGAAGCAATAGATAGACTACACTTTATAAAAGGAGGCAATTTTCCACGCCGACTGCAAGTATTTGCAATTTTTGTAAGTAAGTTGTAGGAAGCAAGGCATACCAAGTGGATGTCTTATTAGAAACAATTTAACCTTACCATCAAGTACATGAAGAGGGTTACAAATAATATTGTTGATTTCTTTTCTAGATCACTAATCTCAATGATGATTCTCATCACCATTATGTAGCTACAAAATTTTATGTTTGAAAACATGTTGATTCAGTATGAAGAGAATAGAGGATTTCCCAATTGTAGAAAAGTTATGACATGTATTATAATCTATGTATATTGATTGGAGAGTGTGGAACCATGTTATTGAGAGAATCCCATACTTTTAAGAGTTACTACACATTTTAGAATTGGGAAGACATTGTTTAACTTGTAGATCTCTATGTACTTTCCAATTCTATGTACCTACACATACTATCACTAGCTTCCTCTCTTGATCATATATTTATCACTGTCTTCCTCCCTTTTACCATGATATGTAAGAGCCACACTAATTGTCCCACATTCACTATGTTATTTTACTTTCTTTAATATTCTTAAATAAAACATCATATGTGTGAAGGGGTCATGCTAATATATGTAAAATCATGTCATCAATGACTGCAATGTCCTTCCAAGGGGTATTAGAGTAGTTTATACATGCCTACAAAACTTGTAATTTGTTTTAACCCTCACACCCACTCAATTAATTTGGTTTATATTGTATTCAAATATCACTACCATAATCATGATCAAAGGCCATTGTGAGAGTCCCAGGAGGGGAATTTAGGGGGTGAACAAATATTTTCCAAATTTTGGCACATTTTTCCCAATTTTGGTGTGAAACCCTCTTTTCTCCCAGGTGCAATCTTAATTAAAAAAATCCCTAGATTCTACTCTAAAGTATATGAATATATGAAATCTTAGCCACAATCCTCCTATTCATTCTTGTGTATTCTTGTATTCCAACAGCCACATTAGTAGTGCCTTTTTTTCCAGTTAGCATAGGCCATACATGATGGGTATGCTCCTATAGAATGGAATTTCTTTCAGAACTTGGCTAGCTCAAGGATTCCATTCAAGAAGAATGTAAGGAATTCATTGAGATTATTGAGATATCACTAACCCATCATATCACTACCTTGAAAGATGAGATCCAAACTCTTAAGAAATTCCCCAAACAAATCGATGATATCTTTGATATATTTAAACATGTCTAAGCATTAGGATTTTCTCTAGGTTCCGGGTCTAATCCAAGCTCAAGTTCCAACTATGGGTAGTTTTGATGCTAGATACGTACCTCGGGGTTAGCGTGGAAGGAATATTCAAGCCATTGGTTGCATCCTTAGGGGCAAGTCTCAAGTCAAGTATTGTCACTTGATCTTGAATCCTCCGTTTATCTCCTAATGAAGCCAAGGGGGTGGTCCCTAAAATTTACTAAGGCTTTTTTAGTTTTAAGTTATGAGGGTGAAAGTGTCTTAGGAGTTGAAGATATTTACTGAAAAAGTATTTCAAAATATAGTTTGATTCAACAACATAAAATGATAAATCATTCACGACATGTAATGAATGAATTTAAGAAAATAGTATTGTAGATTATAGACCAATACCAAGAGATAAAAATAAAGTGTTGTTGCAATGGTAAATTTTTTGCAACTGTGTCTTGGTCAGTTTTAGATTTATTAAGATGAGTGGATTATGTGAAGGGGATTCCAATATGTCATGAGGTACAAGGAAAAGAGTCCATATTTGTCGAATGTGGTTTCACACAAGAGGAATGGCTAGATCGGAGTCGCGGTGGGGTGTCCAACACTAACAACAAACGAGGGTGTAGCCTGACGGGGCTCCATGATCACTACCTAGTTGTTCCCTTTTATTCATGAAATTTTCCCACACGAGACAAAGGAGAGATGTCGAATTTTCATCCTTAAGGCGATTAAGTTTTAATTAAAATGTGAATTTTTAATTAGATGTGTAATTTTATCAAGTGCTACAATTTCGTTTTCGGTTGTTCCAAAGCTCAAGAAATCCTGCGATGGACAAGAGCATACACAGAAATGAGATAATTATTCATTCTAGTGACTTGAAAATCAAATTGCAAAAGTAAAACAAAATTTTCACTAATTACTACAGATTGGGAGTCTCTTTTCTAATCATTCATCAATTACTCAGGCAATCCCTTTCAAAAGTGGTGAGAGCATACTTCAAGAAATCGAAGTCTTGTTTCGTTACTTTGCAAAATGTAAAAAAAGACTAAAAGAAAAGTAAACTAATATATTTTATCAAAGTATACTACATGTTAGTATTGATATGAGAAAACAAGAAATGCAAAAAAATCACACCACCACGAAAAATGTGAATCGCCCTAGGGGGAATGGGGTGCGAGCGTGTTGAAGCATAGGATATGCTGGGAATGTCCCAGGAAACAATGAAAAAGAGAGCCCAATCTGAAAGATTCAAATAATCCTACGCAAGTATTATTCTATCCTTAGATTGTTTGGTATGGCTAACTCTGACGGATATTAGGCCTCCATTGGCACTCATAGAGTAATTCAAGTGGAGTTTTCTTCCTTGAGGGAAGATCTAAATTTTTATTGTAAGATAATGAAAAGCAAAAAGAAGACAAGTGAAAGAAAAGAAAATATAATCTACCGAAATCTAATTAGAAAAATAAAATTTAGCTCTGAATTCTCAGAGCAATCAGATCCAAGGTTTGATTAGTACTCATCATTCTGACCAATGACAATTTAAGTCAGATCTACTATTACCTACTTAAATGAAGGGAAAAATAGTGAAAACTAATTTGCTATCATCCAAGGATTTATAACATATGACTGTTCTAAAAAAAGAATATGTTAATTAACAAATTAACATTTTAGGAAAAAGATAATTATGTAGTTACAAAATATTGAATAAGATTACATAAAACAGAGAAAATAATTCATGTTACTTAATATTCACATGAATCATAAATAAGAAATTCATTATTCAATCAACACAAAGAAAAGTGAATAATGAATCAACACAAGAAAACCAACTCTCATCAAGAAAACTTGATAAATGAGATTACCAGAAAGGAAAAATAAGAGAAAACTGACTAAATTTCATCAAAGACTGTAAGAAATTACAATACTCCAAGCGCAGCAGTATGTCTCCAGTTCTTCCTTCCAGCGGTTTCCCCCCCTCTACATGAGATCTAAGTCTCTTTAAATAATAGTTACAATAGGTTACAAAAGAAACTGATTTCCCATGAAATTAGGGATTACAAAATATTTGATTAAGATTTACCAAGGGAAGATTGCCACTTGGAAAAAACATCTAAAATAACATCAATATCCTTGTATTGAGCATGCTCGAGCTGTAGTTGAGCTTTGCAAAGGAAATGTTCGATCTCCCTCTTCTTTTCCTTTGACCATTCTCGTAAGAAAACATTAACTTTCATCCCTGAAGAAACTGGTAACTCAACTAACTATTTGATTTAGTTTATATGAACATGCTCCAACTGTTCAATACACTCTTTAGACTGCAAATGCTTTTCTTCAACCTCTGTGATCATGATATTAGGTGGAAGAGCATTTTCTATTTGATTCATAATAGGGAAATCCAATATTCCCAACATATTATCATAAGCAAACCACCGCTTCCTGCAAGCCTTTTTCCCTTCTTCAATGGTGGCCCCTCAATCATGTCACAAACATTTTCCCAGGACTGTAAAGAGATTTTGATTCTCCTCAGCTTGACATTGTCCAGAATATGGACTGCTTCAGGATTGTCCTTGATTTACTTCTTCCAATCAATAACATATTCAAAATCCCTTGTGGCATCATTTCTTCGTTGACTATGATCACAAAGAATGTTAGAGAAATGTTCAAAGGAATTGAAAACATCTTGAATCTCATGCCTTTGCAATAATAAAGTTGCCCAATAATAACAGCTCAAGAAATCTAGGATTTGTTGATCATCATCAAATACCTTCCAGTTGGTAACATTATCTGGAATTGAAGGTATGTACATCAACTCAATGGAAAAAGTATCTGGGGCTAAACCCTCAGGGGGAATTAGTCTAGACTCGCAGTGTTTTCTAACAGGTCAGCATCAAAGTTTTGTGATCTAGGAATAGACCTAATGTTAAATGCTTTGAAAAAATTAGTTAAGTCTCGAACTTGCTTCTGATAGTTTATCAAACGAGGGGAAATTCAATGGATTTTATTTCTAACTTGTTTTACAATAATCTCAGAATCTCCATAGCATTCTATAACTTGAGCACCTAATTCAAGTGCTTTTTTGAGACCCTGAACGAGGGCTTTATATTCATCAATATTATTCGTACACTCAAATTCCAACCTACAAGCAATCATAATTTTGGGGCCATTTGGATCTATCAGTACACACCCTACACCAGCACCTTCTTTCGATTTAGAACCATCAAAAAATAAAGTCCAAGAATTTACTTCTATCCTAAAATTTGTATTTACATTATATACATTGTGTACAATTGTGCCAGGAAAAGGAACAACAGTGCAATTAACAATTTCATATTGAATTTCAATGTTTTTAGTGGGTGAAGCATCAGTAGGAAAATTTCCAAAAAAGGTATCAAACGTGAATGTTCAATATGTGTGCTGAAATAGACAACAGGTTCATTGGGATCATTTAGATCTGTGACTGTCTGTTTCATGTATGGATCTCTATTGATTTTAATTTATTAGGTTGACCTTTATATGGGAGCCACAAATGGGACCAGTCGGTAGCAAAGTAACCCTTCGATTTCTCTGACCAATCTTTGCTTAGCCACATGCCGTAGGCTTTAGGAATATTAGTGATTACAATGTCAATGGTCTGATGAATTCTTGGATCAGCAGATAACGTGACAGGGACATCTTTGATTCTCCTACTACCCTAAATTTTGATCTATCAAGTTGGACAATCTGGGTAGGATAAGGTTCCCAAGAGACATTAAGCTTCTTACAAATTGAGAGAGGAATGACGTTGGATGAAGCACCTGAGTCTATCATGCAATTATGCACATTCTTATTGAATATCTCAAAAGTAAGTAAAAATGGGGGTGTCTTCTTCCCATATGGTTTTTGGCCATTTGGATTTGAAGAGGTTTCCAAACTGTTATTTTGAACTTCCCTAGATTTATTAAGGATGATGCTTTTAGGAAAGGTCTCCCTCACGGAAGGTATTTTAAGGAGTTCAAATACAAAAACATTAGCCTTCATATTTTTTAGATCATCAACTAAGTTTATCCAAATTCAGGAATGATTGTTTATTTGTGCATTGTAGCTTTAATTTTTTTGGGATTGGATGATGGTGGAGATTCCTGTGACACTTGTCCTTTACTACGAGTATTGTAAGGATGTTGTACATTATATACAGTATCTGGTTCACATTCTTCTTCAACCATGGGTAATTCAGCAAAATAATTGATTGCATTAATATTTTGATCCTGCTCTTCATCGGGGGGTTCAGATTCTTCATTTTCTTGTATTTTAGGGATTTCATCGTTATTATCAGGGATAGTTTGTGATTCATTGGCTAGAGCTTTGAAAATGGAATAAAGTTCCTCTGAAGACAATCCCTCGTCATGGGTGGGCGGAGTTTGATTCTGAGGGGGTTGATAAGGTCTTCTGAAAGGTTGTATTACAAATCCTCTATTATTGGATTGACCCTCAGTACTTGTTTTCCTTAAGTCCACCATTTCATTTGATATATTTTGTAAAAAATTCTTCGCGCTATCCATATCAAAAGGATCTTTGTTTTGTATGGCAGGTTTAGGGATGTTTTCTTTCCTTTTCCGGGATGTGGAGGGTTGATCTACTTGAATATTTGGATTATATTTCAAACCAAACATATCCTTTTCTACCAATATCGCTTCAACTAAAGCTTCTTGCATATTGTTTTTGTGTGCTCTTTTAACCCACATAACGATGGGGATGGGTAGACCTTTAACATAGTAGGCGACCAGTAATTCTTCAGCTAGAAAATTATTAGGGATCTTGTTTTTTAAATAGGAAAACCTATGGTTAAAGTCTTTGAGCCTTTCCTTCCCTTTAATTTTTAATGAGGAAAAATCCATGATTAAATATTCAGGGGTTTTGTCATCCCCAAATGTTTCAAGAAATAAGGTTTCAAAATCATCCTAGGAAGTAATGGACCCAGCGTCTAAGGTGAAGTACCATGTGGCAGATTTTCCTTGAAAAGTGTAAGGAAATAATCTACACACTACATCTTCATGTACAACATTTTTGATCCTAATGGCTTGCATAAAAGTATTGATACGATCATCTTCCGGTGATTTATCATCAGGATTAAATTTAGGGATCCACTTCTATGGATTTTTAGGTAATCTATGTTGTTCCCCAGGAACGAACACAACAGCCTGATCTAACCATAGCCTATTGGGTTGGTCTGCCATTGGGATGTTTGCTGAAGTAGAAGAACATGGAGATGAATCACTTTCAGATGACTCCATTGATTATGATGATGAAGATGAGGAAGGAGGTGATGGTGGTGGACCACCAAACACTATATTGGGTTGTGGATTATCCCGAGGTTGAGTTGTTGCTTCGAACAATGTATTTTCTTGAGTTTGTGGGAATAGTTCCTGACTGACTGTGTTCTGATTTTCAATATCAATCTATAAATTGGTTATGGGGTGTTGTTGAGATAGTGATTGTATCAGGTTCTTGGTCAAATCAATCCTATATTCTACTATGGAGGTGAGGTCCTGAGTACTTTGTATTATTTAATCAAGATTTAAAAGTCCTCTAGTTGATGAAACAAAAATAGTCTCAAGTCTTCTGATTTCTTGTACAATTACAGGAGTAACAGGGACTATAAGTTGAGTCCTAGTTTGTGGGATAGTTGATGTAGATGCTTTTGTTTGACTTCCGGTAACCTGACAGGAGGAGATTTGTTGGCATTTATTTTCGGCATGACTAATCAACACCCTCCTTCCAGCGCCATTTGTTGAAGCATATGATATGTTGGGAATGTCCCAGGAAGCAACGCAAAAGAGATAGCCCAATCTAAAAGCTTCAAATAATCCTACGCAAGTATTATTCTATCCTTGGATTGTTTGGTATGGCTAACTCTAACGGATATTAGCCCTCTGTTGGCACTCAGAGAGTAATTCAAGATGAGTTTTCTTCCTTGAGGGAAGATCTAAAAGTTTATTGTAAGATAATGAAAAGCAGAAAGAAGACAAGTAAAAGAAAAGAAAATATAATCTACCAAAATCTAATTAGAAAAAATAAAATTTAGCTGTGTTTTCTCAGAGCAATTAGATCCAGGGTTTGATTAGTACTCATCATTCTCACCAATGACAATTTAAGTCAGATCTACTAGTACCTACTTAAATGAAGGGAAAAACAGTGAAAACTAATTTTCTATCATTCAAGGATTTATAACATATGACTGTTCTGAAAAAAGAATATGTTAATTAACAAATTAACATTTTAGGAAAAAGATAATTCTATAGTTACAAAATATTGAATAAGATTACGTAAAACAGAGAAAATAATTTCCTGTTATTTAATCTTCACTTGAATCATAAATAAGAAATTAAATACATATTCATGTGCTTATGATTATATAACCAATGAAAAGTGAATTAGTGAATCAACGCAAGAAAACCAACTCTCATCAAGAAAACTTAATAAATAGATTACCACAAAGGAAAAATAAGAGAAAACTGACTGAATTTCATCAAAGGCTGTAAGAAATTACAATACTCCAAGCGCAGTAGTATGTCTCCAGTTCTTCCTTCCAGCGGTTTCCCCCCCTCTACATGAGATATAAGTCTCTTTAAATAATAGTTACAATAGGTTACAAAAGAAACTGATTTCCCATGAAATTAGGGATTACAAAATATTTGATTAAGATTTACCAAGGGAAGATTGCCACTTGGAAAAAACATCTAAAATATCATCAATATCCTTGTATTGAGCATGCTTGAGCCGTAGTTGAGATTTGCAAAGGAAATCTTCAATCTCCCTCTTCTTTGCCTTTGACCATTCTCGTAAAAAAAGATTAACTTTCATCCCTGAAGAAACTGGTAACTCAACTAACTCTTTGATTTATTTTATATGAACATGCTCCAGCTCTTCAATACACTCTTTAGACTACAAATTATTTTCTTCAACTTGTGTGATCATGATATTAGGTGGAAGAACATTTTCTATTTGATTCATAATAGGGAAATCCAATAATACCAACAGATTATCAGAATCAAACCACCGCTTCCTGCAATCCTTTTTCCATTCTTCAATGGTGGACTCAACCATGTCGCAAACATTTTCCCGGGACTGTAAAGAGATTTTGATTCTCCTTGGCTTCCCATTGTCTACAATAGGGACTACTTCAAGCTTTTCCTTGATGTACTTCTCCCAATCAAAAACATCTTCAAAATCCCTTGTGGCATCATTTCTTCGTTGATTATGATCACAAATAATGTCAGAGAAATGTTCAAAGGAAATGAAAAAATATTGAATCTCATTCAGAGCTTCAAATAACTCAACTAGGATATTTTTATAATCATCATTTATTCTCAAAGAAAATTCTTTAAACTCATCTTTGGAAAACAGTGAAAAAGAGAAAATAGCAGAAATTGACTGAGACAATTTCAGCTGTTGTTCCAGAATTGTCAACTTATCAAGATATTGAGCATTACGTCCTTGGGATTCATGAAGTTGTTGTTTCAAATATTCATTATGTTATTGAATATCTTGAATCTAAGATTTATACTTGTCCTTCAATCCCTAGAATTGAGATTGATACTGATGATCCACTTCAATTTGCTTCTTCCTAAGATCTTGCAATTCCTTTGATTTCTTTTCAATTTCATTATTGAGCGTGGTGACAGAATCAAAGTTAGCACCAACAAAAGATCCCATTGCAGCAGTTGTCTCCAAAGATTCTTGTTTAACGTCTATGGAGGTTCTCTTCCATATGATTTGGTTTGGAATAGTTCCCTAGACTAGTGTCCCTTCCCTAGCTCTTTTAGAACCTTTCTTCACTATTGCCTTTTCTGATTTGCTACATAAATACTCACCAAGAGAAACTACTGCATCTTCACCAAAATATGCCATCACTTCAGAAGGGGATGATGATACTTCTGAAACAGTGAGTGTTAACAATCAAATTAACACCCTTAGTCATATGACAGAAGAAGCATATTTTTACTATGTGCCCGCAACATGAATACAGAACACAAGTACATTCAGAGACAAATCCTCTCTGATCTAATCACTTCTCCCATAAATGGAAGGATTAGGTGAAGACAGTAAGAACCTAAGGAGACCAAGTTCAGTGATTGAACCGCTCACAGAAGGTCCAAAACTAAGCTACACCAATCAAAAAGTGAAGAGAAATGCATTAAAGTGCATTAATTGTGCTTAAAGTAGGCTAAGTTGTGCAAAAAAGCCTAAAAACTATGGAAAAGTGGGTTTTTGAGCAAAAATAATCAAAAAACATGAAAAGGGACAATCCCACATTGAAAAGAGAAACTCGAGAGCACACTTCCCAATGCTATATAAGAAAGGAATTTGGAGCATTATAAAGGGATAAAGGAAGAGCAAAGGCATGCTGGAGATATTTTGAAGGAGGAAAAGCTCAATTTATTCAAAAGCAAGGGTGGAGAAGGGAAATTTCATGGTAATGGAGGAGGGATTCACACCAAAATCCATGGTAAGGATGTACCTCTTCATTGTTTTAATATGAAATGATTCAAGTTTGTTCCATTTGAATGTTTGAATATTGCTTATCTTGTATGCTTTAGATGTTCAAATGGCATTAGATCTTAGCTTTGTTTATCTTGTTTGATGAATGAATGTAGATCTTATGTATAACTTGTGATCATCATTTTCATTTGCTGACATAGAAGCTCACCACTTCTTAGTAAAATAGATTGATGATTGCAGATCCAACTCCCTACTAGCAAACCACTTCATCTATTATTAGTGAGCAAAGACACAAGTTGTGAAACAACAGGGGTAGGGATAGGAATGCTCAGCTGATATGAGGAGATATAAGTTGTTGTAGTAGTTAAGGTTGAAGGAGAAGAAATGGGAATCATGGATGAAATGATAGGATCTAGAGCAGAAGAAACTTGCATTTCTACTGAATTGAGGGTAGTCTCCATAGGAATAGAAATTTGAGCAGATGGAGAAATAAGAGTAACAACAAGGGTTGATGATGGTGCATATTGTAAAATGGTGGGAATGGTAACAAGTGGTGGGGATGTTATAGCGAGGGTGGTAGTAATTTCAGGAAAGTGAATATCTGAGAGAGAATTCTTTGTCAATGGATTTTCAATTGGATCAAAAATAAATTGGGTGATTGCAGTGGTCAATGTGAAGTCAACAGAAATAGAAAATGGTAATGATAAGTTTGTGAGAGATAACTCATAATCAAGGTCACTGTCATCAACTTGCAACAACTTCGCTCCTGCTACTGATGCTTTCATTTTCTTCTTCTTAGTTGGAGGTGTTGTAGCAGTTGCTTTGGTTTCAAGAGAATAGCTCATCAAGGCTAAGCTTTTCTTCATGTCTTCATTTGATTGTATCAAAGCATTTATATTTTCTATAGGCTGAGGATGTTGAGAATCATCAATTGGAGCTTTTCCTTTCTTATCTTCGTGTTGATAAGTCAAAAGCAATGGAGCCTTAACTTGATTTTTTTGTGTTGTCGGTGCTTCTCTCTCCACCATCTCTTTCTGATCCCTTTATTCATCTGAGAGTTTGATCTTTATATCTTGCAGCACCTTCATCTTAATCTCTTGCTAATACTGATGGATGAACCCCTTTTATTCTTTAGTGGCAGCCCTGCTTAAAACATCTTGAAAGGAATTTACACCTTCATAAATCAAATCATTAAGCTCTGTTTCATGCACATAGTTACTCTTTATGTGTTATTTAGAAAATTGGTTGGCCAAGAAATATTTAGGATCATGCATCCTTTTGGGAGATTCCCCGAGCTTCATAGTTGTAACCCTTTTACCAAGAAAGGTGGCATGTGTGGAATTATGGATGACCAAAGGTCCAAGGGAAATGGGAAACTTAGGGCAACCTTTCCTCTTTGCTCTAATGAACCGAGGGAAGACACCGTCAATAACAGTTTGAAATGAAATTTCCTCAATAACCATTCTGTCAGGCACGATTCTAGGAAAGAGGTGAACTGTTTTGCTGCCCCATATTCTGATGTAAGAAAAGTATTCACCAACATACCAATCCCCCATAGTAGCAATCAATGCCTTGGCCTGTGAAGAAAAGGTGGGGGAATCCTCTTTGAAGATTTTGTAATAAATGGAGCCAAGAAATTGATCGCAGATGTCATAAATGAGAGGTACAAAATTGTCTTCCCATAACACTGAGCATTAAATATGGACAGGTGGTCCTTCTCTAGTCCAAATCCATCCCATGGAAAAAAAAGAGAAAGCTGAAAAAACAACATCCATGACATAACCAGATAGGTAGAATGCAGGTTTCTTGGGAGCGGGGGTTTTCTTGTACTTTTCAATAGCTTCTTTCAAAACCACAGATAATATATGTTCCCAGTTGAAGGATTCACCAGTGGTAAGAATATGATGTGCTACAGGATCCCATTCTGCCTTAAAGAACCCACAGTTGGGTAACCCATATGAACCTGCATAAAATGGCTTCTAATAAAGAAAAGGGTTGTTTCAACCAAGCAACAGGGTACTCTGCCTATCAGGTTTTGGAGCATAAATGGCAGGGTTTTCCATCCAATTATTCATCATCTCATCAAAATTAAGACGACTTGTAGAAGATTCTAGGAATTGTTTTGAAAGGAGTTGTTGGGGAGTTTTAAGTGCGTAAACCCTAGAAAATATTTTAGGTTTAAAGGAAGCCATCAAAGTATGGTTTATGTCATTGAAGGAATGGTCAAGAGGGTCGACATTATCTATAATCCATTTGACTGCATCTGTATAAGGAATTGGGGATGACCTGGCCGCAATTGCATGGATTTGGGCTTTACCAATGCTAATGTAGGCAAGTTGGTCATGTTGGATTTCAAAGAAGTCATCATTGTCAAATATGGAATAAATCCTAGACCAATCTAACCAAAAGGTGTCGGAAACCCTCCCATCAGTATCAAAAAAGATTTCACTATTAGGGTCTTTGGTTCTCAACTCATCCATGGCCGATTTAGACTTAGTATTCCTTGACATGGATGAAAATAGGTTTTCTGATAAAATGGTGAAAAGAAATTTCAATTAAAATCTCAATTCAATTTCAGATTATTACACAAGTGATTTGCATGAAGTAGAGAAAAATTACTTGTAAATTGTTGAAGAAAACTAGAGTCCGCAGTAGGGTAAAATCCAAAGCAACAATTGTTTGCGGAAGGTAAAATCGCAGCGTAAAATGGTAAAAAGAACAATTTATTTGGAGTTTTTAAACAAAAAAAAATATGTGATTGGTAAAATTAAAATAGAACCGTAGATCTAAAACACACCAATGGTGAAGATTAAAATACAAATCTATTAAGGAAATGCGGAAGCGGAATGTCGGGAACTCATTTTCGAAAGTTAATAATTTCAACCTCCCAGAATCTGCAATGCGATGGGGGAATGTGGAATGCGGAAGCAATTTTTAGAAATCGAAAAGTAAGAATGCTATCCACAATCCGCAATCGAAATGCAGAATTGCAAAATTTCGGAGATGCGGAAATGCGGAGCAAGTTCTAGAAAATTAAACATTTCTGTAATCGAAAAACTGAAAATGCGGAATTGTGGAATTGTGGGAATGATTTTGGGTAATTTAAGGTGTCTGCAATATGAAATCCGCAAAACATTTGCGAGATTGGAAATGGCGACATTCGAATTCAATCATTTAATTTGCTTTTGTACTTCCACAATCTGTATTGCGGAATGCGGAAATGCGAGAGTAGTTTTAGAACATTTATTACGTCTACAATCCGCAATTGTATAATCGAAAATGCGGGACTATGGGACTGCGGGATGCGAAAATGCGGAAGCAATAAATTCAAATAAAATCGAACTTTCTGCAATCCGCAATTTTCATAAAGAAAAGATGAACAAAATTTTGCGGAAACAAAACAATGGTTTTCAGTCAAATGTTTGATGTCAGAAGCAAAGGATAATTGACCAAAATAATTTATTGAAAACCTTGGACTATCATAATAAAGGTAATAAGCATCTGAATTACCTAAATCAACCTTAAACTGGGGCATTAGAAAATGGGATCTGTTGTGCGAACAATAGGGCACTAAGTAGCCCACTATATTTCTCTTTATTATTGATTATTACAAATGTAAAAAAGAAATGCTTTTGATCCTTTGAAGAATAGGATCACTAAGCTTATAATTTTATTGAATATTATAACAAAGCTAAAAAGGTAGAACAAGGTATGAAGCTTTGGATCATCCGAATATTCAAAATTTGGGCAAAGTTCCTGTCCACCTATTCGTAAAAACCTAAAAAAACAGCCAACAAATATTAGTAAAATATGCCCAAAAACGCTTTAAAAGTGTCTTTGGACAAACTTAAAAATTATTCAAAAATAAACTAAGTTAACTACACTAAAAGCTGACAAAATAACTAAGAAAAGCACGCCTTCCTTAGGGTATTAGCTTGCCCTTTTTGGGAATCCAATAAGAAACACTCAAATGATATATAGTTACTTTTAAAACACTGAAAGGATTCCTTTAAACAAACATTTAGATATACTTTTAACTAGCTTGCATAAAAGAAAATCTTGATGCTAGATCTAGATGTAAAGTAAACTTTAACAATATTGAGATCTCAACATAAGAATACTATAACTAAGATCTAATTTGAAATATCACTTTGAAGAAGGAGCATATATAAACTATAGCACAAGTAACCAATAACAAAATATTAAGATAATTTTAAGAGGATAGAAGGTGAAGAAGAAGTGCCCTTGGAACTTAGGCAATGGAGTTGCAATGATAGCGCTGAGAGGGACTATGTATTCCTTGATCACAAAAAAAAAACTTTGGAGTGTGAGAGAAACAAGAAATATATCCCACAAATCCAAAGGAATCCTTCTCACTTGCCAAGAAACTCGTCAAATCTAGTAAAAACTCATGTTAAATAACATAAGAGCATACATATAAGCAAATAAGCATGCAAATTATAGATCTTGAACATAAATCAATTAAATGAGTAATAGAAACAATTTTACTCACTCCTACTAATTAGAACTAATCCTTAATTAGGCTATTATTTTACAAGAAGAAGCACGTGAAAGGAAAAACTCTACATATTACCTCAACATACACATGAGACAATGATCATCCAACTTGAGCTAGAGACACCATGTAAGACCTCCAAATCCTTTTATTCATAACAAGATTCAACAATTGAATTACATGCAAGAGTAGTGGTTCCACATTCCATCCCAAATTATGAGAATGGACCCTACTTAAATAAGAAAACAAGAGAGGAAGGGGGGGGGTCACATCCATCACTAGAGTGAGTAGGCGAGTTAGGGAGAGAATGAATGGATTTGTGATTGATAGAATCTAATGGGATGGATGCCACCTATCATGAGGTGCGCCATCCATATTTGGGATTGTATACCCACCAATGAATCACATGCCAACTCGCTAATGTGCCCTTCCCAAGAGAGAGTGTGCCCCCTCTACTCAAGATAAACTTGCCACCACTTAGATTTGATACAAATCACGCGATTTGATCTTTATTTAACTTGGATATGACCCTAAGTTAAGATTCCACCACTCCGTACATGTCCCAGAAATGCTCCCTTTGATTTAGGAATTTGATCTTTTGTCCATTTGGCCATTTATTTGATCTTTTTGGCCATTTTCGAGAGAATTTTAATTTAAGTGATAAATAACCACACAAATCATTCTCAAAGTGTGTTTAGGGGTATAGGGGGTCCTTTGAGTTACAAAACAAGCACCCCCAAGGAAAAATTCTCCTCCTAACTACTTGTTTATGCTTTTTTTATTTTTTACATTAAAAACATTAAAAAATTGACCCATTTTACAAGGAAAAAAATGATTTCTGAAAAACAAAAATAAACTTAGGGGGTCCTATTACATGTTCATATGACTCAATATTGATGAATATCATGTTAATATACATATACACTTACAATTTAATAACCTCTGAAGGTTCAACCACCAAGGAAAATACTCCAACTTTGGAGGTGTGAGTGAAAACCTCAAAAATTATGCGTCGCTGAAGAGAAATACATAATTAACAAGGAAAAAACACTCTAGAGTACTGCATTTATGTCTAAATCCTAGGAATTCCATGTCTTTTACAAATGAAAGCATA
Source organism: Larix kaempferi (assembly GCA_027924585.1). Lineage (NCBI taxonomy): Eukaryota > Viridiplantae > Streptophyta > Pinopsida > Pinales > Pinaceae > Larix > Larix kaempferi. Next base: position 13,759,444 of record BSBM01000099.1, read on the forward strand.
CTACGTCAACTTATTACAATTACCTGTAGGGTGTGAACATGCAAATTTAATAAAAAGGGCCAAGTTGGCCTGCAAGGAATTCTAAACTTCTGAATTTGAACAAGTACACTTGTTCAATATTTGCAGGATCACTTAAAAACCAACTAAGTACAAATTAGTAGGTAACATGTGGCTCCAAATGCGGGACACATGCTCTAACTGATCTTTAATCAAATAGAGTGGATGAGAACTCCAAAATCTTTGGTTCCTACACACAACTAAAAGTTGTCAAACCAACATGCATATAAAAAAATGCCAGGGAAACCTAAGTTGCAAAATAATATAAGAAATTATTTTACAACACTAAATTACAACAATAATGTAGAAAAATAAAATACAAAGTAAAAACTGAAAAGTAAGAGGAAGGGGTTTAGAAAATCCTTGATGCACTAGATGACCCCATGGGCATCATATATTGTTGTTGAAGAAAAAATTAAGAAGTCACCCATTAACAATAAGGGTCAACTTCTCTCTGTCCATTGTGCCAAGGAAGAATGAGTTAGCACCCACTAGGTCATGTATGATGTAGGGTCCCATCCAAAGGTTGTCAAATTTTCCATGCTTGTCTGACTTTCCTCTTCACTTATCCCACAATAGAACTATATATCCAATATGAAAGGGCTATGGTCTGGAATACTTGTCGAAGGTCCTTTTTACTTTGTCTTGATTCTTGATGCTTTGGTCAAGTGCTTTCCTTCGGTTTTCATCCAATTCAACCAGTTGATTGACTTTATTCTGTATTGTGTCCTGATATGAACTGAACTCTTGGAGGAGATGATATACTCGAAGCTTGAGGTGGATAGGAAATGTGACATCTAATCCATACACCAGCTCGAAAGGAATTTTCCCAATTGCACTTTTCTTTTTTATCCTATCATCCCATAATGCAAACTTAATCTTGTTATCCCATGACTTCTTATTGTCCCCCATCGTTTTCTTGATAATGGTCATTAGGTTCTTGTTGCTTGAATTGGCCAGGACATTTCCCTGGGGATAATAATTTTATGAGTGGGATAGGATAATGCCATACTTAAAGTGGAAAGACGAAAGTTCTGCTGAGATGAAATCTTGGGCATTATCAATTGTGATATTGGATGGTATACCAAATCTAGTTATGATTTGATTTTCTAAGAAATTCATAACTACTTTGTCAGTTGCAGCCTTAGTGGCAATTTATTCCACCCACTTGGTAAAATAATCGGTGGAAGTAAGGATCTAGGTATGACCATTAATCGAATTTTCCCTAAACTGACCAATGAAGTCAATACCCCACTTATGGAAAGGGGCTTGAACCACTACTGGCTTCAAGGGTAAAGCTTCCATATTTTGCTTCTCAGTGAAAGCTGACATTGTTGGAAACTTTTAACAAAATTATGTACATCTGAAAATAAGTTGGGCCAGTAGTATCTCGCTCTAAGGATTTTGTGGGTTGTTTTCCTCACTACAAAATGCCCTCCACAAAATCTAGAGTGAAATTCAACCAAGAGCCTTTTGGAATCAATTTTGTCAACACACTTAAGTATCAATCTGTTAGGGTTCCTCCAACCTAGTCCATATTGGGTGATGCAATACTTGGTATCCTTCAGCCTTAGTGTCCTTATCTTATAGTTGATTAGGTGATTTGGGCATGTAAGGTTGACAAGGAAGAAAATTATATCTAACTACCATGCATGTTGTTATAGCCTTTGAATTTTTGTTGACATCACCTGCGCTGAAATGTTGTTCCTACATACCATCCCTAAGGCTTCTTCATTACTCTGAGTTGACATTTTTTCCAGTCCTTTTCATTTTATTAGCTTGGTGGGTTTGATCTCTAAGTCATATTCTTGGATTTTTGACACCCACTTCCCCCTTATACCTAAGCAATCTTGTTGGGAAAAGATGTCCTTAACTCTTGAATGAGGGACATAGCCAATTATCTTTGAATAGCTAACATATGTTCTAAAGTACTTTAAGTATTTGATAAGAGCATAAGCCTGCTTCTCCATGGAAGTATACTTCAATTCAGAATTTTGCAATGCTTTACTCATGGAAGCAATAGGCTGCTCTAGTCCTTCATTGTTCTTTTGGAGTAACACTCTAGCTATTGTGTCCTACGAGGAAAATGAGAATATTTGAAGGTTCTTGGAATAATTTGGGTTGATTAGGATAGCAATGTTATCCTTGATGCATTTGAAAGCCTATTTTCCTTCACCTTTCCATTCAAACTTAGCATCCTTTTTTAATAGTTTTTACAATGGCTTCATTAATTCGACTAAGTTGGGAATAAACCTATTGATGAATTTTATTTGGCTGTTGAATGATTGATGGGCCTTTATATTTATGGGTAGAGGTACCTTCTTGATGGATTCAACCTAATCTAGGTCAATATTAACCCCATCCTTTGAGATGATGTGGCCCAACAATTTTCCTTCATCAATACCGAGTACTTACTTGGCTGGATTTAAAGAGATACCATACGAAAATTTTCAAATACTTGTTTTAGATGGCCTACATGACTTGGTATTACTTTTGAAAAAATTGTGAGGTCATCCTGGTAAATCTCAATGATCTTTCCAATCAACTCCTTAAATGAATAGTCCATGGCTCATTGAAAGGTGGCACCAGCATTAAGCAAACCAAAAGACATTCTTAGATATTCAAATGTGCCCCAAGGTGTGGTAAAGGTAGTCTTATGCCAATATTCTTTGTTAATTAGAACTTGGTTGTACCAATAAAATCCATCCAGCATGGACATCATCCCATAACCTATTACTCTTTGAAGAAGGGTTTCCATATTGGGAAGCAGGTGATTATTTTTTAGGCATGAAATGTTAAGATTCCTAAAATCTATGCATATTCTTAATGACCCATTCTTCTTCCTTAATACTACCAAATTTGAGACCATGACAAATTCCTTGTTAGTGCAATGATTCTAGCAACCAGCATTTTTCCATCTCCTTTTTTACTATGGGTGCCAATTTTGGATTTACCTACCTTAGTTTTGGGCAGAAAGGTTTGACTTCTTTCATTTTTTACTTAAGGGGTATAGTGTGTTGAAATACATCTTCATGATATGATTTGAGCTCGTCGTATGTAAATGCAAATACATCTATAGACCCTTTAACAAGGTTTATTAAGTCTTTCATTTCTTTTTCAGATGTTCCTTTACCAGTTTTATGATTTTAGGGTCTTTATATGTTCCAATGTTGACTTTGACATAATCCCCTGGATTTATTGACCCTTTTTTATCTTTATGCATATCTTGCCTGTCAAGTATTTTCTCTAAAGAAATGAGGCCCTTAGGAACTTGATTCCTCACATTCTCCTCTTCTTCCCGATACTCTTTTCCCTCCTGCTGATAGTTGACCTTACAATCTGAAAATTCCTAAATATTATGAATAAATCTCAAGACATGCTTATCATCATCAAAAAACTGCCAATGATCTACATTATTGGGGATTGAAGGTCTAAATTTAATTCCAAGCTCACCATAGCCACTTATCATTTCATATGTAAGCTGAAGGGTGGATGTTGCTACCTAATTTATTTGCCAAACTATTCTACTCTCTAGGAATTTCCTCAAGGTTCAGTGCATCAAACCTTTCCATGGTGTCCCAAATGGCATTTCTATATGTCTTCAATCTGTTACTTTTGCATGCAATTTTATTTTTTAGTTGTATAATTACCAAGTTTGAATCACCTTTTATGCTCAACATTTGTATCCCCGTATCCTTAGCAATCGCTAGCCCAAGTAGGAGTGCTTCATATTCTGCTACATTGTTAGATGCCTCAAACTCCAATCTAAAGGAAAAGTTGAAAGTTTGCTTAGATGGAGAGATGATTACTATGCTTGCCCCTTTTCTGGATTTTGAATATGCACAGTCAAAGTACATCTTACATACCTCATCTATATTTTCCTCCTTTAATTTTTCTTTTATTGGAGCCATGAAGTTAGATAGGATAGCATTGTTTTCAAAATTATCTGACTTGAATACAAATTCGTTTGATGGATTCTTAGGGTCTTCCACATGGTGCTTTCTTTCAATTTCTCTAAAGAGTTTAACTTCTGTGGTCTCTGATGATGTAGGTATTGTTGCATAGGTCCAATAATTTGGATACATCTCCCTAAAGTTACGGCCCATTTTCTTGACAAGAGCATTCCCCAACTATCAGTTACATCAATTACTAGCACATCCATGGTTAAATGGATATCTAGGTATTGTGCTAGTGTTACTTGAAGGTTCATGATTATTCCTACCACCTTAATTTATCTTGAATCCATAGCACAAACATTATGGTAGGGCTTGGTGATTTTTAGACGTAGTTGTTCCATAACTTTCTTTGTAATTACATTTGATGAGGCACCAAAGTCTAACATGCAATTATGAAGATAGAATTCATTTATCAATAATGATACAAAGAAATTCGGGTGATATTCTTTCTTAGGATCCATACTATGCAGAATTACTGGGGCATCTTCGAAGGTATTTATATCCCCAGGAGAAACTCTTCCTCTAGACTTATCATAGGTTTCAATTTGAGGGCCTTCTAAGACTTCCATCATCCTTTCCTTCTGATAGGGATATTTTAGGACTTCAATTGCAGGCACAAGAACTTTAACATTATTTAACTAGTTACCCATTTCAAGATTTGAATTATTGTAATCAGAGGATTTGTTACCTTGGGAATATATTGCTTTTCTTTGGTTGGTGCAATATTGTCTCTTTTTTATAAGTGGCTCCTTTGAATCTAGCATTAACCATCTCATGGATTTGCTCTGGTGTAGGATTCTCCCCATAATGTCTGGTCATAAAATATTTCTCTTGACTATACTCTATGTCTTGCTGCCAATGATTATCAGACATAGGGTAAGTTTGGCCCACCATATTAATGAACTCAAGCTCTTTTAAATGTCCATCTTGGTTACTTGTTTCAGGAAACCCTTGCTCAATGATCTGACAAGATGAAAAACAAGTGGATTCTTCATGGAAGTCTTTGCATGGCCTATAGAAAGGAGTCACATCATCTACCATGTTGGTTGTGTGTAATTGATTGGGTGGCCTCTACTCATAAGGAGGAGCCTTCTTTTTCCATCTCTCTTGGTTAGGCTTTGGGATGAAACTCCTACAAGTGGGAAATTTGAGCAACATGTGACTTCTCCATGGTAACTAACCTATTACGAATAGCAGTCATTTGAGAAGTATGGTTATCTACCAAGGTTCTCATCATCTCAACCATTTTCTTCATGGAGTCTTTTGAAGAGAATTTGACTTATGGTTCTACAACTTTTCCCTTTTCTTGTTGTTTAAGGCTTGAATGCATGCCTCTTGTAAAACATGGTATATTTGATTTTCCTGAAGATTGCATATTTGTATCAATTTTAATAGCCAATTCTTGGGTAGCTTTGAGGATGGCAGGTTTCTTATCCCTCAATTGATATATGGTTTCCCCATTGAGTGCTTCAATATAATAAACAAGGATAGATTTATCTAGTGGTTTGAAATCAGTGTGAATGCTTGAAACTAGGTCCCTAATTTTTTTGTTGAACTCCTCCATCGTTTCATTTTCATTTCTTTTGATGGAATGGAGGGCAGCCAAATGGTAATAGGGCTCCTTCTTTTTCTCCCACCTCTCCATGAAACCTTTCTTGAAATATTCATAGGTTGCATAGGTGTTTTCATCCATGCTTATAAACAAATCACATGAATCTTCTTCCAAGGATAAAGCAAACAACTTCATGTGGACATCATCATGTTGTTGATCAAGGGTACAACATCGAACCAGGTTTCTTTAAAATTTGTTGAGATGTACTGCAACGGTGATGGCATTGTTTCCTTGGAAAGTTGGAATTTTTTCGATGGATTTGTCAGGCAGTTCATGAGGATACCCTACTATCTGAGTGAAGTCAAGGGGCTTGAAAAAATCGTCCATTGGAGACAAATTATTATTATTATTATTGTTATCAAACAAAAAGTGGATGTCTAAAATGGACTCGGATCCTAAATTTTCAAGGATCATAGGAGAAGCTAGTTTGTTTTGTCTCCTTCGATAAACCCTCTCGGGATCAAGAATGAAACTAAGCAAACCTTCATATTTTCTTCTTACGGAATACCTTGATGAGTTTAAGGGTAGTGGATTCGCCATATGCATCAAGTAAATTTCAATTTATTTGACTAGATGCATCAATTAAGGTATAAAACAAAAATTAAACAAAGTCGTACTCCAAGAATAAAAAGATTTATCCCTGGAAGCAACGCCAAAAAATGTTGTTGTCGGATACGCACCTCGGGGTTAGCATGGCAAAAATATTCAATCCATTGGATGTGTCCTTGGGGGAAAGTCTCAATTCAAGTACTATCACTTGATCATGACTCCTTCGTTTAGGCTAACTCCTAATGATGCTAAGAGGGGTGGTCCCTAAAAGTTACTAAGACTTGTTTAGTTTTAAGTTATGAGGGTGAAAGTTTCTTAGGATTCGAAGAGATTTACTAAACAACTATTGCAAAATATAGTTTAATTCAACAACATAAAATGATAAAGTATTCATGACATGCAACGAATGAATTTAAGCAAATAGTATTGTAGATTATAGACCAAGGCCGAGAGATAAAAATCAAGTGTTGTTGTAATGGTAAATGTTTTGCAATTGTGACTTGGTCAATTTTAGATTTATTAAGATGAGTGGATTACGGGAAGGGGGTTCTGACATACCATGAGGTACAAGGAACAAATTCCATATTCATCGAATGTGGTTTCACACAAGAGGAAGGGCTAGATCAGAGTCGTGTGGGAATGCCAAACACTAACACCAAACGAGGGTGTAGCCTAACAGGGCCCGCGGTCACTACCTATTTGTTTCCTTTACTTCATGAAATTTACCCACCTGATACAAAGGCGAGACGTCATATTTTCGTCCTTAAGGGAATTAAGTTTTAATTAAATTTTGATTTTTTAATTAGATGTGGAATTTTATCAAGTGCCATGATTATGTTTCTCGTTGTTCCAAAACTTAGCCAAGCTTGCGATGGAAAAGAGCATATGCGGAAATGAGCTAATTATTCATTCTAGTCACTTAAAAATCAAATTGTGAAAGTAAAACAAATGTTTCACTAATTATTACAGACTAGGAATCTATTTTCTGATCATCCACCAATTACTCGGGCAAGCCCTTTCAAAAGTGGCAAGAGCATACCTCGGGAAATCAAACTCTTGGTTCGTTACTTTGCGAAATGTAAAAAATAATTGAGACAAGTAAACTAATCTACTTTATCAAAGTATACTACCTGCAAGTTAGTATCTGAATGAGAAAACAAGAAATGCGAAAAAATCACACCACCATGAAAAATGTGAATCCCCCTAGGGGCATGGGGTGTGGGCGCTAGGTGGCCCACTTGCTTTCTCTTTATTATTGATTATTACAAATTTCAAAAAGAAATTATTGTGATTCTTTGAGGAATATGATCACTAAGCTTACAATTTTATTGAATATTCTAACAAAGCTAAAAGGGTAGAACAAGGTATGAAGCCTCGAATCGTCCGGATCTTCGAAATTTGGGAAAAGTGCCTATCTACATGTTCCTCAAAATCTAAAAAACAGCCAACAAATATTAGTAAAAGAGGCCCAAAAACATTTTAAAAGTGTCTTTGGATAAACTTAAAATTATTCAAAAAATAAAGTGAGTTAACTACACTAAAAGGTGACAAAATAACTAATGAAAGCAAGCCTTGTGTAAGGTCTTAGCTTGCCCTTTTGTGGAAGCCAATAATAAGCTCTCAAATGCTAGAAATTTACTTTTAAAACACTGAAAGGATTCCTTTAAACAAACCTTTAGATCTACTTTTAACTAGCTTGCATAAAAGGAAATTTTGATGCTAGATCTAAATGTAAAGTAAACTTTAAAAATATTCACATCTAAGCATAAAAATACTATAACTGAGAACTGATTTGAAATATCACTTTGAAGAAAGATCATATCTAAATTATAGCACAAGTAACCAGTAACAAAATATTAAGATATTTTTAAGAGGATAGAAGGTGAAGAAGAAGTGCCCTTGGAACTTGGGTAGTGGAGTTGCAATAATGGCATTAAGAGGGACTATGTCTGCCTTAATCACAAAAAGAAAAATTTGGAGAGTGAGAGAAACAAGCAAGATATCCCACACATCCAAAGGAAATACTTGACGTAGACACCTTCACACTTGCCAAGAAACTTGTCAAAGGCTAGTAAAAACTCATGCTAAAGAACATAAGAACATACATATAAGTAAATAAGCATGCAAATTCTAGATCTTGAACATAAATCAATTAAATGAGTAATAGAAACAAATTTATTCACTCCTACTGATTAGAACCAATAATTCATTAGGCTAGTATTTGACAAGAAGAATCATGTGAAAGGAAAAACTCTGCAGATTGCCTCATCATTGGTTTCGGAAGGGGGGGGGGGGGGGGGGGTGGCGCATCCATCACTGGAGTGAGTGGGCAAGTTAGGGAGAGAATGAAGGGATTTGTGATTGATAGAATCTCATGGGATGGGCACCACCTATCAGGAGGTGCAACCTCCCTCTTTGGGATGATCTCCCCATCAATGAATCACATGCCAACTCACTAATGCACCCTTCCCAAGAGAGAGTGTGCCCCCTCTACTCAAGATAAACTCGACGCCACTTAGATTTTATCCAAATCACGCGATTTGATCTTTATTTAACTTGGATATGACCCTCAATTAAGATTCCACCACTCCAGATATGTCCCAGACAAGCTCCCTTTGATTTAGGAATTTGATTTTTTGTCCTTTTGGCCATTTATTTGGTCTTTTTGGCCATGTGCGAGAGAATTTTAATTTAAGTGATAGATAATCACTCAAATCATTCTCAAAGTGGGTTTAGAGGTATAGTGGGTGCTCTGAGTTAGAAAACAAGCACCCCATGGAAAAATCCACCCCCTAACCACTTTTTTATGCTTTTTAACTTTTTACATTAAAAACAATTAAAAAATTGACATGTTTTACAAGAAAAAATTTTATTTGCGAAAAACAAAAATAAACCTAGGCGAACCTAGTACATGTCCATATGACTCAATATTGATGAATAGCATGGTAATATACATAGACACTTAGACTTTGATAAACTCCTAAGGTTTAACCACCAAGGTAAATACTCCAACTAATTTGGAGGTGTGAGTGAAAAACTCAAAAATTATACGTCACTGAAGAGAAACACAAAATTAACAAGGAAAAAACACTCTAGAGTACTGCACTGATGTCTAAATCCTAGGAAATCCAAGTATTTTACAAATGACGTCATGCTACGTCAACTTATTACAATTCCCCGTAGGGTATGAACATGCAAAATTATTAAAAAGGGCCAAGTTGGCCTGCAAGGATTTCTGATCTTTTGAATTTGAACAAGTACACTTATTCAATCTTTGCAGACTCACTTGAAAACCAACTAAGTACAACTTAGTAGGTAACAGGTAGACCAATTCCCTTGGGATGCAACATCAATTCTTGGCCAAGATTGATATTTAGAAGTTTGATGGAACTAAAGTGAAGACTTGGTTGGTGCAACTAAAACAATATTTTATTCTACACCAAATTACATTGAATAAGATGGTACCCTTGGTTGCTTTGCACCTTGATGTTGAACAAGGAGACTAGTTGGCTAGTTCTACGCTTGGAAATCATGACCCAAGTATGATAATGTGTGGGAAAATGAATACTTCAATTATCTCAACAAAATATGACAAACAAGAACTATCAAGGACTACACACTCCAACACTAGATACTAGCCACTTGTATGATGGGTCTCAATATCATCAAGATCCTTGACATTTATGTTGGTATGCTTTTCAGTAACATCCAAATTGAGGTTAAAATGCATAATCTTGAAGATGTCACAACAATAATCATGTTGTCTGATGTCCATTGTTTTTTTTTCTCCCCTACTAGTGACAAAGGTAAGGCTTACATGCTCTCTACACCTTCTACAATCAATATTACTCATAAAGGAATAGAAGAGTGGTGTGATAAGGTGTTAACTTTTAGTGTAACAATAAGTGGTCTTGAGGGCATAATTGAACAATCTAGCCTTTTCATTTTTGAAGATAACGTAAGAAGAGGAAGAAGGCTAGGTGACTAACATAGAGACTCACATAGAACCCACTACAAAAATAATGCTAGTTGGATTCAAGATACCCACAATCTCCATCCATGTGTTTGTTAGTGTTTCCACGTCACATGCATTATGAGTGAAGGCTACATCAAGAAGGATACAATTATGGTTCTCATTGGTTTCGGAAGCACCCACAACTTTATTGATTATAAGTTGGTTGCACAACTCAACTATTTTCCATACCCTATTGAAAATTTCTAGGTCATGATCACCAACAGTAGTACAATTTCTTATGAAGGCTTATGTTACAACGTCAAACTTAGCATGTCTAGTTGTTGAATTTCCACTCCCATATATGCTATTGGGTTAGGCAACATCAATGTTGTTCTAGGTTTCCAATGGCTTCACACTCTTGGAATCATCTCTAAAAATGTTGGTGTGCTATTCATGTAGTTCCAACAAGATGACCACACTCATACACTCAATGGGGTGAACACTCATCCCAATTGGGTGATATCTTCTCATAGGAAAACAAATTACTCAAAAAATGGTCTTGGGGGATTCATTTCTCATCTATATAGAGTTTTGAATGATGGTCCTAATATTCCTCAATTGGAGTTGCACACGGTCATGGATAAACGTACTTGGGCATTTTAACATCCTCCTTTGGTCCTCCCTCCATCCTATGGCCATGACCACAACATCACCTTGATTCTAGATAGAATTCCTCTAAATATTAGGCCATACCACTATCCTTATCAATATAAATGTGAGATTCAACATTTTTTTCCATAAGTATAGGATGTAGGAATTATTTAACCCAATTGTAATGTCTTCTCTACACTTATCGTATTATTATGAAGGAAAGATGGATCGTGGTGATTGTCTATTAATTGCAAGGAATTAAAAAAATATAGTCAAAGACAAATCTCCCACTCATGTAATTGATGAGGTACTAGATGAACTCCATGGGGCTACCTACTTCTCCAAACTTGATCTTCATTCTAGTTGTCATCAAAGCCAAATCCAAGAGGAGGATGTTCCCAACACAACCTTTTGAACTCATGAGGATCACTATGAGTTCATAATTATGCCATTTAGTTTGACCCATGCTCCCTCTACTTTTAAAGCCTCATAAACAAGATTAAGGCCATACATTGGAGGTGTGATTTGGTATTTTTTAAGGACATTGTGATTTATAGTAAGACCTAGCCTAATCACATATCTCATCTAGACATAGTTCTTCAAATCTTAAAAGAGAATCATTATACACCAATAAATCTAAGTGTGCATTTGGTCAACAAGAAGTTGAATACTAAGGGCATGCCATTTCTCAAAAAGGGTTCAAATTTTATCCGCAAAAGGTTGAAGCCATTAAAACATATATTATCCCTCAGAATATTACATGACTAAGATGCTTCTTAGGACTCATTCGGTAGTATAGAAGGTTTGTTTGCAACTATACCAAAATTTCCTCACCCCCTCACAAACCTTCTAATAGAGAATTCATTTCAGTGGCCTAATACCCAGGCTTTTGCCACTCTGAAGGAATATAAGACAAGTACATGTGTTTTGGCCACTCCAAATTATACTAAGGTTTTCATCATGTAATACAATGCTTCAAGGTCATGAATTTGTTCAATCTTATTATAGGAGGGTGGACTCATTTTGTTTGAAGGTAGCACCTCAAGAATTTAGAATATATGCATATGAGCATAAAATGTTGGGCATGTTGCATGGACTAAAGAAATGGTATCAATACCTATTTTGCAAGAATTTTGAGGTTAACATCGATCATTCTAGCTTTAAATTATTTTTGGAGCAACAAACCTCTTCCAAAGAGCAACAAAAGTGGAAAACCAAAATGCAAGGTTATGATTTTGAATTCATTTACAAAAAGGTAAAGGATAAAATTGTGGTCGATGCACTCTTCGTACAACATGTAGATACCCCATGTATATGCCATCTATGCACTCTTGTTGGTGTGGATACAAGAAGTGAGGAAGAAATAGTATGCTAGCCCATCCACACAAAAGTTGATACACCAACTATAGGATGGTACTCACCCTCCAAAATATTACACTTGGGAAGTTGACAATTTGAGGTATAAAAATTGTATCTTCTTGTGCCTAGATTCTAGTTTCAAGAAACAAATTTTATCTAAGTTGCATGTCTCCCCTACAACAAGTCATTCAATATTTTTTAAAACATATTATAGTGTCAAACACTCCTTTTAGAATGTTCTTATGGGTGATATTTTTAAGTATATCTCTAAGTGTGGGACTCACTAGTGCAATAAAGGGGAAACTATTAAATCTCATGGCCTATTTCATCTCTACCCATTCCCATTAGCATCAGGGGGGTGATTCTAATGGATTTCCTAATAACAAGGGGGTTGGGGGGGGCAGGGGGTGATTCTAATGGATTTCCTAATAATAGGGGGATGGGGAGGGAGGGGGTGATTCCAATGGATTTCCTAATAACAAGGGGTTGGGGGGTGTGGCAGGGGAAGAAGGGGGTGATTCTAATGGATTTCTTAATAACATGGGGGGATGGCAGGGGTTGATTCTAATGGATTTCTTAATAATAAGGACGGGGGGTGATTCTAATGGATTTCCTAATAACAAGGGGGGGTGATTCTAATGGATTTCCTAAATAAGAAGGCGTGGGGGTGATTCTAATGGATTTCCTAAATAAGAAGAGGCGTGGGTGTTTCTAAGGGGAAAGGGGTGATTCTAATGGATTTCCTAATACGAAGGGGAAAGGGGTGATTCTAATGGATTTCCTAATAACAAGGGGGTGATTCTAATGGATTTCCTAATAACAAGGGGGGGGCAAGGGATGATTCTAATGGATTTCCTACTAACAAGGGGGAGGGGATTCTAATAGATTTCAGTACATGACTTTCCTAATAAAAAGGGAAAGATTCAATGTTTCTCATTATTGATCGAACCACCAAATATGCTCATTTCCCAATCATTATGTCAACTACAAAAGCTATCCAAATTACAAATGTTTGGGAATTTTGAGGTATAAAAATAATATCTTTTTGGGCCTAGATTCTAGTTTCAAGAAGAAAAAATTATCTAAGTTGCATGCCTCACCTACAACAAGTCACTATGCCATTTTTAAAACATATCATAGAGTTAAACACTCCTTTTGAAATGATTTTAATGGTGATGTTTGTAATTCTATGAATGTTGAACTTACCAGTGCAATAAACGAAAATTGTTAAATCTCTTGATTTATTTCATCCCTATCCATTCCCATCAATGTTGGGTGGGAATTTCAATGGATTTCATTACAGGAGTTCCCAAATAAGAAGGGAAATATGACACGTTTGTCATTATTGATTGAGTTACCAAATATGCCCATTTATTAGGCATTCAGTCAACTACCAAAGCTAACCAAATTGTAGATGTTTTCCTTGAGTATATTCACAAACTTCATGGTTGTCTGAAGGTGATTGTTTTTTATAGTGATCCTAAATTCTTGAGTCACTTCTGTAAAGAGTTCTTTAAGCTCCAAGACACCAAATTAGCTATGAACTTGACCTATCATCCAACAACAAGTGGCCAAACTAAGGTTGTTAACAACTAACTTTAAGGCTAATTTTGTTGCTCCAGTGCTAATAAACAATCCCAATGAACTAAATGGATACCCTTGGTCAAATGGTGGTACAAAATTCATACCATACAACCCCCAAGATGATTCGATTTGAAACACTTTATCGATATCCCCCATCAAGCCATAATACTTATGTTCCATCTAGATCAACAGTTGTAATTCATAGCTAGAAGGTTCACCATACCCTGCAACTTCTCCTAAATAATCTTATGCTAGCATAGATTTAGATGAAGTAGCAAGTCAATAAGAATTATTCAAAATGATAGTTTTCAATTGGTGTTTGGGTTTACCTTCACCTTTAAACCCTAAAACAATTTTCCATGAAAAAAAAGTAGCTAAAAGTTCTCACCAAAGTTCTATGGACCCTACAAAATTGTCAACAAAAATGAGGAGACCACCTATGCCTTAGAGTTATATACTTCTTCATGCATTATTTTTTTTTCATTTATATTATTTAATTTTCATTACTAGGCAACACATTCCAATTCAAACAACAACGCCAGAGTTAGATGAATAAGGTAAAGTCATGTTGAAGCCATAATTAGTTATAAACATATGGATCCGATAACTGCATCACAAGACCAACTGAGTATCTAATTAAATGGAAGAATCTTCTTTATGATGACGTCGTAGGAGGTTTACTAGTTTAGTCTGTTTTCATTGCAATAAGGATACATATAAAAAATCCTTATTGTAGTATAAAATGTTGAAATGCAATAATTTTAGAAGAGGAGGCCAAGAAATCATGAACTTTCTCTCATCCCATAACAAAATGTAGTCTATACTACTATATTTATAATCTTTCAATTTTATACTGTTATATTTATGTTTGGTAGACAGGTTACAAATCGGACTTGCCAAGTATACATGAACGAAAAGAAATTAAATTAAAAAATAATATCTTCGAAATATTTGTGTGCTAGTCTTTGATTCCTTCAAAATTAAAAAAATGGATTCCTTTTGCATTCAGATATTTTATAACTTAGGAGACATCAAGGCACTAAAAATTGAGGATAGTGAACCCAACTATATTTATTGTAGATAATCAGAGCCAAAGAGAGGAAACTTTGTTATATTTGATGACATGAAGATGCTAGAAACTGAGACACAATCAATATCGTGCAATTAGAAAGGATATGAAGCTCACTTGTCTTCTTTCGTGGATTAAAAATGAAGATAAAAAATAGAGAGAACAATGCCATTTTTTGGTCGGTGCGTGATTAGACCCATCCTCTATGCAAGAGTAGACTTAAAGTGAAATGGTAGAAAATATTATCTAAAAGCATTACCTTCTTGAAGAGTTGAAATTATTCATTTTTAAAATAGGCTTTTTATGATATTAGATTTGAAAAAATATATGTTATGCATTGGTAGAAAATATTATGTAAAAGCATTACCTTCTTGAAGGGTTGAAATTATTCATTTTTAAAATAGGCTTTTTACAATATTAGATTTGAAAAAATATATGTTAGGCATTGTACTCCTTGTTTGAAAAGAGATTTTATCATGTAATATCTTTAACATTATGTACTATACCCCTAGTTTAAAATTAGATCTTAGCATGTAATATCATTATGTTATTATATTTTAAAAATCTGCACCATACCCTTGAATTGAAAATGGATCTATTAATGATGAAAATCATATAACAATGCATTTGTAATGTGCATCTACTTCCCAACAAGTAATTGTACTCATATTAACAAATAATTACAAGATTCAAATCAAAACTTCAAACTTCCCTAAAATTGTAGTTTTTAATATTTTATATATTTAAAAAAATAAAAGAAATCCAAAAAACGCTAAACATGGAAAGAAAGCTTAAAAACCCGCCTAAACGGATAGAGATAGGTCACAAACAAGTTGTAAAACTTTAGGGTGATTAAATACAAGGCTAATCACTAGAAACCAAGTGAACAATAACCCAATTGTGGGTTGCCTTCATTGAGGTCACAATTGTCAAACCAAAAGGCATGAGCATGTTCTCAAAATGTTCCTACACAACAATGCAATACTTTACTTGAGATTTGGTAATAAAAAACTTCTTCGACTATAAATAGTAATTACCTACTTGTGAAAAGTGAAACTAGATATAGTGATTACCAAATTGTGAAAATAGAAACTAGATTTAAGAAGATTCCATAAACTAAAATCAATTGATATTAATACATCAATTATTAAAATGAATTCAAAATCACATTATATTTTAGGGGTCGGAAGAGATATCCCTATTATTAATAGAATGAAAGGCACTTGTTATACTTGCTTTGTATCATGAGATGACCTCTCCTAGGCAGGCCAAGTGCCTTCCCGCCAAGTTCATGTTGGCTTCCAACCTTAAAATTGCATAAGGTTTTCGTGGATAAGGATGAGCATCCTCAACTCCCAACCCACAAGATGAAAAATCCCAAGGACATAAATTTACACAAAGGGTGAAGGTCCTTTTCCCTCCCCTTCACCTCCTATTTATTTAGGAGAAAAGTGGTTTGAGAGAAGGAACTGTTCCTTGCAAGGCATAAATTTGATCCATACAAGAGGAATCATCATATTCAATCCACTCAATTTGAATGATACATTTTCCTCTCTACTTTTCCTTATTTTTAGTGGCCATTAGGTTCTAAGACATCAAGTGCAATCCAAGCTCATGATCATTGGTTTAGTAAAGGAAACCCATGATCAAGAAGTCAAATTTTCTTTTTAAACGAAATTAGATCTTTCTAGCATTATGAGCTAAGGGTTTCTTTAGGACTACAAGAAACTGATTTGGAGGTGGATAAATAGGTGTAAACAATTGATCAACTACCTTGGTATACGGTGACCAAATTAGTGTGATAACAGAATGTTTGAGAGAATTTGCATTGGAAAGATTGTATTATGGAGAATACATGAATGTTGGTCCTAACTCAACGCTTGATAGGCATGTAACATGATTAGGTTACATGGTTATTAAAATAGCAAACAAAACTAATCAATTCACAGCGGTTCTATATGGTTTCAATCACTAGGACCACTTATATAGGAGGCTTGCTAGTTTAGTTTCCTTAGAGACTATTCTGGATCTATGATCCCTTTCTAAATTCAACTTGTTGATTAAGAGGTGTCTAGCAGGTCAATATGTCAACATTTTTTCTTAGGGTGTTGGGATTGCAATTACTAGGACATGTCTCTTTGAGGATTATCAAATAAATCATATACAAATTTGTGGTAACTATTGAAGTTGGGATAATTGTGGTAAACTCCCACTAATCTATTGCTAGACCTAAGCCCAACTAAAACTCCAAGACATAAATCAATGAAGAAATTACGTAGCTATTGGCGTGCATCCTATTAATTAATTAATTGGGATTATATTTGGGTGTCATTTATAAATAATTTAGAGTATATTTCAGCATTGTTTATAACTAATTCATGAGTCTGTATCATAATATGCTAAAATATCATCATCACACAAGTGACTTGTGAGTCCTGGAGAATTATCTCTAAAAGCTCAATTTTATTATGAATGACATAGTGCAAGTGATTGATACTTGATAGAAGGGAAGAAAGGAAAGGTTGAATAGTGACAGTTATTTTAAAAATGTCAATCTAACCCAAGCTCTTTCTCTTGTTACACTCGATGTAACCCAAGGCTCTTTCTCTTGTTACATTCAATCTAACCCAAGTGCAGCAACCCAAGGTTCTTTCTCTTGTTACAGTCAATGTAGCCATAGAGTCTTAACAATTCCTACAAGGCTATGGCTCTAACTATTGCAGCGAGTGATTGGAACATAGAGTACCTATAACATGTTGCCTATGTATGTGGATCTTCTCTAAGATACTATATATCATCTCAATGCTTCATTGGCCAAACATGCAAACAGTCTCCATGACAATATGCGATTGATGAATACAAAATCAATCATACCCTGCATCGTCAACATCAATACTTGGCTCAAGGAAGCTCTCACAAACCATAAACCATGCATGGACAGATACCAACGGTTGATTACTGTAGCAGGAAGCAACCTTAGCAATAATATTACAAACAAAATGGAGCAAGAATCGAAAAATTATAAAAAAATTGGTCAGCAATTCTTTGGACACGTTCCATGTTTTGTTTGATAATTTCAGCTCATGCATTACTGTTCTTCATGATCGTGATCATCATGCAAGGACTAACAATTTTACAATAATTTAATATCCTAAAAATTCCTGACTACTTTTGAAAACTGTAGATAAGTTGACTAATGTTGGTCAGAATCAATTTATGTTTGATCATTATGGGTTCATTCAAGATGGCATACAGGATTCCTCTCTCTGGTAATCAACCAGAGATCACTGACCCATGCAACTACACATTGTGGCTCTAGAAGCCAATGTTGTTATGGACAAGGCCCTATACCAGGATGATTTTGATTTTATGTTTGAAATTATATGTTTCAGAGTGCAACATTGACATGCAAAGTAAATTTGCATGCATACATACAATCTGTGCTTTTGCTCTACTAATGATGTGATCTAATGCAAGCAAATTGACCTATGCAAGGCTAATCATCCAAGTTTTCATAGGTTTAATTGCACAATCTCTGAAAGGCTCACCTTTAAAGGATAAGGTAAAAGCATATAAGGAGTTTGTTTTAGTGTTCACTTGTGAAGAAAAGAAATATCTTTTCCTCAACTTTAGCTTCTTGTAAATATGAAAAACGATTGGTTCATAAATGAGGCCAACAGTATAAAACTAGTACTCCGCTTGGATTAATACATTTGCTAGTTGGAGGGTGAATAATTGTTATCCATAAGGCTCACTGGATAGAAACATGTAAAGGACTGTTAGTCATTCATACAAAGGACTGTATGAGATTTATGTTCAAAGTTTGTGAAACCTCAGCAAATACATATAGCACACCTAGAAGGTATAAAACCACCTTTCCTTCTCACACTTCAAGAGCTCAGAGTATAACTGGATGTGTAGAGAAGCAAGGATTGGAAAGAGCTGTCAAATAAATACCGGATGGGCATAGCTGCAAATACTAGATGGTCAATAGTACAGGGAGATCTAGTACATCATATGGTCCATAACGTAGAAAAATATTGCGACTTGTCTACTAAATATTCCGAAGAATGAAGTCTATTAATCACCATTACCATAAAGTGGCCTATAGATTGCATTCAACTGGTTCAAACTTAAAAATGAACTCAGGAAACAAGAATTTGGGGTAGACAGTGCCTGAACAAGTTCCTGCCCAGTGAAGATATCTGAAATAAAACGAATAAATATCAAACACTATATGTTCAAATCTGTAGTTTTGCAGTAATTTAACTCTACAGTCAATTGATCTCATACAGGTATAAAACACACACCTACAAGTAGTAGTTTTTCATGCATCTTTCCTCGCGCAAAACTAAAGCTAAAAGCCAAATAACTAAACATTTGACAGTAAATAAAACACTTAAAAAATTAGCTTGTTCATGTACAGAAGTATAACTAAACATCTCTGGTCTCAAGTAGAACAAAAACAATAACCTAATACAGATAGCTTTGCATGATTCTTCTGTCCAGCCGTTACATACTATACTTCTGAACCATAGAAACAAACACATGATTGCAAAGAAAGATATTGAAAGAGATTTTTCAGGTATAAAAGTAACCACGCATCTTTTGGAATACTTACAATTTGTATCCACCTATTAGATTGTGAATGTTCCTAAATACCTAGATTTCTTAATTGTATGATTTGGTATGACGTTTTTACACATACAAACAAAAGCATTGAAGAGCACCTACCTTTTCATATGGTGCAAATAGGCCAGTAAAATTAATATGCAATCACAAAACACAACATGCAAAGAAAAAGATAGAGATATTCCAGAAGTAAAGAAGACATGAAGGAAAAATAAAAAGGATCACATGAAACATGCCAAGTTAGTTCACTCTGTGCAATCCTCATTTTTCCAGAGTCAGCTAGACATGATAATTATACAATACACAATGCATAATTATAAAATCCATCACATTACCTGAAAGGAAACATGATAATGCACTTGCAACAGCCTCAGAGCTATGTTTGAGCCTGGAGCCTCACAAGCTTGAGATGACAAAAATTGAAAATAAAATAGCGAAGAGAAGAGAACAAAATCCGATTAGCTTAAGAAATAAAATGAATATAATTTTCATGAACAAATGGTCAATATCTGTGCCAAATGTCAACATGAAAACAATCCTACTTAACCAGGCTACAGAAATCTCTGATACCACAACTAATGTATGTTTATGTTCCAGTATGAAACAACCCTGTCAACCAGCTTCCAAGTTCCAACATGTCTTTTGCATACAAAAATAATATAACTCGTTACTCAACCATACGGGCGGGCTGGGGAACTAAACTCACACCAACAATAATTCACAGCACATGAGGTGTGCATAAAGAAATAAAATTCACTCGGAATGATTGTCCATAAATTTAAGCTGACATAATTAAAACTGATCTTGCATTAGCAGCAACTCGCCTCTACAAGCCTAAAAAGGCAACTGTAATCATATAATTCATGTCTCCAGAAAACTGTAGCACATCTAAAAGTTTTCTTGAAAGCAGACACTATTTGCAGTAATTGGCATGCTCAATCAATTGATACATCTGCCAACTTAGCATATTTAGTAATATACGCTATTAGTACTAATATCTCTTACTTGTTCCTACTAAAAAATGGCATCAAAAAATTTCTCGAAAGTTCCTACCTCATTTATCCACTTCTGTGAGTCATTTCACTATGTTGTCTGCCTATCAATATCAGATTGATAGTTGGTTCTACTTCTTATTGTGCTTTAACTGCTTAAATTTATGAAGAAAACACGAAAGGTAAGAACTGCTGGCATGACAGGAACATACTACTACAGAGAAGCAGAAACATACCTGCATACATGAAATTTCTTGAATTCAGGTTATAAAATCCGTTTTCTAAGGCATGTTTGTCCTTCACACAAAAATTTACCCCTCTTGAAAAAATAGGGAATAGCATTTCAAATTCACTTCGATCCAATTCCATGTTTGCCGGATCACAATTCTTGGATCCACTCTCCTTTGGATCAGCTCTCTTCATTTATCTCCTTGTATATATTTTTCTCCGAGACTGGCTCTTCTCTTATAGAACTAGGGTTTGTTTGAATTCTGTTTTTTATCTTTTATGGGAGCTACTTTTTACGCTCCCACTTTATATTGTTCCTTCGTACTACACAGTCCCATTGACCTACTTTTGTGGTCATTTGTTGGACATTAATAAAAATTATCTTTTCTTATCTTATCTTATCTACTTCTAACCTATATGCATATTTAAGCATGCAAATAAGCAGAGTCATATTAGCCATCCATATCTTCCCCACAACAACACACATAACATGAGAAACTTGCATAGTTAGATGGCTCGCCTAGTCTTCCATGTACTAAGCAAGTCTACTTGGCTTGGCTAAAAGGGGGGCTAAGTTTACTCTAGAAATAAATACACAGTTGACCTAGGTCAAATTCACCAAGTTCAACAGACAAACTAGGCTTGTGGCAAATAAAACCCAAAAAGTGATTTAAAACCCCTCGTTCTCATTTTCATTCTATTTATTTCCATGGAGGCACAAAGTTCAGATAAAGCCATCTACATGTATATTGCAGCTGGATTCCAACTATTTCAAGGGTTTTCAGTCTGTGAAGGGAAAAATGCTGGGGCAGCTGACTTTTGGCATTAGAAATCAATTGAGCAGCAACATTTCTAAGGATTTTGTTTTTAAGTAATTTTAAGGGATTTTTTATTTGCAATATTTTATGTCGGGTTTTTCCAGAGTATTTCCCGAGTATAAGCATACTCTTACTCTGGTGCATGGTGAGTCATATCCAAATGCAAATTGACTTTGGAAACTTGCTATTGGGATCTTCAAAGGCCTCCAACCAAGAATATTGTGCAAGAAGCTGCTCTAGTAAACTGGTTAAGACTTCAATCCAATATATTTGATATCCTCATAGCATCAATCAGTTCACATTTCAAATCGATATTATTGATTGAATGTATGATTACTAGATTTGACCAGGATTGTTCTAAAATAAAAAACAGTTAATAAGAGAATGGAAGAGCAGGCCAACGTGGGGCAACTTGCTGAAATTTGGCATTAGAAATCAATTGAGCAGTAACATTTGTAAAGATTTTGTGTTTTTAAAGTAATTTTTCAGGCCTTTTTACTTGCAATATTTTCTGTCGAGTTTTTTCCAGAGTATTTCCCAAGTCCCAGCCACACTCTTACTCTGGGGCTTGATGAGTCGTATTCAAATCCAAATTGTGTGACTTTAAAAGCTTGCTATTAGGATTTTCAAACGCTTCTGACCAAGAATATTGTGCAAGGAGCTGCTCCAGTAAGCCTGTTAAGATTTCAACCCAATATATTTCATATCCTCATAGCATCAACCAGTTCACATTTCAAATCGATATTATTGATTGAATGTATGATTACTAGATTCTACCAGGATTGTTCTGAAGTAAAAATCAGTTAGTAAGAGATTGGAAGAGCAGGCCAACGTGGGGCAACTTGCTGAAATGGATGATATTTTCAAACAGGTAAAAACTAAAAACAAAAGCCATATGTTTGATTACAAGGATAATGTCTTATCTTGACTTAGCAGAGAAAACTGCCATAACTGTTCATCATTCATTCCTTGCCTTCAGACCTTAAAAGAAGATTTGAATCTTAATATACAGAAGAAATAGAAGTGCCAATGCTCCTTAAGATTTACAATATAATATACATCATGAAATGGATATACATTCAATTAATTAATTTACATATCTGAGATTTCACAATTCACAGTTCAAGAAAGCAGAAAGTAAATGAGAAACGAAAAATAAGCTATCGTGTACTGGTAACCCCTTCTCTGAAAAGAATATTAGCCACTGAAGGTGGAATCCAAGAAGCATTACCAGAATTCTGAGGATCTTGTCCTCCAGTTTGGACATCCAGAGACTGCTGACCACTCCGTAATCTAACTTGGTTAGATGGTTTTTTATTTCTTCCCACTGCCTTCAAACTTATGCTACCCACAACCATTCCAAATTTCAATGCTGTCAAGATACCTAGTGTAAAAATCACAGGGCGTACTGCCCAATGCATAGCTTCAAGATGTTGATATTTTTTTGTTATACCAACACAGGTGCGGAATTGTACAAGCTCTACTTCAGCTGGATCTGCCAAGGTAGGCACATTTCCAACAAGACGACCAGGAAACTTGACAACAAGACAACCATTTGGAAAAATCCATGAAATCCTACCAGTGTCCCATGCATTTCTCTTGCGAGGCCACTGAAACCTGGGAGACATAATACCAGCTTTTATCCTCACAAACTGTCCAATTGCGAAAAATTCAGCCATTTGGAGTTCAGAACAATTTCCTGTCCAAAGTGTCTCAAGCCCTTGAAAAGCCACTTCGACTTTCCCATCGCGGCTTATTGAGTGCAAAATACCCACGGAAGATTGTTTATGCCCAGAATTTGAATTCCTCGAACTTGAACCATGCAGCCGAACCCAATCTCCAGCAGAAAAGCCTAGAGAAACTCTCTCTAAATTAGAAGCATGTATCCTTAATGGGTCATGCAAGCCATGCACCCTCACAAGCACATACATATCACTATCCATTCCGACTACTGTCCCTTCCACAACACTCATATTCTCTGGCTTGTTCAAAGTTGGAACTTTTCTTGACCGCACATAATCCCCAACTTGAATCCGATCCTTCAGAAACAACCAGTTGCATTTCAAAACATCATTTGCTTCAGTCTTGTCTCCAGCACAAACCCACCCACTGTCTCCAAAAATTGCATGTGGGCTGTGCAAAACATCACCAAGCCATGAGAAAAGTGATAACGAGTAAAATGCATATGAGAAAGCTGTTGCAATGGTGCTCATTGCTAAGCAACAGGAAAGACATGCACAGTATTCAACTTAGCAAATATATCAATTACTTGAATCAAAAGTGGCTCACCTTAAATCCTGAATTCCATATATGCACTAAACCAATTTTACAATAAATAAAATGAGTCTGTGATCTGTTATAAAAAATGGCAGTAAATATGGCGGCAGGAAACATTCAGGAACAAAAAATATTCAAGAAAATAATCTAGACCTCCTATAAAAAAGGAGCAACTTCAGTGCAGGGTGAAACCAAAGTTGGAAAACTTGAAATCATTATCAAATACAGTAAGCAAACTCAATGACTAGACTAGATTTTTATTGGCTACAGAGACTAACATTTAAGCAAGCATAAGTTCCAGGCTACTACCAAGTCGAATCCAAAACATATTCCTAAAATATTATGAAAACATGAAATATTTTTTATTGTCTCAAAAGAATACCAGTCATGCCCCAACCCAAAGTAATTGCCTAAAATTGTATTAGAAGCTCTGATGTATGTAAAGGTCATATAACTTGAGTTGGAAGACGCACAGAACAAAGAAACGAAGTGATTGGTTGAAATAACAACACCCATTGGATATTATTTGCCCCAAAAATCTAGTGAGGAGTCGGGTTTCAAGGATCCAATAGCAAGATCAAGTGTTTGCAGTGGGATTGAACGAGTTTTCAAAGAACGGTATTTTCAATTAGGTATAGCATCAATTTGAAATGGGACACATAGAATCAAGACAATAAGCCAGAAATTTCTTTCAACAAAAGGAAATGTTAGAAGAGTTGTAGAGTTTGAATACACCAACCAAATGATAATCTTTGTATGAATGAAATACAACACCATCCCTCATTATGCAACCCAACTCTTTATGCCTCCCCACAACATATGTACATAATAAGAAACACCAGGCCACACATACATGCATATATCTAGTACATATGTAATATGTATATACATACATGTGTGTGTGCTATGTTGCATTGGTTTTGGGGACGAGGTAACGAAGGGGACTGGGGCATGCATCCCTCGGATGGCTAGAGCGCACCCCCAATTTTTTAGGGGACAGCAGGTTGGGAACAATATGTGTATATATATATATAAAATTTAAAAAGTTAGAATTCACAATAAACATTTGTAGTTGCTTGTAAGCACAATTGCATATATTATATAGTATTATACACAGTCCTTACACTTGCTAGTTTTGAAAAAGCTCAGGTAATTAAGAAAAGGGCTGTGTGACTTTCCATTATTGGCACCTGGACATGAGCAAAATGCAATTTAGCTTTAGGAAACTTAAGTGTAACTATTTGCAATAAGGTCCATGAAGGGTCTATGAGAAGAATGCTTCTCTCTATAACAATTTTTCTTCCTCATATTTCTTGTTTATGATGATTAGGAAAGGCATTCCCTTCTCAATAGGTTCTGCAAATTTTTACAGCTGTATTGAAAACCACTACAAAACACTTTGAGATTTACATGTTTGCATTCTATAAAGGGATTCGATTAATATTTCAGATTAAGAAGGATATTGCATAGAAATTATTCAAACGTTAAATACCCAATCCAAGTCTTTACTATCCAATTGTTTTCACAGCGCTTTAGGTTGGGATGGGGGAAGAGCTGTACTTGAATAACTCCTGGACACCTATGTACAATAACTGAAAGCTAAGATGACCCTGAAAATGAGAAGAACAAGAGCAATACCCAAAAAGATCAGACCTTTGAGTTGTATTTCTTTTTTGTTGACATGGAGGTTTTGCTGCATGTAATGATGTTGGTAAAAAGACAATAGTTAAATCACTAGAAAGACAAATCAAAACCCATCAGACAAAACCTATATTTTGAGCTGCAACTTGTACAGATTCAGATCTAGATGCAGTATAATACCAAAAATATGGATGGGATAAATGATCATATTGTCCAATCATCAATGTCCATTATCAAAACTGAAGATACATGCCCGAAACATCTCCAAAATCTGCCCGGGACATCCGTGAAATCTAATTGAAACATCCCCAAAATATGCCAGGAACATTTTGGGTACACGACCAGCATGTTGGATTTTGTGCAACTTCGGAAGGTATTATTCATTATATTTTATTGTATCTTCATTGTACTTGTTTGTACCTCCTAAGGGAGATGAACTTTATGTAATCATTTATGTAAACACATGAAAGAATCAATGTAAGCCTTGGGGTGCAAAGAAACAAAATAAAAATATTAAAATTAAATTATTTATTGCCCCTAGGTGAAGTCGGCCCAGTTAGGGATTTTTCCAGTTTTGCACTTGTATAAATAAGAGGCTAGTGCACCTCATTATCATTCATTCACTCACTTAGCAATTGCGCATCACTTGGGAGAAAGCAGATTTCGCACAAGCTAGAGAAGGGAGCAGATTTGGGGTTTCTACTTGTGGAAGAAATTTCACATTTTTCTATTTTCTTATTTGTACTCTGATCTCAGGATTATCATCTCTATGCGAAGGTTGATGGGTTTTTCCCAATTGGGTTTCCCAAGGTAAACTCTGTGTTGTTGTTTTGTGCTTTGTCTTTCTTCTAGTGATCTTGGTTATGCATTTATGTTATTATGCTATGAATGTATGAAATTTAACATGGTATCAAAGCAGTTCTAGAAGAAGCCTTTGCCGAAACATTGTCGGAACCCTGCCGGAACTAGGGTTTCATCTTGTGAAGCCTCCAACCATCATTTTGAAGAAAAGGGGCTATAGGAATTTCGTTTTTGTCAAGGCGCATCTGTTGGTGAAGACGGAATTCAATTCCGAGAATTTTTAATTTTTGACCTAACTTTGTGGCTGCAGAAGAATTAGGGTTTCAGTTTTATCTCACTTCTCTCCACAGATTTGGACCAGCCCACCCTCAATTCAACTCTCCTTGGCAAGGCGCATTTATCTGTGGTTTTAGTTTTTCAAATTATCAACTTTCATTTTTGACCTAGCTCTTGCTAGGGTTTCTGAACCGGATCTGCAATCAAGATGATTAGTATGAAGGTCGAAGATCATTTGGAAGGAGCTTCCAACTTTATCTCTTGGAAGTCTAGGGTTCTTCTGCTTCTAGAAGAAAATGACCTATTACTATATGTAAATGAGAAGGTTCATGAACCAAAAGCCGAAGAGGATAAATCCCGATGGAGGAAGAATAATGCTAAAGCAAGAAGGATACTTGTGGATTCAGTGAGAAATCACTTGGTCCCACAAATCTCAGGAAAGAAGAATGCTAGGAAAATGTTCAAGACCATTATGAAGTTGTTTGAACACACTAGCCTTAATGTATCCATGACTTTGAGAAACCAGCTCTCAAATATGAAGGTAGCAAAGTTAGAATCCATTGCCTCGTACTTTATGAGGATCACAGAACTCAGAGACAAGCTCAGCACCAGTGGAGATCCTATTAATGATAAAGAGCTTGTCCTCCACACTCTAAATGGTCTTCCACCATCATGGGAGTCCTTTATCCAAAGCATAAGTGGTAGATCCAACTACCAAAGTTTGATAAGCTTTGGGCAGATTGCTCTCAGGAGGAGACAAGAATTGCAGCACGTCAAAGACTCCATGGCACTCAACCCGAGGAGAACCAAGCTTTTGTTTCCCATGCCAAGAAAGGTAAGGGAAAAGGGAAGAAGTTCCATAAACACAAGCACCAAGAAGAAAGGAGATCAAGTCCCCGCCAAGAACAAAAGAAGAAGAGGGATGTATCACAAGTTCAATGCTATAGGTGCAAGAAGTATGGACATTACACCAGTAGTTGTCGAAGCCAAATCAAAAAGAAGCATGAAGCATCCACTGTTGATGTAGAAGAAGAGCATCATCACAAGAAGCAAAAGAATGAAGATCACACAGAATTTCTATTCATATCAGCACTATCAGGTACTATTCCTACCACTAGTGACACTTGGCTCATAGATAGTGGTGCATCTAGACACATGACAGGTTATAAAGAGAATCTTCCAGAATTAGTTGAGAAAGATTCACATCTCTGTGTTATACTTGGAGATGATGCAAATTACACTGTGAAGGGGTCAGGAGCCACCACACTTCAATTAGAATCAAATAATAAATTACGCCTAAGTGATGTACTCTATGTACCTGGTATGAAAAGAAATCTTGTCTCCATCTCAGCATTGGAGGCCAAGGGATATAAAGTAGCTTTCTCAGAAGGGAAAGTCCTTGCTTGGCACAAGAACTCAAGAATGAGCACAGCCAAAGTTATTGGCATAAGAGAAGAGAGCCTATATAGAATAAACACTTCACCAGTCCAAGCCCTAATACATGATGCTGCAAGTATGGGCGAGTTATGGAATAGAAGGTTAGCTCATCCGAACTATCGAGCTCTCCCAGTTCTGAAGAACATTGTGACAGGTTTGCCAAGGCTCCAAGTAGACCATGATGGAACTTGTAGAGGATGTGCACTTGGCAAGAACGCCAAGAAATCTTTTCCAGATAGCGAGAGTAGATCCAAAAGGATTTTGGATCTGGTACACTCTAACTTGTGCGGGCCCATGACAGTTGTGTCATTAGGTGTATATCATTACTATATCACCTTTATTGATGATTACTCACGGAAGACTTGGATATACTTTCTCAAGTCAAAAGAATCCGAGGAAGTGCTCAGCAAGTTCAAAGAGTTTAAAGCACAAGTTGAGAATCTGTCAGGAAAGAGGATCAAGATTTTGAGATCCGATAATGGTGGAGAATATACCTCTACAAAATTCAATGATTTTTGCAAGGAAGCAGGAATTAAGAGGGAGCTCACAGTTCCCTACAACCCTCAACAAAATGGGGTTGCAGAAAGAAAGAATCATACAATCGTAGAGGCAGCCAAAGCTATGATACGTGACCAGAGTCTTCAAATGTCCTTGTGGGAAAAAGCATCTAGAACTGTTGTATATGTACAGAATAGATGTCCACATAAGATATTGAAGAACATGACTACGGAAGAAGCGTTCACAGGTGTGAAACCAAAAGTGGGCCATCTTCGGATCTTTGGTTGTCGAGTCTACATACATGTGCCCAAGGAGAAAAGATCAAAATTAGAACCTTCAGGAAAGAAGGGAACCTTTGGGGGATATAGTGAGTCTTCAAAGGCTTACAGAATTTACATTCTGGGATCTAGACAGATTGAAGTCAATAGGGATGTGACCTTTGAAGAATTATGGCTGTCAAGAAAGGCAGAGGATCAGATATGGAGATTGATGATGAAGAAATGCTAGAACCAAACGAGATGAGATCATCTCCCCCTCCAGTTTAGAGGGAGTCAGCAGAAAAGGATGAACCTATCAATCCCACAGACCCAGTTGATATCCCCAGAGATGTTGCAGGTCGGAAAAGACCTAGATGGGCACAATAGACACTGCAGGATGCAGAGGGGCATGAAGCTCCACATGGCGCTTTCAGAGAAAGCAAAAGACCTCGAAGGTTCTGTAGTTATGTGGCACTGATGAGCAACATTATTGATTCAGAACCCACCACTTACGAAGAAGCATCCAAACATCAAGTTTGGAAGGATGCCATGATGGAAGAATATTAATCCATCATGAAGAATGATGTGTGGGAGGTTGTGCCAAGACTTGAGGAGAAGTCAGTAGTGACTTCTAAATGGCTATACAAGATCAAGCATGGAGCAGATGGCAGTGTTGAGAAATACAAGGCCAGATTTGTAGCCAGAGGATTCTCTCAGAAAGAGGGAGTCGATTATGATGAGACATTTGCTCCCGTGGCCCGATATACTTCCATCAGATCCATTATTGCGATTGCTTCAGCTATGGGATGGAAGTTGCACAGATGGATGTGAAGACAGCCTTTCTCAATGGTGTTATTGAGGAAGAAGTTTACATCGAACAACCAGATGGGTTTATTGTCCAAGGAAAGGAGTCTCATGTATGCAAATTGAAAAAGGCATTGTATGGACGCAAGCAAGTACCCCGTGCTTGGTATGTACGGATAGACAAATTCCTGGTGAGCCTGGGATTTTCCAAGAGTGATGCAGACCCCAACCTTTACTACAGGGTTGTAGATGATGAGCCACTGATTTTGGTATTACAATTTGATGACTTGTTTCTCACAGGAAATGAGAAACTCATTGTATGGTGTAAGAAGAATCTTGCCTCCGAGTTTGAAATGAAAGATCTTGGATTGATGCATTACTTCTTGGGATTAGAAATATGGCAGACGCAGAAAGAGATTTTCCTAGGACAAGGAAAATACAGCATTGATATATTGAAGAGATTCAGGATGTTGGACTGCAAGTCCATGGCTACTCTGATGGATGCAAATTGGAAGAAGTTGAGAGATTCTACTTCATATTCTGATTTGATCAATCCCACCATTTATCGCCAGTTGATTGGGTCATTGATGTATCTGACGTGATTGGGTCATTGATGTATCTGACCAACACCAGACCAAATATATGTTTTGCTGTGAATTCCCTCAGTCAGTTCATGTGCAAACCAAGGCAGATTCACTGGATTGCTGCAAAACATGTGCTCAGATACTTACGTGGCACTATGGGATATGGATTGAAGTATGCTTCAAATGGTGACCTGATATTGCAGGGGTTTACAGGCTCAGATTGGGCCAGATGTGTTGCAGATCGGAAGAGTACTTCTGGATGTTGCTTCAGTTTGGGTTCTGCAGTTATTTCCTGGTGTAGCAGGAAGCAGAACTCAATAGCACTCAGTACTGCAGAGGCCGAGTACATGGATTATAGCACAACAGCTCGAGAAGCAGTTTGGCTTCGTAAACTCCTGGCAGGATTGTTCGGCCAGATTCCAGAGCCGACCGTGATTCAGTGTGATAACCAGAGCTGTGTGCAGATGTCAATGAATCCTGTATTTCACAACAGGTCGAAGCATATTGAGATTCGATATCACTTCATTCGTGATATGGTGCAGAAAGGTGCGGTCAAGTTACAGTACGTGCCGACAGACAACCATACTGCAGATGTTCTCACCAAGGCTCTTCCCAAGGTGAAGTTCAAATACTTTCGCGGAAGACTTGGAGTCGAAGAGAACATATCCCTCCTTGAGAGGGAAAGATGACATTGAAATGCTTGCCCTACTTTGCCCAGGTGCCTCTGTAGTCCAGTTGCCTCTGTAGTCCAGTTACTCAACCAGATATGGGAGAAATCCCATAGGCAGATGAGTAGGGCAGTCAACAGTTGGTCGGGCTCACCCAGGTACCTTCTGCAGTCCAGTTACTCAACCAGATATGGGAGAAATCCCATAGGCAGATGAGTAGGACAGTCAGCAGTTGGTCGGGTTCACACAGGTGCCTCTGCAGTCCAGTTACTCAGCCAGATATGGGAGAAATCCCATAGGCAGATGAGTAGGAGAGTCAGCAGTTGGCCCTGTGGTTGCACAGGTGCCTCTACAGTGTAGGTACTCAACCAGATATGGGAGAAATCCCATAGGCAGAAGAGTCGGACAGTCAGTAGATGGTCATGCCCTTTTGCTCGTGTGAGATCTCAGCCAGGTATGGGAGGAACCCATCGGCAGATGAGACAGACAGGTAGCAAATTGTATAGCAGAGATGGTACAGCTGATAATCTCAGATATCTAGGATTGAGTGATTCTCCTGGACTCACCAAAGGACTGGTGAAGATGATGCACAGAGACTGTGTGGACAACCTTCAATATGCATAGAGATGATGGAGACAGAATGGATGTACAAGATGAAACCCAGATGATCATGATGCAGATGAAGACCGAAGAATACCTTCCTTCTTGAGAGGGAGTGTTGGATTTTGTGCAACTTCGGAAGATATTATTCATTATATTTTATTGTATCTTCATTGTACTTGTTTGTACCTCCTAAGGGAAATGAACTTTATGTAATCATTTATGTAAACACATGAAAGAATCAATGTAAGCCTTGGGGTGCAAAGAAACAAAATAAAAATATTAAAATTAAATTATTTATTGCCCCTAGGTGAAGTCGGCCCAGTTAGGGATTTTTCCAGTTTTGCACTTGTATAAATAAGAGGCTAGTGCACCTCATTATCATTCAGTCACTCACTTAGCAATTGCGCATCACTTGGGAGAGAACAGATTTCGCACAAGCTAGAGAAGGGAGCAGATTTGGGGTTTGTACTTGTGGAAGACATTTCACATTTTTCTCTTTTCTTATTTGTACTCTGATCTCAGGATTATCATCTCTATGCAAAGGTTGCTGGGTTTTTCCCAATTGGGTTTCCCAGGGTAAACTCTGTGTTGTTGTTTTGTGCTTTGTCTTTCTTCTAGTGATCTTGGTTATGCATTTATGTTATTATGCTATGAATGTATGAAATTTAACACAGCAAGTACCCAAGTCCTCAATCAAGTCCCTGGCAGATTGGGGATGTTTCCTAGGGGTCCCCAAGTCCCCGGAACGTGGGGACGGTGGGTACGGGGCTCTTTTTTGGGGGACGCATCCCCATGCAACATAGTATGTGTGTGCATATCAACATTAACAAGGCCATTGGCAGTGCAGTCATCCAATTTCGGCATGTTAAAGGTAAATAGGACCTGACAACATCGTGTGAAAACAACTCATGTAACCAGCATAATCCATTTGCCTTGATGTAACCACCATATTTTACAATTCCACAATGCATAACTTTATTGCCACCCTAGAGTAAGACCAACTATGGTTTTATGGCATGTTATCCAATAACCCTGGATTCAATACTCATTATGGTATCAAATCAGAATACCAATACAGGTACTCATAGACATAAGTCATTAAGCATCAGAAATTTAAGTAACCAGTGGGTCCTTGAGGCAAGGAAACAATGCACAAATGAGGCATTCATCATGACAATAAATTCCACTCTACTGTATTCAGAATAATATCTGGAGAAGAAATATAGATCAGTTAATTGTCATATTGAATATTCAGATATGAGTTGGAAGATGCGAAGAGATCAATCATGGAAAAATAACATATAAAATCAGCTGCACACTCAGGCCAAAATCATCTAGAAAAAACAGCACCACTTGGATTTGTCCCAAGTTCCTGTCAGACTTAAACTTCACTGCAAAACAGCTTGAAAAAACAGCCTTTAGATTCTTCCCAATCCTAACTTGAAGTTGACCAGAAATCAGCATGAAAATTCAAAATACAGCCATCAGGACGGCCCAAAGCAGAAGTAACCACAGGCAGTATCCACATGTACAACTTCAGCAATTAGTCAGCTAAAGTAATGCAGAATACTTACATAAGATAAGATCATTTTTCAATGTCCAACAAATGACCACAAAAGTAGGTCAATGGGACTAAAAGATACATCCAGTGTGAATACAATGTGGGACTGCAAAAGCAACTCCTAAATAATGCTGAAAGAAAGAGAAAGTGAGAAGAGTGCAGCATAAATAAGTGTCTATCTAAGTGAATTGCTAAGTCTAACCAAAAGATATAATGGTGGTATAAGTGCAGTGATACAATGGGAGAGTCCAAGATTGGAAATCTGGAAAACTTAATGTTGAGCAAGAGAGAGAGACATGGAGATGATAGGAAGAACCTCGATAGAGAGTTCTAAGACTCCCTTTATGAGACAAAAAATTCACCTCTATCCCAAAGATTTCCCAAATCTTAATCCTGCCAATTTTCAACCTTAGGGCTATTATGAAATATAAACAAAACATCAACGGTAGCAAACGAAATTTCAATACTTAACAACCCCAAACATCAAGGAATCCATGAGAAAATATACCAAAGCATTATGATAAGTTTCAGCCCTTTGTTAACCCTCAGGTTGCATCCACAACTGGAGGGTTAAAATCTAGTGTGATTTCATCATGCTAGTTCGATTACAAAGTACATCCAGGGTTTCATAGTGATCAGAACTTGCTATACAGTCAATTCTTCAAATATCAAGAACTTGCTATTTTTAACATTCTCCTACTTTCTAGAGCTGGAGTTTAGGGACCCACGTGTTAGAATTAACTACATATTCCTGGTCCTTGTGAGCTCAAAATCCCAATGAGCCTCTTTTGGGTGACATGTATGGTGTCTCATAAAACTTATATTTTAAGCAAATTAGGGTTAAAGGGCTTGCATGTCGAATCAAAGCACATATCTGGGTTCTTTGCATGAATACAATGTAACAAATATAAATAAAAAAAGTAATATTAATAATAACCACAATAATAATAATAAAAAAATAATATTGGTAACTAACTAAATTAATTAATTAATTAACATTTAATGAAGAGTCATAGGTCACACCATCAGTCAATGCCTATAAAAAGGTATACCATCATGAAAATATTGTAATCATTCACATTTATCAATTACACTTTTATATATATTCTATCTCGAATGCAGAATGCTTTTGTGTTTATAGCGCTTCCACTTACATTGGTATCAAAGCTTGAAAAAAAATTACTAATTTGGTAAAAAGTAAAACCTACCAACTGGTAAAATCTTTTAACTAGGCCTGCTAAAAATAAATTACAAGCCCAGTAAAATATCTTTACTAGACTAGATAAATATTTTTAACCAGACTCAATAAAAAAATTACCAACTTGGTAAACTCTTTAGACTTGGTAAAAAGGTTAAATTGAAAACTTTATATATATTATTATAAAGTAAAATTAAAAATTGGGTTCTACTAAAATGAAGGAAGAACCCAAGATGGTGAACAATGAAGAACTACATCCCGAGGTTAATCATTGTAGGGATGAAGTTAATATGTGAGGCACCGTCTCGTAAATGTTGAGAAAGGTCAAAAAGAGTTGGGAGGTGAACAAAGAGAGTTGGGAGATGGACAAAGAGAGTCGGGAGAAAGAATCAATAGAACAATAGAAGAGATGTCCAAAACATTTAGAGACTGTCTTAATAAAATAACAGAAATGTTTACATAGAATCTTAAGAAGATGACAGAAGAATCTAACACTCAATGGCAAACCCTATTAAGATTGAGGAATGATAATAATGATGAAACATCAAAGATACTCAATAATCATAATGAAAGAATTTACTAATTAAGTTATTAACCAAACAAGTAGATGCATTATATGCACAACCCTTAGCCTACCAAAGACCGCCACCAAGGCCAAAATGGCAAAACAAAAGTTATCAAAGATACCCAGATTGTTGAGATGTCTTTAATGTAAAAGGTCATGTAAAATTCATGAGGCAAAACCTCCATTGTAAGTCGGGTCATTAGTACCCAAAAAGAATGTAATATAAATATTATTTGAGTCTCCCTAGAGAGGTCGGCCCAGTTAAGTTAGTGAGGCCGACCTAGTTAGGTTAAATGTCAAGTAAAGGTAAAGTATAAATAGAGAATGGGTCCTCTCATTTGCACTATTCACTCACTCAAATATTGCACACTAGAGAGAAGAGGAAGATTGCGAAGAAGGAGGAGGATTGCTCTTGGCTCTAGAGTTTGGATTTTGTCTCTCTTCTTTATGAGACTTATTTCTTTGGGCATTGTACTTTGGTAATCTATATTGAGGAAGTTCTTGCTGGGTTTTCTTCCCCTTGAGGGTTTCCTAGGATAAATTGTTGTGTACCTTGTGATTGTGTGTCTTTCAGAGATCATATTTATGTTATTATTGTGAATATGTATTAAATGCTAATGAAGTAGGAATCTAAGTTATTACAGCATATAAACTTAACATGGTTTCAGAGCTCGACTGAAAAGAGCATCTTTCACTGAGGTAAATCTCTCTCTCCTTCTCCGGACAAGAAAATTGGGGTTTCCTACTAAAGAGGTGTTTTTGAGTGCAAGTGGCATTGGGAAGTGCGCCTCTCCTAAGCGCATCTTTTGGCACCAAGATCGAAATTTTTCAGTGGCTAAATCTTCCAGAAATTCAAACCCTAGTTTGACTTGGGACTAGAAAAACCAGAAACTACAGTCCAGAATTTCGGAAGTCCTATTTCAGGGGTTAAATCTTGGATTCTTCAAAAACTGATTGTACCAGCAGACTTGCCTCAGTCAAGCGCATCTTTTGGTGAGTTTAGTTTTCATTTTTGAGAAATTTTAATTTTTGGTCATTTGCTGTTCTCTGGGAAAAGATGGCCCCAAGCACTAAGCTTGATGACCAGTTGGAAGGCATAGAAAAATTTTGTGCTTGGAAATACAGAATTGGACTCGTTCTAGAAGAGAATGATCTTGTGAAGTTTGTTAAGGAAGTTGTGCCAGAACTCGCAGAAGCTTAATCAAAGGAAAAGCACAAGAAGGACATGATTAGAGCCAAGAGGATCATAGTAGATTCCATCAAGGATCACTTGATTCCTCAAGTGTCCTCCAAGAAAACTCCTAAGGAAATGTTTGATGCCCTATCAAGAATGTATGAGGTAAAGAACATTAATCGGAAGATGAATTTGAGAACCCAACTCAAAAGTACAAAGATGAATCAGGGTGAATCTATCCAAGAATACTTTACAAGGGTGTCTCAATTCAAGGAACAACTAGAAGCAATTGGAGACAACCTTGATGAAGATGAATTAGTGATGACCGCTCTCAATGGTCTTACTAGACCTTGGGATTCTTTTATCCAGACAATGTGCAAGAAAGGAAAGACTACAATTTGAAGTTGTATGGGAAGAATGTGTTCAAGAGGAAGCTAGAGTGGCAAATCGAGAAGCACTACTCAAAGAGAATGATCAAGCTCTAGCTACTCATACTAAAAGAGGAAAAGGAAAATCTCACTACCAGAAGGAAACTCACAAGAAGTTTCATCCTCCTAAGAAGTTTCGGAAGTACAAAAAAGGAAACTACAAGAAGAGAGACTTCTCTTCTTATCAATGTTATTATTGTGATAAAATGGGACATATTGCTAAAAATTGTCCAGTAAGAAAAGAAGAATAACAAAAGACATCATGGTCATTTTGTCGAAGATGAAGAAGAAGAAGAAGAAGGACCTCCCGAGAAGTTACCAAAGGAAGAAATTGAAGAATATGTCTTATAATAGTGGTGCTTCAAAGCGCTCTCTCCAATCTTAAAGAAAAGGACTCCCCTCAGAAAGTTTCACTAGGAGAAGCCACATACAACCCTGATTCGGGAACCCCGATGAAGATGAAGGATAAGACTTGATCAGCATTATAGATCATAAGCAAGAAAGGCACAGGTCTTTAGAATCAGATAATGGAGTAGAGCTCATCATCAGACATTCCAGTAATCTTTGCAAGGACACTAGGATCAAAAGAGATCCTACCAAACAAACTAAGATAAGTATTTGAAATTTTCATTTTATCGAATTGTTTAAATGATATTGCTCAGTTGTGTACATATTTATATTCCTAGATTTAGGAAGTGTAGTATGTAGTTGCATTAATGAGCAATTTACTACTAATATGCATGTGACGGGTAAATGGCCTATGGTACTATACAACATTCCATTGCTACTTATCTAGAGTGAAACCTCTTTGCTGACATATTGGGAGTAGTGCATGCTCTTAATGATGTTCTGGTAGAGATGGAAGGCATCTAGAAAGTTATCGTATGAATGCGGGATATGGATGAATGTTGTGTTGAAGCATTGGCTAAGATAGTTGTATGACTGTGAGACGTATATATTTATAAATAAGAATTGATTTTATGAAATGTTTCTAATCATGAAACTAAATTTGATTTGTAGGAAAGATCGTGCATAATGCCCTACAAGAGAATAATGATGAGACTTGTTCCAAAGAACAAGTGACGATGACATTCAAGAAGACTTATAAAATTAAGCATACTGCACATGAACAAAGTGAGAGTGAGTCGACTATCACAAGACGTTGCCTTAATGGCAAATGATGTATATTACACTAGACAGCTGGTGTGATTAAAGTAGAAGCATATATCGAGTAACCTCCAGAATTCAGAACTCTCTACAAAGATCAACATGTGCCAGCTTGAAGAAGTATATGAAGAAGATGTAGCTCTCAGAGTTGCTGAACCGATGAAAGAAGAAGCTTGCTACAAAATTTGAGACCTTGGCTTGATGCATTATTTTCTAGGTCTTGAAGTATGGCAGAACCCAAAAGGAATCTTCCTTAACCAAGGGAAGTATGCAGTAGAATGTTGGAATGTAAAGCCATGGCCACACCCATGGATACAAATTTGAAGTTGTTGATGCTTCGTTGGAGTTAGTGGATGAGACACTATACAGGCAGATCATTGGGTCATTCATCTATCTGACGAATACTAGGCCAAATAATTGCTTTGCAGTGAACACCTTGAGTCAGTATTTGGTTCAGCCCAGACATGTTCACCTTATGGCTGCAAAGCATGTGATGAGGTACCTAAAAGGTACGATAGACTATGGTCTCAGGTATATTAGAGATCATGACTTCATACTGTATGGTTACATAGATTCAGATTGGGCAGGAAGTGTCTTAGACAGAAAGAGCACTTCAGGTGGATGTTTCAGTCTGGGGTCAGCCATGACCTCATGGCTGAGTAGGAAGCAGTCCAGTGTTGCTCTCAGCACTGCAAAAGCGGAATATATTGCATCATGCTCTGCCAGTTGTGAAGCCATATGGCTTCAGAAGTTGTTATCAGATCTATTCAATCTAGAATTGGATACCACAATGATTCTATGTGATAACCAAAGTTGCATGAAGATGACAGAGAGTCATGTGTTCCATGATAAGTCGAAGCACATAGAAATCTAGTACTTCTACATTCGAGATATGGTGCAGAAGGGAGTTGTAAAGCTCCAATATTTGAGCACAGATGAGCAAGTTGCAGATGTGTTGACTAAGCCTCTGTCTCATGTAAAGTTTGAGCACTTCCGAGACAAGCTTGGTATAGTCCATAAGGACTTCCCTCGAAAGGGGGAGTAGTGTTGATGTTACTATGATGGCACAGTTGTGGGATTGATCATCCTTAGACAATGATCACATAATTCCAAAAGGAAGGATAGTCTTAAATGTTGCTCCTTGGACTGAATCCCTTAAGTTCCGAAAGGAAGGATTGTCCATGATCCCATAGTTCAGAAAGGAAGGATCACCAGTGTTGTTGGACTGAATCCCATAGTTCCGAAAGGAAGGCTCACCAGTGTTGTTGGACTGAATCCCATAGTTCTGAAAAGAAGGATTGTCCATGATCCCATAGTTCCGAAAGGAAGGATCACCAGTGTTCTTGGTAAAAGTTTTTGTGAATCCTAACCCGGTTTCAAGCTTAGAAGATTCTCTGCATGGTTTAATGCCCAAACCCTAGTGTGCACATTTTAGTCATAAAAATGACTTCAACTTGAAACACATGAGATACTTTTCAAATTTTTACAACTCAGAAATTTAATTTTCAGTCAATAAATTCAAACTTAGAAATTTATGACAGCCATTCACACATAAAATAACAGAGATTTTTGACCAATCAGTCCTGGATAAAACCCCGAAGGGAAAACCTGTTTCTGAGAGAGATTTTTATTGAAATTTTCTAAGACAAATAGCAACCAACAGCAGCAATACTTATCTCTGTTTTTCTTCTCAAAAACGTGCCCAATACAAACAACCGTACGGCCTTGGGAAATGTGCCCAGAAAA
Source organism: Larix kaempferi (assembly GCA_027924585.1). NCBI lineage: Eukaryota > Viridiplantae > Streptophyta > Pinopsida > Pinales > Pinaceae > Larix > Larix kaempferi. Next base: position 13,798,591 of record BSBM01000099.1, read on the forward strand.
AACCAGCAAGATAAATACCTCGGAATTCATGCCAAATAAGAAACTGACAGACCTCAAAAACAGTGTTGAAATTGACTGTAGGGACAGACCTGTATGGACACTGTACAGAACTCGAAATCTATGCCAGAATTAAATGTTGTACAGACTGTACAGATTCTGGAAATACCGTGAATTAATTGCCTCGGAAGGTTTGGCTGCATTGTATTCGAAGTTATCTGCGGAAGGTGGTAGGCTTGAATACTGCTGAGATATTGAGCCCGAGCAGCTCTGCGAAGATGGAGGCGAGTGAAGAGGGAAAGGGGAGTGCCAATGGGAAAAGAGCCAACCGTGAGCAACTCTGTGTTGCCCATGCCGCTTGGATGATTAAGGTGACTATCCCACAAGTTTTTCATTATGAAATTGAGGAAGTGGAGAAGGAGCTCCGGGCCAACCTAGAAGGTGCTAAGCATGTGGAATAATTCTCGCCTCTGGAAGACTGGATTTGTGACCCTGGTTCGAACCACGCAGGCCTATCGTTGTATAACAGGGCAGTCTTGATGTTTTGGGTGACTAAGGGCATTCTGGGACGAATTCTGATGGAGAGTGAGGTTAAACAACAAGGAGAAGAGGTCCCTGTCACCTTCTAGAAGGAGCAATAGGCATATTCTTGAATAATGCACAAAAAAATTGATGTTATCACACACCACCTGGGCATTCCTCTTCTGCCTCGTCTGGGTCCGGGAAGGAATGATGATGCTGGAACGTCGACTGGGGGTGCAAGGGGTTCGTCTGTTGGCCGCCAGGTATCTTAATTTGGGTCTTTTGTCCATGGAAAGACTCTAGTTTTGATATGCTCTGCTATCAGTTCTCGATTTTGAGCAGGGGATATCTCTTTAGCATTATGTAATTGGCTTCTGTTATCAATCTGCTTATTTCAAACCTGTCTTGTATTCAATGGTATGTAGGGAGGCTCTGTCTAATGTTAGAGGACAATGTTTAAGTCTGTCAATTCCCCTGTTTCCCCATCAGGGAGGGGTTTTTTGGGGTTTTTGGTTCCTAAGCTGCAAGGGAAGTTGGTCTGGATGTTTGAAAATATGTATGGAGGATGTTTGAGAGTGGTTCCAAGTTCCAACCTCATAGACTTCATATGCAAAAAGTAGAATTTTAGAACCCATTTAGAATTCAACAGACTTAATAGTTTTCAGGATTTCAAGATTGCAAAGTTTCCACCAAATTTTATCATGTATGAGGGTATGGGATTGGCATTTAATCGAGCACATCAACCCCTCTATATAACTTGATGTTGGCGGTGTTGATTGTTGAACTCCTCTATCATGACCTTAATAAAAATTTACTCTTCACTCAAGCAAAATCACTCATTAAGCATGGGAAGCTTTTTCTACCTTATTTTAATGATTGGATTAGGAAGTTTCATCAAAATTGTAGGGTGTTGAGTCAATGACTAATGTCCTTGGAGGATCAACTTTCAAATTCAAGGTAGATGCAAAGGCTAGAGCCTAGAGGAGGGAGCCATAGGGTGCTATTGATGAATACAATTCCAATATAGGCAATGATTTGTCGACATGTATGATTTATGATTTATGTTTCACATTCATTTTTTTAAATGTCCTTGCTCATTTATTAATTTAAAATATACATATACATACATGCATACATACATACATAAATACATACATACATATATACATATATATATAGCATTTCCCTATTTCCAAAATTTTGGAGAGTCATGTTTCCAACGCATCCCCGTTTCCTTGTTTCGTGCAACTTAGAATCTAACCCTAAACCTAAAGCTATAAGATGAACCCTAACCTTGTGCTTCTAAGCGTTTAGCTAGTACTACTACTACAATTGTAGATGACCTTGAAGAGTCTAAGCTTGAGCCAGGTGATGATGATGCCATTGCTAGTCATGAACCCCTGGTTCTAGTTCTATATATATATCGCATTTCCCTATTTCCGAAATTTTGGAGGGTCACGTTTCCAATGCATCCTCATTTCCTTGTTTTGTGCAACTTAGAATCTAACTCTAACCCTAAATCTATAAGATGAACCCTAACCTCGTGCTTCTAGGCGTTCAGCTATTACTACTAGTGCAATTGTAGATAACCTTGAGGAGTCCGAGCTTGAGCCAGGTAATGATGCCATTGCTAGTCATGAATCCCTAGTTCTACTTCTACTTCTAGTTCTAGTAGTGGTGATGAGTTTGATGATTGATCATGTTGATCAATGACATGTATGATGTATTATGTATGATCATTGATGTATGATGTATGATGTCGTGGCATCATAACATGTTTTTTTTGGACTCTACACACCATTTAGGACTCATTGATTATGTATTTTATTCCAGATATGTATTACATAATACACTTCATGCCATTTTGATATATTCACAATTATATGGTATATACATGACCAAACTTTGGATATTTTGTATAATGCTTTGGAATCATGGATTGGAATCTTTAAAATTTAAATATTTTATGTATTTACTATTTTTTAGTAAACCGAGTCATTAAATTCAACTTGCCTGAGTCATTACCAACTCATTACCGATTCCAAGTTTGAGTCCGAGTTGACCCTTACCAATTTCGAGTCCAAGTCTGAGTTTTAAAACATTGGTTGAAATAATGCAGCCTGTTTACATAAAAATCAACATATTTACAGTGTTCCACGGGGACACATCGCACAGGGCGGGAAACGTGCCCCCACGCTCCCCCTTGTTTCTGGGACAGGAAAACTAGTAGGGAAACATTTCCCCACGTCCCCCTTTTGCGGGAAACACGTGGGGAAACATTTCCCCAGTGACAGAATGTGTTTCCCTTTTGGAGAGGGGTTTGGGCATCCCCTCCATCCCCCGATAGGGAAGGGACACCCAAACGTCCTCTCCCCCCACCCCCATTTTCATCTTTTCATTTATGGGACTAGTTTTGTACGAACTCAACCGGTTTTGTACAAGTGACAATGAAGTCAGTAACATTAATTGGTAATGTTAAATGAAAGATAAGGAGATTGCTTAAATTTTTAACATTACCATTAATTGTTTTAGGATGTTTGAGAGTGGTTCCAAACTCATCAAACTTCATTTGCAAAAAGTAGAATTTTAGATCCCATTCAGAATTCAATAGACTTAATAGTTTTTAGGATTTCAGGATTGCAACGTTTCCACTGGATTCTATCATGTATGAGGGTAAGGGATTGGAATTTAATCAAGCACTTCAACCTCTCTATGTACCTTGATGTTGGTGGCGCTGATTGTTGAAGTTGATTGAACTCCTCTATCATGACCTTAATAAAAATGTACCCTTCAGTCAAGCAAAATCACTTATTGCATAGGAAGCTTTTTCTATCTAATTTTAACACTTGGATTAGGAAGTTTCATCAAAATTGTAGGGTGTTGACTAATGTCCTTGGAGGATCAATTTCGAGATTCGAGGTAGAGGCAAGGGCTATAGCCTAGAGGAGGGGGTAACAAGGTGCTATTGATGAAGAGGATCCCAATATAGGCAAATGATTTTGATGATATGTAGTTATTTGTTGTAGCATGAAGTTTTTTGGACTCTATAGGCCATTTAGAACCTTTTCGTTTATGTATTTTGGGTCAGATATGGATTGCACTCGATGTTCGATGAGGAGACCCCCTCCCACCCTTTATTTGCCTCACACCATCTTCATTGAGCATTTGTGAGCATTTGGAGGTTTTGGAGCAAAATTGCAGGCTGAGCAGTTAGAGGTTTCGGAGCTTGTTGGGCAATCTTCTTGGACTGTTTGTAGTGGATTTCGCATTTGATTGAGGAGGCTACAGCCCAGCTTGAAGGAGTTGTTGTCCATCTCAATGTTACTTGTTGCCATTGAGCTGTTTTGTTGGTTATTTCCTCAACTTTCCACTGTCTTAATCCGACATTCAACTGTCTAGGTATGCTTACAGTCTGAAATGAGTCAAATCTGCCCCTGCACTTGTGATGAGTTTGATCTTTGATGATTGATCATGTTGATATTGTAGCCTTGTAGGCATATCGTGTTAGTTTTTGGACTTTATAGGCTATTTAAAGCCTCGTGGATTATGTATTTTCAATTTTGATTCAGATATGTATTGCACTTGGTGCCATTTTGAATTTTTTATATATTCACCATTTCATGAAATATACATGAGTAGACTTTGCATAATTTGTCTCTAATGGTTTGGAATCTTTAAAATAAATTTTTCCCTTGAACCTTGAATATTTTATGTATTTTTTTAAAAACCGAGAAATTGAAATCAAACCAGTCTGAGTCTGAGCCAAGTTGACCCTCAGCCGGTTCCAAGTCCGAGTACAAGTTTTAAAACATTGCTACATACCAATGACAGTCCTTGACTCTACTATTTTTGGAGAAATTTTAATTTACTATTAGACTTTAGTCTATTTCACTGGTTTAACTTCTCTGTGTTCATTGTTCAATATCTATTTCAGACTTCAGCATCTATTGCATTATCTTTTACAAATTTGTAAATTTGAATTTAGATATACATTGCATAATGATAATGATGAATTTAGTTTTTAGTTTTTACATGGTAAAAGTTCAGTGTCATTTACAAATTTGAAATTTGATATTTGGTAGTAGTTCAGTATGATGTACAAATTTAATTGTTCAGTATCATTTACAAATTTAAAAATGTACATTGCATAATGATGAATTTAGTTTTTATTTTTTACATGGTGATCGTTATTGTTGAAATTTATCATTTTTATATTTTAAATTAATTTTTATGACTCCGACGTCCCCCTGTCCCCCCGGAATTTCCCTAAAATTTGGGGTGGCTTCCACACGTCCCCCTTGTGCGTTTCCTGCTACTGCGCTCCCCCGTCCCAGAACTCCGTGGAACATTGCATACTTATCTCATAATGCAGGCTGAAGTGATAGAGGAACAACAATACAAGTTAGGCATAAATAAATAGGCCACTTGCAGTCAACTACATTAGAATTTAGCACCTTAGAACCCTATTGAGACTCTAAAAACCATCCTCTGGAATAAATATAGGCAACTCTTCATCCATGGAGAAAAAAGGGCTCAAGTGACACTCATTTAGTCACATGAATGCTTTGGAATCGTTCCATCCAAAAAGAGACCACTAGAGGAGAGAAGAGAGTGCTCAAGAGAGAGAAGAGAATACTCCCATCTAAAGAAATGGATGGTATAATCATCAAATCATCCTTCCTTAGAATGCACAACTCCAAGAAGGACATCATGATAAGTTTTCTCCCAAAGTACAGTGGTCACTTGTAGAGGCATTTCTGTAAGATTTATATCCTTTATCGATGGTTGTCCATTTCCTCCATCCATGTCTCTTCACTTTCATAGGAGTGGACTGTCACTTTATATACAGCCCTTCATCTTCCATAACTAAGTGACAGTTTCATATAGCCATGTGGAATACTAGCAAATTTGTCATTATTAGGCTTGAGAAGTTGTCTTAATTAAGCTTGTGAAAGACGACTACCTTTGTCTTTTGTAGGCACTCAAAGAGGACTCTTTCTTGAGAATGTTTAGGCTTTTTTTAAGAGCACACATGCTTTTATGATCTTGTGCAATAATTGAGGGTTCAAGGCAAGTCTTTTCGAAATATTATAGGCTAGAATTACACATCGAACTATATGCAGACAAGCTCATACCCAAATACATACATTGTGCCAGGGAAATATATCAAAAAGAAAGAATAAGAGCTAGCTGCTAGAACTATAGTATGATTAAAAAAAAGTTACAAAGCAAATTACAAACAAACAGAGTTGTTCCAAAGGTTATAAAAAAGCCAATGATCCTTCACTTAACTTAGGAGGAAAGCATTAGAGTCCAAAAAGATGCGTAACAATGAAAATACTTGCAAATAAACTAACAAAAAGTTAATTTACAAGAAACACTTACTTTTGAAATGCAAAAAGTATATCTGCAAACAAGGGGCGATTTCGAAAATCATATTCAAAGCATCCTTTTATGACACTTTCAACAGCACGAGGCAATCCATTTGGAATTTTCGGCTTTTCATGCCTATGAACAACTGCATTATAAATTTCATCTGCCGACTTCCCATACCAAGGGCTGACTCCTGTGAGCATTTCTATAATGCTACAGCCAAATCCCCAGCAATCTGTTTCATAAGAAACTGGACCTCTAACATCAGCCCCCCATTGTTCAGGAGCCATGTAACTTGGTGTGCCCAATCTAAGTGCCAAATCAGAACTTGACAATGGGATTCCCAATAGCAGCATTGGGATACCAAAGTCTCCTATAACTGCTAGATCATGTTCATCAAGCAGGAAATTAGAAGGTTTAAGATTAAGAACTAGGATCCCTTTAGAATGCAGCTCCATCACACCTTGCACCACATCAATACCATACCTGAAAAGGAATGAGGAATAAAGTCATTAATACATTCACCCTATCCTGTTTACATTTGTAACACATAAGGAAACAGAGAGCAGATCACATCATAATTGTACATCTAAAGCAAAAGAAAATGATCCTTGTACTACCAAAATGTAAAACAATACTATTTACTACAGCAAAATGAAGGATTAAATTGCATTACTAGAATGTGAGGAAATATGAGAAAAATAACAGTGATTTTAATGTTTTATGATGCATAATCATTACAATCACAAATCTAAACTTAACACAATTTTGAAGTAAATAATGGCATGTGCCAATTATCAATCACCATGAACAATGAAACTAATAGGCAAATCAATCACCATTGTATTTCTCATTATAATATTCAAAAGACATTGATACATTGATACATCAAAATGAATATAATTATACCAATAGATCATACATCATCTATTGAGCCCAAGGGGATTGTTCAACTGATGGTCACCAATGTTGCTGGGCATTTGACTAGTTCCGTGTCGGTAGGTGCCTGGTTCAAATCCCCCAGGGTGAAGCAAACTTGTATACACAAACAGGTTTAGTAGGGATGTCATCCATGGATGTGGGGAAGCATCCCTTGGGTTTCCCAGCGAGGTTTTCCTAGGGGGTGAATCTCTGTATGCCATAGGAAGTTTTGAAACAACATCATATATCTGGAGCATCATCATCATCATCATCATCAATATGGAACTACTAGAACAGCATCATCAGCACATAACTGTTGGGACATCATCGCCATCATCAGCAAGGAACTGTTGGGACATCATCATCGCCATCATCAACACAAAACTGTTGGGACATCATCAACATCATCATCATCAGCGGCAGCATATGAATGCTGGAACAAAATCAATGTACATCTGGAACTGCTCTATAGTGGGCACTCTAGTAGATCAAACAGGCCTTGTCTAACTTGCTAACCCTTTCGGACCAAACAAGCCTAGTCAGACATACCGATCTACCTGGGGACCAAACAGGCCTTGTCTCACTTGTTAATCCTTTCGGACCAAACAAGCCTAGTCAAACATAACAATCCCCCTAGGATCAAACAGGCCTTCTCAGGATGACATACCAATCCTAGACTGAGCTGCCACATCACGGCTCCAAGAAACCACATCATCATCATCACTCCCTCTTTTGAGGGAGGTCCTTTCGGACCACACCAAGCTTGTCTCAAAAGTATTCAAACTTTACTCGAGACAAAGGCTTAGTCGATACATCAGCAACTTGTTCCTCTATAGGAACATACTTGAGCTTTATAGCTCCCTTCTGAACCATATCCCAGATGTAGTGATACTTGATTTCGATATGCTTCGATTTATCATGGAACACCGAGTTTTGTTGACATCTTGATACAGCTCTGATTATCACAGAGGATATCAATCACATCTATCTCAGCATTAAACAATCCTATCAACATCTTGCAAATCCAAACTGCTTCGCTACAAGTTGAACATGCTGCTATGTATTCAGCTTTTGCCGTACTAAGAGCAACACTCGTCTGCTTTCTACTGAGCCATGAGATCATACTTGATCCCAAACTGAAACAGCATCCTGAAGTGCTTTTTCTGTCTTCGGGACTTCCTGCCCAATCTAAATCTGTATAACCGTGCAATCTGAACTCACTATCTAATACATATCTGAGTCCATAATCCAATGTACCCTTTAGGTATCTCATCACATGTTTTGTTGCAACCAAGTGAACATGTCTAGGTTCCACCATATACTGACTCAAGGTGTTCACAACAAAACATATATTTGGTCTTGTATTTGTTAAATACATCAATGAGCCAATGATCTATATGTACAATGTAACATCCACAGTCTTTGATGAAGCATCATTTAATAGCTTCAAGTTTGTCACCATCGGAGTAGGCATTGCATTACAATCCATCATCCCAAATCTCCTTAGGATCTCAACAGCATGCTTCCTTGATTTAGGAAAATCAAGTCTGGACACTACCACACCTCAAGACCTAAAAAAGTAATGCATCATACCAAGGTATTTCATCTCAAATTCTGAAGCAAGCTTCTTCTTACATTCATTGATGGGCTTATCTTCACATGTCAAGAATAGAGCATCCACATACAATAATAATATCATGGGTTTATCATCTACAACCTTATAATAAGGTTGGAATCTGCTTTACTCTTGGTAAAGCCCAAGCTCATCAGAAACCCATCAATCCTGCCGTACCATGTCCTAGGTGCATTTTCAAACTGCACCACATATACTTCCTCTTCATGAAGGGAGACATCTGATATTACTCTAAGCATATCCCTGAGATACTAGGGCACACAACCTTTGCCACGGACAGAGGCTAAGTGATAATGTCTCTCAATCTGTGTTGTAGTCACTCCCTCTGAAGCGAAGCTTTCCTGCTCCCTCTGTAACTAAGCACTATCCTCCCTCTGCATCTTGTACTCTCTGCATTGGAACACTCTGCACTGGAGTGACAGGTAACCTTCTCTTCTGTTAATCTTCTGTGTATCCAACTAGGTCACTGGATACCAAGATCTCAAATTCTGTTGCAAGTTCTCTCCTACACCCATCTATGAGCTCCTCACCTTCAACCTTGTAGCAAAGATTGATATCTCATCACTCTAGGTGATCCTCAAGCTCATCACGCTATCCCATGGGTGCCTTCTGAGCCCATACAAAGCCTTCTTCAATCCGCGCACATGTGGTTCTCTGTAGAGAGTCTCGAATCCTAGCGATTGCTAGATATACACTTCTACTTCGATTACACCATCTATCTAGTGTAATATCCACCACTGAGGAAGTGTGTATGACCACTAGAGCAACGTTTTGTCATAGTCGACTCCCTCTTTCTGAGAGAACCCTTGCTTTGTATTTTTGTAGTATGCTTGATTTGGTAAATCTTCTTGAATGTCATCGTTGAACCATCGTCACTTGTTCTACGAAACAAGTCTCATCATTATTCTCTTGTAGGTGATGGTACACAATCTTTCCTACAAGTCAAATTCAGTTGCATGGTTAGAAACATTTCATAATTTTCAGAACAAATTCTTATGCATAAAGACATAGGTCTTCATAGTCATGCTACTATCTTTAGCCAATGCTTCAACACAACATTCATCCATATTCCATATAACTTTCTAGATGCCTTCCATCACTACCAGAACATTATTAAGAGCGTGCACTACTCCCAACATGTCAACAAAGAGGTTTCATTCTAGATAAGTAGCAATGGAATGTTGTATAACACCATAGGCCACTTACCCATCACATGCATATTAGTAGTATACCATTCATCAATGCAATCACTCTAACATACATAATATACTTCCTAAATCTAGGAATATAAGTATGTACACAATTGAACAATATCATTTAAGCATCTAGATATGCAGGAACCACTGGAGTTTTTGACAGTGTGCTCTACTTTATCATCTGATTCCGTGGACCTATGCCTTTCTTGCTTATGATTGACAATGTTGAACAAGTCTTCTATACCATAGATCACATGGAACTGTGTATTAGTGTTGAATCCTATGTTTTAAAAATCGGCCAAATCAGTTTCAGAATCAGCCAATCTACCGATTTGATAAGGAACCGAATCAAATCGGTCTGCAAATCGGTTCGGTACCGAACCAGCCGATCTGAACACTGAATCGGTCAGTTTGGTACATAACCGGTCTAATCGGTCGATTTATGTAAAAAATCGGCCAATTTGTCTGGAATTTTGTGTGGGTCCCCGTGGACTCAAAAAAACAATGCAATATCCCCATGGTGCAGTACTACTTGGTGATATTAATGGTAATGTTAAGTAAAAGTGACATTCTCCTTATCGGACTTCATATGCAAAAAGTAGATTTTTAGATCCCATTCAAAATTCAGCAGACTTGATAGTTTTCAGGATTTTAGGATTGCAAGGTTTCCACCAAATTCTATCATGTATGAGGGTATGGAATTGGCATTTAATCAAGCACATCAACCCCTATATGTACCTTGATGTTGGTGGTGTTGATTGTTGAATTCCTTTCTCATGACCTTAATAAAAATGTACTCTTCACTCATACAAAATCACTTATCAAGCATGGGAAACTTTTTCTAAGTTATTTTAGCGATTGGATTAGGAAGTTTCATCAAAATTGTAGTGTGATGAGTCGTTGACTAATGTCCTTGGAGGATCTACTTTGAAATTCGAGTTAGAGGCAAGGGCTAGAGCCTCGAGGAGGGAGGCATAGGGCACTATTGATGAATAGGATCCCAATATAGGCAATGATTCAATGACATGTATGATTGATGATTTATATTTCACATTCATTTTTGTAAATGTCTTTGCTAATTTATTAATTTAATATATATATATATTGCATTTCCTCATTTCAAAAATTTGGGGGGGTCACATTTTCCATGTTTCGAAGTTTCCTTGTTTCGTCCCCGTTTCCCCATTTCATGCAACTTAGGTTGAAGTTTTTCAAACCCTCGTACAACAATTTTGAAGCAAACATGTGCCTGTTATGACCTTTGCAACAGTAAAAAGTCATGAAAATCACCTTAAAGGCTAAAAATAAATTGTGAGAAGTATTGTGGATGAAAGCAGCCCTAAACAACAAGTATAGGTGCTCTTTTGCCTTCTAACAACAGGCTTGGGCCATAACAACAGTCCTAAAATCTTGAAAATGTTGTTTTTCTTTAAAATTTAAATATTTTATGTATTTTTTAGTAAACTGATTCATTAAATTCAAATCGGTCGATTTATGGCTGATTCATTACCGATTCCGATTCCGAGTTGACCCTCGACCGATTCCAAGTCCGATTTCGATTTTTCAAACATTTGAATCTATGTTTTCCTTCTTCATCACCAACTACAAGTACATCCCTTCTTATCTGGTTCTTCCATCTTTCTGGTTTGGATTGAAGTACATATTCCTCATCACTGGAGGAATCTTCTTTAGCCTTCTTTTCATCATCATGTTCATCATCTTCGACTGCATGGGCATGAAATATTTTTTTCTCTTCTTGAATTGTTCAGCTTTAAGGGGGCAGTTTCTTGCAATGTGTCTCATATTGTGACAAGTAAAACATTCAAAGGATGAGAAGTCTCTCTTAGTTCTTTTGTTCCTTTGAAATCTGTGAGTTCTTCTAGGAGAATGTTCATGATCCTTCCTTTTGTTCTTTCCTTTGGTATGAGCTACCAAAGCTTGGTCTTCATTGTCATTTAACTTTTCTTCTATGACTGCTATTCTTTCATCTTCTTGTACACATTCTTCCCATAATTTTCTGAACTCAATCAATTTCTTTCTAGAGCATAAGCCACGAACAAAAGGTTCCCATTCTCTTGGGAGACCATTCAAGTTGGTCATCACAACTTCTGCTTCTTCTATCATATCACCAATAGCTTCTAATTGTTCTTTAAGTTGGGATACTTTAGTGAAGTATGACTGCATGGTCTCTAATTTCTGAATCTTCACACCCTTGAGTTGATTTCTCAAGGTCATCTTTTTGTTGATGTTCCTTCCTTCAAATAAACTGGACAATGCATCAAACATTTCCTTTGGAGTCTTCCTTGAAGACACTTCAGGAATCAAGTGATCTTTGATAGAGTGAGCTATGATCCTCTTGGCCTTGATCATATCCTTGTATTTTGCTTTGGCCTCATCTCCTTCTAGTTCTTCAACTTCCTCTTTTACAAAAACTTCTAGGTCATGTTCTTCAAGAATAAGCATGACTCTATATTTCCATGCTCTGAAATTCTCAGCCCCCTCAAGCATCTCATCAAGCTTGGTGTTGTTTGCCATTTTGACAATATGAGAACCTCAAATGGAAATAGGAGAGAGATAGTACTTACCAATAATGTTGTCTTTCTGGAAAATTGCTTCTATCTTGACCTAGGGTTTGACAGAGAAACCCTAATTTTTCAACTTGGATATCTTGAAGAACTGATCGGATGAATAGATATGCCTCCTTAAGGCGAGTTGAGCAATGTACTCCTTTTTCCAAATCTGTGGACAAATCCTCCAAAACTTGATGCCCTAGTTCTCTAAGCTGTAGTGGTGGACCGAAAAATGAAAATTCTCGGAATGAGATTCTGTTTCGACAGAAAGATGCACCCTAGTGAGACGAGTTGAATGCACCCTCTTTTTCAGTTGATTTGTGGAGAGAGCTCACGGAAATAGAAACCCTAGTTTTTGCAGTTGCAGTTGCACTATGTTTTCTTTCAGGCCAGCTATGAAACCATGTTGAGTTTTTACATGTTTAGCATAAGAACATTTGCAACAATAGGATCACTGATCCGGATTTATGTGAGAACGAAATGAAAGAGAAGGTATAGAACCATATACAGAGATATATTGCAAAGAACACAGTGATACAGGAAACACATTCTATTAAATAGCGGAAATTAAATAGGCTATAAAGTAAAACAACTAGAATGGTAGTAGCTATCTCTAAAAAGAGATGTGGTCGATATGCTCATTCATGCCAAGCTGAATACAAAAAGAGGCCGAAACGGCCTATTTATCATAATCATGAGGGAAAGAATCCCAAACATCCAAAAACCTAACCCTAGAAGATGAACCGTCATAAAGTTTGCGGCCCCAAGGTGGTTAGTTGAACAGACAACTTCCCGGGGTGATAAATTTTGCATACGATCTTCGTTTGGGGCGCTCGGTAGCCCGTTGGAAAGGCATATTTGAGATTTACAATTTTCGATGGGGGCCAAATGCATGTCGTTGGCAACCATTTGCCCCCCCCCCCCCAAATCGCCAAAAAATGTCGTTTAGGGCCTCAAAACGGCCCCGAAAGTTTAGGACCTGAAAAACCGTAGAAATATTACTAGAAAATTGCCAAAATGGGAAACTGTTTTGAGCCAGTGGAATAGGTGGGTGGCCACCGATATCCATCTGGATCATACCTCTCCCCTTAGGAAGCAATGGTCTCCATTGCATCAAATCCCTTATCATATGTTGAACTGTGTGTTGAGTTGAGCTCCTAGTGTGGCATTTGCTGAAGTGAAAAGGCTGTCTTTCTTTGACATCTTCAGAGGGTTGTAATGGTTGTTGATGGATGCGTTGTAGCTGTTCAACAATTTTGGTTGTCATGTTATCATTGGTCTGCACCGGTGTGGATGATTTTTTTTCTGGAGGAGCACCTTGAATGCGTGGCCTTGCACTGTATAGGTACCCGGATAGACGATGTTGCAATGACTTTGTGTTCTTCTTGTTTCTGTTGAGTAGAGGGATCATGTGCAGAGGTTGTGGATGTCTCTGCAATCTGATGTTCTCCTTCAGTGGCAATTGCGAATAGGGAAAATTTCCCAATGTGGGAGATTATCTTCCTGCACTGCTTGGTTGGGATAGGTGCAACTATCTCTGGTATCCGATAGAGTTGTCCTCCCAAAGTGACAACGACACTACAAGGTCGTGATTCATATATAGCATGACGCTTCCACATATATGGTTGTCCTAAAAGAACATCACATACTTCAAGTAGGGCGACATCACACAATACCTCATCTTTGAAGGGCTTGATGCCGCATGGTAGGCGGCATTGATGACTGACGCGGATACCTCGTCCTTGGCTTAGCCAACCAATGGTGTATGGTTCCGGGTGTGGTGTTATTGGTAGCTCCAATCTCTTCATGACTTCTGTTGAGATTGGGTTCTTTTGGCTGCCACTGTCCATTACAAAATGTAGGGGAATTCCCTTCACCCACATCTGTGAGTGGAAGAGGCATTCCTCTGCCTCTAACTCTTCAGGTTCCTCTGGTTGAATCTGTGGTAGCAATGGTGACACTGGGTTCTACATCAATGATTTGGTTCCCTTTGTCTGTGGCTATGACATTGGGTTCTGAATCAATCGAAACTGGGATCTGATTCTGAAACTTTGATCTCAGCCACCAATGACTGTTTTGAGCGACATTCATCAATGTTGTGCCAGGGGCTTTTGTGGAACTCGCACCACTTCCCGATGTCCTTTTTCTTTTCATTACCCTTCTTCGCTTGTGGTTGGGACTGGTTGTTCTTTCCCTGTCCCATGTTCTACGAGCTAGAGTTTCCTTTGCCCTGCTTCTACGCAGGTCCGAAGTCACGCTTGTTCTTTTGCTGTAATTTCTGCTCAATTTTGACAGCATATCGATAAGCAAATCCAAGTGAAGATATGTCCAGGAAATCCATCTATGTTCGTATGTACCGGTGTAGGCCATTGCGATATTTCAATATTAGTTGTTGTTCGAAGTCCTTGATACCCATCTTTGTGCGCAAGGTATGAAAGTTGTTGGTGTACTCTGACACCGTTTGGTCCCTCTCTTGACGCAGAATGGTCCATTTTGTGTACTGGTCATCATAGTTTCCCACAGGGTAATATTGTTCCTTAACAACATCTATAAAAGAGGCCCAAGTGGGATTGGCCTCAAAGAATCCAAACTCGTCTAATGAGTTTTGATCACAATAAGTTTCCCACCAATTTTTTACATGGGGGACAGCCTTGAGGAGCGCAAAGGTGATATTTTCCCTGTCAAAAAAATTGTGGACAAAGAGATACCCTTCTGGTAGATTCAACCATTTATCTAGGACATCTGCATCGATCTGGCCTTCAAATAAAGCGATATCAAAGTTAACTTGTACCTTGAAGGGAGTCGCATCTCTGAAACGGCTGCTCGTTGAAGGTGTATATGTCACCGTCGGCATGCGTTGAAGGATTTGGACGAAATTATCCATCATCTCGTTCCTCTTTCACGTGAGGGCTTCCTCGAGCAACAACTTCATAGGATCTCCTGCTCCATCGTCTCTCTTTTCTTCCCCCGTGGGAAGGTCATTTGGGGCGGCGAGAGTGATCTTCCCAAGTGAAACTAGTTCGAGACCCAACTCTCTATATCCTGACCTCGTCGGGGACATGCACCGAGAAACAATCAAAGAGTAGATTGCTCTGATACCACTGATCCAGATTTATGTGAGAATGAAATGAAAGGGAAGGTATAGAACCATATACATAGATATATTGCAAAGAACACAGTAATACAGTAAACACATATTCTATTAAATAGCGGAAATAGAACAGACTGTAAAATAAAACAGCTAGAATGGTAGTAGCTATCTCTGAGAAGAGATGTAGCTGCTATGCTCATTCATAATACCGGACACGTCCATATAGGCCATCATGTCCCGTGTCATCGTGTCGGACACGTGTTTTGGACGTGTCCTGTTTTAGGACACGTCCAAAAACGTGTCCTACACCGTGTTAGGACATGTCCCAAAAACAGGACATCGTGTCCTAAAAACAAGACACCGTGTCCCAAAAACAGGACACCATGTCACAAAAATAGGACACCATGTCTCTAAAATAGGACACTTCTAACCCAAAAAAACTATAAAAAAACAATTTTACCCTCATTCATTCACAATTTTCAATGAGGCTTGAGCAATAAGAGGGTTTTTTTTTTTTGCAGATGAAGAGCATTAGAAGGTTTTCCATCTTGATCTACCCCTTTTTGTATTTTCCAGTGGCATTCCGACATCTATGTAATACATTTTGATTTTGATGACTTAATGAGAAATATGATTCCAACATCTATGTCATTTTTTATTTTGATGACTTAATGAGAAATTTTATGAGTCTATGAGAACCCACTGCACCAATGGAATTATAGCCCCCCATGTCTGTCATCCTTCTCTGTCTGCAGTTTGTGATGTATTTTTATTATTCTTCCATATACATTTACATATTACATTGTTTGGCTCTTAGTTGTGATGTATTTTTATTATTCTTTCATGTACTTTTACATATTACATTGTTTGGCTCTTAGCCTCTCAAATCAGGTCAAGCAACACACCAATAAGTATTATGTGGGGGCATATTACACAAACAACATCACAAGGGGATTCATTTCACATAGGGGAGGTTACCCCTTATTTCTATTCCTACCCATGACATTCAATCTAAGTGGCATCATCATTGTAAGTGGCATAATCTAAAATATAAAGGGTGTTTAGTAGCGGGAAAAGATAATAATAGGGTGTGGCCCCCATTCATGTAATCCAATCAAATAGAAATAGTCCTATTTTGGTTCGCTTTCTTATGCCTCTTGCAGGCATCCAATAGTGGGGGAAGGGGAAGCCGATCACTAGCCTTTTTCCCTTGTTTCAATGGTGGAGTGAGACATATGCATTGTGATTTGTGAATGTGTAATGTGTATTGATTGTAATTTCTATTGAATATTTATAAATGTTCTAGTTTCTACAAAAATTTGGATCTACATGTCTACATTTTTTACATATATATATATATATATATAAAACATGTCCTCCGTGTCCTAATTTCGGGGTCGCCGTGTCCGTAGCGGACACTCGTATTCCCATGTCCTTCGTGTCCCGTGTCCTCGTGCCAGGTGACTTAGGAGCCTGAATACAAAAAGAGGCCGAAAGGGCCTATTTATCATAATCATGAGGGAAAGAATCCAAACATCCAAAAACCTAAGCCTAGAAGATGAGCCATCATAAAGTTTGCAGCCCTAAGGTGGTTAGTTGAACAGTCAACTTCCCGGAGTCATAAATTTTGCATACGATCTTCGTTTGGGGCGCTCGGTAGCCCATTGGAAAGGTATATCCGAGATTTACAACTTTCGAATGGGGCCAAATGTATGTCGGCATTGTATGGCCTCCCAAATAGCCAAAAAATGTCATTTAGGGCCTCAAAACGGCCCCGAAAGTTTAGGACCCGAAAAACCGTAGAAATATTACTATAAAATTGCCAAAATGGGAAACTGTTTTGAGCCAGTGGAATAGGTGGGTGGCCACCGATATCCATCTGGATCAACCACTGAAAGAAAGACAAATACAGCAACACAAAGAACACAAGATTTTCCTCGGGGAAACCACAAGGGAGAAAACCCCACAAAACTTCCTCAATATAGAATTCACCAAGACGGAGTTAAAACCCAAGACAAGACAACAATTTCTCTCTACCAGCGAACTTCTTCTTTCTCTTTCTTGTGCACTTACTAGAGTGAATGAGTGAGTGAGAGTGATGCCAAATGAGGAATTCGACTCCTCTATTTATATTCTTCAGTTGGGTGAATTTTTACCCTAACTGAGCTGACTTCTCCTAACTGACTGGGCCGACTCCACTTAGGGAGACTCAATAACTTATTTAATATAATTCCTGAGGGTACTATTGACCCTAATTACAAAGGAGGGTTTACATTGACTCTTTCAATGACTCTTACATGACCAGTTACATCAATGACATCTCTCGAAGGAGGAATAATAATATAATAAACAAATACAATTAGAATATCTTCCGCAATTACATTTCTTTAACAAGACTAACACTCATTAAAACAGAGTGTTTTAGAAGCCACTCCAGTTTATTCGATGACATTGGCAGCAATTTCAAAAGCTGTCGTGAACGAGATAATAAAGAAAAGTCTAATTCGGGGGAGGCAGGTGCAGGGGGGATCATTTATGATCCCGGAGGAAATAAAGTCGCAGATTTCTCTTGGGGACTAGGCATCAAAACAAATAATGAAGCCAAGTGGTTGGCGATGTATCACTCCCTTGAAATAGCTTCCACCCTCAATTTGGGGAATCTACAGGTCTTTGGAGACTCTAGGCATGTCATCCACGCTATGAGGAATGGAACCACCTCAAGAGGCTCTAAGAGTCAAAGAGTTCGAAGAAGAATCAAGTATCTCTCTGTCCCCAATGACACTAAATACTTTCATGTTCTGAGAGAGCTTAATCCCATAGCAGACAACTTGGAAAATATAGGAGCCTCTATGAAAAAAGGGCAAGTTAATCTTAACAATGTAAGAGGACACCTTTTCATCCCCTAATGGTTACAAGGAATATGGATTTTCTAACTTCTCCAAGGTTCTCAAAGAATCAACTCATTCCCCATAATGGAAGACAGGTTGGTCAAGTTCATGCATCTCCTTGGCCAACACGCCACCCTCCATGTACTCTTCACATGGATCTCTCAGCTCGCACACTCAAGCATTTAATGTTTCAAGCTCGCAATGGGTTATCAGACCAAAAGATGGATCGTTTCCCCAATTCTCTAGTTTTCATTCCTGCTCTAGGACAGCTCTGTTTATCTGACCCTGATTTCGATTCCTGGTTGACCCCAGAAGCTGGTGTGTCCTCCATTTTTCCGTCTATCTCAATTGACTGCAATATGGACGAGGTAAGAGAAGCTATCGACACGCTCAGTCAGCTCACCGCGGAGGTAAAAACATACCTGTGCAGGACTTACTCTGCAGTTTGTAACATTGTTTGTCAAAACAAGGAATTGGCAGTGGAAAACAAATACATTCACTCCCGGCTCTCCTGCCAGGAGTCCAGAATGGACGATTTGGAACGAAACATCATTGAATTAATGGGAAAAGTGGACAGTATCAAGGAAGATACCTCTGTTTTCATTAGCAAGTCACAACACAGCCATGTTCAGGATGTCCCAACTGTCAATCAGGAAATGCTGGATGCTGCCTCGGTTCAACAGCAGAATTTCGGTTAATGTCTTTTTGCATCAGGTTTCTTTGAATTTCAACTTTTGAATGTATTTTTGCCTACTGCTATGTAATCAGTTTGTAAGGGTTTATCCCAATGCTATGAACAGAAGTTATAGGAAGTTTAGATGCAAAGCTTACAGTGACACAAACTCTTCCAAATTCTGCATTTTTCCCCTCTCAGAAGCAGAATGTTGGTTTCAAATTTTGTAATGAATGGCTGTGCACAGTGTTTTATCTATATATACTCTCCTCTGTTTCTGTTAAAAATAAAAAATAAAGAAAAGTCTAATTGATCCAGAAAGGAAGATAAAGACAACATCCCTTTGGTAATACGGTAAAGGGTGGCTCAGCCAAAATCCCTGGGGCTGTGGCAATATGTAATTAGACAAATATACAAATCCCTATATATTGAGGAATGGTTGAGGGAACCAGTAAAGAGCATAACAAGAGGTTCAGTCTGTTGGAAGATGGTGATCCAAGCCTTTCCCATCATTGACGTTCATTTGGCCTGGCTTACTAGAAACAGGGAGAAAGAAACTTGAAAGGTAGGCACCGATCCATGTGTAGGATTCCATACTCCAAGCCTATCTGCGGAGCTGGTCGCCCTTCTTCATTGTATCATACAAAGGGCATCTACTGTCTAGCCAATGCATACAATCAAGCAGAAGAGGATCGATGGTCATATGGAATCTAGATGGCAAAGAGAAGAGAATCTGGTGATGGAAGGGGACAGAGCAACTTAAGATCCTCTTCATTTTAATGCCTTCCTTATCAGGCAAAAAATTGATTCTTCATGTTGACCTTCTTCAGAGGCTGCTTGGTACGAAAATTTGTTTCTGCCCAAGGACAAGGATTATTAAAAGAGTCATAAAGAAAAAAGAGGGAAAAAGCTAAAACGATGAAGGAAGCATCTGTGCCATGTAGAAGAGAGGAGAAGAAGAAAGTCCCTAGAGAAACAGGCTGAAAATTGAAATGATGTTCAGGGGTAAAAGTCCTCCAGTACAAATAAAAGGAAAGCGACAAAATTCAAAGAGGCAAAAACGGATTGAATTGAAAAAAGCAAGTTCAGAATTAAGATCCATGCAGAAAAGGCAAGCACCAGGTTCAATTCAAGGATGAATCTAGATAATTAATTATTTCAATGATTTGTATGTGAATTGGGTCAGATGGAGAACAAGCTGACAAGATCAACGTCACGCATAAACGATACACAATGAATTAAGTGGGGCATAAAGCAAACCAAGGAGCTCCACGCAGGAATCTTGCTAACATTACCTATAAGGCTCGATAAATATTGTAAAGATGTAAATATAAGTTAAGAATTAGAAGTCCAAGAAGGAGGTCAGAGCCAAGATGAGTAAAGGAGTTCAACGAATCTGAGGTAGCCTCTGATGCATAAAGTATCAGAGACAAACTGCAAAGGACTGTAAGTGAATGTAATGTGCAAGCCAGGATTTTGTAAGGATATTATATGGTTCTGTTATAGAGTACCACTATATGTGATACAATATCTGTAATTATAACTCATTCTGTTTTATGTTCTGATGATATTACTATTCAAGTTGTCATTGTTTGTTATTCCCTAATTGGAATGTCGAATGGAACAATATTCTTTTTTTTCATGTGGTTCACTGCCCCGGATATCGGTGCTAGCTACATCCATGGAATACCCCCCCTCCCCCCAAGGGGAAGCCACTGCTGTCTACGGTGTTAACCGCCGCCTCTGATTACGGAGCCTAACCTGGTGGGGACATAGAGTGAGGCCCCTAATACAATCGCGACACAGCCACCTGGGGATTTGACCCCAAGACCTCCTGCTTGCAAGAACAGCTCTCAACCACTCGAGCCAATCCACCAGGCTTCAATGGAATAATATTCTATCGTTATTTTAGCAGAGAATTGATTATCTTAGTTCAGTATAGTTCAAAACATATGTTCAATTCCATACCAAAACAAAGAGGATGGCCTTTTGGAGGTGTCCCTAGTTGTAAGCTCAATAGATGAGCTACAACTACAGAACAATAAGTATAAAGTGAGACTTTTGATAAAGGATATTCAAAATTGAAGGCACATCTTTGGTATATTGATGTATCAAAGGATCATATACCCATAATATACATACATAAACTTCAATTTTATTTTACTATGCTAAATTACTCTCACCTTACTTTTGTGCATTATATATATGTGTGTGTGTGTGTGTGTGTGCGCGTGCGCGCACTGGATCATATACCCATAATATACATTCATAAACTTCAGTTTTATTTTACAATACCAAATTATTCCAACCTTACTTTTCTGCATTGAGTATCTGTGAGTGTGTGTGTGCACACACCATTTTGTAATTGAACATTACTTCTTTATTCGATTTTATGCATGGCCTGCTTACGAAGTTGATTTGGAGCCAGATCCTGTACACAGAAAGCCATCCCCAGCCACAACTAAAGTGGAATGAAATACCAGATATGTAGCTATCCTATCTGATGATCTCAGCGACAAAGTTCTTTATCTACCCACTATTCTGCTGGTGAAACACTTGATCGAGTGCTTTTCCTCTATATAGTTAGGGACTGATCATGCACATAACTTGAATTTTTATATCACAGATGAGTTTGGAGTTTATAAAATTATTATATATCTTGTTTTTACGTATCGTCACACCGATTAAATTTATGGATGTATATTTTGCTACTCCTATAACCCATAGTAGGAAAACGGCTGACCCAAACCTATCACCACACCCACTCTTAATCTTGCTCCAAATGTCGCTGCAAATCAAGAAAAACAAGAATAAACTACAGAGTAAGACTTGTTTTCGAGCTCTGTGTAAAGTTTTATTGCGTATCCATTTTATGCAATCCAGATAGTAACTAGAAGAATCCTACAACAGTTCTATGAGTTGTACATTATGAGAAATGTTTCGTATGCATGTGCACAACACACTAAGCAGGAAACAAATGTGACCATTATCCATGGGCCATCAATGTAACCAAGCCCTTCTCTTGATTTGGATAATGTCCAAAATAGCTTAATAGGTGAAACTGAATCAAACATGCATGCCTTTATCTCCCATATTCAAGGATGTGAAAGACAAGAAAGGAAAAACACATTGGCATAATTATACCATTCATGTTTGACAAGCTCTCTGGACTAATTAAGAAAATGCTAACTCTGGTCTGTAGCACACAACAATTATAACATCACTTGTCAAAAGATATTACATGCAGCTCAACAATCTCAATATGCAACTAAGGGAAACACACACTTACACCAATTGTTACAAGGAAAACTTAGATTGATCCATCAGACAAAAAAGAAAATTCAATGCAACTAAGGGAAACACACAGTTACACCAATTGTTACAAGGAAAACTTAGATTGCTCCATCAGACAAAAAAGAAAATTCAATGGCACCTTAAAATATCTGGTAAGGGGAGCCGATCTCCTTTCAGATGAGCCATTTTGTATCCCACGGAACCTTCATAAAACTTCATAACTATGCAAATCTGTACATGCAAAGAAAGTGTCTGTGGTCAAGATCATATCTGACGTTCAATTGCGACTTCCATCAGTCCATATGAACAGCTCCAACAAATTAAGGCAATAAAAAAACAGCTCCATTAAACTAAAGCCATTAATATAGCTGATCAAGCAACAATATAATTTAAATATGCTTATGGAAGCTGTTACCTTCCCATTTTTTACTGAGATACCATATGGCCAACACACACGTTGTGTGCCCTGATACTTGTCAAAGATGCCCTCAAATTTTGCCACAAATGGCTGCATTTGTTCCTCCCTTATGAAATTTAACATTTTAACAGCTACTTCATGGTATTCATCAAAGTCATCAGCAAAATGATGAAGAGTCGCAATCCACACATCACCAAAAGGGCCCCTGCCAATTCTGTGTGTAAGTTTTAAGACTCCAGGATCAATCCATGGACCAGACTGGATAGGCAGTGCTGTTACAGTTTTAAGGCGTTCTGCATCTCCTTCAAACAACTCATATTCAAAAGACTCTTTGGATGCTGAAGAACTACCAATATGAGTGCCCATATGATACACCTACAGATTCAAACCTGTCTACAGAAGAAAGCAAGGACAATTATTGGTACAAAAATTAAAAAGCCTCAATATAGAGAAACTTTCAAAGAAAGGTATGCGATAATTGTTATAAAGATGTGGTAAACTTGCAAAAGATAAGAAAGATAAAATGCACAAGTGTAGGTATCCTAACAAAGTATTCTAATGGAAAAAAATGCAAAGGATCGGCTAACAAAAATACATAAAGGAATACAAGAACAGAAACCAAACTTTACACAAGACTGATTAGCCTAAAATACATTCCAGTAGTTTGCACATACTTAATAGAGGATAGAGTGTCTCGCATGGATCACATATCATCAGAGTCTCAGTCAGGAGGGTAGATGTCTACTTTTCAAGAAAGGACCTAAGTTTATGGAGCAAAGTCAGCACTATCATGATAACTAGCCTAACTCAGCAATCCAATGAGACATGAGTATTATACTGCCAAGCATTTACAAATATAGTTCACACCAGAAATGAATGATGACATTAGAGTGGTACCTACTTCGCATGATAAATACATCAATGAAGTTAGTTTGCAATCTTCAAAACACTATTGAAGCCTTTCAAAAAGAATTGCAACAGTTCACACGAACACTATCAACACACAAGCACCTTTTTGAATAATTATCTGTGCTCACCACAAGTTCAAGTTCACAAAATAGATTACAAGAAGATTGAAAAACTAACAATTAACAGCAAGAAATGGCATCGATTAATTTGTGTCAACTTGGGAGCCACTTTGTGTTACCTACCATGTTTTATTCAATAAAAGAAAATGTAGACAGACATGTCACTGATAAATTTCAAACACACAATAAAACGAATGATTATTTGTTTTCCTGAATTAGGAATGAAGAACTTCATTAGGACTCTTTGTATCTCAAAGCTGCCTTCAAAATCACTTCCAAAGTAGATAGGGCACTGGAAATCAATTACAGAAGGTTACATCAAGAAATGTCCTTGGAAAAAGTGACTCCATGGTTAAAGCATCATACAATCTTATTCATTTAACCATTGATCACAGAAATTTATAAAAATCCATCGTATTTAGTAATGAGTTGTTCTTTTGGAAAGAAAACCATATTCCCTTTTATGAGCCGATCTCATGTGGCACACAGTCGAATTTAATTTCATGTCTATTTCACATCTTGTTTGACCATATACCCTACTACGTGGAATTTCCATTAGTATTGACAAGTACTATAAGAACAGTGAACTTGTTTCAGATTGAAATTAAGGCAACAATGTTTAAGCTGAAGATTGTTAGTTTTATACCAAGGTCGAGTTCCCCTAGTGACTATGCCTAAGTCACTAAGCATGGGGTGGTGGGACCCTCTTACTAATTAATTAATTAATGAGACATGATGTCATTTTTTTTATCCCAAGTCTAAAAGGTGAATGAGAAATTATTATTTAAGTGAGTTAATTAATAAAGTGAACTCTCATCTAATCTGGGCCATTGATGAGATCTAATCTCAGCCCTTGATTTAGAGATTCCTTTAGGGTTGGATAAAAAGGTAAGAGGGAGGCAATACTTCATTATTGTTGAGGTGATTGAATGAGAGAAGGTCGAGAGCTTGAAGGAGGCGCAGGTACAGAACTCTGACTGCAAGTTTCAGATAGGGCACGAGTATTCAGGAGCACCAGCGAATGTGTCTCTTCAATGGCACGAGTTCCAGGTATGGTACTCCAGTTATGGCTCTAATTTCAAAGCTTATGGATGGTGGATATTATCAGCAGGTTATTCCAGTCAATAGATAGCTACAGCAGACTTCACGTGAAGGCACACCGTACAGGGGGTATCTTCTGTTGCACACAGTACGAGGTAATTCTTTCTGCAGGTTGTGTGGTGAAGTTACAGGGCACGAGCCTCAGAAATTTGGCAGGAGCATCTGGGCAATACACTCAAGATACCTCTGCTAATTCTGTGGTGAAGATAAGGGCACGTGTCTCACTACCTTAACTCAGACTGCCAAATCTGTGGTGGAGGTAAGGGCACGAGTTTCACTTCTTGGCTCAGTTTTCTAGAAGGATTAATAGCACAGAAATAGAGAGCTAACAGCACAGGGATAAGGGTTATTTCAGTTCAGCTTGTGCACAGGAATCGAGGGACAGAACAGTGTTCAGACTGTGCATTGTTCCCAGCACTGTTTGACTTATTCCTGGCTCGAATTTCTAGGCAGTGGGCACACCAAACGAGGTTCAGTTTGGTGCATATTTTTCCCAGAAAACTTCTGCTACAGGGTGAAGATAAGTTTGTCTTTTAGTTGTAATGCTGTGATGAAAAATTTGCTGAAGAAATAATATCTCTCTCTCACTCAACTGGTTTTCCCCCGTGGGGGTTTTTCCAGGGCTCGATTTGGCCAAAAACTACCGTGTCAAATTTGTGTGTGAATGTGTGTAAATTAGCTTGCAGCCTGTAATTTCCTTTTACTGTGTGTTTAAGTGTTATTTACTTTTGGCAATAAGTAGCTTACAGCCAATGCATAACAGGGCTGTAAGTGAAAACCACTCATAAATTGGCATTAAACCAGCAGGGCAGTAAAGGCAGAAAATCTTCATGGTATCAGAGCACAGGGGGCAGAATTAAAACTAATTTGCAGACACCCATAAAATTTGCAGATCTCAGAAAACCAAGTGTTCTTACCTTTGTTATTGGGCAGCGTTCCTTTGGACTGATTTTTCAGATGGCTACAGGGTTGAGGATAGAGGACAGATTGAGTGGGACGGAGAATTTTGTGCCTTGGAAGGCCAGAATTCTATTGCTGTTAGAGGAGAATGAGTTGTGGGAGGAGGTGGTGAGGAACACCACCAGGTGAGGAACACCACCACATACCCCATCACTATTCCAGATGGCTCAGATATGACCGCTCTTTCAGTCTTCAACAAGAAAGACTGTAAGGCTAGGAGGATCATTCTAGATGCAGTGAAGGACCACATCATCCCTCATATTTCGGGAAAGACCAAGGCACACGAGATGTGGAGTGCCTTGATCAGCTTGTATGAGAGCTCCAACGAGAACAGGAAGATGGTTCTCAAGGAGAAGCTCAAGAGTATCAAGATGACCAGAGGAGAGGGAGTCACAGCTTATCTCACCAGGATCTCAGCAGTTCGTGATGAACTAGCAGCAGTTGGTGAGGTGGTATCCCCTACAGAGTTAGTTCGCACCGCAGTCAACGGGGCTTCCAAGCCCTGGCATGCTTTTGTGCAGGCGATTGTGGGCAGGGAGAACCTTCCATCATGGGAGAGGTTGTGGGATGACTTTGTACAGGAGGAGACCAGGAGGGGTCTCGTACAGGGCAGTACATCAGGTGGTATAGCAGATGAGGAGAACGTGGCTCTCACAGCCAAAGGGAAGAAGAAGAAGGGTCCCAAGAAGCATGGGGCCAAGGGACAGCAGCAGCAGCAGCAGCAGCATCATACACAGGGTGGGCAGAAGAAGGACTTGAGTAAAATCAAGTGCTACTGTTGTCAGGCGTTTGGGCACTATGCATCTCAGTGTCCAAACAAGAAGAGGAAGAAGGGACCAGGTCAGCAGACAGCAGCCTCAGCAGAGATAGATGAGTTTGGTGACAGGTTTCAGAGGGAGTTTTCCCTTTATGCTGGACAGAGTGAGAGAGAGAGAGTTTCTTTAGCCACCAGCATTGATATGGATATGCAGGTTGAGCACTCATTGTTGACTGGGCATCAGACAGGTCCTTCCACCACTGGTACGTGGTATATTGACAGCGGAGCATCGAGGCACATGACAGGTACTCGAGAGTTCTTCTCCGAGTTGTCACGCACAGAGAGAGAGGTGGAGGTGGTACTTGGAGACAACACCATAGTTAGAGCAGTGGGTCAGGGGACAGTCATATTTGAGAGGGAGTCCATGAGTCCCATGACTTTGAGGGATGTGTTGTACGTCCCTGGGCTGAAGAAGAACCTTGTTTCAGTTTCCACGATTGAGGACAGGGGTCTTGGGGTGTGCTTCTCAGATGGGAGAGTGCAGGTGTATCCCAAGACCACAGGTGTATCTACTCCCATGGATATTGGAGTTAGATGTGGACGACTGTACAAGCTCTTGTTTCAGCCGCAGCATGCTCTAGCACACAGCAGCAGCAGCAGCAGCAGTGAGCTGTGTGAGTTATGGCACAGGAGGATGGCCCATTTACATCACCCCGCTTTGGGAGTGTTGCGGAGCATGGTCACAGGTTTACCTGATTTTGACTCAGAGCAGAGTGATGTATGCAGAGGGTGTGCTTTGGGAAAGTACACCAAGACCGTGTTTCCTACCAGTGACACGAGAGCAGCAGGTGTGCTCGATCTGATTCATACCGACATATGTGGTCCTATGTCCTCAGTTTCCTTGAGTGGCCATGAGTACTATATCAGCTTTATTGATGACTACTCCAGGAAGACCTGGATCTACTTCTTGCGGGGCAAGAAGTCCTCACTTGTATTGGATGTCTTCCAAGGGTTTAAAGCCCTTGTGGAGAAGCAGACGGGGAGGAAGATCAGGATCTTGAGGTCAGACAACGGGGGTGAGTATACCTCCAAGGAGTTCAGTGCATTCTGCAGACAGGAGGGCATACAGCGTCAGTTGACAGTTCCCTACACTCCTGAGCAGAATGGAGTAGCAGAGAGGAAGAACAGGTCGATCCTTGGAGCAGCGAGGGCCATGCTTCATGATCAGGGATTACCGTTCTTTCTGTGGGCTGAAGCCTGCAACACTGCAGTGTACCTGCAGAACAGGAGTCCCCATCGTGCCGTGGGGAGCATGACTCCAGAGGAGATGTATTCAGGCAAGAAGCCTGAGGTGGGCCACTTTCGCATATTTGGCTCCCTGGCTTACTCTCATGTCCCCTCAGAGAGGAGGACGAAGTTCGAGCCCACCGCAGAGAGAGGCATCTTTGTGGGTTACGACGAGACTTCGAAGGCATATCGGCTTTACATTCCTGGCCAGAGGCGAGTTGTAGTTAGGCGGGAAGTAAAGTTTGAGGAGGAGAGGGCCTTCAGGAAGTCCAGAGAGTTAGAGCAGGAGGAGACACCAGCACCCACACCTCAGATGGTACAGGCTTCTTCGATACAGGTTACAGGTCCACAGGTTTCTGGGGTGACTGGATCACAGGGTACTGGCACAGGTTCTACAGGGTCAGTGATTCAGATCTCAGGGACAGGTACAGGGACAGGTACAGGGTTTGGCACAGGTTCAGGATCACCGGTCTCTGGCTCACAGATTGCAGGGTCTTCTGGGACTAGTTCTTCAGCTACAGGTCCTAGGGGTGGTAGACCTCATGCTTCTGACACATCCTCTGAGGAGGTTACACCAGGTCCAGAGGAGCCTTCAAGGAAGAAGAAGCCCAAGTGGCTTCAGGACACCTTGAAGGAAGCAGAGGCATATGGTAGACCTCAGGAGCAGATCAGGACTATTTTTGAGCCAGATAGATATGGGTCAACCCTTGTTGCGAGTCTTCGTGACTCAGCGCCTTCTACTTATGAGGAGGCTTCTCAGCATCAGGTTTGGAGAGATGCCATGATGGAAGAGTACCATTCCATCATGAAGAATGATGCTTGGGAGATTGTACCGAGACCTGAGGGGAAGTCAGTTGTGACTTCCAAGTGGCTCTACAAGGTCAAGCATGCAGCTGATGGCAGTGTAGAGAAGTTCAAGGCTCGGTTTGTGGCTCGAGGGTTCTCACAGGTTGAGGGAGTCGATTATGATGAGACTTTTGCTCCAGTAGCTCGGTATTCCTCCATCAGGGCAGTGATATCGATTGCAGCAGAGATGGGTTGGAGGATCCACCAGATGGATGTGAAGACCGCATTTCTCAATGGTCTTCTGCAGGAGGAGGTGTACTTGGAGCAGCCACAGGGATTTGAGACACATGAGAGAGATTCACATGTTTGCAGGCTTAGGAAAGCCTTGTACGGTCTGAAGCAAGCTCCTAGAGCTTGGTACTCCAGGATAGATGCATATCTGATTTCGATGGGATTTCAGAAGAGTGAGGCTGATCCCAACCTTTACTACATTGTGGTTGGTGGAGATCCGCTCATTCTTCTGCTATACGTTGATGATCTATTTATCACTGGAGATGAGCGTCTTATTGCTCTGTGCAAGAGAGATCTTGCAGCTGAGTATGAGATGACAGATATTGGGCTGATGCATTACTATTTGGGGATGGAGGTATGGCAGGAGCCAGGACATATTTTCCTTGGTCAGGGGAAGTATGCTGCAGAGATCCTGAAGACTTTTCGGATGGACGACTGCAGGCCCATGTCTACACCGATGATCACCAACTTGAAGCAACTTCATGCTTCAGGTGGTAAGTTGGTGAATCCCACGTTATATCGTCAGCTCATCGGATCGTTGATGTATCTGGTCAACACCAGGCCAGACTTGTGCTTTGCAGTCAACACTCTTAGCCAGTTCATGGTGCAGCCTAGGAGTGTACATTGGAGTGCTGCAAAGCACATCTTGAGATACCTTGCAGGGACGGTGGATTATGGTCTGGACTACAGGGGTTCAGGTGGAGTTAGTTTGATTGGGTTCACAGATTCAGACTGGGCAGGTAGTGTGAGGGTCCGGAAGAGCACTTCCGGTTGCTGTTTCAGCTTGGGCTCGGCAGCAGTGTCGTGGTTCAGCAGGAAACAGAAGTCCGTTGCATTGAGTTCTGCTGAGGCTGAGTATATGGCCGCTAGTCAGGCGACTTGCGAAGCACTGTGGCTTCGTAAGTTATTGGTAGATTTATTTGATCACCAGCTGAGGCCTACGGTGATTTACTGTGACAATCAGAGTTGCATTCAGCTCTCTGAGAATCCAGTCTTTCACGACAGGTCAAAGCATATTGAGATCAGATATCATTTCATCCGAGACTACGTTCAGAGAGGAGCAGTTGAGCTTCAGTACATATCCACTGATCAGCAGGTTGCAGATGTCCTAACAAAATCTTTGGGGAGGGGGAAGTTTGTCTTCTTCAGAGATAAGTTGGGAGTGGTACGGAACTCCTTCCTCGGTAAGAGGGAGTGTTAGTTTTATACCAAGGTCGAGTTCCCCTAGTGACTATGCCTAAGTCACTAAGCATGGGGTGGTGGGACCCTCTTACTAATTAATTAATTAATGAGACATGATGTCATTTTTTTTATCCTAAGTCTAAAAGGTGAATGAGAAATTATTATTTAAGTGAGTTAATTAATAAAGTGAACTCTCATCTAATCTGGGCCATTGATGAGATCTAATCTCAGCCCTTGATTTAGAGATTCCTTTAGGGTTGGATAAAAAGGTAAGAGGGAGGCAATACTTCATTATTGTTGAGGTGATTGAATGAGAGAAGGTCGAGAGCTTGAAGGAGGCGCAGGTACAGAACTCTGACTGCAAGTTTCAGATAGGGCACGAGTATTCAGGAGCACCAGCGAATGTGTCTCTTCAATGGCACGAGTTCCAGGTATGGTACTCCAGTTATGGCTCTAATTTCAAAGCTTATGGATGGTGGATATTATCAGCAGGTTATTCCAGTCAATAGATAGCTACAGCAGACTTCACGTGAAGGCACACCGTACAGGGGGTATCTTCTGTTGCACACAGTACGAGGTAATTCTTTCTGCAGGTTGTGTGGTGAAGTTACAGGGCACGAGCCTCAGAAATTTGGCAGGAGCATCTGGGCAATACACTCAAGATACCTCTGCTAATTCTGTGGTGAATATAAGGGCACGGGTCTCACTACCTTAACTCAGACTGCCAAATCTGTGGTGGAGGTAAGGGCACGAGTTTCACTTCTTGGCTCAGTTTTCTAGAAGGATTAATAGCACAGAAATAGAGAGCTAACAGCACAGGGATAAGGGTTATTTCAGTTCAGCTTGTGCACAGGAATCGAGGGACAGAACAGTGTTCAGACTGTGCATTGTTCCCAGCACTGTTTGACTTATTCCTGGCTCGAATTTCTAGGCAGTGGGCACACCAAACGAGGTTCAGTTTGGTGCATATTTTTCCCAGAAAACTTCTGCTACAGGGTGAAGATAAGTTTGTCTTTTAGTTGTAATGCTGTGATGAAAAATTTGCTGAAGAAATAATATCTCTCTCTCACTCAACTGGTTTTCCCCGTGGGGGTTTTTCCAGGGCTCGATTTGGCCAAAAACTACCGTGTCAAATTTGTGTGTGAATGTGTGTAAATTAGCTTGCAGCCTGTAATTTCCTTTTACTGTGTGTTTAAGTGTTATTTACTTTTGGCAATAAGTAGCTTACAGCCAATGCATAACAGGGCTGTAAGTGAAAACCACTCATAAATTGGCATTAAACCAGCAGGTCAGTAAAGGCAGAAAATCTTCAAAGATGGAAATGACCTAAAGAATGATCGCGGTCAATCCACAATTCTGGTGAATATTCAGATTACAGATTAATGTTTTCCCAAGAGATGATTCACTGATGAACCCATTAACATATAATGAGACGAGCATATGTATTTTTGAAAGAAAAAAGGACAAGTTATTATGAAAGCAGCCTTTATGATTAAGATGGCAGATTGCATGAACACTAATGAGAATTTGTGAAGCAGAGAATACGCTAGCAACAGGGAAATCGTCTTAATCTATGCCATAATTAGTTAAAGGCAACATAAAAATATGGCTTAGGGGTATGGGTTTTGGGTTTATAATAAGGTTTATAGAACAAGGGTTTAGGGAACAAGGTACATAAGTCAACCTTACCCCCTCACAACCCTTGGTTAATATCTGGATCTCCTCTTTAGCGTTTTGCTCCCGATGCAGCCAGCTGGTGTTTTTATTAAAATATTATTATGCTATGTAAATACTCATAGCCACAATGTTCAAATTACAATAACAGCTCTAACCTGGGCCAGGGGGTGTTACATAATCCACACACAAAATGATGAGAAGGACGTGTGGGCCGACCTTACTATAAAAGTTAAATTTCAAATAAAATATCTTCCTTTGACTGAGGCGACTCCACAAGTTTCTTTTTTTTGTGGTTATATTCCATTAAATTTTAATTTGAGTTTTTCAATATTATGGACATCATTGCTTGCAAGCTTATCCAAAGGTTTTTGTCATCATCATAATTAAGAGCTTCATTATGTGTTCCATTACCAAGTTAACAACTAGAGCATTAAGTTACAATACCAAAATCAGACTTCACACCATGTGTATGGGTCATATGTCCAAACCGTCAACCAAGAACTCCATCATACTCATGAGCTACAAGAACATCATCAAAGTACAGGGGGCTCCATCATGGTCTTCAAGCACATCATCTCATTGTCATCCAGTGGTATCATGGACCATCAAGCTACCATGTGTGTGTGGGCTTCATGACCTTATCAAGTCACAACAAATGAACTCCACCAATAAGATAAGAGCTTTATATAATATCCAAAGCCCATCAAACCACCACATGTGTGGGTTCCAAGACCCAAGCCACCACTTGCATTTTTCAAGAGATTTTCCACATCATCAATACCATCAACAAGGGCTTCATCATTAACACATCCAAGGGTTTCAAGAGCCATACTCCCACATGTCATGACCAAGTGGAATCCGCTTCAATCTCCACCGGGGGATTCAACACGAGCTCCATCATCATGCAATATGGTCCAAGTTACCACAAGCAATGGTACCATCATATATCATATCCAAGACCCTTCAAGGACACCCTTATCATAACAATAAGGCTTCTTTAACAAGGTTACATACATGTGAGGGCATCATTGTCATAGTGGCAAGCTTGTGGGCTTCAAACCACATTATAGGTGGATTCCAAAACCCAAACATCCATATACAAGGATATCATCAACAAGGATAAGACCATACTATGTATGTGGGTCCCAAATGTCTCATGCAGAAGAATAGGGGCACCTCAACGATCCACATCTTCATGTCTTCAAGATCCACATCTCCATGGGCAAAAAGCATCGTCATGCCACATCAATGTCCAAGAGGCATGTCAAGGGTATCAAGGCACAATGTCAAGGTCCTCCATACACATATGAGCCATATCATACACAAATGACCACAGAATGGGTCATTTGTATCACCAAGTACACATCCAAGCTTCCACATGCTGAGGGTACCTTCATCGTGCAAACCTGTCCATCAAGCTTGTCCACTACAAGGGACATTAGTGGCATCAATGACTACTGAAAGGGCCGTTGCATGTCCATGTTAGCATCAATCACAACTCAATCAACAACTTGGTCCTTGACCACAACAGGCCCTTGGCCATTTGTAGTTCAAAATTCCAATGAAGAAACACTATTCCGCTACAAATTGAAAAAAACTACCAAGCACACAATATTCTAAAAGCAAAGGATGAATAAATCCAGTATTATATTGATAATAATCAAAGACAAGTCAAGGACGAATATATATATCAGTTGCATAGAGTACTGAAATTGAAGATTAATAATTGTTTGGAAGGAGGTGCTAAATTCATCATATATTATCAACTAGGCGTGAGTCACGTGGAGTCGTTGTTGAAACTGCTGCCATCCAAACCTATCTAAAGAAAGCCTACAACTCTCAGTGTTGTGCGATACCGAAGTGGCGCTGATAATTTTTTCCACCAGAGGAAAGCTTTAGGAGTTTGCCAGTGCCATAATATAACGTCTAAGAATCGTTGCCACGGGCCTGTCAAAAATCACAATCGATAATCAACCTTGGAAATCACCACCTAGGTTATAAAGTTCTAAGCAAATAAAGGGGTAGTGCAAACAACAATCATTATTAAACAAAATTGCATTCAAGTTGTCGCCACTACCAAGGCTTTATTACAGCAGCCGCCATCTTGGATCAGTTTGCCTGGCCACCATAACCTCTAAACCATAGTACCAAACAAATCACAACCCGTGGAAATTAGGAAAGTTAACTTAAATTACAATTGAAGGGTCATATCATTCTATTCATGAGTGGTCATTTAACCTCCAACAATGGTTGGAGAATCGTAGCCACCATTTCGAGGGTAAAACAAAAGTCCTTTTTTTTCAAATAATAAGAGTTCAAGTTCCATTACTTGTCATTGCTTTAAATATTTATTAAAGTTCGAGTCCAAAAAGGAAAAAAAAGTTACAAAAAAAACATTTAAAAGCTTTATATATATATATATTCCCCAGGTGGAGAATAAAGGTATTGCTATATCTTTATATCAAAAGGGAATAAAAGAGTTATTTACATTATTAATATCCTTTCTTAAGAGGAGGAGGAATCTCATTGTAATCAAAGTATTCTGACAAAAATTTAAAGAAAAAATGGAATCTGGCAGTGGAAAAAAAGAACGGTTCCATAAGACTTACTGAAACTGAGTCGTTGGCCTATTAAAACTTAAGGGGATTATTCAAGGAAAGGATATTAGCATCGCTATTTGTCTAAGCATCAAGGAAAATCACAATGTCATCAAATTGACAAATCACCCACAACATGCCAGCCATGGAGGGATTTAAATCAAATGGTTTAGTCTCTCTCCCTGTCTGTCATCACTCTCACCTGATTAATCAACACACCGGAAACCAACATAACTTCCTTTACTAAACAAGACACCTTTGTTTTGATAAGATTGAGATGTTGGAGGGTAAGAAAGATGAGGAGGAAGAAGGTTACAATAATAACCACCCATATCTAATCATTCCCACAATCCAATGCCTCGCTTCCCTTACGTTAATCTGAATAAGTTGATGGGTCAAATCTAAACGATTGGGTTGACACAATGGAGCACTATTTTCCCCTTAATGCAATAGGAGATGATCTATTGAAGCTCTGCATCAATGTCCTAAATCTGGATAGGAGACGTTGGTAATAATGGCGATGGCATAAGAAAGCTTCTCCAAGGTTCATTACATGGAAGCAATTTGAGAAAGTCATGTTTGCCCATTTTATCTGAGATATAATTTTTTAGGGAAAGCTTACCAAATTCTATCAAGCAGGCATAATGGAAGAATATATTGATGCTTTTTCAACTTTTGGCTATTAAAACAAAAAATTTAATTGATGATTTTTAAAGCAATGTTATTATCAGTGGTCTTAAGGAGGAAATCAAAGCCCAAGTGGAGATGAACCACCCTACTACTTAGTTGGAGGCCACTTAGCTCGCTTATCATGCACAAGTTGTATCATATGCCTAGTCCAAGCGCCCCAACTTTGTTCCATGTCCACACCCAAATGCAGTCACTCCTTGGCAATTTGCTCCGCCCCTCAAGGTCCACAAGTTAACACAATTTGAGAAGGTGGAATGCCAAGTCAATGGTCTCTACTACAACTGTGCAAAAAATATTCTCTAGGGCATAAATGTAAGAAACATAAATTATTTAGAGTTACCTTTTAGGACATTTATGATGATAAAGTTAATGGAAAACTCAAGAGCAAGTCACTCCCCCCACCAAGGAAGTTCCTCTACATGTCCAACGAAGTCAAGGACCACAAATCATTCTCCATGCTTTGACCAGTATTTCCTCTTTGTTACAACTCAAACTAGCATATCTGATTAAAGCCCAAAAACAAAATGCTAGCCCAAGTGCAACCTAGAGGGGTTACCCACTGTCACCTAAATAACTCCCTCTCTACACTTTAGGTTGGCTCTTCTCCAACTCAAGGGGGGCTTCCCTTGGATAGGATTGCTAAGGCTGTGACAACAAAAGAAAAGGTGTTGTGAAGAGATAGCCTAGCAAAATGGTTTTGTCTTTATAATATAGGAGAATATAAAGGTGATGGAAGGACCAAGAGACTAGTGTCGATCCAGCAAAGGAAAATGGAGACAAGGAGGTAGTCCAAGAGGGCAAGTTCATGAAAAGTTAGTGCAACTAGGGTTGTATACACATGCCATAATGAAACCCTATAATGCTGAAAAATTATTGCAGAAATTTAACTAGGATAAGCCCAAAGAGTTACCACATCAAAACATTGTTAACTAGGGTATGTATTATGCAATGAAGTAATAATAGCAACAACTCTAGAAAGATGATAGAAGCAAGTTAATACATTCATGCATATGACATCAAAGGGAAATAGAGAAAATACTTCTCAATAAAACCCTTCCAATGAAGTAAATAACCCTTTCAATTGGCCCTAATTAGACAAGTTCTAGCAACTCTACAATTTACCAACAACATAGAGAAATAGGAGCAACAAGCCACGCTTTGATAGGAGAAGAAACCCTTATAGTTCAAATTGCACCAAGAAAGATATATCCAGTAAGCTTCAAAAGAGAGACAACTAACAAAATCCAACCATGACAAATGAGGGAGAGAGCAAAGCCTTATATAGATTTCAACTCATCTTCCTCCTACAATAAAATATGAATAAAATCCTAGATCTAGCCTAGGGTGGAGTAAACAAATACAAACTACTCCACTAGTCCAATAAAATACATGAAATAAGGTGGTCAAAGCCAAAAGTACAACATCCAACCAAGAAGGAGGGTGCCTCCATCAAATGAGGATGAATTATGACAAGTAGAAGTCAACAAATAACCTCTAAAGGCTCTTCAAAAGGTAGTTCTCAAGAGAAAGAGATCCAGCAATCATGAGTGACCCTAGAGCTACCTCCAAGTGGAAGAGGTCCAATAATCATGAGTGACCCTAGACCTAGGGTTTGACCCCCTAGATCTCCTCCAAAAATTAACGACGTCCTCAAAAGGTGCAACAAACCCCTCTAGGATAGGAGACTAGCTCAAAAATATCATCAATCCACCTCCAAAAGTGGGATGCTCCTCCAAGTATGGCACAAAAAGTGAAAACATAAGTATGGCACAAAAAGTGAAAACATACTCCGAAAGTGGAATGATCTTATAGAAGACACCCCCAAAGTGGAACACTTCATCAAATAAGCATGGGAAGATGTGCAACAAGGCTCTCCGCCCAAATCATCCCACATAATGGCATAGGAATGAGTGCAAACCCTCCTCCAAATGAATCATTCCATCAAATAAGCAAAGATAGTGGATACAAAATATCCTCAAATGGTGAACATTTTATCATAAGAGCAATAGATGTGTTCCATCATTTAGTACTAAGAATGAGTCAAAGTAGATCTCCAAGGTGAACACTCCCACTAAGATAGCATAGATGAGTGTGAAAGTGGCTTTAAAGGAGTGGACGTTGATCAAGGAAAACCAGTGAATGATGAAACATGTGAATGTAGGATTGTAGCATCCATACATCAAGGGGTCAAACCCTCAACCAACCAATAGATCCATGTGTAATAGCTCATCAAAGTAAGGAACAATCTCAACACATGTGCAATGAATGTCCACATAACAACCTCCAATGCTATCCTATCGATTTAAGGAGACCACTCATCAATAATAGAAGCATCCAACTCAAAGGCAAAGTATTAACAATAGCTAACCACTCCATAGAGAAGGGAACAATCCCTTCTACAAGCTATGACATACCTCCACACGTGCCAAGAGTGATAACTAAGGAAGGCACTCAATCAAAGATGATATCCAATAGTGTTATGATGCCACCTATGTGCCAAGAATCAAGAACGCCCCATAAGAAAAAGTGTGTTGAAACCATCAAACAAGTGCTAGGAGGAGGGAACTCCATGGAAAAGAAACCACAAAGCATCCTCAAACATGGAACACATCATACGACCAAGAGTACTAGGCAAGAGAGGCCTCCATGTCTCACCATATCATCCATATAAGCCAACCAAGAACAAGGGCACTCCAAAGGGTATGCATCATAAGTCATCCATGCCACCAAATCAAGCCCCACAAGCTAGAGCACTCTCATAAAAATGGATATTATACCTGTTATCACACAACTTGTAGTTGTCCCTAAAGGTATCCCATCTGGGATGGTAGAGGAGATAGACAACTAAAGAGGTCACCCAAGAGATGCCACGGTTCCCAATGCAAGCTGGGAGTCACGATAACCGAGGCACTCTTCGCTTTAGATCAAGACAAGTCAAGACCAAGGGGGAGACCCTAGCCA
The DNA here is from genome assembly GCA_027924585.1 of Larix kaempferi. Classification (NCBI taxonomy): domain Eukaryota; kingdom Viridiplantae; phylum Streptophyta; class Pinopsida; order Pinales; family Pinaceae; genus Larix; species Larix kaempferi. The sequence goes on from BSBM01000099.1 coordinate 13,836,484, forward strand.
ATCAAGGAAGATTGACTTAACCCAAAGGTTCTTAAGGAAGCATGTAAAAGATGAGTTACTGAAACCAATGAGTCAATTAGATTAAGTGGGCCCAAGAGTTAAGTGTGGTTTAAGAGGCTTAAGAAGTGACTGATGCTTCAACCAATGAATGAGTAAGGCCACCTAATGGATAGATCTAGTACCATGAAAATACACAAGTGGGGCCCACTTCCTTAAAATATGGAAATGGTCCAAATGGGACCCACAAGGAGAAGTTAGGGGTGATATGGCACTATGGGGTGTTTGATGATGTGGATCTATGGATCCAATATGGATTAGGCAACACCCACATATGGGATCTAGCAAATGACACTAACCCCAAGGAGTGCGAATTGACCAAGGGAGACTAGTGCCTTGATATGAGGGGGGAAATGGAGTCCAAATGATGCCAAAACGTAGATCGGGGTAGTTAAGGCAATTATCAAAGTGGGTTTTAAGTGGCATGCCCCAATGTGAGCTAGATCTCCATAGATCTAAGATTGAAAATGCATCACCCAATGACCCAAGTGGGGCACAACCCTCAAAATGAGGAATGGGGCCCACAAGGCAAAAATCAAAGAGGTGAAGCACTAGGGATAGGTTATCAAAGTAGACAAGTGCAAATCAAGTGGGATCTCACCAACCCACAACTTGGAACTAACCCAACTAGCTTCTCTCAAGTGGTGCAAATTGCCTTCAAGAGGGCTAGGTGACTTGGAAAGTGTGTCAAATGAAGCCCAATCCACACCAAACTATAGATCCGAATTGCCGTGGATGTTATAGAGGTGGGTTTTCAATATCTTCCCAAAAGCCAAACTAGATCCAAGTAGATCTAGAAAAAAGTGAAAAAAGAGGGTTTTGATTTTAATGGAGTTTATGTGAGCAATAGGATGGAGAACAAGCGAAATCAATGCGTACCTTGTCGATCTTACCTCATAAGCTTGTGGCCTCTTAGCGTATGGATGATTCTTGCCCTAGTTACAATTCCAAGCTTGATCCAAGTGTCTTCAACCAAAAACGTCCAAGCCCTAGGAGGAGAGATGTTCCATGAAAACTTGTAAATCAAACTACATCAAGTTAGATTTTATCCACAAATCCATAAGATCTAAGCATTTCATGTCAAAGAAGCAATCAATGGACAAAGCACAATTGAAAAACTCCATCAAGATGAAGACGTCTTGCCCATGGGGGATGTGAGCAACCCCTACAATCTTCCCATCAAGCAAAACGTTGAGCTAGCTTTAAGCAATTCGGCCTCCCTCTCTTGATGTCGATTTCACCTGAAAAGCAAACAATGTCTACAAGCAAGAGATGCAAGAACATATACAAGAGTAACCCAATCAAAGCCAAGTAGTAGATCTCCAAAATATTATTTTCATTCCAAGTTTTCCAAAGCCCAAAGGTGCTTTACAATGAGGGGGGTCTCCTTCTTATATAGGATAATAAAGACCAAAATCCTAGATCTCAAAACCACTTTTTGAAATGAGTGGTTGAGATTAAAAGATCTCATAACATAATCAATGGCTAAGATGAGCCAACATAAAATATCACATGGATCACTCGAAATAGAGGTGACGTCATAGCTAAGAGTGACTAAGTGAGGGTGACAACATCCTCTAGAGGGGGCTGAAACACATGGGCCCACCTCATATGACATGGACATGACTCAAAAAGCTCATGGTGGGGCTAGGAGGCATCAATCCTTACTAGCTCATCCCCATGGCACAATAATATAAAATAATATGTCCAAATAATACAAATGATCAAATCCTGTCTTCAAAATCTATGAGAGACATGCAGTAAAAGGCCTCATGTGGCCTCTGTGGACCCCACTGACTGATGATAACTGGCTGGAAGATGGGGGGTTCACCCTGGAAGACCTCTATGAAGACCAAATGCCAAAACATTGCCTCAGTTGCCCAAATCGAATTCCTCAGTGACCCTTTTATTCCATTTTTAATCTGCCTCGTTAACTATGAAGCTGCCCAAACTGACACCTGGAGTGCCTACGTTGTCAAACTGAGCCCACCAGGCTCTTTGGGAGGGGAGTATAATGGTAAAATCAAGTGGCTGTACCACCCCCTCCTCATACAATGCCCTAGGTGAACTGGCCTCTCATGCCTCTGCTAGTCAGGCTGGGAAAACAAGCCCAAAACTGGTCAACAAGTGGATAACTGCATCTATCCCTGTCATAAATGCCCTGAACTGAATGGTAAGTGTCTCAATGGATCCAGAAGACCCAAATCTACCAGAAATGTGTACTCATACACCATGGGTTAACCTGAGGGATCAACAATAGGGTCCACCATATCCGAACAGTGCATAATCTGATGATCTGGAAATAATAATAAATCTGTTGAACTGCACCAACCATCATCTGAATCATATGTCCGCCATATGGTATCATCAAGAAGAGTATGTGGGATCATCAATCATCATCCATAGGCATACATGGTCCACATCATCACAGATCCCAAGGATGACCATAGTCAAATTGGGTTTGACTAGGTCAAAATATAACCAAGGACAAGATTATGACAAAGACTAAGACATGTTCCTTTAGATCATTCTCACGGCTTAACTTAAAGTATAAACATCATTCAGTGGCATTTATCATGTTTATATATATCATTGTTATTTATATTTACTTGCACAATAGCTTAAATGACAAACTCACCCATTGGACATGGCCTAACTGTTAGCTAAGGATGAAGGCTAAGAAGAAGGCTAGGCAAGGGGGTGACTTGACCAAACTCAACCAAAAGATACTTTGGACGGGGAGAGGGGAAGCTACACTCTATGCCGGACAAATAACAAGGGGAAGGGTTGTGCCTCACAAATGGATAAGTTGTTTAGAGAGTGTTTTTATTCAACTTAGGCATCATGTCTACATAAAGCTGATCCAGGTTCATTAGGATCATTCGTTTCATTTCAGGGTCTTTTTGGCCTACATAACCCTTCGGATTTCAGATGTGCTAAGAAGCACAACTAGTTGCAGCTTGCATCCAGGGCATGTTTATAGATATACAAGGTCATCAATAATAGATATAACTTTTGAGTAACATTTGTTTTTTTGGACCTTTTTTATACTCTTCAAGGAGTATTTTAGCATTTCATTGCTCTTGCCCTTTACTCACGTGTGTTAAGAAACACATTCTCGAGTTTACAGTTTCCATGGGCGAATTTAAAAAAGATTTCCAATATAAAGTAGTACATGAGCTTTCAGTTTTAGCCAACAACATCTCAAGTGACTAGGGGGACTTCTGCCAGTGCCAAACATCGAGGCAACCGACCAAAATGATTTAGGCCTACAATCCAACTCACCAAGGGCAAGTTCTGTCACCAACTAAGAGTCGAGACACTAATAAACATGGATGCGATCCAACACAGAGGTAGTAATGGGGAAGTCCTCAGTATCAAAAAGTTAAGAAAGACAAGTCAAAGGTGAAAGCCAAATCGGGAAGGTCATGGATGGATGGAGTCAAATGAATGTGGTGCTTAAGCTAGCAGACAAGAATGTCAAGAAAGACCATATCTATTCATAGGAGGGTAATACAACCGGTGAGTTTTGTCAGGAAACCTAAGTGTGCAAGCAATAGGTCCATTTTACAATTTATAACAACATTAAGATGGTTCGTTTCATTTTAAATAGTTTTGCCACATCCTGAATCATATACCAAGCTAATGCTGTGAAGATGACTAAAGCAACAAGATAATAATCCATAGTCAATAATCAGAAGTCCATAGGTTATATCACATCATAATAATAATCATCAAGAATCATCTAAAACACTGCTGTAATATAATCACTAAGCACTGAACTGAAACTGTATGGAACAAAGGGTCACATCGGTCATCAAATCTAAGCTCCCAAGGCTCAGCCTTGGCACAAGGTCTAACAAAAGTCTAATATAATATACTGCTCTAATCATGAGTATAAAATACAAGCTCATCATAGCCAAACTCTGTCAAATCCAGGCTCTGAAATGTGCAGATATCTGCTAAGCAAGAATAGTAGCCCTGCTACTATGGTGTGATAACAATACCATCATACATGTGTTTGAGCTAGAGTGCTCCATCAATAAGTCATGAGCAAGAGAAGTAGATGGAAAATCAAAGCAAGAGCACTAGGGCACTCCTCAAGAGAATGATCCATGTGACACGTGAATGAAGTGCACCAAGATATCTATAATCACCCATATGAGAATACATCAATAGCCAAACTTCATGAAAATACACATCCCATAGCTACTAGCCCAAATGTATCATGAAAATCCATATGCTTGGGCATTATCAACACTAGGACATCATCACAACATGAAACAAAAAACTAGCATCAAAAAACCTAGGCCATCCATAGCTTCATCAACCTATAACCCCTATTGAATGTGTGACAAAAATCGCATGTGCATACCCATGTCAAAATGGGGGGTAACACTCTCCTCAGACGCTAAATTTGGTCAACTATATCAAGCATCAAAAGGTCATTGTCTTAATTGAAACGACAACACCCATAATTTCATTCATTCCCACATTGCCCAAGAAACAGACTGCCATATCCATTGTGTTAAAAACTTTCAGATTATAATTGCTAATGGGGGATCTATCAAATGTGGAGATCAATGTGAAAATGTGAAACTTCAAATGGGTGATTATTCCATGAAAAATCACATGTTTTCCATTGAAACAGACAACTGTGATATTGTTTTGGGTGTTGAATGGTTGAGAACATCAAGCTCAATCACCATGAATTTCCTAGAATTATACAAGTTTCAAGAAGGATGGGCATTCCTACATGCAAAAAGGTCTCAAAAAAGATCTCTAGAAATAGTCAGCTCCCACTATATGGGCTCCTAAAAATGAGTCATTCTAGCAATATTGCACAATTTAATGTTATTAAAGCCTTTGAGGATGCTTCTCAACCCGTCATATAGATTTGCAATTATTCTTGGCCAAACACCAATAGATCTTCGTAACTTCCCCAAGGACTACCACCCTCACATGGAGAACATGACCCACTGCTCCCAAATAGCCTACCAACCAATGCACGCCCATATCATAATCCTTTTCCCCAAAAGAATGAAATAGAAAAGATTGTCCAAAAGCTATTGGTTGTAGGTATCATTCATCCTACTACCAACACCTACCCTTCTCCAAACATCATGGTTCTTAAAAAAAAGGCACCTGGCATATCTATCTTGATTTTCAAACTCTTAATAATTGACAATCAAAGATCCAATGATTGGTAATCTCTTAGATGAGCTGCATGACACTAAATTCTTCACCAAACTTGATCTCTACTTCGATTATCACCAAATTCACATGAAGGAAATAGATATTCCAAAGACTACGTTCGATGCTCATGAAAGCCATTACAAGTTTTTGGTAATGCCTTTTGGTCTTTGCAATGTTGCTTCCTTTTTCAGAACCTCGTGAACCAGATCCTTTGATCCCTTTTATTGCATTTTGTCCTAGTATTCTTTGATGACATCTTCGTTTACAACAAAACTTGGGCGGCCCATGTGGCACATCAAGTATTACAACTCCTCTGTAATCACCAACTCTTCCTCAAACATTCTAAATGTGTTGTTGGTGTTTCAAAGGTGGAATATTTGGGAAACATTGTTAGTGGGGAGGGTGTGTGTTGATCCTAAGAAAATTGAGGCAAATAATAGATTGGCCTTGCCCCAAGAACCTCAAAATTTTGCATGGATTTTTCGGCCTATTATGTTACTACATGAAGTTTGTCCAAAACTATGGTAAATTTGCAACTCCCCTCACAACCTTGCTTAAAACGAATGCCTTCAGTTGGAATAAGGAAGCCTACCAAGCTTTTCAAACTTTAAAAGATGCTATGTGTACTACCCGAGTACTCACCCTACCAAACTTCAATAAGAATTTTGTCCTCGAATGTGATGCCTATGGCAAAGGTATTGGGGCAATGTTAATGCAAGAAGGATGCTTGTTGACCTTCACCAATAAGCAATTATGTGATAGAAACTTCGGCAAATCCACTTATGAGAATGAAAATGTTAATTATCCTTCATGCAGTTGATGTAAGGCATTCTTATTTGATGGAGCATCATTTCCAGATTAAAGCAGACTATTGCAGCTTGAAATATTTCCTGGAACAAAGGTTGTCCTCCCTTGAGCAGCAAAAGTGGGTCACTAAAATGTTAGCCTACAATTACGAGACTATCTACAAGAAAGGACATGAAAAAAAAATTAAATGCAAGAGGCAAATGGATTGCGATAGTGTTAATGCAAGAGGGGCATCCATTGGCCTTCACCAATAAGCAATTATGTGATAGAAACTTCACCGAATCCACCTATGAGAAGGAAATGCATGTTATTCTTCATGTAGTTGATATGTAGTGTCCTTACTTGATGGGGATATGTAGTGTCCTTACTTGATGGGGCATCATTTCTAGATTAAAATTGACCATTGCAGCCTGAAATATTTCCTAGAATAGAGGTTGTCCTCTCTGGAGCAACAAAAGTGGGTCACTAAAATGTTAGGCTACGACTATGAGATTATATACAAGAAGGGAAAGGAGAATGTGGTAGTTGATACTCTATCTAGGAAGTGTGATAAGGAAGGTTCCATATTTGCCTTATCTTTCCCAATGACCAACTAGATGCAAGCAATTCATCAAGAATGGTTAGCAGATGTCAAAATTGTGCACATCATCCACCAGCTACAAGCCAACCCACAAGCACATCAAGGGTACACTTGGTAGAACAATGAGCTCCGCTATAAAGGATGTAGTTTTTTGGTTCGGGATTCCACATTTAAATCCAGTGTGTTATCTGAATTACACTTCTCTACCATAATGGGGCATTCTTTTAGAAAACATTTGAAAGGATTAAGCATTATTTTGGGAAGGCATGAAGAAGGACATCCACACCTTTGTGGTCAAATGTGAAAAGTGCCAATAACACAAGGGAGAAACAATAAAGCCTACATAAGCTTTACAACCATTACCCATTCCCACCACCCTGTGGACTAACATTTCTATGGATTTCATTGTGGGGTTACCAAAATCAAGTAACAAATCGGTGATAATGGTAGTTGTTGATTACCTTACTAGATATGCTCACTTATGTGCCTTATAGCACCCATTCAAGGCCTCTACAATAGCACAAGTATCTAAGAACAATATTTTTAAACTCCATGGCATGCCTAAATCCATTGTGACCAAACTTCACTAGCAATTTTCGGTAGGAGATATTTCGGCCTCAAGGTACCCAATTAAATCTCCACCCAATATATCACCTCCAAATACTTGGCCAGACGAAAACAATCAACAAGTGTTTGGAAGCTTATTTATGTTGTTTTGCTTTAGACCGGCAAGACCAATGGATCCAAAGGTTACCCCTAGCAAAATGGTGGTGCAATACTACCTATCATGGTGCTACTTAAATGACCTCTTTTGAGGAAATCTATGGACAACCACCCCCCATCGATGATCTCATACTTACCAAGCCTCTCTAAGGTTCAAGAGGTGGGAAAAACCCTAACAATCATGTTGAGATTCTTCACGTCTTCAAGGATAAATTAGTGTTGGCCCGGAACCAAATGAAGCAACACACAGATCAACATCACTTTGAAGAAGGGGATTAGGTGTTCTTGCATCTCCAACCATATAAGCAAACATCACTAAAGGAGAAGAGCCACAAAAATTTATCCCCTAAGTTTCAGAAACCCTATACTATCCTCAAACGTGTAGGCACAATGGCTTACAAATTGGCTTTACCCGACCATTCTAAGCTCCACCCAATCTTTCACTTGTCCTACTTAAAGAAAGTGCTTGGGTCCAATTGCAGAGTTCAAACTAGTGTTCCTTAATTTAACGAGGAGGGTTCAATTTGGTTACAGCCTCAGGTCGTTTTGGACAAACGTGAGCAGTGTCTTTACCAACACACTATCCAAGAAGTTTTAATCCAATGGAAAAATACATAGCCTAAAGATGTTACATGGGAACCTACAAAGATTCTCCACCAATTTCTTCATTTCCAACCTTGAGGACAACATTGCTTTGTAAAAGGGAACGCATGTTAGGGTCCCACCCTAACTCCCTTAGTTACTTAATGTATTCATGCCATCTTTATTAAATAAGTTCCACAAGGAGGTAGAGTGTAAAATCAATAAATCTAAGTGGCCTCATTAAAGAAGGTCTAGTAGTTAGCGTGAGGCCTCATTAATGGAGGTACACTAGGTGTTTAGAGTTTTAGTCAATTAGAAACTATATATAGTAAAAGTAGCTATGTAATCAATTGTTGTAGCACTATAAATGTGGAAACTTAAATAATATATATATATATATATATATACATGAAATTGAATAAAAAAGATGTCTTACAATGAAGAATTGGCCTAGCTTATATAGGCTTGTAAGATGACCTTTCACATGTCGCGTCTTTTGAAAACACCTATTCCTAATTAAAATAACATTAATATTAAATATTAAAATATAACATTGCCCACTTATGTTCACAACAATGCCTACGTCTTTAAAAATAGCTTTGTCCTCAAGGATAACTCAAATTTCATGAGTCATTATGATATAAAATTTGTGAAGATCTTAAATTTATTTACTTCCACTTCTTTTGGATAAATTGCCCCTTTAAATCTCCCCTTAAAATAATTCTTCACTTTATACTCATCAATATTAATCTTCTACATATGCCTTCATAACTTTTTTTTGAAATTTTTATTTTTTTTAATTTATTAGTTTTTATTAATTTATTTTTTATTTTTTTAAATTAGTTACGTTCTTCATCTACTTCTTTTATTCCACGCACTTTTTTATAACTAAGCATCCAACTAATTGTTAAAATAAAACACGACGCTTTACTAACCAACGCATTTCAATTGTATTCTAATACGATGCCAACCAACCTCTCATTCTAGTTTGCGGCCTAATGGCTTCGGCGTATGAAGGCATCTTGTTGACATGAATTATGTGGAATGGATGAACACAAACACATAGGTGAAAGGTTTCCTTCCCAGTGAACTTAGCCCTATACGTATAACAGGCAATACGAGTCGCTTCCAGCACTTCATTCATTACTTTTTCCTTCTCCCAACTCACCAGGGGGGGAAAAAGGAAACTCATCCGCCATCCTGTCCCTCATAACGATATCATATATGTGGATTTCAAAACCTAGAACACCACGACAGTATGGGGATTCTGGGTAGGGTTTATTCTTTATCAGATGATAACATCTCACTGGGCAAATCCTCATGGAATTTTTAAAGACTGGGAATCGCACCTTGTTCTCACTATAAAGTGCACGAAACAATCACAATAAAACGGACTGGATCTTCAGATAACCATTATTATTTCTATACGCACTATGTAGAATTCATAATAAACCTCCAAACATCGAAATTCCCATTAAGAGTACTTCAAGGGTGTCAACAATGTGAGACGATCTGAAGCCAATTACGTAAACAACCCTAACAATTTCTTTCAAAACATCTAAAGCAGCTTCGTTAAGCTCCCTATTTTGTTCAGTGTAATCGTGTAATGTTGTTTGATTAATGATTTTGTGTAAATATCTAAATCCATTTAAATTTATGAATATCTATGTGTTCTCACCATGATATTGGCAATACGGCCTACGCAGATTGATTTTCTTCCACATCCTCATCCAGTATTGCTTTTGTAAGTCGAAACTCTCTGAAACTCCATCACATAACCTGTTCAAATGTTGCTCCCCCTATTCATTCTCTAGATTTTTCTTATATTCTACGATTACATCGAACTCTGCATTATCTGCTGAAAAACTCGTTATTTTTAAGGTGTCGTTGCATTTCTACCCTCAAGTTTGCTTGTGGGATGACACTTTTGATGTGGAACCCTTGTCTAGTGAAGGGTGTGCAGGGTTGATGCGCAATTTCCCAAATGGTCTCTAGGGTTTTTCGATTGTAGATAGCTTGGGTAGGATCTTGATCAATCGATAATCGGATGGGATCATAAGCAAAATCGTCAATGACTATGTCTATGTACTTCTCACTGTTGGCAACGTTTGTTGCATCTTCTTCCTTTGGTTGCTCCATTTGTGGTAATTCAGTGTCCGCTCTACAATACCGATGCATTTGTTGCCTCAACTCAGACTATGGAATTGCATGACTAATATCAAAAGGCTTTCGTATAATGGATATTTCACTCAATGAACATAAATACTTTACTTCATTGTATCCTTCAGTACTTGGAGCAGGTTTGTGTTCTTCTTCTTGAACATTGTCTTCTTCAATTTTGCAATTTGACTCGTAGTCTTTATCTTCAGGATCGGATTCAGTTTCTGTCTTCACATCCTAACAGATATCTTTAATGCTTTTGAAACACCTTTTTGGTGCATCTATTAATTTATGAATTTTTCCTATCACTTTTTCTTCCCTTGCTCTTGCTTCATGTTCCCTTTTAGTTGCACAATCGAAGCTTGCTTTTAATTGTATGATCAAGCCTCAAATTTCTTCCGTTGAGAAATTTCAAGGCTCTGATACCAATGTAGCAACAATAATCCGAAAGCATTTAAATATTAAATATTTTATTGTGCAAGAAACAACATTTGAATAAAAGTTTGATATATAAATATAATAATGAAAAATGATATATTTACAATGAGAATATACCTAACTCTTATCTAGGTCTTGTGGTGACCCTTTACGAATGGTCGCATCTATTCAAATACACCCTTTTGATAATATCCTAATTATATTATTTAATTAATAATATAATTAAATATTCATAACATTGCACCTCCCTTAAGGAAAGCTTTGTCTTCAAAGCTTCTTGTAATGAATATTTCATCTATAAGACATAGGATTAACTTCGCAACTTTTTATTCTGCTTAGATCAAGGGACATTGATATATTTTATTGTATATTCTTCTTGTATTTGAATATGACAAATATAGAATGCTTTACTTAACCCAAGGCTCAATATGGTCGGCAATTCCACATTTTCCGATGGTGTTATCAACAATCAGAACTTTATCCTACGATATTAATCTATGTGAATTAGCAATTAGATTAAAGTAAATTGTGATTACGATAGTGCATTTGACAGGACACACCTTCTAAATGTGGCGGTTCATAATTAAAACATATAGAGAGAGAGAGAGAGAGAGAATTTTTTTTTTTTGAGCAATCCAAATGTTGATTTCGATGTTGGAATGGAGATGACGAAACTAAATAAGGGCTACCATCATTAAATCCACTCGATTGTGATTGGGAATCCCTTTAAGTCGGGTAAACACCATACATAGGCCCATATCCTTCTGGCGACTGACCCCAGCCTGCACTCCATATATCTGCCTCCTTGGAACAACTTCTGCTCCATTTTTCGAGCACCACTGCATAATACAAACTGATCACTCAATCTTTATGGACAAGAACAATAATAGCAATCTTTTCCCCCGTGATAACAAATATTTTGTCACCACAAACAAAAATGATTTTTTGGTGTTTGGATGCAGACAAACCACATAGTTGTTGTCGCTGATGGTCTGGATGTGAACGGCACCATATTCCTTTTATGATGGGACGATCTACAAACACTTGCAAAAGCTTCTCCTGCTCTTCAATTTTCGTAGCATGGGCCTTGTCAAATAGAGTGATGATTGCAGGAATGTGGCATGTACCCAATCCACAGGGTCTGAGAGCATCATCTATCGCTTTACCAGCACAACGACAAGCTACACTAATTGAATCAATCCTACATCGCTTTAATATTGTTAAGTTTCATACATTCATAGCATAATAACATAAATGCATAACCAAGATCACTAGAAGAAAGACAAAGCACAAAACAACACAGAGTTTACCCTGGGAAACCCAATTGGGACTAACCTAGCAACCTTCGCATAGAGATGATAATCCCGAGATCAGAGTACAAATAAGAAAAGAGAAAAATGTGAAAATGTCTTCCACAAGTAGAAACCCCAAATCTGCTCCCTTCTCCAGCTTGTGTGAAATCTGCCCTCTCCCAAGTGATGCGCAATTGCTAAGTGAGTGAATGAGATAATGAGGTGCACTAGCCTCTTATTTATATAAGTGCAAACATGAAAAATACCCTAACTGGGCCGACTTCACCTGGGGGCAATAAATAATTTAATTTTAATATTTTTATTTTGTTTCTTTGCACCCCAAGGCTTACATTGATTCTTTCATGTGTTTACATAAATGATTACATAAATTTCATCTCCCTTAGGAGGTACAAACAAGTACAATGAAGGTACAATAAAATATAATGAATAATATCTTCTGAAGTTGCATAAAATCCAACACTCCCTCTCAACGAGGAAGGTATTCTTCGGTCTTCATCTGCATCATCATCATCTGGGTTTCATCTTGTACATCCATTCTGTCTCCATCATCTCTATTCATACTGAAGGTTGTCCACACAGTCTCTGTGCATCATCTTCACCAGTCCTTCGGTGAGTCCAAGAGAATCACTCGATCCTGGATCCAGGAGACTCACTCAATCCTGGATATCTGAGATTATCAGTTGGTACTCTGCTATACAATTTGCTACCTATCTGTCTCATCTGCAGATGGGGTCCTCCCATACCTGGCTAAGATCTCAGACAAGCAAAAGGGCACAGCCATCTACTGACTATCTAACTCATCTGCCTATGGGATTTCTCCCATATCGGGCTGAGTACCTGGACTATAGAGGCACCTATGCAACCACACAGCCAACTACTGACTGTCCTACTCATCTGCCTATGGGATTTCTCCCATATCTGGATGAGTAACTGGACTGCAGAGGCACCTGTGTGAACCCGACCAACTGCTGACTGTCCTACTCATCTGCCTATGGGATTTCTCCCATATCTGGCTGAGCAACTGGACTGCAGAAGGTACCTTGGTGAGCCCGGCCAACTGCTGACTGTCCTACTCATCTGCCTATGGGATTTCTCCCATATCTAGCTGAGTAACTAGACTGCAGAGGCACCTGGGCAAAGCAAGGCAAGCATCTCAATGTCATATTTTCCAGGAGGGATACGTTCTCTTCGACTCCAAGACTTCCGCGAAAGTATTCAAACTTCACCCTAGGAAGAGCCTTGGTGAGAACATCTGCAGTATGGTCATCTATCGACACGTACTATAACTCGACCGCACCTTTCTGCACCATATCACAAATGAAGTGATATCGAATCTCGATATGCTTCGACCTGTCGTGAAATACAGGATTCACTGACATCTGCACACAGCTCTGGTTATCACACTGAATCACAGTCGGCTCTGGAATCTGGCCGAACAATCCTGCCAGGAGTTTACAAAGCCAAACTGCTTCTCGAGCCGTTGTGCTAGCAGCCATGTACTCGGTCTCTGCAGTACTGAGTGCTACTGAGTTCTGCTTCCTGCTACACCAGGAAATAACTACAGAACACAAACTGAAGCAACATCCAGAAGTACTCTTCTGGTCTGCAACACATCCGACTCAATCTAAGTCTGTAAACCCCTGCAATCTCAGGTCACCATCTGAAGCATACTTCAATCCATATCCCACAATGCCACATAATTATCTAAGCACATGTTTTGCAGGAATCCAGTGAATCTGCCTCGGTTCGCACATGAACTGACTGAGGGCATTCAAAGCAAAACATATATCTAGTCTAGTGTTGGTCAAATACATCAATTGACCCAATCAATTGGCAATAAACGGTGGGATCGATCAAATCAGAATCTGAAGTAGAATCTCTCAACTTCTTCCAACTTGCATCCATCGAAGTAGCCATGGACTTGCAGTCCAACATCTCGAATCTCTTCAACATATCAATGGTGAATTCTCCTTGTCCTAGGAAAATCTCTTTATGCCTCTGCCATACTTCTAATCCCAATAAGTAATACATCAATCCAAGACCTTTCATTTCAAACTCAGAGGCGAGATTCTTCTTACACCATAAAACGAGTTTCTCATTTCCTGTGAGAAACAAGTCATCAACATATAATACCAAAATCAGTGGCTCATCATCTACAACCTTGTAGTAAAGGTTGGGGTCTGCATCACTCTTGGAAAATCCCAAGCTCACCAGGAATCCTTCTATCCGTCCATACCAAGCACGGGGTGCTTGCTTGAGTCCATACAGTGCCTTTTTTAATCTGCATACATGAGACTCCTTTCCTTGGACAATAAACCCATATGGTTGTTCGATGTAAACTTCTTCTGCAGTAACACCATTGAGAAAGGTTGTCTTCACATCCATCTAATGCACTTCCATCCCATAGCTGAAGCAATCGCAATAATGGATCTGATGGAAGTATATCAAGCCACAGGAGAAAATGTCTCATCATAATCAACTCCCTCTTTCTGAGAGAATCCTCTGGCTACAAATCTGGCCTTGTATTTCTCAACAATGCCATCTACTCCATGCTTGATCTTGTATAGCCATTTAGAAGTCACTACTGACTTCTCCTTAGGTCTCGGCACAACCTCCCATACATCATTCTTCATGATGGATTGATATTCTTCCATCATGGCATCCTTCCAAACTTGATGTTTGGATGCTTCTTCGTAAGTGGTGGGTTCTTAATCAATAATGTTGCTCATCAGTGCCACGTAACTAGAGAACCTCTGAGGTCTTTTGCTTTCTCTGAAAGCGCCATGTGGGGCTTCATGCCCCTCTGCATCGTGCAGTGTTTGTTGTGCCCATATAGGTCTTTTCCGACCTACAACATCTCTGGGGATATCAACTGGATCTATGGGATTAACAGGTTCATCCTTTTCTGCTGACTCCCTCTGAACTGGAGGGGGAGATGAACTCATCTCCTTTGGTTCTAGCATTTCTTCATCATCGATCTCCATATCTGATCCTCTGCCCTTCCTGACAACCATCTCTTTTTCAAAGGTCACATCCTTACTGACTTCAATCTATCTAGATCCTGGAATGTAAATTCTGTAAGCCTTTGAGGACTCACTATATCCCACAAAGGTTCCCTTCGTTCTTGAAGGTTCAAATTTTGATCTTTTCTCCTTGGGCACATGTATGTAGACTAGACAGCCAAAGATCCGGAGATGGCCCACTTCTGGTTTCACACCTGTGAACGCTTCTTCCAGAGTCATGTTCTTCAATATCTTATGTGGACATCTAATCTGTACATATACAGCGGTTCTGGATGCTTCTGCCCACAAGAACATTTGAAGACTCTGGTCATGTATCATAGCTTTGGCTGCCTCCACGATTGTACGATTCTTTCTTTCTGCAACCCCATTTTGTTGAGAGTAGTAGGGAACTGTGAGCTCCCTCTTAATTCTTGCTTCCTCGCAGAAATCATTGAATTCTGTAGAGGTATATTCTCCACCATTATCGGATCTCAAAATCTTGATCCTCTTTCCTGACAGATTCTCAACTTGTGCTTTAAACTCTTTGAACTTGCTGAGCACTTCCTCGGATTCTTTTTACTTGAGAAAGTATATCCAAGTCTTCCGTGAGTAATCATCAATAAAGGTGATATAGTAATGATATCCACCTAATGACACAATTGTCATGGACCCACACAAGTCAGAGTGTACCAGATCCAAAATCCCTTTGGATCTACTCTCGCTATCTGGAAAAGATTTCTTGGCAATCTTGCCAAGTGCACATCCTCTACAAGTTCCATCATGTTCTCCGTCTACCTGGAGCCTTGGCAAACCTGTCACAATATTCTTCAGAACTGGGAGAGCTCGATAGTTCAAGTGAGCTAACCTTCTATGCTATAACTCCCCCATACTTGCAGCATCATGTATTAGGGCTTGGACTGGTGAAGTGTTTAGTCTATATAGGCTCTCTTCTCTTATGCCAATAACTTTGGTTGTGCTCATGCTTGAGTTCTTGTGCTAAGCGAGGACTTTCCCTTCTGAGAAAGCTACTTTATATCCCTTGTCCTCCAATGCTAAGATGGAGACAAGATTTCTTTTCATACTAGGTACATAGAGTACATCACTTAGGCGTAATGTATCATTTGATTCTAATTGAAGGGTGGTGGCTCCAGATCCCTTCACAGTGTAATTTGCATCATCTCCAAGTACCACACGGAGATGTGAATCTTTCTCAACTAATTCTGAAATATTTTCTCTATAACCTGTCATGTGTCTAGATGCAGCACTATCTATGAGCCAAGTGTCACTAGTGGCAGGAATAGTATGTGATAGTGCTGATATGAATAGAAATTCTGTGTGATCTTCATTCTTTTGCTTCTTGTGATGATGATTTTCTACATCAGCAGTGGATGCTTCATGCTTCCTTTTGATTTGGCTCCAACAGCTACTGGCGTAATGTCCATACTTCTTGCACCTATAGCATTGAACTTGGGATACATCCCTCTTCTTCTTTTGTTCTTGGCGGGGACTTGATCTCCTTTCTTCTTGGTGCTTGTGTTTATGGAACTTCTTCCCTTTTTCCTTACCTTTCTTGGCATGGGAAACAAAAGTTTGATTCTCCTCCGGTTGAGTGCCATGGAGCCTTTGTCGTGCTGCAATCTTTGTCTCCTCCTGAGAGCAATCTGCCCAAAGCTTATCAAACTTTGGTAGTTTGGATCTACCACTTATGCTTTGGATAAAGGACTCCCATGATGGTGGAAGACCATTTAGAGTGTGGAGGACAAGCTCCTTATCATTAATAGGATCTCCATTGGTGCTGAGCTTGTCTCTGAGTTCTGTGATCCCCATAAAGTATGAGGCAATGGATTCTGACTTTGCTATCTTCGTATTTGAGAGCTAGTTTCAAAAAATCATGGATACATTAAGGCTAGTATGTTCAAACAACTTCATAATGGTCTTGAACATTTTCCTAGCATTTTTCTTTCCTGAGATTTGTGGGACCAAGTGATCTCTCACTGAATCCACAAGTATCCTTCTTGCTTTAGCATCATTCTTCCTCCATCGGGATTTATCCTCTTCGGCTTCTGGTTCAGGAACCTTCTCATTTACATATAGCAATAGGTCATTTTCTTCTAGAAGCAGAAGAACCCTAGACTTCCAAGAGATAAAGTTGGAAGCTCCTTCCAAACGATCTTCAACCTTCATACCAATCATCTTGATTGCAGATCTAGTTTAGAAACCCTAGCAGGAGCTAGGTAAAAAATGAAGGTTGATAATTTGAAAAACTAAAACCACAGATAAATGCGCCTTGCCAAGGAGAGTTGAATTGAGGGCGAGCTGGTCCAAATCTGTGGAGAGAAGTGAGATAAAACTGAAACCCTAATTCTGCTGTAGCCAAAGAGTTAGGTCAAAAATTGAAACTTCTCGGAATTGAATTCCGTCTCCACCAAAAGATGCACCTTGACAAAAACGAAATTCCTATAGCACCTTTTCTCCAAAATGATGGTTGGAGACTTCACAAGATGAAACCCTAGTTCCGGCAGGGTTCCGACAATGTTTCGGCAATGACTTCTTCTAGAACTGCTCTAATACCATGTTAAGTTTCAGACATTCATAGCATAATAACATAAATGCATAACCAAGATCACTAGAAGAAAGACAAAGCACAAAACAAAACAGAGTTTACCCTGGGAAACCCAATTGGGAAAAACCCAACAACCTTCACATAGAGATGATAATCCCGAGATCAGAGTACAAATAAGAAAAGAGAAAAATGTGAAGATGTCTTCCACAAGTAGAAACCCCAAATCTGCTCCCTTCTCCAACGTGTGCGAAATCTGCTCTCTCCCAAGTGAGGCGCAATTGCTAAGTGAGTGAATGAGATAATGAGGTGCACTAGCCTCTTATTTATACAAGTGCAAACATGAAAAATACCCTAACTGGGCCGACTTCACCTGGGGGCAATAAATAATTTAATTTTAATATTTTTATTTTGTCTCTTTGCACCCCAAGGCTTACATTGATTCTTTCATGTGTTTACATAAATGATTACATAAAGTTCAACTCCCTTAGGAGGTACAAACAAGTACAATGAAGGTACAATAAAATATAATGAATAATATCTTAGGAAGTTGCACAAAATCCAACAAATTTATCAACCTGTGTTAGAATTGGAAAGCCCGATAGTCCACCCACAATTTGTTCTTTTTTGGCTTTTTCGTCCTTCTCTGTTTTTAGTGTGAAGTAACCAAAATCAAGCAGAAGTTTGGTCTCTCGTGAACCATCAAAAAAAAATTATGTGGGTATTATGATCTTAGGAGCAATAATATCCATGTTTAACGAAAACCTTGCGAGGTGCTAACACACTAGAACATCCATTGGTGTGTCCACTTCATCTAGAATTTCCTCATCTCATGCATGCGCTGCCTTCAGTCTCTGGAATTCATCTGGTAGAGCATATAGATGATAAGGCAAAAGCCATTATTGCCCTTGCCCTCTCAGATACAGAGCTACATCATGTAGATCTGGATAAATCTTCCAAGGATATATGGAACAATTTGAACATATTATTTGGGGCACAAGTGGTGAATGCAATTTTTTTCCTAAAATTACAGTTGTTTAGCTTTAAGAGGACAGTGGAAGCCACAATGTCAAGCCACATCAACAATCTAAGATCTATTATCAGACAGCTTACAAAAGTCAAGGCCGTAGTTGATGTGGAGGATGCCAAGGCTATTCTCTTGAATAGTTTCTCACCTAAGTACATGTTATCACCTAGATTATAGCTGCTTCTAAGAGGGATCCTATCCAAGATGGTAGAGGCAAGGCAGCTAAATCAAGTGACACTGCAAGGTCCTCGTCCACTACTAATGGAGTAGCTATCATGTTGGACGAGCTCTTATAACTATAGGTCAAGCTACAAGCAAGACCAAGGGGAAGACCCTTAGCTAATCTAGGGGGACTAACTCTAAAGACAAGACACACAAACACTAAATATTGACTAGTGCATACAAGGGTATCTTGACTTAGTACCTTGGATTGAATGGATGGCCACTGAGATAAGGATTTAGGAATAGGTTGAGAGGCTTAATGATGGAAGATTATCAATCGATGAAGGTATCCCAATGACTCAAATCAGAAAATGCTAGATCCAAGGTGGATTGAGTGTCAATGTAAAATACCCAATTTGTTCCAACTAGGGTTTAAGCATAAAAAATGTGTCGTGGCTACAAATTGGTGTTTAAGTGGATTATTGGCACTTCCAAATGGTTGCTTGATATAATAGATATGACAATTAGAATTGGTTCAAGCAACACCAAAGTCACCCAATGAACAAATCATGGGACAACCCAAGGAGGGTGAATTGCCCCTAGGAGGACCAGTGCTACAAAATGGGCAAAAGGAGTCGGATTTAAGCCAAATTTGGTCTCTAAGGGTTTTATGCCAATTCCAACTTGGGTTTTTAACCATAAAAGAAAAAGGCGACTGGAACTACTACTTCTACGAAACAAGGGTTTTAAACTTAGAAGAAATTGCTGACAAGTGGAATGGAAATTTAAACTAGAAAGAAAAGATTGAAATCGTACCTAGAATCTTGGCCGATACCAACATAGTGACACTCTTCCTCAACTATGATCAAATTGGTGAAGCCTCAGCGAAAATCTTGCCCAAATCGAAATGTCCAATGTGGCTAATCCACCCCTCTCCTACACAAACATACAACAAATGTCAATATGAAATTCAAGAGAGAAAAATTAATGCAACAAGATAAATAAGAAGCATTTCACTTGACAAACAAAATGCACAAATGAAAACTCCTCGTAGTGAAACGTTTTCAGAGAGAGAGAGGCTACTCTCTCCATAATAGCGCCCCTCTTCCAAAATCGCTACCTTCTTACAAAATTCACCACAACAAACGCTAACAAGATCCACAACAATTTCACCAGTGTTCATGGAATAAGATAATGCAATCACTATGCAAGAACATCACACACAAGATCCACAAGTTATGCCAAAAGATATTTTCTCTATTAGCATAACTCTCCAAGAACCAAAAGTCCCTTTACAATGAGAGGTGCTCTATCTTTTATAGCTTTGGGAGGTGTTGTCCGCCAAGATGGCATGCGTGTTGTTGAAGCCCAAAATGTGACACACCAGCTGGATGACAACTCTCTCAAGAGAGAGGCCAATGTCACCACACTCCTCTCCTCTTCGCTTCAAGTTGGCTCTTCTCCAACTCTGGGGGGGTATCCCTAAAATAGGATCACTAAGGCAGATGCAACGGAGGGCAAGGTGAAATGGAAGAGGCTGCCTTAGAGAAACCGAAGTAACAAAATAATGAGTTTTTAAATGGGTGATGGAAAAGAAGGGAAGATCAATCCTCAGGGAAAGACCAGTGCCAGTACCAAAAGGGGAAATGGAGTCAAAAGAGGACTTATAGAGGCCTTGTGCTTCAAAAAAGTGAGATTAATCTAGAATGCGCAAACGACCATATCTAAATCAACATTTTGTACAACCGAATACTGATGTCCATCGAAATACTAATCGTTGAAGCATAATTAACCAACTTAAACTGTAAATGGCTAATCTATTGTGCTTAAAAAAGCCCTCACAAGCTAGATTTATTCTACAACTTGAAATACATCACACAGCCACATGAAAGATGCTCAATCTGTCCACAAACCCAGCTGATATTTTCATTAAAGCTCAAAAGGGAGAGAAACCCCAAAAAATTTCCATCCTACAATGGAGAAGGCTGGCCCTTTAAAAAGACCAAAAAGCCTCTCATAAAAGAAAATAATGATAAAATAATAAAGGGAAAAGTGAAATCCATTTTTCACTCCACTAAAAGTCTGAGTAATCTAAAGTGAACTCTCCTTTATCCATGCGATTTGGGGGACCCTTAGTCCACTACAGCGAACTCCTAGCTGCTTGATCACCCAAAACAAACTGATACGTGGGTCACTAGCTGCTCCAAGCTGTTCCTGTAATCGGCTGGCAGCAAACAACCTGATACGTGGGTTAAGAAAATACAAATCCCTGAGATGGTTTACACCCCGAGCGACCGTGAAACTGCACCTAAGCAGCTGTCAATGTGACACGGGGAGATCAAATATGAAATCAGTTGTTAAAGCCAAGTCGAAAGAAACTCCTCCAGCCACGGCCGGTGTCTTCAGATGTTAATAGAAACGTGGCGTGACTTGGCTGTGTGATACGAACTGCAAACCCCCTCGGCTCCGTCTGATTCCAAAAATAAAAAATCAACCACAAGTGAAATCGGCTGTCAATGAAACTGTCCTCAACTGCTGATGAAAACGTGGGTTTCTGCTCGGCTGTAAACACGACTGTCAATGGAGTTATGAGTCTAAGCTCCGTGTGAATGAAATCGGCTGCCACAGATTAAAGGTTGAACTCCACGTAATTTCTGTCAAATGCTGAGACCACCAATGCAAACAGCAGCTAACAAAAATCGCGGGCCCATGATCCACGTGAAGTGCAGATTTGCATCATCGCTGCCCATTGCAAGTGGTTCCTCCAACTGGTGACAAAATCACAGATTTTCAAAAACTCCATTCCGATGAAACATTTTCCATCAAAATCGCGAGTGATGGCAAAACAAAAAAGCCCTTGACTCTGCAGTTTTGTCATTTGCTGATGGTGACGGTTGTGCTGAGATTGCAAACTAAGCATTGATGGTTGCTGCCATATCCAATCTTTCGATGAACCCCGAGCTCATTTAATTCGACTTGTATCAATCAATTGGCTGTCTGCAATTTGAAACATGGCCAAAAATAAAAATCGACTCATTTAAATAACTTCACGCGCTGTTGAAAGACTCCGAGCGCACGGCCATCAATTGATTCGATGGTCAAACAACCAGGTAGGCGCTGCTCAACAACTCCGGGTAGCAACGGAGACATCAATGCATCATGCGAATCCCTGTTTTGCATATTCTCAGCAACAAGTCTTGTCAAGCACCCGATTCACGCTGTTTTTTTTCTTTTTCTTTTAAAGGATATCGGGCAGCCTAAGCAGCAAAACTGCATTCCTCAATAAGAGGCTCCCCTGTCAAATGGATTAGTAATGGATCGTCCGTTTGAAACGGAGACAAGGAGACCACGCGCATGGAAAGAAGGATTTTGGTGATAATCCAGAGATAAAGAATTGTTGCTCAATCCCAGCAACTAAAGCCATCACAAGAAATGCTTCTCCAAGCATATTATGTTCACTGCGTAGAAGACGCCCTTCTCCCTGGAGATTTGCAATGGTTTTAGAAATATCCTTCATATAAGGTAGAAAGCTTGCGCTAACTGCTTTGCAAATTCGAAAAAAACGGTGTGCAAACCTCCTCGGCTCCATCTGATTCAAAAAATAAAAAATCAACCACAAGTGAAATCGGCTGTCAATGAAACTGTCCTCAACTGCTGATGAAAATGTGGGTTTCTACTCGGCTGTAAACACGGCTGTCAATGGAGTTATGAGTCTAAGCTTCGTGTGAATGAAATCGGCTGCCACAGATTAAAGGTTGAACTCCACGTAATTTCTGTCAGATGCTGAGACCACCAATGCAAACAGCAACTAACAAAAATCACGGGCCCATGCTCCACGTGAAGTGCAGATTTGCATCGCCGCCCATTGCAAATGGTTCCTCCAACTGGTGACAAAATCGCGGATTTTCAAACTCCGTTCCGATGAAACAGCTTCCATCAAAATCGCGACTGATGGCAAAACAAAAAATCCCTTGACTCCGCAGTTTTGTCATTTGCTGATGGTGACGGTTGTGCTGAGATTGCAAACTAAGCATTGATGGTTGCTGTCGTATCCAATCTTTTGATGAACCCCGAGCTCATTTAATTCGACTCGTATCAATCAATTGGCTGTCTGCAATTTGAAACATGGCCAAAAACAAAAATCGACTCATTAAATAACTTCACGCGTTGTTGAAAGACTCCGAGCGCACGGCCATCACTTGATTCGATGGTCAAACAACCAGGTAGGCGCTGCTCAACAACTCCGGGTAGCAACGGAGACATCAATGCATCATGCGAATCCCTGTTTTGCATATTCTCAGCAACAAGTCTTGTCAAGCACCCGATTCACGCTGTTTTTTTTCTTTTTCTTTTAAAGGATATCGGGCAGCCTGAGCAGCAACACTGCATTCCTCAATAAGAGGCTCCCCTGTCAAATGGATTAGTAATGGATCGTCCGTTTGAAACGGAGACAAGGAGACCACGCGCATGGAAAGAAGGATTTTGGTGATAATCCAGAGATAAAGAATTGTTGCTCAATCCCAGCAACTAAAGCCATCACAAGAAATGCTTCTCCAAGCATATTATGTTCACTGCGTAGAAGACGCCCTTCTCCCTGGAGATTTGCAATGGTTTCAGAAATATCCTTCATATAAGGTAGAAAGCTTGCGCTGACTGCTTTGCAAATTCGAAAAAACGGTGTGCAAACCTCCACCCTTCCTCGACTCATGGATACCGCTAACAGATCCTGCTTCTGACCCTTCTGAAACATAAGAAGTGATGCTAAAAGATCGAATAGCTTTTGAATAATCATTCTTACAATTTCTGGGAAATACTTTAAAAAATGGCCCAGATGTTGTGCTTTAACTTGCCAATATTGGACATTCTTCCACCATCATCTGTCTACTTGTGATCTCATTCTATTGAAGAAAATATCTTGGAGAGGGGGGGGAACAAATAATATGATGAACAGCCAGACCAAGTCCTGCAGATGTCAAATCTGTGTTCTTCTCTCATGCCCGATAGCTCTTGGAAAAAAAATCTGCTTGAAGTTTCCTTTTTCATCCTCTGATTTCTCAAATTTTTTACCAGCTCTTCTGCTTCAACGAGATGTCATGATCTTCCTGGGCCTACAAGAAACAACACATGAACATTGTCTTACAAGGCATTACCTTGCTGAAAAATGTGAGCATTTCACATATGGATACCCCTGCCAAAATGGGGGGTAACATCTGGCTCCAACTGCGGGACGTGTGCTCGCCTTGGTGAGTGCATGAGAACCTCAGATCCTCTCAGTTACTGCAGACCAAATTTTGAAAAAACAGAGAGATTATGTGGTGGGGATGGCTCAATTCACATCCCGTGATCACCACTTATTACAAAACAAATTTTGAAAAAGAACAAAATAAATAGCAGCAGCAAATGCTCATATGAGAGCTTATTCATCTACCTACACTAACCTAACACAAGACAAGAGGATGCTAAGTGTAATGGTACAGCCAATGGAGCCATTTCTGCTTCTCATCCATGACAGAATGCTTTGCCTCGTGTTCAATCTTTAAACAGAAATAGGTTTCAACAAATAGAATGTGAAAATGACCCAGAAATTCAATGAGAACATGCTTGTAAAGAAAAAATCCTTTACTTGAACGGGAGCCATACCTTAGATCTGTAAATGGACAACATGTTTAAGAGCAAGCTTCATCAATGTAACGCTGAAGAGGGCTGAAATAATAATCAATGGGCAACCTCTCTTTAAGTCGAATTCTGTCATTCAAAAACCGAGGCAGCTCTAGATCGTCATTGTAAAACTGATCTTGAACATATTCGATGACATAAACTCGAGGCAGTTCCAGTTTTTTATCATTTAGTTGTTCAGAAATATGGGGCAACTCCATATTTTCACTGTTTTCTGTTGCAGCATGAGGTTGTTTACAAACTTGAGACAGATCTAAATCTTCATAATGAAAATGTTCATGAACATCTTCAATGTTTTCTGTTATATCCATATCAGGGATTTTTTTAGTAATGTCTTCAACCAATGGTCTTTGTAGTACCTCCTCAATCGGATCGTCCATGACATTCTCTCTAAGCTGCCCTCTTTTATCTTCAACGTGTTCTTCAAACTGTTGCTCTTTTTGTGCAATGTGGACCCTAGGGATGAGGGCATCGTACTCTCTAGCAAGTTGTTCAATCTCACTGACAGTTCCATCATGCCAGCGGACGAGAAACCTTTCAAAAAACTCTGCCAATGAATCTATGGATTCATTCAAAAGACCATAGAACCAATTGTCTACATCCCCTTCCAAAGTGAAAGCAAAAATGACCATGAGGTCATCCTCACAATAAACATTTAAATCAACCATCAATTTGCAGTAAGAGGCAGTGTGACAGATCGCTGAAACATCATCATTTCCATGGAACTTTGGGAGAATGTCATGCACCGTTACACAATCATAGCAGTCATTAGGAAATCCACGGATATTTGAGAAATCTAGCGCGGCGCAAGCTTCGCGTAGAGTAGTTTCGTGCAGAAGATTACGTGGTTTTTCTTTATCATCATCCATAACTCAAAAATGAAGCACTAAATCTGAAACATAGTCATACCTCATGCCAAACTGTGGAATCGCCAAGGTGAGCTTGAAAGCTTTCCAATGAGTGTGCTCACCTCTACACCCAATGGGATCTTCAAATCTATAAAAGGACAAGGGCTCTGTCCCTTCGTGGAGTCGCCATGTGAGAAAAAGAATCCTGCATTATAATCTCTCACAAATGTTGTTAATGAAGCATAGTCTTCAAATTTCGAGAACTGGACTTTGTCCCCAACAGCGGCGCCAAAAATGTTGTCTGCCAAGATGGCATGCATGTTGTTGAAGCCCAAAATGTGACACACCAGCTGGATGACAACTCTCTTAGGAGAGAGGCCAATGTCACCACACTCCTCTCCTCTTCACTTCAGGTTGGGTCTTCTCCACCTCTAGGGGGGTATCCCTAAAATAGGATCACTAAGGCAGATGCAACGAAGGGCAAGGTGAAATGGAAGAGGCTGCCTTAGAGAAACAGAAGTAACAAAATAATGAGTTTTTAAATGGGTGATGGAAAAGAAGGGAAGATCAATCCTCAGGGAAAGACCAGTGCCAGTACCAGAAGGGGAAATGGAGTCAAAAGAGGACTCATAGAGGCCTTGTGCTTCATAAAAGTGAGACTAATCTAGAATGCTCAAACAACCATATCTAAATCAACATTTTGTACAACCGAATACTGATGTCCATCGAAATACTAATCGCTGAAGCATAATTAACCAATTTAAATCGTAAATGGCTCATCTATTGTGCTTAAAAAAGCCCTCACAAGCTAGATTTATTCTACAACTTGAAATACATCACACAGCGACATGAAAGATGCTCAATTTGTCCACAAACCCAACTGATATTTTCATTAAAGCTCAAAAGGGAGAGAAACCCCAAAAAATTTCCATCCTACAATGGAGAAGGCTGGCCCTTTAAAAAGACCAAAAAGCCTCTCATAAAAGAAAATAATGATAAAATAATAAAGGGAAAAGTGAAATCCATTTTTCACTCCACTAAAAGTCTGAGTAATCTAAAGTGAACTCTCCTTTATCCATGCGATTTGGGGGACCCTTAGTCCACTACAGCGAACTCCTAGCTGCTTGATCACCCAAAACAAACTGATACGTGGGTCACTAGCTGCTCCAAGCTGTTCCTGTAATCGGCTGGCAGCAAACAACCTGATACGTGGGTTAAGAAAATACAAATCCCTGAGATGGTTTACACCCCGAGCGGCCGTGAAACTGCACCTAAGCAGCTGTCAATGTGACACGGGGAGATCAAATATGAAATCAGTTGTTAAAGCCAAGTCGAAAGAAACTCCTCCAGCCACGGCCGGTGTCTTCAGATGTTAATAGAAACGTGGCGTGACTTGGCTGTGTGATACGAACTGCAAACCCCCTCGGCTCCGTCTGATTCCAAAAATAAAAATCAACCACAAGTGAAATCGGCTGTCAATGAAACTGTCCTCAACTGCTGATGAAAACGTGGGTTTCTGCTCGGCTGTAAACACGGCTGTCAATGGAGTTATGAGTCTAAGCTCCGTGTGAATGAAATCGACTGCCACAGATTAAAGGTTGAACTCCACGTAATTTCTGTCAGATGCTGAGACCACCAATGCAAACAACAGCTAACAAAAATCGCGGGCCCATGATCCACGTGAAGTGCAGATTTGCATCATCGCTGCCCATTGCAAGTGGTTCCTCCAACTGGTGACAAAATCACAGATTTTCAAAAACTCCATTCCGATGAAACATTTTCCATCAAAATCGCGAGTGATGGCAAAACAAAAAAGCCCTTGACTCTGCAGTTTTGTCATTTGCTGATGGTGACGGTTGTGCTGAGATTGCAAACTAAGCATTGATGGTTGCTGCCATATCCAATCTTTCGATGAACCCCGAGCTCATTTAATTCGACTCGTATCAATCAATTGGCTGTCTGCAATTTGAAACATGGCCAAAAATAAAAATCGACTCATTTAAATAACTTCACGCGCTGTTGAAAGACTCCGAGCGCACGGCCATCACTTGATTCGATGGTCAAACAACCAGGTAGGCGCTGCTCAACAACTCCGGGTAGCAACGGAGACATCAATGCATCATGCGAATCCCTGTTTTGCATATTCTCAGCAACAAGTCTTGTCAAGCACCCGATTCACGCTGTTTTTTTTCTTTTTCTTTTAAAGGATATCGGGCAGCCTAAGCAGCAACACTGCATTCCTCAATAAGACGCTCCCCTGTCAAATGGATTAGTAATGGATCGTCCATTTGAAACGGAGACAAGGAGACCACGCGCATGGAAAGAAGGATTTTGGTGATAATCCAGAGATAAAGAATTGTTGCTCAATCCCAGCAACTAAAGCCATCACAAGAAATGCTTCTCCAAGCATATTATGTTCACTGCGTAGAAGACGCCCTTCTCCCTGGAGATTTGCAATGGTTTCAGAAATATCCTTCATATAAGGTAGAAAGCTTGCACTAACTGCTTTGCAAATTCGAAAAAAACGATGTGCAAACCTCCACCCTTCCTCGACTCATGGATACCGCTAACAGATCCTGCTTCTGACCCTTCTGAAACATAAGAAGTGATGCTAAAAGATCAAATAGCTTTTGAATAATCATTCTTACAGTTTCTGGGAAATACTTTTAAAAATGGCCCAGATGTTGTGCTTTAACTTGCCAGAATTGGACATTCTTCCACCATCATCTGTCTGCTTGTGATCTCATTCTATTGAAGAAAATATCTTGGAGAGGGGGGGGGAACAAATAAGATGATGAACAGCCAGACCAAGTCCTGGAGATGTCAAATCTGTGTTCTTCTCTCATGCCCGGTAGCTCTTGGAAAAAAAATCTGCTTGAAGTTTCCTTTTTCATCCTCTGATTTCTCAATTTTTTTACCAGCTCTTCTACTTCAACAAGATGTCATGATCTTCTTGGGCCTACAAGAAACAACACATGAACATTGCCTTACAAGGCATTACCTTGTTGAAAAATGTGAGCATTTCACATGTGGATACCCCTGCCAAAATGGGGGGTAACAGGAGGCACCAAATCCCTAAGCAATTTTTTAATCAGTGGTTGGGATTAAAAGATACAACGATGATGATCAACGGTGGAGATTACTCAATACATGGGTCAACTAGACAAGAGGGGGGCGAATTGCCTCTTACAACCCATTTTTACAACATGAGAAATCTTTTTTTGCAAGATTGACACCTAGGGGAGATGGGGGGATCATTAGGGGGTCCTCCCTTACATATTTTTTAAGATATGACTTGATTTACACACTTTTATTTTGGTTGTTTTAATCAATTTCGCCCCAATGGGGAAATGGAGCTTATGATGACCACACATAATGAAAGTGCCATGAAAAGAGCCCAAAATCATCCAAGGAGTCATGCCAACAATACCCAAGTCACAAATTTTCCATTCATTCACCCTTTGTTCCATTTACTAAACCATGGACACTTTAATTAATCTAATTTTTCGGCTGAAAACCTCTATGAATAGTGAAAATGCTCAATATGTCATCATCCCTTGCCCAAAAAGTTGAAACAACTGCATGCATGAACTCAGAGATGCCCAATCCACTAATGGTGACTACAAATACATCATGGATCAACCTACAATAGCATCTGTGAATAATTTCCACCAGTTTTAATTAAAAATTTGCCCACTAACTTTACAAAAATAATGATAATGGGAAAATTTTGGCAAACTAAAGCATGGAATGGTGTAATGAATGTCCATGGATACCAAATATACAATCTCGAACCACTGCAGCCAAATCCACTGTAGGCCCAATAGGTTGACTAGGTCAAACTAGGTTGACCAAGTCAAAACTAGTCAAATTGATAACCAAACTGAGAACTAAAAGACCATGTATGCATAATGGGTGAAAGGTGCTCCCTTACTCATATTAATAGGCAACTCAAGCATTAGTGGCATGATACAATAGTGATCAACAGAATCAAAACACAAAATAGCCTTACAATGGAACAATTTCATAGTCTTTCATGAAGTTTCTACCATATACTCACTTACAAAAAAGATCATTCCTTATCAGGATGGATGAAATGGACACAATAAGGATAGGCTTAATGATTGATTTGACTTATTGGATAGACTTGATGCCCTTAGATGATAGGGAAAATGGAAGCCACAGTGACATGCCGGACAGAAAACACTAGGGAAGGGAGGTGTCTCACAAATGGTTAGAGTGCTTAGAAGGTCTCCAGTAGGTTCTAGTAAGATTCATTTATAATATTCAATTAATATAGATTTTGTAACATTTCACATTCAACATTTGATCTTTTTTTCACTAGCCAGCCTCCAAGGGCAGGTGCCCTCGATAGCCTTGTGGGCCACAGATAATGACTCGATCTGACCTCCATTGCCCGCCATCGTCCATAGGTGTGATGGAGTTACCATCATGTTGCCCTGTAGGGGAAAATGGCCTTACATCATAAGAAGGATGAGTGCTCATCCCTTGGCCACTGACTAGCTACAGAAGATTTATTTGATTTCATTTCAAATAGGCGTAGTGTTTAAAAACACAACTAATTGCAGTTGGCCTTGCATCCTTTAGATATAACATGTGTCCTTCCAATGCATTTTTTAGGATAATTGGGCTAGAAGACTAAAGGAGACAATCTAGCAGACACACAATGTGCACCCACACACTTTAGAGCCGAGACACAGGTAAAGATGGGGTCTATCCAACAAAGAGGTCAAGGTGGGAGAAGATTCAAGATCATAGGTCTTATCCAAGTCAAGGGTAAAATACTTCAACATGGAACAAACGAATGTGTGGAAGGACAGGGAAGGTGGAGTAAGACAAGACCGGGAATGATCAATTTTGTACTAAGTCAATTACACAAGTGAGTATATAACAGAGTCTTAAAATTAGGACTACTTAACCATTCACAACTATCAGTCCCAAGAACAACCTATATATATATATGTGTGTGTGTGTGTGTCAATTTTGATATACACACACACAATATATATATCAATTCTGTACTAAGTCAATTACACAAGTGAGTATATAACAGAGTCTTAGTAGCACCCATATGCATCATGTAAACCTATTCAACCATATACCTGTATCTGCAACAATCTCTGACAACTCTGGAAGGCAAGGAAGATAACATCAACTGGAAACTCTGCTGCTCTGCTCAAAGTGGGACAATGGTCTAACAAATATCCCTCCAGGATCATGAAGAGGGCTCAAAAATGACAAGGGTATACTGATAATACTGCTCCAAATAGTCTAGTTGCCTCTTAATATACTTTGCCCATGATCATCAAAGAGGCACTGTATGCTCATCTCATGTAAAGGACCGGCTCTGGCCTGGGACAACTGGTCTGGAAATGAATAGTAGCTAAGCTACTATAAATGTGATAACAGTACAGTACTGCTATCTTTACCCTAAGTCAACTCCGTTTTCAAATCCTAGACAAAATGATTGCAGCATTAATAGCAGAAGAAAAGAGAACTACTTCAGGTGAAACAAAAGGAGATACTTCACCAAAACTTGCATTCTATGCAAGAAACAATCATTATAGATTAGGAAAAGACAAAGAAGAAATAGAATGTCACTTTTGCAAGAAATTGGGTCATACAACTTTGAACTCTAGACAGCGAGCCAATGACATTCTAAAGGGAAAGGTCAAAGACAAACAACATATAGCTAGTGCAGCTATTATTGAAGAACTGCCTAATGTTGACAGTGGTGAAGAAATTACTGAAGAAAGGACCTTTTATGCATTTTGGGAAGCCAATGCTTTGAAGACGTGAAAGGAGCAATCAACTGCTCAATATGGACGATTGCCCAGTTAGTTCAATAGTTGTGGATCTAGGGAATCATCCCTCATTGATTGAGACATGTGTGTGGAATGCAGTCTACTAGTGAGGTTACGTGACATGCATGTGGATTGTTGTCCAGTAATTGAGTTCAGGAGATTCGGGATTCGGGAATTTAAGGAAGTGGAATCTGGAAACTTGGGAATTCAACTCTAGAGCTACATCTTTACGAGGATTATGAGGCAACTTAATGGAGCTCAACCTCGTTCAGGAACTGTCCTCAGAGAAGAAGCTTCTAAAGAATGTCTACCGTTGTTTTGTTTTTAGCTTATATGTTTTTCATTATATGTATTTGATTTTAGCACTATACGCCTTATGAGGGGGTGTTAAGATATAAGGCTACAAATGTAACAAAGTCACCTTAGTGTCTTTAGGTTAAATAATTAGGGTTTACATATTAGCATTTTAATCATTTAGGGTTTTGGTCTCTCAAGCTCTTTATAAGAGCAAGGACCCTCATTATAATGTTGTATCGTACTATTTCCTAATAATATTGTTGTGTGTTATTGAGATCATGTGTTTGTTAATGCAACCTGCTCTAGGGAGTCTTGATTCTCATAATATTTGAAAGGGATCAAATGTTCTTGCATCTCCAACCATATAAGCAGACATCACTCAAGGAGAAGTGCGACAAGCAATTAACCCCTAAGGTTTACAAACCCTATACTATCCTCAAAACGTATACGCCCAATGGCTTACAAATTGGCTCTACCCAACCATTCTAAGCTCCAACTGAATTTTATCGTATTGAAAACTTTGCTCAATTGGAGGTTGCACCCTCAAAGAGACAAGTGAATATTACCGTCAATTTTGAATATCAATAAATGTTTGCTTATAGTTGTTATTTCTCGATAATGTTTCTATTTATTTGCTCTCCGCACTATTTTTATGTCTACTTTTGCTATGAATATTTTGTTTCAGCTAACAAAGAACAAAACACCTTGTCGTGAAAATCTTGCCCATTCAGGTGTCATGTTGACCACCTACTATCTCTACCCAAGTTTTAGATCTTTCATGTCGTTCCTTGAACTTTGTTTTACCTCCTTAAATTTAGCCAATAGGGACTTCAATTCCTCAAGGGCTTCTAATTCCTGCTTAATCTCCCCTTCTTCTACGAGTGAATCCTTTTCTTTTCATAGGAAAGCATCTCTTAGTCGCTTCTTGTATTGTTACAGGTGTTGGTTTTCCAACTCAACTTTCTCGAGCCTCTCTTCAAGGTTTTAAATGGCATCCTCTCTACTATCATCTTGCCTTTTCAGTTGTTGGTTATCCAACTCAACATTACTCAATCTGATGTCAATAAATGTTTGCTTATTGTTGTTATTTCTCGATAATGTTTCTATTTATTTGCTCTCCGTGAGTCCGCACTGCATGTCTACATTTACTCTGAATATTTTGTTTCAGCTAACAAGGAACACAACACCTTGTTGTGAAAATCTTTCCTGTCGAGGCATCATGTTGACCACCTGCTATCTCTATCCAAGTTTTAGATCTTTCATGGCATTCACTGAACTTCGTGTTTATCTCCTTAACTTTAACCAATAGGGACTTCAATTCCTCAAGGACTTCTGATTCCTGCTTAATCTCCCCTTCTTCTACAAGTGAATTCTTTTCTTTTCGTAGGTGAGAATCTCTTAGTTGCTTCTTGTATTATTTCAAGTGTTGATTTTCCAACTCAACTTTCTCAAGCCTCTATTCAAGGTTTCAAATGGCATCCTCTCTACTACAATCTTGTCTTTTGAGTTGTTGGTTATCCAACTCAACATTACTCAGTACGAATTCAAGAATCTCCCCTTCCTTTGAAATTGATTCCTTTTCTCTCGAAAGAAGCCCTTCATCCAATTGTTTTGTGTATTTTAACGAGTGCTAATTTTTCCAACTCAGCCTTTCTGAGGTCGTCTTCCAACTTGGCCTTTTATGAGGTGGTCTTCCAACTCAACCTGTATTTGACATAGGGCCAAGATTTAAGTGACCACACACCAAATATTGAGCCTTTTGCTAGGATAGGTGAGTCCTCAATTAATGGATGAAGGAGTACTCTTATTCCTCTCCAACTTTGTGCGCATGCAAAAAAACTAGTCACACCTGTTGTAAAATGAGATGAAGTAGTCTGAATGTTCGATGTTTTGGACTTTTTATGGCTACCATCACCAAAATCCAGCAATATAATCTTTGGTCAAATCATAATTTATCATTGTTGAAATTTCATTTTTGACTGCATAAAAGGATTTGGCACCCTCAAATACCCCTGTTGCATCGAAATTGTGCAAAATCAAGTGATCAACAACTTATATCTGCAATTCCAACAATTCTTCTAAATTTTTAGCTGGATTTTGGATAAAAATGATAGGAAAAAAATGACCGGAAAAGGTCCAAAACGTAGCATGTTTAGACTAGTCTAAATTGAGAGAGCCTTTTGCTAGGATAGGTGAATCCTCCTCATTGAATGGATGAAGGAATACTCTTATTCCTCTCCAACTTTGTGTGCATGCAGAAGAACTAGTCACACTTATAAAATGGAGATGAAGTAGTCTAAATGTTCTATGTTTTGGACTTTTTCAGCTACCATCACCGGAATCCGGCGATATAATCTTTGGTCAAATCATAATTTGTCATTGTTGAAATTTCATTTTTGATTGCATAAATACCCCTGTTGCACTGTGATTGTGCAAAATCAACAACTTATATCTGCGATTCCAACAATTCCTCTAAATTTTTAACTGGATTTCAGACAAAAATGATAGGAAAAAACTGACTGGAAAAGGTCCAAAAAGTAGAATATTTAGACTACTCTAAATTGAGAGAGCCTGATTTAAAATTTAATAACAAAAACTTGAACAAGGCCCTTTTTCTCTTGGCCGTTTCTTGCTGGCCATATGGCAGAAACGTGCAAGAAACGACCAGTAGAAAAGTTGACCGTTTCCGGAGAACCAATTTTCTGGTCTAGAAACGGGAACAGGGTGCTAGAAACGAACACGTTTTTGCCAGAAACGGACCCCCCTTAGTTGCATTTTGAGGAAACATAGTTGTAAAGTGTAGGGGTTTGACCGCCTTTCAATAACTGGCTTAATTTTCTCCCGTCCTTGAAGCACATCACAAATTACACTTCTTTTATTTTTTGTTGTCTTAAAGGGACTAGGAAGGTTCTTGAATTTCATGATGAGATTTAATTTGCAACCAAAAAATAAAACATTTTTCGCTCACTGCAACACATCAAGCACAGCGAATCTGGTCCTAGATCGGATAAAGCAAATTCTAAAGAACTAAATTGCAGTGTCTGCTCTCGGGCAAACTTAAATTAACTTGTGAAATATTCTTAGAAAAGGAAGAAAAATAATAATTCGCTACGCCAAATTAGTCAAAAAAGTTCCTCTTTTCACCGAAATCAAAGTAAAGCAGTTATTACAAGATGCTTATCCAAAAATGAAGAATATTATACCGCTAATTTTTAATTTAAAGAATTCAGTGCAAAGCGATTAATACACCAGACGTTGAATAACAATTGCAGCCGTGGCCACTCATCTAAATAAACAGACTGCCAATTCCGGTAAAACCTAATAATGGCAAAAACCTAGCTATTTCAACTCTTTCAGAAATTGAGCCAAAAATTTATCCTAAATTAAAATTTCAACATAATCATAACCTGTCTGCTGCTCTGAGTAGCCGCGATTCGCTTGCAATTTCTGAAATTTCGACAAAATTAAGCAGATAAAATCATCTTACAAACAAAAACAGATCTACAGGCTCGGCCGGATGGAGGTCTATTTGAGCAAAGGAAGGCCTTAAGCTTGAAAAAACACAACTTTGGTTACTGTCAGTCAGGAAATAAAGCAGTAAGGTAAAGCAGATGAAAGAGCTGTGGGTACAGTCACTTGGAATTACCGCCGGTGCTTGTTATCCCTTTAGCTTACAGACAATCTGGTCTCTCGAAAGCAGTGAAAGCTCTATGCATGACCATGTCAATGCCTATACTTGTATGCATGACCATGCGTAATCTCTTCGATTCAATTATTATTGTTGTGTGCATGACCATGCCTGATCTCTTCGATTCAATTATTATTGTAAGAGATTCGAAGCCGCCAAGTTGGATTGGGAGTTGTAATGGTTTATTTTTCGGTTGTTCTGTTTTTAAGTTGTAAAAATATCTATTTATCAGGGAAGAAAATATTTGGTTGTTACACCATATTTTTTTTTATGAAATAAAAATTTATCATTAAATTATTTTAAGTAAAAGAAAAAAAATAGATTATAAAAATTGTGTTAAAAAAGTTGGTTTATGAAAATTGTGTTTGAAATAAAGTGATTATAATTTTTTTTTTTAAATAATAAATGATAGAATCAAACATTCATCGATAATATTTGCACCAAGGTATGTTTGTAAATAATTTATATGGGAAGGAATCATCACCACTTTTGAAAATAAATGTTTTCATCTTTACTTTCTGATTTTTTTATTTATTGGTTATATTTATTTGTTTGTATAGGTGTGAAGTTTGGAGATTATATCTTTGGAGAGTAAATATCTACTTTTGTATGGGTGTGAAGTTTGGAAACTATATTTTTGGGGAATAAATTAAAACATGATAGAGAGAATGTTTGTCACTATGTTATCTAAACATTTTCATGTCAATATATCAATTGCCTCGTGATATCATTTTTGTGAGTTTGACATAGCCCCACCCATTGCTTTAGCAATCTTTCATTTGGTGACTATGATACATATGTTTAAACAAATGGGCAACTCACAAAGTGGTATTCTTATATATCAATATCTTTTTCGCAAATCCTCTATGGAGCAAGCAGAACATGGGATCGAATCATGTTGTTATGTGAGAGCCTCCTATTGCTTCACTTCATTGACCTTGATTTTGACATACCAACCCCACAAAGCTTTTTAGTGGATGCTTATGATCTCTCCAAGGGTGATATAAACAAGACCTTGATTTTGACATACCAACCCCACAAAGATTTTTAGTGGATGCTTATGATCTCTCCAAGGGTGAGATAAACAAGGGTATTCATATTGAAATGTACAAAAGATACCTTCAATCCATGTGGTATAAGCCTATAAAGATGTTTGCTCCCAAACTTTGGCACTACTTGGACTTATATCTCCAATGCATTATCATTCAACCTTGGGGTGTGCCAAATTCCAGTTACTTTGTAGCCTAAGGGTCCCTCTCACCCAACTTATAATTTTCTTCCACTAGCTTTGCATTGAGATGGATCACCGTATTACACGTGAGTGTTGTATTTGCCTAATCTGCTCCTTATAGCCTGACAATGAGTACCACTTTATATTTCAATGCTCCACTTACTACAAGATTGGAGGGTTGTTATATTGTCTCTTCAAATATTCACTTACTTCTCTCCAAACACTCGTGGTTTATGAGGACTAGAGATTCTTAGCCCTCTTCCTCCAAGAGATGTTCAATCTTTGTCGATAACTTACCAGTGCCCCAAACCTACATGCACTAGGTTGATTACCTCTTACTTCCAACCATTCGACAGTAGTAGGAAGATGCTACATGGCTCACATGATAGTCCTATGAAGCATCATAGACATGATCATTGTCCATCATGTGTTTCTTTGCAAACTTGAACATTATAAATGCTCCTTTAGAGCATGTCTCAGCTAAGGACCCTCCTTCTTGATCTTCTACATTGTTCCCCATCTTAATGGTTTGGTGCTTCCTAGTGATTTTCTTCTTCTTTTTCCTTCTTTTAATTTATTTTCCCCTTTGGATGTGTTTTCACCTTTCCCTTGTCATCTTTACACATTGTAATCCTTGCAATCCCATGGGCCAACTTTGGGCATTTAGCAAACATTAATATCTAAATTAAGTTAAACTAAACATGTGTCAATAATGTTAACGTGGGATCAAATTTCTCAACTTAAAGAAAGATATACATTTTAAAACATTTGATCCCTCTTAATACTTAGAGATCTTTAAAGATTTAAATAGATTTTTTTTGCTTTTGGCAAGTGGTACCCCTTACTTGCAGGGTTTGCCTTTGGCTGAGAAACCACGAACCTGGGGCATCTAAGCCGTCAAAATCACCCAGGGATCGCACCCGGCCTGGACCACACCAACCCTTAACATGGTCGTACTTTTGGTATCCGTGGGGTTTCAAACCGACGACCATTCAGCTTAGGGGTGTCTTAACTCATCACCCACCACCGACTATTCTACATCTCGCAGATAGATTTAAATAGATTTAAATGTATGTGTTATTGCTTTGTTTTTCTTGAAGATGGCAAAACCTATCATAACTCTGTTTTCAAACTAGCAGTGAGGACATCAATCACTGGTTGATATATGCAAATGTGAGTTGACTCATCATCGTTATTCAAGGAAAACCACCCCACTTGAAATAACATGTTGATGGTACATAAGGGGCAGACTTCCACTCCTGCTATATACCTTTAGGTCTTGGATCGTTACCTATTTCCTTACACCCGAGAAAAATGAACTCTTAATAAATCAAAATTAATTTTTAAAAAATATTATTATATTTTTCCATATATAAAATAAATTTATATATATCAAAATTAACAATTTATCATAAAAACAAAAACAAAACTCATTGCATCAACTTTACAATTCACCATGGAAAAAATATTATCACATACATTGTATTTTTCATTTTAAAAAAATAACATCAATTTCTCTCGCAAGGCACTTGGTTATATATAAAATAAAATTCTCATATACTTGCTTATGAAGTTTTTTTCTACATTACTTGCGTGTGAAGTTAGATGTTCTAAAAATGGAATGAAATATATTATAAAGTTAAAAAATATTAAAATATTAAATATTATGTTAATGATATGTTTTATGACTATATATCTATAATTATACTCTTGATATGTGAGAAAGAAAACGGATACATCATTGAATGGTATCTATTTTTACTTTTTTTAATTTAAGTTGTCCTTCATATGAGGATATTAATATGCAAGTGACAAATATTAGTTAAAGGCTTTTGCTTAAATGATGTGGGTAAATGTCATCATGTGTTATTTTTCTTTGTATAGATAATGTTGACTTTGTTGTTAGCTGTTATCTATACAAATCAGGTATAGATTGGATGTATGAGAGGGCGACACTTATTTACTAAATTTTGAAAGATGGATAACAAGGATAAAATATTATGGGTTTTTTTTTATGAATTTTTTATTAACATATATTCAATGAATATAATTTAGAGGTGGATTATTTGTCTAAAAGAGTTTTATGGCATATGAAGAATATTTTGATCTCTCATTCATTTGCAAGGGATCTTTTTAGGCATATTTTGATGGGACAGAGTAGTGGGGTATCTGTGGTGCACGGTGTTCACTTGTTATATCTAATTATTGTTATTACAAGATTTCTCTTGGATGTGGCTTGGGAAGTAACTCTAGGGTTGAACTATTGGCACTTTCGAAACTTCTTACTTTTGCCTTCTTTAAAAATATCACAAAT
Source organism: Larix kaempferi (assembly GCA_027924585.1). Taxonomy (NCBI): domain Eukaryota; kingdom Viridiplantae; phylum Streptophyta; class Pinopsida; order Pinales; family Pinaceae; genus Larix; species Larix kaempferi. The sequence continues at coordinate 13,874,970 of BSBM01000099.1, forward strand.
TTACACTTACTAGGTGACTCTACTATTATTCTTGATTGGGTACAAGGTAAGTGTCAACTTCAGGTGCCTTTACTTGAACACTGGAAATTGAGAATTCCTTCCCTACTAAATCAACTCACTTTTAGCTATCAGCTTATCTCTCGGTCATTTAACCAAAGAGCAGATACACTCTCAAAGAAGGGCTTGAGACTTGATGAAGGAATTCTACAGTTCTCATTTTTTGCATGCAAGTAGCTCCGTGAGGAGGGTCACTTCAGGAGCTATTAATCTTAGTTTTTGTTTATTTTGGTCTACTATATTTGGGTCTTTAGAGGGTTAAATGACTTCAATGTATTTTTGGATATCCATTGTAAACATGTTATATTTAGTATCTACATACTATGCTCGAAGATTGTTTGAGTCTAGTATTAGATCTCTGAAAGTAAAACTGCATTGAAATGTAATCTCTGCACTATCCGTGGGATAGGTAAACATGTGTAAGTTTCTTTGATTCAATCCATGAATAGCAAGAGACCTTTTTTTCGATTGAAAAAAAAAAGATTATCTCCTATCTATCTAAGTCCTATTTTTTGACTTTTTTGAGGGCTATATTAATCCAACTATTGTTTTCCTTTTATATGCAATGAGCTTCCATGCACCCTTGAGGGGGATAAAAAACCATGTCAATGGTTAATGAGCGGCCATGCTATCAAGTGCGGGATAAAAATCTCATAACCAATTGACAATTATTGGGATGTCAAGAATTGGTTGGAGATATATGGCCTCTCATCTGGGTTTTGTTATGTCTTTTACAGTTTTTATTTGAGCTCTAGCTCTTGCAATTCACCCACACTCAAGCTTTTTTTATTTTGTATTTTGTTATGGACAACGATGGATTGAGGATCCAAATTATGAGTTTAGATTTCATGTTTTAGAAGCTTATAGAGGCCTATGTCTCGACAAACTGAATATATCGATCAATCAATAAAAATTTATAGCTATTGTGTAATGTATACTTGATTCTAACTAAGGGAATATCAAGTATAAGTTTTTTTTTTCGGATGAAAAAACAAACGTTATAAAACTTATTTTTTAATGTATCCGTTGTTGATTTTGTAATGGTTAGTAGTATTGGAATTTTATAATTTTGTGGTGTTTTGAACATATATGTTGTTGAGAGGAAATTGTCACCATTGACATGTATTTAAATTTATAACCTATAAATTTTATCGATTAAAAAACGACCTACTACTTTATAAAATAACTCATATATATATATATATATATATATATATATAATCCTCTTAAGAATCCACTTTTTGACTATGTCCATTGGTTGTAGCTTGGGTGGTTGGGAGGAATTATTGTTTTTTTTTACAGAAGCGGTTAGAATTTTTATATTAAAAAGAGAACCAGTTGCCTTAGCACTGGAAAATTACAAAATAACTTTAGGGACTTCGAATTTTCCTCTGCAATCAAAAAATCAGATCTATATCTGCCCATACCCAATTTTTTTGTTTCCATCATTCTGGCTATTGCTAGCCTGCTAATTAACCGTCTGATGCACACAAACTGATCCAGTAGAATGCAGTAGAACATGGGTAAAGTCAAAAACTACTAGTGGAAGGCCGGACTGAAATCTACAGCTATCTTAGAATTTTCATCCTCCAATTTGACTTGATCTTCGATGTCATCATTTCCCACTTGCTTCTCCAACTTGCCAACCAAATTCGCGTTTTTGCAGAAATTCTGAACATTCTCACTATTTTCTTTCTTCTCAGCCACGTTGTTATCATGAAAGCGTTCCTTGAATCCTTGCTCCACCAGTCTGACGCATCCGATCCTTTCATGAGCCTTGCTAAGGTATTGCGTCTCATTCTTCCATCCCTTCGATGCTAAGAACGCCCGGGGGTATAAGCACTGCCCTGTTGGCCTCTCGATCTGCTTCAGCATTGTTTACACGGAGCACATGAAAGAATTCCAGCTTTGCAAAGGACCTGATCAACCTTTTTATCCTGTAGACATGAAGCTTCCATCTAAGGTCTTCAGGAGTTGAATTTTTTACAAGAAATCTGATAATGTTCTGCGAGTCTCCAACGATTTTGGCTCTCTCAATTCCATGCTTTTTGAGTTGATGAAGCCCCTGAAGTAAAGCAAGTGCTTCCGCCTGATTGCTGGTGGAATTACCTAATCCCCGGGCATATTTGATTTCATTGGTTTCTTCAGGATTTTGAATAATCCCTCCCCCTCCTGCATCTCCAGGATTCCCTTTGGCTGCTCCGTCGAAGAAGAGGCTATGAAGCTCAGAGCTTTTTCTCCAACTTGTGAATTCTTCCCCTTCCAATCTGATCTGCCAATACTCCAACTTCTTCAATTTTTCATCATCAGAGGGAATTATCAAGTCCATCTTGTTTCCCCATTCAATTTCCTCTTTGCTCAGGGCGCTAATTACTTCAAGATCAACATTGTTTTGGAGGAATTCTTTTAGAAAACCTCTTGCTTTTTCCCAAACCTACACAGGTTTAGAAGCTTTGTCTTGAAAAATTATAGAGTTTCTTTCTAGCCAAATTTCCCAGCAAACTAGCTTTGGCAATGCCATCCACCCAAACTTAAACCATCCTTTGGAGTTAAGATATCCGGGATACAGCGAGCTCCAATTTTCAAACAGAGAGGTGATCGAGTTAGGGACAACAATTCTTGTGCTCCAAGGGCCTAAGGCCTCAGTCCATATTTCCTTTGTAAACTGACATGCTAAAAACAAATGCTCTGTGGATTCTTCCTGGCATTGATAGAGAGGGCATCTAGAGGGCCCTTGAAAGCCCCCTTTTAAGATATTTTCTCCAGTTAGAATGTTGTTATGCGCCAAGGTCCAAAAAAAAACAAAAACCTTGGGGATGCTTTTATTTTCCCAAATTCCAATCCATATCGCTGGATTAGAGGGAACAGAGGGAATGCTCTTAAGAATTTTGTAGCCTTGAGCAACAGTGTACAAACCAGACTTGTTTCCCCAGCCTCTTGTGTCATTTTTCCTTTCTAACAGGGGAGCTCTCCCTACCATTCTCTCTTTGAGCGCCAACCATGCATGGAACAACTCAGGAGGGTTTTCCAAGTTTTTCCAGCCCTTCCACTCATCAACTTCCCAGTCTGAGATGTCCCATAGAGTGCTCAGATTTTCCTGAGTCATCCAATGTCTTAACTCTTGTAATTCTGGGACCTCAGACAGAGGTTCCCCATCCCTTATTTTATCAGTCTAGATGTTAATTTTTTTCCCATTTCCAGGGACCCAGAAGAGATTCTCTTGGATCAAGGGTAAAGCATGTTTGGAGAGGTTGAAGATAGGAGAACCAGAGCGGGCAACTAGAGGAGAATCAAGACTACGAACTCTAGAACTCTAAAAATATTTTTTCCACAATGTTTTTTAGGCCCAACCTGGATTTTTGTCAATTTGCCTCCAGAGAATTTTTGCTCCAAGTGTAGTATTCTGGGATTTTAAGTCTTTTATCTGCAGCGCGCCTTCCAAAAAATGTTTTTGTGACTTTTTCCCATCTAACCAACGGAATCCTGCACTCATTCTTTCTCCCTCCTTTCCATAAGAAGAGTCTTAGAAGCTTTACCATTTCATTGAAAATTTCAGCCGGGGCCATCGACAAGGGGCCTTTAAAAGTGGGCAGACTTAGAAGTACTGATTTAATCAACACCAATTTACCAGCTAAGTTGAGCCAATTAGTTCCCCAAGCTTGCAGCTTTTGCTTGAATTTGTCCACCAAGGGAAACCAATCTTTTCTCCTGGGAAAATTCTTACAGACTGGGAGTCCAAGATACTTGAACGAGTTCCTGTTGGAGGTGCCATGAAACCCAAATATTCTAGTTATAGAGCTCAGTTCTTGTCCTATCAAGTTCCAGCCAAATATTTGACATTTACCTGCATTCACGTTACTGCCCGAAGCAGAGCAATAGTTGTCAAGATCTTCTTTGAAAGATCTAGCATTAATCACAGAGGCGCCTCCTAACAACATGGTATCATCTGCAAACAAAACATGGTTTAAATATCGAACACCCCTTGCAATTTTGAGGCCCATGAGAATTTGATCCTATCTTCTTTTTTCTAAGAGAAAAATTAAAACAAAAGCTTGAATAACAAAAAGAAGGGGGGAGAGAGGGCATCCCTGTCGAAGCCCACAAGAGGCTTTGAGGAAGTCGGCCGCTCTTTCGTTGACCAGTGGGGTGATCCAAGGTTCTGCTATGCAAGCCTTGATCCATCTTATTAACCGATCATCAAACCCGAACTTCTTAAGGACATCCAACAAAAAACTGTGTCTCACCCTATCGAAAGCATTTTCCAGATCCAATTTAACCACCATTCCTTTTTCTTTCCTTTCAATACTAGAGTGGATTGCCTCTTGAACCAGTATGAGATTATCTGCAAGTTGTCGCCCTTTAACAAATCCTCCTTGATTTTCCGAGATCAGATCTGAGAGGATAAACTTCAACTTGTTAGCAATAACCTTGGCGATTAGTTTGTAGCCTATGTTACAGAGAGAGATTGGTTTGAACCTGTTGAACGAACTAGCTCCCTTTTCTTTGGGGATTAGGGCCAGAAAAGAGGAATTCGCGCTTCCTCCTAGTTTGAGGGAGGCTTGGGATTTAAGCACCATTTTATGAAGGTCCTTTTTTATTGTATGCCATCAACATTTGATAAAACGTGCAGTGAAACCATCTGGGCCAATGGCCTTATTCAGATTCATAGCTTGAAGGGCCTCCTTTATTTTCTTTTTGTTGACTGGGGCTACAAACTTTTGATTCATTCGATCCGTGACCTTGCATGGGACTAGATCCAATAGGTAAGAGGGCAGCCTTACATCTTCCTCTTCAGTATAAAGAGCTTTGAAGTGCTAATAGGCAACAAATTTTATGTTAGTGAAATCCGAGAAAGTTTGGTTTCCCGCTAAGATCTCAGTGATTGAATTGTACCTTCTTCTTGCTTGGGAATGTTTGTGGAAGTATTTGATATTTCTATCTCCCACTTGAAGCCACAGGATTCTAGATTTCTGTCTCTAGTACTCTTCTTCTTGAAGATATGCTTTATGAACATTTGCTTGAAGGTTCTCTTCAATTTTCAGAGTTTCATTAGTTATCTCAATGCTTTCCATTTACATCTGATGAGAGTTCAAAAGGCTTAGAGCAGTCTTTCTTTCATCTGCAGGAGATGATTGCCCCTTTGCCCAAAGTTTGAATTCCCTTTTCACTCTTCTCAACTTTTCCTCCCAGACATAGAAGGGAGAGCCCTGGACTGGAATTTTCCACACACTTTCCACTTTGCTTAAGAACTCCTTATGCTGAATCCAAATAGGGCTAAAGCGAAATGGGATCAGCCCCAGATTTCTTTGCATTTTTAGGTCCAGTCTTATAGGTCTATGATCAAAAGCCCCTAGCGGAAGAATGGAAGAGCTTGCATCCATCCATAGTAAATAAAAAAGAGCTTTGAATTAGGAATCGATCAAGCCTTGCAGCGATGTGGCCCGAGCCAATTCTTTTATTTGTCTAGGTGTACTTCCCGTTGGAAGGCTTGATATCCATTAGATGTCAGTTTTGGATTAACTCTCCACCCATTCTCTAGCTGAATCCCGCACAATAGAGCCGCCTCTTTTTTTTTCTGAAATGGATAGGGTTAGATTTAAGTCCCCTTCCAGGATGACATTTTCCAGTGGGATTGCTTCGGAAACCTCCCGTATTGACTCCCAACACAATTTTTTCCCCCATAGCTAATTGGGGCATAAATATTAAAGAGACTTATTATATCTTTTGATTCTTGATGGCGAAATTGCATAAAAATCCAATGAGTGTTTTGTATTTCTGAAATTTTTTTAACTAAGGAGTCATTCCAAAGAATGCCCAAACCGCCAGAAGTTCCCCTTGAGGAGACAACAGAGCTTCCCCCTTTTTTCCAAAATTGCTTGCTTCTATGGAGGAAGTCCACTTTCCATTTTTGTTTCCTGGATGAGAAGGATGTCAGGATTTTCAGATCGTTTTAACCCTTTCATTGAGTCTTCTTTCAGTTTGTTGCCCATCTCTCTGCAATTCCAGGAAATTACCTTCATTACTTACTTTTTGTGTTGGCTCCTTTAGAGCCCTAACCTAGATTTTTAGCTGGCTTAGGGGTTTTGGCCAACATTTTTTCCAGTGTTGGTTGACTTCCTTGCAGCTTATCCTTATAAGTTTCCATTTCCCTCTTTTCCTTATCCAATTTCCGTCCTCTAGTGTACCTTCTAGTTGTGAGTTGCGATTCTTCTATTTCCCCTTCCTCCCCAGATTCTTCTGAGTCTTGTTCATCTTCCCCCAAGCTTGGGGTCATTTCCTTTGATTTATCCCCAGTAGAGTCTCTAGTCCTTATGGATGAGAGTGTTCCATTTGGAGAAGGAGAAGCTTGTTCTGGATCTGGCTGCTGATAAGTATTCGGGGCGGTCTGCTGAATCGGATTCGGGTCTTCTTCCTGGACTTCCTCTAACCTTGATTCTAGAAGATCAAACCTGTTGTTTGAGTCTCTTTGATTTCCTTTTGCCTTACCAGAATTTCCAAGGTTTTCTTGCTTTTGTTTTCCTTTTCCCATCCCCTGGCTGTTGACACCTGTTCTCGGATTGGTTCTCAATTTCTTGGTTTGCTACCATCCCTCCTCTTTCTCTCTTTCTGAAACTATTTTTTTTGGGCAACTCTTGGGAAAACGTCCATATTCATGGCACCCTAGGCATTTAAATGAAAGCTGCTCATAGTAAAGTTTCTGAAGGTGTGTCCAGCTTCCAACTTTAAGTTTGATGGCCTCTGGAAACCCCACTTTGAGATCTACCACTACACATATGCGAGCACACTCATATTAATCTTTGGATTTTGCTCCGTGAATAAACTTTCCCAACGTATTTCGATGAATTTTAGAGATTCCCAGTTCCAGCAATGGATTGCGAGGTTCGGTAGCCGCACCCAAATAAGAACAACGTTTGGGACATCCTCCGAGGGATCGAAATCCAGAGTCCAACGGTTCAGGTAAATCCCTTGGAGTCCCATAAAATATGGGCCATTTTGAAAAATTAGATCTCTGTCTTCTCTGGAGATAAATTCAAAGAGAAAAAAACCACGACCCAGGAAGTAAGAAGTAACACTGTTAGAGATTAATGGCTGCCAGTTTTTATGGACCCAGGATTCAGTGGTTTTAGGTGAGGGCCACAAACCAGTAAACTGTCCAACCAATGCTCTATCGGCTAGGAAAAGCACAACCTTAATCGGATCGTTAGGGGGAAGCGACACCTCAAGGATCTCTTCCAACCACTTAACAAACTTGGACAAATCTGGTGGCTTCTTCTTTGGTTGAGAGACAACCAGCTTTCTAAAGTCTTCAACCTTAGGAGGTAGAGGTGAAGTGGATGGCTCTTCTGCGTCCTCCATGAAACTCGACCTCCAAAGGCCCACGCAAGGCGAACCCTACTAGCGTCGGCGACACTAGAGATCAGGCTCTCGGCATCAGTGCAACAGCGATTACTATATTATGGGTGTATATTGATCTATATGGGGGGGAGGAATTATTGTTACCCTCCCCACCCATGTTCAATTCTTGTAAGTGGCATGTTCCTCTTGTTGAGCCCCTATTGTAATGATTGTATTTCTGGCCATACCTTGATTCTCTTCATAGAATAGCAAGTGTTGGCATTCTCCTGGATAAGATAATGATTATCATTTAATGATATATGATATATAGATGATGATGTTGATGGTTATTAACGTCTAGTAAGACCAATTTTGGCTTATCGACCTTAAAAAAGACAAGGAATCACTTGATTATTATTAGAATTTTATTTATGTGCTCTAAAAGCTTTAAGAGAAGCAATCATAACCCCGGATGCGGGTGACCACATGTCCTCCACCTCCTCCAACGTGCACATGGATCAGACATACAACCACTCCACCTCACGTGGCGATGCCTTCGACATGCATGAACTCAACCATGCGATGATGCCAGCTTCACACCTGTCAGCTGGCAACCTGGACGACGACATTTATTTAAGGGAGGAGGACAAGGGTGATAATCAAATTCTCCTTCACGCGAGTCTGGATTAATTTCTCTCTCGGTCGATGTGTTGTGCATTCAATTCTGCCACCCTCCCGATGATGACAGACTGGTTCATTTATTGCCTCCACACGAGGAACTTGGCTCGGCTCGACCCTTTAAAGGATTTGGTCATCATGATTTTTATGCCCACTGCTGCGCTCCGGTTTTGCTTTGTGACTCCCTCTGTTGAGTTCAAGATAATCTTTGTGGTCTCCCTTGTCGCTCTCACCGCCATGATGCCTCGCAATAAAGGAATTTCACGACGCGGCAATGGTAGAACTAGCTCCAGTCGTAGGTCCAGGGTTTCCATGGACTGGACTGTCATGGATGGTTACGCTCCGCGCATCTCTGCGCGAACTCGTGGCTTAATTGATGTGTGGGAAGCTCGTAGGGTGGCGACCCTACTCGCCTCTGGCAGCAATGGCGGTGCCATAAATCACTATTGGTTGTTAAAAAACAAAACTCTAAATGGGATGCCATGGCTCCGGGTCATCTCTGTGATTATCAGCTTTTTTGTTTTAAATTTCTATATAGTTTATTTTACAACAACACTAGACAGTTTGAAACTCTATTTTGGAAGCAAGTCCTAGTCTTTTTATGGGCAGACCATACCCTTGAGGTTTTTATTTTGTATTATGTCAGTTCAACATTTTTAAGCGATTGGGATGGTGGCTTCACCACTTGAGGCCTCCCCAATCTGCTACAAACTTTTCGGCTCTTGATGTATCTTTCAACTCTGTTAATTAAAATTCTCTCTGTAACTTACAAACAAACAAAAAAAAAAGCAATCATAAATCACCATGGTTATGACAAGTTAAAAGGTTAGGAAGGTCAGTATTGTAACAAATATTTTGAAACTATGCTCTAATGTGTGGGAAAGTGATTTTTTTCTTCAACTCTCTTAGTATCACAAAGATGACAAATTCTTTCAAATTCTTTCACTATGGAGCTAATAAGAGATACTTTTGATCTTTTAGAATGGGGTTGATCACCTCCTTATAATATATTAATTTTCTCTTATCCTCATTTATATGTAATAATACTTTAAATATTATCATTATTTTGCACAATGACTTCTTCCTTGACTCCCCAATGGTTTTGCCAAGACATTGCATCTTTACGCAAAACCTCCCCTAATGATTTGTACTTATAATTATAATTATATGTATGTATGTTAATGATTTATCCTTGCTTCTCGAACAAGTTTTCTCCTCATAATGCGACAATTTAAATTTCAAATAAATTCATTACAAAAGCACTTTAATTATTTATGTATGTATGTTAATGATTTGTCCTTGTTTTTTGAACAAGTTTTCTCCTCACAATGCGAGAATTTAAATTTCAAATTAATTCACTAGAAAAGCACTTCATGGGAGAAGAAAGAGAAGTTGAAACTTTAAATATTGGAGATCACTATAGTAGGTGCAAAATGATTGTTTAAATTTCAAAAGTGTATTTTATTCTTTCAATGGGATGCCCATAATGCCATATGAAACAAGAGCCATGAAGTGGCAATGTCCTGCGCCATTGCTAAAATGTTGTTTTAAAATTTAGAACACATGTACAATACGCAGATATTAGAACACATGTATTCCTAATATGAACACATATTAGACAATTAGGAATACTTTGGTGCAAGGATAATGTATTATCCTTGCACCAAAGTATTCCTAGTTGTCTCTATTGTAAATATTATATTTTCATTTGTAGGAAATTATGAGACAAGCGTGTCTGTATAGATTTACACAATAGCAACAATGATATCTAAGCTTTCAGATTATCCAAAGATAAAATCCATTAGTCATACAAAGCTGCTACTTGCAAGTATTCTTATACCTGAGGTTAAAAGTCATGAAACAGAAGAATGTTGGAAGATTTCAGATCCCTAGGAATGACAGAGTGGTCGCAACCATCATGCAATTAATCCAATGCTTCGACAACTCCAACATCCACTTTCAATTTGGTTTACCCTTTTCCACTGTTATGTACATAATGTTAGTAACAAGGCTAATTTATAAGAATAAAAAATTACTCCACAAAACCAGTGAAATTGAATTCAATAGATCATACATCATACCATGAAGGTTCTCCTCAAGGTTCCCTCTTGATACAAAGTTATACAGAAGAAGGCCTCCCTTGCCATATATACAGTAACCAATTAGGACAATAATATTCTTGTGTTGCGAAGAAATAATAATCTCAACTTCTGAGAGTAGCTCTAGTTTTTCTTTTGGAGAAATATTCAAAAGTTTTGTTGCCACTGATTGTCCATCGGTAAGAACACCTCGATAAACTCTTCTACAAACACCTTTTCCAACAAGATATCCTATAAGGAAATAATGAAAACGATTACTAAAATATTGAAATGGTTTTTAAGGGTATACAAAACACAAAAAGAAGAACATGAAAATAAGTACTTAATAGAAAACAAAGATAAAATGCAACCTTCAGAGAACTTTAAGTTGCCAATTCCAACATGTCATATGTGAACTACTTGCATGTTTTACTTTTGAGAAGACATATTAACCTCTCTGTCAAGGAGAGTTGGAGGATGTCGATGAAAAGATGTCAGTGGAAGAATTTGTAACGATTCTGAGAAGAAAAGTTGAGAAAGAAATAATATAAAAGGGGCCAAGAAAGATCCAAAGACCCAAGTCTATGTGGAAGATGCAATGGGTGAATGAATTGAAGATGGAAACATCATATACCAAGCTTTTGGAAACAAGAGCACAACAACCCCATGATCATAGATCTACAGGTTCATTTCCGAACTTCTAAATTATTTCTTAGTTTTTTTTATAAGTTTAAAAAATGTATTTATTTGTGTGTTTACAAAAGAGTCCATGAGCTCCTTAAAATCATTCTATTAGAATAAATATGACTCTTTCCTCTGTTTTTTTGTTTTATAATATTTGACAAGATGGCGGTATAAAAAGTGTCCATGCACATCATATAAATACCTATATACATATGTAATTAATGTTTTTCAGTTTCAAATTTTAAAATTTGAAACTAGTTTAATATTTCCCTATTTTAAATTTTAAAATTGTCCGGCCATTCTTGATATATTTTATAATACCTCTTTCGAAACAATGGAGTACTTCACCCATTATCAAAACCAATTGATACAACTGGTAGGAAAATAATATAGAAGCCGTTTAAAACCTCGACGATTTTGCTCGACCGGCCAAAACTTGGTCGGAATCCGACGATATGAAATCTATAAATATGACGATTTGTGTTGATTAAATCGTTTTTCTAAACATCTAGATGAATTCAGCACCCCGGAAAACCCCCAGGGCATCCAACTTATGCAGGATTAATGCTGTTATATGAGATTCTAAAAATTCTATCACGGATTCCGACAAATTCGTGCCTGATAAAACGATTTTTTCTGGACAAAATCATAGAAGTTTTAGACAACTCGAATAATATATATATCTTTATGCCCATCGTCTGATGCCCAGTCAAATTTCAAGATAGACGTCATCGTCTGATGCCCAATCAAATTTCAAATAATATATATCTTTAATTTTTATTTAATAAATTAATTTTATAAACTTTGTAAAACTTTAGGTTTTGTAAAAATTTGATTAGCATCATGGAGACTAATTGCTGCTACCGATAGCTATATATCCTGCTACACGGGACATAATAAATTGAATATAAATGTCATCGAATCTAAACACAAACCACAAACCATGTAATAGAGGATAAATCATAAAGGTTAATAACAAATTTATTACTTCGCAGTATTGTCTAAATGAAACTACTTGTCTTATTAGTAACCATTCCTGGGAAAAAAACCATTCTTGTGGCCAAAATTCAACAATCTCAAAATGTTAATACAATAAAAAAATAAAAAAAATTCAAAATTAGTTTGGAAAGTTAAGTTCTCTAATAAATTATAAATTATTTTTAATTACAAATTATATATATATTTTTAAAGTAATATTTAAAATTAAAATTGCTTTCATATTTTAATAGAAGATTTAAAAAACACAATTTAAAAAATCTTAATTGAATCATTGCTTAAACCAATTTAAAATGTTATTGGGAAGAATAATTATTTTATTAAATTTAGATGTCATGTTTATAATTTTATTAATATTAATAATAACTTTTTTTTTAATAATTTAATTAAAAATTAAAATAATAATACTAAATGATTTTAATAAATATTTTTTGGTTGTTGTAGTTCTCTTCTTTCGTGGCTTAGACCATTGGCAGTGGTGCAAGTCTTACCTCCAGAAGCCGGCGTTTCGAGACTGAAATCTGGTAAGCCTGGTGTTTCGTTCTCCACTATAAAAATAATTTTATTAACATAATATCATGTAACCCTGGCTTAACTCAAGTTTTTAACGATGTTGACAGGGCGTTTCGAGGTCTTCATCACCACCATAGGCGACGGTCCCCAAACCGGTAAGCAATAAACCGACTACGAGCTTCCTTTAATGCTGGTAAAAGAACCCAAGAGATTAGAAACTCTCAGTTGAGGTCTGCGAGGAAAGGTAAAGTCACCCAAGATTTGACCCAAGCCTTTATGTTTCACCTGCCCGAAAACTTGCGGTTCGAAGAGTACGAGTTCACATGGGTTGAGTAATTGTTCATACGCAGGAAAGACCTTTCGCAGAGGTAGAGGTCAAGAACAGTACAGATGCTGTCAGTAACACCATAACATTAATATGATCACCGAACTTTAGTTAAGTAACTTTTACCTTGTTCCACGCGCCATGATTAAGAACCGCTTACGACATCCCGCCGCCACCTCTTGGGGTACCCAATTCAAGAATTACGTCATCATTCTGAACCAATTACATTCAAGATAAATATTTTTTTATTAAAATGAGTTTAATAAATAAAATTGTTACTATATATAACTTTATAGATTAAAAAAAATGTGTATGTTGTAGGGTAGATTAATAGGGGTTGAGCAATTCATATATATCCTGCTGCGCATGACATAAAGAGAGAGAGAGAGAGAGAGAGAGAGAGAGAGAAGTGTGCACATGCTCTCAAAGAGTTTTTAATGTGCAAACTTAAAAAAAAAATATGAATTTATTTTTAAGAGGCAAAGATTTTTTGATGTGCAAAGTTCAAATAAAAGAAAATTGCTTCTCAATTCATTTTTTATGAATTTATTATAAATGGTTTGATTAATTTTGAAATCTCCTTTAAAAATATTTTTAAATAAAATTCTTTGAAATTATAAATGTTGGATTATAAATCTTTAAACAATGTTAAATGCAATTTTGTTTAACAAAATAAATCTATTGACCTCTTATTTTATTACTTGTTATATGATATAAATGTTTACTCTTAAATTTTTATGAATAACTTCACACACACACACACACACAGATATATAAAGGGATTAGCAACAAGGTATTTTTTAAGGATTATAAAATTATACTTAAGTGTAGTATTTTAGGCGATTAGTTTGGATTTAAAAAAACACATATATAGATTGGTAGGCGAATGTTAAATATGAAACATACAATTTATTACTAAAACTTGTAAATTTTGGCGAATATTATGATAAAAAAACATATTTAATGTAAATATAGGCGATATTAAGGACTAAAAATGACCAAATAACGAATTTATTTTTTGAAAAAAAACCCCAAAAATAGCCATTTGGTGAAATTTCGCCCCTAAAAATTTCCCTGATTAGCAATCACTCGGATGTATGAGGATATTGGTTGATCTTGACCCTGGAACTAGGGTTTAGAGTGATGGATCCCTCGGTTGCAAATTTTTCTTGTGGTTTGGTTTCTTGGAATTTTGAATTTGTTTCTTAGATTTCGTGGAGTCCATTTCTTCTCACAAAGAACTTGGTACCAACCATGGAAAAAAACTGGGAATCAGGTTTTTTTCTTAGCTTAAAAGTTTTCTATTTTGTATTGTCTAGCTACCAAAAAAAATTTGTAGTTGTTTTTGTTTTTCGGGCTTTTGGGTTTTGGGGGGTTTCTCGAGCTCATTTTAGTGGTGGCTTTGATCGGGGTTTTTTATCACTTCGCTGGAGGCTTTTTTTGTCTTTTACGGTTGGATGATGGGAAGTGATCTGGCTTAGTGTGATGGGTAGGTGGAAAGGAAAATTGATGTCAATAAAAGGCCTGACAATTCGCCAGGTGGGCCTTTGTCGAATGTCACGTCTACCCATTGTCTGAAACAGGTGGGAGAAGGGTCTATTAGTGAGCAAGATGTTGCCTTCATCAATTATCTTTCTCTGGTGAAGAGTGGTTCGAAGTAGGGGTTAGGTTTTCATCCGGTGAAGAACGACAATGGTGTTGATATTGGCCTCGATAGAAACAAGACTTTTGTGGTAGATGCAGGGGGTGATAAGGGGTTGAAGGCATTGGAGTATAACTCTCTTCCCTTCATGTGAAACAAGGAGCTTCGAAATCAATGTTGATAAGAGATTTTTTAACCCCTAATCTTGTGTCACCTTTGAAGACAGGTGATATAACGGGCTGTGAAATTTCAAAGCAAATTGAGAAGGGTGATAAGGGTTTGATGGATATTACTAGGGTTTCTGGCAATGGGTGTTTTGATGCTGATAAGCTCTGTGATAAGTCGAAGCTTCTGGAAGCTGAGAGGTATTTGTCTGCAGGTGTAAATTGTAGTCATTCTTCTGGAGGTCTGCTTGGAGACAAGGCTAAGGAGAAGCATAAATTAAAAGCCCTCAAGGTTAAAGAAGTGGATAGCTTTATTCTCAAAAACGATGTTAATATTGACTGAGTAGCAGGTCTATGACAAAGGGATTTAATTGGAAGGCTTGAATACATTAAGATGAACCGTAACAAGATGATGGAGTGGATGTCAACAAATTCGAAGTTGTAGCTTGGTTACACACCTAAATTTCATATCCTATCGAATGGGTGGCTCTATTTTGTTTTTCTATCAAAAGAGAATGCACTTTCTATACTATCTCATTTCTCGGTGATAAAGAATGGCTCATTAATCCTTTGGTGCTAGCACATAAACTGTAATCCACCGAAGGAGAGGATTTTAAAGCGGCATTTGTGGTTGTTGTTACCTAGATTTCCACTCTAATTATGGACCAAGGATGTTTTTTTGGGTTTAGCTAACAATTTGGGTAAATTTATAGAATTAGATGAGAGGATGTTGTCTTTTGAAGACAAAGGGTTGTTTATGTGTTGGTAGAATTTGAGGTTTTTCAGGGGTTGCCGACACTTGTGGATATTGTTTGGGAAGATTCCAATTTTCAACAAAGATTGGACTATAAAGGCATGCCCTTCCATTGTCATATTTGTAGAGAAACAAGACACCTTCGCTCCAAATGTCCTTGATTAGCAGTTGGAAGGTAAGGATTTAGTCCTCATTCGGGCTTGAAATATAGTGGAGAGGTTTCTACTCCTTCGTATAGAAGAAAGGAGGATGTGATGTTCGGGTCAAATAGTTTCCTTTGAGGCTCCTTGGCCTCTAAGGGGCAGAGGGATTCGAAAGTGAAGGGGACTATTGGTGATGTTGATGCCTCGAGAACTGAAGCCTTCTCAAATCCTGATTCGGTCGGTGATCCAACATCACTTCCTCAAGGATTTGAAGTGGAAGATTTAGGTA
This sequence comes from Larix kaempferi, assembly GCA_027924585.1. Classification (NCBI taxonomy): domain Eukaryota; kingdom Viridiplantae; phylum Streptophyta; class Pinopsida; order Pinales; family Pinaceae; genus Larix; species Larix kaempferi. Next base: position 13,890,628 of record BSBM01000099.1, read on the forward strand.
TGTCACCAATGTAGACCCCTACTGGTTATGAATATTTGTCCTCGGTTGAATTACAATTTAATAAATTTGTGGAAAAGAGTCATAGGAAATCCTTGTCAACTAGGGTTTTTAGAAATGATTTTGAGTTTGGGTCAAATGACAATGAATTGGTACAGTCTTCCATTTTAATTTGTCACGTTTTTGAAGTAAACCTGGCCCTAAATAAAAAAAACCATAAGGTTGTTTTGGTGGATGATATCCCTTCTTCTTCGCTAGGTGAAACAATGATTAATGAACAATTAGAGGAGGGGATGTTTGATTTGAATGATGAGGTTGTGTTTACTTCTGATTTTCCTCCTTTAGGGTCTTCCAAAGTTCCTGGTGGTTCTGATTTAATTATTGGGGATTGTGAGAAAATGTCCCCCTCTTATAAAGAGATTGTCAATGAATCTCCCATGACTGTGTATGTTTCTAAACCTTCTGATAAACCTGGAGTTTCTCTCATTAATTATATTCCCCATCAAAATGTCACAATTAGGAACAATAGCAAAAAGAAAAGAGGTATGGGAGTCAGCGGGGAGCATAATTTTGTTCCTGTGACTCCAAGGGAATATATTCCCTTATCTTCTAGACTTTTGGAAGTGGATGTGTTACCTAATTCTGAAGGATATGTATCTGAACCTGAGGCCCTTAGAGCTAGTTTGACCCCTTTAGGAGGTGATTAATGCTTATTTTATCCTTTAATACTAGGGGCCTAGGGTGAGGCCCAATATTCAGAGCCCTTAAAAGGTTTTTTGAAACCATTAAATCATATATAATTTTAATTTAAGAAACCATGTTATCAGGTGTTAAGGATTTTGAATACTTCTTAAATATTTTCCCAGGTTGGGAGGTTTGTGCTTCATATGCCATTGGTCTTTCTGGTGGGTTATTGGATATATGGAATCCAACCATGGTTTGTTTATGTCCTTATAAGACTTGTGTTGGTATTTTGATGGTAGAGAAAGTTAAGGGATTTGATCAAGAGATTAAGATTTTAAACTACTATGGCCCTAACAAAGATATGGATTCTTTTTGGGACAATGTTGACAAAAGTGGGATTTTGAGTGAGAAAAATCCAGTGGTTGTTGGAGACCTAAACCTAACATTACATTCTAATCAGATTTGGGGCCTTCACTCTAAGTTAGATCCTATATCAATTTTTTTTCAAAATTTATTCTTAAGACAAATTATTGGATGTTGTTCCCAACAAGATGTGTCCTACTTGGCATAATAGGAGAATAGGCAGGGATGGTTTAGGTAAAATATTGGATAGATATTTGTTATCTAGGTCTTTGGTCAATATTTGTGAGAAATACATATCCAACCATTCCTAGCTCAAGGATGATGAGTTTTGTATAATTGTTATATCTTCTTGGAGGGATTTTGCATGTCCTGATGGATTAGATGCCATGGAGAAATTAACTATAAAATTAAAAACTTTGAAGAGTGTTGTGTGTAAATGGATCAAGAACAAGGAACTTATTCCCAAAGCAGAGCTATGTGATATTAAAGAAAGGATTAATAGCATTCTTGTAGATAATATTTCTGTTTCTTTCTCTTAGGAGGAGAAGTCAAGATTGGTTGAGCTTGAAAACATAAAATACCATCTTCTTAAAATGGAAGAGGAGGCTTAGAGACTGAACAGTAGGGCAGTCTGGATTGCAAAAGGGGGTAATAATTCTAAATTATTCCATAAATTTGCAAGCTTCAGAAAAATCAAAATTCCATTTGGGAACTTATGAATTAAGAGGGGGATTTGGTTTCTTCTCAAAGGGATTTTCAAAAGGTTGTTACTATTTTTTTTGCTAAGCATTTTAAGGATTCAGGAAACCCTTATATTGAGGCTTAGATGAAGGTTATTAATCATTATCCTTCTCTATTTTCCAAAGAATAAGGATTGCAGACTAGGATACATGTTTCCTTAGAAGAAACTAAAAGGGTGCTCTCTTAGTTTTCTAAGGACAAAAGTCTTAGGCCAGATGGGTGGGTAGTGGAAATTTTCCTCTTTCTTTTTGATATTATGGGAAAGGATCTATTGGATGTATTGGATATTTCTATAATTTAGGGCCATATATTAGGAGCTTTAAATTCTACTTTTATCCCCCTTATTCCTAAATGTGATAAACCCAAGTCTTTCTCGAATTTCAAACCTATCTCCCTTTGCAATTTGGTGTATAAATTGGTGACCAAAATGATTTCTAGTAGAATTAAGCCCAAATTAGCAGAGGTGGTTTCAAAAGAACAGTTTGGGTTCCTTGCTAACAGACAGATATTGGATTCTATTGATGTTTCTAAGGAGTGCCTCCATTCTATAAAGGTCAAAAATCTTATTGCCCTCATCCTAAAAATGGATCTATCTAAAGCTTATGACAAGGTTAATTGGGTATTTCTCAAATTGGTTTTGTTGCAAGTTGGACTCCCTATTGAAGTCACCAATTGGATAATGGCATGTGTTTCTACAACATGCTTTGTAGTCCTTGTTAATGGTTCTCCCACAAACTTCTTTAATAGTTATAGAGGACTTAGATAGGGGTGTCCTGTTTTGCTTTTCCTTCTGGCTATTGAAGGGGTTAGTAGGATGATTACTAATGTTAAAGGGAAGGGCAAATTGTCATGCATTAAAATTTCACCTGCTTTGTATATCACTCATTTGTTATTTATAGATGGTGTGATATTCTTTGGTAAGGGATATGTGGATGAGTGGAACACATTTTATGAGATTATTATGTTGTTTTGTGTTTCTATAGGTATGGAAGTGAGCATTGAAAAGTCAAATTTATTCAAGTTTAATACCAGTGAGGAAATTGTAGCAGAAATCAGTTCCTTGTTCCCTTATAAAGTGGAAAGTATTGAAACAGGGCTCAAGTATCTTGGCTATGGTTTGAAACCAAATAGCAATAAAGTTGGGGACTGGTTATGGATGGTGAAAAAGTTTGAAAAAAGTGTTGAGTGGATAACTCCCGAATGCCTTCTCCATTAGTTAATATGCTTATTTATACATTGGCCAAATGTCTCTTGGACTTCGGATTCCAGATATCTATTGGAGTCCCTATGACTCCTCATCTTCCCCTCATCGAATTGATTATTATATTTACATTATTTACAATTTGTGTGGAATCATAATCCCGAAGGATTATATTTCCAACATTCCCCCTCTTGATCCGAAGGGGTGTTTGTGAGTCCATGCATGGTTCTAAACTTTTCAAACTTTTCTCGTCCAAGTGCTTTGGTGAAGATGTCTCCAATTTGCTCATTCGTGGAACAATGTCGTAAATGGATTGTCTTGGCCTCTACATGATGTCGAATCAAATGGTAGTTTATGTTGATGTGCTTGGTTCGATCATGGAAACTGAGATTCTTGTCCAAGTTGATTGTAGAAGTGTTGTCGATTAATAAAGGAGTGGAATTCTCTTGCTTCTCCTGCAAATATTCAAGTATCTTCCTAAGCCACATAATCTCTTTTGTTGCTTCTACAACAACCACATATTCTGCTTCTGTTGTTGAGTTTGCTGCAACTAACTATTTGTGTGATCTCCGGGAGACAGTTGTTGATCCAAGACTCATTGTGTATCCATAAGTGGACACTCCTATCTCTTTGTCACCATCGAAGTCTGAATCATAGTACACAATGAGTTTGAAGTCCTTGACCTTAGAGTACTTGAGTCCAAAGTCTTGAGTCCCTTTGAAGTATCTTGGAACTCTTTTTGCAGCATACCAGTGTCCTTCATAAGGTTTGTGCATGAACCTTGAAAGGGTACCAACAACATAAGAAATATCTGGTTTGATGGTGGTAAGGTAGATAAGGATTCCTACAAGCTGTCAGTACTTGGTCACATCCTCAAATTATTTTCCTTCACTTGATGTGAGCTTCAACTTTTGTTCCATTGGAGTTGAAAGAGGGTTGCATTTTGTCATGCAAAATTTGTTAAACAATTCTCCAACATACTTATTCTAAGAGATGAATATGTACTTCTAATTTTGAGTTACTTCAATTCCTAAGTAGTAATGAAGATATCCCAGATTAGTCATTTCAAATCCTTTCTTCAAATCTTTTTTTATGGATGCTACATAACTTTCATTGTTCCCTGTCATCAAAAGGTCATATACATACACCACAAGAAACACAACAGATCTTACAACTTTCTTTACAAACAATGTTGCGTCATCAAGATTATAATGTTTGAAATTTAGCTTTAGAAGATGCTCGATTAGCTTTTCATACCATGCTCGAGGTGCTTGTTTAAGGCCATACAAGGACTTGACAAGTTTGCATACCATTTGTTCTTGTCTCTTCACAACAAAACCTTTTGACTAAGACATGAAGACATTTTCTTTCAAGTCTCCATTCAAGAAAGTTGTTCTTACATCCATTTTGTGTAGCTAAAGAGAGTAAGGTGTGGATGGTATCCCATTTTACTATGGGGGAGAATGTTTCTTCATAGTCAATTCCTTCTTTCTGTGCATAGCCTTTCGCCGTGAGCCTTGCTTTGTGCTTATCGAGTGAGCCATCTGATTTGTATTTGTTCTTGTATACCCACTTGTTTCCAATTGGTTTGGTTTCGACTGGAGGGTCAACCAGCTTCCAGGTTCCATTTTTCATGAGTGCGTCATACTCATTTTGCATGGCTTCTTCCCACTCATTACAAGTAGCATCCTATTCAAAGGAATTTGGTTCAAAGTTAGCAGATAAATTCAATTCACAGTCAATTGAGACATCCATGTCATCCCCCAAGTTATCTGCATCTCTTCCATCTTCTTGTCTGGTTGAGCTTCGTGTTCCCATCTTTCCAACTTCATCGGGATTGACACTTTCAAGTGTCTTTGTGACCCATTTCAGAATCCTTCTTGATGGCCTAGGTTGATCAGTTGGTGGTGCTTCATTCTTTTTAACGTTCAATCTTCCAATCCTCTCAATCACATCATCCAGTTGAGTCTCTTGTTTAGGTGAAGTGGCAGGAACTTCTTCTTCATGAGTTTCTTCATGAAGGGGTGTTGGTGCTTCAAAAGGAAATTCCATAGATTGATCCAAGATAGTGATCCTCCCTTCAAGATGTGGAATTTAATTATCAAATTCATAAAATGTCTTTAGATGGGAAAATATCTCCAGACGATCAAGCTGTCTTTCAATAGACTGGTCATTTTTATTAGTTTCAATAAAAATGACATCTCTGGAAACAACAAGCTTCTTGTTTACCTCATCACAAAGATGATATGCCTTAGAGGTTTATGAGTACCTCAAGAAAATGTATCTTCGACTTCTAGCATCAATCTTGTTTCTTTGCTCCTTTGGTATCAAAGCATAGTAAATGGCAACAAAAACCTTGAGATTCCTAACCGAAGGATGGTGGCCAAACCGGATTTCATGTGGAGTCTTGTCTTCAATAGCAGGAAATGGACTCCTATTTCTCAAATATATTGCACATAATACTGCATCACCTCAAAAAATCAGTTTCACATTCTTGAAAAACATCATTGAGCATGCCATATTCATTAAGGTTCTATTCATCTTTTTCGCCACACTGTTTTGTTGAAGATTGTAGGGAACCAAAGTTTGATGTGTAATCCCATGTTTACAAAGACAGTCTTCTAAAGCATTAAATGTGTATTCTTTACATTATCAGGACGAAATGTACCAATATGAGCTTGTGCTTGATTTTCCATCCATGCATGAAATTTGTTGAATGTTTGAAAAGCTTCAGACTTTGTCTTCAATAAGTATACTCAATACATTCTAGTATAGTCATCAACAAAGGTCATGAGGTACTTATTACCATTTGCAGAACAAATTGGAATGGGGCCACATAAATCCGAGTGAACCAACTCTAACTTTCTACATGCTCTTAATTTAGACTCTTGGAATGGCTACTTACTATGTTTTCCTAGTATGCATGCATCACATTTGTTATTTTGCTTCGGAATGGTGGGAAAACCAAACACACCATTCTTTCTTAACAAACGAAGACTATTATAATTCAAATGGCCAAATCTAGTGTGCCATAACAAATTTGATGACATATTACCTTCTTCATGCTAAGAGAGGTAGGAAAAGTTTTGAACTCTTGCAGAAGAGCCCCTCAACTTCAACAACTTTCCATCTTTATATCCGGTCATGATGACCTTTTTTTCAGAGGACTTCCTTATCTCTACAATTCCATCGAACATGTGGATGCAAGGGCCTTGCTATTGAATATGCACTAAGGACAACAAGATTCTATGCAACTCTGGAAGATAGAGAACATTCTTTAACACAAAGTCAGGGAATCCAAGCAGCTTGAGCCTGATTGAGCCAATTCCCTTTGGTTTGAAGCTAGATTTGTCTGCAAAGTACACTATGCCATCTACCATGTTATTCAATTCTTCAAAACAGTCTTTCCTAAAATTCATGTGGGAAGTTGCACTAGTATCAAGCATCTAACAATCTTTGTAAGATGAAAGAGAAGTTATTTCATTAATTCCAATATTACAATGTGCAACAATACAATGAGCAGAATTGGGGGCTTTACCAGCCTCTTCAATATTATTTTTGTCTTCTTTTTTCTAGTTATGTCTTCCTATGATGGAGTCCCAAGGAGCCCAACACTAATATGCTTCATGTCCAGTCTTCCCACAACACTTGCACTCCAGTTTTGATCTTTTTCTTAAGCTGTTTCCGCCCCCTCTGCCTCTAAAATTTCTTCTTCCTTGTCCTCTCTTGCTGCTTTCTCTATTGGAAGGGTCTTTGGACTGGTTCTTTGCTTTCTGAGCAAAGCAAAGAGATTCTCCAGGATGCTCACTTGTCTTCTTTCCAAAGGCTTTCTCTCTGTCTGTAATGTTCTCCACCAAAGTGTCAAAGGTGAGCAAAGGTGAGATCTTTGAACTTGTCACTTGCTTAAAGAGACTCAAGATAGTTGGAGTAAGCAGGATAGACGGACTTGAAAAATGTTGCAACTGGAAGGTCTTGTTTCATACTAGAGGTTTGAATCTTGTGCATGATTGCTCTGATCTCATATGCAACCAACATAGGATCACTATCCTTTACTTCCAGACTAAATAATGTTAACATTAATTGAATCACTTCCATTTCAGAATGTGAGTCATACAAGTCTTTTAATGTCTTCAATGCTTCAAAACAGGATTTTGCAGGCAGTATGTGTTGGCTCACCTCTTCACTGACTGTAGAATTGATCATTGCTAAAGCTTTCTTGTCTCTAGTCTACTAGATAGCAAGTTCTTTCTCTAATGTTGGAGGCTTTGGATCAGAACTCAAGATCGTGCCTTCATCTGTGTGAATGGTTTTTCCTTCACATATGCCATCCCACAAGTCATTGTAGACGAACGTAACTTTAATCTTCCTTGACCGTTCTGAATAGGCGTCCTTACTAGTAAGGATAACACCAAATATTGATGTCAATGAGTGCAACTTGAACCTCCAACTTTAAACAAAATATTGAAGAAAAGATGGGAAGGTGCAAGTCTAAATTCGTGCTCCCTTATTTACAGGTGCTCCCTTATTTACAGATTGTTTCTTACAAATTATACAACACTATCAACTTAATTATGCAGCGCTCTCAATTTAATTCTACAACTATTAATTTAATTTTGCAACACTCTTACATTTGATTTTATAGCTCAGTCCTATTACAGTGCTATACATAGAGAATTATATTCACCCTAATCTCCAGCTCAAAAATACATGGACAAATAATGAAATATGATACCGCTCTCAAACTAGATTGTAGCAGAACAATTTTACAACAATACAATTCTCAACACAATTTTCCAGCAGTACAAACTTGGTTTCGAGGAGGTCTCAGTCCTTCAATTGCAAGAATCACAACCTTCAAAGAGATTAGTTGCAGCTTCAATGGTTGAGGTCACCAAAATACATGGACAAATAATGAAATATGATACCGCTCTCAAACTAGATTGTAGCAGAACAATTTTACAACAATACAATTCTCAACACAATTTTCCAGCAGTACAAACTTGGTTTCGAGGAGGTCTCAGTCCTACAATTGCAAGAATCACAACCTTCAAAGAGATTAGTTGCAGCTTCAATGGTTGAGGTCATCAGGATTCAAAGGAAGGGCGTAGCTCAACCAAAGAGTCAAAGCTGCAACACTTGTTGTCGTTACAACATCAGTCGTAGTCGCAGCCTTCGCTTGTTGGATGAGAGGTCGCAACACATATATGGTGGAGGTTGAGCCTCTCTCACACCCCCACACCAAATCACATCACAAAAACGCAGCTCTAATTCACAAATTAGGGTTTCCAACGGTCACAAAACTTGCAGCAAAACCATTTTACCTTCACGCAACAACAAAAAAAGAGCACAATACTTCAAAATTTGCAGCACTCACGCTCAGTCTTTATATCACATTCCAACGGGATCCAATTGGCTCAGAATCACACAGCTTCATGAGAGAATGTACACTTAGCCCACACATAATGGAGTGAACACAACATTGGAGGTCGTGGCTCTTTTCACCATGAAAGAAGGCTTATGGAAAATCCCAAGGAGGAGGGCCGCAACATAAAAAATGGGGAACTCAATAGTCCTCACGATCATATGGAGGTCAAAGATTTTGTTTGTTGAATGAATGGTCGCAACTCCTTTTGTTGAATGATGTTGCACCCACACATTGAAGAGAAGAATCGCAAAGAAAAATAGTCACTTCATCGGCAGCTTCAATTACACGATCGGTTTCACACCACAATTATATCTCTCACACATTCCAACGCCAACACTAGTAGCAGTCGCGATACCAAAGAGAACATGGTGGGAGGATAGGGTATCGGTGCAATTCACAGTACTATACCATTTCAACGAAAGAGATGAATATCAAAATAACTTAGGGTTTTCACCGCAGAGATAGATCACAAAAATGTGCAGAGGATTGAAGGAGTAACGCCAGAAGCTTTAACTCTAGGCAGAGCGGACTAAGGAGTGTGCAGATGACACAGGGTAGGGAAAATGAGTGAGCAGTCTGGAAACCAGGAGGGTGCAGAGTGGCAGAATGCCAGAGCTCAGAACAACAGTAGTTACGGTAGACAACCGATACCACTATTATGTTTTTTTATACATTGGCCAAATGTCTCTTGGACTTTGGATTCAAGGAGATCTGCTGGAGTCCCTATGAATCGTCATCTTTCCTTTATTTAACTCACTATTATATTTACATTATTTACAATTTGGGTGTAATCATAATTTCGAAGGATTATATTTCCTGTAAGCATTATTGTTTATTGGTATTTACTTTTCAAAATTCCTCATACTATTCTTAACTTACTTAGAAGAAAGATGTTTCAATTTTTGTGGCTTGGTTTCATATAAGGATCATAAATTTCATTTGGTTAACTGGGAAAGACTGGCTCTTCCCAAATCACTGGGTGGATGGGATATTAAAAACTTAAGATGGTTCAATATGGCATTGTGCATGAAGAGTAAGTGGAGAGGGTTATTTGATACTAGATTGTGGAGTAGAGTACTCAAGGCAAAGCATCTTAGAGGGGTGTTTGTTCTTCAATGGTTCAGATCATCTGAAAATAATATTAGTGGTGTTTCTCTTATTGGTGATGTTGGTACATATATGTTGTTTGCTTCTTTATTGGAATATCTTGTTGAATTTGGGTTCTTCACATTAGCTCATATCAAGAGACCTATGTCGTTAAATCCTAGTAACTACCATTGGTTGCAAGGTGAAGACTTGGGGTTGCATGGGCACTGGGCTATTGAATGGAAGGAATATATTAAGCATCTCAACAAAGCATGTATTAAACTATAGAATGCTGAAGATAAACTTGTTTGGGGTTGGAATAGCAAATATGGCAGGTTACAACAAAGGATGCATATCATGCTATAGCTTTTTTTTAGGTGGAGAAAGAAACTAAATGGTGGTATACTAAGATTTGGAAGTGGCAACTTCCATTAATACTAAAACGTTTTCTTTGGTTGTGTTTAGAAAATTTCCTGATGACGTGGGACAATTTGGTTAAAAGAGGTTAGTAGGGGCCTAGCCTGTGTGTTCTCGGCAAGAAGGAAGGTGAAACTATTGATCATTTATTTATTTTTTGTCAATTTAGTAAATTGGTTTGGAAGGAAGTTTGTGAAGATTTAAATATCTCTCAGGTCTGGGGCACTTGCTACCTTGAAGATAGTCTTAAACAATGGCGTAAGTTGGTATTTCATTAGTTGTTGCCAAAATATGTTTGTTGGGATATCTGGAAGATGAGGAATATGGCTTTATTAAAAAATTTAAATCCTACTCCTAAAATCTGTAGTCTTAGAAGTATGATTTTATACGATGAATATCATCAGGGGAAGAGTCACAAGAGATATAAACCGTTGTAGGTGCCCTCTTTCAAATTCACCTCAGTAATTGTTTTTTTTTTAATGGTGCATGAATAAATGGTTATGGAGGTTGTGGTATGATCATGAATATCAATTAAGATTGTCACATTAATTTGAAGATGGGGTGTGGCCACAACACTAACACCAAAGCTAACCTCTTGGATTTATGGGGTTTGTTGCAATTTGCATGGCTCAATGATATTATATCCCTGCAAGTTTTTGGTGATTCTCAGGTAATCATTAAATGGGATTTGGGTATATGCAATCTAAAGGTTTTGCATTTGGCTCAATGGTGCAACAAGGTTCAGAATTTGATGACATAATTTTTTGGGTTAGTTCTCTGTCATATTTATAGGTGCTTTAACAATGAAGCTGATCTTCTATCGAAGAATGCTATGAAACTACCCTTTAGTACCTTATTGTTTGAAGAGATCATTGAAGTCTCAGTGGTCAACTCAGGCTCTGTTTTGATGATAGACCGATTATGTTTTTTGGCAGGATCCTAGTCCCATTTAATGATGTATATGATTGTTTCTAGCTACAGCTTTAGATGTCTGTTGGACATTTGTGTCACTTATGTTCTGTTTTTTGGCTTTTGCTAGGCAGTCTTGTTCTTGATTTGCTGCTTTCATGGGTGGTTGTACACACTTTTGGTTTTTTGGGATCATCCTTAGATAGGCTTTTGTGAAATACTTAACATCTGGTTAAGTTTAGTAGTGTAATTATATGAATAGTAAGGATTCCTTATGTTTTGTCTTATAGGCAACTCTGGAAGTTTTATGTTATCATTTTCTTTGATTCGTATGCATAGCAAGAAAGTGGTTTGTTTTCAGTATGAAAAAAAAAAGTTCACCCAAAACACTTTATACAATATTTTGTTAACCTAAAATTAGTGTGCTATTTATTTATGTGAATGTAAATTGATGAGTGATATAATTATTGGATGATATAATTATTGGATTTTCCTAAATTTTTATTCGATGAGCAAGAGCGAATGTCTCAAATTTCAAAATGGGTGATTAGTTTTCATCCAAATCCTAATTTAATAAAATTTATATTTTATTAACGTCGCAAATTTCAAAATGGGCAATTAGTTTTCATCCCAATCCTAATTTAATAAAATTTATATTTTTATTTGAGTTAAAATAATTACACTTACAAAATATATATATTTTGAAAGTTTTTTTAAAAGTTTATAATAATTTTGAAAGTATATTTTGAGAGTTTTTTAAAAAGTTTATAATAATTTTGAAAGTATATTTTGGGAGTATTTTTAAAAGTTTATAATAATTTTGAAAGTGTCCGGTTAAGATGTAATTATGATCGATCGTATGTAATGCAATGCATTAGAATAATTTTGTAAAGTATAAAATTATATTTTTATAATTTAAATAAATGGTAAAGTATAAAATTATATGGTGTAATTTAAAAATTCTACATTAGAATAGATGAATTTTGTAGGCACAATTTTGAAAAAAATTGATTCAATTTACAATTGTGAAATTCTAAAATTTTGGGTGCCCCACAAGGTGTTTAATCCATTTTTATCATAAAAAATCTCAATAAAACATAACTAAATTTCAATTTTGCAAAATTAAAAAAAAGCCAAACTAAATGTTCGTACAATCCAAATCGTCCAATTTCAAGACAACTCCAAATTATATTTTTATAATTTAAAATAATTATGTTTAGGAATTTTTTGCGAAGAAATTGAATGATGCTTTTTAATATTTTTGTATAATACTTTTAATAAATTTACTTACATAAAATAGTGCATTTAATTTAGATGAATTTAAATTTGGTATAAATGTTTGTAAACATTAATCATTTAAATTTAAGTGATTTTAATAGTAATTTGTCAATTCTAAACAATATATGAGAAAAATTTTGTAATATGCACGATTCAAGTAGAAGTAGAAATATGGCATATTTTCCTTTTAACTATTTTTTTAAAAAGTAGAACTAGAAATATGGCATATTCTTCTTTTTAATCTTTTAAACTATTTTTTTTCATACGAAAAAAATTAACTCAAAATTAGAGTTAGGATTTAACCACTCAAATTATGACCAAATAATTATATACATATTAAAAATGCAAAATAATTAATTTTATTTGTATTATTATAATAACATGTAAAACTAAAAAACAACATAATTTATTAAAACACAATAACAATAAGTGTAATATAATTTTTACTTTGACCATACATAACATAAAAAACCTAAAACCACATATAGAAACCCACATATATAAAGTGGAATATAATCATGAGTAGGAAGAAAATTATTACCCACTTGTAGTATTACAAACGGCATCATTGGTATATTTTGTTATGTTATTTTGCAACTTTAATTGTATGTGGTGTTTTTTTTGGTTGTTTGGTTATGTTATTTTGTAATTTTAATGGTTTTATTTTACTTTAATCAGTCTAGATCTAAATCCTAGGCTTTATCAAGTGTCGAGAGGGATCAAATCTCCTGAGGTGCAAACCTCTCCTCAAAAAGCTCATTGAGTGTAATAACTGAGAAGAGGTTTGCACCTCGGGAGATTTGATCCCTCTCGGTGCTTGATAGAGCCTAGGATTTGGATCTAGGCTGGTTTTAGTCGTGGGCGGTAACACAAAACTGGAGTTTGATCAGCATTGTAAGGAACAGGTTAAGTTGAGAACACAGATACATAAGTTAAGTTGATCAGCATTGATGCACCGGTCCATAGGTTTGATGTGAGATTATCCTTGCTCTTATGGCTATAAGTAATTCAAGTTACAACCCTTCTTCATCTCCTTCCAGAGAATAGTTACTTCTTACATATGTAGAAATACTGGTCGCAATGGGACAATTAGGCTTCTTATTAAACGCTTGTTATGACAGTTTACACCGTCATTTGTCGCAAACAAATGTATCACCTTATCGAAGGACTTTTTCATTGAAGCATGTAAGGAAGTATCTGTATCGCCTTATCAAAGGACTTTTTCTTTGTTCATCTTGTTCTTCTGCTGTCAATTCGTCTAACTTTCTTTTTTGATATTCTTTTTGTCGATTTGCGTTTCCTTTTCGTCATTCTTCTCGTTCTTCTGCTGTCATTTTGTCCAACTTTCTTTTTATGTATTCTTCTTGTTCTTTTGTTGTCATTTATGCATCTATGAAATCAACACTAAAATTTATGCATCCATGAAATCTACACTGAAATCTATGAATCCATGCATTAACAACTACACTAAAATTTATGCAAGAATAAAACACCATACACTGAAATCTATGCAAGGATAAAACTCACTGTACATGATAAAACTCTTTGTCGGTCAATGTTTTGTTTTTTGTTCTTCTCATTCTTCTACTATCAATTCGTCTAACTTTCTTTTTCGATATTATTTTTGCTGATCTGCATTTCGTTTTTGTTGTTCTTCTCGTTCTTCTGCTGCCATTTCGTCTAACTTTCTTTTTCGATATTCTTTTTGTTGATCTGTTTTTCGTTTCCTGTATTCTTCTCGTTCTTTTGCTGTCATTTATGCATCTATGAAATCCACACTAAAATTTATGCATCCATGAAATCTACACTGAAATCTATGCATCCATGCATTAACAGCTACACTGAAATTTATGCAAGAATAAAACACCATACACTGAAATCTATGCAAGGATAAAACTCACTGTTCATGATAATGCTCTTTGTCGGTCAATGTTTCGTTTACTTTGTTCTTCTGTTGTCATTTCGTGCAACTTTCTTTTTCGATATACTGAGAGTCGATGCATTGACTACAAAATGAAATTCAACAATGCAATGTCAAATCCACATAGACTATGTTTCAACATGTATTACTCAACGAAATTATGCTTCCATGGTTAATAATTTCCAATGAAATTATGCTTCTATGCTCTTTGTCGGTCAATGTTTCGTTTTCTTTGTTCTTCTCATTCTTCTGTTGTCATTTCGTCCAACTTTCTTTTTCGATATTCTTTTTGTTGATTTGCTTTTCGTTTCAAGTCTTCTTCTCGTTCTTTTGCTGTCATTTCGTTAGATTTTCTTCCTTGATTTTTGACATTCTGTATCTTTTGGTCTTCTCCTGTTTGTCTCATAGCATCTTGCGCATGCACATCTTCCATTTCTAGTTCAGATTCTATATCAAAAATGTCAAGCATTAACATATACACTGAAATCTATGCAAGGATAAAACACCATACACTGAAATCTATGCAAGTATAAAACTCAATTTACATGATTATGAAATTCACTATATTTTAAAAAAAAAGGTGATCTGGGAGGATCGAACCTTGGACCTCACGCCCGTAATACCAACACCCTTACCACTATACCACAAGTAGTTCTTATTTTACGTAGTAAATAACTTATATATAGACAAGAATATTATTGAATTTGGAGAAAATGGGGGAAGGGTGGATCAAGAGGGTTTGACCCCGTGACCTACCTATAACCACCACAATGTGTTACCATTGGGATACACCTAATTGTTTGGAATGTAAACAATAAGATCCAAATCCTAGGCTCTATCAAGTGCCGAGAGGGATCAAATCTCCGGAGGTGCAAACCTCTCCTTGAATAGCTCCTTGAGTGCAATACTTGAGCCACCTAATCCTAAGCTCTAAAGTCTCTAGTTTAAGTCTCAAATTTACTTTTTACTTTGTATTATTCTTTTTTGTTTATGGCCGACACAATATTTATTACTTTTTACTTTGCATTATTTTGTTACTCAACAAACACAAACTGGACAAACACTCTAACGTCTCATATTTACTTTTTACTTTGTATTAAAAGTAAAAAGTAAAGTCTCTAGTTTAAGTCTCATATTTACTTTTTACTTTGTATTATTCTTTTTTGTTTATGGCCGACATAATATTTATTACTTTTTACTTTGTATTATTATTTTTTGTTTACTTTGTATTATTTTGTTACTCGACAAACTCGACAAACACTCGACATATGTTACAAGATTTCCTTCATACTGGACTGTAGAGCGCCTCTCAGCGCAATAATATATTTATAACTTTGAATCGGGATTTATTAAATTTAAATTTAAATCTAAATTATATAAATTTAAATTAAAAATTAAAAATTTAATTTAATTTAATTGAAAATTATATTTAATTTTAATATAATATTAAATTTAAATTAAATAAAATTAAAATTATATTAAAATATAATTTTGTTTTAATATGAGGGTGCAAGCTACGTGGAGGGAGGAGGGTGACGCAGGGAGGGAGGGGGGTGGCGCAGGGAGGGAGGAGGGTGCAGGCGGCGTGAAGGGAGGAGCATTGCACAAGGCTGGATGGAGGAGGTGCACAGGGAGGCAGCGTGGAGGGTGGAGGAGCTGGGAGGGAGGAGCGGGGAGGGCCTGGGAGGGAGGCAACGTGGAGGAGCTGGGAGGGAGGCAGTGTGGAGGAGTGGAGAGGAGGTGGGAGGGGGAGGCAGCGTGGAGGAGGTGGGAGGGAGGAGCTGTGCAGGGAGGCAATGTGGAGGGTGCAGGCAGCATGGGAGGGAGGAAGCGTGGAGGGAGGAGGTGGGAGGGAGGAGCTGTGCAGTAAAAAATAATTACAGAGGTTTAATTCTTTAAAATTAAAAAAATAATGACAGAGGAGCTCTTATTACTTTTGGTCGACAAAATATTAATTACTTTTTATTACATTTTATTATTTTTTACGTTTTATTAGATGTAACGTTACAAGATCTCCCTCATATTATTACTTTTTATGTTTTATTAGATGTAATGTTACATGTACGTTATAAGATCTCCCTCATATTATTTCTTTTTATGTTTTATTAGATGTAACGTTACAAGACCTCCCTCATATTATTACTTTTTACGTTTTATTAGATGTAACATTACAAGATCTCCCTCATATTATCACTTTTTACGTTTTATTAGCTGTAATGTTACTCCACACACGTTACAAGATCTCCCTCATACTGGGCTGTAGAGCGCCTTTCGACACAATTAACAAATATGTATATTTAATTAAAGCTTGTTTAAATTTTTGTAATTTAAATATTTTACAAATTGTTTTTTAATTTAGACGAGTGTAATTGTAAATATTAATTATTAATATTACAAAATTATATAATAATAAGAATATTTGAGAATCTTATATTTTTCGACAATAAAAATAAAAAAATTAATATATATATATTATATATATATATATATACATATATATATATATATATATATATATATATATATATATATACATATATATATATATATATATATATATATATATATATATATACATTCTTAATTAAAATATTATATCATATTAACATGCTCCTCCCCCCCATATATATATATATATATATATATATATTCTTCATTAAAATATTATATCATATTAACATGCTCCTCCACCCCCCCACCACACACACACACATATATATTCTCTTAATTAAAACATTAGATCATATTAACATGCTCCCATGTATATCCATATTTTAGTACATTTTGAATCAAGGATAATTTTAAGGGCTAAATTTAGTCTATGGGCTATTTTTCCATTTTTTTTTTCCAAAAAAAGATTAGTCAAATTTTCATTTTTTGAAGCCCCATTTTGCTCAATTTTGATGGGGTAAACTTTTTTCACTTTAAAATTCGCCAAATTATTATATAAACTATATAAAATCCTTAGAAATTGAAATAATTTTAGAAAAATATCGCAAAATATTTTATAGTTGATATTTTAAGAATTGGTAAGATTTGTCAAGGTTTATACACTTTTAAATAAGTATGGGTCCTTAAAATTATCCATGTTTTGAATGTAGAGGGGTACATATATAATAACAAGAGCCACGTGGTGGCAATGTCCTCGACATTCCCATTGCCATGTGTTGTTGGGAGATAGGAAATGCTGTAGGAGGAGTAAGAAGATATTGTCATGTTCCATTGTTGATAGGTTAATGGGAGACACAGTCAT
Source organism: Larix kaempferi (assembly GCA_027924585.1). Taxonomy (NCBI): domain Eukaryota; kingdom Viridiplantae; phylum Streptophyta; class Pinopsida; order Pinales; family Pinaceae; genus Larix; species Larix kaempferi. Next base: position 13,907,903 of record BSBM01000099.1, read on the forward strand.
GAATAAGCCTTCCATAAAGGAGAATTAACCAAACATACATAAATTATCCTAAAAAGGAATTTTATATATGTCTTCCATGATATATCTAGGTCGGGCAATGATAGAATCTTATGCATGTGTGAGGGAAGAAGGGCCAAAGACTATCATAACTCACTGGCTGCATTAATGGCAAGATTGAAAAATATTTATGAAAAATGATGTGGGGGGCGGGGCACTTATCTCCTTGTCAAGATAATAATAGGTAGAATCTTTAAGAATCCATCATCATCATTATTTTTCAAAGGAAGAAACTATTGAAGGTTTGTGTGATTAATTACCAATTGTTTCTTTTTACTGATAAACAACATATGATAACAAAAATTTATAAAGTAGATGTTGGATACATATGTCATACATCTCATTTGAAACTCTTACCATTGACTAATTGTCCCAATGATGAATCCATCTAAGGATTTGAAACGTTGACTAAAAAATGGCAACTGTGGATACTCCGGAAACCTGCTCTTCAGGGTATAAAAATGTTATGAAGAAAATTGTACTTACAATATTTAGGGACATGAGAGGGAGTTATCTTATTGGAAAGGTGTATTGGAAGGAGGTATTAACAATAAATATTTGGAGGTAGAAACAAAATTAGATTATTCTTTAATATCCCATGAACGCATGCGCTATGCCATAGGTTTACTTATTAAATCCCTTGTCGGCCAATGCAACAACATAACCTATGGATGACACCAAGACATAGTTATATGTTATTTGACACTGACAAACACAATCCTTTCATTGACTTGTGAGAAATGTTTTGTTGTTACATTTTCGTTTATCTTAGTGTTGACCATCACCTTATCTCATATGTGACTGATTTTCAAACTCAGACTGGTTATTTGAAGTAGAACTAAAGTATGAATATCATTTTTTTTTTGTGGCTAGTGATACACTTTATTTTGACCATCGATTTGCATGTTGCTGTCATGGTCCTTTAGTATCCCTAGAACTAGCCCACACATGTATAATGGAGGCAAGGTGCATCACTTGGCAAATTAGATTACAAAATTCCATCAAAAGATCCAAGATAAGATATTCTAATGGTTGAAACTCCATCACAAGTCACACAAAGAAAGACTTAATAAGTTCACGGTAAACAGTTTCAATGTTGATCGATGCCTCTTACAAACCAAAGCATATGAATTAAGCATATTGGAACAAGACATGGAAAAATACAAGGTCAATATGCTAATGAAATTACAATAGGTTTCTAATGATGTAGTCATAGATGAGAGTCACTCTATTTGTTGACGAGGAAGAGGATGATCAATTATAAGTTGAGGGACCTTTCAACTAAGCAACTGACAAGGAAGAACAAACATTGTGCTTAGTTTTGCAAGAGAGTTTGTTATTGAAATAAGAATGGGCAAATAAAAAGTAGGTAGACTTGCGTTGAAAAGACTTGTCTTTATCAAGTAGTGTTATGAAAAATTGTTGCGCTGAGAGATGCTCTACAGCCCAGTATGAGGGATATCTTGTAACGTTTGTCGAGTAATGTTACACGAGTATGAGGGAGATGTTGTAATGTTTGTCGAGTAACGTTACACGAGTATGAGGGAGATCTTGTAACTTTTGTCGAGTAACGTTTGTCGACCATTAATAAAATGTGATAAAAAGTAAAAAGTAATAATATGAGGGAGATCTTGTAACTTTACGTGTAATGTTTGTCGATATTATTGTCGGCCATTAATAAACCTTTGTTGAGTAACCTTTGTCGAGTATGAGGGAGATTTTGTAACGTTTGTTCCTAACATGTCGGCCATAAAAACTATAAATATAAGAAGTAAAAATGATAAAGAAGTAGACAAAATATTAGAAATATAAGAAGTAAAAAAGATAAAGAATAGCTGACATAAAAAGTAAAAACATAAGAAATAAAAGAAAGAAGTAAGAAATATATTATAGTAGGCATAAGAAGTAAAAATTAAAGAAGTAAAATAAATATTATAGCCGACATAACAAATAGAAAAAACATAAGGGATTTGAACCTTAATAAAAAAAAATGGTTGCATTGATTTCAACAATGCATAAAACAAATATTAGAAATATAAGAAGTAAAAAAGATAAAGAATAGCTGACATAAAAAGTAGAAACATGGTTGCATTGATTTCAACAATGCATAAAACAAATATTAGAAATATAAGAAGTAAAAAAGATAAACAATAACTGACATAAAAAGTAGAAACATAAGAAATAAAAGAACGAAATAAAAATATATATATTATAATAGCCATAAGAAGTAGAAACAAAAGAAGTAAAATAAATACTATAGCCGACATAAGAAATATAAAAAATAGAAGGGATTTGAACCTTAAGCCCAATCATCTCACTACTTTTTTTTCAACGAAAAAATCACCTTCTTGCTATTCCGAAGGAATCAAGGAAAGCTAACAATGCACGGGAAATCTCAACAAACTTTCTCACATATCGTGGATGGTAGGTCGAACAAACCGTCAGCTGGTAATCCAAGCCAGAAGATGTCTCAACGGAATTGAACCTGGGTGGATGGAATGAAATCCATCTAACCCCACCAACGGGTCACCGTATCCTTGACATATCATCTCACAACTTACCAATAGACAACAAACAAATAGTCTCAAAAAACACAATATGCATATTGATTTGATTCGTTGCATTGATTTTAACAAATGCATTGTTTTTTATTGTTATTTACATCTGTAAATTGAATTAATCAATTTAATAAAAAAATGTTACAAAAAAATATATTATAGCCTACATAAAAACTAGAAATATAGGAAATAAAAAATATAAAGAAGTAAAAAATATTATAACTGACATCAAAATTAGAAACATGGTTACATTGATTTCAACAATGCATAAAACAAATATTAGAAATATAAGAAGTAGAAACATGCTTGCATTGATTTTTAAAAAAATTACTATAGCCGACATAAGAAATAGAAAAACAAAAGGAATTTGAATCGTAACAAAAAAACATGGTTTCATTGATTTCAACAATACATAAAACAAATATTAGAAATATAAGAAGTAAAAAACATAAAAAATAGCTTACATAAAAAGTAGAAACATGGTTGCATTGATTTCAACAATACGTAAAACAAATATTAGAAATATAAAAAATAAGTAGAAATATAAGAAATAAAATAAAGAAGTAAAAGATATATTATAGTAGACATATGAAGTAGAAATAAAAGAAGTAAAAAAAATTACTATAATTGACATAAGAAATAGAAAAAATAAAAGAGATTTGAACTTTAAGTCCAATCATTTCACTGCTTACCAATAGACAACAAACAAATGTTTTTAAAAAACACAAAATGTATGTTGATTTGATTAGTTGCATTAATTTCAACAATGCATTGTTTTTCTTTTTTACATGTATGCATTGAAGTCATCAATTTAATAAAAAAACATTGTTGCATTGATTTCAACAATGCATTGTTTAATAAACCGTAAACAAATGTTCTTAAAAAACACAAGACGCATATTAATTTAATTATTATTTTTTAACAGAAACAGAGGACTTTATATATATATATAAAAGGCTGTGCACAGCCATTCATTACAAAAATTGAGCCAACATTCTGCTTCAGAGAGAGGGAAATGTAGAATTTAAAAAGGATTGGGCCCTTAAAGTCTTTACTTCTTGTCTTCCTGAAAGTTCTGTTCATTTTACTGGGATATACCCTTACAAACTGTTTACATAATAATAGGAAAAAAAACATTTAGAAAGTGGAGTTCAAAGGGAACCTGTGAAGAGAACATTCACCAAAATTTCTAAGAAGAGAAATTATCTGTAATTCTGCTACAGAAAAGAGGCGGCCTCCAGCATTCCTTGATTGATTGATGGCGCTTCCTGAACATGACTGAACTGGGTTTTGCTGATGAAAACAGAGAGGTATTCTTTGATGTTGTCAACCTTCTCCAAAAGATCAATGGTATTCCTGTCTATATCATCCAGACGAGATTCTACACAAGAGAGGCAAGAGTGAATATACTTGAATTCCATATTCTGCTCTTTGTTTTGGTCCACAATGGAGCAAACGGCCGAGTACGTCCTGCTCAGATAAACCTTAATCTCTGAGGTAAGCTGACTGAGCATGGCAAGAGCTTGCCTAAACCCGTCCATGTTGCTGAGAGTCGAGCTGCTGTAGGGAGGTTCTTCTTCAAGAATTTGCAGAGGGTCGAGAGCAGAAACCAAGAGGCTCAACTGCTTGAGCTCTGGACCGAGGGAGAGAGAGTTAGACCGCTCCATGCTTCGAAACGAAGCCCAAATATCTCCCTGATGCATTAAATGCTTATGCGTGGGAGCTTTAATGCCCATGGTGGAGGCACATGGGCATTGTCGTGTCGATTGAAGGGGGACGCGGACAGGAGAGGCCGGGTGCCCACAACGGGGGGATCGTCCCCAATAGACCATAGGAAATGGGTTTAATCTCATTGTCCAACTTCTAAAGGGATAAACCTATACTCCAAAACTTTATTTTGCAATAATTGACCTTTTTCCAATGTGGCTCCTATGTTGGCAAGCTTGTCGGCTGTGGAATTAAGATTTCTGAGGACGTGGAAAAAAAGAGTGTCGGTGGGAAGAGGAAGGAGCTCGATTCTTTTTCAAAATCTTTAGCTCTTAGATCTTCTAAGGGAGCCATTCCTCATAGCTTGGATTACATGCCTGGAGTCTCCCAAGACCTGTAGCTTTTCCATGTTTAAGGTGGAAGCTATCTCAAGTGAATGATGCATCGCCAACCATTCTGCTTCATTATTAGTTCTTGAGCCTAATCCCCAGGAAAAGTCAGCAACTTTGTTTCCTCCAGGATAAAAAATAATCTCCCCCGCACCTGCCTCCCATGGGTTTCCTTTGGAAGCCCCATAAAAAAAGATTGTATATCTTTCTTGGCTTTTCCACCATTTGTTGAAGGTCTGTTTATCTTTTCTTATCTCCCATTCATGAAGGATAGGTGAACTTTTGGACTGAAGAGAACTCTCTTTTATAAAGTTTTGACACCACTGAAATTCGTGCCAACTTAAGGCTTCTTGTTGCTGGATTGCTATCCCCTTTGCTCTCAGAGATTCAGAGGTGAGAGATATGATTTTATTAGCTATTCTGTTCTCTGTCTTCCTTTTTTCTTCAAAAACTCTTTGATTTCTTTCCAACCATAGCTGCCAGCATATGTTCATCGGGAGGAGTTTTATGATTCTAGTAAAAGTTGGTTTGTTCTTTCTTCCTCCCTGAAGACCGTTGGTCCATTTTTCCATCATTTGCTGAATTCGCTTGGGAATTGAGATGACATTTGAGAGAGGGCCGAGAACCAAGTTCCAAACTTGTTTGGCATAGCTGCATTCAAGAAATAAATGCTGAGAACTTTCTTCTGCGTTTTGACATAAATGACATCTAGAGAGGCCTTCAATTCCACGGAGCTTTAGATTGTTTGCAGTCAGCTGCTTGTTATGTGCCAATATCCAATAAAAATAATTGATTTTTGGGATGCTGTCAGGGCTCCAAATTTTCTGCCAAATTTTTTGGGCTGGAGGATGAATTGAGGTGAGGAGATCGCACGGAGATTGTATCCAGCTTTGACCGTGTATCTTCCAGCTTTCCCCCATCCTCTAACATCCTTAACCCTGATGCTTATTGGGGATTTCCCATGCAATAACTGAAGGTAAACTTTGTAGCTTTCAGCTAGATTATCTGGTGGCTCCAAGATTTTCCAATCCTTCCACCTCCCTGTAGGCGTCCAGCTTGCCATATCTGCCAATTTCTGTATTCCTAATTCCTGAAGCCAGATCTTAACATTTTGAATTTCATGGATTTCCCCTGAGGGACAATCTCCATTAATGCTGTCCTTCCATATGTTAATTTTATTCCCATTGCCAGGAATCCAATACAAATTATCTTTTATTAGTCCTGCTGAAGAATGTATTAGCCTCCATATAGCGGTTCCTTTTTTCTCTTTCAAATTGTTCAGGCATCTTTGTCTGGATCCCCTAATATACTTTTTCCTAATGGCCTCCTTCCACCATTCTTTTTTACCTGTTATCATTCTCCAAGCTATTTTGGCTCCCAAAGCCTTGCTCATTATTGCTGGGTCTCGAATTCCCAATCCCCCTCTTTGGCATTTTTCTTTGACTATTTTCCAATTGACTAGATGAAATTTCTTGCCCTGTGTTTTCCCACCTTGCCAAAGGAACTTTCTGATTTCCAAACAAATTGAATTAGTAACAGAGATTGGAGCCAATAGAATGGCACCAATGAAGATTGGGATAGAGGAGAGAACGGATTTGATTAGAATAACTTTACTTGACAAATTTAGCCAGCGAGTCCCCCAAGAGTTTATTTTGCTTTTGATTTTTTCGAGAATGGGAAGCCAAGAGGAAGAAGTTGTTTTTTTGTGGGAAATTGGGATGCCCAAATACTTAAAGGAAGTCCAATCAAAGCAAGGTTTACAATCCAAAATATTGGCTAAATTCCTGAGATGAAGGTTGCTACAATTCCAGCTGTAGATATTGCATTTTTGACTGTTTGTTTTACCCCCAGACACCCCCAGGAAGAGGTCTAAGTTGAGTTTAAATCTGGAAGCAATAATGGGAGAGGCGCTGCCAAGCAAGATGGTATTGTCTGCAAACTGAGCATGATTTATAGGAGGGACATATTTGGTAATTACAATTCCAGGAAGAGAGCCAATGGCTTGAAGACTGTTTAATTTTCTGCTAGGTGAGTCTGCCCTGATAACAAAAAGACAAGGAGAGAGAGGACAGCCTTGCCTCAGTCCAAGAGACATGCGAAGAAAGGATGAGGGTCTGCCATTAACAAGGGGGGCAATCCAGGGAGAGCCGATGCAAGCTTTAATCCAGCTTATGAACTCTCGCTCAAAACCAAATTTTCCCATGACTGTGAAAAGAAAATCATGTCTAACTCTGTCAAATGCGTTTGCCATATCAAGCTTAATGACCGTACCTAAATCTTTCCTTTGAGTGCTTGAATGGATAGCTTCTTGTACTAGAAGGATGTTGTCATATATTTGGCGCCCAGCAATGAAACCTCCTTGATTTGGAGAGATGATTCGAGGAAGAAGACCCTTAATTCTATTAGCAATGACTTTTGTGAGGATTTTATAGGAGGAATTACAAAGAGAGATAGGCTGATATCTTCCTATAGAAAGAGGGTTTTTTTCCTTGGGGATTAAAGCAATGAAGGTGGAGTTGGTAGCTCCCCCAATTCTTTCTCTTTTCCTGGTCCAATTTAGCATTCTGATGAGGTCTTTTTTAAACCAGTGCCAACACTTTCTGTAGAAATTGGTTGTAAAGCCATCCGGGCTAGGAGCTTTATTCGGATGAAGAGACCATATTGCCTTTTTAACTTCACTTTCAGAGATTCGATCCATTAATCTTTTGTTATTAGCCTCAGAAATGAGATTGGGAATTTCCTTACTCATTTGATCCATGTATTCTTTGAGAACAATGTCATTGTTGCTATATAATTTTTCAAAATGGGCTTTGGCTTCTCTTAAAATAAGATCCTGTCCTTCTATTTTCGCTCCATCTTCCTTTGTGAGACTCTCGATGTTATTCTTCCTGTATCTCTCCTTATATTGAGCATGAAAAAATTTGGTGTTTCTGTCTCCTGCTTTTAACCAGAGACTCCTAGACTTTAATCTCCATTCTTCCTCGTCCTTTTTGGCTGCTTTCTGAATTTTTTCTTCAAGATCTTTTTCATCCTTGAGCATATCTTTAGTAACAGAATTGTGCTCCATTTTGAATTGATGTTTTTCTAAATCCTTTTGTAAATTTTCATGTTCCTCTCCAGGTTTTATGTAATTCTGCTTCACCCAGTTTTTTAACGTGCTTTTCACTAGCTTTAGCTTTGATTCCCAAATATAACCCGGAGATCCATGGATGAATTGCCCCCAAACGGCTATCACCTCTTCCATACAACTCTCATTTTCAAGCCAGGCAAGATTGAATCTAAAAGGGAGAGGACCTAGATTCTCGGGGGAGGAAAAAAATAATGATATGGGTCTATGATCGGAGACTGCAGAGGCAAGAATATTTGAATTTGGAAGCTTAGAACCAGAGAGTAAAGAAGTACTTATTAAAAACCTGTCTAATCTGGCTGTTATGTGGTTTGGTCCTATTCTTTTGTTATTCCAAGTAAAGGCGCCTTGCTTGGGTTTGATGTCGATAAGACTCCAAGTGGTCATCAAGTCTTCCATTCTTTCCCCATAAGGGTCTCTGACTTTGGACCCCCCTTTTCTCTCGACCGCTGAGATAGTGACATTGAAATCTCCAGCAAGAATGCAGGGGAGATCAACAAAACTGTGATTTAAACCTATTAGCTGGTTCCAAAAAAACTCCTCTACCCATAGACGGTGGGATCGTATATGTTTCCGACCCAAAATTTCCTGTTATTTGATATTTCTTTGAGTTCAATAAAAATCCAATGACAATTTGAAAAAGATGCATTACTTTTATACATACCCTTATCCCACCAGGTGATGAGTCCTCCAGAGGCTCCTGAGGCGCTCACAGCATTCCCTTCCTCGCTGGGCCAAACTTGTTTCATGAGATTGATACTATCCTCATCTTGCATTTTAGTCTCCTGGATCAGAAGAATTGATAATTTTTTCATTTTTTTAATTCTTTTTATTGCTTCTGCTTTTTGCTTTCCGCCTAATCCTCTGCAATTCTAGGAGACTATTTTCATTATTTCTTTGATGGTTGAGGACCTGCTTTGTCCTTCCTTTCCTCCTGTGCTCCTTGCTGCTGCTTCCCATTAGAGATTATTCTTACATGCTGATCCAGGCTGGTTTGCTTACCTGCCGCCTTTTCTCTAGCTGCTTCTTGTTCTCTTATTGTTTTATTGGATCTTCTTCCTCTTTTTACCATAGGTTCCTGTTCTTCATCTTTACTATCTGAAGTTTCTTCCTGAAAAAGTTTTGCTTTGGCTCTTGTTATTGATCCTCCTGAGTTTAATGATGATTCTATTTCTACAGTTGCGTGTTGATGCGCAGGATTGATGAGGTCCTCTTTTCTAGTGTCGGCTTGTTCCTCATTTTCTTGCTGCTCCTCTGTTTGCTTCTCTTTCTCCTGCTCCTCATCGCCTTTTTCTGTAGACAAAACTTGGAATTTGTTTATATTTTCTTTACTTTTCACGAGAGATTTGGAGGCTGCATTTGCATTGGACTTTCCCCTTTTTTTCCTTGTGACTTCATTCCATTCCCCTCCTTGGGTTTCCTCGTCTTCTGAAATTTTTCTTTTTGGGCATTACCTTGCAAAATGGCCGTATTCATGACAAGCCTTGCATTTGAATGGTATTTGCTCATAGTCAACTGTTTGTCTATGATTCCACCCGTCCATTGACAAGTCTATAGCTTCTGGTAACCCCTTTTCTATATCTACTTCGACACATATTCTTGCGCATGAAAACATTGGGGGTTTTGGTTCAGATTTATCTATGTATTTCCCTAACGAGTTCCCAATGGCTCGAAGATCTTCATCGTTCCAACAATGCAGAGAAAGATGAGGCAGTTTAACCCAAACTGGAACTGTTGTTGGGATGTCTTTCTCTGGGTCGAAGGAAAGGTCCCATTTGTTGAGATACATTCCTCTTGGCCCCATGAAGTAGGGGCCATTCCTGAAAATTAGATCTCGGTCCTCCTTTTTTTCGAAATAGAAAACAAAGAACCCCTTACCGCAAAAAACTTGTTGAACTTCCCCTTGGATTAAAGGTCGCCAGTTTTTATTAAGCCATGTTTCTATTGAGCAAGGCGATGGCCATAGACCTGTGAAATGGCCGACTAATCCCTTTTCAGCTAACGCCACGACCTTGCATTTTGAAGCTGTTGATGTCAGTTTGATCTGGGACATCCGTTTTTTTCACAAACTTGGAGTCATTCGGGGCAGACGATTTTGGATTAACTGGTTGAGAAGCAACCAACGTCCTGAAGAGATCCGAGATGAGGGGGCGAACTCCATCTGAAGCTGCACGCCCAGGTTCCGGGGGCGGATCCATGCCAAAAACTGTGAAACCCTGCTTACTTTCAGAAACCCTAATCGCTCAATTGCAATCCTTCATTTTCCACTTATACGTTTCACTTCAAAGAAGTTGTACAAATTTCCCCAAAAAAGCATATTAATTTAATTATTTGCATTGAATTCAACAATGCATTTTTTATTATTATTATTTACATCTATACATTGAATTCATCAATTTAATAAAAGGATGTTACAAAAAATATGTTATAGTTGACATAAAAACTAGAAATGTAAGAAGTAAAAAATATTATAACTCACATAAAAAGTAGAAACATAAAAAATAAAATATTATAGTACTCATAAGAAGTAGAAACAAAAAAAATAAAAAAAATACTATAGCCCACATAAAAAAAAATAGAAGGGATTTGAACCTTAAGTCAAATCATCTCACTACTTACCAATAGATAACAAACAAATGTTCTTAAAAAACACAAGATGTATGTTGATTTGATTAGTTGCATTGATTTCAACAATGCATTGTTTTTTTTTTACATGTATGCATTGAATTTATCATTTTAATAAAAATACATTGTTGCATTGATTTCAACAATGCATTGTTTAATAAACCACAAACAAATGTTCTTAAAAAACACAAGATGCATATTGATTTCAACAATGCATTTATTATTATTATTATTTACATCTATACATTGAATTAATCAATTTAATAAAAAAATGTTACAAAAAAATATATTATAGCCGACATAAAAACTAGAAATGTAAGAAGTAAAAAAATATTATAACTCGCATAAAAAGTAGAAATATAAGAAATAAAATATAAAATAAATAAAAATAAAATATCATAGTAGTCATAAAAAATAGAAACAAAAAAATAAAAATAAAATACTATAGCTCACACAAGAAATAGAAAAAATAGAAGGGATTTGAACCTTAAGTCCAATCATCTCACTACTTACCAATAGACAACAAACAAATGTTTTAAAAAAAAACAAGATGTATGTTGATATGATTAGTTACATTGATTTCAACAATGCATTGTTTTTGTTTTTTACATGTATGCATTTAATTTATCAATTTAATAAAAAAACATTATTGCATTGATTTCAACAATGCATTGTTTAATAAACCCCAAACAAATGTTCTTCAAAAACACAAGATGCATATTGATTTGATTCGTTGCATTGATTTCAACAATGCCAACCATAATAATAGTTAGATTTGATAATTAAATATAATTCCTAGGCAAAAGGGTTTTGAACCTTGGTCTCTAGGTTAACACAAGCCCAATAACCTTACTACTTACCTATAGACCACACACAAATGTTGTTAAATAATAGAAGATGCATATTTATTTGATTCGTTGCATTGATTTTAGAAATGCATATTTTGTTTTGTTTTTTACATGTATCTATTCAATTTATCAATTTAATAAAAAGTAAAAAATTTGCATTGACTTCAACAATGCATTGTTTTTTGTTATTTACATTTATACATTGAATTTATTTATTTAATAGAAAAACTATTTGCAATGATTTCAACATATTAAAATTTGTTTTCTCTATTTTAGGGTATATTGTGGAACCTCATGATAATATTGCAAATAATGAAGATATTGATGATAAAAAATAAAAGTATGGCAAATGTATAGAAGAGAAAGAGAAAAAGAATCATCAGAACATACAGAAGAACCTAGAAAACACGACCGTGAACTAAAGAGATCATGAAGAAGTGTTATTTGTGCAAAGGGATTCTCAAAAGCATGAATGAGAGATAATTTCAGGATTATATAGGAATCAGTATATAACTACTAATGAATATGACATACTTGGATACATGGAATGTGATAACAAGGAAAATTAGAACTCTAATTTTGTTGATATGGAAACTTCCAATCGTGCGCTATAGTTCATATCTAAAAACCGACAATGAAATGTCATTGTTCATAATAATCGTACTCAAAATTATTCAATTGAAATCTTAGCGGAGAAGCAAAGAAAATCATTTGAGATTATTCTTGAGCATTACAGAGGTGGGAACAATGAACCACTACGAATGATTATCCAAGGCACTGCAGGTACAAGAAAATCTTACTTGATTGGAGCTATTAGACTAACACTAGAAATTTAGTATTTTCCAGATAAGTCACCATTATTTATTTTGGCCCCAACCAGTGTTGCAAGGTTTAATATATCTACATCAACAGTGCAAAAAAAATGGGGATTAACATTGGAGAAGGAAACTATAAATATTGGAAACAAAGAACGACATGGACTTGCATTTACAACAATATCATGAGTAAAATGTCTGGATGGTCTTCCTCCTTTCACATATGATCGATACGAGAAGATGCCAAAGAAAGCAGGAGTGGAATCAAGAAAAAGGGAAGAAGAAATATCAAATTTGATCACATTGTAATATATTTGATCAAATCCCTTGAGGTGCAAACATTTGCTTTCCTTCACTTAAAAAAGATGCAAACCTTTGCTTTAACAATTTACTCAATTCTTAATACTTATTACTTACATTATCATAATCCTCATAATTCTATCTGTGTTTTCAACTTAACCTGTTCCTTACAATGCTGATCAAACTCCAGTTTTGTGTCACTGCCCATGACTGGAACCAGCCTAGATCCAAATCATAGGCTCTATAAAGCGCCAAGAGGGATCAAATCTCCCTAGGTGCAAACCTCTCCTCGAATAGATCCTTAAGTGCAATACCTGAGAAGAGGTTAGAACTTCGAGAGATTTGATCCCTCTCGGCGCTTGATAGAGCCTAGGATTTGGATCTAGGCTAGTATAGAATACAAGATCAATTTGAGGAGATGGAATCAGAACACTACAATTTGGTAGTCGAAATGCCTACATTAAAGGAATTAAAGAAGCATGTTCATGCATGTTGAGAAAGTTTATTAAAATGCAAGCACCAAGAACCACATTTGGTCATGCAAGAGGACACCGAAAACCATTTGACAATGACCAACATCAATTCCCATGAATGAAACATGCCAAATTTGATCAAACAAGTTGATGTAGCATGGAGGATACAAAGTGTTCAAGGGTTGAATAATGTTGTATGTGAACACCCCTCGTCTTTGTAGTTAGTTCCCTTAACCATTAGAGTAATTCTGCAATACAAATCGGTTGCTCCATTTTGACCATATCAAATAAGTTGGCATAAGAGGCAATGGATGAAAGATGACCTTATCAAGAGACCCTTTAGATATAAATAATGGTAATCATGGCAAGAATGGGTTACACACTATTGTTTATACTTTGTTGTTATGCAACTAGTGGATATTTTAATAAACATTGATTTACTCATTCAAAAATGGTTTTCTTATGAAGTGGTTTTCTATTATAAGTATTTAGGTCTCCATGGTGTGGATACACTGATTGTTATATATATGTTTAATTATTCCTTTAATATATTAAATGTTTAATTATATATATATATTATTTTCCAATTATTAAATATATTATTCAATGCTAAACCCACTAATTTAGTTAAAAAATTGATATGCTTGTTGTTGTTCCATATTAAAGTTTATTTAATACCCAACACAGTAAATATAAAAAGTTTTATGAGATGAAGTAAATTTCAATCCATATAATTGGAAACAAATTAGGTTAAATATTTATTATAATTTATAATTAAACCAATACTTCTTTATATTAATATTATCTTAAAAGTTGTTTGTAATGAAATTTGTTTATTTATTATTATTTCTTTAATTTACATATCTCAAAATTCATAAAATTGTCTTAGCAAACCATGTCTTAGGCACAATGGAAGTGCATACAACTTGCTCATTTGCAAATGCAATATCTATGTAAATGAGTGGGAACATATCACATTGAAATGGAAATTGGAAGGAATCTTAGAATTGACAGAAGTATTAAGATTTGTTTATGCTTATCTTGAGCTTCCTATTCCTACAGTTAAATGCCTCCCTCAACTCCTCCAAATATCTCAAGATCTCAACACCAGGCAACGCTTCTATTTCGTTACATCTGCTTATGTCCCATAGTCGAAGTGTTGCAAGACCAAATATCCCTCTGATTTCCTTCAAAGAAGAACATTCTTGCAAGTGTAGAGATACAAGTGTTGTTGGAAATGCTTCAACCTCCACCAGTTCATCACAAAACATGATGTTGAGTCGTTGAAGATTGGGGCAAAAACCCTGAGGAAATGATAATTATGTAATCCTTGTCCCATGCAGGTCGAGGTCTTGGAGTCGAAGTAAGTACATGCATTTGTCAAGAGAAGATTCCAACATTTTGTGTCCTTTCAATGCAGTGTGGAATGACATTTCAATTAGCGGACAATATGTCACACTCAAAATTTAAAAATGGTTTAGCTATGTGAGACCTACTAGAAAACACACTATTTTTGCATAATGTACCATTAGCATTGTCAATTGTTTCAACTCCCCAAACTGAGTCCGGAAAACGTCTCAATTTGTTGCAGAAATGAAGTGTTAATTCCTCTAAGCTCCTCATCTTACCTAGTGAGGGCAGAAACGTTTCCATCAAAGGGAATTTTAATTTTAGAGACCGTTGATGTGTGACTTAGGGAGGAAATACCTCCAGTTTTTCACAATGCGAAAGATCTAACGTTTCAAGCACACTGATATCCCCAAGTGTTTTTCTTGATATTTTGAAGTTACTGTAGCAAACGCTCTCTGCTCTTGTTGGGATTCAGCGTTGTCACCTGAATCCACAGCAATCCCAAGCACATTGCACACAAATATGTCGATAGCGCAACGATAATCAGCGTCGGACTGTCAACTACAAAACAGTCGCGCATTGAAGGAGCACTCACCAGCTCTACCACAGTGGCCTCATTTATGATATGCAACAATCGCTCTGTAATCCGCTTGTCCACAACAATATAATATTGGCCAAGACCCCAAGGAAGAGAAGCCATTAATGCACTTTTGTCAATGCAGTTGAGTAGTGACATTGGTCGGCCGCCCCCCTCCTGGGAAGGGAAAAACGAGGAGGACGTCATTTACCTACATCAATCAAAATTATCAAAAATAAATTTTTAATAATTTTGGTTAATACAATACATTAGCAAACTATAGAATGAAGGAAAAATTTATAGACTCTAGGGGCAAATAATAGGAGATTGACTATATATATATATATATATATCCTCTTCGTGGACATAATAATAGAGCATAATGCATTTTCCTAGCGATGAGACCATCAAGTAATTAAATTTCAATGGTTATAATTGGCGATGAGACCATCAAATAATAAAATTTCAATGGTTATAATTGGGACAAATGAAAATAATCATAAATCAAGTTGCTCACTGCTGGGGTAATCTACAAGGATACTATAGAAAGATGATTATGCTTAGAATCTCACTACTAGAAGAGGATTCTGGAATACTATGGGGGCTATTGGTTAGATTGATGCTTGAATGAGGGCTCAAAGGGATGTCGATAGTAAACAAGGCATACGATAGGATTATATTACTATATCGGATCCTGCCAAAGGCCTAATGCATCCTCGAGCCTCTATCCTCACACTTATTAGTTGTGTATTCCCTTCCAAGCCTAGAACAAGTGAAGAATATAATAGAGAACAATAGAGATGTTATAAATTTAGAATTCTGTTAGAGTTTGTTTAAAATTTGTATTAATTAGTGTATTGAATTTCACCTGCGGAAGGGAAGTCATTTGAAGTACACCTGATCAGTTGATCGGAAAACACTAAAAAAAAATCATGTATAAAACATAAGTAAAATATTGGAGCCATCTCAGTAACCCATGCATGTGCTTATCAGTTGCAACAAAAACAATTCACCCCAAGCAAAATGACGAGAATAAGCAAATACTAAACTAGTAGGTCGTGCTTAAAGCCTAGTTACAAATAAGATTGATCTCATTGGCTAAGCAGCCATCACCAAAATTACCACTGGATTTTCCTGCAAAATCTCGATAACAGAGCAACCAGAATTATAATTGTTTCAATGTCTCCGCGTGGATATCTGATTTCTTGATCTTAGATATTTCCTATTAAATTTGCTCCTATGTTTGTAACATGTAATAAATGCTTTAAGAACTAATTAATACCAAAGCAGAACCGAGGAGTAGGGAGAATCAATCAACCAAGAATAGGGAGTGATTACTCCGTGACAAAAATATCGATATACAGGCATTTAATACTTAGAATGGAAAAAAATGCACATAAGCTAAAGCTACATACACCACCAAAAGAATCATATTTGAATGTCGTGGTTGTCTTGCTTTCGAAGAGAGTCTTGCTATTGGTGAAAAAGGTATACAATTGATCAACAACAAATCATATCGATGGTATCAATTGCATCTCTAAGATCTTGGATGAAACCTTCAGTCAGTTTTATGGAACTACCAAAATTCGAGGAGATTATTGGTTCAATAAAAGTTAAATACAGTTGTCATTCTACTGAAGAAAAGAATATTGTCCAGGAAAATGATTTGGATTCCATAGTAATGTAAAACGTTGTAGTGCCAGGGTTGTCGGCACCTTTTCTTTTATAGATTCTGATGGAGTGGCAAAGTCTTGAAAAGTCCAATCTAGTTTAAAAGTATAAATTTTCGACCCATTGGAATCCCTTTATAAGACATACAATTAGGTAGGCACTCGACCAAATGAGTTGATAGGGCGCTTAAATGAATGTTTTGGGAGAGTTAAATTTTTTTAGACAGAGAACCTCTATTGTAATTCGTTGATTTCCCTTTCTACAGAAATAGTTTCCTTTGAATATTCACGGTGAGCAAAATTGACTATGATTCTCAAAATCACTAGTGCAATGATGATTCTCTGATAATGGCCTACTAAATTAGTGCCAATAATTAATTTTCCTTTTAATACATTAATGGAATTTCTACACCTTTGTAGATGGTAGGAGTTTGTCTCGGAAATAAACCAGCGTGACATCATTGCTAGTGCATACTTTGCTTGTGCAGACTTAAATTGTCTTTTATTTACCCTCTGAACCATACTTAACCCTGGGAAAAAGTGAACTTAAGTGTTTTAATTGCCTGGAGGAAAAGACAAATTTATGAAACCCCAATTTGAGAATCATATCGCGAAGTGAACTTAAGTGTTTTAATTGCGTGGAGGAAAAGACAAATTTATGAGACCCCAATTTGAGAATCAAATCACGTTTTGCTAAATTTAATTCGAGAGGAGGAATTAGCAACCAATTCATTACACCATCTTTCTTGTAAACCATTACGACTGTGATGATTACAAAATCATAAATTCTTGGTAGTGAAATTTTGAATATCCAGTGTTTGATATGTAAAACATTCTTCATCATTAACGAATATCATGATTTAAGTCATTGATCATATCATCCAAATAAGCGCCACCCTTCACAACAATCCAATTCATGACTTTCAAATTAGGGAGGAAAGAAAAAAAAAAAAACTTGCTCGACATCTATCATTTATATACCAGAATTAAACATTTCAAATATATTGACTATGATATAAACTAACACATATATATTTCTTCATAATTACAAATCAAATACTGTAAATGCCCCCCGCTGCAAACCGAGTTCTTTTACCACAAAATCACAAAACTTGGACGAATGACAAAATTCTAAGCAAGTTCCAGACAAAAATACCATGAACTTTGTCTGGAATGCTGCAAACCGAGTTCTTTTACCACAAAATCACAAAACTGGGACGAATGAAAAAATTCTAAGCAAGTTCAGGACATAAATACCAGGAACTTTGTCCGGAAAGGTTTAAACATGATGATTTATTACTATTTTAGGCAGATTTGCCAAAACTCTTGATCAAATTCAGTGACAATTTCAGTATTGTGAACGAAATTCGGTGAGAGCTCTAGTAAAATGACACAAAATCATCCACCTCGACTTAGCCCAAGCCCAAATTCCACAGGCCACCTGTTTCCCACTTCGCTTGTTCCAACGCTTGTTCTTGGGTTGCTCATTTCTTGAATGCAATGTTGTGACTGTGATAAACTAACACAATGTCGTGATTGTGATAAAATAAAGCCGGTTGAATGCAATGCCCTGTCTATGATAAAATAAAGACTGTCGTGCTTGGAGCGTACCTATCCACTGTGCAATTCCTGCACCTTACATCATCTGACCACCCCCTCCTGGGAAGCAAAAAACTAGGACTAGTTCACCTTGTCGCACCAATAAGATTTGCAAAAAAACATTTTTAATAAATTGATTCAATATAATAAAATTTTAAGCTAGATAGTAAAACTATAGTTACAACAAAAAATTATAAAGTGTAAACCCAAATTAATAGGAAGTGACCAATCCATATATAATCCCCTTTGGGGATATAATAACATATATAATATTATTTTAGCATCAATACCAAAAAAAAATCCATATCATAAGGAAACAACATACTTATGTGCAAGAATGGACATAATTGGAGTCAAAATGCATTGTACATGTACATGCACATGCATAACGCATGCAAGGATGGTCTCTCTTAAGGAAGTTTACTATGCAGAAGCCAATATGATGTAGAGATTTTTTTTCCTTTGAGGTCATTGTGATATAAAGGTTAACAAGATAAAAAAATCTCATTAGGGAAAAGGTGAGGTGATAGTTAACACTAAATATATGGAAGCAAATATAATTAGGGTAAAATTAGGAAGTAAATAAAATGAGAGTGATATAGGAAGCATCAATAAAGTTTAATAAAGTTTAATTTTAATTTCGAGTGTCATAAAATCCAGAAAGAAAAGTTTTATTGGGAATTTGAGGAAAAGCTATTTAAGCCTCTTATTTGAAAGATGAACTTGTTCCTTCTTCATAGAGCATGCAAATACTTCCTATTTAGGATTCAATAATTCTAAGTTGGATAAAGCCTGGAATTGTGTAGGTCATATTTTCAATTCCCTTATAAGTAGTAGAGCCCAATTATTTCACAAGAAACTTGTCGTAAAAATTTGAATTATGGTAAATGCACATGTACTTTTTTTGTAAGTAGGTAAATGCACACGTTACTCAACAGAGGATTTGGGATAAAATGGATAAGCAAAAGGCTAAGAATGATAATTTTAGCTCATGTCAATCAACTAATAGGATATGTGGCTACAATGTTTCAAAAGCCTATAACAAATTTTTATGTTGTTGTAAATGTGGAACTCAACCCAATGGTAAGTGCTACATATAATCTTTGATATTTTTCATTGTAGTTTTATAGTTATGATCAAAAGCAATGTTAGTTGAGCTCATACTCATACTCATATTAATTGCGATAAACAAACAAAGGCACCGAGAAGGTATTATCATAGGTAATTTGTTGTTGCATATTTTCGAATTAATATATTCTTATTTTGCTGCTTTGTTTATTGTGATAACAAAAATGAGGAAGCATTGTGCAACCAATATATGTACATAATTTTGACATCATAAATAATGTAAAAGGTATACTTTAAAATATACAAATATTAACTTGTTGCCATTGCCTATGTACAAAAATAGAATTGAGGGTCTCAAGCATTGTCCCAAATGAATATCCTTAAATTGTCTTTGCCGAAAAAGAATACATAGAACACTCTTAATTAAAAGCTAATCAGTGTTCCCTTAGTTGTCTCAAATACTAAGAATCGTGGGGCTTTGGAAATAGTTGAGAAGACTAAATTTCCTTTTGCTTTGGTTTTTACAAGTGAGTTTTATTTTCTTCTCAGTTGGATTGTGTTCAGTTTCTTAGTGGTGGTTTCTATTTATTAATATATGGAAAATTTCACACCATTCATTCAAGATTCTCTAAGGCTATAAATACTTGTAAATAATATTTGTGGAGAAGTACAAAGAGTAATTAAACCATTTATCTACAAAATGGTGAGTAAAGGTCGATGAGTTTGCTAATTGAAGAATTTGACATTGAAACGTCATAGTCAAGAAAGAGATCTCTTGTAGATGTTATGAACAATTTGAGAAAAGAATAGGGAGAAGCTTCCAAGGAATATATGTGAAGGATGAGATAGGGCATTTTAAGATAGGCTGGTGGCAAGGGAAGGAGAATACAACTAACATGGAGAATGATGTAGAAAGATCATGACCTCTCATTAAGGATGTGACTAATACCTATTGTGTTATAAAGACAAGTGTAAGTAATATTCAAACACTAACACCGACACCAAACTCAAGTTCTAACTATGTGCCATAATAATTGATTATTGTTATAATGTTTTTTTCCCATTTTCTACTTTTATTGTTGATTTCTTTACGTGACAAATATTGTCAAAGCCCAAGGAAATTTGTCACTTCAATGCCCATTGCCCAATCACACTCAAAATTTTCAAATTAAAAATAAAAATAAAAATAAATATCTATTTAAAAAATATGTTAAACAAATAGATTTTCAAAAAAATTAAAAATCAAAATAAATTCATAATATAAATGAAAACAAAATGATTCATGATTGAAACATAAAGGCCTACTTGACAGTGATTCATAATCACATTTTTTTCATAAGAGCGATTATAATTTTTATTAGGTAGGTCTATGGTTGATATGTACAGTAGTGTAATACAAAAGACATATCAGGAAGTTGTAGCTAATGACAAGAGTAATGCCATTATTCATCCACAATTTCCTATATGATCCTACTTTGAGACTATACAAGTAAATATGGCAAGTGTACTACCTTACAAACTCTAATGATGATACTACAACTTGAGAAAGCATAATGACATTCAAGATTAAAAGAAAAAGATAAATTTTGTTGAGTTGGTCCCACCTGAGTCTCCATTGTCGTGTCTTTATTGTGCATACCATATATACTTTAGCCTATAGAATTATATCTCTGGCAGTGTCTTCCATATCTAGTTCAGGGGTACACTAAGTATGTGGGTTTCCACTGTGAATCCTATAGCAACCACTATGAGAAGGGTCTCCATATGACCCTGAAACTCTAGGAGGGGGGGTGGATGAGATACCTCCAAGGGTATTTACATATACCCCACAACTCTATTAACCGATAGTTTTAATTCTTCAAGTTGGGAATCTAGTTCCAGATGGTGCTCGTGGGAAATGATCATGAAAGTGTATAATTCCTTCTTTGCTTATGTCAACTCCAAAATTGATCGTATAGTCATCACAATCTCGATTCGCTACCCTCTATTGTGTTGGTATTCCTCTTTCCATTGAACCCATCTAGTGGTGGAGTACACCACCTTGCACTGGACCTCTACTTCCTCTTTTTCACATCTATGGAGGTTATGTTTCACCTCATGCATATTACGCAAAAATAAATATCTATGTTGATAGTGGAAATAACCCATAGTGAGGAGGAGGGGAGGCAAACATCAAGCTCAAAGAGATTCCTTTAAGAATTCACCCAAATCCTCACTAGCCAAGGATCCCTCAAACCTTGTCTCCTTTGCTAAATGTAAGCCATTACCAAGCATAGAGAAAGCATGATAACTCACAATCGAAAAAACACAAGGAGAATATCAATAAACCCTTCCAAAAATAACAACATATTTAGCCCACATTCAATCACTTGCACACCTAGAGTATTATTCATAACTCCACATATGAGAGAGGAGATAGCATGGTGTGAGGAATGTTGGTGAATTAATTACCCATTGTTTCCAAGGTGCATGGTTGGCATTGAAATTTGTAAATTCCTTATCATAAATATAAGGATTATGGGAGGGATGTGAAGGTTATCACCCCCCCGCCCAATTAATATTTCTATTCCAATCTCTAATCACACTTTCACTTTCATGTTAGATTGAATGTCCACCATTTAATTCTGAGTTCATAACACTTAGGAAAAGGAAAAAATTTCAAAGCCCCATATCAATGAGATGATAATGTTTTATCAATTGTGACAAGCTAAGATTTGGTAGCGAAGTCCACTAATACAAAAATATGATGATGATGAAGGAATCACCAATTATTGTTACATTATCAATTCCTTTCTCCTTGATAATGATAAGGCATTGATAGGTTGTTAAAGCCTCTTCTTCGTTATAAAATGTTATCCCTAGTCCCATACATACTCTAGTTATTTTTGTCCTTCAAAATTAAAAATAATGCCACACCTCCCACCCATCACAATTTTGTTAATAATGTTTTATATAGCTAATTCTTGTTAATATTTATCTACTATAATAGGTGGTTAATATCCACACTTCCTAACTTGCCAATGACTAATAAGATGGTTTTAATAAAAGTTGGTCTCTTCGAAGGAATCCAATAAAATTGGAACAATATAGAGAAGATTAGCATGGCCCCTATGGAAAGATGACACGCACAAATCAACAAATGGTCCAAGTTTTTAAGGGGTGGAAGGTGAGCGGGGGGGGGGGGGGGGGGGGGGGGGTCCTTTTGGACCCCGAAGGAACAACAATAAATTCTTTTGCTTTGGGCCTAGGAATAACCATTGATAACCAAGTTGAATGGTCCACCCTAATGTTGGGAGCATAGTATTTGGCCACTCTTATGTGTGAAAGGTAATCATTTTTGGGACTCATTGCTTGTTATCTGATCCATAAGGAAAGGTCTAGCCAAGGTTGAGACTATCCAGGGTAGAACCCAAAATAAAACTCTCCCTCCCTTAAAGAAATTCCAAAATTAAGTCGCATGCATATACGGTGGCATAACAATGTTTTGGATGATGGTTTGGCCAATCAAGGTGTTAATTTGGATAAAGGGGTGTGTGTCCAACATGATGGACATCCACATTGTAAGTGGAACCCCTAGCCTCTCCCTCTTCGTTTTCACTTCATGGCATTAAATTTGGTAGGTGTATGTAATGGTTTGAAGGGATGCATGGCCCTTGGGAAGTTCAAGGCACACTACATAGGTTATTTCTCCCTTGTGTGGAATCCTGGACACGCATGCTCCTCCTCCTTCGCATGCTTGGGCGTTAATGGATGTAGTTATTGTTCTCCTAGAGGCCTATGGGATATCCTCACCCAGAGATATTCCTGCAGCACTTTGTCTCCTATCCAGTTTCAGTGATGAACTATGTTTGGCTTCAGAGTTAGGTATTGAATTGGTTCTTGAATTTGGTTATGGGTTTCCAACGTGGTAGCAGTTGTTGGTTTTGTATTTGAAGGGTACTGTGAATGATGTTGGTGCTCTTTGCTATGTTCTTTGTTTTCTTTTGTAGGGATTTCATATTTCTTTCAGGGCAGCTTGACCTCATTTGGAAGCTTTGTCTGGGACTATGGGGATGATTGTTTTCATCGTTGGGGTTCCCATAAACATCGTCCTTGGTTCATCATTCTTGCGTAGGAACAAGGGTCTTTCAGGACTCACAATGCCATCTTTGAAAGCAAGGTTTTGTGTGGTTCAGGCTGAAATTAGTGACGTTAAAAACATGATGCGAGTCCTGAACTCACGCATGGAAGGCATGGTTGAAGGATTCCATCATATATCTATCATATTTTTCTCCTAGACACTCAATTGGACGACTTGGAGGGAAATGTTCGGGTGCAGGATGGTCAGATTGACAATCTTCTTGTGGACGTGGATAAACTCATCAATTTGCCTAAAGAGAGCCACTACCACGACAAATTTGAAGAAGCAATGCACACTCTTGAAGAGGCCTATGTTTTCCATCTTGCTAGGGAAATCATTGAATTGGACTCTTCCAAGCAAGATGGATAATGTTGGTTTCTGTAGGCTACATATTAGCCCTTATTTTTTACCTATGTTATGTACATTTTTTTCTGTAGTTATTTTAGGACAGTTTGATCGGCTGTATAGCTATAGAAAATTTGCTTCATTTAGGAGAATTTTGCTTGAAATGTTAAGGGGGGGGGATTTTGGACAACCATGTCTTTCATTTCCTCCCCTTGACAACAAGGTGACTATATGTAATTTTATGTTGTAACTCTCAACTTTTTAATATAAAATTTTATCTGTTTTCGTTAAAAATAAATAAAATTATCCAATATAATAAATCTTGCACTCAAAATAAAATATTTACTCTTATTTGATCAACTTGGTAATTTTTATCAATGTTAATTAGGGGATATAATTTTTAGGGGTTTTTTCTACTCCGATTTCTCTTCCTAGGGTTTTTGCTTCCTTCTCTCTACATCTCCCATGGAGTTTCCGCGAGGATAGAGTGGGGCTCCCTCCTAGTAGCATATTCCATAGAACATGTTAAATCCCAAATCTAGTAGCCAACACAAACAAGATGCTTCGATCAACCTGATGCTAGCTACTCAGCCAAACATCTTCTCTGGTTCCATCAATCTTACCTAGCTCGATCATCTCTACAGATCCACATTCACCCCAAGCTCCAAGTTATTCTCTGCTCTCCAAAGGTTGTTTCCCCAAAGCAGTAGAAATCCCTCGGTTGGAAGTAATCTTGACTAATTTGAGGGCCTACTGACAACACATGCAAGGCCATGCCCTAATATGAAATCCATGGGGTTTTGGCCCAATGAAAAATCCCCAATCAGCTGGATCACAGACAAATGGAGGCCAAAAGGAGAGATAAAAATCAAGCTTGGCTCAAAAGGATTCTTCATAGCCATCTTCTCCAACACGAAATATTGGGAATGCATGGTGGAGCAAGGCCCGTAGTTTTTCAACAACACTGGCCTATTCATGAGATATTGGAAAGACAACTTCAACCCAGAACACAAAGACTTCTTGGATGCTCTTGTTTGGGTTCACCTTTACTGTTTTCCTCGAGAGTACTAGGAGGAAGAAACCCTCTTTAGAATAGGCAATGTTTTGGGGAAATTCATCAAAATATTAGAAATCACCAAGAGAGGAAGGTACACTTATTTCGATAGAATTTGCGTTAACATGAATGTCTCAAACCCTTCCCTAAAGCAATTTTCCTAAGCTTTTAAGAATCTGAATGGATCTAAACACTCAATTACGAGAACATCCCCTTCCGCTGTAGAAAATGCCACGAGCATGGTCATCTCTATAGTGATTGCCTACTTGTTAAGCTTGCTCCACCCCCCCAACCCCAACTTCAAAAAACCATGATGTATTTATCTCGGTTCCTGCTAAAAAGAAAGGCCATAGATCTAATAATGCCCCAACCCGAACCCAAACCCTAGAACATGAAACAAATTCAATACTATTAAAGTAGAGGAGAAAACCTTGAATGACCACAACACAACTGCCCCTAACAACAATAATGGATCCGAGCCCCCCCAAACTATGATTGTTAAGTTTAAACCAAATAGACTAGCAAGATCACTGAAAGAAACATAATCACAAGATAGAGACAGAATTTACCCTGGGAAACCCTCATGGGGTAGAAAACCCAGCAAAGCTTTCCTCAATAAGATGATCAACCAAAATACAAGATGTGCTCCCTCCTTCTCTACCTCCTTAGCAGACCTCCCAGACAAGTGCGCTACTTTTTTGAGTTTGCAAGTGTGTCTAATGAGGAGCTCACCTCCTCTACTTATATTAGTTCCCGACTGACTAAAAACCCTAATGGGGCCGACCTCTCCTGGAGAAGTCTAATAACCCCTAAAATATAAGATCAGGGCCGACCCCCACATGGTGGGTCTAATAACCCTAGTTACCACAACCCATCGGAGGAATAATCATCTCCGGATACATAATAGGGTTACCTCGGAGGGATGAAACATCTCCGGAATAACAATGTACAAATATAATATTCTTAGAAGTTACAATATTCAACAATGATCCTATAAAAAAAAGGAAGCTCAAACCCGTCGAAGACAATCCCATGGAAGAGGGGGACCATGCCTCACAATAGGAATACAAAGACAATATAGATTTAGACAATAATACCCCTCAAACAATCATAGAAGCTCACAAAAGGGGAGATCTACAAGCTATTCCAGCTCCCCAACTCTAGCTCATAAAAAATTCCCTTAGAGAATTTGAATCCCAATTGGCCAAGTGATAAACCTCTCCTATCTTACCCAAAAGGCAACTCGAGATCAACCCAAACAAGGAATCTCAACTAACCATAGGAAGGTGAAAAGATGTGAAATAAGGGCAGAAAACCAACCATGGAAATTGCCAGAACTGGGAGAACATCTAATCTGATCAGGGCACCATAGATCCATTTTGAAATGGATTCAGTCCCTCCCTTCCTCTCAATAAATTTTCCCATGAAATTTCTATCCCGGAATATTCGAGGCCTGCACGGTAAGAGTAAACATCATACTCTTCGGTCCAATATTTCTCAATAATCCCATTTGGTTGTTATGATCCAAGAAACCAAGTGTTCTTCTAAGCTCATTCAAAACATAGCTCGCTACTATTGGAAGGGAAACCTATCTATGGCCCTAGACTCCAGAGGTCGAGTTGGAGGGTTGGCCATATTTTGGAATCATAATCTCATTGAGCTATCTGATTTATTTTCCACTCCCCACTACCTCTCTACTCACTTTCATATCATTGGCTCAAGCGCTGATATCATCCTCACAAATGTCTATGACCCTTCTACCCTAGATTCAAAACCTAAATTCCTTAACTCCCTTCTCCAACTTTGCGGTTTTCCCTCACCCCTTCCTAGATTCTGAGCAGGGACTTTAATTTGATAAAATCCCCCTGGAGGAAAAAGGAGGTCTCAACTATCTTGATTCAGCCTACAAAGCCTTCAACTCTCTCATTCCAAGTCTAGGCCTTGTGGATATTGAACCAAAGTTCGATCAACACACTTGGAACAATTGAAGAGGTGGCCCTCTTCAGATCACCTCCCGCTTGGATCGCTTCCTCATCTTTGAGTAGCTTTTCCATCAAGCCTTCTCAATCAAGTCTTTTATCCTCCCGGGCGCAGGGTTTGATCACTGGCCTATCAAGTTGGACATTGACCTAGTGAATCAACCCCAGAACAGGCTTTTTAGGTTTGAAAAATTATGGTTGGAGCACCCATATTTCATCGAATCCATTTTGCTCTGGTGGGAAAGCGCCCTCAGTACCATGGCTCAAAAATGTACAAGCTCCAACAAAAGTTAAAATTCATCAAAGAGAAGCTTAAAATCTAGAACAAGGATATTTTGGAAACATTTTTGAAGCCCATAAAATAATGGAAGAAGAAATGGATTAGCTCCAACAAGAAGCCATATACCAGCGATACTTGGATGAGCTCATCCAAAAGGAGAAACATATACAAGAAGATGTAAATCAAAGAATGAAATGGGAGGAAATTTTCTAAAAGCAAAAATATTGAGTTCGTTGGCTCAAAGATGGGGAAAAAAACTCAAATTGTTTCCATGACTAAATGATCCAACATCACCAACATAATAGAATACCCCACCTCTTCATTGATTAGGGCCAAAATCTCACCCAACACGAGTATATTGAATCTAAACTCGCCTCCTTTAAAAATATCCTCATTGAGGACTCCAACCAAAGGGATAAGGCCATTGAAAAACTCATGCAGAACATCCCCTCCTTGGTGACTGCAAAGCAAAATGAAATCCTCCTCAAAGAAATCTCCCTAGAAGAGGTCAGATGAACGGTCAAGGATGTGCCAATAAGGAAATTTCTCGGTTCTAACAACTTCACAATTGATTTCTACCATCACTACTAGAAAATTGTTCAACAAGATCTATGTGAATCCGTAGAAGAATCCATACCTCGCCTTATTGTGCTCCCTACGTTCAACTGCACTTTCCTGGTGCTCATTCCTAAAGAGAAAAATTCTTCTACCCTTGTTAAGTTCCGCCCCATTTTTCTCTACAATGTGATCTTCAAAATCATTACCAAAGTTATTTCCAACCGGCTTAAGCCAATCCTCTCGCTTCTTATCTCTGAGGAACAATCAGGCTATGCCTAAGGCCGTCAAATTATGGATGGCATCATCCTAGCCTATAAAACTATCCACACCCTCAAGATCACAAAAAAATCCAGCATGCTCATTAAATTGGACCTCTCCAAATCCTTTCACAAAAATCTCCTAGCATTTCATTGAGTGCTCCCTTCTGGATTTTGGCTTCTCCCCCCTTTGGATCACTTGGATTATGGCCCTAACTTTTTGTGCTTTCTTTTCAATTCTAATCAATGGTTCCCCATCCTCTGCATTCTCCCCCTCTTGAGGCATTCGTCAAGGTGACCCGCTTTCACCTTTCATTTTTATCTTAATGATGGAAAGTATAGGTCGAGCCTTAAAAGATGTTATTAGAGACTCCATCCTACAAGGGATTTTTCCAACTAATGATAATCTAGTAGCCTCTCACCTGCAATTTGTTGATGATACTATGCTTCTAGCCATTCCATCCATCAAGGATGCCAAAATTCTCAAATCCATCCTCCAAATTTTTTTTGATGCCTCAAGGATGCCCCTTAACCCAAACAAATATGAATTTTTTTTCTTCAACACGCCCATCTCTCTCCAAATACAGATATCTTGCTTCCTTCAATTTAAACGAAACTTCCGACGCTCCAAATATCTAGGAACCCCTCTCTTAGTCTCGACAGAAAACCACTTCTCTTGGAACGACCTGATAGACAAAATGGAGAGAAAGCTTTCTAACTGGACCTTTCGCTCCTTCAACATTGCAGGATGTCTCACCCTCCTTAAATTTGTTCTTAGTAGCATGCCAACCTACCTCTTCTTCGTCCTTGTTTCTCCCAAATTTGTCCTTGACAACATTTGTACCTTATAACGCTCCTTCATGTGGGGCAATTCTGAAAGGAAAAAATCTCACAAATGGGCTTTGGTTGCTTGGGACAAAGTATGCCTTCTCAAAATTCACAAAGGACTTGGCATTCGAGATCCAAAATTTTAAAAAAAATCTCAAATGACCAAAAACTAGTGGCATTGGCTCAAAAACCCCACCTCCTGATGGGCCCAAGTTTGAAAAAGGAAGTATGCTCCAAACACTTCATACCAAGGTCTCATAAAATTGCAATGCATTGATTCAGGCTCCCTCATATGGAATTCAACTTGGCTAAGTAGATTCCTGATCCAACAACACTCCTTGTAGGAAATAAAAAATGGCAAATCTTCCCTCTTTTGGGAAGATGCATGGAAAAAATTCCATAAGCTTGGGAACTATCAACACAATGCAATCCTTTAATCGATATTTAAGGACCCTCAACGTACTCAAGTTTCCCACTGCTGGACCACCCCGATAGAAGGGGACATCTAGAGGACTTGGCTCGACGAGAATCAATGGCCGTAGCCTCATCCTAAATTTCCTTGGGAATCTTTTTGGGAAGATCTCTTCTCCCATCATCTCTCAATTCATGATGACAAGTACATTCTCAGATGGAACCATTCAAGCCAAGGCACCTTCAGCCTAAAGGAATCCCACTCTCTTCTTTCCAACCACAACACTGAGCCAGGGGAAAAAATATAGAAACAAATTTGGTCCCACGATCTCTGGCCCAAAGTCTCAACATTTTTATGGCTTGTTTCTAAAGGGAAAAATATTATTTGGGATCAACTAATAAGGCATGGATTTGAGGACCCTTCTGTGTATGACCTCTACAATAACCACCCATAAGATTTGGAGCGTCTCTTAGATTCCTGCCCCTTTATTGATGATCTTTGGGATTAAAGTGCCCTCATCTTTTGTCAACAGGATCACCAATGGGGATAATATCAAAGACACCATCGCCAAATGGCATACCCAAGCTTTCAAGAACAACATAGTGAATAGAACTAGGTAGTTGCTACTTGGTTTTATTCTATAGGAGACATGGAAAGAAAGGAATAGAGACATATTCCAATATTCCTCTTTTTCCATTAATCAGGTCTGGCAATAAATTCGATCTAACATTCGAGAAACAATCTTTATTAAAGCTTGGGACGGTGAAGACTAGAATCATGGTACTAATGAAGACAAAAACATAATACAGGCCTAAGGCCTTGACTCTCGAGCCTCACCAACCCCTCCTCGACCCTCTCTTATCTGCCCAACCAATCCCAATTCTTGGTCCCCACTTGACTTGGGTTTCATAAAACTCATTTTTGATGACGCCAATAAAGGTAACCCAGGCCCTGCAGGATATGGTGGCATATTTTGGGATGAAAAAGGCAACATAATTCGCATCTAAACTAGATTTCTCGGGAAGGTCATTAACAATGCAACATAAATTTTTTCCATGTTCAGGGGTGTCCAAATTTCCAACTAGCAAGGATTTTCCAAACTTATTATCGAAGGCAACTCTCAACTGATGATTCAGATCCTTTCTCAACTTCTCAATGGATCCTCAGCCCACAATATTGCTCCCAGTTGGTGGATAGCTGTTAAGATTGAGTGGCTGTCAACTATTCTCAATCGCTCTGCGACCATCCTTCCCCATCACATTCGCAAATATGCCAAACTTGCACACAAACTAGCTAATTTTGGTGTCACCCTGACTCATCACGATCTCAAATGCAATTGGTCAGATGTCCAATTTCCAACCCTAATGGAAGACTATCTCCACCTCCATCAAAAGGACATGACCCCCCAATGCGGTTGCCCCACTCCTATCCACCGCGCTCCATGATGATGTATGACCTCCTGCATGAGTCGATCAAGCTACCACATGGAATTGGCCCTGCCATCAAGTCCTCGGTTGTACGCCCTCCTTCACTCTCGGTCATGAAATCCACACAAATTCTTTCCCCCTCGCGCCGTGGATCTACCTTGCGTCTGATCCTTCGATGCACTCTCCTACCATTAACTCTGCTATGATGGATTTGAGTGTCACCCCCCCTCGTACCAAGCATTGCAGGCAGTTTCCTTCTATGGATATGCATCACTTTTGACCTTTTCGCTCCATGCTTTTGGCTTTGTCTCCCCGTGTCCATTGACTTCCCCCCTCCTAATTAATTGGATCTGGATCACTCACCATCCCCCTTGCAGTAGCTCGGTTCTCTTCTGGGTCTATCCCCGCATCATCTCTTCCATGGTTCGATCCAAGAAAATGGAGAGGAAGACCTCCGTAGGCCCTCGCCATTCTCACATGCCTTGTGTCTTGCGAGACCATGACTCTCTTTGTGTCTGTTATGTGGGTAAGGTATTTTCTCCTGCCAAGTGTCATATCCAATGTTTGGAAAATAGGATTCAAAACAATTTGGCCCGCCCTGAACCAAACTGGCTCTATCCGAAAATAGAAGGTTTTGTTGAAGACTTCGGCTCAACACGCACTAGGGAAACCCACCACTAAAATACTCTTAATTTCTTTGGTTTAATAAGTCAATGCTTGGTCTAGCTCTCATGGACTGCTTGGAGGGAATTTTGATGACATACAATCATGGTCTCATCTTGGTGAAATGCCTGGACATGAATGATGGATGTCTTTTTCGCATGGCCAAATCCCAAATGGACTTTGATGCCAATTTAAACACCCTTGTACAAGAACTTACAAGGAAAGTTTTCAGTCGTCCTCCAGAGACTCTAATGGACTGTCAACTCATTTATCGACGTCACCCTGACCATGGCCAATCTAGTGATCTCTCCGGCACGATTGTTCATGACCAGAAACAAAAGAAGAAGCAAAGTGCCCCTCCTATGATTATCATCTCAGACGAAGATTAATGCAACCCTGCACCAGCTTAGTCTTTGGTTTTCATTCCAAGTTTCTTTTACAATGGTTAACAGTCTATAGTGTTTTAAGTTTATAGTTATTCCAGCTATAAATCTTGGCCTATGGGTGTTAATTTGAATTCGACATTCTCTATCTTAGCCTTTGGAATAATTAGTCTTTGGTTAGCTAAACAATCTAGAAATTTTGCTAAGCAGTTGTGACTGGTTCATGACTAATCTATTTTCTATCTACTTTATGTCTATATTATAATGAAATTCAAACTTAAAAAAAAACTTGATAAATTTTATCATCCTAATAAATTGTTTATTACATGTTAGACCATCCCATTTTTATCATCCTAATAAATTGGTTATTACATATTAGACCATCCCATTGTATTTATATATAAAGTATGATTAAGCTAATTCATAGTGAAAAAATAATACCTAATCAAAATTTGATGCTTCATAGACCATGGAAATATGTTATATATAACTATGGCAACATGTCAATATGTTATATATAGTGCATTGACATAGTAGAAAACTACTTAAGAACTAAGAAAAATACTCGATTCTAATTGAAAGTCATAGTATGTATGTGTGTCCCATAAGTAAGGGTGCATTGACATAGTAGAAAACTACTTGAGAACTAAGAAAATACTTGATTCTAATTGAAAGTGATAGTATGTATGTGTGTCCCATAAGTAAGGGACAAATTTTTTTTTTTGCCAGAAATGAAAAAGTTAAAGTCGCAACTTGTTATTCTATTTAGAAATCAAAGTTAAATATATATATACATAAACATATAAGACCAAAATGTCTTAGATCAGTCCAAGATTTCTTTCATCTAGCATTCTCAGGGCTATCCAAGCTATACTCAAAATGTCTACAAAATCCATATTCATCAACAGAGGAGTTGAAAGTCAATAAACTAGACTAGCTAAATCAACGAACGACGGGAACATAGAGAAAACAAGGAATTATACAGCATTGATGTGTCCCATGTGCACAAGAACACCATCAACCCATTCCTCAAAAAAGATAATGCCATCAAAAAGACCAATGGCCTCTTTAGAGAGACCATCGGCTTCATAATTAAAAACCCTATAAATATGTTGAATTGAGATCTCCTCAAAGGACTGAATGAACACGCTTGGCTGATGTAACCAAGGAAGAAGGTGAATAGCCTGAAGGGATAAACTTAAATTAGAAAATAACTCCATCATAAATTATATTATTTTAAATTCAAAGTGTTTGTTTGTAAATTTTTTTAAATGAATATAAAGAAGCATCCAATATGAACTTGGGCCTTCTATTTTATCTACTAATAATACATATAAAGAAATGAGATGAAAGCTAAGCATAGAATACAACTCGAAAAATTAAGCAAATAGCGCTAGTGACGTCTCAAATTTGGAAGATCCACCTCAATTTCCTTATCCCATGATGCATGTGCTCGAACTAAATCCTTTCATGGCGACTGACTTACTTTTGTCACAAAAATCTTTCTTTAATGCTACTTTCAAAAGTACATAGAATATGATATGCGTTTCTCCAATAAAAATCATTAAATATTTTTTACTTATTTTCCTAATATGTGAATTGGATATATAAAATATGATATGTGTTTCTTTTATAAAATTTATCTCATAATTTTATCAGTTTTTTAATATATAAATTGAAATGCTTTCAATGATAATTTTGAGATAATATATATTTTTGTTAGCAAATTTTTAAAAATTGCACATGTAATTTTTTTTTTAAATGTTCTTGATCATAGTCGGGAAGGGTAATAGTCATTCCTCCTAACTACCTGAGCTAGACCCAATTAACAATTTCATGTTCAACATACATTTGACATGTGGCATTTAAAAACAAATATTATTAACATAAATATATTTCAATGATGACAATGATGGTTAACGTCCATGAGACCAACTTGGCCTATTGGACCTTTTTTTTAAACAAGAACTGAAAAAAAGTTTGTATTAAAATGTTGAGCACATCGATCCTTTATAGAGATAACCATTCAAAAAAGAGAGAAGTAACAAACTACATAAGTTTTCCAAGAGTTCTCCTATAGAACTACGAGTTTTTTGCAAAATTTCCAGAAGTTTTCTTGTTGTTCTTCTATTGTAAACCATCCAAAGAGTACTATAAACTATTATATATTGTTTACATAGAAGAATACAAAAAAACATTTATAAACCAAGGCAGCAAAAAGGAACCAAAAGCTGAGGCATTCAGGCCTATCCGAATAGGCCAAAGAACGACTAGTTGATAGAGCTGGCGTTGAAGGGACACACCCCTTATGAGAGCACGTTTGGCCATTACTCCCTTGCAGTAGTTGTAGAATGCGCTATACGTCCTGCTTGAGCTCCTCTGAAGTCGCCATATGCTCTCACATATTACCATCCATGTCATCTATCCTTGACTCTATTAATGCTAGTCTGCAACTGTTATAATTGGCTTCATCCATTACATATTTTATCCTCTGTAAGAGGGATACAACTACCTCCTGAACCACCCTAAGCATTGCTTTTGAAATCCTCAAGGTTCCCTTTGAAATTGACGAATATTTCCCTCCACAAATCCATTGACACAATGATGTATGTCGGAACGCACTCTTGCGTAATCTCTCCCTCATAACTCAAAGACCAGAATCGACTCGATTCCTGTCGTGATGAGGAAACATACAACCTCTGGGTTTGCTCAAAGCATAACTCCTCCACAAACGAACCAGATTCTATACTGCTATCGTTAAGGAGATCCATTTGACGGATGCTTGCATTAATCCCTGCCTCGCTTGTGTGAAGGGGTGGGTTTTAATGGTGAAGAGACTGGCTCCTTCAACTTGCGAGTCGTAATTAATGAATCCACCATTGATTTCCCTGGCCATATTACTTCTGCATAATGCAGTATCCTTGCTAGCCGAGGTAACAACTGTCTCCTACGTCCTTCTACCCTCCTTATTTCTTGGTCTATTGGACCTTAAGAAAAGGGAAATGAATCATTTGGATTGTTGTAAAATTTTAATCCTATGATAAAAAATATTAGAAAAAAGTGTTCCTAGGTCGCTATAGTTTTGGCATGTTATAAGATTAGGGGGGTTTGTATTGTAGCAAAGATTATGAAACTGCGATCGAATGTGGGTGTACGCAGGGCACTGTAAGAGAAAGTGACTTTCATCATCAACGCTCATAGTCTCACAAAGATGGAAAATCCTTTCCACCCATAGTGTTGTAGGAATTGTCCAACACCCTGTTTCACTGTGAAGCTCATGAGAGTTTGTTCTTATCTTGGCTATATTAATTTTCTTCTTCGAATTGGTTAAGACAAAGTGATACTTTTGATCTTCCAGATTAGGGTTAATATCCTCCTTATAGTATCTTAATTTTCTTTTAACCTCTAAACCTTTCTCGTCCCACATTTTCTCTTTAAAGTTAGATGTGATAGTAATAAGTATTTTTAATGTTGTTGATATTTTACTTTTATTATCATTAAAATTAAACTATTTCATATTAGTTTTCTTAAATATGGATTTTAATTTAAAGTCGATCGTGTACTTTCTAACTGAGCTTTTATTATTATCAATTGTCTTCTTGTTTCCTTTTATATCCCTTGCACAATTCTATTCTTGTCCTTTTCTCGAAGTTTCCCATATTCCAATTGCTAATGCCACATTTTCTTGATTATCGTCGAAATGACGTTCGCATCTCCAAATTGAGTCTTGGAGGGTGGAGTGTTCATAGAATGCACAATGGTTTGGGTGGTTGTGATTATCCATTTCACCAAGGCCTGCAGTTATTTCCAAAGCAAAGTCCATGGACCCTCTATTCACTTAGAATGAGAAATGCAAAGATGCCATACAAAAATCCGCATAAGGCCACTAAAATTTCCCAAAGTGAGAGTGTGTTTAACCAACAACTGATATTAAATTCCCGACCAACAGTTGATATGAAATTCCCATATTAAACTCAAGGATTTCCCCTATATAACTCCCACTTTTCCTAGACCCTCCCAAATTACTACAATAATTCAACTTGAAAATACTATATTTCTCAAGCTCAAAGCTTTCTAAAACCAAGAAGGTGAGAGGCCGAATGAAACCCTAAAATCTATGTCTGAGATTGAAGACTTCTCTGAGATGGGTCCAAAATAATTGTATCCCCGAAACCAAGCCAGCCTATGAATTCAGGATTCCAAGCAACGACCAAGAAAGGATGAAGAAAACTAACACAGGAAGGTTTTGCATCAAAACCAAATACCTATCTACATATCCCTCCAAGCAGAGGAATAACGATCCTACATATAAAAAAGAGGAGAATGCAGACTCTTAATTCTTTCATATGGAGATAGAATTGAGACTTCCAAATAATCATTGAACATGAACAAAAATTCCTATATGCTCTACACCATCCCAACCTTTATAACTATGAATGTCCATGAGATTGAATGTGTAGCACGACAAGCTATCATGTTATTCAAGTGCCTTTACATGTTCTCGTGGCTTTTCCATTTGGCTTGAGTTGATGATGAGGTCATTTGAAATTACAAAGTGGATTGAAAACTTAGGGGAGGCTATAATATCCCTCACCCTCACCATTTTTCCATAGTGTGCCAAGAGGTAGATTGCAAACCTTGTTGATTGTTACATCAACCACGGAGTTTAACGATCAATTTTTGAATGCGACACAACAGACTATTCAAATGAGGTTTAATAGGAATAGTTTTGAAGGTCATGCTATGTATAATAATCATAGAGACTCCTACCACTCTCACATTTTTAATTCCCAAACTCTTCATTCACAATATTTCTTACCATAGGGATAAGAATTCAACCAAGTTATTTGGGGTTTTGTCAATTCCTCATGCAATTTAAATTATTATTTTTTCCTTGAGGATCGACAATAAAACCCCCCAACCATGTCTACCATCTCAGAATTTTAATTCTTATCATTAATTTACATCTGCAATAACATTTATGAATCCACCCACAACCCTATCCCAACCTTATGAATGTGATCTATTTGGATATGGCTCTATACGAAATAAAAATAATATTATTTAAAAGACATCTCTTGAAGGGTGAGTCAAAAAAGCAATAAGAGGTGATGAAGATTATGAATATAAGTCAAAAGAGTAATAACTATTAACATAATTTATATAATATTTTATAATTGTTTTTATTGAAGTTGGTCCAAGAGGAGAACAAGTATGTTAGAAAATATGATTTAAATGTGGTAGAGAGTATAACAATTTTTTTCTCGACCAAAAATTATTTTTTCAACAGAAAAAGTCATTTTCTTGCTCTTCATATAATCAAAGAAAGTATATACAAAGTACATCATAAATGTCCACAAACTGATTGCCATCTTTTTGACAAAACTGATTGTCAAAAGGAATAACAATACTCCACAAACTGTCCACAAAAATTGAAACAGAGAAAAATTTTCAACCCACATCCCGAAGAAAGAGGACCATTAGTCCAGACTGATATTGTCCAAAAACTTACAGAGTATATGACAAAATCCAAACTATAGAAAACCCATCATGCAGAACCATACACAAAGTAACTAGAACAAGCTGATTAACTAATCAACATCAAGGATCCTTCAAAGGAGATAGAGGCTTCTACTATTTCTTCAAAAAACAGATAACCTTCAGGGCCACACAACTCGCTTAGAAAGAAAATCAGCTTCTGCATTGAAAGACCTGTATATATGTCTAAAGGAAATATGAGGAAAAGCTACTAATAATCCTTTTGTTCGCTGGCACCAATGATCCAACTGCAAAACCTGCAAATTATATAAACCATTGATCCAATTAATGATTACCTCTGAATCGTCAAAAACCTAAAGGTCGATGATACCATTCATGAAGGAAAAGTGTAACAGCCCCCACAATGCTACAAGTTCATCCTTTGTATTACTACCCTTCCCACAACCCATCCAAAGCTTGAAATAGTGATTCTCATTGAGTTTTAATATCATTCCACCACCACAAGCGCCATCTGAAGAAGCTCCATCAAAATAACCAATTGTAGAGGTAAAGCTGATAGGAGTAGTGATCATTTTTTATGCAGTTTTTTCTCCATGCCTTTATGGAAATCTTCATATAAACCCAGGAATTTTAGACAGCAAAACTGAGCATTATGAGATCTATCTTCAAATAACTTTGTTCCTCATATTCCAAACACTCCAACAAAAGAAAATAGGAAGACGTTTATGACGAGCCATCAACTTTCCCCATTGGCTAAAGCTGGAATTAATGTTACCTGAGCCCCAAGAATGAGGAATAGACATGAATTTTCTGACCCGAAGCTAAACAAATTTACCAAAAGGGAAATACACAAAAAAATGATCTATAGTTTTAGTATCTTGTTTACACATAACACATATACCAGGTCCCTGCCACCCCTACGCAGTAAATTATCCGATGTTAGGAAGTTTTCGAGACACACTAGAAAAACACTTCAACTGACCACCATTTCTCTATTTTTGTATGCCACCATTTTGTATGAAATGGTCCCAAAGAGAAAATTATAGAATTGTATGCCTCTTTGGATGAAATAACCCCTGAACTCCTGTTCCAACTCCACACCAATTTATCCTCCTCCTCACTTAGCTTGATACCTACAATATTCAGGGTCCTAATTTAATTATCCCATTCATCAGCCCACTGACCATGCAAACCTAGATCACTAGCTTGGAGCTAATAGCCTCCATTCTGTCTTAAACCTATAGGCCTTTTAATTTGGTTCAGGGTAACAAACCCAAAATCTGCCAAATAATCCAATAAAGACTGAGAAAGAACATAATTGCCATGATCACCTATGAAGGGATCAATCCCAAAAAGTATATTCTTACCATTTCCAATCTCCCAAGAGATCCAAGAGCTACTCCTCTGGAAAATTTTGATAAATCTAATCCATGTAATCGAAGCACCTTTTGACGATTTATTAGAGGATATGAACCATTCTAAAATAGGCTGACCCCTTAAGTATTTTTATTTAAGTATTTGACTCCATAAGCCGCCTGGAAATAATCCCTTCCAACAACTTTTCATGCATAGGGCCATATTAAAAAATTTCAAGTTCTTTATATGGCATCCCCCTGAAGCTTTTGGCAAAGGCAACCTCTCCCAAGACACAATATGAAATTTATGATGAGAACTTGAACCTTCCCATAAGAAATGAAATATCATTTTTTCTAACGATGTTGATGATGGATTG
The DNA here is from genome assembly GCA_027924585.1 of Larix kaempferi. Classification (NCBI taxonomy): domain Eukaryota; kingdom Viridiplantae; phylum Streptophyta; class Pinopsida; order Pinales; family Pinaceae; genus Larix; species Larix kaempferi. The sequence goes on from BSBM01000099.1 coordinate 13,946,603, forward strand.
AGGAACCTTAACCAAGGAAAACCAATAGACACGAATACTTGACAACACAGCTTTGATTAAATTCGGTTTGCCTCAAAGAGATAAGGATCTGAAGGCCCAATTCCCAATTCTCTTATCTATTTTCTTTACCAACCACATCCAATCCTTAGATATATAACAATTAGGATTCAAAATATAGCCAAGGTATTTTAACCCCGAATCAAGATGCTCAACTTTAAGAGGAAAACAAGTGTAGATCTGTGATAAAATATCTTCATTGACATTGTGTTCATAGAAGGTGGACTTTCCATACTTATCTCAACACTTGTAGCAGAGTAGAAAACATAAACAATCTCATAGAAAGTGTTCCATTCCTGAATTGAACCATTTCAAATAAAACTACATCATCTACAAATAGAAAATGAGTAATAAGCACAACACAAGATATTTTATGCCCAACAACTTCCCTTTTTCATTAGCTTCAGTGATCATTCTGCTTAGGCCTTCAATGACCAGAAGGAAAAGAAGAGGAGACAGGGGACATCCCTACCTAAGTCCTCTAGAGCTGCTAAAAAAACCCGTGCGAGATCCATTAACCAAAACAGCAAAGCAAGATGAAGTCACACACGCCATGATCCAATTTGAAACCTCCAAAGGAAGACCAATCTGGAGAAGCATTAGTCTAAGGAAAGACCAATTCACCTTGTCATAAGCTTTAGAGAGATCCATTTTCAAAATTAAGGCACAAAGCTTCTTTATCTTATCAGAATGGAGACATTCTTGAGTAACTCCAATAGCACCCAATATTTGTCTATTGGCAAGAAATCCAAATTGCTCTTTAGATACATCTTCATGTAATCTAGGCTTGATTATGTTAGCAATGATTTTTGTTACCAATTTATAAACCAAGTTACATAGAGATATGGGCCTAAAATCTGAAAAAGATTCAAGCTTGTCACATTTAGGAATTAGAGATATGAAAGTGGAATTCAAAGCACCTGGCATAAAACCTTGAGTTCTAGACATCTCAACCACCACTAACAATTCTCTTCCCATGATGTCAAAAAAAGTGGAAAAGAGCTCAACAAACCAACCATATGGCCCTGGGATTTTATCTTTAGCAAATTTTGATAAAACACCATGTATCTCTTCTAAAGAAAATGGTTTACCAATTTGCATACCTTCTTCTCGTGAAAAACAAAGTTGTATAGTGTCCTAGCACCTTCATTTGAGAACCAATCTCACATATGCCCAAGTCCTTTAAAAGGTTAATGAAGAAAAAGATAGCATACTTTTCAATATCTTGTTGGGAAGAGACCCAAACACCTTCCTCATTCTTAATGTCCTAAATGGCATTAAATTTTTTTCTATAATGAGCATATTTGTGATTTTTGTGTGTGTGTTATTATCTGCTTGGGAAATCCACAGGGCCCTACTCTTTAAAAGCCAAGCTTCTTCCTCCAAATTCAGAAACTGTCATTTCTCTCTTTCAAGTTCTAACAAAGTTAACTTCTCCTCTCGAGAAAGGTTGCCCATCAAATTACCCATTAGAATATTATTGATCTTTTCCTTAATATTGCAAAGATCCAACTTGGATTGTTCCTCCTTAGCCCTAATCCACTTGACAAAAATTTTCTTCAACAATTTTAATTTGATAGATAATCTCTCCATATCATTTAGACCATCAGGAATATCCATACTGGACTATGAAGATCTGACCAAAATACAAAAAGTCTTCACCTTTTAACCAACTTTGATTAAATTTAAAAAGATACTTTGAAGGAATATAGTCCCCATCCAATTGAAGAGAGATTTGATTATGATAAGATATAGAAGATTGTAAAGCAAAATTGTTAATAAAAAATATTGTTAAAAACCTAGTCTTTATCATTTTTACAATATTATAATGTAAGTGGTAAATAGATAAATTATAGGTTTTAAATGACAAACATGAGTTGAGGGCTTTTGCTTACAAATGATGTACGTAAATGTTACGATCCATTATTTTTCCTTATGTAAATATTATTGTTGACTTTGTAGTTTGTAAGTTTTCATTCCAATTCAAATTTTATGCTTTAATAAAAGATATATTTTTATTTGAGTTAATTTTTGAGTTGAGGGCTTTTGCTTACAAATGATGTACTTAAATGTTATGATCCATTATTTTTCCTTATGTATATATTATTGTTGACTTTGTAGTTTGTAAGTTTTCATTCCAATTCAAATTTTATGCTTTAATAAAAGATATATTTTTATTTGAGTTAATTTTTTTATAATAATTAATATATTTTTCATAAAAAATGAATTGTTAATTTGTTATTCATAAAAAAAAATAAAAATAAAAAAATATAACATTGTTCATAAATACATTTTTTCACCACTCATCCCAAATCAGTCCATCATTCTACATCTTTTAACCAAATTTCAAGGTTGTCCAAAGACTTCAGCCATATCTCAAAAAAAATACTGTCACATCTGAAATAAAGTTTACAAATCATATTAAAGTCCCCACGATCTTAAAAAACTATCTTCTTTTTATACAACAAAAAATTGTTGTCTGACAAACAGATCGTCTAAAAACATAAAGGGATCCCCTTGGAGCAGACATAATTGTCTTTCAATTCTTTAAAATAAATCTGACCATCCTTAATTTATAAAATCAATTTATATCATTTTAACAAATGTACCCAATTTTCAAATTATAAAATCTATCCATAAATTCAATGTAAAAGTTTAAAGCATTGTAACTCTTCATCTACGTATTTGTGTGTAGAACGTGACCTCTTTAAGCACAAATGTTTGTTATGTACAAAAACTTGTATTAATATTAAAAAGGAGAATGACCAACTTCCAATCATTGTTCTTGATATTTCAATATAGAATGATTGGGAATTTTAGAGCATTAGAGAATGGTTTAGTAACCCTAATGCAATATAGCACAAGAAGAGGGATTTCTAAGTAGAAATGAAGATTTCATAAAAATTTTGAAGTGAAATGAAGTTCTAGAAAATGATGTTTTTTTGGGTCTTCTTTTGACAAGAATTCAATAATTGTTCCTTTCAAAGATGTTTCTATTCAATAAACCACACTTGTCTTAGGTCATCAGTGTGGATTAACATACATCATGGAAAGTTGAATGATAGATTAATGAGCATAATCAGATTTGAGCCTTTTTTAATGGATTATTTATTGCTATTAAACAATGTGTATTGAAAATAAAACTTCAAAACATGTTCTATTATTATATTTATTTTAAATAAAAAATATCATGTATTTTATTATTATTATTATATGATTTTATGGATTTTACCGAATCTCAAATAAAATCATTAGATTTTAAATTAATTTCTTAAACATTATATTTCAAAGTTGAATTAATCAGTTTGCAATGAAAATTGATTCTTTTAATCATTAATTTTAAATTAAAAATATAACAAACATTTCAATACTATTCCACCTTGTGCTTGTTTCACGTTTTATTTTGATTCCACAAACGCTATGTAATTCATCCAGTATTTCTCTCTATTTCCCGTTTAGGTATGTGAATCATATTTTATTATTTATTTGAATGTCACAATTGTATGTATATTAAGTGGATTAGTTCTCAACTGGCATGGAAAGTAGGTGGGGGTACTGAAGTTATCGTTGGAGTGGATCCAATCATGGGTGTCCCGGATAGCTGCCAATTGTCACAAGATCTGCGCAATTTATTCACCGAATATGATCTGCGCAATTTATTCACCGAATATGGCATGTTCACTTTGAACCAATTCAAAAGGTCAAAGTTATTAGTCCCAGATAATTCTTATTGGCTTACCCCGTCGGATCTCGGCCTTGCTGGAAGATGGGAAGAAGAATGGAAGAGATACTTTCTGAATCTGAACCTAGCTGGTATTCACATTTCCATGGAAAAAGACACATTGGTTTGGGAAAAAAATCCTACTACAGGTCAGGTCATGACCAACTCTGCTTATCATGCAATTGTGGAACAACAGGTCGAAGAAGATAGGAAGTGGTGGTTCTCAGTACTATGGAAGTGGAGGATGCCACTAAAAATAAAATGTTTACTCTGGTTATTATTCAACAAAAAATTCTTAACATGGGAAAACCTGATGCGTCGAGGAAAATATGGGCCAAGCATGTGCTACCTCTGCAGAAACGATATGGATACGTCCAATCATCTGTTTTTCCTGTGTGTTTTTTCATTAGATGTCTTGAATCAGATTTGCCTGAAGTTGAATATCAAGGATGATTGGTCTGAATGCTCCTTTGAGAATGCTTATCTGGTATGGAAACAAAAGCACAAGGAATATATCATTGTCTCAGGTTTATTGGCTTGGACTATCTAGAAATCGTGAAATTTGGCAATCTTTCAAGATAGTATTCCTTCTATCAAACATACCTTATTCTCTTTCTGGCAATTGTATCACTTATATGCAAAAACTGAAAATAATCAACTGAAGCTCAATAGATCTTGCAGTCTCTCTTTGACAGAAAATGATAATGTTATTGATTATTTTGACGGAGCTGCATCTGATTATAAGTGCGGCACGGGTTTCATTATCATATGTGGACAATCTCTTACTCTCAAATTCTGATTGAATGGTGGCTTGGGTACAAACACAAAAGCTGGACTTCTAGGTCTTTGGGGTTTACTAAAGGCGGCACATCTCTATGGTTTGGATACTATTTGGATATATGGTGACTCATCAGTTGTTATAAATTGGGCCAATAAAAAAGGCAATCTGAAGAATGTCTCACTACTTTATTGGTGTCACATAACATATGTATTATTGGACAGGTTTTAGAATCTCTCTTTGGTCCACACCTACAGGAAAAACAATGCAGTGGCAGATGCTTTATCCAAGTTAGCTATTGATGGTGATCCAGGTGCTCTTCTTTGGGAAGAATGGGTGGACGATCAACTTGTCACTAATGGTCTCTGCAGATCCTTTTTTTTTAAAGCTTTTAAGTTATTTCCATGTATTGATGTCGCTATGTGGCTCTTTTTTTTGTAAAAAGTTTTGATGTAATGATCATGTATTTGAACATATTATTCTGATGCGGGGGTTGTATCGGATTTTTCAGACATGATTAGTTCCAGACGTGGAAGTTTTGACATGGATATTCATACCATGCATGATATGTACTTTTTGATTTCAATGAAATAACAAGAGTATGTTTTTTTCCTCTGGAAAAAAAAGGTAGGTGTACTATAAAAGGGTTCAAGCGCTTTTTACACTGGCGAATTCCCACCATTGTTGCAGTGTGATACAAATATTATAAGCTTAATATTTCATTTTAAAATTATTGTTCATTTATTACTTTAAATTATATTTTATAAGGGATATTTGAGATTGATAATTTGTACATATACTAATATCAATTTTTTTTTAAATACTTCTTATATTTATAAGATCATATTTACAATCATTCCTACTCAGGGTTGAACTCAGGTCTCACATTAATACAAGTTCAATCACTTCATTCCATGTCGATCACATTAATACATATACTAACACCAACATAGTGAATTTGTTACTATTGATAGATTTGTATGAAAACTATTTGCTTAAATCAAGTCTACTCTTTTTTCCTTGGATATTAAACAATGAATAAATGTGAACAATTGCCATGACTATTTTAGTAATGCAATACCATCAATTTTTGTCCCAATAATGAAACATTCAAACTACATTTGTACAATGTAGGAATGAGTATCAATGAGAATTATATCCTAGTTCTAGTACAATATAAAGCACATTCATTGAATTGGAGAAGATATTAAAGTTGGGATTTTGAACAAAGAATTTGGAGATTGAAACATCTGATGGTAGACAAGTGACTTTGCATATCTTCCTCTTCATGGAGGTTGAATTGATGCATTGTCGAAAAGGACAAATTCTGTGTCTATATACAAAATAGTAGATAACATTTTCAATGACAAGAATGTTGACAACAATCGTTGAGATAATGAAGAAAAATATGGCCATTAGTTTGGTTATAAAACTTTGCACTGCATCTATGTATCTGATCGACGCAATTTCCACAACAGTCATTGGGAAGGCATATGCTCAGCATGCCACATAATGTTTTTCAAATAGAATACACAAGAATATTCAAAAGAGATAAACAAAAATAGGACCCTACTAAAGACACAATAGCCTCCATGGAATTAAAGCATAAAACAAATGTATCTACTATTTGCGTAGATCCCACAAAGAATCTTATGTTGACATCTTGTTTGAACAAATAACCAAAATAACATCAATGAGTACTCCCTTGGCATGAAATTCAAGACACCAATAAAAATAAGTGGTTAATAACTCACCAGAGAGAGAGAGAGAGGGGGGGGGGGATATGTCATATTTTATCCAAGCCTGAAAGTAGAATAGATGGATTCCTTTGCCACATAGGTAGTTCTCAAAGCCACTAGAAACAAGAAATATGTGGGATGACAATATTTGGGCATTGTTATATTGGTGGGAAATATTTGATATAACATCAAAAACAACATTATATAATGAATGTTCCAATACTATGGAAAACGAGATATCCATGGGCTCCTTCCATCCCACTCTCGCTACCAACATTTTGCCCCAAAAATTTCAATAATAGATATATATGTGAAGGGATTGGAGACCTTTGACAACATCCTCTTCCCTCCAGAAAACCACTAGCTATATATTTTTAGCTCTAGTACAATCATATGTGAAACAAAAGCACAATGCACTAGGGGATCAATTTCTCATCCATGTATGCTCGACCAACGACCTCTATGGGGCTAACTAGGGAGCACCATCGATATTTCCATTGATACCTCTGAAAAAAAATCATATTAGATGTTCAAAGACTTGAAGCTATCAATTTATTTGTCGCTCTGTAAAGACCAAACAATCCCATGGAAAGAGGCTCCTATCACTCCCATTCCACTTTAGTAGTCTCCAGAGGTAGCTCGACAGGGACGACATCCAGCAAGAGCATCACTGCCACAACTAGGATGAGACATAAAAGAATGATGAACGATGATAGCGGTGGTAGGGAAGATGCATTGACAATTTTCTATTGGAGGGGTAGACAATGAATATGTGAATAATGCCCAAGAACCAAACCTCAAAAGAAATGCCTATTTGTATAATTACAAAAGGTTGTGATTTTATATACTAGACACTTTGTTTTCTATTGTTTGGTTATGTTATTTTGTAACTTTAATTGTTTTATTGTAATTTTGTGATATGTTTTTTTATTTTGTGAATTTATTTGTTTTGCAACACTCTTGCAATTTAAAACCAAGTGTATTCAACCAAAAAATTGCCTAGATTTGGGTGGGGAATAATTGTTTACTTTTTTATTTTTATTTTTAATCCAATAATAACACTTAAAATATTATTAAGGAAATATATAATTTTCTCAGTTGTGAAAGTCACCTAACATTTTTTATCGAAGATGATCTAGAAGAGGGTAAGGTGTGTACACCTTCTTAAAATAAAGCAATGAAATCATTGCGTGGTTGAGGTCCCTTGTCCCACAAAAAAAAGATCTCATACATCAATTTGGTATATGACTAAGTCATGACCTTACAAATATATTATTATTGATATTACTTGTTTTGTATACAATATACAATATTTTTTTATGAAAATATTACATTTGAAATTGAGTAAACTGCAAAATTACAAAGGAACATATAATATTACTATAACACCAATACGAACGGAAAAATATATCTATATTGTAAGGAAATGACATGCTTATGTGCATGAATGAAGAGAGCTATAATACAAATGTAGTGTACATGGACATGGAAATTGCATGTGAGGATTGTCTCTCCTTAAGAAGTCTACAATGCATAAGCCAACATGATGTAGAGATTCTTTGCCTTCAAGATTCTCCTCAAAGATGTAATGATGTAAAGGTTAGTAATATATTTTTTTTCCATAAGAGAAATGGTGGGGTGACAATTAATAATGAGTAAAAAAAATGAGGGTAAAATAAGTAGAAAGCATTTAAACCAATGTTATCAGAACCAGATTGGTCATCGAACTAACAAAGCCAAAAAATCTAAACCGAACTGGAAGCGAAAAAAAATTGGACCAAAAAACTGGTCGACCAAAAAATACATAAAATATTCATTTTGAAAAAAAATATATATTCATGTGAATCCATAAGAATCCAAACAATTATACACAAACATGCAAAGTTTCTCATGTATATAAAATGTGAGGGTGCATATAACTAAAATCACATCGAGTGCAATCTATATCTACAACAAATAACTACATATGATCGAAATCATTGCCTATATCGAGATCTTGTTTTTTAATAGCACCCTATGCTCCCCACCTCAAAGCTCTAGCCCTTTCCTCTATCTTGAATCTCAAAATTGATCCTCCAAGGACATTAGTCAACACCCTACACTTTTAATGAAACCTCCTAGTAATCCAAGCATTAGAAAAGGTAGAAAAAACTATGCATGCCTAATAAGTAATTTTGATTTAGTGAAGCTTACATTTTTACTAAGGTCATGACAAAGAAGTTAAACAATTAGCACCATCGACATCGAGGTACATAGAGGGGTTGATGTGCTTGTTTAAATGCCAATCCCCTACCCTCATACATGATAGAATCCAGTGGAAACATTACAATCCTGAAACCTTAACATTGTTTAAGTCTGTTGAATTCTAAATGGGATCTAAAATTCTACTTTTTGCATGTGAAGTTCAATGAGGTTGAAACCACTCTCAAACATCCTAAAACAATTAATGGTAATGTCAAAAATTTAAGTAAAATGATAGAAAATGAAAGATAAGGAGAATGCCACTTTTATTTTAAGAATTTAACATTACCATTTATTGTTATTGATGATTATTGTTTAGATTAGATTAGGTTAGATTCGAGTAGGGTTTTTTTGTGTTTTTTATAATTGCATTTTATGGGCCCACAACTATGGTTGTACAATGTTGCACAGAATCTACCAGTTCGGTGAAAAAAGGTTGGTTCTTGTACGGAATTGGCCTCCAGTCTGGGTAGTCGGTTTGGACTGTTGGAGGGTTTAAACTGATCAGGTTGGCTTGCTTTGCATGAACCGGACCGGTTCTAACAATAGTTATTTAAACCAACTCGAATTTGAATTTTGAGTACTAGAAAATTTAGAAAGAAAATCTTTATCGGCAATTTGAGGGAAAGCTAAGGAAGCCTTTTATTTGAAAATTTGATTTGTACCTTCTTCATAGAGCGTGTAAATAATTCCAACTTGGGATTCGATGATTCCATATTGGTTAAAGCCTCGACCATGTGCAAGTTAGATTTTTAAGCGGCCATACAAGGATTAAATCCAAATGGTATTCGCAAGTAACTTATTGCAATAATTTGAATTAGGGTAAATGCACATGTTGCTTAGTAGAGGATTTGGGATAAAATAGGATGAGCAAAAGGCTAAGAATGATAATATTAGCTCTCGTCAATCAAATAATAAGATATGTAGCTACAATGTTTCAAATGCATATAACCAATTCTTATGCTATTGTAAATATGGAACTTGTTGTCACAAAATGTGGCGGTCTTTGTATTGGTAGAGGGTAATGACCGCCAAACCTGTGAAACCTTGGGAATCTGTCCCAAAGTGTCACGTCGAGTAGGGTCCCCTCCCTTTAGGATTACAGGACTTTCTGAGGGCAGACATGGACTAGCCACAAGAGGTGTCACCAGTCCAAATTTCCTGGTTACTTGCTAACAAAACCAACTTTCACATAGTAGTTGAAGGACTTATTTTGAAAGGGAACATGGCACTTGGAGAAATCTAACAAGTAATGGATTTAGTACCCCACATGGATTTGATGGGGGTTTGAACAAGGATTTACAAATGTGAAAATGAAAACCCCAAGAGCTACACAATTAACACACAAAGGATGAAAAAAATAAACTCGATTTACTTCAGTGAAAGGCAGGCACACTAGCACCAATAGACTTGGGTTACTGATAGATTGTCTTATAAATCTTATTTGAATGGAAAAAGAACCAACCAATAAAACAAGTCTATTGGAGCTGAAATAATGCCCCAAGTGGAGGAGATGCAAAGGGTAAATATTGGCCCTTACTTAAATGTTTTCATATTTATACTTCATAAACACATGGGAAATGCATTATAGGAAAAATATATGAGATGGTTTTGACTTAGAGAATGTCTTAGCACCCGGATGAACTTGTTGCGACATAAAATTTAGATATGAAACATTCAGAACAATGATAGAAACAAGCATGACAGGGGAAGAAAAATATACCCAAATGGATATAAATTGATTCTAAAGACCAGTGCCTATCCTAGTGGTCGGTATGGAGTCACTAACCACAAAGTTTCAACAACAAACAAACCCCGAGAATGCATTGAAAGCTACATCCATGAAAATAATTTTTAAAACCCCCCATATGTAAAACAATAGAGAGAACACAATAAAATGTAAGTGACTAGTGGATTTTCCAACATAACTAAACTAGAAAGAGAGAACCGATTGCGATTTGATGAAATCACCCACCCCTTCCTAGCAGCAACTAATATACTTCTTAGTTCGGAAAATTCTCCTTTACCAGCGAGGGCACACTTGTTTTCCAAGGATTTCCAACTTGTAGTACAAGAACCATAATTAGCCAGAGATAAACATGGTGCCAAACCGATATAGCACTACAAACTGAAATAGCATGCAAGTAGCAGAGAGGGAGAGGCAAGAAAAATGATGAGAACAAGCTAAATCAAACTCATAAGCAAAAAACCCTCTAGCTGAGATGACTAGGGTGGTTGGGGCGTATTTATTCTTCTCCACCTACATAAAACACACCATAAAAATTTACCAAACTAATATAATTGAGATTACATGAGTTGAAGAGGATGTCAAGGGCATGATTCAATCAATAATACTCCCGAAAATAGACAAAAAGAATAGCTCAAAAAATCTAATTTTGTATTTATGTTGAAATGGCTAAAAGTCCATTACAAATGAGAGCTTACTCTCTCTTATAAATGCAAGGTGAGCAAGATCCCTAATCCATAAGGATGGAGAGCTAGGATTAAAACATAGCCATAGGAGATCAATGGATGAGATTATTTCTCATTTTACAATTTCCAACAAGCTGAAAATAGAGGGGGGGCAATTTGCCTCTTACAACCCATTTTTACAACATGAAAATACATATTTTTGGCAAGTTAGATGCCTAGGAAACATGGGGGGATTAGTAGGGGGTCCCCCCTTATATATTTTTTGAGTTAAAACTTGATTTAGATACTTTTATTTTGGCTTATTTGATCAAATTCGCCCCAATGAAGGGAAATGCCCCCCTTGTAGGCCATGCTAAAAATCAAGCAAGAACATGTTGTTGTGTCAAGGAAATGATATAAATGTGCCTATGAACATAATTCAAGTTTACCCAAGTCACCACTTTTCAATTCTGCAATCCCGTACCTATAGTTAATTAACCTTAGTCATTTTAAAATTGGACCTTAGGATAAAATTCAATAATAAATCATTAATTAGATCATTGTGTTAATTAACCTTAGTCATTTTCTCCCTCGCAAAGTTGAACCACTGCCCATCAAGCTCCCGGAGCAGCATTGGGAGGACGACTTCTTTGGCCCCTGCCCCATTTATGAAGACAATCATGAATCCAAGAATGCAGAAGCTAGCTCCTGATACGGTTCGGTTCGAGCACAGCACTCCTGGTTTTTGTGGTCGGCTTTTATGTTTAGTATGTTTCTGTCTAGTCTATATCTACAGTCCTACTCTATTTCTGTCTTTCCTGATCGGCTGTAATGAGGTTTATGTCATCGGGCTAGTTAACAGAGTCTTTTTTTGTAATGCTAGTTCCATGAGAAGCTTCAGGAAGCCATTTCCAGACTCTCATGAAGATTGCAACTTTTTTTGTATCATAATATAATTTTACTATGCAGCTTACAAAAAAAAAGCATTGATAACAAAAATGAGGAAGCATTATGCAAAGTAATCATGATGAGAAATGTCTCAATATGACCCTAAAAATTTAGGAGGGGGGGACAAGTTACCTCCTAGGGGATTTGCAAATACCCCACAACTCTATCAAACGATTGTTCCAGTTCTCCAGGTTGGAAATTTAGTTATAGATAATGCTTGTGGGAAATGATCATGAAAGCATATAATTCTGTTTTTGTTTCTCTCACCACTAACAATTGAGTCACTCTCTCCATCACACAACTGTCACAAGTTCGATTCTCCACCCTTTTCTTGCATTCATGTTCCTCTTTCCATTAAACCCATTTGTTGGTAAAATTTTCCACCCTACATTAGGCCTTTGCTATTCTTTTTCACATTTATGGATGCCACATTTCACCTCATGCGGGCCACACATAGCACAACATCTATGCTAATAGTTGCAATAATCCATAGTAAGGAGGAGGAGAGGCAAACACCAAGTCGATAGATGTGTCTCGAAGAATTCACCAAAAGCCTCACTAGCTACGACTCCCCCAAACTCTATATCCTCTTTTAGATGGAAGCCATGACCAAGCATAATGAAGACATAATATCTCACAACAAAAAATCCACAAGAAATATAATAACAATAGACCCTTCTAGAGATCACAACATATTTACCCCACATTCAATCACATGCATGCTTAGAATATTGTTCATAACTTCACATACCAAAGAGGAGATAACATGGTGTGAGGCATGCTAGTGAATTAATTTCCCATCATTCCCAAGATGCATGGTAGGCACTAGAGCTTGTAAATTCCTTATCATAAATAAAATAATAATAATAATTCATTTCTAAAGTCATAGCCTAGGTAGACACCAAATTGATGTATGATACCCCCCTGTTTGTGGGACAAGGGGCCCCTTCCATGCAATGATTTCACTTCTTAGTCTAAATAGGTGTACATACCCTATCTCCATTCAGATTCAGGCTGTGACCTCTTAGGAGGAAACACACGATACTAACCCTCAAACCCACTCAAGTTAATACAAGGATTATGGAATGGGTGTGAAGAATGCCACCCCTCATTAATCTTTATGAATCCAACCTCTAAACACACTCCTATGTTCGTCTAAATGTTCACCATTGCATTACAAGCTTGTAACACTTAGAAAATGGAAAAAAAATTCAAAGCCCTAGAGTGTCAATTATGACAAGTTGAGATTTTGTAGGGGAATCCTTTGATGCAAAGATTTGATGATAATGGAAGAGTCATAGATTACCATTGCCTTATCAATATATTTATCCTTAAGAATGGGAGGGCCTTGATAGGCTACTAATCCCCATACATACTCTAGTTCTTTTTCTTGTTCAATATTAAAAATAACCCCTTGCACATATTACCGTATTACATTTTTATTAATATTATACAATAGAGTTATATTTTTTAGACCATGCCAAAGTATGGACTATACTTTTCATTTGCAAGTCAAAGTTCTTTGACTTAGCATTAATTTAATTTCATGTTATAAATTTTTATAAAATTTTCCAATGTTTATAAAATACAATTTATTAAATTGATTTTATTTTGAAATTAAACTAAAATTTATTTTAAATTTTTTACTGAGTCTATTTTCTCATTGGTAAGAGGTTATCAATGGGACATAAATCCCTAAGAGCATGGTTGAAATTTGACGTCTTACCTTGCACATTGCCTCTCATTTGACGTTTAAATCTTAATTTTACCCGTCATAATAAAAGTTTTTTTTTGAAATAGCATTTATAATAACTATATGAAACATTAATTCTCATATCTTGCCTCATATAATACAAAAAATAAAAAGCTTACAAAAATATAATAAACGTAATGTTTAAACCAAACACAGACATAATGACAACGAAGGTTTATACTTGAAACCTTTAAATAGGCTTCTCCACAAGCAATACAATGGGCCCAAAAGACAAATCAAAATTTCCATATTATAAATATAAATATAAAGAGTGTGTGTGTATATATATTAATGACGTGTAAACATAAAAATGCACTTAAAAAATACAGCTGAAATTAAAATTCACACTTCATTAATGAGTGTAACTTAATTTTTAAAACATAAAAAATGAAACTAAAAACATTTGATATGAAATTTTAGGCTAGTGCCAAGTGACAACTTTAAGATGTCATTTTTAACTTTTGTGTACTAAAAAATAAAAATAAAAATAAATTGTTGTCATGTTTTGATTTTGATGTAAGCAATTCTATATATTTTTATTTTAATGTGTTCCATAAGCTTGTTATGTTTTTGTGATTTCTTCTTATTTTTTTCAATTTCTAGAACAAAGTTAGAATTGAAGAATTACTATAACATCGGAAAATTCCAAAGAATAAAATGGAGATGAATTTGTCTAAATGTTCCAAGTTTTGGACTTTTTTCAGTTTGGCCAAATCATAATTTGTCATTGTTAGAATTTTTTTTAACTGTATAAATGGATTAAGGTTTTTGACTTTACGGTGAGTTTTGGTGGGAATTTTGGTGGGAATCCAATAATTTTTTTTTGGCAAAATCCAAATTTCTACATGTTTAAATTGTATTTTTGAATCCATAAATAAATTCAACACCCTCAAATACCTCATGGCACCCAAATTATGCAATTTCCATAACTAATATATATGATTCTAAGTTTTTTAAAGATTTCCAACCCAAAATTTGACAAAAAATATGGTCAGAAATAGTTGAAAACGTAGAATATTTAGACTACACCAAAAATAATTAGATTTTTTTTAAATCCCAAAATAAATAAGGTTATACTTTTTTCAACGAAAAAAAAGTCTCTTGTTATTCATAGATTGAATCAAAGAAACTTACAAGTGTTACATATCCCAAGGATAGTATACCAACTTTTCACAATGTATCAAGCATAATAAAAAACATAACCGAGATTAATACAAATCTCTTCCGAACTTTCAATCATCCAAGATATAGACTTTTATCCTAATTTTAAAGAAAAATGTTCAATATGACAGTCCTGCACATATTCAGAAAATCATCCCAAAATGGACAATCATCTAAAGCGGTAAATGATAGAGCAGTTAACATAACTTGATTCGACCCTCCTCTCTAATCTGTTGATCTTCAAAATAGGTAAAATGTAGAAATTCCTCAGCAATAATCAAGCCTTTCTTGGAAAGTGGATCCGCCCTATTGTTAAAAATCCTAGAAATGTGACAACAATTAAAGGAAAACTGTTGTAATAAGGCAGAAATCCGCAGTTTCCACTGTTCAAGAGACACCACCCCCAGTTGTTGTAATCCATTCACCCAGTTGATGATGGTAGTCGAATCTCCCAGAATCTACAGATCCACAATATCCTTAAAATAAGAAAAATATAATAGTGACCAAAGTGCTAGCAATTCGGCTATTGAATTACTCCCACTTCCACAACATAGGGAGATCTCGTAATAATTGCCATCTGGTAAAACAAGAAAGCATCCAGCACCCAAAAAAATATTAAGAATGCCCCAGCCACTAAAATGGAAAGGCAGTGACAATTGGTACCAAGCCACTAAGTGTAGTCCAACCTCCTCTTTAGTAGCCAACCAAAGGAAGTTGAAGGAAATCCGTCGAATATGATGAAGTACACTGATAGGAACCTTCGCCAACGTTAACCAATGGACAAGAAGATTAGAAAGAATAGATATTAACAGGACCAATATGCCCCCTAGGGACAATTTCCTATTGTACCTTGAATGAATCTTTTTATCAAATTTATTTGATAGCCAATGCCAGTCATTTATATGGTAGTCGTTGGGTTTGAGTAGGTAGCCCAAATACTTCATACCCGACTCCATTCCCTGAAAATCATAAGGAAATGTAGAATGGAGAAGTGCCAATAAATCCCCTTCTAGATTTTGAAAATAAAAACAGGAATTTGGGAAAATGATCACCATACCTCATGCATCAACGAACAGATCTAAAATCTCTTTGAAATACCTCCATTCCTCTATTTTCCCGATCCCAAAAAGTAGAACATTGTCGACAAATAAAAGATGTGTAATTGAGTGGTTCTTTGAAACATGAATCCCAATAATGTTTCCATCCACTTTTGCCTTAATAAGGAGTCTACTAAGTCATTCTATCACCCAGAGGAAGAGTAGTGGTGATAACAGGCAACCCTGACATAAGCCTCGAGTGCTCTGAAAAAAGGTTATAGGGAACCCATTGATCAATACCACAAAGCATGCAGAAGAAATGCAGCCTAGGATCCACTGAGTAATCTCAAACTCAATCCAACATTCAAAATTAAGTCTTAAAAATGATCTATCGACAAGGTCATATGCTTTGACTAGATCAAGTTTAAGTACTAGGGATGAGCCTTTAGAAAATTTTCCAAGTGAAGTGTTTCTTGTGCAGTCCCAACAACATCAAAAATCAATCTCTGATCCATAAAGCCAAACTATTTACTAGATATACCCCTTGATAGTCCCACCCTCAGGTGATTAGCAGTAACTTTAGAAACCACCTTATACAAGAGATTACATAATGAAATGGGCCTATGATCCTGAAAAGTGGTGGGAGCCGATATCATAGGAATCAGTGTGAGAAATGTGGCATTAAGGTATCCCTGAATCTTACCAGTTATACGCGATTCCTCAATCATTCTAACAATCGTTGGCCCAAAGAGATCTAGGAACTGTAGATAGAATTCAACATTCCATCCATCTGGGCCGGGATTCTTGTCCTTTTCCATTAGTTTCAGTGCCTCAGTAACTTCCACCAAAGTGACCAGTCTGTAAATGGTATTGCACTCAACCATCGAGAAGAAAGAAGGAATTATCTGAAGGATTTTCATCTGCGCAACAAGATTAACCCCAGTGGACTTAGTGAACAATGAACTAAAATAATCCGTGGCCACCCTTTCAATATGATCTTGTGAAGATACTCTATGGCCCCCCATATCTTCAATTTCCCAGATATCATTGTTCTTCTTCCTCATATTAGCATGGGCATGGAAGAAACTAGTAGTTCAATCTCCTTGTGAGATCCACAATGCCTGACTTTTTAAATGCCAAAGCATCTCTTCTTTACTAAGTAAATCATACTTTTCAACTTCCAAGGCCTTAATAGTATGACCACCAGGTTCATTCACCAACTATGAATCCAGATCTAAATAGTAGTCCAAAATATCCTCCTCCACCTGCATTATACTAGCCTCATGTAGCATCTTTTTATGTTGAGACCAGGGTCTGATAATACCCTTTAATGACTAGAGAAACGTTGGAAGAATATACAATGCCGAACCATTGCCATGATAATGGGTTAACCAGTGATTACAAACCAGAGCCTCAAATTCCAATTCTTCCGACCAAGCCGAGCAAAACTTAAAAGGAAACCTGTACAACTTAGTACCCCTAGTTGATTTTAAAACAAAATGAGTATGGTACGATATCGATGCTGGAGCAATACAGGACGAGCAACTGTCCATCGAGTTGAAAAAATATCCATCCACCAAAAACCTATCGAGCCGTTTTGCAATAAAATCATCACCCTTCCTTCAATTCCGCCAGGTCGAAACTAGAGGCCTCGGGGCCACATCAATAAGGCCATGGATATCAAAGAGATTCTGAAACCACAACTGCAACGGGTCCGAGTGTGTCTTCACCCCCCAAACTTCACCAACATTCATGGTCAAATTAAGGTCCATGCAATAATACGTGAGCTGAGATCCAATAGTCCTTTTGAAACCGGAACATCCCAAAAAACCCTCCTATCCAAGTAGGGCTCGTAGCAGTTAAAAAAATGTAGATCAATTTTAAGCTCCCTACTTTTCCCACAAAGTAGGATCCCCCCACAGGTAAAGAAGGGGCTTAATTGGAGAACCCGAGGTTCCCAAGCAGCTAGTAATCCCCTCGATAAACCCACAGAATCAGTAGTGCAGCATTCCCATGAAGGAAAAAGACGCCATAATAGATCTCTGGCCTTGGTACCCAAAGTCATAGTCTCTTGAAAAAAAATCAGGTTTGGTTTAACATAAAGAACAAGTCGCTTAAGGGCTAGTAGTTTTGGGGCAACCCCAACCCCAAGCAAGTTAAGAGACAAAAGGATCATAAAGGAACCTGTACAGAGGTCTTCATTGCTCTAAGTGGCCTGAATGTATTGGAATTAGAAGAGCATGAACCCCCTCCCATCTCAATAGGGGTGCACGGTATAGACGGTCTAGAAAATGTGTAGTCACCATTCATTGCATCACGCACTAAATCCTTAGGTATTCTCCCCCCCTTTTTTTTCGTATGGTCACATTTGGGTTTCCCAGATAGGGTTGCTTGTCAGGTGTAGTAGAACCCTTAAAAATAGTGAGTGGATTCATACACAGATCCCCTACAAAATCCCCCAATGGACTAGGATAAACAAGAGTAGTAGTCCTAGTCATACCTAATAATGCCCGTTCATCTTCCAATATTTGGGAGTCAGTAATTAGGGATAGGTCAAATACATAAATGTTACCCGTACCCAAAGTAGGCGCAGGCACATTCATTCCCAAATTCGACATCATATTGGGAGAAACAAGTCTCACTAAAGGGAAATCGGTATCAACCTCCTGAATCCACGAAAGATCCCTAACATATAGTGATGCAAAAAAATAAGGGAAGAGAGACATAAGTTTACCCGAAAAAGATCCAGCATGTCCTTTGACCGGTGTGGAATTCTTTTTTGTATCATCCTGTAATGACTCTGGAACTAAAGCCTGAAACCGAATAGTCTACGGAAGGTCACCCATGGTCGCCAGAGTCTGACTACCAGAACCCTTCACTAGACATACGGCCTTTAATTGGCCCGCCTCACCACAGTTATGGCACGTAAACGGTACTCGCCAGTATGCTCCGAACATAAAATAAGATAATAATTAAATAATTAATAATTAGGTTAACTAAGTTAGGTTATGAAATGAGGCGTCTCCTCAACATCAAATGCCCGAGCCATATTTAAGGCAGGGTTATCATTGTAACATATCATCCATTTTATCAATCTTTTTATCATATATATTTTTATATTCAATTATGTGAAGTCGGATTCGCTTCTCAATGGAGACAACCGAATTCGGTTGTAGCATTTGGTATCAGAGCCAACCGTTCTCGGCCCTGCTGATTTTGGCTTTTAGCCATACATCTTGGAGCTTCTCCAAATCCGGCTTTTAGCCATAAGTGTCAGAGTTTCTCTGAATCGGATTTTTGACTTCCACTCCAATCCAACGCTCATCTTCTCTATTTCCCGCATACATTGCCCCGCGCATTCTCCCTGTGTTCCCTACCTCCCATCCCCTCCTGCGCGTGCCCCCACTTCTCATCCACAGTCCCCACTCCACTCCATCTCACCACGCCTGCGTCCTCCACCACCCCGCGCTGCTCCACTCCCGCCTGCGTAGCTGCCACCACCTGCGTCTTCCCTCGTCTCCACGCTTTCCCCAGCTAGCCGCTCCCTACTGCCCCACTCCACTCCATCTCCAGCGTCCACCACTCTACCACCGTCACCCCTCTACTGCCCCACTCCACTCCATCTCTAGCGTCCACCACTCTATCGCCGTCACCCCTCCTCTCTGCCTGCGCTCCTCTTCACACCAACGTCGTCCCTCCCCCACTGCTTCCTCACCATGCCCTCGCCCTGCATCCTTCCCCCACGTCCCCACACTCCATCTCCCTCCCACACTACCTGCGCCCTCCCATTACTGCGCTGCTCCCTCTCCACTCTTCCACCACCGCCCCTCCCTCTCCACTCTTCCACCGCCACCTTCCACCACCTGCTCTCCCGCCCATCCTCCCTGGCTCCCGCCATCCATCGAAACCCTAAAAAAGAAAAAACAATTAAATTAAATATTAAACGATATAATAATAATATTATATTTGTTTAGATATTTAATTAAAAAAAAACTATATAGTTTATAAAAAGTTAATATAATAATATTATTAATTAATTAATTGATAATTATTATTATAAAAAAAGGTATATATATTAATAATAATATTATTATTAATTTTTAATAATAATTATTATTATCAAAAAAATAAAAATAAAAATAGAAATCAAGAAAAAGACAAATCGAAGAAAAAGACGAGTGAAGATCTAGCAAAGACTATCCATCATTGGATAAGTCAAGTCAAAGAAAGACGACCAAGTTTAAGAAAGACTCATCAAAGAAATCAAAGAAGATCATTCCACCGTCGAAGAAGACAGAAACTATGGAAGATGATTTGCGAGAAAAATTAGAAGCCACGTTAAAACGTTATCGAAAAGACAATGAAGAATTGCGCGACATAAATAACAGTTCAGAAATAAGAATTGAATTACAAGAAAGGTACAATGAAATAAAAATCTCTGACCAAGAAAGGCGTATAGAAAAACTATATGCGCAAATTGATGAATTAAAAGCCGAAAATAAATTCAATCAGAGGTTAGGAAATCAAAATATAAAGAAGGAAATAAATAATTACGAATCAGAAATAATACGCTTGAACAAAATCGTTAGCGATAAAGATGAAGAACTAATGCAGTTAGGACATAAATTAGAAAGTCAAGAATCAGAGGTCAGCCAGTGTCGACAATAGATAAAAGTTCTTCAACAACAAAATAACAACTCAAAAGAGACACATAAGTCAGAGATCGCGAAGAGTAATAAAGCATTATCCAACAATGCTAAAGAAATTTTTAGACTAAGAAGTCATAACAAGATACTAGTCACAAAAATTAAGAAGTTGAAAAATAGCCGGAAGATAGAACAGTCTATGTACGACATTGAAGGGAAACTTCTAAACAAGCAGGAAGAAAATAATTGTATCAGAAGTCATAATGAAGATCTTAAGGAACAACTTAAGACATCTGAAAATGACAAAAAATCGCAAGTCGAATTGATTAAGAAGTTTCAAAATGATAACAGGCAGTTAGAAAACAAATTGGAAAAGATACAGAATGAAACCTTAAAACCTCAAGAGACGACAATAAAACTCCCAGCCCAGATCAATGCTCAAAAGACGACGCTCGTAAAAGAAAATGACATTGTGAAAATTCCCTATCGACATCCCAACCATAAAAACCGATATTCTGAAAAGTGGGAAATGTCGAAAGACGATGGTACTAATGTGATCAAAGCTCTTAACGACCGATCAGTGGGGAATCCCAACAGTCAGCAACAAATCAATTTGGGATGGATTGACCCATCCACATATCGGAAGTTATGCTCTACACTTAGCAGTTCGTATCGACATGTTTCGTCAGCCATGACATCGCAAAGAACAATGCGACAAAGTTATAAGGCTTTGAGGACAAAGCCTTTCTAAGAGAGTGGCAATGCTACGAACATAAAATAAGATAATAATTAAATAATTAATAATTAGGTTAACTAAGTTAGGTTATGAAATGAGGTGTCTCCTCAACATCAAATGCCCGAGCCATATTTAAGGCAGGGTTATCATTGTAACATATCATCCATTTTATCAATCATTTTATCATATATATTTTTATATTCAATTATGTGAAGTCGGATTCGCTTCTCAATGGAGACAGCCGAATTCGGTTGTAGCACAGTAGTCCAATGGTTGAGTGATAACCTTTTCCCCCCATGTAATGGTGATCAACACAAGTAAACCCAGATTTGCATCCATCTCAGTAAGTATCTAGGCAGTCCTCTTGTCCTCGTGGTATAATGACTTCTCGTCAAAATAAATAAAATGCCCGATCTGATTAGCCAAGTTAAAAAAGATTTCCCTCGACCAAATTTCAAGGGGAAATCCCTTGAGCATAACCCGGAAATGTGTCAGCTGCAAGGTCTCCATTCGAGGGTTGAAGTCGGAGTGCCACTATTTCAAACTAAGGGTACCTCGGTCGAAAATCCACGGGCGGTTAAGGACTTGTCCCGCATGATCATCGTCAATAAAATGGAAGACCACCAAGTTATTAACCAGTATATGTACCCTCAAACAATACTGAAAGATGGGTTTCCATGTCTCCACAATCCATGCCATAATTGCAGTGCGATTAACAGGGACAAAGTTGACCTTGCCAACCAGTGCCCGCACCGAGAGACTGAGAACCCTACCCATCTGCACATCACGGCCAACTGTCATCTCTGGCTCCACAGTTCTCAGTTTGTAGACCTGCTTAGCCCTGTGTGTTCTAGCCTTTAAACCCTTACTACGAGATAATCCACCCCCTTTGCAAGGAAGCTTGCCAGGTTCAAAGTAGTCGACAGATGCCATGTCCTTCTCAGAGAGTGTAGGTAGGTAAGTCCGCACTCGCCACCGAGAGTAACGAGTCATCTTGGTACTGAGCTGCCTCAATGCAAGGGTCCCCCTTGGATCACAAAGTGGCCATTCTATCTGACCCACAAGCAGAGTCTACGATAACCATCAGTTTGAGGACTAAACCACCTAGTGTCAAGTCTATCATTGTTGTTCCTTGGAGACAAAAAAAACCGTGAAAAAGGAGGAAAGAGACAAACAATCCCAAGATGTAGTAAACTATGGAAGTTGGGGCCCTCTACCGAGTGAAACAAGGGCAAAAGCGATAATCAGTGACCACAAACCGGACCAATCGCCATGATAGTCCAAAAAAGACCACTGTAACCGGAAATAGTCATTCCCCGCTATTCAAGAAGACAAAAAACTAAAACCGTCCCTGTCCAGTCTACTAAGCACTCTAAACCCACAAACCAAGCCGTGATAGTCGACCATGGCCGCCACCTGAAACCCTAACCCTAACGAGTGTCACCTTTATTCCTGATTTCTCATACGGTTCCAACCACTTTCATAATCCATCATGAAAACTTGTGGTTACTCCTTCCATTCCACTCTCCTTCATCATCTCTCTAACGTTGGAATTACCTAATAATAATAAGGTTAGACTACTCTAGCGAGCGAGATTGATTTAAAATTTAACAACAAAAACTTGAACAAAAGCTTTATCCAGTCGTTAATTTTCTCCGGTCGTTGAAGCAAACTTTCTCCACTCCTGAAAGCACATCACAAATTACATTTCTTTTATTTATTGTTGTCTTAAAGTAACTAAGAAGGTTCTTGAATTTTATGACGAAATTTAATTTGCACCCAATAAATAAAGCATTTTTCGCTCGCTGCAATACATCAATCCCCCACCGCGAATCGGATAAAGCAAATTCTAAAGAACTAAATTGCAGTCTCTGCTCCGATGCAAATTTAAATTAGTCAAAAAAGGAAGAAAGATAGTAATTCGCTACACAAAATTAGTCAAAAAATTTCCTCTTTTTACATTAATCAAAGTAAAGCAGTTATTACAAGATGCTTATCAATAAAAAGGAGAATATTATACCGCTTATTTTTAATTTAAAGAATTCAGTGCAAAGCTATTAATACATCAGACATAAAACCTAAATAAAGAGACTGCCGGTTCCGGTAAAACCTAATAACGGCAAAAGCCTAGATATTTCAACTCCCATGGCCGTTCATCTAAATAAACCGACTGCCAGTTCAAGTAAAACCTAATAACGGCAAAAACCTAGATATTTCAACTCTTACAGAAATTGAGCCAAAAATTTATCCCAAATTAAAATTTCAACATAATGATAACCTGTTTGCTGCTCTAAGTAGCCGCGATTCGCTTGCAATTTCTGAAATTTGAACAAATTTATGCAGATAAAATCATCCGACGAAATGAACAAAAGCGGATCTACAGGCTTGGCCGGATAGAGGTCAATTAGACCAAAGAAAGGCCTCAAGCGGCAAGGGAAAGCAGATGAAAGAGCTGACCTCAAGCGGCAAGGGAAAGCAGATGAAAGAGCTGAAAAATCACAGCTGCCGTTACTGTCCATCGGGAAATAAAGCGGCAAGGGAAAGCAGATGAAAGAGCTGTGGCTACAGTCACTTTCTTTTTTTCTTTTTTTTTCATTACAATGGAGCTGACACCCGATAGAGGGGGGGACGCCGTAGAAGCATGGGCACGGGGTTCGATCCGGGGTGGGACGGCCACCGCCCCAGCCACCCCGCCGGTTAGCAGGACCCCGTGGCTAGAGTCACTTTGAATTACCGCTGGTGCTTGTTATCGCTTTAGCTTACAGATAATCTGGTCTCTCGAAAGCAGTGAAAGCTCTATGTATGCATGACCATGTCAATGCCTATACTTGTATGCATGAGTGCAGCATGACCATACATAATGTCTATACTTGTATGCATGACCATACATAATGTCTTCAATCCAATTATTATTGTAGGGATATTCGAGGCCTGCCAAATTGGATTGGGAGTTGTAATGGTTTATTTTTCAGTTCTTCTGTTTTTTAGCCGTAAAAATATCTATTTAACATGGAAGAAAAAGATTCGATTGTGACGCCATTTTTTTTTTATGAAATATAAAGAGATCGCACCATTTTTCATATAAAATAATTATTATTTATTATAAATCAATTATTTGTATATATAAATAATTAATTTAAAATTTAATTATTTTTATATTTAATTGTATTAAAAAGTTTGTGTTCGATATCAATGTTATAATATTTAAAAATAATAATAATAAATTATAGAATTACCAAAGCACTTAATATGGGAACTCCATGCGAGCACAAGTTATATGGTCAAGGAAGATGGAGTGCTCACCACTTTGAAAAGTAATCTTTTTAACTTGAGTTGATATAGAAATGATGTAAATGAAAAGAAAAAAAAAAATTATTATTTATTAATGTATTAATATGTATGAAGAAGAAGGCGCTAGGGTTTTTGCTCTGCAACTAGGAAGAGGGTCGACTTGAAGATCTCAGCGGCCATGGTTCCTTCCATGGCTGCCAACCCTTTTTCCCCTCTGAGAGGTTCCTGGTCTTAGCGACGACCCATTGTCCTGCATTAGTGGTGGCGGCGGCGTTTCTCCCTATCTGTGGTGGTGATTTTCTGCCTGTTCGCGTGATGTCCGAGGTAGCATGGCGGCTGGTAGATTGGTTGGGCTTCTGCGGGCCTCGAGCGGCGGCGCTGTCTCAACAGCATGGGCTTCACTTCTCTCGCCATGCATCTGCAGCACTCCCCAGATCTTCTTGTGGGATGGAAGGGCCCTCTCACTCTTTTTGCTCCCACAGAAGAAGCCTTTCGCAATTTCTGTACCTACGCACGTCTCCAAATGCTGCCCTACGGAATTTGAGTCCCGGAGATGCCCCATATCGTCCACTGTACATTAACAGGGTTCTTGTCGCGCATCTAGATCTCCTCAACGACGGGATGCTAACCATCCATGGAGTGGACAGGCTGTTTCTTGTTCTTGAATCGTCGTCCCCGAGAAGTCACCATCATTTCCACGCGCCTGAAAGTGCAGCTCCACCATTGAATATCATAATGCCCTTCATGCTTTCTTTACGCTCAGCGACGATTCCATTTTCTTGAAGGGCGGTCAAGATTTTACGAACAACATGCAGTGGATGAATCTTCAATTATTCTTCTTAGAGCCGTTGCTTTGGGTTCTTGGAGGCCGGTGGGGGGCGGTGCCCTTGGCGGGGCTCTTGGTTTCAGGGACGCTCGGCTTGCTACGGCGGACTGCTCCAGTCCAAAATGGGGTTTGTCTGGCTGCTTCTTCATCAGGGGTTTGCTTGCTGGCTGTATTTGCCGGTTTGGGAGGTCTACCGTGTCTGCTGCTCTGTCCACAAACATGGATCTTCTGCTTCCTCCGCTGAGGGTTTTGGTTTTGACGGATCTATATCTTTCTGTGGAGGGTCTGCTACAAAGTGAGTTGAGCTTCTAGTTCTTTTCTGTATTCTCCATTTTTCTGTGCAATGAGGGTTTGTTCCCGAGCTCATTTACTGTACACACTTATATGTGACAATGTATGGAGCAGCTTTTGCACTCCATATATCTGCAGAATGTAATTTTGTATCTTCTGATAATAAAATTACGACTTTTTCCAAGGAAAAAAAAAAAAAAATGTATGAAGAAGAAATTATTTGAATGTTTGTGAGGTTAGTGCTTTCAATTTCTCCATAGTCCTTTGGTTGAATAAATTATCCCAAGAGCTAGATGTCAAGATATTTGCATAATTGTTCGAAGGCTTCACACTCTAAAATGAAATGTTTTTCTATCTCCATTTTTCTGGATATGTAAAAAATACACACTCTTTCTTCCAAGCTTCTTTTGACCTTTTCCAGTGTCTGGTCTCACAACATCTCACAACAAAGTTGATGGGAATTAATTCTCAATTGAGCAATAAGTATTTTGGCTCTCCAAGATATATTGGCCCCTATGTACGCTTTTTTATGATGACTGTAATTATCATAGAATACTCTCCCATTTATAGTAGTGGAAGAGGACCAACTATAGCTAAGAATAAAGAACGCCAATGTGAGCTTCCAAGACATACTGTATTGGAAAATGCCAACACTGTCTATTTCAAGACATTCAATTAAAGATTCATTTTTTTCATTTAATGGTCACATCTATCCTGTTGTATGGGTGTGAGGTTTGGGGACCATATCTTCGAGGAGTAGACTAAAACATGACAGAGAGAGTGCTTGTTGTGATGTTATCCAAACATTTTCATGCCAAGAAGAGATCAATGCCTTGTGATATCATTTTGGTAAATTTTGACATAGCCCCACTCCTTGCTTTAGAAATCTTTCATTTGGTGACTATGATACATACGTTTAGACACATGGACAATTCATAAAGTGGTAATCTTATATATCAAAATCTTATTCTCAAATCCTCTATGGAGCAAGTAGAACATGGGATTGATTCATGTTGTTATGCGAGAGCCTCTTCATTGCTTCACTTCATTGACCTCGATTTTGACATACCAACCCTGCATAGCTTTTTAGTGGATGCTCTCGATCGGGTGAGATAAATAAGGTAATTTATATTGAGATCTACAAAGTATACCTTCAATCCACGTGGTATAAGCCTAGAGAGATGCTTTCTCCCAAACTTTGGCACTACTTAGACTTGTATCTCTAGTGCATTGATGGGCTCATTCAACCTTGGGGTGCACCAGACTCCAATTACTTTATAACTTAAGAGCCCCTCTCCCCTAACTTAGAGTTTTCTCCCACTACCTTTGCATTGAGACGAATCACCATATTCCATACGAACAGTGCATTTTCTCCCTATCTAAATTATTTTGTTTTCTCTCTATATAAAATATTATATCTTCTCCCCATATAAAATAAATTTATATTATATTAATCAAATTAAAAAATTATATTAGAAAAAAAAAAAACTTATTACATCGACTTTACATTTCACTATGGAAAAAATATTATCACATAGATAAAATAAAATTCCCATATATGTGCTTATGAAGTTAGAGATTCTAAAATCGAATGAAATAAGTTATAGATTTAAAAAATAATTAAAATTTTAATTGCATCCAGAGTAGTGACGTATTCTAGAGCCCAATGTAACATGACATTCCCATTAAAAAAATAAAAAATGGAAATAATGTCGACTTAAACAAATAAAATTTTATTATATTGATTTCATCTTAAACCTAGATATTTCAAGTACCTATAGGTATCATAAACAAATGTAAATTTTTTTCTTAATGTATAAAATATTAAGATAAAAAAATTTACACATGATGAAATTAAATCATTCTCGATATTTGATAGATCTAAATCTAGATTTTTTTTTATAAACTACGTACAAATCCTTAGTTTTAGGACTATATATTTATAAACTAAAATAATTTATAGATTTAAAATATAATAAAATATTCACTTATTAATGTGAATGCTATGTTTTACGACTATATATTTATAATTAAATAAAAAATAGTTTGTGCTATGTGATAAACAATTATGAAAACGAATACATCATTGAACGGTATCTTAAAATAGATTTTTCGAATCACGTAATGGTATCTACGATATAATATTTTATTTGACACATGGCTGACTATTGTGTAAAATTGTTTTATCTTTGTGTTTTAGGATATTACTATGCAAGTGGTCGTTTGGCGATTTGTATATTTTAGATGACAAATACTAGTAAATGTTATTGTGTGTTATCTTTTTTAATGTATCGAGTGATTATTTTATTATTAGTTTTGTTTTTTTTTATTTTTTTATTATGATTATGGTGAGAGGTGTTCTATGAGGGAGATCTTGTAACATTTGTAGTAGCTGACATAAGAATAGAAAAGAAAGAGATTTGATAACTAAATATAACTCCAAGCATAAAGATATTTGAATCTTGGTCTCTAGGTTAAGACAAGCCCCATCACCTCACTACATACCAATAGATCACACTCAAATGTTGTTAAAAACCATTATATGCCTATTGATTTGATTGATTGAATTTATCAATCTAATAAAAAGATGTAAAAATATATATTGTAGCCAACATAAAAACTAGAAATATAAGAAGTAAAAAAATACTATAGTGGACATAAGAAGTAAAAAAAAAAGTAGAAATAAAAATTAAAAATGTTATGGCTACCATATTAAAATCCATCCTTAATTGTTATTTCAACAACAATAATAGTTAGATTTGATAACTAACTATAACTCCATGCAAAAAATAATTTGAACCTTAAGCCCAATCACCTCACTACTTATCAATAGAACACAAATAAATGATGTTAAAAACACAATATGCATATTGAAAAATACTATAGCCCACAAAAAAACATCGTTGCATTGATTTCAACAATGCAGCCATAATAATAGTTAGATTTGATAACTAACTATAACTCCAAGCGAAAAAGGGTTTTGAACATTAGTCTCTAGGTTAACACAAGCCCAATCACTTTAATTCCTACCAATAGACCACACACAAATGTTGTTAAACAACAAAAGATGCATATTTATTTGATTCGTTGCATTGATTTCAGCAATGCATTTTTTTTGTTTTTACATGTATCATTGAATTTATCAATTTAATAAATAAAAAAATCTTGTATTAATTTCAACAATGCATTGTTTTTTGTTATTTACATCTATACATTGAATTTATCAATTTAATAGAAAAACTATTTTGCAATGATTTCAACACATTAAATTTTTGTGTTCTCTATTTGAGGGTATATCGTGGATCCTCATGATAATATTGCAAATAATGAAGATATTGATTATCAAAGAAGAAAAGTACGAAAAATGTATAGAAGAGAAAGAGAAAAAGAACCTTTGTAGCAAGATTTCTGTGGTTGTTGATTTCAGGAAGTTTTGGAGAATCCACAGTATCCATGATTACCAGTAATACGTTAAAACATCACAT
The DNA here is from genome assembly GCA_027924585.1 of Larix kaempferi. Taxonomy (NCBI): domain Eukaryota; kingdom Viridiplantae; phylum Streptophyta; class Pinopsida; order Pinales; family Pinaceae; genus Larix; species Larix kaempferi. The sequence continues at coordinate 13,975,725 of BSBM01000099.1, forward strand.
CATTTTGACGTGTACACCGCGATTGGAACCAGTATAGACCCATATAACTTTGATTCTATGAAGCGCCGAGAGGGATCAAATCCCTTGAGGTGCAAACCTTTGCTTTCCTTCCCTAAAAAAAGGTGTTTGCACCTCAAGGGATTTGATCCCTCTCAGCGCTTCATAGAACCGAAGTTATATGGGTTTATACAAAGAACATATCGAGAGATAAAGTTGAAGCAATTGGAAGATTAAAGAAATCAATTTGTAAAACAACAAAGACAATATTCAACCAATATACCCGTAGAACCAACTGTGGGAGATGCTCAACGTGTAATGGTCAGAGAGCGACGTGTTGATGACATGGTCCAATTTCAAGCAACTCCAATTACTAATATGGTATGAGATAAGGAGATTGAAATTGACGATAATATATCGGTACCATCTGAAGAAATGTATACTAGACATCGAAATCATCTATAAATGAAACATAATACACAGATCTACCTAATGATGGAACATGAACAAATCTAAACACATCACTATGTATTAACTCAAAAATTCCCTTTGCTCTTATAGCACCAGATGCAAATATTACTTGATTTTGTTTTCCATAGATGCAATGTTCAAAAAAATCAAAATCCAGTGCGCAATCAAACATACCTTCAACAATACCTTTACCTTGTAATGCTTGAAGGCCCTTTTCTCCAATATGCCCCAATCTTTGGTGCCATAGCATTGTCTTTCCTCCAGACATAGTGGGGGTTCTGTCTTCTTTATCTCCTCCCTTAGGAACAACATAATTGTTACATTCATCGATGATGGTGCTTCCCAATAGTTTGTATAGCGTTCCATTCCAAACTCCCCTTATAGATACCATTGATCCTGGGACCATTTTGTAATTGTCTTTTCCAAACACAGTATGTATGCTTGGATCATCCATCTTTTCGACGAATATCAAATTTCTCGCTAGATTTGGAATGTGCAGTACTCTAGGGAGAGTTTTAATCCTTCCATCCTCAAGCTGCAACTTAACTCTTCCATGTACAATGATATTGGTTGTTGAATCATCTCCCGGGAACGCAACTCCTCCATTGTACTTTTCATATTCACCAAACCACTCCCTATGAGGAGTGATATGAAATGACGCACCTGATTCAATTAACCATACATCACGAGCTAAACGAGTACCTGTGGAAGCTAGGTACACATCCCCTCCTTCTTTTGAGGAGGTATTTGCCTTTGTGTAAGGGGTATCATCAGATCCCTTTGCTTTCTCAACATTCTTAGATATACAATCATTTTTATAGTGCCCAGCTTTACCGCATTTCCTGCTCTTCCTCAAATATTTTCCTGGGGATTTAGATATACCCTTAGATTGAGATCTCCCCCCAGATCCCTTATTTTTATTTCTCTCTTGGGAACGACCTCTCACGGACAGGGCATCCATGGTATGATTATCCATGGCTTTCCCCTCATCTCTTCTAATAGCAGGTATAATACCATTTCATCAAATTTTAAGGTCGCGGTACTAGCACTACCTATTGCTACAATCAAGTTATCCCAAAAATCTAGCAAAGAAAACAAAAATGTAATTCATTTATCTTCTTTAGCCATTGTAATACCAACATACGTTAGTTGAATTACCAAAGTATTGTAGACATTCAAATGCCCTATCATTGTGTCGCTATCATCCATTATGAGGTGAAACAATTTCTTTTGCAGAAACAAGTTGTTTACTAGGGATTTTGATTGATACAAACTCCCTAGTTTATTCCAAAGCTTAAGCGCACTATATTCTCCAGACACATTCAACAACACAGAATTTGATAAGCACAGTTAGATTGTACTCCTCTCCCTTCTTTCTAATTTATCCCAATATTCTTTCATCGATCCAATGGGTTGTGTACCCAGATCCACATCAATCCATTGTTCCTGATCTACAAGAAGATCCTCCATTTTGAGCTTCCATAGATCAAAGTTATGGCCATTCAATTTACCGATCTTAATTCTCGAACTGCTCGCCATTCTCTTTCAATGCATAAATCACTGTTGCAAATCTCCCACTGATTGCAGGTTTATAAAAATACCAAGATCTATCAACTGCGTTGAACCCTCAATAACAAAGGTGTCCCTTTAATGCCAATAATCGAGCTCTGATACCACATGCAAGTTTTAAACTTGTGCGGATAAGCAAAGCATACAGATTCTTTTAAGCAAAATAGAGATTGAATGACAACATTCATACATAATACACAGAGATTTACCTTGGAAACCCTTAATTGGGAAAACAAACAAAACTTAGAGCCGCACCTCTCACTTTCTCATTATGATTATTAATCACTTACAATACAATATGTAGGTATTCCGTAGCATATTGTATTGTGAGCGGTTAATAATCATAATGAGAAAGAGAGAGGTGCGACTCTAAGTTTTGTTGGTTTTCTCAATTAAGGGTTTCCAGGGTAAATCTCTCTGTATTATGTGTGAATGATGTGGTGTAATCTCTATTTTGCTTAAGAGAATCTATATGCTTTGCTTATATGCACATGTTTAAAACTTACACAAATCATGTTCAACAAAATTTATAAAATTCATTATTATTTATTATTTTGTATGTATTCCTTGTTGACTTTTGTTGCGGTGAACAATATTGGAATTTCATTTTTATTTATTTAAACTTATTTAAATGTTTTTTAACATACTTGTGATTGTTGAGAGGAAATCGCCAACATGGACATGCATTTAAATTTATTGTCTATAAATTTTATGGATTAGAAAACTACCTATCTCTCATTTTCTAATACCTCTCTCTCTATATATAATATATAAACGTCTAGTAAGACCAATTTTGGTCTATAGACCTTAGAAAACGTAAGGAATCATATATATATATATAAGCCTCTAGTAAGACCAATTTTGGTTTATAGACCTTAGAAAATGTATTGAATCACTTAGTTTTTTCTAAACTTTATTTATGTGCTCTAAAAGCTTTAAGAGAAGTAGTCCTAGTGAGTTAAAAGGTTATGAAGGCTATATGGGAAAGTGATTTTCACCTTCAACCCTCTTAGTATCAAACAAGAGCTACATACAGCTTAATCCTAGTGCTTAAAATTTTGAAAGTTGAATAATTAATATTATTATTTTAGAAGAAAAAAAACGGTTCAAAGATAGCCAACCAATAAAAAATTCATGTTATTGCATTTAAAATTAAAATTTCTTCTTTTACTACCAATAAATTTATACCATAATTTAATTTAACCCCTAAAAATAATAATTGAAATTATTATTATTGTTATGAATGCTAATATATTTTCTCATTTCTCTCACAAATAATTACAAATAATTATATAATATGTAGACCTATAATTTTGTTTTCTAAGATATTATTTTTATTCTTAATTACACCGATATGTGTTCAGATATTATTTGGGATTTTGGGCTTCCTTGAGTGGATCAACAAGATTAACCTGAGTGTAACAAGTGTACAATGGGGATTCATTTCATGGTCGTTGTATCTTGTTATGCTCAAACGCATCTTGATTAAGATTTAAATAAGCTAAGTTAGGCGGTGGTTAAGAAAAGGGGTATTGTTATCACACCATAGTAGCAGGGCTACTATTCTTGTTTAGCAGATATCTGCACATTCCAGAGCTTCCATTATTCAGAGCATGGCTATGATGATTGTATATTTTTTGATCACACATTACCAGAGCAGTGTATTATTCAGACTTATGTTAGACCTTGTGTCAAGGCTGAGCCTTGAGAGTTCATATTTGATGACCGATGTGATCCTTTATCCCATACAGTTTCAGTTCAGTGCCTAGAGATGTATTGCAGCAATGTTTCAAATGGTATATGATGTTTATTACTATGATGATGTTGTATGATCTATGGATATTTTATCATTAACTGTGGATTATTATCTTGTTGATTTAGTCATGTTCACAACATCTGCTTGGTATATTATTCATGATGTGGCAAACTGTTTAAAATGAACTATAAATCATAAAATGGACAATTACTTGCATATTTAGGTCATTTAACAAAACCCACTGGTTTTCCACCTTACATAGATATGGTCTTTCCTGACACCAGTTGTCTACTAGTGTAGGCTCCATATTCACTTGACTCAATCCATACATGACTTTCCTATTTGACTTTAAACCTTGACCTGTCTCATTTGACTTTCTGATACTGAGGACTTCCCCATTTTTCTACCTCTGTGTTTGGACCGCATCCCTGTATGTTCAGTGTCTCGGCTCTAAGTTGGTGACAAAACTTGCCTTTGGTGAGTTGGATTGTAGGCCTAAATCATTCTGGTCGGTTGTCCCGATGTTTGGCATTGGCTCGAACTCCCCCTAGTCACTTGAGATGTTGTTGGCTAAAACTGAAAGCTCATGTACTACTTATGGAAACTTATAAATTCGCCCATGGAAACTAAAAAGGGCAAGAGCGATGAACAGCTAAAAATACTCCTCGAAGAGTATAAGAAAGGTCCAAAAAGCAATGGTTCTTAAAAGCTATATCTAAACAATTGCTGACCTTATATGTATATGAAAACATGCCCTGGATGCAAGCTGCAACTAGTTGTACTTATCAGCGCACCTGAGATCCGAAGGGTTATGTAGGCCAAAAAGGCCATGAAATGAAATTGAATGATCCTAATAAACCTGGATCAACTTGATGTAGACATGATGCCTAAGTTGAATAAGCACTCTCTAAACAACTTATCCATTTGTGAGGCACAGCCATACCCCGTGTTATTTTGTCCAACACAGAGTTTGTAGCTTCCCCCTTCTCCCAGTCCAAAGTATTTTTGAGTTAAGTTAGACAAGTCAACCCCTTGGCCCAACCTTGTTCCTATCCTTCATCCTTCACTAGCAGTTTGACCATGTCCAATGGGTGAGTTTGTCATTTGAACTATTGTGCAAGTAATTTTATATAACAAAGGAATATGATAACTTGATTAATGCCACTGAATGGATGTTATACTTTGAGCTTGGCTGTGAGAATGATTAGAGAAACATGTCTTAGTCTACTGATGCGATTTATCCTAGTTGTATATTATTGGGATCCGCGATGATGTGGGCTATATATATATACCTATTGATGATGATTGATGGTCCCACATACTTGATGATGATATCATATGATGGACACATGATGCAGATGATGATTGATGCAGTTCAGCAGTTTTATTTATTACTTCAGATCACCAGATTATACACTGTCCATATATGGTGGACCCTACAGCTATCCCATTAGGGAAACCCATGATGTATGAGTACACATTCCTAGTGGATTTGGGTCTTCTGGATCCAATGAGACACTTATCTTTCAGTTTCGGGCACTTCTGACAGTGATTGATGCAATTTTACACTTGTTGACCAGATTTGGGGCTGATTTCCCAGCCTGAGCAACAAGGGCCATGAGAGGCCAGTTCACCTAGGGCGCTGTATGAGGAGGGGGTGATCCAGCCACTTGTTTTTACCATTTACCCCCCTTCTGGAGAGCCTAGTGGGCTCAGTTGGACAACACAGATGCCCTGGGAGGCAGTTTTGGCACTTTCACAATTACCGAGGCAGTTAAAAAATGGGATAAAGTGGTCACTGAGGAATTCGATTTGGGAAATTGAGGCAAGGTTTTGGCATTTGGTTTTCACAGAGGTCTTCCAGGGTGATCCCACTATCTTCCAGCCAGTTTTCACCATGTGGGTAGGCTAACAGAGATCACAGGAGGTCTTTTACTGCTTGTCTGTCACAGATTTTGAGGACATATTTGATCATTTATATTATCTTGGACATATTTTATTATTTTATTGTGCCTTGGGGATGATCTAGTAAGGATTGATGCCTCCTAGCCCCACCATGTGCTTCTTATGTCATGTCCTAGTCATTATGAGGTGGGCTTTGGTACTTTTACCCGCGTTAGTGGATGACGTCACCCTACATGACTATTTTAGACTATGACGTCATCATTATATTGGGTGATCCATGTGATATATTGTTATGATTCATTATTAGCCATTGATCATGTATTGAGATCTTTTAATCTCAACCACTCATTTGATGTAGTATTGTAAAGTGGTATAGGGTTTTGGTCTTTATTATCCTATATAAGGAGGAGACCCCCTATTGTATAGCTCACCTTTGGAGCTCTGGAAGATTGGAATAGAACACTTCTTTGTGGAGCATATCTCTCTTGTCTTGTGGATTCTCTTGCATTCTGAGTATACAGTATCTCTTCTATGTATCATTGTGGATTTTGGTGCTTCTACTAGTTTTCTTGCAGGAAAGTCAAATTGGTGGAGAGGAGGGCGATTTCTTGAGGGTTATTGTTGGAGGGATCCACATATTCTCTCTTGGGTTGATCTTGTGACAGGGAGTATCATTATTGTATCTTCGTGACATAGTTGATGCTTTCTATTACATCTTTCTATCATTTTCATAATCATCTTACTTGACTTGTTTCTTTGATCTTGTCTTGTAGGAGGAGGACGATTTGGCTATCTTGGAGGAGGACGTTTTGGTTGGAGCTCTTGTATCTCACTCTTGAATATACACATAGGAGAATGCTATCAATTTTCAAGGTGGCCACAAGCAATTGAAGTAAGATCTACAAGGTATGTGCCTCTTTCCATCCATTCTCTCTTCATTGGTCACAAACCCTAATTAATCAAAACCCCAATTTTGGTTTTTCTTAGATCTACTTAGACCTAGCCTTGCTTTTGAAAAGATATTAAGAACCCACCTCTATAGCATCCACCCCTAGTTGGATCTATGGTTTGGTGGTGATTGGGTTAAAATTGACACACTTTTCCAGGCAATATAGCCCTCTTGAACCAAATCGCACTTCCTTGGAGAGGCTTGTTTGGTTAGATCTAGCATATGGGTAGGGGAGATCCCACTTGATTTGCATTCTACACACTTGATAACCTACCCCTAGACTTTTACTTGGGTGATTTCTACCTTGTAGGCATCATTCCACATTTTAAGGGATTAAAACCCCCTTTTGAACTACTTGGCACCTTAAAACTCAGATCTAGTAAGATCTAACCCTTGGATTGACTTGATTTTCTAGATCCACATAGATCGGTGCCTAAGATACTAGGATCTGCAATTTGGTGGTCATTGGACTTGATTTGACACACCTTACCCACCTTTTTTCCCTCCTTGAGCAAGGTCGCACTTCCTTGGGTGACTGAGTTTGCCCACTTCTAGGACCTGGGTAGTTGAGATTGCAGTGGATTTGGAACGGGCATACCTTGAAACCTATATCTAGAGTGTCATCTTGTGACGATCTGCCTTGGGGTAGCATTCCTTGTTTTAAGGGATTGTGGTCCACTTGGGTCATTTCATGAAATCCTAGATCTAGCAAGATCCAACCATTCTATCTCAATTAACCCGCTTGAATTGACCTCTAGGTGTCCCGATCTACACTTTGACATATCTTTTGACTCCATTAACCCATCCAACAAGGCACTAGTCCTCCTATCTACACTTTGACAGATCTACACTTTGACATATCTTTCACGTATCCACCTGTCTAGAAGGCTCCAAAGATACCAATGTTTCCATACTCGGCAGCTCTTCTATGAATTACAAGGCAGCAAGCCATGTTAAGCGCTCCCATCAATCATGCTTGTGAGTTTATATGTGCTGATAACGTGTCAAGCATTACCGGGTTAAACACTGCAAGCACACGCACACACCCACGCTGATAATCTAAGGTGCAATAGGTTAAGGGATCCCATGTCGTGCTAAGGGAAGGAAAAAAAAGGGAGAAGGGGGCAGACTGTTAGGTTGCCTCCTACAGAAAAAGAAGAATATTTTTTTTATAAGAAAAGGGGGATCGTAACCGAGTAGGTTGCGCAAGCCACGACAAAGTTGCACCACCCCAGGGAAGATGAAAGGGCCACACTATATATGGCCATGGCCATGCAGATAGCGGCCTCTCACTCGGCAGATCGTGTGAAGGTGGAGAAATGGTGGGGAGCGCCTAACAACTGCCACACCAAAAAGCAAAGAACACAAAAATTAGACGTATATACACTCACAATACATTAAAGCAGAGGAAGCGGAACCCTAAAACTCACGAAACCTTAAATAAACACGAGGAATTAATTTTTTTTTTTTAATTATCAGTAGGAAAATAATTAGGAGTAAGAATACACCTTTGCTCCACCCACCGAGCTCTGAGTAGACTCTGTTGGAGTTGACCAGGTGACATTAGAGCCGGGCCGAGTTGCAGAGCTCAGCCCAATGGTGAGAAATTTTGTTTTTGGAACGGAAATGAGGTGTGAGGGTTTTCCCCTTGTTTTTAACTTCATGGGTGGAATGACCCAGAACTAACACATGGCTACATGCACCAAGATGACATAAACAATTATCGGCCTGAAGATCCCCACATTCCTCGCATAAATGAAATAAAAAACATAAAAAAAAATTGACTTTAACAAACCCTTTTGACCGCACTCCCTGCAAATCCGATGCAAAAGGGGAAGTTTCCAACCAGTCAATTTTTTCCCTTCAACCAAACTCCATGCTCTGGTCGAATCTCCAGGTTAAAGACCCTCAAACCATATTCCAATCTGTACAAGCTCCTAGAGCCGAACAACCACCATAAGTTTTCTGACTGCGGCGAAGGTGAGGCAGAGCTTGTCCATTGATTCATTGAGATAGCGATTCAAGTCCCCTGTAGGGACCTGTCTCGAGCAACGTTGATGACGAGATTATCGTTCATAGGGTTGATCTCTCGTTGGACCATGTGCATAGCGACTCTCGATCAGGAGATGTAGCCATTGCGGAAAGGTTTTGCAGACAGTTCATCTCGTCTGCAGGGTCTCCCGAAACTGGAATATCGGAGACTATATTGGAAGGGACGTGGTAATTTTATATCGGAAATACTCAACTCCGCTAAAAAATATTAAGTATAAATGATAACTTTGATAAATTTAACGTGATGCACGTGGCTAGATTCCATTCGTCCGATAGACGAGGAATCTAGCTACAGAAACAACTTCTCAGAGAAGAAACGCCTACGACGTAATGATCGTTGCACGACTTAAATTAAAAATTAAGTTTTCAGGCCAACGAGAAACTTATCAGCGTTTTGAATAAACCCGATTGGTTGACACTGACTTTTCTGATGGAGACCTCTTCCCTGATATGAAGCTAGAGGTGTAACTGGATTATGTTCCATTAGAGTTAGGGGAGGTCGCGAGAGTGTGGAAACTCTCATTCAAACCCTATCGAATTTTTCGCTAGTTGTATTGAGAGACCTACCTATTTTTGGCACTCCAGGTGAGGTAATGCACTGCACCAAATTTATCATTAGTAGGGTGCATGGCCGTGACCACTGTTTATCTGAAATGTTTGCAATAGCCATGGGCTTGTATTGTTGATTTGTGCTTATATTTTATTTTGCTAAAGACATGGTAGAGCAAATAAACAACCTCACAGATATAGGTTATTTTGATTGGAAGGAGGACTCAAACAGGAGCAAGGAGCCCTAACATCCTTACTACGAGCATTAGCAAAAAAGTATTAGTTCTTTGCTACATATTAATAGGTAAGCATCAATGTAAGATACATATTAACAGGTAAGCATCAATGTAATTGGAAAGGTTGATTTGCTTGAATCCACAAGAGCCTCCACTTCAAAGAATGATACAAAATTGAAAGGCTCTCTTACTACTCGAAAAGTCCCTGATCCTATTAGTACCCAACTTGGAGAAATAATGAAACAAATAACTATCTTACAACAAGACATGACTACAATGAAGAAAGAAAGACCTCCTATGCAAGATAAGAATAGAGCCCTTTATCCCCAAAAAAGGCATTATTTTTGGAACCAAAAAATAAGGGAAGAGCCAAGTGTTTAGGACGAGCTGGAATGTATAGTCAGATTCAATCCTATGGTACAAGAATATGATCTTCCTAGTCTTTTTTATTTACAAGTTGTGGTGAAAGAAATGATTAGACTCCACCCACTGGGGCGGCTTGCTCTTCCCCACTTGTCTGTGGAATCCTGCAATTTGTTGGGTTATGAGATCCCGAGAAACACTCACGTTTACGTGAACCTTTGGGCAATCAGAAGGGACCCAAATTCATGCGATGATCCAGAAGGGTTTGACCCAGAGAGATTCATGTTGTTGGAATTTTATTAATACTGAAAGGGGGGGTGAATCAGTATTAGTGCAGTTATGAACAATTTTTACTTCTTCTCAATTTGAACTGGAACTTAAATTATGCATTCACGATAAACAAAAACATTCAACATCATTGTCATGCACAATACACATAAGACAAATATTTTTATGTGGAAACCAAAAGGGAGAAAACCATGGAATGGGCTTTTATATTGAAAAGATTGCATTCATGGAAGCACCAACTTCCGAAGTTCTCCAGCACCAACTGGAAGGAGGCACTGATCCCCTAGTTTTATAGGCTACGACCTGAAGGAAGCACTGACTCCTTGATTTACCAGCTTCAACCGGAAGGAGGCACCGACTCCCTGTTCCTTGCCCCGTTCTGCCACCCTGATATGACTGTAGAAAATATTTCTTTGTTGTTCTACCAATCCACGCACTCTTCAGATTATATGTAGTTCTCTCCATTGTGTGCACCTTATGTATACTGATATCTTCAGATTATATGTAGTTCTCTTCACTTCATTACATCAACATTATACACTTGATCACATTTTCTTTCTGCGCATCTACAAACTCAACTGATAATGCGCATCTGGTGTTGTGATGTTGTTCTGACTTCACGCATCTATATCAAATCATTCTGCGCACCTTCTATCTGCAATGCTACACTTTTGTATTGGTGAATCTATCTTATATACTTTGTGACCTTCTGCGTACCATCTGCAATATTTCCTTTCTATTCTTACGCATTTATCTCAAATAAATCTCATCATACTGCGCATCATATGTTGTGCTGCATCTCTGTCTTCGCGCATCTGTCTCAGATAAATCACTTAATTTCCGCATCACTTGTTGTGCTTCAAGTCTGTCTTCGTGCATCTGTTTTAGATAAAACACTTCATCTTTCTGTGCATGATCTATTGTGTTGCATTTTGCGCATCCAACTCTTCTACTAGTTTATGGTGTTCCAGTTCCATGAGCCATTGATACCCCAAAATAAGAAGCTTTCCAAATCATAGTGCTACCACTTTCGCGTCGTCAAGCTTACTTCAACTCTCCAACTTGGATTCTTATTTATACTTGTCCAACGAGGATGGTATGTCCACAAGTTTGTCATAGCACCCCTTCTTCCTTACATTAAGGTCAAAACAGATTTTTCCAATGTTTTCCTTCATAAGCTTAATTTACGCTTCTGCCACTTGTCATGATCTAAGCCACTAAGGTATCACACCTTGTGGGTCTTGCGCATACTTGGTCCTTTGCATAGTGGTTCTTGCGCATTATGTAATTACTTCATGTGTGGTTGTGGGCCCTTGAAGTACCATCGCTTGTGAGTCTTGCGCACTTGACTTATCCACCCACCACTTTCTTTCGGTACTCTTGCCTGCTTCAACAACTTGTATACTTCTTCTAATTAGTGGGTCTTGCGCACTTCCAGGACTCGTATACCTATCCAACCGCTTCTTGCTCCCAAGCCTCTTGCACATTCCTTAAACTTGTCCAACCAACTCTTCTAACTTTACCTTGAAGTAGCATGACTAAGTGGACTTAGGACTTGTGCATGTACCTTATGTACTTCTATAATTTGGATGTACTCCTCATGTACTTCTTCAAACTGGATTTCATATACTTCTTCAAACTGGCATAAGGATATTGAATCCTCTTTGACATTAGTTGACATCAATGACAACCAAAGTTCAACACATGCAAGGTAGATCCCTGGAGACAAAAGTCCAAAATTGTGAGTGGATTCCGTTCGGAGCAGGCAGGAGAGGATGTGCAAAAGAAGAGTTGGGAATGCTTGTTGTAGAGTTTGGACTGGCGTTGCTAATGCATTTTTTTTTACTGGAGGCTTCTTGATGCGATGAATGGGAAGGAATTGGATATATCTGAAAAGTTTATTGGAATCACAGTGCACAAGGCACATCAAGTCTCGGCTGTTCTGACTCCTCACCTTACAGTAACACTGTAATTCTGTTGTATTTCTATTGCTGATACCCACCCTAATTTAGACCTAATAAAACCATATTGCATAGAACATATGGAAATAAAATCCATTTCTTGTGTAAACGATTCACAAATCATTTTTATCGTAATTGTCCAACTTGACTACAAACAACTTTCAAAAGTATTGCTCCTGCCATGAATATCATATCTTGTATTTCCAGTTATTAACGGTTATATTTTAACTATTAACTGTTATATTTTAAATTTTCATTCGAACTCATTTGATAGAAAGGGTATTATCTTTTTAGATATGATGAAATATGCGTTATTGTAGTTCTGAATCCAATGTCTTAACGGAACGTGAGGAAAAATTCGTGACCGAAATAACCGAGCGAGTTGGATATTATAGTAAATATGTCGAGTTTATGCCCAATATTTGCAAATTATTTTCTCTTATAAAATATGTGCTAATATGGGTATTAATCTCTGCATCTTTTTTATTAAAACAGGGATATAGATTTTAAAGCCTATTTACTTACTATTTTATTAAAGGTTATTTTTAAAAGCTGAGTAAAATGTAAGATCAGTATTTATGTCTATATTTAATAATAATGATGCATGTTTTATTGGAGGGGAATTAATAAGGAGGGAAAGCAATTTTATAAGCGAGGAAGAGAAATTGCACTCGACATTTTTATTAATTATATTATAGTCTACTTATTAAATGAAAACTTCAAGGGCTTGTAAATGGCGTGTGATAACTTGCACTCAAATTGTCTCGGTTTTTTGGTGACTGATGATGGAAAATTTTCCAGCGAGGCACAGTTCCACCCTTTCTAGTTATTTTTTTGGAATTTCGACGATCTGGGTCGTCTTAAAATGGGCCAAAACCCCTAGGGGTACAGCTCCATGGCATAGTTCCGTAGTAAATGGGGTGGAACTACGATTCCGTCATTTTTTATAACTGGATATAGGGAACAAATCGTCGGAAAAGCGGGGCGATTTGAGTGCCAATTATCCCACGCCCTCGTAAATCAATCTGACCCGAAACTCACTTTACTTTTGAAGAAATAATTTTTCCATTTTTGGTTGGTTACTTATGATAGGCATGGACTCTTGATGGATGGGGTGGCACGTGGGTGAAAGTTGGTTGTCTTTCAAGAGAGAAGTAAGCTTCATTCTTGCTCGAGCTACAAAGCTTCATTCTTGCTCGAGATTTTTTTTTTCTCCTATGTACATCGAATGTTGTTAAACCCATCATCTCTCTTCCACCACTTTATTTTTTTTCGATTCACTTATTCTTTGGAAATCCAACACTCGATTTCCCTTCCATTTCAAGGGTATTAATTTCACTCTGTAATGGGGTGGGTTTCGCAGAGTCAGTCATAAGGAGCATTCGATACCCTAATGAAGTTAGTTCGTTATGGGTGGAGCCCAACAATTCTTCATTTGTTCTTCTGTTGGATTGGTTTGTTCAGCCAATCTATTGTTCCTAAGGCCAAACTAGTTAGTTCAATAACTTGTATTATTTACTTTTCTTGGATCAGTTGTTCGTTCGCTTCGGAGATATTTTTAATGGCCTACTATTGAGGGTTTCACTTCTATTGAGGGAGAGTTAGTTGGTTAAGGAGAGTGAAGTTAGTTGGGTGCTGGTGAGCGAATTGGTTCTCGAGTTTTTGGTTTCCATGTCCGGATTGGAATGGGGTATTCAATATAATAGGTTGGTTCATTACTTGACTCGGGGAGCACGAGGACCATACAAACAAGAATAATGGCGGGCAACATTTCATTTAAGTAGTCGATTGAGTTGGATTATAAGACCAGTAGATATTAAAGTCGAGTGGGATGTACATATTACGGTATTACCTTAGTAAGGTAAGTTATAGTCACTCATGTGTGGCCTTCAGGAAAAAACTTCACTCAAACACTCTTTTGTTTCGCAACCTGCATAGCAACAACCATTTTTTAATCACTCCTAGCTTCTAAATTTGTGGCATGGCTACAAAAATGCTTTGCAATGTAGGAGAAAAAAATTATGATGTTCAGGATGGGTGGTGCCATGTTGTGGAAACTAACTTTACTCAGGGAGACAGAATGTTTTTGAAGTAGAAGGTACCTATATGATTCTAGACTTTTAGTTGAAGAAAGATGTAGTGTGGTCGATTTGAGCTTAAGGACTTAAGTCACAAACTCATGCTTTATGTTAGTTTGTTTAGCACATTTGACTTCATAATGAAGACTTCTACTAGAGAAGAACCCCAAATGTATAACCAAACTCGGGAATGTTAATGAACTAGCGTAGATCCATCTTAAATCCGTATCTATCAAGCACCGAGAGGGATCCAATTTCTTGAGGTGTATTTCTTTTTTTAAATTTAAACTCAAGAAATTTGATATCTCTTGATTGATAGACCCTCGTTTAAGTTTTAAGTTTTTATTTTATAAACGAACGATTTTTTAAATACTTTTCATAATATTTTTTTTTATGAGCCAACATGGATTTTTTTTAAATACTTTCATTAATTTTTTATTTTATGAGCCGACATGAATTTATTAATGGCCAACATAATATAATTTATTACGTTTTACTATTAGATGTAATGCTACATCACACATGTAACGGGACACGGGACACATACACGTTACAACATCTTCCCCATACTAGGCTGTAAAGCACCTCGTTTCACTCGGTGCAACAAGTATTCCATGTTTCCTCTAAAATTGAATATGGGTTCTTCCTTAATCATGTTAAGGAGGTTCTAATTAAGCAACAGATTGCAGGATTATTCATTAAAGTCCAATGTGTCGTACCCCTACTATATTGAACTCCTCAACATTAGCCACGATTTCACCTGCAGATTAACAGCGATGAAATTAGCCACTGCGTCCTCCGTTTTAGTTTTTGGTTACTATTATTATTAGGGAATTTTGTATTCAGACTGGGTAAAAGGGGTCTTGTGGAATCTTTTTAAACCCCGGAGATTAAAGGAGTCTCATGTTAGGCGGTGGTTGCATGTGACGTGGAACCATGGGGCCGAGGCTGCCTTGGTGGAAAGGAAAAGGGTTAGAGCGTGGAAGTAATAATGATTATTCGTGCGCACTCGGAGGATTTGTTTGGCTATGAGTTTTCAGGATTGGGGTTTCGAACATAAGTAGGCAGTGGCACCCATGCTCTTGTTGTTTTTCATTAGCTCTATTGGGGACATGTCATTTTTTTTAGTGATATACAAGGGGAGTAGAGTTGGAATTCCAAATTTATTCTATTTGTTAAATTTGATTATTTAAACAATTTTATAAAATGTTTTAAATATTTTAAATTTGATTTTTCAACATATTTCACATGCAAATAGCTTTGTGGGAAGCAATTAGCCTCAAATTCTATTTTTGAATTGAACTTATGTCATTGTATAAAAAATCCAAGCAATAATTAACCATATGATCGGAACTAAATCAATAATGAAACATCTTCCTTCAATTATAGAACCTTTCAAGCAAGGCTATCCCAACCCCAAGGTGAATAGATAAAATGATTTTTTATTTATTTATTTTGAAAGTGATGTTCTAATAATATTTTTGGATGAGCTTGTGCATGTGATATGCTTATTTCCCTTCATTTTTATTGTATGTCCTACCTATTTAGTTGGCATGTAAAAACTTTGATTAGCCTTTTATTTCCTACTATAAGGCCTTTGGGAGCCTTTAGTTGCTTCCATCGAGCACAGAGTTGGATCATTGTGGTTGCTCATGCTATTGTAGTGTTGATCAATTTTCCTTGACAAGGGAAAAATATTAATGTTGAGTAGAATTCCTATGAGGATCGACTAGCTTTGTTTAATAATAATAATAATATAATTTTAAGGTCACAACCAAGCCAGACACCAAAATTGTGTATGAGACCCCCTTGTTTGTGGGATAAGGGACCCCCTTTGTGCAATAATTTGACTGTCAAAGTCTATGAAGGTGTACATACCCTATCCCATCCATATTTGAGCCAGTGACCTCCTAGGAGAAAACACATGTTCTTCACTGTTAGACCCACTCAAGTTGTACCCGCTTATAAAGATTGTACTCCTCTTTTAAAAATTAAGAATTATATTTTTAAATTGCTTGTGCCATTAACATGTAGGGTGAGTGAATATTATTCAGTAAACATCTACACGATCGTGTAACATGCTAGGGTTACTCTTTCATGGTGACCTCGAAATTTCTCCAAGAAACTATATGATCCCACGTGTTGGAGAATATTCCTTCAATATGAATATGTGTCTAATAGCTTGATCAACCCAGGTTCATGGCATCTTGCCATTGTATCTATAATCTTCAATGCAATAAAAGTGTTGGTTTGCTCAAATTGTTTAACCAATTGTACTTAGAGTACTTTACGTACAGAGGGGCAAGGGATGAAAAGTGGAGTATTGGCGAGCAAGAAAATCGAATTAGGAATGGAATGAGGGATTTGTATAATTCACTCTACTGAATATTGCCATCATTTGAATTTCAATAGGGATCATGTCACCATGCATGCTGGGTTCCAAGATCATTACTTCATAATAGGTGGAGGTGGCGGCATGCATTAATTAGATGGAATAGTATTAATGACTTTTGGTAATAATTACTGGATACAAAACCATGCTTCATTTGATGTGTAATCATTACATAGAGGGGTGGCATGTGGATTTTAGGATAGGATAGGATATGGTGATCACACATGGAGAATAATGATACGATTTTAGCCGGAGTTCTTAGTTCAAACATAGAGCATAGTAAATTAAGGTCACCTAGATATTCCTGTTTATTTTAATGCCAAAGTAAGTTAAGCCATTTACATGTTCACTTGTGTGCCATGCTTCTAATCTTGAGCTTTGTCCTCTTTGTTGTAATTGAAATAAATTTTTAAAGAGAAGTAGGAGTAGGTGGTAGACCCCCCTTACCCATAGCTTCTATTTATGTTTGTTGCAATAGATTTCGAAAAAATTCTTCTCTGGATATAGGCTTTTGATACAATCTTAAATGATGACCATTAACTAGAAAAGAAGCACTCTCATCATCAATTGTTTTTATTCTTACCAAACCATTACATAAGGACCCAACCAACAGGTGGCAAGTTTTCCTTTAAAAATTTAAACCTGGAATTAAAAAGATGGGCTCAATCTCTTCGTTTAAACTGTTTTTTCTTAATAAACTTAT
Organism: Larix kaempferi; assembly: GCA_027924585.1. Lineage (NCBI taxonomy): Eukaryota > Viridiplantae > Streptophyta > Pinopsida > Pinales > Pinaceae > Larix > Larix kaempferi. The sequence continues at coordinate 13,992,994 of BSBM01000099.1, forward strand.
CATGCCATTTCATTCTCTACTGTTGGATAAGAGTGGTTTGTGCAATGGCATCCCGGTGCATCTCATACAATTCATTTATTTGTGTTATTCCATGCTTCTAAGACTCTAAAAGATTCATTCCTAATTGAATTGTAGTTGATCCAGTATTTGTGTATGATATACTAAACAAGCTTTGATGTGAATTGTGATCCCTGATCTATAACCATCTATCTAGGGACACCAAAGCAAATGAAAATCTCTTCAAACAGAAAGTCCACAACTGCTTGCTCGATTGCTCGGATGAGAGCCTTAACCTCCACCCACTTAGTGACATAGTTTATACATACTAAAATAAACCCCTTCCTCTCTGACATTGGGCTAATGGGCCCAACAAAATCCATAGCGCATTTCTCAAAAAGTTCTATGAGTACCTAAGGCTACAAAGGAATTTCATTTGCTTGAACTAGTTGACCCATCCATTGACAATTGTCACAACTTCTTACATACTTCTTGGCATCTCTAAAAAGAGTAGGCCGATAATATTCTAGATGAAGGACTTTGTATGAAGTGCTTTTGTCGGCAAATTGACATCCACGTGGCTCATCATGACATGTTTTAAGTATGTCAAATACCTCATCTTCTTGTACACACCATCAGATGATCAAATGTGGTCTTGTACATAAGAGATCCCTGCTGATCCATGAGTATGTGTCACTTGAACTTAACAATATTTTGCTTCTCCCTATATGAGAGATGTTGCGGTAACTTTCTTGTAGCTAAATAATTGGCAATATCTACGTCAAACTACGGAGAATTAGTACATATTGCAAATAAGTGGTCATCAGGGAAATGATCATCTACAAGAACTATTTCACCCTCATTACTAATTATGGAAAGGAAATTTGCAACTAGATCTGCTTTTCCAGGTCTATCTATAATAGTGATATTGAATTCCTTCAGCAATAAGAGCCGCTTGATTATTCTACATTTTTAATTTGTTTGTTCATAAGATATAAAATAGCATAATGGTCAGTGTGAACGAATACTTCACAGCTAGTAGTATAATGCCTAAATTTATTTATAGCATGCACAACTGCAAGAAATTCCTTTTGTGTCACTGTGTAGTTTAATTCAACGGGTGTTAAATTTTTGCTAACAAAATAAATAACATAAGATAGTTTATCCTCTTTATGTCCCAATACTACTCCAAGGATTGTATCTGAAGCATCAATGGATATATGGAAAGGAAGAGACCAATTTGGCCCCCTTAAGATTGGTGCTACAAAACGTTTTTCTTGTATTATCTAAAAAGCAGTTTGACAATGAAAATCCAAAGAAAAATCAACATCTTTAGTAATCAATTTAAACAAAGGTGCATCTATTTTTGTAAAATTTGCTATGAAATGCCTATAATAGCCTACATGTCATGGAAAAATCATTACGTCCTTTGGTGATTTTGGAATTCGAAGCATAGAAAGGACTTCAATCTTAGCTAGGTTGCCTTTGATTCCTGCACGAGAAATGTGGTGGCCAAGAACAATATCTTCAATTAGAACATAAAACATTTTTCACTACTTGAAGCAATGTTAGCTTCCTGGCATCTCGTCAAAACCTTTTCAAGATTCTCAAGTGCCTTTGCAAAATCATTACCATAAACAGTAAAATCATCCATATACACTTCAACACAATCATGGATAAGGTCAAACAAAATACCCAATACTGTTATTTGGAATGTAGCAGGTGCATTGCATAATCTAAAAGGTAACTCCCTATAAGTGAATGTACCCCATGGACATGTGAATGTAGTCTTATCTTGATCTTCCGGTGCAATTTGGATTTGATTAGAACTGTTAAAACAGTTAAGAAAAGAATTTTTTCCCCTACTGACGTATCCAAGAGTTGATCTATGAACGGAAGAGGGAAGTAATACTTCAAAGTGGATTTGTTCAATTCCCTATAGTCTATTCAAATACATCACTTAGCAATTTTCTTGGGCACTATCACTAGAGGTGATACCCACTTGCTGTCCAAAATAAGGTATATGAAATTCACATTTAATAATTTATGCAATTCTTCCTTTACAATTTCTTTTAGGGTTGGATTCATACTCCTTTGGGGCTGCTTGATAGGTCGGGCATTTTCCTAAAATATAAATATGGCGCATACATGTATCTGGATGAATTCCCTTGATGTCATTATACTCCCATACAAATGCATCAGAATGTTTTTGTGCTGTGTTGATTAGTTCATCCTATTGAAATTTGTCAAGTTTAGGATTGATGTTTACAAATTTGCCTTGATTCATTTCTATAAGAACACTAAAGTATTCTAAAACCGCATTATATTTGCAAGTGATACATAATTAGATAATGATGACAAAGTAGCTAAATTACAATTTTCCTATAAATATGCACCAACGATATGATCAAAGGAAAGAGAGATGAAGACCGCCCCTCAAAATATTGAATAAAATTAAGTTAATAAGAAAATTGTTAATTTGATTTCCTTCAGTATTCTCCTTAAAATTCATATCTTGGTTGATGCTAAAAAATGGTTGCGTGTTTTCTTTGTCACTATTATCAATCCATTGTGTATTTTCAAACTCAATCAAAGATTTTGTAGGCGGATACAAAGTTACGTGCTTAATTAAATTGCCATGTGAAATGATCATTTTATTGGATCTGTAGCTAATGAATGCATTTGCAGTGGCTATCCATGGTCTTCCTAAGATTAATGGATTCCCCTGGGATGCAATTTAGGTTGTAAGACCATAAAATCCATAGGGTTCTCCCATGAATCTAAGAAAACAATAATATCCTCTAAGATACCCTCAAGTTTAATCTTAGATCTATCTCCTAATTCTAGAACTGTGGGTGTATTACAAAGATTTCATATTGCAAATATTCCATGGTTTCTTTAGTCATTACATTAATTGTAGTTCCAAGATCAATTAAAGTGTTTGGGATTGGAGTATTATTAATGTGAATTGTAATGATGGGGCTTCTAGGGCCAACATTTTTCTCCATCAAAATTTTTCCTAACATGAGATCGGTTGATTTACCAATGAATTGCACAGTTGGTGGATCTGTTTTCTTTGTTCATGGTTTCCTTAAGTATAATTCCTTAACTATTTTAACATAAATGGCAATATATTTTATAGCTTGTTGTAAGGGAATTTTGATGCAAACATTCTTCAATTCCGTGATTAAATCAAATTTAGAATGAACAATAGGCTTGTCCAAATTTAACCTCTTTGGATAGGAAGGAGTTTGGGATAATTGTGGTTGTTTTGATTGTGGAGAAGAAGTTTACTTCATTAAAATAGAAGCACCATTATCATTTGATTGATTAGGAGTTTCCTCCTCCCATTCATCTTCAATAATGACCAAATATTTCTTACTAACCACTTTACTTATATCAAATGAATATCTTGTAACTCTACGGGCGTGATCAGGTGGGTTGGGAAGGTTTGTAACTCGGTGTTGTAGACGAGCCGAACTACCTTATTATTAGGATTAGGAATGGTCATGGGATGGTTTGGGTAGGCTTAGGTGGTGATTGATTCATGGATGGCTATAATTGCTATGGTTGTAAAACCTACAACTACGAGGTCTGTGTAGAACATGGATATTGTAATGGGGGGTATTGTGGTGATGTTGGTAAGGGAATTTGTGATGGGTATTGTGGATATTGTTGATGATATGGATAGGGATAGGTAGGCTTGTTTCCATAGGTACATCCTCAGCATCCTTGTTTCCAAGGTTGTGTTTGGGCCTACTATAGAGGCCATACTTGCGATGACATAGGGGGGTTCCAAAATTGAGGTGGGTACTATTGTCCAAAATAATATGAAGCAAATTGTGGTGCGGGATCCAAAATCATACTTGATAATCAAGTTTTACAAGGTTTTTTCAATGCAAGCGTGCATAGTAGTTCTATTGCTTCATTATCCCCTTGATAGACAACCTTCAGTTCATGTAAGGAAGGAAATTTTTATATTGAATGCTTGATTGCACATATAGCACAAACTTCAATATTATTTAAAGGATAATCTCTTAATGGATTCTTTTTTCTACAACTAGAACATAAAATAGACAAAGCTACATTCTCTTCCTCATCTTTCTTTTTAATTTGCAAAGTATCAAATTGCAAACTAAGAGTACCAAGAATGTCAGTTTAATTTTTTTCTAACAAATTTCCGAGTTCTACTTTAGTTACTCCACCCATAGCTGATTCAGTAACTTTAGAAAGAATATCTCTAGTTCCCTTACCAGATCTAGCTTGACTCCAAGAATATCGTCTTCATAGGTCATAGATTCCTTCAAACCATAATTGAGACACATCTCCAGATCCCATAAGATTAAGTAAATTTATAGATTCATATATGATTCTTCTTAAGAAATTAGTTGTAATGGTTTATGTATCTAGTTTACTTTGTTTGGATCTTTGAATATTATACAAAAACCTCTCAAGATAATCTTCCAAGCTCTCTTCTTCATTCTATATCATTTTGAAGCTTTCCTCCCTCAATTCCCTGGATTTAGAATATTCTTGATCTTTCTTTAAAAATGTTTTGTGCATTTCATCCTAAGTTCTAATAGTATTCTCCCCTAATCCCACAAACCGACGTAAATCTGAATATTTGAGAGTACGAGGGAATAATTTAAGTTTTTGTGCATCACTGGACTAATCGTAACTACAATATAAAATATCAAACTAAAAAAGAAAATCATTAGGATCCTCTGTCACCCTTCCATATAAACATGGTAAGACTGATGGTGGAATGTTTTTAATTTGCACTATCATCGTTGGATCCACAATTGGAAACCCAAGGGTCACTTCACCTTCTGCATTTGGTTGTGCTTCACCACCTTTTACCATGTCTCTTCCTTAGAAAAGGTTGAATTCGATCTATAGATTAGGATGTTTTAGTTCTATAACTGGGTTGGATTCAATTTCCATCTCTATATGTGCCTATGATTCATTAGTTAATACTACAAGAGTAGATATGTGTTCAATGGGAAAGACTATAGAGTCCACAACTTCACTTATTGATGGCCCTTCCCATCGGGAATTTTCTGCCACGGGTCTTTGTCTTGGATTTGTGTGGGTTGCCAGAATTCTACCCGTGTATCCTCCTCTTCTTGATCTACCTACCAATTGTTTAGTAAACAGAGGGGTTCTTACATCACCACCAAATGAATTTAATGGAGAAGTTGGAACTGCTCTACCGCTTCCTCTAAGAAATCTACCTTTATTATCCCTAATTCTATTCATGCACTCCTAACATAATCTATGCAAAGAGAAATCCTATGCAAAGAGAACTTATTGTGAAAATGCAAGCATCAAGTTAAAAATTATAAATTCACTAGTTCTTTAGCACTTCTCTAGCAATGATGCCAAAAATGTCAGTCAATTTGATGTATAAATTCAGTTACATTTTATCATCAATCTAGAGTTCGTAATCTTGTGAAGTGTTGGCATTGTATGCACTGAATCAATTCATTTATTATTCAAACAACCTTCACCTAACTTATTCTACTACAAATCAATTTGACTTGGATCCAAGAAACTGAAATGCCAAGCCAATAATCAAATAGAAAAAAAAACTTTGGAAAGCAACTTTACACAAGGACAGTCATTTATGAAACATTAATCATTGTGATTACAAGGTAGAAACTTAGGTTACAGTTGTATGTTTATAAACAACTCTTGCAATGGATACCATGTTTCAATCGGCTAGAGTATAATTCAAATGTAAATGCCTTGTATGTAAACTTAAAACTTGGAATAAAAACTAAAATCCAGTTACCAAAATAATATATTTATAGAGTTATTCTACACCAAGACAATTGTTTATGGACTATCAACCACCACGATTTATAAGTTTAGACATTCAAGTTGCAAACATATGTCTACAAGCATTGCCTGCAACAGATACCCAATTCTATCAGTTGAATTATAGTTGAAAGAATAAATGTTTCTTGTGTAGATCAATACTCTGTAATGAAAGCAATAAATAAATTATCACACATAAGAGACTAGCTATCACACAGAAACAATGATTAACAATTTATACAGTGTGTTGATATATGAAAGAAAGGAACATAAAGTAAAATGTAGCAATATTCCCAAATCAGTGGGGCCTTCCTCCTTTGGGAATATGTTGTAGTAGCTAGGCTAAGAACTCATAAAATTAACGTAACATCAAATTTCATTGGAGCATATATTAAATTAAAAGAAGATGATTACAAAAATAAATCAGAGCTCGGTTCTTTCACTCTCCACAACTATTGTCCAACCACGCATATCCACATGATCTTGCTCACATTTATAATAACGCATATACACCTAAAAAGGGAATTAGATAAGATCGTATCCTTTAGTTGCAATATGTGGGATCACACATATATGTTATTTAGAGTACATTCAGAAGAATAAGAGGTGGAACAAATAATGCATCCATGTGCTTATGTGATTTGGTTAATCTTGAACACAGTCAACAAGGAACAGAATGGCACCATTATTGTGCTTCCATGATTTCATGCCACTTGTGCATGAAATCGCGGTCTTCATCAACCTAGAATATTGTTGTTGTTTGTTAATATCTTGTGTCTGACATGTTATGCATTGACCAAGCTCTCTTGTTGATTCGGTTGGATATCTATGTCCTTCAAAAGGTACCTGAGCACTCGTGGAACATCTAGAACATCCTCCGAGTTGCCAATTTTGAGTAAGCTATGTGTTGCTAGGCAAAGCAACAACAACTTCAAGAACAGGAGATTCTTATAATAGGCAATTGTCAATGTCTTTAAAAATGTTTTTAACACTGCTAAGGAAACAAATAATAGGAAATGATAGTATGATATAACCTTATTACTTGAAATGCTCTATAGTGATGTTATCCTGCAAGATCCATATAGATTTGGAAAAAAGAGGGGTAATTTGGTCAAAGAGGAGAGGGTATTTGTGCAAAAAGAGGGATAATTTGGTCAAAAAGGAAAGGGTATATGTGCAAAAAAGAACCTAAATACCAATTGAAATAAGGTCAAAATGAGGGGCCAACAGTTCTCTAGATGCATAATGCATTGTAAGAAAATGCAAATGATTATTACTTTGATAAGTTCTAAAAAAGCTACACAAGTAAACATCTAATAAGATCATTCACTAAATATTTAATTTCCTCTAAATACAATACCAAAGGCCAACCCTTCTAAAATGGCTCCAAAATAAGATATACATCAAGATTTTATCCATGGTATATTTAAAAATATACAAAGAGTTCCCATAATAGTCACCAAAAAGTAAATAACCAAATATAAACTACCCTAAGATGCCTTTGTTGCACAATATGAATAAAAATAAGCTTAAAGCCTAAACATCAACAATAGACTACCCATCAAAGTGTTTATTGTTCAAGGACAAATAGAGTGTGTTCATATATAAGATAAACATCCTTTTATTTCTTTCTAGGTCGACATACCAAAAGCCAATTGTAATCCTTCTTTCAAAAGGGATTCTACATCAACACTTAGATTTCTATAGACATAAGGAAAGGTAGATGAATTAAAAATAGAGAAGGATCTTTTCACTTCATCAAAATGGAGCTCAAAACCAGATTTTCCATCTTGCACATCCATTTACCCAGTTAATGACAACTATAGACTCCCCCAAAACTTGATTTTTTGAAACATCTCTTTGAGTAGCTAGTTTTAGAAGAAGCTTTAGAGCAATAAGTTGAAAATTGTTGTTTGACCCCACCCCTAAACTATCCTTAAATCTAATGGAGTGAGAGTGAACAAGGAATATAATTCCACTAGTACAAGAGTATTGTGGGATACCTTGGCTTGTACCATCAAAGTACCCCCCTCCTCTATATCCAAAAATGAATCATCTTTAACTTATCAATATATGCCTCCCAATGCTCCTTTTCATGACCTTCTAATCCTAATTGGTCTGCCCTCTTCCACTGTTATTTCTGTATATTTGACTTCTATAGGTAACCTTCTTGAGACAAATCAAAGATGTCTCCTTATGAAGGGATTTTATCAAGGCCTCAGGAAATTTGAGATTAGCTCCACTACCCACCCAAGGATTAGCTCATATTCTTACCCTTACCTCATTTCCAACCTTACAAACTAACTAGCCATCAATCAAAGGAAAATCTAAGACCATAGACTTCCACATAATGGATACATTAGGGATGGTCTTAATTGGGTTCTTGATCCTTTCTTTTATAAAATCGGGTTCAATATGTTTTTTCGACAAGGATCTGATTCCAAACACCTTCTTTAGGCTTAGTAATGGATTTCCATTTGACCAAAGGGATACTTTCTTTATCCCTATTCTTACACCATATGAATCTAAAACTTATGTTACTTATTTTTTCTATAACCTCCTAAGGGATATAATCCAAAGTGTGCAAGTAGAATATGATTCCTTCCAACACTTATTTCACCAACATTGGTCTTCCTTCTTTAGATAACCACCTATTGAACCATAAATTGATTTGTTTTTCCACCTTAGCAAGAAGCCACATCTAGCCATTAATCTTGTAATCATTAGTCTTAATGAAAAAATTTAGGTATTTAAATCCTTCTTGGAGATAAAACCACTTATACTATGAAATGAGAACTATATACTGTGAACAAGAACTCTAGCCATAAAAAATCACTTTTTAACGTCAAAAACACCAAAAAACAACCCCAAAACGAAAATTGATGATACTGGTATCAACCTTTTATGTTTCGAGGTTAACATTACAACTTTTTGGTAACCCAAGCGGCGGTGTCGTTGCAATCGAAACCCTAAAATTACAACATTTATGATATTGTGGCATAAACAACTAGCATCGTTGTAACAAAAATACCAAAATCAAGCCCCAAATCCAAAAGAGGTGCTACCAATGTCACCTTTTTTTCCTCTTTGATTGTAATTACACCGTTTCGAAACCATTTCCTAAAAATAAATAAATAAACCTCTAATGAATCTGGAAAAAAACATATTCGGAAAGAAAAAATAATATTTAGAAAAAAAACAAAACATTTAGAAGAAAAAAAATTAAAAAAATAAATACAAGGAAATAGACAATAAAACAGAAACCCCCCCTCCCCCCAAAAAAAAAAACAAAAACACCTTTAAAAAAGAAAAAATTAAAAAAATAAAAATTAAAAACCAAACAAACTGTTAAAAAATACAAATATAATTAAAAAACAAAATCTATATATAAAAAACAAAATTTATAAAAAAATAAAAATTAAAAACCAAACAAAATATTAAAAAATACAAATCTAATAAAAAACACAAAATTAAAAAAAATCTATTTAAAAAAAACAAAATTTAAACAAAACTATATAAAAAAACAAAATTTAAAAACAATGATTAAAAACCAAACCAAATTTAAAAAATACAAATCAAATTAAAAAAACAAAATTAAAAAATATATATAAAAAAAACATTGGAATTAAAATTTTATGTGGAGTGGTCGAGTAAGGGGGAGGCAGAGGGATAAGGAGAGGGGTGGAGGGATACGGAGCAGGGCGGGGGGCGGATGGATAAGGAGCAAGGCGGGGTGCAGAGGGATAATGAGGGAGTCACGGGCGGAGGGATAAGGAGGGGTAAGGGGCGGTGGCGCGATGTTGGGCATCGCGCGAGGAATGGAGGGATAAGGAGGGGCGGGAATGGAGGGGTAAGGGGGGTGGCGCGATGTTGGGCATCGCACGAGAAATGGAGGGATAAGGAGGGGGCGGAGCACGGAGGGATAAGGGGAGGTAGAGGGATAAGGAGCAGCGGGATGGAGGGATAAGGGGCAGAGAGGTAGTGGAGGTGGCGAAAGTGGTGGTGGAGAGTGGTGGCGCAATGCTAGGCATCGCACGACCACTCTTACCCACCCCGTGACCATTAAATGGGGTTTTGGTCCGTTTTTTTTTGTTTGTTTTTTTGGGTTTTTTTTTCCATGTTTTTTTGTTTGTTTTGTATTTTTGGTGGGTTTTTTTGTGTTTTCGGTGTTTTTTTTGTTTATTTTATTTTTTTAATAGTTTTTCATTTTTTTTAAGTTTTTAAATATTTTTTCATTTTTTTTAGTTTTTTCAAATTTCAATTTATTTTATCTTTTGTGTTTTTGTTTCTTGAAATTTTTTAAACATTTTGTTATGGTTTTTTTGTGTTTTTTAGTTTCTTTAAAAAAATTTCACAATTTTTATGGTTTTTTCATTTTTTTTTCTTTTAAAAAATTTTTAAAACCCACTTTGTAACCCGACGAAGGAAAGAAGTGCTACTAGAAGCACCAACTTTCGATTTAGAGGTTAATTTTGGTTTTGCTTATAAGGACAGCGGATTGGTTTTCAAAATAGTTGTAAATTTAGCCCCGAAAAAAGAACGAATGATACCAGTAGCACCACTTTTCAACTCTAGCCTTAAAAAATGCCTCAAAATGAAAATGTGTGATACTGGTATCAACCCTTTTTGAAACGGAGGTAAAAATAGCTACTAAAATTAGGAGAGAGAAAAACGAGAACTGTATCGAATTCTCGTTTCATAGTATAAGTGGTTATAAGAGCATTAATAGGAAAATGGTTGGAGAAATAACTTAATTTGATCCCCATCTACTCCATTAAAATAAATGATGGATTTTTTAATATTATATTTCATACGAATAGCTATGCAATATATGTCTAAAATCTATTCCAACTTATTAGTGTCTCTCCATGATCTAATTGCAATACATGTATACAAAAATAAAATGAGGCAAATATAGGGATATTCCAATTTTTATACCTTTTAAAGAGCCTAACCTTTTTGCCTCCAATATGGCTTTATTGAGATCTTTGATTATTATAAGAAATAGCGGAGGTTCCAAAGGGCATCCTTGCCTAAGGAATTTGGGAGGTCTAAAGAAGCTAGAGTTTGAACCACTGATTAAGATAGCAAGCTAGACAAGCCATGATCTCGTCAACCAAATGAACACATGATCCAATGTTTATTTAATATTAGCCTTGATTAATAGAGCCAATTTTCTTATGATAGGCCTTAGTGAGATCCAACTTCAAAACCATAGGAGGTAGCTTCTTTATTTTGATAGTGTGAATCCCTTCTCGAGCTACCCCAACAACATCGTGAATTTTTTTTCCCATGAGGAAGAAATTTGTTTGGAGTAAATAACCATTAAGAGGAAAAAATAACCCTCAAAGCAATGACTTCAACTTTTTTCCCAAGAAAAAAATTGTAATTTTCATTCAAATATGAAAACAAATTGTATATTTCAAGTGTCGTATTGACACATTGATAATATGTTTTTTGTCAAAATCCATGAAAATTCCTAGTTGATATGGTCTTAAGAGACCATGTGTCCATTCCATACAAATCGAAATTCAAAAAGAACGTAGATACTAGTCGATGTAATTACCTAGCACATCCACTATCTCTACATATTTTTCACAAAGAAGAAAATCATATATCTGCTACTATATAGACTCTAAATAAACCACTGTTTTTTTTCTAAAAATATATTATATTAAAAACATAATATCATTCCTTTGCTTCTTCAAAAGAGAGAAGTCCAACATCTAATTGTTTACATTCCTTCGACAACTTGTTTTCCTCTTGATTCAATTCTTGAAGGACGCAAAAGAAAGAGATAGTTTCAAAAGTTCCATCAAAGGTCACCCATAGGTCTGAGATGCACATTATGTAGAAAGCCAACCCTAAAGCAATGACTTTAACAATGATTTTGTAGATGCAATTGCATAAAGAGATGGACCTGAAGACATCAAAGGATTTAGGGTTGTCATTCTTTATAATTAGGGCAAGGAATTTGGTATTGAGTGCTCCCAACACCTTTCCTATATTTCTAGATTTTTCAACACCCTTAACAAGTCCTCTTCTAAAATATCATAAAAACCCAAGAAAAATTCAATTGTGCAACCGTAAGGTCCATCAATTTTGTAAGTTTGAAAACTATTTAGAACCAATTACCACTCTTTCATGAAAATTTTCTCCAACATCTTCTCATTGTCTTCCTCCTCTGCAAAGCTAGGGAAGTACAAAGTCATATTGACAACCTCAACAACGTTTGCTTTTTCCTCCTCCTTATAAATATTCTTGAAATGAGTGAGTTCTAACTCTGTAGTCTCTTTAAATGAGTTAACTTTTGAACCATCCTCTTCCTTCATTTCCTAGGTAGTATTGATATTGATATAGCTTGACTCTTTAGCATCCACAAAGTTTCTTTATATGCTATTAGGTTCCTCCTCTTTGGCTGTAATGATCTTCAACTAGCATTGGAATCCTCATAGATACACCTTGTTGTCTCTTTCATATAATTTTCCACAATTTGGTTTCAACTAACACCAACTCTTGTTCATTTTTCATTCTCTTTGCATGGGCCTAAGAAGAAATTGATTTTTTTTTAACTTCTTGAGTTTGGTTGTAAAATGAATATCATATTACACCCTCAAAGTAGCATTACAAGGTTTTCAAACATATTGTATCAAATCGAAAAGATCGACATCCTTTAACCAACCAAAATTGGATTTGAAAGGGCTTGGGGGTTCGCATTCCTCCATTATGAATTGGAGAAACATGACAATATGATCAAATTCACCACATATCTCCACCAAAGTTTTGATTCTAACTTTCTCAATCACGAGAGAGTGAGATACTAGAATCCTATCTAATAGCTTTTCCACCCTAGCCTCTCTAGTCCTTTGATTCCTCCAAGTAGGCACCCATTTGAGGGGTTCCACATCCAACAAGTTGGTTTCCTCCATCTTGTTTAAGAAGAATTCGGCTAAGAAATATACTCTACCATTGCTCTGAATTGCAACTTTGGTTATTGTGAAGTTTAGGTCCCCTCCCATTATAATATTCTTTCTCCTAAATTATTCATGTTCTCGTAAGGGCCATAAATGTTGATGACATAATAAAATTTCTCCATCTCCATCAAAATGAGCTCTACACCAATACCTAAATAAAAAACCTCAAAGTTAGATAACTTAAATGAACCCTTCCTCATCTAGTTTCCAACCCTCTTGACCTACCAACATAATCTAACCACACAAAGTCCCAATTCTTCATAAACTTAGACAACCCTTCTTCAATATTGTCTTCCTTTCCCATAGTTTCCTAAATTGACATAGTCCTAGGATTATGTAAATCCAACAACGTTTTTATTGTCGTTTTTTTGTGGGGTTTCCCAAGCCCTTGATATTAAAGGACATAATGATCATGGGCATGCATTTTCAAGGGCTTGGTATTCTTTAAGGTCCCTTTCTAAAGTCTTATAGTTTCCCTATTGAATTTCATCTCTAATTTTGTTTCATGAAACATAGATGTGGTATTTCCTACTTCTTGTAGTGGGTGTGATTTCCTTGTGCCCATCTTGACTTAAGCCACCCTCAACTCCTTATAAATCCAAGGCATGTTGTCTGGATCTCAATGGATATCATATATGGTAAAGGGAAATGATGCCCTCCCTTCCCATGGAAGAGAATGATTCCATATTCCTCTCCTTACTGGTCCCAAAGTTCATAATTTCCCTAACCTCCCCAGGCCCCCCCTTAGGTTTCTCCAAACCAAATTTAATAGATCATTTCCCCTCTTTCCTAGGGATTCCTATAATTTTTCCACCCACATGCAAGGCTTTCCACCTAGTTCATGCCATAAATCTATATCTAAATTATGGTTTTCCTTTCAAAACATTACCAAAACTACATGAATTGATAACAACTTATCTGCATCAGTGAAAATAAAAGAATCCTTGGAAGTATATTTCCTTTGGTCCTTCTCATTTGGCTCAATGCCCTTGAACAAGTTCGAATGAGTGGTTCTTATAGTTAGATCCACTAGTATCTCCTCAGACCCTCAATTGAGCCATTGACGAGCATTTGTTAAATTTTGAAGCCCTTTCTTGTGTGAAATTTACATTCCTTGTCTGTCCTTGGGGAAAATTTTAGGGGCGAAATTGAGCCCATGGGATAAGTTTTTACCTTTTTTCCAATTTTTTGTGCCAATTTCCATTTTTTTTATAAATTGACTCCCCCAAATTCCATGGGATATTTTTTTACTTAAAAAATCGCCAAAATTGTCTAGAAACTATATAAAACCCTTAGAAATTTGAATATTTTTAGAAAAATATCGCCCAACATTTTATGGTTGGAAATTTAAGAATTAGTAAGATTCATTGAGGCTTCTATAGTTTAAGAAAATTATGGATCCTTAAAATTTTCCCTATATCCTTGAACATCAAATGAGCTTTAGGGTCCTTTTGTTTCCAAACTTTGTTTGTAAATTTGAGAGCACGGTCACTGGCCAAATGGCCATAAGCGTGACACTACGAGCAAAGAAAGTGTGTTCCAACATAATCAATAGCTTGACAATAAAAACATAGGGCTTATTTCATCTGCCTACCCTTCTCTTATGTTAACTTCCACAAGAATAGGGATTCTCAAACAGGTGCATGTGTGTTGAAAATTTATATATGCTTCCAAATATGTACCAACTGAGTTCCATATAGCTTTGAATATGTGCATGGACCAAAATTTCCATGGTAAATCAAGTAACTTCATACCTACTAGCTACATGGAAAACCTCTCTACCGTGGGTTTAAATCAGAGACTCCATTTTTTAGTAGACAAGGACGTATTACGCCACCACTACCACATTCCCTTGTTTCCTACGTCATCCTCATTAATTCTAAAAATAAAAGCCAACTAGGCTCTCACCAGAAAATGAAATTCTAGAAGATAGCCAAGATATGGGCTCCACGTCTCCATCATCCATTCCTCAATGTTTGATTTAGAAATATGGCATCCAAAGGACAAACTCGTGAAGGCTCTATTATCCATATCCACTACTTAATGCATATTTATTTATTTGTTGAGCAACGAGTTGACCTTTTGTTTCTTTTTCTTAATACATTTTTTGCCTTGCAGCCAATGGTTAAATTATGGAGGTTCTTTCTTCTTCGATTCATTATTTGAATCCCCTAGACTTCTAGGTTCATGACAATGCTCCTTGAAACCTTCTTCACCTTCCAATTTGTTAAAACATAAGACAACATAGTGTGGGCTTGCATCCAATGACCTATTGAATAAGTTAAAAAAAGACTATGAAGGTTCCCTCCTATAGTAGCATAAGCGCTTGTCTACACTTTCCATAACTAATGTTAATGGGGGAATACAATGGGTGGGTTTTCATGCCCAGTCAAACATTAAACTCCACTTTGTGATTTGTCACTTAATACACTTGTTTGGATATATCCTTTATTGACCTCGAATTGAAGTTGTTAGGCCTGACATATCCAACCTTAATTTTTGTCCTTCTCTCCTCATTCTTCCACCAGTCCTAAGTTGATTTAATGCCTATTCAAGACTCCAAGGCCCCCATGAGATCTTGGAACATAATCATCATATCAAAACCTAGATCTAAGGAGGCCCTTGGAGAAGATAAGACATATTTCCAAGAGGCCCTATGAATAATCTAATAGTTCATTGTCCTTCTCTAGTCAGAGAAACCCTAGCCCTACATCTATCTTACTATATTTGGTTCATAAACAAGTTAATAATAATAATTCCACTAAAAAGTATGTAGTATACCACATATCCCATAGACAAGTGTATATTTATATAGCTCTACTAACATCTCCCAAACCATTGTGATGCATTCTTATAGATTATCATTTCTGCAACAATCAAAACTTAATATTTTTATAATGACATGGTGAAGATTTTAAGAACCAGCCATGGATGTCCCTATTAACTTAGATGTATTGCAATATTTTATTATTCTCTTATATCTCAAATCATTTGGATACCTTCTTATAAATTATGATTCAACATTTAGAACTTAATGTTTTTTAAATATAATTTGGGATTTTCTTAACATTTAAAATTTAAAAATTTAAATTATTCAATATTCCATTTTAACATGTTTTGTCTAAAGTAACTTTTTTTTTCATATGGAAAATATAGATTCCTGCTATTCACAAAGAATCAAGGAATACTTGGTTACATAACATGTCACATAGTGAGATTTGAACTTAAGTGGGGATTATAACAACATTCCTCCCAACCATTCGACCTACACTCAATTGACTTGTCTAAAGTAACTTTATCTATTTTCATTAATAAAAAGGAATTAAAAAATTATATTTTTTTTTATAACTAGAACGGTTAATTTATTTATGAAGAAAATGGTTGGGCCGTAGCCTAAGCAACCATCGATACAAGTATTCAACAGTCTATAAAAAGGCTCTACTAATGCCCCTTTCTTGCAAGCTCAATATTATGGGATAGGTGCCCAATTAGTTTCTTCGTTGTTCTTACTAAAAGCTCCTTGAGGCAGGAGGCAGGCCAATTTTTCCATTGCGTCTGCTTCCTTGTTCGAGCCGCGCAGGATATGGAAGAAAAGTGAAGAGGAGAAGTCTTGCAGCAGGTGCCTTACCCTTTGCAAAGTCTTATTGAGTGCTAGGTTTCTAAAACAATCGTCCGTATTTAATATCTTTATCAGTATTTTCAAGTCACCAAAAACTTGTATTTCTTTGATTCCTTTTCCCTAAGCGATCTGACATGATTTTAGCAGCCCGATAATTTCTACATGATTGTTGATTTTTTGACCTAAACCCCAGCTGAAACTGTCTTTTCTGATACCGTCCGGGGAGTAGATCACTCTACCTGCTCCTGTTGTCCCTGGATTGCCTTTGGAGGCACCGTCAAAGAAGATCGTGGCTTTACCCTAAGATCTCCACCAGATTTGAAAGACTGCCTATGTGTCTCTTAAACGCCATATTGGAGTTATGTAGGGGCATCTTGCAACTTTTTTTCTGTCTCTGAATATGAAAGTGCTTAGCCATTTTTTTTCCTCAGGCATGAACGTGTTGTCCTTTTTGAAGGAATGAGCGGCCACGATTTCAAGAAGAAGAGCTTTTACTTTTGCGGCCACATTCAGGGGAAGATGCAAAGTATTGTTGAATATTTGATCATTTCTGGCAAGCCATAGATTCCAACAAACGTATTTGGGTATGGGTAACCAAATTCTGCTCCACGCTGACTTGTTGCGTATTGTGTGGGGATAACTCATTTTCTAAGTGGAGAAGAGAGATACGATTGAGGTATGCGCAGGAGTATTAACGTTGAGGCCATGGAGAGAGACAGTCCAAAGCTCCTGGGATAAAGCGCATTCCATGAACAGATGGTCGCTGGTTTCAAGGACGTTTTTGCACAAGGACGTTTCTGCACAAGGAGCATCTATGAGGACCAATAATTCCGCGTTTTAGCAGGTTGTCTCCCATTAGCACTTTTCTACGCATGAGAGCCCAGAAAAAGAAGTTAATTTTTGGGAGACTGAGCGGATCCCAAACATGCTTCCATAACGTTGCTGAGTGTATCGACGCTTGACTCATTTGTAAATATGCAAATCCCTGCGCAACAGTGTAAATACCACTTTTTCCCCATCCCCATCTATCCTTCGAATGCAAGTGAACCGGTGCCAAATCCGTGAGAGCTATAAGAAGGAGGTTCTTTTGATTAATTAGTTGTTCTGGAAAGAGTGGAAATACCCAGGATTTCTAGTTTCCAGACTCGTCCCATGAAGAAATATCTGCGAGCAAGCTAATTCGTTGTTGTTTTAGCCAGTCTCTGGCTCCATTAAAGTCTTCCGATCTGTCAAGAGGAGGCTGTCCCATAATTTTTTCCTGCCACAATAGCATATTTTTCCCATTTCCAGGGATACGATACAGGTGTTTTTGAAAGAATTCGAGTCCCCGACGACAGAGGTTCCATATTATCGAGCCTTTGGAGATGTTTTCGTCTTGTAGGTTTCGAAGAGAGGCATCTTTAAAATATTTTTTCCTTAGTAAAAAGTTAACTGGATGTCTGCTATTTTAAAATAAGTTCCATAGAATTTTGCCACCCAATGCAATGTTGGCTAACCCAGGATCACGAATTTGCAGCCCTCCATCTGAGAAAGGACGTTTGACTGTGTCACAATTAACTAAGTGGAATTTCCTGTGATTTCCTTTTCCTCCTTGCCATAGAAAGTCACGTATTAGTTTGGAGACCTGATCCATGATCGATCTTGGATCTAAGAGGAAGGATGCCTGATAAATAGGTAAGGAGGAAAGAACCGACTTGACCAGAGTAAGTTTCCCAACGTTGGTGAGCCATTGGCCACCCCAGGCTTTGATCTTGGACTTCATTTTGCATAAAACTACAGTCCACAGTGAAGACTTGTTAGAGCCCAAAGTTAATGGAAGCCCGAGGTATTTGATTTTTTCCCCAAGTTGCAAAGCCCGAAAAGACCAAGAAGTGGGCTATTCGAAGGATAATGTGTAGATCTACATTCCACACAAACACAACGCTTTTCCTTTTGTTAATGAGAGCTCCAGAGATACTGCAGAAGTTTAGAAGGAATTTACTATAGATCTTGGCGATCTTGATGGAGGCTCCACCTAACAGGAGATAATCATCTGCAAAAAAGGCATGATTGATTGGCTCTAGGCCTTTCATTATCCTGATTCCTGGAGCAATCCCTACTTTCTTTTCTACTGTCAGTTTTCTACTCGATGTATCAGCCATCAAGATGTAAAGAAAGGGGGAGAGGGGGCAGCCTTGCCTTATTCCCCTCGAGGCTTGGAAGTAGTTGGTCGGTCTACCATTAACTAGTGGAGATATCCAAGGTTGTTCGGTGCAAGCTTTGATCAAGTTGACAAAGTCAGTGCTGAAACCAAACGCAAGAAGGACTTTGTAAAGGAAAGAGAGCTTTACCCGATCAAATGCATTTGCCATGTCAAGCTTTATGAGCATTCCTTGCTCCTGCCATTGATGACTGGAATGGATGGCTTCTTGTACCTGTATCACATTGTCAAGGATATGTCTCCCTTTGAAAAAGCCTCCCTGGGTGGGAGAAATGAGCTTCCCATGAAGAGGTTTGATTCTATTTTCCATTAGCTTAGACATAATTTTGTAAGAGGCGTTGCACAGTGAAATTGGCCCGAATCTATCGAATGTGCCTGGATTCACTTCTTTGGGTATTAAGGCAAGGAAGGTGGAATTAGTACTGCCTCCCGCCTTGTATTTTTGTTGAAAGGATTTTATCATTCTAAGCAAATCAAGCTTGATGATTTCCCAACAGAGCCTATAAAAATGGATTGAAAATCCATCGGGCCCTAGGGCCTTGTTCGACTCCATGGACCAAATAACACTACTGATTTCTTCTTTAGAAAAGGGATTCAAGAGTGCAGTGTTGTCTTCCCTGCTGACTATATGAGGTATGTGGGAGATAAAGTTGAAGGTGGCTTCCTCATTGCCTTCTCTGTCATCTTTATACAGGTTCTGAAAATGAGTTTCTGCTGCCAATTTTAGCTGCTCGAACCCTTTGAAGACTGTCCCATCTGAAGAGGTTATTTCAAAAATGCGATTTCTGGAAAGTCTGGCTCTGTATTGTCTATGGAAGAAAGAAGTGTTTCGGTCTCCTACCTTTAACCACAGGCTTCGAGACTTTAACCTCCAATATTCTTCTTCTTGCTAGAAAGAGTGAAAAGAATTTGCTCGGGCCACTTGTTCCTTTTGTAATTATGAAATTGTAATTTCCTTACTCTCGAGATCCAATTGCAGATTTTCTAGCAGCTGAACAGTCTCCTTTCTGCGCCTAGTGGGGGTATTAGTGGGATTTCTAACCAATCTTTTAGAGCTAGTTTCGTGGCCTTTAGCTTTTGCTCCCACACAAAGGAAGGGGACCCTGTCACTAAAATGGACCAAGCTAAAGTGACAGTTTCCATGAACCCTTCTTTTTCAGTCCATAGTGGGATGAATATGAAAGGTATTGGGCCCAAATTCTCTTCTTCTTCCAGTTGTAACAGGATGGGTTTATGGTTTGAAGTCAGCTTTGGGATAATTTTAGAGGAGATCATCCACTTTTACAGCAGGAATGAGCTCTGGACAAGGAAATGATCCAGGCGAGCAGCAAGACCTCCAGAGGTGCCTCTAGCGCTAATGGCCTTCCCTACATTTTTCTTCCATTTTGAATTTCTAATCTCAAGAAGGGTTCCCCCTTCAATCTTAGTCTCTTGAAGCATGAGGATATCGGGGGATTCTATTTTCAGGAGGTCTTTGAATGCTTCTGCTTTCAATGGGTTCCCCAAGCCTCTGTAATTCCAAGAGACTATCCGCATTATTTATTGAGATTGGAGTGGGCCGAGACCCCTTAAGGGGCCTTGTTCTGGTATTTCTCCCGATGGACAATTCAATGGTGGATTGGTTGGCCTGCATCTTTTGTTTGTCTGCTTCTTCTTCACGTGCTTCCCTGTGAGATTTCCTCCCTACTCTTTTCGAGGGCCTCTCAAAAGACTCATCTTCCGATGACCCTGGGGATTCCAGTGGATTTTTCCTTGTCATCTCAGCATAGGAGGGTGAGATGGAGGTCCCTTTGGGGAGACAAGGTGGATTGTTTCTGCATTTTCCTTCTCCACTACAAGAGGGGGAGTTTGTTGCTCTAACTCCTCAGTTACTGTTTCTGGATTTTCTACTGCTTCATTGAGGATTTCAAAAGTATTTTTTGAGGCTTTTGCCATTGACTGTTCTTTATTTCCTTTCCCTTGTTCCTGCCCTGTTGTGGGGGTGCCAGACCCCGTCGATGCCTCTTTTCCTTTTTTTTTCTATTTGTTTTTGTCGAGGCAGTTTTTTGAGCCTGTGTCCATTGCTCTCCTTTGGATTTCTCCCATCTTCCTCAACTTTTTTGTTACAATATCTCGCAAAGTGACCATATCCATGACAAAACCTGCATTTAAAGGGAATCTGCTCGTAGTCCAATTCTTGAATGTGTGACCAGTCTGCGACCGTTAGTTTGATTGCTTCTGGTAATCCTATTTCCAGACCCACCTCTACACAGATTCTTGCACAGGAATATTGATCCTTTCTATCAGCTCGATCAATGTATTTTCCCAGGGCGTTGCCAATGGATTCTAAAGATTTCAGATTCTAGCAGTGCAAAGGTAAGTGAGAGAGACGCACCCACACCGGGACTGCCGACGACACATCTTGTGGTGGGTCAAAATATGGAGTCCATTTATTCAGATACAAGCCCTGAGGACCCATGAAGTAAGGTCTGTTCCTAAATATGAGGTTTATGTCTTCTACTTCATCAAAAACGAACACGAAGAAGCCCTTGCCTACAAAATGACTTATGATTCCTTCCTTGACTAACGGTCTCCAGTTCCTCTGCACCCACGCCTCTCCAGCATTGGGGGAGGGCCAAAGGCCTGTGAACTGGCCAATGAGTTTGCGGTCTGCTAGATTTAGAGCCAATCAGCATGTTTCTTCTGCTGGGAGGGCTACGGTGGGGATGCAATCCAACTTCGTAACAAACTTGTTATGAGAATCATTCGCCTTACGTTTTCCACAGGCTGCAATCAGTTTTCTGAAGGCCTCGAGATCAGGAGGAAGAGGAGGAGGATCCTCGGGGCCCCCTCCTAGGGCCATTGCATTGAAGGCATAAGCGTAGGGAGCTGGCGACGTGCACTAGAGTGGGCCACTGCGACCAAGATCTATAAGGTTTTCAATGTGCATCAATGATTCACTTAAAAAAAATTATATTATTAACTTTATCTACTTTCATTAATAAAAAAGAATAAGAAAAAAGATTATATGAGTAACTCTATCTATTTTCATTTATAAAAAAAAGGGAAAACTGTGTATGATATCATATAAAAACATAAACTAAAATTTGGAAACCTTTTTTTCCATGAGAAAACACACATAATATTTCCATGTAAAGAATATTACATTCTTTGGATGCAATTAAGCATAACAATGTATAATCCCTTTAGTTTTCTTCACAAAATCTATCAAAATGAATTCAAGCATCACATACTATCCTCTTTATCTGTCTTCAATCGAACTATAAACTATAGCAATAACTTGCAAGTTAAACATACCGAATTTTCCTTCCTTGCAGACACAAGTTTCTGTACAAAATAAAGTTCAGGTCCATGGCCTTTCTTTCTTTGCAAAATTTCAAGCCCAGAGCCTCATAATGAACACTACCAGATTACATCTGATTCCCAAGCAAAAACATTAAAAATTTACCAAATTTTAGCTGATACATTCATTGTAAAAGGATATCTGCTAGATCAGCCTTTATTGGCTTGCACCAACTACCTCACTTTCATGCAAAATATCAGAATGACCCTTGCTTGACGTCACCATTTTTTAGAATAACCCAATCTTCTTTCTGCAGAGAGACCCCTTCTTTTGAAAGTGCATCTGCCTTCATATTAAGTTCTCTATAAACATGCTTGAATTTGATCTCTTCAAAGGATTCGTTGATCCGACAAGTTTCCTCCAAAATGACTCCCAAAAGCACATGGTGACATATACTTTCCTTTCACATCCAACTGATAATTACCTTTGAGTCACCATACACATTCAACTTTTTTTATTTTGTTTTCCTTTGCTAATTTGAGTAAGAACCAAAGTGTTGAAAGCTTTGCATAATTATTAGAACCTGGGCCCAAACTTGAGCTAAATGCAATAAACACATTCTAAAAAATGTGAATAACCCCACATGCTCCACAAATACTCTTGAGGTTCTGAGCTGCCCCTTCAAATAAAGCACTAGGAAACTCATTAAACTCAACATGATTTATCACTAACTTTCTTCATTTTTTTTACTTGCGGAAAAAACTTTATTGTGCTTAAACTCTGAGCGACACAAAAAAAAGTTGGGACATCTTTGTCTTCAAACAAGATTTTGTTTCTAGCCAACTAAATGCTCCAATTTATAATGGTCGGGATTTCTCTAAAGTCCTCAATATCCTTATTTTCACACCAATTCCAAAGACAGTCTTCCAGAAAAATACCAATCCAAAAGTGCTTTAGCCCTAATGAAACTTATGTATCCTGCCAAACTTTCTTTGTGAATCTGCATTCCACTACCAGATGCCGATTGCTTTCCTTCTCTTCCTTACATAAGCAACATCTCCCTGGACCCGACCAGTTCCTATTTTGCATATGATCCCAACTTAAGTCCTTATATGACATTAAAAACCATAGCCTTTTTTTTTCAATGGGCCCTGGAACTTCCAGATAGAATTCCATGACTAGAGCCAATTTTCACTATGAACTTCCTACCTCAAGAGGGAAACATTCATTTGGAGAATATATTCCATTTGTTGCACCTTACCATATTAGAATATCATTGCAGTTTTTAATTCTAGGAAGATTAGTCCTTAGTTTTCCAATAAAATCATCCCAGGTCTTGCTAACCTCCCCGCTAAATCCCAACTAAGAAGCCTCCAACCAGCCTTACACCTAGCTCTCCCTACCACTTAAGAATTTTATATGATTGAGAAAGATAAGCCGCTGCTTGCGCAAATAGTTTACCATATGATGTGGAAGAAAATGACTGATACCGCACTCAACTCAAGGATCGACTCCCATCCGAATGCTAAGGCTATTTCCAACCTTCCAGGCCAGGCCATCCCCTATAAAGACTTAAAGCTTGTAAAAAAACCTTCCAGATAGTTGACACATTACAGATAGATTTAGAGGGCTTTCTAATCCAATCGATCAACGGCAAAGGAATGGTATACTTCATCTTTACAACTTCCACCCAAAGCCCATTTCCATCTAATAGTCGCTAAATACTTTTCGCCGCAAGGGCCTTTGAAAAAGGGACCAATCCCTTTACACCCCAACCTCCCAATTCCTTCTTGAAAGAAATGGACTTCCAGTTAGTCCTCTCAAAACCTCTTTTCTCATATTTGCCCAGCTAAAAAAATCTCATGCTAAGAGAAGAGATATTGTTCAGCACGCCCTTCGGGATCCAAGCTGAGGACTGATACACCGGTAACTGCCAAGAAAGTCTTGATCAAAGTCAATCTTCCACCTTTAGATAGCTAACGCAAGCATTAGTTATAAATCCTCTTTTCACATTTTTTAATCAACCATTCCCAGTCTTTTATCTCGTAGTCTAGAGGCTTAAGGTTGAAACCAAGATACTTCAATCCATTTTCAAAATTGGAATCAATATATCCAAACATGGAACTGAATTTAGCTAAATAAAGACTTACCTGGATTTACTTTCATCCCTGAAACATTACAAAACATAGCTATTAATTCTCCCAACTTCTCAACATCACTTCTTGAACCATCATAGAAG
Organism: Larix kaempferi; assembly: GCA_027924585.1. NCBI lineage: Eukaryota > Viridiplantae > Streptophyta > Pinopsida > Pinales > Pinaceae > Larix > Larix kaempferi. The sequence goes on from BSBM01000099.1 coordinate 14,017,126, forward strand.
ATTAGTACATCATCAACAAATAACAAATGTGTGAGTCAAAGCAGTCCCCCCACATAGATGCCCTTGAAAATTCCATTTTCTTTTGCCTACTGAATCGCTCTACTAAGGCCTTCAACTACTAAAATAAAGAGCATTGGTGATAATAGGAAACCCTGCATTAGGCCTCTTCCAGGATAGAAGAAAGGATAAGCTATTCCATTAATCAAAATCGAGAAGGAAATCGACAACAAACAATCCATTATCCAATTAATAAAATAGATACATATCCCTACCCGAGAGATAATCAACAGTAGATAGACTGAACTTACATGGTCATATGCTTTGGAGAGGTCAATTTTGACCACATATGCCTTTAGCCTTTTGAGTCTTATCGAATGGAGCCCCTCCTGGGCTACCCCTACAACCTCGTGTATCTGGCACCCTACTAGAAAACCAAATTGTTCATCTGAAATATAAAAATATAAAATTACCTTAATATTTCTCTCAATAATCTTTGCAATGATCTTGTAAACACTGTTGCAAAGTGAAATAGGTTTGAAGTCATTAAAATTTTCAGGAGCATCCGCTTTCTGTATTTTAAGGATATAAAAGTTGAATTGAAGGCTCCTAGAACAAAGCCCTGCTTTCTTGAATCTTCATTTATTCTGAGCAAGTCCTCTTCAACCATCTCCTTCATCCCTAAGAAGAATTCTATAGGAAACCCATCAAGACCGAGGCTTTTTATCTTTTTTTAAACTATGCATCACTTCTTCCAACTCTTCACTTGAGACTTCCTCCATTAATGCGTTGTTATACTCCTCCTTCACGAAATTGGGATAAAGATTTGCAACCCTGAACGCTTCCTCCACAGATACTTTCTCTTCTTTAATTTTTTTCCCAAAGTGAATCACTCCTTCCCTTTCTAGATCTTCAAAGATGCTCAGAGAAACTTCATCTTCATTTTTAAGATTCCAGACAGTGTAAACACTTTTTCGATGGTTTGCATATTTATGAAAGAAGTTGGTATTTTCATCTCCCCTAGGCATCCACATAGCCCTACTCTTTATCCTCCATTTTGATTCCTTATTCAAAATTATTTTCCTTCTTCGTGGTTCTAGATCTACAACCTTTTTGCAAGTTTCCTACTCCAAAAACCCATGACCATCGACCTCATATAAAATTGACAGTATTAATTTGATCTCCTTTAGGTCCCTTCCCTCTCTCAATTTATTTTCACACCCAATCTGTTGCCACCTCTTTTGTCTGCTTAAGAATTTTGGACAATTGTATTGTAACAGACTCCATTTTAGCACTGCCATAGGGTATCCAAGAAATTTTTAGAATTTCCACACAATCCTCATCCTCTAACCAGGATGGATTAAATTTGAATGGGCCCGAAAGCTTTTTCTCCTCTCCTTCCAACTCCAACACTATTGGATGGTGGTCCAATTCACCACCTTGGCCAATCCACTAGCGAATTCGAGCCAAAAACTCCAAAATCTCCTCTGATACGAGAAAGCAATCCAAGCGTTTCACTATCCTGTCTTGTCCAACCCTTTTGTTTGTCCAAGAAGGCCTAAGTTTTATTGGAGCTATGTCGATGAGACCAAATTTTTCCATCCTTCTTAAGAAAAACTTTGATAGAATATCTGCTTGGGCTTTTGGACCCCAAATCTCTGAGTATCCAATAGCAAAATTTAGATCCCCACCTAAAATAAGATTGCAACTCTTTAAAATTGCCTTTGCCAATAGGGTATCCCAAAAGGGAACCCTATTGGTATATGGTCCATAAACATTTAAGAAAATAAATTCTTTATTCAGATCAAGACTGAAAAGATTTACTCCCAAGCCTGAATCTATAGCCCAAGAATTAATATATTTCATGCTACGACGACACCATCCTATTATCAGACCTCCTGACTTTTCCAAAGTGTCCACAAAGCTATCACCAATATAAATTTCAACTCTTCTACGTTATTTTCACCTGGACTCATTAACTCATTATTTCCTGTAAACATAACACATCTGGCTTCAAACTATTGTTTAAACTCCTAAGGGCTAGCTTCTTTGAGGCGCTAACAAGGCCTCTACAATTCAAGGAAAAGCTAAGCATCAAGAAACCCCTTCAGAGGTTTCTGCTGCTCTAAGTGCCTCACAAATTGACCTTTGTTTCCCTAAAGCGAGATCCCATACTGCCTTCTCTTGAGCGATATGGAGGAATGATTTTCTTCCTTTTCCTAGTTTGATTTTTTCTACATTCATCCCTAGACCACCTGAAAGAGCAAATTGATTACCCTCCAACTCTTCCTTATAGGATCGAAGAAAATAACACCCCTCCTTCTCTATACTTCCTTTAGAATCCCAAATCCTCTTAGGAGCCCTCTCTTCATGCACTAGAGAATGGTCCACAAAATTATCCCCCAAAAACTTGCTACTGCTAGGAATTTTGTTCTAAGGTCAAGAATTAAAAGCTTTTTTAAAAGTTTGAAGAGAGAGCATCCCAATATTCTCTCCCTTAGAAGCATACTTAGGAACATCACCAAGAGTTAAATTGTTATGCAACAATGAGTGAGAAAGACCTAATTTCGGGACGTTCTGAATTTCAGCAATGTCATTTATCTGAAGAGATAACACGTCTTTCAGAGACTTACCTTGAAGGTTCCAAACCAAAGCTTCTTGATCTTGAATATCATAATTTTCCTCTAATCTCAGTTCCAGCTTCGAGTCGCGGTCTAGAACCTTCCCTTGGTTCTCAACATCCTTGTCAATAAGCTTTAATTTCTCAATTGGGTCATATTCAGGTGCATCTTCTTTAATTAATTGTTCTTGGACTATAAAGCCAGGGGAATCATACTTAACAGAAGAAAATTTAGCATCCAACCCTATACCTATGTCTCTTGCCTTGTTCAACTAGAATTTCTTGCGAAAAGGAAAGTTGGAGTCTGCTACAATGTGACCATGTTTATGGCACCTGCTAAACTTAAATGGCACCCCAATATAGTCAAGGGCTTGCACAGAAGATGTATTTCCCAAAGAAATCTCTATCTTCTCCACCAAACCCTCTCCCAAATTCATTGCCACTAGAATTCACACCATGCAATACTCTCCTGTTTCCAAAAATGACCAGTCTGAAGCCACATAGGAGCCCAAGGTGTTTCCAATAGCATGAAAAACAAAATTACGGCAAAAAATCCAGTGACAAATTTGGCATTTTGACCCACAAGGGCCTTTTATCCAACCTTTCCTTCCTTGCATCAAATAATAGAGACCAAATCTTTAGAAAGATAACCCCGATGTTCCATTTCCAGTGGTGATTCAAAATATTGAAAGCATCCTTCTCTGAGACAAACTTAAAAGCTAGCCACCCCCTTGGAAAAATACAAGACTCTGGACTACACCCAAAAATGTCACCCCAGGTATCTCCGGCCCATTCTTTTAAACTTTGCATATCAACTTTATTGTCTCACCACACAACATATTACATTGCTACAATCTCAAGGAAATTGTCTTAAAGAAGATATTCATACAAAAATAAAAATAAAAATAAAAATGACATACATTTTAAAGGAACTACATTTTAAATAATATTCATAAAAAATACTTGAAGTTCAAACAAACGACATTGCATTAAGAACATTTGTTATCTTGTTTTAAAAAATAAATTATAAAATTCAGGATAAAAATTAAAATTTAATTTATTTAAACTGGTTTGAGGGCAGTTGCACTAACAAGGCTCCAATCGTTTTCCATTTATTCTCTTTCAAGAATGTGGCCCTAGCATTTTGTGTGGGAGATCGTGGCCTTCACTGGGCGTGGGAATGTGAAGAGAGACACATGTTGTCACATCCATAGTGGCAGGGAATTACCATGATTGCATACCAGTTTTGAGCACATTTTTTGTCTAGTCCTATGCTATCCTATGCACGAGATCAATAGCAGATGAGATTTTTCATAATGATCACTCTTATGTTCAGTGGACCTAAAGCATATATGCAGTCAGTTTCATGTCAGTATTGATCCCCATGACCCCAGGTCGGAGACCGAGTTAGCCATTTTCACCTTGACAATTCATATATGGATGATTATGGTGCCCTAGGATGCACACAGTAGCAATGTTCAAGTGTCTCTTAGATGTTTATAGTTGCAGTTACAGGTATATGACCCAACAAGTATATGGTTATTGTACTTGGATGTTTATTTTGCTTGTTTATTTATCTTAGTAGTTGGATTGAGTGTATAGTGGCTATGCATGGGTGATCTTCTATATTTGTTCCTTATTGATGGTCTAGAGTAGGAGTGATTGTTTCTATTTGAGTGAGAGGTTCTTGTGTATACTCATTGGCCTTTTCCCTTGTCATAGTATGGACTTGGTCATTCCATAGTGTCTTTGCTAGTCATGGCATCACCTTTTAATTGTCTCCATCGATTTGTTATCTTCCACTTTTGGTTTGATCCCGACTTGTACTTTGACTAGTGAGATCAAGGACTTTCCCCCCACTTATGCCTTTGTGTTGGATAGACTCCATGTTTACTTTGTGTCTCGACTCTGGAGTGTGTGGCCTAGTCCCTTCTAGTTTGCTTGTATGATTCCAAGTGGATCAGTTGTGTGGCTAGTGTCACCAGAATGTTCTCCTTTAGTCCTAAAAAACAAGTACTCCCATAAAAGCATCAAAACACATAAACGTTATATCTAAATGGATGCAAAAGTAACAACAAAAGTGTTTCTAAACACTAGGCAAATAAAAAATATTCCGTAGCTAGTAAGTGTCCAAGGGAAAAGCACTCATCCCTTGTATGATGTAAGGTCGTTTTCCCCTACAGAAAAACAGGGTGGTAATTCCATCGCACCTATGGACAGTGGCGGGCAATGGTGGTAAGACCAAGTCATTATCTGAGCCCGCAAGGCTATTTAGGGCACCTGCTCTTGGAGGTTGGTTAGTGAAAGATAGACCAAAGTATTAAATGTTAGATGTTAAATTTCAAATATGCAAAAAGCTGGCAATAAATCAAATGCAATAAATGATGCTTGTCTAGAGTCTATTGGAAGCCTTCCAAGCACTCTACCCATTTGTGAGGCACCGCCATTCCATAGTGTCTTTTATCCGACATATGTATAAATGGTTTTCCTTTCCCTCGTGTTCAAAAGATCACAGTGTTGAGGTTGTCATGTCAAATCCCCTAGCCTAGCCTTGTTTCATCCACCTCACCCATAGCTAGCAAAATGGTCAAGTCTGTAAATGAGTATACACTTGAGGTTTTTACGTGGAGTGATGTATTGCTTTGATCTAAACTTACTATTGATGATTTTTTATTTATGATCGCCATTACAATGCCACTTAATGCTTTATATTGCTACTAATATAAATAAGGGAGCATATTTCATCCATTTGTACATGTAGGATCAGTTATTTTCAGTTTGAGTTGTTAGTTTGATAATTTGTGACTTGGTCAAACCAATTTGACCAAGTCAACAACAGGTTCCGGGATGAGTTTGGCTGATATAGTTTGATTTTGGCTTTTTAGAGCCCTTTGATGTTCATTATATGGTTCCATGCTCCAGATAGCGATTTTTCATGATGGCTTGCATTATTTTTATTATTATCAACATTTACATGCCATATTTTTATTATGTTAGCATGGATGAGCTTCCACATGTATTTCTAGATGGACATATGGTGTATGAGTACTCATTCCTAGTGGATTTGGACATAATGAGTCCATTGGTGCATTTAGATCTCAGTTCCGAGCATAGGTACTTGATGACATGTCCAGTTTATTTTCCAGCAGTAGAGGTCCATGGAAAAATTGCATAAAAAGGGTGAAAATGGCTAGCAAGGAATTCAATTTGGCTACATGGGGCAAGGAAATGGCATGATTTTTGTTCGATGGATTATATTGATGCTCTAGACACCTTCCGACATGGTCTACATTAGTGTTGGGGTCCACATGATTGTATTCTTCTCATTGGGGGCGCCATCTTCCATAGAGGGGGTGCACTTCCTAGTTGTACCATGATGATTACATGTTGTATCTTATGTTGATGTACTAAGGGGTGCTAGTGGAGAGACTTTGGACCTCTTAGCAACCCCTCTCTTATGTTATTATGTTGTACCATGCCATATCTTATGTTATCCCTCCCCTAGGTGTCATTGAGGAAAGTGTGTCCCCCTCTTTTGAGTGATCTCATGTAGATTGTCCGACACATTATTTGCCGTTGATCTTGATGTATTATCTTTTGATCCTAGCCTTCCATCTTTTCGGAGTTAGGGTTTTTGTATTGTGAGGATCTATTTATTCGATCTCTCACTCATTGTAAAAGACTTTTGGCTCTTGGATTATTGGGCAATAAAGAAATTTTTGAAGAGATCTTGGGTTTTCTTTGTTGAAGATTGTTTTCTTGCTTGATTGTAAATCAATTCTCTTAGTCATTTTAGTTGATTTGAGATGGATCCATGTTATATTTTGTAGAGGCTATGTTGGTATACAGGATAGCGATTCCATTGGGATGATTTTTGTGAGACCTCTCCTAATCGATCCTCTTGGATAGTGATTTCATCAAGGAGTCTTCAATTGAATTATTTTTCGTTGATATGCTTTTTGATTTTTCTTGCATCTTTAATTTCATTTTTGTTACAAATCAAAATCTCACTTCGGTGGTTTGTATTTTGCATGGAAAGGGGGCGCATTACCCCACTTGGGCAGATCGATTTCACTTGGATCTTTAGATCGACTTGAAATGGTTGCGACGGAAAAAGAGCATCACTACAATTGGCATCGGCAAGAAATCCAAGTTCTCTCTTCTATATTTTCCCTTGTTCGATTCTCCCCTCCTTTAGTCACCAATACAAATTTAAAACGCTCATCAAATAAAAAAAATCCAAAAAAAAATCATTATATATATATATATATCCCTGGGCGTTTTCTCTGAAACTACCCCTAACGATCGTTTCGAGCCTAAACGTTCTAAATCTCGAAGCCGTGTTCGGATTTTTCATGAGCTGCAGGGTTGAATTTCAAACGCAAATCCGAATCTTTGTGGTCGTTTTGCCCTAGGCATCGTTTTATGAGACTGCACTCTATTGATTTTTGGGCCACGGTTTTGACAAAAGCAGTGCCATTTTTCTCTGCCCGTATCTGTAACCTCTGTGAACGTAATAACCCTAGCTGCCATTACAGTAAGTTTCTCGACTTAGTGTGAGCACGATAATCTACAAAACGGATTGATTAAAACGGTGAAATTATTTCCCTTTGAGGGGGTCATTTAAAAAAAAACTCTTTGTTGGATTTCAATTCCACCTCATAACCAAATAAAGCAAGATTTAAAATCGCGTTGAGGGAAATCCGAGTGTTACAGTGGCCGTGATTTTGTTTTTTTAAAAATGATGTTTTCATTATCAAGAACCAAGTCGTATTCATGGTTTTTCTTTCCCTAAACGCCATTATTAAAGCCAAACGAATCGATTATTACTGAAGCACGATTTTGCTAATTCATTGCAGAGTTTAACAGTCTCGATTTTTGTTAGTGGGCATTCTTTGATTGTCCTTTTTAATGGACGGCCTCTTAAAATCCGCGAATCAGTTCGCCATAGAAATCTGAGAAACGAGCCAATCACTCGCATATAGTCGTGTTTTGTTTTGGGCGTAAAATTCTGAGTCAAAGTATGAATTGCGTTAAAGGGGTTTGTCATTTAACATTTAATTAGTGATCGAATTCTATTTGATGCATAAGATAAACTTTATGAACTAAATTGTAATCGTGGGTTTTTCGGGAAATCCGTTGAAAGTATTTGGATCCTATAATTCATCATTGAACTCAGTGTTATCCTCCAAGTCAATTCGCTTTAAGAGTGTACAATAATTCCGCTGGGGTCATTTAAACGATATATCGATTAGCTTTGGACTGCCATTATTCGACATTCTTTGTCAATAACATCTAAGTGTGGAGTCTCTTAAGAATGAATAAGTTTCTAAATGACATTATATTCTAGGGTTGTAAATTTAAATCTTCATAAATCTTGAGCTTCCTTTGAATTGTAATTCAACCTCCCAAGAGTTAGTTGATAATTCATTAGACTCCTTTTCCCGCCAAGCACTGATCTTGATAATGCTTGTTATCTCCCTCAAATTCGAATGTCTTATCCTTAGCAAATCTTTGACTCTAGGGAGTATTTAACTTTTAAAACCTTTGCCTTAAACCCAAAAATTGCAATTTAATCATTATTTGGTCTAGGGTGTCATCCGAGTTACCTTACGCTAAATTATTAACAATTGAGATCTGGTTTCCTGGCAAGAGATCTCTCCCTCAGGGATTGATCAGGGTCTCCCCCTTAGCCTGTGTTTAGTGTGGCTTAAAGTGATGAGAATCCTGTTTGAAGTGACAACCGATCGTATCTGGGGAGCAGGATCCTCAAAGGTCACCTCTTTAACTGCCTAGCTCCTCTACCATCCTAGACAGGATCCCATACTGGGGCAGCTATAATTGAGTGATAATAACACCATCAATCAGTTCGTGGAAGCCATTGTAGGAGAAAGGCTCACTGTGTATTCTATGGCATTCAACCCCGTTGTGAGAACGCATCATTTAGTTGATTGCTTATGCATGCAAGGAGGGCGTGACTATCATCTTGGACGAGGGACGCATTCTCTGGGAGAATACCAAGACCATAGACTGAACTGAGTTTATTGCCATCATCTTGCTGAGTTTTGGGACTGTTTTCAGTGGCTGAGTGGAACTTCTATCATTCCCCTCCTATAAAAAGTCTCTCACAGCCGTTTTGGACGCCAAGAAGAAGACAATCTTTGCACTTATGGAGCTGTAATGCAGGCTTTCATCTACAGGTCTGGAATTTAATGTGTAAATCTGATTTCTCTGATATTTTGTACTGCTGTAGTGACCGTTAGTAACTTACAGCCATTTTTAAGTATTTCCTGTAGCTGCATTTGGTCTTTTTATGGCAAATAAATGTATCTTTGAAGTTCAATCTGTGGTTACAAATGTTTGTGAATGATCTCTGAAATGAAATAACGTGGACAGCCATAAGGAAACCACATAAAACTCAGTTATCGGAAGACAGTGACATTTCAGTGGTTCTAGAACTTGGTTACCAAGTGTTTGACGAAAACTCACACCCAACTACACCAACAGTGGCCAAAGTGTTTGTCAAAAATCCTAAACCAAAATATACCAGCAATAGGCTTAAAAATCGGACCAGTGCTAGTTAGGGACATTACAGTGGTATCAAAATTGTGCATTCTGCCAGCCTGAGGGGTTATCAGTGACAAGTACTTTCAGATTACTTGTTGAGTGACCAACACCCATTAATTTCAGTCTCAGTAGTTGTTCATTGGGAAAGATGAAGTCTAATCAGGAACTCATGGCGGAAATTTTGCAAGTCCTATAGGGATATCGGAAGAATATCATTCATCCGGAGTTGTGGGAGCCTCACGTATCAGTTGGGAAGGAGAAAGAGGGATTTCAGTCTGAATTGGTTGGTGGTATGAATGCCTCATCTCATGAAGGAAGTTTGATAGAACTCCATGATGACTTCTTGGAAGTGCATGCATCTACTCATGCTGAGGATGTGTGCAATGAAGTTGACAAAACCGCAGCCTTCGATCCACCATTAGAGCTGTCCTATGAGGCTAATGATACCAGCACACATGATCAAAACAAATTAGAACAATTGGTTGAGGAGGATTGTTCCCATGAGCCACATCATTTGATAGGGCAATTGAAGGTAAGTGAAGACCAGATTATGGCAACCATGAAACATTTTGACGACGTGCATGCATTGGTGACAGATTGTTGTTGGAGAGTTCTAGGGACATGATAGTTTGGGAGGCAAACCTTCCCTTGCATATTTTCAGCCTCTTAGAGGAGCAGTGGTAGTAATGAAAGCTAACTACCTACACCTGCTTTTTGATAGAGATCATATTCTCATGCTTGATGAGATGTACCATGGTGTGCTACAAGGGAAAGAAGAGGAAGTTGACAGGCTTACTCATGAGCTTGAGATTACCTGAGATTCCTTGAAGAGCATGCAAAAGGCCCTTCAAGAATTAGAGATGCAGGTTGAGCCGCTTCGTGTGGAGTTGAGTTGGTTACATCGTTCATTCTACATAGCAGATAGTTAGTCGTATATGGCAGCCTTGACGCAGGAGAAGGTTGGTGGCACTTATGATTTGATGGAGGAACCTCGTGTGAGGGTTGAGCATGGGGGGCATTTTGACTTGCAAGCGTGGCAGAGAGATATGACCCCGAGGTTTTTGATTTTGCACATATTTTGCATTATAGGGATCATGAGCTGCCTCTTTTGCAAAGCCCATTGAAGGCTCAAGTCAGGGCCACAGGTGACATAGTTGAGCATATACCTTGTGGACTAGCCAGTAAGGAAGTGTGTGCATCCATGGATTGTGGGGACAAGTATATTGCAGATGGAGACACATCCATTTGGGGTCCAGGTTCAGTTGATACTAGTGGAGTGATTGAAATAGTGGTACATACAGGACATAGGATGATACAAGATGGTCTAGTAGTATGCAGTGGTACACAATAGTGTGTATTGGTATGCAGAGTTGTACAATGGTACACGGTGGTATACAGTGGAGCTCAGAGCAGAGTCATACTCTCATTTGATAGTGCGAAGAGATTCTAGAGGAGAGCGATCCACCCTTTTGCTGCAGAGCGATGACTCCGGAGACTGTATTCTCAACAACAATAGTGGTTATGATGATGGAGAGAGTATTGTTGAGCACTTGCGTGAGGAGACACTGTTTGATGCATGCTATGGCAAAGGTATAGTGTGGAGTCCAAGTCACTGTTCAGATAGCTCATGGGAGCATAGGGATGAATTACATGGAGCAGTATCTTCCTCAAAGATTGATCTTCGATTGGAATATCACCAGATTAGGGTCAGTGAGCAGGATACTCACAAGACTACTCTTAGGTATCATTATGAGTTCTTGGTCATGCTCGCAGGGTTGACCAATGCATCTGCCACTTTCCAGTTTTGCATACAGTTGTAGAGGTATCTGTTGCTGTCCTCTAATGCTCTCATTATATACAACAGGACATGGGAGGATCCCCTAGGGCATTATGGACATGACAAATAATTTTTATTTAGGGCACATGGTCAGTGCATAGGATGACAGACATAGATTGGTGGATGGCGTCACCTACTATAGAGTTAGTAGATTTCTCTGTATAGTTTGGCAGGAACTAGACAACTTAGCAGGAATAAGGGTGATTCATAGTACATTGTTTCCACTAGCTTGTTGCATACAGGAATTAGAGATGAGGCTCGGTTGGATTCCAATAGTTATCAGTGGGGCACAACAACAGTTGGTAGGAATTGGAAGTGGTGTACTTTCAATTTGGCCATGGGATCCAGGGATTTATTTGGTTGGTAGATTACTTTACTTTTTGTTAAACAGGGTTGTGACAACGATTGTTCTACTTCATTTTTGGTTTGTCATGAGGGGGATTGGTGAGACTTGTTCGATATGGCGAGACATGTTTTCCCTTCCGTCACCCAGGATCGAGTCTAGTTATGGATTGGTAGACTCTGACTTCTGTAATATCCCATTTTGCCCTTGATGTATTTGGCTTCGATGTAAATACTGTGTATATACAGTATGTGTATTTTCCCTAGTGTGGAGCTCAAGGCCAAGGCCCCACTAGTGGATGTTTAAGTTTATTGCTTAGGGAAGTATTTGGACAGTTTGATTATTCATGGGCTGATTAAGCCATGAAGAAATGTAAATGATGTAATTATTATTAATGAATAAAATAACCAAGAGCTGGCTAAGGAGGCAACGAATGAGAAGGGGCCATGTGTATCCACTAGGGAGAGGTGAGGGGGTTTGGGATTGGTTGCCCATATTGCCACATGTCTGACTGGGAACCCGTTTGAACTCCCTGCTGACATTAATGCAACTGCAGTGGGTGGTTGAGAACCCTGATTGCTGAGGCCGCTGGAGTATGGAGCATGCTTGCGATTTCGTATGGCAGGGCATGGCTCTGATCGCTTGTGCAGGACGACACTCAATCACCTGGGGGAACTCGCTGAACCTGTTTGACTATCCAGGAAGAGGATTCATTCATTCAGACATACAGACATTCATTCCTCACTCACTCGCCCACTCACGCACTTGCCATTTTTCACAAACGATCGACCCTCGCAGAGAATTCGTTCATGTATTTCCTGCATGCACCAAACCCATCCGGGGGAGGGAAATCTGAGGTTACTCGTGCTTCCTGTATGTTAGAAAAGGCCTGAGAGCTGATAGCCGTAGCACCTGGTGTGCAAACTCCAGCTACCGCGGCGGAGTGGTATTGATAGAAGATGTTGCAGAGTGGTATTGGCAGAGCGGCCGTGAGGAAACCCCAAGCCTGGTAATGAATCAGTTGTTGAACTGTGGGAGAGAGTTGGGTTGCTTGATAAACCCAGTGAAGGCTATAGTTTCAATGAACTAGTGACTGGACCTTTCTATGCCCATCCTGGAATAACGCTGTAAGGGAAGGATCGTGAGAGATTGTGCAACAGTGATAGAAACTTCCTTGTGTTGGATGTGGTAGGTATTGTGGGTGCCAGGTCGGCTGAGAGTGATTGGACCTTTCTATGCCCATCCTGGAATAGCACTGGAAGGGAAGATGCCTTGAAGTGTGTAACAGTGATGTAGGTCTTCCTTGTGTTGGATGTGGTAGGTATTGTGGGTGCTAGGTCAACTGAGTGCTGAGATGCCTGTAGCTCTGTGGTTGAGCTCACTGGCTTAGCAACGCCTTCTTTGTTGTCCTTGAATGCTTGATAAACCACTGTAGGTTGGCTTAGCATGGGTAGGAGCCCTGGAATGCTTGATAAACCCAACTACAGACTGGTTTAGCATGAGAATGGAGCCTTGACTGTGAGAGAACCTGTTAGCCCTCCTTAGTGGATACACTGCCCAGCTCGGGGGTGATCTCTCAGCTGAAATAGTATAGGCTGGACAGAGATCTAAGGTTGGGTGGAACGTTGCTCTCACTTAGCCAGTTGCTTAAGAACTGAAAGATAAGTATTTATGTTACAGTAAATGATGGTGTTTCATTGTTTTGTGATGAATGCTTGTGTATAATTATGGACTGTGGTATGTATGTATATGAATGGGATTGACATGAAGTCATCTGCAGGCCTGAGTAAGAGGCTGAGTTCACTGTTGTATGTATATCTTATATTGCATGAGTTTAATGCCTTGTAATTCTTGCATATGATAGATGTGTTGATTAAACCTATTTAATGCATTTTACATGTTATAATGAATGGTAGTGTTTCATTTTTTGGAGATGAATGTTGATGTATAACTAACCCTGTGAAGGAGATGTATACTTACACCTGATTCCTGGAGGGAAGGGAAGCCCTGGAAGTGGTTTCAGAAACCTCTGTGGGTCAGATGGAAGGAAGATCTTGGCAGGTAGAAGGTTGGAAGTGTCTAAGTGGAGATATAGACAGAACTTCAGAGAAGGAAATGGGAGGGTTAGATACCTCACCTGACCAGGGGACTCTACCATTGGATAGAGCTTTCCAACGGTACCAACCTTGCCCCATTTGGATGCTGGAGGAAGAAGTTATGCCCCTCAAAAGATTTGATGAAATTGCCCTTACAGAGGCAGGGTTCCGCACGCATGGTTCCACAATTGCGGGTTGCGGGTTGCGGGATCGCCAAGTTCAAAAGTATGCGTTTTGGGACTCCGCAATTCCGCATCCGCAATTGCGGGATGCGGGTTGCGGGATCAGTTGTTGCGGGTTACGGGTTGCGGGATCAGCTGTTGCGGGTTGCGGGACTGTCAAGTTCAAGGTTACGTGTTTTGGGCTTCCGCAATTCCGCATCCGCAATTGCGGGTTGCGGATTGCGGGATGCGTATTGCGGGACCCACTGTTGCGGAATGAAGGTTGCGGGTTGCGGATTGCGGATCCGCTGTTGCGGAATGAAGGTTGCGGGTTCGAAACTGCGGGTTGCGGATTGCGGATCCGAACTCTCCTGATTGTGTGTATGGGCACTCAGTCGATGTTTTGGGAGAAAAAAAATGGATCATAGTTTCCAGTGGCCAGGTAGGTCGGTGGGGACGTGACAACTTCACTGAGATGCCTTGGAAGGACATGATTCATGATCGTGGGTTCAACCCTTACAGATATTTTAGTGTGGGGTTCCGGGAGAGGAGGATACATTATGGGCACAATGGTCAAACAACTATGTTTAGAGTGGCGCAGTGTCAGCATGGCAGGTACTTTTTGAGATTAGCATGGGACCCTAGGATTACAGGTCTCGATAGTTCAACGACTGAGAGAGTTGGGTGGACCTTTATCGTGGATAATCACTTAGATTTTCCATTGGGATTCAGTTTTGAGGAGAGCGTTTCACTTTTCAGTTATTCGTTGGGATTTTGTCGCATCTCACCATGGTGGCAGTATTTTCAGCAGGAAGAGGCCGTGATTGGCTTATGGGGGCTAGGATCTTTTTATGTGAGGATTGGGTTTTACTTTCAGGAGTTCACTCTTGAGGTGCATGGGATTGGTTCCCTTGTAGAGCAGTTCTGTGAAGGGTTGACCCAGTTTTTGCAATACTAAGTTGCTCTACTTATTGGCAGCATTAAGGAGGCCTCTTATGTTAGTGCCTTGCCAGCCAGTGAGTTGAGTGGAGGATGTTTTACGCCTTTTTCGGTTGGTTTGGGACCCTGGTATCATTTTCATTTTTAGTCTGGTTCAATTTGTGGAGTGGCAGGTTGTGATGCCATTGCTTGAGGACAAGCAATTTTTGGGGAGAGAGGACTGTCATGTTCCTATTTTTATGTTTTTTGGCTCTGCAAGGGGAGATGGCTTTCGAAGTTGTGTCAGCTTGATAAAAAAGGGAAAACAATTAATTATTTAATGTCACCAAGCAAAAAGTGACTTTATAAAGTGACATTGAGTAATTAATTTGTAAAGTGACTATTGAAAAAGTAACTTAATTGATTAAAAGGGGAAAAATGTAAAAGTGGCCCAAAAGGGTCAAAATGAAGATAAAAGGAAAAGAAGTAACTCTCTCACTCATTCATGATATTTGCATTTTTGAAACTTGAGAGCTCTTGTGGCTTGTGACTCTTGGGACGAAAACCTTAAGAGAAAATATTGATTTCGGTGGTGAAACCATCCACCTTAGTCAATTAGTGAGGGAAATCACTCATATCTCTTGTTTGTGCTTGATTGTTGAGGACGAGGAACACATTATTGCATACCTAAAGAGGTTTCAGTGGGCATTTAACTGCTGAGTATGGTGTTAAAGAAGAGGGCGTACTGGTTTGAGGGCAATTGCTTTAAGGAGGCTCCAATTGTTTGCCATCTTTTTTTTTCAAGAACGCAGCCCTAACATTCTGTGTGGGAGATCGTGACCTTGACTGGGTGTGGGAATGTGAAGAGAGACACCATCAATCAGTTTGTGGAATCCACTATAGGAGAAGGGCGCACTGTGTACTCTCTGGCAGTCAACTCCTTTGTGAGAACGCATCATTTAGTTTACTACTTATGTATGCACGGAGGGCGTGACTATCATCTTCGAGGAGGGACACATTTTTTGGGAAAATATCAAGACTAGAGACTGGACTGAGTTTATTGCCATCATCTTGCTGAGTTTTGGGACTGTTTCCAGTGCCTAAGCGAAACTTCTATCATTCCCCTCCTGTACTGGGTCTCTCACAGCCATCTTGGAAGCCAAGAAGAAGACAACCTTTGCACTTATGGAGTTGTAACGCAGGCTTTCATCTACAACTCTGGAATTTAATGTGTAAATCTGATTTCTTTGATATTTTGTACTGCTGTAGTGACTACTAGTAACTCACAACCGTTTTTAAGTATTTCCTGTAGCTGCATTTGGTCTTTTTATGGCAAATAGATGTATCTTTGAAGTTCAATTTGTGGTTACATATTTTTGTGAATGAGGTTTGAAATGAAATAACGTGGATAGCCATAGAGAAACCCACATAAAACTCAGCTATCCTAAGACAGTGACATTTCAGTGGTTCTAGAACTTGGTTATCCAGTGTTTGACGAAAACTCACACCCAACTATACCAACACTTAACCTCATATACATATTAGAATTTGTGAAGGACATTACAGTAGGATTAGAACTATGCTTGCCGGGTGTTTGACGAAAGTTTGTGGCCAAATCCATAACAGTCAACAAAATTTAGATCACATTTAGCTTGGTTTGTTACAGTGGTACCAGAGCACTGTGGCCAAAGTGTCTGTCAAAAATCCTAAACCAAAATATACCAACAGTAAGCTTAAAAACCAGACCAATGCTAGTTAGGGACATTACAAGATGGCCCACGTTCAACATTAAGGGGGGAAGGTGCTTTCTAGAGCTCTCTTCTTGGTCTCTTGTCCATCTTTAGAGAGGATGTTGTGCGTGGGGTTGACACTCTATTGAGATGGGTATTTATTAACCCTCTCATTTTTTTAGCTACAGTCGACCATGTTTTTGAGTTGGTTATCCACACACCAACTCTCACTTGTATTTCAGCCACCTTCACTCCTAGTTGTATTTGAACCAGGTACTCACATGTCCACTCTCTTCTATTTGACCCTCTATTGTTTAGGGTCAAAATTATCATTAGGTAACCATCTGTGGGGCTTGACGTCCTCGAAGGGCCCCTTTGAGGGTTTGTTGTTTCCCTTCTAGAACCTCCATAAGGGCTTGGTTCTATGCAATAGACATGTGGATTTCCTGCCCCTTCTAGATTGTGGACCACTTTCCTTGTCTTTGCTTAAGGCCCCTTGCCACCCCATCTACAAACTCCTGCTGAACTCCTTTCCTAGGTTTAAGGTGATATCTATAGAGGTTACGACCAGAGGATGCCTCTTCTACTTCCATAGATAGGGGCATACCCAAATTTGGTTGTGGATTTTTCCCCAATATCATAGCACATAAGTCACCAAACCCTGGAGGTGAACCATTGCCATTATAAAAAGAATTTACTAGTTTACCTATGCCTTCCTTTATTTAATCCCTTTCCTAGCCTTTTTAACTGAAACATCCTTATGCTTCAACACCAAGCCCAACTTCATATGAAAGATGAACACCAATATTCTCAACTATATTAGAACACCAACATTCTCAATTTGCAATGTAGGCTAAATGAATGGTTGGTCCATGCCTATGATGTTGGGAGCGAGAAGTGGGAGCGGGAGCGGGCAGCGGGGAGCTGGAGTGGAGCGAAAAACAAAATTTTCAAAAGCTCCCGTTTTGGGAGCGTTTTTTATATAGTATATATTTTGATATATTTTGATGGATTTATATCTAGAAAACATGTAGGATGTTGAATTAGCTATAGAAAATATGGATTAAACCATATAACATCAATCATCTAGTAGTTATAATTTATAACATTATCATCAAATGATCAACCATAACTACTTTTATATGAGCTTGGCAATGAAGGGAGTTACCACATCAAATGATCAACCTAGTATAGGAGCTTTTAGTATAGGAGAGGTAGGGAGTGCCTCGGGAGCGCCTTGGGAGCATGCTCCCAAAACTGGGAGTGTTTTGGGAGCGAGCTTCGAGAGTGGGAGCAAGGGGGTGGGGGTGCTCCCACGTAGCAGAGGTCCATGCACCAGGTTTCATAAGCTAGCTTATTTAGAACCATATTTGGTGAGTCCACCACTGGCAGGCTAAATGAGTATCCAAAGACCTCTTGACCCCCAACATTCAGTTTTTCCAATCCTCCTTTTTCCCCAACCAAACCTTGAGGTTGTTATTGCATGTATTATTAATAGGGTTAATTTTGCTTCCCACCGCCACCATCCCTTCCAAACCACTCAATCCTTTAGCCTCCTCTCCCTTCATCATAATGCCTCTTCCATCCATTTTTCTCCTCCACTCATGCTTATGGAACTTCAACATACATTTGGAGGCCACATGCCCATTCAAATGAAACCTTAAGCATATAAAAGGGATTCCTACATAATCCAGATTGTGGAAATAACTCCTTATGGCCTTAAATACTTCCACAGACTAGAGTTCAAATGGAAACCCATGTTGTTTAAACCATAAAGGGTGCATGGTAAGCCTCTTTAACCTGGGATCAAAACTGGGTGGCCATATCCTTTGGGTTATCGTAGCATTTCCAAAATCCCATCTCATCCTCATGATGATCTCCACATCTTCTTCCACTCTAAAATGAAATGCTAGCCAACCTCTAACCAAGGTATGGTAACCTAGCATGTATCCTAAAACATGTTTCCACACTTGCTCAATCCTCACTAAGATATGTTGCTTAGAGATATACTGGCCATAGAACTACCCTGTCGAAGCTTTATTAATCATTTCCACCACCTAGCTCATGGTAACATCTTCTCCCGGTACAAGCTTTGGTTTTGCCTTTAGCAGATTCACTCACTTTCTTCCTCTCCTTGCAGCCTTATCCATAGAGTTTGAACAACCCTTCACACCTCCATGCAAAACATTTATGCCGTCAACTAGTACCTCTCTCACTTTGATAGAATCCTTCTTTACACTTCCTCCTCTTCACAGTCGAAACCCTTCTCACTAGTGATCAACATAAGTGTCACCTCCTCCACTATGGGATTCTCTATCCCTCTTTATAGTTCCACCATTGCACAAACCTCCTCTACCAGGGTTTGAACAGAAGGCTCCTCCGTTGCTCAATGCCTTCAATGATCTCACAGACACCATTTTCCGGCAACGTGATTTGTTTACATTGCATGAGGTTGCCTTGGGACTAACCGCAACACTTTCCCCCACCTTGACCTAAATGCACTTTTACTTCTGACATTGTATTACTAATAGTGTGATCATTCCTTCTTGAGAACTCCACCAGACCATTGTTTCCCAAAGATTTTAAATAGGTATTTGAACCTAGTTTGTAGCCCTTAGGTCCAAACCCTTTTGTAACCTCATGATTCCCATCCTCGGAGAAGATTGGACTCCTTGGTTAGGGTCTGATGTATAATCCACCTCCTCCTCATCCAATCCTATACCTTTCAAAACACTAAACCTCCATGAATCTTCCTCAAGCTCCCTCCCTCCATTCTCCAAAACCACTATCAACAATGTTTACCTGTTGACAGTCAAATGGGTTATTTTGGTGGAGTAAGTTTGTTATTACATCTTGAATTGAAGTTTTTGCAGTGTTTGTAAAGTTTTTGAATCAAATTGCATTATGAAACTAGCTTTCAATTTTATGCACTTCCCTGCTGTTACATTTTGATTTGTCTCTCAATTCTTATAACTGCTTCTGCTCTTCTGAGGACATTACTAAACATTTCAATTTCAATTTATAAAAGGAGGGGTGGTTGAGAGGGCAGGAGTCTTGCTACGCATTTATATGAATGTTGCTATTTATGAGATATTCATATGTTTCTGTTTAATTCTTATGTATAGGGTAACAATGCAAGGGAGCACAAGTCCCATCGTGCAGTCACCTGCTGGTGCTAGGCTATGGAGACCAGCGGCACAAAGAAATTTGAGGAATTCATGGTCAAAGATTCTTGGTCAAAGAGCTGCATGGATTTCTGCATCATTCAAAGCTTTTACAATTGCATCATCGGTCATTAATGCTCATCTTAATTTAAGGTAATCCATACATTGTGCTCTCTAATGTTTCTTGGGGAATGCATGTTTTACTGTTTGGGGGTATTTAATTCATGCAGGTACATGTCTACAATAAACTTGGGAGTCCTCAAGGATATGGATGGTATTTGTGATAAAAGTCGCTCAAAGTTATTTCGTCAACAGGTTTGCAATGCCTTATTAGTGTCTTCCTAGTTCTGGACTATGATGTTACTTCAGTTTTTTATGAACCATTCTGTACTTAATTGGCCACTATACAGGGTCCGTGTAGTTGATTGAAAGAATGTATCAGTCTGCAGTATGATCTAGTCACGTGCTCCTTTGATCATTCTAAACTTCATAAGGCTCTACCATAATTATATTTGAAGTATATTTGTGTGTACAAAGTTGAATGACTTGCTCTAGATATTAGTAAAATTAGAGCAACAACCAGGAAATATTAAAAATATACACTGTGCAATAAACTTTAGGAGTTATTGTTTATAAAAACATTGTTCTAGGGAACCAAATTTGATTTAACAACTTTGCAACCTCCCACATGTTGAACAAATGTTTGACGATGACATACTCATCAACATGATAAATACAATACAATTATTATAAATATACAGATCAATGTTTTAAAAGTAAGAACCAGAACTGGAACCGGCTGAGAGTTAGACCAGACTGGAATCAATCGATGAACTGGTTGAGTAAAACATACATAAAATATGAAAAAATTAATTGTGTGTGTGTGTACACATCAATGTAAATCTGAACCATTAGAGAGATGTGAGGCAAATAGTGGGGTTGGGGGGGCATATTATATAGCTTTTAATCTCTCTCTTTCTTGTCTTTAGCATTATCTAGGAGTTGCTCTTGCACTCCCACATTGTACTCATACTAGATGTATCTTTTAGTCCCATTGACCTGTTTTTGTGGTTATTTACTGGATATTAATAAAATTATCTTCTCTCTCTCTCTCTCTCTCTCTCTGCATATATATATACACACATCAATGTAAATCCAAACCATTAGAGAGGGAGGTGGGGCTGTCACATATTATATAAATTTCAATTAGTTTTTTTTTTAATTTTTATTTTGGGGGGGGTTGGGGTTTTTCCTTTATTTTCCAATTTCCATCTGTTTTTTTCCATGCTGGGGGTCACTGTGGGTCCGGACTGGTTCAGAATGGAAAGAAGCTGGTTTGATAAGTTCCGTACCAAACTAGCTGGTTTGCCATGGAACCGAACTCTTGTCCAGTTCAAGGTATGGTTTCATGCTAGGAGGGTTGACTTGACTGGTTTCGGTTCCAATGCAGCCAGTTTTAATACACTGATACAGATAGAGCATTTAGTCTAGGAGATGTTATTTAAGGGGATAGCATCCATTGTTTACTTTTCAACCCAATTATTGGGCTTATGCGTGTTTGCAATCATTCCTTTGATTGCAACATTGTAAAGTTGACATTGGTTAACAACTATTAACTATCATATAGACTCAACCCCTTGACTGATTGTGGACCAAGAGTGCAAGGCTTTTGGTATTAATACTTTTCTAAGAATCCAGCAACTGTTATATACTTCAAATTTAGGAGATATATTACTACATGATTCTTGGAGGGACTTCTCCCCAATTCAAACAAAGAAAAAAACAGGTCACTAGCATTCTCAACATTTGCTCTTTCTCAGAGACTTATAGAGATGCATTTCATGCTATTTAGAGATAGAAATCTACGAAGTTACAAATCTGTTGATGTTACAGCTGCGATCCTCCATACTTACAACATGGTACTTGTTATCAACTGATTTGTACAATAGTTGAAACCTCAATTGAGCCGCCAGTGTTGGAACACATCAGTGTTCACTTCCAGAGTATCTGGGTTTCAGATGTTTGGGTCTAGCCAGTTTTGGCTGGCCAGTTTTGTTTTTGAGTCGACATGACCATGGCCCCATGGGGGTTTGTAACAAAGTGTGCTAGTAGGGTCTGAGTGGCTCGGTTCCCCATGATTGGATTAAACAACTAAGGTATTCCAGGGAGTTTTTTCACCGTCAGATTATACTTTGCTTCAGGCGAGATATAATCTCTTGGTTTTTCTCCCGCTTCCTCCAAAGCTGGAATGCCCGATTTTGGAAATTTTTGCCATGGGGGGTTATTAGAGTCCAACTATAATGTATAAACCTACTAGACACTATTAGAATAGGTTCTGGTCATGTCCTAAGTCCCTAGGACCCCCAGAAAATTTTTTACCGGACACGTCGGAATTGGGGTTTTAATTTTTTAATTATTTTTAATTTTTAATTAAATTTCTCTATAGCTTAAATAGAGAAATTTGAGTCTGTAATATGTCAGTCATCCTGGGTCCGAATTTAGTGTTTGATGGCTCGTTTCATAAGCCAAAAATCCCACATGACCCATGGAGCAGCTAAACCCAACTTTCGGATGTCAATTCAGCCTCATAATTAATATTTTCTCTAAAAAAGTCATTTACAGAAAAATTATTAATTAAAATAATAAAATTGAATATTTTAGAGATAATCCAAATCTCTCCAAAATTAATCAATTTGATTAAAATAAAAGGCTAAATGACATGGCAATAGACATTTATGAGGATTCCAATCAACTCCAAGTGGCTTAAGTCAACTATCCAATCAACAGAAGATTATCCACTCAGGCTAATTCGCCCTCCCCATGCAAAAATCGATTTGGTGTGTTGTCAAGTGTTAAATGGGTTGGTTGGTTTGCATTTAAGGATAAGGTAGGTGCCCTCATGACTCACCCAATCCATAAGCTTGGCTCCCTTTGCTAATTCGAATTTGTACCTACCAAATCTTCACTTGTCATTCACCAACCAACTCGCCATCCTCTTGAAGCTCACGTCATTCCTCATTATCCTCACGTCAATCCTTGTTGTAGCATGTCTTGTCGTTGGGTGATACTTCCCATGCCTCAATGAAGTCGAGTTTGCCACCTCTTCACTCATACCTACCAACTAGTGCGAGTTGTCATTCAAGTTAGCTCCAAAGCTTGGTGTTTATTGGAATTCGAACTACATGTCTATGCCAATTTGACCTAGGGTTTTGGCTTCTAGTTTTACTATAAAGAGAGGCCCTTTGGGGTTATTATCTCATGGAGAATTTTGGGCAAACTTACTCTGCCAAATTGTGTATGTGTTATAGCTTTTGCTAATTGAAATAAAGTGGCTTTGGAGGTCCATATGGTGTGTTGATCTTGTTCATGGGAATTGCTTCAAATTAATCAAGGTGATATTGCTCCATGTTTTTGCTTACATGTTTATGGTTTTGATGAAATTATTTAAAGCTTAGAAGACTTTTTTAAGTCCATAGGATGGGCATTTGAGTTCAATTTGTCCATTGATGTTGGGTTGTTTGTGATTTGGAAGTAGTGAATTGTAGTCGAAAATACTAACACTCTTCTTGTCTCTTTCAACTTTGCATACTATATTTGATCAAACTTGTTTGTAAGTGATACATTTTGCAGATCTCATAGGTTTTGAAGAGGAGTTGGAACTAGGTTGTCTCCTCCATCTCTTCAAAGAACCATTTTTTCCATAACATTCGTGCATTGCAGGATCTCCCAAAGTCGATCTCACCACATCAAGGTTTTGGCATGAAGTGTTAGATTCAAAGATCCATCCATTTATCAAAAATATTCTTAAAATTGGTTACTTGTTACTTTGATCTACCTCCTTCTTGTGGAAACCCTTTCTAGATCTTGATCCAAAGGTGGTTGTTTGTCTTTTCAAGCCATAGATTAGTTTGCCATAAGGTTGAAGTTCCTTCAACCTTGGGGAATAGCTTGGGATTTGTTCCCTTGTGCTCTCTTCAACACTTGTTGTCGGCGTATCACCGGTTAACCGGAGGATTTCCAAGACAGTGTTTCAAACCCTCAAGTGTTCCACTTGAAAACCCTTTGCTCTCGTTTTGCTAAACCATTCCTCCTTGCCCTAGTCTAGCCCTAGCCATCCCTCCTCTTGCTCTCGTCCCCCTTCAAGTCTCCTCCTCTACCAGCACTCCCCTCCACTGCCAACGCCTCTCCCTCCACCCCGTGGCTGCCCATTCTCCCATCCACCACTGCGCCTCCCCTCATCCTCCCATCTCCCGCGCCCAGTACCTCACGCCCTCCCCTCTGTGCGCCCGCGCTTTGCCTAAGTGCCCTCACCATTCCCTCGACCACCATCCTTGCTCTCTCCTCCGCCCGCGCCAGTCCTCCGCTCCTCCCTGCTCTGGTTTCTCCCGCACCCTCTCCTTACACCCTCCTCTCCCGCACCGCCCACGACGCCGCCCCTCCCTGCTCCTTCACGTCCATTTCCACCGCCGCCCTCCACCACGTGCTCTCCCGCCCATCCTCCCAACTCCTCCACTTCGAAACCCTACAAAATTAAAAAAATAAAAATAAATAAAGTTAAACAAATATAATATTTAAACTTTATTATATTCCAACTTTACAACATTTCAAAAAATAATAATAATTATATTATTATTATTATTGCTACCACTTGATTTTAATCAAGCACACACAAAAAATCCCACGAATATTACTCACCCCTTACAAGCCAAAATAGCATCGAAGTACACACCTCCGCTTACAAGGTCCAAGACCATGGCGGAATTAAAAGACAAACTTGAGAAATTGGGAAAGGACATCAAGGCCCTTGTTGCCAAGCAAGAAAAATTCAGAGAAGAAACGAAAAATAACAAGGCACTTAAGAAAGGAATTAAAGAAGATGTTGTTCTAGTACTAGGAAGAAAACTTGATGACAAAGTAGACATCATGCACGAGAAACAAAAAGAGTTAGATAACAAGATGTGTGCGATGACACAGAACATAAGCACCATGGCCCAGAACTTGAGCATCATGACACAGAACCAGAATACCATAATGGAAATGTTACAAAAACTAAGGTCTAATACAAACCATATCAATAACTTAGATATGTTGGACCACTATGTCAACAAAAATGAGAGTAACAAAGTTGATCAAGACAATAAACAAGACAAGGAGACTAAATATCGTAGGGATGACCAAAATACCAATAATATTTTTGATAAAGATGAGCTCAACCAAGATCATAATGAGAGGCAAGCCAGTATCATTGACAATAAGGACGATCCATACAATGACAAAAGATGGATCCTACAATATGCAAAGGAATCCAAGTCAAATGAATCAGATATCGTAGATTCATCTTCTACCTTAACTCTTCTACCACCTTGGAGAAACCTAAATGTAACACTATCAGGTGACTTTGAGTTTGAGAAGCCTCATGAAACGCCACTTCTCGAGATAACTCGTAAGGATAATGAAAGGAAAACATTACGTGATGACATCCTAAATATCGTAGGACAAGTGACTTCTAAAACAAGGCTTGATATGGTCAGTCACAAAAATACTCCTCGTATTCATGTACAAGGAAAATGGGATAACAATAATAAACATAATGGAGTACAAATTCAAGTTACAAATGAAAGGAAGATGACAAACTATTGCGCAAATACCAAGCATATACCTAATACCAGTTCTAAAAAAGACATAAAGGAAGTAATGACATTGTTTCAACACAAAACGAGAATGAAAAGATAACAACAATAATCTAAGCTTTGAGGACAAAGCTTTCCTAAGGGGAAGGCAATGTTGTGAATATTTAATTAATATTATTAATTATAAATTAATAGATTATTAGGTTACTAAGTGAAAGGGCGTAACCCTTCACTATGCTTCCTCAAGCCCTATAAAATGCGATCTTATTGTAATTTATCAACATCATCTAATATATTATTGAATATGATAGTCGGATTCGACTATTAACTTAGTGAACGGATACGTTCACTGCACTCATGTTGCAGAGGATGATGAACCAACTAAGAAGAAAGCAAGAGAGGATTCTTCAAGTGACGAAGAGTATGTTTTGATATCAGCACTCACAGGTACAGTCTCACTTGGTAATAATGATTGGCTTGTTGATAGCAGGGCTTCTAAGCACATGACGGGATTCAAAGATGCTCTCAACAACCTCACAGAAAAGGACTCACCTCACAAGGTGAAGTTAGGAGATGACTATCAATATCACCTCAAAGGGGTAGGAGAAGCTTCCTACAAGCTTGAATATGGAAAGCCTATCAAAATGAAGGATGTTCTATATGTACCTTGACTAAAGAAGAACTTACTTTCTGTCTCAACACAAGATGAGAAGGGATTTAGAGTAGCATTTGTGGATTGCCAAGTACTTATGTGGCCCAAAGGTAAAACCTTTGATGATGCAGTTGTAATTGGAGTGCAAGAGGGAGGATTATACAAGCTTAAGGGACAACCTGAACAAGCCTTGGTTCATGAAACCATGGAACCAAGTGAATTGTGAGCAAGATGGTGAATGGGCTACCCAAGATCCAGACTAAGCATGAAGGCACATGCAAAGGATGTGCAAAAGGGAAGAATGTGAAGAAGCCATTTCCAAGTAGCGACAACAAAGCGAAGGAGATTTTGGAGCTCATACATTCAGATGTTTGTGGGCCTATGTCTTCCAACCCATTAAGCGGGTATGCCTACTATGTTTCTTTTATAGATGATTATTCTTGTAAAACCATGGATCTACTTCTTAAAATCCAAAGATGAAGTATTTAGCAAATTCAAGGAGTTTAAATCCCTTGTAGAAAATCAAACTGGAAAGAAAATAAAAGTATTAAGATTAGACAATGGAGGTGAATTTACCTTAGGAGATTTCAAAGGCTTATGTAAAGATTCAGGGATTAAGAGGGATATGAGCACTCCCTATAATCCACAACAGAATGGAACTACAGAGAGGAATAATAGAACAATTATGGAAGACGTGAAGGCCATGATCCATGATCAGGACCTTCCTATGCACTTATGGGCGGAAGTTGCAAGAACAACAGTACATGTTCAAAATAGGACTCCCCGCAGAGTTCTTGAGAACAATACACTAGAAGAGATGTTTACAGGAGAGAAGCCAGAAGTCATCCATCTCAAAATATTTGGCTGCCCTGTATACATACATATTCCGAAAGAGAAGAGGACCAAGTTGGAGCCTTCAAGGAAGAAGGGAATTTTGTCGGTTATAGTGATTCATCAAAGGCATATAGAATATATATACCAGGATTAAAGAAGATCGAAACTAGCAGAGATGTAACCTTTGATGAAGACACTACCTTCAATAGATCTAGGCAAATCCACTTCGATGAAGTACATGAAGAAGAGCCTAACACTCCTAGAGTTCGAGATACAGTGATAGAAGAGTAGGTTCCAGAAGAACCCAAGGATCATCATATGACTGAGCCACAGAGATCGGTACATCCATCGAAAGAAGTAAACTCACACAAGAGAAAACCAGCTTGGGCACGAGAGCTTATTCAGGATGCAGGGAGGTATGGTGCCCTAGAAGGAAGCAAGAGACCTCGGACCTACTCCAGCTATGTGGCATTATTAAGTGACATCATTGATGCTGAACCTTCCAGTTATGAAGAGGCAGCTGAAAATAAAGTCTGGAAGGATGCTATGATCGAGGAGTATCAGTCGATCATGAAGAATGATGTCTAGGAGGTGGTTCTGGATCCATAAGGGAAGTCAGTAGTGTCTTCCAAATGGATCTACAAGATCAAGCATGTGGTAGACGGAAGTGTCGAGAAGTACAAGGCAAGATTTGTGGCACAAGGTTTCTCCTAGATAGAAGGCATAGATTATGAGGGGACATTTGCTCCTGTGGCAAGATACACTTCGATTAGGTCTATACTTTCTATAGCCAAAGTGATGAAGTGGAAGGTACATCAGATGGATGTGAAGACCGCCTTCTTGAATGGCGTAGTAGGGGAGGAAGTGTTCGTGGAGCAGCCACTTGGTTTTGAGACACATGACATGCAGACTCATGCATGTAAGTTAAAGAAGGCCTTGTACGGTTTGAAACAGGAACCCAAGACATGGTACGGCAGGATAGACGGGTTTTTGACGAGCTTGGGCTTTACCAAGAGTAAAGTGGATTCCAACCTTTACTACAAGGCTGAGGAAGGAAACCCCGTGATTCTACTATTGTATGTAGATGAATTTTTCTTGACAGGTGAGGAGAATCTCATAGCAAAAACAAAGAGGAAGCTTGCCTCAGAGTTTGAGATGAAAGACCTGGGTATGATGCATTACTTTTTAGGTCTTGAGGTGTGGCAGAATCCAGAGGAACTTTTCCTGAGTCCAGGAAAGTATGTGGTAGAGATCCTAAAGAGATTCAGGATGATGGATTGTAAGGCCATGGCTACACCTATGGCATCCAATCTGAAGTTGCTGAGTGATACTTTTTCAGAACTGGTGGATGCCACGATGTATAGGTAGATGATTGGTTCGTTGATGTATTTGATGAACACGAGGCCAGACTTATGCTTTGTGGTGAACACCTTGAGTCAGTATATGGTAGAGCCGAGACATGTTCACTTGGTTGCAGCAAAGCATGTGCTGATGTACCTGAAGGGTACAGTTGATTATGGCCTCAGGTATGCATCGGTTCATAAGATTAACCTATAGGTTTATGTTGATGCGAATTGGCCCGGGAGTGTCACGGATAGAAAGAGCACATTAGGGTGCTGCTTCAGTTTGGGATCGGGTACGATCTCATGGTTTAGTAGGAAGCAGACGAGTGTGGCACTCAATATAGCCGAGGTCGAGCATATGGAAGCTTGTTCGACAAGCTGTGAGGCATTGTGGCTTTGGAAGTTGCTATCAGGATTGTTTGATCTCGATTTAGAGGCGACTTGTGTCTTCTGTGACAACCAGAGTTGTGTGAAGTTGTCGGAGAACCCTGTGTTCCATGACAAGTCAAAGCACATCGAGATCAAGTATCACTATATACGAGATATGGTGCAGAAGGGAGCAGTGAGACTCCAATATATAGCAACAGAGGAGCAGATAGCCGATGTGTTGACCAAGCCTCTATCAAGGGTGAAGTTCGAGTACTTTAGGGACAAGCATGGAGTGGTCCAGATCAAGAGGGAGTGATGAACTCAGATGAGGTAGCAGGTAGTCACGGGTCATGTGACGTAATTGAGTCTCCTAGGCTATGAGAAGACCTGGACGAGCGGTGAGGCAACGCAGGTGGTTATAGTGTGCAACGTAACGTGCGCTCTTGGGCTGAACCCACTAAATGGCTTACTTGATTCGTGGATGAGGACAGTTGCATCTGGTATGAAAAAGGACTAGCTCTGTGAGAAAGCCCTAGATTGTATCTAGGCCGCATCCAATATGAAACAGGACTGGCTCTGTGGGAGAGAAAGCCCTAGATTGTATCTAGGGTGCATCCAGTATGAAACAACATTGGCTTTGTGGAGAGTTGCATCTAGCATGAAAAAGGGCTGTCACTGCAAGGCACATCCAACATGAAAAAGGGCTGGCTCTGTGAAACTTCTTATGATATATAGATTCAGGAGATGTCATATGTCAATAGTCCGTGTACAAGAAGTGCAGCGGTTGGAAGACGATGGTGACGATGACTGAAGAATACCTTCCTTGTTAAGAGGGAGTGTTGAAGAATGTAACTTTAGAAGATATTCTTATTTGTATTGTACGTCCTATGGGGATTATTATTGATGTAATTGATAATGTAAAAGTCATTGAAAGAGTCAATGTAAACCTTGACTATTAGGTCGGCCTGGAAAGATCTAGAGAAGAATATTTTATTGTAAACTGGACAGGTCGACCCAATTAGGTGAGTCAAGTTGGCCCTATTGGTAAAAAGGTCAAGTCAACTGATTAGTATAAATGAGGAGTTCGACCTCCTCATTTGGTCACCTCACTCTCACATTGAGTTCGGATCACTAGGAGAGATAGTCATACAAAGCAGTTGCTTTTGGAGTCTTCTTGTTTTGGGTCTTTGCACGAGGGATACTATTGTACATTCTGATGAATCTATATAGAAGAAGTTTATTGGGTTTTTCAGCCCCACGAGGATTTTCCCAGGATAAATTTGTTGTGTACTATTTTTCATGCTGTGGTTGTTTTTGTGTACTATTTTTCATGCTTTGCTTGTTTATCTTTCAGTGATCCATATTGTTATTACACTTAAAATTTAACAATTGTTACTCTTTGGCTTGTCAAGTCCATGTCCTCTGACATTGGTGCTAAGTAACACTTTAATCCATTTGCATAAACATATTGGAATCATATAACATATATGGTTGGTTATGTTGCCGCCGGATGCACACCTGGGCTATTGCAACATAAATCTTCAAGCTGCTTGCTGTGCCCTTGGGGGCAAGTCTTGAGTCAAGTGCCGTAACCTGATCTTGACTCCTCTGTTTAGGCTAACTCCTAATGAATCCAAGGGGGATAGTCCCCAAGGAAAGTTTCTAAGGCTGTTGAGGTTCTTAGTTTTTTTGGATGAAGTTGTTTTTAGGAGTTTTGAGAGTAAATCACTGATCAAGATTTGCAAAGTTTGTTTAAATCAACAACATAAAGTGAAGATACATCCATGACAGAAAATGAAAGCTTAGATAAATAAAGCAAAAGTAATGATTGCAGACCAGTGTCGTGGAGTAAAAAAATAAAGTGCCGTTGTTTGTAAAAGTAAAATGTTTTGCAAGCTTGTTCTTGGTTAGTTTTAACTTATTAAATGATGAGTTGATTAAAAGGGAAGGGGAACTCCAAATATACCGTGAAGTATGAGGAGTATGTCTGGATTTGACAAGGGTGGCTCCGCACGAGAAAATGTGGGCTAGATGGAGTCTCGAGGGGATTGTTCAACACTACACCAAACGAGGGTGCAGCCTGATGAGGCCCCTAGGTCACTGTCTAGTAATTCCTGCTTTCTCTGAAGAAGTTTCCCACACAAGACAAGATTCGAGATGTCGGATTTTCGTTTGCTTAAAGGAGTTGATTTTATTAGATGTGACTTGCTTAGTTAGATGTTGAAATTTAAATGGTGCAACAAATCCGTTTCTAATTTCCCAGCGCTCAGGCAAAGCCTGCAAGGGGAATGAGCATACTCGGTCTATGCTAAATCGTTTTTTCCAATTGAGACTGTAAATGAAAGTGCAATTGTTTGTAAATTGTTAATGGCAAGAATCTCTTTTCCACATGTTGCTCTGTCGGGCAAGCCCTTACACAACGGAGTACTTTGGGAAATCAAATGCCAAACTTATTGTGATTGTAAAAAGGTAAATTGTAAAGATTATGAAATTGTGAGATTAATTACTACACTACGAATCTCTTCTCCCTACTCAAGCAAGCTCTTTCGGTACCTCGGGAAAGCGTAGTGGGTTAGTACTTCTTTTACAATAAGCCAAAAAAGGAAATCAAAGTAAAGCAGTTAATCTATTCTAACAAAACTAGCAAAAGAAAAGCTAAGCTAAAAAATCCCAAACACACAAGATTGATACGGGCTCCCCCTGGCGGGAGTGGGGGTTTTGTGGGCGTTGTGTATCCCACTTGCTTTTATTTTTTACAAACTCTCCAAAAGAAGTACCACTTGGTCCTTATAAACTTGGATCCAAGGGTTTACAACACTAGAGATTGATAAGACAAAGAAAGGAGGTCTCTGGAGCACTGAATGGTTCGATTTTGACAAAATTTTGCTAGAGTATCTCTCTATTCCTTCGTCAAATCTGCAAAACCAGCAAACAAACTATGTTAGAAAATGATGGTACAAACAAATAAAAGATAAAAATTTTCGAATTTTGGTACTTGGAAAAATATTGAAAATTTTTCTAAGTAAAGTACCAAGTACCAACTTAGCTAGCTTAGATCTAATGTAAAATGAAGCTTTGAAGCACTTTTAAGATCTAGCTACTTAACATGCTAAAACAAAATAGATTTGAAGAATAAAGCTTTTCAGAATGGATCTAATTATTCAACATATAGAACAAAATAACAGGAAAAAAGAGAGATTTGAGTTTGAAGGGATGGACGGAAGACTTCAAGCCCCAAGCTTGATCTTCTTATGAGGACTTTGAAGTGCCTGTAAATAAAAAATGTTAGCTCGAAAACGCTGAAGAGGGGAGAGGAAGCATCCGAGCTCAACTCCTCCTTCAGATCTGTGACCTGCACAACTTATAAGAATTTTTTTGCATAACAATGGATTAGATCTAGTGTGTTTGAAGAAAAGAGATCAAGAGAGCCTCAATACAACCGAGTACAGTTGGCTACTCCTGTATCTCTTAAAAGCAAAGCACAGGCAAGCAGATTAACAACCGTAAATGCTTACTCTATGGATTAGAAACAATCTTCTAAGCTAGATCTAACAACATAATTGAAGCAAAAGAAAACTAAGTAATGCAGTATCACCTCAACAAAGTAGCATTCATTGGATGGCACAGTATGGACCTCCAAAGTCTTTCAATTAATCAAAATTATAACAGTGTTACAGGAGCAGAGGTTCCACCATCCATTCTAAACAATGGAATGAGGCCTCATTTTTATAGAGTTCTGAGCAAGATTGGCGCATGAGCAAAACTAGGGCGCAGTTGAGATCAAGAATGAGTGAAGGCGAGTTGTGAGAGAGATTTAGGGGATTGGGGTTGAGTTGGAGTGAAGGGATGGGCGCCACCTTGCAGAAGGAGGGAACCATCCCTCATTGGGATCTCAACCCAAGCCTTGGGCTCTTCACCATCCAACCAGAAGTCACCCCCTCATGGAATGCGCCCTCTTTGACATGAGATGAACTCGCCCTCATGGAATCTTCTTTGATTTGATGCCAATCAGCCTTAGATAGTCTCCAGGTAACTGCCATTGATGCTCAGTTAACTCAGTTTGTCTCTAGACATGCCTGGGACAAACTTCCATTGATTTAGGAAAATGATTTCTCTCATATTCTTTATTTTTTTATTCTCTTTTATGATTTTTTGAGAGAATTTTTATTAAAGTGATAAATAATCACTCAAATACTTAGGAAAGTGGGTTTAGGGGTAATATGGGTGCTCTAGGTTAGAAAACGAGCATCCCCATGGTGAATTTCACCTCCTAACCACTTTTTTATGAGATTTTCAACTTTCACATTAAAAACATTAAAAAATAGTCCTGTTTGTGGGAAATTTTTTTATGTCCGAAAACAAAAATAAAACCTATGGGGACCTAGTACATGTCCATGTGACTCATTATTGATGGCTAGCATGTTAAAATACATAGACACTTAGACTTTAATAACCTCCTAAGGTTTAGCCACCAAGGCGGATACTCCGGCTTTGGAGGTGAATGCAAAACTCAGAAATTATGCGCCGTTGAAAAGCAATACATAATAACTAAGGAAAAACACTCTAGAGTACCACATTGATGTACAAACCTAAGGCAAGCCAAGTCTGTTACAAAAGACACCATGCTAGACCAACTTATTACAATTCCCTGTGGGGCATGGACATGCAAAAATTTGAAAAACGGGCCAAAATTGGCCGGCTGAACTTCTGAACACTAGCAATGAACAAGTACATTGCTCCAATCTTCGCCGGCTCACTTGGAAACCAACTAAGTACAACTTAGGTGGTAACAGGTTCCTTGACACACCTATTTGGGTTTTGTTACTCCATGTGTTGCCAAGGTTAGTAACTAGATGACATTAACAACATAAGAGTAGAGGAGTAATTTCCATATAGAGATGGGGACAAAGATATATGTCCCCTCTTAATAAATTTGTTTTTTAGATATCTAAATATTATATAGGCACAAAATAAAAAAAATACAAGAAACCTTTCCAAATTTAAAAAGTCTTGAACCGATTAAAGAAAGAAGAGAAAGGGGGACCAAAAGAATTGGGTAAAAGTAAGGGCACAAAGTTTAAGTCAAAAGGATCCCTAGTCATACTTCTAAATTAAGGATATTATTATGTAAGTGGAGGAAAAATGGAGCCTTGTCATGAGAAAGAGGGAATATTTCTTAACACCTTCAAAAATCTTGATTTAGCTATGTTAAAATTTAAAGCAAAAATTATTACCATTGCAATTAATCCTTGCGAAATCGACAATTACATCAGTATTGAGTTAGCCAATCAATTACTAATTCTTGAATAAAGTATAATTGAAAAGACAGTTTTGATAAAAGATGGTATACAATAAAGATTATACAATTGACTATTGCCAATTATGTGTTCAGATCCCAGTTCATGTAATTTTTTTGAAAATTTACCCAATCTGAAGCTTCCACCTCACTTTCAGTGAGGTCACAGATTTATTACATAGAAATACACCTACATATATCTCAAATCTGTCCACCACTACTCTAAGAAAGTTCAAGTAGATAAACACCGCAAAAATACTTCAACACTAGATCAATAAAGCGACCCTTGGGATATGGTCTAATAGAGAACGCATATCTGAAAATTACATTCATTAACGACAAATATAACACCACATTCCAGATCTGAAGTTTCATCTAAGGCATGCCAAATGACTCAACATTACAACCTTGCTGTCCCATTCAACATATCAAAATAGCCTTGAAACTTGCACAATGACCAGTAAAATCAGATATGCAAGTACAATATTTAGGACCACAATGGTACAATTTATTATCACAATAATGGAGATAAAGTACAATACCTCAGCTCATCCCGAACTGGTACAAGAAGCCCTTTCAATTCAGACCAAGAAAGGACACTACCAAAGCAGATCAAGCAAGGACAGTTCCAAAGCTTCCCAAACCCTGGCTAAGGCATCCACGATCACTGCAAGCCCTAACCAAGAATAACAAGGCCTAGAAAGACAATCCACCAAGCTACACAAGCCTCCCCAAGAAGCTCAACAACAAGCTAGCATGACACCAACTGTCCAACCCCAAGCACTTGCATCCCACAAGCTTCACACACTCTTTACTTGCATCTCACAAGCCAAGGAACCCTAGCACATGCATCCCACAAACACTGTCCTTGTTACGAGAGTAAATACTTGTTCTTCCAAGATCCTTCACATAGCTAGCATTACAAATTTACAACAGCTCCAACTAGAGGATATCGATGACAGTACACCATTGGGGTTTCCAGCAGGCTGGGAAAAGCAGATTAAGGGCTCTCTTGAGCAGTTTCAGGCCCTCCACTTACATAATTTGAGCAAAAAAATTGACCATCTGCACGATGAAGTTTGCAACCTCATTGATGGGTTTCAGAAGTGGAGTCCAAGAACCTTATTCTCAAACAAAATGTCTTGGATGCCAAAACACAGGATTCCCTCCAACCACAGAGTGATACCTTGCACGCAGAAATTCTGGACCTTAGGAATAAACAATAGGAGATTTTATTCCTATAGGAAGCCTTCAAACAAGAAACCAAGACCCAAATGAAATTTTGGAGACAGGTAGTTCATGTGGGTGGGAGAGTGACAAAAACCCCTAATTTACCGTGGTTGAGGAGGTGGTGCAAGGAAAACTTAATGAAGAGCTCATGAGGAGAGCTAGAGAATTGAATTTAAAAGTTAAAGGCCTTCCTTCATCCTCAATGGTGCTTTTGGACCCCATACAGACTCTGCACTCTCTAAACTGTTTTTATGTGAAACTAATAGTCTGAAATAAACATTCCTTAAAACAGCAATCTGTAAATTACGCTAGAATCTAGGAACGCATACAGTTAGAGAATATAACAATAATTCAATTAGGTCACTATCGACACTTGCTACTGCTTTTATTAATTCTGAACATCAAAAAATCTGCTACAGGAAAATACCCCTAAATTGCTAGCTGCTAGACTCAAGACTTAATTAATGAATTTGTACGTCTACCCTCCCTCTTATAGATCTGAGAAGGGTTTAATAGGATTTACAAAATAGGTTTTCTTGTGACTCAAATTTTGAAATAGAATATGCTTTATCCTAAGTCAAACTTAGAAATAAATTTACCAAAGGCAATGTAATGAACATTATATATATATATATATATATATAACATCAAATAAATAATAATAATAAATATAATTTAATTGTTACATGCGAACTAAGGGACATGATTTATCTAAAGAACATCACTGTTTAACCATGGTGACTAGTCAAGTGTTGATTTTTAGTGCAGCTGCGAGACCCATTCTCAGAGAGAATGGTAACCTAGTCAGTTGACTAGGGTTCCTGGTCAAGTTAACCGGGCAGAGTCTGAGTAAGACCCTAGAAGGTACCCTAGGGCCCCCAGCTGTCTCCTGGGGTTCTTGGTCGAGGACTAAGCAGGTTGATGCCATGGCAAAGTCCCTAGCATGTGGCTAGGGCCCTTATTTGTCTCTAGGGTATTCTGGTCTAGAACCAGACAGTTTCTTGGTCACGAGGACCAAGCAGATCCTGCAGGTTGAGATAGAGACATCCTAGGTCCTGAAGATGGTTGATCAACATGCAGTCTAGGACTGAATGCTTAGCTTGAGGCTGAGGACCATTCTCTGGGAGAATGGAGAACCTGGTCATGGACTAGATGGTTGATCAACATGTCCCAGTCTAGGACTGAGGCTCAGCCTTGGGCGGAGAAGCCATTCCTTGAGAATGGAGGCACTTGGTTAGTTACCAAGATTATGATGTGTGATGTCCTTTCTCCTAGGTCTTCGAGATGGATGAGTTAGTTGGTCTTCTCAAGGGACTGGCCACCCCTTGTGGAAGCTACTAACATTTGACCTAAGGAGCAGTTGAGAGGACCACATGATCACATCATCTGTGTGAACCCTTCCTTATACAGTGATGATGAACTTTCAGGTTATATGGAACATTTGTACATTTGAGAGAGAGATGGCTGGTTGTACCTTTCCACCTTGGGTGATTTACTTTTGGTCCTTGCACCTTGTTGTTTATTAGTGTTGTAGTACCCTGTCTTTGATTTGTGGTAAATAGGGTCATTGACCCACCTTTTATTTATACCACCCTTGTTGTTTTGATCTTATGGGTACTTTGGATGTTTGTCCAATTTATGAGGTTCTTTTATTTTATATCTTTACTTTTTATATATTTTATATTTTTATTTTTTATATTTTTTATATTTATATTTTTTTTCTTTTATTTTATATTTTTATACTTTATTTTTACCTTTTGTTTATTTTTATGTTTTATTCTTTTATCTTTTGATTCTTCCCTAAATTTATGGAGCCCTAATTTAAAGGATTAAATTATTAACCTTTCTAGAAGATCTATGCTCCTATTTATTGAGACTTTTTGTTTCTCATTTAGCAAGATGATACATAACATTTTTTATCTCAGCGCTTTGCTGCTTGACGTCAAGGGTCTTTTGGAGTTTATTGCTGCTGCTTTTCTTAACTGTTGAGGTCACCCTATTGCTGAAGCTTGTCACTTATTCCAGATCTGTTTCTTAGGGTTGACGTCAAGATCTTCTTTCTTCTTTATTTTTTGAGGTCTAATATATTGCAGAGAAGACCGATTTGCTGTTGGGGTGCCCATTTGGCCTAAGGAGAAATCTGATCTGCTCTTTCTTGTGATTTTACTAACGCCCGATCTGTTGCTTGTGGTCTGATCTGTTTTTTTAAAAGGACTCGATCTGCTTTGTTGAGATTGCTGTGACCCTATGTCACCAGTGAACCTCAACCGTGACCTTCATCTACCTGCTGGTTACTGATTTGTGGATGCCGTGATGCCTAAGAGACAGATCTTGTTTGCTTTGTGGAGGCCGTGAGGTCTGAGGTTCAGATTTGCCTGTTGTGGTGGTTGATTTATTTGCTAAGGGTTGTATTGATTTACTGTGGCCTGTATATATCAGATCACTTGTGTTATTTCAGATCTATACCATTGTCATGCTATTGCTGAAGACAATTTAGGGTCTGATTTTTTGTGCTGTTCTCTTGTGTTGATTGATTAAGGTCATATCTTTGTCATCACCCAGGGTTTAGACCTCTTCTGCTTACATCTATTGGACATCAATCTTACTGGGTCTGTATTGTAACTTTCACTGTGTTCTCTGACTGTCATTGACCTTCTTTGTTTGTCTGTACTACAGTCCTCTCATTTCTCTCTCTGGTTTGTACTACCCTCTTGTAGGGTCAACTAGTTCCTAGATTGACTGGCCTCTCTGAGGCACAGTCTTCTGAAAGTAACTCTTCTGAGTATTTTGCTGGAAGGGTTTCACACTCAGGTAAGTATCTTCAACTATATTTCTTTTATTATTATGTGATCCTTTTGTTTATTTTATATTACATGTTATTGAAGATTACTTTAGCATAGTGATCTAACTGGTAGTGTTAAAGGACTGAAAATGACTTTAACACAGTGACCTATCTGATAGTGTTAAAGGTATGAAGCTGAAAGAAATGAAAATTATGTTATGTTAGAAATTACCACTGCACTGTTTCATATTCAATTTTTATAATTGTTTATTAACTGTATTTTCTGCATTAAAGTATATTGAATTGTTATTTTTCTGCATATAACCCTAACTTGATAAAAATTTAATATCAAGGACATCACTATCATATGGCATTGTAATCATATCAACTTATTTCTCATTCATTTTTAAATATATTTGTTAGTTGTCCTATATTTGTTTCTGTCTATTGTCCTTATGTTGGATATTTGTTAAATGAACTTTGTTCATTTCATACTATGCTATATGGAATCTTTTTAACAAACCTTTAGCATACTTAGTTTGTGACACAAACACAAAATCATCAGTTTTTTAGAATAGAGGTCTAAATCAGTCGTCAAAAGTGAACACAAATCAAATTTTGTCTCTTGAAATGTGGTGAACTCACTGCTTGTGATGGTAATGTCATCCACATATGCACCAAGATCACTTTATAAGTTTATCATCAGTTTTGCTTTTGATATATAGATTTGGATCAGAAGGTTTCTTCTGAACCCAAATGCTGTAAGATGTTTGTCTGTCTTAATATATTGGGCTCTTTGGGCTTGGGTTAACCCATAAAGAGCCTTCACCAACCTGCACACCATATGCTGTTTTACCTGATGAGGCTTACTGTAGTGGGCTTCGTTCAAATATGTATCATATTTATATTTTCTTTCTTTTGTATAGTTAAGTTGAATATCACCTATCCCACTGTGAATATTTCATAGGTGACTTGGTCAAAGAAGATTATCCAGCTAACTTTGTATTTTATATTTGTACGTCTAGGAAAAAAATGTTCACTCTCCACCAACTTGTACTCATCACTGTTGAGTTATATAGCTCGGATGGTCTTCTGTTGATTTTTTTTTTAACTGAAACGGTTATTTGTATTGAATGGAAGCGGTTGCGCCGTAGCCAAAGCAACCGGGTTACAAAGTTACCAAAACCAGCTTCTTCGAAGAACAAATTTCAATTCCAAACAGGACAATAATTCAGGGAATGGGGAACTGCGAGGGAACTTCATCATTTTTGCTAAAGACTCCTTGAGGTAGGAGGCAACCTAGATTTGCTTTGAGATCTACTTCCGAATTTGAACCGCGGAGGATGTGGAAAAAATGAGAAGAGACAAATTGGTGCAGCAA
This sequence comes from Larix kaempferi, assembly GCA_027924585.1. Taxonomy (NCBI): domain Eukaryota; kingdom Viridiplantae; phylum Streptophyta; class Pinopsida; order Pinales; family Pinaceae; genus Larix; species Larix kaempferi. The sequence goes on from BSBM01000099.1 coordinate 14,056,076, forward strand.
ATATCGAAGTCTTTGCAAAATTTTATTGAGGGTAGGATTGTTGAAATGATCCTCAGTATTCAGAATTTTTATCAAAATTTTCGAGTCTCCAAAAACTTGGATTTCTCGCATGTCATTATCTCGAGCTATCTGACAAGCTTTTAGCAGCCCAAGGATTTCTGCCTGATTATTAGTTCTCCGACCAAGACCCCAGCTGAAACTATCCTTTTTAGAACCATCCCAAGAGTATAATACTCCACCTGCTCCAGCAATTCCAGGGTTTCCCTTGGAGGCTCTGTCAAAGAAAATAGAAGCTTTGCCCTGCTTCCTCTACCAGTTTTGGAATATTGGATCCGGATCTCTTAATCGCCATCCTGTTGTGCTATAGGGATAGCCAGTGATTTTTTCCCTATCCCTGAAAATAAAAGTTCCCAACCATTTCTTTTCTTCTGGATGAAGAGAGCTATCTTGCTTGTAAGATAGATGGGCCAATGTTTCAAGAAGGGAAGCTTTAGCCTTGGCAGCCACCTTTGAAGGAGAACTTGAAGAACTATTGAAGATCTTATCATTTCTTGCCAGCCATAACTTCCAGCACGCATATTTGGGGATAGCCTGCCAGATACGATTCCAAAGAGACTTGACATGAATCTCGAAGGAATAGCGCAGCTTCCAGTCAGAGAAAAGAGCTACCACTCAAATTTGAGATGGGGCAGTGGCAGTGAGGCCATGGAGGAAGATTTTCCAAACTTCTTGGGCAAATGGACAGTCAACAAACAAGTGGTCCATTGTTTTGAGAGCATTGCTGCACATAGCACATATGTGAGGTCCAATTATAGCTCTTTTGAGCAAGTTTTCACCGGTTAGAATTTTTTATGCATTAACACCCAAAAAAAGAAATTAACCTTGGGGAGGCCAATCGGATCCTAAACCTGCTTCTAGAAGGACGCTGGATGGATCATTTCCTTCTGAATTTGCAGAGAAACATAACCTTGCGCTGCTGTATAAACTCCGGTCTTCCCCCATCCCCAAATATCTGTAGCATGCAGGTGAACAGGGGCCATATCCGTCAGAGCAGTTAAGAGGAGCGTCTGCTGTGCGTGAAGGTGTTCTGGGATGTTAGGGAATGTCCACGAATGCCAATTCCCGGCATCATCCCAAACAGAAATGTCGGCCAGATTATGGATTGCGTGGAGGGAGAGCCAATCCCGAATTCCGTTCAAATCTTCATCATTTGCAATGGGGGAGTGTCCCATGATCCGATCGTGCCGCAACAAGGTGTTATTACCATTTCCTGGAATTCTATACAAGTGTTTTTGAAAAAAATCCAATCCCCGGCGACATAAATTCCATAGCAGCGTTCCCTTTGGAGTGTTTCCTGCCTGGAGGTTTCTCATAGAGACACCACAGAGATATTTTTTCCTTAATAGGCGGCTAACAGAATGTCTGCCATTAGAATACAATTTCCACAGGATTTTGCTGCCCATTGCTAAATTAGCAAGACCAGGGTCGCGGATCTGTAAGCCACCTTCAGAGATTGGACGTTTAACAATGTCCCAGTTTACAAGATGAAACTTCTTCTGATTACCTTTACCTCCATGCCATAAAAAATCTCTAATCAACTTTGAAACCTGTTCCATGAACGCCTTAGGAGCCAAGAGGAAAGATGCTTGGTAGATGGGTAAGGCTGAGAGCACTGATTTGATGAGAATAAGTTTTCCAGCGGTAGTGAGCCAGTGTCCTCCCCAAGCTGCAATTTTCCTCTTTAATTTGCAGAGGACTTCATTCCATAGCTTAGCTTTGTTAAATCCCAGGGTTAAGGGTAATCCAAGGTAGTTAATTTTTTCCCATGTGGCATAGCCCGAGAAGCCAAAAAAATTAGCAATTCTTTGGATAAGCTGATTTTCAGCGTTCCATCCATAAATTGCACTTTTCCTGTTGTTGATGAGGCCACCAGAGATGAAGCAGAAACTTTTGAGGATGTCATTGAAAGCCTTGGCAATCTTTATGGAGGCTCCACCCAGCAGAAGAGAGTCATCAGCGAATAAGGCATGGTTTAAGGGATCGAGGCCCGCCATCACCCTAATACCTGGAGCTATCCCTGCTCTCTTGGCTTCTGTCAGCTTTCTACTTAAAGAATCAACCATCAAGATATACAGAAAGGGGGAGAGAGGGCAGCCTTGCCTGATTCCCCTCGTGGCTTGAAAATAATTAGCAGGTCTTCCGTTTGCTAACGGGGCTATCCAAGGCTTCTCAATACAAGCCTTTATTAGGTTGACAAAATCAGTGCTAAACCCAAAGGAGTAAAGGACTCTGTAAAGAAAAGAGAGATTTACCCGGTCAAATGCATTTGTCATGTCGAGCTTAATGAGCATCCCTTGCTCCTTCCGCTGATGGCTGGAGTGCATGGCTTCTTGAACCTGAATTACATTATCCAATATATGTCTACCTTTTATGAATCCACCTTGCATCGGAGAGATAAGCTTCTCTAGAAGCGGTTTAATTCTGTTTGCCATGAGCTTGGCTAGAATTTTATACGAGGCATTACACAAAGAGATAGGCCTAAATCTCTCGAAGGATCCAGGGCTCACCTCTTTAGGAATTAAAGCTAAGAAGGTGGAGTTGATACTTCCTCCCACGTTAGCTTTTAGTTGGAAAGACTTGATCATTCTCAGCAAATCTTTTTTTATTATGTCCCAGCAAGATTTATAAAAGTGAATTGAAAAACCATCCGGTCCTAGTGCTTTATCAGGCTCCATAGACTAGATAACTTTGCAAATTTCTTCTTCAATAAATGACTTCAAGAGACCAGTATTTTTCTCCCTGCTGACTAGAGAAGGGATGTGTGAGAGAAAGTCGGTCATGTCCTCCTCACAACTAACTCCATCTTCATGATAAAGATGCTGGAAATGTTTTTCTACTGCAAATTTAAGCTGGTCTTGACCTTTGTGGACCGTCCCATCTGAGGAAGTAATTTTTGATATATGATTTCTTGAGAGATGAGCACGGTACTGCCTATGGAAGAAAGAGGAGTTACGGTCTCCAGCTTTTAGCCACAAGCTACGGGACTTGAGCCTCCAGTACTCTTCTTCTTGACAAAAGGAGCAAAAGGATTTGAGTTGGGCAGCATGTTCCTTTTCAATTTCAGAGGTGGTGATTACTTTGCGTTCCATTTCCAATTGCAAATCTGCAAGCTGCTAAACAGTCTCTCTTTTGTGACTGGATGGGGTATTCTCGGGTTTTTTGATCCAACGTTTCAGAGCGTGCTTAGCTGTCTTAAGTTTCTGCTCCCATACATAGCTAGGAGACCCTGTAAATGGAGTGATCTAGGCTGTTTGAACAACTTCCAAGAACCCATCTTTCTTTAACCAAAGGGGGCTAAAACGAAAAGGCAATGGACCCAAGTTTTCTTCCTCTTCCAGAATTAGGAGAATAGGCTTATGGTCTGAGGTAAGCTTGGGGAGAATTTTGGAAGAGATTAAACTTTTTCCCATCAGCAGAGAGCTCTGGACAAGAAACCTGTCAAGGCGGGTAGAAATGTGATTGACTCCTGCTCGATTATTTCTCCAAGTGTACAAACCTTTCGTAGGCTTGAGATCAAGGAGGTCCCAAGTCTGAATAAGATCCTCCACTAAGGGAAGCAAATGATCCCTGCTGCTATTTCCACCTCTCTTCTCAATTTGATCAAGCACTATATTGAGGTCTCCAGCTAAAATGATGTTTGTAGGGATATGTTGGTCTAGAAATTCTGAAAGGGAATGCCAACAATCTTTCTTTTCAGAGAAGAGAACGGGAACATAGAGATTGAAAAGAGAGAAGGTGGAATTACTTGGGATGTGTCGAAGCTTGGTGAAAATCCAGTGTTGAGTCTCGAAGGAGCTCTCTAACTGAAACTTGTCTTCTGACCACAAAGTTGCAAGACCGCCTGAAGAGCCTCTTGCACTAATGGCCTTCCCTGCGTTTTTCTTCCATTTTGTCTTACTGATATCAAGAAGGGTTTCCCCTGCAATTTTTGTCTCTTGGAGTAGAAGGATCTCGGGAGATTCAATTTTCATAAGGTCTTTAACGACGTCGGCTTTCAGTGGATTCCCAAGCCTCTATAATTCCAAGAGACTACACGCATTATTTACCGGAGGTAGTATTGGTAGCGCCTCCCCTGGGAGGTCTATTTCTGGTGCTTCTCCCAATAGACATTTCTATGGTGGATTGGCTTCCTTGTGTTTTTTGCCTTTCCGCTTCTTCTTCTCTAGCTTCCTTATGAGATTTCCTCCCTGCTCTCTTCGTGGACCTCTCGAAGGTCTCATCCTCCGAGGAACCAGAATGTTCAGGTGGCTTCTTTCTTGTCTCTTTTGCTGAGCTGTTTCTGTCTCTTTTGCCATTGTTGGAGTTTGTTTCTGCTGCTCTACCTCCTCCATTGATATTTGAGTGGCAAGAGTGCTGAGAGTTTCGAAGGGATTTTTGGAAGCCTCTGCAGTTAATGGAGCTGAACTCCCTTCTCCCTGAACCTGCCCTGGAGTGGAATTTTTGTTTCCCATTGGCGCCACTTTCCCTTTAGACCTGCTATTTTGTTTTAATGGAGCTGCTTTTGAAACCTGGGTCCACTGTTCTCCTTGCAATTTCTCTTCATCTTCCTTGGCCTTTTTTTTGCAGTACCTTGCAAAGTGGCCGTAACAATGACAGTGTCGCATTTGAAAGGTAATTGTTCATAATCCAGTTCCTGGATATGTGACCAGTCAGCCACCGTAATTTTAATGTCTTCCGGTAGCCCTACTTCCAGGTCTACCTCGACGCAAATTCTTGCACAAGAATACTGATCTTTTCTCTCAGCCCGGTCAATGTAGTTTCCGAGGGTAGTGCCAATGGCTTCTAGAGACTTTGGGTTCCAGCAATGCAAAGGCAGGTGTGGGAGACGCACCCATACAGGGACAGCTGAAGGCACATCTTGAGTTGGGTCGAAATCAGGAGTCCATTTATTTAAATACAGGCCCTGAGGACCCATAAAATATGGACCATTCCTGAAAATAAGATTCCTATCTTCAGTCAGATCAAAAGATAAGGCAAAAAATCCTTTACCTACCAGATGACTTCGGATGCCCTCCGTGGTTAATGGACTCCAGTTCCTCTGCACCCATGCTTCCACAACTTTGGGGGAGGGCCATAGGCCTGTAAATTGTTCGATAAGCCCTCTTTCAGCTAAATTCATGGCAAATCGATAGGATTCCTCTTCAGTGAGGGCAATCGTGGGTATACTGTTTAGCTTTTTGACAAACTTCTGTTGTGAATCCGACACTGGACGTTTTCTGCTGGTCGAAATCAGTCTTCTAAAAGCTAGGATCTCAGAAGATGGAGGAGAGAGGGCCTCGGGACCCCCTCCTGGGGCCATGGAGGCGATCAAGATCAAACAAGCTCTTCAGATGCAGCTCGGGGGAGCTCCTACCTCCTCGGATAAACTTGCCATTGATTCGAACTGTCCGATCTAAACCAGGGTATCCTGAGTCCAAAAACCTTTGATGATGCTGAACAAGTGAGTTGCAATCACGCAGACCGGTTGCAGAGCCAAGAAAGGTTTCTCAATAACTTCAAATGTAGCTTACTGCTTCAATGGCAAACTAGGGTAGCCCGATCCAACAATCTTTGTGAAGAAAGGGTCATGGATGGGCTGCAATCTTGAAAAATTCAAACGCAGACCGGTTGCAGAGCCTGGGCTCTAAAAAGCATATTACACAACTCTATCTATCTTTTGTTGAATTTTAACTTAGCAGTATAATTTTCATCTCTTTCAACTTAATTCATTATTAATTTCATCCCATAATTATAGCATCATTCATTTACAGCGGAAAATAAAACAAGGATCACTGAAAGATAACCATGCACAAGAGACACAAAGATTTATCCTCGGAAACCCTAACAAGAGAAAACCCAACAAACTTTTCTCAGAAGAAATTAATCCAATACAAGAACAATACCAGTCATGAAGTTGAACCCTAGCACAAGATAGGTTCGACCTCCTTCACAATAAACCCTAGCAAGGTTAGATAATCTTCCAAGAGAATAAGAGAATAAGAGAAACCACAAAATTATGCTTCTAGTAAACTTCACTTGTCTTCTTTGAGAGGTGCGCACCAATTGAGATAGATTTGCTTCCTTGTATGTGACAAATGAAGTGTGAGAACACTTCTATTTATATTCTTCAATTGGATAGAAACTTCCTCAATAGGGCCGACTTGCTAGTTTTATTTATCTTTTATTTATCATCAAGCCCACCTGTCATTTTGTCTTCTAGGGTCAATTTTCCCCTTTTACTGGGGTAGTTGTGCTCTTTCTTGTCTTCCACTTTCTGTGGGACTTCTTGAATGGATTGTCTTGACTCCTTGGTTATTTCTTCATCATAGAAAAGTTCTCATCATTGATATCTCCTCACATGCGGTCACATTCTTTCACTCAGAGCTCTAATGTTGATTTGACCATACTGTAAGAAGTCTCGGACACTTCTTAGAACCAATTGTCAAATTCAACATTAGATTAGACTTGGACTAATATACAAAGAGATAAGATCTCCTTGTAACATAGACAAGTCATATCACTCTATAAGAATAGATTAGAGTTGAAAAAATCGCCGAAAAATCGCGCTTCTTTCAAAAAATTGCGCGGTTTTACCTCTGTCGAAAAATCGGCACTTAAAAATCGCGATTTTTTAAAAAATCGGCGATTTCCGACTTTTTCAAAAAATCGGCGATTTTTTCGAAAAAATCACGAGTCGAAGGGAAAAATCGCCCAGGCTTTTCCACAGTTTTAAAAACTCGGGTTTTTTTTTTATAAATTTGATGAGTTTTGTACATGTAACATTGATGTCAACAATACTAAATGGTAATGTTTAAGATTCTCTTTATCTTTCATTTTCCATCCTTTTACTTAAATTTGTAACATTACCATTAATTGTTTCAGGATGTTTGAGAGTGGTTCCAACCTCATCAGACTTCATATGCAAAAAGTAGGATTTTAGATCCCATTTAGAATTCAACAGACTTAATGGTTTTCAGGATTTCAGGATTCCAACGTTTCTAGTGGATTCTATCATGTATGTGGGTAAGGGATTGGAATTTAATGAAGTACATCAAACTCTCTATGTACCTTGATGTTGGTGGTGTCGATGCCTGATTGTTAAAGTTGTTTGAATTCCACTGTCATGACCTTAATAAAAAATGTACCCTTCAGTCAAGCAAAATCACTTATTAAGCATGGGAAGCTCTTTCTACCTTATTTTAACGCTTGGATTAAGAAGTTTGAACAAAATTGTAGGGTGTTAATTGATGTCCTTGGAGGATCAACTTCGAGATTGGAAGCAGAGGCAAAGTCTAGAGCCTAGAGGTGGGGGAACATGGTGCTATTGATGAATATGATCTTGACATAGACAATGATTTTGATGATTATGTTTTTTCAATTTTGATTTAGATATGTATTGCGCTTGGTGCCATTTTGATAATATTTTGTCTCTAATGGTTTGGAATCATAGCTTGGAATCTTTAATATATATTTTTTTCATTAAAATTGTAAAATTTTATGTATTTTTTAACAGTCTGAGTCATTGAAATCAAACCACTCCAAGTTATTTGCATCCACTACATCTATATATTAGTGCTTTCTACATATTTATGTTCCAATGTGTTTATCTGATGTTATTGTTGCTTTATATGTTTAAAATCCTGAAAAAAATGAATGTATTTTGTATTTTTTAATGTTTGCCGACTTTTTCCGATTTTTTCCGATTTTTTCCGATTTTTTCGCCGATGTTGCCGAGAAATTGTTTTCGGGACCCTTGTCGACTTTTTGTCGAGTCCGACTTTTTCAAAATTGGAATAGATCACTCCCACTACGGAGCACTCCCACCTAGAATACGTAATGTGACCTCTAGCCTACCACCACTTCAGTCAACACATGATTGCACGAGGTTAAGCATTTGAGCCATAAGACACACAATCAAGGGCTGCGACGGGGCCATTCTCTCTGGGTCGCGAACCCATCCAAGAGAATGATCTGCAGAATGTTTGCTTGATGCTAGAACTATGGAGAACATCAACACTCCCTCTCAGCGAGGGAGACATTCTGTGCCAAGCTGCTAACTTGGTGAGAATGCCCTTCACTACTCCATCTGCATCTGTACGGTACCTGTACTGCATCGACATTTGTACTGCAACTGTATTGGAACTGCAATGTATCTATACTGCAGCTGCATCTGTACTGTAACTGCATCTGTACCATTGTACTGCAACTGCATTTGTACTAGCCATTCACATTCATGAATGTCTGCCACTCATCTAATGAATCATTATAATGTTTGGGCCATTCATCTCTCATATGAATGTTTGTTGCTCGTCTGGAAGGTCATCACGGTGTGTGGGCCATTCATCTCTCACATGCATGTCTACCTGCCCATCATCGCGATATTGCACATCTATCAACAACCCCACTCACTTAGAGAGGCATTCTCCATCACACCAAGCTTGTCCCTAAAGTATACAACTTTGCCTTGGACAGAGGCTTGGTGAGAATATTGACTATTTGCTCGACCGTGGATATGTACTGGAGCTTCACTACTCCCTTCTGTACCATGTCTAGGATGAAGCGGTATTTGATCTCCAAATCAAATAGCGTTGTGACACTGGCTGGAATTTGCTCTACTTCTGCTTTACTGAGTGCCACAGAAGCTTGCTTCCTGCTAATCTAGGATATCATAGTTGATCCAAGCTTAAGCAACACTTTAAGATGCTTTCTCTGTCCACTGCACTCCTCTTAGTCAGAATCTGTATATCTTTTGCAGCTTCACTTCATCATCTGAGACATCTCTTAGATCATATCCATTTGTACCATGCAGGTACCTTAGCACAAGCTTTTCTGTCACCCAATGTGCATGCCTTGGCTTAGCCATAAATTGGCTCAGGGTGTTCATTGAAAAGCAAACATCTGGTTTGGTGTTAACCAATGACCTAGTCAACTGTCCACCAATATCTGAATTTGAAGTATAATCATTCATCTTCTCTAGATCTATACATTAAGAGACCCATTCGATCTAAAGCGAAATTACTCAGCTTCTCCATATCTGTCATCATAGGTGTGGTCATGGACTTACAGTCCACAATGTCGTATCTTGCAATATCTAGACTATTCACTCTTTATTGCCGAGGAAGATCTCATCACACCTCCAATCCCAATAATCTCGGACTCAGAGGCCAACTCCCTCTTGCACTCGTCTATGAGCCTCTCTGCTCCTGTAAGGAATAGATCATGCACTATACAATACCAAGATCACTGGGTCATCAACAACAGCCTTGTAGTAAGGTTGGAATCCACATCACTCTTGGTGAAGTCCAACCTCATCAAATATCTGTTGATCCTGGCATACCAAGCTCTGAGGGCCTGCTCAAGTATGTACAGGATCTTCTTTTATCAACAAGCTATTGCATCTATTCCTTCTGTGTGTGGGAGCATATTGCTCCCTCTGCACTTGAGTATCCTGCTCCCTCTGCATCTGGACACTCTGCTCTCTCTGTATATGAGTATCTACTGCATCTGGTTACTCTGCATTTGAGCCAATCTCCCTGTTATCACACAAATTCTAGCTGTTGATGTAAGGTGTCCCAACAGGTATGGTAGAGTGGGTGCAGCTAGGAAGGTGTAACTAGCAATGGCCAAGTCCTCCGTTCAAGGAACGGAAGTCACATTGGACAAGGCTATTGTCACTTCAGACGAGGCACGTAGCCAAGTCAGGGGGAGACCCCGCTCAACCGATGAAGGTTGAGAGACAAAATACACCCAAATCCCAGGAAAGATAAAGAGATAAAAAAAGAGATTGAGTGCAGATACGCTCCTAAGTCTAGTTTCAACCAACCGACGGACACAGATGGTAGAATGAGAGTGATACAACAGGTGACCAACAATTAAACGTAGTTAAATGTTAAGAACAAATTAGTGTTTATGTGGCTGAAAATAGTCTAAGGATGCAGAAAGAATTGGAAGTGAAATGGTGAAGTAAACTGCCCAGGAAAGGGGTTTAACAATGGATTAACAAACCTAGGGCAGAGAAAAATCGAGATTTAAACACACTTCCAACACACGGTAACTTGATCTCTTATAATAAAATGGCGATACAAACCCAAATCTAAACTACCCACAACCCCAAAGTGACCCAAACCAGCTGAAAGAGAAAAACGCCCTAGAGGGGCATTTTTCGCAAAAAGACCAGTGCTAGATCTATGGGAAGATGGAGTCGGAATTAAATGAAACTTAAGATATAGAGGTTTAAGAACATTTCATTAGTGGGTTTTAAAGGAAAACTAATTCTAACGGTGAAATTTTAGTATTTTAATTTTTAGGGCTTTAGTGAAAGTTACTCTCTTCAACAAACTAGAAATTGAAATACAAGAGAAGAAGATGCAACACCTACTTGGAATCAGCTGAAGTCTTTGATTTGTTGAGGTTAAAACGTCCTGAAGATCAAATAGAGTCGATTGCAGAAGTCCCCAAATGAAATCGATTTGCTCAGTCCCACCAACTCGTCCTCCTTGCCTGCCAAAACCAATGGACAATAGATCAAATCAGTATGACAAGTAAGTGAAATCTACAGCAATACAGATAAAAATGAGAGAAATGCTTGGCTGCAATAGCAAAAACACTTCCCTTTTGTTACTGATCTCGGAGAGTGAAGCAATAGTGGTAGCCAAATGGTGTGCCCTCCTCCAAGAGTTGTATTAGCTGCAAACAATGGTGAGAAACAATGCTGGAAACAACAACAATCTACACTAGTGCATCAAGATAGCTTGGCAATCAACAACCTCAAAGCACATCACCACAAGACACAAGCAAGAGCTGCACAACGTTTTCTCTTCTATTCCAAGTCCAAAATGCCAAGAGAGAGGGATACAATGGGTGAGTGACTTCTCTTATAGAGAAAGACCACTCTCAAAACTCCTATTCCCTCCAAAATGAAGGGCTGGGATCAACTCCCAAACAACCAAATCGAATGGAGGAGATTCCTCCTTGAAGGGGTGCAAATTGCCCTCTAGAGCGTACAAGTGGAGAGAGGGTTCCCTTGTGGGGTCCATACAACACATAAGATGAGGTTGGGGGGTGTCTATAGGGTGTTTTATCCCCCCAACTCAATACATCAAGGTCCCACATACACCAAAACCATCAAATTGACAATGCCAAGGTGGAGAAAAACGCCCCCATGGGCAAATTCGACCTCTATAGTGAGCTGTCCAACATGAGGGTCCCACCTCACATATACCATGTCCAAACATTACCAAATTACCTTATAAGTCACCCTTGTATTAGCCAGCCTTTGATTTTTTGCCATTTGCCATAGTTGCCTTTGCCAATTTTTGATTTTGCCTTTGTCAATTGGGCTTTTGACCCACTTATAGTGCCCGGATTGTCGAACCGTTTGTTGCAATGCGATCGTGGACACCAAAAATAGTAGATATGGTCACTTGAACGACCACGATCCATCACTTAGGCACTGTTTGCCCAAAATCCATGATTTTTAATTAAAACAGGTCATTAATGACCAATAATAATTAAAAATCTCATCGCTGCCTCAACATTTTCAAATTCTGATGTTTGGAGGTTCATATGGGACCCTGGAAGATAATAGTTTACCAAAAGCGAAATCTTGGTTGCAATATTTTTTCGGGCCCATTTTTGGCCTGGTCAACCTAGTTTTGACCAAGTCAAATTTGGTCAACATAATGCTGGCTGAATACCTGTATGCAATATGAAGCGATAGGCTTCCTTATACATGTTAGTACATTACTAAACAATATGATGCCAATATAGTGATCAACAATACATAATATCTCAAAAATACAAGGCCATTGGTGAGGTGGGCCCACCACATCCAAAAGACTCAAACTGCTATGCACAACCTATAGACTTGACCACCTAGCTGACTTTGGGTGAGGTGGAAAACAAGGTATAGGACAAGGGATGATAAGGACAAAGATCATGTGACCCTTTGGATGAATCGGGAAAGCGGGGTCCACTGAGATGAGCATACCATGACAAAACACAGGGAAGGGCGGTGCCTCACAAATAGGTATAGTGCAGGGAAACCGCCATTGGTCATTTAACAAATACCTCACAACTCACATCCGTGCCTTAAAAAGACTCGGTGAGGATCTTTTCTAGAGCCGCCAAACTGGGTGTCCAACAAACCGTAACTTGAGACTCTAGGGGACAATCTTGAGCTTGTCCCTTGCTCCCTCTCACCTCCTTGCCCCGCAGAACTAGGTGAGGAAATAACCACTACAAAGATGATATGTATGGCTGACCTGTGTCCATGTGTGTTTATAAACACATTGCATGGATTTTATAATGAATTTCATAGTTAGCCTTTTTGGCTTGATTTTACATTTACAATAGCCTTTTTGGATGACCAATGGCGAACACCCGGTGAGGCTACACAATCCTATACTGCATTGCAACATCGGGGGCAACCGACAGGAGCAAATCCCAGGTTTGAGGGTGCATCTCACACACTAAAGAGCCGAGGCACAAAAGACGGGGAATCATGGCATACTCAGAGATTAGTGGGGAAGGGGATCCTCAAGGTCACAAATCAGAATCCAAGTCGGGAAAAGACCAATCATGAATGAGTCGAATGGGTGGAGAAGGTGAAGGTGGATCCAAAGTCAGCTGCCTAAGGGGGACTAAATGACCAAGTCTATACCAATAGTGGGGATGTGATCCAATGTGCATAGACATGAGCCTACTGAAGGGGGTGGACTAACATCACCAAGGGCCCAACAATACATCATAATGACAACTAGATCACCATATCAAACATCACATTCAAAGTCAGTGCACTATCATGTATAAACGAGTCTAATCAACAACATGAGCAATAGAACATCAAATGATATACCTGCTGCTGAAGCTGACTCTGAAACTGGATCTCAACTGAATTCGGGCAATAAGTGGTAAACCAGCAATACTCTGTAGCACTCTATCAAAATATTGCTAGGCAGCTGTCGCAATGGGCTTATGCAAAGCTTGGCAAGAAAGGGTACCTATGTAGGCAATGATGTATACATGTCTGGACCAATACCAAAACCATCTGTCCCCACTGATATGTTTGCTCGGGGCACTCTGAACAAAACTGTGTGCCTCCTCTGAAGGCATCCGATCTTTGATCTGAAAAAAAGTATAGTATGGTCCCCGACCACACAATCTGCAGCATGGTAGCTCCAATTAACATGGATGTGATAAAATTTGGCTCCAGCTGGGACAAGTGCTCTAAGGGAGAGAGTGCTTGAGAACCACAGAATCTTTGGTCCGTAGCACCCCTCATCATTATCGAAGCGCATGCACGTACATGCTGTCTGCATCATCATCATATATGTACCTATCCCTGTAAAATGCAGACGCTATACCGATCTCTGCAGACCGCTCGTAAGGACATACAATATATATAATCCAACAGAAATAAACAAAATGACAATGCTGAAAGGAAAATATATCAATAATGAAATGTACTCTTCAGCATTTTAAATTTATTATTAATTTTTTTTTTTTAACTGCCAACCCGGAAGGTGCAAAAAGGTGAAAAACACAGAAAAGAAAACTACGGTACAAACACAAACCATAAAAGGGTAAAATGGTGTCAAAGGTGAAAAAAGAAAAACCAAAACAAAAAGGGCAACAGGACAACTAACTACTGCTCACAAGAGCTTATTCAATTTACTTACCCTACTCTAACCAATTCATACAAATACTAAGTAAAATCATAGATCCAGTGTAACCACTCATCCAATAGATCTATAGTTCTTCCTTGGTGTCTTTTAGCAAAACAAGTCAAGATTGGATTAAAAATTAATGAGTTTAAGATCACAATCCTCTTGACTTGTTCACAAATTGGAAAAGGGTTAGAGTGGTGCAAAATGAGATTGTGCCGAGGTTGAGACTGAGTTTCGCTAGACACATCCATCAATAAACCAAAAGGGTCATGAAAATGGTGTGAGTTATCCTTCAAATTTGATGGGAGAAAATGATATAACATTCGACTCAACCCTCCTTGAGACATGTTGTTCTCCTCTTCTACCAAGCTGGCATTCTCAATGGTGTTCATCCTTGGATTGATGAAAGGGCCAAGTGGGGACAAATTGGAGTTTACTAAACCTAGGATCAGAATTACTCCCACTTGTTGCTCAAAAATTGCGAACAGATGAAATTGATCTTTGAAAAGCTTCTCGGTCAACCAATCAATAGGACTATCAGTTTGGAAAATAGGGTTAACCCAGAATGACTGAAAAAGAAAATAAAAGGTTTTACCCTCAACCGCTTGGCATTCCACAAACTCCTTATCGAACCCTTTGCACAACAAAATTAGGTTTGAAAGAGGCATTGACTTCATGAATTGGGATGGGAGGGAGGATTGAAACGTAGAGGCTTGTTTAGCATTTCCTAAAATTGTCCTCCCCAATTCTGCATGAGATAGGGGACACTTGTCAAGGAAATTATCAAGGTCAACACCAACCTTCCGAAGACGAGACTCATTTTGATTCATATTTCCAATCAATTTATTGTGACCAAGGAGAGAGGAAGGAATATTGTTGATGTTAAGCGTGACACTTTTAGAAGGTTCTTTGTGACATTGATTCCATCTTGCAGGTTGCAACAAAGAACACTCAAGGTCGAGTTGATACATAATTGGATCATCATCATCTTGACAGGGAGGTATATCGATATAATCATTTTTAAAACCCCCATCATCTTCACATATTTGACTTTCAAGCACATGATGATTGTTTGATCCACTCTCAACAGAAGTCTGATTATTTTCAATATTTTCCTTTTCTTCTTCTCCTTCAAAGGTATGATTGGAAAGTGAAACAAGGTCAGGATCACTTGGGCATTGACTTGAACAATTGCCAACGAATCAATGACTAAGGGGCTGCCCCTCAAGAGGACCTCTAGTGGATTCACTGATCGAAAGCTCAGCCACAGAATTTTGTCCCTGATGATCAATGGGATCCTCTTCTTCATTTGTGCCTTCTCCGGGTAAAGATGACAAAGTGCTTCGTATGATTTTAGTAAGTTCCCCTTCTAAGTCAATATCAAGATCAAAATCTTGAGGGGTTGAGATTTGCTCACTATCATACATAACTTCATCATGATATTTATTGCCTATATTCTTCAAATACTCTACTACATTCTTATAGACTGAAGGCTCATTCAGAAGCTGAATCAAAGGCACATTCACCATAGGCTCGGCAGAGGAGAAATCAAATTGATAAGGACAATCAGTGCTCATTTCAAAATTGCTATCCTGATCGTCTTCATGGCATTGATCCTCCACCATATAATCCTTATTTGATTGTTCTCCCATGGATTCATCAATGCTTTCGCCCCATTCATCTTCACAAAGTTGGTTTTCAATTACATGATGATCACTAAATTGTTTCTCACATGAAATTTGACAATCCTCACCTTCTCGTCCTCTTCAGAGAGATGATTAAGATTTGAGTCAAAATTTGGATTGTTTGAACATTGAACAGGACAATTGTCAACCATGTGATGGTTGTGAAGTTGCTCTTCTGGTGATCCTTTACTAGAGTCACCAATGGAAAGGTGAATTAGATCTAGAATTCGGCTTGCAACTGCCTCAGGCAATGATAACAAAGTATCTCGTATGATTCGATTGATGCCTCTTTTAATTTGCACACGAGGTTTTGAAGCATTATTCTCAAGATACTCTGTAACATTCCTATGGATTGTAGGCACACTCATAATTTGGAACATCTCAGGAGAGGAATGATCCAATCGAGAAAGCAAATTATCAATATAATCATCATCCATGATACAATCAGTGCTAGATTGACATTCCAAAGACTCATCAATGTTCTCACCCCATTTATCTATTAGCAACCTTGTGAACATGTCATATCCAGTGATGGATCCCGGTGCTAAATTATCAAACCATAAACAGGCATCCCCTACTAGGGACGCACCAAGGGCTCACATATAGGCATCCTCACCATCAACACCCAGAGATTCCATATGGTCCCAGAGGGCATCCAAATGATTTTCAATAGATGTTCCATCATTTCCATAAAAGCGAGGCAACCTCTTGATGTATCTATTTGGCATAAGATGAGGTGCCCCATATATTTTTGAAAAATCAAAAGGGGATGGCTTGGGTTTCCTAAAGGCTCTCGTTGCTTGAATTGGGCGAGAATGATTTATCGAAAGCCCTGGCTGGGTTTGATATTGGCTAATTGGTTCATTTTGGAAAAAATTATTAGATGGATGAGGTAAATGATGGGGATCCTAAGAATTTTGATATGCAGGTTGATATCCATAATTATGTTCATATTCCTCCCCATACTGAGATTGTGCATCCCATTCATTTATTTCATCTTGTCTCCTTTCAGACCTATTCATACGTTCATTTAATTCTTTTATGGTTTGTGAGAGGCCAAGGAGAATATCTGGGTCCATTTTGATTTATCAGTTTAAGAGTTCCCAGTAGAGTCTCATGTAAAGTGTCAGAACGATCCGAACTATGAAGGTTGTAGTGGTGGGCTCGGCCTCCAGTGGAGCCGCGGGGTGGAGTTGCCAGGTGAACTCGAAACCTTGTTCACCGAAGGTGGAATGTCATAGGGCAAGTGGTGAATGAGACAAAAATATGTTGGCTGCAAAAATTATGTAAGTGGAAATCAGCCAACAGAGTTTTAAGTTCAGATGCGATGATAAAAGGAAAAACAAGCAAAAGACTCAAACTCAAGAAAAACACGGGTAGGCCTCTACATCCCCGGCAATGGCGCCAAAAATGTTATCGCACAAACTCTAGCTAATGATGTAAGGTGTCCCAACAAGGATGGTAGAGGGGGTGCAGCTAGGAAGGTGTAACCAGCAATGGCCAAGTCCTCTATTCAAGGAATGGAAGTTACACTAGACAAGGCTATTGTCACTTCAGATGAGGCACGTAGCCAAGTCAGGGGGGAGACCCCGCTCAACCGATGAAGGTTGAGAGACAAAATACGCCCAAATCCCAGAAAAGATAAAGAGATAAAAAAAGAGATTGAGTGCAAATAAGCTCCTAAGTCTAGTTTTAGCCAACCGATGGACACAAATGGTAGAATGAGAGTGATGCAACAGGTGGCCAACAATTAAACGTAGTTAAATATTAAAATTAGACTAGTGTTTATGTGGCTGAAAATAGTTTAAGGATGCATAAAGAATTGGAAGTGAAATGGTGAAGTAAGTTGCCCAGGAAAGGGGTTTAACAACGGATTAACAAACCTAGGGCAGAGAAAAATCGAGATTTAAACACACTTTCAACACACGGTAGCTTGATTTTTTATAATAAAATGGCGATACAAACCCAAATCTAAACTACCCACAACCCCAAAGTGACCCAAACCAGCTGAAAGAGAAAAACGCCCCTCTACACCCTAGAGGGGCGTTTTTCGCAAAAAGACCAGTGCTAGATCTATGGGAAGATGGAGTCGGAATTAAATGAAACTTAAGGTATAGAGGTTTAAGAACATTTCATTAGTGGGTTTAAAAGGAAAACTAATTCTAATGGTGAAATTTTAGTATTTTAATTTTTAGGGTTTTAGTGAAAGTTACTCTCTTCAACAAACTAGAAATTGAAATACAAGAGAAGGAGATGCAACACCTACTTGGAATCAGCTGAAGTCTTTGATTTGTTGAGGTTAAAACGTCCCGAAGATCAAAAAGAGTCGATTGCAGAAGTCCCCAAGTGAAATCGATTTGCTCAGTCCCACCAACTCGTCCTCCTTGCCTGCCAAAACCAATGGACAATAGATCAAATCGGTATGACAAGTAAGTGAAATCTCCAGCAATACAAATAAAAATGAGAGGAATGCTTGGCTGAAATGGCAAAAACACTTCCCTTTTATTACCGATCTCGGAGAGTGAAGCAACAGTGGCAACCAAATGGTGCGCCCTCCTCCAAGAGTTGTATTAGCTGCAAACAATGGTGAGAAACAATGCTAGAAACAACAACAATCTACACTAGTGCATCAAGATAGCTTGGCAATCAACAACCTCAAAGCACATCACCACAAGACACAAGCAAGAGCTGCACAACGTTTTCTCTTCTATTCCAAGTCCAAAATGCCAAGAGAGAGGGATACAATGGGTGAGTGTCTTCTCTTATAGAGAAAGACCACTCTCAAAAACCCTATTCCCTCCAAAATGAAGGGCTGGGATCAACTCCCAAACAACCAAATCGAATGGAGGAGATTCCTCCTTGAGGGGGTGCGAATTGCCCTCTAGAGCGCACAAGTGGAGAGAGGGTCCCCTTGTGGGGTCCATACAACACATAAGATGAGGTTGGGGGGTGTCTATAGGGTGTTTTATCCCCCCAACTCAATACATCAAGGTCCCACATACACCAAAACCATCAAATCGAAAATGCCAAGGTGGAGAAAAAAGCCCCCATGGGCAAATTCGACCTCTATAGTGAGTTGTCCAACATGAGGGTCCCAACTCACAAATATCATGTCCAAACATTACCAAATTACCTTATAAGTCACCCTTGTATTAGCCAGCCTTCGATTTTTTGCCATTTGCCATAGTTGCCTTTGCCAATTGGACTTTTGACCCACTTATAGTGCCCGGATTGTCGAACCGTCTGTTGCAATGCGATCGTGGACCCCAAAAATAGTAGACATGGTCACTTGAACGACCACGATCCATCACTTAAGCACTCTTTGCCCAACATCCATGATTTTTAATTAAAACAGGTCATTAATGACCAATAATAATTAAAAATCTCATCGCTGCCTCAACATTTTCAAATTCTGATGCTTGGAGGTTCATATGGGACCCTGGAAGATAATAATTGACAAAATTCGAAATCTTGATCGCAACATTTTTTCGGGCCCATTTTTGGCCTGGTCAACCTAGTTTGACCAAGTCAAATCTAGTCAACATAATGTTGGCCAAATACCTGTATGCAATATGAAGCGATAGGCTTCCTTATACATGTTAGTACATTACTAAACAATATGATGCCAATATAGTGATCAACAATACATAATATCTCAAAAATACAAGGCCCGTGGTGAGGTGGGCCCACCACATCCAAAAGACTCAACTGCTATGCCCAACCTATAGACTTGACCACCTAGCTGACTTAGGGTGAGGTGGAAAACAAGGTGTAGGACAAGGGATGACAAGGACAAAGATCATGTGACCCTTTGGATGAATCGGGAAAGCGGGGTCCACTGAGATGAGCATACCATGACAAAACACAAGGAAGGGTGTTGCCTCACAAATGGGTATAGTGCAGGGAAACCGCCATTGGTCATCTAACAAATACCTCACAACTCACATCCGTGCCTTAAAAAGACTCCGTGAGGATCTTTTCTAGAGTCGCCAAACTGGGTGTCCGTCAAACCGTAACTTGAAACTCTAGGGGACAATCTTGAGCTTGTCCCTTTCTCCCTCTCACCTCCTTGCCTCGCAGGACTAGGTGAGGAAATAACCACTACAAAGCTGATATGTACGGCTGACCTGTGTCCATGTGTGTTTACAAACACATTGCATGGATTTTACAATGAATTTCATACTTAGCCTTTTTGGCTTGCTTTACATTTCTTCATTTCTTTATTACATCAAGGCCCTTTTGGGCTACATACATATCTCAATAGATATAATCAAGGTGCTCATACTGCAAAGTAATGAGGGTGAGCATAAATGCTTAGATGACCAGTGGGGAACGCCTGGTGAGGCTACACAATCCTATACTGCATTGCAACATCGGGGGCAACCGACAGGAGCAAATCCCAGGTTTGAGAGTGCATCTCACACACTAAAGAGCCGAGGCACAAAAGACGGGGAATCATGGCATACTTAGAGATCAGTGGGGAAGGGGATCCTCAAGGTCACAAATCAGAATCCAAGTCGGGAAAAGACCAATCATGAGTGAGTCGAATGGGTGGAGAAGGTGAAGGTGGATCCAAAGTCAGCTGCCTAAGGGGGACTAAATGACCAAGTCTATACCAATAGTGGGGATGTGATCCAATGTGCATAGACAGGAGTCTATTGAAGGGGGTGGACTAACATCACCAAGGGCCCAACAATACATCATAATGACAACTAGATCACCATATCAAGCATCACATGCAAAGTCAGTGTACTATCATGTATAAACAAGTCTAATCAACAACATGAGCAATAGAACATCAAATGTTATACCTGGTGCACCATATACCTGCTGCTGAAGCTGACTTTGAAACTGGATCTCAACTGAATCTGGGCAATAAGTGGTAAACCAGCGATACTCTGTAGCACTATATCAAAATATGGCTAGGCAACTGTCTCAATGGGTTTATGCAAAGCTTGGCAAGGAAGGGTACCTATGTAGGCAATGATGTATACATGTCTGGACCAATACCAAAACCATCTGTTCCCACTGATATGTCTGCTCGGGGCACTCTGAACAAAACTGTGTGCCTCCTATGTAGGCATCCGATCTCTGATCAGAAAAAAAGGTATAGTATGGTCCCCGACCACACAATCTGCAGCATGGTAGCTCCAGCTAACATGGATGTGATAACACTCCCCACACCATATAGCTCAGGCTCATGGAAGATTATTTTCCCTTGTGTATCTATTTGCGTCACCTCCCATCAAGGGAGTCTATTCGATACCATCCAAGACTTTCTCAGGTTTTGCAAGAATGGCTAACTCCATAGCCTATATATTGTGCCTTCTCAATTGCTAATCTGGACTGGATGCTAGATATTATAGATCTACTTGGAGGTCACCATTGACTTCCCTTCAGGTCTCAGCACTGTCACACATCATTCTTTATGATGGAAAAATACTTTTCCATCATGGCTTCTTGCTGATATGGTGCTCGATCACTACATCATCTCTTGGTAGATCCACTTGTTCTGATGGATCTATTTTCTCGTCCTAATAGATGGATGATCACTGTACTAGAGGGACACTTGATTTGAGCATAATTGTCGTATTGGTTGCATCTTCTTAATCACAGATCTTCGGCTCCACAATCTTTATAATGGACCTATCCATGACAAAAATGTCCACAAGGGTTAACTAGTACTAATTTAAACAATCATGCTATTCATTAATAAAGATAACAATTTAATTTGAGCAAATAAAACTTATCATATAAAGTATAAAATACTTACCTTTGTTTGTTTTGTTGGCTCCCTCTTGATCTCTACCTCCTTGCGGAAATCACTGGAGTTTCTGGGAGGGTACTTTGCATCATCGTCTGATTTGAAGACCTTGATCTTCTTCTTCGTCAAGTTCTGTACTTCTGGATTCTGCTGAAGTTTTCATCTTGGATCTTCATGTCTTCTGGAGAGAATCATACATAGTACAGGAAGACATCCAAGGATGCCCCTACATGTATTTGAAAGTACTAGGTCTTATCACTGCATGGAAAGAATTCATTCTTGCCAAGTATACATCTTCTGTAAAACATCTTCTTGCTAAATCTCTGGAGAAGTAGTCTTCATCAAATCTATCTTCTGCTTGTTTTCTTTTTAGGTGGAAGTTCATCAACATTAGTTGTTGATGTATGCTGTTCTCTCTTCCTTTTCTTTTGAGTACATTAATAAGCATAATGACCAAATTTCCAACAAGTGTAACATTTTATCTTTGAAAGATCCTTCTTCTGAGTTTGAACTGGGGCTGATTTCACTTGTATTTCTTTTCTTCTTAAACTTTCTTCTACTTCTTCTTCTTCCTTTTCGTTTCTTCTGAGGACAATGGAAAGCATAGTGTCCATATTCATAACAATGGAAGCATTCAACCTTTGAGAGATCCTTCTTCTGTTCTTGGGTTGTCATGTCCCTAGAACCACCACTGTCCCTTGACAAGATATCACTGCTATCTGAAATAGTAGCATTAAGAGCAGAGACAAAAGAATACTGGAGTTCATCTGTAATCTTAACATCATCCAACTTGTCTTCATCTCCGAACACCATCTTTACAAAATCTGAAAATCTGATTCCGAAACCCTAATAGGAGCTAGGTCAAAAAATGAAGGTGGGAAAAACTGAAATTTGCCTCCATAGATAGATGCGCCCTCCTAGGGCGAATTCCAAAACACTAATTTTCAGTCTGATTTGTGGCTAGAAAGGCTCAAAATTGGAAACCCTAGTTCCTCGGTTCCAACAGAAATTAGGTCAAAATTTAAAACTGTCTCCACAGGTATATGCGTCCTCCTAGGGCGAGCTCCAAAATGCTAAGATCGAAACCAATGTGTGGTCAGAAAGGTTAGAAACTGAAAACCCTAATTTCTCGATTCCAGCAGAAATTAGGTCAAAATTGAAACTTCACGAAACTGGGATCTGCTTCCACAGATAGCTGCAGCCTCCTAGGGTGAGTTCCACTGTGCTATTTTCAAATCCAAATTATGGAGAGAAGTGTCCAAACATGGAAGGCCTAGTTTCTAGATTAGGGCATACATAGTTTCTATCAATGGCATCTATTTAGAGTTGCTCTGATACCATGTTGAATTTTTAGCTTAGCAGTATAATTTTCTCTTTCAACTTAATTCATAATTCATTTCATCCCATAATTATGACATCATTCATTTGCAGCGGAAAATAAAATAGGATCATTAAAAGATAATCATGCACAAGAGACACAAAGATTTATCTTGGAAAACCCTAACAGGAGAAAACCCAACAAAATTTTCTCAGAAGAAATTAATCCAATACAAGAACAATACCAATCATGGAGTTGAACCCTAGCAGAAGATAGATTCGACCTCCTTCACAATAAACCCTAGCAAGGGTAGATAATCTTCCAAGAGAATAAGAGAAACCCCAAAATTATGCTTCTAGTGAACTGCACTTGTCTTCCTTGAGAAGTGCGCACCAATTGAGAGAGATTTGCTTACTTGTATGTGACAAATGAAGTGTGAGAATGCTGATATTTATATTCTTCAGTTGGCTAGAAACTTCCTCAATAGTGCCGACTTGCTAGTTTTATTTATCATCAAGTCGACTTGTCATTTTGTCTTCTAGGGTCAATTTGCCCCTTTTACTGAGGTAGTTGTGCTTTTTCTTGGCTTCCACTTTCCATGTAACTTCTTGAATGGATTGTCTTGACTCCTTGGTTATTTCTTCATCATAGAAAAGTTCTCCTCATTGATATCTCCTCAAATGCGGTCACATTCTTTCACTTAGAGCTCTAATGTTGATTTGACCATACTCTAAGAAGTCCCAGACACTTCTTAGAGCCAATTGTCAAATTCAACATTAGATTAGACTTTGTCTTATATATAAAGAGATAAGATCTTGTAAGATATACAACTCATCTCACTCTATAAGAATAGATCACTCCCGCTACGGAGCACTCCCACTTGGAGTACGCAATGTGACCTCTGGCCTACAACCACTCCAGTCAACACATGACTAGATGAGGCTAAGCATTCGAGCCATAAGACACATAGTCAAGGGCTACGATGGGCCATTCTCTCTGGGTTGCGAACACATCCCATGAGAATGATCTGCATAATGTTTTCCTGATGCTGTAACCATGGCGAACATCAATATCTTCTACATAGTGGTGTCTATATATGTAGAAGTGACCAAATTTGACTTTTCCTAAATTTAACTTTATTTAATAAAGTTAAAGTTACTTTTTAATTTTTGAGTGAGAAAATGATTTTTATGAGATAAAGTGAAATTTGACTCATCCTTTGACTGGGAGAATGAAGAGACAAAGTCACTTCGAAATTGAAGAGACAAAGTCATTTCTCGTTTAATAAAAAGGAGATCTAGGAAAAGAATAAACACACAAGAGAAGAGAGAGTGAAGAGTTGAAGGGAGGGGCACGAATTCCAAGGAGATTGCTGCATTTAATACTAGACCCTACAACTAAGAATTGGAGCACAAATTTGAGGGCCATACAGTTGGAACAGTGGCATAGATTTCGAGGTCCATACAACAACGATTGGCCACAGTTTTTGAGGTTTGTACAACAGGCCAAATTTGTTGGGACGAATTTTATTTGAGGCAGCTGTTGAGGCATGAATTTCAAGGGAGCTGATTCCTGACTGTTGTCAGGTTCGTACAGTCTGTACAAAGGCCATACAAGCTGTACATTTCTTGTTGGCAAGGTTTTCAAGGTGGCACGATTTTCTATGGGGCACGATTTTGCATGTGCATTCATTCTGTATTAAATGCTATAAAATTCTGTTGAAGATTCTCTGAGAGCTCAATAATAAAGATCTCTCTTGAACTAGTTTTTCCTCTGGGGTTTTTCCAGGGGCATTGCCCAAATATCTCTGTGTTCATTTTCTATGGTGCGCTCTGCATTAATTTCTGTGTTTCAGTTTACAAGTTGAAATTTAGAAGTGAATTAAATTTCTGAGTATTAATTTAAGAACACTTGTTGAGTATTGAAACCAAACTAGAAATTTGTGTGAAAACAAACATGGTATCAGAGCTGTAACAGAAAAAAACCAGTAGATTACATAGAGGGCAACAGGGGATTTGCTGATATTTTTGTCACCTAGCAGATTTGCGCTTGTTTTTGGTTAGTCTGTGAACATGTCTGTGACATTTGGCTTGCGGTTTGAGGATAGGCTTGAGGGTGCATCTAACTTCATTCCATGGAAGGAGAGGGTCACTTTACTTTTGATGGAATTTGACTTATGGGAAGTAAATAAGGAGGTTCTCATGATTCCCATTGACGTTGATGCCCTGGCTAAATGTAACAAAAAGAATGTGAAGGCAAAACATATTCTTCTTGATGCAGTCGAAGACCACCTGATTCCTCATGTGGCCGGTAAGAAGAATGCCTTTGACATGTGGTTAGCTTTGATAAAGTTGTTTCAAAGTGATAATCAAAACTGGAAAATAGTTTTGAGGGAGAAGTTACGGAACACTAAGATGACCAAGACCGAAAATGTTACATTATACCTTACCTGTATTTCACAAGTACGCGATGAGTTCGGGGTTGTTGGCGAGATAGTGGGGGAAGCAAAGTTGGTGAGGATTGTTTTGAATTGTTTCTCAAAACCATGGCAGGACTTTGTGCGTGCAGTTGTTTCCAGAAAGAACATGCCTTCATGGAAGAGACTTTGGGATGACTTCATACAGGAGGAGATCGGAGTTGGCTCCACTAACCACATAGGTCAGCAGCATGGGGGTGATGAGGAGAATGTTGCTCTTACGGGAAAGAGCAAGAAAAGGCCTAGGAAAGGCCCAAGAGGTGGGTCAAGCTCTAAAGGTGATCAAAAGAAGGACATGATCAATGTGAAGTGCTTTGCTTGTCGCAAGTTTGGGCACTATGTAGGGTAGTGTTCGAACAAGAAGAAGAAGAACAAGTCACAGGTAGCTGCATCAACTGAGATCTAGGACTTTACTACCAGTTTCGAGAAGGAGTTCTCGTTGCTGACTTGTCTTGCTTCCAGTTCTCACTACTCCAGTGTATGGTATATAGACAGTGGTGCCTCAAGTCACATGATAGGGGTACGTGAGCACATCACCGAGTTTAACGAGGGCATCATGGATGTGGATATTGAGCTGGGTGATGACTCCAAGGTTAGAGCAGTTGTCCTTGGAACAATGTCATTTTAGAGGGAGTTCCAGTAGCCCTTGGTGGTGAAGGAGGTCTTGTATGTTCTGAAGTTGGCCAAGAACTTGATTTCAGTGTCTGCTATAGAGGATCGGGGATTTGCAGTGATTTTCTAAGATGGATAGGTGCTCATTCACCCGAAAGAGTCCACCCCAAGTATAGCATAGGTGATTGAGATTAGGTGCAAAAAGCTTTACAATCTTATGTTTCAACCAACTTAAGCATTGATACACTGTATGTTAGTTTTGTACCTAGGGAAGTGTTCCCCAAGCGACATTTTCCTAATGTCACTTAGAAGGGGGAAAAAGGTGACCCTCACATTAAATATCACTTAATGAGACTTTATAACATTAAAGTCACTTTTTGATTTAACTTAAGTGGGTGAGTGATTTTATTTATGTGAATTAAATAAAAGTGATTTTCACTCTCATTGAATCTTGTCCATTGGATTGGATCTTTCTCCACCGTTGGATTAAAACCCACTTAGGGTTAGAACAAAAAGCATGAGGGAGGCATATGAGACTTCACTTTTACTTTTGTGAATGAAGTGAAGAGAAGAAGAGCGAGAGAGTGAAGAAAACCTTGGGCACGCAGTTCGAGGAACATTTAATGCAAGCTACAGTGGGAACGCACTTCGAGGCTTCTACTGGGCATTAAATACGCTGTACGATTTTGATGACAGCATTTATTTCTTCATAACAACACAGACTTCGAGGTTTACGGTACAACAGTTAGCAGGGCACGGTTTTCAAGGCAAATCTGGGCATGAATCTCAAGGAAAATTTCGGGCACAAGTTTCAAGACAGAGAGCACGCAGCTCGAGGCAAATCTGGGCACGAATCCCAAGTATTTCTGCACTGTTTTCGAGGCAGATTACTTGGCACATAAACCGAGGCTGGAGCACAGTTTTTGAGGCAGTTTGCTTGCACAGAAATCGAGACAGGTTGCACAAATTTCAAGGCAGACCGTACTGTACGGATATTGTACCTGCATGCACAGAAATCGAGGCACTCAATGCACAGAAATCGAGGCTACTGTTTTGGCACTGATTTCGAGACAAATGCTGAGTGAAATTTATCGGTGGAGATAAGTAAAAATTTCTGCTCTATAAATTTATGTACTGAGATTTATTGAAGACATAAGAAACTCTCTCTCTCTTACTGGTTTTCCCCGTGGGGGTTTTTCCAGGGCACAGTTGAAAAATCCGAGTCTATCCTTTTATGGTGTGCATGTGTTAAATGTTTTTTTTCAGCCTGTTAGTGGTAGTTTATAGCATGTTTAATTGTTACAGTATATTTCATAAGTAGTTTGCAGCCTATGCAAAACCGGTTGCAAATGAAAAACACTTGAAAAGTTAACATAAACCAGCAAGCAGTAAAACCCAGAAAAATCTACATGGTATTAGAGCAAAGGGGCAGAAAACGGTAATATTTTTGCAGCACACAGAAATTTCCAGAACTCAGAAATTTTGTGATTTTCTTCTATTAGTGATCAGCATTCTGTTGGGTTGAAGTTGAGATGGCTACAGGTTTCAGGTTGGAGGATAGGCTGAATGGGACTGAGAATTTTGTGCCATGGAAGGCCAAAATTTTATTGATTTTGGAGGAGAATGAACTATGGGTGGAGGTGGTTAAAAGTACTACAGCCATCTCGGTTGTCATTCCAGATGGTACAAATGCAGTAGCTCTTTCAGCCTTCAACAAGAAGGACTGTAAGGCTAGGAGGATTATCCTTGACGCAGTTAAAGACCACATAATCCCTCACATTTCTGGGAGGACAAGGGCACATGAGATGTGGAGTGCCTTGACCAGCTTGTATGAGGGTTCCAATGAGAACAGAAAGATGGTTCTCAAAGAGAAACTCAAGAGTATTAAGATGAATAGAGGAGAGGGAGTCACAGCATACCTCACTAGGATTTCTGCAGTTCTGCAGTTTGGGATGAACTGGCAGCGGTTGGTGAAGTGGTATCTGCTACTGAGCTTGTACACACAGCAGTGAATGGGGCTTCAAAGTCCTGGAGTGTATTTGTGCAGGCCATAGTGGGTAGAGAGAACCTACCGTCTTGGGAGAGACTGTGGGATGACTTTGTGCAGGAGGAGACCAGGAGAGGTCTCGTACAGGGTAGTTCATCACAGAGTGGGGTAGATGATGAGAACGTGGCTTTGACAACCAAGGGGAAGAAGAAGAAGGGTCCCAAGAAGGGTGGGGCCAAGAGGCAGCAGCAGCAGCAACCGCAGGGTGGACAGAAGAAGGACTTGAGTAAAATCAAGTGCTATTGTTGTCAGGCGTTTGGGCACTATGCTTCACAGTGTCCAAGCAAGAAGAAGAAGAAGGGACAGGGACAGTAGACAGCAGCCTCAGCAGAGGTTGATGATTTTGGTGACAGGTTTCAGAGGGAGTTTTCCCTATATGCTGGACAGATTGAGAGAGAGAGAGTCTCTTTAGCCACCAGCACAGATATGGATATGGAGAGTAAGCATTCATTGTTGACAGGGCATCAGACAGGTCCATCCACCACTAGTACGTGGTACATTGACAGCGGAGCCTCGAGACACATGACAGGTACTCGAGAGTTGTTCTCCGAGCTATCACGGACAGTTAGAGATGTGGAGGTGGTACTTGGTGACAATACCATTGTTAGAGCAGTTGGTCAGGGGACCATTATATTTCAGAGGGAGTCGATGAGTCCCATGATTCTGAGGGATGTGTTGTATGTCCCTGGGCTGAAAAAGAACCTTGTTTCAGTTTCCACTATTGAGGACAGGGGTCTTGGGGTGTGTTTCTCAGATGGGAGAGTGCAAGTGTTCCCCAGGACTACAGGTGTATCTACCCCCATGGACATTGGAGTTAAATGTGGAAGACTGTACAAGTTATTGTTTCAGCCGCAGCATGCTCTAGCACACAGCAGCAACAGTGATCTATGTGAGCTATGGCACAGGAGGATGGCCACTTACATCACCTAGCTCTGAGATTGATGAGGAGCATGGTTACAGGTTTACCCGAGTTCAGCACTGAGCAGAGTGATGTGTGCAGGGGGTGTGCTTTGGGAAAGTACACCAAGACTGCTTTTCCAAGCAGTGACACGAGAGCAGTAGGAGTGCTTGACTTGATCCATTCTGACATTTGCAGTTCTATGTCTTCAGTATCTTTGACTGGTCACGAGTACTACATTAGCTTCATTGATTACTACTCCAGGAAGACCTGGATCTACTTCTTGAGGAACAAGAAGTCCCCATTAGTGTTGAGTGTCTTCCAAGGGTTCAAAGCCCTTGTGGAGAAGCAGACGGGGAGGAAGATCAAGATGTTGAGATCGGACAATGGGGGTGAGTATACCTCCAAGGAGTTCAATGCTTTTTGCAGTCATGAGGGTATATAGAGACAGCTGATAGTTCCCTACACTCCTGAGCAGAATGGAGTAGCAGAGAGAAAGAACAGGTCGATCGTGGGAGCAGCGAGAGCCATGCTTCATGATCAGGGGCTACTGTTCTTTCTATGGGCAGAGGCATGCAACACTCCAGTGTATCTGCAGAACAGGAGTCCTCACCGTGCTTTGGGGAGGATGACTCCATAGGAGATGTATTCAGGCAAGAAGCCTGAGGTGAGCCATTTTCGGATATTTGGCTCTCTGACTTACTCTCATGTCCCTTCTGAGAAGAGGACGAAGTTTGAGCCCACTGCAGAGAGAGGTATCTTTGTGGGTTACGATGAGACTTCGAAGGCATATCGACTTTACATTCTTGGCCAGAAGAGAGTTGTAGTGAGGCGGGAAGTGAAGTTTGATGAGGAGAGGGCCTTCAGGAAGTCGAGAGAGATGGAGTAGAGGGAGCCACCAGCTCCCACACCTCAATTGACACAGGCTTCTTCGATACAAGTTTCAGGTCCACAGGTTTCTGGAGTGACTGGATCACAGGGTACAGGCACAGCTTCTATAGGATCAATGGTTCAAGTGACAGGTACTTTAGGGACAGGTTCACAGGTTACAGGATCTTCAAGGACTGGTTCATCAGTCACTGGTCCTCGGGGTGTTGGACCTTCTGTTTCTGGAAGTTCCTCAGATGAGGATAGACTAGTTTGGGAGGAGCCTTCAAGGAAGAGGAAGCCTAAGTGGCTTCAGGACACCTTGAAGGAAGCAGAAGCATTTGGTCAACCTTGGGAGGCGATCAGGTCAGTAGTTGAGCCAGACAGATATGGGATGGCCCTTGTTGCAAGTCTTCGTGACTCTGCGCCTTCCACATTTGAGGAGGCTTCTCAGCATCAGGTATGGAGAGATGCCATGATGGAAGAGTACCATTCCATCATGAAGAATGATGCTTGGGAGATTGTGCCGAGACCTGAGGGGAAGTCAGTGGTGACTTCCAAGTGGATTAATTCAAGCATGCTGCAGATGGCAGTGTGGATTAATTCAAGGCTTGGTTTGTGGCTCGGGGGTTCTCACAGGTTGAGGGAGTTGACTATGATGAGACATTTGCTCCAGTTGCTCGGTATTCTTCCATCAGAGCAGTGATATCTATAGCAGCAAAGATGGGTTGGAAGATCCACCAGATGGATATGAAGACCGCGTTTCTCAATGGTCTTCTGCAGGAGGAGGTGTACTTAGAGCAGCCACAGGGATTCGAGATTCATGGGAGAGATTCTCATGTGTGCAGGCTTAAGAAAGCCTTGTACGGTTTGAAGCAAGCTCCTAGAGCTTGGTACTCCAGGATCGATGCATATTTGACTTCGATGGGATTTCAAAAGAGTGAGGCTGATCCCAACCTTTACTACATTGTGGTTGGTGGAGATCCTCTCATTCTTCTGTTATATGTTGATGACTTATTTATCACTGGAGATGAGCGTCTTATTGCACAGTGCAAGAGAGACCTTGCAGCTAAGTATGAGATGTCTGATATTGGGCTGATGCATTACTATTTGGGGATGGAGGTTTGGCAGGAGCCTGGACATATTTTCCTAGGACAGGGAAAGTATGCAGTGGATATTCTGAAGAGTTATCGGATGGAGGACTGCAGGCCTATGCTTACACCGATGATCACCAACTGGAAGCAACTTCATGCTTCCGTGGGTAAGTTGGTGGATCCCACACTCTATCGTCAGCTCGTTGGTTCATTGATGTATCTGGTCAACACCAGGCCATACTTGTGTTTTGCGGTTAACACTCTTAGCCAGTTCATGGTGGAGCCTAGGAGTGTGCATTGGACTGCTGCAAAGCACGTACTGAGATACCTAGCAGGTACAGTGGATTATGGTCTCGACTACAGGGGTTCGGGTGGAGTCAGCTTGGTTGGGTTCACAGATTCAGAGTGGGCAGGTTGTGTGAGGGATCGGAAGAGCACTTCCGGTTGCTGTTTCAGCTTGGGCTCGACAGCAGTGTCATGGTTTAGCAGGAAACAAAAGTCCGTTGCATTGAGTTCTGCTGAGGCTGAGTATATGGCGACCAGTCAGGCGACTTGCGAAGCACTGTGGCTTCGTAAGTTATTGGTAGATTTATTTGATCAGCAGCTGAGACCTATGGTGACCTATTGCGACAATCAGAGTTGCATTCAGCTCTCTGAGAATCCGGTGTTCCATGACAGGTCGAAGCACATTGAGATCAGGTACCATTTCATCCGGGACTACGTCCAGAGAGGGGCAGTTGAGTTGCAGTATATTTCCACTGATGAGCAGGTAGCAGATATCTTGAAGAAGTCTTTGGGGAGGGGGAAATTTGTCTTCTTCAGAGATAAATTGGGAGTGGTGCGAAACACCTTCCTCGGTAAGAGGGAGTGTTAGTTTTGTACCTAGGGAAGTGTTCCCCAAGTGACATTTGCCTAATGTCACTTAGAAGGGGGAAAAAGGTGACCCTCACATTAAATATCACTTAATGAGACTTTATAACATTAAAGTCACTTTTTGATTTAACTTAAGTGGGTGAGTGATTTTATTTATGTGAATTAAATAAAAGTGATTTTCACTCTCATTGAATCTTGTCCATTGGATTGGATCTTTCTCCACCGTTGGATTAAAACCCACTTAGGGTTAGAACAAAAAGCATGAGGGAGGCATATGAGACTTCACTTTTACTTTTGTGAATGAAGTGAAGAGAAGAAGAGCGAGAGAGTGAAGAAAACCTTGGGCACACAGTTCGAGGAACATTTAATGCAAGCTACAGTGGGAACGCACTTCGAGGCTTCTACTGGGCATTAAATACGCTGTACGGTTTTGATGACAGCATTTATTTCTTCATAACAACACAGACTTCGAGGTTTACGGTACAACAGTTAGCAGGGCACGGTTTTCAAGGCAAATCTGGGCATGAATCTCAAGGAAAATTTCGGGCACAAGTTTCAAGACAGAGAGCATGTAGCCCGAGGCAAATCTGGGCACGAATCCCAAGTATTTCTGCACTGTTTTCGAGGCAGATTACTTGGCACAGAAACCGAGGTTGGAGCACAGTTTTTGAGGCAGTTTGCTTGCACAGAAATCGAGAGAGGTTGCACAAATTTCAAGGTAGACCGTTCTGTACGGATACTGTACTTGCATGCATAGAAATCGAGGCTGCTGTTTTGGCACTGATTTCGAGACAAATGCTGAGTGAAATTTATCGGTGGAGATAAGTAAAAATTTCTGCCGTATAAATTTATGTACTGAGATTTATTGAAGAAATAAGAAACTCTCTCTCTCTTACTGGTTTTCCCCGTGGGGGTTTTTCCAGGGCACAGTTGCCGAAAAATCTGAGTCTATCCTTTTATGGTGTGCATTTGTTAAATGTTTATTTTCAGCCTGTCAGTGGTAGTTTACAGCGTGTTTAATTGTTACAATATTTTTCATATGTAGTTTGCAGCCTATGCAAAACCAGCTGCAAATGAAAAACACTTGAAAAGTTAACATAAACCAGCAAGCAGTAAAACCCAAAAAAATCTACACTGTAGTGGTAGTGGTTTGTGTGAGCTTTGGCACAGATGGATGGCACATTTGCACCATGTAGCTCTTACCATACTAAGAGAGATTGTTCAGGATTGCTTGACTTTAGAGTAGAGTAGCAGGATGTGTGCAAGGGGTGTGCTCTTGGAAAATACTCCAAGCTACCTTCTCCTAGCAATGACAGTAGGAAAGGAGAGATATTGGAGTTGGTACATTCAGATGTTTATGGGCCCATGCCAGCGTCGTCCTTGTGTGGATATGAGTATTATGTCACTTTCATTGATGATTTCTCAAGGAAGACCTGGATCTACTTCCTGAAGACCAAGGATGGGGCCTTCGACAGATTCCAAGAGTTCAAAGCTCTTGTGGAGAATCAAACACGGAGGAAGATCAAGGTGCTGAGATCGGATAACAAGGGTGAGTATACCTCCAATGATTTTAGAGACTTCTGTGCATCAGCGGGAATCAAGAGAGAGTTGATTGTTCCTTACAACCCTCAGTAGAATGGGGTTGCAAAAAGGAAGAACATGACCATTATTGGGGTTGCGAAAGCCATGTTGCATGACCAAGGTCTACCTTTGTTTCTTTGGACAGAGGCATGCGACTTTAGAGTGTATGTATAGAACAAGAGCCCACATCGAGTGTTGAGTAAGACTCCCGAGGAGGCTTTCACTGGCAGGAAGCCTGAGGTGGGGCACTTTCGCATCTTTGGGTGCCTCATATACTCACATGTCCCTTCTAAGAAGAGGACAAAGTTGGAGCTCATTGCAGAAAAAGGGGATATTTGTTGGTTATAGTGAGACTTCGAAGGCCTTCCGGATTTATATTCCTGTACTGAGGAAAACAATGGTGAGGCAGGATGTGAGATTCAAGGAGGAGAAGGCACTGAGGAATTCACTAGAGTCATCTTCTGCAGGAGGACATGAGTAGTTGGTTCCTACAGGTACATGTACAGGTTCACAGGTCTCACAGAGTTCATTGGTACCTCAAGTTACAGAGCCACAGAGTACAATTACACAGGTTTAAGGGGTTATAGGTTCCCAGACATCAGATACAGCAGGCACGAGCGCTTAGACATCAGACTCATAGTCTTCAGATAGTTGGGATGAGCAGGAGATACTTTCATGGAAGAGGAGGTTGAGATGGCTTCGACAGACCCTAAAGGATGCATGGGATCATGTAGAGAGTCCTAAGAGGACTGTCAGGGAGAGCAAGCCACCAGAGAGATTATGCAGTTATGTGGCGATGATGAGCAACATTCGTGAGTAGGAGCCTTCCACTTTTGAGGAGGCAGTTGGCTAACAAGTATGGAGAGATGCCATGATGGAAGAGTATGCTTCCATCATGAAGAATGATGTTTGTGAGGTTGTTTCGAGACCTAAGGGGAAGTCAATGATGACTTCCAAGTAGCTTTACAAGATCAAACATGCTGTGGATGGCGGCATTTAGAAGTACAAAGCTCGGTTTTTGGCTCGAGGGTTCTCACAGGTAGAGGGAGTAGACTATGAGGACAACTTTGCACCAGTAGCTAGATACACTTCAATCAGGGTCATCATGTCCATTGCAGTAGAGATGGGTTGGAGTCTTCATCAAATGGATGTGAAGACGCATTTCTAAATGGCATCATAAAAGAGGAAGTATACATTGAGCAACAACTGGGCTTGAGCAACCACTAGGCTTTGAGGTGCATGGGAGAGAATCTCATGCGTGCAGATTGAAAAAGGATCTCTACGGACTCAAGCAAGCTCCTAGAGCTTGGTGTGCTAGGATTGACAACTACTTGCTACAGTTCGGATTTGAGAATAGTGAGGCGGATTCAAGCCTATACTACATCTTGGTTGGTGAGGATCCACTCATTCTTATCCTTTATGTGGATGATCTCTTTCTTACAGGGCCAGAGAAGCTCATTAGAGATTGCAAGAGGGACCTAGCAACTAAGTTCGAGATGAAGGATAACGATCTGATGCATTACTTTTTGGGGATGGAGGTGTGGCAAAGTCCTGGTTAGATTTTTCTTGGATAAGGGAAGTAGCAATTGAGATCTTGGAGCGATTTGAGATGGCGAATTGTAGCCCTATGTCGACACCCATGACGACCATCTTGAAGAAGTTTGATGCTTCTGAGTTAGAGTTGGTTGATCCCACTTTGTATCGTTAGTTGATTGGGTCCTTGATGTATCTGGTCAACACCAAACCGAATATTTTCTTTGTTGTAAACACTCTTAGTTAGTTTATGGTTGAGCCTAGGAGAGTGCGTTGGACTGCAACAAAACATGTTCTTCGTTACTTGCGTGGCACTGTAGATTTTGGGTTGAGCTATGTTCAGGGGGATGGAGTTAGACTGGTTGGTTTCAGTGACTCAGACTTGGGTAGGCACTGCGGTTGATAGGAAGAGCACCTCCGGGTGTTGCTTTAGCTTGGGCTCGACAATAGTGTCTTGGTTTAGTAGCAAGCAGAAGTCAGTTGCATTGAGTTTTGTCGAGGCAGAGTATATGGTTGCTAGTTTGGCAAGCTGCTAGTTTGTGGAGTTGTGAGGCCATATGGTTTCACAAGCTACTTGTTGGGTTATTTGGTCAGGAGTTGCTTCCGATGGTGATTCACTGTGACAATCAAAGTTGCATCAAACTCTTGGAGATCCGGTGTTTCATGATTGGTTGAAACACATTGAGATCAGGTACCACTTCATCCGGGACTACGTTTAGACTCTAGAGAGGGGCAGTGCAGCTTCAGTGCCTATCTATGGATGAGCAGGTGGTGGACATCCTCACGAAGGCATTGTTGAAAGGAAAATTTGTCAAGTTTAGAGATCAGTTGGGGGTGGTGCAAAACACCTTCCTCTCTAAGAGGGAGTGTTGAGTTTTATAGCTTGGATGGTCTTCTACATTGTGGTGTCTATATATGTAGAAGTGACCAAATTTGACTTTTCCTAGCATTAACTTTATTTAATAAAGTTAAAGTGACTTTTTAATTTTTGAGTGAGAAAATGATTTTTATGAGATAAAGTGAAATTTGACTCATCCTTTGACTGGGAGAATGAAGAGAAAATCATTTCTCATTCAATAAAAAGGAGATCTAGGAGAAGAATAGACACACAAGAGAAGAGAGAGTGAAGAGCTGAAGAGAGGGGCACAAATTCCTAGGAGAGGCATGAATTCCAAGGAGACTGCTGCATTTACTACTGGACTGTACAGCTGAGAATCTGAGCAGAGATTTTGAGGGCCGTACAGCTGGAGCAGTGGCACAGATTTCAAGGTCCATACAACAGTGACTGTGCACGGTTTCCGAGGTCCATACAGCAGGATGGATTTCACAAATTTTGAGGCAGCTGCTGAGGCATGGATTTCAAGGGAGCAGATTGCTGACTGTTGACAGGTCTGTACGCTCTGTACAAACCTGTACAAAGGCCATTAAGGCTGTACATTTCCTGCTGGCACGATTTTCTGTGGGGCATGATTTTCCAGGTGCATTCATTTTGTATTAAATGCTATAAAATTCTGCTGAAGATTCTCTGTGAGCTCAATAATAAAAATCTCTCTTGAACTGGTTTTCCCTCCGGGGTTTTTCTAGGGGCATTTCCCAAAAATCTCTATGTTCATTTTCTGTGGTGTGCTGTGCATAAATTTCTGTGTTTCAGTTTACAAGTTGAAAATTAGAAGCAAATTAAATTCTGAGTCTTAATTTGAGAACACTTGTTGAGTACTGAAACCAAACTAGAAATTTGTGTGAAAACGAACAATCACCCTTAGGGTTATATATGCATGCTTTTGTAACTCAACCATCATTCATTATCATATCAATTATATATTTTATATATATCTATTGTGTGCCTTCATTCTATGCTTCTTTTGTGAATATTTCATCAAGGTTGTAACAAGGAATCTTTAGGGACCATCAAGATAACAAATTGTTGTCCTTCATAGATTTTTAGATAATACAACAAACAAAAGGAGATGGAATCACTAATGATGGGTATTACAGAAGCACTCAAATGAGGTTTCAAGCATATCTTGTTGAATGGAATTCCAAGGTAGATATTGCTAGTTTGAATGGAAGAAAGCGTAATCAGCCTTGGGAAATGATCAGTCATGTTTCATGGGTTCAACAGGCCACAAGAGGGTTCGGATCATGCAGGTTTGTTCATGTGAGAAGGCCAACAAACCAGATATCAGATTGGCTCACCAATGGAATAATTGTCTTCAAATGTCACCGATCGCTGTCACTAATAGACCTCTCTTCGAGAGAAGAAAGAAAATGGAAAGAGGCCTTTGCTTGTTTTCTTGACCATAGGGTCCTACGTTCATCCTAAATCATACCTTTTTTCATTTGGACTTTGTTTTTCTTCCAAGGGTTACG
Source organism: Larix kaempferi (assembly GCA_027924585.1). NCBI lineage: Eukaryota > Viridiplantae > Streptophyta > Pinopsida > Pinales > Pinaceae > Larix > Larix kaempferi. Next base: position 14,092,900 of record BSBM01000099.1, read on the forward strand.
TTCTTAGTTTATCCATCATTGCTTTATCATCGCCCCCCTTGTTTCTACTCCTCTTTCACATCGCTCCCCATTCCATGATAGTTTTATCCTCCACATTTAGTCACTTTTACTTGTGGATGCCTCTTGAGGATGCTCTCAAGTGTGGGAAGGGAGATCTGTACCATCACCAACAATGGGATGGTACAAATCATCTTTGGTGGCCTCTGCATATCCTTGTTGCATTTAGTGCCACTCTCCTTGGATTTAGGACATTGGGCAGAGGGCCACTAGGATGATGACCACAGGAGCAAGGTCGTGAGATTGGCCAACACTCCCAAAGGGACATACAGGTGTGTAGCCCTTTGGAGAGCTCATTCTCTTCCTTAAATGTACTTCCCTCATTTGTAGCTACACATTTTCTTTCAAAATATCAGCACTATGATGATGTAATCTTCGTCCCATATACTGTTTGGTTTCACGGACGAATAATAAAATCCTATTCTATTTAATTCTGTCTTAACCAGCTCATTTCACTTAGCTTTCTCTCCAGTTTCCAATTCACTCTCCCTTTTCTTTTGCACTTTGACACTATCCTATCTTCTCCTCTGCTATGCCTCATTGAGTCTGTTCCGCGTATTTACATTGGGTGTTCACCTTATTTGTCAGAGGAATGCTGGGCTGATTCTTAGGTCTTTTGAGCATGAAGAGGGGAAATTGTCAGCATCCTGAGCATTCTGTAGACAGATCCATGGCCAGTCAGTTGTTCTGAGCAGAAATTTCATCATTTCTAGATCACTGTGGGTAAATAATCAGCATGAGACAACAGTAAGAGGCTTCAAATTGAGATCTAGGCACATAAACAGAGAAGAAAAGAGCAGTTATAAGCTTGTTTTGGTCACTTCTGGGCACAAAACAGCCTTGTTTGACAATTGAGAAGGGATGAAACAGCAATCTTATGAAGTTCTGGGCAATTTTCAGACCTCAATAAGCAATAGGCAGTGTGAATTCTTTGATCTGGGCAAGTCTTAGGGTCAAAATGGCCCTAGAACAACACTTACTCCTAATTCTGGGTTGATTGTTGGCAAAGACAGCATAAGAGAAGCAGATCTTGGCGGTTTTGAGGAAGTTTAGAGGCTAAAACAACCTTAAATCAGCAAATCTGAGCCATGAATTAGCAGCAAAAACCAAATCTGGGCTTGTTCTTGCGAAGTTTGTGGACAAACATAAGAAAATTCATGTTCTGATGCATTCTGGGCATGAGTTGAGGCTGTTCAAATCCTCATGCAGTCGTTTTGGAGCAAACCTGTGCCTGTTGTGACCCTTTGCAGCAGTAAAAGGTTATGAAAATCACCTTAAAATAAATGCCGGGCAGTACTGTGGATGAAAGCAGCCATAAACAGCAAGTCTGGGACCTGGGTGCTCTTTGGCCTTCAAACAGCAGGTCTGGGTTGTAACAGAAGGCTTAAAACCTCATCAAACCTGTAGCAGCAGCCTTGGAACCTAGTTTTTTAAAAAATGAACCAGAAGAGGGTGACGTCCTGTAGTTAGAGGTATTTTATACCTTGTTTCAGCCAGGTATCAGCCCAGGAAAGGATGCGTCCGGCCTTCTAAAGAAATTTCAAAATTCAAATGATTCTATGCCTCAATATATATCTTTAAGTGGAAGGTCCAGTGGGCACACTTAATTGTTTTAGTTTCATTGTGGGCATTGTTTTGTGAAGGGGTTGATTGGCATGTAGACATAATGCTTTGGAGTTTGGAGTCTTGCTTTGAAGAATCCCTTGGAAGTTGGAAGACTTCTAGGCTTGGATTAGTGCTTATGTGGACATCCTTGAGAAGTGCACCCTTTGCAAGGGGCTTTGGAGATTGCTTTGAGGACACATTTGGTTGGCTAGGTTTCCTCGTGGACATCTCTTGGGGCTTTGTTGGCTATTGGTGAACATTGCTTGTTACAAAAGTTTCTTTTTGAAGGGGCCTTTGGAGGCTTGATGTGGATGTCATTTGGCTGAAGAGGCCTTTGGGGGCCACGTAGCATCATCACTTAGCATCGATTCATTGCTTAGTGGAGGCGTCCCCCTTGTTTGGGGCCTTATGAATGTTGTGTATTGTACAAGTTTATTTTTTAAGGGGCTGTTATCACACCATAGTAGCAGGGCTACTATTCTTGCTGAGTAGATATTTGCACATTCCAGAGCTTGGCTATGATGAGTTTATATTTTGAGATCACTCATGATCAGAGCAGTATATTATTCAAACTTATGTTAGACCTTGTGTCAAGGTTGAGCCGTGAGAGTTCAGATTTGATGACCGATGTGATCCTTTATTCCATACAGTTTCAGTTCAGTGCCTAGAGATGTTATTGCAGCGGTGTTTCAGATGGTTTATGATGATTATTCTTATGATGATGTTGTATGACCTATGGATTTCTGATCATTGACTATGGATTATTATCTTGTTGTTTTAGTCATGTTCACAGCATTAGCTTGGTATATGATTCATGATGTGGCAGACTTTGTAAATTTAAAATGGACTATCTTGATGATAAATTATAAAATGGACATTTTATTTGCACATTTAAGTTGTTCGACAAAGCTCACTGGTTTACTCCCTTGCATAGATATGGTCTTTCTTGACACCATTTGTCTGCTAGCTTAGGCTCCACTTTCACTTGACTCCATCCATCCATGACCTTCCTTGTTTGGCTTTTACCCTTGACTTTTCTTGCTTGACTTTCTGATATTGAGGACTTTCCTTTCTGCTACCTCCGTGTTTGGATTGCATCCATGTTTGTTTTGTGTCTCGGCTCTGAGTTGGTGACAAAACTTGCCATTGGTAAGTTGGATTATATGCCTAAATCATTCTGGTCGGTTGTCCCTATGTTTGGCATTGGCATGAACTCCCCCTAGTCACTTAAGATGTTGTTGGCTAAAACTGAAAGCTCATGTACTACTTATGGAAACTTATGTAAATTCGCCCATAGAAACTATAAACTCTGGAATGTGTTTTTGAACACACATGAGTAAAGGGCAAGAGCAATGAACTACTAAAAATACTCCTCGAAGAGTATAAGAAAGGTCCAAAAAGCAATGGTTCTTAAACTCTATATCTAAACGATTGCTGACCTTATATATATACAAACATGCCCTGGATGCAAGCTGCAATTAGCTGTGCTTATCAGCACACCTGAGATCCGAAGGGTTATGTAGGCCAAAAAGGCCATGAAATGAAATCAATGGATCCTAATGAAACTGGTTCATCTTTTATGAAAGTAGACATGATGCCTAAGTTGAATAAGCACTCTCTAAACAACTTACCCATTTGTGAAGCATAGCCCTTCTCCGTGTTATTTGTCCAACACAGAGTGTAGTTTCCCCCTTCTCCCAGTCCAAAGTGTCTTTGAGTTATGTTTAGAAAAGTCATCCCCTTTGCCCAGCCTTGATCCTAGCGTTCATCCTTAGCTAGCAGTTAGACCATGTCCAATGGGTGAGTTTGTCATTTAAGTTATTGTGCAAGTAATTATAAATAGCAATGGAATATGCTAACATGATTAATGCCACTAAATGATGTTATACTTTAAGTTAAGCTATGAGTATGATTAGAGGAACATGTCTTAGTCTATTGATATGATTTATCCTTGGTTGTATATTGACCTAGTCAAACCCAGTTTGACTATGGTCATTTTTTGGGATCTGTGATGATGTGGGCCATGTATGCTTATTGATGATGATTGATGGTCCCACATACTCTTGATGATGATGCTATATGATGGATATATGATTCAGACGGTGATTGATGTAGTTTAGCAGGTTTTATTATTACTTCAGATCATCAGATTATGCACTGTCCATATATGGTGGACCCTATAGTTGGCTCGTCACGGCAACCCATGATGTATGAGTATACATTCTTAGTATTTTTGGGTCTTATGGATCCAATGAGACACTTATCATTCAGTTCCGGGCAGTTCTGACAGTGATAGATGCAGTTTTCCACTTGTTGACCAGATTTGGGGCTGATTTCCCAGCCTTACCAGCAAGGGCCATGAGAGGCCAGTTCACCTAGGGCGCTGTATGAGGAGGGGGTGGTCCAACCACTTGATATTACCATTTACCCCCCCCTTCTGGAGAGCCTGGTGGGCTCAGTTTGACAGGGCAGGTGCCCTAGGAGGCAGTTTCAACACTTTCACAGTTACCGAGGCAGGTTAAAAATGGAATAAAAGGGTCACTGAGGAATTCGATTTGGGCAATTGAGGCAAGGTTTTGGCACTTGGTCTTCACAGAGGTTTTCCAGGGTGAACCCCCATCTTCCAGCCAGTTTTCATCAGTCAGTGGGGTCCACAGAGGCCACAGGAGGCCTTTTACTGCATGTCTCTCACAGATTTTGAGGACAGGATTTGATCATTTATATTATTTTGGACATATTATTTTATATTATTGTGCCATGGGGATGAGCTAGCAAGGATTGATGCCTCCTAGCCCCACCATGAGCTTTATGAGTCATGTCCATGTTATATGAGGTGGGCCCATGTGTCTTAGCCCCCTCTAGAGGATGACATCACCCTCACTTAGTACTTTTAGCTATGACGTCACCTCTATTTTGAGTGATCCAAGTGATATTATGTTATGGCTCATCTTAGCCATTGATTATGTTGTGAGATCTTTTAATTTCAACCACTCATTTCATAAAATGGTTTTGAGATCTAGGGTTTTGGTCTTTATTATCCTATATAAGGAGGAGACCCTCTCATTGTAAAATTCATCTAGAGAATTTGGCTCTTGGCTCTTGGAATAAAATTCTATCTTTTGGAGTACATGCTTGGATCTTGGAGTGAATGTTGGTTACTTTGATTGTAAATGCTTTTGTTCATTGCACTGGAGGATCTGTTGTAGCTATCTTGCATATTTTGCCATACTTTTTATAGGTTGAGAAGACATTTTGGAGGAGTGCGAATTGGTGGGGAGGCCAACCCTTCAAGCTTCAAGAGGACGTTTTGGTTAACAGGGAGTGGTTTTGTCTTTGTACCAACTATTCTTTGCTTATCTATTTCTTGCTTGTATCTACCCTCAACATGTTAAACTGATTGATGCTTTGCTCCTTGGTTTTGACAGGTTAGGGACACACGTGTGGCTTGGAGGAGGACGATTTGGCAAGAGGGCTTCAAAATTCTTCATTTGATCTTTGGCAAAAGTAATCCTCATCTCAACTAGCATTCATCTCTTCATCCAGGTATGCTCCAAAGGTATGGTCTTCTTCTTCCTTGGCTTATCCATGAATTCTAGATCATAAAAACCCTAATTGATTAAAATCCTCATTTTTCACTTTTTCTTAGATCTACCAAGATCTAGCTTGGCTTTGGGTATAATAAAAAGAACCCACCTGTATAGTATCCACGGCAATTCAGATCTATAGTTTGGTGGCATTTGGACTTCATTTGATCCTTCCCCCAAAGCACTTAGCCTTCCTTGAGTGAGGTCGCCCTCCTTGGGTAGGTGAGTTGAGCTAGTTCTAGCACATGGGTAGGTGGAATCCCACTTGATTCATGATCCTCATACTTGATAACCTACCTCTAGTGCTTCACTTCACAAAATTTTCACCTTGTGGGCCCCATTCCTCATTTTGAGGGTTGTGCCCCACTTGGGTCAGTTTTGTGTTGCATTTTCAATCTTAGATCTATGGAGATCTAGCCATTGGATGCCTTTGATTTTCAAGACCCACTTTGATAATTGCCTAAACTACCTCGACCTATAATTTGGCATACTTTGGATTCCATTTACCCATCCATCTTAAGGCACTAGTCCACCTAAGGCAAATCGCACTTCTTGGGTTTAGTGTCATGAGCTAGATCCCATATGTGGGTATCTTCAATTTCATCCTAGATCCATAGATCTACTCTTTGCATACCCCTTGGTACCATTTGCACCCTTAATCTCACCTTGTGGGTCCCATTTGGACCATTTCCATATCCCAAGGAAGTGGGCCCCACTTGTGTATTTCATGGTACGAGATCTTGTCATTTGATCTCATTATGTGGCCTAAATCATTTATTTGTTGAAACACTAGTCATCCCTTAAGCCTCTTTCAACCATACTTAAACTTCTAGGTCCACCTAACCTTGCATTGGTTTCCATAACTTGTCTTTCGCATTTCCCTAGGAACCTTTGCTTTGGTCCAATCATCTTTGATTGGCTATAGGGTCTCCCCCTTGGTCTTTATTCATCTTGATCTAAAGTGAAGGGTGCCTCGGTTGACGTGACTCCCAGCTTGCATTGGGAACCGTGGCATCTCTTGGATCACCTCTTTAATTGTCCATCTCCTCTACCATCCCGGATGGGATACCATTAGGGACAACTACAAGTTGTGTGATAACAGGGGCCTTTGGAGGCTTGATGTGGACGTCATTCGGTTGAAGAAGCCTTTGGGGGCCACATAGCATCATCACTTAGCATTGATTCATTGATTAATGGAGGCATCCCCCTTGTTTCGGGCCTTAAGAATCTTGTGTATTGTACAAGTGGCATTGACCACCTTTTCTTATGTTATTTGTTAGGAGTTTGTTAGAAGTTAGTGGGGTTTTGCATATTTTACTCTACCCTAGGTTAGGTCTAAGGAAATAATGATATTTTATTTTAAAGGAAGTTTTAGCTCCTCTTATATAAAGAGAGCTACTTCCTCATTTGAACTCATGGTTGGATTGTGCGAATTCTCTCTCTTTTGGAGTCTAACTAGTATATCTTTTATGGAGCATTTTTGAAGAGAAAGGTTTTATTCTCTTGGGTTTTTACTTGATGGATGAATATTGAGGTAACATGTATCTTTCTATCACTGTAAGATATTTGACCAGGCTCACTTAATGAGTAAATTTGCTCAAGTGGGATGATCTTGTTTATTTGTGGTTTAGCCTTGTGGCTTGTTTGGGTTTGGCTATCTTAGGAGGGGTTGCGAATCGAGTTTACATAGGCTAGGGTACAAGCTAGGGCTAGAGGTTGGTGGTGTGTGCCAAAGAGCCACCGTTCCTTGCTGAAATTTTGCATGAAGCTTGAATAGTTTTAGGGTAGGAAATTGTCTTGCTTTGTAGAGGTTCCAGTCAAACATTTACAAACAAGACTTAAGGGGAATCACTCCGAGACTCCATATGCCCCGGGGATTGGCACTAGTCTCCAAAATCCGTTACCTATACTACAAAAGAAGACCTCAAGTTTTGCTAAGGCTAACTCTTTGAAATCACCTTGTGCCCTTATTGCCATAGCCTAGCAATCCTTTCTAGGGAAGTCCCCCTCGAGTTGGAGAAGAGCCAACCGGAAGTGCAGAGAGGTGGTTATTGAGGTGATAGTTGGTAACACCTCTAGGCTGCAGTTGGGCTAGCCGTGTTCTTTGGGGCTTTAACTATACCTGCTAGTTCAAGTTGTAACAGAGTCCATGGATTGTGAGCAGCAACCTGGCAGCCGAGGACCAATCTTTAAACTTCTGGGACTGGTCAAGCTGGCAACAATCCCATCCCTTCAATAGTCAAGAATGATTTTAGACTTCACAGGGCTGCATGGCTTGGATTCTGCACTGGCTGCTCCTGATGGTCGTTGTCAAAGCACATTTTCAAATGAACAAATTCTGGGTGTTGTTTGTCAGTTATAGTCTTATGTCAATAAAAGAGAGGAAGCAAGAACCCGGTTTGAACATTAGGTTCGACATTCTTTGTCCCTGCCAAAGGAATAAACTCTGAAAGTTGATATCAAACACTCGTGGTAAAATGAGAAGGATTTAAAGAGAATAGTACACAACAGTCTCAAGTTGTCAGTGGAATATGTGAATAACAAGCAGCAGCCCATCACCGTGGAAGAAGATGTTATTGTGGAAGACATGGCTACTTGTTTGCAGCCAATGCAGCAGGAATCTTACCCAAAGACTAAATAAATTCCACCGAGAGAAATCTTTGTTGCCAAATCTGATCCAGTGGTTTACTTGAATGTTGTATGTACAGGTTTGAGGGTCATAGCTATAGATAGTTTTCAGGTTTAGCTATGATAGAACTTAGTTTACATAATATAATGTTCCGTAGACTATCATGGTACTTTTGTACATTTTGCTAATCTTGAACTTCCAAGGGGACACCAGATGGACTGTTAGGATCTCTCCTGGAAAAGAGTATATACAAATATTTTATTTTTCCTAGCAAACAATTGTGAAAGATTGCATATATTTGGTTTTCTTGTGTGGCCTACCTTGGGCTAACCCTATGCAGCAATATTGACAGTATATGGAATGTATTCTTATTTCCACCATATTTTGTGTTTATTTTCATGTGCATATGCAGTTATAAAATATTTTAAAGGATAGAAATAGTTTGAGTGCTTGCTGGGAAGTGTACTGAAATTTGGCAAATTCAACCTCTTTTGTCCAGGATATATGGCAATCAAATAGGGAAGAAGTTTTGGACGTTTCAGAAGTTATAGATGTTCTAGTTGAGTCATATATGTCACAAGTGTAGAATTTTCTGCACTTGACTGTTTGCTGGTTTATGTCAACATTTTGTGGTTTTCACTTACAGCCGGTTATGCATTGGCTGTAAGTTACTTATAAAAATTTCTGTAACAATTAAACACACAGTAAAATGCTTCTAACAGGCTGAAAAACACATTTCAACATTCACACATGAAAATGATAGACTCAGAAATTTTTGGCCAAAATCAAGCCCTGGAAAAACCCCCACAGGGAAAACCAGTTAGAGAGAGAGAGAGAGAGATTTTTATTTCTTCAGTAAGTCAAAGTACATAAATTTACACAGCAGAAATTTTACTTATCTCCACCATGAAATTTCACCCAACAAATTTCTCGAAATCTGTGCCAATCTGCAGCCTCGATTTCTGTGCCTGTGGGTGCCCGAAATCTGTGCTGAGGTACGGAAACCGTACAGTACGGCTTTCCTTGAAAACAGTGCAACTTTCCTCGATTTCTGTGCACTAATACTGCCTCGAAAACAGTGCAGCAAACCTCGGTTTCTGTGCCAAATATTCTGCCTCGAAATCTGTGTAAAACTTCTCGGGATTTGTGCCCAGAATTGCCTCGAAGTGCGTGCAGACTGTCTGGGAAACTGTGCTCAGAAAATGCCTCGATATGTGTGCCCAGAATCACCTTGAAAACCATGCTAACTTTCTGCTGTACCTGTCACCTCGGGATGCGTGCAGTAAAGAAGAAATATCCAGCTATTAATCCGTACAGATCATTAATGGCTCAGCAAGTGCCTTGAAAATCATGCCAAAAGAAAATGGCTGCCTCGATATTCGTGCAGGAGCCCTAGCTCTCTCTTCTCGACCTCTCTCTTTTTCAAACTCTCAAGAATGAAATGAAATGAGCTTCCCTCATCTTTTTGTCTAACCCTAAGTGGGTTCTAATCCAACGGTGGACAAATGATCCAATCCAATGGCTAAGATTGAATGAGAGTAAAAACATCACTTTATTAATTATTTAATTCACATAAATAAATATTTACTCACCCACTTAACTTTAGCAAAAAGTGACTTTAATATTATAAAGTCTCATTAAGTGACTTTTAATGTGAGGGTCAGTTTTCCCCTTTCTAAGTGACATTAGGCTATTGTCACTTGGGGAACACTTCCCTAGGTACAAAACTAACAACAAGGCCAATTGTCAGAAATCTGTTGCTTTAATTGGGAGAAATTGGGAGAATGTTATTAAATTTTGATTCACATCTTTGAACTGCTTGCAATCTGCAATTGTCTGTACTTTCTCCTAGTATACATAATTATTCATTTTAAGTTTATAAACAATTTTACAAGGCAATGGCATCTGTGGATGTACTGTACATGTCAAATCTGATTAGTATGAGTAGGATATGCTGGTTGCATGTCATCAGCTACTCACGCTTTTGTTTATAACCCGTTTATCGGGTCTGGATTGTTGTTAAACTTTTAGTTATTTGATAAATTCAGTAATTTTTGCATTGGTGATTGTGAATTTTTTGATCATTTATTCCTTTATTGAATTTATGTGAATATGATGACTATATGTTATTACAGATGGACTTCTGCATTCATTATAACCACGATGTTTAAAAAATCAATTTGGCTTTTGAAAATTTGAAAATTGTGGGTGAAAATAAAGATATTTTTATACAATTACAAGGCTACATGAATTGCATACAACTAGATTGAATATTATAGTGCGATACTCTGACATATTTAAGGATGGAATAAATCCTAATAGCTTATTGCTTGTCAAAATTAGGATTAGTTATGAATGCATAGTAGTAACATGGATAAAATAGGGATTGGAAAGACTTCTGATGCAATTTGGCATGGCCAAAGCATCTGTTTCTTTTAAACATGGAACTGTGGAAGTTTCGAGGGAGCTGGGATGCAATATGATACAGGGTCTTTGCTTTTCTGTTTGATTAACAATAATATGGGACCCTTGATTATTAATTCATTGAGAAGAAAATTCAGATGAAAGTGTGGACAGAGAGAACGCTGATCTGCTGTATTATATCATGTTTTTACATGCATGATAATTTTTATTGAAACCCTAGGGTGCTGTCGGTCTTTCGTTCTCAAACTTCAAAGAGTTCAAAAATAATTTTTTCATTCTTCCAGGCAAAGTTAAATATTTCTTAACCTCTCTTTCTTGCTCCACATGAAGTTATCTTCTACACCATTTTCTTTAGACTTCAGAGTGTATTGGGTAACAAAGTCAAGCCCTGTGTGATGCTTCCTTTTTTGGATTTCAATCTGCATATGAAAATAATTCGGACTTTTCAGCTGTTGGACTGGCAGTTTATGAGCTCTTGTTACAAACCAAGCTAATGATATTTAGATTTTTATCACAAGAATTTGGATTACTGTTGACTGTTGACTTTTGACTTCTCAAATGCCATTTAATTTTTCAATATAGCTTGCAATTTTGGCTTTCAATGAATGACTATTATGGGAATTCAGCATGTCAACTTTGTCATGTGAACTCATTTGTTGAATTGCCATGTTTTTAGGAGGAATATCTATGCAAACTAAGATCATTTTACAGGGACCTGGTAAGTTCTGCCCCATCGAACATGACTTTCTATCTTTTCAATTATATGGGAATGATTTGGCATAGTATATTATTTTCACTAGATGGATTTATCCTCTGCCAACTGTATGGTGTTTATGTTCATGATGCACTCAGTAAAATACAATTAAGCTATATTCTCTGCTTGCATTTCTATTTACAGGTTAATGCGGTTGTTCATATGTCTAACGCCTCAAAGTCGATGAGGACTTATATGAAAAGATCTGCTGGTAGCCCACTTATGGAATTTTCCAATGATTCTGGTCTTGATGGTGATACTGGAGATGGTGGAGGCATTGCTATTTTCTCATCTTTACCCCTAAAATATTTTGGTATGAATTCTAGTGCTTAGTAGAAGAAAATAGGCTGGTTTCTTTTTGGTTTCATGTTACTTACATGGGTAAAATACTCCTAGTATTTATCCATTCATTGCAAGGGACCTCCTTAAATACATTGAATGTTTTGGGTATGATTTATAAGATATGATTTCAATAGATAGAAAGAAAAGTACCTTCCAATTACAATAAGAAAGGAGGTGAAGACTTATCTAAAACACCTAATGTTCTAAGTGATTTATTCAAGGGAATAAAATCTGTACCATTTAACTTAACTTATAAGCTGTAGCCTGAGCTAAACAAGATGGTCACAATTTATCAAGGGGACAGTACACACACAGAAAATTGCCATATGGGCAATTTGGGGAGGGGTAGAAGCATCATCATAAAGGTTTTTTTTGACCCATTCTGTGATGGACCCTCTTCTATCATCATGTTTGGAGAGATTCCCATCCTGTTACTACTTAAACTTGGTCTTGCCCTCTCTATTCCTTGGATGTCAATAGAATATGGGGAATTTATTATTTGCTCTGTTTTTCTCCTATGGGGATGGGAGATTTCAGGCCTCTCCACTACCATCTCTAGACCTTCCTGTACTTTTGTCATTTCCTTATCTTTTGGGTAGCGCACCTCTTACATTGGTGGGATTTTGTGGATGTTGCATCAAGCATTACTCTAGTGACTAGTTAAGATTCCTACATGGGTCAAAACTTTGTACTTTTTCTAGTTGATTTTGGAACTCAATAGTTGCAAGAAAGATGTCAACATGGCAATGTCTTATAGAACAACTTGCAGTTTGTAAGTTGACCAATGGAGTAGTCTATTGGGTGTAGCTTAAGTGGCTGTGACAAAAAGTTGTTATCCTCCTCACAAGGTTCAAATCCCACTTTCTGATATGTTTGCTCTTAGTGAGCTATAAATGATCTATTCATAAGTTGTTGACCTAGCCTTGGGCCCTGAAGAATCTAGGGCTTAGCCTAGGTACCATCCTCAAAATGAGGGGAAGTGCCTCGATAGTTTTCCCTTGTGTTACCGTATCTATCCGAATCTGGATTCGCCTAGAATCTGCCCAGGATTCGCTCCAATCAAAATAACAAACAATGATTTCAATATTTGATAGTCCTGTTGCTTTTGATCCCACGACTTTCGAAGCCGCTTGTGGAGCCCATGAATAATCTGACAGAATCCATGGCACGGTAAGAGGTTGGTGCTTATTGCTTGGGAAGCGAGGTGCAAGAGTTCGCTGAAAAGGGCTCGATCGCTAGAAATGGCTCAACCACTTGGTGTTAGAAGCTTTAAGCATATTCAAAATAATAAATACAGAATACAACTTTTGTTGTGCCACAATTTCAACTATATGATGTGAATGATGTTCTATTTGTGCCACGATTTGTTAGACTATATGGGAAACCACACCAGAAAATGTGAGCGCTGTCAAGCTATAAAATAATGTGGTATAAATTATGTATGCTCACAGTGTCTTCAAACTCACAATCGAAAGGATAAACCATAGGGATCGAACCCACGATTTTGTAAGATAGTTATATTAACCGCGCTCACCTTAAGTCGTGTTGCTCATAAAGTTTAAAGTTATGAAGTAAAAGTAGGTCGTAGTGTTTTTTATATGATTTGGGTTGTTGATAATAGATATAAGTGACTTTAACTGTTTATAATCAATATCAATTAACGTGTAAATAAGTAACACCAAGCTATATAAATAAATAATTCTATCATAAATAATTGGAATTATAATATAGATAGTAACTTTATAACTATGAATTAGATTAGTTATTATTTATAAACATTACCCATCAATTATATTTAAATTTTATTGAGATTTTATTTTTAAAATTTTATAAAAATATGTTGATATTATTTTTACTGCCATTTCTTTGCTGTATCTGGACCCTGGCTTTTCAAAAACTTGATGGATTTGTATCCAAATCCATATCCGTATCCGAATCCAGGTAACTTAGGTTTTCCGCAGGATATATTAGCTAGAACAATGGAGTAAGGAACACTGAATATCCAATCAAGATTATATGCATTCTTTTTAGAGCATTTTGCTTAAGTTGGCATGAATATATAATTTAAAGGTGGTTTTCAGTTTGATTCTTGCTCGAAGGTCCTTCAAGTCGAGTTTATCATTTGTTTCAAAATGAGTCATTGTTGGTCATGTGGGGACTGTATATCGAGGATGTGATGGGCATTTAGAGCATTGCTAACCATGATGTTATTTTAATGTTTGATACAACCTATTTAGCTTCAGAAATATAACTACTCCTTGGAGGCCATGTAAACCTATGGTTAGAGTTGCATAAAGGATATGGTTAAAGTTAAGGTTAAATAAAAGCAATTTGAATCATGGTGATGTACATTAATTTATTTTTCTATTTTTGGAGAATTTCTATCTAGTTCTCTCTAAGGCATCTAAGAGTTATCATTATGCTTGGAAGAGGGATTCATGAAAATACCATCATTTTCAAGGAGTTTTCTTCAAGATGGTAGGGTATTTATCTAGTAAATACTAACCTCAGTGATAAATGTTTTACAAAAATGCCATATCATTGTTTTTTGATTGTTTAATTTTCCAGTTTTCCTGATGGTTCTAAACTAGTCTCCTAACATTTTGCAATAAAAATTTATGTATAGCTACAAGAGACTATCATGCAATGCAAGTTTAACTACATCGCAATCATAATAAGGAGTAATTGGTGATTCATTTATTGTATACGATACCTCGACTGAGCTGATATAATATGAAACCATCATCAAACCTCACCTAAAACTCACATGGCGAGTACCACTTGATGTCCGTTGTTGTTCTTCATCCAACATAAACTTACATGGTATTGGCTTACTAATTTGTGGCTCAACAACCTAGTCATATCTATCATCACTTGTATAAAGTGTAGAATAGTGAAGGAGTAATGAATTCCATTGACCCCAAAGGTGGTAACATATTGAAAATGATTTCTACCTCAACACAACATAATGAACAATAGTAAATGTTGGTGACCCTCAAAGGTGGTAATGTACGAAAAGGTATTTCTACCTTAGCACAACATTATAATTCAATAGAGCCTATGTAGCTTATGATAATCAATTCTAAGGAGAAACTGAGGTTCATGATGGTGCAATTCAATGCCTCTATCTTCTTTTAGAAAATAAAATACATATAGAAGGTATTCTTAAAGAGTATTGGATTCACTAATGTAGCTTGGTATTATGGTAGATTTTTTTATGGTGCTTTCTTTCTTTCTCACTAATTCGTCCAAAATATCTTTCCATTCCTCTTATGGATTTAATGGATTTTTTGACTACATCAAGCTTTTCTTGAATGAATCCTTGGATTACTTAGGGATGATGGTTCTTGGAAGAGGATTTCTCAAATTTAAAGGATATGTTTGGACTATGTTTCTAGGATTCTTTCTCTCCATATCCATTATCTAATCGAGTCATTGAGGCTAGACAGGCGTGTTGTGAGGTCATCCCTAGGTTATCATTGTTGGGCTAGGATATATGGTGACCTCTCCAATGATGAACTCTTTGCTGCCCTTATTTCTATGAAGAACCATAAGCCCCTTGGTATTGATGGTCCGTTTTGTGTATTTTTGAAGGCGATGTGGACATCTAATGAGACTCAGCGAGCCTCATCTCAGAACGTAAAAAAATGAAAGAATCCAAAAAATTGCCATACAAGAGGAGAAAGTAAGCTGAAAATGAAACTTAAAACAAATTGCTTGCTTTATTAATGAGAAAAAAGGCATTTATATAGCCTTTTGCAAAGGGTATACCTTAACATATACAATTATTAAACTTCTAATTGCTCAACTACTTGCATGTAGCGCAAGGCTGAATGTGCAAATTTATTCATAAGGAAATCAACAATCACTCTACATGTGTGCTGTCATGGGAGGTGCACCCTAGGGATTTGTGCTCTTGGAGATGTGCACCTTCTTGTGTGCCACATCAATTCGTCTCAATTTAGATCGAAAGCATCCCAACTGTTGCCGTTCAAACTAACAGGCTAGGCTTGCAAGTGAAAGGCAATTACATAAGAAAACTTGGATTGTTGTCACCTTTGTCCAATCTCCTAACGTCTTTGGGATCCAATGTTGTCCCGACTCCCAAGGGGAGAGCCCTTTAATGTACCTGCCAAGTAGATGCCAAATTCCTTCCAAACACTTTAAAGCATAGATCAGTGCCTCTAATGGAGTCAAACACAAAGTAATAGAGACAGTTAGGATGGTGCTTGTATAGTAGTTCTGGTAGTTTTGCAGGTCCGTTTAGGGTTAAAAGGATAAGATGAGAATTTCATGCCCGAAATTTTAGGGCCGTGAGAATTTATGGCCAAAATTTTGGGGTCGCGAGAATTTAGGGCTGCGATAATTTAGGGTCGAGATTTTAGGGCCGCGAAAATTTAGTGCCGAAATTTTGGGGTTGCAAGAATTCAGGGCCGTGATAATTTAGGGCCGAGATTTTAGAGGCGAGAATTTAGGGCCGAAATTTTGGGGCTGCAAGAATTTAAGGCCACGAGAATTTAGGGGCGAGATTTTAGGGCCGCGAGAATTTAGGGCCGAAATTTTAGGGAGGCCCAAAAATTCAAAAAAAATAATTTTTTATTTTTCTGATTTTGATATAAATTGTAGGCCTAATTCTAACCCTAATTCTACCATGAAAATGCAAAATTTAACCCTAAATAATAATTACAAATGTAGAAACTAACTAGTCTAATATTAACAAAATTCACAACTAGGTTTTGGAAAAAGAGTAGAAAAGGATGCAAACCTAGGGTTTTAAAGATTTACCCTAACCCTAGGGCATCAAGGAAAATGGCCTTCCTCTTGAGATGGTACTTGCAAAGTTTGGCAAACTAGGGCCTTCCTTAACAACCACAAGAGTTGGTTAAAGAAGACCTAGTTAGGGAAAAACTTGGAGACCTAAAGCTCAAGCTTTAAAAGGACTCCTTATATGAGGATGTCCCTCACAATGCTATGGTGACTAAAGGCTGAAAATGACCTAGTTAAGACAAAATGCAACATTAATGGCTACCATTCAACCATGAACAAGCATCATTATTCAACCTTTAACAAAGAGATATCAAGAGAAAAAGCATAGATACCTTCTTGTGCATATGTTAAGCTAACATTTCTAGCATCCCCTTAGCAAAGAGCATGAACAAAAGACACTTCAAGAAATTTGCTTTAGACCAAAACAATCTCCTTCCTCAAGAGGTGCGCATCAATCCAAGAGCCCTAGTAAGGGTAAAAAGATGGCAAAATGCTTTATCCCATAAGTTGTTATCTAAAAATGAAGCGAGGAGAGTTTATTTATAGTCTCTCACACTCACTTTTACAAAATAACCAGGCCGACATGCCTTTTAAAATGTCAATTTGAAATTATAAAATGTCAACTTAAAATTATAACAAAAATAATATAAAATAATCGAAACTCTGGGTAACTTGGGGCATTTTCCCTAGAGTTTACCCAAAATGACTAAAATAGTTGAAAATGAACAAAACACTCCGATTTGAAGGCTGGAGTGGCGAGGGGGGGTCGCCATGCCCCATCTAATCCCAACAGCAATGAAAATCCCTCAACACCCCCCCTAATCAAGCAATACGACCTAGCATGGAGGATGATGTCATCATAAAAAACAACCCAAGGAGAGAGAGCGTTGTTGAACTGGAGGACCAGGAGGGTGTGGATGGTGGCCTGGAGGAGAGGCATAAGCCTTAGTGCTGAAAGAAGTGCCACGGGAATGATAAAACAAGGTGGGGGTCATGTGATCCAGTGACCCACCCCTGGAAGCCCCAAACACCAACCTTAGGGCTTCAAGCTCTTTCTTGAGGCTGTCAGCAATGCCACTAAGCCATAGTACTCCCAAGAGAGGGACCAAAGGATTTAGCCATAACCTCTACTCAAAAAATGCTGGATAACACCCCTCTTGGTTAAGAAAAAAAATGACCCTCTCTCCCTGGGGCACATCTGAAGGTGCGCTGGTGCTGGTACCACGTAACACCCACTTTCCTCCTAGCTTAGGAATGAGGCTATACAATGTGAAAATGCTACAAGGACCTTTTGTAAACAGTGTAATGTGTGTACCTGTGCATATTGTCCATAACTGTGGAGTGAGGATCTGGACGAAAATATAGCGCTGCTAAAATGAAAATGGTTGAGAGTGGCATTGCTGCTTGTGATCACATGAATCTGCACCAAGAGATTTGCATAATAATTATAGGCCACCTAGCTCTACCAACCACTAGATTCCCCTTTGTTCAAACTGGTGCTTTTCTAGTCTTTGTGGGGGGGGTGTCCGATGTATGCTGCCATCTAATCAATAAATATGCACAAAATCCAAGATGATCAACACACGAAAGACCCACTCTTGGGCTGTCTATAAATAGTCAAGAGCTGGGTAAGTTTTAAATAATAATTTGAAGTGGTTGGGGATCAAACCCTAGAGATAGTTATAGTGACGAATTAATTGAAATGGGTGGACTGAATGTGCACCTTAAGTGAAGAATATCCAAAGTAAGTGCACCATAAACTACCATAACACTGCAAACAATTTAATCAATGACAACCAATAGGTTCAAAGGGCTAGAAGAAAGCATAATTATACCAAATCACATATTACCCAAGAGATTGATTGCATCATAGCGAGTCATAGGTGACAGGCTTCCGTGGATCTCTTTGCTTGCAATGGAGCTAGCGGTTTGAGATCGTGGAGATGGAAAGTGAAGAGTTGTCCACTACTACAAAATGTCTAGAAAAAATAATATTCAACCCTTCCTCTCCTTCTTAAATATGTATATATAGAACCTCAATTCGTCCTAGTTGCTTGAGAAAGAGGAAAGAAAGCTCATTAAGGCAAAAGCTCAACATGCACACTATGTGGGATCTCCTTTTTTGCTGTTGGAATGATTTTTTCGCTTGTCGTTTTGTTGTTTTAGATTACTTTTTCTGCTTTCCTTTAATAACATCAACTCTATACCTTTTACCCTTTCTTTGCATGGAAGGTTAATATTCCAAAGTCAAAATCAAGATTTTAAGCTTTTAGCAAACCATGAAAAATGCCAAATATGCCCAAGAGGTCAAACTAGGTTTTGGAGTGGTCGAATTTAGCATATGGAATCAAGGTTTGGAAAGTCAAGCTTGCTAAGATTGACCAGTAAACATAGCAATTCGAATTGGCGTTTTTGGAGTGGTCAAATTTAGCATAAGGAATCAAGGTTTGGAAACTCAAGCTTGGTAATGTTGAAGAATGTAGCTCGGATAGGAACTTCCACACATGTTCAATGTGGACATTCTAGAAGTTGTTTGAGTTAATTCTATTTTGTAATTCACTTTAGGAATAAAGTGAAAGTCTTATATTAGTTGTTAAGTCTAATAAAGTGTATTTTACTATATTAATGATTTAGATTAATCTCAACTCTACATCTCATTGAGAGATTAGGGTTTCTATTCATGTATAAAGCCAAGTTAAGATAGAGAGTTCAAACACAGTTTTGTCGGACAGGGACAATGACTAGAAGAGAGGAGAGAAAGCATATCTTCAGGAAGAGGATTGACCAAAAAACTTGCAGGTTGAAGATAATATAGTACAACAGTAGTTTGTAAAATCGAACGGATTCATAGTCATATGGACAATGCTGTATGGTACAATCATATAGATAGGGTTGAAGGATTGTACAACAATTCCTCAATTTTCGTGCATGCATACTCCTCTTCTGTAGGTTGTACACCTCAGGTTGGGATGAGTTTTATTTATTGTGCAGCTGTTGGTTTTAAGTAGCCATGGAGGTTTCCTTAGAAGTTTTGATTAGATAAATGATAACTGATTTTAAGGAGAAATTCCTTGTGTATGTGTGTAATTATTTTATGCTTCCTCTATTTTCTTTCTAGCTATCTATGTGATTGTTACTATGTGAAGAAGTTCGTTTTATGCATTTAAATAACATACTTGTTTAGTTGAGAACATAAGGAAAGTAGTCACCTAGGGTTTGCAATTTTCGCATGGTATCATAGCTTCTCTAATTGAGAGGATCTAAAGAGTTTACGGTAGTAGATTAGCTACCAGAACCAACTATCGGGAACTAGGACCAACAATTAGAGGGTTTCAAAGGTAGTGCTTACCAGATTTGAGAGTTTGTGCGTAAGAGATCAGAGATGGCATCAACTAACCTCAAGTTTGAGGACATATTGGAAGGTGCCTCAAATCTTTTATCATGGAAAGTTAAGGTAACTCTTGATCTCTAGGATATCATCTAGATTGCAGTGACTCTGCAGACAAATTTGCAGGATTTGGTAGTTCATAAAAAGAAGTGAGGCCAAGTGGATGATCATGGATGCTATAAAGGATCATTTGGTTCCTCACATATCTAAGAAGAAGACTTCGAAGGAGATGTTCAATGATCTGATTAGCCTTTATTATAGCGATAGCATAAACAAGAAGATGATATTGCATAACTCACTCAGATCTATAGGGATGACTAGATCATAGTTACCAGTTACTCGATGAGGGTCATGTAGATTTGTGATCAACTTGTAACAATTGGGAAGATGATTAAAGATAAAGAGTTAGTGCATCAAGCACTGAATAGGTTCTCATCTCAATAGGAAACATTTGTCTAGGGTGTTTGTGGTTGGTAGAATCTTCCCACATTTGAAATACAATGGGATGACTATATCCACGAGGAGACTCGGATGGAGTCAAAGGGCAACAAGCAGGGAGGTGACAGTTGTAGATTTTCCAACACTCTTATCACAAGAGCTGAGCTTAACTCTGATATACTACTTTCAATAGAATCGCAGATACATACATAAATAAATCAGATCTGATCTACAAGTAGCAATACAATAAACCCAATCTACTCGTCTCTAAATGCACAATAGAACTGGAAATCAAATACACATAAATACATTGATATACCCTTGGAAAATCCCAATGGGGAAAAACAAGCAACTATGGGCTTTCTTCAATCTCGAGCCAGAGCAAAATATAGAGTAATGCAATCATAAATTATACATCAGAGAAACCTAGTGGGACAAGCCCTAGATCCGCATGCAACTGCAACTGCTGCTTGAGGAATGTGCCCTCTGCTCTACTATGTCTGAATCTTTGATAACTTCCTCTGCCAATCTTTGGAAGAAGTACTCCCTCTGTCTCTCTTCTCTGATCTGCTCAACTGATGAAGAACTGTGCCCTTAATCTCTGAAGTGAGCCCTCTTTGCTCAATAGTGCACCCCTCTCTGTATCTCAGTCAATCTCTTATGAGATTTGATTGTGCCCTTCTCAATCTCCGATGGAAGATACCTTTGTGTCTCTCATCCCTCCTCGCTTCAAGAGATGCGCCTCTCCTACTCATAAAATGCGCCCCTCTAGAGAAGTGCGCCTCACCCTATCACTGTTGTGCCTCTCCGTCTCTGCTCAATCTCTGAAGAGATCTTGTGCGATGATCTCTCACACAACTGGAATGATGCGTTCCCTTAGTCTCAGAAGGAAGTGCGCCCTCACTCTGCCTGGAACTCGCCTTGTCTATCTCAGAAATGCGCCCTTCCTCAAGATTTGCACCCTCCTCTCCTTGGAATGTGCCCTCACTCTCTCTCTCTCTCTTCAATCTATGAAGAAATGCTGAGTAACCTTTTAACTTTTCCCCACTGCCTCCTTTTAGTTGCTTAAAGAATAATTAGGGTTTCCAAATCCCTAACTTGAGTTGCATGCAAAAATAATATTCTACATTAAAAAATCTTGCATGCACAAGGCAAAAGTCTCTGGAACCTCTGCATGCTTCTACCACTGAAGTCATGTTGACTAGTAGAGTGTCTCTCACACCCTACATCCATGCCTACTCAACTAATGTCCCTCCATGCTGGGTATGATTGCATGAAGGACATCTCGAGATACAAAATCTCAACACTCCCTCTTAGCGAGAGAAGTCCTTCTGGCACCCGGATCTATCACCCTCTCTGATGTTGCAACTGCTCCCTCTAAACTGGCTGCATATGCTGCACTTTGAACTGATAATTCGTGAACCTCCTCCATCAATGTCCCCTCCAAGAAAACCTCATGCTCTTCCATTGTCACTGACACTGATCCATGGTTCAGACTCCCTCTGGGTCTCTGCTCCAAACTCCCTCTAAAGCTGTCCATATGTTGATCCACCATCCTCTGCCTGACTCTCTTGTTGTGAGATGTCTCATCCTGCTCCTGAGCCTTTCTCAGAGTCAAATCGTACCAATTGACCCTCTTGCCAGAACTGGAAGAAGTAGCCTCTCATTAACTCCCCTGAACTGAGGATGCTCCCTCGGTTTTATAAACTAAGGGTTGATATCTCGACGTCACTTCAACCCTTTGGGCCTCTTGCTCTCTATCTGTCTCAGAAACTGATGTAGATTTTTATATCCACCCAGAATCTCCTGATGTAGGCTGGCCATGCACTACATACTTCAGATCCACCCGATGACCATCCAACACTAGATCAACATGATTCACTCCCAATACATAGATAAAGATGTGTCTGCTCGTAAACAACACCGCATATCTTACATCCTCCAAGGCTGAAACTGAGAGTTGGTTTTCCCTCATCCCTAGAACATAGAGTACTCCTCACAGCTCTAGAAGCTCTCCAAATTCAAGCAGGAACCTTTACTCTTCCCACTCCTTTGACTGCAAAGACTATGCCCTCAACACTCTGTATAAGCTGTTCTGGACTTGTCTCTAAAGTGAGGAATGCATCTTGCCTCCTTATCATGTGACTACAATATCCACTCTCAACTATCCACTTCTCCCCAACCTCATCCTCAGGTTGATTACAGTCACAACCTGATACTAAAGAACAAAGGGAGAACTCTTTATAAAACTTTGCAGTGAACTCTCCTATCTTAGCAGAGGCTGCAACATGACCATCCTTCTCCTTCTTGTTCTTCTTCTTGTGAGGACATTGGGCTGCATAGTGGCCAAACTCTTTGTATGCATAGCAATGGATCTTACTCAGATTCTTCACACCCTTCGAAGTCGACCCCCCTTTGAAGTTCTTCTTACCTTTGCCCTTGCTCCTACTCACAAGTGCCACATCCTCCTCATTGCCAGTCATGTGGTCTCATTGACTCGAACCCAATCTCAACTCCTCTTGGGTGAAGTCGTCCCACAACCTGTCCTAGGTGGGAAGATTCTCTCTGGTGACTATACAATGCACAAGGGTTTCCCATGACTTGGAGAAGCCTTTTAAAGCTGCCCCCACCAACTCTCCATCTGCAATCTTAACCTCTACTGCAACAAGCTCATCACGAACTTGTGTCACTCTGGTAAGATATGCTGCAACTGGCTTATCCTTAAGCATCTTGATACTCTGAAGTTTTTCCCGCAATACCATCTTTCAATTTTCATTGCCGCTTTGGAAAAGCTTCGTCAATGCATGCCCACATCTCATAGGCATGATCCTCTCTCCTCACATGTGGAATCATATGATCCTTCACAGAATCAAGAATGATGCATTTGGCCTTCACCTTCTTGTTGTACGCGACCAAACCTGCTGCATCTGTTGGAACTGTGACAGGTTTTGCTGTCGTGCTGTTCACTATATCCCATAACTGTTGCTCTTCCAACAATAGCATGATTCTTTCCTTCCATGCACTGAAGTTGGTTAACCCATCCAACCTGTCTTGAAACCTCAGTCCGGTCGCTATGACCCTGTAGATCTGAAGGACTGTGATTTAACCCTAAATCAAACTGATTTGATACAAATATGGACTCTGCTCTCACAGATCTGATAGATCTGGCCTCTATACACAGATCTGATCTCTGCTCTCACTGATATGATAGATCTGACCTCTATACTCACAGATTTGACAGATCTGCCATAGATCTGATATACCGTGCATTCTTTGCAATACCACTGTGTTTAACCCTTGATTTCTTCTTAGAGATGACGCTCTGATACCATGTAGATTTTCCAACACTCCTACCACAAGAGCTGAGCTTAACTCTGATATACTACTTTCAATAGAATCCCATATACATACATAATAAAATAGAATCCCATATACATACATAATAAATCAGATATGATCTATAAGCAACAATACAATAAACTAAATCTACTCGTCTCTAAATGCACAGCGGAATTGGAAATCAAATACACATAAACACACTAGTATACCTTGGAAAACCCCAATGGGGGAAAACAACAACAGTGGGATTTCTTCAATCTCGAGCCAGAGAAAAATATAGAGAGTAATGCAATAAAAAATTATACAAGTAGAGAAACTTGGTGGGACAAGCCCAAGATCTGCATGCAGCTGCAACTATTGCTTTGAGGAATGTGCCCTTTGCTCTACTATGTCTGAATCTCTGATAATTGTCTCTGCCAATATCTAGAAGTACTCCCTCTGTCTCTCTGCTCTGATTTGCTCAACTGATGATGAACTGCACCCTTAATTTTTGAAGTGTGCGCTTGCTTTGGAAGTGCGCCCTCTCTGCTTAGTAGTGCATCCCTCTCTATATCTCAGTCAATCACTAATTAGATCTGATTGTGCCCTCCTTAATCTCTGATGGAAGACACCTCTATCTCTCTCAACCCTCCCGGCTTCAAGAGATGCGCCTCTCCTACTCAGAAAATGTGTCCCTCTAGAGAAGTGCGCCTCACCCTTTCACTGACGCGCCTCTCTGTCTCTGCTCCTCAATCTCTAAAGAGATCCTATGTGATGATCTCTCACCCAACTGGAATGATGTGTCCCCTCAGTCTCAGAAGGAAGTGCACCTTCACTTTACCTGGAAGTCGCCCTCTCTATCTCAAAAATGCGCCCTTCCTCAAGAATTGCACCCTCCTCTCTCTGGAATGTGCTCTCACTCTCTCTCTCTCTTCAATCTCCGAAGAAATGCTTGTGTAACCTTTTTCCTTTGCCCCCTGCCTCATTTTAATTGCTTAATGACTGATTAGGGTTTCCCAATCCCTAATTTGAGTTGCATGCAAAAATAACATTCCGCATTAAAAAATCTTGCATGCACAAGGCAAAAGTCTCCGTAACCTTTGCATGCTTCTACCACTGAAGACATGCTGACTAGTAGAGTGTCTCTCACACCCTACATCCATTCCTACTTAGCTAATGTCCCTCCATGCTAGGCATGACTGCATGTAGGACATCCCGAGATGCAAAATCTCAACAACAGTGACCATGCCCTATTTGGTCAAATGAAGAAGGGTAGAGGTCAAGGACCCAACTAGGGTAAGGTAAAGAGTGAGGAGTCAACCTCACAACCAAGGAAGAAAGACTTAAGTAAACAAAAGTGCTTCATATGTCATGGACACGACCATTATGCATTACAATGTCTAGACAAGAAGAAGGGTAAAGGGAAGCGTCAATAGAATTAGGTAGCAGAATTTGTTGAAATTCAAATGAATGAGTTTGCCTCCAAGTTCGTGAAGGATTTTCGGATGGTATCTTGCGTTTCTTACCAACATGGTTTCGAGGAACGCATGGAATGTGGACAGTGGGGCATCTATGCAGATGCCATGAACCTGGGAGTCATTTTCAAGTCTAAAAGAGCATCAGGAGTTGAGGTCAAGCTTGGTGATGATGCCAAGTATCTAGTCTTAGGAATTGCTACCATTCCCTTCCAACTCCATTTAGGTAACTCTTTAGACTTTGACTATGTGTTGTTTTTTCCAATTCTCAGGAAAAATTTGCTTTCAGTTTTTGCTATGGAAGACAAGGGCTTTTTAATAGAGTTAAAAACTCAGCAAGTCCTTGTAAGATCGAAGGAGTCTATCGTAGAATTGACACAAGTGATCAGGGCTAGGGAAGGCTACTTATACAAGTTACAAGGTGAACCTATTCGAGATCTAGTTCATAACATGAACAACTCGTGCTTTCATTTTCGGTTATGGAAGACAAGGGCTTTGTATTAGAGTTCAAAAATTAGCAAGTCGCTTTCAATTTCAGTTATGGAAGATAAGGGGCTTTGTAGTAGAGTTCAAAAATTAGCAAGTCCTTATAAGATTGAAGGAGTCTAGCACAAAACCAACATAGGTGAATGGGGTTAGGGAAGGCAAGTTATATGAGTTACAGGGTGAACTCTTGGCAAGCATGCCAAGATTGTTTTCCTAAGCAACGAGCATAGGTCTGAGGAGATTCTAGACCTAGTACATTCAGATCTATGTGGATTGATGTTAGTAGCATCAATCTTAAGAAGCATGTACTATGTTTCCTTCTCTCACAAAACTTGGATTTACTTCCTAAAGATGAAGGATGAGCTCTGCAACAGGTTTTAGGAGTTCAAAGTTGTAGTCGAAAACTAGACATGGAAGAATATCAAAGTTTTGAGATCAGATAATGGCGTGAGTGTATCTCCAAGGTGTTCGAGGGTTTATGCAAGGACATAGGAACCGATGTGGAGCTGACTGGTCCATACAACCTGCTACTAGATGAACTATCGAGGGTCTTATCCGATAAACAAATGCAAGAGAAAGTGACCACTGTCACCTTAGCCACTTCTCCAACTTCTTCGGAGAGTCGGAACCTCCAAGGGGAGAGCCCTTCTATGACCTACACAAACACTTAGAAGCTATGCCTTCTAGACAACAAAGTCAGTGACCAGTGCCTTAATCGATATATTTATGCAAATGAAGAAGACGTACTATATAATTTTGCACTCAGTGTATCAAGTCAATGTATGAGTAAGAGTAACCAATCATCAATTACCAATAGTAGTGGGTGTCACTATAAGATATAGATCACTTAACAACTAAAGAAAATTATCACCAATAACAATATAGTGTATAAGTGAGATCATGTATCGAGCGAAATGTAAATAATAATGATAAGAATGTGATCACTGTTGATAATTATGGACAATGAATATAACCAAGTAATCACAATACGAGACTTAACACTTTACCACTTTGTGTCAATCAAATAACATATATCTCAGATTTGTATGAGCAGTATAGCAGGGTTATCGGTGTCTATTTTTAGCAATTGCAAAGTAGTCAAAGAACAGTAGGAATGTAAACAATATCACATGCACTTTAACAAGCTTTACTTTCTAACTTTTCATACAATCAAATTGTAAATATATCAGACTTGTGTCAGTCACAGTATGTTTTCCAAGCACAAGATTAGTAATAGCAATATGAAATCCCTTCTTTTGATGTTAAGTTTGTGGCAACGAAAATCATAAGAGATGTGTGCATTGAGTAATTTAAATTCTGAGTAGTTTTGTTGTGTAAATAAATCAATATAGCAGACTGTAATAATCACTTTTCAGACCTCTATTTGAGCAGATTCAGACCTTCCTATCACTCTTTATCAGCCCTTAAATGGCCACCAATATTGTATAAATGCTTAACCCTCACTGTTGTTGCATGCACAGGTGTAAAGGATGTAAAGATGAAGATAAAGTTGACAGTTCACAGAGGTATGCAGACTTGTAGCAGCGATGAAATAGGTCTGAAAAAGGAGGATCTAAGCCTTTGGGAGACCCAAATGGGGGAACCGAGGCCTGCTAGTCAAGGTCGAGGGTTGTACCAGCCAAGGAGAGAGGGACCAAGACTTCCTAAAGGTAGAGCAAGGGTTTATTTAGGCTGACTTATGGTAGAAAGAAGAAGAAGGAAGGTAAGGAGAGGGAGATGGAGGATGAAGGAGATGGAGGGAGGATGGGAGAGAAGGGAAAGAGGAAGGAGAAGGGGAATAAGGGAAGAGGAGGAAGGGAAAGGTGGGTAGTGAGGGAGAGAAAGGTGACAAAGAGAAGGTGGAAGGGAAGGAAAGAAGGGGCTGCAAGCTAGGGTAAAGGAAGAGCGAAGGTGCCAAAGGGGAAAAGAGGGGAAGGCGAGCTAGAAAATGGAGAGAGCGAAGGTCTAGGAGGAAAATTAGTGAGGCCGCTAGGGCACAAAAGATGCTGCAGCTAGGGTTTAAGTGCTGAAAATTAGGGTTAAGGGTTTTATTTGATGAAAATTATGTACATAAAACAAAAATCAGACCTAAATTACACGAAAAGAAATAAAATTTATCCTAGAATAATATGTACAAACTTACAAAATTAGGGTTTTAGGTGTAAGATATGGAAACTTAGGGTTTTACTGGATATTACCCCAAACCCTAGCCTTAGAGGAAGGTGACCAGCCTTCCTCTTGGAGGGAATTTCTCCTTGTCACTAGATTAGGGCTTCTTGAAACAACCTCAAGGGTTGGTTTCAAGAGCCTAAACTAGGGCAAAGTTGGAGCTCCAAGGTTAAACTATGTAGGAACCTCTTATTGGGAGCGTTTCTACTATGCTAAGGGATAGAAAAGTAGATGAATGACCTTATTCAAAGAGAATGCAGCCCTAGGGCTACCATTCAATCCTTCAAGATGCAAAATCTACCTACCATTCAACAAACAAACCATCAAAAGAAAAGACTTATTTGTGCATGAGTTATTCCAACTATTCTAGCATCCACATAGCATTTGCAAGATAGAGAGTGCATCCAACATTCATCCAAGAGCAAAAAGAATTTCCTCCAAGAGGTGCGCATCACTCCAAAAAGGCCCTTCTAGGGTAAAAAAGTAACATAAGTAGTTTTATCCCATGAGTTGTGTGTAAAAATGAAGTGAGGAGATTGTATTTATATTATCTCACACTCACTTTTTACAAAATAACCAAGCCTACATGCTTTAAAATGCCAATTTAAAATTATAACATGTCAAGTTAAAATTATAACATAAAATAATATATAATAATCAAATCTGTGGGTAACTTGGGGCATTTTCCCCAGGGTTTACCCAAAAATGACTGAAAATGAGCAAATCACTCCAAACTGAAGGCTAGAGTTGGAGGGGGGGAACGCCATGTCCCATCTAACGCCAACAATAGTGAAAATACCCCAATGCCCCCGCCATATCAAGCAATGTGGTATGGTACAAAGGATGAGGTCATCATGCCAAGGAGCCCAAGGAGAGAGGGTGCTGAGATGCAGAGAGGCCAAGAGAGTGTAAATGGTAACCTAGAAGAGAGAAAAAAGCGTCAGTGTTGAGAGAAATGTCACTAGAATGATAAAACATGTGGGGGGTCATGTGACCCAGTGACCCACGCCTAGGAGCCCCGGACACCAACCTTAGGGATTCAAGCCCTTTAATTAGGCAGTCAACAATGTCACTAAGCCATAGTACTCCTAGGAGAAAAATCAAAGGGTCTGGCCACAACCTCCACTCAAATAATGCTAGAAAATACCCCTCCTGGTAAGAAAAAAATGACCCTCTCTCCCTGGGGCACATTTGAAGGTGCGGTGGTACTAGTACCACGCAACACAACCCACAACAGAATGGGGTTACGGAGCAAAATAATCGATCCATCATAGGGGCTTCTAAGGCCTTGATACATGACCAAGCTTGTCGATGTTCCTTTGGTCAAAAGCATGCAACACAATAGTCTACTTTCAAAATAGAGGTATGTCATTTTCATATCCTTGGTTTTCCAGTTTATATCCATGTATCTACAGATAAGATAAAGATAAAGATAAATTTACTAATGTTCAACAAATGAATAGAAAAGTAGGCCAATGGGACTGTGTAGTACCATGATGTCGATATCGATACAAAGTGGGAGCACTATGGTGGCTCCTATAAAAAGCAAGAAGTAAGACTCTAACGTAAAGACCAAAAAGAGATGACTCCGAAGATGGAGAACTAATCTAGAAGAGAAATTTACAAAGAGAGCCGATCTAGTAGAAAAATATACAAGGAGAGGACCAAGTTGGGGCCCTCTAGTAGGAAGCGTTTGTTTTTTGGTTATAGTGAGACTTCAAAGGTCTACAAGGTCTTTATTCCAGAGTAGAAAAAGACAGTAGCAAGTAAGGATGTAAAGTTTGAGGAAGACTTTGCATCTAGAAAGTCTCATCAGACTAATCTAGTGATAGAGGATGAGGTGTAGGAATCTCTTAAGGTTGACCTAGGGTCACCAATGACTTCTAGTTTAGGGTTGCAACCTTCAAGCGTAGAGGAGGAGCTATTAGCTCCTACTAGTTTTGTCAAGAGGCCTCGATGGTTCACTCATACATTGAGGGATGCTCAGAATCTTGTTGAGGCTCCTAGGAGCACATTCAGGGAGAGTAGGCCTCCGAAGAAGTTTCCAAACTATGTGGCGTTGATTAGAAACATCATAGATGTTGAGCCTTCCAATTTTCAGGATGCAGCAGACAAACATGTTTGGAGGGATGCCATGGTGAAGGAGTACACCTCCATTATGAAGAATGATGTACGGGACAATGCTAAATTAGAGGAGGAGCTATTGTCTCCTACTAGTTTTGTCAAGAGACCTCGATGGTTCACTCAGGCATTGAGGGATGCTCAGAAGCTTGTTGAGGCTCCTAGGAGCACATTTAGGGAGAACAGGCCTCCAAAGAAGTTTCCAAACTATGTGGCATTGATTAGAAACATCATAGATGTTGAGCCTTCCAATTTTCTAGAGGCAACAAACGAAGATGTTTGGAGGGATGCCATGGTGAAGTACACCTCCGTTATGAAGAATGATGTATGGCTCAAAGTGCTAAAATTAGAGGAGAAATCAGTAGTGAGTTTTGTGTGGATCCACTAGATCAAGCATGCTGCAGATGGCACCATTGATAAGATAACTTAAGATAAATTTATTGATGTCCAACAAATGACCACAAACGTAGGTCGATGAGACTGTGTGGAACCATGATGTCAATACAAAGTGGGAGTGCTAAGGCGACTCCTATAAAAAGAAAGAACTGAGACTCTAAGCTAAAAAAAATCAAAAAGAGGTAACTCCAAAGATGGAAAGCCAATTCAGAAGAGAAATGTACAAAGAGAGTCGATACAGAAGAAAGATGTACAAAAAGAGTGAATT
Organism: Larix kaempferi; assembly: GCA_027924585.1. Taxonomy (NCBI): domain Eukaryota; kingdom Viridiplantae; phylum Streptophyta; class Pinopsida; order Pinales; family Pinaceae; genus Larix; species Larix kaempferi. The sequence goes on from BSBM01000099.1 coordinate 14,123,121, forward strand.
TGGAATCTGCAATACAAAAATGGCGAATATGTCATGGTGGACTGGAAGCATCTCTCCTAACATTTGAAGCCAAATGAAGGAATTGCAAGATAGTATTCTGTCTGGAGCAAAAACTAGAAAAGGAGCTAAAATGGGCGGTGCGTTGCTCCGTAGAGTGGTGAGCCTATTGTTGTGATCTGGATGAAGTTGTCCTTTGGCGTTGAGACTAGCCACATCATTTGTGTCGGGTAGAAGTGGAGGTGGTCCTTCTTGTTCTAACTGATCTACAGTCTGAAGCAGTACCATCATCTATTTGTCTCTTCTTGCCCCCAGAGAAAGGGAGCACCAAAAAGAAGAAAGTAATCCACTAGGTGGAGGTTGGTCTCGACTATGAATGCCGCTAGAGGATGTAGGAGCAAAGCCGAAGGCCCCCCTGCAAATATAAGGCTAAACATCTTTGATCGGGATTGTTGCTGCCATATTGCACACCTGGTTAATGCATCATAAATCTCACTACTACTCGGTGCACCCTTGGGGGCAAGTCTCGAGTTAGGGCTGTCACTTGATTCTGACTCCTCTGTTTAGGCTAACTCCTAACGAAGCCAAGGGGTGTAGTCCCTATGAAAGAGTTTCTAAGGCTCTCCAATTATTTATTAATTGTGGATGTGAAGTTATTTAGGAGTTTTTTAGAATGAACACTGAATCAAGTATTGCAATTTACAACTTAGATCAACAACATATAATCAAATAAGTACTCACGATATGTAATGGAAGATAGCCTTTAAGCACATAAGAAAGATGTAACATTCGTAGACCAGTGCTGTGGAGTCAAACAGACTTGTTGTTGTAAAAGGGAAATGTTTTGCAATTTATATTTGGTCAGTTTTAATTTATTTAATGATGAGTGGATTAAAGGGAAGGGGATTCCCGATATACCGTGAGGTACTGGGAATATGTATGGATTTTACTGAATGTGGTTTTGCACAAAGACGTGTGGGCTGGAACGGAGTCTCAGGGCAATGTTCAACACTACACCAACAAGGATGTAGTCTAACGGAGCCCCGAGGTTACTTTCCAGTGGTTCCCACTTCTTCTGCAAACTTTGCCCACAAAAAGCAAACTTTGTTTACGCTGGATTTTCGTATGTTTATGGGGAAGTTGCTTTTATTAAGGTGAGTTGCTTATTAAATGTGGAAAGCTTAGAAAGTGCACACTTCCGCTTTTGATTATCCCAAAAATTAGGGCAAACCTGCAATGGGCAAGAGCACACTCGGAAGGGAAAATGTTTTTCTGATTTGAGATTGTAAAACAAGAAAGAGTGTGAGACTAATTCCTACACTATAAGTATCTTTTCCCCATACTCGAGCAAGCTCTTTCAGGTACTTCAGTAGAGCATAGTGGGTTAGTATCCGATTTCCAGAAAAGAAAGAGGTAAAAGAACTAAAGCAAAGAATTTGATTGAAAAATTATTACACAAAAGAAAAACAACTCGAAAGACTTTTAAGCAAATAAAAGCAGCAAACCAAAAAAGAGGAGACACAGGCCTTCCCCAAATAGGGGAAGGGGGGTGCGGGAGCCTGAAGCCACCAACTTTTTATTAATTTTTATTACAATGCTTTTTGGAAAGGGGTTGCCTTATGAGCCTTAAACATGGATCGGAAAAGGCTTACAACTGTTCCTAGGAAGAAGAGGAAAGAGGAAGAGGGTTTTAAGATAGATCCCTTATAGCTCAGCTCTTCAAGAATCCTTCCGAGCTTCCAACTTTCCTGCACATAAAGCACAAAACCAGCAAACTAAATCATTTACAAGTTAATGGATTAGTGCACAAATATACATAAAATACAACCTACTTAGTACTTAGAGACATTTTGGAAAAATTGTGTTTGTAAGTACTGGAAGGAAACAATCTAGATCTAGGCTTAGAATAAACTTTAAAGTGCTTTAGATCTAGTAACTATGCGTAGCAAGAAAGATATGAAATGAATCTTTGTAAATCTAACTTTTGCTAAGCATAAATAAAACCAAGTAACCGAGAAGAAAGTCTGATTTTAAAAGAAGGAAAGAGGAGAAAAGAAGGAATAAGCTCAAGCTTTGAACTTTGTGAAAAACTTGGAGATGCCACAAAATAACATTAGATCCAAAGGAAGGGTGTTGAAAGGGAAAGAAGATGCAACCGAGCTCACTTCCCTCTTTCAAATTGGTGATTTGCACAACTTAAAACATCTTACACAAGCGAGATTAAAACTAGTATATCTCTATTAAAAGGAACCAAGAGAGCATTAGTACAACTAAATATGTCTTGCTACTCCTATATCTTTGATAACGACATATAATTAAACAAGTCAAAACTATGAATGTTTATCCTACGTGCATAAAAGGCCTTTCAAGCTAGATGTATACAATACAAATGTAATGCAAAATGAAAAAAAGCAGGCAAGATATCACCTAGCAGCAACACAACATTCACAGAAGATTATTGCACCAGATGGACCTCCAAAGTCTTCAAATTTTATTCGAAAGATATAAAAATGACAGAGTACAAGAGCATAACCCAGCCTTTCGGTCCTCAGATCCCGTCTTCAAAAGAAAGCCCAAGCTCCTGCTTAAATAGCAATCTGAGAAGGAAGGGGGGCACACTCATCGAGGGAATGAAGGGGGGTGCATCACATAAGTTTAGGAGTGAATGAATATTGAGAAGATCCATGTGATTGATATGGAGGGGATCCTCATCCAAGAAGGACGCGCCACCTCCCAAAAGGTATGCATATCCCTTCCTTGTTTTCTCCACCAATAAAGAGGGGTCGCCACATGCAAGAAATCACCCACGCGAGGAGGAGGGCGCATCCTCTAAAAGATCCACTTGTTATCCTTTATGATTTGATTTTTTATCCCATGCTTTATCCACATAATGAGGGTCGCCCTCCATAAGAGACCACTTTGCCTCCTTTTCACCATGTTTTAATCATGCTTTCTCGATTTTCTCACTTTGTCTTTTTGTGCATTTTGTGTCATTTTAACATTTTTTTTGACATTTTGTCGCTCTTTTGAGCAAAACTGCTTTAAGTGATAATTTAATCACCCGAAATATACGAAAAGTGGGTCCCAGGGTAAAGAGGATGCTCTGAGTGTGAAAACGAGCATCCCCAAGCCAAATTCCGCCTCCAGACCATACTTCTATTACAATTTGAAATTTCCCATTTAAACTATTAAAAAATAGCCTAAGGTTACTGGAAAAATTATTTTTGTTGGAACTGACTCAAACTCCCAAGGGACCTAGTGCATGTCCACATGACTCATTATTGATGGCTAGCATGTAAAAATACCCAGACACTTAGGTTTTAATAACCTCCCAAGGTTTGACCACCAAGGTAAATACTCCAACTTTGGAGGTGTTGTCGCCTTTCACACACTTTGGGGTTAACGTGGTAGAAATCTTCAAGCCACTAAGTGTGTCCTTGGGGGCAAGCTTCAAGTCAAGTACTGTCACTTGATTCTTGACTCCTCTGTTTAGGCAAACTCCTAACAAAGCCAAGGGTGTTGGACCCTAAAGTTGCTAAGGCTAATTAAGCTAATTAGTTCTGGTGGATGAGTAAGTTGTGTAGGATTTTTTTGACAAGATTACTGAGAGCAATGAGTCTCTTGCAAAAATGGAATTGAATCAACAACATAAAATTATAACCATTTAACACATAACTTAAAGAAATGTTGAAAATAGTACCAGTGCCAATAATGGAGTCGGAAAAGCAATTGTTGTTGTAATATAGATGTTTTGCGAGTACTTCTTTGTCAGTTTCGTTGATTAAAGGGGAAGGGGAGTTCCCGATATACCAAAAAATGATACTGGGAATATATCTAGACTCACCAAGTGTGGCCCTACACAAGAAAATGTGGGCTAGATGGAGTTGTAGGGGGATGTCCAACACTACACCAAACTAGGGTCTAGTTTGACGGGGCCCTGCAGTCGCTCTCTAGTTGTTCCCACTTTGTTTGTAAGCTCCCACATGAAGCAAAACCGAGACGTTGGACTTTCGCCTTTCAGGGAGGTTAATTGCAAAATGTGAGACTAATTGCTACAAGCTGAGAAACTCTTTTTTGATCATCCACCATGTATTCAGGCAAGCCCTTTATGTGATGGCGAGAGCATACTTCGGGTATACACAGTTGTGTTCGTTACTTTGAATTGAATAAAAGCAAACACTGGAAAATGGAAATATGAACTAATTACTACACTACCATAGTAGTGAGTTAGTATTTCTTTACTTTGCAAGAAATAAACAAAAGATTGTTCAAATTGTGAAAGATATTGCTTGCAGAAGTAAACAGATGTTCCTATGTCCTGAAAGAGTTTGAAGGCTGATATTTTGATCGGACACTTCAAACATTAAATTTTAATTAATCTAAGTTAATTTTAGCCCAAATAAAACTAAAGAAAAACTAGAAAGTAAAACTCATGAAAAAGGCACAGTGACGCAGATCCCCCTTGGGGATGGGGATTGGGCTCTTCGAAGCCTACTCAAAATCTTTATTAAGCCTTATTACAATCTTAGAAAGAGAAATGCACTTTGGGCCTTTTGAAATAGGATCCAAAGGCTTACAATTTGCTAGAAAAATGACAAGAAGGAAGAAGGGGAGCTCCGTTAAGCTTTAAATGGTCCAAAATCTCAAAATTTGGCTAGAGTTTCCCTCTCTTTTTCGTGAAACCTACAAAAATAAGCAAGCTATCTGTTATCACTCCAGGATAATGTCCACACTTTGTGTATCATGAAAGTTGGATCTATGTCGTTTCCCAAGGAAGCTGAGCTTCAATCTCCTCTCCCCATCAACGACGCCAAAATGTTATCACTCCAGGAGTCCTTTTAGGCTGTAGGTCAAAGGGGCTTGGTAACTTGCCAATTTTCTTAATGATTTGTAAAATGGATCAAGTTGGATTACTTAATTGAAACTCACTCACTGAAAACATGCACAGGCATACTTAGATAGACAAGGCTTTTAACCACGCTGTTCAGAGAGTTTATAAAAGGTAGATGTATGTAGAAATCTTATTATGCTAGCAGACTCATACAAAAAAGCATATATGAATGGCTAATCACAATAGGTAAATGATACTTGATATTCAATTTATCAATACAAAGATAGGATGACAACTATCAGGCATTAGACAAATAGAACAAACATGAAATAAACATTTCACTGCAAGTACAGAATGGTAGAAAAGAAAATCTGAACGTAAATGGCAAAAGAAGCTTATATAACCAAGATGCAATGAGAAGTCTGATATTAATATTATAAAAAGTCTCCAAAATCGAACCCTCTGTTCTACATAAATCACAGGCTTTATAGCCTTTACAAAACAGTTCAAGATCCTGAAAAATTGGATCAAATTTGCTAAAAATAGATAATCAAAACAGTTTCATGAAAAATAGGAATGGATCCTATTTTAAGGGGGCATTCCCCATCTTTATAGTCTTTACTTCTTTGACAGTTGTAACAAGCCTTCAACGGTTGATGAATGAGGTCGAAAATGCCACCTAGGCGCAACAGGTCATCTTTTACCCAAAAGTAGATGAGAAGCTTATCCTTACTGGCGCCTTTTAAAACTGGAACATAAATTTGATTATGATGCCTTTAACATTTATCTAGCATTTGAAAGCATCCTCGAAGTGTTTGAAACAACAAAATTCAGAATTTGTGCAAAACAACAACTTTCTGCATTATTCTATAGTTTCGGTGGCTAATGAACAATTCAGCATGTTCGCCTAAGCCACCAAAAAACTCTGTTTGATCTAGCCTGCAAAACTTTTGACAAAAATGTGTTTTCTGACTTCTGCTACTCGTCTTCTTACTGTTTGGATTTTTCTTCATCCTGGGCCAAAACCGGAGTGTCAACAAAACTGATGGCTGCTGTTGCTAGGGTGTCAAAGTCCGAGTCTGCCTTAGGTTGGGGTTTTGGAGTCATTTTCTTATTTCTCAGAAGCTCGACCTTCCTACTCAATCTGATATTGTCTCTTATCAGTCTTATATTTCTCCCTTTCAACTTGCTATGCTTTTTGGTTAGCCCTTGGAAGGAGACATACAATTCAGTATTTCTTTCAGTCAACCTTTCATTCTTTTCCTTGATCACCCTTTGAAGTATTTCGACTTCATATACTTGTCTTAGAAGTTGATTTATCTTCTGAGATGAGGACTTCTTTGATTGGCTGGTTGATGCTTCAACAATTTGTTGATCTGGCTCTTCCTTAGGTGTAGGTGAAGGCAAATTTTCACATCCTACTTCAGCTTCTTGCTGTTCATCATCTTCGGAATCTGTGTATGGCAGGTTGAGGATGTTCTTGCTTTTTGAAGCAACTCCTTCTTTCTCTATCTTTTTACTGAACTCTAACTTCTTTTTAGCCTTCTGAACTTTGAGAGCTGAGGAAAAGTGATCAACTGCAATTGGAGAGATGGCTCTCCTCTTCCTTTTTCCACTTCTGGGAGTGGAAGACTTCTTTTCATCCTCTTGTTGTAACTCTGTTTCGAATTCATTCCAGAAAAGGAAGAATGCCCAGTTCATGTTTCTTCTTTGCAGCAACTCAGAAACTATGAGCTTGATCAAGCCATGGTGATATAGTCTACTTGGGATTTTGGTTGGCTTGGCTCTGACTTGATGAACCATCTTAGTCAAGCTTTTGTAGAGATAAAAAGGGAGATTCAAGGCGTTCTTGCCAGTGAAATGATTCATTAATTTAAAATGATAAATCAACACCCTATTGTATCTACCCTCACAGGTTATGTAGACAAGAATTGACTTCAACAGATGATGCCATTTCTCCTCAAGATAAGACATCAGAATATCCTTCTTCCATACAAGATTTTTGTGCTCTGGTTTCAGATAGGATCTGAATTCAAAATCTTTTGTAACAGTAGTCTTGAACCAATTTTCTCCAATCGTTGGAAGCTCTGTCACCTTGGCTCTGAGGGCTTCGTCTACCTAGAATTCCTCCTTGCCAATTATTGCCCTTGTGCCATCAAATGTGAGAGTAAACGTTTTGGCTATTTGCTGATGAGATCCTTGAAGTTTTTCACAAAACTTATAACAGCCTGCATCTTTAAAGAGTTGACATACCTTGGGGTGTGATTCCAGGTAACAGATGTCATCTAACTCTTTCCTGAGGACCACTCCTCCACTTTTCTTCATCTGTAAGCTGTTTCTTGACACCTGTTGTTAAAAATTCGAGCTTGAAAGAACGACGCGAATTCAGGGAAAAGGTAAGTTCGACGACGTGGTAAGAGTGAAGGAGGAAGGATGTCGCGGTTTAAAGAACCTAACTTTGAGGGATGTGAATTGAAAAGTTAATCATGAGGGTTTAATGACTTGTCAATTTTGCATGATTACACTGGATGTATAGCTTTTCGAAATTCGGTAGATGTGAGCGATATAAGGTTCAATCGGCTAGGGTGAGATCATGATTGCAGCAGGCTTTACCTTGGAGAGATCGTGTCTTTGCTGGCAATGACCCTTTTCGGCGGTTAAGGAATGATGGATCCTTTTTAAACTTCATGACTAAGCCCTTGATTAGACATCTCCACCGTTTGAAATCGACTTAATTTCGGTAGCTGATGATTTCACCTTTGACCACGTAAGCTGCCAGAAAAGTGTTTACAAATGCCTCTGCTTTCGGTAGTTGTGGACAATTTTGCCTTTGAACAGTAAGTTGCCAGAAACTTGCTTTTCGGTGGCTAACGAACATCTGTCGTATCCGCCTAAGCCACCGAAAACTGTTCCACGATACATGACACGTGCCTTTCCTTTCGATAGCTTGAAGAGTTTTGTCTTCCATACTGTAAGCTGCCGAAAGCCGGGTTTTCGGTAGCTAATGAACCATCGCCAGGTCCGCCTAAGCTACTGAAACCTGAGAATTCTCTTTTGAAGAAAAACTGTTATTCCATGCTGTTTCAAACTTTATTTCATAAAAATGAAAAATTGAAAGACTACCTATCACCTAGAAAAATCAACTTGTCTATGTTTATTTGAGGAGATAACACTATCAAATACCAAAGATGCTCAAAAACACTTTAAGAGTGTCTTTGAACAATCCCCCAAAATCCTTAACAAATTTCTAAGTTATTTCTATGATTAAAATTGCAAAAAATAACCAAGGAAAGCATGCTTTCCTTGGGATCTTGGCTTTCTTTTGGGGAGCCAATATGATGTGCACTAAAATGCTTGATTTAAGCTTTTATAATCAAAGGGAAGTACTTCTAAAAACAAGCTTAAGATCTACTTTGAAATAATTGCCAAAAAATACATTTCCTAAGCTAGATCTATTTTAAAAGAAATGAGACTTGAAGAACTATGAGATCTAAGCTTTTTAAAACTTGAAAATGAGATCTAATGAATGTTTTGTTCTTTAACCAAAATAGATCTACATAAACAAGCCATAGTAACCAAAGGAGAAGTTGATTTTTAAAGAGAATGAGAAGAAGAAAGAGCTTGTTGCCGCGGAAGATTTGTTGAAAGTCTTTGTAGTGGGATGCCGAGGGACTATGTCTTGGAAAATGTTAGAAGTGGAATGGCATCAAACTATATCCACACCTCCTCCAAACTAGATATCTTGAAAACCACTCAAGAAACTTGCAAAACCCGTGAGATCTGGTGATAGCATATAAATTGAGATTAAAACAACATGCATATAATCTTATAAAACATGTTAGATCTAGATCTCTAAAAATATGTATCCAAAGTAGAAAAAGCAAGTAAACTTACTTACATGACTCTACTTCTAATGATTGGAGCAATCCTTTAAGCTAGATACACAAACCAAAAGCAAGAAATTGAAATGAGAAACATATTACCTCATGAGTTCATGACAATTTTGGCCCACACACCATAGCACAACACCATTAGCCTCCAAAGCTTCTTTATTATCAAGCAAAAATATGCCAATAGCATAGGCTCATTACTCCAACTCGAACTAGTGAAATGAGAGAATCGAGCCTCATTATATAGTAAAACCAAGAGAGATCCTCTTTGACACTTGGAGAAATGAGTTGATACACTTGGAAAAAGCTTGTTGACACATGTGAGAGGTTTGGGGAGGTTAATGACACCTTTCTACAACCGTTTGACACTTTTCAACCTCCACTTGACACCTCTCCAACCACAAATTCGCCCCCCACTTTTGGTGGATCTCCAATATTCAATCAAATCATAATTTATTTGCTCAATATTCTCCCTGATTTGATTGTCAATCAAAGGAGATTCGATTCCAACACATTTCCTTGATCCGTGGGATTGGGATTTAGCCTTTATTATGTCATTTTTGCCAATTAAATTGGTCTTTTTGGGTTTTTTGAGTAAATATTATTTTTTGAGATAAATACTTACTCAAAACTTATGATACGTGGGTTTATGGGTTTATTGGATGCTTTGACTTAGAAAACGAGAATTCACTTGACAAATTATGCCCACAAACCATACTTTTATTACATTTTAAAATTTTCCAATTAATCTATTAAAAAATAGTCTAATTTTACGGGAATTTTTTTTCTTTCGGAATTTAAAAAAAACTTAGGGGGACCTAGCACATGTCCATATGACTCAATTTTAATGCCTAGCATGGTCTAATACATTGACATAGACTCTAATAACCTCCTAAGGCCGAAACACCACGTCGACCACCCCAACTTTGAAGGTATGAGTGAAAAACTTGAAAATTATTATTCATTTGTTCAACAACAAATGATTAACAAGGGAAAAAACACTCTAGGTTAGTCGGATTAATGTTTGAGTCCTAGGAAGCCGAGTCTTTTACATACAACTACCATGCTAGCACATTTTATTACAATTCCCCTGAGGGGGTATGAACATGTGGTACGAAAAAAGGTCCTAGAAGGCCTGATGGACTTCTGAACTTTGATCATGAACAAGTATCCTTGTTCAAACCTTGCCGGCTCACTTAAAATCCCACTAAGCACAACTTAGGTGGTAACAGAAGGTGTGAGTGAAAAACTCAGGAATTATACGTCACTGAAGCACAACGCATAATTCCTACGGAAATAAACACTCTAGAGTATCCCCTTGATAGATAAACCTAAGGTAAGCCTAGGCTGTTACAAAAAGACCATGCTTAGACCAACTTATTACAATTCCCCCAAGGGGGTTTGGACATGCAAATTTTACAAAAAGGGCCAAAATTTGGCCTGATGGATTTTGGAACACTGATGATGAACAATTAGATTGTTCAAGTCTTCGACGGTTCACTCAGAATCCTCTAAGTGCAATTTTAGTGGATAACAGGGATATTTGAAGAAGCTAGTCAAAATTTGAAGCTCCGTGAGAAGAAGGTTCCAAAAAAGACAATGGAACCACCCGCGAATCTCGTAGTATATAGGTAACTGAAATATGAAGTGCTCCTCGGAATCAACTTCTTGAAGGTGACAAACTTGGTAGATCCTGTTTGATCGATCGATCTGGTGATCAGTCTCCACCTTGAGATGATGGGAACCAACTTTGAACTGGCCCAAAGGAATACAAAGAGCGTGCGCCAAATGGCAGAGTGTGTAATGGGGCTGAACAATGACCCTGTCCCTCAGATCCATGAAATGTGCAACATAAAAGTCCATCTTTTGACATAACCCGCCTTGAGGGTTGATCCAAGTGACTTGAGGTTTGTGACGAGAGGGTTCTTCCAAAAAGACTTTTGCTCTAGTTGCCAAGTACACATTCACTAGAGCAGTTATATATTTAGTTGTTCATTATGGGATGGAGGATACATCAGATGGATGTGAAGAAAACTTTTCGCATTGGGATAATTGAGGGAGAAGTGTACATAGATCAACCTCAGAGCTTTGAGAGTAGTGGGAAGGAGTCATTTTTGCTGGTTGAAAAAGGCCTTATATGGACTTAAGTAGGCATCGAGAGCATGGTATTCCAGGGGAATTTGCTGAGTATGGGTTTCACCAAAAGTGAAATAGATCTTAACTTATATTTTATATTTGTTATGGTTGATTTGCTTGTTTTGTTGCTATATGTAGATAACCTATCTCTTATAGGTGCAGAGAAGCTCATTGTAGGGTGCAAAATAGATACGACCACTTAGTTCGAAATGAAGTACATTGTCATGATGCATTACTTCTTGGGTTTGGAGGTTTGGTAGAGACTAGGGGAGATTTTCCTTGGGTAGGTTAAGTATGCAATCAAGGTCCTAAAGAGGTTTTAGGTGGTGGGTTGCAAACCTATGGCCTTGCCTATGATGACTAATTTGAAGAATCTAACAAGTTTTTATTCAAAGATGGTGGATTCTGCACTGTATAGGCAACTGATAGGATTCTTGATGTATACGGATAACACTGGGACAAATATATGATTTGCAAATGAACACCTTGAGTCAGTGCGTGGTGGAGCTAAGGCAAGAGCATTGGGTAGCAGTAAAACATGTGCTCAGATACTTGAGGGGCACAATGGGGTATGGGAGATATCTTGGAGATGGTGAAATGAAATTGTAGGGGTATACAGACTCTATTGGGTAGGTAGTGCATCAGATAGGAAGAGCACCTCAGGCTGCTACTTTAGCTTTGGATCAGCGATGATATCTTGGTTCAATATGAAGTAGACCTCCATGACACTTAGCTCAACAGAGGTAGACTATATAGCTACCAATATTCCTAGTTGTGAAGCCATATGTTTTCACTAGTTTCTTGCAAGATTATTTGATTAGAAGTTGGATCCCATGATGATTTACTGTGATAATCAAAGTTGTATCAAACTTTCATAGAATCCAGTGTTTCATAATAGGTCCTAGCACATAGAGATTAGATATCACTTTATTCGAGATAGGATTTAAAAGGAGAAGTAAAGCTCCAAAATATACCCACAGATAAGTAGGTTGCAATATTCTAACCAAACCCTTAGAAACAGGAAAGTTTGTGGCATTTAGAGACAAACTTGGATTGGTGCATAATTCCTTCCTTGCTAAGAGAGTGTTGAAGAATGTAGCTTGGACAAGAACTTCTGCATAGGTTCAATGTGAACATGTTGGAAGTAGTTTGAGTCTATTCTATTTTGTAATTCACTTTAGGAATAAAGTGAGTCTTATATTTAGCTATTGAGTCTAATAAAGTGTATTTTAATACATTAGTGATTTAGATTAATCTCAATTGTACATCTCATTGAGAGATTAGGGTTTCATCTCAAGTATAAAGGTAGGTCAAGATATAGAGAGTTCAAACACAATTTTGTTGGATTGGGACAACGATCGGAAGAGAGGAGAGGAAGTAGATCTGTAGGAAGAGGATTGATTAATAGACTTGTAGTACAATACTAGTCCATACCGTTGTACGAACATGGCCATGTGCTAGTTCCTCCATTTCAGTGTAGGCATACTTCTCTTTAGTAGGTCGTACACCTGAGGTTGGGGTGATTTTTTTATCGTGCAAGTGTTGGTTTTAAGCAGCTGTGTAGGTTGCCTTGTAAGCTTTGATTAGATAAATGATTAGCTGATTTGAAGGAGTAATTTGTTGTGTATGTAATTATTTTACACTTCCACTATTTACTTTCAAGCTATCCATGTGATTGTTGCTATTTGAAGTTAGTTTTATGCAATTAAATAACATACTTGTTTAGTTGAGAACATAAGGATAACAGTCACCTAGGGTTTGGAATTTTCACAGGTAAGAATGATCACTAAACATATTAATTCTAATTAGGGTTTTGGAAAGCAATTTTAGGGTTTTGGATAAGACAATTTTATAACCTCATGCAAATGCAAACCTTCCAACAAGCTACTACGATGCATTGCACTGGGCAAACCATCCACTGACTCAAGATTGCTCTTGACTCATCACTCTTTCACCATCGAGACCTTGAACCACACCATTGCGACTTGTTTGAAACCATGACATTTAACTTGTACCTGCCATACATAGAAATTGCTAATTATTTATTATAGATGTGCCAAAGAAATTAGTCTTTCCCAAAAAAGCAAAAAGCAAAAAATTGGGAAAGATTGATTTTGAAGGAAAGAGCATCAATCTAGCTTCTTGCGAAAAAGCAACAAAACAAAAAGCAAAAAAAGGTGAGAATATCATCAATGGACTCACTTTTTTACAAGAATCATGAATGTATGAATATTAATATCATGTGGCCTCACTGATCATGGGTTCCTAAAAAAAGCAACTACTAAAAATAACAGTCTCATAATCTATTGGCTCAGGAAAGAACTCTGATCAATGTGTATGTCTAGATCAATGTACAATATAACAAATGTGATGTAATCTTGCTGGACATTAACCCTCCAATAGTGAAAGCATTAATATAGGTGCCAAGTGTTGCTATTATCAATATAGTATGCCCCTTGGAAACGTCCTATTATTGCCATTGCCTACAAGATGTTGATCGAGGGGCATGAGTGCTGTGCTGGAATGCGTATGTGCTTGAAGTGTTTTGTGCTATGTATAGTAAGAAATGGTGACAATATCTGAGGTGAATGTTTCCTTCTGGATGTGGGATAAGAGCATATGCAAGGCTCCCAAGGACAAATGTGCCAATCTTGTGGTTCTGTAGCTTGTTGTGTAGGTTGGAGGATGGCACTATGGTGAAGATTCATAATGTGCCAAGGAGCCAAATCGCTAGAAGAAACTGTAGTGGATTAAGTTCAGGAATTGTTAGGATGTTAAGATATGTGGTTGTGTTCTATCCGTGAGAGTCTAATCTTGGAGTGGCTTCATGAAATGCTGTGATGTCTTTTGTAATAAATACTGAACAAGCCTGAGTATGTAAACTGGCTACCATGAATGAATGGTGGGATTGTGTAAAGTCTTTTAGTTGGTGTTTAGAGGAAACTTGTGGGTGTTCTGGTCCCAACTGTAGATATAAGTGTGCCATAAGATAATCCTGCCACTTAAGAGAATGCTGAGCATCGCTTTGAAAGAAAGTGCTATCCTCCAAAAGATATGTTAGTGACCATGAAATCTCATGTAGTGCTTCTACAACACTCGTGTGTGCCATAATCTACAACTAGCATGATTGAATCTAAGCCTTCATGGCTAAGAGGTCATTGGACTAGAGTGCTTGATTGAGAACTAGGCACAAAATGTGATGAAGTGGCATAACTTAGGGTTTGCTCACTAGGTGCCATATTCTGAGTGTGCACGTTATGGTCTGAATCTTTTGTGTACAGGAACTGCTGCACATTTGCCGTGACATGCTGAGGAGAGGTATATATTGCTACATCGTGTTGCTTCACGTAGCCTTGCAAAAGGCGTGCTTTGCCAATGATACGATAAAGAGAATAAGATGCCTATTGTAAGATGGCATCTCGAGTCTCATTTGCTACTGCAAAATTAGATTGAACTGCTCATGGAAGTAGGTCATTGTAACCAGAAGTGTCTACTGTCTAGTGCAATATTAGCTTTGACTACTATATGTGTTTAAGAAGATGTGTTAGAGTAGAACTATTCAGGTCCTGTAACCAAAAGTGTCTAGTGCAATACTGGCTTTGGTTGTTATATGTGTTTAAGAAGATGTAATAGAGTGGAACTAATCATATGTCCTTTTGTGCAAACTTCAATGGCCATTGATTCTTCAAAAAATTGTGTATTGCTATGGTTATCCTAAGGTGGTAATGATTTTTGAAAGATGTGATTATGCTCATAAAGTACTTGTGTTGTGGTAATAGGCTTCTCTACACTAGTCATAGTTGTTGGTAAGAGGGTGGAGGGATGTGCAACATGGGTGTGAGGTGAACACTGGATAGCTTAACAGTTAACAATATTAGAGACTTGTTGTGTACGCCTATAAGGGGTATGCAGATGGATTTTGGAATGGAGGGAGGAGACAACAAGACCTTAAGGTTTGTTAATTTTTCATTAAGTTAGGGTTATATGCAGAGGAATAACAATTCAATATACTTTAACGCAAAAAATACATTTAATAAACAATTACAAAAATTGAATATAAAATAGCGTAGTAGTAATTTCTAACATAACATAATTTTCATCTCTTTCAACTTCACACCTTTAACACTATCAGATAGGTCACCGTGTTAAAGTAATTTTCTCCTTTAACACTACCAGTTAGATCACTGTGTTAAAGTAATCTTTAGTAACATGTAATAAACAAATTGATCATATAACAATAAAAGAGATATAGTTGGAGATACTTACCTGGGTGTGAAACCCTTCCTGTAGAAATACTCAAAAGAGTTACTTTCAGAAGAGACTGTGCTTCAGAGAGGCCAGTATACTCTAGGAACCAGTTGACCCTACAAGAGGGTATGTACAAACCAGAGAGAGAGAGATATGATTGGTGTTGAGATGGTCAATGACAGTCAAACATAGTGGCAGTACCAAACAAGACTCTGTACAATAGATGTCCAATAGATAAAAATCACAGGAGGTCTGAACCCTAGATGAAGCTTTAACCCCAAGCAGAAAAAGGCCTCAAGCCAGTGGCACAAGGAATCAGACTAGAGTTAAAATTCAACATATAAAATAGACCCTAATTAGGTCTCAGCAAGAACAAGGTCTGATCACAAAAGGTCTGTCCTGAAAAGATCATAACACAAGAGATTGAGCCACCAGGACTCACGACCTTCACACAGTAGGGTAGAACAGGCCCTACAGGCCTCACGACCACCACAAATAAGTACCAGCAGACAGATCAAACTCTACTGGGCTCACGGCCCTCACAAACAAGATAGCAGCAGACAAAACGGACCCCTGGTAGACCACAACAACAAGAACTAACCCACGGTTCAGTAGATCAGGGTTCACAAGCTCACGGTCTAGCAAATACAGCAGAACGGACTCCAATCATCATCAACAAGCAAAAAACGGATCTCAGACAGGGCTGCAACAGCAGGCTGAAACATGTCACAAGGAATAGAACGGATCTCTATAGGATCACGGCTACGGCAGCAGCAGCAAAGATCTCCACGTTAACATTCAACCAAAAAAATCAGATCTGAAGTGTGGGGTAAAATTCAGCAGGTGGGCAGCCTTAAAAACTTGTGAGCAAGCAACAAAGATCTCCACGTCAACATTCAACCAAAAATCAGATCTGAAGTGTGGGGTAAACTTCAGCAGGTGGGCAGCCTTAAAAACTTGTGAGCAAGCAACAAAGAATGTCCTCATTACCTTTGACGTCAAGCAATACAAAAAGCAGAGCTGAAAAAATAAAAATGTTGATGATATCAAATGAATGATTATGGACTTCAATAAATATGTTCGTGATCTTCTAAAGAAAACATTAAATTAATCCTTTAACTTAGGGTTCCACAGAATTAGGAAGTTTAACAAAAAATAAAAAGGAATACAAAATAAAAGATAAAATATAAAAGATAAAAATAAAAAGACAAAAAATAAATAAAAGATGAAAAAAAAAACTAAAAATAAAGTGGAATGTCTTAGGTGGGTACAATGACCAAACTAAACTTTGAATGTGGTCAAACCTAAGTTGCAGGAAACTTGGTACTAGGCCCCGTATCACTGCCGTACCAGGCAGGAAACTCGGAAACGCATTTGGTACTCCTCGGAAACGCGTTTCCGACCGTGCCATCACGTTTCACGTGGAGGAAACATGGGTGGTAAGGATGGAGACGCGTTTCCATGCCGTATCCGCATCCATATGGCGCATTTCCTCCTCGAATCCTTGCTTTTCCATCCAAAAAAAGAACCCGTTAGCTTAATCAATGGGTTAAGTTGTTTCTTAATGGGTTAATGATGGTTTAGGAAACCTCTAGAAGCTTCTAAAAGTCATTTTTTTTATAAACGGAGGATTTTACTTCCCTCATCTCACATGGTGATTTGAGCAAGCGAGGGTTACTTGAGAAAGCCGATTTGAAGACAGTCAGCTATAACACTGTGCAAATTGACTTATCTTATGTTTTAGTTCTATGTTGACTATTCACATTTTGATATATGTAGCATTGTAGCCTCATACATAAAGGCTGATTTTGAAATTTTGAATATATTGTATTTCCAAGGTTGTTTTGGGATATTACTACTTGGCAATTTGCATCGTGTAATCATCTATGGCAATTATTAATGATGTAGAGATGGACTTATGAGTAAAATGTGATGTTAGATGTTTCAAATTATGATTTATCACTTGTCATTTATGTTTCACATTTAATTTTTAATGTCGTTGCTAATTTGCATATATATATATATATATATCGCGTTTCCTCGTTTCCTAAATTTTGGGGGGTTGCGTTTCCAGTGCGTTTCCGTATCGGATACACGTTTCCATTTCCCCATATCATGCAACTTAGGGTCAAACAAACACAGTACCCATAAGATCACAAATATCAAAGGTGGTACAACTTAAAGTGGGTAAATGACCCTATTAATCATAAGTCAAAGACAAGGTACCACATGACAAATAATCAATAAGGTGTAAGGACCAAAAAATGAATCAACCAAGGTGGGGAAAGTACAACCAATCATCTCTCTCTCAAATGTACAAATGTTCCATATAACCTGAAAGTTCATCATCACTGTATAAGGAAGAGTTCACGTGGATGATGTGATCATGTGGTCCTCTAGACTGCTCCTAAGGTCAAATGTTAGTGGCTTCATCAAGGGGTGGCTAGTCCCTTGAGAAGACCATCTAACTCAACCATCTCGAAGACCTAGGAGAAGAGGACATCACACATCATCATCTTGGTAACTGACCAAGTGCCTCCATTCTCAAGGAATGGCTCTCAGCCCAAGGATGAGCTTGAGCCCCAGACTGAGTCATGTTGTTCAACCTCTGGTCCATGACCAGGTCCTCCATTCTCTCGGAGAATGGTCCTCAGCCTCAAGCTGAGCTTTCAGTGATCTCTAGGTCAAGAGGTTTATCCAAGTGCCAGGCTTGGATGGTGGCTTGTTGCGGGCTATGTTGTTGAGGGGGAATGTAGATGGACGTGGTAGTGGAAAGTGGTGTTTGAGGGGAGGCACGAGACAACAAGACCCGAGGGTTGGGTGAGGTAGCAGATCATTAACATTTTTCTTTGGTAGATCAGCAATTTGGTGACAACATTCTTTCAGCTTTTTGAGTCCTCTTGTATTGAGTTGGGTCATTACAAACCCACTCTCACTTCTTCCAACTATGGCTGACTTTACATTGAGTTGGTTATACCTACTCACTTTGCTCTCTTGTACTTATGCCTCTTTTCTATACTTCCTTATCGGATGGCTAGCTCAGTATCATGTGTCTCTAGATGATTTGCAATTCCAATGGTGGCATTTCCTCATGAGTCAAGCAGTTCTATGATAATGGTTGGGTCTTCATATACCCATCGACACTTGTATTTGAGTTGGGTCATCTCATACCTAGTCTATGTTATATTTTCAAATACAGCTATATCTATGTTGAGTTGGGTATGCCCATTCTTTCTGTACTTTATCATCATTCTTCATGCCCCCATGCTAGATTAAGGAGGTGGTGTTGGAATGATGGTAATCTTCACACTTGAAAGGTGCCTCCCTTCTTGAAGGGACACCTTATTTGAGTCATGTATAAATATCAAAGTTTGAAAAATCGAAATCGGACTCGGAATCGGTCAAGGGTCAACTCGGAATCGGAATCGGAATCGGTAATGAATCGGTCGATTTGAATTTAATGAATCGGTTTGCTCAAAAATAAATAAAATATTTCATTTTTTTAAAGAAAAACAACATTTTCATACATATCTAGGAGATTAGGAGACTAGAACAAGAACAAAATACATAATCCATGAGGCCTATAGGCTATATGGCCAGTAGAGTCCAAAAAATAACATGAAATATAGTCTAGGAAGTAATTATTTAGCATACAAATTATTTTAATTATTTTCATTTCATTAGTGTGTCAAACTACATGGATAAAAAGATTGCCATTGACATGAAAATATCCATACATTCTTAAAAAAAACCTAACTCATCATCTTCCTTAAGACTTTCAAATACTAAAATGTTGTATATCATATTCTAATAAATTTGACATAAAAATAAAAAAATATATTAACAAATCCCCTTTATTGAAAAAAAAACTAAACACAACCTTATCCTTATGGTGCAAAGGAAGTTTAAATAATAAACAAAGACAAACACAATATTTATAAAATAGATTAATATATAATGAATAATAAACCACTATAGATAAAAACAAAAGGAAATACAATATTTATAAAAATAGATTAATATAGAATAATTTATAAGAAAGTGGTTGAGTTAAGATTTTTAACTTCTTATTGTTTGAAAATACCTCGTGGTTTTGGAAATGCCCTGTGGTTTTAATTACATATCACATAATTTACTTTAGACAATGTTATTAGTGAAAATGTATATAACTTAATATTATTATTTTAATTACATGTCACATAATTTACTTTAGAGAACGTTATTAATGAAAATGTATATTGAGTTAAATAGTATTGGTGAGGAATTCGTTTTTTTTTTTTTTTTTTTTTTTAACAAGATTGGTGAGGAATTCATTTATAGTTTTTAGTATAGGATGTGTGCGCAATACTTATATCCTTTTGTAGCCATTCTGTATGGTTTTATTTTGATAAACTGAATAGTATCGTGGATGATATTTGTGGTTTACTATCTAAATTTGTTATACAATTTTATTTATTTGTATGATATTTAATTTTTTAATTATTAAAAATAAAAATAATTGGTAACAAAATAAAACCCACCGAAAAAAATCGTGAAAGACTACCGTGAAAACCATTAAAAAATCAAGCCCAGTAACAGGGTTTGTATTCACGTATGTTCCTTGTGCGCGACCAACAATATTGTCGGAGTAGGATTTGGTGAATTGTGGTGTTTTGGTGATAAGATCGCTGATAACGACGACGGTTCCAAACTTGCCCGCATTTGAAGAAGAGCCGTTAAATTCGGCAACAGGGACGGCTGTCACGTTGCTACCTGTCAAATTATCATGCATGTAAAACACCATATTCATTTCACCTTCACCTGTAGCAGCCAGCAGGAAGATGCCGACGAAGAAGATAACGATGACGGCCATGGCTGACAACAGAAACCTGAAACCCATCGAGCATGCCGGTTTTGGAAATGCCCCGTGACACATTGAAAAAAACCGGCCGGTTTAAGTAAAAATTCGGTCTGACCGGACTGATTCATCTGGCCGGACCGATTTTTTACTTAAACCAGCCGGTTTGATGCTCCCAAACCGGTTTGGTGACTGGTTTGAACCGGGCCGGCAATAAATCGTCAAATCGGCCGATTCCGATTCCGATCGGATCGATTTCTAAAACACAGATAAATATACAACTCAAGCTCTCACTTGTATTTTTTTCCTAGGAAATTCTTGGACACTTAGCACATGTAACCCTATGGGAATTGAATTACAGACATGCATAGCATGCCATAGTATTGGCAACATCTTGGCAATAGTGGCACCAATTGATTGAGCTAACCCTTGACTCGCTTAGTTGAGCTAACCCTTGACTCGCTTAGTTGCATGGGTTCACGTACCCAGGGGTAGGGTTCACGTCCCCGCACCGGGTTCACGAACCTACGTCTCCGATTCGGGTTCAGGTTCTTGGTTGGCGAACCCATACGAACCAGGTTCTTGATTGAAGAACCCGAGACGCCAACTTGAAAAGTTGGGTTCGTTTGGCTTAGATGGGACGACGTACCCTGATTTTTTAAGAAGTGAAATAAATAAATGAAAGGGGGGGAAGGTGCCCCCCCTCCCAAACCTAAAATGACGACCCCCAGACTCTTCAAACCTCATAATTTGCCATTCAAACATCTCATAATCATTTCATTCAACAACGATAGTCTTTGGTGAAGGGATTTCCACGGCAACAGTGTTTGGTGAAACCGTGAAGGGCTTTCCATGTTGAATACAATGACGAGGTTACACTGTTACAACAAGGAGAATCATTGAAAGAAATCACTGTTGAGTGTTTTCTGAATTTTGTATTTTGTATTTCATGTATGGAAATGCCATTGTCCCATTAGGCAAATTTTGAATGTAGTATGGCAATGGAATCATAATATAACTTCTACTTGATATCAAATTTTATGTTCGAATGTGAATGTTGAATGAATGATGGATCATTGAATTATGAAGAAATATGCATGTGACATGTTTTTAATTTTTATGAAGAAATATGCATGTGACAGGCGGTTAACTTCACAAGTATGTTTCAAATTTTCAATGTTCATTGTTAATTTAATAATTAAATTTTGTTTCAAATTTTCAATGTTAAATTTTAAAATTTTTGTGCAATGTGTATGCTGTTAGCATACACAACAAGCAACAAGCTAGCTTGCTGTGTATGCTAACATCATACACAGCAAGCAACAAGCTAGCTTGCTGTGTATGCTAACATCATACACAACAACAAACACTAAACAACATGTTGTTCTGTATGCTGCTAGCATACACAGCAAGCAAGCTTGCTTTGCTGTGTATGCTAACGGCATACAGAACAACAACATGCTTGTTGTTGTTCTGTATGCCGTTAGCATACACAGCAAAGCAAACTTGTTGTTGTTCTGTATGCCGTTAGCATACACAGCAAGCAAGCTTGCTTGCTGTGTATGCTAACGGCATACAGAACAACAACATGCCGTTAGCATACACAGCAAAGCAAGCTTGCTTGCTGTGTATGCTAACAGCATACAGAACAACAAGCATGCTTAGTTAACGGCATACACAGCAAAGCAAGCTTGCTTGCTATGTATGCTAACAACATACAAAACAACAAGCATGCTTAGTCTTACAGCAAGCATGTTGTTGTTCTGTATGCTGTTAGCATACACAGCCAAGCAAGCTTGCTTGGCTGTGTATGCTAACATCATACAGAACAACAACATGCTTGCTATGTTCATGCTTAGTCTTACAGCAAGCATGTTGTTGTTCTGTATGCTGTTAGCATACACAGCCAAGCAAGCTTGCTTGGCTGTGTATGCTAACAGCATACAGAACAATTACAACATTAAAGTTTTATTGTTTTTAGTTTTAGTATTTTAATTTTAGTCAATTCTAAATTAGTAAATTTAAATTACTAAATACTAAAACTAAATTCTAATTTCATTGTTTGAAATTTGATTTTTTTTTCCACTTGATATCAAATTTTAGTTATGTAACTACTAACTTATGTTCCAATTTGAATGTTGAATGAATGATCATTGACATTGATGAATCATTGAATTATGAACTTGAAGAAATCTGAAATCTGAAATATGTTTTTATTTATTTTTGTTAAAAGTTACAACTACTTATAAAATTTATAATTTTATAGTATATATATATATATATAGTACCCCGACGAACCCAAGTACCCTGTTTCAAAAAGTGGCGTCCCCGCCCCCACACCCGTCCCCAAGTACCCGCACCGGTCCCCGTCCCCTAGCAACTTGAGGCTTATCTCTCATTTGTATTATCTCATCACATTGATTCATAGTGATTGATTCTTTAGCCTATGGGCATCATTCTTTAGCCTACGAGCACCAGATCGTGTGTTTGTTTTGTTCGTTTTTTCATCCTCTTCTTTTTATGATGTGCTAATGTTTCATGCTGATTTATGGTTGTTGGTGGATCCATTTGATTCTTCTCTCTTGTAATCTCAACCATAATCTGTCCTAGTTGCATAAGTTTCCATTTGAGGCTTAGCTCTCATTTGTATTATCTCATCATATTGATTCATAGTGATTGATTCTTTAGCCTATGGGCATCATTCTTTAGCCTACGAGTACCATATCTTGTGTTTCTCTTGTTCGTTTTTTCATTATCTTCTTTTTATGATGTCCTAATGGTTCATGCTGATTTATGGTTGTTGGTGGATCCATTTGATTCTTCTCTCTCTCATGATCTCAACTATAATCTGTCCTAGTTGGATAAGTTTCTATATTGCTAACATCTAATCCAAGTGATCCTCTTGGCCAATAATAATTGCTTATGTTTTCTCTTCATTGACTGCTGCACTTGTTATAACTTCAAAATTATACGGTATGTGTAATTTTTTCATTTGGTGTTAATGTTCATTCATAAGGATGAAATAATTAGAACATTGCATGCTTGGAAGTGAGTTGCCTTGTGATTACAATTTGACAAAAAACTTGCAAGCTTCCTTGGGCACCATCTTGAAGTCATTGTAAACTCATTTGTCTAGGTATATGAAATGAGTTGTACAAGGAATACTTGCCATGTTGGGCACAAGTTAGTTACCTGTACGGATAGGAATTGAATCTGATTGGATGTGGCAATAAGCTTTTCCACAAAACGATTCAAGCAGCTGGACAATCCTGAAGGAAAGTAAATGACTTTCAAGCATAACGAAATTGGTAAAAATATTATCCCATTAATTTTCTCTAAAACTCTTAGACATATGTCTAACATCCATACTTTCAATTGTACTTTGAAATAATTAAAAAGTTGAAAATTCATGTTTAAAAGGGAGAAAATGTACCATTATGACATGTCGCTTATTGAGTAATTGCAATAGTTCATGGTTAATTGATCTCCTTTTTCATATATAATTTATTTGAATGTAATTTTTGTTAAATAAATGATAGTTTTATTTTTATAAAGAATCTAATGCTAAAGTTTTTTCTAATACAATTTATCCCCAGAGGATCTAGGAGAGGAGCTTGCTGAAATGTTCGTGTCAGAATTGAAGGTGAAGGTATTATCTTGCAAAAATTTCTTTCGTATGCTTGTCATTGATATATGCCTCTCTTGACATTATATGATATTAAATTATACACACAATATGAAGTCGTAGAGAGAGAGAGAGAGAGAGTATAATTCAAATTGATGACATGGGATTATATGCAGAAAGAAAGAAAAATGAATATAACAGAAATAATGAATATGAAGGGTTAAACTGTAAATGTTAATGTTTTATACAATTATAGCATAATAATTCAATTGCATAAATTCAATAGGATCACTACAAGAAAGACAAAGCACAAAAACAAGAACACGAGAATTTATCTTGGGAAACCCAATCGGGAGAAAACCCAACAACCTTTGTATAGAGATGAATAATTCCGAGAACAGAGTACAATGATGAGAGAGAAAAGATGGAAATACTTTCCAAGTAGAAACCCCAAAAATGTCTTCTCCTAGCCGCAGGTGCGAATCTCTCTCCAAGTGATGCGAACTTCTCTTGAGTGGATGAGTGAATAAATGAGGTATACGACCTCTCTATTTATACACATGCAAAACTGACTTTTTCCCTTTCTGGGACGACCTGACTTTTCCCAAACTGGGCTGACCTGATTGGGGTAGTTCTGCCCATTGGTTGGGGCAGAATGCCCACTGTTTTGGGGCAGTTTTCCCATTGGGCCGACTTGTCTAACTGACATGGCCGACTTGTCTTGGGCGAATATAAAAATACATTTAATAATCATTTTCTTTACTTAACTTTCTTCCCAAGGTTTACATTGATTCTTTCAAGGGTTTACATGATTAATTACATCAAGATCAACTCCCGTAGGAGGTACCAATAATTACAATAAAATATAATAAGAATATCTTCCGAAGTTGCACAAAATCCAACACTCCCTCTTAACAAGGAAGGTATTCTTTGGTCATCATCAGTATCACGATCATCAGTATCTCCATCCTTCGGTGAGTCCAAGAGAGTCTCTCCATCCTACCTGGATGTTCCAGAGATAGGCTTTACCATTTTCTTTACCATCTACTACCTGTCCGTCTCATTTGCCAATGGGATCCTCCCATACTTGGCTGAGAACCTGGACGAGCAGAGGTGCACGACCATCTACTACTTGTTCGTCTCATCTGTCGATGGGGTACTCCCATACCTAGCTGAGAACCTGAATGAGTAGCGATACCTATGCAATCATCACACAACCATCTACTACCTGTTCGTCTCATTTGCTGATGGGATTTCTCCCATACCTAATTGAGAACCTGGACGAGCAGAGGCACCTGTGTGTAACCCGACCATCTACTACCTGTTCGTCTCATCTGTCAATGGGATTTCTCCCATACCTGGATGAGAACCTGGACGAGTAGAGGCACTTGGGTGGAACTCGACCATCTGCTCCTGCCCGTCTCATCTGTCGATGGGATTTCTCCCATACCTGGTTGAGAACCTGGACGAGTAGAGGCACCTGGGTGAAAGTAGGGTAAACATCTCTATGTCATCTCTCCCTCAAGGAGGGACACGTTCTCTTCTACTCCAAGTCTTCCACGAAAGTATTCGAACTTCATCCTGGGAAGACGCTTGGTGAGTACATCTGCATTTTGGTCATTTGTCGGAACATACTGTAACTCGACTGCACCTTTCTGCACCATATCACGAATGAAGTGATACCAAATCTCTATATGCTTCGATCTGTCTTGGAATATAGGATTCACCGACATCTGCACACGGCTCTGGTTATCACAGTGAATCACGGTTGGCTCTGGAATCTGGCTAAACAATCCTGCAAGGAGTTTACAAAGCCATATTGCTTCTCGGGCTGCTGTACTAGCAACCATATACTCAGCCTTTGCAGTACTGAGTGCTACTGAGTTTTGCTTCCTGCTGCACCAGGAAATCACTGCAGAACCCAAACTGAAGCAACATCCGCAAGTACTCTTCCTATCTGCAGCACATCTGACCCAATCTAAGTCTGTAAACCCCTGCAATCTCAAGTCACACTCTGAAGCATATCTCAAGCCATGTCCCACAATGCCATGCAAGTATCTGAGCACATGTTTTGCAACAATCCAGTGAATCTGCATCGGTTCACACATGAACTGACTGAGAGCATTCACAACAAAACATATATCTGGTCTGGTGTTCGTCAGATACATCAAGGACGCAATCAGCTGGTGATACATAGTGGGATCAATCAAATTTGAATATGAAGCAGAATCCCTCAGCTTCAAATTTGCATCCATCGAAGTGGCCATGGACTTGCAGTCCAACATGTTATTGTAAATGTAACTTCAGAAGATATTCATTTGTATTTTATATTGATATTATTATTGTATTTTATTTGTACCTCCGACGAATATGTATTTTCCTCCATTTGGGATGTCATTATTATGTTTGGTCATGCAAATTCATTGACGTAAAACCTCCATTGTAAGTCGGGGCATTAGATCCCCTAGAGTCAAATGTAAAAAGTATTATTGAGTCTCCCTAGAGAAGTCGGCCCAGTCAGTTTTAGTGAGGCTGACCTAGTTAGGTAAAAGGTCACTCCAAAAGTAGAGTATAAATACAGAGCTTTGCTCTCTCATTTGGACACACTACTCACTCACACAAGTTCGCATAGCAAGGGAGAGAAGACAAGTTCGCTGGAGGAGAAGGAGAGAAGCTGAAGAAGACATATATTTGGGTTTTCCTTTTTTGCTTGATATTGTATTCGTGACGATTCTTTCTTTGAGGAAGTTGTGGGGTTGTCTCCTTTATGGTTTCCTCGAGGAAAACTATTGTATCTATTGTGTTTTACCGTGCTTGTTATTCTTTCAATTAAGGATCCTAGATAAGTTGAATTAAAGTGCAAACTCTAACATGGTATTAGAGCTAACTTGAAAATAAGACATTGTCCAGCAGTGGGAAACTAGGGCTTTCCAGTTTAAGGTCTTCTCTCCACAGATCATCAGAAAAATATGGCTAGGCTAACTCGCCCTAGGAGGGCACATCTTTTGGAGGAAGCAGAACCCAGTTCCGAGAAGTTTGATTTTTGACCGTGTCACTGGGATCCTAGGGCTTTGTGTTCTGGGCACTTTCCTCCACAGATCAACTTGAAAAGGAGGTTATTCCAACTCACCCCAGGAGGGCGCATTTTCCTGTGGAAGGAAAATTCAAATCCGAGAATTTTCATTTTTGGCCCTGTCACTTTTGCTGGGAGAAAACTAGGTCATCGGTTATTTTGCGATTCTGTCCACAGATTTGGAAAACGGAGTACATTGGACAACTCGCCTTGAGGAGGCGCATCTTCCTATCCAATCAAAAGTTCAAGATTCCAACTTTGGAAAATTAGGGTTTCTCTAACAAACCCTAGGCCAACCAGCTCCAGAACCAGGTTGGGCATCTCAAATTGGTAAGACCTAAAACTTTGCTATTTCCATTTGAGGTTCTCATTCAATATGTCTAACCACACCAAGCTTGAGGATAAGCTTGAGGGAGCTGATAACTTCCGAGCATGGAGGTATAGGATTGCTCTTGTCCTTGAAGAAAATGATTTGGAAAAATATGTTAATGAAGAGGTTGCAGCACTAGAGGGAGATGAGGCTAAGGCTATCCACAAGAAGAACTTGGTTAAGGCCAAGAGAATTATTACAGACTCCATTAAAGATCATCTCATCCCACATGTGTCATCCTTGAAGACACACATGGAGATGTTTGATGCGTTGACAAAGCTATTCGAAGGGAAGAACATCAATCGGAAAATGACATTAAGGAACCAACTCAAGAACGTAAAGATCCTGAACTCAGAGACCATGCAATCCTATTTCATAAGGGGTCTCGCAGATCAAGGAACAACTTGAAGCAGTTGAAGAAAAGGTAGAAGAAGGAGAGATCGTTATGACCACCCTAAATGGTCTCCCAAGATCATGGGACACATTCATTCAAGGAATATGTGCCAGTAAGAAGTTGATCACCTTCAACAGACTATGGGAAGAATGTACATAAGAAGAAGCTCGACTTGTGGCACGAGAGGAGAAGATGAGAGGGAATGATGATCAAGCTCTCACAGTTCATGCTAGAAGAAATCACAACAAGAGGGAGAACCAACATCACAATAAGAGGGAGAACCACCATCACGAAAGACAAAGGAGACCCAAAAGAGATCTATCCAATATTAGATGTTTCACATGTGATGAGAAAGGACACTACTCAAGAAATTGTCCCAGAAACAAAGGTTCCTCCAAGAAGACAAACAAGAAGAGACATCATGCTCACACCGCTGAAGATGATGAACCAGCAAGGAAAAGAACCAGAGAAGAAGAAAGAGATGATTCTTCAAGTGATGGAATATGTCCCGATCTCAGCACTCACGGGCACTGTGACACATGGGAGCAATGATTGGCTTGTAGACAGTAGAGCTTCCAAGCACATGACGGGATACAAAGAATCATTCGTCAATCTATCTGAGCATGAGTCACCTCATAAGGTGAAACTTGGGGATGATTATCAATACCCCATGAAAGGAAGTGGAAAAGCTTCCTACAAGCTAGACTCTGGAAAATCTTTGAAGATGAAAGATGTTCTATATGTTTTATGATTAAAGAAGAACCTTCTCTCCATATCAGCACTAGATGCTAAGAGAACGAGGGTTGCATTTGTCGATGGTCAAGTTCTAATGTGGCCAAAAGGAAAGACAATAGATGATGCAACAATGATTGGAGAGCAAGAGGGAGGCTTGTACAAGTTGAAGGGACAACCTGAACAAGCATTGGTTCATGAATCCATGGAACCAAGTGAACTATAGCATAGAAGGCTTGCACATGTGCACTATAGACTCTAGAGCACTACCTATTGCAAGCAAAGCAGTTTCAGGACTTCTAGAAATCCAGAAAAGACATGAAGGCATTTGCAAGGGATGTGTGCAAGGAAAGAATGTAAAGAAGGCGTTGACCAACAGTGAAAGCAAAGCAAAAGGAATATTGGAGATAATCCACTCCGATGTATGCTGTCCCATGTCATCAAGCTCACTAAGCGGGTATGTATATTATGTTTCTTTTATAGATGACTTTTCCTGTAAGACTTGGATTTATTTCTTGAAAAGTAAAGATGAGGTATTTAGCAATTTCAAGGAATTTAAAGCCTTGATTAAGAATCATACTGAGAAAAAGATCAAGACCCTTCGATCAGATAATGGCGGAGAATTTACTTTGGAAGAATTCAAGAACCTATGCAGAGAATCTGGGATTAAGAGGGAGTTGAGCACTCCTTACAATCCTCAATAGAATGGCGTTGCAGAACGAAAGAACAAAACGATAATGGAAGCAGCGAAAGCAATGCTACATGACCAAGATCTTCCGATGCACTTATGGGCAGAAGTAGCAAGGACAACTGTGTATGTACAAAACTGTACTCCTCACCGAGTACTAAACAACAAGACCCCTGAAGAAACTTTCTCCGATGAGAAACCATAAGTCAGCCATCTCAGGATATTTGGCTTCCCAGTATACATACACATCCCGAAGGAGAAAAGAATGAAGCTAGATCCTTCAGGAAAGAAGGGAATATTTGTAGGATACAATGAAACTTCAAAGGCCTACAGAATATACCTCCCAGGATTCAAGAAGTTCGACATCAGCAGAGACGTAACTGTTATCACACCATAGTAGCAGGGCTACTATTTTTGTACAGCAGATATCTGCACATTCCAGAGCTTCCATTATTCCAGAGCATGGCTATATATTTTGGATCACTCATGATCAGAGCAGTACATTATTTAGATTTGTATATGACCTTGTGTCAAGGCTGAGCCTTGAGAGTTCAGATTTGATGACTGATGTGACCACTTATCCCATTACAGTTTCAGTTCAGTGCCTAGAGATGTATTGCAGCAGTGTTTCAGATGATACATGATGATTATTATCATGATGATGTTGTATGATCTATGGATATGTTCTCACTGACTGTGGATTATTATCTTGTTGATTTAGTCATGATCATAGCATGTGCTTGGTATATTATTCCTAATGTGGCAAACTATTTAAAATGAACTGTAAATCATAAAATGGACAATTACTTGCACTTTTAGGTCATTTAACAAAACTTAATGGTTTTTCACCCTACATAGACATGGTCTTTCCCCGACACCAGTTGTCTGCTAGTGTAGGCTCCATATTCACTTGTCTCCATTCATACATGACCTTCCTGTTTGACTTTAAACCCTGACTTGTCTCATTTGACTTTCTGATACTGAGGACTTCCTCATTTTTCTACCTCTGTGTTTGGACCGCATCCCTGTTATTCAGTGTCTCGGCTCTGAGTTGGTGACAGAACTTGCCTTTGGTGAGTTGGATTGTAGGCCTAAATCATTCTGGTCGGTTGTCCCGATGTTTGGCATTGGCTCGAACTCCCCCTAGTCACTTGAGATGTTGTTGGCTAAAACTGAAAGCTCATGTTCTACCTGTGGAAACTTAATAAATTCGCCCATGGAAACAAAAAAGGGCAAGAGCGATGAAAAGCTAAAAATACTCCTCGAAGAGTATAAGAAAGGTCCAAAAAGCAATGGTTCTTAAAAGCTATATCTAAACAATTGCTGACCTTGTATAAATATATGAAAAACATGCCCTGGATGCAAGCTGCAACTAGTTGTGCTTCTCAGCACATCTGAAATCCGAAGGGTTATGTAGGCCAAAAAGGCCATGGAATAAAATTGAATGATCCTAATGAACCTGGATCAACTTGATGTAGACATGATGCCTAAGTTGAATAAGCACTCTCTAAACAACTTATCCATTTGTGAGGCACAGCCATTCCCCGTGTTCTTTTGTCCAGCACAAAGTTTGTAGCTTCCCCCCTTCTCCCAGTCCAAAGTATTTTTGAGTTAAGTTAGACAAGTCAAACCCTTGGCCCAACCTTGCTCTTAGCCTTCATCCTTCACTAGCAGTTTGACCATGTCCAATGGGTGAGTTTGTCATTTGAACTATTGTGCAAGTAATTTTATATAACAACGGAATATGTTAATTTAATTAATGCCACTGAATGGAATTTATACTTTGAGCTTAACTGTGAGAATGATTAGAGAAGCATTGTCTTAGTCTACTGATGTGATTTATCCTTGATTATATATTCTTGGGATCTGTGATGATGAGGACCATGTATGGATGATTATTGATGATGATTTATGGGCCCACATGTTTGATGATGATATCATATGATAGACATATGATGCAGATGATGTTTGATCCAGTTCAGCAGGTTTATTATTACTTCAGATCAGCAGATTATACATTGTCCATATATGGTGGACCCTACAGCAGGCCCATTAGGGCAACCCAGGGTGTATGAGTACTCATTCCTAGTGGATTTGGGTCTTCTGGATCCATTGAGACACTTATCTTTCAGTTCCGGGCACTTCTGACAGTGATTGATGCAGTTTTACACTTGTTGACCAGATTGGGGGCTGATTTCCCAGCCCGAGCAGCAGGGGCCCCGAGAGGCCAGTTCACCTAGGGCGCTGATGATGGAGGGGGTGGTCCAGCCACTTGTTATTACCATTTATCCCCCCTTCCGGAGAGCCTGGTAGGCTCAGATGGACAGCGCTAGCACCCTAGGAGGCAGTTTTGGCACTTTCGCAGTTCCCGAGGCAGTTAAAAAATGGGATAAAGTGGTCACTGAGGAAATCGATTTGGGCAATTGAGGAAAGGTTTTGGCATTTGGTCTTCATAGAGGTCTTCCAGGGTGGCATCACTATCTTCCAGTCAGTTTTCACCATGTGGGTATGCCCGGATTGATCACAGGAGGACATTTACTGCTTGACTGTCATGTATTCTGAGGACAGTTTTGGTTATTTTTATTATATTGGACATATTTTATTATTTTATTGTGCCTTGGGGATGAGCTAGTAATCCTAGCCCCACCATGTGCTTATTTTATCATGTCCTAGTCATCATGAGGTGGATCATTGTACTTTTTACCCCTCTAGTGGGATGACGTCACCCTCCATTGTACCATTTAGTGAGGGCGCTTTTGTTATATTGGGTGATCCAAGTGATATTATGTTATGGTTCATCCTAGCCATTGATTATATGATGAGATCTTATAATCTCAACCACTCATTTGATGTAGTATTGTAGAGTGGTATAGGGTTTTGGTCTTTATTATCCTATATAAGGAGGAGACCCCCCATTGTAAAGCTCACCTTTGGAGCTCTGGAATATTGGAATAGAAGATTTTTTGTGGAGCATATCTCTCTTGCATTGTGGATTCTCTTGCATATTGAATATACAGTATCTCTTCTATGTATCATTGTGGATTTTGGTGCTTTTACTAATCTTTTGACAGGAAAGTCGAATTGGAGAGAGGAGGGCGACTTCATGAGGGTTATTGTTGGAGGGATCCACATATTCTCTCTTGGGTTGATCTTGTGACAGGGAGTATCATTATTGTATCTTCGTGACATAGTTGATGCTTTCTATTACATCTTTCTACCATTTTCATAATCATCTTGCTTGACTTGTTTCTTTGATCTTGTCTTGTAGGAGGAGGACGATTTGGCTATCTTGGAGAAGGACGTTTTGGTTGGAGCACTTAGATCTCACTCTTGAATATACACATAGGAGAATGCTATCAACTTGCAAGGTGGCCACAAGCAATTGAGGTAAGATCTACAAGGTATGTGCCTATTTCATCCATTCTATCTTCATTGGTCATAAAACCCTAATTAATCAAAACCCCAATTTTGGTATTTCTTAGATCTACTTAGATCTAGCCTTGCAATTGAAAAGATATTAAAAACCCACCTCTATAGGATCCACCCCTAGTTGGATCTATAGTTTGGTGGTGATTGGCTAAAAATTGACACACTTTTCAATGCAAAAAGCCCTCTTGAACCTAAATCGATTTTCCTAAGAGAAGCTTGTTGGGTTAGATCTAGCACATGGGTAGGTGAGATCCCACTTGATTTGAAATCTAGACACTTGATAACCTATACCCACATCTTTACTTTGGTGAAAACTACCTTGTGGACTTCTCTCCATGTTTTAAGGGGTTGAAACCCCCTTTTTGACCTTCTTGGCATCTTAAAACTTAGATCTACTAAGATCTAGCCATTGGATTTACTTGAAACTTTGAAGGAACATAGATCGGGGTACTAACATCCCGGATCTACATTTTGGTGGCCATTGGACTTGATTTGGTCCACCAAAACCCATTTTTGGACTCTCCTTGAGCAAATCGCACCCCCTTGATTTTTTGAGTTGGTCCACTTTTAGGAAGTGGGTGTTTGAGTTATTCGTGGATTTGGAATGCCCATGCCTTGAAACCTAGGTCTATACTGTCCTTTTGTCAAGATCCGCCTTGGGGATTGCATTCCTTGTTTCAAGGGATTGTGGTCCACTTAGGGTCCTCACTTAAAAAACCTAGATCTAGTAAGATCCAACCATTAGATTTCACTCAACCCACTTGACTTGGCTTCTAGGTGTCCCGATCTACAATTTGACACACTTATTGACCCCATTAGCCCACTTAACAATGCACTAGTCCATCACCAAGCAAGTCGCACTCCTTGGGATTTGTGTCAAACCCTAGATCTAGTACATGGGTATCCTTAAAATCAACTTAAACTCATAGATCTAACCTACATCTAACCTATAGTACCTACCTCACACCTAACTTCACCTTGTGGGCCTACCTAGAATCACTTCACACTTCCCAAGAAAACTAGACCCACTTGTGTAAACACATGGTACTATATCTTGTCATCATACCCCATCATGTGGCCTAAACCATTCATAGGTTGAAACATTAACAATCTCTTACACCTCCCTCAACCATACCTTAAACCTTAGGTCCACTTAGCCTTGCATTGGTTTCCGTAACTTATTACTTACCTACACTTAGAAACCTTTGTTTGGGTCCAATCAACTGTGATTGGGGTATAGGGTCTCCCCCTTGGTCTAGTTATACCTTGACCTAAAGCGAAGAGTGCCTCGGTTGACGTGACTCCCACCTGCATTGGGAACCGTGGCATCTCTTGGGTCACCTCTTTAGTTGCCTAACTCCTCTACCGTCCCGGATGGGATACCTCTAGGGGCAACTACAAGTTGTGTGATAACAGTAACCTTCGATGAAGACTCAACATACATCAAATCAAGAAAACTACCTATTGAAGAGATTGAAGAACTTGAAGTTCCCAGGATTAGAGACTCAGTGATGGAAGAAGCGATTCCAGAAGATCATGAAGACCGCAACATGGAAGAACCACAAGAACCTGTAGATCCACCACGTGAGAAGAACTCCCACAAGAGAAAACCAGCATGGGCATGAGAGGCAATACAAGATGCAGAGAAGTATGGCGCTCTAGATGGGATGGATAGAGAAAGCAAGAGATCTAGACCATACTCCAGCTATGTGGCCCTGCTGTGTGACATCATTGATAAAGAACCTTCCAACTATGAGGAAGCAGCAGGGAAGAAAGAATGGAAGGATGCCATGATCGAGGAGTACTAGTCGATTATGAAGAATGATGTCTAGGAGATACTTCCGAGACTAGAAGTGAGGTCCGTTGTGACTTCGAAGTGTATCTACAAGATCAAGCATGCTGCAGATGGTAGCATTGAAAAACATAAGGAAATATTTGTGGCACGTGGCTTCTCCCAGAAGGAAGGCATAGACTACGAGGAGACATTTGCACCCGTAGCAAGATACACTTCCATCATATCTATAATGGCATTGGCTGTAGTAATGAAATGGAAGGTACACCGGATGGACGTCAAGACAACATCTTGAATGGTGTAGTAGAAGAGGAAGTGTACGTGGAGCAGCCACTGGGATTTGAGACACATGACAGGCAAACTCATGTGTGCAAGTTGAAGAAAGCCTTGTACGGACTGAAGCAGGCACCCAACACTTGGTACGACAGGATGGACAGTTTCCTGATGAGCTTAGGCTTTACCAAGAGTAAAGCGGATTCCAACCTTTACTTCAAGGTTGAAGGCGGAAGTCCAGTGATACTTCTGCTATATGTACATGACCTGTTCCTGACAGGTGAAGATGAGCTCATTGCAGATGTGAAGAGGAGGCTTGCTGCAGAGTTCGAGATGAAGGATCTGGGGATGATGCATTATTTCTTAGGCATAGAGGTGTGGCAGAGTGTGGATGGAATCTTTCTTGGTCAAGGAAAGTATGCAGTAGAGATTTTGAAGATGGATTGCAAGGCTATGGCCACACCAATGGCATTGAACTTGAAGCTACTGTGTGATGCTTCATTAGAGACAGTTGATGCCACGATGTACGGTCAGATGATTGGTTCGTTGATGTATTTGACGAACACGAGACCAGACAGATGCTTTGCTGTGAACACCAATCAGATCCTGACAGATCTGAGACATGTTCACTTGATTGCTGCAAAGCATATATTGAGGTACCTGAAGGGTACAGTTGACTATGGGCTCAAGTATGAGGCGAATCAGAAGATTAACTTGCACGGTTATGTTGATTTAGATTGGGTTGGAAGTGCCATAGATAGAAAGAGCACTTCAAGATGCTACTTTAGTATGAGATCCGGTATGATCTCCTGGTTTAGCAGGAAGCAGTCATGCATGGAACTGAGTACAGCCGAAGCAGAGTATGTTGCAACTTGTTCGGCTAGTTGTGAGGTAGCATGGCTTCGGAAGCTACTGTCAGATTTGTTTGATCTGGAGTTAGAGGCAACTTGTATCTTCTGTGACAACTAGAGTTGCGTGAAGTTGTCTGAGAACCCGATGTTCCATGACAAGTCGAAGCACATTGAGATCAAGTACCACTATATCCGAGATATGGTACAGAGAAGAGCAATGAAGCTCCAGTATGTGGCGACAGACAAGCAAATAACCGATTTGTTGACCAAGCCGTTAGCCAGAGTGAAGTTCGAGTACTTCAGGGAGAAGCTTGGTGTTATCCAGATCAAGGTTCCTAAAAGGGAGTGATGAGACCGGAAGACGCAGATGCACTAGAGCCGATTCTCGCATGGTGGAAGACGTAGGTGGTCCTTGGGACGTAATGCACCTGGGGTGCTCCTGACTGTACTCCCATGTTGGAGAAGTCGAAGAGCTGGTTCTCGTATGGTGGTAGACGTAGGTGGTCCTTGGGACGTAATGCACCTGGGGTGCTCCTGACTGTTCTCCCATACTGGAGACACTGAGAGAGGTTCATCGGTCACAAGACACTTTGTGTGCGCCTAGGCAGGATCTCGCATGGTGGTAGACGTAGGTGGTCCTTGGGACGTAATGCACTTGGGGTGCTCTTGACTGTTCTCCCATGCTGGTAGACGATTGTTGACCGTTGAGAGATGTAATGCACCTGGGATGCTCCTGGGCTGTACCCAGTGGGTGGGAGACGCAGGTGGTCTGTTGGACGTGAGGTGTGCATCTGGGCTGTGCTCAGTGTGATGGTGAGATAATCTGGATACGATAAGATGATAGTAGGAGATGCAGGTGATTGCTGTGGCAATGTAATGTGTGGTCCTGGGCTTTACCTACTTGATGGCTTGCTCGTGGAGATGATGAAGACCTAGATGAGAGCTAGGCCTACATCCAACATGAAAAAGGGATGGCTTTGTAGAACTTCCTATGACGGATAGATTCGAGAGATGTCACTAATCAATGATTAACGGAATGAGGATTGCTGCAACAACGACGATGATGATCCAGTGTTGTTGATGATGTTCCACCATTGAAGATGATCCAGCGATGATGACGTTGTCCAGAATTGTGTCTAGGGTGATAATGACTGTGACGAGAGAATACCTTCCTAGTTAAGAGGGAGTGTTGTTGTAAATGTAACTTCGGAAGATATTCATTTGTATTTTATATTGATATTATTTTGTATTTTATTTGTACCTTCGATGGAGATGTTTTTCCTCCGTTCGGGGATGTCATTATTATGTTTTGTCATGCAAAGTCATTGAGGTAAAACCTCCATTGTAAGTCGGGGCATTAGATCCCCTAGAGTCAAATGTAAAAGGTATTATTGAGTCTCCCTAGAGAAGTCGGCCCTGTCAGTTTTAGTGAGGCCGACCTAGTTAAGTAAAAGGTCACTCCAAAAGTAAAGTATAAATAAAGAGCTTTTCTCTCTCATTTGGACACACTACTCACTCACACAAGTTCACATAGCAAGGGAGAGAAGACAAGTTCGCCGGAGGAGAAAGAGAGAAGTTGCAGAAGACATATATTTGGGTTTTCCATTTTTGCTTGATATTATATTAGTGACGATTCTATCTTTGAGGAAGTTGTGGGGTTTTCTCCTTTATGGTTTCCCTAAGAAAAACTAATGTGTCTATTGTGTTTTTCCTGTGCTTGTTATTCTTTCAGTTAAAGATCCTAGATAAATTGAATTAAAGTGCAAACTCTAACACAACATCCCGAATCTCTTCAAAATATCTATGGTGTATTTTCCTTGATCTAGGAAAATCTCCTTTTCCTTTGCCATACTTCTAATCCCAAGAAGTAATGCATCAATCCAAGATCCTTCATTTCGAACTCAGAGGCAAGTTTCTTCTTACACCATACGATAAGTTTCTTATTTTCAGTGAGAAACAGATCATCAACATAAAGGACCAAAATCAGTGGCTCATCATTCACAACCTTGTAGTAAAGCTTGGGGTCTGCATCACTCTGATGCAACTTTCACCCCATGGCTTAAGCAATAGCAATGATCGATCTGATGGAAGTATATCGAGCCACATGAGCAAATGTTTTATCACAATCGACTCCCTCTTTCTGAGAGAACCCTCTGGCAACAAATCTAGCCTTGTGTTTTTCAACACTCCCATCTGCTCCATGCAAAGTCTGTTGTGCCCATCTAGGCCTCTTTCGACCTACTGCAATATCTCTGGGAACATCAACTGGCTCAATTGGATCAATGTAATCGATGGGTTCATCCTCTTCTGCTAACTCCCTCTGAACTGTAGGGGGAGATGATCTCATCTCCTTTGGTTCTAGCATTTCCTCATCATTGATCTCCATGTTTGATCCTCTGCCTTTCCTGACAGCCATTTCTACTTCAAAGGACACATCCCTGCTAACTTCAATCTGTTTGGATCCTGGGATGTAGATTCTGTACGCCTTTGAAGACTCACTATATCCCACGAAAGTTCCCTTCTTCGTTCTCTTCTCCTTGGGCACATGTATGTAGACTGGACAGCCAAAGATTTAGAGGTGGCCCACTTCTGGTTTCACTCTTGTGAAAGTTTCTTCCGAGATCATTCTTCTATTCTGAGGGTCATACTCCTAGAAGCTTCCTGCTGAACATCAACAGAATTTATGTGTCCACCACTTGTTCATTGGAACAAGTCTCATCATCCTTCTCTTGTAGGCCATATCACATGGTCTTTTCCCTACAAGTCAAATCTCGAGTGATGATCAGTGGCATTGCATAATCAAATTTAACCGATGTCTATTTCAATGCAGTGACAATAGTTTACACATGCATCTTGGCGAATACTTTAGCACAACAATCATAAACATGTCTACTAAACACATCTGGGAACTATCTAGATGTCTGCTATCTCCACTAGAACATGCCATCAAGAGTGTGCACTACTCTAAGCATGCAGGAAGGAGATATCATCTAGTCTTGCCCCATCTCGTGTTCATGAAATGCATAACAAATACAACAAGAGCTTAAGTAAACTATATCAAATGCTCAATACATTTCTTGATAGATCTGCATATAATTTGATATATATAAGACCAAACAGATCTATGTAAGAAAGAAAACCAAATACTTATCTCTTATTGTTTTTGTGTGTGGGCTCCCACTGCCTTCTTCTGGGAACCATGAGAGACCTCTGTTCTGGCAGTCTGGATCTTCATATCCGATAGCAGGTTCCTCAATGTGAGTGTCACATTGATACTACTATGTTCAAATAGCTTCTTTATGATTTTGAACATCTTTCTAGCAGTTTTCTTTCTCGAGATTTGAGGAACCAAGTGGTCTCTAATTGAGTCCACCAAAATCCTTCTTGCTTTGGCATCATTCTTCCTCTAGCGAGATTTGTCTTCTTCGACTTCTGGTTCTAGGACCTTCTTATTGACAAATGGCAAGAGATCATTTTCTTCTAGTAAGAGAAGAACCCTAGACTTCCAAGAGATGAAGTTGGAAGCCCCTTCCAGACAATCTTCAACCTTCATTCCAATCATCCTGACTGCAAATCTGAAGCAGAAACCCGAGCAGGAGCTAGATCAAAAATGAAAGTTGGATTCTTGAAAAACTGACTCCACAGGGAGATGCGCCCTAGCAAGGTGAGTTGAGAAAAGTTGGCTAGAGCCAAAACTATGGAGGAAGTAGGTAAAAAACTGAAACCCTAATTTCTGCTGTAGTTGCAGAATTATGTCAAAAATTGAAAATTCTCAGAATTGAATTTTGCCTTCACCAAAAGATGCACCCCCCTTGGAGCGAAATTCCCAAGGCTCTTTTTCCGCCAAAATGTTGAGTGAAGGCCTTGAAAGATGAAACCCTAGTTCCAACAATGGCTTCTTCTAGTACCGCTCTGAAACCATGTTAGTGTTTTATACAATTATAGCATAATAATTCAATTGCATAAATTCAATAGGATCACTAGAAGAAAGACAACACAGAAACAAGAACACGAGAATTTATCCTGGAAAACCCAATCGGGAGAAAACCCAGCAACCTTCGTATAGAGATGAATAATTCCGAGAACAAAGTACAATGATGAGAGAGAAAATATGGAAATGCTTTCCATGTAGAAACCCCAAAAATGTCTTCTCCTAGCTGCAGGTGCGAATCTCTCTCCAAGTGATGCGAACTTCTTTTGAGTGGATGAGGTCATAAATGAGGCATACGACCTCTCTATTTATACACATGCAAAACTGACTTTTTCCCAAACTGGGCCGACCTTATTGGGGCAGTTCTGCCCATTGTTTGGGGCAGAATGCCCACTGTTTTGTGGCAGTTTACCCATTGGGCCGACTTGTCTAACTGTCGGGGGAATATAAAAATACATTTAATAATCATTTTCTTTACTTAATTTTCTCCCCATGGTTTACATTGATTCTTTCAATGGTTTACATGATTAATTACATCAAGATCAACTCTTGTAGGAGGTACAAATAATTACAATAAAATATAATAAGAATATCTTATGAAGTTGCACAAAATCCAATTGTAAAGAGTACTAAAAATAAACACATATATGGAAGAGGATGGTAAGAGATGAGTCTAACTAATTTGCACTGGAAATAGAAGTGGAGGAGGGCCTATCTTTATCTTTATCAATCACTGCAAATGAACTAATGCAGAGTCTAAGAATGTGACGCTAGACAGAGGGTGGTGAGCCTCAACAAGACTATGGTTATGATATTTAATGTGTGCAAGTTCTGTTTGTTAGATTATTGGTTTTTCTTCAGTGAGATTGAGGTGACCACAACATATACCTACTTGAATTTTAGTTCATAAGCTCAAGGCCCATCTCCATACTCAAGTGTCGTTGCTTGGAAAACATTTTTAGGATATCTCTTCTAAAATGCAACTCTTTGACTTGATTATTAGGTCTATTGTGCTTTATGGCTTTGAGATATGTGGGCCTAGCTTACTTCCACCTGACTAGGCTAAGGTTGAGAGAGTCCAAACTCCAATCACTTATGTTTCAATGCATGAGTCACTGTGAATGAACAGTCCCCTAGGCCATTATTTGTCCAGAGTTTCGCACCCATCCCTTTTGCCTTGAGACTATTCTCAGATTTGTCTTCTTCCTTTTAGGATTTGGAATCTGGGACAGTCAACCTCGAGGAGAACTACCCCTTCTCAAGTCTTTGTCCATCAGAGGTGATTGCTTTTGTGGGCCTTTTTGGGTGGAGGCGATTGTATTGGGGTTTTTAGCACAATTGTGAGCAAAATTCATCTATTAGCAAGTTTCTAAGCTATGACAAACAAATGAAAGTGTGTTGGACCAGCACATGGATAAATACATCAACCTATAAGTAGCATGAATGCATTTGAAGCATTAAATCATGGATTCAACAACAACGTATCATTCAAATAGTGGGTTTTTTGGGGGAACAAACAATACTCAATTTGTTATCCAGTGGAAAGGCAATAAAACATGAAATATATCACCTGATGAGAGTTGCTGGCGGCAGTTGGGTTCCAAATCTCTGCTTGGGAAGATCTTTAATCCTTTGTGTATGCTCAATCTCTAACTCTGGTGAATGTGGGCAGCATGTCTCCTTGTGGATGGCCACTTTGAAGGGCAAACAAGCAAACAAGAGGGCAAGAATGCAAGAAATAAAAAGATGAAATTCATAATTCCAATCTCATTCCTTCAGCATAACTCTACATTGTACAATGAATTGCCCCTTCATAATGCATGCTAGCAGATTTGGATCTCTTTCAAGAACTAGTTCATGTGTGAACTCTCTTCCTCCATTAGCTAGATTCCATGTTGTAGATGAGTATTTGAGGCAATCTAAGGGATGAAATAGGCCCGATGAGAAATCCTCTTTCTTCCATATGTACCCCCATGCTGTTTTAGCAGTTTGTGTGCATTAACCGCATAAAGACTGTTTTTTCGACTTCCCACAAGTCGTGCGATCTTGAAGGATCTTTCATGCAACTAGTGCAAAATTGCGAATAATAAATGAACAAGTCGTGCAACTTTGAAACATAGATGAAAAATGTCCAAAAAATAAGTGACATCATGGTTTTTTGCAATATAAAATCTCAAATGAAAAATCTACCCGAGAAAATCGCGAAATTTTGGAAAAAATTGACACAGGGAAAAATTGGGAAAAAATCGGCAGGCAGATTTTGACCCTGTTAAAGTGTTGATTTTAATTTTAATTCAACTTTTTTCTCATCGCAATCAATTTTTTTTTAGTGGGGCAGGGATCAAGGTCATTGTGGAGATAATTTTAATAATGTATTTGATTGCATTTCAAGACATTTATGAACTATCTTGTTTATCGCTAGAATCTTACAAAGTCTTGGACAAACAGGGTATGTAGTTTCTTATTCATTCAAAAGGAAATGAAAGTTTTAAATTATATAGTGAAGGCAGGCTAACAACAAGGGCTTATAAAATAACAGTTTTATGTTGATGCAAGTGATTAGTGTAAAGCGACATTTCATTTGTATGTGTAGCATTTGGTACAATGAGGATTTAAAGTTTGATTGGAGGGTAGTATTGGGGGTATTGAATTAGTAAGTATTGAAACATGTATATATCCTAGAACACCATCTATGTCTATAAAACCTTAGAGACATAGCTTCACTTATTATCTTGCACATTTTGAGTGACCAACAACTTCACCTTTTGCAATACTACTACTCAAGAAGAAGACACAAAACATTAGCATATATGTATTAATTTAGATTGCAATTGCCTCATGTTTGTATTCATGGCATGGCTCATATGCTTCCAACATAAGCCTTGAGAAACACAAAGGGCTTATGAACATAGCTAAGAGGACAAACCTTTTCAATTATTGGACTGTGGACTATACACCTATTTGGATTCCTCTCTC
Organism: Larix kaempferi; assembly: GCA_027924585.1. Classification (NCBI taxonomy): domain Eukaryota; kingdom Viridiplantae; phylum Streptophyta; class Pinopsida; order Pinales; family Pinaceae; genus Larix; species Larix kaempferi. The sequence continues at coordinate 14,165,194 of BSBM01000099.1, forward strand.
TTATTCATCCTACACAAATGCCTTGTGGTACACCATTGTTTTGACTCATGATGATAAGATACATTTATAAATTTGATGTCATATTGTATTGGTTGTGCACTTTTGAGTCCTTGATTGGATAGCAATCATGGTTCAAGATTGAGTATTGACTTTGATGGATCATTTTTTATTTGGCATCCACTATATGATATATGTATGGATGTTTTCCCCAAGGCTGTTGGGAGCGGTCAGCGGGGGCGAAGAGTGAAATTTTCAAAAGCTTCCATTTTGGGAGTGTTTTTTTATATAATACATATTTCAATATATTTTGATGCATAGATATTAAAAAAAACATGTAGAAAGCCAAATTAGCTATAGAAAACATGAAAAAATAGATCTAACTATTGGATTAATGATGATCATTAAATCATTAACCATTTAGTACACATATAACATCAATCAGCTAGCAATATAACTTATAACATTGTCATCATTTGTCATCAACAAACTCTAACAAATAACATCAACCACAAAAAGAAACAGAACATCATATTCATTACCAGAATTTTGTAAGAGATGTAATCAACAATTCAAAGTTCAAAGGTAGGTTTAAACTTCAAACTTCAAATTGACCATCAAGAACATACCTAACCTATGCCCAAAACTGACCATCAATAATAGTGTCCTCCACCTCCTGAAATTCACGTCTATCAGATGTCGATGCAACTGTCTTTAAAACCCTGCCATGAATCACATGAGACCATACTAGCCAATGCCTCTTTTACTTCAAAAGGATAGTGTCCTCCACCTCCTGAAATTATGTCTATCAGATGTTGATGCAACTGTGTCTTTAAAACCCTGCTATGAATCACTTGAGGCCATACTAGCCAATGCCTCTCTTACTTCAAAAGGTGCCTGAAGGTGAGGTAGTAGGTAGCAAATCTGGACTTTGCAATCTTAAGTAGCTTCAACCTAGAGTGATTGCAAAAAATGTGATGGGCCATGCTATAAGAAATTATCGGATTTGTCGGCGAAAATGTCGGCAGACATCGGCAAACTTAAAAAAATACAAAAATATTCATTTTTTTTCAATTTTCTAAACATCTAAAGCAACAAGAACATCAAATAAACACATTTCCACATGCATATGGAAAGAAAACTGATATAGAAGATGTATAAGATGTATTGCTAGACATCACACATAAAAAATGAATCGTGTCCTTCATTTTTTTTCAATTTTCTAAACATCTAAAGCAACCATCAATGTGTTTAAATCTTGATGATGCAATAAGAGTTGACATCGAGTATGGGAGAAACGATTGAGTCAAAGAGCAATGATGACTCTCTATGCTTGTTCTAGGGCCGACCATCAATAATGTGAATGGGGACCAAGGTATGAAAAAGCTTGTAAACCAACCCCCAGAATAAATGAGTTGATGTTGATGGGGGGAGTTCGCTGGAGATAGGGATTTTTCGAATCCTTCTTAAAACCAACATGAGTAAGGGATCGACAAGTAACACATGTAACTGATTGACACTTTGATATATGTGGATGAGTTGGCCAATGAGGAGGAGATTCAGGACTTCCATTGGATAGAATGCAAATGAAGGTTGATGTGGGAAACAACCATAAGCTAAATTTACATAACACGACCAGGTGCTGAGTTGTCAAGAATCGAAGGTGATTAATGGAAAAGGTGTAGTGGGGAGCATGCAGATGAAGGCAAACTTATGACATCAGGAGACTCAAGGATCAGGATGACAAGTCCAAGAGATGGTAGGTGCAAGTCTCGAGAACCACATCAATGAAGTTGACTGTGTGGGATGAGTGGGATGCAACAGACCAATATATTTTGTATAGAAAAACAAACAAGGGTGACTCAGTATGAATACTTTGAACAAGGGCGACAAGGATTGAAACACAGCAACCATTGATACTTCTTTGTTTTTGGTTTTTTGAATATTTTATTGATGTTTTTGTATTATTCTTTTACTAAGAATCAAAGATTTAATGTTAAAAACCACTAATTAAAGTGCAAAAACAGTAGGTACAGCAGGCTGTAAATCACTGTTTTTGATGCTGTTAAATACTAAATGAATGCTGTTTTTATATATTTTTTGTTTCTAATGCTTTTCTAATGTACGCAAATCGAGAAAGATGTATAGTTTATCTCTCTCTTTCTGCACCAAAAGGTCAATAAACAACAAGATAAGCTTGCTGTAATTTGACAGAAAACCTAAGGACAGCGAACAAAAAATGCCTAATCTAGATGCTTTATATGCCTAGGATGAACGCAAATCCAGGAATTTAATAGGTTTGCTTTTCTGAATGATTTAGTAACAAGTAAATTAATCAAGTGCCTGATGGAGTTGTATTATGAATGAAAGAAAAGCGAACAGGATGATTGAGAAGTCATACTGCTTAGATTCTATCAAGAATTCAAATAAGTTCCTAAGAGGTGTAGAAGTTCTTATACACGAACCATATGAACTAGTTTCCAAAAAAATCATTGATTATTATATATTCATTATTTACCAAGGGTTGCAAGGGTTGTTCATTGATAAGTGTTTATTGACAGGTAGGAACACACCAATAACTCTCCAAGAATACTCTTCTACTTCAGATCAATGTTGCACGACTCGGACTCGGCAAATACTCGGCTGGCATATGACTCGTGGACTCGGGAAAAACTCAGGAAAGACTCGGGATAGACTCGGCAAATAGGAAAAAAATAAAAATATTGTACATTTTGGGTACAAAAAGAGATTAAAAACATTTCCGATCCATATAAGCTGTAAAACTACAATTTATACCTACAATTTAAACAATAATTCATAACATTGTCTCATTATTCATAAACTATCACTATACTATATAACACAATCAATTTTAAAATAAATAAAATTAAAAAATAAATATATAAAATATATAACAAAAAAAATATATAAAAAAACAAAATAAAAAATAAAAAATATATAACAAAAAATTAATAAATATTAATTTAAAACATATAACATAAATACAAATTTAAAATAAAAAATATTACAAATTAAATAAAATCAAAATAAAAAATTTATAAAAAAATATAAATAAACAAAACTATATAACAAAAACTATATAATAAAAAATATAAATAAAAAATTACATATATAAATTTTTAATATATATTATATATAAAATATAAAAATTATATAACATAAAATATGAATAAAAAAAAGTTTTTTTTTAAAACTATTCAACTTAAAAAAAACAAAACTATATAATAAATAAACTAAAAAATAATTTTAAAACTTTCAAGTTGAAAGTATAAATAAAAAAACTATATAATAATTTAATAAAAGTTTTTATTATAAAACACATATGACATAAAGCAGCCTGTCGAACGTCGTAGAACAGTAGCCCGGTAGAACAACAGCCCGTCAAACGCCGTAGAACAATAGCCCGCTATCGAAGAGCAGCCCGAACGCCGTCGAACAGCAGCCCGTCGAACGTCGTTGAACTGAGACCGAAACTGAACGGTACTGAGACCAAACTAAACCCCACATTGAACTGAACCCGATACTGGAACTGAGAACGAACGTCGAAGACATAATTGAGACCGGAACTGAACATAGACCGAAATTGAACCCGACAAATTGATCTTCATCAACAGAACCTTCGCGCGAGTCTGAGACCGAGTTCCACGATTCCACCGAGTGCTTGCCGGTTCCAGCGAGTGGGGCGAGTCCACGAGTCCTCTGCCGAGTCTCTGCCGGTTACGCGGTGTGGGAGCTCGCTCGGGGAGACTTGCGAGTACTCGCGAGTCCCCAACGAGTGGTGCTTCACTGCTTCAGATGGGACAGATACGATTACGGTGCTACACATGTGCTCTATGCTAGCTCTCAATCACATACTCTCGAGAAAGAATGTTGGAAATGTTGAAAGGGTACAAAGCACTAAATAACCCTTTCCATTGCATGCCCTCTGAAAATAGTCCAAGAGAACTCCAGCATTGAGCACTCCAAAAATAATTATTTCATGCATGTGATCATCTCTCCTCCAAGAATTCATCCTCCATCCAGGAAAAGCAACCTGCAATGCAAAGCATCAATTTTGCCATAAATATCATCATCTAGTTAAAGTGATCCACCTTCATGAGACATAGATGGGACATGCTAATAATGGCTCAAAGAGAGTGACCTCTCTCAAAAAATAATCCTTGCCAATTCCACCATTATTGAAGTACCAAATATGTCATAAAACCTCCTCTTCTAGAGTGTACCACTCTCTAACATGGCTGATTTCCTTTTTAAATTAAATCATGCATGCTAAAACTAGGGCACAATGAATTGTCCAAAAAACAACTTGCATGCAAACTCAATAATAGAAATGGGGTGCACTTTTCTAGAGAGGGAATCTTCCAAGAATAAATGCATGCATGGTGTTACCGTTCAAACTAGCAGGGTAGGCTTGCAAGTGAAAGGCAATCACATAAGAGACTTGCACTGCTGTCACCTTTGTCCAATCTCCTAACTTCTTCGAGATCCAATGTTGTCCCAGGGGGAGAGTCCTTTAATGTACCTGACAAGTAGATGCCAAATTCCTTCCAAACACCTTGAAGCATAGATCAGTGCCTCTAATGGAGTCAAACAAAGAGAAATAGAGAGAGTTAGGATGGTGCTTGTATAGTAGTTCTAACAGTTTCGCAGGTCTATTTAGGGTTTAAAAGACAGGTCAAGGATTTCATGCCCGAAATTTTAGGGCCGAAAGTTTAGGTCGGCGAGAATTTAGGGCTAAAATTTTAAAGCCGCGAAAATTTGGGGCCGAGGTTTTAGAGCCGAGATTTTAGTGCCTTGAGAATTTAGGGGCGAGATTTTAGGGCTGCAATTTTAGGGAGGCCAAAAAATAAATTATTATTTTTATTTTTTATTTTTAGGATTTTCGTTATAAAATTGCAGACCTAATTCTAACCCTAATTCTACCATGAAAGTGCAAAATTACAGATGAAAATGCAAGTTTAACCTAGCAATAATATTTACAAAAATTCAAACTAGGGTTTGATGTAGAGAAAATTGACAAACTTAGGGTTTTAATGGATGTTACCCCAAACCCTAGTCTCAGAGGAAGGTGACAAGGCTTCCTCTTGGAGGTAATTCTCCTTGCTATTAGGTTAGGGCTTCTTGAAACAACCTCTAGGGTTGGTTTCAAGAGTCTAAACTAGGGCAAAGTTGGAGCTCCAAGGCCAAACTTTGTAAAAACCTCCTTTTGGGAGCGTTTTTAGTATGCAACGAGGATAAAATAGTAGACAAACGTCTTATTCAATGAGAATGCAGCCCTATGGCTACCATTGAATCATTCAAGATGCAAAATTGACTTACCATTCATCAAGCAAACCTTAAAAATGTAAAAGACTTACTTGAGCATGAGTTATTACAACCATTCTAGCATCCACAAAGCATTAGCAAGACAAAGAAAGCATCCAACTTCATCCAAGAGCAAGAAGAATCAACCCTCCAAGAGGTGCACATCACTTCATAAGGCCCTTCTAGGGTAAAAGAGTAGTATAATGAATTTTATCCCCTAAGTTGTGTGTAAAAATGAAGTGAGAAGATTGTATTTATATGATCTCACACTCACTTTTTACAAAATAACCAAGCCTACATGCTTTAAAATTAAAACATGTCAACTTAAAATTATAACATAAAATAATATAAAATAATCAAATCTGTGGGTAACTTGGGGCATTTTCCCCAGAGTTCACCCAAAAGTGACTAAAATGACTGAAAATGAGCAAAATACTCCAAATTGAAGATTGGAGTAGGCAGGGGGGGACATCATGCCCCATCTAACCCCAACAGTAGTGAAAATCCCTTAACGCCTCCCCCTAATCAAGCAATGTAGGCCTGGAAGAAGGATGACGTCATAATCAAAGACAGTTAAAGAGAGAGGGCGCTACTGAACTGGAGTACCAGGAGGATGTGGATGGTGGCCTGAAGGAGAGGCATGAGCCTCAGTGTTGATGAAAGAGCCACCAGAATGATAGAACAAGGTGGGGGTCATGTGATCCAGTGACCCACCCCTGGAAGCCCCAGACACCAACCTCAGGGTTTCAAGCCCTTTCATGAGGCAGTCAGCAATGCCACTAAGCCATAGGACTCCCAGGAGAGGGACCAAAGGATCTGGCCATAACCTCTAGTCAGAAAATGATGCATAACACCCCTCCTGGTCAAGAAAAAAAATGACCCTCTCTCCCTGGGGCACATTTGAAGGTGCGTTGGTAATGGTACCATGTAACATTGGCTCCAACTACGGGATGAGTACTCCTCCTGTGGGTGCTCGAGAATCCATGAATCATCTGGGTACTTGTCGACCTACACACACATCAAATAGCCAGGGACATCAAAATGCCATGAGGCAAACACTTCCGTCTTGCCTTACTCATCATGAAAATATGAAAATAAACTGAATGAACAAGCGACTAACCTATGTAGACATGAAGAACTTCAAATGCAATGCATGGGTAACAGTATATGCCTGACTCGAGTGAACTAACCCTGCCTATGCTGAACATAAGAATCAGGAAGGGTTAAGTGAAATCATACCACCAATGTAACCATTTAAGTAAGCAATTCATACCTAATCCCTCACCTTTGTCTTTAGAATGAATCCATGATAAGATCTCATCAATCACAAAGCAAATACGTACCAAGGTCTTCATTAGGATAGGAGATGAAGGCTGGGTGACTACGGGGGCTTGGAAGCTTTGATATTGTTGCCATGGAGAATGATTGCTTTCACAAGATCCATTTATCCAGGCTTCCACAGGGCTCAAGTATGGAACATCTTCATCATACATCTGTATTGAGAAAAAAATTTGGATGAAATCGGTTGGCTTATTTTGAACTCGGGAAGCCATTATTATCGATGGACCTTGCAAATCTTCATATGCCAGCTGCAACCTGTCCTTGCACCTACTTAAACATTTCTTTAGAGACACAAGCATATTGATTATCTTTATAGTAACCATGTTAGTACCCCCAATAATCTTTAAAACTTTGAAATTGTCAGCCACATAATCTATGCCTTCACATTTCAAGCGAAAAGATAAACAATAGAAATCCTGACAATGTGAGAAGAATGTCATACCTGTCCACATACCTGTATTGGTTTTACTGAAATGTATCGTTGAAAACTTACCGATACTGGACAAAAAGGGCCGAACACTTCTTGTAGAATGTTGTTGGTTAGGGCACACCATGGACTGGGAGACAATGGAAAAATGCTGCATATGTCCATTGACAACAGACACCACATCTTGCACTACTGCATCATTGAGCAAAGCAAAAGGGTTGATCTATTCTTCATTGATGGCAGAGTAGCTTCTTCACCCACACATGTACTCGGGAGAGGGTCTACCATGATGCTACAAGGTCTTGAAGAATCGTACATTGGTGGACCAAGGAACTTCCAATAATTGTTGTTTTCCATAAACCTGTAATTTCTTCCAAGAGAGCCAAAATATCATAAGAAACCGTAACCTGAGGACATGGAGAATTTACCATTTCTGTATATTCTTCAGTTTCTTCAATTAAGGCTTCTTCCTCTTCATCTTCAGGAATCACTTCATATCCGGTCATAAGGGCCATTACGTCATTTACTCGGTCCTGAATAATGGTTTCTTCAAGTAAACCTTCCGATGTTTCTTCAAGTAAACCTTCATCTCATCCTTGAAATCAAGTCGTGGGCTTAGATCAGATGTCCAGGTCGTGGGTGCAAACATGCTCAAATCGTACGCAGGTCCTCAGGTCACGGGCATGCTCTTCTCCAGTCACGTGCCCAGGTCGTGGGTGCGAGCATGTTGAGGTCATGGGCATGCACAACTCGGGGACGTATAGAGAACACACCATTTCTTCCTTTTAATGGTTCAATCAATTGGGCATCGATCTTAGAAAGAAATTATGTAACGGTGACAATCCTGACATTCCATGTCCTTAAGTCATGGGGGTGCTCAGGTTCTCAATGCTCTCACGCAAAATTTGAATTGCATGCTTATGACCCTCCACAAGACAGGCGTCACAACCTACAAAACCCAAGATAAAGTGATTCCTTGTGGGATCTGAGTCACGTCCTTGAGAGTTCAATAGCAGGGTAAATAGAGCAAGCATCTAGTGACAACGGGTATGTGAAGGTTGGACAATAAATCCACCCCCAACTCTATGAAATGCTCTACATAAAGGGGCATCTTTTGGCATAAGCCACCTGGTGGGTTTGTCAATGTGATCTATGTGTACTACCTATAAATGTCATCCTAAGTGATCCTATTCAACTCCTACTTAGTAGGTAGGATCTGGACAAGTGCATTGACTGAATATCTAAATGAGGGGACTCCTACTTGGTAGGTAGGATCTGGCCAAGTGCATAGAGTGAATATCTAAGCGGGGGGAGATGGTCTATCAAGATACCCACAGATGCCATAAGTTCTAAAACTCCTGCAAACTAGCCACAACCCACCCAAGGGGACTAAAGCTAGGTATGGGTACTTTTTTCGACCGCCACCCAGTCTGCATGGAGGAATGAAATCAGGTTGAAAATGGTCTCAAGGTAAGGAGGTAAGCACCAAACTCGGTAAGGATGATAGGCGTGGGGACTATCCCTTTGCATTTGATAAAACATACACAACAGAAGATTTGTGCCCTCTTAGCAATGACCCAATTAGACACTAAGAAACAAGACCCCCAAACATCTAAACCATAGAGAAGTGTGCCCTACTTGGACTTAATCCATATGTTTCTTGAAGAAGGCTCAACGTGTTCTATTTCAGAGTAACTTGCACATCAAGCAAGTCTATTTTGTAGGTTGAATTCTACTCCAAGCAATCTATCATTAACTAGGGTGCCTTCTTTGAGGAGGCTCCATTCTCTCCTTATTTGGATTCCATCTTATCTATTAGATGTATGATGATGAGTCTTCTCTACTTAAGGGAATGTCTTTGACTTCTATTTTCATCTTGGGGTGGCTTCTACTCCAATCTATCATCTATTTTCAAGGTCGCCTCGTCTCCAAGAATGCTTCTATTTAGGATTGCTCGTGTGCTAAGCAAGCATCTATTTGAGGCTTGGAGAAATAGAATCTACCTTATGACCAAGGATGTGATATTTAATTCCTTTACACCTACCTTAGGTCAGGGAATTTCACTTTCTTCCCTCACAATGGGGGAGCTAGTGTGGTTGATTACGTCCTAGCCAACTAGGATCTCCTTGCTTACATCCAGTTCCTCTTAGTATACCCCCTCCTTACAGAAATCCACTCTCTCCTCACCTTCTCCCTCTCTACATCCCCCCACCCCCTCCATCCTCCCTCACCACCTTCCTTTTTGATAGAGATTATGCAAACTCCTACATCACCCGCCTTAAGGAGTTGCTCCCCCCTGTTTCCCACTTCAAGTCAATGGACACGCCCTCAGCTAAATACAAGATACTCCTCATGGTCCTTGAGGAGGATGCCCTTGATTCCTATCCCCACTCTACTTGTCCACACACCCATAAGCCCACTCCTGGCACCTTCCCCATGAACCGCTGGTTCAACAAAGAATGCAAATCCCTCCATAAGCTTCTTTGTTTCACCCTCACACGTGATGCCACATCCTCCCTCCACCTCCACAAAACCTATTGTAAACTCCATCTCAAAAAGTGAAAGTTCCTCTCCTGGAAGAGACATGAACTTTGCGTGGCCCTTTGCCACTCCCTAAAAGACTTATGGCGTGCTCTTTTACCTAAACATTGTGCCATCCCACTAGACCTAAACCCCCATGCCATGTTCTCCCACACAACCTCCCTTTACGACATTCTCGAACAACCCCCCAACGACATCCCCTGCCCCCCCCTCATGCCACGTTTTCTTGGAGCAGGACATTAGGAGAGCAACTAGAGTTATGAGCACCAACAGAGCAGTAGACGAGGAAGGCCTCCAGGCCAAATTCCTTAAGCATGGCATCCGATCTCTTGACTCGCATATTGCTGATTTATTTAACCATGTGGTATGTTTTGGTTTCCCCCACTCTTGGACCAAACACATCATTCATCCTATTCACAAATTAGGGAATAGTTCAGAGTCAAACAACTATCAAACTATCATGGCGGGACATACATTCTCCAAGCTTTATGCCACAGTCTTGCATCAGTGGCTGTTGGATGTGCTGGAGAGTCGACATCTCAGGGCTAGAGGGCAGGCCGACTTTTGATCGGAGTACCAAATGATCGATCACATCTTCACACAATGAGCTCATTGAAAAGGATCGCCATCACTATTCGAAAGTTTACAACGACTTTGTAGACATTCGGGAAATCATTTGACATAGTACTGAGGGATGCCTTATTCCAAAGACTTAGCAACATTGGCATATCTGAGACCCTACTAATAGCCATCATGAGATCGTACGAGTCGGTTTTGGGATGCCTCAGGATGACACACAACCTTTTTGACTTCATTCATAGTACCATCGGGGTAAAACAGGGTTGTCCCCTCTCGCCAAGCCTCTTCGAGATCTATATTGATGAGTTGGAGTCTTTTCTCCATGAGCACATCCAGGAGTGAGAAGGCTGCTTTCTCCATTAGGTATTGATCTCCTTGCTTCTTTTTGTTGATGACGTGATCTTGTTGGCCTCTACTCTTGAGGGTCTATAGAGACAAATTGATGCCCTGGCTAGTCTTTGTGATCATCGACAGTTGACAATCAACTTGGGTAAAACCAAGGTTATGATATTCAATGCATCGAAGAGCTTCCTCGCAAACTCACATTTTTACTTCTGGGGAGAAGAGATTGAAATCACCACAACTTACACCTACCCGGGGGTCCAATTCATGGGACCTTGCTTTGGTATGAGGCATGCCCTCTAGCCTTGGCTCAGTAAAGGGTTTGGTTCCCTATCCCTCATCGATAAACAATACTTTTAGGGTCAATTTCAAGACATCTCGTCCAAATTCTACCTCATGGACGCGATTAGCGAACCCACAATACTCTATGGATCTGAGATCTGGGGATTGAGCTTGTTACAAACAGATTGGGCTCAGATGGAGAGAGTTCAGACCTTGCTTCTCAGGCGCATCATCTGATGCAATCGTATAGTTCCGAAGCTCATTATTCATGTAAAGTTTGGTGTCAAACATTTTTTCCAAGAGGCTATCTTTCGCATGGTCTCTTTCTGACATAGAGTCAGATCTTTCTGACATAGAGTCAAATCTTTCTGTCTCTACCACTGGGAGAGAGCGGTACACTTACCTCACACTTTGCTCCTCAAAGGCCCTTGCCTCAGACAACCCCACATGCCGTGCACAAGGTAGGTTTGCAGAGGTGTCTCAGTTTCTCTAGTTGGTGACCATCTCCCCAGGGCAACTTCCCCCCTTCATGTACTCCTTAGATGTGTCGAACCATCTCATGCCGACTAAACAGATACTAAACTGGGACATCAGAGAGAGCATATATAGATTGTACATTCAGGTCACTTAGACCTCACCTCCGACAAGGCCGGGCCCGAAGATGTCGTTCTACTTAGAGCACTTTTTGGAGTTGCAGAGTGGTATCATTGCCCGCTCCTCATGCACATATAGACATTGGATGCATTTGCTCAGGATCCCTCTGGGACAGCTCTGAGTTGTTCTCATCAACTTCGGGTAGAGACAGATCACCATATCCTCTGATCTGATAGGATCTATCAAGTGTGCCACACATAGGTGCTGGAGACAGATATGCACCTCATTTTTAGGTGCCCGTTCATACTATGCGATTAGAGGACATTACTACTTCCTATATAGGGACTACTTTCTTCCAGTATCAGGACTAGAGATGCCTAGCTCTCTTCATTAGGGAGATATTCAGCTACAAATCTCAACTCTTATACACCCCACCCCACCTTGGGACGACTAGGAGGATCACCTCATACTATATGTCAGATCGGATCAACATGTGTCAGGTAGAGTTCCAGAATACTTTAGATAGTAGAGTGGTGAGACCTCAGGTCTCCCCTCAGCCTCCCCCCCCGGGAGATAGATAGATATCGTCGAGGCTGGTTTGGAGGTGCTGGACCATACATCTAGTCACACATCTTCATAGTGGCAGAGGGATCAACTCCAGACGAATTCAAAATAGGGCGCCCCTTGCTTATCACATTGCCTCCCAGTCCTAGTTGAGTAGCCAAAGATCTATTTAGAGCTTTTTCCCTTTGACCTTAGATGGTAGGAGAATGCTTCCTTGCTTCTACATCCCCCTAGGGTCATATATATGGATCCCACTATGGTACCTTAGGACTCCGACAACGAGTCAGTGCCCCGGTCGTCCCCATCAACCTCGATCATCATACCCAGGAGACCTTGACATCACTAACCTCATCCCTCTCTCTCTCTCTCGCTCGCTCTCTCTCTCTCTCTCGCTTCCCCTCCCTTCCTCCCTTATTGACTGATATTGAGTTGTCTAGTTTAGTCTGGGACACTCACATTGTGCTACAACACCTATGATATTGTTATACATTTAACCTTTGGTGTTGGATAGGCCTTATGGTTAGATTAGTCAGTTACTTATCTAGGCAGTACTTTGACTTCATGTGTCTTTATTTATCTTGCTTTCACCATTCTCCAGGAGTTGCTTTCACACTCCCACATTGTACTCTTATTGGATGTATCCTCTAGTCCCATTGACTTACTTTTGTGGTTGTCCCATTGACCTACTTTTTTGGTCATTCAGTGGACACTAATACAATTATCTTATCTTATCTTATCACAGGCTTGAGGTGGCGATAGATGACCAGATTGACTAATCAGACAAGATTTTCTAGCTATGCCATCTTTAGGAGGTTGACACGAAGGCAATTCATTTTTCATTGCCCCCTCTTCTATGAGATCCGAGGGCAATCTCACTACCTTTTTCGGGAATAGTGACCACTTTCTAGTTTCTTCAAGTACATGATTAGCATGGCTTCTCTCTTTACATGTGGGAGGTGCTTAGGCTCTAGTCACATACTTTCTAGCCACACCTGTAGATCAACATCTAATCCTCCTTCTCGGTGCTCTCCTCTACCAAAGGTACCAAGACATATATCATTAGTAGTACGACTCTTAGCTCAAGATCAGTGCAAGTCCAAGGGATACCACCACCTTTTCAATGACCCCAGTGACATGGTTGTTCCAGACACCGCACTAGCAACTAGGAGAGACTTCCCAGGCTTCAACGGTGGGAGACATTGTCTACAAAGAAACACAGTGCATAGTCTAGATTATCTTCTCTTTCCTCTTCTAGAGAATGTTCTATTCAAAGGTTCCTCCATTTGGCCTTGGATTTTAGGAGAGTAGTTACAAGTGGAGCCTAATTAGCTCTCACTCTTTGTATTTTGGATTGTGCGTCCATGTCTCCCAAATCTACTTTTAGCTTCCAGAGCTTTGTTTAGATCATAGGTTAAGGAAATGCCTCATCTTATTTCTCTTATTTTTTGCATCTTGCTTTATATAGTAGTTGGTCTTACGCTTGTTATATTTCATACATTCATAGCATAATAATTCAAATGCATAAACAAGATCACTAGAAGAAAGACAAAGCACAAAAAAATAACACAGAGTTTATCCTGGGAAACCCAATTGGGAAAAACCCAGCAACCTTCGTAAGAGATGATAATCCCGAGATCAAAGTACAAAGATAAAGGAGAAAATGTGAAAATGCTTTCCACAAGTAGAAACCCCAAAACAACTTCCTTCTCCAGCTTGTGTGAACTTCTTCTCTCTCCCAAGTGATGTGCAATTGTGAAGTGAGTGAATGATCTAATGAGGTGCACTTTACCTCTTATTTATACAAGTGCAAACATGAAAAAATCCCTAACTGGGTCGACTTCACCTGGGGGCAATTCATAATTTTAATTTTAATATTTTTCTTTTGCTTGTTTGCACCGCAAGGTTTACATTGATTCTTTCATGTGTTTACATAAGTAATTACATCAGGTTCATCTCCCTTAGGAGGTACAATCAAGTACAATGAAAGTACAATAAAATACAATGAATAATATCTTCTGAAGTTGCACAAAATCCAGCACTCCCTCTCAATGAGAAAGGTATTCTTCGGTCTTCATCCGCATCATGATCATCTGGATTTCATCTTGTACATCCATGCTGTCTCCATCATCTCTATACATACTCAAAGGTTGTCCACACAGTCTCAGTGCATCATCTTCACCAGTCCTTAGGTGAGTCCAGGAGAATTACTCAATCCTAGATCCAAGAGAATCACTCTGTTATCACCTATTTTGTACAAATAGTTGAACTTCCGATGAGCCGCCAGTTTATCAGAACATGATTCATGTTCATCATCAGCATTCAGAAGTTCAGAGGTCAATTTCAGGGCAATTTTGCCCCTTTTGTAATAACTGCATGTTCATACCCCCATGGGGAATTTGTAAAAGTTGGTCTAAACGGGGTCCTTTTATAAAAGACTCGGCTATCCGTAGGTTTAGCCATTTGGGGGATACTCTAGAGTGTTTTTTCCTTAGGAATTATGCGCTACACATCAGTGGCGTATAATCCCCGAGTTTTTCACTCAAACCTCCAAAGCTGGAGTATTTTCCATGGTGGTCAAAACCTAAGGTGGTTATTCGAGTCTTGTGTCTAGGATTTTTTACGGGTTAGCCACATCGATTGAGTCGTATGAACATGCACTAGGTCCCCTAGGAGTTTCGTTTGATTCCGGCAAAAATATTTTTTTTCATAAAATTAGACCATTTTTTAATGGTTTAATTAAAAAATTTCAAGAAGTGATAAAAACCTCATCCGGAGGCGGAATTGAGCATGGAGAGGTTCGTTTTGACGCTCAGAGCGTCCTCTTTACCCTAGTGCCAACTTTTCTAAGGTTTCGGGCGATTACATCGCCTATGGGAGCAGTTTTTCATTATTTTGGCTTTAAATGACCAAAAATGACAAAATCCACTAAAGACAAAAAATTAAAAAACTCAAAAAATGTCATTTCTCAAACTATGGAAAGGCATGGAAATATTTTTTGAAGAGGTACGAATACATTAAAAGGACAAACTATGCCACTAAAAGTCAAATTTTCAATTAATTTGAATCGTACGGCTTTCACCTTTCACGTGGGAGTTTGAAGCATGAGCAATCACGTTTTGATGATGTGTAAGGTTTTAAGTGGGTGGTTGAGATGCATTTATGAGAAGGTGGGCGCCTCCTTAAGTTTATGGCACCAGTAAGACTTGGCTCCTTTTGTGATTCGGCCTCAATGCCTATGAGAGCTCACGCATATCCTTGAATGTTCACGTGTTATGCAAGGTGGAGGGCTCGTTTTTGTTGGTGAAGCTTCCAAAGCTTGAGTGGGGGGCGCCTTGCCAAGGTGGAGGCCACCTCCCCACTCTCCATTAATTACAACTCGAGTTTGGTGAGTTGGATGTGCACTCCAAGCTTGTAAGACGTGGATTTGATTGGATTTTTGGCTCCCTCTCATGCCATTCGTATTAGGGTAGGATGGCTTGTTTTCTTTTGTATAAGTAGAGGCTCTTGGAGCTCTTTTTCTCATGGAATTCTTTGGGCAAACTTACTCTGTCGGATTTGTAACTGTGTTCTAGCTCTTGCTATCTTTAAATAAAAGGAGACTTTGGAGGTCTACATGGGGTGCCTATTGTGTTCATGAGAAATGTTTTCAAGATAATGAGGTGATATTGTTCTTCACATTTACTCATTTGTATTTATGCTTGATAAATCTTTAGCTTAGAAGTCTTTTTCAAGTCCATAGAATGATCATTTGAAGGTACCAATTTGTTCATTTATGCTGAGTTTTATGTGATTTAGAAATACAAATTGTAGTCGGTAATACTGATGTATTTCTTGTCCCATTCTATTTAGTATACGTAAGTTTTGATCAAGCATCATTTGAGTTGTGTTTTGAGCAGATCCCCAAATAGCAAAGTGGAGTTTGAACTCGGTTGTATCCTTCTCCACTTTCAACATATTTCTCTCTAACATTTTTGGTATTTCAGGGCTGTCTAAAGATCGAATCTGGGTTGCAAAAAATAAGCTTGAAAAGCTTGCTTGAATTCCATCTTCAAAATTATTTAAAACTTGTTTTGGTTACTTGAGTTAGGCCCTTGATCTTCATCCCATTGGCCTTCTCCCATTCGCCTTCATCCTCCATTTCCTTAGTTTCCATTCGCTGCTTTTCACACAGTCCTCTCTTTCACCTTGATGTTGGCTGCTCCATAACAGTGACCAGCAGCCTCCTCCTTCTCCCAAGCCTGCACTCCATTTGCTGCTCCTCCCTGTTTGCATTTCGCTGCCCTAGTTTCCTGACTGTCCCATTCATTTGCATTCGCTGCCCTTCATCTCAGTTTGCTCCATTCCTTTCGCTGCCCAAAAAACTCAGTTTGTTCATCTCCTCTCCATCTCTCTTCCCGCTGCCCAGTACACAGTCCCTCCTTTCTCCTTTCGTTGCACTAGAAACTTAGTCCCAAAACTTTGCTCTCGCTGCCCTGAAAGTGTCATCTCAGTTCTCCTTCACTTTGACCAGCTTCCTCCATTCACTCATTCATTGCATGTTTCATCCCAAACATAAAGGAAAAAACTCATAAAACATTCAAAAAACTTAAAGGTTTTAGTTTGCTTGAAGAAGGTTACTCTGTTATACTTAGATCTAGTTCATTCATGTTGTAAATTAAGTCTTATTTTAGACATTGAAGGCACTTATTTGTTTGCTGGTCTGATTTTACTTTTGGATAGTTTCAAGTTTAGTTTCATGCTACTTACACCTTGGACTTCATTTTACAAGCTAAAATCTAAAGTAGTGTCAAGCTTTATCTTTGATTTTAAGCTAACATCTAATGGGTGCATGAGTGAGCTATTTTTGTTGTAGGTGTTGAAAAGGATCAAAGCCAAAAGAAAAGTGGAGAAAGAGAGGACATTGCCAAAAAACTTGGAGAAAAAATTACAAAACCAAGAGGAACCAAAATCCAAAACCAAGATTTCAACATTTTGAGACTTGAACCAAAGAAGACAAAGTTTCGATCACTCTCCTTTTTTGTAAAAGCCATTAAGGCTTATTCCATTTTATTTCCTAAGTCTCTTCAAATGGTTGAAATTCCTAATATTGTACTTGATAAATAAAGTTCATAAGTGGGGTTTTTAAGCCCCCACATTCACTTCCCCATTTGGGGAAGCCTTGTGGTCTCGTCTCATTGAGTGGTTTTGCTTTTAGCGTTAGATCTTTTCTCATGTTCTTAGTTTAATTTTACTTCAAATAAATCATTTTTGCTTATCTTCCATATTTACTTACCCCCATGCTTTCCCGAGTAGGGTCTTTGACCTGAAAGAGATTCTTGGGTAGTTTAGTTTTATTTTTCGCATTTATCATCATCTTGTTTCTCTTCCAAAGCCCTCAGCCGGAAGTTGTATCCTTGAGACTTCGTCTCAAGGGCAGGACCACATAATTTGTGGTTACTCTTCCATCCCCGTCGATTTCCTTGGTAGAGCTTTCAGCTAGCTGGAGGTTCTCAAGTGCAGGCGGTTCTAGCGGTTGATCCTGTTTCGGGGATCAATCCCACCTGTTAGATTAGGTCTTGTA
This sequence comes from Larix kaempferi, assembly GCA_027924585.1. NCBI lineage: Eukaryota > Viridiplantae > Streptophyta > Pinopsida > Pinales > Pinaceae > Larix > Larix kaempferi. The sequence continues at coordinate 14,182,746 of BSBM01000099.1, forward strand.
TGGTAGAACACTAGTTGTTTTTCTTAATTTCACTTTAGCTGGCAAAGTATTTCTTGTTAAGCATTTAATTATATCTTTCAAGTTTATCAAGTGGATTCATCTTTTAAAGTTATTTTGCTGCTTTCACAACACAAATACTTTTGCTTTCCTTAAAATAAACCAAAGTCTCTTGAACTTGGCCAAATCCAAGTCAAGAGCACCCTCTATCGGAGGGCATTTTAGTCTTGCATCATCCCTGCATTAGGCATTGTTAATTTAGCAAGTCTCTTGAACTGTGGTCATAAGACCGAGTCAAGAGCGCTCTCTGTCGGAGAGTTGAACAAGGTTCTTATAATAATAAAATTTTCCACTCACACACCCCTAATTAATTTATCTTGGTTTGTCCTACACCCGTATGCTCTGCCAACCGGAAACGGTTGGACTAGTACTCAGAAAGGTGGAAGACTTGATAATTACGATCGATAAACTTAATTAAAATTTTTACCCAAAACCTCAACCAAGGCAAAATACTGTTCTTCCCACGAGAGGTGACGCCGGGAAATCACTGTCAGACTCAGGGGCGGTTTAAACATTTGACACCAATCCTTATTGAATCTGGGTGCTTCCGACAGGTCACTTAGGGTTGCCAGTATCTTTCTTGGGTAGGGTTCTACTATCTTTTGATACCTTTTGGTCTTAGCCCTAATAATCAAGACAACTAAAACTTTGAAATTTACCAAGATAAGCTGCACAACGTTCTCACAAACTATCTATTTCAAGGCATTTGTATCAAGTTTTTACAATCACTTTTATTTTTGACTCCATAAGGCACTGGTCCTTCATCATATATCTTTGTATGCTTAAATATCTATACTGGAGTATTCAGCTTAATCTGTGTGAAAAGTGATTCATTTATTTGTTCAAGTGCATCCTTTATTTTCTGTTGCAACGTGGATTGCGCTATCTTGTGTCGCATTTAAATTTTAAATTGTCTCTCATTTAAAAACTCCTAAACAACACCCATCCGCATCACAACATCCAAAAAACACTATAAATACTAGAGCCTTAGTGAAACTCTTTTGTAGGGACTACCCCCCTTGGCTTCGTTAGGAGTTTGCCTAAACAGAGGAGCTGGGATTCAGGTGACAGTACCTGGCTCATTGCTTGCCCCCAAGGACACACCTCTCTCACTTGTAGTGAAGAGACAGCTTTCGAAAGATTTCCGCTGCTGGTGTGCATATTGGCGGACAACATCTTTGGCGCCGTTGCCGGGGACAAATCTTTTTGTTCCTGGACGACCTTCGTTTTTTCTAGTTTGTTTTACCTTTTGATAGATTCTCATATCTATCTGGCGACTCCACTTCACCTTTTTAGTTTGGTAGATTTTTTTTTTTAATCACTCTCTGAAATTAGACTTGGATTCACCTGGCGACTCCACTGTCAGTTAACACATCAAGGTATTCAACTAGAAGAAACTCTGAAGGTTTGCTTAGTTTTATCCCTGAGCCTGAAAAGGTTTATAGGAGGAGACTAAACAAGCTTGCTTCTCGTAGAATTCTTGAAAATCTTAGATCCGAATCTATTTTAGACATCCACTCTTTATTTCAAGAAAATCTAGAAAATCAAACAATTTCTGAGAATAATAACTGTTTCCTTTCCACAATGGGTGAGTTCTTTACTCAACTCAACTTTACTCAAATACCAGGTCAACCTCACGATATTCCCGAGAAGGCTATTGATAAGATCACAAATTTCAATGGCACTGATGCCTCGTCATCTGCTGAACAACATATTAGAAACTTCACCAAATTATGTAGTGCTCATGTCAGGGGAGCTGATAAACATGAAGACGTTTACATGACTCTTTTTTCCCTATCCTTGGAAGGCAAAGCAGGGAATTGGTACGACAATCTGCCAGACAACTCTTTTGCCACCATAGCAGCATTCAAGACGGCCTTCCTCAACAAGTTTGGTTGCAGAAAAGAACCTAGACATTTAGTTGCATCTCTAACTAGTATGAAGAAGACTGAGAACGAAACTATGGATGAATTTAACACAAAATTCATGGAGTTGTCCAATTCCATCCCTGACACCTATGCGCCTCCTGCGGCTTCTTTGTTGGACTACTACATAGAAGCATTAAGTGGCAAAGTCCAATACCAGATCAGGGATAAGGAGCCAGCTACCTTGGTTGAGGCTCAAGCTTTGGCCATCAAGATTGATAGGAACATGAAGTCTTCCGGAGAATCAAATATCCAGGGGTACTCTAGATCTCAACTGCTTTCAAAACCAATCGAGCATAAAGACAAAGAACCTATGAAGGACTCTTACGAAAAAAGAATGATAGAGATATGTGAGAGAATGGAAAAAGCAGAACAGAAACATGTTAGTCAGATTAAAGAATTGCAAAACAAGATCATCAACATGGAAAGAGCACAGGTTCAACAGGTTCAACATACACAACCAGCTCCTAGAAATTTTCCTGCCAAACCTACTTGGCAAAGAAGACCTCCTAACCATGAACAGAGGCCTCCTCATCAACTAGAGGCTGCCAACATGGTTGAGCATGTCAAGCCATTTTGTAGAGCATGCAAGGATTTCCATGAGGAATCTGGTTGCCATTATGCTTGCTTTGTTCAAGAGCATGGATATCCTGAGGGATGTGAGCCTAGTACTTCATCAGACGAGCCTGTTTTTATCAACCATGTGGGAAATGAATATGAGAACCTTGATATGACTCAAGCCAACCAGGGTTATCAGCAGATCGACTATATGACTCAACTGTATGGAGAGATGCCACCTAGTATCAACAACAGCCAGAGATTCAAGGGAAACACTTATCAAAAGAAACCGAAGGAGGGACCTTCTAATCAAAACACTCCTAAGGTAACAGTTCCTCACATTGCTCCAAGAATAAACATTGAAAAGGGACCACCTATTGATTTAAATTTTGATTTAAGTAATTGGTTGTCCAACACCAAAGTTCCAGTCCCAGTACTTGAACTATGCAAACTTCCTGGTCAGAGAGAGAAACTGTTAAAACTGTTAGAGCCTCATGCTAATAATACTCCCCCTCATACTCCTAAACCTATAAATTCTGAAAAGCCCCTTGTTGTTCCTCATCCCATTGCATCTGAAAAGCAACCTCCACCTGCAAAGTGCCCTACCCCTAAAAAGGTAGCTTTCGTAGAAACTAAAGAACAACCTTCAACGAGTTGTATGAATGATTATGGAGATCCCCCTATAGTCCTACATACCAGGGAAACAAGAAAAGAAGCTCACCCACCTTTCTACATATCATTGATGATAGGTGACCTTCTTCTACATAACTGTATGTTGGACTCAGGATCTGGTGCCAGCCTTATGACCAAGAAAGTCATGCAGCAACTGAACTTAAAGACCACCAGACCATATGGGAATGTTTGTGCTATGGACTCTAGACCTGTCGAAGTTGAGGGGATGATTCAGAATCAAACCGTCAGATTAGCCAAGTACCCAGACATCCATGTCACCATGGACATCCTAGTCATAGATGTGCCTGATAAGTGGGGTATGCTTTTATCTAGAAAGTGGGGTGCTTCCTTGGGTGGTTCATTACAATTGGATCTATCCTACGCAACTGTTCCTGCTTCAGAAGACACTCAGGTTAAACTACATTCAGAAAAGGAAAGGAGGTACCATGTTGAAAATCCCCACAAACCTTCAACTGAGTACATTTACAATTCAGATGACATGGGAACCCACCAGATCAATTCCACTTTCTTAGATCCAGTTCATAGGGAAATGAAAGACAAGAAAATTGATGGGCTGTGGAAAATGGAATTTGATGGAGCTTTTTCTAAAGCTGGCAAGGGTGCCGGTATAGTCTTAATGTCACCTGAGGGTAAAATCTTCAATTTTGCATTTAGACTTGAGTTTGAAGCCACCAACAATGTTGCGGAGTATGAAGCACTCTTACTAGGCATAGAAATTGCTAAAGATATGAAGATCAAAATGCTTAGTATTAAGGGAGATTCTGATTTAGTGGTACAACAGATCAAGGGTAAATTTGCATGCCATTGCAAAAAGCTTAAGAGATATAGAAATGTAGTGTGGGACACCATGGAATACTTTGATGCTCTAAATATACAAGCAGTCCATAGAGAAGAAAACAGTATGGCAGATAGGTTAGCTGTTGCAGCATCTACACTCCAGCCATCAGAGGAAATGTTGAAGGGAGAGTGTACCCTTGAGATTAACTATAGGCCATCTGTCCCAGACAACATGAACCATTGGCAGGTTTTCAAAGATGATGAACAAATTCTAAGGTTCATAAATAACTTAGATGAGTTTGCTAATTTCAACATTAATGAACAGGAAGAAGGCAAGCAGTATAAAGATGAAAACCAACCCATGAACCCAATTTCACGTGGTTTCACTAAGTTAGAGAACATCTTTGATAGGCATGATGGAAAGAAGAACATCATTGACCAGATGAAGCCAGGGGATTACATTGAGGTTAACATCGGAACAGAAACAGATCCAAAAATCATAAAAATTGGAAAAGGAACATCAGAAAAAGAAAGAAATGCACTAATAAACCTTGTCAGAGAGTTTAGAGATATATTTGCCTTTACTTATGACGAATTGAAAGCCTATAGGGAAGATGTGTTCCAACATACCATTCCCCTTAAACCAGAAATGCAGAATGCCAAGCCTTTCCGTAAAAAACTAAGGCAAATAAATCCTAAGTTGGCTCCTATTATCAAAAGAGAGCTAGAAAAGATGTTAGCAGCAGGCATTATAGCACCCACCCGACACACTTCATGGTGCTCCAACTTAGTTGTCGTAAGAAAGAAGAATGGAAGTATCAGGATATGCATTGATTTCAGGAACCTTAACATGGCCTGCCAGAAAGACAATTATCCACTTCCCAACATGGAGACCCTCCTCCAACGGGTCACTGGATCTAATATGATGTCCATGCTTGATGGATTTTCAGGATACAACCAGGTTGTCATCAACCCAGAGGATAAACATAAAACTGCTTTTACAACTCCTTGGGGAACCTTTGAGTATTTGAGAATGCCCTTTGGCCTTACAAATGCAGGAGCCACTTTCCAAAGGGCCATGGATTATGCTTTCAAGGAATTAATAGGAAAAATCATCGAGATATACCAAGATGATTTAACTGTCTTTTCAAAGGAAAGGTCCAGTCATGTTGATCACTTGAGAAAAGTTTTTGAACGATGTAGAGAATATGGTATTTCCCTAAATCCGGCAAAGTCTGTATTAGGCATCGAAGAAGGAAAACTCTTAGGGCATATTATAAACAAGGACGGGGTCAAGATTGACCCTGAAAGAGTAGAAGCCATCAAGAAGATACCACTCCCCAAGAATGTGAAAGGCCTTCAATCTTTCAATGGTCACATAAACTTTATCAGAAGCTTTATTCCAAACCTTGCTGAGTTGATGAAACCCATGCAGCGGTTACTTAAAAAAGATGCTAAATTTGTGTGGACGGATGAGGGGAGGGAAGCCTTCAATATCATTAAAGATGCCATTACTAGGTCACCTGTGTTGGTTAGTCCGGATTATACCAAAGATTTCATGATATTCTCTTTTGCTTCTGAGGATACTATAGCTGGGGTTTTGCTCCAAAAGAACTTCGAAGTTTTTGAGCAACCAATTGCATTCATGAGCAGGGCTTTACAAAATTCAGAATTAAAGTACACTATAATGGAAAAACAGGCTTATGCTTTGGTCAAATCCTTGAAACATTTCAGAACATACATTGGCTACAATAAAGTTATAGGTTATGTCCCCCATGCTGCAGTAAAAGACATCCTATCCCAACAGGATTGCTTAGGAACAAGAGGCACATGGGTCTCCAAGATCCAGGAATATGACTTGGAAATAAAACCTACCAAACTTATCAAGGGACAAGGACTAGCCAAAATGTTAACCCAGAAAAATGAGGAAGCAATCGACATAAACTGTACAGATCAACCTGATTGTCCACGTATGACACCTGCCTTGCGGGAGTTAGATATCCATTGGTATTCTGATGTTATATATTTCCTCTTACATATGACTTGCCCTGACCACCTTAAAGGACACAAGCGAAGGGCACTAAGATTGAAAGCCGCTAGATATTGCCTTACTCAAGAAGGCTTGGGTTGGAGAAGCCTTGATGGGGTTGTCCTTAGATGTGTCCATGAACAAGATTCTAAAAAGATCTTGATTGACCTTCACTCAGGATTTTGTGGGGGACACTATGCAGCAAATACAACTGCCCACAAAATTCTTAGAGCCGGTTATTATTGGCCAACCATATTTGCCGATGTGTACAAACATGTCAAGTTTTGCCAGGAATGTCAGCTATTCACAGGAAAGCCTAAATTGGCCGCCTTACCCCTCAATCCGGTTGTTGTCATTGCCCCTTTCCAGCAATGGGGCCTTGACTTTATTGGCAAATTTAAAGATAATTCTAGCAATGGATTTTGCTGGATTCTAACAGCAACTGATTACTTCACCAAGTGGGTGGAGGCTATTCCTACCAAGACAGCTACTGAGAAAGTTGTTATGAATTTTATTGAAGATAAAATCATCACTAGATTTGGTACCCCTTTGAAGATAACCACCGATAATGCCAAGGCTTTCAGTTCAACAGAAATGAATGATTTCTGTTTCAAATATGGCATTATTTTATCTCACTCTTCTGACTATTATCCGCAAGGTAATGGCCTTGCTGAATCCTCAAATAAAAACCTGATGACTATCCTTAAGAAAACTGTTGGTGACAACAAAAGATCCTGGGATAGCAAGATCAAATATGCCCTTTGGGCGGACAGAATTACAAAGAAAAACTCCACTGGAAAGTCCCCCTTTGAACTTGTTTATGGCATCACAGCAACATTACCCCTTAGCATGCAGATCCCCATCTTCAGAATGCTAACTGAGTATGACTCTGAGAAGTTAGAGTTGGAAGATAGGGCCAACCAAATCATCGAGCTTGATGAAAACAGAAGAAATTCCTTGGACAAAATGTTAAGACAAAAGGAGAGTATGAAAGCCACATTTGATAAGTCAGCCAAGCCAAGAGCCTTTCAAGAAGGTGATACTGTTCTATTATGGGACAAAAGAAGGGAGAAACCTGGGAAACATGGAAAATTCGACAGCCTTTGGAAAGGTCCCTTTATTATACGCTGCACAGTTGGAGATAATTCTTTCGGCCTCAACACTATGGAAGGAGAAATTCTGCCTCTTCCTATAAATGGGGAACATTTGAAGCCCTTTTATCGGAACAACATACAAGATGACCAAGGGGTCATCTCAGGACTTCCCTAAACTCTTATCTTTGTACTTTATGTATCATTATTTCTGTATCATAGTGTAATTTTTGTACTATATTTCATATACATGCTGAAAAAGAAAAGATTTCCATTTCTGTATTGTGAAGTTGAAAAGAAAAAAGCAAAAAATAGTTTCATAGTTGATATTTCATTTTGGCATTATTTATCATGTACATGGGAACTAAGACACTTCTCTTTCTGTGCAGGAAATTGATATTCTGGGATTCTCGAACACCTTCTTTGACTCCTAGATCAAGCAAGTGTCCGTCCCGCAGTTGGAGCCAGATGTTATCACCTATTTTGTACAAATAGTTGAACTTCCGATGAGCCGCCAGTTTATCAGAACATGATTCATGTTCATCATCAGCATTCAGAAGTTCAGAGGTCAATTTCAGGGCAATTTTGCCCCTTTTGTAATAACTGCATGTTCATACCCCCATGGGGAATTTGTAAAAGTTGGTCTAAACGGGGTCCTTTTATAAAAGACTCGGCTATCCGTAGGTTTAGCCATTTGGGGGATACTCTAGAGTGTTTTTTCCTTAGGAATTATGCGCTACTCATCAGTGGCGTATAATCCCCAAGTTTTTCACTCAAACCTCCAAAGCTGGAGTATTTTCCATGGTGGTCAAAACCTAAGGTGGTTATTAGAGTCTTGTGTCTAGGATTTTTTACGGGTTAGCCACATCGATTGAGTCGTATGAACATGCACTAGGTCCCCTAGGAGTTTCGTTTGATTCCGGCAAAAATATTTTTTTTCATAAAATTAGACCATTTTTTAATGGTTTAATTAAAAAATTTCAAGAAGTGATAAAAACCTCATCCGGAGGCGGAATTGAGCATGGAGAGGTTCGTTTTGACGCTCAGAGCGTCCTCTTTACCCTAGTGCCAACTTTTCTAAGGTTTCGGGCGATTACATCGCCTATGGGAGCAGTTTTTCATTATTTTGGCTTTAAATGACCAAAAAATGACAAAATCCACTAAAGAGAAAAAATTAAAAAACTCAAAAAATGTCATTTCTCAAACTATGGAAAGGCATGGGAATATTTTTTGAAGAGGTACGAATACATTAAAAGGACAAACTATGCCACTAAAAGTCAAATTTTCAATTAATTTGAATCGTACGGCTTTCACCTTTCACGTGGGAGTTTGAAGCATGAACAATCACGTTTTATAGGGACTACCCCCCTTGGCTTCGTTAGGAGTTTCCCTAAACGGAGGAGCTGGGATTCAGGTGACAGTACCTGGCTCATTGCTTGCCCCCAAGGACACACCTCTCTCACTTGTAGTGAAGAGACAACTTTCGAAAGATTTCCGCTGCTGGTGTGCATATTGGCGGACAACACACTCAATCCTGGATATTTGAGATTATCAGCTGTACCATCTCTGCTATACAATTTGCTACCTGTCTGTCTCATCTGCCGATGGGGTCCTCCCATACCTGGTTGAGATCTCAGACGAGCAATAGGGCATGACCATCTACTGGCTGTCTGACTCATCTGCCTATGGGATTTCTCCCATACCTGGCTGAGTACCTGGACTGTAGAGGCACCTGTGCAATCACACGACCAACTGCTGACTGTCCTACTCATATGCCGATGGGATTTCTCCCATACTTGGCTGAGTAACTGGACTGCAGAGGCACGTGTGTGAACCCGACCAATTGCTGACTGTCCTACTCATCTGCCTATGGGATTTCTCCCATATCTGGCTCAATAACTGGACTACAGAAGGTACCTGGGTGAACCCGACCAACTTCTAACTGTCCTACTCATCTGCCTATGGGATTTCTCCCATATTTGGCTGAGTAACTGGACTGCAGAAGGTATCTGGGCAAAGCGGGGAAAGCATCTCAATGTCGTCTTTCCCTCTCAAGGAGGGACATGTTCTCTTCGACTCCAAGTCTTCCGCGAAAGTATTCAAACTTCACCCTGGGACACGTTCTCTTCGATTCCAAGTCTTTCAACCCAATCTGAGTCTGTAAACCCCTGCAATCTCATGTCACAATCTGAAGCATATTTCAATCCATATCCCACAGTGCCACGTAAGTATCGGAGCACATGTTTTGCAACAATCTAGTGAATCTGCCTCGGTTCGCACATGAATTGACTGAGGGCATTCACAGCAAAACATATATCTGGTCTGGTGTTGATCAGATACATCAATGACCCAATCAACTGGCGATACATGGTGGGATCAATCAAATTAGAATCTGAAGTAGAATCTCTCAACTTCTTCCAATTTGCATCCATTGGAGTAGCCATGGACTTGCAGTCCAACATTCCGAATCTCTTCAATATATCAATGGTGTATTTTCCTTGTCCTAGGAAAATCTCTTTCTGCCTCTGCCATGCTTCTAATCTCAAGAAGTATTGTATCAAACCAAGATATTTCATTTCAAACTCAGAGGCGAGATTCTTTTTACACCATACAATAAGTTTCTCATTTCCTGTGAGAAACAAGTCATCAACATATAATACCAAAATCAGTGGCTCATCATCTACAACCTTGTAGTAAAGGTTAGGGTTTGCATCACTCTTGGAAAATCCCAAGCTCACCAGGAATCCATCTATCTATCCATACCAAGCACGGGGTGCTTGCTTGAGTCCATACAGTGCCTTTTTCAATTTGCATACGTGAGACTCCTTTCCTTGGACAATAAACCCATCTGGCTGTTTGATGTAGATGTCTTCCTCAATATGACCATTGAGAAATGCTGTCTTCACATCCATCTGATGCAACTTCCATCCCATAGCTGAAGCAATGGCAATAATGGATTTGATGGAAGTATATCGGGCCACAGGAGCAAATGTCTTATCCTAATCGACTCCCTCTTTTTGAGAGAATCCTCTGGCTACAAATCTGGCCTTGTATTTCTCAACATTGCCATCTGCTCCATGCTTGATTTTGTATATCCATTTAGAAGTCACTACTGACTTCTCCTCAGGTCTCGGCACAACCTCCCACACATCATCCTTTATGATGGATTGATATTCTTCCATCATGGCATCCTTCCAAACTTGATGTTTGGATGCTTCTTTGTAAGTGGTGGGTTCTGAATCAATAATGTTGCTCATCGGTGCCACATAACTAGAGAACCTCTAAGGTCTTTTGCTTTCTCCGAAAGCGCCATGTGGAGCTTCATGCCCCTCTGCATCCTGCAGTGTTTGCTGTGCCCATCTAGGTCTTTTTCAACCTGCAACATCTCTGGGGATATCAATTGGATCTATGGGATCGATAGGTTCATCCTTTTCCGCTAGCTCCCTCTGAACTGGAGGGGGAGATGATCTCATCTCCTTTGGCTCTAGCATTTCTTCATCATCGATCTCCATATCTGATCCTCTGCCTTTCCTGATAGCCATCTCTTCTTCAAAGGTCACATCCCTACTGACTTCAATCTGTTTGGATCCTGGGATGCAGATTCTGTAAGCCTTTGAAGACTCATTGTATCCCACAAAGGTTCCCTTCTTGCCTGAAGGTTCTAACTTGAGCACATGTATCTAGACTGGACAACCAAATATCTGAAGGTGGCCTACTTCTGGATTGAATTCTGTAAAAGCTTCCTCTGAGGTCAACCTTCTAGGCTGAGAGTCGTATTCCTGGAAGCTTCTTGCTGAACATCAACGAGATTCATGTGTCCACCACTTGTTCATTCGGAACAGGTCACATCATCCTTCTCTTGTAGGCCATGTCACATGGTCTTTTCCCTACAAGTCAAATCCCGACTGATGATCAGTGACATTGTATAATCAAATGTAATGACGATAGTTTACACAGGCATCTTAGCTAATACTTTATCACAACAATCATGAACATGTCTACCAAACACATCTGGGAACTATCTAGATGTCTGCTATCTCCACTAGAACATGCCATCAAGAGTGTGCACTACCCTAAGCATGCAGGAAGGAGATATCATCTAGACTAGCTTCATGAAATGTTGTGTATCTCATATACATAATAAATATAACAATGGAAACTATATCAACTGCTCAACACATTAGATCTGCATATAATAGTTATGAAGACATCTAAGATAAAACAAATCTATGTAAGCAAGAAAACAAAATACTTATCTCTTATTGTTTTTGTGTGTGGGCTCCAACTGCCTTCTTGTGGGAACCATGAGAGACTTTTCTTCTTGCAATCTGGATTTTCATATCTCCTAGAAGAAGAACTCCGAACGATCATCATCCCTTGGCTTCTTGTGATGATGTTCTTCTTCTACATCAGCAGTTGAGGCTTCATGCTTCCTTTTACTTGAACTTCGACAGCTACTGGTGTAGTGTCCATATTTCCTGCACCTATAGCATTAAACTTGAGATAAGTCCCCCTTTTCCTTCTTCCAATCTAGGGAAGGACTAGATCTCCTATCTTGGTGCTTGTGTTTATAAAAATTTCTTCCTTTTCCTTTGCTTTTCTTGGCATGGGATATGAATGCTTGATTCTCCTCTGGTTGAGTGCCATGGAGTCTTTGTTGTGCTGCAATCCTTGTCTCCTCCTGAGTACAATTTGCCCAAAGCTTATCAAACTTTGGTAGTTTCGATCTACCACTTATGCTTTGGATAAAGGAATCCCAAGATGGTGGAAGACCATTCAGAGTGGTGATCACAAGCTTCTTTTCATCAATGGGATCTCCACTGGTACTAAGCTTGCCCCTTAGTTCTGTGATCCTCATGAAATATGAGGCAATGGATTCTGATTTGGATATCTTCATATTTGAGAGCTAGTTTCTCAATGTCATGGATACATTGAGGCTAGTGTGTTCAAACAACTTCTTTATGGTCTTGAACATTTTCGTAGCAGTCTTCTTTCCTGAAATTTGTGGAACCAAATGAACTCTTAATGAGTCCACTAGAATCCTTCTTGCTCTAGCATCATTCTTCCTCCATCGGGATTTGTCTTCTTCGGCTTCTGGTTCAGGGACCTTCTCATTTACAATTTGTAATAGGTCATTTTCTTCTAGTAGTAGAAGAACCCTAGACTTCCAAGAGATAAAGTTGGAAGCTCCTTCCAAACGATCTTCAATCTTCATACCAATCATCTTGTCTGCAAATCTGGTTCAGAAACCCTAACATGAGCTAGGTCAAAAATGAAAGTTGATAATTTGAAAAACTGAAACCACAGATAAATGCGCCTTGCCAAGGCGAGTTGAATTGAGGTAGGGCTGATCAAAATCTGTGGAGAGAAGTGGGTTAAAATTGAAACCCTAATTCTGCTGTAGCCATAGAGTTAGGTAAAAAATTGAAAATTCTCGGAATTGAATTCCGTCTTCACCAAAAGATGCGCCTTGCCAAAAACGAAATTTCTATGGCTCTTTTTCTCCAAAATGATGGGTGAAGACTTCACAAGATGAAACCCTAGTTCCGGCAGGGTTTCGACAAAGTTTCAGCAATGGCTTCTTCTAGAACTGCTCTGAAACCATGTTAAATTTCATACATTCATAGCATAATAATTCAAATGCATAAACAAGATCACTAGAAGAAAGACAAAGCACAAAACAATATTATAGTTTATTTTGGGAAACCCAATTGGGAAAAACCCAGCAACCTTCGTATAGAGATGATAATCCCGAGATCAGAGTACAAAGATAAAGGAGAAAATGTGAAAATGATTTCCACAAGTAGAAACCCCAAAACAACTTCCTTCTCCAGCTTGTGCGAACTTCTTCCCTCTGCCAAGTGATGCACACTTGTGAAGTGAGTGAATGATCTAATGAGGTGCACTTTACCTCTTATTTATACAAGTGCAAACATGAAAAAATCCCTAATTGGGCCAACTTCACCTGGGGGCAATTCATAATTTTAATTTTAATATTTTTCTTTTGCTTGTTTGCACCGCAAGGTTTACATTGATTCTTTCATGTGTTTACATAAGTAATTACATCAGGTTCATTTCCCTTAGGAGGTACAATCAAGTACAATGAAAGTACAATAAAATACAATGAATAATATCTTCTGAAGTTGCACAAAATCCAACAACGCTCCCACTTTGTATTGATATCTATGTACTCAACAATCCAATTGACCTACTTTTGTGGTAAGTTGTTGGACATTAATAAAATTATCTTATCTTATCTCATCTTATCTAATCTTTGGCTAGAAAGAGAACAATGCATGCCTCCTCTAGATGTGCTCCCTCCTCAAGAATAGATGAACTTTTCCTTGATGAAGAAGCAACTCTCAAAATAGATAAGCTCCTACTTGTTGTACAAGCAAAGTAGGTAGGGCACACTCATCTCTAAAGTAAATTAGTTATTTGAACTCATCAATCACAAGGAGTTGTCCTCAATTGGCCCCCCTCCTTTCCTTGAATAGTTTTTCTTTAGGACCAGGTCACTAAAACATAGCAACTAGCATGTGCATGCATTGATGTCAAACTAAAGAGGAATTCAACTAAAGTAAATTGATACTGAAGTGGACTAAAGTGAAAGTCAAGCTTCAATTGAAAGAGTTCCTAGGTAGGGTGCAGTTCTCTTAGCATTGATAATAGAGCATATGAGGCCCAAACTAGAATGCAATAGAATCTCCTATAATAGCATCCTTATAGAATAGTTGTTGCTTGGTCCACAAGTCAACATGATAAAGCTTGCTTGGAGTTCAAGCAATGTCAAACTGGAGGAAAACTTGGAGTGCAAGACAAGTCAACCCCAAAAAAATTGCTTTGAATGCAAATCAAGTCAACCTGAAAATAGGGTGCATTGTCCAAGAATAGGTGGCATATGGCAGTTACATGCACAATAAGTAAACTTTCTCTTGAAGCAATCTCTCCATTGGGGAACACTTCTCTCCAAGCAATGCTTGCGCAAGGGACAACATTGCAAATGAATGCATGGGGAACTTGTTGACCTAATGAAGTGTGTCAAGCTGTGCATTGGTATGAATTTGAAGAAAGTTGCTCTGAAGGTCACTTGCAAGAAAACATGTCCAATCTTTGACTTTGAGTAATGAAACCCTAAGACCATGTCTTAAATTTGACTATAGTACTCAAGAACCATATGTGTGAATTATGTAATGTTGATGATAAGTTCTTGTGAACTGTTAATGCCAAATATTTTGTAATGTATTCACAAATCCTCAATGCTAGATCACCCAAATGAACTTTAGAGAAGTTCATTCTCAATGATAACAAGCAAGAACTGTTGAAGCCTTCTTGGTGTGATTTCCCTGTAACATCTCACATTCCTCATCAGAATATTCATACCATCTCTATAGGAGCACAACTTTCTCTTCCGATGTCCCTAGTGGGTTGTGCAAAGCTGGGAGAGCTTGTGTTGGGTCCATAATTGTTGGATTGTCCCTTGGTAGAGGGTTGAGGAAAAAACACAAGTTTCTTTTGAGGGATTGGGCTAGGTTTAGGTTGCTTGGCTTCTACCTTAGAAGCAATCTAGAAGGTGTGTTCTGTTGCCATAGAAATGCACACCTGGGGGGAAGGGCAGAAAAAATCTTTCGAAGCTGCTCGGTGTGACCTTGGGGGCAAATCTCAAGTTAGGTGTTGTCACCTGATCCTGGCACCTCCGTTTAGGAAAACTCCTAACCGAAGCCAAGGGGGGTAGACCCAATGAAAAAGGTTTCTAAGGCCTTTTGAGTTTATGTTTAGTGATGGGAAGAGTGTTATTTAGGAGTTTTTTCGTGAATTGATGAAAATCTAACCAAGTTTGTTGCTAATTCACTTAAGCACATCCATAGCATAATATCATCATAAAGTAACCAACAACTGCAAAATAGATAATAAATAGATAAAGGTATTGTTGCTAAATAAATTGAAACCAGTGCCGATGGAGTCACCGATTGTTGGAGTGCTGTAATGAAAATGTTGTACGATTGTTCTTGGTTGATTTTATTTGTGATGAACAAGATGAGTTATTTAGAGGGAAAAGGGGGATTCCCGATATACCTCCCGGTACGAGAAATATGTCCGGATCTTGTTCTAAGTGGTTCCGCACAAGGACATGTGGGCTGGAACGGAGTCTCGAGAGCTTGTTCAACACTACACCAACAAGGATGTAGTCTAACAGTGCCTTGAGGTCGATTCCTAGTTGTTCCCTCTTCCTTTACGAAATTTCCCTACCTTCGGTTAAGTCGAGGCAACGCCGGATTTTCGTTGGTTATGGGGGACTTGATTTTATTAATATGAGTGGATTAACTTAATGTGGAAAATAAGTAAAGTGCAAAACTACCTCTTTTGATATCCCAAAGCTCAGACCAACCTGTGATGGGTAGAGCATACGCGGAGCATGCGAAATATTAATTCCAATTGTTAAACAACTCTCCGACAGAGAGCACTCTTGATCCGCAAAAAGCGAGATTAAAGAGATTTTAAGAAAGTAAAATCCCTTCGATAGAGAGCGCTCTTGATCTCCGAAAGTGAGATTCAAGAGACTTTAAAGAGCCTTAAAGACTCAAAAAGAAATGCAGAGAACTTTAAGAAATAAAACAAATTAAAGTTTTCTAATTACTACCCAAGAGTCTCTTTTAGGTCAAAGACCGTACTCGGGAGAGCAAGGGGGTTAGTATTTAAATTTGCCAAACATAAAAAATAAGCAAAAGTGAAAATAAACAATACATAAACATGAAACTAATCTAAAGCAGAAAGTAAAGGGGACAGCTACAGGCTTCCCCAAAATGCAGGAAGGGGGTGTGGGAGTCGTAATCCCACTTGCCTTTAATTAAATTATTACAAGTTTGAACTCTCCTATAGAGACGCTCTTGATATGCATAAGCAAGATTCAAGAGACTTTATTAGATTAAAAGAAGCCTAAGTAAGTACAAGGGATTAAAAATGATCTTCTTTGATGGTTCAAGCTCTCAAATCGCTTTGCTCCTTCGATTTTCTATGACAAAAGGATAAAAATCAGTGAACAACAAACTTGTTAGAATGTTAGTATTTGTTAGTATAATCACAAAAATTGTACAACTTAGTACTTGCAAATGGTAAGAAAAATTAATACTTCAAGTACTTAAGGAAAACAACACTTAGATCTAACTTTAAAAATGTGAATCTAAAGCACTTTTAGATCTAATTTGAACAAATAAATAGCAAATGATGAATACTTTTAGCTCTAATTTACTTGCAAGAAAATAGTAACGAAGAAGAGAGAGTTTAAATTTTTGAATGAGGAAGAAGGAGAATCCTGCTCAAGCATGAATCTTCTTTGAGATCTATGGAAACCAATGGGAACAAACTGAGGAATGATTCTTCTGAAACTTGAAGAAGAGGAAGATGTAGCTGAGCTCTGCCCCTTACTTCAAAGCAATCCTGAAATTTTTACACTTGCAAACAAGGCTTAGATCTGGTATATTAACATATAAAGGATCAGAAGAAGATGAATTATAACTGACTAAAGCATGCTACTCTCAAATCTTTTAAATGCAAAACATAAACAAGTAACTTGAAGACTACAAATACTTGCTCTGTGTGCTTAAGAAAAAGCCCCCTTAGCCGAATCCGATCACCAAGTTAAATTAGCATGCATAAATTTGAACAATATTACCTCATAAGAAATCAGTAATCACCAATCCCAGACATGCACCATTTGACCTCCAAAGTCTCGATTTTATCTAGATAGTTGCGCTGAAAGCAAAGCATTACAATCTTAGCAGAGGTTCCTTGCATCCTGTTGCCGCCTGGTTCCACACCTGGGAAAACGCAGCAGAAGTCTTCAAGTTGCTGGTGTGGCCTTGGGGGCAAGTCAGAGTCAAGTGCTGTCACTTGGGACTCAACTCCTCCGTCTAGGCTTTCCTAGCGAAGCCAAGGGGGGTGGACCCTAAAAATAAAAAAAAGAAACTAAGGCTTCTAATCTAGGAGTTAGAAAAATTCTTTTGATAACCAAGAACAGACAACATACACTTTGATCAAATAAAACAATCATTTATCATTTGCTCTCATTTTAAAATAGCCATCATTTAACTGCATACTAGTCAACAATATAAAATGAAATTTGCAACAAGACCAGTGCCTTATTATGGAGTCAAATAACAAATGCATAAACAGAAAAGGTAAATGTTGTGGAGTGTTCTTGGTTTATTTTAAAAATTAATGTGATGGTGATCTTTTTATTAAGGCAGGTGGGTTCCCGATATACGCAAGGTACGGGGGAACATGTCCGGAATTTTGAAGCGTGGCTTCCCTCTCAGGCTTTGGGCTGAATCGGAGTCTCGAGGAGGTGTTCAGATGCTATACCAACGAGGGCAAGCCTAACGGTTTCCAAGAGGTCACTATTCAGTGTTATCCCAAGCCTTCTGGGAAATTTGCCCACGACAACAAAATGCGTGTTGTGCCGGATTTTCACAAAAAGGATTTTTTAGTGGGGCGGTGTTAGATCCTATTACTAGTCATCCCCTCATTTCTGGTGTGTACCAACTCGATCAGACAGAGCTGCAAGTTGGCCACAGAGCATACGGGAGAAGACCTTGGTATTTTTATAAAAATTTTATGAACCCAAATTTTATCTTTGTTAAAACCCCAGGAGTCTCTTTTCAGGCACGTATTTCGGGCAAGCCCTCATACATAAACCCTACTTCGGGAAAGCAAGGGGGGCGTTATGAGTTTGTAAAAAAAATGTGAAAAAACTAGGTTGTGAGTGAACTTGTGGCCCGCCAGTGGAACGGACCAACAAGGTTTATTTTAATCCTAATTGATTTTATTAAATGCCGGAAAACAAAGAAATAAACTACTCTAACAATCACGCCATGAAAGTGAGACGACACAGGCCACCCCTGGGGGGATGGGGTATGGGCGCTGGCTAGCCCACTTGCTCTCGTTTAAAAATGTTTACAATGATTTAGAGAAGTGCCCCAGTCTACTTAATGTGACTTGGTGGCTTACAAAATTATAGGAAAAAATGACCGGTTTTGAAAAATATGGAAATTTGTCCTCCGGATCGCCTGGATGCTCGAAATTTTGGCAGCGCTTCCTCCTACCTGTTCGTCTTTTGCTGCAAACCAGCAAGCAATAATTAGTATAAGATGCCCAAAAACACTTTAAGAGTGTCTTTGGAACACCTCCTAAAAAACCCAAAAAATTCTAAGTTAAAAACTAAGTAAAAATGACGAAAAATAACCAAGTAAAACAAGCTATGGGGCTTGTCTACTTGGGATCTTTGCTAGCCCTTTAATGGCTGCAAATTTCAAGCTCTAGGGCAGCCAGGTAATACTTTGCAATCAGATCTAATACTACTTTAGAAAAACTTGAAAGATTTCGACAACTTAAACTAGTTTTTGAAAAGAAAGTACTAGATAACCATAAAATTTGATTTTTTTCTTGAAATGAGAGAGAGAGAGATGGAACAAATCCTTGTTGAAAATCGAAGCTTTGAAGATGGTTCAGTGATGTTTGAAGGGACTATATCTGCAAACAATGATTAGTAAAAAGGGGAAACAAACAAGATCCTCCTTCCTGCCAACTCAAGAAAACACCTGCACATCACAGATCTCACCAAACAAATATTAAGTGTAGATATATATACTCATAAGAAACTAAGCTGCTACAATAAACAAATTGAAAACAACTTATCTCATAGATGAGCACACCACACCCTTGAAGAATGAGACTTATGCACAAGCCATCTTGGAAAAAGAATCAAGATACTACATCCACATATGACACAACACCACAAGCTGACCTCCAAAGTCTTCTTTTATTCAAATGAGAAAACAAATTACAATCATAAGTCCGCTGCTCCAATTCTCACTAACTCACAATGAGAGAGCAAGCTCCAATATATAGAGAATGGCTAAGGGGAGTGCGCCCATGTCAAGGAGAGGAATTGGGGGAGTGTTGGCACGAAACATGGAGAGATAGGGGCTGCCCACTCCCCCATCCTAGCTACCAAAACGCAGCACATAAAGTGCTCAACCAGCAGCATAATAAGTGCTGCAAACTCCACACGTGGGGGGTCCCATAAAGGTGAAGTGCGCCCAACACAAAGAAGGGAGAACGCCCATGCTTGTGGGGAGTGCTACTCCACGAAATAAGCTGCTGTAGCAGCTGCTATTTAACACATATGACAGCCCAGATTGTATGCTGCCATTTCCTTAAGACATGGGCATGCCCACTACCTCAAGTGCGCCCCTCTTGTAGCAAAAACGCCCCTCACACATGGGCACGATTCTCTCCACACATGGGGCTGCCAAACACTTACCAAATCAGCCCAATATGCTCCATAGATGATGCTGACCCAAAACTGAGTTGTCATTACTCCAAAAATTTAATAATTTTTTAAGTCATTTTTTCACTTTTTTCAATTTTTTCATGACTTTTTGACTTTTTTGGGTTTTTTGGCCATAGGAAAATATTGAAGCACCCAAACCTTAGAAAAAGTGGGTTTAGGGGTTTAGGGGGTGCTCTGAGTTAGAAAACGAGCACCCTTAAGGCAAAAAATACCTCCAGACGCCCCTTGTAGGCCAATTACAAAATTTTTAATTGAACCATTAAAAAATGGCCCAATTTACGAAAAATTTAAAACTTGCCGAAAATTAAAAACAACCTAGGGGGACTTAGCACATGTCCATATGACTCAAAATTAACGCCTAGCATGTTCATATACATTGACCCATAGACTCTAATAACTCCCTAAGGCCCGTCAGCCTCCCCAGGCATTCCAGCTTTGGAGGAGCAGGAGAAAAACCAATTAATTATGCTATGCACTAATGCAAGACATAATAGATAGGTGAAAAAACTCTTTGGAATACCTGACTTGGCCAAAAAGTCCTAAGGAACCGAGTCTTTTACAAAACACCATGCTAGCACGTTTTGTTACAAACCCCGCAGGGCCATGGACATGTGGAAAAAAAATAAAAAACGGGGCCCTTTAAAAGGCCAGTTGGTCATCAAATCACCAAAATTGAACATGTATCATGTTCCATTCTGCCCGCTTGATAATCCAACCAAGTGCAACTTAGTTGGCAACACATCCCCCTTATGGAGAAGGATTGCCTCGCTTTTATAGAAGAACCAGAGAGAGGGGGTGTGCATGGCTCCCTAAAGGTAAGGAGGGTGCATGAGTCAATCAAGGGAGTGATTAAAGGATGGAACCACCACTTGGTTGGTGTAATGTGAAGAGGTGGCAACCACCTCACAAGAAGGGCGCCCCTTTCACATTGTTATATCCTCCAACAAATAAGAGACCAACAAATAAGTAAGTCGCCCACACGTGAGATATGAAGGATGGCACATCTCGTCAAATTTGATATCACTCGCTCCCCTAAGTTTTGACTTCATAACATATGCATTATCCACTTCATATGGTCGCACATCATAAGAAAATACCTTGCCACCTTTTCCCCACATGTTTTAAACATGTTTTTCGATTTTCACAATTTGTCCTTTTGTGCAATTTGTTGCTTCTTTAGCATTTATGTGTCATTTTGTCGGCTCCTTAAGAAAAAATACCATAAGTGAGAATTTAATCACCCGAAACCTATGTTGCACAAGTTTCCGGTACGCGGGTACGTGGGGTACGCGGACACGAGTATCAGGTACGGCTAGAAGCTTTGCCCAAATTTACAGGAAACGTCAGGTTGGGAGCGGCAATAATATAATATATTAAAATTTTAATATATATTAAAAAACATAAATTTATTAAATTATAAGTTTAGTTTTTAATTTTTTAGCATTTTGCCAATTTTAAAAGTTAAGTTAGTTAACTATAATATAATAATAGACTATAGTCAAAGATCACATGAATTATTAAATAATAAATATTAAAATTTTTAAAACTTAAATATTTATAATATTAATTTTATTTTTTTTGTTCATGGGAAGGTAGAGAATACGGTATATTAATATACCACAATTATGAATTATGAATGCTCTGTTCAAGTTAGAAACTTAGAAAAGAATAAAGATCTAAGACTAAAATATTTAAATAAATATTAAAAAGTTAAGAAGTGAAAAGTTGAAAACTGTAACAATAAGTTAATAAGTTAAGGAACATTGGAACAATAGTTCGAAAATTGATACTTGACAACGGAAGTAAAATTTAATTTTTAAATGATTCAATGAAACAGTAAAGTTGTAAACTACATTGTAAATTTGTACATCAACTATGATATTCCAGATAATATAATTTTAATTTTTATAACTTATAAAGTATAAACTTATAAAGTAACAAGTTTAAATAAACCAAAGTATATAGTATATACTTGTTAGCTGTGTGAAAACATAAAATATTAAAAAGTTAAAAACTCAAAGAGTAATAAACGGAAAACTTCTTTTGACCAGAAACAATAGATTTAAAAAATTACATCGATACCCAGTAAGTTAGTAACTAGAAAGATTAATTTTTAATTTGCTACGGAATTAATTAATAATTATCCATATTATGGTTATCCATATATATAGATTATAGAATCTAAATTTAATTTTAAAGATGAAGAGCTACGGAATAATTATAAAATATAAAATTAAAAATAATAACAATGATAACAATAAAAATTATAACAATGAAATTGATGAATCGATACCTGCAGAGTGCAGCCAACGTGAAAATCGAATTGAGGCAGACGCTGATGGATACC
Organism: Larix kaempferi; assembly: GCA_027924585.1. Lineage (NCBI taxonomy): Eukaryota > Viridiplantae > Streptophyta > Pinopsida > Pinales > Pinaceae > Larix > Larix kaempferi. The sequence goes on from BSBM01000099.1 coordinate 14,204,575, forward strand.
CAGCGTCTGGATGCTTGAAGTTGAGGCAGACGCTGAAAAATATCGCTGGACGGTTCAGAGAATCAGAAGTTTACTGTTTAGAACTTTAGACTCTGAATTTCAAGCTCAAAATTCGACACTCAGATGACAGAACTTCAAAGAAAGTCGAACTCTCAGATGATAGAACTGAGAACTTCAAAGAAATTCGACACTCAGATGACAGATGGGAGACTCGGAGAGAAAGGCAGAGAAAATTCTTCCACGATTTCCAGCAGAGAAAACCGAAAACGGAAAACACTAAGAAATCTTAAAAACCCAAACTATAATCAGTAATGTGAATTTTAGAGAGGCTGAGTTTGTTTATAAAGGCTCCATTGCATGTACGCTGCCCTCTTCTTGCCTCCACGCGTCCTTCAATTTGGCACCAATCCAAATTCACTTTCCCGCGAACTTCATTTTTCCCGCGTTGTGCCTTTTTTTGTCGGTGGGTTGGGAGCATGAGGAAGCTCCTCGTCGGTTTGGGAGCTTTGGGAGCTTATTCAAGTTCCAGAACATGGGAACTTGTGGTTGGGAGCTTTAGGAAGCTCCCGATCCATCGAGGAGCTTCTAGAAGCTCCTCGATGGATCGGGAGCTTCCTAAAGCTCCCAACCACAAGTATCCTAGGAAACTCCAGTCGGGAACTGCTATTTCACTTCTGCGAAGTACCCGAAAAGTTCCCAAGTATCCGACGAAGTTCCCGCCCATTTTGGAGCGTTTCGTACCAGCTCCAAAGCTCCTGGAACTGCAGGAACGCTGGGTACGCCCTTTCTAATGGCCGGGAGCGGTACCCGTGCAACGTAGCCCGAAACCCAAGAAAAGTGGGTCCTAGGCTAAAGAGGATGCTCCGAGTGTGAAAACGAGCATCCTTGCGCCGAATTCTGCCTCCAAACCATACTTTTATTACAATTTGAAGTTTTCCAATTAAACCATTAAAAAATGGCCTAATTTTACGGAAAAATTATTTTTGCCGGAATGAACTCAAACTCCTAGGGGACCTAGTGCATGTCCATACGACTCGTTACTAATGGCTAGCATGTTAAAATATGTAGACACTTAGGCTTTAATAACCTCCTAAGGTTCGACCACTGTGGAAAATACTCCAGCTTTGGAGGTGTGAGTGAAAATATCAGGAATTATACGTCACTGAAGCACAATGCATAATTCCTAAGGAAAAAACACTCTAGAGTATCCCCTTGATAGCTAAACCTAAGGTAGGCCAAGCCTTTTACAAAAAGATCATGCTTAGACCAACTTATTACAATTCCCCCAAGGGGTTCTGGACATGCAAAATTTACAAAGGGCCAAATATTGGCCTGATGAACTTCTAAATACCGATGATGAACATTGTAAATGTTCACAGCGCTGGGAGCTCGCAAGAAATCCACCCAATGTACAAATTAGGAGGTAACGTTCAAAAGAAATTAAGGTGGAAGGTCTTTGGATTCACTTACCTGGAGCTTGATATAAATTTTATTGTAAATGTTGATGCATTTTTGGATAGTTTGTCCTAGGGTCTACTGAAGTTTGAGTGACTTTGTCATCATTGCATCCTTGTACTCTAAGGGGTGGAAGAACTTGGAGAGGGCAACCTGCCAAGTGTTGATCAAAGGATGGTTAGTTTGTGAGGTGTCGGGTGTGGGTTTACCATTGTATGAGAACTTGGTCCTATATGTGAATTTCAACACTGTATCAGGCTTTGTCAGATTCTTCTAATTCTTAAAGTCGGATTCTAGGTTGCGAAGCCAAGAATCGAACCTGTCCCTATTCGGAGCTCCATCAAACTTAGGGATGGATAAATTGGTAGCTCATCTGAAGAGCTATTGCACAAGGGGAACACCGTAGGGATTATTGTGTTGTGGATGTGGATGCAGGGTCTACTGTTGTGTAGTGATGATTTTCTAGAACATGGCCATCATATTTTGCATTGTTTGGCTTTGAAACTTGTTCTATTGTTGGTGTTGATGCACAAGTTGTTCCAACAGTTGTTGCTGCTCTTGCATTGATTTTGTTGGGATCTGAGTATTGTTGGAGTTTTAACAGTGCCTTAACTCTATGGAATGGTTGAGGGGAGCCATAGTGTGGGATCAGAAGATAGTTTTATGTTGTTGTAAAGCCAAAAACAATTATTTACAAGTTACAGTTGCAAAGTAGGCTCTACATGAAAATCCCACAAGAGCCCCACTCTAACAAATATTTTTGCAATTTATAAGAGACTCAACATACTTCTCCTGAAAGTCACAATTTTCGTAGGTTGGTGTACAAGAAAGCGACAACTTTCATGGGTTGGTGTACCAAAAAGCCACAACTTATAAAATGTTGAAATGTGAAAGTAGAGAGGGAAACCCAAGCAATAATAAGTTATGTGTGTATTGGTTGTAGATTTTCTGGGTTTTACTGCTTGCTGGTTTATGTCAACATTTCAGTGATTTTCACCTACAGCCGGTTTTGCATAGGCTGAAGGTTACTTATGAAATTTTCAGTAACAATTAAACACGCTGTAAAATACCACTAACAGGCTGAAAATAAATATTTAAAACATGCACACCATAAAAGATAGAGACTCAGATTTTTCGACAACTGTGCCCTGGAAAAACCCCCACAGGGAAGACCAGTTAGAGAGAGAGATTTTATTAATTCTTCAGCAAAATATCAGTACAGAAATACAGTGAAAATTTCAACTTATCTCCACCATAAATTTCATCTCAAAATTCTTGGAAACCGTGCCCAGCTTGTGCCTCGATTTTTGTGCCAAAAACAGGACCTCGGGATATGTGCCAGCAGCCTCGAACTGAGTGCAAGCCGTACCTCGAAATCTGTCCAGAAATAAATGCAGTCCGTACAGCAGTACGACCCTCGATTTTTGTGCCAAAAAATGTCTCGAAAACTATGCAGCAAATTCCTCGATTTTTGTGCCAATAATTTGCCTCGGTTTCTGTGCAACCAGCTCCTCGATTTATGTGCACAAAACAATGCCTCGAAAACTGTGCGTGAACCGTACTGTACGGATCTGTACACCTCGAAAACGGTGCAGCAATTAATGAGTTGTACCTTGCCTCGATTTCTGTGCCAGCATTAAATGCAGTCCGTACTCCTCGAAATATGTGTAGCAATAAATGTGGCTGTACCTTGCCTCGAAAATCGTGCAAATGGAAAAGACTCCAAACCCTTGCCTCGAAAATCGTGCCCTTCTTCTCTGCTCTCTCTTCACTTTCCAAAATTGCAAAAGTGAGCTCCAATGCCTCCCTCCAACCTTTTTGATCAAAACCCTAGGGTGAATCTAATCCAACGGTGAAGAAAGATCTAATCCAATGGATGAGATTCAATGAGAGTGAAAATCACTTAAATAAAATTCACTCACCCACTTAACTTTATCAAAAAGTGACTTTCATTTTATAAAGTCTCATTAAGTGAAATTAATGTGAGGGTCACCTTTTCCCCCCTTCTAAGTGACATTAGGAAATTGTCACTTGGGGAACACTTCCCTAGGTACAAAACTAACACTGGTGGCCTAAGGATAAAAGTTGGTAATGTCAATAAGCTTGTAATCTGTTTGCACTACTTGTAGAGAGGTCAAAGGAAAATCTTGGGTAGGAAGAAATTCACAAATGTGAATAATATTGTGAAGCTCTTGGAAATTCCTAATCTTAAGGCACTAACACCAGTTGTGTTTATCTTTGTCCCAATGATGGAAAAGATACTCAAATACAAGTAAACATGGGAGGCAAGCATGCGAGCATAAGAAGGGAAGTGTCAGAACTGTACACATGTTGTACATTCATTTGTAATGGATACAATGGGATTATAGAATTGTAAGAGAGTGATCCTCTTTGATCAACTGTCCCATAAAATATAATAAAGTAGGTGAGTGATGAATTTGGAGTAAGTTGCTCGAAAGAACAAAGGTAAAGTATAAAAGTGTACTATAGTAATAAAGTACAGATAGATTACGAATATAATACATATTCTGTTGTGATCCTTACCCTAGAAATTGAATCTCAAATAATATAGAACCCTTAAACTTCATAAATAACACAAACACATCCACATAAGAATGAACACAAGAATAGAGAGATAACCTTTAAGGTAGGGTAACACCAATAAAAACTTCTTATGGAAGGAATCACTCCACAAACCATGCTTGCTACAAAATAATACATCCAACATATTTCAATACAATGGTACTTATATAGTTATACTTTATCATGATTATTTTTAGGGGGTTTATTATTATATTATTTTCTCTAACTACCTAGTGGGCCTATTTATTACCTACAAGCTACCAAGTGGGTCTATTCCATAATGATGGCCACATTACATACATTATCCCCTTGGGTACCTCCCTAGGTACCCCATATTATCCTTCTCTAGGTACATTACATTCCATCCCCCTTAGCATGTTTCATCCTTGAAACATGGGAGGAAGCCATACAATATGATCTACTAAGCAATGTAGCTAACTGGTACCAAGCACAAGCACCCATCCATCCTAGTGAAATGTGGACATGAGGTCCAACTACTTCCTTGTCATGTTGATCTTCATTTTGGTTGCTTCTTTGGTTCCATGTTGTTGATGTGCTACTTTGATATCTTTAGGCATTGCTTTTAGGTCTCGATCTGCCTTCATATTGGTTTCCTTTTTCATGCCGTGTTTGTTGATGCTCCCAACCGTGCCTTGATGACTGTTGTTTCGCACGGTGGTGTGGATGGTGATATATATCAACCTTAGCTATTGGTTCTTTTTTCTTTGACTTTGCAACCTGTGGTTCCTTGGGGTCATGTAGCTCCTTAGATTCATCTTCCTTTTTATGTCCTTCCTAGGGATTTTCTTCATGTGCTTCTGTAGATTTTTCATTTTCAGATTCAACCTCGGACTCTTCATGTAGTCTGTTAGTGGCGACTTGAACTATTTTACCTACAAGGACTTCTTCAGGTGCCCCTTTCTACCCTTCTTGTTTAGTAAGAGAAATATCTTGCAATTTAATTTTCTTTTTCTTATACCAAAGCTTCAAGAACTTCTTTTGCACATTAATATTAACTATACCAAGAGAGTACATCCACAGATATTCCAAAACAATATCCACATGATTCATATTTATAACATAAAAATCTGAATGCAACACATATTTATCCATGGTAATCTTCAAATCTTTAAAAACTTGAACATTTTTACCCTCAACATGTGTTCTTTGAATATGCTTTGTGGGGACTTGCAACCTTTTAGCCAAATTGACATTAATGAGATTATACTTGCTACTAGGATTTATAGAAATAATAACATTTTCTTGCTAAATACATTCATAAATCTATAATGGGAAGTTTTTGCATGAAAATAAACCCTTATGGATCTCATTATCGTTCTTCACAACATTAAACTACTTGTTTAAAAATACCTTCTCATATTCTTTATCTAAGAGCTTCTTCATCTTGTCCTTGTCAAGTGACTTCCACCACCTAGTGGCATCTTCTTTTAAATTATGGCGTGTCCAAATTTTTCACAATATCCCCCATGACGACTTCCATTCTTTTATATATTCTTCAATTGTAGGACCTTCATCCTTTCTCGTAAAATACATCTCACTTGCCATAACTCCAAAATTTGAACTAGGGCTTTGAAGAAAATCACTTACTTTGCAGCCAACAAATTTAAAATGATCATAACTCTCTCATTATTGCACAAAATCTCTATTATGAGCACAATTATGAAATGGCATGGTCATTCTGCATCTATTGGAGTTGGTTTGATGGAAATATGGGCCTCTATCAAAAGATATTTAATCTACAATCGACACGGCCATCATGGAAAAAGCCTTGAACAACTGATTTTAAATCAACCATAATTCCACTTCCCGGACTCTGATTTGGGTGATTTGTTTCTGAAATTGGGTGTCTTGGCGAGAGGAACATAGATTTGCAATTTGTTTCTTCAGATTCTGCACAGAAAGTTTTAGAAATTGAGCTGAATGCCATCGTCCTATTTTTCCTTAAAAAAAATGCACAAAAAAAATCTTCCAATTTTTTGACCCAAGTGTTGCCGCCTAATACACACCTGGGGGGGACGCGGCAGGAAACCTTCAAGCCGCTCGGTGTGTCCTTGGGGGCAAGTGAGAGTCAAGTGTTGTCACCTGATTACTCGACTCCTCCGTCTAGGCTTACTCCTAGCGAAGCCAAGGGGGGTGGTCCCTATGAAAAATAATCTAAGGCTTTTAATCTACAACAAAAGATAAAAGTCTATTCTAGGAGTTAATGATGACGAGATGATAAAATATAACAACAAAGCACTGCTTGTGAATTAAATCAAATAGCTAACCCAACATAAGATAAATAAGCATTCACGACATTTATGATTGACTTAAACACAGAAAATTAAAGACCAGTGCCGAGAATGTAAAAATGCTTGTAAGTACTGTTGTGTGGGGTTGCTTGTGTAGTCTCAGTGAAAGTATTGCAGTGGCTCGGTTGGTAAATTTTATAGTTATTAAATGAGTAGTTAAGGAGTGGGTTGATTCTTGGTTTGGCCCAAAAGAAAACTAAACTTCGAACTGAGTGCTCTAGCAACCTTACCAAGTGTCCAACCAGGCGAGGATGAACCCGCTTAAGAACCTGCTGACTCTGTGGATTCAGTCCATGCAACCTCCCGAGTTCTTAGGATTGAATTCTAATGGATTGTCCTATTAACACTAATTACCTTGCACCCGTTTCTGATTGAGCCAACTGTTCCGACTAAGCTGCAGTAGTCAAGAGCATACTCCGGGTTTGGGGCGTTGTTCGTTTTATTAAGACGTGTGAGTGGATGATTATTCTACACTAAACCCCAAGCGTAAAGCAAGGGGGGTTAATTTTAGGATTAAATTTTAAGAACAGAAAAATAATTTGAAATAAACACAAAAGCATATAAAATGATAGACGGGTCCTTGGAGGACGTTGTGTGCTTGAGTGTGTTATTTAATTACTACTGCTTGAATGAAAACTAATCTAAAACAAAAAATAAAAATAAAAAAGGAAGGGTGCGAATCCCCCCTGGGGGGATTGGGTTCAGGCGCTGGAATTGCCTGCTGTGCTCTTTTTATTTTTTATGATTTACACATGAAGCTCAAGAAACACTGTTGGTCCTTTAACTAGGCACCAGTACAGTTTACAAATGTTAGAATGATGTAAGGGAGGTAAAACTAGCTCTCCGGATGGCTACGAACACCTCCGAATCTCAGAGTTTGAGCTTTAAAAGGTTCGGACCTGCTAAAAGACAAAAAAAACCAGCGAACTGAATTAGTCTTAAAAATTCCAAGAAACACTTAAAAAGTGTCTTTGACGTTGCTACAAAAAAAATGCAAAAATTTCTAACTTAGCTAGCAACCTAGAACTAAATAACAATGAAGCTATTAGACTCTTTAGATTGCTACTTGCTTAGATCTATTAATCAAATGAACTTTGAAGCAAGATTTAGATTTAAATAGGACAGTAACCGAGATAGAATAAAAAAATGGATCTAGAAAAGTGAACCCATGGGGGTTTGAGCAAGTGAAGAATGGGCAATGGAGTCAAGCTCCCTGATGCACCGGTAAGATCGAGACTTGGTTCGTATTTACTGAAAGAAGGCACGATCTAACATGTTCGTGGACTTCTCCAGCTTAGGCTACCTGTAGACAGCTGCAAACAACTAGCAAGGGGATAAGAGTATATGTGTAAATGAACAACAGAAAACTTGAGAAATAATAGATTCAAACAAGAGATCGTACTACTTCTAGCATTCTAATATCATCGACAAAAGTAAGCAACCTATAAAGCATTACTCACTATTCCTTATGAAAGATAACTTTCCTTTTAAAAGACATACAATCCCGACAATACTAACTTATGCAACACGATACAGTTTACCTCAAATGTAACAAGCATGAAGATCCAACCAAAGACAATCACCAGACTAGCCTCCAAAGCCTTCTTTATTAAACTCAGAAAAATATTACAATACAAATATAAGCAGAGGTTCCACACTTTCTGATCGTTACAATGGAGCCAAGCTCCTCAATTTATAGCAAATGGCATGAAGCTAGGGCGCAAAACCCTAAGGAGACAAAGCTCCTAGTTTGTAGAGCAAGCAACCTCATAAGCCAATGGAGAAGCGTCATTTCTCTTGCACAAAAACACCTCAACGAAGAAGTTGCCAAAATGATGAAGATGTTGCTCATGCGTGAGGCTCATGCGTGAGAGGATGAGGATGTGAAGTGATGTTTCCAAACGGCTGAAGCTTTATGTTGAAGAGTTTCTATTGATTGTTGTAAGATAAAGCTTATCCAAGTGAGTGATGCCATATCATCAATGCTGCCCCACCGAATAATTTACAACCTTTCCAAAAAATGTACGGCTGCATGGAAGATGGCCCACGTGAACTTCAATTCGTGGCATGAAAAAACTCACTCAAACTTTTAAGAATTTATAACCAAAGGTTTTGAGGCATAATTCTAAACGCCACTCATATACCACACTTCTCCTCCAATCAAAACGCTCATGGCCCAAGTGGAGAAGGCCCCACGTGAGGAATCCATACGGATTTGTATTTTAATGCTTCAATCTTTAAAATGGCCAAAACAAAATGCTTTGACACTCTAGCATAGTCTCCCATCTATTGCAAATACGCCATGTCATATAGGATGGCCCCCCACTTGAACTCACTATCCATATATTAAATCCGTACGGTTGCTCACGTGTGAGGATGGAGCATGGAATATAATATTTCAATTTTGACTTTTTAATAAATTTTTAACATATGCTTTCTCCCTTAGCATAGTCGTCCATCTTAGTTGACTTAATCCATGTCATTTGGCATGTGCCAAAATTCCACTTTTTGAATATTTTAATTATTTGCCAAAGTGCATTTTGATGTTTTTCTGGCATTAAAGTACCACTTTGTAGCTCTAATAGGCAAAACTGCTCCACGGGGCGCTTTGACTGCTCGAAAGTTAGGAAAACTGGATACCGGGGTAAAGAGGATGCTCTGAGCTTGAAAATGAGCATCCCTGCGTCAAATTCCGACTCCGGATAAGACTTTTATCACCTTTTGAAATTTTTTAATTAAACCATTAAAAAATGGCTTAAAAAATGCGAAAAATATTTTTTCTCGGAATCGACTGAAACTTCAGGGGAACCTAGTACATGACAAAACGATGAAATTCTAGCGCCTAGCATGTTTATACATGTTACAAAATGGGCTCTAATAATCCCCTAAGGCCTAACCCCCACTTTGGGCATTCCAGCTTTGGAGGAGCAGGAGAAAAACTCATCGATTATACTCGGCTAAAGGCAAGGCATAATCGACAAGGGAAAAAACTCCTTGGAATACCTTCTTTGATTGTTAAGTCCTAGGGAACCGAGTCACTCAAAAACCACCATGCTAGTACGCTTATTACAAACCCCGTGGGGCACGGTCATGTACTACAAAACATTAAAAAAAGGGGGCCTTGAACAGGCCAAGCTTGGAACTTCTGAACACTGAAAAGCACAAGTGATTGTGCAACACTGGCGGCTCACTGAAGTCCAACTAAAGTGCAACTTTAGGTGGTAACACCAAGAAAGAGCCTTGATACCAAATGTTATGAACGTAAGCTTTAATATAGCATAATAAATCAGAGTACACACCGTGTGCAGGAAATGTAAACATGGAGTACAACTCCAAGATAGATAAGAGAAATGAGTTATACAATAACTCCTTAAAGACTAGGAGGGCCTCATGTATTTTCGCAAGCACCCCACTATAACACATATTTTCACAATTGAATAAGATATTCAGTGTACTGCTCCTGAAAGTCAGAACTTTCACAGTTTGGTGTACAAGAAAGCTACAACTTTCGTGGGTTGGTGTACCAAAAGCCACAGCTTATAAAATGATGGAATGTGAAAGCTGAGAGGGCAGCCCAAGCAATAATAAGTTATGTGTGTGCTGGTGGCCTAAGGAATGGTGTTGTCAATAAGCTTGCAATCAACTTGCACTACTTGTAGAGAGGTCAAAGAAAAATTTCAGGTAGGAAGAAAATCGCAAACATGGATAATATTGTGAAGCTCTTGAAATTCCTAATCTTTAGACCCTAATACCAATTGTGTTCATCTTAGTCAAAACGATGGAAAAGATACTCAGATACAAGTAAACATGAGAGGCAAGCATGCAATCATAAGAAGAGAAGTGTTAGAACTTAGAACTGTACACATGTTTTACACTCATTTGTATTGGATACATATGGGATTGCAGAATTGTAGGAAAGTGATCCTCTTTGACCAAGTTTCCCATAAAATATAATAAAGTAGGTGAGTGATGAATTTGGACAAAGTTGCTCAAAAGGACAATGGTAAAGTATGAAAGTGTACTATAGTAAAAAATAAAGATGAAGGACAAATTAATACATATTCACTCTTGTTCGTAAGACTAATTCTCATCAATGACACAATATTGAATGATGTTGCCTCCATTCCTGATCATAATTAATTTCTGGAGGCCTCTTAATGCACATAAAGGTCCTACCTACAATTTGTGATCACAATAGTTCACTCAACTAATTAGGACTTCCTAATGGTGTCTTCATAATGACGGCAACTTAATTTATGACCTACTCAAAAAGTAATAATGCAATTACATTATCATCACTTGATAAAAATTTCATTGCCCACCAATTTAAGTCAGTAAAGACAAAATACACTATGAAACAAACTACATCATGGTGACCATTTGGGGCTAACACATTCCACTATATATAAATGTAGGAGGACCATTGCTCCTATACAACTTTAGAAGAGCAGTCCTCCTTTCAGATCAGAAAAAACACCCAAATTATTTGGTTATTATATATTTTGGTTGCAGTGTGCCTTTGGATATGCACCATTCTGCATTTAGTGATTTGATTTTTTTAGAAGAGTAGAAAATATGCCTTTGGACTATGTCACCTAGAATGGGGAATGGGTGCAGGTTTTGGAAATGGCACTGGTACTATTAATGATATATTGATACTGTATTCCTAATAATGATATTAATGATGGATCATTCATAATACGTTGATGTATTAGTGATATTAATCATTATATTAGTCATACATTGGTCAATTATAAATAACCATACATAAATATATTAAAATCAGGTCATATATAGTGAAAGTTGAAACAACTTACCTGTATGGCTTCTTTGTCACAGACTTTTTCTTCTTCACTTGTACAAATTGAACAATTTTATTTTTAAAAATCTAATGGATGGTCTTCTGATGCCTTATTGTAGAGAAAAGAAAAAAAGATGTACGAAAGGGGGAAGCAATATCATTTTGCCTGGAAAATGTTGGGAAACATTTCATAGGTATTCCCCCTATGTTTCTGTCAGTGCTATCAGAATTGGATCGATGACTGAACCGGTTGACCCCAAAAACCGGTTGACACAAAAACCTCTTGACCAGAATTAGATAAAATATTCAAATTTTGATTAAATATATATTCATGTAGATCCACATGAATCCAAACCATTAGACATAAATATGACATGTTGTCTCATGTATATAGCATTGTAAGGGTGAATATAGAAAAATGGCACTGAGTGCAATACATCTCTGAACCAAAATACAACTACATTGAGGCTCTAAATGGCCTGAAAAGTGCAAAAATAATCATACTATAGTCTACAATCAAATCAAACAACATAATCATCCGAATTTTGGTCTTTTTGGGTGAAGGAAATGCATCAGTACAAAGCTGGTCAACCCAGCCGATTCTGACTCGTTCAGATCAAAACTGTTCATTTTGAGGGGTTGGTTCTGCCTGGAAAATCCCCAGAACTAGTCCTACTGACCAGTTTAGCCGATTTGGGTCTGGTTCTGATAACATTGGTTTACATATAATCATAATTGGAAAATCATGATGTTTTGGTGACATTGCTTTGAATGTTACCTCTTTCCATATCAAGATAGGATCATGTAGTTTTTTTAGAATAAATCTACTTTTTTCTCTAAAGGGCTTCCTAATATTTAGACACGAAAATTTTACCATGATTCTCTTGTAGCATTTAGCAATCCATGCTGATTTGATGGCCATACCGAATGCATGAAGTTTCATTATCAGTAGATCAAAATCCTTGAGTTGGCTCATTTTATTGTTATGAATAGATGCTCTATCTATATTATTATGTAATAAAACGTTGGTGTACATTTGTCAGAATGCCTCCCTTGCGTGCTTGCTTTATGAGCCTGACTAGTAACCAATTCCAAACTTCATAGCTGTTTTAGTATTTATCCCCATAAAAGTTAGAGACATAAGTTTGAGGTTGCTAGTGTTACATGAGAGCATCAGGGATGTGCCTCTTGTGCTACCTGTGCCCCAGGGATGGCGGGACACACTGCAAAACGTTTCGCTGTGTCCCCCATTTTGAGAAATGCTGCAAAACGTTTTGTGGTGTCCCTGATTTTGCAAAACGTGCAACAAAGCGTTTTGATAAGTTTGCAGAATGTTCCACATTAGCATGGATGCATGGACACTGCCCCTCGAAAGTCAGAAGTGTGGGTGCCCCTCCATGATTTTCTCCTCTAATTTTTCAAAAAAGTTAAATGAAATTAAAAAAATAAACTTAGTACTTTATTAGCTTGGCTTTCCTTCCCCCCAGTCTTTAGATGTATAATTTATCATTTTATGTTTTTATAGCTTTGGAATTTTATATTTTATAATTTTAGAGACGGGATCCCCTATTCTAGCCTGTAGGGACCCCTGGACCCCCTGTCCTCCTTGACACTCCCTAAAATTTGGGGGTTGTCTACAATATACACACATCCCCCATGTGCATTTTCCTGCTCTTGCATCCCCACACCCCACAAACTTGGTGCAACATTGTAAATAAACTGTACAACTTGGTGAAGTAGAATTCATATTTCTATATTGTTGGCCCGTAATATTTTGATTAATATATATTATAGACCAGCGATATAATTGCAAACAAACATTAAAAAAATACTAGAAAACGTCCAATGTATAGTTATGAAGAGTTGTGATCTTTTGATATTTTCAACATGTCGTTAGTATATCATATTGTCTTGTTATGTGGGGTACCTTTTTACTATGCAATCTGTTGTAGAACTAACTTATGCTTAGTTTCCGTCACATGTGAGTCTTCTTGTTTTCTTTGGTTTGATAAACTTATGGAATATTATGTATGTATATTCTGCCCTCTCCGGTGCTTGTATGCCCTTACATGAATGATGATAGCAAAAGAGGTGAGTGGAAGAGAGTCAAGACAACACCGCTGATCTGCAAAACCTCCACTGTAAATGTTTTTATTAAATTTTCTTTGAGGATGTTCTGCCATTCACATTCAAATGAAGCATAAAATTCATTCACATTTTAATTCGGTATTTCTATGTATTATTTGATTCTTGCAGCGCTTGCTGGTAGTAGAATTCCATTCTATTACCTATAATGAAGCCGAGGACTTAATTGCACGTACTAGAACAAGCTGGAATGAAGAAATTTATCCAGGAGAATTTTACAGTGTGAAAAACCTCAATAATTTCTTTGGACTAGACAGTAATGCATTGCATCCTGGATTAGATGCATTGGAAGTTGGCGACAATGTGCTGGGACTTTCAAAAGGGCAGCCAAGAACCGAAGTCTTGCAGGTATGACCTGATTGACACATTTCCTTGTCAAGACTGGAAGGGAGTGCTATTCTATTTTGAAGGCAGATGCTGTTAAATTGCGCTGATTAGATTTGCAAGAATATTTACTTTGTAATCAACTTGTAACATGTTTTTTAGGTAATTCCATGCCTTATTGATATGCTTGGTATGTTGAAGTATTAAGTTGTGCAACTGCAGACTAGTTGCAGGAAACCAGAACTTGTTTTCTCTTTGTAATATATTCTTCTTGTAAGTTTTTATGCTCTGTTGAAATATTTCAGTAAGTGGAAAACCAATATAAGTGGAGGAGAAAAAGTGATAAAGAGAGGTTTGGGTAACAAAAACATGCAACCATGTGCCAAATCCGAAAGGAACTCTACAAACTGTCCATGGATTGACCAACCAATCCATCCTGTAATTTACCCATGAAAAGAAAGCTAGGCACTCCGATTGGATTTTGAAGAAATCCAACCTGGGTTCTGACAAACACCATATAAATTTGTCTATGGCCAAAAACCCTTGTCAGTGACTTCCTATTTACTAGGCACCTCCAAGGTGCATGTAGTGGATAGAACACTTCACACCAAAGAAGTCATTCTCTACACCCTCAAGGACAATTTAGTTATGGCTCAAGATAGAATGAAACAAGAAGTTGACCATCATCACTGAGCGTTCTTTTGCAGAAGTGGATCAAGTGTTTAAAATTTATAAACAAACATAGCTCAAAGATAAAATCCACCAGAAACTAGCACCAAATTTACATAAACCCTATAAGATTCCAGAAACTAGCACCAAATTTACATAAACCCTATAAGATTATCTAGCACATTGGACAAGTGCTCTACAGCTGGCTCTTCTGATTGACTCCAAGATTCATCTAGCATTTCATGTGCCTTGTCTGAAGCAGGTCGTGGGATTGAATTGCAAGGTACAAACCAACTTATCAGAACTTGATGAAGAAGTCTCCAAACTAAGTTTTACGGTAGTTACAACTTGTAGGGTTTTATCTTTCTATATTATATTTTTATTTTTTCGTTTTGGGGGAGGGACTGCACTGATACGAAACTGCTTGGTTTGGTATAAGGTTGGGCAAACCAGTTTGGGATAAAAAATGCCAAAACCATTTGGAACCAATTGGTTTTGGTGTAGTTCGACTAATATTAATAATTGTGTTATTGATAGTGGTAGTATAGAGAAAATATTCACAACAGAAATGGTAGGGAAGTTGAGTCAAGAAGGGTTTTGACTCATGAGGTTGTGGTCATAGATTGGTGTAGGGTGTCATTTGACATAGGAGAACAATGGGATGAGATTATGTGCGACATTATACCAGTATTAACAGGTCCAACAGAGCCATAACAACTTGGCCGATTAAGACCAAGGTTTGGACAAAAATAATCAAAGTCAACACTTGACTTGGTTGAGTTAGAATGGAACTCATGACTCAATCGAGTCAAACCTGAATCGACAGAGTTTGTGTAAGCAAACATGTCAACCTGCCAATGCCAAGGTTTGAAGAAATACAAAATATAAAAAATAAGGAAAACTGATAACCCAAGTAAACCCTAATTTTGGCTTACTAAAGCCCCACTCACTTTTCCTCATTTAATTTCTCATTTTGTACTCTATGGTGTTATATAATGCACACACAATAGTAGAATCATGTAAAGAGAGGAGAGAGAAAAGAAAGAGATTGTACTTTATATAATTCAATATGGTGAATGCCAATATATGTAATGTCTAGTGAGGGAAACAAGTCTTGTACCGTAAGTCTGATACAACTACTTTATTATATCAAGGCATTACTTAAGCTTAATTATGACACATTACTTTTAATTATGATACATTACTTTTTATAACATGTGATTTTATTAAAGTACTAAACTTTTTAAATGTATAATAACATGACTATTACAATAAACTAACTCTGACACCCTCCTTCAATGGTCATATGAAAACCAAATGCTTCTCCTCGAGTACAAACTTATATGGACCTAGCAGTTTGAAGCAGATGTCTACAGACTGCCTTTGATATATTTTATCAATATTTGGAAATGATAATGTTGGTCTGCCTGCTCGAAATCCTCAAAATTGCTATCCTATATAATTTTTTTAGTGGAAAAATTAAAGAAGGTTCAAACCTCTAGTTCTAACTTTAAAAACAAGGGTGTTTTTGGGAAACTTCAAGGATTATAGAGAACACACTTTGATCTAGTTGAATGGTTTCTGGCAGCCATCAAATGTGCTACTAAAGTAGATAAGTGATAATTAGAGCTAGGATTGCAAATTAAGTTTTTGTGCTAGTGGTGTTTTCTTTGACTTTTTCAAACACCCCAATGATAAAAAAAAAAGCTCAAAGGCCTTGGGTTTTAGCCTTTAGGGAAAAGTAGGTATGTTTATGAAGTCATGTTTTTGTATTTCAACCCATTCAACACAACCCTACCAACCACTCTTGTCTAGGTGAAGTTCTTGAATCTCCCTATATATTTATAGGAGCAACATGTTATGCAAGCAACAGGGAACTTCTTGTGTAAATATTTTTATTTATGACAAAAGTTGTCAAGAAAGTGGAATCCATTCGTACATGAGATTATGTATAGAAGAATATCTAAGAAAAAGTTTGAGAGACAAGGTAACCTAGAGTTAGGAGATTGTAAATGGACTAACTGTTAGACTTTGAAAATATAACATTCAGAGGAAACATATGCCATGAAATGGGCCATTTAGTTGCTTATTTCCCTGTGCTGGTAAAATAACCAGCGAAAGAGGAGAAGCTTTCATTGAACGTTCCAAATTCATCTAGAGAAGCCTTTCTAATAATGATGAAGTGGAAGAGAAAAATAAGTGCAACTATCATTGTAAAAAGTTTGAAGAAGGAACAATAGTCAAAGGAGAGAAATATCAAGTCCGCTAGATTGAAGAGCCATAGGAAGCTTTGGATTAGAAGGCAAAGAGACTGCCATTGAGAGGGGATACTATAGAAGAAGATTTGACCCTGGCTGAAATATTAAGGGAAAATAATAACGAGCATAGCTCCAGCTATAGCCTAGATCTTTTAAGCATTGAGAGGGATTAAAAAAACCATGTGCAAACCTCTTTTTGCTTAAAAATTGAGGTAAAGATGGATCTATGCTAGTTTATATATTATTTTTTTATTGTTGACCTTTTCTTCACATTAGATATCGATCATCATCCTTTTTCCATTATAGTTTATTCATGTTACACATGTGAAAATCCTCACAGCAGATCTAAGAGCTGATGTATACCTCAAAAGAAAGAGTATGATTAAGCAGGAAGATAGAAGAAGAGTGGTCAATGCAGTGTAAAGGAGCAACAGAATAATAATCAGTAGAACTTGGATAGAAGCAAAATAACTTCACACACACTAATTCATTAATCACAAATGGACAAATAAATAATACAATGCATGAGGATTCGAATGCCAAGGTGGCAATTCGAATTAGCCTTCATGGAGAGATCAAAAGATCACTGGAGTGTCATCAAAGCACAACTAGAAGTCTTCATCATCACTAGTGGAGTCATCATTGCACAAGTAACTGTCAATCATTAGTCAAACTGAGTCTAACTGAGTGTGGTAGGTGTAATTGGCACATGGAGGCACTAACTGAATGAAGGAGGCTCAGTGGAGAGCGCATGAGGAGCTAACTGGAGTCAGAATGGGCAGTCTAGTCTCACTGGAGGTCTATTGGAGTGATATAGTTAGTAGAGAGTCAGTCTAGCCTTAAATCAAGGAAAGAACTAAAGATAACTAAATGGTAGGTGAGAGAGGGCGCATGAGATGCATGTAACTGCATGCAGGGCGCTCTAAGCACTAGGAGGCTAAAACTGATCAGTGAGAAGCTCTCGGGGCTCGCTAACTGAGGGCTAGGTGCTGGGATTGATGACTGGGATGCATGCAATTGCATGCATGCATGCAACATGTAGAAATGTATGCAAGACTGAAAATGCTGGTAGGACTAGGATGGAGTATAGGAATATCCTAACACCCCCCCTTAATCCATCCTGGGCCCTGGTAACTGAGACCAAAGGTCACCCAATACAATGAATAATAATAACAGTCAATAAACTGAGGAAATGGGGAAAACCTCATGGGAAAAATACGCCCCCTCAAAATAGACTGCAAGGCACACACAAAAAATAAATGCTCCAAACTCAAGCAGGTGTGATGCTTGGTCATATGTCTGGAGGTATCTTCTTCTTGGGAAGAAGTGGTTCATGCTGAAAAAGCATGTGCTTGTACTTGCTCTTCAGATCGAATGTGATGAGAACAAATCCAAAAGTATGAGGATGATCCTTGAACCTGTGATGCGAATCAGCTGAGGTAGGATCAGAAACATGAATGTGTAGATAGTCTTTTTTTTTCTCCTTCGAACCATCATGGATGAGATTATGCTCAAAAGAACCATCAAATGTCAGTGATTGCTTGGAATCCAAATCAGATCCAAGACTTGAAGAATGGTTTCTTAAGATCCCCTTTGAACCATTTGAGGTGAGATCTAAACCATTGAATGCATGAGAAATTATCCCAAGCGAATGTCAATGGCCATCATCTTCAATAACCTTCTGAGAGCATGAAATAATGATCTTACAATAGTAAATAAGAGGTGATTGATCAAGGAGAGCGAATGCATTACCTCCAATGGCTGATTTAACCTCCGAAACATTCATGAGATCATGATGCAAACCAGTAGACTCTGGTGCAAGAGAGGATTTAGGAACCTCTGCAATTTCTAGAGTGTGAGGTGGCACATAATTCGAAATAGAAGAAATTTGGAGCATGAGTGTAGAATTTGCAAGTTCTTCTTCTTTGTGGACAACTTCAATATGAGATATGTTTGCTACTGATTCATGATCAGTGAGATCATTAAGGAGGGAGAATGCATCACTGGGCTTGCTCTCGAAAGGGTTTGGACCAATCCCTTCATTCTGTTTGCCAAATCTTTCATCCAGTTGGGCCCATAGCTCTTTTGGAGATTCAGCAGAATCAATGAAGTGGTGTAACATACAAGGAGACATAGCATACATCATTGCTGCATAGACACTGTCACCTTTATTTAACCAGTCATTCTCTTCTTCAGAGGATTTGAACTCTTTTTCAAAACAATAATCAAAGAGATCATGGCTCTTCAAATATGCTATCATTTTTGGTTTCCATTCATCATAGTTGAATGGAGAAAGAGGAGGGATTTCTTCTAAATACATGGAAGCTGTAGAAGACTTGCAAAAAATAATAGAAAATATCTACAACTGCTACTGCTGCAACTGCTACACTCGAAATCTTGATAACAACCTGCAAAAAACTCTCAGGAATGGAGATAGACAATACTCTCAACATGCTCTGATACCATGTGAAAATCTTCACAGTAGATCTAAGAGCTGATGTATACCTCACAAGAAAGAGTATGATTAAGCAGGAAGATAGAAGAAGAGTGGTCAATGTAGTGTAAAGGAGCAACAGAATAATAATACAGTAGAACTCGGATAGAAGCAAAATAACTTCACACACTAATTCATTAATCACAAATGGACAAATAAATAATACAATGCATGAGGATTCGAATGCCAAGGTGGCAATTCGAATTAGCCTTCATGGAGAGATCAAAAGATCACTGGAGTGTCATCAAAGCACAACTAGAAGTCTTCATCATCATCAATGGAGTCATCAATGCACAAGTAACTGTCAATCATCAGTCAAATTGAGTCTAACTGAGTGTGGTAGGTGTAACTGGCACATGGAGGCACTAACTGAATGAAGGAGGCTCAGTGGAGGGCGCATGAGGAGCTAACTGGAGTCAGAATGGGCAGTCTAGTCTCACTGGAGGTCTATCAGAGTGATACAGTCAGTTGAGAGTCAGGCTAGCCTTAAATCAAGGAAAGAACTGAAGATAACTAAATGGTAGGTGAGAGAGGGCGCATGAGATGCATGTAACTGCATGCAGGGCGCACTAAGCACTAGGAGGGCTTAAACTGATCAGTGAGAAGCTCCCGGGGCTAACTAACTGAGGGCTAGGTGCTGGGACTGATGACTGGGATGCATGCAATTGCATGCATGCATGCAAGACTGAAAATGCAAATAATAAAAATGCTGGTAGGACTAGGATGGAGTATAGGAATATCCTAACAACACATAGATGAGTGTGTCAACATTACTTCGACTTGTGTTGTAGAGTGCACCTCTCTTCTCTTAGTGCAATGATTCTTGGATCATCAAGCTATCCTTGCAGATGTTGAAAGTCCATCTACAATTAGTATCAAAGAATCATCCAAGTCCCATTTTGGAATAGGGATGATTTCTTTATGTTGCTATTTATTTCTACCCAAAGCCATCACTAGGTTGGATGTACTTTTTGTGAACTAGTAGTTAGAGTTTGACTTTTTTGGGTAAGAAAAAATAGTGGGTAGGTAATAACTAGCACATTAACATTTACATGAGATAAGTGAACACATTGACTACATAGGTAGTTAATTTATACACCTCAACACATGAGCACCTCATAGAAAACTAAAACAACATAATATAATATCTTAGATGCTAACAATGGTGAGTCAATGCAATGTTTGCCATTTGTTTATTATTCCATTTTAGAGCTTTATTTGAGTCATAAGTATTTGATTCAAATCTGTGTTAACTATACTTTTGTATCCAGGTGTACTTGACGGCTTGGCTTACTGAGGTCAACATCAACAACTCTAGGTAATGTTTCAAAATGCAATATAATTGATGTCTTTTTTTCCTTAGCACTAGTAAATGTATTGTTATTTCCAAGGAAAATTTCATAGGGAAACTCAAGGGTTGGGGCAATCTGCATAAACTTGTCATACCTGTTGTATTCATTTTATTTGAAAAGATGTGTGATGTGTGTTTTGAAATTTGGCATCACGCATTCAGTTTATCGACAGAAAGTCCAAACCATTGAGTGGTTACAATTTTCAGATGTTTATTTGTCAGGATTGAGGAAATAATATCTATGGTGGGAGAGGAGATGCAGATTACCCTTGTATGAAAGTCGCCATACGGTTGGTTGAAGATTGCCAAACCTCCTAAAGCTCGTTTTCTACATATGAGCAAATTCTTCACCTTTTGTTATTATTGCTAATTAAATTGTAATTTTAAGATTTATATGACTGCCACTTTTGATATTGGAAAACAGATAGCCTTGTAGACAGTAAACTGGGAAGCTCCTTAGTATTTGGTGTTAAGGATGTAGGATTTGATGTATGGATTAAAAGTCTTTTTGTGAGCATATTGTCAGTGTGGCGATTTATAATACCAGTTTTTGTTACCATCTTTTACTGGATTTATATGACATTTCATACATTTGAAAAATCAAAGTCAGTTCTTTGCTTTTGCTGACTTGATATAACTGTTTATGTGCAAACATTTTCCCTTAGATAGTGATTTTGTCTTCATTAGTAGCATCTTATAAAAAGTACCAGGGTTTGAAGATTGTAGCTTGTGGAGTTGGGGAATGGTATTAATTTTTAAAGATATTAATATTTTAGTTAAATGTTCGAAGTCAAGTTGTTGAGAGTTGCACCCTATCTAATTACTCCCTGTATCTACAAGTTGAACTTCTCATTTTCTGGGAGAGTCACCTGGGGCAGTTCTTTGTTGGAATTGATTTCTCTCTGAAATTGGCAAATTTCCTCTCTTAACGACCTGCCTAGAGCTTCTATGTTTAATCTTAACTCGGTAGGGTAACCTACTTACCGTTTTATCCATTAATAAAGTATAATAGACCCAAAACATTGGAAAAATGTCAGTGATGTTAAATTTATTGAATTATTCCTCAAATTTAAATTGCGTTATTCCAGATGTATGAGGCAGATCAGTTGTAAAGCTATTGGTCTATTGTATTTCATGGCTTGGCTCCATTATAGTGGTGAGGAATCTACTTTCAGACAGTATACTTCAATTGTAAGCACTTCAGGATGGAACACTTGTGAGGAATGGAAGTAATTCGTTCTTGTATAAAGAGATCGTCTTCCTCAAAATTCAAGAAAGGAATTTCAATAAATTCATGATGATGGAAATAACAAAGGATAACCATAACAAGGGAATATTCTCTATCTAAGCGGATTCCTTGCTTAAATGGAATGTTATGAGTATAATTGGACCACAGCATGGAACACTTGTCAGGAATGGAAGTAATTTGTTCTTGTATAAAGAGATCGTCTTCCTCTAAATTCAAGAAAGGAATTTCAATAAATTCATGATGATGGAAATAACAAAGGATAACCATAACAAGGGAATATTCTCTATCTAAGTGGATTCCTTGCTTAAATGGAATGTTAGGAGTATAATTGGACCATATAGACTTGGTTTGTGTCGCTGCTTAATACACACCTGGGGTGAACGCGACAGGAAACCTTCAAGCCGTTCGGTGTGTCCTTGGGGGCAAGTGAGAGTCAAGTGTTATCACCTGATTACTTGACTCCTCCATCTACGTTACTTCTAGCGAAGTTAAGGGGGGTGGTCCCTATAAAAAATAATCTATGGCTTTTAAACTATGAAAGATAAAAGGCACATCTAGGAGTTAATCATGAAAGTGAAAAAAATACCGAAACAAAGATACAATTGCAATTAAGTTTAAATACAACAACACATGAGATTAAAATAATTCACGACATTTAGTAGATTTATCTTAACCATGATAACGTATAATGACTAGTGCCGAGATTGTAAGTGTGATGTAGTTGTGTTGTGTTGTGAAAGTATTGCAAAGTCCTGTTTCCAGTTTTAAAATTATTAGTGAGTATTAAAGGAGTGGGTTTATTGGGGGTTTGGCCCAAAGTAAACTTAACCTCTCGAACTAAGTGCTATAACGGTTTAACCAAGTGTCCAACAAGGCGAGGCATGACCTGCTTACAGTAGCCTTCTGACTCTATGGTGTCAACCCACACAACCTTCCGAGTTCTTGAAATTCAGCTTAATTGGATTTTCCTATTAAACTAGTGCTTACCTTCCTTTCAGGTTGACCAATTGATCAGACTAATAAGCTGCAGCGGCCAAGAGCACACTCGGATTTTAAGCGTTGGTTTATTTTATTAAATGAGATGGATTTTCTACTTGGTTAGATCTACCTACAAGAATATCTTTTCCAGCCGAATTCCATTACTCGAGCAAGCTTTTTCTGTGGCACCGTACTTCGGGAAAGCAAGGACAACATTACTCTGAAAGCAAGAAATTGTTAAAAAATGAGAAAAGCAAAGTCCTAAGAACTCTTGTGGCCCGCCGTTGAAACGGATCCAATAGGTTAAATTTTAATCCTATGTTTATTTTATTAGTTGGAAAATTGAAAATAAAATAAAAGTAAATATGAGGTCCTGAGTACACTTGTGATACGCCGCTGGAACAAAACCAACAAGGTTAATTTTAGTTTGTTCGTTTTATTAAAAATGAAAAATAAAATCTAAACTAAAAAAGCAAAAGACAAAATACTGAGACGACACGGATCCCCCCTGGGGGGATGGGGTGTGGGCGTTGTTATCACACAACTTGTAGCTATCTCTAATGGTATCCCATCCAAGACGGTAGAGGTGTAGACAACTAAAGAGGTGACCCAAGAGATGCCATGGTTCCCAATGCAAGCTGGGTGTCACGATAATCCAGTAACTCTTCACTTTAGATCAAGACTAATCAAGATCAAGGGGGAGACCCTAGACAATCAATGAAGACTAGCTAACCCAAAGGTTTGTAGGGAAATGTGTAAAGTAACTCAAGGAGACCATTGGTGAGTTAGATTAAGTGGACCCAAGGGTTTAAGTGTGGTTGAAGAGGCTTAAGGGGTGACAAGTGTTTCAACCAATGAATGACTAGGGTCACTTATGAGGCTCAATTGGATAGATCTAGTACCATGAAGATTACACAAGTGGGGCACACTCCTTAAAAAAGTGGAAAATGGTTCAAATGGGCCCACAAGGTCAAGTTAGGGGTGAAATGGTACCAAGGGGTATGCAATGATGTAGATTTATGGATCTAAGATGAAAGAAGCAACACCCACATATGGGATCTAGCAAAAGACCACTAACCCAAGGAGTACGATTTACCCAAGGGAGATTAGTGCCTTAATTTGAGGGGGCAAATAGAGTCCAAATTCCACCAAATTGTAGACTGGGGTAGTTAAGGCAATTAACAAGGTGGGTTTAAATTATCAAGTCCAAATGCTTGCTAGATCTCCATAGATCTGAGATTGAAAATGCATCACCAAGTGACCCAAGTGGGGCTCAACCCTCAAAATGAGGAATGGGGCCCACAAGGTGAAAATAAACAAGGTGAAGCACTAGGGGTAGGTTATCAAGGTTGATCTATCCAAATCAAGTGGGATCTCACCTACCCATGTACTATAACCTAGCAAACTAGCCTCTTCAAGGGAATGCGAATTTCCTTGGAGAGGCTAATGTGCCTTGGGAAAAGGATCAAATGGAGGCCAATCAGCACCAAACTATAGATCCGAATTGTCATGGATGCTATAGAGGTGGGTTTTAAAAATTATCTCCAAAAGCTTGCTAGATCCAAGTAGATCTAAAAAAATGTAAAATGAGGGTTTTGATTTTAATGGTTTATGTGATCAATAGGATGGAGAACAAGCGAAATGGATACATACCTTGTAGATCTTACCTCAAAATCTTGCGGCCTCTTAGCATATGGATGATTCTTGCCCTTAGTTACAATTCCAAGCTTGATCCAAGTGTCTTCAACCTAAATCGTCCAAGCCTTAGGATGAGAGATGCCCCATGCAACCTATAAATCAAGCTACAAGATGTTAGATTTGATCCACAAATCAATGAGAACTAAGCATGTCATGTTAAAGAAGCAATCAATGGACAAAGCACAATTGAAAAACTCCCTCGAGATGAAGACGTCTTGCCCATGGGGGATGTGAGCAACCCCTACAATCTTCCCATCAAGCAAGTCGCACTCTAGCTCCAAAGCAATTCGGCCTCCCTCTGTAGAAGTCGATTTCACTTGTTACAAGGAAGGATGTCTAAAAGAAGAGATGCATAATCATATACAAGAGCAACCCAATCAAAGCCAAGAAGTAGATCTCCAAAATAGTATTTTTATTCCAAGTTTTCCAGAGCCCAAAGATGCTTTTACAATAGGGGGGTCTCCTCCTTTTATAGGATAACAAAGACCAAAACCCTAAACCACAAAACCACTTTTTAAAAGTAGTGGTTGAGATCAAAAGATCTAACAATCTAATCAACGGCTAAGATGAGCCAATACATAATATCACATGGATCACTCAAAAGGAGGGTGACATCATAGCTAAAAGTGACTCAATGAGGGTGACGTCATACATGAAGGGTGGCTAGAAACACATGTGCCACATAATAAGATCAAGACAAGTCACTAGGAGCTCATGGTGGGGCTAGGAGGTATTAATTCCCTTCACTAGCAAGTCCCCATGGCACAATAATATAAAATATGAGTCTATGACATGTCAAATGTACAAATAATCAAATCCTGTCTCCAAAATCTGAGAGAGACATGCAGTAAAAGACCTCCTGTAACCACTGTGGACCCCACTGACTGATGCCAACTGATCTGGAAGATGGGGGGTTCACCATGGATGACCTCAGAGTAGACCAAGTGCCGAAACCTTGCCTCAATTCCTTAAATCAAATTCCTCAGTGACCTTTTTATTCCATTTTTTAATCCTCTTGAAAACCTTGAAAGTGCCCCAAACTGCCACCCAGGGTGCCTGCGCTGTCAAACTGAGTGTATCAGGCTGTCTGAAAGGGGGGTATAATGGTAAAAACAAGTGGCTGGACTACCCCCTTCCCCTGTAGCGCCCTAGGCAACGACTGGCCTCTAATGCCTCTGCTGGACAGGTTGGATCAACATGCCATAACTTGTCAACAGGTGGATAACTGCTGCTATCATGCTCAGAAGTGCCCAAAACTGAAAGATAAGTGTATCAATGGATCCAGAAGACCCAAATCCACTAGAGATGAGTACTCATACACCATGGGATGACCTGTGGGGTCATCTGTACGGTCCACCATACCTAGACAATGTAAAATATGATGATTTGGAAATAATAATAAAATTGACCAACTGCATCAATCATCATCTGAAGCATATATGCAACGTATGGAATCATCAAATAGGTGTATGTGGGACCATAGATCAACATCCATAAGCACAAGTGGTCCATCTCATCACGAATCCCAAGAATGACCATGGTCAAACTATGTTTGACTAAGTCAAAATGCAGCCAAAGACTAGATTATAACATAAGATTAAGACATGTTCCTTTAATCATATTCACAACTTAACTTAAAGTACAAACATCATTCAATGGCAGTTAATACATATATATTTCATTGTTATTTATAGTTTATTTGCACAAAAGCTTTAAAGACATACCCATTCAACTGACATTGCCTAACTGCTAGCAAAGGGTGAGGGCTAAGAAGAAGGCTGGGAAAAATGGATGATTTGACCAACTCAACTAAGTAACACTTTGGACGGGGAAAAGGGGAAGCTACACTCTGTGCTGGACAAAATAACAAAGGGAAGGGTAGTGCCTCACAAATGGATAAGTTGTTTAGAGAGTGCTTATTCAACTTAAGCATCATGTCTACATCAAGTTGATCCAGGTTCATTAGGATCATTCGTTTCATTTCCATGGCCTTTTTGGCCTATATGACCCCTTTGGGATTTCACATGCGCTAAAAAGCACAACTAATCACAGCTTGCATTCGGGGCATAATTACATTTATGAGGTCAACAATATTTAGATATAGCATTTGTTTAACCATTGCTTTTTGGACCTTTCTATTCCCTTCGCGGGGTATTTTAGCAGTTCACTGCTTTAGCCTTTATTCACGTGTGTTGAAAAACACATTCTAGAATTTTAAGTTCACAGGCTTTCATAATAAATTTCCAATATAAGTAGTACATGTGCTTTCAGTTTTAGCCAACAACAACTCATGTGACTAGAGGGAATTCCGCACTAAGTCAAACATCGGGGCAACCGACTAGAGTGATCTAGGCATAAAATCCAACTCACCAAAGGTAAGTTCTGTCACCAACTCAGAGCCGAGACACAAAACAAACATGGATGCGGTCCAACACAGAGGTAGAAAAGGGGAAGTCCTCCATATCAAGCAGTCAAGAAAGCAAGTCAAGGTGAAAGCCAAAATAAGGAAGGTCATGGATGGATGGAGTCAAGTGAATGTGGTGCCTAGGCTAGCAAACAAAGATGTCATGAAAGACCATGTCCATGCTTACAGGAGGTTAATGAAACCAATGAGTATTGTCAGAAAACCTTAGAGTGCAAGTAATACATCCAATTTTATATAACATCATCCAAGATATTTCATTTTATTATTTAGATAATACTGCCACATCATGAGTTATATACCAAGTCAATGCTATGAATATGACTAAATCAACAAGATGATAATCCATGATAATGATCACAAGTCCGTAGGTCACATCATATCATGCCAATAATCATCATCCATAAACAACTGAAACACTGTTGCAATAATAACATCTAGAACTCTAGGCACTGAATTGAAACTGTATGGAACAAAAGGTCACATCAGTCATCAAATCTAAGCTCTCAAGGCTCAGCCTTGGCACAAGGTATACTCAATGTCTAACATATACTGCTCTGATCTGTGAGTGATCTCAAATAACCCTATTCATCATAACTGATCTCTGTAAAAGTAAAGCTCTGGAAAGTGCAGATATCTGCTCAGCAAGAATAGTAGCCCAGCTACTATAGTGTGATAACAAGCACTAGGTAGCCCACTTGCTCTCGTTTAAAAAAATCTTTTACAATGCTTTTCATAAGTACTTGTAGTCCCTTGAAGATTTGGGAGTAACAAGTTTACAATAGTTTCAAAGAAAATGAACTGGATAAAGAGAAGGGTTCCCAAAATGCTCTAGATGGCTCAAATCATCGAAAATCTGCCAGCACACCTCTTTACCTGTTCAACAAAAAACTAAAAATAACAAAGAGTAATTAGTAAAAAAATGGCCCAAAGCACTTTAAGAGTGACTTTGGGTTGCCATCTAAAACTTGCAAAAACTCTCTAAGTTAAACTAGGAAAAAAACACTCAAAATGAACCAAGAAAACAAGCTAAAAAGCTTGTTTCTTGGGATCTTTGTTTGCCCCTTTAGGAAAGCAAATAAAATATTCTTAAATTAGCCAAATATAACTTTAAACCACAAGCAAACTAGCCTAACAAGCCTTTAGATTTTATGATAAAATGAACTTGTAAAGAAAAATTTCTTTCACTAGATTTAGATAAAAAGATTTATGAACTTTGGACTCTAAGATTTAATGAGCAAAAATCAGATCTATTTTAAATGCTACAATAATTATAGATCTGAAAATAAAACACCAAAGTAACCTAGGAAAAATTATGAGTTTGAAGCAAAGAGATAGAACCAGAGAATGGAAAGGAAGTTGGGCGGATGGAGTCTTCTTGGTAGGGGGATTGCGAGGGACTAAGCTCCTTTTCGAAAGTACTTGAGAAGTAACAATGCTAGCATGCTTTCTACAACCTCCTACTTAGATAACCTGTGGACACTCACAATAACTTGCATAAGAGAATCAAAATATCGATGCTTAACCACATAAAAGACTTCTAAAAATTTGCTCATTCAAACAAGAATTTACAAATTTCAAAGCATCATATATAGCTATTAATAAAAAATAAATTATAAAATGTTACTTCTTACCCTACTAGAATGCACATTCCCTTCAAAGGTCGGTAAAATTCCAACAATAAGCAAAGTTGCAAAATGACACAATTTACCTCAATGGTTCAATGTGCCTCAGACATCCACACAATAGACAATCACACAATGTAGTAGCCTCCAAAGCCTTTCTTCTTATTATATTACAAACAAATCAAGAGCAGAGGTTTCACCTTCTCATCCATTACAATGAAGAAATGCCTTTCTTAAATAGATAAAAGCATGCACAGGGAGGGCACAACCATCAAGGAGGGCGCACCATGATGATGAGGGAGTTAACCGGAAGTGTTAGGAGTGTGATTGGAGTTTGATTGAGAGCCAAAGGATGGGGATTGCGCCACCTCTCCATGAGGTAGGTGACCCCTCCTTGTAATTATCACCAACCAATCAAGAACTTCCAATTGAAGAAGTCGCCCATGCATGGAGAGGGCACACTTCTTAAGGCAAAGTTAACTAGATCTTGCTCGACTTTGATTGAAATCACCTATTCAGAGTTCAGATCACCTTTAGTTGACTGTACAATCACTTTAGTTGAAGCTCAGTTTAAATCCAAACACTTTCCATTGATTTAGTAATTTGTCTTTTTATTTAATGTCTTTATTTGACATTTATTTTGTACTTTTTGGGTTTTTCGAGCAAATATTATTTTTTGAGATAAATTATTGCTTGAAACTTAGGAAAAGTGGGCTTATGGGTTAAATGGGTGCTCTGGCTTAGAAACGAGCACCCCATTGTCATATTTCACCCACAAACCACTTAATTATTACAACTTGATTTTTTTCAATTAAACCATTAAAAAAAATACCTAGGGACCTAGTACATGACCATATGACTCTATTTAAGTGTCTAGCATGTTTATATATGTTGATAGATTAAATTTAATAACCCCTCAACACCCAACCACCAACTTATGCATTCCAGCTTTGGAGGTGTAGGAGAAAAACTCGTTAATTATACTTGGCTAAAGGCAAAACATAATTGACAAGGGAAAAAAACTCCTTGGAATACCCTCATTAGTTGTCAAGTCCTAGGAATCCAAGTTACTCAAAAGAACACCATGCTAGCATACTTTATTACAAACCCCATGCTAGCATACTTTATTACAAACCCCATGGGGCATGGACACGCTTTAAAAAAATTAAAAACGGGGCCCTGAAAAGGCATGATTTGAACTTCAGAATCTCCTTTTATACTTAGGATTTTTATGCCCATGTCTTTAGCTATCTCTAGGCCTTGCAAGAGGGCTTCATACTCAACAACATTGTTTGAAGCATCAAACTCAATTCTGAAAGCAAAGTTAAAAGTTTGCTGAGAAGGAGAGGTAATGACAATTCCAACCCCTTTGCCTGATTTAGAAAATGCTCCATCAAAACTCATTTTCCAAACTCCATTGATTTTGTCATCACTTATTTTCTTTTTAATAGGAGCTAATGTGTTTGCGAAAATGGAATACTTGCCAGAACTATCCGACTCGTGAACATATTCATTATCTAACACATTAGGGTCTTCAACATGAAACTTCCTTTTCTTCTCCCTATACAACCTGACATGAGCATCTTCATTAGCTAGGACCATGGCATATGTCCAATCCACCTGAATGCAACCATCAAGGGAAGCAACCCACTTTCTAGATAACAACATGCCCCATGTGCTTGGAACATCTATCACCACAACATCCATAGTCAAAGTTATGTCAGGATAGGCTGCTAGCTTAATAGGAAAATTCATGATTATACCTATGACATCAATCTCTCTGGAATCCATTGCACAAACATTCTGATATGGTCTTGTGATTTGCAGGTTCAATTGTTCCATGACTTATCTGGTCATGATATTGGATGCAACACCCGAGTCAAGCATGCAATTATGAAGTAACATGTTGTTGACAACTAAGGATACATAGAAAGGTGGATGATCTTCTTTACGATGATCCATGTTATGCAATATAACAGGAAGGTCTTCATTTACTTTTTTAGGAACATCAGGAATGACCTCTTTTGGTTTCTCAGGGATGACCTCTTTAGGTTTTTCTTGAATTTTATCCTTAGTTTTATCTGGGACCTTTTCTTTAGGTTTTTCACAAATAGTTTCCCTGGGCACTTCAACAACATTTTCACTAGGTGCTTTTAGTGCTTTTATCAGTTTATCCTTTTGACTTGGGATCTTAAGGATCTCAATTACGGAAACAAGCATTTTAGCATTAGCCATCCAACTAACCACATCAATATTCAAATCTGGGGAAGGAAGATGAGTTACCTTTGGAATATGCAGATTTGAATTGGTTGGAATGGAAGTCTTCCTTCTCTGATAAGTGATGCCTTTGAACTTCGCCAATTCTCTGATCTCTTAAGGGGTAGGTTTTTCTCCAAAAATCTTAGTCACACTGTCCTTTTCCTGTGCCATTTCCTTAGCTTGTTTCCAAATTTCTCTAGACATAGTGTGAGTTTTTCCCACATTGTTGATGTATTCTAGTTGATTTGGATATCCTACAAAATTGTTGGTTTCAGGAGGACCTTGTTCATTGATGTAGTTGAATTTAGGACAAGTTGCTTCATCATGGAATTCATTACAAGCTATGTAGAAAGGAGGAACTTCTTCCATGGCCATGTTGGCTAACTCAAGCTGATTAGGAATCCTCTGATTGCTGGATGGATACTTTGCTTTCCATTCATTATTTTGTCTGGGAGGAAACCTATGAGCATGAATGTGAGACTTGTCTCTTTCCATGGCAATAAGTCTATTTTGCATGGCATTCATCTGGGCAACATGATTAGCTTCCATGGCTTTGCTGCCATCTGTTAACTCTCTCAAAGGGTATTTTGCTATGTCCTTACTGTCCGTTGCTACTGACTTATCCTTGCTATCTGACTGTCTTGATGAAGAAGTACCTATGGTGAAACCTGAGATGTTAGGATTTCCTGAAGACTGCATGTTTTTATCAATCTTTTCAGCTATGACTTGGGCTTTCTTTAGATCACCAGGTTCCTTGTCTCTAAGTTGATATCTCATCTCTCCATTAAAGATTCGATGTAATGTATGAGGATTGAGCCATCATGAGGCTTAATCTCGACATGGAGGTTAGAGATGAGATTGTTGAATATTTTATTAAATTCTTCCATGGTCTCGTTCTCATTCTCTTTCTTCTTCATGTTGTTAAGGGAGGCCAATATGTATCTATCTTCTTTCTTATCTCCCCATTTGGTTATGAAACCCTTCTCAAATTCTTTGAAGTTCGTGTAGCTGTTGTCATCTAAATCTGAGAACCAATCAAAAGCGTCTTCTTCTAAAGATAGCGAAAACAACTTTATCTGCACATCTTCATATTTAACATTTAAGCTCCATTTGTTAAAACATTGGGAAAAAAGTTTCAGATGTGCCTTGGCACTTATTGCCTTATTAACCTGAAATGAAGGCAATTTTTCAATTACCTTCTTAGTTATGACATGGGGGTAACCAACTATTGCAATAAAATCTAAAGGACTGAAAAATCCACCCATATTATTTTCTTCTAAATCAGATTCTTGAAAGAGTGAAGATCTAAAATAGACT
Organism: Larix kaempferi; assembly: GCA_027924585.1. Taxonomy (NCBI): domain Eukaryota; kingdom Viridiplantae; phylum Streptophyta; class Pinopsida; order Pinales; family Pinaceae; genus Larix; species Larix kaempferi. The sequence continues at coordinate 14,236,515 of BSBM01000099.1, forward strand.
CAAGTCTGAGATTTTCGAGGATTCTCCAAGAGTTTAGTTTATTCAATCTTCTCCTATAAACCTTTTCAGGTTCAGGGATGAAATTGAATAACTCTTCAGAATTTCTTCTTGTTGAATACCTCATTGAATTATTTAAAAGTGGAGTCGCCAGATGGACCGGGTAAATTTTAAAGGTTCACAAGATGCACCAAACAAAGTAAAAACAACAAAAATAAACAAAGGTCGTAACCCGGGAATGGAAAGGTTTATCCCCAACAATGACGCCAAAATGTTGCCGCCTAATACACACCTAGGGGGAACACGACAGGAAACCTTCAAGCCGCTCGGTGTGTCCTTGGGGGTAAGTGAGAGTCAAGTGCTGTTACTTGATTACTCGACTCCTCCGTATAGGCTACTCCTAGCGAAGCCAATGGGGGTTGTCCCTATAAAAAATAATCTATGGCTTTTAAACTATGAGAGATAAAAGGCACATCTCGGAGTTAATGATGAAAGTGAAAAAAATACTGAAGCAAACATACAATTGCAAATAATTTTAAAACCGGAAACAAGACTTTGCAATACTTTCACAACACAACACAATTGCATCACACTTACAATCTCGGCACTGGTCATTATGCATTATCATGGTTAAGTTAAATCTACTAAATGTCGTGAATGATTTTAATCTCATGTGTTATATTTAAATGTAATTGCAATTGTATCTTTGTTTTGGTATTTTTTTTCACTTTCATCATTAACTCCTAGATTGTTCCTTTTATCTTTCATGGTTTAAAAGCCATAGATTATTTTTTATAGGGACCACACCCCTTGGCTTCTCTAGGAGTAGCCTAGATGGAGGAGTCGAGTAATCAGGTGACAACACTTGATTCTCACTTTCCCCCAAGGACACACCAAGTGGCTTGAAGGTTTCCTTCTGCGTTCCCCCCCAGGTGTGTATTAGGCGGAAACAATGTGTAAATGAAAGACGAAGTTACTTGTTTGGAAACAAGGAGTTAGGTTGAAAACTAGTAGTGGTCAAGTGGCTTAGAAAAACTGTTTGTTTAATGAACTACTCTCTAAGTGACTAGACATGAACATGAAGGTATCCCCACATTAAACCATGGGACATAATTGGTGATCCATTATGTCTAGTGGATGAAAACTTGAAAAGGGCATGTCTCCTACAAGCTCTGTAGATTGGAGATGGCTAGGTGACTAGAGATGTCCTCTTCCTTACCTGATCAACAAGGCACATCACAGGGATGTCCCTAGTAAATTGGCAAAAAAATGCCTAATGTGCTAAACTAACCCAATACAATGACAATCAGAGCAAAATATGTTTTCTTTCTCGATGGACCCACTGTACTTTTAAAGGCCTTCATTCCCTAAATTTAAAATAGTTATGTAAAACTTTGGTATCGTGCCAAATGATGATGTATGGATGTATCATTGTATTTTCATTTTGATTTACTAATGCTCATTGTAACAGTTTACCTCTTTTAGGTTCAGATTATGTATTGAATAATGCATATTGTAGTGTTTATTTGTGATTAAAATTATGTTCTTGAAAGTGACACTTCATCATTACATAGGAAGAATTACCATGATTTGTGTGGGGCAATCTAGCTTATGAGGGAAAACTACAGACTAGCCTGTTTTGCAAACATATTGGTCCATGAAAGCTAGTGACACTGCACATGCCTTGAGGGTATTGGAACCATCGTGGGCAGATTGACCACCACCCTTGCCATTAAACCATAACCCCATTGGCCTTTTCTATTAATATTACTAATTATTTGGCATAATTTCTATATTTTTAGTTTTTCCAGGTGTGTGTGGGAGAGAGGTGGGAGTGGAGTCCCCTATATCTTTTCTCCTAACATCCCTTGTATCATCCCCTAGAATTTGAGAGGTCTCTCCAGTTATCCTTGAAACACGTTCCTCAAACCTCTCATTCTTGAACCTTGGCAAAACGTAGATTATATCTCTTAACTAGTTGTGGTAGATGGGATGGTTTTTAAATTTGCCAACCTACAACAAGGAGGTTTCTCAATGTTGTTAAAAATCCCATTAAGAATCCATCCATGCCAAAGGAAACTAGAGGATGTAATAGAGAATGTATATGCTCGAAGCAAGGCACCGACAACAAATGGATTGCCACACCAAGACTGTTGCAAAGGTCTTATGCTTCACATGGGTACAACCAACTAACAAAACAATCATTTGTATCATAAGAAGACAATGTTTCAACTCCAGAACCAAAGAATGACAACTAGATAGTACAATATACAACAACATAAAGGTGAGAATCGGGGGGTGAGACTTTGCTTCATTCATAGTTTGACAAAGAGGCTTAAGGATATCTATTGTTTTATGAGGGTGGGGCAAATATTACTAAAGAAATTCAAGATCATATTTGAATTTCTCAAGTGCAAAGATGTTTGGAAGTTTGAGACAACCTATGTTGTAAGAGTCATCAATATATCAATGGGAAGCAAGGTAGAGTAAAACAATGGTGTAAACAATGATGGGAGATTTAGTTAACAAGCCATCATAGTTCATCATGGCATTTTTTTGTTTGATCATTCTTTAAAGATCTTGCAATCATCTGGCATTTTTTGTTGAAAATAAGACATTTTGACATACTACAAATGAGGAGATTGGAATTTCATTCATTAACATTTAACACTCCACATCCTTGTAATTGCATGGCAGATATATTAAATTATATGGCACATTATTTACCTACAATAGATTGGATATCAATGTATGGAATGGATATAAGAATCTACAATAGTATTGTCAAAGACATATCCATCATGCAAGTAGACAAGCTAGAAATTCTAATCACGTTTCTTAAATCCCAAGGATGAACCATTCGTGGTTTCTAGGGTATGTACCTATTAGATGGGTATAAATGTCATGGCTAGGGACTTTGGTTGATTATATAATATTAATTTATTGACTCAGATGCAAGAAATTATTTCCTTGAATTGCTTAGTAGTTGCAATGTAACCACTTATCACATGCATTTATATAGAAGTAGGGGAGAGAGAGTATATATACCTTTGGAGTAAAATGTATAAATGTGAACAATATTTGTCAATCAGCGTATGAAGAGAATTAGTTAAGTGAAAATTTGGATATTTGTTGTTGAAATTTGTCCCAAAACACTAGCAGTTCAGCTACAGATTTCGTCAAACACTTGTTAATACATTGATTCTAGTCTTCTATTGTTTTTTACCATTAATGCAAAATACCAATAAGCATTCTAATGTAACATGTAAGCTGGAACACGCATAGCAAGAACTTGCAGCAGAAAATAACAATGAACAACAGACACCTTCACCACATTTGACAGTAGATACGGGAGGTGGAAGATATGTCTAATGAGAGGATTGATAGATTAGAGTAAAAAAATGTGATAGACAATCAAAAGCAATAAAATAATTGTTACACTTGTCGAGCAATAAGAAGCAAGTCATTTGAGTGTCTTCATCCAAAGATTGAAAAAAAAAATGAACAAAGAACTTAGTTAATGAGGGAGAATCGTACAATGATATGAAAACACTTGTGACAACACTAGTAGAAGTTGAAAACTTGTTGATGCACATAGAAATGATCATGTTAGCAAAGCAACAAAAGGTGTGAGAAGAAGATCAATGATCGAGGAAGAACTTCTCCAAGTAAAAGTGTAAATATGGAGTTACATGTTCTAAGGTTATTAGTGATCATGGTAGTACTGAAAATATGGTTGCAATTTAGATGGTAGAGCAATTGGTTCTAGTGCAACAAAAAATCCAACTATGCCGATTGTTTTGGTTTTAATGTTTAAGTGAAGTTCTTGTAATATATCAACGTAGTGGTGTTCCACATAGGAGAATATTAAGTTGGAGTCTTATGCATTACCTTACCCATGGATGGTTTCCACTTGTTGGGAAGGCCATGCCAGTTGGATAAAAGTGTGATGCATGATGGAAAAGAATTCTTTGTTATCCCTATAACTATTGAAACATAGCTATTATGATGTGCATCATTTTCCTTTGGTTTTGTTTTGGGCTTTTCTTTGTAGGAGAATATCAAGTTGAGGCCTTGTGCATTGTCATACCCATGGATGATTGCTACTTGTTGGGAAGGCCATGCTAGTTTAACAGAAGTGTGATACATGATGGAAAATCACTTATCGTTGTCTCTAACTATTGAAAAATAGATATTATGATGTGCATTGGTTTTCCTTTGATTTTGTTTTGGAGTTTCCTTTGCTTAACCAAGAACTTATGTATTATTTTATTCTCTTACCACCCATTGGATAGGATTTGTATGGGGTTAGATTCTTCCAAGGATTGTCGAGAAACCATGGAGATGAATTCGTTGGTTTGGAATAGATATTTGCAAGGAAATAGCCAAAACTTGCAAGATGTTTGGTGATTTTGGTACTTTTGCAAAATAAATTGCAAATGTTGGAAATTCTATGGGTTTTGTGCTTTTAGGTGGAATCAATCGATATTAATAAGGTAAATTTTGTTTGTTTCCAAAATCTAGAAATTCATAAAGACAATTGCAACTTGAAATATTAGTGGAAGGAGTCCACAAAAATGTGATTAATTGGCATGAATTTATCACACAAATCTTAGGTTTCAACATTGTGTGAACATTTTTGCAACGAAAAAAATTTCAAGAAAAATGATAGAATCTTGGGAAATGAGGATGTACAACACATAAATTACTTAGAAAGAAGTGAAAGACGTGCCATCCACTATGAATCACAAAAATCAACAAACATTTACTCCGAGAACTTCGGATGAGGCTTAAAATAACCCGAAGAGAAATAGAGATGAGCAGGCCAAATGAGCCTCTTGGATGGAAATTCAATAGCTTCATGGTATATTTTCTATGGAGAAGAATACATCTATATTTCATATTTTTAATTGTGTAAATATATTAATTGGACTAATTTGTATTTTGTGTGTAATAATTACATAAACCTTTGATGATGCAAGACAATGATCTTTGTGTTTGAAATAAAATAATTATTTATTTGATTTTTCCCATGCTCAAATAGTGTTTCTAATTCCAACGGTGGCAATTGAGATTGCGAGTTCTTAGTTGCAGCCTTGTGATTTAATGATGTAGCACAGTGATTGTAATCTACAATGTTACTATGATATAGGTAGGATTGCAAAATGTTATAGTGGTCGTGGGATTGTTTTGCACTTGCATGTTTGTCTATGTTATTGACATCATATATGCTTATAAATATCGCATATTTAGCTATTGTCTATACTTTTAGTGATGTAGTGAAAAGTGTAAGGGCCTTTTGTCTTTTGTTGGATAGTGTTGTAGTTGTTAGTTCATTTTTTGTTAAGTGATCGAGATTATGTTTGCATTTTCTTTCACATTGCGGTATTAATTCTGAACTATGCATTTTGGCTAATCACTAAATGGTTGGAGATAAAAATGGGTAGTTCTTGAAATTGTTTTTCAATTTGACTCAATTTTAAGTGATTTTCATCACTCATTTAATGTTTTGTGCGGTTTCATGTGGATTTGGGATTACAATAGTTTCTAAAATAAACTAGTTTGAAATGGATCATTATATAATGTGTTATCCTTTTTGGTACTTTCTAAGGTGAAGAATTAGAGTTATGGACTTATACGGGACATTTTCAGGACTAGACCTGAAATTTGTTGAGCATGGCCAAACTAAAAAATTGATTGATTGGGTTCCAAAACTATACTTTTAAGGTTTAAAAAGGCATAATTGGAGCAGTGAATTACCCCATGGGTTAGTATATGTTGATATATTTCCAACAAGCTAAAGAGCACCTCAATTAGAGTTTATATGAGAAATTTATGGCCTCCAATAGTTAACCTATGCTTTGACTGCCTGAATACTAATTGGACGCCACATTAACACCCATAAATCACATGCGGAGCTAGGAACCTATGGTCCAGGGGAATTATTGGGGAATGAAAAAATCTAATCCAAACCCTATTAACTATAGAGACATGTCAAAATATTAGTCACAAGGAAAGAAGGGGGTTTCATTCCTATTGTAATTATTTTTATTTTCATAGTTGCATAGTGCAAATGAATGATATAAAAGAAAAGCAAAGGAAGAAGAGCACCTTGTAGTAGCCTATCACAAGCCACCATGCCTATTTGCTCCATGGTGAGTGAATATTTCATTCTATGTGCATAATGCCTATCTCTTGCTAGAGCTTTTGCTCTCACAATTATCCATGATACAAGTTGCATTCAATATGTTAATTGTGTGTTATATCTGCTATTGTAGTTATGTGCTTATTTTCTCAGGTATTTTTCTTAAAGAATGTGGTATGCTACTAATAGTAAAGCTTAATCTAATTAATCACTAGGAAATGGAGTATAATGTAATTGTATTTATGAGTTTCCTTTTGGAATATCCATAACTGTCCACATATTATATATGTATCATAGCTACTCTTTTGTCTTGGGGAGTTGATATAACAACCATGGGAAAAGCCTTGAAGTGAGAAAGACTCCAAGATTTGCAAAAGATAAACCAACACATTTAGGAAAAGACTGAAATGTCGAGGGAAGAAGTTTAATGTTTGGAAGAGAAAAATGAAGTGTTGCAAACAAAGTTCAATAGTAGTGCAAATTTCCTCATCAAAGTTATGGAAAAAGGTTGAAAAGTGTAGAAATAGTTCTAAATAATGGGGGATCCATTTTGAGCACAATGAAGCGGATTAAGGTACAAGATGACAAAAATATGAATAAGTTACAAAAATATTTGGTCAATCTCCAAAATATTGTTGACAAAGTGAAGACTAGAGAACAAAATTTTGTCTCAGTACAAGAATCTCGAGCCATGCAATTGGGAATATGTCATAAGAATCTAGATGTAGCCATCAAGTACCTGGGTGGACTCCACAACCACATAAGGAGGTAAGTTATGATCTTTAGGACTGACCATTGATGAACCATACATATAAGTACAATACCTTGAAATGAACTAAAAGAAAGTACGCCCAAGTGATTCAAAGAAAATGGAGTAATTGAAATATCTTAAAGGAGGAAGGAAGAAGTGGAATGGGTAAGATAAGAAGCTTGTGTTGATGTATATGTAACTTCAGAATGTATTTCACCTATGTATTTCATCTATGTATATTGTACTCCTATAGAGATGTTATTATTCCTCTATACGGAAGTGTCATCATTTGTATTGACAAGTGTCGCAAGTGTTGTAACTTGCCGATGGGTTATTAGACCACCTTGATGGGGTCGGTCCTGTATGAGTCATGTGGGTAAATGGGTTATTAGACCACCAAGTGTGGGGTCGGCTCGGATTAATATAACCATGGGTTATTAGGCTAAGTTAGACAAGTCGGTCCCACTGGTTTATTGGGCAGGACAGGATACGTATAAATAGAGATCGGGAGATCTCTATTTTATCATCTCATTAATCACACTTCTATCATTTAGAAAGTGGTGCACATGTGAGGAGGAGGATCAGTTGCTAGGAGAAGACTATCTCTTGTACTTTGGTTGTATCATTGCTCTTTCTATCTCTGAGGAAGTTGCGGGGTTTTTGCAGCAACCATATCCAATTGGATGTTAATAGTCGAATCCGACTCTCATATTGAATGATAAAATGATAATATTATAGATAGATGATTGAATATTACAACATAGCTCGCCTTTTATATGGCTTGAGCATTCATAATGAAAGGTTATGTCCCTTCACATTAATAACTAACTATTATAATAATTAACAATTATTATTTTATTATTATCCTATTTATATTTGTAGCATTGCCACTCTCTTAGAAAGGCTTTGTCCTCAAAGCCTTATAATTTTGTCGTATTGTTCTTTGCGATGTCGCGGCTGACGAAACATGTCGATACAAACTGCTAAGTGTAGAGCATAAATTCCGATATGTGGATGGGTCAATCCATTCCAAATTGATTTGTTGCTGACTGCTACGATTCCCTACTAATCTGTCGTTAGGAGCTTTGATCACATTAGTACCATTATCTTTCGACATTTCCCACTTTTCAAAATATCGGTTTTTATGGTTAGGGTGTCGATAGGAAATTTTCACAATGTCACTTTCTTTTACGAGTGTCATCTTTTGAGTATTGATTTGAGTTGGAAGTTGTATTTTCGTCCCTTGATGTTTTAAGGTTTCGTTCTGTATCTTTTCCAACTTGTTTTCTAACTGCATGTTATCATTTTGAAACTTCTTAATCACTTCTACTTGTGATTTTCTGTCATCTTCATACTTCTTAAGTTGTTCCTTAAGATCTTCATTATGACTTCTAATGCAACTATTTTTTTCCTGCTTCTCTAAAAGTCTCCCTTCAATGTCGTCCGTAGATTGTTCTATCTTCCGGCTATTTTTCAACTTGTTAATTTTTGTGACTAGTATCTTGTTATGATTTCTTAGTCTGAAAAAATTTTCAGCATTGTTGGATAATGCTTTATTATTCTTTGCGATCTCTGATTTGTGTGTCTTTTTATAATTGTCATTTTGTATTTGAAGAACTTTTATCTGCTCCCGATACTAGTTGATCATTGATTCTTGATTCTCTATTTTCTTTCGTATCTGCGTTAGTTCTTCATCTTTGTCGCTAACGATTTTGTTCAAGCGTATTATTTCTGCTTCGTAATTATTTATTTCCTTCTTTATATCTTGATTTCCTAACCCATGATTGAATTCATTTTCGGCTTTTAATTCATCAATTTGCGCATACAATTTTTCTATACGCCTTTCCTGGTCAGAGATTTTTATTTCATTGTACCTTTCTTGTAATTCAATTCTTATTTTTGAACTGTTATTTATGTCGCGCAATTCTTCATTGTCTTTTCGATAACGTTTTAACTTGGCTTCTAATTTCTCTATTTGTAATCGCAAATCGACTTCCATGGTCTCGACTTCTTCGGAGATGGATGGTCTTTGATTTCTTTGACGAGTCTTTCTTTGATTTTGGCTGCTTCAATGATAGACAGTCTCTTTCTTTAACTTGATTTCTTGACGATAAGGGTCTTTTCTGACTTGACGAATGTTCATTTGATTTCTTGACGATAAGGGTCTTCTTCTGACTTGACAAGTGTTTCTTTGGCAATGGTTTCGTCTTTTTCTTTGATTTTGTTCTCTTAGTATTAGGTTTAAATAACCCTTTTTTTTCTTTTTTTAAATATTTTTATAATTTTTAAAACATTTTTTTTTCAAAAACCTTTGAATACTTTTTTCTTTCTAAAAAAACTTTTTAAAATATCCCTTCTTTTATAAACTAAACTTTTCTTTTAAAGTTGTAATTCCTTTTTTTTTATAATTTCTTTTTAATGACTTGAATTCCTCTTTCTCTGAGCCAACTTTTTAATATATATATTCAAGCTTTGGATATCCTTTTACATTCCACTTAATAGGCTTGTCCACCTTCCACGTATTACCATAAAAATTAATTTTTTTGCACTTCTTTAACTTTTTAAATCTTATGTGACACTTACAAAAATATCTTTTCGTTGATATACTCCTTTTTAACCTTTGACTTATGGGTTTATGAGGTATGCACAACTTTTAATAATCAATTTGACAAATGACTCGTAACTTACCATATACGGTACTACCTTTGCTAAATTTGATTGTTTCTTTATGAAGTCCGTTTGACTTGATAGCTAGGTTATGGTGGATTAATAAATTAAATAATGAGGTTAATCTTTGGGTCGTGACTTATCGCTCACGCTCTTTTGCATTGGGTGGTGACACTTCACTTTTCATGCGATTTCTACAATTCAATTATTACGGCGACTTTAACCTTCGACAATATCGATTATAGTTACCAATTCAATTATACCAGTTATCACGTAGCTTCAATTTATGGCCTGTGTCTTCTTAGGTAGATTTTGGTAGCCTTCAACGGTTTGATTGGCGGCTTTTGTACGGCGCTCTCTGACTAATTGATGTCTGGTTTTATTCACCGATTATCTAATGCCACAAATATGATATGCTTTTCAAATGTTTGCAGCGAAGATAATTTTTTCTTTTCGGATTTGTCCTCTTTAAATTCCCTGATATACTCAAAATGGTATTTCTTTAATTTGCAATAGCCTGTATTTTTCTTTCAACAGAATTTGGATTTTTAGATGGCCAAAAGCCTAAAAGTGGTCAATGATCTGTAACAAAGAACTTTGAGAGTGTTGAGTGTGGCCAAAAGCCAAGTCAGACAAGGTCTGAAGGGAGCGTGGCCAAAAGCCGGATCAAGAAACAAGGCTCTGATACCAAATGCAACAACCGTATCCAGTTGGATGTTAATAGTCGAATCCGACTCTCATATTGAATGATAAAATGATAATATTATAGATAGATGATTGAATATTACAACATAACTCGCCTTTTATATGGCTTGAGCATTCATAATGAAAGGTTATGTCCCTTCACATTAATAACTAACTATTATAATAATCAACAATTATTATTTTATTATTATCCTATTTATATTTGTAGCAGTTTTTCACCTTCTTGGTTTTCCCCGGTGAAACTCCGTGTCTCTTGTGTGCTTGCATTATTGTGTCCATAATTGATATGCTGTAGATATGCTGTACATGTTATTCTCTCAGTTAAAATTTTAGATCAGATTGAAAATTCTGAAAAACTAACATGGTATCAGAGCTAGCCTGAAAGAAGGCATGGTATGGCATGTATGACACTTGTTGCACTTGCGATGCCAGGGCTTGATATAGCAAAAACCAGTCATCGTAGCAAGTTCTCTATAAATCCATTTCGGCGTGGTTTCAGGATCTAAAACTCTTACAAAACGAAGATAAGATCCCCATGTACCTTGTGTCCGAAGCACAACTTCTAATTCATTGTACTTTGTGTTTTATGATTTATACAATCTAGGGTTTCTGCCTCTTCCAGATCTCAGTCATAAACAAGTGACCTAGGAAAAAAGGTCACAACTTGGGCTAGGAAGCTCCAAATGAAATTTCGTAAAAAGTGACAAGTAGGGCATGGACTGTAGTTTCTTTGGTAAGGTTTTTAGAGGCCGAAATTGAACCAGTGACACGTGGCACGCCGTACAAGTTCGCTCTCATGTTTTATCCCATAAACAGGTCACGTTGCGACACTTGGCATAACTCTCTCTCTCATAGAATCCAATTGAGGTCAGACCTGTGGGGTTAGAAAGATGACAGGTCGGGCTACCACAGGTAGAATATTCAGGCCCTGTGGATTCGTAATTTCAGAGTTACATCAGAAATAATCAAGTGCATATTTCTATCAAAACATAATTGGATTTTGAGCACCTTAATTCATGGCTCCGGGAATGAGGGTTTCGAAAAAAGTTGGAATTTTTGTAATCGGAGACCACAACTGAATGATACTCATAAAAATAGAAATTTAGAGACCAAGATCAAATTTTTTGGTTGGGTAGAAGGCCGGGCTTGATCAAACCCTAGTTCATGACTTTGATTAGAAAAATGAAAAATTATGGCTTCTGCAAAAGTTGGAATTTTTTAAGTCTGTGACCACGGCTGAAAGCTCCTCAGAAAAATCGAATTTTAGAGCTTTGGATCGAACCTTTTGGTTGGGCAGAAGGGTGAGATTTATCAAACCCTAGTTCGGGATCCTGTCTAGAAGATCCGGAAGTTTCAAAAGCAATTTTGAGGGGTGAAACTTTGCAGTTTTCAAATTCTGAGTATACCGGCTTGATCAACTCATCAAGGCGCATCTTTCTATCCTTTCAGAAGTTTGAAATTCAAAGTTTGAATTTTTAGGGTTTCTCTAACAAACCCTAATCCAGCTCCAGATCCAATTCCTGCAAATTAAGTGGATTGGATTAATCCTAGAAGAGAATGGATTGGTCACCTGCATAAGTGAAGAAGTTCCTATTTCAGAGGGAGATGAGACTAAGGCCTTACATAAGAAGATTACAAGCAATCTCGACAGGTATGACTTACAGGTATGTTTCAAAATCTGTTCATGATCAAGTTTATGGTATGTTTGTCTTCATTAAGGTTAGTACAATCTTGATTAACTTTAAACTTGTCGTATCACCTTAATAAAATTATGAATGCATGATAGAAGATATTCATTGATTAGGGTTTTGACACTTATGATTGTACTAATGCATTGTGGTGTTGTTTGAGGTTGATGTTGTCCGCTAACATGAAAGGTACATCAAGAAGGACAAATCATGTTCTAGTTCAAGACATATGACCATGGTGACATGAAGACAAAGGTTCATCCATTGCCATGGATCACATAGAAGATCTACTTACGAGGTATGTATAACTTGGTTCTATAATGGTTAACCTATGAGATATGCAGGTTACTAGCACAAGTCACTTAAGAGAACAAGAAGACATCATGTGGGTATGTTAGACAATAACCAGCTAACATATTAATCTAGGTATGTTTTTCCTATATCAAGTTAGAATCCTACCTTAGGATATCTTATATAAGTATACTTGGCATGATTGATTATGATTATTCATGAAGTTATAGGTTTGAGTAATCATGGGTTTAGGCATATTATGTTTCTTACTTTAATTGATGATATCACTAACCAGAAGAGTCCTATATAAACCTTGAATACTAATGTTTATTATCTGTGTTTAAAATGATCATTACTATACATGTTTAAGATTATTGTGTTTCTGATAGTATTGAGATTATACTAATAAATCTATGATTATGTATGAGATCTCGAGGATATCACAATAATGATACTTGTAAGCATGCATAGTGATTGAGGATGGATATAAGTTCAAGGACAGGTAATCCGGGAAGCAAAGATCAAGAGGGAGCACACTCCAGTAGTCTCTGCAAGGATGCAGATATTCAAAGGGAGTTGACCACTTCTCACAATCCACGTCAGAATGGAGTTGAAGAAAGGAAGCAAAGAATGAGAGGGAGTCAACCCAACAAACAAACAAAGATAAGTATTTGAATTATCATTTCTTGCATATTTGATTGTTTAAATAATACTATTCAATGATGTATATACTGATGTTCCTAGAATTAGGTTGTGTATTTTGGCATATTAGAATAATTGCATTAATGAACAGTATACTACTAATATGCATGTGATGGGTAAGTGGCCTATGGCACTGTACAACATTCCATTGCTACTTATCTAGAATGAAACCTCTTTGCTGACATGTTGGGAGTAGTGCAAACTCTTAACAATGTTTTGGTAGAGATTGGAAGGCATCTAGAAAGTTACGGGATATGGATAAATGTTGTATTAAAGCATTGGCTAAGATAATTTCATGACTGTATGACATATTTCCTTATGTGTAAGAATTTGTTCTGAAAACTATGAGATGCAATTTAACTTGTTTTGTAGGAAAGATCATATACCATCACCTACAAAAGAAGGACTACAACATTTGTGTCAACAACAAAGCTATCTATTAAAGATATTGAAGAATCTGAAGTTCCTAGGATACGGGATACAGTAAAAGAATGCCATGATCCGTCGATCATGAAGAAAGATGTTTGGGATGTGGTCCCAAGACCTGAAGGGAAGTCTGTTGTGACTTCCAAGTGGATCTACAAGATCAAGCATGCTGTAGATGGTAGCATAGAGAAATACAAAGCGAGATTTGTAGCTTGTGGCTTTTCCCAGAAAGAAGGGATTGATTATGAAGAGACTTTTGCTCCTGTAGCCAGATACACTTCCATTAGATTAGTACTTGCTCTGGCTGTAATGATGAAGTGGAAAATACACCAGATGGATTTCAAGACAGCCTTCTTGAATGGTGTAGTCGAAGAGTAAGTGTATGTGGAGCAGCCACTTGGTTTTGAGACACATGACGGGAAGTCATATATGTGTAGAACTTAGTATGGTAGGATAGACAACTTTCTATCCAGTTTGGGCTTTACCAAGAGCAAAGCGGATTCCAACCTTTACTACAAGGTTGAGGAAGGCAATCCAGTGATATTACTATTGTATGTGGATGACCTGTTTGTAACAGGTGAGGATAGATTGATTGCCGATATGAAGAGGAAGCTTGTTGCCGAGTTCGAGATGAAGGACTTGGGGATGATGCATTATTTTTTAGGCATGGAGGTGTGGCAGAGTGCAGATGGAATCTTCCTTGGACAAGGGAAGTATGCAATAGAGATCCTGAAGAGGTTCGGGATGATGGACTGCAAGGCCATGGCCACACCTATGGCATCGAACCTGAAGCTTATGTGTGATGCTTCATCTGATCCGGTCGATGTCACTGTGTATCGTCAGATGATTGGGTCCTTGATGTACCTGACGAACACAAGACCAGATATTTGCTTTGCGGTGAACACATTGAGCCAGTTCCTGACGGATCCCATAGGTGTTCACCTGGTTGCTGTAAAGCATATTCTGAGGTACCTAAAAGGTACAATTGATTATGGACTCAAGTATGATGCGAATCAAAAGCTTAACCTAAAGGATTCAGAATGGGCAGGCAGTGCTGCAGATAGGAAGAGCACTTCAGGGTGTTGCTTCAGTATGGGATCAGGTGTGATCTCTTGGTTTAGCAGGAAGCAGTCCTACGTAGCACTGAGTACAGTCGAAGCAGAGTATGTCACAGCTTGTTCGGCTAGTTGTGAGGCAGTATGGCTTCGGAAGCTACTGTCTGAATTATTTGATCTCTCGTTGGATGCTACTGGTATCTTTTGTGACAACCAGAGTTGTGTGAAGCTGTCTAAGAACCCAGTGTTCCACGACAGGTCGAAACACATTGAGATCAAATATCACTATATCAGGGATATGGTGCAGAGAGGAGCAGTGAAGCTCCTGTATGTTACGACGGATGAGTAGGTTGCAGATGTGCTGACGAAGCCACTAGCCAGAGTGAAGTTCGAGTACTTCAGAGAGAGGCTTAGTGTTCTTCATATTGATGACACTTCGAGGAAGAAGTGATGGACACATTTGCAGGAGCCATTCCAAGCATGGTGAGAGGAGGATCCTTCCATGGTTGTGGATGTAAGCACTGGATGATGAGCATCAGGACGATGCTCCAGTTACTGCTTTGTATATGCATCATGTTGGATGCTTGTTATGATCAATTGGATCATGTATCTGTATATGCATCATGTTGGATGCTTGTTATGATCAGTTGGATCATGTATATGTATATGCATCATGTTGGATGCTTGTTATGATCAGTTGGATCATGTATATGTATATGCATCATGTTGGATGCTTGTTATGATCAGGTAGATCATGTATTTGTATATGTATCAGGTGGATACATTGTATGATCAGGTAGATCATGTATTTGTATATGTATCGGGTGGATACATTGTATGATCAGGTAAATCATGTATGATGATATGTATTAGGTAGATACTGTGTATGCATCAAGTGGATGCATTGTATGATCAGGATGATCATGGACGATGAGCTTCAGGATGTTGCTCGAGATGACATGCATCAAGACGATGCAGTGATGATGATCAGGATGATCATGTGTACATCATGATGATGTATGGTGAGTATCAGTTTGATACTCTGTGGCCGTGGAATAGGTTGTGCAGATAAGCATATAATCCAGCCGTGGGAGGTTTGCAGATAGTCTTTCGAGGTTTTGCTTTGGGAGGACATATAATCCAGCCCTGGGAGATTTGCATATAGTCTTTCGAGGTCTTGCCTATGGCATGTAATATGGTCCTGGGATATCTGGTAGATGCTCTTTCGAGGTTTTGTACTATGGCATATAATCCGGCCCTGGGAGATCCGATAGGTTGAGCTGTGTGCTCATAATCAGTCCTGGGATGCTCTTTCGAGGTTTTTCCATGACCACATGTAATACGCCCTGGAGATCTGGACAGGATGAAAAAGGCCTCAGATGCTCTTTAGAGTTCTTGCTAGTCAAGACACTCCTTAAAGGTTTTGTGGTAGGGGTCACATGTAATAAGTCCTGGAGATCTAGACAGGCTGAAAAAGGCCTCAGATGCTCTTTAGAGATCTTGCTTGTCAAGACACTCTTTTAAGGTTTTGTGGCAGTCACATATAATACAGCCCTGGGAGATTCGACAGGTAGAGCCGTGTGCTCGTAACAGCCTGGATGCTCTTGCGAGGTTTTGTGACGCACGTAATAAGTCCTGAGAATTCCACAGTATGGCCAGTGATGATGAAGACCTGTAGGTGGTGGGACTACATCCAGTATGAAAAAGGATTGGCTCTATAGAACTTCCTATGATGAGTAGATCAGAGATTGATTGAGATAGCAGCAGCAGTGACGATGACGATGATCCAGTGATGATGATCTAGAGAAGAAGACTTGTGCTAGCAAATCTGTGTCGAGAAATACCTTCCTAGTTAAGAGGGAGTGTTGATGTATATGTAACTTTGGAATGTATTTCACCTATGTATTTCATCTACGTATATTGTACTCCTATAGAGATGTTATTATTTCTCTATACAGAAGTGTCGTCATTTGTATTGACAAGTGTCGCAAGTGTTGTAACTTGCCGATGGGTTATTAGACCACCTTGATGGGATCAACCCTGTATGAGTCATGTGGGTAAATGGGTTATTAGACCACCAGGTGTGGGGACAGCCCGGATTAATATAACCATGGGTTATTAGGCTAAGTTAGACAAGTCGGCCCCACTGGTTTATTGGGTAGGACATAACAAGTATAAATAAAGATCGAGAGATCTCTATTTTATCATCTCATTACTCACACTTCTATCATTCGGAAAGTGGTGCACATGTGAGGAGGAGGATCAGCTGCTAGGAGAAGACTATCTCTTGTACTTTGGTTGTATCATTGCTCTTTCTATCTCTGAGGAAGTTGCGGGGTTTTTCACCTTCTTGGTTTTCCCCAGTGAAACTCTGTGTCTCTTTTGTGCTGCATTATTGTGTCCATGATTGATATGCTGTACATGTTATTCTCTCAGTTAAGATCTTAGATCATATTGAAAATTCTGAAAAACTAACAGCTTGTTTCTATTATTCAAATCACCAAGCATCCAAATTACCAGTGTGACCATTAAAATAGAGATGGCCATGCCAAATATCAATATTTGAAGCTACATCATGAGTTCCATCCCAAGAAATGTAAGGCACAAAAAAAAGTAGAATCTTCTAGGCATGGATTTAGGGATCGAAATGGATAACAACTTGGACGTGGCAAGAAATATTGTTTTCACCA
The DNA here is from genome assembly GCA_027924585.1 of Larix kaempferi. Classification (NCBI taxonomy): domain Eukaryota; kingdom Viridiplantae; phylum Streptophyta; class Pinopsida; order Pinales; family Pinaceae; genus Larix; species Larix kaempferi. The sequence continues at coordinate 14,253,632 of BSBM01000099.1, forward strand.
TAGTTCACATGCAAATAAAAATGAGCAGCCTCCATGACAATGAAGATAATATAGCATAACCCTTCCATGTCAAGATTCAGGTTAGGAAGGCAAAAGTAAATGCTCTATTTAAAACTAGTTAAATACTCTTCAATTAGAGGTACATAACCATCCTCATCCATATCCTTTAGGATGGGTGAATAAGGATGTTGATTTTAAAGTATTATGCAATGCATGCTTAAATTTTCAAATAATATAGATTTCATTTATGAAGTAGTGGTAGGTGTGATACCGCTAAGGTATGTGGTATAGTGTAGGAAGCCCCTATATGTATGTAAGGGATGCTATATCTGTGAGAAGAGCTAGCCAATTTCATTTGATCAAGGATTGTAAGTCATCCACCATAAATGCACACAAGGCTTAACCTAGGCTCTCTTTGGTAAGTGCTCATCAAGCTAAGAGACTAATTAGGTCAATTAGGATGTATTTATCTCCATTAGACAGATTTAAAAAGGATGTACATAAGAACATAAACAATAGAAATTAAAAAAGGCTATGAGTTTATAGAAGAAGACTAGATCGACATAAAAGAGTCCATGTGAATTCTAGCAAAAGGGCAAGGCCAAGTGTTACTCTAGGGAAAATGTTGATGGAACTTTCCTCATCTTCTTATGTAAAATATTTTTGGAACCAAATCCTCCCAAAATGGGGAGGTATGATCATGTAATTTTGAAATGGATCAATATATAATTTTTCATCCTTTTTGGTATTTTGGGTGGTGGGAAATTAGATTTATAGACATATAGGGATCATTTTCAAGACCAATCCTAAAATCCTCTAAGAAGCACCAAAAATAAAAATAAAAATAAAAAATTGTTTGTTTGGCTCATGAAATGTAGTTTTTGGAGTTGAGAAAAGAAATATTCAATGTAGTCAATTGCCCCAAGGGTTAGTACACATATACAAAGAACACCTCAATCTAAGTTTGTATGAGACACCTTAATTTGATTTTGTATTAGGAATTTATGGTGTCTTAAAGTTGATATATATTTGACCACCACATATCTAGTGGAAGCCACACATCAAATCCCATAACTTGGACATGTTGAGCTCGCCATGTATGGTATAAGGATATTCTATAGGATCACAATCCCTAACCCTAATAAATAGTTTGGGAACAAAAAATCCTTAACCCTAACCATAATTGTAATGCCTGCCTCGATACTTTAATGGATTAGACTAATGAAGACACTAGCCTTGAAGTGAACCGGCTGAATAGAACACGAACCATGGAATTTACATTGAATATTATTTTATGAAAGTGATTGGATGATATATGCTGAATTGAGAATTATGAAACATCGATTATTAAATGAAATATATGCTACAATGATTGAGAAACTAGGAAACAAAATTGATTAGATGAATGATAGATGAATGCTCGACTGACTGAGAAATGATGATGAATGATAAAAATGCTTTATAGTGAAAATGATGAATGCTCGACTAACTGAGAAATGATGACGAATGATGAAAATGCTTTATAATGAAAATGATGAACGCTTGACTGATTGAGAAATGATGATGAATGATGAAAATGCTTTATAATGAAAATGATGAATGCTCGACTGACTGAGAAATGATGATGAATGATGAAAATGCTTTATAATGAAAATGATGAATGCTCAACTGACTGAGAAATGATGACGAATGTTGAAAATGCTTTATAATGAAAATGATGAACGCTAGACTGACTGAGAAATGATAATGAATGATGAAAATGCTTTATAATGAAAATGATGAATGCTCGACTGACTAAGAAATGATGATGAATGATGAAAATGCTTTATAACGAAAATGATGAATGCTCGACTGACTGAGAAATGATGAGAATGATGAATGCTCGACTGACTGAGAAATGATGAGAATGATGAATGCTCGACTAACTGAGAAATGATGACGAATGATGAAAATGCTTTATAATGAAAGTGATGAATGCTCGACTGACTAAGAAATGATGATGAATAATGAAAATGCCTTATAATGAAAATGATGAATGTTCAACTGTCTGAGACATGATCATAAATGATGAATAATTTGTATGCTCGACTGACTGAGATATTATAATGAATGATGAAAATATTTTATAGTGTAGCGCTACTAATGTGCGCTTGAGTGTGTGCAGTGGCAGGTAAGACGATTTATCGACTGAACCACAATGGAATTATAGGGGTCATAAGAACGGAAAGAACACATAGGGGTACGACGACAGAATGTCTACCCTGAAATAACAATCCACACACGGATAGGAAGCCGTCTCAGCTCACCCGGGGAAGCGTGTGTCGTACGGGCAAGGCCATAACGACTTGGTCGCATACGATGAGTTGAGGGGCGCTCGATAAGGAGGACCTTATCCCTCAACAGCCCTTAGTCTCCAAGAAAGCGCAGTTGGAAGGTCGCGGTAAAGATTCCCGATCGCTACGCTGTACTCCCCATAAGAAGAAAGAAAAGAAACTGTCGAAAGGGCCCACCAAAGAGGTACCTAAACAAGAACCAAAGGGAGAAATTAATCAAATGTATAAATGGAAAATTCACATAAGATTTAAGAAATACTATATTCCATTTTGTTTTATTTTACTAATTTGAAAATAGGAAAATAATTAAAAATAAAGTGAGAAATAAATAATAGAACTATTTATTCAAATCTTTATTTTTATTTAATATTATAAACTTTGAAAAAGAATTAGAATTAAAGAAGAATATTAATAAAAGAAATTTCTTTTACTTTCATTTTATTAATTGGGAATGAGAGAAAATAGAAAACATCTTGTGGTCTATTCTATTAAAAGTTTTATTAAAAAGATTTCTTGAATAAAATTAGTTGGCAAACCACTACACCTACCTTGCATCGATTTATGAAACTATTTGCACACTTAAGACAAGAAAAAACACTTGTAACTTGAGAATAAATATTAATAAAATATTAAATTAAATAAATTATGTGCATGTGAGGACACATGGCACACAGACTTTTGTTATAAAAGAAGGGAGGAGAAGGAGAAAATGATATCTCTTGCTCCTTAGTGTTGGATGGGCACCGGAATCGAGAATTGATCTTGTGGTTCTTGTGAGTTGGGTTTAGCTAGACCAGGGATTGGGAGATCCCAGCAGGAAGCTTGCTAGTGTGTTCTTACGACCCCATTATCTCGGAGGTTCGAGGTGAAGGAGAGTAACCCCGATACGGTAGGGAGGTCAACCGAGAGATTTTCGGTAAATCGGAAAATTGGATGTCTGGATCGAAGCTGCAAGGGACGCTAGCTACAACCACCTTCAACCTTCGGAAATCAGGTATATGGTTCCATTTTATGTACAGTCTGAGTTTTAGCATTTTATTTACGGTTCCGCAATTGATTTTCTAGATTTAAAAATTATCGTGTGATGTTAGTATTGTTTAGATAGTCTTTTTGGGGGACCCCGAAATGGGGGGTCCCTACATTTGGTATCAGAGTCGATCGAGCCTTGAGGGCACCAGACTCATATTTCTACCGAGGGTTTATCGGTATCTTTGCCAATTTGGATCGGATCGGACAGCTGAATCAACCGCCACTACAACGATCTACCCATCTCAAATTCAGCAATCTAATAAGGTTCAATGTCCTTTAAGTTTTGTTTTCTTTTTCGGTATTGGGAATGAAATGCTAGTTCTATTTTAAAAGAAATTCCGCTCCAGTTTTTATGTATGAAAACTCTATTTCTTTGTTAATACATTTTATAAATATGGATTCCTGTGTATTGAGCTGAGGGAATCAAACTCCTGAATACAGATACATTGTTTTTATTTTGACTCTGTTTTATTATAGAACCCCCTATTCCTCAGGCTCTGTTCAGAATTTTATATAGATAAGTAACGATCCTATGTTGCCACAGATTCGTGATTTATATTGTTGCTTGATTGGAGATTAAGTTTATTTTAAAATCTTATTGCAATTTATTTTGGGCGTTTCCAGATTCGAACTCTGTGCATTCCACTTAGTATTTCAATATTATCGTTGGGCGTTTCCAGATTCGAACCCTGTGTATCCCACTTAGAATTTCAATATTGTTGCTTCGATTGGAGATTAAGTCTATTTTAAATCTTATTTGCAATTCATTTTTGGCGTTTCCAGATTCGAACTCTGTGCATTCCACTTAGTATTTCAATATTATTGTTGGGCGTTTCCAGATTCGAACTCTCTGTACTCCACTTAGTATTATTGTTGCTTGATTGGAGATTAAGTTTATTTTAAAATCTTATTGCAATTCATTTTGGGAGATTCCATAATCGAACTCTATGTATTCCACTTAGTTTTCTCCATTGATGTTTTTTTTAGGTTAAATTTAGTTTAAAGTTTTATTTGCAATTCATTTTTAGGTGTTTCCAGATCTTGTATTTGATTTACAATTGTTCTTAAAAGAAAACGTATTGATTCTTGTGGCGTTTTCTAGAGCTTGCAAATTGATTTGCAATTACTTAAAAAAAAAACCGTCTTGACCCACCTAGCGTTTTCTAGATCTTGTACATTGAATTACAATTCGCTCTTAAAAGAAAACGTATGATTCATCTCTTGTGGCCCCTTCCATACCTTATAAATCGATTTACAAATTGCTCTTTTAAGAATCTCTGTGTTTCCAATTTAAATGCTGCATGGACGTCTTCCAGAATCGGCATACTGTTTATTAATTAATCTCTATGTTCCTTTCGAATTCGAAGGGCGTTTCCAAGATCTCAACTTGATTGTAATTCAATCTACAAGGATTCTTGCGTTTCCAATTCAAGAAATATAAGGTGATCCCAAAATCTGTGGTGTGATGGCAACTCGTTTTATAAAAATCCCTGTGCGTATCTCATTCGCAGGCGTTTCCATGGAATGGGACCACCGCCCTTCTCTGTTCATTCATACCTGCTGGTACATATTATTACTTGCTAAAAGAGAGACCTCACGCTAACTAATTGAGTCCCCCGGGGCAGCATGCGTGCACCATACCCTTACTGTTAGAACTGTATCTCTTTCATCCTGTTACATAATTTTAAAGGCACTTATGATTATACTATTCATTCCATAATGCTTTTCCTTTTTCCAAGTATTCTATGAGATTATTTTAGATTGAGAACCAGAAAGTATCCGAGGAAAAGTTATGACTATAGTTTATGTTATTGTAAATAGAAAAGTTGAAGTTCGAGCCAAGGAATATATATATAGGAGTAGATGGTTAGAATTTAGGTTAGATGTATGTTTTCATATTTTAGCCTATCAAATGGTATATTGGGTCAAGTTATATAAAATGGATAGCACATACATATTTAGGTAGGAAGTGTTAGGTTCATGACATTTAAGACCTATGTTAATAATTAAAAAATCATGATGTGTTAAATATATATATATATATTATGATAAAATGCCATGAAAAGAATAGAGTACATTTTGCAGCTAGATTATAAATATAATGAGATAGGATGGTACTGATTACATTGAATACCTTATAGAAATAGAACATGGTTTTACTTCAGTCAATGTCATATTTGAATTAATTATATAACTTTTGAGAAAAAAATATCATTCATATCTAAAAAGTCCAAATAATTACAAGAGGTATCGTTATAATTATTATTGCATAGATCACAGAACTATAGTATTTCTTCCTACTAAGCATATTGCATTTGACTCTTTACTTGTCTATATTGTGCGTAGATTGCATAGATTGCAGAGTTATGGTATTCAATGTGGTCGGAAGATAAAGAATTTAAATAGATATTAGATAAATATATTATTGACTATAATTCCCATTTGAATATATATATTCAGTTAATGAAATTCTAGACGTGGTATTTTAAATATTTCATTGTTAATTATGATGCTTTTATAATTGAGATACAACAATTAAATGAAGTAAATATAATACCCTTACTATCAAGGTGTCGAGGTTATAGTTCTTACCCTAGGTAGAATCGCCATTTGTGAAAGGCATGCAAAAGAAATTCATTGTTATATATATTTAATAGTGTGGATGATTTGATGCATAAGTAATAAATTCATTGTGGAGAAATTTAGTGTTAAGTACCTACTAAATCTGAAAGATAGAAGCTACTAGAATGTTAGGTTCTAATTTATAGAATTTATAGAATGATATTCCATTTAAGGAAGGTTAAAAGAAAAGGGAAAAAAAAAACCGTTAGTTGATAATGGTGATTTTATTATAGGGGGAATGTAAATACATTTTTATCAATTGGATATTCTTGCTTGATTATGAAAAGAAAAGAGATGATGTATTAATATTGATAATAGTGCTTGTTTCAAAGTGAAATATAATTATATATTATCAAATATATAATTGTATCTTAAATTATGAAAATTTAGGCTTAAGTTTGATTATAAAGTTGATTGTGTGCTTCGAACTTTGGAAACAGAGACTATAACAAAATAAAAAATAAAAAATTCGACCCCGATGGGTCCTACTTTTAGATTAAAGAAGAGTATCTTGTAAATGAACCTTTAGAATGAATGCCTAATATTATTTATGAATATTAAATAATTATGTGTTATAATTCTTTAGTAGAAAAAATACCTTACGAAATTACACTTAGAGTAAGAGCTCTTTTTGCCGGGAATTCAATAGACTGTCGAGAGAGTGAAACCGACTCAAAAATTTAAAAACAAGATATTGATGTGACCAGTAGGATGAGCATAATGTCATGATACTAATCACCTGACATAGTTAAGCCTATGAAAAGATGGCTAGCCTGCGAGATGGAACTCGACGAGGTTATGAAAACCCACAATGTGCAACTTAATGAATCCATTGAACTGGTCCTATGAAAACATGAACAATGAAATGAGGTTAGAATGTCATGAGCTCATTGATCGGGACATGATATTACTGAAGAAAGGACTAGAAGCTAAAGTTTGATATGTTCGACTAAGTTGCTAAGTACTGATGCTTAGAATCCCGTCAAATTGAGAAACAACATTAATAAAAACAATTAGGGCTTTAATATAGTCTTTTGGGAGTTGGATTTTGGAATATTTGATAATCGCTCTTGATTTGTTAGCCTGTGATTATAACTTACCATCAGTATTTTACCCCATATGGTATGATGATTACCTTTTTGTATTGGGGAAAAAGGATAGCCCACGGATTGAATCCTTGTCCGGATTTGTTATGCGAAATGATGATTGAATAACTATGGTATGGTTATGGATGCAACATAATTGGCAAATAAGTTGGACATCATGGATCTTCACGGATGAATAGTACAGATGGGAAAATTATGTTGGAACTGACAATTATTAAATGTATTATTGGATTTGCATTACGCGAAATTACGAGTGAGTTCCAGAGGATGTATCGGAACTATGTTGGATGAAATAGAAAACTAATGATTTTAGTATGTAAATGCAACTTTTCAAGGAATGTGAAAAGTATGAGAAGAGACCTTACTAAGATGAAAACCATACCCTTATCATGAAATCAAACAATAGAAAGTATGTCAAAGTTACATAGGAAAGGTAAAAATGGTAAATGGGATATATGAAAAAATTAATTATGGTATAAGTTGGTTATTTGATGGATGGAATAAGTAATTACATTATTGATTTACTTATGTATGTATTTGAAGTTAACATTTGTAAATGAACTGGATTATATCATAATGAATTAAGTGTGAAATTAAGCACGACAGATCTAATGAACAAGTAAATCAATTACAATAGATGAAACTCAGAAAATATGTGAAACTTTGCAAAAGGCTTGCAATAGTGCTCTATTGAACTCAGAATGGTAGAATACAATACAATACAGTAACAATAACTGATCAATTCGAATTAACCAAGGAGGTCATTCGAATATACTGCATGGAATAGCTTGGCTCCAACTAGGAGTCCTCATCATCAGATCAGTGGAGTCATCAATGCACAAGTAACAGTCAAATAAGTGTCAAATTGAGTCTAACTGAGTGTGATAGGTGTAACTGGCACATGTAGGCACTAATTGAATGGAGGCTCAGTGGAGGGCACATGAGGAGCTAACTGGAGTTAGAATAGGCAATCTAGTCTCACTAGGGGTCCAACGGAGTGATACAATCAGTTAGGAGTCAATCTAGCCTTAAATCAAGGAAAGACAACTAACTAACTGAAGTCAACTGAGTGGTAGGTGAAGAAGTGCCCCTTTCTCAAGTGGTAGGTGAGAAGTGGGCACCTTACTAACTAGGAGGGATAAAACTGCAAGGAAAGAAGCTCTCGGGTGTTGGCAAACTGGGGATAAGGTGTTGGAGGCATCAAACTGGTGACTGGGATGCATGCAAAGTACAAAACTAAATGATGAGATATCCTAACACCCCCCCTCAAGCTATACTATGATGTAAAAAGTAATAACTGAATAGGGCCCCGGTTACTGAGACCAAAGGTCACCCCGATACAATAATAATCCAAATAAAAAATAGTTCATGAACCGAGGAAATGGAGAAAACCTCATGGGAAAAACCCCCCCTCAAAAGATCTAATGAACAAGTAAATCAATTACAATAGATGAAACTCAGAAAATATGTGTAAAACTGTGCAAAAGGCTTGCAGCGATGCTCTATTGAACTCAGAATGGTAGAATACAATACAATACAATAACAATAACTGAGCAATTTGAATTAACCAAGGAGGTCATTCGAATATACTGCATGGAATAGCTTGGCTCCAACTAAGAGTCTTCATCATCATATCAGTGGAGTCATCAATGCACAAGTAGCAGTCAAGCAGGTGTCAAACTGAGTCTAACTGAGTGTGGTAGGTGTAACTGGCACATGTAGGCACTAACTGAATGAAGGAGGCTCAATGGAGGGCACATGAGGATCTAACTAGAGTCAGAATAGGCAATCTAATCTCACTCGGGGTCCAACGGAGTGATACAGTCAGTTAGGAGTCAATCTAGCCTTAAATCAAGGAAAGACAATTAACTAACTGAAGTGAACTGAGTGGTAGGTGAAGAAGTGTGCTTTTCTCAAGTGGTAGGTGAGAAGTGGGCGCCTTCCTGACTAGGAGGGATAAAACTGCAAGGAAAGAAGCTCCCGGGTGCTGGAAAACTGGGGATAAGGTGTTGGAGGCATCAAACTAGTGACTGGGATGCGTGCAAATGCATGCATGCATGCAAAGTACAAAACTGAATGATGAGATATCCTAACACCCCCCTTCAAGCTATACAATGATGTAAAAAATAAAGAATAGGGCCCTGGTTACTTAGACCAAAGGTCACCCCGATACAATAATAATCCAAATAAATAAAAGTTCATGAACCGGGGAAATGGAGAAAACCTCATGGGAAAACCCCCCCTTCAAAATGGACTGTAACACACCAAAATATTTAATTGCTCCAAACTCAAGTAGATGTCTGGATTTATCTTACTCTAGGTGGGAGGAAATGGATCATGCTCCAAAAACATGTGCTTGAATTTTCCATCAGTGGATGCAAGCGAATGTGGAGACTTTATGAACTTGCTCTTCATACCGAAAATGGTGAGAACATATCTGAAAATATGAGGATGATCATGGAACCTGTGATTCAAACCAAGTGAGGTAGGAATAGGTCCAATCGGATCAAATAGATCTTGAAACATGAACTTCTTATCAGTGGAAGTTAAATCAGCTCCAATATTTGACAAATGGTTTCTTGAGATCTCCTTTGAACCGACAGGGGTGAGATCAAAACCAAAATCAGCAAAAAATGCATGAGAATTGAACTCAAGCGAATGGTAGTGCTCTTCTTCTTCAGTAAAACTCTGAGAAATTGTGCCAATGATCGAACAGAAGTATGTAGGAAGCATGTGATCAAGGAGAGCGAATGATTCACCTCCAAAATCAGATTTTACCTCCAAAACAACAAGTAGATCATCATTCTGCATACCGAAAAATTAATGTGAAAGAGAGGATTCAAGAACCTCTTCGGATTCTAGAGTATGAGCTAGTTTTTCTTGCTCAGAATTCGAAATAGAAGACAGTGAGAAAATGAGTGTTGAATCTACAGTTTCTTCTTCATCTTGAACAATTGTTGAGGCTGAGACATAATCGGAGAGAACACATAAGGAGATCTCACTAGGCTTGTTCTCCAAAAGACTAGCATGATCCTCTTCTTCCTGCTTTCTAAATTCTCTATTGAGTTGGGCCCATAGATCTCTTGGATTTTCAGCAGCCGTACTAAGGTAGCACATACAAGGAGATATAGCAAGACATATTGTCCCAAAAGATCTTTCACAATCATTAAGCCAGTCATTCTCCTCTTCATCGGAAACAAAATCTCTTGTAATACCAATACACATATTAAAAAGACATTGTTGTTGGGTGTGTTATATCTCTTCACATGGTGGGTGCGTGTACACCGCGATCCCCTCCCCAGTAGTGATTCGGGCACGGCAGGAGGGAGGGGTGAGGGGGGGGGTATCCCGCCAGGCCCCTCCCCCGTCGTTTTGGACCGTTTGTTGTTTCGACCCATTGTATTCTATCTAATCCCGGTAAAGGGATTAGGGTTGTAACCTAATTTCGGGTAAACGAATTAGGGTTTTAGATGCTGCAAATACCATATATGGTATTGTAAATGGTTGAGAAAACATATAATGAAAAGAGTTGTGCGGCTCTAAGTTTTGCTGGTTTTTTCTCGGTTAAGGGTTTCCAAGTGAAAATCTCTGTGTTATGCGTGTGCCATTGTGTATTTTCTGTTAATGGTTAAGAATCTGTATGAGTTTTTACTGCAGTGTTAAGGTTTACAACTATCATTTGGTATCAGAGCAATATTGGGTTCAGAGGGATGCCTTTGTTTCCAAGGGTTTGGCTCAATCTTGGATCTGTGATAAACCTGGTTTCAGTGGGAGCTTTGCAGCTGTGATTCTTTTGTTGAAAGAATGGCGAGCACTTCTAGAATCGAGATTGAGAAATTTAACGGTCAGAGCTTTGAGCTATGGAAGCTCAAGATGGAAGATATTCTGGTAGATAGAGAACAATGGATCATAGTAGATCCGGGTACCATGCCCACTAGTATGGCAAAAGAAGAATGGGATAAGCTGGAAAGAAAAGCAAGGAGCACGATTCAACTTTGCCTCTCATATTCGGTGTTGGTGAACGTATCTGGAGAAGACAATGCAAAGAAACTGTGGGATAAGCTAGGAAATTTGTATTAGTCAAAGTCCCTGGTAAATAAGTTATTTCTTCGAAAGAAACTGTACCTTCTAAGAATGAATGAAGGAGACTCCGTGTCAGAGAATCTAAACGCCTTCAATACTCTGGTAAGTCAGTTGACATCTGTTGGTATTACGATTACTGATGATGAAAAATGTATTAGCTTGTTGTGCTCTCTACTAGATTCATGGGATATTCTGGTTATAGCTGTTGGGAGTAATGCAACCAACCTAATCTTTGATGATGTGGCTGCATCCCTGCTATCGGAGGAAATGAGGTGGAAATCCATGGACAGTTCAACCAAGGATGCCTTGTTTGTGAGAGGTCGCACTGGAGACAGATCTAAAAATAAGTCTTCAGGTGGCAGATCTAAATCTAGAGGGAGATCTAAATCTCCAGGACCTTCTGTACGAAAATGTTGGACGTGCGGTAAAGCTGGGCATTACAAGAAGGATTGTAAATCCAAAAATATTGATAAAAGCAGAGGATCTAATGATGCCCCATTCGCAGATGGGAAAGAATCTACAGAGGAAGGAGGAGATGTGTACTTGGCATCTTCAAGTACACATGCAGAGCATGATTCGCGGTTGATTAACTCAGGTGCATCTTTTCATATGACTCCTCACGGGGAGTGGTTTTTTGAATATGAAAAGTATGATGGAGGTGATGTATTCCTGGGAGACAACTCAGTGGCGAAAATCATAGGTCGAGGAAAGATCAAGCTACTGCTCAAAGATGGAAGGGTTAGAACTCTTCTCGGGGTTCTGCACATTCCAAAACTGGCTAGAAACCTCATATATGTAAGTAAAATGGATGATGCAGGTGTGAAAACTATGTTTGAGAAGAACACATACAAGATGGTTCGAGGATCAATGGTGCTGATGAGGGGAGTTCGGATTGGAACTCTATACAAGTTGTTGGGAATCACTTTTAATAATGGATGTAACAATACTATTGTTCCTGAGGGTAAAAATGAAGGAGAAAGAGTCCTTACTGTCTCTAGTGAGAAGACAACGCTATGGCATCGAAGGCTGGGACATATTGGAGAGAAGGGTCTTCGACTATTACAAGGTAAAAGTATGGCTGAAGGCATGTCTGATTACACACTAGATTTTGATTTCTGTGAACATTGCTTATATGGTAAACAAAATCGGGTAAGATTCTCATCTGGTGTTGTAAGAGCTAAAGGAATCTTAGAGTTAATACACAGTGATGTGTTTGGACCTGTGCCTGTTCCATCACTAGGTAAATCTGTGTATTATGTTTCATTCATAGATGATTTCTCAAGAAAAACATGGATTTATTTCACGTGTAAGAAATCTGAGGTTTTTAATAGATTCAAAGAATTTAAGTCTCTTGTAGAGAATCAAACTGAAAAGAAAATAAAAGTGCCGAGAACAGATAACGGTGGAGAATTTTGTGGAAATGAATTTGAGGAATTCTGTAAGACGTGTGGAATAGCAAGGAAAAAGACTACTCCATACACACCTCAATAGAATGGGGTTGCAGAAAGGATGAACATGACATTGATGGAAAAGGCAAGGAGTATGCTCAGTGGTGCAGGGCTAACACAACAATTCTGGGTAGAAGCTGTTGACACTGTGTGTTACTTGGTAAATAGGACACCCACATCAGCGTTGGTTGACAAGACACCTCATGAGGCTTGGACTGGTAAGAAACCCTCTCTCTCGCATCTCAGAGTGTTTGGGTGTGATGCTTTTGTGCATGTTCCAAAGGAAAAAAGGAGCAAGTTGGAATACAAAGTAGAAAAATGTATCTTCATTGGCTACAAGGATGGAGTGAAAGGTTACAAGCTGTGGAACCCAGTAAAAAGGCAAGTAGTTTACAGTCGAGATGTGATCTTCAGAGAAGTTGAAAACACTTCTAGGATTGAAGATGCACCAAAGGAAAAGGATCCAAAGAAACTACAGTTTTATATTAGGGATGAAAGAGGTGGTTCATTTGAGGAACCAGATTCGTTTGAATCAGATAAAGAGGCAGATTCGTCTGAATTAGATGAAGAGGCGGAACCACAGACTCTGGTCTTGAGGAGATATGACCGAGTAAGAAGGCAAGCTAAAAGGTATAGTCCACCTGATTTTTGCTCTAATTTTGTGTTATCTATTACTGATGATGATCCTAGAACTGCTAGAGAGGCAATGGATTCAAAAGATAGTAAACTATGGAAGAAGGCCATGATGGAAGAAATGGATGCCTTGGAAAAAAATGAGGCATGGGATCTGGTTGAGTTGCCAGAAGGAAGAAAACCTGTTGGAATCAAATGGGTATTCAAGAAGAAGTTAAATGCAGCAGGTAAAGTGGAGAAGTACAAGGCTCGACTAGTAGCGAAAGGTTATTCCCAAATTGAGGGCATCGATTTTGGTTAGATTTTCTCACCTGTTGCAAAATTGACTTCTATTAGATTTCTTTTATCTATTTCTGTTGCTTTTGATCTTGAAGTAGAGCAGATGGATGTGAAGACGACATTCCTACATGGAGAACTTAATGAATAAATCTATATGAAGCAACCAGAATGGTTTGTGGTGAAAGGTAAAAAGGAGCTTGTCTGTAAGCTGAAAAAGTCCCTCTATGGACTGAAACAATCTCCAAGAATGTGGTATCAAAAGTTTGATACTTATATACTGGGACTTGACTTCTCAAGAAGCAAAGCTGATCACTGTGTTTATTTCAAACTAATTGGTGATCATTTTATTTATGTGATATTGTATGTTGATGATATGTTGCTAATTGGAAACGACAAGGAAATCATCAAGGATGTCAAAAATCAGTTGTCATCTAAATTTGACATGAAATATCTTGGTGCTGCAAATTTTATTTTGGGCATGGAAATAAAAAGAGATCGAGAAAACATGAAACTCTGGTTGAATCAGAGGAAATATGTTGAGACAATATTGAAGAGGTTTAATATGTAGGAAAGCAAACCAGTGAAGGTGCCCATTCCTGTAGGTGTAAAGTTATCTGCAGAACAGTGTCCCACGACACAAGAAGAGGTAGAGAACATGTCTCATGTTCCCTATGCTAGTGCTGTTGGCAGTTTGATGTATGCTATGGTCTGTACTAGACCAGATATAGCTCATGCAGTGAGAGTTTTGAGCAGATATATGTCAAAACCAGGAAAGGAACATTGGACTGCAGTAAAGAGGGTCTTCAGGTATTTGCGTGGCACTACAGATTTTGCAATCTGCTACCAAGGAAGAATCGAACTAAACAGAGAGATAGATATACAGGGATTTGCTGATGCTGACTAGGCTGGAGATCTTGATCACAGAAGATCTACAAGTGGCTACGTTTTAAAACTATTTGGAGGAGCAATCAATTGGATGAGTAGAAGACAAGCTGTAGTTGCACTCTCAACTACAGAAGCTGAATACATGGCAGCTACCCATGCAAGTAAGGAAGTTGTATGGTTGCAAAGGTTGTGTTTGAGTATCGGTTTTGTTCAGAATGTAGTGAAGATAGGTTGTGATAGCTCAAGTGCAATCTTTCTGGAAAAAAACCCTACTTATCACTCGAAGACAAAGCACATTGATGTGCAGTACCATTTCGTCAGAGACATGGTTGAACAAAACAAAGTATTGCTGGAGAAGGTTGATACTTTGGAAAATGTTGCAGACTCTTTGACAAAGTCTGTGAGTACTCAGAAGTTCTCTTGGTGTAAAGAGAACATGGGCATTGTTTCCCTGGACTGTTGAAGTCATAAATTTATCCTATGTGTGAAGAGAACAACAAGTGAGAGAATGTTGGGTGTGTTATATCTCTTCACATGGTGGGTGCATGGGGGGGGTAGCCCGCCAGGCCACCCCCCTTCGTTTTGGACCGTTAGGCCGCCAAAGTCTGCGCGAAGTGCAAAATTTTTTTGGGTTGCTTTTTCTTTTTTGCTGTTTCGACCCATTGTATTCTATCTAATCTTGGTAAATGGATTAGGGTTGTAACCTAATTTCGGGTAAACGAATTAGGGTTTTAGATGCTGCGAATACCATATATTGTATTGTAGATGGTTGAGAAAACATATAATGAAAAGAGTTGTGCGGCTCTAAGTTTTGCTGGTTTTTTCCCGGTTAAGGGTTTCTAGGGTAAAATCTCTGTGTTATGCGTGTGCCATTTTGTATTTTCTGTTAATGGTTAAGAATCTGTATGAGTTTTTACTACATTGTTAAGGTTTAAAACTATCAATTGTCTCTTCAAGCATGCTATCATCTTTGGTTTCCATTCATCATAGTTGAATGTGTTAAAATTCAATATGCTAAGACAGAAAATAGCAGCATTACATTCCATTTCACAATAATAGCATATACAGGATCACTGAAGAAACAACAAGCATAGAATAAACACAAGAGACACAGATTTATCCTGGGAAACCCTCATGGGGTAGAAAACCCAGTAAAGCTTCCTCAATATAGATGACCAGCAATATACAAAGATGCAAACCAAAGACATGATCTCCTTCTCCACTGTAGCAGACCTCTCCTCCAAAAGTGCGCCTCCCTTGAATGAGTGAGTGTGTCAAATGAGGAACACACCTCCTCTATTTATACACTTCACTGATATGTATTTTACACAAGTACACGTAGGCTCGTATTTAACCAATGGGTTAAATACCCCACTACAACTAACTGGGCCGACCCCTCTAGGGTGGTCTAATAACCCTTTGACCCACATAACACATAAAGGGCCGACCTCCACTAGGGAAGTCTAATAACCCGAGTTACCACATTCTGACGGAGGAATAAACATCTCCGGATATACAATAAGATCTTTACGGAGGAATGAAACATCTCCGGAATAATAAAGTACAATTATAATATTCTTTGAAGTTACAATATCTCAACACTCCCCCTTAACAAGAAGGATATTATAACAGCACCTGCACGAGCAAGGAGTCATCAACATCATACACGATACATCTATAAATCATTGGAAGCTTTCTCAACATCATCAGTAACTCAACCAGTTACTGGAACATCTTCAACACTGGAACATCAACATCATCAGAGTTGATAGTACTCAATCATCAGCATCGTCAACACACGATCAACAGCATTGTCATCATACGATCATCATCATCACGATCAACATCATCATCACACGATCAACAACATCATGATCAACATCATCATCACACGATCAACAGCATCATGTTCAACATCGTCATCACATGATCATCAGCATCATCATCACACGATTATCAACATCGTCATCAGCATCACGATCAACATCATCAGCATCGTCATCGCACGATCATTAGCATCGTCATCGCACGATCATCAGCATCGTCATCACACGATCATCAGCATCGTCATCACACGATCATCAGCATCGTCATCCCACGATCATCGGCATCGTCATCACACGATCATCAGCATCGTCATCACACGATCATCGGCATCGTCAAGTAATGATGTAAACCAGTCATGTACCTTTTGAACCGAAGTCCAGGGACGATCCAGTCCTATCATTATCGAAGACATACGTCTACGGCTCTTCTTTCGGACTGAGGTCCAGGAATGATCCAATCCCTTCTTTCTCGAAGACATACGTCTACGGATCTTCTTTCGGACTGAAGTCCAGGAATGATCCAATCCCTTCATTATCGAAGACATACGTCTACGGCTCTTCTTTCGGACTGAAGTCCAGGAATGATCTCAATCCCTTTATTATCGAAGACATACGTCTACGGCTCTTCTTTCGGACTGAAGTCCAGGAATGATCCCAATCCCTTTATTATCGAAGACATACGTCTACGGCTCTTCTTTCGGACTGAAGTCCAGGAATGATCCCAATCCCTTTATTATCGAAGACATACGTCTACGGCTCTTCTTTCGGACTGAAGTCCAGGAATGATCCCAATCCCTTTATTATCGAAGACATACATCTATGGCTCTTCTTTCGGACTGAAGTCCAGGAATGATCCCAATCCCTTCATTCTCGAAGACCTCATGTCTACGGCTCTCTTTAGGACTGAAAGTCCAGGGATGATCCCAATCCCTTCATTCTCGAAGACCTCACGTCTACGGCTCTCTTTAGGACTGGAAGTCCAGGGATGATCCCAATCCCTTCATTCTCGAAGACCTCACGTCTACGGCTCTCTTTAGGACTGAAAGTCCAGGGATGATCCAATCCCCTCAACTGTCCACTAAGGACTTCATTCTCGGAGACCTCACGTCTACGGCTCTCTTTAGGACTGAAAGTCCAGTGATGATCCAATCCCCTCAACTGTCCACTAAGGACTTCATTCTCGGAGACCTCATGTCTACGGCTCTCTTTAGGACTGAAAGTCCAGGGATGATCCAATCCCCTCAACTGTCCACTAAGGACTTCATTCTCGGAGACCTCATGTCTACGGCGCTCTTTAGGACTGAAAGTCCAGGGATGATCCAATCCCCTCAACTGTCCACTAAGGACTTCATTCTCGGAGACCTCATGTCTACGGCTCTCTTTAGGACTGAAAGTCCAGGGATGATCCAATCCCCTCAACTGTCCACTAAGGACTTCATTCTCGGAGACCTCATGTCTACGGCTCTCTTTAGGACTGAAAGTCCAGGGATGATCCAATCCCCTCACATGTTCATCAAGAACATGTATCCTCATCATCATAACATGTATCACCACAGCATGTATCATCAATATCAAAACATGTATAACCACAACATGTATTATCATCATCAAAACATGTATAACCATAACATGTATTATCAACATCAAAACATGTATAACCACAACATGTATCATCATCATCAAAACATGTATAACATGTATCATCAACATCAAAACATGTATAACCACAACATGTATCATCAACATCAAAACATATATAATCACAACATGTATCATCATCATCAAAACATATATAATCACAACATGTATCATCATCATCAAAACATGTATACATCTATCATCAGAAACTAACATCAAAAGAATGTATACATCTACTAGCATCAAAAGAATGTATACATCTATCATCAGAAACTAATATCAAAAGCATGTATATATCTATTATCAAAAGAAAGAATATAAGAGTCCTAAATCTAAATAATTCTAAGTGCAGTAAATAGGTAACCTCATCATTGATGAGATAGACTTGTTATCGGATACTGTGCTACTCCCCCTTTCGAGGAGGGTCCTATACCAAGCTTGTCTCGGAAGTGTTCGAACTTTACTCGAGACAGAGGTTTAGTCAAGATATCAGCAATCTGATCCTTAGTGCTTATATATACAAGCTTGATAGCTCCTCTTTGCACCATATCTCGTATATAGAAGTACCGGATCTCTATGTGTTTTGACTTATCGTGGAACACAAGATTTTCAGTCACATAAACACAGTGGGATCCATTTCTAAGTCAAACACTCCAAAGCTTCTGAAGCCATACTGCTTCACAGCTGGCAGAGCAGACAGCCATATGTTCTGCTTCAGCAGTACTGAGAGCCACACAAGATTGTTTCTTGCTGAACCATGAGATCATGGCAGATTCAAGACTATAACATCCACCTGATGTACTCTTTCTGTCTGAGGCACTTCCTGCCCAATCAGAATCTGAGTAACCATGTAAACGGAGTTCATGACCTTCAAGATAATATGGACCAAAATCTATTGTACCTTTTAGGTTCCTCACTACATGCTTTGTAGTTATTAAGTGAACCTTTCTAGATTCTACTAGATACTGACTTAGGGTAATTGCAGCAAGGCATATATCTAACCTAGTATTCGTTTAGATACATCAATGACTCAATAATTTGTCTATAAAGGGTTAGGTCCACTAAATACGATGAGTCATTAACTAATAACTTCAAGTTGGAGTCCATGGGAGTGGCCATGGCTTTATACTCCAACATATCAAATCTTTTTAGAACCTTCACAGCATACTTACCTTGATTTAAAAGATTCCTTTTGGATGTTGCCATACTTCTAGACCTAAGAAGTAGTGCATTAATCCGAGATCTTTCATTTTCATTTCTGCAGCCATTTTCATGACCTGTTTCTCATTCCTTGTCAGAAAGAGATCATCGTCATGCAATAATGGTATGTTAGGTTCATCATCCACAACCTTAAGGTAAAGGTTAGGGACAACTTTACTTCTGGTAAATCCCAAGCTTTGTCATGAAGCTGTCAATTGTCCATTATTCACACTCAGCATTGAGTGATCTTCTGCATATCTATCTGTGCCATCTCTCGTCAAAAGGGTCTACTAATATGAGCCTCAAAATCATTTGAAATCTGTGGTGAGTTCCTTCTTGCATTCCACATCACCCATGATGATCATTAAGCTCATCAATTGACTACCGATCCTGGGAACCCATGCAGAACCTGATTACATTATTAAGGGAATGGTCTTATCTAGTCCCTTGGAGCAAAACATCTTGTTAAGGTTCTCTTTCCTCTTTCTAAGAGAATCTTCTAGCCATGAGCCTTCTATATTTTGTTTGATTTGTAAATCTTCTTATTGAACATCCATCACTTGTTCGGTGTTCATCATTCTTCATGATCTTTCCTACAAAACAAGTTAAGTACATGATTAGTAATACTTCATAATCATGTAATCATGATAACCTATTATGCATACAGATATCATTTACATAGTTATGCAACTATTTTGACCAATACTTTGGTACAACACTTTCCCATATCTTGTATGCATACAGTGGCTATCTAGATGCCTTCCATCTCTACCAGAACATACTATCGAGAGTGTGCACAACTCTCAGCATGTCAGCAAAGAGGTTTCATTCTAGACAAGCAACAATGGAATGTTTGTCCAACTTACCAATCATATGCATATTGGTAGTATACTGTTCAATGTTCTATGAATATTTACACTTAGCATGATATATTATAGGAATACAAATATGCATACAACCTATTACAGGAAATATCATTTACTATTTCAAATAACAACTCAAATACTTATCTTTTATGTTTGTGTGGTTGCCTCCCGCTTGATCTTCTGTATGTCTTTTGAACTTCTATTCATTATGTACCACTGTGCATGTTCAAGTGTCATCCTCATGATCTCATACACAAACATACACCCATTAGTATGTTCTAAATGTTATCAAAACATTATAGTTCTAAATAATATTGAGAATGTATAATCATGATTATAGTTAATAAACATTAGTATTCAAGATTTCAGGGAAGTCTTCTTTTACTCATGCATATCATCAATCAAGATAAAAGATATAATATGCATAATCCCTTGATTGCTAACTTTATGAATAAGCATAACCAATCATTCCAAGTATACTTATATAGGGGATCCTAACACAAGGTAAGATTCATGGGAAACATACCTGGATTAGTATACCTACTTGTTTATGTACAACATACCTAAACAATCTCTTCAATGATTTAGAGATCCTGAGCTAGAACCTGCATGTCTCATATGTTAAGCATAATATAACAAAGTCATACATACCTCGTAAGTAGAACAAAGATTGTGGATGAGTCTTTGTCTTCATGTTTTCATGGTCATGGAACCTGATTTGTCTTTTGTGATGTACCTGTATCTTATTAGCGGACAACATCAACCTCACACAACATCATAATGCATTAGTACAATCATAAGTGTCAACACCCTAACCAATGAATATCTTCTATCATGCACTCATAATTTTGTTAAGGTGATACAACAAATCTAAAAATCAAGATTGTACAAACATACCATAAACTTAATCATGAACAAATATCAAAACATACCTCGATGAGTCATACCTGTCGAGATCGCTTGTAATCTCCTTATGTAAAGCTTTAGCCTCATCTCCCTCTAAAATAGGAACTCCTTCACTTATGCAGGTGACCAATCCATCTTCTTCTAGGATTAACCCTATCCACTTGATTTGCAAGAACTGGAGCTGGAGCTGGATATGGGTTTGTCAGAGAAACCCCAAAAATTCAAACTTTGAATTTCAAACTTCCGAAAGGATAGAAATATGCGCCTTGATGAGCTGATCAAACGGATACATTTAGAATTTGAAAACTGCAAAGTTTCACTCCTCAATTTTGCCTTTGAAACTTTCGGATTCACTGGACGTGACCCTGAACTGGGGTTTGATAAATCCCACTCTTCTGCCCAATCAAAATGTTTGATCCAAAGCTCTAAGCTTCTATTTTTCTGAGGAACTTCCAGCCATGGTCACAGATTTCAAAAATTCCCATTTTTACAGAAGCCCTAATTTTCCACTTTTATGATCAAAGTCCCGAACTAGGGTCTAATCAAACCCGGCCTTCTGCCCAACCAAAAATTCTGATCTTGGTCTCTAAATTTCTATTTTGATGAGTAGCATCCAGCCGTGGTCTCCGATTACAAAAATTCCAACTTTCTCTAAAGCCCTAAATTCTGGAAGCCATGAATGAAGGTACCAAAAAATAATTCTGTTTTGACAGAAATATGTACCTGATTGTTTCTGGAGTAACTCCAAAATTTTTGATCCACAGGGTCTGAAAAGGTTTCCTGAGATAGCCTGACCTGTTATCTTTCCATCCTGACAGGTCTGACCTCAATTGGATTCTCTGAGAGAGAGTTATGCCAAATGTCGCAACGTGACCTGTTTTGGGATAAAACAGGAGAGCGAACTTGTACGGCGTGCCACGTGTCACTGTTTCAACTTCGGCCTCTGAAAAAGTTTTCTGAGATAGATCGGCCTGTTACCTTTCCATCCTGACAGGTCTGACCTCAGTTATACTCTCTGAGAGAGAGTTATGCCAAATTTCGCAACGTCACCTGTTTTGGGATAAAACAGGAGAGCGAACTTGTACGGCGTGCCACGTGTCACTGGTTCAACTTCGGCCTCTGAAAAAGTTTTCTGCGATAGTACAGTCTGTGTAATACCTGTCACTTTTCACGAAATTTCATTTGGAGCTTCCTATCCCAAGTTATGACCTTTTTCCCAAGGTCACCTGATTTTGACTCAGATCTGGAAGAGGCAGAAACCCTCTATTGTACAGATCATAAATCACAAATTACAACGAATTAGAGGTTGACCTTTGGATACAAGGTACCTGGAGATTTTAGCTTCGTCCTGTAACAATTTCAGATCCGAAAACTTCGCCAAAACGGATTTATAGCGAAAGTGCTACGACGACTGGTTTTTGCTATGTAAAACCCTAACCTTCAAATTGTCGTAAGTAAAGCAAGTGTCTTTAGTGCCATACCTTGTCTTCCTTCAGGTTAGCTCTGATACCATGTTAAAATTCAATATGCTAAGACAGAAAATAGCAGCATTACATTCCATTTCACAATAATAGCATATACAGGATCACTGAAGAAACAACAAGCATAGCATAAACACAAGAGACACAGATTTATCCTGGGAAACCCTCATGGGGTAGAAAACCCAGTAAAGCTTCCTCAATATAGATGACCAGCAATATACAAAGATGCAAACCAAAGACATGATATCCTTCTCCACTGTAGCAGACCTCTCCTCCAAAAGTGCGCCTCCCTTGAATGAGTGAGTGTGTCAAATGAGGAACACACCTCCTCTATTTATACACTTCACTGATATGTATTTTACACAAGTACACGTAGGATCGTATTTAACCAATGGGTTAAATACCCCACTACAACTAACTGGGCCGACCCCTCTAGGGTGGTCTAATAACCCTTTGACCCACATAACACATAAAGGGCCGACCTCCACTAGGGAAGTCTAATAACCCGAGTTACCACATTCTGACGGAGGAATAAACATCTCTGGATATACAATAAGATCTTTACGGAGGAATGAAACATCTCCAAAATAATAAAGTACAATTATAATATTCTTTGAAGTTACAATATCTCAACAGAATGGAGTAAGAAGATTTTGTGAATAAGAAGCTTCCATATCTGCAATAGCGAATGCAAATGGAGGAAGTAAGAAACCTGCAAATCACAAACAAACAAGAACCATTATGGAGCAATAGTTGCAACTGCAGAAAACTGCTGCAAAGTGAGCAAAAATTGCTCAATCTTCATGTAGAACACCTGCAGAAAAGAAGTCTTGTCCCTACCATGGCTCTGATACCATGTGAAATTAAGCACAACATATCTAATGAACAAGTAAATCAATTACAATAAGATGAAACTCAGAAAATATGTGTAAAACTGTGCAAAAGGCTTGCAGCAGTGCTCTATTGAACTCAGAATGGTAGAATACAATACAATACATTAACAATAACTGAGCAATTCGAATTAACAAAGGAGGTCATTCAAATATACTGCATGGAATAGCATGGCTCCTACTAGGAGTCCTCATCATCATATCAGTGGAGTCATCAATGCACAAGTAACGGTCAACCAGGTGTCAAACTGAGTCTAATTGAGTGTGGTAAGTGTAACTGGTACATGCAAGCACTAACTGAATGAAGGAGGCTCAATGGAGGGTGCATGAGGAGCTAACTAGAGTCAGAATAGGCAATCTAGTCTCACTGGGGGTCCAACGAAGTGATACAATCAGTTAGGAGTCAATCTAGCCTTAAATCAAGGAAAGACAACTAACTAACTGAAGTGAATTGAGTGGTAGGTGAAGAAGTGCGCCTTTCTCAAGTGGTAGGTGAGAAGTGGGCGCCTTACTGACTCAGAGGGCTAAAAATGCAAGGAAAGAAGCTCCCGGGTGCAAGCAAACTGGGGATAAGATGCTGGAGGCATCAAACTGGTGACTGGGATGCATGCAAATAGCTAGGATGCATGCATGAAAAAATGCATGCAAAGTACAAAACTGAATGATGAGATATCCTAACATTAAGTATCCTTATAAGTATGTAATACTTAGAATGGATAGATTTAGTTATGTTAACTATAGTCGAATCTACATATTGAGAATTGTACTTACAAGAGGGAAAAGTTGTTATTAAAGTATACAAACATATTGTACATATAGACGTCGAATAGTTGTATATAAGTACTATACCCTATCATTGTAACAACTCTAGAAAAAAAAAAGAACTAGAATTTCATAAAATAAAATAAAAAAAATTGGGATGCATAAACTGAAAGGTAAATTATATCTTGAATGTATACACATGTTAAAGTATTTTGATGTCAACTGTCGTACTTATGTTTATTTCGATATAGGGGTTCTTTGAGAAGAGATCCCGGGGCTTACTTAGCTTGGAAAGCTAATGCTGCACTTGATACTTTGAACAGATCCCTCGACGGGGCAAGGGATTTCATCATTAATGGTATGATTACTTCTTGACCTTCAACTTCGTTACTCATGCTTAGAAGATGCTGTGATTATCAAGTCTCAGTCTAGGTATCCTAAAGGTGCTAAACCCTGTTTAAATTCTAAAGGGTCTATGAGATACATTAAGCGTCCTTGAAATACATAAATTTGATACTACATGCATATTGAAAATATCTTCTTCACAATTAGTGTAAAGTTCATTACACTTATTTTTCTTTTTATGAGTTTTCTATCTTAGATTTTAAATGTCGATGGGCCAAACCATTAATTTGCTAAATTCCTATCCTCTGGTCCACACACCTAAGCACTCAAATGATTTTGAAGCAGGTTAAGGTACTAAGCTAAGTCCACAAGTCGGGCCCTAGCTGGGGTTTTGGGAAACTAAGCAACGTTTACGATGGGGAAGTGATGGGAAAATTATTTTCAATTCAATACATGGGTCTTGGCATTTATGATTACCGGAGAACTGATTGTGGTGATCTCCATACGGGTTTCGAATTGGTTGTGGGTGTGAGTATAATCTTGAGGTATTAATTACAACTGTGTGGACTGTTTGAATCACATTAATGCTCTCGTCCATATGGCCCCCTCGAACCCTAACTCCCTTATCGATGTGTTTTCTCGTCATTTTTGTTGTTTGGATGTTAAGGTCTATTTCCTCCGGCTCTCTGGTTCTCGGTGGGCTTGGCCCTCGGCCTCGGCTTTGGCCTTTAGCTTGGCCTTGGCATGTTCGTGAAATATTTGTGAAACTCCTTCCAGGTATTATATTCGTAACCTATCAATACTTCGGGGTTTTTATGTTGTCGTCTGCATGCATCTAAACTAGTTATTAACCGATTCTTGGTTTTCTTGTGGCAGCAAGCTCCAGGTATCAAGGGATGAGGAGAGGTTTTAGTGGAAAGAAGAAGGGAAATCAACCCTGGTAAGCCCCTGGTCCTCCATGGGATATCTCGGTAATTGCAACCCGTGAGTAACATGGTTTAAAAGAAGGAGGGTTTTACTTTGACCATTATGGGGTGAGTTAGATGTATATATTTTCCCAGCCTTTGGTAGTTATGCTGGGGTTCATGTCTTTGTAAAAGTTTATCATGCATTTTGGATGGGGTTGTTCATACGAACTCGAAAAATTCTTGAAGTTTAAGAGGGTTTAGTCTCAGTCCTTAAATGAATAGTTTCGTTGTGAATACATTCGTCCCATTCTTGGAATGGACCTTGGATTGTTTATAATGGACATTTAAATGATAAGTTTCGGTGGTTGGTTGTTTTTGTTAATGGTCCCTTGCGGCCTGTTTGGGAGATGAAAATGTCGACTACCAAGAACTTACAGTGCTTTCCTTGTTGATCACCTGTATAATTATGACCATGTAAGAGTTTTGATTGTTTGACTTGTGTGATGTGGTAGTTGAACACTCTAGTTTCCTGTATGATGATATACTGTATAAAATGGGATTGTGTTTAAAAAAAAGTTATGTGGACGAAAAAATGTAGTTGCTTAGCATTGTCATAAGATTTGGTAGGGACGGTTTAAGAAGTTAGAACTTCTGACTACGTATGGTTATGTTCTCAAGTAGAGAAGTCATCACTTGGATGCAGTTGTTTGATGCGAACCTGCTGGGACTCGATCCGAACCTGAGATGTATAGCATATCTCTAATATGATAGAAGCTGGGTTAGGTTATTTCGATGTTTAGCTAACCTGGTTCGAATTCCTTTTTATAAAAGTTGTGATTGTAAACTTGTTTATGGGAAAAGGTCTTTCGACAGTCCTATGTTCCAGCTTAGGTTGTAATACTTTTGATTTCTAGGGTTTAAAGTAAAATGCCATGCTCTTGGTTTTATGTTTGGATATAAGGGTATCCGCCTGTACATGGACCTAACAAAATTTAAATGTTGAACTACTGACTACAACAGTCGTGTAGGCTTACCTGTCATGAGTTGCATGTGATGGCTTAGCTTGTTTGATGTTATTTGAAATATACATGTTCTTTAAAGGAATTTGGGTTGTGTTAAAGCATCAGTATTTTCGAGATACCAAAATAGAAATATGTTTGTCCTTTAAAAGTTAATTATGCAAGAAATGTCGACCTGCTCTCGAACACAGAAATGTCTTCTGAATGAATAACATAAGGGTTAGGGCACGAGAAAACTCACTGAAACATAACTAGTTTTTAATCCTGAACTATATATTTCATTTCATCGATATTTAAGAAATTCCAAGTGATCAACTGTTTGGAAAGAATTTTTTTATATAAATACTGGAAATGAAATAATACCAATTCTCCTATCTATGCATCTGTAATTTATTACATCTATTCTTAAATTCTACTATGTACTAGAGTACACCACCTTCGGGTGGAAGGAAAAATACAGAGGTAATCATTTTCATTTTTAACCAGTCAATCCCAACTTAAAGATCAGTCTAATTATAAACAATTTCATAAAAAATAATAGCAAGTATAGTAAGAAATAGAAGAAACTTGAACCGCAAAAGCTGGGAAAACATCCACAAGCGACCGTTTCTCATTCCTCAAGCACTCAGTGGAATTCTTGGGACCCCCGAGCCCGTTCACTGAACCGCCAGGACGAAGACACCCAATAGGAGTAGGAGACCTTCACTTTTCAAAGACTTCGCAGTCCTTAAGACTTGCCATCCTTACTTTGTACTCATATGATGGACAGACTCACTCTGGAAATCATTAGTTAGCTACCCCTCATCGAATTTCCTTGTGTGCTCAAACTATGATAGTTTTTCCAGCCATCCCCCAAGGGAAAGGAATAATCGTGAGCCTCCTACTCAATTCGATGGCTTCATAGCTTGCCTAGGTCTTTGGTCAGTTATATCATTTTTGGAGCCACTTGCTCAACTCCTCCACCTTTGGGGAGTCATGACCATAAATATAGGGTAGTTGCCTCCTGCAACAGCTAGTAAGTGATTCTAGATGCTTCCACTTGTCTCCTTGTCTCCTAAGCAGTTTCATTCCTCCTAGTGGGTCAGTGAACACTCTTCAACAGTCCCCTATGGATGAGTGTCTCCACTTTTAATTTATTAAAAATAAAAATAAAAATAGTTAATTACAATCATCCTTGACCACCATGGTCATAAAACTTCAAAATAAAATTAGATCAATGTTTTTCTAATAATAAAATGTTTTTTAGTTCTAGGGTTGTTACAAACACCCCCTCTTAAGCTCAACATCATCCTCGATGTTGCTTAAGGGTCTTCTGAGTCTTCCTGGAACAGAATTGGGTATGTTGTTCGCATATGACTCTCCAATTCCCAGGTTGCTTCCTCTGGACTAAGGTGCTTCCATTTCACCTTTACTTGTCCAATGGTGTGATTTCGAAGTGAAATTTCCCTCCTGTCAAGGATACAGTCCGGTTCCACCAGAAAATCTCCTTTGGGTTCCACCTTTATGTCATTCCAGTTAATCACATGAGTAGCATCATGTATTTATCTTTTTAAAATGGAAATATGAAATACATTATGCACTTTAAGGTTAGGTGGTAGGGCCAGCTGATATGCCATTGGTCCGACCCTCGATAATATTTCAAACAGTCCAAAGTACCTGGGTGCCAACTTGGCACAGCTCCCCAGTTTAAAAGAAATTTTCTGAGGCTTTACCATGTTCACCAACCTGGAACTCTTGTTGATTCCTCTTGTGATCTACATGGCTTTTCTACCTATCTTGCGCAATTTTTAAATTGATCTGCACCTATTTCACTATTAGTTCCATCTCCTTTATCAATTCTGGTCCTAATATCGGTCTATCAACTGGGTTGCTCCATGAAACGGGAGTGTTACATTTACGACCATACATTATTTCAAAAGGGCTCATTTTGGCTGAGGTTTGATAGTGATTATTATAAGAAAATTCAACAAGATGTAAGCATTCTTTCCACTTCTTGGGTTGATCGCTAACATACATGTTAAATTTTCAGAATTTACTTCAATCTGATCTAGGATCTTAACTGAGAGAACAACATGTACAACATATCTACAACATATCAATCATGGAGACAATAATGCAAGCACACAAGAGACACAAAGATTTACTTGGGGAAAACCATAAAGGTGAAAAACCCCAATAACTTCCTCAGAGATAGATAGAGCAATGATACAACCATGAGAGATAGACATAACCTAGCAGCAGATCCTCCTCCTCCATAAGTGCGCCACTCCTCCTTGAGTGCATGTGTGAGAAGTGAGTGAGCAAACAGAGTGCCTCCCGCACTCTATTTATACTTAACTTGACTTGCATTTTTACCTAACTCATGTAGGCTTGAACTTAACCATATAACATAATGCTGAGTGGGCCGACCCCCAATAGGGTGGTCTAATAACCCTTTGACCCACATGGCCGACCCCCAATAGGGTGGTCTAATAACCCTTTGACCCACATGACTTATACAGGGCCGACCCCAACAAGGTGGTCTAATAACCCATCAAGAATAAGTTACGACACTTACAATATAAATGACGACACTTCCTTATAGAGGAATAATACCATCTCTATAGGAATACAATATACATATATGTGAAATACATTCCGAAGTTACATATACATCAACACTCCCTCTTAACTAGGAAGGTATTTCTCAGCATAGTTCTTCTAGCACAAGTCATCTTCTTCGGATCATCGTCACTGGATAATCGTCATCGAGTCATCATCATTGTCACTACTACTGCTATCTCAATCAATCTCTGAATCTACTCGTCATAGGAAGTTCTACAGAGCCAGTCCTTTTTCATACTGGATGTAGGCCCACCACCTACAGGTCTTCATCATCACTGGCCATACTGTGGAATCCTCAGGACTTATTACGTGCGTCACAAAACCTCGAAAGAGCATCCCAGGATGTTACGGGTACACAACTCCGACCTGTAGGATCTCCCAGGGCGCTATTACATGTGACCCCACCACAAAACCTCGAAAGAGCATCTCAGGATGTTACGGGTACACAACTCCGACCTGAAATCTCCCAGGGCACAAATTACATGTGGTCCACCACAAAACCTAGCAAGAGCATCTCAGGATATTACGGGTACACAACTCCGACCTGAAATCTCCCAGGGCATAAATTACATGTGGTCATGGCAAAACCTCGCAAGAGCATCTCAGGATGTTACGGGTACACAACTCCGACCTGAAATCTCCCAGGGCCCAAATTACATGCCATAGGACAAAACCTCACAAGAGCATCTCAGGATTTTACGGGTACACAACTCCGACCTGAGATCTCCCAGGGCGCTATTACATGTCCTCCCAGAGCAATGTCTCGAAAGAGCATCCCAGGCTGTTACGGGTACACAACTCCGACCTATAGGATCTCCCAGACATGCTCATCTGCACAACCTGATCCACGACCATAGAGTATCAACCTGATACTCACCATACATCATCCTGATGTACTCATGATCGTCCTGATCATCATCATTGCAACGTCCTGCTGCATGTCATCTGGAGCAACATCCTGAAGCTCATCATCCATGATCATCCTGATCATCACTGCAACATCCTGCTGCATGTCATCTGGAGAAACATCCTGAAGCTCGTCATCTATGATCATCCTGATCATCACTGCAACATCCTGCTGCATGTCATCTGGAGAAACATCCTGAAGCTCGTCATCTATGATCATCCTGATCATCACTGCAACATCCTGCTGCATACCAAGTATCTATCTGATACATATCATCATACATGATCCTCCTGATCATCAATGTATCCACCTGATACAAATACAAGTACATGATACATATCACCATACATGATCCACCTAATCATACAATGTATCCACCTGATACATATACAGATACATGGTCCAAGCATCCAACATGATGCACACATACATACATAAAATGATCCAACTGATCATATCCAGCATCCACATGATGCGTATATACATACATAAAATGATCTAACTGATCATATCCAGCATCCACATGATGCGTACATACAAACATAAAATGATCCAACTGATCATATCCAGCATCCACATGATGCGTACATACATACCTAAAAATGATCCAACTGATCATATCCAAGCAGAAACCAGAACATCATCCTGATGCTCATCATCTAGCGCTTACATCCATAGCCATGTGAAGGATCCTCCTTCCAACATGCTTGGAATGGCTTCAGCAAATGTGTCCATCACTTCTTCCTCGAAGTGTCCTCGATCTGAAGAACGCCAAGCCTCTCTCTGAAGTACTCGAACTTCACCCTGGCTAGTGGCTTCGTCAGCACATCTGCAATCTGCTCGTCCGTCGCAACATACAGGAGCTTCACAGCTCCTCTCTGCACCATATCCCTGATATAGTGATATTTGAACTCTATGTGTTTCGACCTGTCATGAAACACTGGGTTCTCGGACAGCTTCACACAATTCTGGTTATCACAGAAGATACCAGTAGCCTCCAATGGGAGATCAAATAACTCAGACAGTAGCTTCCGTAGCCATACTGCCTCACAACTAGCTGAACAGGCTGCAACATACTCTGCCTCAGCTGTACTCAGTGCTACGCAGTACTGCTTCCTGCTAATCCAAGAGATCACACCTGATCCCATACTGAAGTAACACCCAGATGTGCTCTTCCTATCTGCAGCACTGCCAGCCCAATCTGAATCAACATAACCCTGCAGGTTAAACTTTTGATTCACCTCATACCTGAGCCCATAATCCACTGTACCCTTCAGGTACCTCAGAACATGCTTTACATCAACCAGGTGAACACTCCTTTGATCCGTCAGGAACTGGCTCAATGTGTTCACAGCAAAGCAAATGTCTGGTCTCGTGTTCATCAGGTACATCAAGGACCCAATCATCTGACGATACAAAGAGACATCAACCGGCTCAGATGAAGCATCACATAGAAGCTTCAGATTCGATGCCATAGGTGTGGCCATATCCTTGCAGTCCATCATCCTGAACCTCTTCAGGATCTCTACTGCATACTTCCCTTGTCCAAGGAAGATTCCATCACTCTGCCACACCTCCATGCCAAAAAACAAATAGTGCATCAACCCCAAGTTCTTCATCTCGAACTCGGTAGTAAGCTTCCGCTGCGTGTCGACAATCAATCTATCTTCACCATACCAAGTTCTGCACACATATATGACTACACCATGCTGTCTTGAAATCCATCTGGTGCATCTTCTATTTTATCACTTTTATATTTCTCAATGCTGCCATCTGCAACATGCTTGATCTGATAGATCCATTTGCAAGTCATAACAAACTTCCCTTCACGTCTTGGGACTACATCCCAAACAATATTCTTCATGATCGACGGATCATGGCATTCCATTTCTTCATCCCAGATCCTGGGAACTTCAATATCTTCAATAGATAATTTTGTTGTTGAACAAATGTTGTAGTTCTTCTTTTGTAGGAGATGGCATACGATCTTTCCTACACAACAAGTTAAATTGCATGATTAGAAAACATCTCATAGTTTTCAGAACAAATTCTTACACATAAATAAATATGTCATACAGTCATGCAATTATCTTAGCCAATGCTTCAATACAACATTTATCCATATCCCATAACTTTCTAGATGCCTTCCAATCTCTACCAGAACATTGTTAAGAGTGTGCACAACTCCCAACATGTCAGCAAAGAGGTTTCATTCTAGATAAGTAGCAATGGAATGTTGTACAGTGCCATAGGCCACTTACCCATGTATATTAGTAGTATACTGTTCATCAATGTAACTATTCTAATATGCATAATACACAACCTAATTCTAGGAACATCAGTATATACATTATTGAACAGTATAATTTAAACAAACAAATATGCAAGAAATGATGATTAAAATACTTATCTTTCTTTGTTCGTTGGGTGGACTCCCTCTGAGTCTTTGCTTTCTTGCAGGAGCTATTGGAGTCCTAATCTGAAGTAGCTTCTTCTACACTTTTCTGTTGTGGAATGTAGAAAGATGATCAACTCCCTCTGAATATCTGCATCCTTGCAGAAACTACTGAAGTGTGCTCTTTTTCTTTCTTACAGGAACAACTGGAGTGTGCTCCTTTGCTTGATCTTTTCTTCCTGGATTACCTGTTCTTGAACTCATATTCATCCTTGGTCCCTATGCATGATTATTAGTATCATGATTTCATATAAAATCATACATTCATTAGTATGCTATTAAAACACAATAATCTCAAGCATGTATAGTCATGATCATTTCAAACAGAAATAATAAGCATTATCATTCAAGGTTTATGTAGGATTCTTATGGTTAGTCAAATCATAAGAAGCATAACATGTCTAAACCTATAATTACTCAAACCTATGACTCTTCGGGTTAGTTGAATCATCAAACAAGATAAGAGATATAATATGCATAAAACCTGTGATTATTCAAACCTATACCTTCATGATTCTTCTAGTTAGTCATATCATCAATTATGGTAAGAAACATAATATGCATACAACCATGATTATTCAAACCTATGACTCTTCAAGAATAATCATTATCAACAACAGTATAAGATCCTAACACAAGGTAGGATTCTAGCTTGATATAGGAAAAACATACCTGGATTAGCATTCTAGCTATTTATGTCTAACATACTCACATGATGTCTTCTTGTTCTTCTTCAATGACTTGTGCTAGTAACCTGTATATCTCATAGGTCAACTATTACAAAACCAAGTTATACATACCTCGTAAATGGATCTTCTATGAGATCCATGACAATGGATGAATCCTTGTCTTCATGCCACCATGATCATACGTTCTTGAAGAAGAACATGATTTGTCTTTCTTGGTGTACCTTTCATGTTAGCAGACAACGTAAACCTCATACAACACCATAATGCATTAGTATAATCATAAGTGTCAACACCCTAACCAATGAATATCTTCTATCATGCATTCATAATTTTGTTAAGGTGATACGACAAATCTAAAATCAAGATTATACTAACCGTAATAACATGAAGACAAACATACCATAAACTTAATCAAGAACAAATCTCAAAACATACCTCGATGAGTCATACCTGTCGAGATCACTTGTAATCTTCTTATGTAAAGCCTTAGCCTTATCTCCCTCTGAAACAGGAACTCCTTCACTTATGCAGGTGACCAATCCATCTTCTTCTAGGATTAACCCAATCCACTTGATTTGCAAGAACTGGACTTCGAGCTGGATATGGGTTTGTCAGAGAAACCCCAAAAATTCAAACTTTGAATTTCAACCTTCTAACAAGATAGAAATATGTGTCTTGATGACCTGATCAAGCTGGTATATTCAAAATTTGAAAACTGCAAAGTTTCACTCCTCAATTTTGCCTTTGAAACTTCCGGATTCACTGTACGTGACCCTGAACTGGGGTTTGATGAATCCCACTCTTCTGCCCAATCAAAATTTTTGATCCAAAGCTCTAAGCTTCTATTTTTCTGAGGAGCTTCCATCCGTGGTCACAGATTGCAAAAATTCCCATTTTTACAGAAGCCCTAGTTTTCCACTTTTCTGATCAAAGTCCCGAGCTAGGGTTTGATCAAGCCCGACCTTTTTCCCAACCAAAAATTCTGATCTTGGTCTCTAAATTTCTATTTTGATGAGTATCATTCAGCCGTGGTCTCCGATTACAAAAATTCCAACTTTCTTCAAAGCCCTAAATTCTGGAAGCCATGAATGAAGGTACTCAAAAATAATTCTGTTTTGACAGAAATATGTACCTGATTGTTTCTGGTGTAACTCCAAACTTTTCAATCCACAGGGTCTGAAAAAGTTTTTTTGAGATAGCCTGACCTGTTATCTTTCCATCCTGACAGGTCTGACCTCAATTGGATTCTCTGAGAGAGAGTTATGTCAAATGTCACAACGTGACCTGTTTTGGGATAAAACAGAAGAGCGAACTTGTACGGAGTGCCACGTGTCACTGTTTGATCTTCGGCCTCTGAAACAATTTTCTGAGATATCTCGGCCTGTTATCTTTCCATCCTAACAGGTCTGACCTCAATTGGATTCTCTGAGAGAGAGTTATGCCAAATGTCGCAACGTGACCTGTTTATGGGATAATACAGGAGAGCGCACTTGTACGGAGTGCCACGTGTCACTGGTTCAACTTCGGCCTCTGAAAAAGTTTTTTGAGATAGTACCGTCTGTGTACTACCTGTCACTTTTCACAAAATTTCATTTGGATCTTCCGAGCTCAAGTTATGATCTTTTTCCCAAGGTCACCTGATTTTGACTCAGATCTGGAAGAGGCAAAAACCCTATATTGTACAGATCATAAATCACAAAGTACAACGAATTAGAGGTTGTCCTTTGGACACAAGGTACCTGGAGATTTAATATTCGTCCTGTAACAATTTCAGATCCTAAAAATTCTCCAAAATGGATTTATAGCGAAAGTTCTATGATGACTGGTTTTTGCTATATTAAGCCCTAGCATCGTAAGTGCAACAAGTGTCATACATGCCATATCATGCCTTCTTT
Organism: Larix kaempferi; assembly: GCA_027924585.1. Lineage (NCBI taxonomy): Eukaryota > Viridiplantae > Streptophyta > Pinopsida > Pinales > Pinaceae > Larix > Larix kaempferi. The sequence goes on from BSBM01000099.1 coordinate 14,288,441, forward strand.
CAGGCTAGCTCTGTTACCATGTTAAATTTTCAGAATTTAATTCAATCTGATCTAGGATCTTAACTGATAGAACAACATGTACAAAATATCTACAGCATATCAATCATGGAGACAATAATGCAAGCACACAAGAGACACAAAGATTTACTTGGGGAAAACCATAAAGGTGAAAAACCCCAATAACTTCCTCAGAGATAGATAGAGCAATGATACAACCATGAGAGATAGACATAACCTAGCAGCAGATCCTCCTCCTCCATAAGTGCGCCACTCCTCCTTGAGTGCATGTGTGAGAAGTGAGTGAGCAAATAGAGTGCCTCCCGCACTCTATTTATACTTAACTTGACTTGCCTTTTTACCTAACTCATGTAGGCTCGAACTTAACCATATAACATAATGTTGAGTGGGCCGAACCCCAATAGGGTGGTCTAATAACCCTTTGACCCACATGGCCGACCCCCAATAGGGTGGTCTAATAACCCTTTGACCCACATGACTTATACAGGGCCGACCCCAACAAGGTGGTCTAATAACCCATCAAGAATAAGTTACGACACTTACAATATAAATGACGACACTTCCTTATAGAGGAATAATACCATCTCTATAGGAATACAATATACATATATGTGAAATACATTCCGAAGTTACATATACATCAACAATACATTCTAAGCATATCTTCTAATACTTGGTTCACTCTTTCGGTCTACCCATCCGTTTGTGGATGATAGGTTGTACTGAAATTGAGTTTAGTATCCAAACTCTTAAATAAATATTTCCAAAAATTACCAGTAAGCTTGGAGTCACGGTCAGAAATGATTACTTTGGGTATCCCGTGCAATCTAAAAATTTCTTTCATGAAAAAATCAGCAATATTTGCAGCTTTATGAGTAGTCTTAACGGGTATAAAATGAGCTGCTTTTGTAAGCTTGTCTACTACCACCATTATTGAGTCATTTTGTTTATGATTCTTTGGTAACCTTGTTATAAAATCAATGCTAATCACCTCCCATTTCCAATATGGGATCGATAATGTGAAAATCCTCACAGCAGATCTAAGAGATGATGTATACCTCACAAGAAAGTAATTGATTAAGCAAGAAAATAGAAGAAGAGTGGTCAATGCAGTATAATGAGCAACATAATAATAATACAGTAGAACTTAGATAGAAGCAAAAATACTTCACACACACTAATTAATTAATCACAATATGGACAAATAAATAGTACAATGCATGAGGATTCGAATGCCTAAGGTGGCAATTCGAATTAGCCTTCATGGAGTGATCAAAGGATCACTGGAGTGTCATCGGAGCACAACTAGTAGTCTATCTCATCATCGGTGGAATCATCAATGCACATGGAGACACTAACTGAATGAAGGAGGCTCAGTGGAGGGCGCATGAGGAGCTAACTGGAGTCAGAATGGGCAGTCAAGTCTCACTGGAGGTCCATCGGAGTGCTAAGGTCATTTAAGAGTCAGTTAATCCTTAAATCAAGGAAGGAACTGAAGATAACTGAACTAAACTGAAGTGGTAGGTAAGAAGGGCGCCTTTTTCAACTGGTAGATGGAAGGAGGGCACACTAATCTCTAGGAGGGATGAAACTGAGTGGAAGGAAGCTTTGGGGTCTGCTAACTGAGGGCTAGGTGCTGGGACTGATGATTGGGATGCATGCAAATGCATGCAAACCCTAAAAGTGCATGCATGACTGAAAATGTAAAGGATCAAAATACTGGTGGGACTAGGATGGAGTATAGGAATATCCTAACAGGTAATGGTTGTAGTAAACTAGCTGGGTGTTGATGTGCAACTTTAACTTGCTGGCACTTAATACATCTAGCTATAAATTCTACAACTTCATTTTTCATATTCGGCCAAAAATATTCTTTTTGCAATGTTGTGATGGTCTTGTGATAACCGAGGTGTCTAGAATATGGACTGTTGTGTAGTTCATTTAAGATCAACAGTTTTAGTGTTGATACATTCGACACATATAATATGTCTTTGTATAAAATTAAGCTATTTTCCTTTAAACTGTAATCTAAAATTATATTTGCAGATTCATTTTCTGAAATTCTCATATAACTTCTGATAATTTTTATCCAATTTAATTCATTCTTGAAACTGATTCTCCAAATCTGTTTCGGAAGTGCTTACTGTTTCTACATAATTTAATTTAGCATTTCTGCTTAGTGCATCTGCAACTTTGTTTTCTTTACCCTTTATATGCTGGATCTCAAAATCGTATTCATTAAGGAAAGCTAACCATCTAGCTTGCCTAGCGTTCAGATTTTGTTGATCTAGTAGATATTTTAAGCCCTGATTATCTGTCATTAAGGTAAAATTTCTACCAATCAGATGATGGCGCCACATTTTTAGAGTATGTATTACGACTGTCAGCTCTAAATCATAGGTAGCATAGTTTTGTTCATGAATTTTCAATTTTCTTGACTCATAAGCTATTGCATGACCTGCTTGAGTTAAGACTCTGCAGATACCCTTGTTAGGGTCTGTGATTTTTAAGATTGGCGCAGTTGTTAATAATTCTTTTAACTTTTTAAAACTTTCCTCGCACTTCTGATCCCACAGAAAATTTTTCCCTTTTCGTTGTAACGAGGTGATGGGATGTGCAATCCTTGAAAATCCTTCAATGAACTTCCGGTAGTAACCAGTAATCCCCATGAATGACCTCACATCAGATACATCCTTTGGGACAGACCACTCATTAATTGTTTTTATCTTGTCTGGGTCAACCGCTATCCCATCCTTGGAAATCACGTGACCTAGGTATTGTATTTTATCCTTATAGAAGTCACATTTACTAAATTTAGCATAAAGTTGGTGCTCTCTCAGAACTTGTAAGATTATCCTTAAGTGCTCATCGTGTTCTTCCTTAGTCTTGGAGTAGACTAAAATGTCGTCAATGAACACAATTACAAATTTGTGTAAATATTTATGCAAAACATTATTCATTAAACACACAAAGACTGTCGGAGCGTTTGTTATCCCAAAGGGCATAACCACAAATTCATAATGCCCATAATGGGTTCTGAATGCAGTCTTAAAGGTGTATTCTTCTTTAATTCTGACTTGATGATATCCTAATCTCAAGTCGATCTTAGAAAATATCGATTCCCCGTGTACTTGATCGAACAGGTATTCAATGCGGGGTAACGGATATCGATTTTTAATTGTCATCTTATTTAACTAATAGTAGTCGATGCATAAACGCAGCATACCATCTTTCTTCTTAACAAATATTACAGGTGCTCCCCAAGGAGACACACTGGGTTTGATATAATTTTTATCAATTAATTCTTTTAATTGTGACTTAAGTTCATTAAGCTCCAGGATATTCATCCACTAGGGAGCCTTGGAGTTAGGTACCGCACCGTGCACTAAGTCGATAGTGAAGTCCAGGTCTCTTTTTGGAGGTAATCCTGGAATTTCTTTCGGGAATACATCCGAAAAATCCTTTAGGACCAGTATATCTTCAAGTCTGATTTTATCTTCCTTAGTCATTCATTCTTCATTGACTACATTTACAGCAAACATCTTGCATCCTTTTCGTGCTGCTCTTTTTAATTATAATGCAGAAATATTCCTAACAAAAACCTTTCTCGGTATGCCTTTAATTAAAACAGTCTTTCCTTCAGCATTTATATATGTAAAAGTCTTTTCAAAGCAATTTAATACTACTTTATGTCTTTCTAGCCAATCCATACCAATCAGAACATCATAGGACCCTAAAGGTAATACATTTAATTTTACCCGAGTCTTAGATTGATTCATCAATAGCTCACATTCATTTACAAAATTATTCACCCTCCTTTTAGTTCCGGTAGCTAACTGAACTAACCAAGGCTTTTCAAATTTATCAACATGCAATTTACATTTTTCTACTATGGTAGGCGAAACATAACTTAAACTGGCACCCAGATCAATTAGAATAGAGATAGATTTATCTGAGATCATACCTTCTACTTCGACCATAGATGTTTGATGGTCTACCTGTCGGTTATCTATTAGGATATTAAGACACTCAGGATTTAGTTAAGATCAACTTGTGTAATATATCCGTTAGGGAAAGTGTGTTTCTTTAGTATGCATTAGTATGCATTTGTAAATACTTAATCTGACGATCACGATATGTTCCCGACATAGAGTGATCTGACGGCTCAACTTCTCTTAGATCATACCTAACCTTGATCCGTGGCTTAACACCCGATTGGTCCATGATTTCTATTTAAAGAGCATGGAGGGTCATTGTTTAGTTGATCGATTATGAGAAGCTCATTTGTAACTTTCTTTCTTTGCATAATAAATTGTCCCATAGAAGCTATTTGGTCGGGGCCGTGGAGTGTTTCCCTCAAGAGGTTTTAAACCACGTCAAAACATCGGTGTGTTGATCTGTGATCTATTTGTGTGAAGTGGTTTCTCTTGGTGTTCGGTCCTTTGGTAGTACCCTGTGTACCCAAACATGTTATCAGAGCTTTTATGAAGGCCGCTTCCGGTTATGATCTAGATCTTGAACTGTTGTTGCCAAAACTCGAAAGGGTTTCTGGTTCTGGTATTTCTATGCATTTCTGGGATGTGGGAGGTGTTCTATTGCGTCCGAAGCACCGTTTCTATTGGGAAATAGTTTCCGTTTGATCAAAAACGGTTCCCGGTTGCTTCAGAAACGCGTATTTCATCAGATCTAAAGGAAAAAAGGCAAGCACGGAAACCGAGCAAGAAGAGTAAAAAAAAAAACCCTTCCTCATTCCCATATTTTACATACCTTTTAATCTAGCTCACTTGGTTCAAAGTTGTTTTATTCCTTAATAGGTCTTGAGTTCAAGTCTTTGGAAGTTACTTTTAAAAAGCAAAGTGCATGCAATTTCTATTTTCAAGTTACTTTATTGTAAAAGTGCATCTCACTTAAATAATAAAAAATACAAATACAAATAAGTCACTTAAGTTCCTTTTTTATTGTTGTACTATTTAAAAGTAATATCATTGTAAAAGTGAAATTACTTATTTTACAAAAGTGATTCACTTAAAGCAACTTTATTGTAAAGTGATTGTAAAAGGTTCATCTTGGGAAGAGGGGGGTCCTTTTTTTTTAGCTGGTCATTCTCTATGTGCCACGTCACTATTGGGGACATCTTCAACAATTTCTTTGTTCAAGCATAACTTCATCATCCGAAGTCAGTTTTCAGTGCCATTTTTTTTAAACTGCCTATTTTTTCAAGCTCTTCGCATCCAAACTATTGGTTTTTGCTTTTACAGCCATTAATTTACAAATATGGCCGCCCCTTGTGATATTCTACTTAACAGTTCCAACTATTTCTCATGGAAATCTCGTATGGAGGATGTTCTACGAAGTAGGGGACTTTTCAGAATTACCTAAGGGAAAGAAATAGAACCCACTGATGATGATAAGAAAATAAAATGGGCAAATAGATGTGACGAAGCTCGTGGATTGATTGGGATGTCAATCTCTACTGATTTGCGATTCCACATATCTGGAATTGATGAAACTGATGCTGCTTGGGACAAGTTGGAATCTGTGTTTGGTAAACACAATGAAATTCGAGGTCATCAACTCGAAAATGAGTTGATTTCTTTAAATCCAAGTGATTTTTCATGCATTCAAGATTATTTATCTAAGTACAAAACTCTTAAACTCTTATGTGCAGAATGTAAGATTAAGAGGGAAGACAAACAATGCATCTATCATATTCTTTCAAAACTTGAACCTGCATATTTTGTTTTTGTATCTACATTTTACTCCATGAAAGAATCCTTGAATGCAGCTAGCTATCAAGAGCCTAGTCTTGAATCCTTTTGTGATTCCTTGATTAGAGAGCAAGATAAACTCATCCATCTTGGAATAATCAACAATGCAGATACATCTGGGAAAGCCTTATTGTCCGAACAGAAAGAAAAGTCCAAGCCTCCCAAGAAACAAAATTTTCGCAATAATAAGTCAAATAAGGGTCCCAAACCCTCTCAGCCAGCTCCTTCTTTAAAAAATGACAAAGGATCCAAGCCAAAAGGCAAGAAGACTGAGCGTCATTGCAACTATTGCGGGAAAGATAATCATGATGAATCTAAGTGTTTCAAGAAGATGGCATCCTTGGAAGCAGGAATGAAGAAGCACCACATCAGCCTAGATTCGCCTTCAGAATCTACCTCTCATGGACATGCACTTTGTGCTTCTGGTTATTCTTATAATGCATATTCTTCTTCTACTTCAAATGAATGGTTCATTGATTCTGGAGCATCTTATCATATGGCTAAGGATCAAACCATATTTTCTATTATGCATGAATGTAACACCAAACAAATATTTGTTGGTGATGATAGATCTCTAAGTGTTGTAGGAGCTAGAACAGTTTCAGTAGATAATGGTCATTTCAGTGATGTACTATGTGTTCCAAGAATTTCTTGCAATTTGTTATCAGTCGATCAAATCACTCATTCTGGTGAAGGTAAAACTGTGACCTTTACACCTCACCAAGTTGTAATCAAGGATTTTAAAGATCCTCAATAGGTCCTAGCTACCGGAATTGTTGATGATATTACCAGGTTGTACAAATTTAACAACTTTGGGTCATCACCTTTTCCTTCAGTTTTTGTTGCTCATAGTGATAACTTGAGCAAACTTTGGCATGAGCGATTTGGTCACTTAAATTATCGCTCATTGCAACAACTATGTAAAGACAATATGGTGACAGGTCTTCCGATGGTATCTTGCAGAGATGGTGTTTGTTCCGGTTGTGTACTCGAAAAACATCATCGGGACAGTTTTGACAAACGCGCCTCTTGGCACGCCTCGGTTCCCTTGGAGCTTGTGCATAGTGACTTGTGTGTTCCTCTTCCATCTGCTTCCTTTTCTGGTTTCAAATATTTCTTAACTTTCATTGATGATTACACCAAACGCACTTGGGTTTATTTTCTAAAACTTAAGAGCGAAGTATTTAACATGTTCTTGGCCTACAAGGCTCTTGTTGAAAAACAATTTGGTCATCAAATTATTAAGTTAAGATCTGACAATGGAGGAGACTATGTTAACAAAAAGTTCACTACTTTCTGCACTGAACAAGGAATCCAACAACAACACACTGTTCCATATACACCACAACAAAATGGTGTAGCTGAAAGGAAAAACTGCACTTTAAAAGAAATGGCTAATTGTATGATCCAATCTAAGGGACTAAGTCTTCAATTTTGGGCTGAGGCCATAAATTGTGTAAATTACATAGTTAATCGCACCCCCACTAAAGCTTTACAAGGTATCACACCGGAAGAAGCATGGATTAAAATTAAACCAGATGTAAGTCACTTCCGTGTGTTTGGGAGTGAAGCATGGGCTCACATTCCAAATGAAAAACGGAAAGCATTGCAGCCTAAAAGTGAAAAGTGCATATTTGTTGGATATTCTGAAGATGTAAAAGGTTATAGACTTCTTCGACCACATTCTCATGATGTAATCATTAGAAGAGATGTTAAATTTGATGAAAATCTCTTGGCCTACGAGCCTAACTCGGCGATTGTGCCATCTTTGGCCTGCGAGCCTGATTCGGCAATTGTGCCTTCTTCTTCTTCTTCTTCTTCCAACTTCCTTGATAGGTTTCCAACTCCAGTTTCTAATGATGATAGTGAGGATGAAAATCCACCTCCGCCTGCTCATGTTCCTCCAGTTGCACCAGCACAAGTGCTTCCTCGATGGCTCCATTCAACATGTGAAGTAGTTGGTGATCTTGCCGGTGATCCTAGAGATCAACGTCAAACACGTTCTCAGTTTCAGCGAGCCTCTTCTCTTTTGGCTCAAGTTTCCGAGAATCATGATCCAACAAATTTTGCAGAAGCTTCAGGGAATCCAGATTGGGATGCAGCCATGGATGAAAAATATCGTTCCTTAATGGCGAACGATACTTGGGATCTTGTACCTCTTCCAAAAGGAAGAAAACTTGTCAGATGTAAATGGGTCTACAGAACTAAGTATGCATCAGATGGAAGGTTAGTTGCCAAAGGTTACAATGAAAGACTTAAGGCAAGGTTAGTTGCCAAAGGTTTTTCCCAAGTTGAAGGGATTGACTACAATGAAACCTTTGTTCCTGTCGCAAAAATGAACTCCATCCGCCTTGTTCTTTCCCTTGCAGCCTTACACAACTAGGAAGTCCATCAAATGGATGTCAATTTTGTCTTCTTACATGGTGATTTATAGGAGGAAATTTACATGGAACAACCTCCTGGATATGTTCAGAATAACTCTAGCCTTGTCTGCCGCCTTAAGAAATCCTTATATGGCCTTAAGCAAGCTCCTAGAGCTTGGTATGCCAAAATGGATAACTTTCTCCTTGACACTCGTTTTTCTAGATGTCATTCTGACCCCAATGTCTATACCAAGAAAGTAGGAAACCATCTCATCATACTTGTTCTATATGTTGATGACCTTATTCTTACCGGTAGTGACCCTAAGCTTATAACCCATGTGAAATCCAGTCTTAAACAAAATTTTGAAATGTCAGACTTAGGATATTTGCATTATTTTCTTGGTCTCCAAGTCCTGCAAACCACAGAAGGAATCTTTCTTTCTCAGTCTAAGTATACTCGTGACCTTCTTCGTCGGTTTCACATGGAAGATTGTACACCAACCCCTTCTCCCTTCCAGTTTGGAGTCAAAATTTCTGCCACTTGTACTTCACCTAAAGTTGATGCCACCTTGTATCGTCAGCTTGTTGGTAGTCTCTTATACTTAACTCATTCCCGTCCTAACCTCTCCTTTGTCGTTGGTCATGTTGCCCGTTATATACAGACACATCATGAAAGTAACTGGAAAGCAGCTAAAATAATACTTCGATATATTCAAGGTACAGTTCAGTTTGGGATTCATTACAGTACAGGGGGGAAACCTTTGTTGGTTGGTTTCACTGATTCAGATTGGGCCGGCGATCCTGATGATCGAATATCTACTGCAGGTTATGTTTTCAATCTGGGATCTGGACCTATCACTTGATCTTGTAAGAAACAACAAGCTCTTGCTCTTTCTTCAGTAGAAGCAGAATATCGAGCCGCAATTAATGCTAGTCAGGAAGCTTTATGGCTCCGACAAATCCTTTCAGAGTTCGGATTCGAGCAGCAGCAGCCTACTCCACTTTGGTGCGACAATCAAAGTGCCATCAAGCTTGCCAAAGATCCAGTTCTACATCAACGTAGCAAACACATTGAGCTACATATGCACTTCATCATAAATCTTATTCATGATCGTGTTCTTGAAGTGCTCTTTTGCCCTACAGATGATCAAGTTGCAGACATCTTCACCAAGTCTCTTACAGAAGCAAAGTTTTCTAAACTTCGATCTATGTTAGGATTTCAGGGACTTGTCATTAAGGGGGGATAGGCTCTAATGCCTCCTTCCTTCTCCTAATAGTGTCACTTTTGTAAATCCTTCAATCATATCCCAAGTTGTTCTTAAGGGGGGGTGTTAGGATATTTAGACACTTAGGAGTCAGTTAAGATCAACTTGTGTAATATATCCGTTAGGGAAAGTGTGTTTCTTTAGTATGCATTTGTAAATACTTAATCTGACGGTCACGATATGTTCCCGACATAGAGTGATCCGACGGCTCAACTTCTCTTAGATCATACCTAACCTTGATCCGTGGCTTAACACCCGATTGGTCCATGATCTCTATTTAAAGAGCATGGAGGGTCGTTGTTTAGTTAATTGATTATGAGAAGCTCATTTGTAACTTTCTTTCTTTGCATAATAAATTGTCCCGCAGAAGCTATTTGGCCGGGGCCGTGGAGTGCTTCCCTCAAGAGGGTTTAAACCACGTCAAAACATCGGTGTGTTGATCTGTGATCTGTTTGTGTGAAGTGGTTGCTCTTGGTGTTCGGTCCTTTGGTAGTACCATGTGTACCCAAACATTATCCAATGCTGCGTTGATCCTATGCACTCATTTTCCAAATCTCCAATGGTTGGTTCCGCTTGTACTGTGTGTACATTGCTGAGGTTTCTCTTTCTGTTGGGACAGTTGGTTGCATAATGTGGTCCTTGGCATTCCCAACACTTTACCGGTGCTTTTTGTTCAGCAGATTTTATCGGTACATTAGTAACTTCTTTGTTCTTTATTGTTGGTGCATTTGACTAAACATTAGACCTTGTATTATAAACATTTGGCTGTGTAAAAGTCCTTGCTGTTGAAAATTTCTGTGATGCATTTCTTTTAAAATTTGTCTTAGAAACATTTCATGAATTACCAAACTTACGGTTATTATTAAAATTACTTCTTCGTTGTTCACAATAGTTTGTCCTTTTATCTTTCCAATTCGATATTTTATCCTTCCTCTTCTCTTGTTCATAACAAAAGTTAGCTTTTCTCATTGCTTTTTCGAGAGTTTTAGGATTATCGTATTCAATTCGGTCCTTAATATGGTATGGAAAACACGTCAGAAACCTATGTATTTTAGTCTTCTCCTCAACTATATATGGCGCATACCTTAACAGACTTAGAAATTTACTACTCAGTTCCTTCATGCTCATTGAGCCCAATTTTAAGTCATAAAATTCTTTAGCCTTTTCTTCAAAATATTGTTCAGATAGAAACTTCTTTTTGAAATATATTTTCAAGGTATTCCAGGTTACATTCTTCTCTTTGATACTTTTTACTCTTTTAATATCCTGCCACCATATGTCTGCCTTTCCAATCAAGTTGTAGATAGCCCTTTTAGCTTTTAGTTTGTCAGAATAATTGTAAATCTGGAAATATGTCTTCATTCTAGATAGCCATGCTTTGGCTTCTTCACCCTTCTCAACTTATCCATCGAATGTTGGAGGTTTTATCTTTTTAAATTCTCCAGATATTTCCTCATAAGGTTTATTTCTTTTCTTTTTACGTCGGTAATCATTATCACTACTATCGCTAGAGCTTTTATATTTTCTCCTCCGTGGCTTAAACTCATTATTGGAAGAAGAAAAAATTCCTTCATCTGATGATGCCATCTGCCTGTTATTATGTGTGGAGATTTTATCTTATGTTTCAGTTTTAAGTTTTCTTCTTTGTTTTTGTTCTTCGTTACTACTCTTGCTTAATAGTTTATGATTTAGTTCCTCTTGTGCTCTTAATATTCTTTCATTTTCTGCCTTTACTAGCTGTAGTTATGTTCTCAATTCTCTCACATATTTTAATAATTCAGTTGGATTATAGTTTTCTAATTCTACCTAGATGTTATCATCATTTAGAAAACCAGGTCCATGACTACGATGTGGCCCAGTCTCAGCAGATCCTTCTGCCCCTTCCATTTCCTGTTAAGAATAGAAAATTCTGATATGCTGAAAACAAAACAATTTAACACAAGTTAGAATTCATTTTTTTTTGTTTCCGAGTTGGATGCGTGATTTGAGACTCCTTCCAAGCCTAAAGTTTGAACTTGTGCTCTGATACCACTTGTAACAACTCCATAAAAAAAAGAACTAGAATTTCATAAAATAAAATACAAAAAAATTGGGATGCATAAACTGAAAGGTAAATTATATCTTAAATGTCCTAAATATGCATGTTAAAGTATTTTGATGTCAAGTGTCGTACTTATGTTTCTTTCGATATAGGGGTTCTTTGAGAAGAGATCCTGGGGCTTACTTAGCTTGCAAAGATAATGCTACACTTGATACTTTGAACAGATCCGTCGATGGGGCAAGGGCTTTCATCATTAATGGTATGATTACTTCTTGACCTTCAGCTTCGTTACTCATGCTTAGAAGATGCTGTGATTATCAAGTCTCAGTCTAGGTATCCTAAAGGTGCTAAACCCTGTTTAAATTCTAAAGGGTCTATGAGATACATTAAGCGTTCTTGAAATACATAAATGTGATACTACGTGCATATTGAAAATATCTTCTTCACAATTAATGTAAAGGTCATTACACTTATTTTTCTTTTTATGAGTTTTCTATCTTAGATTTTAAATGTCGATGGGCCAAACCATTAATTTGCTAAATTCCTATCGTATGGTCCACACATCTAAACACTCAAATGATTTTGAAGCAAGTTAAGGTACTAAGCTAATTCCACAAGTCGGGCCCTAGCTGGGGTTTTTGGAAACCAAGCAACGTTTACGATGGGGAAGTGATGGGAAAAGTCTTTTCAATTCAATACACGGGTCTTGGCATTTATGATGACTGGAGAACTAATTGTGGTGATCTCCATACGGGTTTAGAATTGGTTGTGGGTGTGAGTAGAATCTCAAGGTCTTAATTACAACTGTCTGGACTGTCTGAATCACATTAATGCTCTCGGCCATATGGCCCCCTCGAACCCTAACTCCCTTATCGATGTGTTTTCTCGTCATTTTTGTTGTTTGGATGTTAAGGTTTGTTTCCTCTGGCTCTCTGGTTCTCGGTGGGCTTGGACCTCGGCCTCGGATTTGGCCTTTAGCTTGGCCTCGGCATGTTCGTGAAAGATTTGTGAAACTCCTTCCAGGTATTATATTCATAATATATCAATACTTCGGGGTTTTTATGTCGTCGTCTGCATGCATCTAAACTAGTTATTAACCGGTTCTTGGTTTTCTTGTGGCAGCAAGCTCTAGGTATCAAGGGACGAGGAGATTTTTTGATGGAAAGAAGAAGGGAACTCGACCCTAGTAATCCCCTGGTCCTCCATGGGAGATCAAGGTAATTGCAACCCGCGAGTAACATGGTTTAAAAGAAGGCAGTTTTTACTTTGACCGTTCTGGGGTGAGTTAGATGTGTAGATTTTCACAACCTTTGGTAGTTATGCTGGGGTTCACGTCTTTGTAAAATTTTATCATGCATTTTGGTTGGGGTTGTTCATACAAACTCAAAAATTATTGAATTTTATGAGGGTTTAGTCTCAGTCCTTAAATGAATAGTTTCGTTGTGAATACATTCGTCCCATTCTTGGAATGGACCTTGGATTGTTCATAATGGACATTTAAATGATAAGTTTCGACGGTTGGTTATTTTTGTTAATGGTCCCTTGTAACCTGTTTGGGAAATGTAAATGGCGACTGCCAAGAACTTACAGTGCTTTCCTTGTTGATCACCTGTATAATTATGACCGTGTAAGAGTTTTGATTGTTTGACTTGTGTGATGTGGTAGTTGAACACTCTAGTTTCCTGTATGATGATATACTGTATAAAATGGGACTATGTTTAAAAAAAAGTTACGTCGACGAAAAAATGTAGTTGCTTAGAGTTGTCGTAAGATTTAGTAGGGATGGTTTAAGAAGTTAGAACTTCTGACTATGTATGGTTACACTCTCGAGTAGAGAAGTCATCACTTGGATGCAGTTGTTTGATGCAAACCTGTGGGGACTCGATCCGAGCCTGAGATGTATAGCATATCTCTAATATGATAGAAGTTGGGTTAGGTTATTTCGATGTTTAGCTAACCTGGTTCGAATTTCTTTTTATAAAAGTTGTGATTGTAAACTTGCTTATGGGAAAATGTCTTTCGACAGTCCTATGTTCCAGCTTAGGTTGTAATACTTTTGATTTCTAGGGTTTAAAGTAAAATGCCATGCTCTTGGTTTTATGTTTGGATATAAGGGTATCCGCCTGTACATGGACCTAACAAAATTTAAATGTTGAACTACTGACTGCAACAATCGTGTAGGCTTACTTGTCATGAGTTTCATGTGATGGCTCGGCTTGTTTGATGTTATCTAAAATATACTTGTTCTTTAAAGGAATTTGGGTTGTGTTAAAGCATTAGTATTTTGGAGATACCAAAACAGAAATTTGTTTGTCCTTTAAATTTTAATTATGCAAGAAATTCCGACCTTCTCTCGAACACATAAATGTCTTCTGAATGAATAACATAAGGGTTAGGGCACGGGAAAACTCACTGAAACATAACTGATTTTTAATCCTTAACTATATATTTCATTTCATCGATATTTAACAAATTCCAAGTGATTAGTTGTTTGAAAATAATGTTTTTATATAAATACTGGAAATGAAATAATACCAATTCTCTTATTTGTGCATCTGTAATTTATTACATCTATTCTTAAATTCTGCCCTGTACTAGAGTACACCTCCTTCCGGTGGAAGGAAAAATACAGAGATAATCATTTTCATTTTTAACTAGTAAATCCCAACTTAAAGATCAGTTTAATTATAAACAATTTCATCAAAAATAATAGCAAGTAGAGTAAAAAATAGAAGAAACCTGAACCAATAAAGCTGGGAAAACATCGACAGGCGACCGTTCCTCCCAACCTATTCCTCAAGCACTAAGTGGAATTCTTGGGACCCCCAAGCCCGTTCACTAAACCACCAGGACGAATACACCGAATAGGAGTAGGAGACCTTCACTTTTCAAAGACTCGGAGATCCTTAAGAACTGCCATCCTTACTTTGTACTCATCTGATGGACAGACTCACTCTGGAAATCATTAGTTAGCTACCCCTCATCGAATTTCCTTGTGTGCTCAAACTATGATAGTTTTTCCAGCCAACCCCCAAGGGAAAGGAATAATCGTGAGCCTCCTGCTCAATTCGATGGCTTCATAGCTTGCCTAGGTCTTTGGTCAGTTATATCATTTATTGAGCCACTTGCTCAACTCCTCCACCTTTGGAGATTCATGACCATAAATATAGGGTAGTTGCCTCCTAAAACAGCTAGTAAGTGATTCCAGATGCTGCCACTTGTCTCCTTGTCTCCTAAGCAGTTTCATTCCTCCTAGTGGGTCAGTGAACACTCTTCAATAGTCCCCTATGGATGAGTGTCTCCACTTTTAATTTATTAAAAATAAAAATAAAAATAGTTAATTACAGTCATCCTTGACCACCTTGGTCATAAAAATTTAAAATAAAATTAGATCAATGTTTTTCTCATAATAAAATGTTTTTCAGTTCTAGGGTTGTTACAATCGTGTTAAGGTGTAAAGATTTATTTGTGTTAATTAGTCTACGTGGTCATGCATGTTGTATATATGACCAAGCCTAGGGAAGTAGGTTGTTTTATGACCTCACTTATATTTTTTTTACTCTTACAAAAAAAAAACACACCTGGAACAACGGTCCCTACATTGAATTATCCCTTAAAGTAATTGAATCACGAGTTATGATTGTTATTCTAGTTATTGTTCTATACTAAGATTGGATACGAATTGTGACAATTGTCTTCTAAGCTAAGTTTATGACATACACTTGCTACGAAGGTTGTTAGTAAAAAAAAAAATCACTCGCTTAAGAAAAAAAAGGGGACATAGGAATGTATCTTCCCTTAATAGGATTATGAAAGTAATACCATTCGTTTTGTGTACAAGAACTAGCATGTTATATTTTAAGTCCTAGTAAAACTCTTCACCGATATATTCTTGATAAGATTAATCTAGTAAGGAATGAAGGAGTTATAGGATACACCAGAGTTTTTAGAGAGAATTCCTTTATAATATTTATTTTCATTTGAATGACCGATTGTAAACATCGTACTACTATACTAGAAGAATGGAAAATGACCATGGAATAATTATGGGATCTAAAGAATTTTGTACTTTACGTAATTGGAATGAAATCATATATAGTGTATCTTTGAGATAAATGTTGAGTGATGAAATGCTTTTGAGAATGATTCCTACACTATTGAATTCAATATATTATGTTCAAATAGAATGTAAGACATAGTTATTGTGGATGTGTTTGAGGATAAATGAATTTAAGAAAGAAGTGCTTAGATAATTTTGAAGGTGGGATGCTTATGATTTACTATCAAGAAGGAATGAATATATAATGTTTAATCATGGGAGATTGTGACTTATGATGAGCGATGCATGAAGATCGACGTAGAAAAATTAGAGCTGCGGTTTTTACTTCTTCATCTTCGGAAAGGATACTTCCAGCTCCTTGAACAGGTATGAACTACTAGTTTGTAATCATGCTTTGGATTTTGAAAAGAGAGAAGTTATACTTACGATGAACTATAGAATTTTAGCTGTACTTGAGCTAGGGAGAAAAGAAAACTTCACATAAACTTTGTTTATAAAAATTTGAGATTATACTTTTAAATATACTAAGTAAATGGCACGCCAGTATTTAATTATATTTTGGATTATGAGAAGAGAGAGGTTGCATGTCAGATTAGCTTATGATGGTTAAGGTATGTATTGAAGAATAGAATTTGGAAGGGCTAATTCTTATTTTTGAAAATCAAAATATTGTTTTAAATATATGATAGTTATGCGTAACTATAGAAAAGGGAGAAATTGGAATTGAAGATTTTATCCCTTATGTTGAAATGTGTTAGTGCCTTAAGGATTTCCATAAATGATATATTTATAGTTTTGTCGAATGAAAAGAATTTGCTGTGGACGATTTCAAATTACAATTAGTGAGCCAGTAGAGGACTGTTGTGGATATTGCTACACTATGAAAGGTACGATTTAGTTATATTATCAATTATGAGATTTATACTTATATGATGGTAGAAAAGAAGAAATGAAATTTTATTATCAATTGTGGATATGTTGAAGAAATGAGTGTGAAAAGAAAGTGAAAACTCACCATGGAAGTACATGAGACTTAACTTCGGGTCAATTTTTTTAATAAGAGGGGGTGTATGTAATGCCCGCCACGGTACTTTAATGGATTAGACTAATGAAGACACTAGTATTGAAGTGAACCGACTGAATAGAACACGAACCATGGAATTTACATTGAATATTATCTTCTGAAAGTAATTGGATGATATATGTTGAATTGAGAATTATGAAACAAAGTTGATTAAATGAAATATATGCTAAAATGACTGAGAAACTAGGAAACGAAAGTGATTAGCTGAATGATAGATGAATGCTCAACTGACTAAGAAATGATGATGAATGGTGAAAATGATTTATAATGAAAATGATGAATGCTCGGCTGACTGAGAAATGATGACGAATGATGAAAATGCTTTATAATGAAAATGATGAACGCTCGACTGACTGAGAATGATGATGAATGATGAAAATGCTTTATAATGAAAATGATGAATGCTTTACTGACTGAGAAATGATGATGAATGATGAAAATGATTTATAATGAAAATGATGAATGCTCGACTGACTGAGAAATGATGACGAATGATGAAAATGCTTTATAATGAAAATGATGAACGCTCGACTGACTGAGAATTGATGATGAATGATGAAAATGCTTTACAATGAAAATGATGAATGCTCGACCGACTGAGAAATGATGATGAATGATGAAAATTCTTTATAATGAAAATGATGAATGCTCGACTGACTGAGAAATGATGAGAATGATGAATGCTCGACTAACTGAGAACTGATGACGAATGATGAAAATGATGAATGCTAGACTGACTGAGAAATGACGATGAATGATAAAAATGCCTTATAATGAAAATGATGAATGTTCGACTGACTGAGACATGATGATAAATGATGAATAATTTGTATGCTCGACTGACTGATATACTAGAATGAATGATGAAAATATTTTATAGTGCAGCGCTACTAATGTGCATTTGAGTGTGTGCAGTGGCAGGTAAGACGATTTACTGACTGACCCACAATGGAATTATAGGGGTCGAAGAATGGAAAGAACACATAGGGGTATGATGACAGACTGTCGACCCTGAAATAGCAATCCACGCACGGGTAGGAAGTCATTTCATCTCACCCGGGGAAGCATGTGCCATACGGGTGAGACCATAACGACTTGGTCGCGTACGATGAGTTGAGGGGCGCGTGATAAGGAGGACCTTATCCCTCAGCATCCCTTAGTCTCCAAGAAAGCGTAGTTGGAAGGTCACGGTAAAGGTTCCCGATCGCTACGCGGTACTCCCCATAAGAATAAAGAAAAGAAACTGTAGGAAGGGCCCGTCGAAGAGGTACCTAGACAAGAACCAAAGAGAGAAATTAATCAAATGTATAAATGGAAAATTCACATAAGATTTAAGAAATACTTTATTCCAATTTGTTTTATTTTACTAATTTGAAAAGAGGAAAAGAATTAGAAATAAAGTGGGAAATAAATAATAGAACTATTTATTCAAATCTTTATTTTTATTTAATAGTATAAACTTTGAAAAAGAATTGGAATTAAAGAAGAATATTAATAAAAGAAATTTATTTTACTTTCATTTTATTAATTGGGAAGGAGAGAAAATAGAAAACATCTTGTGGTCTATTAAAAGTTTTATTAAAAATATTTCTTGAATAAAATTAGTTGGCAAACCACTACACCTACCTTGCACCAATTTAGGAAACTAGCTGCACACTTAAGACAAGAAGAGACACTTGTAACTTGAGAATAAATATTAATAAAATATTAAATTAAATAAATTATGTGCATGTGAGGACACATGGCACACAAACTTTTGTTATAAAAGAATGGAGGAGAAGGAGAAAAGGATATCTCTTGCTCCCTAGTGTTGGATGGGCACCTGAATCGAGAATTGATCTCGTGGTTCTTGTGAGTTGGGCTTAGCTAGGTCGGGGATTGGGAGATCCCAGCGAGAAGCTTGCTAGTGTGTTCTTGCGACCCCATTAGCTCGGGGGTTCGGGTTGAAGAAGAGTAACCCCGATACGATAGGGAGGTCAACCAAGAGGTCTTCGGTAAATCGAAAGATTGGATGTCTGGATCGAAGCGACAAGGGACGTCAGCTACAACCACCTTCAACCTTTGAAAATTAGGTATATGGTTCCATTTTATGTACAGTCTGAGTTTTAGCATTTTATTCATGGTTCCGCAATTGATTTTCCATATTTAAAAATTATTGTGTGATGTTAGTATTGTTTAGATAGTCTTTCTGGGGGACCCCGAAATGGGGGGTCCCTACAATAATGATTATTAGGAAATGCAAAAAAATTCAGACATGAGGAAAAAAAGTGGTTCCATTCTTATTTTAGTGATTTCTTTTTCCATAGATGTGAAGTTATAAAGAGAGATACTAGAGAAAAGTAGAGGAAGAAGAGCACCATGTAGCAACCTATCACAACCCACAATATCTATTTGCTCCATGGTAAGCCAACCCTTCTTCATATTTTTCATTGAAAATTTAAGAAATAAAAGACTAAGAAACAATTCTCATCTATTGTTAGATTTTTTACACTTGGGGGTTTCTTTAGGGTACATCTTGCATTTAATATGTTATTGGTGTGCTCTATGTACTATTGTAGTCCAATTTTAGCTTTCAAGGTTACACTTAAAGTGTTTACACCATAATTAGGATTGCTTCATGTGATGTGAGGTGCATGGTCTATTGGTTACCCTTAGTTGTACTGTGAGGGACATACACATTAGAGTTGGATTGATCATTTATTGTTATGCATTGCTTTGGTGCTTGTGTGGTATTCCTCCTTGGAGTGTTATAGACCTATGGAGCTTGATGAAATCTTCATGGAGGGTGGTTGCTTTCTTAGTGAGGATAACTGTTAACAATCAAATTGGCACCCCTAATCATGTGACAGAAGCAACATATGTTTACCATGCACATGTAGTAGGAAGACATGACACAAATTCATTCAGAGACAAATCCTCTATGAGAAATGCATTAAAATGCATTAATTGTGCTTAAAATCATTCTAAGTGCAAAAAGCCTAAAAACTATGGAAAAAGGGGTTTTTAAGTGAAAATGATCTAAAATCATGAAAAGGGATTATCCCACACTCAAAAGAGAAACCTAAGACCCATTTCCCAATGCTATATAAGAAAGGCTTTGAGGCATGGCAAGGGAGATCAAAAAAAGCAAAGGCATGCTGAGGAGATTCTGAAGAAGGAAAAGAGCTCCAATTCTTCAAGAGCAAGGGTGAAGGAAGGAGAACTTATGGCAAGGGAGGGGGCACTCACACCAGGATTCCTGGTAATCATGTATCTTCTTCATTGTTTTAATATGAAGTAATTCAAGTTTATACCATTTTAGTGTTGAATGTTTGCTTATCTTGCATGATTCTAATTTTGAAATGTTCTTAGATCTTAATGAATGTTTGATGAAGGCACTTAGATATTTAGGAACTTGTGATAATTGATTCATTTCTGATGTAGATAATCACCACCTCTTAGCAAAATAGTTTAATATGTGTAGACACAACCTTACACTAAACACAGTTATCAGAATGTGTTACACCCAAAATCTACTCATCATGAGATTCAGTGTATACACCCCTGAAGATACTTGGACTAAGTAATCATCCTGGGAGGATTTGTACCCAATTGTGCTAAGTTTTGAAGGGTCGTCGCAGGCTGCACACTAGCAACATGCGACGTCGCACCTTGCTCCATTACAGGGTGCGACGAAGTCAGTTAGATGGAAAAAATAGATTCTTCGAGGTCCATCTCGAAGCTTGCTGACTTGGGACCCTATCCCTGACCTCTTGGAAGAGTTGGTACTCAATTCCTAAACCTTTGGAGAGATCCCTTAAGCCTCTCCTACCATCTCTCAACCTATCCTATCCATACCCTATCCACTTAATCCTATATAAATGAAGCTCACTCCCATCCCAAAGGGAGGAAGGCTATGGTATCTACATGCTGGTGAAATCACTCTTAGAACATCTCCACTCACCTATTGGAGAACTCATACTTTCTTAGAAAGATATGGCAATTGGCTTCGTCGGAGAAGGGCTTCAGCGTTAAGCCTTGGTTGTGGTTCTATATCTCTATTATGTACTCCTCTATTTGCAGTAATACAAATGCTTTCCACCAATATTGTTCATGTGTGTAATGATATTGAGTAGTTTACCTGCTTAACTGTTTACTTAGGTCTCTTATTGTATAGATGTCTTTTACTGGTTTCTCTTGTTTCTTGTCTTGACAGGTCTTGCAGCTTGGATATGACGACCGTGAGACGTGGAGCAGCATTCAGGAGAAAGGACTGCGAAGTGAAAGGTAAGGCATCTAATACTCGATCCTTAAGTAGATCTAGGAAATGCATTAGTAGTCTGTTCTATTTGTTCTAGACTCACTTTGAGTTAGGGAGATCCTGCTCGCGTCCGCTCGAGTGGATTGTCCGATAACAAATCTGGCGACCATACAGGGGAGTATAGAATTTGGTCAATAGTTGTCAATCTGAGATTCATTTTCAGTTGATTGCTTAACACAAGCCTTTTATTTTTTCCATTTTACTTCTTGGAGTTGATTTCACTATCAGATCTTCATATTGAAGACTCTGGTCTACTTCCTCTGAGTTTATACAACTCATTCCCAAACCATTCCATGGTTCATTGCTGAGAGATCTGATTCATTTTTGAATTTAGACTTTTCCTGTCGCACCTGGGCAGTGGGAACAGAGCGACACTGTGTCATTCTGGGTCTCTATTCTTTACCTGTTAGATACTCGTCACATCCCTTGCATTGGTATACTGCGACATCATCTCACTTCCCGTGTAGGCAAACTGGGACGTCGCACTATGTACAAGCACAGAGTGCGCCGATTTGTCAAATTTTGGCATGCAGGCATCTCCTCTCCATTTGACAGTATGGACTTTGGTTTGTTGTATGAACTCCCTTTGTGCTACAAGATCCAGCTAGAGATTCCAACTATGATTTTTGTTTTGAGTGTTTGGTTTTGTTTGGATTGATTTTGGGTTCCGTTTTGGAAAATCCTGAAGACCGGTAGTGGTGGATACTCTTGTCTCCTCCACCTTCATCCGCTCACCCTTGCATTCCCTTCCTTCCATCCCTGATCTGATCATTATATCATATCAGCTTCCAGACCTCGTTCTCATTTCGTTTGTACTTTGCTTGCTGCTGCTTGATTTTGAGTTAAGTGTGTCTTTCATCTTGATTGAGTGCTTATCTTTTCTTGAGTTTTCTGAGTGTACTGAGTGCTACAAGTAGTGTTTTATTTTCAGTCATTTAGATTTGAAAGCTCAATTGCTATCAAGTTTATTCTTTGGTGCATGCATTGAAAAGTTAAAAAGTGCTTCTTTCCATCATTTCTTAAGCATTATTGAAGAAAATTGTTGTGCATTGGAACATTTTTGTTTGTGTTTTGGAAAAGTCGGGATTATCTCATGTTGGGGGGTCGTCCAATGTAACACAACCCTCATGGAGTCAGGCGTATCCAGATTCTGTTAACCCTGCGCCAGGCCAATCTAATCCTGGAAATGCACCATACAGGATGTCTTATCCCGGGAATCCATACACTCTATGAGGGAAACAACCTATGTTGCAATGTGAACCCCAACCGACTATCCCTCAAGTACCACCACCACCGATCAGCCCTCCCCCACCTCCTGCTGGAGGCGACGGGCCCCCACCTAACCTTGGTAGAGGTCCACCTCATTTTACCAACAATATCGCTCACCCCTCTGGCGGTGGAGGGAATGGTCCACCACCCCCTCCAGACAGAGGCGGCGGGGGACCACCCTATCATGGTGGAGGAGCACATTTCCCTTCAGGTGGCAGAGGTGGTCCACCACCCCCTCCAGGCGGAGGCAGTGGAGGACCTAATTACTATGGTGGTGGAAGTGGAGGTGGATACCCTCATCCTTCCGGCGACGGAGTTGGTGGGGGGCCCCATCCTTCTGGCAGCGGAAGTGGTCCACCACCCCCTCTAGGCGGAGGCGGTGGTGGGCCACCTTATTACGGTTATGGACCCCCACCTCCTCCCGGTGGTGGTGGAAAACCTCCAGCCCCTCCTGGTGGCGAAGGTGGACCCCCACCTTATTGGAATGGATCACCTTATGGTGGCGGACCCCCTTACGGTCCGGGCGGCACACCCCCTATGGTCAGTTTCCTCCTGGTACACCTTACGGTCAATTTGGTCCTTACACGCCCTATCTGTATTATCAATACGCGCAGCCTAATCCACAGCTGCCCTTCCTGGCTACTTTGGACCTGCCTAACCTATCCCGTTTAACCAACGATCCTATTTACCACGGATCTAACTGGCCACCAATTTCGGTGAAACTTCCATCTGATATCCCTAAATTTGACGGCATGCTGGGTGAAGACCCTAAAACCCACGTGATGGCATACCACTTATGGTGTTCATCTAATTCCTTAATGGAGGATTCAGTTCGTCTTAGATTGTTTCAAAGAACTCTCACCGGTTCGGCTGCCAAGTGGTACATTAAGTTGCCACCCCACTCTTTTCCTGATTTTGGTTCTCTTGCCATGAACTTTTTGACACATTTCTAGCTGCCCATACGGTATGAAACTAGTACCGAGCTTTTAACCTCGCTCCATCAGAATACCGCCACTCATATTTCGGATCATATCCACAAATGGAGAAGGAGACGATGTCTCATTAAAGCTCCTATTCTGGATTAGCTCCTAGCAGATTGGTTCATAAAATCCCTCATCCATACCATAGCAAGAGACGTTTCTATGCGAGGTGTTGTCACCGAAGAAAAAGCCATCGCAAGTGCCCATGTACTAGACCTAGTCTACACTCAATCCGACACTTTGTTTGATATTTTGCTTGACGCACCCCGTGGCGTTAATGACCCTGTGAAACCACATAAAGGAATCCAAATCGATGGAATCATTGGCTCCCTTAACACCCAGCCTGCTGCTAGCACTGTCGGATCATCCAACCCGACTCCGGCTGGGCATAGCACCACCAAGTCAACCGCTCTTGCTGTAACTAAAGAGGTGAATTCTGTCCAATCAGCTTAATCTCAAAAGTCCGGCGGTAAAAAGGAGAACAAGGGGAAACCCAAAAATTCTTCCGCCCAGCAGGAACAAAAGAGCACTCTTGACGATACCAAGCAGAAATGGAAACTAAAGTATCCTTGTTTACTGTGTGGAGATGACCACTTCTCCAAAGAATGTCCCCATAGAGACGAAGTACAAAAGTTTCTTAGGGGAAAACCAACTCCCGTAGTCCTCAATGATCTGTTTCCTACTCAGAACCAGCAAATGATTGCTCAAACCCCCCTAACCCAGGGGGAACCATCCAATACCACACATATTCTCATGGTGCGTAATGATACGATCAATTTGAACACTCACTCGCGATCTTATGAACCGGTCACTTCGAAGGAATCCACCGGAAGCAATGCTGAAAAAGCTTCCGAATCCTTAACTGATGTCACTGTACCATCAAATTCTCTCACCATTGAGAAGCCATCCTTAGACTGGATATTGCGACCACCCAAGAGTACGATTCGAAAAGCTGTTTTCAATCCTAACACTCGAGTGACACAAAATTACAATATCGTAGAAGACTTGGCACAAGCTCCTTGCGCCATGTCTACCCTGGAAGTTTTGCAGAATTGTCCTAATCAACGCAAAAATATCCTTGCGGCCATCGGTGCAGTCGACCCCGATTCCTCGAATACCATCATGTTCCGACTTGACAACTTTAAGTCGAGGCTCTCACACCAGCTCGCATTCCAAGTTTTTGCAAACATTGCTGGGAAGATTGTCCATCATACCCTTTTGGATGAAGGCGCCTCCACTTCTGTCATGTCGATCGCCTGTTGGAGAGCCATTAGCTCCCCCGAATTGAATCGTTCTCCCACCACGTTGAAAGCATTCGACGGGCGTGGCTTTCAACCTCATGGGCTCTTACAATCTCTTGCAGTTGATTTGGGCAGAAAGACCGTAACCGTTAACATGGAAGTGGTCTCAGCCCCAATAGATTATAATCTCTTGCTTGGTTGCAATTGGTTTTACCCCATGCAGGCGGTAGCCTCTTCAGTCTTTTGCATAGTACAATCCCCCCACCAATGATGAATTGTTACTATCGACCAATTAGATTTTTGTACACCAGACACTACTACTCATCCTGGTGACCATGTTCCTTCCATTGGATAGATGTCAAAACAGTATGAGAGTATAGGGGTTGGCCTTTTGAAAGATTCATCTCTCATGGGCGTTTTTCCAGCCGCGGACCCCCCTAATCATGTTGCTACGGTGAACATGATCTCCACAGATATTTTATCTCACTCTACCGATGCTTGGCTTGTACCAGATGAAGCCACAACACACCTGCTTGGAGATATAATGCCTCTTTCACCCGCTGAAAGTATTTACGAGGCTATCCAATCAGCACCGGAGGACCATTTAACTGTGGCTTCTCCATCCTGTTCTCTATGGCGGACGTCATCTCTACCTGATCTCTTACTTCAGACTTTTCATTCAGACAAGTCCATCATGGAAGTTATGAATGTTGATGACAGTCCGTGGGATGATCTCCACCATAGGTAATCTTTTCTTCCTCCTTTGGAGTACATAAAGGACAACATCCACACCCTCTTTTCACTAGATATCTACCCGTTCCCTCATTCCCCATTCTTACATGTCTTACGGACGCGGAGGGCAACTTGGCCAATATTGATTTAACCACCTCGGTAGACATATCGGTGAAACCTAGTATAGTGGAACACATTCGCATAGGCCAGAAGTGTTCCCCTGAAGAAATAGTTGCTGGCACGGCCTTATTCAAGCAATTTCGAGACGTATTTGCTTGGTCCTATGAGGAGGTGCTTGGGATAGACCCCGCAATTGTTTCTCACGAAATAAAAACCTATCCCGACATCAAACCTGTACGCCAAAAGTTGCGACCGGTACACCCCCGGAAGACTGTGGCAATTAAGGCAGAAATTGAAAATCTCTTAAAGGCTAGTTTTATTTATCATGTCCCATTGACGGATTGGGTCTCAAACGTCATCCCTGTGAACAAAAAGCAGGGTATCATTCGCGTCTGTGTCGATTATCGGGACCTTAACCGAGCTTGTCCAAAAGAAAACTACCCGACCCCCTTCATCGACCAGATTATCGACAATTGTGCCGGAAGCGTCATCTTCTCATTTATGGATGGATTTTCTGGTTACAACCAAATTGAGATCAACCCCGCCGACCAACATAAGACGGCTTTCATCTGCCCATGGAGAACGTTTGCATATCGCAAACTCCCGTTTGGCCTTAAAAATGTTGGCGCCACGTTTCAGCGGGCTATGTCGTATGCCTTCCATGATATCAAGGACTTTGTGGAACCTTACCTAGACGATCTCCCTGCTCATTCAAAGCAGCGCGAGTTCCACATTGATCATCTGATGGCCATTTTCCTCAAATGCAGACGGTACAATATCCGTCTGAATCCTCATAAGTGTATCTTTTGTGTAGAGTCCAAACGCCTCTTAGTATTTATCGTTTCGAAGGATGGGATCCACATTGATCCCTTAAAGGTGGAGGCCATCATCAACTTGCCACCCCCGACTGATGTGACGGAACTTCAAAGTCTTCAAGGGAAGGAAACTTATTTAAGACGTTTTGTTTGCAATTTCGCGGAGAAGAATCAGGGTTATATGAAACTGCTCAAGAAGGACGTCCCCTTCATTTGGGACGACCAAGCTCAAAAATCCTTCGACAGTATCAAACAGGCCATCACGCATGTCCCCGTGCTCCAACTGCCTAATTATTATCGATATTATATCTTATATCTCGTCGCTTCTGTCACCACTATCGCCATGGTTTTGGTACAGGAGGATCAAAATGCCCAAGAACATGTAATATACTATGCAAGTAAGGGTCTTGCTGACGCTGAAACTAGATATTCACATGTCAAAAAACTCGCATTCGCGGCGGTCATCGCCGTCCAGAATTTCCGCCAGTATATCTTGCTCCGCACCACCACCATCATCGCCGACTCGAACCCCATGTACCACGTAATGACACGTCAGGTGCTTGGGGGAAATTATTCACGCTGGATCGTGATACTGCAAGAATTTGACCTTCTTTTTTAGAAATCTAAGTCTAAGAAGTCTTTGGTGTTTGCCGAGCTCATTTGCGACCTTCCCTGTCCTGATGCAGAAGTTGAGCACAGTGAATACTTTCCAGACGAATCATTGTTTCTCATCAGTACGACTGATCCATGGTATGGAGATATCTCATTGTATCTTCAAACCCAATGCCTCAACCCTCAACTCTCTCATGATGATCGTCGTAAGATACGTCACCATGCGAAGTATTATTTAATCATCAATGATACTTTGTATCGCCGTGGCATTGATTCAATTCTTCGACGTTGTCTCACTCACGATGAGGATGAACGCGTTCTCAATGACTGTCACGCTGGGGCATGTGGCGGTCACCTCTCTGGGATGGCTACAGCCCAGAATATTTTGCGCGCAGGATATTTCTGGCCTACTATCTTCAAAGATTGTATTGAGGCCGTAAAAAAAGTCCTCCTTGCCAACACTTCCATACGAAGAAGCGCACCCATCCCACCCGGTTATTGCCGTGGGCCCCTTCACAAAATGGGGCATCGACTTTATGCATTGTAAGCCTACCTCGGTCGGGGGGCATAGTTACATCATTGTAGCTATGTATTACTTTACAAAGTGGGCTGAAGCTATGCCTACATACTAGAACGACGGCAAAACCGCCACACTCTTCATGTTCAATCATGTAATAGCGCGGTTCGGAGTTCCTCGGGAAATTGTTACCGATCATGGTTCCCATTTTAAGAATCATATGGTTGATGAACTAAGCGATAGGTTTGGTTTTCTCCATGAAAATTCAACACCCTACTACCCGCAATCCAATGGACAGGTTGAGGCCATTAAAAAGGTCTTGAAAACTATGGTCCAAAGGATGGTAGGGACACATAAGTCCAATTGGCACAACATGCTCTTCTCAACGTTATGGGCATATCGAACTTCCGTCAAAACCACCATAGGCTTCACTCCCTTCCAATTGGTATATGGATTGGAGGCTGTCCTACCTATAGAGTGCGAAATTCTGCCTCTACAACTCGCTGTCGAACTTCTTCCTAACACTACTACCTAGGAAGAATGTCTCTTGCACTTAGCAAAACTTGAAGAGTCCCGCCGAGATGTCGCTCTTGCTAATGAAGTGCACAAGAAACGCATCAAATCCCATTACGACAAGTCAGTTGAACCTCGTATCTTTAACGAGGGTGACCTGGTCCTCACCTATGACCAGAAGCACGACAAACTAGGAGCAGGAAAGTTTGAATCCATGTGGCATGGACCTTACATAGTCAAACATGTTTTGGAGAAGGGAGCTTACAAGCTTGAAGACTGTGATGGAATCTCTTTGGGTGAACCCCGCAATGGGATTTACCTGAAGAGATACTATGCCTAAATTCATCATGCTTAGACTTTCTTGTATATACTGTACATGGCGTGTTTTTTGTGTTTTTGTATGTGCTGTGACGCTTTTATTTTTTAGTGTCTTTAGATCTTGTTTCTGCTCCTTGTACCATGTTCTGTCTGCGTGTGCAGATGGTAACGTGCTATGGATTCTCGAACGGCGCCATCCGGCATACCCGTAACCTTGCTTCGGCAGCCTGGGTACGATATTCCCCAATAGGTGAACTCATTAGCTCAGGAGGAAGTTGCCTAGGGTTTGCGACCAACAATGCCGCGGAGTATCAGGAAGTAATCGGAACCCTAGCTAATGCCATTTCCTTGGGTATGAACCACATTGTCATCCACATGGATTCTCAATTAGTCGTTTCTCATCTTAACCGGGTTTACGCCATTCGTGATCCCACCTTACTCCGTCTCTTCAGACGAGTACATCTCCTGGAAAGGTCATTGAATCCGTTCAATACCTACACATTCCACGAGAGTTAAACACAGTTGCTGACTTCATGGCCAACTTCATTTTGGATTGGTACATCACACACACATAATATTCATAATATGTAAAAGCATTCACAACATGTAAATAATGTAATGTATAAAAGAAAACATGTAAACAAGATCACATCACTCATCATTTTAAAACACATAATGTATAAATCGTCGAGAATGTCTGTATATATATATATCACTCAAAAGTAGTGCTGGTACAAAATCTGAAGCACGATGGATTTCAGTGAGTCTCTACAAAATCTGAAGCATCATAGCTTTCAGTAGTACAAAATATGAGGCCTCTAAGCTCTCAGTACAAGTATAATAGTGTCATCAGGCCTAACGCCTGACCCGTACACCACCCCTAGCACGGACAGCCCGATGTCGCTAAGTGAGGAAGCAATCCACGGTCCTCGCTACCTTGCGAAGTAGGGCATTGAAGCGTACAAATGCTCCAACCCCAAACCTCTACATAGGTCTCGGTAGGTCATCTATCGCTGGCTCAGGAACCTCCACTGTCAACTGGGACAAGTTCCTGTATTCCTCCTCCATCTCCTCGATGGCAGCATGAGCACCTGGGGGCACAACTGCTTCCCCACCTCTATCTCTCCTCGCTAGAAGGGAGAGTCCTACTGACCGTACGAGCCCCACATCTGCACACACATGTTATATACTCGTTAGCACTGCATCAAAAAAATGATAAATATACAAAATTAAAAGTACAAGGGTTTTGTTCTCACCTATGTTACCCCATGCTGCATCCTCAGGAAGCACCAAGTCAGGATCCTCTCTGAAATCCGTACCATTGTACGGGAAGTCCTCAACCATGAGTAACTGGCCTTCCAGCCAGCCGAATAAATCAGGACCAGAACTGACGATAGGTCCTCCACCATGACGAGTCATCACCTCAGCCCATCTGAGCATGTGGGGATCTCGAGGCTCCTTGTCATCTAGTACTACCTGTGGACGCAAGAGAGGGATCTGCTCCAAGAGGAACGATACCACGATCGATCCATAACCAAAATTCTTGAGCTCTTCCCGCTGACACTTGGTCAGCTGAGCTCGAAGGTTTGCGAGGAGACCCTCGTACCAGTTGAAAACCATGGGGACATACAGTCCTCCGCATAAAGAATCTGAGTCCGAGTAGCCGTGTGTGGGGCTTGGCTACCCGTCGCTCTAGTAATAGTAAGAAATATGGTACGCAGTGGGCGGATCACCACATCCCTGATAAGAATCTCCCCACTGGAAGATCAAGAAAGAGCAGTACAATGCTATGACACCATGTCATCAATTGTGCGGTCACTGGCCCGTGTTCCAGTAAGATGTACAAGTTCCCCTCTCTGGGATAGACCTATGAGAAAATAGATGTCCTCAACATCTATTGTGAGGATGTGCTCACCAATCACAAAATACTGTTGGGCCGCATCCCAACTCTGGATCATGTGTGATAGCAATGGGATTTGGGATCTCATCCCCTGAATCTCAAAGAACTTGAGAAAACCACAGTTCCTCAAGGCATCCACGCATTCTGGATCATTGGCAGCTTGTTCATCTTCTACTTTGTGTTCTCATTCTCGCCACTCTAAAACCATGTTGGCTTGCTAGCAACCTGCCAAGAAGGGCATTTAAACACTATTAGGTCTTACTTCAACCTCTGCAAGTTCATTTTTTGGATTAAATTTGATGGTTGGGAAGTGCAACTCCGTCGTCGCATTGTACGTTTGCGTACAGTGCGATGTCGTCGCACTTCATTCATTCGGTACTTGCGCCGAGTAGGTCTCATCGCAGTTCCCGAAAGGGCCAACTGCGACGATCCGAGAGCGTAGTATCCCTCCATGAATCCATCAAAAAACCCAAAAAATTGAACCTAAAAACAAAATCTAATCCACTAGAAACTTGTTGGATGAAGTTTAGGCTTACCTGCTCCTGACGGTGGGTGAAATGGCGGATCGGATCTCCCGGAATTAGCAAAGAAAGTTTTGGCTCCAAATTGGTACTTCTCCTCCCAAATTGGCAAATGAAACAATGAAATCTATTTTGGCCCATTTTTCTATTTATAAATAGAATGGAATATTCCTTTTCAAATATTTTGATGCTCTTGGGCCATTTATCATAGTTTTTGACCATTTTTGTCATACTTGAGGCTATTTGACACATTTTCTAGTGTGCAGGAGTTGTAACTGGTCTTTTGTGTCATTTCTCGTATCACGACGATCATCACAGGTATGAACACTCCCTTGAACATTTTGTTGTTATTTTTGCAACGGTTAGTCTGTAATTATTACGTGATGATGAGTTTACTCTTCGTTTGTTCTCGTACTCACAGAACTATGAGAACAAGTACCGAGTTATGCTTTATCACTTTTTCGGGCTCGTTAAACTTCCACGGAAAAGGACACCCCCCAGAGTCTGTCGTTAAGCTCTTTTCAGGCTCTCGAAAAATGAAAAGATTGCCAAGCGAACTTGTCGCGTTCACGCTTGTTAAAGTATTTGAATGGTCGTCTTCCTGGTGATATTTTACCCTTTTTTCGGACCAGGAGGCACTAATTACAAAAAAGGTATACTCCAGCCAATCATGACTGGAAGAGTCCTCTCCCACGTCGTTTTACCCTTTTTCGGGAAATGAGGCTAACTTTACAAAAAAGTACCGTTGGAGTCTCCTTTAGTTCTTTTCAGACTCTCTAAACATGAAATGACGACCGAGTTTACCTTCTATGGGCTCGTTAAAATTTTCACATTGAAGGACCCATCATGGGACGAACCCCTCCTATCTCAAGTTCCGAAAATATTTGGGATTGGACTCATCTATGAGATGAGCTATACCGAGCATCTGGTTACCCTCATCATGCTCGTAAAAAACACATGAGGCACTCATCATTCATGATGGAGAAAAAGGAAAGTGTTTGTGTTACATACCTTATTGGTGGCAATATGTAGTCGTTCTTGAACATGGCACTCATCTACATTTGCATACAACACTTGGATCATCCGTTTGTCTTCAAGTTCCACTTATTTCCTGAGTATTATCACTCCTTTGAGTCATTCAAAGAAAAGCTTCCATCATCAATCGCTTTGAGAATTTGTGTCGCACTCGTCATGTCAATACTACCAAGTCATGCCATGCCCATGTTCAAGAATATGTCTATCATTTATCATCTGTAGTCAGTACACCCGCCATCACATCGATCTACTCTGAGTCAGTCTTGCATGTTACTGTACCGTCCGATCTACCTTATACATTTTTGTCGTGTTTCGTGTCGATTGATGGGGGATTCATCATGGCCCTCCTTTGACGGATTCATCCTTGTCGACTTCAACACATCATTCGAGGATTGAATCTAGAAACCAGTCAAGTACCTTGGCCCTGCATGCCTCAATGGCAGGTTACCTTGCTTTCATCATGAATTTACATCATTGACTCTTGATTGAAATATTTTGTCTTGCATTCGACTTCAACTCGTTTATTCATGTTTGATGATATGTACTATGATACCTTGGGAATCATTGACATCAATGGTGATCTCCCTCGCACTTGTTAATGGTTTACATCAATGGCCGGTAATCAAGTGGTTTCTACCATGTTTGACGTCAAGACATTTGTAATCACGTGGATAGATTCGTATCATTGCGCGTTCAGCTTGAAGGCCCTGGAGAGTCATGTTTTACCCAGGTTGCGATGGAGTTTGTATTGAGTTATATCACACGGATCCACTTTTGTATTGGTCGTGGCTGTGTTATCATCTCATCATGGATCTACGCTTGTGTCTAGTAGCCATGATTGTGTTCAGTCGGTCATTACTACCATGGATATGCAATGTATTGGTCGGCATCCATGTTGTAATTCATATGAGATTGTCAGTTCAGAGTCAGTTGTACTGCAGCAGTGTCCTTCGTCCGACGAGTCTATTTCCATTACTTCTATCAAAGCACTTCACCTGTCTATCTTCAACAGCTTCATGCTTTGGGGGGCATTCTGTTACACCCAAAATCTACTCATCATGAGATTCAGTGTATACACCCCTGAAGATACTTGGACTAAGTAATCATCCTGGGAGGATTTGTACCCAATTGTTCTAAGTTTTGAAGGGTCGTCGCAGGCTGCACACTAGCAACATGCGACATCGCACCTTGCTCCATTATAGGGTGCGACGAAGTCAGTTAGATGGAAAAAATAGCTTCTTCGAGGTCCATCTCGAAGCTTTCTGACTTGGGACCCCATCCCTGACCTCTTGGAAGAGTTGGTACTCGGTTCCTAAACCTTTGGAGAGATCCCTTAAGCCTCTCCTATCATCTCTCAACCTATCCTATCCATACCCTATCCACTTAGTCCTATATAAATGAAGCTCACTCCCATCCCAAAGGGAGGAAGGTTATGGTATCTACATGCTGGTGAAATCACTCTTAGAACATCTCCACTCACCTATTAGAGAACTCATACTTCCTTGGAAAGATATGGCAATTGGCTTCGTCGGAGAAGGGCTACAGCGTTAAGCCTTGGTTGTGGTTCTATATCTCTATTATGTACTCCTCTATTTGCAGTAATACAAATGCTTTCCACCAATATTGTTCATGTGTGTAATGATATTGAGTAGTTTACCAGCTTAACTGTTTACTTAGGTCTCTTATTGTATAGATGTCTTTTACTGGTTTCTCTTGTTTCTTGTCTTGACAGGTCTTGCAGCTTGGATCTGACGACCGTGAGACGTGGAGCAGCATTCAGGAGAAAGGACTGTGAAGTGAAAAGTAAGGCATCTAGTACTCGATCCTTAATGAGATCTAGGAAATGCATTAGTAGTCTGTTCTATTTGTTCTAGACTCACTTTGAGCTAGGGAGATCCTGCTCACGTCCGCTCCAGTGGATTGTCCGATAACAGAATGGCGACCATACTATTTGTTGAAATTTCTTGAAGTTTCTTTATTTTTCTTCACGTTTTGAGGTGTTCTTCCTTCAAATCTGCTCCTTTGTAGCTTAAAGATCATTAAAAGAACTTCAGATCTAGCTTGAGAAGCTCAAGATCGGCATAACAAAACCTTCAACTCATCAAACTATCTCAATTTGCACTCAGATCTGAGTTTCTTGATTTGTTTAGTGTCTGAAATTTTGAGTTTCTTGGTTTATTTGAGATCTAGTTTTTTAACTCTGCTTTAAATCTATAAAGATCGGAATGATTTCTTTAAAAATCTGTTTTGATTTTCAAAGCTTCATAAACTATCGAATCTCTACATGAAGTGTTAATATCTGCATAAAATCTCAGCATATGTTAAAGGTTGAAGATCTCGTTCAAATCCAACAATTCAACTTTTGCAAACATCCTCAGCAACCATTCATCTTCAGCTTTGAGTCTTTAAACTCTACCTCTGCGTGAATGTTTGAGAGCTTTTAAAACCCTACAAAGATCTGGACGATCTTGAGCTCGACGTTGATGTTTCTTAAACTTTTAAATCTCGGCACTAAAAGACTGCAATCTCAGCGTGCTAAAGCTCTACGTGAATGATGAACATTGGATATTAAAGCTCTGGTTATGAAATAATTTTGACTTCAAATTAAATTCGATTTCTTTACCACTGTCTTAAATATCTGTCAATTTGCGTGAAGCCGACCTGAGCCTTGAAGAGTTGTAAGCTCTATGTGAAAGATTTTGAATCGCTGCGTGTCTTCTTAAACCCCGCTAAAATCCGAAAGCTTATGAAACTCTGCATGCTAAAAATATCCAAACTCTCTGCATGTAGACACATCCCTTCAGCTCTGCGTTTCTTGCTTTTTGAGCTTCTTAAATTTTGAATTTCTTGAATTTTTAGGGGATTCGGCAGCGTATGAGACACATCCCAAGAAATATAGGATACTTGAAACCATATCTTCGATCCCTTTGTCTTCCAGTCCGTTCCAGGACTTCCTGCAAATTGTATCAAACATTGCCAACATCAACTCTGGAGAACATCAAAATATCCGTAAATTATGCATTTTTGGACTGAATTCCATGGTTTAAAAGCTCAATCCAGGGCTAGGAAGGCATGAAGTCGCAGATCTATGATCCTAGGACTCAATCCGTCGACCTCCTGCAGTTCCCATGCATTCTGGCAATTGATATTGTCTAAACCGACAGTAACTAGCCTGGTAGCAATGCCAACGTGTTTGCAAACTGACACAGATCTCAGCATTCAACCTCTGCGTGAAAAAGATCGAATCTGCCCCGATTTGCACTATGAAGTGTTGAAAAATTGTTGGTATCTGTGTGTAAATACCTCCTGTCTCCATATCAGTCAACTACACTATTTGACAGTGTGAAACGTTGAAATTTTCTATAAAAAAAACTATAGGTGTTCTTAAAACTCGGCACGACCTCTTCCCAAACCTACATTAATATAGAGAAACTCGTCCTCGAACTCAGCTTTATCCTTCTTGATCTCTTCCTCAGTCAGAGTTTTTAATGGAGCTTTTAATGGATTCTTGAAACGCAGAGTCGGTTAATAGTGCAGACATAAGAACAGTGTTGTGTGAATATTTACAAGTAACCATCTTCACTAGTTTTCTTTTGATAAACATCTTGAATCTTTAACCAACAACGGAGATTGTATGGCATCCTTCTTCCACGACCTCACGCCAGGGATCTACGATCTCACACCTAGTCAATTTTTAAAGTCTACGTAGAACGTTCTTGATAGACAGAGTGTCCAAGTCGTCACTTGATGGTTCGTTTCCTGTTGGTTTCATCCTGCATAGAACGCTGCATACAATGCCAAAAAGTGTTAAAACAACATTTAAAACCATGTTGAAGGGGCAGATGTGATGAACTAGACTAATAAATGTGGGAAACACCGTCAAACTACACCTAACTTTTGCATTTGAAACTTATATAATGACTCTTTTTCTTCTTAATTTTTGTTTTTAAATCTTTTTGAAAAGTTTGAATAGCTTCGCTTAGTTTCGGGCTATTTTCTTCTCCATTTGGTTTAAAAAGAATTAAACAAGTTGAAAACTTTTGATTAAATTGAGATTTTGAATGCTAGGGGTAGAGTAATAGAAGCAAGGGGCAAATGATGAAGATTTTTTTTTTTTTAAACATTAATTTTTTATTCTTTTGAAAAGATTAGATTTGTTTCACATGGTGGGAAAATCTTCTCCATTTGAATGAAAAAGATTAAAAAGAATTCAATTTTTTTTGTTAATAATTCAAATTTTTAGTTTTGGGTCAAATTTGATTAAGGAAAATTTGTACAATTTTTGAAGTTTTGCATAATGTCTTTTCAACCCATTAATTTTAGACCAACACATTAATTTTGGACCAACACAAAAAAGAAAAAAAAATTGCAATTTTTTTTAATAGTCTAAAATTTTGATTTCAAATATTTAGTTTTGGAACAAAAAGGAAAAAAAATTGCAAAATTTTTTACAAAGCTTGAACAGTTTGGATTAACATTGAGTTATGCTTGGAGTTGTATGACTTTGAAGGCACAATTCACACACATTGGATTTGATAGAACACACTTGGAACATCACATGTTGAGATAATTTGAGAGCATTTCTTTCCACAAAACAGAAACCAACTTTAATTAGTTACATTTCGTTTTAAGAGTTTGATTGCTTTCATGATTTTCATGCATAATTAGAGAGAATTGCACCTTTAGAGTTCATTTTTCTTGAGCTATATTGTGTATGAGGCACTATATCCTCTTCACTCGCATCTTATGATGATCTTGTGAATGAGAAAGTGTATCTCGCGTGTAATAGTTTAGGGGTTGATTTTCAAAGCATCTTATATCGAGCCACGGTATCCTCTTCAATCGCACCTTCGGGAATTCTTGTGAATGAGAAAGTGGATCTCAAGTGTAACAGTCTAGGATTTAATTCACAAGCATTCCAAAGGGATCTATGTATCTTCTTCACTTGGGCCTTATGGCGATCTTGTGAATGAGAAACAGGGATCCCCCGTGTAATAGAATTAGATTCGTGTTTACTTGAGATATCTGTTTGGGTTACATTGGTCTTTACACATCAATTATTATCCATATTTCAGAAAAGAAAAAAAACTCTGCATGAACATACCAAATCTACCAAAAACTTTGCATGTCTGAAAGAAGCTCATGAACCTCTAACCCTTCCTTGAGTTAGCATATTCATCGACCTGAAAGATAACATAATGAACATCTTGCATTGTGTGGTTCATTTTGTTTTCGAGTTGAAACAACATCAGTTTCACTTCCACTCCTGAGACTAAGCAAACTTCCACTAAAAATTGGCGCCTAATATAAAATTGACAAACTTTTGATTATCATATCATCAACAAGTTTAGGTTAGTGCCCTGGATTAGGTTTGGAGAGTTAACACTCCTAGGCTGCAAAACTTTGAAACTCGCATTGATTAAAGAGAGTAAATCCACTAGTCGCAAAAAA
Organism: Larix kaempferi; assembly: GCA_027924585.1. Lineage (NCBI taxonomy): Eukaryota > Viridiplantae > Streptophyta > Pinopsida > Pinales > Pinaceae > Larix > Larix kaempferi. The sequence continues at coordinate 14,325,364 of BSBM01000099.1, forward strand.
CGCTTGTCGGGAAAGTGCTTCTGAAACATGCGTCAAGCACGAGGTCAATCTGGATAAGTAAGGGTGGTTCCCCCTTCTTGCTTATTTAGCGAGACATGAGCTTATCGAGGGGATTCTATGTTCAGTGACAAGTCCTCGAGGTGACATCATTGTTTCTAGAGTTTCTGGTAATGAGAGTTGTCCTCGACTTACAACTGTCTGCCCAACCGTCGATTGTGAAGTGGTAACTTTAGTGGCTATTCTTAGGATATCACATGGGCTGTTGTGGGTGGGACACACTTGCAATACCTGAGACAGACTTTGGAACTTTTACTCCTTGGGAGGGTGAGTGGTCAAGAACCAACACTTGTACCCCTAGCGATTAAAGTTTATTGTAACTGTTTCTCACACCTTCGCTCTTAGCAATTGTATGAGGACATGAAATCCCTCAGCAGCTACTAGTTTTAGAAGGCCCTACAATCCAGCTTTTCACTGAGCTTTGGTTCTTTGGAAAAGTAAGTTTGCTTGCTTGAAATCTCTAGGGAATTTTTACTATGTGGACACTTTTCATTTTTTTGAGTCTAGACTGCCTTAGGATTGTTTGATTCAAACTATCATTTTAAACACATCCTTTTTTCAACTTCTTAGAAGTGGCTACTCTTTCGATCTGCCAGTCACGGTGGCAGCGAGGTGAGTCACCAGAAATTGAAGGCCCTGCTACATTGTAGAGACAAACACAAAAACCACATCCTAATGACTTGGAAACATAACTGATTTTCAACTCAAATAACATTGCTGGAGAAGAACAACATCAAATCAACACTGAGAATTCATCGTCACATCACGAACTGAATACAGACATAGTTGATAATCTTACTCTAGTTGAGATTGAAACATTGAAACATCACACACATGCTCATGTAATTCCTCCTTTGATGAGTCTTTCAGAACCAATTGTACTTACTATCCGTGAGTCAATGGGTGATATCAAACCTCTTTCTGAAAGTTTGCTTGACATGCACAATCCAACACAGGACCCCATGACTTTCTCAAACATTGGTTTTCCATATGGTTTGGATATCCAAAGTCAACACACACAAGCAGTAAACCAGAGTCCTCATGGTATACAAAACACTTGTCCAAATTCTACTTTCGGGGGAAACCCTTCACCATGGAATGGTAATATTCCTGGCGGAAGCAATGAACCATGGAACATTTATGCCAATTGGGACTATGCTCCTCAGATTAGTGGAAATGCCCCGGGGGGTTATCCTCTGAATTATCCTAGCACAAGGCCTAGCGGCAATCCACCTATCAACCCCATTCTGCCATGGAGTGGGGAGGTTTCAGGAAGTATCCAATCTTCTTAGGGCTCACCTTCTCAAGGAGGAAATCAACCCTGGAATGATAATATAAACCAAGGAAACATTCAATGGAGTGGTCTGATTCCAACTAGTAACCAATCTAATTGGGGCCCACCCCCCAAGGGGGAAATCTACCCATGAATCCTATCCAACAATGGAGTGGTAATGTTCCACCTAGTAATCAATCTCACTGGAACATACCCCTGCAAGGGGGAAATCCACCCATTAATCCTACCCATCCATGGAATGGTAATGTTCCACCAAGTAACCAATCTCAATGGAACGTACCTCCACAAGGGGGAAATCCATACATGCAACCTAGTTCACAATGGACTGGGCACCATTCAAGAAGTAACCAATCTTTTTGGATGCCATCTCCATAAGGAGGAAGTTAACCTTGGAATGATTTTCAATACCAAGTTCAACCACCATGGTATGGTTGGGATCTAGGAAATAACCAATCTTCTTGGACCCCACCTCCGCAAGGAGGAAATCCACCCAATGTTCATGTTTTAGGAAGTTTCCAAACTTCTTGGGGTCAGTCTCCGCAAAGGGGAAACCCACCTTGGAATTCTTATCACACCCAAGGACCACATCAGTGGAGTGGTGATGTTCTAGAAAGCAACCAATCCTTTTTGGGCCTAACCCCGCAAGGGGGAAATCCAACCATTAACCCCATTCCGCCATGGAGTGGTCAGGTTCTAGAAAGTAACCAATCTTTTGGGAACCAACTTGCAAAACCTGTGTTTGATCCAGCTAGGCGTCCACATGAACCTCGTGTCAATGGTATGACGGATTCCGTCAACTATCTTGAACAAATTACCCCACATTTGGGACAAGTTTCTAATGAGAATTCGCAACCCACAGCTGGCCGACAATGCAGGAACCTGTTAATCCTTCCAACACATCTGAAATCCTCACAGTCTCATCCATAGACCTGAGAGGAAAGAAGAAGAAGTACAAGAGTAAGCAAAATGCTAACTCTGGGAAGGGAGATGCACCAATTGTGCTTCAATGCCATGGGCAACAACAACCCACTATTTTGACATCGGTACCTCCGCCAGGGGGAAACCATCCAACCCCCCCGCGAGGGGGCAATGATCCTAATGCCAATGTCTTCATGTGTGATCCTGAGATGAACATTCAAACAAGACTTGATTCTTATGATGTCCCTCCTAGTACACCAGATCAGTCGAAAATACAACCAAAAGGTTATCTCTACATTGAGAAACCAACCATAGACTTAGTACCACACCCCCCCAAAGGTGTTCTACGTAGAACAATGCATAATCCCAACACACGAGCTGCTCAGAACAATAATGTTCTTGAGGACCTAGCTCAAGTACCATGTGCCATGTCGGCCTTGGAGGTATTGCAATGTCGTTCTGTGCCAAGAAAGGAACTATTGTCTACCATTTGTGTTGTTGATCCATCCGATGAGACTTTGATCACATCAGACATAAACCATTCAATATGTAGGATCCTTCCCGAAGTTGCTTTTCAAATTAAAGTAACAAATCATGGTAAGAACATCTGTCTAACCATAGTAGATGAAGGGACCTCAACTTGTGTAATGTCATTTCCATGTTGGCAAGCATATGGATCACCTCTATCTATCGTAGAAGTTTCAAACCAAGCTACTCAAATAGCTTCGACCGATTTGGATCAAAATCTTTCCTTAATGGAGGAATATGATTCGGTTACCTGGCCCATTTGGGCTGTGAGATCTCCCAACTCACATGACTTCTTGGATTACATTTTATCATAAAATGAAGATATCCTTGAAGTTGTAAACATTTGGTTGCACTCACCTAAGGACATCTTTTGTGGGGCCACTAGGAGAATACTTGATATAAATCTACCCAAGTATAGGAGCATGATCTACATGTTCCTCAATCTTATTTGGTATATTTGGAAACTTGCATATAGGTTTAGGCCATCCCTTTGTGAAGATGCATTTGAACCTTTTGCAACCCAAACTTGCCATAGGGTCGAACCTATTGTAAATTGGTGGGTCAACCCTTCATATCTGTATTTTCCACCATTCTGACAGCAGAGCCTACCGACCATGGGACACCCTAGTCAGCACCCCATTGCCATTTTGGTGCCCATGTTGAATTATTCTCATAGGTCCGAGAGCCCTATTAGTCCCATCATGACTTGGAGTTTGACACCTAATATTTCTCTTTCATTCATCTCTGACCATATCCTGATGGGATCCCATTTTTTTGTCATTTTACATAAGCTTGCATTAAAATATCCACTTGAACATCCATGCAAACTACTTCGTTGCTTATTGCTTATGTTTCTTATTTTCCTGTATAGTCACCTTCTGTTATAAGATGCCTATAAACCATTGCTTATGTATATTTGACCCATACCCATGGAGGAAACATCTGTAAGAGTGTACATAACTAGCTCAACCCTTGTTTGCAATATGGATCTTTGCCTTGGCCTGATCCATGCCCTTGCCATTTAGGCGCATGCCCTTGAGACACTCGTTTCCTCTAATGTACCATAGCATGCTTTATTGTTTTTTCAAGCTAATAAATGAAAAAGGTTAAAAAAAATGGAAAACACAAAAATCCAAAAAGGGAGAGACTTGAATCACTTCATATTATAAAATTCGAAGAAAACGGCAACAGTCAGTCCTTGTCGCCCTTGAACACGACACATAATTTTGTATCCGCGATCAGTACACCATCTGCATGTGCCTTAGGAAACTGTACCAGTATTTTGAACAGATCTCCACCGATGGGTTATCCTTCCCATCACCAATGGAGCTTTCATTAATGCATCTGGCATTAGTGGATTTCATTAAGGTCGGTTACTCAAAGTCCTATGTTGCCAAGTGTCTATTCTACATCATGCTATGTGTTCAAGGGAAGTCCAAACTGAGTTGGCCATTCCTCAAATATTCCTGACCAATCATGTCGTCCTTCCTTGTGTCAATATACAGTATTGGATCTTGCAGTTCTACCAAATTATATCATACTATTGATCTGTGTTTCGTATCGGTTGATGTGGGATACATCAATGCCCTCCTTCTGATGGATCTATTCATATCAACATCAAATCATTATCTAGGACATGGATCTAGAAACCCGAGAGTACCTTGGATCTTGCAGTCATTAGTGGCAGGTTTCATCGCAAATGACAGTGGGTATACATCAATGACCCCTGATTATTTGATTCTACAAGTGTTCGACTTCAGAACATCTATTCACACTTGCTAGTTTGTACTCAGTACCTTAGAGTCCATCATCATTATCGGTGGGTCTCTTCACATTTGTTAACGGTATACATCAATGACCGGTAATCAGATGGTGTTTTATTATGCTCGACATCATATCACTTATTTGCATGATATAAACTCGTATTATCGTCGATTTGTATTGAAGACCTTGGGAAAAACAGTTGTATCACTCATCGATGCACTGCCCGAGCTGCACAAGATTAGACTGCCATGTCAGAAGTTCAATAAAGACTTTGTTCTCGCACTCATCAAAGTGCATGTTTAAATTTCAGAAAATTTTGCTTTTGACATGGATCCACTGTGTATTGTTCGTGGCCATGCTTGTTTACTGCTGAGCATGGGTATGCCTGCCTCATGAAGATATTATATATTTGAGAAATTGCTATGTTTTGCAGGTGTGATCCTCAATCCTGCACCTGTGAGTTTTCCTTCCCTCGTCCTTGCTTTGAATGATAAAGAGTATCAGTACACCGAGTATAAATTTCAGTAATGTATTTCGGCCCTTAGCTCTACTTCGGACCTCACACATTAGGGGGCATCTGTTAACAATCAAATTGACACCCCTAATCATGTGACAGAAGCAACATATGTTTACCATGCACCTGCAGCAGGAAGACATGACACAAGTTCATTCAGAGACAAATTCTCTCTGAGAAATGCATTAAAATGCATTAATTGTGCTTAAAATCATTCTAAGTGGTGCAAAAAGCCTAAAAACTATGGAAAAAGGGGTTTTTAAATGAAAATGATCTAAAATCATGAAAAGGGATTATCCCACACTCAAAAGAGAAACCTAAGGCCCATTTCCCAATGCTATATAAGAAAGGCTTTGAGGCATGGTAAGGGAGATCAAAAAAAGCAAAGGCATGCTGAGGAGATTCTGAAGGAGGAAAAGAGCTCCAATTCTTCAAGAGCAAGGGTGAAGGAAGGAGAACTTATGGCAAGGGAGGGGGCACTCACACCAGGATTCCTGGTAGTCATGTATCTTCTCCATTGTTTTAATATGAAGTAATTCAAGTTTCTACCATTTTTATGTTGAATGTTTGTTTATCTTGCATGATTCTAATTCTGAAATGTTCTTAGATCTTAATGAATGCTTGATGAAGGAACTTAGATCTTTAGGAACTTGAGATAATTGCTTCATTTCTAACGTAGAGACTCACCACCTCTTAGAAAAATAGTTTAATATGTGTAGACACAACCCTACACTAAAGACAATTATCAACAACTCACCTTGGAGGAGGAGTATTAGACATCCTGGAGGAGGGTGTTGAGACCTAGATGGCATCCGGATACTTGGTTACTTGCATGGATTCTTGTACATGAGTTGAGAACACTTGGGTTGAAAAGTGATCATGTATGTAGGGTGGACCTAAAGGTACACATGGCTTAGGAGGTGTGTTGAAGGTTTAGAAGCCTTTGGAGGAGAAGCATTGGACCTTATATGATGATCATTTAGCCTTAGATCCTTGCTTGTTGGATGTGCATGCCTTGTAACTCGACATGTGTCACCTATAGTTGGAGCACTCCACATATGGGATTACCTTGTGTAGAGTTGCATTGCTTCTAGTGGACTAGGTCCACTAGGTCCACCTTTTATTGTAGGCCTCCCTCACCTCCCATATAAATGGATGGAGGAGAGAGTCATTTGTCATAATTGTACTTGTTCACTCATATAATCACATACTTGTGTTAGAGATGTGAGAGCTAGGGAAACTTGTCTTCTTGTACTCTTCTTCATGTGTACTTGCTCTCTTTGTCTTGAGCATTGGGGTTCTTGGAGAAATTTCAAGGGAAGGATAGGGTTAGGGTTTCACCCTAAGAGACAAAGAAGACCAAGGCTTGTGGTAAACCCCAGAGTAGAAAGGGTATCATTCTATCTTGTAAATTTATGATAAAAGAAGACAAGGGTTTTGTGGTATTTAAAAACCTTGGCGCTACTTGGTGTTGTTGTCACAAAGGATAGAAAAGAAGGATATCATGTACACTTATGTTATGCGTTATAGCTTGATTTAGCACCTAAGTGAAAAAGTCCTAATCCACCAGTGCTATAAAATGCAACTTCAGAAAGGAGCACCATTGTCACCACAATGCTAACTTCCCACATTTTAGATCGTCTCTCAAGGTCAAGGGAGGCTTCCCTATGAGTTGATTGGATTGAAGTTTTGAAAAGAGATTATGGAAAAGACAACTTAGTTAAGATGTGTGATGTGTATTATTAAGTTAATCTTCCTAAAGTATTTACCCATGCAATATATCAAATAGCACAATAGAACATAAAATTAAATACTTGAATAGAAAGCTCAAATATGTAAACTAAAATAAATCATGAACGTTTGGCAATAACAATTATGGAGAGAAATAATAGCCATGAATCACACGACTTGAAAATAAAGTGTGGTTAAACAAGTGGGTTCATTATCATGAAGAAATATACATCCACACGTGAAATTGCATATGCGACAAATGATGAAGCTTGTGTTCTAATTAGATTATGAAGTTTGGCCCTTGGATGAGTCCTTCCTGCTGGAAAAAAGAGTGACTCAAGGTTAGTTGATGTGAGATATTTGAGGATTATCAAAGTGATAAAGATCACTTCTCCAAGTGTGGAACTTAGATCTTATTATTAGTTAGTAGTTCAATAGTTCAACTTAGATAATAAAAATGGCATTGCCTCATACATCCATGATTCATGAAAAATAACATCAAGAGCTTGTGCAATAAAAGATAGGACAAGAGAAGTGAAATGCACAAAAGAAATTCCAGAATTTAAAGATACACTTAATCAATACTTATTTCAGATTTAGCATGTCATATTAAGCCATTAATAAAGTCAGATATTTTTAGAATTTGGAAGTGAAATTATCTAGCAAATGCACTTGAATAAAGTGAGATATTAAATCAGTATTGACTAAATAAAACACTTGAAATTTCTTGCTGTTATGACACTTACTATTACCAAAAATAGCAACAAACTCAGAAAATTCTAGAATTATTAGCTTATTGTCCTATGATGTTTACAATAGTAAAATGAGCAAGAAAACTTAAGGAAAAAACAGATTTAACACAAAAAATTACCGTAGAAAATTTAAGCACTTTAAAATTGAAATTTTAGGTGCTAGATGGCCTAGAAATTTTATAGAAATAAAAATGGTTTGCTGTAATACTTTCTAGAATTAGTAAAATGTAGATTTATCCACTTTAGACCACTAAAACCAACAATAAAATTCAGATTAGTAACCCAAACATTTTAGTGATCTATCTAGCACGAAAACCTTTAGCAAATTTGGATTTGAAGATCAACTAAATATATTTTATCTCTGTTTTTCTGCAGTAAAACAAATAAAACTAAACATAAATAAAAATTAGATTTATAAGATGTAAAAGCAAGAGAAAACAACCTAGTCTTGAGTTGGGAGAAAGGATAAAATATTTTTAGATTTTTTAGATTTATTTTTCACCTTTGAAACAAAAAGGAAAATGAATTTTTTTTGGGTTTTTTGGTTGTAGAAATGGAGTCTAGAATTAGTGCCTTCAATCCTTGTGTGAAATTGAGTGGATAGAGCACTTATCCTTATTACTTGAGTTGATTTAATTGGATGGAACACTTGCAAAAGATCGTGACAAATTCTCCCAAGTCTTTGGTTCCTTGGAAAAAACCTTCCAAGGAAGGGTCACCTAGGCATACCCTAAGCACACACTTTCAACTAAAATTCTAGCTCATACTCTAGCCTATGCATTCTACAATCTTGTACCCATCTTAAGATGCCAAATATAAGTGAGATGCAAAGCTAAAGCACAAAACAAGCAAATATATTATCCCATACTTGATCCACCAGCTATGCCATAATGAAAGAAACATCCAAGAGCCAAGAGCTAAAGATGAAAGATAATTTGATCCTCCAATACTCAACAACAAGATACAATGAGGAAAAGGCTCTCTTATATAGGAGAGTAGATCAGCATCCTTTACAATAAAACAATAATAGATCTATCGTAGGGAGGCTCAAAGAATCCTCTAGACATAGTAAACAATGGTAAACAACTCTCATAATCTAACAATAATCCTAATACAAGGGAAGCATTGCACTAGAAATGGTCCAAAAGGTGGAGCACTTTGTCAAAATGGTGAACTCTCTCCATGAAAAGGCTCCCAAAAAGCACATGCAAAAAAATTATAGTGCGTCGACTCTTTAAACGACAATTCTGAATTCTCCAACTTTCTTAATGTTTATCATATTTTCTATGATAACCACTTTTCAAAATTCTTGCAACCATTATGCATCTAATGACATTGAAATGGCACAATTCTAAGCACTGGTAAAAGATAATTGCTCCTAAAGCTAGGACACCCCTCCAAAAATTTCCTACCAAAAATGGGCTCCAAATGTGTCCCAAGGGTAGTGCTCCTCATGAAACACCTGGCCATTATCATAGAACATCATACAAGTGCCATAACACGTGTAGGGAATTAAACGTTCTAGTGCTAAAGGTTAAACCAACACATAACTTAGGAAATGTTTTTGAGTATGAAAATAATACATGAAATTGAGTTACAATTACACCTCTCTAACAACTAAATGACTTAATTAACATTTACTTATCTAGTCTAACATTGGTGTGAGTCGTGACTCTATTAAAGTACTTATTACATGTAAGACCCCTAATTTAAGTTGCATAGACTAGATTCCTAAAGTAAGTGACGATAAATAAAGTGGATGTGAACCTGGGAAAAGAAAGGGGTCTTTGCAAATTAACCATTTAGTAACCAAGTGTGATAAGTGTACCCTTAACTTTCAAGGGTTAGGATTTAATATGTTTCTTCCACATGTGTGCCTTTAAAGGAAGTGCTATTATGGGTCATCCATCATTGAACCTCTTTTTTGTGATCCATTTTTTTTCTTTGATATTTTATTTATTTGCATTTGATATCCCTTTCATTGGCTTAGTCTCATTTGCTTTAGCTTTGGGTTTGATAACCTGGCACAAGGGGACTTCGATTTTTGCAAGGGGAGTATCTCCCATAGTTTTCCATTTGAATTTACAGCTATCAATGTCAAACTTAGAGTACTAGACTATTTTAACTTTAATTGAGGCATTCATATAGGGGAATCGTTATGAAACATTAGATTGTTACTGATGATAGATCATTTATAAATGAGAAAGTGAAGGGGATGGATGAAATGGATAGCATGATGAAACATGGCTATGAAAAATGTTATGAAATGGATGAATTCACTTAATATAGTTCACTAACGGTACAAATTAATTTTTGGAATAACACACTTCTAAGGTAGAACACACCAAGGTAAGACTAAGACATGAGTAATTGTTTTAAGTGTTATGAATTACTATACGAGCATTAATGTAACATCCCATGCAAACATATTATCATATAAGAAAATATTCTAAGAGTCTATGAAGATTTAGAGATATCACATCACATGGATGTAGGGGCTCTAGTATTGCTGGTTATTTGGGGGGTTTGTTGTTGGTTGTGTTGGTTTCTTGTTGTTGTGCACATGTAGGGAATGAGAATAAGGAGGTAGTGATTGTTGTATCATGAGTTGTTATTTTATGATGATATCGCATATCATATGGTATTCAGTTTAATGATTAATTCAAATTTAGCCATGAAGCATATTACTCCATGATGATGCCTTATTATGTTTCCTCTTGCAAAATGTTAACTTGTGACGAGGAAATATTTCATGATAACTTATGATAACCAATTGTAGTGATTTATTATTTCATAATATCTTATTATATTGAGGAATTAACTATTAATCACTCTTCATTTTTTAGAGTGGAAGCTGTTTTGGGTAATCCACTCAAAGAGCCTAGAGAGGCTAATCATTCTAGGATTTAATGGGGGCCCATAACCACGAATGAGAATGGATGCTACGGACACCTTATAGGCTAGGGGACAATCTTAACAATAAAATCTATGCCAGCGGTTCTTATCTCTTCTACTGGAAGTCCACGACTTGAGGTATTCTTTCCAGAGGGTCATATGGAGAAGGAATTTTGATGCATGAGGTTGGTGTTTTAAGGGTGAATATGGAAGGATATAGGCTATCATTTAGAGATGCATGGGGTATAATGATCCTAATATTAGTATTGGGGTAGATTCCAGTTCATACCGATGAGTCCTAGATTTCGGTTAATTATAATGAGGTTGCACATTTACCGAAAGTTGGGAGGGTGGATAAGCCATGAAAACTTCTTGGGAAACTTACGATGCCTATTATATGATCTATGGATAGTTTATAGTAGAAGGCATGTGCCAGTACCATCCAAAGTTGGCGAGGATTATGGAGGTGGTGGATGGTATGATTCTCAAGGAGAGGGCAAGTAAGGAGGAGGGAGTTTCATGAATGTTTACTTTTATTTTTTATTTTCTTATTTGACTTGATTGATGCTTGAGTGTATAATGAGATTGATGCATAAATTGTATGATTGAGTGTATATATATACCCATGAAATTAATTGGAGCATATTGAAACTTAGGGTGCAATGATTGTATTAGTGCAAGTGATAAATTTATGCACGATGGACACACATATAAATCTCTCATCTTCACAATAGTGCTTGCTATCTATATTATCTATACATGACTGATTGAGTAAGTCTTAATATTTGTTACGATGATTTTTTTTCTGAAGTAGGGAGTATGTAACACCCCGACCTTAGACATTAGTATAAGTATGATAAGAGTAAAAAGGTCAAGTAATATGTAAAAATAGAAAGGAAATGTGCACTTTTAATTTAATTTAAGTCCATGGGTGACAAGTGTTTCATCCATGCAAAATTAAGAAATTGAATAAAATATGGAAATTTAGTAATAAAAGGGAGGCAAGGCCAAGAAGTAGGGGCTCTAGTCTTACTGATTGTTTGGGGATTTATTGTTGGTTGTGTTGGTTTCCTGTTTTTGTGCACATATAGGGAAGGAGGATAAGGAGATAGTGAGTGTTGTATATAGGCTAATAGAGAAAAGATTCGAGGTTTTATCTAGTTTGGGATAGGGTCAATTGTTTAGGGCTCGAGGGTGTTGGGTTCTTAATACCAATTATAGTAGGTTTGTAATTTGATTCATATAGCTAAATATGTTAGAATATAAACAATGGCACACAATAACATCAACACATAACACAAAAATTACCCTAGAAACCCCTCTTTTGGGGAAAACCAACAAACTAGTGAGCTTTCAACTCATATATTAATCAAATACTAAAAACATATGTTTACAACATGACTTGCTAGACCAAACATCACACTTCATTACAATATGCCATAATCATGCTTCATAGTCATTAAATCTAATTTATAGATGCAATACAACCAACTGCTCATTGACGACAATTCATAACTTCCTAATCACTTTCGATTATTTTGTTACATTCAACTTGACTAGGTCAACTTTGGTCGATTTCCCATTGAGCCTTTTTGGTCGTTTTGTCGACTTCTCATCAACCAAGTCATTCTCCTTCGTCTAAAAAACTTATTCTGATCAATCGGTTGACCATAATTCCACTGTCTGCCGCTTCCAACTCCAATAGACTATCAAATTTACCAATCAATTCACATGCAAAGAATATAGCATTCCCAAAATTCTCCCACGTGTTGTCTTCTTTGCATAAGCAGGATATACATAACTTTAGTTCATTCAAGCAGGGATAACAAGCCCAACCTTTCCCTGCACCAAGAAAACTTCCATGTGATTATCAAATTCATTAATGAGTCTGCAACATTCTCCATTGTGTCTACCTTTTCCAGTAAAACATTTTGGTTCTCCACCATCTCCCTCACAATTTGGTATTGAACATCAATGTGTTTCATCTTCGAATGATATGTTTTATTCTTTTCCAAGAAAATTTCACTCTAACTGTCACAATCCAACCTAAATTGTTTTTTCCCAAACCCAACTGTTGAGCACAAACTCTGCCACCAAACAAATTCTTTGCATGCATGAGTAGATTCCATGTATTTAAGCTCAGTAGTCGATAGTGTGATGACCAACTTCCTCTTACTCATCCAACTGAATGCTCCACCGAATAACTTAAACACATATTCATTGGTTGATCGTCTATGGTTGATGTCTCTAGCCTAGTTGGAATCGACCAAACCGTGTACATTGATTTTCTTGTTGTCCTCAATCTCTCCTCCCAAAAAAATTGTAAAATCCATCGTGCCATGTAGATACCTAAATAGTCTCTTGATTTTGGTCCAATGATCTTTTATAGGTGTCAACATATACCTGCTCAATACTCCCACTGCATGGGAAATATACAGTCGTGTATAGACTATAGAATACATCAAACTACCAAGAGCACAAGCGTAAGGAACATGTAACGTGTACTCGTTTTTTTCCTGTGTCTTTGTACACTGTTCAACATATAGCTTCACTCCCATAGGAATAGGCACCTTGAACGGTCGTTGCATGTTGAAATCTTTCAGAATGGTTTCAACATATTTCCTCTAACTTAACCAGAGTCTTCTTCATGCTCGATCTCTTTGAATTTCCATTCCAAGAATGAAATTCGCTGCTCGAAGATCCTTCATGTTGAATTTGGAGGATAACTACAGTTTCACCTCATTTATCATATCCATGTTTCCTGACCAACACCATGTCATCGACATACAATACCGCATATATAAAGTGATCATCGACTTTCTTCCCATACACACAATGAACCGCCTGACTTCTCACAAACCCCATCTACTGAATATACATATCGAACTATTGATAGCACATCCTAGGTGATTGCTTTAGAAAGTAGAGAGACTTCTTGAGCATATAGACCACTCTTTTTCTCTATCCACTATAAACCCTTCAATTTTCTTCATATAGATTTTTTCTTCAAGATCTACATGAAGAAATGTTGTCTTTACATCCGTTTTCTCTATATCAAGATCAAATATTGTAGCTAACGAAATTAGTCTCCTTATGGAAGTTAACTTAGCAACGTGAGAGAAAATATCACCAAAGTCAAATCCCTCAACTTGGGAATACCATTTCGCTACTAGTCGAGCCTTGTACTTCTCGGCTTGACCTTATTAATTTAATTTTTTCTTAAACACCCACTTACTATAGAAGAGTTTGATTCCATTTGGTAATGCAGCTAGATCCCATGTTTCATTTTTCTTCAAGGATTCCATTTCCTCTTCCATGGCCCTTTTCCAAAGTTTACTCTTTGTCTTGTCAATTGTTTCCTTTAGCGACCTAAGATCATAGTTTATGGAAGATAACACAATAGCATAGTGAAATTTGGGTGTACTATACCTTTTCTAGTTGTTTCCTTGCTCAATTAGACCTCTTGACACCCAAATCCCATCGTTCCACCTCTTCATTGGATTTAGTTGACTATTATGAATCTAGACTTTTATCGTTCATTTCAAACTCTTGCTTTTCTTATTCCTTTTCTATTATCACCTCTTTAGTCCTAGAAGTGCCTCTGACTTCCCTGAAGATCACATCTCGAATATAAACTACCTTCATCATCATTGGTTTCCACAGCTTATATGCTTTCATTCCATCTTTGTGCTCGATGAAAATGCATTTCACTAACTTGTTGTCGAGTTCATTTTTCTTTCCTTTGGGATATGCACAAAGGCCTTACACCCAAATATTTTGAGATGTGTAAGAGAGGGATTCTTACCATCCCATGCCTCATATGGAATCTTGTTGACTAGAGCCATCGATGTCACCTATTCACCAGGTAACATGCCGTGTCGACTGCCTCTGCCCAGAAATCTTGTGCGACTCCTGCACCATTGAGCATGCTCCTCGCTTTCTCCATCAATGTCTAGTTAATTATTTCAACAACTTCATTTTTTTGAGGTGTGTATGGATTTGTGTTTTTTAATCTATACTATGTTATCTATAGAACTATTTGAACACTTTTCCACATAGTTCTCCTCCATTCTCATTTCTCAACACATTGATATTTTTACCATTATGATTCTCAATAAGAACTCTAAACTCTTGAAACTTCTCAAAAACCTATTTTTCTTCCTTAGAAAATACAACCATGTCATTATGGAGAAATCATCTATGAAATAAACGTAATATTGAGATCCCCCAAGTGAAGAGACACGCACAGGTCCAAACACATCACTATGTATTAACTCAATTATTTCTTTAGACTAGTATCACCAAGTGAGAACCACACATGAGTCTATTTACCATAAAAAAAATATTCATAGAAATAGACTTCTTTAGGGAAATCAAGGAGACCTTCGACCATACCTTTACTGTGCATAGCACGAAGACCTTTCTTACCTATATGCCCCATCCTTTGATGCCACAACATGTTCTAGTTGAATAGACAAGTAGATGTTTCGCTGAACTCAATACATATCACATTATCACTTTCATTGGTGTTTATTCTTCCCAATAGTTGGTACATGGTTCTAGTTTGAAAACCTCTCATTAGCACCGTCTCTCATCACACCATCTTGCACGTATATTTCTCAAATACAGACTGCACTGACATTCCCCATGTTACTTACTGAGATAATATTTTGAGCCAAACCTGTGATATGTAGTACTCCTTGAAGTGTTCATGTTCTTTTGTCTTTCAATTTCAATCGAAACTTACCTCATCCGACTATCCTAGTCAGTGAGTAATCTCCCATCAAGAAATCACCACCATTGATCTTTTCATGCTCACAGAACCACTATGTATGAGGTGGCATATGATATGACGCATTGGAGTCGATCAACCAAGAGTCTTGATCCGACTATGTACTTGTGGAGGCCAAATACACATTTCCTTTCTCCTCTTGTGAAGACTTACCATTAGTCAACTAACCTTCATTAGTCTGTTTTTCTTTCTTGACTTCCATTGATTTATATTTTTGTCGATAATGTCTGAATTTACGACATCACCAGTATATTTTCATCGTCAGTCTAAGGGATCTTGTTTTTTATCTACCCCTCGACTTTGATCTTCGACCAGAGGTATTTCCTTTTCCTCTGTCTACTGATCGACCTCTTACCATCAAGACTTCATGGGTTGAACTGTCCATATTCTTTCATCTCATCTCTTTCAACAAAAGAGATTGTTACACCCAAAATATCGCCATCATGAGACCTATGTAACCTCACTGCCTAAATCCCTGAAGTCCCATGATCAAGCTAGTCATTTAGAGCAAGTTGATGTCCTTTACCCACACTCCTAATTAGGTCGGTGCAAGTTGTCTTTGAGCAAAGTGTGCCGACGCAGGTTTCCTTCATGCAGCATGCGCCATAGTCAGTTTTATGGGATAAAGGTAGCTTTCGAGCGAATTCTAGAAGTTGGATCAAGTGGATCTCTATCCCTAACTCCTAGGTGAGCTGGCCTTTGGTTCCCTAACCTTTGGGAAGGATCCCTTAACCCTATCCTTATGATCCTCAACCTACTCTATCCACTTGGTCCTATAAATACAAGAGCCCTCTCCATTCCAAGGGGAGGAAGGATATGGTACTCTTATGCTAGTAAAATTAGCTCAGTAGTTCAGCACCCTAGTCTTGGAGGCACCTACTTCTCTCTAGGAGCTTTGGTTTGGCTTGTCAGAAGGATATTGCGACGTTGGGGCATCGGTTGTGATCCTCTCTTCATTGTATTTCCCACTTTTTATACAGTAATATAAACGCTTTCCATAAATGTTATTGTGTTGATGATATTTAAAGTTTACCTCCTCAACTGTTTACTTGGACTAGTTAGTGTTTAGGCATGTTTTACTGCTTGTATTGTTCCTATGTGTTTTGACAGGTCTTACAGCCATAGATATGACGACCGCGGAACTCGGAACAACCACGAGGAGAAAGATTTACGAATTTGAGGTAAGATGCTTAATTACTCAATCTCTAACTAGATCCAGGAGAGTAGTTTCATATTCTGTCCCATTTTTTCTAGACTTACATTGAGCTAGGGAGATCATGCCTTAAGTCCGCTTCTGGTAAATTGTCCGATAATAAATTTGGCGACCATACTAGGGAAACGTACGTTGATTTAAGTTTTCAATTTGAATGCCATATTCTTGGATTTCTTTGCAAGCCATTTCTTTTGCCTCCTGAGCCTCTTTCACCATCAGATCTTATTGTTGAAGGGTATGTTAGCTTTCTCTGAGTCTGTAGGTTTAATTATCAAACCATTTCATTGCTCATCCTTGGAGATCCTTTTTATTTTTGCTTTGGGAATTCTCCCTGCGCACTTGGGCAATGTAACTAGAGCGTCGTCCTTTCACGGGTGCTTTTTTCCTTTCTGTGTTCTGCGCCACTGGCACTAAAAGCCCTGTTTAGATCTTGCACCACCAGCACTAAACCCCTACACATCATCTGCACCGGACGCTCTGTGCCTGACCGCATCCTGCCCCGAGAAGTCAAGCCTAGGGTTTGAGTCACCCCTCTCCATTGTTTGAGTTTGGTTTATCTTACAGACCTCCTCTGCATTGTATCTTCCAGTCAGAGACCTTTTTGATGATGCATTATTAGTGTTTGGTTTTGTTTGGGTTGTTTTGGATTGGTTTTGGGTTCCATTTTGGACAAGTTTGAGCTTTGGTAATGGTGGAAATTTTGGTCTCCCCCACCTTCATCCACTTGACCTTGCATTCCCTCCTCTCCTCACCTGATCTGATCTTTGTATTGGATTCGATCCCAGACCTCTTTTTGCACATGTTATTTAGCTTTGTTTGCATCTGGTTGTTTGTTGAGTGTTTTGAGTGTTTTCAGTTCACATGAGTGCTTGTCATTTTATTGAGAGTTTCTGAGTGTTTAGAGTGCTGCAAAGAATCTTTCTTTTAGTTATTCACGCTTAAAAAACATTGTTGCTATCAAGTTTTAATCTTGGCATATCATTGAAAAATTGAAAGTGCTTCATTTTTACCATTTTCAAGTGCATTTGAAAATTGTTGTAAAAGTTGGTTCATGCATTGGAATTTATCATTCACAAGTCTTTTGGAAAGTTTGAAAGAAAAGTTAATCATTTGTGCTTTTCAGGAACTATGAGCCTTCATTTTCTTGAAAAATTCAAGTGAGATCAAGTTTTTGCAAAAGTGATTCCATGTTTGAAATAATTGTATGCATTTTTGGTTTTTTGTATTTCTTAAGCCATCATAGTGAAATTTGAAAAGTTAGTGCGCTCTAGATAGGAAAATCTCTCTTTTCATCACTTAGTCTCAATTTGTTTTTGAAAAGACAAAAAGAAAATGCTTAAATTTGGTTATGTTGCTTGTTGATTTTTGTGTTTTGCTTGGAAAAAACGGAAAAGAGTATTTGTTGTCAAATTTGGTAGATTTGGGATTGTGTTGCCTTTTGTTGCTTTGGTAAAACCACTTGGAAAAAGTTTTCTCCCTCCCGTATATAGCTTTCATCAAAATAAAAGTGCATTCTTTCATGTAGTTAGGACTTGCATTATGTTTACATTTATGTACTCACCTCATGCATTCACCTAACCGTCCAGATAAAATTAATGGTAGAACTAGGGTAAAAATTTTAGTAACTTGTGTGTTAAGTTAGAGACGTGTTCCAGCATCGTAAAACGTGGAAGCTGTCGTTACTTTCCAACACTATATTCCGGGGGTATTGTAGTCTTCCACGTACCAACCGGTATATCGAAGCTATTTCACATACCAACCAGGTATATCAAAGGCTCTTTCACGTACCTTAGGGTATATCGAAAGGCACTTCACATACTTGGCATATATCGAAAGGTGTTTCACGTACTCGGTAGAATATAGGAAGGTCTCGTGTTGTATGGTTGTGCATTAGAAAGCACCACTACGGATTTGAGCTCTCACGTACCTTGAGTATATCAAGAGACACCATTAGGATTCCTGAAACCAACTAAAGCTACCCATTTGGCCGTCCTGGCAGAGCAATACACCGAGAACAACACTCGAGGAGATTACTACGCACGTTCCATCCATGTAGTCGGGTATTCAGGAAAGGGTACGGTCCCAATCCTCCTTGTTGCATTTTACTGTTGGACCCTCCAATATATAGCGAGTTGTGAAGCCTTGATAATCCTGTGAGGTTTTAGCCTTTTGAATCCACACTTATCACATAAGTTTGCTTGTGGCCTTAGTTTTTGTAGACTTTTCTAGGCTTCTTTTCTTTTGTTTAGATAACCCTAGGAGAAACTTTGTTTCAATCACTCTAGATAACTTTCCTTGGAGAAGGTCCCGCGAGATTTTGAACTTACCACCCGAATATCCCCTTAACCAGGAGGTAATTTCAAAGGTAAGAATGGACCCACACGTCACGGTCGTGTCACCTGAAGTAGAAAACCCTACTTTGAATATTGGAGCACACATGTTTCCTCCAGATTCACCCACTTCCCACCCCCGAAGGGGTGAAGAAGTAGAAACTTCAACTTCACAAGACCTACCTCTCGTTTTACCGGGAGAGCCTGGATCGGTGGAATGGAGAAATCCTCCCCAGGACGACCCTGTATCAGTTGTTGGTCCAGCTGCAGCCTTTTGGACATCATCTCTAGGCCACCAAGTGTCTCATTTTGCTATTGCATCCCCACCCATTTGGGCTACTCCTGACGACCCTCTAGCACCTTATCGTGATCGTATGACTCGATTATGTGCTATGGGTGAGGAGTTTTGAAGGAAGTCTTTTACGAAGGGTTGAAGACCCAACGTTACCTCCATATCAGCCACTCCCGAGTCGTTATTTATCTTTTGATTCACCAGAATCACCCACCCACCACGTGACCACTTATGAATCTAATCAACCCTCACTTCCTGTGAATACACCCCTTAGATAGGAGATCAGTTCTATACCTCAAACGACTCAACCTATTGAAGGACAACAACCCAACACACCTATTACTACCACAGTTACATTACCCACTCCTCCCCCACCCCAAAACTCGCGGGGAGGATACTCTTTACCCCCTACCTTCCTTACGGGTAATGTTCCTAACGCAGTAGGTAATCAACAACCTACATTAGGTCAACCATTGATTAGTGGTCAACACATTGCTGCTGGGGGACCAACCCCGTCTCCTAATCCCAATACAGGAGGAGGAGTCCCCATCGGTCCTTCCATTGGAACTTCCCTCCCTGTCGGCCCATCCACCACAGGATTATCCCATGTTGGGGGACCATCCAATGTCATTCAACCACCATGGAGTCAAGCATATCCAAGTTATCTTAAACTTGTGTCGAGACTAGTCAATCCGAGAAACGCACTCTATGGGATACCTTATCCCGGTAATCCATACACTCTATGGGGGCATCAAAACTTTTTACAACATGGACCCCCACCAACTTTCCCTCAAGTACCACCACCCTCGCTTGGTCCCCCTCCACCTCCCACCGGAGACGGCGGGCCCCCATATAATCCCAGAGGAGTGCCATCGCCTTATGGTGGAGGACCACCCCCTTCTGGCCATAATGGCCCACCCCCTCCTGGCGACGGAGGCGGAGGCCCTCCCCCTTCTGGCGGAGGTGGAGGACCACCACCCCCCGGTGGCGGTGGACCCCAACTTATGGTGGAGGACCACCCCCTCCCGTCGGTGCTGGTGGAGGACCACCTTATTACGGTGGAGGTGGTGGTGGAGGACCATTCCCTTCTGGTGGTGGCGGTGGCGGAGGCCCCTATCCCTCCAGCGGAGGAGGTGGCCCACCTCCCCCTCCTGGAAGAGGTGGTGGAGGACTACCTTATTACGGTGGTGGTGGCGGACCCCCACCCCCTCCCGACACTGGTGGCGGACCTCCACCTCCTCCCAGCAGTGGCAGTGGCAGTGGACCCCCACCCTATGGCTATGGAACACCTTATTATGGTGGCGGACCTACATATGGTCCGAGCGGCATACCCCCTTACGGTCAGTTTCCCTAGGGAACACCTTACAACCAGTCGATTCAAGGTGCTACCGGTCCATACATGCCATAACAGTACTATCAGTACCCCCAGCTAAACCAACAGCTGCCATTTTTTTCTACTTTGAACCTACCCAACCTGTCTCGTCTGATGAATGGTCCCATCTTCCATGAGCATAAATGGCCTCCCATTCCGGGTAAGTTACCATCAGATATCCCCAAATTTGATGGCAAGCCTGGTGAAGACCCAAAAAACCATGTGATGACATACCATTTATGGTATTCATCCAACTCCTCGATGGACGACTCGATCCGTCTTAGGTTATTTCAACGGACTCTCACCGGCCCAACTGCCAAGTGGTATATTGAACTACCACCAAACTCCTTTCTAGATTTAGGTTCTCTTGCTATGTCATTTTTGACCCACTTTCAATTTCCTATTCGCTATGAGACTGGTACCGACTTATTGACCTCTCTTCACGAGAACACCGCAACCCACATCTTGGATCATATCCATGAGTGGCGGTGAAGACGACGTCCTATTAAGGCTCATATTCCGAATCAACTCTTAGCTTACTGGTTCACAAAGTCACTTTTACCTGTCGTAGCTCGAGACGTGACCATGGGAGGGATCCTCACCGAGGAACAGGCTATTTCCCATGCCCATTACTTAGACTTGGTTTATGCTCAATCTGGCACGTTATATGAAATTGTTCCTGACGCACCCCACCCTACGTATGACCCTGCACAACCACCTAAGGGATCTCAAGCCGATGGAATCATTGGTTCCCTTACCACCCAGCCTCCTACTCAAACTGTTGGATCGTCGAACCCCATGGGTTATTCCCCATCCCCAACACAGGCTGGCAACAACATCACCAAATCGCCCACTCATGCCTCCACCGAAGAGGTGAATTCTGTTCAATCAGCTTCATCTCAGAAATCCGGTGGTAAGAAGAAAAACAAAGGGAAACCTAAGAAACCCTCTAACCAGTAGGAGCCCAAGCCCACCCCCGAAGACACCAAACAGAAGAGGAAGTTGAGGTATCCTTGTTTACTGTGCCGTGGAGACCATTTCTCAAAGGAATGTCCCCACCGAGACGAAGTGCAGAAGTTTCTCAAGGGAACCTCTACCCCTGTAGTTCTCAACGATCCCTTCCCCACTCAAAACCAACAACTGATCACACACACCTCTCCTTCCCAAGGAGAGGCATCCTCTACTTCGCATGTTCTCATGATGCATAGTGAGACTGTCAACTTGAACACATGTTCCGGTTTGTATGACTCAGTTCCTCAGAAGGAACCAGTTGGAAGTAATACTGAAAAAGCTTCCACTTCTATCCCCAATGTCACCATACCACATGCTTCTCTCACCATTGAGAAGCCTTCTTTAGAGTCAGTGTTGCGTCCTCCCAAGAGCATGATTCGAAGAGCCGTTTTCAATCCTAATGCTCGGGCAGCTCAAAACTACAATATTGTAGAGGATTAGGACAAGATCCTTGTGCTATTTCGATGTTAGAGGTCTTGCAGAACTGTCCTAAATAGCACAAGACTCTCCTTGCTTCCATCGGCACAGTTGATTCGGATTCTTCTAATACCATCATGTTCCGGCTGGAGTACTTTAAGCCGAGGCTTCCCCATCAGTTGGCATTTCAAGTTGCCACAAACATTGATGGGAAGACAATCCATCATACCATCTTGGACGAAGGTGCCTCTACCTTGGTCATGTAAATTTCGTGTTGGAGATCCATTGGCTCTCCCAAGTTGAACCATTCTCCCACCACCTTGAAAGCATTCGACGGACGTGGCTTTCAGCCTCATGGGCTGTTACAAGCCTTGGCAGTAGAGTTGGGGGGTAAGACCACAACCATTAACATGGAAGTGGTCTCCACCCCATTAGATTATAATATTTTACTTGGGTCGTAATTGGTTTTATGCCATGACTATGGTCGCATCATCTATCTTTTGCATAGTACAATTCCCCCACCAAGGACGAATTGTTACTGTCGACCAACTCGATTTCTGCACACCTAACACCGCTACTCATTCGGGTGATAATGTTCCATTACTTGGAAAATCTTCGCAACTATATGAGAGCATGGGGGTCGGCCTCATAAAAGACTCATCTCTTATGGGCGTCTTTCCAACCTCAGATCCCCCTAATCATGTTGCCATGGTGAACATGATCTCCTCTGGGATTTCATCTATCCCCAACTCTACTAATCAATGGCTTGTACCTGATGAAGCCACTATGCACCTAATTGGAGATGCCATGCCTCTTTCACCCGCTGAACTCGCTTATGAGGCTATCCAGTAAGCACCAGAGGACCACTTAGATGTGGCCTCTACCTCTTGTTCTCTACAGCGGACGTCATCCCTACCTGATCCTCTACTCCAGAATTTTCATTCTGACGAGTCCATTATGGAAATAATGAGTGCATATGACCCTCCGTGGGAAGGCCTTCACCATCGATCGTCTTTCCTACCTCCATTGGATACTGTGGAGAATAGCATCACCACCATCTTTACACCAGATGTCCACCCTTTCCCTCAGTCCCCGATACTTACATGTCAAACAGACACTGAAGGAAACTTGGGCAACATTGAACCTACCATTCTAGTCGACATATCGGTTACTCCTGGTGTAGTGGAACACATTCATTTAGGCCAGACGTGTTCCCCTGAAGAGATTACAACGTTCACAGCCTTGTTTAAGCAATTTCGAGATGTGTTTGCTTGGACCTACGAGGAGATGCCTGGGATAGACCCCGCTATTGTTTCACACGATATTCAAACCTATCCTGATGCTAAACCAGTCCGAAAAAATTTGCGACTGGTACACCCTCAAAAGACTGCGGTGATTAAGGCAGAAATTGAAAATCTCTTGAGAGCTGGCTTTATCTACCCTATCCCACTGGCAGAATGGGTCTCAAACGTCGTCCATGTAGCTAAAAATCAGGGTACCATTCGTGTCTGCGTCGATTATTGGGATCTCAATAAGGCTTGTCCTAAGGACAATTACCCGACTCCCTTTATCGATCAGATCATTGACAACTGTGTTGGAAGTGTCATTTTCTCTTTCATGGATGGATTTTCCGGTTACAACCAGATTGAGATCCATGCGGCTGATCAACATAAGACAGCTTTCATATGTCCTTGGGGCACGTTTTCTTATCGCAAGCTCCCTTTTGGTCTCAAAAATGCTAGTGCCACATTCCAGCGGGCCATGTCGTATGCCTTTCATGATGTGAAGGACTTTGTGGAACCTTATCTCGACGATCTACCTGCCCATTCACGATAGCGTCAGTACCACATTGATCATCTGACAGTCGTTTTCCTCAGATGCAGGCGGTATAACATCCGCCTGAACTGTCACAAGTGTATCTTCTGCGTCAAGTCTAGACGCCTCCTCGATTTTATTGTCTCGAAGGATGGGATCCGCATTGATCCCTTGGAGGTGGAATCCATCGTCGATCTCCCACCTCCCACTGACATTACGGAACTGCAAATTTTGCAAGGGAAGGCAACTTACTTACGGTGTTTTGTCTGTAATTTCGTGCAAAAGATGCAGAGTTATATGAGACTACTCAAGAAGGACGTCCCGCTCATTTGGGACGACCAAGCACAACAATCCTTCGATAGTCTCAAACATGCTATTACACACGCCCCTGTGCTCCAACCACCCAATTACTACAAGGATTATATCCTTTATCTTATCGCTTCTGCCACCACGATCGCCATGGTCTTGGTACAAGAAGACAACAACGCCCAGGAACATGTGATATATTACTTATGTAAGGGTCTTATTGACACCAAAACTCGTTACTCACATGTTGAGAAGCTCGCTCTCGCGACAATTATTGCCATCCAAAAGTTCCGACATTACATATTGCTCCGCACCACCACCATCATCGTTGATTCGAATCCCATGTACCACATTTTGACACGTCAGGTACTTGGGGGCAAGTATTCATGCTGGATCGTGATACTGCAGGAATTCGATCTCCTATTCGAAAAGGATAAGTCTAAAAATTCTTTGGTGTTTGTCGAGCTTATCTGTGATCTTCCCCGTGCTAATGTAGAATTTGAGCCCAATGATTCTCTTCTAGATGAATCATTATTCCTCATCGGCACGTTTGATCCGTGGTATAGAGATATTACTTTATATCTTCAGACCCAACGTTTTATCCCCCAACTGTCTCGTGACGACCATCGTCGAATATGCCACCATGCAAAGTATTACCCGATCGTCAGTGATACCTTGTACCGTCATGGTATTGATTCTATTCTTCAACGTTGTCTCACTCACGAGGAGGTTGATCACATCTTAAATGACTGTCACGCTGGGCCGTGTGGAGGTCATCTCTATGGGATGGCTACAGCCCAGAAGATACTTCGCGCGGGATATTATTGGCCATCCATCTTTAAAGATTGTATCGAGGCCATCAAAAAATGTCCTCCATGCCATCATTTTCAAACAAGAAAGTGCACCCACCTAGCCCCGTTACACCCGGTTATTATCGGTGGCCCCTTCGCTAAATGGGGAATTGACTTCATGCACTGTAAGCCTACCTCGGTCTAGGGGCATGGTTACGTCATAGTAGCCATGGATTACTTTACAAAGTGGGCCAAGGCTATGCCTACATACACGTACAACGGAAAAAACCGCCGCACTCTTCATGTTCATTCATGTTATAGCGCGGTTCGGAGTTCCTCAAGCTATAGTCACCGACCATAGTTATCACTTTCAGAACCACATGGTTGACGAATTGAGCACTATATTGGGTTTTTTCCATGAAAACTCAACACCTTACTACCCGCAGTCCAATGGACAAGTAGAGGCCATTAACAAGGTCTTGAAAACCATGATTCAACGCATGGTGGGTACGCACAAGTCTAACTGGCACAACATGCTCTTTTCTGCACTATGGGCTTATCGAACTTCCGTCAAGGCTGCCACTGGATTTAGCCCCTTCCAATTAGTTTATGGATTGGAGGCAGTCCTACCAATAGAGTGCGAGATTCCATCCCTCAAACTCGCAGTTGAACTTCTCCCTAACACTACTGTTGAGGAAGAACGCTTCCTCTACCTAGCAAAACTCGACGAGACTCGCCGCTCTTGCCAATGAAGCACATAAGAAACTCATCAAAGCGCAGTATGACAAATCGGTAGAGCCTCGCGTCTATAGCGAGGGTGATTTGGTCCTCACATACGACCAAAGACACGATAAGCTAAGGGCAGGAAAGTTCGAGTCCATGTGGTGTGGACCCTACATAGTGAAGCGTGTTCTGGAGAAGGGAGCCTACGAACTAGAAGACTACGACGGGATATCTTTAGGTGAACCCCGCAATGCGCTTTACCTGAAGAGGTGAGATGCCTGAGTTTTTCATGCATAAGTACGTTGTATATACTGTACATGGCATGTGTGTTTTTGTGTGGTGTGACGCTTTTTTTTATTGTGTCTAGATCTTGTTTTCGCTTCTTATACCATGTTATGTCTGCATGTGCATATGGAAACTTACTACAGATTCACGGACGGCACTAGCCGGCATACCCATAACCTTGCTTCGGTAGCCTGGGTACTTTATTCCCCGACCAGTGAGCTCATTAGCTCAGGAGGAATTTGTCTAGGTTTCGCAACCAACAACGCCGCAGAATATCGGGCGATGATTGGAACCCTAATCGACGCTCTTTCGTTGGGTATGGACCACGTTGTTATCTATTTGGATTCGCAACTAGTGGTTTCTCATCTTAACTGGATTTATGCTATCCATGACACTACCCAACTTCATCACTACAGACGAGTCCGTCTTCTAGAAAGGTCCTTTGAATCTATTCAATACCTGCACATTCCACGAGATATGAACGCAGTTGCCGACTCAATGGCCAACTTCATTCTAGATTGGTACATTGCACACACTTAACATTTTAAAAGCATACATAACATGTAAATCATCCATTGTATAAGAAAACATGTAAACAAGATCACATTAATCATCCATTAAAATACATAATGTATAAAGCCACCGAAAATGTCTATATATATATAAATCCATACAAAAGTACAAAATGGTAGTGTTAATACAAAAATCTAAAGCATGTTAGCTTTTAGTAAGAGTCATCTCTACAAAAATTCTGAAGCCCGTAAGCTTTCAGAGTATACATGTACAGGCCATGTGCCTAAACCCTACATCACACGGCCCTAGACCGCTCAGCCCCAGGCTGAGCATGGTAACAGACGACAGCCCTTGGCACCTTTCGGAGTAGCATGCTGAAACGAGTTGATACCCCAACTGTCAACTCCTGATATTGGAGGGGTAAGTCATGTACAATAGGCTCTGGAATATCGGAATTCATCCCCTGGAGCTTATCCCCGATCACCTCTTTCTCCTCAAGAGCATCATGAGCTGCGGGCTCCATCTCTAGCACTCCTCCTCTCCACACCTAGCGGGAGACTCCCAATGGTCTCTCTGGACCCATGTCTGCAAAGAAACATGTAAACGTCATCAACACTACTACAAAAAAATCATAAAATGTATAAAATATAAAAACACAATCAGTGTTTCTTACCTATGTCACCCCACTGCGCTCCCTCTGGAAGCACTAGGTTGGGATCTCCCCGAAAGTCTATACCGGCATATGGATAATCCTCTACCATGAGGATTTGTACCTGCAATCATGAGAAGAACCCAGTACCGAAACTGACAATGGGCCCCCCGCCACCATGGTGGGTTGTCACATCTTCCCATCTCAGCATGTGAGGATCACGTACCTCCTGATCCTCGAAATCCAATTGTGGGTGCAAGAGAGGTACCCGCTCCAACATGAAAGATACGATGATTGAACCATATCCGAACTGCTTCAGCGCCCCGTGCTGACATTTGGTCAACTGATCCTTGAGGCTAAAGAGAAGCCCCTCGCACCAGTTAAACACAATAGGAGTCATGCACACTCCTCAGCATACGTCATTTGTGACTTACTCGCCAAGTGAGCAGCTCGGCTGCCAGCAACTCGCGCAATGGTGAAAAGTATCACTCGTAAGTCCCTGTCCACGACATGCTTGATGGGAATTTTCCCACCAACCATCATTGTACCCGGAGTACACCACTGATCTATCATGTCCTCGACCGAACGGTCGTCGGTCACCACCCCGTGACCCAATTAAAGACACAGGGTTCCCTCGCCGAGATAACCCTATCAAAAGTAGATGTCCTTGACATCTATGGTAAGCGTGTGCTCACCTATCCGGAAGTGCTGCTGAATAGGGTCCCAACATTTTACTGGGTATGTCAGTAGGTTGACTTGGGATCTCATCCCTAGCACTCGAAAGTACTTGAGTAGCCCACAGTTCCCCATTGTTGCAATGCTTTGTGGATTATTTTCCACTTGCATATCCTCAACCTCATGCTCACGTTCCCGCCACTCAAGGACCATTGTGTCACTCCAAACCTGCCAAGTAAACCATTTAAACATCTTTAGAACTTTTCCCTTCCATCCAAAACTTTTATTTTTTGCTAGGTTTTGAATTTCATTTGGTCGTTTGCATCGGCGCAGATCACCCATTCTGACAGTGCGCCGCCGGTGCAGAACTCCCTTTCGAGTTCTGCGCCGGCACAGAGACCAAATGGGCTGCCTGCGTCGGCCCGTGGATGCAAACCTACAAACTTAAAACACTCAAAATCTACCTAAAAACATAAAAAAGCAAATTCTAATCCACTAAATAGTTAAATGGGAAGGTTTAGGGTTACCTGTCACTGACAGCTCGTGGAATGATGGACCATAGCTCCCGGAAACAGCAGTTGAAATTCGGCTCCAAACGACACTTTGCATTCTCCAAATTTGGTAAAAAACAATTGTAATTTCTTTCCACTATTTCACCCATTTTATAACAAAAAAGGGAATATTCCTGTTATATTTTGATGTTTTAGTGGGTTTTTACTATAGTTTGGGTTATTTAGTACATTTAAACACTCGGTTAACCACTCTTGACCTAGTTTTTGAGCTGCAGGTGCCTCATTAATGCCTTTTCTCGACATGGTGGTCATATCATAAGTATCATCAGGTATGAACACTCTCTGAGCATCTTTTTGTCATTATTTCGCTCATTAATGTAAATTACTAAATGACAACCAAGCTAACTCTTTTTTCTTTCTTGTGCTTGTTAAACGATGAGAATAAGTCATCGAGTTATAGTTTATCATTTTTTTGGGCTCGTTAAACTCCCACGAAAAAGGAACCCCCTCCCCCGGTAGTTTTATTTAAGCTCTTTTCAAGCTCTCGAAATACGAAAAGATCACCAAGCGAACTTGTCGCATTCATGCTTGTTAAAGTATTTGAATGGTCATCTTCCTGGTGATAGTTTACCCCTTTTTCAGACTAGGGAGCACTATTTACGAAAAAGGAATACTCCAGCCAATCATGACTGGAAGAGTCCTCTCTCGCGTTGTTTTACCCTTTTCTGAGCAAAGAGGCTAACCTTACGAAAAAGGACCTTTGGAGTCTTCTTTAGTTCTTTTCAAACTCTCTAAACATGAAATGACGTCGAGTTTACCTTCTATGGACTCGTTAAAATTCAACATTGAAGGGCCCACCATGGGACGAACCCCTCCTTTCCCAAGTTCGTAAAATATTTGGGATTGGACTCATCTATGAGATGAGCTATACCAAGCATCTGGTTACCCTCATCAAGCTTGTTAAAAAAACATGAGGCACTCATCAGTCATGGTGGGGAAAAAGGAAAGTTTTTGTGTTACACCTTTATCCGTGGCAGTACTTAGTCACTCTTGAACATGGCACTCATTTTGCATTTTTATTCAGTACTTGTCCTCGAGTCTTGTTACTCCTTTGGGTCATCCAAAGGATGCTTCCACCATTAGTTTCATTAGTAGTTGGCATCATTCTCATCATGTCAATACTGCCAAGCCATGCCATGCCCATATTCAAGAGATGCATTCACCGCTCATCATTTGCAGTTAGTACACCTTCCATCATGTCGGTCTACTATGAGTCAGTCTTGCATGTTTCTGTACCATCCAATCTACTCCAAACATTTGTTATCGAGTTTCATGTCGATGATGGGGGATTCATCATGGCCCTCCTTCTACGGGTTCATCCTCGCTGACTTCAAATCATCATCCGAGGATTGAACCTAGAAACCAATTGAGTACCTTGGGACTGCATGCCTCAATGGCAGGTTACCTCGCTTTTGACATGAGTTTACATCATTGACTCTTGATTGAAAGTTTTCATCAACCATTCGAATTCAACTCATTCATTCACGCTTGATGATATGTACTATGATACCTTGGGGATCATTGACATTAATGGTGATTTCCCTCGCACTTGTTAACGATATAAATCAATGACCGGTAATCAAGTGGTTTCTACCATGTTCGACGTCAAGACATTTGTAATCACATGGATATATTCGTATCATTGTGGGTTCGTCTTGAAGACCCTGGGGAGTCATGTCTTACCCAAGTTGCGATGGATATTGTTTGAGTCATATTACACGAATCCACTTTTGTATTGGTCGTGGTTGTGTTATCATCTCATCATGGATCTATGCTTGTGTCTAGTAGCCATGATTGTGTTTAGTCGGTCATTACTACCATGGATCTGCAATGTATTGGTCAGCAACCATGTTGTGCGTCATGTGAGATTGTGTTCTCAGAGTCAGTTGTACTGCAGCAGCATCTTCTCTCCGACAAGTCCTTGCCATTCCTTCTATCAAAGAATTTTACCTGATTAGTTTTACCAGCTTCATGCTTTGGGGGGCATTTTGTTACACCCAAAATCTCGCCATCATGAGACCTATGTAACCTCAGTTCCTAAATCCCTGAAGTCCCATGATCAATCTAGTCATTTAGAGCAATTTGATTTCCTTTACCCACACTCCTAATTAGGTCGACACAGGTTGTCTTTGAGAAAAGTGCACCGGTGCAGGTTGCCTTCATACAGCATGCGCCGGAATGAGTTTTATGGGATAAAGGTAGCTTTCGAGTGAATTCTAAAAGTTGGATGAGGTGGATCTCTATCCCTAACTCCTAGGTGAGCTATCTTTCAGTTCCCTAACCTTTGGGAAGGATCCCTTAACCCTCTCCCCATGATCCTCAACCTACTCTATCCATTTGGTCCTATAAATACAATATCCCTCTCCATTCCAAGGGGAGGAAGGCTATGGTACTCTTATGCTGGTGAAATTAGCTCAGTAGCTCAGCACCCTAGTCTTGGATGCGCCTACTTCTCTCTAGGAGCTTCGGTTTGGCTTGTCAGAAGGATATTGCGACGTTGGGGCATTGGTTGTGATCCTCTCTTCTATTGTCTTTCCCACTTTTTATACAGTAATATAAACGCTTTCCATAAATGTTATTGTGTTGATTATATTTATAGTTTACCTCCTCAACTGTTTACTTGGACTAGTTAGTGTTTAGGCATGTTTTACTACTTGTATTGTTCCTATTTGTTTTGACAGGTCTTACAGCCATATATCTGACGACCGCGGAACGCGGAACAACCACTAGGAGAAAGATTTACGAATCTGAGGTAAGATGCTTAATTACTCGATCTCTAACTAGATCTAGGAGAGTAGTTTCATATTATGTCCCATTTGTTCTAGACTTACATTGAGCTAGGGAGATCACGCCTTAAATCCGCTTTTGGTAGATTGTCCGATAACAGAGATGCGACCACATTTTGGATCTTCAATGTGGAATTGATTCTTCCAATAGCCACAACCAGGCTATCCCAAAAATATAGCAAAGAACATAATCGACCAATGCACTTTTCATCCTCATTCATTTTAATATCTACTGAAAACAACTAACTGATGACAATGTTGAATGCATTCAAGTGCTCTGTTACCGAGTCACCTTCACCTATCCTTAGAAGATACAACTTCTTCTAAAGAAACAACTTTCTAACGATATATTTTGACCAGTACAAGTTCCCTAACTTTTACCATAGATTCTTTGCAGTTTCTTCTTTCGAGACATTCAACAATACAAAATCTGCTAAAAAAAGTTAGATTGTAATCCTTTCCTTTCTATCAATATTTTTCCAACATTCCTTCAACACACCAGCTGAAGTTGTTTCTGGGTTGACTGCAATCCATTGTTCTCTATCTACAAGGAGATGCTCCATTTTAAGCTTCCAAAGCTCAATTTTTTTTCCACTAAACTTTTCAATTTCTATCCTTGATGTGCTATCCATTCTAACAATGAATCAATATCTCCAGAGACTCCCACTATAACGGGTATTCCCCTAGATCTAGGACCAAGCCAATCCCTCAACAAAAAAGGTGCCCCTTGTATCCAAATATGGCTATGATAACGATTGTTGGGTTCTTAATACCGATTATAGTAGGTTTGAAATTTGATTCATATAGTTAAACATGTTAGCATATAAATAATGACACACAATAACATCAACACATAACACATAAATTACCTTGGAAACCCCTCTTCTAGGGAAAACCAACAAACTAGTGAAATTTCAGCTCATCTATTAATCAAACACTAAAAACAAATGTTTACAACCGTGAATTTCTAGGCCACAAATCACACTTCATTACAATACACCATAATCATGCTTTATAGCCATTACATATTATTTATGGATGCAATACAATCATTTGCTCATTAATGACAATCCATAACTTCCTGACCACTTTCAGTTATTCTGTTACGATTGAATTAACTGGGTCAACTTCGTTCGGTTGCTCGTTGAGACTTTTTGGTCATTCTTTCAACTTCCCGTTGACCAAGTCATTTGCCTTCGAGCAAACAAATTTTTTCTAGTCAGTCGACCGAACAAAATTTCACCGTCTGACACCTCCAATTCTATTCAACCTATTCCAGTCGAGTATTGACTTTACCAGTTGATCCACATGCAAAGAATATAACATTCCCAACAGAGGGCCTCAGCCTCTATTGGGGATGTCTCCCCAACTATTTTTGTGGATAGAAGAGTTGGTGACTTATTGAGGACAAGGTCTACATGCAAATTGGTTAAGTTGGTCATCGATCAGGTAGGTAGAGATTCTTCTCATTGGATTACAATATATTTTTTTTATTTCTGCTAGTAATCTAATGGTATTTGATTGATACATATATAATTAATAGATTATGTAAACTTTAAATGACCCAATCATGATTTTCAATTTCAATTAGTTTAATTGATTTTCTTGCTTGTCATGGTTTAATGCTCATTTCATAAATGCTTAAATAAACTGAAACTCATAAATGAAAACACATTGAATATTTACACTTTCAAATGCAAAACACAAATTAGAAATAAAACACATTAATTTGACACAATATATTTGGGAAAGGCCCTTGGAAAAACTCCAAAGGGAAAACCAGTAGAGAGAGATGAGCTTTATTAAGCTTCTTAGAAAATGAGTTTACAACAAAAATATCCAGCA
Organism: Larix kaempferi; assembly: GCA_027924585.1. Classification (NCBI taxonomy): domain Eukaryota; kingdom Viridiplantae; phylum Streptophyta; class Pinopsida; order Pinales; family Pinaceae; genus Larix; species Larix kaempferi. The sequence goes on from BSBM01000099.1 coordinate 14,358,204, forward strand.
ATTAAATACATAGTACTTATCTCAAAAATCGCGCCAAAACATCTTGATTTTTGTACCCACTATAAGGTATGGCATGTATGACATGTATGACCTTTACTGCAACATAAAATGCATCAATTATCATGCCTAGTATCCTTCTCAACAAGTACGACTTGTTCAGATTTTAAACAAGCAATAAATAACTTTGAAATATGTGCCTAACTCGCTCCTCAAAATATCTGCAGAGAATACATTGTATATAAAGTGTATGACCTATTGTACGACTTGTCTAACTCAACAATACTGACTGTAATAAATGCTAAAATATTCATTGGGATTCATGCCACCAAATTCTCTTGGTAAGTGCGCCCTCTTTGTTGCTCCTTCTCTCCTCTTTCCTCAACTTTATCTATTACGCTCTCTCTCTCCTCATTAAATGAATAATGAATACATCTTTTTCCCTATATCTCCTTTTTATCTCTTCATTAAATGAAACTACCCTAACTTCCTTGATCTAATGGTTAAGATTAAATATTAGAACAATAAGATCTACGGTTGTGATATAATTGCTCATTATCACAAATTAAGTCACTTTATTCATTTAATAAAGCAAAAAGTTACTTTAACTTTATAAATTTAAAGTTAATGTCTAGAGACCACTTTATGTCCCCCACAAGATAAGACACCAAGCCTGTGTAAAGATATTTTGAGCTATAAACTCAACACTCCCTCTTAGCGAGGAAGGTGAGTTTACAATAAAAAATTAATGGACAGACGAGAAATTTGGTTTGATGTAAATGAAGAAGGTAAAGCGATATGGTATGTGGATCTAGGTCAGGGAAATTGAACTTGGACAACTTACAACCTTATCCTCTAATTCTTTAGAGAAGAACGTGAATTAATTATCTGTGCAGATCCTCCAAATTTAATAAATCACCAATGGTCAGGATGGATGGAAGTGTTTCTTGATAAATTATGTCCATGCAACGACTGGGTCCAGAGAAGGGATAATTTTATCCTTCACTTACAAGCTGACATGTAAGTAGCTGATCAAAACCACATGTGGTTTAAATTTAATCTTAGGCACTTGGGAGGAAGGTACACGCCCCTCAAGCATACTATTTACACCTCTCAGAAGTTTATCAAAAGAAACCAGGATGGTCAGCGGATTGATAGCAAAGTACACACAAGAAATATCCCTCAATTATCAGGTAGAATTTACATTTCAAGGAGATTTTATTTGTGAACCCAATGCAGTTATGTTTGGATCGGATGTTGAACAATGCTTCTCCTATACACGGTATCCATATATATTTCCAAATGAACTCGTTGATTCTGAAGGTGATCCTTTTGACTGCCCCTGCGGTGGTGTTGATCTTGGAGATGGACGTGGTGAAGTTTGCATATGCCTACAAGGATGGGACCCTTACGATTGAAAGGCATGGTGGGCCACCTGATTGGTTCCACATTGTAATTATTAAAGTTATTTATTTGATTCCTATCAAACATATGTCCCCTTTCTAATTTGATTCCTTCACATGGCTCAGATGAATTATTTGACTAAAGGTGTGGTTTGACCCACTTCCAGCAATGCAAATCTCTTTTTTACCGTCTCTTGTCAGTATTGTGCTACCGGGATACCGGTGAAAGTTTGTATAAATATGGGGTCTGGGATCTCATTTTGTCATTCGGAGTTTGTATGTCGAGAGCTCTGCAAGTTTTTCTATCTTCGAGTTGAGGTCTGTGTATCCTCTATTCCCGTGCTTAGTGTGAACTGGCATACAAAAAGAAAATATTTCAAGTGTAATAAGAAATCAGTAGTGTATGCTCTCCCTCTGTGCTTTTGTGCGACCAACTAGGATCAAAAGCTTACTAATATTCTAGTGTGTGAGTCTGTAAATTGGTGATGATCTTCGTTGTCCGAAGACAAACCAATGTCAAGTGTCATTAAAAGAGTTTAGTAAAAATATGCTAGTGTGCCCAGGTATCCTTGGGGTACACTTCAGCCTAGATGATGTTCGAAACATAAATGGCCCTATTACTTTGTGCTTATAAATCTAAGTGTCTGTAATGTGGGAGTGAATTTTAATAAAATATCATATTTTCTAGTGCTTGAAGAGCCGAATCGAGTCCTATGGTGCATTACAAGTTCAACCTATGATATCAATCCAGCAAGAAAGTAAGCCTATTCCAACAATTCTAATCAAGAGATCAATTGCACACCTTAAGAGAAATCATGCATACCAAGTAATCAATTGTTTCAACAATGTAAAATTCACACTTAATTGACACACTTTCATTCAAGTAAACTATGCATTAATATAACAAGTTGGGTAATAGATTATACCTGCTATAAAGTGATGCTTTTATGAGGAAATAGGAAATATGGTTGAATTAATAAAATTAAAGGAAGTGGGAAATGATATGGAAAAGATAGTAAAAAGGGACAATTCTAGCATCCAACAATTGTAATATGTATAACACAGCCATATTTGAACCCAAAATCCGATGGTTCATTTGTGTGAATTTCGACAACAATGTTTCTAAAATCTGACAAAAGTGATTATTTTTAAACATCGGTATAACATCGTCAGATATATGACATACCCAGCCATCTGTAGGTTTTTCGACAAATGACCGTCGAATAACCTACACCAATTTTTTGAACAATACACTCGACTATTTGTCGAATATTTTACATCGTTGATGTCGGAAATGCGACAAGTCTCACGTTGAAAATTTGACAACTCTAACGTTAACATCCGACATCAAGCTCCGTCCGATTTCAAACTACGTGCGTTGTCGAAAGTACAACATCGTTGTCCGAACTATATTTATGCATGTAGGAAATCCAATGACGTTGAATGATTTTTTAAAATAAAATAAAATTTTAGAACTACCTAAAGTTAGTATGTGTTATGTATCAAATTCAACATGTTATTTACCTTGCAAAATATCAGGAATATGCTATAGTTAGAGGAATGTGAAAAAAAATTAAGATCAGATAAATGAATTTGGGAAGATTATGCTATGGACATGGTAACCCAACTTTTGGATCTTAGGGAAGTTGTGGCTATGGAAGCCAAGCTGAGAAATTTTTTATTTTTCTTACAATCTATATATTGCAGATTAGAAATCGTTTTGGGGGGAGTTTTGGAATCTATGCCTCGTATGTGGGTTTCTATGCCTAGTTGTTTCACTTCCATCATGTTATTCGTGTTGTTGAATGTGGTGACTGGAACCATTGTTGTTACTTATGAGGTATATTCCACTCAAAGGCTACATCTTAAGAAAAGGTGGAGGCAAATTACCTACTACAATTACAACATATTGTATAGACAAGCATACATGTACAAAGTATTATACACGTGAAACTATCAAATGAAATTCTTTCTCACATAAATTACCCCTTTTTCTACATGTGTGTTGGGCCAAGAACACACCAGAAAACAAACCAGTTACACTAGATCCAACTTGCAGTGCAAGCTTTTGCAGCATATAAAATGATATATAAGACAAACAAGAAATATGAACAAAGTTGTAAATACACCATTTACTTGTATGCATGCAAAAAAAATATTGTGACTACTACAAAAGCCTCACCTGTAACACTATATGTTGTTGGGCTTGTGCTAAGGCATTCTTCTGGTCTAGTTTTGGCTAACCACTGCTATCAAATGAAAAAGAGATAGTCTCAGTTAGACTGCCATAACTAAGCATGAGAAATAAGAGATGTAGATTCAATAAGGGTTATCATGCCATCATGTATATCTATACCTAGCAGTAGCATGGTGCATAATCAAAGTCTTATCCCCCATTTTAAGCCCATCAAGGGAAGCACATGCACTAATTGTCACAGTTGGATCCTATAACATTGACAAATGCAATTAGCTTGCGTCTTGAACATAACATGAAGTTAAAATGATGCCTTCGGGATCATTAAAATAGGATTATAAAAAAAATAGTTATTCATGTACAAAAATATCAGCACATAGACAAAACATACCTGATCAACCCAAAATCCATATCCCTTCGAATTACCTGTATTTCTATATTTAACAAGATCAAATCCATGAAGAGGCCTAACAAAATAAACAAAATACCATATTTACTATGAAGACAAGATATACAAGTCCAAAAGAAAAAAAGTAGGTAACAAGGTGCTAGATAATATCCTTCTTTGGTTATTTCCTTCTATTGAAATAAGAATATAGAATGCAATAAATTTAATATTAAATACAAAAGCATATAAAGAAATCAATATATATTACAAACCCAACATCCCAATGATACGATAATCAAATAGTAATTTATATCAAAGAACCGCCCTTGAAGTAACATGTGACTTGGAAGACTTGCTTATTGTTCGAACGCAATGATTGGGCCTATTGACCTTTTGACTAAACGATTTTCCTCCAAATTATTGAAATATTTCCTACCAGATTCTAGTACAGCATGACTTTAACATTATACATTCCATACACATCTTAATTTCTTCTATTAATTGTGTACATACATAATTACAAATAGATATTTCCTCTATGTATATAATTTTTAGACTATACAAAATTTATAACAAGAAATCCTAAGCTCAATCCTCTAGTGGCTAAAAATATATTGTCCAACTTGTTACAAGTTACAACTACTGCAGGCTCCTAATATTCAAAAGGGGGGAGTATGAAAAGGCTTAGGCACACTGACTATAATAAACTGAGTGTATCAACCTTGTCAATTACATCTAGAGATTTTATTCTATCAATGTCAAAATATATAGCAGGAAGAGTGGGGGTGTGATGCCTCCTCATTCCATTTAAATCAATTTTTCTTTTGCTATTGTGAGTGGATATTGCTCTTGCTTATCCTATTGAAATATTGGTTGGTACATCTTGGCTTAAATATATCAAATTCCTTAATTTTGTTGATTCTTGGGGTCAAATTCCATTTGTTCACATCTTGGAGCATATTTTTGTCTTCTTGCGAGAGTTCAGGTGCTATAACATGTCCATTGGATGTTGTAATTGATTTATCAGAAGCTTCGTAGAAAGGTTTGATTTTGTTTGTACTGAGAACAAATAGGTGACTTGCAAGTGCTTAACATATGCATATGAAATAACAGTTACATTCTACACAGGTAAGCATGTGACTTTGCAAAAGAAAGGATAAATGCATGATGTTAAGAAAATGCATGTGAAAAGTCAATAAAAAGAAATATTTAAGGTCGTGTATCATCATAACTTGAATTCTACCAAGAATAAATTTAACTCTACATCCAGGAGATGTCAAAAAAAGAAAACCTTCAGTCATTGCATTTGTTAGTACTGGAATTGTACCCTAGACTTTACCTTTTCTTTTCATTTTGTTTTCTTTTGAAGCCCTTAAATGTTTGATTTGAGTCTTAAAAAGTGTATTTGATTCCATATTACCTCATACCCCTTAGGTTGGGTTTAATGTGTTTCTTTTTATTAATGAGTTTAGCTTGGCTCTTATATTTTAAGTAATCTCTTCTAATGATCTAATATCATTAAATTTTTCATGTCTTTGAACTTTATTTTATGAGAGTTGTCCAAAGTTTGATGAATTTTTCAAACTTCCTGCATTCTGACAACGAATTGTAAAGATGTTGTATATGTTACGCTGTCGGAATGCCTTTAACTGGTGAAATTTTAAATTTGGTGGTTAATCAAGCAATAAGGTGATTTAATGATGTTTGGGAGCAGGGTTTATATTCATGAAATGTTCAAAATACCTGACCGCATTATGAATTGACATGACATCACTTAGTTTGAAACATCATGAATTGGTGTGCCCAAGATTTCTCACCTACCAAAGTTCGGGCAAAATTGTTTGAATTTACATGCATATTTTCATGCCATATGGAGCTAACCTTTTATTGAAGTTTGTGTTGGTTTACAGATCATGAACATGTCTTTTTCCACTCATCAGTCACAGACGTGAAGAAAACAGGGTGGTTTTCTTTCTTTGAAAAGATCAGAAGATACAATGTAAAGGTTACATAATAGTTTGCTCGTTGGTTTACAGGCTCACAGGGCATGAAGGTTTGTATTAGAACACTGAAGGGAAAATCCCATCCTTCATACTTATTGCCTAGAGTCCTCAAACAAGTTTCAAAGCACACAACTCCATCAAGAACTGAAGGCGGGGAGCTACCAAGTCAAAGTGTAACTCCGTTTTTCTCGGTTTTAGTCACTGGCATTGGGCACATATTACGAGGATATGGAAGTGAATTTCATAAAACCCAAAGAGGTTTTTGTCAATAACGAAATAACAATATCATTCACACAAACCTCCCTAATTTTTGCAACAGGTGTCATGGTTTGAAAGATTCAAATGGATATTTACGACCTATTTTTCCAGGTTTAAACATTTAATGATTTCTTGTTTTAGTCATTATCGTTGGGAGCATTTTACAATCAATTGAAGAGGAATATTTAAAAAAAAAGAGGCTTTTTTTCATCACAGAACTATTCACAAAAGCCTCTCTCGGAATTTAAACAGTTGTCATGGTTTAACAGATACATGTGGTTATTTTAGGCCATTTTTTCCAGAAATTCGGCAAATTTCCCTCAGAATCCTGTTTTGCTATTTTGGGCATATTCGACCCTAGTGTTTTGGATCTAGAAACTGTCTTCAGATCTCTAATTAGTTATAAATGTAATGAATCAAACGGTAGAGGGGTTGGTGATTGAGACGGTCGAGAGAGTGAATTTTTGGCTCTGCAACAAAGTGACTTTGGGCTACTGTAAGCATGATTTCGAGACCATTTTAAGGATGACTTATCTATATATGAGCCAGCTTAACTTTTAATAAATTGTAAATGCATGCCAATGTGTTTGGTCTATTTTTGTTTGTGAATTCATGTGTGATGAATTTTTTTTCATTCATGCCCATATTCAGTCAATGTATTAACATATTCTTTACTCAGAAAGTATTTCTGTTTAAAATGCTCTAAAAACCTAGTATATGAATACAATTTGTATCTTATATATCTGATGTTAGCTTGGTTCAGGTTGTACACATACTTCATCTTTTCTGGTATTTTTAATTATTTTATCCTAGATCTGAAGTTTGCTATAGTATTCCTGTCATATTTATTGGACTCTTGACCCATCCATAGTATTCCAAACCTAAAACCAAATACATATAATCTTTAAATTACAGATTCCAACTTTGAGATTCCTGGGCTTTGTACCTTTGTAGTCTAGTACAAACTCCAGTATAAACAACATTGATCATCAATTCTACCATTCTCGGTTTCTTTTCTGCTTCACAGATCTGTGCAGGGGTTACTTTCTTGTTCACCATGCATAACCCAACTTTTGTAAACTAACTTATTACCGTGGAATCTACAATCTAGATCCAATATTTTAACTCTCAAATCACTCCATGTTTTCTCAGTAATATATCTTAATGTTAAAATATTTTTAACCATATTTTATCTTGTTCCATACAAATTTCAAATACATTGATTACATAGCAGTTAAAACTTAATACCAATATGACAAAGTTGTCTTCCACATACCATGATTTATGTCCCATTTTGCAAAAAAAATATTAAGAGGCCCTTGTAGCAAATAAATTTGACATACCTTACCCATATTATAGATCATTCAATCATCGGATTCATAGAATCCATGCGTGCAATAGCACGACTATGTTTGAGGAATTCATTGAAATCAATTTTTTATTCCATGATCTTCTTTTGTAATTCCTCTGCCTTTTCTTGTTTCATCTATTAACCATCAATTTTTTTTGTTTAATCCATATCACTTCAGTAATTCCTACAAAATAATTAATGCAAAACAAAAAGTAGGATAGATCAACTCACAACTTGCTACTCCTTTTCAACAAATGAAATAACATCTCCCATTACTAAGATTCGACTAGCCACACGATCAAGTAGAAAGGTTCAAGGTCTTACATGTGTTCTCCTTGTGCAAAAAATTTGATGGCTTTAACTGATACCTGTACCAAAAAATAAGCCCGCAATCAACTTCAACAAATATGCAGTTTAACTTGTTGCACTTGGAAATATCCATGCTTTCACAAAGAAAGAAAAAATGAAAATGACTTGGAATTATATGTGCTAATTCATGACATAATAGTCAAAGACCAAAAATTGGTGCAGGAATTTTCTTAGAAAATAATTCTTTGTTGTGCCTTCTGCCGCATCCTGTGTTGTTAAGGATGGTAGTCTAGGAAGAAAGACTAGTGAAATCTTCAAAAAGTGTTCATAAAATAAGTACTAAACAAGTTTCCACTTTGAATGTGATGCATCAAAGTAGGAAAATAAAAGTATCCTATTTTATTGAACTTGGCTATGCACGTTCCATCAAAACCCTATTTTAGAATTCACCCAATGATATATAGTTTATTAAAGTTGAAAAGTTATACAATATCATTTTCATGCCTTCTGCCATCCCAGTGGGACCTCTATGGGGAGACTAATTACTTGTATTTGTTTTTGAGTAGGCATAGAACTAGAAAAAACTATATTCTGCTAACAACTTAATTCTAAGAAACACATTTTGAATTGAAACTACACAAACATATAATTTCACAATCCTCAACTTGAATCGTTCCTTGTTATCAATTATCTCAACAAAGATACAAATTGGCATTTTGTGTTGTTTTTTAAGTTTTTAATCAATATTGTAATGTTCCCTATGTGTGTGTGGATTACCATCAACGTATTCATAATCCTTTGATTTTCCCAATGAATTCAAGAACACTATACTTAGACATGGAATATTTGAATCATGTCAATCCACCATAATCATTGTGAATTTATGTAGGTCAACAAAAAGGCATTAATGTAACCTGGGAGCACACACACCTAACATGATATATAAGAATAAGTAATGTTCCTTTGTCATAATCATAAAATAAATTCAGTAGTTATTTAAATACAATGAGGGCACTATCAGAGGACTATAAATTCTTAGTCCCTGGCCTCTATTGATTTTCTTCCAAAAATATAGAGCTTACAATTATTTTTACTAAGAATAAAGAATGTGAGTAGAGAAAAATAATGGAATCAACATGATCGATCCTTCCAACATAATGTAAAAATATTATTACAAAGAGAGGAGGATTGACTCTCTCTCAAAATTCCAATAGGCTGATAGTGTCAAACCTACCAACAAGTTAGTTGGATATGTTTCATAGTTTGGTTGTAATCTAACAAATAAAATTGGAAAGCTATCACTCAATCAAGTGACAATGACACCCTTAGGGAAGAAACGAGGAAGGGAAAGTGGGTTGATGTTGGTGACTTACAAAGACTTTGTTTGCAGGAAAGAAGTTTAGTTTCGAGTTGAAATCTAGACTCTTATGTCAAATTGTGCTTAGATGCAAACTATCTACTAAACACTCCTACTTAAGCATGCATTTATTGGTAAGTACATGTAATCCTTTTGAATTGGTGTTTTAGGAGTAGTCTTGGAAACAACATTACATGGCCAACATCGTCCACCACGCATGCACAAATATTGTTGCTTGGGTATGAGCATAACCATGGTAACTTGTTAGTACATGGTATAATCATTAGGATTCTAAATGGTGCTTAAAGATTTCCCTCCTATGGTATGTTGCTACTAGTTGTACTTATGATTATCATTCGCCTAATTTATTATATCCATGAGACTAAAAATTAGTCCAAAGAAGTATCAGAGTAAAAATATCTACCGACACCCTTTATGATTTACAAATCTGAAGGCCGAAATCTTTTCAAGCAACCTTTTCTCTCATAAAGTGTTGCTAATTGTCTATGTTTTTTTGCATCAAGATGCCTTCAATTTTAGTATATATCAATTTGTTGCGACCTCAATGGAGAAGGAAATACTAGGAGGATAACTATCTCAATGTTGCATATCTTCTCTTACACGGACTGCACCATATATGCATGAGGGGTCGCATAGCCCTCTGATTTGTTAATATTGTTCCCTAATTTTCTTGGAGGGTGTTGGTCCTCTATTTTGCCACTCAGTGTACTGTTTTCTAGCATTTAAAATCTTAATGGATCCAATAATAACCAGTTTTATGTGTCTTTTTGGAGGTCAATACTGCTAAAGCTATGGTAAGTGATTTTAATTAATTGTTTGTTGTATTTTCTTGTTTTATACATATGTTTTGGGTTTTAGGTTTCATTAAATCATATGCTAATAATAAGATTGGTTTCTCTTCCATACAGGGTTCGTTTGGTTGCTTGGCCCAGCATTCAAAGGAGGAGATCGGGGATTCGATCTACACTAAGGGCGTTTTTCCTGGATCCATATCATCCTTCAGATGCTTTTGAGGATTATTCCACTGTTGTTTTAGGCATGATCTTTGATCAAGGGTTGTTGTTATTTTCTCCTTAACGATATGTGTATATTCTGAGATCTGAGATTCCATTTTTGGCTCAGAATTACTGAGATATCTGAAGGTTGTTATTCATATCGACCCTTGCTTCCAGGGCGATTTCACTCTGTATAATTCATTATAAAAGCAACTGTGGAAACCCTAAGGAGGAGGATTTGTACAAACTCCATTTGGTTAATACGATTCAGTGTGTGATTTCATCAAACCTGTGATTTAAGTGTGTGAGGCGTTGAGGGCAGGGCCCACCTTCAACACCAGATCGTGATATTCCAGTAGTGTGTGGTTTGCAGTAGCAGATTGGCGTTTTTTTATCATTTCACATTTCTTTTCTGAATATAAATGTTTTGTTCATCACTGATTGCAATAGAAGGCGTGCCTGTTCTTATTAGTTAATAGCTTTTACAGTTGAAGACAATGGATTGAGTTTGTTAATAATTTGAATTGAAGACTTCCTCTGGTTTTTAGGGTGAATTGTTATTTAAAAGCCTAGGGTATACAAAATCGCATGATCAATTTGATGTAGGTTACGGTAGATTTAATTTTATGAATGATTACGAATGGATTGAGCGTGATATTTCCATTTTGCCAGTATACAGTGTTATAATAGCTATAGGAATGGCTTTGAGCTTGTTTTATTCGCAGAACTGTAAAATGAATTCAGAAATGGTTTAAATCTTTCCTTTAATTTCCAGTGTGTGGCGTTGGTACATGAATCATGAGTTTGACTTCAGATATTAAACCCTTTGTGTTGTAGCACGAGAGTAGCTTATAAACAGTCTGTCCTTGTACCGTCGAGTTGCAATATCTGAGCATCATTTGCAAATGAGTTGAGGGTTTGAAGACTGTAATTATAAAGCAATTAAAGCTTATCTCTTTTTGGGTGAAGAATTGAATAAAAATTGAAGTTGTGTTTGAGTGAGTTTTGGGAAGAAGTCTGTAACCTTGAATCAATTTCATAAACCAAAACCAATGAATGTCTATTACACAGTTTAACATATATTGATAAGCAGAGTCTGAAGAGTTTTAGTATTCTATTATGTGCATTTGTATGCACAAATCATAAACAGAGTACATTGGAATTTCATTAAACAGTCAACCTCTCTTTTGAAAAACTGTGTGTATTGACAACATTAAGCTAAAAGGCCATAGGAAATATTTGTGTGGATTTTAGATTTGGAGTTCAATTAGGAAACAAAGCCAGTTAAGTGTATGCATTTAGCTGATAACAGGTTGATTATTTTTATGGATTATAGCTGCAATAACTTAGATCGTTGTAGAGATTATTAGTGGCTTTAAAGATTGATGTAGCCTAAGATTGTGTTTATTTCTCTAGCAGGTTGTTTTTGTTTTTAAAATCATAGAATTGTAATTTGGAAATTCTTTATTGATCATTTAGGGTTAGCTTCAATTTTGTTGTAAGTAGATTAGGGTTTCTTGAGGAATGAGCATTAAGATTACTTTACCTGCACATATAGTGTAGCAACTCAAAGTCTACGATTCTCCGGTTGATAATTAAATTGAGGTGAATTAAATATCAATAATTTTAACCAACATTTTGGCGCCGTTGCCGGGGAGTTGCTCCAAGGTAAGCTGGTATTTTGCTCATTTTTTGATTGATTGAGAAGTTCAGGTAGATAGGATCTTTTTACAATACACAACAAGGTGGAGGGGAAACATTAAGACGCAAAGACGGATTCACTTCGGGATTCCCATGGTGTAACAGTCTGCCGCAGCCACTTTAGTGGGTTACCCCAAATTTTTGTTGTGTCCTGCTGGTAAGTGTGATTGTTTTTCTTCACAAGTTTGACTTATTACAAGAAGTATGTTTATCTTTCTTGTAAAAAGTGTTTACAAGTGTGGTTATCCTTTTGTAAGTGAGGTGTGTTTAATTCCAGAAATCTAATTTTACAGCAATTTTAGGTGTGACTAGTTGTGGCAGATTGGAGGAGGAGGATTGGTAAGGCAAACTTGCGCATTTCATAACAAGTTCCTTCAAACCCAACTGTGGCACAGGTATTTCAATTTATTTTGATTAAAAGTTTTGTTATTTTTAGAAATTGTTTTGATGAGACCTAGAGATAGTAAGGGTAGATTCATCAAGGTTCATTCTGATCTTTTTGGAAACAACAAAACCCCCCCCTTCACTAACCCTAGGGATAGGGATACCGGCAACGAAACTGAAAAAAACAACATTCAGAATTCAGCTGAGGTTATATTCAGTGAACAGTTACTTTCAGAAGAAATTCCACAGATCCAACAAGCTTCACCTTTAAAGGAAGATCCTAATTTGGTTGACACAGTGAACATAGAAAAAGTGAACTTCCTTCTTGAACATAACCAGAATCCGGTGGTTTCTCAATTAGAATCCACTACAGATTTACCTTTCAATTTTCAAACTTGGCCTAGGCCAGACCATTGGGATTTTATTCTATCCCCAAGAAGAGACAGGTTAGGTGTCAACTGGTTTAGAAACCCTCTTGTCATGAGTGATCAGGAAACTGGACACCAGATGGAAGGTGAAGGAGAACATGAGGGACGAACTAAAACAACTTTTGGCTTCCCCATTCTGGATCTTACACGGGATGTCAGTATGAAAAATATCCCAGCATCTTCATTACCTACCTTCTATGGGAAAAGCACTGAAGATCCGGATACCTTTTTATTTGAGTTTGACATCTTATGTAGGAGTTATAATTATCTACAGGATGCTCAAAAGTTAAAACTATTTCCAGCCACCCTTAAGGATTCTGCACTTAGATGGTTTATGAGCTTGGGGGAATCCACCATCCGAACTTGGGAACAAATGAAGAGTGCTTTCCTCAGAAAATACCGAGACTACTGTGGGCCTCGAGACTCCCAAAATGATATCTTTAAAATGCAACAGCATGAAGAAGAGAGTCTGGAGGACTTCTTAGAACGATTCTGCTTTGTATTGCAGAAGTCTAAGTATAATACCTTACAGGAGGATGCAGTCAGAACTCTTTTTCTAAAAGGAATCCTGGATGAATATGTGGAAATCCTCAACTTGATGGCATCAGGTGATGTATCTCATAAATCCTTTGAGGAGATTACTGAACTATGCAGAAAGTATTCAAGGAGTAGAGCCAAGGCAGGAAAAAGCACAAGGGAAGGCCCTTCCCGTATTTCTAGAACAACAGGAACTAGTGGGGTCACAAGAGTTGAATTGGGAAACCTGTTAGAAAATTTCAAAACTGACATTTTAGGCACCTTAAGCTCCCAATTTGATGCATTGAAGACAAAGAAACGGCAAGAGGAGGAGGACATAGCAGCATTACACATATTCTGCCCCAAATGCAGAAAAAGACACCCTTTGAAAGAGTGCCCTCTAAATACCATTTCAATCTGTGCTCTTTGCTCTGCTCAACACCCAACTGACAATTGCCCTTCTTTACCAGAACTACAAGCTTTTTACAAGCTTAATGCTGAACCTACCGATGCATCAAGAAGGCCTTGGCAGCCTAGACCTCAAAACATGTACCCAGAGCCTGTTTTCCAGAACCCTGCATATTATTATCCCATGCAGCAATCTCAGCAGCCATGGAGTCCACAAATGTGGCAGAATTGGCCCTCTCAACCTACTCAAACCCAGCCTTGGCAGCAAGGCTGGCGGGGACAGTCATATGGAGGACCACAAGGACAACCCTATGGAGGAACACAATCAGCCACCCCTCCTAGTTACTGTCCAATGCCACCAAATATACAACAGCTATTACCAGGCTTTACACCACCTGCCCTTCCTCCTATACCCCCAGTTCCACAACAATATCAGAATCCCAATCCACCTCGACCCACGTTGTTGCCAGCCCAACCTATTCCAAACCCTAATAACCGACCTCCCCAGCCTCTTAATAATGCTGAAATTCAAATGGCTCCAACTTATGTAATTCATTCAGCTCCTTTACAGGAAATACAATTAAGGTCTGGGAAAACATTAAATAAAACCCCTCCAGCAGTGATTATTCATGAAGAGACTGGAGAAGAAAGTGATGAAAAAGAGATTACATAGGAAGAAGAAGTGCAGATTGCCTCAGAAAATACTCAAGCACTGGGGACTCATTTCCAACCACCTGCTCATCCACAGGTAAATAACCCCCCTTACCCAGAAAGGTTATTAATAGAGAAGCCTGTGATGCGTCCACAGTTTGATTTGGAAAGTGAGTTGAGAAATGTTTGCATCAAAATTCCATTACTTCAGGCTATTAGAGATGTTCCTATTTATGCAAAATTGGTAAGGGAACTGTGCTTAGAGAAACCTGGTCGGAAACAGAAAGACCCACCCAAGATAAATGTTTTAGGCCAGCTGTCTAATTATATTTCAGACTGCCCCTTACCCCCAAAATTTGCAAATCCTGGGAATCCAGTGGTGACCATTTACATCAATGAGGTTCCAATAGGAAACACTCTAGTTGACCTGGGGGCTGCCATTAATGTCATGTCTATGACCACCATGCAGAGACTTCAGTTGCATAATCTCCTCAGATCTACTCCTACTATTTTGGAGTTGGCTAATAGGAGCACAGTCAAACCTGTGGGGGCCTTAGATGACATTACTGTCACAATAGCTTCTTGGGAGTATCCAGTGGATTTTCTGGTACTCCAAACCAAACACCCAATGGGGGAACATCCTGTTATATTAGGCAGGCCTTGGTTAGCCACTGCCAATGCCTTTATAGGATGCAGAGAAGGTATTTTAACTATATCAAATGGCACTTCTCTACAAAACCTAATTATTTATCCTCCAGCACAGCCTGTATCGGAAAACATGTTATGGTTAGAGAATCCTTATGGGGATGAGGATGTGGGACAACCCTTACTGTCCATCAGTCAAACTAGGGGGCTGGAACACCAGACTGAGGATGATATCCTAGATCAATTTATTTCAGCCACCACCAGTATTGAGTACCCTCAGTCCTTCTCTGACTTAGACAATGTTTTCACAGAAGATTTTCAGGAACACTATTACCCTTCAGCCACCTCATCATCAGTAGTTTTATTCATAGATGAGAAGGTTGAAGCTGCAACTATACCAATGGAGATTAGTCCAGGGAGATCTTTGTTTATTAATGGGAATCTGTCTCAAAGCCAGCAAAATCAGGTAGTTAATTTACTCAAAGCACAGTCTGGGGCATTTGCTTGGGTTTATACAGACATGAAAGGCATTCACCCTGACACATGCATGCATCACATCTATACGCAGGAAAATATTAGACCAGTAAGGCAGCCACAGAGAAGAATGAATCCTGCGCTTAAAGACATTGTGAAGGAGGAATTACAAAAATTGTTGGATGCAGATTTCATCTATCCCATTTCAGATAGAAAATGGGTATCTCCGTTGGTGATTGTTCCAAAGAAGGGAGGTAAGTGGAGAATATGTGTTGATTTTCGTGAGTTAAATAAAGCAACTCTCAGAGATTACTTCCCTCTTCCTTTCATAGACCAGGTTTTAGATACATTGTCTGGAAAGAAATATTTTTCTTTTCTGGATGGATACAGTGGATATAACCAGATAAGAATAGCCCCAGAGGATCAAGAAAAAACCACTTTTACCTGCCCATGGGGAACTTATGCTTACAAAGTGCTTCCATTTGGACTGTGTAACGCTCCTGCCACTTTCCAGAGGGCAGTGTTAGGCATTTTGGCTGATTTGGTCCATGACTGTGTGGAAATATATATGGATGATTTTACAGTCTACGGTAATGATTTCAAGGAAGCCTTGGATAATCTGGAGAAAGTTATAATTAGGTGCCAAGAAACAAATCTTGCTTTAAGCCATGAAAAGTGTAAGATGATGTTAACTGAGGGTATTGTTTTAGGGCACCATGTTTCATCAGAAGGAATTAAGGTTGACCCAGCAAAAATTGAAATCATTACTAGTCTATCTTCACCAACTACACAAAAAGAAGTCAGAAGTTTTCTGGGACACGCAGGGTACTATCGTAGGTTTATTGCTAATTTTACAAAGATAGCAGCCCCACTGTTCAAATTGTTGGCCAAAGACAGTGGTTTCGATTGGGATCAACACTGTCAGACAGCCTTTGACACATTAAAGTCAGAATTGTCTTCAACACCAGTTCTGCGGGGGCCAAATTGGTCTTTGCCCTTCCATATACAAACTGATGCTTCAGAAACTGCCTTGGGGGGAGTGCTCGGACAGAAAGAGAATCATTCCTCCTATGCTATTTATTTCATCAGTAAAAATTTAACACCTGCAGAACTGAACTATACAGTGACTGAGAAAGAGTTTCTAGCAGTAGTTCATGCCATCAATAAATTTCGGCATTATATTACAGGTTACGAGGTATTTGTTCATACCGATCATTCTGCTATTAAATTTTTAATGAATAAGCCAATCACTAGTGGCAGAATTACTAGATGGTTACTTTTGCTACAGGAATTTAACATTACCATAGTTGACAAACCAGGGAAGGAAAATCTGGTTGCAGATTTCCTCTCCAGATTGACTCATGCTGATAATAATGTTCCTGTCGATGATACATTTCCTGACGAACACTTGTTTGCTGTTTCTATTAAAACACCCTGGTTTGCAGATGTAGCCAACTATTTGGTTACAGGGAAACTACCTGCTCATTTGTCATCTTATGAAAAACGAAGAATTATACAGCAAAGTGCTAATTATTCATGGGTAGGTAATGATCTCTTTCGAACCGGTCCAGATCTGATTATCAGGAGGTGTGTGAGGGAGGATGAGATGTGTGACATCCTTCAAGCCTGTCATGATGGACCCTGTGGAGGCCATTTTTCAGACAAGTGGACAGCATATAAGGTGTTACATCAAGGGTATTACTGGCCTACCCTTTTCAAAGATGCTGAGAAGTATGTACAGGGCTGTGACAACTGTCAAAGAATGGGGAGACCCACTGCTGCTGATCAAATGCCTTTACAAGCCCAGGTACAAATTGAACCTTTTGAAAAATGGGGATTGGATTTTGTTGGCCCAATCTCACCAATGTCAAGAAAAAAGAGATATATTTTAGTATGCACTGACTATGTGACTAAGTGGGTTGAGGCAAAAGCTCTATTGAGGGCCACTGAGAAATCAGTCATAGAATTTATTTACGAAGAGATTTTTACTCGTTTTGGTATTCCTCGTGAAATTGTGACTGACAATGGAGCACAGTTTGTCTCTAAATCAATGAAAGCACTTACAGAACAATATGGAATTAAGCACTATAAATCTTCTCCTTACCACCCCCAAGCAAATGGTCAGGTGGAATCAACCAATAAAGTGCTAGAATCCATTTTAACTAAGACTGTGCAGCTACATCATAAGGACTGGGAAGACAGGCTACCTGAGGCATTGTGGGCTTACAGAACTACGTGGAGAAATACCACAGGGTATACCCCATATCAACTTGTTTATGGTAAACAGGTCCTGCTTCCTATAGAATTTCAGGTGAAAACTTTTCGTACTGCTGCACAACTGAGCCTGAATTTAGATGAAGCCCAGGAGCAGAGGCTGATGCAATTAAATGAACTTGATGAAATTAGACAAGATGCTGTCCAACAAACTGTGTTGATACAGAATCAGCGGACTAAGTGGCATGATAAATTTTTGAAGAAGAAGACTTTTGAAGAAGGTGATTGGGCTCTGTTATTTGACTCACGATTCAAACATTTCAAAGGTAAGCTTACCACTAGATGGATGGGGCCATATGAAATTGTGACTGTTTTTGATAATGGTTCTGTCAAAATAAAAACAATAGATGACGAACAAACTGCCTTTGTAGTGAATGGACATCGGTTAAAGGTATATCATAAACCTCTCTCTAAGCAAGAGTTCATCCATAACATGAGTCAGCAGTCTGAACTAGAACTGGTAGGTGAGGAAAAGACTTCTTCATCTCCTACTCTCTCTCAGTAATCTTCAATGGAATTGTTTTTTGTACATATGTACAGGGATTTGTTTTTTTCTCTTTTCGAAAGGGTGCAGATATTCTTTTTAGTAAGACTCAAAATGTTTTGAAACCTAAGGGAGGTGTTTTATCACTACTCTATTTTTCTGATTATTTTTGCAAAACATCTTTAAGGACTATAAATTTGGGTCAATTTCTGAGTTTCACTGATTTATTGGAATGTCTGCATTTGTGTGTCAGATTTTTCAGAACCGTTTTGGCTATTCATAAGAGTACTTGCCCACCAGGCATTGCCTACATTAATGCTTTAAGCTTCCCAAATATTTTCTGCTTATGAACCTATGGGCTGCTAGGATCATTTGATTTGGTTTCACACTAGATAAAGAGTGGGAATTGATGTTAGTTACAGCTATGGGCATGAAGTTATTCTTGAGATAGGCATCATGTTAAAAAGGTGTTCAAGATCGGGCAGTTTGGGGGTTATTATCTCTTGGCTGTTATAATATTAAACACATATATATATACTGTCTTTAGCCACTTTATGACTTTCACTTTCTACAGTTACGAAGGTTAGTTGTTCATATGGGCAAATCTTTACAGGCATATACAAAGAATACTCTTCCAATTCTGGTACCATCCCACTCCTAGATGGTTTTCAGAGCAGCTCCCCCACTCATCTATGCTTGAGCAAATCATAAATTTTATCTTTAAGATGAAATTGGGACAAGAGCCTCTGATAGAAAAAGGGTGTAAGAGGTTAACCCACCGGGATACTGAACAGGTCTGCTGGCAGCGGGTACCGACCTGTGGTATGAACAGGCAAACCCATCAGGGTTCTGAACAGGCCTGTTGGCAATGGGGCATCTGTCTGGGGAAGAAGCTTCTTAAGATGTTATAGTTACCCCACCGGAGTACTGACCAGGCTTGCTGGCAGTGGGTTCTGACTTTAATATCTTCTTTAACAGCCTCATCTATACTTGTCTATATGAACAACGTACCTATGTGAAGGTAAAAGAGAATCCATGAGGATGGTTAATTAAAATTTATTAAATTCATTAAAAAATAAAGTGATAGCCAGTTGATAATCATCTCCAACTGTTCTGCATTTTGGGTTACCTGATTCTAAAAAAGAAGGTTTATGTTTGATGCCTAAAACATAGCTGAGAAATGTAGTACTATTTGTTCTACTACTCAAATTATCCTGTGTGAAGCTGAGTCAAAATGGACCAGTTCCCCATTAGCTTCTGCTGCTATTTTCCTTGTCCTGGTGGAAAAAGTTCTGCATGAATAACAAGGATGAAGTCTGAATTTTTGAATGTTTAAGTTATGAGTGATTGATGAAGCTTGCATTTCTGATTATTGAGTTATGAGTGATTGATGAAGCTTGCATTTCTGATTATTGAGTTATGAGTGATTGATTGAAGTCTGCATTTTTTATTGTTATTTGTATTTTCAATAAAAAATGGCTTCATAGCAAAATTGAGTTTCCTGTGTGGTTAGATAGAGCAGCAACCTTACAATAAGGAAATCATGCCATAAAAAAAACTGTTGAGGGTCCAACGAATCTTTTAATCCAGTCTATTTGCTTATGAACTCATCCAAGTGATGTTTATTGGAGAGATTAATGGTTTTACATTACTATTCATAGCCTAGCAGCTGCTCCAGATGCTGGTACTTACTTTTACACTGGTAAATTGTTGTACATCGTTATCAGCCTAAAAGCACTGCTGTATTTGTTAAAGTGCCGGATTGAGTGCCGGAAGGAGTGCTGGAAGTTATCTTGGGGAAATTGGCATGTATATGGTAATGGACATTGATGGAAGTAAGGAAAGGCGTACGATTGGCTAAATCTTAATTATTAATAAGGATTATAATTAAATATTTTTGCCATTATATGAAATTCGATGAGCTATGAAATACCTTAAATACCTTTGATAATAGTTCATCCTCTATTATTGTTGGCAACCTTTGATAAAACAAATTATAATCTTGTTTTATTATAATCAGGGTTCTTACGTGTTATAAGATGCAGATTAGCTTAAACGTGTTACATCGTGGTAATCATTCCCTGCGACGTGGGCAGTATGTGCCACCGATTGTAATGATTTTCACTTGTCACATTACCTTTACTTCCTATAATTGTTATTTTTACCATGTTCATTCGGGTTTTTTTTTCACAGTCCCTATCGTTACCATTGTCATTGCTTGCGAATTGCCTGTCCGAATCCTCTGCTAATTCCCTGTTAATTCGCCATCTTCGTGTCTCCACCATGCTCAACCGGCATGAACCTTCTGCGTATGAGCAGTTATTAGCCATCCCTGAGTTCGTTGCATGCAAGGATATGTTTACCCGGGCTGGATGGCATGCATTTTTAACCAATTTACAGGGCCACGATGACGCTGTCTCTCTACAATTCGCCCCGAGTTGCGACGGGCATACCGCTAGAGTGGGGGCTCTGGAATTTGCAGTGACAGAGGAGTCCATTTCAGTTGCCACGGGACTTCCACGCACCGGTGATAGATGGTTTAAAAACTTTCGGTTGCCACGAAAAGAATATGACTGTGTTTTCAAACCAGAATATTTGGCTGTGAAAGGTGAGAAGGGTTTCTCCAAGCTGTGGGTCAGAGAAGAATTTCATAATTCCTTGATGATTATCACCAAGCTAATTACTTGTGAAGGTCGATTCTCCACCTACAAAGCCTGTCATTTTCACCTTCTAGCTCACTTTGAGTTTGGTAAGCTTCTGAACTTCCCATTTTATTTTTGGAAAAGTTTGAGTAAGATGGCTTCGCAAGTGAGGAAGAACTTAGAGCATCCAACTCATAGTCTTTACCATCACGGGCTTATTAAAATGCTCGTTTTAGCTGAGTTAAAGAAGCAAGGTCGGGGATGGGAACAGTTTGTGTATAAACTCTCTAACCCTTATCTTCAGTCACCCTTGAGGAATGAATCAAGTGAACCTGGTATGCCTGATCTAATGAAGAAAGCTTCCTCCACAAACAATTCAGTTCCTCAAGATGATTGCCCTCAGGAACCCGCTGTTAATAGCTGCAAGAAAACTGCTCCATCATATGCTAAGAAGTCCCCAATCTTTAAAAGGCAGTGTGTTAGCTCTCGGTCTGGGGGGGATAAGGAGCAGGAAAATTTGCTTGTTTTGCCAAATAGACGTTTTACTCGCAGCATGGCCGCTAAAGAGGGGAGAAAGGGATCTAAGGGTAAAGAACCTGTTCAAGTTGAGTTGTCATCATCCGATGCTTCCTCTACCCATGCTAACTCCGATTCTCCTGGTTCTCCTCATTATTCTGCATCGTTGAGTCCTGTCAGTGAACCCTTGCTGCCAGTATCCCCTGCAAAATCGAGTCTGAAATCTACCAAAGGATCTCCTTCAAAGTCAAGCTTGAAATCTGTCAAAATGTCCTCTTCCAAATCAAGTTTAAAATCTGTCAGGGCATCACTTTCTAGATCTGGTTCAGAGGCTTCAGCACAGGGGATTGACTATTTTAGACAAAAGAATATCCAATTGAAAAAGAAGCTGCAAGAATATGTGAGATTGGATCGGGTTGTCAAACAAGAAAATGCCATTTTAAAGGCTAGAATAGTGTCCTTGCAAACCCTGGTTGATGAAGTTAAAGGGACAAATCTCAGCCTTCGAAAACAGTTAAAGAAGAAGGACAAACAATTTGAACAGTTGGTTAGCATACAGCAACACTCTGCCCCCTCTCCTCCTCAGGTGCAAGTCCTGTTTAACACCTCAGCTTCAGTCTCTGGAGTTGGTTCCAAGGATTGACAATCCACTTTGAAGATTTTAATTTTGTCTATCTGAAATTTCCTTGCATTGGGACATGCAAGACCTTTAGTCTGGGGGAGATGTTGGTCCTCTATTTTGCCACTCAGTGTACTGTTTTCTAGCATTTAAAATCTTAATGGATCCAATAATAACCAGTTTTATGTGTCTTTTTGGAGGTCAATACTGCTAAAGCTATGGTAAGTGATTTTAATTAATTGTTTGTTGTATTTTCTTGTTTTATGCATATGTTTTGGGTTTTAGGTTTCATTAAATCATATGCTAATAATAAGATTGGTTTCTCTTCCATACAGGGTTCATTTGGTTGCTTGGCCCAGCATTCAAAGGAGGAGATCGGGGATTCGATCTACACTAAGGGCGTTTTTCCTGGATCCATATCATCCTTCAGATGCTTTTGAGGATTATTCCACTGCTGTTTTAGGCATGATCTTTGATCAAGGGTTGTTGTTATTTTCTCCTTAACGATATGTGTATATTCTGAGATCTGAGATTCCATTTTTGGCTCAGAATTACTGAGATATCTGAAGGTTGTTATTCATATCGACCCTTGCTTCCAGGGCGATTTCACTCTGTATAATTCATTATAAAAGCAACTGTGGAAACCCTAAGGAGGAGGATTTGTACAAACTCCATTTGGTTAATATGATTCAGTGTGTGATTTCATCAAACCTGTGATTTAAGTGTGTGAGGCGTTGAGGGCAGGGCCCACCTTCAACACCAGATCGTGATATTCCAGTAGTGTGTGGTTTGCAGTAGCAGATTGGCGTTTTTTTATCATTTCACATTTCTTTTCTGAATATAAATGGTTTGTTCATCACTGATTGCAATAGAAGGCGTGCCTCTTCTTATTAGTTAATAGCATTTACAGTTGAAGACAATGGATTGAGTTTGTTAATAATTTGAATTGAAGACTTCCTCTGGTTTTTAGGGTGAATTGTTATTTAAAAGCCTAGGGTATACAAAATCGCATGATCAATTTGATGTAGGTTACGGTAGATTTAATTTTATGAATGATTACGAATGGATTGAGCGTGATATTTCCATTTTGCCAGTATACAGTGTTATAATAGCTATAGGAATGGATTTGAGCTTGTTTTATTCGCAGAACTGTAAAATGAATTCAGAAATGGTTTAAATCTTTCCTTTAATTTCCAGTGTGTGGCGTTGGTACATGAATCATGAGTTTGACTTCAGATATTAAACCCTTTGTGTTGTAGCACGAGAGTAGCTTATAAACAGCCTGTCCTTGTACCGTCGAGTTGCAAGATCTGAGCATCATTTGCAAATGAGTTGAGGGTTTGAAGACTGTAATTATAAAGCAATTAAAGCTTATCTCTTTTTGGGTGAAGAATTGAATAAAAATTGAAGTTGTGTTTGAGTGAGTTTTGGGAAGAAGTCTGTAACCTTGAATCAATTTCATAAACCAAAACCAATGAATGTCTATTACACAGTTTAACATATATTGATAAGCAGAGTCTGAAGAGTTTTAGTATTCTATTATGTGCATTTGTATGCACAAATCATAAACAGAGTACATTGGAATTTCATTAAACAGTCAACCTCTCTTTTGAAAAACTGTGTGTATTGACAACATTAAGCTAAAAGGCCATAGGAAATATTTGTGTGGATTTTAGATTTGGAGTTCAATTAGGAAACAAAGCCAGTTAAGTGTATGCATTTAGCTGATAACAGGTTGATTATTTTTATGGATTATAGCTGCAATAACTTAGATCGCTGTAGAGATTATTAGTGGCTTTAAAGATTGTTGTAGCCTAAGATTGTGTTTATTTCTCTAGCAGGTTGTTTTTGTTTTTAAAATCATAGAATTGTAATTTGGAAATTCTTTATTGATCATTTAGGGTTAGCTTCAATTTTGTTGTAAGTAGATTAGGGTTTCTTGAGGAATGAGCATTAAGATTACTTTACCTGCACATATAGTGTAGCAACTCAAAGTCTACGATTCTCCGGTTGATAATTAAATTGAGGTGAATTAAATATCAATAATTTTAACCAACAGAGGGGATCCTACCTTGTTTTGCTCCCATTGGGGTTATTCATTCCCTCACACAACCTATGCTTCAACCTAGTTAGTAATTCATGGTGGTTAACCCACGTCATTGGCTTGGCCTAGGTACGACTAGGTTTTATTTTGTTGTTGCTTAGACAATACATCTTAGCCTTGTGCATATAAATTGCCAATGTTCACATTTATGTCTTAAATTCTTTGTGATTATCCTATTTCTGTGTTTGTGCTTTATTTTTAATATGGTATCAAAGCCCTATATGCCGAAAATATTTACCAAGAGTTGTCTATGTGAATCCATGTTGTTAGATATCTTTGTGATCCATGTGACTTGTGAGCTATCTATGTGGTCCGTGTGACTTGTGTATACTCATAGTACACAGTTTGGGGAGGGGAAGGGTAGGGTAGGGTAAGTTAGAATAGCGTGAGTCACAGTTAGGTGATGACCATTTGTGTTGGTTGGGTAGGGTAGGGTAGGAAATTGTAGTTAATTTAGGTTTAGTTAGGATAAGTAAGGGTAGGCTAGCTTAGGTTGAGTTGGTAGGGTAAGAAAAGATAGGGTAGGTTAGATCAAGATAGGTTATGTCAAGTAAGGGTTGGGTGAGAGCAAAGTAAGGTAGGGTATGGTAGGGTAAAGTGAGAATTTATAGGTTTATTAGGTTAAACATGCATACTATCAGCTGAATGAATGAAATAAACTACATAGAATAAATGAATTAAACCACTAGAATGCACATAAAAGGTAAATAACTAAAACAACATAAAAAGGACAAATTCATGAATATTATGTACCTTTGAGTACAATTGATGCAGCCTCTCCACATAGGCTACTGATTAGTTGCAATTCCTAGTGCGAAGTCCTATAGAATCAAAAAACCATGAAATGTTTGATTCATGATAAAGAATGTAAGAAATAAACATGCATTTCAAAATTTACAAGACTCTATAATACATAAGAATAAATTGCAATACCTTATTGAGCTTCTCTTTGTTTTGACAATAGTTTAATATTCTCTATTGAACAAGGCCAACCGTGTGAAGGTGGAAGCTCTTATGCCCCCCCCCCTCACATCCATATCAATTCACCATACCCAATGCATGTACTTGAAAATAATTAAATTTAGGTGCAAACATGTAGTTTTTGTCATAAAGAAACATTTAGCATTCATTAATTCACTCAGTCATTTAATAGGCAAAAAATATTGCATGACATTATATTATCAAAAATAATTTTTCATGATGTTTTTACAGTCACTTTTGTTTTTGACAAAATCAGCAATAAACTCATCTTCTACAACTTCTTGTTCAGTTCTTATGACATCTGCATCTTGTCTTACTGTCTTCCTAGTCGTGTACTCATTACGTGGACACTACTGCAAGGGGTCAGGATCTGTTGCAATAATGAAGAAATGTTAAATTGATATCTTGTGTTATTATTATTATAAGTTTTGCATTAATAAAAAAAACATTAGAGAGGTGCTCTTTACCTTATGGGGACACATCATGTACTTCATCTCCCTGTCTAGCCTCATCTTGTATAGGATGACACTCTACATGCTCTGGAGTTGAAACATGAAAAATTACAATTAATACACCATTTGCAATGCAATATTTTAAATTGTTGCGATTGACCATGCTACGTTTTTTGTAGCACATGAATACATTCATTACCAGGATGCAAAGCATGACCTTCATTGGGTTGTTCTCCATCCTTGACATTATGTGCATCATTGCTTTCTTGCTTAAAACATACTCAATATTTTATGGACAAAATTTATAACGAATAGATTTCACAAGTAATCAATCTTAAATAAACTTCATTGATTTTATTTACCTCACGTGCAATATGGATTACTGGAATATTGTGTTTGCCCAAACAAGCTTTTTTGGAATTCAAAAATGGCTCCAAAGCCATTCTAGAAAATTTGATCTAAAACTAAACAGTAATAAACATATAATTACAATGAAGAAACTATTGCATACCTTCTTGTGTCCGGTGGTATCTTTTCTTCTTTTCTCAAAGACCGCTCCTTTCCATCATCCACCTGGGCCTTCCACTCTTTTCCTGGAATCACTGGAGGGCACTCATACCTAGATTTATTTTCTAGATGAACCCTATATTGGTCCCTCACAATATTTATATGTTGGCCAGCTTTCTTGAGGACCTCCGCTCGGTTGAAGGTCTCATTGTCGAACATTCCAACTAAGCGATTAGTGATATCATCTTTTAAATTTTTACTTTTTTAATCCCACCTTGTGCGGATGGTGGGCCCAAATATCTCCAATGACAAATAATTTAGATGTTTATAGAAAACATCATTTCCTACGAAATGATCATGTGATCATTAGTTAAAAAAGAATGTTCTATAAGTAAATTTCAATCAGATTATATACAATAATTAAAACATTTTTTAAATACCTAGTATCTTCTCTATCTTTATGGGAACAAGATCTTCATCCACCAAAAATGTGGTTTGTAGTGTTCCCCTGCTAGTGAAACGAGAAGATCTAGGAAATGATTCTTGAACAATACCAATAGTAGGCTTTGTATTGACCCCATGTTCTGCACGATCTGGCGTACGTCGTCCACTAGAGGGTGCACTCACATATGGCCTCAGGGGTGCCGCGGAATGTGTTGCCGACTTTTCAGTCGAAAAATAATGCCACATGAGATGCAAGTGGGGTCATATGCTCATGTGAAAACTATCCACGAGCAATACTAGTACCAACAACCCCCTGACCACTAGTATGTGGATGCAAAAACTGCTATAAAAACAAACCATATTTTAGTTCATGATCATATACAAGTAAAAAATATAAAATCATAAATGAATTTATCTTCTAATTAAAGATCCTACAAATTACTTTCAAAGCCTGATATCTCTTGAACAAAAGATCAACCTTTTCTCTAATATCATTTGTCTGCGGCTGAATGAATAACAAATGAAGGATAACGTATGTGTGTCATTATACAAGTCTCAATACCTAGAGTGTATATTAACAATAATCCTCACAAGCATCTCATGCAATTGTTGTTCTTCAACATATATCAACCATATATTATGCATTGTATCAATATATATGAACCAGCTACCAAAAGAATATGCTTACTTTTATTATGAACATGGATATGAAATATTCATATCATGAGAAACATGTGTGATCACTAGAATCAAACTTTGTGTGCATACAACTTCAAACAATCAAGTGCTTGAGACCATCCATGTTGTACATGTGAAAATCCTCACAGCAGATCTAAGAGATGATGTATACCTCACAAGAGAATAATTATGATTAAGCAGGAAAATATAAGAAGAGTGGTTAATGCAGTATAATAAGCAATAGAATAATAATACAGTAGAACTCGGATAGAAGCAAAAATACTTCACACACACTAATTAATTAATCACAATATGGACAAATAAATAGTACAATGCATGAGGATTCGAATGCCTAAGGTGGCAATTCGAATTAGCCTTCATGGAGTGATCAAAAGATCACTGGAGTGTCATCGGAGCACAACTAGTAGTCTATCTCATCATCAGTGGAGTCATCAATGCTCAAGTAACTGTCAACCATCAGTCAAACTGAGTCTAACTGAGTGTGGTAGGTGTAACTGAGTGTAACTAGCACTAACTGAATGAAGGAGGCTCAGTGGAGGGCGCATGAGGAGCTAACTAGAGTCAGAATGGGCAGTCTAGTCTCATTGGAGATCCATCGGAGTGATACAGTCAGTTGAGAGTCAGTCTAGCCTTAAATCAAGGAAAGAACTGATGATAACTCAATTAACTGAAGTGCAACTGAGTGGTAGGTGAGAGAGGGTGCATGAGATGCATGCAATTGCATGAAGGGGTGCACTAAGCACTAGTAGGGCTAAAACTAATCTGAGAGAAGCTCCAGGGGGCTGGCTAACGGAGGGATAGGTGATGGAATGATGACTGGGATGCATGCAAATGCATGCAAACCCTAAATAATGCATGCAAACCCTAAAAGTGCATGCATTACTGAAAATGCAAATAATGAAAATGCTGCTAGGACTAGGATGGAGTATAGGAATATCCTAACAGTACATATATACAATTTCAAACAATATTGTGCATATAGCCTTAAATCAATTAAATGGAAGTATAACCATCACTCCATACTAAGAAACCCTAACAACCATCAACAAAATGATATATATTAAAGGCATAGGATGAAACTAGGGCTCAAATTCCATTAAGGAAATATAATATTATTTTCAACCAATATATATTATGAAATAGTGAGGCCTTACTCATAAACATTGATATTCCTTGTTAAGAACATCAACTTGGTGATTGGATTCCTGCATATCCATTAGTGGTTGCATTTAGTTGTGTTAATTCATGGTTCCTCTCCTCAAATTCCTCTATTATTTTAGTCCAACTTGTGGTGAAAGAATATGAGATCGTTTAAAAAGCTTAAGGAAACATTGAGATGGGAATAGAATATTTGGAACCTAATATTTAGGCAAAGAAATTTCAAGATTTTCATTAATGTATTGCATTTTGTTTTGCTAGCTCAATTTGTTAATCACTATACAAGTTGGCTCAACAAATATATATCTAGGAAACCAAGAATAGATCAATTCTAGGCAACAATTTTGAGATTTTGGGTCTTTTTGATGGACTTGTTTTAAACTGCATAATATTTTCTTTGTGTTAACTTGATATATGGGGTAGTTGTATCCAATTTTTAATACAAATATAAATTTTTCTGTTAAAATAAAAAATAAAGAGATTTTTGGTAGCCAATGTAGTTGTTCTCTTGCATAGAAATGTTTGGTTGTGGACTAACCTCTCCTTTCCTAGTTCTCTTGCTACTTATGGGAATGCACATTCTAACTTGTGGAATATTCTCATGCTATTTTTTTTGTTCTAACATATCATATATCTCTAGCATCTTATATGAAATCAAGAACTTATAAAAAAATATGGTGTATTTTTGGTTGCCTAAAATCTATGATTATGCATATACTTTAGTTTGTGGGAAATTCCTTGTATATCTATAAATGTCTAATCACATTTCATCAAAACTTGGCTACTCACTAATTATGAGACATGGAAATGAACTTGATGATTGGATTGTTTCACTCTATGTCATGTCCCAAAAATTTGCATTAGGTCACAATGGTCTAAGCCCCTTGGCCATAGTCATGATAGTTTGTCAAATTGATGCTAAGGGTCAAATAATTGCCAAGCATGATGTCCAAGTTGGTAATAATGAAAAATTAGATCCAAATGGACAAGGTGGGTCACATCAAGAGAAAATTCTCAATTCAAAGTTTGTAATATTCCCATACAAATGAACTATCATGGAGGAAAATTACTAGTTCCCTAGGTTGGGGTGGAAGCATTAAAAGTTGGAGTAAAGGAGATATAAGACCCAAAATATCCTTAGAATTACAAATTCACATTAAATGGGTCAATTAAATAATAATACAAAGAAAATAAGGTGGCATTGGATCATGAGGGCACATAAGAGGTTGTGGGACCCACATGTGGCAAGATTCCTCACTACACTTGGCATGATTCTCTCACCAATTTGAGTTCAAGATGAAGGGTAAAATACTTGGGGGATTTCAACAGGTATTATTCATGGCATGAGTCATGTAAGGTTGAATTGGAGTGGAAGAATAACTCTCATGGAAGAGGAAGAGGCATCTTAGAAGAATTATGACACTTGGAGCTAGATTCCCTAACTCCTATGACAACAATGATGAAGATTCTATGACACCTATGGCAAAGTTCAGACCTGATTTCTGACATATAAAATATATGACATGTCAGGTCTAAAAATAGCCTCCAAGAGGGTGCACAAGGGAGTTATCGAATCCAAGAAGCTTCCCCATTCGAATTGAGGGAAGATGGAGACTAGGAATTGTTGGACAAGTGGCACACATTGGAATCTCTTCCCAACTTGAGTTGGCATGAGGATTTTGGAAGGAATTCGACCCATGGAGGACTTGAGAATTTTATAAAAGATAAGAACAAAGAAGGAAAGAAGCTTTTGATCATTTTTTATTTGCATCTTTGCAATTTGGAGAGCTTCTAGCTTGTCCATGCTAGTGGAGTGTTTACTCTACTTGCCTTAGTACCAATTTCGAGGGTGAAAGATTCCCATCCTAATTGGAAATTGGAGAGGCCATTAAGACATTTAATTTGGAGCTACAATGGATTTATTTGTTTCAGTTTTAAGCTACAGGGAAACTTGTGATTCTTTCTTCTTCAACTTCTTCCCATCTCTATCTCACATTTCTCTGCATATTTTGGCTCTTGGAGGAAGGGCGCCTTTGGTGAGATGTTGATCTATTTGTGAGAGTCCAAGATAAACCACTATTTATATTCTGATATATATACTCTTTATTTAATTCTCAGAAGACTCTCGGGTCTAAATACCAATCAATGCATAAATGGTGCCATTTTCCCTATATCTTGTTATGAGAGCTTGAAGTTGCTATATTTCGATTTGTATCAGTTCATATCTGTGATTTTTATTATGTATGTAGATTAATTAATGTCTTAAAGAATTTTCATATACATTACATAAGCCTTTGGAAAACAAATCTCGAATTTCATAGCAAGTGGTGAAGTTTCCTATCATTTCCCCCTATGTGAAGACATGTCCATAAACCTTTGATTTATGAGAGTTGCAGCAACCTTTAGAAACTAATTAATGGATGCATTTGGGTTCCCATTGAATTCCTTTAACTAATCCATTTCTCTGTTTTGAAATTTTGGAGGGTCGCACTACATTTGGGAAGCCATTAGTGACCTCTACCCTTGGGGGTTTGAACCTCGAATTTACTAGTAAATTTCCCTATTTTATCCTGAAATTAAATGAATGTTGCAGAAGTATTTTGAGAGTTTCCAAGGATACATAAGCTTAATTTTTATGTCTCGATACCTTTCCAACACTCTCGGTATCAATTCGAAATCCTTAGGAGTCTTTTGGAGCCATCTACCCTTGGGGGTTTCAACATCGATTTTCCTAGTAATTTTGTCTTTCATTCTCTAATTGTAAATGCAAGTTGCTGAAGTATTTGGAAAGTGTCCAAGCATATAATAGATGATTTAATGTGTCCAAATACATCTCAATCCACTCCATACACCATTCGAAAATATTTGTCATCATTTGGGACAGTTTGGGGCTTTACTAGTCCAAGTTTCAAAAATTGACTTAATTGGGAAAATTTTCAAAAAGGGACATTACACTCTAGGAGGATGTTGAGGTGGTTTGGTTTGGGTACATTTATGATAACAATGGTGGACTATTATCCCTCTTTTTTATTGTGTTTCCATAACATGTGTTTTTCTCCCTATTATAATTTAGTTAGCCATGCCTTGCATTTTTTTTGCATATCATGTCCCTCATCCACCACATCTTCATCTAAATTTCTACATTTGACATTGATTATTTTATATTATATTTGATAAAGAACATAATATAATAGGTTACCTTGCATACAATAGTTAGTCCATAATCAAAGTACTTTCCATTTCAATTATGGGAGGGATAATTGGGACTTTATTAGGGTAAGATTGTGTGGTTCAAGAGGGTAAAAAAACATGTGTCAAAATTTCTCAATTAACTCTAATCACCATTATTTTCCCCTATTAAATATAATTGATCAGTTCATTAGGGAATACTTGGGCATATTAGGGGAAATGGGGCTATTTGAACCAAATAATCCCTATTTGGCTCAATTAAATCAAGATGACTAGTTCAAAAGGGGGGAATTGTGGTAAATAAAACAATTGGTATTATCTTATATAATAAAAATTTGTTTAAATCCCAAATGATTTAATTCATTAGTTAATGAGTAAGAAACAATATATTTAATTAAACACTTATATCCAACTTTTAATCAATTTAGGTAAAATTTCATGAACTATTTTTCTCCAAGGAAAACCAAATGAAAAAAACCAAGTGATGCGGGAATTTGTGGAGCATGACCTACTCTAGGTGTACAAAGAAGTTGTTTAAACATAAGCATTAGGGAGTCATATCAACAAGGGAATGATTAAAGCATTTTGAAAATTAGAATTGTGAATAAACAAATAGCTGGAACTTGATAAAATTACTCAATGTTTCATAAAAGTTTGGCCAAGATCCCTTGGCCCTACATCTAAAGCATGTTTTTCCAAAGATCACCAAACCTTAACCCACCGAATTCATTTGAGGTCGTTATATCCTGGTCAATATCATTGTTATATGGAAAGGTATGGAGCATGATAGGAGTTTGTATTAGAATCTATTCTCATTAAAATTGACATTGAAAAATCCTATGATAGGGTGGAGAGGCCGTTCATTCTTTCTATGTTGAAGGCCCTGGGATTTGGCCCTTTCATCATTAAAGTGGGGGAAACTCTTTTTGTTGAATCCACACCTTGCATATCCTTTAACAAGCTATATCATAAGAAAATTGCTTGATCAAATCAATCCAGCAATTATGCCCCTATCCCTTTCCCTCTATATGATGGCAACAAAAGTGTTAGGTTACCTAGTTCAACACAGAATGGCCCAAGGCATTATGAAAGGCATCCCCACTCCTATCCCTAAGGCTATCCATATTGTGAATGGGTGTTTTGCTAATGAATCCTTTTTTATCATCCTAGAAGAAAAGCAAATGGTTAATATTGTGGATTGTATGAAAACATTGTGTAAAGATTCATGCCCTAAGTTACTCTTAGTCCTAGATCTGTGAACCTTCCTTTTCTTTTTTTGAAGTCCCGCCCACATTTTTCCATTCTTTAATTCACTTTGCTTGGTTTGGTTTCTCGAAATTATTTTCAAGATTGAATTCACTTTGAATTTTAAGCTATGTTAGTGTTAGCTTGGCTCCTAATGTTTGAGGTCTTAAACATCCTTTATATTCAAAAAAATATTATGAGTTGAGTTTTAATCCAAAGAAATAAAGATTTAGAGGTTAACATGACATATTTTGTTTTGGTACATTCCAACAGCACATGATGTTACTTTTGTATATGTGCACTCTGCCAGAATGTTAAATCACAGACAAAGCTGATTTAAAGCGCATATCTTGTGATCATTACAGAGATTAACCTTGGGAAATGTTTCTAATGTTTTGACTAATGGTTTATCTTGATTTATGTATCTGTAAGATTGAATTCAATGTTCCAGTCATTTGAATCATTAGAGTCATGTCGGCTGCCCAATTCTGATTAGATGTGAAGTCGGTGGTTTCATTTCAAAGGGTGAGTACTTTCTCCAACAGACATGATTCCCTCTTCGGCCACAATTTCATGATTAGAGAGTAAGCTTCAGAATAATTGGTACTCAGCCTTCATAATTCATAACCGAAGATGGAGCCCGATAAGAAAAAGAGACCTAGTGGACCGAGTGGACCTAGCAGGAAACTACTGCGAATTGAACCTGTAAATATAGATTGGATTAAGAAATTTCCACACTTTGTTAATAAACTGAAGGATGCAGGATGGTTCACCATGTGTGAAAGGATTCAGGGTCACAATGTTGAGGTAACAAATCACTTTTCTTTGAATTTCAAAGGATCAATGGTAAATTTCAATGGTGTCAAGTTCCAAATGACAGAAGAATCGATTTCTCTAGCAATCGATGTGTCCCCAAAAGGTGAAAGGTGGTTCAAAAAACATCCACTTTATGTAGATTATAACTAGTTTATCCTCTCTTAGCACAGAAACCCTGACTGGAGTAAGGGAATCCAAAGAACCTATCTTTTAGATGAATGGCGCGACATTATGGAAATACCGCAGAGATATGTGACCTATGAAGGGAATCCAAAGAATGGAGTAAGGGAATCCAAAGAACCTATCTTTTAGATGAATGGCGCGACATTATGGAAATACCATAGAGATATGTGACCTATGAAGGGAGATTCACGAAGGTGTTCTTATATCATATGCGGTTCGTGGTCCATGTAGCAGGTATCAAAAGACTGAACTTACCCTACTTTTTCCCGAAAATATTGAGCAAAATGGCAACTAGGGTTCAGAATCACCCTGATTTTACCAGTCATAATGTCTTCCATCATGAATTAGTCAAGTTATTGGTGATTGAAGAGTTGAAGAAGTACAAGAGATCCTGGTCTCATTTCCTTTTCTGGTCTAGTTTGAAATCCGAGCAAAAAGAGTTTGAATGCGATGAAGGCCAAACCATTCATATAAAAAGAAGACGGGCTTGCGCTGTAAAGAAAAATCTGAAGGAATCTTCTAGCCAGAATAAAAAAGAAAGTAATGAACAGGAACTTGTTCCTGAAGAGGGGAAGCAAATAATTTTGAATTTGAACCTGTTGAAGAGGAAATGGCTATACAAACCTCTACTAAGTTTGATGAAGAAAGAATGTTACACATAAAATCTACTCATCATCCTGATTTAGTGTGTACATCCCTGAAGTCACTTGGACTAATTGATCATTTGGGAGGATTGGTGCTCAGTTTGCACAACCTTTTGAGAGGTCATCGCAAGTTCCACACTAGCAACATGCGACGTCGCAGGTTGCTCTTTAGCAAGGTGCAACGAGGTCTGTTAATGGGAAAAAATAGCCATTTCAAGATCCTTCTCGAAACTTGCCTATGTGGGGGCTTATCCCTGATCTCTTGGAGAGCTAGTACTCGACCCCTAACTTATTGGGAAGATCCCCTATCTCTCTCCTGCCATCTCTCATCCTATCCTATCCATAACCTCATCCACTTAGTCCTATATATGTGAGGCTCACTCCCATACCAAAGGGAGGAAGACTATGGTATCTACATGCTAGTGAAATCTCTCTTGGACACTTTCACTCACCTCTTGGAGACTCTCATGCTTCCTTGGAAGGGCTTGGAAATTGGATTGTGTGGAGAAGGGCTACTACGTTAAGTCATTGGTTTTAGTTCTATATCTCTATCATGTACTCTTCTATTTGCAGTAATACAAATGCTTTCCACCAATATTGTCTCTAATGTATGATGATGTTGCGTTGTTTACCTGCTTAACTGTTTACATAGATCTCTTATTGTATAGATGCTCTTTACTCATTTCTCTTTTCTGTGTCTTGACAGGTCTTGCAGCTTGGATCTGACGACCGTGGGACATGGAGCAACATAGCGGGAGAAAGGATAGCGAATCAAAGAGGTAAGACATATAGTACTTGATCCTTAAGTAGATCTAGGAAACACATTTGTAGTCTGTTTTATTTGTTCTAGACTCGCATTGAGATAGGGAGATCCGGCTCGCCTCCGGTCGAGTGGATTGTCTATCAACAAATATGGTGACCATACTGGGGAGTATCCTTGTCTAGTAGTCATTAATCTGAGTCATTTTCAGTTGATTGCTTGACACAAGCCTTGTTATCATTTTTGTCATTTTTCCTTCTTTGGAGTGATTCCATTGTCAGATATTCACATTGAAGATCCTGATCTTCTTCCTTTGAGTTTGTATAACCTAGTTTCAAACCTATTTGTGGTTCATCCTTGAGAGATCTAATTCATTTTTTAATCTAGAACTCGCCTGTTGCACCTGGGTAGTGAAAACAGAGAGACACTGTGTTTTCCTGAGCTTCTGCTTGTGACTGTAGCTTGCTCGTCATGACCCGTGCACTAGTGAACTGCGACACTATCGCACCTTCCGTATAGGTAAACTGTAACGTCACACTGTTTACAAAGACAGACTGCGTCGATCAGTCAATGCTTGGCATACAAGCATCCATTCCCTTGTTTGATAGTCTGAGCCTTGGTTTGGTGTATAAACTCTCATCTGTGCTGCATCATTCAACCAGAGATCCCATTTGTGCTTTGTTTGGTCTGTTTGGATTGATCTTGGGTTCCGTTTTGGACAAGTCTGAAACCGGTAGTGTTGGGCGTCTTTGTCCCCTCCACCTTCATCCTTTTCACTCTTGCATTCCCGTCCTTCCATCCCTGATCTGATCAATACATTAGATCAGCTTCCAGACCTCATTTGCTTTTGTTTTGAGCTTTGCTTGCTTAGTTTGCTTCCTATTGTTTGATTTTGAGTCAAGTGTGTCTTTTTGCTTGGTTTTAGTGCTTGTCTTTTCTTTGATTTTCTGAGTGTATGAGTGCCGCAAGTAGCATTTTCTTTTCAGTTGTTTAGATCTGAAAGCAAAAGTTGTTTTAAAGTTCATTACTTTGATACGCTCATTGAAGGATCAAAAGTGCTTCTTTCCCATTGTTTCTCAAGAAAATTGTTAAAGAAAGATTGTTGTGCATTGGAATGTTTTTGGAAAAGTTGAATGGAAATATGATTGGTTGTGTTTTTCCTGAATTATGAATCATTCATTTTCTTGAAAAACTCAAGTACTTTCGATTTTTGCAAAAGGTGTTCCATGTTAAGGAAAGGTAGATGCATCTTTGTTTCTTGTTGCCTTTAGGTAATTGAAAAGAGAAAGTGAAAAGCTTGCATATTCCATTTCAGAATTCTTTCATTTCATTACTTAGTGTTGTTTTGATTTGAAAAGCAAAAGAAAAGAAAAGAGAAAATACTTTGATTTGGATAGTAGTGCTGTGTATTTTTGTGAGTTTCGTTGAAAAAGAAAAGAGTACTTTCATTGTCAAATTTGTATGAATTGAGATTGTGTTGCATTGAGTTTGTTTTGGAAAAATCATTGGGAAAAACTTTCTCCTTACCATAGGTAGAATTCATCAAAAGAAAAGATCATTTCGTGCATGTAGCTAGGACTTGCATTATGTTTCCGATTATGTACTCACCTCATGCATTCACCTAACCGTCCAAGATAAAATAAACAGTAGAACTAGGTAAAAAATTTAGTAACTTGTGTGTAAGTTAGAGACGTGTTCCGGCGTCATTAAGCGTGGCAACTATCGTTACTTGCCAGCACTGTAGTCCGAGGGTATTGTAGTCTTCCACGTACATCGGTATATCAAGCTCCTTCACGTACCCACCAAGTACCATAATCCATACTTGGCGTATATCGAAGGGTGTATCACGTACTTGAAATGTATATCGGAAGGTCTCGTGCCAATGGCTATGCATTAGACAGCACGACTACGGATTTGAGCTCCCACGTACCTTGCGAATATCAGGAGACACCATTAGGATTCCTGAAACCAATCGAGTTAACCATTTGGCCATCTTGGCAAAGCAATACATCGAGAACAGCATTCGGGGAGATTAGAAAGCACGTCCTGTCCAGGTAGTCGGGTATGTAGGCAAGGGTACGATCCCAATCCTCCTTGTCATGTCATACTGTTGGACCCTGCAGTATATCACGGTTTTCATTGCCTTGATAATCCCGTGAGGTTCCAGAATTTTGAATCCACTCTATCACATAAGTTTGCTTGTTGCCTTAGTTTGAGTAGGTTTTCTTGGACTGCTTTTCTTTTAGAATACCTTTAGTAGAGAGAGACGCTGTTTTGGCCTTTTTTCACTGATTTTCCTGATACTCTGGCAGATTTTCCCTAGAGAAGGTCCCGTAGGATCTTGAACTTGCCACCCGAATTTCCCCTTAATCCAGAGGTTATTTCGAGGGTAAGAATGGATTAACGTAACACGGTCATAGTTACTAAAATAGGGAACACCACTTTGAATATTGGCGGACATTTGTTTCCACCAAATTCACCTGCATCTCATCCTACGCAGGATGAAGAAGCACATACCCCCACTTCTCAAAACCTTCCTCCCGTCATCCCGGGAGAACCTGGATTGTTGGAATGGATAAACCAACCCCAGGGCGACCCTATAACAGCTGTTGGTCCATCAGCAGCTTACTGGACTTCCTCTACAGAACACCCAGTGGCTCATTTTGCCATTTCATCCTCACCCAGTGAGACTTCTCCGGAAGACACTTTAGCTTACTTTCGTTCCATGGCTGAAGAGTTTTGGCAGTCAAGTCTCCAAAGGAGGATTCAAGACCCATCTTTACCTCCTTACCAACCCTTCCCAGTTCATTCGATATCTTTTGGATCATCGGAACAACCCCACCACGTGGCCACTACTGAGACTGGTCAACCCTCACAAGAGTCCAGTCCTGCACCTCAAGTGAACCACCCGGAGAAAGGACAATGGTCCAACACACCTGTCACTACCACGATTACTTTACCAGTTCCTCCCCCACCTCAAAATTCGAGGGGAGGGTATTCCATTCCTATGGATTATCTTATTGGTAATGTTATTACCATGGTAGCTAGTCAACAACCAATGTTGGTTCAACCTTTGAATAATGGTCAGCCTATTGTGGCTGGAGGGAAACCCCCCTTTCCTAACCAGAACGTTGGTGGAATCCCCAACGGGCCTTCCATTGGACCTACCCAACCCACTAGACCGTCCACCACGGGATTGTCTCATGTTGAAGGGCCGTCAAATGTAACCCAACCCTCATGGAGTCAAGCGTATCCAGGTTCTAATAACCATGTGCCGGGTCAACCTAATCCCACCATATGGGATACCTTATCCCAGGAATTTGAACACTCTATGGGGGGTGACAACCTCCTTTCTAGCACAAACCCCAACCAATTATCCCTCAAGTACCACTACCCCCCGATCAGACCTCCTCCTCCTCATGTTGGAGGCGGCGCGCTCCCACCGAACATTGGTGGAGGGCCACCCCATTTTTCCTACAATCCCCCCCACCCTTCCGGTGGCGGCGGGAATGGTCCCCCACCCCCTCCAGGCGGAGGAGGCAGCGGACCGCCTTATCATGGCGGAGGAGGACATTTCCCTTCGGGTGGCGGAGGTGGTCCCCCACCCCCTCCAGGAAGGGGCGGTGGAGGACCTAATCCTTATGGTGGTGGTGGTGGTGGTGGAGATCCCCATCCTTCCGGCAACGGAGGCGGTGGAGGCCCCCATCCTTCTGGCGACAGAAGTGGTCCACCCCCTCCTCCTGGCAGAGGCAGCGGTGGGCCACCTTATTACGGATATGGACCCCCACCTCCTCCCGGCGGTGGCAGCGGACCTCCACCCCCTCCCGGTGGTGGAGGTGGACCCCCACCATATTGGAATGGACCACCTTATGGTGGCGGACCTACTTATGGTCTGGGCAGCACAACCCCCTACGGTCAGTTCTATCCGAGCACACCTTATGGTCAGTACAATCCTTACACGCCATATTTGTATTTTCAATACGCGCAGCCTAATCCACAGTTGCCCTTTTTGGCTACCTTGGATTTACCTGACCTGTCTCGGTTAACCAATGATCCTATTTATCATGGATCTAACTAGCCACCTATTCCAGTGAAACTTCCATCCGATATACCCTAGTTTGACGGCAAGCGGGTGAAGACCCGAAAAACCACGTAATGACATACCATTTATGGTGTTCATCGAATTCCTTAATGGACGATTCAATTCGTCTTAGATTGTTTCAAAGGACTCTCACCGGTTCGGCTACCAAGTGGTACATTGAGTTGCCACCACACTCTTTTCCTAATTTTCGCTCTCTTGCTATGAACGTTTTGACGCATTTCCAGCTGCCTATACGGTATGAGACTGGTACGGAACTTTTAATCTCGCTCCGTCAGAATACCGCCACTCACAGTTCGGATCATATCCACGAGTGGCGAAGGAGACGACATCTCATTAAAGCTCCCATTCCAGATCAGCTCCTAACAGACTGGTTTACGAAATCACTCCTTCCTGTCATAGCAAAAGATGTTTCCATGCGAGGTGCTATCACCGAAGAACAAGCCATCGCGAGTGCCCATTTGCTTGACTTAGTATACACTCAGACCGACACTCTGTTCAACATTTTGCTTGACGCACCCTAGGACGTTAACGATCCCACGAAACCACATAAAGGACCCCAAGTTGATGGAATCATTGGTTCCCTTAACACCCAGCCCACTGCTAGCACTGTTGGATCATCCAATCCAACTCTAGCTGGCCACAGCACCGCCAAGTCTACTACTCCTGCTATAGCTGAAGAGGTGAATT
Source organism: Larix kaempferi (assembly GCA_027924585.1). Lineage (NCBI taxonomy): Eukaryota > Viridiplantae > Streptophyta > Pinopsida > Pinales > Pinaceae > Larix > Larix kaempferi. Next base: position 14,398,193 of record BSBM01000099.1, read on the forward strand.
CTGTTCAATCAGCTTCATCTCAAAAGTTTAACGGTAAAAAGAAGAACAAAGGCAAATCCAAGAAATCTTCTACCCAGCAGGACCCAAAGAGCACTCCCGAAGATACTAAGCAGAAACAGAAACTGAAATATCCTTGTTTACTGTGTGAAGATGACCATTTCTCCAAGGAGTGTCCCCATAGAGACGAAGTTCAAAAGTTTCTTAGGGGTAAACCGACTCCCGCAGTCCTCAACGATCTGTTTCCTGCTCAAAACCAACAGCTAGTTGCTCAAACCCCCTTAGCCCAAGGGGAATCATCCAACACCGCGCATGTTCTCATGTTGCATAATGAGACGATTAATTTGAATACTCGCGTGCGATCCTACGAACAGGTCCCTTCGAAGGAACCCGCCGGAAGTAATACTGAAAAAACTTTCGACTCTCTGCCTGATGTCACTGTACCTTCAACTTCTCTTACCATTGAGAAGCCATCTTTGGATTCGATATTGCATCCGCCCAAGAGCATGATTCAAAAAGATGTTTTCAATCCTAATGCTCACGCAACACATAATTACAATATCGTCGAAGACTTTTCCCAAGCTCCTTGCACCATGTCTACCTTGGAAGTTTTGCAGAATTGTCCCAATCAACGCAAAACCCTCCTCGCCGCCATTGGTGCAGTTGACCTGGATTCCTCGAACACCATCATGTTCCGACTTGACAACCTTAAGTCGAGGCTCTCACACCAGCTCGCATTCCAAGTTACTGCGAACATTGTTGGGAAGATGGTCCATCGCACCCTTCTAGATGAAGGTGCCTCTACCTCTGTCATGTCGATCACCTGCTGGAGAGCCATCGGTTCTCCCGAATTGAATCGATCTCCTACCACATTGAAAGCATTCGATGGCCATGGCTTTCAACCTCATGGGCTCTTACAAGCTCTTACAGTTTATTTGGGTGGAAAGACTGTAACCATTAACGTGGAAGTGGTCTCGACCCCGTTATATTATAATCTCTTCCTTGGTCGCAATTGGTTTTACACCATGCAGGTGGTAGCCTCTTCAGTCTTCCGCATAGTGCAGTTCCCCCACCAAGGACGAATTGTTACTATTGACCAACTTGATTTTTGTAAACCAGATGCCACTACTCATCCTGGTGACCATATTCCTTCCATCGTACAGGTGGCAAAACAGTATGAGAGTGTAGGGGTTCACCTATTGAAAGATTCATCTCTCATGGGTGTTTATCCATCCATGGACCCCCCTAATCATGTCGCAACGGTGAACATGATCTCTACAAAGATTTTATCTCACTCCAACGATGCCTGGCTTGTACCTGATGAAGCCACAACACATCTGTTTGGATACATGATGCCCCTTTCACCCGCTGAACGCATTTATGAGGAAATCCAAACAGCACCGGAGGACCATTCATCCATGGTTTCTCCTTCCTGTTCTCTAGGATGGACGTCCTCTCTACCTGATCTCTTGCTTCGGACTTTTCATTCAGACGAGTCCATCATGGAATTAATGAATGTAGACGACAGTCCATTGGATAATCTTCATCACAGGTCATCTTTTCTTCCACCATGGGAGTACATAGAGAATAACATACATACCCTCTTTTAACCAGATATCTACCCATCCTCACATGTTCTACGGACTCGGAGGGAAACTTGGCTAACATTGAGCCAACCACTGTGGTAGACATCTCGATGAAACCAGGTATAGTGGAACACATTCGCATAGGCCAGAAGTGTTCCCCTGAATAAATCACTATTGGCACGGCCTTATTCAAGCGATTTCGAGATGTTTTCGCTTGGTCCTATGAGGAGATGCCTGGGATAGACCCCGCGATTGTCTCTCATGAGATAAAAACCTATCCCAACATCAAGCCTGTGCGCCAAAAGTTGCGACGAGTACACCCCCGAAAAACTGTGGCAATAAAGGCAGAAATTGAGAAGCTCTTAAAGGTTGGCTTTATCTATCTCGTCCCATTGACGGATTGGGTCTCAAATGTCGTCCCTGTGAACAAAAAGCAGGGCACCATTCGTGTCTGTGTTGATTATCGGGACCTTAATCGGTCATGTCCAAAAGACAACTACCTGACCCGTTTTATTGACCAGATCATCGACAACTGTGCCGGAAGCGTTATCTTTTCATTCATGGATGGCTTTTTGGTTACAACCAAATCAAGATCAACCCAGCCAATCAGCATAAGACAGATTTCATCTGCCCATGGGGTACATTCGCTTATCGCAAGCTCCCATTCGGCCTTAAAAATGTTGGTGCCACGTTCCAGCGGGCTATGTCGTATGATTTCCACGATATTAAGGACTTTGTGGAACCTTACTTGGATGATCCCCCTGCTCATTCAAAACAGCATGAGTTCCACATCGATCATCTGACGGCCATATTCCTCAGATGCAGACGGTACAATATCCATCTAAATCCTCATAAGTGTATCTTTTGCGTCGAGTCCGGGCGCCTCTTAGGATTCATTGTCTCAAAAGATGGGATCCGCATTGATCCCTTGAAGGTGGAGGCCATCATCAACCTACCACCTCCTACTGATGTTACAGAACTTCAAAGTCTCCAGGGGAAGGTGACTTATCTACGACGTTTTGTCTGTAATTTCACGGAGAAGACTTAGGGTTACATGAAACTGCTTAAGAAGGACGTCCCGTTCATTTGGGATGACCAAGCTCAAAAATATTTTGACAGTATCAAACATGCTATCACGCATGCCCCCGTGCTTCAACCGCCTAATTATTATCACGATTACGATTTTGTATCTCGTCGCTTCTGCTACCACTATCGCCATGGTTTTGGTACAGGAAGATAAAAACGCTCAGGAACATGTGATATACTATGCGAGTAAGGGTCTCACTGACACCGAAACTAGATACTTACATGTTGAAAAACTAGCTTTCGTGGCAGTCATTGTCGTCCAGAAGTTCCATCATTACATCCTGCTCCACACCACCACCATCATCGCCGATTCGAACCCCATGTACCATGTACTGACACGTCAAGTACTTGGGGGCAAGTATTCACGCTGGATTGTGATACTACAAGAATTTGATCTTCTTTTCGAAAAGGCTAAGTCTAAGAAGTCTTTGGTGTTTGCTGAGCTCATCTGCGACCTCCCCCGTTCTGATGTAGAAGTAGAGCACAATGATTCATTTCCTGATGAAACATTGTTTCTCATCAGTATGTCTAACCCATGGTATGGAGATATCCTGTTATATCTTCAGACCCAACACTTCGATCCTCAACTGTCTCACGACAATCGTCGTAAGATATGCCACCACGCAAAGTATTACTTGATCCATTCTTCGACGTTGTCTAACACACGAGGAAGCCAAACGCGTTTTGAATGACTGTCACGCTGGGGCGTGTGTCAGTCACCTCTCTGGGATGGCTACTGCCCAGAAACTTTTGTGTGTAGGATACTACTGGCCTACTATCTTCAAATATTGTATTGAGACTGTCAAGAAGTGTCCTCCTTGCCAACACTTCCATACGAAGAAGCGCACGCATCCTGCCTCGTTACATCCGGTTATTGCCGTTGGCCCATTCGCAAAATGGGGCATAGATTTTATGCATTGTAAGCCTACCTCGGCCGGGGGGCATAGTTACATCATCATAGCAGTGGATTACTTTACGAAGTGGGCCGACGCTATGCCTACATACCAAAACGATGGAAAAACCACCGCACTCTTCATGTTCAACCACATAATAGCACGGTTTGGAGTTCCTCGGGCTATAGTCACCGATCATGGTTTTCACTTTCAGAACGATATGGTTGCTGAATTGAGTGAAAGGTTGGGTTTTAGTCATGAAAACTCAACTCCCTACTATCCGCAATCCAATGGACAAGTCGAGGCCATTAACAAGGTCTTGCAAACTATGATCCAAAGGATGGTAGGGACACAAAAGTCCAACTGGCACAATATGCTCTTCTCAGCATTATGGGCCTACCAAACTACCTTAAAACTGCCACAGGCTTCACTCCTTTCCAATTGGTTTATGGATTGGAGTTCATTTTACCGATAGAGTGCGAAATCCCGTCTCTTCAACTCGCTATAGAACTTCTTCCTGACACTACTGCTAAGGAAGAACGACTCTTGTACTTAGATAAGCTTGACGAGTCTCGCCGCGATGCTACTCTTGCTAACGAAGCACATAAGAAACGCATCAAGGCCCAGTATGATAAGTCAGTTGAACCTCGTATCTTCAACGAGGGTGACCTGGTCCTCACTTATGACCAGAAGCACGATCAGCTAGGAGCTGGGAAGTTCGAGTCCATGTGGCATGGAGCTTACGTCATTAAACGTGTGTTGGAAAAAGGAGCCTACGAGCTCGAAGATTATGATGGCATCTCTTTGGGTGAACCACGCAATGGGTTTTACCTAAAGAGATACTATGCTTGATTTCTCATGCATAGACTGACTTGTATATACTGTACATGGCATGTTTTTGTGTTTTTGTGTGGTGTGACGCATTTTATTTTTCGAGTGTCTTAGATCTTTTTTTCCACTCCTTACACCATGTTCTGTCTGCGTGTGCAGATGGCGACGTGGTATGGATTCGCGGACGGCGCCAGCCGGCATACCCGTAACCTTGCTTCAGCAGCCTGGGTACTTTATTCCCCTACAGGCGAGCTCATTAGCTCAGGAGGAAATTGTCTAGAGTTTGCGACCAACAATGCCGCAGAATATCAGGCTGTAATCGGAACCCTGATCGACGCCATTTCCTTGGGTATGGACCACATTGTCATCCATATGGATTCTCAACTAGTGGTTTCTCATCTCAATTGGATTTACGCTATCCATGATCCTACCCTACTCTGTCTCTTTAGACAAGTACGTCTCTTCGAAAGGTCATTTGAATCCATTCAATACCTGCACATTCCACGAGAATTGAACACAGTTGTTGACTCGATGGCCAATTTCATCATGGATTGGTACATTGCACACACATAATAATCATAATATGTAAAAGCATTCACAACATGTAAATATAATGTACAAAAGCAAACATGTAAACAAGATCACATCACTAATCATTTCAAAGACACATAATGTATAAATCGCCGATAATATATATAAATCACTCAAAAGTAGTGCTGGTACAAAATCTGAAGCACACTGGCTTTTAGTGAGTCTCTACAAAAATCTGAAGCATCATAAGCTTTCAGTAAGTACAAAAATCTGAGGCTTCTAAATCTCTCAAGTACAAGTATAAAAGTGTCTCAGGCACCATGCCTGATCCGCACACCCCTGACTCACACAGCTCTCTGTCACTGTGTAAGGAAGCAATCCACAGTACGAGCCACCTTACGGAGCAAGGCATTGAAGCACATAGACGCTCCAACTCCAAATATCTGCATGGGCCTCGGAAGGTCATCGATAGCAGGCTCTGGAACTGCCACAATCAACTCTAACAAGTTTCGGTACACCTCCTCCATCTCCTCGATGGCGGCATGTGCACCGGCAGGAATCACTGCTTCCCTGCCTCTATCTCTCCTCACTAGAAGGGAGAGACCCACCGATCGTATAGGGCCAACATCTGCACACACAATGTACTTGTCAGCACTACATCAAAAAAATAATATAATCCACAAAACTTTAAAATACAAGGGTTTCTGTTCTTACCGATATGACTCCATGCTGCACCCTCTGGCAGTGCCAAGTCGGGATCCTCCCGAAAGTCTGTGCCACTGTAAGGAAAGCCCTCCACCATGAGCATCTGGCCCTCTAGCCAGCTGAAAAACTCAGGACCAAAAGTGATGATGGGACCCCCACCATGGCGGGTCATCAGCTCTGCCCACCTAAGCATATGTGGATCTCTCAGATCCCTGTCATCCACTATCACCTGCGGGCGCAGGAGAGGAACCCGTTCCAAGAGGAACGACACTATGATAGAACCACACCCGAACTGCTTGAGATCCCCTCGCCGACACTTGGTCAGCTGATCTTGGATGTTTGCGAGGAGACCCTCGCACCAGTTGAAGACCATGGGGGACATACAGTCTTTTGCATATAACATCTGGGTCCAAGTAGCTGTATGTGGAGCTTGGCTACCTGCCACCCTGGTAATTGTAAGCAGTACAGTCCTCAGTGGACGACTCACCACATCTCGGATGGGTATCTTCCCGCTGGAGGGACAAGCAGTAGCAACACACTGTTGTGACACCATGTCCTCGACAGTACGGTCACTGGCTCGTGTCCCAGTGAGTTGTACCACGTCCCCTCTATGGGAAAAACCGGTCAGAAAGTATATGTCCTCAATGTCAATGTTGAGGATGTGCTCACCTATGACGAATTATTGTTGGGCTACATCCCAACTCTGAAGCATGTGTGTCAAGAACGGCACTTGGGCTCTCATCCCCTGTACCTGAAAGAACTTGAGCAACCCACAATTTCGCAAAGCAGCCACACATTGTGGATCATTTGTGGCTTGCTCATCTTCCACCTCATGTTCTCTTTCTCTCCACTCTAAAACCATCTCTGCTTGCTAGGAACCTGCCAAAAGGAGCATTTAAAGCATGTTAGGAATTTCTCCAACTGGAAACAACTTATTTTTTGGGATACATTTGATGTTTAGAATTGGAGTTTCCGTCATCGCAATTCACCATCAAATACAGCGCGACGTCATCGCAGGTCCTATTTTCGAGACTTGCGACGACCTAGGCTCGTCGTGATTCCCTAAAGGGCCACTTGCGACGAGCTGAGGGCGCATTGGCCCCTCCCCAAACCATCAAAAAACTCAAAAAATGCATAAAAATGGAAAAACGAAACCACTACAAAGTTGCTGGCTGAGATTTAGGCCTACCTGGTCCGGACGACTGGTGAAATGGCGGATCGTAGCTCTCGGAATCGACGATGGAAGTTTTGGCCCCAAATTGGTACTTCTCCACCCAAATTGGCAATTTGAATAATGTATCTATTTTTGGCCTATATTTCTATTTATAGAATGAAATGGAATATTCCTTTTTGAATATTTTGATGCTTTTTGGCCATTTACTATAGTTTCGACCCTTTGTCGTTATATTTGGGCTATTTGACACTTTTTCTAGTGTACAGGAGTCGTAAAAATGTTCTTTCATGACGTTTCTCGCTTTACCAACAGTAATTACAGGTACGAACACCCCTTCGTGTCTTTTGTCATTATTATTTTTTATTAGTCGCATTAATTGCATGAGGATGACTTTACTCTTTGTTTTGTTATCGTACTCACCAAATCATGAGAACAAGTACCGAGTTATGATTTATCACTTTTCCGGGCTCGTTAAACTTTCATGAAAAAGGACACCCCCCGGATTCCATACTTAAGCTCTTTTCAGACTCCCTAAAATTGAAAAGATTGCCAAGCGAACTTGTCACGTTCACGCTTGTTAAAGTATTTGAATGGTCGTCTTCCTGGAGATAGTTTACCATTTTTTTGGACCAGGAGGCACTAATTACGAAAAAGGAATACTCCAGCCAATCATAACTGGAAGAGTCCTCTCCCGCGTTGTTTTACCCTTTTTCGGGCGATGAGGCTAACTTTACGAAAAAGGACCGTTGGAGTCTTCTTTAGTTCTTTTCAGACTCTCTAAATATGAAATGACGACCGAGTTTGCCTTCTATGGACTCGTTAAATTTTCACATTGAAGGGCTCGCCATGGGACGAACCCCTCCTATCCTAGGTTCGGAAAATATTTGGGATTGGACTCATCTATGAGATGAGCTATACCAAGAATCTGGTTACCCTCATCAAGCTCGTAAAAAACACATGAGGCACTCATCATCCATGATGGGGAAAAAGGAAATTGTTTGTGTTACATACCTTAGTGGCAGTATATAGTCGTTCTTGAACATGGCACTCGTTTGCATTGCATACAATACTTGGGTCATCTGTTTGTCTATGAGTCCCCGCTTACTTTCTGAGTCCTGTTACTTCTCTGAGTCATTCGGAGAAAGCTTCCACTATCAGTTGCATTAGAAGTTTGTGTCATTCTCATGTCAATACTGCCAATTCATGCCATGCCCATGTTCAAGAACACATTCACTCATCGTTTTGCAGTCAGTACACATGTCATCATGCCATTGTTACTTTGCGTCAGTCTCACATGTTATTGTACCATCGGATCCACTCTACACATCTTTTGTTGTGTTTCGTGTCGATTGATGGGGGATTCATTATTGCCCTCCTTCGACGGGTTCATCCTTGTCGACTTCAACACATCATCCGAGGATTGAATCTAGAAACCAACCAAGTACCTTGGCCCTGCATGCCTCAATGGCAGGTTACCTCGCTTTCATCATGAGTTTACATCATTGTCTCTTGATTGAAATATTTCATCTTGCATTCGACTTCAACTCATTTATTCACGCTTGATGATATGTACTGTGATACCTTGGGAATCATTGACATTAATGATGATATCCCTCGCACTTGTTAACGGTTTACATCAATGACCGGTAATCAAGTGGGTTCTACCATGTTCGACGTCCAGACATTTGTATTCACATGGATAGATTCGTATCATTGCGGGTTCAGCTTGAAGACCCTGGGGAGTCATGTTTTTACCCAGGTTGTGATGGAGTTTGTATTGAGTCATATTACACGGATCCACTTTTGTATTGGTCGTGGCTATGTTACCATCTCATCATGGATCTACGCTTGTGTCTAGTAGCCATGATTGTGTTTAGTCGATCATTACTGCCATGGATCTGCAATGTATTGGTCGGAAACCATGTTTTACTACATATGAGATTGTTAGTTCAGAGTCAGTTGTACTGCAGCAACGTCCTTCATCCGACAAGCCTTTTGCCAATTTTTCTGTCAAAGCACTTCACCTGTACATCCTTAATAGCTTCATGCTTTGGGGGGCATTCTGTTACACCTAAAATCTACTCATCATCCTGATTTAGTGTGTACATCCCTGAAGTCACTTGGACTGATTGATCATTTGGGAGGATTGGTGCTTAGTTTGCACAACCTTTTGAGAGGTCATCACAAGTTGCACACTAGCAACATGCGACATCGCAGGTTGCTCTTTAGCAAGGTGCGACGAGGTCTGTTAATGGGAAAAAATAGCCATTTCGAGATCCTTCTCAAAACTTGCCTATGTGGGGGCTTATCCCTGATCTCTTGGAGCACAGTACTCGACCCCTAACTTATTGGGAAGATCCCCTATCTCTCTCCTACCATCTCTCATCCTATCCTATCCATAACCTCATCCACTTAGTCCTATATATGTGAGGCTCACTCCCATACCAAAGGGAGGAAGACTATGGTATCTACATGCTAGTGAAATCTCTCTTGGACACTTTCACTCACCTCTTGGAGACTCTCATGCTTCCTTGGAAGGGCTTGGCAATTGGCTTGTGTGGAGAAGGGCTGCTACGTTAAGTCATTGGTTGTAGTTCTATATCTCTATCATGTACTCCTCTATTTGCAGTAATACAAATGCTTTCCACCAATATTGTCTCTAATGTATGATGATGTTGCGTTGTTTACCTGCTTAACTGTTTACATAGATCTCTTATTGTATAGATGCTCTTTACTCGTTTCTCTTTTCTATGTCTTGACAGGTCTTGCAGCTTGGATCTGACGACCGTGGGACGTGGAGCAACATAGCAAGAGAAAGGATAGCGAATCAAAGAGGTAAGACATCTAGCACTTGATCCTTAAGTAGATCTAGGAAACACATTTGTAGTCTGTTTTATTTGTTCTAGACTCGCATTGAGCTAGGGAGATCTGGGAGATCTGGCTCGCCTTCGATCGAGTGGATTGTCCATCAACAAAGAATTGTTGATGAAATTCCAATAGAAAGCTTTCAATTCCAGCATAGCACACATGTTACTTCTGGTGTCATATATGAAAAACATGAAAATAAAACTGAAGAAAAGCTAGAACATATTACTTTTGAAGTTTCATGTCTTGATATTTTTAAAAGCTCTCCTGTCTATTCGTCAAATCCACTTAAGGTTTATAGGAGGCCTAAAAATCGACCAACAAACCAGCTTAGGTTGAATATGAGGGCTATTTTAAATCTGAAAATTAAGAAGAACAAAACAGTCAGCATTGAGGATTCATCTGATGAGGAAGATCATAAAGCCACGAAATTGGAAGGCACGCTAGGATAGGTTTTAGATAAGCCTGATCAGAGTCTGAAGAAAATACCAGATCTTATTAAAGAAGATCAACCAGCTAAAGATGGTTTTGGATATGAGAACTCCGAAGGGAAATTAGTATTGTGATTTCATGATACAAAGGATACGGTTAAAGGCATAATTGAACCAGATATTGGAGAAACCTCTAAGAAACAAGCAGCTTCAGCAGAATATAATACTCCAAAAGAAGATGATAAGGATCAAAATCTCTCAATTGAAGAATTCAGAATAAAAAAGAAAAAGGAAGAATTAAATCATTTTAAATTACAGAATGAACATGTTATACAAATCAATGATTGGTTCATTCAAGCTAATCTAATGCTAAAGAAGGATATCTAGGAGATGAATAAAGACTATGCAAATTTGGTTCAAGTAGCTGATGAAGTTGTAAAGAGAAGGAAGGTGGCTCAGCAAAAGAATGTTGAACTTGTTAAAAAAAATGAAGAGCTCGAGCAGAAGCTTTGTCAAATGCAAAATGAATGTGCTCATCTTCAAAAGAAGGCACATGATTTAGATGGACTAGTTGTGCTAGCAGAGGAAGCTCGACGAGTATGAAGTCGTTGATCCTTTTCTTGATAAGTGTTAAGGTTACAACTGACAGTTTTTCCTTTGGTCTAAAAGTTTGATCGAAATCATGTACCAGTTGTTATTATTTTTTATCTAGTCTCTCCTATGTTTTAGTTGTAGTTATTTTTAGCATATTTGATCCTTAGATAGTGGATCTTCAAAAAAATGTTTTAAAACATATGCCTATAAATTGTAAAGAGAAATACAAAGCAGGGGGTTACTTTTTTGATGAGGGTCATGAGGATTTTTCACTACTTTTAAAGGACATATATTTTGCTAATATGAGGATTTGCTTTATGCTGAGATATATTTTTGTTTAAATTGTGAGCCAGGTTTTATCCTTACATATGACAGTGCTCCCCTTCATCCATCTATTGTCTCTAATATCAGTAATTTTTACTTCACAGTTTGAATTTATGGTTATTTTCCAGTCTGGTAATGGGAATGGAAATGGAGAGAATAACATGGGAAAACCCTACATAGTGGAAAAAATTGCATGAGAATTAGTGGTAGACTCCAAAGGAGATGAGGGGATGGTGAAAAGACAACTGGAATAACTTATGACCATAGAAGAAAGGACCCTTACAGTTACAATTGTCATAGAATTATATGCATACCATGCTTCCATAACTACATGAGAATACTTTCCCCACCCACCTCACAAATGCATACAATGATTGGATTTAATCATCAAAAGGAAGTAATTGGCTCATTTAAGGAAAATGGCATCGATTTGATGAGTTCTAAGGTTGACATTTGGAAATATAAAAGTTAATCTCCCATAGGCCCCCTTGCCTCTTGCCCTCTAGTGGAATCATATCCCCTTTAGTGCTCTTTACACAACCATCTTGGACTATTTTATTATTTTTCCAACATAATATTGACATAGCTTTCAAATTAGCATGACAAGCCAACCACATGGTCCATATAGAAATATTTACATTATACATGCCTATCCTTTCACTACTCGGCCCTTGGCCTTAAACTCCACACTAGGAACCCATACTAGCATTTTTACATCATTTACATCATTCTGATTTAATACATTCCAAGTCAAAACTAGGGGTATTACAACTACCTTATGGACTCAAAGGTGTCTTTCTTATCAGGATCTAGGAATAGATGCCCATATGGGGCAGTTTTGGGAGGTCTTTCTAGATAAATTGAGGAAATATCATATTAGACTAAAGAATGATCCAAATGAACTTTGTTGGGCCTTGAAAAAAATGGGGGGCGCTTACACAGTAAAATTAGGATATCTATAATAACAAGCCCCTAAAGTAGAGGAGTCTAACTAATGGTGGTCTAATTTGTGGAATGTGAGGATTCCATTCAAATGTACTTTGTTTATGTGGTTGGTGTTGATGAAAAAGGTGTTGGGGATTCCTTTAAATAAGAAACAAGTTTGGCCTCAGTTGGTGTTATCTATGTAAATCCCATGAGGATACTACCTCTCATATTTTTATGGGTTGTTCTTTTTCGATGCAGGTTTGGAAATAGGTGGTAGGTCATCTAGGTCTCCTAAATGTGTGGTTGAATGGGTCTATGGATGAAAACTTTAAAGAATGGGTAAGTGGGAGGGATCTCAAAAATTTCAGGGCCTTCCCATACTTAGTAATTTGGAGGATTTGGCTTTCCATTAAATTCAGTATCTTTGAGGACAAACAAATTCCCTCATTTCAGGTCATAACCCAGTTTACAACTTTCCCCTCCAATTTGCGGACCTCTTTCAGTTCTAAATTTCGAAGGATTATGTGGGACCTTCTCATAGAAAATTCATATTCTTTTAGTTTTTAATGGCACTTGTTAGGGCACTGATCAATTTTGTACATTGGAATATGTGCTCCATCTCTCCGAGTCTCACTATTTCTCTGTCGGGGCAAATATGGGTTCAAGGACTAAAACTATTGGTGATTTTAAGAAACTTCTATATCTTATGAAATATGCCTTGAATAATGTTATTCAAAGACTCTATCTCTATGGGGACTATGGTCTTTCTATGATTTAGATGAATGATCAGATTCACATTCATAGTATTGATCTACATTCTTTGCATCTACATTTGAAAGAACTCTCTCGTCAGTTTTAGAATATTAGCTTTTCTCATGTTTTAAGGGAACAAAATTTTAATTTTTTTCTTTGTCCAAAGAGGGGTTTCACAAGCCTCCTAATTATATCTCTGAAGATGAATTTATGGGTGGGTCCTTAGTTTCATCTAGGACTCTCAGTATTCATGAGCTTTAAAGTGTCTATGGGTGGGTATTTTTGTAATTATGTATATTCTCATAACAGGTATAGTTTGTTTATTTCTATTTTAAGTGTGTCATTTTTTTCTTAAGTCAAATGGTATCTGGTTTTGCGATGATAGGCACTCTGTATGAGGTCCTTAGAGGAATTTTGTTTATAAATTTATGGACAGTTGGCTTAGTAGACCTAGTACTAGGAACTATGCTCTTTAGCATCTTAATGATTGTATTTTGATTTCTTCCTAGAATGAAAAATATGTGTTTTTGTGGAAAAAAAAGATCTAAATCAAAGCTCAAAACATTATTTTGTTCATACTCTACAATATATAGATTCCCCTTAATGATTACATAATCATGTCTTATATCCCTTGGTACACTATTGATATTATCGAAGAGATCTAGCTATAATATGATACATGGATAATAGATTATAACACAAGCATATGCTTGAAAATCAATAAGTAAACTTAGACTTATGCCAAGACTTACAATTTTTAAATATGTCAATTAGAGCATGACACTAAAGGTGTATTGGAAACCTTATTGACTCAAGTCAAACTCTAGAATCTTAACTCTTCTTGATCAATGATCCAAATGAGGCGAGGATCCTCCTATTGGAAATATTGTTTTCATTGATGTCAAAGGCAAAGGGAGACTACAAAGGTCCAAGATAAATATTTCAAGATGGAGATTTGTTACACCAAATCTCGTCATCATGAGTTATGTGTCCTCTATTTTCCCTGATTCCTAAAGCAATTAGGCCAAATGATTGAAAGAAGAGTTGTTGTTTCTCCTTTTTCCCTGATTCCTAAAGCACTTAGACCCTAGGTGAGGCGCTCTACACATTGACAAAGTGTGTCGATGATACTTTATTCCTTTTGACAAGGTGTGTCACTCTCCAAAGACGTGACTTTCTTGTGTACAAAGTGTGGCACCGTTGGTTTAAAAGGAGAAAAAGAAGCTTCGAGCGGCTTCTAGAACCCTTGGTTACGTGGAAGCTTATCCCTGTGAACTAGGAAGGGTGGCACTCGATCCCCTTATATTTTGGGATGATCCCTTGGGCGTCTCCCACAAATATTCAACCTATACTATCCTTTAGGCCTATAAATACAAACCTCCCCTCCATGGTTAAGGGAGGAGAAACATAGAGCACTTAAATGTCGTTGAAAATCTGCTGGAGTTAGTTCCCTTTCATCCATTAGGAGGCAAGAGTTTGGATATTTGAGGCTAGGATCATTTGGAAGGATTTGTGACGTCAAAGCTCAGTTGTAATATCCTCCTATGTACTTCTTATATTTACAATTAATGCAGATTCTTTCCATAAAAATATTATTGTCGTGAGATCTTTACAATTTGCTTCTTTGACTGCTAGTTTAGATTGATCTATATTTATATGTTATTAGTCCTTGCTTGTTTCCACTTGTCATCTAATGTTTTGCAGCTAAATATCTAAAGAACAAGAGTTACATCAAGCGAGTAAATAACACTAATATCATAAGGTAAGTTGTATTCCTATACCTTTTGTAATTTGATCAATCTAGGAAAGATATTTGTGTTTTGTACTACTTTTTTTCTAGATCCGAACCATTCGGACTAGGGATATCGGTTAGTATCCACACTGACAGATTGTGCGCAAACAAAATTTGTGACCATATTAGGGATTCAGGCCCATAGTTTTGATTTGTTTATGAGTTTTGTTTTCTTGGTTTTTCTTCCAATAGCCTCTAAATTGCCTCCTTTTCATCGGATTTTTTTCTCAAAGAATAACTAGGTGATCCAGACTCTAATTGGGACTTTTAGCCTAGTCATTTACCTATTTTGTTCTTGGGATTTTTATTTTTTTCAAAGTTGGATTTCTCCCGACACACCTGAGCAGTTTTGTATCTTTGTCATTGTAATTTTGGCGCTCTTTTTCTTTAGGCAGACTGCGTTGCTGACGCGTTTTGTCTTTGTTCAACCCGCATCACTGACGCACTTCCTGTGTTTGCAAACTGCATCGTTGGGATTCCAATGCCCTGGTGTATACTTGCAGAGTGTGTCACCCTGCAAAGCTTAGTGCATAAGATCAAGAAAATCCCACAAAATTGGTTTTAGTTTGGTTTGTTGGGGTCTATGTTTTGTCCATTATACTTACACTATCCCTCAGACTCAGTGTGCTTTATCCTTAGTTCATTTTGGAATTTAGATCTTGATTTGAGTCCTAGTTAGTCAAGCGGATGTTTCTCCAGTCGTGGGAAATTTCAATCCCTCGCGAATAAAACCAGTCTTATGACTAGCTTCATTACTTCTGATTTGTTTGCTCTGATTTCCAAGCCCTCCAAAAAATTAAATTGTTGTGATTTTTGCACGATTTGGTGTGTATTTTGTGTTGTATTACGATTTTGGGTGATTAAATTCTTGAGAAATTCTAGTTGCTTATGGATTGCAGTAGTAAATACTCTCTAGTATTCTGAATCAAGATCGAAGAAGTGGCATAATTCTCAGATTTTTGAATACATTAGTTTGAAAAATCAAAAAATTATTTACTATCTTCATTTCGAGTAGATTACTTGAGATTGTTGTGAAGAGTTTTTCATGCTTTGGATAGTTGTTTAAGAAACTTTGAAAAATCTCAAAAATTGTCAATGCTTATGTTCTCTTGGTTTTGAAAATTTCATCTTCATCTCCTTGAAAATATTAAGTGAATTTAGGCCTTCTCGAAGTATTGAAAAAGCTAGTGAATGCTCTCATATTTGTCCTTTCACTTTTTTGTTCTTTGTTTTCAAATTAGAGTTATTTCAATCAAAAGAGAAGTTCATCTTTTCATTCTGCTCATAGATTTAGCTTAGTTGAAAACAAAAATGAAAAAAATATTTTGGATTTGGCGTGATGTTTTCATTTTGTTGGATTAAATGAAAGAGCATTCCTAGTCTTTTGGTTTGATTGGGAAAGAAAGTAAAAAGGGGTACTTTATTCATTCACTTTCAGAACAAAAAACATTTCTCCTTACTTTAGTTAGTTTTCATTGAAAATAAAAACAAAATACTTGAATTTCATTTATCTTAGTTGTGCATTTTGTTTACTTTACAAGTCTACATGTCACGTCCCCTCCCATCCAACCAGCCAGATGGAGAGGATCGTGACGGTTAAACCGGGCACTTAGCCCCCATATCCATTCATTAAACAAGCATTCAAATTCAAATGATTAAGAATATATATATACACAAATGCATAACAGATGTGATATTAAACTGGGCGTCTAGCCCTATGAAACATTTAATCATAAGCATGAACATGATATAACAGAGATAGATGGAGCTGTTTAAAAACACAGCAGAAGCAAATTCGTTTAATACATCCACATACATTCATAACATTCATCAAATGATAATTGCCAATTTACACATAAGAGAATACTTATCTTATACAGAAGTAGTCCCACGCAACTGGCTATGCAACTGCAACGTTCCACCCAACCGTAGGCCAGTGTGCTCCTCAATCTCTCAGCACCACTGCCACCCCCGAGCTGGGCATGATCTCTACAAGGAACCAGGGAACAGCAGACTCACACATAGCCAAGCATACACCAAGATGAGCCAAGCCAATCTACAATTGGGTTTATCAGGCTACTAGGAGATGGAAAGGAAGAGTTGCTAAGCTAGTGAGCTCCAGCACAGAGCCAAGGATAACCTTGCAAGATCTATCTAGCTTGGCACCCACAATACCTACACACCCAGCACAAGGAAGTATTCTTTTCACTGCTGTGCAGTCCCTCAAGCCATACCTTCCCTATCCAGTGCTCTCAGGGTATGCATAGAAGAGTAACCAAAGCCCTCTTGATCTTTTTGAGAGGTTGTCTCCCCACTAGGTTTATCAAGCCACTTCTATCCACTACCACTCCAACACTTCAGCTCACAGGCTCAAACCAAAAACGAGAGTGCACACAACAGCAGAACACCATTATGGGGCAAGACAAAACGTTTTTACAGAGAGAGGCATGAGATGGGGTTTCAGCTGACTCAGGAAAACGTGGGAACCCACAAAAACGAAATGGGAGGTTGGGAAACAACCCAGGGAAGCCAAATCCGTTTTTAGAAAAACGTCCTTGGGCATTCGGGGGCAAAAACGACTTCCATATAGTCCCCAAAAACGTGGCCCTTCTCTCCCAGGCTGCTATATATATAAAAACGAACTTCCAGGCATGGAAAAGGCAGGATTTTGCTGAAAAACGTGAAGGGAAAGACCCAGATAGCTCCTACTGCGTGAATGAAAATGAAGACTGCCCATTCCCCATGGCTTTGGGCACCATTTCGTGGGTGGTTTCTTGCCCCACAAGCAAAAACACGATTTTCCAAGTTGATGGCTTGCCCATGCACGAAAATGGATTGCCCATACTCTTTCATTCCCAAGGCATTAACTGCCTTAACCAATTTCTTGGAAGAATTAAATGATTGGGTGAATGAGACACAATGGGTAGTTGGTGGTTTATGGGTTTCCCCATTGACACATGGATTAATACTATTGGCTCAAGGGTTTGAATAATTTCCCCCCCTATTCCTTGTAGAACCATGCCCCATCTCTTTTGTTGCATTGCATAGCCGGTTGTGGGTTTTTCATTAAAAATTCATAATTACATGATGTCTTATATACATTGTGCCCATCACGCACAAGGACCATAGGCATCTATTTTAATTGCCGATACATAAACGCTAAATCAATGGTGGGGCCTTGGCCTTGAGCTCCTCACCATGATTAAATATCAGTATTTACATCATTTACAAAGGGGGTCAAAATGGGGACGTGACATACCCCTCCCCTTACATTAGCACTGTCCTCAGTGCTCATCAAAATTGAACAAAAATGGATATGCCATCCTCATGGCATCCTCCAGCTCCCATGTAGCCTCATCGGGACCGTAGTGCTTCCATTGCACCTTTACCTGTCCGATGGCTCGGTTCCGGAGCAATGTTACTTTCTTGTCTAGGATGCGCAATGGATCGGTTTGGAATTCTCCCTCGGGTTCCACCTGGATCACATCCCAATTAATCACATGGTTAGGATCATGTACATATTTCTTAAGCAAAGAGACATGAAAAACATTATGAGCTTTAGTGCTAGCAGGCAAGGCAAGTCTATATGCAACTGGCCCTATTCTTTCAAGCACTTCAAATGGCCCACAATATCTAGGTGATAGCTTGGCACAGCTCCCAAGCTTCAAGGAACTCTTCCTTGATCTCACTCTAAGATACACATGATCCCCAACATTGAATTCCCTATGCATTCTGTGTTTATCTGCATAGCTTTTGTGTCTATCCTGGGCTGCTTTTAAATTTTGCCGGATCTTTGCAACCTCTTGTTCCATTTCCTTAAGCAATTCTGGCCCAAGTACAATGCGGTTCACTGGATTGTCCCAAGTCACTGGTGTCCTACACCTTCTGCCATACAAAGCTTCATATGGACTCATTCCCAATGATTCTTGATGCCCATTATTATATGCAAACTCTACCAGGTGTAAATAATCCTCCCACTTGGATGGCTTGTCCATTACATACATGCGGAGCATGTCTTCAAGTACCTGATTTACTCTTTCTGTTTGCCCGTCTGTTTGAGGATGGTACGCGGTGCTAAAGTTCAACTGTGTACCCAAATCTGCAAAGAGAGCTTTCCAAAAATTGGAAGTGAACTTGGTATCCCTGTCAGAAATTATTGCCTTAGGCAACCCATGTAATCTGAAAATTTCCTTCATGAAAATATCTGCAATGGCATCGGCTTTATGTGTGGACTTAACCGGTATGAAATGTGCTGCCTTTGTTAACTTGTCCACCACAACCATGATGGAGTCATGTTGTCTCTTAGTCATTGGCAATCCTGTAATAAAATCCATGGAAATTATTTCCCATTTCCATTCTGGAATTGGCACTGGGTGCAATAAACCTGCTGGGTGTTGGTGTTCAACCTTCACCTGCTGACATTCCATGCACTTAGAGATGTATTCAGCGATGTCCTTTTTCATACCTGGCCAGAAATAATATTTTCTTTCCGTAGCAATTGTTTTCTGATATCCCGGGTGACCAGAGTATGGAGCTTTATGGATCTCATCCATAACCATTCTCCTTAAATCTGCTGTATTTGGAATATAGACTCTATTCTTATAAGTAAGAAGTCCGCCTTCTTCCAAGTGATAGCCTTCATTCTTCTTGCCAAGGTCTTGCTGCTGCAATTTGTCCTTTATCTGTTCATACACTTCATCCTCAACCATATGGTTAACAATCTGCTGCTTCAAATCTGGTTGGCATGTACTAAGCGCTGCCACATACATTTCATGTACCTTCCTGCTGAGCGCATCAGCCACCTTGTTTTCTTTCCCTTTTATGTGTTTGATCTCAAAATCAAATTCACACAAAAATTCCAACCATCTGGCTTGCCTAGCATTTAACATTGGCTGATCAAACAAGTACCTCAGACCACAATGGTCTGTCCTTAACTCAAATTTTCTTCCCATTAAGTAATGCCTCCACATCTTCAAGGCATGTACTATGGCTGCAAGTTCTATATCATGAGTAGCATAGTTCTTCTCATGCTCCTTCAACTTTCTTGACTCATAGCATATCACGTGGTTGTCTTGCATAAGAACTCCTCCAAGTCCTTGATTGCATGCATCGGTACACACCACAAAGTCTTTTTCCGGATTTGCAATCTTCAAAATAGGCGCACTTGTAAGAAGATTCTTCAACCGTTGAAAACTTTCCTCACATCTTGGTGACCATTCAAACTTTATCCCCTTCTTTTGCAAAGAAGTGATTGGGTTTGCAACCTTGGAGAATCCTTCGATAAACCTCCTGTAGTAACCAGCAAGGCCCATAAAAGATCTCACATCAGTCACATTCCTTGGAGTTGGCCAATTCATAATGGCTTCAATCTTCTCAGGGTCTACAGATATTCCTTCGTCGGAGATGATGTGACCCAAATAATGAATTCTATCTTTATAAAAGTCACATTTGCTCAACTTGGCATACAGCTTATGCTCCCTTAATAATTTCATTGTCATTCTCAAATGTTCTTCATGTTCTCCTTCATTCTTAGAATAGATGAGAATGTCGTCTAGGAATACAAGAACAAACTTGTCCAAATATTTGCTAAAAACATTATTCATGATACACATGAATGTAGCTGGTGCATTTGTGAGACCGAATGGTACCACTACAAACTCATAGTGTCCATACCTCGTTCTAAAGGCTGTCTTATGAATATCTTCTTCTTTGATTCTTACCTGGTGGTAACCAGACCTCAAGTCAATCTTTGAAAATACCTTTGCTCCTCTCATTTGATCAAAAAGATCATCAATTCGAGGCAATGGGTATTTTTTCTTCACAGTAACTTTGTTCAACTGCCTGTAGTCGATACATAACCTGAGTGTTCCATCTTTCTTTTTCACAAATAGAACGGGCGCTCCCCACGGGGATACACTTGGCCTAATATATTTCTTTTCCAGCAACTCTTGCAATTGCATCTTCAATTCTAGCAATTCCGGTGTACTCATCCTGTAGGGTGTCTTGGACACTGGTGCCGCTCCTGGCACAAGCTCAATTGTAAAGTCAATGTCTCTCTTTGGAGGGAGTCCTGGAATCTCATCAGGAAAAACATCCCTGAATTCTTGCAATACAGGATAGTCCTCCAATCTAAGAGTTT
Organism: Larix kaempferi; assembly: GCA_027924585.1. Taxonomy (NCBI): domain Eukaryota; kingdom Viridiplantae; phylum Streptophyta; class Pinopsida; order Pinales; family Pinaceae; genus Larix; species Larix kaempferi. Next base: position 14,418,821 of record BSBM01000099.1, read on the forward strand.
CACTCTCTGCTGCCTCTAAAACGTGAGCTGCATACAGTTGACATCCCTTCCTACAGAACTTCTTTAGTTGCATGGCTGAAACCTGTCTAACAGAAGTCACCTTTGGAATGCCTTTTACAACCCTCGGGTTTCCTTCCTCGTCCATGCATTCAAATGTCTTATTGTAGCAGTCAAGTTTAACCCTGTGTGCTTCTAACCAATCCATTCCAATGAGAATATCATAGGATCCAAGTGGCAAAATATTCAGATCTGCATAAGTGAATAGCTCATCCATCTCTAATGGACATTTCTCTACTATTTCGCTAACTTTTCTCTTGGTTCCAGTGGCTAGTTGAACTAACCAAGATCTATTATGCTTTAATTTCTTGAAAGCACAAACCTCAACAATTCTAGGAGTGACATAACTGTGAGTAGATCCAGGATCAATCAAAATAGAAACAGATTGCTTAGCAATCTTACCTTCAACTTCAACCACGGTTGATTGATGATCTGCCTGGCGGTCTTCTACTGCTGCATAGATTCTAGGGATTGTCCTCGCCACTTGTCCCACAGTTCCAGCTCCTTGGATGTTGTGAACTTGATTTGCATTCCCATTCCGATGTGGACAGTTCCTAAGCATGTGGTCTCCTCCACAACCCCAACATTGAAGTGGTTCTCTTGGCTCTTTTGGATCTCTCGGCTTGTCTCCCATCGTCCTGGTTGGCTTAGTCACAACCTGTGATGGCTGCCTTTGCTGATTCCTGAATTGAGGAGGCTTGAACCCCTTCTTCCTTTGATCAAACTTTTCATTTTTCTTATCCTTCCACGCCTTATGGAATTCTGGTTTGCTTCTGTTTTGATCAAAGCAATACTTGGCCTTTCTTATGGCCTCCTCTAGAGTTCGAGGTTCATCAAACTCAATTCTATCTTTATATGACTGGGGTAGTCCACTTAGGAAACGCTGAATTTTTACCTTTTCATCTCGAATATACCTGACATACCTTAGCAGCTCCAAGAACTTGTTTGCATATTCTTCCATGGTCAATTGTCCCAATCTCAGCTCATGGAACTCTTTGATCTTATCATCATAGTACCTATCAGAGAGGTACTTCTGCTGGAAGTATTTCTTGAATTGTTTCCACACAATTTTCCTCTCATTGATCTTCTTCACCTGCCTGGTGTGTTCCCACCATATAGATGCTCTTCCATTCAAGTTGAAGATGGCAACCCTTGCCTTCATATTCCCAGAGTAGTCTTGGACTTGGAAATATTTTCTCATCCCAAGAAGCCAAGCTTCAGCTTCTTGACCAGATTTTACCTCTCCGTCAAATGTAGGAGGTTTTGCCTTCTTAAATTCCCCATGTGAATTGTTCTTGTAGCGCTTCTTCCTCTTGCTCCTGTGAGATGAAGAACTTGAACCCTCATTGGACTCTTCAGAGTCAGATGATTCATTAGAAGATATTCCTGGAGTATATGTCCTGTCCGTAGAAACTCTTCTTGGACTACTGGCCCTCTTGCGGGAATTCCTTCTAGAGCTACTCCCACCTCTTTCTAGATTCGATATTTGATGCCCAGAGTTTATTTGCCTTTGGATGTCTGTTAAACTCTGCAACATGGCTGCATTCAGCTGATTCTGTTCTTCCTGAGCTTTAATCATCCTTTCATTATCTTCCCTACAGCTTTGCAACTCCACCCTTAGGCTTCTCATGGTGGCTGCAACATCTGGAGGGGTCTCTTGATTTCTTCTCCCATTAGATTCTGTCTCAGCATTCTCAACCTGTATGTTCTCCCCCATGGCATCTGTCTCAGGCTCATAGGGATCCTATGCATCATTCATGATGTGCATTTTCTTGGCCCAACCAAGATCCAAAATTTTTCCACTGTATTAACTAGAGTGTTACCCTGCTGTAACTGTGACTCTCTGAAATGTGTTCATCAACACAATTGTTAGCTGCATTACATTCTCAAAATTTACAAATTACTTCATGCACATGGGAAAACATTACGTTGACAATTCGTCAAATCACAACAACGAAACTATGAGGGGAAAAAGAAAAAGGGGGTCAAGGGGGCTTGCCCCCTTGTGGCTTCGCCCTCGTTTTTTTTTTTTTTTTTTTTTTTTTTTTACGAATCACGCCTCATCGGGCGATTCACTGAATCCTGCCGCAACGGGCAGTTCGCGAAATCCGGCCGCGACGGCGATTCACAGACTACTCCCGCAACCGCGGGGAGGTTCGCGGTATGCTCCCGCAACTGCGGGGCGGTTGGCCGTAGGCTTCCGCAATAGCGGGGCGATTTGCCGAGCGGAGCCATTCGGCGAAGGCTTCCGTAGTTGCGGAGCCATTCGGCGAATGCTCCCGCAATTGCGGAGCCATTCGGCGAAGGCTTCCGCAACTCCGGAGCCATTCGCAGAATGCTTCCGCCGGAATGCTTCCCCAATTTCGGGTGATTTTTCGGAATGATTCGGCGAAGTCTTCCGCAGTTGCGGAACGATTCGCCGAAGTCTTCCGCAGTTGCGGAACGATTCAGCGAAGTCTTCCGCAGTTGCGGAACGATTCGCCGAAGTCTTCCACAGTTGCGGAACGATTCGCCGAAGTCTTCCGCAGTTGCGGAACGATTCGCCGAAGTCTTCCGCAACTTCGGAACGACTCGCCGAACTCTTCCGCGTTTCGGAACGATTCGCGGAATCCTTCCGAAATTTCGGAAGAGAATTCCTTCCGCAATTTCGGAAGAGAATCCTTTCCGAAAAATTTCGACACTTAGAAAATTTTTCACTTAAAAACATTTTTCTCCGCTGTTTCGGAGCCATTGGCTGAATTCTTCCGCAATTTCGGGAAGGTTCACGGAATCTTTCCGCAATTTCGGGAAGGTTCGCCGAACTCTTCCGCAATTGCGGGAAGGTTCGCGAAACCTTTCCGAAATTTCGGAACGACTTCCCGAAACGGCTTAAAACACAAAATTTTCAAAACAGTCTTAAACAAAAATTTCCAAAACATACTTAAGAAAATTTTTATAATTGCTATCAGATTTGGCCCATAGAGGCCCAATGCTGCAACGCAGCTCTGATACCATTCTGTCACGTCCCCTCCCATCCAACCAGCCAGATGGAGAGGATCGTGACGGTTAAACCGGGCACTTAGCCCCCATATCCATTCATTAAACAAGCATTCAAATTCAAATGATTAAGAATATATATATGCACAAATGCATAACAGATGTGATATTAAACTGGGCGTCTAGCCCTATGAAACATTTAATCATAAGCATGAACATGATATAACAGAGATAGATGGAGCTGTTTAAAAACAAAGCAGAAGCAAATTCGTTTAATACATCCACATACATTCATAACATTCATCAAATGATAATTGCCAATTTACACATAAGAGAATACTTATCTTATACAGAAGTAGTCCCACGCAACTGGCTATGCAACTGCAACGTTCCACCCAACCGTAGGCCAGTGTGCTCCTCAATCTCTCAGCACCACTGCCACCCCCGAGCTGGGCATGATCTCTACAAGGAACCAGGGAACAGCAGACTCACACATAGCCAAGCATACACCAAGATGAGCCAAGCCAATCTACAATTGGGTTTATCAGGCTACTAGGAGATGGAAAGGAAGAGTTGCTAAGCTAGTGAGCTCCAGCACAGAGCCAGGGATAACCTTGCAAGATCTATCTAGCTTGGCACCCACAATACCTACACACCCAGCACAAGGAAGTATTCTTTTCACTGCTGTGCAGTCCCTCAAGCCATACCTTCCCTATCCAGTGCTCTCAGGGTATGCATAGAAGAGTAACCAAAGCCCTCTTGATCTTTTTGAGAGGTTGTCTCCCCACTAGGTTTATCAAGCCACTTCTATCCACTACCACTCCAACACTTCAGCTCACAGGCTCAAACCAAAAATGAGAGTGCACACAACAGCAGAACACCATTATGGGGCAAGACAAAACGTTTTTACAGAGAGAGGCATGAGATGGGGTTTCAGCTGACTCAGGAAAACGTGGGAACCCACAAAAACGAAATGGGAGGTTGGGAAACAACCCAGGGAAGCCAAATCCGTTTTTAGAAAAACGTCCTTGGGCATTCGGGGGCAAAAACGACTTCCATATAGTCCCCAAAAACGTGGCCCTTCTCTCCCAGGCTGCTATATATATAAAAACGAACTTCCAGGCATGGAAAAGGCAGGATTTTGCTGAAAAACGTGAAGGGAAAGACCCAGATAGCTCCTACTGCGTGAATGAAAATGAAGACTGCCCATTCCCCATGGCTTTGGGCACCATTTCGTGGGTGGTTTCTTTCCCCACAAGCAAAAACACGATTTTCCAAGTTGATGGCTTGCCCATGCACGAAAATGGATTGCCCATACTCTTTCATTCCCAAGGCATTAACTGCCTTAACCAATTTCTTGGAAGAATTAAATGATTGGGTGAATGAGACACAATGGGTAGTTGGTGGTTTATGGGTTTCCCCATTGACACATGGATTAATACTATTGGCTCAAGGGTTTGAATAATTTCCCCCCTTATTCCTTGTAGAACCATGCCCCATCTCTTTTGTTGCATTGCATAGCCGGTTGTGGGTTTTTCATTAAAAATTCATAATTACATGATGTCTTATATACATTGTGCCCATCACGCACAAGGACCATAGGCATCTATTTTAATTGCCGATACATAAACGCTAAATCAATGGTGGGGCCTTGGCCTTGAGCTCCTCACCATGATTAAATATCAGTATTTACATCATTTACAAAGGGGGTCAAAATGGGGACGTGACACTACACTTCATGCATTCACCTAACCGCACAAGATAAAATCAAGCGATAGCCTAGGTTAATATTTTATAGAAACTCGTGTGATAGGGTAGAGGCGTGTTTCGACGTCTTAAAACATAGCAGTTGTCATTATCTTCCTGCACTACATCCCAGGGGCTTGTAGTTCTTCCACGTACCAGTCGGTATATCGAACGGGCTTTCATGTACCTTCGGGTATATAGAAAGGTACTTCACGTACTCGACAGTATATTGGAAGGCTCCTGTCATATAGTTGTGCATTAGACATCACTACTATGGATTGGATCCCCCAAATACCTTGAGTATATCGGGATGCCCCACTAGGATTTCTAAAACCATCTAAGTTAACTATTGGTCTTCTTGGTGTGGAAATACACCGACAACAACACTCAAGGAGATACTACGCACGTACTACCAGGTAGTCAGGTAATACGGTCAAGGGTATGGTCCTAATCCTACCTGGTTAGTGCTATGAAAAATTGGGTGAAGTATATCGCGAGTTGCAATGCCTTGATACTCCCATGAGGTTCCATACGTTAATCCCACCTATCATAGAAGTGTGCTTGCGGATTTAGCTTGAGTTGGACTTGAAGTGTGTTTTTCTTCTGAAGACTTTCAAGTAGAATCCTTTATCATCCACCCTATATGAACAACCCTTAATAAGATCCCGCGGAATAATAAATTTGCCACCTAAATATCCCCTTAGCCAAGAGGAGAAATCAGGAGCAAGCATGGATCAACCCACAACATCTGGATCATGGGAAGAAGGAATTTCTACCCTTGAATCAGGATAAACTTTTCTCCTCCTATGAATCCTCCCATAATTTATCCTACAGGACCTTTGTTAGTGGAACAACCTCCTCAACATGACACATATTTTCATCATTCGCTTGAAGGTAACCCTGGATCCGTCGATTGGATCTTCACTCAACCCCTAGACGGACCGATAGCGGCCGCGTTTGGTCCAACTACATCATTTTGGGGGACCTCCTTAGGTCATGGTATTTCTAATTTTGGCTCAATTTCGATGGTGGAAACGCCACCATGCCTGTTCCCTACTCGATGGACTCCAAACGAGGAATGTATCCCACCAGTTTATGATACTATCGAACTTTTATGTTTACTTGGTGAGTGGGTTAGGCGCCATATTTTTCCTCCACAACCCACCTCGGAGGTACCAATTTTTGAACATCACTCCCCTATACATTCTTTTATTCTAACCTCACGAGGAATATATGCACCCATTATGACCACCTATGAACCAGGCCAACCTTATTTTTCATCTAGTACACCTCAAAATAATTCAGCGGGTTCTACACCCCACTTGACCCCAATGACTGAAGGGAAACCTTCAATTACCATTAACTTCGTAACTAGAACACCACCTTCGCCTCAAAATTCAAGCGGAGGCTACCCTCTAGGTCGTGGTCAACATATGATCATTGGTCAACCTAGAGTTAGTGGTCAACATATGCTTACCAGGCATACTCCAATTGGTGGAAAACCTTCAACTGGGAGTCAACACCTAGTCCGTGGACAAAATCTAACTAGGGGGGGACCTTTAGTTAGGGGACAAAGTGTAAGTGGAGGATATACTTCATACATGAACTATAATATGGTTGGAAGTTCACTCCCAGCCATGGGACAACCTTCGTGGGCACATCACATGGGGGGGCTGTCTACTTGGACCCAACCCCCATGGGGGCATACATACCCGGGTAATCACAATATCGCAATAGGTCAAAATTACCCAGGGAATATTTTTCCCGGATTACCCTATCCCGAAAACATGAACACCCCATGGGGGCATCCCAGTGGAACTCATCCCCACCATTACCATATTGTCTCCTCCATACTTTTCACTCTAATGAATCGATCATGGATATTATGAGCTTGGATGAGCCTCCATGGGAATACCTTCATTATTGATCGTATTTCCTCCCACCTCTAGACACAGTAGAGAAAACAATTCATACCATTGTTTCACTAGATGTCTTTCCTCACCCTCAATCTCCTATTCTCACCCAGGATATGGTTACAGAGGTGAATTTGGAAAACATCACGCCTACCATCACCTTATACATATCAATAAAACTGGGAATCATGGAACACATCCACATAGGCCAAACTTGTTCTCCTGATGAAATCAATACTTTTACAGCCTTATTTAAATTGTTCCACGGCGTATTTGCATGGAGCTACAAGGAAATGCCTAGGATTGATCTTTTTATTGTTATGCATGAAATCCAAACATATTCCGATGCAAAAATTGTCCAGCAAAAACTTTGTTCAGTGCACCCTAGAAAGACTGCAGCCATCAAAGCAGAGATTGAAAATTTGTTGAAATTTGGGTTCATTTATCATGTCCCCTTGATGGATTGGGTCTCCAATGTCATCCCAGTTACGAAGAAATAGTGAACCATCATAGTTTGCATTGATTACAGGGATCTTAATAAGGCTTGTCCTAAGGACAATTACCCTACCCCCTTCATCAACCAAATTATGGATAACTACACTGGAAGTGTCATATTTTCATTCATGGATGGCTTTTCCGGTTATAATCTGATTGAGATCCACCCGGTTGATCAACATAAGGATTCTTTCATCTTCCCATGGGGTACGTTTGCATTCCGCAAATTACCTTTTGGCCTTAAAAATGTTGGTGCTACATTCCAGCGGGCCATGTCGTATGCCTTTCACGATATAAAGGATTTTGTGGAACCCTACCTCAACGATTTGCTTGCTCATTCAAATCATTGTGACTTCCACATCAATCATCTGATGGTTGTGTTTCTCAAATGTTGATGGTACAATATCCGTTTAAATCCCCATAATTGCATATTTTGTGTGGAGTCCAGACGTCTCCTCGGCTTCATCATTTCCAAATATGGGATCCGCATTGATCCCCTCAAGGTAGAGGCCATTGTCACCCTACCCCCACCCACGGATATCACGGAACTTCAAATTTTGCAGGGGAAGGAAAACTACCTACGTCGTTTTGTGTGTAATTTGGCAAAAAAAACACAAGGTTACATGTCCAGTTTGAAAAGGCTAAATCCAAAAATTCATTGGTATTCATGGAGCTCATTTGTGATCTTCCCCGTACTGATCAAGAATTTGATCCCATTGACTCTCTCCCCGATGAGTCATTATTTTTTATTAGTATGTTTTACCCTTGGTATGAATATAACACCTTGTATCTCCAAACCCAACGCTTCAATCCTCACTTATCTCGCAATGAACTCCGTCGTATCCGTCACCACGTGAAATATTACCTAATCATCGGTGATACGGTATATCGTCGTGGCATTGATTCTATCTTACGACGTTGTTTAACTCACGAAGAGGCCAAGCATCTCTTAAATGATTGCCACTTGGGGCCATGTGGCGATCATCTTTCTAGGATGGATACAGCCCAGAAGATCTTCCGCGTTGGACACTACTGGCCATCCATATTCAAATATTGTATGGAAGCGTTCAAGAAGTGTCCTCCCTGCCAGCTTTTTCATCATAAAAAATGCTCGCACCCAGTCCCACTACATCCAGTTATCATCATTGGTCCCTTCTCAAAATGGGGCATCAACTTCATGCAATGTAAGCCTACCTGGTTTGGGGGGAATCGTTATATGATTGTTGCTATAGACTACTTTACCAAATGGGTCGAGGCTATTCCTACATACAACGAAGGCAGTGAAACTTCCGCACTCTTTATGTTCAATCATATCATCGCTAGATTCGGATTCCCACAAGCCATCGTCACCAATCATGGATCACATTTCCAAAACAAGATGGTGGATGAACTAAGCACCAAGTTGGGATTTCGTCATGAAAATTCAACCCCCTAATATAGTCAATCAAATGGACAAGTAGAGGCCATTAACAAGGCCTTGAAAACCATGATTTAGCGCATGGTAGGCACACACAAGTCAAATTGGCATGTGATTTTTTTTTCATCTCTTTTGGCATACCGGACTTCCGTCAAAACCACCACTCGTTTCACACCTTTTCAGTTGGTGTATGGACTAGAGGCAGTATTTCCTATTAAGTGCAAAATTTTGTCTCTAAAACTAGTCATTGAAATTTTACCGAACACAACTGCTGAGGAAGAACGATTCTTATACTTAGCAAAACTCGGCGAAACCCGTCATGATGCAACTCTAACCAATGAAGTGCACAAGAAACACATCAAGGACCAATATGACAAATTTGTAAAATCCCGTATCTTCAACGAGGGTGATTTGGTCCTTACTTATGACCAAAAACATGATAAGATGGGGTGGTAAACTTGTGTCCATGTGGCATGGGCCATACATTGTAAAACGTGTTTTCGAAAAGGGAGCTTATGAGTTGGTTGACTATGATGCAATATCCTTAGGGTATCCTCGTAACGGGATCTACATAAAGCAGTACTATGCTTAAGTTATCTCACACTATTACTTTGTATATATTGTACATGACGTGTGTTTGTGTTTGGTTTGACACTTTTTTTTAGTGTGTTAGGGTCTTATCTTGATTTTCACTTATACCATGTTCTTCCTAGATGTGCAGATGGAAACCTGCTAAGGATTTGCGGAGGGCGCTAGCCAGCACACCCGAATCCTTACCCCAGCAGCATGGGTACTCTATTCCCCTGCCCGTGAACTAATAAGCTCAGGAGGAACTTTCCTAGTTCCTACAACTAGTAATGTCACCGAATATCACGCTGTGATCGGTTTATTGACCAACGCCTTTTCCCTTGGTGTGGACCATGTTGTCATCTACCTCAATTCTCAACTAGTGGTCTCTCATTTAAATCGATTCTACGCTATCCGTGACCCTATATTACTCCGCTTGTTTAGGCAGGTACATCTCTTGGAAAGGTATTTTGAGTCCATTCGATACCTACACATTCCAAGATGTATGAATACGGTTGTCGATTCACTGGCTAATTTTTTATTAGATTGGCACATTACACATTCATAATCATTTTATCAAAGATGCATAGTCAACATGTCATGTAAATTATTCATAGTGTATAGGCAATCATGCATAAGATCCAAATCCATCATAAAAACACAGTGTATAAACCGCTAGATAGCGTTTTATATATCAAGTATGGAAAAATGTTGTACAAAAAGGTACTGATACAAAAAATCCGAAGCTCATGGCTTTCAGTATGTCACATCTACAAAATCGGAAGCCTATGGATTTCAGTACATCATAACATATATAGCCTATCCCTGAGGGTTCCCTTGGTAGCATATGATGGCCCTAGCCACCCGGTGAAGTAACCATCCAAAATCCCCTGAAACTACAGTTGTCTTATGTTGATGGTGTTGGGGAAGATCATCTATGGATATTTCTATAATATCAACATTCAGCCACTGTAGGTTCTCTTCCATCTCATCCAACTCCTCCATAGCCTCCTCATGGACCGTTTCCATCGCACGAACCACCCCTCACCTCTCGATAGGTGAGGACCCCGATGATATCGATGGGACAATATCTATATAAGCAAGATATGAGATATCAGTACCACATAAAAAAATATAAAAATCACAAAATACATAAAAAAAAGAGTCTTTTTCTTACCAATCTCTCCCCATTTCTCTCCATTGAGAAGAGCTAAATCGGGGACTCCTCTGAAGTCTTCCCCCGCATTATAAGCATATTCCTCAACAATGAGGAGCTAACTACGTAGCCACCTGAATAAATTTGGCCCGTATGTGATCATTGTCCCACCACCACCAGGGCGGGCCATCACCTCGGCCCACATCTACATGGTTGGATCTCGTGGATCGAGATCACTTATCTCAACCTGAGGACGGAGAAGTGGAACCCTCTCTAAGAAGAAAGAGACCACGACAGATCCATAACCAAATTGTTTCAACTCCCCTCTACAGCACTTGATCAGTTGATCCTTTAGGCTTTTGAGGAGCCCCTCACACCAGTTGAACACAGTAGGCGCCATACACTCGATGACATACAACATATGGGCCTTGGTAGCCTGATGTTGGGCCCTATTTCCCGCCACCTGCTCGATGGTAAACAATACAGTCCTCAAAGGATGGTCTCGCACATTTTTTATGGGAATTTTCCCACACAACATATGCATGTCTAGAGTGCAGAACTGTGTTATGAGGTTCATAGTGGACTGATCACTACCCCTTGGTCCGAATAGTGATACCGGGGCCCCACGCATGGATAATCTCGTCAAGAAATATATATCCCCGATGTATAAAGTGAGGATATGTGCCCCTACTATGAAATAATGTTGGTTCGAGTCCCATAATCAAATCAATTAGTCCATCAGTTGTATTTGGGCCCTCATTCCCTGTACGTGAAAGCATTTGAGTAACCCACACTTCCTCAAATCATTTACGGAGTGAGGATCATTTGCGGCTTGCACATCCTCCAATTCATGCTCATGTTCTTTCCACTGCACCATTTTGATGGCTAAACCATGCATAAACACCAAAATAATGAGCATTAGATCCTTTTCATTGCTTTAAAATTTGTTTTGTGGACCCCATTCCAAATTTTATGATCCAAACTGCGTTGACGCACCCCGTCTTTGCAGACAGGGAGTCAGTGACGCACTTTTCCCATAGGGAAGGCGCGTCACTCCTAAGTGATGCACTTCCTGAATGGGGAAAGCACGTCACCCAGGGTGCACAATTTAAAAAATGTGCATTAAAAAAAATTAACCATCAAATAAAAGAGAATGAGGTTTAGAGTTACTTGGAACTCTTGATGTATTTGTAACTTCGAAATGTATTCACTTGTATATTGTATTTGTATTTTATTATTCTACCTTCGACGGAGATGTTTATTCCTCCGGTCGGAGAAGTCATTATTGTACTTGGGTCATGTAAATTCATTGAGTTCGATCCTCCCATGTATGTCGGGGCATTAGACCCTGGAGTTAAGTTATTAATGGGTTATTAGACTCTCCTAGAGAATTCGGCCAATTCAGTTACACTTAGGGGCCGACCTGTTTGGGGTTAAGGCTAAGTGAAAGGTAAAGTATAAATAGAGAGGGTGCTCCTCTCTATTTGATCATTCACACACTCACTCACTTCGCATTAGTGAGAGAGAGGACGAGTTCGCACAAGTGGAGGAGGAGGAAGCTGTTGGAGACCATCTATTTGTTTTGGGGTTCTGTACTATTGTTCATTCTATCTATGAGGAAGTTTAGGGTTTTCTCCTTTATGGTTTCCTCGGTGAAATGATTTGTGTCTCTTTTTTCTTGTGTTTGTTTTGTTGTGCATGTTATTCTCTCAGTTAATATCCTAGATCTTATTGAATTAAATGATGAAAAACTAACATGGTATCAGAGCTAGCCTGAAGGAAGGCATGTATGGAATTTACGACACTTGTCTCACTTGGGACAATTTGAAATTTAGGGATTTGTATAGCAAAACCTATTCATCGTGGAACTTTTGCTATAAATAAATTTTTGCGAAGGTTCAGGATCTGAAAATTGGACAGGCCGAAGATGAAATTTTCTTGTAGTCCAAATTTCAGACTCAGATTCGTTGTACTTTCTGAGATACGATCTGTACAAGTTAGGGTTTCTGCCTCTTCCAGAATGAAGCCCTAAACAGGTGACCTGGGAAAAAAGGTCATATATCGGGCTAGGAAGCTCCAAATGGAATTTCATAATAAGTGACAGTTAGGGAACGGACTGTAGTTTCACAGGTTTGATTTTTAGAGGCCGAAGTTGAAACATTGACACGTGGAACTCCGTACAAGCTCGCTATGTTGTTTCATCCCTTAAACATGTCATGTTGGGAAACTAAGCATATCTCCCTGATGGAGAATCGAATGAAGCTCAAAACTGTGGGGTTGGAAAGATGACAATTCTGGATACCACAGGCTGAAGTTTCAGACCCTACAGATCCACAATTTCAGAGATACGCCAGAAACAATATGGCACATCTGAAATGGCTCAATGGAGGAAATCAAAGAAGAGGAAGAAGCTCTCACTTAGGGTTTTCAGTTTTTAGGTATGGCATGACCTGATACAATGTTGGAGACACCTGATGCAACATTTTAAACTTTTAAAATGGATTTGGAATCCATTCATCATAGATATTAATCCTCCATCAAAATGTTGTGGGAGGAAGGAGATTAAAAAATTAGGGTTTCCAAGTAAGAAGAAACCCTAGCAAGGTTGGGAGACTCATAGGGTAGCAATGAAGGAGGTTTAAAAGGCACTGATATTCTATCATCCTAGCACCATGAACCTATATAATATGTTTACAAGTGATCTACCTTGGATGGTTAGGGCTTTACCCTTATAGAGAAGACTACAAGCAATCTCGACAGGTATGACTTGAGGAGATACAGGTATGTTTTGAAATCTATTTCATGATTAAGTTCATGATATGTTTGTCTTCATATTATTGAGATTAGTACAATCATGATTGTCTGATCACCTTAGTAAAGTATGAATTCATGTGAATAATAGAATACATTCATTGATTAGGTTTATGACACTTATGATTGTACTAATGCACTGTGGTGTTGTATGAGGATGATGTTGTCCGCTAACATGAAAGGTACATCAAGAAAGACAAATCAAGTTCTAGATCAAGAATATATGACCATGGTGACATGAAGACAAAGACTCATCCATAGTCGTTGATCACATAGAAGCTCTACTTACGAGGTATGTATGATTTGGTTCTATAATGCTTAACTTATGAAGATATGCAGGTTACTAGCACAAGGTCTCTAAATCATTGAAGAGAACAAAGAATACATTGTTTGGGTATGTTAGACATAACTAGCGAACATGATAATCCAGGTATGTTTTCCTATATCGAGATAGAATCCTACCTTGTGTTAGGATCTTATATAAGCATACTTTTGTATGATTGATAATGATTATTCATGAAGTTATAAGTTTGAGTAATCATGGGTTTATGCATATTATGCTTCTTAGTTTGATTAATGATATGAAAAACTAGAAGAGTCCTATGGTCAAATAAGAATATGCATGAGTAAAATAAGTACTCCTTGAAACCTTGAATACTAACGCTTGTGATAAATTACCTGTGTATGAAATGATCATGACCATACATGTTAAGATTATAGGATTATAATGTTTTGATAGTATTGAGATTATACTAATGAATGTATGATTATGTATGAGATCTTGAGGATGACACAATGATGAAGCTAGTGCACACTTAAGCATGCATAATGGTCCAGGATGGATAGAAGTTCAAAAGACATATAATCATGATGCTATCACAAAGGGAAAATAGAGATCAAGAGGGAGCACACTCCAGTAGTTCCTGCAAGGAAGCAAAGATTGAGAGGGAGTCCACCCAACAACCAAACAAAGATAAGTATTTGAATTGTCATTTCTTGTATATATGATTACTTAAATGATGTTGTTCAGTCATGTACATACTTATGTTCTTAGATTTAGGATGTATATTATGCATGTTAGAAAAGTTGCATTAATGAACAAGATACTACTAATATGCAAATAATGGGTAAGTGGCCTATGGTACTATACAACACTCCATTGCTACTTATCTAGTTTGAAACCTCTTTGCTGACATGTTGGAGTAGTGCACACTCTTAACAATGTTCTGGTAGAGATGGAAGGCATATAGAAAGTTATTGAATATGGATAAATGTTGTATTGAAGCATTGGCTAAGATAATTTCATGACTGTATGACTTATGTTTTTTTATGCGTAAGAATTTGTTCTGAAAAACTATGAGATGTTTCTAATCATGCAATTGAACTTGACTTGTAGGAAAGATCACATGCATAATAAGTTATCATTGAAATGTCAACATAATTTGATAATTATGAAGTGTTACTAATCATGTAATTAAATTTGATTTGTAGGAAATATCATGTGCTATGATCTACAAAAGAAGGATGATGAACATTTGTTCCAAAGAACAAGTGATGGATGTTCAACAAGAAGACTTACAAATCAAACGTACTATAGAAGGCTCGTGGCTACAGGATTCTCTTAGAAAGAGGGAGAGGATCATGGCGAGATGTTTGCTCCAGTGGCTAGACACACTTCCAGAGATAGATTACACCCATCGATGACAAGACCGTTCTCTTGAATGGTGTAAATGAAGAAGAAGTGCATATCCAACAAAATCCCAGGATTCGATAGAGAATCACATGATTGAAGAAAGCTTTGTATGGGTTCAACAGGTACCCAGGATCGATAGTCATTTGATGAGCTTGATGATCACCACTGGCGATGCAGATTTCAACCTTTGCTACAAGGTTGAAGATGGTTTGTATATACAGATGGATGCAAGAAGGAACTCACCATAGAGTTTGAGTGATCTTGAGGCTAATATTAGTAGACCCATCTAATGGGAGATGGCACGAATAGATATGCAGAAGATCACTCAATGCAGAGTGTGAATGATGTTCAGTCACAGATGGAGGACAATACTCAGATATAGAAAACTCCACTTCAAAGGGAGTAGATCTCTGAGTTAAAGAATCTTGGCATGATTCTTGTGATTAGATATGTGGTTGAGAGGTGTGGCAGAGTCAGGATGGAGTCTTCCTTGGACAAAGGAAGTATGCAGTAGAGATCTTGAAGAGGTTCGGGATGATGGAATGGAAGGCCATGGCATCGAACCTGAAGCTATTGAGTGATGCTTCATCAGAGTCGGTTGATGCCACGATGTATAGTCAGATGATTGGGTCCTTGATGCACCTGACGAATACGAGACCAGATATTTTCTTTGTTGTGAGCACATTGAGCCAGTTCCTCACGGATCCGAGACATGTTCACTTGATTGTTGCAAAGCATATTCTGAGGTACCTGAAGGGTACGGTTGATTATGGGCTCAAGTATGATGCGAATCAGAATATTAACCTGGAGGGTTGTGTTGATTCTGATTGGGAAAGCAGTGCCATTGATAGGAAGAGCACTTCGGGGTGCTGCTTCAGTATGGGATTAGGTGTGATCTCTTGGTTTAGTAGGAAGCAGTGTTGACTCAAACCCAGTTGACAGGGGTTCCCATCGTTGTCGACACCAACCCACCGCGATCTCCCTGAGCACCAGCCCAGACAGGTTTTACCCCATCCAGCAACACCTACGGAGCAGATGAGGTCTCACCCTAGATGTTCAAGGGAGAGTCGACAGAACCATGTTTCCGCTGAATGAAGGAGGATGTTTGCAACAACGATCACTTAAACTCATTGTGACATTCAGAAATATATCTATGCATTTAACTTTGGCAACATTGTATCCATAGCATTATTCAATAGAAACATTCATCGCGACAAGTATAACAGTAAGCATTAATTGCAGCAAGAAAACATAGCATTATTCATATATCACAACATGCATTACCATAAGTGAACAAAAGATGTACAGGGATTCCGCAAAATAGTTCTGTCATGTCATATTAACTTAGAAAAACCCAAATGCAATATCTCCTCAAAAACACAGATCTCGCTAGTATCTCTTGATCTCAGACACAAACTCAAATATGCACACATCCAACATCTCAGTATCTGTACTAAGATGATTCAACACTTACAACTTATGTATATATATAGGCTTCCGCCCTTACAATGCTTGTCCACTTTCTAACAACTTCCTAACCGACACTTCAAGAAATTGACCCAACAACTAACCGACATGGTCCAAAATGACCCAAAATCCACATGCTGCGGTCCAACTGACTCAAAGTTACATAACATATGGTCCAAATGACCCAAAACCCGCATATTGCGGTACAGTCAACTCAAAAATACATAAAATAATCTCCTTTACACCCAGCTTTCCGCCTTCCACGATATCTTCTGACTTGTCGCAGCATCAGCGATGCTGCGATGTTACCTTACCAAACCGCCTTCCAACAAGCCCCCAACACAATCTTGTGGCTCTCCCTCGAGCCACGTCAACTAGACATGGTGTATTCACTGGTCTTGACTCTGAAATCCTCATACTGTTGCTGAATTTCGTCTACCAACTGCAGGACTGTTGCAGCAATTTCCTCACTGTCCTCGAGGTCTGCGACCAAAGGGTGGGTACACAGGTGTGTGTCAACTCTCTTCTTTGCATCTTGCACCGCCTGGAGTGCAGAATCGGCGGAAGCATTAAGCTCAGCCCCAACATCCTAGAACTCATCCAACTATGCAGACCATTGCTTATGTCGTTCTTCTGCTTTGGAAAATCGTTGTTGCAAGTCCTTGATCTCCACACTACTACATATGGTCTAATTTGCCACGAATTTTCCTTGTAATAGCCATGAATTTTCGTCCCTGTTGCAACGATTGGGGTTTTTTTTTTTCGTGGATAGTGATTCGTGGATATAGGGATGAAAATTCCACGTCGTGGCAATAGAAATGCTTCATTGTTGCCACGTGTCAACAACACAATAGTTCTCATATCTACGGAAAATGAATCCTGCCACGCAATTTCATCGCTATATCGACGCACAACTCCTATAAATTTCCACACAGGTGTTGAACCTTCCACGAATGTTCATCGCAGTGTCTACGCATGGATTCCCAAACTTTCGTGGCAGCTTCAGCACCTGCGTGGAAGATCTTTTATAGTTCCACGAATCATCGTCTCAGTATCCACGCATGGATTCCCAAACTTTCATGGCAGGTTCAGCACCTGCGTGGAAGATATTTTATAGTTCCACGAATCATCATCGCAGTATCCACATAGGCATTCACAAACTTTCATGGCAGGTTTGGCAACTGCGTGGAAACATTTTCTATACCCTACATCCATGTTCGTCGATATAGAGACGATACCTGGAAGTGTTAAAAAAAAATTTGAATGTGACGATACAGTCATAGATTTGATTCAGATAGACTAAAACCACTTCTCATGAACTAGCTCTTACATCTACAATCAAATCCTTATCAATGATTCCTTTCAGATCTGCAAACAAGTCTGCTTAATGATGGTTTCCAATTCTATCAAACTTCATCAAACAAATAATCTTGCATTGTATTCCTTAAATTAGTAGTTACCAAGTCTTTATGATAAGCAATAACACAAATAAAATTTGTTCAAGTAGTTTTCATACTTATCCCTTTTCAACAATCAATTCTTCAACTTCAAGTTTTGTCCTTTAATGGCACAAATATTCAAACTCAAACTCAATTTGGTCACAAAGAATAGGCTCGGTCTTCAAGTTATAACTGATGTTCTCCCATAACACTATTCAAACTCAACTTCGATTTAGTCACAAAGAATATGCTCAGTCTTCAAGTTATAACACAAGTCCTTCAAATATGCTATCAATATGTTTCAATGCTTTGCAAATTGTTCTTCTTCAAGCTCAGATTTCAGATCATTGTGTACTTTGAATAATCACAAGGCTTAAACAACATTTTGCAATGTATGAGCTCGGTCTTACAAAGACTTATACCTTAGCTCTATTCACTTCTTAAGAATGTCTATATGCTTCTGTAATGGTATATATTTAGATGCTTAATAAAACTTTCTCAGAGTCATTTATCATCAAACTTTTTATGAGCTTGTAAACAACAAACACAGTCCTAGATAGATATCTCGAGAACTTGAACTAAATGTATAAACATGAAGAATTGTAAGCCCCAGTCTTAAGCACATGTGGATAGCAGTTGAATTTTAAGCCCCAATATCTTGCATTAAAGCAATGACGTGATAAAGTTTTACTTTAAACCCCTACAAGGAAATAAGATCACAATTCTACTTGTCATGAATACCCTATAGGAAACAATTGTTCCACAAATTCTATCATTTGAAGTTTGCAATGCTACGGTTTTCTATTCTCAACACTCATTGCATTTTTGAACAAGCAACTCTTTGTAGGATTATTGAATAGAAAATAAATAAAGTGGAACCAATGGTTGAAAAAATTTCTAAATAAACTTTGAAGTCAATTAATATATACAATGTTACCTCTACCAAAGCCCTTGTTTACCAAGTCTCCTAGAAGCACACTAAGCATGTAGCAACAAACAATTATTTAAGTTACAATAAAGGAATCCAACCAAAATAAATTCTAACTTGTGCGGATATGAAAAAGGTGGGAAGCAACGCACCAAAAAGAATGCACAGAGAAGGCATGTGCAGGTTGAATGCAGAACCCCAAAACTACATCACACCACAAGACAACAAACTTGCAAAATACTTGAGCTAGGGCACAATAGAAGAGCCCAACTTAGCTTCCATGTTAGAGGCCACCTGATCCAATGAATGCACCAACCCAACAAAAACCAAAACAAATAAAGATCCCAATTGCAAATTTTGATGAGCTGCATAAATTTTCACTGTCAAGTGCACTTTATATAAGAGGATTTGCCAAAAATACCATAGAACTATATAGGCACCACATGAAAATAATGCAATTACCATGCACTCAAATGGGAAGATGTATTCACTTAAGACCAAACAACTTCAAACAAAGACAAATTACACAATTTTACATGTAGCACAACCATGTTTACATCTCCCATGCAAATATTTCTGACTCCATACAACACTTCATGGAGATGGTATTTTCTCCATAATCTATTGTCGTCTTCTAATGTGACACATGAAACTTCTATGCACTTGTTGTTACCCAGAATTTCATTTGATTTCATGCCACCTTCTATATATTTTCTAGCTGCATATGCAATCACACACAAATCAACATCATCACGTGTATTCCCACAGTGTCTATATCTCATTCTATGATCAATTCTAGATGAAATCTCTCCACTAAAATGGTTTAGTCTCAATCAAGGACTCCCAATTTCATTCAAATTTCCTGTCTGAAGGCCAAGGCATGATACAGTTAGAGGAAGCCTTCTATCTTCAAATGGACCATCTTCCCTCAATTGGAAGCAAAGATATGGTTCATTACCAGTGGGCACATCACTTGCAGCCCCCCTCAGGGGACTCACTGCTAGAAGATTCCCTAAATGGAGATGATCCTAATTTCCTGTCAATGGAAAAGACCAAGTAATCAATTGGGTGTCGAGCGAGGAAGAATGAAGATCACTGTCACAAGTGAGACGTTATCATATTCTTGAGTTTTCCCAAGTTTTCTATGTTTTTCAACTCACCAATTTTTTTGAAATTTTAAGGTATGAATTTATACTTGATGAGTTTTGCTGATTTTCTCTCAATTTTTCTGATTTTCCAAGTTGATGACCCATGCCAACTTTTTGCCAGTTTTTTGTTTTGCAACACTAATATTATCTATTGGTTTCGAAGTCCTTTTGTTAATTAGGATAAGCTACTTGACAAAAAGTGGTGTGCACCTCTCTTCTTGAGCAACTAGGGTTTCATGTGGTGATTTTTGGTGTGTGAAGGCTTCTACACTATCTTACGAGGCTTCTCTAAAGGAAGGTGCCAAAGTTGGAGTGTGCCACATTCCAACTTTGGGTTTCCCAATCGCCATCGAAACTCCAACTTTCGGTAACAACCAGAATTTCTATAGCTTGCAATTTGTAAAAGACCACAATGCCCAGATTGTTCATAAAAGACCACAATTTGATATTAATGAAGTAGTGAATACTCAACTGTGTAGAATAAGTCCTATAGGTGACTGCTAATGTCTCCTTCAAACTCCAAATGTACAACTAGTAAGTTCTTAACACAAGTTCTTTGGTAAATTCAAAACTGCCATATCAACAGATTATAATGAGTTACAGTGACAAGCAAACTAAAACGATAAACCAATATTCAGTAACATGTAATAAAATAAACATATATATCATATAACAAAAAGAGAGATTTAGTTGAAGATACCAACCTCGGTGTGAAACCATTCTTGAAAATATACTCAGAAGTGTTACTTTCAGAAAAGACTGTGTGTGCCTCGGAGAGGCCACTCTTCTCTAGGAACCAGCTGAACCTTCAAGAGGGTTTGTACAAACTAGAGAGAGAGAAATGACTGGAGTTGATTAGGTCAATGAAGTCAACATAAACAAAGTTACAAAAATTATAAACGTCAACCAAGTCTCAGCAGAAGAGAAGTGATTATCAGCACACCACAACTGATTGCAGGTGATCAAAGTCAACTTCTCTATAAGACCAAAAATTGAACAAGGTGGTATAAAAAAAATGGAGGGTAAATGACCGCATTAACCACAAGTCAAATACAAGGTACCACAAGTCCAATAATAACTCAATCAAGGTGGGGAAGGTACATTAAACCAAAAATGAGATCTGAAGTGTGGGTACAAATATAAACAATGGTCATAAAATAAGAAAATATAAAATATGGTCATAACATAGGTGTGGGTAGTAGAAGACCCATGACCCTTAGAACCAAGGGTATGCTCCAAATGTGGCCAAACAACCATAGTACTCTATAAGAGCAAAACTTCAACAAGGTGGTTTTAAAAAAGTTACTCAAGGAGGTTAAATGACCCCATTAAACACCAGTGAAAGATAAGGTACCACAAGACCAATCATAAATCAATCAAGGTGGGGAAGGTACAACCAGTCATATCTCTCTCAAATGTACAGCCATTCTATATAACCTGAAAGTTCATCATCACAGTATGAGGAAGGGTCGTGGGATGCCAAATAAAAATATCCCTCATTTCTCTCTATGCAATCCTAAAATCATCACATAACAGATAAGTACCTTGTACTATAGAAAATAAAAGCCACATGTGTTAACATAATTTTGATCTCTATCAACTTCAACACTCCTCTGTGGTCCCTGTGCTGAAGTTGGTCCTCGAGATGTAATGGGCAGTAATCTTATAACATAATTTTCATCTCTTTCAGTAACAGTTGATAAAATAAACATATTGATCATATAACAATAAGAGAGGTATAGTTGAAGATCTCCACGTTAACATTTAACCAAAAATCAGATCTGAAGTGTGGTACTATTTCTGAATAGTGCTAAAGCAACAGTAAAATATTTTACAAAATAATTTTGATCTCTATCAACTTCAGCACTCCTCTGTGGTCCCTGTGCTGTAGTTGGTCCTCGAGATGTAATGGGCAGTAATTTTATAGCATAATTTTCATCTCTTTCAGTAACAGTTGATAAAATAAACATATTGATCATATAACAATAACAGAGGTATAGTTGAATATCTCCACGTCAACATTTAACAAAAAATCAGATCTGAAGTGTGGTACTAGTTCTGAATAGTGCTAAAGCAACAGTAAAATATTTTACAACATAAATTTGATCTCTATCAACTTCAGCACTCCTCTGTGGTCCCTGTGCTGAAGTTGGTCCTCGAGATGTATTGGGCAGTAATCAAATTATAAAAAGTGATGATCATCGAAGTCATGATGAACATATCTAATATATCTAGTATAAAGAGAATCAATTTTTCAGACTAATATATCAACATGCAGCACATACAGGAGTGATGATGTGTTAGAAAACACAGAATTTGAGTATTAAAATACAAAATAATTATAAACAAGCATACAATGACTTGTGATGACATTTAAATTTAAAATTCAAATTCTACGAAAATAAAAGATATAAATGGGAAAATTGCTAAGAGCATCACATAAAAGATAAGTACCTCGTAACTAAACCAAAAAAAAGTTATCTATGTTACATACTAACAATGTTTCATACTAACAACATCGATATCCATCAAAATACAAATCATGAACTACCTTTTCGTTGATTTCTGTTTTTTTGCATTGAAAAAACTTGCGAGTACGGTATCACAATCATCAATTGGCGTAGTATTTACTACGATATCTCCTATTATTGTTTGTGCTTCCATGCCCTCATTTATGCCACTTCTTGTATGTCGCTGAGCAGGGCGTGGAGGCAGTTCTGTAGGGGTGTGAACTGCAACAACGGAAATGAGGTGCATATATATATGACGTTGAATTATTATTGAAATAAATATTTCATTATTTTGGTTAAAATTACAATATTTCTCTTTACCAGTCTCTGTAGATGTGACAACTGGAGTGCTAATTGAAGGTATAGTTGCTTCCCCTTGCAGTTCATGCTCCTGAGCTGCATGGTCTTCCATTGAAAGAAGAAAATTTATAAGTTTAGGTCAGGAAATATATATATCTAATACCAGTATACTTTTCTATTTCCAAAGCATACATACCAGAATGGACACTATGCTCCACACTATTATGGGACATGTTCACCCCAACATCAACTTGTACTTGCTGAGTACCGCTAGATTCACTGCTACGGTTGCATTGTTGCTTAAAAACAAACATAA
This sequence comes from Larix kaempferi, assembly GCA_027924585.1. Taxonomy (NCBI): domain Eukaryota; kingdom Viridiplantae; phylum Streptophyta; class Pinopsida; order Pinales; family Pinaceae; genus Larix; species Larix kaempferi. The sequence continues at coordinate 14,441,760 of BSBM01000099.1, forward strand.
ATTTTTAGTTATGGTTGACATAATCAGAAGTACTGAATAGACTTTAAGAGTATACTACAATTGGTGATATACCTGCATTTGCATCATTGGGGAGATTGGAGTCTGCCCCAAGCTTTTCCGATGTTCAACCACACTTTTAAAACCAAGCTTTAGTTCTTCGTCGGTGGCAACAGCTTGGAACGGATTTCCCTGCAATGCATGATAACACATTTTAAAATTTCCAGTATCAAAATCAGATATTTGTTCGATACTGTTAAATAAATATTCCCAACAATTAATCATTTCATACTTACAATTCTTGCTTTTAGTTTTCTATAGCCACCCTGGCCCAGTCTATGTTACTCGTGCTTTTCCATTTTAGCCTTGGTTACTTTGGAGGTGTCAGGTAGCGTATATATGAAAATTTTCAAAAACCTTAGATATCAAAAATATTACTTAAAACAAAAAAGAAAAAAACAATTGAGCTTATTTCAGTAAAAAGATGATATATGTTGTACCTTGCTTTACCAGGCCGTGGTTGTTTTCCTTGTCTTTTTTGCAAGTTCTCCTTTGCATCATCTATCAGCGCCTTCCACTCTTTCTCAGGAACCATGGGTGGGCGCTCATGCCTGAGGTCAGCTTGCAATCTTTCCCTATATTGGGCCATGGTATATTTCAAATTCTCACCAGCTAACCTTGCAACAACTTTCCTGTTGAAAGTATTGCCGAACAAGTTGACCATGTGGTCAATCAATTCATCTCTCTTAGTGCTATCTTGGCTATTCCACTGTGTGTGAATGGTGGGGCCAAACAGTTCCAAGGCTTTGTCATTCAAATGCCTGTAGAAGACATTGTTTCCTGCAGAAACATGTAATCCATTAATTTATAATAATTTCAACATATGTCTATTTCAATTTCATGATTAAAATCAAAAAATTAATGGATAAATACCAGCAATTTTCTGGATCTTGAGAGGAACACAAGAGTCATCCACCAGAAAGGTGAGATCTAGTTTTCCGGTGCTTTTAACTCGTGCTGCACCAGGAAAAGTTTCCTGGTTGTCTACAGTACGTTCATCTCCAGAGTCATGTGGAGTCCTAGGCTCCGTCTCATCATGCTCCGGCATGGCATCATGATCTGGCATCGGCATCATCCTCTCTCTCACCATTGTCGTCATCAATGGAATCGAGGCCAACTGCAGGAGTGCCAAAATCCTCATTGGTACATTGCTTCTTTTTTGTTGCATTGGACCATCATTGCTACCTATACCTGTCGTGGCAGGTTCTGTAGTCACGGGTTTTAAAAAATCCTACAAACAATAAACTTTACTTTATCAGATCACTTGGAATGATTTAAAACATAATATCAGATATGAAATCACAACATAGCTTAAAAACAATTGTGAAGATGCCACTTACCCCATAAGACTTTATAAGCTCTTGCAGCTCTAGAATCTTTGCCTTGTTCTCCTGTGACAAGGGCCTTTGGCGAGCCAAGGCAAGCATTTCACAATTTTCCTTTTTCAAGGCTACTCTAAAAGTGTGCATTGGGTCAGTGGAATAGAAAATATCTTCCTCAAACCCCTCATCACCCAGAGCGTGTGCACGTGACTAAATTCATCAAATAATAAATTAAATTAAGCAATATAATTTTAACATCATTCAAATTTTGATATTGCAATGAAGATTAAGTTACTAATATGCACTAACACTTACTTGATGCGGTGTTATAATCGGTGAGTGTCCACGACGAACCGTCGCCGTGGAAGCAGTAGGTGCCTTTCCACGGTCCTGAATGAACTAGTAATCCATCATAATGTCATAAAAATGAACAAGTAATCCATCGTAAGCTCAAAAAAATGTGAATGTACTAAATTGAAACATTTAGTTATTTTACTAAACAATTACCTGACAGGCCACAGAGTGCGACCTTCCACGGTCACCCTCAACCATGGAAGCAGCAGGTGCCTTTCCAATGGCGCCACACCGACACAATAAATCAATAAATAAACGTTTACAGACTAAATAATTGTAACATAAAGAAAAATGAGATATTGCATTAATATTAATTTTTACCTCAGAAGTAGAAGATACATGTTCTGCTCCATGGCCATGAGCAGACTCCTGCCACAGTTTAATAAGCATGCTTTCATATGGAAATATTAACAATAAGCACAGAAAAAGCGAATGCTAACAGTGAAAATCGGAACATCTTGTTATTGTAGTCATATTTATTTACTATATTTAACATTTACCTGACGAGGTGTAGATGCTGACCTTCCACGATCACCCTGGACCGTGGAAGAGGCATGCGCTTTTCCATTGCCGCCACCCTAAAAAAAAATTCAATAGTCAGTAATTGCATCAAAAACAAAAATGAGATATTCATAGCAATGTAATTACCATGTAATCACATGGAAATATTCATAATAAGCATGAATAAAGCGAATGGCAACTGTGGAAATCGAATGTTAACAAAAAAAAAATGAAACATTTAGTTATTGTAGTCTTGTTTAGTTACTACTTTTAGCATTTACCTTATGAGGCATATTTTCTGACGGTCCACGGTTCCCCTGGACCACGGAGGCCACATCTATTCTATTTAAGTTGTAATCGATCAACAACTCTTCACCTGCAAGTATTGTTTTTATTGCACATACAAATATACGATGATGTTCGCATGCCTCAAATTCGCAATTCGGTTGCTTATTTGTTGTCACTGGTTGTGTACTATTTATAAAGCCACCAACGTTTCCGGATGCTTTTGGTCTCCCATTAATATACATAGTCGCCCCTTTGTTTTTATTTTTTTTCTGCTATTTGAATATAATTCGTGGCAACTCCGTACCTCCGCATACTTCGAGTATATTGGACCAAGATCAACCAGTTATTGTATCTGTATAGTGGTCCTACATACTCCATCAATTCGGTTACAGTGCCATAGCGGACCGTTATTCCATCCATGGAAAATAGCCCCAATCCATGTAAGGATGAAGGAGCGATGCGATACATCCTCCCTTTGATGAGGAAATCTGTGTCCACTTGAGGTAGCATATTAGGTACCCATCGTTGCACTAGATGTTTATACCTCAATGTAAAATCCATGTCTCCTATGCTCTCAGCATCATAATTACACGACCCACCGTTGGCAATAAAATATTTCATGCGTCTATGAAATCTTTTCCTTATCTTTTCAAATCTAGTTGATATAAAACCGGTAGATCTAGTACAACTTGTCTCACTTTCAACCTCTCCGACTATATCCTCATCATCACTTGAGGAAGATAGATCCGACAGATACCTATTTGGCGGTACCTACACTCCATAAAACAAGAATAAACAAGACGATCGTTTCTCTCTTCTTTGAAAGTACACATTTACTTCCCTCAAATCTGAGGCTTAGGAGGGACATGCCTAACCCTGGTGGATGTAGGAAGTTAACTAGTATATCACCCAGTTTTGGTCCTTCCAACACTACTGGGCATATTATTGGCAGCCTACCCTCTTTCTTTGAATGGCATATTTTTGGCATCCTACCCTTCATTTTTAAAATTTACATGCTGGTATTTTATGTTAATGCATATGAAAATTGTTTGTTAGTGAACTGTTTGGAAAAATCACTCAACTAAGAAACATTATTTGACTATATCAACCCAACAAACCATAACTACAGTGAGAGGGTCCACTCAGGAGTACATTGCAGCAGTGTTCGTAACTGTTTCATGTCAATACATCTTAACCAAATAATTTGTAAAATACTACAACAGAGAACGCAAAATACATCAGCTAACTTAGGTGAAATATTACACCTTAGACATGTTGCAAATTTCAAATCCATGCAAATTGGCACTCAAAAGGCCATGAGAAATTTGATTTTGAAAGACTATTTTTAGACATTATGTGTATATTGATTTTCTGACTATATTGGTTTTTTTTTAAATAATAAATTTCAATCAAGAATGAGCGTATCCATCAACCAAGCAGGAGGACCAAACTAGAAAAATGTCAACCTGAGAGCAGTCCCTAATCGGGCACTGTGTTGAAGAAAATTCAACACTACCAGTTAGGTCAATGTTCTAATACAATTTTCAGTGACATGTAATGTAAGATAAACACATTAATCACAAAAAGGGGGTAACACACAACATCAAAAGAACTAGGCCAAATGTAGACAAGGCAAAAATATTGGTTTCAGGAAGCTTTTGAACATTGGTTTTTTACTCTGTAAGCCTTGGAGTACTCACTATATCCAGCAAAAACACACTTTGAAATGGAGGATTTCAATTCAGTCCTTTTCTCCTCGATAATATGAATATATACAAAGCAACCAAAAAAACAGTACTGTGACACCTAGGGTTTATCACTAATAAAATCTTCTTATAGTGTTTTGTTCTTCAATACCCTATGAAGATACCTATTCATATATGCTCCCATGGTCAATTTCCACAAATTTCTCTCTTAACTATTTATGGTAATTTCACTTGCTCCTAAAGCTGTAAAACAAGTTGTCGGTGGGTTTTCTAATGAAAAATAGTTTCCTATAATAGCTACCAAAATGTACTTTCATATTCAATTCACGAGTCTAAAGTGTGATTTTTCCTTTTTATTGGTTGTAAAATGAATTTTGGGCATCCCATGCCAACTGTGGACAATGGAAGGCAATGAACATGATTTAAACCTCACATCTGGGCAGTTATGGGCCCTATAATGACAAGCTACAACAGTAATTAAACATATATGGGTAATGTTTTGAACATTAGCAGACACATTTCACCTTCTACCTCATCATTTAGTTCTAGGCCAGTTTTGTGGATGTGAGGTAGTTTTGAGTGCAAATTAAGACAATCCATGTCTTATTACAACATGAGACGCTTGCAAAATTTGAGGTATGGAAAGGCTAAGAGAAGAAATAATGGGTGTGTTGAGTGGAGTTTGGACCTCATAGCAACAGTAAACCTCCAATGTTTCATGATATAGAATTGGATAACATCAGCGATTGAGGACTTTGAATTGATTGTACCAAGGCTGATTTCCTCCCGAATGTTGTTATTTATTTATTTATCCTAATGGTATCAATGACCTTTTTAATAGACTGTTATTAAGGTTTCTATGCCTCCAAATAACTACAAGATATGCCAAATAAGGGGAGCACTCTATTCTCCCAAGCAAGCAAACAACCGAAGGATGCCACCTCAGCACCTGATAGTCAAAATCATAGAGGTCATTGATATTACCATTAGGATAAATAATTAAATAACAACATTCGGGACCAATGTGTTCGTTGCAATTAAATGTGTGGGGAATGTTATGTAAGACCCTCAAATAACCCTTACACACCACACATTCAAATCCTTGACAATTTAAGCCTTAACTTAAGTGAAATCAACAAGAGATATAAGTGTTGGAAACAACCAAACCATGACTAACCATTATGGAAAACATCTTAAAGTTATTATGACTTTCAATAGTAAGATCTAAAAGTTTTTATGACTTTCTTTACAATCTTCATGACAATCTGAATGGACAGGCCCCACTCATAGCCAAATACTTTGGAGATATTTACAAATCATCGGAGTATGGTGGACCAAAAATTTCTCGATAGGCGTTGTCTTCATTGCACCATGCCTTTGAGTAAATAGACCTCTGAACCACGCGTCTATTATGATGCATGTGGACGTCTATGCGGGTTTTGACAAGCCATTGTTGATTGTATTTAATGTAGTACCCAAGGATTTGATCCTCAGTAATCTTTGTCTGCAAAATATCTTTGACCTGTTCGAGAGACTCTCCAACTCCTCGTTTCAGATTATAAATAGAAGCTGGTGATAATGCTGTCAGGTTGATGTCGAATGACTGCCACCAGTGTCTCGTCCAATCAGGGATGTAGAATGCAGGATCCTCATAGATTTGTGGAATTTGAAGTCCAAACTTTAGCATGGTATAATATGTTCTATCTGTATTTTCTTTTCTCAAGAATTTCCACCATAATTTTGCATAGTTTTCATAAGTGTGTGTAGTACTTGGAAACCGGAGACTAGCATCTTTATGTGGCCATGCTTCCAAAGAACGTATCCAGTTAATACAGTAGTACTGTTGGTCTAGTCGTAGCCCAAGGTGACGTGTAGAGCCCTCTGTCGAGATTAAGGTAAGATCATGGTATAGGTTTGTTAACGAATTGCTTGCATCGGCTGCTTTTTTAGGGAGTTGTTGTAAATCATCTCTGGTACAATACTGGATCCCATAGGCATTCTTCTGAGTTCTAGCACTAGTCTAATAAAAGCGTCAGATCCCTGTAAGTTAGCATCTAACACTTCAGTATGTCTCAACTCCCACCTAGGTTTCCAGTCTTGCATATAATCAAACCACATGATATTATCATCAATAGTATAGATCTAATGTTTTCCATTGGTCCAAGCAGAGATTTCCATGTTTACTTTTGGGTTATGGGCCTCGGGCTCGCTTGCACCAGGCTAGCTTGTTTCAAGCCCACTTGTTAAAAATTAACAACATTCTTCTGTGTCAAATATTCTCTTATTAATAACCATTGTGAATCAAATATTCTCTTATTAGCCATTGACACATTAAAACACCTTAGATCTAAGCCCGAGGTGAATCAAGATTCAGAGTCAAATCACTATGGATAGTACCTTGTAGTTGCAATCAAATGTGTGGGGAATACTATACACTCGGGAGAATCGTCTAAATACTATGTGTATATGGTTGTGAAAGACAAGCCATGATTGATTCCTAGGATGCCTATTATGTGCTATAAATATGCACATTGTATCAATTATTATTTCAACCAAGTAATATGAAGTGAGTCTCCCAGGAAATCAAACAACCGAAGGGTAAAAGGAGATAATCTGAGCAGAGTTTTGCATTGTCAAGATGTCTCAGTAGATGCAGGGGGGTCATTTGAAATAGGCGAATGAAGAGGTGAGAGTGAACAGGGAGCAGGGTAGGCAGGACTGGGAATTACCAAACCGTCACTATGGTGAATTAATGAGAGACCTAGAGTAGGTGATGCCCTGACAAGTTGGGCACCAAGGAGGGGATTGCCGAAGACAATGACGGGGATTACGGAAGAAGGTGACAAAGTAGTCTATGTGACAAAATAGTCTTAACGCCAAGCAAAATTTTTGAAGCATTAGACTACTCCGTGAACAATCTAACATAGAGGTAATTTACAAGCAGGTGAAACTGATGTGAGTCTATTTTTAATAACATTTCCCGTCATAATATCTAGAGGGAAATGAACACAAATGCATATTTTCTATCAAAAGGAATACAATTTACATCTTACTCAAGTTTTCTTATGGAATCTATTGATGGTGTTCAAAGCAGTGATATCCAGAGCACTTTCAGGGCTCAAAGTTGAAATTCAAGACCTCGTTTGAAGCAATCACATTAATATCGCCAATTAAAACAGCTATCATATCCAAAATCTACGTATAGATCCAGATGAGCTTAACAGACCAAATGAGAATTCACATCCTGAGCATTGATACCCAGAAACATAGTGTTTTATTTTAAAAAATTATTAAAATTTTCACATACAACTTGGAAAGCAATCTGGTTCAAATTCCAAAACCAAAATCTAAAAGCTAGGTACAATATCATTGAGACAATCATTCTTCTATGGCCATGAAGGTTAAACTATGCCTTCGAATTATGGCCAAACAACCCAAGAAATGCTTGCAGGATAACAGAAAAGCCTCAAACTCTCACCAGCTCAAATCAAGAGAATGTGGCAAAAGGCGGAGATACAAAACTGCTTAAACCAAAATTAGGATTACAGCAAAGCTCCAAACTCACATCATCTCAAACCAAGGAGAATGTTGCTACCGGCAGAGAGATTTAAAACTGCTTAAAATCAAAATTAAATTGCAGGCATGAACACCCTCAAAATGTGATAATGAGCACATATCTAATTCATATTCCTAGAATCCACTTGCACAAAAATATCCAAATAAAACTGGTTTGCAACTGTTTTCAAAAACCATATCAATGAACTTTGGATCACTATTTATGTGTTAAATAGAACTACAGCCTTTACATCAATCAACAACAAGCATTCCATGTATGTTGGTTTCGTTATAAAATAAAAACCACCCAATTAACAAATGAAATCAACAACACCTAATTCGCACCCAAAAATGCAGAAATTTGACTCAATAGAGGAGGGTTTCAAAATCCCAAAGGAACACGCACAGTGAACGAGGTCACGGACCAAGAGCCGGTTGCAGGGAGTGGAATATCTATGAGGGAATGCTTGCGCAAAACCCTCCCAGCTCAACCCCAAAATTTACCTCCCTACTTGCAAACAAGTTTATCAAAAAGGGTTCCACATACTCACATTCCAATGCATAATTGTTATGGCACCTCCCTAATAACATAGCAGAAACCCTACCAAAGCATAACGAGTAACAAAGGACCACACATAACCTATAAAATACTCATTGCCATATCAAATTTACCACAGCATTCATAATCAATTCATGATTGGACATATCTCCAACACAGATATCAATAGTTGGCAGAGGACGAAAAACCCTGTCTCAGCAATCAACACAAACAACCATTTAGGGTCTACCAATACTAGCTCTATCTCCAGCATTTTTTTTAGACAAATTTCAGTTCCATTACTGCAAGTCTGGTGAATTAGAATCCACTTACGGTTGCCATTGAGGGTCTGCGGGGATTTGCAGAAACGGCCGAAGCACACGAAACCAAATTCAACCCCCCTCGTAGCAATTGCACGATGAGAGTTGCAAGAGGAAATGGAATTGTAGCCGGTTGCAAGCACTAGCTGGTGCGATCGAACGAGAGCAACAGAGCGTTTTCGTTAAGCTCGACAGAGACAGTTAGCAAATGACCAAAAGTAATGACATCAAACCCGATCGACATAACATCTATTTTTGTTTTGTTTTTAACCCACCAAGGTCAACAATGTTAAAGGTTCTCATGACATTTGTATTTTAAAAATAAAATCATATTCTATAACAATTTTTGTTTTATATAACAATTTTATCAATAACAATACTAATTAAAAATTAAAAATTAGCATACCAATAGGAATTTCAATATATGGATAGAGAGAAAGGATGCACTCGATCATAACAATTGGGATGTTTAGGCCATTGAGATGTAGATATTGAAGAATGATATAGTACTAGATGAATTAAAAGTGTACAATTTGATTCCGATGAAGTGGATCCAAGTGTCGACATATTTGCATGAAAAGACATCATCAGACGATGCAAGATCTAGTTCTCACGAAACAAAAGTGGTTGATTGATTAAGGGGACTTACAAATAGTGATGAACGATCAACAAGATTAAAACTAGCTTAGAAAGACCAACAAGGATAGAACCCCTTTCAAAATAAGTTTTTTATGTTTCCAATGAAAGACTCAAAATAAGTTTTTTATGTTTCCAATGAGTCTAATAGAGTTCTAATATGAAATAACACATAAATCTTATAACACAATTTTGTATCTTGCTCAATCGACACATGTTCGATTCAAACCATTAACACTACAACCTCCAGGAACACCCACGCTACTGCAGATGTAGAACATAATTAGATTAGAAAACTAATTTTCAAATATAACCAAGTTAATCAACAAAATGAACATATGGTGAGTGCATTTAATTTAACCTAAAAACATTGTGTACCTCTACTTTTCAACAATTAAATATCATTCATCTTCTTCTTCATCCAACTCAACATCTGCATCAGGATCTGGTCCTGAATAGATATTGATGAAAGGATCATTCACATCGTCATCAGCATCAAAGTCATCTTCGCTAATATAGTCATCCATATCGTCAATGAGATCATCGTCAGATACATTTGCATGATCATCCTCTTCAATTTCTTCATCTAACACCTCAACTCCAGCCTGATCTGAATCATCATCCTCCTCTTCTTCTTCGTGATTATCTTCATCATCTAGTACATGATTATACTTTATTGGTCTTCCTCTTGGATCGTATCGAACAACGTATGACCAACCTGCTTTACCTGGTACCTCGGAGTAGTAGACTTGCTCACATTGACTTGGAAGAATATAAGGCTCTGTACCCGGTTCAAATGCCCTTGTATTAACCATGGTAAATCCATTAGCATGCTCAATAATAGTTCTTTCAGGATCATGTTCATGCATCCGTAGCCTGTACCACTTCACCTCAAACAAAACCATTTTAAAGGAATTAAAATCACACTCAACAATGTCCTCCAAATGCCCATAGTACCTATTCTGAGTTTCTTCTGGATGTCTATCACTTCTAGAGGAAACATTGGTGACCTTAAAGACTGCAGTTATCCCACAATCCGAGGTTTTCCTGTTATCATCCAACTTTTTGATACGAAATTTACGACCATTACACAACATAGCCTTGTGATGTTTGAGCTACAACATTGACAACAGGTTAAAAATACATTGTGAATTAATAAACATCATATAGGAGTTAGTAAATATAATTGAAAACTTAAACAAACGAAATGTAATAATTGGAAAAATGGATCGAAGTAACTAGAAAAAATGTGGTTAAAAAAATTACTTGCCTTTTTATCTTTTAAACCATAGGCTGAATCAACTTCCCTTTGCGACGTAAGGTCAGGAATTTGATGTCGAAGACGATGAGCTATTTTAATCATGTTACTGAACCCTTCCCATGATAACCTACCAAAGAATTCTTCACAATCTTTTATCCAATGCTCCATCCATTCAAGGTTGTTTTCAATGTATAAATGTAAAGCATCCCACACGAGACCAACTATAGGATAAAAAAACAATTCAATTTCATAATTAATTAGATTATCATTAAAGGAACATAGTTTAATATAGTTGAAAATGCATAATTATTAAAAAGAGTTAAAAAACAATATGATAATATAAAATTGGAAAAAATAAATGTGTAACATATTAATTCAACAATGTATAATAATAATTACCTTTCACAGTCCTCAATGTACCTCTCCCCAGTAGGACCTCCCCTTCAAATTTGTTGATGGAGTCAAGATGCCAAATGTGAAGCACATTCATATTTTCTGCTAATTTAGGTAGATATTCACTAATGTACACCATGCATTGATATACCATATATCTTTCAACCATAGAACCCTCGGGACACGCTCTTTGTCCAACAAAATCCTTCAATGACTTCAACTGCCTCTCCACCATCCACATCGACCTTATGTGTACTGGTCCACATAATTCAATCTCCTCAACTTGGTGTATGAGGTAGTGTTCTTGTGCATTGAAAAATGCTGGAGGTAGATACTGTTGGATTTCACACATTAGTCGAGGAATTTCTCTCTTCCAATGCCTTATATCTTCTTTATGGATTTCTTTTGATGAAAGCCACCTACAAATGATGCAATAAAACAATATGTCAAGGCATATATAATATTTGCAGGAAAAACATGTTATATGTCAATAAGTTCCACTACAGACCACAGACCAAGTACATTTTCCAAGTAAAACATTACTTACCTCATGTATTTTCCAAGAACATAAATAATATGTTTTATGTTGCTGTCAAAGTCATCTGGGAGAGATAAAGGTAGAACATACTGTATCAAAAAACACATAATTATTAATATTTATTTCTAAGTAAGAGAATAAAATTAATAAAATAGTGCATACCGATAATGAAATATATTATAGACTAATGATTACCTTAATGAATGTATGCCAATCATGTGTTTTAACCCCTGCAAAATCACCCTTTTTCTTCAAGATATTCTTTATGCTTGACGAAAAACCCGTCAGAAACCTGATATTTTTTATGACCTCTCTTACAATATTGCTATGTTGCTCCGTCAAGCACTAAGGAAGACTAATATTCTATTGGCGGCCATCGCCATTAGAATTAATGATCACACTTTGCAATGCGTGATTAGATTCTTGGATGTCACTACAAATCTTTCCAATTTTTTCTTTGTCAGTCCTTCCATCTAATATTCGCCATAACATTTCTGTTATGTTCTTCCCAATATGCATTGTGTCAAACAAATGAACTATTTGCAGGGGTTCGTAGTATGGCAACCTACCGAATTGAATCGGGTAAATTTTGATTCCTCGTGTGCCTTAACGACATTCATGAAACATCAACAAAATCAAATTAAAACCAATTAATCAATAATGGTATAACATATCGCGTTGAACATAATTCAATACAACAACAAAAAAATTGGCATACCTTGATGGTTTCTATTATATTCCACCTTCCATAGGTGAGGTGTCATTCTTCGTGGTTTTTTTCCATTCTTTTCTTTACCGTTAAATTTTTCTTTGTCTGTAGTTCGATAACTATGGTTCTTAGCCAGAAAGTGCCTATACTCATCGAACACTTCCTTTGCTAAACTCCTTGAACGACAAGATATTGTGCTGGGACCGCAAAATGGACATGCAAATTTACCCTTGGCTTGAAGACCTACAAGATATATGAATTGGTGTAGCAAAGTAGCATTACAATTTAAAATAATGCATGATATTATCAACAGATATATAAAATATTAAGGAACAAAAGAAAGTAACAACATACCACAAAAATGTGTTAACCCGGCAGCATCATGAATTGTAAATGCAAGTATTCCATGGAATTGAAATCGTCTTTGTCCGATTGGTCTAGAAATATCATACATAGTGACACCAGCCCATAACTTCAACAACTCATTGATAAGAGGCTCAAGATATACGTTCATATCTTTAACCTGGTATTTGCCTAATTGGTCAAACATACATGATTAATTATATTTAGCGCCTATATGTCGTTATATATAAAAGACATAATTATCATGCACGAAACAAATCAATGAAATATTTACTGATCAGACTTTCAATTAAAAAAAATACCTGGAACAATCATTGCCAACATTGTGTGCTCTCTCTTGATCGACATCCAAGGAGGAAGGTTATTGTTTATAACAAAAACAGGCCACACTGAGTAGGTAGAACGAAGCTCTCCAAATGGATTGACACCATCAACTGCTAAAGAAAGTTTAACATTACGAGGATCTTCTTTAAAAATTGGCCACTTTTCTTCGATGTAACTCAATGCAAAACCATCTGCAGGCATTCGAAGAACATCGTCGTGACTTCTGTTCTTTGCATGGAAATCCATAAACTGTGCTATACTTTGACACATGAACAACCGCTGGAAACATGGGATTATCGGAACATAACGAAGAACTTTTTGAGGCATCTTTTTTGTCACTTTATCGGTTCGATACCTACTTGTTTGACATTGTGGGCATTCATTTTCTAATGCATATTGTCCATAGTATATGATATGATCATTAGGACATGCATCAATAGCTTGATACTCCATACCAAATGTTTTCATAATGACATATATCCCTCAATATGTGCGTGGTAAAATATTTGAAGTTGGTAATAGAAATTCACCTAACAATCTACAAAATTCAAAATAATAAATCAATGAAAACAATATTAATCATCAATATCGCATCCAAACTTTACACATTAGATAACAATAGCAACAATATAGGAAAAAAGTCAACCCTTTCTATATATAGATATTGTGAACATGCAGACAAAAATAAAAAATAAAAAACAAATTACATACCTTAGTATCTGTGTCATACAGGTGTTTGATAATCCATTCAAAACCTTCAAGTTCACTAACAACAATATAGCAGATAAAAGATTTGTTTTTGAGCCTTCATAAAGAGGTTGACGTGACTTCTCAAGTAGAGGATCAACATCATCACTATCATCCTGGTTGTCCTCATCCATTGGAGCAAATGTGTCTTGGATCAATCTATGTATCTCATCTTCCTGATTTGTGTCACTAATGTTATCTACATCCATTATATCATCAGAAATAACTACTTGATAATCTTCAATATTCTGATGTAGAAGTTCGTCGGGCTGTGAATGAGTATTTCTGCTAGTACTTGGAAAATAACTCTCTGGAACGCGACATTTTGGGGGCATTGTCTATAAATTTACAAACAACATAGAAAAATTAGTTTGTATAGAACATATAGTAAAAAAATAAGACATTTTACTAAAATTCATGCAAACATGATGAATATTACAGTGAATATATTAAAAATTGAACCCCAAAAATAGTCTTACCAGGGGACGATATTCATAACCCCCTTCGGCGTGCCCCTTCTCCCTATAATGTCTTTCAGTTGTTTCTATTAAAAGTCTTCTTTTTTGCAAGCCCCTACAATCAAAGCAAGGACAATAACATTTTCCATCTCCTCTCGCCTCTAACGCTGCTCTAAATTGAGCGAGCTTCCTTGCATTTTCATTCATAGTGACAAATCCATGTAGTGGTACAAATAATTGTCTTACCTACACCATACAAAACAATAACTTGTCAATTACATTAGATATTATAAGTACATTTCTGAATATAGTATATTATAAACCAATATTTTCTATATTTATAAAGAAAAACATGAAGACTAAAGTTAATATGAATGGAAAGATGGTTATAAGTTGGTTGTGAGAAAGTGAATTGAGAATGGAAAGATGTTAAGTTAATATAATCTAACGTTTAATGTGAACACTTGGAGGGAGATTGTACCCATGCAGTGGTTGGAATTTTAAATAAATATTCTTTCCATATTTTTAGGAATGCATTGTATCAAGAGCACTAAAATTAGAAGTGGTTCTCGTTGGTTACTAAAAAAAATGTTAAATGTCAAATGTTAAGCAACCAAAAATATTGGAAAATTGATAACTACTTGTATAGTTTGAAGACATGATCATATAGTTTGACCACCAAAGAGGGTAGGCTCTTAACTAATATTGTAGATGTATTTCACCCACATGACATGGGATATCACCTTGGGAAGCTCAAATTTGGTTGGAAACATTAACTAGTTTATTGACAAATATTGTGAAGTGTCCATTAGGTAGTGAAGGGTGTGAGTCCATAATCATACTTTATAGGTTCGAGGTAATAATGGTTCTAGGTACGATAGAGAAAATCAATGATGTTGAGAAGTGCACACAAGAGCTAAGAAATGAGTTGGTTAAAGGTCAACTATTGAAAATCCTCTATTAAGTCGATCCATTGCAATAGTTGAAGACTAGTAATTAGGTAAGTAGCAAATCTTGATGAGGTCAAGCCATAAAAAAATTGGATCCATATAGACATTGAATATGCAAAGCAAAAAGAAGAAAGGATTGTAATAGATCCCAAGCATTATGTATGTCAAATGTTATATAGGACCGCAAACACACTAGAGATAGTACCAATTGCAAGAGAAAACATTTTCAAAGATGCCATTTTCAAAAAACAAGTTAACATGACTTAAGCCAAAAAAACAAGTTCTTGAAAAAAATATAGCAAGTTAAATGAAAATGATAGCAAGTTCTTGAAAAAATATTAGAAAGGCAAAAAAGCAAGTTAACATGACATAAGCCTCATTACTAAAGAATATTAAAATCTAACCCTTATAAAAATATAGACAAAAAATTACACATTACTAACCTTGCAAGTTCAAAATCAGAGCTATGCAGAATATCCAAGCTCATACAATCACCCCGCAAGTCCAAAATCCATGCTCAATTTGCCGCAAGAAAAGAAAATGTGAAAATCATGGTGAGAGTGTGTATTTTATATAGCTCGATATTCGTCCCTGTTGCCACGAAAACTGAAACCTAGATTTTTCGTCCCTATATCGACGAATGTTCGTGGAACTTTAAAAAACATGGATATTGCCACGATTTTTTCGCCCTGACAAAAAAAAGTTAAAAAATCATTTTTTTAACCCATGAATGTTGAAAACGTGGAAAAATTTCATGGAACAATCCGCCCATATGTAGTAGTGCCACCTTCTTAGAGACCTGCGCCACCAGTGACATGGTGTGCATGGCGGTCTTCAATGTAGCCAGCTGCTCTTCCACCTCACGTCGTTGCTTGGTCAGTTGTTCCAGCGGCTCATCCTGGACGATGCTACCCCAAAACAATACAGTCTCTGCAGTGATCCTTGTCGCCTCCTTCTCTAACTCAACCAGCTGAGTCGCCACTTCTTCAATGGCACTCTTTCATTCCTCAACTTCCTTCTACGGTGTGGCTGGCTTCAGGGCATGGGTTAATGTCGCATTGTCCTCTCGCAATTGGGAAATAACATCCCCCAGTTTCTACGCTAGATCGACTGGATCTAACTCTGTGATGGGCTCGAAGACATGGTTACAGGCTTCCTCGATTGCCGCCTCCAACCGCGCTTGAGTTGCCCGCAAGGTCATTTTTTCCACAGTCAGTCGATCCTGTTCCTTCTTCAGCTCCGTGATCTCAGTATCCTTTTCGGCCTGGAGGATCTCCATTGTTTCCTTCAGCTCATCAACCACCTCCTATGCTGTCGCGGCCTTCCCTTTGAGATCCTCAGCTTCCTTGCGGACCGCTGCATCCGCCTCCTACGACCGTATTAGCTGACTCCATGCATCACGTTCTCTATCCACCAATTCCTGACTAGCAACTACTTGTATCCACACCAACGCTGGTGAGGACAGCGCATTGATATTCACTATCAAATCTTCAAACTGCTCCAACATTGTCCTGAGAGCGGCATCGTCGGTCGCAATCGCAGTCGGCGGAATTTGAACATTCTGGACCCACGGCTCAGTGCTGATTGCGTCGATTTCCCGCACCGCTGCTTCCTCGGGTGCCTTATTCAAAACAATATCGTACAGGGAGTCCATACGAGCAGTGAGCACATGGAACTTGTTAGCGACCAAAATAAAATGAACTTTTGAGAGCGTTTTTTATCTCCCTTTGTTTCACTTATTACTTTTTTCAACCTTTTGGCCAGTGTCTTAACCTCCATTTCTTCATTCAGCTCTTGAGTGATCACTTTTTCCCAGCATCCTTTGGTTATGCCCTCTTGACCTGCAATATACAAAACATGAATAATGGTTATATTTATTAGCCCTAATCTATGTTTTAGGATTTTCAAATACAAAAAATATATTTTATGATCTCATCAAAATGTGGTATGTGCACATAAGTGTCTTATTATTACATTTAAGCTATATCACATATGCCATTCAAAGTCATGTCCACATGTCAAACTACAATCTCAAATCCTCGAGCAAGCCAAGGATTAAGCCACGAACTAAGCCACCAGTCATATGCCTGAAACCACGAGTTAAGCTATAGAGTTCAGTGCAGGCCCTGAATGAAAATAGCTCATTTAAAAGCATTGGGTCCGAATGAAATAATGAGTTTACAGGTGTTGGAAGGTCGCAGTGATTTCATAACATCGGTAGCCAAGGGAACTATACAAGAAGGAGTTGTGTATACCAACACCAAATGCTAAGAAACTTTATTTTCCAGCTGACTATGCGCAGAGTGTTTGGAAACAATTCATAACCTGCCTATGGAAACAGTTTCGGGTATACTAACGAAGTCCTGGTTACAATGTAGTGCGCTTATGCTTCACTTTTCTTACTACATTGATTTGTGACATCATTTATTGGCAACAGCAATCAGTCCAAATGCTCAAATTGCAGCTGTAATCGCATCTGGGTTTTATGGCATCTTCAATCTTTTTCGGGCTTATCCATAACAAGATCTCAACTTCCAGGTTGGTGGGTGTGATTGGATTTGCCCTTTGGCTTGGACTCTGTATGGTCTCATAATTTCTCAATATGGAGATATGAGAAAGCAAATCAGTATCCATGGGAAGCCTCAACAAGCAATTGAATACTTCTTGAAAGAAACTAGATTTCAGCGTGATTTCATGGGTGTTGTGGCTGCAGTCTTGGTGATCTTCCCTGTATTCTTAATTTCTTTGCACTCTTATTCTCTATATCTATAAGCAGATGGATGACATGGAGTTTGAGGAAGATATCTTGCTTCCCTCTTATAATTCTCAGGCTCAAAACCTTTCCACGATTCATAGCTCCAGAGAGTATCATGAATTGCACAATCAAAGGCGAACATTTCGGTGGCATACAGGGTCAGATTTTAACTCTTCTAGCCACCGAAAGCACAGAATAGGGCAGAAAGCTATAATTTTTGCACACATCTTAGTTTGGTCTTTTCAAAGAGCACGAGGATGGTTTCTAAGTTAAGAATATAATTAAATGGATCTATTTTAGTGTTCTATTCCAGTTTTTGAGACAGATGTTGAGGCAAGAAGATAAAGGAGATTTCCTATTTTTGGTCAAAGATATTATAAGTTGTTAAAAGGAAATTTCGAGGATGATACAATTAGCTTCTAGATGTCAATTGAATACTCTAGAAGGCATAGTCATCATCCAGCATACAGGAACAGCTGTCAAAGACTTAGTATTAGGATATGGTTTGACTCCCTTTATATGGGATCTGTTCCTATTATTTTGGTATTAGTTTTATATACTATCTTTAGCTATTCGATCCTCTTTGATAGGATCTGAATTTTTGATATAAAGGCTATAAATCCATAAAATTTTGATGAACCAAAGGGGGGGAAAAGATTCCAGTCCTTGAGACCGAGTGGTTCGACTTTGGATATTACTATGTTGTAATTTGTGCAGGGCTGTCTTTTGAATATATTGAGATACAAGCTTCTTTCACTATTGTTATTAGACTTCTCTTTTTCATACCTATTCTATGCTTATGAGTTGAATTATATTCTTTATCTGTGTTTACATAATCCATTGGTGACTGTCATCTTACCTACTGATTTGTAAGCAAGGATCATAAGTACTCATTACTAGTTTTTTTAACCCATCATATATATTGTCAAATATATCTGTTCTGGTTGATAAAGTTAGCTTCTTCATTCATCTTGATAAAATTACCTATATGATTATAGCTTTTGGAAGCCTTGTAACCCTTGATATGCCTAGATTGTTTTGAGTAAGGAATTCAGTGAGTTAGTCATTCCATCTTGATCCAATTATCCACCCATCATTGAGAAAACAGTTAAGTTACTAGGAATCTTCGAGCGACAACCTAGAAGAGTTTCCTGGAGTAATAACAGAACCCTTCATCTATCTTCACCTTCACCTTTTGATCCGCTACAGTGGATGCATCAGTGATTTCTTGTATTAGTCGACCCAAATGCGCTTCCGTTGACGTGGGCATCCCACAGATTGTCGCATGGTCCTGGTGCCGTTTTGTTCTGCCTTCTTCAAGGTCCCGGTCACTTTCATCAGCTATCGGTGTCCTTATCGATTCTTGATCTGATTCATGATGACTCTGTTGGTCCTGCACCGATAACCAATCGTCTGGGCCTTTCGTCGATTCTCCAGCCTCAATCTCTGCTAACCCCATGGGTTCGCGCCATTCCAGTGGCCAATCGTTCACAATGGCATCCAGCACTTCTGTCATCACCTTTTAAGGGGTCAACAACCATTGCTTACCGGGGTTGCGTCAGGCTTGCATATAAATGGCGTGCGGCCGAATCACAAACACCATAATAGGCTTAAACTTTACCGTGGTTTCCTCAAATAGCCACGGCACCTGTACTGTTGCATCATAGAGCATCTCCCAATAAAACCAGAATTGAAACGCACACTCCCGGAGGCGCCCTTGTTCACATACCCACCACAAGTTTTGATATCGCGCACCCTGGAGCTCTTTTGCGGCCTCGACCTCCATACCTTGATAAGTACTAGGCTCTTTCCAGGTGACAAATGCGATCAAAATTAACATCCAACTATATGTGAAGGAGCCCTTCCTAGCTTGGACAGCGGTGGCATCCTCCGCCAATTGGTTCAGTAGAAACAAGGACCTATTCATCTGGACACCTTCCGCGCATTGCTCCGTGCATGCCATGATCCCCAAATTGCACTGATTAGGCCGACCACCCCAAACCACCTTGCAGGACAATATCTTAGTGTCGGTGAGAACCGCTTTGTCATTGATACTGCTGGTGTGATAACCATGGCCATCTCATTCCATCGCGTAGCGGTCAACCAACTTCTTCATTGTCTTTTTGTCGTTCTCCTTCCCTCGAAAGTATTGTGATGGGTCTACCCCATCTTTGGGCAACCCGGTAATGGTCGCAATCAGGTCGATGGTGACCGAAATATCTTGGTCCAGCCACAAAGAACCGTCGTGGAAGCAGGCCAACAGCTGCTTCACACAAGCGTTAACCTCCGACAGTCGTCCAAAATGAAGCATGTTAATAAGGCCCAATAAGCCATCCTGGTTCAACCCTCGCGCCCAGTCTTGTGGAATCGACGTCCCCGTGAGCTTCGACTCTGGCACACAGGGGTCCGACGTAATTGCTGGATAGGCCACAATATCGTGATCATCGTACTTCAGGCACATCAACGTCGACACAATATCAGTAAAGCACTCCATTTCAACAGGGAGCGCTGGCATCCTCAATGGATACCGCTGATTTTTGTTCACTTTGCGTTGTGGTGCACCCGGTCGACTAGGGGGGACATACCCGGGGATGTCGACAGTAGACAATCCCTCCCATGCGTTGGACTCATCAATTCGTCGGCTGGACTATCCCACCTGCACTTGAACCTCTCCCGCCACCGCAGTGGATGACCTGAGCTGTCTCTTGCTCTACGGGGACTCAGAATGCTGACCTCCCTGATGCTTCTTGGTGATAACCGACGCTCCAACCGACATGTTTGCAACTTTCGCTTCAAGATTTATTTCTTCCTCCTCGATAGCAACAGGATTGAAGGGAGACTCTACTTCGGTGGAGATTCTGACCGTCTCCAGCTCTCGTGGCATACCTAACTCAACTCACTGAACTCGAGGAGATGGTGCAACACCACTCACAATCTTAACTCAACGCACAACACCTGTACACCGCAAGTTCAACTAAACCTTGCCCGACTCACAATTGCACTCACTAGTCAGCAATGACACTCTGCAGTACTGCACAATCTTGCACACTTAACAATTGAATTTCTTGGTGCCTTCCGACCAGCTTTGACCCGTTCTTATAGCATCCAACCCGATCCTTCGTAATCATCACTAAATCCGACATTAACTCGGTCGAAATTCTGTATTAATGGCGTAAATTCGTCGTCGATCCTATCAGCCAATCGACTGGATCTGCCATTAATGCCCATCATTCGATCAAGCGCCATTAATTAACTATCTTAACTTTTGGCATTTATTGTTGATTTGACCCGGTCGTGACCCTGCTACTGTCGCGGATCGCTCCTAACCTGTGGCATAAGCCTCCCTGCCTGCGCATTCTCGTCTATGTCGGTGCGCCATCCTGCCACCGATCAACCTGCATTTTTTTTATTTTTTTTGCCGATGTGACTCAGGTATCACGTTGCTCCAAGTGCGACCGATAGGGCTTCAACCTACTTTCGTTAATCAACTTTGGGAACATCACTCCGCCCAACTGCTGCAACTGTACTGCGCCTCCTGAAGTGATGCTACTGATGCGATACGGACCAAGCCAATGCGTCTGTAATTTTCCTGGATGTTTCATAAACTTGTTGTCATACAACAGCACCCAGTCGCCCTATTGAAACTGTTTGTTTTTTATGTGGCGATTGTGCCAAGCCTTCTGACGATCCTTCTCCACCCCCTGGTGGAATCCTGCGATAAAGGGATCTTCCTCCAGCTGTACTAACTACGCTAGACGTTCTTCTAATGCCGCTGCATCATCCAGGCCTGTCGTTGTCGCTATGCGCAGACTTGGAACGATGTACTCCATTGGCATAATCGCTTCTTGTCCATACACTAACTTGAATGGTGTCTGACCCGTCAAACTTTTACATGTGGTGCGATATGCCCACAACACTGCTGGGATTTTCAAATCCCAGTCATCGTGGTTTGCATTGCACACCTTTGTCAATGCATGCTCCAATATCTTGTTGAAAGCTTCCACCATGCCATTTTTTTGTGGATGATATGGCGTACTCTTCTTATGTTGTATCTGCAGTTCCTCTGTCAATGCGCTGATGGTGTGCTTGAGAAAGTGGCTGCCTTGATCACTCAACAATATCTTAGGGCAGCCGAAGCGAGTGACAATGTTGTCAAACAAAAACCGCGCGGCCATGGCCGCGGAACAATCAACGACTGGTGCCGCCTCTGCCCATCTTATCAAATAATCTGTCACCGTGATGATATGTCTTGCACCAGTGCGCTTCCCCCGTGGATTGATTGATCCCACAAAATCCACTACCCATTTTTCAAATGGTTGCAGTGTTAGTTGAGGCATCAACGGCATCTCATCTCTCCTGGATGGATTCCCGGTTCTCTGACAAACATCGCAGGACTGCGCATAGTCGGTCACATCATTGTACAACGTGGGCCACCAGAGCCCCGCACAAAGCACCTTCCTGGTAGTCGCACGGCCGCCATAGTGTCCTCCAGCCACTCCTGCATGTGCTTCTGACAAGATCTGCGCTTGCTCATGTGGCAAGACACACCGTCGCAATATCTCATATGCGCCCATCTTGTATAACTCTCCTACGATTAGCTGGAAATTTGCAGCCTTGACTACCAACTACTTCTTCTGACTAGTGGTGAATTCTTCTGGCATAGTACCTGTCGCCAGAAACTAAATGATTTCTTCAAAATAGCCATTAGCTACTTAAATCTTAAACAGTTGCGCATCAGGTAACCCATCTTCAATGTTAGTTGGCTCCTCTCCAGTGTCAATCCACGATAGATGATCAGGTCCAGCATTCAACCGCCCTGGTTTGACAATTGCTTCAAAATCGAACTCCTGAAAAAGAAGTAGCCATCGACATATCTTCCCCCCCAACAAAGGCTTATTGACCAAGTATTTCAATGCAGAGTGGTCTGTGAACATCTTAAAATGGCCTCCCAATAAGCAATGTCGAAACTTTTGCAACGCATAGACCATCACCAGACCTTCCCTCTCGGTAGTGGTGTAATTCCTTTCTGCAGATGATAACTTCTGACTTGTGAAAGAAATAGGGTGATCAAGATCCCCCTCTCCTGGTTGCGCTAGCACCACACCTAGTGTAATCGATGATGCATCGACATGGACACGGAACTCCTTACTCTAGTCTGGAAATACCAGTATCGGTGCCGAAGCCATTTTCACCTTCAGCATCTCAAAGCTATCTTGACATTCAGGTCTCCATTGAAATACCACATCTTTCTTCAATAGCTTCTCCATAGGGGCGGTGATCGCTGCATATCCCCTGATGAACTTGTGATAATACCTAGTATGCCCCAAAGTTGCCCTCAACTACTTAACATTAGTCAGCGTTGTTAAGCTCAAAATGAGCGCAATCTTTGTTGGATCGACTAACAATCCTTGTTTGCACACAATGTGACCCAACAATATCCCAAACAGTGCACGAAAGATGCACTTCTTCAAATTCAGCGATATCTGATGTTGTCGACAGCGCTCCAACATCAACCGTAGATTGGCCAGATGATCACGGATCAACCCATAGACTGTCCAATCATCCATGTATACCTGCAAAACCTTCTGAATAAAGTCACTGAACGCAGCAACAACAACCCATGAGAAAATCGCAGGTGCGTTCTTCAACCCAAACAGCATCACGGTATACTGAAAACAGCCCCATTCTATCACAAAAGTCATCTTGTGTCGATCTTCCTTCGCAATGCGGATCTGATGGTAACCCGAGAACCCATCCATGAAAGAATACATCTCCTAGATGCCCACACCTTCGAGTACTTCTTCAGTAAATGGAGTCGGAAAGGGATCATGCAAGCAGGCATCATTCAACTTCTGCAAGTCGACACAAATGCGCACCTCGCCAGCCTTCTTGTCCTGCACCACCATAGGACTAATCCATTCCGACTCTTCGATCGGTTCAATGATACCAGCATCCAACATGCGATCAAGTTCTACCTTGACCCTCTCCTTATGTCACGGATTCAGCTAGTAGGGTCGCTGCCTGATCGGCTTAGCATCTGGTTTCAAGGGGATCTTCATCTCACCTAAATCACCCAAGATACCTTTTATCTCATAAAACTTCATAGGAAAGAGGTCTTGGAATTCATGCAGCAAATCAGTGGCCTTTCCCATCATCTCATCATCCCAATAATCTCCAACATTTGTGAACTTGGGAGTGGCCTCCGTCCAAATATTGATCTTACGGAGCTTCAATGGCTGGCTGATCGGATCACTTGGCGCATCAGGTGCTATCACATCGCGACTCCCTTCAGACTCAGGAATATTGACATTTCGCGAATCATCACCATCTTCGGGCCCACCGGTGATATTGTAACATTCCATCATGGATTGCATCTGACAGTGCGCATGCAGATCCGTGGGATATGCTACCGGAACAACCTTCAGAACCACATCGCGGATGAACTGCAAAGCATTATTGACATCAGGGTTGGCATCCGCGAAAGTGAACGTATGAGTGAAGCATACTGTCAACTCCACCAAAGTGGTAATTTCTCCTGCAACTCAGCTGCAGTATACCATGAGCACGACATCTCATCTAAGTATGGATAAAGGCATGGATCCACTCATCTCGCGGTCACGATGCCCACAATGTCTGACACTCCCTCAGATGACTTTCAGGGTTATTTCGACCATCATATTTCCCTGTGTGGTAGACCTCGGTATCACCGAAGCAAACCATCATCAATCTTCTGCGTTGCAGCCATCCGTTGATCGAATTCTTATGTGTCACCCACCAGCATGCTAGAGCAGCCTTCAGTGCTTCTTCTAGTGCCAGCAGTCATTGAGGTTCTGAAACTCGTTCCTCAAACTCTGCGAGAAAGTCGGACAAACCAGGAAACCCCTCATATACTGGTAGTGTGACCGTTTCAGTCACAACACGACATAACAATTGCGTGACTCATCCGCACTTGCGGAGCAATACCTTGTGCAAGCGATTCTGCCAGTGTTCTAATGCATCATAAGAGTCGGAAGACGCAGAGCTCTCATTGTGCCATCCCAGCTCACCGTTGGCAGTCGGATGAGTATAGCCTTTGGAAATATTGAATGCATGGTCCCATCCACTGGGATCTTCGTCCTTCACTGTCTCAATGTATCTACGTCCTTCAATCGGATCAAACAGGGCTATGACTCTGAGATCGCGGTTTTCAAAAGTCATCATCTACCGCTTGAATTTGATTACCACTCCACTATCATTAGCCCATCTGATCCCATGCAACACGGGATATGAGCTTCCTCCCTCAACCACTTCGATGACGTCAAAGTCAGCATAGGTCTTCATGCCCTCAATGTCCACCACCATGCATGGGACTCTCCCAATCAGTGTCACCTTAGCGTGATTAGCTAACCGGAGTTGTACAGGAGACCAGCTCAATGGGGGGCTCCCCATTTTCTGCCATGCCTGCTTGGTTAAGATGTTGACATACGAACCAAGATCCAGAATAACTAAATCAACATCATAGTCCCCAATTTGTATGTTCATGTGCATCTCCTTACCGGTCTTCTGTTGTTGTAAGGAGTTTACCGCAGACTCTTGTCGTCCCCTGGTTGGTCACTGTAGCAACCCCTCAATCTCAACTAGAGCAACAGGATCCCTTGCCAACAATAAGCAGCTCTCAAAAAATTTATGCAAGGTTCCAGATGGATCCGACAGGACCTGCCTCGGAATTAGCATCAAAAATAGGGGGCATGTCGCAAATGATAGATTTACCGCGATCCTAGTCCATCGCACGACGCGCCTGAAAGAATGCATCATGTTTGGATTCAGTGTCAAATGAGACGTTATTCTTCCTTGCCAGTCAAATAAGTGGTTGTGGGGTGTCTCCTACTGTTACTGCACCTCCCCGCATGATAACTGCAACAACCGCATCCTGTGGCCTTGTCTCTGCCTAAATTGTCGCAACACTCGCACCCTGATTTTGGTTCAGCAGTGGATTCCCCGGTTGATTCACATTCGGATTAGCATTCTAACTTGGGTGTTGGTTTTGGTTCTAGACTCATTGTTGTACCTGATTCTGTACCGGCTGTTGTTCCTGGTTCTGATTCTGCAACTATGGAACATTCCCTGCTTGCCATCGTGCAATCAACTGCGGGCAGTTCTCTACTATATGGTCTGTAACAAAGAAAAATGTACACTTCGTCTGCAATAGTGGGCAATCTTACTGGTAATGTCCCCATACCGCACAATGATAGCATTGCACAGGTCCACGACCTCCTCGTCCTCCTCCGCGACCAAATCCTCTGCCGCGTCTGCCCCGGAAACCTCCCTGAAATCCGCCATGCTGTTGGTACTGAGGTTGATTGTACTATTACTGCATAGGAGCTGGTTGCATGCCCTGCCCTTGCTGCGCATACTGTGGTTGCTTAACCTATTGTGGCTGTTGTGGAGCCACTTGCATCGGAGCATATTACGACATAAATTGTTGTGGTTGCTGTTGTGGTACAAAATGTACCTGCAGTTGAGGAAGCAGCTGGGCTACCTGCGGTTGCGGTTGTGGTTGTTGTACGGCACGTTGATTTCCTTTACATAGAATGCATCGTACGTTCTCTCATGAAGCAACCCATATGCCCGGCAGTCTTTGTCATCATGTCCCACAGATTTACAGAATGTGCAATACAGGTTCATCAGTTTGGTGACCATTTTCCGCATGTATGGACATTCCTCATGGTGGTGCCCATATACCTGAAAAACACGACACCATGGCATGCCACCACCACTCAACGAGTTTGGTGCTCCTGAAACTAGATAATTGCGGAAGTCAGGGAAATTATCCTTAGTATGCCCCTTCTCCTTGACATCGCGTACACCATACTTCTTCACGCTACTCCTTGCCCTTCTTCAAATCTTGTAGTTGTATGGTCAAGTTAGCCAGCTATGTTTGTATCTGCGACATCCCAGCTGTATTTTCCCCAATCGACGACGCCTCCAACCACATTGCAATCTCTAAAGATTCACTGGGCGTCGTGATGTTCTGTTGCATTAGTGGTAGTTGAATGTGCAGTAGCAGTGCCGCGATGAACCACTCTTTGTGTTGGACAGCACTCATATCAAAACTAACCCTCGCCATCAACATCTTAAAGTGTTGGTCAAAATCTGACACCGTCTCATTGGGATACTGCTTAATTTCTTTCAATTATGTAATATATTGTGCTTCAGACTTGGGTTTTCTGAATTCTGCAATAAAACCATCCCTGATGTCGTCTAGTGTCTTCTCCGGAGCTCATGTAGGGACTATAACAAATTTCATAAACTAGTCTAATGCGCAACCTCGCAGAGTTGTCGCTAACTGTCCTTTCTTAGCATTATCATCAGTGATCTTTTTACGGTCCATACCGCTTCACACAAAAACTAGTACTACTCTGGGTTATCTGTCCCACTCTCGTGGAACAGTGGCAACTTAGCGTCCTCGCCCGCCATCCTGGGCTTTTTCCTGTCGTCGCCGAACTACTAGTAATCAAGTTGTGTTGACCCGGTGGAGTCAAAGTTGTGTTTCTTACCGATTGACAGATAGTGAGCGGAGGTGTGGATATGTTTCCGCTAGGGTTTGGTCCTGCCTCTATCCTAGGTGTAGCCTAGTTGTCCTTGTCTGGACTGTGAGGTCGCTTCGTCCTGTGTGGTCTTCCTTCATGAACTTGCGGTTCGATCGTAGTAGGACCTTCTCTAGTCCTCTGCCTCTTTTCCTATCGAAACCTCGCTCCTCCCCTTGTAAGACCACTCTCTTCCTCGGCTTTGCTCACAGTCTCGTCATGACCTGCACTCATCTACCCCTTATCATTCCATGTACCAGCCCCCTGCCGTCGTGATACCCACGGCCTCCACCCACCAGGATTTTTACTGATCTAGATGCATCTTCAATATACCCTTCTCACAGATAAGCATATTAATGGACAGTTGAAGCGACAGCAGAAACCTTCCCTGGGGTTCGCGGAAGAAATATCTTCCAGCTTCACTATAATAATTTTGCGTATCAACCGCAAATTCAGTGATATACCCTTCCAAGATGCTATCAAGCCACACTTCAACAACTCGCGACGCTTTGTTGTCGACTTCCTGCAGTTCTTGGATCAACTCTGCGGTCCAGGTCATCGGTTCACCACCTTGGAAATTCCTCTTCTGAAAGGTCAACTTTGCCAACCACTCATACAAAATGACTGGGAATTCACAGAAAAACCATTCGTGCAAACCGTCGTGAATATACCTTCCCAACCACTGATCTACTGTCATTCGAGTGTTCCAACTTTCTTCTTCAGCAAATTCCTGCAACTTCTGATCAAACCAGCTTTGTATCTCCGGTTGCGTTGAATGCCACAACATATCCTCCTTTCACTTCGTACACAATCCCGGTAACGAAACCATTTGTTGACTCAAACCCAGTCGACAGGGGTTCCCATCGCTGTCGACACCAACCCACCACGATCTCCTTGAGCACCGGACCAGACAATTTTTACCCCATCCAACAACACCTGCGGAGCAGATGAGATCTCACCCGAGATGTTCAAGGGAGAGTCGACGGAACCATGTTTCCACTAAATGTAGGAGGATGTTTGCAGCAACGATCACTTAAACTTATGTATGTCGGGGCATTAGACCCTAGAGTTAAGTTATTAATGGGTTATTAGACTCTCCTATAGAAGTTGGCCTAGTCAGTTACACTTAGGGGCCGACCTGTTTGGGGTTAAGGCTAAGTGAAAGGTAAAGTATAAATAGAGAGGGTGCTCCTCTCTATTTGATCATTCACACACTCACTCACTTCGCATTAGTGAGAGTGAGGAGGAGTTCGCACAAGTGGAGGAGGAGGAAGTTGTTGGAGACCATCTATTTGTTTTGGGGTTCTGTACTATTGCTCATTCTATCTCTGAGGAAGTTGCGGGGTTTTCTCCTTTATGGTTTCCCCGGTGAAATGCTTTCTGTCTCTTGTCTCTTGTGTTTGTTTTGTTGTGCATGTTATTCTCTTAGTTAATATCCTAGATCATATTGAATTAAATAATGAAAAACTAACGGGAACTAACGGGAAGTCAAATGACTGACCGAGGCTCCCACAATCATCACCGCAAAATCAAGCTTCAAAGAGGTTTTTTCTCACTATTCAACATGGTAAAAATGAAATGGTAAATCATTTTTACTATTCACCCTTTTTATATCAAAATAGAATATTCATTTTTTTTATTTTTTCTATTTCATGGGTTTTTACTATAGTTGATCCCATTTTTTGTGTTTTAAATCCTTATGATGGCTCTTAACCTTGTTTAAAAGCTGACAAGTGGAGGTGAGTGGTGTTTTGGCCATGGCGGAAACCATTGTTGAATTTTCATTCTCTTTATCAAGTATGAAAGGGTCTTAGAGCGCTCTTTATACCATTATCATGCTCATTAAAACTAAGTATTAAAGGTATCGAGCTAAGTCTTTGTTCCTTCTCATGCTCATAAATGCATGAGAACAAGGTACCGAGTTATCTTTTATCTCTTTTTTCAGGATCGTGAAACTCGTAGGAAAAAGGAACCCCCTGGAGTTCTCCTTTAAGCTTTTTTCAGACTCCCTAAATAGGAAACAATTGCCAAGCGAACTTGATTCTTTCACGCTTGTAAAAGTATTGGAAAGGTCGTCTTTCTGGTGATAATTTACCCCTTTTTAGTACCAGTGAGACTACTTACAAAAAAGGAGCACTCTAGTTAATTATGACTAGAAGAGTTCTCTCTCACATCGTTTTATCCTTTTTCAAGTGAGGAGACTAAAATTTACGAAAAATTACTCATTGGAGTCTTCTTTAGTCCTTTTAGAATCTCTAAACATGAAATGACGTTGAGTTTACCTTCTTTGGACTCATTAAAATCTAACATTGAAGGGCCCTTTTAAGGACAAACCCCCCCTATCTCAGGTTCGTAAAACATATGAGATTGGACTCGTTCTAAGGATGAGTTATACCAAGCATTTGTTACCCTCCTCGAGCTCGTTAATAAACAAAGAGGTACTCACCAATCATGATGGGGAATAAGGAAAGAGTTTGTATTCAATTGTGTTTATGGTAGTACATAGTCTCTCTTGAACATGGCACTCATTTGCATTTCATTCAAACTGCTTGGATAGTCTGCTTGTCCTTAAGTATCACCAATTCCATGAGTCATCATACTCCTTTAAGTCATACGAAGAATGCATCGATCATTAGTTTCATTAGGTCTCGATGCCAAACTCGTTGTGTCAATGCTTCCAATTCATGTCATTCCATGTTCAAGAGAAGTCTATTTATCGAGTCAATCTCTGTAGTTGTTATACCTTCCATTATGTTGGTCACCCTTGAGTCAGTCTCAAACATCACTCTACAGTCCGATCTACTCCAAAACATCTTTGATCTTGTTTCGTGTTGATGATGGGGAAACATCACCGCCCTCCTTCGACGGGTTTATCTTGTTGAATTCAACACATCATCCAAGGATTGAACCTAGAAACCAATCAAGTACCTTGGGCCTACATGCCTTAATGGCAGGCTACCTCGCTTTCAACGATAAGTTCTCACCATTGAATTCTGATTGAAAGATTCCACCGAATGTTCGACCTCAACTCATTGATTCACAATCGGAGGTATGTACTATGATACCTTGGGGATCATTGACATCAATGATGATTTCCCTCGTACTTGTTAACGGTTTACATCAATGACCAATAATCAAGTGATTTATACCATGTTCGACTTTAACACATTGTAATCATATTGTTAGATTCGTATCACTGCGGGTTTGGTTTGAAGACCCTGGGTTAACTTATGTATCTTACCCAGGCTGTGATGGATATTTTTTGAGTCATGTCACATAGATCCACTCTTGTATGGTTCGTGGCTATGTAATTATCTCATCATGGATCTATGCTTGTGTCTAGTAGCCATGATTGTGTCCAGTCAGTCAATACTACCATGGATCTGCAATGTATTGGTCGGCAGCCATGTTATGATTCATTTGAGACATATATCTCAGATTATGTTGTACTGCAAGAGTCTTTGTTCGGCACTCCAACCGATGGTCCTTGCTTCGAAATTCAATATTTCAAAGCACCTCACCTACCCTATTTCTCTAGCTTCATGCTTTAGGGGACATTCTGTTACACCAAAATCTCGTCATCATGAGTTATGTGTCCTCTATTTTCCCTGATTCCTAAAGCACTTAGGCCAAATGATTGAAAGAAGAGTTGTTGTTGCTCCTTTCTCCCTTTGTTGTCACCCCGACGCACCCTGCACATTGACAAGGTGCGTCAGACCCTAGGTGACGCACTCTGCACATTGACAGAGTGCGTCGGTGACACTTTTTGCCTTTGGACATTGTGCGTCACCCTCTAAAGAAGCGAATTGCTTGTGTACAAAGTGCGGCACTATTGGTTTAAAAGGAGAAAAAGAAGCTTTGAGCGGCTTCTAGAACCCTTGGTTACGTGGAAGCTTATCCCTATGAACTATTAAGGGTGCCACTCAATCCCCTTATCTTTTGGGATGATCCCTTGGGTTGCTCCCATAAATCCTCAACCTCTCCTATCCCTTTAGGCCTATAAATACAAACCTCCTCTTCATGGTTAAGGGAGGTGAAAAATAGAGCACTTAAATGTTGGTGAAATTCTGTTGGAGGTAGTTCCCTTTCCTCCATTAGGATGCAAGATTTTGGATCTTTGATGCTAGGATCATTTGGAAGGAGTTGCGACGTCAAATCTCGGTTGTAATCTCCTCCTATGTACTTCTTATATTTACAATTAATGCATGTTATTTCCATAAATATCTTATTGTTGTGATATCTTTAGAATTGGCTTCTTTGAATTCTAGTTTAGATTGATCTATATTAGTACTTGCTTGTTTCCACATGTCACCTACTATTTTGCAGCTAAAGATCTGAAGATCAAGAGTTACATCAAGCGAGGAGATAACACTATGATCATAAGGTAAGTTGTCTTCCTATACCTTTTGTAATTTGATCAATCTTGGAAAAATATGTTTGTTTTGTACTAATTTTGTTCTAGATCCGAACCATTTAGACTAGGGAGATTGGTTAGTGTCTGCACTGATGGATTGTCCGCAAACAAGATTGTTGGAAATATTGTTTTCGGAATCTTGATGCTCAGTTCCGATATCCCTTATTTGAAGGAATTTTTATTGTAGATACCTAGATCAAATTGGAGTATATGTTACATGGTTGGAAATATTATTCTAATAATTTTTCAATGGTATATGGAACTCCCTCTAACTCCATAGTAATGAGTATATATGAAAGGATTTGTAAAGTCATCCCAACCAAAATTTCAAGTCGGCCTTGCTAAGATATTGAACATTGTTAGGTCGGCCCAAAAAGTGATTTAAGAATAGTATAAATAAGAGGAGAACTTCCTCATTTCTTCATTCACTCATCCAAGACATGGATATATCGCGGGAGAGGTGCACTAGTGGAAAGGGTTGCAACATTTGAAGAAGAGGATGAGCAAAGTTTGAGTATCATTCGAAAAGGGGATATTTTCATGTCAATATGGAACTTTCTCTTTAACTTTTGTTCTAGGACATTTTAGATTGTTACACTTGGAGGATATGGAGAAAATATCTTGAAGTATATGTGATCCAATTTTCAAATTTTGGTTCGCTATATTTAAAGATATATGACCTCGGGAAGTTAGGGTTTCTAAATGATCCTTAAATCATATTCAAACAAGTCAGTGTGGCACTTTTGCTATAACTTTTATTCTGGGATGTTTCAGACCATGAAACTTGGAGGAGATGAAGAAGAGATATTGAAGTACCTTTGGTTCAAGTTTAAGATTCTAGTTCACTATATTTTCATATATATGACCTCATAAAGTTAGGGTTTTTGAATAATATTCAAATCAACTCTAAACAAGTTAGTTTGACATTTTTACTATTGGAGATGAAGTAGAGATCTTGAAGTTCCTATGGTACTAGTTTCATATGTTGGTTCACTATAGTTTTGGATATATTCTCTCTGGAAGTAAGGATTTATGTATAGTATGAACCGGTTTTGAAGCATATTATGGTGCATATGTAGAAATAGGTGTTGTCTTTCAGAAGAGTACAGATTGGCATAGGATCATAATATAGAACGAAGTACAAGAAGAAGTAGAGGCAGCAGCAGTATCAATAGTAGAAACAGGAGATTGGTGTCCCCAGTAGGTCAATGCCTACATATTACTGAGTTGGTGCTTAGTTGAGGAGCTTGGTGTTTTCAGTGGGTTGGTGCCTACATTTTGTTGAGTTAGTGTTCATTTGAGGGGATTGGTGTCTCCAGTATGTTGGTGCCTAGAAAATTTTTAACAGTAGGTTGGGACAAGCTACAATATATTTATAGAGAAGAACCTCTCTTCATGGTCATGGATACAAAGTTTGTTGATGAATAAGAAGAAGAAGAAGAGATTGATATGGAAGAGTTTCTTCGAGCAAAACTTGTTAGTACCATACAAGAAATTTACAAGTTGAGGAAAGAAAACATAAAGCAAAAGGAGAAATTGCAGAAATATGAAAATAAGGATCATGATCTTGATGAAGCAAATAAGACAGTTATTAGCCTAAAGACTCAGCTAG
Organism: Larix kaempferi; assembly: GCA_027924585.1. NCBI lineage: Eukaryota > Viridiplantae > Streptophyta > Pinopsida > Pinales > Pinaceae > Larix > Larix kaempferi. The sequence continues at coordinate 14,475,127 of BSBM01000099.1, forward strand.
AAGAGGTAAAGAGGATAGAAGGAAAACTAGAGAAGACGGTTATCATCCTGAAGACTCAACTAGAAGAGGAAAAAATGGTAAAAGGAGAAACAAAGAAGGCAATTATCAGGTTCAAGAGGAAAAAAGGATAGAATAGCTAATGAGAGGCCAGCTCAAATAAAATCAAGAAATCTATGAGATGCTAGAATCTAAATGTGTCTCATTAAGAGAGGAATTAGAAAATTCAAATGCACAATTACACAAAATTTTTAAGAGCACTAAAACTTTGAAGGAGATCCTCAATTACCAAAGGTCACTACTCATCGAGACAAGTCTTGGCTATGATGAGAATTAGAATACCCCTAAAGAAGATGAAAGCAAGGAAGATGAAGAAAATCCTAAAAGATATGCAAATTTTCTCAATGGCTCCATCAACAATGAAAGCAACGGGAAAGGAAATGATGACTAGCAACAAATTGGTAAGTTCAAAAGAGCAGTTCCACCAAGAAGATCTTTCACACCCAGGTACCAAAATGTCTTCTTTGGATATTGTTTCTCTTGTAATAATTTTGGTCATAAAGCAATAGATTGTAGATCATATGCAAGAAGTGATCATGTGATAAGAAGAAATACAGATCCTTATCAGACTTCAAAGGATGATTGTTTCATAAATATAAGTAAAATTTCTTATGGGTTTGTTGACAGAAGTTACTATCGAAACAGCATAGCAAGTTCTCCTAAGAAAAACAAAGAAATAGATTCCATTGCCAAACATAAAGAAGAATACTCAAAGGTTTGGAAAAGGAACCAAAAGCAAGAAGATCCAGAAGAGACAAGTTGCAGAAAAGTACAGGAGAATGAAGAATGTGGATTTGCGCTCTATGCTCAAAATAAATGGAACCAATGGCATATTGGCAGTGGATGTTCAAGACACATGATAGGAGATAAGACCAAGTTTCTCACCTTAAACAAAGAAAAAGGATACAGTGTTACTTTTGGAGATAATGATTCTACAAAGATAGCTGGAAAAGGTATTGATAGTCTTGATGAAGTAAAAAAAAACACCAAATGTCTTGTATGTTCAAAGGCTAAAGAAAAGTATTCTAAGTATCAACCAAATGTGTGATCAAGGTTATAACCTCATTTTGATTCTAAAGGGTGTGAGATAAGGAAAGTAGGATCAGGAAGATTAGTGGCATATGAAAATAGAACCTCAAGCAATGTAAACATACTCAATGAAGGAAAAATATTGAAGGAAATCACAATCTCAAGGGAAGCATCCCTTTTCCATTCATGTCAAAGGGGAAGAATTGCACGCAAAGGAGGAGTTGCACATAGGGGGAGTATCTACAATCTTGTTGCAGAATTGTCTAAAGTTGACATCAATGAAAAAGGGGGGATTGTTGGAGATATTGTTGTCATTGATGTCAAAGGAAAATGGAGACAATAAATGTCCAAGATAAAGATTGCAAGATGGAGATTGTTGGAAATATTGTTTTTGGAATTTTGATGCCCAGTTTGGATACCCTATATTTGAAGGAAATTTTACTCTAAATGCATAGATAAAATTGGAGTATATGCTACATGGTTGGAAATATTATTCTAATACCTTTCCAATGGTATATGGAAATCCCTCTAACTCCATAGGAATGAGGAGATATTAAAGGATTTGTAAAGTCAATCCAGTGAAATTTCAAGTCGGCCTTGCCAAGATATTGAACAATGTTAGGTCGGCCCAAAAAGTGATTTAAGAATAGTATAAATAAGAGGAGAAATTTGTCATTTGTTAATTTACCCATACAAGGCATGGATATCTCAGAGGAGAGGCACATTAGTGGAAAAGGTTGCAACATTTGAAGAAGAGGAAGAGTAAAGATTGAGTTTCATTCCAAAAGGGGAGATTTTCAGGTCAGTATGGCACTTTCACTATAACTTATGTCGTAAGATGTTTCAGACTGTGCCACTTGGAGTAGATGGGGAAAATATCTCGAAGTATATTTGATCCATGTTTTAGATGTTGGTTCGCTATAGTTTATGATATATGACCTCATGAGGTTAGGGTTTCTGAATGATCTTGAAATCAGATTCAAACAGTTCAGTACTCTGGCACTTTCTCTATAACGTATGTTCTAGTTTCAGACTGTGAAATTTGCAGAGGTTTAAGTAGAGATATTTATTTACCAAGTTTTCAAGTTTCATATGTTGATTCACTATATTTGTAGAGATATGACCTCGAAAAGTTAGGGTTTCTAAATGATGTTGAAATCAACTTTAAACATTATGTCAGTTTGGCATTTTTACTATAACTTTTGTTCCAGGACGTTTCAGACAATAAACCTTGGAGGAGATGAGGTATATATCTTGAATTACCTGTGATGCAAGTTTCAATGTTGACTCGCTATATTTTTGGAGATATTCTCTTTGGAAGTAAGGTTTTATGTATAATATGAAGTAGTTTTGAAGCAAACTATGGTGCATCTGTAGAAAGAGGTGTTGTCTTTTAGAAGAGTATATATTGGCATAGGATCATAACATAGAAGGAAGTACAAGCAAAAGCAAAGGAAATAGAATTAGTAGCAATAGGATATTGGTGTCTCTAGTAGGTCAGTGCCTACATATTACCGATTTGATGCTCAGTTGAGGAGATGGGTGTCTCCAGTAGGTTGGTTCCTACATATTGTTGAGTTGGTGCTCATTCGATGGGGTTGGTGTCTCCAGTAGGTTGGTTACTACAAAATTTGTAATGGTAGGTTGGTTCCTACATGATTTTATAAAGATGATTTTTTGTGGCTTTCTCAAAAAAGGGGTTCCATGTTAAATTATGTGTACTGTGATTTGAGTTTATGTGTATTTATTGTTTCAAAGTAAATGAATGGTTAAAATAAGAAAAAGTAGATTATATTGATTCACCCCCCCCTGAGTATAACCATAAATCCAACAACTCCTTTATAGAGATCCTCAAGAAATTTATTAGTAGTATGTTTTCAATGAGTGCTAGTAAGAGGAATTTTACTTCGAAATGGAACATAGGCCAATCAAAAAATATACAGATGACCCAACAACTGAAACAGAGTGCATGGGGACTACCACCCATTATCTTGTCCCATGAGGTATTTCAGCACTATGGGGCCTTATTTGGTAACACCAATGGAAGACTTTTATTTTATGGTCGATATATATGACCTACATATTGGAGGTATGTGGTCCACGACTCTTCCTACAACTATATGTACATAATGGAGCCATTATGAGCTACCCACATCACCAATCAATGTTGGTATCATTTGATGGATAGCCATCATATGATTTAGGAATATACCATATGTGACCTGGATTTGGAGGATATTCAAAAAGGATTATGTAAGGATTCATAAGTGGCATGCTTGAAAAGCATTTGACAAATGTTGAGTCTCACATGCTTACAGGTATCTCATAATCTTGGAAAATTGTATGGCTTTGGAAACTTGATTTATCTGCCAATGATTTTCACTTATTTATTGATATTCTCTTAAAAAATACAACCAAGAACCTTTAAATTAAACATCAAACATGAACCATAAACTAAAGTATTGTCATATGGGTAGCTCGGACTGGAGATGCGCAATAAAGTGGAACCTTGTAGCACTTAGAGAGCTATCTTTGGGACAATGTTTCCATAAAGATAACTAGACAAAAGGACCATGTATATGGCACCATTATGGAGCACTCCATGGTTATCCATATTGATTTCCTATGCCTTATGAGCTCATGAATTGGATCTAGTCCTCAAAACTCCAGAATGGATCAAAACAACAAATATATGATTGTCCATTATTGGGGACTTCCTAAGTTAATATAGAACTTGTCTTAATCTTCAAAATATAGATAAATATTTATAAAGCTATAATAATTAACCCTTTTTTGTACTATGAGTTGAATATCAAGGCTAGACTTTGTTTGTGATATTGTTTAGTCAATGCAAAATTGAACATGGTATTTTTCACAAACTTGCAAAGTTCTTTGTCTAGGAACCGTTCTCCACATTTTTACCTCTAATATTTTTCCATATGCAAGCTAGTTGGATTCTCGTGTTAATAATTCTACAAGGCATCTCTCATTTCATTCTTTATACTCAGTGTCAAAGTTTAAACCATCTAGCTATAAACTCCATTGGAGAACGCAATTATTACCTCGTCTCGGTAAAATATTATTTGGTAGCATTCCCTTCAGATGCTTCAAGTATATTCTAATGGTGATGTGATTTGGATTTGGGAATATTCTAAATTTATTAATTCCTAGCTTCACCAATAGGATTTATTTATGGGATGAAAGTTACTTGTTAAGTTTAAACCAAATAGACTAGCAAGATCATTGAAAGAAACATAATCACAAGATAGACACAGAATTTACCCTGGGAAACCCTCATGGGGTAGAAAACCCAGCAAAGCTTTCCTCAATAAGATGATCAACCAAACTACAAGATGTGCTCCCTCCTTCTTTACCTCCTTAGCAGACCTCCCAGATAAGTGCGCTACTTTTCTGAGTTGTGCAAGTGTGTCTAATGAGGAGCTCACCTCCTCTATTTATATTAGTCCCCAACTGACCAAAATCCCTAATGGGGCTGACCTCTCCTGGAGAAGTCTAATAACCCCTAAAATATAATATCAGGGCCGACCCCCACATGGTGGGTCTAATAACCCTAGTTACCACAAACCATCGGAGGAATAATCATCTCCGGATACATAATAGGGTTACCTCGGAGGGATGAAACATCTCGGGAATAATAAAGTACAATTATAATATTCTTAGAAGTTACAATATTCAACTCTCCCCCTTAACGAGAAGGATATTATAACAACGTCTGCAGGAGCAAGGAGTCATTGACTACATCATACATGATACATCTATATATCATTGGAAGCTTTCTTCAATTTATCATCATCATCACACGATCGTCAGCATCGTCATCACACGATCATCAGCATCGTCATCACACGATCATCAACATCGTCAGCACACGATCATCAGCATCGTCATCTCATGATCATCAGCATCGTCATCGCACGATCATCAGCATCGTCATCACACGATCGTCAGCATCGTCATCTCACGATCATCAGCATCGTCATCGCACGATCATCAGCATCGTCATCTCACGATCATCAGCATCGTCATCTCACGATCATCAGCATCGTCATCAATACAAGTATCCATACCAATACAAGTGTATACATTATCAATATAAGTATCCACACCAATATAAGTATACATATCATCAATACAAGTATTCATACCAATACAAGTATCCACATCATTAATACAAGTATCCATACCAATACAAGTATACACATCATTAATACAAGTATCCATATCGATACAAGTAACCACATCATCAATACAAGTATCCATACCGATACAAGTAACCACATCATCAATACAAGTATCCATATCGACACAAGTAACCACATCATCAATACAAGTATCCATATTGATACAAGTAACCACATCATCAATACAAGTATCCATATCGATACAAGTAACCACATCATCAATACAAGTATCCATATCGATACAAGTAACCACATCATCAATACAAGTATCCATACCAATACAAGTAACCACAAAATCTAAGAATCACTTTCTCGGAGACATATGTCTACGGATCAATTCAGGGACCAAAGTCCGAGGATGATACAATCCCCTCTCGTCCATTAGGGACCACTTCTCGGAGACATCTGTCTACGGATCAATTCAGGGACCAAAGTTCGGGGATGACACAATCCCCACCACGTACATTTTGAACTAGTGGTTCCGGGATGATGCAATCCCCATCACGTACATTTTGAACTAGTGGTTCCGGGATGATGCAATCCCCATCACGTATATTTTGAACTAGTGGTTCCGGGATGATGCAATCCCCATCATGTACATTTTGAACTAGTGGTTCCAGGATGATGCAATCCCCATCACTTCATTCTCGAAGACCATACGTCTACGGATCAATTCAGGGACCAAGGTCCGAGGATGATACAATCCCCATCTGTCCACTTTGGACCTCATTCTCGGAGACCATGCGTCTACGGATCAATTCAGGGACCGAAGTCCAGGGATGATACAATCCCCATCTGTCCACTTTGAACTTCATTCTCGGAGACCATACTTCTACGGATCAATTCAGGGACCGAAGTCCAGGGATGATACAATCCCCATCTGTCCACTTTGGACTTCATTTTCGGAGACCATACATCTACAGATCAATTCAAGGAACCAAAGTCCAGGGATGATACAATCCCTATCTGTCCACTAAGGACTTCATTTTCGGAGACCATACGTCTATGGATCAATTCAAGGAACCAAAGTCCAGGGATGATACAATCCCTACCTGTATCCTTATCAATACAGATGTCATCAAAACATGTATTCTCATCAATACATCAATAAAACATGTATCCTCATCAATACATATGTATCCTCACCGATACATCAATAAAACATCAATAAACCATGTATCCTCATCAATACATTAGTAAGACATGTATCCTCACCGATACATTAATAAAACATGTATCCTCATCAATACATCAGTAAGACATGTATCCTCACTGATACATCGATCAAACATCAATAAACCATGTATCCTCATCAATACATCAGTAAGACATGTATCCTCACCGATACATCAATCAAATATCAATAAACCATGTATCCTCATCAATACATTAGAAAAGTAAAAGTAAGTGAGAGAAAATAAGTATTCTAAGTATAAGAGTCCTAAGTCTAAGTATCTAAAACAGGTATCCACATCATCGACCTTGCTGTTGATGAGGCAATCTCATCATTAGAGACCACACTACTTCCCCTTTCGAGGAGGGTCCTTTTGAACCACACCAAGTTTGTCTCGGAAGTATTCAAATTTTACTCAAGACAAAGGTTTGGTCAAAATATCAGCAATTTGATCCTCAGTGCTCACATACTCGAGTTTAATAGCTCCTCTCTGCACCATATCTCGTATATAAAAGTATCGGATCTCTATGTGTTTTGACTTATCGTGAAATACCGGATTTTCTGTCATCTTGATACAACTTTGATTGTCACACATAATCACAGTAGGATCCAATTCTAAGTCAAATACTCCAGATAGTAGTTTCCAAATCCATACTGCTTCACAGCTAGCTGAGCAGGCAGCTATATATTCTGCTTCAGCAGTACTGAGAGCCACACTGGATTGTTTCTTGCTGAACCAAGAGATCATGGCAGATCGAAGTCCATAACATCCACTTGATGTACTCTTCCTGTCTGAAACACTTCCTGCCCAATCAGAATCTGAATAACCATGTAATCTAAGTTCATGATTTCCGAGGTAGTAAAGACCAAAATCTAATGTACTTTTTAGATACCTCATTACATGCTTTGCAGCTATTAGGTGAACCTTCCTTGGTTCTACTAGATATTGACTCGGAGTATTTACAGCAAAGCATATATCTAGTCTGGTATTTGTCAAATACATCAATGACCCAATGATTTGTCTATATAGAGTTACATCCACTAATTCTGATGAGTCATCAACTAATAATTTCAAGTTGGAGTCCATGGGAGTAGCCATGGTCTTACATTCCAACATGTCAAATCTTTTCAAGATATCCACAGCATACTTACCTTGATTTAGGAAGATTCCTTTTGGTTCTTGCCATACTTCTAGACCTAAGAAGTAGTGCATTAATCCTAGATCCTTCATTTCAAATTCGGAAGAAAGCTTCTTCTTACATTCGATAATTTGGTTCTCATTTCCTGTTAGAAATAGATCATCCACATACAATAGTAATATAACAGGTTCATCATCCATAATTTTGAGATAGAGATTTGGATCAGCTTTACTCTTGGTAAAGCCCATACCTGTTAAGAAACTGTCAATCCTTCCGTACCAAGCTCTGGGAGCTTGCTTCAATCCATACAAAGCCTTTTTCAGCTTGCATACATGAGTTCTTCTATCTTTAACCTCAAATCCTTGTGGTTGTTCTATGTACACTTCTTCTTCAATGACACCATTCAGGAAGGCTGTTTTAACATCCATCTGATGTAATTTCCACTTCATCATAGATGCAAGTGCCATGATAGTTCTAATTGAAGTGTACCTAGCAACTGGTGCAAATGTTTCTTCATAGTCTATTCCCTCCTTTTGAGAGAAACCTCTGGCTACAAATCTTGCCTTATATTTTTCAATGCTACCATCTGCAGCATGTTTTATCTTGAAAATCCATTTGGAAGAAACCACACTTTTATCCTTTGGTTTGGGAACTATATCCCAAACATCATTTTTCATTATTGACTGGTACTCTTCTGTCATAGCTTCTACCCACTCCTTTTCTTGAGCTGCTTCCTCATAGCTAGTGGGTTGATGATCCACAAGATCACACATTAAGGCCACATAGTTGGATACAAACTTCGGTTTCTTCCTTTCTCTAGTGGAACCTTCAGGAGCTCCATATTTTTCAACTCCTTGAATAATGTCTCTAGCCCATGCTGGTCTTCTTTTTCTAGATAGATTTGAAAGGGGGGGTTCTTGAGGTTCTATCATATCATGGTCTTCTGGTGTAACATCTTCAGGGATGGGTACAGCTTTTGTAACTCTAGGAGGTGAATCTTCTTCATAGATTTCTTCAAGTTGGCACTTCCTAGATTTCTTGATAGCTGCTTCTTCATCAAATGTTACATCTCTACTTATCTCCATATGATGAAAACCAGGTATGTAAATTCTAAAAGCTTTGGATGTTTCACAATATCCAACAAATATTCCTTTCTTACCAGAGGGATCCAACTTGGTTCTCTTTTCTTTTGGAATGTGAATATACACAGTACATCCAAATATTTTGAGATGACTTACCTCAAGCTTCTTTCCTGTGAATACTTCTTCCGGAGTCTTAAATTCAAGAGCACTATGAGAAAGTCTATTTTGTACATAGACAGCTGTTCTGGCTGCTTCAGCCCATAGATACATGGGAAGATCTTGATCATGTATCATAGTCTTTACAACTTCCATGATAGTTCTATTCTTCCTTTAAGCAACCCCATTTTGTTGGGGATTGCAGGGAGTGGTTAGTTCCCTCTTGATTCCAGCTCCTTTACAAAATTCTTCAAATTCCTTTGAAGTATATTCTCCGCCATTATCTATTCTAAGAATCTTGATTTTCTTTTCTGAGAGATTTTCTATTAAGGCCTTAAACTCTTTGAATTTTCCAAAGACTTCATTCTTTCCTTTTAGAAAGAATATCCAAGTTTTCCTTGAGTAGTCATCAATGAATGTGACATAGTATTCATATCCACTCAAAGATGTGGAGGGCATTGGTCCACATACATCAGAGTGTATTAACTCCAGGGTACTTTTAGTCTTTGTTTCACTCCTGGGAAATGGGTTCTTGACATTATTCCCTTTTGCACATCATTTGCATGTGCCATCATGATTAGTCTTTAAGTCTGGCAAACCTATAACTACCTTTCTTACATAGGGTAGTGCCTTTTAGTTAATGTGAGCAAGTCTCCTATGCCATAGTTCATTTGGGCTAATGGTTTCATGAACAAGAGCTGCTTCTGGAAGGCCCTTAAGTTTGTATAAGTCTCCTTCTTCTTCACCAATGATAATTGCATCCTTGATAGACTTTCCTTTGGACCACATTAAGACTTGTCCATCAATGAATGCAATCCTGTAGCCTTTCTTATCCAATGCTGAGATGGATAAGAACTTCTTCTTCAATCCTGGTACATACAATATTTCTTTCATTTTCATGGAGGTACAATCCATCAATGAATGCAATCCTGTAGCCTTTCTTATCCAATGCTGAGATAGATAAGAACTTCTTCTTCAATCCTGGTACATACAATATTTCTTTCATTTTCATGGAGGTACCAGAATCAAGCTTGTAGCTTGCTTCACCAATTCCCTTGATGGGATATTAAAAGTCATCTCCTAGAGATACCTTTTGAGGAGAAGTCTTTTCTTCAAGACTTGAGAGAGTCTTTTTCTGACCTGTCATGTGCTTTGAAACACCACTGTCAATAAGCCATGTATCTTCTCCAGGAGTTATAGATCCAGAGAGTGCGGAGAAAAGAACATATTCTTCTGCATCTTCTTCTTTATTTCTCCTAGATCTTCTTTTGAAGAAGGTCCTTTCTTCTTCTTCTTCTTCACTTCTAGGTCTTTTATTGTGAGGCCTTTCTTCCTCTTCTACTTCTTCTTCACTATCATCTTCTGCAAGATGTGCTTGATGTCTTTTGTAATGAGAACCCTTTTTCTTCTGCAGAGGGCAATCTCTAGCAAGGTGTCCTATTTTGTGACAAGAAAAACATTGGAAAGAGGAGTAATCTCTTCTTTGAATAGTTCCTCTTTTCTTTTGAAATCTATGTGGCGGATGAGACTCCTTGTGACTAATATTTTTGGAGTAGGATTGATTCCTTCTTCTCTTGGTGTGGGTGGCCAAGGCTTGGTCATCTTCTTTGAGCAAGGCTTCTCGGTTTGCAACCCTAGCCTCCTCTTGTACATAATCCTCCCAAACTACATCAAACTTCATACTTTCTTTTCTGGCACACATAGTTTGAATGAATGACTCCCAAGGTCTAGTGAGACCATTTAGAGCTATCATCACAAGTTCATCTTCATCAAGAGTATCACCAATGGCATCTAGTTTCTCCTTGATTTGGGAGACCCTTGAGAAGTAGTCTTGAATGGATTCTCCTTTGTGCATCTTGGTGCTCTTAAACTGAGTCCTTAGGTTCATCTTCCTATTGATGTTCTTTCCTTCATACATTCTTCCTAGGGCATCATACATTTCCTTTGGAGTCTTCTTGGAGGCCACTTGGGGAATCAAGTGGTCTTTAATAGAATCAGCTATGATTCTCTTTTCCCTAATCAAATACTTCCTATGATTCTCTTTGGCTTCATCTCCTTCCGGTTCTACAACTTCATCCTTGATATAATGAGCAAGGTCATTTTCTTCGAGAATGAGACCTATTCTGTATTTCCATGCTCGGAAATTTTCTATACCTTCTAGCTTGTCTTCAAGCTTAGTGTTTGGAGCCATCTTCTCTTGGGGGAGTCCAAGAGATAAGAGGTAGAGTATTACTTACCTGGAAACTTTAACTTTTCACTTTTCCGGATCTGCAACAGAAATTTTCGGTTTTATCGCACTTTTGGTAAAACTAGGGTTTGACTTTCTCGGAGTTCTACCCAACCAAAAAGTTCGATCTAGGGCTCAAAAGATTGGTCTTGACAAGGGCTATCCAGCCATGTAATCAAAATTCAATAATACCAACTTTTTACAGAAGTCAATTTCTGGTTTATCGCACTTTTGGTAAAACTAGGGTTTGACTTTCCCGGAGTTCTACCCAACCAAAAAGTTCGATCTAGGGCTCAAAAGATTGGTCTTGACAAGGGCTATCTAGCCATGTAATCAGAATTCAACAATACCAACTTTTTGCAGAAACCCTAACCTTCACCGGAGAGAGAGAGAGAGAGAGATTCTTACCTTGTGAAAGATGTTCTATTCAAACTAGGTCTGATACCATGTTAAGTTTAAACCAAATAGACTATCAAGATCACTGAAAGAAACATAATCACAAGATAGACACAGAATTTACCTTGGGAAACCCTCATGGGGTAGAAAACCCAGCAAAGCTTTCCTCAATAAGATGATCAACTAAAATACAAGATGTGCTCCCTCCTTCTTTACCTCCTTAGCAGACCTCCCAGACAAGTGCGCTACTTTTCTGAGTTGTGCAAGTGTGTATAATTAGGAGCTCACCTCCTCTATTTATATTAGTCCCCGACTGACCAAAATCCCTAATGGGGCCGACCTCTCCTGGAGAAGTCTAATAACCCCTAAAATATAATATCAGGGCTGACCCCCACATTGTGGGTCTAATAACCCTAGTTACCACAAACCATCGGAGGAATAATCATCTCCGAATACATAATAGGGTTACCTCGGAGGGATGAAACATCTCCGGAATAATAAAGTACAATTATAATATTCTTAGAAGTTACAATATTCAACATTACTTTAGTTCAATATATTTTAACACATTGGAGACACACATGCACACTTCTTCATGATTTGTGTGCTTCTAGAGTAATACACTAACCCATATTTCTTCATAGGAATCTATCTCTAGAATTAAAGGCTTTTTTATCTTAGCAGTGTAAGAGAACGGAGACGTTGTACTTTCTACTTAATTGTCTATACCGTTGTTATCATCTTGGCATTCTAAGGAATTGTCCTTTTCTTCAAACGTCCATAAAGACAAGCTACATCAATTGGTTGTTCCTCATAGAAGTATCTTATATAATTTAATGAACCAAGAAACCTCTAGAAATGTGTTTTGTCCAAAATATGATTAGTGAATTCAACAAGGACTTTTAGAACATGATCTTGGATCTCGACATGTCCATTGGCAAGGATGAGTCCTAGAAACTTAGGTCTTGTGTTTTTCAACTTAATATTCGTCTTTGATAAATCGATTCCATGCTAATAAACAACTCTATAAAATTCTTCCAAATGCTATACATGTTGGTTAATATCTAATGAACAAACAAGAAAATTTTCAATATATACAATAATAAAGTCAAGATGCCCAAAGATATCTTCCATCCTCTTTTGGAATTATGATAGAGCATTCTTTAGACCAAAAGGGAGAACTCTTCACTAATACTAACCATATGGGACATTGAATCCAATCTTAAATCTATCTTGTGGATTTATCCCAATTTGCCAAAAACCACTCTTGAGATCTTATTTACCAAAGAAATTGTAGTCAATTAGTTTTGCAAACAAGGCTTCTTTACTAGGTAGAGGATCCCTGATTGGTAGCAGTGCATCATTTAGATTTTTAAATTCATCACCATTCTTGGGCATCCTCCTTTTTGTTATGAATTCTAGTTTGCATAAAAAGGTAGATAAGACCAGGGACTATGACTAGGATCAATTAGATTTCTTGGAATAAACTCTGCAATCTTTTATTTACAATATGCAAGCTCTAAGGGAGACATTTGGTTAGAAACTACCTTTTGTGGAGTACCTACATAGTTTTATTTGTAAGGTTTGTCCACAAAGTATTACCCCTTGCTCCAAAATGCATCAAGATAGAAAAGTGAAATCCTTGACCATCTTCTCTAAAATATCTACAAACGTGTATCTTCCATGCAACTTTACATCTTTCGCAATATTATTTATCTTCATGAGTTTAGTTATGGGGGGTCCTTTTCTTCCAATGGTAGAGTTTATTCAATTCTAATTTCGAGAACACTCTTTCCCAAAATAGTGACAAGAATACCATCAACTTGCTTCTTTATATGATGTTGATCTATTATGAATGGAAGATATTTATTTGCAAAATCTTTGACCTAACACAATATCACATATAGCATTATAATAAATAAATAAATGTAACTTTAGTAGCAAGACCATTTATCAAGATGGGAAAATATGGTCCATGCATTTTTATGTACATAATTTTTCCATTAATATCTCTTACTCTAACTTCTGTAGGGTGTCGAAAATAGTCAAGGGTGGCTTTAGACTTTACATAGGATAGCATTGGTCCATTGTTTATATGTGCATCTAAGAGATATTACTTATAGCCATCAACCCTGATTCCAACAATGAGAACTATTTGTAATGCCCCATCTAGTTAAATAAGTTATAATTATGACTAAAGGTGCATACTTAAGATTAAAACGAGATTTAGAAAGCTGAAAAGGGGGATTAGTGCATGGATGACACTTGTCATCCATGCAGATAAACCTTTTTTTTAATAATGAGGGAAATGGGCTTTTAAAGGGGGAGGGGGAGAACTTCATGAGGGGCTTATCTTCCTTTGTTATGGTGGTGGTGTTTTGTCTAGTTAGTTTGTTCCATGAGGCTATTTGTTGGAGGAGGGTGTGAGGATTTTTCTATTGTGGTGAGGAGGTGTTAAGAAGGAGATTATATATAGCATAGTTTTATTGATTAATGGCTGGGGGATCCCAATCCTTGATTCGGGGGTAGGTTGGGTGTATATTTCCCCCCAGCACTTTGTTGTCCAATTTTGTTATTGTTCTTGTAAGTATTAATCGAATTGCGCTTCATTACAGGTATGCCTTACTCCTAGTTATTTTTACATGTTGTTTGATTCCTGTTAAAATGCAAATTGAAGTAATCCAAACATTTTTCTTGATGTGTAATATTTTTTTTAATAAAATGAATTATTTACTTGTGTCAAATTTTAATCTGGGGTATTGTGGCTAAGGTTAGTAGCTTAGTTTGAATAGAGTAGGAATCGCACTATTACCCTCTACGTGTAGGGGTGACTTGACGATCATTACCTATCTAATGTTCCTTCACATCTAGTAATTTCACAAATGAGATCTATGGTTTTCCCATGGACATTTTCCGATGGCACTTCCATCTTGCACAAATCACCTTCTTGTATGCTAGAGATCGATGTAGGCATTCATTTGACACCATTGTTATGACATATGTTATCTAGTTGACTCATGGTAAATGTTTTCTTATGTGTAGAGGTGACCATAGGAGGTCAATAGTGTTACTCTATAATGACTCGTGTATCCTATATTGTTGCTTCATAGCTAAGGATGCATTGTTGTGTAGTTATAATTCTTACTTCGATTAAGTGTATGGCCTTGTGAGTCAAGTGTATCCCTAGGGATTTAAGTGTGACACTGATTTAGTGTCATTCACAACATTTTACCAAGCCATTTTTCATGCTACGTCATTTCACTAGCCATTTCACCCATTACTATCGCGCACCCCTTTCAAAATTAACTTATCTTATGTTGTGTTCCAAGGTATCTATATTATTCCCATGTATGAATGCATGAGCCAAAGTTAAAAGATTAAAAGTACTCTAAAGGAAATGTAGTTAAATGATAAATTTTATATGTGTGAGCAATAGCCCCTTGCAAAAAACCCAGGTTCCCTATGTCTCGAGTTATCAAATCCAAATCAAAAGCAAAGGGACTAAAAAAAATAAAAGGGATCACAAAAAATAGGTGCAAGGAAAGGGTAATTCAAGAAAAAGCTCTCCCTTATAAGGCACACATGTGGAAGATAAAAAATTAACCCCTAACTTATATTGAAAACTAAGGGTAGGCCTAGAACTTAGTCACATTTCTATGATGATTAATTCATGAACACCCTTCCCTGGCATCACATTCACTTCATTAACCTCACATTACTTATATACTTAGGAAATGCACTTGGTCTTAGGGTGTAACATGAAATATGGATTAATTATGGTCACGGCATGATAATTCTAAGTTTAATAGGATAATAAACGAAAAGTGAGTGAGTTAATCAGAAAAGTGCACTTGGAAACCTTTTATATTAATGTTTTACATGTTTGAAGGTGTTTTTCCTAAGCCATACATTATATTGTCTAACACTCGGTTGATTCTCTATAGTTGACTTGATGGTCCCCTCCTAGATAATGTGCCCTCCTTATTCATGCACATGTGAGAGGCTTGAGACACAATTTTCTTCATCGTATTGGCATGTGTGAGAGGACAAACCCTTTTTCATGGTATATTGATGGCTTGGATGTGTTGGCATGAGATTTGACCACTTGTTGAGGAATTTGTTGCACACTTGGACCATGCATGTTCACTCTTGATGGGACATTCCAAATTTGGCACAACCTTTGAGGAGTTTGTTGCATCTTTTAGAGGAGAATTTAGGGTTGTTAATTTTTTATGGACACTTGAAACACTTGGCATCTTAATCCACTGTAACACTCCATTATTTGAGGCATTTTTCATAATGGTTCAAGTTGTTTGTTGGTATGATGCACCTTGGAGAACCTATTCTTTCCACATGTGCCATAGTTTGTTGGAGCACTCCTCTCTTTTGTCCACTTTATTTGGAGGACGAGTTGTTAGCCATGACTTGGTAGATCCATTTATGTACTTGGATGAGGTTGTTACATCCTTGTATTCGTGGATTGGTCAAAACCCTAAGGTTTTGGGCCTAGCCTTTATTATTTTAACCACATCCTCTAGGGCACTAATCCTTAGGAGAATATTTGCATTATTAAAGTATTATCTTCACTCATTCTAGTGGTGTGCCCCCCCCTTCACATTGTCGAAATAGTTAGGATTTTGGTATTTTGACCTTGTCGTGAGGGTATTTTATTAGTTTCTCTTGAGGAGTTAGTTAGTGTCTCTTCCTATATAAGAGACCCTCCTCTCCTTGTAATTTTTGGCTATAACTTGTTGAGAGTAAACTATTTTACTTTTCGCGTAGTTCTCTTGGATTGAAGCTTATGGGTATTTATTGAATACTTTTATTTTTAGGATTTGATTCTTGGTTCTCTAATCATGGATGTTATCTCCAATTGTTGATCTTGGGAAATTGTTTGGTAAACTATTTACCTTTCCTTAGAATGTTTGTATTTTGTTAGTATTAGTCAACATGCACTCTACATTTGATGTATGTTACTTTTATTTTTCTTGTGGCGAGCTCTATATGTATGCAAGATCATTGGACATCACAACTTTTGGATTCCCCTTTGAAGATTGATTAAATTAGTTTGGCTATCAAAGACTAGAGTATGGTTTGGAATTTTCAAGCCCTCATACTCTTTTATCACCATTTTCTCTTTATTTTCCTATAGACCCCATTTGCTCAAACTAATTAATTAGGCACTAGTCACAATTCATAAGCCACTTAAAAAAAACATCTTTAATTTTCTACTTTTAAAAAATATGAAAATTTTAGTTGATTTCACAAGGCTACTTGGTCTTTAATTTGTTCCAACTCATAGTAACAATATATTAAACAATTTTGTCTTTTATTATTATTATTCATTAATTTTGCGCTCTAAAACATAAATTTCATTCATTTTTAAGGAAATATTTATGGGTTGATAATGCAAATTTAAAGGCAACTTTTATTTTCTGATTTTTCCATTGTTTTAGTATAATTCATTTCTCTTTTTTTAAAATTTACTTATAGGCTATTACTTGTTTTTTTTTCCTCGGAAAAAAGCGTAATTTCATTTCATCAGTGGTGAAGAAATTACATTCTGGATATGCGTAGAAGCATACAGTTGTCCAATGAAGGATCAGAAAATAGTTCACAAAACAAACTAATATTTTCAGTACATCCATCCAGTCTGCCTGACTGTATCCGATAAGTAATAAGTAAACAGCTATCAAATGGCTCCCCGAGCATCGAGAAGGTGTCACCAGTAATTTTTTTTACCGCTCTGTAATAAAAACCAAAAAAGACTTCACAGCCATCAAATCACAAGTTACAGATCCATATTCTCTCAGAGAAAATAAGATAGAGAGATGCACAAATATCCCATAAAAAACCATAAAAAAAACAGATGGCTCCCCGAGCCTCTTATAAGTGTCCCCAGTAGAACAGCTTTGTATGAAACCAGAAATAACATCACAGCCAGCAAAAAAGTAGTTTATATCATTTCCATAGACTCTCAGAGTAGATCCTGTTCCAATTCCTGCCCATGTAATATTCTTCCATCCGTGAAGGGTCGTTGATAGTAATCGAAGAAAATTCCATCTCTGTATTCCTTCACTTTCCACACCCCCACTGCCAAGTCCCGGCCAATCTAAGAAGACGCGTCTGCCTCCTGGTTGTTCTCCCTATAAACATGTCTGCAAGAAAAATGTAAAAGTTTCAGTTGCAATATGTCCTGTAGTATGTTTTCAAGTCTAAGATCCCTGCAGTGTTGTGTGCCACTAGTCCAATTTGTGACATTCATAGAATCACCAAACACATTAATCTGTTGACATCCCTGTTCCTTTGCAAAGATGAGAAGAAGTTTTAGGCTCATGAATGCAGCAAAATTATTCCCACCCTCCCCCAATCCCCAAGAAAGGTGGTATGAGTGGTTTTTAGAAAGATGCAGTACAGCCCCTCCCCCGCATGTTAATCCCAAAGCAGATCCATCATAAAAGCCCCAAGGCATAGATTCATCAATGTCCAGCGCGAGAACCTCTCTTTGTTTTGCCACCTTGATATGGTGTGGGAAAGCCTCACAGTATCCACAGATCTGTACCGCAGTAACCACCGGAGTACAGTATTTACCATTGAATATCATACCATTCCGAGCCATCCAGATGCCCCATGCCACCAACAAGGGGAGATTCAAGAAAGTTTTTCCAATAGGGTCCAAAACCCACTGTGTCCAGGCCGACAGCACCGAATCCCCAGCCCAATTAAAAAAAGAATTGTAAATTCTGGAGCATTCCGCCCAAACTTGCACCGTGAATGGACATTGGAGGAGTAAGTGACAACAAGTTTCCATGCTGGCTTTGCATAAAATGCACCAGCCCGGCCCAATCCTATTTTTCCGCTGTAGAAAATCCCAGGTGGGTATAGTGTTTTCGAGAACATTCCACATAAAAAGGCGATGTTTCAATGGACAGTTGATTTTCCAGATTTTAGACCACCACCCAGCCAAAACACGTGGATTCATTAAATGACTCAGGCTGATGTATCCATCCTTGCGTGTGTACAATCCAGTAGGGGCACCTTCCCATACCAGAACGTCATCCCTGTCTCGGATATGTATATTTGAACCAGTAAGTGCATCAAAATAAGACCTCAGCTCCACCCGTTCCGCCACAGAAAGTGCCAAATATTCCACATCTACCCATGACTGATTCCACGGATGTATCCGATCCGGAACAGCCAAATGAGATAAATAGATAATTCCCAAATCACGCAGAGAAATGATTAATTCACCTGATAAGAGGTGACGACCTGCACTCCCAAACCAAGGGTCCTCCCCAACACAAAGGGCCTGTCCATTTCCAACATTCCAAGCAAGTAGATCCCCTACCACCGAGAAAGAATTGATGACAGCTTTCCAAATTACAGAGCAACCAGCATGTGACTTATCCATCGACCGCACCCATTCCAAAATTTATTACTTGTTGTTGTTATAAACCATCTAATTAACTTAAAGAATACATCTTTTGTGGTTATAAATAACTATCAAATCATTAATTGGGTTTGGCCTGAGTGGTTTTGGGATGGAGTGTTATCCTCCCCATCCACAATCTATTCTCCTAAGTGGCATGTTGAGTTCATAATGAGAATATTGTTGTGTTGGATTCGATCCATGTTGTTGACTAGCCTTGTTCCTTGAATAATATAGGGTTTACCCTAGGTATCATCCTCAAAATGAGGGGAAGTGCCTAGGGGTTTCCCGGGATAATTACTTGGGAAAAAAATAACTATCTAATTGCTTCTTAATTCTGGAATTGTATAAAGTAATTTGGCCTTGTTCTATTGGCAAATTTAGCTTTAGAACAAGAGATAAACTTGGTTAACTAAAGCACATTTTGTGGGATGGTATATCAAATTTAAAATCCAATTTTCCTTTATGCTTTAGTTTCATTTTGTTTCAATTTCACAACTTTAAAAGGGATTAAAGTATAATCAAGTGGTTGGTTGCAACATAAAATCAATTTTACTCAAATGATATAATCACTCCATTTTGCACTTTAGATATAGGGATTACATGGGAACAATTCATTATTGAGCATTCTTAACATTACGTTGTCATTAACTTACATATCTCAAAATTAGATCTAATTATTGAAAATTCATTGCTTTCATCTACTTTTCACTTTTACATATTTTTAAGGATTCGAGCAATCTTTTATTTCAATATGCTATTTCAGATTTGGAAGTTCAAGTACTCTTAATACTAGCTAATTTCAATTGCACTTTCAAAGCACCATAAATCATAAATCTAGGTTGGCATTTGGAATTTAGTGCTTTACATTTCTTCTCACATTATTTGGTTAAATCAACTTAGCTACAATAATTCTAAGGATTTGCACTTATTTGGTCAATATAAATCTCTTTACAAATTTGAAACCAATGTGCAATGTTCTCATGAGCAATTCTTTACTTTCCTAAAATTCTTCAAAATTACTTGCATGATTTATTTAAATTCTAGCATTTGTCAATCAACTACAAGCACATTTCACATCCTTCGTAGTTGAGATTTTGCAATCTAAGTAACCATAAAATACTATTAAATCTTCATTCAAGTCACTAAAGTGAAGAGAAGTTGTTTTCTAAATGAAAATGGAAACACTTATATAGTTGCAAATAGTTACACCCTAGTGAAG
This sequence comes from Larix kaempferi, assembly GCA_027924585.1. Taxonomy (NCBI): domain Eukaryota; kingdom Viridiplantae; phylum Streptophyta; class Pinopsida; order Pinales; family Pinaceae; genus Larix; species Larix kaempferi. The sequence goes on from BSBM01000099.1 coordinate 14,495,240, forward strand.
ACATTGCACTTTAGGGGTGCTAGTTTCTGTGGCAACAATAACAACTATATCATGGATACCATGTATCATATGCAAACATTTATTAGAGATAAACATGGACAAATCACCTTTCTCGCCTTTTCATCTTCGGGGATTCTAGATAAAGCTCGTATTCTCTCATTGCAATAGTGACCTTTTCATTCATGTCTGCATCAAATGATCCTTCAATTTCTTCTTGAAGTTGTCATCATTCTTCTTTTTCTTCGAGCAATGCTTTAACAAGTTGTTGTCTCATCATTTTCTTCTCTTGAATTTGTTTATACAATTGGTCTATTTTTTCCCTTTTTAGTTTTTTTTTTTGTTATCATGCAAGTGAGTCAATAATTCAGGAATGAGAAGCTTCCTTGAATATTTAGCAAGATATGTATCGACACGAGAAGTAGGATGTAAGTTATGAGAAGGAATGTTGCAATAAGCTAGGGAGAATCCACGACGCTAGGCTGTGAAGAGATAGAGACCTTACGGGAAAGGTAATAATTTGAGAAAGGAGATGGTCACAGAGATGAAAGTTCCAAATAGGAACATTCCTTAATTGCTCATGACAATTTCAAATAGCAAGATTAAGTTCATCAGAAATGGGATGAAAAAAACATCTTTAGATATAAGTAATATAATACTTTTACATAGTATTCATCATCAAAAGAGAGGTCTAAAAGGAGAGAATTGTGAGAAGAATTTGGACAAGAAAATAAATGGATATTTACACCAGGTGGATTAGACTCACGGTCCAAATCAAAAGTGTAAGAAATAATAACATATACTTGGTCATCAGAACAATCAGAATATGCACCCCGATCTGTTAGATTAATTTTGTAAAATCTAAGCACAGCAGATCTATGAAACAGAGACAAAAATTACTAGAGATGCATGCGGCAAATAATATGTCAAAAAACTGATGCAAAAGGTTTGCAGCAGTTCATGCATTATCATAAAATCAGAAGATAATTTGTTAAGATCCTAATGGATAGCCTTCACTAACACCTCGGGGTTTTGGTGTAACGGTTCATATCATTTGGTATCAGAGCCTCCACCCAGGTTCAAGTCACAGAGCGGGTGGCAATGTCGGCATTGCAGTGTTCGCCCGAGGCTCGTACGGCGCAAAGGGGACACCACCGTATGGGCGCACATCCAGCCCAGAGTCTGGACTGCGGAGCGTGGTCCAGCCCAGAGTCTGGACTGCAGAGTGTGGTGGGATGTTAAGATCCTAATGGACATCCTTCACTAACACCTCGAGGTTTTGGTGTAACGGTTCGTATCATAATTACAATGTGTAACAATGGCTACAATAAGCCAAGCAATTCGAATTCCAAAGAGGTCATTCGAATTGAATGCATTAGAGTGGCTTACTTGGCAGTTAACACCACTCGGCACAACAGTTAACCACTTAACTACTATGAAACTGACTCTAACAGACTCTGAAACTGTCTAACTGAGTCTAACTGACTCTAGAACTCAACTGAATGCCCAAAAATAGTGGAGGGCACCTTTCTGTCTGCAGTTAACTGAATAGTAGGTGAAAATAACACCAGATGAAGTCAACCAGTGTAGTAGGGCGCCTTCTAGTCTCCAGTTGGCTGAATAAACTAGTAAATGTTGTCATTTGGACTGAGTAGTGCGCTTTAGTCATGCAAATCACTCCCTGAATGATGGATGAGGCCCAGTTAACTGATAATGATGGCCCAGTTGACTCCTTGAGTGTAGGAGGAGGCCTGGTTTACTGAAATTGTGATCTACTGATGATGTAAGCACATGATAGAGTTAAAATACTTAGGATAAGTGGAAAATTAAGTTGTGAAGCTCAAATAAATGATGTGTGGTTGGAAAATGCTCCAATAAAGTTCTCGACTGAAAATATTAACAAGCTTCATACTTATAGTTATTTATTTTCCTAATGTCCATATTTATTGCAAATAAAGCATCCTGGATTTAGACCTTGGATAAAAACATCTTTTAAAATACAAATTTCTTCAAGGTCTATGAATATTTACAATATTTTGAAACTTAGTTGGGCATCTTTTCTGCAAACATCTCCACTTTTTTCTTATACTAGACTCTCCCTCATACAATACATTGTTCACCACAAGATGTAGGCAGAGCCAAAAGCAATTTCTTTGAATACGTCATCTCTTTACCATGACCAAAGTCATATGTTTCTACAAATTGATTGCGTAAACTATCAACAATTACGAACTATTTATTGAGTTTCTTAGTTTCTTTCCTTTTAACACATTCTTGTTGCAAAGTTTTAACTATTTCACTATCCAAAGCAACTAGTGACATTGTTTCTATGGAAATTTTCTCTCTCAAATTTTTCTCTAACCAAGTTAGGAATATGTCATGGCATAGCAGCTTGATAATGCCCGAGAATATGAGATATGCAACATTATAATGATCTTTGGTTTCATACAATAAGTCTTGCATAACACACTTGAATTTAGAAAGATGTCCAAGTTTGTACAATTTTTAGGATAAATGCATGTCTCTGTAGTGGCTAGAATCTATGGAAACGATTCCATACAATTCATTTTCTCACCTCTATCTCCTATAGTGGCTCACCTCTATCGCTCATAGTGGAAGACATATACATGGAACACTTTGAGATAAGGAACATCAACTCATTTCCTCTTACCCTAGGAGATTGGAAGAGATATGTAGATGATATCTTCTCCGGATGGAGACATGGGAGAGAGAAAATGGAAAATTTATTGACACATTTCAACATCCTCTCTAAGCACATCAATTTTACAATTGAGGAAGAGAGGGACAACCAGATTCCCTTGTTAGATGTACTTCTCACTAAGAAATATGATGGAATATTTGGGTATCAAGTGTACAAAAAGAAAACCCACACTTATAGATACCTACATGTTGAATCACACCATCAACCAACTCAGAAATATAGTATTATTAAAACCCTCACCACCATAGCTACAAGGATTTCTAACCCTAAGAACCTAAACCATGAGCTATACCATATTAGAAAAGGTATTTGGGAAGAATGGTTACCATAAGAATCACATTAACAAAGCAACTTTTTCAAGCACAAAACATGAGAAATGCCCAGGATGAAATAAACGTCCTGAAAATATCTTTGCCATATATCAAAGGTACCATTGATTGAATTGCCAAATTCCTAAGAAAACAAAATATTTCAGTGGATTTTACTCCCCCAAACACCATCATAAGTATGGCTTACTTGGTGAAGGACTCGATAGATCCAAGAAAAAATGTGTATACTTAATACCTTGTTTGTGTGGCAAAGTCTATATTGGATAAACTGGGAGGTCTTTACATATCTGTATAAAAGAACATAAAGCTGATATATCTAAAGACGGAGCTTCTAAATCAACCATTGCATAACACTCGAATAATACCTCCTATCACATTTGTGTCGAGAATGCAAAACTGAACACTAAGGAAGAACACTACTTAAATAAGAAGGTAAAAGAAGCTATCGAAATTGAAAAGAAGAGAAATACTTTAAACAAGGATGAGAGCTTGAAACTAAGTGTCCCTTGGATGCCAATTATTAACCAAATTTTAGAGCACAAAAATACTTCTCGATTTGGTTTAACCGAAGGATAGTGATTAACACCAAGTTGACATTACACATTCTTATTAAGTCACTTCCTCTCCTTTATTTATAAACTCTCTGAGGCTTTTTTATTTCCCATCTCAATCATTTCATTGCGATCCCCTGAAAATGGACTCACCTTGACGGAGTCCAAAACATTTGGTTTCTTAACTCTATAACAATATTTTCCACCTCGCGTAATTATGGCAACTTGTAATGGATTCTCTTTATTCAGAAACATCTATTAGGGCCTCTATGGGGTTTTGTGCTCCTAGTAATTCTAGCTTATTTTTCTCTTTCGAGTCTAGCCACCAATTTGCTAATATGTGAGTAAAACCCCAAGTTAGCCTAAGTGATAACTCTTTCCATGTGATCTTTTATTTATGAATTGGTATGGGTTTTTTCTCAACCTTCCCAAGCATTAATTACTTTCAGGACTTCTATAAGACTTCGACAATTGATACATTTAATTGGGCCTACATAATAAATGGTATTGTTGCTTTGTGAGTGATCTATAGGATCAAGAGTCCTTTTATGTTTCTCTTTAAGTTCATAGCATTTTCTTCGGGAAGGAGTATTAAGTGAGACCCATGAGGGAGGAAATTCACCTCCCAAAGACCAATTTTCATATTCTGTGAAATCTCTTTCTTTTTGATACATGGAGGGTCATGACCTCTCATGCTTAACCATTCGAATATTAGATACATCGGACTTCACTAAATTCATATTTTATTTGACCAAATCTATAACGGGTCTAAGTTCCTTCTCCTTTTGTTCAATAAGAAAATCCTTTTCTTCAAAAATATCGTTGGACTCAAACTTTATATCCTCTACATTCTTTGTTGGTTGTTGCTTCTTGGGAGAGATAATAGAAATATCCAGACCATACTCAGTAGGATCAAAAGGCTATGATGTATCAATTTTTAACTAAGATCTTATCAACATCCATAATCACCTCAATAATAATCTCCATTTGTTTAAACTATCTTCGAATGCTTAAATTAACCTTGAATACCAATAATTTGGTATCTAAGGAGGACAATTTTGATAAATCACTATGTACACTAGAGATATGGAATTTAATGTTCAAGTCATCTTGGGAAAGATCATCAATACTTTATCTAAGACAAAGGGTTTGATAATTGTTGTACTTTTGAAGTCTAATTTTTGGAGTGGATTTGTTATCTTCTGGCTTCCTATAATGTAGAAATTCAAGATCTATAATTAAAGATCCTTCTTTGAAAGAGGGTTGAAATTTTCCTTCAGGAAAGGATAATTTTGGAAGCATTCTTGTAGGCTTGATTATGTGCATATTTAGAGGAACTTGAGAAGAATTTATATACTTTGAACAACATTTATAATAGGTGTGTTGTCCTATATGACTTTGTTTGGAAGGTTCAACGAAGGAAGTAGAAACTATTTGTTGGCAAGAATATTCTTTAATATGGGCCTTAGGAAATTTGCTCGGCTATGACTTCTTCATGGACTCACAGTATGTATAATTGTTGTGACTACTTATGGCTCCCAACATTAGGTAAGAAAAGGCATCTAATTCCTTTTATATCAATCATTCAGGACCTAAAAGGGAAGCACGATGGTAACAAGTTGATGAATAATGTGTACATCCTAGTTAGAATTATAGAATATTTCAGTTGATCTATTTAGGTGTTGTAGTCTTCCTTTTTCCTAACTAAAATGCATATATGACACTAATGAGGTTGATTTACAGCAGCATCTTTTTGACACAAGCTTAGAGTGGCACATTTTTGTCATCTAAATACATCAAGCCAGTTTTGTTCAAAGAAAAGATGATCACAGTGGTTCACTTTCATTTCTTTGGTGAATTTTGAGTTGATCCAAAGGAGTTCTAGTTTTGCAACAGTTTGTTGTGCCCCAATTCTCAAATCAAGCAGAGCATCAAGTAGAACTACAATTGCTTCGGTGTCGATACTAGTGTTCGACAAACTCCAACGCTACATCAGATTGAGGCCTAGTACTTGAAGACTGAGTGTGGCTCAGAAAATTGCCACTAAACATGTTGTTTTGCATGGTGCACTTCACTCAGCAATGGCACATGCACTAAAAGAAGAAACAGTAGTTTGTTCATTTCATAGATTAGGAAAATAGATATTTAATATATACGGCCTGACTTGAGAAGGAAACACCCATTTTTTATAATGGCATTATCATTCTCTGTAATCGTGTTTTATTGAGACAAAAAGGCATAGACCTTTTTATTGTCATAGCTCTCTGTATTTTTAATGAAAGTACTTTTATCTGCTTATCTACTTGAGTTTCTCAGCATTCCTGGATTTCCTTGGATCAGGGGCCATCCAAGGTAAAGTACAAGGACTCATTTATTAAGTTAGTTTTTTTGCATTTGCATACGTTTCGGTAGAACATAGTATTATTTACACATTGTATTTTTTCTATGTATTGTAGTAGTTATGATTTATTACAGTAAAACACATTTCCAAATTGTTTATGAAGAATTTAGTCAATGTTTATTTCATGCTTTCGCACATCTGAGATTATTTCCTTTCATATAAGATCTTGTTTCCTATATTTGGTGATAGCCATAATCCTCTACTTGTTATGAACACTTGTATGAAGCATCGAAAGCAAATGAATGCATGACTTTTGAAACCTGAAGGTAGAGTGTTAAAAAGGATTTCACTAATAGTTATAAACTAGGTGAGAAATCTTAAAATGCTTGTCTCTGATGATTGCTAGTTCGGGAATAAAGTGCCAATCCAGGAATTTATATCTCATGCGCTCGCAACCCTTAGTTAAAAACAATTCCCTTTTTTATTGTTTTGATTAAAGCTATGTGCCTTGAGGACTATGTGCCCTCAAATTTTATGATGGGACTAGAATATTGTGATGAATGTAAAACAATTTTTTTTGGAAGACTGAGGAGAGAATGTTTCTATAATATTGGAGTATAAGCTTGCATCCATTTAGAGAGAATTTATGATTCGATGAAATCCATACCAATGGGAGCAATATTTCCATATTCAACCACCATGCTTTAGTTTTTGCACAGGTAAGAAGCTTCAAATGTAATGTAGACATAATTGGTGTGATGAAGCCTAAAACGGTGGTAGTGTGTAATTGAGTAGGTTGACTGTGGCATGATGTCAAACTTAGAAAGTTGAGAATAAGCTTGTATTAATTCATATATATGGTGAGTGGTCAGAGACATTGGTAGTGCCATTATGCTACATTACCTCAGAGAATTTTTTTATGTCTGGAGTCCAAACGCAACATAACTACTAACATTGAGATCGGGTCTAACCAACGGATTTAGAACAAATTGAATCATTCCTAGGTGGATAGAGTAGAAATCATTAGTTAAAACCTATTCAATATCTTCTTTTCTCAACAGAGGGCACAAATAATCAATCAAGTTTATTGAAAAATAAATATTTACATAAGTATAATCAACACAAGTAGAATCGAGAAACCAATATAAGGGCATAACATATATCTTATCAACAAGTATATGTGGCTAAGTCTAATTAGGATCAGAAGTGAATTCCTATAATTTTTTAGCTTAATCATATAACCCAAGTGTTGTTGGATGATTTTTGCTACTAGAGAACCAAGAACTATGCTTTTTACCTTATGCATTATCCACTTAGTGGCATCGGTATGTGTGTGTGAATTGGATGTAAAAGGCATAGAATCCATTTTCTTTGTGGCACTACAAACTGCTTCAATAGTTCCAGATTAGAAAAGATGAGACAAAAGGTAAGATTATCAACAGCTATCAAGCCAGTGACTATATACAACTTACAATGCCTTCGTGACTTCAAATGCATCCTCGAATGTAGCATCCAATTTGATTTAATCACATCTCATGTCTTGATTGATCACATCTCAGTATTTATACTAGAGTTTCATGTGGAAAGTGTATTACTCTAGAAGCACACAATTCATGAAGAAGTGTGCATATATGCATCTAGTGTGTTCAAGGATGTTAAACTAAAGTACCCTTCATCCCATAAAGGAATCCTAGTGGTGAAATTAGGAATTAAGAGATTCAAAATATTCATAAAGCTATTTCACTACATTGTTAGAACATACTTGAAGCATCTATAAGGGGTGTTGTAAAATAAGAGGTTACTAGAGCAAGGTAATAATTGTTCTTGTAATGTCCCTGTTGGTACCTGATATCATTTTCCCCGCTGTCAGAAAACCATGAGTGTCCCAGTTGACTTGGTCAGTTTTCCATTTGTTGCAAGCTTCCATTCTGGTCAGTTTATAATAATTTGGCAAAAGAAATTATAAGATCAAGACAAGCTGCTCAACACCTTAATGAGAACAGGGCACAGCTGAATTCAATATTTATGCACCTTGGAGAAAGTGTTGCAACTGCTTGGGCTGTTGGACACTTGTAAAAAATACTGAGGTGATGAAGCTCGTGAATGACCTCATGAAGGCTCTGGAAGTTGCTACTATGATGCAATAATTTACTACAGAGATGACCAAGGGGTCATTGAGGAGATGGTGAATGATACCTTGGATTCTGCACTTGACTCTAAAGACATTGAAGAAGAAATAAGATGAACATTGTGTTGCTGAGGGCGTTGATGATGAACAAGAACTGGAAGAGATTGGAAGAGATAAGGACCATTTATATGTGGCAACAGTAAAATCATGCTTATGTGTGTAATGGGTTTCAGAGCATTCTGCTAACGCCAAAGGAAATCACCCAGTGTTCAGCTGTCAAAAGTGTTTCAAAAGCCAGATGTCCAACCAATTATCGAATTCAACACATGTTCCTAAGTTAGCTACACAACGCAACAAGTCAGCACCAAAGAACGCCACAGTTAATTAAGCTAGAGTGTCCAAAGATGTATTAGCAGATGCGCATTTAGAAGAGGCATTTCAACATGATGAGGTTAATGATTCTGAGCTCTTAATCCAGTTCTGGTGTAGCTATAGCATCTTTCTTCTTTATGAAATTGTTACATAGATGGATCCTGGTTCAAAGGGTCTTGGTTATAGAAGAAATCAGAGAATTCCTTCATGGTTGGCGCAGGCAAGTGAAGAGGAAAGCATTGAACGTGTTCCCCCCTTTAACCTTTGGTTATTCTTTGTGCCAATATCAAATGTTTTTAAGAGTGAAGCGTACTTTCCTAAGCAACACTGACAAGTGACAGATCGAGCACCAAGTGTCACGATTATCTCCAGCTCACCAAATTTTAAAAGCACACACAAGGAAACAAATCAAGTAAATGGATGTAGAGAATAGTACATTCTAGAGATAAAGGAAAATATCCCAGTTTTACAAACACCAAATCAGCGATATCAAATCATTCTCAGATTTGTAGGTGATGAATTGAAGCTAAGCATACAGGTGTCAAAGCAATTCAATATTTCGGGGAAAAGACTATCAATCAAAGAGTTTGTTCCAGATTTTTAGGCATAAGTTCGATCAAGCATTCCAAATCATATTTGTTTCATCCCTACTCTTCTATAAAAACTAAAGACTGAGATGTAGCTAAAGGAGGTTCCAGCCTGAGAGGCTGTGTGTTGTATTTACAAGGGTGTTATTATCAATCTGAGATTGTTTCAGCCTGTCAGTATGTCTTAGAATTGTATGAGGATTGAACATTATATGAGCCAGTTTGTGATTTCCTTTTATACAGATATTGTTTATCCCTATAATGACTCTTATGATGGATGATGTTATTATCCTAGTTTCTCATTATACATGTCAATGTCTGTAAATTTTTATACAGAATGTCTTTCTATCTAAAAAACATCATTATTTATATGATTAACTGTTTGTAATCATATAATACATTATTTACTAGTTCATATAAACAATCTTTATTGGTTTTTTTATCATACTTTTATAGGTCTGTGTTTTAGGCTTATCATTCATCCACCCTTTCAAGTTCCTCTTCAGCTACTTAAAATCCAGATTCATTCAATTCAAGGTGCCTAAACTTTGTACTCAGCAGTTGATGCAAACTTTAGGACAAACAGTCCCCATTCAAATAAATCTCAAAAGAGAAAATTCCACCAATCTACTAGTTTCCTAGGTTGGGGTGGAAACATTCGGATTTTGAATAAGGGAGCTAATAAACCCCAAATGGACATTAGATTGACATAAGTATATTAAAAGGGGTTAAATAAATATTTATTATAGGAAAATAAGGTGGCACTTGGCCATGGAGACACATTGGTGGTGTGGGACCCACACAAAGTTAGATTCCTCATGCCACATGGCATCCTATTCTCACCCATTCAAATCCAAGGTGGATTATAATTTTATTGGGGAGTTGGGAGGTCAATATACTTGGCATGAATCAATGAAGGTCGAATTGGAGTGGAATATTAACTCCCATGGAAGAGGAAGAGGCATTTGAGAGATATTGAGACACTTGGGCTAGATTCCTTAGCTTCTATGACAACAATGATGAAGATGCTATGACACCTATGACACAAATCAGACTTGATTGCTGACATCTAACATATATGACATATCAGGGATAAAAATAGCCTCCAAGAGGGCGCACAAGGGAGTTAGGGCAGCCAAAGAGTCACCCGTTCGAATTGAGTGAAGGAGGAGGCTAGGAATGGAGGGACAAGACGCATACATTGGAATCTAATCCTAATTTGAGTTGGAATGAATCTCATGGATGCAATTAGAGATAAGGAGGTCTTTGTAATTTTATAAAATTCAAGAACAAAGAAGGAGAATAGCTTTTTATCATTTGAGATTTTGCATTTGGAGAGGAGAGCTAGTAGAGTGTTATTCCACTTGCCTTAGCACCAATTTTGAGGGTGAAAGATTCCCATCCTAATTGGAAATTGGAGAGGCCATTCAGATCTTTAATTTGGAGCTACAATGGAGTCTTTTGTTACAAGTTGAAGCTATAGGGAAGCTCGTGGTCACATTTCTTTCGGCTTTCTTCTACAACCATTTTCTCATTTCTTGGCATATTCTTGCTCCTTGAGGAGAGGCGCACTTGGTGAGGTGATGATCTCTTTAAGATAGCTCTTGAGGCCCCATATATTTGTGATATGATATATTTATCTGTATTTACTACTCATAACACTTTCATATCGAAGTTCCAAGAGATTTCGTGTACAAATGCTAAACTATGAATAAATGGTGTCATTTCCCCAATACCTTGTTATTTGCACTTGAAGTGGTATCAAATTCGAATGGTTCAGTCAATATGTGATATATTAATCTTGCATGGAGTGCCATTAATATTATGAATAAGTTTCATATTCATTAGACAACCATTTGGAGCAATATTCTTAAGTTTCATAACAATTTGTGAAGATTTACTACCATTTCCCCCTATGTCAAAGCTAGTATACAAACATCTGATTTATGGGAGTTGCAGAAGATTATAGAAACTTATTAATGATGAATTAGGGATCCAATTGAATTCCTTTATTAGTACCATGTCTCTGTTTTGAAATTTGGAAAGGTTTTACAGTGTTTGGGAAGCCATCTTTGTCTCCTACCCTTGGGGATTGTGAACCTCGATTTGACTAGTAAAGTTCATCATTTTTCCTTGATTATAAATGAATGTTGAAGAAGTGTTTTAAGAGTTTCCAAGCATCCCTCAGCCTCATTTACATGTCTGAATACCTTCCAAACTTATTCAGACCCAATTCGGAACCATTTGGAAGCAGTTGAATCAAGACTAGTCTAAGGGTCAAATTGGTCAAAATTGGCAATTTTTCCTAGTTTTTGCAAATTCTTAAAAATGGACACTACAAGTGGTATCAGAGCATAGTCCTTGCACCTAATTTGGATGACCATTCATGAGGAAAATAATTCCAATAAATCATACCCCACCCTTAGAAACTGAAACTAAAAGTACTTTTGGTGAAAGGGAAGAAGTAGGAGAAGAAGTGCATTGTTTGGTAACCATGAGTAAGGATGAGAAATGAACCTTAGAGGAGAATGATGAGTTTAGAAAATTCCTGAAACCATTCTTTGAATACATGACAAAACAGCTAATGCAAGGGTTCGAATTGTTGGCTAGTCAATTTGGAAGCAAATTGGCAATAGGAGGGAGCAGTGGTTTTCCTTTCGAGGAAAAGAAGGAAATGGATGAAAGCATTTATGTCACAAAGGAGGAACCTCATGTAATGGTGGAACATGAGGTACATGTTGATATGCAGGTGCTTGAAGATTCTACACTCAAACAAGAAGAAAGACAAGCACTTGTCTTTGCTCGGAGGGATTATGAATTGCCTCATGAAGAGAGTTGCAAAGCCTTGGAGGAGGCACATGATATCACAATAGTTGGACCAGCCAATTATGGAGAAGATGAATTAAATATTTCGATGGGTGAGAGTTGCAAAGAGTTGAGGTTGGTTCATAATTCCTCACCCCCTACTTCTTTTTCAACCACATCAATTGGGGATGAAAATTGGGTGAAAGGTTTTTTTTCTAATGGTGCCACATGAGGAGTATGAAACTCCTATCTCTCCTTTTGATGATGACATGACTAGAGAACCTTATTATTTATATTGGCAGCAACATCCTTTGTTATTTATTTATGATACACATATCCATGGATGCATAAATGGTACTTATGTGAGCCCCTTGAAGGCTCATTGTTTTCTTTGCTCCCTACTTGGTTCAAATTTTAGTGGAGGTCCTTCATTCACTTCTTGGATGAAAGGACACATGGTTGATTGTTTTGATGCATCTAACATCCTTTTGGAGCAGCATTATAGGGCATGGGATCCTCACCTATGTCATTGGATCAGATTTGATTGGTCACTTGATGCTTGTATGCACTTGGCAAATGGTGGTCTACTTGCTTGGAGGTATAAGCACCTTCATGATTCTTTGATGAGGCACCTCCTTGATGCACATTTTTATTATGTTGCTATGTACTTTGATGATCTATCTTTTGTACTTATGATGATTGGAAGAATGCATACAAGGAAATGGGATCCGGGAATTCTCTTGCCTGATGGTATGGGTTGGAGAGCACTCCTAATTGTTGGAGTGCAATACAAGCAATGGGACCCTGTAATAATTTTTAGTCTCATTGGTTTCAAAAAAATTTGGGAAAGAAAGTTTTGGAAGCAAAGTTTTGGAAAGGAAGCAGGTTCTTCAAAATCCATGTTCAAAATTGCTTGAGGACAAGCAATCTTGGGTGGGGAGGACTATAATGTCCCCACTCAAATAAATCTCAAAAGAAAAATTTCCACCAATCTACTAGTTTCCTAGGTTGGGGTGGAAACATTGGGATTTTGAAGAAGGGAGCTAATAAACCCCAAATGGACATTAGATTGACATAAATATATTAAAAGGGGTTAAATAAATATTTATTATAGGAAAATAAGGTGGCACTTGTCCATGGAGACACATTGGTGGTGTGGGACCCACACAAAGTTAGATTCCTCATGCCACATGGCATCTTATTCTCACCCATTCGAATCCAAGGTGGATTAAAATATTATTGGGGATTTTGGAGGTCAATATACTTGGCATGACTCAATGAAGGTCGAATTGGAGTGGAAGAGGAAGAGGCATTTGAGAGATATTGAGACACTTGGGCTAGATTCCCTAGCTTCTATGACAACAATGATGAAGATGCTATGACACCTATGACACAAACCAGACTTGACTGCTGACATATGACATATATGACATGTCAGGGCTAAAAATAGCCTCCAAGAGGGCGCACAAGGGAGTTAGGGCAGCCAAAGAATCACCCATTCGAATTGAGTGAAGGAGGAGGCTAGGAATGGAGGGACAAGTGGCATGCATTGGAATCTCTTCGTAATTTGAGTTGGAATGAATCTCATGGATGGAATTAGAGATAAGGAGGTATTTGGAAGTTTATAAAATTCAAGAACAAATAACGAGAGTAGATTTTGATCATTTGATATTTTTCATTTGGAGAGGAGAGCTAGTAGAGTGTTATTCTACTTGCCTTAGCACCAATTTCGAGGGTGAAAGATTCCCATCCTAATTGGAAATTGGAGAGACCATTCAGACCATTCATTTGGAGCTACAATGGAGTCTTTTGTTACAGGTTGAAGTTACAGGGAATCTTGTGGTCACATTTCTTCCAGCTTGCTTCTACAACCATTTTCTCATTTCTTGGCATTTTCTTGCTCCTTGAGGAGAGGCGCACTTGGTGAGGTGATGATCTCTTTGAGATAGCTCTTGAGGCCCCATATATTTGTAATATGATATATATACTCTGTATTTACTTCTCATAAGACTTTAATATCGAAATTCCAAGAGATTTCATGTACAAATGCTAAACTATGAATAAATGGTGTCATTTCCCCAATACCTTGTTATTTGCACTTGAAGTGGTATCAAATTCGAATCGTTCAGTCAATATATGATATATTAATGTTGTATGGAGCTCCATTAATATTATGAATAATTTTCATATTCATTAGACAACCATTTGGAGAAATATTCTTAAGTTTCATAACAATTTGTGAAGATTTACTATCATTTCCCCCTATGTCAAAGCTAGTATACAAACATTTGATTTATGGGTGTTGAAGAAGCTTATAGAAACTTATTAATGATGAATTGGGGAGCCAATTTAAGTCCTTTATCAATACCATGTCTCTTTTCTGAAATTTGGGAAGGTTTTACAATGTTTGGGAAGCCATCTTTGTCTCCTACCCTTGGGGATTGTGAACCTCGATTTGACTAGTAAAGTTCATCATTTTTCCCTGATTATAAATGAATGTTGAAGAAGTGTTTTAAGAGTTTCCAAGCATCCATCAGCCTCATTTACATGTCTAAATACCTTCCAAACTCATTCAGACCCAATTCGGAACCATTTCGAAGCAGTTGAGTCAAGACTAGTCTAAGGGTCGAATTGGTCAAAATTGGCAATTTTTCCTAGTTTTTTGCAAATTCTTAAAAAGGAACACTACAAGATCTTTGATAGAGTTTATGGCTAGATTTTTATGTTAAATGTACAACATCAAGAGACATTATCCAAACCAATCTTGTGCAACCAATATTGATCCTCTCGTATAGAGGTGAGGACTTTGATTTCCTTCTGTGTAAAGGTTATTCCTCCCGTATAGAGGTAATAGATCAAATTAATGATGTTGTAAAGTCTTGTTGGATAAGGCTCCGAACTTGTGTGTCAAGTCATGATTCTCATGTGAACCTTGTTGATGTATTTGTAACTTCGGAAGATATTCACTTGTATATTTTATATTGTATTTGTATTTTATTATTGTACCTCCGACGGAGATGTTTATTCCTCCGGTCGGAGAAGTCATTATTGTATTTGGGTCATGTAGAGTCAATGAGGTTAACCCTCCATTGTATGACGGGACATTGACCCCAAAGTTGAGTCTTTCATGGGTTATTAGACTCTCCTAGAGAAGTCAGCCCAGTCAGTTACACTTAGGGGCTGACCTGTTTGGGATTAAGGCTAAGTGAAAGGTAAAGTATAAATAGAGAGGGTGCTCCTCTCTATTGTGACACTTCGCATTAGTGAGAGAGGAGGAGTTCGCACAAGTGGAGGAGGAGGAAGCTATTGGAGATCATCTACTTGTTTTGGGGTTTTGTATTATTGCTCATTCTATCTATGAGGAAGTTGCGGGGTTTTCTCCTTTATGGTTTCCCCGGTGAAATGCTTTGTGTCTTTTGTCTCTTTTGTTTGATTTGTTGTGCATGTTATTCTCTCAGTTAATATCCTAGATCATATTGAACTAGATGATGAAAAACTAACAAACCTTCCGTATAAAGGTATCCATGGGATGGAACTCTCATATAGAGGTGGACCTTTTGCATAAAGATCATGCCTTACTTGTTAAAAGCATTTAATGTTGTGTGATGTATTATTAACCATGATCACTAGTTGCTATTAAGTCTCCTTCAGGGATTTATCACCTCTAAAGTGAATAACTTTGGCATATGATCATCTGGTTCGGAATAATATAATATGATCACAATATCCAATAATTCTTCTTATTATAATGTAATGTGATCGATAATTAAAGTTGGCACATATTGACCATGCAATAAAAGATAGAGCACGAAGATCAAGAGAATTCAAAATTTCCCATGCAGACAGTTCAGCTAATTAAAGAGAACTCGAATTGTTAAAGCTTCAGTTAAGTAACAATGTATGCCTCAATCAATGCTTCAGTTAAAGCATCAGTTAATGATATGCAATAAGTTAACTAAAGGAGAAATTAGTAATCACTTCAGTAAAATCAATCAGCGTGATTTTAGTTAAGAAAAGTTAATAAAAGTGTAAAAAAGGAATTAGTTAACTAAAGTGTTTTGCATGATGACACTTTAGTTAAACTAAAATTTAAAAGACGACACTTAAGTTACAACACTAAAGTTGCTCCTATTGCATGATGACACTTATGTTAGCTTGTTAACTAAGTGCTCCTACATCAGTTATGAGGCGAGTTCACTCCAAAGTCAGTTAAGCATGATTTCATGTTAAGGAAGAAAGGCATGGCGCATTGTTGGTGCATGATTGAAGAAAATAGAAGTGCACTGCAACTATCCAAGAAGATAACTCGCTATGGTTTGCATGGGAGGCTTATCCTTCATGCATTGATTCGCTATTCCTTTCATGGTGATAATTCTTACTATATATTAATGTGTTGGGCACATTCGAAAACACATGTGATTGATCTCTCTTCTGTATTGCTTATGTATCTTCACCAAGAGTTTTTTGGTGATATACTATCTTCTGAAAGCAATCTGCTATGTTCTAAAAGAAAAAATTCTCTACTATCCATTATATTATACTGAGAAGAATTGCTAGGGTTTTTTTCTCATAGTTTTGAGTATTTTCCCGGAGGTATATCTTGTGTTATGGATGTATGCATTTCATGTGATTGAATTGTCTCATTGTTTCAAGTTTTTGCATCTAAAAAAATTGAAGATCAAAGCTCAACCAAATATTAACATGGTATCAGAGCTCAGAGCGTGAAGGAGCTCAGTTTTCAATGCCATCTAGAGCCTACATAGATCCTGAGAAGTTGAGCACAAGATTTGAAGACTATGGCATCAATCTTTGTACGACCGGAAGACCGTCTTGAAGGCACCTCAAACTTCAACACTTGGAAGGATAGGATTCTCAACATCCTAGAGGAACATGACTTGGATAGATACGTATCCATTGTGTTAGAGGAGCTTACATCTAATGAAAGGTGCATCAACTTCAAGAAGAATCAAGCTAAGTCCAAACAGATCATTTATGATTCAGTAAAAGATAACTTGATGACCGTGATCACACCGTTGATGACCACAAAAGAATGTTATGATACATTGCCTAATCTATATGAGAAGAAGGCCCCAACTCAAAAGAGTACATTGAAGAACAAGTTACGAAAACCCAAGATGGATAAGGATGAGACAATGGTCTCCTTCTTCACTAAGATCTCTCAGGTAAGAGATCCTCTTGTTAGCATTGGAGTTGTAGTGGATGAAGATTATCTCATCCAAACCACCGTTGATGGTCTCCCATCTTCATGGGAGACATTATTGGCTGCTATCAATGGTTGATAAGTGCAACCTGGGTTCAAAATATTGTGGCATGACTGTATCCAAGAGGAAGGGAGAATCCAGAGCAAAGCTATGTGCACTAAAGAAGAAAATCTTGCCCTCACGGCAAGAATGAAGAAACGAAAGAAGCCCTTCTTCCAAAATAAGTTCTCTCATCCAAAGAAGAATGAGTTCAACAA
This sequence comes from Larix kaempferi, assembly GCA_027924585.1. Classification (NCBI taxonomy): domain Eukaryota; kingdom Viridiplantae; phylum Streptophyta; class Pinopsida; order Pinales; family Pinaceae; genus Larix; species Larix kaempferi. The sequence goes on from BSBM01000099.1 coordinate 14,512,551, forward strand.
AGGCTTTGACAAGTGAAAATCTAGATGCTACAATTGCAACAAGAAAGGCCATTTCTTAAGGGAGTTCAAAGAAAAGTGGAAAGGAAATTTCCATGCTTCTACCGCTATAGAAGATGAAACCACTCAAGAGAATGCATTTGAAGAAAAGGAGACAAGAAGGGAGTATTAACTTGTCTCATCCCTTTCGGGATCCGTCATCACAAGTGCAGACACATGGTTGATTGAGAGTGGCACATCCAAACATATAACTGGTTACAAGAGTGCCATCACTGACCTAAAGGAGAAAAAGTTCACATGCATGGTAGAGTTGGGGGAAAACTCAACATATTCGATCCAAGGAGTTGGATCCACCTCATTCTAGTTAAGCACTGATGATATTTTACATGTGGAGGAAATTCTATATGTTTCAGGATTGAAGAAGAACCTCCTTTAATTTTTGGTTCTTGAAGACACATGCTTCCGAGTTATCTTCATGGATAACAAAGCACTTTTATGGCCGAAGAACAAAAGCCTAGAATCTGCTGCTCTGATTGGAGTTCGAGAGGGAGGACTCTACAAGGTACCCAAGAAGTACATTCAACCTATGATTCACCATACTATCAGTCCATGCGAAGTATGGCACCGAAGGCTTGGACACCTACACGACAAAGCGCTACTAGTACTTCAAAAGATGGTAAAAGGTATGCACATATTTGATTTTGAGCATGATAGTGTATGTTGGGGTTGTGCACTTGGGAAGAATATTAAGAAAAAAAATTCCAATAGTACTACTAGATCTAAAGGGATTTTAGATTTAATACATTCTGATGTATGTGGTCCCATGTCATCCCCCTGCCTGAGTGACTTCTTATATTATGTTATGTTCATAGATGATTTTTCTAGGAATTCATGGATTTATTTCATGAAGGCTAATAGTGAAACTCTTAGCAAATTTAAAGATTTTAAATCCCTAGTTGAAAATCAGAAAGAAAAGAACATACGTGCATTAAGGTCTAATAATGGAGGTGAATTTGATTCACATGCATTTAATGAGATATGTAGTGATGCAAGAATATGTAGACAGTTAACAATACCATACAACCCTCAGTAAAATGGGGTTGTCGAAAGGAAGAACCATATGTGAGGTTTCAAAATACATGATGCATGATCAATATATGTATACCTCATTATGGGAAGAAGCCACTAGTATAGTTGTGTACATCCATAATAGAAAACCACATGCCATTCTAGATGGGAAGACACCAGAATAAGTGTTTACCAATGAGAAGCCAGACATCTCATACTTGAGGATCTTCAAGGTCCCAGTATACATTCATGTACCAAAAGAAAAGAGAACAAAGATGGAGCCTTCTGGAAAGAAAGGCATCTTTGTGGGTTATAGCGAGTCGTCCAAATAATACCGAATATATGTACCTAGTGAGAGGCACATTGAAGTCAGCCAAGATGTTACCTTCCATGAGGAAGCTACTTTCAAAAGATCAAAAGAGATTCAATGTGATTCAAATATGGAGGATCCCGAGTCTAATTCTCCCCCTTCAGAGTTTGAGAGGGAGAAACCAGAAGATGCCTCATATTCGCTAGCTCCTAAAGAACCAATAGAACTGATTGAGAGGTCACCTGATGAACCTCCCGCTAAAAGAAGATATGCTTGGTGTCGAGATATCTTACAATATGAGGAGAAACATGGATCACCAGCAGGCTCATCCAGAGAGTGCAAGCTACCCGACAGATATTCAGGGTATGTTGCACTGATGAGTCACATCAATGATTCAGAACCATCCTAATATGAATAAGTTGCAAAGAAGCAAGTTTGGAAAGATGCAGTGACAGAAGAGTATAACTCTATAATGAAGGATGATGTTTGGGAGGTTGTTCCCAAACCTGAAGGGAAGTCCATTGTGACTTCCAGATGGATTTACAAGATAAAGCATGCTACTAATGGTATCATTGAGAAGTATAAATCCATATGCATTGCTAGAGGTTTCTCTCATAAAGAAGGAATCGATTACGATGAGACCTTTTCCCATGTGTAAGGTACACCACAATCCGAGCAATGATTGCACTTGCATCTGTTCTATGATGGAAACTTCATCGAATGGATGTGAAGACAACCTTCCTCAATGGTGAGGTTGAGGAAGATGTTTATATTCAGTAGCATGAAGGATTTGTGGTGCATGGGGAGGATTCCTGTGTTTTCAAGCTAAAGAAAGCTCTATATGGGTTTAAACAAGCCCCCAAGGCTTGGCACTCCAAAATTGATAGCTACCTTCAGAAAATGGGTTTTCGTAATAGTGAAGTTGATCCAAATTTGTACTTCAAAGTAGTGAAGAACCAACTATTGATATTGGTTCTATATGTTGATGATTTTTTTCTCACTAGAGAGGAACATCTGATTGCTTAGTGCAAGAGGGAGCTCACCTCAGAGTTCTAGATGAAAGGCTTAGGTCTGATGCACTACTTTCTTGTCCTTGAGATCTAGCAAAGAAAAGATGAAATTTTTCTATCTCAATGGAAGTACACTGTGGATATATTGCGTAGGTTTGGCATGATAGATTGCAAATCTATGACTACACCAATGGTTTCCAAATTAAGGAAACTTCATGAGTCAGGCTCTGGATCAAATCTAGTACATCCCACTTTGTATAGATATCTTATAGGCTCGCTAATGTACTTGATACATTCAAGGCATAATGTATGTTATGCCATGAGAATTCTGAGTCAATTTATGTCTAATCTGATACACAAACACTGGATAGCTACTAAGCATGTGCTTAGGTACCTTCGAGGTACAATTTCATATGGACTCAGATATGTCTCCAATGGAGGAGTCATGTTACTTGGTTATACATACTTAGACTGTGGAGGAATCATTGTGGATCGTAAGAGTACATCTGTCTACTGTTATAGCCTAGTATCAGCTATGATATCTTGGTCCAGCAGGAAGCAAGGCTCCGTAGACCATAACACTATAGAAGCGGAATACATAGCTGCTAGTATTTCCTGTCAAGAAGCAGTGTGGCTCAGAAAGCTACTTGCGGGTTTTTTCGGTGAAAAACTTGAGCCTATAGTTATTAAGTGTGACAATTAGAGTTGCATCAAGCATTTTGAAAACCCGATGTTTCATGACAAGTTGAAGCACATTGAAATGAAGTATAACTTCATCTGAGACATGGTCCAGAAAGGTACAGTGGAACTTCAGTGCATTGCTATGATGAGCAGATTTCAGATGTGTTAACAAAGCCTCTATCAGTGACAAAGTTCAGGTACTTCCGTGAAAAGCTTGGTATGGCATAGAATGTCTCCCTCACTAAGAGAGAGTGTTAAATGTACATAATCAAGAGACATTCTCCAAACCAATCTTGTGCAACCAAGATTGATCTTCATGATCACTTTGATTGCCTTTCGTGTAAAGGTTATTCCTCTCGTATAGAGGTAATTGATCAAAGTAATTATATTGTAAAGTCTTGTTGGACAAGGCTCTGAACTTTTGTGTCAAGTCATGATTCTCATGTGAACCTTATGTATAAAGGTATCCATGGGATGGACCTCCCGTATAGAGGTGGACCTTTCGCATAAAGGTCATGCTTTACTTGTTAAAAACATTTAATGTTGTGTGATTAGTATTATTAACCATGATCACCAGTTGCCATTTGATCTGAATTTTAGGGGGCATATGGTATAAATTCAAATGTATTCATCATAAAATCCTTAAATGGAGAGGCCACCCTCTCCCATCCGTGGTTTTGGATTCTTCCAAGCGATTCTAGAATCCCACAGTTTAGAATACACCCATCCATGGTATTTGGTATCCTATGATTTTGGCCCATGGTATGGCCCCAAGGCACATTGTAATAATGTTATATAAAGGCTTTATGCCTTGTCAATAAAGCATTCAATGATTTTTGTCATCCTACATTGGGACTTATTATTGTGTGTAGTTTTGTGGTTTTTTCTTGGTTAATTCATTTTAAGTTGTTGTTCTGATAGGTGAGGCTCTCTAAGCCTCACCTCCAATCTCGTTTATGGATCAAATGATAGAAATTTTGCAGGTTTAATCTCCTCCTCTCTTGGCATTCAAGCCTTCCAGTTCTCATCTCCCAAGATCCAGATCATTGGTATCAGAGCAAGTACGTTGTCCATCAGAACAAGGGTTTGAAGTTTACTGCGGGTTCAAAGATTTTCTACCCTCGGATATTCATTCACCATTACAAAGAGAACCATGCATGGATATAATACATCCAATGGTATGCGACATTTTCAATCATTTTAATAATGTTAGATAAAGGCTTTATGCCTTCTCAATAAAGCATTCAATGATTTATGGCATCCTACATTGGGACTTATTATTGTGTGTAGTTTTGTGAGTTTTTTCTTAGTTAATTCATTTAAGTTGTTGTTCTAAGAGGTGAGGCTCTTTGAGCCTCGCCTTCAATCTCGTTTATGGATCAAATGATATAAATTTTGCAGGTTTAATACCCTCCTCTCTCGGCATTCAATCCTTTCGGTTCTCATCTCCCAAGATCTGGATCTAAGTCTCCTTCAGAGATTGATTACCTCTAAAGTGAATTACTTTAGCATGTCATCATTTGGTCTAGAATAATATAATATGATCACAACATCTTATAATTCTTCTTAGTATAATGTAATGTGATGGATAATTAAAGTTAGCACATATTGACCATGTAGTAAACGATAAAGAAATAAAAGATAAAGCATAGAGATCAAGAGAATTTGAAATTTCCCATGCATACACTTCAACTAATTAAAGAGAACTTGAATTGTTAAATCTTTAGTTATAAAGTTTCAGTTAAGTAACAATGTATGCCTCAATCAATGCTTTAGTTAAAGCATCAGTTAAAGATATGCAATCATTTAACTAAAGGAGAACTTAGTGATCACTTCAGTAGAATCAATCGGCATGATTTTCAGTTAAGAAAAGTTAACTAAAGTGTTAAAAAGGAATTAGTTAACAAAAGTGTTTTGCATGATGACACTTTAGTCAAACTAAAAGTTAAAATACGACACTTAAGTTACAACACTAAAGTTTCTCATATTGCATGATGACACTTATGTTTGCTTGTTAACTAAGTGCTCCTACATCAGTTATGAGGCTAGTTCACTCCAAATTCAATTAAGCATGATTTCAAGTTAAGGAAGAAAGGCATGGTGCATTGTTGGTGCATCGTTGAAGAAACTAGATGTGCACTGCAACTATCCAAGAAGATAACTTGCTATGGTTTTCATGGGAGGCTTATCCTTCATGCATTGATTCGATATTCCTGGCATGGTAGTAATTCTTGCTATATATTGATGTGTTGGGAACATTGGAAAACACATCCGATTGAGATATCTTCTCCATTGCTTTCATATCTTCACCAAGAGTATTTTGGTGATCTCTTATCTTCCGAAAGCAATCTGCTATGTTGTAAAAGAAACCATTCTCTACTATCCATTATATTATACTAAGAAGAATTGATGGGGGCATTTTCCTCATAGTTTTGAGGATTTTCCCCAAGGTATATCTTGTGTTATGGATGTATGAATTTCATGTGATTGAATTGTCTCATTGTTTCAAGTTTCTAAATCTAAAAGAATTGAAGATCAAAGCTCAACCAAATATTAGCAGTTTCAGCTTTGAAATTGAGTATAAACCAGGAAAGGAGAATTTCTTTGTAGACTTATGGACAATAGAAGCTACTATTATACCATTTTGTGCATGGGGATTTTTTCATACATTTTTGCTTCAGAGATTAGGCTGAGATTCAGATTTCAGAGAATGCAGATATGATCAATGTGAGATGCCAACAATTGATGCCATACATTTTCCTTGTGATGATGCCATGCTATGTATTCATATGATGCCATTTCATGTCGGGGGATGTATTTTATGGACTGTGACGTAGATTGATGATTGTATTTGTTTTCATGTTACTTACAATTGTTTGTTTCGATAAGCATGGTTAGTAGATATGTTCCCTATGCTAATATTGGGTAGATATTTTTGTTTTATGCACATATTATTGTCTAACAGCTCTAGGTATTTACAAGGATTTTAAATCTCCATTGGCTTTGCAATTTGACCCTATCTCCATCTCCATACCACTCCACCTTGATATGAAAATCCCATTGGCTAAAGAATGATGGATTGACTCTTGAATTCCCCTCTGTGTCCCCTTCACCATCAATGCCTCCCTATTATCCCTTGTGTCATGTTCATGCTTGTGTTGTGATGAATCTTGCGATGATTCAAGAGGCTCACCTGTAAAACTTTGGGGCTAACAAGTTACTAAACAACAAGAGTTGTTGAGCAATGCTCTCCCTAGACCTGAAACAAGTCTTCGTATGCTATGTATCTTTGAAAATGGTTAGTGGTTGGAAGGGTATGCACTCATTGAATTAATAGGTATTATATATTTGCTCAAACGAAGCATTATTGTGGAAAATTCATTGGTCCTATCTATGGTCGTTAGAGTGGAGCTAAGGTCGTGTCATCATTAGTACCCAGAAGGTATTCAAGGCCAATACCTTTCAACCGTTAACCAAATAAAATTTCAAAGGAGAACGATAAAAAAAGAAGTGCAAAAATAAAATATCCAAAGAGAAAAAGAAAAAGAAAAAGTGAAAAAGGAAAACAACGAAGGGGAGCTTGCTAGGGTCAAAAGGAGTAGTATCTCATTACACAACACCCATTTGTGAGGCACATTGCATATTGTTTTCACTATCGGTGAAGATCACGGAGTTTCCCCTTTCCCCTTATATCTAAATCAACTTTGACCAGTCCTCACTTGATTGCCTACTTGGACTTTCCATCCACTTCACCCAAAGGGTAAATAATCTCTGAAAGGATTTTGATGTTGATTTGATGTTTACATGTTTACAAATCACTAACCTCACACTCTTTATGAACCTTATGTAGCATGATCTGTGTTTGAAGCCATGTGATGATTCACATGAAAAATCATTGTATGTAAGTATTATAACCCAAATAATTCATCATTCCAAGGCATAACAGATGAGAAATCATTTTTCCAAAGGCATAAACAGGTCCATACATTCATTCGACAAGTTTGGCCAACTTTGACCAAAGTTGATTTTTTCAACTATTTGGTCAAAGGGGCAATTTTACTTGGTCAACAGGACCATCTAGCAGCATGTACATTATATTCATCATCATTCATCTCAGTTAATACTTTGGAAGCCAATTTGATACTTCCAAATGTAGTTTCAAGCTTATATGGACTAATAGGCATTAACTAATGGTTTTTCTTAACTTATAGATTAAAAATGCCTAAGTTTATTTTTAGTAATTTGAATCTTCTTGTGAATGATGTATTCAAATCATATTTTGGCATGGAAATGATTGGTATAAGCTTCAAAGACATCATGGACATCATCCAAGGAATCTCCCAAGCATTTTCTCATGATTTCTTCAAGATTGCATTAAAAGGCAATTATTAATCAAATTTCCTAAGGTCTGATTTAAGTTTTTCCTCAATATGGCAGAGCATAAATTAACTATAGCAGGAAAATCCAATTGGACAGTTTAGTTGATGGATCCTCCTCAAATATGACAAGGATGTTAAATAATCAATTTGAGGTAATTTTGTACAAGTTTTGGGCCCCATCTCGGCAAATCAATTTGAGGGGTGATTTGCTTCACTTCAGCTCATTGTTTGATCCTTCAACTCTCCAATTCCACTCTCCACATTAGGTAGGAATCTCTCTTATATTCACATTCATCGTATTAGTGATATACATCAGCAATTTTGGTCCCCATATTGTCCATATTGGTCAAGTGTGCCCCACATGAGAGAGGGAAACTTAGCCACATGTAATCTTCATATATTTTGATGTAATCTCAACCATTCATTGTAAAGTGAGACTCAAATGAATATCTCATCCCTTCATCTAATTATATTACAATTTTTTCTCTCCTCTTGTTCTATAAAAGAGAGACAGCATCTCATTTGTAAAGGAGGCAATTTTGAGAATAATAGAACGACTATGATTTTACTGTGTTTTCTCTTGTGTTCTTAGTAATTTGTGGTTGGATTTTGGCTATTTATTTCCTCTAATGTTATGTGTATGAAATCTGATCCAGTTTAAGGTAACATTGTTCATGTTTTTTTATGTATAAGTTTGGAAATTGCAAATGCTCTAATGCTTTGAAGTTTCTAGTAAGAAGCATAGCTAAGAATTTTATTGCATTTGCTTTCCTTTACATGTTTTGTTCCTCACCACTTATACATTATTTATGTCACTTGTTTATTGGTTTTTCTCAGCTATTGGAACTTCTAATTGACTTTTTACTGGGGTTTACTCATTTTTGTAGGTTGGAGCATTCGTATCAAAAGGGGTGCCTACGTGGGGTCAAAATAACAAACTGCTTTGGGGTCTCCACAATTTGTGGATCTTGTCCTCATGCCAGTTAGCTAGGAGGGGTGAATCGAATCCATAACCCACACCAACGCACCGAGTCAAATTTTATTTTTATCTATTCTACTCCACTTCTTTCATCATTTCATCTCATAACTTGCTTAGCCACTATGATTAATCTGCATTGCTAACCTATATGATTGTGCATCCTAGGCATTCAATCAAAAAAAATATTGTATTGTAAAGAATTAAATCGAAATTAATATATACTCATAAAACCCTAGAAAAAGCACTAGAAATAATCACCTTTGCATAACATATAGTTTAGTTGTGTTTATTTGTCTTAGTGTGCATTTCTTGCTTGATATTATATGCTTTTAAAATAAAATAAAAAACCATAAAAACCAGCAAGTTGTTTTATGTGTTGAACGTCTATTTAACCCTAAAACTATCACCATTTAGCATAAACTTGCATATTTGAGCATAAACCTTGAAGATACTCATAATTTGAACCTTAACTTAATGTTGGTAAACATTAAATCTCAACACATTAATCAACTGTGACATACACGTAACATAGTCTAAGCACATTTTAATCATTTCAAGACAATCTATAGATCTATACTTAGACAAGACGTTTTTCCTTGTCATGATTCATTTTGACGGTAGCTTGCACATTTATCCCTAGAACTCACCAAGCTATTCTAGTTATCCATATTTAGCTGAGGGGGTAATTTCATCTCTTAAACTTAGAACCCCTTAGCTCACCCATAGTATTCTATATTTTAGACCCTTATTAAATCTCTTAGGCACACTATTTCCCTAGAAATTGGTCAAGCGTGTACTGTGGGAAAGTTGGTATATTCTAGCAAGTACCCTGAAAATTTTGAGTGGGGACACCTCCAGTGGTTAGTCCAGGTCTTCTTAGGTGGACTTGGGAAACCTGAAGAGAGAGGACCCTACCCGTGTGACACTTAAGGGTGGTGTCCTAAGGTTTTGTCGGTTTAGCAGTCGATTAATCGTTGCAATCCCAAGGCTTCTAGGTTGTGCAAAAACATCTACCAACCTTGCATATGGAAAAACAATCGTAGTAAAAATGTTCAGAATAGTCCCCATGCAAAGAATTCTACAAATCAATGAACATTGCCCTTTTCAATTTTGCATAGATTGTACAATATCTCATATAAATTCTAACCTTAATATTCATCTCATATTAGAAAAATGAGTTGAATTCTTATAGATTTGTAAATAATTATCTGTATGTAAAATATTCTGACAGGGTCTTCATAGATGTTATTATTGAAAAACGCCCCAAGGATAAACAATCATATCTTTGTTGTTTTGATCAATTATGGAGTTTTGAAGACTATATCCAAGTTCACGAACTTGCAAGGCACATGAAATCAGTATGGATGACCATGGAGTGCTCTGTAATGGTCCTCCTATCTAGTTGTTTTTATGGAAAGACTATGTCCCAGAGATATCTCTTTGAGTCGTACAAGGTTCCTATGTATTGCCCATCTCCAATCCAAGATACTCACAGGACAATACTCTAATTTATGGTTCATGTTTGATGTCCAATTTTAAGGTTCTTGGTTATATTTATTAATAGAAGAGAGATACATAAATGAAAGTATTGGGAGATAGGATCAAACTTTCAGAGCTGCACAATTGTCCAAGATAATGATATTCATAAGAGTATCCAAGACTCACCATTTTGAAAATGATTTATAAGCATGCCACCTATGGCACATGATTAAATCCATGTTGAATATCCTCTAGATATAGATCCCATATGGTATAATCCTAATATGTATGACAATTATCCATCATATGCCACTAGCACTAATTAGCAACATTGGCCACTCATAATAGCTCTGTTGTGTACATATAGTTGTAGGAAGTGTCATGGGTTACATAGCTCCACTTTGTAGGCCATATATTTTGGCCATCAAATGAGAATATGTAATAATGTCAGTACCGATTGAGGTCCCCTCATGCCAAAATGCCTCATGGAACGATATAATTGGTGGTAATCCCCACTCACCCTCTTTCAATTATAGAGTCATCCATAGATTATGTTATTTGGTATGCACACCATTCTAAAATTGGATTCCTCTTACTGTCACTATTCAATAGCATACTACTGGAAACTTGCATGTGGATCTATATAACTGAGGTCACTCCCCTCATTTGGATGATTGGTAAAGAGGAGTTAAGAGTCTAGAGTTTGAGTTGATTCAATAAAGTATGCAATACACATTTGGTGTCATGCACTTGGAGTCTTTAAAACTTGCAAATCTTCTAGTTTTGTTGGGAACCCTCTTGTCTATGAATTGAGTCTTTCTTATAAGTCTAAGTCTTCCTATTGATCTACCAGCACATGCTTATTTTCTAATCGATCATCGATACATCAGTCCAGAGCTAGATCTGTTTAATAATATCATCAGGGTACTGAGCGGTTTCATACATGCTCTTGTAATCATGGAAGGAAATACGTATGTTGTAATTCAATAGAGAGAAGTCTGAATAAAATAATGCTCAGAGCTTTGATTTAGTTCTTATTATTGTTGATGCATTATCTATTGTCTATTTTGTGTTAGTAATTTTATTGAGAACAATCCCTAATGTAGAACTGGTATGAGAGCCATGTTTTCTTAGTAAAAGAACTATGTCTTCTTAGTTGTAATTGTTTGTGTGAACTTGAGTGATAAAGTAAATATTTATTACCTAAGCCATATGAAACTTCACTATAAAGTATGAGACATGATCAACCAAGACATGAGACATGATCAAAGCAAACTAAATGTTGCACTCGAGGATGTGGTTGAAGTCGTGAAGTGAAGGCATTGTAAGTCATATGTAATCACTAGCTTGCCAAATCCTAGTCTTCTTATATTTTGTTTGAACTTTCCTAGTCTTGCACTATTAAAGTAGTTTGTAGTGCAATAAAGGAAATGGATTTTATGCATTTTACATTTGGTCCACACACATATGTTGATGTCACTAAGTGGATAGTTCCATAACACAAAAAACATAGCTCATGGTTCTATTTTAACAAAAACCATACAACAACATTCGAGCAATATGATCAAGATGTAACAGTCCAGTAATTCACTCTTGGTTCTAGTTGGACTCTTCCACATATACATGTTGATAAGATATATGATATACCCTTATTCCAGTTCCGTGCTTCTACCCATTTCCATTATATTTCTGCAAATATTCCTTTGACATTAAACCAGGTTGTTTATTAGTGCCCTTAGTTGATAAAGGAAGATATTAATTGGGGTTTAGCTAATGGTTTATACTATTTCCATCTAGGAATGATTCAATTTAGCCGAAATTTGTTAATTAGACCCGACATCAATGTTAGTACCTTATGTTGTGCTTTGGACTCCAAACATAATAAATTCCCTTATGCAATTATTGGTGGCTTTGAGGCATCATTGTTGATGTATATGTAACTTCGGAATGTATTTCATATATGTATATCGTATCCCTACAGAGAGGTTATTATTCCTCTGTACGTAAGTGTCGTCATTTGTATTTACAAGTGTCGCAAGTGTCGTAACTTATACAAGATGGGTTATTAGACTACCAAGTGTGGGGTCGGCCCTGAGTTGAGTTACCATGGGTTATTAGACTCTCCTAGAGAATTCGGCCCTGTTAGGTTATTAGGTAAGTCGAGTTGTGTATAAATAGAGTGAGGGTGTCACTCTATTTGATCATTCACTTACTCATATATCTCTCTCATTGAGTGGTGCGCACTAGTGGAGGAGGAGAAGCTGATAAGGAGACTATCTCTTGTGCTTGGGTTTTGTATCATCGCTCTATCTATCTCTGAGGAAGTTATTGGGGTTTTTCACCTTCTTGGTTTTCCCCAAGGAAACTCTGTGTCTATTGTCTCTTGTGATTGTCTCTTATGATTGATATGATGTGCTTGTTATTCTCTCAGATAAGATCCTAGATCATTTTGAATTAATGCTCAAAATCTAACATGGTATCAGAGCTAACCTGAGAAGAAGACACTGTGCAGCTATGAAAGCTAGGGCTTCTTGATTTTTGGGTTTCTCTCCACATATTTTCAAAGGCAAAAGGCTAGATTGACTCTCCTTGCAAGGGTGCATCTTTCTGTCGAAACAGATTTCAATTATGAGCACTTTCAGTTTTTGACCTAAAAATTAGGGTTTCTACAAAAATTGGAATTTCTAAAATCTGAGACCACAACTGTAAGCTCCTCTGAAAAATCAAAGTTTAGAGCTTTGGATCGAACTTTTTGGTTGGGTGAAGCTCTGGGAAATTCAAACCCTAATTTAGGGTCCTGCCCAGTGAATCCGGAAGTTTCAAAAGCAATTTTGAGGGGTGAAACTTTGCAGTTTTCAAATTCTGAGTATACCAGCTTGATTAGCTCATCAAGGCGCATCTTTCTATCCTTTCAGAAGTTTGAAATTCAAAGTTTGAATTTTTAGGGTTTCTCTGACAAACCCTAATCCAGCACCAGATTCAGTTTTCAGCAAAACAAGTGGTAAGACCTAAATCTTTTCTATTTCCATTTGAAGTACTCTTTAAAGATGTCTCACCACACCGAGCTTGAGGATAAGCTTGAAGGGGCTGATAACTTCCAAGCATGGAAGTATAGGATTGGGTTAATCCTAGAAGAGAATGAGTTGGACACTTACATAAGTGAAGAGATCCCTGTCCCAGAGGGAGAAGAGGCTAAGGCCTTACACAAGAGGAACTTGTTCAAGGCTAAGAGAATCATTGCTAATTCTATCAAAGACCATCTCATACCACATGTGTCATCTCTGAAGACACCCAAGGAGATGTTTGATTCCTTGACCAAGCTGTTTGAAGGGAAGAACATAAATTGGAAGATGACCTTGAGGAATCAATCGAAGAATATCAAGATCCAGAATGCAGAAACCATGTAGTCCTATTTCTCAAGGGTCTCCCAGATAAAAGAAAAACTTGAAGCTACGGGAGAAGATATAGAGAATGGAGAAGTGGTAATGATCACTCTTAATGGCCTTCCTAGGTCACGAGATTCCTTCATCCAGGGAATTTGTGTTAGGATGAAACTTACAACATTCAGTAGGCTGTGGGAAGAATGCTCACAAGAAGAAGCTTGAATTGTAGCTCGAGAAGAGAAGATGGGGAATGAAGACCAAGCTCTCACAGCACACTCCAATAAGTATGATGATAAGAAGGGACATCACCACAGTAAGAAAGAAAAGCACCACCATCAGAACCAGAGGGGTAGCTTTAGATCTCGAAGAAACACATCACATGACCGATGCTTCACATGTGATGAAAAGGGGCACTATGCCAGGGATTGTCCCAGAAACAATAAAGATGGCTCCCACAAGAAAAAGAAGAACATCAAAAGAAAGCATCATGCTCACACTGCAGAGGATGATGAACCTCCCAGGAAGAGGGCTAGGGAAGAAAGTGAAGATTCTTCAAGTGATGAAGAGTATGTTTTGATTTCTGCCCTCACTGGTACCATTACTCATGGAAGTAATGATTGGCTTATAAATAGTGGGGCTTCCAAACATATGACAGGATTCAAGGAATCATTTATGAACCTATATGAACATGAATCACCCCACAAGGTGAAACTTGGGGATGACTACGAATATCCCATAAAAGGAAGTGGTGAAGCCTCCTACAAGCTAGACTCTGGAAAGTCTATGAAGATGAAAAATGTACTATATGTTCCAGGTCTCAAGAAGAACCTTCTCTCCATATCTACATTGGATGCAAAAGGCATGAGGGTTGCATTTGTAGATGGGCAAGTCCTAATGTGGCCAAAGGGTAAAACTATAGATGATGCAGTAGTGATTGGAGAACAAGAGGGAGGATTATACAAACTAAAGGGCCAACCAGAACAAGCCTTGGTCCATGACTCAGTAGAGCCAAGTGAACTTTGGCATAGAAGGCTTGCACACATGCACTATAGGGCACTACCAATTGCAAGCAAAGCAGTGGAAGGTCTTCCTGAAATCCAAGCAAAACATCAAGGCATTTGCAAAGGTTGTGCAAAGGGGAAGAACACAAAGAAGACATTTCCAAGTAGTGAAAGCAAGGCAAAAGGAATCTTGGAGATCATCCACTCCGATGTATGCGGTCCAATGTCATCCAGTTCTCTGAGTGGATCAAGATCTTTAGATCCGACAATGGCGGAGAATTCACTTCAAGGGACTTCAAGAAGTTATGCAGTGATTCAGGGATTAAGAGGGAGTTGACCACTCCTTACAATCCACAACAGAAAGGAGTAGAAGAAGCTATTTCAGAGTCGGACTCCAGCAGCTCCTGCAAGGAAGCAAAGATTCAGAGGAAGTCCACCCAACAAACAAACAAAGATAAGTATTTGAATTGTCATTTCTTGTATATTTGATTGTTTAAATAATATTCTTCAATGATGTATTTACTTATGTTCCTAGACTTAGGTTGTGCATATTAGAATAATTGCATTAATGAACAGTATACTACTAATATGCATGTAATGGGTAAGTGTCCTATGGCACTGTACAACATTCCGTTGCTACTTATCTACAATGAAACCTCTTTGCTGACATGTTGGGAGTAGTGCAAACTCTTAACAATGTTTTGGTAGAGATGGAAGGCATCTAGAAAGTTACGGGATATGGATAAATGTTGTATTGAAGCATTGGCTAAGATAATTGCAGGACTGTATGACATATGCCTTTATGTGTAATACTTTGTTTTGTAAACTATGAGAAGTTTCTAATCATGCAGTTGAATTTGACTTGTAGGAAAAATCATGTACAATCACCTACAAAAGAAGGACTACAACATTTGTTCCAGCAACAAAGTTCAAACTAGCTATTGAAGAATATGAAGTTCCCAGGATACGGGATACAGTAAAGGATGCCATGGTCGAGGAGTACCAATCGATCATGAAGAATGATATTTGGGATGTGGTCCCAAGACCTGAAGGGAAGTCTGTTGTGACTTCCAAGTGGATCTATAAGGTCAAGCATGCTGCAGATGGTAGCATAGAGAAATACAAGGCGAGGTTTGTGGCTCGTGGCTTCTCCCAGAAAGAAGGGATTGATTATGAAGAGACTTTTGCTCCTGTAGCCAAATACACTTCCATCAGATCAGTACTTGCTCTGGCTGCAGTGATGAAATGGAAGATACACCAGATGGATGTCAAGACAGCTTTCTTGAATGGTGTAGTCGAAGAGGAAGTGTATGTGGAGTAGCCACTTGGTTTTGAGACACATGACAGGGAGTCATATGTGTGCAGGTTGAAGAAAGCCTTGTATGGCTTGAAGCAAGATCCTAGAACTTGGTATGGTAGGATAGACAGCTTCCTATCCAACTTGGGCTTTACTAAGAGTAAAGCGGATTCCAACCTTTACTACAAGGTTGAGGAAGGAAATCCAGTGATACTACTATTGTATGTGGATGACCTGTTTGTGACAGGTGAGGATAGATTGATTGTCGACACGAAGAGGAAGCTTGCTGTCGAGTTCGAGATGAAGGACTTGGGTATGATGCACTACTTTCTAGGCATGGAGGTGTGGCAGAGTGCAGATGGTATCTTCCTTGGATAAGGGAAGTATGCAGTAGAGATCCTGAAGAGGTTCGGGATGATGGACTGCAAGGCCATGGCCACACCTATGGCATCGAACTTGAAGCTTCTGTGTGATGCTTCATTTGAGCCAGTTGATGTCATGGTGTATCGTCAGATGATTGGGTCCTTGATGTACCTGATGAACATGAGACCAAATATTTGCTTTGCTGTGAACACATTGAGCCAATTCCTGATGGATCCGAGAAGTGTTCACCTGGTTGTTGTAAAGCATATTCTGAGGTACCTGAAGGGTACAGTTGATGATGGGATCAAGTATGATGCAAATCAAAAATTTAACCTGGAGGGTTATGTTGATTTAGATTAGGCAAGCAGTGTTGCAGATAGAAAGAGCACTTCTGGGTGTTGCTTCAGTATGGGATCAGGTGTGATCTCTTGGTTTAGCAGGAAGCAGTCCTGCGTAGCACTGAGTACAGCCGAAGCAGAGTATGTTGCAGCTTGTTCGGCTAGTTGTGAGGCAGTATGGATTAGGAAGATACTGTCTGAGTTATTTGATCTCCCGTTGGATGCTACTGGTATCTTTTGTGACAACCAGAGTTGTGTGAAGCTGTCTGAGAACCCAGTGTTCCATGACAGGTCGAAGCACATCGAGATCAAATATCACTATATCAAGGATATGGTGCAGAGAGGAGAAATGAAGCTCCTATATGTTGCGACAGACGAGCAGATAGCCGATGTGTTGACCAAGTCCCTGGCCAGAGTGAGGTTTGAATACTTCAGAGAGAAACTTGGTGTACTTCAGATCGAGATTCCCTCCAAAGGGAAGTGATGAGTCCGAAGACACAGATGCACATGAGCCATTCTCACATAGTGGTAGGTAGGTCCTCATATGGTGCATATGTAAGGGTTGGGTCCATTCTCACATGGTGGTAGGTAGGTCCTACCATGGTGTAGATGTAAGGGCTGGGCCATTCTCACATGGTGGTAGGTAGGTCCTCCCATGGTGATATGTAAGGGTTGGGCGGGCTATTTCGACATGGTGGCAGGTAGGTCCTCCCATGGTTGTTGATGTAATTGCCGTGCATTTTCGACATGATGGTAGGTAGGTCCTCCCATGGTGACATGGTGGTAGGTAAGTCCTCTCATGGTCGTGATGTAAGTGTTGTGCCTTTCCGACATGGTGGTAGGTAGGTCCTCCCATGGTGACATGGTAGTAGGTAAGTCCTCCCATGGTCGTGATGTAAGTGCTGAGCCATTCCTGGATGGTGGTAGGTAGGTCCTCCCATGCTGGTGTATATAAGTGTTGTATGTGTGCATCTGGGTTGTGCTCCGTGGACGATGACAATGATCTAAAGACGATGAGGTGACAGTATGGTACACAGGTTTTGCAAAGGTATATAATCGGTTCCGAGATGCTCTTGCAGGTTTTGCAGAGGCGGTGTAATCAGTCCTGGGAGATCTTGAAAGTTTTGCAGAGGCAGTGAAATCAATCTGGAGGTGTACTTACTTGATGGCTTGCTCGCAGAGATGATGAAGACCTACATGGAGCCTAGGCCTACAACCAACATGAAAAAGGGTTGGCTCTGTAGAACTTCCTATGACGAGTAGATTGGAGATTGATTGAGATAGAAGCAGTGATGATGACAATGATACGATGACAATGATCTGATGATCCAGAGAAGAAGACTTGTGCTAGAATACATGTGTCGAGAAATACCTTCCTAGTTAAGAGGGAGTGTTGATGTATATGTAACTTCAGAATGTATTTCATATATGTATATTGTATCCCTACAGAGAGGTTATTATTCCTCTGTACGGAAGTGTCGTCATTTGTATTTACAAGTGTCGTAACTTATACAAGATGGGTTATTAGACTACCAAGTGTGGGGTCGGCCCTGAGTTGAGTTACCATGGGTTATTAGACTCTCCTAGAGAAGTCAGCCCTGTTAGGTTATTAGGCAAGTCGAGTTGTGTATAAATAGAGTGAGGGTGTCACTCTATTTGATCATTCACTTACTCATCTATCTCTCTCATTGAGTGATGCGCACTAGTGGAGGAGGAGAAGCTATTAAGGAGACTATCTCTTGTGCTTGGGTTTTGTATCATTGCTCTATCTATCTCTGAGGAAGTTATTGGGGTTTTTCACCTTCTTGGTTTTCCCCAAGGAAACTCTGTGTCTATTGTCTCTTGTGATTGTCTCTTATGATTGATATGTTGTGCTTGTTATTCTCTCAGATAAGATCCTAGATAATTTTGAATTAATGCTCAAAATCTAACAATCATTGCATAATGGCATTGCCTAGTCCTCAATTATCCATAGATATCTAGTGTCACTAATTGATCCCCATATATATGAATTACTCCAATCTTATGTTCAATTTGTTGGGTTCAACATGTTATACCATATTCAACCTACTCAATTACAACACTACCATTGTCTTACACTTTGTCACCATAATTATGCATGCATTACATCCAAAGCTTCTTACCCATGCAAAAACTAAAGTGTAGTGGTTGGACCTAGGAATATTACTCCCATTGTTATGGATTTCACTAAATTATTAATTCCCTCTGAATGGAAGCAATCTTATACTCCAATATTGCAAAAATATTCCCTTCTGACTATTCCAAAAAAACTTGTTTACAATCATCATAAGATTCTAGTCATATCATAAAATTTGAGTGTGCATAGTCCTCAAGACTGACTATGCCAGATAAGACCATTAGTCTTCATGATGGTAGTCATAAAAATTATGCATATTGTGAGGCCATAAAGAATCCAAATCTGACTAGATTTCATAAGGCCTATATCAGGGAACAGTCTAGCCAACCAATAGTTTCTATTTCCTCTATTTAATCTTCCAAACAAAGTCGTACATGACATCGTACCTCTTGTAAATATTGTTCAAAATATGTAAATTCTTCTTTAGGTCCTATAATATGCGTATGCTCAAGCCTACTCTTCCTAGAGAAAAGTTCACTCTTTCTCCTACAATAATGCTTGTAAGATTATTCTCGATTATATGAAGTTTTCATATCTCTTTCAAAGAAGGATCTTTAACTACAAATCTTGAATTTCTACATTATAGGAAGTCGGAAGACAACAAATTGAATCCAAAAATTAGACTTCAAAGTTATAACAACTAACAAACCCTCTATCTTAGCCAAAATATTGATGATCTTTCCCAAGATGTCATAGGCACTAAATCTCATATCTCCACTATACATGTTGATTTGCCAAAATTGTCCTCATTGGATGATAGAGTCACCAATATTCAAGGTTAGTTTAAGCATTTAAAGATAGTTTTAAAAAATGGATATTATTATGGAGGCAGTTATGGATGTTGGATCTCAATTAAATCCTGATACACTGCAACCTTTGTATCCTATTGAGTATGCTCTGAATATCTGTATCCTATTGAGTATATAGAGTTTGATGCTAAAGGTCTTTTTGAAGAAGAGAATTTGCCTCTTGAACAAAAGGAGCAAAAACTCAAATCGATTATATATATGACCATAGAAAATATGAATTTAGTAAAGTCTGAGATTCATGATGTTTGAATGGTCAAGCATGAGAGGTTAGGATCCATGCTCCAAAAGAAAGAATTGACAAACAACATAAAAATTGGTATTAGGAAGGAGAATTTCCTCCCTTGTGGGTCTCACCTAATATTGCTACCTAGAGAAAATGATATGAACTTAAAGAGAAACATAAAAGGATGAGAGTTCATCTTGATCTTATAGATCACTTGCAAAGTTATAGTACCATTTATTATGTAGGATATCCAAGCTTGATTAACTTAACATATCAATTGTAGAAGTATTGAAAGTAATTAGTGCTTGGGAAGGCTAGGCAAAAAACTAGAAGTAAATTCACAAAGACAAGAACACATGGCAATAGTTAGCTCTTAGGCTAACTTGGGGTTTTATTAGCATATTAAAAAATTAGTGGATAAACTTAGAAGAGAAAAAGAAGTTATAATTACTAGGAGAACAAAAGCCTTTAGAGGCCCTAGCAGACGTTGTTGCAAACAAATTCTATGGAATTGTTCCCATAGATTCAAGCCATTATGTGGACATGTATTACCCCTAGCATTTGTGCAACATTACCCAAATTTTTAAATTCAAGTGGGTTGTGAATGAATTATTGTACAAACCAAAGATCATGATAATGTTACATATCTCATGCATTATCTAGATGTTATGCCAAGATAGATTCCTAACTTGGTTAGAGAAATATCTAAGAGAGATCAAAAAAATTATAGAAACAATGTCACTAGTTGCATTTCATAGTGAAATATTTAAAACTTTGTAGCAAGGATGTATGAAAAGAAAAGAAACTCAATAAACAGTTGGTCATTGTTGATGGTTTCTACAATCAGTTTACAAAAACATATGACTTTGGTTAGTTGTGATAAAAAGAAGAAGTATTGAAAGAAATTGCTTTCATCTTCGTCTACATGTTGTGGTGAACATTGTAGTTGTAAGAGGTGTAGAGTCTAATACAAGAAACAATGGATATATTTAAAAAAAACTTGCCCAACTAAGTGCCAAAAATATGGTAAATATTCTAGACCATGAAGACATTTGATTTTAAAAGAATATCTTCTCCAAGGTCCAAATCCAGGTGCTTTGTTTGCAATAAATATGGACATTGGACAAATAAATGTCGACATAAGTTGTCACATCCCCAGTAACCTCGGTGCCCTTTAGAGGCGATGGGAGACAACCCTTGAATCACCTGCTAACTTTTTTTCTTATTTTCCAAACAATCCAAAGGTTCTACAACTCTGCACCTGCATTGATCTTCAGTCCGCAATCCGCAATCAGAAGTCGGACTACAAATTACAACTCCGACAGAAATATCCTCTCTGAATTCTACAATCCGTAATCCTCCTTGCGGAAATTGGAATTTGGGATCCCCAATCGCACGTCACCGAAGAAATGCACCTCTGAGATCTACAGTGCGGAAATCAAAAATCGGAGCGCCCAATTACACATCGCCGAAAACCAAATCTTCGACTTCCAGAATCCGCAATCCCCGATGCGGAAATCAAAATGTCAATTTCACCACCTCGTCAAATTTCTCACCCGACTTCCACAATCCGCAACCCGTGTTGCGGAAGTCGGAAACCTCAATTTCTCAACTTCGACGAATTACCTTTCCGAATTCCGCAATCCACAATGTGGGACTCGGAAGTCGGAACTCCAACTTCGCCAACCTAGGAAAATTACCTCCTTGACTTCTGCAATCTGCAATCCGCATGCGAAACTCGGAAGTCAAAACCATCATTTCGCAACCCCGTAGAAAATTCCCTTTCGACTTCCGAAATCCGCATGCGGGTTCATAAAGTCGGAATCCCAACTACACAACTTCTCCAGCCCATAAATTCTTCATCTTAAGTTCATTTTAGGAAAATTCGGTACGGTTGGAAATCTCTTGGTGAGCACTACGCATATGTAGGGTATTCATCCACACCTGAAGATTCTGATCATTCCCTTATTCCACTACAAAATATGGCCTTAAACCCCATCTATGCCTCTTTACCACTCCGCAAGAAGCTCTGCTCCACTCTGCCATGTCCTCTCTCCTTCAACTAGTCCACGGGGATCATGATCACCACAGGGGGTGTCTATTCTTTCCCCCCAGTCATGACTGAAGTATTCTGCACCTCCTGGGCCTTACACTTAGTCCTATTCATCAAGAACCATTCAAATACTTATCCCTTTTCATCAAGGGACAATTCAAAGAGATTAGACTAATGGAAATGGAAATGTGCAGAAGCATACTCAATGAACAAAAAGGAATGAAACACTATCCACACACATAGAATGGGATACATCAACATATCTCTCCCAGGAATATTGATGAAATAACATGCAGAGACTTAGCCTTATTCCTCAATCATAAATATATATGAGTACCAACATAAGGATAAGAATGTAAATGTGCAAGAGTGGGGTAAATAACACACATAACATAAATTGGCCATATTAACACATAATGGAATGAAATAATGTCTTCACACATATCTATCATGCATCATTTAGCTTCCACCATTTAGTCAATAATGAAACATTACAGGACACAGAATAGCATGATTCAAAGCACAGAAAACACTTATCTTTTTCCTTGAATCTCCAAGCAAAACTGGCTATGGACTGCAACGTTCCAACCCAACCATAGATCTCTTCCCATCCTGTATTATTTCAGCACTCAAAGACCACCCCCTAGCTGGGGCTATGTATCCACTGTTACACCTGAAATCTTGCCATCATGAGACTCAGTGTAAACATCTCAACCTACCCTATCCACTTAGTCCTATATAAATGAAGCTCACTCCCATACCAAGGGGAGGAAGTCTGTAGTGTCTACATGCTGGTGAAACTACCTTAGGAGAGATCTTTATTCATCCATTGAGAGACTCACACTTCCTTGGGAGGCTTTGGCATTGGTTCGATTGGATGAGGATTGCTACGTCAAGTCTATGGTTGTAATCTTTCTATCATATGTACTTCTCTTTTCAATACAGTAATATAATTTCTTTCCACCAAAATCTCATTGTATTAATGATATCTTGTGTAGTTCGCCTACTTGACTGCTTACTTAGATCTATTATTGTATAGATGCGTTTTACTTGTTTTATTGTCTTGTTATCTTGACAGGTTTTGCAGCCTAGATCTGAAGATTGAAAAGGATTAGCGATCTGTAAGGTAAACGTATGTAGTTCCTTGATCCTTAATTAGATCTAGGAAAGTAACTTATATTATGTCCTATTTGTTCTAGACTCGCGTTGAGCTAGGGAGATCATGCCTCGAGTCCGCTCTTGGTAAATTGTCCATCAAACACCACTAAGGAGGGACTAGGAAATCTCACTCACAACCTTGGTTCATAGTCAATCAGGGTTATCTAGCACATAGCTAGCTTTTTCAAGCAAGTGGGGAGCAGGTAAGGGATTTATAAATCAATAAGCACATCCACAGAGCTATAAGAATAACCAAATGACCCCATACAATCTAGGCACCCCCATCACCTCCACTCTTAGCCTAAGTAAGGTCCCCTTCTCTGCTACACAGTCCCTAGGGAGCCCCTTCCCTTAGAACTGAACTGGGAAGGTATGGTTGGTCCTGACTGTTAGATCAAGGTAAATGAACCCTCTCTTACTCTACTATGCCGTCTAAACCCTCCTGGTTTCTTCCCACTGCGATCCACCCTCGGATCTTCCTTCACGTTGCGGTCGAATGGCTCTATCCCATAATAGGGTCTTTACTATCCAATCTGGTTCTCTCATGAACTTCCAGGCGTCTAAACCTCTTAGTTTCACTCCAAGGGTCGGGTCTGTGGATCCTTTATCGAATTCCACCTCCCACACAAGTTTTCTGTGCGATTTTGGATCTACATATCGCGGCCTCCCTCCAAATCATGATTTGGGTTCCTTTCCTCTCTCTGCTCGGTCTGATGGGTTTGCGTATGGGTTCAACCAATGCCTCCAAACTCCGGTTGCTAGTCCCTAATGCAATGGGGATCCGGGAATACAAACTACTAGGGTAGAGTGACGTGCGGACCAAGGAAAACATAGCTCCATACCTTGCCATCCAACCTTTGGGTTGCCCCCACTCCATCGACCTCATGAATCGTCCTCCTGCAATACTACCTTATAGCAGAAAATAAATGGCAACTAGGACAGGTCAAAGGGGGTTCTCATATGACATATGGTAGTCTAGGGTTCAATCCCACACCCCCTCACCTCTCCCTAGTGGATACATGGTCCCCCTCATTTAGTTGCATCCATAGTCAGCCCCTTAGTATTTTATTACATGATATTTACATCATTTTACAATTTCCATGGCTTAACAACACATGGATCACACAATGTCAAATACTAGGCTAAGCATTCACTAGTGGGGCCTTGGCCTTGAGCTCCACGCTAGGAATCATACATCACATTTGTACAATGTTTACATAAAAGCCAATATGTCCTAAGGGTCAAAATAGGGACATTACAAAAGCGGCCAGAAATATGAAGATTGTTAATAGTTTTAGATGACAACTTAATCCAATAAAATGGGATGCATGTTGTGATGACCAACAATATTTTATTGTTTCTTACACCTTTGATTCAACCCTGAGTTTGATCAATCTACTATAGACATCCATCAATTTTCTTTTCAATATTATTTTGACAATTCTCCCCTATCAAACCTCTCTTATGATGATGAATATTGTGCACAAAATTTTTATACTTATGATAGAGTTGTTATCATCGTTGGACTCAAGGTGGATAACTATGGGCAATATTTCTTAGATGCACAAATAAACATTGGATCAATGATATCTTGGGTAAAGTCTAAAGCAATCCTTGACTATCTTTGGCACCCTACATAAGTCAGAGTAAGAGTTATGAATGGACAAATTATGTACATAAAAAGGAATGCACCAAATTTCCCCATCCTAATAAATGGTCTTACTACTAAATTTACACTCTTTCATTATGATGTTGGATGTGATATGTTGTTAGGTCAGGATTTTGTTAATGTTCATCTTCCATTCACAATAGATCAACATCACATAAAAATGCAATCTGATGGTATTCATGTCACTATTTTGGGAAAAAGTGATCTTGAAATCAAAATTGAAGAAACTTGGCCACTGAAAAAAAAGGAACCCTTCATAACCAAGTTTAAGAAGATAAAGAAGATTATGAAACATGCAAAGTTTCACAAAAGAGACAAGCTTGTAGCTATTTTAGAGAAAATAACGGATTGCACATATAATCGTCCTCGAGCATTTTGGAGTTGGGAGCAATACTTTGTGCACCTACCTTACAAAGAAAACTATGTAGGTTCTTCACAAAAGAAAACTATGTAGGTTCTTCACAAAAGAAAACTACTAACTAGATGTCTCCATTAGAGCTTGCATATTGTAAATAAGAGACTATGAAGCTTCTTTTTTTTAAAAACTCATTGAGCCTAACCCCATCGTTTGAGCTTGCATATTGTAAATAAGAGACTATGAAGCTTCTTTTTTTTTAAAACTCATTGAGCCTAACCCCATCGTTGGAGGAAATCATATGTTTATTTTTATTTTACAAATCACTTGTTGATGGATTTAACCTAACATAATGCGCCAGGGTGTTACAATGTAAAACACATAGACTCGTGTCCGATAATTATTAATAAATATAGGTTTTATATTTAAAAAAATAAAACTAAATGATGCATTAAATGGATATAATCGCACATGTGCACCATCATACATGACACACTATTGCTCTAAATACATATTGCACCAAAGCAAGCTAAACAATTGATAATACAATACAAGTATTTAATTTAATAAAATTATAAAACTATATGGGGCGTTTATGTCCTAGAATCATACTGATCCGTAGGTATATACAGTGCACCATCAGGTTCGATTGTTAAAAATAAAAATAAAATATAAATATATATATATATATATATATATATATATATATATATATTTTTATTTTTATTTTTAACAATCGAACCTTATATATATATATTGTTTTTTAAATTTCTACAAACATCTTGATGTGTTTCGGTGCCATAATTGCACATAAGTATTTAGTCAATTCACACATCAAGCTAAGTCTTTTAAATTGATTCCACGGTGAGCTTTAGTAATAGGAACACACGGGTGCGCCATACAGTCTAGCACACAGGGATTGGATAAAATAAAACAAAATAAATTGCCAAATAGTAATTTCTTTTTTATTTTGATTGTAGTGCCTAAGACAATAGAAGCATTGATGCATAACATCATTGTATGACTACCTTGTTATGGACACTACTTAGTTGTCAGATCCCTCTCGCCTTTCAGTTTGCCAATGGATTTGGAACATTTTTTAATTATGGAAAATGGCTCCATAACTTCATTCTTTTTCTACATGTAAACAATGCCTCATCAATGGGTAAAATAGCAAGTAAAGTGTTTGTTACCTCCTTATGTACATTTTTTACATTTAAAATTTAAAATTTACCTTTAATTTGTTTTTTCATCATTTTTTAATTTAGTGTCGTATGTTTAAGCCATTAAGCTCGCACTACAACGTGTGGTGTACCTTGTGAAAATGCAGGGCACACCACAACTGGTGCACTGTGTTTAATAACAGAGCACATCGTTCCCATTGCATTCATGTTTTAACAGTGCACTAGTAAGCGGGGATTTTAAAAACATCACATGTTTATCCATTGCATTTATAATATACAGAAACATTGTTAATTATGATTACTACTATTATAATTGCACTAGTAAAACGTAGATATATGACGTACACAAATGGTTCTGTGGTGTATTGTATAATAGATCTACACCAAATACAATGCATATTGTCATCATAAATGCATTGTTTGCAGTCTTGCTCGTGGGGACAAATATATTGATGCACTTTGAGATGTATGAAGGCATCGGTGATTGTGTGTTTGTCTGTATTAAGACCATTGCTGATATTCAGAAATCGACACAATTTTTGAGCTAATTAGTGCAGTTCGGAGTGTATAGACCCTCCATATGTAGTGCATCAGTTTATTTCAGGTGCACCATTGTTCTCGATGCGTATGTCTTGGCACATTACTTATTGATAATAGTGCATTCTATTTTTTTAGATGCACCATTATTATTGGTGCACATAAAAAGTTGAGCATCGATAATTTTATTAAAACCTAAATTGGATTGATGATATTGTATGTTTTTAGGACACACTCGTTATAGTGCACTATATGTTGTTTTTCACTGTTAATGGTGTGTTCTATTTTTAAAAGTGCACCTATAGTGTTGAATAAAAAAAAATCCAATTTTCAATAAATAAAAATAGTCATTTCATTAAAATGTGTGTGTGTGTGTGTGTGTGAGAGAGAGAGAGAGAGAGAGAGAGAGAGAGAGACTGTGAGAGAGAGAGAGAGAGAGAGAGAGAATCATAAACAAAGATGACAATAGGAGAAACAACAACAGCAAGTCAACCCATACAAATTTTTATGTAAGTGGGAGGCCCAAAAGAAGGAGAGGGATGTGTACCCTCTCCTTCTCTTGTAATTTGTTGCAATATTTTTTAAATTGTCTAATTATTGTTACCTATTATTTTGTAGATATTATGTATGTTGGGGAGGTGCCTCCCCAATAGGAAGAGGAGATCGAAGAGGTAGATGAGCTATCTTAGATATAGAGGTTTTGTCTCCAACACAAGCCATATCATAGATTATGCCAAGAGATGGCAAATTAGTTATGTGCAGTGAGGCCAGATATGGAATGCACCTTGTATGAGCTACCCAAATCATATAGGACCCAGAGCTTGCTAGTATATGGGAAAACCTTCCATGTGATATGATGATATTGATGTGTCACTTTGTCGATGAATTCATACAACATGAGAGAAGGAAGGGTTGCCATCATCATCAACCTTCTTCTTCTTATTTAACTATTGAGGATGGTGATCCTCCACCTCCTCCACCTTGTCCTCCTCCTCTATTACACTAGTTGACTGACCACCCTCTCTTCCTCCACAGGCTAATCAACCACCCTATATTCCCCACCAAGCCTGCCGACCACCATCTCCTCCTCCACTAGCCAACCAACCATCATCTCCTCCTCGACAAGTCAATAGACTACCCTCTCCTTCTCACCTACCCAACTAACCATCATCTCCTCCCCCACTATCCAACCAAACACTATCTCTTCATCTAATAACCAACCCACTAGTTGCAACATCCACTACACTCATTGTTACTATAGACAAGATGGTTGCATTGAGTGATATAGTTTTTGGTACAAGCTCCTTCATTCTACATTTTTATTTAGCATATATACTAATGCCTCTTGTTCTAGTGGCAAAAGTATCGATCATTCCTCTATCTCCAGTGGTGGACCAACTAACTTATAGCAGTCATTGATCACATGTATATATTTGATTGTTGAGATATATTTTTTACATATATATTTGAATTTTATATTTGACATGAGAAGTGTAATTGAAATATACATATATATTATGCATTTTCATATCATTTTAATGTTGATGTTGTTTTATTTATAAAATATATTGTGTGTACTAGGGTTGGTAGGTCCGGGTGGTGAGGTGGGGTGCTCTTCAAGGATAATTTTAGGGGCGAAATTTAGCCCATGGGCTAGTTTTCCATGTTTTTTTCCAAAAAAAGATTTGCCAATTTGCATTTTTTGAAGCCCCGTTTCGCCCAATTTTGATGGGGTAAATTTTTTTCACTCTAAAAATCGCCAAATTATTATATAAACTATATAAAATCTTTAGAAATTGAAATAATTTTAGCAAAATATCGCCAAATATTTTATAGTTGACATTTTAAGAATTGGTAGGATTCGCCAAGGTTTATACACTTTTAAATAAGTATGGGTCCTTAAAATTATCCCTGGTGCTCTTTGATCCTGGAGGAAAAATAGAATATACATATGCATGGGGATTGGGTGTGCATACAAATAATCAAGCCAAGGCCATGGTGCTCTAGCAAAGTTTTAAACAAGCTCAAACTCAAAAAATAAGACATCTAATAGTGGTTGGAGGCTCAATGACCATAATTCGTCACTTGGCCCTTAAATTGATTCCAAATGAAGGACTTCTTTATTGGATATTATGGTGAATACAACAGTTGGTCTCTGAATTTGAAAAGGTGCAAGTTTTCCATTTTTATGTGCTTCAAACAAGTGATTTGATCACCAAGCTAAGTGTGCATGCAATCTCGAGCAGGGAACACTAGAGCTAAATGGGGGGGAGATATGTTATTCCACCATCTCGTAGCCATGCCTTTAAGAAATTTTGGATATGATCCCCTAAGCGCAAGTCTCAAAAATGTTTAATTATCCATGGATTACTAGTTTGTATCCATGTGGCGGTTTTACTTCAGTAAGTGGTAGGATAACATCATGCAAGGACTTGCATTTAAGTTTGTAATATTCGATGGATTGAGTGAGTTAACTATGATAAGTCTAATGGGTTGTTCTACGTGTGAAAACAGTTGGGAATTGATGGATGCAATGCCTATTATGTCCCTCATAATAGAGTTGATTAATGGAAAGCAGGTATTGGGGGAATACATAATTTATTGGTTTTATTCATAGGTTAGTCTCATTAATAGTGAAGTGGACACTCAAGTTGAAACATGGTTGAGGAAGAATTATTCAACTGGGTAAAAAACTATTGGCAATCTCTTGCAAATTGAGGATCTTGAGGGGAATTGGAGAAGGAAGGTTAGTCTAGACATTCCCTTTGGCTGTCTAACTCGTCTTCCAGGCAACTCAGGATGTTTGGATTCCATTGTTAACTGGCGACTAAGGAGACAATTCACTGTTGGATATCCATTTCCATGGGTTGAGGATAACGAGCATGATATTATTTGTTTGAATTTAGAGGATGATAAGTTTGGAAGGGAAATATGCGTCATTACTACAACATCTTATTGGGGGTGTGAAAGTTCTCAAGAGTCATAGTCTCACTAGAGGTGGCTATTTGAAGCGGCGAAGCTCAACATGGGAAGTTTACCTAAGGACACATGCGGACATCTTGATATCAATGAAAAATCTCTCTCCATTTTGAAGGTATGCATTCTAGCTATAAAAAATTTCCATTTGTCTGATATCCTGAATAGAGGAGTCGTAGTTTTTTCATCGTCAAATTGGCCCACATTTCAAGTAGAAGAAGCTATTATTTTAGAATTTAGAATTTTCGTAGCTCAACAACTCTCCTACTTCAGACTGTTAGATAGAAAATAAGGGTTCTGATATCTGGGAATTGGAGGTAGGGTTAGGTGGAATTGACCCATGATGGAAAACCCTAATGAGGAAAGGGACCTCATTGTCAGGAGAATTGATCATTTGAATGATGAAGTGCTAGAAATAGTGACTCAAGTTGTGCATAAAATGGAGGATCATAGTAGAAACTTGGAGACTATATTTGTTAGAACTCATCAATCTCTCAAATACAATTTGAGATGATGAGTGTGTAGTTGAACAAATTGAAAACTAAGCTCATTATGGCATAAATTGATATTGAATACCTAAAAGGAAAAAAGGCTGAGCACGAGGAGCAACTTCAGGCATTACAACAAAAGGCAAAGTATTCGAAATTGGGTGAATTTCTAGTATTTGAAGATGAACTAAATGTTTCAGCTTCTAAGGACACGGGTGGCTCAACTGGTGGTGATCAAAAAATGGTGGGAAATGAAAATGTGGTGGACCAGACATGCATTGAAATACATAGTACATCAAACACACCTACAACTGTAGGGAAGATGGCAGAAGGCATGTAGTGGCCAGGAAATATTTTCGTTAAAATTTTTGTAATGTGATTTTTATGTATATTTCTTGTTGGACAGTTATGTAGGATATACTTAAGCAAATTAGACATTAATGATAGAAGGACAATAATTCTTAACTAGTGTGAAACTAGAATTTTGGGTTTTGTAAAGATTTTTGTAGAACTTCTCTATTGAAACATATTGTTGTATATATAGGTTGACCGGTCAGGCCGCAACATTTTTTTGATTTAATAAAAAAGTAATTGTTCTCATTAAAAAGTAATGATCTCTCCACTTTTAGATTAAATTTGAGTTTGATATTAATGTTCATGCATATTGTGTCTTTTCATATCACATTGATGTTGATGTTTTTTATAAAATATATTTTATATATTAATTATTTATCTATTTCAAAACAAATTTGAGATATATCGACGGTTTAAACTAGAGATGTCATATAATGTTTAATTGTCGTGATTATTCAAGTTTATACTCATACTCTTTGTTATTTCAACCACTGAAGTTTACTTGATTGTAAAAATAATGTATGATAAGCTACTACCATTACAAAAAGTTTATATCCATCTTCTATATTGATGTTAATGAAATACTTTTTTAATTTCAATCCCTTCCTTAATTAATTTAGTGAAAATATGTTAAAAATTGTATTAAATGTTTTATTTCATCAAAACAAATTATAATATTTTGTTTTTTCAAAATGTTTTGCAAGAAAAGTTTTATACATACTAAGTTCATTGTAAATACTTCCAAATTAAATGACAAACTTTATAGCCGATGGAATGCACTTTGTTGAGATAATTTATTTTCCATTCCATACTCTTATATATCAAACCTTTGGATAAAATGGAAAGGGTGTTCTTCAACTAAATTATATTATTTTCAATCAACTTTTCTATACAATCACAAAATACTTACCATTTTAAACCAACTAAAATGGTTTAAAAAATCATAAAAAATATTTTTAGCTATAACTTTACAAACAATTATTTGTAATATTTAATGAAATATTTAGATGAAATATAGTAATGTTTAGTATTAATGATAAATGTTTTTCTTTTATAAATATTACAACATTTTCTTGAAATATGTATGTAAAATCTTCAAAAACTCTTGAACTTACAGGTAAATTGTAGTTAGAATACTTTAAATCAATTATAATTTATATGACAATAAAACACATTTATTAATGAAATATGAGTATAGGTTATGGGAACAACATCTATATTAAAATTCTGTCATCTCTGAACGCGCTATACCCTCCCAGACGGTGGTGAACCGGTTCCAAATTAAGGCTGACCCCGGCTCGAGGTTTGTACCCGGCCCGCTCGATCGACGATGCTCACTGGGGGATCTCGGTTAGTTCCTCGGATATTAAAAAAAAAAAAAAAAAAAACATCTATATTAAATTGAGTTCATTTATATATCTATTTATTTGGTATCTAAGTTAGTTGGAATTATAGTGATAGATAGTTAAATGGATAAAACTAATATTTATTTTCCAATGTGAGATTATCATATTTAACCTTTACGTGTTATTTAAAAAATCTTAACATGAAACTTAACATATATAGATAAAACTTGATATTTTTTGAATTAAATTATATTTTTTAAATTATTCTTAAATATTTTTATTATTTCAAAATTAAAATTATTATTATAGTTAAATCTAGCAAAATTTGTATTCCTCCAGTTTTTTTTATATAGAGATAACGACACACATATTAAATCATGAAAACAATTTTAATTCATTAATTTGAGTAATTTTTTATATCAATTTGTATGATTAAATATTCTATTAAATCACTATAATATTTCTAAAATTTTATATTAAATATGCAATGAGATAAAAAAGCCTTCGTAACTAAAACTACTTAAGCACTTAATTTTTCTTTTTCTCAACATGTGATATTACTTCTATATCATAAGGTTATCAAAATGAAAGGAGGATCTTCATCATTACTATTTATTATTAAGATCTTTCAAAATAATTTAATGTATTTTCAAGATGATGTTTGATTATTGTTGTTAACTTTTCATTTCCAACATTATAAAATAAATAAATAAACATAATTATAGATAACAAAAATAAAATGACATCCTCAGATGTAGGTGTTATGAGTCTGAGGCCAGAGCACGTGTCAATTGAAAGAAGACACATGATGAGGAACGAGGCTAAATGAGGAAAGGTGTCAACTGTACGCGAACTAGTGGTGGTGTTATGATGCATATAGGCAATTGGGAAGGGAGTACGGTGAGAGTTATGAGGAGTTATGGGAAGGTCCAGAAGCGAATGGAGTGCAAGTGAAGTGCTTGGCCAATGTTTCATCCGATAGGTGGGAGATCTTCCATGGGTATGGGAAAGTTCTCTGTGACATGGAAACTCTGCTATGAAATCATCAAATTTAATGGCAATAATGAAACATGGGAAAACAAGCTTTATATGGGAAATCTCGAGAGGTTTATGTGGACTCAATTGTGTGTGGAGGCAATTCAGGAGGAGGAAGGGGTTTTGATACCTGGAAACTCTATTCGCGAGAGGTTGGTGATGATGGAGTTGAGCGAGGATGGTAAGGGGAGCGGGTCTACTAGTTCGAGGCATGCAAATAGAGAGAAGCTACGAGCTTTTTAAGCATCATGTCTATACAAGGTGACAATTACGCAATCGATTCGGGATTAAATTGAGGGGGTAGAATAGGATCTATGGGCAAAGATGGAGGAGGAAAAATCCATCAATGAATTCTTGGTGCTGGAGGATTGGGTCCAAGATCCTGGAATGACTTGTGCTCAACATGCATTATATGAGAGGTCAATGACTATGTTCTGGATAATGAAGGGGCTCCTAGCCTGAGTTCTTCTAGAATGTGAGGAGAAAAGAAAGGGTGATGAAGTGCCAATGCACTTATAGAAGGAACACCATGCCGATACATGCCTTATGGATAAAAAGATTGACCTGATTGCCAAGAGATTAAGCATTCCATTCGTACCATGGAAAGTTGATGAGGATGGCTCGACAGTCGCGGCGTCACAACCTAGAACGGTTGGCCATCTACTGATAGCCATGTTCCTTGAAATTGCTTTGGTCTTTGTTCATGGTTATCTACTGTGCTATATTTCCAAACCATTCGAGTAGAAGGGATTGTGTTATTACAGTCGTCAGTTATAGTAGTCTGTATGGTCCTTATGTTTAATAGTTGGTCGTTAGTTATAGTAGTGGGTCTATTTCTTCTGTTTAATAATTGGATAGAGACAGTAAAATCCACGTTTTCCCCTATGAGGGAGGGGTATTTTTGGAAATTTTGAACTAGTGATGTAGTAATTCCATGTCTGTTTGGGGTGTTCAAAGTGAAAGATGGGGATCTGTTGTGATAGAAGCAAAATTTAATTCTCCTATTGTTATATAATATAAAGTTTTCTTACTTACAAAAAAAATTAAAAAAATAAAAGGACATATCCATAGTATAAATGTTGAAGTAAAACATGTACATATCACTCTATGTTTTCATCACCCTTATTATCTTCCTCTCTTGGCATCATAACATTGTTGTTCTAAAAAAAGTGTTTTGATATAGGGTCCTATCTTAATACAAACCACTAATTTGTTCTAAAAAAAGTGTTTTGATATAGGGTCCTATCTTAATACAAACCACTAATCCTTATCCAACACATCCGGGTTGAAAAACACTTGGTCACAAAGCTTTGGGAAAACATAATGTTATTTATTGTCATCCCACATCCTTTACAATACTCCCATTTTGACCCTTCAAATGTATTGGCTTGTAATGTAAATATTATATATACGTGATGTATGATTCCCAGTGTGGAGCTCAAGGCCAAGGCCCCGCTAGTGAATGATTAGCCTAGTATTTCAATTTGTGCTATCCATGTGCTAGTAAGCCATGGAAATTGTAAAAACATGTAGATGATTATAATGCAAATAAAAATACCAAGGGGTTGTCTATGGATGCAACTAAATGAGGGGGCTATATGTATCCACTAGGGAGAGGTGAGGGGGTTGTGGGATTGAACCCTAGGCTTCCATATGTCACCTTGAGAACCCCCTTTTGACTGTTCTAGTTGTCATTTAATTCTGTTGTAAGGAAGTAGTTGAGGAAAAATCGTTCATGAGGTTGATGGAGGATGGGAAGCCCTGAAATTCATAAGGTGGGGTATGGGATCAGTTTGCTTGACCCATAAGTCACCCTACCTCATGGGGGGACGTTTTCCATGATCCGCAGGCCATTGTGGAAGGATCATGAGTTTTGGATGAAGGATGCAGGTCCAGCAGTGAAAAAACCAGAAATTGCGACTTGGAGAGAAGTCACGTTTTGGAGTGCGAAGATCGTTCAGAAAATTCATGTGGGAAGTGAAATCCGATAGGGGGATCCATAGATATGAACCGTGGTCAAATATGAGAGTGGGAGACTCCCATAAATCCATGAGAAAACCCAAATCTGATAGCCTGAAATCTAGTCATGGGATAGAGCTATTCGGTCACAACTATGCCCAGAACTTCATGGGGGAACCCGGTTGCGAAAACCCGAAAGGGAAGAGCGGGACAAAGCCATT
Organism: Larix kaempferi; assembly: GCA_027924585.1. Classification (NCBI taxonomy): domain Eukaryota; kingdom Viridiplantae; phylum Streptophyta; class Pinopsida; order Pinales; family Pinaceae; genus Larix; species Larix kaempferi. Next base: position 14,547,361 of record BSBM01000099.1, read on the forward strand.
CAACCGCAATTGTGCCCAGAACTTCATAGGGGAACCCGATTTTGGAATCCCGAAAGGGAAGTGCGGGACAGAGCCTTTCGGCCACAACGCTGAGTAAGATCCAAGAGCGGATCGCAATGGGAGAGAGACTGGGGGGGTTAGACTTCATGATAGATCCAGTGAGGGCTCATTCATCCTTGGTTTAGAAGTAGGGACCAACCATACCTTCCTAGGTTAGCGATGAGGGAAGGGGCGCCCGAGGGACTATGTAGCAGAGAAGGGGACCTTACTTAGGCTGAGAGTGGAGGTCATGGGGGTGCCTGGACTGTCTGAATCCAATTGGATATTCCTGTAGCTCTACGTTGAGCTCATTGACTTAAAAACCTCCTTCTATGTCTCCCCACTTGCTTGACAGAGCCAACTGTGTGTTGGATGACCCTGAATGACTGTGCCTAAGGCTGTGAGTGAGCATGCTAGTTCCTCCTTAGTGGATACATAGCCCCATCTCAGAGGTAGTATCTGAGTGCTGAAAGAATACAGGTTGGGCAGAGACCTACAAGAAGCAGGGGGTGTACACTCCTTTCCCTATTATAGATAAGCCATGGGAGTCGGTCTCCAATATTATATGTTAGGTCTGAACTCAACCAAGCATGCCATTGATTATGTATTTGTGTTTGTTGATAGGTCTTTGAGATGGCCAGTTTGGCACCTTGGAAGAAGAGTGTCATGGTGAAAGCCATTATTAAGCTCGTCTTCGAGCACGCTTGAATTCATTTAAGCTACCATGAACCAATTGCTTAGATAGGAACAATATGTTCCCCAATGCTTTTTGGTATAGTCTGTGGTCAATGATGGACACCAAGATGACTAAATTGACTGCTTTCCACCCCCAAACCAATGGATAGATAGAGATAGTCAATAAGATGATTATGCATAACCTCGAGATGTACAACTCCAAGCATACATGTACATGGGACAAAATCCTTCTTTATGTTCAACATAACTACAACAAACTCTTCATAGTTCTAGTGGCCACAACCCTTTTCAAGCGTGCCTAAGTTTCCAACCACTGGCTCCAATTGATATAGCTTTACCTATTGCATTTACATGGGAGGATTCCTACCATGCTTAGGCCGAGGTAGACAAATCAATTGATTTTTTCAAATGAATCCAACACATTAACCAACAAGATCATGTTATATTTCTAAAATCCAATGCTGAGTACAAGGAACACCATGATCAACATTAGGTTCCACACAAGCTTCAGGCCGGTGATAAGGTATGACTGCACTTGCAGAAAGAGCAATTCAAAAGCCTCCAAAAAAAACTTAGACCACTCTAACATGACATTGACATTGTTTCCAAAGCTTTGGGTGAGAATTCCACCTTTCCTTTGCTTATGGGTATTTAACGCGAAATTATTTTGACCATATTTCTATATTGTTCCACTTGCTACAACTATTTTCATTTTGTTCTCGACATAATTCAGATCAAAAGTCATATCACTAGCTATAATTCAGATCAAAAGTCATATCACTAGCTATTGGGCCAAAATCTTCAAAAAAAAAATGTTTCACAACAATAATTCAAATAATTGAAATATAAATTCACTTTTGAATCTTCACTTAGGCACCTTATAGTCAATAAGAGTGCGTGGGTTTGGAGAATGACTCAATTTCTATTAATATCCATAATAAATCACAAAAATCCCCATCAACAACTTTGAGGTTACACTTGATTTCAAGAAGGGATTTGAACGTTAAAGTTTACTAAGTATACTCTACCCCTCTAGATTTGAACCTACTTTTAAATCTACTCAAACTAAATAATAATAACAAGAGCCACGTGGTGGTAATGTCCTCGACAGTGCTACCAATGTTTTTTGAAGCTAGTTTCTAGTAGAGTTTTTTGGCAAAAGTTTCTAGCACATCCAACGAGCAAGTTTAACTATCTGCATTAACTTTTTAGTGGAGAATAATAAATATGTCCCATACTTTTGTAAATACTTTCATTACCGTTTAGTAAAATATTATTAATTATCCATAAAGGATATCTGGTCTTAAACATTTGTAAAGATGTATAATATAAATTTAATTAACAACATAGCAAGTCTTATTAGCAGCCTTAATGGTACAGTTACCCAATAACAAAAACAGTAACCCAACAGATTTGGGTTTCAGATTGAATGTTTTTTTGTAAACTGGGATTATTTCCTGCATAGAGATTAACCTTAGGTTCTCATGCACTATCAGCATATCAAAAAAACCTTAATCTCAACAAATTTATTCATATTGTTTTCATTGCCATATTACCAAGCCTAATAAATTAGCTTGATAGGACAAACAAAATGTATAAACAAAATCAACATATTTTTTTATTAAAAAAATTAAATAAACCACCCTAAGACAATCTGGAGCTTTGAGGTTATGCCTCTTCCAACATCAACATCTGCTGGGCCGCTGCGTGTTTGATACTCATTTTTTCTTTTCAAATCATAGGCTGAAAATAACTCTTTGTTTTCTTTCTCGAGTTCATTCCACAATGCAAATACAAAATAATAATTGTAAGTACAACCAATTACATGAATAACAATGAATGAATATGATTGAATTCAATTGCTACTAAGTAGTTTGAAGTGGTTACCTATGATGGTTATTAGTGGTTCAATATTGGTGTGCTTTGAAAGAGCCTCCACACATCGTTGATCTAGATTGAACACAAGGCATCTCTCTGGATTAAGCATCACTAAACTATTGAATAGAAAACCCTAAACTATTGAATGGCAAACTCTAATATACTAAGAATAAATAGAGGACTGATTAGCACTTTTAAGGGTAGAAATTAAGAATATATTGTCCTTCAAATATGGATGTTCATGCTATATAAAACTCTCCTCTATGGGTCATGTGGGATCAATTGAAGTCTATTCAGACAATAGTTCATTCAATTGGAGGCGATCAGTGCTAGAAATAATGCAATTGACAATATTTCCATGCAGACGAAGCACCATCTTCAAATCAAAATCTTGTACTCAATTTTTACAATGATTTTTTATCTCATTGAGAAGTTGTACAGATCACTATGGCTAAACACAAGTTTACAAGTTATACGAAGGATAACATTAAATAAGATTAAGAATTCAACAAAGCTTGAGGCATGGGCAAGAAACAACCAAGACTAAGCATGTTCAACACACTCAAATTTTGAAACGATTGTCAAGCTCTTGCGAATGTTATAATATCCGCCACTAATGTCTACAATAATATATATATTGAATTATTAATCTTATAAATTTGTTTGGGATGGGTCGAGCTCTTTCCAATGTTAAAATTATGAAACAAATCTATCCACCATGGCTCCCTACAATAATGTATTGCACGGTTAAAAAAGATTAATACATCAACATCAACAATAGAAATGAAATGCATTGAAATATGATAATAAATTGTTGCACTAATTTTTTTTTTCAATGATAATAAATTGTTGCACTAATTTTTTTTCAATGATAATAAATTGTTGCACTAATTTTTTTTTTCAATGATAATAAATTGTTGCACTAATTTTTTTTCAATGATAATAAATTGTTGCACTAAATTTTTTTAAAAAAGAAACGAAGACATTCACCCTGAAGTTTAAAAAAAAGAGAGAATCCATTAATAAAAAAGGAAAGAAGACGTTTCCCCGTCAAAGTTTAAAAAGAATAAGAAATAAATAAATAAATAAAAGGTATAATTATATGCCGCAGCCGAGCATGTTCAATTTGAAATCTAAGGTGACCTCCAGGATCCATTCCACCGTGAGTGGGCGTCCTGAGCAATACGAACCAGTGCTATTAAATTTAAATAATAGAAGCATACATTCTTTAAAAAATATTCTCACAGGCTTAAAGAAATCACAAATTCTTATTAATTTTTATTTTTATTTTTAATATCATATGATTTACAATGCCTTCCATTCATACATCATGAATACCATAAACCATCTTGGTGTTGGAGCTAAAAACCAGTGCTATTAAATTTAAATAATAGAAGCATGCATTCTTTAAAAAATAATCTCACAAGCTTAAAGAAATCACAAATTCTTATTAATTAGTTTTTTTTTAAATATCATATGATTTACAATGCCTTCCATTCATACATCATGAATACCAGAAACCATCTTGGTGTTGGAGCTAAAAACTAGTGCTATTAAATTTAAATAACATAAGCATACATTATTTGGACTTAAAAAAATTCCAAATTTGTATTAATTAATCTTGATTTACAATGCCTTTCATTCATACATCATGAATACTAGAAGCCATCTTGGTGTTGGGGCTATATACTATTAACAGGAATATCAAATATACCGACAACAAAAACACATAGCAATCTATGAGATTCGGATTTGCATGTAACACCATCTCATCACCTGGCTGGGAGGAAGCTTGTCGGATCTGGCCTTCGAAGACGAGTATCTACAAGTAACACCATACTAATAAAAATGATACATTACATTGCACAGAAGAGATCCCTTTATTCCCTCGCACAATATATTATCCAAAATTAGAATGTATGATATATATCAGAAATATATATACTATTAAAATAATGCCAGAATATCATAGTTGATCCCGTGCCATACTACATCAATATCAAGAGAAGAAATGTGAAATTCTTTTTATAGAAATCCAAAATAAATTGTGAAATTGTATTGATCTAGCAGGTGCGTGCAAGCCAGATTCAATCTCTACCATCAACAATGATGCAGATATTACGTATTCACCGAGAACCACCTTCCTTTATTTAGAATCCCCTGCCTGCACTGAAAAACGTAAAATACTCTTTTAACAAAGATACAATACTCTTTTAACAAAGCCTTATACAAAATTCTTTAATGCCGAGCTAGACAAAATATTTACATTACTGAACTAAGAAAGTACAATACTCTTTAGACAAAGATATATAAAATTATTTGATGCTAAAGCCATACACAATATTTATAGCACTAAACTGAGAAAATAAAATACAAATTTGCGTAGTAATCTTGCAACTATTGGAAATCAAGCTTGCTTGCAGTGGAAGAACCATGGCAACTTTACAAGCTAACTCGTGCTATAGTTCAACTTGGAGAGTTAGGAGAATTTGATCGGTTTGTCTGTAGGTGTCCCCAATGTCTTTTGCATGGAAGCCACATGAGGACGAGGAATCTGCATAGAAGTAGCGGGATCCATGGCTTTCCCAACCAACAGTCCATGAGACACATAATGTTGGTTGGGTAAACAATAATAAGAGAAAGAAATAGCACCAGTAGGAATAATAGTAACCCGATCATCCTACATCTCATCCCTGGGGACTATATTGATCATAAAATCGAATATATCATCCCTATCTATAGCCGCAGCTATATTGTTTTTCTATAGGGTCCGTCTCTTGGTTTCTTCAATGTGATTCTAGGCCCTGAGCGTGAGTTCATTGATGAAAGTCTCGCACACCTTGGCAAAAAATACGGGATCCTATGTAGATATCATCCTAAGACCCTCATATTCCTTCATTATTTTCTTGATCTGCTGTAATGTCCCTTGTTAGGAATTTTATTAAAATGGCAATTTTTCATTTTTTCCCTAGTTAGACCTTTGACTAGTTTTGAGCTCTAGGTCCCTAAATTGCTCCAATTGCTCCCAAATATTCTGAGAAGGTATATGGACGATGTTAGAACATAAATATGTGTTTCAGGGATGCTTTTGAACCTTTAAAATACTTCTGCAAATCCTCTTTCAATTCTGGCCAATGTAGGGAATTTTACTAGTAATTTCCCTTTGACTAGTATTGGTCTCTAGGTCTCAAATTGCCTCCAAATGCCTTCAAATATTCAAGGAAGGTGTATGAATGATATTAGGAATTGAATATGATGTTCAGGGATGATATATGGCCACCAAAAGACCTCTGCAAACTCTCTTAAGATTATGGACCAAGTATGCAATTTTACTAGTAATTTGGGGTTCAAATCCCCCTAGGATAAGTACTGAAAATGGATTCCCAAATGCCTCCAAACCCACTCAAATTTATGAACAGAGGTAGGGAATGTATTAAGGATGTTATTAAGGTTTCATGTGTACCATTAATTGATTATTATATCTGTTCCAACCCTCTCCCATTCAGCTGCAAAAATCACCCATTCGACCCTTGGGGAAATAACACTATTTCTTCTCCCAATGCAATTAAACTGAGTAAAAATACTTCAAATGCTCAAGTACAGTACATGAAACTTGTAAATACATCCATGGCAGTCTATTAATCACAAATGTATTAGATAATCATCCATTCATTCGAAATCATCAGCATTACATTGGTTCACAACAAGGTAGTGGGGAAATGGCACTGTGCTTTCATTAAAAATGAGATTTACACATTTCTACTTGGAATTTCGACCTGAAACTTTTTGGAGATGAATAAAAGAGTATTTAATTCATATTAAAAAATAAATGGGGCATTAGAAGCTCCCCCAAAGAGTAAAATATCTCACCAAAAATGCCCTCCCTCAAGGATCAAGAATATGCCATCAAAATTGGAAATGGTTGAAGGAGTGAGCTGCAATAGAGGAAACCATGAGCTGCCCTGTAGCTTACACCTACAAATAAAGACTCCATTAAAGCTCCAAATGAAAGGTATGAATGGCCTTTCCAATTACCAATTTGGATGGGAATCTTTCACCCTTGAAATTGGCTAAGGCAAGAAACTAGTCATCCACTAGCTCTTCCTCTTCACAAATGCAATTGCAAATTCTACAAATGATCAAAAGCTGGTTTCATTCTTTGTTATTGACATTTATAAAGTTCTAATGTCCTCCATGGGTCGAATTCATTCCAAGAGGCTCATTCCAACTCAAGTTGGGAAGAGATTCCAAAGGACGCCACTTGTACAACAATTCCTAGTCTCCCACTTCCACCAAATCACATGTGGAAGCATCTTAGTTGCCCTAACACCCTTGAGTGCCCTCTTGGAGTCTATTTTTAGCCCTGACATGTCATATATGTCATATGTCAGCTTTCAGGTCTGATTTGTGTCATAGGTGTCATAGAATCTTCATCATTGTTGTCATAGAGCTAGGGAATCTAGCCCAAGTGTCTCACTAGCTCCAAATTGCCTCTTCCTCTTCCATGGGAGTTAATCTTCCTCTATATTTCGACCTTGGATGAGTCATGCCGTGAATAATACCTTTTGAACTCCCCCAAGTATGTTACCATTCACCTTGAATTCGAATTGGTGAGAGAATGATGCCAAGTGTAGTGGAGAAATCTAGCCATATGTGGGTCCCACTTCCTCCATGTGTCTTCATGATCAAATGCCACTTTGACTTTCAATTGTATATATTTATTAGCTCCTTTATTAAATAGTTATGCCATTCTATCTAACATCATTTATTATCCCCCTTATTCCAAATCCCAAAGCTTCCACCCCAAACCTAGGAAACTAGTAAATTTCCTCCTTGGCAATTATTTGACCCTTAACATCAATTTGACAAAATCTCATGAATATGGCCAATGTGATTAGGCCATTGTGACCCAATGCCAAATTTGGGACATGACATCCGCCAGAGGGACACTGTGGCTTCTGAAATTGACAAATTGTTCAATTTCCTGCATTTGGTTGTGCCAGAAAATCTCCATCTGCGGTGGTTGTAAGTGGTGAAGTTGTCATTGGTGTTGGCAAAATTGATACTGGTGGGGGAAACTGATCATGGAGAGAATATAAAGCGTGAATACGAGCATATGCAGAAGTGGGGATCTGCTTACCCATATTTTCCTTAAAAAAAATGTTAAAACCCTAAAACAGAAATCCAACCATTTTACAGGATACGAAATGGTGTTTAAAATCACTGCTAAATATAAAAAACCTCACCCACTGCAAACGAAAAAAGTGTTGCTTTTCTATTGAAATGTATGCCATCAAATGTTTCTTTCACCATTCCCTTGCAAAATCAAAGATAATAACATGCATTTCTTACTATGTCAATTTGTTATGTAATATATCCTATAATAGAAAAACCATTATCTTTTAAGAAATAAAAAATATAGGCATGACTTAGATTTTCATAGATAACCTGTCACAAATCCAGCCTCTCGCTCTCCAATTCCCCAACGATCAAATTCTTGGTTAACTATCCAATTGGTGTATTATTACTATAATTAAAATAGGGAATTGTAACCTTATCCTTGAACTGAGCATAAGGTTGGATCAATTTTTAGTTTTGCAAATGTGAAACGTTTTGATGGCATGCAAAAGAGAACACCTACCACTGCTTGATCAGGTATGCATGTACCTCTGATTTTTGACAAGTGTAAAACATTTTCATGACATGCAGACTCAGAAAAACACTGTTATATTGCTTCTTTTACAACTTTTATCTTATTAACTATAATTATTTTTATCTTAAAATGATTGCATCTGAAAAACACTGCTATATTGCTTATTTTACAACTTTATTTTATTTATTTATTCAAATTTATTTTAAAATTATTTAAACATGGCAAAATGGATTTCATACAAACTTGACACCTGCAAAAAAGTCGATCCCAACAAATTGTCTATTCACTAACAAGACAACCTGAATATACAAAGATGCTAGTGAATTGTCTATACATATATTTACTGATGGATGATTCTAAAACACAAGACTAATTTATAAGACTTTCCACTCAAAAACTTAAAATAATCTTCTCTACAGACATCCTATTATTTTCTGTACAGACATTCTACAGAAGACTTTCCACTCAAAAACTTACAATTATTTTCTGTACAAACATCCTATTATTTTCTGTATAGACATCCTACAGAAGACTTTCCACTCAAAAACTTACAATTATTTTCTTTAACAGACATCCTATTATTTTCTGTACAGACATCCTATAGAAATGCAATTGAAGGACTAGACAGTGACTCTAGTTCCTAATCATACTTCCAACTTTTACATATCCTTCATAATTGATAAGAGAAATTCAGTAGGTCTATAGGATAGATAGAGCTTCGCCTGGTCTACAAGTAAGGCATTGAGAATGTCTTTTCCTTGAATATCCTGGCTCATATAAACAGTTCCATAATAATCAACTTTAGTGGTTTGGTGCATCCTGGGATGATTTTCATCGATCAATTTAGAGGCATCACCAATCAACACATCAGGTTGTGGAAGAAGAAACATGACGATCGACATGCGATTCTGATCTGTATTCACCATAGCCCGATGCTCGGCACTCTCGTATTTCCCATTGCATACTAACTGCCATTAAAAAATCTCTGTATCATTTTACAAACCCTCTGTACCTACTCCAAATCAGATAAACAATTGAAATGCCAAAAGGGCTCAAAGAATTTCACTTACTTGTAGGAAATCCCCAATGTTGACAATAAGGGCTCCAGGAATAGAGGCCACAGTATACCATTGCTTGTCTTTCCGAACCTGGAGGCCGTCCACCCCATCATCGAGCAAAACAATCAACGTATCTCCATCTGAATGGGGTCTAAGCCCATTCACCAGATCTGGAGCAGGGCAAGGAGGGTAATAATTGATTATGAGTTGGAGCAGGGGTTCCTTGTTGAGGGTTGGAATATAATTTGGGTCCAGCCCTAAATCCTCAGAAAGAAGACCCAACAACTTCATCACAACCCCCAATACCTCTTCCCCATATTTTTCATATGTCTCCCTTCATAGGGCATAAAATAATGTATCATAATGGATGCGAGCTCATTGTCAACGTTTTAAATCTCACATAGTGTATATGTGCGTATAGAGTGTTGTACCTGTATGTGGAGGGTATTTTGGGCCAGTGCTCAACTACTTTGGCCCACTCTGGAAAAATGTAATGAACAAGGGCATCAACCCAATCTAGGACTGTGTCATCAGAGATGTCAAAGAATCGGCCATAGACTTCAAGCATATGAGTACCAGGTCTCACAGGGCATTGTTTTCGTTTCTCTTCCAGAGGAAGATCAAAGAACTCCAGTGAAACCTGTTTTACACTCTCCAACAATGACACAGCTATGCCATGATTTATTATCTTCAAAACAATTTAAAACTTATGAAATTAGAAGGCCAAACAATAACGAAGCTGGTTGGATAATTGATCTTCAAAACAATTGAAAACTTATGAAATCATAAGGCCAAACAATAACGAAGTTTGTTGGATAATCGACAAAGAAATGAAAAAGAAAAGCAAAAATTATGATCGCAATAAAAACCTGAAAGAAACCCCATTCCTGGGATGCTTCGGCTATTTGGCTCACAATCTTGAAGCGTTGATTGATGTCTTCCAGGCCTGTTAGATTGATGACGGGAAGCGACTGCTGGGCTTGCAGAGGACGGGATGGCCTCCGATCGGAAGGAAGGATGTGCGTATTGAGGAGGCCAGCCCAATGCCTATACATTTGTCGAGAATAACGAACCTCGAGGATACCTAGTTAATGCCTTGCCTCGAACACTAGTCCTCATTCAATGGCTTACCAAATATAAATAACTAGCACTCTACACAATGCTTTAGCAGACAATAATAACCACTGCCATGCTGATGGGAGCACGCCGCCTAGGCCCGGGAAGGGACTCCCAAGGACATACGTCACCTTCTACAAACCAACCATACAACAACAACATGACACTTCCATTTAATGCTCCTATAAAACATTAGCAAAACTATAAAAAATGTGAAAAAATCAAAATAGATTAATGCTCCTCCAGATTTATAACTGTCGAACACATAATAGTTATCTTCATTTTGTTCCCCACATAATTCAGATCAAAAGTCATATCACTAGCTATTGGGCCAAAATCTTAAAAAAAAAAAAAAAGTTACTTCACAACAATAATTCAAATAATTGAAATATAAATTCACTTTTGAATCTTCACTTAGACACCTTATAATGACAGAATGACTCAATTTCTATCAATATCCATAATAAATCACAAAAATTCCCATTAACAACTTTGGGGTTACACTTATTTCAAGAAGAGATTTGAACGCTAAGTATACTTTACCCTCTCTATTTAAGTATACTTTACTTTATTATTATTATAAAGTATAGCATTTTTCTATTGAAAAAATACTTTACCCTTTCTATTTAAACCTACCTTTAAACCAACTCAAACCAAATAATAATATGAACATATTAGGAAACTCTTTATCCAAAGCAATGCAACAGAGAGATTGAGCTTGATTACACAACGAATTATTTTGTTTATTGCTGTTATGAGTTATCGTATTCCACTGCTCTGGGAATGCACCATTTCCCGTCTTAGTATATACATAAATCAAACTGAAAATGGAAAGCAAATAGTGAAATCAACCTCGATCGGATGCCATGGGCTCCTCACAGTTGTACATACAGATGCATCCATGGCGCTGCAATCAAATCAAATTACAGAGTGGAGTATGTTATATCAGCTAGAATCAGCATAGATCCCTAAAACCCTACTTAAAACCTTCAACTGTCGAGGTACAATGAGGGGCATTGGCCGAGTACTGAGAACGAACAACTTTCCCTCTTCTTCTTCTGCGGTGGTATGGAGTGCCCCATTTTCGTCAGGGACTGGCAGGGGCCGAGGATCGATCCCTCCACGTAGCAGCGGCAGCAACAATGCCATCGGCAAGCCACCTGCAAAGCTAGGAGAACATCAGCAACAGGATGATGATGTTGAGGAAGAGCCCTCGCGGAGCCAATCATCCGCCGGACGAGGCCACGGAGGAGCATTGCCGAGACAGCAGGTGAGCAAGGTTTCCGCCCCTGTCAGCCAAGGGAGGGGCCGAGGATTCGTAGCCCCACTGCAGACGCCGGGCGATGGTTCCTCCTCTGCTTCAGAAGGTACTGCATACAATCCTTTCCAAGCATGGCAAGCCGAAATTTTCCCAGCTTCCGTGGCGGGCCGCGGCCGAGGAGGCGGAAAACTCCCATCTGCAGAACAGATGGAGTCAAAACCCCCGCAAGAAAGCCCCAGTGGGGCTCCTACGAAGGCCATCTTTCTCAAACGGTCGAAGAAACCCGTAATGCCTAGCTCGGAAGAGGCTGCAGAAGCGCTGCCTTCAGTGCCTGGATTTAGTGGATCTCCGGGTTATGGACGAGGTATGCCTGTTTCCCCTCGGCCAACTCAAACTGGAACGAATTTAACCGAAGAAAACCGGCACGCCCGTCCTGTGAGGCGAGTCATAGGTGGGCAGCAGGCTAGGCCAAGCCCGGCGCCTGCGACTGCCACTCCTAGACTTGTCGGCGAGGATGCTGTGAAGCAAGCAATGGACATATTGAGCAAGCGGGCGGAGGAGACCGGGTTTGCAGAAGGGCCTGGCGGGCGTGGTGGGACTGGCAGAGGCAGGGGCAGAGGTAGAGCTGCTATGCAGGGTAGGGGAAGAGGCCGGGGCCGGGGCCGAGGCCGTGGCCGTGGACGAGGCGATACAAGGAAGATTTCTGCAGTCGATGATACTGGGGACCTGTTCGTTGGGGATGATGCGGATGGTGATCGGTTGGTGAAGCGGATTGGGGAGGAGAAGTGGAACCAGATTGCCGAGGCGATTGATACTGTTAGTGGAGACATTGTTCCAGATCCAGCAGAAGATATCTACGAGGATGCTCTGCATACAAATATGCTGGTAAGTTTGATACATAACTGCAGACGGCTTTTTTCTTCATTAATTAACCCGTGTCGTGCTACAGCGCATTGAGTGTAAGCACCTTTGCCATTTTTCAAGATTACTGGACACCCCTGGTTTGATGAGAACACAGACTGATAGGATTGGATACCCATGTGCACACACCGGTCCACATCTAAACTATATACCGAGCATCCACATACCACATACAAAGGGATGTTTTAACTAAACTGCACTGATATAATAATATACCATTAAAGTTGATTGAAAGTGAAAGCGATTATTTCATTATAGGTTGATTAGCCCTCCTTGCTTCTTCACTTGTAGACATGTTGGAATTTGTTTGACATGTAAGTTTTTGGGACAGAGCTGAGCGAGCTAAGAAGGGTAGTTTAAACATAGTAATATATTGCCCACATTTTGCAAGGGAGCATGCCATGATGGGATTGGAATCTGGATAACCAGACATATGTAACCCAGCCACAAGTAAACGAAGACAAAGACAAACACACTGACACCATCAAGTGTTGTTAGTACGGCAGAGTGGGTGATTGTTAACATATCAACTAGGGACTTGCATCTCAAACCCTGCTTCTGATTGTTAAAGCATTAAGTCCATGTTGTTCTTTATGAATCATTCTTGTCATGTAGAGGGTTTGTAAGTAGGAAAACCGCACAGATATTAAAGGATTTCACTTCAAGCATAAAATTTTGCTTTGCCTTCTCTGATACTCTGGCAATATCTTGATGCCCTTGTACATCTATGTTTACCTGCATACTCAAGGGATAATAAAAATGATTTTTTGTTATTTTGTACCCCTTGCTATTCTTTGGCCCTTAAAGATATCCAACATTCCCCCCTTGACCAACAATGTAAAGACACATATGGATACTCTACACTAAAACAAACTCTGCATGCTGATTATTTTATGTTTTTCATGTTCTTGACTGCAGTTAGAATTTGAACCTGAATATGCAATGGAGTCATTTGGGAAAAATCCCGATATAGATGAGAAGCCTCCTATTTCTCTTAGAGAGTTTTTGGTGAAAATGAAACCCCTTTTGGTTGCGACAGAAGGAATAGAAAATGAACAACAATGGAAGGTATGTGTATTTTTCTGTAGTTATATATTTGTAGTTTTATATTTGTATTGCATTTGAAAATTAGGTGTGCCTTTCTGTTTTCCAGCAATGTTCAAGATGAATGGTTTTGTTTTTGCAATGTATGTGACAATTATCATAGTGAATTCTTGTGTTAAAGGTGGCAACCTTCTTGAGTAGGAAGGCTTAATGTTCATAGTCGGAGGAGCAGCTCAAAATTAGTATGTGGTTGAGGAAGCTAATAACTTATGAGGATATTCCCTTTGTATCTGAGGCATAGCGGAAAACATCGACATCGGCAAAAAATCGGCGAGGGTCCCGAATACAACTTCTCGGCAACATCGGCGAAAAAATCGGCAAAAATCGGCAATCCGCGGCAAACATTAAAAAACACAAAATATATTCATTTTTTCATAATTTTAAACATATAAAGCAACATCAACATCAGATAAATACATTGGCACATAAATATGGAGAAAACACTAATATATATCATGTAGTCATGCCAAATATAAAATGGTACATCAAAGCCGATAGTGAAAGTTTGAATCCTGATAGTGAAAGCTGCCCAATAGTTACATAGTACTCAAAAGTGGACAACCAATGGCCCAATACAAAACATCACAAAAATCACAAGTGACAAAACTAGCAACTAGCTATCTGTCTCTGATATCAATGTCCTCTTCCCCTTTTACGGGAAAAGATCATTGGCTGCTTGCCAGGCCTGCCCCTAGCAGTAGAACGTCCTGGCCCTGCACTAGATGTCGGAGGGTGAGTAATGGCCATGGGTGTCAATGAGGGACTAGATGCATCAACCACTGTAGAAGGTGGTGCTGATGAACCACCCTCCATGAAGTCCTCAGGGTCAAACTGGTCGTCCTGCTCCACCTCCTGCTCCTCCTCCCCCTCCTGCTCCTCTTCCTCCTGCCCCTGTCGCTGCTGCTCCTCCTCTAACCATGCAGGTGCCTCCTCCATGATAGGCAACTCAATCTCCACCCTCCACTTGGACAATACATCAATATTGTCCAAGGAAACGACACCCACCTCGGGAGTTCTCTCTACCTGCTTCATCCACAGTCGGAGATTGTAATGGACATACACCAAGTCATTCAGGCGTGGGAAATCCAACCTGTAAGAGGGTGATACAAAAAATTTAATGAGTATTGACTCTTGAGGCCCGAGGGAAACAATATGATAGAGGATAATAAATTACAATGAATTTAATTGCTTTCTTCAAGTTCTTACCTGGTGCGTTTCTTTGAGTGTATTTTATCAAATACACTCCAATTACGCTCACATCCAGAAGAGCTACAGGTTTGGCTGAGGACTCGGATGGCAAATTTTTTTAAATTTGGTGCCCTTCCACCATATGTTGTCCACCAAACAGCTACAACAAATAAGAAAGAAAGAGAATTTGATTACATAATTCAAATTTCAAATTTCAAATGAAATGATAAAGCATAAATAAAATTTAAAAATTTAAATTTCTAAATAAATTCTAATTTCTAATCACTTACTTGGATTCAAAATGTTCCTTGCATGGATAGCATCGGCAAAGCCAAATAGCCCAATAGCATTCCGATACATCTCCATCTCGTGGTTAATATTCATGCGAGTCTCAACATCTAGTACCATCCTGTTAATACATTCGATGAGCCCTTCCATCACCTCGCCATCAAAATCAAATTTACTCTGGTAGGAAAAGGCGGGATTGAGGTAAAGTGCAGCTGCATGAATAGGTCGATGGAGCATCCCGGTCCAACGGGTATCAATCAAATCCCATAGCATCATGTGTCTATTGAATCCAGGG
This sequence comes from Larix kaempferi, assembly GCA_027924585.1. Taxonomy (NCBI): domain Eukaryota; kingdom Viridiplantae; phylum Streptophyta; class Pinopsida; order Pinales; family Pinaceae; genus Larix; species Larix kaempferi. The sequence goes on from BSBM01000099.1 coordinate 14,562,858, forward strand.
GTACCCTTCCCCACATAATAAGACCGAATAGCCTCTTTGGCCCTATCCATGGCCTCATACAAATAGCCCATAATGGGCTTATCACTGTCAACTAATCTCAGAACCTTTACCAAAGGTTCACTAACTGAGCACACTTCCTCCACTCCTTCCCAAAAGGAGTCGGTGTACACCAATCTGGAAATGGCCTTCCCATCCTCTCTCCTGCTATATCTGCAATCACGCCACTCATCACAAACAAACATTTGCTTCAGCTCAAACTGAACTCGAAGCAAAGACTGAAGAGAAATGAAGTTGGTGGCAAACCGTGTGATTCCAGGACGCAGCAACTCCCTGTCTCTTGTGTATCTCCTCATGAGGCTAAGAACAAAAGCATGGTTATATATGAATTTGGTGATACTCCTAGCCTGATCAATGACCTCCTTGATGAAGGTAATTTTCCCCACATCCTCCAGCATCAAATCAATACAATGTGCTGCGCATGGAGTCCAAAATAGTGAGGGATGCCTCTCCATAAGCAATCTACCAGCAGCCACATAATTAGCTGCATTATCTGTTATGATCTGCACCACATTGTGCACACCGATCTCCTGGAGGACCCCATCCAACAATTCACATAACAATGCTGCTTCTTTTATCTGTGCCGATGCATCAACAGATTTGATAAACATGGTACCTTTAGGGCAATGTACCAAGAAATTGATAAGGGTCCTACCCTTCTTATCTGTCCAACCATCGAACATCAATGTGCATCCTGAGATCTCCCATGACTCTTTGAATTCCTCCAATCTAGTGTTGATGTCGTTCTTCTCTGCTTGAAGAATAGGCCCCCGAATCTCCTCATATGTAGGGCACTTGTACCCTGGGCCAACAATAGCAATGGCATCACACATTGGCTGAAAAAAGGGATTGTTTCTTGTGATGGTAAGAGGCAAGTCGCTCCAGAAAAGCATCCTCCCCATAAGCCTATCTGCTTCTTGCTTCTCCTTTTTTTTAATCATAGACTTGATGGAAGGTTGAGCACCACTTCCGGTCCGTGGAACAAAGAAAGATGAGGCAGCCCTCATGCTAGGTGAATCCATGGCAGTGGAGCCCCCACCACTACCCTCTGTGTAATGATCATGTGTCCCTGAACTCCTAGCCACTCCACCAGCTGCAAGTTCAGCTCTATTAGCAGCTGACTCTTCCCTTTTTCTATCCTTTGCGTGAATTGAATCATGGGCACTTCTCATAATCTCGGGGGTAACTGCACTACAAAGCCCCACATCATTACCCGGGAGTTTTGCCAAATGGTACTTCAACCTGCTAATGCCTCCCGTCATAAATTGCCCACACAATTTGCAATTCAGTCGCTGCCGGTTTGTTCCATCTTGAGCCTCCCCATATTGCCAAAATGGGTCCAATGCCTTTGGCATTTTTGCAATAGAAATTGACAGCCTCACAAATCAAACCTGAGGCACAAAAAAACAAAAAAAAAGACATTAATGGCACGATAGGAAAAGGCTAACAACATGCTGGTTTAAAGTTAAACTTTAAAAAATCAATCATCTAAAATCAGTCCTTCATTTATTTGATGGAAATATGGATTTATTTCATTTATTTATTAATCTCTGTTAATAATTTTTTTTGGAGATTTAATAATTTATTAAACATTTAGAAATCAGTCCTTCATTTATTTGATGGAAATATGGATTTTTTCATTTATAATTTCATTTATTAATCTCTGTTAAGAAATTTTTTTGGAGATTTATTAAACATTTAGAGTTAAAAATTAACTAAAATTTTAATAAAAATCTCAGATTTATTACAGTTTCAGAATCTCAGACTTTGGCAATTTATTAAACTCGGATTTTTTGGTGATTTATTAATCTGTCATTTGATAATAAAATTTTTAAAAACTAAAAAATAAAAGGTTAAAATTTAAAAACTTAATAGTTTAACTTTAAACTTCAAATCGAATCACTAACCCTGCGTTTTTAATGAGAGGTCGAACTATCACTAACCCCGAGTTGCCGGTTGCAGACCTTCACGGCTCACGCAGTTGTGTTGGAAGTTTAAATTGAAAGTTTGAAACCCTAACCCGCGGATGGAATCAGGGCTTGTAAGCCACGGATCGACCTCCTCTTGCTTAATGGAAGCCTTGTTGCAGCAATGCAAACCCTAAACCCTCGTCGGCCGTCGCTGAAGAGTGAAGACTCAGACCACGTCCTCGTCGGCCGTCGCTGAAGAGTGAAGACTCAGGTCTCAGACCACGTCCTCGTCGGCCGTCGTTGAACAGTGAACCCGGCGTCACTTCTAACCCTGCTCGCTGAAGACGCTGAACAGTGAACACGATAACCCGGCGTCACTTCTAACCCTGCTCGCTGAAGACGCTGCTCGGTTTTCTCCAAGTCGAAATGACCCAAAACAGACCCGTGAAATTGCAAATAAACCCGTCCGATAATACCCTGCGATTTTTTCTAATTTGGCGCGATTTTTTGGTAAAACTCGCCGATTTTTAGCAAACCCCGCGATTCGCGATTTTTTCAAAACCTCGCGATTTTTTCGCCTGAAAAAATCGGCAGCCCGAAAATCTTGCGATTTTTCGGGACATCGCCGATTTTTCGGCGATTTTTTCCACTATGATCTGAGGACTTCTCTACTTGTGTTGTCTATCCATGTACCTGTCATGCTGGTGTCCTGGAATTTGGTTGAGCTGGTGACAAATGTCTGCCCTTACTGTGTTTGATCTTGCACATGGAGACCTGTCATTCTCAGTGTATAAGAACTTTATGTAAATCACATTAAGCGGCATGACTATTGTTATCACCGTCTCCATACCTGCCTTGAGAAGCTTCCACATTCATCCTGAAGGTGATTAGATTGAAGATTGAATGAGGACAATGTTAGAGTAGGGTTTGCTTACAAATTAAGCTAATGCCAAGATTGCTTTCTTCTTAAGCTGACTTAGCTTAGAAGTTAAGCATTTACCCTTGAAGGCCTATTTATAACACTCCAATAGCAGAAAGCATCACCAAATCAAATGCTCCGCAAGCCTGTTATTAGATATAATCAACACTTATCATCAGACTTTGTTACAACGCTTTTGTGGTGGGATAGTCAGCGTACATATCAGCTTTTTCTTGGGATCCATCTCAGCAGATTAGGAGCGCTATCCCTGGAGCTAAATTAATGTGTGAGTTAGCAAATCCAGATCAATGTTCTGAAGAGAAGAACTATAGCATCCACATCAGTACTTGATAAGACTGTATTTAGTGCTTGAAGAGTTATTTTCAAGGGTGAGACTACATAAATTTTGACCTTTATCCCAAGAGGGAATTTGCACATGATTGAGGTGTAATTTAGAGTAAGAGGGCTGCTTTCCTTATAAAGCATGCTGCTAAATGTAGCATATCAGGGCACTGCCATATCTGCTGCTAATTTTATGGCTAGGAGGGTGCTGCTCTGTCCCATATTTAGCATTGTTGTGGGCTTAATTTAACATGAAGATAAGGTACGGTTTGAAGGATAAAAATAGACGTGCTAATAATGGATCAGAAGCTGAATTGTGGATGCTAAAGACAGATACCAGAATAATGGTATTTTGCAAGAAAAGCTTCAGCTATATTTAGAACTGCAATGAATATAAATATGACAATAGCAATAAAACTAAAAGACATATCCCAACTAAGGGACATGACCTAACTAAGGGAGATGAACCTTGACCTTTGTGACTAGTCAATGCATATGCGTACACTATCACAAGGCATTGTATCAATCATCTCATATCTGATTCTGTTAAAAATTGGCAAAATACTACACACCGTTCACACACAGTCATAGATACATTTTGTCAAACAGTTTATGAACCTTGATAACAGCCAATAATAATGATCTATCCACTTATGCTTTACTCAAGTAACAAATACACACATTATAGGACTGATATACTGCTCATGAACACATATTGCAGCGGAAAATAACAAATATCAGCAGGCTGTACATGAAATTAATACACAGGAAATTCAAAACAGCAGTCTGGAAAAATGCATTTGACTCAGCATATTTGGTCAAACTTAGACCCTGGAAAAAACCCCACCTCCGGGGAAAACCAGTTGCAAGAGATTTTATTGAGATGAGAGTAAAATAAAAGATACAGGACAGCAGTACCTTACAGCGTTTAATACACAGTTTCAGCACCTTGAAAAATGTGCCAAACTCATCTTAACAGTCTGTACATTCTCTGTTCAGTCAACAGGACAGCCCTCATAAACCTCGATTTCTGTGTACAGAATCAGCCTCGAAATCAATGCACAGAAACTCTAACCCAACAGCATTGATGTTCCCCGATTTGTGTGCCAATCTTCAGCAGTACATCTCATCGATTTCTGTGCATAAACCAGCAGTGCAGCCTCCAGAAAAATGCTGTACATACAGCATTAAATGCTGTCTCACTGTCTTGGGAAGCGTGCTCACTCCATCTGCAAGGGAAGTGCGCCTCTCATCTTCTGTCCAAACTTCTACAGCAGCAGCTATCACTGTCTGGGAGTGTGTACCCACTCTGCAGCCTTCTCCTTGGATAGCATGCCCACCTTTCAGCTCAATATTTCTGCTCTCTCTTGCAAAGAAACTCGTGCCCCTCACCAAAAACTCTCTTCTTGGATGTGTGCAAATGAAGTCTCAAACTCATCTTTTATTTCTCTCATTAGGGTAACTTCCATGACTTTTCGAATTCCATGGCTGGGATTAAATCTTGATCTCAAGATCCATGGCTGGGATCTAATCTCAAGTTCACTTAAATTTCCTAAGTGAACTATATACTAAATTTTTTCTTTTCGAAAAGTCACTTTTCCCTAAATATTATAAAAGTTCACTTTATAACTTAAAGTCACTTTATAATTTAAAAGTCACTTTATAATCACTATAAAGTACATCTCACTTTTAAATTAAAAGGTCACATCATGAAGTACTTTAATAAAAACTCATAAAGTCACTTTATGAATATTTAATGAGACTCCATAAGTTCTTGGACCCTGCACCTAAGCACCTGATGCAGGAGTGCCTCCGAGTTACAAAATGCTAGCACTCCCTCTTAGCGAGGGAGGTACTACTGGCATCAGCTCCACCTGGATCTCTCTCCAGTCCTCTCCCTCCAATAGCTGAAGCTCCCTTTGAATATGAATGCCCCTCAGATACCTGCACTGGATCAGCTGTTGAAGGTCTGTGCCTGACCACTTTGAACTGAGAGCATTGCTCACTCTCCTGCTCATCTTGAAGAACCATATCATACTAACTCGGTTTGCTCACAGAGCTGGATGAATCCTCCATAATGACAGCCACCGCTGCTGCCATTGAGTTTGATCTCTCACTAGGCTCACCATCCACAGGATGCCCCAATACTCGGTATACCCTGCTATCATGGATGCCAAGCAGACTCGCTGCACCCAAGCCCCCACTCACCGGATATAACACGCCCTTCCACATGAAGGATCGCATATCTGTTATCCTCCAGAGCTGAAACTGGGAGCAAGTTCTTCTTCAGCTTTGGAACAAGCAACACATTGCCAACCTCCAAATAACCACCAGACTTGAGTTGGAATAGGACTCTTCCAACTCCTTCTACTGCATGGGTGCCGGCATACCCATCCTCAGTCAATATCTGTCAAATCTCGGAACATTGCTTGTGTCCCCGTCATATGACGTGCTGCTTTGCTATCTATGTACCATGCTCCAGTACACAAACTCTCTGCTACACTTTTGTTTGAAAGAATTGAGACAAGCGAAAATTCCTTCTCGAATTTCTTCGCAAAATCTTCCAATCTGCACTTTTTCCAAGAAGGCACACTCTGCCCTTTTTGACCAAAATACCCTACCAGCTGTACTTCTCAGCAATATCCTTGCTCACAGCCACTACAAAACAACCTTAGTCATGCAAATCCTTTGCACACCCAACTGTACCAACAACCCACTGTAATCTCAGAGCCCCAGCTCTAATACCATGTTAAAAATTGGCAAAATACTACACATTGTTCACACACAGTCATAGATACATTTTGTCAAACAGTTCATGAACCTCTGATAACAGCCAATAATAATGATCTATCCACTTATACTTTACTCAAGTAACAAATACACACATTATAGGACTGATATACTGCTCATGAACACATATTGCAGCGGAAAATAACAAATATCAGCAGGCTGTAAGTGAAATTAATACACAGGAAATTCAAAACGGCAGTCTGGAAAAATGCATTTGACTCAGCATATTTCGTCAAACTTAGAACCTGGAAGAAACTCCACCTCCGGGGAAAACCAGTTGCAAGAGATTTTATTGAGATGAGAGTAAAACAAAAGATACAGGACAGCAGTACCTTACAACATTTAATACACAGTTTCAGCTATTGAATTTTTGTCAAGTTAGGATTTTGTACAGAAAAATAACAAATCATCATATTTTAATGCAGAAAATACATTTAATGAACATTTACAAATATCGAATATTAAATAGTGCATTAGTAAAAACTATCATAACATAAATTTCATGTCTTTAGCACTCTCAGGTCACTGTGTTAAAGTACTTTTAACACTACCCATTAGGTCATTGTGCTAAGTTAATCTTCAGCAGCATGTAACGTAGAATAACTAAATTTAACCACATAATAATAAAAGAGAAGATACTTACTTGTGTGTGGGACCCTTCCTATAAAATACTCAGAAGAGTTACTTACTTTCAGTAAACACTGTGCCTCAGAGAGGCCAGTCAAATTTGGAAACTATCAGACCCTACAAGAGGGTAGTACAAACCAGAGAGAGAGAGATGACAGGTTGAGATAAAACCAAATAGTCAATGACAGTCAGAAACACAGTGATAATCACAATCAAGACCAACATAATAAATGTCCAAGCTGTCCACACAAACTGAGGCCCTCACAAATGAACAGTCAACAAGCAGATGAAGTGATAGTACCAAACAAGACTCAGCACAAAGAAGCTTTAACCCCAAACATTAATAAGGCCTCAAACAAGTAGCACAAGGGCTCAGGCCACAGTTACATAGAATAAATCTCAGCATATAGATCGAGTCTCAATAATATAGATCTAGTCAATGTCAAGTCTCAGCAGTATATATTTGATCACAGGTAGGTCTTAACATAAACAAATAACACAAGGCTCAGACCAAACTAATCACACAACCTGTGGCCTTTACAAATGACTATCAACAGGCAGATCTAAGTCAAAGGAGCTCACAACCTTCACTGGTGTGCACACAGCAGGGTAGATCAAACCCTAGGGCCTCACGGCCTCCACAATTTTGTCACCAGAAGACTGGATCAGATCCTCAGGCCTCACGGCCTCCACAAATGAGCAACCAGCAGGCAGATCAAGGACTAAATAGGCCTCACGGTTGGGTTTCAGGGTCACAGCCTTCCCAACAGGTCGGACCTCAATAGAAGCATATCGGATCCTATAGCTGCAGATCAAAAAATCAACAGCAGAAATGTCCTACAAAGAAATCACGGGTTGCATGACTAGGCATAATAACTTCTTCTCAAACCCGTGGTTCAAGTAAACAGCAGCATATAAGCTTTAACGTCAGCCCTAACAAATTATCCAAACCAGATCTGAGATGAAGGGTAGACTTCAGCAGGTAGTTGGCCTTCATAACAAATTGTGAAGGTGCAACAAACAGACTCTAAACCCTTGACGTCAAAACAGAATAAAGGACAGAGCTGAGATATGTATTGTGTATTAATTGATAAACAAAAGACCTTTATTTATAGGATAATAGGATTATTAAAATAATCCTTTAAATTAGGAAACCATAGAATTAGGAAAAATTAAAAGATAAAAAATAATAAAATATTATTTCATTAAATTAGGGAGAGGTCACTTTAAAATAAAATAAAAGATAAATAAATAAAAGATAAAAATAAATAAAAATAATAAAGGATAAAAATAAATAAAAATAATAAAAGATAAAAATATAAAATATAAAATATATAAAAATAAAAATAAATAAAAGATAAAAATAAATAAAGGAAAAAAAATAAATAAAAATAATAAAAGATAAAAAAAAAATATAAAATAAATAAATAAAAGAACCTCAGAAAGTGGTCAAACATCTAAAGTACCCATAAGATCAAAAACAATAAGAGTGGTATAAATAAGAGGTGGGTCAATGACCCTAATTACCACAAATCAAAGACAGGGTACCACAACACTAAAAGACCAAAAGTAAATCACCCAAGGTGGAAAGGTTCAACCAGTCATCTCTCTCTCAAATGTACAAAAGTTCCATATACTACTGAAAGTCCATCATCATTGTATAAGGAAGGGTTCACACAGATGATGTGATCATGTGGTCCTCTCAACTGCTCCTTAGGTCAAATGTTAGTAGCTTCAACAAGGGGTGGCCAGTCCCTTGAGAAGACCAACCAACTCATCCATCTCGAAGACCTAGGAGACGAGGGCATCACACATCATAATATTGGTAACTGACCAAGTGCCTCCATTCTCAAGGAATGGCTTCTCAGCCCAAGGCTGAGCCTCAGTCGTAGACTGGGACATGTTGATCAACCATCTGGTCCATGACCAGGTTATCCATTCTCCTAGAGAATGGTCCTCAGCCTCAAGCTGAGCATTCAGTCCTAGACTGAATGTTGATCAACCTTCTGCAGGACCTAGGAAGTCTCTGTCTCAACCTGCAGGATCTGCTTGGTCATCATGACCAAGAAACTGTCTGGTTCTAGACCAGAATACCCTAGAGACAAATAGGAGCCCTAGCCACATGCTAGGGACTTTGCCATGGCATCCATCTGCTTGGTCCTCGACCAAGAACCCCAGGAGACAGCTGGGGGCCCTAGGGTACCTTCTAGGGTCTTACACATTATTCTGCCTGGTTAACTTGACCAGGAACCCTAGTTAACTGACTAGGGTACCATTCTCTCTGAGAATGGGTCTCGCAGCTGCACTGAAAAATTAACATCAGCACCTTGAAAAATGTGCCAAACTCATCTTAACAGTCTGTACATTCTCTGTACAGTCAACAGGACAACCCTCTCACTCTGATAAACAACCTTGATTTCTGTGTACAAAATCAGCCTCGAAATCAGTGCACAGAAACTCTAACCCAACAACATTAATGTGCCTCGATTTGTGTGCCAATCTTCAGCTGTACATCTCATCGTTTTTTGTGCATAAACCAGCAGTACAGCCTACAGAATGTGCTGTACATACAACATTAAATGCTGTCTCACTTTCTTGGGAAGCGTGCTCACTCCACCTGCAAGGGAAGTCCGCCTCTCATCTTCTGTCCAAACTTCTCCAGCAGCAGCTATCACTGTCTGGGAGTGCGTGCCCACTTTGCAACCTTCTCCTTGGATAGCGTGCCCACCTTTCAGCTCACCTTTCAGCTCAATATTTTTGTTCTCTCTTGCAAGAAAACGCGTGCCCCTCACCAAAAACTCTCTTCTTGGATGTGTGCAAATGAAGTCTCAAACTCATCTTTTATTTCTTTCATTAGGGTAACTCCCATGACTTTTCGAATTCCATGTCTGAGATTAAATCTTGATCTCAAGATCCATGGCTGGGATCTAATCTTAAGTTCACTTAAATTCCCTAAGTGAACTATATACTAAATCTTTTCTTTTTGAAAAGTCACTTTTCCCTAAATATTATAAAAGTTCACTTTATAACTTAAAGTCACTTTATAATCACTGTAAAGTACATCTCAATTTTAAATTAAAAGGTCACATCATGAAGTACTTTAATAAAAACTCATAAAGTCACTTTATGAATATTTAATGAGACTCCATAAGTTCTTGGACCCCTGCACCTAGGCACTTGATGTAGGAGTGCCTTCAAGCTACAAAATGCTAACAGATTCATTATCCTATTATATATTTAATTGTCCTATATGGATTTCAACTCACTGTCCTTTCTATGTTGGATATTCAGTTAATGAACTATTGTTTATTACAAAAACCAGGTGTTGATAAAGGGGTATAGGGAGGATGCTGGCTTTTGAAGGTACAAATCAACATTAAGTGTTGTTTCTATGTGGCCCTAAAATCAAACTTAGAAGGATTCATTTCAGGACTAAGTGTGGTCATGAAGAAGATCTATTATTTATGGCTTGGTATGGCATCTTTGGAAATGCTTTTGAGAGTATCAATTTGGCCAAGAAAGGAGTTGATGTTCTTGAGGATAAACACATGCACGATCAGATATGGCGATGCCTAAATTCAGAGTACATCCATCTTTAGAAAAACAAGCTAATTTTGGAAGAGGACCTTAGATTTAGAGCACATCCACAAGCATAAAAGGGGGAGAAAGCAAGAGGATTGATCATCAGTGCTATTATTCTGTCTCCTTCAGCATCCATGTCTTCTTGTCTTTCTCTTGACCAATCGTCTTAGTCTGTAGCGACAGTTTGATAGCTTGATGAGTTAACAATGTCTTGAGCTAAGTTGCACGAAACGTAGAAACATGTACAAGTGTTTCAGAAACAGGAATGCTTGGAAACGCGACCCCCCCCCAAAATGAGTACGTCGGGGGAAACGCGATATATATATTTATATATATAGTGTTTTTTAATAACACATTATCTCACAATAAAATAAGAATGAGAGGTTACTTTGTAGGTAGGTTTAGAAACAATTTTGAGGTAAATTTGTTTTCATTTTCCATAAACTAGGGTTTTTAAAGATTTCCTATGGGTCCCAAGCCGCCTTTTGACCCTTGGAGGTTTCCTAGAAGTTTCCGAGTTTCCGCGAGTTTCCAACACTGGTACGTGGGCATTTTAGGAGTTTCATGCAACATAGGTCTTGAGTAGTGATTCTGGTCTACGTCACCTTTGGTCCTTTGAGACTTGCCTTGATTTGTACCAGAATTATGTAGTAGCATCTTTGATCAATAACATGGTGCTTGTAAATAACATGGTGCTTGGAGTGCACATACATCATTGTCTTTGCTCTTGATTGCTCAAGCCCTCTCTTCTTCAAACTATACAAATTCCCATATGTGCTCCATATCCTCTCGCAACAAGAGGATGAATAACTCGAGAGAGGAACCTCATGGCAAAATGAAGTAGAATAGGGCATGTTGCCCCATGAGGTTCCAACCAAGCATATGGCTTCTTAACCCCCTTGTCATTGAGCACATCATAGCTTCCCACTCTCTAGTGCTGGTGGAAAACTCTAATGAAGCCCTCCACTTGATCAAGGGATACTTTATCTTGATATATCCTTCTAAATTTCCTTCCTTCTTTGTGAAATCTCTTAGTCCTTGTGAGGAGGGAATTTGTGTCAAGGCCCACCATTGAGCCAATCATTATTGTAGTACTTGGGATTCAATGAATGAGACAAGCAATGCAAAGGTGTGCAATTCTTATCCCACCTATTGATAAGAATATCTCTGATAGTGGTGAATAAGATCTCCGTTGATTTCCCATACTCAGGGCACTCATTCTGTAAAATAATAGTCTTAAGAGACTCAATCATGGAATCCCACCTCTCATAAACATCTCCTAAAATGGGCTAGTTTGTGTCTACAAACCGCAACAAAGAAATGATAGGGTCCATGATCTTAATGGTAAGATTTATCCTCTCCCACCAACCATCATCTAACTCTATATCTTGATCTTTTTTGAAGAAGATTGATTTGTCTCTATCCAAAAAGACCAAAACTTTGAAATATCCATGGCCCCAAGAGCAGTCTTGACCTTCCTCAACCTCTTAAGCATGATGAAATGGGAGGTAAATCGAGTATCCGCAATCTTCAACAATGATAGATATGTGTACTTTGTATAGATTGTGAGGGCATTGGTATGGTTTTGTACAAAAGTGCGGATGTGGCATGCATCATCAATAAGACTTCCTATCATTTCACTTTCAAAGAAATAGATTTAAGTGCTAAATTCAAAAAATGAACAATGCAAGGTGTTGAAATATCTATGGATATTTAGCTCCCACAATGATGCCAACAAAACATATACATTATTTGTGACAACTATAGCAGTATAATTAATTGCATATGAACAATAGGATTACTAGAAGAAAGACAAAGCACATAAACAAAGAACACAAGAGTTTATCTTAGGAAACCCAATAGGGAGAAAACCCAACAACCTTCGTATAGAGATGAACAATTATGAAAACAGAGTATAGAGATGAGAGAGAGAAAGTAGAAAGTCTCTCTAAGTCAAACCCCAAAAATAAGCTTCTCCTAGCTGTAGGTGCGAGCTCCTCTCCAAGTGATGCGAACTTGTTGTAATGAGTGAGTGACCAAATGAGGCACCCAACCTCTCTATTTATACACTTGCCAGATTGGCTTTTTCCCTAACTGGGCCGACTTGTCTAACTGACAGGGTCGACTTGTCTTGGGGGAAGATAAAAATACATTTAATAATTCTTTTCTTTATTTGATTTTCTACCCAAGGTTTACATTGATTCTTTCAAGGATTTACATGATTAATTACATCAATATATTCTCCCGTAGGAAGTACAAAACAATACAATAAAATATAGTAAGAATAACTTCTGAAGTTGCACTAATCCCAACACTCCCTCTCAACAAGGAAGGTATTCTTCGGACATGGTCATCATCACCATCATGATCATCTCGAACTCATCTGTACATCTCTACTATCTTGATCATCTCTATACATACTGAAGGTTGTCAACACATCCTCAGTCCTTCGAGAAGTGTCACTGTGTACCAACTCAACCAGCCCTTTGGTGAGTCTAAGAGTAGTCTCTCCACCCGACCTGGATGTCCGAGAGATAAGCTTTACAATCCGCTTCCTGTCTGGCTCATCTGCCGATGGGATCCTCCCATACCTGGTTGAGAACTTGGACGATCAGAGGTGCACGACCATCTACTACCTGTTTGTCTCATCTGCCGATGGGATCCTCCCATACTTGGCTGAGAACTTGAACGAGTAGAGGTACCCGTGCAAGCTTCACACGACCATCTACTACTTGTCCGTCTCATCTACCGATGGGATCCTCCCATACCTGGCTGAGAACCTGAACCAATAGAGGTACCTGTGCAAGCTTCACATGACCATCTACTACCTGTCCGTCTCATTTGCCAATGGGATCCTCCCATACCTGGCTGAGAACCTGGATGAGTGGAGGTACTTGGGTGAAAGCAAGGTAAACATCTCCATGTCATCTTTCCCTCTCAAGGAGGGATATGTTCTCTTCCACTCCAAGTCTTCCACGAAAGTATTCAAACTTTATCTGGGAAAGAGGCTTGGTAAGAGCATCTGCAGTTTGGTCATCTGTCGGAACATACTATAACTCGACCACACCTTTCTGCAACATTTTACGAATGAAGTGATACCGAATCTTTATATGCTTCGACTTGTCGTGGAATATGGGATTCATTGACATTTGCACATAGCTCTGGTTATCACAGTGAATCACAGTTGGCCCTGGAATCTGGCCAAACAATCCCGCAAGGAGTTTCCGAAGCCATGCAGCTTCTCGAGCTGCTGTACTAGCAGCCATATACTTGGCCTCTACAGTACTGAGTGCTACCGAGGTCTGCTTCTTGCGGCACAAGGAAATCACTGCAGAACCTAAACTGAAGCAACATCCATAAGTACTCTTCCTATCTACAGCATATCCGACCCAATCTGAGTCTGAAAATCCCTGCAATCTCAAGTCACACTTTGAAGCATATATCAGACCATATCCCACAGTGCCACGCAAGTACCTGAGCACATGTTTTGCAGCAACACAGTGAATCTGCCTTGGTTCACACATGAACTGACTGAGAGCATTCACAACAAAATATATATCTGGTCTAGTGTTCGTAAAATACATCAAAGATCCACTTAGTTGGCGATACATAGTGGGATCAATCAAATCTGAATCTGAAGCAAAGTCCCTCAAATTCTTCAGATTTGCATCCATCAGAGTGGCCATGGACTTGCAATCCAACATTCCAAATCTCTTCAGTATATCGATGTGTATTTTCCTTGACTTAGGAAAATCTCCTTCTGCCTCTGCCATACTTCTAATCCTAAGAAGTAATGCATCAATCTGAGATCCTTCATTTCAAACTCAGAGGCAAGTTTCTCCTTACACCATACAATAAGTTTCTTATTTCCAGTGAGAAACAAGTCATCAACATAAAGTACTAAAATCAGTGGCTCAACATCCACAACCTTGTAGTAAAAGTTGGGGTTTGCATCAGTCTTGGTGAATCCCAAGCTCACCAGGTATCTGTCTATCTGTTCATACCAAGCACGAGGTGCTTGCTTGAGTCCATATAGGTCCTTTTTCAGCCTACATAAGTGAGACTCCTTTCCATGGACAACAAACCCTTCTGGTTGTTCAATATACACTTCTTCCTTGATAACACCATTGAGGAAGCCGATATTGACATCCATCTGATGCAACTTCCATCCATAGCTAAAGCAATAGCAATGATTGTCCTGATGGATGTATATCGAGCCACAAGAGCAAATGTCTCATCGTAATCAACTCCCTCTTTCTGAGAGAATCCTCTGGCAACAAATCTAGCCTTGTGTTTTTCCACACTACCATTTGCTCCATGCTTGATTTTGTAAATCCACTTGGAAGTCAGTACTGACTTCCCCTTAGGTTTCGGAACAACCTCCCACATATCATTCTTCATGATGGATTGGTATTCTTCCATCATGGAATCCTTCCAAACTTAATGTTTGGAGGCCTCTTCATAGGAGGTGGGTTTTGAGTTAATGATGTGACTCATCATTGCTACATAACTCGAGAAGCTTTGAGGTCTGTTGCTTTCTCGAAAAGTACCATGTGGAGCTTCATGCCCCTCTGCATCCTGCAATGTCTGTTGTGCCCATTTAGGCCTCTTTCGGCCTACTGCAATATTTGTGGGAGCGTCAATTAGCTCAACTGGATCAATGGGATTGATCGGTTCATCCTTCTCTCCTAACTCCCTTTGAACTACTGGAGGGGGAGATGATCTCATCTCCTTTGGGTTTAGCATCTCCTCGTCATCGATCTCCATATCAACTCCTCTGCCTTTCCTGATAGCCATTTCTTCTTCAAAGGACACATCCTTGCTGACTTCGATTTGCCTCGATCCTGGGATGTAAATTCTATAGGCCTTTGAAGACTCATTGTATCCCACGAAAGTTCCCTTCTTTCCTGAAGGTTCCAACTTTGTCCTCTTTTCTTTGGGCACATGAATGTAGATTGGACAACCAAAGATATGAAGGTGGCCCACTTTTGGTTTCACTCTTGGGAAAGCTTCTTCCGGAGTCATGTTCTTCAAGATTTTATGAGGGCATTTGTTTTGTACATAGATAGCTGTTCTAGATGCTTCTGCCCATAAGAACATCGGTAGACTCTGGTAATGTATCATGGCTTTGGTTGCCTCCACTATTGTTCTATTCTTCCTTTTCGCAACCCCATTTTATTGAGGGTTGTAGGGAACTGTGAGCTCCCTCTTAATTCCTGCTTCCTTGTAGAAATCATTGAAATTTGTAGAGGTATATTCTCCACCATTGTATGATCTTAAGACTTTAATCCTCTTTCCCGACAAATTCTCGACTTGTGCTTTGAACTCTTTGAATTTGTTGAGCACTTCCTTGGATTCCTTGGTCTTGAGAAAGTATATCCAAGTCTTCCGTGAGTATTTGTCAATAAATGTTACATAATAGATTTAGCCACCCAGGGAAGCAACAGTCATGTGTTCGCACAAGTCAGAGTGCACTAGATCTAAAATTCCTTTAGATCTGTTCTCACTATTCTAGAAGAATCCCTTGGCATTCTTGCCAAGTGGACATCCTCTATAAATTCCATCGTGGTCTACATGAAGCACTGGTAGACCTGTCACCATATTTCTTAATGCTGGAAGAGCTTTATAGTTCATATGAGCTAGTCTTCTGTGCCATAGCTCACCCATGCTGGTAGAATCATGAACTAGTGCTTGAGCTGGTGGAGTGCTCAATCGGTAAAAGCTCTCCTCTCTTTCACCATTTACTTTGGCTGTATTCATGCTTGAGTTCTTGCGCCAAGCAAGCACTTTCCCATCTAAAAATGAAACTTTATATCCCTTGTCCTCCAAGGATGAGATGGAGACAAGATTTCTTTTCATACTAGGTACATAAAGCACATCACTAAAGTGTAATGTGTCACTAGACTCTAGTTGAAGGGAGGTAGCCCCAAATCCCTTCACAGTATAATTTGCATCATCTCCAAGTACAACACGGAGATGGGATTCTTTCTCAACTATTTCTGAAAGATTTTCTTTATAACTAGTCATATGTCTAGAAGCACCACTATATATGAGCCATGTATCACTAGTGGTGGGAACAGTACCTGATAATGTTGATATGAAAAAGAATTCTGTACGATATTCATTCCTTTGCTTCTTGTGATGGTGGTCTTCTTCCACATTAGCAGTTGAGGCTTCATGCTTCCTCTTGTTTGAGCTTGGGTAATTGCTGGCATAATGACCATAGGTCTTGCACATGTAGCATTGTATATGAGATAAATCCTTCTCCTTCTTCTTATGATTTGGAGGAGGACTTGATCTCCTACCTTGGTGCTTGTGATTGTAAAACTTTCTTCCCCTTCCCTTGCCTTTCTTGGCGTGGGACATGAATGCTTGATTCTCCTCAGGTTAAGTTCCATGGAGTCTCTGCCTTGTTGCTATCCTTGTCTCTTCCTTAGTGCAGTCTGTCCATAACTTGCAAATTTGGGCATCTTGGTTTGACCGCTTATGCTTTGAATGAATGACTCCCAAGATGGTGGGAGACCATTTAGAGTAGTAATGACAAGCTCCTTATCATCAATGGGATCTCCACTGGTACTTAGCTTGTCCCTTAGTTCTGTGATCCTCATGAAGTGTGAGGCAATTGATTCTGACTTGGACATCTTAAGATTCGATAGCTGGTTCCTCAATGTGAGGGTCACACTGATACTACTATGTTCAAATAGCTTCTTTAGGGTTTGGAACATCTTTCTAGCAGTCTTCTTTCCTTATATTTGAGGAACCAAGTGGTCTCTAACTAAGTCCACCAAAATCCTTCTTGCTCTGGCATCATTCTTCCTCCAGTGAGATTTGTCTTCTTCAACTTCTGTTTCTGGGACCTTCTCATTGACAAACTTCAAGAGATCATTTTTTTCTAATAAGAGAAGAACCCTAGACTTCCAAGAGATGAAATTGGAAGCCCCATCCAGACGATCTTCAACCTTCATTCCAATCATCTTGACTGCAGATCTGAAGCAGAAACCCTAGCAGGAGCTAGGTCAAAATTGAAAGTTGGATTCTTGAGAAACTGACTCCACAGGAAGATGCGCCCTAGCAGGGCGAGTTGAGAAAAGGTAGGGTTGAGCCAAATCTGTGGAGGGAGCAGGTCAAAAACTTGAAACCCTAATTTCTGTAGTAACTGCAGTAGCTGTAGAATTAGGTCAAAAATAAAAATTTTTAGAATTGGATTTTGCCTTCACCAAAAGATGCGCCTTCCCTAGGGCAAAATTTCCAAGGCAGTTTTTTCTACCAAATTGATGAGGGAAGGCCTTAGAAGATGAAACCCTAGCTTCCGACAATGGCTTCTTCTAGTACTGCTCCAAGGTTACACGAACTATGGGTGCGATCGGAATCAGCTGAAGAATCCGATACGGGTGCGGCACTCATCCCAAAATTAGGAATCAGGGATTCAGAACCCTAACCCTAATTATCCTACATTTATCCTACGTAAACAACTTTAGATTAGTCAAAACAAGGTGGAAGAATCCAATTCGGGTGTGGTTAGGCCTAGGGCCGAATCCGGTAACTATGTACTGCTTTAATACCATGTTGGATTTTCATACAATTATAGCAGTATAATTAATTGCATATGAACAATAGGATTACTAGAAGAAAGACAAAGCATAGAAACAAAGAACACAAGAGTTTATCTTGGGAAATCCAATAAGGAGAAAACCCAACAACCTTCGTATAGAGATAAACAATTCTGAGAACAAAGTACAGAGATGAGAGAGAGAAAGTAGAAAGTTTCTCTAACTAAAACCCCCAAAATAAGCTTCTCCTAGCTGTAGGTGCGAGCTCCTCTCCAAGTGATGTGAACTTGTTGTAATGAGTGAGTGACCAAATGAGGCACCCAGCCTCTCTATTTATACACTTGCCTAATTGGCTTTTTCCCTAGCTGGGCTGACTTGTCTAACCGACAGGGCCAACTTATCTTGGGGGAAGATAAAAATACATTTAATAATTCTTTTCTTTATTTGATTTTCTCCCCAAGGTTTACATTGATTCTTTCAAGGATTTACATGATTAATTACATCAATATATTCTCCCATAGGAGGTACAAAACAATACAATAAAATATAGTAGGAATAACTTCCGAAGTTGCACTAATTCCAACATGTGAGAGCATTGGTATGGTTTTGTACAAAAGTGCGGATGTGGCATTCATCATCATCATAAGACTTCCCATCCATTTCACATTCGAAGCAATAGATTTAAGTGCTAAATTCAAAAAATGAACAATGCAAGGTGTCCAAATATCTATGGATATTTAGCTCCCACAATGATGCCAACAAAACAGATACATTATTTGTGATAATTTGCACACAAGCATCAACACCTACATCTGCAATAACGTTAATGAACAACTCACCCATATATCCGCATCCTTGTATTTCCCAAGAGCATCTGCTGCTTTCAAGAAGATTGGTCTATTCTGGGAAGACACGATGAAATTTATGAGTGGATGGCATGCTGCATTTGTCCATCCATCATAAACAATACTGACACTAGATGAGGGTCATGATGATCTAATAGGTTCTAGGATTTTATCCACCTCCTTTGTTTCCTTAATCAACGATGTGGTTCTAAGCTTCTCTATGTTGGGAGGTACATACCCAGTTGGAGCCTATTCAACTAGAGCTCGACACATCTCAATAATCTAATGCAGTGTTACCAGAATCGACCCTACTAGCTCAGTTTCCGTACTGAAATTTCATGGGAATCGTGGATTCATATTGGATTCTCCAAATTTGAGATATTTTCAAGAGGAAATGTTTTCGATTTTAGGGACCAATTCCAGGTGTCAGAAGAATCGATTTCTATGCTAGGAATCGTTTTTAATGTTAGAGGAATCGGTTCCGGTTGAAGGAATTGATTCCTAAAAATCAAGAATCAGTTCCTTCAACTGGAATTGATTCCAGTACAAATTAAAAAAATGCCTAGTTCACGAGAGTAAACCCATGGGAAGGGTTTTTACGGGCCCCATGTCATTTTGGGAGAAGCGCCTCAAACAGAAAGCCTTTCTAGCAATCATTGAGACCATCATTTGCACCATATGGTGATTGGGATTTGGAGCTGCCATCGAGTAGAGGTTAGGAGCAACAAGCAATTGGAGACCAAAGTCAACTGAGGTAAGTTCAGTGCATTTTGGCATTTTCCATTGTTTGAGGTTTCTTGTGTTTGAATAGTGGTAGTGTTGTGCTTGTGTATGCTTGTTAGCATACACAGCAAACAAAGTTGCTTGTTAGCATACACAAAAACAAACTTGTTTCCTGTGTATGCTAAGTTGCTAACAAGCATACACAACATTGCTGGCAAGCATGCATAGGCTTGCTGTGCATACCAACAAGCCTGCACATGACTTATAAATATAACAAGCATGCACAGGGTTGTTGTGCATGCCAACAAGCATGCACGAGACTTATACATCAAGCTTGTGCCTGCCAACAATCATGCAGAAGAATTATACAACAAGCTTGTACATGCCAACAAGCATGCACAAACTCCCTCAAAAAATATAAATTTTTAAAATTAACATATAAATAAGAAAATTAAAATATCATAATTGCTTGATGGCTAACCTCTCTTTGGCTAGTTCTTCTATAGATCCTTTCAATGTTGGGGATTTAGATGAGGCATCTATGTCTGGGTCTAGCTCAATTGTGGCAGGTTCTTCTGCCTCAGTTGTTGGTGGGCAAAGTGGTAGCTTTATTGCATCTTCTGCTCGAGTTACTTCATATCATCAATATAGTGAGTTAGGTGTTGTTCCATTGGAGGATGTGGAGGGTGATGACTATCTATAAGATTAGTCTATCTTGCTCCATGTTTTCATATTTACAGTTTTTCATTTCAGACTTGTGGAGCTTTCCAGATAAGCTCAATTTTTGTATATCTATTATTTATCATTTCCATGTTGACATAGACATATTGTAAATATTATTATGAATTTGTGCTATTTCAGAATTTCAGTTTGAATCTTTGACGTTATAAATCAGGATGATTGATGCAATGATGTGTAATTGTATGATGTATTTGATATTCATATATGTTATCAAATTATCACTTATCAAGTTAACAATATCACTATGATCCTTGGTGCTATGAATCATTTGACAATTTGACAAGGAGCATTGAAAAATTAGAATTTAGAATCCTTGATGTTATATGAATATCTTATTAATCACGAATCATTTCATTTTGAGATTTTATTTTTTTGTGTTTTAAATTTTCATTAAAAAATTAGGGTTAGGGTTCTGAATCCCCAATTCCTAATTTTGGGATGAGTGTCGCACTCTCACCCGATTCTTCAGTTGATTTTGATCGCACCCACGATTCTTGTAACTTTGAACAAAGCAGATCATGCAACCTTAAATGAAATGAAGTTGAGGTATAAAAATAAGCCAATGGTAAGATCAATCTCCTCTCGCTTCGCTTGTTGAACCATCTTGTCCATTAGACTGCCACTTTCTTGCTAATTGAATTGGAGTCCCACTCCCAAATCTGCTAGATGGCTTCCTAAGAATGGAAGAGGATCCTCATTTTTGTTTTTCCTACTTGCTACTACCACCTTTCGCAAGCCAATAATATGCTCTCTTTCCATTACTTTTCATTTGGTAGCATTCATCCTTTGCATGCTTCATGTCCACATTTAATGCCCAACAAATGGCCCTTAACTTGGAAGTAGGTGCTCTTTTATGTAGTGTTATAGAAACTACATATCCAAAGAACATTCCCTTCCCCAACAAACTTTGCACTCGACCCTTGCTATATTGTTACATACTTCCACAATGGATATTTCTTTTCTTGAGCTTGATGTCTTGCTACAACAGAGTTATTTTTCAACATTGGAAGTTACACTTGCAACTCCACTTGTATCAAATGGAGCACTTACACTAACACAGATAGATGAGCTTGGAGGAGGGAGGGGCAACACCAACAATGGCATTCCTCCATTTCCTTTGACCTTTACTAGCTACTTTTGATGATTGAGCCATGATTTTTGTGGAATGAATCAAGAAAAACTCTACTGTTGGAGAAATGGCAAATCTAGTTTGCAAGTTTGCCTTCAAAACACTTGGAATCCCTTCAAATCTTGATTTTCCCCTTCACCTGCACAACGATAGACTATTACCTTTGATGATTGAGCCATGATTTTTGTGGAATGAATCAATAAAAAAAGCTGTTGTTGGAGAAATGGCAAATGGTTGGCAAATATGCCTTCAAAACACTTGGAATTCCTTTAAATCTTGATTTTCCTCAGTTGAAAGTGAGAAATCACATTGGAAAAAACCATTTTTAGATGTCCCGTGAATCTACTTTCCATAGACACATGTCATACACATGGGACAGATCTAGGGGACGTGCCCTGTTTCAAGACACGTGCCAAACATGTGTCCTAGCGTGTCCGTGTCCAGTATGTGTGATACAGACACAGAGCCCTGTTAGGACGTGTCTTGTTTCTTAGGATCTTAGAGTTTATGGATTTTAGGGACCAAGCCTTAATCTCATATTACCTTGCTAGTTTTCTTCCAAGTTCTAAGTTTTCTTGGGGACAGTGCGCTGAAACCAGCAAGCACCAATTTCAAAGTGAGATGAGCACTGGTGACATGAGTGCCTTTTTTAAGTAGTCATTTGACCTCCCTTCGGATGTATTTCGTGGGACAACTTTGAGTGATAACAACTATGATTTTCTATTTTGTAAATGCTTCCGATTTGAGCAAGGGACATCATAAAACATCGAAAATATAGAAATACATATTAAATAGGCAACAAGGTCGATTGTTTGTGATGATGAGAAAGGATAAAATGTTGCATAGAAAAAGTAGAAATACATGTCTAAAGTCAATTGCTTTTATCTGTTGGAAATAGTGCAACTTCGGAAGCTATTCTTATTGTATTTTATTTTATTATTGTTGTACCTCCTACGGGAGAAGATACTAATGTATTTGACCATGTAAACCCTTGAAAGAATCAATGTAAACTTTGTGGTGAAAACATATAAAGACAAGAATTATTAAATGTATTTTTATCTTCCCCCAAGACAAGTCGGCCCTGTCAGTTAGACAAGTTGGCCTAGTTAGGGACAAGTCAATTTTGTAAGTGTTTATATAAATAGAGAGGTAGCATGCCTCATTTGGTCACTCATCCAACACAAGCAAGTTCGCACTAGTGGAGAGAGAAGCTCACATCTGCAGCTAGAGAAGTGGTTTTTGGGGTTTTCACTTGGAGAGATTTTCTATTTTCTCTCTTGTTTCTGTAGTTTGTTCTTGGAATTGATCATCTCTAGAGTCTATACGAAGGTTGCTAGGTTTTCTCCTTGTTGGGTTTCCTAGGATAAATTCTTATGTTCATTGTTTCTGTGCTTTGTCTTTCTTCTAGTGATCCTATTGTTTATTTGCAATTAAATTATACTGCTATAATTGTATGGAAATCTAGCATGGTATCAAAGCAGTACTAGAAGAAGTCATTGCCGAAAGCTAAGGTTTCACATTATGGGGCCTTCCCTCATCACTTTGGCTGGAAAAGAGCATTGGAAGCTTCGCCCTAGGGAAGGCGCATCTTTTGGTGAAGGAATTTTTCAATTTTGAGAAGTTTCATTTTTTGACCTAATTCTTCAGCTGCAACAGAAATTAGGGTTTCAAGTTTTGTGCTACTCAATCCACAGAGTTTGTTTGATCTTACCTTATCTCAACTCGCCTTGATAGGGTGCATCTATTTGTGGAGTCAGTTTCTCAAGAATCCAAACTTCATTCTTGACCTAGCTTCTGCTAGGGTTTTTGGTTTAGATCTACAATCAAGACTCAAGATGATTGGAATGAAGGTTGAAGATTGTCTGGATGGGGCTTCCTATTTCATCTCTTGGAAGTCTAGGGTTCTTCTCATATTAGAAGAGAATGACCTCTTGAAGTTTGTCAATGAGAAGGTTCTAGAACCAGAAGTTGAGGAAGACAAGTCTCATTGGAGGAAGAATGATGCCGGAGCAAGAAGAATCTTGGTGGAGTCAGTCAAAGACCATTTGGTTCCTCAAATATCTCAAAAGAAGACAACTAGGAAAATGTTCAAAAACCTAAAGAAGCTATTTGAGCATAGTAGCGTCAATGTGACTCTCACATTGAGGAACCAACTATCGAATATAAAGATGTCCAAGTCAGAATCGATTGCTTCATACTTCACGAGGATTACAGAAGTAAGGGACAAGCTAAGTTCTAGTGGAGAACACCTTGATGCTAATGAGCTTGTCATTACTACTCTAAATGGTCTTCCACCATCTTGGGAGTCATTCATTCAAAGCATAAGTAGTCGAACCAAGTTGCCCAAATTTGACAGGTTATTGGCAGATTGCACTCAGGAAGAGATGAGGATTGCAGCAAGACAGAAACTCCATGGCACTCGACCTGAGGATAATCAAGCATTCATGGCCCATGCCAAGATAGGCAAGGGAAAGGGAAGAAAATTTCACATTCACAAGAACCAAGGTAGGAGATCAAGCCCTCCTCTAGATCAGAAGAAAAAGAAAAAAGGATCTTTCACATATACAATGCTTCAGGTGCAAGACCTATGGTCATTATGCCAGCAATTATCCAAGCTCAAACAAAAGGAAGCACAAAGCCGCAACTGCTGATGTAGAAGAAAACCATCATCATAAGAAGCAAAGGAATGAAGATTGAACATAATTCTTCTTCATATCAGCTTTATCAGGTACTGTTCCCACCACTAGTGATATGTGGCTTATAGATAGTGGTGCTTCTAGACATATGACTGGTTATAAACAAAATTTATCAGAAATAGTCGAGAAAGAATCCCATCTCCGTGTTGTACTTGGGTATGATGCTAATTACACTATGGAGGGATTTGGGGCTACCTCCCTTCAGTTAGAGTCTAGTGACACATTACACTAGAGTGATGTGCTTTATGTACCTGGCATGAAAATAAATCTTGTCTCCATATCTGCTTTGGAGGACAAGGGATATAAAGTTGTATTTTTCAGTTGGGAAAGTTCTTGCTTAGCACAAGAACTCAAGCATGAACACAACAAAAGTAATTGGTGTAAGAGAGATCTTGTACCGATTGAGCACTCCACCAGCGCAAGCACTAGTTCATGATTCTACCAACGTGGGTGAGCTATGGCACAAAAAACTAGCTCATCTAAACTATAAAGCTCTTCCAGCATTAAGGAATATCGTGACAGGTCTACTAGTGCTTCATGTATACAATGGCGGGATATGTAGAGGATGTGCACTTGGCAAGAATGCGAAGGGATCCTTCTCGAATAGTGAGAGCAAATCTAAAGGAATTTTGGATCTTGTACACCCTGATTTGTGCGGATCCATGACTGTTGCTTCACTGGTTGGCAATAATTATTATGTAACATTTATTGATGAATACTCACAGAATACTTGGATATATTTTCTCAAGACCAAGGAATCCGAGGAAGTATTCAACAAATTCAAAGAATTCAAAGCACAAGTTGAAAATTTGTCGGGAAAGAGGATTAAGGTCTTGAGATCAGATAATGGTGGAGAATATACCTCTATAGATTTCAATGATTTCTGCAAGGAAGCATGAATTAAGAAAGAGCTCACAGTTCCCTACAACCCTCAACAAAATGGGGTTGCGGGAAGGAAGAATAAAACAATTGTGGAGGACGCCAAAGCCATGATACATGACCAGAGTCTATCGATGTTCTTGTGTGCAGAAGCATCTAGAACAACTGTTAATGTACAAAACAGATGCCCTCATAAAATCTTGAAGAACATGATTTCTGAAGAAGCTTTCACAGGAGTGAAACTAGAAGTGGGCCACCTTCGTATCTTTGGCTGCCCAGTCTACAATCATGTGCCCAAGGAGAAGAGGACGAAGTTAGACCCTTAAGGAAAGAAGTGAACTTCGTGGGATACAGTGAGTCTTCAAAGGTTTACAGAATTTACATCCCAGGATCAATGCAGATCGAAGCAAGCAGGGATGTGTGCTTTGAAGAAGAGATGGCTATCAGGAAAGGCTGAGGATTTGATATGGAGATCAATGATGAGGAGATGCTAGACCCTCCCCTTCCAGTAGTTCAGAGGGAGTTAGCAGCGAAGGATGAATTGATCGATCCCATTGATCCAATTGTGCCAGTTGATGGTCCCACAGATATTGCAATAGGCCGAAAGAGGCCTAGATGGGCACAACAAACATTGCAGGATGCAGAGGGGCATGCAGCTCCACATGGTACTTTTTGAGAAGGTAAAAGACCTTAGAGGTTCTCGAGTTATGTAGCTTTGATGAGTCACATCATTGAATTAGAACCCACCTCCTATGAAGAGGCCTCCAGACACCAAGTACGGAAGGATGCCATGATGGAAGAATATCAATCCATCATGAAGAGTCATGTGTGGGAGGTTGTATTGAGACCTGAGGGGAAGTCAGTAGTGACTTCCTAGTGGCTTTACAAATTCAAACATGGAGCAGATGGCAGTGTTGGAAAACACAAGGTTAGATTTGTTGCTAGAGGATTCTCTCAGAAAGAGGGAGTCGATTATGATGAGACATTTGCTCCCGTGGCTCGTTATACTTCCATCAAGACGATCATTGCTATTACGTTAGCTATTTGATGGAAGTTGCATTAGATGGATGTCAAGACCGCCTTCCTCAATGGTGTTATTGAGGAAGAAGTTTATATTGAACAACTAGAAGGGTTTGTTGTCCATGGAAAGGAGTCTCACGTATGTAGGCTGAAAAAGGCCCTATATGGACTCAAGTAAGCACCTCGTGCTTGGTATGGACAAATAGACGGATACTTGGTGAGCTTGGGATTCACCAAGAGTGATGCAGACCCCAACCTTTAGTACAAGGTTGTGGATGATGAGCCACTGATTTTGGTACTTTATGTTGATACGCTGTTTCTCACTGGGAATGAGAAACTTATTGTATGGTGTAAGAAGAAGCTTGCCTCTGAGTTTGAAATGAAGGATCTCGAATTGATGCATCACTTCTTGGGATTAGATATATGGCAGTGGCAGAAGTTGATTTTCCTAAGTTAGAGAAGACAAGTTCGCTAAGGAGAAAGAGAGAGAGCTACAGAAGAATATATTGTTTTGGGGTTTTCCATTCTGTGATATTGTATTGGTGACGAATCTATCTTTGAGGAAGTTGCGGGGTTTTCTCCTTTATGGTTTCCTCGAGGAAAACTATTGTGTCTATTGTGTTTTGTTGTGCTTGTTATTCTTTCTGTTAAAGATCCTAGCTAACATTGAATTAAAGTAGAAAATCTAACATGGGATCAGAGCTTACCTGAAAATAAGGCATTGTGCAGCAGTGGGAAACTAGGGCCTCCTATTTCAAGGTCTTCTCTCCACAGATCATCTGAAAAAGAGGGCTAGGCTAACTCGCCCTAGAAGGGCGCATCTTTTGGATGCAGTAGAAACAAATTTCGAGAATTTTCATTTTGGCCCTATCACTACTATCGGGAGAAACTAGGGCTTCCTGTTCCGAGTACTTTCCTCCACAGATCACCCTGAAAAGAGGGTCAATTCAATTCGCCCTAGGATGGTGCATCTTCCTGTGAAGGTAGAATTCAAATCTGAGAATTTTCATTTTTGGCCTCGTCACTATTGCTGGAAGAAAACTAGGGCATTAGTTATTTTGGGATTTTGTCCACATATTTGGGAAAATGAGTACACTGGACAACTCGCCTTGAGGAGGCACATCTTCTTGTCCAATCAGAAGTTCAAGGTTCCAATTTTGAAAAATTAGGGTTTCTCAAACAAACCCTAGGCTAGCCAACTCCAGAACCAGGTTGGGCATCTCAAATTGGTAAGACCTAAATCTTTGCTATTTCCATTTGAGGTACTCATTCAATATGTCCCACCACACCAAGCTTGAGGAGCTGATAACTTCCGAGCATGGAAGTATAGGATTGCTCTTGTCGTTGGAGAAAATGACTTGGACAAATATGTTAGTGAAGAGGTTCCAGCACCAGAGGGAGATGAGGCTAATAAGGCTATCCACAAGAAGAACTTGGTTAAGGCCAAGAGAATTATCGCAGACTCCATTAAGGATCATCTCATCCCACATGTGTCATCCTTGAAGACACCCAAGGAGATGTTCGATACGTTGACAAGACTATTCGAAGGGAAGAACATTAATCGGAAGATGACATTAAGGAACCAACTCAAGAACATAAAGATCCCGAACTCAGAGACCATGCAATCCTATTTCACAAGGGTCTCACAGATCAAGGAGCAACTTGAAGCAGTTGAAGAAAAGGTAGAAGAAGGAGAGATCGTTATGACCACCTTGAATGGTCTCCCAAGATCATGGGACCCATTCATTCAAGGGATATGTGCGAGGAAGAAGTTGATCACATTCAACAGACTATGGGAAGAATGTACTCAAGAAGAAGCTCGACTTGTGGCACGAGAAGAGAAGATGGGAGCAAATGATGATCAAGCTCTCACAGTTCACGCTAGAAGAAATCACAACAAGAGGGAGCACCACCATCACAACAAGAGGGAGAACCACCATCAAAATAAGAGGGAGAACTACGATAGACAAAGGAGACCCATAAGAGATCTATCCAACATTAGATGTTATACAGGTGATGAGAAGGGACACTACTCCAGAGATTGTCCCAGAAACAAAGGTTCTTCTAAGAAGACAAACAAGAAGAGACATCATGCTCACACCGCTGAAGATGATGAACCTGCAAGGAAAAGAACCAGAGAAGAAGAAAGAGATGATTCTTCAAGTGATGAAGAATATGTATTATAATGAAGGTAACTAGTTACAAGGGTTCATTCAGAAGGTTCCACCTCTTAAGGTGAAGCTAGAGATGACTTTCAGTATTACATGAAAGGAGTAGGAGAAGCTACTACAGAGTTGGACTCGGGAAAACAAATAAAGATCAATGCTCTATGAAAGTCTCTCATCCATTTCAACATTGGTTAGGATGCAGAAGAAAGACTACTCCAACACAAAGAACAAGTGTAGAACACTTGCTCAACATTTCCGATCATAAGCAAGAAAGACACAGGACCTCAGAATCAGACGATAAAGAAGAACACTCTGTCAAAGACTCCAGTAGTTCCTGCAAGGAAGCAAAGATCAAGAGGGAGTCCACCCAACAAACAAACAAAGATAAGTATTTGAATTGTCATTTCTTGTATATATAATTAATTAAATGATATTGTTTAGTGGTGTACATACTTATGTTCCTGATTTAGGTTGTGTATTATCCATATTAGGATATTTGCATTAATGAACAATACACTACTAATATGCATGTGATGGGTAAGTGGTCGATGGTACTGTACAACATTCCATTGCTACTTATCTAGAATGAAACCTCTTTGTTGACATGTTGGGAGTAGTGCACGTTCTTAACAATTTTCTGGTAGAGATGGAAGGCATCTAGAAAGTTATCGTATGAATACGGGATATGGATGAATGTTGTGTTGAAACCTTGGCTAAAATAGTTGCATAACTGTGTGACCTATGTCCTTATGCATAAGAATTTGTTTTGAAAATTATGAAATGTTTCTAATCATACAACTGAATTTGACTTGTAGGAAAGATCGTGCACCATCACCTACAAGAGAATAGTGACGAGACTTGTTCCATAGAACAAGTGACGACGATTTAAAAGACAATTCAAGAAAATCATGAAGACCGCGACATGGCAGAACCACAAGAACTTGTAGATCCACCTCGTGAGAAGAAATCCCACAAAAGAAGACCAGCATGGGAGCGAGAGGCAATACAAGATGCAGAGAAGTATGGCGCTCCAAATGGGATGCACAGAGAAAGCAAGAGAACTAGACCATACTCCAGCTATGAGGCCCTGCTGTGACATCATTGACAAAGAACCTTCCAACTAGGAGGAAGCAACATAGAAGAAAGAATGGAAGGATGCCATGATCGAGGAGTACCAGTCTATTATGAAGAATGATGTCTGGGAGATATTTTCGAGACCAGAAGGGAAGTCTGTTGTGAGTGGATCTACAAGATCAAGCATGCTGCAGATGGTAGCATTGAGAAACACAAGGCAAGATTTGTAGCACGTGGCTTCTCCTAGAAGGAAGGCATAGACTACGAGGAGACGTTTGCACCTATAGCCAAATACATTTCCATCAGATATATACTTGTATTGGCTGCAGTGATGAAATGGAAGGTACACCAGATGGACGTCAAGACAACGTTCTTGAATGGTGTAGTTGAAGAGGAAGTGTACGTGGAGCAGCCACTGGGATTTGAGACACATGACAGACAGACTCATGTGTGCAAGTTGAAGAAAGCCTTGTACGGATTGAAACAAGCACCTAGGACGTGGTACGACAGGATAAACAGTTTCCTGATGAGCTTAGGCTTTACCAAGAGTAAAGTAGATTCCAACCTTTACTTCAAGGTTGAAGTGGTAAATCCAGTGATACTTCTACTCTATGTAGATGACCTGTTTGTAACAGGGGAGGATGAGCTCATTGCAGATACGAAGAGGAGACTTGTTGCAGAGTTTGTGATGAAGGACCCGGGTATGATGCATTATTTCTTAGGCAAGGAGGTGTGGCAAAGTGCAGATGAAATCTTCTTTGGACAAGGGAAGTATGCGGTAGAGATTCTGAAGAGGTTCAGAATGATGGATTGGAAGGCTATGGCCACACCCATGGCATTGAACTTGAAGCTATTGTGTGATGCTTCATCAGAGTCAGTTGATGCCACGATGTATCGTCAGATGATTGGTTTGTTGATGTACTTGACGAACACGAGACCAAACATATGCTTTGTTGTGAACACCCTGAGCCAGTTCCTGACGGATCCAAGACATGTTCACCTGATTGCTGCAAAGCATGTATTGAGGTACCTGAAGGGTACAGTTGACTATGGGCTCAAGTATGAGGCGAATCAGAAGATTAACTTTCAGGGTTATGTTGATTTAGATTGGGTAGGTAGTGCCACAGATAGGAAGAGCACTTTGGGATGCTGCTTCAGTATGGGATCTGGTATGATCTTTTGGTTTAGCAGGAAGCAGTCATTCGTGGCACTGAGTACAACCGAAGCAGAGTATGTTGCAACTTGTTCGACAATTGTGTGGTAGTATGGCTTAGGAAGCTACAGTTAGATTTGTTTGATCTCCAGTTAGAGGCGACTTGTATCTTCTGTGACAATCAGAGTTGTGTGAAGTTGTCCGAGAACCCAATGTTCCATGACAAGTCGAAGCACATTGAGATCAAGTACCACTATATCAGGGATATGGTGCAGAGAGGAGCAGTGAAGCTCCAATATGTGGCGACAGACAAGTAGATAACCTATGTGTTGTCCAAGCCATTAGCTAGAGTGAAGTTCGAGTACTTGAGAGAGAAGCTTGGTGTTATCCAGATCGAGGTTCCCCCTAAGAGGGAGCGATGAGACCAGAAGATGCAGATGCACTAGTTCTCGCATGGTGGAAGACACAGGTTGTCCATTGGGACGTAATGCACTTGGTGTGCCTCGGGTTGTACTCCCATGCTGGAGAAGATAGAGCCATTCTCGCATGGTGGTAGGCATAGGTGTGTAAGGTCCCAGCTAGGGCACATAACCAATAAACTCAAGAAGACATAAGAGATAGGCGTGAAAGCGCATTAATTCTATTAACAAATGGTCAATATATACATTGAGATGTCCCTTGGATTCTTCTTCCAAGGTGACTCTTGGACTCACGGGTGACTCTTAGTCTCCCTTGCACGTTAATATTCCTCACACCGAGGATTAGACTCCAACAAATCCCCCCTTAATTCGAAGGGTGTATATGAGTCCAAGAAGAGAGCTGAATAAGTGGAAGTGAACAACTACCACCAGCTGAACATTTCCATCTCCAATATCCTTTACTAAGAAGGTTAGCTAGAAGCTTGCACATGCTTCTACTAAATACAATGGCTCTCTGAAGGGATGGTTTTTAGGCTGACCATCAACAGAAATAGGCTAGCAGAAGGTTGAAATCTTCTACTATTTGTGTGGTTCAATGCTGACCACAAACTCTCGAACTTGGCGACAACACTCGCTTAGAGGTTCTCTGGAATGGTTGGGATGGGCTGACACCAAACCAACTGGAGAGCTGAAAACATGAAGTGAACAAAAACAACTAGTTGAACATTTCCATCTTGACAACCTTTTACCAAGTTAGCTTGCACATGCTTCTGCTAAATGAAGGTGCTCTCGATATTGGTGGTTTCAAGATGACCACCAACTCTGGAGCTCAGTCAAACATAGCTCTTCACAGGTTTGCTTGTTCCGGCTCGCTTGCACTCGCTCGCTTGTTACAGACGGCCTTCATTCCCCCCTGTTAGGAACAATGTGAGCAGAGGAGAGTCTCATGGTGTCACAATTAGACACAAAACACATGAGTACTCTATGTCATACATATCTCATGTCTTCATAATACATGCATATCATAATCAAACAACTCTAAATTTGATGGCTGTCCAAACTCACTGTGGATCAGTTTCGCTTGATATGACTTACTCGAGGAAGGTTGTAACTGTTTGTTGTCAGAGGGACAAGGCTTCGAAACTTGAAGCCTGACATCATGTTCCCCCCTGCCAGGTACAAAGTAAGTAGCAATACAATAATCTGCTACAAGTTTCACTCTTGCAGATTTCTTCAGCTTAACACACTAATTTGAAGAATGGTTGCGCTTTCCACAATGGCGACAAGGATGAAGATCAAAACACTGATCTTTCACATGGCCAACCCTGTCACATTGTTGGCAACTGGAAATCTGAATGGGTAGTACATGTGACATGATTTCACTATTTTCTGGCAGTTGATAGGAATCATCTTCAAACAAGGGGTTATTCTGAACAAGCACTAGTTCAGAATGTTGATTCCTGTGATGTACATCTTCCTTAATGGCTTTCAAAATCTGCAATTGATTTATGACAATTTGTAGTGTGCCTTTGCTGATTTTGATTGAGTCATCTGCAGCTGAATGTACTAGAGTGTTCAACAACTCTAATGTTTCTTCTGTATTAGACCTAGTGAAGACAACTTGAGGCCTCCTTGTGTAGGTAGGACCAAGTACAAGGACTCAATCAGACAGAGGGCTTCTTGCAAATCTGCCCTTTACAAACAATGTTTCAACAGATTCAAACTTAAAAAAGAAGGGGTGTCGGTGTCAGCCAAAAATGCACCCACATACAATATGCAATTCAACTTGACTTAAGTTTGGTACTGTACACAAAACACAAAGGCAAGTACCAAAACAAATACTACAACTCACAAACAAAACACAATTTGCAAGTTACATTGATGAATGCTGAATTGAAGAGTCTGCTATACCTGAGTTTTTGAAATGTGATTTGATTGATCCCACCATTTATTGCCAGTTGATTGGGTCATTGATGTATCTGACCATTACCAGACCAGATATATGTTTTGCTGTGAATGCCC
Organism: Larix kaempferi; assembly: GCA_027924585.1. NCBI lineage: Eukaryota > Viridiplantae > Streptophyta > Pinopsida > Pinales > Pinaceae > Larix > Larix kaempferi. The sequence continues at coordinate 14,595,504 of BSBM01000099.1, forward strand.
TTAGTCAGTTCATGTGTGAACCGAGGCAGATTCACTGGATTGTTGCAACACATGTGCTCAGATACTTACGTGGCACTGTGGGATATGGATTGAAGTATGCTTCAGATGGTGACCTGAGATTGCAGGGGTTTACAGACTCAGATTGGGCCGGATGTGTTGCAGATCGGAAGAGTACTTTTGGTTGTTGCTTCAGTTTGGGTTCTGCAGTTATTTCTTGGTGTAGCAGGAAGCAGAACTCGGTAGCACTCAGTACTGTAGAGGCCGAGTACATGGCTGCTAGCACAACAGCTCGAGAAGGAGTTTGGCTTCGTAAACTCCTGGCAGGATTGTTCGACCAGATTCCAGAGCCGACCGTGATTCACTGTGATAACCGGAGCTGTGTGCAGATGTCAGTGAATCCTGTATTTCACAACAGGTCGAAGCATATCAAGATTCGATATCGCTTCATTCGTGATATGGTGCAGAAAGGTGCGGTCGAGTTACAGTACGTGCCGACAGACGACCAGACTGTAGATGTTCTCACCAAGGCTCTTCCCAGGGTGAAGTTCGAATACTTTCGTGGAAGACTTGGAGTCGAAGAGAACGTATCCCTCCTTGAGAGGGAAAGATGACATTGAGATGCTTGCCCTGCTTTGCCTAGGTGCCTCTGCAGTCCAGTTACTTAGCCAGATATGGGAGAAATCCCATAAGCAGATGAGTAGGACGGTCAACAGTTGGCCGGTCTCACCCAGGTACCTTCTGCAGTCCAGTTACTCAGCCAGGTATGGGAGAAATCCCATAGACAGATGAGTAGGACAGTCAGCAGTTGGTCGGGTTCACACGAGTTCACACAAGTGCCTCTGCAGTCCAGTTACTCAGCCAGATATGGGAGAAATCCCATAGGAAGATGAGTAGGACAGTCAACAGTTGGCCATGTGGTTGCATAGGTGCCTCTACAGTCCAGGTACTCAGCCAGATATGGGAGAAATCCCATATGCAGATGAGTCAGACAGTAAGTAGATGGCCACGCCCTTTTGCTCGTCTGAGATCTCAGCCAGGTATGGGAGGACCCCATCAGCAGATGAGACAGACAGGTAGCAAATTGTATAGCAGAGATGGTACAGCTGATAATCTCAGATATCTAGGATTGAGTGATTCTCCTGGATCCAGGATTGAGTGATTCTCCTGGACTCACCGAAGGACTGGTGAAGATGATGCACTGAGACTGTGTGGACAACCTTTAGTATGTATAGAGATGATGGAGACAGCATGGATGTACAAGATGAAACCCAGATGCTCATGATGTAGATGAAGACCGAAGAATACCTTCCTCATTGAGAGGGAGTGTTGTATTTTGTGCAACTTCGGAAGATATTATTCATTGTATTTTATTGTACTTTCATTGTACTTGTTTGTACCTCCTAAGGGAGATGAACCATATGTAATCACTTATGTAAACAAATGAAAGAATGAATGTAGACCTTGGGGTGCAAAGAAACAAAAGAAAAATATTAAAATTAAATTTATTAATTGCTCCCAGGTGAAGTCGGCCCAGTTAGGGATTTTTCATGTTTGCACTTGTATAAATAAGAGGTTAGTGCACCTCATTATTTCATTCACTTACTTCACAATTGCGCATCACTTGGGAGAGAGAAGAAGTTCGCACAAGCTGGAGAAGGAAGCTATTTTGGGGTTTCTACTTGTGGAAAGCTCTTTTATCTTTGTACTCTGATCTCGGGATTATCATCTCTATACGAAGGTTGCTGGGTTTTTTCCAATTGGGTTTCCCAGGCTAAACTCCGTGTTATTGTTTTGTGCTTTGTCTTTCTTCTAGTGATCTTGATTATGCATTTATATTATTATGCTATGAATGTATGAAAATTAACAGCATATAACTTATTATTATATTAAAAGTTCATGCCTTTTTTACTTCAAAAGTTACTTGGTAGTTATTGCACTTTGCCTCATCTGCCAAGGGTGGAATTGTGCACTTGATACAATTTCTTATGGTGACACCTTCCTTGGGTTTGTTGAACTAAGCACCAGTGCTCGACCTTTCTTTCCCAAAATTGAAATTTCTCTTGTTCCTACTCTAACCTTCAAGCAATGTACTTATTTAGTTGTTAGATTTCACCTGGTTTAGCTCGGACACTCTTCTCCACTGCACCAGGGCACAATAGTTCGTAGGGACCGCAGTAGTTCTGTACAACAACAACCACTGCAATACTCTGCCTGGGTTCATGTGCGCAATGGAGTGTGAAGGAGGCGTAGTTCTGTAGAGGAGTAAAAGACGTAGTTTATTTCCAGTTTTGCCACCTTAAATTTAACTCAGTTCACTGTTCTAGATTTTAGAAAGTTTCAGTTTCAGTTCAGTTCAGTTCAATTTAGATTACATGGATGATCTATTCTTAGAGAAGGGCACAGATCCCCATGTAGTTAGAACACTTTCATGAAGTGCTTAATGAGGTCACTGATCCCAAGGAGGATTCTGCATGCATACATGCCACAGTCATCCTCTAGTTGGGGCATTTGAACTATGGCGCTGTTATTCATGCCAGAGGGCAAACTGGCTGTATTGATTAGAGTTAGGGTTTGACGCTGTCAGTTGGCAGCACTTCTTGCAGGTGTCTTCCCCCAACCAGCACCTGCCACACATAAAACCTTTTATAGTTATTAATAATTACTGGTTGTGTCTTTGTATTTCATTTTGATTGAGTTTACTCTTGTTATGATGTGCTTTTGGTTATGATGCTTGAGTATGACATGACACATTGAGAATTAGAAATATATTGATTCATTTGATATCAAATGCCAAAATGTGCAAATGAAATGTGAATTTTGAACTCTGATTTATGATTTATCATGTTATTGCTTTCATGGTTTTCATTTTTCAATGGCGATTGGAGAATGTGTAATCATTAGTAATTTAATATATTTTATATTTATATATATTTGGGGCAGTGTCCCCTATGTTTTGTACTCCTGCCATACTCTGGCGTATCCTGATTATTTTTCACTGACTTTGTTTCGATTATACTTTTTCTTGCTATCTTTGTTTATTAATTTCTGTTTATATTCATTCTAAATTTCAGGGTTTGATTACATTTTGTTCCACTATTTTCCTTGTGTGTTTTTACTCACTTTCATCATCTGAAAACTTTGTTCAGGAACACCTAGAAGAAACAATGGAGAGAGCCCCACATCTGAGGCAGCTTCTACATTATTATAGTGGTCATGGCAGAATGACTGCTCGACAGGAGCAGAAAGAACTGGAGTCTATTGCAAGTCGTCTTCCTGATAATGTCCATCCATCTGTGAAAAACTTTACAGACCGTGCTCTTTTATCTCTTCAGGTTTGTTTATTCATCATAAAGTTGTTACCTAGTATGCTAAAGATGAATGATGTAGCTAAGCCGTTCCTATACTCTTTTTTTTGCTTCGAGATCTATTTGATCTTACACCATTTTTGTTTATCTATATTAGTTTTAACTAGACAGTTTTATGCATTGTTGCATTCCAAATTGTTTGAGACTTTACCCCATGTGTTTTAGCACAATGCAGTCAACTTCTACTTTTATCTAGCCAAATTGTTCAAATTCGAGGTATGGAACTATATGTATCAATTTATGCTGTGTTAGTTAAAAGTCGAAGTTACTAAATGAATAGGCATTTGATCAGTCTAATGCAGTGTAGTCGTGCTCCCCAGAACACTACGAAGTTGGAAAACCTAGGATAGCCTAAGAATTAAGTTGGAACTTGGAAGTTTAGATAGCTTCCTTTTTATATATGGGTATAATTACATTTACAAAAAATATTATGCACCAGAGGTCATGTTAAATTGAAAATTGAAGTAAATAATGATTAAAAGGTGTTTTGAAGAATTTTTTTGGATCATTTTTCTAGTACATGTACTGTATGCATGCTGGTAATAAATTAAAGCAGCTAAAAACAAATATCAGTTGATGCCAAAAATGTTATTATATACTATTTCATATACATTATGAATGTAAACTAATGTGAAGCAAGTTCAAATTTCTCATTATTGTTGTATATAATCTTTCTTGCCTTTACTCATTGGACTCATGCAATGTCTTGGATTTGGCGTGAGCATAGAGGTGTAGGAAAAGTATGATAAGGGAGTATTTCTAAGCAAGTGGAAGTTAATTAATGATCTAGATAATCTCTTGGTCATAGTCCAGTTAAAGTTTAGTGTATGCCTTGATTCTTGAAAGATGCCTGTTCACGAAAGTAGTAATCATGATCTCTACCATGTCTAGTTCCATGCATAGGTTCTAATGCTTCAAATTAAGATTTCTGTTATATATGCAACCTGTGCTGGTGCCTAAATATGCCGACCAAAATGCAGTATACTCTCTAGGGAATAGCAAACATAATATTTACATTCCAATGTTACAGCAATGCACAACTTTGTTTGTAAGAAATAACAAGTGCTGTTCACTTTATAGCCCTGTTCTTGAGCTTAGTGTTGCTTTTATCCAGCTTTGTCTATTTTATTAGGAAGATATTGACTTGAAACTTATTATAGCACTAAACTTGCATGTATGAGAGTGCATATAGTAGGTTCAATGCTGTTTCATAAATTATAAGGTTTCGATTTAACCATTTAGCCTTGATCAAGTTTTAGAAATCTGTCTTTTGCCAATAAACTATGAGCTTGGGTTTATTTCTATAGAAGGGTAGCTTGTAGGGTCATTGGTTAATGCCATAAAATAAAACACATTCAATGTCTAATCTTATCAGATTCTGACAAAAGCAGCTCAAGCTTGAGAGTAAGCTTCAATTTTCAATCTTGTAAAATCCAACAGAAGCACACCAAGCATGAGAGTACCAATAATGTAACACGGGAACATCATCTAAGGTTTGCCATAGATAACAATAAATATGCAGGTAGAAATGCAGTCAGGACTTGGGATGTACCCTCTCCTATCCATGTGAAGGGAAGACCATCTTAACCAATAGTGATTAATAGATGATGAATAATGATTAATAGACGACCAAATTACAACAAAGACAAATTATAAAGCAAAACTCAAAGTGATAGTTCTAATTGTGAATCTCTTGTGGTGCACAAGAAGGTCAAAAGAATGAAAGCAGGCCGGTTTTCTTGAACACCATATACTTTATGTAATATTTCTTCTCTATATGCCCCACTGCTAGAATTTGCTTGTCACAATATAAATCTTTACAATGACCTTTGTGGAGGTATATATACACATCGACAAGTAAGGTAGTAAAGCTTGTAATGAAGAGTTATAACCATTAGTGTTTTACTATTATATTAATTAAGGGATGCTTTACACCTATTTTATGTACATTACCTTGCCTCCACCATAGGAAAAGCTTTGTCTTCAAAGCATTGGTAAGGATGGATGTTCTTGTTGAAAAGCTTTTTTCCCATGATGCATTTTCCTTGGATAAGTTCTTCTATTTGATGAGGTACTTGGTTACTGTTCTGGATTGGATCCTTTTTCTAGGGTTGTTGGGATATCTTCTGGTTTTGGCATGAGCTTACCTTCTTCATCAAGCACAGGGAGTTTAGTTTGTACCTGGTTCTGCTGTCCTATCATCTCCTTAAGACCTGAAACATGAAAGACATTATGAATGTGACTTTTGTTTGCTAGTTTCTGTAAGTTTTAAACCTTAACAGTGAAGTACAAACTCATATGATTCTTAAGCATTAACAGAAAACACACAATGGCACACACACTACACAGAGATTTTCACCTGGAAACCCTTAACCGGGAAAAAACCAGCCAAACTTAGAGCCGCATAGCTCCTTTTTCATTATATGTTTATTTTACATGTACAATACAATAAATGGTATTCTGCAGCATCTAAAACCCTAATTCGTTTACCCGAATTAGGTTACAACCCTAATTCCTTTTACCAGAATTAGATTAGAGTACAATGGGTCGAAAATCGCGAAAAAAGCAAAAAGCAACCCAAAAATTTTTCAAGGCAGCGACCATGTGAAGAGATATAACATACCCAACAGTTTCAAGGCATTCTCTACTGGACAAATCTTTTTGATGATTTGATATGGGCCATAAAACTTGGCGGCCAATTTGTCCTTGTTTTACAAATAGCTGTTTGTATGGCTGAAGTCTTACAAACACCTAATCACCTTCCTCAAACTCTCTTTTGGATTTATGCTGATCTGCTTGTTGCTTCATTCGATTCTGTGGGTTTATGAGGTTTTCTTTGAGTATTTGTTGACCTGCTGGTTCTCTTCAAGATGGTTTTCACTGCTGGAACTTTGCTATTCTGCTAGTGCAAGGTATTTTAAGGCTTAAGCCTTTGTGTTTAATATCTATATAGGGATTTAAAAGGTGTCATCTTGGCTGATGTATGGTATACAGACTTATAGCAGCATTCACCTAGATGTAACCATTGGACCTGTTATCACCTAAACTGTAGTTACCCTTGTGGATGTATCCATTAGTGGATGGCAATAGGGAAAGGCAACTCAAAAGGTGCAACCACGATCACCTCGACCTCCAATAGATGGTTGTCACACCAGTCGAGGTAACCTTCGCTTTATGTTATCTAGCCCAGACAACAAAGGGGGAGACCCGATCTACTCCCGACAGGGGAGATCAAAACCAAGACACCAAATCAAGTTAATACTAAGTGAATTAAGGTGTATGGTTTATCCTAGACCTAAGGATGAAGTCACAATATAAGTAAGGGGTTCAATGAGTATAGCTTTGGTTCATTATTGATGTGAGAGTGACTTATAGTGTTTGAAATGGGATCCAGGATTGAAGTACTAGTTCAATGTGAGAAAATCCACTGCCTTGGGAACCGTGTCCAATGCAGGGTAGTTAAGGGGTTGAATTGGGGCTAACTAGTACAAGTGACAAGCTTGATCATGATATATGATGACATCAAAGGGTTTGGTCCACCAAACAAGGATCAAACCACAAGTTAATCCAACAATCTAGGAAAGTTGAATTGACTTGGAGAGAGATCAGTGCCTTGGGAATTGGGATTAATGGAGTCAAAGTGAAGTTAACTTGTGGTTGATGACTCCTATTACATGAGGCAAGTGGGCAATTAAAGGTTTGATGGATGAATAAGTCTAGATCTAAAGATTCAAGGTTTGACCTAAGTGGACCACAATCCCTTAAAACAAGGAATGCTATCCCCGAGGCAAGATTTGATGAAGTGACCAACTAGACTTAGGTTTTGAATTATGCCTGTTCCAAATCCACTAAAATCTCATGTACCCACGTCCTAGAAGTGGACCAAATCCAATCTCCAAGGGAGTGCGACTTTGCCCAAGGAGGGTAAAAATGGGGATAAATGGATCAAGACAAGTCCAATGACATCCAAATTTTAGATCCAAGTAGGTTGATCAAGTGAGAGTGTGGATCTACAATTTCAAGGCAATCCAATGGCTAAATCTTACTAGATCTGAGTCAGAAGATACCAAGTGGTCCAAAATGGAGATTAAATCCCTTAAAATGTGGAATAGGGCAATTAAAGGTTTGATGGATGAATAAGTCTACATCTAAAGATTCAAGGTTTGACCTAAGTGGACCACAATCCCTTAAAACAAGGAATGCTATCCCCGAGGCAAGATTTGATGAAGTGACCAACTAGACTTAGGTTTTGAATTATGCCTGTTCCAAATCCACTAAAATCTCATGTACCCACGTCCTAGAAGTGGACCAACTCCAATCTCCAAGGGAGTGCGACTTTGCCCAAGGAGGGTAAAAATGGGGATAAATGGATCAAGACAAGTCCAATGACATCCAAATTTTAGATCCAAGTAGGTTGATCAAGTGAGAGTGTGGATCTACAATTTCAAGGCAATCCAATGGCTAAATCTTACTAGATCTGAGTCAGATTATACCAAATGGTCCAAAATGGAGATTAAATCCCTTAAAATGTGGAATAGGGCCCACAAGGTAGAAATTGCCAAAGCAAGAGTCTAGGGTAGGTTTTAGGATGTGTAGATCATGAATCAATTAAAATCTCAACTACCCATCAACTAGATCTAGGTCAACTCAACTATCCAAGAAGTGCGCCCTCACTTGGGGAAGCCGAGTTGGCTTGGGAAGGGGATCGAATGAAGGCCAATCCTCACCAAACTAAAGATCCGGGATGCCGTGGATACTATAGAGGTGGGTTTTCAATATTATACCCAACAACCCACTAGATCTCAATAGATCTAAGAAAATGTAACAATGGGGGTTTTGATTAATTAGGGTTTGAAATATTTAAGACAAGTGGATAGATCATGGAGATAGAAATTACCTTGAGATCATACCCGAGTGATGAAGAGACATGCCTTGATGTTGAGGAAGATTCCCGCAGACATCAAATGAGAGGTGGTTGATTTTGCTTGCCAAATTGATGCCCTAGTCCACAAGTGCGACCTCCTCTACTTGTCAAACCAAGGAATAGCGATTCAATCAGTGAGACCAAATATGGAGGAAATACAAGCGAAATGCAATAGTAACATGAAATAGAAGGTCGTGGGACAGTAATACTCCCTGTTACCAACGAAGAGATCCAAAGAAGAAGTAGGGAGAGTCTTCCCCTACCAATACTTCCTCCTCAAAGCAAATCGGCCTCCACCTGTAGATGCAAAACGTGGTGCAAAAGATATGGCAAAACAAGATCTCCAATAACTCAGTGCAAAGGAAGAACCAACGAACAAACACCAAAAACATTCACCACAACATTGGAGATAGATGCAATAATAATTTTCTATTCCAATAATCTAGAGCCACCAGTCCTTTTACAATGAGAGGCTCTCTCCTTTAAATATATAGGAGAGGCACCAAAATACTAACCACTTTTTAAATGAGTGGCTAAGATTAAAAGATACAAATGTCTAATCAATGGTTGAGATGAGCTCAACAATAAAATACATGGATCACTAATAAAATATAACATAAGTGGACAAAATCGCCTTAGGAGAGGGGAATCCCACCATATCATGATGACAAAATATAATAAGAAGCTTATGGTGGGTCCAAGGGGTAATTTTAGCCACCCTTGGTCAATCCCCATAGCACAATAATAATAAAATAGTCATCAATATACCAAATCGTGCCTCTATGGACAAATTGTGGGCCTTAAGAGGCCTCAAAAATAATCAGAAAGTGCCATAAGTGATGGATGCGGGCCCCGATGAAGCTGAAACTGCTGGAGGAGGTGTGGAAGACATCCACCCATCATCACTGATCATCCCATGCCAAGACCTTGCCTCAATAGCCCAAATCGAATTCCTCAATAGCCATTTCTACCAATCCTGAAATGCCTCGGGAAGCGTGAAACTGCCCCAAACTGCCTCCTGGAGTGCCTGCGCTGTCAAGGTGAGGGCACCAGTGTGTCTGGGAGGGGGGTAATATGGTAAAAACAAGTGGCTGGACAACCCCCTCCAAGCACAACGCCCTAGGTCAACCAGATAAAATCCATCTCTGCTCTGACAGGGTCTCCGACAGACCAAAACTGCACTGGGATAGCCTACTGAGGCTCAATCATCACTGTAACTGCCCAGAACTGAAAACAGACCGTCTCATTGGACACAGAAGATCCAAATCTATCCAAGATGTGTACTCATACACCATATGAATCTCTGCATGGTCATATAATATATCCAATATACCGAAACGGGTCAAATAATAATAATCTGTAAATGATCAATAAATGCTGAAAACCATGAATCATCATCATAAACCTGTATCTGATGCACATAATCATCATGTACATGTACATAGACCATATATCATCTATCCATATCATCACTAGGTCCAACCATCTTATGTCCTGTGGTTGACCTTGGTCAAACTAGGTTTGACCATGTCAACATAAGCAAATATAACTCAGACCATCATCAGAAGCTGTTGCAAAGTGTCAAAGGTTAATGCATGCTCTACAACTTATTCAAATAACAATTATAACACAAAGTAATCATTACTGGCGATCTAAATCCAAGGATATAATGTCATTAATTATTATTAGTACTCAGACCAGGCTTTCAAGACGATACTCACTTCATAGCTGTGATCAATTTGCTAGTGAATGGTGAAGGCTAAAATAACTGGCTAGGCTAAGGGATGACTTGACTGACTTAACATTGTAACACTTTGGAACAGGTGAAGGGAATACACACCATAGTATATACTGAATGAGCAACAACACAGGGAATGGCGGAGTCTCACAAATGGATGAGTTGTTCAAAGAAGGTTTATTCACTTTTAACAGATGCGCACAATCCATAATACAAATGAGGCCAGCAATAATTTAGATATAGCATTTAAGTTCCATTGCTTTTTGGTCCTGAAGTTTCCATAGCCTTTGATCTATGTGTGTTTATAAACACATTGCATAGATTTACATTTATTTGAGGCTTTCTGCTGCAGGTGTGTTTTTAAGGCACTTGTTTACTTGAGCACTTCTAGGTGTGTCACAGACAGCTTGTTTACCTAGGTATTTACATTTCCAAAAGATATAACATTTTATTTTCATGGTCATTTTCATTTGGCATGCCTTTCATTCATGTGTGTTGAAAAACACATTGCATGAACTGGCTTTTCATACAAGATATAACATTTGATTTTCCATATTTTGTATTCATGGCAGCACTAAAAGTTTCAGGTTTAGCCAACACAACTTTAGTGACTAGGGGAATTCACAAGGAACTCCAACTCACCCTAGGTAAGTTTTGTCACCAACTTAGAGCCGAGACACAATAAACAGGGAAGCTCATCCAATACAGAGGTTACATTGGGGAAAAGATTCTCCATGTCACTAGTCAAGTAGTAAGTCAGGGTGATAAACTAAAAGGTAGGCAATGAATGGATGAAGATAATGAATAATGGAGCCAACACTAGCAAGCCAAGGTATGGTGGAATGATCACCTCTATTCTCCCTAGGGAGGGTAAAACCAATGAGTATGAATAGTGAACTTCTAAGTCTGAGTAGGGACAATATAATATATATAATAAGATCAACCGGGTCCACATATCTATATGATCGCCAGATCATGACACTAAGTGCTAAGACATGCTATAAGAATAAATATAAAAGCAATATAACCACAACACTATGATATACCTGCTGAGTCATATACCTGAATTCTCATCATCTGAACCATCGTCTGTCCTCTGAAACTACTATTGTAACTCTGGGCACTACTGACTGCTCTATACAAATGGTATAATGGCTATATCGGTCATCTCTCTAAGTCTCCTGAGACTCAGTTATGGCATGGGGAATACAACTGCTGTCCAAAATCTGATAGTGATCCAATATAGATGCTCATCTCAGCATCTCAATGTAAGGGAACTGGCTGAATAATGTACTGGAATCTGACAAAAAATGTATGGTAGCCCGGCTACTATATATGTGATAACAGGACCCATCTCGCTTGTTTGTTTGTAATGAAACAACAAAAATATGCCTCTAAGCATTTATTGATAATCTCTGACTGTGCTCTGTTTGTTGATGATAAGCAGAATTCATATTTAGGGATATTCCACTTTGTTTGCAAAATTTATTCCAAAATTACAGTTGATTTTTGCATCTTCATTGCTAAGTATGATTTTAAGAAAACTTTGTAGTTTATAAACTGATTTACAGAAGGTGTCTGCAATTTGTTAGTTGAATCAGTCGACTATGATAAAATTTGTCTTTTCCTTTGGGTAAGGACAGAGATTTCTTCCCATTTTTGATGTGGAATATGTAGGGGATGGTGTAACCGTGGTTGCAGAATGTTTTCATTTTTATTTGTTTGGCATAGGTCACATCTACTACATTTTTTTGAATGTCTTTGTGCATACCCATCTAGTAGAATGATTGTCGAGCATTTAGTAAGTCTTGAAATGACCTATATTTCCTGCAGTGGGAGAATCATTGTCTTCTTTTAATGCTCTTGGTTTAAACTTTGAAGATGAGGGCAGGTAGTCCTTCCTTTATACCAAAGAGTGTTTTTCCATTCAAATTTTGGGTTCTGCTCTATATTGTTGATTATGGAACATGTGCACCGTCGGGGTTTTTTGCATACTTTTCTTGGATCTCGTCTAAGCTCTAACCAGTCTGGAATTCAAACTGATATTGCATAGACCAACATTTCTTCATCTTTTCGTGACAATGCATTGGCCATTACATCGTCTTTTCCTTTTTTGTGTATGATTTCATGATGAAAAATTGCAATCTTCTCTATTCATTTTTGTTGTGCTATGATTAACGTTTTCTGTTGTAATAGGTATTGAACACTATTGTGATCTTTGCAGATTTGAAACTTGCTTCCTAAAAGATTTGAAACTTGCCATCTACTACGTTTTCTTACATGTATGTTGTCTAACTTCTCCTTGTCAGAAGTGGATTTCAACCATTCTCTTGAATTGAGTATTCCTCTTTCAAGTGAAATGAGTCGTCCTCCTTGCATTAGCATTGCTCCAATTCTGACTCCTGAAGCATCAGACTCTGCTATGAAAGGTTTTGAGAAATTTGGAGCATCCAAGACATGAAGAGAAGACATTACATTCTTCAAGGTTTCAAAACATTTTTCTGCATTGTTTTGCCATTGGAAGGAGTTTTTCTTTAGCAAATTCGAAAACAGAGTTACCGAGAGTGCATAATTTTTGATAAACCTACAGTGATACCTTGTTAGTCCCAACACTCCTTAATTTTTATATATTTGTTGGTTTTGGCCTTCAGTGATACCTTGACACCTTGCTTTGAAATTATGTGACCTCAATATTCAAGCTCTTCCTTGCCAAATGAACATTTTGACATTTTTGCATAGATTTGGTTGTCTTCTAAGATGGTTAGTACTTGATCAATATGTTTGAGATGCTCCTTCCAGGTTTTGGTATAGATAGGAACATTGTCGGAGAATACAAGTATGAAATTCCTTAAGTAGGGTAAAAAAGGTTCATTCATCATGGCTTGAAAAGTCTCTGGGGTATTAGTTATGCCGAATGGCATTACTTTGAACTCATAATGAGCTTCTTGTGTTCTTAATGCTATTATAGCAATGTCTTCCATTTTTACATGAATCTAATAATACCCTGATCTTAGATCTAGTTTTGAAAAATGCTTAGTCTCGTGCAGTTCATCTAAAAATGGGATGGCAAATTTGCTCTTTATTTTGATTTTGTTCAACCCTCTATAATTGATGCATAACCAAAAGGATCCATCCTTTTTCCATGATAAAATGACTGAACTGACATATGGACTTCTTTTTGTAATGAGTCCACACTTCAGGAGATCTTTAATCAACCTTTTTTTGATTTTAGTGTTATAGTGATGTGCGTATTGATAAAGCTTGACATTGATTGGTGTTGCATTCTGTTTCATCTTGACCACATGTTCAATACTTTGTTGTGGTGGTAACTTCATGGGTACATTTTTAAATACTTCTTTATGTTTTCAATAATTGCTTATATTTCTGCATTTTGGAAACATATTAGGTCCATTGGTATTGCATCCATTCGATAGCATTGTGATAGGTATGTGGGAGCTCCTTTTCAAATTAGCTTTTTCATCTGTAAGTGATGAAATGATTTTGGTGGGTGACGGTTGAAACCCATAAAATTTATATGCTTTGTCATTCCATTTGAATTCAGTAAAATGTTGTTGGTGATTTGCTGAGTAGGTTCTTAATGCCTATGATCACTTGATTCCCAATTGCATGTAGATGCCTCCTAGGGGTACTGCATAATATCTTGGTTCTAGCTTGAAATCTTGTATCTGCAGCTTGACATTGTGGCATTTACCTAGGCATTCAATTGTTGTTGTTTGCTACCATAACTTTCATATCTGATATTGGGTATACAAAGAGATTTGGTCTTCTTGCAACCTTGATGTCAATAAAGTTATGACTCATGAGTGCTACCTGAATCGACCAAAACAATGGCATTTTTCTTCCTCACATGTACCTTCAATTTTAATGTTTGTGGTTGAGCAATATCTGCCATGGCTGCAAAAGGACATATTTGGTATTTCCTCATTCTCTGATTCTTCTTATTTTCCAAGGAAAAAATCGCCATTTCATTTCAAGTAAAAAGGAAATTACACTTCTCATGTGCACTTGCACGCTTAGAGACGGAATTTAAAAAAAGAGTGATGCCTCTTATCTTCTAGAAACCCCCTGATTCTGCTTTTGCTTCACCATTAATTAACTTCTCCTCTACTTCATTTGAATCATCATTAGATATTTCCACCACCTCTTCTTGTTTGGCTTCACATTTATATAATATTTTTGATGTCACATATGTGTCATGGGTTCTATTTTTCACTGCATTTTGTACCTTTCCCAGCTTTTTTCTTTAATGCTTCCAGATTTCGTTGCTTATTTCCTTCCGGTAGGTGTGGAGGAATATATCTTGGTTTTTCTTTGTTCGAAGCTTGGACGGTTTCTTTTGACTAGGATAGTTTCTTTTGTAGGTTTGGCATGAGATGGTAAGCTTAATTTCTACAATGTTTGCCTATTATTTGCTGTTATCCATGAATTTAATACTATGCATCTGGTTTTCATTCTTTATATTTTATTTTGACCTAGAAACATATGATTGTTGCAACTGTTCTTTTGACAACCTTATCACTTGTGTTGCAAGTGTTTCCCATTCTTGTGCGTACTCGTCGACAATACCTTTTTTGTTGCAATCTAGTAAGTTTTGAAAAAAAAACTTTTCCGCTACATCTTACAATCTTCTAATGAAATCATCTTTAAAAGTCTCCATCTCACTGTGATCATTGCTTGGGACTTCCACCACATTTACCAATCACATGTGCGGCCATCAAAGTGCATGGATGCAACTTTAATATTTTTCTCTATTGTTTCGAATGTTTTGTAACTTGAAATATTTTCTTCTTTGTTTTTCTACATCATGCTTTGCCTTTTGTTATTCCCATTAAACCTTGATAAATTGATTTTAAACCTCGATGGGTCACTATATATTTGCTGATTAATGTCGGTGGGTGATGAAATAGCGTTAATTGGTTAAGCATTCCAAGGTGATGTTGGTCCATACAAAAATAGTAGGTTGATTAAATGGGTTGGAGTGCATAAGTAGGGGTTGCTGGAAAATTGGATTGTGAGTTAGCTAAGGTTGTGGCCAGTGGGGGTGGTGTAGCTAGTAGTTTAATGGGTTGGGTAGTTGGTGTACCCTGAGAGTTTGCTGTAATTGTGCTATGATTGTCTATAATGTGTTACTTATTTCATCAATTCTGTTTGTCTTTTCCAACTTTTGCTTGATTTCATTATGGTTTTGCTTGATTTCATCTTGGCGCTATTTGAATTCCTTCTGGCTTTGGTTGAATTCATCCTTGTGTCGTTTGAATTCTTCTTCTAATTTATCCAGTCAAGCATTTAATTCTGCATTGCTAACCATTTTTTATTGTTCCCCAATTAAAATAATTTTTGGTTAAGGTTCAAATAGTTCTAATTGTGGAACTAAGAATAGTGAATCGTATGGCAGAATGCTACTTCAAGTTGTACAACAATGACGATGACATAATTGGAGGATGAATTGTATGGCTTCTCCTGCAGTGTAATGGCAATAAAATTGTATGTTGTTGGGTGGCTGGTGTACATTGTGGTGGTTGATGTACAAATTGGAGGGCTCCATGGATTGGGCCATTGAAGGGATTTGAAACCGATGACATATATAAATTTGCTCAAGAAGATATGAAGATAAAATTATATATTTCAAAGATGATTGGATGCCTATACAATGACTTTTTTATCCCAAGGATAATCTCGCAGGGAAACCCAAGGGATGCTTCCCCACATTTGTAGATGGCATCCCTAGTAAATTCGTCAAGATAGACTAGTGTGCATCACCTAGGGCCAGGGGGGTTCAAATCGAGCACATACTGGGATGCAACCAGCCAAATGCCCAACAACATTGGCAACAATTGGTTGAGCTAACCCTTTGGGCTAAAATGTTTGAAACATTCTCATCCCACCTGTTGAGATTTGTATCTTGGGATGTCCTTCATGTGCTCATGACTAGCATGAAGGGACATTAACTGAGTAGTCATGGATGTATTGTGTGAGAAACACTTTACCAGTTAGCATGGCTTTAGTGGTGGAAGCATGCAGAGTGTTCTGTGACTTTTGCCTTTTGCATGCGATATTTTTTAATGCTCTAGTGTGATTTTTTAATGCGGAAGTGTGATTTTACGTGCAAAGCAAATTAGGGATTTGGAACCTAATCAATCACTAAAGTTATTAAAAGGAGGCAAGGGGGTAAAGGTAAGGCAACTACTAAGAGATTGAGCAACAAAGAAGTAGAGGCGCACTATTGAGAGAGAGAGGTGCACTTCACTAGTGGGGTGCACTTTTGTGATATAGGGCACATTCTTGAAGCCGAGAGGGTTGAGAGAACTGAGGCACTTCCTTAAGAGATTGATACGAGGGTGCATTGATCATTTAGAGATTGATTGAGAGGTAGAGGGCGAATCTACAGAGAAAACAAAGAGAGTAGTGAGATAGGGGCGCAATTCAAAGAGGGAGGGTGCATTCTTCAGTAGTGGAGAGAGTAGAGGAAGAGTGGGGCACACCTTTCAATGATTGAGAGGGGGGGCACTTCCCTAGGCAGAGATCCAGACTTGATTCCATCAGAGATCAGAGCAGACTAGAGGGTGCACTTGGTAGATTGGTCACACGCGTTAGAAAGGGGCGCATTCCTTTAGAGTAGTTGCAGTTGTTGAGCATTGAGGGTTTATCCCAGAGATTTGGTATGCCTTCCAAGGCATTAGGTTCTTCTGTTTATATGATAAAGCTGATTGTAATCATTCTATAATTTCTCTGGCTCAGATTATAGAAATCCCGAGTCTGCTGGTTTTCCCCAATGGGGTTTCTAGGGTAAATCATTGTGTTAAATTGTGTGTTTGGTTTCCAGTTCCGCTGCGCATGTTAGACAAGTTAAATGAGTTTATGTATTGTTTGTTATACAATCAAATTTGAGATTTTTTTTTTTGTGTATGTATCTGGGAATTGTATTGAAAGTAGTTAATCATAGTTAAGCCCAGAGATAAAATTAACATGGTATTAGAGCATGGTCTCTGAAAGAAACCAAGGGTTTACACAGTGATTTTTGCAGAGAGTGCATAGTGATCTACAAATCAGTTTGATTCAGAGGGTGTAATGTCAGCTTTTGCCTAAGTAATAGGAGCCAACCCTCTAACCTATTTAATTCCCATAGGTTTGAGCTGGTACTCAAAGAAAGGTAATTAACTAATGACTGATGCCACATAGGATAAAAGCAGTTCTTGAATGGATATTAAGTCATTAGGGGCTAAAAGAGGACCACCTAAGCATGAATCAAGTGGCATGCAAAACATGCAAGCATAAATCAAGTTGCATGCGACATGCATCAATTAGGTTGCATGCATGCAAAAAGTGAGTTGCATGCAATCAAAAGAGAATAAAAGGAAAGCAAATCAGCTTTTAGGTATTCTATTGTTATTATTCATCATGGAGATTTGGTTTGAGAGCTCTGAGATCATTTTAGGGTTGAGGATGAATTCCTTAGCCACCAATTGAGTCCGGTGGCGAAATCGATCCACCCTAATCAATTCCAGGGATAGATCATTTAGATCTATGATAGTATTTCAAGTTTGCAGCAATATGATCACTCTTGGCAAAGATCCAATGTCTCCTCTAGCTACATACTTAATGAGGGCACACTCATTCATCTATTAGGGCAGCGATCTTCCTACTTCATAAGAGCGTCTTCTTGAGGGCGCATTTATTCATTAAAGGAGGTAGTGATCTCTTATCAAGTGATACCATCCTCTTGAGTACGTGATTGTTAAGGATGGCCTGCTATCATTCTTATTCATGGAGCATTTACTACGTCATTAACAGCTACGAGTTTCTGTTGAGGTCGTGATTCTTATTGGCAGCCCTTTTCTATTGAAAAGATGGCATATTCTTCCTTGTGAGGGAAACAACCTCCTTTTCTTCTCTAGCGTGGGACTTTCCCTTGAGGTTGGGTGGCATATTTACTCATCAAGGTGTTGTTGTAAATGTAACTTCGGAAGATATTCTTTTGTATATTATTATTATATTATTATTGTACTTTTATTGTACCTCCGTCGGAGATGTTTTTCCTTCGTTCGAGGATGTCATTATTGTATTTGGTCATGTAAGAATATCGAGGTAAAACCTCCATGGTAAGTCGTGGCAATAGTCCCCAAAAGGTTAAATATAAAATGCATTTTTGAGGCTCCCTAGGAGAGGTCGACCCAGTCAGTTAAGGAAGTCGACTGCATTGGGGATTTAGGTCAGTCACGCATAAAGTATAAATAGGGAGGTGCTCTTCTTCATTTGGATACACACCAAGAAGCAAGTTCGCTCCAAGGAAGAGAAAGACAAATTTCGCTGAGGAAGAAGAAGGAAGCTACAAAAGTCATCTTATCTTTGGGTTTTTCTATCTTGGTTCGATATTGTACTAAGTGACGAATCTATTACTGAAGAAGTTGTGGGGTTTTCTCCTTTATGGTTTCCCCGAAGAAATTTCTTGTGTTCTTGTGTATTGTTATGCTTGTCTATCTTTTAGATTAAAGATCTAACATAATTGAATTAAAGTGCAAACACTAACATGGTTTCAGAGCTACTTTGAAAGACGACACTGTGCACCAGCGGAAAGCTAGGGTTTCCAAATCCAAGGTCTTCTCTCCACAGTTCATCCAGAAAAGAGGGCTAGGCTAACTTGCCTCAACCAGGCGCATCTTTTGGTACAGAAAGATTCTAGTTTGGAGGATTTTCAGTTTTGCCCTAATTTCTATTGGAACCAGGAAATCTAGGGCTTCCTGTTCCAGGCACTTCCCTCCATAGGTCAGCTCGAAAAGGAGGTCATTTCAACTCGCCCTAGGAAGGTGCATCTTCCCGTGGAAGCAGAATTCAAAACCGAGAATTTTCATTTTTGGCCCGATCGCAACTGTCCGGGGAAAACTAGGGCATCAGTTATTTTGCAATTTTGTCCGTAGATTTGGGAAAAGGAGTACATTTCTCAACTCGCCTTGAGGAGGCGCATCTCTCTGTCCAAGCAGAAGTTCAAGATTTCAAGTTTGAAAAATTAGGGTTTCTTTGTCAAACTCTAGGTTAGCCAACTCCAGAACCAGGTTGGGCATCTCAAATTGGTAAGATCTAATTCCTTGCTATTTCTATTTGAGGTTCTCATATCAAAATGATAAATCACACCAAGCTTGAGGACAAGCTTGAAGGAGTTGATAACTTCTGTGCATGGAATTATAGAATTTCTCTCATTCTAGAAGAGGATGATTTGGATAAATATGTGAATGAGGAGGTTCCAGAACTAGGGGGAGATGATGACAAAGCAATCCACAAGAACATGATCAAGGCCAAAAGGATCATTGCTGACTCCATCAAGGACCATCTCATCCCTCATGTCTCATCTTTGAAGATCCCTAAGAAGATGTTCGATGCTTTGGCACAGTTATATGAAGGGAAGAACATCAACTGAAAGATGAATCTGAAGAACCAACTCAAGAATGTGAAGATTCAACACTCAGAAACTATTCAATCTTACTTCACAGGAGTCTCTTAGATCAAGGAACAACTTGAGGCAATTGAAGATAATGTTGAAGAAGGAGAGATTGTGATGACTACCTTGAATGGTCTCCCAAGATCATGGGACTCATTCATTCAGGGAATATGCACCAGAAAGAAGCTAATCAAGTTCAATAGATTATGGGAAGAATGCACCCAAGAAGAAGCTCGATTAGTAGCAAGAGAAGAAAAGATGGGAGCTAATGATGACCAACCCCTAACTGCTCACACTAAGAAGGATCAAAACAAGAGAGAGGACCACCATCGCAAGAAGTCTAAAAGATCCCAGAAGAATCATGGATTTAAAAGAGACCTCTCCAGTATTAGCTGCTTCACATGTGATAAGAAAGGACATTATTCAAGAAATTGTCCCAGAAACCAAGGATCCTCCAGTAGAATCAACAAGAAGAGGCATCTTGCACATGCTGCAGAAGATGATGAACCCGCAAGCAAAAGAACAAAAGAACATCCTTCAAGTGATGAAGAATATGTATTGTAATAAATGAAGGTAACCAATTACAAGGGTTCATTCAGAAGGTTCCACCTCATAAGGTGAAGCTAGAGATGAATTTTAGTATTACATGAAAGGAGTAGGAGAAGCTCCTACAAAGTTGGACTCCAGAAAACAAATAAAGATCAATGCTCTATGGAAGAACCTCTCATCCATTTCAACATTCTTTAAGATGCAAAAGAAGGGACACAAAGAGTCTACTCCAGTACAAAGAACAAGTGATCTACGGTGTAGAATACTTGCTCAACATTTCCGATCATAAGCAAGAAAGTCACAGGTCTGCAGAATCAGACAATGAAGTAGAATACATTGTCAAAGACTCCATTAGTTCTTGCAAGGAAGCAAAGATCAAGAGGGAGTCCACTCGACAACCAAACAAAGATAAGTATTTGAATTGTCATTTTTTTTATTGACTAGTTGTGTACATATTTATATTCCTAGATTCAGGAAGTGTATTATGCATGTTAAAGTGATTGCATTGATGAACAATATACTACTAATATATATGTGATGGGTAAGTGGCCTATGGTACCGTATAACATTCCATTGCTACTTATCTAGAATGAAACTTCTTTGTTGACATGTTGGGAGTATTGTACGCTCTTAATAATGTTCTGGTAGAGATGGAAGGCATCTAGAAAGTTACCGTATGAATACGGAATATGGATGAATGTTGTGTTGAAGCATTGGCTAAGATAGTTGCATGACTGTGTGACCTATGTCTTTATGCATAAGAATTTGTTCTGAAAATTATGAAATCTTTCTAACCATGCAACTGAATTTGACTTGTAGGAAAGATCGTGTACCATCACCTACAAGAGAATAATATTGAGACTTGTTCCGAAGAACAAGTGACGATGGTTCAACTATAACCTTCAAGAAGATTTATGAAATCAAGCATACTACAAAAGTACAAAGCAAGGCTTCTCTCAAAAAAGAGGTATTCGACTATGATGAGATGTTGCCCTAGTGGCCAGACACACTTCTTTAGTGGTGGATATTACACTAGATAGATGGTGTAATCGAAGTAGAAGAAGATATCGAGCAACCTTCAGGACTCAAGACTACCTACAGAGAACCACATGTATGCATAAGACTTTGTACGGGCTCAGAAGGCACCCATGGGATAGGATGATCACCTAGAGTGATGAGATATCAACCTTTACTACAAGGTTGAAGATGAGGAGCTCATTGATAGGTACAAGAGAGAACTTCAATATCTTGGTATCCAATGACCTAGAGAGATGACGTAGATGGATACATAGAAGATCATCAAAAGAGAAGCCTACCGGTCACTCCAGCGAAGAATGTCCCGATGCAAAGAGTACAAGATTCAAAAGGAGGATAGTGCTTAGTTACAGGGGGAGGAGGAAAGCTCCACTTCAAAGGGAGTGACTACAACACAGATGGAGAGACATGATCACTTAGCCTCTATTCGTGGCAAAGGTGTTTGCCCCAGTATCTCAGGGATATGCTCTGAGTGATGCCAGATGTCTCCCCTCATGAAGAGGAAGTATATGTGGCACAGTTTAAGACAGGTACCCAGGACATGGTAACGCAGAATAGACAGTTTTCTGATGAGCCTAGGAATTACCAAGAGTAAAGCAAATTCCAACCTCTACTTCAAGGTTGAGGGCGGAAGATCAGTAATATTACTGCTATATGTAGGTGACCTGTTCTTAACAGGGGAGGATGAGCTCATTGCAGAAACTAGGAATGATGCACTACTTCTTAGGTATGGAAGTGTGGCAGAGTTCAGATGAGATTTTCCTTGGTCAAGGAAAGTATGTAGTGGAGATTCTGAAGAGGTTCAGAATGATGGACTGCAAGGCAATGGTCACACCAATGGCATCGAACTTGAAACTACTGTGTGATGCTTCCTCAAAGACAGTTGATGCCACAATGTACAGGCAGATGATTGGTTCGTTAATGTACTTTGACGAAAGATATGCTTTGCTGTGAACACCCTAAACCAGTTCCTGACAGATCCGAGACATGTTCACCTGTTTGCTGCAAAGCATATATTGAGGTACCTAAAGGGTACAATTGAGTATGGGCTCAAATATGCGATGAATAAGAAGATTAACTTGCATGGTTATGTTGATTCAGATTGGCTAGGAAGTGCCACAGATAGGAAAAGCACTTCAAGATGCTGCTTCAGTTTGGGATCTCCGGTATGATCTCTTGGTTTAGCAAGAAGAGGTCAAGTGTGGCACTGAGTACAACCTGTTGCAGCTAGATACGCACCTCAGGGAAAAGGGGGTTAGTGTGGTAGAAATCTTCAAGCCACTGGGTGTGTCCTTGGGGGCAAGTCTTGAGTCAAGGTTGTCATCTGATCTTGACTCCTCTGTTTAGGCTAACTCCTAACGAAGCCAAGGGGGGTAGTCCCTATGAAAGAGTTTCTAAGGCTTTTCAATTATTTATTAGTTGTGGATGTTAAGTTATTTAGGAGTTTTGAAATGGATTACTGAAACAAGCTCTTGCAAATGTGGAATTTGTATTCAACAACATAAAAAGATATATGGCATTCATAACATATTTGACTGAAAGCAAATAATGATAATAAATTGTACCAGTGCCAATGGAGTCAAAATAACATAATCCTGCTGAAAAAATAGTAAATGTTTTGCAGTGTACTTGGTCAGTTTTAATTTATTAATATGATGAGTGGATTAAGGGGAAGGGGATTCTCGATATACCGTGAGGTGCTTGGAATATGTCCGAATTATGACAAAGGTGGCTCTGCACTTGGAAATGTGGGTTGGATCAGAGTCTTTCGGAGGTGTTCAACACTACACCAATCGAGGGTGCAGTCTAACGGTATCCCGAGGTCACTATCTAGTGGTTCCCACTTCCTTTGAAGAATTTGCCCACACAATGTCAAAGACTGATACGTCGGATTTTCGTAATGTATTGGGGAAGTTGTTTTTATTAAGGTGAGTTGTTTATTAAATGTGGAAAGTTAAAAAGTGCACACTTCTGCTTTTGGTTATCCCAAAGACTAGGGTGAACCTGCGATGGGCAAGAGCATACATGGAAGGGTGGATTGTTTATTCCAATTGAGATTGAAATGCAAAAAGGAAAATGTGAGACTAATTACTACAGCAAAGAGTATCTTTTCCCCAATCGAGCAAGCTCTCTTGGGTAGTTTGGTAGAGCAATGTCGGGTTAGCATTTGTTACTTTACAAAAACCCATGCAAGAAAAATTAAACTAACCAAAACAAGAAAAAGGAGATTAATCTAAAGCAAAAAATAATGATACAGAAAATCAAATCATCAAGGAGGCAACATGAACCCCCCGAGGGGGGATGGGGTGCGGGCGCTTGGAAAGCTCACGCACTCTTCGTCTTCTTATTATATTACAAGTGATAAAGGTGGCTGCCTTTTGGTCCTTACAGATCTGGATTCAAAGGGGGTTTTAGAAATGAACAAGAAAGAAGAGTGTTGCTCCGAGAAGCCTTGGATGGCTTTAGATATTCGATTTTCCGGCAACACTTCCTCTTGTTATGGCGATAAAAGTACAAAACCAGCCACCTGAAATGCGCCGAATGTGCCCAAATACACGTTAAAAGCATAAAAAAGGCTAAGTACTGAAAGATAGAAAATATGCAGAAATACTTTAGCAACCTCGATCTACTCAAAATAAAATTTTTAAGCTTAGATCTAGCAACATACTTAAATAAATCAACTTTTAAAATATTATTTTCAGAGGGAAACTTATTCATCTAAGTATGCAAGTAACCGTAACCCAAAGAAATTATTTGAAGTGAACGAAAGAGGGATAGAAAGAGTGCTATAAGCTTGGGAACTTTTGTGCCATGGAGTCTGCTTTGGTGGAAAACCGAGGGACTATGTCCTTGATAAGATCTTGAAGATGAGGAAGATGCAACCTAGCTCAACCACTTCTCCAAGTAAGGTCACCTGCAACTTATAAATCCTTGCACGGACAGATGAATAAAACAGAGGTGCCGCGGGAAAGAGAAGCTTAGAAACCATGCAATTAAACTTAAAATACATGCAAGCTAAGAGATCTAAAACAAGCAAATAGTAAGAGCATGAATCAAGTTAGAACAATGTCTTACCCTACTGAGAGATAGGTCCCCTTGCAGGCCTACATCTAACCACAATAAGCAAGAAAACAAGACAGATTATACCTCATAAGTGCATGAAAATCAACATCCACACATGAAAAGCATTACACCATAGATCTGCTTCCAAAGCCTTCTTTATTCCAAAAGATGATACAGTACAATACAAACTAGAGCAGCCCTTCGGTCGTCTGACCATGAACAAAAGAGAGCTAAAGCTCTTGCTTAAATAGAAAAAGGAGAAAGAGGGAGGGCGCACTTGTTGAGGGAATCAAGCCATTGTTAGTGGCTTGATGGAGGGGGTTGCCTCCACCATTTGGGCTGCAAATCAGCCCGAAGGCTGCCTTAAATAGTGCTGCAAACTCCTTAAATGATGCGCCCCCTCTTAAGGAAATGCACCCCCTTCATGAGGAAATGCGCCCCTATTTGTGGGGAGTTGATTCCTTCATTTATGCTGCCCCAAAACATACCAAAAACACTCCCTAAAACCTCTCAATAAATTCTGACCTTAACCTCTTACAAATCCCATCAATTTAGGAATTGATTTTTTCTCATTTTTTACTTTTTTGGCATTTTTCTCACTTTTTTTAGCAAAAGTAATTTAAGTGAAAAATAAATCAAACACTTAGGAAAATGGGTCTAGGGGTAAAGTGGGTGCTCTGAGTTAGAAAACGAGCACCCCATGGCCAAATTGGTCTCCTAACCACACTTTTATTACATTTTTGTGTTTTTTAATTAAAATATTAAAAAAAGCTCGTATTACTAGAAAAAATTATTTTCTCGGAACTGAACGAAAATCCTAGGGGACCTAGTGCATGTCCATAATGACTCAATTTGATGTTTACCATGCCCATAAACATTGACACTTGAGCTTTAATAACCTTCTAAGGCCTAAGCACCAAGACGCCATTCCAGCTTTGGAGGATCGGGTGAAAAACTTGTCGATTATACATCGCTTATTCAGCAGTGCATAATTGACAAGGGAAAAACACCATGGAATGTTCGCATTTGATGTCTAAGTCCTAGGAAGCCAAACTCTTTACATAGACTGTAATGCTAGCACGTTTTTACAAAATCCCCCAAGGGGGTATGAACATGCAATTATTAAAAAAGGGGCCAAAACTTGGCCTGATTGATCTCAAAACACTGATGATGAACAATTGGATTGTTCAAGTCTTCGATGGTTCACTTGGAATCCACTCAGTGCAATTTAGTGGATAACACAACCGAAGTAGAGTATATTGCAGCTAGTTTGAGGCAGTATGGCTTCGGAAGCTACCGTCAGATTTATTTGATCTTGAGTTAGAGGCGACTTGTATCTTTTGTGACAACCAAAGTTGTGTAAAATTGTTCGAGAACCCGGTGTTCCATGACAAGTTGAAGCATATTGAGATCAAGTACCACTATATCCGGGATATGGTGTAGAGAGGAGCAGTGAAGCTGCAGTATGTGGCGACAGACGAGCAGACAGTCGATGTGTTGACCAAGCCATTTGCAAGAGGGAAGTTTGAGTACTTCAGGGAGAAGCTTGGTGTTATCCAGATCGATGTTTCTCGAAAGAGGGAGTGATGTGACTATCCGGAAGACGTAGGTTCACCAGGGTTGTATCTCACATGGTGGAAGACGCAAGTAGTCCGCAAGGATGTAAAACATCTAGGATGATCCTGGGCTGTATCCACATGTGAGAAGACCCTGGTGGTCCACGGGTCATAAAGCATCTGGGGTGCGCCTGAGTTGTATCTTACATGGTGGAAGACGTAGGTGGTCCGAAAGGATGTAATGCATCTGGGATGCTCCTGGGTTGTATCCACATGTTTGAAGACGCAGGTTGACCGAGAGAGTCGTAATACATCTGGGCTATATCCACTGGATGGAAGATGCATATGTTCCTGGGCTGTATCCACTGGGTGGAAGACGTAGGTTGACTAAGAGAGAGACGTAATACATCTGGGCTGTATCCATTGGGTGGAAGACATAGATGTTCCTGGGATGTATCCACTGGTTGGAAGGCGCAGGTTGTCTGGTGGATATGGTATATGCACTTGGGATGCTCCCCACATGAGATGATGAGATGATCCGGATACGATGAGATGATATAGGAGACTCAGGTGATTGCTCTGGCAATGTAATATGTGGTCTTGCACTGTACCTACTTGATGGCTTGCTCGTATAGATGATGAAGTCCTAGATGAGAGCTAGGCCTACATCCAACATGAAAAAGGGTTGGCTCTGTAGAACTTCTCATGACGGGTATATTTGAGAGATGTCACTAGTCAATGATCAACAAGATGAGAATTCCTGCAGCAACAATGATGATGATCCGACGATGATTTTGAACCAACGATGATGATGATCTAGTGATGATGACATTGTCCAGAGATTGTATCCCGCTGTGATGATGATTGTGTCGAGAGAATACCTTCCTAGTTAAGAGGGAGTGTTGTTGTAAATGTAACTTCGAAAGATATTCTTTTGTATATTATTATTATATTATTATTGTACTTTTGTTGTACCTCCGCCGGAGATGTTTTTCCTCCGTTCGGGGATGTCATTATTGTATTTGGTCATGTAAGAATATCGACGTAAAACCTCTATTGTAAGTCGGGGCAATAGTCCCCAAAAGGTTAAATATAAAATGTATTTTTGAGTCTCCCTAGGAGAGGTCGGCCCAGTCAGTTAAGGAAGTCTGCCCCATTGGGGATTTAGGTCAGTCACGCATAAAGTATAAATAGGGAGTGTTAGCATTTAGTAGCTCGGAGGAACTCCTGCATTAGGTGCCTAGGTGCAGGGGTCCGAGAACTTATGAAGTCTCATTAATGTCATTAAGTGACTTTACTAAAGTGTTTATTAAAGTACCTTTTTGATGTGACTATGATTTAAAAGTGAGTTGCACTTTATTATGATTATAAAGTGACTTTAAGTCATAAAGTGTACTTTTATAATATTTAGGG
The DNA here is from genome assembly GCA_027924585.1 of Larix kaempferi. Lineage (NCBI taxonomy): Eukaryota > Viridiplantae > Streptophyta > Pinopsida > Pinales > Pinaceae > Larix > Larix kaempferi. Next base: position 14,622,601 of record BSBM01000099.1, read on the forward strand.
AAATGTGATTTTTCTAATAGAAAAGATTTAGTATATAGTTCACTTAGGGAATTTAAGTGAACTTGAGATTAGATCCCAGCCATGGATCTTGAGATCAAGATTTAATCTCAGCTGTGGAATTCGAAAAGTCATGGGAGTTACCCTAATTAGGGAAATAAAAGAGACTTTATTTGACATCATCCAAGTGTGGAAGAGGAGAGGCATGCATTCCTATGTGAGGAAGAGGAGCAGCATGCATCCCAAGAGAAGTTGGAGGTGGCTCAAATTCCAAAGTGTGGAGTTCATTTGTGTGGCTCGAATCCCAAGGAGTAGCTTGGGGAGAGGAGCTCGATTCCCAAGGAAGAGAACTTTTGTGAGAGCAGCAGGAGGGCACAGCAGAAGAAGGGCATGATTTCCAATGTGTGGCATGTTTCCTAAGAGACCAAACAGTCATTAAGAGGGCAGTCCGTACATCTGAATAGTGAGGGCTGTACAGCTGAGTTTACTTGCACAGAAAACAAGGAGAATGGCACTGTTTTCGAGGCAGCATGATGTATGCTGAGTGGAGGCCGTACTATTGACTTGTCTGGGCACAAAGTTCAAGAGAAGATTCCTGTAGCAGGTGTGCTGTTTGGACAGCCTGTAGGGTGTGATTTTCATTTTCCAGACAGTGTATGCACAGATTCAAGGTGATTTTTTGGGCTCAGTTTTCAGGGAAATTTTCTGTTTGTATTGTGGTGTAATGACCGTATTTTTTCTGCTGTTATGTACTGAGAATAACTGCTGTTCAAAAATAAAATTTCTCTTCACTGGTTTTCCCCAGTGGGTGGGGTTTTTCCAGGGTCTAAGTTTGACCAAAATTACTGTGTGTTATCTATGTTTACAGTTTGCTGATATATCTTATTCTTCTGCTGCAAATTGTCTTTTTGAACAGTGTATCAGTCCCAGGATGAATTTATTTGTGCTTGAGTAAAGTACAATGTGGTTGGCTTATTGTTATTGACTGATATCAATGGTTCTCAAAGTGTTTGATGAAAATTCTCTATGGCTGTGTGTAAACAGCAGTTTGAATTTTCCTTGTTTTTTTATCAGGGAGGTGCTCTCCCTCATTTGGATACACACCAACAAGCAAGTTCGCTCCAAGGAAGAGAAGACAAAGTTCGGTGAGGAATAAGAAGGAAGCTGCAGAAGTCATCTTATCTTTGGGTTTTTCTATCTCGGTTCAATATTGTACTAAGTGACGAATCTATTACTGAAGAAGTTGCGGGGTTTTCTCCTTTATGGTTTACCCGAAGAAATTTCTTGCGTTCTTGCATATTGCTGTGCTTGTCTATCTTTCAGATTAAAGATCTAACATAATTGAATTAAAGTGCAAACACTAACACAAGGAGCCAAGATCCCAAACACACGTGGTTCCTCTTATTGACAACAACATTCCACCTCTTTGAAGGCCGCCCTTGACTAAAGACCACGACCATTATTCGAGGGACGAGATCTGTAGCAGAGAAGGTATCTTATTATTTGGAGGAAACAATTGGTAACAGAGATCACATATCCATTTTTTGGGCGTCACTCTCTTCAGAGGTTTGCATGCATTAGTTAAAGGCGAGATCTGATTGTTATACAGAGATTGCTTTATCAAGCAGCTTCATATCAATCCCAAGGATCCATCTAGGTGCTATAGCCATCTTTATCCAAGCGTATTACTGCTCCAGATTGTATACAGCAGCTGTCACGGCCTTCAACAGTCCACTATCTGGCAACACAATTTAAGGTCAGATTTATTCTTCTTATGATGCATGCTTGTCATTAAATATGTGGGGAGAACTCACTATTCTTATCTTGTTGTTATTGGGTCTATATTGTGATATTAATTGAATGGGAAATGCAAATAATATTAAACAATAATTACTCCATTCAAACATTGCCAAAATTACCAACAAGTCACCAACCAAACTAGGTAGAATTAAACCAGCATTGAAGTAATTTGAGATCAGATTTAAGTGGGGATTTTATAGAGGGTTTGAATCTCAGTTTATCAGATCTACAAGGTCATGGCGACTGAATGGAGATTTGAAGATAGGTTGGATGGGGCAACCAACTTCAGTGCATGGAAGGAAAGAATTATGCTTCTGTTGGAAGACAATGAGTTGTGGGATATTGTCAAAGATCCCATTACTGTTCCAACAGATGAAGCAGATTTGGCCGTGTACAACAAGAGGAAGGTGAAGGCCAAGCGAATCCTTTTGGATTCCGTGAAGGATCATATGATTACGCATGTGAGTGGAATGACACATGCCTATGAGATGTGGGCAGCATTGACGAAGCTCTTCCAGAGTAGCTACGAGAACAGGAAGATAGTGCTATGGGAGAAGCTTCACAGTGTAAAGATGCTCAAGGATGAGCCAATTGCAACATATTTGATCGAGTTACACAAGTTCGAGATGAACTTGCTGCGGTTGATGAGAAGATTGCAGATACAGAGATGGTTCGGTCAGGCTTGAAAGGCTTCTCCAAACCATGGGAGACCTTTGTTTGTTGTATCATTGCCAGAGAGAATCTGCCCAATTGGGATAGATTGTGAGACAATTTCACTCATGGGGAGTTGAGATTGGGATTCGGTTAGTTAGACCACAAGCATGGTGATGATGAGGAGAACGTAGCACTTGTGAGCAAAGGCAAGAAGAACTTCGGAGGTTGGTCTACTTTGAAGGGTGAGAAGCATCTGAATAAGATTCGGTGTTATGCATGCAATGAGTTTGGCCATTATGCAGGCCAATTCCCTCATAACAAGAAGGGCAAGAAGGAGAAAGAGGGACAAGTTGCAGCAGCTGCTGAGGTGGATGAGTTCACTGCAAAGTTCGAGAAAGAGTTCTCCCTTGTTTCTTTTGTGTTGGGTTGTGACAGTAATAAACCCGAGGTTGAGGTTTATGAGAAGCGAATAGTTGATAGTGGGTATTGTATCCACATGACAGGGAGGTGAGATGCATTCCTCCTTTTAGAGACAGGTCTAGATCAGCTTGTATAGAGTGGAGACGGCACAGTGCATGTAGTAACAGGAGTGGGACGAGTAAGATTCCAACTTGATTTTGGAGAACTTTTCTGGAGGTGTTAGAAGTACTCTATGTTCCGGGCGCTGAAGGATAACAGACTCTTAGTTCTAGCCTTGGAGGATGCAGGGTATGCAACTTTTGTTCAAGAGTGGACACATATTTACCTATGTATGGGGAGTGGATCCAGTTGAGCTAGTGTTGATGGGTCATCAGGTGGATAGGGAGTATGTAGTGTGTGGCTAGCCTACATCAGGAGGATTTGGGTGGATATCAAATTCTACATCAATGTTTGAGACAAATAGAGAGTGAGATGTTCAAAGGATTGAAGTGGTGTCGGGTAGTCAATCTTCAGTTCAGGGGAGTGAGCGAGAGGCTACTTCTTCCAGTTCTGGCAAGAGGGTTTGCTGGTACAATTTGGCTCTGATGGAGGCTCAGAAGCGGGATGAGACGTCTTGGAGCAAGAGAGTCAGGGGTAAGTCTTCAGGATCAGTAGAGGGACGACTTCCAGAGTCAGAGGGAGCTTCTACAACAACGAGGGTGATTTTGGAGGGGGATTTTGGTGGAGGACTTGTCATAAGGACATCTCTCGCTAAGAGGGAGTGTTGAGATTTGTATCTCGGGATGTCCTTCATGTGCTCATGCCTAGCATGAAGGGACATTAACTAAGTAGGAATGGATGTATTGTGCGAGAAACACTTTCCAGTTAGCATGGCTTCAGTGGTGGAAGCATCCAGAGAGTTCCGTGACTTTTACCTTTTGCATGTGGGTTTTTTTTTAATGCGGTAGTGTGATTTTTTAATGCGAAATTGTGATTTTGCATGCAAAGCAAATTAGATATTTGGAACCCTAATCAGTCACAAAAGCTATTAAAAGGAGGCAAGGGGGTAAAGGTAAGGCAACTACTCAGAGATTGAGCGATAGAGAAGTAGAGGCGCACTTCTCCAGTGAGGGTGCACTTCTGTGAGAGAGGGTGCATTCTTGAAGCCGAGAGGGCTGATAGAACTGAGGAACTTCCTTAAGAGATTAATAGGAGGGTGCATTGATCATTCAGAGACTAATTGATAGGCAAAGGGCAAATCTATAGAGTAGACAGAGAGAACAGTGAGATAGGGGTGCAATTCAGAGAGTGAGGGCACATTCTTCAATTGCTGAGAGAGCAAAGGAAGAGTGGTGCACACCTTTCAGTGATTGAGAGGGAGCACACTTCCCTAGGTAGAGATCTAGACTAGATTCCATCAGAGATCGGAGCAAAGCAGAGGGTGCACTTGTCAGATTGGTCACACGTGTTAGAAAGGGGCGCATTCCTTTAGAGTAGCTGCAGCTGTTGAGCATTGAGGGTTTATCTCAAAGATCTGACATGCCTCCCAAGGCATCAGGTTCTTCTGTTTACATGATAAAGTTGATTATAATCATAGATTCCATCAGAGATCAGAGCAGAGCAGAGGGTGCACTTGTCAGATTGGTCACACGTGTTAGAAAGGGGTGCATTCCTTCAAAGTAGTTGCAGCTGTTGAGCATTGAGGGTTTATCTTAGAGATTTGGCATGCCTTCCAAGGCATCGAGTTCTTCTGTTTACATGATAAAGCTGATTGTAATCATTTTATAATTTCTCTGGCCCAGATTATAGAAATCCCTAGTTTGTTGGTTTTCCCATTGGGGTTTCTAGGGTAACCATTGTGTTAAATTGTGCGTTTGGTTTTCAGTTTTGTTGCGCATGTTAGACAAGTTAAATGAGTTTATGTATTGCTGGTTATACAATCAGTTCTGAGAATTTTTTTCAGTTTATGTATCTGGGAATTGTATTGAAAGTAGTTAATTAGAGTTAAGTTCAGAGATAAAATTAACACCACCCTCAAGCACTAAAGCGAGAGTGAGGTTGCTGGTACTTTGCCTATCCCAATAAACATGCACCTCGCATGTGTTCCTAGATGGGTTCAAAGACTCGCCCACTTTCATGTCGGAACAAACCGTAGTGATACTTGAACTTGGATGGGTAGGGGAAAAGTCCTCTTGCTTTCCCATCGCACCACTCGTTGACGTGCTCTTTAAAATGACCTCTATGACATTTTATATACTTATTGATGAGTCATGAGATAAAACGTTATAATGAAGAGTTATAACCAGTGTTCCACGGGGATGCGTCCCGCAGGGTCGGGGATGCGTTTCCTGTGTCCCAACGTCTCGGGGACTCCTAGCGAAACGCTTCCCCCCACCCATGCCCCTGATAATTTTTTTTTAATGTTTTTCCATTATTTTCACTTTTTACAATCCCTACTTAGTTCTACTTAGAAAATAAATCAATATATTTAGTATTTACATTGAACAATCATGAATATACGTCAAATGAAATATTATTTTTGGTATTTTATTTTATTTTTATAATTTTAGGGACGTCCTCTCCTCCCCCTCAAATTTTTCTAAAATTTGGGGGTGGTCTCCACACGTCCCAAATGTGCGTTTCCTCGCTCCCATGTCCCCCCGTCCCAAAAACTTGGGGGAACATTGGTTATAACCCTTAGTGCTTTATTATTATTATTATTAATTAAGTGATGTTTTACACCTGTTTTATGTATATTGCATTCCTCAACTTTTGGATGGCAAAGTTGGGATTGATAAGGCATGACCTATGTAATTATATGTATTCATTGCCTAGACTAATGTTGAAAGTCCATTTATTGGGTGTAAAAGGGTTTCATGGAGTGCAATACAATGTTCCACCAAGTTTTTGGAACACTGGCATGTGGGTGCATGGAAATATATACCAATTTTGATAATTTGTTGGGTGTAAAAGGAATTTCATGGAGTAGAATATACTGTTCCACCAAGTTTCTCGAATGTAGGATTGGGGAAAGATATCAAAGGAACATGTGGAAGCATCCCCCAAATTCTAGGAAATGCCATAGGAGACGTTGGGGCCTCCAACATAAGGGACCTTGCCAAAATACTAAAAATTTAAACTTAAAATATATTACATAAACAAAAATCATTGAAATCTTACACAATACACTAATAACATGGATTAGAGACACATTGCTCCTATCTAGGGTTTGAGAGTTTGAACTGAGATGAAATCGGCGACCATGGTTCCTTCCATGGCCGCCTTCCCCCTTCCCCCCCTGAGATGCTATCTGAACAGGTCAATTGGTGGTGATTACATGCGGTTTCTCTCTATGTTCGGCGAGGAGGCGGAGTCTTTGTGTGGCGACGCATTACATAACGGGCTCCTCCTGCTTAACAGTGGCGGCGGCGGTGGATACTTTGATGTGGGAGGCCGTTTTGGTAGGGCATCCATAGAGTTGTGGCGGCAACGACAGACTGCCGATGGTAGAGCACTCCCTGAGCGCTAATCGGGCTCCTCCTTTCACAGGGTGGAGGCGGCAGCTCTGCCAGGGGAGCCGAAACTTGTTGGCTGTCCTCGGTGCGGTGGTGTTTTGGCGGCACTTACAGACTACAGTAGCCGGTGGCTTCGCAAAACCTCCCGTGTTGAAGGTTTTCTCCAGAACATCAGGGACCCAACAACATGCATTTTGGAATCTTGTTTTTCCTATTCTGCATCAGTCGACTTATCTTATGGTTTCTTTCTTTTTTTTCTCTTCAGCTCCTTATGAGCTGGTTTCTTCTTTGTACTTGAGCCAATCTTGGCTGCCCTGAAACAGGGTTTATTAGATAATGGGTTTGGGCTCTTAGAAGCTCTTCTGCAATATGTAATTTGATTATTCTTAATGAAATTACGCTTTTTTCCTCGGAAAAAAAAATAAAAAAAATACACTAATAACATACATCATTACATGAAACATAATAGATCATAAATGATACATGTAATGTTGTAATATAATAGAATAATAGCAGTTCACAAATCACCTATCACCACTATATTTCTCATTATATTTAGAAAATTTAGGAGATATAGATTTAGGTCTTAAGATAACTAATGCAAGAACAAGTCAAATGACAAATGAGCAACTTCACAAGGCAATGCCCCACTAGTATTTGCATCTAGGTGCTACACAAAAGAAAAAGGACAACCTATGGGATTGTCACTATAAGAATTAGAATCGTTTGCAACCTCAAGGATACTCAATGGCACACCAACCAACACGAGTGGTTTCTCATTAGGTCCCTCATCTAATTGTGCATTAGGTTTACATTCATTTAATTTTATAATTTGTTTTTTATTTTTTTCCTCAAAATTGTGAACTTTGGTCAAAATGGAGTGTGGGAGTGTTTATTATTTTTGAGGGGTATGTTACCTACTATGTTCTCTTGTGCTTCCCCCAAAAGGGGGCATAAAGAAACATCCCCTTGGAGTACCAACCTCTCAAGAGCATGCCCCCTACCCTTGGGAATGCGTCCCAATGTGACTTTGGTACAATAGAATCAAAGAGGATCCAATGCTAATGGAGAAACTTGGTAATATGTAACTATTAGCTCATGGTACTTGTCCTTCACATGATACCATTGATGGTGATTAATCTACTTGTTTCTGGAGTTAATATTTGTCACTATTATTTCAGTTTTCATTGTGCATAATCGAGGAGAGCATGATTGAACTTGATAGGAATGAGGTTGAGTTCACATTCACTAGAGCCTCTATATCCACGTTTTCCAAGTGAAAGAGGCGATATGCCTTCGACTCTTTGTTGTAGTTGGAAAATGTAGACTTCTTGCTTTTATTCTCTAGTGCATTTATTTATTCTTTCAAAAATGTTATGCCCAAATACTTTGAAATGACTTACCTTTGGTTTCTTACCATTAGATGCTTCTTCATGTGCAATGTCTTTGAATATTTTTGTTGGAGCTATGTTAAATAGATACATCACATAATGTACTGCTTCAATGGTCAACCCAAGATTCATTTATTAGATCCTTATGCTTGAGTATGATCCTTGTTGTCTCCATGATTATGTTGTTGTTCCTCTACAAATCATCATTTTGTTGAGGTGTATACTAGCAAGCTAGCTTTTTGTGAACGTCGTGAGACTTATCTCTATTCACCTCCATTGATTGTTTTGAGAGCTATGATCTTGGTCCTGCTTTCCTTGCCAACCATAGGCTTGGATTATTTGAATTTTTGGAGCACCTTTGACTTGCTCTTGAGAATGCTCACTTGAATCTTCCTTGGAAAATTATCAATAAATGCCATGAAATACTTTGTTCTTCTTGGTGAAGACGAGTTTATACTAACACATAAAAACATTACAAATTTGACCCTCGACACTTACATGCTGAAATACATTTAATGATGACTAGCAAGATGCTCAGGTCCTAGGCACTCAGTACACAATTGGAGACCAAAACGATCTTAGACCATATCCAACAACCATTCTATAAGGTAGAATATTAACAAAACATTATAAACAATACCTTAAAAAAAGTTGTTTAGGGCTTCCCAAACTTGCATTGTTGCAATGCTTTTGTCATCACTATCAATGCTGCAAGGGATTGCTCCTAGGTGTTTCGCTTCTACTCCAAAACCATGCTTCCTTTTTTGAGTGCTCCCTTGATCCTTGGAGTGATTTTTTGGCTGTTGTGCAAACTACTCTATGCTTTGCTCTCAACAACTTTCAATACCATTCCCGAGTTTGCATAAATATTCCAGTTTAGTTTTTTGGATTTTGGGGGCCTATGCAAATGGCTCCATACCCTCAAGGGAAAGGTTTAGAGTTTGTTAATTCATTAGCCCCTCTTTATTTCTCCTTGCATTTTTCATTTTGGTAGAAAGGGGCTTTGAGAGGGTTAACAATAAGCTTAAGGAGACCAACGTTTTGAGAACTTGGTAGTTTGATTGAACAATGCAAAATGCATTGTCAAGTTGTCAAATAGTTTGATCTTTGTTGGAATAAAAGGTTTTAGGAAAGGCAATTTTTTATTTGCCTTGAGCTTTGAAGAGGTTTTAGGAATGGCATTGGGGTGAGGATCATATGGAATCATTCATTAGCAGCACTCTTGCTTACTTCTTTCCATCAAAATAATTTCATATGGAAGAGCTTGAGTTATCCAATATCAACATGATGCATGACACGCCATTTCCAGAGACTCATGTTGATCCCATTGAAGAATAGCATGAGGAACCATTCTTTGAAGATATTATTGAAGACCCCCCTCATGTTACCTCAACAAAAAATGCCGAAGAGTGGGAATTTTTTCAAGACTATTTCAGTGATGACGAGCACATTTGTACTCCTGATCCACCTCCAAAAGAAACCATTGCAGAAGCCCATATTGAAATTCATGAAGAAGTTTGCGATGTGTATAATGATGATGGTTTGGAAAGTTTCCTTGTGACCTTTTTTCTGAAAAGGAGGATTATGAGCATGAAGAGGACAGATATAGCCTGGATCATGATATGAGTGATGAAGAGTCCCTCATGATTGACATAGATGTTGATGATGATAAGTGGATATTTATAGAGAATCCCATCTATGCCATGTCTGAAGAAGAGAATGATGCGCTTGAATCTTTTGAGAGCATAATTGAAAATCCCATATATGACATATCTAAGTGAAGGAAGCTTGAGCTCGAGTTTCTTGGTGGTTTTATTGAGAAACCCATTTATGAGGTTTTCACAGAAAGCATGGACATTAAGACCTTGGGATATCTTTGCATGGAAAAGGAGCATGAAATCTTTTTACATGATCAGTATAAGCCATGCATGAGCATCAGCAATGAAGACCTGAAGAAGCACTGCAACAGAAAACTCAAGAATTATACATCACTGAAGCACAACGCATTATTCCTAAGTAAAAAACACTCTAGAGTATTCCCTTGACAGATGATCCTAAGGTAAGCCAAGCCCGTTACAGAAAGACCATGCTTAGACCAACTTATTACAATTCCCCCAAAATATGGCTCGATGGATCTCAGAACACTAATGATGAACAATTAGATTGTTCAAGTCTTCGATGGTTCACTCTGAATCCACGAAGTGCAATTTTAGTGGATAACAAAAAGCAAAAGGAAACACTAATACAAGGCATTTCCTTCACACAAAGTTGATAGAATATTGATAAAAAGCCCTAATTCAGAAAAAAATGCAGCAATGCACCACAAGTCAATCCACATAGAAGCATTGAATTACCAATATTCACTAAGACATGAGCAAAGAAAGATCTTTAGGTCATTCTTGAGCATGTGTTTAGCAAACAATTCTAGCACCAACCATAGCATGTGCAAAACTAAGCCTTGGATTCATCCACCATTCACCATTCAAGCAAGAGAAGACATCCAAGAGAAGTGCACATCACCAAGAGAGCTCATAAAGTAAGAGAAAAAGAAGAATAATCATTTGATCCCAATTGTTGTGCTTTACAAATGAATTAGGAATGAATATTTATATCCATCCTAGAACAAGATTTAATTTTTAGCACGCGTACATTTTTTAATTTGTCAATTTAAAATTAAAACAATAAAATACTAAAATAATCTAAATTAAGACAAAATTAGGGAATGTCACCCACATGTTGGGGACTAGACCCTAAAACTAGCATTAAATGATGAAAAATGCTAAAATAAGCAAGCTAAGGCCTCACTCTGATGGCAAGAGTGATCCTAGGGAGGACGTTATGCCCCTACTAACCCCAAAGTGATAAGAAAAGTCCCTCAATGTCCCCCTTGCCTTAGCTTGAGGCTTGATCAACATGATGATGCCATAGGGTTAATTTGGTCAAAGAGGGTCTAAACAACTGTAGAGAAGGTCCAAGTGGGGTGTGAGAGGGTTGATAGACTAGGGATAACCTCCCTAGATGAAACATAGTCACCCTTAAGGTAGAAAAAACATGGTGGTCATGTGACCCAATGGCCCACACTTGGAAGCCCAGGACACCAAACTCAGGGCTAAAAGCCCCATAAAGGGTAGTCAACAATGCCACTAAGCCATAGTACTTCCAAGAGTAAAACCAAGGAGCCCGGTCATGGCCAACCATACATGGACAACCCCACACTTGGCCTTTTAAATTTTTCTTAGCCCTTCTCAACCAAACGACCTGTTGGAACACTGTAGATTGCAGAAGCGTAACAAGTTCCATTCTTTAATGGCATTTATTGTAGGTTGTAGCTAGTTAGGATTTTAAAATAAGATTTGGTAGCTCTTTCCTTACCTTCAAGCACCTATTGAGGGTAAGGAAGGCTTTGGGTGCTATGGTGACGAGTGATGAGTGGGATGTCTTGATTACTAATATAGATGGTGCTAATGCAGTGTGGGAAACTATTTTTGATGGTCATTTTTGGTTAGATGTTAGGTTTGATTTGTAGTTCTTTAAGCCAATTTCTAACACGATTCGATTTGTAGATTCATAGTGACTAGTGATTGGGGAGGTGTATGAGCAAATGGACACCATGCTAGGCCAAATTAAGGACATTGTTTAGCCTAGAGATGTGAACTTGTATAATCATATTTGTATATAGCTGGAAAAATGATAGGAAAAGCTAAATATTCCATTGCATACCTTAGCATATGTGCTTACCACAAAATATTATCATCCATCATCGCTGCAAGTACTAGTGCTTGGTTGTGTGGTGAAGAGAAAACCACACCAGGATCTAGAGGTCCAGGGTTGATATATGAAAGCATTAGATCAATTGGTCCCTGATGAGGAATGTGATACCATATGACAACAATTGAGCCACTACACTAGTGGAAACCATGCCTTTAGGACCAACCATATTGTTGGGATTGAGGGAATCCATGTTCTCTTGAGTGGTGGAACATGCATGGCAGTTCTAACTTCTGTCCCACAATTACAATGTTTGGCAACATAGGTTTTTTCGCAGGTGGTGAATACTTCGTCCACAGAGAGGTGTTGGAGCACCTACAGATTCTTCCACTATGTCAAAAGAAAGAGGTTGAATGTAAATTGGTAAGAGAGCTTCGCTTATGTGCATTAAAACTTGCGATTGTTGTCCCATTGTTGTGAAGAGTCAAGGAGGGATAATCATATAAGGCTTAGGACAACAATCTAAAGGAGGATAATTTGGAGGATGGAACATTGATTTTGGAGCGATTGGAGAATGCTCTTTTTGATGATGATGATTGTGATGAGATGCCACCCTTGATCATTTCCATGGTCACCTTTACTAGGGCTCCAAAAGTAGGAGCTTCATGTTTAGTTTCGTGTACACAATTAACTTCAACTTTGGCTCCGCTACCATGTGGAGGCTAATGGGAAATCATGGTCGTGCAAAGAGGAAGGAACAATAGATAGAAATTAGTATAATTGTTTCTCCTTTTTTCACAACTTTACATGTCATAGATTTTAGGTTTGGTGAATGCTCTTTTTGATGATGATGATTGTGATGAGATGCCACCCTTGACCATTTCCATGGTCCCCTTGGCTAGGGCTCCAAAAGTAGGAGCTTCATGTTTAGTTTCATGTTCACAATTAACTTCGGCTTTGGCTCCATTACCATGTGGAGGCTCATGGGAAATCATGGTTGTGCAAAGATGAAGGAACAATAGATAGAAATTAGAATAATTGTTTCTCCTTTTTCACTACTTTACATGTCATCGATTTTAGGTTAGTTTAATGTTTTGGACCTTTTGGTCTTCTTACTTCAATTAAATTATCATTATAGAACTTATGCAAATGGCCTAGTTTGTAAACATAAGTCTCTGGTCATGTTGATAGGTGGTAGATAGCCTATTCATATCATAAAGTCAATGGCCTACCTCCTTATATGGTTTAAAGATTTGTATGTTTGTCACTGATAGATGGTTGATGCTCGAATGCTTAACGATTAATCTACCATGGATGACATGTAGCATTCATTTACACAAATATTCAATTGTTCCTGTTGGTTTATTGTAAACACATGGCCATATTTCCGATTATTATTGTAGAGATACATCCTTTACTGTTTCTACAAAATTTCTCCATGTTTATAAAATGTTAGTCTTTCAATTTTATATGATAATAATATTTGTAATGAATATTTAAGTCACTAATTGTTCAGATATCTACACATGTAATAAAGTCACTTAAGTAGGTTAAAAGTTAGGGTTTTAGGCATCTTAGGGTTTTAGATGTCTTAGGGTTTTGGTCTCTCAAGCTCTTTATTAGAGCAAGGGCCCTCAATGTAATACTGTACAATCTCATAATAATATTAATCATTGTGTTATTGAGCTCTTGTGTGTTCGATGATTAACCCTATCTAGGGTATCTTGGTTCTCTGAATATGGTATCAGAGCAGGTTTGAGGGAAGCAAGGAATTTTATGTAGCTGCCATTAATAATTGGTCGTCCAAACTCCACAAGAAATTGTTTGTTGCCAATAGAAGCTTCCATGTCTGTTGAGCCGCCATCAGAGCTGCTATTCATAGAGTAGTTGTTGCTTAGAAGGAACACTGTGTATTGGAGACACCATGCCACCACCCACAAATTTTTAAGAATCTGCTTAAACTCTCGCAACCGCCATTTCTAGCGCTAAGCTGCCACCACCAAAGTTTTTTTTTTTTTTGGAGTTGTCAAATTGAGTAAGTCGTCCCACGTTGTCAAATTGAGAAAGTCGTTTGTCGATTTTCTTTTCTCTCAATCGTTCGCCGCTTTTCAGTCTCCGTTTTCAATTTATTTTCAGCCGTCGTTTTGTCTGTACGTTCTGCCATCTGCTGCATTTTTCCATGAGCTGGTTGTCGATTTTAATTCTCTCACAACCGTTACACAGTCCGTACAATCTGTACAACCTCGTACAATCCGTACTCTGTCGTACAATACAATGGCACAACAGAGATGATAAGGCAAAAGCCATTATTGGCCTTGCCCTCTTAGATCCAAAGCTACATCATGTACATCTGGATAAATCTTCCAAGGATATATGGAACAATCTAAACAAATTGTTTGGGGCACAAGCGATGAATGCAAAATTTTCCCTAAAATTACAGTTCATCTTTAAGATGCCAGCGGAAGCCACCATATCAAGCCACATCAACAATCTAAGATCTATTATCAGACAACTTGCAAAAGTCAAGGCAGTTGTTGATGCAGAGGATGCCAAAGCTATTCTCTTGAACAATTTGCCGCCTAAGTATAGTAGTGCTATCTTTACCCTAAGTCAGCTACCTTCACAAAGCTTGGACGAAATGATTGCAACATTACTAGCAGAAGAAAAGAGAACTAATTAAGGAGATATAGAAGGAGATACTTCATCGGAACTTGCATTCTATACAAGAAACAATTGCTGTAGATAAGGAAAAGACAAAGAAGAAATAGAATGTCACTATTGCAAGAAGCTAGGACATACAACTAGGAACTATAGATAACGAGCCAATGACATTCTGAAGGAAAAGGTCAGAGACAAACAACATATAGCTAGTGCAACTATGATTGAAAAACCACCTGATGCTTATAGTGGTGAAGAAATTGCAGAAGAAAGGACCTTTTATGTATTTTAGGAAGCCAATGCTTTGAAGATAGGAAGGGAGCAATTAACAACTCAATATGGACGGTTTCCTAGTTAGTTTAGTAGTTGTGGATCTAGGGAATGATCCCTCATTTGTTGAGACATGCATGTGGATTGCAGTCTACTAGTGAGGTTGAGTGACATGCATGTGGATCATTGTCCAGTAATTGAGTTCGGGAGATTCATGATTTGGGAATTTAGGAAAGTGGAATCTGGGAACTCAGGAACTACACCTTTTCGAGGCTTTACGAGGCAACTTAATGGAGCTCAACTTGGTCCAAGAATTGTGTTCAAAGAAGAAGCTTCTGAAGGATGTCTACTTGTGTTTAGTTTTCGGTATGTGTTTTCATTCAGTATATGTATTTGCTTTCAGTTTGTTATCTTTCAGTAATGTATGCCTTATGCGGGGGTGTTAAGATACAAGGCTACACATGTAATAAAGTCACTTAAGTGACTTAGGTTAAAAGTTAGGGTTTTAGACGTCTTAGGTTTTTGGTCTCTCAGGCTCTTTATAAGAGTGAGGACCCTCAATGTAATAGTGTACCGTCTAAAAATAATATCAGCCTTTGTGTTATTGAGCTCTCATGTGTTTGATGATTAACCTACTCTAGGGTTTCTTAGTTCTTTGAATACTAATTTGTAATTTTTTTTATAATATATATATATATAATATGATGTGTCCCCCATTTCTTGTTTCTAGGGTTGAGGTGTCCCATGTTGGATCCTCATATTTTGTGTCCTCCTTGTACCATGTCTTCGTGTCGTGTGGCTTAGATGAGTTGTCGTTAACTTCCTCCTTTGATCGTAGCAACTTGATAGAGAAGCAATCCTCTTAAACTTTTCTCAACACATGTCCTAAAAGTATTGACACTAACAAAAAATATGGGATTTCAAACCATTAAAGAAAGTACATACAAAACATTAATGTTCTTTAGTAAAGCACACAATCTGCAGAATTTGTTACAAATACACACATGCATGGGTCCCCATGCCAAGTTGCATTTGATGACCTCAAATTTAATGAAAAAGATCAAATCTGAAAAAATAATGCCCAATTTTTGCCTTGGCAGTTAACATTTAAATTACTTTATACTAGGAAAGCCTTCTAAGCAACTTTGATGCTCTTTAATCAAGCTTTCTTTATTGAGACTTCTTCATCTAAGTACCTCCATCTGATTAAGAATTGAACCACTACTATATTATGCAATGTCTTCTCTCCTTGATAGAGAATGCTTTTCTGGATGACTTTTAGTTAATCTTCTGAGCAACTTGATAGATGAAGTGATCCTTTTACCCATTTTCACAATACATTCTAAAATGATTGAAGCTAAAGAAAGAGATACAAATAAATGGCACTACAAGCAATTGAGGAAAGTACATGCAAAACATAATTGTTCTTCAGTAAAGCACATGCAATCTACAAAATATGATACCCATACATGGTTTGCCATTCCAAGATGTATTTGATGATTACTGTTCTGATGGAATTGTTGAAGTGGTAGCCTGCCTGTTATTTGTGAGTGTGTACAAGCATTTCAACTGTAGCTGTAAGTGGATATATGTTTTTTTTAAATTGAAGAAATGGTGCATATGAATCCTATTGAACTTGGCCAACTTATAAACCGGGGCTCTATGGCTGCCTGTGTTTGAACTTGGTTCATTAACGTGGTGACCTCCACTAGGACACAACCCTATGAACAGGTAGATATATGTTTAGCACTCGTAGACTTCTCATAGAATGAAAACAATACTATCGATTGCTTATAGTTGGATCCCCTTCAAGTGGAGGAAAGGGATGTCCTTCCCTTTGTTTTGTAATATTTGGCTGAGTGAGACACCTCTCTGCACTGCTTAGAGCAAGGTTGCGAGGAAGCGTCCTCCCCACCCTCGCCCCCGCTTCGGAAGCTCGCTCCTGGCCAGAGTGTTGCGGGAGCTAATGCGAAGCGCGCTTCCTTTTTCGGTCCCGGGCCAGAACGAAATGTAGAGCGCGCTCTGGGGCAAAAACAAACGCTCCCCGGCTCTGTCCGGGAGCGATGAGGGATTGATCGAGAGCTATAGCTCCTGATCGCTCCCTCATTGCTCCCGGACGCTCTCCCATAAAAAAAAATTCGCTCCCCTTAGCTCCGCGATGCTCCCTAAATCGCCCTCGTTGTAGGTTGACACCCACGAAGAGGAAAATCCGAGGAAGAGGGATGGGGTCCACAGGTGGGCTTTTGAAGGGAATGAGTAGGGATTTGGGGGATAAAGCCCTTTTCTCCATTTTCATTCTCACTTTCCTTTGCTTGAGAAGAGAATTAAAGAGAAGAGGAGAGAAGAGGAGAAGAGAAGAGGAGAGGAGAAGAGGAGAGGAGAAGGCTGCCATACTTGGGAGATTGAAGAAGGTTGAACTTGTCACTACCATTGGAGAGCCAAAGAGGTAGGGTCTAAAACCTTTCTTGTTGATTTCCTTTGTGTTTGAACTTTGACCTATGTATTTAATCATGAATGCTTGGAATTTAGTCACTAGAATGTACATTGTAGATGTTCCTCTCCTACTCTTTCCCATGCTTCCTCCCTCATTCTATTGTAGGCAACAAGTTAAATCTCTAGTTCCATCAAACATGATGATGGGTATGGGGTTTATTTTCTTGGTTCCTTTTGTTATTTTGATGATGGTGATTGGAAACCGAAGGGGGAATGAGGGAGAGGATGAAGAAGTGGGGAGTGGCACATACCATGGAGAGGAGGAGGAGGAGGAGGAGGAAAACCGAAAGAAAACCAAAGAGGTGTCCACACCCTTATGGAAACATGTCACAAAGCAGGGAGGAGGGAGGAGGTAGAGGGGGTGGAACCACCAAATTTGTTTGCCCCCATTGTAAAAAGACGTACACATGTTCATATACCCGTGTGAGAAGACATCAATGTGGGCACATGCCATGTGATGAAAAAAAAACTATAAGAGTTTGTGTTTGCCCACATGTGACATCAACACAAAGAGCCATCTGTAAGAAGGAAGAACTTGAAGCACAAAACAAATCAAAAGATTAAAAACGATCAATGGATGACCATGACCACTCATTCTCACCGAGAATTGGAGGCCCATCCACCCAAGGCAATGGATTCTCTCCCATGCAGTTACATGGCAAGACAATATAAGATTTCCTTGACCAAGGTGGTAGGGATGGCGTGGATTCAAAAGTGTTTCGGTTTCTCTGTGCATTTGGCATATCATTCAATGTTCTTCGCTCACCCTATTGGCATGAAATGGTAGAGGCCATCCGCACTGCCCCAGCGGGATACAAGAGCCGCGGGTATGACAAAGCTAGAACTGTGGGGCTTGACAAGGAAAAAACCAAGATCCAAAATGGTTTGGGGCAATTCACAAATGCTTGGAATGAATATGGGGTATCAATTGTATCAGATGGTTGGACAAATGTAAAAGGCAAGCCATTGATAAATGTGCTTGGTGTGTCTGCTACTGGTGCAGTATTCCTTTTGGCCCATGACTACTTAGAGAAATTCAAGACCAGCATGAACATTGCATAACTCCCACTCAAAAACATTGAAGCTATTGGTCCATACAATGTCATCCAAGTCATTACCGATAATGCTGCTAATTGTAAGGCAGCGGGAGCAATCATTGAAGATAAATACCCCAACATATTTTGTTCTGGGTGTTTGGTTCACACATTGAACCTTCTGATGCATGGCATTATTAAGTTGAAGGAAAATGATTACAAATGGATTGGTGAACTGTACAAAAAGGGCAAGCACATGATAAGATTTATTTCCAACCATTGCAATGCCCATGGCATTTTCCGCACTCACTCAAAGTTTGAGCTATTGAAGATAGCAAAGACTAGATTTGCTAGCTATTACCTCACCTTCAGGCGCCTTTTGAAGGTAAGAGAGGCATTGGCTAGCATGGTATCAAGTGAATCATGGCAAGTCTTGAAAGATAGGGCTACATCCACATCTGATAGGTTTGATTTTCAGGAGGTGGAGGACACTGTTCTTGATGGTCAATTTTGGGCAAGTGTTAAGTTTGTTTTGCAGTCCACAAAGCCCATTTATTACATGATTCGGTTTGCAGATACAGATAAGCCGGTGATTGGGGAGGTGTATGAGTAGTTGGATAGCATGTTGGGCCAAATTAAAGATATTGTTGAATCGAAAGATCCCATCCTGTATGACCATATTCACAAACATGTGGTCCAAAGGTGGGAACATCTCAACGTTCCATTGCATGCCTTAGCATATGTATTAATGTTCGTTTTTCATCATTTAATTCAATAGATCTAGGATCTTAACTGAAAGAACAACATGTACAACATATCAAGCATAAGAGACAAGAGACACAAAACATTTCACAGGGGAAAACCAAGAAGGTGAAAAACCCCGCAACTTCCTTAGAGATAGAATAAACATCAATACAATGATCAAACCCAAGATATCTTTAGCAACATACTCCTCCTCCACTTGTGCGCACTCCTCCTCTCTCTCACTAATGCGAAGTGAGTGAATGAGAGAATGTGTAAAATGAGAGAGACACACTCTCTATTTATACACTACTTCACTTGTCTTTTAACTCTAACTAGGTCGGTAGCAACTTAACCACTTAACATAATGTTGACTGGGCCGACCCCCACTAGGGTGGTCTAATAACCCTTTAACCCACATGACTCATACAGGGCCGACCCCATCAAGGTGGTCTAATAACCCATCAAGTATAAGTTACGACACTTACAATATAACTTGCGACACTTGCAAGTACAACTGACGACACTTCCGATCGGAGGAATAATACTCTCCGTTGGGTATACAATAAAGTACAAATACAATATACAAGTGAATATCTTCCGAAGTTACAAATACATCAACACTCCCTCTTAACTAGGAAGTTATTCTCTTGACATAGGTCATCAATACATATAGGCACAAGTCTTCAATTCTGGAGCTGGATCATCGTCACTGGATCACAGAGCATCATCGTCACTGCTGCTGTACTCGTCATCTCGATTGCTGGGCTATCTCTCAATTCTTCTCGTCATAGGAAGTTCTACAGAGCCAACCCTTTTCATGCTTGTTGTAGGCCTAGCCTCCTGCAGGTCTTCATCATCTCTGGCCATACTGTGGAATCCTCAGGACTTATTACGTGCGTTAACAAAACCTCGAAAGAGCATCCTAGCTTAGACTATAGGATCTCCCAAGATCTTTTACATGTTGACTGTCACAAAACCTTAAAAGAGTGTCTTGCAACTTGCAAAAACTCTAAAGAGTATCCTAGCTCAGACTATAGGATCTCCAGGGCTGATTACATGTGACCCCCACCACAAAACCTCGAAAGACTATCCTAGCTCAGACTATACGATCTCCCAGGATCTTTTCTATGTGGTTATGCAAAACCTTAAAAGAGTGTCTACAACTTGCAAGAACTCTAAAGAGCATCCTAGCAAAGACTATAGGATCTTCAGGGCTAATTACATGCCTCTAGTAGCAAAACCTCGAAAGAGCATCCTAGATTAGACTATAGGATCTCCCAGGATCTTTTCTTTGCTACATGCACAACTTGTCCACGGCCACGGATTATCAACCTGATACTTATGGTCATACTGATTATCATCATATAGTACATCACCCTGATGCATATCATCATCGCATGATCATCCTGATCATCATCACAGCATCGTCCTGATGCATATCATCTGGAGCATCGTCTTGATACTCATCACATATGATCATCCTGATCATCATCATAGCATCGTCCCGATGCATATCATCTGGAGCATCGTAGTAAAGGTTGGAATCTGCTTTACTCTCAGTAAATCCCAAATTGGATAGGAAGCTGTCTATCCTACCATACCAAGTCCTAGGAGCTTGCTTCAAGCCATACAAGGCTTTTTTCAATCTGCACACATATGACTCCTTGTCATGTGTCTCAAAACCAAGTGGCTGCTCCACATACACTTCTTCTTCGACTACACCATATCCATCTGGTGTATCTTCCACTTCATCACTGCAGCTAGAGCAAGTATTGTTCTGATGGAAGTGAATCTGGATATAGGAGCAAAAGTCTCTTCATAATCTATCCCCTCTTTTTGGGAGAAGCCACGAGCCACAAACCTTGCCTTGTATTTCTCTATGCTGCCATCTACAGCATGCTTGATCTTATAGATCCACTTGGAAGTCACAACAAACTTGTTTTCTGGTCTCGGGACCACATCCCAGACATCATTCTTTATGATCGACTGGTATTCCTCGATCATGGCATTCTTCCATTACTGCATCCCAGATCCTGGGAACTTCATATTCTTCAATATCTTCAATAGATAGTTTTCTTTGAACTTCGTTGCTGGAACAAATGTTGTAGTCCTTTTTTAGGTGATGGTACACGGTCTTTCCTACAAGACAAGTTCAATTGCATGATTAGAAACATCTTATATATTTCAGAACAAATTCTTACTCATAAAGACATATGTCATACAGTCATGTAATTATCTTAGCCAATACTTCAATACAACGTTTATCCATATCCCGTAACTTTCTAGATGCCTTCCATCTCTACCAGAACATTGTTAAGAGTGTGCACAACTCCCAACATGTCAGCAAAGAGGTTTCATTCTAGATAAGTAGCAATGGAATGTTGTACAGTACCATAGGCCACTTACCCATTACTATATTAGTAGTATCTTGTTCATTAATGCAACCTTTTCTAAAATGCATAATATATATCCTAAATCTAGGAACATAAGTATGTACATGACTGAACAAAATCATATATACAAGAAATGACAATTTAAATACTTATCTTTGTTTGGTTGTTGGGTGGACTCCCTCTCAGTCTTTGCTTCCTTGCAAGAACTACTAGAGTGAGCTCCCTCTTGATCTTTGCTTCCTGGATTATCTGTCTTTGAACTTATATCCCTCCTGGACCACTATGCATGCTTAAGTGTGCACTAGTGTCATGATTGTGTCATCTCCAAGATCTCATACATAGTCATACATTCATTAGTATAATCTCAATACTATCAAAACATTATGATTCTAAATAATCTTATGGTCATGATCATTTCATACATAGGTAATAAGCGTTAGTATTCAAGGTTTCAGGGAAGACTGCTTTTACTCATGCATATTCTTATTTGACCATAGGACTCTTCTGGTTAGTCATATCATCAATCAAAGTAAGAAACATAATATGCATAAACCCTTGATTGCTTAAACTTCTAACTTTCAAGAATAATCATTATCATTCATACAAAAGTATAAGATCCTAACACAAGGTAGGATTCTAACTTGATATAGAAAAAACATACCTGGAATATCATGTTAGCTAGTTATGTCTAACATACCCAAACAATGTCTTCTTGTTCTCTTCAATGACTTGTGCTTAGTAACCTGCATAACTCACAAGTTAACCATTGTAGAACCAAATTATACATACCTCGTAAGTAGAGCTTCTATGTGATCCATTAGTCTTTGTCTTCATGTCACCATGGTCTTATGTTCTTGATCTAGAACTTGATTTGTACCTTTCATGTTAGCGGACAACATCATCCTCATACAATACCATAGTGCATTAGTACAATCATAAGTGTCATAACCCTAATCAATGAATGTCTTCTATCATTCACATGCATTCATATTTTTACTAGGGTGATAAGACAAGTTTAACATTAATCAATATTGTACTAACCTCAATAATATGAAGACAAACATATCATAACCTTAATCATGAACATATTTCAAAAACATACCTGTATCTCCTCAAGTCATACCTGTCGAGATTGCTTGTAGCATTATTATGTAAGGCCTTAGCCTCATCTCCCTCTGGAACTGGAACTTCTTCACTTATGCAGGTGTCCAATTCATTATCTTCTAGGATTAACCCAATCCACTTTGATTTGCTGAAACTGGATCTAGCACTGGATTAGGGTTTGTTAGAGAAACCCTAAAAATTCAAATTTTGAATGGATGGAAAGATGTGGCTTGCTGAGTTGATCAAGCTGGTATACTTCAATTTTGAAAACTGCAAAATTTGACCCTTCAAAATTGCCTTTGAAACTTCCGAATCTTCTGGACAGGATCCCGAACTAGGGTTTGATAAAGCCCGGTCTTCTGCCCAACCAAAAAGTTCGATCTTGTACCCTAAGCTTCAATTTTTCTGAGGAGCTTCCAACCGTGGTCTCAGATTCCAAAAATTTCAAATTTTGCAGAAACCCTAATTTTCCACCTTTCTGATAAAAATCCTGAACTAGCGTTTGATGATGCCCGGGGTTTTGCCCAACCAAAAACTTTGATCTTGGTCTCTAAATTTCGATTTTGCTGAGGAGAGCAATCCTATGTTGAGATCACTCCAAAATTCCACTTCTGTCAAAAGCCCTAATTTCCCGTAGCAGTGACAAGCCAAAAATGAGAATGCTCAGAATCCAATTCTATTTCACAGAAATATGTGCCTTATTGTTTCTGGTGCATCTCTGAAATTTTGGATCCACAGGGTTTGAAACTTCGGCCTGTGGTAGCCTGACCTGTCTTCTTTCCAATCCCATAGGTCTGACCTCAAATGGATTCTCTGAGAGAGAGATATGCCAAATGTCGAAACGCGACCTGTTTATGGTATAAAACAGGATAGCAACGTTGTACGGAGTGCCACATGTCGCTGGTTCAACTTCGGCCTCTGAAAAGCGGACCTGTGAAACTATAGTCCGTGCCCTTACTGCCACTTTTTACAGAATTTTATTTGGAGCTTCCTAGCCCAAGTTGTGACTTTTTGCCTAGGTCACGTGTTTATGACTGAGATCTGGAAGAGGCAGAAACCCTAGATTGTACGGATCATATCTCACAAAGTATAACGAATCAGATGCTGTGCTTCGGACACAAGGTACATGGGGATGTTATCTTCGACCTGTAGAAGTTTCAGAACCTAAACCTTCGCCAAAATGGATTTATAGCGAAAGTGCCATGATGACTGGTTTTTGCTATATCAAGCCCTAGCTTCCAATTTGTCGCAAGTGCAACAAGTGTCATAAATGCCATACCATGCCTTCCTTCAGGCTAGCTCTGATACCATGTTAGTTTTTCATCATTTAATTCAATAGACCTAGGATGTTAATTGAAAGAACAACATGTATAGCGTATCAAGCATAAGAGACAAGAGACAAGAGACACAAAACATTTCACCGGGGAAAACCAAGAAGGTGAAAAACCCCGCAACTTCCTCAGAGATAGAATAAGCATCAATACAAGGATCACAATGATCAAACCCAAGAGATAGATATCTTCAGCAGCATACTCCTCCTCCACTTGTGCACACTCCTCCTCTCTCTCACTAATGCGAAGTGAGTGAATGAGAGAATGTGTAAAATGAGAGAGACACTCTCTCTATTTATACACTACTTCACTTGTCTTTTAACTCTAACTAGGTCGGCCCCAACTTAACCACTTAACATAATGTTGACTGGGCCAACCCCCACTAGGGTGGTCTAATAACCCTTTAACCCACATGACTCATACAGGGCCAACCCCATCAAGGTGGTCTAATAACCCCTCAAGTATAAGTTACGACACTTACAATATAACTTGCGACACTTGCAAGTACAACTGACGACCCTTCCAATCAGAGGAATAATACATCTCCGTTGGGGATACAATAAAGTACAAATACAATATACAAGTGAATATCTTCCGAAGTTACAAATACATCAACAATTAACACCAAAATATTATTCTCCATCTTGGTTGGCGAAACCAGCACCTGGGGATGGGGTTAGGAGAAAGCCCCACACAGATCCAGAGGTACAGGTTGTGTACATGGCTGCTATAGACAAGCTGGTCCCTGATGAAGAAGAATGTGCCTTACTGCGTAGTGAATTAAGCAAATACCTCAGCGAAATTGGTCCGTTTGGTGCTTTGCATGCTAGAAAAGATCGAGATAGGGCACCTCCTATTGAATACATGTTTGGTGCTTTTACTTCCAATTGATTTCTGTTGTGTCATGATACATTAAAATATGAGAAACTCTCTTCACCTTAAAATGTCTTCATAAGGAACATACAAACATTATCGTTTTAAACCTTGAGAGCTACTTTCTTTTGCTGTGGAATGGTCAGCATGCTGTTACACCTGGTAATTGAAATGAGAGTTTGGTGCGTATGATGACATATGAATTGAAGCGTATAAATCACATACAGAGCAATGTTATCAGGGTTGATTGAACCAGTAACGGAACTGAAATGGAACTGGCAAATGCTGGACACAAAACTGGTTGACTGAAAAATAGGCATGTGACTCGTCAACTCAGGAAAGACTTGGGAAAGACTCGGCAAAACTCGGCAAATAGTAAAAAAAACTTAAAATAGCTCTCTCTCTGCATGTAAAGGTCTAGATCATAGTGGATTATTTGGAAAACAGTGCCTTCACACAATTGAGCTTTTTGTTTAATTGCCCAACAAACACACACACTGTGTCTAATTTAATGGCAATTGTTTTAGAGCTTCCGCTTGTATCTCGACTCCAGCAAAGTTAGAATCAACTTTGATCGAACATTTTACTCTTCACTTTCTTTGTTTTTTTAATAAGTTTAAGTTTATTTACTGAAATATTGATCATATGTAAGTAACAAATCCAATCTGTTTTCTAATTGTTACAGACCACCTCATCTCTCGGTGACAATGTTGCCTTATGCGAACAATTTGTCATGATACAACAATGAAATGCCATTAAACTATTAATAATAATTGGATTTTCATGAAAATTTGTCTTTTTGTTTTAGTTGACTCGGCGAGTTCAAAGTTCGAGTTCGAGTTCAACAAGGATAAAATTCGATTTGAATTCGAATTTAGCGATAAGGTTCTACATTAGATTTGTCCATATACATATTTTAAATTTAAAAAAAAAATTATAACTATATATATAATTATATGTTTTTATATCTATAATTTATATTAATTTATAGTTTATATATATCTATAACTATATATTACATTAATAAATTTATAATTATTTTATAAATATAACTTATATTAATTTATAATATATATTATATACAAGATTAATTAATTTATAATATATGTTTTTAAGATTAATGAAATTTATAATATATAAGTTATAACTTATGTTTTTAAATAGCAATGTTAACTTTAATATAATGTCATTTACAACCCGTGAGTAACCTGTAAGTCGTAATGTTCCCTTAATTCGCATAGACTGTCATATGTGCACGGATCAAAGAATCGCATGGCTTCATTCATTATTGCCAGTGCTGAACCCCTGAGTAACCCCGTAAGCTTCCTGTAATTCGTGTATAACGTGCCCTTAATTTGCGTAGGCTTTACTTCGACTGTAATCTGCGCACAGATCAAAGAATCACACGGCTTCATTCATTAGAAGCCCTTCTCACGAAGTAGTTTTTTTTGGGAAGGAGGTGCACTGGTAGAAAACCAGTCAAACCAGTAAAACCATTAAATTTGACCTGTTTGGAGCAAAACTGATCAATTATGGTTTGGGAGGCCAGTCAGTTTTACCAGTTACTGTTGTTCCAATAAGATCGACATAGTTGCCTCCAGTTTTTCTCATTTCACTTATTTCATTGTGGTTGATTTGCTGCTTTCTTGTATATTGCTATTCATTTAGATTTATAGATTATTGATGTAATGCTTCCTAAATGTTTTGCAGAGCAATCCAGGATGGGGATTTGTCAAAAAACATCAGTGCATCAATCAGATTGTGGGGGATGTTACTCGGTATTATCAAGAAAAACAGAAATAAATTGAATGTGAATAGCTAACTTGTCTTGAAGAGATTAATGGTACAAATTCTATACAAAAAAAGTATTTATTTTTTGACTGTTCTTATTTGCAAATAATGCAAGAATTGCTAGTAAAATTCATCTCAATGGTGATGATAGTTGATGAGTTTTCATTCCTTCCTTAGGGACCCCCCTTCATTTTTTTGGCATAGTGACTATTTTAAAGACAGTGATCATCTAACTGACAAGCTGATAAAGGCATATGGTCTCTGAAATTTCAGAGAAGAGTGGAGCAGGAGTATGGTACCTATTTTGCAGACTAAGAATTGATCACGATTCTTTTGTTGTGATAAAGGCTAGAAGGGTTTATTCTATGACTCATTTCATTCTGCAAAGGAGAAGTTCTATTTTTGTTTCATTTCAACATTGCTACCAGCAGTTGTGATGTGATTCAACAGACAACTGGAACTGGATGCATATTAACAGAATAAAGGTTTTGGTATGCCTTTAATCATGTCCTGTCAATCTTTTGTCACTGTCTCATCGTTATGTCTGGATATGATTATACTGCGGGAAGGAGCTCCTATCTTAAAATGATTATAATGTCAGGTCACGAAATTACATTTGTTTTGAGAATCTTATGCTTCATTCTATGAATATCTAAGCCCAGAATTTGTTTTTGTTCCCTGATGACACCTATTAGTTCAGAGTCTAGGCATTGTTATATATGAAATCATATTGAAATCATCAACATGTTAATTTGTACAGAGATGCCTTTGAAACAGAGATGGGGTCTCAAAATTTATTTTGGTGGGTGAAGAGAAATTACTATTGCCACATCGAGGAAAAGTTGAATCTTATTTAAGGAGCACTCTCATGAGCTTTGTTGTCTAGAATTACAATATCGTTCTAAGATCCCATGTTTATTTCTGTTAAACAGTGACAATGAAGCTAATTGTTTTCCTTTATAACCATAGAGAAAGGGAAATGGGTCTGTCGGCAGCTGCAAGATGATCAACAGCTATTGAGATAGCCTTCCCTTTCATTGCTTACATTGAAAAGGGAGTTGAGATTGGCTGGCCCTCCGATAAGCACTGTGGCAAATCTTCAAACTAAGAATAAAGCAAGCCAAAAAAGTAGTATGGTTGCAAAATAATAATAAATACCAGAGTTCATTTATTTCGTACTAGTTTGGGACCATTAGGTTTCGCATGTGACAGGCTAGACATCTTTTGCTGAAGGAGCCTGTTTCTTAGAGGGACCAAAATTCTGGAAGGGGACTATGTTTGAAGAAATGAGAACAGTATAAACCATTGCATTGTTAAGTCGATTAACTAGATCACAACATGTAAGCATATACAATGAGAAAATTTAGACACATGAATTAGGTTTGAACATCCAAGTATGTGTATTCAAAAAGCGAGGTCCATCTTAACCAGGTATGAAAATGCAGTTATATGCATTGAGAACATTGACCTCATATATGGCATGTCTGGTTATGTGATTATGCGTTAGGACAACCATGTCCATTAAAACTAGATTTGAATATGAGAAAAATCAATGCTATATTACCATTCATGCCACTGCATGGAAGCAAATATGTCAAAGGCAAAAATGCCTTTCAAACTTGCAAAGACTTGAAAAAAATAAAAAAAGTCTTGGATATCTTTCCTTCAAAGAACGCGAACATAGCGACTTTAATTTTGGAATGGAATTCTTTTGGGATCTCTTCTTCTCTGTTGCGCATTAATTTAGCTAAATTAATGATTGTAGTTTTGTTTCTTTGGACAGTTATCTTCATATTAGGTTTGTTCTCGGTCTAATGAAGATTTGTGCATGAAAAAGCAATGGAATTCTTGCTTGAACTTGCTTTGTATTCCTTGAAAGATGTGTTGATCTGAAACAGCAGTCCTGGGTCTATAAATGATAATTGATGAAGTATATAGTGGCCTTAGTACTCCATATCCTAATGAACTCGCTTATCATTCCTCGAAAGATACATTGATCAAAGATAAAAAGACACCTTCGTACTCCATAGCCTATATCATATTCAACGGCATTGCAAATCTATCTGCAACATAAAAATGGTTGTTATTTCATTCCTACAAGAAAACGTAGTGTTACGGTTAACAAGTTACAAAAATCAAAATGAAAAAAGTCTATATTGCTTAAAATATTATATTATTTATAGGGGATATACCCAAAATGCTTCATAAATTTTATAGAAGAAACTATATAATTGTCAGTTAATAAATAAATGAAGAGTAATATTTACAAGGCATGGATGTTAGCATTGACAGAAATTTCTAGTTAGGAAAGTGTAAATTAATAAATAATAACTTTGAGAAAAGAGAGAACCTTGTAAAAAGGAAATTAATAAATAATAACTTCGAGAAAAGAGAGAACCTTGTAAAAAGGATTATAGTGAATTAGCATTTAGCATGCAAAAAGTAAGATTACAAACATTTGTGGAGAAGAGAAACATATGGACAAACATACAAACACACAATCAAGTAACTTACTTCTTGTACTGAAATTAGTTAAGCAAAGAAGTCAATTACAAGATGACATTGTGAACTTGAGGGTTGAAAGAATGAGTAATGAAACCTTTATGGGTCCTACCT
This sequence comes from Larix kaempferi, assembly GCA_027924585.1. Classification (NCBI taxonomy): domain Eukaryota; kingdom Viridiplantae; phylum Streptophyta; class Pinopsida; order Pinales; family Pinaceae; genus Larix; species Larix kaempferi. The sequence goes on from BSBM01000099.1 coordinate 14,651,372, forward strand.
ACAATTAAGCCCTAATTAATTGGCCTCCCTTAATTAATATGATAAGAGTCTGGGAAACAAATTTGTAAATAAACCAAAAACAAACTCTATTCCTACTTCTAAGAGCACATAGGAGAAAGGGTAACAACAAATCATTTGAAACAAACAACCAAAGAACAATTGCTTCACCAGAAAAGGAAGGGCATTGGACACATGTTTTGTGCAAGTGATAGTTGTAATGTGGTACCCTCGAAGCATTGCTCAATGCTGAAAGGAAAGAGTCCCCACATCTCATTTATAGAATCTAATGAAGCTACATGGATGTGGTAGGGCAATCAAGGAAAAAGCACCTCACAAAATAGATGGAGAGGAGTTTCAATCAAAGCACGGATAACAACAATCTTAATGAATGCTCAACAAACTTGTTATCCCCTCAACATGACCATACTAGGGCATGGGTCCACCCTAAAATTTTCAGTTCTATTTTCTTTAAGCATAACATGTTGAAAATTTTAGTAAGTCTATATGATTTCCTTACTTGGACTTTTTTTTTGAAGCACTAAATGAATTTTATACCATGAGAGAACCTTGAGAATCATTGCATCTTGAACATTGACTCTTCAAATCCTTTCAAAAGGTCAATCTAAGGGGTGTCTTGTCCTAAAGCTCAGTTACCTGGAAATCCTTACTCATCCAAGATTGACGTTCTAGGAGAGCCCAACTTCAAATAACTTTGAATTTCTTGCATCGGACCTTGAGGAGTTTAATCCCTTTTTTAAATGTGAAGGCCTTGAGATCTTACTCCTCAAAGGCTTGATAGCTTTGACAATGGGCTCCAGGGAAGCTTTTGGCCTTATATTTTCTCAAAGCCTTAGCAAGTCTCCCTAGCTTGTTCAAGTTAAGGGAGTCAAATTTCATTGCAGGGCAATTTTCCTTTGAAACTGTTTAGAGGTTTGTACTTGAGCTTCAAGCTATTCTCAATTTGCTTTGATTGAGTGAACCATATTCTTCGAGGGTTTGGTTGTTCGTAGCCACGACTCAAAGGTAATTTCTCCCGTTGTATGGAAGGAAGCCCTTGGCTTTGAGGGCAATGATCAAGCTCTCACCTTTAATTAGATGACATTCCCATATTTTGTAATTTGGGCTCGTAAGCTATTTTGCTCATTCTATTGAATTAAAAAGTTCTCTAGAGCTTGGGATTCTTTATAAATGAAGGTTCATGGGCTTGAGGCCAATAACCATGATTTGAGACCCCATTTCCCCATTTTGTTTCGAACACAAAAGTGCTCAGACTTTTGATACATATCTCCCAAGATAGCGATAATTCAAAGTGCACTTAGCCCTAAAGTTTTCATATCGTTGTTGCTCAAGAAGGTGTTGGGGCCATCTCTGAGTACAATTCGAGGCTAAGGCATGCGAGTTTTGTTCATTCTCTCTCCAAGTTGAGCATCGATGTCTGGGGCATAGACAATGTATTCAAGAAGCATGTCGAAGATCGAAGTTACCCAAGAATGCAATGACCAAGAGCATCCTCACCTTGGACTTATGTCATTCGAATGGGTGATATCATATATGTAGAGTTTATCTTGGTTGCAAATTCCCTTTGCAGTCGATCTACGTGTCTTCGGGCCTCACATCGGGTTTTGTTACCCTTCCTCTTTCGTTTCCTCGCCGATGTCGTTCCGCTCACTCTGCCAGAGTGCCCTACTTCCTAGAGCTACCTGAAACTGACTACTTTCTACCCATTCACCGTGGCCTCCCTTGTATGCCTTGACATCAATCGCTGTCCATAGTGAAATCCCGCCTACAGAGTTGCATTGCCACCACATTGCTAGAGGATCCATTATGTCAAATTTAACCCTGACGAACATCCCTTTCCCTTGAGCTCATTCAAAACAAATTTTTGGTTTATAATTTCCTCCATTGCACTGCATAATCCTTCTTAGTTTACCCTGCAAAAGAAGCAAATATCTAGTTCTTGGTTTGGGATAAGCTTGGCAATGAAGACATGTAGACTGACCATGAAGGTAATCTACTTACATATACATGTTTTTTTGTCCATCTTCTGATGGGGATTTGAAATTTTGGAAATCCTAACCTTGAATATATAATCACGTGACTTAGTCTCCTTCAATGCTAATTTGGTTGCAAATTATTTGATAAACCCAAAGGTTTGATGCGTTGCAACTTGTCATTTCATATGTTGTTACGATTTAGGAATGTCATTTTCGCCTAAAGTATTGTTTTCCCCTATGTTGTCATTAGAAAATACATATTATTTACTCTAAGCTAATATTTGCCTCTTTGCATGAGCTTAAACGTCATGTTTTATCTTGTGTTCATGCATGCAGCCTTGCCTTCATTTTGAGCTTTGAACATGCTATATATAAGCACATGGGCTATGAGAATTTTTTTTCTCTTTTGATTGCTCATTTCAGTTTATGGTACATGTTGACACTCTTATTTGTCATTTGATTTTTAGGATTAAACTTTAAACATCTCGCAGAACTCTGAGTTGCATGCCAATATTTTGTATGTTGCACCAAAACATTCAATCCCAACCTTCTTCTCTTCATTAAATTTGAGTTCAGTTATGCCGATTCCCACTACTTGTTGGTACTATTAGTTGTTCTAGATAATAATGTGATTTGATATGGATACTGCCTATCAAATATTTGGAAAGAAAGTTATGAACACCAAGTTATTTATCAAGTTATTTTGTCGATCAAGTTTGGTGCACTCTTGGATTTGACAATATCATTATGCCATAAAATTTGTTTATTATAGCATTTTAGATACGAATTTGGAAACCCATTAGATTGAACATATCATTTGTAAATAATAATGATGATAATGTGTTGAAAAATCATAAAGATAGAAGTTAACTGGATTCAAGCTAATTATACTATAGTTATTTTAACATATTCATAATCAATTAAACTTATACACCATTTCTTACCCTTACAAAATATTCAACTATATATGGTAAAGTTATGAAAATTATAATCAATCAAACTTATATGTTAGTCATATAACTAGAAATAAATGATAAAATTACAAAGCAAACACCATTTCTTTCAATAGTCATACAATATTCAATGTTTCATTTTTAGTTTATGTGGAAAAAGAAAAATATGAATAAGGAAGAATATGAATTAATTTTCATGTAAACCTACACTTTCATGACTCACACACACACACATATATATATATATATTCGACTGTAATTGTGTTGTCATCGTTGATGATGAAAGTAAAAAGATCTTCAACCAGAAATCAAAGCTTATGTTTGATTATTTTTCAATACTAATTATGCTTAGTATATATAGTAATTATAACACATCATAATTTTTTTTATGAGTATGAATTAACGTAGTTATATTAATCAAGTGGAAAATGTACTAGTCTTAAATAGTTAAATTTTAAATTAAAAACAAATTATTTTAAAACAAATTTGCAAATTATTTTAATCTTAAAATTAATGGAAATATCAAATAGATATATAGATAAATATAATATTTTAATATTATAAATAAATTTAAAATATTAATTTAATAACAATATATAATTTTTATTTTATTTTATTATAGAGCATCTTCCATATTATTTATTAAGAAAAACACTAACATGATTTAAATATCATATTTATTCCCTAATCAAATTGCCTACTAATGATTTCTTCTAGGTTTAATACATCTCTTGAATAAGTTTAGTGTTTAGGATTTAGAATCTGCCATTGTTACCCCTCAACAACTTTTGAAATTGACAAACAATATATATGTGATGGTAATGATTGTTTCTCTATAAATGTACTCCATTTGTTTTTCAATGTTACAAAAAATTATAAATACTAATAACCTTAAATATATATAAAGTTAAAATTGCTTATCCAAATTAGCTTTATGCATGATAGTATTATTTATCATCCAATTATGTTTAGAAAATTAGTTTAGAAAAAGTAAGAACACACATGGTCAAAGCTTTTATCTTTATTTGTTCCATGTCTATTGCAAGTTTATTTGAAGTATTTCATTACATGTGTTTTATCACTCGAAGGACACACAAAATGACCTAAAAATTCCTCATATTTGAGTATGCTCTTCATCTTGAGCCCATAAAGTGATCTTGATGAACCATAAAAATTGAGAGCTCTAAAATACTTCATTTTCACACCTTGATTCGTATTGGACCTTTTAAAATCAATTGACAACATAATCTTAAATCGACTTAATTCCTCTACGAAAAGGTCACAAAACAAATTATAGTCCAAGTAAGGAATGTTGAGCTAGGCATCCAAATAAATGCCCCTTAATATTTTTCACATGAAACAATAGTTGCTGTTGTCTTTTAGGGGACTTTAAATCTTGCTATACCAAGTGTGGCAAAACCTAAATAAGAAGGCATGGTGCCCAAGAATGCTAAAGTCGAGGTCAGGTTGTTTTTTCTTGCTACATCGAGCCACCTAGCTCTTTGTAGAGGTGACACTTGATTGTGTAGGCCGAATCCCTTATCCATACGCGAGGCATGTATCTTAGTAGCCAAAACCTAGGATTATCCCTAGGTGGCATTTGTACCTAAGTCATATTTTGTTGGCTGTTGGAAGTGTTGTCGATCCCTTCAGAACATAGCCCCAATACCCCTAATTATAAATGATTCATGTACACCTTCACTAGCCGTCTTTGGTGGGTTCACAACCATTAAAAAATAGAGCTATTGGAAGGCCTAGTTAACATATTGAGAGGAAGTGTGTTAGGTCAATATGATCACATAATTGTTTCTTTAGATTACAAAGAACCTTGTGTAATTGAATACTATAAATCAACATTAATTCCCTTCTGAAAGACACATACCTACACCATTTTTCATATGTTATATTTGTCATAATATTGTTGCATTTATTGATTGTAGTTGTTTCCTGTTGGACGCTTTAACAATTTTTTTCCTCTAAAAAGTAGGAATCATAGCGAACTTACCACCATCTTAGCGTTCCTTATGGATTCAAGGCCTTCCTCCCATCAAATGAGGAGTTCATGCTACCCCTAGCCCCCATCCCAAATGTGGCTGGCCACCACCAACACTCACAAACATGCATATGTGATTGGAACTTTTGTGCTTGGAAACACCTTGCTTAGTGCCCCCACTCACACTCCTATTTTGATCTCTTCCACATGTAGCGGAGGTACACTAGATCACACTCCTATTTCAGGCCTGCTAAAAGAAACTTGCCATTTATGGATAACTTAAATCTCCCAGATTTATCAAAATTCAACAACCATCCTATCAAGGACGATCCTACATGGCCTCCTATGCTGATAAAGTTACCTTAGAATATACCTAATTTTGAAGGTAAACAAAGAGACAATCCCGCTAACTACTTGATGCCATTTTGCTTATGGTGCTCATCCAACAATAAACTAATTCCATTGAAGTTTAAAAGACAAATAATTTAACTAGTTTTAAGTGAATACCTCCCATAATACTGTTTCTTATAGGTTAGAATACTCAAATAAACACAACATTGACCTCCAAAGAACATCCATACCATTCACATCTTATGGAGAGGTTCATACCATTCCTCTTTGGAGGTGTCCCTCCAAAACTTTATTAGATGCTTTTGACAGCTAGCCCCATTTTTAGCAGCCTTTAAGAATGTCAACAAAGATAATTTGATGGGAATCAACAAAGAGAATATGATGGGAATTATAAGCAATTTAGATAGGTAAAGTCATAGAATAAAAGTGGTGTTACCCTCATTGAAAAATATTATCATTTGAAACATTTAGACACAATTATCATTTAATTATTGAATGAGGAGAAGAAAATTAGGTTTAATACTATTATAGGTTTCATTTTACAAATTCAAAACTAATTCATGTTCTACACCTTGCAGATGTGTTTGAAATGACACCAACTTCTAGCTCTTGCAATGCAAGATCTGAAAAAAATAAAATTCAATTTTTGATTTGCACCGGAGTGTGATTGGAGGTAAAAATGTTGCCTGGATCAAATCAAATAGATATAATAAATTCATTATTAGGGAAATAAAGAAGCTAATATATCCAACGAGCTTTCAAAAAAGTTTCAATAGGAAATCAAAACAAGAAATAAACACGTTGGAAACAAAAAGTTTAGAATAGTTCAAGTGTTTTTTTGCTACTTTTTTTCTCTAATATTAATTTTGTTTTCAATTCAAATTTCGGTGTGTTAATATCTTATTGTTGCTTGTAGGTTTTGGTGTTCATATGGGCCAAAGGAATATCAAAATATAAATGCCTTGCATTATGATATATGAGAAGTTCCTAAAAAGGGTATAGGGACTTGTCCAAGTCGTAAGCATTTAAAGCATGGTTGTATCTATCGTTTTAGTGTTCAAATACCTAAGAAGGCACCAGAAAGTGCCTTGATAACTTATAGTGAGATGAATCACATAGATATTGTAGGTAAAATTTTCCATGGACAACAGGTTGATGATTTTGTAGGCACAAGAGCATTCCATGCACCCCATATTAGCATGGAACTACTTCAATGGGTTGAAAGATGCTTGTTGTTGGGAATGTAATGGGAATGTGATACATCACAAACATCGTGAACTAGTATATGAACGAGTAACATCATCTAAAATTGAGTTTGATCAAAATTATTTTCTTACTTGTGATAATTTTGGCAATATATAGGAAATTGAAACATGCCCAACATATGTTTGACAAGCATCACTCTCAAAGTGTGCATATATGACAAACTCCAAATCCTGATAAAGTATTTTACTACTTAGAGTTTGACAATTCCATAGATGACGAAGGACACACTACTCATCATTTTAGGTATTCAACAACCATTACAACTAGAATGGATGAGAAAACATGGCCATGATAGTATATTATCACTGGACTCTACATTTGGAACAAATTGCTTTAAGGAAAGTATATATATATCATTATGTATTTTCTCGCTATCATTTGTTATTTATAAGATGGCCCAAACATGTATATAATATCATGTTTATTTGTATGCCATTCCAACTTGATACATTGTTGGCATTTGATTCCCAACATAATGGTGTTCCCATGGCATGGGTTCTCATGTTTAGATATATGATCTCTGATATTGCCAAATGGATGGAAACACTACTTCTTAAAGTACACATGGATATGTTGGAATGGAAAGTGAATGCATCCATTGTGGATGATGCAACAACAAAGATCAATGCAATCATGTTCAAATAGCTACGAGGGTATTTTTTTTTTCATTTTTCAAAATGAAATGTTGTAACCATTGTTAAAGAAACATTATACAAGTAGGCCAATATTTTTAATGTTGTATAACTTCTATGTGCAATAGGGTGATATTTCAATGTGAAGTCTATCTATGCATTTGTCATGTCAAAAGGGCATGGTTGAAAAACCTTGCGATGAAAGTTAAAGATTGCTAGGTGCCATTTTTAAGTGTTTAGGTGACATTATTTACACAAAAAATGCATATTTTTCAATTGAGGAAGCCAACAAATATCTAAATGACTTCCAAGAAGAAACCTCATTTGTTTAGTACTTTAGAGCATGATGGTTGGATATAATAGATTTGGATTTATACTATAATATGCTATAGTTTCAATTTTTACATACTTCTACTATAGCTGCATATTTCATATTTCAGTTTTATATTTTATGTTATAGTTTCATATTTCACATACTTCCAAATTTCATAATTTCTGCTATAGTTCATATTTCATATTTTTGCTATAATTTCTGCTCACTATTATCTTATGTTCTTTGATGCTCATCAGAAATGTAGGAAACATGTTATCGTAAGTTAAAGCACTCTGGAGTACAAGAAACAAATGGGGCTATCGATTCATACAATTCACACCTAAAACATGTATTTTTAAAGTCAATACAAGCATCTTCACATCGTTGAGTGAATTGGTTGGTGCATCAATTGTTAACAATGGTCCACATTTTTTATTGGTGGTGTCAATGTGCAAAGGAAAATGGTTTCCATAGAAATTATAAGGCAGAGAAAATTGAAACTCATTCATGGCTAAGAGCAAAATCTGTTCTAGATCATAATGTGACACTACACCACTTAGATCCTTCGATAGAATTGGGTGCAAAGTCAACATGATATTGATAAATCATGTATGGCAATTAGGTCCAAACTTTACTCTATGTGATTGTAGTTGGAAAAAATGGATATTTTTGCAAGCATGTCATTAAGGTTATTATGATGAGGTACAATGAAATGTTGGAACAAGAACTAGAAACAAGATTCAATGAAAAAACCCCATAGCAAGTGATTTGAGTATTTCATATTGAATTCTTAGATCATTAGCAATAAATAATAGTCATTGTGGTCTAATATGGTGCAATGTTTTACTACCAAATAGCTGAAAATGATGGTTTTGAAATTGCAAATGACTTGGATTTTTCTGTCATGATATTCATTTGGTGACTGAATATATTTTATGTTTGTTATCACTCTTTTACTATTGATATGACTTTTTATTTCTCACTTTGTAGGTAGATGATAATGTTGATGATCCATGGCTTATTCCACTAATGTTTATCCAATTTAAGGACAAGAAAGGGTCTTGGAACATATTTGGAACATTTTTGAGTCGCTTATGCAATTACTTGGTGAAGAATCACATCTCCACTACCTAGAAAAACACAAGATGGATTTGGGCATTCCTTGGAGTGTGAAAGAGATTTCTTGGAAATGATGGTCGCTCGTAAGTGCTCTTACGCATCATCTAGTTATGCACACTTTATTATCTCAAAGCAAGGTCCTAGCAGGAGGAAAACATTTGTTGATGAACTAGATAAAGTTGCTAGACGAGATGGTGAAAGAGATCCAAAGAAGTGAAAGTGAGAATTACAAATTTGCAAACTTGAATTTTCTCAAATGTATAATTTAGAATTACACATTTCCTGAACTCCTACAATGTAAAGGAGAAGCTCATTGTTTATGTGAATACTTTGTGTTTATAGTTTTATTTATCATTTAAAGCTATGTTTGGTGCCATGTATTTCTATTACTTTTAATCCCACTTATGTTCGTTTATGTGCATGTTATTCTTCTGATACCTAGAAATAAAATTTCAAATTCCACATGCAACAACACATAGAAGAACAATGTTTTCAATTTTTATTTTCCATATCCAATGACCATGATCACCAATTCCATGAAAATATAACTACTAAGTATATGCGCATATATTGAAGGAACTTCCGTATATGAACACATACAGAAGGCACTACCATGTATATGCACATATGTAGAAGTATCTTCCATGTTTATGCGCATATACATAAGCACCTACTATGTCTATTTACACAGTTTGGTATACAAAAGCGCTTACTATTCTATATGCACATATATGGAAACACCTTTATTATATACACATATACGAAAGGCATTCATGTATATGTGCATATACGGAAGTGCCTTTTGTAATTACACATATCTTGGTATTTTAGTATATTATGAATTAAGGAACCTACGATAAGATTTTTAAACCAACATTTTGGGATTTTAATGCAAATCCCATCATCAGGGACTACTATTTTCCAAAAGAGAGAGTTCACTTGGTGGAGGGAAATTCCATGCAGAGTTTAAATAATGCATATAAATATGGGAGGACTTTGTATCTTAATTTATTCTTATAATTGGTGGGCTTGTCTCATAGTAAGACTGAACAACTAATCTAGGTGTTACTAAGTTTCCAACCATCATCCTTGTTTAGGGTATTCTCGAGTCTCAATCTTTATTGCTTCTCTTATACGTTGCTTAGTGAGATGATCAATGTTTACTATGATATTCACATCCTCCATTTTAGTATAGTGTTTTTTTAGTGTTGAATGCTTTGCAAGAGTTGATCTTTTTACACGATTATGAGCAATATTTGCACAATGTTCCTTTATCCTAGTTTGAAATGGGCATCTTGTTTCTCCAACATATATACTTCCACATGAGCATGGGATGATGTAGGCCCTTTTTTATTTTTTATTTTTTGGGTCAATTGCATATTTTGTAGTGTCCAACATTCTCCTTCTAAGGGAGTTATGAGGGGAGAAGGTGGCATTCATTTTCTTCTTTCATAATATCCTTGCAAGTTTTTCTAACGTTCCTTTGATATAAGGAAGAGTGGTTTTGGGATCTGCGGTATAATCAACGCTTGTTGTTTTTTTCATATTTTGTTGGACCTTGCGAAGGCCATTTATAATATGATAATCATGGTAGCAATTGTCCTTGAGAAATGTAGAGAGATGTTGCAATTCTTGATCAATGTGTTCTTGGTTAGATACTCTAATTGCTCTGGTAGCAAGCGTGCTAATGATACCATTTTTTTGGGCTGGATGGTGGTGGGAATCAACGTGTAAGTATCTATTTGTGTGTGTGTTTTTTACGGTAAACTTGGTGCGATAGTGAGCCATCCTGTTTTCTGCCAACCAAAACATCCATAAAAGGTAACTTACCATACTTCTCAACTTCCGTGGTGAATTTTATGCATTTTGACTGGTTATTGATATAATTTAGAAACATGTTCAACTCATTTTCTCCATGGGGCCAGATTGTGTTGGTATCATATCTTTTCTAGGATTTTGGTTAAAGAGGAGCAATGTTTATTGCTATGTTCTCAAAATGTTCCATGTATGTGTTAGCTACTATGGGGGATAATGGGGAACCCATAACTACACATTCAATTTGTTCAAAGATTTCACCAAGAAAGCTAAAATAAGTAGATTTTGAACAAGTCCTTACCAAGTTGGTTGTCTCCAGATCAATGATGCTTTTAATGATATCGATGGCATCATATACTATGACTTGGTGCTTCCATATGTGTCCATATACAGAAGGTGCTCCATATATGCGCATATATAGAAGGAACTTCTGTATATGTGCATATATGGAAAACACTTTAGTATTTATGCATATACTAAAGTTCCTTCCATATATGCACATATATGGAGCACCTTATGTGTATATGAATCTATGAAAGCGCCTTCAATATATATGCATATATGGAAGCACCTTATATATATGCACATATACTGAAGCGTCTTCCATATATGCACATATACAAAAGGCACTTCCATATATGCAGCATATACATGGAAGCACCTTCCATATATGTGCATATATGGAAGGCGCTTCTGTTTATGTGCATATACGAAAGATGCTTTTGTATATGCACATATACGGAAACACTTTCTGTATATGCACATAACATCTTCCATATATTCATATATCATCTTTCGTATATGCACATATATTGAAGTGCCATTTGTATATGAACAATTATGAAAGGTGCTTTTGTATATGTGAATATATGCCTTACGTATATCCGTATAAACAAAATGCCTTCTGTGTATACGTATATAAGAAAGTGCCTTCAATATATTTGCATATACGTAAGTGCCTTCAATATATATGCACATATATATGAAAGGTGCTTTCATGTATCACATATATCTAGTTGTTCCTTACATAAAATGATCATTGTATGGTGTTTGCATACCTTAAAATGTTTCTTATATACATAATCGCCTTTTGTGTATGCGCATATATGGAAGCACCTTCTATATATGCACACATACAAAAGCAACTTTTGTATATGCATAAATGCCGAAGCATATTCTGTATATGCACATATACATAAGACACTTATGTGTATGCGCATATGTGGAATGTACTTTCATGTATGCACATATATGAAAGCATCTTTCAGGTGCTTCCATATATGTTCATATACTAAAGAGTCTTTTGTATATGTGCAATTATAGAAGGCGCCTTTTGTAATTGTACATATACAAACATTGCTTCGGTATATACACATACAAAATATGCTTCAGTATATGCACATATAAGAAAGCATTTGGAAGGCACTTATGTAGATGCACATACACAGAAGCACCTTTTGTATATGTGTAATGCCCTCTTCTACTTAAGCACCAAGAACCCCCCCGCTAACCTATTTAATTCCCATAGGTTCAAGCTGGTAGTGACAATCAAGGAATTGACTGAGGACTGATGCCATTGCAATAAAAGAATATCTTAAGCAGTGATATTAAGTCACCAGTAGGTAAAAGAAGGCTAACGGGGAAAGTAGCAACTGACATGCATAACATGCGATCCAAACTCATAGTGCATGCGACAGGGGTTAATTAAAGTGCATGCATGCATCCAGAAATGAGTGCATGCAACCTCATCTTAATAAAATAAGGGAAAATGAGACAGGGAATGCAATCTCAACACAATAAACGAAGGAAAAGCAAGTTTCTCATCATACATTTATTATTATTGATCATGAGATTCGTGTTAAGAGATATTAGAGCCAAATTAGGGTTGAGGGCACATTCCTTATCCAACAAGTGTCTTTCGGTAGCAAAATCTATCTGCCCTAATCACTTTTGGGATAGATCACCCTGATCTGTCATAATGCTTCACATGTTACATAGTATTCCACATCATTACAAAGATTCAAGCTTCCTGGGGGCACATTCTTGGAAGGGCGCAACCATGGATCACTGAGGGCACATTCATTTGAGCCATTCATGCTCTATCATTCTTATTATTCACTGGATACACTACTCTTAACCCTTTTTGTTGCTTATTGGATCCATTCAATCAATTCAAGGGTTATTTCCAGGGATCTGGAAAAGAAGGAGTGTTTCCTTGCATGGGTGAATTACATATATTGGACTGAGCTCGCACTTGGACCTAACAATGATGCATGGTATGCATGCTGCTTCTATATTCTTGAGAAGGATACTATAAGACTTACTGCTGATTATTGGACTCAAATCATCTTTCCAGAGCATTATACATTGATATGAGACTCAAGAGGGCGTAGCTTCTTGCATGGGTGACTTATATCAAGAGAAGGCTCACACTATTTAACCTAGATCCTGTGCATGTCTTGCATGTCAACTTTATATTATTCTACGGGGAAATCACAACACATTGGTATGTACATGCATCTCTTTTGAACTTCTTTATGTTGTAGATATGATTACTTGGGTTTTAGGGTTCATGCAACCCCATGCAATTCTCATGCAATATCATGCAATCATATTTTTGTGCATGCAATCATATTATGTTTGAGTTTTGGGTATTGAGACATCAAAGGAAAAACAACAACTCCATAAAATTTACACAAGAACAAAAAATATCAGTTTGGGACATTACAGTGGTATTAGAGCATGTTCCTCTCCCGCTGTGGGAGCATGCAATTATAAATAGTTCAATGCATCCAGAAGACTTGCATCATATAAATTATATAAGGAAAAATATTTTGTAACGGGGGAAGAAGAGAAGAAGAGGATGTAGAGTTGGAGGATATAGATCTAGAAGACAGGGATATAAACAAAGACTCAGTTTGGGAAGGACAAAGTTAAAGGGACCATGGAAGATGATGATAGAATAGATTTCCACATCTTCATTAATTCTTTAAAGGATTTGACTATAGGACAAAAGGAAATGTTGAGTGCAATAAATAGATTAACAGATAAATCAGGGCCCAATCCAAACATCCCATAGGTACTCAACAGTGATAGAGTATCCACTAGTGATAGTGGAATCCACTTACATACCACCATGCAGAGTTATCCTCATCTATACCACAAGTCCTCTAGGCCCACCATGCCACAATTTTTGGATATACAAACCACATGACCAATAGTACAGGTAGAGCCAGACGATCCATTCGGGGCATATCTACAGGAGTATGGAGCATTAGGAGATGATTTCCAATCCGCCATGTCCTTTATAAACTTTTTCCATTTGAAGAATAAGAACAGGATGAGAGGATACAATAGGGATTTCAACTAGAACTTTGAATTGCATTGCACAATGTGGAAGCTGATCATTACTACTTTTGATGGGACCTAGAGTGGCCCAACGAGGATTTGGGTGCAAAAGCTAGATACTTACTTCCAACTTAATGCCATGATGGAGGTGGATGCAATAAAGTTGGCTACCTTGCATTTGGATGGGGAAGCCCATGAGTGGTGGTACCACGGGTTGGCGACACTGGGTCACAACACTATCACCTCTTATACTGATTTCACACAAAGGATCATCAAGCGTTTTGAAAGGAATGACCCCGAGATGCACTTTAGAGAGCTATCTCAACTCAAGCAGACAAGCAGTCCCGAAGCTTTCATATTAGAGTTCCAAAGGGTAGAAGTTATGGTGACAGACATTTCAGAGAGCAGGTTAGTCATGTTGTTTACCGAGGCACTAAATAAACCCTTACGTGTATGGGTTAAGGCTTATAGACCTGCTACACTGCATGATGCCATTAGTCGTACCCAATATTTGCAGGACTCAATCCCAAAAAATAGGTTCCCTCCTAAAACAACTTTCCCTATTAAAGATAAGGATAGGAGACCTTTCTAGAAATATTGGCCCAAAAGAGATTGGATGGATGATGATACCCACATGGAACTTAGAAGGAATAAACTATGCTTTATCTTTAGGATCCGTGGGTACTAGGTCACAAGTGTTCCAGGAAGGGGAAGGCACATTACATAGAGGTGTAATCAGACAATAGAGAAGACGAGGAGGATTAGGATCAGGTGCAGAGGGAGGCACTTCGCACAACAGAGGAGGAGAAATCTATAGAGGATGTAAAGAGAGCTGTCATACAGGGTAACATGGTTGGAGTTCTGATTGATGGTGGAGTGACCCACAATTTTATTGATACTGCATGGGTAACGAGGCGAGGAATCCATATCAAGAAATTTGAGGGGTTTACAGTGGTAGTATCAGGTAACCACAGTATGGATTGCACTCATTGGATTCCAAAATTTAATGTAACCCTAGGAAACTATATAGTGTCAGATTCCTTTTATGTGGTTGATGTACCATATATGAATGTGGTTTTGGGAGTTCAATGGATCTATTCAATTGGAAAATATTCTACAAACTACCATACCATGGAGATGGAGTTTTAGGGACAAAAGGATAGTGGGTTGTTTTGAGAGGTATGCATACCTACCCGCTTAGAGTAGTCTCATCACACATGATGGAGGCCGTCCTCATACATGGAGACATAGATTGGGAAATCAAGTGCTTGGTCACATTCATGAATCCACCGGCTAGCACCACACAACATCCATCAGACACACATGCACTACTACAAAATCATGAGAAAGTATTTAGGGATCTTCCATCAGGTAGGCCTCCCGATCGGGGATTCAAGAATATTATTGAGTTGGAGTAGGGGACTCAAGCGGTAAACACTACACCTTACCAACATCCCAAGAGGTATAAATATGAAATATAAAATAAAATTAAAGAATTAATCAAATTGGGATACATAATACCCAACTCCAGCTCATTTGTATCCTCAATGGTATTGGTAAAAGAGAAGGATGGGACTTTACACATGTGCATTGACTATAGGGCCCTTAACAAGAAAACCATTAAGAACAAATATCCAATTCCAAGATAGATGAGTTGATGGATGAGCTGCAGGGGGAAAATAATTCTCTAAAATTGATCTCCGATCAGGATACCATCAGATAAGGGTGAGGGAACAAGATGTTTCGAAGACAGCTTTCGGTTGCCACGACAGACACTATGAATTTTAGTGATGCCGATTGGGATCACTAGCGCACCAACCACCTTCCAGTCATGCATGAATCACACTTTCAAGGCTCAGTTGCGTAAGTTTATTTTGGTATTCTCTGATGACATATTAATCTACAGTAAAACATGGGAAGAACATTTAAAGCACCTAGATGAAGTACTAGGAATTCTGGAAGAACAGTCCTTGTATGCGAAGATGTCCAAATGTGAATTTGGTATGCAGGAGATGTTGTGCTTGGGGAAAATGACAGGAGAAAATGGGGTACAAGTACACCTAGATAAGATTAAATCCATACTGGAGTGGACTACATAGAATTGAAAGGATTCTTGGGCCTTTGCACTTACTACAGGAGACATATCAGTGGGTTTTCACAGATGACAACACCCCTTATAGATCTTATGAAGAAGGGGGCATCCAGTTGGTCGGAGGATGCACAATAGACATTTGAGAAAATGCAAGAGGTAATGAGCTCATGCCCCATACTAGCCTTACTAGATTTTACCCAAACATTCGTATTAGAATGTGATGCTTTAGGAGAGGGTATTAGAGTAGTGTTGATGCAAAACAATCACCCTATTGCATTCGAGAGTGTGAAATTAAAGGACTACGAGCACCACTACTCAATATATGATTAAGAAATGTTAGCAATTCTCTATGCCCTAACCAAATTCAGACAATACATAGTGGGTGGCAGATTTAAAATCAAGACATATCATAATAGCTTAAAGTACTTCTTGGATTAGAAAGAAATGAATGAGAGACAACAAAAATGGGTAAGTAAGATCCAAGCTTATGATTTTGAGATCGAGTATGTAAAAGGGAAAACAATGTGGTAGCAGATGCCCTCTCTAGATGACCGACAACCTTATCTCTTATGAGCATTTCCATAGATTGGAGATCTCATCTTTTGGTCGAATACTCAAAAAATAAGTTTGCTTGCGAGTTACTAGACATATAGATATACGGCAACAGATATAGGGTGATAGATGGAAACATATACTATAAGAACAAAATCTACTTGGTTCTCGAGTCCATACTTAAGAAAAAGATACTGCAAGCTTCTCATGATTCACCTTTGGAAAGACCCCAAGGGTTCCTTAAGACTTACAGACAGATCAGAGAGAGGTTCTCATGGAAGGGCCTCGAGAACAATGTAATGCAACATGTGAGGGAAAAAAACACTTGCCAACATAATACGATAGATCATACTCATTGGGAAGGCCTACTTCAACCATTACCCATTCCTGAGCAAATTAAATGGGAAAGTATTTCAATGGAATTTATTATAGGATTGCCCAAGTTACATGGCAGAGACTGTTTGTACGTTTTTAACAGATTGACTAAATCCTCTTGTTTCTTTTCCTTTCCTTCGGCTATTCCGCAGCACAGGTGGCAGAGTTTTTCTTCATTGAGGTATTCGAGTTGCACGATTTTCCTAAGACCATTGTTAGTGACAGGGATAGTAAGTTCACAGGAGCATTTTGGCAAGAGCTTTTTAGGTTGGTTGGGACACAATTGGCTATGAGTACTAGTTATCATCCTCAGAGAGATAGACAGACAGAGATAGTCAACAAGTGGAGTGAGGGATACTTAATGAACTATGTAGTAGGGTAGCAGAGAACATGGATTAAATGACTACATCTAGGGGAATACCGCATGTCTATTGGGATGACTCCTTTCAAAGAAATGTATAATTATGATTCCTTAACTTTTGCATACCTATTATTCAACGACAACAGGGCACCTAAAGCTAAGGAGTGGGTACAGGAAATTCAAGATATTCTCAAAGTACTCAAATAAAATATATAGAGTGCCCAGAACCAACAAAATTTATATGCAGACAGGCACAGGATCGAGTGTAGTTTCTAGGTAGGGGATTTGGTATACTTACGGCTACAACCTTAGAGACAATCATCCCTTACGAATAAAGGAGCAGAGAAATTAAATCCTCACTTCTATGGTCCTTATATGATAGTTCAGAAAGTAGGAGAGGTAGCATATGAGCTCGAGTTACCAAGAGAAAGTGAAATTCATAATGTGTTCCATGTGTCTAGCCTCAAGAAGGCAGTAGGCAAACAAATTACTACTTCATCTAAGCTACCTCCCCTTGATGACAAGGGACAATTGATTTTGGTCCCATAACAATTTTTTTAGGTTCGAGAAAGAAATTTAAGGAACATAATCATATGGGAATACTTGGTTTAGTGGAAAGAATTACCCATAGAAGAGGCCACATGGGAAGGGGAATATGTATTGCAGCACCCGAGCTTACAGTTGCTTGAGGACAAGAAATTTCGACTAGGGAGGACTACAATGTCTTCTTCTTCTCAAGAACCAAGAACCCTCCTGCTAACCTATTTAATTCCCATAGGATCGAGCGGGTACTGGAAATCATGGAATTGACTGAGGACTGATGCCATGGGAATAAAATAATCTCTTAATCATTGATATTAAGTCATCAGTAGGTAAAATAAGGCCACCGGGGAAAGTAGCAACTGACATGCATAAGATGCGAGCCAAAATCATAGTGCATGCGATATGGGTTAATTAAAGTGCATGCATGCATACGGAAGTGAGTGCATGCAACCTCAACTTAATAAAAGAAGGAAAAACGAGTCAGGGCATGGAAAAGTCAGGTCATGCAATATCAACACAATAAAAGAAGGAAATTAGAGTTTCTCGGCATGCATTTATTATTATTGATCATTGAGATTCGTGTCAAGAGATTTGAGGGTCAAATTAGGGTTGAGTGCGCATTCCTTATCCAACAAGTGTCTTTCAGAAGTGAAATCTATCTGCCCTAATCACTTCTTGGATAGATCACCCTGATCTATCATAGTACCTCATAGGTTACATAGTATTCCACAACAATACAGAGATTCAAGCTTCTTGAGGGTGCATTCTTGGAAGGGCGCAACCTTGGATCACTAAGGGCGCATTCATCTGAGCCATTGAGGCTCTATCATTCTTATTATTCACTGTATACACTACTCTTAACCCTTTCTGTTGCTTATTGGATCCATTCAATCAATTCAAGGGTTATTTCTAGATATTTGGCAAAGAAGAAGGCGTGTTACCTTGCATGGGCGAATTGCATTTATTAGAATGAGATCATACCTGAACCTAACACTGATGCATGGTTTGCATGCTGCTTCTATACTATTGAGAAGGATACTATAAGCATTACTACTGATTATTAGACTCATATCATCTTTCCATAGCATTATACATTGATCTAAAATTCAAGAGGGTGTATCTTCTTGCATGAGCAACTTATCTCAAGAGCAGGATCACGCTATTTGACCTAGATCCAGTGCATGTCTTGCATACCAGCTTTATATTATTCTACGGGGCAAGCACAACACATTGGTATGTACATGCATCTATTTTGAACTTCTTTATGTTGTAGATGTGATTACTTGGGTTTTAGGGTTCATGCAACCCCATGCAATTCTCATGCAATATCATGCAATCATAGTTTTGTTCATGCAATCATATTATCTTTGAGTTTTGGGTATTGAGACATCAAAGGAACAACGAAAACTCCATAAACTCTATGAACATAAAATATCAGTTTGGGATATTACAATATGCACATACATGGAAGAACCTTCTATGTATGTGCATCTTTTGAAGGCACTTCCATATATGCACATATACAGAAGACAGTTCCATATATACAGAAGATGGTTCCATATATGCACATATATGAAGGGTGCATCCATATATGCACATATACAAAAGGCGTTCTATATATGTAAATATATAGAGACACTTTCCATATATGTGCATATATGGAAGTGCCTTCAGTATATACTCGTATACGGAAGGCTCTTCCGCATATGTACATATACTGAAGAACCTTCTACATATGTAAATCTATGAAATCACCTTTAGTATATGCACATATACTGAAGCATATCCCATATATGTGCATGCATGGAAGCACCTATATAGAATGTGTAGAAGCCAAAATATGCATATACATAACGTGGCACATTTTGGATTATGCTTAAAAAATCCCAAAGTCATCTCTTTCATTTCCTTTTTATTTCTAATTACCTCTCTTCCCACCAATTCATATAAGGTTAGATCTCCAAACCCTTGCCTTGGATTATGAATTAAATCATGATCCAAGTTTTTGCTATAAGAATGGGATCTTTGTTATTGTAAAAATACCAGAAATTTCTTCAAGGTTTGACATAGATTCATCATTTTTGTGTTTCCCTGCATTAATCCCTTCCTTCATATCTCCTTCTTTTAGATCTATCTGCTTAATGATATGTCCCCGCCTTACTTCCTTTTGGTATTGGAACATTAAATTATGATCCCTTGCACTTTTAATACCATGTACTTCCTCTAAACTCAGGATCTTTTCCATAGGATAGAATTTTTGTAATTTTTTACCATTGGCGCCATTGATTTCTAAGCCATGGTTCAACTCATCATTAAAATCCCTATCGCATTCCACACCTCTATCATTTCCTCCATTGTGTTAAAAGTAGACCCTAGAATTACCTCTTTACCCTCCCAATAATCTACTTGTTCTTCCATTTTGCCATCCTATGACAGACCTCGTCCACGTTTCCCCCCTTCTTTGACCTCCTCTAACAAAACTTATTTACCACTCGCTTTAGATTTAAAATATCTATTTGCAATGCAACATAAGTCAACCAAGATAAACTACAATAAACCATTGTTAAACCTTACAAAATGTTCCAACACATAACTATTGATATGTGGAAAAATCCTTGCTGAATATTACAATGCAACATAACTCTTTGAGGAACCCTACTACTATGCGACATAATCCTTTTTTTTTTAACAGAAACAGGTGATAGATGTATATAAACAAAGGCTGTGCACAACCGTTCATTACAAAAAACAAAACCCAGCACTCTGCATCAGAGAAAGGAAAATTGCAGAGACTTATGGAGTTTTTATCATGGAGTTCTATGCTTCCTGACTTCCTATAAACTCTGTTCTTACTGTTGGGATAAACCCTTACAAATTGATTGCATAATTTTAGACAAAAAAACATTCAGAATAGGAGCATCTAAGAGAACCTGCAGACTAAGGAAGAAGAGGCTGCATTAACTGAAATTCTGCTGCTGGACTGAGGCCGCATCCATCATCTCCTGATTTACAGTTGGGGCTTCCTGCACAATGCTGCAATGAGTTTTGCAGGCAAAGACTGAGGTGTCTGCTTTGATACTGTCCACTTTTCCCATCAGCTCAATAATATTTATGTCCATGTCTTCCATGCGCGAATCCAGGCAAGAGAGCCGGGCGTGAATATACTTGTCTTCCATGGCTAATTCTTCAATTTGTTTCGCAGTGGTACAGACTGCTGAATACGTCCTGGAGAGACATGTTTTGATTTCCGAAGAGAGCTGGCTCAGCGTGGCTATGGCCTGTTTGAACCCTTCCATGCTGCGAGCTGACGAGGGAGAACCGGATTCAAACGACGCTGTAGGATCCTGGGTGATGCAAAGACGTTGCAGAGCTGGAGCGAGGGCAGGGTGGGAAAAGCTCTCCATTCTGTGCGCTAAGAAACCGACGGACACTTAGGGTATTAAATGCCCAAGCGTGAGACCTGAACAGGCCATGTGGAGGGCGCGTGGGTTGATGCGTGACTGCCAGGCCAAGGCGCATACGTGGATGGATTGATGTCCAAAACAAATTTCGAAATGGTGAAAAGGGCCACCTTGGGTGTGATTTCTCCATGTATTAAAACTCCTTAACAATGTGTTCATTAAGGTATAAAACGATGTTTTAGGACCTTGTTGAGAGAGGCTTGTCCCTTGTCCATAGTAACACCAACATTTGCTAGTTTATCCGCAATGGAGTCGAGGTCTCTTAGCACATGGAAAAAGAGAGTATCCTTTGGGAGTTCGAGACTCTTGATTCTTTTCTGAATTCTCTGACTTTTATCACTTTTGTGGGAATTACCATTGCGCATAGCTTGAATTACATGCCTGGAGTCCCCAAATACCTGCAAATGTTCCATGTTAAAGGTGACCGCAATTTCAAGAGAGTGGTACAAGGCCAACCATTCGGCTTGGTTATTGGTGCTGATGCCAAGTCCCCAAGAGAAGTCTGCTACTTTATTTCCTCCGGGATAAAAAATTATCCCCCCCGCACCTGCCGCCCCCGTATGCGACATAATCCTTGACAAGCATTGCAATGCGACATAACCCTCGAGCAATCTCATAATGTTACTCAAGTCAACCAAAGCCAATTATATAGTTAACGTTGTAACGTGTTAAACACAATCAACCACAACCAATGAAGTCAACAACAAAACTCGATGCCACTTAAACTCAACCACACTTACATAAGTAAACCATACACAACCAAAATGATGAAAGCAAACCTCATTCATTGGAGTCAAGTCCACTCAATCAAAGTTAGCAAAGTTAACTATAGTCATACAAATCAACTAAATCAACAATATTCAACCAATAACATCTATTTTAAAACAAAATACGTTGTTAAACACAATCAACCATAATTAATAAAAATGCAAATAATTAAATTTTAATTAATAAAAATGCAAATAATTAAATTTTTAATATTGTTATTATTCAAATTACTTTTATTTTAATATTACATGATTATTAATATTGTTGTTATCCATATTTTTATATATCTTATACTTTTAATGTTATTAATATTGATATTTTTTTTCAATATTATAATTTTTATAATGAATGGTAATAAATTATTATGTGTAATAGTATTTACATACAATTATTATAATATGAAAGTTAGGATTAATATGATTAATATATCTTTTTTTTTCAATGTGGTTCACAACCTAGGAGAGGAGTTGCTAGGGCCACGAGAAGAATTCACAAGGGGCCCACCTGAAGGGGCCTCACCCCGCCAGTTCTTATTACAGAGCCTAACCCAGTGGGGACATCAAGTGAAGCCCTTATATATCAATTCATAGCCACCTGGGGATTTGACCCTGATACCTTTTGCTTACAACTTACAGCTCTCAATCACTTGAATTAATATGACTAATATATCTATCTATATTATTATAGTAATAAATATGTTGTTCAAAATTTTAATATTAATATTAATTAATTAAACTTTATTTTTAATTAATTTATTATTAAAAAATATAAATAAATGCTCATAACTAATGCTATTTTATAAATTGTATTTGTAAGGGTTTTTTAGTATTACTATTATTGTACCAAAAATCAAAATTTTTTATACTTTTGTTTTGATTTGGTAGTTTATAAAAATTATTTAGATTTACTATCGCTATATCAAATATCGAGAATCAATTTTATTATTGATATTTTTGATTTTCACAAGTTTTGGATTTATTTAAGAATATATATATATATATATATATATATATATATTATGCAAATGGATAAAGATATTCATATTAAAATTAAGTTGTTGGTTTCCCCAAACATAGAGGTTTACAGAAGGAAGACCATTGGCCCGGGAGTTGTATAAACGCTAACTAAAACGCCTCGACTCGCTGGAATCCAACAGAGTAATTCTGGCCAAAATAGCAATTTGGAGTGTTAAGATTGCAATTTTGACGATCTGGGTAGTTTTAAAATTGGGTAATTAGTCTAGAACAATAATCCCAATAGCTGAAATTACCAAAATTGAAAAATACCAATTTCCAGCAAGAATTTTAACCGTTTTTCTCCCAAAACTGCTAGAAAAGAGGGGCGTTTTGGTTGTCTTTTATCCTATGCGGTTGGCCCGTGTCTACAAAATAATTCCGCGTAAGAGTATAAAAAATATAGTCTTCTACTGTATTACATTCATATCTGTTACAGACATAGTCTTCAGGCCATCCTGTTGTCTATTTCTAGGCATGTTGGTTGGTCTGCGAGTGAACCGGGATATGTATTGCTGATTGTTGCCTTCTATGCTTGTTATGAGGAAATGCAGGGTTGTCTGAAGCTGCCACCGATAATATTTAAAATTTTATACTATATAAAAGTTATAATTTAAAATTTTAATAGGCAAATCCAAATGTAAAGATCATCATTGTGTATAGACAAAACCTAAAGATGCATCATTGTGTATAATCTCAAAATTCAAATGTAAAGATGCATCATTGTGTATAAATAAAACCTAACCACTTGAAATAATTAGTTGGTGGTCCTTAAGGGACAAACTTTTACTTTGAGCTCTTAACATTTCTCCTTAAATTAGGAAGAAAAACTCTTAGCAAATAAAAAACAATTTAAATTCAAACCCCAAAACCAAAAGATGGTTTCATCTTAAATATCCCTAATTCCTAAAGTTAAAGTTAAATGTATTTTCAAGCAATCTCTAACCTTAATCCACCCCATGGCGAGTGTCAATATCCATCGACCACGAGGAGAGGCGATGAGTCAACAAGACAAGTGGCAGAGGGGCCACTCATGCAAGCTAGCAGACGTCCCTTCCGTGATTTGTCGTGAATTGAGCACACACCTTGTCTTCATGATTAATACTAGTGCAAGGTACGTCCGTTTTGGTGGTTTAACTTCTGACTTGGGAATTGATCTATTCTTCTATGTGCAAGTATTCATGGCTCAATACTCCTATCCTGGCCACTTTCTAGCGGTGGATGGAGTCATGATGAAGTTACTATTCAGAAATTGATGGTGTAAGTGCCTTCGTCGCTCAGGCTCTGGCAATTGCTTTAGTGGAGGAGGTTCATGGTTTGTTTGCATTCTTTTCGTTGCTCGACTATCTATGTTTCGATAGGGAGTGGCTCTCGATGTGGAATTCCTTAGATCCCTCTTTCTCCATGGCTTGCACCAAGGTTACTCCAAGGAAGAAGACGACTGGTCCCTGGAGGACGTATATGCCACGGGCCCTTAAAGACATGCAAAACACCCAGGGCTACTTTGAGAAGAAGTTAAAAATAAGCACCTAGGACAAGATTTCTAGGTTGGAAAATCGACTGAGAAGCAAAAGGTAGAAGCTAAGCCTTGAGCAGTTGGTTGTTGAGATTGGGGGTATGGTGGAGAACACTAGTTCAACCAAAACTCGAGAAACTTGATACACTTGCACCTTGGGTATGTTATGGGCTATGAAATCCCTATTTAGTTTGGCTTTGGAAGACTGTGCGGAGGGAATTCTCATGGAGGACCCGCAGGGAATTTCTTTGGCCACCCAGATGGCCAATATGGAGGCGGGTCTGCAGAGAGTCGCACACAACCAGCTCGTCGTAGATGAGAGTATGAATGCCAAGCTGAACACCTTGTCAAGAGAGCTGACTGGGAAGTCTTTTAGCCGCGCAACTCCAATCCATGCCTCGGCCTCACAACTCATATTTCGACATCTCCCTTCTACCTACAGGAATGATGCCACTCAGCCTATGAAGACCGAGCATCCAGGTGCCTCTCACCAGGCTTCTGATCCTGTCATTATTTCTTACAATGAGTAGTTTTGATAGTGTTTATGATAGTTTGAAAATAGGACTTGTTATGCATCTAGTTAGTATTTTTATGGTTATAATGGTCATAACCTCCGGCCTATGAGGGTCATTTTGATTGATTTTCCACACTACTCCATCTAAGGCTCCTAGATTTGGTTGAAAGTTACTTTTTAAATAGAGTGAAGAGTCCAAACAATATCATATGGATCTAGGAAATAGTTTAGCTAAAACTTCTGTTACTATGTAGATATTTCTTAGTTTATTTTAATTTTCATATTTACAAAAAATAAAACTCTAACCTTAATCCTATACATAGAAAACCAAACACTAACACTATCCTATTGTACTTAAAAAAATTATATACACTAGCAATTGTCTCAAAAGTGCACAAGAGTATGCTGATAAAAATATGATTTTTTTTTTATAAATAAGATTAGAGAAAATGAATTAAAAGCAAAAACTTTAATTTAAATTGTAAAAAACGTTGATAAAAAAAGGCATGAAAAATCTACTTATTGATGTAAACTTGAATATAAACATTAGCATAATTAAAATTAAACATGAAATTGAATATAAAATTTTTAATATTTAAAAAATTGAATCCATATTAATATAACTTTATCATATTTGATGAAGTACAGAGTTCAAAGAAAAAACAAATAATCCTTAATTTTAGATTCAAATATTTCATAGCACATCAAATTATTAAATAGAACATTTAATAATAGAAAAGTATTTCATTTCATTGGTTGATATAGATTCTGCCTTACAGTCTTGGGTTATTTCTTACAGAGAGCATAAAACATTGCCAGTTTTTATCATATGGTTTATTTGGCTATCAAGGAATAGCATTTTATTTGAAGACCGGTTTACATCACCAACACAAACTACCTTTAAAGCCATAGCAATGTTTCATTCCTACCATAAGCTTTCCATTCCGAAATGTAAAGGAAGAGTCTTTAGGAGCATTAAAGATTCCAACAAAGCGACATGATTTTTTGATGGAGTTGAGGTTAATGGTAATTGTGCTGCAAGTGCCTTATTGATTATCAGCAAGAATCATTTCTTGAATTTAAAGCTCAACTATGGTAAAGGTACCAACTCAAAGGTTGAATTTTTAGCTTTCTGGTGTTTTCTTTTCTTAAAACTGCAGCATCTTTTGGTATTGATACTTTGTGCATCTTCATAATGTGACATCCATCTCTTTTTAGCATTGGTGCAATAGAATTGAGTTTCTTTTAAACTAGTTCTATGATTGAACGATCGATTATATCTACAGGGAAATTAATGATGCAGCAGATGCCTTATCAAAAAAAGCTCTTAATGGGGAAGACGGCCTTCTTTTTTTGAGAGAAATGGATTTATAACTCTCTGTCTTTCCAGGGATCTTCTCAGTATTTTGATGATTAACTCCCTTATGTTATGCTTTTCCTAGCTCGCATTAGTCTTCATGAATGATATCTGGATTGTGATCCTGATTCTCTGTTTTGTTATTAGAGGTTCTCGAGTATCTCTGTATGGAGGAGAGTTTTGATAGATAGTAGTTTTGGATTCATGTTTTGTATTCTTGATAAGTTAGAACTAGTATAATATTTTCTGGATTGATCTTTTGTATGGAGAAGTATTTTTGATTATTTAATAATAAAAGTACAACTTTTTTCTTTTTGAAAAAAAATATTTTCGTTATTTCAAAATTTTAATAGTTTTATGAATATAAATAAAATAAGATATTAAAAATAATCCATTAAAATCCATAAATAAATAAATAATACATGAAAATACAAATTATTAAAATTTATATATTAAACAATATGTTTTTTTTGTAAAACAAATTATTAAAATTTATATATTAAACAATATGTTTTTTGGTAAGTAAGAAGCTATAAAATTATATATTAACATAAATATTACATAGCATAACAGAAATGTCTTGGAGTTCTAGTATCTTGATTGAGTTTACTATGAACTGACATAATTACAGTCATCCAAAAGTCCCCTCCCCCGAAGGAGAAAACATGGAATAATAGTAAATAAGGACCATCAAAACTTCCCCTCCCCTGAAGGAGAAAACATGGATAAAAAACTGTCAACATAAAGTCTTTTTGAAGTTGAGAGAAGGAACCAAAGACTAGTTAGGGAACCTGATGATCTGTTGCAGCATTTGGATGAACAATCGAGGAGGATCCAATCCATTATCCGGCCTCGTTGAGCTTCAGAAGAAAGGCATACCCATTTTGTGGGCCATGGCATCCACCTTCATGTGGAGTAATCTGGTATCATCAAACAACTCTTTCCAAAAAGCAGCTGGAATTTCATCAGCTTTCTCCTTTTCCTCATGCTCGAGCAGGACTTGGCCTAACAGGCCCTTCTTAATCCAATAAAGAGTGGCAGTCCGCTCAAATTGCAATGGACTGCCATGGGTTATGCCCGGGTGTTGGATCCAGGCCTCAAGAGCAGTAAACTCTTCCAGCGATGGTGCCTGGTTGATTTCTTCCCAGAGGGCCCTTTAAGTGTCCTCAATTTCCTTGTGGATGCCTGGGGGGCAATAGCCTTAAACATCCAAGCTGCATGTGCAGCCCTCAATTATTCACGATTTGCCCGCTGTTGGGCAGGCTTTTTGCTACCAGCGTTGTTATGAGTATGGTCCATTGGAGCCAAACCAAGAGTGTTCCACAAAAATAGAAAGACAGAGGAAGGAACTGGAGGCGTACTAGAGTAACGAAAAGTAGAGCTCACTAGAAAGACAGAGGAAGGAATTGGAGGCGTACTAGAGTCAGGAACGTTGAAGGGTAGGGGTATAAAAGGTGGTCGGGAGTATGCATCCCAACGCTGGTTAATGCACCAAATCACGATGACTGCACGAGTCTCCACAGTCCTGATCAGCCCCCGTCATATTTGGTAACTTAATGTTCTTATATTTGCCTGAACTCAGTGTTCGGTTCCCACTTCCCGCCATTAAATGTCGAGACTCCCCTATACGCAAGGTATAATTTTGGGTCTTGCAAAACTTCCCGTTCTCAGTCATGACGATAATGCCATCCTCGGAAATGATTTTTCCCTTTAAAACAAGGAGATGATTAAATAATCAACTGTTGGCCGCAAGGTAAGGCAGTGCGGGCCCGCGGGGTTGCATGTCATGCCAACCATCCAGTGGTCATGTCCTTTATGTGCCATTAATTTGACGATGATATGGCCCCTCCTGGAGGGGAATTTTCTGATGCCGCAAGGTGATTGCATGTATGCCAAATGTTTTGTTCCATGCCTGGAGTTGGCGAGCATATGAGGTCTTGATTGCCCCAATCCACCCCAAAATTTGCTAAGGTGTTTGCTACTTTGTTGGCATTTATTTTCACGTGGGAGGGAATAATGACTAAGCCTTACGAAAGGAGAGAAAAGAGAGTTTCCAGATGCCCAAGTAGGCGCCAACCAGGAGAGAGGCGTTCTGCCTTTGAGCCATTCAGAAGTCTTGTCAGGAGTCGTATGACAGTTTGGGAATCCCCCTCAGCGATGATGTGATGTATATTACACTGAATGACATGTCTAAGACCTCCGATGAGAGTCCATAACTCAGCTATGTTATTAGTCTCACGACCGATGTTTCTAGCAAGGCCCATAGGAGATTGTGCCCTGCTCATTTCTGAACACAATACCAAAGCCAGCTGGGCCCGAGTTTCCTTTAGAGGCCCCATTGAAATTCATTTTCACGAAGCCTTGAGGAGGAAAGGACCATATGGTGGGACTAGAAGTCCCGACTTGGCTGGTGAGAACGATCGAAGTGGCATCAAAGGGGGCCTTTATACTCCAGCTTGTAAAAACATATAGATCCTCTTCATTGCATTTGTAGTTCTCCTGGGATCAATTCTTAGTGTTTGTTGTCTCCAGCATAGCAGATTTCATCACATCCCATATTCTCATCCATGAGAGTTGTTGGGAATGGAATATTCGTCTGTTTCGCTTTTTCCATATGTTCCATAAAACAAATCTGGGAAGCAATTTCCAGATTTTGTTGAGGATGGGATTCTTGAAAGCGTCCAAACGCCAGTCAAAGACCGTGTCTGATAAGCTTCCTCTGTTTCTGTTGGTGGTTCTCATAATTTGTGCCAAGTGGTCCCAGATATAGTTGTTGTACTCGCAAAGGTTGAGGATATGCTCAGTTGTTTCCTCCCGCTGACTACATAAATTCCATATTGATGGCCCAACAAAGTTTCTCTTCTGCAAATTTTCCTAGGTGAAAATGCTTTTGTGTGATGAGCTTCCATAGAAAAAAACTAATTTTGGGCCATAGATTGAGGGTCCAAATATGTTTTCACACCTTAGAGATGGGAGAAGGTTCTTATTGAGTGTAAATGCTATAGGATTCCTTGATTGTAAAAGTGCCTTTAGTGGAGTGTCCCCATCACAAAATGTCTAGGCCATCTCGAATTTTGATTTTTCACTTTTGCAATTCATTGTACCAATGTTTGAGATTAGTTAAGGGTTGAACAATGAGCTAGTTTGGAGTGTGCTTCCATTGCCTCCAAACGTATGCATCAGAGTCCACCCAGTATTGGCTCAGTTTTTGCATGTCATTGAGATTTAGAGAGCCCCTGACCTCATCTAGATGCCCATTCCCCGCCAATAGTGGGAGCTGCTGCCAAGAGTCTGTCCAAAGTCAACATTAGCCCCATTTCTAATTTCCCAGAAGGCACGGTTTTGAACTAACGACCGGTTGCGCCATGCTTCATTCCAAAGAGTGGATCCTAAGATTTGTTCATTCCTTCTTATGAGTTGTTCCTCGCTAGCATCAGGGCTATACTTTTGCCTCCACAGCTTGGCCCAAAGCTCATTTGGGTTCTTCAACCATCTCCACCAAGTCTTGGCACCCAAGACTTCATTTAGAAGTTGGGGATCTCGTAGACCAAGACCTCCTTCTAGCTTTGGTTTGCATAGCTCAGACCATTTAACCAATGCCCATTTCTTTTGATTTTTAGTTCCTTGCCATAGAAATTTCATTTGGATGGTTTTGATTTTCTTGAGGACATTTTTAGGGGCGGCCAGGGCATAGAAAGTATATATGGGGATAACTTGGAGGACCGATTTCAGTAAAGTGAGATGCTCGACATAGTTCAGGGTTTAGAAGGTCCAAGATGATAGTCGTTTATGAAGGGAATTGAGTAAATCTTTCCAAGTGCAATTGCGAAGAGCATTGTTAGTAAGGGGGATGCCCAAATATTTGGAAGGAAGGGAGCTCTGCTGGAATCCAAGGATTTTGGAAATATTAGTTTGAATATGTATGGGAGTATTAAAGAAGAAGAGGTGGGATTTGTCAGGGTTAATAGAGGTACCAGAGGCAACACTAAAGTTATCTAGAATGATTTTGATATTCCGAGCCTCCCTAACAGTGGGGATACCCATCATCATGGTGTCATCTACAATTCGCTTATGGGAAATCGGGGGATCAATTCCATGTAGGGGTAGACCACTTTGGCAATGGCCACTTTGGTGGTTCTACTAAGCCCTTCAACGATGATAACAAAAAGGAAGGGGGAAAGAGGGTCACCTTGCCTGATGCCTCTTGAAGGTGAAAAAGGTGCCGAGAGGGAGCCATTAAGTAGTATGGAGAAGAAGGCCGAGGAAGTTAAGTTTAGGATCCATTCAACCCACAGAACATCAAATCCAAAAGCTAGTAGGATGGATTGCATGTAGCAAACCTATTTTATCAAAATATTTTGAGAGGTCAAGCTTGAGCAACATACCTTGCGATCTTGAAGTCTTCAAGGAATGTATGACTTCATGTGCTAGGAGCACACTGTCCATAATTTGTCGCCATTCCACATAGCCCGTCTGCTCATTTGTCACCCTTCATATGCTAGGAGCACACTGTCCATAATTTGTCGCCCTTCCTTTCCTCTAATTGTTGTTTAATAAGATTTTCCTCTTCCTAGAGTTGGGAAGAGTGCCCCTGAAGGATGAAAGTCTGTTGGATATCCTAGAGGCGAGTTTCCAAGAGTTTTTTTAGTTTGAAAGATGTTTCCAAAGGTAGTTTTGTTCCATTCTTTGAGCTTAAGCTTGATGCATTTTAGATTCTGTTGGAATCTGTACATTAGCGAGCCATAGGGAATATTGGTCTCTTCCCACCATTGTTGCATTTCTCTTTGAATTCTCGGTGAGTGAGCCAAAATTTCTCAAAATGAAACGATATTCTATTAGGAGAGCCTGCAATATCCAACCATAACTATATGGGCCAATGGCCATAACCAACAATCGACAGAATGATGGACTCAAGAGCCAGGCCTTCCATCATGATATTTTCATTGATTAAAAATCTATCCAATCTGCAAGCAATGTTCTGTGGTCCAAATATTCGATTGGTCCAGGTGTAACTTCCCTCAATTGGTTCTAGTTCGTTGAGCTTGGCATCATCCATGAAATTATGATGACTATCGTGATCTAGACGACGAAGCCCTCCCCGTTTTTTCTCCAGAGATAGGATCATGTTGAAGTCACCTCCAATAATCCATCTATTGTCACCCACAATCCTACTGATACCTTCCAAGTTTTCCAGAAAAGCTAGTTTCTCCTCTGGTGTAGAAGGGCCATAAACATCCACTCCTTGCTCAATCCAATCATTCTGAGTTTGGAATAAAGGGACCATTTAGTGGAAAAATTTTTGTTTAGGGGATCGGTGGTTGGATTCCATAGAATAGAAATACCTCCTGCTGTTCCCCTAACATCAATATGCATGATTATGATTCCTCCAACACTGTACGAGGGTGGATTCTGCCTCCAATCCTGCACATTTGGTTTCCTATAGAAGAATTATGTTTGGTTTTTCCTCTAATAGCCTGCTTTGAAGAAGCTTTTGTTTTCTTTTTCCTTTCAAGCCTCTTATGTTCCAGGGGATGATCTTCATCATTAAAACTGAGGAAGAAGAGGGCGATAACTATCTTTTATCAAATTTATCTGTCTAGAATTGACCATAAAGCTTCCAACTTCTTGAATTAATTGTTGCATGGACTTCTGCCCTGACTTCTTTTTTTCCTTTGGGGTTTTCCTCACTTCCTTCTGATTATCTTTAGAGATACCCAGAGGCTTGGAGGATCTTGCTGTAGCTACCATTTTTGAGTTCACATATACCTTATGTACCTTCCTTATTTGATCAATGGGTATTGAGTATAGGTCCTTTTTCCTGAATGATGCCTCTAGATTGACAAGATCAACATCAACCAACTCTTTTTCATCTAGATACATCTCCGCCTCCTCACCGTTTGTTAAGGAAATGTGGCTGCTGGGGCTTGTTTGATCTTTGACTTCTGATGTTTGTCCTTTTCTTGCGTTCAGATTTTCAGGTTGAGGATTGGAGTTTCCTCGAGGTTCCATTATTTGATATTTTGAGTCATTTGTGGAGAGAATTTCGAATGGGTTTCTAGTAGAGGGGAATGCTTTATCTGGTACTGATTACTTCCTTGCATTTACTCTTCTGCGCCCCTGAAGTTGAGTGAAACCGGCTTGAGCCTTTGCGATATGGGCGACATGGGGTTCGATTTTTTCATTGAGAGGGTAGTCCTAGAAGAGATGCCTATGCTCATGACACTTTCTACATCTGAAAGGTATAATGTGTTCATAATCAATGTTCTGATCCCATTCCTCATCTTGATAATCCAAACAGATAGATCCAGAGAGGGGATTGGCTATATTCATGTACACATAGATTCTAGCATAGGAGGTATATTTTCTTACCTTTGTAGCTTCAGAGGATTTGATGTATCTTCCTAGGGTGTTACCAATCCCTTCTAGGATTTCTTCCAGCCAGAATTCCTGAAGAAGTGAGTATAACCTGATCCAGATCGGGGCATGAGAGAAGTCTTCCTTATCTGGGTTGAATCTCTCAGTACATTCTTTTAGGAAAATCCCCACAGAGTTGAAGAAATATGGACCATTCTAAAAAACCCTATTCTTTTCCTCCAGGTTATGAAATATGGTTGTAAAAAATACCTTCGATCCCAACCGTAGTTCAAAATTCCCTTTTGAATTCCACCAATGTTGGATCCATTTGACTAGATCTCTTTCAGTGAGCCTTAGACCCAAGAATTTTCCAATTAGGGCACGATCTTTTAGAAATTGTGAGTTTGAACTGACTCGATTCAATTGAATAATGTACCTGGGGGTGGCTGCTTCCTGTGGGATACATTTCCCAGGATTCCAAGCTTGAGTTTCCTTTGGATGGGATAGATTCAGATCTTACTCTTCCCCTTTGTGGTTTTCATGCATTTGCTGTTGGTCCCACATTGCTGCTAACAAATTTAGTAGCGCTTCAAACGTTGGTCTAGAAAAGTTCACACTTCCTCTGGTTGCGCTATGGATTACATCACGATAAGATGGGGGTTCAATACCCCCAGGATGAAGGGACATGAGGGATGCTAGGCCGGGGCCCTAGCATATCAGCTCAGCCTGGTTTGAGACGATCGCGATTGGTCAATAGTAACCCTAGATCTCTTGGACGCCTTAGCTCTTTCGTCCAATCAAATTCCAATGTGAGATCTTAAAAAATATGTTAGAATATAAAAAAAATATTTTTTTTTAATAAAAAATCATAACTATTTCAAATTCACAACTAAATATAATAAATCATGAAAAACAATTGATCAACATTTATACATTTTATATAGTTTTTGGACAATTTTGACAATTTTTAGAGTAAAAATTTGTAATTCTATGGAATTTGGGCAAATCATATTAGAAAAAAAATTGAAAAATGACAAATATTTTTTTGGAAAAATACCTTAAAAATTAACCCATGGGCTAAATTTCACTCCTTAAATTTTCTATGCCTCTAGGTTAGGGTTGATCACCTCCTTACAATATCTTAATTTTCTCTTATCCTCTAACTCTTTATTGCATCACATATTTTCCTTAAATTTAGATGCAATAATTCTTTTAATATTATTGCTATTCCACAGAGTGGCCTCTTCCTCGACTCCCCAACGGTTTAGTCAATACTTGGCATCTTTATGCCAGCCTTGCTTAAGTCGTAGGTAGTTTTGACTAGAGTATGAAACAATCATAGGAAGTCTCTTGTCTCCCATGATTTTTATCTTGTTCTTGTACATTAGGTACCTACTACATAGCCATGTTCTCAATTGGGAAGGGACTTGTTTCTACATGGAGGATAGGATAGGGTCTATTGCCTTTAATTTTGGAATTGTATGTTACAAAGCACTTTTGGATTTGCTCTATCATTGTCCAAAACTATGTAGAGATGTTGCAACCCCAAACTTCACAACCATATAAGATAACATGAGTGACAAAAGTCTCAAAGAGGAGTTTATCCCTATATCAAAACCCCGAGGTGTTAGTGAAGGCTGTCCATTAGGATCTTAACATCCCACCATGCTCCGCAGTCTAGACTCTGGGCTGGATGTGCGCCCGTACGATGGTGTCCCCTTTGCACCGCACGAGCCTCGGGCGAACACTGCAATGCCGACGTTGCCACCCGCTCTGTGACTTGAACCTGGGTGGAGGCTTTGATACCAGATGATACGAACTGTTACACCAAAACCTCGAGATGTTAGTGAAGGCCGCCCACTAGGATCTTAACATCCCACCACGCTCCCTATACCATATAAGATAAGAAGAATTCACATGGTGTCATTGCTCAGCTCAATTCCATTCAGATGCACCCATGAACAGTATCCACTACTTCCTTGGATAGATATGCAGGTATCTTTGCTGAACCAATGTGCTTGCTGCCTTCAAGAGATATTTCCGGTAAGAATTTAGCCACATCTACCTCTCAGCAGGAAATGATGGCTATTTTGCATGCAGTCCAGAATTGGCAGCCATACCTATTAGGAAATTATTTCTGCATCAAGACTGATCTTCCGAGTCTGGAAAATTTTCTGGAACAATGGGTCTCCTCCCCAACACACCTGAAATGGGTTATCCAACTCATGGGTTATCCCTATGTGATCACTTACAAGAAGGGTAAGGACAATATGGTGGAAGATGCTCCTTCTTGCACAATTGATGACCCAGTTTCTCTTACAGCTCTTTCTCTGCTTGTTCCAA
Organism: Larix kaempferi; assembly: GCA_027924585.1. Taxonomy (NCBI): domain Eukaryota; kingdom Viridiplantae; phylum Streptophyta; class Pinopsida; order Pinales; family Pinaceae; genus Larix; species Larix kaempferi. The sequence goes on from BSBM01000099.1 coordinate 14,686,405, forward strand.
ATTGGTTGCAATATGTTCAACAGGGGTCTCTCTTCTATGAACTCCATGCTTCTTCATCAACAGGGCACTCTGGGTTCTGCAAAATGTATGACCGGGAACAATGTAACTTATTTTGGCAGGGACTAAAAATGACAATTCAACAGATGGTGGTTGACGATGATACTTTCCAAGTCAACAAGGGTGAAACGACACTCCTTTCGGGATTGCTCAAACCCTTTCCCATCCCTACACAGCTTTGGCCAACTATTTCTATGGATTTCCTAGCAGCGCTCTGGTGGTACAATACCACATCTCAAAGGACACCATATGAAGCAGTCTATGGAAAAACACCGCCAGTTATTCTTCCATACACCCTTAGCAGCTCCCCAGTTCAGGAAATTGACTCGGTTCTTCGAAACCGCGATCAGATTCTTCTCATTCTGCAGGACAATCTTTACATGGCCAGAATTCGCCTGAAACAACAAGCCGATCAACACCGTTCTGAGCGCATTTTCCACGCAGCTGACAGGGTTCTTCTTCATCTACAGCCTTCCAAGCAATCCTCCTTGACACTCCAAAGGCACCAGTGGCCTGAAATGCAACCCGAAGATGCTACCAGGGAACCACTCCTTCAGATTCTGCAGCAATTTCTCCAACCAAAGCTTTGAGGACAAAGCTTTTTCTAAGAGAGAGGGGATGTTAGGAACCTATGTCAACCCTTCTCTTTACTATGTTAGTATATTGTTGTTGGACGCATATGCTTTGTAAGTCATCCCGTAGTATTTGTTGATCCGTAGTTTATATTAGCCCATAGTATTGACCCATAGTATTGGACGCATATGCTTTGTAAGTCGTCCCGTAGTATTATATGTCCCATGGTTTTGACTCATAGTATTGGGCATAGACTTAGTATATAAGTGTGTGTTGAGGTCATTGAAGGCACCGTGAAGTTATTTGTATTGAGCTTGCTCATAGGAGGTTGCCCCCTCGAAGTGGCCTGTGATCAATATAAAAGTGATTCTGAGTTCTGTCATTTCTGCTATTTCGCATATTCTTATTAATTAATTGTTGCAGGTGCATCACATAATAATTTTGAGTTCTCCTTATATCTTCTTACATCTTTATTCAACTTTAACTTTTTACTTGTCTCCTTCTAACATATTGTAATACCTCATTTAAGTCTTAACTTGTAATATGATCATATAAATGATTATTAGAGGAATTTCTAGGTAAAAACCCTTCAAAACAAAAAATGTACTATCAAAATCAACTTTACAACAACCAATCAAATTCTAGATAATGACGTCATCCTTTATGGTTGAGGTGACATTGCTTAAGTTAAAGAATGTACTATCAAAATCAACTTTACAACAACCAATCAAATTCTAGATAATGACGTCATCCTTTATGGTTGAGGTGACATTGCTTGAGTTAAAGTTGCTTACTTGTCAAAATCTAAATGGTGGATGGAAATCCATAGTTAATTATACTCATAATTGAAAAAATACTTTCAAATATAACATATATGTACTTGTACTCTTTACTTTTGAATATAATATGTATGTCTATATAGTTTTTTTTTTCAGCGGAAAAATCACCTTCCTGCTATTCCAAAGGAATCAAGGAAATCTAGTCAATACATAGGGACTCGACAAGAGCATCATGTCACTTACAAGAATTGAACCTAGGTGAGGAGGGTAACAATCATTCCTCCCAACCATGCAAGCTACATCTAATAGACACATGTCCATATAGTTTCCCTTTAAGCTACTTTCCATTTTAAAATATATATATATTTCTTTCCAAAACTCAAACATAAAATTTTAAAAAATGAAGTGTCCCTCATGTACTTCAAGGATGATGTAGTAAATAAGTTATTACATAGAATTTAAATTAAGCCAGATAAGTGAAGGTGAAAACATATAAGTTTTGAATATAATATATAAATGTAAAACCATCCATTTACAATCTCATTTCATTCATCGTTCCTAAATATTATGCATGTATGATCCTAATGCCACATTCAAAATTTATTATAATATAATATAATATATTATATTTATTATAATATATTATATGTTATAATATAATATATATCATACTATAATAAAAATAATTTATTTTATAATATAATATAATATAATATTATATATTATATTTATTATAATATATTATATTAAACATATCATATGTAATATGATGTTATATTTAATTAATAAATATAGATTAAAATTTGATATTGAATATGTAAATATATTTTAAAATAAATTATTATTATTGAGAATTATTTTATAAAAGTATAATTTAGAATTTATTTATAAAAGTTTAATTTAAGTTTACATTTCAAATCTAAAATATTTTACTTTATTTTATGAGTACTTCAGTATATTTATGTATTCAAAATTACTCATGTTTTTAGTCATGTTAAAGAGTATATTTTATTAATTTTATTTGTACACATCTTTTCACTTTAACTTAATCATAGTTGCATGAATTGTAGTGCAAACGATGAGTTGTAAATATACCTCCCCCACAAAATGACAAACTCACAATATTTTATTATATCTCTTATGAATGGTGTGTGGTGTACTACTAACCATGGTTGAGCTATTAAGTCTCCTCTAAAGACCGGCCACGTCTAGAGTGAATTAATTTAGCATATGACCACTTGGAACGATAGTAGAACAAGATAATCACATCATTGGAAAAATATCCTTAGTATATTTGATATGATAAATAAGTAAAGACGACACAAGTGGATAATGTAGATAAGACAAGAGATAAAGATAAGATATGTTAAGATAAGAGAGGACTCGAATTATTCACTTCAGTGATCAAGAAAGACTTCAATTAATTAAGAGAGAACTCAAATTGTTTACTTCAGTGATGTTAACAAGAAAGACTTCAATTAATTAAGAGAAAACTCAAATTGTTTACTTAAGTGATGTTATCAAGAAGGGCTTCAGTTAAAAGAGTTAACTAAGTTTTAATAAAGAAGATCTAGTTAACTAAATTATTTTGCATGTCAACACTTGAGTTAAACTAAAAGACAACACTTAAGTTGAACTAAAAGACATCACTTGAGTTACGACACTTGATTTACGACACTTGCATGACGACACTTGAGTTAGCCAACTAAGTAAGTGACCTAGCATCCAGATGAAGGGCGAGTTCATCCTGAAGTTAGAAGATAAAAATAGAATCCAAAGCATGAGAAGTATGGTATATATATGTTATGCAAGATTGATGAATTCAATGTGATCAAAATCAATGAATTGGTTTTGTGTAGGATATTATTCTGAGTTCTATTTTTCCATCTTCTCTCTTGCTCTGTGACTTCATTAGGGGTGCTTGGTATTTCTCTTTGATAATGCACTAGGGGTGCTTGATGTAATCTGCTCATTGTAAAGACATTCTATGCTATCCATCAATATACTAAAGAAGATTTTGTTGGGGTTTTCTCCCTCAAGTACTAGAGGATTTCCCCATGGTAAATATCGTGTCTCATGTGAATACTTATGCTTTTGATTATTCATTGATTTCAAGTTCTACTATATTTCTGTATTAGATAAAAAATTTAACATGGTATCGGAGCTCAGGGCGTGAATGCGCTAAGTTTTGCAATCAAGCTTGAGCCTACGTTGATCCTGGGTGAGCATATTACTTTAACAATAATGGATTCAATATTAGTAAGACCAGAAGATAGACTTAAAGGAACTTCGAACTTCAATACTTGGAAGGCCAGGATTCCGAATATCCTGGAAGAGCATGATCTAGATGGATACGTATCCAATGTTGTTGAAAATCCCACTTCTAATGATCAACGCATTGCTTCAAGAAGAATCAAGCCTAAGCAAAGAGAATCATTTATGATTTTTGTGAAAGACAAAGAACTGCTTCGACACCTTGACAAATATTTATGAGAAGAATGCTCCCAGTCAGAAGAGATCCCTGAAGAACAAGCTTTGTAATTTGAATATGGAGAAGGAAGAATCTGTTGCTTCCTTCTTCACAAATATCTCTCAAGTAAGAGATCAACTCATGAGCATTGGAGTTATTGTCAATGATGATGATCTTATTCAGATGGCTGTCGATGGTATTTCGTCCTCATGGGAGACATTCTTGGTTGCTGTTAATGGTCGAGAAGCGAAACCAAACTTTGAAATATTGTGGCATGATTTCCTTCAAGAAGAAGGGAGAATTCAAAGAAAAATTGCTTCCTCCAAAGAAGAGAACCTTTCTCTTACGGAAAGGACAAAGGGAGGAAATAAATCATTTTCTCAGAAGAATTTTACTCATCAAAAGGAAAAAGAATACAACAAGAATTTTGATAAGTCTAAAGTCAAATGCTTCAACTACAATAAGAAGGGCCACTTTGCAAGAGACTGGCGTGCAAACCAAAGAGGAAAGTTCAAAGGTAGATTTCATGCTTCTACTGCTACATAAGATGAACCTACAAGAAATAATTTTTCAAATGATCAAGAGACAAGGAAGGAGTACTATCTTGTCTCATCTCTAGTTGGATCTATTACCACTAGCGCTTAGACATGGCTGGTGGATAATGGCGCATCAAAAACATGTGATTGGATATAGGAGCGTTATCACAGATCTGAAGGAAAATAAGTTCTCCTGTCAGGTGGAGCTTGGATATAATACCACCTATTTGATCCAATGAGTTGGATCCACTTCCTTTCAATTTAAATAAGGTGATGTACTCCATGTTGACGATATTTTGTATGTTACCGGTCTGAAGAAAAACCTAGTCTGTATGTTTCAATTCTAGAAGATACAGGTTTCAGAGTAATATTTATGGACAACAAAGTGCTCTTGTGGCCTAAGAATTTAGACTTGAATTCTACAACTGTGATTGGAGTTAGAGAGGGAGGTCTCTACAAAGTTCTTGGAAAGTTCATTAAATCCATGTTCCATGACACTATCAGTCCTTGTGAACTATGGAATAGGAGGCTTGGTCATATTCATTTCAAAGTGCTACTTGGCCTACAGAAGATCGTAAAAGGTATGCTTGTATTTCAATCTAAGCATGATGTTATTTGTATAGGTTGTGCTCTTGGAAAGAACATCAAGAAGAGATTTTCGAGAAGTACCAAAAGATCCAAGGGATCCTGGACTTGATACATTTCGATCTATGTGTTCCTATGTCAGCACCATCCTTGAGTGGTTATTTGTACTATGTGCTTTTCATAGATGACTTCTCTCGCAAGTCTTGGATCTATTTTCTAAAGGAAAAGAGTGAAACTTTCAACAAGTTTCAAGAGTTTAAAGCATTGGTTGAGAATCAGGCTGGAAAGCACATTCGTGCTTTGAGATATGATAATGGAGGAGAATTCAAGTCTCATGAATTTAATGAATTCTGTCGATATGTAGGGATAAGAAGACAACCGACTGTACCTTACAACCCCTAGCAGAATGGGGTTGCCGAAATAAAGAACATGAAAATTTATGAGGATGCAAAATCTATGATGTGTGATCAGGATCTGCCCACCTCCTTATGGGTAGAATCCTGCAACACTACTGTTTATATTTAGAACAAAATCCCACATGCTATATTGGGAGAAAATACTACTGAAGAAGTATTCACTGGTGAAAAAACAGATGTTGGACACTTGAATATTTTTGGTTGTCCAATCTAAATTCATGTGCCAAAAGAGAAGAGGACAAAGATGGATCCATTCAGAAAGAAAGGAAAATTTGTTGGATATAATGAATCCTCCAAAGCTTATAGAATCTATGTTCTAGGTTAATGACACATTGAAGTCAAGAGAGATGTAACATTTCATGAAGAATTTTCCCTCAAGCGCTCTAAAGGAAATTTCAGTGTGATTCAGAAATGGATAAGCATGAGACTCCCATGATGGAGGATCCAAGTCTAGTTCTCCTCTTTCAGACGTTGAGAGGGAAAATCCAGAAGAGTCCTTAGATCCACTTGATTTTGAATATCCAGTAGAAATAGTAGTAATATCACTTGATGAAGCTCCTGATAAGAAGAGATCTTCTTGGTGTTGAGACATTCTGCAAGAGGCAGAAAATCACGGAGCACCATCAAGCACATCTAGAGAGCGAAGGAGACCTGAAATATATTCATGATATGTAGCACACATGAGTCACATTAGTGATTCATAACCCTCCAACTATGAGGAAGCTATTAAGTAGCAAGTATGGAAAGATGCCATGGTGGAAGAATACAAATCCATCATGAAGAATGATGTGTGGGAAGTGGTTCCTAAACCTCAAGGGAAGTCAATAGTAACTTCCAAGTGGATTTAGAAAATCAAACATGCAGCTGATGGCAGTATTGAAAAATATAAAGCAAGATTTGTGGCTTGTGGTTTCTCACAGAAAGAAGGAATATAATATGATGATACATTCACTCTTGTGGATAGGTACACTACTATTCGAGCCATGATTTCACTTGCCTCAGTTCTAAGGTGGAAGCTTCACCAGATGTATGTGAAGTCTTCCTTTCTCAATGGTAAAGTTGAGGAATAAGTTTACATACAACAACTTGAGGGGTTTGTAGTTCATCAGAAGGATTCCCATGTATGCAAACTTAAGAAATCCTTCTATGGGATTAAGCATGCCATGAAGGCTTGGTATTTGATGATTGAAAACTATATTTAGAGCTTGGGATTCTCCAAAAGCGAAGATGACCCCAAACTGTACTTCAAGATTGTGAAGAACCAACCACTGATCTTGGTTCTCTATGTTGATGACTTATTCCTTACTGGAGAGGAACAATAGATAGATTGGTGCAAGGGGGAGCTCACTACAAAGTTCAAAATGAAATACTTAGGTCTTATGCACTATTTTCTTGGTCTAGAATTTTGGCAAAGGAAACCTGAGATATTTATTTCACAAGGAAAGTACATAGTTGATGTATAATGCAGGTTTGGTATGATGGATTGTAAATCCATGTCTACACCAATGGTTTCTAATCTGAAGAAACTACATGAGTTAGATCTCAATCTAATCTAGTGGATCCTACCATGTATAGACAACTCATTGGTTCCTTGATGTATTTGATACATAGTAGACTAGACATATGTTATGCAGTGAGTATCTTGAGTCAGTTCATGTCTAATGACAGACATTGGGTTTCTTCCAAGCATTTGCTTGGATACCTTTGAGGCACTATTGCTTATGGACTTAGATATGCTTCTAGTGGAGGAGTGATGCTACTTGGTTATGCTGTCTTTGACTAGGGTGGTAGTATTGTGGACCGAAAGAGTACATCTGGATTGTGTTTTAGCTTGGGATCAACTACGATCTCTTGGTCCAATAGGAAGCATGGATCTGTAGCCCAGAGTACTACAGAAGGAGAGCATATTGTAGCTAGTACCTCCTACTGAGAAGCTGTGTGACTTAGGAAGCTACTTGCTGGGTTATTCGGTGAAAAGCTTGAGACTATTTCCATTCACTCTGACAATCAGAGCTGCATTAAGCTCTCATAAAACCCTGTGTTTCATGACAGATCGAAACACATTGAGATAAAATACCACTACATCAGAGACATGGTCTAGAGAGGTTCCATAAGAATTCAATACATTGCTATTGGTGAGAAGATAACATATATGTTGACTAAGCCTCTATCCTTAACGAAGTAAAGGTAATTTTGAGAAAATTTTGGCATGTCAGAGAATTCCTCCCTCGCTGAGAGGGAGTCTTAAAGTTACAACGTCATGATTCATTCTCCAAGTCAATCTTGTGTGTCAATATTGAGCGTCGTGTGTCGAGGTAGTTTCTCATAGGAGCCTGGGTTGGATTCAAGAAACTCGCAGAAGAATCTTGAGTTGGAATTAAGAATGAATAAGCCTCATGTGTTGAGGTAAGTGCTTTGTATGTCGAAGTGATGATGTTGTACATTATTGCTTTTCAAGGCTAAGGTCTTGTGTGTCAAGACATATCTTCATGTGTTGAGGTAATGCTTTGCATGTCGAAGCATGAATGTTGTGTGATGTAATACTAACCATGGTTGAGTTATTAAGTCTCCTATAGAGAATGGCCACCTCTAGAGTGAATTACTTTATCATATCACTCACTTGGATCAATAGTAGAACAAGATGATCACATCATTGGAAAAATATCCTTAGTATATTTGATATGATAAATAAAGTAAAGATGGCACAAGTGGATCATGTAGATAAGACAAGAGATAAATATAAGATATGTTAATATAAGAGAGAACTCGAATTGTTCACTTCAATGATCAAGAAAGACTTCAATTAATTAAGAGAGAACTCAAATTGTTTACTTCAGTGATGTTAACAAGAAAGACTTTTGTTAATTAAGAGAGAACTTGAATTGTTTACTTCAGTGATGTTATCAAGAAGGACTTCAGTTAAAAGAGTTAACTAAGTATTAATAAAGAAGATCTAGTTAACTAAAGTGTTTTGCATGTCAACACTTGAGTTAAACTAAAATACAACACTTAAGTTGAACTAAAAGACATCACTTGAGTTGCGATACTTGAGTTTCGACACTTGCATGACGACACTTGAGTTAGCCAACTAAGTAAGTGACCTACCATCTAGATGAAGGGCGAGTTCATCATGAAGTCATAAGATAAAATAGAATCCAAAGCATGAGAAGTATGGTATATATATGTTATGCAGGATTGATGAATTCAATGCAAGAGCGAATTCTCTTCTCTCTTGAAGGCAATTCGCATTCATTGTGCATGTGACCAAAATCAACGAATTGGTTTTGTGCAGGATATTATTATGTGTTCTATTCTTCCATCTTCTCTCTTGCTCTATGATTTCACCAAGGGTGCTTGGTATTTCTCTCTGATAATGCACCAGGGGTGCTTGATGTAATCTACTCATTGTAAATACATTCTCTGCTATCTATCAATATACTAAGAAATATTTTGGTGGGGTTTTTTCCCTCAAGTACTAGAGGGTTTCCCTAGGGTAAATACCGTGTTTCATGTGAATGCTTATGCTTTTTATTATTCATTGATTTCATGTTCTACTATATTTCTGCATTAGATAAAAAATTTAACAAGACCCATGGGTGAAGGGTAGAAATCGAAATTGTGTGCCTGAGTAGCGATTTTGGGGGTTTCATGTTAGTTTATCTTGTTGTAAATTCAAATTTCACTTTTATCTATTGCTTTTCCTTTTGAAAATCATGTTTCCCTTTTATAACCAATGAATGGTGATTTAAAAATTGGTTTTATGTTACCAACAGTTAAATGAATGCTTATGTTTCGATTTTTCTATTCCCAATTGCTGTAATCTACACTTGGAAATCGTTTTTACATTCCCAACTATTGGGATTTTGTTGAATATTTTTTTTGGGTCACCCAATAGTTTTATAAATGTCCCATTCCGATTTTTATGTCCCTTCTTGCTCTAAGATTTCCCATAAAATGTTTTTATGTTTTCATTGGAGGTATAACAACCCATAATTCGTTATTGTATGCCCCAACTACTATAATAGTCATTGGAATAATTTTTGGTTTATCACCTGGTCATATAATCATGTGGAGATCATGTTTTGAGAACCTAGTAATTGCATGATTGTACAAACATTGAATTAGGGTTCCCAACTTTTATGGTTTTTCCATGAATACGTTTAATTGCACCCAAATTTGCTAAATTTTCCCAACTGTCATTTTCCCTTGCTGTATGTTGAAGCTTCATCCATGAATTGAGCCATCATGGCCATGATTTAATTGCTACTTCTGTTATAGTATGAATTGTCATTTGGGTATTGAAAGGGATGTTTCCAATGAGATAAGTTAGATTGTGGGTAGCCTAAAAAAACTGAAAACATATTTGATTGTTAGACCCACTAGTATTAGCTTATCCACGTGAGTTTGGGACAACTTATGTGTTGGTATGTTTTTCCTTGCTGTCTTCAATTTTGTGCAAGAATTGAAGAGTAGTTAGGGCATGCGAATTTTCCTGATAAACCCAGCTTTGGGTTGGCTTGGATGTGTGATTGTATTATTTGAATGTGTATGAAAGCATAATCCAGAAACCCCAAAACACATTAAAATCTTGGAATTTCCCTATATTACAAAATAAAAATATAGAATCCAGTATTGCAGATTGTAGAATCTTGAGTACTATGTACATTGGAAAAAGTCTCTACTCATTCAACGAAGAAATTTACTCTTATTACTGCAATTAATTCAAAGTAGATTTGTCTTTTCTTTTATATGTTTATGATAGGTAATTTTGATGGGGTTGTGACAAATTGGTATTAGAGCTAAGGCTACAACTCTCAAACCTCATGGGTTAGCGAAATAAAGAAAGGAATTGGATTTTTGACTTTCCAGGAGAAGAGATATACTCTTTGAACTTTGTATTTTGTTGGAAGAAAGCATGCATGCAGAGCCCAAGCATGTGCCTGGCTTCTCGCATACATATTCCATATATTTTCCATATTCCATTTTATATGTAGCTTGTGGTTGTTTAAAACTTAAGTGGCTTGTGTTTTTTTAAAACTTAAGTATCTTGTGGTTGTTTAAAATTTCAAAATATGTATCGTTTTAGGAATAGATGTCCACCATATCATTCTTTAATATGGGTAGATTATATATGATCAAACCCAGGTTTGGTAAATTGGTCACCATAGGAAGGGAAGAATCCCAACTCTTAATCCCAACCTCTCATTTACTTAAACCCTACTTGGCCTATACCTCAATTTGTTAGCAACAATTTAACATTGGAGCTGCTTGCGGTTGTTTAGAACTTCAAAATATGTATAGTTTTAGGAATAAATGTCCACCATATCATTCTTTAATACAAGTAGATTCTACATGATAAAACCCAGGCTTGGTAAATTGGTCACCATAGGAAGGGAAGAATCCCAACTCTTAAACCTAACCTCTCATTTACTTAAACCCTACTTGACCTCTACCTCAATTTGCTAGCAACAATTTAACATTGGAGCTAGAGTGTTCCAAAGCATCAAAATTATGATTTTGTGAGATTAGTAAAGTTATGTGGATGACATGCATAGTGTTTTTCATAATGAATATCATGGTAGCATTTTCTCCTACAACATTATGAGCAAGCCATGAAGGGTATTGCAACTTTTGATTTCGAATTAGTTGGTTTTGGGGTGCATGCCTGGTTCTTTTTATGCCTTCGTTATTGGGATTGGTGTTTTGTTTGATCAATTATCTTTTAGAAAGGTCAAGTTTTAATCCTAATAAGCAATGCATGCATGAGAAAATTCTTTGGTTGAACTTGCATATTTTACAGTCATATTATAACATCACTTGACTACCATATTATTGGTTTTCTATTAAGATGGAGCCTTATTCTTGTACTGAGTTATTGAGCATGAGTATTCTACATGTAGTAATACTATGGATGAAGGATTGGTTACCTCATTAAGTTGTATCTTGTTCATGGATGTAAAAAATTAAAACATCATAATTTTGGGCCTGCTCCTAGCACAAAATTGAAGCATTCAACTCATGCATGAAAGTAAGATAAATTTATGAGTGTGCTTTCCCTTCATATGTTCATACCATTAGCTAATATATTGATTCTTTGAATTTGTATATGCCATGTAAACATGGTGGTTGTGATTAATATGTTGCTGCAAATTGCACGTGGTTGTTTGTGTAGGGAAATAGCAGCATTTGAACTTAGTTTTCCATGTTGGCCAACAAACCCTCTTTTGTGCTTATCATTTTTCCATATTAGCCTTCCCTCCCACAAAAACAAGATACTCATCAAATTCTCATCTACTTGATTATTTAATATTATAGGCATGCATGATAGAGTATAAATATGGTGCCACAGTTTCAATTAGGTTATAGTGATATATTTGTCTACATTGAACTTACGGGTAAAAAGGTTATTCAAGGTGGAGGTTTGTATAAGTAAAATATAAATGTGTGGGAGGGGACTTTTATATTAATGTAGCAAGTCTCTTTAAATTATTATTTTACTATTAAATGCCCATATAGAACGACCAAGTAAAAAAAACCTCGAGGGAAATCAATTTCCGTGAGGGGCTTTAACTAAACATTCCATCAACACTATCTCCTACAACAAATTGTAAGTGTTGGAAGTGCATACGCTGTCTAGTGCTTGAAATCTATGCCTCTTGGAAAGAGTTGTGTTTATGATATTATTTTGAGTTACAACAACCATTTTGTATCTTTATAGTCTCGACCTAAGTTTTCCTAGTTGCTAAGTATGGAACAACTAATATTTAGTTCTCATTGTGGGGAAGCAAACATAGAATGGAGTGTTGAAATTTTGCTTGCTGCCAAGCTTCTATTTGGAAAATCTCTTATAAATAAAACCACATTGAAATGAACTATTAACATGGACTACTGGAGCCCTAGTTGAACCAACAATCATTAAAGTCCATGTTAGAAGGCCATATTAGATAGCTAACCAACTTATTTAGATAATTTTTATGGCCAGAATTAAAGTATGAAGGGAATGATATTTTCTTAAGCAATAGGGAAATACTATTATTCAATGACAATCAAATGCAATTGCAGAGTTATATAACTGAAAATTTTCAATGCAAATACTAAATACAAAGGTCCAAGAACCATGGTGAAGTGGAATTCAATTCTTATTTGAATTTTCATCTTGAGATGTTTTAATGTAGGTCTGGATGATTTGGTTCTTGCTCACTATGTTTTTCTCGGGGAATTATATTTATGAAATATTGCTAGAAAATGAGCTTATTAAAATTTCTAGGCTTGTGAAGCATATGAAAGGAAGAAGATATGAATATGTTAATGTTAACCGGTGTGAAATTTGGCCATTTATCTTTAATGCTAAAACCTGTAAGTGGAGTTTGAACATATCCAAATAGCAGTGCAACAATCATCTTCGATCCGTAGCTATGTGCATCAGCTCAAGTCAAATAGATACAAAGACATGGTTCAAGCTTGAGGAGGAAAAGGGAGTTTCTCTTATCTTCGACATGCTTATTCAAAATCTAAAAAAAATCTTGTTTATGGAAACTAGCATAACTTAATTGATTAAGTTAGTTGTATGTTTAAAAAATGAACATGTAGATTATGCATATGGTTTAATGTTGATAAGCATATCCTAAAATAACAACTTGTACATGAATGCCATATCAATCCATTGGCAGGACAGTACAACTGAAGGACTCTAGGCTATGCTCATGAGTTCGAAAAGTAAATGAATACATGGTTGAAGGTGTGAAAATCCTGATGTATGACAACCAACAAAATCATTAAAACAACCTGTTCAATAACATGAGATGCTCAGGTAACATCAAGTATGTTGATGGAAACCATACATGTATATAAATAGCTATATACCGTTGAATGTTGAAGGAATTGGGTAAGAAATTTCCTCCGGTCATAAATTGGTCATATCAAATAAATATGTGTGATAATTGAATATATGAGGTGGTTAATGCCTAGAAGAGGTATAGAAAAAGTATGAAACCTTGTGTATATGATGAGAATATTAATTTGTTGCATTCAACCAAATAATAAATCGTGTTATTCCTGGTTAGTTATAAGACAAACTTGAAGAAAGTATTGATAAAATAATATGTGGATGGATAATGAGTTAGCCTTACGTCAAGATAAACTATGGTGGATTTTGGAAGGTTTGTAGTGCCGCCAAGATATCCATCTCTCCCATTACTTGTGTTAACATATGGGACTGAAACCTTCATGCCAAAACTGGAAGCACCATTAACGAGGAAAATGTTCTCGAGGGACTAAATTGCATAGAAGGGAAATGTTTTCTAGTATGCCTGAGGGACTGTTTAGCGGTGGAAGGGTATATTTATGGCGTTTTATTGGTTATAAGACGAAGGTGTATAAATGGTTAACAATATTAAGGATATAACTAGTTTGAGTGTTGAGTCATCGAATCAAACAGCTCATCGTGATAAGGACGGACATCATGACCATGTAGAATAATTGTAAATTGTCTATGAATTTGAATTTGAAGCAAAAAACTAGATTAAGTGCATGTTGATTTTTTTATAAATAAATGTGCTTCGACTATATATCTGATAACTCATCATGGAGGTGTATGCATATATTGATATGATAGGTATTGTTAGAATGACAAAGAATTTGAGGATATGCCCAAATTACGAATGGAAATATGGTATTCAAGAAAACAAAGTTCATCTAGGGAAACTTGAATCAAACATGGATTCCCTATTGATGCTAACAAAAGAAAATAAAAGAAAAAATTATTAAGATAAGTATTGGTTGTTAGCATTTTGATTTCTCGAATTTATGAGATGTTCATGTATATGCTTTGGTTATAATTTGGAAACACTATAAGAGAATAAAAAGAAAATGCTGATGTGTTGACTTGCTTGTTGCTTGAGCATGGATTGTTGGATGCAAAGCCTTGGAAAGTTTTGGAATATGTGTTGGGATACATAGCTACCCTGGGAAAGTTCAATAAGGGATAGATGGAAATGGAAAATCAGCCCTGCTGTCCAAGCAAGAAAAACTTAATTGCACTGTTGACAAAAAAGTTAAGAACACCAAGGACTGTGTTAATTTAAGGGGGAGGGGAATGTAACACCCCGCTAAAGCACCAACATGTAATATGATCATAAAAATGATATTAGGGCCAAAGGCGTAATGATTGTAATATAGACATAAAAATTAGCTAGCTATGGCTGAGGCGAACACTAAAAGAATGGGGGAATATGAATCCACAAGTGAGAAAGAAAGGGGGTTGTAGACAGCTTAGGGTGCTTATAACATGACCTCAACCTAACCTTGAGTGTAAAAGTAACCTTATTATATTTTAATCCTTAATACATTTTTGATTAGCCTTAATTTTAATTATGCTCTACTGGGGGATTATGGGATTGATGTTAATTGGACTGGACATGAGTCTCTTGGAAGAGACCATGTGGAAGAGGTTGGCCATGCAACTAAAAGATTGCATGCAAAGGATATTTAGGGGGGGATCGTGTGGTTTTTTGTTCACATGGATGTTGCTCACTCGATTTGTGAGGAGTAGGCATGCAATTCATTCTAATTTGGAAAGGAAAAACTAGAACGGAAACCATCTATACCATGTGCAAATTCCTATGAGTTTTGTACTTTTTTTGGACCACATGGGTTACTGGGCTATCTGTGGATGGTGCACGTGCCTTCAATAATAAGGTTTTGTTGCACAATTTAGTAGTGGTAGCCTAAGGTATTGTAGTGAAGGGTAACCACTATTGTGTGTTGGATAGTCTGGGGAAGGAATTGCACTATACTATACATAATTATTGTTAGAAAAACAGGATTACAGAGCAATACCAATAAACAAGATGCAAATATAAATCACGTAAACATAATACAAGAGAGACACCAATATACGTGGTTCACCCAATCTGGGATACGTCCATAGAGAAATTGCTAGTCCTTTTATTATTATACCATCCAACAAATGAAGGGATACAACCTGCAACACATCCAATGCAAATTCCTCTTCACTCTCTCACAGTCTCTCTTACACAATCACAGAGATATTTACAATACTACAATACAATACACAACCACATCACAATGTCTTCCTTTTAAAGGGGAATTACCATGGGAAAATACCACAGGATACCCAATACCATAGGACCGTAAGCTGTTGGCCAAAAAACAACCCAAAAGGTGGGCGTCAAGTCCCGAGTGATACCTTGGAAGGAATTACCATGTGAGCCATTTTGACCTGAGTTGTAAACCCTAAGTGTTCTCTTGGTGGATTCATGGTCTCAGCATGAGGATGGTAGGTGGATGAGAAATGGAGCCAACTGCCTAAGGTTTGTTGGAGCGGTTTCTACCCATAGTGAGTAGTAGATAAGTATAACAATCTCGAAGTTATCCCTGTAAAAGAATGAAAATCGATATGAATTTATGAGATGAATGTTAACTAGGTTGGTTCTAGTGTACACTCTCTATTGTTCACTCATTCAAACTCTTAATCTAAAATAGAACTGGTATTCACATGAAGAAGATATTGGAATTTGATGGATATCTGTTGGGTTTGTAAATTTGATTTCCACTACGTGTAAATAGAAAAACGTTTGGATTAAAATGCCATGTGAATTCCAGTACATGAATTAATTTAAAAATTCGTTGGTTGGTTACTGGGTGATTTGTTTGTATTGGGGAGATTTTCCTTTCCTAAAAATATTTTCCAATGGGACAAATTGAACCCAAAAATCTATAATTTAAAGTCTGTTTTGAATTGGAGTGGTTTCTAGGTGTTTGGAAAGAGACCTTACTCTGCAAAACCATGTGTAATCCAGATTTTGTTTTCGTAATGGATATTTTGTTTTCGTAATGGAGGTCAATTTCATATTTGGGAAGCCACCATTCTTGGAAAAACATGTTCTTACTTGTGAGAAAGGAAAGGTCCACAAATTGTAGTCCCAAGCCATTATTCATCACTTGGTTTGTTCTGTCACACATTTCAGTTTCTCTGGGAATTTTCCTCATAGTTCTTGATCGTGTTTGCATGCTTTTTCCATCCTTGAATTTTTTTTTTGGTATCATAGAGCCGTGGGTGAAGGATATAAATCAAAATTGTTTGCTTGAGTAGCATTTTTGGGGGTTTCCTGTTAGTTTATCTTGCTGGAAAGTCAAATTTTACTTTTAGCTATTGCTTTTCCATTTGAAATTCATGTTTCCCTTTTATAACCAATGAATGGTGGTTTAAAAATCAATTTTATGTTACCAACAATTATATGTATGCTTATGTTTTAATTTTGCTATTCCCAATTGTTGTAATTTGCACTTGAAAATCATTTTTACATTCCCAGCTATTAGGATTTTGTTGAAAAATTGTTTTTGGGTCACACAACAATTGTATAATTGTCGCATTCTGATTTTGTATGCCCAACACTTGTATTTCATCTCTTATTTTGATTTTGATGTCTCTTGCTGCTCTAAGATTGCTTAGAAAACGTTTCAATATTCTTAGTGAAGGTGTAACAACCCACAATTAGTTATTGTATGCCCCAACTACTATAATCTTCCTTGGAATCATTTTTTGTTTATCAGACGATCATAATGATCATGCTTTGAGAACCCAGTATTTGCATGACAATTCAAACATTGAATTAAGGTTCCTAGCTTTCATAGTTTTTCCATGAATACGTTTAATTGCACCCACTTTGGTTAAATTCACCCAACAATCATTTTCCTTTGTTGTACATTGATGCTTCATCCATGAATTTAGCCATCATGGCCATATTTTAATTGCTTCTTATGTTATAGTATGAATGGTCATTTGGGTATTGAAAGGGATGTTTCTAGTGAGACAAGTTAGATTGTGGGTAGCCTAAAAAAAAAGAAAACATATTTCACTACTAGACCCACTAGTATTATCTCATCCATGTGAGTTTGGGACAACCTGTGTGTTGGTATGTTTTTCCTTGGTTGTCTTCAATTTTTTGAAAGAATTCAAGAGTAGTTAGGGGCTAAGAATTTGCTTGATAAACCCGGCCGTGGGTTGGGTTGGCTATGTGACTGTATTATTTGAATGTGTGTGAAAGCATAATCCAAAAATCTCATAACACATTAAAATATTGGAATTGCCATTTATTTCAAAATAAAAATATAGAATTTAGTATTGCAGATTGTAAAATATTGAGTGCTATGTACACTGGAAAAAGTATATATGTCATGCAACGAAGAAACCTACTCATATTAATACTATTAATTTAAAGTAAATTTCTCTTTTCTTTTATATGTTGATGATAGGTAATGTTGATGGGATTGTGACACATATCTGGAGGATGGATACATCATGTTGTTTGTTCCAAAAATCCATCATATATAATATAATGATAATATATTTTTAAGATAAGAAGCAATCCAGGAAGCAATTTGGTGAATGAGACCCCTTATTTATGGGACAAGAGACCCCCCTCTACACAAGAATTTAAGTGCTAAATTCTATAGAGGTGTACATACCCTACCCGCCTCCGCATTTGAACCTTTGACCTCCCCTACCCCCGTTAGGCCCACTCAGGTTGTACCATAATCTAATTTTAAGGTCACGGCCAAGCCAGACACCTAATTGGTGTATGGAACACCCTTGTATGTGGGACAAAGGACCCCCTCTACACAACGGTGTAATTGATAAAGTCTATATAGGTGTACATACCCTATCCCCCTTTGGATTTGAACCTATAACCTCTTAGGAGGAAACACACCCTTGTATGTGGGACAAAGGACCCCCTCTACACAACGATGTAATTGATAAAGTCTATATAGGTGTACATACCCTATCCCCCTTTGGATTTGAACCTATAGCCTCTTAGGAGGAAACACATGTTCTTAATGGTTAGGCCCACTCATGATATTATATTATTTATTTGTTTAAACAGAATCAAGAAAATGATTTATATTAAAAATCCCAAGCACAACCATTCTTTACAATGAGTCTAGAGGAGAAACAAATTCAAAACTCTGTCTTCTAATGACAGAATCCCTTCTATATATAATTTGATATGTTGCCAAAAATTTCCATCTAGTTTATCCTCCTCTTCTAGGGAATGGGTACTATAAAACTTGATAATCTTCTTACAAAGAAAAACACAAAAATACATGCAAAATTAACTGCTAGAAAAGACCATCTTTCTAATCATGTTTGCCTTAAATTCAATAATTTTTTTGCAAAATAGAGGCTTCGTCCACAGGTCGAGATTCAATGTTGTTAAGATTATATACGATACCATAGACTAGATTTCAAATTCATTACCATTCAACATATTATTCACAATAGAAACATAAGCAAGATCTATGAAAGAAACACAATCACAAAGCACAAAACAATATACCCTGGGAAACCCTCTAGGGGAAGAAAACCCAGCAAGAACTTCCTCAATATAGATGATCAAGTACAATGACCCAAAAACATGTCTCACAAATAAGAGAGACAAGAAAGACCAAACTTTGGACTCAAGCCACTCCTCCTTCTCCTTCGCAGATATCTCTCTCTCTCTACTAATGCGAATTACACAAATGAGTGAATGAATAAATGAAGGAGTCTCTCCTTCTATTTATACATTACTTTTGACCTAAATTTTAACTCACTTATGTCGGCCCTGGTAATCCTAAGTGGGATGAATTCTCTAGAGAGACTCAATTACCACTTATATTACATTTACTTTGGTGTTAACGACCCGACTTACAATGGAGGGTTAACCTCATGACCTTTACATGGCCAAATGTAATAATTACATCCCCGACGAAGGTAAAACATCCCCGATAGAGTTACAATAATAAAGTACAAGTAGAATATACTTTGAAGTTACATTAATTTAACACTCCCCCATAACAAGAAGGGTATTCTAATGACAACAACATCTGCATGTGTAATTCTACACAACATCATTGGAGGGTGGAGGGAATCATCATCAACATTGATACATCTATAAATCATTGGAAGTTCTTAACATCATCATCTTCAGTACTAGAGCATCCTCATCTTTAGAACTGGAACATCAACATATTCAATATTGGAGCATCCTCATCTTCATCATTGGAACATCACCTGTAGCATTGGATCATCCTCATCTTTAGCACTAGAACATCACCTGCAACACTGGAGCATCCTTGTCTTCAACACTGGAACATCGCCTACAACACTGGAGCATCCTCATCTTCAGTACTGGAACATCATCATCTGCAGCAGTGGAGCATCCTCATATTCAGTATTGGAACATCATCATCTGCAACATTGGAGCATCCTGGAATCTCATCATCAGTAGCACTGGAGCATCCTCATCTACAGTACTGGAATATTGTCAGGATCATCACCTACAGTACACATATGATCCTTACTTTCAAAACTAGGGATCATGGACAATCCTTCCTTTCGGAACCAGGGATTAAATCCAACACAAAATAAACATTTAAGACTATCCTTCCTTTCGGAACTCGGGATCTCTGTCTAGGGACGATCAATCCCACCACAATCATTTAAGACACCTTTGTCTAGGGATGATCGGAACCAACACAATCATTTAAGAAACCTCTATCTAGGGATGATTGGAACCAACACAATCCTTTAAGACACCTTTGTCTAGGGATGATCAGACCCAACACAATCATTTAAGACACCTTTGTGTAGGGATGATCGAACCCAACACAATAATTTAAGACACCTATGCCTAGGGATAATTGAACCCAACACAATTATTTAAGACACCTCTGTCTAGGGTCAATCGAACCCAACACAATTATTTAAGACACCTCTGTCTAGGGTCAATCGAACCCAACACAATTATTTAAGACATATCTATCTAGGGTCAATCGAACCCAACACAATTATTTAAGACATCTCTATCTAGGGTCAATCGAACCCAACTCAATTATTTAAGACATCTCTGTCTAGGGTTAATTGAACCCATTGCAACTCAGTATCAACATTTAAGACAATCTCTGTCTAGGGATGATCAATCCCACTGCAACTCAGGATCAACATTTAAGACAATCTCTTTCTAGGGACGATAAATCCCATTGCACCACAGTATCATCAACACTACTCCCCCTTTCGAGGGAAGTCCTTTAAAACTATACCAATCTTGTCATGGAAGTGCTCAAACTTCACTCGAGACAGAGGCTTAGTCAACACATCTGCAACCTTCTCATCCGTGCTCACGTACTGGAGCTTTATAGCTCCCCTCTGCATGATATCATGGATGTAGAAATACCGTATTTATATGTGTTTTGACCTCTCATGGAACACATGGTTATCTGTCATTTTTATACAACTCTAGTTATGACATAAAATCACTGTGGTATCCAACTCCAAATCAAACAGACCTGATAACAACTTCCGAATCCATATGGATTCACAACTCGCAGAACAAGATGCAATATACTCTGCCTCTGCAGTGCTGAGAGCCACATTGGACTGCTTCTACTTAGCCATCAGATCATGGCTGACCCCAAACTGTAACATCCACGTGAAGTGATCTTCCTATCTAAGACACTTCCACCCCATTCGGAATCTGTATAACCATACAGTCTGAATTCATGATCTATATAATAATAGAGACCATAATCTATTGTACCTTTTAGGTACCTCATCACATGCTTTGCAGCTACAGTGTGCACCCGTATGGGCTCAAACAGATACTGTCTCAAGGTGTTCACAACAAAGCATATATCTGGCCTGGTATTTGTCAGATACATCAACGGCCTAATAATCTGCCTGTAGAGAGTCACATCCACTAATTTTGACGAAGTATCAGATAATAAATTCAAGTTGGTATCCATGGGTGTGGCCATGGATTTGCACTCCAACATATCAAATCTTTTCAATATTTCCACTGCATACTTCCCTTGATTAAGGAAGATTCACTCTGGGCTCTGCCATACCTCGAGACGTAGAAAATAATGCATTAAGCCAAGGTCTTTCATCTTGAATTCTACATCAAGCTTCTCTTAATTGCACTCTGATATTCTCTTCTCATTACCTGTCAGGAACAAGTCATTCACATATAGCAATAATATGAATGGTTCATCATCCATAACCTTGAAGTAAAGGTTAGGATAAGGTTTACTCTTGGTAAATCCAAAGCTCGTCAGAAAACTGTCAATCCTTCCATACCAAGCTCTTGGAGCTTGCTTCAAACCATACAGAGCCTTCTTCAATTTGCATACATGCGTCTCTTTGTTTTCAACCTCAAAACCTTGTGGCTGTTCTATGTACACTTCCTCCTCAATAACACCATTCAAGAAAGTTGTTTTCACATCCATATGGTGTAACTTCCACTTCATTGTGGCTGCCAATACCATGATGGTTTTGATAGAAGTGTACCTTTCTACAGGATAAAATGTTTCCTCATAATCAATTCCTTCCTTTTATGAGAATCCTCAAGCCACAAACCTAGCTTTGTATTTCTCAATACTTCCATTCGCAGCATGTTTTAGCTTGTATATCCATTTGGAAGATACCACACTTTTACCTTCTGGTTTGGGAACTATGTCCCACACATCATTCTTCATTATTGACTGGTATTCTTCCGTCATAACTTCTACCCATTCTTTCTTTTGAATGGCCTCTTCTAAGAAGGTAGGTTCTTTTATCTACAAGATCACACATCAAATCCACATAACTAGAAAATGGTTTTGGCCTCTTGCTTTCTCTTGTGGAGCCTTCTGGAGCTCCATACTTCTCGGCATCCTGAATAATTTATCGAGCCCAAGATAGTTTTCTCTTGCGAGATATAGCCATGGATGGCGGTTCTTGGAGTTCCAACATATCATGATCTTCCAGAGTCTCATCATCGGGAGAGGGTGCAACCTCTGCAACTCTAGGAGATACATCTTCTTCATATACGTCGATCACACCATGAGTTTGGATATCTCGTCATAGTCGACTTCCTCTACTTGATTTCACAAGTCTTTTTTTATATTTGAACCATTGTCACTTTTTCTACGGAACAAGTCTCATCATTCTTCATTTGTAGGTGATCATTGTACGATACTTCCTACAAGTCAAATTCAATAGCATGGTTAGAAACCTTTCATAGTTTCCAAAAAATATGCATAAAGCATAAGTCACACTGTCATAATGCTATCAATAACACAACATTTACTCATACCTCACATTCATATGGTAACTTTCTAGATGCCTTCCATCTCTACCAAGACATTATTAAGAGTGCGCACTACTCCCAATATGTCAGCAAAGAGATTTCACTCTAGATAAGTAGCAATGGAATGTTGTAAAGCACCATAGGCTACATACCCATCACATGCATATCAATGCAAACATGCATAACACATATCCTAAATAAATGTGTACACAACTGGACACTATCATTTAAACAATTTGACAATTCAAATACTTATCTTTGTTTGTTCCTTGCAAGGATTACTGGAATGTATGATGGTGAGCTCTACTTCATCATCAGAGTTCCTGAACCAATCTTGTATGTTGCTTCTCCTATTTTCCTAGTGAAGCTTTCTGAGGGGAGTCATTTTCTTCAATATTGGAGAGAGTGCTTTGAAGCACCACTATTACAAGACATATTCTTCGAATTCTTATTTTGCAACCTTCCTGGGAGGTTCTTCTTCTTTGTCTTCTTCTTCTTCATCTTAGGAAAAATGAGCATGATGTCTTTTATTTCTCTTCTTCTTGTAATATTCTTTTCCATCTTTTCTTTCTGGACAATAATTCGCAATATGTCCCATATTATCACAACAGAAACATAGATAAGAAGAGAAGTCTCTTCGCTTGTATTTTCCCTTCTTGGAATTTTGAAACTTCTTAGGAGGATGGAACTCCTTATTATTTTCCTTCTTGAAATAAGGTTTTCCCTTTCCTCTCTTTGTATGGGTGGCTAGAGCTTGATCATCATCCCTGAGTAGTGCTTCTCGATTTTGTACTCTAGCTTCCTCCTAGACACATTCTTCCCATACAACTTCGAATAGTAGACTTTCCTTTCTTGCACACATAGTCTAGATAAAGGAGTACCAAGGTCTAGTAAGACCATTGAGAGCAGTTATCACCAACTCATCTTCATCACGGGTGTCTCCAATAGCTTCTAGTTGTTCCTTGAATTGGGAAACTCTTGTAAAATATTCATGGATAGATTCTCCTTGGCTCATCTTTTTACTTCTGAGTTGAGCTCTCAAATTCATCTTCCGATTTATATTTCTTCCTTCATACATTCTAGTTAGGGCATCAAAAATTTATTTTGGAGTCTTCTTAGAGGAAACTGAGGAATCAAGTGATCTTTAATGGAGTCTATTATGATCCTCATAGCTCTAATCATATCCTTCTTTTGCTTCTGCTTAGCTTGAGCTTCTTCGAGTCCAGGTACAACTTCTTTAACAAACTTGGTAAGATCATTCTCTTCAACAATGAGTCCAATCCTATACTTCCAAGCACAGAAGTTCTCTATGCCTTCCAACTTGTCATCGAGAGTAGTGCTTGGTGCCATCTTAACCTGGGGAGCAAATAATAACCAAAAATAAAAATTTCTCAAAATAAAAAACTGAACTGACCAAAAGATGCGCTTGACTGAGGCGAGTATGATGGTGTACTTGGATTCTAAAAATTCCAAAATTTTACCCTTGAAAATTGACTTGCGAATTTCGGATCTGCAGTTTCTGGTCCAAAGTCAAACTAGGGTTTGAATTTCCCGGAGTTTCACCCACTCAAAAATTTCGATATTGGTATCAAAATTTCACTCTTGAAGAGGCGCACCTTTCTATGCCAATAGCACTCAAAAATTCAACTTTTGTGAAACGCCCTAATTTTTCACTTCCGGAGAGAGAGAGAGAGAGAGAGAGAGTTTTACCTTGTGAAAGTTTCTCTTTTCAGGCAAGCTCTGATACCATGTTAATATTATATATGCTACCATAGAATAGATTTCAAATTCATTAGCATTCAACATATTATTCACAATAGCAGTATAAGCAGGATCTCTGAAAGAAACACAATCACAAAGCACAAAACAATATACCCTGGGAAACCCTCTAGGGGAAGAAAAAACAACAAGAATTTTCTCAATATAGATGATCAAGTACAATGCCCCAAAAACATGTCTCAAAAATAAGAGAGAAAATAAAGAACAAACTCTGGACTCAAGCCACTCCTCCTTCTCCTTCGCATTGATCTCTCTCTCTCTCTCTCTACTAATGCGAATTGCACAAGTGTGTGAATGAATAAATGAAGGAGTCTCTCCTTCTATTTATACATTACTTTTGACCTAAATTTTAACTCACTTATGTCGGCCCCAGTAATCCTAACTGGGCTGACTTCTCTAGAGAGACTCAATTACCACTTATATTACATTTAATTGGGTGCTAATTAACCAAATTACAATGGAGGGTTAACCTCATGACCTTTACATGACCAAATGTAATAATGACATCCCCGATGGAGGTAAAACATCCCCGACGGAGTTACAATAATAAAGTACAAGTAAAATATACTTCGAAGTTACATTAATTTAACAATTGTAAGGATATTCCTGAAAGTGGATACAATGGTTCATCTTAACCAGCTAAGCCAACTCCTCCCTGAATTCTTCCATTGATTCCATAAGCTCCCTCATATCGCCATCAAGGTCTTCGATGTGGAACTCCATACATGCCAAATAATTTGAGTTGTGGTGCACTTCCTCTGTCAGAGATGAGATGAACTGGAGAACCCTTCTAGAATATTCATGGACCACCTTAAGCATATTCTTATAATCTTCCATATTTCCCCTGAAATTTGAAAAAATATCCCTCCACGAAGACATGTCTGCTTTAGTCTCTGTTTCAATTGATTAATGACTACCGTTTAAGGAATGCACGCCCCACTTATCCTTGCACTTAATGAAAGAATTTCCTTGTATACCAAGTGTACAATAATTCCCACGGAAGAAAGGGGGGAATTCTCCTAGTTCAGAGAAATCCTCTTAAGGTTTATGAATTCATCTATTGGCATCTATGTATCGCTTCCAAACAATTGCGATCCCTTGCAGGCTTCTACAACAAATGAAGCATCCTCATGAGTTGTTCCCACAACATAATATAGATCTATAACCTCACCTTCCCTTTCAAAATTACTCTCCATCAGTGCATATGTGAAATCCTACAAAAAATAGGGGGATGTCTGACTGACGTCTTCAATGCCAACATTTAAACTCCGATCTCATCTTTCTACCACGAAGATTGACTTTCCTCGTTCCCAAACTGCATGTGGATCTCCAGCTGTTTTCCAATTGCGACAATTCATAGGGAGGATTCCTAGCGCGAGGGTCAATTCATTTCCCTCTTTTTCCCCTTTTTTCTCCATATTGTTAAAGTCCCCTTGGGAGTTTCCGAGACTCATTCTTTGATATAGGGTCATGGGATCCATTTTCTAACTTTTGCTTGGTTCTTGTAGTCTATTATTCCTTGTTCATTCTTGGAGCCTTTATTGGATAATTCATTAGAGACGCTATTATTATCTCTTCTAACATGATAGAAGATGACATTGACCAACTTAATGAGGTTAAGAATATGCTTTTGGATTCTCCCACAACTTGATGATTTTTTCTTGAAGTGATTGCACATATTTTGAATTAAATGCTTGGAGTCGCCAAATACATGGAGATTTGTAATACTTAGCTGAGAGACTGTTTCCATACCTTGATAAAGAGAAAGCCATTTTGATTTATTTTTAATTTTTGTTCCTAGGCCCCAAGCATATGATTTTACTATGTTTCCTCGAGGATCAAATATGATTGGTGGCTCACTAATATGCTAGCCAAATAACGGTTCACATGTCAGGAATCCTAATTTAATTATCAACCCAAGGATAGTGCAAACTTAAGAGGCGCTAGGAACTATATGTGCAACTACTGAGAGATTTCTATTTGGTGACTTAATCTATGAAACTGGAAATGATTCTAGTTTAGAAAACAAGGAAATTTCTTCTATGAAATGCACATGATACTGAATCTAAAAAGCATGAAGGTTTAGTCTATGAAAGCATGAAGATTTTATTTGAATAAAACATATCCTTAATCTACTTAACACAAAGATAATTTTATTTGAAAAATGGAACT
The DNA here is from genome assembly GCA_027924585.1 of Larix kaempferi. Classification (NCBI taxonomy): domain Eukaryota; kingdom Viridiplantae; phylum Streptophyta; class Pinopsida; order Pinales; family Pinaceae; genus Larix; species Larix kaempferi. Next base: position 14,712,901 of record BSBM01000099.1, read on the forward strand.
AACTTATGAAAGCATGAAATCATTAATCTAAGAAAACAATAGAGATTTATTCTATGAAATGCCTTGAGATTTAAATTCAAAAAACAATGAACTATTTAATCTAATAGAACAATCAAAATTTACTCTATGAAAATAGAGAAAGTTAATCTAGGAAAGCGTGAAAGATTCAATCTGGAAAAACTGGGATGAACTAGGAATCTATCTTGATTGCTCTACATAAACGACCTACACCACTACAGATGCCATACATTCAAACTATAGAAAATGTTATTCTTTTCTATAGAAAGACAGAGTGATTTCAGAAATTGAATTTTGTAAGTTTTTAACATGTGTAGAGAAGCAAAGCATACATATTTTTTAAAGCAAAACATAGATTACACCACAACATTCACACATAATACATAGAGATTTACCTTGGAAACCCTTAATCGGGTAAACCAACAAAACTTAGAGCCACACCTCTTATTTTCTCATTCTCATTATGAATCACTCACAATACAATATAGGTATTCCGCAGCATTCAATACCCTAATCCATTAACCTGGATTCGAAAATAGACCCCAATCCCTTAACTAGGATTAAATTACATATTTTTAGAAAATTCCCCAAAAAATAGCCGAAGGTGCCGAAGGGATCGTCAGGTGCGCTACTGATAGGTGCATCCCCCCTCATACATATGCAAAGAATATAACACATACCCAAAAAGTTGTATTTCTAAATTTAATTTGTTGAAATTTTAAATTCAAGGATAACAATTTATTTACCTTGTGCCTTTTGCGTTGAGGAGGCATGGTTGTGGTGTACACAAAAAATGAAAAAAGGGGGTGTTTGTAAATTAAAAAAAACACCAATCACCTTGGACGCACAAAAATTGACAAGTATAGTAATGCATGAACACTGTAACATGGTGCATTTCTATGGATACATGAACACTAGTTCTTTCATGTCTCTATAAAAGCACTGTAACAATGTAAAACATGATTTTATGTTATTTTTTTTTAATTCTACCCTAACATGGTGCATCAATAAATTTTACAATGCACCAGTGTGTATGTTTCAATAAAAAGCATTGTAAGAAGTATATTTTTTATTCTTTCGATAATTTTTGGTGCCTTTTTGGTAGCAATGCATTGGTGCATATTTTGAAATATAATTGCACTAGTGTGTTTATAGTTACAAAGCACACCGCATAATGCACATCATATTTTAAAATTTTAAATAATTTCAATGTTTTCAGTGTGTTTTAATAAAACACACAGGTGCGTATTGTTAAAGTACAATGCATCCGTGTGTTTATTTTAGATAAACGCACTGTAAATTTTTGAAATATTTTTTATTTAAAAAAATTATAAGTTTGTCTGTGTGCCTGCTTCAAATGCATCAATGCTTATGCTTGTGTTAGGAGCACTGCTGATTTTGTTTTAGTTTTTTTTTTAAAACCAAAATTTAAACCAACAGGACAGTTGGATTATCCAGTGCGTCCGTAAATTATAAATCACACTAGTGTGGTTATATATAAGAAGCACACCATAAACAAAACATCCGCAAAAACCTTCCATCGCTCGCCTCCATTATCTACCTTCGCTATAAACGGATAAATATGATTTTTCTATTGGAGTTTCTATCAAAGCCTATTCTAGAAGGTGTTTTACTTATAGTGCTACTAGGTAAAGTAGACCACCTGAATGCTACTCAGCTTCTTCACTTTATGATTTGTTGTTGACTTATTTTGGTGGACCATAAATTTATGAAGAAGCAATGTATGTAGACACCATAAAGAAGTGGGAGCAAGGCAAGAAAGAGGATATGGTCTCCTTGGTATATAACTAGACTTGGGACTTGGCTTGGCTGTGTGCAAGTAAAAGAGCATTTTAGAATAAATGGGTTTACAGGTAGAAGGAAGAAGATGGAGGAAAAAAGAGGCACAAGGCTAGACTTGATGTAAAGGGGTTTGAATGAAAGAAATGAATATATTTTGATGAAATATTTTCTCCTGTTGTTAAAATGACTTTAATTAAAGCCATTTTAATTCTAGTGGTAGAAGAAGATTTACATATTGAACAATTAGATTTGGAAGAAGATATTTATATGCAATAGCCACAAGGATATGGGGTCAAAGGGAAGGAGAAATTAGTATGCAGGTTGAAAACAAGCTTGTATGTCCTAAAGAAAGCTCCAAGGCAGTGGTATTTGAAATTTGACAGGTTTATGACCAAACAAAGTTATAGTAGATGTCATTTTGACCACTATGTTTATTTAAAAGACCATATAATGCAACTATATTATTTTTTTATTGTATGTAGATGACATGCTTGTTGTAGGGTCTAAAATGTAGGATATAAATGTGCTCAAAAGAAAATTACCTATTTCATTTCAATGAAGGATTTAGTCGATGCAAAGAAAATACTCGGTATAAGAATAAAAAGAGACATGGAAAATTCAAATTAACATTATATCAATGTGAGTACATAGAGGAAGTGTTCGAAATATTTAGAATGCAGGAGGAAAAACCAATAACTACACCTTTGGCCAACCATTTCAAACTGACTAAGGAGATGTGTCTCAAGACACAAGAGAAAATAGACTACATGTCCAAGGTTCCATACTCATTAGAAGTTGGTAGATTGATGTATGCGATGGTGTGCACAAGACCAGATATTGCACATGTAGTGGGAGTTGTGAGCATGTATATTAACAATCCAAGTAAAGAGCATTGGGATGTAGTAAAGTGGATTCGTAGGTATTTGAGAGGTAGTAATACTTAGGCATTATGTTTTAGAGGTTCAAACAATGTTCTACATAGATATGTTGATTCATATATGGAAGGTGATATAGATAGCAGGAGGAACACCATAGAATATTTTTTTTATTGTAGGTGGAACAATGGTAAGTTGGATTTTGAAATCGCAAAAGTTTGTTGCACTTTCAACAACAAAATCAAAGTATGTCATTGCTACAGAGGCTATTAAGGAGATGATTTAGCTAAATAATTCTATGGAGGAATTGGGAAAGAATTATGATAATAGTAGGTTGTACAATGATAGGTAGAGAGACATTCATATTGCAAAGAACTAAACCTTCCATTCTAAGACTAAAAATATACAACTCAACTACAATTTCATAAAATCGGTTTTGGAAGATGGACAAGTGAAGCTAGAAAAGATACACACTGGTTAGAATCTTGTAGACATGTTAATTAAGGTAGTAACTAGGGATAAATTGAGTTCCTGCTAATTTTTAGTTGTCCTTCAAGCATGATGGTGAAGATGAGAAACTTTCCAGGTCCATATTTGGAGCATAGTCTAGCAAGTGCAGTAGCGGTGGAGTTGATGTGATCAGTCTCCAAGTAGAAGATTGTTGGTTGTGGAACCTGATTATCTTCCTGATTCAGAGGTATCATTTAAGTCATGCTTGGATCCTAGTTCTTGAAGAGGGGGCGTGGGGGGGATTTTAGTCTCAATACTATTGTTAAGGGGGACCGATGAAAACCTTTTGGAGCCCCCCTTGGTAGGGTTTTAGGAGCAACGGTCCCATAAATATTTTTTTGGAAAAATTCCTTCTAAAATATTGTGATTTCATAGTCAATATGAACCATTCATCATTAGGTTACAAATCTGAAAGTAGAAGTTATGTTGGCGATTTTTTTCCCTAGAATGAAACCCTCTTTTTATAAGGGCACTGTAATCTGACTATGTAGTGTGAGAGGGGAGACTACGAGAAAGCGAAGAGGAGGTTGCAGTGGCTGTGTTGTAGGTTTTATCCCTTCATTTTTTTGGATGGAATAAAGGAAGAAATTCTTGTTTCTCCATGGATGTAGCCCATATCAGATGAACCATGTATAGTTGAACCTCTTGTGTATTGTGTTCTTATGTGTTTTATTCTTGCAATAATTTTTTTATTGCTTTGCGATCCTATTCCTAATAATTTCAATAATCCTTTATTTTGGATAAAGGGGAGGTAACCTTCATATTGTCTGATGATACAAAACCTTTTTCGACTAGTCATATGTCTAGTGTAGAAGAGGCTCGACCATCCCCATCCTCATCTCAAACAAGAGGAGGTGGTTGTTATCTCTTAATACTAAAAAATTCAAATCCTTACTAGGAATCCTTTCTAGCGGGAGGCATTTGGGTTGATCACCCAAAGGAGAATTTGGTGGGAACAGTATGGAGAAAATATTCATTAACCAATGCTCATGAAAGAGCATCAAAGTAAATAAACTAGTGGAACAAAGGAATATAATTAGGTCCCTTAGAGTAGACACAATTCCATTCTTGGTTACTTGATGAAGATATCATCCCTAAACTATATGGGCTTAAGGGTTCAATCCAAGAAATTGACTCTAAGAAGGATAGCTAATTTAAAAAAATTTGACATGATGATTTGTGAAACAATGGGAAAGGGGATCAACTAATAAAAGACTTAAAGAAGAGTTTTTATGGGCGGGATTTTGTTGTTATCGATTCAAATGGCACTTCGGGGGGTATTATTATGGGTTTAAATCAATCCATTTCCCTAAAAAATATTTTTTTGTTTGCTCAAGTGTATGGACTAAAGTGGTCAATAAGATTCTAGGATACTGCTTACTATATTGAACATATATCGGCCATATGAGAGGAAACAAGAGTTTTAAATAATATTTATCTCTTTACAATGTTTAAGAAGAAAGAATCTTACAATGGACCGTGGTGATCTTAATTTTACCTTGAATAGAGGTGAAGTATGGGTATCTACAACTAGAGTAGATAAGATATCTGAGTTTTATCAAAATTTATTAGAAAGAGAAGGGTTAGTGTACTTAGATCCAATCGATATTTTTTCAACGTAGAGAAATAAAAATTGGGGGGGTGCATGAAGGCATTTGAAAACACGTAGATAGATTATTGTCTTATAATTATTTTCTCTCTATGGTGGGAAGGTTTCGTTTGTGGATTATCCCCAATAGAAGTTCATAGATCACCCAAATGTGCTAGAACTTGATCAAGATGAGCCTAAGCTAGGGTCACCTTTTAAATACAACCCATATGGGATACTTGAGGATAATTTTTAGGTTGTTGTAAAGGAGAATTGGTTCCCCTTTGACGACAGTTTGGGATATTCAACTTATGAGCAATTTTCCGCAGCTATGAAGAGAATAAAGGAGAAGGTGGCAACATGGGAGGCAAGTTGGTTCATGAATAGAGATAGAAATATTAAGGAGGTAGAATTGAAGATAGAGGATATATTTTTGAATACGAGGAGGGTATTTTCAGTAAATAAAAGTTACTAGAAATCAACGAGTTGGAAGCTAGGAATATTAAGATACTAATGGATAAAGAAATATTTAGAAGAATGAAGAGTAGGGCCGTCTGGTTGGAGTTGGGTGAACAAAAAACATAAATTTTCCAGTTACAAAATAATGTTGACACAATTTTGGAGATTCTTTATGGTGAAGGAAGTTCAGTCAGAACCTTTCAAGGTTTAACGGAGTTAGGGGTGGTACATTTTGAACATATGTATATAGAAAACATGGAAAAAATCCTCAATATGGTAGAGGGAAAACATGGAAAAAATCCTCAATATGGTAGCTTATTTTTCTAGATTAGTGGAGGAGGAGGATAATGAAATAATGTTTGAGCATGTTATAGAAGAAGAGATCTCATTAGTTCTAAATAAATTTAATAAAGACGAGAGTATTGAGATTGATGGCTGGACATTTGAATTTTTATTGACTTCTTTGACCTTTTAGGAGATGATATTTTAATGGTGGTTGATGAGATAAGCATATATGTAAAAGCGTCTAGGATTCTCCATTCTACCTTTTGAGCTCTAATCTTTAAAGTAGACTGTCCAGACTCATTTGACGGGTTCAAATCAATTGCACTATGTAATTTCTCGTATAAGATAATTTCTAAGGTTATTGTAATTAGATTGAAACCTATCCTCTTGGGCTTCATATCATTTGAACAATTTTGGTCTTGGAGGGTTGACAAATTCATGAGGCAGTGGGAACAACACAAGAGTAAATGCATACTATTATAATTTCAAGATCCCCTACAACTATAATCAAATTATATTTGTCAAAATATTATGACAGGGTGTCTTGGTTATATATTAGGATCTTATTATTGCAAATAGGCTTCTCCTTGATAGTTGTAAAATGAATAATGGGATGTGTAACCTCAGTTTATTTTGCAATGTCTGTTAATGCTTCCGCTTCTATATTTTTTAAGGTATCCAAAGACTTAAGACAATGCTACCCCTTATCCCCATATCTATTTCTTTTAGTGGATGAGGGACTAAGTAGGTCCATAAAGGAGGCAAAGAGAATAAGGAACTTCAAGGGGGTAAAAATTGGAAGGAGCGAATCACTAAACCATCTTCATTTTGTTGATGATGTGCTGATATTTAGTTATGGATTTTGTAAGGAAAGTGTTTGCATTAGCCAAATTTTAGAGATGTACAATGCTACTAAACATATGGATTTAATGTAGGTAAATCATATTTGTTTAGTTAATATGGAGGAACTTGTGTTAAGGAACTAGGTTAAAAAATTCCCTTTGCAACATCTATATGTGAATAATGGGGTGAAGTATATTTGTTTCACCCTCAAGCCCAAAATATATGGAAAGGCATATTGGTATTGGTATGTGACAAAGATGGAGAAACACACAATTTTTTGACGCAATAGGTGGCTTTTAAGGGGCGGAAGATTTGTCCTAAGTTTGGTCTTGAATCCATACCTTTATATTGCCACTTAATGTTTGATATTCCAAAAGGTATACTAGAGAACGTAAGAAAGTGTTTCTTGAAATCCTTTGGAAATGTAGTAGTGAGTACATACCCTCAAATGTGTCAAAGTGCTAGGTCATTTCTACTCCCGAATCGCTAGGAGTATGGGGGTTACAAATATACATATGTTTAGACAATATTTGGCTACCAATTCTCTATGTAACTTACTAACTAAAGAAATCTAGTGGAGGAGAGTTATAATTCAAAAATATATTTCTCCAGAATCTCTCATTGAGTGGATAAGGAAAGATACGAAGAGTATACATAATGTATCCAAATAGTGCAAAGCAATAATTATGGCCTTGCTAGTCATAGATCCTTTCTTGGTCGAGAAGGTGGGTGATGGTACATAGGTGAGAGCCAGAGTCAATGTTGTCATGGGTTGTGGGAGAGGTATATTTATTCCATAAGATCTGATCATTCATTTACAAAATATTGGAAAATGAAACTTCAATCTACTTGACAATCCTACAACAACTTATTTTTGGAATTAAAGTTGGTTGAAGACTCAAGATTTAGGTCCAAAGGGAGAAGGAATTCAATAATGGAACTCATTATCAAAAGAATTAAAAAAAACAAACATTAGACTAACCAATCTTAGAATGAATTAGTATTTATGATGAACAAGGTAGGTGGATCGTATATTACTAAATTAGTTACTATCCTATAGGGACCCCTTTCTTAGAATGAAAAATAACGTTGGGGGGAGTTTTAGAAAATCAAGCATCTGATAAAGAATAATCTATTCATGTGGCAGGTGTTGAATTCAAAAGTGTTGAATTGGGAAATGATGCAGAAAAGAGGAAATGAGGGCCTTGGTATCTGTATGTTCTGTAGGAATCATGAGGAGAACACTTCTCATTTTTTTCTTTCATGTTCTTATTCTACTCAGGTTTGGGCATAGGTGGGAGGATGGTTGGGAAAAAACAATCCCTACAATGAAGAATCTACCAAAGGTTGTATAAAAGAATGGTACACTAGGAGGGAGATGAAGTAGTTGAGGGTTGTTCCTTGATTGATAATCCAGGGGATTTGGTTAGGAAAATCCCATTCCTCCTTTCTAAACAATCTCTCATGTAAATTATTTCACTTCAATTTTTCAAATAGGTTTTAAAGATCAACACCATAGAATATTGGAGGATATTTGTGCAGATAAGCCTTATGCTTGGGGTTATTTTGATGGGGGATTCAAAGGTATCATGTCATGTCCCAAAAATTTGCATTAGGTCACAATGGCCTAAGCCCCTTGGCCATAGTCATGATAGTTTGTCAAATTGATGCTAAGGGTCAAATAATTGCCAAGCATGATGTCCAAGTTGGTAATAATGAAAAATTATATCCAAATGGAAAATGTGGGTCACATCAAGAGAAAATTCCCAAGTATTGTTTTGTAATATTTCCCATCCAAATGAACTATCATGGAGTAAAATTAATAGTTCCCTAGTTTGGGGGTGGAAGCATTAAAAGTTGGAGTAAAGGAGCTACAAGACCCAAAATTACCTTAGACTTACAAATTCACATTAAATGGGTCAATTAAATAGTAATACAAAGAAAATAAGGTGGCATTGCATCACGAGGTCACATAAGAGGTTGTGGGACCCACATGTTGAAAGATTCCTCACTACACTTGGCATAATTCTCTCACCAATTCGAGTTCAAGATGAAGGGTAACATACTTGGGGGAGTTTAAGAGGTATTATTCATGGAATGAGTCATGTAAGGTCGAATTGGAGTGGAAGAATAACTCCCATGGAAGAGGAAGAGGCATCTTAGAAGAATTGTGACACTTGGAGCTAGATTCCCTAACTACTACGATAACAATGATGAAGATTCTATGACACCTATGACAAAGTTCAGACCTGATTGCTGACATATGACATATATGACATGTCAAGGCTAAAAATAGCCTACAAGAGGGCGCACAAGGGAGTTATGGAAGCCAAGAATATTCCTCATTTGAATTGAGGGAAGATGGAGACTAGGAATTGTTGGACAAGTGGCACACATTAGAATCTCTTCCCAAATTGAGTTAGAATGAGGGTTTTGGAAGGAATTCAACCCATGGAGGACTTGATAAGTTTATAAAAGATAAGAAAAAATAAGTAAAGGATATTTTTGATCATTTTTTATTTCAATCTTTGCAATTTGGAGAGCTTCTTGCTTGTCCATGTTAGTGGAGTGTTTACTCTACTTGCCTTAGTACCAATTTCGAGGGTGAACGATTCCCATCCTAATTGGAAATTGGAGAGGCCATTCAGACCTTTCATTTGGAGCTACAATGGAGTTATTTGTTTCAGGTTGAATCTACAGGGAATCTCGTGATTCTTTCTTCTTCAACTTGTTCCCATCTCTATCTCACATTTCTCTGCATATTTTGGCTCTTGGAGGAAGGGCGTACATGGTGAGATGATGACATATTTTTGAGAGTCCAAGATACACCATTTATTTGTAATCTGATATATTTTATCTTTATTTTATGCTTATAATATCCTCAGGTCGAAATACCAAGTGAAACTATGTAAAAATACCAAACAATGCATAAATGGTGTCATTTTCCCTATATCTTGTTATGAGAGCTTGATGTTGCTATATTTCGATTTGTATCAGTTCATATCTGTGATTTTTATGATGTATGGAGAGTAATTAATGTCCTAAATATGTTTCATATACATTACATAAGCATTTTGAACGCAAATATTGAATTTCATAGCAAGTGGTGAAGTTTCCTATCATTTCCCCCTATGTGAAGACATGTCCAAAAACCTCTTATTTATGGGAGTTGAAGAAACATTTATAAACTGATTAATGATGAATTTGGGTTCCCATTGAATTCCTTTAACTAATCCATCATGTCTCTGTTCTGAAATGTGTGAGGGTTGTACTGCATTTGGGAAGCCATTAGTGACCTCTACCCTTGGGGGTTTGAAACTCGAATTTACTAGTTAATTTCCCTATTTTCTCCTGAAGTTAAATCAATGTTGTAGAAGTATTTTGAGAGTTTACAAGGATAAATAAGCTTCATTTTTATGTCTCAATACCCTTCAAACACTCTCAGTCCCAATTCTAAATCCTTAGGAGTCTTTTGGAGCCTTCTACCCTTGGGGGTTTCAACATCGATTTTCCTAGTAATTATGCCTTTCATTCTCTAATTGTAAATCCAAGTTGCTGAAGTATTTGGAAAGTGTCCAAGAATATAATAGATGATTTAATGTTTCCAAATACATATCAATCCACTCGATACAACATTCGAAAATATTTGGGATCATTTGGGACAGTTTGGGGCTTTACTAGTCCAAGTTTCAAAAATTGACTAAATTGGGAAAAATTCCAAATTGGGGACATTACAGTGGTATCAGAGAATGGTCCTGGAACCTGCGAATTAGGTTCATCCACTGAAGAATAAATTTCAGGCATGTATTACTATTATTATGACTCCTATGAGTACAATTCCATGAATGAACTACAAAGATTGAGAGAAACATGTAAAACCTTTCCCCAACAATATCATGCATATCTTGATCTGTATAAGGGAGGTACACAAAAGGCCATTCCTTTTTAAGACTTTTCTCATTGGGTGTTTTAAAATAGACCCAATATAGAAGATGTGGAGTTAGTGAAGAAAGGTCTATGCCCTTCTTGCAAAATACCTTGGAGAGAAAATCATATGTCTGTGAGTGAAAAGAGCAGTGAAATATATGAAGCTTCAGGGAATGCATGTGTTTCCTAATTGAAGAGATTTTTTGGGTTTTATTCAAAAAGAGGTTCCAAATATATTGATCCTAAGGAAACCAAAGGGAAAAATGCATCATCTTACTTGAAGGAGCGAAAGGAGGAGACCCATGAGCCACCTAGTTCTGAAATAGGTGAAGTAGAAGAAGCAATACATGAAGAGGATCGAAAGTCACTCCCAAGTGACTTTGAAAAATATGAAGATACATCACATGTGCATGATCCTACCCTTATGGAGCCTACAAATTATGACACTTTTGTATATTCTGATCATTTGGGTGAGTTGGTTCATTCTCCTACATCTTACACTTCCATATTTTGCAGCATTTATCGTAATGAAGTATGGGTGAAAAGTTTCTTTTTGATGGTGCCACATGAGGAGTATGAAACTACTATATCTCCTTTATATGATGACATTATTAGAGCACCTTATTATTTACATTTTCAACAACATCCTTTTTCACCTTATGATGATACATATATTCATGGATGCACCTATGATGTTCACTTGAGTCACTTGAAGACTCATGATTTTCCTTGCTCCTTGCTTAGTTCAATTGATGTTGGAGGAATTTCATCCAATACTTGGGGGAAGAGATATATTATTGGAGCACATTCTTATTGGAAGCAACATACTTTGTTATTTCTTGATGATACACATATTCAGGGATGCACAAATGGTACTTCTGTGATCCCCTTGAAGGCTCATTGTTTTCTTTGTTCCCTACTTGGTTAAAATTTTAATGGAGATTATTCGTTCACTTCTTGGATGAAAGAACACATGGATGACTATTTTGATGCATCTTACATCCTTTTGGAGCAGCATTATAGGACATTGGATCCCCACCTTTTTCATTGGAGAAGATTTGATTGGTCACTTGAAGCTTGTATGCACTTGGCAAATGGTGGTATACATACTTGAAGGTATAAGAACTTTCATGATTCTTTGATGAGGCACCTCCTTGATGTACATTTTTATTATGTTGTTATGTACTTTGATGATATATATTTGGTACTCATGATGTTTGGAAGAATGCATACAAGAAAATGGGATCCATGAATTCTCTTGCCTAATGGTATGGGTTGGAGAGCACTCTTAATTGTTGGAGTGCAATACAAGCAATGGGACACAGGGATAAATTTTAGTCTCATTGGTTTCATTTTTTGGGGGACAGAAGTAGCATGGGAGATTGATCCCCACTCAATAAAGTGATTTTAATCAGAATAGTGTAGCAACAAGGATGGTGGTTCCTCTCTAAAATTTTCATAGAATCTTGAAGACTCAAAGTTGGGAAACTCAGTGGCCACTTACAAGAATTATACAGAAAGGGGTTTCAAAAATATAAAAGAGGTAAAAGAGTAATTGTGCAGTTTCTTTTTTGATGGATTTAATTAATATTTTGGTGTTTAGTGGCGATGTAACAGGGGATATCAATATGAAAAATAAAATCCACATCTCCTTACTTTTGGAAACACACAACTGTAGTGCATGAGTGCCACTACTCAAAGTTTTAGAAGCAACGTTTTGGAAGCAATGTTTTGGAAAGAAAGGAGGTTCTGCAACATCCATGTTTGAAATTGCTTGAGTACAAGCAATATTGGGAAGGGAGGAATTTTCGTGTCCCAAAAATTTATATTAGGTCACAATGGCATAAGCCCCTTAGCCATAGTAATGATAGTTTGTCATATTGATGCTAAGGTTAAAATAATTGCCAAGCATGATATCCAAGTTGGTAATAATGAAAAATTAGATCCAAATGGACAAGGTGGGTCACGTCAAGAGAAAATTCCAAAGTATTGGTTTGTAATATTTCCCATCCAAAAAAACTATCATAGAGGCAAATTACTAGTTCCCTAGGTTGGGGGTGGAAGCATTAAAAGTTGGAGTAAAGGAGCTACAAGACCCAAAATTACCTTAGAATTACAAATTCACATTAAATGGATCAATTAAATAATAATACAAAGAAAATAAGGTGGCATTGGATCATGAGGTCACATAAGAGGTTGTGCGACCCACATGTGGCAAGATTCCTCACTACACTTGGCATGATTCTCTCACTAATTCGAGTTCAAGCTGAAAGGTAACATACTTGGGGGAGTTTAAGAGGTATTATTCATGGCATGAGTCATGTAAGGTATAAATGGAGTGGAATAATAACTCCCATGGAAGAGGAAGAGGCATCTTAGAAGAATTGTGACACTTGGAGCTAGATTCCCTAACTCCTATGACAACAATGATGAAGATTCTATGACACCTATGACAAATTTCAGACCTGATTGATGACATATGACATATATGACATGTCAAGGATAAAAATAGCCTCCAAGAGGGCACACAAGGGATTTATGGAATCCAAGAATCTTCCCCATTCGAATTGAGGGAAGATGGAGACTAGGAATTGTTGGACAAGTGGCACACATTGGAATCTCTTCTCAACTTGAGTTGGCATGAGACTTTTGGAAGGAATTCGACCCATGGAGGACTTGATAAGTTTATAAAAGAGAAGAAAAAATAAGGAAAGGATATTTTTGATCATTTTTTATATGCATCTTTGCAATTTGGAGAGCTTCTAGCTTGTCCATGCTAGTGGAGTGTTTACTCTACTTGCCTTAGTAGCAATTTCGAGGGTGAAAGATTCCCATCCTAATTGGAAATTGGAGAGGCCATTCAGAACTTTCATTTGAATCTACAATGGATTTATTTTTTGTAGGTTGAAGCTATAGGGAAACTCGTGATTCTTTCTTCTTCAACTTGTTCCCATCTCTATCTCACATTTCTCTGTATATTTTGGCTCTTGGAGGAAGGGCGCACATGGTGAGATGCTGACCTCCTTGTGAGAGTCCATGATAAACCATTTATTTTTAATTTGATATATTTGATCTGTATTTGATGCTTAGAATATCCTCCGGTCTAAATACCAAGTGAAACTATGTAAAAATACCAAACAATGCATAAATGGTGTCATTTTCCCTATATCTTGTTATGAGAGCTTGAAGTTGCTATAATTCAATTTGTATAAATTCATATATGTGATTTTTATGATGTATGGAGATTCATAAATGTCCTGAATAAGTTTCATATACATTACATAAGCCTTTGGAACACAAATCTCGAATTTCATATCAAGTGGTGAAGTTTCCTATCATTTCCCCCTATGTGAAGACATGCCCAAAAACCTTTGATTTATGGGAGTTGCAGTAGAATTTAGAAACTGATTAATGATGCATTTGAGTGCCCATTTATTTCCTTTAACTAATCCATGTCTCTATTCTGAAATTTGTGAGGGTCTTACTGCATTTGTTAAGCCATTAGTGACGTCTACCCTTGGGGGTTTGAACCTCGAATTTACTAGTAAATTTCCCTATTTTCTCCTGAAGTTAAATGAATGTTGCAGAAGTATTTTGAGAATTTACAAGGATAAATAAGCTTCATTTTTATGTCTCAATACCCTTCAAACACTCTCATTCCCAATTCAAAATCCTCAGGAGTCTTTTGGAGCATTCTACCCTTGGGGGTTTCAACATCAATTTTCCTAGTAATTATGCCTTTCATTCTTTAATTGTAAATTCAAGTTGTTGAAGTATTTGGAAGTCCAAGAATATAATAGATGGTTTAATGTGTCCAAATAAACATCAATCCACTCCATACACCATTCGAAAATATTTGGGATCATTTGGGACAGTTTGGGGCTTTACTAGTCCAAGTTTCAAAAATTGACTAAATTGAGAAAAATTCCAAATCGGGGACATTACAATGGTATCAGAGCATGGTTCTTGCACCTATGCATTAGGTTCATCCATTGAAGAAGAAATTTCAGCCATGTATTACTATTATGATGACTCCTATGAGTTCAATTCCATGAATGAACTACAATGATTGAGAGCAACATGTAAAACCTTGCCCCAATAATATCAGGGATATCTTGATATGTATAAGGGAGGTACACAAAAGGCCATTCCTTTTGAAGACTTTTCTGATTGGGTGTTTGAAAATTGGACCAATATAGAATATGTGGATTTAGTGAAGAAATGTCTATGCCCTTCTTGCAAAATACCTTGGAGATAAATCATATGTCTGTGAGTGAAAAGAGTAGTGAAATATCTGAAGCTTTAGGGAATGCATGTGTTTCCTAATTGAAGAGATTTTTTGGGTTTTATTCAAAAACAGGTTCCAAATATATTGATCCTAAGGAAACCAAGGGGAAAAATGCATCAGCTTGCTTGAAGGAACGAAAGGAGGAGACCCATGAGCCACCTAGTTCTGAAATAGGTGAAGTAGAAGAAGCAATACATGATGATGATCGAAATTCACTCCCAAGTGACTCTGAAAAATATGAAGAGACATCACATGTGCATGATCCTACCCTTATGGAGCCTACAAATTATGACACTTTTGTATATTCTGATCATTTGGGTGAGTTGGTTCATTCTCCTACATCTTACACTTCCATATTTTGCAGCATTTATCCTAATGAAGTATGGGTGAAAAGTTTCTTTTTGATGGTGCCACATGAGGAGTATGAAACTCCTATATCTTCTTTATATGATGACAATATTAGAGAACCTTCTTATTTACATTTGCAGCAGCATCCTTTTTTACCTTATGATGATACATATCTTCATGGATGCACCTATAATGTTCACTTGAGTCACTTGAAGACTCATGATTTTCCTTGCTCCTTGCTTAGTTCAATTGATGTTGGAGGAACTTCATCCAAAACTTGGGGGAAGAGATATATGATTGGAGCAAATTCTTATTGGAGGCAACATCCTTTGTTATTTCTTGATGATACACATATTCAGGGATGCACAAATGGTACTTCTGTGAGCCCCTTGAAGGCTCATTGTTTTCTTTGTTCCCTACTTGGTTCAGATTTTAATGGAGATTATTCGTTCACTTCTTAGATGAAAGAACACATGACTGCATATTTTTCTGCATCTTACATCCTTTAGGAGCAGCATTATAGGACAATGGATCCTCATCTATTTCATTGGAGCAGATTTGATTGGTCACTTGAAGCTTGTATGCACTTGGAAAATGGTGGTATACTTACTTGGAGGTATAAGCACTTTCATGATTCTTTGATGAGGCGCATCCTTGATGTACATTTTTATTATGTTGTTATGTACTTTGATGATATATATTTGATACTCCTTATATTTTGAAGAATACATACAAGAAAATGGGATCCATGAATTCTCTTTCCTGATGGTATTGGTTGGAGAGCACTCCTAATTGTTGTAGTGCAATACAAGCAATGAGACCCAGGGACACAAGTAGTATGGGAGATTGAGCCCCACTCAATAAAGAGAATAGTGCAGCAGCAAGCATGGTGGTTCCTCTCTAAAATTTTCATAGAATCTTGAAGACTCAAAGTTGGGCAACTCAGTGGCCACTTCAAAGAATTATACAAAAAGTGGTTTCCAAAATATGAAAGAGGTAAAAGAGAAATTGTGCAAACTTTGTTTTGATGGATTTAATATGGTGATGTCACAGGGGATATCAATATGAAAAATAAAATCCACATCTCCTTGCTTTTGGAAACACACAATTGTAGTGCATGAGTGCCACTACTCAGAGTTTTAGAAGCAATGTTTTGGAAGCAAAGTTTTTGAAATAAAAAAGGTTCTTCAACATCCATGTTTGAAATTGCTTGAGGACAAGCAATATTGGGAAGGGAGGATTTGTGATGTCCCAAAAATTTGCATTAGGTCACAATGGCCTAAGCTCCTTTGCCATAGTCATGATAGTTTTTCAAATTGATGCTAAGGGTCAAATAATTGCTAAGCATGATGTCCAAGTTGGTAATAATGAAAAATTAGATCCAAATGGACAAGGTGGGTCACATCAAGAGAAAATTCTCAAGTATTGGTTTGTAATATTTCCCATCCAAATGAACTATCATGGAGGAAAATTACTAGTTCCCTAGGTTGGGGGTGGAAGCATTAAAAGTTGGAGTAAAGGAGCTACAAGACCCAAAATTACCTTAGAATTACAAATTCAAATTAAATGGGTCAATTAAATAATAAAACAAATAAAATAAGGTGGCATTGGATCATGAGGTCACATAAGAGGTTGTGGGACCCACATGTGGCAAGATTCCTCACTACACTTGGCATGATTCTCTCACCAATTCGAGTTCAAGATGAAGGGTAACATACTTGGGGGAGTTTAAGTGGTATTATTCATGGCATGAGTCATGTAAGGTCTAAGTGGAGTTGAAGAATAACTCCCATGGAAGAGGAATAGGCATCTTAGAAGAATTGTGACACTTGGAGCTAGATTCCCTAACTCATATGCCAACAATGTTGAAGATTCTATGACACCTATGACAAAGTTCAGACCTGATTGCTGACATATGAAATATATGACATGACAGGGCTAAAAATAGCCTCCAAGAGGGCGCACAAGGGAGTTATGGAAGCCAAGAATATTCCCCATTCGAATTGAGGGAAGATGGAGACTTGGAATTGATAGACAAGTGGCACACATTGAAATATCTTCCCAAATTGAGTTGGCATGAGGATTTTGGAAGGAATTCAACCAATGGAGGACTTGAGAAGTTTATAAAAGAGAAGAACAAAGAATTAAAGGACATTTTTGATCATTTTTTATTTGCATCTTTTCAATTTGGAGAGCTTCTAGCTTGTCTATTCTAGTGGAGTGTTCACTCTACTTGCCTTAGTACCAATTTCGAGGGTGAAAGATTCTCATCCTAATTAGAAATTGGAGAGTCCATTCAAACCTTTCATTTGGATCTACAATGGATTTATTTGTTGCAGGTTGAATCTACAGGCCAGCTCGTGATTCTTTTTTCTTCAACTTGCTCCCATTGCTATCTCATAGTTCTCTTCATATTTTGGCTCTTGGAGGAAGGGCGCACATGGTGAGATGTTGACCTCTTTGTGAGAGTCCAAGATACACCATTTATTTTTAATCTAATATATTTTCTCTGTATTTGATTCTTAGGAGATCCTCAGGTTGAAATACCAAGTGAAACTATGTAAAAATACCAAACAATGCATAAATGGTGTCATTTTCCCTATATCTTGTTATGAGAGCTTGAAGTTGCTATATTTCGATTTGCATCAATTCATATCTGTGATTTTTATGATGTATGGAGAGTAATTAATTTCCTAAATAAGTTTCATATAAATTACATAAGCCTTTGGAACACAAATCTCGAATTTCATAGCAAGTGGTGAAGTTTCCTATCATTTCCCCCTATGTGAAGACATGTCCAAAAACCTATGATTTATGGGAGTTACAGCAACATTTAGAAACTGATTAATGATGAATTTGGGTGCCCATTGAATTCATTTAACTAATACATATCTCTGTTATGAAATTTGCGAGGGTCATACTGCATTTGGGAAGCCATTAGTGACCTCTACCCTTGGGGGTTTGAACCTCGAATTTACTAGTAAATTTCCCTATTTTCTCCTGAAGTTAAATGAATGTTTCAGAAGTATTTTGAGAGTTAACAAGGATACATAAGCTTCATTATTATGTTTCAATACCCTTCAAACACTCTCAGTCCCAATTATAAATCCTTAGGAGTCTTTTGGAGCCTTCTACCCTTGGGGGTTTCAACATCTATTTTCCTAGTAATTATGCCTTGCATTCTCTAATTGTAAATGCAAGTTGCTGAAGTATTTGGAAAGTGTCCAAGAATATAACAGCTGCTTTAATGTGTTCAAATACATCTCAATCCACTCCATACACCATTCGAAAATATTTGGTATAATTTGGGACAGTTTGGGGCTTTACTAGTCCAAGTTTCGAAAATTGACTAAATTGGGAAAACTTCCAAATTGGGGACTTTATAATTGGTATCAGAGCATGGTCCTTGCACCTATGCATTAGGGTCATCCATTGAAGAATAATTTCAACCATGTATTACTGTTATGATGACTGGTATGAGTTCAATTCCATGAATGAACTACAAATATTGAGAGCAAGATGTAAAACCTTGCCCCAACAATATCAGGCATATCTTGATCCGTATAAGGGAGGTACACAAAAGGCCATTCCTTTTGAAGACTTTTCTGATTGGGTGTTTGAAAATAGGACCAATATAGAATATGTGGAGTTAGTGAATAAAGGTCTATGCCCTTCTTGCAAAATACCTTAGAGAGAAAATCATATGTGTGAGTGAAAAGAGCAATGAAATATCTGAAGCTTCAGGGAATGCATGTGTTTCCTAATTGAAGATAGTTTTTGGGTTTTATTCAAAAATAGGTTCCAAATATATTTATCCTAAGGAAACCAAGGGGAAAAATGCATCAGCTTGATTGAAGGAGTGAAAAGAGGAGACCCATGAGCCACCTAGTTCTAAAATAGGTGAAGTAGAAGAAGCAGTACATGAAGAGGATCGAAAGTCACTCCCAAGTGACTCTAAAAAATATGAAGAGACATCACATGTGCATGATACTAACCTTATGGAGCTTACAAATTATGACACTTTTGCATATTCTGATCATTTGGGTGAGTTGGTTCATTCTCCTACATCTTACACTTCCATATTTTGCAGCATTTATCCTAATGAAGTATGGGTGAAAAGTTTCTTTTTGATGGTGCCACATGAGGAGTATGAAACACCTATATCTCCTTTATATGATGAAATGATTAGAGCACCTTCTTATTTACATTTGCAACAACATTATAGGACATGGGATCCTCACCTACTTCATTGGAGTAGATTCGATTGGTCACTTGAAGCTTGTATGCACTTGGAAAATGGTGGTATACTTACTTGGAGGTATAAGCACTTTCATGATTCCTTGATGAGGCACCTCCTTGATGTACATTTTTATTATGTTGTTATGTACTTTGATGATATATCTTTGGTACTCATGATGTTTGGAAGAATACATACAAGAAAATGGGATCCATGAATTCTCTTTCTTGATGGTATGGGTTGGAGAGCACTCCTAATTGTTGGAGTGCAATACAAGTAATGGGACCCAGGGATAAATTTTAGTCTCATTGGTTTCAATTTTTTGGGGACACAAGTAGTATGGGAGATTGATCCCCACTCAATAAAGTGATTTTAATCAGAATAGTGCAGCTCAAGCATGGTGGTTCCTCTCTAAAATTTTCATAGAATCTTGAAGACTCAAAGCTGGCCAACTCAGTGGCCACTTCAAAGAATTATACAGAAAGGGGTTTCCAAAATATGAAAGAGGTAAAAGAGTAATTGTGAAAACTTTGTTTTGATGGATTTAATTAATATTTTGGTGTTTAGTGGTGATGTCACAAGGGATATCAATATGAAAATAAAACCCACATCTCCTTGCTTTTGAAAACACACAATTGTAGTGCATGAGTGCCACTACTCAGAGTTTTAGAAGCAAAGTTTTGGAAGCAAAATTTTGGAAAGAAAGCAGGTTCTTCAACATCCATGTTTGAAATTGCTTGAGTACAAGCAATATTGGGAAGGGAAGATTTGTCATGTCCCAAAAATTTGCATTAGATTACAATGCCCTTAGCCCCTTGGCCATAGTCATGATAGTTTGTCATATTGATGCTAAGGATCAAATAATTGCCAAACATGATGTCCAAGTTGGTAATAATGAAAAATTAGATCCAAATGTACAAGGTGGGTCACATCAAGAGAAAATTCCCAAGTATTGGTTTGTAATATTTCCCATCCAAATGAACTATCATGGAGGAGAATTACTAGTTCCCTAGGAAGCTTCAAAAGTTGGAGTAAAGGAGCTACAAGACCCAAAATGAACTTAGACTTACAAATTCAAATTAAATGGATCAATTAAATAATAATACAAAGAAAATAAGGTGGCATTGGATCATGAGGTCACATAAGAGGTTGTGGGACCCACATGTGGCAAGATTCCTTACTACACTTGGCATGATTCTCAAACCAATTCGAGTTCAAGATGAAGGGTAAAATACTTGGGGGATTTTAAGAGGTATTATTCATGGCATGTGTCATGTAATGTCGAATTGGAGTGGAAGAATAAATCCCATGGAAGAGGAAAAGGCATCTTAGAAGAATTGTGACACTTGAAGCTAGATTCCCTAACTCCTATGACAACAATGATGAAGCTTCTATGAAACCTATGACAAATTTCAGACCTGATTGCTGACATATGACATATATGAAATCATTGACATGTTAGGGATAAACATAGCCTCCAAGAGGGCGTACAAGGGAGTTATGGAAGCCAAGAAGCTTCCCCATTCGAATTGAGGTAGATGGAGACTAGGAATTGTTGGACAAGTGACACACATTGGAATCTCTTCCCAACTTGAGTTGGCATGAGGATTTTGGAAGGAATTTGACCCATGGAGGAATTGAGAAGTTTATAAAATAGAATAAAAAATAAGTAAAGGATCTTTTTGATCATTTTTTATTTGCATCTTTGCAATTTGGAGAGCTTCTAGCTTGTCGATGCTAGTGGAGTGTTTACTCTACTTACCTTAGTACCACTTTCGAGGGTGAAATATTCCCATCCTAATTGGAAATTGGAGAGGCCATTCAGACCTTTAATTTGGAGCTAAAATGGAGTTATTTGTTGCAGGTTTAAGCTATAAGTCAGCTCGTGATTCTTTCTTCTTCAACTTGTTCCCATCTCTATCTCACTTTTCTCTGCATATTGTGGCTCTTGGAGGAAGGGCGTACATGGTGAGATGATGAACTCTTTGTGAGAGTAAAATATACACCATTTATTTGTAATCTGATATATTTTATCCAAATTTTATGCTCATAATATCCTCAGGTCGAAATACCAATTGAAACTATGTAAACATACCAAACATTGCATAAATGGTGTCATTTTCCCTATATCTTGTTATGAGAGCTTGAAGTTGCTATATTTCGATTTGTATCAGTTCATATCTGTGATTTTTATGATTTATGAAGAGTATTTAACGTCACAACAAAGTTTTATATACATTAGATAAGCCTTTGGAACACAAATATCGAATTTCATAGCAAGTGGTGAAGTTTCCTATCATTTCCCCCTATGTGAAGACATGTCCAAAAACCTCTGTTTTATGGGAGTTGCAGCAACCTTTAGAAACTGATTAATGATGCATTTGGGTGACCATTGAATTCCTTTAACTAATACATGTCTCTTTTATGTAATTTGGGAGGGTCTTACTGCATTTTGGAATCCATTAGTGACCTCTACCCTTGGGGGTTTGAACCTCGAATTTACTAGTAAATTTCCCTATTTTCTCCTGAAGTTAAATGAATGTTGCAAAAGAATTTTGAGAGTTTCCAAGGATACATAAGCTTCATTTTTATGTCTCAATACCCTTCAAACACTCTCAGTCCCAATTCGAAATCCTTAGGAGTCTTTTGGAGCCTTCTACCCTTGGGGGTTTCAACATCAATTTTCCTAGTAATTATGCCTTGCATTCTCTAATTGTAAATGCAAGTTGCTGAAGTATTTGGAAAGTGTCCAAGAATATAATAGCTGATTTAAGGTGTCCAAATACATCTCAATCCACTCCATACACCATTCGAAAATATTTGGGATCATTTGGGACAGTTTGGGGCTTTACTAGTCCAAGTTTCGAAAATTGACTAAATTGGGAAAAATTCCAAATTGGGGACATTACATATCATTAGTGTAAATTTGCATTCTAAAATGGGCCTCATAAGAAAAATATCCATTGATAAGTTGGAATTCAAGAACGAATAGAATTTCAAGAGAAAGAGTCAACCATAATGTTTGACTTGGCATATTTGTCATAAAAAAACTACTTTTTTAATTTGAATATTCAAGTTATCTCCCTATGGTTTTACTCAAATTTTGAGAGGGGGCACTCGTTGGATGTGGAATTAAATTTGGCCTCCAACAAGTACCCACACTGCGTACTTTTGATAGACCCCACCCCACAAAAAATGGAAATACATAAAAAACGTGTTTCTCATTTTTCGCGGGGGGGGGGGGGGGGGGGGGGGTCCATCAAAAGTATGTAGTGTGGGTACTCGTTGCATGTGGAATTTAATTCCGCATCCAACAAGTAATATTGCTTGAAATTTTGAGTAAAACCATAGGGAGATTTGTTGAAAATACAAAGAAAAAAAAGTAGTTGTTTTCTCTCTTCCTCCAAAATTCATAAATATTATTTTATTATTTTCCTTAAGAGACCCATTCTAGACCCCAAATTTTCTCTAACGAGATCAAACTTGTAGTTATGGTTGTATCCTTTATCTTTAGGATGTTCACTTCATTCAAATCAAGTCCAATTTAGTTAGGGGTACAGAGAATGTGGGTGAATTAAAAACATTATACCTAATTCTTATAACTTCTATAAATAAAGGTATCTCTCAACTTTAGGTTTTGGAGACTCTCTTCTAAATATAAATTGGATAAATGATTAGTTTCACATGTAAGACATTTCACTAGTTTCTGTCACAAGTTAGGTGAAGATATAGCTAGGTAGTTTCATATGATTTCTTTCAGGCATGTCTCTATAGAATTAAATGTGACAGTAGATTCCCTTTCAAAGGATGGCTTTCTTATTCAACAAAATTAGATGTTATTGGTTGAATTACACGATATTCATATAATGATGGCTAGAGATGCCTTTGTAGAGGCTTTATATGTGTGTTTATCCCTATTGACTCATTTATGGATGATTATAAAAATTATTTTTTTGGATTGTTATGAAACATTATTGTAGATGTCAAGGCTTAAGGCCTACAAAATGTCTTGACTTTGGTCAAGAGTCTAAATAAATAGTATATGTTTCTAGTATGATATGGTGGAAGTCAAGTTTTTTTGAACTCTGCTGAAAGCACCTAAAGAATGTATTTTGAATTCTATATAGGATATAAAATCTGTTTTTTCCTTTAAAAGAAAAAAGAGAAACATGTCAAAAAACTTGAGATAATAAAATACAAATAAAATGAATGCGACTAAAATAAAAATAAAGTGGCATAATTATAAAAATAAAATGTAAATAGAATGAATATTTATAGTTAGAGGCAAATATATGATGAATACATAGTTCTAACTTTATAATAAGTTGGGTTGCATTTGACGTAAACCAACCTAGATCCATCTTAACATTGAATCTATAATGTCTCAAGAGGGATCAACTCTCTTCATGTGAAAACCTTTAAGATGGATCTATGCTAGTGGTTAAAGCATTTATGTGGTCTGTAATTCCTTCCATGCTCAACATGAAGTTGATAGGTGGTGTTTAAAAAATATATATTAACAACACAAATATATTTCAATATCCTATTTATTGAAGGAAAATTATATAATGAAAGATATTATAAAAATCAAATCTAATTTTACAAGAAGTTGCATGTGATTGTAACAAGTGTAAATATCCATGTTAACTCCAGATCTATCATGCATTTAGAAGGATCACTATTCATTGAAAAAATGTTTGCACCTAGAAAGAATTGGTCCGTCTCTACACATGATAAATTTGGAGTTAATATAGTGGTTTATGCAACCATTGGATATAGCATGACATAATAATATGAAATATTTCTTATAGAGTTAAATGTGCCCTATATATTTGTCGCATATGATAGCTAATATAGAGGTACCGGATGAATTTCTCAGAAAATGAGAACATAATATCAATTATTTAGCTAGTGCCATACATGATATCACATTATCAATACGATTAGAAAGAATATCCATGCATCACTTCCCACAATCCCAAGTTACAATGTTATTCTTATGTTTGAAAAAAAATTGGTTGGATTTTAGATGAGGGTTTATTTTTAATGATAATGGTGAATAGTATTGGTTTATTTTCTTGTAGTAAAAATGATAAGAAATTAATTAATGTGTTTGAACATTTTTATTTATATAATTAAACTAGTAGAACCATATAATTAAAGTGGTTATATATGTTGATCAACATCATTATTAAAAAGGGTGCAAAATGGCATCGATCAATGTATATCAACCACTTTAATTATGTGGTTGTGTTAATTCATGGTCAAAATTCATGGGGAGGATAAATATATATTTATATTAAAATATAAATATTAATATGGTTGACCATGGTTAATAATTATTGACTATGGTCAATCATTGTTAACCATTGTAGACCATGTTTGATGATGGTTGACTATGGTTGACCATGTTTGACCATGGTTCACTATGCTTGACAATAGTTGAATATATTTGACCATGGTAGAATATAGTTGAGTATGCTTGATTATGGTTTACTATGTTTTACTAGGGATGATCATGTTTGACTATGGTTAACTTAGTTGTCCACAGTTGACTATTTTTTACTATGGGTGACTTTAGTTGACTATGAGTGACTTTGGATAACCATGGTTGGAAATGTTTGATTGCGTGTGACCATGTTTGATTGTGATTCACATTGTTTGAATGTGGTTGACTATGGTTGACAATGCTCGACCATGGTTAGAGTAGGGGTTACCATGGTTGAATTTAATTAGCCATGGTTGACTTTGGATGGCGATGTTGGATTATGCTTAATGATATGGATGAATATGTTTGACCATGATTAACCTTAGTTGACTATTGTTTGAACATGGGTGACCAAGCTGTACTAAGGTTGACCATGATTAACAATAGTTTGACCATGGGTGGCCATGGTTGATAATGGTTCACTATGTTTGGATAAGGTTAACCATGTTTGGTCATGCTTGATTATTGTTAACCATGTTAGCTTGTGGTTATCCATGTTTGACCAAGGTTGAATATGGGTGACTAAGGTTGAATTTGGTGACCATGATTGGCTATTTTAACTATGATTGGCCATGTTTGACTATGGTTAACCATTATTTATCATGGATGGATTTGGCTAACCTTGTTTGACTATGGTTGAGCATGTTTAACCATGAAAAATTATGGTGGACCATGTATGACTATGGTGTACCATGTTAGACTTTGATCGACCATGTTTGACTATCATTAACTATGGTTGATCATGGTTGAATCAATTTTATAATGTTGATTATGGTTGATTTTAATCATGGTTATGTTGCATTGGACATTCAATAATGGTTACACATTGTAACACTCATCTTGGTGGAATTTTGTTAAATTTCTACATTCCTCAATGGTCTTATCCCATTATCCCATTCATCTTGCTTGACTTATATGGAATTTATGCATTCCTTAATGGTTAGAGTAGGGGTTACCATGGTTGAATTTACTTAACCATGATTGACTTTGGATGGCAATGTAGGATAATGATTAACCACATGGATGATTATGTTTGACCATGGTTTACTATGTTTGACCATGGTTAACCATAGTTGACTATGGTTTGACCATGGGTGTCTAAGTTGTACTATGGTTGACCATGATTAAGCACAATTTGACCATGGGTGTCCATGGTTGACAATAGTTGACAATGTTTGGATAAGGTTGACAAGTTAGCCTATGGTTGCCCATGTTTGACCAAGGTTGACTATGGGTGACCATGGTTAAATTTGGTGACCATGG
This sequence comes from Larix kaempferi, assembly GCA_027924585.1. Classification (NCBI taxonomy): domain Eukaryota; kingdom Viridiplantae; phylum Streptophyta; class Pinopsida; order Pinales; family Pinaceae; genus Larix; species Larix kaempferi. The sequence goes on from BSBM01000099.1 coordinate 14,738,833, forward strand.
TTGGCTATGTTTAACTATGTTTGACCATGGATGAATATGGTTGTCCTTGTTTAACTATGGTTGAACATGTTTGGAAATGAGAAAATATGGTTGACCATGTATGACTATGGTTGGACATGTTTGACTATGGATGAACATGGTTGATTATGGTTGACAATTTTTTACTACACCTGACCATGTCTAAGAATGGTTAACTGTGTTTGACTATGGTTGAACATGTTTTACTATTGTTGGTCATGGTTTACTTTGGAAGAACATGGTTAATTATGGTTGAATACGATTTGACCATGTTGATTATGGTTGACTTTGATAATTCTTATGTTGCATTATGACATTTAATAATGGTTATGTTACATTGCAAATTTAATTTAGGGTTTATCCCAATGTGACATTCATCAATGATTATGTTGTCGTGCAACAATCCTTAAGCATTATGTTGGATTGCGACATTCCTTAATGGTTATGTCACATTGTGACACTGTGGTTAGTAGAATTTTATTGAATTTGTACATTCCCTAAAGGTTCTATCCCACTATCACATTCATCTTGCTTGCATCATGTGGAATTTTAAAATTCCCCAATGGTTATGTGATATTGTGACGTTCTTGAAGGGTTACATTGGATTGGGACATTCATAAAGGGTTATGTCACATTATCATTTTCCTTTAGGACTATGTTGGATTGAGACATTCCTTAATGGCTTAGTTGCATTGTGATGTTCCTCCAAGGTTATTTTGGATTGCAACATTGATGGATGGATTTATGTCACATTGCGATATTTATTAATGGTTATGTTGCATTATAAGGTGGTTATGTTGCATTGTGCATTGACATCATAGTGTGACGTTCATAAAGAGTTATGTTGCTTTGCAACATTTCCTAAGGGTTGCACGTTGTATTGTAACATTCCTCAATGGTTATTATGCATTGTGATGTTCATATTGGTTGACTTATGTGGAATTTCTATGTTTCTTAATGGTGATGTCCCATTATGACATTCTCTTGGTTGTCCTATGTCACACTATGACATTCATCTTGGTTCCTTAATGATTATGTTGCTTCCTTTCAATCTGCCCAAGTTCTAAAATACAGGAACAAAGCCTCCCAATTCTTACTGAAATACAAGAACAAAGCCTCCCAATTCTTAAAATTCCTGTACTCACATTGCTTCAATCCCCTCCTTAGTCCTTATAAATAACACATCTATCGAAGTCACAATGACATTTAACCATGATGTTGATAGAATTTACCCAAGTTTTGGGATCTTTCTTCTCTCCAAACTTAGCTCACAACTAATTCAAACTATGTTAAAATTATATTGAGAAACTTTTGCCAAAATAAAATGTTCATTTTTCTTTCATTAAGTATTTGAACAACCCCACCTTTCATTAAGTATTTGAACAACCCCACCTTTCATATTAATGGTTGGAAACATAAAATATAGAAAAGCATACCATGATAAAAGGAGTGGCCACTATGATGGCTTTAAAGATCTTGCAAAGCAAAAATCTCAAGACTTCACCCCCGCGACCACCTCACCTTCCCATGACTAATTGTAATCAAAAGACAGAACAAAAACCATAAAACATCCATTCTTACCTTTGCTCCCACATTTAATCCTCCATTCTTGACTGACTCAACAAATTTCATCCCGATTCCCAAGTGTATATATTTTTTAAATGTGACTACGGTAGGTGGGATATTTTATGTTTTTTCTTTTTAAGTTTTTTCATACGTATATATCAAAATGCGAAATGACCATAAACATTATATTTAAAATTACTTAATATTTTTATATTACATGAGTTTTTTTAAAAATATAAACTTATGAACATTTTTGTTGTTGTTTTAATACAATTATGAGATAGAAAGTAATTTGATATGTAAATACAACATTAATGTATGTATGGGAATTTACTACTTCCCTGTATAATAATTACTAGTTTTTATAATTTTATAATTTATGATTATTATAATTTTTTTATTTTATTTTTTTATTTCAAATTTATCAAAAGGCTCAAATCTCAAGACATAAACTCTTTTTGGAAAAATGTTTATATTTTGTCTTAATCTCCATTATTATTAAGTCTAGACAAATGTCATACATATCAAATACAAGTCATGTAACATAAAAATATGATGTTGAAAATTTTTTTTTTAAAAATATAAATCACATTTATTTATTTTTATATATAAAATTAAAAATAAATTAATAATAAAATTTATACACTAACTTAAGTTTATTTTAATTTTAAAATTTGAAGTCCGAATTAGAAATTAAAAATGAATTTACTAAAACCTTACACACTAAACCATGTTTCAATAAACTATTTTTAATACAATAGAAAACCAATAGAATTGGATGGGAGGAAATTTTAAAGATCATTTAATAAAATAATCTTAAAATATAATATTTATTAGTAAAATTGCTCACACGTGTAGATTAAATGTTGATTGGATGTATTATTAAGGCACTGATTGTGAAAGGTCATTAGTCTGACAATTTTTACTAGTTCATTTGGTTAAAGTGTGGGTTTTCTCAATAAAACTATCCATAGGATTTTTTTATGAATTAGCGTGGGTCTAATGATTAAGAACATGTGTTATCTCCATGAAGATCACAGGTTCAAAACCGGCAAGGGTAGGGTTGCTCATTGATCCCTTGTGACAAGGCATCTAGCTAAAATAAAATAGAATTTTTTTTTAAACCTAAAGCATATAAAATCTTGATATTCATATTAAAATCAAAGAATGACTAAAGAATCAAATCCTAGTGACTATATAAACATTGTTCCATCCAACCAACTGCAATGTCTCCCACTCTAAGAAGAAGACTCTGAACATTTAGCCTGTCCTACAAATTTATACACTGTTATTCAAAATCTGAATTTTTTTTATTATCAGATTCGTGGCATAAAATACTGTCGGAAACTGGATAATTTGTCAACCCAGATCTGGGAGATTTCTCTAAAGGGCATATCGTCAGAACTTCCAAACCCACTGAGTACTATTCTAGTTGACTCGATCATTTAACCATGCCTTCTTTTATATCGCCATCACTTTCAATCTTCCAAAATTTGGGTTGACTCTTTGAAGATGAGGACCGATCTTTATGTGCCCTGTGGAAAGAAATTTGTACGAAGATATGTTAACGGAGACAAGTATCGCCATCTAGACACTGTTATAGTTGACTTAATCTCTCATGAATTCCATTGACTCTTCCAGTGCCATCACTTCCAAACCCACAACAGTTCAGTGGACTCAATCTTCTCAAATTTACATTGACTCTTTTAGGTGCATTTTAAATTGAATTTACAAGTGTCTCTCTTTATTTTGCCACAGGCCATCGCTTCCAAGCCCACTAGGTACTCTCCATCTTCTCAGATTAACAGACTCTTCCCTCTAATCATAAATCTAGAAGTGCTTTTCCTGTATCTATTCTGATTTTTTGGTACTTTGAACGACCTTTAATTACTAGTTTGGCACTTTGAACGATCTTTAGTAATCAAGGCTTCATATTCATGGCAGCCTTGAAGTTTTCCTCGTATTCTCATCATCTCATGTAATAATTATTGTCCCAGAAACTTCTCGAGCTTCAGATTTTTACTTGTTGAGTCACTGATTCCGATTATCAATATAGCTCATGAATATGCAATGCATTGGTGTTCTTTCGATATAAAATAAGCAGCTCATTCTAAATGGTTTAAAGATTTTCTAAGAGATAAATTGCTCTTTAATACATTTTTAGTACATACATTTTTAGTACACCTGAGCTTATCTAGATTGCTGATTCCCTCTGTCCAACGGACATAGAGCAAGGTCAACCTTTCCCCACTACTGTCTAGTACAATGTCTGTAGCTTGTAGCTTTCTCCAATGCAGCTTATTTATGAGTGTTTTTCTCCTGCAATTACTACAAAGTCTGTAGTTTTTCCCAAACCTCCTTTGCAGTCTTGGGCGCTGCAACATTCAGCATTAATACATAGTCAGAGAGACTCAACCAGAGAAACCCTAGCCTTAGCGTCCAATTGTTTTAGTATTTTCCCACCAGGGCATCCTCCATTTTCAACTTCCACGTAAAGGGTTCGAGGGACGATGGCGAGTATGTGCAGGAAGGCGCACGTTGTGGTCGTCCCTTTCCCTACACAAGGCCACATTAACCCAATGATGGAATTGGCCACGAAACTGGCAGAGCATGGATTTTTCGTTACCTTCGTCAACACAGATCACAATCACCATCGCATACGCCAAGCCATGACGAAGGCGAAATCACATTCAATTCAAGAAAAAGAAATGGCCGGCCATATTCAGCTTGTATCCATTCCTGATGGATTGGCGCCCGAGGACAGTCGCACTGAAATTCCCAAGTTGTTTAGAGCAATAGAAGACACAATGGGTCCATCACTTAAGGAACTTATTCGACTGATGAACGAGAAAGAAGAGCACAAGGTCACTGGTTTAATAATAGATGTCACCTTATGCTTCATGCTCGATGCTCTCAGTCTCTGCGATGATGTTGCAATAGCTGCTCTGTGGCCGGCGCTTATTGCTACGTATGGTATCTGCTACAACACTTCAACTCTCGTCTCCTCGGGGATCCTTCCTTCCAATGGTAAGCCAGCAATTTATTAGAAGCCACTGAAGAGAATTTATGTTGTAACATGAATTGTTGTTTGTTGTTGCAGGAATTCCAAAGGAACACAAGATTGTCAAATATCTCCAATTCCTGCCACCAATCAATTCTGATTATCTTCCATGGTTATTTGGAGAAGAAGCCGATCGAGAGTATCTATTTCAGGTGGGGCTTCGCAACATGGAGAGAATAAAGCAGATAAAATGGGTTCTCTTCAACTCTTGTTATTATTTAGAAGCTCCCATTATCAACGCTTTCCCCATCGAAGCTGGCCTCTGTCCAATAGGGCCTTTTATTCCGTCTCACTTCCTCGATAGAGTTAATTCAGATTTAAATAAAACTGAATTAATGAGGGCTGCTAGCTTCTGGGCAGAGGATTTGGAATGTTTGGATTGGCTAGACAAGCAATCTCCCCAGTCTGTGATCTATGTCTCGTTCGGCAGCCAGGCCGTGATGAATGAGAGGCAAATGGAGGAGCTTGCTCTGGGGCTGGAGGCGACTCAGAGGCCTTTTCTCTGGGTTCTTCGCTGCGATGTATTGAATAGGAGGAGCGCTGTGCTTCCCTCAGGGTATCCTGAGCGCATTGGAGATCGTGGGTGCATTGTATCTTGGGCTCCGCAATTGTCCGTGCTATCACATCCTTCAATATCCTGTTTTATAACACACTGTGGATGGAATTCCACGATGGAAAGCATCGCCATGGGAGTCCCGATGATCTGCTGGCCTTGCTCTGGCGATCAGTTTATCAACCGAGTTTACATAGTGGAAATATGGAAAGTGGGATTATCGTTTACCGCCAGACGAGATGAGATGGTGGAAGCGAGAGAGATCCTGAAAGCTGTAGAGAGACTCGCGTCGATAGACGAAGGATTGGAGATTAGAAAACGGGTAGCGAGGTTGGCGGAACAAGCGAGAGCGGCACTGAAGGAAGGAGGATCGTCTTTCATCAATTTCCATGCGCTCTGCAATGCCTTCTCTTCAAGACGAGGGGAAGATTCAGGCGGAACCCCATTCAACATTTGATTCAATCGACTACCGCCCATCACAATGGGCATGGCCACCACTTTCCACTGTTGTACGTCGGTCTGTCTACCTCTACATGCAATGGCAATGGCATAATAAGGAAATAAAATAAATTAGCAGTCACAAAAGTGGCCAGTGAACATTTACTTAGTTATGTAGAGATATGTCTAGTGTTAAGCAAAAACTAAAATATATAATTTTATATTAAAATAATTTAGTTTATTTTTTATTTAGTATTATAACATATCGTTATAGTTATTAATTTATGGTATACTATAAATATTAAAGTAATTAATATAAACATAAAACAAATACTATTTAATAAGTATATGTTTTTCTTTAACTATCCCTTAAATGAAGTTTATTTAAATCTTAATTAAGATGGATTTAAGCATAACAAAATGAATCCGGCTTGTATACTTGTTACACTCGATTAATCTTGTTGATATGCTCAAAAAAAATCAAAATCTCATATAATATCTAAACACCCATAAACATAATGCACTTGCTTACATGTTACAACATCACACATGCTTTTAATTCCTTTTTATAACTTTTTCTTTCAACTTTATATAATGTCGACTTTCAACTTTATATAATGTTGTAGGTTTGAGATCAACTTTGAATAAATATTAATATTTAGGTTAAATTAACTCTAATGCTTTATATGTAAATTGAAAAGAGTTAAGTTATCGATGAAATTTAATGTTTTAAATATTATAATTAAACTTCTAAATTGAAAAGAACTTAAGTTATTAGTAAAAGTTAATGTCTTGAATATTGCAATTAGACTTATTAATGTTTTATAATAAAGTTTGGGTATACCAAAAAACTCTTTAAAGTGTAGAAAATGTTAAACTTAATTCAAAGTGGCACGACAAGGCATCACTGTGCCCATAATGTTTGGATTGAATAAAGGAAATCAACCTTGTAAAACAAGGAGGGCTAGTCTTAAATGTCAAAAGGAATCACTAAAAGATTCCACAGTATCACAATAATTACAATGAAAGGACTCGATGTAATTGGCAATGGAAAAAAGATTGTTACTGCTAGAAGGAAAAGAAGCAAAGCAATTGTTGGACCAATATTATTTTCCAATTTCTTATTTTTAATAAAAATCAATTGTTCACACTCAAAACATTTTTTTGGGAGTGGGATGAAAGAAAATACTTTAAAGAAAAATGAACATAAATGTAATATGCAAAAAAATCCTTTACTAGGTATTACACACAATTATTTATGTCTTCAACCTCTTTCTCACCAATTATCCTATAATCAATGGTCATTTAAATAACCAACTAACATTATCCATCAAGGTTATTTTAATTAAAAACAACTAAATATCTTAAACACATATTTTATTTTCTACTCACATGAAAATGAAAATCATATCTAATAGAATATTAATATCTATTTTTTACAAACAAATATCAAAGCATGATTCAGCTCATTAATTTACATCACATATCACATAGTATTATTGCATGACATCTTAAGTCAAACCAATAACATCCCATCCAAACACAAGTAATTCTCAACTTTTGAGATAACATGCATCTTGATTTTATAAATGAACATATAATAATAAAAATACCAAAAGCCGATCTCACTCTTCCATCACAATGGTGTGCATTTAAATTCTAGTTTCATTATCTGTTGCTTCTAAAAGCTATTTCCATGACACGTTTTTAAGTGTATTAGTGGCTTCTCTTTTGGAGTCTTCATTTTGATTGAACACTTTTCTATTTAACCTGGACATCATGTGATTGCTTGGCCATTCTATTTCACAATCATCCACCCATTTGTCTTCTCATTAATAAGAGGTATTAATGAGGTATTGTCTTTATTGCTATTAGTTCATTCCAAGCTATCTTAGGCATCTACATCATTTTCATGTCCATGTGACTCTTTTATATTATCTAGTAGGTAAATTCTTATTTGTACATTTTCATTATAATTTTTTTAACTTGAGTTCCTCTTAATCTTGTCAATTTTCATCTTCTTAGAGTGAACTAGTTCAAGTGGTTGAGTGTTTGGAAACTCATTCGATATTTTTTTTTAATCAACACCACTGGATTCAAACTAAGTAATATCCAATAAATATGAAGAAAAGCTAAGAATTTTCCCCACTAATTTTTCCTTGTGTATATGTATATCTGTATGTAAATTGTGCGCGCGTGTGTGTGTGTGTGTAACAACGTTATTGCACCTCAAAAGGATCATTTTCATGCCTCTATCCACTCCCTATCCATAATTTTTCCATGTGAACCTACGGCATACACTTTGTCATACCTTATTAGATCTAAAATGTCCCACCCTTTCATTATCTCTTGTTGTGCTAACCTTGTTTTTTGGTACATCTTTAATCACCATAGACCAATGTTATCTTGTATTCATGCATTCCTAAAGTTTGTCTCTTACCTTTCACTCAAATGACACAAATTTACACGTATATTCACAAATGACAACTAAGGCTTTAGAAATACAGACAATGGTTGTGGGATTTCATATGCAAAGTATGTTCCTAAGGGTTCCTTCATATTGAGGAAGATGTCATTGTATCAATAATCCATTCAAATTAGACTTATAAACTTGCATCGGCATTCATGTGGTATTTAAAATGTATTACTTGAAGTGTATGAGCAAAATATATAGTTGTTGAAGTCAGATATTGAAATAAAATATCATTTTTTAGTAAAAAAATGAAAACCATTAAGAAACCTTGAAACTTTACCAAATTAGGTTAAAAAGATAATTGCCCCAAGCCAAAATGTGCTACACCTTGAAGTAAACATAAATGAAGTTTCCCAAATAATAGGATAGTTATTAGAACTAAGAACCCATAAGTGGGACGATTTGATGGTTGAAGGAGCTAGAGATGAATTTTATGTGTAGGATTTATGAGTTATACTATTAAGAATTTAATGATGAGTCCATGTGTAGGAATAATATTTTAATTAATATATCATAGATGTAAAGTTATAAAAACTCATGAATGTAGGATGTATGTTGTAATGGTAAACTTTGATACATTTGAAAAATAGTTTGGTATTAATATAATATCTAAATGCATTTATATCCAATAATATAGTTAGAGAAATGTAACCTTAGTCTTACTATTCCAAGGAATAAATTTAGATCGTACTTAAACATTATCAAGTATCCCATGGAGTGATATGCCTATATAACTTTTAACAAACCATTATGTATATAAATTTCAAAATAAGGACACTCATATTCTCTCTTTGTCTCATCATCTACTCAAATTTTGTATCCTAATAATTTAGGATATGAACAAGTGACTCATCCTATATATATTGTAGATTACTCATGGAGGTAGCTATTTGTGATGTTGAGTTCAACTTTTTTTCAAAAATAAAAGTTAACGAATGCCTTTTTCAGAATTTAAAAAAAAGTGATTAATCACCACCAACATGATCAATCAAACTAAGAACATTTTTTTGTTTCTTGCATTAAAGTAATTCTAATTCAACATATATAGATCACCTTATATCACATTAATTATTACCATATATATATATAATTTCATATAATATAGATTCAAAAATAATTTAAATCCAATTATATACATCACCCATACAACATTAATTACTTTTTCTCAATCCAATACATCACCCATACACAACATTTTAATATTACGGTTAGCCCATTATCCTTTACACATATCACATGATAATGCTATCATATTAATCAATACGAGTAGAAAGAATGACAATACACTTAGAAAGAATATCCATTTAACATTAAGCAATTTATGAAACCATAGAAGATTATATATGTTTGTTTGATTTGATATGAATATCAATAGTAGTTTTTTTTCTCTGAGATATATGTTTGTTTGACATTGTAGGTGAGCTTATACCACAGTCCAAGTTGTTTACGTAAATCAAAAGATGAGGGTTGCACGGTACTTATTTTTCTTTCACATCCTCGCAACCATCCCCTTTCGTTACTCTCAAATAAAATGTGTAGGTTTTGGCTCGTACTATTTGGTATCGTGTTATCTTTTTTATATATAAATACTCTTTTTTGTGTAGGTCTAAATAAATATTCTAAGTTTTTAATATTTTTTAAATATATTTTTTGTTTTATTTTATTCTTATTGATTGAAAATTTTTAAAAATATTTAAAAACATAAATATTAGTTATAGAAATTGCATAATTTAGGTGTTATAATGGTATTAGAGGATGTTTAATTTATTTATAAATTCAAAAATACAATTTAAATACATAAAAAATAAATTCTACCGAAAAGTATTTACCTTATTACGACCAAAACCAAATCTTTTTATCTTATTAATAAGAATTTATCCTAATAGATATCTATTAAAATAGGGTTTTGAAATTTAAAATTAATAAATTATATTTTTTGGATATATTATTATGAAGATTTTAATATTAAATGTCAATCAATTAAATCCAATTAGTATTAAAAAGCTTCCACCACTTGAACACATTAAATGATTTTTAAATTCATCCTAAAGATTGTCATACCTAACTCACTCCCTTCTTCGTGAACTCTTAAACCTTATCTTCATTAATCCGAAAATCAAACTATCCTTTCCACTCACCACCTCACATTATTTTTTTATTATTATTTATAACTATCTTGTCATGCATTCTATTTCCTATTCTATTATTAAGAGTTTTTCAATGGTGTATTCTATGTTTATGTTTAATATTTATGAAAGTTATGACATCCAAAAACTACATATTTGGAAGATAATGCATATGATTACCTTGACCATAATATAAGTTAATATTGGAGGGAATGTGTACAAGAAATGTTTACATTATTTATGATACTTTTAAGATAACAAATTAAATTAATATTTAGTTTTAAATAACGTGGTATATTTTAATAATTAGTATATGTTAAAAAATAGATTGAAATTTAGATTAAAGTACAACTTATTTCTTTGTGAAGGAATTTTTAGAAACACTTGGTGAGAAAATTACATTTATTTGGGTAAATAATTTTTACAAATATTTTACATAGATATTTTAAAAGCTTGTGGGTAAATTTGATCAAAATGATTAAAAATAAGTACACTTATTAAATGCATTATTGTGATTTTCATAATTTTACTTGAAATATTAAAAAAAAAACAATTTTCATTACAAAAACCTATGTGAATATATAGAAAAACATAAAATAAACAAATAAAGATGAACACATATATAAAATAAACATTAATTTAAAACTTAAAACTACTAACTATGCCTACACAAAAAGTTGTTGAGTGAGGTTGTTAACCTTATTTGTTTTCTAGAAAAGCTATTGCCGAAACATTTTCCTTACAATAATTGTTTTATGGGTTTTCTTGTAAATATTTTTTAAGGGTGTTTTTGTTTTCTTTCTAAGTGTGTATATTAAGGGAGTGGAGGCAAAGTTCAAGATTTGGAAAATATTTATAAAAGTTATTGCCGAAACATTTTCCTTATAATAATTTTTTTATGGGTTTTCTTGCAAATATATTTTAAGGGTGTCTTTGTTTTCTTTCCAAGTGTGTGTATTAAGGGAGTGGAGACAGAGTTCAAGATTTGGAAAATATTTACAATCCTTTTCGAATTCAAGTGAAGGTGAATATCATTTTAAGAAGTTTACTTTCAAATGAAAATGGAAACACGCTTAAAGTGAGAAAAATATCCCATTTATAAGGAAGGAGGACAAGAGAGGCCACTAGGAAGAAAAATGTTCTCACCCATTACATAGGGGTTCCCTAAGAAGTGGTGTGATTTGCTTCACAAAAAATAATGACCATCATATAAATAAACCCACCCATTTAAAGAGAAAATCCACCTTCCCCATTACAATAAACTAAAAATATAAGAGTTATGCCCATTAAACTTGACCAAAATGAAGAAGAAGGAAGATGATGGTTATCAATAAAATCCATGGTCATTTGGTTCTAAGGAAAATAAGAAAAATGTAAGACATAAATAGGGAAAAGTTAAAGGGTGAAATTTCCCCATGGGTTAATTTTGCATGTTTTGTTTTGTTTTTTCTTAAAAAAGGTCCATCAATTTCCATTTTTTGTTAATCTAATTCACTCAAATTCCACAAGATAAATTGTTTTACTCCAAAAATAAAAAAATGTTTCAAAACAATATAAAATTCTTAGAAATTTGAATATCTTTATAAAATATTGCCAAACATTTTATAGTTTGATATTTTGAGAATTAGCAAAATTAATCAAAGTCATGACACTTTAAGATAAGTATAGATCCATAAATTTTTCTGAAAAAAAGGCTCTTCAAACAATGAAAACTAAATTCAATAAAAAAAAGTTTTATATCAAAAATAAAAAAGTCATTGGAGAAAATTATTTCCATGGATTGAAAATCCTTCCTCCACAAAAAAGCATACCATTTTCTAAGAGAAAACAAAGCCTTGCCCTTCTTTAAAAGAAAAATACTAAATATAAATCAAAGAAAACATACAAAATAACAACATAATTTATCTTTATATATATGACATATCTATTTGAAATATAAATACACTTTTTTAATACAATGACATTAAATATCCTCTCAATCCTCTCACCATTAAATAATGCTTTCACACTTCAAATAATCTTGCCATTCCAACCATATTCAAACATGTTTTTTCTCGATTATAATATTTATAAGATGAAAACCAATCTATATAAAAATTAATGAGATAGAAACCCCATAATTTTTAGCCAAAGCTCATCACATGTAAACAAGTATAAGCTATCTAAAGATTAATGTGGAAAGAAGCCCCATAGTTTTTAACCAAATCTCATCACATGTCAACACATGTCAACGAGTGTAAATAGATAATATGCATATCACTAGTTAATTACAACTCTATTTGATATAAACATAATTTTTATGTTACAACTCTGTTGTTGATAATCTATTTTGTTTCGTAGTGAAGCTATTTACAGTTCTGTTTTGATATAATTTATATTGTTTAATATCGAAGCTATTACAGTTCTATTTGACATAATATAATGTTTTATATAAAAATCCCTTGCAGCTCTATTTATTTGTTCAACAGTATATGAAAGTAGATGACAAGAAGCCATTATGGTCATGTTTTGATTTGCTTAATAGCTATACTACTTTAGGTATAAAGCTATTGAGTTGACCGAACCAGTATAAAACTTTTTACTACTGACTAGTTACAATAAATTTTACCCAAAATAAAAATTACACAATGCTAAGAATTAAAGTATTAAAGTGAACTCTAATTCGTGTTATTTCAATTTTTTTTCTTGTAAAAGAAATTTTAGAAAACAAAACGATTATTCAATCCTATGATCTTAAAGTTAACGACAATATAAGCATTAACTTTGATAAAATAAATATTTTTCCCTTAAAATAATTTTCCAATACTACAGTTTAGATTAAACCCTAACCCTAGCACACATATTAAATCTGTAAAGAAATAATTTTCCAATACTACAGTTTAGATTAAACCCTAACCCTAGCACACATATTAAATCTGTAAAGAAATAAAGATTTATTCCTTGAATACTATTCAGATTTTATTTTCCAAATATTTACACCATGGAAAATAAACAAAAAAATAATCATTATGGAAAAATGAATACAGAAAATTTAAACAAGAACAAGGTTAGAGAATATATCTGGGAAAATACAATTGTTACACTTGTTCCTCCTAACCTTATGAATAGGAAAACCAACCACTTGTCCCACTCCACCCTCGATCCAACTAATTCCCAATAAGATAATTAACACGGCACTCTTAGTTTGTCATTGTATATTTGAACTTACCATAGCGAGCTTGCTTCAATTAAAACGTGATTTATTAGATTCTTGGGATAGGGTTTTAGTAATGGAACGCTCAATCCATGAGTTTCATACTAGCATTTGTTTCCCACTCTTAACTTGTTTTTGGATTCTTAATATTTAGTAATGAGTTCTTTAATTAGATTTCATTTTTTCATTTGTAGGTGATGGGTGTGCTCAGGAAGGCCACATATCCTAAGGTTGTTATCTGTGATCTCTTTTCTTTATCTTCTTATAGTATAATTTGTGTAAATGCCATCACATGTCATCGATGTCTTCTTCTATATAATATTTATAGACTTGGTATTCATTCAGTCAGTTTCCATGCTTCTCCTTATTATATGTTCTCCGTCCTTTGATTAATATAACCATGAGGATCGTTAGGGTTTCTACTATGTAGGTTGTATTATGTGCACCTTTACTGGTGATTCCAGATTTTATAAGATTTGTTTAGACGAACTTAATTTTTATTTCTTAATGTATACCAGGTTAAATACAATGGTCAATTACTCAAATTATTTATTCCTTATTTGCATTTGGTCTACTTATTATGAGGAAAATAAATCTCCATTTCCTGTGTCGAATTTTATTTTGTAATTTATTGGAAAATCATGATGAGATCTTGTTTTAACTCAAAGTTTGTATATTATTTATTTTATTGTGCATTTATCTACATGTATAATAATCCCATTTAGGCTTCTAGATGATTCAAATGGATTATCTATCTCCAGGAAGAAGTAAATGATATTTTAGGTTTAATATCATATTTGTTTATAAGTTCTTAGCCCTCCTTTCGAAATTATCATTTAACATATTTAAAATTATTTCAATATTTCAATTTATTATCTTAAGGAAGGGACTTGAAGCTTAGCTTCTATATCCCTTGTTAAATTTTTATTTTGTTATTGTGTCACAACCTCCAACTTTCCTTTATTACTCCTTCCACCAGTGCATGTCTCCATTGACCAAATTATCTCTTGAATATGTGACACAATTTGATATAAAATCAACAACTCATATTAATTAGCTTACTAGTGTATTATATGTTTTCAAGCGATGAATTACAATCTCTCCTTCATCCATTTTATGAGAATACAATCTCCCATTGCAACCCACTGGTATTTTCCCACTTATGGCATGTGTTTCATCCAATGTCATTGCAAAAATATGGAAGGGTAGACATACAAAATATGCATGATTTATCTATTCATGAAAAATGTCTTTTTTTTTATAGTAATGGCTAAGAAGCATTGTATTAAAAAAAGAGGTTCTTACAAAATGTTTGGGAAGACTGTACCCAACAAAAGGAGGGCTGAAGTCACCTCATAACCTGTCTTTCAAGTTCATACATAAATGAGAAAATAGTAAACAGAAGAAATAAACAGACAGTTTTAAATGCCGATATCATAAAAGGAAAGACTTCATAGTTGAGATCACTTGGTATTCATTTGACGAGCCTTGAGCTTGCTTCATCTCCTACATTCTCATTTTCCATGCCTAGAAGCGCTGCTGGACTGTTGCTCTTGCTGGTCCTGACGCAGTCAACCTTAGCTTCCACAATCCTCAAATAGCTGTGCACAGACTCCACTTTGCCCACTAGTCCTTCATAATAACCCTTCATCTTGGTGCAATTGTTCTTAACGTAAGAATTTTAAATATGTACAAAGGTGGCGAGATGAGAGATTGACTTCTTCATATCCCCAAATTCCCCACGCAGCCAATTTACTTGAGATTCTATGTCATGTAGATGGGAGAGCACTCTAGGAGAGGGACTATCATACCCTAGGGGAGAGTCCAGGTTCACCACTCCCCCAATTTCCCCATTCTGATTCCAGAGCCTGCCATTGTTCAAATACCCTAGGCTGCCGTGAACTTGTTGCAGAGCACCACCCTGAATGTGACAGGTACCAGCATCCACAGGACGCCAATTCTTGCTATGATCCTACTCAGAGCCAAACTGGACACCAGTTGCGATGGGCTTGAGTTTCTGTCCCTGTCCTCCATCCAACGAATGCCAATTTCTTCCAGCATCCCCATTTCTAGGGCGCCCACGCCTAACATGCTTGGTCAGCTTGTTAATCATCCCCTGAGCATCATTTCCTGCGTTTTCGTGCCCCTGCACCACCTCCAGGGAAAAGAGATATCGTTTCAATCCAGCCTCCGCCGAGTTAAGTTGAATGCAGGTCTTGCAATAGCTGCATTGCAGAGCCGGAAGGAAAAAAATTCCATTGTTTCCACAAGCCCATATTGCAACATGAAGACACAGAGTGACAAGGATGGCAAAACAGAGAGAGGTGAATGAGGGCAGGTTCGTCACCCTGGTCGTTGAAATAGGATTCGATACCCCTGGCACCTACCTGCATTGAATTCTCGCATGTGAGACAGGTGTATTCAGATTGAGGATGCCATTGAGAATGTCTTGGGGATTTGTGAGTAGATCCGGTGAAGATCAAGCTGCAAAGGAAGGAGTTTTCATCCATCATGGTGGCCCAATGAGGTGAAGGGCATGATTTAAGAACGTTGGAGGGTTCGAGAAGACCCATAGGTCTATGGGACCCATTCATTTGCTGGATTTTGACCATTTTTAACCACTATACCACAATTTAACCCCACTCTAATATTTGCCATGGAGTCCGCTTGTTGGTTGTTTCTTCTGAGAACGTGGTAGAGGTAGATGGATCTTATTTCTCTGATCTTGTAGAAGAAGTGGAGATGATACTTGGAGGAGGGCTTGCGAGAGTTATTTACTAAGGCCCTTGCTTCTTTGATTACCAAGAGAGAGTCGCCAATAGCTATCAGATCCTGAATGTTATTTTCCTTATCTATTTCAATTCCTTTTATGAGAGAAAGCCACTCCGCATCGTTATTGGTCTGCCTTCCAATCCCCCATGCGTAGTCTGTCAGCTTGTTTCCTTCGGAGTCCAGAAGAACTCCCCCTGCACCTACCAACCCAAGTCTATTCATGAAAAATGTTACATACTTATACAACATCATATTAAACCACTTCATAACTAAAAAGATAGTGGTTGATAAATCCTCTCAACCTTCCATCCATTCATAATTAAGTTAATAACAATCTTGTTGGAGAAAATATCTCAACTAACTAAGATCCAACAATCTCCAAAAAAAATACAAGAAGGATACTTAAATAGAGACAGACTCTACATCACAAAGACCATATCATTGCATCTAGAGGTAAATGGCATTTGGCACATAAATGGTATGAAAACATGTTGTGATATAATGATGGATTATGTGGGTTGTGAGAATACATATTTGATATGATGATGGATTATGTGAATTGTTACTCCATGTCGATAGTACTAATGTTGAAATATGGTAGCTTATCATGGCATGTTAATGAGATGCTTAGTGAAATTATGAAAGTATCATGACTAGTTATGTTATAATGGTAGCACGAAGCACCTAAACACATTAGATGTTAAACTTGGCATGACTGATCGTGAAAATGGCTTATGATGCAATGTAATGCAATATGAATTGGTGGCTAGAAATTCTTGTTAGCACATGCTTCAAGGTTGATCCATGATATTATTATATTGAGAAATGGTTACTAATGATTATTCATTATGGCAAGTTCCAGTTGCTCCAAGTGATCCGCTCAAATAGCCTGATGAAGATAAGTATTCTATGATTTCGTGGGAGCCCATAACCACGAATGAGAATGGCTACTATAAATATATTATGGGCTGGGGGACAAGCCCAAGAATTAGCTCTATGCCAGTAGCTCTTGACTTTAGTACCAGAAGTTGGGAAGGTGGCAGTGCCACAGATACTTCCCAGAGAACTTTTGATGTGACAAGAGTCCACGGTTGGAGACATACTCACCGGGAGGGAGGTTTATGGAGAACGACTTCTGATGCCTGGGGCTAGTTCCTTGAGGGTGCTGTGGAGGATGTTTAGGCTAGCCTTCTGAGATGCCTGGGGTATAATGATCCTGATATGCGCAGTGGAAGCATGGTGGGCCCATAACCCTTAGGTATCATGATCGGGGTACCGGGAACTAGATGTCGGCTAGTACCGATGAGGCCCAGATTCTGTTAGAATCCGATGAGGCCATATTATTACCATAAGTTGGGAAGGTGGCAATGCCGCGGTAACTTCCCGGGGAACTTCTGATTCCTACTGTATGATCCGTAGATAGGTTACAGTAGAGGGCCCGTGCCATGGTGAGCGGGACCATCTGGAGTTGAAGGGAAGGTTTATGGAGGTGGCAGATGGTATGATTCTCAGGGAGAGGGTGAGTAAGGAAAGAGGAAGTAAAAAAATACACAACTATTAATTATTAATTAATTATCTAATGCTTTTGTATGTTTGATGCATAATTGTTGTTATGGTTGCATACTAGACTCATAGGGAATTGCATCTATTAAAAAGTACTTGTATTAATATTTTCTCGGTCAAGTCTTCATCATCATCTAGTGCTATGCGACATGTGCTCCCATAAACACTAAAGATTATCCTCTTTAGTGTCACTCCAACCTTTTGATGAACTCTTTTTCCCTTATTTTCAACACAATGCCAATTTTCATGTAAACCTCAATCAATTGCAACGTACCATGTTGTTAGTTTGAAGATCCTAGCATCCTTTATCCAACCAAATCCTCAACAATTCATATGAAGATAGGTTAACTCTATGTTTTGACGAAATTAAAATCCTTCGATTCAAATTAAAGTGAATGATGTAGTCTAGTGTTGATTGAGTTTGGTCATGTGTTGATGTGAAGATTGAACCATAAAATATTAGTTATAGTTGCAAGATCCTTTAATTAGAATTAAATGGATCAACTCAATGTCTTGTATTTGGCTCAATAGAAGATGAATTTTACCATCCCCGGTGATTGATTTGCCGCACCATTTCCTTTCCTACTATGAAGTATAGGAATTCAATGTGTCCCCTAGATCTATCTTTCTTTTCTCAAATGGATCTAGACATATGCAGTTTTTATGCTACAACCTTTGAATC
Organism: Larix kaempferi; assembly: GCA_027924585.1. Taxonomy (NCBI): domain Eukaryota; kingdom Viridiplantae; phylum Streptophyta; class Pinopsida; order Pinales; family Pinaceae; genus Larix; species Larix kaempferi. The sequence continues at coordinate 14,757,278 of BSBM01000099.1, forward strand.
AAATCTTGATATGAGGCTCTAGTGAAGCTTAGTATGCACACCTTTACCTTGTTTTTATCATTTATTTGGACATTTACTTTACCTTGAACATTTTATACTGTAGTCAATTTGGGGTCTAAAATGGGCCTCATAAAAAAAAGAGCCATTGATGAGTTGGAATTCAAGAACCAATAGAAATTCGAGAAAACAATCCAACGATAATCGTTGAGTTGAGTTGACATATTTGTCATTAAAAACTCTTATTTATTTATTTATTTTTAAATTCGTATATTCAACTTATCTCCTTGTGGGTTTACTTAAATTTTGAGTGAGAGCACTCGTTGGATGCAGAATTCAATTTTGCATCCAACGAGTACCCACACTGCATACTTTTGATGGACCCCTGTAGGGCCCCTCTCGAATCCCTAACTAAATTCTACTTAACATTTAACCTTTTTATATATTTTCAATATAAATTGTATAATGAAAAATGTAGATCACCCGCTTCACTAAACCCAATAAAATAGCTGCATAAATTCAATACAAAAAAAATTTAAGGTTGAAAAAATATTTTCTGTGATGTTTGATCCGACAGTTGAAGAATTTATTGGAGGGGTTTCCGCTTCATCTGATCCAAGCTTTCAACAAATTATCGAAGGACTCCTTGGTTGACCTCCCTACTATACTGGGAGTAGTCTTCTTCCTCCCAGTCCCCTGAGCAAATAGGGGGCGCAAAGAACATACAAGCCTAAACCCTCATATGAGATCTTCCAATCCCTAGAGCAGTTATCAACCAAATCGACATGAACCACACTTAATCTCAAACTTTCATTATGGAATCCATCCAACATTAGGGAGTAAGAGCTTCTTTTCTTTTCATTCTCCCTTTCTTAAATAGAAAATTATTGGATGACATGTGTCGTCTCATGCAAAATTTAATTTAATTGATTAATTCTCTAATATTCATTCTCATGCAACAAGTGTCACTCTCACATACTAGTGCACATAAGTCCCTAAATTCTCTCTTATTTGTCTCCATAGTCTAAAATCCCAATCCCTAGTTCAATGGGTGCATGTGGAGTTAAACTCTAGATATTTTCTAATCTATATTTGCTCCAAAATCAATTATCTCTAAATTTTTTATTTATTTTATTTTAATCTAATGCTTGCCTTCCTAAATCAATGGATGTAAATAATTTCTACCTCAAATATCACATTTCAGTAATTTCTTAATTTAAAATACTCTTTCATTCAATTATTCCCACTTTAACATTTACATATGCAAAATTTAATATATGCCTAAATTGTTTAGTGCAAGAGTGAAAATATTTCCATTTCTTGTCGTTGTCCAGGTACCACTTCTATGGGTCCTTATAACAACTTCCTTGTCCTTGTCCTCATGTGGGGAGTACTATGTAGCGATTAAGAATCGCTACCGTAATCTTCCGACGACATTTCCATGGAGACTACTGGAAATTGAGGAATAAGATCTTCCTTATTGCTCACCTCTCAACACATTGTATGCGACCAAATCATCGTGGCCTCGCCCATACGACACACGCTTCCCTAAGTGAGCTGATAGGGCTTCTGAATCATGCGTGGAATGTTATTTCAGGGTCGACAGTCTGTCATCGTACCCCTATTTATATTTCTTGTTCTTTACGAACCCCCTTATATTCCATTGAGAGTTAGTCGGTAATTCGTTTTACCTGCTACTGCACACACTCAAAGCGCACATTAGTAGCGTTGCACCATATAAAGTATATCATCATGCATTTTCATCTTTATTCAATTATATTTACGCAAATAAAATTTATTCACATCTATGGAATAAAAAAGCATCATTTCATTCATTCATTCATAACATAATCATATTCCTCAATCAATCGAGCATAATCATCATTTGCTTGTCAATCAACAGTTTTCATTCAATAATAATAAATCATAACACATTGTTCAAGCTTATTTACTACAAGTCGCTTCAGTATTAGTGCCATTAATAGTCTAGTCAATCAATTGTATCAAGGCGGGCGTTACAACCCCAACCTTCTAATCCGTGAAATTTTTGAATTTTATATTTTGGAATTTGATTATTATATTTTGGAATTTGATAATCTTATATTAACATTAATGATCCTTAATTTTTTTAAAAATCAAATTGAACCATTTTCATCACTCCTACCATTTGAATGTTTTTAATTTGGAGCTGGTCTTAATTCTCTTATAAAATCTATCAATCCAAATTTCAATTATGTTGTTATAAAGTGAGATTTAATTGTAGCTTTATATTGAATTGTAAAGAAAAAAAATTACAAAGAATAAAAGTGGCGTGATTAAAGAAAAACACTTGAAAAGAGAAAATTGTTGATTCCCAAAAATGAAAAAACAACATTGTTTTCCACGAAAAAAAACATAATCTATTATATTAGACATGAATCACATATAGTACAAAATAGGCTTGTAGCCATGCTTATAGTCAACCTTTATATAAATATGTATATGAGGAAGAGTCATTTCAAGGATGTATAGCCTTCATTTAGATAAAAAACAACCATCTTAATATCCATTGCTTTTAAATGCTCTTGAAGAAGTATGGCCAATTTACTTGGTATGAGAGGAATTTGTGAACCCTTAAACCTTATCTTCATTCCTATTAGCACGATAATATTAGCAAGACTCATCTCACGTTATTTTGATTGGAGTGAGCTGAAGTCTAGATGATTTGCACCTTCTCCTGCGAGTTTCATAGGAATCCGACAACACGATTTGTTGCTTAAATTGCAATTTTGATTGTAGAAATGGATTTAGTGCACTTGATTACCCCTGGGAAACTTGCTTATGCAATTCCAACAAATGAAAACTAGCATTTCAACAATTTTCGTCATATTTTAACTGAAAAATTCACTAGATAGTGAGCACAAATCATCTAAAATTTAGCTTACACCATTTTGATTTTTAGTTTTCCTATGGAAACGTAGTGTAGTATTAAATTGGACCCCAACTTACTCTCGCCCAAGTTAATTAAATGTGTTATTAATATAACAAGATTGTCTCCTGTCCTATTATTTCATTAAGAGTTTTTCAATCGTCTATTATATGTTTAATATGTGTGAAGGATATGATCTCCAAAAACTATAGATTTGAGGATAGTTAGTATGATTTATTGGCCATAATATAACATAAGTTAATGTTGGAGAAATTGTGTAGAAGACATATTTACAATATTATGATGTTTTAAGAAATCAAATTAAATTTACATTTAATTTTAAAAAATTTATATACTTAATGATTAATATATGTTAAGTAAGAAATTGAAATTTAGATTAAACTACAAATCCATGTTGATGTTGAGTAATTTTTACAAACACTTAAAATTTTGATGTAGTTAATACTTAGTATATGTTAAATAAGAAATTGAAACTTAGATTAAACTACAAATCCATGTTTATGTTGAGGAATTTTTACAAAAAATTAGTAAGCAAATTAAGTTGGCTTGGCTCAAGCATTTTTATAAACATTATGAATAGAGATTTTATGAGCTTGTCTGTAAACTACCAAAATGATTAAAAAATAAGTACCTATTGTGTGTATCCTAGTAGATTCCATAATTTTTCTTGAAATCTCTTTCAAAGAATAATTTTCACTTAGCAAGCAAACTATGTTGGCTTGGCTTAAGCATTTTTACAAACATTCTCCATAGAGATTTTATGAGCTTGTTGGTAAACTGTCAAAATTATTAAAAAATAAGTACATGTTGGGTGCATCCTTGTGGATTGCATAATTTTTCTTAAAACCTCTTTCAAAGAATTATTTTCACTACACAAAACTAACAAGTGTGTATGAGAATACATGGAAAAAAAAAAAACTCGAAACCAACAAATAAAGATGAACTCAAATATAAAACAAACATTACATTAAAACTTAAAACCGCTAATTATGCTTAAAACGGTTAATGCATGGGGTTTTAACCCTGTTTATTTTCTATAAAACCTATTGTCAAAAGCGTTTTTCTTGCAATGGAATTTTTATAGGTTTTATTTGCAAATATTTTTTAAGAGTGTTTTTATTTTCTTCTTTAGTGTGTTTGTTGAGGGAAGGGGGGTGAGGTTCAAGATTTACAATCCTTTCCATTAAAGAGAAGGTAAATATCATTTTAAGAAAGTCATTCTCATATGTAAATGGCCACACCTTTATGATGAGAAAAAAATCCCTTGTAGAAGGGAGGACAATAAGGGAGGCCACTAGGAAGAAAACTATTCTCACTCGTTACTTAGGGGTCTACTAAAACAAGGTGTGAATCCTTTTACAAAAAATCATGACTATCATATGAATAAGCCCACCCTTTTAAATAGAAAATCCACTTTCCACATTACAAGCAACTAAAAATATAATGGTTATGCCTATGAAACTTGACAATAACAAAACAAATAAAGGAAGATGATGGTTATAAAAAAAACCATGGTCTAGAGAAGAGGCCATCATTTGGTTGCAAAAAAGAAAAAGAAAAATGTAAGACGTAAAAATCTTTAAACATTGAAAAACAAATTCAATAAAAATTTCTATAGAAAGAATAAGAAAATCATTGGAGGAGATTATATCCATGGATTGGGAAGCCATCCTCCATTGTTGTTGTAAATGTAACTTCAAAAGATATTCTTTTGTATATTATTATTATATTATTATTGTACTTTTATTGTACCTCCATCGGAGATGTTTTTCCTCCGTTCGGGGATGTCATTATTATATTTGGTCATGCAAGAATATCGAGGTAAAACCTCCATTGTAAGTCGGGGAAATAGTGACCCAAAGGTCAAATGTAAAATGTATTTTTGAGTCTCCCTAGGACAGGTCGGCCCCATTGAGGAATTAGGTCACTCACACATAAAGTATAAATAGAGAGGCTAACTCTGTCATTTGTATATCACACTCACTGAAGCAATTTTGCACCAAGTGAGAGAGAGGACAAGTTCGCTGGAGGAGAAAGAGAGAAGCTGCAGAAGACATCTTATATTTGGGTTTTCTATCTTGCTTGATATTGTACTAGTGGCGAATCTATTTCTGAGGAAGTTGCAGGGTTTTCTCCTTTATGGTTTCCCCAAGGAAATTTCTTGTGTTTTTTGTGTTTTGTTGTGCTTGTCTATCTTTCAGTTTAAATATCTAACATAATTGAATTAAAGTGCAAAATTTAACATGGTATCAGAGCCAACCTGAAAAGAAGGCATTCTGCAGCAATAGGAAAATAGGGATTCCTAGTTCAAGGTATTCTCTCCACAGATCATCAAGAAAAGAGGGCTAGGATAACTCTCCCTAGGAGGACACATCTTTTGGAGGAAGATGAATTCAATTTGAAGAATTTTCATTTTTGATCTACTCACTAGTGCTGGGAGAAAACTAGGGCATCAAACTAGTGGAGATTCCATCCACCAATCCAGGAAAAGGAGTACATTGGATAGATCACCTTGAGGAGGCACATCTTTCTGTGTAAGCAGAAGTTCAAAATTCCAATTTTGGAAAATTAGGGTTTCTCTGGCAAACCCTAGGTCAGCCAGCTCCACAACTAGGTTGGGAATCTCAAATTGGTAAGATTTAATTCCTTGCTATTTCCATTTGAGGTTCTCATATCATAATGAAAAATCACACCAATCTTGAGGATAAGATTGAGGTAGATGATAACTTCCGGGCATGGAAGTATAGAATCCCTCTTGTCCTAGAAGAGAATGACTTGGATAAGTGTGCCAATGAGGAGGCTCCAGAACTAGAGTGAGAAGAGGCAAAGGCAATCCACAATAAGAACTTGGTCATGACCAAAATTATTATTGTAGACTCCATCAAAGATCACCTCATCCCTCATGTATCATCCTTGAAAACTCCCAAGGAGATGTTCAATGCTTTGACAAAGATATTCGAAGAGAAAAACATTAATTAGAAGATGACACTAAGGAACCAACTCAAGAATGTAAAGATCAAACACTCAGAGAATATGCAATCTTAATTCACTAGGGTCTCTCAAATCAAGGAACAAATTCAAGCAATTGAAGACAAAGTTGAAGAAGGAGAGATTGTAATGACTACCTTGAATGGTCTCCCAAGATCATGGGACTCATTCATTCAAGGAATATGTGCCAAGAAGAAGCTAATCACATTCAACAAATTATGGGAAGAATGCACCCAAGAAGGAGATCGACTAGGAGCAAGAGAAGAGAAGATGGGAGCGAATGATGACCAAGCTATAACTGCTCATACTAAGAAGAATCATAACAAGAGGGAGGACCATCATCACAAGAGGACCAAAAGTCCCAATAGGAATCATGGAGCTACAAAAGATCTCTTCAGTATCAGATGTTTCACATGTGATGAGAAAGGACATTATTCAAGAAATTGTCCCAGGAATCAAAGTTCCTCTAGAAGAACCAACAAGAAGAGGCATCATGCTCACACCGCTGAAGATGATGAAATAGCACTGAAAATAACTAGAGAAGAAAGGGATGATTCTTCAAGTGATGAAGAATATGTTTTAATCTCACCACTCATAGGTACCATCACCAATGGAATCAATGATTGGCTTGTAGATAGTGGAGCATCCAAACACATGACGGGATACAAAGAATATTTCATCAACCTACCAGAACATGAGTCAAGGTGAAACTTGGGGATTATTAACAATATCCCATCAAAGGAAGTGGAGAATATTACTACAAGCTAGACTCCGACAAAACATTAAATATGAAATATGTTCTCTATGTACCAGGTTTGAATAAAAATATTCTCTCCATCTCAGCATTAGATGCTAAAGGAATGCGGGTTGCATTTGTTGATGACCAAGTTCGTGGCCAAAAGGAAAGACAATAAATGATGAAACAATAATTGGAGAGCAAGAGGGAGGCTTGTACAAGTTGAAAGGTCAACCAGAACAAGCATTGGTTCATGAATCCATGGAACCAAGCGAATTATGGCACAAAAGGCTTGCACATGTACACTATAGAGCACTACCAATTGCAAGCAAAGCGGTTTCGGGTCTACCAGAAATCCAAACAAAGCATGAAGGAATTTGCAAGGGATGTGCACAAGGAAAGAATGTGAAGAAGACATTTCCAAGCAGTGAAAGCAAGGAAAAAGGAATCTTGGAGATAATCCACTCAGATGTGTGTGGTCCCATGTCTTCCAACTCATTAAGCGGGTATGTATACTATGTTTCTTTCATAGATGAATTTTCTCGTAAGACATGGATATATTTATTGAAATACAAAGATGAAGTACTCAACAATTTCAAGGAATTCAAAGCCTTGGTTGAAAACCATACTGAAAGGAATATCAAGACTTTACGATCAAACAATGGCAGATAATTCACGTCAAAAGAATTCAAGGAACCTTGCAGGGAATCCTTGATTAAGAGGGAGTTGAGCACTCCTTACAATCCTCAACAAAATGGTGTTGCAGAACGCAAGAATAGAACAATAATGGAATCAACGAAAGAAATGCTACATGATCAATATATTCCGATTCACTTATGGGAAGAAGCAACAAGTACAGTTGTGTATGTACAAAAATGTACACCTCACCGTGTATTGAACAACAAGATTCCCGAAGAATATTTCTCACGAGAGAAACCATAAGTTAGCCATATCAGAATATTTGGCTTCCCTGTGTACATACACATCCCAAACGAAAAGAGAACAAAACTAGATCCTTCACGAAAGAAGGGAATATTCGTGGGATACAGTGACACATAAAATATTACCGAATATACTTCCCAGGATTCAAGAAGATCAATATCAACAAAGACGTAAATTTTGATGAAGATTCAACATACAACAAATCAATAAAATTACCTATTGAAGAAACTGAAGAACCTGAATTTCCCAGAACCAGAGACATAGTTATGGAAGAGACAATCCAAGAAGATCACCAATACCATGACATGACAAAACCACAAGAACCTGTAGATCCACCCCGTGAGAAGAACTCCCACAAGATATGCCATCATGAGAACACAAAGAAATACAAGATGCAGAGAAGTATGATGCTCTAGATGGGATACACGAAGAAAGTAAGAGACTCAGACCATACTCCAACTATGTGATACCATTGATAAAGAACCTTCCAACTACGAGGAAGCATTGGAAAAGAAGGAATGGAAGGATGCCATGATAGAGGAATACCAGTCGATTATGAAGAATGATGTCTGGGAGATAGTTCTAAGACCAATAGGGAAGTCTATCGTGACTTCGAAATTGATCTACAAGATCAAGCATGTTGCAGATGGTAGCATCGAAAAACACAAGGCAAGATTTGTGGCACGTGGATTCTCCCAGAATGGAGGCATAGACTACGAGGAGACATTTGCACCTATAGAAATATACACTTCCATCATATCTATACTTTACTTAGCCGCAATAATGAAATGGATGGTACACTAGATGGATGTCAAGACAACATTCTTGAATGGTGTAGTTGAAGAGGAAGTGTATGTGGAGAAACCACTGGGATTTGAGACACATGGCAGGAAGACTCATGTGTGCAAGTTAAATAAATCTTTGTATGGTTTGAAGCAGGAACCCAAGACATGGTACGAAAAGATGGATAGATTTCTGATGAGATTAGGATTTACCAAGAGTAAAGTAGATTCCAACCTTTATTTCAAGGTTGAGAGTAGAAGACCAGTGATACTATTTCTATTGTAGATGACCTGTTTGTAACAGGGGAGGATGAGCTCATTGCAGATACAAAGAGAAGGCTTTCCGCAGAGTTCGAGATTAAGGATTTGGGAATGATGCACTACTTATTATGCATGGAGGTGTGGCAAAGTGAATATGGGATTTTCCTTGGTCAAGGAAAGTATGTAGTGGAGAATTTGAAGAGATTCAGAATGATGGCATGCAAGGTAATGGCCACACCAATGGCATCGAACTTGAAGCTACCATGTGATGATTCATCAGAGACAGTTGATTCCACAATGTACATAAAAATTATTGGTTTGTTAATGTACTTAATGAACATAAGACCATACATATGTTTTTCTGTGAACATGCTGGGCCAGTTCCTAATAGATCTGAGGCATGTTCACCCGGCAGCTTCAAAACATATATTGAGGTACCTGAAGGGTACAATTGAGTATGGGATAAAATATGAGATGAATCAGAAGATTAACCCACATGGTTATGTTGATTCGGATTGGGAAGGCAGTGCCATAGATAGGAAGAGAACTTCAGCATGCTGCTTCAGTTTGGGATCTTGTATGATCTCTTAGTTTAGCAGGAAGCAGTCATGTGTGGCACTGAGTACAACCGAATCAAAGTATGTTGCAGCTTGTTTGGCTAGTTGTGAGGTAGTATGGATTCAGAAGCTATTGCCATATTTGTTTGATCTCGAGCTAGAGACGACTTGTATCTTTTGGGACAACCAGAGTTATGTGAAGTTGTCTGAGAACCCGGTGTTCCATGACAATTCGAAGCATATTGAGATCAAGTACCACTATATCTAGGATATGGTGCAGAGAGGAGTAGTGAAGCTCCAGTATGTGGTGACAGATGAGCATACAACTGATGTGTTGACCAAGCCATTAGCAAGACTGAAGTTCGAGTACTTCAGAGAGAATCTTGGTGTTATCTAGATCGAGGTTCCTAGAAAGAGGGAGTGATGTGACCGTAAGACGTAGGTGCACCAAGGATGTATCTTACATGGTGGAAGATGCTGGTGGTACAAAAGGACGTAATGCATCTGGGATGCTCCTGGGTTATATCCACATGTTTGAAGACGTTGGTAGGTCCATGGGTTATAAATCATCTGGGATGTGCTTGGGCTATATCTTACATGGTGGAAGACACAGGTGGTTCGCAAGGACGTAATGCATCTGGGATGCTCCTAGGTTGTATCCACATGTTTGAAGACGCAGGTTGACCGAGAGAGTCATAATACATCTGGGATGTATCCATGGGGTGGAAGATGCATATGTCCTTGGGTTGTATCCATTGGGTGGAAGATGCAGGTTGACTGAGGGAGAGACTTAATACATCTAGGCTGTATCCACTGGGAGGAAGACGCAAATGTCCCTTAGATGTATCCACTGGGTGGAAGACACAGGTTGTTTATTGGACATTATATATGCACCTGGGCTGCTCTCCGTGTGGGATGACGAGATGATTCGGATACGATGAGATGATAGTAGGATATGCAGGTGATTGTTGTGGCAATGTAATATGTGGTCCTGGGATGTACCTACTTGATGGCTTGCTCATAGAGATGATGAATACCTAGATGAGAGCTAGGACTACATCCATCATGAAAAAGGGTTGGCTCTGTAGAACTTCTCATGACAGATAGATTCGAGAGATGTCACTAGTCAATGATCAATGAGATGAGGATTGTTGCAGCAACGATGATTATGATCCAGCTATTATGATGATCCCACGATGATGACGTTGTCCAGAGTTTGTGTCCAGCTGTGATGATGATTGTGTCGAGAGAATACCTTCATGGTTAAGAGGGAGTGTTGTTGTAAATGTAACTTCAGAAGATATTCTTTTGTATATTAATATTATATTATTATTGTACTTTTATGTACCTCCACCGGAGATGTTTTTCCTCCATTCAGGGATGTCATTATTATATTTGGTCATGCAAGAATATCGAGGTAAAACCTCCATTGTATGTCAGGGAAATAGTTCCCCAAAGTTCAAATGTAAAATGTATTTTTTAGTCTCCCTAGGACATGTCGGCCCAGTCAGTTAGGAAAGTCGCCCCCATTGAAGAATTAGGTCACTCACACATAAAGTATAAATAGAGAGGCTAACTATCTCATTTGGATATCACACTCACTCAAGCAATTTCACACCAAGTGAGAGAGAAGACAAGTTCGTTGGAGGAGAAAGAGAGAAGTTGCATAAGACATCTTATATTTGGGTTTTCTATCTTGCTTGATATTGTACTAGTGACAAATCTATTTCTGAGGAAGTTGCGAGGTTTTCTCCTTTATGGTTTCCTCGAGGAAAATTCTTGTGTATTTTTTGTTTTGTTGTGATTGTCTATCTTTCAGTTTGAATATCTAACATAATTGAATTAAATTGGGAAACTCTAACATCCATAAGCAAGCATGCCATTCTTTAAGATACAACAAAACCTTACTCTTCTTTGAGAGAAAAACCACGGGTAAAGAGAAAAAGAAAAAATGTTAAAAGAGAATGAAATAATGATAGGATTTAGGGCATTGTCGAGGGTTCTCTCTCTCTCTCTCTCTCTCTCTCTCTTTCTCTCTCTATATATATAAGAAAGAAAAACAAAGAATGTTGACAAAGTGGACTTAAAGTTGTCATTTGATTTAAATTGACTTTAACATTATGTTATGTAAATTTGTTGAATCCTTCAATTAGGATTAAAATATAATTTAAAAGCTAATCATTATTTGTCCATAGTTCTTTTATGGATTATTATTGAGCCAATTTATTTTTGGGGAGGTATTTGTGAGCTCTTACACCCTATGTTCATTACTTCGAGCACAATAAGATTAGTAGGACCCACCTCAAGTTGGTTAATTTTTTTTCCATATGGAAAGGTAGGGTAGTCTTAATTTGGATCCAGACTTATTCTCACTTGTGTTAATTAAATTATTAACATAACTAGCTTGTCATGTTTCAAATGGGTTAGTTTGAGTGAGTGGTTGTAATGTTTTGGAGCACTTTGTCATTGATTTGGTCTTGATTTTTAAGAATATAGGGTTTACCTTGTGTACCATTCTTGAAATGAGGAAGTATCTGGGGTTTTCCCCATAGTAATTTACCTAGTTTAAAAATAAAAAAACTAAAAACAAAAATAAACAAACAAATAAATAAAAACTACCTTATAACGTGTCTTGTTCTTTCATTTTACTCCTTAAACAACAACATTATGCCTTTGATTTTCCAAATGTCTGTAATGTCCCTTGTTAGGAATTTTATTAAAATGGCAATTTTCCACTTTTTTTCCCTAGTTTGACCTTTGACTAGTTTTGATCTCTAGGTCCCAAATTTGCCCCAAATGATCCCAAATATTCTGAGAAGGTATATGAATGAGATTAGAACATAAATATGTGTTTTAGGGATGCCTTTGGACCTTTAAAATACTTCTGCAAATACTCTTTCAATTCTGGCCAATGTAGGGAACTTTACTAGTAATTTGCCTTTGACTAGTATTGGTCTCTAGGTCTCGAATTGACTCCAAATGCCTTCAAATATTCAAGGAAGGTGTATGAATAATAGTAGGACTTGAATATGATGTTCAGGGATGATATATGGCCACCAAAACACCTCTACAAACTCTCTTAGGATTCTGGACCAAGTATGCAATTTTACTAGTAATTTGGGGTTCAAATCCCCCTAGGGTAAGTACTGAAAATGGCTTCCCAAATGCCTCCCAAGCCACTCAAATTTCTGAAAAGAGGTAGGGAATGTATTAAGGATGTTATTAATCTCTCATTTGCACCATTATTTGATTATTATATCTGTTCCAACCCTCTCCCATTCAACTGCAAAAATCACCAATTCGACCCTTGGGGAAATGGCACTATTTCTTCTCCCAATGCAATTAAACTGAGTAAAAATACTTCAAATGCTCAAGTACAGTACATGAAACTTGTAAAATACATCCATGGTAGTCCATTAATCACAAATGCATCAGAGAATCATCCATTCATTCGAAATCATCATCAATACATTGGTTCACAACAAGGTAGTGGGGAAATGGCATTGTTCTTCCATTAAAAATGAGATTTATACATTTCTACTTGGAATTTGGACCTGAAAATTTCTGGAGATGAAGAACAGAGTATTTACTTCATATTACAAAAGAAATGTGGCATTATAAGCTCCCCCCAAAAGTACAATAGCTCACCAAAAACGCCCTCCCTCAAGGATCAAGAATATGCCATCAAAACTGGAAATGGTTGAAGGAGTGAGCTGCAATAGAATAAACCATGAGCTTCCCTGTAGCTTACACCTGAAAATAAAGACTCCATTAAAGCTCCAAATGAAAGGTCTGAATGGCCTTTCCAATTACCAACTTGGATGGGAATCTTTCACCCTCGAAATTGGCTAAGGAAAGAAACTAGTCATCCACTAGCTCTCCCTCTTCACAAATGCAATTGCAAATTCTAGAAATGATCAAAAACCACATTCCTTATTTGTTATTTACATTTATAAAGTTATAATGTCCTCCATGGGTCGAATTCCTTCCAAGAGACTCATGCCAACTCAAGTTGGGAAGAGATTCCAAAGAACGCCACTTGTACACCAATTCCTAGTCTCCCACTTCCACCAAATCACATGTGGAAGCATCTTAGCTGCCCTAACACCCTTGAACTCCCTCTTGGAGTATATTTTTATCCCTAACATGTCATATATGTCATATTTCAGCCTTCAGGTCTGATTTGTGTCATAGGTGTCATAGCATCTTCATCATTGTTGTCATAGAGCTAGGGAATCTAGCCCAAGTGTCTCACTAGCTCCAAATTGCCTCTTCCTCTTCCATGGGAGTTACTCTTCCTCTATATTTCGACCTTGGATGAGTCATGCCATGAATAATACCTTTTGGACTCCCCCAAGTATGTTACCATTCACCTTGAATTCGAATTGGTGAGAGAATGATGCCAAGTGTAGTGGGGAAATCTAGCCATATGTGGGTCCCACTTCCTCCATGTGTCTTCATGATCAAATTCCACTTTGATTTTCACTTGTATATATTTATTTATCTCCTTTATTAAATATTTATGCCATTATAATGTTCAAACATCATTTATTATCCCCATTATTCCAAATCCCAAAGCTTCCACCCCAAACCTAGGAAACTAGTAATTTTCCTCCTTGGCAATTATTTGACCTTTAGCATCAATTTGACAAACTCTAATGAATAGGGCCAATGTTATTAGGCCATTTTGACCCAATGCCAAATTTGGGACATGACAATGTCCTACATGCCATTATTCAATATAAGTGTGTGAGACAAAAGAATCAAAATAAACATGGTATGGTTTGATTAGACGAAAAGAACTGTTGATCTCTGTCACGCTGAAATGACTAGGGTTCGACCGACTGTCGCGAGCCTTCCCGGCTTCGCTCCCTGCGTCAACTTGCTCAAGTTTCAGAATGACGACTAGCTATGCCTCTACAGTCTGCACCCCCTGTTCATCTCTAGCCGGAGATTCGATCTCGGTCTCGCTCTCCACTGGGGGAAAGAAGACCTGTGACCAGCCTCCCTTGTTTGTTCAAGAAATACCTACGCCATCCATTGCGGTGGTAGAATAATATATGGAAGCAATGACTTGCATAGATTCAGCTTTGGTTTGTCGCTTCAATGGGTTCTGGACTCGCCTGGTTGCTCTCCATAAGTGGATCTCTGAGGTATGGAAACCCCTTGTTTCTGAGAAAATTTCTATTTACCCCTTTGCTAAGGGTTTTTTTGTTGTGCATTTCGATTCTCTTGAGGAAAAACAGATCATTCTTGACTTTGGTCCGTGGTTTTGGGGAAGTTTGGGGCTATTTATGAAACCATGGAGCCCTCTTTTCGACCCAACTACTGACTAGATCTCATCTGCTCCAGTTTGGGTTCGACTTCCAAATTTGCCCTTGCATCTATGGAACTTGGCCTCGCTTGAAGCTATTGGAAATGCATTGGGATCCTTCTACGATTGCAGTCCAGAAACAAAGGATTACATCAAAACTACCTTTGCTCGCATCTGTGTGGAAATGGACTTTAACATTGGCTTTCCTGCTAAGATCCATTTGACCAGCAAGGATTATGTGTGGGTGCAAAAGCTAGACTATGAAAATGTGATGTTCAGATGCAGATCTTTCTTTGCAACTGGACATCTTGTAAAAGATTGCGCAAAATCCTCTCAGATCCCCAAATCCAAAAAGCTTCATCGCAAATCCACTTGGTGGGATGGAGCAAACTCCAAGCATTATATAGTAAGTAGAAATGAAGATCTATCCGAAGAGGCTCCATCACAAGCTAAGGATTCTTCTCGGGCTAAAACAGAGGACACTCTAGAAGAACAAAGGATCCCCGTCAACGACAAAGATCCACTTGTAGCTCCACGAGATAGTGCTATCCAAGCCTCACAGGATGCACCCAAAAATGCAGTACCCATTCTTGAAGCCTTTGTCGAGCCATCAGATTGGATCAAAGTCAGAAAAAAGAAAAGAGGAGTTTCACCCTCTTTGAAGCCAAAAGAAAGTTTAACTTCTCCAAGAAAAACAAGAAGCCAACAAAATTCATATCGTTAATCTCTGGATTGTATCGAGTTGTATGTAAGAAGTAGGACATTAGCGATTTTTGTCTTGCTAGTAGTAAATGCAACCCAGTTCCTTCTTGGGCATTATGTTAGAAGATTCAGTCTCCATAGAATAGGAAAGTATTAGGATAAGTTAAGACCGGTTGTAGATGATCAAGGATTCATGGACGTAGTCCTCTCTTGGGATCAGTCTGTCTTCGAAACTATGTAATCTTTGTTTTTCTTTTTTATATATAAAAGCTCTTAACCGTTTTTGTTAAAAAAAAATGTATCTCGTTCTTTCACTGAAAGTTTTTCAATGATGTATTCTATGTTTAATATATATGAAACTTATGCTCTTGAAAAACTATAACTATAAATTTGGATTATAATGAATATGATAACTTTGACCATAATATAATATAACTTAATGTTGGAGAGAATGTGTATAAGAAATATTTACATTCTCTCTGATACTTCTAAGATAGCAAATTAAATTAACATTTAGCTTTAATGAATTGTTGTACTTTAATGATTAGTATATGTTAAGTAAGAGGTTGAAAATTAGATTCATCTATAAATCATGAGGAATTTTTACAAACACTTTGCAATAAAATTACATTGCCTTGGCTCAAGCATTTTTATAAACACTTTTCATAAAGATTTTATGAGATCGTCAATAAACTCTATCAAAATGATAAAAACGAAAGTACCTATTAAGTACATCATTATGGTTTCCATAATTTCTTAAAACCTCTTTGAAATAATAATTTAGCTAAATATTTATACTATCCATGATACCTCTAAGATACCAAATTAAATCACCATTTGGCTTTAACAAATTGCTATACTTCAATGAATAGTATATGTTAAGTAAATAATTAATATTTTGAGGGTTTTGAGAGCAGCAGAACTTCGACAGCCATGGCTCCTTCCATGGCCGCCTCGTCTCTCTCCCCTTGCGTCTGCTAACTGACGTTGATGGATGATGGATCAGGAGTGTGGTGAGAGGGTACTTTGCGTGGTGACCCATTGGATCTGCGAGCGCGGATATTCAGTGGCAGTGGTGGTGAGTTTCGTGTGTTTCCACGAGCGGAGGTGTTTGCAGTGTGGCCTGGCTGGGCAGCAACAACGCAGCGGCAAGGACGGCTATTCCAGGGCACGACATCGACGGAAGTGCGCAGTACTTTGGCTGCGGTGGTAGTGGGGTGACTGATCTACGAGCCCAACTATCCTCTGTCGGCGGTGGCTCCACTTTCAGAATCGGTGGCCCTATTCACTCCAGGCGCCTTATCGTTTCTTCTTGTAGCAGCAGTTTCATTCTGCCTTCTCTTCTTTTTGTTTTCAGTTCATTTCGAGCCGGTTTTTTATTATTTGTGCCATTTTTAGGCTGATCTGAGTTAGGGCTTTGCCATTCATGGCTGGTCTGAACATATGTATAAATTCGTTTGTTACTTTGCTTTCGTAGGCTTTTTTCTATAGTTTCTCTCTTCTTTTCTGCGGCTCTTTTTGAGCGGGTTTATGAGTCTTTCATTGCTGCCTTGTAACAGGGGTTTTTTTTATGATGGGTTGTGGAGCTCTCTTTAGAGAGCTTGAAAAATGTAGACTTCGATCTGTTATTGGTTATGCTTAACAGCATTTACACTCTAAAAGAGTGATGTAGATCTTAATGTAATTTTGTACTCGCAAAATGAAATAAAATTATTGCTTTTTTTTTTTTGGAAAAAAAAATATGTTAAGTAATATATTGAAATTTGGATTAAATTACAAATTGATGTCTTTGTTGAAGAATTTTTGAAAGCAAACTACATTACTTTGGATAAAAATTTTTTACAACCGTTTTGCATAGAGATTTTATGAGCTTGTTGTTAAACTCTACCAAAATAATTAAAACATAACTTCGTATTAAGTGCATCCTCGTGGTTTCCATAATTTTTCTTGAAAACTTCTTGAAAGAATAATTTTCACCGCACAAAACTAACAAGCATGTATGAAAACACATGGAAAACCATGAGATAAAAACACATAACCAACAAATAAAAATGAACTCAAATACAAAATAAACATCAGTTTAAAACTTAAAATTGCTTACTATTCATATTAAAAAAGTTTTTGGATTTTCCATGAAATTTATTGACTTATCAATTTTCTTGCAAAGAAAATTTTATGGTTTCTTTTGCCAAAAAAAATCAAGGGTGTTTTTGTTTTCTTCTTTACCGTGTGCATCGAGGAGGTGGGGTTCAATATTTGATAGGGATTTGCTATCCTTTACATTGAAGAGAAGGTGAATATCATTTTATGAGGTTACTTTGTCTTTCATATGGAAATTGCCACACGTTTATGGCGAGAAAAACACTCATTTAGAGGGGAGGAGGATAAGGGAAGCCACTAGGAAAAAAAGTGTTCTCAATACATAGGGGTTCTCTGAGGAGAGGTGTGATGTCCTTTCATAAAAAACATAACGAACATATGAATAAGCCCACCCATATGATGTCCCTTCATAAAAACATAACGAACATATGAATAAACCCACCCATTTAAATAGAAAATCCACCTTCCCCACTGCATGAAACTAAAAATATAAAACTTGACAATAACAGGACAAATGAAGGAAGATGATGGTTACGAATAAAATCCATGCTATAGAGAAGAGAACATCATTTGATTGCAATAAAAATAAGAAAAATGTAAGATACAAATTTTCTTAAATAATAAAAATTAAACTCAATAAAAAGTTATATAGAAAAAATAAGAAAATCATTGAAGGAGATTGTCTCCAATAATGCTAAAAAAAATGAAATAACAATAGGATTTAAGGCGAGGTCCATGGTTTTGTTTATATATATATATGAAATTAGAAAAAGAGAGAATGTTAACAAATTGGATTTAAAGTTGTCATTTGATTTAGATTTATTTTAATATTATATTATGTAAATATATTATATCCTTCAATTTAGATTAAATATAATTTAAATATCTATCATCATTTGTCCATAGTTCTTTTTATAGATTTTTATTATTTCAACAAAAATGCAAGGGTCCCTAGTAATGTATACATATTTTTTCAATTTCAAATATATAATATTGAAAATTTCATGTTTTAGCATTAATATATCAACATTAAAGAATGTAACATCTGATTCATGGGATAAAGTGACATTTGTAAAAATTCTGTGCCACTTTTTACATGGAAGCCCAAATTTGTGCAAGCTCTCCTCAATTCTTCCTTGTGCATGAGTAGGATTGCTAATTTGGGCTTGCAAATCATATAAAAAAATTAAGTGGTGAATAATACCTTTCCTTATTTTAAAATTTTGTTGTCTTTTTACAAAGAGCTTCCTTGTGGTTTCATTGCATTTGAATCATTATTCACCTTTGTGTTTCTGCTCTCATTCCACATGGTGTTTTCCGTGTGTTTTATTGAATGTTTGGTCTTATTTCCTTGTGTATTACCTTCGAAAACCCATATTTTGGGTAGGTGTAAGGAAGGTGGCTTGTAAATATTCCATGTTACTCATCTTATATAATTGGGAAACCCCAAGTTCATGCAATATCTCCTCACTTTTTCCTTGTGCATATATGTGCTTGCCACTTTGGGCTTGCAATTTGTCTCAAAAAGATAAACGGTGAAGAATAAATCTTCTTATTTGTCAATTTTGTTGTCTTTTTACCAAGCACTCCCTTGTGGTTTTGTTGCCTCCACATTGTTGTTATCCTTCACCTTCCTATTCTTGTTCAACATGGTGTTTTCTTTGTCTTTCATTTTTACATTTCATTTAGTTATTTATGATAAATCAATTATATTGTTGTGTTTCTACAAGTTTCCATTGAAGAGATTTGAGAAACCATTTTCACTCAGGGCCAACAGATCATGCCATACTTAGTACCATGTCTCAAGTTAAATATGCAATTAATTTGTAATCTTTATCTACTTTTACCTAATCTAACATATCAAAAATGTATATGTAGGTATCATCATTCATTCTTCATTCACTGCGACTTCCTTTCCCTATCCATCCTGCATCCACAACATTCATCCCATGGTATAGGGCATGTATGATCGTAGGAAACCATGTCCCATCCCTTGGAATTCCATTCTCCCCTGGGGTGATTCATCTTATACTACAACCCATGGGGGATTATCGCTACCCATCCCCACCACCATTTACATTCCACCCATACATTGTGGTTGCACCTATTCACCCTACATTTATCTGCTATGTTGCAACCCCCTTGTTGCATCCATTATTGCATCTATTATAGTTTTATCTATAATGTATGCATCTACAATTTTTGCAACTGCATCTAACTCATCCTCCATTGTTGCACTGGAACAATTTATCCAATTGAACGCTCTACCTTCTAGCTAATCTCTACCAATGCATGAGATATTGATGACATGATCATTAGTTGATAAAATTGTTATCCATCATGAATGGAATTTATTTTATGAATTTTGATTTTTTCATTAATTAATTCTTGTAACTACTAGAGGGGAGGCATTGAATAGAGGTTAAGGTCATGAAGGAGGGAAATGCCTTCACAATTTGCAGTTATAGGGATTTTTTTATATTGATTTCTATTTGTATTTTGTAAGGATGTTAATTTATAGAATTATGGAAAAAATTTAAATGAATGTTTCTTCTTTTCCAGTCTCTAGAAATATGTACAATTCCCAGATGCAAGAAGACTGGAGTTTCCTCTAGATCGAAGAAGAGGAAGATCGCCTTTGGAGATGAACTTGGTAGTGGAAAAGATAGTGGGGGTCAATGAGTGACCATTATGTATCTAGGCCACAAAGTGCCATTTTGTGTTTGTGACATGAGTTTCCATTATTTCGTGTTTGTGCAGGAGGTGCCATTATGTATCTTAGGCACAATGTGCCATTTTGTAAAATTGTATAGTTTGACAGATTTTGAATATAGATACATGACTTTGGTCATGCATAATGAATTCTTTGTGGTCCAATGTTTGATTAATATTGTGATATTATTCAAGGTTTTGTTTATTTGATGTTTATGATGAATTTTACGGGTATGTACCAAGAAAAGAATATGAAACTTAATTTTTTATAAAGATGCTTAACACAACCAAGTCTTTAAAAGTTGAAACTCAAATACATCTTGGTCATTCAAGTACACCATTTGTCATTGTGCCATAGAAGTGCTCATATTGCGAAAAATTCACCAAGATATGGAAACACTTCATTCACCTAATAATCAATATCGGGAATGCACTAAACATGTCAATGCTTAGTATGATGAATATCCAATTGTTAAAAATAGGCTAGAACCATAGGATCCTCTTCACTATAGGGTTGAAATTTTGTTATCCCTCTATATACTCAACATCTTGCAAAATTTCCATATTTTCTTCAACTTGCTTATTGTTTGCTGATGGAACATTGGTTGGAGGTTTACTTGATGTCTGAATTAGAATGGAATCTATTAGACACATACACTTCACCTATGGTGACAAAGTAAATATCATCATGGCATCCATTGTGCAAGGAATTAAGGTGGTGACTTATGGATGCCTATGTTTTTCCATACCCTACAACTTTGATATTAATTCATTGAACTTTTCAAGGGGATTCTTCTTTCTATTAGACTTTCTTACTCAAATGCATTTGTTTCCTATTTTCACAAAGATTGAATACCAAAATAACTTGAAAATTTTGTTTTCTCAATCACACTTAAAAAAGAAGTATTGTAATAGTATTACTTCTTGGTAGATGTTTGTGCTTGTGTAGATATACCTTTCTTTTTGGAGACAATAAGGATGGGATTTGACCATTTTTTTTGGTTTTATATAGGTAGGTGCATGTACACACATTAATAATTAACAACAAACACATGTTGCTATTACAACTAGTTAGTTATGTGTAACAATAGGGAGAGTTCCAATTCAAGCCTAAACATGGTCAAGGGGGTAAATAAGGGCCTAGACACCTAAAATTGGTTAAGGGGGTAAACAAGGTCATGGATTCCTAAACATGGTCAAGGGGGTAAATAAGGGCCTTAATAACTAATTAAAGATTCTCTAGTTCAAGTGCCATGAAAAAACCCTAGACAGAATAACACAATCCCTCAGTAGGGGATTTTTTCCCTAGGAGTTATATATGGGTGCCATTAAGATGTTTCACACACTGGGGATGGGTCTCAAGACCTTGATTATAGTGGTGAGGGAAACAACATACTCGAGCACTTGAAATTGGTAGAGGGATGGAAATAATGACCTAAAGACATAAATACAACTTCTTAGGCCCAATCCCCATGAACATGTACTCAAACCACCACACAGGAGAACAAATGGCTTGCAATTCCTTGACCATCACCAAATATTCTAAAACTAGTGTCTTAAGGTCTTATTGAAGCTTCTTGAGATCAAGAGCCTTGAAAAAGAACTCAAACCAACATGTAATAACTTTGTATGGGGTCTTTGGCCTTTTAGTGGGGTACATGCACCATGAATAGGTTTTGTGCACTAGCCTTGAAAAAAATTCTCAGGCCCTAAGCCTTTATTATTAAGTTCAAGCTATATAAGGAAAACATGTTCTAGTGGAGGATTTTATGGAACCTCTCAAAAAAATGTCTCCTTTGTCCATTTATAGTGGATGTGGGTGGCCAAAGGTTTTAGCAGAGGTTTTATTAATGGTGCACTTTAATGGGAAATAATGCACTAGTGTGCCAACACCTAATATGCATCGGTACATCATAAGTTATCAAGCACCAAAGACAAAATACCTTGATATTGAAATAAAATTGGTTTTTTTAATTATTTTAATGCATAATTATTTTAGAGCATTTAATATGACAAGATGCACTAGTGCATAATGATGTGAAACACACTAAGTCATGTCAAATATTTATCAATAATGACATTCTTCCATTGTAAAAATATATATAGATATAAATGGTGTATTAGATACATGGGAATGCCCCAATGCGCTCCTGTTAAGAGAGAATCGATGCAACTTACTCTCACTACTAAAACAATGCGCTATAATTGATATACAGTAGCGATGCTCAATAATAAATGAAGCATCAAGGGAGGATAAAATCATCAATATTATAGGTTTTCAATATTTTAAACTTTCATAGTGCATATTAAATACATAAATGCACCGGTTTGTGTTATAATATTTTTCTCCTTAATATGTTTGTGGATGGAATCAAAATAAAATTTGGTATTTTTAAAAATCTCCTCAAACTCCTCAGTGAGGTAAAGTTGTACAAATGCACAGGTGCATTTTAATTTTATTGAGCACCACTTGAATTCCACAATCCATAATTAACTGTTGATCTTAACATATTCAAGCACATCGATGCGACATACTAAACAATGTAATGGAATAG
This sequence comes from Larix kaempferi, assembly GCA_027924585.1. Lineage (NCBI taxonomy): Eukaryota > Viridiplantae > Streptophyta > Pinopsida > Pinales > Pinaceae > Larix > Larix kaempferi. Next base: position 14,779,853 of record BSBM01000099.1, read on the forward strand.
GGTAGAAAAAATGCCCCATAATTCATAAATATAAATTGGTATTTTTTAAAATCTCCACCAACTCCTTGGTGCTATAGCATTATAAAAATGCAACGGTGTGTTTTCATTTATTGTGCACTGCTCGAATTCCTCAATCCAAAATTCAGTAGTGTGCTTAGGAGGAAATGCACACTGGTGCAACATATTGTAAAGCGCACCAAAATAGGGCCAAAAAAACGCCTGGTAATTTCATAGATATAATTTCAAAATCTTTAAAATCTCCACAACGTCTCAGATGTAGTAAAGTTGTAAAAACTCACCCATGCATTTTCATTTATCATGCACCACTTGAATTTTGCAATGTCAATCTAAGTGTTATACTTAAGGCAAACATACACATCGATACAATATCTCACAAAGCGCACTACAGTAGGGTAAAATTTTAAAAATTGCCTCATAATTTCATTTTTACATTTCATTTTTATGATAAGAGAGAACACAAATGCAAACCATTACGATATGATTGCACCATATTTTGTGTTACTTAGTTGTCACATTCTTCGCTCCTTTATTCACCGATTGATTGGACAGGTGGACATGTTTTCCAATTGTATGAAATGGTTAGATAATTTGATTTTTTATGGACATGGAAACTATGCCTCATTAGTCGACAAGATCCTAGGTAAAGTGTTTCTTCACTCATCGAGCGCCTGAAGATGATCCCAGTGGGGCATTGAAACCAATCAAGTTCTATTACAATTTAACACATAGATTCTTTGGAAATTAAAATTTTACCCTATCTAATAATGATGTTCAAAGTGTTTCTTACCCACCTAGTTAAAATTGCAGAGGATTAAAATTTAATAATTGTCCATTCTTAAATTCTTATTTTTCATTTTTTTTTAATTCTTTGCGGTGCGAGTTGAGGCCATTCAAATCACACTATATGCATTTCTCTATGTTTTTTTATAGAATGCACCATTAATGGTGTGTTCCAGGGTGAACAATCCATCCTACCAATGGTGCGCTAATGCAATATACACATTGTTAATACTAGGATCACATTCACCGCATTTCATTAATGCAATTTTGAAAACATTAGAAGCACCAGTAATAATGCGTATATGTATTGAAACCAAACTAGTAAATCACACATATAATTTTTCACATGGTGAATCGATGCAGTTTTGTTAAATACTAATCACTAGTAACGATGCTTAGTATAAATACAAACACATAGAGATAATTTAATAAAAAAATGAAAAAAATGCACCAATGCACAATTAGATATAGAGTTAGTTAACTGGTGCTTTTTTATTAACAATAAGCACTACTAATGGTGCATATGATAAGAACAAACACACTGTAAATTTATTTATTTATTTTTTAAATAGACACATGCCAATGTACTTTGTAATATAATGAAGCACCGGTGATGAAGCTTCTTTAAATTACAAATGCACCGAAAATGGTGGAAATTTTTTCGTAAGTTTGGGGTGCGTTTTTAATATAGTGAAGCATTTTTAATGGTGCATATATATTTTAGATTTGCACCATTTAAACATGCAATTTTCAAATTTGTAACGGTGAAAAATTCTATCATGTACAAACTGTTAGTAGTGCATATAAATATGAAATCTTGAAGCACTAGGAATGGGGCATATGAATATTGAAATCGCGCCCTATCAACATAGAACCCAAACCTTACAATTAGGTATGTGGTGTGTTTATGTTTAGTGCATCAAGATGGTGTGTTGTTTTGAGAGTGGCGCATTGGTAATATCAGTGCACCTTTAATAGGAAAGCACCGACGATCATTGCCAACTTCCACACCACATTAGTGGTGTGGAATATGTAGTTATATCACATCGTGCATGATGCACTCTTTATATTGAAGAACTACTAATGGTGCATTATTTATTTTTAGGTACACCAGTTATTTTAGACATTTTTTTGAAAAAATAATAATTTCAATTATTTATGTATAAACATGTTTATTTAATAGATTTTTCTTGTTATATGATGTGTGTGTGTGTTCCTAATGAATATTGTGTGTGAGTCATAGAAAGCAATGATAACAACGACAATAGCAAGTCAACGTGCAAAAATTTGTATGAGATATGTTAGAGGCTCGAGAGAGGGAGAGGGATCTATACCCTCAACCTGCTATTGTAGATGTGTATGCCCTCCTAAGGAATGTTGGATTCCTCAAGTTTTATGTGGAGGTTACATTCCTCAAGGGGAACACTTTCTAGTTGGTGTAGTTGATCCATCATTGGGATAACAAAAGGCATGCTTTCATGGTCGGTCCTAATATGTGGTACCATCCCATAGATAAGGATGCATATTTTATTACTAGTTTGTCTAGGAGATTGGATGGTTTTACCCATTTCCTTGATCTCTAACTTGGTGTTTCTGGTGCAATCCAGTTTTCATATGTTTAGTGGTATTTGGTGAGGATGTGATTTCCCTAGGTTAATTATAGGTAGCTTGTTGCCAATTACATTATTATTCATTTAGTGCATAGGAGGTTAGGTGAATCTCTCTTATGGTCATGATAGTGGCCCACTACACCTTAGATGAGAAGCACATTAGTTGCCCTATCTTGTACTATATATATTCATTGGTTTAAAGACACAGATTGATTAGTTGTTCTACCATGTTTTTGCAATAATTTTGTTTAGCTTTATATCATTGTCGTGATGTGTTTGATGAGAGGATGGGATTCTCTTTTTTTTTATAACAAAAATAGTTATTTTTTATTTGATAGAGCACAGTTGGGCCATAGCCTAATCAACCTCCTTTACATTTCCTTTAGCCCACTTGAGTGAATAATACCATATCCTGCTATTACAAAACTGATGGGTAACTGCCTTCCTACGGGATATGAGACCAAAGTGGAACATTATCATTCTTTTTCAGCTCTACATGAGCTAAGAAACAACCCATATTGGCCTTTGGATCTGCTTCCTGATTTAGGCTCTAGAGAATATGAAAGAAGGAGGTAGATTTCAAATTTTGCAGCAATTTATGAACCCTCTGCAAGGTCTTGTTGAGCATCGAATTATTAAAATTATCTTCCGTGTTTAGGATTTTTATTATGATTTCCGAATCTCCAAAAATTTAATGTCTTGACCAACGTGCCCTTGGTCAAGTTGACAAGCTTTGAGCAAGCCTAATTTTTCAGCCTGATTATTAGTGCTCTGCCCGAGCCCCCAACTGAAGGTGTCTTTACTTTGACCATCCGGACCGTATATGATTCCTCCTGCTCCTGCTGGTCCTAGAGTACCTTTAGCTGCACCATCAAAGAAAATCGTGGCTTTACCTTGATTCTGCCACCACAAATGAAATTCAGATTCAGTGCTCCTCAGTCTCCATGTTGGGTTGCTGGTAGGTCGAGAAGAGATCTTATTCAGTGTTCACTACATAGGAGCTTCAAGACAGCTAATCTCTTCCGGAAGCAGAAGATTATATTGTTTAGGGGGACGATTTTCCAAAGTTTCTAACAACAGAGCTTTGGATTTAGCCACCACAATGGAAGGGGAGCACAAGCTATTTTGAAAATTCCTTCATTCCTGGCTAACCATACTTCCCAGCAAATGTGTTTTGGGAGTGCATGCCAAATTTTGGACCAAAGAGAATTTCTCTTTATCACATGAGGATATCGATCTTTCTAGGTGGAGAATAAATAAACAATTGAACTCTGTGTTGGAACAAAAGCACTAAGCCCCAACAAAGACAACTTCCACACCTCCTGCATATAAGGACAATCGATGAACACATGGTCAATTGACTCATGTGCCAAACAACAGAGAGGGAATCTGTGAGGTCCATTAATTCCATGCTTAGCTAGATTCTCCCCTATCAGCAGTCTTCCATGCATGAGGATCCAACAATTTTTTTTTTAATCTTGGGGATGTTGTAGAAATCCCAAACGTGCTTCCACAAAGCATGTGAATGAATCTGGGTATTATGCGTTTGGAGGACAGCATACCCGTGAGCTGTTGTGTACACACCTGCAAAACCCCATCCCCATTTATCATGGACTCATAGATGGACCGGAGCTAACCCAGCGAGTGCCACAAGCAGGGAATTCTCTTGGTCATGCATCCATTCTGGAGGTCGTGGATAGTGCCATGCTACCCAATTTCCACTAGGATCCCAATTAGAAATATCAGCCAATGTTTGAATGCCATGCTGAGATAGCCAAACCTATAACTCAGAGAATTCTTCCGTTAGCCTGAGCAGTGGTTTTCCCATGATTTTGTCATCCCATAGCCTGATGTTCTTCCCATTTCTAGGAATTCGATAAAGATGGGCTTTGAAGAATTCCCATCCACGACTACATAGCTTCCATAGTGTGGTACCTTTATTGAAGATTCTTGCATCCATACTATTAAGAGAGAGCCCATTCAGATATTTTTTAGTGAGCACTTGACTAACGGGATGGATTTGGTTTGAGAAGATCTTCCACAGTATTTTCCCTCCAAGAGCCAAATTAGCCAATCCTGGATCTCTTATCTGAATCCCACCAGCTGAGAATGACTGTTTCACAATGTCCCAACTGACCAAATGAATATTTTTTTGATTCCCCTTACCTCCTTACCACATGAACTTTCGAATTAGTTGAGACATCTACCCGGTAATCATCTTAGGAGCCAAAAGAAACGAAGCCTGATAAACGAGGAGGGATGAGATAACAGATTTAATGAGAGATAGCTTTCCAGCGATGGTGAGCCATTGTCCACCCGAGGCAACCAATTTTGCCTTGATTTCGCTGATTATTTCGAGCCATTGAGAAGCCTTAGCAGTGCCCAAAGTTAAAGGCAGGCCTAAATATTTGATGGAGTCCCACATTGCGTATCCCATAAATCCTAAGGAATGGGAAATTCGAAGGATGGTTGGTTGATCTATCTTCCAACCATACATTGCACTTTTTCTCTTATTAAACAAAGCTCCATAAACTTTGCAGAAGCTGTGGATTACTTCGTTGAAGGCCCTGACAATTTTTATAGAGGCACCCCCCAAGAGGAGGGAATCATCAGCAAACAAGGCATGGTTTAAAGGCTCTAGCTCTTTCAGCACACATATACCTAGAGTTGTCCTTGCTAGCTTCTCAGCTGTCAATTTTCGGCTAAGAGAATCAACCATCAGAATATACAGGAAAGGGGACAAGGGGCAGCCCTGCCTAATACCCCTTTTCTTGGATGTAATTGGATGGCCTGCCATTTACAAGAGGGGCGATCCAAGGCTTTTCTATACACGCTTTGATCAGTCTGACAAAGTTAGTACTAAATCCAAAGGAAAGAAGAAATTGAAAAAGAAAGGAGTGTCTTACCCAATCGAAGGAATTAGCCATATCAAGCTTTATGAGCATCCCTTGCTCTTGCCGATGGTAATTGGAGTAGATGGTTTCCTGCACTAGGATCACATTATCCATGATATGTCTTCCTTTGACAAACCCTCCTTGACTGGGGGAGATGAGTTTTTCCAGTAGAGGCTTGATTTGATTTGCCAGGAGTTTGGACATAATTTTATATGAAGCATTGCACAACTATATTGGTCTAAAATGATCAAAGGTCCCAGGGTTTGTTTCCTTGGGGATTAAAGCTTATAAGGTAGAGTTTGTGCTGCCTCCAACCTTGTATTTTTGGAGAAATCCTTTGATCATCCGAAATAAGCCAATCTTAATTATGCCCCAATAAATTCTGTAGAAATGTATGGAAAACCCATCGGGCCCAGGAGCTTTGTCCGGCTCCATCGACTGGATTACATTGCTGATATCAGTTTCGTTGAAGGGTTGCAATAGACCTGTATTTTCCTCCTCATCAACCAGTCTCGGAATATTAGTAAGAAAATATGAGAATTCTTGTTCAGAATCCATGCCTTCTTCCATGAAGAGCTGATAAAAGTGGGAAGTTGCAACCTCTTTTAATTGATCTATTTCTTTGTGAATAGACCCATCAGGAGTAGTGATTTTAGCTACATGATTACGAGAGAGGCGAGCTTTAAATTGATTATGAAAGAAGGTTGTATTTATGTCGCTAGACTTGGGCCAAAGGCTTATGGATTTAATCCTCCAATGCTCTTCCTCCTACCTGTAAGAGCGGAATGTGTTAAGTTGAGCAGCTTGCTCATTCTGAATGTCAGAGATGTTAATATCTTTAAACTCTAGATCCATTTGCATGTCTATCAACTGATTTGTGGATTTCTTTCTACGACTAGAAGGAGAGGTTGAAGGATTTTTAATCCACTGTTTCAAAGCCAATTTAGTAGCTTTTAATTTATGCTCCCAAACATAGCTAGGAGAGCCTATGACAGGAGTGTTCGAGGCATTTAAAACGATGTCCATAAACCCTTCTCTAACAGCCCAGAGAGGACTGATTCAGAAGGGGATGGGATCGAATCTTTCTTCTCCCTCAAGCTGTAATAAAATAGGCTTATGATCAGAAGTCAATTTTTGCATAACTCTAGTAGAGATGATCTTTTTTTCCATCAAAATGGTACTTTGCATTAAGAATCTATCCAACCGGGATGAAATGTGGTGTCTCCCAACTCTATTAGTTGTCCATGTGTAAAGCCCTTTCTTAGGCTTGAAGTCCATCAAGTCCCACTGTTGTATAAGATCTTCCACCAATGGGAGAAAATAGTCTTTGTTGATATTGCCTCCATGTTTCTCCTTAGGTTCGAAAACGAAATTGAAGTCTCCAGCAAGAATTAAATTCTTGGGAGGGCGCATCTCTAGAAAGTCAGATAGAGATTGCCAACATTCTTTCTTTTCAACATCAAGGACTGGAACATAGAGGTTGATGAGAGCAAAGGTTAACTTACTAGTAACATGACGGAACTCGGTGAAGATCTAGTGTTGCGTCTCGAAGGAGCTATTGAGGTGAAATTTGTTATCCTCCCAAAGAGTAGCCAACCCTCTGAAGGAGCCCCGTGCACTTACTGCTTTCCCGACATTTCTTTTCCATTTCAAATTGTTGATTTCCAAAAGGGTTGCCCCTTCTATTTTAGTCTCTTGGAGCAAGAGGATCTCAGGGGTTTCAGATTTCAACAGATTATTTACAGCTTCGACTTTCAAGGGATTCCCCAAGCCTCGACAATTCCAAGAGACTAGTCGCATTATTTACTAGTAGGTGAAGGAGTAGTTCCTCCCTTAGGAGACCTGTTTCTCATATTTATACCTATGGACATCTCAATCGTAGACTGGCTACCTTTCATCTTTTGCCTTTCAACTTATTCAACCCTTGTCTCCCTATGAGACTTTCGCCCGACTCTTTTCGATGGCCTCTCAAATGTCTCGTCTTCCGAGGATCCTGAAATCTCCAGGGACTTCTTCCTTCTCATTTCTGCATAGGAGAGAGGGCTAGTATCTCCTGTTGGGGATCCGGCTTGTATAGGAGCTATTTCTTCCAGATTTTTGACTTCAGCATTTTTTGTGGCCGACTGTCCCACCTCATTCGCAGCTGAAGCTGGCTGATCTTCCGAGATACTAAGAGTCTCAAAGGGGTTGGAAATTGTCTCTGCTCTTGGGGGGGCTGAGCTCCCTTCACCATGGAGCTGTCCAGAGGGAGGGATTACACTCCCAGCAAGTGCTCCTTTTCCTTTAGTTATGTTGGTTTTTTTTGTAGTTGTTGATTTCTGGACCATAGTCCATTGATCTCCCTTTGTTTTCTTAGCCTCCTCTTCTCCTTTCTTTTTGCAGTACTTGGCGAAATGGCCATAACCATGGAAATATCGGCATTTGAATGGGAGTTTCCCATAGTCAATCTCTTGAATGTATGACCAGTCTGCCACTGTGACATTTATAGCTTCAGGGAGCCCCACTTCCAAATCCACCTCTACACAAATTCATGCATAGGTGTACTGATCTTTCATCTCTGCACGGTCTATGTATTTTCCAAGCTTATTGCCAATGGCCTCTAAAGATTTGGGATTCCAGTAGTGCAGAGGTAAGTGAGGCAGGAGAAACCAAACTGGGACTACTGAGGGCACATCTTGCATAGGATCAAAATCTGACGTCCATTTATTCAGATACAGCCCTTGAGGGCCCATAAAATAAGGACTATTCCTAAAGATCAAATTCCTGTCCTCTGCATTGTAAAAAACAAAGATAAAAAAACCCTTACCCACTAAATAGCTTCTGATGCCTTCTTGAATCAAATATCTCCAGTTTATATGAACCTATGAACCCAGCTATCCACAGCTTTGGGTGATGGCCAGAGGCCGGTGAAATTCCCAATGAGTCCATGTTCAGCAAGATTCAATGCAGATTTGTAAGGATCTTCAGCCGACTGTCCAGGCATTTCACAAACTTCTATTGCTGCTCACTAATTGGACGTTTACCACTAGCAGCTACCAACATCTTGAATGCTACTATCTTGGGTGGTAGCAAGGAGGCCTCTGGGCCCCCTCTAGAAGCCATGGGAGATGAACCAGCACGCAGGTGAAATTTTGAAAACCAAAAAATGCGGTTCGCTCCAAGAACTCGCAGCTATAGGATTCTGTTTTGGATAAGAGTTATTTTTTAAATTTTTTGAGAGGTTTCCAATGATTAGATTTCCATTCGACCACCACCCTACTATGTCAAAGAATAAGGCGCATATGCATATGTAAATGAAGATAATTCCCAAGAGTTTAATGTCCCTAGTTTGAAAGTTTATACAATTTGTCCAATTTTCGAACCTTGTACTAGTGAAACCCCAAATTGTCCCAAATGATCCCAAATGATCCCAAATGGTTTAGAATTGTGGAACTGTGGACTTAGGAGGATATAGGGCACTATAATACACCCTTTAGACACCCAAACATCTATTATAAACATTCATGGTATGCAAATTTTAAGGAGATAATAATTGGGACAAAACTAGTCAATTAGATTGGTGAAAATCCCCCCTAGGTCTGCCACTATTTTCCCTTCCAAACACTATATGGAATTAAATAATATTCAATATGTTAAAAGGTTCTATTAGACGACATCAAGGAAAATATGTGTGCAACACTATATCAGGTTTTTTGGTTGGATAAGTCTCCCAAAGCACATCAACTTCTAAGGCATACAATTTATGTGAAAATGGTGGAGAAGGGAGCATGAATTAATGTTGCAAAATATAGTATGAATTGAGGGGTCTGAATACAATATTTTGGACATCCATTTAAATTCCATAATCAGCTTAAATAATAGGAAACACCCCCAAATATTCTGATATTAAACTGGTACAAAACATGCTACAATCACCGTGAGAATATAATGAGGAAACTAGCTCGAATATCAATGTTACTTGGAGAAATAGTACATGAAGTGCTTAGTATTTTGAGTTGTGGATCTCATGATCTATCCATTACAGATTTGCATCCATTAACAAGTTCTTAAGGTCGAAACAACATCCTTCCATTATCTATATGCAACAAAGAGTGTGCTATCTCACTTTACATGAACATTGAGAGAAAGATAGTAGAATGAGAGAAGATAAGAAAGAATGAATATGAACTCGAACTTAGATGGGGGTTGAACCTGAACCAAAACATCTCCATGAATCTATTTTGAAAGGTATGAATGGCCTCTCCATCAACCAACTTGGATGGGAATATTGCACCCTCGAAATTGGTTCTAAGGCAAGGAGGATGAACATCCACCATGCAAGGACAAGCTTGAAGCTCTCCCAAATTGCAAATATGCAAATAAAAAATGACCAAAATCTCCTCCATTTATACTTGGCCTCCTTTTAATAACTTTAGTTGACTCATTTACCTCCTTAGAACTCAAATTATCTCCTAATTACTCATGAAATTTGAATTAGTGGGGGTTATGACCCTTCATTAGCCCCACATGACACTTGGCTCATCTTTTGTCTCCAACTCCTCCATGAATTTGAATAGGGGAATATTTTGGATTCTTTGGATATGTGCAACTCCTCTCATGCTCCCTCTTGGTCTATCTTTATCTCTTACATTGTCATAGATGTCATAGAATCTGTCATAAGTGTCATAGGTGTCATAGAATCTGTCATAAGTGTCATAACGCTTGTCATAGTTGTCATAGAATCTATCATAGCTTATTTTTAGCGATATGACTCTTCGTCTTCCTTCATGAATGTTACATATTCCCTCCAACTCGAATTTGGGGATGGATCCATGTTTAAAAGAGGAATATTCTCTCATGTGGACCCCACATGTCCACTTATGCACCCCCAAGTCCAACTAGGACCTAATGCAACTTCATTTTGGAGCATTTAACATTTATTCTATAATCAATTAGCCTATTTTTCCACTATCAATTTAGAATATTGAATTTTCATGAGAAACTATAGACCTTGGGGTTAAATGTCAAAATTTTAATTTTTCCACACAATCCTTAGGAATTGGGTAGGCCAACTTAATTATTTATCTGAAAATCATTTAATTTGGGACATGAAAGTCCTCCCCTCCCAATATTTCTTGTCCTCAAGCAATTTAAAACATGGATGTTGAAGAACCTGCTTTCTTTCCAAACTTTGCTTCCAAAACTCTGAGTAGTGGCACTCATGTACTGCAATTGTGTGTTTCCAAAAGTAAGGAGATGTGTGTTTTCTTTTTCATATTGATATCTCCTATGACATCACCACTAAACACCAAAATATTAATTAAATCTATCAAAACAAAATGTGCACAATTAATCTTTACCTCTTTCATATTTTGGACACCCTTTCTGAAATTTCAACCCTTTTTCTCATTGTATAATTCTTTGAAGTTGCCACTGAGTTTCCCAACTTTGAGTCTTCAAGATTCCATGAAAATTTTAGAGAGGAACCACCATGCTTGCTACTGCACTACTCTGATTACAATCACCTTCTGAAGTGGTGACTCAATCTCCCATACTAGTTGCCCACCAAAATTGAAACCAATGAGACCAAAAATGGTCCCAGGGTCCCAAATGATCCTGATACATGCATGGTGTGAAATGTCTAGTATAAACTGCCATGAAAACCAAGTATGTGAAGATTGAATCCATCTCTCAAAATTTCTCCCACATAGAAAATTGGAACACTGCTCTGCAAAGATGAACTCAAACAACTAAAGGTTGGCTTTCTCTCTCAAACCAACAATCAAACTGCTACTCCAAGTGAGCTGAAACCAAGCAACACCAGGATCCCTTTTCTTGTATTGAATCCTTCCAAAAATCATAAGTACAAAATATAGATCATCAAAGTATATAACAAAACCATACACATGTAAATCAAATAGGTGCCTCATCAAAGAATCATGAAAGTGCTTATACATCCAAGTAAGTAGATCATCATGTGCCCCATACACACAAGCATTAAGTATTATATCAAATATGCCACGTCCCCACTGACCTCCATGGCCATGGGAGACCCTAATACATTTTTTTTTCACACCGTTGAAATGACTCAGATCCGCAATCCACAACCCGCAACTGCGAATCCGCAATCCACAATTTGCAACTACGGATCTGCAATCCGCAATGTGCAATGGCGGATCTGCAATCCGCAACAGCGGTTCCGCAATTTGCAATCCGCAATTGCAAATGCGGAAGTGCCAAACTTCATAACTAGAAATCTTACCTTTCCGCAATTCGCAATCCGAAATTGCGGATGCGGGCATGCAGAACCATGCCCTCTGTCATGGTACTTTCCACACAATCTTTTGAGGGGCATAACTTCTCCATCCTTGGTTCAAATGATACAAGGAGTCAGTACCATTGGAAAGCTCTTGGATAGCTCTATCCAATGGGAAATCCCTGCCCCGTCTGAGCACTTTTACCCTGTCAGAGTCCCCACTGAAGTTCTGTCCATAACTCTATCAAAAAGGACTTAAGGCTTCTTCCTATCATGACTTTCCTTCCACTTGACCCCACAGAGGGGTCTTGAAACACCTCCAGGGAATTCCTCTCCTTCCCAAATATCATATGTAAGCATACAAGTCATTTCCAAGTTACTCATAAACATCATAACATGTAAAATGAATTACATTAGATCTAACAAATACATCTAACATATGCAAGACTTATAATGCATTAAACTCATGCAATACAATGATATACATGTAATAATGGACTCATCCCTTTACTCAGGCCTGTAAATGACTTCTTGTCAACCAAATTCATATAAACATACATTCCACAATTGAACATAAGCAACCATTTCAAAACAATGAAACATCATCATTTAACATAACAAGAAATACTTATCTTTCAATTTTCAAATCAACAACATAAGTGAGAGCAATGTTCCACCCAACCTTAGATCTCTGTCCATCTTGTACTCTTTCAGCCGAGAGATCACCCCCGAGATGGGTTGTGTATCCAATAAGGAGGGCTATCAGGTTCTCTCATAGTCAAGGTTCCATCTCAATGCTAAGCCAATCTTTATTTGGGTTTATCAAGCATTCTAGGGCACCTACCCATGCTAGGCCAACCTATAGTGGGTTTATAAGGCATTCAGGAACATATTGGTCATGCTAAGCCAACGTCCAGTTGGGTTTATCAAGCATACCAACAACAGGGTCATGCCAATCCATCATATAGTTTGGTTTATCAAGCATACCAGATTAACTGGTCATGCTAAGCCAACCTGCAGTGAGTTTATCAGGCATACCAAACAATACAATCATGCCAAGCCAGCATACCGTTGGGTTTATCAAACATATCAAACAAGCTGATCATGATAAGCCAACTAGCAGTGGGTTTATTAGGCAAACAGGAACAAAAAGGGAGGCATTGCTAAGCTAGTGAGATCAACCACAGAGCTGCAGGCATCTCAACACTCAGCCAACTTGGCACCCACATTACCTACTACATCCAACACAAGGAAGACCCTCTTCTCTGCTGCATAGTCCCTCAAGGCCCCTTCCTTTCTAGTGCTATTCTAGGATGGGCATAGAAAGGTCCAGTCTCTAGTTCTATGAGACTACAACCTTCACTGGGTTTATCAAGAAACCCAACCTTCTTCCACAATTCGTCAAGCTAAGTCGTTCTAGATTTGCGAGAAAGGATCTGTTCCGCAATCTATCCTCTTCGATCCAAGCTCAGGCTCTCTCATGGTTTTATCTACACTGTTCAGGCTTGCAGTTTCCCCCTGGTTTCTTACCACTCTATCATGGAGCACTCTGTCACCGATAGACTGGGTTCACACACACAATTTCTATGGCTATCAATTCTCTAGTATATCTATTACATCGGGAAACACGAATATCTTCAGGATTATATCGCTCTGTTGGCTCTGCATATACAGGAGTGTGGAAGTAATCTCTCTCTCTCTCTGTATCGATGGATCATGAATGGCTAGTGTGTGAATGGATCGTCAATGTCTGAATGAATGTGGTGGTTGTTTCCTTCCACCCACAATAGTAAAATGTAGTAAATTAGATCTAACAAATACATCTAACATATGCAAGACTTATAATGCATTAAACTCATGCAATACAATGATATACATGTAATAATGGACTCATCCCTTTACTCAGGCCTGTACATGACTTCTTGTCAACTAAATTCATATAAACATGCATTCCACAATTGAACATAAGCAACCATTTCAAAAAAATGAAACATAATCATTTAACATAGCAAGAAATACTTATCTTTCAATTTCCGAAGCAACTGGCCAAGTGAGAGCAACATTCCACCCAACCTTAGATCTCTATCCATCCTGTACTCTTTCAGTTGAGAGATCACCCTCGATATGGGCTATGTATCCACTAAGGAGGGCTATCAGGTTCTCTCACATTCAAGGTTTCATCTCAATGCTAAGCCAATTTGTATTTGGGTTTATCAAGCATTCTAGGGAACCTACCCATGCTAGGCCAACCTACAATGGGTTTATCAAGCATTTAGGGACATACTGGTCATGCTAAGCCAACTTCCAGTTGGGTTTATCAAGCATACCAACAACAGGGTCATGCCAATCCAGCATACAATTGGGTTTATCAAGCATACCAGACTAACTGGTCATGCTAAGCTAACCTGCAGTGGGTTTATCAGGCATACCAAACAATACAATCATGCCAATCCAGCATACTGTTGGGTTTATCAAACATATTAAACAAGTTGATCATGCTAATCCAACCAGCAGTGGGTTTATCAGGAAAACAACAACATCAAGGGAGGCATTGCTAAGCTAGTGAGCTCAACCACAGAGCTGTAGGCATCTCAACACTCAGCCGACCTGGCACCCACATTACCTACCACATCCAACACAAGGAAGACACTCTTCTCTGCTGCATAGTCCCTCAACGTCTCTTCCCAGTCCTATTCTAGGATGGGCATAGAAAGGTCCAGTCTCTAGTTCTATGAGACTACAACCTTCATTGGGTTTATCAAGCAACCCAATCTTCTTCCACAGTTCGACAAGCTAACTCGTTCCAGACTTGCGGGCAAGGCTCTGTTTCATAATCTATCCTCTGCAATCCAAGCTCAGGCTCTCTCACGGTTTTCTCTGCACTGTCCAGGCTTGCAGTTTCCTCCTGGGTTCTTACCACTCTATCATGGAGCACTCTATCATCGGTAGACTGGGTTCGCACACACAATTTCTATGGCTATAAATTCTCTGGTATATCTATTACATCTGGAAACACAAATTTCTTCAGGATTATATCGCTCTATTGGCTCTACGTATACAGGAGTGTGGGAGTAAGCTCTCTCTCTGGATTTATGGATCATGAATGGCTAGTGCGTGAATGGATCGTTGATGTCTGAATGAATGTGGTGGTTGTTTCCTTCCACCCACGGTAGTAAAAAAGGCTCTTCCCGTTTCAAGCGTTGAGTGTCTTTTTGGATGAGCAACTAGAGTCATGCTCTGCCATACGAAATCACAGGCATGCTCCATACTCCATTGGCTTCAGCAACAAGGTTCTCAAACACCCTCTGCAACCGCATTAATGTTAGTAGGGAGTTCAAACGGGTTCACATTCGGACATGTGGCAACATGGGCAACCAATCCCATAACCCCTTCACCTCTCCCTAGTGGATACACGTGGCCCCTTCTCATTAGTTGCCTCCTTAGCCAACTTCTTGGTTATTTTATTCATTAATAAATAATTACATCATTTACATTTCTTCATGGCTTAACAGCCCATGAATAATCAAACTGTCCAAATACTTTCCTAAGCAATAAGCTTAAACATCCACTAGTGGGGCCTTGGCCTTGAGCTCCACACTAGGGAAAATACACATACTGCATATACACAGTATTTACATTGAAGCCAATAAACATCAAGGGAAAAATGGGGTATTGCAAAATATGATCCAATGAACTAGGTGAGGATCCCATGTCCAATAATGCTGATCCAAAAGAATGTAAGATGCATCGAAACAATCAGCCATGTGTTCTTTCATCCAAGAAGTGAATGAAGAACCTCCACTAAAATATGAACCAAGTAAGGAGAAAGGAAAATCATGAGTCTTCAAGTGACTCAAGTGAACATCATAGGTGCATCCATATATATGTGTATCATCATTAGGTAACAAATTCTACTGTTGCAAATGTAAATAATAATGTGCTCTAATCATGTCATCATTGAAAGGAGAGATAGGAGTTTCATACTCCTCATTGTTAAATTTTCAGAATTTACTTCAATCTGATCTAGGATCTTAACTGAGAGAACAACATGTACAACATATCTATAGCATATCAATCATGGAGACAATAATGCAAGCACACAAGAGACACAAAGATTTACTTGGGGAAAACCATAAAGGTGAAAAACCCCAATAACTTCCTCAGAGATAGATAGAGCAATGATACAACCCAAACATGAGAGATAGACATAACTTAGCAGCAGATCCTCCTCCTCCATAAGTGCGCCACTCCTCCTTGAGTGCATGAGTGAGAAGTGAGTGAACAAATAGAGTGCCTCCCACACTCTATTTATACTTGACTTGACTTGCCTTTTACATAAATCATGTAGGCTCAAACTTAACCACATAACATAATGCTGACTGGGCCGACCCCCAATAGGGTGGTCTAATAACCCTTTGACCCATATGACTTATACAGGGCCGACCCCAACAAGGTGGTATAATAACCCATCAAGTATAAGTTACGACATTTACAATATAAATGACAACACTTCCATTTAGAGGAATAATACCATCTCTATAGGAATACAATATACATATATGTGAAATACATTCCGAAGTTACATATACATCAACACTCCCTCTTAACTAGGAAGGTATTTCTCAGCACAGGTCTTCTAGCACAAGTCATCTTCTCTGGATCATTGTCACTAGATAATCATCATCGAGTCATCATCATCGTCACTGCTACTGCTATCTCAATCAATCTCTGAATCTACTCATCATAGGAATTTCTACAGAGCCAGTCCTTTTTCATACTGGATGTAGGCCCACCACCTGTAGGTATTCATCATCACTGGCCATACTGTGGAATTCTCAGGACTTATTACGTGCGTCACAAAACCTTAAAAGAGTCTCTTGACTAGCAAGAACTCTAAAGAGCATCTGAGGCCTTTTTCATCCTGTCCAGATCTCCAAGACTTATTACATGTGACCCCACCACAAAACCTCGCAAGAGCATCCCAGGCTGTTACGAGCACGCAGCTCAACCTATAGGATCTCCCAGGGCACGAATTACATGTGGTCATGGTAAAACCTCGCAAGAGCATCCCAGGACTGATTACGGGCACACAACCCAACCTATCGGATCTCCCAGGGAACCGAATTATATGCCATAGGACAAAACCTCAAAAGAGCATCTGCCAGATATCCCAGGGCACCGAATTACATGCCATAGGAAAAACCTTGAAAGACTATCTGCAGATCTCCCAGGGCACCGAATTATATGTCCTCCTAGAGAAAAACCTCGAAAGAGCATTTGCCAAATATCCTAGGGCACCGAATTACATGCCATAGGAAAAACCTCGAAAGACTATCTGCAAATCTCCCAGGGCACCGAATTACATGCTCATCTACACAACCTAATCCACGGCCATAGAGTATCAACCTGATACTCACCATACATCATCCTGATGTACACACGATCATCCTGATCATCATCACTGCAACATCCTGCTGCATGTCATCTGGAGCAACATCCTGAATCTCGTCATCCATGATCATCCCGATCATACAATGCATCTACCTGATGCATACCAAGTATCTACCTGATACATATCATCATACATGATCCACCTGATCATACAATGTATCCACCTGATACAAATACAAATACATGATACATATCACCATACATGATCCACCTGATCATACAATGTATCCACCTGATACATATACAGATACATGGTCCAAGCATCCAACATGATGCATATACAAAAATACATACACATGATCCATCCGATCATATCCAGCATCCAACATGATACGTATATACATATAAATGATCCAACTGATCATATCCAACATCCAACATGATGCATACATACATATAAATGATCCAACTGATCATATCCAACATCCAACATGATGCATACATACATACATAAAAATGATCCAATTGATCATATCCAGCAGAAACCAGAACATCATCTTGATGCTCGTCATCCAACGCTTACATCCACAGCCATGTGAAGGATCCTCCTTCCAACATGCTTGGAATGGCTTCAGCAAATGTGTCCATCACTTCTTCCTCGAAGTGTCCTCGATCTGAAGAACACCAAGCCTCTCTCTGAAGTACTCGAACTTCACCCTGGCTAGTGGGTTCATCAACACATCTGCAATCTGCTCATCCGTCGCAACATACAGGAGCTTCACAGCTCCTCTCTGCACCATATCCCTGATATAGTGATATTTGATCTCTATGTGTTTCGACCTGTCATGAAACACTGGGTTCTCAGACAGCTTCACACAACTCTGGTTATCACAGAAGATACCAGTAACATCCAACGGGAGATCAAATAACTCAGACAGTAGCTTCCGTAGCCATACTGCCTCACAACTAGCTGAACAGGCTGCAACATACTCTGCCTCAGCTGTACTCAGTGCCATGCAGGACTGCTTCCTACTAAACCATGAGATCACACCTGATCCCATACTGAAGCAGCACCCAGATGTGCTCTTCCTATCTGCAGCACTTCCTGCCCAATTTGAATCAACATAACCCTGCAGGTTAAACTTTTGATTCGCCTCATACTTGAGCCCATAATCCACTATACCCTTCAGGTACCTCAGAACATGCTTTACAACAACCAGGTGAACACTCCTCGGATTTGTCAGGAACTAGCTCAATGTGTTCACCGCAAAGAAAATGTCTGGTCTCGTGTTCGTCAGGTACATCAAGGACCCAATCATCTGACGATACATAGAGACATCAATCGGCTCAGATGAAGCATCACATAGAAGCTTCAGATTCGATGCCATAGGTGTGGCCATGGCCTTGGAATCCATCATCCCGAACCTCTTTAGGATCTCTACTACATACTTCCCTTGTCCAAGGAAGATTCCATCTACACTTTGCCACACCTCCATGCCAAAAACAAATAGTGCATCATCCCTAAGTTCTTCATCTCGAACTCGGTAGTAAGATTCTGCTGCATGTCGACAATCAATCTATCTTCACCTGTAACAAACAGGTTATCCTCATACAAAAGTAGTATCACTGGATTGCCTTCCTCAACCTTGTAGTAAAGGTTGGAATCCGTTTTACTCTTGGTAAAGCCCTTAAACTGGATAGAAAGCTATCTATCCTACCATACCAAGTTCTGCACATATATGACTTCCTGTCATGTGTCTCAGAACCAAGTGGCTGCACCACATACACTTCTTCTTCAACTACACCATTCAAGAAAGCTGTCTTGAAATCCATCTAGTGTATCTTCTATCTCATCACCTTTATATTTCTCTATGCTGTCATCTGCAGCATGCTTGATCTAATAGTTCCATTTGGAAGTCACAACAGACTTCCCTTCAGCTCTTGGGATCGCATCCCAAACATCGTTCTTCATGATCAACGGATCATGGCATTCTTCCCATATCCTGGGAACTTCAATATCTTTAATAGATAATTTTGTTGCTGAACAAATGTTGTAGTTCTTCTTTTGTAGTTGATGGCATACGATCTTTCCTACACAACAAGTTAAATTGCATGATTAGAAAACATCTCATAGTTTTCAGAACAAATGATTACACATAGAGAAATATGTCATACAGTCATGCAATTAACTTAGCCAATGCTTCAATACAACATTTATCCATATCCCGTAACTTTCTAGATGCCTTCCAATCTCTACCAGAACATTGTTAAGAGTGTGCACAACTCCCAACATGTCAGCAAAGAGGTTTCATTCTAGATAAGTAGCAATGGACTGTTGTACAATGCCATAGGCTACTTACCCATGCATATTAGTAGTATACTATTCATCAATGCAACTATTCTAATATGCATAATACACAACCTAATTCTAGGAACATCAGTATATACATTATTGAAAAGTATTATTTAAACAATAAAATATGCAAGTAATGACAATTCAAATACTTATCTTTGTTTGTTCGTTGGGTGGACTCCCTCTGAGTCTTCGCTTTCTTGCAGGGGCTACTAGAGTCCTAATCTGAAGTAGCTTCTTCTACACCTTTCTGTTGTGGAATGTAGAGAGATGGTCAACTCCCTCTGAATATCTGCATTCTTGCAGAAACCACTGGAGTGTACCCCCCTCTTGATCTTTGCTTCCTGGATTACTTGTCCTTGAACTTATATACATTCTTGATCCCTATGCATGCTTGTTAGTATCATCATTGTGTTATCCTCTAGGTCTCATATAAAATCATATATTCATTAGTATACTATTAAAACACAATAATCTCAAGCATGTATAGTCATGATCATTTCAAACAGAAATAATAAGCATTAGCATTCAAGGTTTATGTAGGATTCTTATGGTTAGTCAAATCTTAAGAAACATAACATGTCTAAACCTATAATTACTCAAACCTGACTCTTTGGGTTAGTCATATCATTAATTGAGGTAAGACACATAATATGCATATACCCATGATTATTCAAACTTATGACTTCATGAATAATCATTATCAATAACACAACAGTATAAGATCCTAACCCAAGGTAGGATTCTAGCTTGATATAGGAAAAACATACCTGGATTAGCATGCTAGCTAGTTATGTCTAACATACTCGCATAATGTCTTCTGGTTCTCTTCAGAGACTTGTGCTAGTAACCTGCATGTCTCATAAGTTAACCATTGTAGAAACAAGTTATACATACCTCAAAAGTAGATCTTCTATGTGATCCATGACAATGGATGAATCCTTGTCTTCATGTCATCATGATCATAATTTCTTGAAACCAGAACACGATTTGTCTTTCTTGGTGTACCTTTCATGTTAGTAGACAACATAAACCTCATACAACACCATAATGCATTAGTACAATCATAAGTGTCAACACCCTAATCAATGAATATTTTCTATCATGCATTCATAAATTTGTTAAGGTGATACGACAAATCTAAAATCAAGATTGTACTAACTGTAATAACATGAAGACAAACATACCATAAACTTAATAATGAACAAATATCGAAACATACCTCGATGAGTCATACCTGTCGAGATCGCTTGAAATATTCTTATTTAAGGCCTTAGCCTCATCTCCCTCTGAAACAGGAACTTCTTCACTTATGCAGATGATCAATCCATCTTCTTCTAGGATTAACCCAATCCACTTGATTTGCAAGAACTGGACCTAGAGCTGGATATGGGTTTGTCAGAGAAACCCCAAAAATTCAAACTTCCAAAAGGATAGAAATATGCGCCTTGATGAGCTGATCAAGTTGGCATATTCAGAATTTGAAAACTGCAAAGTTTCACTCAATTTTGCCTTTGAAAACTTCCAGATTCACTGGACGTGACCCTGAACTGGGGTTTGATGAAGCCCACTCTTCTGCCCAATCAAAAGGTTTGATCCAAATCTTTAAGCTTCTATTTTTTTGAGGAGCTTCCAGCCGTGGTCACAGATTTCAAAAATTCCCATTTTTACAGAAGCCCTAATTTTCCACTTTTCTAATCAAAGTCCCGAACTAGGGTCTGATCAAGCCCGGCCTTCTGCCCAACCAAAAATTCTGATCTTGCTCTATAAATTTCTATTTTTATGAGTAGAATCCATCCATGGTCTCTGATTACAAAAATTCCAACTTTCTTCGAAGCCCTAAATTCCGGAAGCCATGAATGAAGGTACTAAAAAATAATTCTATTTTGACAGAAATATGTACCTGATTGTTTCTGGTGTAACTCCGAAATTTTCACACCAAAGGGTCTGAAATTTTTTTCTAAGATAGCCTGACCTGTTGTTTTTCCATCCTGATAGGTATGACCTCAATTGGATCTTATGAGAGAGAGTTATGCGAAGTGTCGTAACGTGACCTGTTTATGGGATAATATAGGAGAGCGAACTTGTACAGCGTGCCACGTGTTACTGTTTCAACTTCGGCCTTTGAAAAAGTTTTATGAGATAGTACAGTCTGTGTACTACCTGTCACATTTTACGAAATTTCATTTGGATCTTCCTAGACCAAGTTATGACCTTTTTCCCAAGGTCACCTGATTTTGACTCAGATCTGGAAGAGGCAGAAACCCTATATTGTACAGATCATAAATCACAAAGTACAATGAATTAGAGGTTGTCCTTTAGAAAAAAGGTACATGGAGATTTAATCTTCGACCTGTAAAGATTTCAGATCCGAAAAATTCGTCAAAACGGATTTATAGCGAAAGTGCTACGATGACTGGTTTTTGCTATATCAAGCCCTAGCATCGTAAGTGCAACAAGTGTCATACATGCCATATCATGCCTTCTTTCAGGCTAGCTCTGATACCATGTTAAATTTTCAGAATTTACTTCAATCTGATCTAGGATCTTAACTGAGAGAACAACATGTACAACATATCTATAGCATATCAATCATGGAGACAATAATGCAAGCACACAAGAGACACAAATATTACTTGGGGAAAACCATAAAGGTGAAAAACCCCAATAACTTCCTCAGAGATAGATAGAGCAATGATACAACCCAAACATGAGAGATAGACATAACCTAGAAGCAGATCCTCCTCCTCCATAAGTGCGCCACTCCTCCTTGAGTGCATGAGTGAGAAGTGAGTGAACAAATAGAGTGCCTCCCGCACTCTATTTATACTTGCTTGACTTGCCTTTTACATAAATCATGTAGGCTCGAACTTAACCACATAACATAATGCTGACTGGGCCGACCCCCAATAGGGTGGTCTAATAACCCTTTGACCCACATGACTTATACAGGGCCGACCCCAACAAGGTGGTCTAATAACCCATCAAGTATAAGTTACGACATTTACAATATAAATGACGTCACTTCCGTTTAGAGGAATAATACCATCTCTATAGGAATACAATATACATATATGTGAAATACATTCCGAAGTTACATATACATCAACACTCATGCGGCACCATCAGAAATAAACCTTTCACCCAATTTTAATCCCAAATTGATGTGGGTGTGAAGGAAGTAGGGGGTGAAGAATTGTGAACCAACCTTTCCTCTTTGCAACTCTTACCCATACAAATTTTGAATGCATATTATCCATAAATGGTTGGTCCAACTATTGTGAGATCCTGTGCCTCCTCCAAGGCTCTGCAACTCTCACCATGAGGAAGCCCATAATCCCTCTGAACAAGTACAAGTGCTTGGATTCCTTCTTGTTTGAATGTAGCCTCTTAAATCCCTTGTATATCAACGTGTAACTCATGTTCCACCATCACATGAGGTTCATGAGGTTCATCCTTTGTAACATAAAGTATTTAAGCCATTGAATGACTGTCTGATATGTAGGAGGGTGTAAAGGACCTTTGCAACCTCTCTTGAAGTTGCTCAATCTTCAACATCGATTTTGGGAGTGCATTGTGGGTGGAGTCCAAATCATTTTAGAGCTTTCCATTCTCTTCTACATCCTTCAAGGTTATTCCATGATACAAACCAACAAGCGCAATTAAATAATCTCTATCAGAAAGCAAATTCAAAAAATAACCTTTGGTGTCCAAAATTGCCTTCTGGATTTTCTCCATGTCTTCAAGGGAATATTTCTCCTACACACATGAACAAAATTTTGAAACATGTGTGTCGTGGAGAGTTTTCAAGGCCTCTTGAATCTTCTTTTCATTCATCTTCAAGGACCATGCAAGAAAATGAGGCTCTTGCAAATTAACCTCCTCATCTTCTTCCTTCTTGCTTGGACCAACTTCATGAAGCTCAAGTAGTGATGGGAAAGTTGATCTTGGTTCTTCTTCAAGTGCTACAAGGTATTCATATCCATAGTCAATGAAACTTTGTCTTGCAACAACAATTTCAAAAATGATCTCTATGTCACCAACATAGAGGTGTGAGCACCCATCAGTAGGTACTCCTTCATAGTTCAAGCATCTATCAGTCGATGCTCTTTTATTCATTTCCAAAGTAGAGATTGTCTCGAAATGATCTTTATCATTTTAAATGAAATCTTCTTCATGCTCATGTGGTGTTTCTTCATATTTTCCAGAGTCACTTGGTAGTGAATTTTGATCCTCTTCATGTAATGCTTCTTCTACTTCACCTATTTCAGAACTAGGTGGCTCATGGGTATCCTCATTTCGCTCCTCCTTTTCACTTAGACATATATGATTTTCTCTCCAAGGTATTTTGCAAGAATGGCATAAACCTTTCTTCAATAACTCCACATATTCATTCTTAGGCCTATGACCAAACACTTGATCGCAAAATTCTTCCAAAGGAATGGCCTTTTGTGTATCTCCCTTATACATATCAAGATATGCTTGATATTGTTGGGGCAAGGTTTTACATGTTGCTCTCAATATTTGTAATTCATTCATTCCAAATTGAGTGTTAGGATCCTCTTTGGACTCAAGAAAATTGGGTGTGGTGGCTCTTGTTAAGCCCTAGAAGTCATTAGGTCGGTTGTGAGGTTCGATCCTTGAGAAAATGTTTTCACTAACTGTCTTTTTTCCCTCGAAATGAGAAATACTACTCCCTCATATTTCCAATTTTCTTCCAATTTGACTAGCCATCAATTCGAACCCTTGAATTATCTGACTTGTCATGTACTCAAAACATGGTTTTGTGAATTTCCTAAACTCCTCTTTCTCCTCCATCTTTGAGGTTCCTTTTTCATCCCTAGCCATAGTTTCAGCAGAGTGCACCTCTTCTCCTGCTTCTTCCTCTTCACCAAAGGTACTTTAAGTTTTGGTTTCTAGGGGTGGGGGAGGTCTTATTCACCTCATAAATGGTCACCCAAATCAGGTGCAAGTACCATGATATAATACCACTTTAATGTCCCTAATTTTAAAGTTTATACAATTTGGCCAATTTTCGAACCTTGGACCAGTGAAACCCCAAACTGTCCCAAATGATCCCAAATGTTTTCAAATTATGAAAGGAGGGACTTAGGAGGATATAGTACACTATAATACACCCTTTAGAAACCCAAAATTCTGTTATAAACATTCATGGTTTTCAATTTTTAAGGAGATAATACTTGGGACAAAACTAGTCAATTGGATTGGTGAAAATCCCCCATAGGTCTTCCACTATTTTCCCTTCCAAAAACTGTACAGACTTACATAATATTCAATATGAGAATTTATTCTATTATATGACATAAAGGACAACATATGTTCAGCATTATATCATGTTTTATGGTCAGATAAGTCTCCCAAAGGACATTAGCTTCTAAGGCATACAATTTATGTGAAAATGGTGGACACGGGAGCATGAATTAATGTTGCAAACTATAGTATGACTTGATGGGTCTGAATAAAATATTTTGGAAATAAATTTAACCTCCATATTAATCTTAAATAATAGGAAACACCTCCATAAAATTCTGATATCAAATTGATACAAAACATGCTACAATCACCATGAGAATATAGTGATGAAACTAGCTCGAATATCAATGTTACTTGGAGAAATAGTACATGAAGTGCTTAGTATTTCGAGCTGTGGCTCTCATGATATATCCATTACATAGTTATGCATCCATTAACAAGTTCATAAGGTCGAAACAAAATCCTTCCATTATCTATATGCAAAAAAGAGTGTGCTATCTCACTTTACATGAACATTGAGAGAAAGATAGTAGAATCAGAGAAGAGAAGAATGAATGAATACGAAATCGAACTCAGATGGGGTTTGAACCTGCAAAAAAATATATCCATGAAGCTCTGTTAAAATGTATTAATGGCCTCTCCATAAACCAACTAGGATGGGAATCTTGCACCCTCAAAATTGGTTCTAAGGCAGGGAAGATGAACATCCACCGTGCAAGGACAAGCTTGAAGCTCTCCCAAATTGAAAAGATGTAAATAAAAAATGACCAAAAGATAATCCATTTCGACTTTCCATCCTTTTAATAACTTTATTTGACTCATTTACCTCCTTAGAACTCAAATTATTTCCTAATTACTTATGAAATTCGAATTAGTGGGGGTTATGACCCTTCATTGGCCCCACATGACACTTGGCTCATATTTTGTCTCCAACTCCTCCATGAATTCGAATTGGGGAATATTTTGGATGCTTTGGAGATGTGTAACTCCTCTCATGTGCCCTCTTGGTCTATTTTTAGCTCTTACATTGTCATAGATGTCATAGAATATGTCATAAGTGTCATAATGCTTGTCATAGTTGTCATAGAATATGTCATTGCCTATTTTTATCCATATGAATCTTATTCTTCCTTCATGAATGTTACATATTCCCTCCAACTCGAATTTGGGGATGGATCCATGTTTAAAGGAGGAATATTCTCTCATGTGGACCCCAAATGTCCACTTATGCACCCCCAAGTCCAACTAGGACCTAATGTCGCTTCATTTTCGAGAATTTAACATTTATTCCATAATTTATCGGCCTATTTTTCCACCATCAATTTAGAATATTGAATTTTCATGAGAAACTATAAACCTTGGGGTTAAATGTCAATATTTTAATTTTTCTACATAATCCTTAGGAATTGGGTAGGCCAACATAATTATTTATCTGAAAATCATTTAATTGGGGACATGACATTCCTCCCCTCCCAATATTTCTTGACCTGAAGCAATTTCAAACATGGATGTTGAAGAACCTGCTTTCTTTCCAAAACTTTGCTTCCAAAACTCTAAGTAGTGGCACTCATGTATTGCAATTGTGTGTTTCCAAAATTAAGGAGATGTGTGTTTTATTTTTAATATTGATATCTCCTATGACATTTCCATTGAACACCAAAAGATTAATTAAATCCATCAAAACAAAGTGTACACAATTAATCTTTACCTCTTTCATATTTTGGAAACCCTTTCTGAACTTTCAACCCTTTTTCTCACTGTATAATTCTTTGAAGTTGCCACTGAGTTTCCCAACTTTGATTCTTCAAGATTCCATACAAATTTTAGAGAGGAACCACCATGCTTTCTGCAACACTACTTTGATTACAATCACCTTCTCAAGTGGTGGCTCAATTTCCCATACTACTTGTTGCCCCCCAAAATTGAAACCAATGATGAGACCAAAAAT
This sequence comes from Larix kaempferi, assembly GCA_027924585.1. Taxonomy (NCBI): domain Eukaryota; kingdom Viridiplantae; phylum Streptophyta; class Pinopsida; order Pinales; family Pinaceae; genus Larix; species Larix kaempferi. The sequence continues at coordinate 14,806,359 of BSBM01000099.1, forward strand.
GATCCCAGGGTCCCAGATGATCTTGATACGTGCATGGTGTGAAATGTCTAGTATGAAATTCCATGAAAACCAAGCATGTGAAGATTGAATCCATCTCTCAAAATTTCTCCCACATAGGAAACTAGAACACTGCTCTGCACAGATGAACTCAAACCAGCTGAAGGTTGGATTTCTCTCTCAAACCAACAATCAAACTGCTGCCCCAAGTGAGATGAACCAAGCAACACCAGCATCCAATTGCTTGTATTTCATCCTTACAAACATCATAAGTTCAAAATATATATCATCAAAGTACATAACAACATCATACACATGTACATCAAATAGGTTCCTCATCAACGAATCATGAAATTTCTTATACATCCAAGTAAGTAGATCATCATGTGCCCCATACAAACAAGCATTAAGTATTATATCAAATTTGATCCAATTAAATAAGTGAGGATCCCATGTCCTATAATGCTGATCCAAAAGAATGTAAGATACATCAAAACAATCATCCATGTGTTCTTTCATCCAAGAAGTGAATGAAGAACCTCCACTAAAATATGAACCAAGTAAGGAGCAAGGAAAATCATGAGTCTTCAAGTGACTCAAGTGAACATCATAGGTGCATCCATGTATATGTGTATCATCATAAGGTAACAAATGATGCTTTTGCAGATGTAAATAATAATGTGCTCTAATCATGTCATCATCGAAAGGAGAGATAGGAGTTTCATACTCCTCATGTGGCACCATTAGGAAGAAAGAAACCTTTCACCCAATTTTCATCCCAAATTGATGTGGATGAAAAAGAAGTAGTGGGTGAAGAATTGTGAAACAACCTTGCCTCTTTTCAACTCTTACCCATCAAAATTTTGAATGCATATTCTCCATAATTGGTTGGTACAACTGTTGTGAGATCATGAGCCTCCTCCAAGGCTCTGCAACTCTCACCATGAGGCAACTCATAATCCCTCTGAACAAGTACATGTTCTTGGATTCCTTCTTGATTGAATGTAGCCTCTTAAAGCACCTGCATATCGACATGTACCTCATGTTCCACCATCACATGAGGTTCATCCTTTGTAACATAAAGTATTTCATCCATTGAATGATTGTCTGATATGTAGGAGGGTGTAAAGGACCTTTGCAACCTCTCTTGAAGTTGCTCAATCTTCAACATAGATTTTTGGAGTGCATTGTGGGTGGACTCCAACTCATTTGAGAGATTGTCATTCTCTTATGCATCCTTCAAGGTTATTCCATGATACAAACCAACAAGCTCAATTAAATAATCTCTATCAAAAAGCAAATTCAAAAAATTACCTTTGGTGTCCAACATTGCCTTCTATATTTTCTCCATGTATTCAAGGGAATATTTATCCTCCACACACCAACAAAATTTAGAAACCAATGCATGTGTGTCATGGAGAGTTTTCAAGGCCTCTTGAATATTCTTTTCATCCATATTCGAGGACCCTGCAAGAAAATTAAGCTCTTGCAAATGAACCTCCTCATATTCTTCCTTCTTGCTTGGACCAAATTCATGAAGCTCAAGTGGTGATGGGGAAGTTGATCTTGGTTCTTCTTCAACTAATACAAGGTATTCATATCCATAGTCAATGGAAATTTGTCTTGGAGAAACACTTTCAAAAGTGATCTCTATGTCAACAACATAGAGGTGTGAGCACCCATCAGTAGGTACTCCTTCACAGTTCAAGCATCCATTAGTCTATGCTCTTTGATTCATGTCCAAACTAGAGAGTGTCTCAAAATGATATTTAGAATTTTCAATGAAATCTTATTCATGCTCATGTGTTGTTTCTTCATATTTTTCAGAGTCACTTGGTAGTGAGTTTCGATCCTCTTCATGTAATGCTTCTTCTGCTTCACCTATTTCATAACTGGGTGGCTCATGGGTATCCTCATTTCGCTCCTCCTTTTCACTCAGACATATATGATTTTATCTCCAAGTTATTTTTCAAGTATGGCAATAACCCTTTTTCACTAACTCCAAATATTCATTCTTGGGCCTATGTCCAAACACCCAATCACAAAAGTCTTCCAAAAGAATTCCCTTTTGTGTATCTCCCTTATACATATCAAGATATGCCTAGTATTGTTGGGGCAAGGTTTTACACATTCCTCTTAATATTTGTAATTCATTCATTCCAAATTGAGTGTTAGGATCCTCTTTGGACTCAATAAACTTGGGTGTGGTGGCTCTTGTTGAGCCCTGGAATTCATTAGGTTGGTTGTGAGGCCTGGTCCTTGAGAAAATGTTTTTACCAACTGCCTTTTTTCCCTTGAAATGAGAACTATTGTTGCCTCCTATTTCCAATTTTCTTCCAATTTGACTAGCCATCAATTCGAACCATTGCATTATCTTCCTTTTCATGTCCTCAAAAAATGTTCTCATGAATTTCTTAATCTCCTCTTTCTCCTCCTCTCAGGTTCCTTTTTCATCCCTAGCCATAGTTTTAGCAGAGTACGCCTCTTCTCATGCTTCTTCCTCTTCACCAAAGGTGCTTTCAGTTTCAGTTTCTAGGGATGGGGGATGACTTATTGAAATCATCAATGATCACCCAAATCAGGTGCAAGTACCATGATTTGATACCACTGTAATGTCCCTAATTTGAAAGTTTATACAATTTGGCCAATTTTTGAACCTTGGACTAGTGAAACCCCAAACCATCCCAAATGATCCCAAATGGCTTTGAATTGTGGAAGGAGTAAATTAGGAGGATATAGAACACTATAATACACCCTTTATACACCCAAAATTCTGTTATAAAATTTCATGGTCTACAATTTTTAAGGATAGGAGACTTGGGACAAAACTAGTCAATTGGATTGGTGAAAATCCCCCTAGGTTTGCCACTGTTTTCCCTTCCAAACACTATAAGTCCTTCCATAATATTCAATATGAGAATTCATTATGTTATACGACATCAAGGAAAATATGTTTTCAATACTATATCAGGTTTTAGGTTCGGATAAGTCTCCCAAAGGACATCAACTTCTAAGCCATACAATTTATGTGAAAAGGGTGGACAAGGGAGCATGAATTAATGTTGCAAACTATAGTATGAATTGAGGGGTATTAATACAATATTTTGGACATCCATTTAAATTCCATCTGCAGATTAAATAATAGGAAACACCTCCATAAAATTCTGATATCAAACTGATACAAAACATGCTACAATCACCATGATAATATAGTGATGAAACTAGCTTGAATATCAATGTTACTTGGAGAAATAGTACATGAAGTGCTTAGTATTTCGATATGTGGCTCTAATGGTCTATCCATTACATATTTATGCATCCATTAACAAGATCATAAGGTTGAAACAAAATCCTTCCATTATCTATATGCAACAAAGAGTGTGCTATCTCACTTTACATGAACATTGAGAAAAAGATAGTAGAATGAGAGAAGAGAAGAAATAATGAATATGAACTCGAACTCAAAAGGGGGTTGAACCTGCACCAAAACATATCCATGAATCTCTATTGAAAGGTATGAATGGAATCTCCATAAACCAACTTGGATGGGAATCTTGCACCCTCGAAATTGGTTCTAAGGCAGGGAGGATGAACATCCACCGTGCAAGGACAAGATTGAAGCTCTCCCAAATTGAAAAGATGCAAATAAAAAATGACCAAAAGCTGCTCCATTTCGACTTGGCCTCCTTTTAATAACTTCAGTTGACTCATTTACCTCCTTAGACCTCCTAATTACTCATGAAATTGAATTAGTGGGGTTATGACCTTTCATTGTCCCCACATGACACTTGGCTCATCTTTTGTCTCCAAATCCTCCATGAATTCGAATTGGGGAATCTTTTGGATACTTTGGAGATGTGTAACTCCTCTCATGCACCATCTTGGTCTATTTTTAGCTCTTACATTGTCATAGATGTCATAGAATCTGTCATAAGTGTCATAGTGTCATAGTTGTCATAGAATATGTCATTGCCTATTTTTAGCCACATGACTCTTCCTCTTCCTTCATGAATGTTACCTCTTCCCTCCAACTCGATTTTGGCAATGGCTCCATGTTAAAGGAGAAATATTCTCTCATGTGGACCCCACATGTCCACTTATGCACCCCCAAGTCCAACTAGGACCTAATACCACTTCATTTTGGAGAATTTAACATTTATTCCATAATTTAATGGCCTATTTTTCCACCATCAATTTAGAATATTGAATTTTAATGAGAAACTATAGACCTTGGGGTTAAATGTCAATATTTTAATTTTTCCACATATTTCTTAGGAATTGAGTATGCCAACTTAATTATTTACCTAAAAATCATTTAATTGGGGACATGACGAGGCACTAGCTATAGTTCCCTACCATGATACTTCATAGGTAATATTGGAGATGCTAGCAAGTGTAGATGATCACATGTTGGATCTTGTGAAGTACGCATGCATAGGAATGGAATATCAAGGATGTTATAACATCCTTTTTACCTATGACAAGCCACCAGATGATAGAGGTAATATTAGCATTATGTTTTGATTAAATATCTAGTTTTATTTTTTTGTCTTATTTAATGCACATGCACTTTATTGTAACATTCTCTTTAAATTGCCTAATTATTGTTGATTACTTCTTTGTAGACATTGACAAGTATGTTGGGGAGCTTCCTGCATGTGGCAATGGATGAAGTTTAAGATACTCCTTAGTTACAGAGACCCATTTTGTGATGCAATCCAAGCCTTAGATTCTGTGAGCAGGTGGTTGATCAATTATCTTTTGGCTTCCCAATTTTCGAAAATGAAGCATATGGAAGTGTTTCTATGTGTCTTTTCTTATTGCATATTGGATTTTTTTATCATAGTCACCAGTACAAAATGAGAGATAAATGACTAACTAAAATCACATATAAATGACCATTTTTTAGTTGACGACTAGTGGTAGCGAATTTTTAGTATCTTATTACGTGACCAAAAATTTAGTCGTATTTAGCTTGGTCATTAATTGGTTGTCTTGATTTATCATCTAGTTGTATATTTTGTCTTTAATTGTCACAATTAATGACCAAATATAGGAATAAATATATGGCTAAATGATAAATCAAAACAACCAATTAATGACTAAGCTAAATACGACTAAATTTTTGGTCGCGTGATAAGATACTAGAAATTAGCTACCAAAGTTTCCATTTAGTTGTTTATATGCGAATTTTAGTCGTTTTTTGATCACTTATCTCTAATTTTGTAGTAATTATTTATCTCTTTTTAGTAGTTTCAGAATATAAACGACTAATTTAGTCGTTTTTATTCATTCTATTTGTGTTCATTTTTAATCAATATAAACAACTAATTCAGTCATTTTTAGTGGTTTTATTTGTGTTTTTTAATCAATATGACGACTAATTTATTATTTTTTAGTCATTTTATATTCATTTTATTTGTGTTCATTATTAATCAATATAAGCTTCTAATTTAGTTGTTTTATTTGTGTTCATTATTAATCAATATAGATTTTTAGTATGATATTATGACTAAATTAAAAAAACATGCAATATTCATGCTCATCTAATATGAATACACATGTGAATCATGCAAAGTCACATTAGTTAACTACAACACTAAATAATATCAAGTAAAAATATATATAATTTTCAACCACGTAAATGACATTTTATGAAATGTCAAGTATTACAATATATATGAGTTTCCAACTGAATATCCACTAATGGACTAATACTAGTCCATGAAAAAAACCATTTCCATCCTTTACATGAAAAACATCTACATCAATGAATTTTCAAAATATTACAATGGTCATTGAGTGAAACTTCCTTCATTCTCCTTCAAACAACTACATTGTGAATATGAAGAAATTTTGACTATTCTGTGATATTGAAATAGGCTGGAGAAAACCCTTACAATCAAAACATGAAAGCATTACTAGCTAAGATTAGATAAGCACAAAATCATGTTTTCAATGTTAACACACATGTAGAATGCATCAAATACAATAACCTTTATTTTCAGGGCAACCACTCAAGACAATGGCCACTTTTAGAAACCACTCTACCATACCATATTGTTGTACAAAGAACACTAAGCTAAACTGCAATTAGATTTATTAACACCAAACTTCCACAAATAAAGGTTATCAAGTTTCATAGATGCAGATGTAGGTTATGCTCCATATGTTTGGATTTCCAAAAAAACAAGTTCATGGAGGAAGTGGGATTATATTTTTCATTCCATGAAGTGAAGTGGGTCGTTGGGGGCAATAGAAAAAAATATTAAATGAGCAATACAAGGTTATTTAGGGCTTCCATTCTTTATTTTTCTCCTCTTAAGTTCATTAGAGGGATGTTGAATAATATTACAACCTACTGCACACACCCAAGTTGAGCCTTTGGATGAAGTAGACGCTTGAATATCTTGTTGCATGAGAAGCCAACTCATTAAAGAGAAAATTTACCTTTGAAAAAAAGTGAGGCAAGTTAATTTTTTATTTCAAATTGAAACATGGTAAAATAAATATAATGAAGTTTTAAATACTACAGAGTAATAGTTGTTTGAGGCACGATATAACTTTTTAGAGACGAGGTGCATTGACCATCGTCATGAACAAAAATGAAGATCTAGATTTATATCCACGAAATCGAACTAACATATGAAAACGATGGTTCAAAGGTTAGAAACTCTCATTTGAAGAGGTGGATGCGGCTATCAAATTCCAAGTAGTTTTATTTGAATCTCTAGCATTAATAGAGACAAAGACATGGTAAACAATTCTTTGAGACAAGAGATTTTGAAGTTCAGTTTTCGTTGAGAGTAATTAAAGATCTTGTTTGAGGGGGGATGCTAGAGGAGCTCTAGTAATGCTTGACCATTATAACATTTAGATGCCCAGATTAGTGGTTAGGTGACCATAACCAACTTAGGGTTCTATATAATAGTGTAATTAGGAATGATAACTAGAGAGAGTGGTATATGTAATGTGGGTATCCTACCTCAGACTCTCGATCATGTCACTAGTACAAAATGAGAAATTAGTGACTAAAAAAATGACTAAAATTCACATATAAATGACTATTTTTTAGTCGGCGAATAATAGTAACTAATTTCTAGTATCTTATAGCTCGACTAACTTAGTCGTATTTATTTTAGTCATTAATAGTTGCCTTATTTAGTCATATATTTGGTCATTGATATAGTCATTAATTGCCACAATTAATGATTAAATCAATGACCAAATATACTATTAAATAAGGAATCTATTAATGAATAAAATAAATATGACTAAGTTAGTCGAGCTATAAGATACTTGAAATTAGCTACTAATAGTCGTTTATATGTGAATTTTGGTCATTTTTTTAGTCACAAATTTATCATTTGCAGTAGTCATTTATTGTTGTTAATTGGTCATTTATACAGTAATTGATTGTAGTTAACTAGTCATGAACTGTAATTAATTGGTCATTTTTATAGTCATTGATTGTTGTTAAATGGATATTTATTTAGTCATTGATTGTTGTTAACTGGTCATTTAATTAGTTATTGATTTTTGTATATAGGGCACGGAGGAATTGAACCACCACCCTCTTTCCTTTAAGGAAAGTGCTCTTCCATTGAGCTAGAACCATTAAATGGAAGAATCAAATTTAATGGAGTAAGAAGAAAAATCATGCAAGTTCTTTAAGCAGATGAAAGAGTCAAATGAAGGAATGCCCCGCAGAAACAAAAAATCATACAGGGGTATGAGAATTCAAAACACATGAACACCATCTATTTTACAAGCTAATGGAATGACTTAGAATATTTAGATCACAAATCATGCACTTTTGGGGAAAAAATGGACAACAAACCATCGTACCATTACTATTTCCTTCTTCTTTATCCTCATTACCATCAAGCCTTAGCTTCCATTGGGATGTATTAACTATTTCATTCTTGAAACAAGATTTATTTCCATTGGGATTATTACCATTAATAATTTGCTAGGGGTGCACTCTCAATGACTTCGTTACTATGGATTGTACCAAAATTTATTGATGGTAACTTAATTCTCTCCAATCTCTACCTTGAATTTTTAGTGTGTTTGTGAATTTATGCATTCTTGCATAATCAATTATAAAAATAAATTCTAGTTATATATGGTGGCATGCTCATGATTCATTTTGTAGGTTTTGGAAAAATAATTAAATGGATTTTCCAATACTTATTAATGCCATATGAAAGGATAAATTTTTAATTGTGGACTTAATTTTTTAATTTATATTTTGAGTAGTGAAGTTAGGGCTCAAACATAATATTGAGGAAAAAAATCAACTCACCTACACTAATAGTAGGGTTAGAAACTTTGTTATGTCTAACCCTTACGCTAACCCCAACCACAAAATAGAACACTTTAGAGACCTATAATTCTACTAATCATCATGGACCATGATTAGTAATTTAAGCCCATAAGAAGAGAATAATCAGATGCAACTAATACAACTTAGGATTTGGTTGAGCTCCTGAAAAACTAATGAGGAAGTCATAAAGGTCGTCTCACATGATATTAAGAGAAATTTCCCAAGCAAACTATGACTTTTGAATGGTAATGTAAGACTACAAAGAAAAAAATAGATTTTGTTAAACAAAATTTTGAGTCAATTAAAATTTAGAGCTACATAACATAAATTGAAGAGCCTGTAAGAAACAACCAACTACTACTATTTGGGACTTGGCTAATTTCCTTAGAAAACATAGGACGAAATTACACAAGTTTGCTAACTATGGCTACTATCATAGATCCATACAACCCTGGACATATTAAACATAGAGAGATATTAAAAAAGGTGCCAGGTGCAAACCTCTCGCTTGGGATGTCAATTTGTTTTCTCCATTTTAGTTTATTTTATTAGAGTTACACACTACCCCCTCTATAAGAGCACCTCGCTTTTCTCGGTGAAAACACCAACTTTCCAACCGAGCTGTCATTTCTGACTGGAAACACAATATTAATAAACATTATGTTGATGATACAAAATTTAGAAGCAAATAATGTTCAAGTGCATGATATAAATTAAAAGAGATTTTAGGTGCATTACAAAAATTAAAAGAGCCTTATAATTTTTCAAATTTTCCTTTCCGTCAGAACCATTACTCTTGGTTAAACAAATATTTACAGAAACAGGGAGGGAGTATCCTTTTGATTCCTTCAAAAAAATTATCTTCAATTGAATTCTTATGATAGAAAACTATGGGTATTACAAAAGAAGGCAATTGATTTGTCACTATTGTCGACTAGTGACAGCTATAATTGGGACACAAAGAATTCTGACATTACCCAACTCAGCCTGGTCATTGCATTATGGACAGTACATGTTTACATAAATAAATAAAGTATAATATCCAAGATTTGATTGCAACAAAATCAATTGAAGCTTAATTAATCTTTTTCAATAACTTTATACTCTTACTAGTTAATTTAACATCACACCATTGAAATCAACAATTTCCAGCTTGAATATTCTTACCTTGAAAATGTTGTCACACCATGGAAATCAACAATTTCCAGCTTGAGTATTCTTACCTTGCAAATGTTGTTCTCATGTAGCTGGAGCCACTCTCTAATACAAGACATGCCAAAATATCTATCCATAGGCAAGGGAGCTGCATTTCCATATTTAAAATGACAGTCTTTGGACATTTGAGTTCTATTATAAATTGACATAAAACATTTTTTTGTAAGAAAGATAATTTGATTTCTGATAACAAGACATGAAGATCAAACAAACAGAAGACTACTAGTACTAACTTAACTTAGTCTATACACACTCGCCAAGAAACAACTTGGGAAAGAGAGAATTGTGGCAATCAGTCATGGAAAGAAATATTGACAGTGAAGTCCTTCCTTGAATACTTTTATGTAAAGGTTTGGTATAATATGACTATTTGTTCCAGCTAATGTGATACTGATATTTTGTGATTTACTAATTAACTCTACCGTAACTTCACCACAATAGCCCGTGTGACCAAAAAACCTGATCCTCGCCTTTGTAGTGAGTCTTATTTTTAATGTAAAAAATAGTTGTAACATAATTGTTTTTTGATAACAGAAGGGTTGAAATCTATTTTCAGTTTAAAAATAGAAAAGATTATCTAGGCTACTCTATTGGATATTTTGGTGTTTCTGAACTATAATGGTTGTTAAAGTAGACATGAAAAAGGTGGATAATCTATGTTTTCACTTTTTTTATGATACACATCAAATTATAAGAAACACAATTGTAAGTTCCTTAAAATTTGAAAGCTTCTCCTCTTGTAGCTCTCTCCATATTTTTATGACAAGTTGTGGCTTCTATACATAACCAACTTAGACTAGAATTTAAGTAATTTTATTTCTCAAAATAATTAGAAGTACAGATTTCACCCATTATCAATATTTTATGTTGTATACAAGTCAATGCTTGTCTCTATAAATTGGATGAATCTAATTTTTCATAGAAATGATCCAATAGCATATACTTCACATGCTACCATGTTTACTATATATCATAACATCTTACTCCTTAGTTCCAAGCTGCTAAAGGTAACAAGCCATTTTGTTGAAACATGTTTTTCTATGATATTAGTTTTCATGTCCCATTCATGTTAGTGAATTGTTTTATTCCATGTTATTTTATTATTATTTTTTATGAACATTTTAAAATCTATCACATACCCCTAGTTTCCCTGCTTCCTGTTTCCTTTCCTAATATTTGAAAAACACGTACCCATTTTCCAATTCCAGGTGATATAGATATAGGTAAAAGATAGGAAACATAGAAGAAAATAGCAAACAAAGGAGAGAAACTAATTGCATTAGTATGATCTTTGGAAAGAGCACACATCCTCATTCTCTTATATGTTGCTAGTTGTTTTCAATCTGATCAAGCCATGTTGTATATGCATCATAGAGTATCTAGAGCATCTATTAGAGATTGTATGATTACATGGTGTCAAGGAATATATACTATTTGAAGAATTTTCTACAATATCCCCATGTTACAAATATATGGCACTTAATGTCCTAGCAATACAAAACTTTGTGGAATGATTATAGCGAAAACTCCATATGTTGTTGGATAACCTGCCTATTATTCGCTGTTCTAAATATCCATGAATTTATGCTCCATGTAGCCCTCTAAGGCTTTAGAAAAAATGAATAGGTGGCCATAGATTTTATCTAAACATTGGCATCCAACATCCCATATTCCTAACTTAAAAAGTGGACATGGCTCCTAATATCTGTTTAAATAGGTAAGATACAGTTACTTCACTGGTTTGATGTGAGAATAGTTACCAGAAAATGTTCTTCATTTGTCATTTCTCATACCCGTTGTTAAATATTACATGTTAATCCATTACGCTTATATAATCTTTAAGAATAACAAATTGCATGTCTACTTCACTCCATACAATTATTTACATGACAAATTAGCTCTATATTTTTTACAAACTTCGACTACACAATTAACAAGCATCCACTATTGATGGCCATTGTAGGTGAGTATGGAAAATGGATGAACACCATTTTAGTATATGTTTGTTTTCTAAGCCCACAACTTTAGTACACTTTTGGGTAAATTTATTGAGGCATCTCAAGTGGACTTTGCATTTCTAGCTGTACCCATTCAAATATCTAAAGATAAATAGATAGATAGCAGGACACCTGACAACATGTTAAATTCATTGCTAGGTCCAAATATTTTCATTCAATACAATACTCCATTTGATATTTTCAGACATCAAAGTATTTTTTCACCTACAACTTCAATATGAAATGCTCCTGATGGTGAAGAATCATACCAATCATCCATTGGGACACGGGAGATTGTGATATTAGCCCCAGTATCAATGTGCTTTTGTATGATAAGATTCCATAGATTCAGTGAATTTGCACCAGTAAAACACCTAGCTTTTGGTAATTTTTATGGATTTTAAGAACCCTTAAGTGGTGGAACTGGAACTGGCATCCTGTAGACCTATAGTATTTTGACAGTAAGGGAGGTTTGATTAGCATATGACAGAAAAACAACATATTCTAGATGTCAAAGGGAAACAATCCACCTGTATGAGGAATTTACGATGAGGTCGTTGAGCCTTGGAAGATTTGTGGGTGCCTTTACCACTTGTATGTGCACATATTGAGGAGAGTGTCCATCCTTTGGAGCCTTACCTCATACTTCGAGAGGGTGTCCACCATGGGAGGTATTTCTTCCCTCATCTTTTGGAGCTAATTTTGAGTTTATGCTATGTTTGTAAGAGTTATCCCATGTTGTAGGATGAGTTGGTTAGTGTGTGTTCATCACTTGTGTGGGAAGTTCATTGTGAATCTATTGGTTGGTTAAGGGTTTAAATTATTTGTGGATGCAACCCCTTGATATATGGATGCAACCTTTTTCTTGTTTTAGACTCATGTTGATCCTCTTTGATGAGCATCCCCTTCTTTGAGGCCACTTTTACACATATAAATGCCATTGTATTGGAGCGTTCTGCTTGGAGGAGGGATTGCACTCATTTTCATGCCATTATGTTGGATGTTTTGACTTGGAGGTCCCCACTCCTTTTTGAGGGGGCATTCATTCTCTCGGTTCAATTTTTGAGGAGAGTGTTCATCTTTTGATCACGCTACATGCCATTAATTGCTTTATTGGAGGTTAGTTGTAACAAATAAAATAATAAAATAATATGAATAATATTATAATAATATAAATAATAAAATAAAACATAATGTTAATTATATTTAACTAAGAGACATAACCTTTGATGAGTAGTCACCATATAATCCCTATATATGAGGCTACATCCTCGGTGTAAATTATTATTATTTATCTTATCAATTATATATTCGATTATTTGACCATTTATGGATCCTTTGTATTATTTAAATTGGTTATTAAAAGAAAAGATAAACAAGAAAAGAAGAAAAGTAAAAACAAAGAAGTAAATAAGTAAAAAGAAAAGAGAATATAGAAAGAAAAAGAAAAGAACAAAAGAAAAAGTGAAAACAAAGAAGTAAAATAAGTAAAAATAAAAGAAAATATGGAAACCACACGTGGTTTCTTAAAAACAGTACATGGTTTATTTTTCAACCATATTGGAAGCATTTGTGAAAATAATATATTTGAAATCTATAAGTGCATAAGAAGTCTTAAGGGTGGTTTTGTGACAGCTAATAATAAAGTTAGAACATAAAAGCTAGAAGTGCATAAGAAATCTTAAGGCTACCAAGAGGGAAGCGAGAATTGAATTATATTTATTAATAATATTTTAATGATTAACTTTTAATAATAGTAATAATATATTGTGGGGAAAAATTAATTATTGAATAGTAAAGTATACTATACAAAGATAAAGATGTCGTTGGATAAGATGCATAATAAAATAGAATCTTGTAACAAAAAACAAGAAAGATTCCCTAAGACCTACTAAAAAATTGTCAATGACCTACTAAAACTTGAGGGGACTATTCAAGGAAAACTTATTAGAATTTCTATTTGTCCAACCATCAAGGAAAATCACATTAGAAACAACTTGGAAAATCAATTATTAGTCCCAGAATCAAGTGTGATAGAAAAGAGAGATACTTATGTTGAGAAGCAATATGAAATTACAGACTTACAACTAGAAATTGATGAGTATAATTTCACATCCCAATTCAATTATACGACTATATATCTAAATGAATTCGACATCATTTTGGGTTTAACTTGGATGGAAACATTAGGAGTATTCATCTTAAATATGAAGATTTTTTTTTAACGTTCTCGTATAAGAAGAAGCAAGTCACAATGTAGGATGTTATAGTGAAGTCAAAATTAGGAGTTGTGTAGTATGAAGACTTCAAAGAAATCTCGAAGGTGATATCACAAGAAGATAAAAAATCAAGACAGAAGATGCAGAAAGAATTTGACAAAGTCGTCATGGACAAAGAAGAAGAGAGCTCCCGTCTAAGAGATCATAATCATAAACTGCTTCTTCAAATCAAGAAGGCAAAGGATAAAGCACAAGATAATCAAAATCTTCAGAATAAACTAGTAGAAAATATCGAAGAGAATGGTCACCTTAGGATGCATAAACAAGATCTAATGGATCAGATTCAGAAGATTAAAGATGATGAGAAATCACAAGAAGAAATGATGAGGAATCTTAAAAATGATAAAGATTTGTTGGAAAATAAGTTGGAGCAAATTCAGAAGAGGACATCCAAGTCTTCGAACTCAAAAATACAAATTGAATAAAAAGAAGCAAATACAAATCCAGTCATCATCACAGTTCAAAAAGAATCCAATCTAGTAAAAAAACAAACAATAAGAACTCCTTATCGACACCCAAATTATAAAATTCATTTTGACCAAAGACATGGTCAAAATGAACACAAACAAAAGAGTTATGATTTCAAAAAAGAAAGAACACAAGATCAACAAACTAAGCAGAAAATGAGAAGTTCCATCCAACAAAATGATCAACAAACAAATCCAATGAAGTGAGATCTCATATGGGCAACTTCACAAACAATGTGACATTTTTTCTTGGGAATTCGTAACTCGTATCGTGTCGTTTTGTCAAGAGTCGCAGTTACTAACACAAACAAAAATGACAGATGACATTATAAACAAAAAAATCAGATGCAAGCCTTGTCTTCAATAAGCTTTGAGGACAAAGCTCCCCTTAAGGGGAAGGTAATGTAACAAATAAAATATTAAAATAATATGAATAATATATATAATAATATAAATAATAAAATAAAACATAATGTTAATTATATTTAACTAAGAGACATAACCTTTGGTGAGTAGTCACCATATAAGCCCTATACATGCAGCTACATCCTCGGTGTAAATCATTATTATTTATCTTATCAATTATATATTCGATTATTTGACCATTTATGGATCCTTTGTATTATTTACATTGGTTATTTGTATAGGAAACGATTTTATCGTTTCATCAGTGTTCTCTTTTATGGATATTTGATTCCTTTTGGGAGATATAAGGATTTTAAAGCTATACGATTTTCTCTCTTTCTCATTTTCCATTGTTGGATTTATAAGGTTTATGTTTAAGGTTTATAGTTTAAGCTATAAGGTTTATGTTTAAGATGAAACATTAAATTTTGGTGTAAAGGTTTAAAAAAATTTAAGTTGCAATATTCAAAGACATTCTCTAGTAAGTTGAACTATATCTTGAAATAATAAATCACTTCCTCCATCACCTTCTATTAATATGAAATATAACACAACATGTACAAGCATTTAAATAAAAAAAGGGAACCGCTAAAGCCTACTTCCACTAGCACATCAATTAAAATCAAAGAGCAACATTAACTATCTGATTGGTGGCATGAAGGTACAAAAATCAAAACTCCATTTGGTGCAATGAAACAACAATAGATGTCCCAAAAATTTAACACGACATCTTGGAAAATGCACATATCAATGGTCATAATCAGAATCATAAATATGATAGGTCATGCAATTGTGGGGTTTAGTCCAAAAGCAAAAGAGTCATCATTGTCATGATTGGTCGATCCTCTGTAACAAACACAAATATAATAATAATAAATAATATTAGTTAAGCTAAATGAAAGGTCAAAGGACATACCTCTTACCTTGTGACCAATTAATGCATATATGTACATTTTCAGGAGGCTCATTGTAATCATCATTTTATCCGTTATTCATTTATTCAATATATATTTTTATATACATTGTAGAATCTTTTGTTAATTCCATAGTGAACAGGGGTTTTCCACTGCATTGGTGTCAAAGCCAATCTTTTCCAATTCTGTGGGTTAAAATCCCTCAACAACCAATTCATGGTTTAAAATTCCTCAGCAAACCATCTATAAACTGTCTATTGCCATACATAATTGGCATACCATCCCTTATGTTTATTTTTTTTCCATATGATTCTTATCAACTCCGTATAGGTAGACTGTACACTGCAGTGTTGTCCATACGACTATCGCCTGTACCTATATATCTGTGTGATCCACTTCCAATCAGAACCTCCATGCTAGCCACTGCAAATGGAATAACTTGGATAAAGAGTTCTGGGACTCCCTGAAAAGGCAATAAAATAGTGATCTAATTTTTTAATAGATGGAGTACATGAAAATGAAGTGTTCCTCTATCTTGGTATAATGAAGATGGCAGAGTTTGCATATCTTGTCCCCTTGGGTGATGTGGTGGTTGGGTTCAACCCGAATACAATGAGAATCAACTCGAAAATGCCCAAGGGGGATCCAAAGAGCATGCATCCAGTGGAAAAGCATGTAAGGGGGAAACAATAAGGCCATCTCTCAGCTCCAAAAAGTGCTCTGCATAAAATTCCATCTTGGGGATTAACATGATTGGAGGATCAACTCGTGTAACCTAAATAAATTGTCTGGTGATGTCTTTTCTGATGATCGTATTCATGGTATTGATAAACCTTTATTTTGTAGAGAATTTTGACCTTTGAAAAGAGATTTGAAGGGTTGTAATGTTAAATCCAAATAAATGTTCCTCCAATGAACCATAATCATTTTTGACCTAAGGAATTTTCAAGAGTATTTGCAATCAACCAGCCAGAGGCCAGTGGTGGGCTACAAAAAGGTTAGTTGAGCATGAAACTCTCTAGTGTGTAAGAATCTATCGGTAGGTGAATCAGAGTCTGAAGAACATAGCAGATACAATTGGTAATCTGAATATTTTGCAGTTACTTGGAGCCTCCTGAGAAAGAGCTTCAATAAGAATAAAGGATTCACAAATAAAAACTACATGCCCAAGAAGTGGAGGGGGAGGAGATTGGGAATTCAAGCACATAATACAACAAAGTCTGTGGAAGAGGAAGACAGGAAGTCGGAGAAGGTAAAAGATAGATGATGATTTTGAAGGAGTTAGTTCACATGAAAAAGCAGATCGATTGACTAAACTAGGAAAAAAAGCTAATAAATTTGACCTTATTTATTTATTTTGTTCCCATATTTTCTTTTTCTTTTAATTTATTTTGTTTTCAGAGAGTTACAACAAAAAATATAATAAATTTGACCTTATTCATCTAAATTAAAAACCATGTGAACCTTACTAATGCGAAGCCAAGATGAATTCAGTAAATCAACTGTTAGATTTTTCAGCTACATTGTTTGGAAGGAATTCGACTTACCACTGCCAAGGAACTTCGACGCGTTCCGTATCGGTGTGGAAACTGATCGAGATCAAGGGAAGGCCCTGTAATGAGTGATAACAAATCCAAAATAACTAGCATCGATCCAGAGAGGAACAAATTCAACACCATCCTCATATGCAAACGAACTTTCTGTTGGTGTTGATGTTGTTGCCGCACCATTGCTAAATTCTCACTAGAAACCCCTTCCTTCGAATGCTTGGTTTAGTATTTATAAAATTCAAGAACTATTATATGCAGATTTAAACCCTATACTAAACCCTAATCCATTGAGTACGCAAAATTTTCACTGTAAAACCTTGGATTTTCACAACCATTTCTTTCGCCAGCATCTCAGAGAAGCGCACAAACCCTTGAGAAATTATCTGCCGGGGAAGAATGGATATGGGTGAAACATTTTCTACCATTATTTCTTTTGATGGTGAAATAACACCGAGCTCCTCCAAACCCCATTTTACCTCTCTTCCCCTCAACCAATTTACTGCGTAAATGGCAGTTACATTGTTCACTTTGTCCTAGTGGCAAGGACCAAAGCGCCTTTGCTGAGTCTATAGTTTTGTATTTTAAAATGATTGGATCCCTCTATTAGATGGTTTATTAAAATGATTCAATGCCTCTATTATATGGTTTATTGAAATCATTTTAAATTTCAATCATGTTAACCCTCTCAAGGACCTCTGGGCTGCTCACAAACTGGACAAACCTATACAATACAAAGAATTATCAAGATACTTAACAATAACATGCATTATAAAGCTTTGACATGAACCCAATGCACATATGGGAAGATCCCAACTCACTAACCACGAAAACTTCAATGAAATTGTAAAATTTTGAAGTGACATCAATTCTTTTACAATGTGTACTAAAAATAGATCAGAAAAGCTCTACATTGGACTCATTATTCATATGGGCATATCCCACCTACCAACTGTAAAATCTTCACAAAACTTGCAAAATTGTAAATCGACAACGATTAATCTTTTCTCCACTCCAAAAATGTACTAAAAATGGATAACAAAACCTAAGAATTGGACACAAGACTTGTATGGGTAAATATCCAATCTATGCAGCAAATAATTATTTGCTTCACACAAATAACTTTACCAGAAGATCTGGTATATACGATAAGCCATAAATATGGAGTAAAAATAGATAATATATTAGATGATGGATGATTAATAATTTACAATGAGGCTCGCTTTTATAGGCTTGAGCATGTATAGTGAAGGGTTACACCCTTTCACTTAATAATTAATAACTTTAATTAACATACATATAATATTCATAGCAATCTACCAACTAAAAAATATTCATGGAATTGACATCAAATAATTGTTTCTCCAATCCTCTAGATACAAAACGTTTTTCATACCTTTCGACTGTACCTTTGGTAAAACAAGATCTCTCATGCCCAGCAGGTACCTCTAATATAATTGAATACCCACCCTTATCAAATTGGTTCTCAGCTTCCCTAAGATGGCATACAAATGGCTCCACCATCCATGATGCTATCTTCAGGCTCACTCTTCTACTCCATATAACAAGATCACACCTGACAAAATCATCCCACATATATAAAACCACAACATTTATTTCCTTAAACTACATCAAACCTATCCATAATGTTGAGCTTACGATTACTATGAATGCCATACAAACCCATCACTTCGATGGTGTTCTCTAAACTTATCTACCACTACAATGGAATTATGAATCCATATGATAAACACAATGAAATTTTTTAGAATGCCGACTTACCTTGTTCTAGTCAGAGTGAGCTGAAACACAGAAGAGTCCAGTAGATTTCCCTCTTCCATCTTTTGAAACTCAGAGGTTCTGTTTTCGATTCAATTCCCAGCAAGGAACATAACACTGAGAAATATTTGGCACCAAATATCGATTTCACGGGGCACTAATTGGACTGGTTCGGTCCATTTATCTAACTCATGACCTAGCCGATCATTCATGAAATTGGGTAATATTGGATCCCGCTGGTAGTGTAATAGTGTTGTAGGGGTTTGCTTACGTTCTACTCAATATATGTTAACTTATTATATATTATATTTTGTGTTATATAATATAAGTTTATATTCTATATTGTTGTGTTACATAATATATATTATACAGTTTCTTTTGTATGTTATATATATATGTTTTATTTTTAATATTATAGGATTTGTATGTAATTATATATTGTATATTATATTATAGGTTAAATTAATTATATATATTGTTAATTGTGTATGTAATATAAGAATTAAATTTTTAAACTTAAACTCAATATTGAATACAATTATTATTATTTATTTATTATATGTTTTAAATATATATTTTAATGATCAATAATAGATGGCTAAAAAATGGTCATGGGGTCGATGGTAGCATGGTAATGAACATGTTCTTGTGTGAAGAACCTGCAATAATTAATTAATGAAAACACACGAAATAGTAGAAATAACAGAACTCATAATCACTTTTATATTGATCGCAGGCCACTTCGAGGGGGCAACCTCCTTTGAGCAAGCTCAATACAAATAACTTCACGGTACCTTCATTGGTCTCAACAGAAAATTATATACTAAGTCTAGGCGCCAATACCATGGGTCAATAGCATGTGTCAATACAAACCATGGGCCAATACAAAATATGGATCAACAATTACTATGGGACGACTTACAAAGCATATTCGTCCAACAACAATAATACAAACTATGGATCAACAAATACTATGGAATGACTTACAAAGCATATGCATCCAACAACAATATACTAACAAAGTAAATAAAAGGGTTGACATGGGTTCCTAACATCCCCTCTCCCTTAGAAAAATCTTTGTCCTCAAAGCTTTAGATGTGGAAATTGATGCAGAATCTGAAGGAGTGGTTCCACTGTAGCATCCTCGGGTTGCATTCTGGCTCACTAACGCCCTTTGAGTTTTAGGGAGGATTGCTTGGAAGGATGTAGACGAAGAAGGACCATATCAGCTGCGTGAAAAGTGCACTCAGAACAGTGTTGATCAGCTTGTTGTTTCAGTCAAATTCTTGCCATGTGAAGATTGTCCTGCAGAATGAGAAGAATATGATCGCGGTTTCGAAGAACCGAGTCAATTTCCTGAACTGGGGAGCTGCTGAGCGTGTATGGAAGAAGAACTGGCAGTACCTGTCCATAAACTGCTTCATATGGTGTCCTTTTAGATGTGGTATTGTACCACTGGAGCGCTTCTAGGAAATCCATAGAAATAGCTGTCCACATCTATGTAGGGATGGGAAAGGGTTCGAGCAGTCCCGAAAGGAGTGTCGTTTCACCCTTGTTGACCTGGCAAGTATCACACTCAACCACCATCTGGTGAATTTTCATTTTCAGTCCCTTCCAAAAGAAGTTACATTGTTTCCGATCATAGGTTTTGAGGAACTTAGAGTGCCCTGCCGATGAAGAAGCATGGAGTTCATAGAAGAGATAGCCCTATTGAACAGAGTGCAACCAATTTGGAACAAGCAGTGAAATAGTTGTAAGAGAAACTGGGTCATCAAATTGGTGAGAAGGAGCATCTGCCACCATATTATCCTTACCCTTCTTGTAAGTGATCACATAGTCATAACCCATGAGTTTGATAACCCATTTCCGGTGTGCTGGTGAGGAGACCCGTCGTTACAGAAAATGTTCCAGACTCTGGAGATCAGTCTTGATGCAGAAATAATTTCCTAGTTGGGATGGCTGCCACTTCTGTACTGCAGGAAAAATAGCCATCATTTCCTGCTGAGATGTAGATGCGGCTAAATGCTTACTGGAAAGGTCTCTTGAAGGCGGCAATCCCACTGGTGCAACAAAGACACCTGCATATCTATCCAAGGAAGTAGTGGAGACCGTTGGTGGGTGCATCTGGATGGAATGGAGCTGAGCGATGACACCATGTGAATTCTTCTTAAGGATCTTTTCCAGGTGATGTGAACTGATGATGCGGAGAGACCCTGGTTGTAAGCCCAGAAATTTGTGTTGTGTCCCATTGACTGAAAACTGCATCCAAAGTTTAGCAAAATCCCATAAGATGGGGCCAAGTGTGTGTAACCATTGAACGCCCAAAACCACATCACATCTTCCTAAGGACAAGGCAAACATGTCAGAGCGCAGGTTATAATCTTCCAGAGAGATACGCACATTGTGACACTTTCCCTTGCAAGGTAAGGTTCCCCCATTGGCAACCATGACTTCAAAGTTGGAGCAAGGATGGAAAAAATAATCAACATGTTTGGCGATCCAAGGGTCAATGAAGTTATGAGTGCTACCAAAGTCAATGAGTATTGTAAGAGGAAGCTTCTTGAAGTAACCCCTGAATCGCATTGTTTGGGGGGTGGTGACGCCGGATAAAGCATGGAGAGATATCTCTGGGTGGTCTTCTTGAGATGGGAAGTCAATAGGTGGCTCCTGAATGTTGACCTGATCATCTGGTGTATCTGGAGCTTCTTCACCAAATTCAGAGGCAGGCGGAGAATCCAAATCCAAGAGATAGAGCTTTTGTTGAACACATCTATGTCCTGAGCAAATTTTTCATCACAATTATAACAAATCCCTTTTTATCTGCATGCCTGCATCTCTGTTTCGGACAAATGATTGATAGGAGTTGGTCGAGGAGCTGGCGGGATGGGAGGTCGTTGAGAACCCATATTTTGGAAGGGAACAAAAGTGGGTTTGGAGTGCTATTGGGAATCTTGTCTTTTGCCAACCTAGCCAACCCTAGGGCTTGCATCATTGTGTTGGGACATAAAATTTTGACCTCTGGGCGGATTTCATCCTTAAGACCACTAATAAAACAACTCCTGTAGAAGTCATCAGACAATCCTTCTGTGTGGTTTGCTAGTTTCTCAAATTCTGTTTGATACTCTCTCACAGTGCCAATTTGACGAAGTTTAGTGAGTGCTCCGGTGAAGTCATCAAAATCACTAGGACCAAATCGTTGCAAAAGGAGTTGGCAAAAATCTGTCCATTTTGTCTCATCATGAGCCTTGATGTACCAACGGTACCATTGAAGGTCTTCCTGTTCCAAATGAAAGGATGCAAGTGGAACTTTTTGGACATCAAAAGTATTATGCAGACTGAAATACTATTCTACATGATAGATCCATCCAGTCAGATCAGTACCATTGAAGTGAGGAAATTCAAGCTTCGGACCACGGAAAGTGCTGGAAGAAGAGAACCATTTGGCTGCAGAAGATTCTTGCTGTCGGTTATTGTTCATGGCTGAATGCTGAAGATGGAGGTTGAGAAATTTTTCATCAAGATCTTGGAGTTTGGTTTGGATGGCTGCAAGTGCTTCCTCCATGGTTGTTGCTCCTGCGCGGGTGACAACCATAACCAGGAGTTTTTTTTGTTTGTTTTTGTTTTTGGAATGGATAGAAAAACACAAACAAAAGATTATTTAGTAAAGGGAAATTTGGATTTGGGAAAAACTTGGATGGGTAATTGGGGTTTGACTAGGATTTGGACACTTTTTGATGGATAGGGAAGCAAAAAATGGGGATTTCAAAAGCGGGGTGAAAGAATGAGAAAATTTGTCAAAGAGGAACAAAGAAGCAAAAATAAGGAATGAACATGGTGGAAAAATTTGGAGGTGAGTGGGTGAAAATTGAAGAAGTTATGTCAAACCCTAAAAATAGGCATATGTGAGATTTATGGCTTTGGGAAGTAGAATTTGGGATAGGGTCTTCAGGAATGAAATATGCAGAATGGGATGGCAGGGGTGTTCGGGAAGTTTCAAGGGAAACAGAGTTAAAACAAGGAATGGATCTGCAACGATGCAGAAGCGATCGGAAACAGATGGATTTGCAACGATGTAGAAGGGATCGACAATAGATGGATCTGAAACGACGCTGAATGGATAAAAAACGGCTGGATCTGAAACGGCTCGGAATGGATCTGAAACAGTGCGGAAGTGATCGGCAACAGTTCAGCTGAAAATAGATATGGATGCCAGGTATGTGCGGCTTCCTATTGGTTCAGGGGATTCACTCGGCCACCAATGTTGTTTGATGGCTTGCGTATTGGGGCAGTACCCCTCACTCCACGGCTCAGGTAAAACTGATAACCGCTTTGCCACAAATGACAGCTCTTGGTTTACCTCATGGATGGGAACTAGTCAATCAGGTAGGGGTCATTTCCTTTTTCGCTGGCAGGTCCTCTCAATGGGCCAGCTACTTCGGGGTTCCTGTGGTACTCCTCATAATGATTTTTAGGGCTTATGCCCAGGTACTTCCCATAGTTAAGCGGATAGGGATTATTCCTAGATCCGAAGCTGCGACAAATGCGAAAAAAAAAATGGCAGAAATTTCACCTAGCGAGCCCAAGAAAGTGCTCTGATACCAGATGTGAAGAACACGCAATAATTAATTAATGAAAACACACGAAATAGAAGAAATAACAGAACTCAGAATCACTTTTATATTGATCACAGGCCACTTCTAGGGGGCAACCTCCTTTGAGCAAGCTCAATACAAATAACTTCATGGTACCTTCATTGGTCTCAACACAAACTTATATACTAAGTCTAGGCACCAATACCATGGGTCAATACCATGTGTCAATACAAACCATGGGCCAATACAAAATATGGATCAACAATTACTACGGGACGACTTATAAAGCATATGTGTCCAACAACAATAATACAAACTATGGATCAACAAATACTACGGAGCGACTTACAAAGCATATGCGTCCAACAACAATATACTAACAAATTAAATAGAAGGGTTGACATGGGTTCCTAACATCTTGTTAGCCACACATTTATGGATTATATGCTAGGATTGACTAGTTGTGAGTTGAGTCCATGTTTAATATGAGTGTATATGCAGATCATGATAACATTAATGCATCAAATTTTGGTGTCTCACTAGGACATCGTGATCACTAGATATTGGTTGACGTAGCATGCCAAGGATTCATGAGTTCATGTGAATCGAGTCTATATTTTTGAGTGCACATACTGACAACAATATTACACTTACAGAAGAGGCTTGGGGCCAACGAACACATCCACCAACAATATATGAACTTGTAGGGACCTCACTAAATGTCTTGAAAGAAGAAAATGTTGTTGAGTGACTAAGGGGGTCTTTCATGAATCCATCTACAGTGTTACAATTTGCTAAATTTTAACACTACAGATGGATTTAGACACCCCTAGGGGGTATCTGAATCCATCCAAACACCCCTAGGGGGTATCTGAATCCATCCAGACAAGTGTTAAGCTGTAAATTGTAACAATTCATTGTCAAAATTGCAATTTTCCATTGTAGAGTTATATAATTAACGTCACTCGGGTTTCTAAATTCATCTACAATGTTACAATTTACTAAATTTTAACATTACAGATGGATTTAGAGACCCCTTTAAAGGAAATCTTTGAATCCATCTACAACGTTAAAATTTCGTAAATTGTACAAATTCATTGTCAAAATTGTAATTTTCCATTGCCGAGGTGACACAACTAAAAATTACTAACATAAACGACTAGTTCATATTCTTAGTCCTTGTTAGATAGTCATATTTGTATTCCTATGACTAAATTAGTCGTTTACATTAGTCATTTTTATTTTAGTCACTTGTTATCTACTCGTATATTTTAACTTGTGACTAAATTAGTCATTTATCTTAGTCGTTTATAGTTGGTTCACTTAAAATTGCTCAATTTTAGTCGTTTATCCCTTGAAAAAACTTTGGTGACTAATTTTTTTAGTCACCTAGTCACTTATCTCTCATTTTGTACTAGTCTATATTTTCTATAACATTGCTAATATATCTAACATTTATTATTCTCTCAAATATATTTGTGTAAATGCATTATGTAGCCCCCCATATAAATTCTTACATTTAAAAGTGCATTAATTTTCATCTATTAATATACTTGAGGGTGACCCCATAGTTGGTCAATTATATCCTTAACTACTTTGTTGACAAACCAACATTGCAATCATGGAAAATTGTAGGGGTTAATCTTATCCCATGGGATAAATTTAGGGGTTTTAAATTTTTAATGGGTTAATAATGTTTTATTAAACACACGTTAGGTATGATTATCCCACATTTTATTTATTTATTTGTAATGAATAAAAGGTTATACCCATCAAATTTAAAAAGGGGAGGCAAGATAAAACAATGTAGCCCCTCTAAAAATTGATTTAAACCTTCATTCTCAATCAAAAATCACTAGGTAGTTCCCATTCGCCCTTGATTTCCTGAAACGACAGTTTCTAGGGGCTCTTTCACCTTCTATCAATCATGGAAATCAAATTCGGAGTTACATTCGTCTAGATTTTATGGGTTGAATCTCATTTTGCAAGGTGCTTAATGTCCACATGAGAAGGGTAGTTGATATTTACTATCACGTCTTATAGTGACCCATTTTCATCTAGGATATTTCTGAATATCATTTCCTCAGATCCAAAGTTTCCCCAAGAAACATGGGGATTGTGAAGCTCATGATTGGTAGTGTGGCAATAAAATCTCTGTGGGTGTTTGGGGCATCATTCATGGGTGTTGGGACTTCATTCATAGTCGCATATTTGGGCATGCAATGGGGCATGATGTTGTTGATAACCAGTTCTATTTTGTTTCTACTTTTGTTCGTGTTCTCCTTTCTGGGACAAGCCATTGGTGGAGCAACTTGGAATCCCACTATATTTGTTGCTTCTTTTGCTTTGGGTGTTGTTAGGTATTTTGACATGTTTCTTGTTTTGTTTATTGAATTTTATGGTTCTCAAAGGATTTTTGTAGGGTTGACATTGTATTTTGTGTTTGGTTAGCCTATTGTTGTGGTGTGAATGTTTCTCTTTTAGTAACGGGGAATACATTAAATTTGGACTTATAGAGATGGAAAAATGGATATGAAAAGCATCATACAAGGTATGAACTGCTTAACTCTATTTTTTTTCTTCCATGTAGAAAGGTGTATATGATGCTATGTTAGAATTGATGATCTTGTGCATTATTTGATTGAATCTTCCCAAATTCAGTATGCAAGGACATCTTGGGATGAATTAAGATACATAAGGCAAGCTGTTAGTTTCTTGGTAAGATTCTCCCACGCTTGTGATTCATTAAAAAAATACCTATATGCATTGGTATTGCTCTCCTAAAATGACCTTTGGTAAGGTGTGTGCATAAATGAGGTGTTGGTTGGCCCTTGTAATAGCATGGAGAGATAAATGAAGATTGAGGTGTTGGTGGGCCCTCATATAAACATTGATTCTATTTGTTGTGAAGATGAAAAATTTCATTTTTGTTTTCCAAGAATATTCCTAGAGAATGGTGAATTTCTATGTACTGCAATAATTAGAGTGAGGTACCAAACTACCACCAAAAGAGGGCTTGTTATGTGATCATTTATTAATATTTATATCCTATTTAGTACTTTTTGTATATGTTTTCCTATTACTATATATGGTTTTATACTTTATAAAAAAATTCACCAAGACTTTACAAGATTTTATAATTTAATAAAAGATTTTCCAAGACTTTACAAGATTTTATAATTTAGTGAAATATTCGCCAAGATTTTAAAAGGTTATATAATTTAGTAAAATATTTGCCAAGATTATATTATTCAATGAGAGATTCGCCAAAACATTATATATACATAATATAACATTGATTAAATAGCCTTCATATTTTCCTATATATCATGGGGATTCACCCATTTATTATCCATAGAAATTTAGGAGGGGTTCTTAAAATTTTCCTTGATTGCAATCCTTTCACCTCTTCCATTCTATAATCCAAACATCTCTATTAGTTTAATCGTACACACTTCTTACTACAAATTTTATCTTCAAACATTATGATCCTCAAATTTAAGCAAGCAATCATGAATGTTTTGATACTTTCTAAACTAACATCATCCCAAGGTTGAATCAAGAAAAATGTGGTCGATACTAGACCTCATTTTTAATAATAGTGGCATAAAATTCATTAGTATGAGCATACATACTATTTGGTAATTGATAAAATGAATAACAGGGCTCCATGGGTTCCCCATTTTCACATAAAATTAAAATACAATACTCTAGTATAGGACAAATATTTGCAACATGAAAGAAAATTCCAAACCTTTTCTTCTACATCTTCCACTTGATGAAAAGGTGATGTTTTTCTCCCCAATCATTCTCCAAGTGAATACCACATGTTTTATCTTGAGCTTTCTTACAAGGAAAAATTGGGTTAATTGCAAATAAAATATAGGCATGTACTATAATTTATTAGCCATAGATGATAACTAACTCAATAAAGAGATAACAAACTACAAAATTTGTCATCAAGGGGAAACAAGCTAAAATTGAAATGACTAAGATTAAAATTGGTTTTGATTATATTTTGAAAATATGTCAAATAAAACCAAGGCTAATAGGAGGCAAAACATGGAAGGTTTGATATATAGGATCACAACTACCCTCTGAGAACCATCCTTTAAAAATATACTATTGTACTATACCCTACCAAGCATTCAAAAATCATACATAATAGGAACACATTCTTGAAAGAAGGTAATTTTCAATTATACAACTAACTATTCATGCTGAAAAAGTTTGTGCAAGCCAACCTTTTGGAAACTACACAAATCAAAGGTAACACATCGTACTTGATGCCAATACTTCACTTTATCACATGATATCCTTCTCTTCATTGCTAAGGTGGACTTTACATTATCAATTGCTAGTCCAAGTTGGATATCTAATCCCTATTTCTCCCATCAAAAATCCAAATCAGAATAATAAATCTACATTGTTCCATTAGATCATAATTATATAAACAAAAATTTGCCCCAGTTTATTAGTTCTATAGCAAAAGAAACTAAAACAATCAACATGGTTTCTCAAACTAGGAAACCAAGGGAAAATTCTTAGAGAAGCACTTGATATTTCTCATTGCCACTTACACTAAGCATTAATGTAATGGTATAAAAGCATAATCCCAGATGCTTAGTATTTTTCAACAAACACACAACAACCTAAATTAGTCATTTTTTGTTTTATCTGATCTTATCTTATTATCTTATCTACTCTATTAGTATCTAAATAACAAAACAATTTGGAGATGGAACTCAAGCACATATTCAGTTTCATGTTTGGAATTATATTTCTTTTCATACATGGTTTTTAATTTTTTAAACCCAAGGCTAACTAGTTTCAAACGCGAATTGCTTATGCATTACTGCTGTAAACATTACAGATGGACGTTGCATCTTGATATGCACATGTTAATTACAACCTACTAGGTGTTTGTCTCATCAATATAACCTCAGGTATTTTCAATTGAGAAAGACATATTAAATTAGAAAACGTGTAATGTCCATACTTTCAATGACGGGAATTTTACACAAATTTTCAGAAAACAAAAACTTTGATGTAACCGTGGTTCATTGCATGAACATATAGCAGTCAGAATGTAATCTGTTTTAGAATTTGATATTTCATGTTTGAATTTATAAGAGCATTTACTAGGTAAGTTTCTAGATATGAGATCTGAAAGTCTGCATTAAGATAGTCATGATTTTGCTTAGAACTATTGTTTTCAAGTAGGAACTTGCAATGTAAGCATAGATGTTAAAACACCAATAAAAACAAAATGAATGCAAACATAACCTTGATCACCAGTGTTGAAACACATGCAATTTGTTAGTAATCAAGAGGTAGAGGATCTACAATGACTTCTCCAACAAACCTAATCCACTAAGATAAACAAGCTGAAATATAACAACACCTTAATGATGAACACATAAGACTTTAACACAGTGCACAACACAAGTAAAGGCACCCTTAGGAAAAATGATGAGTAAACTACCTTGAATAAAATTATATTACAAATGAGGTGGGTGGTGTATTTATACCACTTCACTATGGTTAAGGTGTTATCTCCAAGGAGGAAACTAGGCCAACCTTACCATAAAATACAATAAAGTGTAATAATGGATAGAACAACCCACAAATACCCACAAGTTATCCCATAAAGGGCCTCAACTACCCTCATAGTGGGCTGGCACATGACCACAAGTGAAGATTAGCCAAAACATCTCAAGTGTCTTTTGAGAAATGAAGTGCAAATATTGTGATTTATTTGACAACATTAGTAGTTGACCTCATAACATAAATCCTACCTAGCTATACCTTTTGATTTTGGTCACTATGTACTTTCTAATACGAAGGCCTTGAAGCTTCAGAGATATTAGCAGCTTTCAATTTCAATCAAATGTGGACTTATGATCCAAATGCCACTATTTACAATGAAAGGGTTGGACGTGGAATAGTGAATACCTACATGTACCAAAGCTAGAATTGGAAAATTAGGCAAGGATATTTGGGAAGAAGTGAAACAGATTATTTCTATCCAAGGTCAACCACAAGGAAAGACAAAGTGGAGCTAGACAAAGTGGTTGGGAGGGAAAGTTGTTATCCTCTTCACTTGAGTTTAAATCCCACTTTGTGTCATGTTTTCTCAATGAACCAGTTGTTGATTGTAGCTCTTCATGAGCTAATTGTTCATGGGGTTGGAAGTTTTATACTAGACTTTGATAGGATGATTAAGCTCATTGATAATTTGGTAAATAAATACCAAGATCTCTTTTGGACTTCATACATTTGAGAGATATTTTATTGATATTAAGAATTCAACACCTTTTTCTTGCTTTAGCACTTTCATTCACTTATAGTATTTAAGCTTACTTAGCTTATTTTCTTCCATGCTTTATGGAGATATTTGTGGCATGCCTTTGCATGGATTTATTTCCAAAACCTCTCTTGCAATAACTTGTATTTGTATTACTTTGACCGATATTGTCTGGTTAGATCAATCATTCAATGAGCATAGCCATGATCTTCTAAATCAATTTGGTTTTACTTCTCTTATCATTGTTCTTTTATTATGAATCTTGATCTTGGGTGGTTCCATGGCCACTACATGTCAAATCTGTAGTCAAAGGCAATATAATTTATGTAGTTTGGTTCATAACATTATATCCATAACTAGCATGTATCATATTTCATTAGGAATAATGCCAAAAGAAACTTTTACGAGGCTTTCTTTGTCAAAAGATTATTTTTTTGATTGGTTAAAATTCTCCACATGGTTGAGGAAATAATATTTTTTATTGTGAATACGGTTAGTGAGTCAACTAATCGAAAAAGTATGTGGCCATACAAAATTTAATGGGGACAATTTCTCGGCAAATCAGGACATTTTTTGGCAAAAAGAAGAGTTAACACAGGTTCAACATGAGTTAGGAAGTGATGAAGGCGGGTTTAAGAGTCTTGAAATTCTAAATCACATTCAATAACTAGTGTATTCCAGGAGTGAAACCTGCAAGTAAATTAGTTTTTAATTTCTACGTATTTAAGAAAAGGGTGGCGCAATTATGTGATAGGAGTGGTGGAGCATCCATTCCTGATCATGATCTGAAGGGTAATAAACTGAGAAAATTTTCCTAAATTGAAATTGGTTGAGCATCCAAACCTGATCACCCATTTTCCATGCAACATAAAAAAAATTCAGGGAATAAATTAAACTGATAATGATTTTCGAAAATCAAAGTGGTTGAATCATTGATCTGGCAGGAAACTTAAAAAAAAATCATGGAAGAAATACAATTGAGAATGTTTTTCGAAAATCCTTTTTTTGGGGGTGATATTTGGCATGGTGATGAAAGAACAAAAACATGCCATTGTATTCATCCTTACCTTTGGCCATCAAGACGACTCACAACAAAGACAATTCCTGAAAATTCATCCAAGCAAAAAATTATTTTGATAATTTCATTGTGTTGAAGGTATGTTGTGCCGGCTAGAAATAAACCATTCTATCAAGCCATTGTAATTTCAATAGGAAATAAAAATTCACTTTCCTGTTACTATTTATCAATAAAAAACAAGAAATATGAGTAATAAGAGCATGTACTTACTGATGTTTATAGAAAATTTTAAATCGATGCTTCTATGTATATCCCATTCACATGATATTCTGAGATGATTGTGATGATAGTAAGAAAAATAACTGGATGATTGGTTGAAGAAGTGTGCATTTTTGTGCTAATCATGAAAAATTGGCTTTCCTTCCAAATCATGGATAAGTAGGCTCAGATATGTGTATGTAGCCAATTTGGCAGAGTTGATTCATGGATAAGTATGCTCATATATGTGTAATTATTCCTCATAACATATTTCATTCATGGGGTGTACTTGGATTGGGTGATGTGCATTTTTGTGCTGGACATGAAAAATTGGGAAACCATATCAACTATTCATTGTTTTTATTTCCTTGCGATAAAAAATTGAGGAATGATAACTAATTTTCATGAAAATTGATTTTATATCTGAATGCTGAATTTAACAGTGATTATGTAAAATGATTGGTTGAGTCTCTAACTTTCTGGAATGGTGTTTTAATTTCTAGAAATGATGTTTTTATGAAATGCAATGACAATGGCCAAGTGCATAAATCATCCACCTGCAAGTTGATGCTTTCATAAATTCTTTATCCCTCACAGGAGAGAATTTTTTTATCCCAAGGCTACTTAAGCCTTGTTTTTCAACACTTAACCAATTTTGCAAATGGCGAGGTTTTTTTTTTTTTTTTCTTTTTTCTTTTTTCTGGGAGGGTGCAAAACAGGTTGAATGGTTGTTTTGGAAGGAAAATATCTCCATGACTAGATACTTATTTTCCAAAAGGAGTCAATGGTCAGGTGAATAAATCATCCACCTGCAAACTTATGCTCTCAGAAATTTTTTATCCCTAAAATGTGAGAAATGGCGGGTATTTTCCTAAGGCCATTTAGGCCAGTTTTAGATGCAAAACAGGTTGAGTAGTTGTTTTGGTAGGCCAATATTTTCTTGACCATAGACTTGTTTTAAAAACTGATCGAATGGTCAAGTTCATAAATCATCCACCTGCAAGTTGATGCTTTCCTAAAATTTTTATCTCTCACATGTGAGAAATGGTGGGCACTTACCCAAGGCTACATATGCCCTTTTTTGAGCAATTAACCAATTTTTCCAATCACGAGCATTTTTCTGGGAGGGTACAAAACAAGATGAATGGTTGTTTTGGCAGGAAAATATATCTTTGATCAGAGGCTTTTAAAAAAAAAAGAGTCAATGGTCAAGCAAATAACTCATCCACCTACAAAATTATGCTCTCGGAAATTTTTTATTCAACACAAGTGAGAAATGGCGGTCTTTTTCCTAAAGCCATTTAGGCCATTTTTAGGTGCAAAACAGGCTGAGTGGCCGTTTTGGAAGGCCAATATTTTCTTGATCATATACTTGTTTTAAAAACTGATCTAATGGTCAAGTGCATAAATCATACACCTGCAAGCTGATGCTTTCTTAAAAAAATTATCCCTCATAGGTGAGAAATGGTGGGCATTTACCCAAGGCTACTTAAGCCCCTTTTTCAACACAATCAATTTTTCCAATGGCAAGCATTTTTCAGGGAGGGTGCAAAACATGATGAATGGTTGTTTTGGCAAGAAAATATGTCCATGACGAAAGTTGTTTTTTCAAAAATGAGTCAATGGTTAAGCGCATAACTCAGCCACCTACAAACTTATTCTCTCAGAAATGTTTTATCCAACACAAGTGAGAAATGTTAGTCATTTTCCTAAGGCCATTTAGGAAATTTTTAAGTGCAAAACAGGTTGAGTGGCTATTTTGGCAGGCCAATATTTTCTTGACTAGAGACTTTATTTCAGAACTAAGCCAATGATCATTTTCATAAGTCATCCACCTGCAAGCTTATGCTTTCCTAAAATTTTTATCCCTCACAGGTGAAAAATGGTGGGAATTTTCCCAAGGCTACTTAAGCCCTTTTTTCATTACTTAACCAATTTTGCCAATGGCGAGCATTTTTATGGGAGGGTGCAAAACAGGATAAATGTTTGTTTTGGCAAGAAAATATCTCCTTGACCGGAGACTTTGTTTCAAATATTAGTTAATGTTCAAGGGAATAAATCATCCACCTACCAAAGTATGCTCTCGGAATTTTTTTATCCCTCAAAGGTGAGAAATGGTGAGAATTTTCCTAAGGCCATTTAGGCAAGTTTTAGGTGCAAAAAAGGCTGAGTGGTTGTTTTGGAGGCCAATATTTTCTTGACTAGAGACTTGTTTTCAAAACTGAGCCAGTGGTCATATTCATAAGTCATCCACCTGCAAGCTGATGCTTTCCTAAAATTTGTATCCCTCACAGGTGAGAAATGGTGGGCATTTTCCCAAGGATACTTAAGCCCTTTTTTTCAATACTTAACCAATTTTGCCAATGGTGAGCATTTTTATGGGAGAGTGCAAAATAAGATGAATGACTGTTTTGGCAGGAACATATCTCCTTGAACAAAGACTTTGTTTAAAAAATGAGTTAATTTTCAAGTGAATAAATCATACACCTACAAACTTATGATCTCATAAATTTTTTATCCCTCAAATCTGCGAAATGGTGGGCATTTGCCTAAGTCCATTTAGGACAGCTTTAGGTGCAAAATAGGCTGAGTGGATGTTTTAGCAGGCCAATATTTTATTGACCATAGACTTTTTTTCAAAACTCAGCCAGTAGTCAAGTGCATAAATCATCCACCTGAAAGTTGATGCTTTCCTAAAAACAATTCCCTCACAGATGAGAAATGATGAGCATTTTCCCAAGGCTACTTAAGACCTTTTTTTAAATACTTAACCAATTTTTCCAAGGGTGAGCATTTTACTTTGAGTGTGCAAAAGAATATGAATGGCTATTTTGGCAGGAAAATATATCCTTGACCAGAGACTTTGTTTCAAAAAACAGTCAATGGTAAAGTGAATAAATCATCCACCTACAAACTTATGCTCTCATAAAAATTTTATCCCTCAATGGTGAGAAATGGAGGGAATTTTCCTAAGGCCATTTATGCCATTTTTAGGTGCAAAATAGGTTGAGTGGCTATTTTGGCAGGCAATATTTTCTTGACTAGAGACTTTATTTCAGAACTAAGCCAATCGTCATGTTCATAAGTCGTCTACCTACAAGCCGATGCTTTCCTAAATTTTTTATCCCTCAAAGGTGAGAAATGTTGGGGATTTTCCCAAGGATACTTAAGCCCTTTTTGTCAATACTTAACCAATTTTTCCAATGGCGAGCATTTTTCTGGGAGGGTGCAAAACATGTTGAATGGTTATTTTGGTAGGAAAATATATCCTTTACCAAATAATTTGTTTCAAAAATTATTCAATGGTCAAGGGAATAAGTCATCCACCTACCAACTTATTCTCTCAGAAATTTTTTATCCCTCAAAGGTGAGAAATGGCGGGCATTTGCCTACGTCTAGTTTTAGGTGCAAAACAAGCCGAGTGGTTGTTTTGGCAGAAAAATATTTTCTTGACCAGAGATATTTTTTCAGAACTGAGCCAATGGTAATGCTCATAAGTCATCTAGCTGCAAGTTGATTCTTTCCTAAAATTTTTATCCCTCACAGGTGAGAAATGGTGGGAATTTTCCCAAGCCTACTTAAGCCCTTTTTTTCAATACTTAACCAATTTTTCCAATGGCGAGCAGTTTTTTGGGAGGGTACAAAACATGTTGAATGGTTGTTTTGGAAGGAAAATATATCCTTGACCAAAGACTTTGTTTCAAAAAGTAGTCAACGGTAAAGTGAATAAAGTTTTTGGCAGGGTGCAAAAACACATAAATTTGAATTTTTACTGCACAACATTACGTAACTTAGAGTGTAAAATTACAAGTAAAATTTGAGTGTAAAATTACAAGTAAAATCTGAGTGTAAAATTACAGTGTAAAATTACATTTATGATATATTTCATATTTTTTTAATTAGAGAAATTATGTCTAAAATCTAATGCCAATATTGATTTTTTTGTTTATTTTGCATAGTATCTCATCAACGGGTCATTCAAATGAGCCATCTCAACAAAATGTTCCTCGAAAAAGAGGTCGATGTAAGGGTGTAGATTACTTAAAAATTCCAACTTTGGAACCATGTGACATTGTCCTTCAATTCACTCGTGCTAGAAGTAAAAAGACTACGCAATGTGTTTCTCATGGACAATGTCGAGGATTTGAAGATCAGAACTCCATACCACAAAACGAGTCCAGAATTATCCCTCAAACAGGAAGCAATCATCCATCCATTCTTCAAACTCATTGTCCTCAATGCAAGCAACCTATGACAAAAAATAGTGTTGCCGAACAACAGAGGAAACCTTTGTCTCCAATTGCAGTTGAAGGGAATGTTAATGAAAAAAGTGGAAATATTTATGAAATAATGAACTCTGTTTCAGAGAATGTGAGGGTCCCAAATTTCCCTCAGAGAACAATTTTTATTCCTACTGCCACTACAATGAAATTTTTTTCAGAGACTGTGTCGGTCCCAAATTGCTTTCAGAGAATATATTTTATTCTTGCTTCCACTACAATGAAATCTGTTTCATAGAATGTGCATGTCCCAAATTTCTCTCAAATAACAAGTTTTAATCATGCTGCCATTATAATGAACGATGATTTGCAAAATAAAAATCTGTACCAAAGAATGAACCCAGTTTTGCAGAATGAGGCCCTAGTTTTCCCTCAAACATCAGTGATTGATGCTACTGTTGTTACAAATCACTCTGATCAAAGTGAAGGTTGTGTTTCTCAACAACCTAGGGAGCCTTTGACTTCATTTACTGATGAAGGGAATCAAAGTGTAGAGCCTAATGGGAAGCAATTGGAACATGAACCTCCTAGCCTAACTTGGATGCAACTAGAAGACATGAAATAACTGAAATAATTGCATTTCATGAACAAATGGATAGAAATGAAACTACGAAAAATAAAAAAATATACAATTGGCCAAGTTGTAGCAGAAATTCCAGAAGGGTTTTCAACAAATGAAACTATGCATGTTAAGAGAAGGTCACTAGGAAACCACTTAAGGACATCCTTATTGCATCTTAAGAAGCGGTCGGGATGGTATAAGCATAGAATAAATGAGGGGAAGACAAAATTTAAAGAAATTGGGAGATGTTTTTCTGGAAAAATCACTTGAAGATCTAGATGAGAATGACATTATTGCTGGAATTGGGTACTTCATGAGCAAAAACTATAATGAAGAATCTTATAAAATTGAGGATGTTCTTGAACATATAGATGGATTTCTTTATAAACTTCGATCAATTGTTGTGGCAGAGATTCATAAGGATTTTATGTCGAGGAGCATGGCTTCAGTATTTATCGAATCAAGCATGAATCATAAGGCTTTGCAATGTCTGAAGAGAATTGATGCTCATGGTGTACTAAAGGGGTTTAATCCAACATCAGTTTGTAGCGAAATGAAAAAGTGGAGAAAGAAGTTGAGGATATTGATATGGGTTGGGAGAGAACTAATGGTTTCACATATGGAGTTAGGGTCAATCAAGTAAATTCATATGCTTCCTTTATGGTTGAATAGTTTGAAAAGAGGTCTGGAACTATAGTCAATGAAGTTTCTTTCAAACTCGGTATTGATTCTTGCATACATTATGATCAAGGTGGGCATGTATGTGAGATATTATTTGAGTTACTAGAAGACAATGGCTTGATGTCTTGTATAATACTTGGAAAATGGGATGGAAAAGAAGAATATAGAGAAGTTTCAGCACATGTTGTTGACCCTGAGAATGAGGCGAACTTAACGAAACAAATAAATAAGCTTTCAGAAGATGGCATCAATATTGTAGATGGAAGGGTTGTGAAAATTAATTTGTTTGAGTGTCATGATCTAGTGGCCATATGTAGTTTAGTATGAAATAATAGTGTTTCTCCAATGGGAAATAATTTGTGTCCTTGGTTCACATGCCATAAAAAAGTGATACACATGGTTACAGATGAAATCAACATTAAAGAAGGAGATACTATCCGTAGTGTTTCTGAATGTTATGCAATGTCAACAGAATCGATCCTTGTAAGCTATGCAAATTTATTCAAAGTCTTGAATATATTTCCAAAACATTCTTAATATAACTATGTTATTGAACTTTACTATAGGAGTTGAATCCCGCTTTGGAACCAAGCAAAGGATGGAAAGAAAAGTTAGATGAGCATATTATAAGCATTCAACCAACCTTATCTGGTAGAAAGATGACTATTGTGAAGAACTATCCCATTGATAGAAGAAATGATGAAAAGGTACACACTTTCATGATTAGTTCTTAACTATAAATTAAGCTTCTTAGTATTTCACTCATTCCTACCTTCAAAAATTGTTGGTTCCAATTACAATTGACTCTTGGCTCAATTTCCAAGCTTGTATTTTGTTCTCTAGACTATATCCAGGTGCATTGGCCATCCACCTACATTATGGTGCCTTCATAATAATTTTCTCTCTCTCATTTAGGAAATGGAGGTCATTTTCCCAAAGCCACTTGAGCCAGCTTTTCAGTACTTAGCCATTTTTTCCAAAGGGGAGCATTTTTTGGTAGGGTGCACAACATATTGATTGGCTAATTTGGTAGGCCATTATCTTGTTTTCCATAGAATTTTTTTATCAAGAATGAGTCAATGGTAAAGTGCATAAATCATCCACTTGAAATCTTATGTTGTCAGAATAATTTAATCCCTCACTGGTGAGAAATGGTGGGCATTTTCCTAAGTCCATTTAGGCCAGTTTTAGGTGCAAAAAAGGCTCAGTGGCTATTTTGGCAGGCCAATATATTCTTGACCAGAAACGTTTTTCCAAGACCAAGACTATATTTAGGTACATTAGTCATCCACCTATAGGATGGTGCACCTATAATAATTTTCTCTTTCTCAGTGAGAAAATGGAGTTCATTTTCTCATAGCCACTTGAGCCATATTTTCAGTACTTAGCCATTTTTGTCAATGGCGAGCATTTTCTGGAATGGTGCAAAAGAGGTTGATTGGTCGTTTTGGTGGGACATTATCTTCTTGACCAGAGACATTTTTCCAATACTGAGACTATATTCAAGTGCATTAGTCATCCACCTACAGTATGATGCCCTCAGAATAATTTTCTCTCTCTCTTTGAGAAAATGGCGGTCATTTTCCCATAGCCACTTGATCCGTATTTTGAGTACTTAGCCATTTTTTCCAATGGAGAGCATTTTATGAAATGGTGCAAAAGAGTTTGATTAGTTGTTTTGGTAGGCCATTATCTTCTCAGCCATAGAATTTTTATTGAGAATGAGTCAATGGTCAAGTGTGTAAATCCTCCACTTGAAATCTTATGCTGTCAGGATAATTAATCCCTCACTGATGAGAAATGGTGGGCATTTTCCTAAGGCCATTTAGGCCAGTTTTAGGTGAAAAAAGGCTGTGTGGTTGTTT
The DNA here is from genome assembly GCA_027924585.1 of Larix kaempferi. Classification (NCBI taxonomy): domain Eukaryota; kingdom Viridiplantae; phylum Streptophyta; class Pinopsida; order Pinales; family Pinaceae; genus Larix; species Larix kaempferi. The sequence continues at coordinate 14,844,851 of BSBM01000099.1, forward strand.
TGGAAGGCCAATATATTCTTGACCAGATAATATTTTCCAATACCGAGACTATATTCACGTGCATTAGTTATCCACCTACAAGATGGTGCCCTCATAATAATTTTCTCTCTCTCTCTCTCTCTCTCTCTATGAGAAAATGACAGTCATTTTCCCATAGCCACTTGAGCCATATTTTCAGTACGTATCCATTTTTTCCAATGGTGATCATTTTCTGGAATGGTGCAAAAGAGGTTGATTGGATGTTTTGGAAGGCCATTATCTTCTTGGCCATAGAATATTTCTCGAGAATGAGTCAATGGTCAAGTGTGTATATCCTCCACCTGAAATCTTATGTTGTCAGAATAATTTAATCCCTCATTGATGAGAAATGGTTGGAATATTCCTAAGGCCATTTAGGCCAATTTTAGGTGCAAAAAAGGATGAGTGGTTGTTTTGGCAGGCCAATATATTCTTGACCAAAGACTTTTTTCCAATACTGAGACTATATTCAAGTGCATTAGTCATCCACCTACAAGATGGTTCCTTCAGAATAAATTTATCTCTCTGTGATAAAATGGAGGTCTTCTCTCTCTATGATAAAATGACAGTCATTTTCCTATAGCCACATGAGCAAGTTTTTCAGTACTTGGCCATTTTTTCCAATGGTGAGCATTTTCCGGAATGGTGCAAAACAGGTTGATTGGTTGTTTTGGTAGGCCATTATCTTCTTGGCCATATATTTTTTATCGAGATCGAGTCAATGGTCAAGTGTGTAAATCCTCCACCTGAAAGCTTATGTTGTCAGAATAATTTAATCCCTCACTGGTGAGAAATGGTGGGCATTTTCCTAAGACCATTTAGGCTAGTTTTAGGTGCGAAAAAGGATGAGTGGTTGTTTTGGCAGGCCAATATATTCTTGACCAGAAACTTTTTTCCAAAACTAATACTATATTCAGGTGCATTAGTCATCCACCTACATTATGGTTCCCTTGGAATAATTTTCTCTCTCTCATTGAGGAAATGGAGGTCATTTTCCCATAGCCACTTGAGCCATTTTTTCAATACTTGGCCATTTTTTCCAATGGAGAGCATTTTTTGGAATGGTGAAAAACAGGTTGATTGGCTATTTTGGCAAGACATTATCTTCTTGGCCATAATTTTTTTATCAATAATGATTCAATGGTCAAGTGCGTAAATCATCCACCTGAAAGCTTATGTTGTCAAAATAATTTAATCCATCATTGGTGAGAAATGGTGGGCATTTTCCTAAGGCCATTTAGGCCAGTTTTAGGTGCAAAAAAGGCTAAGTGGTTGTTTTGGCAGGCTAACATATTCTTGACCAGAATTTGTTTTCCAAAACTAATACTATATGCAAGTGCATTAGTCATCCACCTACATGGTGGTGCCCTTAGAATAATTTTCTCTGTCTCATTGAGTAAATGGCGGTCATTTTCCCATAGACACTTGAGCTGGCTTTTGAGTACTTAGCCATTGTTGTCAATGGCAATAACTCAACCAAATTTCCTGGTATTTACAAATATGAATTGAAAATTAAAAAAAACATATAATAATAAAACTCACATTTTCCAATTTGAATCACTCAAACAGGCCAAAAATTGAACCTTATGTGTGAATTTTCGTGAACTAGGGAAGATTTTCAATATTTTTACACAATAGCAATATTTAGAATAAAATTGAAAATATTGAATAGTGGAGTAGTGGTGACTATTAAGACACATCATGTTCAACTTGTATCATTGAATGTGACTATGTAACATTCTTACTAGCACATGAATAATGTTTTTAATTTTTTGTTAGATTAAATCATTTGAATTTAGTCCTTGGTTAAAAAAGGTAAAAAACCACTTGTTTTTTCCTTAGAAAGAATCATGTTATATTTCAAGTAGAAATGTAATACATTCTTCAACAATTTGTAAATTGGTCTATCAAAAGACGCCAAGCTTCTTCAGTAGACTGAAATTCCAAAATGATCAACACATTTAATCCAGGAGTAGCTATTATAGAACCATAGTGCATGTGCATATTAATTGCACTTCATGTAACTGTCTTAAATAAATATTATCTACAGAACTAAATAATAAGAAGGGAGAAATACTATTTAGACCAGTCCAAAGTTAATTTTAGATCGTTTACCCCACAAAGATGAAGAAAATTCCACTTTTGTAAGGTTTTTGTTTTTGGAAAGTTATACTCAATGTTTTTTGTAAGTGCAGATCCTCAGCATGTTTTGATGATTATATAAGACTTAAATAAGTAGCTTTTAAGATAGAAAAAAGACAATACATAACCATCTCCTCAATAGCCCACAGGATACAAAATGTATATTATTGTTTCAAACATTCAAATTTCATATATAAAGAAAGATTTCATGGAAAAGAAAAACCATTTATAACATAACAGTAAAATACCAAAAACAATTTAATGCAAGAAATAAATAATTCATATATACTAAATAATATAATTCCCCATACATATTACACCAAACAGTATAAAAATTTATTAATGAAAGGAAAAATGTTTACAAATCCAAATTGGGTACACCAGTCCTCATCCCTAATCCATAACGCTGATGGACAGGATCCCATTGGTGTGAATCCCATGAAAAGTGTACTTGTACACGAGGTTGTATGCTATTATACAAATAGCAAAATCTAAATTTTGGTCCCACTCTCCATTTACCAAGAGGCTGAGTCTGATCACTTGAGCCTGAAGTTGGCTTATATCTATCAGGAAAGGTTTCCCATGTATAGAAAACAGTTAAATTTTCAGAATTTACTTCAATCTGATATAGGATCTTAGCTGAGAGAACAACATGTACATCAAATCTATAGCATATCAATCATGGACACAATAATGCAAGCACACAAGAGACACAGAGTTTACTTGGGGAAAACCATAAAGGTGAAAAACCCCAATAACTTCCTCAGAGATAGATAGAGCAATGATACAACCAGAATACAAGAGATAGTCTTCTCCTAGTAGCAGAGCCTCATCCTCCACAAGTGCGCCACTCTCCCAAGTGTGAGTGAGAGAATAGAATGTGTAAAATGAGAGAGACACACTCTCTATTTATACACTAACTTGACTTGACCTTTACTCAACTAGGTCGGCCTCAACTTAACCACTTAACATAATGCTGACTGGGCCGACCCCCACTAGGGTGGTCTAATAACCCTTTGACCCACATGGCCGACCCCTAATAGGGTGGTCTAATAACCATTTGACCCACATGACTTATACAGGGCCGACCCCAACAAGGTGGTCTAATAACCCATCAAGTATAAGTTACAATACTTACAATATAAATGACGACACTTCCGTATAGAGGAATAATAACATCTCTATAGGAATACAATATACATATATGTGAAATACATTCCGAAGTTACATATACATCAACAAAAACTACCTCCTTAAGATTCTCATAACCTTCTATGCTGAACTCTAGTGAATTAGCCTTCTTTACAATCCTGGGAGGTACAGAATGCATTGCAATTAGTTCAAAAGTAACCATGAAACTTTCATCTGAACAAGGAATTTCCACATAAGATTCACTGCCTATAATGTTTCCATACCTTATGTGATTGAAAAATCTGTAGGAAAGAAGATGAATATTGTGATGATGTACTCGATTGGGCTGCAATACTCCGATATATGATGGCAATGCATTGTGTGTTCCATATTCTGTAGAGGAAACTAATCTAACAGTCACAACTTCATTGTCATCTTTGTTGCAAGAAGTTAAAAAGTGGTGTGCTTATCATCATTCGTAGCAATAAAACAACAAAAAAATATTATCCTTTTCAACTGCTAGTGCCCCACCTTTTAATAGAGCTCACAGTAAAGAAAACATCAACAATGCCTACAACAAAACATAATATAACATTATATACTATAAATAAATTTTTCATATATGAGTTGAAAAATATATATTAAAAGATACACATGTATACTCACCATCAATTATTTCAGTTGGTATCAAATGAGCTTGTTTTGTGTAAAACACCTCACGTGGATGCAAATTCACACCTTTAGGAATATAATGGCCTCTACCAAAAACATCTACTTGATTTTCAAATATTCTTACCCAACAAAATGTTCCACCAGTTGAAAAATCTACTAAACAATCCAACACTTCTACAGGATATGGAATTTTCAATGACTCATCTTCAGACATTCCAGGCAATTTATGTGACTTTTGTCGCTGTATAGTCAATTGTTGCTTCATTTTTTGTCTCTTTTCTCGTTCAACATCCTCTTCAACAAGTATTCGAAAAGCTTCTTCCACAACCTTTGGAGGCAATGACTTCCGTTCTTTATATGGCAACGGATCAGGGTTTGTATTGAACATGATCAAATTTATAAGAAGTAAAATTCTACAATCACAAAAGAAAGCCAAAATGGCCTACACAGGTTACATGTGATCTCTTAATTGGAAAGAAAGAGTGAAAACAGAGTATTTATAAAGGCATAATATAAATACTACATAAATTCTAACCTTTGGTAAAAACCTTCGATTGATTTTCTCCTTCCAACCAAGATTTTAGATTCGTATCCAGATGGTCCAAACTAATATCTGCATCAAATAATAAAGGGAAAATTTAATTATTCTACGTATATAGTAGATAAATCATTTTATAGACTACTTAAATACAAAAATTGCAGGGTAAGAATGTAATTTTTTTAAGCACAAAAAACTGAAAAATAAAATAAATCTTACCAATCGTATCACTACACCATCGATTTTGCTCAGAGTATTTCAACGCAGTCCGATTTGGTTTGATCAGAGAGAATATGGGTTGAATCATTTGGCCGATAAGCATTCCATCACTACACTAGTTGATCAATAGAAAAAGTAAAAAAAAATATTGTCAGTCAGTCACTGAACCATCAATTTTTTCATTAGATTTCAATGCAATCAATTTTGGTTTGATGACAAACATGTTGATGGGTTCGTAGATTTTATTCAATCAAGGTAAGAATGTAAAAAAATTTAAGCACAAAAACACTGAAAAATAATAATCACAAGTCATATCACCACACCATCAATTTTGCTCAGAGAATATCAACGCGGTACGATTTGGTTTGATCAGAGAGTTGGTACGTTGATGGTTCGAGTAGGGTTAGATCTACTAACAAGACACGAGTTCGAATATTTTGTTTAGGGTAAGGTATAAAAAAAAATATGTAATTTTTTTAAGCAATAGAGGGTTCTTCTGCAATGCATATTTTGTAAGCAATAGAATGTTCCTCTTTACTTACAATCAACTATGGAAAAAAAACATCTTTGAAAATATACAACCTAGGGCACAAAAAACTGGAAAAAACATATTCTTACCAATCGATCACGATAGCATCAATTTTCTATAGAGGATTTCAACACAATTGGTTTTGGTTTGATCATAGACCTAGTGTGTTGACAGGTTCATAGATTTTGTTCAAGCAGGGTAGATTCAATACAGACACAGATTTGGTTTCAAAACATATTTTGGGTTTGGGTAAACCGAATATTTTGGGGCAAATCGAAAAATATGAAATTGGAGGGATTTTTCCATTGATACCTAGTTTCAAAATTTTTGAATTAATCCCACATCATATTGTGTGCCAAACTCCACATTGTTTCTTGTGAAACTGGAAAAATTTTCAGGGGGAAATAGGGGTTTGACTAAATACTTAATCAGTGATGTTAATTAACTTTTAATTAATTTTTAATCCATTTCTTATTTAGGATACATTTTGCGGGGTGGTAGTATCTTATGTTACTTAAACTAGTGTCACACAATGAAATTAGGAAAAGAGCTAAGTGAATGTTTTGAGGAGGTTCTTCTACATCTACTTGAGGCTTTAGAGATCACCCAATAGGAAAGCAACACCATGACCAAGGTAGTAGCATTAATCATGCACTAGATTGAAGAAAACTGAAAAGGGGTTATTGGAGTCCATGAAAGTCGCATAGGAAAGAAGAATTCAAGAGAAAAAGAAGCAAATTGCATGATGGGAAGCTCCTTCCCACTTGTTCCTTTGGGCTAAGTGAAGATAGAGTCGTTTTACTAGTCAATATTGTTATGAAATTAAGGAAAACAAATTAGGCAAATTATAAAGATAAGATTTATAAAACACTTGCATTGGCACCTTGTTGATGAGAAAATATTTACCAAAAAATAAATATTATATAGAATTGTTAAAATACTTCATATCTCTATTAAAAAAACACATCCAAATAATGACTTTAGTTCTATATAACATCCAAATAGTGATTTCAATTCTATACATCATGAGCAATCAAAAGGAAAATTTTATTCTAGGTCAAGCTCTAAAAATGCATTCAAAAGGAAAAATGAGCATAACAACAAACTATGTACGCATGGTAATCTCCCAATCTATTTTCATTTTTTTTTATTTTTCAAAGCAATCTTTGGCTTCCACTACAATGTGGAATCAAGTAAACATATGGCTCAATATCAAGGAATCACTCATTAGAAGGATGAAGTGATTATAGGATTCTTTATAGGTGGGCCCTGAATATGTTCTCCTAAAAGTATTTGAAAGTGGAAATTGACTGAATCTAAACCAAATAAATTTAGTGCAAAGGTGGCAGGTCAATGTTTAAAATTTATCTAAATATTTGAAATCTCTTAGTAACTTTGAATGATGTCTTTGTTTTTAAAGAAAGTACCTTCAAATTTACTGGAGAATTAAAAGTACACATAGATTGGTAAATTTACTTATTGATCACCACTATGAGTTAAATATCCATATTGTCCACCATACTAATGTGCCCCTCTTGATGTTCCACTACCCCCAGTATAAATTGATGCCCTATCAAAAGCACTCATGTATTCACTAAGATATTCTTACTGACCACTTATTATCAAAGGGGCACGTTGGTCGGATGGGTGTTGCAATGAAGAATGTTGTGATCCTCCACGAGAGCTAATTGTTGCATTGCTGGAATATGCAATTGCATCTTGACAATATAAATTGAAAACAAGTTCAAACATTTAGTAGTTGCAACAATTAATGGGCACATGCAAGAGTTTGCAAATCATTCAAGGATTAAAAGTGATACAACTATAGTATCCCCACTCATTTTGGTATGTAAATATGAGTGGAGGATGTAAAGTGTTCTCCAATAAATTTGTTTCCAAAATATTACCAATTAAAGGATGCTTAAAGAAACACAAAAATCAATCCTACATGTTTCCCATATGCTTGTTGATGTCCATATGCATGTTGATCATATGCAACATTTTTTGTAGAGGTGGTCACTGCTGCTTGTGTCGAATATGTTGAAGAGTATCCCTCGGAATTTTTAGTAATAGAAAATTATCACAAATGGAAAACTTTCCAATAACTCTCTTATTATGACTAATTTTTTTTACATAAATACATACTATGCATGTTATAAGAAGGCCATATAAATATCATATGGTACTAATACAAAAAATAAAAACTACATTAGTATCTCCATGAATTAAAAAAATATGAGAATTGCCAGCCTGATTTTTAAGAGAGGCTACTAAAATAAAGAAAGGAGGGCCTATTACAATATAGAAATAAAAGGCCATGGAAAAATAAATTGCAAGATGAATGAAAATTCATTGGAGTCCTGTTTAGAAAAAAAAATGAGATAAGAAGAGAGAGATGTTAAGTATTATCTTGAAACCAACCAAAATCATGTTATATTGTAAAAGAAAACTTGTGAAAGGTATAAGCATGTTCACTATAACACTTATGCCAATGGGTGGTAGTGAAAACAATTCAATTCCATTGGGATACACAAAAATCAGTTGGGGCCAGGTGCAAGTGAGAGGTGACTTTGACATAAGAGAGCTCATTGCAATAGCCTAGCCAGACGTTTTTTATCACATAATTTATGATTCACCCTTCAAACAACAGAGAAAGCTAGTGCATGCAATTTTAAAAAATGTGATTTTACATCGTAAGCTAGTGAATGCAGGATGAAATTGTTTATTCTACATCATAAGCCAGTGATTGTAGGCTGAGGAAATTGAAGCATCACTATTTTTCTCATTGGATTCATTTTTGTCTAGGCCTTGGGTACTTGAAAAAAATAATTGGATGAGATTTTCTAGTGTTATGAGTGTTCCTGATATTTCTGGCTAACTAGATTTTATTGCCTATGCGAATCAAAATGTGGATGGAGCCATTGATATTTTCTTAGGACATAGGGAGTAGGAATTCCTGTAATTCCTACCCTTGTACATGTAAGTCCAAGTAGTTAGTTGTATAAAAATAAATAACAAATCATGGTACAAACACTATGGATAACTCTGATTTTGAATGGATGTGGCTACGATTTTCTCTTTTGGATTTCATGTATGTCTCATGAAAAATCGACCTTTCCTTCGCCTCTTTCCCTTTTTCCAACCTTTTTGTCCTTCAAAAGCAAATTTGGGCCATACTGGTGCTCTCTCACTCGTCTGAATCTCTCAAATCTCTCACAAACTACTTGTGATGCTTCATGTGAGACTTATGCCAAGAGATGTGAGGAATAGTGATCAAAATATATGTAACCCTTGCAAAATATGATAGTCATGGATTAACTTTCATTCCAACATTTTTGTGGTTCTAACCCTTGCAATTCAAACCCACAAAAATGAAAAGAAACCATTTAAAGGAAAGGGAAATAACTCAAATTTTCCTTGTTTTTCACTTGGCGAGCATGGAACCCTTGTAACCCTTGAAAGTCAAATATTTATCAAAACCAAAACCAAAACATCTAGAGGTACCAAAAATTTGGTAGATTTTTCTTTGTTCCTTGCAACTATAAATTATGTGTATATGAAAAACCATAGTCAAGTCCTTTCCACTTACAAACTAACACTTGTGTAGGAATCAAACCACACGATCCAGAATTTGACCGAAAGAGGATGTTAGAGGGTTTCTGGGGGCTCAAAACCAGGGGCAAAATGAAATCTATGAATTTAGGAATTATTAAATCCTCTTACCCGTGTTTTGGTCCGATCTTCATAAATTTCCCTCCAGATTTGGGAAATTCAGAGTCTTTTAGAAGTTCTTTGTGTGATCGATCATTATGGTGGTTTGACTAGGTGGATCAATCCTACTAGAATCCATTTCTCTTTTTCTTCTTAGTGTCTAGTTGATACCAGTATCGCTCCATTGCCGAGAGATCCATTAGTTGTGAGTTCCCATCTGTTTTCTTCCTTTTTTCCCTTCCAATGTTAGTCAATTCACAGGAATTTTGATCATTAGTAGATATGGGAATCGCCTACTGTAATAATTTTTTCATATGTAGATTTTTTATCCACTGATGTAGAGTGATTATCTAACCGAATGTAAACATTTTTTTCTTTGACGAAAAATAAATGGGTTGTGTTTTTGTTCCAATTTGTCAGCTTCTCTCATTTGACTTGGCCCGTTTGACGTAAAGTTGTTATTGGTCGAAGGAAGATTGATAATACAAGCTTCCAAAGCGAGTGATCACATGAATTGGGGTTGTTCTTGTGGGTAATCATCCTAAGCAACCTCCAATTTTTTAGTTTCCTAAATCCTATATATGGTCACATGGGTTTATGAAATTTCTAATGCTTATTATAAAAAAGGAATTGAAATGCGGTATTAATCGAGCCAAAATTCCAACATATGGATATGTTACTATATTAAGATAGTTTGTAACATTATATAGAAAACAATTTTCAAAGATATTGCATAATGCATGATAAGAAAAATTACATGTAATTGAATTTAAAAGAGTTTGTAATATTATATAAATAATAAATAATAACCGTTTTTAAAGATTTGCATAATGGATGTTCTAATGTTGAGATGATAGAATGAAGAGAAACATGGAGTCACTATTGCAAGAAAGGAGACTAGACGCTAGATGCATCATCAATTTGGTGTCTCACTAGGACGACGTGATAACTAGCACTAAATTGATATATATATATATATATATATATATAAACCACCTTGTCAAAAATTGCAATATTTTCCATTCCTGAGCTATGACACATGAGGGGGTCTCTGAATCCAATATCTAGAGTGCTACAATTTACTAAATTTTAACATTGACGATGGATTCAGTCTCTGAATCCATATGCGGTGTTAAAATTTAATAAATCATAACAATTCATTGTCAAAATTGTAATTTTCCATTGCCAAGTGATACAATTATTGTCACCCGAGTCTTTAAATCCATCTACAATTTTACAATTTACTAAATCTTAACATCGCAATCAGATTCAAAGAAAATGGGCCTCTGAATCCATATGAATTGTTAAGATTTAGTAAATTGTACAGATTCATTTTCAAAATTGTAATTTTCCATTGCCAGGGTGACACAACTAAAAATGACTAACATAAGCGACTAATTCATATTCTTATTCAGTGTAGTCACATTAGTCATTTTTATTTTAGTCACTTGTTATCTAGTCATATATTTTGTCCCATGACTAATTAGTCATTTGTCTTATTCAAGGGTGGAAAGTGCGGGAGGGTCGTCTACGACCCTAGAGGAACAATATTTTACAGTATGCATGGGTTCTAGGAAGGAAAACCAAAAATCAAGCTGAATGGGCTACCTTGATGCAAGGAGTTGAATCAATAGCCTCTCTTCATCTTGATTCTTATCTTGTTTTTGGGTACTCTAAGATCGTAATCCAGAAACTGCAGAACATTCAGAAATAGCACATCAAGGACTTGAATAGGATCCAAAAAAAAATTCTCTCCTCCATTCCCAACATCTCAAGAATTTAGTTATTCCACATTCCGCGACATAAAAACAAGGAATCAAATTCCATGGCTAACGAAGGTTCTAATCTTAAACAAGAATTAATCTTAATCAATTAAATAGTCCCCTTGCTATTAAATCATGGTCCTCCTTTCCCCTCAAGGCATATGAACATGCATTGGCCCCCCCTCATTCATATGATAGATGGTATACAAGCTGGAAATGGCATTGAAGGCCATTAAATGGCTATCCCTTCGGGAATTAAGCTCCACTCCTCTAGTATGAATTTGGCGGCAGTTGAAAGAAGGAAGTGCTCTCGAGACTCTCGTTGACACGAGTTGCAACCAATATGCATTATTGCTATGGGACGAATTTGGTTAAATCGGGGTAGTTCAGGAATTGGAGGCATTCCCACCGCGTATCTTCAGCAAGACTACATTTGCTCCTCCTTTCCTCTCTGGTATTCCTCTGCTCGTCTGAGAAGCGCAACAATGGAAAGACTTCTCCGTCAATTACAGGAAATCAGGATTGTGCATTAGGACATAAAGAAGAATCTTAGTGGCTCGTTTGAGGTCGCTCAGGCAGCGTTGGAAGAGTGCATACATACTGGTCTTGACATCTCTCGCATGGACACCCGTTTGGAATATGTTGAATCTAAAACTCGGGTTCATACCGGTGAACTCGAAGAGCTCAAATTTTTTTTTGTTTACAATGAAGAACCAATTGTTTGAAACTCTCAGGTTTGGAAACGAAAACCTTGAAAAACACCTGGTCCAGATGGAAGAGGTTATGCATGAGGTTTAGAAGGAAATTGGGAAGACAAGCGAGAACCGGGACACCGACGAACAATGAGATGTGAGGTCCTTCATGGAAGATGCTATATATTTGCAAGTTGAAGCCGCTCAATCCCAAAACCAGGAATGAAGCCATCGCTTTATTTTACTTTTGATTAAATTTTTTTCTATATAAGACTCTGTAATTGGTATGTCAAAATCTATAGTGTTAAAGGCAGGAATTTAAGGAAGTTAGAAGACAATGCTAATTTTTTTTGAATAGTTTCAGTTCCTCCCTCCTGGTGGCTCTATGCTTAGGATTTTTGTCTCACCCTTCTTGGAAGGGAATTTTGTATGCTTTATGCTTTTGTAATATAATATCTATTTCTTGTTCTTGTTAAAATAAAAAAAATTATCTTAGTTGTTTTTAGTTGGCTCATTTAAAATTGCTCAATTTTGGTCGTTTATCCCTTGAAAAAACTGTGGTGACTAACTTTTCTAGTCTCTTGGTCACTCATCTCTCATTTCGTACTGGTGAGGGGAAGGTATTAGACCGTCAACATTGGGTATTCTATCATTAAAATAATGGGAAAGTGTGACACATCGAGTTTTCTACTTCAAACCTTAACATTTTGAACAATGACATAATACTGAGGTGTCATAAAATAGATATAGTTCATGATGAAGTTGCATCAATGCATGATGGTGGCTAGAAAATGACATGTTACAATTGGCAGATAAGGTGGCTCTCCATTTTCAACTAGCAATTGCTTGCGATATCTTGGTCCTGATAAGAGCTTGCATTTTTTTTGGACTAGTGGAACATCGTATGCCTCTGAACTCAATCTAGAATCAGGATCCTGCAAAAAATCCGGATCCTACAAAATTCAACACATAATTATTGACATGCACCTGCGTAAATAATATAAATTCTATTAGATAACCAAAATATAAATAAAATCTAAACTTAATGCAAATGGTAGGGAATAACTTTATGAACTTTGGACAGCATGGAATGAGTTGGACTCTAAAGAATCGACCATTGATATTATAATTTTTTCTCCCTTCATTTTAATCAAATAAACAATCAATATGTGTCAACATTCTTAAAATATCATAACTTAGGAAACATATAATAATGTAATTTCATATATACTTTTACAACCATTTTTTTAAATATATGGTGGAAGTTTAAGCAACATATGTACCTTATCAAATATTATAACTTATGTTCCTGAATAATCAAAATAGTTTTTGGGAGGAATGCAACATTTTATCTTAAAAACTACCACCAAAGTTTTTTAAATGTAGTTATTGCATATGTAAAATTAAAACGCATTGGTGTGTCACTATAATATAAATGCACTAGTGTGTATATATGATATGATCAAAGGACACCTATGGAAAAACACCTGCAAAAAGACATCCACAAAGTTTGAATAATGAATGCTTTTATTTCTATTTTACTATTTTTTATTCAATCAATACATTTTTTATATATTAATATCCAATGCACTTTTATATTGGAAGTGTATATTGGTGCACTTTTATATTTGAATCACATCAGAGCAAATTACATTGCATTTTTAATGTGTATCGATTTCCAAATATTAAAAAAAGTATCATGCAAGCATTTTTATGAATTAACTGAATTATCAAGCAGAAAAATTAACTGGAATTTCATTGTGTGAAAGTGAGTTTATAAAAGAAAACCTAATCACTTTATTTTTTTATAAAAAATTAGAGGGAAGACTCATGCAAGAAAAATTTACAAGGGAATACTTTGAAGTGACAAAGGACCACATTTTTAAGGGATTATGGATTACATACAACTCTACAGAGGATAAATTCAAAGTATGTATGTTCTTATTATTTATCTCAAATTTTTTCCATAATTGTGTTGAAATAATTCATTACTTCTTTATGTTCTCATTTATATTTATAGTTCATTATAAGGAAAAAAAAAGTTTTCTTATTTATCATTAATTCTAGAAACCCTAGCTCTCTTGTTGTTTCCCTTCTCTTTAGTGGCTATAAAATTTAGCATTAGGGTTTTACCCTCTCAATTATTTCACAATGATAATTTTTTCTAGAAATTATACATTTAATGGCTTTATGCATGTATATATGAGTAGTTGGGAATTTATTGCAATGGGACCACTTATTGCATTGGATCCCAAAACTCATCATTGTCAGTGTTTAAAAAAAATGCTTTCACGATTTTTGGTGCGCACTTTATAATATACTGCACCATCACGCTTTTAATATAGGCATCGTTTTAGGTTTACATATAATTTTTTTTATGGATTATCTAGTGAAAAATATATAGAAAGTACACATCAGTGCACTTATTATTGTATAATGCATTGGTTAAATTTAATCCCAATTTTCAATATTCCAACACACTTTAATGGTATGTATTATTGTATGTCGTGAACCAACCTATATTCCTTAATAATGTGCACCATTTAACCAAAATATATTTTTACCTTACATTATTTACTTCATTTGTAAAACATATTGAACATAGTTTTTCTATTTCATGATGCAGGGAATTTTGATAAAATATATCTGATAAAATTTCAAAGAAAAATACTTGTTGCAATGAGCATGATGGAAACACATCCCAAAAAGAGAGCAAGGCATTTTTTTTGAAATCTTAGTATAAAATTAATATGTTTGAATTATCTATATGTTTAAATTATGTGTATTGGTAAATGCGTGTCATGCAAAGTAAAAACTTGAAGAAAATGGCTAAAATTGTTTGCATTTTAAGTTGAAAAGGTGTAAAACCTTGATCGAAATGTTGCAAAGAGATGAATTAGGTGAATTAAAAGGTAATCAACATGGATTTTAACATGTTTTAAACAATCTATTTCACATTTCTTGAATGTTGTGTAGGGACCGATAACGAGGGAAGAGAATGTTGTCCTAATAAGATAAAAATTATGAAGGGTGTAAATGATGATGAACTGGTCCTCAAATCATCTAGATTGGTGCTAGAAGTTAATGGAGGGAGGGGGGGATTTTATAAAACTATGAGGGATATAGTGGAAATAACATATAGACATAATTCCACTTATAGTACAAGGATCAATCTAATGAATCCAAGAATCAGGTTATATATATAAACTACAAGAAGCCTTTCCAGAGAAATGGTTAATGATACCTATCAAACTTGCAATAATGAAAACATACAATAACAAGAAATAATCATTTAAAAGGTATTGTTCATAAACATGTTTTCTTGTAATATGTATATACTACTACACAAAAATTATGAAAATAATATTTTGGCTATATTTACTTTCATATCATGATAAAAAAAAATGTATTTGCTTTTTTTTAGAAAGATTATGAAAATTCCAAAGGATGAATGAGGTGATATCCAAAACATGTTGGCATGGATGTCCAAAAAAGTATACAAGGATATGGTCAAATAAATTAACATAATTGCATCGTAGGAGGACTATCCATCTCAACAACAATGTGCATCAAACATATGTAATAATTGATTTTCCTTTAATGTACATAGAATTTAGTTGTTGTAGAAAATTATGATTTTCAATTGTTTTATTGCACAAAATAAAATAAAAAACGGAACCCATTCAACACATAAGATAGGACGACAAAGAAGAAAAGGGTTGATTGGAAATTTTGTGAGTACTTGTGTTTTCCTTAGATAGGATTTCATAATTGTTATGATCTTTACATTTTAATTAATTTATACTCCTCCTTGGATATCTTATAATAGGTGTTAACATACAAATAAGAGTCATTGGAAGAGTTGATTGACAATTTTAAGTATGGGTTGTGAGTATATGTTGGAGTATCAAAAGTTAATTATGCAATTTATAAGTAGCTATGTTGTTTTACTTTCCTCGTATTATAATTAATGGAACAACTATATAATATTATATTAAATCTATGATTTGTCATGGTGTATAACACTTGTAGGAAACAAAATATATAGAGGAGCAAATAGAAGAGTTGTTGAGAGATGGCATGAAGAATGGCTTTGAAAGAATGTGTATTATTTATGAATCGCTTCTTACTATGGTATGTTTTTTTATTTACATAATCATTTATATTATATTATAAATTTAGAAAAACTCATTACACTTTATTTCTTTGTTTTTAGATGGAATGTGAAGATAATGAGCAAAATCAAGCCAATTCACCAACATTAGGCCAAGGAAGCCAAGTACAATATCACCTACAAGTGATAAAGTAATGAGACATGCAAGTAATGTAGGCATTGGCAACAATTAGAGTAAAGAAATATGACCAATGTAATTGAATGCTAATGCAAGTTGTATGTTTTGAAATAAATTTATGTGAAAATCATACATTTTGTTTAATGTATTGGACATATTGTCCTAATTGAATGACCACAAGTTACCAATAAGTGTAACAATTACATATTGAAATTTTGATTATTGTGGACCTTTATGTTGTCCCATTTTGTATGACAAAAGGGTCTCTCATTCATATATAATAAAATGAGTTTCTCATTCTATTGCATTGTCTAATATTGTAAATTGTTACATTTCCTATTAAATATATGGATGATTATATATTACAATGAACATATGTGTAATATGATGGTATACTATATTAATATAATAATTATATCAAAACACAATAATTAAAATTGAAAAATCAATATTAATATAAATTTTGTTTGATTTTGAGTATCCATGCTTGGGATGTGTAGGATGGAGGGTTTGGGGGATAGGGTTTCTAGCAGGATTCTGTTTTTATGCAAAGCTTCAGGTTACTGTATTGCTTAGGGCCTCTTGTTTGACTTATCGCTGAGGTGGACAAGTGGCTTTTCTGTGGATTAGTGTCATCACTTATGGTGGAGGATATTGTGTATTACTCGGTGGACATGGTGGAACCCTCACTTGGCATTTTCTGGACGAACTCGGAAATGAGGGGTCATTTTCGCACCTTGGTTTCTCTGTATTCTAGTGGGGGGTTATGCTATCGATCCCTTTATATTGATGGTCTACAATCCGTTGGAAGGTGTTAGAGGGTTGAGGTGGAGCGCATGTGCTTAGATTTTGGTACCTCTTCACATGTTTCTTGTCCTTAAGAAGGGGATGGAAAGTTGTCGCATTTGGATGTAGATCTGGCATTGGAAAACGTTTCAGGTGACAAGTTCTCTCCTTTTTAGGAAAGGGTTGTGTCTCTAACCCTATATTGATGCTGATGTTGAGATTTTTCCCAAAAGAGAAACCCTTGAAACTTAGGGGCCCTTCTGTTGTGATCCCGTCTTCGAGCGTTGGAGGGAGAAACTATTGTTGGATCGCGGACTGGAGGGGTTTCAAAATGTCTTAGAATGAGGAAGGGTGTTTCTAAGGGTTTGACGAGATCTTAGGCCATGGATCATCGAGCATGAAAGTCCTTAAAGGCCTTTGAACATCCTATTTAGATGGTTCTGGGAAAAATATATAAATATGGGTCGAGTGGAGAGTATGGTGAAGTGTGCCCTTATTGGTCATCTAGAGTATATTTGGTTGACACGTCTAGATATTCTTGAGTGGCTTAAGGAAAATTGGAAACCATTGGTGGGGTACTACCCAAAGGTGAGCATCATAGTGAATGGATGGCTCGTTTTCCACTTTCTCTTAGATGAACACGTGCTTTTGATTCTGGCCCATCCATGGGTTTTTGTACACAGTTATTTCGTACTTGACCCTTGGCACACTGCTTTTAATCCACTCAAGGAGAACATGTCGAAGAGGAACATTGGGTTGCTGCTCCTTGGTTTCTCCCTTCAGTTATGGACTCGAGCTATCCTAGAGGCAGTGACGACTCTAGTGGGTAAGTTTATCCATTTGGAGGATAGTATGATCTATAGTAAAGATAAGAAGATTACGTTGGTTCTTGTGGAAGTCGGCATATCCCTGGGTTTGCCTATTGAGATCCATATTTATTAGGCTTGTCTGAATTTTCTATAAAGTCTTGATTATATTAAGTTGTCATTTTGTTGCTTCTTCTGTCGGAATACAAGTCATTTAAAGGAAAATTGTCTTTGGGTAAAGGACGGTTCAGTGGTGGATATGACGTCGAAGCCCGAGATGTCTTCGGATGATCAATTGCAGGATGAGGCTCTAAATATGGGGTCGAGGTATGTAAATGATTTGAAGGCCTTGGCATTTCCAAAGAAATTTGTGGGATTGAAAAAATTTCTAAGTAAGTTGAAATCTTTCTTCCCTGCCTTCTATAATTCTCTATCCAAAGTTGATTAATTTTTATCCATCAAATAGAGGAGGGTGATAAATTTTGTTTAGACCCCTTTGTGGTTGATGATTTCCTGGGTTCTCCGATATTTTCCACCTCGTCAAATGATTAAGTTATGGGTTGGTTGAGTTGTAGGGTTGATCCAACTCTGGTTTCGAGGGAAGACCCATGAGGATTATTATCTACCTTTTATATTTGGGGATTTGCTGGTTACTAAATACTTGGTGGATCTAAAAGTTTATGGGGTGGTTCCGGTGGAAAAAAACCTTCTTTTTGATCTTCCTTTGGTTGGTAGACTGGGTTCTAGTTTGGGAAATCCTCCTTGTCCCCCTCCGCCGCATGTTTCTGATTTGTCTTCTTCCCCTAGTGATGAAAATGTGTTTCTTGGTGAGGATTTTCCTTGTCTAGAAAACCCCCACTCTCTGGCCTCTAGAGAGGGATCTCTGGGTGACCTAGAACTTAATCAGGGGGTATTGAAGTCAATTGGTCCATCCTTTAAAGAGGTGCTTGCTAAGACTCCTATCCAAACCTACTCTGATAAGCCTGCACGACCAGATGTGTCTCATATTGCCTCTATTATTTGCATGAATGTGACTATTCGGAGGAAGAAGAACAAAAATGTCACATTGCAAGAGGGGGGTATTGCTTCAGGTGATATATGTCATCTAGTTTAGAATTCCTTTCCTATGTCTACAAGATTGGATCATAGTATTACTCATTCTACTAGGGTTTCAAAAGCCATGTCTAGGGTCCTTAGAGCAATTTCACCCCTATGCGGGGTTGATAAATGATTCTTCTTTCCTTTAACATCAGGGATCTTGGGTGAAAATCCAAATTTAATTCCCTCAAGCGTATGCTTAGCCTTTCTAAAGTTCATATTGTTTTTGTATAAGAAACTATGAGCTGCAGTGTAAAGGTGTGAGGTTTTCCTGAAGATTTTCTCGACATGGGAATGTTGTGCGTTAGATTTCGTTAGTCGTTCTGGTGGGTTGCTATCCATATGGAACCCTTCCCTTGTTGATTTCAAGTTGTATAGCACTGATGTAGGTATTTTTTTACATGGGAAGATAAGGGAGTTGGATCATCCTTTGAAAATTTTCAATTGCTATGCTCCCTATGTTGGGAGAGAATATGTTTGGAATAAGGTGGCTAAAGTGGTATTTTGAATGAAGAGTTTGTAATTTTTGTTCGAGATATAAATTTTAATATGTATGTTAGTGAGGTTTGGGGGTATGACCCTTAGCTATATCCTTTAGAAAAGTATATGTCTCAATTATTCCAGGGATCAAATCTTTTTGATGTCCCTCCTATCCCTTTGGTCCCTACTTGGAGGAATGGTAGGTATGGGAAGGAAGGGGTATCTAAAAGTATAGATAGATTTTTCATTTAAGAAACTCTCTTAGATGTGGTGGGTATATTTAGGTACTGGACTATTAACACTAGTATATCTAGCCATCTCCCTATAGGTTTCCAATTTGAAGTGGATCACTAGGTCAAAAAGTACCCCTTTAAATTTAACGATGTTTGGTTCAAGGACCCTAGGTTTCAAGATTTGTTTAAGGTGTTTTGGTCTTCTTGTCCTATGTTATCAGTGGAGTCTACTATGGATGGGATGGTTTCTAAATTAAAGGGCTTTAAAAATCGGGTCATAAAGTGGGAGAGGAACAGGAAGTTGGAACTTTATTAGGATTTGGTGCAGTTGGAAGAGGAGATTGACTTTATTTTTTCTCAATATCCTTCTGGTATTTT
The DNA here is from genome assembly GCA_027924585.1 of Larix kaempferi. Lineage (NCBI taxonomy): Eukaryota > Viridiplantae > Streptophyta > Pinopsida > Pinales > Pinaceae > Larix > Larix kaempferi. Next base: position 14,864,339 of record BSBM01000099.1, read on the forward strand.
CTTAGAGGAGAAAAAAAGTCATTTAGTTGAATTGGAAGCAAAGAAAGGTAATATCTTAAAAATACCAGAAGAAACCTGGAGATTAAAGAGTAAATATTTTTGGCTAAAATAGGGTGATTGCAACACAAAGTTTTTTCAGAATTTCATCTTCCAGAGAAGGAATTACAATGCTATCAGGGATCTTAACGATCATGAAGGGACAGTTATAAATTCTCAAAAATACTTGGAAAAATATGTTGTTTCACATTTTCCCAATATTTTTAGAGATCCAAAAAATACAGATATATCAGCTCAACTAAATGTGATTCAATAGTATCCTAGATTCTTCTCTAGGGAAGAAGGAGATCAAATAGGTAAAGAAGTCACCATGGATGAAATTGAATCTATTGTCAGGAAATTTGCGAGGTCAAGAAATCCCAGGTCCGTATGGTTAGATTCTGGACCTATTTTCTAGGTTTTTTTACTTAATGGGGAAGGATCTGTTGAGGGTGGTAAAAGAATATCGAGTTAATGGGTTTATCTCAAGCTCCCTCAATTCCACCTTCACTGCTCTCATTCCAAAGAACTCAAATTCTGGACCTATTTTCTAGGTTTTTTTACTTAATGGGGAAGGATCTGTTGAGGGTGGTCAAAGAATATCGAGTTAATGGGTTTATCTCAAGCTCCCTCAATTCCACCTTCATTGCTCTCATTCCAAAGAACTCAAATCCGGATACCTTTGATGAATACATGATGATTGCCTTTTGTAATCTGGTCTACAAGATCATATCAAAGGTTATTGCAAATAGAATAAATCCAAATCTTGTTGATTGTATGTCCCAAGAACAATTTGGGTTTCTGAATAAGAGGAAAATATTTGATGCTATTGGGGCCACCCAAGAAAGCATCCATTCCATTAAAAAAAGAAACTGGAAGTTTTTAAACTCAAAATGGATGTAAAGAAGGCATACGATAGGGTTGACAGGGTCTATCTTAGATTGATCCTACTTCAAATCGGTCTTCCCTTGTTGGTGACATACTAGATAATGTCTTGTGTCACTTAAACAATTTTTTTTGTTTTAGTCAATGGATGTCCCACAAATTTTTTCAAAATTTATAGCGGGCTCCGACAAGGTTGTCCCTTGTCTCCCTTACTATTCTTGCTTGTGGTGGAAGACCTTCTCAGGATTATTGGGAAAGCTAAACAAGACAAGAATCTATTTGGAGTAAAAGTGACTTCAGTGCATTTTATTACTCACTTGTTGTTTTTGGATGATGTTCTTTTATTTGGTTATGGGTCTGTTGAATAATGCGAAGTTTATCATGGTCTTATTAATATTTTTTGTGCTGCCTCAGGGATGAATTCATTTTGCAAAAATATTTCTTTATTCAGAATGTTATTGATGGGGATGTTTTGGATTAGATACAAGTCCTTTTTTCCTTTCAAAACAATGCCTATGTTTGATGGTTTTCAATATCCGGAGGTATTTTCTAAATCCAAACAACTTTGTAAAGCCAGATTGGATGTGGATCCTAAGGAACTTGGAAAAAAGGATAGATTGCGGGCGTTTTAAATGGATTTATTTGGGAGGAAGGATCATAATTGTGAAGTTTGTTCTAGCTAGTATGCCTATATATTGGCTCTCACTTGCAAGTATTACTCTATCTATTCTACACAACATGAGAATAAAGATGATGAAATTCTTATGGTTTGGTGATGTGGGAAAGAATAAACTTCATTTGGTTAACTAGGAGAGGATATCCTTAAAAATATCCTTGGGGGGTTGGGGCATCAAAAATATACAATGGTTTAGTTATACTCTACCTCTGAAACGTATGTGGAGGGGAATTTTTGGGTAGAGACTCTGCAAAGATATTTTGCATGCAAAATATCTTAAAAATATTCCTATAGTGCAGTGGAACAGGAAGCAGAATAAAGTTGTTTCCCAAGCCTCAAATTTTTGGAGTGGATTTCTAAATACCTATTCCTGGATGGGATATTAGCTGGCATGGAGTATAGGAAATGATAAAATGGTCCATCTGGGTGTGGATCCCTTTGTTGGCGAGGGAAATTTCTACTTTCTATCTCAACCTCTCATTAACCAATTATCAGACCTTGGTTACTATAGATTAGCTCATGTTAGGATGAGGATGGATGATTTTTCTTCTTATTGGATTAATGCAAGTGATCTGGGGCCAACAAGGGCTTTAGAAAATGAGTGGTATCTATTTGTGATAAGACTAAATCACCCAGACATAAGAATTAGAGATGAGAATGGCAAACTATTGTGGGAATGGAATAAAGTGGATGAGAAGATATCTGCAAAATGTGTCTATGAGGCTATCTCAACTGAGTATGCAGTCACTTATTAGAATTGGTGGCATAAAAAGTTGTGGAAGTGGAATATTCCACTAAAAATAAAATGCTTCTTTTGGTTATGTTTGGAGATCATGATCTTGACCTGTGACAACCTGGTCAAGAGAGGCTTTGTGGGTCCCAACATATGTGCTCTCTGTAAAAGAAGTTTTGAGACTGTTCATCACCTCTTTGTAGATTGTCCCTTTGCTTGTTTAGTTTGGTAGGAGGCCATTTCAGAGTTATATATTCTTGAGGGTTGGATTCAGGGTTCTTTGGATGACAATTTGAAAAAGTGGTTTCATCAGAATCCACATCATAAGGAGCTTCCCTCCTTCGTGTGTTAGGGTATTTGTAAAAGAAGGAACCTCCTCGTTTTTGAAGAGGTTGGAAAACATGCACAAACAACTTGTATTAAAATTATGGGTCTCTATGGATATTTCAATCTGAAATTTGGTTTTAAAAAGCATAAGAGAATAACTGTTTTCAGACAATCTACTCGAGCGGATGTGAGCATGATCTCCCTAGTCCAGGTGGATCTAGAAAAAATAGAAACAGAATATCAAACTAACTTCCTAGATCAATTAGAGATCAAGGTAAATAGATTCCTTACCTTTAGATTCGTAGATCCTTCTCCTCTTTATTGCTCCAGGCTTTGTGGTCGTCAGATCCGTAGTTGCAAGACCTATCAAAACACATAGAAACAAACGAGCAGTAAAAGTGCATCTAAACACTAACTGATCTAAGTAAACAGTTAAGGAAGTGAAATCTAAACATCATTAACACAAAGATATTTATGGAAAGAGATTATATTATTGTAAATGAGTGAGAAATACATAGAAGAGTGACGATTACAACCCAAGCCTTAACGCTGCAATCTTCCTCCAACAAGCCAAGCCAATGCCTCCAAAGGAAATGTATGCCTCCCAAGATATGGATAGGGATCACCTAGGTTAATTCCACCAGCATGTAAGTGCTATAGAATTCCTCCCCTTTGGAAGGGAGAGGAGATTTGTATTTATAAGACCAAGTGGGTAGAGTAGGTTGAGGATTATAGGGAGAGGACTAAGGGATGCTTCCTTGAAGTTAGGGAACCATAGGACAACTCACTTACAAGTTAGGGATAGAGATCCACCTCATCCAATTTATAGAATTCGCTCAAAAGCCACCTTTATCCAACTTATCCAACTCCGGCGCATGTTGTATGAGGGAAACCTGCGCTTGAGAGGGAAAACGCAGGCTGCAAAAAGGCAACCTGATCCACCGATGCAGTCTGTCAAAAGGAAGTTTGCGCTTGACCTAGTTGGGAACTCCTTGCTAGAAGGAAATCTGCGCCAGCCCAACTAGAAATTGTGGAATATAAATTGTGTAAAAAAGGTCAACAACTTGCTCTAATTGATTTTTTGATCAAGAAGACTTCAAGTTTGAAAAGGTATTCGGATGATCCACGGTTGTCATTTTCGTTGTCGACGTTTTGAATCCCAAGCTGGATTCATCATCAGGACAGAATATGTTGTAAAAAGTTGCTCACCTGCGTATAAATAGTTAGGGATGCCTTCTCATCTTTTCATCTTTTCGTCTTCGTCTTCTTCATCTTTTCATCTTCAACAACGATGTTTCAGCTTCAGCACCAAAGTACTAAAAATTCATTCAAAAATTTTTATTCATTCATAAATGTAAACCATTCACGCTTGAGACCCTAATTCTAGAAATATCATCTTTGATTAATTAATAATAATCATTAAAATAATGATTATTAAAAGACCTTTACTAATGAAATAATACAACCATATAATAATAAAGGTCTAAAATAAGAATAAAAATAATAAAAATAATAAAAATAAAAAGGGTCTCATTGGTCGTTAATTAATAATTGATTATTAATAAAAGGCATCACTTCTAGAAAGATATGACAAGTGTAAATAATCATCAAATTATCCTTAATAATTAAAAGAATAACACATTTAAAAGATAATCAAGAAAAATTATTATTAAAATCATTAAAAATTATAATCTAAGGATATGTCTCATTAATAATCAATTATTAATAATAATGGTCCCATGAATAATTGATGAATGACAAGTGTAAATAATCATCAAATTATCCTTGATAATTAAAAATTAACAAATTTAAAAATAATCACGAAAATTTTAAAAAATCATTAAAAAGTATAATCCAAGGATAATTAAATGACCTTTACAATAGGAAAAATAAAGCTATATATTATTTATTTCTCTAAAGGTCTCAAAATCAACCTGTCTCATCAATTATTAATAGTTAATAATTGTTAATGGTCCTTATATAAACAATGAATGAAAAATTAATGATAGTCTTTATACCAAAAACTCATAGATGAAATGGAAAAGACGAGTCGGAGGCTAGTGATACTGACCAAAGAATGTGAAAGTTATAAAACACCAGGTCTGCTTAGAAAGCATGGAGTTGCTCGCGGTGGAGGACCACTACTACAAACGAAGGGTGAGAGAGGCCTTGGAAATCATAAAGCACCCGAACAACCTAAATAGAGACGGGGGACCTGAAATAAGCGAGAGATGGCTACCTCTGGTAAACAAGGAAGGTAATGGATAAAATCAGGTATGTTTCTATAACTTTCACATTCTTTGGTCAGTATCACTAGCCTCCGACTCGTCTTTTCCATTTCATCTATGAGTTTTTGGTATAAAGACTATCATTAATTTTTCATTCATTGTTTATATAAGGACCATTAACAATTATTAACTATTAATAATTGATGAGACAGGTTGATTTTGAGACCTTTAGAGAAATAAATACTATATAGCTTTATTTTTCCTATTGTAAAGGTCATTTAATTATCCTTGGATTATACTTTTTAATGATTTTTTAAAATTTTCGTGATTATTTTTAAATTTGTTAATTTTTAATTATCAAGGATAATTTGATGATTATTTACACTTGTCATTCATCAATTATTCATGGGACCATTATTATTAATAATTGATTATTAATGAGACATATCCTTAGATTATAATTTTTAATGATTTTAATAATAATTTTTCTTGATTATCTTTTAAATGTGTTATTCTTTTTATTATTAAGGATAATTTGATGATTATTTACACTTGTCATATCTTTCTAGAAGTGATGCCTTTTATTAATAATCAATTATTAATTAACAACCAATGAGACCCTTTTTATTTTTATTATTTTTATTCTTATTTTAGACCTTTATTATTATATGGTTGTATTATTTCATTAGTAAAGGTCTTTTAATAATCATTATTTTAATGATTATTATTAATGATTATTATTAATTAATCAAAGATGATATTTCTAGAATTAGGGTCTCAAGCGTGAATGGTTTACATTTATGAATGAATAAATTTTTGAATGAATTTTTAGTACTTTGGTGCTGAAGCTGAAACATTGCTGTTGAAGATGAAAAGATGAGAAGGCATCCCTAACTATTTATACGCAGGTGAGCAACTTTTTACAACATATTCTGTCGTGATGATGAATCCAGCTTGGGATTCGAAACGCTGACAACGAAAATGACAACCGTGGATCATCCGAATACCTTTTCAAACACTGCAAATCACGGAAACCTAAAATCCTTAAGACTTCAAGTGTCAAGGAATTGAGTTGACATGGGTCTCATGATGACGAGATTTAGGTGTAACAGAATACCCCCAAAGCATGAAGCTGGTAAAACAAGACATGTGAAATGATTTGAAAGATGGATGGCAAGGAATTTTCGGTTGGAAGATGTTGCTACAGTACAACTGACTCTGAGATCCAAGTCTCACATGACTCTCAACATGGCTGTCGACTAATACAATGCAGATCCATGGTAGTAAGGATTGATTGAACACAATCATGGCTACTAGACACAATCGTAGATCCATGATGAGATGATAACACAGCCACGACCAATACAAAGTGGATTGTGTAATATGACTCAAACAATCTCCATCGCAACCTGGGTAAGATATGATTTTCCCTAGGGTCTTCAATCCGAACCCACAATGATACAAATCTAACCATGTTATTACAATGTTTTGGAGTCAAACATGGTAGAAACCACTTGATTACCATTCATTGATGTATATCATTAACAAGTGCGAGGGAAATCACCATTGATGTCAATGATCCCCAAGGTATCATAGTACACATCATCGAGCGTGAATCAATGAGTTGAGGTCGAATGCTTGATGAAATATTTCAATCAAGAGTCAATGATGTAAACTTGAAAGCGAGGTAACCTACCATTAAGGCATGCAGGCCCAAGGTACTCGATTGGTTTTCTAGATTCAATCCTTGGATGATGTGTTGAATTCGACAAGGATTAATTCGTCAAAGGAGGGCCATGATGAATCCCCCATCATCGACATGAAACACAATAAAAAATGCTTGAAGTAGATCAGATGGTAGAGTAATATGCAGGACTGACTGAGGGTAGACCAACATGATGGAAGGTGTACTGACTGTAGATGATGAGTAATGAACATCTCTTGAACATGGGCATGGCATGACTTGGAAGTATTGATGTGACGAGAATTATACCAACCCCCAGTGCGACTGATGATGGAAGCATTCTTTGGATGACCCAAAGGAGTGACAAGACTCATGAAATTAGCAAGACTCGAATACAAATAGATTACCCAAGCATTGAATGCAAATGCAAATGAGTGCCATGTTCAAGAGCGACTACGTACTTCCATGAATTATAGTGTAATACAAAATATTTCCTTTTCTCCGTCAGGACTGATGAGTGCCTCATTTGTTTTTTAACGAGCTTGAGGAGGGTAAATAGATGCTCGGTATAGCTCATCCCATGGACGAGTCCAATCCCAAATGTTTTACGAACCTAGGACAGGAGGGGTTCGTCCATGATGGGCCCTTCAATGTTGAATTTTAATGAGTCCATAGAAGGTAAACTCGGCGTCATTTCATGTTTAGAGAGTCTGAAAAGAACTAAAGAAGACTCCAAAGGTCCTTTTTCGTAAAACTAGCCTCTTCGCCCGAAAAAGGGTAAAACAACGCGAGAGAGGACTCTTCTAGTCATGATAGGATGGAGTATTCTTTTTTCGTAAATAGTGCCTCCTGGTTCGAAAAAGGAGTAAACTATTACCAGAAAGACGACCATTCAAATATTTTTACAAGCATGAACACATCTAGTTCACTTGGCGATCTTTTCGTATTTCGAGAGCCTGAAAAGAGATTAAAGAAAGACTCTGAGGGGTTCCTTTTTCTTGGAAGTCTAACGAGCCCTAAAAGTGATAAAATATAACTCGGTGACTTATTCTCATTGTTTTACGAGCACGAGAAAGAAAAAAGAGTTAGCTCGGTGTCATTAATAATTGAACTTAACGAGTGAAATAATGACATAAAAACGCTCAATGAGTCATTCATACCTGATAATACGCGCAAGATGACCACAATTGCGAAAAAAAAGTATTAATAACGTACTTAACTTCACCTGCAAGCTTCGAAACTAGGTCAAAATGATTAACTGAGTATAAATAATCCCAACTATAGCAAAATAACCCACAATAGAATAAAATTAAAAAAGGAATATGCTCTTTTTTTATATAAAAATGGGTAAATAGTAAAAATCAATTACTATTTGTTTTTACCAAGTTGGAGAGGTGAGAAATACCATTTGGAGCTGTTTTCCAGTGCTAATTTCGGGAGCTGCGATCGACCATTTTTCATGCTGTCAGTGACAGGTAACCCTAAACTTAGCCTTCTTTCTTTCCAGTGGATTACATTTTTGTTTTTCTTTCATTTTCTTGGGTTTTGAGCGTGCTTGGTGGGGGATATTATGCTCGTGGGCCGGTGCAGTCTCCCCTTTCGAGAATTGTGTTGAGCCTGCGTCGGCGCAAAACCCAAACTAGTGTCTTGTGTCGGCGCAAGTCCATATGGCATGTTCAAATTCTAACCAAAGAAATTTTTTTTTAATGAGTTGGAAATATTATAATAGTGTTTTTATGGGCTATTGGACATGGTTGGAGTGATAAAAATGATCGAGTGGCGTGAAAGGGAACATGAGCTTTATGATGCCCAAGTAGCGGATGACCCTCAATGCATGGCTGCATTGAGGAACTGCGGACTACTAAAATACTTCCAGGTTTCGGGCATGAGGGTTCAAGCTACAATGTTGCAGTACCTGATCCAATGCTGGGATCTGGTGCAACAACACTTTCATATCGCCATGCAGACTCTGACGATAGCTGTCGAGGACATCTATTTATTGACGGGGCTGTTTTGATGGGAAAATCCCATATCACTATTTGGATCACGCAGAGGTGGTCACACTGTGGAGGATATTATAGATAAGTGGTTACACAGATGGTAGGTGGGAAAATTCCCATCAAGGAGATGAGAGATCGACCACTCCAGATAGTGCTATTCACCATTGTGAGAGTGGCCGGTAGCAGATCCCCTCATCTGGCGAGTAAATCCTAGATGATGTATGCTGAGGAGTGTATGGATCTGACAATGTTCAACTGGTGTGAGGGAATTCTCACCAGTTTATGAGATCAGCTAACCAAATGCCGGCACGGGGCATTGAAGCAATTTGGTTATGGTTCTGTGGTAGTCTCATTCTTTCTGGAGTGGGTAGCACACCTGCGTCCATAGGTTTTGAGTGTGCTTGGTGGGGGATATTGTGCTCGTGGGCTGGCACAGTCTCCCCTTTTGGGAATTGCACTGAGCCTGCGTTGGCGCAAAACCCAAACTAGCGTCTTGCGTCAGCGCAAGTCCATATGGCATGTTCAAATTCTAACCAAAGAAAAAAGTTTTTAATGAGTTGGAAATATTCTAATAGTGTTTTTATGGGCTATTGGACAGGGTTGGAGTGATAAAAATGATCGAGTGGCGTGAAAGGGAACATGAGCTTTATGATGCCCAAGCGGCGGATGACCCTCAATGCATTGCTGTGTTGAAGAACTGCGGACTACTGAAATAATTCCAGGTTCCGGGCATGAGGGTTCAAGCTAAAATGTTTTAGTACCTGATCCAATGCTGGGATCTAGTGCAACAACACTTTCAGATTGCTGTGCAGACTCTGGCGATAGCTGTCAAGGAAATCTATTTCTTCACGGGGTTGTCTCGATGGGAAAATCCTGTAGCATTATCTGGATCACGCAGAGGTGGTCGCACTGTGGAGGATCTTATAGATAAGTGGTTCCATGGTAGTACATAGATGGCAGGTGGGAAAATTCCCATCAAGGAGATGAGAGATCGACCACTCAAGACAGTCCTATTCACCATTGTGAGAGTGGCTGGTAGCAGATCCCCTCATTTGGAGAGTAAATCCTAGATGATGTATGCCGAGGAGTGCATGGATCCGACAATGTTCAACTAGTGTGAGGGAATTCTCACCAGTTTATGAGATCATCTAACCAAATACCGGCACATGGCATTGAAGAATTTTGGTTACGGTTATGTGGTAGTCTCATTATTTTTGGAGCGGGTAGCACACCTGCGTCCATAGGTTGAGGTCGATGATCGGGATGCACGAGACCCTCACATGATTCGATGGGAAGAGGTGATGGCCTGCCATGGTGGCGGGGGTCCCATTATTGGCTTCAGTACAAGTTTCTTCAGCTGGTTGAGGGGCCAACTCCTCATGGTCGAGGATTTCCCTTATGATGGGGCTGACTTCAGAGGCAATCCCAACCTAGTGCTTCCTGAGGGAGCGCAATGGGGAGATATCGGTAAGAACAATATCTTGACTATGTTTTTCATTTTATATATAATATATTTTTTTGGATTAGTACTGATAATCGTTACATTTTTTATGCAGATTTGGGCCCGCTGCGGCCGGTCAGAGTCTCTCCTATTGCACAGAGAGGAGAGGTGTCGGAGATGGGCCCTGTGGCATGGGATGTCGTTGAGTAGATGGATGAGGTAGAGAAGAACCTCCAAAGGACGAAATTAGATATCGAGGAGCCAACAGTCCATTCCCTCCCCCGTAACTATCAGTGACATACAGTCAGTGTGTCCGAGCATTTTGGCTCGCTACGTAGAAAAGTAGCGAGGGCAGTGATCTTCTACCACAAGCATCGTGGAGGCTAGACTTGTGTATATGTATATGTATTGAAATCCATGAGCTTCAGATTTTATACTGGATGATATCTACTGAAATATTTCATACTTCAGATTTTGTATCAGCACTACATTTTGTATTTTGTACCAAGTTGATATATACAGACTCTATTGACGGATTTATACATATCGTGTTCTTATGGATGAATGTGGGATCTTATATATGTGTTTGTTTTTATGCATTATATACATGTCGTGTCATTTTTATGATTCATGATTATTTTATGTGTGTGCAATGTACCAATCCAAAATGAAATTGTCCATGGAGTCCGCAACCATGTTTATGTCTCTTGTGATGTGTAGGTACTAAACGGATTCGAAGGACCTCTCCAAGAGATGTACTCATCTAAAAAGACGGAGTAACGTGGGATCACGGATGGCGTAGACTCAGTTGAGATGGGAGACCACTAATTGTGAGTCTAGGTGGATGATAATGTGGTCCATACCCAGGGAAAGAGCATCGGTTAAGACTCCAATCACCGCGTGATACTCAGCGACGTTGTTGGTTGCGTACCCTAGACAAATCTCTCTCGAACTGATGAGCTTTCCAGTAGGGGAATAAAGTACCCAAGCTATTGAGGTGAGGCTGTGGGTATGTCGGTTGGAGCCATCCGCGAATCCAAAGCAGGTCGTCATTTGCACACGTAGGCAAGACATGACGTAAGCGTAAGAAACCAAGATCCTAACACACTTAAGAAAAGCATCACACCACACAAAACACACATCATGTACAATATATACAAGGTACTAATGCGTGAAAGACTTAAGCATAGTATCTCTTTAGGTATATCCCATTGCGAGGCTCCCCTAGAGATATTCCATCATAATCTTCTAGCTCGTATGCTCCCTTCTCCAAGACACGTTTTACAATATATGGCCCATGCCACATGGACTCAAACAACCCTGCGCCCAGCTTATCGTGCTTTTGGTCATACGTGAGGACCAAATCACCCTCTTTGAAGACACGAGGTTTAATTGACTTATCATACTAAGCTTTGATGCATTTCTTATGTGCCTCATTTGCAAGAGAAACATCGCGGCAGGTCTCGTTGAGTTTTGATAGGTGAAGGAAGCATTCTTCCTCAACAGTGGTGTTTGAAAGAAGTTCAACTACAAGTTCAGTTATGGAATCTAGCACTCTATTGGTAGGACTGTCTCCAATCCATATACTAATTTGAACAGTGTGAATCTGGTGGCAGTCTTGACGGAAGTCCGGTATGCCCATAGTGCAGAAAAGAGCATGTTATGCCAGTTTGATTTGTGTGTACCCACCATGCGTTGAATCATGGTTTTCAAGACCTTATTAATGGTCTCTACTTGTCTGTTGGACTGTGGGTATTAAGGGGTTGAGTTTTCATGGCGAAAACCCAATCTGGCACACAATTCATCTACCATGTGGTTTTGAAAGTGAAATCCATGATCGGTGACTATGGCTTGTGGAACTCCGAAACGCGCAATGACATGATTAAACATGAAGAGTGTAGTGGTTTTTCTGTCTTCGTTGTATGTAGGTATTTCCTCGGCCCATTTAGTAAAATAATCTATGGATACAATGATGTAACCATGCCCCCCGACCTAGGTAGGCTTACAGTGCATGAAATCTATGCCCCATTTAGCAAAGGGGCCGACGACAATAACTAGGTGTAAAGGGGTTGGATGGGAGTGCTTTTTAGATTGAAAGTGCTAGCATGGGGGACATTTTTTAACGGCCTCAATGCAATATTTGAAGATTAAATGCCAGTAATATCCCGCACGTACTATCTTCTAGTCCGTAGCCATTCCAGATAGATGACCACCACAAGCCCCAGCATGACAGTCATTCAGTACATGTTCAGCCTCCTTGTGTGTTAGACAACATCAAAGAATAAAATCAACACCAAAACGATACAAGGTATCACTGATAATCAAGTAATACTTGGCGTGGTGGTGTATACAACTACGTTCATCACGAGATAGCTGGGGGTTGAACCATTGGGTTTGAAGATATAAGGTGATATCTCCATACCATGGGTCTGACATGCTGATGAGAAAAAACAACTCATTTGGAAGAGAATCATTGGGCTCAGATCTCGAATCAACAAGGGGAAGATAAAAAATGAGCTCCGCGAACACCAAAGATTTCTTTGACTTGGCCTTCTTGAAGAAGAGATCGAATTCATGAAGTATCATGATCCAACGTGAATACTTTCCCCTGAGCACTTGACGTGTTAGAACGTGGTACATGGGGTTCGATTCGGAAATAACAGTAGTGGTGTGGAGTAAGATATAGTGACAGAACTTTTGGACGACAATGACTACCGGGAGAGCGAGTTTCTCGACATGTGAGTAATGAGTTTCAAAGTCAATAAGACCCTTACTGAGGTAATAGATCACATGTTCCTCAACATTGTTTTCTTCCTAGACCAAGACCATGGTGATTGTGGTGGTAGAAGAGGCAAGATAAAGGATGTAATCCTTATAGTAATTGGGGGGTTGGAGCACAGGGGCGTGAGTAATGGCATGTTTTAAACTGTCGAAGGATTGTTGCACTTGGGCGTCCCATATGAAAGGGAAGTCCTTTTTCAGTAATCGCATATAGCTTTGTGTCTTTTGAGCAAAATTACATACAAAATGCCGTAGGTACGTTTCCTTCCCTTACAAACTTTGTAGTTCCGTAATGTCAGTAGGAGGTGGGAGAGCGACAATGGCTTCCACCTTCAAGGGATCAATGCAGATCCTGTCCTTTGAAACGATAAAAACTAGGAGGCATGCCGATTCGATGCAGAAAATACACTTGTGAGGATTCAAACGAATTTTATGCTTCCTGCATCGGAGGAATATAGTCGTTAGATGATCGATGTGGAACTCGCAATGCTGCGAATGAGCAGAGAGATTGTCAATATAGGGCTCCACAAATTCCTTCACATCATGAAAAGCATACGACATGGCCCGCTGGAATGTAGTACCAGCATTTTTAAGGCCAAAAGGGAGTTTACGATAAGAAAACGTACCCCGAGGGAAGATGAAAGTAGTCTTATGTTGGTCGGTCGGGTGGATCTCAATCTGGTTGCAACCGAAAAATCCATCCATAAATGAGAAGATGACACTCCCGGCGGAATTATCAATGATCTAATCGATGAAGGGAGTAGCGTAGTTGTCCTTAGGACAAGCCTTGTTTATATCCCTATAATCGACATAAACTCGAATGGTGCCCTGCTTCTTGGCCACAGGGACGACATTGGAGACCCATTATGTTAAAGGAACAGGGTAGATAAAGCCGACCTTCAAGAGCTTTTCGATCTCGGCTTTAATTGCCATAATTTTTCGAGGGTGAACTGGTCGTAACTTTTGGCGGATTGGTTTAGCGTCGGGATAGGTTTTGATCTCATGCGAAATAATGACAGGATCTATCCCAGGCATTTCCTCGTAGGTCCAAGCGAACACATCGCGGAATTGTTTGAATAAGGCCGTGTACGTGGTGATATCTTTGGGAGAAAAGTTTTGGCCTAAATGAATATGTTCCACGACACCAGGGGTAACCGAGATGTCAATTGGAATGGTGGGCTTGATGTTCGCCAAATTTCCCTCAGTGACCGTATTGCAAGTGAGGATCGGTGACTTCGGGCAAGGATAAACATCTGGTGTGAAAATGGTTTTGATGTTGTTCTCTAATGAAGGTAGGAAAGACGATCGATGGTGGAGGTCTTCCCATGGGGGGTCATTCGCAATCATAATCTCCATAATGGACTCGTCAGAGTGAAAAGTCCGGAGCAGAGGATCTAGATATGATGATGTTCGTTGTAGAGAACAAGATGTAGAGGCCACAACCAAGTGGTCCTCGAGGGCTGACTGGATAGCCTCATAAGTAGCTTCAGTTGGTGAGAGAGGCATGGTGTCTCCAATCAAATGCATGGTGGCCTCATCGGGTACAAGCCATGGATCTGTAGAGTTGGAAGAGGATGGAATCATGGAGGATATCATGTTCACCGAGGCAACATGGTTAGGGGGATCCGGGGTTGGAAAGACACCCATAAGAGATGAGTCTTTTATGAGGTCAACCCCCATGCTCTCATATACTTGCGAAGTTTTCCTTAGAAAAGGGATGCTATCGCCGGGATGAGTAGCGGTTTCCAGTGTGCAGAAGTCCAACTAGTCGATAGTGACAATTCGGCCTTGATGGGGGAATTGCACGATGCAAAATATAGATGACGCGACCGCAGTCATGGAATAAAACTAATTACGACCAAGTAAGAGATTATAATCCAAAGGGGCTGCAACTACTTCCACGTTAATGGTTACAGTCTTACCCCCCAACTCTACTGGTAATGCTTGTAATATCCCATGGGGTTGAAAGCCACGACCGTCGAATGCTTTTAGGTTAGTAGGAGAACGATTTAACTCAAAAGAACCAATGGCTCTCCAACAAGATAACAACATGACCGAGGTAGAAGCACCTTTGTCTAGTACAGTATGATGGATTATCTTCCCAGCAACCTTCGTAGCAACTTGGAATGCTAGCTGATGGGAAAGCCTCGGTTTAAAATAATCAAGTCTAAACATGATTGTATTCGAGGAATCTGGGTCTACCACGCCGATGGTAGCGAGAAGAGTCTTGCGTTGATTGGGGAAATTCTGTAAGACCTCAAGCGTCGACATGGCACAGGGAGCTTGCGCCAAGTACTCTATGATGTTGTAGTTCTGAGCTGCTCAAGCATTAGGATTGAAAACTACTTTTTGAATCGTGCTCTTAGGCGGATGCAACACTGACTCTAAAGAAGGATTCTCAATGGTGAGAGGATCTGGCATGGAAATATCCGGAATAGAGGTGGAAGCTTTTTCAGTATTACTTCCAAAGGGCTCTTTAGGAGGGACTGAGTCGTAAGATCGTGATCGTGTATTCAGGTTAACCGTTTCACTACGCATCATGAGAACATGCACGATGGATGATGTTTCTTCTTGAGAAGGAGAGGGTTGAGCAATCATTTGTTGATTTTGGGTGGGGAAGCATTAGGGGAGTTTTGAGATAAAAAGATTAAAAAAATGGGCCTAAAAAAAATATTGTACCATAAAAATTCTCTTTATAAGAACCAATAGGATTCAAGATGATGATGTCAACCATAAGGGTAAAATTTGTAAAACAAATTGGAGAGAAAAAGAAAAAAAACTATTTTTTCTTATCGTATTTTTGACATATCTCCTTGATGGTTTACCCAAATTTCCAGTTTGGGCACTCGTTGGATGTGGATTTTAATTCCGCATCCAACCCATACCCACACTGCATACTTTTGAGGAACCCATGACATGATCCTCTTTGTTTTAGGCTTTGTGGTCGTCAGATCCGTAGTTGCAAGACCTATCAAAACACATAGAAACAAACGAGCAGTAAAAGTGCATCTAAACACTAATTGATCTAAGTAAACAGTTAAGGAAGTGAACTCTAAACATAATTAACACAAAGATATTTATGGAAAGAGATTATATTATTGTAAATGAGTGAGAAATACATAGAAGAGTGACGATTACAACCCAAGCCTTAACGCTGCAATCTTCCTCCAACAATCCAAGCCAATGCCTCCAAAGGATTTAATGTATGTCTCCCAAGAGATGGATAGGGATCACCTAGGTTAATTCCAACATCATGTGAGTGTTATAGACTTCCTCCCCTTTGGAATGGAGATGAGCTTTGTATTTATAAGGCCAAGTGGGTAGAGTAGGTTGAGGATTATAGGGAGAGGACTAAGGGATCCTTCCTTGAGGTTAGGGAACCATAGGACAACTCACCTACAAGTTAGGGATAGAGATCCACCTGATCCACTTTCTAGAATTCGCTCAAAAGCCACCTTTATCCAACTTAACCAACTCCGACGCATGTTGTATGAGGGAAACTTGCACCTGAGAGGGAAAACGCAGGTTGCACAAATCCAACCCAAGCTACTGGTGTAGTCTGTCAAAAGGCAGTCTGCGCCTGACCTAGTTGGGAACTCCTTGCTAGAAAGCAATCTACATCATCCCAACTAGAAATTGTGGACAAAAGGTCAACAACTTGCTCTAATTGATTTCTTGATCAGGAATACTTCAGGGGTCAAGGCACTAAGTTACCATGGGTCTCATGATGATGAGATTTAGGTGTAACAATAACATAACCAATCCTTCCAAGTGATGGTTCCATTGGTGTTTTGATGGTGTTGATCCATTTAAAGAGTGGGGTTGTGGCATGGTGATTAAGGTTGATGATAGAAAACAATTCTCACTTTGGATGGGTTGTGGATTAGGAATCGATACTCAAGTTGAGATATTGGCACTACTATGGGGTTTATTATCTTTTGCAAATTTTAAGGCTATTTCATCTTTACAGATATATGGGGACTCAAAAATTGTTGTTGATTGGGCTAATGAGAAGTCTTCTCTTCATGTGGCTATTATGGATCACTGGTGTGAAAGGATCAGGCTTCTAAAATCAGACTTTGCGCATGTATAATTTTCACACATTTATAGAGATTACAACAAGCAAGTAGACATGCTATCCAAAAGAGATATGGGAGCCTTGGAGGGCATCCTCACATTTTACACTACAATCAATGTAACTATGGTTAAGTTAAAATGAAAAGATATCTAAAATAAAATCAATAAAAAAATCATTCTTTGATGTGACTAAAACTATTATTCTTGAATACATAAAATGTTTTTGAATATAATATGATGAATGTATTTATAAAGTAAAAAGTAATGTACACATAAAGTAAAAAGTATATTATTTTGAATTTTGAAATATAACTTATTCAATATTCAAAATATGATTATAATAGCATTTATAATTTTGAATTTTGAATTGTCGGGCTAATTATATAACACTATATATATAGCCTTCATAAAATGTCAACCCGGGGAGGTAAGCTTAGAGGCAATGCACAGGAAATGCTAGACTGGAACCTATTTGTCTACTTTGCTCTAATCTTAATTTATCTTAAATGCTAATCTATTCTAATTGAAACAGAAGCATTCTAGCTACTTAACTTTCCTATTTAAATTCTAAAATAGAAATAAGAAATCTCTAACCTCTATCTTGAAATTAATCTAGAAGCAAAGTATGAGGAATGAAACTAAATAACCTAATCAGCAATCAAACTAAATAACCTAATCGAGCTAATTTATTTTGTCTACTTTAATTGAACAAAAGCACTCTAACTATTCTACTTCCCTATGTCAATTCAAAGCAGAAATGAAACATAGATGAAGTATGCTAGCAAATATCTATGAACTACTCTAGAAGCAGAGTACTTCCAGAACTTACTTCAAAAACTAAGGAACATGTCACAGAAAACAGAGCATGTCACAGAAAATAGAGTCTAACACAGAAAGTGAACTAAAGTGCAGAACTAAGGTGCAGAATTAAAGTACAAAATTGAGGTGCAGAATGTAATCAAAGGTGCAAAAAGGATTATGCACCTATACTCATTAACATTACATGAGAAACGGAAACTATGCTATTTCATAATCTAAAGCTACAGCAGGTAAACTAATCCTACAGCAAAATAAGTAAGCTACAGCAAATTCTATTTTATGAATGCAAAACAGGTAAACTAATCCTACTTTCTATTTCTGTTTCTATCTCACTAGTATCGAATCTTTTAAACTCCCTAACTAAAGAGAACTACACTAACTTCATAACTGTTAACTAACAGCAAATAAATTACAGCTAAATGCATTTTACTCTATTCGAAATCTACAGGAAATATAACATATTAAAGTTTGAAATCAGAACTATTCCTTTAGAACAAGAACGATGCTAAACAATCTATGAGGCCTCAAAAATAAGTTATCTTGTGGATGTAACAATTCAATCTTGCTTCTGAGATGATAACCATTCTACTCATTAATAAACACAGGCTATTGATAACGTTAAGCAAATGTAAATCTATTGTCTATAATTCTATCTATTGCAAATGTAAATCT
Organism: Larix kaempferi; assembly: GCA_027924585.1. Lineage (NCBI taxonomy): Eukaryota > Viridiplantae > Streptophyta > Pinopsida > Pinales > Pinaceae > Larix > Larix kaempferi. The sequence continues at coordinate 14,882,698 of BSBM01000099.1, forward strand.
ACTTAAGATCTAAATCTATAAAGAGAGGCTTATGGTCTTCTTGGTGAATCCTTGCCAAGAAAACCACAAGTCTCTATTGAACTTGCAGGCTTTAAGAAATCTGATTTACAAGCATATTAAAGAAAAGACAAGTAATAGGAATTGAAACCATGACTTCACATATTATCAAAATGACATTACAATGTTTGAAGCAAAATCCAGCAACGTAGCTCTTCTTTCAATTATTCATTCATAGTGTATCATATACATCAGGATTTCACTGTCATAATCATCCTCAGACCCCCAAAACTATTAGCCTCAGCCTCCTAGGCTGTATGTATACATCAATAGCTCCCTCTATTTCCATCTCAAGCTTTATTTAGACATGAACAGATGGACAAGATCCATCCAAAAATTCAGAAATTCGAGCAACTACCTAGAAAATGGCCAACACCAAATCTGGCAAAACCACGTCTGTTTCGGAAGGAATTTCTTCACATTCGTTCAGAAATTCTAAAACCTGCCCACAGTTAGGGGTAAATGGGGCCATTTGTGAAGTGGGTTTCGAACCGTTTTGAATAATTCCCAACAGTTTGTTCAGAAATTGAGCCCGAAATCAGGGTCCTTATCAAGGATGGAAATGCCATTTTGAGCAAATGACATCCTCAGAACAGCACTGGATAATCTTCATAAGTATCTGGAAGGCGATGAAAACTAAAGAGACACCCCAAATGTGGATCGAATCCCCCGAATTGCTGGTGCAGCTAGCGTAAATCTGCCCTGGAGCGCCGAGACCACTACACAAAGGAAACAACGACCCATCAGTTGATCGGATATTTGAATGGAGATTTAAAAACCCAATTTATGCATAAAACAAGGTAAAGTAAGAAATAAATAATAAAAAATCACTTACCAAACCTTTATCAACGTTGGTCTCCACAAAAACATAACCATGCACAAATCAACATTAATAAAACTAACTTATCATGTGGTTTCATAAGTTTTATGCTAGAAAATGTTGTATTGGACAGCCAATAATAGGAGACCAACATCTCCCCCAACCCAAAGATCTTGCAGGTCCCTATGCAAGAAAGTCTCATACAACAAGATTTGAAACTCAAAGTAAAGTCTGATAGAATTAAAGTCTGATCTTGCAGACTTTACTCATCATTCCCGCATTTAGCAGGTCAGACATGCTGATGAACATCTGTGGTGATCAACAATCAAGTGTTCCAGGAGCAAAACTTGCTAACAGAAGGACTCGATCTAAAACAAATCATAAAGCTGATGGCACAAAGCTGAGAAACTCAACATCTAAAATAGAACAAAGTGGCCCTCATTCATGGCCTTGCCATCCAAAAACTCAAAGAAATAACCATGGCCCAAATCCAAATTCAGGGCCTTCTTAGAAAGTCCATCATCTAGAGAATTATGGTAATTCATAGCTCATCGACTTTCGTATTATGGCAAAAGCATTTAATTATAATAATAATCCTTAATAACAATTAAGACTTAGCCAATCATACAACCTTCCTTACCTTCATCAACGTTCATTACCTCTACCATATACATGCCAATTTTCCAATGTTTCCTCCAGCACCCCATACAGCACTCAATCCGGCACTTCAACAAATGTAAAATACAGCAGTGCTTTCAGGCTGATAAAGATAAACAAAAATTACTAGCATAGTAGTAATTACCAGCATCTTGAGCAGCTGCTGTGCTATTAAAGCAAATGCACTCAAACAGTGATGCAAAAAAAACCATTAGTTTTCCAAATATACATCACTCAGATGAGTTAATAAACAAGTAAACTGGATTAAAATTTGTTGGACCCTCAACAGTTTCGTGGCATAATTTCCTTATTGTAAGGTTGCTACTTCATCTTAATCACACAGGAAACTAAATTGTGTTATGAAACCAATTTTTATTAACAATGCAAAACAAACAATCAGGAATGCAGACTTCAATCAATCACCCTTACTTCTATGTAACTATAATTCTCAACGATCATAAATGCAGACTTCATTCTTGTCATTCATACAAAACTTTTTCCACCAGGACATGTGCCACAAGGCAAGGGGAATACTAACAGAAGCTAATGGGGTACTGGTCCACTTTGACTCAGCTTCACACAGGACAGTTTGAGTAGTGCAAAAAAACAGTACTGAATTTCACAGCTATGTTCAGGACTCAGAAAATATCAGGCATAAACCCCTTTTTTTTCTCACAGGAATCAGGTAACCAAAATTCAAAGCAGCTGGAGATGATTATCAACTGGCTATCAACTGATTTTTTTAAAACAGTTTATTTAAATTTTATTTAACCACCCTTATGACCTCTCTTTTACCTTTACATAGGTACATTGTTCATACAGACAAGTATAGATGAGGCTTTTAAAGGAGATATTAGAGTCAGAACCCACTGCCAGCGAGCCCGTTCAGTACTCCGGTGGGGTAACTGTAACATCCAAGAAGTTTCTTCCCCAGGAAGATGCCCCATTGCCAACAGGCCTGTTCAGCACCCTGATGGGTTTGCTTGTTTATACCAAAGGTCGGTACTCGCTGCCAGCGGACCTGTTCAGTATCCCGGTGGGTTAACCTCTTGCACCCGTTTTCTATCAGAGGCCCTTGTCCCAATTTCATCTTAAAGATAAAGTTTATGATTTGCTCAAGCATAGATGAGTGGGGGAGCTGCTCTGAAAACCATCTAGGAGTGGGATGGTATCAAAATTGGAAGAGTGTTCTTTGTACATGCCTGTAAAGATTTGCCCAAATGAACAACTAACCTTTGCAACTGTATAAAGTGAAAGTCATAAAGTGGCTGCACAAAAATGTATATATGAGTATATGTATTTGATATTATAGAAGCCAATAGATAATAACCAACAGACTGCTCAATCCTAAAGACCTTTTTCCAAAATGGTTCCTGACAGAAGAATAACTCAATGCCATAGCTGTCATTATTAAAAACAATTTCCTCATTCCATCTAGTGTGAAACCAAGTCAAATGGTCCTAGTAACCCATAAGTTCATAAGTAAAAACCACTTTTGGAAGCTTAAATCACTGATGGGGACAATGCCAGGTGGAAAAGTACTCATAAAAAGGACAGGTCTGAAAACCCTAGCAGCACACATCTTATTTACTTGATACATGCATTCCAATCAGCCAATGAAACTCAGAAATTAATCCAAATTAACACAGTCTTAAAAATGCTTTGCAAAAATAATCAAAGGCTGAATAGGGGTAGTAACGGAAAGACTTCCCTTATGCTTTCAAAACATCCTGAGCCTTACTGACAAGAATATCTGCATCCTTCCCCCATGCCGAGCCTTTTGCATGTCCTCATGCAAACGAATTCACCTCTGTAACACTGACATGGTAATAGAATGTTAACAGTCCCGAAAACTGTCCATCTTGATTAATAGGAACTACTGAGAAGAGCCCCTGTACTCTGAGCATAGTCTAGCAACTCATCCATTCATCACTTAGATAGAAAATCTTCAATCATTTCTTATTCGAGTTGATGCTCTTTTTATTTGCAGAAAACATAAACTATCTAAAGGTGCTATATTTTATTCACTACCCTACCTACCTACTTAAAGAAATGAAACATTTCTTTAAGTATAGGAAAATAACCAATGTAGCCACCGTCTTAGCAGAATCATCAATAAATTCATGCCCTTTGATAGAATATATAGATGCATAATTACCAAGGCATGCTGAGCAAGCAACACCGGTTGCTTGATGTCCAAGAATTGCTGAAGAAGAAGATTATCTGAAGGCTGTAAAACAGATTGAAACCAATGGTCAATATGATTATGCATACCATGTTCTTTCTTAGCTGGATTGTCTAACTGTTCATTGTTCTCTGCAGGTTGGCAAAGGTGTTCCATTAGAACCACTGAATCAACTGAGTCATCCTCCATCTCTTGAGCTGTAGAGATCTCTTCAAGTTCCTGCAAGATGCACAAAAGTTCCTGCAATAATCTCTTCTTTCGTTCATTCATTCTTGGATCCATTAGTCAATTTTTTTATTTTTTTATTTTTTTTCTTTTCTTGTAGGGGGTTTTCTAAAAACTTTGAAAGTCACACCAACTGATAACAATTCTGAAACCCACACTAGCTTGAAATAACATAAAATGCACTCTTGTTGAAAGGAAAATTGCTTCTACTGAATCAAATACACACCCTCTCATACTGATGAAATCGACTACTGAATCAAATCTAACACTGCTGAAAGGAAGACTCTGCTGCTGTTGAATAAAACCTACTGAAATAGAAATTTCTTTGCTGTTGAATGTAATCTAATATTGCTGAAATAAACCACTTGCGCACTAATAAAATCAAATCTGATCTGGCTAAAAATGAAAGCACACCTACATCCACTCTCCAATCCTTTTTAGTACCTCCCCGGCAATGGCGCCAAAATGTCGGGCTAATTATATAACACTATATATATAGCCTTCATAAACTGTCAACCCGGGGAGGTAAGCTTAGAGGCAATGCACAGGAAATGCTGGACTAGAACCTATTTGTCTACTTTGCTCTAATCTTAATTTATCTTAAATGCTAATCTATTCTAATTGAAACAGAAGCATTCTAGCTACTTAACTTTCCTATTTAAATTCTAAAATAGAAATAAGAAATCTCTAACCTCTATCTTGAAATTAATCTAGAAGCAAAGTATGAGGAATGAAACTAAATAACCTAATCAGCAATCAAACTAAATAACCTAATCGAGCTAATTTATTTTGTCTACTTTAATTGAACAAAAGCACTCTAACTATTCTACTTCCCTATGTCAATTCAAAGCAGAAACGAAACATAGATGAAGTATGCTAGCAAATATCTATGAACTACTCTAGAAGCAGAGTACTTCCAAAACTTACTTCAAAAACTAAGGAACATTACACAGAAAACAGAGCATGTCACAGAAAATAGAGTCTAACATAGAAAGTGAACTAAAGTGCAGAACTAAGGTGCAGAATTAAAGTACAAAATTGAGGTGCAGAATGTAATCAAAGGTGCAAAAAGGATTATGCACCTATACTCATTAACATTACATGAGAAACAGAAACTATGCTATTTCAGAATCTAAAGCTACAGCAAGTAAACTTTCAGTAGGTAAACTAATCCTACAGCAAAATAAGTAAGCTACAACAAATTCTATTTTATGAATGCAAAACAGGTAAACTAATCCTACTTTCTATTTCTGTTTCTATCTCACTCGTATCGAATCTTTTAAACTCCCAAACTCAAGAGAACTACACTAACTTCATAACTGTTAACTAACAACAAATAAATTACAGCTAAAGGCATTTTACTCTATTCGAAATCTACAGGAAATATAACATATTAAAGCTTGAAATCAGAACTATTCCTTTAGAACAAGAACGATGCTAAACAATCTATGAGGCCTAAAAAATAAGTTATCTTGTGGATGTAACAATTCAATCTTGCTTCTAAGATGATAACCATTCTACTCATTAATAAACATAGGCTATTGATAACGTTAAGCAAATGTAAATCTATTGTCTATACTTCTATCTATTGAAAATGTAAATCTACTTAAGATCTAAATCTATAAAGAGAGGCTTATGGTCTTCTTGGTGGATCCTTGCCAAGAAAACCACAAGTCTCTATTGAACTTGCAGTCTTTAAGAAATCTGATTTACAAGCATATTAAAGAAAAGACAAGTAATAGGAATTGAAACCATGACTTCACATATTATCAAAATGACATTACAATGTTTGAAGCAAAATCCAGCAACGTAGCTCTTCTTTCAATTATTCATTCATAGCGTATCATATACATCAGGCTTTCACTGTCATAATCATCCTCAGACCCCCAAAACTATCAGCCTCAGCCTCCTAGGTTGTATGTATACATCAATAGCTCCCTCTATTTCTATCTCAAGATTTATTTATACATGAATAGATGGACAAGATCCATCCAAAAATTCAAAAATTTGAGCAACTACCCAGAAAACGGCCAACACCAAATCTGGCAAAACCACGTTTGTTTTGGAAGGAATTTCTCCACATTCGTTCAGAAATTCTGAAAATTGCCCGCAATTAGGGGTAAATGGGGCCATTTGTGAAGTGGGTTTCGAACCGTTTTGAATAATTCCCAACCGTTTGTTCAGAAATTGAGCCCGAAATCAGGGTCCTGATCAAGGACGAAAATGCCATTTTGAGCAAATGACATCCTCAGAACAACACTGGATAATCTTCATAAGTATCTGGAAGGTGATGAAAACTCAAGAGACACCCCAAATGTGGATCGAAGCCCCCGAATCGCTGGTGCAGCTAGCGTAAATCTGCCCTGGAGCGCCGAGACCACTGCACAAAGGAAACAACGACCCATCAGTTGATCGGATATTTGAATGGAGATTTAAAAACCCAATTTATGCATAAAACAAGGTAAAGTAAGAAATAAATAATCAAAAATCACTTACCAAACCTTTATCAATGTTGGTCTCCACAAAAACATAACCATGCACAAATCAACATTAATAAAACTAACTTATCATGTGGTTTCATAAGTTTTATGCTAGAAAATGTTGTATTAGACAGCCAATAATAGGAGACCAACATGAATTTTAAACATAAATTAAATTTATATGAATAAATTGTTATTTCTTTTAAAATATATATTAATTATATAAATTTAACTTGTATTCATTAAAAATAAAAATCAATCATATAGTCATATAGTCATATAAATCTAGCTTAAATTTATTAAAACTAAAACTTAATAATTTATTTATATAAATATTAACATTATTTAAATACAAATAATCTATTTACATAGATATCTACATTATTTAAATCTATTTTTATTTATAAAATACTTAATTAACTTATATATCTATATTGATATTACATATCTATAATTTAGATAACCAAGTATTTATTTTATGTATTCATTTAATAATCAACACAGTTATTTTTCATTTGTTTTAATTTATATCTTTTACAATTTTTTTATTTTTATTTTTTTATTATTATTTTATATCTCATAAAACTTATCTTATTTATATTAATATTCTTAAATTTAAAATTATATATTATATAAATAGTAATTTTTCCAAATATATCACATATTTATGGGTTTAAAGTTATATATCATATACTAAAATAAAATAATATATTCATCGATTACGTCTTCATAAGAATCTCGTTTCCATAACATAAAGTTTAAAAAGTTTAAATCCCAAAAGTTTTAAAAGTTTAAATATCCTATCAATTATGCCAAACATTACAGTAGAATGGTACGTCTTCAATAAGGCTTTTAAAGTTTAAAAGAATTTTAAATTATATATTATATACATATTTTGATTTTAGTTGAATAGTATGTATTTTTACATAACGTTTAAAACTTCATCAATATATTGTAAATTATTATAAACTATACATTATCATTATATTGTAAATTGATTTATACATTATAATTGATTTAAATAAAATTTTAAAATTATATATTATATAATGTAAAGTATTTATATGATTTTGAATATAAATTTTATTTTTTTAGTATTAAAAATTTATTATTTAAAGGTATATGTCATATATTGAAAAATAATTTTTTAGTTTTAATTTTGAATAGAGCATTCATTTATTTTTTTATTTGTAATTTTTTTATTTTATATTGAAACATAAAGAGTATCTTTTTTCTAAGCACTTTAAGGTACTTTAGTACATTTATATTATATTCAAAAGTAATTTAAGAGTACTTTTTTCATTATGAGTACTTTACTTACAACATTGATATGGTTAACTATGGGTTGTCATTCACTATTTAGAATTTGACAAATAAACATCTATAACTCAACGAATGCCACCTCAACTATTATAGATGATGTCATCATCTAGAATGTGATTGGTTCTTTAAAGTTGATTTTGATAGTACATTTTTTGTTTTGAGGCCCATTTTTTATCTCAAAATTTCCCTAATGCAAATTGTACTAGTTTGACTGTATTGTTTTTTGTGGTTATTTTTAGTATCTGTTGAGTCTCAGTACAATAGTAGTCAATTTTTTTTCAAGTGGAAGTATAAGAAACTTTATGTTCTTATGTTCAAAGAGACATAATGGCTCCTTTTTGTGGAGTTGTGACTAGTCTAGTTTATGTTGTGATAGCACAGTAGAGATGGAACTCTCATGTACTTTTAGTAGCTCTATGTTTTTTTGAGTTTTGAACACTACATGTATCTTCATATTGTAACTTTGATTCTATCAGGAATAACAAGTTACTATCCTTTTTTTTGCTGAAAACAAATTATTTGATTTTTTAATTCTTTTTCCTTAATGGCACTTTTCACAATATGAATTAGTAAATCTATTAAGCGCAACATTGCCTGTTTTTATTACAAATGCAACAATGATTGATGCTCAAAATATAATATGCACTAATGTTGTATATATAATACTTCCAATCTTGTTATTTATTACAATTTCACCAATGTTTAGAAATATAGTTCAGTTTACATGATAATACAAATCACTTGTAACATAGTCATCGGTGTGTATTTGTGTGCTACCATTAATAGTGCACATTTATTCACTATTGGTGTCAATGTTTTACCTATAATAATAACCCTGGTGCTATTAATTATATTTTTTTTTCATCAGTGCTATGATACGTATAGAGTGCACCGATGTAAATTTACTTATAGAACACTCTAATGCTATGGTATGTACCGAGCACATGATGATATTTTACATACGTAACACACTAGGATGTTATATAAATGGAAAGTATATGTGCATAACACTTAAATTGTACAATCTAGTGCTATAATACTACGAAATGAACCAATGCATTATATGGAAGGAAAAGCAATAGTTCCATGAATTATAAGTATGTATTGGGTGTTATATAAATGAAATGCACCAGTGTATCACATTTAAATGGTATGCACTAGTGCTCGTATTATGTAAATTCACAAAAAAATATGCACCATAAAAAACATTTGTTATAAGCTCTGATTGCCTAGTTTCTTTAGTTATAATTAACATCCATTAAAACGTCCACCAAAACATCCATGACCAATGGTAGATGTTTTAGCGAAGGATTTTTTGATAATTTTCCCCAATCTTGTAACATTAAAAACCTTTGAAAAAACCTCCACATTGGACCTTTGTTATTTAATAATCACCTCCAAGGATTCTATGGGTTCCATCACTAGGTTATGTATGCATCATAGATGTGTCTATAGGTCTAATGAATGTTGTAGGAGGAGAATAATGGACCTTATTCCCTAAATGACAATTGTAGGGTTCAGTTTCCATGAACGACACCTACTACCCATAAAGATTCTATGGATATAGTATTGAACACATCCTTAGAAGACCATATGAGACCCTTATACGATATCTATGGCCTACTAGAGGGATATGGGTGGCATGATTAAACCACAAAGCCTACCTAAAATGTGAATGTGTCTTAATCCACACCATGAATTATTCTTGGGAACATGGTTGGGGTTGTTTAGCATCCAAGTGGGATATGTGTTCCATGAGTAGGTTTTGTGCACTAGAAATGGGATTCGCGGTCTAAATACGATCAGATGGGAAACAAGGGGATTAAACCCTAAATGAGCCTTCTAAAGCTCAAGGAATTTGGTTAGGGGAGGAAAAACACTTGGGCCTTAGGCCCTAAAAATTGCTTCTTAGGATCAATGGCAATGAAAAACACCTACAAAGTTGTAAAAAAACTCTAGGGGTTCTTTGGCATCAATTGGATAATGATTCAATTAGTAGCTTTTTCATACCAAGGATGGGTTGTAGTTCCCTCAACATAGTCGGGGGAGGGAAACATGAGCATCTATGATAAACCTCTTTTATTAGACTCAGTCAACATGGATGAGCTCTCAAACCATCACATTAAACCTCTTTTGGTTATCAATTTCCTCTAAGGATGTTGTGGGCACCATGGTAAGCTTAGGTTTGCACCAATAATGGGTCTAGAGGTCTAACCAAGGTCACATGACAAAAATAAAAACCTTGCATGACCTAAATGATGCTTATCAATCTCAATTGCCATAAAAGACACCTAAAATCCACCAAATATTGCATTTGTTGGGCATGTTTTGACTATGAGTGGTTTACTGAGGGGCAGTATGATGTTTTCAATAATATTGATGGTATTTTGCATCTCGCTAATGGTTAGGGAAGTATAGTTAGGGCTTTGGGTATTTATCAAAGTTTCTCAATCTCATATGTGATGAAATATGCAGTGAAACACCACCTATAAAATTTCTATGAGATCTTTGTCCTCTATGTGGGATATGGATGGCAATAACTAGTTTGGGAATAACTGATGGTTCTAGGGGTTGATACCATTGTTGAAAAGGGAAAAAAAGGCCTTACATAGGAAATAAGACCTTTTAGGCCTCAAGTGATATGAACCAGGTCTCCAACCATGACACATGCCTTATCTATGGGGTCTTTGATCCCCAAGCGATATTCTTGATGCCATTAGGTGGTTTTGCATAAAGAGAATGAGCCTAGTAGTGTCAACTATGCCCAAGAGAGGAAAACAGGTCATAATGATAAAGATATCCTTATGAAACATAGGTTCTAAAATAGGTCCTAATGCTAAAGGCTAGGGAACTTTTGCGAAATTACGAACTTTTATAATGAAAACACATGCTCATCATTAATGTGTGATCATTCATATAAATTTAGAAAAATTGGTGAGACTATCCCTTTTCCTCTACGTGTTGGATGACTTGGCTACTTTCGTTTTAGCTTCGGATTGAAAACCGTGGTGGTTTGAGCTACATAAACAAAAATACATTACATTTATAGAGCTTTGTATGCAGATTATAAACATATTTTTTAAATGAAAACAATATTGTTTTCTATTTTTATTGAATTTTATTTTTGCATATATTATAATTCTAAAATACATCAGTCTTTTATTTTTGATGTAACTTTTATTGCCTCATTCATTTGCAAAATAAATTATATGGTACACAAGTACATACAAATACCTACACACTAAACAAAAAAAAGTGATAGATTATGCTAAGACCCTCAAATACAGTCCTAGCACTTGATCTTGTAATTTCAGGGCTTCATTGACTTTATATTTAAAATATATATAGAATTAACAGTAAAAATGTGGAAAAATAATGATACTCAAGAACCAAATGTTATCTATACTATACATTTTTTTTCAATAAAATTTTCCTTTTAGATATTAAATCTACATTTTAATATGAACTTATATGCATTATATTTTAGAGGAAAAATAACATACCATTGCCACAAGAACATGAATTTTTCTCAATTATACCAATTTTTCATAAATATGATTTGTATATTTTGGAAGATAATTCAATTTCCTATGTTTCATCTTTTTTATACCACATTCTAATAACTTGTGCTTGTACCTCTAATAATTACTCCTACTCAACATATTGTTTGTTTCCATATTTCCATTACAACTAACATGTCATGAGAGGAAAGCATTAGCTTGCATCGACCCATTTATGTTGTTTCTCTTTGTGCTTATTAGCTCTAATAATGTACTTAATGTTGTTTCTCTTTACTACAAGTAATGAGCCAGTGCTTCAATACTCATAATGTGAATCTAAATAATATGTAGCATAAAAGAGATGAGGAAGAGATCTTGCTTTTAGTTACAAATTTATACTACAAGGTAGGGGATGCAAGAAAGGCATGATTGCCTCAGCTTAAGCTTACATCCAAAATGTAAATGTAACAAAGGGATAGCAATGCTTGAGCATTACCATGCAAAAATGCATCCAAAGAGAAAAAAACACTTTTAATCCATTAAAGGGATTCCTAGTATAATTTCATATAGCCATTAAAAAAAAGGGTTAGCAATTACACCAATTTCACACAAGGAACATGTCGTGAGAAAATATTCAGGTATTTCTCTCTGATAAGGGGGCCTAACCTGATTGGGACATCAAGTGAGGCCTTTAAATATCTATGCATAACCACCCGATGATTTGACCCCGAGACTTTCTACTTACAACTCACAGCTCTCAACCACTTGAGTAGTAACCCACCGGGCTATATATATATATAAAATAAGAGAATATATATATATATATATATAGCCCACTATATATATATATATATATATATATATATATATATAGCGGGCTATATATATATATATATATATATATATATATATATATAGTGGGCTATATATATATATATATATATATATATATATAGCCCGCTATATATATATATATATAGTGGGCTATATATATATATATATATATATATATATATATATAGCCCGCTATATATATATATATATATATATATATATATAGTGGGCGGGCTATATATATATATATATAGGGCTATATATATATATATATATATATATATATATATATAGCCCGCTATATATATATATATATATATATATATATATAGCGGGCTATATATATATATATATATATATATATATATATAGCCCGCTATATATATATATATATATATATATATATAGTGGGCTATATATATATATATATATATATATATATATATAGCCCGCCCGCTATATATATATATATATATATATATATATATATAGTGGGCTATATATATATATATATATATAGCCCACTATATATATAGAGAGAGAGAGAGAGAGTTCATGAGCCATAGGATCCTTATGTGAGATTGGTATAATTGCTAATCTTTTATATATATATATGTGTGTGTGTGTGTGGATGGATTACTTTAATCGTTTCAAAAATGGACTATGAGGTCTCTAATTCTTCTAATTCTACATATAGTGGGTTATTTTAATCATTTCAAAAATCGATTTTAAGATCTCTAATTATTATCATTAAAGTCTAATTAGTATCACTAAGGTTAAGTTTAATTAAATATTACTAGATTATGAACCAATATTATAGTTAATAATTAAATGACCCAAATATCTTTAAAAACAATCTTATTCTACTTTATTATACAACACATTCTATAAATTCAATTATAACGAAGGAAAATTTTAACAATCTATAATTTTATAATTTTCTCAAAGTGTAGAAACCTTGACAAATCTTACTAATTTTTAAATTTGCAAAAAAAATTATCCCATGGAATTTGGGTGAATCATCTTTGAAAAAAAGAGGTAAATTGGCTAATCTTTTTTGGAAAAAAAAATCGAAAAATAATTCTTAAGCTAAATTTCACCCCTAAAATTTTCCTTGATTATAAAGCTTTCATGGGTCCAACACCTTTCAACAAAAAAATTTAAAAGTGCAATTGAATAACCATAGAACTTATGTAATCCAAGTGTGTTATATGCCATATGTCTCTTTTGAACTATTTCCAGTTTTACTATAAGTTATAATTATGCCTAGTGCAAGTATTAAATTCATTTTTTTTAAAGTGAGTCCTTACACTATAATGTCAGAAAATTTACATATAAATATAGAGAGAAGTGGTCCTAGCCATTTAAAAAGGGGAAATTTCCTAGGACTTGATCTAAAAAAAGACTAGAAGCTTCCTCCATTAGGCTACACATAAAATGATTAGAAGCTGCCACTACTGGACTACATAGAAGATCATTTAAAGAGCTAAAGATGTCCATAAATCTTGCAAACAAACATAGAGGTACTAAATGATAACATTCAAAAATTGCAAAAGTACTTTGCGGTGATGCGCAGTTAACTTCGCAACACACACTTTACTTCGCGGACTTCACAAGTACTTCGTGGATCACTTAAACAAACTTTATCATGAAATATATTTTCTAAGGCATAACAACTAAAACATCTTACGCGAAGTTACTCCTTGTTAAATTAGAACTTTCACTACGATGAACTATTTGGAAATCTTGATTTATTTTACTGCGCGTAAATGTAAGCAACATTCATACAAGTAAATATGGAGAAGATGTGCACAAAGCAATATTGAACATTCTTTACTTTGATCTTCTACTTTCACAGAGCTTGGGCTCTTGATACAAACTTCACGGATCTTCACTTCTATTATTCTCCTCTTCACATCTCTCTAAGTTTCAACTGATTGCTTCTACTTATAGCATTTTCTAACAACCTACTTAAGATCGCTTCACTTGGAAGCTACAAGAATGCATTAAACACAGTAATTAATTTCTACCTAAGAAATCTTGACATGCGAACTATTAACGCGGTTACATAAATATAACTTGACGTGTGCCGGATTGGATGCGAACTTACTGACAGACTGACATTGCAAAGTCTGCGCACTGACACAAAACGACTGACAGGGTGACTGACAGAGCCGACGCAGTAGATAAGCGATTAGCTCATTAATTACATATTTTCCAACAAAGGAGACTGAAAGCAAATCTTCAGGTCAAACCCATTAAAACTCGAAGCACACACAACTACTAATGCTTTACAGAGGGGTCGGGGTCCAAGCGCCAATGTTGCAAGGGAGGTTTCGGTGGAGAATCAGGAGCCTCTTTGCGTGTCAGGATGGTTCGTTGAGCCTTGTCCTTGTTGCAGCAAGGGAGAATCACTATGGGTTTTACATCAGCCATTGTTGAAGTCACTACATGCTTGACGTCCTCCATGTTTGGACCTTGCGAACCTGTGCCAAGATCTACTGAAGTCGAAATTTGCATTGCTATCATCGTTGTTGAGGAGGGAGCTTCCGATGTTGGAATGGTAACCTCAGGTCGCATTCCTTCCATGAAGTTTGGGGGAGGAATATTGAGAAATGCAGTTATGTCCACGCACCAATATACAACCACCTGAACCTTGAAGGTGAGGTCTTGAACATTGGTCTGAGTGTCGTCGTTGAAGCTTCGAAGGTCATTCATGTTGATTTGTAAAGAGTATCTGTCATTGAAGCCAGATGCCTAGCGATTGAACTGCCATTTGTCTCTTTGTTGTGGCCCCGGTGGTAGCTATGTTGACGACTAGAGGCACGCAGACATTCCCTAACCATGGCTGGATCTTCTTCATCGTTCGCCCATTTGATAATCATCGTTTGCTGCTTGATTTTTTCCTTCAGAAATGAGGAAGTATGTATGACTCTAGATGCTTCCTTATCTCATGTTTGGAGGTTATTAATGGCCCTATCATCAGGAGCTGTGTCATGTCCCCACCTGCTGACCAC
Organism: Larix kaempferi; assembly: GCA_027924585.1. Lineage (NCBI taxonomy): Eukaryota > Viridiplantae > Streptophyta > Pinopsida > Pinales > Pinaceae > Larix > Larix kaempferi. Next base: position 14,897,796 of record BSBM01000099.1, read on the forward strand.
TGCCAGGCAAGGAACATACTACCAATCGATGGGGCTTTTAATCAAAATTCAGCCCACTCATTTCATTAAAAGAAATAAAATATGAATGTGCAGATGTAACACAAGAAAGTTATGCACAACGGAATTAAAACAACATTCACACACTCTTCATATGCATTCAACATATCAATAATCAGTCATTGATTAAACATTGCAGGAGTAAATACATAGACAGAAACACTTATCTTCATTGTAATTGTCCCAAGCAACTAGCTATGTCACTGCAACGTTCCACCCAGCCATAGGCTCTTCGACAGCTTATACTGAGTCCATCCGAAGGCCACCCCCGAGCTGGGCATAATTCTCACAAGGAAAAAGAGGACATTCACGCTCACACACAGTCCATTAACCGATTCATTTTAGCCAAGCCAGTCCAACTGGGTTTATCAGTCTACAATTGAACCCTGGAGGCTTACACTCAAGCTCAAGCCATGGATACCCATACCCAACACACTCTTCATTCACACAGTAAGCACAAACAGGGGCAGGGATACACATTTTAGATAATGGGAACTACAAATAAGATGGCCATGGGTTTTCCCAAAAACGTTTCCAACAAAAACGGATTGTAGGAGGGGGCAAACAACCCCTGGGAGGAAAAACGATTTCTTCCCCAATATCTCAGCCTTCAACAGTCCAAAACGGTCTCTATTGAACCCCCCATTCGTTTCCCCTCTTCACCACTGGTATACAACACAGAAAAACACCCTTCTCTGCTAGGGAAATGAAGAAAACGTTTTCCACATGCCTGGAAAATGCCCAGGTAGTTCTCAACTCGTGAGGGAGGAAGAATGGTCATGGATTATGGCTTGGAGAGCAATTTCGTGGCTCTCTTCTTGCCCAAGGAGACCAACACGATTTCCCATGATGGGTGGCTTTCCCATACCCGAATTTGGACAGCCATACCTCTCCCTTCCCAAGGCATTAACTGCCCCAACCAACTCTTGGGAGAAATCAATGGTTTGGTACAAAAGTCAACATGGTTAGTTGAGGGTTTGATGGGTTCCCTCATTGACACTTGGCTTGACTCTAGTGGCTCAAAGGTTTGAATGTTTTTCCCTCCCAATTCCTTGTGAAATCATGCCCCCATCTCTTTGTTGCGTTGCATAGCTAGTTGTGGGTATTTTTATTAAAATGCATACTACATGATATTTGAATTTCCAATGTGCATTGCTAGCACGCAACCCATATGCATCACTAAATCGATGGCGGGGCCTTGGCCTTGAGCTCCTCACCATGATTTCATAACAATATTACATCATTTATAATGTTAATGCCATGGGGTCAAACTGGGGACATTACAAGCTGTATAAGGGTTAACTAAAATGTCTCCGATTCGTTGGAATCCGCTAGAGTAATTTTGGCCAAATTTGCAATTTGGAGTGCTCAGATCACAATTTCAGCGATCAAGGTAGTTTTAAAATTGGGCAATTAGTCTAAAGACAACCCCAATTGCTAAAATTACAAAATTGTGAAAATAACAATTTTCAGCAAGAATTTTAACCTGTTTTTATCCAAAAATCGTAGGCGTTTTGGTTTTCTTTTATCCTATGCGCTATCGTCATAGTGGCGCTGAGGCTGTGCATCATTAAGGAACATCTAATCCCAAGGGTGGCGAGGTAAGCTCGAATGCACATAGGACATAGGAGAGGTGAATTGAATGCTCCGCAGCATCGATCTCCGACCTTGAGCCTATCCCGGTTACATCATAATCATTCGGATGGCATTACCTTAAAATCATCCCATAGGAGGGTATTAAATTCAATTTCAATTTCAATTCCATTCCATTGGTCATTATATTTAAAAAATATTTATTATTTTTAATTTTGATGAATATATATATATATATATGTGTGTGTGTGTGTGTAAACATTTGAATTGATTGGTTTGGATATTTGTTGATGGTTTGCTCGACCGACCATCCACGATATGTGAGGAAGTTTGTTCAGATTTTCCGTGTGTATTAGCTTCCTTGATTCCTTCAAAATAGCAGGAAAATGATTTTTCTGCTGAAAAGAACATTTGAATTGATTAAATTAGTTTTATTGGTGGAATGTTGCAAATTGAAATAAGTGATTTAATTTCTTAAACATGTTATAAGAAACAAGTCCTAAATAGAATAACACAGATGTTATTCTTTCCATATTTGTAAAATGAAGGGTTAGATTTCCAAAAATAATTGGATTCTAGGAAAAAATTTGTTACACGTGTCTTGAGTGGAATTATTGTTAAAATTTAATATGATAAGACAGGAAATAGCAGCATTACATTCCATTTCACAATAATAGCATATACAGGATCACTGAAGAAACAACAAGCATAGCATAAACACAAGAGACAGAGATTTATCCTGGGAAACCCTCATGGGGTAGAAAACCCAGCAAAGCTTCCTCAATATAGATGACCAGCAATGTACAAAGATGAAACCCTGAGACATGATCTCCTCCTCCACAATAGCAGACCTCTCCTCCACAAGTGTGCTATCCTCAAGTGTGTGAGTGTATCAAATGAGGAACACACCTCCTCTATTTATACACTACTCTGATATGTATTTTACACAAGTACATGTAGGCTCGTATTTAACCATTAGGTTAAATACCCCATTATAACTGACTGGGCCGACCCCCACATGGTGGGTCTAATAACCCTAGTTACCACAACCAAATCGGAGGAATAAACATCTCCGGATTTATAGTATAATCACATCGGAGGTATGGAACATCTCCGGAATAAATAATATACAAATATAATATTCTTTGAAGTTACAATATTTCAACACTCCCCCTTAACGAGAAGGATATTATAACAGTATCTGCACGAGCAAGGAGTCATCAACATCATACATGATACATCTATAAATCATTGGAAGCTTTCTCAACATCATTAGTAACTCAAGCAGTTACTGGAACATCTTCAATACTGGAACATCGACATCTTCAGTATTGAGTCTTTATCTTCTGTAGCACTTGAACAGCTACAACAATATCATCATCTGGATCCTCACGATACATGATCATCAGCATCATCATCTCACGATCATCACCATCGTCATCACACGATCATCAGCATCGTCATCACACGATCATCAGCATTGTCATCTCACGATCATCAGCATCGTCATCACACGATCATCAGCATCGTCATCACACGATCATCAGCATCGCCATCACATGATCATCAACATCGTCATCTCACGATCATCAGCATCGTCATCACACGATCATCAGCATCGTCATCACACGATCATCAGCATCGTCATCACACGATCATCAGCATCGTCATCACATGATCATCAGTATCGTCATCATACGATCATCAGCAGTACAAGTATTCATGCCAATACAAGTGACCATATCAAAAATACGAGTGTCCTACTGATACAAGTAGCCACATCATCAATACAAGTATCCTACCGATACAAGTAACCACATCATCAATACAAGTATCCTACCGATACAAGTAACCACATCATCAATACAAGTATCCTACCGATACAAGTAACCACATCAAAAATCACTTTCTCGGAGACCATACGTCTACGGATCAATTCAGGGACCTAAGTCTGGGGATGATACAATCCCCACTTCTCGGAGACCTCACGTCTACGGATCAATTCAGGGACCGCAGTCCGGGGATGATACAATCCCCACTTCTCGGAGACCTCACGTCTACGGATCAATTCAGGGACCTAAGTCCGGGGATGATACAATCCCCACTTCTCGGAGACCTCACGTCTACGGATCAATTCAGGGACCTAAGTCCGGGGATGATACAATCCCCACTTCTCGGAGACCTCACGTCTACGGATCAATTCAGGGACCGCAGTCCGGGGATGATACAATCCCCACTTCTCGGAGACCTCACGTCTACGGATCAATTCAGGGACCTAAGTCCGGGGATGATACAATCCCCATCACGTACATTTTGAACTTAGTGGTTCCGGGATGATGCAATCCCCATCACATTATTCTCGAAGACCATACGTCTACGGATCAATTCAGGGACCGAAGTCTGGGGATGATACAATCCCCATCACGTACATTTTGAACTAGTGGTTCCGGGATGATGCAATCCCCATCACGTACATTTTGAACTAGTAGTTCCGGGATGATGCAATCCCTATCACTTTATTCTCGGAGACCTCACGTCTACGGCTCTCTTTAGGACTGAAAGTCCAGGGATGATCCAATCCCCTCAACTGTCCTCTAAGGACTTCATTCTCGGAGACCTCACGTCTACGGCTCTCTTTAGGACTGAAAGTCCAGGGATGATCCAATCCCCTCAACTGTCCACTAAGGACTTCATTCTCGGAGACCTCACGTCTACGGCTCTCTTTAGGACTGAAAGTCCAGGGATGATCCAATCCCCTCAACTGTCCACTAAGGACTTCATTCTCGGAGACCTCACGTCTACGGCTCTCTTTAGGACTGAAAGTCCAGGGATGATCCAATCCCCTCAACTGTCCACTAAGGACTTCATTCTCGGAGACCTCACGTCTACGGCTCTCTTTAGGACTGAAAGTCCAGGGATGATCCAATCCCCTCAACTGTCCACTAAGGACTTCATTCTCGGAGACCATACGTCTACGGCTCACTTTAGAACATGTGTTCAAGGATGATACAATCCCCACATGTATTCTCATCAATACAAGTACAAGTATCCTCAACCATACAAGTACATTAATCAATACATGTGTCATCAAAAGTATGTATTCTTACCAATACATCTTATCATCAAAAGCATGTATTCTTACTAATACATCTAACATCAAAAGCATGTATTCTTACTAATACATCTAACATCAAAGGCATGTATAAGTAAAACTAAGTATTCTAAGTATAAGAGTCCTAAATCTAAATATTTCTAAGTATCTAGGTGTGGAGAACAGGTTACCTCATCATCGACCTTGTTGTTCGATGAGACCAACTTATCATCAATGACTATACTACTCCCCCTTTCGAGGAGGGTCCTTTTGAACTACACCAAGCTTGTCTCGGAAGTATTCAAATTTCACTCGAGACAGAGGTTTGGTTAGTATGTTGGTAACTTCTTCACTTGAGGTAAAGGTTTGGTTAGTACAATGGTAACCTGTTACAAATTCAAACTTTATAGTTCCTTTCCACGTCATATCTTGTTTGTTCCCTATGTTCTTTGACTTATCATGGAACACTAGATTCTATGTCATCTTGATACAACTCTAATTATCACATAGGATCTCAGTTGGTTCTATCTCTAAGTCAAACAATCCTGAAGCCAAACTTCTTCACAACTAGCGGAGCAAACAGCCATATATTCCGCTTGTGCTGAGAGCCACACTAGACTGCTTCCAGCTAAACCACGAGATCATGGCTAACCCCAGACAATAACATCCTCTCGATGTGTTCTTCCTGTCTGATACACTTCCTGCCCAATCAGAATCTGAATAACCATCTGAAGTCATGATCTTCAAGATAGCATTCTATCATGTCCTTTATGTGCCTCATCACATGCTTTGCAACTATCAGGTGAACACATCTAGTTTCCACTAGATACTGACTCAAGGTGTTCACAAAAAGGCATATCTCTAATCTAGTATATGTTAGATACAACAATGACCCAATAATTTGACTGTACAGAGTTATATCCACTAACTCTGATGAGTCATCTCCTAACAGTTTCAAGTTGGAATCCATAAGAGTGGCCATTCCATCATATCAAGTCTTCTCAAGATTTCTCAGCATACTTTCTCTGGTTGAGAAGGATTCCTACTGAGCCTTTCCATACTTCCAGACCTAGTAAGTAATACATTAATCTAAGAACTTTTATTTTCTTTTCTACAGTCATCTATCTGTGCCATCTCTCATCAGATGGGTCTACTGATATGAGCCTCAATATCATTCGAACTCTGTGGTGAGTTCCTTCTTGCATCCATGTCATCTGTGTATAGAAATCATATTCAACCTTGTAGAAAAGGTTGAGATCCACATCACCCATGGTGATCATTAAGCTTATCAAAACCTGATTCACATTTCTTCTTTAATTACACCATTAAGAGAATGGTCTTATCTAGCCACTTGGAGCAAACATTTCATCATGATTCTCTTCCTCTTTCTAGGAGAATCTTCTAGCCACAATCCTTCTATAGTGTGTTTGATTTGTAAATCCTTTTGTTGAACATCCATCACTTGTTCATCATTCATCATGATTTTTCCTACAAATCAAAATTAGGTACATGATTAGTAATACTTCATAGTCATGATAACCTATTATGCATACAGATATCATTTACATAGTTATGCAACTATCTTGACCAATACTTTGGCACAACACTTTCCCATATCCTGTATGCATACAGTGGCTATCTAGATGCCTTCCATCTCTACCAGAACATACTATCGAGAGTGTGCACAACTCTCAGCATGTCAGCAAAGAGGTTTCATTCTAGACAAGCAACAATGGAATGTTTGTCCAACTTACCAATCATATGCATATTAGTAGTATACTGTTCAATGTTCTATGAATATTTACACTTAGCATGATATATTATAGGAATACAAATATGCATACAACCTATTACAGGCAATATCATTTACTATTTCAAATAACAACTCAAATACTTATCTTTTATGTTTGTGTGGTTGCCTCCCGCTTGATCTTCTGTATGTCTTTTGAACTTCTATTCATTATGTACCACTGTGCATGTTCAAGTGTCATCCTCATGATCTCATACACAAACATACACCCATTAGTATGTTCTAAATGTTATCAAAACATTATAGTTCTAAATAATCTTGAGAATGTATAGTCATGATTATAGTTAATAAACATTAGTATTCAAGATTTCAGGGAAGTCTTGTTTTACTCATGCATATCATCAATCAAGATAAAAGACATAATATGCATAATCCCTTGATTACTAACTTTATGAATAAGCATAACCAATCATACCAAGTATACTTATATAAGGGATCTTAACACAAGGTAAGATTCATGGGAAACATACCTAGATTAGTATACCTACTTAGTTATGTACAACATACCTAAACAATCTCTTCAATGATTTAGAGATCCTGAGCTAGAACCTGCATGTCTCATAGGTTAAGCATAATATAACAAAGTCATACATACCTCGTAAGTAGAACAAAGATTATGGATGAGTCTTTGTCTTCATGTTTTCATGGTCATGGAACCTGATTTGTCTTTTGTGATGTACCTGTATCTTTTTAGCAGCCAACATCAACCTCACACAACATCATAATGCATTAGTACAATCATATAGCCCTAATCAATGAATGTCTTTGATCATTTGCATGCATTCATACTGTAACTACGGTGATAAGACAATTCTAACATTAATCAAGATTGTACTAATAAATAATATGAAGACAAACACATCATGAACTTAATCAAGAATTAGATTTCAAGACATACCTGAGCCTCCTTAAGTCATACCTGTCGAGACTTCTTGTAGTCTTCTTATGTAAGGCCTTAGCCTCAACTCCCCCTGAAACTTGATCTGGAGCTTAATTAGGGTTTTCTAGAGAAACCCCTAAAGATTCAACCTTTGACTTTCACACTTCTCAATGGATGAAATAATATGTCTTTCTGAGCTGATCAAACTAGCATACTTCAACTTTGGAATTTCCAAAATTTGACCCCTCAAAATTGCCTTTGAAACTTCTGGATCTTCTGGACAGGATCCCGAACTAGGGTTTGATGAAGCCCACCCTTCTGCCCAAACAAAAGGTTCAATCCAAGGCTCTAAACTCTTATTTTTCTTAGGAGTTTCCAGCCGTGGTTACATACTTCAAAAATTCCAACTTTTGTTGAAGCCCTAATTTTCCATCTTTCCGATCAAAATCCCGAACTGGGGTTTAATCAAGCCCGGTCTTCCACCCAACCAAAAAATTCGAACTTGGTCTCTAAATTTCAATTTTTCTGAGTAGCATTCAGCCGTGGACTCCGATTCCAAAAATTCTAACTTTCTCCGAAACCCTAAATTCCGGAAGCCATGAATAAAGGTGCTCCAAAAATAATTCTGTTTTGACAGAAATATGCACCTGATTGTTTCTACTATAACTCTTAAATTTTTGCTCCACAGGGTCTGAAACCCTTTTTTTTTACAGTAGCCTGACCTGTTATCTTTCCATCTTGACAGGTCTGACCTCAATTGGGTTTTCTGAGAGAGAGTTATGCCAAGTGTCGCAACGTGACCTGTTTATGGGATAAAACAGGAGAGCGAACTTGTACGGCCTGCCACGTGTCACTGGTTCACCTTCGGCCTCTGAAAAAGTTTCCTGAGATAGCTCGACCTATTATCTTTCCATCCTGATAGGTCTGACCTCAATTGGACTCTCTGAGAGAGAGTTATGCCAAGTGTCGCAACGTGACCTGTTTATGGGATAAAACAGGAGAGCGAACTTGTACGGCGTGCCACGTGTCACTGGTTGAATTTCGGCCTCTGAAAAAGTTCCTGAGATAGTACAGTCTGTGTAATACCTGTCACTTTTTACGAAATTTCATTTGGAGCTTCCTAGCCCAAGTTATGACCTTTTTGCCTAGGTCACCTGAATTTGACTGAGATCTGGAAGAGGCAGAAACTCTAACTTGTATTGATCATAAATCACAAAGTACAACGAATTAGAGGTTGTCCTTTGGACACAAGGTACCTGGAGATTTAATATTCGTCCTGTAACAATTTCAGATCCGAAAAATTCGCCAAAATAGATTTATAGCGAAAGTGCTACGATGACTGGTTTTTGCTATGTAAAACCCTAACCTTCAAATAGTCGTAAGTAAAGCAAGTGTCGTAAGTGCCATACCTTGCCTTCCTTCAGGTTAGCTCTGATACCATGTTAAAATTTAATATGCTAAGACAGGAAATAGCAGCATTACATTCCATTTCACAATAATAGCATATACAGGATCACTGAAGAAACAACAAGCATAGCATAAACACAAGAGACAGAGATTTATCCTGGGAAACCCTCATGGGGTAGAAAACCCAGCAAAGCTTCCTCAATATAGATGACCAGCAATGTACAAAGATGAAACCCTGAGACATGATCTCCTCCTCCACAATAGCAGACCTCTCCTCCACAAGTGCGCTATCCTCAAGTGTGTGAGTGTATCAAATGAGGAACACACCTCCTCTATTTATACACTACTCTGATATGTATTTTACACAAGTACATGTAGGCTCGTATTTAACCATTAGGTTAAATACCCCATTATAACTGACTGGGCCGACCCCCACATGGTGGGTCTAATAACCCTAGTTACCACAACCAAATCGGAGGAATAAACATCTCCGGATTTATAGTATAATCACATCGGAGGTATGGAACATCTCCGGAATAAATAATATACAAATATAATATTCTTTGAAGTTACAATATTTCAACAATTATTATGAAATTATCACATGCTCAACTACCACACATGTTAAGTAACTACATGAATATTATATGAATATATATCATATGCTCATTTACCACAAATTAAATAACTACCCTAATATATATAGATCATCCTTCAATTCCAAACCTAATACACTCAAACCTTGAAAGGTTAATCTCTCTTTTTCTTTTTTCTTTTTAAGTAGAAACATCCCTCTGATAAAATCTATAAGTGCTTTCATCAAATCTATTTAGACTTTGGTCTTTTCTGCTACAGAGCTTGTAGTGTTTTCCAGTGATTAAAATGTTCTAGTTTTTTCCACATTGTGATTTTCAATGATACAAAGTTTCTAGTTTGTGCAGATTAACTTATTTATGGGTGATTTTCGCGTGTACAAAGTCTGCAGCTTTTCCCAAAACAACATTTGCATATTTAGACGCTGTGACATTCAGCATTATTTAGTAGAGAGACTCAACCAGATAGAGGCCCCAGCGTTCATATCAGATTTATTAAGTCTTCATCTGTGATCTCTTGATGTTTTACACCTCCAGGCTCCCTCTACAACCCACTGATATTTCCATTTATAGCGCCTGCAGTCTGCTATACTAATACTGGTATTTCCATTTAGGTGAGAAGGGTGATGGCAAGATTGTGCAGGAAGGCGCACGTTGTGGTCGTCCCTTTCCCTACACAAGGCCACATTAATCCAATGATGGACTTGGCCAACAAGCTGGCCGACTATGGATTTTTCATCACTTTCGTCAACACTGAGCGCAATCACCAGCGCATACTCCAAGCCATGGCGAAGGCGAAATCACACCCAATTCAAGAAAAAGAGATGACCAGCGTTCGGTTAGTATCCATTCCTGATGGATTGGCGCCCGAGGAGAATCGGATTGAAATTCCCAAGTTGTTGAGAACAATGGAAACGGTGATGGGTCCATCCCTTAAGGATCTTATTCGACTGATAAACGAGAAAGAAGAGCACAAGGTCACTGGTTTAATAATAGATGTCACCTTATGTTTCATGCTAGATGCTCTCAGTCTCTGCGATGATGTTGCAATAGCCGCTCTATGGCCAGCGCTTATCGCTACGTATGGTATCTGCTACAACACTTCAACTCTCGTCTCTTCTGGGATCATTCCTTCCAACGGTAAGTTATTAAACATTCATTCACAAATTGATTAACAGTTATTAAAGATGGAATAAAGTGATTACATAGTTGTTGTTGCAGGAATTCCAAAAGAACAGAAGATTGTCAAATATCTGCCATTCCTGCCACCAATCAATTCTGATTATCTTCCATGGTTAGTTGGAGAAGAAGCAGATCGAGAGTATCTGTTTCAGGTGGTTCTTCGCAACATGGAGAGAATCAAAAAGATAAAATGGGTTCTTTTCAACTCATTTTATGATTTAGAAGCTCCCCTAATCGAGGCTTTCCCCATAGAAGCTGGAATCTGTCCAATTGGGCCTTTGATTCCATCTCATTTACTCAGTCTTAATTCAGATTTAAATAAAACGGAATTAATGAGGCCAACTAGCTTCTGGGCCGAGGAATTGGAATGTTTGGATTGGCTAGACAAGCAATCTCCCCAGTCTGTCATCTATGTCTCGTTTGGCAGCCAGGCTGTGATGAATGAGAGGCAAATGGAGGAGCTTGCTCTGGGGCTGGAGGCGAGTCAGAGGCCTTTTCTCTGGGTTCTTCGCTGCGATGTATGGAATGGGAGGAGCTCTGTGCTTCCCTCGGGATACATTGAACGTATTGGAGATCGTGGGTGCATTGTATCTTGGGCTCCGCAATTGTCTGTGCTATCACATCCTTCAATAGTCTGTTTTATCACACACTGCGGATGGAATTCCACGGTGGAAAGCATCGCCATGGGCGTTCCAATGATCTGCTGGCCCTGCTCTGGCGATCAATTTTTAAACCGAGTTTACATAGTGGAAGTATGGAAAGTGGGCTTATCGTTCACTGCCGACCGAGATGAGATGGTGGATGCGAGGGAGATTATGAAGGTGGTAGAAAGATTAGTATCGTTGGACGAAGGATTGGAGATTAGAAGACGGGCGGTGAGACTGGGGGAGAAGGCGAGAGGCGCAATGAAGGAAGGAGGGTCATCCTTCATCAATTTCCAGGAGCTCTGCAACGCCTTCTCTCCACGAGAAAGTGGGAGGTTCAGCCGAAGTACCATTCAACATTAATTCAGTCGAACACCGGCCATCGCGAGCGACCTAGCAAATGCACATGGCCGCCGTTGTTGGACTGTGGAGGTCGGCCTTTCTACTTTTATATGCAATGACAGAACAAGGAAATGAAATAAATGAATTAATTAACATATATTTAGTATTTACATACACAACTTTTCTTATGGTCTTTTTTCATGGTTATATGTTTCAGTATGGTTCTAGTTTTTTTTCTCAGCGTGATATGTTTCAATATAGTTATAGTTTTCTCATTGTTCTTGTTGGAATGGTTCTTGTTATAGGTGTCGATATTTTAAAATTTGAGTTGGAGTACAAGTATGATTTGTGGTTTTAGTTTTTTTCTCAGCGTAATATGTTTCAATATAGTTATAGTTTTTTCATTGTTTTTGTTTGAATTTTTCTTGTTATAGGTGTTGATATTTTAAAATTTGAGTTGGAGTAGTAAGTATGATTTTTATAGATTGTTGGATACGAGACAAGACTGTAAGACATGAGACAAGACTATTAGCGTCTTATCTACATTGATTTTATAGATGAAGTTTCAATTTTGAAATAAAATATTATTAAAAAAAAGAATATAAAAAATAACTAGTTGTTGATGTCCACAAGTTATACTATTTATTGTGTTTTTCAATTTCAAAGCAATTTATATCTATTATTATTATTATTATTATTATTATCCACTTAGACAAAAAATGAGATCTAATGTGGAAGTATTTATGACAATTTATGAGATGAGAGAAAAATCATAGATGGTAGTTCACCCCATATTCTAGGATATATACACCTATCGTTGTAACTATCGGTGATGTTTATAATATTTTTCTCCATAAACTTATTTTAAATATTTGTAATTACATTAACCAATTTTATTTTTTAATGGATATTAATATCTAAATTAAAAAAATTAACACTTTATATAAATTGAAAAAAAGGGTTTTAAATATGATTAACTTTAATTTTTAATGATATTAATATCTAAATCAACTTAAATTAAAATTAACAATTTAAATAAATTGAAAAAAAATTATGTTATTTACCAAACTTATCTCTAGATTATGTCAACCTTTGAGAATATATTGGGAAGCAAACAAAGATGGTTGCTTGCAAACCACCTCCTCAGTGTTAAGATGTGTGTGTGTTTTAGGGAAATATTGGGCCACCTCATCACCCTTAACGTGTGTGTCTGGGGGAAATATTGGGCCATAATGCCTTTGTCAAGGTACAAGGACCTCATCACCCTTAAGGTGATGTCTGAGGGAAATATTGGGCCATAATGCCTCCGTCAAGGTATAAGGACCTTATCACCCTTAAAGTGCGTGTCCTAGGGAAATATTGGACAACAATGCCTCTCAAAAAGTACAAGGAGCAATGTTATTGATAAACTTTTGTGATACTTTGTACTAGGTACAAGAAACAACATGTATGCTAGACTCTAATCGTGATTAAGTCCATCATAAAACCTCAATAACATTTAAAGTGTCAAATTCCAATTGCAGATCCCAAACTCTATCTTTCACCTTTCAAATCCCATCATATATCTACACACCTTAGTAGTACATGTAGACACCTCTTGCAAATATGAATTTCAACATTTTATGTGTGCACCTATAAATGTTGGTTGAGAATGTTCTTATTTTGTAATCAATATCCATTATTTTAATAAATGTAAAATTTTAATTTTAATTAAGTTAAGTGTACTAAGAAAAAGGCTCTCCATGGGGCGGCAGGTGTGGGTGGGATACTCTTTGATCCCAGAGGAAATAAAGTCGTTGCTTTCTCTTGGGGCCTAGGCAACAAGACAAATAATGAGGCAGAATGGCTAGCCCTTATTTTCTCATTAGATTTGGCCTCCTCCTTCAGAATTGACAATCTCAGAATTTATGGAGACTCCAGGCATGTTATTCAAATCATGACAAAGGGCTCTTCCCCTCAAGGTTCAAAAGCTTACAGATATATGCAAAGAATAAAATCCAACGCTCTCCTCCCAAAAGTCTCTTTTTTTCACATCCTTCGAGAGAATAAGTGGCTTGCTGACTTAGAGGCTAACAAAGGAACCTTATTAGAACCTGGGCATATGCAGGATCATAATGGTGCCAAGGGATTTCACTACATCCCCTAAGTTAATGTCAAGGGCTAGAATTTTTTTTACATGCTTAAAGCATGGGTTCTTTGGACCCCCAAGGGTTCTCCCTATCCCTCGTTCAAAGTTAGGCCTCACTTACTCCCCCCCGACCCTCGTTGCGTCTGCCACATGCCATTCAGGCCCTCCATGCACCTGTCACATGGCCTCCTGCCGTGTTGTTAGCTCCCATGAGCCGATATTAACTCCTCCCTCCGCTCCATTCCTTTCTTACCCTGCGATGGCTCGTCCCCATCATTTCTCCTGCTTTTCCCTAAGTCGGCTCTCTCTGCGCGAATTGGACTCCCCTCCATCCCCCAGACCTCCACTGCTGCCTCCGTTTAGTCTTGTCACAATGCAAAATGTAATGGCCGCCATAGCTACCCTAAGCCGCATCGTGGTGGATATAAAACTCTCGATACGCAGTACTTATGATTCCATCTGCACCAACATGAGGCAAAACGAGGAGATGGCCGCAGACCTGAATCACAAAGTCTCTCAGCTTTCATGCCAGGATTCGAGGATTGATGATTTGGAGAAAAACTTGTTCGAGCTAATGGGAAAGGTTGATATGCTTCAGGAAGATATGGCAGTGTTGACAAGGAAAATGCGGGGAAGTTATGTGTAGGAAACCCCTACGGTCAATCAAGAGATAAACCAGGAAATGGTGGATGCAGCTTCAGCCCAGTTCAAGAATTATGGCTAATTCCTTTTCTAGCCCAAGTTTCAATTTTTGTATCTATTTTGCCAATGTATTTCTGCATTCTCCTAAACAATCAGTTTATCAGGGTTTATCCCAGTACCATTTTGAACAGCTCTAGAAGGATAAGACTCAGAGTTTTTAAAGACATGTTGACAGAAATTACAGTCTTTCTAGAAATTTCTCCTTCTGCAAAAATCTCTTTCATATGCATGTAATGAATAGCTGTGCACAGTTTTTATAAATACACTCCTTTCCCTATTCCTGTTAAAAAACAAAAAAAACAAAAGGCTCTCCAAACCTAGTGATTGGAAGTTGACTTTATCAAACTGCTCTCCAAACCTAGTGATGGGAAGTTGCCTCTATCAAGCTACCCTAAAATATAAGCAAAGGAGATTAATCGTGCTCTATAATGATTATTATTGAAGATAAGCTAAATACTTCAACCATTTTTGCAATGAGTTTCCTCCTAATACTTTTTTTAAAACTCATGCCCCATAATGTACATTGTATTTGTGGTATGTTATATGGATAGGTGTTCGATATAGTATAGATATTAAACTAATGGTTGAATAAATTAAGTTAGTATATGTAGTTTTGGCTTTGAAATATGATATAGTGTTGGTTTGCTCGAGTTTTTTTATGGTATTTTATTATCATGGTAAGATCATTAATATTAATTATTGTTTGTTGTTTTATATTATTATTTTATTATTTAAATATGTTGATATATATTGGATTTATTTGAACACAATGTTTAATGGTAATAATATATATTTAATTTAACTAAATTACTTTGATAGATATATTTATCATAAACAAGTTTATAAATGTATGATAAATAATATGCATGTACTACCCAAAATAATGAAACCAAAGATTAAGATGCTCATAATTTCACATTAACATAGTAATATACATAAAGATCCTAACATAAGAAACCAAGTCCGATGACCCATTAAAATCAAAATGAGAAATGTTAAAAACACAAGTTCTGATTCTCAAAAGAATCATTGAAAAATTCCACTTAGTATTATAACAATAAAAAAAATACTATATACAATTGGATATAAAGTACAAATATTGTATATTCAATTAATTATGATACAAATATTGTATAAGACTAACTATGGTACAAATATTGTTACTATATGAAAATGAAACAAATCAACTCTTAAACAAAAATGTAGCATTCAAAAGAACTCCGTGAAGTTCCTTACTTATATTGTATCAAATAATTCATAAAACAAAAAATATAACATTCAAAGGAACTCCACAAAATTCCTCACTTGTATCAAAAGACTCTTACAAAAATACATCACACAATAAATTTTTTAATCAATGACCAGCATTGAAAACTACTTGTATCTTTAACTTAACAACAATTTTATAATCAAATGGTTAATAAATAATCAACATTATCTATTAGGTTTCATATCAATCTTAGAATTTGGGGTGGACTACCATCTATGCTTTTCCTAGATCTAAGGAGGATGAGACAAATGTACTCTCTAGATTGATTTTATGATAAAAGTAACAGATAACTTGTTCATGACACTTAACTTGTAACCTATTGGTATTCACCCACCACAACTAGTTTATCATCTATTCAAAGAAATGAAAATCTTATCTATATGTATTTAACATCAATACACCAAAATCATTTACATCACATAATATTATTACAAATTACATCTTAATTCAAACCAATAACATTCCATTGAGAAAAGTATTCTTCGATTTTGGAAACAACATGTTTCTTATTTATATTAATTAAAATATAATAATATCACCAAATTTTTTATATGGCAAAATCAATTTCATGTTCTTATCCCCTGAATACTATATCCATATCAACCTATTCTATACACTTTATCATATTTACTCCATACACTTTGTCATATCTTATTAAATCTCAAATGTCACCTATCCTTTTGTTATCTTTTGACATGCTAACCTATCAACCTATTCCATACACTTTGTCATATTTACTCCCTACACTTTTTCATATCTTATTAACTCTCAAATGTCACATATCCTTTCGTTATCTTTTAACATGCTAAGTTCTTTGTACCTTTGAACACCATCAACCTACATGATTTTATATTCATGAATTCTCTTTGTTTATCTCTTTCGTCCTTTCACCAAAATGAAATAGATGTATGAAGATACATGGACATGCCATTCTATTAATAACTCATTCAAGTTAAACTCATGAACTTGTATGGACATTCATGTGGCTTTTAAAATTGATCACTTAAAGCTTAACAAGCCACTTATGAGGTTGGATAATGATGAAGGAGGTTTCATAACATTAATGCTTGAAATTGGATGGATTTGAAATAAAATATTTTTTTAATAAAAAATGGAAACTATTAAAATTTATGAAGTTCGGTTAAAAGGATAGTTATTTCATGCCAAAATTTGCTACACTTAAATAAACAGGCATTTAAGTGAAGTTTTGCAATTGGTAGGATAGTAATTAGGTTTAATTACTAATGAGAATGATATTTTAATCATTATATCATATTTTTGAATTCATAAATAATCATCAAGAAGTAAGAAGTACATTGTAGTAGTCAACTTCCACACATATCTAAGCGACAATTTTTGGTGGTATGACATAAATGTATTTGTATCTCAATCATCAATCATATAGTCCAAGAGTTAGTGAAAAAATTTACATAATTTTTAATAATTATTATGCTATCTTAACATGCAATTTTGGTTACAAATTCCCACATCTCATTTCAATGTAAACGCATTGATGAACATAGCATACTATATATAAGCTCAAAAATCAAAGATTCCTCATTCTCTTTGTCATTGTCTCATCGTCTCAAATTGTATACACTATTTCTTTGTCATTGTATCGTCATCTTCTCAAATCAAATTTTATACACTAAAGTAACTTTAGGATATGAAACTACAAGAAACAAAGTGAATCATCATTTGATGGCTGTGCTATTATATTTTGTTTTAACAGTAGAAAAGAATCTTTAAATAATAATTGGATTGATAATTGTAAAGTTTTATATAAGTTATAATTTGTAATTAAATTACTATTCACATTTTAATATCAATTATGTATATTGATTTTAAATTAAATTTATATTTATATTTAAAATTTATATATAATTTAAAATTGTAATTATGATATCAATTATGTATATTGAGTTTAAATTAAATTTATATTTATATTTAAAATGTATATATAATTTAAAATTGTAATTATGATAGTACTAAGACTTACATTACTTTTTATTTTTTTTTTTATTTTTTTTCACCTTACTTTGTTTTTAAAAAATATTATAAAAATAAAGATGTGATTAATTTGCTTACCAACCTAAACACTTAAGTTAGGTGATCTTTCTCTCAGTATCACTCTATTATGGACTCTTTTTTGTTTTTTTCATAGTTGGAAAAATGTGATTCATTTCCATAGATATCACTTTATTATTAAGATATTATGCTTTGAACGCTGGAAACATGTGATTCTATATTTCCGTAGAGACCACTTCTTTTTCAATAGTTTGAAATTGTGATTCTTCATTTCCATAGATATCACTCTATTATTATTGAAATATTATGAGTTTTCAGTGGTTTCAAAAGTATGATTATTATTATTGAAATATTATGTTTTTTCAATGGTTTCAAAAGTGTGATTCTTTATTTCCCAGAGCAACCAAACCGCCGATAGCAAGAGTTGGTTATCAGAGTGAACGGCTTCATCGAGTATGGTAATGGTGGTACACTGAGATCCATATAATTTTACAGAAATGTAACATGCAACGCTTCTATGATACAGATTTGTGGATGGAATTGTTTTGTATTCATTGAAGACAGCTAATTGCGGGGCCGAGTTAAGATTTTTTCAGAGCGAAAAATGACATACATTTAAGTAATAATGACAGATCGTAAAGAATGACAGTGTGATTAGAAAGAATATGCAATATAAAGCAGTTCATCGAATCGGCGTGGGATTAGACATTTCCGTATGGATAATGAACAACACACAGCATCACACTCCGATCACATCACAATTTAGAGTTCAGAATGAAAATTATTGAGCGTTGATTCCAGATCTATCAAGCACTGTTATTTAAGCGGATCGTTCCAGAAAACAGTGGTGGATTACTCACGTTACTTAAATATCGACCAATTGGCTTCAGTCGATCACGGCGATCCTTTTTTTCGAAAGATAAGTAGCAGTGAACACTGGCCGATTCATGAATATCTGGATACATACGTCACAAGTAAAGTCATGTCGGTTATTCTTATTCATGCATCAGCTATAAGTTATTGGTGAGGATTATTCAGCCTGTTGCAGGCCATTTAATGGGGCGGCAGCTGGCCGGTTGGCCGTTGGATCTAAAGAGATTGAGATCCAATGGCCAACGGATCTGCTGCGGCCGCATTAAATGGCCTGCAGCAGGCTGGATAGTGCTCGCCCAAGTTATTCATGCATCAGCTATCAGTTATCCCATGTATAGCTACCAATTATTTTTTATATTTTCTTTTATAATTGTTGCTTTCGAACAAATTAAGTGATGTCCATTATCGGTCAGCTACAAGTTATTCACGCATCAGCTGTTATCGATGCAATTTTTATAATTGTTTATTTCCAATGCCATAAAATCAATCTGTACAATCATCCTTGTGCAATCTAAGAAAATCATAAGTGCACACCTATCGGTGTAAATATCTTTGTCTCTCTATCTATTGATATGTTCTTTGTGATAAACACTAGCACAACTACATTTTTAAAAGTAGTTGATATAGGTCGATCTGTGAGTCATTGTTAAAAAGAAGGACAAATGGGGCTCATCATATATATATCAACACTAGCACAACCACATTTTTAAAAGTCGTTGATATAGGTGGATCAAAGCGTCATTGTTTGATGACAAATGGTGTTCATCGTGCACTATATCATCCACTTTTAGAAATGTGGTTGTGGTAATTGGCTACCAACCTGGTGGAAAAGATTAGTGAATTATTATTACTAGCACAATCACTTAACTTGTGGGTGATGAACATTGATAGGCCACATGTTAATTGCCACGAACAAGTTATCTATTACTTGTTCTCCATGCGTAGTTGTAAACACCCATTGTCTATTCCTAAGCTAATTGTGCCTTCCTCTAGTTAAACGCTACTTTTTAGTAAGTTAGATAACCTTTATTTTATGCTGGTAAAATAATCTTTTAGTGTAACTTACAAGGTTTTTGTGACTCCATATTTGTATCATTTTAAAACATTGGTCTATAATTCATTTATGCGGAAAGCTTTTGTTTGTTAAGTTATTATGTTAGATTGTTTTCCTAGTGTAATTTATAAATTCCTAAGTTGCTTTCTTTAAGGCGACTATCTTTAGATTTTCATTTGGTCTATCTCCTTTGCTTTTTGTTTAGGAGTTGGCCTAATAAAAGGCACCGAGAGTTGTGGTGATAGTTGGCCCCCAACTTGTTGACTTGTCCAAGGTTGCTCTCATTGAGTTGAGATTTTTCTCAGGTTCACATGTAGATCTAGACAACAACAAAAAATATACTTGTTAATCCACCACAAATTCTAAAATATAAACACATATTGATATAATTATTATAAACAAACACACCACATCTAATTTGACCGTAAATGTGTATAAGCATTCAAAAGCTCATTCTTTAATTAGAAAAAATTATTAATTTTAATAATGAGCCTTTTTTTTTTCAATCCTTTGTTTTATTTTTAAATAAAACGTGAATAGAAACCTCACCCTCTCCATATAGGATATTGAGGCCTTAGCCCTCTGAATAAAGGATATTGAAATTCTTCATACGATTGGGAAGAAGGCATTATTCACATAGGCTATGGAAAACAATTAGTTATGTTACAAAATTCTCTATGGCTTTTATATATTTTGATATTGGTTTGATTTCATTTTTTTTTTTCCATTTAATATTCATATCCCTAAAGTACAAACAAATAATCAAGAAATCGGCCGTCACCGGGTAACGTCAAGTGATTTTTTGTTTTATTTATTTTATATTGGTTTCACTTCAATATTTTTATTGAAATTCTTCATGGGACTTGGGGATTTGGATATTTGCCGAGATCATTAAAAAAAACTTTCTATGAATATTATGAACTGATTTAAAAAAAAAAAAAAATTATATTGGGTTTGGTTTTATTTCAGTTTTTTTTATTATTATTGTCGAAGAAGATAATATAGCAATCTTTTGCTATTCAAACAAGTTTGACTTTTTAATAATTAACAAAAATTTATATAGTTTTCAAATGTTATTTGATAATTTTGTATTTAATTTAATATTATAAAAATAGAAAATTTATTTTCAAATTTTTAAAATTGGTTATTTTTAATTTTTCATTGGTTAAGTACAATAAATTGACTAAATACCTCTGGTGTGAGGAGTAATTATTAGATTAAAAAATTATAATTTTATTTGTTATAAAAAATTGAAGCTAGGCCAAATATCATGGACAATCATTACCTACCATATTCACATGCCTTGTACAACATTACCTAACCTATTCCAAATATCATGTACAATCATTACCTACCATATTCGCCTTTTCACATGCCTTGTATAGCATTACCTAACTTATTCACATGCCTTGTACAATCATTACCTATTCTATTAATCATAGCTACGTATCATAGAAATGTTATTGGTC
The DNA here is from genome assembly GCA_027924585.1 of Larix kaempferi. Lineage (NCBI taxonomy): Eukaryota > Viridiplantae > Streptophyta > Pinopsida > Pinales > Pinaceae > Larix > Larix kaempferi. Next base: position 14,918,919 of record BSBM01000099.1, read on the forward strand.
ATAGGATGTCTCATAGCTAAGCATCTTATCGGTCACACAAATCCTATCTTTAATTACTCACTCTAATAACCAGTAATAAATGATGTGACTGACAGCAATCATTATTATTGGTCACGACTCACAACGATCCCATTCTTATTATTCATGCTAGTTCTTATTCTTAATTACATACCAAATAGACAATGATAAATTATGTTACCGAAATGTTATTATCTCATAGTGTTTTTTTAATTTTTAAAATATATTTATGGAAATTTTTTAAGGAGTTTTATAATGTGAACACACATTATATATATATTTTTTAACTTTTCAAATTTCATGTCAGTGTAAGTTATTTATTATTTAAAAAATTATATTATATTTGTTTTATTTCCATGTATTTTAATTTAAAAAATTAAACAAAATAGTAAATTAAACAAAATATTAAAATAGATAGAACTATTACACTATAATAATTTTTAAAACTATTATGTTTTCAAATGTTTTCTAATAATTGTATATTGAATTTAATTGTTTGAAAATGAAAATTATTTTATTAAATATTTTAAAATTAAATTTCTTGTTTTAGAATTGGCTAAAACCATGATTTTCCAAGGACAACAATTTTATTACTATTTATTTGTAAATTAATTTTATTATTATTATTATTTTAAGGGGCAGTAAAAAGCAGCTTTGCTGCTAATTTCACTTATTTATTTTATATTTCCCAAAATCATAAAAAATAACAATACAAAGCTGCTTATTTCACTTATTTATTTTATATTTCCCGAAATCATAAAAAATAACAATATAAATTTTTTTAAGAGAAAAAAAAGAATAACAAATAATAATATTTTTTAATAATAACCCATAAATAATAAAGATGTTGAATTTTTTTAATATACCGTAATAATAAAAATAACACAATAATAATAAAAGTATAAACAATAAATAAACAATTTAATATTTAATAAAATTGGATAATATAAATAGTAAATATATAAGTAATTAATAGATAAATATTATTAATATTATAAATAATAGATATAAATGATTAGTAATCAAATTATTAAAAAAATATTAATAATATAAATAAAAAGTGGTCGATAATAAATAAATAATGAATTAAAATTTATTAATAAATGCTTAAATATGATTAATAAGTGGTAAAAAAAATTGCTAATAAATTTGATAATGAATATTTAATAAAATTAGCTCACGGGGTGTAGAATACAATGTGAATGAGTATAATGTTAAGGAAGTCCTTACTAAGGTTACTGGTTCGAAACTCTATGAGTAGAAGCCTTATAAAAAAATATTTAATAAAATTAAATTAAAAATTATATATAAGAATATATAATAAAAATGATTAAAAATAAAAATATTTTTTATATGAATAAAAATAAATTTTTTTATAAATAATTATTATGAATAAAAATTATCAATAAAAATCATGGTTGTAAATAGCAACTCGACATGCCCCAGATCCTCTCTTGGAACTGCTGAGGCTTCCCATGGAATAAAGGTCCAAGTTAAGTTGGATACCGAGTGAAATTGATATTATTCTTCTTGTTGGACCTAGGAGCACAAAGAATCTAAGGTTCCTATTATTTTTTCCTATGGTTAGTCTGAAACAAGTGATCCTGACGTAGAGGCATTGGAGGTATAATTTGTTATATCAAGGAAAACATCCCCCCCATGCTAGGCTATATAAGAAAGACCCTCACAACTAGTATATTTGGATAGAGATTTCAGACGAGTGGGTGCACAAAGTTGCTCCCCAAAACCATTGCAATGGGGCCGCGCTAGCAGAAAAAAATGAGGACGTGGATGCACCTAAGGAAGCGTGCACGCTCCTTCAAGTTTGGTATCGAACCGAGGTGCGTGCGCATTGTTAGTGTGTACGCACCCAAGGGCACGCACGCGCTCATGTTAAACCAAATAAAAAAGAGGGGCAGAAGCGCGGTCTATTTCATTTCCAATCGGCCAAGAGTCATTCACCCGGTGCGTACACGGAGTAAGAGACCACCCCACTCACCCATTGCACTCAAGAAATCCATCGATCCATCTACCGAGCGATCATCCATTGCATTGGATAGGTAAGATCATTTATTTTTGTCATTTTATTGATTTTTTACTGTTTATTAAATTTTTAATAATTCCCAAATTAGTAAAATAATAGAAATTTTTCCAATTGCAAAGTCTAAACCTATACAATGAATAAACAAAATGTTAACATGGATTCTGGAGAAACACAAGAAAACACAAATCTTGGAACCAATGAAAACCATCAACAAAATAAAAAAGGCCAACAAAATTTAAACCCCCAACAAAATTTGGACCAAGATGACTTGAACCATTACCTAAATGAAATGAGAGTGCACAATCGAGAATTAAAAAATACAGGGGAATCATCTCGAGTGTCCCTTGCCACCTCAATTGAGAGCTCAATTGACTCCCTCATCCATGCACATCACTAGTTGACTGACATGACCGAATTTAGAGTTAGGATGCAGGAGTATTATTCCATGGGCATTTCCAAGGAGGAAATAAAAGCATTGAATATTACAAAGGCCCAATTATACAGTATGTTCACTGATCCAAGAACACAACAACCACGGGACATTAGAAAGCCATGTGTCTACATGGATTGGTGTCATTTCCAACCATGGAAGGATAACTGGATGTAGAGGTGGTTCATGGTTTACAATAAAACTCCCTACAATAATAGGGAGGTTCCATAGTACTTTCTTCAACAACTGTGGAAGAGTTTGTGCTTGGTTTACATGTCAACTATTTTTACATAACCAAGTTCCAGGGTGTTGGGCTTCACTCTTCCCAAGATCGATATGTTGCCAAGAGGAACCCACTGATAGGGCCACCAGCTCCTAGGTGTGATCCCAACCCCCCTCACCAACCACCTCAATTACCCCACATACTTGATCAGATCGAGGGGGTGATGAGGAGTGTTGCACGTGGACTCCTCAGACACACCACGTTTGTAGCAGTGACTACAGTGGAGATACAGGTTGACCTTGATAGAGATTCAGGTGCAGGGCCTTCACGATAGAGTCAAAATAGACCTATGACTGGTGGTAGCCATGTTGGTCCTTCTAGTTCGATCAGGATAGTGACACATATTTGTCCCCATTGTGGGCACGCTTTCCTTCGCTCGATCGAGGGCTACTATATGGAGCAGGTTATCACCTTTTTTAATGATTTTTCAATCATCACTTGAGAAATTTTAAAGTAATTATGTATGACTTAAATTTTTATTTCAATGTATAGTTATTTAGAGTGGAGATGCTAACATGGGAGAATGTAGGATCTCCCAACCTGGACGCAGCAATGGCAGCTGCAACTGAAATTATAGCACCTCACATGGAGGTATTTTCAGTACCTCACACAATATTGTTATTACTTATGTCATTTCTATTAATTATTTATTTATATTTATGACATACAAAATGATAATTCCTACAATATTTTTGAATATTTTGATTGCCTAAATAATTACTTGTTTAATATGTTCATAGCGTTAATGCATTTTTGTATCAACATGTATGCACAGACTATGATGACCAGCCATCTCCACCAGGGATCGACAAGTCACCATACACACAGGTATAATGTGTAGTTAAAAGCACGCTTTTAATTTGAATTGTTATGAATTACTATAGTTAATTTGATTTTTATCTACTAAACTATGATATTATAAATGTATATGCAGGTGCCATTATTCCACCTCCCCACTTTAGTCCCATTTTTCCACCCTCTCCCATGATCCCCCCCCCTTCCATCCACACCACTCCCTCCGTCCACCCCTTCCCTTCCATCTAGCCAGCTCCCCCCTTCGTCCATACTCCCCCCTCTATCCATCCTCCTCCCTCCATCCATCCTCCCCATTCGTCCACATCCCCCCCTTCCATCCAACTTCCCCCCTTCGTCCACATCCCCCCTTCCATCCAGCTTCCTCCCTTCATCCACATCCCCCTTTGTATCCATCATCCTCCTTCTATTCATGACTTCCCTCCCATCCACCATCCCTCAACATCCCCCCTATCCCTTTTAGTTCAATCCCCCCTATTGTAAAGCCGGTAGGGGTTCATCATCCACGACTGCCTCCTCCACCCCATACCACCATGCCCTCTTCCAACCTATCTTCTTTAGTTCCCGCCACTATTGTGGCAACTACTTTTGCAGCATCCATCACTACATCTACAGTGGTTGCACCTGTAGTTGCTGCAACTACATCTGCCCCCCCCCGACCACATTGGAGCAGTTGTCCAACCAACTGCTCCACCTGCTAGCCCTAAATCCCAGTCATCTCCATTGTCGGAGATGTTCACGGTGAGAATCAAGTTAATTTATGAAAATATTGTGATGCATTAACGAAAATTAATTTAAGCAATTATTTTTTTCAATGAAATGATTGTCGTAAATGTTGTAGGGTGGCATTGCTAAGAGGCTAAGTAGATCGACAAGGACACTTGCCTCATGTCTCCCACTCCCATCAGCGGTGAGTTATTTAAGATTTGAATTCTACATTCATTTTATAAATGTGGTAAATGTTACAAATGCTTGAAAATGATGGTATCTTATATCATTTGTTTCAGATCCTGGAGAAACGGTCTACTCCTAGACGAAAGAAGGCCCGAGATTCCACTAGCTCCAAGAAGAGGAAGATCAATTTCGGAGATGTGCCTAGAAGTGTTGGGGGTGGGCACGATTCTTGACATACCATGTTATGTTGTCTATACTTCTATCTTGTTGTCTATTGTTGTGTGTAGTTTCCTAAGAAACAACATCGTGCTTTTAAAACAAATGGTTGAGTTTCAATGGCTTTTGATATGATTTCCTTCGTTTATGATGAAATAGATAAATTGTTGGATGGTCTATTGAAAAAAATATTGTGTTTGAAATATAAGAAAACATACTCATTTGACCATGTGTGTAGCATTTGGAACCAATGTCATAACTGCAAAAATAAATATTTCCAACAATGTTTAATATTTGATGATATACCAATCAATAAGGACTTCTCGATCGTACATAGGTGTGCAAAACCTATGCTATCATCATTGTGGTCAAAGATATGAAAAATATCTCCCAATCCCCTTCACTTGGAATGTTTCCTTGTGAATGGACCATCATCCCTCTACCACTGTGTTTTTCTTAGCATGGATGCTTTGTTAGGTTTAAGTGTGACTCTAGATTTAGAATTGACATAATGAATATTATTTCAATTGGTTTGTATTATGAAATGTATTTTTATCATAAAATGTCATTCTAATAATATCCAACTAGTTTGTATACATCACAATGCAAGGATCAAAGTTCGATGGTAAAATTCAACTCCTTGAGTAGTTATTAGAGAAATTTTATGGGGCCCTTGATATGATGACTAGGGAGATACTTGACCTTTTCCTATACCTTATTATTTTGACAAGTTTTGCTAAAGAGTTTTCATTATATGTGAAATTGTTGTGTAAGTGATGAATGATAATGGCGATCTTCCCAAATACCAAAAGGTTCCTTATGTTTGCTGAAAAGTTGATCTCGATCTCTTGACGAAGAGAATTTAAGTCTATACTTTATTATTTGAAGCATTCCCTAGACCCCATGATATTTTGATTTATTGAGTTCTCTCTGGATCAATGAAGGACCCCCTTGTGTACCTACCACCCCTGGTCATTTACACACAAACACACACAAGTTAGATCCACATAATTATATTTACACACATATTAAATATGTACATATACATATAGATTTACACTACAAAAACCTACACACATAAAAATATTTATACATAAACATACAAAAAATACATGCACATATACAAAAATTTACATGTTAAAAAAAACACACACATAGACAAATATTTACACACACACTTGCACAAAGAAAACCATACAAATATTAGTATAAAATAACAAACAACATCATCTTTTCAAACACAATTACACACCTAAATATCACTTTCAAATAGTTTGAATTTTGAATTATGCATTAGGCTCTAAAGGCACCTTCTAGGGACCAAGTTTCATGAATGATTCCCTAAAGCATTACAAATGACCCATCAAATTTATCATTGGTCCTAAGCCATAAATATATATTTCTAGCCTTGAGATGTTGGTCTCCCTCCTCGAATAATGTTTATGGATTTGAGGTCCACCCATAAATCTCAAAACCTACTAATGGTGTCCATATTGGCATTCAAATATTTAAGTTATACTAGACCAATCTTATGTGGTTGGTTAAGGTTTCACATTTTCCCTATCCTTGGAAACTTCCTTTAGAGCCTAAGGTCAAGGTTTCATCGTGTGACCATGTTTAGTGCCATAAAACTCATACTTAATGCTAAAATACTCCTAGTTGCACCCATATCATTTATTGGAGGCTAAACATATCCTTGTCATTTGAGGCCTCTTTCATGGTTGTGAAGCTATGTAATTAATACACCTGTAAGGTCGAAGCCTCAAGTTTCCCTTCCCTTATAAGCTTTATTTTTATTAAGGTTTGTAGTCCTCCTCCCAACCATGTACAAGGCCCTAATATCCATAAATGGTTCTCAAAATCTCCTAATGAAGTATGCATCAACACTTGGAATCCAAAGAACCCTAATACATGTCCTATATGGTGGTTTGAAAGCTACTTTCTTGCTCTTGATCGTTAAGTTTGTGCATTTAGGGAATAACTCCTAGGTTTCCTACATTTACCATGTATCGATTCATGACTTGTATACGGGGCTCAAAAGTTCCCAGTGGTTATCTTATTCCTCTTGTATTCCCATAGAGAAAAAATGAACCTAGAAGATGCCAAGTGTTATGGTCCAAAACCTTGCACATGGTCGTCAAGCCCTAGAAGCTTCTATTAGGACCTATGGCCTACGTTTCATCCTTTGACCACTTCCATATCCTAAGAACCAATTTTGGTGTTCAAAACCTCCAAATAGTGTCCATATCCTCACCAATAAGCTAAATATTCACAACCATATCTAGGCCCTCAACACCAACACTTGGTGTTCATAACCTCCTAATCATATTTGAATATTCTCATATGGAGGCCAAATATCCCTTGATCCTAGATGTGTTGTGATTTGACACATCATTCTTGGTCCTAAATGCATAGAATTCTTGTTTAGGGCATAAGGCATATGTTTCCTACATTGAACATGTTCATGGCCCCAAGACCCATACCTAATGTCCACAACCTACTTATTGCATCAAGGTCAACAATCAAAGGCAAAGGATACCCTTATGAGGTCAACTTTTATTCTTTAAGGAATTATCCATGGCTCGGGATGCTTAGAATTGATTCTTACAACCTAAGGCTCAAATTTTCTACCTTAATCATGTCCACAGAACTCACATCCAAACTTAGTGCTTAAAAAATCCTAATGGCTCACATTCCCCCCCTTGAAAATAATTATAACTTAGGGAGTTAATGTGGTTGCAAGGATTTTACCTACCATAAAAACTAATCAATGCCATATATGTTGTCATAAGAATGTGTGCACCTTTGTAATGCATCTATCATGTTTATACTGCATACAAATTCTTCTTGTTATAAAAAAAGAAGGGAAACCAACCTTATTTTATGCAAACCAAAACTTACTTGTCTCTTATAGAATCATCTCTCATAAACACTATGGCTCGAATACAAATTTTCTAATATTTTTTACAATTGTCTCTTCATATTTTGTTGAGTTCTTATTGCATTTGGTACTTCTAAAGATGGGTAATTGATGCAATCAAGCACAAAAGTTTGACTGCATCAATTTGTACATAAACAACATGCACATATACAAATATCTACACATACATACACACATAAGACCATGCACATACATAATAAATAAACCCTAGCTTGTAGAAGGCCATGCCAATTTTGCGCAAGGGGGTCATTTCCTATCCAAAGACTCCCGAGAGAGCATGGCCATTGTGAACACATATACAATGGACATATGAAAGTGTGGGCATTGGAAGAATTCAAGTCCGCTCACAGGTTCGGATTCCATGCCCGTGGAGCAAATCCTCAAAGTGTCCCTAAATGGCCACAGGGTGGCTGGCACAAATTCCCATAGCACCAAAACCATGACTCCGATCATGAATCCATCGATTCTGATGGATTTAGGACATCGAGTTTCAGCTAGCATACCTCCCCCCCATGCATCAATGCCTGGAAACGATACTATTGTGCCATCTCCAAAACTAGGGTTTTGCTTAGTGAAGGCCGTGCCAATTTTACGCAAGGGGGTCATTTCTGACCCGAAGTATCTCAGGAGAGCATGGCCATCGTGAACACATACACAATGTCCATATGCATGTGTGGGAGCTGAAAGAATCCAATTCTGCTCGCAGGTTCGAGTTTCATTCCCCCGAAGCAAATCCTCAAAGTGTCCCTGAATGTCCATGGGGTTCTTGGAAAGAATTCCCATAGAAAAACATTGTGAATCTAATCACGAATCCGTCGATTCCGATGAATTCAGGATGTTGGGTTTCAATTACGGGACCCCCCCACCGTACCTCAAACACCCTGAAACAGTGCTATTGTGCCATCTTCGGAACTAGGGTTTTACTTAGTGAAGGCCATGCTAATTTTTCGCAAGGGGGTCAATTCAAATCCGAAGTATCCTAGGCATCAATGTCCTTCATGAACACATCCACAGTGGCCATATGCATGTGTGGGAGTTGAAAGAATCTAAGTCCTCTCGTTGGTTTGGGTTCCGTACCCTTGGAGAAAATCTTTAAAGTGTCCCTGAATGGCCACGAGGTTCCTAGAAAAAATTCCCATAGCACAAAAACTGTGACTCTAGTCATGAATCCATTGATTCCGATGGATTCAAGACATCAGTTTTCAGCTAGGTGACCCCCCACCATGCCTCAAATGCCTAGAAACGGTGTTATTGTACCATCTCTAGAACTAGGGTTTTGCTTAGTGAAGGCCATGCAAATTTTGTGCAAGGGAGTCAATTCGGATACGAAGTCTCTCGGGCATGCATGGACATCGTGAACACATCCACAATGGCCATATACATGTGTGGGAGCTGACGGAACCGCGTTCTGCTCACTGGTTCGGGTTCCGTGCCCCTAGAGAAAATCCTCAAAGTGTCCCTAAATGGCCATGGGGTGCCTGACAAAAGTTCCCATAACAACAAAATTGTGACTCCGGTCATGAATCCATCGATTCCGGTGGATTTGGGATGTCGGGTTTCAGCTAGGGGACCCCCCGACCATGCCTCAAACACCCAGAAACAGTGCTATTGTTCCATCTTTGGAACTAGGGTTTTGTTAAGTGAAGGCCATGCCAATTTTTGGCAAGGGGGTCATTTCTGATCCGAAGGCTCTTGGGAGAGCATGGAAATCATAAACAAATCCAAAATGGCCATATGCATGTGTGGGAACTGTAAGAATCCAAGTCTGCTTGTCGCTTCGGGTTCCATGCCTCGGAGCAAATCCTCAAAGTGTCCTTGAATGACCATGGGGTTCCTGGAAAAAATGCCCATAGCACAAAAACCGTGACTCTGGTCATGAATCCACCGATTCTGATGGATTTGGGACGTCGAGTTTCAACTAGGGGACCCCCCACCATGCCTCAAATTCCTGGAAAGGGTGTTATTGTGCCATCTCTAAAACTAGGGTTTTGCTTAGTGAAGGCCATGCCAATTTTGCACAAGGGGGTCAATTTTTATCCGAAGGCTCCCAAGTGAGCGTGGCCATTGTGAACACATCCAAAATGGCCATATGCACATGTGGGATATGAAAGAATCCAAGTCTACTCATCGGTTCGGGTTCCGTGCCCCCAGAGTAAATCCTCAAAGTGTCCCTAAATGGCCACTGAGTGCTTGGAAAAAATGCCCATAGAAACAAAAACATTACTCTTATCGTGAATCCATCGATTCCGATGGATTCAGGACGTCGGGTTTCAGCTAGGGGACCCCCCCCACCGTGCCTCAAATTCCCGGAAACGATGTTATTGTGCCATCTACTGAGCTAGGGTTTTACTAATTGAAGGCCATGCCAATTTTGTGCAAGGGGTTCAATTCATATCCAAAGTCTCCCGTTCATGTGTTGCCATCATGAACACATCTACAATGGCCATATGCACATGTGGGAGCTGAAAGAATCCAAGTCCACTCATCAGTTTGGGTTTTGTACCCCTGGAGCAAATCCTCAAAGTTTCCCTAAATGGCCATGGGGTGCCTGGAAAAATGCCATGGAACAAACACCGTGAATTTGGTCATGAATCCATTGATTCCAATGGATTCAGGATGTTGGTTTTTAGCTACGCAACCCCCCACACCATGCCTCAAATGCCCGAAAATGGTGATATTGTGCCATCTCCGGAACAAGGGTTTTTCTCAGTGAAGGCCATGCCAATTTTCTGCAAGGGGGTTATTTTGTATCTGAAGTCTCTCGGGAGTGTGTGGCCATCGCGAACACATCCAAAGTTTCCATATGCACATGTGGGAGCTGAAGAAACCTCGTTCCGCTCGCCGGTTCGAGTTTCGTGTGCCTAGAACAAATCCTCAGAGTGTCCCTGAATGGCCATGGGGTGCTTGAAAAAAATGCCTAGAGCACCAAAACTATGACTCTGGTCACAAATCCATTGATTCTGATGGATTTTGGATGCCTGGTTTCAGCTAGCCCCCCCACCCGACCGTGCCTCAAACACCCGGAAACAGTGCTATTGTTCCATCTTCGGAACTAGGGTTTTGGTTAGTGAAGGCCATGCCAATTTTTTGCAAGGGGGACATTTCTGATCCAAAGGATCCCAGGTGAGCATGGCCATCATGAACACATCCAAAATGGCCATATGCACATGTCAGAGCTTAAAGAATCCAATTCCTCTCGCCAATTTGGGTTCCGTGCCCCCGGAGCAAATCCTCAAAGTGTCCTTGGATAGCCATGGGGTGCCTGGAAAAAATTCTCATAGCACCAAAACCATGACTCTAGTCGCAAATACATTGATTCCGATGGATTCAGGACGTCGGGATTTAGCTAGGGGACCCCCCCCCACCGTGCCTCAAATGCCCAGAAATGGTGCTAATGTGCCATCTCCGGAACTAGGGTTTTGCTTAATGGAGGCCATGCCAATTTTGCGCTAGGGAGTCATTTCTAATCCAAAGGATCTTGGGCAAGCATGGATATTGTGAACACATCTAAAATGGCATATGCACGTGTGGGAGCTAAAATAACCCCCTTCCGCTCACTGGTTTGGGTTCTGTGCAACCGCAACAAATCCTCAAAGTGTCCCTAAATGGCCACGAGGATCCTAGAAAAAATGCCCATAGCACCAAAACCATGACTCCAGTCGTGAATCCATCGATTCCGATGGATTTAGGACACCAGGTTTCATCTAGCCCCCCCCCCCCCCACCATGCCTCAAATGCCTGAAAACGGTGCTATTATGCAATCTCCGGAACTAGGGTTTTCCTCAGTGAAGGCCATGCAAATTGTGCACAAGGGGGTCATTTCTGATCCAAATGCTCCCAAGCGAGCATGAACATCGTGAACAAATCCATAATGGCCATATGCATGTGTGGGAGCTGAAAGAATCCAAGTATGTTCGTCGGTTTGGGTTCTGTGCCCCCGGAGCAAATCCTCAAAGTGTCCATGAATGGCCACAGGGTGCCTGAAAAAAATTCCCATAGAAACAAAACTATCTTTGGTCGTGAATTCATTGATTCCAATGGATTCAAGACACCAAGTTTCATCTAGGGGACCACCCCACCATGCCTCAAACGCCCGGAAACAGTGCTATTGTGCCATCTATGGAATGATGGTTTTGCTTAGTGAAGGCCATGCCAATTTTACGCAAGGGGGTCAATTCGGATGTGAAGTCTCCCACACATGCATGGCCATCGTGAACACATCCACATTTTCCATATGCACGTGTGGGAGCTGACGCAACCCCATTCTGCTCACCAGTTCGGGTTCCGTGCCTCGAAGCAAATCCTCAAAGTGACCCTGAATGGCCACGAGGTGCCTAGAAAAAATGCCCATAGCACCAAAACCGTTGCTCTGATTGCGAAGCCGTCGATTCCGATGGATTCAGAATGTTGGGTTCTAGCTGTGGCACCCCCCCCCCACCGTGTCTCAAATGCCCGGAAACGGTGTTATTGTGCCATCTCTGGAACTAGGGTTTTGCTCAGTGAAGGCCATGCCAATTTTGGGAAAGGAGGTCAATTCGGATCCAAAGTCTATTGGGTGTGCATGGCCATTATGAACACATCCATAGTGGTCATATCCACGTGTGGGAGATGACAAAACCCCATTCTGCTAGTCAATTTAGATTTCGTGCCCCTGGAGAAAATCCTCAAAGTGTCCTTGAATGGCCATGGGGTGCCTGAAAAAAATTACCATAGCACCAAAACTGTGACTCCATTCATGAATCCGTCGATTTCGATGGATTTGGGATGTCGGGTTTTAGCTAGGGGACCCCCCCGACCATACCTCAAACACCCATAAGTGGTGCTATTGTTCCATCTCCAGAACTAGGGTTTTTCTTAGTGAAGGCCATGCCAATTCTGCGCAAAGGGGTCATTTCTGATTCGAAGGCTCCCAGGTGAGCCTGGCTATCGTGAACACATCCACAATGGCCATATTCACATGTGAGAGCTTAAATATTCCTAGTCCGCTCGCCAGTTTGGGTTCCGTGCCCCTAGAGAAAATCCTCAAAGTGTCCCTAAATGGCCACGGGGTTCTTGGAAAAAATTCCCATAGCACCAAAATCGTGACTCCGGTCACAAATTCGTCGACTTCGATGGATTCGGGATATCAGCTTTCAACTAGCCCCCCCCCCCCACATGCCTCAAATGCCAAAAAACGGTGCTATTGTGCCATCTCCAGAACTAGGATTTTGCTTAGTGAAGGCCATGCCAATTTTGCGCAAGGGGGTCATCTATGATCTGAAGGCTCCTGGGAAAGCATGGCCATCGTGAACAAATCCAAATGCACATGTGGTAGCTAAAAGAATCCCCTTCCTCTCACCGGTTTGGGTTCTGTGCCCCTGGAACAAATCCTTAAAGTGTCCCTGAATGGCCATGGGGTGCCTCGAAAAAATGCCCATAGCACAAAAACCATGACTCCAATCATGAATCCATTGATTCCAATGGATTTAGGACGTCAAGTTTCAATAAGCCCCCCCCCCCCCACTGTGCCTCAAATGCCCAGAAATGATGCTATTGTGCCATCTCCGGAACTGGGTTTTTCCTCAGTCAAGGCCATGCCAATTTTGCACAAGGGGGTCATTTCTGATCCGAAGGCTCCCAGGCGAGCATCGACATCATGAACAAATACAGAATGGCCATATGCACGTGTGGGAGCTAAAATAATCTAAGTATGCTCTTCAGTTTGGGTTCCGTTCCCCCATAGAAAATCCTCAAAGTGTCCTTGAATGGCGACAGGGTACCTGACAAAAATTCTCATAGCACCAAAAATGTGACTCTGGTCACAAAATCCATCAATTCTGATGGATTCAGGATGATGTGTTTCAGCTAGGCTCCCCTCTCACCTTGCCTCAAATGCCTGGAAATGGTGTTATTGTGCCATCTTCGGAATTATGTTTTTGCTTAGTGAAGGCCATGCCAATTTTGTGCAAGGGGGTCAATTTGGATGCAAAGTCTCCCAGGCGTGAGTGGCCATAGTTAACACATCCACAATGGCCATATGCATGTGTGGGAGTTGACGGAACCCCATTTTGCTCGTCGGTTCGGGTTCCGTTCCCCTGGAGCAAATCCTCAAAGTGTCCCTGAATGTCCATAGGGTGCTTAGCAAAAATGCCCATAGCAACAAAACCATGACTCTGATCATGAAGCCTTCAATTCCGATGGATTTGGGACATCAAGTTCTAGTTGTGGGCCCCCCCCACCGTGCCTCAAATGATCGAAAATGGTTCTATTGTTCCATCTCCAGAACTAGGGTTTTGCTCAGTGAAGGCCATGCCAATTTTGCGCAAGGGGGTCAATTCAGATCTGAAGTCTCTCGGCCATGCGTGGCCATCATGAACACATCCACAATGGTCATATGCACGTGTGGGAGTTGAAGGAACCTCGTTCCGCTCATCGATTCGAGTTCCGTTCCCCCAGAGAAAATCCTTAAAGTGTCCCTTATTGAGCACAGGGTGCTTGGCAAAAATTCCCATAGCACCAAAACCGTGACTCCTATCATGAAGCCATTGAATCCGATGGATTCAAAATTCTGGGTTCTAGATATGGGACCCCCCCCACATGACTCAAACGATCGGAAACAATTCTATTGTTCCATCTCTGGAACTAGGTTTTTGCTCAGTGAAGTCCATGATAATTTTGTACAAGGGGTCAATTCTAATCCGAAGGCTCCCAAGTGTGCGTGACCATCATGAACACATCCACATTAGCCATATGCACGTGTGGGAGATGATGGAGCCTTGTTCTGCTCGTTGGTTTGAGTTTCGTGCCCCTGTAGAAAATCCTCAAAACATCCCTGAATGGCTACTGGGTGCCTAGAAAAACTTCCCATAGCACCAAAACTGTGACTTCGATCACGAAGCCGTTGATTTCGATGGATTCAAGATGTTGGGTTCTAGCTGTGGAACCCCCCCTCACCGTGACTCAAACGCCCATAAACGGTGCTATTGTGCCATATCCGAAACTAGGGTTTTTCTCAGTGAAGGCCATGCCAATTTTGCGCAAGGGGTTCAATTCGGATCCAAAGTCTCCTGGGCGTGTGTGGCCATTGTGAACACATCCAAAGTGGCCATATGCACATGTGGGAGATCACGAAACCCTGTTCCGCTCACCAGTTCGATTTTTGTGCCCCTGGAGAAAATCCTCAAAGTGTCCAAGAATGGCCACGGGGTTCCTAGAAAATATGCCCATAGCACCAAAATCATGACTCTGATCACGAAGTCATCGATTTCGATGGGTTCGAGACGTTGGGTTCTAGCTGTGAGACCCCCCCCATCGTGACTCAAATGCCCAGGAACGGTGATATTGTGCCATCTCTGGAACTAGGGTTCTGCTCAGTGAAGGCCATGCCAATTTTTCGCAAGGGGGTCATTTTTTAGCTGAAGGCTCCTGAGTGTGCGTAGTCATCGTGAACACATCCACACTGGCCATATGCACGTGTGGGAGTTGATAGAACCCCGTTTTGCTTACCAGTTCGAGTTTCGTGCCCCCGGAGCAAATCCTAAACGTGTCCCTCAATGGATACGGGGTTCCTGGAAAAAATGACCATAGCACCAAAATCGTGACTCCGATCACGAAGTCGTCGATTTCGATGGATTCAGGACGCCGAGTTATTGCTTTGGGACCCCTCCACTATGACTCAAATGCCTGGAAACAATGCTATTGTGCCATCTCTGGAACTAGGGTTTTGCTCAATGAAGGCCATGCCAATTTTGCACAAGGGTTTCAATTCTAATACGAAGGCTCCTGGGCATGCATGGACATCGTGAACACCTCCACATTATCCATATGCATGTGTGGGAGTTGACGGAACCTTGTTCCGCTCACTGGTTCGATTTTTGTGCCCTCGAAGCAAATCCTCAAAATGACCTTGAATGGCCATGGGGTTCCTGGAAAAAAATCCCATAGCACCAAAACCGTGACTACAATCACGAATCCATCGATTCCAATGGATTCAGAACGTCGGGTTCTAGATGTGGGACCCCCCCACCATGACTCAAACGCTTGGAAACAGTGCTATTGTGCCATCTTTGGAACTAGGTTTTTGCCTAGTGGAATCCATGCCAATTTTGCGCAAGGGGGGAATTTCTGATCAAAAGGATCCCGAGTGTGCGTGGCCATCGTGAACACATCCACATTGGCCATATGCACGTGTGGGAGTTGACGGAACCCCATTCCTCTCGCCAGTTCGGGTTCCGTGCCCCTGGAGCAAATCCTCAAAGTGTCCCTCAATGGCCAGAAGGTGCTTGGAAAAAATGCCCATAGCACCAAAACCGTGACTTTGGTCGCAAATCCATCGATTCCGATGTATTATGGATGCCAAGTTCTAGTTGTGGGACCCCCCCAACCGTGACTCAAATGCCCAAAAACGATGCTATTGTGCCATCTTCGGAACTAGGGTTTTGCTCAGTGAAAACCATGCCAATTTTGCACAAGGCAGTCAATTCTAATATGAAGGCTCTTGGGCATGTGTGGCCATCCTAAACACATACACACTAGCCATATGAACATGTGGGAGCTGATGGAGCCCCATTTTGCTCGTTGGTTTGAGTTCTGTGCCCCCAGAGCAAATCCTCAAAGTGTCCCTGAATGGCCATGGGGTGCTAGGTGTCTCTAGATTTGTTTTTGTCTGGTTTCTAGGACTAGATCAGGGTCTATAAGCTAGATTATGTTCTATATGGCTAGACTAGGTCACCGGGGCTAGGTTACATCTCTAGGGCTAGATAAGTATTCTAGATTAGGTCTCCAGGGTTCTAGGTCCACATTAGGCTTTCTAGGGCTAGATTTGTTTTTACCTGGTTTCTAGGGCTAGATCAGGGTCTATAAGCTAGATTAGGTCTCTTGGGCTAGGTTATGTCTCTAGGGCTAGATACATATTCTAGATTAGGTCTCCAAGGTTCTTGGTCCACATTAGGATTTCCAGGGATAGATTTGTTTTTGTCTAGTTTCTAGGGCTAGATCAGGGTCTATAATCTATATTAGGTTCTATATGCCTAGATTAGGTCTTCGGGGCTAGGTTACGTCTCTAGGGATAAATAAGTATTCTAGATTAGGTCTCCAGGGTTCTAGGTTCACATTAGGCTTTCAAGGGCTAGATTTTTTTTTTGTCTGGTTTCTAGGGCTATATCAAGGTCTATAATCTATATTAGGTTTTATATGGCTAGATTAGGTCTTTGGGGCTAGGTTACGTCTCTAGGGCTAGAAAAGTATTCTAGATTAGGTCTCCGGGGTTCTAGATCCACATTAGACTTTCAAGGGATGGATTTATTTTTGTTTGGTTTCTAGGGATAGATTAGGGTCTATACGTTATATTAGGTTCTATATGCCTAGATTAGGTCTCCGGTGCTAGGTTACGTCTCTAGGGATAGATAAGTATTCTAGATTAGACCCGTCTAGGGTTTTAGGTCCACATTAGGATTTTCAGGGCTAGATGAGGGTCTATAGCCTATATTAGGTTCTATATGGCTAGATTAGGTCTCTAGGGCTAGGTTACATCTCTAGAGATAGATAAGTATTCTAGATTAGGTCTCTAGGGTTCTAGGTGCACATTAGACTTTCCAAGGCTAGATTTGTTTTTGTCTGGTTTCTAGTGCTAGATTAGGGTCTATAAGTTATATTAGGTTCTATATGGCTAGATTAGGTCTCTGGGGCTAGGTTATGTCTCTAGGGCTAGATAAGTATTCTAGATTAGGTCTCCATGGTTCTAGGTCCACATTAGGCTTTCCAGGGCTAGATTTGTTTTTGTCTGGTTTCTAGGGCTAGATTAGGGTCTATAAGCTATATTAGGTTTTATATGGATAGATTAGGTCTATGGGGCTATGTTACATCTATAGGGATAGATAAATATTCTATATTAGGTCTCCAGGGTTCTAGGTCCATATTAGGCTTTCCAGGGCTAGATTTGTTTTTGTCTGGTTTTCTAAGGCTAGATTAGGGTCTATAAGTTATATTAGGTTCTATATGGATAGATTAGGTCTACGGGGGTAGGTTACGTCTCTAGGGATAGATAAGTATTCTAGATTAGGTCTCCAAGGTTCTAGGTCCAGATAAGGCTTTCCAGGGCTAGATTTGTTTTTTTATGGTTTTTAGGGATAGATTAGGGTCTTTAAGCTATATTAGGTTCTATATGTCTATATTAGGTCTCTGGGGATAGGTTACATATCTAGGGATAGATAAGTATTCTAGATTAGGTCTCTAGGGATAGGTTACATATCTAGGGATAGATAAGTATTCTAGATTAGGTCTCTAGGATTCTAGGTCCACATTAGGCTTTCCAAGGCTAGATTTGTTTTTGTCTAGTTTCTAGGGATAAATTAGGGTCTTTAAGCTATATTAGGTTCTATTTCTTAGAAGGAACATGTAGATCTAACTTCCAATCCATATAGTGTGACTCTGAGATATTTCAATTTGTTAGTATTTCCTCTCGTGATCAAGGAGGATTCCAACATTATTGATCTAGTGGCTTAGGAGCATGTAGGCGTGATTGTAACACCCAAGATATTTATATCATTTGTTTCTTCCATCCATGAGACTTCCAATTATATATCGGAGGATAGGTGTGATGATGAGATTGACTTCATCCATGCACATTCTACTTATTCATTAGAGAGGTGTGATGCCTTAATGGAGGACGTTGTTGAGGGTGATTCAAGAGTCATAGATAATGTGAGTATTACAAAGTATAGAGCCATGGATTATCCCTTGAATGTTTTGAGATGGATTGTATCACAAGAGATGGTTTGTGATTGATATGCACACTTGTGATAACTTTCTCAATGGATGTTAGATTTCAGATTGTCATTGGCTTAATGTTCTTCCCTTGAGCAATTAAGATATCTAGCCTCGATGGCAGACACCTTGCATGATGGCCACATGGAGTATTCACTTGGTGGGAGAACACCCCACAAGACACATGGAGAAATGTGTATTGCAAAGGAGGGACACAATCCATAGATAGAATATGGTGCCATGGTTTCCTTTTTGGAGGATTGGAGATGGATTGATGGTCTTTCCTTACATATGTACATATGTACTCTACAAGTGGAGCACTTCACTATTGCATGGATCACTTATGTTTCTTCCCTGGAGTGCTCTCTTCCATTGTATATATGCTATATAATATGATTTTTCAAATCTTGTTTATGCATGTGAAGTTTTCCTAAAGGGATGGAAAATTGAATTGGATTGATTGGTGTAAAACATATAATGGTGTAAAACATCAATGTATTGTAATATTAACTTAAACATAACTTAAACATCAAATAAACAATATAAGATAACATGATCTACATAACATGAAATAAACTATCTAACATGAATAACATTAGACATGCATGAATAAACAATCACATGACTATACTATGTACCTCAATCAATTAGGCCTTATGGATCCTCTTTGTTTTTTATTGTCTTGAACAACCTCTCGTGCTTTGCATGAGGTAGTAAGTAGCGTACCTTGTTTGATGACTTCATTGACATTGTTTTTAGTTGGATATTTGTACCAATGATCAAGTACGTAAATTTATACACCCATGAACCTGGTCTATAATCCACGTATGTGTAGCCATTGCTATTTGGTGCCTTTCTATCTACTGTAAGATATTCTCCCTGAACAACCATCGAGCCAGTCGGAAAGGTAATGCCTTCACTATCAGTTAATGATGCGAGGAGGGTTTTCTTCCCTTGAATGCATTGTGCCAACCAATAAGTCGTGCCAATTGCACTGTCTGTCGAGGTGACAATTACGTAGATGTGTCCTGCAAAAATGCATTTTACAGTCAAATTCCAACAAGTAGTGGTTTGATAACATGGTTAATTAAAAAAACAAGAAGGGTACTGAGATATGAATGCATAAATGTTTACCTAGTTGTACAAGATCATATATATGATCATATTCATTCGAAATAGAAGACTAGCCTTCCTCTAACTGGATTGTTTCAACATCTGCATGTGGGTCTACTGCAAGTGATACATGATCCCATTCATCAACCCAATCTGTTGATTCACACTCATCCCACTCACCAGTGCTACAAGGCCCACAAAAGCAAGCAAGTTTTCGTGTCCATATTTCAAATAAGGGGTTGTTTGAGCTTAAAACTGAATCAAATCCATGAGTCCCTTGTACAGTACTACAACTATAAGAACGCGATCGATCTATATCAACCACATGCCAGAAATTTTTGACAACATGTCCTCTACCTATTGGTCTGTGCTGCTCTATGGTTTGATCTGACATTTTTGCAGAGAACCATTGAACTATGGATTCTGCATCTCGAATATGAGGTTTTTTCATGCACCTCATCTCCTCCCTTCGTAGGGAATTTTTGAGACATGATCCAGCCCCATCATGCTCTCCTTTCCATGCCCGAACTCAAAATAGTTCACATATGAGGCACATCATAAGTCTTGTGCAAAATACTCAACCACTGGAATACACGTGCATTTTTGAACTGGTCCACACAACCATCTGACCATATCTAATGTTGATCCATCTGTATACCTCTCTCCTTCAGCTGATCATAGAGAATTTTGAAAGTAATGCTGCACATAATGCAGGTCATGGAACTTGTCATCATTGATGTAGAAGTTGGTCTCTTTCAAATTTTTCCTCCTGTCATTGTTGTTCTCTAGTGTGTGCCTATACGTGATATGGACCATTATGTTAACTTGGTCTGAATGGTAGTATTGACTTTGAATCTCATTCTATGGCTTCAGGGTGTAGTTTTCAACAAAGTCCACAACCGATAATATTGTGCCATTGGGAAAGGTGTCCCTGCATTGTCTGTATTGTTTATCCTGCCATCGTGCTACATGGACATGTTGTACATGTTGCTCAGTCTTTTTGTAGAATTCCTTCATGAAACCGGAAATTTGTACCTGGTTCCACAAAACCAAGGGAATTAATACAACATGACATTTACAATATGAATATATATGTATAAATTCAACATGTGCAATATGAAAGTATGTAAACTTAGATTACCTGTGACTTCACTAATGCAATTTTTTTGCTTTCCTTCGCACTATCTACTTGATATGTTATGTACTTGAATTTCTGCATTTCTACCACATCCTCCCAAATTCGTGCTCCTCACTTTCATGGATGCAGTGAATCAATAATGCAAATCCACTGCACCTGGAACATGTCCCATATAAACATGATTTTTTATAATATTTTTGTCCTTCAGGTCTTTCTATGGATAAATTCTGTAGATTCATTTGGTGGTTGTAACGATGGGCAGTTTTGCACAATGTTAGTATGTAAATCACGACGTATATGTCTATATGTATCATAATGGTACTCAAATTCTACATGGTATATACAACAACATGTGTTGTGATCAATGCAAATTCTAACATACCAGGGTTTGCATTTTTCAAAGAACCTTTGGCCCAAGTTCAATTGTGTGTGCTCATTCTTGAACCTCTCATAGAGTTTTGTTTGTGTCGTGCAAGGAAATGCTTGACATGGGGTTCACTCCCCTTAACAACTTTTCTAAACTTTAACACATCTCTTTAATTCAATGACGGTCTAGTGTTTTCATGCCAAAAATTTTGTTCTAGTTCATTAACATCATCAATAATCTTCATGCCTAAACGAGATAACCTACCAACAAAGGACCAACAATATTTTTGGCTTGGGGTCTCAATTTTTTCTATAATAGCATAATACTTTTGAAGAGTATTTCTATCTACTTTAAATTTTTTACATGTGTGTGATAATAGGCAACGTTGCCTTGTGGATTTGTCTACAATTGATTCTGACAGTACACGATAGGCCGCATTAATATATTTTGTACGAGAAGTTTTTCCAATCAAATTAAATGCAGACTGTAGATTTCTAACAACATGACTATTGGCCTTTGAACTTATAACTACCTTTATGCCTAAAATTATTGCAACATGAGCTAGACAATGTGATTTTAACAAAGCCAGAAACAATTGACATTTTGCTGCATCAGTTTTGGATTCAAAAAATTCTTTGACGATCCTGCTACAATGGAAATCAATAGTGCGTTTAGGAAACTTACCTTCAAGTCCTGAAAAGGAACTTTCATCCACATGAATACATTTGGGAGTTCTTCGTAGTCCACTTAGTAGACGAGGAAATGGAGTCAGAAAGGAAGTATGAGTCTCATCACCGGTTTGTTGTGGCACTTCGTTCACAATTTGGTCCTACAAGGGAGTGTGTTCGACATGTGTGTGCTCTTCTTGGGGAGGTTTCCAATTAACAACTCGTTCAACATCCATCCCTGCATACTCAACATCAACCAATATTTGATTGACTTCAGCCACTTCATCATTGCTTGTTGATGGATTATTCATTGGATGATCGCTTGATGTTGGATTTTGAGAGGGATCCATTACCCGCATCCATTTCACTTCTCTTGATGAACCCGAGGTCATTGTGGCATGCATTACGCTAGGATCTAAGGTGCTAACATTTTGATGTCTACGTTTTTCCATGTACAACCTAGCCTTTTCTCTTCTGTCATGGGCCTTTTCAGGGGGCAACTCCTTCCTTCTAGACTTTCTTTTATTATTACATATGTTTCCCATCTTCAATATGTTTTTTAACAAAACAAAAATATCACCCCTACAAAAAAAAATAACAAATAAGATATTATTTTTCAATTATGAAATGAGGAAAACAAACTTTTACCACGATTAAGATAGAATGGACACAAGATTTAGACAAGATTTATACATTGAGTGGTAATATGACTTGTATAATGTGCAAGATTATTAAAAATCAATGTAGCAATTGATTGGGTACTCTGCAAACCTATGCGTGTTATCTTCGTAAGTGTACAATGTAAACTATGGTCATAGAAGTATGTTTTGTTTTCTTGACATTGGAAATATATAGCAAACTAAAATGGTAGCAAGAAAGAAGGTGGCATGAGGCCATTGCAGCTATCACAAAAAATTATCCAAGTGGTGCAACAAAGATATTTTTTGCTCTCAACATCCCATTAGTGTGTACATGCATAAAGCTTGTGTTACTGGTATCAATCATACACTTATTCAATCAAATATTGATGCGGTATTTAATAATGTTTCAACAATGAACAACCCAACCTAGGTTGGCATCAAGGTCCTCCTATCCATATTAGTGACATAGGCTTGTGGTGTGGTGAATTCCCTCATTTTGGGTGCAACTGCCTAAATGTGTAGTTGGATTCCCATTTTATGTCTAATACCATGGTAGGTTCCTCATTTCACATTTGTCCTTAATTGGTCATCATCTTGAAACAATGTACAACAACATCTAGTGAGAATACTTTCTTATAATATTAAAAGCTATTGAGAATGCCCTGGATATAACAACAACATCACCTCTAGGACCTCAATTTGAGATGTTTTCTTGTCATCTTGAAACAATGTATAATGAGCCTCATTTTGGTGTTGTTAGGAACTTGTCAGAACCCGGAATTTCTGAAAAATTTAAAATTTTTTATTATAACAATAAATGTTAATTAATTTGCATTCCTGGTCCTGTTTATTTTAATTAACTGATCGTGATTTTGTTTAAAAGGATCTGTTATGATACCAATGTGAGTTTTGATTTTTGTTATTGATTGTTTTTGTTCTTAACTTCAAAGGGGGAACTAGCCATAGTTGACTGGCTTACTTAGCTTACGAGCTAATGCATAATTTGTCTTTTGTTCACAGGTACACAGGTAAAGTATGGATCACTGTAAATTTATCTTTTTGTAAGCATCAAGTTCTTTTCCCTGCACTGTAAAACTCAGAGAAGATTTAAATATTGTTACTGGTTGTCACGTAAGACGGTAGAGTTCTCTTCATGAAATTTATGCTTGATATATGGTTGATAGTCTGTATTGACATGATATCTCTTATTCTGGATAGTATCATTAGTCATTTCGATGAATTACAATCTCTCCGACATACTCATTGCATTGTGACCATGACTCTTTGTTAATGCTGTATACTGTCACTGGAACAAGTTGTTTGTTTTATGTTCATCGTATGCATAACGTGACGTTAACATTGTGTGATATACGGTCAACTATTAGCTGTGATTACGGCTGTGATCACTTGTTATTAGCATGAGTTGGAATTGTGATAACTCTAGCGATGTTCTAATATATTCATTTATATTTTATAATCCCTTGTCTACTTAGTAAATTTTCTTATGATTTCACCAAGTTTAACTCATGCCGAAATCTTTGTTCCTTGTTTTTAATCTACGTTCAATGTATGGAACTATAGATGATTTCATATCCATACATCACAGGACTATAGGTTATTAATCTCATCTTTGATTGTTAACAATGGTGATGGACGAATTATGGTAATAAGATCTTATATAACAATGATGTATCCAATTATATTGCCAAGGTAATATTTAGAATGTTAAAACTATGAGGAACTCTAGTTTGAAGTTGACTACATCTCTTTCAAATAATTGTAGGTGATACATATAATATGTACCTTAGGAACTATCGATGGTTCGGTTACAATACATGCACTATATGATTATTGGGTATCAATCATAGTGATTATCCATATTATGAATAAGACTTTTATCCATGCAATGATATAAAATCAATGAGCAATGATTCGAGCTGCAGCTGGACTATAGGAAGTCGACCCATGGTAGGTTGATAATTTAAAGAGCTACGTGGATGGCTCTCATCCTTGCGTTTGGTGATATATAAGCCTGTCTTGAAACCCTTACCTGGTCATTTTATCTGCCTTCGGGCTCAGATTGTAAGAGAGAAACCCTTCATGTCTGAGTTCGTCAATAGGGCACTGTAAATTGCAATTCTCTTACAGCTATGGTCACGTAGTTTTATCCTCTGGTAGTTTAAAAGTCTGTATGCCTCTCGGGTGATTTAAAAGTCTGTGGACTCTGCTACTGGCGTCTGCTACAATTCATTGGGCATCATGGTATCGTTTGTTGTCATTGTGTTTAATTCGCATGCTACTTACAGTCTTACACTGTTGCCGGTGTGAGTTAGAGTCAGGGTTTTCTTTGTTGTTTTTATCCATGAGGTGGTCGTGTAATGGGTTTAAATCGTGCTCCCCGACTGGTTCATTCACAGCTTAAGGGTTTGTTCAATATATTAGTTGTCACGGCTATCAATAGAGAGGAACTTGAAGTTCTCCTTGCTCATCCTTCTGACGAATATGATGAGGTTTTGCTAACTGGCTTAACTCATGGCTACCAGGTTGTCCACTGGGTTTGCTTCCTCCGATAGCTCAGGTAAGAAATATCAATGATTTTCGTAGATTTCAGTGTTGAATAAGTTTGTTTATATTTAAAATGAATGTTGACAATACTCGTCACTTTGTAATGTGCAGGTCATAACCGCTCCTGAAGGTGTACGAGACTTCATCACTAGCGCTGGCTCCTCTGGGTAAGCCTGGTTATTCCATGGTTGTCTCTCCCTTTGCTGGTTTTGTTTTGCTAGGGTTATGTCTGGAAGGGCCTCCTTTGTAACTGGGTTGTTGTCGTTTTTGTGAACATGAATACAGTCACATGTATTAATCTTTTTGCTTACAATAGATAGGGTTTGTATACCCCGGCATGTTTATGAGGAACAATCTAAGGCTCAGTCTGTTATGACGGCCTGGGGTTGTTAATTGTCATTATATTTTGAATATATAGGGTTTTACCAAACCCTGTAGAAGTTATATAAAAAAATACTGTAATGTTTGGCCTGTCAAGTGGCCGTGTATTATATGCGTTTTTTTTTGTTGTTAAATGAACACACTGTTTAGTTATGGGTTTGTTCTAAGTTTACTCGGATACCTCCAGAGAATGATAACTCGGCTGTAGGTGATAACAATGTATTTGTTCTCTGCATTTTTTTTTTTTTTGGTTTTGAGTGTTAATGATAGTGTTGGGGTTCACTACCCTTTCTTTGATAGACAAATAAAAAGGTTGTTAACCCTGGCGAGTTGGGGTTCTCTCCCAAGTTAATATATATAAGAAAATATGAGAAGTGTTTAAGTTCTGTTGTGGCTGGGAACGAGTTGTAAAAATTTGGTTTTGTTTTTACATACGGTTACAATATCTCCTGGTTAATAATTAATAGTAGGGTTTGTAAATCCAACAATGGCTGAGTTCGATGATAACTTCTCTGCGTGTGTTATGATGTTTGACTATTGTTATGGAAACACCTCAACAGTGCTGTGTATTACATATAAAATGAGCTCGATAATGAGCAATAACCTATGCTTGTGATAATGGAAAGATTTGGATAAAGGCACAATGAATTTTTTCTATGTTGTAAGACTCGGCTTCGAGCTAGTCATTATGTTTGTCTTTTAAATAGCTCTGTCAACTCTGTTGTAATCATCCTGGCTAAAAATACTATAGAATAGGTTTTGAAATAAACAACTCTCGCCATGATTCTTTATTTACAGTTTACTTGTTTGTATTGACTAAGATTTTGTCAAATAGGATCGTATGGAAAAGTTTATAAATAAAATCTTAATGCAATTCGCAACCTATGGATAATCGATAGCAGTCAGTTATGTTATGAATGTAGATAAATTTACTGATATAAATTTTGTTCATCTATATCTGGATACAGAGAATAACCTGTATTCTGGTTTAAATACAATATGAGGCAGATATAAACTGGTATATTAGCTCAGATAAGATTTATACCTGTTAATTTCTCTATGGGAATATTTCACTGAAATTCTAAAAATTATCTATGTGTCTGTTCTTATAATTGCTTGTAGTAAGTATATTTACAGGAATAACTATTGTATAAATATTCTATATTTATTATTTAACTATTAAAAATAAATCTATATAAAGTCACCCTAATATTTTATTACTGTAATAATCACAAACATATCCTGCATAAAATAATTACTCGTTCTGTGTGATAAATAGGGAAATTCTAAGACATATAAATTCTGCAAATTCTATCAAAGGACAATACAGAGAGGATAACTTTACTGAAATAATTAATGTTCAAACACAGATGAGATAGTCCATTCTACATTTAAAATTAAGCAATAAACAACAGGAAAAGTGACAGAACCTGTATCAATGGCAGACAATAACAGCAGTGGGAGGCTGTTCCTCCCTACCAATTCCTGGAGAGTGCCCAGACAGCACTTCTCAGGACCCCCGAGCTTGCTCTGGTCTAACTGGCTGGAACTAGGTACAGCCAACAATTCCCTCAGCCAAAGCAGCTACACTGGAACCAAGTTACTGCAACTTCCTGTCTCAAAACACTTCCTTACTGTTTTTCCCCACTTCCTCAATGGGACTCCTGAATAGCATTCTCCTGAATGTATTCTCCCTCTAGAACAATGCTGAACCCCCAGCTCAGTTCATTGAGTACTATTTAAAAGATTGCCTAGGTCTTAGTTGGGTTAACTGTCATTAATGAGCCACCTACTCAGATTCCACTTTCTTGGGGAATCATGACCCCAAAATATAGGGAAGTTGCCACCTGCAACTCAGGAAGTGTTTGAGGATGCTGCCACTTGTCTTTTGTCTATCCACCTAGTTCCATCCACCAGTTAGACCAGTAACCTCTTTTAACAGCTCTCCCATGCTGTTGTCTCCATAATTTATTTATTAAAAATAAAATATTCAGAATTTACATTCCATTTCTGGTGACTCTGCTGAGTCATCAATTCCTACTTAGCATTAAATTTAACATAATGTCTCAGGAATATTAATAAAATAATTACATTATTTTTGAAAAATTGGGGTATGTGACAGTCAACCCTTCTATTTACTTTGTTAGTATATTGTTGTTGGATGCATATGCTTTGTAAGTCATCCCATAGTATTTGTTGATCCATAGTTTGTATTATTGTTGTTGGACGCATATGCTTTGTAAGTCGTCCCGTAGTAATTGTTGATCCATAGTTTGTATTGGCCCATGGTTTGTATTAACACATGGTATTGAACCATGGTATTAGCGCCTAGACTTAGTATATAAGTTTGTGTTGAGACCAATGAAGGTAACGTGAAGTTATTTGTATTTAGTTTGCTCAAAGGAGGTTGCCTCCTCGAAGTGGCCTGCGATCAATAAAAGTGATTTTGAGTTCTGTTATTTTTGCTATCTCATGTATTTTCATTAATTAATTGTTGTAGGTTCTTCACATCTGGTATCAGAGCACTTTCTTGGGATCATTGGGTGGAATTTATACCAAAACAAAAATCGCATCTATTGCAAGTTTGGATTTGGGAATAATCCCTATCCACTTAACTGTGGGAAGTACTTGGGAATAACCACTAAAACTCATTGTGAGGAGTACCACAGGAACCCCAAAGTAGCTGGCCCATTGAGAGGACATGCCAGTGAAAAGGGAAACGACCCCTACCTGATTGACTAGTTCCCACCTATGAGGTAAACCAAGAGTTGTTGTTTGTGGCAAAGTGGTTATCAGTTTTACCTAAGCCGTGGAGTGAGGGGTACTTCCCCAATACGCAAGTCGTCAGACAGCATTGGTTTTCGAGTGAAACCCCTGAACTGTTAGGAAGCTGAACATACCTGGGGTCCATATCTATTTTCAGCTGAACTGTTTCCGATCACTTCCGTGCCGTTTCAGATCCATTCCGAGCCGTTTCAGATCCATTCTGAAAGCCGTTCCAGATCTATTCTGAAAGTCGTTTCATATCTAGCCGTTTTTCGATCCATTTGGCGCCGTTTCAGATCAATCTGTTGCCGATCACTTCCGCGTCATTGCAGCTCCATCTATTTCCGATCCCTTCGCCATATATCCCTTGTTTTCACTCCATTTCCCTTGAAACTTCCCTGACATCCCTATAATCCCATTCTGCATCTTTCATTTCTGAGGACCCTATCCCAAATTCCATTTCCCAAAGCCAGAAATCCCACATTTGTCTATTTTTAGGGTTTGCCATAACTTTTTTAATTTTCACCTAATCGCCTTCAAATGTTGCCACCATGTTCATTCCCTAATTTTGCTTCTTTGTCCCTCTCTCACAAATTTTCCCATACTTTCACCCCACTTCTGAAATCCTCATTTTCTGCTTCCCAGTCCATTTGCAAGTGTCCAAAACCTCGTCAAACCCCAATTACCCATCGGATTTTTTCCCAAATACAAATTTCCCTTTACTAAATAAGGTTTTGTTTGTGTTTTTCTACCCATTCCCAAAACAAAACAAAACAAAAAAACTCCTGGTTATGGTTGTCACCCGCGTAGGAGCAAAAGCCATGGAGAAAGCACTTGCAGCCATCCAAACCAAACTCCAGTATCTGGATGAAAAATTCCTCGACCTCCATCTTGAGCATTCAGCTATGAACAACAAGCGACAATCCGAGTCTTCATCAGATAATGGGTTCTCTTCTTCTAGCAATTTTCGTGGTCTGAAGCTTGATTTTCCTCGCTTCAATGGTATTGATCTGACTGGATGGATCTATCGTGCAGAACAATATTTCAGTCTGCATAATACTTTTGATGTCACCAAAGTTCCACTTGCATCATTTCATTTGGAATAGGAAGCTCTTCAATGGTACCGTTGGTACATCAAAGCTCATGAAGAGCCAAGATGGCCATATTTTTGCCGGCTCCTTTTGCAACGACTTGGTCCTAGTGATTTTGATGACTTCACAGGAGCCCTCACTAAACTTCACCAAATTGGCACTGTGAGAGAGTATCAGACAGAATTTGAGAAACTAGCCAATCACACAGAAGGATTGTCTGATGAATTCTATAGGAGTTGTTTTATTAGTGGTCTTAAGGATGAAATCCGCTCAGAGGTTAAAATGTTATGTCCCAACACAATGATGGAAGCCCTGGGGTTGGCTAAGTTGGCAGAAGACAATATTGCAGTCCAACAACGATCCAAACCCACTTCTGTCCCCTTCTGAAATATGGGTTCTCAACGACCTCCCATCCCGCCAGCTCCTCGACCAACTCCTATCAAGCATTTGTCTAAAACAAATATGCATACACGCAGAGAAAAAGGGATTTGTTATAATTGTGATGAGAAATTCACTTGGGGACATAGATGTGTTCAGCAAAATCTCTATCTCTTGGATATGGATTCTCCACCTGCCTCTAAAATTGGTGAAGAAGCTCCAGATACAATGGATGATCAAATCGACATTCAGGAGCTGCCTATTGACCCCCCATCTCAGGACAACCAACCAGAGATATCTCTCCATGCTTTATTCGAGGTCACCACCCCCCAAACAATGCAGGTCAGGGGTTACTTCAAGAATATTCCTCTTACAATACTCATTGATTCTGGTAGCACTCATAACTTCATTGACCCCCAGATCGCCAAACAGGATGATTGTTTTGTCCATCCTTGCTCCAACTTTGAAGTCATGGTTTCTAATGGGGGCACCTTACCTTGCAAGGGAAAGTGTCACAATGTGCGTATCTCTTTGGAAGATTATAACCTGCGCTCTGACATGTTTTCCTTGTCCTTAGGCGGATGTGATGTGGTTTTGGGCGTTCAATGGTTACGCACACTTGGCCCCATCTTATGGGATTTTGTTGAACTTTGGATGCAGTTTTCAGTCAGTGGGACACAACACAAATTTACGGGCTTACAACCAGGGTATATCCACATCATCAGTTCACATCGCCTGAAAAATATCCTTAAGAATAATTCACATGGTTTCATCGCTTAGCTCCATTCCATTTAGATGCACCCATCAATGGTCTCCACTGATTCCCTGGATAGATATGCAGGTGTCTTTGCTGCACCAGTGGGCTTGCCATCTTCAAGATACCTTTCCGGTAAGCATTTAGCCGCATCTACATCTCAGCAGGAAATGATGGCTATTTTGCATGCAGTACCGAAGTGGAAGCCATCCCTATTAGGGAATTATTTCTGCATCAAGACTGATCTCCAGAGTCTGGAAAATTTTCTGGAACAACGGGTCTCCTCCCCAGCACACCTAAAATGGGTTCTCCAACTCATGGGTTATGAATATGCGATCACTTACAAGAAGGGTAAGGACAATATGGTGGAAGATGCTCCTTCTCACACATTTGATGACCCAATTTCTCTTACATCTATTTCTCTGCTTGTTCCAAATTGGTTGCAATTTGTTCAGCAGGTCTATCTCTTCTATGAACTCCATGCTTCTTCATCGGCAGGGCACTCTGGGTTCCTCAAAATGTATGACCGGGAATAATGTAACTTATTTTGGAAGGGACTGAAAATGACAATTCAACAGATGGTGGTTGACTGTGATACTTTCCAAGTCAGTAAGGGTGAAACGACACTCCTTTTGGGATTGATCGAACCCTTGCCCATCCCTACACATATTTGGACAACTATTTCTATGGATTTCCTAGAAGCATTCCAGTGGTACAAAAGGACACCATATGAAGCAGTCTATGGAAAGGAACTGCCAGTTCTTCTTCCATACACCCTCAGCAGCTCCCCAGTTTAGGCAATTGACTCGGTTCTCTGAAACCGCGATCAGATTCTTCTCATTTTGCAGGACAATCTTCACATGGAAAGAATTCAACTGAAATAACAAGCCGATCAACACCGTTCAAAGCACACTTTTCATGCAGCTGATATGGTTCTTCTTCATCTACATCCTTCCAATCAATCCTCTTGAAACTCAAAAGGCGTTAGTGGCATGGAATGCAACCCGAGGATGCTATAGGGGAACCACTCCTTCAGATTTTGCATCAATTTCCACATCTAAAGCTTTGAGGACAAAGCTTTTTCTAAGGGAAAGGGGATGTTAGGAACCCATGTCAACCCTTCTATTTACTTTGTTAGTATATTGTTGTTGGATGCATATGCTTTGTAAGTCGTCCCATAGTATTTTTGATCCATAGTTTGTATTATTGTTGTTGGACGCATATGCTTTGTAAGTTGTCCCGTATTAATTGTTGATCCATAGTTTGTATTGGCCCATGGTTTATATTGATACATGGTATTGGCGCCTAGACTTAGTATATAAGTTTGTGTTGAGACCAATGAAGGTACTGTGAAGTTATTTGTATTGAGCTTGCTCAAAGGAGGTTTCCCCCTCTAAGTGGCCTATGATCAATAAAAACGATTCTGAGTTCTGTTATTTTTGCTATCTCGTGTATTTTCATTAATTAATTGTTGCAGGTTCTTCACAGGTATCTTGGCACTTGGCACATGGTTTTTTGACAATAGTTTTTGTTAGTATATGGTATTGGATGGTGGTATGGGGTGTTAGTAGGAGCACACTTCCTATCAAAGGAGAAGCTCCTACTCACTTCATTTTCATGTTTTGGATGAGGTAAAATCACCCCTAAAGATTAAGAATTTGATTCATTTGGTGTTTGTGTGAGTTTTTGTAGCAAAATCATGAGGAATTCAACAAATTTTTGTGTATTGGATGGAGTTATGTGATTATGAAAGCTTATTGGTGTTGAAAGTAAGTATTTTTTATTATCTTTATGAAAGGTTGAAAGCATTGCTTGGTGCATGTAGTTTTTTTGTGGTAATATGTTTTTATTGTCTATGTTGAAGATTAAGAAGACTAAAATACATTTATCATACAATTAATGAGGAAAAACTAAAATACATACAATTCAAACAAAGTGAATCAAAACTAAAATATAATTCATAAGGAAAAATTGTCACCATACCTCAAGGATTGCTCTTTTATTGAAATGTAAAATGGTCTTTTGATGTATCCATAATATGTAAGAAGAGTTCAAGTGTGTCCAAGCAACATGAGAATTCAATCCAAAGAGCCAAATAGAGTCCAATTGTTGTGTATTCAATCCAAATATCTAAATAGATTCCAACTGGTGTGTATTCAATCCAAAGAGCCAAATAGATTCCAACTTATGTTTATTCAATCCAAATTGTCAAATAAACTCCAAAAGGTGTGTGAATTCAATCCAAAATGAAAGTGATTGTTGAGCTATGTGTGAGAAGAGCGAAAAATTTGCGATATGAGCGGAAAAAAATGCGAGAGAAGAGCGTGGGTCATTTGCAAAATTTCATGTTCAGAAAAGACACACACGCGGAAGGAGCGCACATGCTTCTAGTGCATGCATGCCTTTGCATAACATTGCTTTGTTCGGTGGGCAACATTTAGTGCATTTATTTCCCAATAAAACTCTATTTGCCCATTTATTACTAGATCCCCTCCCCCCTAAAGGCCTTTGGGCCTTCTTCTAAACCATAATCCCCAAATGCATAAGTGCTTAGGTGTTTAGGGGTTTTGGGATTTAGAGCTTGTGGGTTAGGGGGTTAAGGTGTTTTGGGTTAACTAGGATTTAAGGTTTAAGGTGTTTGGGGTTAACACTACTAAATTCTTATAAAGTCCATACAAATAAAGGTTATAACAATTATTTCAAGATAGATAGTAAGGTTCATAAAGGCTTGTGGGGGATAGGGATTATAAGTTCTATGGTTAGGAGGGATTTTATTGGTCAAGAATTTAGTGTTAGATGTTATTTGTGTTAGAGTTAAGGGTTTATGGATGATAGGGTTACATGGTGTATATGGGTTAGGGATTATTTAGGTTACCATTTTGGGGTTGTGTTAGTTGATGTTAATCTGTTATGAATTATAGGGCTTATTAGTTAGAAATATATAGGGGCTCTAAGGGTTAGAGTGTATATGGGTTAGAGGTGGTAGGGTTTAGGGCTATAAGGATTGTAGGTTAAGAGTTGTTAAGGTTATGGGGTTAAAGGTTATATATTTTAGTGTTCAAAATTGATAGTCTTTAAGGGTTATAGGGGTAATGAGTTCTCCCTCTAAACCCCTAACCCCCACTATCTCTCTCTCTCTCCCTTTAAACTCCTAACCTCCAATTTTTATCCATCTCTCTATAAACACCTAACCCTAATTTCTCTCTCTTTTCAAACCTCCAATCTATTTCTTTCCCTCTAAACCCATAATCCCCAATCTCTCTCTCTCTATCTAAACTCCTGAGCCCCAATATTTTTTTCTCTCTGAACCCATTACCACCAATATCTCTCTCTCTAAACCCATATGCTCTAATATCTATCTCTCTCTCTCATCCCCTAACCTCCAATATCTCTCTCTCTCTAAACCTTTAACACATAATATATCTCTTTCTATATGTCCCTCTAAACCCCTAAATTCCAATCCACCACTCTCTCTTTCTCTCTACCCCTAACCACCAATCTCTCTCTCTCTCTAAACCTATATCTCCAAACATATATCTATCTCTCCCTCTCTTCTGACACGAAAGCACCAATATCTCATTTTCTTGAGCTCTAAACCCATAACCCCCTCTCTCTCTACCCCATTATCCCTCAATATGTATCTCTTCCTCTGTAAGCTCGTAACCACCATTTTCTCTCCCTTTATCTCTCTCTCTAAACCATTAAACCACAATATCTCTCTCTCTCTCTTTCTATACCCCTCGCCACCAATCTCTCTCTCTCTCCCTAAACCTTAAACCCCAATCTCTCTCTCTCTCTCTTTAATCCCCTAGCCCCCAAAATCTCTCTCTCTCTCTCTCTCTTTAATCCCCTAGCCCCCAATCTCTCTCTCTCTCTAAACACCTATCCCCCAATCTCTCTCTCTATAAACTCGTAACGCCCAATTTATCTCTCTCTCTCTCTCTCTCTCTCTCTCTCTCCCTCCCCCTCCATAATCCCCTAACCACCAATCTCTCTCTCTCTCTAAACCACTAACTTTTAATCTCTCTCACTCGCTCTCTCTCTCTTTATACACCTAACCCCCAATCTCTCTCTCTCTCTCTCTCTCTCTCTCTCTCTCTCTACACCTAACCCCCAATATCTCTCTCTCTCTCTCTAAACTTCTACCCCCTAATATCTCTCTCTCTATACACCTAACCCCCAATCTCTCTCTCTCTAAACCTCTACCCCAAAATATCTCTCTCTCTCTCTCTAAACACCTAGCCACCAATTTATATCTCCATCTCTAAGCCACTAAGCTCCAATATCCCTCTCTATCATTAAACCCTAGATCACCAATCTCTCTCTTTCTCTCCCTCTACCTCCATTCTCTCTCTATGTCTAAATCTATAACCCTGAACTTCTCTAATTCTCTTTCTCTCTCTCTAAACCTCTAACGTCCAATCGCTCTCTCTCTCTTTAAATTCCTAACTCACACTTTCTCTCTCTCTATATGCTTAACCAACAATTTCTTCATGTTTCTCCCTAAAACTGTAACCACCAATTTCCTTCCCTCTCTCTCTAAGCACCTAAACTCCATTCTCTCTCTCTCTCTCTACACCCCTAATCCCAAATCTCTATCTCACTAAACCCATAACCTCCAATCTCTCCGCCTCTCTCTTTCTCTCTCTCTCTCTCTCTCTCTCTAAACTGCTAACCACTAGTCTCTCTCTCTCTCTAAACTGCTAACCACTAGTCTCTCTCTCTCTCTCAACTGCTAACCACTAGTCTCTCTCTCTCTCTCAACCGCGAAGCTCCAATCTCTCTCTCTATAAGCCCCTAACCATTAGCCTATTTATTTCACTCACTCTCTCTCTCTCTCTCTCTCTCTCTCTCTCTTTAAACTCCTAACCCCCAATCTCCCTCTCTCTCTCTCTCTCTTTCTCTCTCTCTCTCTCTTTAAACTCCTAACCCCCAATCTCCCTCTCTCTCTCTCTCTATAAACCCATAACTCTCAATCTCTCTCTTTTTATCTCTTTGCAATCCCTTTAACTTCCAATATCTCTCTTTATGCTCCTAACCCTAATCTCTCTCTCTCTTTATCTCTTTCTCTAAAACCCTAACCCCCAATCTCTATCACTTTCTCTCTCTCTAGACACATATCAACCAATCTCTCTCTGTCTTTAAAACCCTAAACACTAGCCTCTCTCTCTCTAAAACCCTAACCACCAATCTCTCTCTCTCTTTAAACCCATGACCCCAAATCTTTCTCTCTCTCTCTAAACTCTTAATCCCCAATCTCTCTCTCTAAACCCTTAACCCCCACTATCTCTCTCATTCTACCTAAACCCCTAACCATTAATTTCTCTCCCTCTCCCTCTCTCTCTCTAAACCCCTGACCCCAATCACTCTCTCTCTAAACCACTAACCACCAGTCTCTTTATTTCTCTCTCTATAAACCCCTAAGATCCAATCTATTTCTCTCTCTCTCAATATCCCTCTCTGAACCCCAAATATTCAATCTCTCTCTCTCTCTCTAAACCCCTAACCCCCAATCTCTCTCTCTCTCTCAAAAACCTTAACCACCAACCTCTCTCTCACTCTCAACCCCTAACCCCCAATCCCTCTCTCTCTCTAACTATCTCTCTAAACCCCTTACCACCAATCTCTCTCTCTCTCTCTCTAAACCCCTAAGATGCAATCTCTCTCTATCTATCTCTATATCCCTAGAAATCAATCTCCCTCCATCTCTCTCCCTCTAATCCCTTAAAACCCAATATCTCTCTCTCTCTCTCTAAACCCCTAACCCCCAATATCTCTCTCTCTAAACCCCTATCCCTCAATCGCTCTCTCTCTCTCTCTAAACCCTTAAGCCCCAACATCTCTCTCTCTCTAAACCACTAGCCACCAATCTTTCACTCTCTCTCTCTAAACTCCTAACCTCCAATCTCTTCAATTTCTCTCTCTCTATCTCTAAATCCCTACCCTCCACTCTCTCTATGTCTCTTACTCTCCCTCTCTAAACCATTAACCCCTAACTTCCAATATCTCTCTCTCTCTCTCTATACCTCTAACCCCTAATCTCTCTCTCTCTCTCTCTCAAAAACCCTAAACCCCAATATGTATGTCTCTCCCTAGACACCTAATCACCAATCTTTCACTTTCTCTCTCTCCCTCTAAAATTATAATATCTAGTCTCTCTCTCCCTAAATTCCTTACTACCAATCTCTCTTTCTCTCTCTAATCCATTAAGAAACAATCTCTTCTCTCTTTAAACCCCTTACCACCAATATCTCTCTTTCTCTAAACCCATGACCTCTAGTCTCCCTCTCTCTCTCTCTAAACCCAAATCCCTGAATCTCTCTTTCTATCTCTTTCTCTAAACTCTTAACATTTATTCTCTCTCTCTCTCTAAACCCCTAATCCACTTTCTCTCTCTCTAAACCCTTAACCCCAATATCTCTCTCTTTCTACCTAAAACCATAACAAACATTCTTTCTCCCTCTACCTCTCTCTCTATACCCCTAACACCCAATCTCTCTCTCTCTATAAATGTAATACCCAAATTTTGACCCTTATGAAATATTGGCTTTTACTGTAAATATTGTATACATGTAGGGTATGTTTCCCTAGTGTGGAGCTCAAGGCCAAGGCCCCACTAGTGTATGTTCGGATTTTATTTAGAATGGACAAGCATTTGATATTTTGTTACCCATGTGCTATTAAACCATGGAATATTGTAAATAATGTAAATATTTGATATTACAATAAAATACCAAAACTGGATATGGAAGCAATGAATGAGAAGGGGCCATGTGTATTCCACTAGGGAGTGGTGAAGGGGTTGTGGGGATTAACCATATGCTACCAAATGCCATTGTGAGAACCCATTTGACTTTCCTTGCTGACATTTAATTCTGTTGTAAGGAAGTTGTTGAAGAATTCAGTCCATGGCTTCAATGGAGCATGGGCAACCCATAAATTCGTATGGAAAATATGGGCTCTGTTTTTCTTGTACCACAAGTCACTCTACCTCATGGGAATGGGTCCTTCCTCATTCCCATTCCATTGTTGAACATCCCAACATCATTTTTCATCATTACGAATTCTCAGCAGCGAGAAAAACCAAAAATCGCAACTTTGCAAGAACCCAAGTTTTGAAGAGCCATAAACGCCCAGAATTTGGTATTGACAGTAAAATCCAATGAGGGATCCATAGATATGAACCTTGGGGCGAATTTGAGAGTATTAGATACCCCGAAATCCATAGAAAAAACCCAGTTTTTATAGCCCAGAAGTCTAGTGACAGGATTGAGTTATTTGATCACCGAATTGAGAAATTTCAAGTGTGAATTCTAGAACAGAGGTTATGAATGCTTGATAAACCCAGTGAAGGCTTGAATCTCAAGGATTTATCAACTTGGACCTTTCTATTCCCATTCTGAAGATCACTGGAGGGAAGGGACGCCTGAGGGACTGCAACAGAGAATGGGACCTTCCTTGCGTTGGGTGTGGTAGGTATTGTGGGTGCCTTGACTGTTTGAATTATCTTGAGATGCCTGTAGCTCTGTGGTTGAACTCACTGACTTAGCATTTACTTCCTTTGTCTTTTGTATGCTTGATAAATCCAACTGTGTGTTGGCTTAGCATAGTTGTTGAGTGAAACCATGGCTGTGAGTGAGCGCATCTAGTTCCTCCTTAGTGGATACACAACCCAACTCGGGGGTGAATTCTCAGCTGAAAAGATACAGGCCGGACAGAGATCTATGGTTGGGTGGAACATTGCTCTCACATAGCCAGTTGTTTGGACAACTTCATCTCAAAGATAAGTGTTCTCTGTGTTTAGATTATATGCATTATGTGCTGTGCAATGTTTTAATTAATGACTATTATTTATATGTTGAATGCATGATGAAACTGTGTGTATATATAGTGTTTAATTCCGTTGTGTTGTTGAGTATGAATTGCACACATAAGTTTTTATTTGTTATGAATTTCTTAGTAATGTTTGCGGCTGAGATTGCCAATAACCTCAGTATGTTTGGTCATGTTTCCTCCTTTGCACTGATTGATGGAAGGGGACATGACAGAGTGGTATCAGAGCCCATGTTGCAGCATTGGGGCTGCTTGGGCCAAAATCTGAGTTTGCAGACAAGTAACAGAATGTTTTAACGTGGTATTGGTGAAGTTGGGGCGTCATTTTGGACAGAGGACCACACGGGTACATAGAGCTCTGCAATAGCTTTCCAACAATACCAGACTCGTCTCATTTAGCTAAGGGTTAAGGAGATATGAACCCCGCAAGTTGTAGGAACGGAGGTGTTTCTACAGTTGCGGATTTCGAGTTGCAGGAATGCAAATTTTGAAAATTGCGTTTTGGATTTCCGCAATTTCGGGATTTCGGATTTTGGGAACGCAAATTTTTGAAAATTGCATTTTGGATTTCCGCAATTTCAGGATTTCAAATTTCGGGTTGCAGGAACGCAAATTTTTGAAAATTGCGTTTTGGATTTCTGCAATTCCGAACCCGTAATTTCGGGATTTCGAATTTCAAGTTGTGAGAATGCAAATTTTTTAAAATTGCGTTTTGGATTTCTACAATTCCAAACCCGCAATTTCAGGATTTCGGGAACGCAAATTTTTTAAAATTGCGTTTTGGATTTCCACAATTTCGCACCCGCAATTTCGGATTTTGGCTTTCGGGTTTCAGGTTCAGGTAAAAAAGAAAACGAGTATAGAGCCTGAAAATTGATTTTTGGATTACAGGAGCATGCGAGATCAGAATTGGATAAGGTCTGTGGCATGCTGAAGACATTAACGAAGGCCATGAAAGGTTCAGTGAGGATCTCGAGCCCATTATGCTCCAATTTGGCATAATGGGCTCAGAATTACAGTATAGATCCCGAAAATTGATTTTTGGATTACAAGAGCAGGCGGGGTCAGAATTTGATGATGTCAATGGCGTTCTGAGGCCATTAATGAAGGCCATGGAAGGTCCAGTGAGGATCCCGAGCCCATTATGCTCCAATTTGGCATAAATTTGGGATAAATGGCTTTTGTAAATCGGTGTCCCAACGCTTGACAGAAGGTCGGATTGAGCCGAAACTAATATGGAGCGGTCATGGAGTAGGCATAGTGTTAATTTTGGAATTTGGGAGCCAAAATACAAAGGATGTGGAGTCGGGGTGAGTGTGAAGGTCAAAAAGCACTATTTCAAGCCACTTTTTGGAGATTTTGAAAAATTTGCAGTGGATGAAAGTGACCCTGTAATTAGGATTCAAGAAATTTATTAAACTCAACATTTCATATTCTCATTAAACTGGACATATTCCGTTAGACAAAGATTTTCCAGAAATGCATCGTTTGGAAAATAGCCATTTTTGGCCCAAAATTTGAAAATTTGGAAAAATCTGAAAAGTGGAAAGTAGTCAAACCCAAAATATTATAGGGGATGAATGGAGCATCAGAACAGAGATCTGCAAGTTGCTGAGTGTTCCTTGTTATATGGACTAACTTCGCCCAGTAGAAAAATTTTCATGATTCTTCATAGATTTTCTTCCACGGGTGGCTGAAGTTGGCAGTTCAAAATATTTTGCAACTGTGTAAAAAGTGCAGAATTTTGGTAAAAGTTGTCATTTTTTAAGTAATGCAATTTCCACACCCGATGTCGAAATGGAGCACGTGGATAGGCATTGGAAATCTTATCCAGCAGGGAACAATGGTTCATGACCAGAATTTGAATGAGGTTATCATACCCCATAGATAATTAGAGCAGAAAAGTGCCAGTGACTGCTTTGACATATTGTTGACAATATGGGCAATTTCCAGAAATGCATGAATGGGCAAAAGAAATGAAGACATATTAACTCTGTAAATTGTTACATGAGTTTGATTATGTTAAATATTGATTGTTTATGTTTCTATAAGCATTCCTAAGATGTATAACAAATAGTTTCATAATGCACAGTGCTTGCAGCTCATAAGATTTAATAGTGTAGCAGAGGCAACTTATAGGAAAAATGGTGACCATAAATAATGCTCATGATCCTTATGAGCATGAAGAAGATGTGCCAGGAGAAAATGTGCAAGAAGGGAATGTTAAGACTGAATCCAATGGGAGAAGGCAGCAAGTAACTCCTCAGAATTTGGTTGAAACCATGGTGAGCTTCAATGAAAGGTTGATGAAGGCTCAAGAAGAACAAAACCAACTCAATGTTGCTATTTTGCAAAGCCTCACTGATATGTAGCAGAAGATAAACCTTGGGTCCAACCGAAGAAATGTAGGTGAAGAAAGAAGAGATGCAGAAAGTCGCTCTAGAGGTCGTTCAAAGAAGAGGACTCCAAGCCCAAGGAAGATGTCTGTGAGCAAGAAGCATAGAACACATTCCTCTAGATCTTCTTCTAGCAAATCATGTGACTTCAGAGGTTCTCAAAGAAGTCCAAGGAATATGCCCAAGAGTTTTAATGGAAGAAAGAAGTTCAAAGGAATTCCACGGGGGGAAATCAGGAAGGAAAGGCCTCCCACATTTGATGGAGAAGACAAGACTGGCCAAGACGTAGAGGCATGGCTTCTTGGAATGAAGAAATATTTTAGAATTCAGGATTACTCAGGGAATGAAAAAGACAGAATTTCCATTTACAATCTAAATGGCAGAGCTTCAATTTGGCGGGATAACCTCTTGCAAGTAAAAGGGATCAGTGAAAGGAAGATCAGCTGGGAGAGATTTAAGAAGTACTTCAAGGAAAAATACTTTTCTTCTAGGTATTATGAAAGTAAGAGAAAATAGTTCAATGAACTCGGATTGGGACAAAAATCTATGGAAGAACATGTCCATAAATTTTTGGAATTACTGAGGTATGTGGATTACATTAAGTATGATAGAGTAAAAATCCAATGCTTCCTTGGGAGTCTACCACAAAGTTTCAGAGATAGAATTGAGTTTGTTAATCCACCAAGTCTTGATGAAGCCATTAGAATGGTAATGCATTGATATAAGCAGAATAAAGGAAAATTAGAGGTTAAACCAGCATGGAAAGGAAAGCTAAGAGGGAGGTTTGATCAAAAGAAAAGTGGCTTCAAACCACCATTCAAAAGTCATCCTAGAACCTTTCCACAGGGGCAGCAAGCAAGGAGTGGATTCAAACTAGCAGTACCAGTAGAAAATACATCAAAATGGCCACTTCAGTGTTGGGGATGTGGAGAAAACCACATGCTAAAGGATTGTCCACATCGGAAGGAGAATCCCCGAAGGTTACAAAACTTAAAGGGGGCAATTACAGTGGAGGACATGGCAAGGGTAACACCTCTAATTTATGCAGCATTGGATAATCATCAGGCAAATAATCAATCATTAGTGGTGGAAGTTGAAGGTAAGATTGCTAAGCAATCTATTTCTGTTTCGATTGATCGAGGATCTACTCATAGTTATGTTTCTCCAAAAGTGGTTGAAGGTTGTTCTCTTAGACAAGTGAAGCACAATAATTCTTGGCTGGTTCAATTAGCGACAGGGACCAAGAGAAAAGCTAGTGAAGTAGTGGTGGAGTGCCCCATAGAATTGAATGGACTCTACACACATGCATATTTAAATGTACTACCATTAAGATCTTATGATGCCTTAATTGGGATGGATTGGTTGGAAAGACATAGAGCTAAGTTGGACTGTTATGAGAAAGCACTTGAATGTATTGATGAAGAGGGAAGACCAAGATTGGTAAGAGGAATTCCCAAGCAAGTTTCAGTAAGACAAATTTCAGCCTTACAATTGAAAAAGTTTTATAAGAAAGGTTGCCAATTATATGCAGTTCATATGTCAGATTCATTAGAGGACAAAGGACCAAGGATAGAAGACTTCCCATTGTTGCAAGAGTTCCAAGATGTGTTTCCGAAGGAAGTGCCGGGATTACCACCAAAGAAAGACATTGATTTTACCATCGATCTTGTTCCAGGGGCAACGCCGAATTCCAAAGCTCCTTATAGAATGAGCACACTGGAATTGGTAGAGTTGAAGATGCAGCTACAGGAGTTAATGGACAAGAGGTATATCAGGCCCAATGTGTCTCATTGGGGAGCACCGGTGTTA
Source organism: Larix kaempferi (assembly GCA_027924585.1). Lineage (NCBI taxonomy): Eukaryota > Viridiplantae > Streptophyta > Pinopsida > Pinales > Pinaceae > Larix > Larix kaempferi. The sequence goes on from BSBM01000099.1 coordinate 14,961,201, forward strand.
TTTGTTAAGAAGAAGGATGGGACTTTAAGGCTGTGTATTGATTACATGCATCTAAATAAAGTAACAGTCAAGATTAAGTACCGATTGCTAAGAATTGATGACTTATTTGATCAAATGAAGGAAGCTAAGGTGTTTTCAAAGATTGACTTGAGGTATGGCTACCATCAAATGAGGATTAAAGAAGAAGACATTCACAAGACGGCTTTCAGAACTAGATATGGTCATTATGAGTTCACTGTGGTGCCATTTGGTCTTACCAATGCACCTGCTACATTCATGTGTCTCATGAATAGTGTCTTCAGCAAATATTTGGATACGTTTGTGATTGTGTTTTTGGATGACATTCTTGTCTATTCAAGGAAAGAAGAGGAACATGAGGAACATCTAAGGATGGTGTTGCAAGTCCTTAGAGAACATCAACTGTATGCTAAGTTAAGCAAGTGTGAATTTTACCGAAAGAAAGTGCAATGTTTGGGTCATATCATTTCTGAAGAAGGAATTGCAGTTGATCAAGAGAAAATTAATGTCATCATGGATTGGTCTACTCCCAAGAATGTTTCAGATGTTAGATCTTTTATGGGCCTTGCTACTTACTACAAAAGGTTTATTGAAGGCTTCTTTAAGATAGCTCATCCAATCACTTCATTGCAAAGAAAAATATCAATTTTGTATGGTCTGAAAAATGTGAGAAAAGTTTTCAACAGTTAAAGGAGTTACTTACTAGCACTCCTGTTTTGAAGATAACTGATCCAAAGAAGGATTTTGTAGTGTACACAGATGCTTGCATTGAAGGGCTAGGTGGAGTGCTCATGCAAGAAGGAGTTTTGATTTGCTATGAGTCAAATAAATTAAAAGAACATGAAAAGAATTATGCCACACATGATTTAGAATTAGCAGCCATAGTACATGCTTTGAAGATGTGGAGACATTATTTGTTGGGAAGAAGATTCGAGCTTAGAACAGACCACGTGAGCTTGAAGTATTTGTTTGACCATCCAAACTTGAATGCTAGTCAAGCTAGATGGATGGAGTTTCTTTGTGAATTTGATTTTGAAATTAAGCATGTAAAAGGGAAAGATAATAAGGTTGTAGATGCTCTTAGCAGAAAATTTCATGTTGCAACATTAAGTGTGTGTAAATCAGATTTGAAGACAAGAGTTCTTGAAGCCCAAAACGGTGATGAAACTTGCATTCAAATTAAAGAGAAGTTGCAGGAGGGTAATATAGATGAAAAGTGTGCAGGATATCAGCTTGGTGAAGATGATATCCTCATCTATAAAGATAGATTGTACATTCCAAATAGTGCAGATTTGAAGAAGCTAGTGATGGATAAAATACATCAAATGCCATATTCTAGACACCCAGGATATCAAATGGCTATAACACCAGCAAGAAAGCAATACTTTTGGCATGACATGAAGAAGGACATAGCTGAGTACATTGCTAGGTGTCAAAATTTCCAACAAGTCAAGGTAGAGCACCAACATCCAGTAGGATTGTTGCAGCCTTTATCCATTCCAGAATGGAAGTGGGAAGTGATCTCTATAGATTTTATAACAGGTATTTCCATGAAAGTGAAGAAGCATGATTCAATCATGGTTGTGGTGGACAAACTATCAAAGGTAGCTCACTTTATTCCAGTCAAGTCCACTCACAAGGCTAATGACATTGCAAATATATTCATGAGAGAGATATTTAGATTACATGGATTACCTAAGGCAATAGTTTCATCGTGATACTAAGTTCACTTCCAATGTTTGGAAATGATTATTTCAGGAATTGGGGACTAGATTGAATTTCAGTACAGCATATCATCCTTAAACAAATGGCCAAACTGAGAGGGTGAATTAGGTCTTTGAAGACATGCTGAGAATGTATGTGATAGATAAACCATCCAAGTGGGAAGATTATCTACACTTGGTAGAATTTGCATACAATAATGGACATCATGCATCCTTGGGGATGAGTCCATTTTAGGCATTGTATGGCAAGGAATGCAGGACTCCAGTGAATTGGGACAGCCCGGTGAACAGGGTAGTACTTGGACCTGAGATGATCAAGAAAATGGAACAAGAATTTGCTAAGATCAGGCAGAATTTAAAGGCAACTCAGGACTGACAAAAGAGTTATGCATATTTGAAAAAAGTGCATAAGGAATTTCAGATTGGGGATCATGTTTATTTGAGAGTGAAACCAAGGAAGAGTTCTCTCAAGTTAGGGATTTGTGCCAAGTTGTCACCAAGATATTGTGGACCATTTGAAGTCCTAGATAGGATAGGGCCAGTTGCATATAGAGTTGCATTGCTTGCTAATATAAGAGCTCATAATGTTTTCCATGTATCTTTGCTTAAGAAGTATGTACATGATCCTAATCATATGATTAATTGGAATGTGATACAGGTGGAACCCGAGGGAGAGTTCCAAGTAGAGCCTATGTGCATCCTCGACAAGAAGGTCACTTTGCTCTGTAACAGAGCCATCGGGGAGGTAAAGGTCCAATGGGAGCACCTTAGTCCCGATGAAGCTACATGAGAACTGGAGGATGCCATGAGAGAGGCATTCCCATTTTTGTTCAGTTTTGAGAACACCGAGGACGATGTTGTTCTAAGGGGGAGGGGAATGGAATACCCCAATTTTGACCCTTATGAAATATTGGCTTTTATTGTAAATATTGTAGACATGCGAGGTATGTTTCCCTGGAGTGGAGCTCAAGGCCAAGGCCCCACTAGTGTATGTTTGGATTTTATTTAGAATGGACAAGCATTTGATATTTTGTTACCCATGTGCTATTAAGCCATGGAATATTGTAAATGATGTAAATATTTGATATTGCAATAAAATACCAAAACTGGCTATGGAAGCAATGAATGAGAAGGGGCCATGTGTATTCCACTAGGGAGTGGTGAGGGGGTTGTGGGGATTAACCATATGCTACCAAATGTCATTGTGAGAACCCATTTGACTTTCCTTGCTGACATTTAATTCTGTTGTAAGGAAGTTGTTGAAGAATTCAGTCCATGGCTTCAATGGAGCATGGGAAACCCAAAAATTCGTATGGCAGGTATGGGCTCTGTTTTCTTGTACCATAAGTCACTCTACATCATGGGAATGAGTCCTTCCTCATTCTCATTCCATTGTTGAACATCCTAGTATCATTTTTCATCCATTGTAAATGCTCGGCAGCGAGTAAAACCAGAAATCACAACTTTGCAAGAACCCACGTTTTGAAGAGCCATAAACGCCCAGAATTTGGTATTGACAGTAAAATCCAAAGGGGGATCCATAGATATGAATCTTGGAGAAAATTTGAGAGTATTAGATACCCCGAAATCCATAGAAAAATCCAATTTTTATAGCCTAGAAGTCCAGTGACGGGATTGAGTTATTTGATCACTGAATTGAGAAATTTCAAGTGTGAATTCTAGAACAGAGGTTGGGAATGCTTGATAAACCCAGTGAAGGCTTGAATCTCCAGGATTTATCAGCTTGGACATTTCTATGCCCATCCTGAAGAGCATTGGAGGGAAGGGATGCCTGAGGGACTATGCAGCAGAGAAGGGGTCCTCCCTTGTGTTGGGTGTGGTAAGTACTGTGGGTGCCTTGACTGTTTGAATTATCTTGAGATGCTTGTAGCTCTATGGTTGAGCTCACTGACTTAGCATTGCCCTCCTTTGTATTTTGTATGCTTGATAAATCCAACTGTGTGTAGCTTAGCATAGTTGTTAAGTGAAACCATGGCTGTGAGTGAGCCCATCTAGTTCCTCCTTAGTGGATACACAACCCAGCTTGGAGGTGATCTCTCAGCTGAAAGGATACAGGCTGGACATAGATCTATGGTTGGGTGGAACGTTTCTCTCACATATCCAATTGTTTGAACAACTTCATCTCAAAGATAAGTGTTCTTTGTGTTTAAATTATATGCATTATGTGATGTGCAATGTTTTAATTAATGACTGTTGTTTATATGTTGAATGCATGATGAAACTGTGTGTATATATAATGTTTAATTCCATTGTGTTGTTGAGTATGAATTGCACACAGAAGTTTTTTATTTATTATGAATTTCTTAGTAATGTATGGGGTTGAGATTTCCAATAAACCCGGTATGTTTGGTCATGTTTCCTCCCTTGCACTGATTGATGGAAGGGGACGTGACAATAAACCACCAATATCTCTCTATAAACCCCTAACCCTGAATCTCTCTCTCTCTCTCTCTCTCTCTCTCTCTCTCTCTCTCTCCCTCTCTCTAAACTACTAAGCCCCAATGTCTCTCTCTCTAAACACCTAATCTCCAATCTCTCTCTCTAAACACCTAATCTCCAATATCTCTCTAAAACCCCAACCACTAATCCCTCTTTTTCTATTTCTTTCTCTAAACCCCTAACTTTCAATCTCTCTCACTCTCACTCTCTCTCTCTCTCTAAACCTCAAAATACCAATCTCTCACTTTCTCCCTCTCCAAAATATTGACCTCTAGCCTCTCTCTATCTCTCTCTCCCTCTCTCTCTCTCTCTAAACACCTAACCACCAATTTCTCTCTCCCTCCCTCTAAACCACAAAGCTCCAATCTCTCTCTCTTTTTCTAAGACCTTAACCACCAATCTCTCCCTTTCTCTCCCTCTTTTTCTCTAAACCCATAACCTCCATTCTCTCTCTCTCTAAAAATGTAACCCCCAATACCTCTAATTCTCTATCTCTCTCTCTAAACCTATAACCTCCAATCTCTCTTTCTATCTCTGAATTCCTAATCCCCGTTTTCTCTCTCTAAACACTTAACCCCCAATCTCTTAATGTTTCTCCCGAAACCCATAACCACCAATTTATTTCCCTCTCACTCTCTTTCTTTAATCCCCTAACCCCCAATACCTCTCTCTGTCTAAGCCCCCAACCTCCAATATCTCTCTCTCTAAACCCCTAACCCCCAATATCTATCTCACTAAACCCATAGCCTCCAATCTTTCTCTCTCTCTCTCTCTCTCTCTAAACCCCTAACCCCCAATATCTATCTCACTAAACCCATAGCCTCCAATCTTTCTCTCTCTCTCTCTCTCTCTCTCTCTCTCTAACTATCTCTCTAAATTGGCTATGGGCTATAGGTTTTAAGGGTTGGGTGTTTGATGATAGAGTTTAGGGTTGATGAGAATTAGAGGTTATAAGGGTTAGGGGTTAATTTTTATTTGACTAGACACTTTAGAGGTTAGGATTAGGTGGTTAGGATTATAAGGGTTAAGGGATATTTACGTGTTAGGGAATGGGGGATATATCATTATGTGTTAGGATTTAAGAGTTTAGGGGCTATACTAGTTTAGGATTATAGTGGGCCAAGAGTTATAATGGTTAGTTGTATTGGGACTAGGGATTGCAATGGCTAGGTACTAACGGTCAAGGGTTTGGGGATTGAGATATAGGGGTCATAGATTTATGGTATTAAGGATGAAGATTTATATGTACAAGAGCATAATGCGAGTTGGTGATTTTGTGTAATAATATATACATATTATAGGATTTGTGGGTTATAAGAGTTACTATATAGGGATTATAATGATTAGGGGTTATAGGGTATATTGGTGATAAGGGTTAGATGTCAATGGTTATAGGGGTTACATTCCTATTATCATTAGTATCACTACTCATAACAAAGGATATGCTTTAGAGGTCGTGTGTATTGGACTAATGTGTTGTTCTTGAACTTAGATGATTACATTTTTATTTTAGGGATTAAATTCAAGGTTCCATCCCTCAACCATGTATAGGGACCAAACACCCATACCTAGATTCTAAGACATTAGAATGGCCACACCCATATTCATACTTGGAATCAAGGCTAGCCTTAGGAAATCCTATGTCATGGCTTTAGGTGTTATTCATGGAAATAGATGACTAAATATCCTAACCCTTGTGGTTAAGGAGAGAAGAGAGTGGTGAGGGAGGGAGGAGGGATTAGGCAGAGTGGAAGAGAGGGGGGGATTGGGTAGATAGTAAGAGAGGGTGGTGGGGTTATAGAGAGGGAGGGATTTTTAGGGAGAGATAGAAAAAATGAACGTGTGCACGCAACAACGCGTGCACACATCTATGCGTGCGTGCTAGTAAGCGTGCATGTATTTGCGTGCATGCATGTTTAGATTCAATTTTTTTGGGGCACCCTTGCAGGTTTGGTACTAGCTTCGGATTTCCAAACCTTGAGGATTGGTCTGAGTTATGGTAGAACACACCAATTTCTGTAACTTCATGTTTTTCACGCTTAGTTCCGCATATGCTCCACTTGTGCACTACTAATGAAATTGCACCCACTTATCGAGCTCTGTGTGCAGATTCTAACTATATATTTTTTGAATAGATCTGTTATTATTTTCTATTCTTAGTTCATTTTTAACTGCACTCATGTCAAATTTGTAAAAAACATAGGCCGTTTATTTGGGCTATAAACTTTTATTGGCTTACATATTTTGAAAACGGAAAATAACCCGTACAAGAGTACAAAAATACCTACAAGCTAAAAAATAAATTGATTGATTATCTTAATACCATGATATGGTGGACCAACACTCGACCATGTCCTTTTAGGGCTTCACTAAATTTTGTAATTTAAAAAATATATAAAATTAACTTTTAAAATTTTGGAAAACTATCCTTGCACAAGATCCACTTGTTTCCTATGCCTCTACATATTTTTTCCTCATAATTTGACAATTTGCATAACAAACCGGTGGACCAACGCGAACATATGCATTATGTTTTAGAGAAAAAATAGCATACAAATCTTAAAATAATGACATTTGGGGTGGTTATACTACTTTTCCATAAATAAAAGTCATATATTCCGTAAGGTGATCCGATTTTCTACGTTTCATCTTTTTACACCTAATTCTAAAAGGTTTTGTAGGTACCTCTAATAATTCATTTTAATGATCATATTTATGTTTTTCCAGCATGCCATTGCAACTAACATGTCATAAGTGGGTATCATTACCTTGCACCATCCCAGACATCAACGCTAAACAATCCTACATAGAAATATATTATTTTGTCCCTATTAATTCTAAATTTTATAAGAAAAACACTATAGATAAATATTGCCCTTACAATGGCTTAGAAAGTGATTTTTCTAGTCTAAGGAATGAAGGCAATATCCTCTTAATGGGTGACTTTAACGCTCGAACTTCGAGTAATCAAGCTATTATTCTAAGCAATTATTTCAGCCCTAATCCTCTTTGGTTAGATGAAGACTCTGCTCTAGACAATAGATACAAAATGAGTTCTGCAGAGCTATGTGAAAATCTATTTGGCTCTGAGCTAGTCAAGCTCTGTAGCACTCAATATCTTATAATTTGTAACAATATAGTGAAGTGGCTAAATTATATCTAGATGAATTGTATTCATGGTCTTGGTAGTAGTGTGGTATACCTCTATACAACAGAATGATAAATCTAGACATATTAAACGACCACGAGCCTAACTCAGATCATAGATCTCTAATTGTAACCCTCAATTTTGTCATGCATAACGATCCCACAGAAGAAAACTATCATTGTAAAAAACATCCAATCTTCAATGGAAATAAGGATGACCTTTTCATAAATGATTTAAAAAATGACTTGTTTCCTCTATCAAGTACGAACATTATAAAATACCTCTATCATAATTTTACCATTGTCTTATCATCTTCCATTAACAAGTTCTCCATCAAAGATTTGGGTAAAAAGAGAAATAGAAGAACAAACCCCCAGTACGATAAAGAATATAAAAATCAAAGAAGATCCATCAAAGAAGCTATTGAAGAGTCTCTAAAAACTGAAAAGATAAATAGATACAAAGCCCAGAAAAAAAACACATTATATAAATAAAAAGCAAGATCATTTACTCCTCTCTAAGGTATCTCCTAAGAAATTCTGAAGGCAAATTCTAACTATCAAAAGTAAAGATAATCATAGGATTGCTTCGAAGGATTGGAATTCCTATCTTAAAAAGCTTTACGAATCCTCAGATGTCATAGATAAAATTCAATCCCTCCTTACAACTGAATAAGTTTTATCATTTGAAGACATTGATTTTGGGGTTAAGCGCCTAAAAAATAGAATATGTAAAGACATTGAAGGATACTAAGCATAATTCTTACAAAATTGAGGGAATGTACTCATTCCTCACATTCCCAAACTCTTCAATCTAGCAGTTAAGCAAGGTTTTCATAATCCATTGAATTAGAGCCTCATTATTCCTATCTTTAAAAGCGATGATGAAAATAACCCATCTAACTATTAGACCATTATTATTAGCCCTTTCTTATCCAAGATTTATGGTAACATCTTAGAAAAGAAAACCAATGTATGGCTAGAAAGTGAATGTAAGCAGGCTAAAGGTCAGATGGGATTTAGAAGACATCACTCTACTACGGACCACAACATTACACTTAGGATCATTGTAGAGGAATGTCGTAACATTAAATCCAATCTCTTATGTTGCTTTGTGGACTTTATGAAATATATCTATACGGTGCCTAGAAATAATTTGTGGAATAGATTAGAAGAGTTAAAGGTTCCTTTTGAGTTGAGAGTTATTATGATAAGGTTGTACAAGATTGTTATTGCCAAATTTAAGAGCATTGAGGGGTGGACAAAAGATATTAATTGTAATATTGGAGTTAAGAAAGGTTCCCCCCTCTCCCTACTCTTTTTGGAATTTGCATTGATAAGCTAGAAGGTTGTTTAGAAGAAGCAGGTTGCATGGCATGACCTTAGCTAGAATAGTCATCATCCTCATTCTCTATGTTGATGATATTTTTCTTATGGAAATGTGTCCCTTTGATATTGATAAGCAATTAAGAATTCTCAAGGATTTATTCTCTAATATGGGTATGACTATTAACGCTGACAAAACAAAAGTTATGATTATCAAGTCCAAGAAGGTCACTTACACTAATTTTGTATATGACAATATCAACTTGGAGGAAGTATCTTCTTACAAATATCTTGGAAGTATTCATCACAAGTTCAACTAGAACTATAGCATTGACAAAAGGATTAATGGAGGGTGGAAAGCTTATTTTGGTCTTGACAACAATTGTAAATCACCAAACCTTGTGATGTGAGATAAAAAAAAAAGGTTCCTTTGTAAAACTCTCTTTACTCCCATTATCTAGTATGGTTGTGAAGTTTGGGGTTGCAGCATCTCTAGAGAATCCTGGAGAAAGATTGAGTAAATATAGAAGCGTTTTATAACATATAACCTCAAAATTAAAAGCAATACACCTTATCCTATTCTCCTAATAGAAATGGGGCTTCCTCTCATCGAGAGCATCACTATGATTAGGTACCTAATACACATGTACATGATAAATAACATGGGAGACCATAGACTTATTGAAATTGCTTTAAAATCTAGTCAATACCAACTACAACTCAAGAAAGGATGGTATAAAGATGCTAGGGATTGGTTAAACCATTATGGGATTGATGAAAAAACCACTTTACAAAATATCAATAACATTAAAGATATTATCGCAACAAAGTTTAAAGAGAAAACGCGGTGAGAGAAATATTTAGAGGCTAAAAGAAAATTAAGATACTATAAGGAGGTCATTAAACCTAATATAGAAGATCAAAAGAATCTCTATGTTTTAACTAATTTGAAAAAGAAAATTAATATATCCAAGCTAAGAACAAAATCTCATGAGATTCATAGTGAAATGGGACACTAGGCAATTCCTAAAACACCATGGGTGGAAAGGATTTTCCATGTCTGTGAGACTATGAGCATTGATGATGAAAATCACTTTCGCTTAGAGTGTCTTTTGTACACCCACATTAGATCCCAGTTTCATAATATTTGCTACAATAAAAACCTCCCTAACCTTCTAACATGTCAAAACTATGGTGACTTAGGAACACTTCTTTCTAAGATTTTAGAGCATGGGAATAAAATTTATAGCAATCCAAATAATTCATTTCTTTTCTCTTAAGGTCCAATAGACCAATGTTGGTCTCGGTGGACATTAACCTCCATCATCATCATCATGAATACAAATTACAAATAATCAATCACATTATATAAAAAAAATATAAATAAAATAATAATAAGAATTAAAATATCAAGGAGCTTTAGTAGATTATTGTTGACCATGGTTAACTATGGTTACTAGTTTTAATGGTGGAACAAGTTTCACTATGGCCCGTAGAAGTGCTTGACCATGTTTGACATTGATTATCTTACAATGGTTAACCATGGTCAATATGGATGTCCATGTTTGATTATGGTTGACAATAGTTGAATTTTATTGACTATGGTTTATTATGGTAGACCATGTTTGACCATGCTCAACTATGATACTTTGGTTTCCTTTGGGAGACTCTGGTTGACCATGGTTTACCATGTTTGACTATGGATGACCATGTTATACCATGGTTTTTTATGGTTTAGTATGCTTGATGATGGTTGAGTGATTGACCATGTATTAATTATTTCAAGATGTTTGACCACAACCACATTGTGGTAGACCATAGTTGACTATGGGTGGCAATGGGTGAATATGATTGACCATGGTTGTCTTTGGTTTATTATGGATGACTTAGGTAGACCATGGTTACATTTGGGTGGGTGTGGTTGAACATGGTCACTAATGCTTGATCATGTTTGACTATGGCTAACTATGGTCAACTATGTTTGGAAATGCTTGACTATGATTGACCTCCATTAACCATGGGCGAGGTTGGCTGAACATGGTTATTGATGTTTGATCATGATTGACTATGGTTTACCATTGTCAAATATGTTTGGCAATGCTTATCTATGGTTTACTACGTTCGACCATGGATGACTATGCCTTTATGATTAACCTTGGTTTACCATGGATGGCCATGGTTGACCCTGATTGTCTATGGGTGACCATGGTTGGTTGTGATTGACCATGTTTCCTGCGTTTTCCCATGGTTAACCAAGCTTGACTATGGTTATCCATGGTCAACTATGGCTCATCATGGTTGACTATAGTTAACCATTATTGAATATGGTTGACCATAACTAACCATGGTTGACCATGCCACCACCGTTAAACATGGGTAGCCATGGTTGAATTTGGTTAACCATGGTTACTAATGAATGAGCATGGTCAATTATGGTTTCCATGGTTGGCTATGGTTAGCCATGGTTTACCTAGGTGTGTCAAGGTTGGCCATTCCTAACTATGGTTTATGATGCTTGTTATTTTTTACTATGATTGATTATGTTTGATTATGGATAATCACAACTATCCATGTTTGACTTTTGTTAGCCATGGTTAAGCATGTTCAAATTGATTAAATTTGATTTTGTATGGTTGACTTTTGTTGAACTTGGTTGACCATGGTTGAATTTGGCTGGGAACAACTAAATTTGGTTAACTATGGCTAACCAGGGTTCATTTTGGATGACCTTGGATGCCTTTAGCTGACCATGATTGATTATGGTTGACTAAGGTTGACCATGTTTAACTATGTTTTGACCATGGTTGACTTTAAATTTCCATGGTTAACCATGGATGTGTATGTTTGACTTTCACTGCTTACAATTGACTTCAGTTGAACATTGTTGACTTTGGTTTACCATGGTTGATTTTTGTTAATTATGGTTGACCATGTTTGACTACTATTTTTCTTCGTATTTTCAACATATCTCCCTTTCACTTTATTCAAATTTCGAGTGGAAGCATTCGTTAGATGCATAATTAAATTATGCATCCAACGAGTACTCACACTGTATACTTTTGATGGATCCCGCCCCACGAAAAATGAGAAATACATTAAAAAAGTGTTATTTTTTAAGTAGCACATTTTTTTAATGTATTTCTCATTTTTCGTGGGGTGGGGTCCATAAAAAGTATGCAATGTGGATACTCGTTGGATGCGAAATTTAATTCCACATCCAACGAGGGATCTCACTCGAAATTTGAGTGAAACCACAGGGAGACATGTTGAAAATACGAAGAAAAAAAGTAGTTTTTTTATGACAAATATGCCAAGTCAACGATTATGGTTGACATATTTTCTTGAAATTCTATTGGTTCTTGAATTCCAACTCATCAAGAAATTATGTTTGGCTACTTTTCTTATGAGCCCTATTTTAGACCACAAATTTGCTCTAATGGACCATGCCTACTTAGGTTGGTCATGGTTGACCATGGATAACTGTGGTTCACCATGGTTGACTATGGTATATCATGGCTTATTATTATTGAATATTATTGAATATGGTAGACCATGGTTGAATATGTGCATTTACAATTGAACATGGTTGAGTTTCCTTGACCATGTTTAACTATGTTGGACTTTGCTTAACAATGTTTAAATATGGCTAGCTATGTTGAGTATGGTGGAGTAGAGTTAACTATATCGAGTACAACTAAGCATGGTGGAATATGTTGAATATGGTATATAATGGCTAACCATATTTGATTTTGTTTATAGTGTTTGAAATGGTTGACTTTGGTTGACCTTTCTTCCACTATAGTCGACTATGTATAAGTACGAAATCCTTTAGGTGGCCATTTTTTACTATGCTTGACTTTGGTCAACCATGGTTGATGATGTTGACTTTGTTTATCCCATGGTTGATTATGGATGACCATTATTGAATATGGGTGACAATGCTTGAATGAGGTTGAGTGGCTTACCATGTTCATGGTAGTTAACTACATTTAACCATGTTAACCATGTTTGAATAGGGTTGACTGTGTTTTCCTCTGGTTTATTGTGTCTTAGTATGTTTATATTTAATTGACCATGGTTAACCATGGTTTGGTTCAGTTTTCCATGCTTATCTTTTGTTGATTATGGTTACGCATGTTTGACTATAGATGACTATGGTTAAGTGTAATTTTATTATGTTCGACTTCATGCAACATGGGAAACCATGTTTGGCTATGGTTGATTATGGTTGACAATAGTGGACTTTGGTCAACCATTGTTAACAAAGGTTAACCATGGATACCATGGTTAACCATGTTTGGTGATGGTTGGTAATGGTTTAACCTAGTTGACTATGGTTAACCATACTCAACTCAACCATGGTTAACTATGGTTAACATGGGTCAACCATGGTTGACTCTGGTTGAAATTGGTTATCCATGGTTAAATATGGTTGTCCATCATTGAATATGGTTAACCATGCTTAATTGAGATTGATTATGGATTACCATGTTCACACTGGGTGTCTACGATTAACCATGTTGACCATGTTTGAATATGGTTGACTATGTTTGTTTATGGTCGACTGTGTTTTAGTATGGATTACCATGTTCACACTGGTTGTCTACAGTTAACCATGTTGACCATGTTTGAATATGGTTGACTATGCTTGTTTATGATTGATTGGTTTTTACTATGTTTATCTTTTCTTAACCATGTTTGTGTTTGGTTTACCATACTTGTCCTTTGTCGAACATGGTTGGGCATGTTTAGTTATAGATGACTATGGTTGACCATGTTGTATTATATTTCAATTAAGGTTAACATGGGTTACCATGGTTGAGTTTGGTTGGCCATGGGTGATTATGGTTGATGATAGTGGACTTTGGTTAATCATGGTCAACAATGCTTAACCATGGTTACCATAATTGACCATGCTCAGCCATGGCTTGTCATGGTTGACCCTAGTTGAATATGGTTAACCATGGATAACTATGGTTGATCATGGTTGACCCTAGTTGACTATGGTTAATCATGGTTGACCTTTATTTGACTATGGTTAACCATGGTTGACCTTTAGTTGATCGTGGTTAACCATGGATGACTATGGTTGGCCATAGATGATCATGGTTGACCATGGTTGATGATGCTTAAATATGTATAACCATGGTTGTATTTTGTTGACCATTGTTGCCCATGCCTGAGCATGATTGATTGTAACGCTTTCCCATGGTTTATTATAGTTAGCCATGGTTTACTATGGTGTGACATAGTTAGCCATATCTAACTATGGTTAACCATGATTATTATGATTGGCTATGGTTGACCATGTTTGATTTTAACCATGGTTATCCATGGTTATCTTTTGTTGGCCATGAGCACGGTTGAACTTGATTGAATTTGATTCTCTATGGTTGAATTTAGTTCAACATGGTTGACCATGGTTGATTTTGGTTGGGCATGGTTGAAGTTAACTATGGTTGACTAGGTTTCCCTATGGTTAACCTTCGATGCTTGTAGTTTACCATGATTAATTATGGTTAACTACAATAAACCATGTTTAACTATGTTTGACTATGGTTGAATTTAGCTAGTTGTGGTAGATCATGGTTGAGTATGAATGAATTTGATTTTTCACAATTGACTTTCATGGAATATGGTTGAATTTGGTTGTGCATGGTTTTGACTTTGGTTAATTGTGGTTGAATATCTTTTAATATGGTTGAGCTTGGTTTCCTTTGGTTGATTGTTAACCATGGTTGGCCATGATTGATTATGGTTTACCATGGTTGACCATGATTAACTATGGTTGGTTGTAGTAAACCATGTTTGACCATGACTAACTATAGTTGGTCATGGTTGACTGTGGCTAACTATGTTTGACCATGGTTGACTATGGTATATTGTGATTTACAATGGTTGAATATGGTGGACCATGGTTAAGTTTTCTTGATTATGTTTAACTATATTGGACATTGGTTGACTATGTTTAAATATGGTTATCTATGTTGAGTTTGGTGGAATAGGGTTAACTATGTTGAGTGTGGTTGAGTATGGTGGAATATGTTGACTATGGTCTAAAATTGTTGACCATGTTTGAGTATTATTGAATTTGATAATTTATGGCTAACTTGTTGAACATGGTTGACAATGGTTGCCTTTGGTTGGTCATGTATGAGGTTGGTTTACCCTAGTTGATATGGTTAACCATAGTCATCCATGGTTAACTGTGGTTAACTTGGGTCAACCATGGTTGACTATGGTTGGCATTGGCTATATATGGTTAACTATGGATTTCCATCGTTGAATATGGTTGACCATGCTTAACTGAGATTGAGTATGGAATACTATGTTCACCTGGTTGTTTACAGTTAACCATGTTGACCATGTTTGAAAATGGTTGACTATGTTTGTTTATGGTTGATTGTGTTTTACTATGTTTATCTTTGGTTAACCATGGTTGTGTTTCATTTACCGTACTTGTCTTTTTTCAACCATGGTTGGGCATGGTTGGGCATGTTTGGCTATATATGAGTATGGTTGACCATGTTATATTATGTTTTAGTTGAGGTTAACATGAGCAACCATGGTTGAGTTTAGTTGGCCATGGGTGACTATGGTTGACGATGGTGGACTTTGAGTGATTAAGGTTGACGATGGTGGACTTTGTTTGATCATGGTTGATAATGGTTAACCATGGTTTCCATAGTTGACCATGCATGACCATGGTTTATCATGGTTGACCCTAGTTGAATATGGTTAACCATGGCTAACTATGGTTGATCATTGTTGGATCTAGTTAACTATGGTTAACCACTATTTACCTTTAGTTGACCATGGTTAACCATGGATGACTATGGTTGATCATGGATTACCATTGTTGATCATGGATTACCATTGTTGACCATGCTAGACGTTGGTTGAATATGGTTAGCCATGGTTTCCCATTCCTGAGCATGGTTGATTATGGTTTACTAAGATGTGCCATAGTTGGCCATTCCTAGTTATGGTTGACCATGTTTGATTATGTTTAACCTTGGTTGTCCATGGTTAAGCATGATGACTTTGATGCTCTATGGTTGAATTTAATTGAACATGGTTGACCGTTGTTGGCATGATTAAATTTGGTTAACTATGGTTAACCATGTTTCTATACAATTGACCTTTAATTCTTGCAGTAAACCATGATTAATTATGGTTGACTACTGTGAACCATGTTTAACTATATTTGAACATATCCAAAAATAAAAGTATTTGGAGATATAAATATTCCTTACTAAACTATTTCATTACATCAATTGTTGTACCAAATTCTAGTTTTAACCTAATAAAGTAGCTAAGTGTAAGGAAATTGAAGCTTTCTCCCCATGAGACCAAAAGGGACGTCCTGGCCCAGCAATGTGATGTCTATAGATACGGATTTGAATATATTCATGCCGACTATAAAATACCTTGGAGTCCTATAGATACAATCTTTTTGTTCAATATAAACTACCTCTGGAGTCCTATATATACAATATTTTTGTTCAATATATTCAAGCATTTAATCTCATAGAATTGATCTAGATGACTATTTGAAGAGCTGCAACAGGTAGTATACACAATCACAATTGTTTAGGAAATTCTGAGGATTATATTGTATTTCTTGTCTTTCTTTTATGGTATTTCCATAGTTTGTGATCTTGATATCGTCATGGATTGTTCTTTAATATAATAGGTGTAAAACATGAAATACCAGGTAGCATTGGATCTAAAAAAAAATCCTTCAATTATAAGGTTTTTCATCTACTTTTTTATGATAACAGTGCATGGAATGGATTGTTCTTTAATGTAATAAGTGTATTTAAACATGAAATACTGGGTAACGTTGTCTCTCGAAAAAACATCATCAAGGAGAAGGTTTTGCATCTACATTTTATGATAACTATGCATAGAACCTTGGATTAGCACATATGTCAAATTAACGATATGATATATCATGGTTCCATGTAAATCTTTTTATTACATTTCTCCTAATGCACAGACGTCCTGTAAAGTTTTACAGGGGCTCAACAAGAGCATCATGTCGCTTTCAAGAATTGAACCTGGGTGGGGAGGGAAACAATCATTCCTCCCAACCACCCAAGATACAACCAATGGACGTCCCCTATCATCACATATTCACCATAAAATGCATAACTATAATTAACCCAATGTATTGAAATAAGAATGCCTATCAACGTAATTAACATGTCCAAATAAAACAAGTATGTTATACTCAACGGTTGGTATTCTTTCAACTTAGAAGTTGTGAATGGCATATAATATCCATTGATATATGTCATAGTGTTGATTGTTATCACGTCTGATATATCATTTGACATGAACATATATACTATTTATCACGACTGAATGTAAAGTAGAATGTACAATCTAGAGCATGAGCTAGTTAGTGTGGGCTAGCAATAAGTATCCATCAACAATGCATTTATTGTTGTTGTGGGGATATGGATTGTTGGATTGACCGTTTGCAAATGTAGATACATGTGTAACCACAACAATGCGCCTCCGTTACTTTGACTGAACATGAGCTGAATGCACACCATATGACAAGTAAGCTATCCATGCCAATATTGACCCATGTGGGGAATCATAGGAGTTGAGTTTTTCACATTAGCTATCTAAATTGATAGTTGGAGAATTTCAATAGTTTCTCCTTTATTTCATTCGGATGGTATGGAATTTAACTAGCATAGGGATCATACCTCACTTGGAAAAGTGTGGACCTTGTTTTCTTTTACTTATTCATGAACCTAAGATTGCGACCTTGGCATCAATATAACCTTAACCTTTCCACCTTTTGGGTAGATAAAGCACTCTAAGCCTCCATCATGAGCATGTGAAGCTTCCATAAGAGTAGACTCAATTCGATGCAATTCATCAACTCATCAAGGTCATTTCAATATCCTCATTGTACCTAGATCAATAGCAAGGTGCTCTACAACCCATTATGGGGAGATATTATCACATATTTAGTGGGTAATGTTGACCTCACAATATAACCCACATCATAGAAGAATAACATGTCCTCTCATAAAATAAAATAATAAAAATTAAAACCATCGCATATAGATCCATCTTAAACACGATATGAAGCACCAAGAGGATCAAATTTCTTGAGGTGTAAAATTTTTACACATCAATAAAAAAATATACACCTCAAGAAATTAGATCCCTCTTGGTGCTTGATAGATTCAATTTAAAATATATCTATACTAGTTTAAGCCTAATGCAACAAGTTGCGAGCCCAAAATTGATTTCTTTTTTCCTCAATCCTAAGGAGACCCTAATCCATTATACTTGATATTCTCGTATATGTTCTTATGATGAAACAATGTTCACTTAGAAAACAACAAGCATTTCATATTTACAAGTGTGATTTACAAATTAGATTTCAAATTACTGTTGGTGATAGAAGAGTGTATGAAGCTAGTTTTGTTTGCAATAACCCATGCTCACAACTTCCTAAGATTCCATTAGCTTGATAGTTTGTTACTTTTTTTTGGTGTCAATGAAAGCATAGATCTAACAACATGACTTTTAAGAAAGGAAAATATTGAAATATAAACTGATGTTGAGGAATGAACAACATTCATATCCAACCCCACCTTCAATGATTCCTAGTATCGGTGTATCATTGTATAGTCTAATCGAACTTTTGGCAACCTATTCATGATAAAGAGCTTTCCCTCCATAATCAGCACAAAAGGCAAAGGAAGGTAAACGAAGTAATTGATCCAACGAAGGGGAACTTGAAGTAATTGATCCATTGTATATTTGTAATTGGGAAGAGCATTGAGTCACACATATATTTGTAGTGAAGAATGATGTAATTTATTTGTTTTTTTATTTATTTTATAACTAATATGTAAGTATTTACTTGTGAATGTAAATTTATTATTTTTTTATTTTTTATTATGTTTTACTAATAGATAATGATGTGAGTATATTTTACTTGTAAATGTAAATTTATTAATTTTCTATTTTCTATTATGTTTTAGTAATACATAATGGTATGACGGGTAAATAGATGTACAATTTTAAATTAGTTAGTTTTTTTTTAATTTATATATATTTTATATTATTTTAATTTTATAAAGTGTTTATCCATTTAGAGATGCAAACAAATCTTATTTAAAGAAACACATTAAAAACCCAAAATATTATGCCAACACCTTAAGTTGGAGGAATCGTCTTAAAAGTGGAGACTTTGATTTGAACATTTTCATTTGATGCATTCAATATGAAAGTTGATGTGGGACATTTGCTTGCATCAACAAATCACACATAACCGATCAATATGACCAAGTTTTTACTTAGAATCACTGTGTTGTTATATTGATGAAGCTAGACATTAAAGGATGTCGAATTTGAACTTAGTAAAACAAGGTGAACATGAATTAGTTGAGATTGCATGTTTTAATTAAATTGTGGCATCCTTATGAGATTCACATTTGGGAGTATTTGCACATATAGGTTTCTAACATTGTTTTATCAATTTATCTCATTTCATAATATTTACATTGATTGAAATGACTAAATAAACCATGTTCCTTTTGAGTTTTTTTGTCTAAATCAATAGACCCATGGAAAACAATATCTAGTTCGCTTTTCCTTAATGGTATATCGATTGATTTTTTTTTTCAAATGAAAAAGTAACTATACTTTATAAGGAAGTATAAATGAAACATATGCCGAGCATATAAAATGCCACCAACAATAACTAGAAACAGTCCAAACTATACATAATACATGCCACAGAACCCAGCCCATATAGGACCAGAACAACCATCCAGGCAGATCACCAATAGAACAGTGGTGACAATAGAGCTCGGGATATACCAATCCCCCTTTGAAGGTGCCCAAAATTGAATAAAGAGTTCAAGTGTAGCAGGAAAAATATATACATGCTAATAAGGAAATCAAAAAAATATATACATGCTGATAATGGAAATCGGCACAAAATGAAAGCCGAATGTGCGAAATGTGGCTAAATATAAAAGGTGTAATGATAAACAGTATAATAGCCTACCAAAAACCAGGGAGTTTCATCCCACAAATACGCAAAAATGAGTCTAAAACAGTTAAGGAGGGAAGAACTGCCAGAACACGGTATATGGTTGGACCACACTGCTAATAATCTCATAACATATACGCCCATTAGCATCCTCCAAACCACATCGAGAAAGAGCATACGCTTCATATTTGTGTTCCCGAAAAATATGAACAAATTCTGTCGAAGAGCATAACTCCAAGAGGAGTCGAGTTTGAGCCAGCCAAGAACTGAGATTCAAAGCATTGATGTTGGACTTGAGGTTTGCCCAATTAATAATTGCTAGAGAATCTCCTGCCACCTGTGACAGAACCAAATTTTCCTTTGTTGAGAAAAATAAAACCAACCATAATGCAAGAAACTCACCTTTGGTGTTTGTGCCATGGCCACCAAACATACAAAGCAAAATTTTATCACCACAAGCTAGTTCAATGTAAGCCCCAGCCCCAAATCGCCCCGAAGAAGCAAGAGCCGCCCCATCAAAATGAGCACGGTTACCCGATCGGATAAGATGTGTAGGGAAAGGAATACGATCAGGATTACCAGCCTTCAGATTCACCTTAGAAGACACACAGAACTCTGCAAAAAGTGTTTGAATGTTGAATGCCACTCGACGAGGTTCAATATATAGATCTTCAAACAAACTATGGTTTCGTGCTTTCCAAATTTCCCATGAAACCAGGCATGCCAAACAAACTAACTCGTAGTTAACCAAGAATAATTTCTGGAACCAACACTGTAAAGAAAATACCTGGACACATTGTAGATGAATGGGGGGGTCACCAAAATAAGACCATACTTGAACAATAAATGGACAAACAACAAAGAGATGATAAAAGGTCTCGGCCTCATGATGGCACAGAGAGCAAATATTGGGCCCATTGAAACCCCTCTTCTGTAAATTCTCCCAAATAAGGATTTTTCCTTCCAGCAGAAGCCACGTGAAGATATTCACTTTAAGAGGAATACACCACTCCCAACAAGCTTTATACCACCACTTCTAGTCAACTATGTTCGAGTAACAGATCGCCTCATATGCTAATTTAGCCGAGATCGTGCCATCACTAGAGTTCCACGACCAGAATAGTCCGTCCTCCTTATCACAGAGTTGAATATTTGCTTGATACAAATCCGATATGTATGTCTACCATTCAACAACCATTCCACCAACCAAGCCGAGTTGTATAGCATTCAGCCAAGAATGAAAAGTATGGGAAGGGCCACTATACACCAAGATTTAATTAAGGAAATAATAACCCCGACATTGGAGGTGATGAATAGGAGTAGTTGACAATTTAGAAGGGAAGGGACCCCCAACAATTGGATCAACACCAATCAGAATGTGACGCCCATTGCTTGGGACCCATGCCATCCATTCAGCCATCACCTGAAATGAAAGGAGTAAGCCTTCCCAGATATTAGAAATTCCCTTTGTAGATTTCCACGGAGATCTAATCCGTTGGATAGTTGACATCATACCAAAGTATTTGTCCTTTAATATACTTCCCCATAAACAATCAACAGATAATGCAAACCATAAGCTCTTGGCTAATAATGTAGTGGATAAATGGAAGATATTCTTTAAGGCCCATCCCCCCTGAGCATATGGGCATGCCAGTTTGTTCCAATCTACTAAGTGGATCTGATGATTGCTAGTCCCCGACCAAATGAAACGATGGATCTTCTGGTGTATACAATTCAGAATAGATTTTGGAATTCTGCTTAGTGAAAACCAAAAAACCCCCATATTTTGTAATATAGATTTGGCAAGGATGAGCTGGCCACCGCTTGATAACCAACGCCACTTCCAGTGAAAGATCCGTTTATCAAAATTTTTAATAAGCCATTGCTAGTCAGCAATCTTATACCCGTTTGGTTTGAGGAAATACCCAAGATATTTAGTTCCCTCATTTAAATCAGCAATCCTAAAAGGAAGAATGATAGAAATGGCATTGAGCTGTGCCTCCTCTAGTTTATGCTTTAATATTATTGATTTCCCTTCATTGATTTGCATACCCAATGTACATCAGAAAAGGTGAGTAATATGCCACATATGCCCCCATTCCTGAGCATTAGCGAGCCCAAAAAGCATCACATCATCAACAAAAAATTGATGAGTGATCGAGATATGAGGAGAAACCTAAATACCTGAAATAAGGGTGTCTTCTTTAGCTCTGATTAACAATCTGTTGTAACCCTCAATGACTGTTAGAAATAATAAAGGGGATAGTGGGGACCCTTGTCTAAGGCCCTTCGAGCAATAGATAAAATCAGTAGGGAAGTCATTGATTAATATCGAGTAATTTACAGATGAAACGCATGCCATAATCCATTTAATGGCTCCCCAAGGAATACCAATCTGAACCAGTGCCATTCGAAGAAAAGACCAATTCACATTATCATATGCTCTGGATAAATCCAGTTGTAGGATTAGTGCTGGAATATTTTTTGATTTAATGCTTTGCATCACTTCCTGGGCCACCCCCACGGCATCCAGGATCTGTCTATCATCTAAAAAACCATATTGCTCCGGTGAGAGCCCGCAGGAGAGAAAAGGTTTAATCCTACAGGAAATGACCTTAGATATAACTTTATATACCAGATTACACAAAGATATCAGATGGAAATACAAAAATGAAGTTGGATTTGAGACCTTAGGAATGAGTGTAATAAATGTGGCATTCAGTGCCCCTGCCACCCCCCCCCCCCAAGCGGGTTTCTTCAACCATAAACAATATATCTTGCCCCATAATGTCAAAGAAAGCTAAGAAAAGTTCTGCGGTCCACCCATCTAGACCCGTAATTTTGTCTTTTGCAAAGCCACCCAAAATAGTTTGAATCTCTTTTAAAGTGACCGGAAAAAAAATGTCATTGCCCTCTTGCTCAGAAAATAGCTGAGGGTATTTACTTATGACTTTGATTTGTTCCCCAATAGTAGACCCACCAGGATCACAGTAATAATCCATGAAGTGTGTTGTGGCTTCACCTTGGATATCATGTAAAGTCGAGATATTGACCCCCGCTCGACTCTTCAATTCCCATATAGAATTACCAATACGATGGCTGTTAGCATATTTTTGGAAGAATTTGGAGTTTTTGTCTCCCAAAGAGACCCACAATGCCTGACTCTTCAAGCGCCACTGGGCTTCGTCACGATTCATAAATTGAAGCTTACGACCCTCCAATGCAATTAGTGTTGATCGAGTGCCCATAGGAATAATATCACCTACATGTGCAGCATAAATAGTAGTAATTTGTGAATCAATATCCAAAATCCCCAGGTTCTCAACCTTCTGACATTCAATCACCCAATGTTTAACAGACTTTTTTAAATAATGAATTTCTGAATCATCTTTTGTGAAGGAGAATGTACACCCTCCACCTGAGTTCCGGCCCAAACATTGCATACAAAATCACAAAACTCAAGAATCTGTAAAAGAGTATGATTAAACTTGAACGGATATGTGACCAGACACCCCCCAAATTCGAGCTCCAGTAGTATAGGAAGATTATTTGAAAGAGAAGAAAATGCAGTCCAAGATCTATATCTGTGCACATTTTGAACAAAGTTATCAACCAACATAAAATGATCTAATCATTTGGAAATCTGCGTAGAATCCGACCGCCCATTACACCATGTAGGTCCAAGTGGAACAGGAAGAATGTCATTTAAACCCACATCTGCAAAGAGATCAAAGAAATGAGGACATAAAGGATCCCCCCGAGCAGAAACGCCCCACGTCTCATTAGACAAGAGCGTAAGATTAAAACCTCCAGCAACCAAAATATTTTCAAGTGATAAGAGACGCAACGATTTTACTGAATCCCAAAAAAGACAACGATCGGAGTAAGGCCCATAAATATTTATGAAATTTACCACGCCAGCAAATCCCTTAACCTGACCTTCCAGGTGAATCCCCAATTTAGTACTAAAGGAAGATAGTTTGAAAATCTTAGGGTCCCATGCTGACAGAAGGCCCCCCGAATTCCCCACAGCATTCGTAGAACAAATGACCCAATCCGACTTTATAGATTGGAAGAACACCCTAGCCCAAGCTGCCGACACCATAGTTTCTTGTAAAAAAATCATATTGGGTTTGACAGATTACAATAGACCTTTGAGGGCTAATCTTTTCTGAGGGCCCCCAATCCCTCGAATATTCAAGGAGAAAAAAATCATCGCTTAACCCTGGCTAGGGATTTCATGCTTCTAAGCACCCTATTAGAATCGAAAGAACTAACAACATCATGTGTAGTCCCAGATTTTAATGTAGAAGAAGTCTGAGGGATATGGGTCTTACCTTTCCTAGCACTACGTGTTTTAATAGGTGAGAACTGAGCAATACCCCCCCTTCAAACCCTTTAGTCACCAAATCCTCCACCGGTTCAACTTCAGCCGGGATCAATGAAGAATTCAGTGTACCCCCCGAAATGGGCATATTTGCAACAAAGGTTACTAGAGGAACCTTTGAACTCTTAATCTCAACACAGATAGAATCCACCCGACACTATGGAGCGTCAGCTAATACAGCCCCATCCCCAGATGAAGACAGCTGAGTAGTATTAGCAACCCCTATGGCCGAACCATGACCCACCCACCCCAATGGAGAAAGAGAAAGGGATTGTCAACCTGTCCCTGACGAAACTGTAACAAGTGGACCATGTTCAGCTGAAATAGGAGTAGAGTCAATAGATACCTCATGGCCAGCGACCATAATTAGTAATGGGGCTACCTCAATGGATCGATCAGAGTAGTTTAGTTCCTCTGATAGCAAACCATTCTGGTATAAAATAGGAGAACCCCCAATAATACCATCCGCAATCCGATCCCCCTTTCCATCCAATCCCTTAAGGAAAACCACATCAACATTACATAAGGATGCTACAAATGTTGGGTCTAGTCGGTTAAGCTTACCAATTATAGAAGTAGGTTCCAATCCCAACGAGAGCAAGGCCTTTGATGGAAAAACAACAACAGTAGAACCCTCCAAATCGCCATCAGAAGCTGTATTACTATCCGAAGACCAAGACTGAACCTCTTCAGTCGAGTCCTCCTCAGACCCAGAACTGGAATCAGTGCAGTCCCACCAAAGGTTCCCCACCGCTTTGCATTTCGAGCACCTAAATGGGATACCCCAATAATCCAATAGCCTTGTATAATGTTTATCCCACCACATAATAACCATGGACTCGAAGAGTCCTAATGACATGTCGATTTCCACAAGAACCTAGCCAACCCTGTGAGCTTTACCAATCAGGGTTTTGTCATCAATATGCAAGAATTGACCAAGGTGATTTGCCACAGCCACTAAGGCATCACGATTCCACATCTCCATCGGGAAACCTGACAACAGTACCCATAGATGTCTGAAACGCACTCTCTCAGAAGTTGGATTAAAACCCATGTGCCAGCGTTTAAGCATCAAACTACCATTCCCCCTGATCCAAATATTCTTCAGGATCTTGGTCGAGTGATCCTCCATCCGGAAATAGAACATATACCAACCTTTCGTCATGATATAAATGTCAGGAACATATTCGATGAGCTTGACCCAATTGAGAGTAACCCACTAATCAATATATTTGGGATTCATAGCCCCGTAGGAGAATTTCCCTACCAATGCCTTCATGGATAAGGCCGCAATACCCTCCAGGCCTGTAAATCGGTCCATTAACAAGTCAGACCCCTGACCTATTAAATGCCACTTCTAGTTTTTTCGATTAATAACAACCCCACGAGGGCACTGGATAGATTGAGTGTTTGATTTTTTGTTGGGTATCAGCAATGGAACATTGCCTGGTATGGTAGAGCCTTCTTCAGAGATCTTGTTACCATCAGGTTCTTTTAAAGATGGAGGAGTAATATTCTGACTGACAGCCTGCGGGGGCAGTGCATCTATCCCATTCCCCCGAGACAAACCCTCACGGGTAGCACAAGCCATTCACATTTTATGTTATTCTTCATTAGGTTTAAGGACCCCAATAGTTTCCCACCACTAATCCGAGTTTTTCCCACCGCCCCTCGAAGTTTCCGCCCCCAAATGGTTAGGGCAGGGTTCCATCACCCTAAAATACTTAGAAGTTCCAGAAAAAGGTTGATAGTAAGAGTTAGGTATTTCACTGTCTTACTCGTGAAGAGAAAAAGCGTTTATCTAATCTATCCCTCAGTCAAATAAAAAATAATGTAACCCTGGCCCAGAAAACCCCGAATCATCTTCAGATTGTCCACATCCCATGAAGACCCCGTTCTAGGGAACAGTTCACTACCATTTGGGCCATACTCACTGACCACAGGGCCTGTAATAGTCCACCGCCATCTCCATTGTTACAATCGGCCATCGCCATTCAAACCATTCAATCACCAAACCTAACCACAACCCTGTAATGGTACGTCGATTGATATTACCAAGATGTTGATCTATTACTTATTGTCATCATATCGATTAATTTATATATCAAACAATAGCGCAACTATGTCAAACAATATTATGAAAAAGTAAGATCATTTGATTGAAAAACTAAATATGTTTCTACTTCATGACATATAATTAATTGTTTGATCGATGTTACCAAGATATCAATTGGAAGCACTTTTTTGTTATAATAGTTGAGATTGAGTTTCTAGGAATGACTCTTGCACTCATACCATATATTATAGGGGCCATTAAACTTTGGGGCAAGCTTCTAGTGGCATTTGGACTTAAGGGGGTATGCTTCTAGGGTTGTAGGTGAAGACATACCTTTTCCCATTTAGCAAAATAACATTTGAAATGATGATGATTAACCTATTGCTTTATCTTATTCTGAGCCATTACCAGATTATCCTTGAGAGTGTAGAGAATGTTGGCCTAAGATGTGAGTGTGTTTTCAACCTGCTATACCTTAGTGATGCTTGGTAAATAGGATAGTCTCAAGGGGGGATTTTGACCATAGATAGCTTTAAAGGGAGTCATTTGAGTGGTAGTGTGATAAGTTGTATTATACCAACACTATGCTAAAGGTAACCACTAAACCCGTTGGAATTTCCTCTTTGAAGTAAAGAACCACAAATATGCTTCCAAACTCTTATTGACAACTTAAGTTTGACCTTCCATTTGGGGGTGATAGGAAATGCTGAGATTTAGTTGAGTTCCATGCAGTTGAAACAATTCTTGCTAGAAATCGCTAGTGAAGGTGGGGTTACAATCCATGATAATAGTCTATGGCATACCATGGAGTTTGAAGATATTTTTACATGAAGACTTGATCAGCTACCATAGAGGCCTTAAAAGCGTGTTGTAGGGAACAACAAAGACATATTTGGAAAGGAAATCAACCTCAACCATGATTGCACTTATTACCATATTTTGGTAAGTCCACAATGAAATCCATAGAAATGTCAGTCCATACTGTAGTTGGAAATGGAATTGGTTGAAGTTCACCTAGAGGTTTCATGGTCTCTCCATTATGTCTTTGGAAAGTGTCACACATTCAACCACAAATGTGTAGGTGTCCTTCTTCATGCCTTCTTATAAAAATGTTCATTTGACCCTTTCATATGTTTTAAATCTTGAATGACTAGTTATGGGGGATGGATGGAGCTATGGTGATTTCTTGTGCAAATATGGACATCCTTTATAATGAATCTCATCATTGTACCAAGTGTAGCTTGGATATGCATGGGGTTCCTATTTAAGTTGCTAGATCATGGTAGCAAGTGTGGGATATTCTAACCATTCATTATAAATAACAATCAACCAGTCTTCAATGATGATGAAGAGGAAAAATAGGGAACGTTCTTCTTCAAAGTGTCAAGACTAGAGAGAATCTACTACCACATTCTCCTTTCCCTTTCATTAAATTATCTCATAGTCATATCCCTAAATTTTGGTGACTGATTTTTGTTTGTCATGGGAAAAATTTCTTTGTTCAAGAACTTATTTAAGGTTATGATGAGTGGTTTTGATATGGAAACATTACTCAAGTGTAATATCCCTAGTTTTGAATTGGAATGTATTGAATCAAATTATATAAATGATGTAACTATGCTAGTATGGATTCCTAATGTGAAACTCAAGGCCAAGGCCTAACTAGTGACTGTCTAAGCATGTATAATGTAAAAATTTCTATATGGAATATGTGGTGGGCTTGTCATGCTAACTCGAAATCTATGTAACTTTTACGTTGGAAAAATACTAAAATGGTCCAAGATGGTTGTGTAAAGAGAACTAGAGGGTCTATGATTCCACTAGAGGGGAAAGGGAAAGGGAGCATATGGGAAGATTCAATCCTTTATTCTCAAGTGTCAATGTTATAAGTAATCCAATTGCTGCCATGTTCCTTAAATGAAGAAATTACTTCCTTTTGACTTTTAAATCCAATAATTGAATACATGTGTGAGGTGGGTGGGGAAATTATTCTCATGTAGTTATGGAAGCATGGGATGGATATAATTCTATGAAAATTGTAAGGGTCCTTTATTCTATGGTCAGAAGTTATGTTAGTTTTCTTGTCACCATTATGTCATCTCCTTTGGAGTATACCACTCATTCTCATGCAGATTTACACTATGTAGAGTTTTATCATGCTATTGTCTCCATTTACATTACCATTACAAGATTGAAGAATAAATAGAAATTTGAATTGTGAAGGAATGTTTTTAGATATTAGATAAAAGAGATGGTTGTGGGTGAGCATAAAGGCTGGGCAATATAGGAACCCTTACCCATTGTGTTTTGTTTCCCATGAGATGCTTGCGAAGCATGATTG
Source organism: Larix kaempferi (assembly GCA_027924585.1). Lineage (NCBI taxonomy): Eukaryota > Viridiplantae > Streptophyta > Pinopsida > Pinales > Pinaceae > Larix > Larix kaempferi. The sequence goes on from BSBM01000099.1 coordinate 14,989,695, forward strand.
ATTCTACCTGGAATGCTTGAAAGAGCCATAACAACTTGGAATCTTACTGCACACACTGGTAAGCACTATAAGAGTCGGAATTCCTGAGGCAACTATGTATCAATGAAGGGAAATTCCTTCCTTGTGTTGTGTGGGGAAGTTGGAAGGAGTTTCATGTCTAGATGGTTGAGTGAGATTCCTATAGAATCTCTAGATAAGCATTTTGGGGCTAAGCATTGGGAGCAATTGGGTTGTGGGATGAGAGAGAGAATCCTGTAGGTGTTTCCTTTTCCCTAGTAGCCTCATAGCCTGGCTTGGTGGTGGTATGTGCAGTTGATACCTATGGTTGGGTGGAAAATCACTCTTACATAACCAACTGCTTGGATCTTGTTGTTTAATTTAGATAATAATTATTTTGTATATGAATGTGAAATGATTTGATTTTCTTCCCATGATGATTATGCTTGTTTATGAATGTGTTGTGTGTAGATAGAGTTTTAATTCCATTGTGGTTTGAGTTTTGAAATTGCACATACATTTATTATTTATAAATTTGTATTATGGCCATGGTGAAAAAATTATAATCTTGAAATTCATAAATATCCCCTCTGCTAGTTGGATTGATGGATGGGGACGTGACAGAGTGATATTAGATCTCTTGGTTGCAACAACTTGTTGTATGGGCTAGAATCGACACTTACATGTAGAAAATAAGAGTTTGCATAGGAAGTGTTTGAAAAACCAATGCTATGAAAAAATGTGTACTTAGTTTTCAGATGGTATTTTTATCAGAGCCATGAGTCAGATTTTATGGCCACTGGTAGAAATGGTGGACCATTGTGAGAAATTTGGGAAAACTTTCCAAAATTTGTATAGATATTAGTGGGAAAAATTGGTTATACTAAGTGACGGATAAGTTCCTGAATGGGGAAGGGGCTAGAAGTAATTTTGAAATAAGCCCTTATTACCAAAATTGAAATTTCACATAATTATGAAATTTGAAAATTTCAGGAGATTTTGATGTGGGCCCCACTAGTGACACATGTTCAAAGGTGTGACGTGAGGAGCCACGTGGATAAGGGGTTTGATGTGGACCAACCATGTCGGACAAGATGCATAGTTGGTGTGGTCGAGGTGCCTTGTTGGTCCCCAGTTGGATATAGGAAGATCAAAGTCTATTGCAAATGGCTAAGATCAACTTAAGTAGTTTCCATATTTAGATCTACACCATTTGCACAATAAGAGGTGGTCATCCCTTATTCCAAGGAGCACTTCAATTAATGGTGGATATTACTTCATGCAAGTTCTAAGGGAAAATCCTCACCATTCACGCTAAAGGAATATGTTGAAGGATAACTGGAGGTACATGTGCTTGCATGGCTTAGATTGCATTGCACATGTTTGATCACTTGATCGTGACCATTCACGCTAGGGAAGGTGATTGTACCTTATCCCAAGGTACATGCACCCGAATGGATGAGATCAAATCACGCATGCTACAACTTTCAATCCTGATCGTTCATACGTGAAAATGTAAGTGTACATGTTAGAGCAATATTATACCTTAGTACTTTAATTATTAATTAATTAATGGTTATTAGGTTCTAAAATGGTTAATAATGCCTCCCTAGGTGTGAAACTGGTTATTATTAAGTTTCTAGGACTTGCATGGACTAGTGTGAACAAGATTACATGGTTTGGGCCAAAGTATGGGCCAAGGAGGTGGTCAAACTAGCTATTAAGCGTGCTTATCCATGCATTTATTGCCTAGCACACCTAAGGCACCTCAATCCCCTATTTTAAGGGATCTGTTTTGAATAAGGGTGCCCATACACTGAACCTAGTCTTTTATGCCATTTTTGGCTATTTTTGGCCTATTCTAGCCTACCTAACTTCCACCCAACCATCTCCTTCACATGTGTGAGCTCCATCTTGGTTCCCCATGCTTAGTTAGTGTTCACATGCATATTTTGAACCTATTTGGGTTATTTTGGAAACCATTTGGTCAACCTAGGGGGGGATTGGGGTAAATCTAAGCTAGCTAAGTGTGGACACTCCAAGTGGATATTTTTCCTTACTATTTCTATATAAGGATGATCCAAACTCATTGTAACATTGGACAGTTAATAATATCTCATATTTGATCATTTGTGCATTTCTGGAATTTTGATCATTTGTGCTGAGTTTTGATCATTTGTTCATTTCTGGAATTTTGATCATTTGTGTTGAGTTTTGATCATTTGTTCATTCTGTAATAGTTTGCACTTGTTTACTTGCTTAATGAGTTTAATCTTTCAGCTGTGAGGAATCCATAGTAGCTATATCCTACCGTGTCATAGATTTTACAGTACCTTACCTAGGGGTACATGTGTGTGGATGGATCAAATTCATCGAGCATGTTTGGCCAGTGCAATTGTGATAATTCACACTAAGGGACAATATTGAAGGTTAGTCAAGGGTACATGTGCGTGAATGGTTGTGATTTGATCGTGCATGTTTGATCACTCAATCTTGACCATTTGCGCAACATCAAGTAATTGTACCTTATCTTGAGGGGCATGCGCATGAATGGATGAGATTTAATTTAGGTCTATAGTGGGAACAAATTTGGAACATTCATGGGGAGGATGGTTCTCTTATGTGATGGCCCATTCAAAGGAGAAACCCGATTTTGAAAAACCAATAATTGTTAATCAAAATCCATTTATGTTTAATGAAAACGGGTCATGATGATATGGCAGAGGTAGGGAATGAAATGATTACACCCAATGATTACATGTAGTACCCATTGCCGCATGGGAAGTGACATGTTATGCCACATCATCATCTTTCCACATCAATAGAAAAATTAGGAAAAGTTATTAAAAAAAAGTATAGAGGTAAAAACGTATTTTGGCCATAACATGAGAAATTTAACTTAGAATTTCATGAGACATGTGAAATTTTTATGCCATTAAACAAGGCTATAGAATTTCTAGTGAGAGGCATGGACCCATTCAACTTCATTTTTATAAAAAAAATGAAATTGTGGGTTTTAAAGATCAATACCTTATTGAGGCCTAAATTGTTATGGTGTAGTTGTGATCAAGGCATACAAGTAAATATAGCATCTTGTGGCCAAATTCCAAAAGGCGTGAATCTAAGGTGAAAAAGAAGGGAAAAATCCACTATTTCGAGCCACCTTTTATGGATTTTGGAAATTTTACAAGAAGGGAAAGTGACACAAGAAATCAAAATCAAAATTTTTTATGATTTTGACATTTTACATACTCATCAACATGAAAAAATTTGCTTAGTGGAAGTTTTTCCAGAAATGCTCAGTTTGGGAGATATAAGTTTTTTGAAAATAAACTAAAATACTAACTCTGGAAATTATGAAAAAGTTAAAAGTAGTCAATTCCATAAATTTATAGAAATTTACTAAAGCATCATATCAAAGATATGAAAGTTGTTGAGTAATCATTTTCATGATTATTATTAGTTACCGATATAAAAATAATTGGTTATAAGAGTATGCCAATGTGCCTAAGTGCTTTAAGTAATTTATTTACTAGAGAAACTTTTTTCCCATGGTGCAGGTAGAACCAAATAGGCATTTGTTAGATCTGTCTTCCTCGAGTGAAGGGAGTTTAGGAAGACTGGAGGAAAGTGAGACATCCAGTAGGTCTACAAGAGTTATATCAACTAGATGTCAAAATATTAGAAGAAAATTCCATAAACGCATGGGAATTTTCTCGCCGAAGAGGGGTCATGTTCTTATGATGATGAGACCATAGGCAACATCGAGGTTCCCTTGAGGTATAAACATCTAGTGAAAAAATGGGTACCCAAGGATCTTTCTCAACTAAACATGGGTTTTTGTGTGAACGAGAGGATATATCAGATTGCACCATTGTCATTACATGGTTTGGGGTTGTTTTGCATGGATGGAAAAAAGGTCGGTTACGGCAGATGTACTAAATTGGTGGAGTATGTTGGACCCTATTACAACTACAAATATTGGATGCCACTGGTCCAATATACACGAAGTATGCACAGATATGGATTGTCTGCAAATTATTTACAGTTGAATGACAAGGATCAAAATAAAAGAGTGACAATGTAGATTGAATTAAGGAAGGCCAAAATCTATAGGGAATATTGTAGGGTTTATAAATAGTACACAACCAAGGTCTACAATTAAGCAACCCAATTGCATATTTGAGGGGCATGAAGGAAACCGTGTTTTTGTATGTGCCATTAAATCAATAGTTGTAGGGGAACAATTGCTTATTAATTACATTTGAATCGAATAGATACAAACGTGGTTATTATGGGAGTGGTACATCTAACAATTTACCAAACCTTTAATTAATGAATCTAATATCTTATGTATTTTTCGTTAGTCTAGTGTTATAATTTCGTTATAATTTTCTATATTTATTTAGTAGGGTAGTGATCGGGGCATCTCCCCAGCAGCTGATCAAAGGAGTACCCCATCCTCGAGGCAACAGGTATACATCATTGTAATTGTACAAATATAATATGAACAAAATGTTTTTTTGTTATGTTTTTTAATGAGTATATTCGTTCTGTTTAGATAATGTTGTCTATATATTTGTTGCAGAGTGATGATTGGGGAAACTACCCGACTGTTGATCAGACGACAGCAGCCTCGAGCCAACAGGTATACCTCATTGTAATTGTACAATTTAAATACGATCAATATGTTTTTTTCGTGAGTGTTTTGGTTTTGTGTAGATAACTTTTTCTATATTTTTGTTGCAGGGTGTTGATCGGGGCACCTCCCTAGTAGTAAATCAGACAAGACCAGCCTCGCGGCAGCATGTATACCTCATTGTACTTGTACTACTATAATATGTGCAATATGTTTTTTATTATTTCTTTTCATGAGTATATTGGTTTCATTTTGATAATGGATTCTATATTTTTGTCACAGGCTAGTGATCGGGGCATCTCCCTGACAATTGCTCAGAGTAGTACACCATCCTCGAGGCAGCAGGTATACCTCATTGTAATTACACAAATATAATTATATGAGCAATATGTTTTTTTATTATGTTTTTTTCTTGAGTATATTGGTTTTGTTTAGATAATTTTTTCTATATTTTTGTTGCAAGGTGTTGATTAGGGCACCTCCCTAGTAGTAGATCAGACAAGACCAGCTTCGACGTAGCATGTATACCTCATTGCAATTTTACTGCTATAATATGCGCAATATGTTTTATTATTATTTAATTTCATGAGTATATTGGTTTCATTTCGATAATGAATTCTATATTTTCATCACATGCTAGTGATCAGGGCATCTCCCCGATAGTTGATTAGAGGAGTACACCATCCTTGAGACACCAGGTATACCTCATTGTAATTGCACATATATAATTATATGAGAAATATGCTTTTTTATTTTGTTTTTTCCGTGAGTATACTGGTTTCATTTCGATAATGCTTTATACAATTTTTGTTGCAGGGAAGTGATCGGGGCAAGTGCCCAACCATTGATCAGATAAGTACACAATCCTTGAGGCAGCAAGTATACCTCATTGTAATAGTACAAATATAATATGAGAAATATGTTTTTTTTGTTATGTCTTTTTCTTGTGTATATTGGTTTCATTATGATAATTTTTTCTACATTTTTGTTGCAGGGTGATGATCGGGGCAAGTCTCCAGTTGTAGATCAGATGACACCATCCTCAAGGAAGCAGGTATACCTAATTGTAATTTTAGAAATCTAGCATGAGAAATATTTTTTTTATGATGTTTTTTTCCTCAGTTTATTGCTTTCATTTCAGTAATGTTTTATATATTTTTGTTGTAGGCTATTGTTTCGGCGTTTGATCTAGCATCAGAGCAATAAATAGATATTGATGTGGATGAGATCATGCGTAATGTTGACATCGGATCTTCACTAGACCCAATTAATATGATAGAGAATACCTTAAAAAAAATTCATGAGGATATCCTTCGTCTGCTATTCATTCAGCCGTAGAAAAATGAGATTAGAGCAAAGGTTGATGTTTTGGTAAAGAGATCTCAAGCCTTGAAAGTAAGTTGCAGTATCTTGAATTAGAAGATAGATTCATTTAGGATTTTATATGATCATGAACTAAAATATGGTTTGTATTTACAGGATTTTTTGCGCCCACACACTAGTGGTCAAGGCGGTGTTGATACTAGTGATGCTCGTGGAGAGTTGTCACATGATAAAATGACTCCACTTGCATCTCATGTGCCATTGTTGTCAACTGAACAGCGGAAAACACATTCCTCGATACCCCCAAGCCCAGATGTGAGTGCACCCACTAGTGTCCTGCGCATGCCATATCGTACAGAAGAAGGCCCGGTCGATGTAGAGACTAGTATTGATATTGCTCAAGCAGCATTTCCTGGATCTTCCCATGTCACTAGCATGGGTACAATATGTACCACATTTTTGGTGGAGGAATATCTCGTTCCCATAAAGATAACGATAGAGAAGATCCCAAGTATTTATACATTGTTTAAGTTATTGTTATAATTTGATTGTAATATACTCATAAAACATTGTTTTTCAACTAATGATGACATGACCATCTTGCAGGAAATGATGTTTTTTATAAACATCTAAATGATTTTTCATTGGAGATATTTGGCCCCACCATCTGCACAAGGTGGGATAAATAAAGTAAAAATTTAAAAGATGAGCTCACTAATCACTTGGTTTGCCTATTCTGAAGCTAGACCTTTAATCGAGCAGAGGTCCTAAAGAAGGTTGGCCAACATATGAAGATTGTGAGGGACCAATATAGGGTTCATCTAGAAAGGAACCCTAGGTATGAGCGCCCTCCAAGGATTTGAGGAAGAGAGTGGAAATCCCTAGTGGAAGATGGAAGGAAGAGGGCTTTGAGAAAAGAAGGAAAGCTACCACCGGGCACAGGAAGGTATGCAATACTTTCCACAATGTAATTATAAACCTTATTATTATTAATTTTTAGATCAAATTTGAAACATCTAATGTATTTCAACATTTTCATAGGTTGTGAGACACATCAAAGCCCACAAAGGAAAGAAAAGAAAAAAATGGACAACATAAGCTTGGGCCTGGTGGTTATTCGAATTTGGCAACATGAATTATAAGTATAAAAAAAAACAATATTGCATCCAAATAATAAATTTCAAATTATTTTCGTTTTATTGCACTGTAAAAGGTAAATTCATGACGTTATGAAAATATGCAAGCCGATTGATTCAAGGAAGTGCCCACAGAGGAAGACTTGAATCTTGGCTTCCAGCATGGATTTGGAGTTGTTGTTGAACGCCGAAAAATCTTGTCTGGGAAAACATAGTCTTCTGGTGATCCATCTTGCGTGTAGGTATATAAAATCAATGAAGTTTAATTAAGATTGATTACTTGTGCAATATATTCATTATAAATATTCGCCATAAAATATTGGCTCTATTTTGAGCAGGAAAGCAACGATCCACTTAATGTTGAGGATGGAAAACAACCCATCGAAGACCATGCTTTGAATCCTGGTAATGAATGTATTCATATGCTACAATTTAAAATATTGCATTGAAAATGGTGAATATTAATTGTACTTTTCCATGTTTCAACTGCTGAGCATGTAGAGGGTCATACTATACAAGATGAGCTTAGACAGGAATATGAAGTAAATGATGTGGCCACATCAGGTAAAAAACACCTCTGTAATGCTTTTTTTAATGAAATACTTGTCATTATAATAACAAAAGATATCAATGTAACATTTTTACATTATTGCAGCAAATCCAGACCCCTTGCAGCAGCATCCACGTCGCGAGTACTCTACTAGAAAGATAGTACGACAAGTTGTATATGCCACAAGAACTAAAATACAAGTTGCATAATATGAGTTGCTTGCTAATTTTGTCAAAAGAAAAAAAACCTATAAAGAAGTGACTGAAGAAACACTATGTATACTTGTTGGGTGTTTTATTGTCTTAATGAATTCACCAAATATTTAATTATCGATCAAGGTTGGTAATATTAGAGTTGTGGCAAAGTATATGCTGAGGTAGAAAGGTACCTAAGACATCGGCTTGGCCGACCTTAGAAATGTTTAATAATGAAAAGATCAAAATATCTTTCAAAATGAAAAACCGAGTCAAACTTCAGAAATACAACTACTAAGCTGATTAGACCTAACCAAACCAATAGATCAGAATAGTATCAATCTATACTACTCTACTCTATGAACAATAATTGAAAAGATAAAAACAATACTATTCTAGGAAACAAGACTTGATCAAAAGCAAACTACTCTTATGAAAATAGAAACTACTGATCAATGATTCAAACTCTAATCTAGGAATTGGAAAGACTAGCTACTATGTAATAACTATGAACACGTTCAGAAACCTATCTATGAAATGATTCAGTGTACAACTTAACTATGTAAAGACAAGAAACTATATTATACTTTAAAAAGAGACAATTACTTAACAATTCTAAGAAATCCAACAGTTAAACTATTCATATATTTAACAAACACTCAAAACTAAGCTAAGATACCTCATTCCACTCTCCTTGAGGATTTTGAGGAAATGTATCAAATGTAATAGGAACTGGAGAAAATGTATCGAAATGACTTTCAAATGTGACAAGGAAACAAAACGGAAGTAAATATAGTTTAACTTCTACAAAGAGATGCAAGCTAAAAAGTGACCAATTGCAATTGATTTTAAACATTGTAATCTATTCTTTATCCATAAGCAAATGATACGTAAAAACTAACTATAGTACTCGAAATGAAATGTTGATTAACAAAAGTACAAATCCTAAGTCATTTGACCTCTAATGACTACTGAAAATTAATGCATCTTAATGAAACACATATGAATTTATCAAACTTGGATTGGAACTAGTTCTATTATATCTACGGAAATGAAAGAACTTGAAATAATGCAACTAAACCAAATCAAAACACTATGTAAGTGAAAGTGAAAGACTAATTAGGAACTTGAATGCAAACTGGAAATGAAATACTAAACTAATTCAGAAATAAGACAAACCGAGATTTAACAAAGTCTGTGATAACATTGTAAACAAGTTTAAGCTAATATAGGTCCTAGGCATGAAAGTAAATGGAAGTAACTTATAAACTATCTAAATCATAAGCAAAAGACAATTATACTACTTCTACTTAAACCACAACTATTTCTCATTTGAACAGTAAAACATATGTTGAATGTAAATGAATTTCATCAATAATAAAACTGAAATGGTTAACCTATGTGCACATGTAAAATGAGATATGAAATGTTAAGGGTGAATTCAAATCCCAAACTAGCTACAGAATGTGATGAAGTACTGGAAAATCAACCTAGACTCTAACTAACTATTTCTGCATAAAATGAAATATTAGCAATTCTGGAAATGACTACAAATTTTGGAAAATTCTGTCTAAGTTTGAATGAAAGACTGAAAGAAGGTCTGAAAGGAAGTCTGAACGAAAGGTGCGAATGGCCGGCCGAATGACGGTCTGGATGACATAAATGTTACAAACTATGAAAATAAACAAGCTAAAGGAATTTAACGCTAGCTGGTTTATGCATATTAACCTATGGTGCAAGCAAAGCAGTAAATAAGTTGTTTAAAGTTGAAATAGCAGGAAGTAACTACACTCATTTGCAGCTAAGGAAAGAAACCATTTTATATTGCAAAATAAAACAGAGTTGAAAGGTAAACAAATCTAATCTACATCTATAGTAACAATCACAGAGCTAAATTTGATTACAAATTGGACTTGAAATACTGAACTAATTAAATTCTATCTAATTGCAATGGAAAAGCTAAAAGGAACTATGCATGACCGGTCATTTTAAATTCTAGAAACGTAAAGTGTATTAACAACAAGAAATATATTACAGGAAACATAAAAGCACCATCTACAGAAAGACCAAATTAAATACATATACTGAAAATGAAAACTACTTATCTACAGAAAACAAAAAACAAAATATACACAATGGAAAAGCTCTGGTTGTTGAGGGGCCCTTCTCAGCAATCAGGGATTGTGTCTAACTCGGATCATTCACCAACAGAACATGAATTTACTCATCAACAACTAAAATAAGAGACTTTATATTAAACGGAATCAAAGGTTACACAACCTTTTTCTATAGCTTTGCGCATGCATTTCTCAACCTGATACATCTTTATATAGTTTTTACAATGGGAGAGCAGGTCAACCCTTTCAGTGGTTGACCTCTCTAAAAATAGGAGGTTTTAACATCTATAGGAATGGTCCATTAAATCGCACAGACCATTTTCCTTCTTCCGTGGGCATTGATTCTCTTTGACGTGGGCAGCTGATGCGTTGTCAGGATGGGTGAACAGGAACACGGATCTTCTAGAACAAGGGCTCACGAACCATGAGGGACACGTTTCCAATAGAACCCACATCATGGTTTTTTTCTTTAGTGCCCTAGAATATTCCAACCAACGAATCCGCGGGTGCGAATGGAGGGTTGAATGATGGTCCGAATGCGAATGGGCATCTTCAAGGTGAACATGCGTCTGAATGAGAGTCCGCTTGAAAACCATAGCCTGCAGAATGAAGTCTATGTGCCAAGCAGGTCAAGAAATGTTAAATTAACGTTAATAAACCACAAAATGATGATAATCAAGTAAGATTTATGAAATATTCAAATGTATTCATATCTGAGTTCAAATGGTGGTCTAAATGGCAAGAAGTATGACTTATCATATCAAAAATAGTGAAAATAATGCCAACAGAGCACATTTAATGATCAAAAGTGATGACAAAATTGGAAATCAACAATACTTATTTTTTATACTATACTTTCATGCATTATTTTTTGCCTACTGAATGAATGAGTGGATTAATGAATGTTATATTTTAATGAATGAATGGTAAATGTTTCTTTATGATGAAATCCACATGTTTGCACATATATTTAATTTTTTTTAAGTACGTGCATTGGGTATGGGGAATTGAGAGTGTTGTGAGGGGGTGGAGGGGCCATAAGAGCTTCCACCTTCACGTGGTTGGCCATATTTAGTAGGGAATATTAAATTAGTCTCAAAACAAATATGAGCTCAATGAGGTATTTATACCTGCCATCAATGAAGTAGCTTCAATACCTATCATAAGTCAGACCACACTCTTATGATCAGAAGATCAACTAGGTTTCATCCCATCAAATCCTTCACACGTGCAAGTGCTCATCTCAAGCACACAATGGTTTCACCATTAAACAACCACTCTTAGTTTCACCAGCCGAAATATTTGGCCTTCAAAACATCAAGGAGGAAATTTCATCCCAATAAGCTCCCCCTAGCTATAAGAAATCAATTCCAACCAAAGTTGGCCGCTTCGTCATACGTATCACATAAGTGAACATCCAAGTACATCATCACATCACGTTCCCAAGAAATGAATCTCTCCAAACTCCATCAATAAAAGCATCACATAAAGCTCCAAGTAGTCCAAACAAAGCATCTCACCATGCTCAAGGTCTTTGCATTAGTGATCTTGTAGACAATAGGTCCATTTATCACCACTAAAACCTACCCTATACAATATATAGTCTTTCCAAAACCGGATAAAGTTTCCCATACTAGAGATTACATGATTTTGATGCCTAAAGTTGCCCATACTAGAAAATATTTTGTGAACAGGTTGAAGGAACCATGCCTTTAATGGTTCAAAAACCATCTACATTTGTCATTCTCAAAGATACTGATGCACCTAAATAAATTTGTTTGTTTGTCTTCTTTATCGACCAACCTATGCCAAATTCAGTATCCATGTCTCAAAATTGCAAGTGATTCCGGTGCAACCAAACAAAGAGGATAAAAAAAATCCTGCCCGAGCAAAGGATAAAAAAAGGCCAATTGATGTAAGTCTTCAAGTATGGAAAGAACTTGTCAAAACATATGAGAATTCAGATGCATGGAGGAAGTATGGAGAGGAGAGTACCCAGGTAATTAAATTTTCTCATAACATTATATCAGAATTATTAAACGATTTTTATGCTTTATTTGTGCATAGTTAAATTGATTTGGTATATGTTTCAGGACAAGGCCTCCAAGACTAGGCTTGCCAAAATTCGTGCCACACATCATAGTTGATCCAGATTTATGTGGGAACAAAATGGAAGAGAACATACATAATCATATACATAGATATATTGCAAAGAACATAGTGATACAGTAAACACATATTCTATTAAATAGCGGAAATAGAACATACTGTAAAATAAAAGTAGTTAGAATGGTAGTAGCTATCTCTAAGAAGAGATGTGGCCGCTCTGCTCATTCGTGCCAAGGAATAAAAAAAGAGGCCAAAAGGTCATATTTATCAAAAGCATGAGGGAAAGAATCCCAAACATCCAAAAACCAAACCCTAGAAGATGGACCGCCATAAAGTTTACGGCCCCAAGGTGGTTAGTTGAACAGTCAACTTCTCGGGGTCACAAATTTTGCATACGAACTCCATTTCGGGCAAATTATAGCTCGTTGGTGATCCAGGAGGATCTAAGAAGGAAAAATTTTGAAGTCCTCCAATCTCAGCAAAACTAGCACTATATCGAAGGGCTCGTCGAGACGATTCCAACGGCGTTCGTTTCACCTCAAACGGACTCCGTATGAGAAAGTTATCGCGTTCTGTTCCATAAGGTCAACAGGCAAATTTGGCAAAAAGAGGTGCCACGTGGCACCACTGACAAGGTGACACGTGGCATCCGTACTGTAGAAACATGATGATGTGGCACCACTCAGAGGATGACACATGGCATCCATACAGTACAGACCAATCACAAGGTGACATGTGGCATGATGACATGGCATGCTAAATGGCATGATGATGCGGTATGATGACATGGCATGCTGATGTGGCATGATGACATGGCATGATAATGTGTCATGATGATGTGGCATTCTGACATGGCATGATGATGTGGCATGATGACATGGCATGCTGATGTGGCATGATGACATGGCATGATGATGTGGCATGGTGACATGGCATGATGAAGTGGCATGATGACTAGCATGCATGCATTTGTGCTTGAAATGAGTTTTAGGAAATTCATGCATTTACTCATGAGAAATTGTAAAATGATTAATATTTGAAGTGAGTAGAAAAATTACTCACATATTACTCATTTATTTTATTCCTTGAGTTGTTATGAAGTTAATGCATGGTTGTAACCAAAAACAAACATGCCATATTTGTAAAGAAGTTGTAACAAGTTGGTTTATGGTTGAAAAAACCAACATGCTATTTAAAAGAAGGATTTTGGTATGTAATGGATTATTGTTGGATTTTGTAAATGTCATTATGGGGAAGTAACTAAATGTGAAAACCCATGGACATGTGGGCATGAACCATATTTTTGGTTTATGTTCTTAAAAGCCCAACCACATGGAAACCAACTTAGGGAAGTTGTAACCAAGGCCAAGATAGGCAAATTAGTTGCAACCAAAGGAATCCATGAGAGTCATGTGAAGAAGGGAAAGCCAACCTATATAAACCCATTCATTTGCCATTTCCCACTCATGCTTTGGAGTAGAGACTTTGTAGCTAAAGGAGAGAAGGGAGATTGTGTAGCTCTGCAGGAGGAAGGTACGAGTGTTTATACTCGTTTTACACCGTCTTCAGGCTTCGGAGTTGCTGGAAGCAGTCTTGTTGTGTTTTGGGCAGCGGTTCTCTTCCTGGCCATTGTTGCCAAGGTATCATTGTATTATTGCCATGTATTTTGCCTTTATGCTGAGATTATAGATCGGCCCTCCTATTGAGAAGCAGGCCCGGAGACGTAGTCCATCCTGGACGAACTCCGTTATCAACTTGTTGTCTTTATGTGTGTATTGTCTATGCTGTTTGGTTCTCTTCTTATGGATTTGTGAGCTTCATTCATGCTCTTTATGCAATTCATGTTAACGTCATAGAGTAGCAAAGATCTTGTTTTCGGATCAGTTGGAAAGGCCTACCCGAGAAATACAAGATGAGATCTCCGACTAAATTTTATCATTAAGCTAACATTTAGAAAATGGACTGCAAAAAAACATCATTTAGGGCCTCAAAATGGCCCCAGAAGTTTAGGACCCGAAAAACCATAGAAAAATTACTAGAAAATTGTTGAAATGGGAAACTGTTTTGAGCCAGTGGAATAGGTGGGTGGCCACCAATATCCATCTAGATCATTCCTCCCCCATTAGGAAGCAATGGTATCCATTGCGTCAAATCCCTTATCATATGTCAAGCTGTGTGTTGAGTTGAGCTCCTGGTGTGACATTTGTTGAAGTGAAAATGATGCCTTACTTTGACACCTTCAGAGAGTTGTAATTGTTGTTGATGGATGTGTTGGATTTGTTCAACAGTTTTGGTTGTCATGTTATCCTTGGTATGCATTGGTGCAGATGGATTCTTTCTCTTGGAACACCTTGAATGTGTGGCCTTGCACTGTAGATGTACCCAGATAGACGATGCTGCAATGACTTTGCGTTCTTCTTGTTTCTGTTGATTAAAGGGATCATGTGTAGAGGTTTTCTATGTCTCTGCGATATGATGTTATCCTTCAGTGGAAATTGCGAATAGGGAAAATTTCCCAGTGTGGGAGATTATCTTCCTGCACTGCTTGTTTTGGGTAGGTGCAACTATCTCTAGTATCCGATAGAGTTGTCCTCCCAAAGTGACAATTACACTACGAGGTTGTGATTCATATACAACATGATGCTTCCACATACATGGTTGTCCTAAAAGAACATCACATACTTCAAGTGGGGCCACATCACACAATACCTCATCTCTAAAGGGCTTGATTCCATATGGTAGGCGGCATTGATGACTGCCGTGGAGACCTCATCCTAGGATTAGCCACCCAATGGTGTATGGTTGTGGGTGTGGTGTTATTGGTAGCTCCAATATCTTGATGACTTTTGTTGAGATCAGGTTCTTTTGGCTGTCGCTGTCCACAACAAAATGTAGGGGAATTCCCTTCACCCACATCTGTGAGTGGAAAAGGTGCTCCTCTGCCTCCAACTCTTCAAGTTACTTTGGTTGAATATGTGTGGTAGGAACAATGACAGTAGGTTCTGCATCAATGATCTGATTCCTTTTTCCACGACTGTGAAATTAGGTTCTGAGTCAGAATCAAAACTGGGATCTGATTCTGAAGCTTTGATCTCAGCCACCAATGACTATTTTGAGCGACATTCATCAGTGTTGTGCCAGGGGATTTTGTGGAACTCGCACCACTTCCCAGTGTCCTTCTTTTTCTTTTCGTTACCCTTCTTCGCTTGTGGTTGGGACTGGTTATCCTTTCCCTACCTTATGTTCTGCGAGTCAGAGTTTTCCTTGCCCTGCTTCTGCGCAGGTCCGAAGTCACGCTTGTTCTTTTGCTGAAATTTCTGCTCAATTTTGACAGCATATCAATAGGCGGATCCGAGTGAAGAGATTTCTAGGAAATCCATCTCTATTCGTATGTATCAATGTAGGCCACTGTGATATTTCAGTACTAGGTTCCCCTCGGAGTCCTTGATACCTAGCTTTGTGCGCAAGGTATGAAATTTGTTGCTGTACTCTGACACCGTTTGGTCCCTCTCTTGATGCAGAATGGTCCATTTTGTGTACTGGTCATCATAGTTTCCCATAGGGTCATATTGTTCCTTAACAACATCTATAAAAGAGGCCCAAGTGGGATTGGCCACAAACAATCCAGACTCGTCTGATGAGTTTTTCTCACAATAAGTTTCCCGCCAATTTTTGACATGGGGGACTGCCTTGAGGAGCACAAAGATGATCTTTTCCCAGTCGAAAAAATTGTGGAAAGAGAAATACCCTTCTAGTAGATTCAACCATTTATCTAGGGCATTGGAATCGATCTGGCCTTAAAATAAAGGGATATCAAAATTAAGTTGTACCTTGAAGGGAGTTGCATCTCTGAAATGGATGCTCATTGAAGGTGTATTTTCCGCCATTGGCATGAGTCGAAGGATCAGGGAGAAATTATCCATCATCTCATTCCTCTGTCGTGCGAGGGCTTCCTCGAGCAACAACTTGATAGGATCTCTTGCTCCGTCGCCTCTCTTTTCTTCCTCCATGGGAGGCCATTTGGGGCGGTGAGGGTGATCTTCCCCAAGTGAAACTAGTTTGAGACCCAACTCTCTGTATCCTGACCTCGTCGGGGACATGCACTAAGAAACAATCAAAGAGAAGATTGATCTGATACCACTAATCTGGATTTATGTGGGAACGAAATGGAAGAGCAAATATATAATCATATACATAGATATATTGCAAATAACACAGTCATACAGTAAACACATATTCTAATCAATAGCGGAAATAGAACAGACTGTAAAATAAAAGCAGGTAGAATGGTAGTAGCTATCTATGAGAAGAGATGTGGTCGCTCTGCTCATTCGTGCGAATATGAATACAAAAAGAGGCCGAAAGGGCCTATTTATCATAAGCATGGGGGAAACAATCCCAAACATCCAAAAACCTAACCCTAGAAGATGAACCGTCAAACATTTTGAGACCCCAAGGTGGTTAGTTGAACAGTCAACTTTCCGAGGTCATAACTTATGCATACGAACTCCGTTTCGGGCGAATTGTAGCTCGTTGGAAAGGCCTAACCGAGAACTAAAAGATAACATTTAGAAAATGGATCGCAAAAAAACATCATTTAAGGCCTCAAAATGGCCCCATAAGTTTAGGACCCGAAACACCATAGAAAAATTACTAGAAAATTGTCGAAATGGGAAACTGTTTTGAGCTAGTGGAATAGGTGGGTGGACATAGATATCAACCTAGATCATTCCTCCCTCCTTAGGAAGCAATGGTCTCCATTGCGTCAAATCCCTTATCATATGTCGAGCTGTGTGTTGAGTTCAGCTCCTGGCGCGACATTTGCTGAAGTGAAAAGGCTGCCTTACTTTGACATCTTCAGAGGGTTGTAATTGTTGTTGATGGATGCGCTGGATCTGTTCAATATTTTTGGTTGTCGTGTTATCCTAGGTCTGCATTGGTGCAGATGGTTTCTTTTTGGAGGATCCCCTTGAATACGTGGCCATAAACTTTAGAGGTACTTGGATAGATGATGCTGCAATGAATTTGCGTTCTTCTTGTTTCTGCTGAGTAAAGGGATCATGTGCAGGGGTTGTGTATGTCTCTCTGATATTATGTTCTCCTTCAGTGGAAATTGAGAATAGGGAAAATTCCCAGTGTGGGAGATTATCTTCCTGCACTGCTTGTTTGGGGTAGGTGCAACTATCTCTCGTATGCAATAGAGTTGTCCTCCCAAAGTGACAATGACACTACGAGGTCGTGACTCATATACAACATGACGCTTCCACATATATGGTTGTCTTAAAAGAACATCGCATACTTCAACTGGGGCCACATCACACAATACCTCATCTTTGAATGGCTTGATGCCATATGGTAGGCGGCATTAATGACTGATGCGGATACCTCGTCCTTGGCTTAGCCACCCAATGGTGTATGGTTGTGGGTGTGTTGTTATTGGTAGTTCCAATCTCTTGATGACTTTTGCTGAGATCGGGTTATTTTGGCTACCGCTGTCCACAACAAAATGTAGGAGAATTCTCTTCACCCACATCTGTGAGTGGAAAAGCCGCTCCTCTTCCTTCGACTCTTCAAGTTCCTCTAGTTGAATCTATGTGGTAGCAACAATGGCACTGGGTTTTGCATCAATGACCTGCTTCCCTTTGTCCGCAGATGTGAAATTAGGTTCTGAGACATAATCGGAACTGGGATCTGATTCTGAAGCTTTGATCTCAGCCACCAGTGACTGTTTTGAGCAACATTCATTAGTGTTGTGCCAGGGGATTTTGTGGAACTCACACCACTTCCCGATGTCCTTTTTTATTTTCGTTACCCTTCTTCGCTTGTGGTTGGGACTGGTTTTCCTTTCCCCGCCCCGTGTTCTGCGAGCCAGAGTTTCCCTTTCCCTACTTCTGCGCAGGTTCGAAGTCACGCTTGTTCTTTTGCTAAAATTTCTGCTCAATTTTGACAGCATATCGATAGGCGGATTCGAGTGAAGAGATTTCCAAGAAATCCATCTCTGTTCATATGTACCGGTGTAGGTAACTGCAATATTTGAGTACTAGGTGCCGCTCGGAGTCCTTGATACCTAGCTTTGTGCGCAAGGTATGAAATTTGTTGGTGTACTTCGACACTGTTTAGTCCCTCTTTGACGTAGAATAGTCCATTTTGTGTATTGGTCATCATAGTTTCCCACAAGGTAATATTGTTCCTTAACAAAATCTATAAAAGAGGCCCAAGTGGGATTGGCCTCAAACAATCCAGACTCGTCTGATGAGTTTTTCTCACAATAAGTTTTCCACCAATTTTTGACATGGGGGATTGCCTTGAGGAGCGCAAAGATGATCTTTTCCGTGTCGGAAAAATTATGGACAGAGAAATACCCTTCTATTAGATTCAACCATTTATCTAGGGCATCGATATCGATCTGGCCTTCAAATAAATGGATATCAAAATTAACGTGTACCTTGAAGGGAGTCACATCTTCGAAATGGCTGCTCGTTGAAGGTGTATTTGTCGCCGTCAACATGTGTCGAAGGATCTGGGTGAAATTATCCATCATCTCGTTCCTCTGTCGTGCGAGGGCTTCCTCGAGCAACAACTTGATAGGATCTCCTACTCCATCATCTCTCTTTTATTCCTCCATGAGAGGTTGTTTGGGGCGGTGGGGGACATGCACCAAGAAACAATCAAAGAGCAGATTTATCTGATACCACTGATCTAGATTTATGTGGGAACAAAATGGAAGAGGAGATACATAATCATATACATAGATATATTGCAAAGAACACAGTGATACAGTAAATGCATATTCTATTAAATAGCGGAAATAGAATAGAATGTAAAATAAAAGCAGGTAGAATGGTAGTAGCTATCTCTGAGAAGAGATGTGGCCGCTCCGATCATTCGTGCCAAGATGAATACAAAAAGAGGCTGAAAGGGCCTATTTATCGTAAGAATGAGGGAAGAATCCAAAACATCCAAAAACCTAACCCTCGAAAATGAACCGTCATAAAGTTTGTGTCCCTAAGGTGGTTAGTTGAACAGTCAACTTACCGGGGTCATAACTTTTGCATACAAACTCCGTTTGGGGTGAATTAGAACTCGTCAGAAAAGGCCTACCCGAGAAATAAAAGATGAGAGATTCAGATAAATGTTAGAATTAAGCTAACATTTAGAAAATGGATTGCAAAAAAACATCATTTAGGACCTCAAAATATCCCCGGAAGTTTAGGACCCGAAAAACCATAGAAAAATTACTAGAAAATTGTCGAAATGGGAAACTGTTTTGAGCCAGTGGAATAGGTGGGTGGCCAACAATATCCATCTAGATCATTCCTCCCCCCTTGTAAATCAATGGTCTCCATTGCGTCGAATCCCTTATCATATGTCGAGTTGTGTGTTCAATTGAGCTCCAAGTGCGACATTTGCTGAAGTGAAAAGGTTGCCTTACTTTGAAATCTTTAGAGGTTTTTAATTGTTGTTGATGGATGTGCTGGATATGTTCAACCATTTTGTTTGTCGTGTTATCCATGGTCTGCATTGGTGCATATGGTTTCTTTATGGAGGAGAACCTTGAATGCGTGGCCTTGCACTATAGAGGTACCCAGATAGACGATGCTCCAATGACTTTGCGTTCTTCTTGTTTCTGCTGAGTAAAGGGATCATGTGCAGAGGTTGTGTATGTATTTGCGATATTATGTTCTCCTTCAGTGGCAATTGCGAATAGGGAAAATTTAACAGTGTGGGAGATTATCTTCCTGCACTACATTTTTGGGGTAGCTGCAACTATCTCTGGTATCCGATAGAATTGTCCTCCCAAAGTGACAATGACACTACAAGGTCATGATTCATATACAACATGATGCTTCCACTTATATGGTTGTCCTAAAAGAACATCACGTACTTCAAGTGGGGCCACATCACATAATAACTCATGTCTGAAGGGCTTGATGCCGTATGGTAGGCGACATTGATGACTGACGCAGATACCTAGTCCTTGGCTTAGCCACCCACTAGTGTATGGTTGTGGGTGTGGTGTTATTGGTAGTTCCAATATCTTGATGAATTTTGCTGATATCAGTTTCTTTTGGCTACCGTTGTCCACAACAAAATGTAGGGGAATTTCCTTCACCCACATCATTGAGTGGAAAAGGTGCTCCTCTACCTCCGACTCTTCAGATTCCTCTAGTTGAATCTATGTCGTAGCAACAACAACACTAGGTTCTGCATCAATGAGCTGCTTCCCTTTGTCTGTGACTGTGAAATTAGGTTCTCTATCAGAATCATAATTGCGATCTGATTTTGAAGCTTTGATCTCAGCCACCAATGACTGTTTTGAGCGACATTCATCAGTGTTGTGCCAAGGGATTTTGTGGAACTCGCACCACTTCCCGGTGTCCTTCTTTGTATTTTCATTACCCTTCTTTGCTTGTGGTTAGGATTGGTTGTCCTTTCCTTGCCCCGTGTTATGTGAGCTAGCGTTTCCCTTGCCCTGCTTCTGCGTAGGTCTGAAGTCACGCTTGTTCTTTTGTTGAAATTTCTACTCAATTTTGATAGAATATCGATAGGCGGATTTGAGTGAAGAGATTTCTAGGAAATCCATCTCTGTTCATATGTTCAGGTATAGGCCAATGCGATATTTTAGTACTAGGTTTCGCTCAGAGTCCTTGATACCTAGCTTTGTGCGCAAGGTATGAAATTTGTTGGTGTACTCCGACACCGTTTGGTCCCTCTCTTGATGCACAATGGTCCATTTTGTGTATTGGTCATCATAGTTTCCCACAGGGTAATATTGTTCCTTAACAACATCTATAAAAGAGGCCCAAGTGGGATTGGCCTCAAACAAACCAGACTCGTCTGATGCGTTTTGTTCACAATAAGTTTCCTACCAATTTTTGACATGGGGGACTTCCTTGAGGAGCGCAAAGATGATCTTTTCCCTGTCAGAAAAATTGTGGACAGAGAAATACCCTTCTAGTAGATTCAACCATTTATATAGGGCATCGACATCGATCTGGCCTTCAAATAAAGGGATATCAAAATTAACTTGTACCTTGACGGGAGTCGCATGTCCGAAATGGCTGCTCATTGAAGGTGTATTTGTCGTCGTCGGCATGGCCTCAAAATGGCTCCGGAAGTTTAGGACCCGAAAAACAATAGAAATATTACTAGAAAATTGTCGAAATGGGAAACTGTTTTGAGCCAATGGAATAGGTGGGTGGCAACCGATATCCATCTGGATCATTCCTCCCCCCTTAGGAAGCAATGGTATCCATTGCGTCAAATCCCTTATCGTATGTCGAGCTGTGTGTTGAGTTGAGCTCCCAGTGCGACATTTGCTGAAGTGAAAAGGATTCCTTACTTTCACATCTTCAGAGGGTTGTAATTGTTGTTGATCGATGTGCTGGATTTGTTCAACAATTTTGGTTGTCGTGTTATCCTTGGTCTACATTGGTGCAGATGGTTTCTTTCTGGAGGAGCACCTTGAATGCATGGCCTTGCACTGTAGAGGTACCCAGACAAACGATGCTGCAATGACTTTGCGTTCTTCTTGTCTTTGCTGAGTAAAGGGATCATGTGCATAGGTTATGTATGTCTCTACGATATGGTGTTCTCCTTCAATGGCAATTGTGAATAGGGAAATTTTCCCAATGTGGGATATTATTTTCCTACACTTCTTGTTTGGGGTAGGGGCAACTATCTCGGTATCCGATAGAGTTGTCCTCCCAAAGTGACAATGATACTACGAGGTCGTGATTCATATATAGAATGACGCTTTCACATATATGGCTATCTTAAAATAACATCACATACTTCAAGTGGGGCCACATCACACAATACCTCATCTCTGAAGGGCGGATACCTCATCCTTGGCTTAGCCACCCAACGGTGTATGGTTGTGGGTGTGGTGTTATTGGTAATTTCAATCTCTTGATGACATTTGCTGAGATCGGGTTCTTTTGGTTGTTGCTGTCCACAACAAAATGTAGGGGAATTCCCTTCACCCACATCTATGAGTGGAAAAGGCACTCCTTTGCCTCCGACTCTTCAGGTTCCTCTGGTTGAATCTGTGTGGTAGCAACAACGGCACTGGGTTTTGCATCAATGATTTGCTTCCCTTTATCCGCGGTTGTGAAATAAGGTTTTGAGTCAGAATCAAAACTATGATATGATTCTGAAGCTTTGATCTCAGCCACCAATGATTGTTTTGAGCAACATTCATCAGTGTTGTGTAAGTGGGTTTTGTGGAACTCAAACCACTTCCCAATGTCCTTTGTCTTTTCGTTACCCTTCTTCACTTGTGGTTGGGACTGGTTGTCCTTTCCCTACCTCGTGTTCTGCGAGCCATAGTTTCCCTTGCCCTGCTTTTGCATAGGTCTGAAGTCATGCTTGTTCTTTTGCTGAAATTCCTGGTCAATTTTGACAGCATATCGATAAGTGGATCCGAGTGAAGAGATTTCCAGGAAATCCATCTATGTTCGTATGTATAGGTGTAAGCCACTGAGATATTTCAGTACTAGGTTCCACTTGGAGTCCTTGATACCTATCTTTGTGCGCAAGGAATGAAATTTGATGGTGTACTCCGACACCGTTTGGTCCCTTTCTTGATGCAAGATGGTCCATTTTGTGTATTGGTCATCATAGTCTCCCACAAGGTAATATTGCTCCTTAGCAACATCTATAAAAGAGCCCCAAGTGGGATTGGCCTCAAACAATCTAGACTCGTCTGATGAGTTTTTCTCACAATAAGTTTCCCACCAATTTTTGACATGGGGGACTGCCTTGAGGAGCGCAAAGATGATCTTTTCCCCGTCAGAAAAATTGTGGGCAAAGAAATAACCTTCTAGTAGATTCAACCATTTATCTAGGGCATCAGCATCGATGTAGCCTTCAAGTAAAGGGATATCAAAATTAATGTGTACCTTGAAGGGAGTCGCATCTCCGAAATGGATGCTCGTTGAAGGTGTATTTTCCGACGTTGGCATGTGTCGAAGAATCTGGGCGAAATTATCCATCATCTCATTCCTTTATCGCGTGAGGGATTCCTCGAGCAACAACTTGATAGGATCTCCTACTCCATCATCTCTCTTTTTTTCCGCCATGGGAGGCCATTTGGGGCAGAAAGAGTGATCTTCCCCAAGTGAAACTAGTTCGAGACCCAACTCTCTGTATCCTGACCTCGTTGGAGACATGCACCGAGAAACAATCAAAGAGTAGATTGCTCTGATACCACTGATCCAGGTTTATGTGGGAACGAAATGGAAGAGCATATAGATAATCATACACATATATATATTGCAAAGAACACAGTGATACAATAAACACATATTCTATTAAATAGCAGAAATAGAACAGATTGTAAAATAAAAGCAGCTAGAATGGTAATAGCTATCTCTGAGAAGAGATGTGGCCGCTTTGCTCATTCGTGCTAAGATGAATACAAAAAGAGGCCGAAAGGGCCTATTTATCATAATCATGAGGGGAAGAATCCCAAACATACAAAAACCTAACCCTAGAAGATGAACCGTCATAAATTTTGTGGCCCCAAGGTGGTTAGTTGAACAGTCAACTTCTTGGGGTCATAACGTTTACATACGAACTTCATTTCGGGCGAATTACAGCTCGTTGGAAAGGCCTATCCGATAAATACAAGATAAGAGCTTTGGATAAATGTTATCATTAAGCTAACATTTATAAAATGGATTGCAAAAAAACATCATTTAGGGCCTCAAAATGGCCCCAGAAGTTTAGGACCCGAAAAACCATAGAAAAATTACTAGAAAATTGTCGAAATGGGAAATTGTTTTGAGCCAGTGGAATAGGTGGGTGGCCACCAATATCCATCTGGATCAATAGTGGCCATAAAGATATACATGCCTTGATCTGTAATTTTGTAGGTATATTTAATTTGTGAAATGATATTTGTTTTAATTCCTAGAAAAAATTAAATGATTGCATAATAATTAGTTTAACTAGTCCATGTGTCATGTGTTTTACAGGAGGAGAAACATGGCTGGCATCAAACACCATTTGAAAAAAAAATTACAAAGAAAAAAGTTGATCGACTTTGTAATCTAGATGGAGAACGAGGTATCAATCTTTGACTACTAACTCTTGTTCAAACCTTTTACTACATTGCCATTCTTTCTTTGGGAATCTGTAATCTTAGGTGGTTTATCACATTTATTATAGTTGAACTTAGGCACACTACAGCCTCCCAAATATAGAATAGGTTGTCCCAAGTTATACCTTTACTCATCCCGTTCATAACCAATAATAAATTGAATGACACATCAATTCCATCCCTTTGCATTCCTTTTTGTTGTAGATGTGAAGAACAACCCTCATCTTTCT
Organism: Larix kaempferi; assembly: GCA_027924585.1. Lineage (NCBI taxonomy): Eukaryota > Viridiplantae > Streptophyta > Pinopsida > Pinales > Pinaceae > Larix > Larix kaempferi. Next base: position 15,014,096 of record BSBM01000099.1, read on the forward strand.
CATTACCTTAGTATTCTACATTCTGCATAATTTATGCTTGCGAATGCAGACAAAGTTGCCTGGCCTTTCCTTTGGACAACATGTTTTGGATGTGGAATTCATTTATCCAATGTTGATAAATCCATTGAACCTTTTCTCTATCATTGCCCCTGTATTTCTCATCCCATCCTATTGTGGATGTGGAAGTCATTATCCAAATTTCATGACCTTAGGTCTTCTCATTCTTCTCTACATTTCAATGCAAAAGATGCATACTTAACCTTTCATCTGTATCCTCAAGATTTCTTCTTTCGCATCAATTTTTGGGTGTATAAATTGAATCGCTTCGCAATGGTTTGCTTCCCTTTGTATGCCTAGAACTCATGCAGATGTTGACGGTGGACCTACATGTGGCATTCTCATTTAAAATTTGGTTCAATGGGAGTGGAGAATGTTGAATATCTTTATGGACATTGAAACTTGCCTCATACCAGAAATTATTGAGTATGAAACACACATAATCCAAGAGATTGATAATGAGGGTTGGTGCATGGATTTGGTCATATTTTAGAATCCTTAAGAACTATGGCAGGAGAAAAATATGTTCAGCATAAAGAAGTCTGAGCCTTTTTGTGGAGACATCGTAAATGTGTTGGCTTGAGAACACAAATAATTGCATTGGACAAAGGCATTCAAATAGTATTCAAGGCTATCATAGGAAAATATGAGAGTAAAGAATCTTATATAGGGATGGATAAAGTTTGCTCTATGCCAGATCCTTTTTACTTTAGGGAATTAGTATGGTGGTGTGGTATGAGGTTTTATGCTAAACATATAATCATACAAATGAAAGGAGGAATAACTCTAGTGCCTCTTACCCCAACCACACTAAGGAGGTTGTTGTGTCTTCTAGACCCAAATAGAGTTTTGGAACTTCTTGAAGTTGACACATAAATCTCAGGGCTCGTAATATTGAGCCTCTTAAAAGAATATCGTGCATAGCCATTAATGAGTTCTTTTATCCCTTTCCAAATTGAAATCAGTCGTATGATGGACCCATATAATGAATTGCCTTGGATTTTCACCCACTTGGTTGGTCAGGAGACTACGACATATGTTCCCAAGTATGCGTTGTATGTGTTACACTTCACTTTTTTCTTGAATGTGTTTTTTAACTAGGAACAAATTACCTCAAATGAAATATCTCATCAATTTACAAATTTAACCAAATTTAAAAGATTCTTTGTGATGGTCTATTTGGTATTTGCATTGGTTTTCTGTAATACTTTTGAAGCAATGAGCCCAAAATAAAATATTCTTTATGAAATTGAACCAATCCAATGTTGGTACCTGATTCTATTGAGACACAATCCCATTTCATTTTTATCATGTCCAAGATTATTTTGTCAAGAAGTGTAGGCATATGTTGATAGGGAAGGAACCCAAAAGGTGACCATGGAAGAAAATAACTTTATTTTCATAAGAGGATAATATAATTTGGAAGAAATTCATACATACATTAGACTGTATTCATTTTAGGGAAAACTTCCTCCCTCAATTCTTTTGCAATAGGTTAATCTTGATTAAATCATGTAGATAGTATAAAAAATGGTTTGTGTTCTTCAATCAGAACAAGAAAATGAAATTCATCTCTTTACCTTTAAATTGTATTGGATGTTCAATTAGAGTATAGCAAGTTTTGTAGAAATTTCTCAAGTTTATAATACATTTTATTTAAAGGAAGTCGAGGTTGTTACAGGTTTTGACTTGGAGAGTTTATTTAAAGGAAGTCGAGGTTGTTACAGGTTTTGACTTGGAGAGTTTTTTTTACAACCCATGTTGTTTCAGTTGGTTATGGTAATTATATTCTAGAAGCATAGGAATGTGAAGAGGGAGTAGGGAACAATGAAGATGATGGTTGGAATACAATGGGACACACTTTGGAAACTTGCATGAGTGATGGAAACTTGGAAACTTGGGAATAGTTTTCTTTTTAAATTCCTCAATACTGTCGAATATGTGACGACAACTCAACTAGCTCCGACGAGGTTGTTATACCTCTGAGGGCAAATGTCGTCGTATTTTGTTGTGGGGATTTGGTCAAAACATGTCGGTTATTCGACAATCAAGGAGGGATTGTTTGTCGGTTAATTGACTACTCATGTGCCAGATATTTGATGTTGTATTTGTTGGTTAATCGACTACAAATGTGTAAGATATTCGACGTTCCTTTGGTTGGTTACCCGACCTTCTGGTAAGTAAATGTTTTCGAATATGCGACGATATTGTCATCGGTTATTCGACTTATTGATTAAAAGAGAAGTGTAGGTTATTTGACGAGGCGTTGTCAGTTATACAACAACGATTTATCCCTGTCGGATATTTGACGAACTTTTACTGACGTTGTTACACCTAAATATTGCCACCTTAAGACTCAGTGTAAACATCCCCAAAGTTCCCATGAATAATAAGTTGAACTGGAAGATATACTGACCTATTTTTCAAGGTCGTCACGGGTCACCCTTGTGCAGCATGCGACGATGTAGGTTGTCCTAAAGCAGCCTGCGACGATGTCAGTTAAATGGATAAAGGGCATCTTCGAGCCATTTCTCGAAGGTGTGTGATGTGGATCTATATCCCTAACCTATAGGGGAGATGGCATTCGGTTCCCTATCTCTTTGGGAGGATCCCTTAGTCCTCTCCCACTATATCTCAACCTACCCTATCCTCTTAGTCCTATATATATGAAGCTCATTCCCATTCCAAAGGGAGGAAGTCTATATTACTTGCATGCTGGTGAAATTATCTTAGGAGATCTCTACTATTATCTTGGGAGACCTATAATTCCTTTAGAGGCTTTGGAATTGGCTTGTTGTAGGAGGATTGCGACATTAAGCTTTGGTTGTAATCACTCTCTACTTTGTACTTCCCTCTTTTAATATAGTAATATAAACTCTTTCCACCAAATGTTGTTGTGTTAATAATGTTTGTGTAGTTTACTTGCTTAACCGTTTACTTAGATCTGTTACTATTTAGATGCGTTTTACTGCTTGTATTGTTTTTGTATGTCTTGACAGGTCTTGCAGCTGAGATCTCACGACCGTGGAGCTTGGAGCAACTACAAGGAGAAAGATCTACAATCTCAAGGTAATACATCTAATCACTCGATCTTTAACTAGATCTACGAAAGTAGTTTCATATTATGTCCCACTTGTTCTAGATTCACGTTGAACTAGGGAGATGACACCTTAAGTCCCCAGTATGGTCGCCAAATTTGTTACCGGACAATATACCAAATTTTTGGTTACAACCAAATTGAGATCCACCCGTCTGATCAACATAAGACAACTTTCATCTTCCCTTGGGGCATGTTTGCTTATCGCAAGCTCCCTTTTGGTCTAAAAAATGCTAGTGCCACATTCCAGCGGGCCATGTCGTACGCTTTTCATGACGTGAAGGACTTTGTGGAACCTTATCTCGACGATCTCCCCGCTCATTCGCAGCAGCGCAACTTCCACATTGATCATCTGACGGCGGTATTTCTCAGACTTAGACGGTATAACATCTGTCTGAACCCTCACAAGTGTATTTTTTGCATCGAGTCTGGACGCCTCCTCAGGTTTATTGTCTCGAAAGATGGGATCCACATTGATCCCTTGAAAGTGGAAGCCATCGTCGCGCTCCCACCTCCCACTGACATCACGGAACTTCAAAGTTTGCAAGGGAAGGTAACTTACCTACAGCGTTTTGTCTGTAATTTCATGCAAAAGACGCAGGGTTATATGAGACTACTCAAGAAGGACGTCCCATTCATATGGGACGATCAAGCGCAACAATCCTTCGATAGTATGAAACATGCCATTACACGTGCCCTTGTGCTCCAACCACCCAATTACTACAAGGATTATATCCTTTATCTTGTTGCTTCTGCCACCACGATCACCATGGTCTTGGTATAGGAAGAAAAAAACACCCAGGAACATGTGATCTACTACCTAAGTAAGGGTCTTATTGACTCTGAAACTCGTTATTCACATGTCGAGAAGCTCGCTCTCGCGGCAGTCATTTCCATCCAAAAGTTCCGTCACTACATCTTGCTCCGCACCACCACCATCATCGTCGACTCAAACCTCATGTACCACGTTTTAACATGTCAAGTACTTGGGGGCTATATCGTGATACTTCAGGAGTTTGACCTCCTCTTCGAGAAAGCCAAGTCTAAGAAGTCTTTGGTGTTCGCCGAGCTCATTTGCGATCTTCCCCGTGTTGATTTAGGATCTGAGCCCAATGATTCTCTTCTGGATGAATCATTGTTCCTCATCAGCATGTCTAACCCATGTTATGGAGATATTACCTTATATCTTCAAACCCAACATTTCAACCCCCAATTGTCTCGTGAAAATCGTCTTTGAATACGCTACTATGCAAATTATTACCTGATCATCAGTGATACCTTGTACCGTCGAGGAATTGATTCTGTTCTTCGACGTTGTTTGACACATGAGGAGGATGAACACGTCTTGAATGAATGTCACGCTGGGGTTTGTGGCGGTCATCTCTCTAGGATGGCTACATCCCAGAAGATACTACGCACGGGATATTATTGGCCATCTATCTTCAAAATTGTATTGAGGCCGTTAAAAAATGTCCCCCATGCCATCATTTTCAAACGAAAAAGCGCACCCATCTAGCCCCGTTACACCCAGTTATTGCCGTTGGACCCTTTGCAAAATGGGGCATTGACTTCATGCACTGTAAGCCTACCTCGGTTGGGGGGCATGGTTACATCGTAGTAGCTGTGGATTACTTTACAAAGTGGGTCGAGGCTATGCCTACGTACACTGACGGCAGAAAAACCATCCCACTCTTCATGTTCAATCATGTTATCTCATGGTTCTGAGTCCCACAAGCCATAGTCACCGACCATGGATCTCACATTCAGAACCACATGGTCGATGAGTTGAGCTCCAGACTTGGCTTTCCTCATGAAAACTCAACACCTTACTACCCATAGTACAACGGACAAGTAGAGGCCATCAACAAGGTCTTGAAAACCATGATTCAACGCATGGTGGGTATGCACAAGTCTAACTGACACAACATTCTCTTTTCCTCACTATGGGCATACTGGACCTCCGTTAAGACTACTACCAGATTCACACTGTTTCAGTTAGTTTATGGATTGGAGGCAGTCCTACCAATAGAGTGTGAGATTCCATCACTCAAACTCGCAATCGAACTTCTTCCGAACACCACTACTGAGGAAGAGCGATTCATTTACCTGGAAAAACTTGACGAGACCTGCCGTGATGTTGCTCTTGCCAACGAGGCACACAAGAAGTGCATCAAGGAACAATACGATAGGTCGGTTGAACCCCGCGTATATAATGAAGGTGATTTGGTCCTCACATACAACCAAATTCACAATAATTTGGGGGCAAGTACGTTCGAGTCCATGTGGCACACACCATACATAGTGAAACGTGTTATGGAAAAAGGAGCCTACAAACTAGAGGACTACAATGGGATATCTTTGGGTGAGCCCCGCAACAGGATCTACCTAAAGAAGTGTTATGCCTGAGTCTTTCATGCATAGACATCTTGTATATACTGTACATGGTGTGTGTGTTTTGTGTGGTATGACGCTTTTGTTTTAGTGTGTCTAGATCTTGTTTTCACTTCTTATACCATGTTCTGTCTACATGTGCAGATGGAAAATTGCTATGGATTTGCGGACGGCGCCAGCCAGCATACCCGTAACCTTGCTTCGGTAGCCTGGGTACTTTATTCTCCCACCAGCGACCTTATCATCTCAGGAGGAATTTGTCTAGGTTTCAAAACCAACAATGTTGTAGAATATCAGGTAGTCATTGGAGCCCTAACTGATGCTCTTTCCTTGGGTATGAACCACGTTGTTATCTATTTGGATTCGCAACTAGTGGTTTCTCATCTTAACTAGATTTACGCTATCTGCGACCCTACTCTACTCCGTCTCTACAAACGAGTCCATCTTCTGGAAAGGTCCTTTGAATCTATTCAATACCTGCACATTACACGAGATATGAACACAGTTGCCAACTTGATGGCCAACTTCATTCTAGATTGGTACATTGCACACACATAACATATTAATAAAATATAAAAGCATACATAACATGTAAATCATCCATTGTATAAGCAAACATGTAAACAAGATCACATTAATCATCCATAGAACACATAATGTATAAAACAACCGAAAATGTATGTATATATATAAATCCATACAAAATGATGGTGGTGATACAAAAATATGAAGCATGCTAGCTTTCAGTAGGTCTCTACAAAATATGAAGCTCATAAGATTTCGGTATACACAAGTAGAACATGAGACTAAGTCTCGGGTCGCTCAGCCCTAGGCCTCGAATCTCCCGGATGCTACCCATGAAAGAAGACTACAACCCTCGCCACTTTGGCCAGCAGCGTGCCAAAACGGGTACACACCCTGATGGTGTACTTCTCAGGGATGATTTTAAGACACCCCCAAAATTTATATGTATAAAAAATGGGCAAATCTCCTCGATATATAGGAAAACTTGAAGGCGATTTTATCAATAATATAATATGTATATATAATTTTTTTGGCGAATCTTTCATTTCATTATATAATGCTGTAAAATCTTGGCGAATCTTTCAGTAAATTATAAGATATTGTAAAATCTTGGCGAATATTTCACTTAATTATAAAAAATTGTAAAAACTTGGCAACTCTTTCACTGATTTATAAAATATAGTAAAAATTTGGCGAATATTTTTCCAATAAAACTCAAGCTTTTGATTCTATAGATTACTAAGGTAGTGCAACAAAAGAACATACACCGGAGCTCAACTCTGGACTCTCTCGTCTCCTATACTCTCGAATGAACAAGTGTATGAGTGAGGAGAGGATGGATTTATTTATACATTTCACAAGCAGTATTTGATCACTCACAACTAGGAGGTGTCGATGAAACACGACTGCACTAACTAGATTCAGGGCAAGTAGGGATTCCACTTGTTATCTTGTCCCTTAATGGTCCAATGGACATGTGGGGTCATGAATCTTGACATGCCAACAAATTGATAGAATTAAGTGAATATCCTAGTAGCGGGCACTTCCTTTATATATACAGATAGTTATTGGACCAATTCCAAGCTTCCAACCAATACTCTCACCAAAATTTCTTCTCTTTGGTGTCAAATGGTAGGAGAGTTACATATTTTTCAGTGAATACTTAAAATGGCTCAATCCACACAAATTTTCCCCAATAAGTGATAACTTCACCCATCACTGTTTTAAAATGTCCCAACACCATAAAAGCATCCATAAATTGATAAATAACAACCCCATTCACTTCTAAATTCACCCAGTGATGAGAATAATGCCCCATGCACTTCTAAATTCACCTAGTGGTGAGAGAAATGCCCCAGACACTTCAATTCGTGCCCCGGGCACTTCAAAATTCTCCCAAAGATGATAAAAATTCCCTAAGCACTTCAATATTTTCCTAGGCACTTCTAAATTCTCCCAAGGATGATAAAAAATCCCCATGCACTTCAATATTTTCCCCAAGCACTTCAAAATTTCCTCGAGGCACTTCAATACTTACCCCATGCACTTCTAAATTAACCCAATGATGATAGAAACGCACCATGTACTTCAATACTTGCCTCAACCACTTCAAAATTCTCCCAACGATGATAAAAACACCCAGACACTTCAATATTTTCCCTAGGCACTTCAAAATTCTCCCAACAAAGATAAAAATGCCCCCATCCACTTCCATGATTTCCCAGGCACTTCATTACTTGCCCCAGACACTTCAAAATTTGTCCAATGATGATAAAGATGCCCTATGCACTTCAATAGTTTCCCTAGGACAGGGAAAAAAAACACTCGACAATGATATAATCCCCCAGGCAATCACAAAAATGCCTCAATCCACACAATTTTTCCCCGGCAAGTGATAACATTTCCCATCACTGTTTTAAAACGTCCCAACACTATAAAAGAATTCATACATTGATCAATAACAACCCCAAGCACTTCTAAATTCACACAATGAGGAGAAAAACAACTCATGCACTTCTAAATTCACCCGGTGATGAGAAAAATGCCCCATGCACTTCTAAATTCACCCAGTGACGAGAAAAATGCCCCAGGCACTTCAATACTTGCCCCAGGCACGTTAATTTTCCGAAAGATAACTAAATTTCCCTAAGAACTTCAATATTTTCCCAAACACTTCTAAATTCTCCCAAGGATGATAAAAACTCCCCATGCACTTCAATATTTTCCCAAAGCACTTCAAAATTCCCCCGAGTTACTTCAATACTTGCCACATTCACTTCTAAATTGACCTATTGATGATAGAAATGCCCCATGCACTTCTAAATTCACCTAGTGATGAGAAAAATGCCCCATGCACTTCAAAATTCACCCATTTACATGAAAAATTCCCCATGCACTTCAAAATTCACCCACTGACAAGAAAAACACCCCATGCACTTCAAAATTGACCCATTGACAGGAAAAACGCCCCATGCACTTCAAAAATCACCCATTGACAAGAAAAACGCCCCAAGCACTTCAATACATCCCTCGGGCACTTCAAAATTCTCTGAAAGATGATAAAAATGCCCTAAGCACTTCAATATTTTCTGAGGTACTTCTAAATTCTACAAAGGATGATCAAACTCCCCATGTAATTCAATATTTTCCCCAAGCACTTAAAAATTGCCCCCAAGCACTTCAATACTTGCCCCATGCACTTCTAAATTGACTGAATGATGATAGAAATGGCCCATGCACTTTAATATTTTCCTTGTCCACTTCAAAATTATCCCAACGATGATAAAAACGCCCAAGCACTTCAATATTTTCCCTAGGCACTTCAAAATTCTCGTAACGAAGATAAAAACGCCCCCGTCCACTTCCATATTTGCATAGGCACTTCATTACTTGCCCTAGACACTTCAAAATTTGTCCAATGATGATAAAGATGTCCTAGGCACTTCAATACTTGCCTTGGGTAAGGTAGAAAAACACACAACAATGATATAATCACCCAGGCAATCACAAAAATGCCCCAGTACACAGAAATTTGCCTCGGCATGTGATAACTTTGGCCATCACTATTTTAAAACGTCCCAACACTATAAAATCATCCTTACATTAATAAACAACAATCCCATTGCACTTCTAAATTTTTGTCAAAGGGGAGCATAATATGGCAGGGTGCAAAAAAGGTTGATTGGTTGTTTTGGTAGGCCATTACCTTCTTGGCCATAGACCTTTTATTATAACAAAAATCTCATCCGGCATGTATTATCGAATGCGGGGACACCCAAGAGGCCAGGAAGGAGCATCAAGACCTATATCTTCGCTATTTTCAACGAGAACGAGAAGCCGAGGGATGAAACCGAGCGTCACTTTGGGCTCTTCAACCCTGATAAAATGCATGTATACCTTGTCAACTTTTCTTCATATTGAGTTGCATGTCAATCCCCGAACCATGTGCACCAAGTCGATGTGGACAAGCCCTAGTTATCTATATGCAAAATGGAAGATACTACATATATAATCATCCTTCTTTTAATTTAAAATATGGTTTGACTAATTAAGTGTCCAAACCGACGCTTAAGTAATCTGGTTGGGAACGGAAGGTCTTTCATTTGTGTTTGAAAGTAAATATATTCAAGGTTTAATAGTCGACTAAATATACAAATGCACTAATCATGGCCTCCCAAACAAAATTGGTATTGAGATATGTTAACATTCAAATAAAAAAGATGTACATCATTTGGACCAAAATTTCAAATAGAGCACAATGGTTTTAATGATGTACATTATTTGGACCAACTTTTCAAACAGACCACATTGGTTTTAAAAAAATTACATAGACCTTTTAACTAAGATGTAAGTGATAATGTCCATGGACATGTAGTGCATATGGTTGGGTAGAACGTTTGTTTCTCTCCCCACCTGGGTTCGATTCTCTAGTTATACCTTGATTCTAAAAAATAACAGGTATCTGACATTCTCCAATGAAAAAGATAAGTGAATGATTATAGCAATGCTAATCCTTTGTTGTTTTTTTGCATGGCACAATTTACAATTTTGCAGGCCACTACAGTTCTAACTAATGAACTCATGTGCAAGTATCAAAGCGATTTTATCTAAGGGTATCATTTTATTTCTATTTATTATTGTGAGCACGTCATACTGTTCCCAAGAAGCACCCATTTTAAAATGCTGCATCAAAATCCAAACATTCAAATTTTCTTTTAAATACTGTGTTGTTACCATAAATTCAAATATTGTTTTTAAACATTATGTGTTGTACCAAGTGCAGCACAAAGTGGAAGAGATATGTATCACAGGTGTTGTACTAATAAACCAAAATGAGAAAAAAGTTAGCATAGATCCATCTTAAACCAAGAAGTTTAAGTTTATACACCTACTGTTTTTTTAATTCTTTCTGGTTCTTAATAGATTATGGGTCAAGATAGGATTAATATGGATTTAATATGGATTTATGCCAGTAGTAATTAAAAAAAGAACAATATTGATTACACCTAACACAACCAACCATCCCTCCAATGGTAGTAATACTAAAATTCTAAACCATTCTAATAATATGCTTGTAGATATGACACTTGATTTCAATGAATTATTTGAATTAAAATACAACATGTCACTGTTAGATTTAGTTACAAAACACAGGCTAGAGCTTCCATTTCTGGTTTCTATGTTTCTTCCACTTAAAGAGAATAAGCACGTTGCCATCACAGATTCTTCTAACATGGCCATCTGCAACTTTTATATCCATATTGAAATGGATGTTCTTCACAGCCGAGCATCGATACCCATTTCCAACATATGCACTTAAGGTCCATAGAATATACTCATCTTCCTTGCCATGCTTATAATTTTCTAAAGTATATATCTGTTCAATGCCATTCAGTAATAATTCAAGGTTAGAGAACCGCCCTTGTAATAACATATCATAAATATATATTGCAACACTTGAGTCTGGAGCCAAAGAACTTCACAGCCTCAAACCTTGAGCCATGCTTGATAGTATTCAGTGAATGAAGAAATGGGGAAAACGAGACTTCTTCACATATCCAGAGGAGAGCCTCTAGTAACTGAACAACACAAGAAGGAAAAATGAAAAATAAGGTTTTACCTATTCCCATTCCTTATACCTTTATTTCAGAACATGCCTAGTTGCCTCATTCACCAAAGAAAACTATAGGAAGCTAGCTTCATCATTTACACTAAGCCCCATGAATCTACTTTAATCCATTGCTGGAAACATTATCCATCACACAAGGCAATAAGGATAGAGCTCAAGTATTAATAATTAGACTAACAAATGTATTTCAACAAACTTCAAACAAACTAATTTGATTGGCGATCATTACCTGATAGTGAATCATGTAGATTTCCCAATGCAAGCACTGCAACATCACCCCAGGAAGCCAAGAAAGAATCTAGAATATATTCACAATGGATCCTAACCATCTGTCCTTGTGGCTCAACAATATTAGCTTGAGGGAAGAATGAACTTTGCTCACCTCATTGTGGATAGGCCCCAGGTAAAGCACCCACTATGCAATATACCAATAAAATCAAAATCAGTACTCACATTCAAAAGCAAAAGACCAAAGTAATTCAGAAATGGGGCTTAACTCAAATTTTTTTTAACAAAATATGATCATCATATTCCCTAGGTTATGAAGACCCTACATACCAATTGGGCACCTTGACTAGCTTCTTGGAGTGCATGATGTGCATTTTGGTATTGTTGTGTGCATTTTTCCCTAATAAAACATTAGTTGCAGCCATGCAAAAGACATTTGAGTCATCTCATGCACTTTTATGAAGGAAATTGTTGTGGGATTAGATGGAGATATGTTCTGGTGGGCCTCTAAAACTCTTGTGCATGCATTTGGGCGAAGGATTAGATCAGGATGTGCATTTTACTGAAGACTAGCTCACCTTTCCTGGAATTGTCAAAAAACTTGCAGGTACCCCTTTTGGAAGATCAATAACTTGCATGTGAATAATTTGGAGTAGATTTTGAAAATTTGAACATGTAGGAGTCTAAACAACATATGATAGTACAACTTCCCATCATTGGTTCTCATCAGAAGATCATACACAAAGGATGGTGTGCATTTTCCAAACCTAACTTAGGTTGATTTGACACTGAAGTTTCACATGCTCAGATTTTAAATGACTTGACATTCCGTGGTGGATAAAGGAGACTATTAGCATAGGATAAGGTCAAATATTTTAGAATACATGAAGGAAAACTCTCAGAATCATCTTGGAGAGGATTGTTTGGCTCTGGAATGAATTTGTCCAAAAACTAGTTCACAAGGTGTAAAAATTGTCCACTAGCTTCCAGATGAGGACAATATTGGAATATTTTAACATATAGGAGGAAGAAACACATCTCCAAAGGTTCATATTCCATCAATTCATCATTTGTGTGCCCCTTGCATGCATTTTGAAATCCCTATCAGGTTGATTTGCTAAAAGCCTAAAACCAGATTTGAAGGCAATTTTCCTTATGTTGCAACATAAGTCATTTATTGGAACATCATAAATGGAACATCATGAATGGTTGAATATTTCCTATCCATGATTAATTTCATCGTTTGAGTTCATAATTTGATCCGGGCATTCATTTTTTGTCAAGATTAATTCATATAGGCTGAAGATGATGAAACAACTAAAGTGCCATTTTGGCATGTTGATAAATCTCATCAGAGAACATAATTGATGAATCATGAAGCTATAGGGTTGTGAACCATGTAAAATTATACAGGAATGTGACTTCATATTCAAATACATGTGTATTTAATATGTATGTGCAAGCATTTTGAAAAGCCAACTCAGGCTGGTTCAATACTTTGTTTTTGGGCCCAAAATTGGATTTTTCTTAAGCTGGCAATGGAGATTCTTAGCAATTAATTTTCATTATAGTGTTAAGAGATGGATTTTCAATTTTTCATGAGATTTACACATGAACCTTTCATTAGACCTCTTCAGGTGTGTATTGAAAGGTAATGGCATCCCTTTTTGCATGCATGGAGTGCATTTCTGCACTTAGACTTTTCACAAGCATTAAGCAGATTTGGAGGTTGATGGCATTGACAAACTTTCTAGAGCATGTATCAAGAAAGGAAGTGGTTTAAGGTTCGTTACACACATGGATGGATTTTCACATGGGTCATAGAAAGGGTTAGTTATGGAGGGTGACTTGTCTCTCTACGAATTATTAGGATAATCGTTAAATCATGGCCCATGGGTGGGCTATTAAATATAGACTATGTAAATGGTGACCTAGAGTATCCAACACTGTTTCAAGGGATTGACAAGGTTATTCTTTAATACAAAAGCCCACATAGACAGTGACCAACCTTGGAAGCTTGGCGATTGGTTTTCAAGGCTTGTCTCTTGCATGGATCATGGAGCTTAAATTTCATGGAGTTAGTTAGGGATTTCTTTGATGGTTGTGTACATGAGACAGATGATCATTTCTAACTTTGTCACAAAGATCAATTTTGAGTTATATTGTAAACTTATCGAAAGGAAATATAAATCTTTCCAAAGGGGGGTGGATTCCACTAATGTGAAGATTACAAGCTCATCATCATCCAACTCTTCCAAATGTCGAAAAGCCATGTAATGATGTAACAATCTGGAAAAAAGAGTACTTTAAAATATTCTAAGCAATAATATTCTTAAGATTCCTACCACAAACATTTATGGTACATACATGCAAGAGTTACGAAATAGAAGCCTACTCTGTTAAGTGCAACACTATAGTTTTGTGTATTGTTTACTTGCGGTGAAAAAAAGTATGGGGAATGGCAAAAAGAACATGGAATGGAAGGCCCAACTTACTAGGAGACAAAAACTGTTGCGGTGAAAATTATCTGCCCAAGTTAGTAATAGAAAGCACTCTTTCATCTAGATAAGTCACATACATGATCAAATACAAACTTTAAATATTAAACATACAAGTATTAGCGGACGACTACACATTAGGATTTCAAAATATGCCCAGCATTATATTGTCAAGCTTACTTGATTGCATTATACAATTATGTTTTTGTTATCTCTCCAGGAGTCTTCCTAGGTTTCCCTCGGAAGAGCCTAGTAACTTAAACTTATCTTGAAGGATGGGGTATATTTGGATCAATTTGGATGACTGAGATCGAAACTCACATACTCAAAACATACATGGACACATTCAAGTAAACAAGGCTTTTAGCCATTGATGTTCAGAAATTTGGTAAAAGATAGACAGAAGAATCCTTATAATGCTAGCAAACTCATACATACAACATATATATATAAATGGCTAATCAAAATAAGCAAAAGGCATTGAATATCCAGTTCTCAATATGAAGATAGGATTACAGCTATCTGGCATAGACAAATGGAAACTCACGAAATAGACATTTCACTACAAACATGAAAAGATATAAGAAGGAAAACTAAACACACATCTAGCAAAAGAAGCTTGTATAAATGATATGTAACGAGAAGTCTGATAATACAAGTTAAGAAAAGTCTCTCCAAAATCCAACCTCTTTTCTACCTTAGTTCTGGGCTTTATAGCCATTACAAAGCTTTTATGATAAAAAGTGGATCAAATCTGCTAAAAATAGCAATTAAAAACAGTTTTATGAAAGATATGACAGGGTACCATGATCAGAGTAACTGATATCTCGCTGGTACACCTATAATCGACAGCTGAAAGAGCCTCTGGGGGATGGAGAACGAGTTTGAAACCGCTACCTGCAAAAACCTATAGGTGTCTTTTCCTCAAAATAGACAGGAATATTCTTCTTTTTACCTTGCTTGCGCCTTCCAGTCTGGAACCAAAAGGTGATCATGATTCCCTTAAACATTTACAAATCATTTGGAAAACACCTTTGAGGTGATTGGACTAGCAACCAAACAGTCTCGGTGCTAAAAAATGAACTTCTGTGTATTCTGCGTTTTCGATAGTTAGCAAAACTGGGCTTGAAAATGATAAGCTACTGAAAACCCTCAATCGGTGGTTAATGAATTAACATTTCTCCTAAACCACTGAATCACCCTAAGGTGTTGGAAACCTTTCTCTACTTTCGGTAACTAGGGGAGTTCTGCCTGTATATCGTAAATCGCCGAATCTGGGTTTTGGCAGCTAATGAACAATCTCTATGTTCGCCTAAGCTGCCGAAAACTGTGTATGGTACAGCCTGCAAAAGTTTTACAAAACTGCGTTTCTGACCTTTGCTACTCATCTCCCTGCTGCTCGGATTTCTCTTCCCCTTGGGCCAAAACTGGGGTGTCAGTAAAACTAATCGCCGCTGCTACTAGGGTGTCAAGATCTGAGTGTACCTTGGGTGGGGGTTTCTGAGTTTTTTCTTTGCCTCCTAGAGACTCGACCTTCCTGCTTAGCTTGATATTTTCTCTGATCAGCCTAATATTCCTTCCTCGTAGCTTACCATGTTTTTTGGTCAACCCCTAGAAAGAAACATACAGTTCGTTATGTCTTTCATTCAGCCTTTCATTTTTCTCCTTGATTACTCTTTGGAGCATTTCAAGCTCATACACCTGCCTGAGAAGCCGATTGATTTTCTGCGTTGAAGAACTTTTTGCTTTGGTTGTTGATACGCCAGCCACCTAATGATCTTGGTCTCCCATATGTGTAGGGGAAAGTAATTTTTCACATGCAGTCTCCTGCTCTTCCGCAAGTGTAGGAGAAGGTAGGTTTACATAAGCAGTCTCCTGCTCTTCCGCAGGTGTAGGAGAAGGCGGGTTTACATAAGCAGTCTCCTATTCTTCAACGGGTAGAGCTGCTTCCTGAGGTTCTTGTTCTGCTACCATTTTCTTATGACCTACTCCTGTTTCCTGCAATTCATCGTCTTCGGAGTCAATGTAGGGGAGGCCTAACAGGTTCACCTTCTTGACAGAAGTTTCTCCTTCTTTCCTGAAAACTAGCTTTTTCCCAATCTTCTCAGGCTCAGAAGAAGGGGTAATTGGGACTGCAAGCAATGAAGAAATAGATCGTCTTTTCCTCTTTTCACTTCTAGGGGTGGATAGCTTTTTCGAGGAGTATTTAACCTTGTCTTCAAGTCGCAATTCAGTGTTAAATCCATTCTAGAAAAGGAAATAAGCCCACTCCTCATTCTTTCTTCGTAGGTGTTTTGATACCAGGATCTTAATTAAGCCACGGTGGGATAACCTACTCTGAATCTTTCTTGGCTTTGCCTGAACCTGGTGAGCCATCTTCGTTAGGTTTTTATGGAGATAGAAGGGTAGGTTTAGACGGCTTCTGCCAATGAAATGGTCTAACAGTCTGAAATGATAGATCAGCACTCTGGAGTATCGACCCTCACATGTAAAGTAGACCAAAATTGCCTTTAACAGGTGCTGCCACCATTCCTCCAAGAAAGACATAGGGATTTCTTTGTTCTAGGTGATTGACTAGTGTGTAGGTTTGAGATATGACCTGAACTCGACCTTCTGGGTGGTGGTGGTTTCGAACCATCGTTCTCCTGTCCCTGGAATTTCTGTGGCTGGTACTACGAAGTCTTCATCTACCTGGAACTCTTCTTTCCCAATTCATGCTTTTCTTCCGTCGAATGATAATGTGAAATCCTCTGCAATTTGTTGATGGGAGCCTTGGAGTTTCAGGCAATAGTTATAGCATCCCACGCCCTCGAAGAACTAGCCTATTTCCGGGTGTGACTCGAGGTAGCCGACATCATTTATCTTCTTCCTAAGCACAGCTCCTCCCTTCTTCATCTGTAAGCCCTTGTTGACACCTATGTTTCAGGAAAGCCAAGCCTCAGGGAAAAATGACGTGGAATCGAGGAAAGAGCAGCTCGCTAGCAGGTGATAACATAGGATAAGGCATGATTTGGTTCAGGGCCCTGACTCCGAGAGATGGTACTGAAAGCTAATCATGAAGCTTCACGCGACCTGTCAATCTTGCCCTTTTACCTAGGAGCAATCATCATCTATGACTGGTCTTGAATGAGAGAATTTTGTTTTCGCTGGCGGTGCCGCTTTTCGGCAGTTAAGACATGATGAACCCCCTTTTCTTTTCGACTATCCCTTGATTTGACGTTTTCACTGCTTGATACTGACTCAATTTTGGTAGCCGAAGATTATGCCCTTAAAACCACAAACTGCCGAAAAAGTTCACACATGACGAGGCTTTCGGTAGCCATGAACGATCCGGCCCTTTGACTGCAAGCTGCGAAAAGCATCTTCCTTTCGGTGGCTAATGAACACCGTCGTATTCGCCCAAGCAACCGAAAATGGTCCCATGAATCATGAAAATTGTCTCTGCTTTCAGGAGCCGTAGAAGTTTCATTCTTTGAACTGCGGGCTGCGAAAAGCATCTGCCTTTCGGTGGCTAATGAACACCATCATATTCGCCCAAGCCACCAAAAAATGCTCCCATGAATCACACTGTATGTCTGCCCTTTCGGTAGTTAGGAGAGCCTCGAAAATTTAGTTTAAGCTGCCGAAAGCAGACCTTTCGGCAGCTTAGGGACCGTTTTAAATAAGCGCTTAGCTACCGAAACCTGTTTTTTAAGTTTTTTGAAATAAAAACTTGTCTCGAAAGTTTCTTGACATATTATGAGTTAGAACTCATTAAAATGAGCCTAAATACAAAATGTAAAAATGTGTTTTCATTTTCAAATGACCTCCTATCACCTAACATTATAAAACTTTAAAAAATTATTTGAGGAGATAACAGTTTTGTTAAGGAATTTTTATGGGGATCACTAAATTTTCTTCTTAGAATGGCCTGGGTTGTATCATCTCTCGGTACAGACATCAATCAACTGGGAAATGAACAATATGGAAAATGGGAAATGAATACTGATCAATCAGTAGGGAAATGAATACTGATCAATCCATTCATCTATCTATATCCTTCCCTTTAGGATTTAATCTTTCCTACCACAAGTATGGGGAATGGGGAATAGTTGTGAAATAGAAGCCTACTCTGTTAAGTGCAACACTATAGTTTTGTGCATTGTTTACTTGTAGTGAAAACAAGTATGGGGAATGGAAAAAAGAACATGGAATGGAAGGCCCAACTTACTAGGAGACAAAAACTGTTGCGGTGAAAATTATTTTCCCAAGTTAGTAAGCACTCTTTCATCTAGATAAGTGGCATACATGATCAAATACTAACTTTAAATATGGAACATACAAGTAATAGCGGATGATTACACATTAGGCTTTCAAAATATGCCCAACATTATATTGTCAAGCTTACTTGATTGCATTTTACAATTAATTTTTGTTAAGGACTTCTTATGGGAATCACTAAATTTTCTTCTTAGAATGGCCTGGGTTGTATCAGCTCTCGGTACAGAAAACAATCAACTGGGAAATGAACAGTATGGAAAATGGGAAATGAATACTGATCAATCAGTATGGGAAATGAAAATTACATTGCATGGAAGTACTAAAGACAAGTTGAACACGTGCACACTCA
The DNA here is from genome assembly GCA_027924585.1 of Larix kaempferi. Taxonomy (NCBI): domain Eukaryota; kingdom Viridiplantae; phylum Streptophyta; class Pinopsida; order Pinales; family Pinaceae; genus Larix; species Larix kaempferi. The sequence continues at coordinate 15,032,629 of BSBM01000099.1, forward strand.
CTCTTTGGACCCATGAACACAATCTATAGGAAATAAAATATATTTCAAAACATTTGTAGATGATATCTGTAGGAAAGTGTGGGCCTAGTTTTTGTAAAACAAGTATGAACTTAGGGTCTAGGACAACAGGAGGAAATGCAAAAATACTCATTCACAGAGGTTAAACTAGTAGCCACAGCCAGTCCTACATTTATAGCAGGCATCTTGAGCTTAGATTGCACATTGGCTTGTACATTCCTGTTTGGAAGGACTTAGTGTGATGAGACAGTTCCCATGTCTTCTGAAAGGTATACTTTTTACTAACAACATAATTTACAGGAATGACAACAGGGGTATCTCAAGCAGTTAAGAAGGAAACGAAATCTTAAAAAACTTTGGAGAACCGAGTTAGATAGTTCTCTAGCAGCTATGCCAATTAGCATAAAATTGTGTAGTACAATTTAACTGGTGGCAATTACAGCAATATGGATTCATGGAATCAGTTAAGAGTGTCATTGGAACTTAGAAGGGCTAGGAAAACTTGGCATATGTTGCAGTCCCATTTATAATTTCATTGGAAGGGGTAAATTTGCTACAGTTACTTGAACCCATATCCAAAGAGACATATGCAAACTTTTCAATGTCAATGTTGTTTATGGAATCTCTTCCATGTGTTGCTTTTAGGCAGCTCTGTTCTACTCACATCTGATTGCAAATGTAACATAGTTTCATGATACCAATTTGCAAATGTGTTTGGTGATTGCAAACTAGTACGGTGCAAATGTAACACGGTAACATGGTTTGCAAATGAGTTTGGTGACTGCATTTTTTTATACTATGGATAGAGCTTTAGCTTTGCAAGTATATTTGTAGTTTTTAGATATGAGCATTATTTTTCTCTTTTGGTAGAGGTTATTTTCTACTGAGCAGAGTGTTGCACTCATGTATAATGAACTTCACAGTTCATAGCGCTGATGAGCATGTGCATGTACAATTTGGCTTTACAATGTATTTTTATTTTGAGCATGCACAACAAAGATTTTTCTATGTATATTACATATTATTTCAATGTTCAGATTTCCATTTATTTATGTATTTGTGGTTATAGTCTGGACCGAGTTATCTATAACAACTAATCTCATCTTATCTTGGCCTCTAAAGGGTTGGAAAATGATTAACTGTATCAAAACAATAATCGCAAAATTTTTCGTAAGTAATTTTTAAAGCTCAGGGGATCCTCGCTAATCTATAACAACTCAATACTCGCAAAATTTTTCATAGGTAAGTTATGAAGCTCAAGGATCCTCAGCAATTCATAATGGCTTTGTTTATGTTGAATTTTTTCTTATAAACCCCAAATATAATATCCAAGCTGGACAAACTTTCTGTATATTTGCTTGCATTTTGTGGTTGTAAAGAGTTCTCAATAAGGTCTCCCATTGTTGCAGAAGCATCTTTCACAAAACCAAAATGTCAATATGGGAGAATAATAATATCAAAAGTTTGACCTTATTTATTAATTACACCAGCTTCAATCTATTCAAACTTTATATGTAGTCAAATTTGACTGTATAGTAGATTTATGGTTAAGTCTGATCTAGTCAAACTTGACATATAAGTTTACTGACTTTAGACTTCTAATGTGTGTCATTGTTTTGTGGGTACATAATGCTCCTTTAAAGCCACACCTTCAAAAAGGATGTCTCACATAAACTCTGTATAAATACATAACTTAAGCTCTCATATGTATCTCCTCAGCTTGTGATTTTCTTGATCTAAATATAGATTCTTATAAGCCTAAAGCACTTAATTTTGACATTTTTCTCTCATGATTGGCATTATTTTTTTGACGCAATTGTGTATTTATGTGATCAGCACTTGTGCTTATATTTTTCACTATTTGCTCAAGTGCACTAAACCTATCTCTCTCTAACACACTAGACCTGTCTCTTTTAGCACACTTGTGACAAGGCATGGAATTTGGGTGAAATTTGGTTCCATTGATTCCTCGATTGACCCTTATAAATATTAACATGCTATTAAAGCTAGTGAAAACCTTACTATCTCAATTCTTTTCATTGATCCCGAAATTATTGGTTGGTGACATCTTTATTACAATGCAAAACTAGAGATTTCTTGGATCACTTCTTATAAGCTTTCTCTAGGGTTTGTAGAGATATAAACCCTAATTAAAATTGACTAATTAAAAAAAACTCTTCTAAAAACATAAGAGGAGATGTCTACATGCTACATACATGTAAAGATATTGGCTCTTCTTTTACTGTGCTTATTCTCCTGGGGTGATTGTCTTTGGGCTCGTCTTTCAAAAATGCTTAAGAATGAGACAGCTAGATGTTTAGAGCACTCAAATTGGCTAAAATCCTTGATGGTCTGATGGATATCAACGTGATTTTAGTGGTTGATAATGGAAGTATAGGGCTGTGGGCTTCATATTATGGATGCATTATTGCAAAAGTGATATAAGAAGAGATGAATCTCTCAAACAATACCACAATCTTGGGATACGAAACACTAATCTTAAAGGTGCCTTATCATTGACAATGTGCCAAAGGTTGAGAATCCATATTTCACACACATACACTAACCATAAAATGCGGTGTACATGCCTCAAGATGGAAAAATGAGGGTGCAGGGGAAGAAGTCCCGATCGCGATCAAACTGTTAGACTACCCTGAAATGATTTAAGTCAGGTTTTCTATTTTACAGTCTTAAAAGAGATAAGATGTTGAAAACCATGCGGCCTCTATCACCCTGCATGATGTGCATGTTTACAACTCCCTTTAGAAAAGGATCTGAAAACACTGAACGATTAACCATAGCTATGTTTTGTTTATAATGTAAACTCTGTAGTTGTATATATATATATATATATATTTTAAGGAAAATCCAGTGGGAAAACTCTATTTGTTGATGATACCTAGTGCAATGCAAATTTGTCAACAGATTCATCCTGGGTAATGGATCAAGACCTTTGCATGAAGCTCACAACAGTCAACAACTTAAACTATGGCATTTGACTCCTGCAATCCTACATGATTTATAAGCCAAGGGTGGTCAAGCATAATGGAAACAAGTTCAAGTCAGGAGAAATCCCTTCGAGTATACAGTTGAGGATAAGTAATTTTGATGGAATATACATCCTGCACTCCTAACTTCCCAAAAAAACCCATTTTCTAATGCTCTCACCTGTAATGAGGCTTTTTTCTATTATTTACTTTCTTTAGCCAAGTATCATAGTGACAGTTTCCCTAGGGCTTTACTTGCATCAAAACGTATAGAAAATTGAAGCTAAGCAAGGAAATAGATCCCAAAGTTCCATTACCCATTATTGTGTTAGGATGTATGTTGAATGTATAAGAACTTCCTCTATCAAATTTTAAATCCCACTTATTTGAAATTGTCACATGAACCACTACTAAATATCAAAGGAATCTTAGAGTTGAATGGTATAGACTTATAAGTTCAATAAAAAAATGGGATTCTAGATCTAAGCACAAAGATTGAATTTGTATTTGGGCCATCTCATCTAAGATTGGTGTTAGCTCATCCAAAAGCAACACTTCACTTTCTTTAGCCAATGCACCAGTGATAGCAACCCTTTCCTTATGACCACCACCTATAGTTTGGATTGTCTTTGCATATGGAGGAGATGATGCCAAAACAAACTTCAAATTAGATGTATTTTCATTGTAATATAACAGAATTCCCTTTCATAATAGATCTGCAGTGTAAGTAGATATTTCTCCACTACTGTCCTTATTTTTGCATCAATAATGAAAACCTTTTGGCTTTTTCTGCTAGTGCCCCTATCCATTGCAATTTATCTCAGAAATTTTGATGGCTAGATTGCATGGAAGCATTGGCATCCCATGCCTGAGATAACTATACTCATAATCATGTTGATAACAAATCTGTGATGTTTGGATGTAATTCTATTGAAATGCTAGAAATATGATTTTGACATTATATTTCCAATGAATTTATGAGTTCTATAAATGGGAATGGATTTGGATATAGCAGAACAACAGTTGAAATATCAGGCACAAGGAATAAAGACACCACAATATTCCTAGAATGCATATGTAATTCTAGTAATGCTATTAATATTCCTGTAGAATGTATATTTTCCAGTGAAATGGTGATTATAAGGAATGCTAGATAAGTATTGTGAAAACAAAGAATTAAACGAGCAAATTAGGATTTGTACTCATAATACAATGATAGTACATCTCAGGAGACTCGTGAAGAGATTAGAGGAACTTATAAGCATGGTTGGTTGTCCCTACATCATAATTCTATCCGGCAAGATCACTAGATTTGAGCAAAGGAATAATGCATGCGGTTAGGGTATTTAGAACGCTGGAGTGTTACAACGTAATTTTCCACCTTGTGAGCATCAACATTCTTTAGCCTGCAAGATCCATTTCACTGACTCAGATTCACTTTATGTCCTCTAGAAAACACAATTTTTCCCTATTTTTCTTCTTGTACGCTTGCTGTCCCATTATAGCCAGCGTACACGTAGGCTGTTCCACTATAGCCTGCGGGTACCAAGTAAAATGGTAAAAATCATTAGAAAATTACTTTTTACTCCCAAAAAGCGGTCTTAGGGTGACCTTTGTCCCTCCATATTCCCCGAAACGCCTTGATGTGTCCTTTCACTTACCTTTGGAAGGCCTTATATTGAGCTCTTATGGCATATGGAAGGGAGGAGAAAGAGAGAGCAAGATAACTCTAGTGGATTTTTGCCATGACTTGAGTCTACACTCATTGATCCTTGTTGTTGTGAATTCCTTATATTCACCTTCCAAACTCCTTTCATAGTTTGAGTTTGCCATTACATGGAGGATTGAAGTGGTGGAGGCACAAGTGGAGAGACCCAGTTCTTGGTTCAGTTTATTTGCCAGCAAGAGATCATATATTGTACTTCTTGTTATTCATTAATGGAAATACTCATTTTCTCGTCCAATTAATATTGTGAATATTCTTAAATTACATTGGGTTATATTTGCTTATAATATCATGGATCATGCTAATGTCTTTCACATATTATATGCACTTGCTTGTACTTGTTGTTGAGACTAATCAACAGGTTCAAGTGCAGAAGTTGAAAGCTCAATGGGGATCTACTTCGAACATCCGGTTGAAGGTTGGTCTTTTTTCCATTATCTTAGCATTGTCATTTATATAGCATTGCATTGGGAATTAAGTCATTTTATGGTATTCAACTGTCTGTTGTGGTCTACCCCAAGCCATAGGAAGTTTTCTTCGTAACAGAAATGGTGACTCCGCTGGGGAGAACATCCATTTTTGGGGATTTTTTGGCATTTGTCCTTATTTAGAGTTGTTGTGTGTCAATCTTCTGTGTCATTGATTGGCCGTTGGGATATACTATAGAAAACAATCTTTTTCTGGGTTATTGGACTCTTTATTTTCTCATTTTCCTTTCCCTGTACGTGGGTCAACTTAGTTTTGCCCACGTCTACCCACCTCTGTCTGCACTGTATCCCGCGTCTACCCACAATTTTCCCTTCGATAGTAGTGTACAAGTTTGGGATTGATTGATTTATGGCCTTGGATTGTTGCTAGGTTGGTTTTGAGTGTTCCTGAGTCTTAATTGGCCTAATTCCTAATTGTTCCATGCCCTGTTTGTGACCAGAAACTCCTTTCTCTCTTTGTTTTGAGCCTTGTTGGGTTTACACCATTTTTTGATTTTCTAGCTCATTACATTGGCTGAGTCTCACTTTTTGGGATGTGTTGGGTTGTCTTGAGTGATCTACTCTGCATTTCTTTAACCAAATAGGTAGATTTCGCTTGCATTTTTTCATTCCATTATATTGAAAAAATACAAAAACATAGTTTTTCATTTTCCTTTCCATTATAAGAGAAAATTAAAAAAAAAATATTTGCTTTCCATACTGCATTTTGCATCTGAGTGCTTGTGGTTTCATCTAGGATCTGCTTGTGCATTGTAAATTTAAAAGAATTGCATTTTATTTCGAACCGTTGGATTGATTATCATTTTAGTGGCATTGTTTTTATTGATAGATGAGTCTAGAGTTTTTCGATTGTGCATACTATTGAGTCCTATACATCATCAGTTTCACAACCATATCCTTTGAGTAATTACAACCATTTAAAATCAACACTTAATCTTAAAATTGATTAGAATTATTTTTCTTTTATAGGGTGCACCAACTAGTATAGGTTTAGAGTCTTGGAATAGATCATTTTGAGTTAACAATCCAAGACTTCTAGACAAAACATTATGTGTCTGACCAAAGAGTGGTGAAACCCATGATATACATTAGTGTTCTCAGGAAGCTCTACTCAGACCAGAGTTAAGCACGAGGTCACGGGAGGTTGGTTGCGAAGATAGCTCTCCAATACTGGCCAAACGTGGAAGATATTTCCAGGATTTTTTCGTGTATAGTGGCTCTTGAGGGATCTGTACCTCTTGAGTTTCGGCCTAGATACCCTACCCATACGAGGGATCCCACCTGCAATTGTCCGCCTAAGCATTGGTTATATTGTGGTGACCTTAGTTTCCTTACCTAGGTATCGCATAGGGCATTCGTAGTTGTTATACTGTGGTTGTCCTGAGTCAGATAGGGGTTGGATAGCACAATTTCCTGTTGTATAGGGATTTGACCCTATGCACGCAGTGAAGTCTAGGAACCCTTATAACTGATTTTGTTACCTCCGGTTATAGTTTGGGAGTCTCAATCCTCTCCTAGGTGAGACATACCGACTGTAATGTCGGGAGGTCCCTTGATCCAGTCCTGTTTGTGTGCATTTGGCTGTAGTTTCTTTAGGTGTGTTCTCTTTGATCGTTAGTTTGTCCATTAGGGGACGCTTTCATTTATTGACCTTTCAGAGGTATCATGGCGTGAGGTCCAACTCTCCGTCGGTCTCGTCAGTTGGCTGGTTTACCGACCACCGAATTTACACGTCGTGTTCAGAGGGGACGCCGGAAGGCCCTCTCTGATTCTTCTGATTCTTTTGAAGTGCTTCACGTTGACATTATCACTAGTTTTGGCAAGGGAGAAATCCCTACGACTCCGTCGGGTAGAGTCGAAGACACCTCTTCTAATCCTACTCCTAGAGAGGCATGGGGGGGCGATCCATTAATACCAGAGACTCAACCTCTTCTGTTTGGATCTACTCCACCCGAGGACGACCTATATGGGATTCCAAATTTGCATGTTAACACAGGTCCTACGAACGCAACTCCGTTCTCTCATGGTATTCCTTGTTACAATACAGTTGATCCATCCACTATGTCTGGTAGTCATGCTAACACTAGTCATGGTGTTCACAACACTGCACCTACTAGGGGAAATACCCTCACTGGGGGCACCACATTTTCTACTCACACACATAATATGGGGACCGGCCATATCCCTCTAAACAATCCAAATTTTAGAGGAAGGCCGCCTCCTAGGACTACCCCTCCTGGTGGGAACATTGTTCACAATATGACTCACATTCCATAGTATAATACACATGCCTCGACACGTCAACCCAGGACCATGTTCGCTAATGTTAACAATCCTCCTAATGCCGGGAGTGGATACATACCATATACTTTTACGACTTCTCCTGCTACTAGTAATGCTAATGTAGGGGGTGGGAATATACCTTATACTCATGGTCACTACACGACTTCTCCTGCTACTAGTAATGCTAATGTAGGGGGCAGGAACATACCTAACAATTATGGTCATTACAACACGGTTCCCGCTACGAGTAATACTTATATGCCCCATAATTATGGTGGTAACCCTTACTATAATACAGTCGGTGCTCGTCATCATTACAACCCACCTCATTATGGTGCTCATAATACACATATACCTGCTTACTCTCACTGCACGAGTTAGGTTGGAGGAGGTTATTAGCTTTATGGTCAGGGTCATGGTTATGGTCCATCTTATCCTTCAGGTCCATATAATCAACCTTTTATGGGAGCTTATAATCAAGCTTTACAGTCGCAACTTACTTTCCTTGCTCAATTGAATCTTCTGGATCTTTCAAAGCTCACGAATGATCCAATGTGTCACGATCCTAATTGGCCTCCAGCCCTTACCAAGATCCCTTCGGGCATTCCCAAGTTTGAGGGGAAGGGTGGTGAGGATCTGGGTGATCATGTTACGACTTTTCACCTTTGGTGCTCATCAAACTCGTTAAATCATGATTCTGTTCGTTTGAGACTATTTCAACGCACCCTCACGGGGGCAGCCGCGAAGTGGTATGTCGAGTTTCCTGGGGGCAGGTACAGAGTTTTCAATGAGATAGCCTTGGTTTTCCTGGATCATTTCCAGCTGTCGGTTTGCTACGATACTGGCACTAAACTCTTGTCTACCTTCCTCCAGAATGAGGCCACACACATATCTGACCACGTTCAAGAGTGGCGTCGGTGGAAGAGGTTAGTGAAAGCCAACATTCCTCCAGAGTTTTTGTTGGAATGGTTTCTCAAGTCTTTGCTTCCATACATTTCTAAGGACGTTTCGATGTCTGGCATTATGACTGAGGAACAAGATATACTAAAAGTCTAGCAAGTAGATTTGCTCTATGCTCAATCAGGCATCTTGTATGACATTATTCCTGACGCACCACGATCACGACATGAGCCCAAGCCAGTTCCTGGACCACATGCCGATGGCATTGTTGGATCCGCAAATACTTTACCTATATATTTGGTTGCTAATCAAATGAAAAATTTATCACTAAACCAATCTACTCTGGGATAGGTTCACACCTTGTCCACTTCCACCCCATCGTCCAATGTACACGCTATGCAATTGGCGAACCCATCAAGTAACCAGTAGCCTGGTGGTAAGAAGAAGGGGAGAAATAATTGTAAGGGTGAAAATAATGGGAACAATGGTAGTAATCGTAATACTCCCTGGAAAGAGAACACCAACCCTCCTCGGGATGGCGTAAATGCTGGTGGGGACCGTAAACTTAGGTGTAAAGTGAAATTCCCTTGCAAGCTTTGTGGGGAAGATCATCTTACTCACCTGTGTCCTCGGATGGAAGAAGCATCAAAGCATCTTGCACAGAGCCCATCTGTGTTGAAAGATCCCCTTCCACATCATCAGAATATGGCTTCGAATGCTCCTGCTACTGGTTATGGGACTCATGAAACTACAACGTATTCTTCCCATACTAGTGGTTTTGGATGCGTGAATATGGTTAAATCAAAGGTTAGTGTTGCTACTCGCCAACGTGATTATGATGCACCACAACCGAATATGGGGAATGAGCCTCCTCCTCCTCCTGATACCTCTTTGCATATTGAAAAAGCCCACTACTATGTCATGGATACAGAAAGGTGTTCTCAAGCGCTCTACGCATAATCCTAATGCTCAAGCCACCTAAAACTACTCTATTGTAGAAGATTTGGGTCAAATTCCGTGTGCCATGTCAGCTCTTGAGGTTTTACAGGTGTGTCCTTCTCAAAGGCATGCCCTTTTGTGCGCTTTAGGAGTTTAGGATGGGGGAATTCCTAACGTTATCAAGTTTGACACTACTGACATTCAACCTCGCTTACCTTACCATGTGGATTTTCAAATCCATGTGGAGTGCCTGCAGAATTTCGTCAAAAGAACGGTGGTTGACGAAGGTGCTTCTACGTCAATGATGTCTTTATCTTGTTGGAAAGCTCTTGGCTCTCCTCCCTTATCCAAGTCTATGACCATGCTCACTGCATTTGACGGTCGTTCGTTTAAGCTGCATGGTATTCTCCCTTCCCTTGTTGTCCACTTGGGTGGGAAACCCGTGCCTATTAAAGTCGAGGTGGTTGATGCACCCATCGACTACAACCTTCTCCTGGGTAGGAATCGGATTTACGTTATGAGAGCGGTCATGTCCTCTGTATTCAAAATTGTTTGCTTTCCACATGAAGGCAAGATTGTGACGATCGACCAGCTAGATCTTGTTAGTCCTTATTCCACAACATCCACCGGACCTGTTGTCCCCCAAGTCAAATATTTTCAGCTGGCAACTAGGAACATGAGTGTTGTATTGTACCCCTCATTGTTGGGATCTTTTGATTTCCCTGCACCCATTGCTTTTATTGGAACCATTTCCGATAATGCACCTCCTCCATTGAATAATGTACCGTTCTAGACTTCGTATTTAATGATCCATGGACCTTACCGTCCACGAGTTCCACGTCTGGAGACATTGCGCATGTTGGAATGGCTATGCCACTGTCTGTTGTTGATCTTGCATATCAAGATATTCAATAAGCCACTGTAGAACCGGATCTCTCCTCTTCACGGATAGTGGAGGAAGATCCCGTTATGCTGTCGGAATGGGTAGTCAACTCATCTTGTTCGTACGATTGTCTTGACGGTACTTTACCTTCGGATGAAACTATTGTTGAGGCCATGTGTGGTAGTGAAAGACCTTGGGAATACATGCATCGTCGCTCTCATTTTCTTCCCAACCTGGATCTTATCGAGCAAGAAGAGTTTAGGATGACTCTTGCCGAGATGGTTGGTCACCCTGTGGTTCCTTGGGATTCACATGGGATTTCTGCGGAGGGGAACATGGCGAATATTTCCCCTACCATATCGATCAACATTTCTCGTACACTCGGAAAGGTTGAGAAAATTTATATCGGTGTTGATTGTTGTCCTGAGGAGGTTCGCATTTACATCGAATTGTTTAAGGAAATCCAGGAGGCTTTCGCCTGGTCATACGAGGAGATACCAGGAATAGACCCCAACATTGTTGAACACGAGATTAGAACATATCCCAATGCTAAGCTGGTTTGACAATGCCTTCGTGCTGTGAACTGTAGAAAGGTAGACGCGATCAAGGCAGAGGTGGAGAAACTACTTAATGTTGGTTTTATCTACCCAGTTCCCCTTACTGAATGGGTGTCAAATCCCATTCATGTGGATAAGAAGCAGGGAACTATCCGTGTATGCACTGAATTTTGAGACCTGAACTGTGCATGTCTGAAAGACAATTTCCCCACCCCAATCATAGATCATATTTTGGATGCTTGTGCAGGAAGCGAAGTTTTTTCGTTTATGGACGGCTTTTCGGGATCCAACCAGATCCAGATAAAGCTCGAGGACCAACATAAGACTACTTTCATTTGTCCTTGGGGTACATTTGCGTACTGGAAAATGCCCTTCGGCCTTAAAAATGCCGAAGCCACTTTTTAGCTTGCTATGACCTACGCCTTTCATGACCTTAAACGCATAGTGGAGGCATACTTGGATGATCTTGCTGGCCATTCTCGCAAAAGAGTGGACCACCCCAAGCACCTCCGTTTAATTCTCGAAAGATGCATCTGCTACAAGATTCGGTTACATCCCAATAAGTGCATCTTTGTTGTGAAAACGAGTCACCTTCTAGGTTTCATAGTTTCAAAAGAGGGTATCAGAGTCGATCCTCTTAAAGTTGAGGCAATACTTTGGTTTCCTCCTCGGCACAATTTACTTCAACTTCAGAGCTTCCAAGGGATATCCACTTTTCTACGTCGCTTTGTAGTGAATTATGCTAATCTTACTAAAGGTTTCGCATGCTTATTGAAGAAAGACACACCATTTATCTGGGATGAGTGAGCCCAGCAATATTTTGATGCTCTTAAGAAATCTTTGGTATCAGCCCCTCTACTTAGTCCACCCGACTTTGCAAGAGATTTTATACTTTATGTGGCCGCATCTCAAGAGACGATTGGCATGGTCTTAGTTTAGGTTGATGATGTGCTCGTGGAGCATGTGATCTATTACCTTAGTCAAAATTTAGTAGACGCTGAGTTGAGATACACTCATGTGGAAACGTTGGCACTTGCGACTGTTCATGCAGTCCAACGGTTATGGCATTACATCATAATCAGTAAAACCACAGTCATAGTGCATATCAATCCATTTCAGTTCGTGCTATCACGACGCCTTATAGGGGGGAAGTATAATAAATGGATTTTGATTCTTCAAGAGTTTGATCTCGATTTTTCTTTGGCGAAGTCGGTGAAATCCTTGGTTTTTGCTGAGCTTATGTCGGACCTTCCGCCACTTGATGAGGATATTGTCCATGAAGATTCCTTTGTGGATGAGCACTTATTTCTTATCTCGTCTAAGGACCCTTGGTATGGGGATATCATCGTATATCTTCAAACTTTGAAGTTTCCTTCGCACTATTCACGAGACGAATGATGGCATGTGAAACACCACACTAAAGATTATACCATCGTCGGTGACACTTTGTATCGTCAAGGAAAGGATTCTATCCTCTGTCGTTGTTTGAATCACGAAGAAGCGGAGCGTGTTCTTAATGATTGCCACGCTGGGGAGTGTGGTGGTCACTCATTCGTGCTTGCAACATCCCAACGCATTATGTGAGCTGGTTACTTTTGGCCTTCAATCTTCAAGGATTGTATGAACGCCGTAAAGAGATGTCACCCTTGCCAGGTGTTTTCTCGGAATGTACACTCACATCCAACACCCCTCCATCCGGTCGTCACCGTCATTCCCTTCACCAAGTGGGGGGTGGATTTCATGGATTTCAAACCAGCTTCGGCTAGGGGGCATCACCATATCATTGTGGCCGTGGACTACTTTTCCAAATGGGTTGAGGCCATGCCTATCGTAAAAACCGATGGTGCTACAGTAGCCCATTTCGTATTCAATCAGATTATTACTCGGTTCGGTATTCCGAGAGAGATTGTCACTGACCATGGTAGTCACTTTCAGAACAAGATGATGGGGTATTTGTCACTCAAGCTTGGGTTTCTTCAAGAACATTTCTCCTCGTACTATCCCCAAGTGAATGGTCAAGTTGAGGCAGTCAATAAGTCCTTAAAAACCATTCTCCAACCTACCATCCAACATAGTAAGAACAACTGGGATATTATGTTATATCCTGCTTTGTGGGCATATTGAACTGCAGTTAAGACTACCACTGGGTTCTCACCGTTTCAGCTAGTATAAGGTGTAGAGTTTATTCTACTAATTGAATGCGAAATCCCTTCGTTAAACTAGCCATAGAGCTCCTCCCTGATACGTCGAATACTGAGCAACGTTTGGTCTACCTTGAGTAGCTTGAAGGGTAGCGTCGAGATGTCGCCATGGCTATAGATGCCAATAAACGTTGTGTCAAGGTTTAGTATGATAGGTCTGTCCGTCCCCGGAAATATGCTGAAGGTGACTTGGTCCTCTTGTATGACCAAGCTAAGGAACCACTGGGGGCATGCAAGTTTAACCCCATGTGGCATGATCCTTACATAGTGAGGCATGTCCTGGAAAAAGGAGCCTACAAATTGGAAGATTATGAAGGGAACTGATCCAGGTGGATATTGGTGGCCACCCACCTTTCCAACTAGCTCAAAATAGTTTTATGGCAATTTTGGTATTGTACTATTTTTAGCAGTTTTTCGGGTCCTGAACTTCTGGGGCCATTTTGAGGCCCTAAACGACCTTTTTTGGCAATTTGAGGGGCCAAATGGTTGCCTTCGGCATGCATTTGGCCTTAGTCAAAAGTTGTAAATCTCGGATAGACCTTTCCAACAGGCTACCGAGCGCCCCAAATGGAGATCGTATGCAAAAGTTACGACCCCGGGAAGTTGATGTACTAACTTACCCAAACGGGGCCCACATGACTTTTGGCGCTTCATCTCCTAGGGTTAGGTTTTTGGATGTCTAGGGTTTTTGACATTCTTGTTTATTGTAAAAGGCCTTGAGAGCCTCATTGTAACCATCTTCTTGTGAAATGAGTGCAGCTGTCACATCTCTTCTCAGAGATAAGCCGCCACCATTCCAGCAAGCTTGTTTTCCGCTGCATTTTACAGTTCTAGCTTATTTCCTTATTGAATAGAAAACCAGTTTTACTGTATCTCTATTATTTTGTGTTAAGCATCTGATAATAATATGTATTCATTTCGTTCTGCTCATAAAATCCGGATCAGGAACACCTTGAAGGAGCCTAGAAATGGGCTCTACCTCAAGCGGTATTATGCTTGAGCTTCTAGCTCGAGCTAGTACTTTTTGTATACTATTGTATAGTTGCTTCTGTACATAGTTTAGATTTATTTTGGTTTTTTCAGGCTGCTGATTCACTTCCATTTGGTTGACAGATGTCAGCAGAATCTCATGTGTTCTTAGGATTCGCGGATGGTGCTAGCCGTCATATGCAGCAACTCGCTTTTGCTGCTTGGGTTATTTATTCGCCTGACCACCTAGTTGTGTCTTTGGGAGGTGCTTGTCTCGGTCCTACATCCAACAATGTGGCTGAGTACAGTGCCATAGTTGAACTACTTCGGGATGTTATTTCACATGGTATCCAACATTTAGAAGTCTGCCTGGATTCACAACTGGTTGTGTCTCAATTGAATGGTCAGTAACATGTGAGGGACCCTACTTTACTACAGAGATTCTTAAGGGTAAGATTCTTGGAACGTCATTTTGTTTCCATTACATAAATTCATGTTTCGAGAAGTTTTAATCATGTATCTGATGCATATGCTAACTATGTCCTAGATTGGCATTTGTCACGTTCATAATGAACCACACAAATAAACATACATTCATACATTTGTACATATACATATAGCAGAACCGGAGAACCATAGTTTTTTATAAATAACATGTCCAAAATGGTAGTGTCACAATACAAAACTGGATCTCGTAGCTCTAAAAAATATACATATCGATACAAAAATATGGGACTCTGAGATGTCTAAGCCCCACAAGGAGGCCTAGCTGCCTCGGCAGGATGTGTCTGATAGTAATAATGTACTTCGTTGGCTATACGCTACAGTAGTCGCACCCAAGGGCTCGGTACTCCCACAACATGGCGTTGCATATCCTCTAGCAGCCGCGTTACCTCGATCATGGGTACCCTATTGGTCATGCGGGACAGGTTGACCCACATGGTCTCTAATGTGCGCTCTGCTGCATCACCGACTACCTCTCCACCCCTGCCCCATCGTCGATGTCTCGGGAAACCTTCTGGTCTTCGCGGACCAGTGTCTGCGAGCAAATAGTGAGATGTTAAAATGTGATACTACCCCCAAAAATATTTTTTCATTTACATATATAATAAAAAATCCCAAAAAAATTAATACAAAAAAACATAAAAAGAGTAACATACCGATGTCTCCGAACGCTGCTCCTGGGGCAAGCGGCATGTCGCGGTCACCACAGAAGTCTATCCCTCCATAGGGGTAGTCGTCAATGGCTATGACCTGTCAGTCCCACCAGTGAAAGAACTCATCTGTGTATGGTGATGCCTGTCAGCCACCACCCTGTTGTGTCAAGACCTCTACCCATTGGGTTAGGGCTAGGTCACTGAGACTATGAGGAGGGAGTTCAACCCTCGGACTGAGCCCCAGAACCCTCTCGAAGAAAAAGATGCATAGAATACTATCATATCCGAATTTTTTTTCCTCCCCATGCTTGCACTCTGTTAACTGGGTCTTCATAGACCCCAGTAACGTTGTGCACGAGTCATATATCATGGGTCGTATGCACTGTGAGGCATAGAACATCACCGACCTTGAAGCTTGGTGTAGAGCTGCCGAACCTGTAATCCGGACGAGAGTGGATACTATAATAATCATGCTCAGACTGACTATGGCTCCAATGGGTACCTGACTCCCCACCTTCCGGGTGTTGGGAAGATAGTACCACTCTATGTAGTCGGGAACGGTGATTCCACCACCCACAGTACAAGATCGAAGACTTGCTACTTCCCCTCGATGGGACAATCCTGTAATGAAATATATGTCATCTAACTCCAAGGAGAGTATTTGACTATCCAGGTTGAAATTTTGTGCGTCTACGTCCCAGTAGTCTATCAAGCGATGAAGCAATTGGTTTTGGGCCCTCAAACCCCCAATGCTCCAAAATTTGAAAATCCCACATGCTTGTAATGCTTGTTGCGCAGGAAAATTGTTAAGATCCTAGTGGGCGGCCTTCACTAACATCTCGAGGTTTTGGTGTAACGATTTGTATCATTTGGTATCAGAGCCTCCACCAAGGTTCAAGTCACAGAGCGGGTGGAAACGTCGGCATTGTAGTGTTCGCCCGGGGCTCGTACGGTGCAAAGGGGACACCACCGTACGGGCGCACATCCAGCCCAGAGTCTGGACTGCGGAGCGTGGTGGGATGTTAAGATCCTAGTGGGCGGCCTTCATTAACATCTCGAGGTTTTGGTGTAACGGTTTGTATCAAAAATCATGGCGGACGGCCTCATCCACAAGGTCATGCTCCCTTTCCCTCCACTCTAGAACCATCCTGGAGGAAGAAACACAAAGAGTTTAGCCCTTGACATTTAAAAAACCAACTTCACGGCCATACCCGCGGGCTATTTAGAAAATAGAGGTGGGAACCCATGGTCAATGCATGCGTTGACCATAGGTAGCAGGCCCTACCCGCGACCCATATACTTATAGCCCACGTACAGCGCCGTGACCAAATAGGGCTTGCCCAATAAAAAATTTTGACCATTGAAAATGAAAATAAAAACTACCAAATGCAAGATAAGGATGAGATATCTAACCTGCTTCAGACGGCTCGACGAACAGATCCCCGTAGCTCCCAGAATCAGCGACTGAAGTTTCAGGTGAAAACTAACCAAAAAATCCAAATTGGGTAAAAAGTGAAAATGAATTGTAAATTGTAATTTTTTATTACTATTTATAGTTTTGGGAACCCACTTGTCTATAGTTTTCGTTGTTTTAAGCTGTTTTGGATTAATGTGATGTCTTGGAGTAGCATTTTGAGTAGATTTCTTCGACGAGAGTTGATTTTTGACCATTTCGCGCCTACAGTAGGTATATTTCACACCTGGCATATAGGTTAGATGTCATTTTCACATGCATTATGCATTTGAATTTTTGACCATTTTCATTAACCCTAGGTCCGACCCTGCTTCTTAACTGACACGGAGCTTTCACATTGTTACAAAAGTGTCTTTATTTGGCGGTATGGCCTTTCCGAACATGGGTACCCTAGTTAGAACCCCGTTTTGCCTTATAGTGCCCATGCCGTCGCTGTTCCTTAATATTGGGATTCCTTCGTAGTTATGCCATGACTTTGCGATAAAGACTCATACTCTACTTTGTCTTATGCTGGCCATCTCCCATAAGGACTCCCCCTATTTTTTACCAAGTTGTGATTGCATTGCATCATCCTACTTGCTGCTTGAGCCTTGTGCCGGCTCCCGCTTACTCAATTGTTAGCCTGGTGCCTAAGCACTTTCCCTGTCGAACCTCATAGAGCTTTCATTTTTCCTTCACAATTTGATGACCTTTTGACCTTGAGGGAACACCCCCCCGAGTGTCCACATCCTGCACATGCTTCCTTGCATTGATCATAGGTATGTTCCACTGTTTGGGACTAGTCTGCTCGTTATTTGACACTCGTTCCCTCAATTCACTAGTACAAAATGAGAGATAAGTGACTAAGTGACTAAAAAAGTTAGTCACCACAGTTTTTTCAAGGGATAAATGACTAAAATTGAGCAATTTTAGGTAAGCCAACTAAAAACAACAAAGATAAATGACTAATTTAGTCATGGAATAAAATATACGACTAGATAACAAGTGACTAAAATAAAAATGACTAATTTAGTCACGGGAATATAAATATGAATAACTAACAACAATTAAGAATATGAATTAGTCATTTATGTTGGTAATTTTTAGTTGTGTCACACCAACAATGGAAAATTAGAATTTTGATAATGAATTTTTACAATTTATTAAATTTTAACAATGCATATGGATTCAGAGACCCTGACCCCTTTTATGGGGGTCTTTGAATCCATCTACAATGTTAAAATTTAGTAAATCATAACATTGTAGCTATATTTAGAGACCTAGGTTATTTTACTTGTGTCACTCAACAATGGAGAATTGCAATTTTGACCATGAATTGCCATCTGTAGTGTTAAAATTTAACAAATTGTAAAAAGAGATTATCAAAATTGTAATTTTCATTACTGGATTCCGTCAAATAATTTGGAGCATATTAATATAATATAATTATTAATATGTGATATATATAGGTGGTTTTTTTTTGTATAAAGTACCCACAAGAATTTGAACTTGTGACCTTCCATTTACAACGTTTTTTTGTTTGCTTGAATCTCCCTGACATGCAAGGAGTGGCTTGTGGTCTGAGAAACCATGACTGAGGAGCATCTAAGCCATCAAAATCACCGAGGATCGCACCCATCCTGGAGCACACCATGATCAACTTGATTGGGTTTTTGGGTGTCGACTCCCAACTAAGTCACTCCTAAGGGCAATTGAACTCAGGTCGCCTTGCTGATGAGACCCACACCTTAACCGAGTGAGGTAGCAAGATATTTTATCTCAATTACTAATTATCATTTTCTCTACCCCCATGGACGATGTGATATAGTTGTTTTAATATAATATAATTATAGTTATAATATAGCATATCTAACATTAATATAATTATGTTATATTATATTAATATTAACATTTAAAAACAAAATATAATATACTTATTCCACTTTATATATATTTCCATTTTTAAATATTAATATAGATTATATACAATAGTAGAAAAACGGGTAATTAGTGACTACATGGCCCAAAAAATTAGTCACGGAAAGTATTTCCTTCATTTGACATGTATAAGTGTTATCGTTTTATGAAATCATGTGAACATGAAGTTGTAAATGCTAACCTCAAATATTTTTATGATTTTGGACAATGAACACATTGATTTTGGGGTTTATCCTTCATTTGACACATCATCATTATTTTCACCATAAAATATCCTACAAATATAGTAAGCATGTTAAATATACACCATTTATTTGATGTCTTCAATTTATCTTAGTCTCACAACCAATGGGCCATAGTATTAAGTGAGACCGGTTATAACCAAAATGTGCATGCTTTGTTTAATTCGGAAGTGAAATTTATATAATTTATTGAAAAATGTTTGCATCATATAGTTTGACACTATTTATAACATTTCACACATTTACACAAGATTTCTTCAATCTTTCATATATCCTAATTGAAAGTGTACATGTAAAATTCACTAGTTCAAGGAACAAATTGTCTAGCCTATGTTGCATTATCTTTCAAACTAGAGAATCCACCAAACAAGGTAGAGAATCCACGTTAATATAAGTGATTCTAAGATTTTTGTGCAGATTTACAACCAAATTCCAAACAAAACAAGCCAAAAAATCTGCTATTTAAAAACAAATGCGCAATAGATTACAACATAATAGAATTACCCCTCAACTATAGAATATGTCCCTAACTACTTAGATTCAATATAATTATTAATCATTTTAGAGCTTCCACTGCCTCTCAATTTTTTAGGAATCATAATAACACGTCGTGTCAAAAATATCACCCTTAAAAAAACGAGTTTATACTAATACTATCAACCCTAGAAGTTCCTTAAATTTCATTCAATGAATATATGCTATGATATGATGGAAAACCATGAAAAATATCAAACACTAGGAATCTTAGAACATCGTTATCAAGATGTTATACCCATTCGCCCAAAACAAGGCTCTCGCATCGATTCTTAATATGTCAAATGCAAGTTTATAATTCAATGTTCCAAATTGAAAGAAAATATGTACGTATGAATTCATGATTGAATAATCAGGCTATGGTACAAATTTTTAATACAAATACAAGTTTATAATTCAATGTTCCAAATTGGAAGAAAATATATATGTATCAATTCATGATTGAATGATCATTACATTGATGAGTGACTTTGGCATTTATATATGTTGGGCATAGTATTTCAAATTGGAGGTAAGGAAAAAGGTCAAATAATAAAAGGAGGAAAAAGGAGGGAAAATGAGGGAAAATAAATTAAAAAAAGAGTAAAATAGGGAAAACATAACAAAAAGAAGGAAAATAATTTAAAAAAAGAGTAAAATAGGGGAAAATAGGTAATTTAAATATGTGGCTATCATCCTACAAACTATGGGCCATTCGACAACCTTGCATACGCTATGATTGCATTAACATCCTTCTACGACTTCTCATGGCATATGAATTCATATATCAACAAGTTTGAAGGTATCGTTTCTTGGACACAAAAGCATTATCAATAAATAAGTTATGTCGCAAAATGACTTGACATTGTTTGAACTTCGGTTTGCTCTTCATATTATATCCATATTGGGTTGTGGCTCTGTTTATAATAGCACATGGTACCTTGATAAACCTCTGCTGATTGAGAATTAATGCATATCTTTAGTGAGATATGGTGGGCAGATAGTAGATTCTCCATGAGGTTTCCCCTTGGCATCCGATCGTCGATTACTTGGGTTATTGGGATGGACGTCAATTCTTCGTGATGTATGTCACTCCAAGCCCTTTTTACAATCACTATGTCACCCATTTTCCCAAATCAAGGCTCTCGTGTCCATTTTTAATATGTCAAATGCAAGTATATAATTCAATGTTCCAAATTGAAAGGAAATATGTATGTATGAATTCATGATTGAATAATTAGGCTCTAGTACCAATTTTTAATACCAATACAAGTTAATGCAATGTTTCAAAGTTCAATGTTTCAAAGTGGAAGAAATTATGCATGTATAAATTCATGATTGAATGATTATTACATTGATGAGTGACTTTGGCATTTATATGTTGGGCATAGTATTTCAAATTGGAGGTTGGGAAAAAGGTCATGTCCTCTAACATATGCGTTTTATTTTATGATATTTTCCATAGACAATGGAATATAAACAATGAAATGGACAATGTGTGATGGTAGGGATCAGAGAATAATGTAAGATCTACAACTATTTACAAAACTAAGGTGGATGTCATAGGGTTCCCAATTGATGGAGGTGTCCAAAATAGAGTGGAGTTGTTATATTTGGTTCTTCAGGTCCTAAACAATTTAGCTCTAAAGTACTCCTCTAAAAAATATTTGGCCTTCTGTTAGCTTCCAGGTCGAGTGCAAAATGTGTCATATTTCTTGGTCTTGGAAGGGTCAGGAATTTCGTTCTTCCCTTAAGGATTTTTCTCATGCTTTTTAGCAAGGATAATCTCTTACTATAATATTATCAAATAAAAAAAATCTCACAGTGGAGCGAGGGCCTGAAATGAGTGCAGGCTTGAGGGATTACCATTGAAACGTGACTAGGTCGATGGAAAACAACAACTGGAGTTCAAATGGAAGAAAGCTAAACACTCGAATACAAAACCTACTTCCGGTCTTATAGGCACTCTTCTCCGGGAAACCCACCATGGTAAGTTGCAGGTTTCATACAAACTGTTGACAAAATTCCTGAACTAGACGAGAGATATTTAGTTTGATTTTTGTGGCTTAAATAAGTGCTGGGAATTTTATATATGTAAGAAAGAAACCATCAAAGATATTCGAAGGCATTTCAATCTAATGAACATGAACGATTGACAAGCCAAAGCAATAGCTATGGCTTCCCATGCTGATGATAAGAGCAAACTCAATGTGAAGCAGATCAATGTGAGAAAGGATGGTTTATATGAAGAAGAAGATGAACCCATGTCCCTATCCAGAGCCCTATTACTCCATTTCAATATGGATTGTTACATTTTAATGATTGTAGGCCTGGAGAAGCCAGTGGATGTGCCTACTATGAAGAAAACTATGCAATCTACTGTCATCAAACATAAGCGCTTTTCCAACATTGTGGTTAGTGTTCTTAGTGCTTTCTCAATTGTTTATGTGTATATAGTTGTGTGTGATTTCTCTTTTTTTAGAGATGCATCATATATTATATTATAGAAATACACAACAAGTTAGTCTGTAATCAACTCATATATACAAGAAAGGTGATTAGCTCATAATGATACTTGGGATCCAAGTTGCATCCTTTTGGAAAACAACAGAATTGGTCGGGAGCATGAAGAATAACTCCTGGGGCATTATATCCCTGAATTATATATAAAAAATTGGGGTCCTCAAAATACGAAATTACCTCTAATTTTCATAGCAAATAGCGGTCCCCAAAATACATAATTGCCTCTCATATTCACATCACGTTTAGACAGACCACCCTTAGTGCCAAACCCCTAATAGATAGTTTTGACCCACAATTTTACAATCACAAAGGATGGCTTCTCTCCAATGGAAAGGCTCGGATAAAAACATATGATGAGATTTTGTTGCACATGTTCCATTCAATCCTCGCAACCTCATAATGTGTTTTCTTGTCTCCTATGTCCCACAAAAGTTGCAAGGATAGTCTCTAAAGCTTGACTTATCCTGCCTATATTTCATGGGAAGACCCTGACATAAAACGAGCCAAGCAAATATACGTAGCTATAGGGAAGTCCTGAAATGCCATGTGGAGCTGAACCTGAAGGTCCACATATTTTTTAGGTGAACTCCTACCCATCTTCTATCTGGAATTGCAACAAACTCGGTCCTTTTATGCAATAGGTGATCTAATTTCCTACTGTCAAAGTTCATAATCCCCTTCCAATGTTTCCAATGCCAATCCCTACAGATTATCCTATCCCTCGGACAATTATTAAGCTTCCCAACATCATCTGGAGTAATCATCTTCTACAACTCAAGTGTACTAGGGTCTTATCAGAAGCAAGCAGGTCCTTTTCCCTTGATAGGAGGGATCGATTATTCCATTTTGCCGTGATTCCACAACTCTCTCCAAATATGGATGCCCTCTTCAGAATACTTTTTAACATTAAGCCTAAGAATGTGGACAATCAATACCCCATCATACTTCCACATCCAAATAGAATGTGCAAGCAGATATAAACCTCTCCTGTCACCAAAGAAAGCTCACTCAAGACAAATACCAACACCTTTCCATGCTTCCCATATCCCCTTGAGAGAAAAAGAGTCATAGATTTTGAAATCCTATGGGAAGCTAATGATGTCACTTAGGATGAATGAACCCAACATGTTGTTAACATGCTTACACTACTAGATCTTGTTCCAAAGTAGTATTTTCCTTGCTACATCACCTCGAAGATATCTGACAATCTACTTGGCTTCCAAGCTCTTCGTCTGAGTAGGAATATCAACCAATCCAATGCCTCCTCCACTATTGGGTGAAATACAAAATCACCATTGAACCATGGGGAAACCCTTCTCCCCACTAAATTTTCCCACAAAAATTGCATCAACAATTTAATAATGTATATTCCACTTTTCCATAAAATAATTGAACTAAACATGCAGATGAGAAATTGGCATGGCCAACCTGAAGAATTTTATTTATCATTGTTATCTTGCTGGCTAGGGGCAAGTCCCTAAAGAACTAACTATGTATCTTGGTTTGATGATTTATCATGCACCAAAACAAAATATCATCAGTAGAGACATTAACTACAAAAAGGATGTTGAGGTACTGATCAATTTCACTTGGGTTACTCTTTTCCAAGGGTTGTTGATACAACAAGGAGAAGCATGAGTAACAATAAAACATAACTCTGATTCAACCTCACTCACCATGGCTCTAGATGCTTTGCAAAAGGTATCCAAGCATTCAAAGGCACAATTGACCAACTCTAAATCAAGTTCTAATGAGGGAAGAGAGTCACTTCCAAATAAACAGTTGGAATCTTTGCGAATCTATAATGTTTGTCTATTTTAGTAATAGTTTTTACTATTTGAAGTTTGTTTATTTTATAGGTGTCCATTCTACATTTTTCTTTAATGGTTGGAGTACTAAAACTTGCAGGATGAATCTATTTCCAAACACCTGTCCAAATTAGATAAAATTTAATGGGGTTTCTTTTATTTCTAGAGGATTTGATCATCGACATAAAAAAATGTGTATGTTGCGGATGTTCATTGACATCGAGGGGGTGTCAGGCATAGGCTATCATTTATTTCGTGTCCTACTGGTAAACTATTATCTTCCAAACTCTTTTGACATGGGATTATTTCAACATGTGTTGGGTACTATACTAAAGTTTGGAGAATTTCTTTTTTATGTTCTTTTATTGATCAACCTGGATGTATTATTTTTATGTTCTTGCTTCCAATATTTGGGCAGAGAAACCAATGTATGTTAGTTCTATCAAGCCTCATAAATTCTTCTGCCGAAAGAAAAAGGAAATATTTAATAAAATTAATAGCTTTGACATATTGTAGCTAATAGGTTTAAGGTACCTGTAAAGTTTAAATAGTTTATGATCACCTTGCAATCGGTTTCAGCTTTAGGAAACCACCTAACATTGGAAACATCACTAAGCACATAAAATTCTAGAAATGTTTCATGGAGTTTCCATGAGTCCCAACCATCTAAGGCTATTGGAAACCACATAAAATTCTAGAAATGTTTCATGGAGTTTCCACGAGTCCCAACTATCTTCCATAGAAGTTTCCGAGGATTTATAGGAGTTCATTGAAGTTTACACGGGTTTCACTAAAAATTCTCATGGATTACTTGTTTTTGTTACTTGGCTTTCCAGTTGACATGGGATCCTACATGGCTGTCCATTTCTCAATGGTTGTAAGTGTTGGACAAAAATTTGAAATATGATCAACAACCCTAAATAAAGTATGAGCTGACATGAATAAAATAAGTGAGATTTGTGTCTATTTGACAAGAATTCCTATTCATGTAACAAAATTTACATATGGCAGAACCTGGGTCATTGTCTTACCATCTTTTCTATTAAACAAATTAATTAGCCTCTTGACTGAAGCCTCCAATGAAAAGGTAAAAGTAACTGTTTCATCTAGGCACAAAATGTCGAGTCTGTTCCTCTAGATATATAAATATACTGAGACTCATTATAAGACTCAATATTTGGATGACTGTAAAGATACCAAAGTCTCTGTAAGATAGTTGAATGCTGTTTCCTTATTCCACTAGTTGAATTTCTGCATAAACTGTTGTATTTTTTTTTTATTGTTGCTCTCTCTACTGAATCTCTAGCATTCTAACATACCTTTAAAAATTAAGGCTTGTCTCATGCATTCCTTATTTCCATCCTGAATAGGCCAAATGTAAACATCCTCATCGGTGGGCTCCTGATTCCTACTTCATAGTGATTCCTATGTTTGTTCAGCAACAACAACATTCTCATAATGAGAAAGGTCAAACTTGTCCGTGTCAATCACCAATCAGTGGCACAATAGGTGCACTTAAAGCAGCCTTCAAATAAGTCAGAGTCAGATATATTCAAAGAAGTTGTTGCTTCTTCTAAAATTTTAACTTAACATCCATTAGCTAATGTCCTTGCCCACTCTGTATCGAGACCTCCATCAACCATATTTAGCCTCATGCTAGACCTGGAACTTGAAACTAAATAAAAACAAACAAAAACTGGACCTTGTCTGAAACAAAGAAGCACATATCAGCATGAAAGCCTTAAATAAATACCGAGGTCATTTGGTTATACCAATGGCCATTGGTTTGAATCTCATGCATCATCATTCATATCTTTGGTAAATTGCATATAACCCTTAACATTGTGTGCATTCAGGAATCTCATCTATATTATGTTCTTATGCCAAGTCACCTGACACGAGGACACAGGACACGAAAATATGAGTGTCTGACACGGACACGGTGACCCCTGGAATCAGGACACGAAGGACACGTTTTATATAGATATATATATTTTTAAAAAATATATTAAAATTTAAAAATATAGACATATAGATCCAAAAATATTTAGAAACTAGAACATTTACAAATATTCAATAGAAATTAGAATCAAAACACATTAATGATTACACATTTGTCATTCACAAATCACGATTCACAACACATTTGTCATTCACAAGTCACAATGAGACACATAGATGCATGTCGGAACCATATTTCTCATTAAGTCATCAAAATCAAAATGTATACATATATGTCGGAATGCCACTAGGCACTAGAAAATGCCAAATAGACTAATAGTAAATACAAAAAGGGGTGGATCAAGATGGAAGAATCCCATATGTCAATAGTCCTCCTCCATGCCTGAATCAACAAACTCATCACTGGAACTTCCCTAATCCTAATCCTCCTCCCTTCTTCCCATCTAACGATCTGCATCTGCTGCTGTGGAGGATGACCCCTTCATACGATCACCAATACCATCATCAAAAGTGACCGGCTCTAGCACTGGATCATTAAGATCCATGTTGGCTAACGCCAACTCAGTACTGATGTCCAAACCCATATCATCAGGAAAGACATCCCACATCTTTGTCTTTCCCTTCACCCACTCCTCCCTCTTCCTATAAATAAGACTAAGGTTGGAGTGCACATACACTATCGACTCTGCCCTGGACTGCTCAAGCCTGCTCTTCTTCACAATGTACAAGTTCCCATATGTGCTCCAATTCCTTTCACAACAAGAGGATGATGTAACTTGAGAGATGACCCTCAAGGCTAACCTCTGTAGAATAGGGCATGTTGCCCCATGAGTTTCCCACCAAACATAGGGTTTCTTAACCCCCCTGTCTCTAAGCACATCATAGCCTCCAAATCTCTTAGTGCCAGTGGAAAAATTGACAAAGCCCTCCTCCACTTCCTCAAGTAGGTCTCTATCCTGAAATAGCCGTCTAAGTGTTATCTTCCTCCCATGTGCAATCTCTTCATCCATGTGAGGAGGAACTCTGGGTGAGGGCACCGGTCCACCAGTGAGTCACTCCCGAGTGTAGAACTTGGGGTTCAAGGAGTGGGCCAAGCAATGCAAAGGTGTGCAATTCTTATCCCACTTGGAGATAAGAATATCCCGAATCATGGTCCATAAGTTCTCTGTCGATGTCCCATACTCGGGACACTCATTCTCCAAGACAATGGAACTCATGGACTCAATCATGGAATCCCACCCCTCATAAACATTTTCTAGGATGGGTTGGTCTGTGTCTGCAAACCGCAACAAAGAAATGATTGGCTCCATGATCTTAATGCTAAGATCTACCATGTCTCACCAACCATCATCTAAAACTGTGTCCTTCACCTTTTGTGAAGCAATCTGATCTGTCTTTCTCCAAAAAGACCAAAACTATGAAATCACCATGGACCCAAGAGCGGTTTTGACCTCCCTCAACCTCTTGAGCATGATGAATGAGGAAGCAAACCGAGTATCTGCAATCTTCAGCAATGAAAGCTATGTGTACTCTTTGTATATGGTGAGGGCATTTGTGTGGTTTTGTACAAAGTTACGGATATGGCATGCATTCTCAATAAGGTTGCCAATCCATGTCACATATGAAGCAATGGATTTCAGTGCTAAATTCAAGGAAAGGACAATGCAAGGTGTCCAAAAAACCTGTAAGAGCAATAAAATCATGTATAAATGACTCTACAACACTAACATTGCAATGAGCAAATTAGAAATGAAAGGTGTCCAAAATGAACATACCTGTGGATATTTAGCTTCCAAAATCATGCCAGCAGCCTTGCAAATAGGTGCATTGTCCGTGATGATTTGTACACAAGAATCAACACCTACTTCTTCAATGGTTTTGATGAATAAATCACCTATATATTGTACTGTGCATCCTTGTATTTCCAAAGAGCATCCACCGCTTTCAAGAACACCGGTCCATTTTGGGAAGATACAATGAAATTGATGAGTGGATGGCGTGCTAGATCTGTCCATCCATCAGAATCAATACTCACACCAGATGAGGGCCATGTTGTTCTAATTGGCTCAAGAATTTTATCTACCTCCTTCTTTGCCTTAAGCAACAATGTGGTTCTAAGCTTCTTTGAACCAGGAGGCACATAACCACTTGGAGCTCGTTTCAGTATGCTTTTACACATCTCAATAAACAATGGTGATCGTGCAACATTGAATGAGATGAAGTTGAGGTAGAAGAAAAATGCAATGGTAAGGTCCACCTATTCTCGTGCCTGTTGTTGGAAAATCCTATCCATTGGACTACTTGTAGATTGCCTCTTTCTTGATTGATAAGTATCTCCACTCCCATGAATTCTAGGTGGAAATGGAGGCTTGGTGCTAGAGGATTTCCTTGAGAATGGAAGAGGATCATCCTCTTTTTTCTTGCTTGCTATTGCCACCTTCCCTAAGCCAACATGATCCTCTCTTTCCATATCCCTCCTTTGGTTAACACTCACCGCTTTGCATGAAGAAATCCCATAAGAAGGAAGGGCCAACAAATGGCCCTTAACCCAGAAATATGTGCTCTTGAACTCATTCTTGCGAAAATTGCATCTCCAGGACACATTGCCTCCCCCACCAAGCTTTTCCCTAGGTCCATCTTTCCTCATCACATACTTCCACAAAGGTTATTTTTTTTCTTGGGCTTGTTGTCTTGCTAAAACAGGGTTAAATGGGGCCATAGCATGAGCTCCACTAGCAGCAGATGGAGCACTTGAAGGAGGAGGAGAACCACTTGTGCTTGGAGGAATAGGAGGGGATGCACTATATGGTGCATTTCTCCCTTTCCTTTGCTCCTTAGCTCCTAGCCTAGCTGATTGAGACATTCCCTTTCTTGTTTGATGGTTGAGCTTGCAATCCTCTCCACAAATCCACCCCAATGCACTTGGATTCCCTTGGATAGCCTTCAAATCTCCTTCACCTACACATAAAAGTCACTCGCAACCAACTCCTTCCTTGCAAATGACAAAAAGAAACTCAAAATTTGGTTTTAAAGCCAACCCGACCGCACTTTTATGTGGATTGCATGTCCTGTTTTCGGGACTCGTGTCCAACAGTCGGGGACACGATGTCAAATCGTGTCCGATTCGACCCCGACGGGACACGCGGAGGGTTTAGGACGAATCCGGTTTCTTAGTTGGTAAGTATGGTGTAGTCTATGGTGCTCAATTGGTAAGGTCCCCTCAATATAGGCAATTATGGCATTTCTACCTATACTCATGAACAATTATTTCCAGTGACCATGCTATGGAAATATCATCATATTCAACATGTGTAGACATCCATTTTCATTAGTACTCTTGGCTGGCTATGCTAGCCAGTGGCTTGTGGTTGTGTATTTGAGCATCAACACCACATATAGCCCTCACTACTTTGAGGGTTAATGGCTATGCTTTCATTGACTAGGGTTGACAATTAGCATGTTGGGTCCTTTGGGTATTACACCCCACCTTACCATTGAAGTAACATTGTCCCTGTTGTTACACGATTTGACAATCTAAGTGTTGGAAGAGACTAACAATCACCAGATCGGTGGAACCTTGGGACTCTTCCCTAAAGTGTCACACAGACATGGTCCCCTTTCTTTAGGTTTTCTAGGTCCACCAAGGTAGACCTAGACTAACCACGGGAGGTGTCCCCTGTCAAACTTTCTTAGGTACTTGCCAATGAACCGAGCTTTCCCAAAGTACTAATATGACCAATTTGGCAAAGGACAAGGATGTTTGGATAAGAATTACAAATCTGAAAATTACACCCTTGGGGAAATGCTAAAGGGGTAAATATTAAGACTTGCAGAACCAAGATAAATCCCCTAAAGCCACACACAAGTAACAAAAGGATGACGCAAATGAAATAGAAAACTTCTTGAGTGAAAGGAAAAGCTCAAGAATGAGTAGACTCAGGATTTAGATGGTTGTCCTTGAATTTCCCGAGTATAAAAGAATGGTACAACCCACTAATAGAGCCTAGAAAACTTAAGAACAGAGTGCCTAAGAAAGGGAAGTGCTAGGAATAAAATATCAGCACTTAAAAATGACTTAGAATTGAAGATTTAAACACTTAAAAGCTCAAAAATGATATAAGAAGGTTAAAACAAAGTGCTGGCCTGAATTAGAGGGGAATCCTAACACTAACAGGCTTGTTGGTTATGAAATTACAGATCTGGAAATGATGCTACAACAAGCTAAAAAGTGCACATATGGCTGTAATAACTTCCTAAATGGCTGAAATGTTAGTGCCTACTCCTAGTGCTCTATGGAGTCAAATAAGAAATGAAAATGCCCAGGGAGGACAAGAATATATTCAGCCACAAAGAAACTACAACAAACGTACATGCAACACAACCCCAAATAGAGTTGGAAATGCACAAACAGTAGATTTATTGATTAATGGCAAATACATGACATAGAAATAGAAAGGAAAACAAATACTTACTTGCTCTTGGTAGCTAATGAAGTCTCTACACCCTTCCTAGCAATGAGTGAGTCGATCCTTGGGTTGAAAAATCCTCAAGACTGGATGGGGCACACTTGCTAAGCTTGATTGTCCAACCTGCAAACCAAAAATCACTTGGTAAGTGTGGGTTTTAAGCTAACACCAACACAAGTAAAACTCAGCCATACAAATTGAAGAGAAAATGCAGAAGACTGAGAAGGAAATGGTAATAAATTGAATAGCAAATAACAAAGACAAATTCTAAAGCAAAACCCCGTGTTCGGAAAAGACACCAAGGCACCTTGAGCAATTTGTTGCCTCCCTTTTCTTGCATATAAACACTAACATTTACCACCAACTAGCTAATCCAAGATTCTAACACTCAAGAGGATGAAAAGGAATGATATTCATAAGCAAAACCCTTGCCAAGGGAGATAAAGCTATGCGAGACAAGGTTAAAAACACTTATGTAAAGCATCAAAGGAGAGTGTGCAAGCCAAGAGCTCAAGACACCCTCCTTCCAACAGTTATTACAACTATTCAACTGGATCAATCTTTGAGAGGTTTGTAAAGCCTTAAACATTCTACCATTAATCCTTTAAGCACTAACATAGAACCAAGAAGAAGAAACTTTAGACATTGACAACACTAGATCCACATAGAAACAACCCTTGAACCATAATGCACAAAGAAAGATATATCGTTGAAGCTCCAAAAGAGAGAGAACTCTCAAAGTCCAAACATGAAAATGAAATGAGGAAGTGCCTTTCTATTTATAAGAGAGGCTAAACTTCCCTATACAATAAAATATCATTATTTTCCTAAGATCTTGCTAGGGTGGGGTAAAATAATACAAAATCCCCACTTAGAAACTAACTCCTAAAAAGTTATAATAAAATAAGGTGGTTAATGCCACATGTACAATGATAAGATACATGGGGCCCCTTAATGAAGGGGAAATGTCCATCAAGTGAGGAAAAAGTGATTGTTGATGATGCCACATGGAATCCAAAGGATGGCTCCAAGATAACTTGTCCTTAAGCAATTTCTCACCATTCTTTCTACATGAAAACAAATTCACATCCAATGTCTAGAGTTTGGTCCCTTAGACTTTTACCAATTGTAGTGACATCCATCGAATGGGGGTTTGGCTCATGGTTAAATTAGCACTAAACTTCTCAAAAGATGCACCAAGAGAGTGTAGTGATCCATGCATACACCTAGCTCAACTCATACAAAATTGGGCGAACTCCTCAAAAGGAAATGTTGGTTCGCCCTCCAATTAGAGCAATAAAAGTGAAGTTATTCTCAAACAATGGGACACGACACATATTGGAACATTGTAATCTTTGCTTGAGAAAGTCATCTTGAAACAAAGTGCCACGTTTTCAGTTCACACTCTTCCATTTGGTAATTAAGACCAAGGGTGCTCATCTGCAGGACTATGTGCGACTTGGACTTCAATATTCTTCGATTCCAATAGAGTGAATTCTTTTGATGTGAGGACAACAAGCCAACAGTGGCTGCCCATGTTGTGTTTTTCTTCCATTTATGCCAATTAGTGATTTGTATATTGTAATGACTCAATGTGATGAAGAGGAGATCGGACCTCAACATATGAATATCTCTATCCTCACCATCTTGTGAAACCTTTTCTGTTTATTCTTTCAGTCGGGCTTGGATACCCTGTAGAGTAGTCGGGATAGCTCTAGCTGATGGAGTGGAAATAAGTTGGTGATGCCGTATTTGAAGAAGCAACATAGAAACATGACATACAATCTCCACCTTATTTGACATTTGAAATCCACTCCTTTAAGCACAAAAAGAAAGTTTCAAAGCATATGTGAAGAGTAACACAAGAAGTGTTTGCTCAGGATCATTTGTTCGAAAGGTAGAGATTGTACAAAGAATATATGCAGATGGAGAAATTCCAATCATCATTATATTTGGTTGAAAACATGTTTTCAAACATTCTTCATTTCCTCCTTGCTACTGCCCAAACTAACATGTGTAGTTAAAGCCTCAAAGATCACTAACCTGAGAGGTGTTACCCATTGTCACCACAATTACTACCAGTATGCACTTTCAATTGGCTCTTCTCCAACTTGAGGGGGTGTACCTAGATAGGATTTCTAGGCTATGGCAATGAGGGCACAAGGTGATTTGGAAAAGATGGCCTTAGCAAAACGAGGTTGTAGTTTTTAGGGTTTTTTGAGTAAGTGATGGAGAGACCCATGAGATTAGTGTCAATATCCAACTAAGGAAATTGAGTCAAGGTGAATTAAAAGGCAAGTGAGGCCAAAGAAAATGCTCTTCAAGAATTTGTCTATTTTCTTCAAAGGTTAGGGGTCAGGACACACTAGTCACATCACCCAATTGAGGACAAACAAATGGACTTAAAGATCTACTACAAGAGGGAGCTCCAACGAGGGAAAGTCCCTATCCACCCAAATTAACTATGGAGAAGGTAAATATCTTAAAAACCTTGCCAATGAGCTCGAACACATATCAAGACAAGGTCTAAAACACTCACCCAAACCAACAAAGGAGACTGTGTAAGCTAATAGCCTAGGATGTTTTCTTCCAATTATTCCTTGGATCAATCTTCAGAGGTTTGTTGAAGACTTGAAAATTACAGCATTCATCCTTAAGCACAATAATAGAACCAAGAAGAAGAAGATTCCAGAATTGACAACACTTTTCACCACATAGAAAGAACCCTTAACAAGTTGCACAAAAGAAAGATATATCGTTGAAGCTCCAAAATAGAGGAAGCTCTCAGAGTCCATCCATTAAAATGAAAATAGAGGAAGCTCTCAAAGTCCATCCATTAAAATGAAATGAGGAAGTTCCTCTCTATTTATAGGAGAGGTTAAAACTTCCTTTATAATAAAATATTAATATTTTCCTAAGATCTAGCCTAGGGTGGGGTAAAATATAACAAAAGCCCCACCTGCTTCTAACAAACATCTAATAAACAATAAAAAATGGTGGTCAAAGCCACTTGTACATGGGCCCCTTAATGAAAGGAAAATGCTCCAACAAACAAGGAACAAGGTTGTTGATGATGCCATGTGGCCTCCAAAGGTCCCTTCATAAGAATGTGCTCCAGGAAATGTCCACAAGATAACCTCAAAGCCCCTTTCCAAGTGGGGTCTTCAACGAACCAAATCCTCAAGTAATCACATGTGTGTCCACATAGAAGACCAATCATCCACAGATGCCCACAAGCTAGCCTCCAATAGATTACTTACTAGCCACTTGTACACGGGCCCCTTAATGAAAGGAAAATGCTCCAACAAACAAGGAACAAGGTTGTTGATGATGCCATGTGGCCTCCAAAGGTCCCTTCATAAGAATGTGCTCCAAGAAATGTCCACAAGACAACCTCAAAGCCCCTTTCCAAGTGGGGTCTTCAACAAACCAAATCCTCAAGCAATCACATGTGTGTCCACATAAAAGACCAATCATCCACATATGCCCACAAGCTAGCCTCCAAAAGATTACTTGCATTAAGAAAAGTCCATAAGGGGGTTTGCACCCATTAAGGTTGCCCACTTTGTCCACCTATGCAACAATCCCTTTCTCCACATGCATCCACGTGACATCACCATCCAATCCATGTCTATTTGAAAGATGAATCAACAACCAATGCCCACAATCAACCTCAAAAAGGGGGTGGCGCTCTACGAAGATGATCTTTAGCAATCCCTTATGGTGAGGTGCTCCTCACAAATGGATGCCAAGCAATTTAAAAGTGGACAGCCTCCTCAAAGTGACCTTTCAATATGGACAAACATATTAGTTTTCACATATAAAACCTTCAACCAATGACAGCCACAATGTTTCCTTTAGAGTGTTTTCCAAGAGGTGCGCTAAGGTAGATTTGTGACTGAGGCAGGGTTGTGTTAGGGTTGTTCTATGCCTCTTTTAGACTGCACCCTCCTCCATATTGCATATATAAGACAGAACGCTACATGAATATAGGCTTGAAGGATTTAACGTTGACATATGTGAAGAGAAGGATGAATCTGCTCCCAAGATTTGACTGTAAATGGCTCTGAAAGTGATGTTGAGGCATGTCACTGAGATCAGATTGTTGATGCCTACTTGATATTCATGCAAATAACACTTCCCCAAAGAAGATTCGGTCCAATCTAAGACACCATATAAAGAATAGATTTACAAGACTGAAACTTCCTCCAAAACTGCGGCCTCTTTTAGGTCTGAGTCAATGGCTGAGAGATGGCGCATTGAAAGGCTGGACAGAGAGGTAAGGCTGAGATCTGAGGTCTGCAGAACTGCTTTACAGAGCTGCGGATCCTTCATTTAAGAGAAAACTACCACTGTCGCTTCAAACCATGATGAAATCGGCCCTCAAAATGCCAAAGTGCTACGGGAATCTACCTTTTAGGGCTGACGTCTGTTTCTGTGTACAGCTACAGGCTGCTCTGAGATAATTCTCAAATCTGCCAGGAAACACATCATAAAGGCGCCTCAAGCACATGTTACAAATACATGTTATGGTCAAGGGTTAAGAGGTCGACACCAGGTATTTCTTTGGGCAGGTCAGCCCCAGATCTAGCCTGAAACAGGTTGGGTCGGCTTTAATCTTTTATTTGGAGTATGCCGGCCCTCATTTGCAATGATCACATTCTCTAAGTCAATATAATGCCTCATTTGCTGCGTTTTCTCCTACACACTGCCTCTTTTCCCCTAAAAACCCTTAATTCATTCTCAAATTGATGTTGAGCATATATCCTGGACTTATTGCAGTTACAAGATTCAATAGGGCGCCCAAGTTGTTGATTTACTGTTGTTAGGATTTTGAAGGAATAGGCTTGATTTTCATGTCTCCTAAACAGTTCTCAAAATTATTGCCATCAGACTTTGGATTAAAGTCATAAATCAACCAGATATAACTGCTGTTCCACGCAGAAATCCACCAAGAATTGAAAAATTGATTGCTGTTAGCACAGGTTACTTTAAAATAATGCCCAGGAAAAGGCGACAAGTGAGAATATGCATTCCCACTATAGATTGTATCCAGATTTGAAAACTTTGTATCTTATTGTTGTTTTACTGCTGCTTTTTGTTTCTCAGAACACAACCAGAAGTGCCCAGATCTGAATATGAAGGCATGGACAGGTCTGAAATTTGCATTAGCATGCCTGATTTAGCCGTCATGCTGCCAATTTTATGACATTTTGCAGGATTTTGCAAGGCTCACTGAACTTATTGAGTGAAGAGGTGAAGCATACGCCAATTAAGATGTGAAAGTATCACTGCAAAGTATATTATTCGTATTCTGCCTTATTCTGTCACTTTGAATTCAAATACACCTCTTATTCGTTGATGACAGATGTGCTCAAAATCACATTGGGGCTCAATTTTATGTAACCAGCTTTCTTTACTGCTAGTCATTTTCAAAGAATATGACAAACAAGTTTGCTATTCTGTTACAAATGCAGAGATTGCAGAAGAACTTGGCATTGAGTATGTTTCTGCTCTTACCCCCAAAACTATTTCCATTGAGGTGTGTATTTTGTATTCATAATGATTGTTTATACTTTCAGTGGATATGCATCAGATTAGTTGGGTGATGTTATGAATTGTTAGGTGATTATTTTTTTGATTTCTTTGGCTTGAATTTTTAGTCTTTTCACTTTGATTTTTCTTCCATGCTTTATGACTCCATCTATTTGGTGCTTTGGGGCTTCTATTTAATATCTTATATTTACACTTAAATGATATACCTTATGTTCTTACGGAGTGGATAAGATTTATTGTGTGAATCCATATAAGTAGATTTTAACGAAATTTAGTTTGATACCATCTTGACAGTGCTGCTTGACAGAATAGTACAAGGTTGCTAATGCTGGCCTTTATCCTATCCTGTGGCTTTTTCTTCAAATTAAAGAGAGGTCATATTGAAGGCTTTCTGAGTTTTTAATCGTCTTAGATGAACCCTATATTAAATATTTAGACATTATATTATGCAGTATCACGAATACTTAAGCTATGCAATTGCATACTGACCTATCTTTCCTTTAGATCACTTGCCTTTGACCGATGCTAAATATTATGAGTATATTTTTTAGTATTTACACATGGTCCACAGTTTATCAAAATGATGATGAAAGACAAACTCAGCAGACATATAGCAGGGCTTAACCCCATCCTCTCTCAATTATTATATATTTTAGACATGTTTCCTAGTTTTCCTAAATTCTGGAAACCATTTCTATCTTGCTTTGCTTTAATTTATTGGGATGAATGCCTCATACATTAGCACAGTGAATATTTTTCATTATTGTTGGGCACACGACTTCTTTTGTATTCAATATACTTATGGAACTCCCTTGGTGTGTTGTCTACAATGCACTGAAAATGATTCCCAAAGTCTTCATTTTCAGACAATCGACCCCATGCTAAATATATTTTTCTCAAAGGATTTATTGTTTCATTTATGGCACAATTGCAATTCAAAGGAACATACATATCAATCTTTCTATGTGTTCCCTTTGGTAGGTACTAACCCATTTTGTCAAGATAAATGTGCATTGTTTACTTGCAGTGAAAACAAGCACAGGGAATGGTATAATGAATGTGGAATGGAAGACCCAACTTTTCTAGGAGACAAAAATTGCTGGGGTGAAAATTATCTACCCAGGTCAGTATGAAACATATATTGGTAAACACAAGGAAATGAATATATACTAGTCAAGCACCCTTTCATCTAAAACTAGTAGATAAATCATATACATGATCAAATACTAACTTTAAAGATTGAACATACAAATAATATTGGACGACTACACATTAGGCTTTCAAAATGTGCCCAGCATTATATTTTCAATCTTTCTTGATTGCATTTTACAATTAATTTTTATGAAGGAAATTTTATGGGAATCGCTAAATTTTCTTCTTGGAATGGCTTAGAGCTGTATCAGCAGTTCCAGGTACATACAGTAATCAACCAGGGGAAACATACCCAGAATAAAGTTGTTCCTAAAATGGACCTGGGACTATGTAGAATGAATACGTTTTTTGTGAACCTCATAATTTTGAGTCCATTCTCAAGCAACCAACATTATTTGATGATGTATTGATGCCCTGACTAAGTGCTTGGAATGATGATGATACCTTGGTAGCTAATGATTTGGTATAGCTAGCATGGGTGAGCAATAGCATTATGGTTATTTCTGGACAGTTTCCAGACCTTTTTCTACCCTATTAACAGTAGTTATGAGACCATTTCACATATCTAGGCATGGTCTAAGCAGTATTGGGTAACAAGACAACCCCTAATATCAACTCCTGGGCAGGTTAAGGGTATATTGCATCCATATTCTAACCTCCAAGGAGCAGTGATCCTCAACATCCATCTGAGCTGATTTTGGCCACTTTTTCTCACACCAATGGGATAAATTAGCAAATCTGAGCCACTTGAATAGTGGAAAAAGAGACCATTTCTTAGTTCTGGGCATAACTCCAACCCTAAAACAAAAAGGTTTGAGACACGTTCCTATTGTCTATTTTATTGGGCATAGCTAATATAACATTGGGAAAATACTGGTTTTTTTCAGGTCGTGATAGAGTGTTGTAACTATATACCTTGTCCATTCATTGCTTTGAAATCAACACTGTAGATGAACTCGCAAATTTTTATGGCCAAGTGAATTGTATATAGAATTTTGTATTTTGCAAGCATATAAATACTCATGCCTATCATGTATTTATTTGAAAATTTTGTTGCATATGTATCGAACCTTCATCTATATTCTATTATTGTTTGCTTGTGTGGGCATTAACATATGACTTGTCTTTGTTCTAGTGACTCAGATATTTTAACATCAAATTTGATAAACCTCATTGATTGCATTTGAAAATGGGCATTAAAGAACTACATCCCACACTCTACTTGTTATTCCTAAAAACTTATTTGTATAGCCATGGATTATTGTACTCATGCGTAGTTTGTAAGATCATTATTCTTTGAATTTTCATCATTGTCACAGTTGAACTGCTATATCTTAGAATTCTTTTAGTACTTGAAGCATTATTCTTGAATATGTTTGACATTCATTTTGTTCCCATGCAAAATTTGTTTGAATATTATTATTGTCAAGCAATAACTTCTTCTTTAAGGGTGCTAGCTCAATGGTAGAGCACCTGTCTAATTATAGGCAGGAGATTGGTGGTTCGATTCCTCCGTACCCTATCATAAATTAGTGACTAAGAAAACAACTAAATTCGCATATATACGACTATTAGTAGCTAATTTCCAGTATCTTATAGCGCGACTAACATTTAGTTGTATTTAGCTTAGTCATTAATATGTTATCATCTAGTAGTTTATTTAGTTGTATATTTGGTCATTAATTGTGACAATCAATGACTAAATCAGTGAGTATCAATGACTAAATCAATGACTAAATTAGTGACTAACTCAGTGAGTATCAATGACTAAATCAATGACTTAATCAGTGACTATCAATGACTAAATCAATGACTAATAAGTCAACCAATTAATTACTAGTGAAATACGACTAGAGATAAGATAGTGGAAATCAGATACTATTAGTCACCGACTAAAAAATAGTCGTTTATAGTTGAATTTTAGTCATTTTTTTAGTCATTAATTTCTCATTTTGTACTAGTGATTGTTGTACTATAAGCAATTTTATTCTTTTTCAAGCTTTCCAAATATGAAAAAGACCAAAAAAATCAAATATTCCAAAAAGCCAGACGGGAGAATATTTACTTCTTTTTATTGGCAGCTGTTGTGTCGCCTTTGAACAAAGCATTCATTACACTACATACATTATGAGTCGGGACTATAGTCGGACTTTAGGAGCTGTACTCGTTTCTCAGTTTACTCCACCGATTAGTTAAGCTTCTAGTCATTATGGAGCCCTTTGTTGATGCCTCCTGCATCGCACAGTGTTATGTCGAGTCTATGTTGCCTGAGTCTATCCATCTACTCAAGATCTTGTTCAAAGGAAGTTCTGAAACCAAAGTCAGCGACTCCTCAGATCTCTTAACTATTGCATGTCGGCCATCCTTATTGAGTCAGTTTGTTTCATCTGAGTTCTTCCAAATATTTCAGCGTAGCTGTTACCTCATGTTGGTTGATGGGGGATGCCTTAATGCCCTCCTTCTAGTGAGTTTCGTTCCGTAGACATCAACTCATTTATTACAGAATTGAGACTTAGAGTCAGTTGAGTACCTTGAGGCTTGCAGTCATTAGTGGTAGGTTCTCTCGCCATTGACAGTTTTGGGAATACATCAATGTCCCTTGATCGATGGATTCATCTTAGTGTTCGACTTCAACACATCTATTCACACTTTGATGATTGTACTCTGTGCCTTGATGCCCATTTTCATTATTGGTGGGTTATCTCGCATCTATTAACGGTATACATCATTGACCAGTAATCAGACGATGTCACATCAGGTTCGACCTCAACACCTTACTCACTTGATGGGACTTGCACCGTAGATGATTTGTGTAGAAGACTCCAGGAGATAGTGGCATTCATTATGCTACTTATGATCGTGACTTTACATCTGAGATATCACCTCTCAGACATCAGCAGTTTGTACCTCCAGTATTGCACCAGTTGTTTCCTTTTCAGCAGGAGACCATCTCTTACTGTAGATGGTTATGGCTATGATCACCTATGACATATATTCACTATGTACTGCCTATTCATGGCCATTGTATCAGATTGTTGTTCTATACCGACATGTATTCAGAGATATTATTCTATTATGACGAGTGAGTTGTTCCTTTCAGTTGCGTCTCCATCACTCAACTTCTGAGATTTATAATGTATTTCGGCCATCGTAGCACCATTCTCTGACCTCACACATTAGGGGGCATCTGTTACAACGTAATTTTCCACCTTGTGAGCATCAACATTCTTTGGCCTGCAGGATCCATTT
The DNA here is from genome assembly GCA_027924585.1 of Larix kaempferi. Classification (NCBI taxonomy): domain Eukaryota; kingdom Viridiplantae; phylum Streptophyta; class Pinopsida; order Pinales; family Pinaceae; genus Larix; species Larix kaempferi. The sequence goes on from BSBM01000099.1 coordinate 15,072,599, forward strand.
CACTAACTCAGATTCACTTTATGTCCTCCAGAAAACACAATTTTCCCCTCTTTTTCTTCCTGTACGCTTGCTGTCCCATTATAGCCAGCGTACACATAGGTTGTTCCACTATAGCCCGCGGGTACCAAGTAAAATGGTAAAAATCATTAGAAAATTATTTTTTACTTCCAAAAAACGGTCTTAGAGTGACCTTTGGCCCTCCATATTCCCCGAAACTCCTCGATGTGTCCTTTCACTTACCTTTGGAAGGCTATATATTGAGCTCTTATGGCATATGGAAGGGAAGAGAAAGAGAGAGCAAGATAACTCTAGTGGATTTTTTCCGCGACTTGAGTCTACACTCATTGATCCTTGTTGTTGTGAATTCCTTATATTCACCTTCCAAACTCCTTTCATAGTTTGAGTTTTCCATTACATGGAGGATTGAAGTGTTGGAGGCACAAGTAGAGAGACCCAGTTCTTGGTTCAGATTGGTTGCTGTAATGTCCCCATTTTGACCCCCTTTGTATTAAATCGTAAATGATGTAAATATTGTAATTTAATCATGGTGAGGAGCTCAAGGCCAAGGCCCCACCATTGATTTAGCATTTTATGTATCGGCAATTAAAGAAATAGATGCCTATGGTTCTTGTGCGAGATAGGCACAATGTAAATAAGACATCATGTAAATACGAATTTTAATGAAAATACCCACAACTAGCTATGTGATGCAACAACGAGATGGGGGCATGATTTTACAAGGAATAGGGAGGAAAATTATTCAAACCCTTGAGCCAATGGTGTTAATTCATGTGTCAATAAGAAAACCCATAAACCACCAACTACCCATTTTGGGTTATGGACCCAATCATTTAATTCTTCCAAGAATTGGTTGAGGTAGTTAATGCCTTGAGAATGAAGAGGTATGGCAGCAAATTTTGGGTATGGGCAAGCCATCAACCTAGGAAATCGTATTTTGTCTCCTTGGGCAAGAAAACACCCACGAAATGGTGCCCAAAGCCATTCTGAACAGACAGTCTTTCCTCTCTCACGCAGTCTGAACTACTGGGCCTTTTCCCATCACGTTTTTCATCATTTTTCCTGCATTTTCCATGCCTGGGAGCTCGTTTTTGCATTGTACAACAGCTGGGAGAGAAGGGCCACGATTTGGGACTGTTATGGAGGTCGTTTTTGCCCCAGAATGTCCATAGACGTTTTTTCTGAAAATGGATTTGGCTTCCTAGGGTTGTTCCCCATCTTCCAGTTTCGTTTTTGGGTCTCCCACGTCTCTCCGAAGCTAATGAAAACCCCATCTTTGGGCATCTCACTGTAAAAACGTTTTATCATGCTCAATAAGTGTGGCTCTGCTGTTATGTGCATCCCTGTTTTGATTTGAACCTGTGAGCAAGAAACTTGGAGTGGTAGTGGACATAATTGGCTTGATAAACTTAGTGAAGGGAGTAACCTCTCAAGAAGATCAAGAGGGCTGGCTACTCTTCTATGCACACCTGAGACACTCTAGAATTGGAAGGTATGGCCTGAGGGTCTGTGAATTGGTGAAGGGAATACTTCCTTGAGTAGGGGTGTGTAGGCATTGTGGGTGCCAAGCTAAATAGATCTTGTAGAGGTATCCATAGCTCTGTGGTTGAGCTCACTAGCTTAGCAATTCTTCCTTTCCATTTCCTAGCAGCCTGATAAACCCAATTGTAGATTGGATTGGCTCATCTTGGGTATGCTTAGCTATGTGTGAGTTTGTTGTTCCATGGTTCCTTGTAGAAATCATGCCCAACTCGGGGGTGGCAGTTGCATCAAGAGGTTGATAAGCACAACTGGCCTATGGTTGGGTGGAACATTGCAGTTGCATAGCCAGTTGCTTGGGACTACTATTATAAGATAAGTATTCTCTTGTGTTAACTCCCTAATTATTATTTGATGAATATCTTGAATGTATGATGGATGTGTTATTGATATTATTTCCGTTGTGTTTTTCTTATAATTACACACTCCATATGTTTTTTTTATATTATGTGAATGCTTGGTTAAAAGTTTATGGGGCTAGATGCCCGGTTTTAGCATCATGATCCTCTCTATCATGTTGGTATGATAGGAGGGGACATTACATTTTGGTATCAGAGTTGCTGGTTGCAACATTGGACCTCTATGGGCCAAATCCAATTATAGTCACATGGGAAGGTCCCTTCCTAATCACCACAGATAGCACCATAGGGCCTAAACTGGCTAAGTTAGATAATTGCAAAGGTAAGGTTACCTCCTACTAAGCAGCAGTCATCACGGGAAGAAGAAAAGTCTGAAATTGTTTAAGTGTTTTTGAAAAAAAAATTTAAGTCTGTTTCGGGGAAGAATTCGGGAAGTCGCCCCGAAACTGCGGAAGGATTCCGCGAATCGTTCCGCAACGCGAAAGAGTTCGGCAAGTTGGCCCGAAATAGCGGAAGGAATTCTCTTCCGAAACTGCGAAAGGATTCCGCGAGTTGTTCCGCAACGCGGAAGAATTCGGCGAACTGCTCCGAAACAGCGGAAAATTTTTCTAAGTGTTCGGTGTCGAAAGGAAATTTTCGGAAGGAATTCTCTTCCGAAATTGCGGAAGCATTCCGCAAGTCGATCTGCAACGCGGAATAGTTCAGGAAGTCGTCTCGAAACTGCGGAAGGATTCTGCGAATCGTTCCGCAACTGCGGAAGACTTCAGTGAATCTTTCCGCAATTGCGGAAGCATTCCGCAAGTCGTCCTGCAATTGCGGAAGCATTCCATAAACCGCTTCGCAATTGCGGAAGCACTCAACAAATCGCCCCGCAATTGCGGAAGCGTTCGACAAACCGCCCCGAAACTGCGGAAAGAATTTTCCAGTGTCTTCCGAAACTGCGGAAGCATTCGGTGAATCGCTCTGCAACTGCGCAAGCATTCGGTGAATCGCTTCGCAACTGCGGAAGCATTCGCCGAATTGCTCTGCAATTGTGGAAGCGTTCGACGAACCGCCCCGCAACTGCGGAAAGATTTACTAAAAAAAAAAACAAAAAAAAACGAGGGCACTGCCCTCGACCTGCCCTGTAGTTGCGAGCCACAAGGGGGCAAGCTCCCTTGACCCCCTTTGCCCCCCCCTCATATGTCATTGATTGTGAGAAAATTCGATGATTTGACAAACTGTCAATATAATATTTTCCCATGTGCATGAAAGTAATTTATGAATTCCTGAGAATATAATGCAACTAACAATTGTGTAGATGAACACATTTTGCAGAATTACAGTTACGTCAGGGTAGCACTCTAGATAGTCCAGTTGGAAAGTTTTGGATCTTAGTTGGGCCAAGAAAATCAACATCATGGATGATGCACAGGATCCCTGTGAGCCTGAGATAGATGCCATGGGGGAGAACATACATGTTGAAAATGATGAAACAGAATCCAATGGGAGAAGAAATCAAGAGACTCCTCTAGGTATTGCAGCCACCATGAGAAGCCTAAGGGTGGAGTTGCAAAGCTGTAGGGAAGATAATGAAATGATGATTAAAGCTTAGGAAGAGCAAAATTAGCTGAATGCAGGTATGCTGCAGAGTTTAACAGACATCCAAAGGCAAACAAACTCTGGGCATCAGACATCAAATCCAGAAAGGGGTGGGAGTATCTCTAGAAGGAATTCCCGTAAGAGAGCTAGTAGCTCAAGAAGAGTTTCTACAGACAGAACATATACTCCAGAAATCTCTTCTAATGAATCATTTGAATCTGAAGAATCCATTGAGGGTTCAAGCTCTTCATCTCGCGGAAGTAAGAGGAATAAGCACTACTATAACAATTCACATGGGGAATTTAAGAAGCTGAAACCTCCTACATTTGATGGAGAGATAAAGTCCGGTCAAGAAGCTGAAGCTTGGCTTCTTGAGATGAGAAAGTATTTCCAAGTCCAAGACTACTCTGGAAATATGAAGGCAGGGGTATCCATCTTCAACTTGAATGGAAGAGCATCTATATGGTGGGAACACATCAGGAAAGTGAAGAAGATCAATGAAAGGAATATTGTGTGGAAGAAGTTCAAGAAATAATTCAAGTAGAAGTACTTCTCTGATAGGTACTATGATGATAAAATCAAAGAGTTCCATGAGCTGAGATTGGGACAATTGACCATGGAAGAATATGCCAACAAATTTTTGGAGCTGCTAAGGTATGTTAGGTACATTCGAGATGATAAGGTGAAAATTCAGCGTTTCCTAAGTGGACTCCCCTAGTCATATAAAGATAAAATTGAGTTTGATGAACCTCAAACTCTAGAGGAGGCCATAAGAAAGGCCAAGTATTGCTTTGATCAAAACAGAAGCAAACCAGAATTCCATAAGGCATGGAAGGATAAGAAAAATGAAAAGTTTGATCAAAGGAAGAAGGGGTTCAAGCCTCCTCAATTCCAGAATCAGCAAAGGAAACCATCACAGGTTGTGACTAAGCCAACTAGGATGATGGGAGACAAGCCAAGAGATCCAAAGGAGCCAAGAGAACCACTTCAATGTTGGGGTTGTGGACGAGACCACATGCTTAGGAACTGTCCACATCGGAATGGGACTCCAAATCAAGTTCACAACATCCAGGGAGCTGGAACTGTGGGTCAAGTGGCAAGGACAATCCCTAGAATCTATGCAGCACTAGACAACCGCCAGGCAGATCATCAGTCAACTGTGGTTGAAGTTGAAGGTAAGATTGCTAAGCAATCTGTTTCTATTTTAATTGATCCTGGATCTACTCACAGTTATGTCACTCCTAGAATTGTTGAGATTTGTGCTTTCAAGAAATTAAAGCATAGTAAATCATGGTTAGTTCAACTAGCCACTGGAACCAAAAGAAAAGTTAGTGAAATAGTAGAGAAATGTCCATTAGAGATGGATGGGCTATTCACTTATGCAGATCTGAATATTTTGCCACTTGGTTCCTATGATATTCTCATTGGAATGGATTGGTTAGAAGCACACAGGGTTAAACTTGACTGCTACAATAAGACATTTGAATGCATAGACGAAGAAGGAAACCCAAGGGTTGTAAGAGGCATCCCAAAGGTGACTTATGTTAGACAGGTTACATCCATGCAGCTGAAGAAGTTCAGTAGGAAGGGATGTCAATTGTATGCAACCCACATTTTAGAGGCAGCAGAGAATGAAACTCTTAAATTGGAGGACTATCATGTATTGCAAGAATTCAGGGATGTTTTCCCGATGAGATTCCAGGACTCCCTCCAAAGAGAGACATTGACTTTACAATTGAAATTGTGCCAGGAGCGGCACCAGTGTCTAAGACACCCTATAGGATGAGTACACCGGAATTGCTAGAATTGAAAATGCAATTATAAGAGTTGCTGGAAAAGAAATATATTAGGCCAAGTGTGTCCCCGTGGGGAGCACTTGTTTTATTTGTGAAAAAGAAAGATGGAACACTCAGGTTATGTATTGACTACAGGAAGTTGAACAAAGTCACTGTGAAGAACAAATACCCATTGCCCCGAATTGATGACCTTTTTTACCAAATGAGAGGAGCAAAGGTATTTTCAAAGATTGACTTGAGGTCTGGTTACCATCAGGTAAGAATCAAAGAAGAAGATATTCATAAGACATCCTTTAGAATGAGCTATGGACACTATGAGTTTGTAGTGGTACCATTCGGTCTCACAAATGCACCAGCTACATTCATGTGTCTCATGAATAATGTTTTTAACAAGTATTTGGACAAGTTTGTTCTTGTATTCCTAGACGACATTCTCATCTATTCTAAAAATGAAGAAGAACATGAAGAACATTTGAGAATGACAATGCAATTACTAAGGGAGCATAAGATGTATGCAAAGTTGAGCAAATGTGACTTTTATAAAGATAGAATTCATTATTTGGGTCACATCATCTCCGACGAAGGAATATCTGTAGACCCTGAGAAGATTGAAGCCATTATGAATTGGCCAACTCCAAGGAATGTGACTAATGTGAGATATTTTATGGGCCTTGCTGGTTACTACAGGAGGTTTATCGAAGGATTCTCCAAGGTTGCAAACCCGATCACTTCTTTGCAAAAGAGGGATAAAGTTTGAATGGTCACCAAGATGTGAGGAAAGTTTTCAACGGTTGAAGAATCTTCTTACAAGTGCACCAATTTTGAAAATTGCAGACCTAGAAAAAGACTTTGTGGTATGTACTGATGCATGCGATCAAGGACTTGGAGGAGTTCTTATGCAAGACAACCACGTGATATGCTATGAGTCAAGAAAGTTGAAGGAGCATGAGAAGAACTATGCTACTCATGATATAGAACTTGCAGCCATAGTACATGCTTTAAAGATGTGGAGGCATTACTTAATGGGAAGAAAATTTGAGTTAAGGACAGACCATTATGGTCTGAAATACTTGTTTGATCAAGCAACCTTAAATGCTAGGCAAGCTAGATGGTTGGAATTTTTGTGTGAATTTGATTTTGAAATCAAACACATAAAAGGGAAAGAAAACAAGGTGGCTGATGCACTCAGCAGGAAGGTACACGAAATGCATGTGGCAGCGCTTAGTACTTGCCAACCAGATTTGAGGCAGCATATTGTTAACCATATGGTTGAGGATGGAGTGTATGAGCAGATAAAGGGAAAATTGCAGCAGCAAAACCTTGAAAAGAAATATGAAGGCTATCATTTGGAAGGAGACAGACTTCTTACTTATAAGAATAGAGTCTATATTCCAAATGCGGCAGATTTAAGGAGGATCGTTATGGATGAAATCCATAAAGCTCCATACTCTGGTCACCCCGGATATCAAAAAACAATTGCTACAGCAAGAAAATATTATTTCTGGCCAGGCATGAAGAAGGACATTGCTGAATACATTTCTAAGTGCATGGAATGTTAGCAGGTGAAGAGTGAACACCAACATCCAGCAGGTTTATTGCTTCCAGTGCCAATTCCAGAATGGAAATGGGAAGTAATATCCATGGAATTTATTACAGGATTGCCAATGACTGTGAGACAACATGATTCCATCATGGTTGTGGTGGACAAGTTAACAAAGGAAACACATTTTATACCGGTTAAGTCCACACATAAAGCCGATGCCATTGCAAATATTTTCATGAAGGAAATTTTCAGATTACATGGGTTTCCTAAGGCAATAATTTTTGACAGAGATACCAAGTTCACTTCCAATTTTTGGAAAGGTCTCTTTGCAGATTTGGGTACACAGCTAAGCTTTAGTACTGCGTACCATCCTCAAACGGATGGGCAAACAGAAAGAGTAAATCGGGTGCTTGAAAACATGCTCCGTATGTATGTAATGGACAAACCATCCAAATGGGAGGATTATCTACACTTGGTAGAATTTGCATATAACAATGAGCAACAAGCATCGTTGGGAATGAGTCCTTATGAGGCTTTGTATGACAGAAAGTGTAAGACACCAGTGACTTGGGACAATCCAGTGAACAGAATTGTACTTGGGCCAGACTTGCTTAAGGAAATGGAGCAAGAAGTTGCCAAGATCAGATAGAATTTAAAAACAGCCCAGGATAGACAAAAAAGATATACAGATAAACATAGAGTGCATAGGGAATTCAATGTTGGGGATCATGTGTATCTTAGAGTGAGATCAAGGAAGAGTTCCTTGAAGCTTGGGAGCTATGCCAAGCTATCACCTAGATATTGTGGGACATTTGAAGTGCTTGAAAGAATAGGGCCAGTTGCATATAGACTTGCATTGCCTGCTAGCACTAAAACTCATAATGTTTTTCATGTCTCTTTGCTTAAGAAATATGTACATGATCCTAACCATGTGATTAATTGGGATGTGATCCAGGTGGAACCCGAGGGAGAATTTCAAACCGATCCATTGCGCATCCTAAACAAGAAGGTAACATTGCTCCGAAACTAAGCCATTGGACAGGTAAAGGTGCAATGGAAGCACTACGGTCCCGATGAGGCTACATGGGAGCTAGAGGATGCCATGAGGGTGGCATATCCATTTTTGTTCAATTTTGATGAGCACTGAGGACAGTGCTAATGTAAGGGGAGGGGAATGTAATGTCCCCATTTTGACCCCCTTTGTATTAAATCATAAATGATGTAAATATTGTAATTTAATCATGCTGAGGAGCTCAAGGCCAAGGCCCCACCATTGATTTAGCATTTTATGTATCGGAAATTAAAGAAATAGATGCCTATGGTTCTTGTGGGAGATAGGCACAATGTAAATAAGACATCATGTAAATACGAATTTTAATGAAAATACCCACAACTAGCTATGCGATGCAACAACGAGATGGAGGCATGATTCTACAAGGAATAGGGAGGAAAATTATTCAAACCCTTGAGCCAATGGTGTTAATCCATGTGTCAATAAGAAAACCCATAAACCACCAACTACCCATTTTGGGTTATGGACCCAATCATTTAATTCTTCCAAGAATTGGTTGAGGTAGTTAATGCCTTGGGAATGAAGAGGTATGTCATCCAATTTCGTGTATAGGCAAGCCATCAACCTGGGAAATCGTATTTTGTCTCCTTGGGCAAGAAAACACCCACAAAATGGTGCCCAAAGCCATTTTGAACAGACAGTCTTTCCTCTCTCACGCAGTCTGAACTACTGGGCCTTTTCCCATCACGTTTTTCACCATTTTTCCTGCATTTTCCATGCTTGGGAGCTCGTTTTTGCATTGTACAGCAGCTGGGAGAGAAGGGCCACGATTTGGGACTGTTATGGAGGCCGTTTTTCCCCCAGAATGTCCAAGGACGTTTTTCTGAAAATGGATTTGGCTTCCCAGGGTTGTTCCCCATCTTCTAGTTTCGTTTTTGGGTCTCCCACGTCTCTCCGAAGCTAATGAAAACCTCATCTTTGGGCATCTCACTGTAAAAACATTTTATCATGCCCAATAAGTGTGGCTCTACTGTTATGTGCATCCTTGTTTTGATTTGAACCTGTGAGAAAGAAACTTGGAGTGGTAGTGGACAGAATTGGCTTGATAAACCTAGTGAAGGGAGTAACCTCTCAAGAAGATCACGAGGGCTGGCTACCCTTCTATGCACACCTGGGACACTCTAGAATTGGAAGGTATGTCCTGAGGGACTGTGAATTGGTGAAGGGAATACTTCCTTGAGTAGGGGTGTGTAGGAATTGTGGGTGCCAAGCTAAATAGATCTTGTAGAGGTATCCATAGCTCTGTGGTTGAGCTCACTGGCTTAGCAATTCTTCCTTTCCATTTCCTAGAAGCCTAATAAACCCAATTGTAGATTGGCTTGGCTCATCTTGGTGTATGCTTAGTTATGTGTGAGTCTGCTGTTCCCTGGTTCCTTGTAGAAATCATGCCCAGCTCGGGGGTGGCAGTTGCATCAAGAGGTTGATAAGCACAACTGGACTATGCTTGGGTGGAACATTGCAGTTGCATATCCAGTTGCTTGGGACTACTGTTATAAGATAAGTATTCTCTTGTGTTAACTCCCCAATTATTATTTGATGAATATCTTGAATGTATGATGGATGTGTTATTGATATTATTTCCGCTGTGTTTTTCTTATAATTACACACTCCATATGTTTTTTTTATATTATGTGAATGCTTGGTTAAAAGTTTATGGGGCTAGATGCCCGGTTTTAGCATCACGATCCTCTCTATCATGCTGGTATGATAGGAGGGGGCATTACAGTTGCTGGCAAGAGGTCGTATATTGTACTTCTTGTTATTCATTAATGGAAATACTCATTTTCTTTCCCAATTGATATTGTGAATATTGTTAAATTACATTGGGTTATATTTGCTTATAATATCATGGATCATGATATTGATTATGTTAATGTCTTTCACATATTATATGCACTTGCTTGTACTTGTTGTTGATACTAATTTGCAGGTTCAAGTGCATAAGTTGAAAGCTCAACGGGGATCTACTTCGAACATCCGGTTGAAGGTTGGTTTTTTTTCCATTATCTTAGCATTGTCATTTATATAGCATTGCATTGGGAATTGACTCATTTTCTGGTAGTCAACTGTCTATTGTGGTCTACCCCAAGCCATAGGAAATTTTCTCCATAACATGGTGTAAGAAACCAAATTTTCCGAAACAGAAATAAAGCACCTTACAAAAGACTTTTTCATCCTCAGTTGTTTGCTAGAGAAAGAAGGCCCGAATACCCCCAGGCACAACCTCCACTCAGGAATAATAATAATTTTTTTTTGAATAACAATCATGTTGATGAATAGATTCCTAATTAGGATGAATAAAAAGTACCTTTTGAAGCTAATGATTCTCAAATTGACATTTCACATGAACTGGATGGATGATGAGGAAGAGGTTATTCATTTGACTCAAGATGATTATTAGAAATCTCTTAATCACCAAATCATTAATTTAAGAGGTGACCAATGATTTTATTTTTATCCTAATTAATATAGATCAAATTTTTATTCTTTACAATAGAAATTGCATTTAAAAATATCACATAGGGCCTAGGGTTACAATATTCAAAATCAGAAAAATAGTGATCCTCAGCCAAAGGCGAAAGTTGAGGAGATTAATTCCAAGAAGAATGGGATTATTGACAAAGCTTCTAAGGATATATATATATATATATATATAAGGTTCTCCTTTCCAAGGATAAAATTGTTGAAAAGAATACACATCAGTAGATTCAAGTTTCTAATTCTTTTTATTTGTCTAGTGAATTAAGAAAGATTATGTTCCCATGCCTCTGATTGAGGCTTGATAAGATCCCCTATTTTATAAGCATTTCAAAAAAATTTCTTTTAAAAATTTGCTTATTTAATGTCCTAAATTCATTACATGCTCTTCCTTTCTAAAATAGTTCACTCAAACGATAGTCAAAACTTGTAGCTCCTGATACAGGCTATCAAAATGAACATATTTTAGGTACAAGGGCTTTGACAGATTTTCCATAATCTAATTTAAAGCATTCACTACAATATCATATGTATATCTTGATGTGAATATCACCAGTTTCAGATCCAAGGTCTTTGACACGTTTCCTGTAGTCCAATATCAAACATTCAATAAAGTATATGTACCATGTCACAAAGAACATGTTTGAATATTTTTAATCATCAATGCAACTATAACTAGTGTAAATTTTGCATACCAATCTCTGTGAGCTCTGTGGAAACCTAATATTTCTTCTGCTATATGCAATTTAGTTTCAATCTATAGTGCACATATCACATATCAATAGAAACAATCGAGAGGTTTCCCCAGGGGATCATAGGAGAATACTGAGCAACTACAGAGCACCCAGGAGCAGTATGACAATTTCATGGCCCAATAGAGTAGCCCCATACCCAACCAGGATGAAGTTCCTTGAGTTTGAAAAAAATGAAGGTAGACAGGATCACCAATGAGAAGATATTCTATGTGCTTGTCGGGCTTTGAGAGAGACTGAGGGAAAGGTATGAATTACAAGTTCACCGAGGATAAAAATTCAAGAAGAAAGTTGTCATTGATTACAAAAGACTCTACACTTTAGCTTATATGCCTCGGGCAGAGTAGGAGAAAGCTAAGGAGGATGCTTCAGAAAAGAGGATGTTATAGTGCATGGAGATAGTTATGATGAGAACCACAATGGGAAGCTTCCCATCCTCATTGCAAAAGAGATCCCACTTCCTGTAGCAGCCAAAAATTCCCATAATCCTTTTATTCCAAAATTCATCCAGCTTAAAGGAAGTCCAGTATGAAAGATATGGAGAGATGTTTATGGTTCTTGTTTTCATTTGTCTATGGACTATTGTAGTAGCATTGTTAAATGGCATGGATTTTGTGATGAAATAGCATATGTATTGAGATGGCCACAGTCCCAATTTTATATTTTGAGAATAATGGAGGATTAACATGGCGCTCTCTTTCACAGAACTTGATATATGAATAAATGAACATTTTTTCTAATTAGAAGAAAACTAAAGTGTACATAATATGGGTTAAATACCATGGATTCCATACTAAGATCATGATGCACCTGAAATAAATAATTTATAAAATGTCAAGATGAACAAAATTTTTCAATGGTATGAAATACAAATTAGCAAGGGACATCCAAATTCCATATGATGATTTATTGAATTGGACAATATTTTTAAGGTATGATGGGTCATATGAGGCCAGGTTGGTCACCTAGTTGATTTCTTTCCATCAAGTAGGGATGTGCTTCCAGGAGCTAGTCAATTTGTTCCTCCAGTCACTAAATTCATCTATAGACTTTTGCAGCCCACTTTTCCTCTCTAGACTCTACTTCCACCTGTCCCTGTTCTAATGATTTCTTTTTCACCTGCTCTAAATTTTTTACTTTATTTTGGTGCAGTTTTTGAGGATACTTTCTAAAGAGGAAAATGAAGAAAAACCGCCATCATCCATAGGGTCAAACACAGAGACTGAATTGGCCAAAGCGGTTGATGAAATGGCAACAAACTTTGAAAGGACCTTACTTTCACCTCAAAAAAGTTGTGAAAGTTCTGATGTATCCAAATGTCAAGGAGCTCAAACAAATAAAAATGAACATTTTATGGATGCAATTAGTGAAGCCTTGGAGGTAACTTAAGGAGCTTGTCAGTCAATTTCAGCAGGGATGAATCCTGCTTCAGAAAATAGATCCACTCAGAAGTCAATAATAGAAGAAGGGAAACTACTTACATAGCAGAGAAAAATTGCAGTTATGTTTGAGCTTTTGGGTGCTTGTGTTGTTGATACACCTTGTTAACACCCAAAAAGTGCTCACTAGCTCATTTACCACATTACATGACTCATTTGTCCATTTTCCTACCATATTTCCATTAAAAATCCCAAAAAACCCATTAAAAAGCCTCCAAAAGGCCTAAAATGCCTCCAAAAGGCCAAAAAACCATCAAAATAGCCTAAAAAAGGCTAAAAAACCCCCTTTTCCTCCAAAAATAGCAAAAATCCCCTAAAAAGGGAATAAAAATATAAAATAATGAGGAAAAGGAGGAAAAAACCCTATACAGCTGCCCAAAACCATGTGTTTCCTAAAACCATGGGTCAGCACTCCACCACCAAAAAACTATAAATAGGTGATGGAGATCCCTTATTCCACATCCACAATCACAAGCACCCTTACTCTGCCAAAATCTCTCTCGAAACCCTAGTCCACCTTTGAACTAGTTTCACCTTGAGAGCCACCTTTGGCCCATCCCCAACATTGGAGAAGGAGAAGGAGCATTCTTGGAGCTTGGAGCATCCTCTTGGACACTGCAAAGGGCTTCACCAACCTTGACACTCAAGGTAACATCAATACAAAGACATTCTTTCATTTTGGTGTTTATGCTTCATGCTTGTATTAGAAATAATTTAAATTTTGGTTTATTGCATAATTAGTTTAATATACTGAACTGCTACTAAGGAGTCCATTCTCCTTAGTAGGTGCTCATTGGCACAAGCTAGGGGTAAAACCCTAGCTACAGTTTTGGCGACTCCGCTGGGGAGGGCAGTTCTTCAAGACTTCTAACGCAGACATGGCTGCGGGAGATTGGGCTAGGTCGTCTACAATGTTGTAGTTTGACGCAGCACGTGCATTAGGGTTATTATTGATTCGGCGCAGTGGGAAACGAGGTGCTTTCGCAGCGCCGTCTGTGGGAGGCGGAGGTATACGTAACGCCTGATCGGTGGGGTGGGCGTTAGTAGTTTTATCCGTGGGAGTGGCTTCAGAGGTGGAGCCATATTGGTTCCGACGGGTCTGGAGGTTGACGTCAGCGGATGACATCATCAGTAAGTGGTGGGTACCTGAGTCAAACATGGGTTGATCAGGGGCAGCGTAGGTGATCTGTTGTTGTTGGGGTTGCACGTTAGCTTGAGGGGCCAACGGCTGAGTGTTCACCACGCCTTGGGTCGGTAAGGGGTTTTGCAGCACCAAAGGGGGTTGCTGAGGTTGGGGGGGGTTGGGCGGTGCTTGGGGAGCCGCATGCCCTTGGCGATGGGCCTCGTCAACCCAAAGCTGCCGAGCTCGCTCCAAGTGTGGGCAAGCGTGGGTGTAATGTCCATAGACTCCGCAAATAGAACAAGGGTGGTTTGTTCGCAGATTGGGGTTTTTGGCCTGCTTGGGCGGGCGATCAGGGTTTTGATTAGCGGGGGCCGCATTGTTATTGTCAGGGGGATTAGCCGGTTGACCAGCTTGGTCTGCAGGTTGGTTGTTTCCCCGATTACGGCCCTTGCCGCGGTTCTGTTGGCCCTGGTTACGTTGGTTATTCTGGTTTTGCTGCGGGTTATGTTGGGCGTAAACCTGTCCTTGGGCAGCAGGTGGATTTTGAGGTTGTGCAGGTGCTGGAGCAGGCTGCGGAGGATGATATGCAGGTTGAGGCTGAGCAGGTGCAGCAACTTGAGGGGGTTGCTGATAGGACTGCGGAGCCGGTTGTGGATGTGCCGCAGGGGCTGCCTGGGGCGGATAATAAGCTGGTGGGGCTTGGGAAGGCGCAGGAGCTGAGGCAGCCTGCTGATGGTAGTAAGGCTGAGGGGCGACTGGAGGAGCATAAGCAGGAGTCGCATACCCGAAGCACTGTGGTGGACATGAGGGCCCATGGGAATGGTGATGTGTCATGGGAGCATATGAGTTGGTTGCTCCAGACTGGGAGGTAGCCCTCGACAGGTCGGGGCCAGGGGTAGGTCGTGCTATAGAAAATGGTTGGGGATGCGAAGAAACACGGCCAATGATACCATCTGCAGCGTGGGATGCCCCCGGCGCATCATGATGGGAGGACTCGCCGCGAGGGGCGTCAGGTATAATGGTATAAAGGTAACCCGACTGGGCGTAAATGAGGTCGAACTGCTGTGCCTTAAGGATGGCCTCTTCTTCAGACTGGGGTCTTTCTGAAGCTACATCCTTAGCGATGACAGGAAGCAGGGACTTGAGGAACCAATCGAGGAAGATACGGTCATCTAGTTTAATCTTGCATAAGCTACGGCGTCTACGCCACTCATGGATGTGGTCCGTGATATGGGTAGCTGTGTTTTGTCTACAAGATAGAAGGATCTCAACGCCCGCGTCATAGCGGACAGGCAACTGGAAGAACTGCAGGAAGGTCGAGGCCAGGGAAGAAAAGGTGGCGTGGGTCCCATGAGGCTGCTCAATATACCACTTGGCTGCAGAGCCAGTGAAGGTGCGCTGTAAGAGACGGAGGCGAACAGAGTCATCCACGATGGAGTTAGAGGAACACCATAGGTGGAAAGACATGATGTGGTTCTGTGGGTCCTCACCGGCCTTGCCCTCGAACTTAGGGATGTCAGAGGGTAGTTTGGTAGGCATATGAGGCCACATAGGGTCGTGTCGAATAGGATCATTGGTCAATCTGGCCAGGTCAGGTAGGTTGAGGCTAGCCATGAATGGCAAACTGGAAGAGGGCTGTGACACAGTAGTGCTATGGACCAAGTTGGGGCCAGTGCCCCCAAGTGGAGGGACAAGATTTAGGGTGGTGCCCCCAAGTGGGGGAACTGAGGTAGTGGAGGATGGTCCAGCACCACCATGGGTAGTGTGAGCCACTGAAGTAGTGGGGATAGGTATTCCCGCTGTGGGAATAGGTACCGTGAGGGGAACGGTAGATGGTTGCCCCATGGAGGGCATACCAAAAACAGGTGTAGTAACTGGTGTAGTGGTGGATGTGCCACCAATGGTCCCTATGACAAATGGAGTGGAAGTCGTGCCAGCCATGGGGCTAGTAGGGGCAGTATAAATAGGGTTCTCAGACTCTTCGTCAGAATCAGAGGTAAAGTAAGGTGCGTCACTATCTGGTGACGGAGACCTACGTCGCTGACGGGTGGAGTCAAGTGACAAGGCTCTAGATCTGTGATGAGTGGTATCAACGGACAATGATCGGAATCTATGACGAGTGGTGTCGAGAGAACCGTGCTGTGGGGGCTCGCCCCTGAGGCGCCGAGAATGTCTCGGGGACTCAATGGTGACAGATGGTGTCTAAATCTCTGTGGGTTGAGGTGAGTATGAAAAACAGCTCAAAAAATCCCAGTGCAACCGAGTGTGCAGAAGGAGAGCTAAAAAGCAAGGCACTCAGGCCAACAACCAACTCAAAACACCCACTGCAACAGCTGTGCTACAATAGGTGGAGTAACAACAAAGATGGTCAGAATACCAACAAGCAGCAGGTTTCCTAAAAAAGAAAAATGGTGGACTCACTAGACCAAGGGAGGTAAAGGAGCATGCAAACACCTAGCTAAAAGTATTCTGACTTAACTAAACATATCCTCTGCAAGGTGATGAAATCCAAGTCAGACAATATGAGTAGGAAAGCCAAGTGGCTATGATATCCCCCTACCGGGAGGGATACCGGGTAGTCAATCCTAGAAGAAAGGCAACTAAGATACCCCGTTCATGACACGTCCAGAAAGGTGAATCTGCCGTTTAGTTCGTTGACCGCAATACCCCTATACAGGGATATCCCGCGAACCGCGAAAGGTAGCCCTTCGGTTACTGAATGGAGTGCGGTATTCCACTCAGGCCTCCGGAACCAGTCTCCCGACTTCAACCCTCCTAAGGGAGAGGCCCTCTGATAAACTGGTCGTGACCGTGCCAAAAAGTACTAGGGGATTTTGGTTCCCTAGTTGGACAACAACTATGTCTCAAGTGAAATGACCAAGGGGTGTTATTGGAAGCCTATCCCCCTGATCCTACCTAACTACAATGATTCTTTAGTGTTCCCCAAGTGGGGTTAGAATGTTGGTTTAGTTAGGTACTTTTTAAGGCTCACTTGATTTAATGTGACAGAGTGTGTGCTCGTGAGGTGTTAAACCCAAAAACAGAAGTGCCACAAGGGAGGGCAACTTCCAATCTATCAATAATGCTGAAATTGATTCTTTTAATTTGCAAAATTTTCTGAAAATAAAAATACTGAAATTTTAAAAAGATTCTGTAAAAGGAACAGAAATTATGTTGCAGAAAGGCTGTAAGGAAGTAGGCTGCAGGTGGGACAGAGGGCTGTTCAAATGCAGAAAATATTGCAGCAAGAGGGGCTGGGCTCAAAAACAGGAAAAGAGCAGAAATCAGATCGCGGGTCTGTGGCGGGTCAGAACAGGCCGACCGCGGGTTTGAGGGCAACAGCGGCGATCAGGTCGCGGCTATCGGGCCAATAGTTGCAGTCGGGACGCAGGAAACAGGGGACAAGGCACAGTCGGGTCGCGGCTATCGGGCCAACAGTGGCAGTCGGGACGCAGGAACAATGGAAAAACAGACAGTCGGGTCGCGGCTAAAAGGCTAACAGGCGCAGTCGGGACGCCCGAAAGAGGCAGAAAGCCGCAGTCGGGATGCAGGAAAAAGGCCGACAAGCGCAGTCAGATCGCGGCAAACAGGCTGATTAGCCACGGTCGGATCGCAGGTAACAGACTTGAATCCGCCGGCAGAGCGTCGGAAGCAGTCTGAGAGCCACGGTCGGATCGCGGGTAAAGGCCTGAAAGGCGCGGTCGGGACGCGACTGCAGAGGGAAAAGACGCGGTATGCGGCGGCCGAAAGGGACAGCCGAAAGTAAAAAATTCAAAACGGAAACCAGAAATTCGAAAACTAGTGGAGTCGTTGGCGTTTGTCAGGGCTGCGTTGGCGTTTGTATTCGGAAGCCATCCAGTTTCATGCTTCCTTGAGTACCCAGTTTCAGTTCCAGATCAGTTCCAGTTCAGTGTACCATGGAGAGTATGACCCCAGTCACTATAATCCAGCAGCTCATCAGTTCCTTTGGTACCACACTCAGTAGCACTGTTGATTGTTCCGGTGCACCAGTTCTGCAGTTCACACATGATCCGCTCAGCCGTATGTCCCAGATTTGTGTCCCCTCTGGACTCTTATGATGTACACAGTGGTCATGTATCTTACAGGTCCCCTTTTTTGGGCCTCACAGTTATATTTATGTATCTTGATACGAGCATGGGTATGCCCGCCTCGTCCATATATTGAGATTATTCCTCAGTCAGTGTTTGAGGTCATGTATATTTCAGGTCCCCATTTTTGGACCCCATTGTTATTATGTTATATCCTGATACGAGCATGGGAATGCCCGCCTCGTCCATATGATCAGATGATTCCTCATCCTTTATTGAGGTTATGTACTTTTAGTTCTTGCAGTTGTTCGGGATCGTTGTTCCGGGCTCCAGTTTGTTCCTTCTCTTCTCTCCACATCCCAGGAAAACCATTCATGACTTATGATGTCCATCGGCCATACGATGAGCTCCTGCCCTCGCACATCAGGGGGCAATCTGTTAACACCCAAAAAGTGCTCACTAGCTCATTTACCACATTACATGACTCATTTGTCCATTTTCCTACCATATTTCCATTAAAAATCCCAAAAAACCCATTAAAAAGCCTCCAAAAGGCCTAAAATGCCTCCAAAAGGCCAAAAAACCATCAAAATAGCCTAAAAAAGGCTAAAAAACCCCCTTTTCCTCCAAAAATAGCAAAAATCCCCTAAAAAGGGAATAAAAATATAAAATAATGAGGAAAAGGAGGAAAAAACCCTATACAGCTGCCCAAAACCATGTGTTTCCTAAAACCATGGGTCAGCACTCCACCACCAAAAAACTATAAATAGGTGATGGAGATCCCTTATTCCACATCCACAATCACAAGCACCCTTACTCTGCCAAAATCTCTCTCGAAACCCTAGTCCACCTTTGAACTAGTTTCACCTTGAGAGCCACCTTTGGCCCATCCCCAACATTGGAGAAGGAGAAGGAGCATTCTTGGAGCTTGGAGCATCCTCTTGGACACTGCAAAGGGCTTCACCAACCTTGACACTCAAGGTAACATCAATACAAAGACATTCTTTCATTTTGGTGTTTATGCTTCATGCTTGTATTAGAAATAATTTAAATTTTGGTTTATTGCATAATTAGTTTAATATACTGAACTGCTACTAAGGAGTCCATTCTCCTTAGTAGGTGCTCATTGGCACAAGCTAGGGGTAAAACCCTAGCTACACACCTGAAGATGAAAAGAAAAAGTCAAGGTTGAGAAGAGGATATGATGCTCGGAATTGTGTTGCTTTACAGCTATTGGCTACATGGCTTGATATCACGTGGTTAAAAGTGGTTTGCACCCTTGCACTTAGTTTATCTTTGGTGACAAGGGAATTGCATATTTCATTTGTTTCATTGTTTGCCATGTTTTTCTAGTCTAGTTGTGGAACCTTACCAAATTTTTGATGTTTAGAGTATTTTGTCATTCCCTATGAGTATTGTAATGCTACACTGTAAACTACCCAAAACTTATAAAGGAAACACTGCATGTGAATTGCTTATATTTGTCCCTGCTTGAAAGGCAACATGCTGGAATCAATAAATGACAGGTTGGTCAATATGATGAATATCAAGAATTGATATGCAAAGTTTCGATACCAAAAATTATGATCAATCTTCAGGTATAGTTAATCTTAGTGTGCAGTGTCAGATACCTTAACAACAATAGATAAAAGTTAGCAATTGTGAATATAAGTAGATGAGGTCATGTAAAAATAAGGGTTAATTTTTTTTTCAACAGAGTGATCATTATGTGTTCTTATAAGCACATACAAATCAGAACTTTTTCATTTCAAGCAGAAATCAAGGTTACATTTTGTATGTGCTTATAAGAATGCATAATGATCACTCTGTCGAAAAAGCTGATCAAAGAATACCACAAAACAAAAGGGACATAATTCATGTACGAATTTGAAAATGATTTGATATGGAAAAAATACATAGTGAAAAATCCATATGGCCCCAATATGGAGGTATGCATCTGAATAGATATGGAAAGTATGCATTTTGTTTTGTATTGTATAAGAGTTTCATTGTTTCAGCCTCAAGAATGTCCAATAAAACAGAAAAAGTTATCCATTTCTTGAAATATTTCCTATTAGTTTACATATTTAGATGTATTCGATATTTTTTAGGGTTTTGGTCTGTTTGATTTTGGGTTTATGAGTTGCCACTGATCAAACATATAAGTTATATTAGAAAATATACTCAAAAGTAAAACGTAATGTATTCACACTATTCAGAAAACTCGCCAAATTTCATATAAGTTCCAAATTTCCATTGAGATTCCATGCATGAGATATACCCCAAATCATTGTCTTCTTAGGGATTATACCCAAAGCTCTTTGCTTAGGGAAGGTAGACTCAAGACAGCTATAAAATATTTATAAAGAAATAAAAAATCTCACAGAAGTAAAATAAAGAAAAATAACAGAACATGAGTTAGATACGAACCTCCCCAGAGAACAAATAAATTCTTATTAGGCCGAATGACACATCTATCCAAAGAAATCAGAACAACCCATTTATAAAGCATTTTTCATAGATAAAATAGGATGTAACCAAAAAACAACATATATTTGCTTACCCATCATATATCTAACAGATAAAATCATATACAATTACTAACGTTATTCCCAATCAACTCAAAGAGACCAACCTCTAATTCAGAGGCTCAAAGCCGCATGAAAGATAGACTTTAAAGTGGTAGACAGATGTAGCTGAGACTCAGTTCCCTGGTGCAATAGAAATACTTTTTGAATTCAATGTAGTACTTCTTTAATAACCGCGCATAAAGTGAGAAAACCCATCAAACAGATGCTGAATGGTGCTATGGAAACCACCACTGCTTTAAATTGGGGCAAATGGGACTCCAAAAACTGTCGTTTCCTAAAATCGATGGCGAACAAAGCTCTATAAGCGACCATTTCTATAAATCAAGGGTGAATGATGATACAATAATTACTATCGCTAGAAATCAAGGGCGAATGGGGCATACAAAGGAAAAAACGCTAGAAATCGGGGGCGAGTGGCTGATCTAAGGAAAATTTGAGTCAGTGAAATTCACATTTTTTACTATTTTGTGATAAATACAGTTGTGCTAACCTTATTTTGAATATTTAAAAATAAATAAATAGTGTGCTAATAAATATTAACCCTAAAAATCCTCTTCTATATAAACAAATTCGCCCATAAAATTTTTTGAACCTTCTAATTTCGCCCCTAAAATTATCCCTGGTACTTCTGGTAGCCCTGAGGAAGATCATGGACATCACACTCTGGGATATCCATTGTCAACCTCTGGAGGTTATCGTAGACCTCCTCCACCTCCTCGGTGGCATCTTGCATCGCAGGACCCACAACCGGCACCTCTCCTCTCCTCGCTATGAGAGAGACTCCAACTGGTCATGATGGACGCACGTCTGCACA
Organism: Larix kaempferi; assembly: GCA_027924585.1. Taxonomy (NCBI): domain Eukaryota; kingdom Viridiplantae; phylum Streptophyta; class Pinopsida; order Pinales; family Pinaceae; genus Larix; species Larix kaempferi. Next base: position 15,093,753 of record BSBM01000099.1, read on the forward strand.
CAACATCAAGTTATCAACACTACTCCAAAAAAATAATAAAATATATAAAATGAAAAACACAAAAGTTGTTTTTCTTACTGATGTCACCCCATTGTGCTCCTTCGGGAAACACCAGGTCGGGATCACCTCTGAAGTTTGTCTCATTGTAAGGGAAATCCTCTATCATGAGGAGCTGTCCCTCCAACCAAGTGAAGAAATCAGTGCCATAACCTATGATGGGACCCCCACCACCATGGCGGGCCATCACCTCTTCCCACCAAATCATATGTGGATCCCTGGCATCCCGATCATCCAAGTCCACCTGTGGACGCAGATGAGGTACTTGTTCCAGTAGAAAAGATATCACCACGGACCCATATCCAAACTGTTTCAGCACCCTGCACTAAAATTTGCTAAGCTGACTCCAGAGGTTGGTAAGGAGTCCCTCACACCAGTTGAATACCCGAGGAGCCATGCACTCCTCCGTGTACATCAACTGTGTCTTGCTCGCAAGTTGAGCAGACTGACTCCCCGCCACCCTCACTAGGGTGAAGAGCACAACACGTAAAGGATGGTCTCGAATCTCCTTGATGGGAATCTTCCCACCAGTAGCCGTAGTGCCCCCAGTGCAGTATTGAGTAATCATATCCTCCACTATCCGGTTACCCCCTCGTGACCCGGTAAGAGATATAGGTTCTCCCCTCCAGGATAATCCTGTCAGGAAGTAGATGTCCTTGACATCTATACTCAGTGTATGTACCCCGATCTGGAACTATTGTTGCGCCGGATCCCAACATCGGATCATATGTGTCAGCAGCGAAACTTGGGCCCTCATGCCCATCACTCAGAAGTATTTGAGTAACCCGCAGTTCCTCAATGCAGCAATGCATTGAGGGTCATTTTCGAACTGAGCATCATCCAACTCATGTTCTCGTTCTCACCACTCTATGACCATGTTTATCACCGTGAACCTGTCAAGAAGGACAAATAAGCACCATTAGAACTCACTTCATTCATTAAAACTTTTTCTTGGGATTTGGGAGTTGAGTTGAAATTGGACGTTTGTGCCGTCGCAGGCCGTCTTTGCAGACAGTGCGATGTCGTCGCAAACGATCCTTGTGGGACTTGTGATGGCACATGGCCGTCGTAGTTCCCGTAAGGAGGGCTTGCGCCGACCCTTGGGCGCATTTACCCCAAGAAAAACAACTCAAAACCTTGAAAATTAAGCAAAAAACATGAAACGAATCCAGTAAAAAGTTGAATAGATGAGTTTAGGCCTACCTGCTTCTGACGGCTCGCGAAATGGTGGACCGTAGCTCCCGGAATCAATAGTTGCAATTTGGCTCCAAATGGCACTTCACACTCTCCAAACTTGGTAAAAAACAATTGTAATTTCTTTTCACTATTTCACCCATTTTATAACAAAAAATGGAATATTTCTTTTATAATTTGATGCTTTAGTGGGTTTTTTACTATAGTTTGGGTTATTTACTGCATTTAAACGCTTGGCAACTGTTTTTGACCTAGTCTTTGAGTTGTAGGAGAACATAAGTGCCTAATTAATTCCATTCTTCATCGTGATGATCATCTCGTGAGTATTATCAAGTATGAACAACTTCTTCAAGTGTCTTTTGTCATTATTTCACTCATTAAATTCAATTATTAATGACACCAAGCTTACTCTTTGTTCTTTCTCGTGCTTGTAAAACGATGAGAATAAGTCACCGAGTTATGGTTTATCACTTTTTCGGGCTCGTTAAACTACTACAAAAAAGGAAACCCCTCAGAGTCTTTCTTTAAGCTCTTTTCAGGCTCTCTAAATACGAAAATATCGCCAAGCGAACTTGATATGTTCATGCTTGTAAAAGTATTTGAATGATCGTTTTCCTGGTGATAGTTTACCCCTTTTTCGGACCAGGGGGCACTACTTACGAAAAGTGAATACTCCAACCAATCATGACTGGAAGAGTCCTCTCTCACGTTGTTTTACCCTTTTTCGGGCGAAGAGGCTAACCTTATGAAAAAGGACTTTTGGAGTCTTCTTTAGTTCTTTTCAGACTCTCTAAACATGAAATGACACCGAGTTTACCTTCTATGGAATCGTTAAAATTCAACATTGAAGGGCCTACCATGGGACGAACCCCTCCCTTCCTAGGTTCGGAAAATATTTGGGATTGGACTCATCTATGAGATGAGCTATATCGAGCATCTGGTTACCCTCATCAAGCTCGTCAAAAACACATGAGTCACTCATCAGTCATGACGGGGAAAAAGGAAAGTTTTTGTATTACACCTTTACGAGTGGCAGTACTTAGTCGTTCTTGAACATGGCACTCCTTTTCATTTGCATATAGTACTTGGGTCATTTGTTTGTCCTCGAGTTTTGCCTACTTTCTGAGTCTTGTTACTCCTTTGGGTCATCCAAATAATACTTCCATCATTAGTTGCATTAGGAGTTGGCGTCATTCTCATCATGTCAATATTGCCACATCATGCCATGCCGATGTTCAAGAATACATTCACCGATCATTATTTGTAGTCAGTACACCTTTCATCATGTCGGTCTACTCTGAGTCAGTCTTGTATGTTACTGTACCATCCAATCTACTCCAAACATATGTTGTCGAGTTTCATGTCGATGATGGGGGATTCATCATGGACCTCCTTCGACGAATTCATCCTTGTCAACCTCAACACATCATCTGAGTATTGAATCTAGAAACCAACTAAGTACCTTGGGCCTGCATGCCTCAATGAAAGGTTACCTCGCTTTCGACATGAGTTTACATCATTGAATCTTGATTGAAACATTTCATTCAGCATTCGAATTCAACTCATTTATTCACGCTCAATGATATGTACTATGATACCTTGGGGATCATTGACATTAATGGTGATTTCCCTCATGCTTGTTAATGATATACATCAATGACCGGTAATCAAGTGGTTTCTACCATGTTCGACATCAATACATTTGTAATCACATGGATAAATTCGTATCATTGCGGGTTCGGCTTGAAGACCTTGGGGAGTCATGTTTTACCTGGGTTGCAATGGAGATTGTTTTGAGTCATACTACACGGATCCACTTTTGTATTGGTCGTGGCTGTGTTATCATATCATCATGGATCTACGCGTGTGTCTAGTATCCATGATTGTGTTCAGTCAGTCATTACTACCATGGATCTACAATGTATTGGTCGGAAGCCATGTTGTGAGTCATACGAGACTTTGTTCTCAGAGTCATGAGTTGTACTGCAGTAGCATCCTCCGTCCGACAAGTCCTTGCCAATCCTTTTGTCAAAGCATTTCACCTATCAAGTTCCAATAGCTTCATGCTTTGGGGGGCATTCTGTTACACCTAAATCTTGCCAACTTAAGACTTAGTGTAAACATCCCCGAAGTTCCCATGACTAAGAAGTTGAACTGGAAGAGATACTGACCTATTTTTCAAGGTCGTCGCGGGTCACCCTTATGCATCATGCGATGGTGCAGGTTGTCCTAAAGTAGCCTGCAACGATGTTAGTTAAATGGATAAAGGGCATCTTCGAGCCATTTCTCAAAGGTGTGTGATGTGGATCTCTATCCCTAACCTATAGGGGAGCAGGCATTCGGTTCCCTATCCCTTTGGGAGGATCCCTTAGTCCTCTCCCACTATATCTCAACCTACCATATCCTCTTAGTCCTATATATATGAATATCATTCCCATTCCAAATGGAGGAAGTCTATAGTACTTGCATGTTGGTGAAACTAGCTTAGGAGATCTCTACTCATCTCTTGGGAGACCTATACTTCATTTGGAGGCTTTGGCATTGGATTGTTGGAGGAGGATTGCGACGTTAAGCTTTGGTTGTAATCACTCTCTACTTTGTACTTCCCTCTTTTAATACAGTAATATAAACTCTTTCCACCAAATGTTGTTGTGTTAATAATGTTTGTGTAGTTTACTTGCTTAACCATTTACTTAGATCTGTTACCGTTTAGATGCATTTTACTGCTTGTATTGTTTTTGTATGTCTTGACAGGTCTTGCAGCTGAGATCTGATGACCATGGAGCTTGGAGCAACTACAAGGATAAATATCTACAATCTCAAGGTAAGACATCTAATCACTCGATCTTTAACTAGATCTAGGAAAGCAGTTTCATATTCTGTCCCACTTGTTCTAGATTCATGTTGAACTAGGGAGATCACACCTTAAGTCCACTTTTGGTAGATTTTTCGGTAACAGACATTTAAAAAAAAATACTTTGTTAGATCTTCGACGGAGTGTTGTCGAAATTTAGACAAATATGCCAACCAATTTTGGCTTCAAATTTACTCGTGGAAGTCAACCCGATTGCTCAGATGAGTCAATTATTCAGCGTGGATCTGGTTAATCTGCAACTGGGAATACTAGTGATTGAATGTTGATTCCTCCATTTGTCCCTGCCATACTCTCATGTCAACTATTAAGCGAGTAAACTCGGACTGCTGTGAAAGGATAGCAAGGCACACATTTTCAAGGGAGTTGTTCATCCTCTTGTAGAAGGAAGCCATGGACCAGAAATATGAGAAATCAAGAGACAATGTGACGTAGAGCAAGTTGGATGAAGAGCAAAAGGTGATGAACTAGGAATTTCACAAATCTCTTATAGAATTGAATGGATTGTTTTTCATGCGTGGAGTTAAGATGAAGAGATGTGCATTCAAGACTGCATGAATCAAAGAAGGTGTTGGAGTCTCCAAAACTAAATGTTGGATTTAATGAATTTGGGAAAAAGTACAAAAGAAAAAATCTAATTCATTGCTCCGTGCCACGAATGATGTTGCCCCAAAAGGTTCAAGTACAGATGTGACACGTCATTGTTTCCACACGCATTCATTTTCATATCTGCTTTAATGCTGAGATGGTTGATAGGTGAAAAGTGTGCCAAATATTTGGTTGTCGTGGCAAGGGATGTGAGGTCAGTAAAGGTGACAAGGCTTGGTGACAGCACAGTAAATGCGATAGATGGAATAGTCAGACACAAAAGGAAATCAATGGGAAAGACAATGAAAAACTAGTAAAATACTGATTTATTTACTCCGCAGTTGATGCAACAAGATGGTTGTATGAAGATCTGTGCAAAGTATGATGAAGTGTTATGATAGAAACAGGATATCAAGACACATAAAGAAGATAGAAACTGTACAAGGGGAGCATATCCGAAATATGAAAACATCCTACAGATTGTAGAGGATATCAAAACATAAAATTCAATGAAAGAATAGAGCATGAAGACAGCGGGAGTTATCCCTATAAGCATATGAGCAAGGGCCAGTGCATAACAAAATGAAGGAGATCCTATAATTTCGCAAGTAGAGTTAGGAGAAAAAGCAGTGAAGCTGAGAAAGATGAGAAAGAGCAAGAAGCTCACCAGGAAGAAATAGCACTGAAGCTGAGAAGCAAAGTATGAAGCTGATAAGAAAGGAGCATGGAGTTGATCATAGAGCATGCAACATCATAGTAAGAATGATCATGAAGCATGTGGTCTGTGCATAAGTAACATAAAGTAGAAGAAGCATTGATAGCAGAATGCACAGAGGTCAAAGGCTCAAACTATCAAAGAACATAGGGGAAGCATACATACAGGGGGAGTACTACAACAAGAACAACTGAAGCATACAATCTTCAGGAGATAATTATGCACAACTTCATAATGTGTTGAAATCAATGCCAAAGGGGGAGATTCTTGAACTTTGGTTGTCATTGATGTCAACTGATTAAGTTTTTTGTCATTGATGTCAACTAATGTCAAAGAGGATGTCAACTGATGTCAAAGATGATTTAGTACTCCTATGGCAGTTTGAAGAAGTATATGAAAGCCAATTTGAAGAGGTATATGCGCAAGCAAGATGGAGAAGGATATGGATGGCAATATGAAGTAGTATATCCTGAAGTTGCATCCAGTCCGAAGAAGTATATTCAGAAGGGAATCATGCACATCCAGTTTGAAGAAGAACATAAGGAATATATTCAGTACATGTGGTACATGAAGCAGGTCACAAGTCCATCCAGTCATAGACCTTCAAGGTACAATCTAAAGATTTGGTTGGACAGAAGCTTGAACAGTACGCAAGCAAGTCAAAGAGTTCATTGGATAATATTCAAGTGAGAAAGCAAGTGAAAGAGTTCATTAGAAAAGGTTCGGGAATGCACAAGCAAGCCCAAGTATTGATTGGACAAGGTTCATGTGCGTAAGTAGCATGGAACAAGAAAAGGTTGAGTGGTTATCCAAGTCCCAAAAGTGTGCAAGTCTCACCAATCAGAGGAAGTTTTCAATTAAGGAAGTGTGCACAAGTATCAAGAAGGGTGTGGCGGTTGGAGTTATCATATGTGAAAATTATGCAGGAAATGGTACATCTAAGGTGCAAAAACCACACCTCAAGGGTTAAAGTCCCACTAAGTCAAGGACCATGTATGTGCAAGTTCCACAGAAAATGGTACATCAAGGGCACAAGAAGTACACCGCAAGGGTAAAATTCCCACCAAGTCAATGACCATGTATGCGCAAGATCCACAAGAAAGGACACATTAGCGGCATAGAACATGAAATGTGGCAAAAGTATAAACATGAAGCAAAGAAGAAGGAAGTCCACAACCAACATGTGGACATACAATCCATGCAGGACATGTATAAATAGGAAAGCAAGTTGGATATTTTAAGTAAGATTGATAGCAAGTATGAAGAGCTTGTAAGCAGAAGATATAGATTTATATTCGGGGCATCAAGGGCTAGTTGAACTAGAACAACATGATCTAGCATAGATTCATGTTGAATGTGGTTGTCATTGATGTCAAAGGAGTTCAGTAATGACAAAGGAATAACCAAGGACATGATGGCAGGGAAAACTCAGTGGAAGACAAGGATTAACAATGGTAGTGATGAAATGGCATGTATGATGATGTGGCATGGGTGATTAAGAAAAAAATACACCTGATGATGTTCTAGTACCTTCATGATTTCCTTATTACAATTTGACCTAATGATATAGAGATTTGTCAGTTTGGAGAAATCCTGGAAAATGGCTAAGTGCTGGAAAATTGGTCCAAGTGGCCTTGGGAAAATGTCCGTCGTACTTCATAGGAGAATGATAAAAATTATATGAAAGCACTAGGTTGTATCTTGTTGATATGTCTACCTAACCATCATCTCATTTTATCTTGAGAGTGTCTGAGGAGGAAGTTATAGGTCTTCCAAAATAGGGTTTTAAATAGTTTTGCACCAGTCCAGTAAAATGTCCACCTAGGTCAGAGGAAGATTATTTTGAAGGTGAAATCACCTTGGTTGTGCTAAGTCAGGTTTACTACATCATATGGAACCATTGGTTCAGTATTTTGGTGAAATAAAAAATCCACCTTGGAGATTGCACAAATTGTCTAAGTATAAAAATACTGGTAAAAATGCCTAAGTGACCCCAGTAAAATGTCTGTCATTTATTGTGGTTGATGTCTTATAGTATTTTGAGGGTATGGGTCTCTAGAATGTTGATTTTTGAATCCAACCATATTATTGGTTTGTCCAAAAAGTCTCTATAGGTGAAGATATTGATTTTCCAAAAGTGCCTCCTAGCTTGATTTGCACTTTTCCAGAAAAATGCCCGTCGAGGAGAGAGAAAGAGGTTTCAAAGGATGAAATTGGTCTGGATGGAATCAGCTTGTTGGCCTCTATCTATTGGATGTCTCATACTTCCAATTTGATGAAAATAAAAATGTTCTCATGTTGACCTAGGGGTGGACAATTTTGTTTAAGTGTTGAATTGGTAGTTTAAAAAGCCAGTTTCAAATGTCTGCCAGATGATGTGTGTGTAACAACAAATTCAAAAGGTGACATGGATCTGTTCCTTGTTGAAGTGGTTATCTAGTCATGTTTTCAGTATTCCTTATGATGGTCACATGTGCAAGAAATCAACCTGCCAAAGTCAAGAAAACTCTTGTTTTGCATATTAAGAACAAATGAAATTTGGCTAAATGTTAAAATCACAAGGTTAAGGGGCTATTTGGAAATGTCTGCCATAAATTGTCCTTGAGGTGATAAATTCATCAGTTGGCATGGGCTTGTTCTTTGATGATCTGGTCATCTAGTCATGGGCTCAGATTTCCCTTTGGAGGTTACACGTGCGAAATACAAGCCTGCCAAATTGACAAAAAGTTTGTCTTACTGTCTAAATGAAGGTTGAAAGGCATTTGGAAATGTCTGCCATAAATTTTTCTTGTGCTGATAAATTATCCATATGGCATGGGTATGTTCCATGATGAACTGACCATCTAGCCATGGTGTCATATTTCTCTAAGGTGGTCACACATGTGAATATGAAATCTGCTAAGTTAGTGAAAAATCATGTCTGCCTTAAAAAAAGAAAAATTCCTACACAAGGATTATGAAATATGCCTAGACAATAGGTAAATGATGCCTACAGATATTGTGAAAAATACCTTTAGTTATGAAAAGGATTGTTGCGTATATTTAGTAGGATGTACGCCACTGTTTGGAAGATATTGGACTGATTAAAATTCTGAAAAGCTATAGGAATTAACAAGCAGAGTTATGACTGGTTATTTAATAAACAAAGTTATAATTGTATTTGTTAAACAAAATTAAAAAGGGGGTTATTTAATGATCAAAATTTATTATTTAAAAAGGCTATAGGATTAGTTAATGAGTAAAATAAATAGAAGTAACAAAAATGTAGGAATATGCAAGGATCTGGCAGCTGTAGCAACTCACAATCAAACTCACAAATATGTTGCAAAGAAGAAGAGAATGAGACACTCAATGATCACTCATAAACACAATAGAATAGAACAATATCTTAGTATTATACAATGAATAAGAATGTAAGTGAAAGAATACAATAGCCATGAAGATGGCATCATATAGGATTCGAATAGGCCAAGTAGGGATTTCAAATTCCTAACTCAGAGTGTGGCTTGAATGATAGTGGATTCATCATCTAGTCAATGTATCAGTCATCAATGGTAACAGTCATTCAACTGATTCTAACTGAGTGAGGTAGGCACTAACTGAATGAAGGAGGCTCAGTGGAGGGCGCATGAGGAGTCTAACTGAGTGAGGTAGGCACTAACTGAATGAAGGAGGCTCAGTAGAGGGCGAATGAGGAGCTAACTGGAGTTAGAATGGGAAGACTAGTCTCACTGGAGGTCCATCAGAGTGAAACAGTCATTGGGGGAGTCAATCTAGCCTTAAATCAAGGAAGAACTTAGTGATAACTGACTGGTAGGTGAGAAAGGCGCCTAATTGGCTGTGGTAGGTGAAAAAGGTGCACTTATGATGAAGAAGGGCGCCTTTGGTAGGTAGGAGGCACCATGGGGGCTATAGATAGGCTGCAGAGAGCTAGAACCAAGCTCCAGGAGCTGGGAGGTCCACCATGATGATGACTGGATGCATGCAGATGACTGGGTGCCTGCAGAATGCATGCATGCATGCAAAACTGAAAAATGATGGGGAGAATATTCCAACACCCTCGACAAGCTATACTACGAAAAAATAACTGAAGAGTAGGGCCCTGGTAACTAAGACCAAAGGTCACCCCGTACAATCAATCTAAAATAAACTAAGCAGGGAAAGAGGGAAAACCCAATGGGAAGAAAGCCCTCCCTCAAAATAGATTGAAAGGTGCTAAAGTAGCATCATGACTTACCCTTGAAGGAGGCAAGTGACCTTCTATAGGAAGGGTTGATCGATCCAAGATGAACCAAAAATGTGAGAAGGATGAGTCCCTTCATCAGGAAAATATGAACTGGTTCTCCATCGATAAGTTGGATCACCAGAAGATGTGAAAGCAGTGGCTTCCCTTCTTGGGAAGAGGAGGAAAGCCAATTGAGAGATCATAAGGAATTGAAACTTCCATTCCTTCATCTTTAGCATTTGTTAGATCTTTAGGTTCTTGTGGGTCTGGATCCAACATTTGCTCTTCATCACTATCTTCTTCCAAATCGGATCTGCTATATGTTGAGGATTCGCTCTCTTGAAAATCACAAACACTTTCAAGCTCTCATGAGGAGGAGCAAGCAAGACTGGCTCAACATGACACACAAACTCTGAGTTTGAATTTTCATGAAGAGAAACATGTGAAGCTGATGTCTCATACTCAGAATCTGAACTGCCATATGATGGATATTTTTTCTCTCGAAACTCATCACCATTCTCAACCTCTGAATCTAAAGGCTCATCTGAAGAAGCAAATGAAACTGACTCATCATCGTTCACAACCTCCGAGTCTGAAGAAGTGGAAACATAATCAGACATGTAGCCATCATGAACTTGCTTTTGAAGAAGCATGTGGATCTCTGATATCTCCCTTGAGATGTTACTGGTGAGATCTTTTCCAAAAGAACTAGAAACATATAAAGATGGAAGATCACTAGTGAATGTAGTGCTGATGGCCCCTTTTTCCATGGGTTTTGAATCAATACGTGCCAGATCTTCAGGTTCTTGTGGATCTGGATCTTGCATTCGTACTTTTTTAAGAGTCCTCTTTTTCTCAGTCTTCTTGGATCTATTTTATCCTTTCAAGCAACTTTTTCATGTTCCATGAAAAATCTTGCTGATCTTGTTATCTTCATGAGTGTGAGAGTGAAGAGCAGATTCCTTTGAGAGAGGTAAGAAGTGTGAGAATTCATAGAGCTTGGACTCATGATTTGCAATACCTTTTGAAATGATTTCCCCTAAGACCATTTCCTGTACTTCGACTTCATTTGGAGAGAAGATTACTCTCTTGGGATTTCCAACATGAGTCATTTGATATAAAAAGAGTAAATTTGCTGCAAGAGAAGGAACATAAAGCACATTCGAAAAATATCCAGAGTCAAGATCAATTCTTCCGATACCTTGAGAAGGGATTTCTTAATCATTTCCCAATCTGATGGAAGGGCCTTTTGAGCTCTTGAACTTGGAGAAGAGACCTTTGGAGGAAGACATGTGTCTTGTGGCTCCTAAATCTATAATGAAGGAGGAATCTGATGATGCACTTGCCATAAGAGCATGACATCTTTCTTTACCTTCGGATCTAGAATATTCAGGATCAGGATATTTCTTCCTTGTACATGTAGGAAGAGGAAGATTGTTCTTCTCGAGTAATTGAGCCATCAAATCTATGGCCTTCTTCATACAAGCACTCTCAGGATGAATGCCTTTAAGACAATAGTTGCAATTTGGTTTTCTCTTGTGAGAATGCTTGGTCTTCCTAGGGTTTGAAACCCTATTTGACTAATCTGGACTATTTGTAGGCCTAGTACCATTAGATTTCTTTCTAGAAATATTTTGCTTATCCATTATCATTCGCTCTCTTTGCAACTGTAAGGGCTAAATCCAATTTGGGTTTGATCATTCCCATCGAAATCAACTTCTCTTCCTCTTGGGTAAGAGATTGTTTGAAATCATCAAATGAGGGAAACTTACATTTTGGAATGGATAGCCTAGCTGACTGGAAAGTAGAGACAAAAACTGAGAAATTTGTCCCCAACCTTGAGATAATGGTAAGTATAAGCTACTTTTATTCCTTCACTATCTCATATCTTTTAAACTCTGATATCAAGCCTTTGAACTTGGTGAGAAAGGCATTGATAGATTCGAAGCTGCTAGGACTCAAACATATGAGCTCATTCTGCAATTTGTGTGGTACCATATCATCCTTTCACCTAAAGAGAGATTCAAGCTTGTCCCACACCTCTTTCAGAGATGTAAGATCGATGACATGAAAGTGTAGTTCATCATAAATTGAGAGAAGGAGGAGACCAATTGCTTCATCAAGCCGATCCAAGTACTTGGACTTTTCAACTGCACTGAGAGGTTCTACCATCGTTCTGTTGAGTATTCGGGTGAAGCTCTTGGATCTCATGAAGAGAGACATCTTGGATTTCCACTCAACATAGTTGGAAGATGTAAGCTTTAGATCCATCTAAACAGAGAAAGTCGAATAGTTGAAGAAGATTCCGAACAGGTGAATAAACCTGCAAACAATTAAAAGATGTGTCGATGGAGAATGCTACACTTCGACTGAACACTACCTTAAGGACACTTGGAACATGGACTAAGTCCTTCACACCTGGCTAGACCTCACTGGATTTATCCAATGAAATCAAGTAATAGCACCAGGAATTGCTGTGGAAACTCAGAGGCTTCTAGTTCACAAGTGAAAGATAGTTGCTCAAAGAAATGTTGCAACTGCTGCTACTGCAACTGTTGCAATTCGAATAGCTGCTTCCTACTTTGATACCATGTAGGAATATGCAAGGATATGGAAGCTGTAGCAACTCACAATAAAACTCACAAATATGTTGCAAAGAAGAAGAGAAGGAGAGACTCAATGATCACTCATAAACTTAGTATAATAGAACAATATCTCAGTATTATACAATGAATAAGAATGTAAGTAAATGAATACAATAGCCATGAAGATGGCATCATATAGGATTTGAATAGGCCAAGTAGGGATTTCGAATTCCTAACTCAAAGTGTGGCTTGAATGATAGTGGAGTCATCATCCAGTCAATGTATCAGTCATCAATGGTAATAGTCAGTCAACTGATTCTAACTGAGTGAGGTAGGCACTAACTGAATGAAGGAGGCTCAGTGGAGGGCGCATGAGGAGTCTAACTAAGTGAGGTAGGAACTAACTGAATGAAGGAGGCTGAATAGAGGGCAATGAGGAGCTAACTGGAGTCAGAATGGGAAGACTAGTCTTGCTGGAGGTCCATCGGAGTGAAACAGTCAGTGGGGGAGTCAATATAGCCTTAAATCAAGGAAGAATTGAGTGATAACTGACTGGTAGGTGAGAAAGGTGACTAAATGGCTGTGGTAGGTGAGAAAGGCGCACTTGTCATGAAGAAGGGTGCCTTTGGTAGGTAGGAGGCACCCTGGGGGCTGTAGACAGGCTGGGGAGAGCTAGAACCAATCTCTAGGAGCTGGGAGGTCCACCATGATGATGATTGGATGCATGCATGCATGCAAAACTGAAAAATGATGGGGAGAATATTCCAACACCCCCCGCAAGCTATACTATGAAAAAATAACTGAAGAGTAGGGCCCTGGTAACTAAGACCAAAGGTCACCCCATACAATCAATCTAAAATAAACTAAGCAGGGTAAGAGGGAAAACCCAGTGGGAAGAAAGCCCTCCCTCAAAATAGACTGAAAGGTGCTAAAGTAGCATCATGACTTACCCTTGAAGGAGGCAAGTGACCTTCTATAGGAAGGGTTGATCGATCCAAGATGAACCAAAAATGTGAGAAGGATGAGTCCCTTCATCAGGAAAATATGAATTGGTTCTCCATCGATCAACTGGATCACCAGAAGATGTGAAAGCAGTGGCTTCCCTTCTTGGGAAGAGGAGGAAAGTCAATTGAGAGATCATAAGGAATTGAAACTTCCATTCCTTTATCTTTAGCATTTGTTAGATCTTCAGGTTCTTGTGGGTCTGGATCCAACATTTTCTCTTCATCACTATCTTCTTCCGAATTTGATCTTCTATATGTTGAGGATTCACTCTCTTGAAAATCACAAACACTTTCAAGCTCTGAATCTGAAACCTCGTGAGGAGGAGCAGGAAAAACTGGCTCAACATCACACACAAACTCTGAGTTTGAATTTTCATGAAGAGAAACATGTGAAGCTGATGGCTCTTACTCAAAATATGAACTGCCTAATGATGGATATTTGTTCTCTCGAAACTCATCACCATTCTCAACTTATGAATCCGAAGGCTCATGTGAAAAAGCAGATGAAACTGACTCATCATCGTTCCCAACCTCCGAGTCTGAAGAAGTGGAAACATAATCAGACATGTAACCATCATGAACCTGCTTTTGAAGAAGCATGTAGATCTGTGATATCTCCCTTGAGTTGTTACTGGTGAGATCTTTTCCAAAAGAACTAGAAACAGACAAAGATGGAAGATCACTAGTGAATGTAGTGCTGATGGCCCCTTTTTCCATGGGTTTTGAATCAATAGGTGCCAGATCTTCAGGTTCTTGTGGATCTAGATCTTGCATTCGTACTTTTTTAAGAGTCCTCTTTTTCTCAGTCTTCTTGGATCTATTTTATCCTTTCAAGCAACTTTTGCATGTTCCATGAGCAATCTTGCTGATCTTGTTATCTTCATGAGTGTGAGAGTGAAGAGCAGATTCCTTTGAGAGAGGTAAGAAGTGTGAGAATTCATAGAGCTTGGACTCATGATTTGCAATACCTTTTGAAATGATTTCCCCTGAGAACATTTCCTGTACTTTGAATTCATTTGGAGAGAAGATTACTCTCTTGGGATTTTTAACATGAGTCATTTGATATACAGAGAGTAAATTTGCTGCAAGAGAAGGACCATAAAGCACATTAGAAAAATATCCAGAGTCAAGATCAATTCTTCTGATACCTTGAGAAGGCATTTCTGAATCATTTCCCAATCTGATGGAAGGGCCTTTTGAGCTCTCGAACTTGGAGAAGAGACCTTTGGAGTAATACATGTGTCTTGTGTCTCTTGAATCTATAATGAAGGAGGAATCTGATGATGCACTTGCCATGAGAGCATGACATCTTTCTTTACCTTCGGATCTAGAATATTCAGGATCAGGATCTTTCTTCCTTGTACATGCAGGAACAGGAAGATTGTTCTTCTTGAGTAATTGAGCCAACAAATCTCTAGCCTTATTCATACAAGCACTCTTAGGATGAATGCCTTTAAGACAATAGTTGCAATTTGGTTTTCTCTTGTGAGAATGCTTGGTCTTCCTAGGGTTTGAAACCCTATTTGACTAATCTGGACTATTTTTAGTCCTTGTACCATTAGATTTCTTTCCAGAAATATTTTTCTTTCCTATATCATTCATTCTCTATGCAACTGTAAGGGCTGAATCCAATTTGGGTTTGATCATTCCCATCGAAATCAACTTCTCTTCCTCTTGGGTAAGAGATTGTTTGAAATCATCAAATGAGGAAACCTTCCATTTTGGAATGGATAGCCTAGCTGACTGGCAAGTAGAGACAAAAACTGAGAAATTTTCCCCAAAATTTGAGAGAATGGTAAGTATAAGCTGCTTATCTTCCTTCACTATCTCATATCTTTTCAACTGTGATATCAAGCCTTTGAACTTGGTGAGAAAGGAATTGATAGATTCGAATCTGCTAGGACTCAAACATATGAGCTCATTCTCTAATTTATGTGGTACCATATCATCCTTTGTCCCAAAGAGAGATTCGAGCTTTTCCCACACCTCTTTTGGAGATGTAAGATCGATGACATGAAAGTGTAGTTCATCAAAAATTGAGAGAAGGAGGAGACCAATTGCTTCATCAAGCCAATCCAAGTACTTGGACTTTTCAACTGCACTGAGAGGTTCTACCATCGTTCCGTTGAGTATTCGGGTGAAGCTCTTGGATCTCATGAAGAGAGCCATATTGGATTTCCACTCAACATAGTTGGAATATGTAAGCTTTAGATCCACCTAAACAGAGAAATTCGAATAGTTGAAGAAGATTCCGAACGGGTGAATAAACCTGCAAACCAATAAAAGATGTGCCGATGGAGAATGCTACACTTCGACTAAACACTACCTTAAGGACACTTGGCACATGGACTAAGTCCTTCACACCTGGCTAGACCTCACTGGATTTCTCCAATGAAATCAAGTAATAGTACCATGAATTGTTGTGGAAACTCAGAGGCTTCTGGTGCACAAGTGAAAGATAGTTGCTCAAAGAAATGTTGCAACTGCTGCAATTCGAATAGTTGCTTCCTGCTTTGATACAATGTACAAATAAGCAAGGATCTGGAAGCTATAGCAACTCA
Source organism: Larix kaempferi (assembly GCA_027924585.1). Classification (NCBI taxonomy): domain Eukaryota; kingdom Viridiplantae; phylum Streptophyta; class Pinopsida; order Pinales; family Pinaceae; genus Larix; species Larix kaempferi. The sequence goes on from BSBM01000099.1 coordinate 15,109,554, forward strand.
CAATCAAACTCACAAATATGTTGCAAAGAAGAAGAGAAGGAGACACTCAATGATCACTCATAAACTTAGTATAATAGAACAATATCTCAGTATTATACAATGAATAAGAATGTAAGTGAATGAATACAATAGCCATGAAGATGGCATCATATAGAATTCAAATAGGACATGTAGGGATTTCGAATTCCCAACTCAAAGTGTGGCTTGAATGATAGTGGATTCATCATCCAGTCAGTGTATCAGTCATCAATGGTAATAGTCAGTCAATTGATTCTAACTGAGTGAGGTAGGCACTAACTGAATGAAGGAAGCTCAGTGGAGGGTGCATGAGGAGTCTAACTGAGTGAGGTAGGAACTAACTGAATGAAGGAGGCTCAGTAGAGGGTGATGAGGAGCTAACTGGAGTCAGAATGGGAAGACTAGTCTCACTGGAGGTCCATCGGAGTGAAACAGACAGTGGGGGAGTCAATCTAGCCTTAAACCAAGGAATAACTGAGTGATAACTGACTAGTAGGTGAGAAAGGTGCCTAACTGGCTATGGTAGGTGAGAAAGGCACATTTGTCATGAAGAAGGGTGCCTTTGGTAGGTAGGAGGACCCCTGGTGGCTGTAGACAGGCTGCGGAGAGCTAGAACCAAGCTCTAGGAGCTGGGAGGTCCACCATGATGATGACTGGATGCATGCATCCATGCAAAACTGAAAAATGATGGGGAGAATATTCCAACACCCCCCGCAAGCTATACTATGAAAAAATAACTAAAGAGTAGGGCCCTGGTAACTAAGACCAAAGGTCACCCCGTACAATCAATCTAAAATAAACTAAGCAGGGTAAGAGGGAAAACCTAGTGGGAAGAAAGCCCTCCCTCAAAATAGATTGAAAGGTGCTAAAGTAGCATCATGACTTACCCTTGAAGGAGGAAAGTGACCTTCTATAGGAAGGGCTGATCGATCCAAGATGAACCAAAAATGTGAGAAGGATGAGTCTCTTCATCAGGAAAATATGAACTGGTTCTCCATTGATCAGCTGGATCACCAGAAGATGTGAAAGCAGCGGCTTCCCTTCTTGGGAAGAGGAGGAAAGTCAATTGAGAGATCATAAGGAATTGAAACTTCCATTCCTTTATCTTTAGCATTTGTTAGATCTCTAGGTTCTTGTGGGTTTGGATCCAACATTTTTTCTTCATCACTATCTTCTTCCAAATCTGATCTGCTATATGTTGAGGATTCACTCTCTTGAAAATCACAAACACTTTCAAGCTCTGAATTTGAAACCTCATGAGGAGGAGCAAGGAAAACTGGTTCAACATCACACACAAACTCTGAGTTTGAATTTTCATGAAGAGAAACATGTGAAGCTGATGTCTCTTACTCAAAATATGAACTGCCATATGATGGATATTTTTTCTCCCGAAACTCATCACCATTATCAACCTATGAATCCAAAGGCTCATGTGAAGAAGCAGATGAAACTGACTCATCATCGTTCCCAACCTCCGAGTCTGAAGAAGTGGAAACATAATCAAACATGTAACCATCATGAACCTGCTTTTGAAGAAGCATGTAGATATCTGATATCTCCCTTGAGCTGTTACTGGTGAGATCTTTTCCAAAAGAACTAGAAACAAGCAAAGATGGAAGATCACTAGTGAATGTAGTGTTGATGGCCCCTTTTTCCATGGGTTTTGAATCAATAGGTGCCAGATCTTCAGTTTCTTGTGGATTTGGATATTGCATTAGTACTTTTTTAAGAGTCCTCTTTTTCTCAGTATTCTTGGATCTATTTTTTCCTTTCAAGCAACTTTTGCATGTTCCATGAGAAATCTTGTTGATCTTGTTAACTTCATGAGAGTGAGAGTGAAGAGCAGATTCCTTTGAGAGAGGTAAGAAGTGTGAGAATTCATAGAGCTTGGACTCATGATTTGCAATACCTTTTGAAATGCTTTCCCTTGATACCATTTCCTGTACTTCGACTTTATTTGGAGAGAAGATTACTCTCTTGGGCTTTCCAACATGAGTCATTTGATATACAGAGAGTAAATTTGCTGCAAGAGAAGGAACATAAAGCACATTAGAAAAATATCCAGAGTCAAGATCAATTCTTTCGATACCTTGAGAAGGGATTTTTGAATCATATCCTAATCTGATGGAAGGGCCTTTTGAGCTCTCAAACTTGGAGAATAGACCTTTGGAGGAAGACATGTGTCTTGTGGCTCCTGAATCTATAATGAAGGAGGAATCTGATGATGCACTTGCCATGAGAGCATGACATCTTTCTTTACCTTTAGATCTAGAATATTCAGGATCAGTATCTTTCTTCCTTGTACATGTAGGAACAGGAAGATTGTTCTTCTCGAGTAATTGAGCCATCAAATCTATGGCCTTCTTCATACAAGCACTCTCAGGATGAATGCCTTTAAGACAATAGTTGCAATTTGGTTTTCTCTTGCGATAATGCTTGGTCTTCCTAGGGTTTGAAACCCTATTTGACTAATCTGGACCATTTGTAGGCGTTGTACCATTAGATTTCTTTCTAGAAATCTTTTTATTTCCTATATCATTTGCTCTCTCTGCAACTGTAAGGGATGAATCCAATTTGGGTTTGATCATTCCCATCAAAATCAACTTCTGTTCCTCTTGGGTAAAAGATTGTTTGAAATCATCAAATGAGGGAAAATTCCATTTTGAAATGGATAGCCTAGCTGACTGGAAAGTAGAGACAAAAACTGAGAAATTTGCCCCCAAATTTGAGAGAATGGTAAGTATAAGCTGCTTATCATGCTTCACTATCTCATATCTTTTCAACTATGATATCAAGCCTTTGAACTTGGTGAGAAAGGCATTGATAGATTCGAATCTGCTAGGAATCAAACATAGGAGATCATTCTCCAATTTGTGTGGTACCATATCATCCTTTGGCCCAAAGAGAGATTCGAGCTTGTCCCATGCCTCTTTCGGAGATGTAAGATCTATGACATGAAAGTGTAGTTCATCAAAATTGAGAGAAGGAGGAGACCGATTGCTTCATCAATCCAATCCAAGTACTTGGACTTTTCAACTGCACTGAGAGGTTCTACCATTGTTATGTTGAGTATTTGGGTGAAGCTCTTGGATCTCATGAAGAGAGCCATCTTGGCTTTCCACTCAACATAGTTGGAATATGTAAGATTTAGATCCATCTGAATAGAGAAAGTTGAATAGTTGAAGAAGATTCCTAATAGGTGAATAAACCTGCAAACCAATAAAAGATGTGCTGATGGAGAATGCTACACTTCGACTGAACACTACCTTAAGGACACTTGGCACATGGACTAATTCCTTCACACCTGGCTAGACCTCATTGGATTTCTCCAATGAAATCAAGTAATAGCACCATGAATTGCTGTGGAAACTCAAAGGCTTCTGGTGCACAAGTGAAGGATAGCTGCTCAAAGAAATGTTGCAACCACTACTGCTGCAACTGTTTCATTTTGAATAGCTGCTTCCTGCTTTGATACCATGTAGGAATATGCAAGGATCTGACAGTTGTAGCAACTCACAATCAAACTCACAAATATGTTGCAAAGAAGAAGAGAAGGAGACACTCAATGATCACTCATAAACACAGTATAATAGAACAATATCTCAGTATTATACAATGAATAAGAATGTAAGTGAATGAATACAATAGCCATGAAGATGGCATCATATAGGATTCGAATAGGCCAAGTAGGGATTTCGAATTCCCAACTCAAAGTGTGGCTTGAATGATAGTGGAGTCATCATCCAGTCAATGTATCAGTAATCAATGGTAACAGTCAGTCAATTGATTCTAACTGAGTGAGGTAGGCACTAACTGAATGAAGGAGGCTCAGTGGAGGGCGCATGAGGATTCTAACTGAGTGAGGTAGGAACTAACTGAATGAAGGAGGATCAGTAGAGGGCACATGAGGAGCTAACTGGAGTCAGAATGGGTAGACTAGTCTCATTGGAGGTCCATCGGAGTGAAACAATCAGTGGGGGAGCCAATCTAGCCTTAAATCAAGGAAGAACTTAGTGATAACTGACTGGTAGGTGAGAAAGGCACCTAACTGGCTGTGGTAGGTGAGAAAGGCACACTTGTAGTGAAGAAGGGCACCATTGGTAGGTAGGAGGCCCCCCCTGGGGGCTATAGACAAGCTGCAGAGAGATAGAACCAAGCTCTAGGAGCTGGGAGGTCCACCATGATGATGACTGGATGCATGCAGAATGCATGCATGCATGCAAAAATGAAAAATGATGGCGAGAATATTCCAACATAAATGAGTTTGATGAAGAGGCATGTTTTATGAAGTGGTGCGTTTGATGAAAAGGTGATTTCCATATTGTAAGGATGCATTTGCTGAAGGATACGAGTGTCCAGAATGAAGAGTTGCGACTGTAAAGAAGGATGATGTACATGATGGTTCATCTAGATGTTGAAGATATAGAAACAAAATTTAATTCTGGAAGAAGGGACACCTCGGGGTATTGAAGACAAGCATCTAAAGCAACACAAAATAGAGGCTAGAAAAGGAAGAATGGTATGTCTTTGTGTTTTAACATGAAAATATAAAGCAGTGTAGAAGCTAGAGAAGGTAAAAATAAGATGAGAGTGTCTGCTGTGTGCTTAAAATAAAGATCTGAGGCAGTACAGATACCAGAGAAAGTATAAAAAGAACAGAGGCAGTCTCAGGAGTTTGGATTGAAGATCAGAAACATAGGACAAATAAATTATAAACTGATGTATATCCCATTGAAGTTATAAAATCAAATTAGGGAGGTAGGGTGGTGCTAAGGAAGTTTACAGGCCTGCAAGGGGGTTGTAGCATCATTCCAGTAGTAGCTGGTAAATGGGGTGTCGAAGCATCCATTCAATAGTAGCTGATAAACCAGGGGTTCGTAGCCTCCTTCCAGTAGTAACTGGTAAATATGGTGTAGTAGCATCCTTGTATGTTGTAGCAGGAAAAAACTAGGGTGTTGTAGCATCCTTCAGTTGTAGCTGAGAAACTTGGGTATTGTAGTCTCCAACAAGTTTTTTCTTGCAAAAATATTGTAAATATAATTTTGCAGTATAGAAAGAGTTTGTGGTTTTCCCAATTGGGCTTCCACGATCATATATGTGTCTTGTGTATCTTGTTGATCCTCTGCGTCAATGAATAAGTTAAAAGTGGTTTTGATTGTTAAAAGTTATCAATACCGATTCACCCCCCCTCTCAGTATTGTCCAATATTCCAACAATTGGTATCAGAGCAGGATCCTTCACTACAGTCTAAACCACTGGAAGTGAGATCCTATTAAAAACCACTAGCGATCAACAAGAAGGAATTACACCCAACAGAGCTCCAATACTTAATAAAGAAGAATATGCATATTGGAGCGAAAGAATGAGTGCATACTTACAATCATTAGGATATGGTGGAAATCAGTAATATATGATTATATCCCATCAAAAAGAATAAGGACTACATCTCATAAAGAGTCCAAGAAAATAACTCAAGGGAAATGGAGGCCATACTTGATGGAATATCTCAACCCATCAAAGAGAATATATGACAATGCATCTTAGCTAAGGAACTCTGGGTCAAATTGGAGGAACTTTACTCAGTTGAACAAAGAGTAGAATCAAGCCTTGCTATTCTTGAGGATGCTAGTGAAGATGGAGAAAATCTATTCATTGGGACAGTAACTCAATCTTCAGAAGAACAGATCTGGAAGAAGAGGTAGACCTAGAGGCTAAACTCATGTGTGCTCTTGAGGAAATTGGAAAATGTAGAAGAAGGAACAAATCCTTGAAAGGACAATTGTAAAAATACCAAGAAGAGTTAGATTCAAAAGAAGAGGAAGTCAAGACCCTCCAAGAAGAGCTGCTCAAATCAAGTCAACAAGTGATGGTTATCATGAAAGAGGCTGAGAGCTTAAAACAAGAAGTCTCCAAATTCGAGGAAGAAATAGAAAGGCTAAAATACCAGTAGACCATTAATGAGAATCTCAAGGAGAAAATACAAGACTCTAAAAGACTTGAAGCATAAGTTATTTTGCTTAGAAAGATGCTTGATAAAGAATCTATTAAATCAAAATTTGAGAACAGCTCAAATACCTTAGATCAAATCCTAAGTATCCAAAGACCATCAAGTGACAAAACTGGATTAGGTTATGACAAAGAAACAAATCCAGAATGTTTGTCTCTTACACTCCAAGATAAGAATAAAAGAAGCTATGTTGTTGCACTCAAAATACCGATTAAGAAGGATAGTTAGAAATATGTTCCCTCCTCTTATAATAAAGATAGAACTGATATGATACCTACAAGATCAATAATAAGCAGGTACAAGAAGATCTTTTTTGGTCATTGATACTCTTGTAATAACTTTGGACATATGGCTAGAGAATGCAAGCTAAGAAAGAATGCTTCAGTGAAAGTTCAGAAATAAAGGAAGGGATGGAAGAAGATGGAAGTTGTGAATCATCAAAGATTCCTCAAATATAAAGGAAATTTCTATCGATATTGTCACTGCTGTCACAAGTTTGGTCACAAATCTCTTGATTGTATAACCAAGGGAAAATATCAAAGTACAGAATCCAAAAGACAAAGAAGACCTGTAAGCAGGGTACCTCATGGAAAGATGTGGAGAAGAAAGGAAGACTATAAAGGTTCAGAAGAAACACAGATTCCAAGCATGAATAAAGTTTCCAAAGATGATGCTCAACATAATAGTGTTGTAGATAAGAATGACATCCATTATGATGGAAATAAAGATGAATATGTAAAATACACCGATGGAGATAAAGATGACGAATGTCTCTTCTAAAGTCTCTCGTGACCTAAAAGAGAACCCTGAAATTATTATTAAAAGAGATCATATACTTAAGGGGAGTAAAATATCAGAAAATTGAAGTTGGTATTTTAAAGTAATTGAGATCATTTGGTAAGAATAAAAGGCTATCTTCATCAAATACAAGGAATAGAGTAGAGGTGACAAATTGAAGAAAAACATTTTGTCTAGAAAACATCTATGTGACATGCACACTTAATGATTGAAGTGTAAACAAAATCAGAAGCATGTTTATGAACCTGTAGCAAATCTTGTTATCATCTCAGACCAAGGAATTATGGTGTAGGTTATGAAAGAAGAATATAGTATCAATCAAGTTGGCTAAACCCTGGTCAATGTCTAAGGGAACAAGGACATATGGACAATAAATTGCTTTCATGGAATTGAAGACTCCTTAAGAAGAGAAAGTTACATGATACATCTTTAAAGAGCAGTTTATGGAAGAAAAATAATAATGAGTGTAAACTCTGTCACAAAATGTAGAAAATGTTGACAAAGGGGAGGAACATTAAAAGGGGGAGTCTATGAACTAATCATCCATATCTTCTTTCAAAGACTCGCTACAAGAAGGCAAATGAGGATGTTAACTAGAGTATCATAAAAAAATGGTTAGTACCAAGTCCAGTTAACAAGAAGAAGAGAAGCAAAGAGTTAAATTTCTTAAAAAAAGGAGATATATTGGCAAGGGTAGTTGTAAAAAAGAAGGAAGATAGGAAATTCTCTATCAAGATAGTTACAACAAGATCAAAATAGGTTGTCCTTTGCCATTGTTGTCAAAGGGGGAGAATGTTTAGATGTTTCCATCAATGCCAAAGGGGGATAATGTTGAATGTGGTTGTCATTGATGTCAAAGGAGTTCAGTAATGACAAAGGAATAACCAAGGACATGATGGCAAGGAAAAATCAGTGGAATACAAAGGATTAACAATGATAGTGATGACATGGCATGTATGATGATGTGGCATGGGTGATGAATATGAAAATCCACCTGATGATGTTCTAGTACCTTCATGATTTCATTATGACAATTTGACCTAATTATATAGAGATTTGTGAGTTTGGAAAAATCCTGGAAAATGGCTAAGTGTTGGAAAATTGGTCCAAGTGGCCTTGGGAAAATGTTCATCCTACTTCATAGGAGAATGATAAAAATTATCTGAAAGAAATAGGCTGTAACTTGTTGATCTTTCTACCTAACCATCATCTCAGTTTGTCTTTAGAGTGTTTGAGGAGGAAGTTACAGGTCTGCCAAAACAGGGTTTAGGCAGTTTTGCACCAGTCCAGTAAAATGTACACCTAGGTTAGAGGAAGATAATTTTGAAGGTGGAATAACCTTGGTTGTGCTCAGTGAGGTGTACTACATCATCTTGTACCATTGGTTCAGGATTTTGGTGAAATAAAAAATCCACCCTGGAGATTGCACAAATTGTCTAAGTATAAAAATACTGGTAAAAATGCCTAAGTGACCCTAGTAAAATGTCTTCGATTTCCCGTGGTTAATGTATTAAAGTATTTTGAGGGTATGGGTATCTAGACTATTGATATTTTCATCCAACCATATCATTGGTTTGTCCAAAAAGTCTCTGTAGGTGAATATATTGATCTGCCAAAAGTGCCTCCTAGCTTGATTTGCACTTCGCTAGAAAAATGCCAGTCGAGGAGAAATAAAGAGGTTTCAAAGGATGAAATTGGTTTGGATGGAATCACCTTGTTGGCCTCTATCTAGTGGATTCCTCATACTTCCAATTTGATGAAAATAAAAATCTCCTCATGTTGACCTAGGGGTGGACAGTCTTGTCTAAGTGTTGAATTGGTAGTTTAAAAAGTCGGTTTCAAATGTCCACCAGATGATGTGTGTGTAACAACAAATTAAAAAGGTGACATGGATCTGTTCCTTGTTGAAGTGGTTATCCATTCATGTTTTCAGTTTTCCTTATGATGGTCACATGTGCAAGAAATCAACCTGCCAAAGTTAATAAAACTCTTGTTTTGCATATTAAGAACAAATGAAATTTGGCTAAATGTTAAAATCACAAGGTTAAGGGGCTATTTGGAAATGTCCACCAGAAACTATCCTTGTGGTGATAAATTAATTAGTTGGCACATGATTGTTCTTTGATGATCTAGTCATCTAGTCATGGGCTCAGATTTCCCTCTAGAGGTTACACGTGTAAAATACAAGCCTGCCAAATTGAGAACAAGTGTGTCTTGCTGTCTAAATGAAGGTTGAGAGGCATTTGGAAATGTTTGCCATAAATTGTTCTTGTGCTGATAAATTCTTCAGATGGCATGGGTATGTTCCATGATGAACTGACCATCTATCCATGGTGTCATATTTCTCTATGGTGGTCACACATGTGAATATGAAATCTGCTAAGTTAGTGAAAAATCATGGCTGCCTTAAAAAAGAAAAATGCCTACACAAGCATTATGAAATATGCTTGGACAGTAGGTAAATGATGCCTACAGATATTGTGAAAAATAACTTTAGTTATGAAAAGGGTTGTTGCATATATTGAGTAGGATGTATTCCATTGTTTGGAAGACATCAGACTGATTAAAATTCTGAAAAGCTACAGGAATTAACAAGCATAGTTATGACTAGTTATTTAATAAACAAAGTTATAACTGTATTTGTTAAACATAGAAGTAACGAAATGAGTTTGATGAAGAGGCACGTTTTATGAAGTGGTGTGTTTGATGAAAAGGTGATTTCCAGATTGTAAGGATGCGTTTGTTGAAGGATACAGGTGTCTAGAATGAAGATATATAAAAATAAGTTAATTATGGAAGAAGGGGCATCTCAAGGTATTGAAAACAAGCATCTGAAGAAACACAAAATAGAGGCTAGAAAAGGAAGAATAGTATGTCTGCGTTTTAACATGAAGATCTAAAGCAGTGTAGAAGACAAAGAAGGTAAAAAGAAGATGAGAGTGTCTGTTGTGTGCTTAAATAAAGATCTGAGGCAGTACAAATATCAGAGAAAGAATAAAAGGAACATAGGCAGTCTCTGGAGTTTGGTTTGAAGCTTAGAAACAGAGGATAGAGAAAGTATAAATTGATGTATATCCCATTGAAGTTATAAAATCAAATTAGGAAGGTAGGGTGGTGCTAGGGAAGGCTACAAGCATGCAAGGGGGTTGTAGCCTCCTTCCAGTAGTAGTTGGTAAATAGGGTGTCGAAGCATCCTTTCAGTAGTGGCTGATAAACCAGGGGGTCGTATCCTCCTTCAAATGGTAGCTGGTAAATAGGGTTTAGTAGCATCCTTGTCTGTTGTAGAAGGCAGAAACCAAGGTGTTGTGTTTATGTATATGTAACTTCGGAATGTATTTCACATATATGTATATTGTATTCCTATAGAGATGTTATTATTCCTCTATACGGAAGTGTCATCATTTATATTGTAAGTGTCATAACTTATACTTGATGGGTTATTAGACCACCTTGTTGGGGTCGGCCATGTATAAGTCATGTGGGTCAAAGGGTTATTAGACCACCCTATTGGGGGTCGGCCATGTGGGTCAAAGGGTTATTAGGCCACCCTAGTGGGGGTCGTCCCAATCAGCATTATGTTAAGTGGTTAAGTTGAGGCCGACCTAGTTGAGTAAAGGTCAAGTCAAGTTAGTGTATAAATAGAGAGTGTGTCTCTCTCATTTTACACATTATATTCTATCACTCACACTTGGGAGAGTGGAACACTTGTGGAGGAGGAGGATCTTCTTCTAGGCGAAGACTATCTCTTGTATTCTAGTTGTATCATTTCTCTATCTATCTCTGAGGAAGTTATTGGGGTTTTTCACCTTTATGGTTTTCCCCAAGTAAACTCTGTGTCGCTTGTGTGCTTTCATTATTGTGTTCATGATTGATAGGCTGTACATGTTATTCTCTCAGTTAAGATCCTAGATCATATTGAAGTAAATTCTGAAAATTTAACATGGTATCAGAGCTAGCCTGAAAGAAGGCATGATATGGCATGTATGACACTTGTTGCACTTACGATGCTAGGGCTTGATATAACAAAAACTAGTCATCGTAGCACTTTATCTATAAATCTGTTTTGGTGAAGTTTTCGGATCTGAAACTTTTACAAGTCGAAGATAATATCCCCATGTACCTCGTGTCCAAAGTAAAACCTCTAATTCATTGTACTTTGTGATTTATGATCTGTACAATATAGGGTTTCTACCTCTTCCAGATCTGAGTAAAAATCAGGTGACCTTGGGAAAAAGGTCATAACTTGGGCTAGGAAGCTCCAAATGAAATTTTGTAAAAAGTGACAAGTAGTACACAGACTGTAATATATCAGAAAACGTTTTCAGAGGCCGAAGTTGAACCAGTGACACGTGGCACGTCGTACAAGTTCGCTCTCCTGTATTTTCCCATAAACAAGTCACGTTGTGACACTTGGAATAACTCTCTCTCAGAGAATCCAATTGAGGTCAGACCTATCGGAATGGAAAGATAACAGGTTGGGATATCTCAGGAAAAAGTTTCAGACCCTGTGGATTGAAAAGTTCGGAGTTACACTAGAAAAAATCAGGTACATATTTCTGTCAAAACATAATTATTTTTTAGCACCTTCATTCATGGCTTCCAGAATTTAGGGCTTCGGAGAAAGTTGGAATTTTTTTAATCAGAGACCACGGCTAGATGTTACTCATCAAAATAGAAATTTAGAGACCAAGATCAGATTTTTTGGTTGGGAAGAAGGCCGGGCTTGATCAAACCCCAGTTCGAGACTTTGATCGGAAAGATGGAAAATTAGGGCTTCTGCAAAACTTGGAATTTTGGAAATCTGTGACAACGGCTAGAAGCTCCTCAGAAAAATCGAAGCTTAGAGATTTGAATCAAATATTTTGGTTGGGTGAAGCTCCAGGAAACTCAAACCCTAATTCAGGGTCCTCCCTAGTGAATCCAAAAATCTAAAAGGCAATTTCGAGGGGTGAAACTTTGCAGTTTTCAAATTCTGAATATACCAACTTGATCAGCTCATCAAGGCGCATATTTCTATCCTTTTGGAAGTTTGAAATTCAAAGTTTGAATTTTTTGGGTTTCTTTGACAAACCCTAATCCAGCTCCAGGTCCAGTTCTTGCAAATCAAGTGGATTGGGTTAATCCTAGAAGAAGATGGATTGGTCACCTGCATAAGTGAAGAAGTTCCTATCTCAGAGAGAGATGAGGCTAAGGACTTCCATAAGAAGATTACAAGCAATATTGACAGGTATGGCTTACAGGTATGTTTCATGGTTAAGTTTATCATATGTTTGTCTTCATATCATTACAGTACAATCTTGATTAATTACTGGACTTGTCGTATCACCTTAATAGAAGATATTCATTGATTAAGGTTTTGACACTTATGATTGTACTAATGCATTGTGATGTTGTATGAGGTTTATGTTGTTTGCTAACACAAAAGGTACACCAAGAAAGTCAAATCATGTTCTACTTCAAGAACATATGCTCATGGTGACATGAAGACAAAGATTCATCCATTGTCATGGATCACATAGAAGATGTACTTTCGAGGTATGTATAACTTATGAGACATGCAGGTTAATAGCACAAGTCACTGAAGAGAACCAGAATACATTATGCGGGTATGTTAGACATAACTAGCTAGCATGCTAATCCAGGTATGTTTTTCCTATATCAATCTAGAATCCTACCTTGTGTTAGGATCTTATACTGTTGTGTTGTTGATAATGATTATTCATGAAGTCATAGGTTTGAATAATCATGGTTGTATGCATATTATGTTTCTTACCATAATTGATGATTCAACTAACCAGAAGAGTCCTATGATCAAACAAGAATGTGTATGAGTAAAAGAAGACTTCCCTGAAACCTTGAATACTAATGCTTATTATCTGTGAATGATCATGAATATACATGTTTAAGATTATTGTGTTTTGATAGTATTAAGATTATACCAATAAATGTGTGATTATGTATGAGACCTCTAGGATAACACAATGATGATACTAATAAGCATGCATAGTGATTAAGGATGGATGTAAGTTCAAGGACAGGTAATCCAGGAAGCAAAGATCAAGAGGGAGCATACTCCAGTTGTTCCTGCAAGAAATCAAAGGAGCACACTTCAGTAGTTTATGCAAGGATGCAGATATTCAGAGGGATTTTACCACTTCTCACAATCCACATAAGAATGGAGTTGTAGAAAAGAAGCAAAGACTGAGAGGGATTCAACCCAACAAACAAACAAAGATAAGTATTTGAATTGTCATTACTTTCATATTTTATTGTTTAAATAATACTGTTCAATAATGTATATACTGATGTTCCTAGAATTAGGTTGTGTATTATGCATATTAGAATAGTTGCATTGATGAACAGTATACTACTAATATGCATGGGTAAGTGGCCTATGGCACTGTACAACATTCCATTGCTACTTATCTAGAATGAAGCCTCTTTGTCGACATGTTGGGAGTTGTGCACACTCTTAACAATGTTCTGGTAGAGATTGGAAGACATCTAGAAAGTTACGAGATATGGATAAATGTTGTATTGAAGCATTGGCTAAGATAATTGCATGACTGTATGACATATTTATTTATGTGTAAGAATTTGTTCTGAAAACTATGAGATGTTTTCTAATCATGCAATTTAACTTGTTGTGTAGGAAAGATCGTATGCCATCACCTACAAAAGAAGAACTACAACATTTGTTCAGCAACAAAATTATCTATTGAAGATATTGAAGTTCCCAGGATATGGGAAGAATGCCATGATCCGTTGATCATGAAGAATGATGTTTGGGATGTAGTCCCAAGACCTAAAGGGAAGTTTGTTATGACTTCCATATGGATCTATCAAGATCAAGCATGATGCAGATGGCAGCATAGAGAAATATAAAAGTGATGAAATAGAAGATACACCAGATGGATTTCAAGACAGCTTTCTTGAATGGTGTAGTTGAAGAAGAAGTGTATGTGGAGCAACCACTTGGTTCTAAGACACATGACAGGGAGTCATATATGTGCAGAACTTGGGGATGATGCACTATTTGTTTTTGGCATGGAGGTGTGGCAGAGTGCAGATGGAATCTTCCTTGGATAAGGGAAGTATGCAGTAGAGATCCTGAAGAGGTTCGGGATGATGGACTGCAAGGCTATGGCCACACCTATGGCATCGAACCTGAAGCTTCTGTGTGATGCTTCATCTGAGCCGGTTGATATCACTATGTATCATCAGATGATTGGGTACTTGATGTACCTGATGAACACGAGACCAGATATTTGCTTTGCAGTGAACACATTGAGCTAGTTCTTGACTGATCCAAGGAGTGTTCACCTAGTTGTTGTAAAGCATATTCTGAGATTGGGCAGGCAGTGATGCAGATAGGAAGAGCAAATCTAGGTGTTTCTTTAGTATGGGATCAGGTGTGATCTCTTGGTTCAATAGGAAACAGTCCTGCATAGCATTGAGTACAGCTGAGGCAGAGTATGTTGCAGCCTGTTTAGCTAGTTGTGAGGCAATATGGCTACGGAAGCTACTGTCTGAGTTATTTGATCTCCCGTTGGATGCTACTAGTATCTTTTGTGATAACCAGAGTTGTGTGAAGCTGTCCGAGAACCCAGTGTTTCATGACAGGTCGAAACACATAGAGATCAAATATCACTATATCAGTGATATGGTGTAGAGAGGAGCTGTGAAGCTCCTGTACATTGCGATGGACGAGCAGATTGCAGATGTGCTGACGAAGCCACTAGCCAAGGTGAAGTTCGAGTACTTCAGGGAGAGGCTTGGTGTTCTTCAGATTGATGACACTTCGAGGAAGAAGTGATGGACACATTTGCAGAAGCCATTCCAATCATGTTGGAAGGAGGATCCTTCACATGGCTGTGGATGTAAGCACTGGATGATGAGCATCAGGACGATGCTCCAGTTACTGCTCTGTATACGCATCATGTTGGATGCTGGATATGATCAGTTGTATCATTTATATATGTACACATCATGTTGGATGTTGGATATGATCAGTTGGATAATTTATATCTATATGTATGTACGCATCATGTTGGATGCTGGATATGATCGGTTGGATCATTTGTATGTATTTTGTATATGCATCATGTTGGATGCTTGGACCATGTATTTTTATATGTATCAGGTGGATACATTGTATGATTAGGTGGATCATGTATGGTGATATGTATCATGTATTTGTATTTGTATCAGGTGGATACACTGTATGATCAGGTGGATCATGTATGATGATATGTATCAGGTAGATACTTGGTATGCATAAGGTAGATGCATTATATGATCAGGTGGATCATGTATGGTGATATGTATCATGTATTTGTATTTGTATCAGGTGGATACACTATATGGTTAGGTGGATCATGTATGATGATATGTATCAGGTAGATACTTGGTATGCATCAGGTAGATGCATTGTATGATCAGGTGGATCATGTATGGTGATATGTATCATGTATTTGTATTTGTATCAGGTGGATACACTGTATGGTCAGGTGGATCATGTATGATGATATGTATCAGGTAGATACTTGGTATGCATAAGGTAGATGCATTGTATGATCAGGATGATCATGGATGACATGCATCAGGATGTTGTAGTGATGATGATCAGGATGATCATGTGTACATCAAGATGATGTATGGTGAGTATCAGGTTCATACTCTATGGCCATGGAACAGGTTGTACAGATAAGCATGTAATTTGTGCCCTGGGAGATTTGCAGATAGTCTTTCGAGGTTTTGCCTATGGCATGTAATTTGTACCCTAGGATATCTGGCAAATGCTCTTTCGAGGTTTTGCTTGGGAGGACATATAATTTGTGCCCTGGGAGATCTGCAGATAGTCTTTCGAGGTTTTTCCTATGGCATGTAATTTGTGCCCTGGGATATCTGGCAGATGCTCTTTCGAGGTTTTGTCCTATGGCATGTAATTTGTGCCCTGGGAGATCCGATAGGTTGAGCCGTGTGCTCGTAATCAGTCTTGGGATGCTCTTTCGAGGTTTTTCCATGACCACATGTAATTTGTGCCCTGGGAGATTCGATAGGTTGAGCCTTGTGCTCGTAATCAGTCCTGGGATGCTCTTTCGAGGTTTTGTGGTGACCACATGTAATTTGTGCCCTGGGAGATCCGATAGGTTGAGCCTTGTGCTCGTAATCAGTCCTGGGATTCTCTTTCGAGGTTTTGTGGTGGGGTCACATGTAATAAGTCCTGGAGATCTGGACAGGATGAAAAAGGCCTCAGATGTTCTTTAGGGTTCTTGCTAGTCAAGAGACTCTTTTAAGGTTTTGTGACGCACGTAATAAGTCCTGAGATTTCCACAGTATGGCCAGTGATGACGAAGACCTGCAGGTGGTGGGCCTACATCCAATATGAAAAAGGACTAGCTCTGTAGAACTTCCTATGATGAGTAGATTTAGATATTGATTGAGATAGTAGTAGCAGTGACGATGATGATGACTCGATGACGCTTATCCAGTGACGATGATCCAGAGAAGAAGACTTGCTAGAAGACCTGTGTCGAGAAATACCTTCCTAGTTAAGAGGGAGTGTTGATGTATATGTAACTTCGGAATGTATTTCACATATATGTATATTGTATTCCTATAGAGATGTTATTATTCCTCTATACGGAAGTGTCATCATTTATATTGTAAGTGTCGTAACTTATACTTGATGGGTTATTAGACCAGCTTGTTGGGGTCAGCCCTGTATAAGTCATGTGGGTCAAAGGGTTATTAGACCACCCTATTGGGGGTCGACCATGTGGGTCAAAGGGTTATTAGACCACCCTAGTGGGGCCGGACCAGTCAACATTATGTTAAGTGGTTAAGTTGAGGCCAACCGAGTTGAGTAAAGGTCAAGTCAAGTTAGTGTATAAATAGAGAGTGTGTCTCTCTCATTTTACACATTCTATTCTGTCACTCACACTTGTGGAGGAGGAGGCTCTGCTGCTAGGAGAATACTATCTCTTGTATTCTGGTTGTATCATTGCTCTATCTATCTCTGAGGAAGTTATTGGGGTTTTTCACCTTTATGGTTTTCCCCAAGAAAACTCTGTGTCTCTTGTGTGCTTGAATTATTATGTTCATGATTGATAGGCTGTACATGTTGTTCTCTCAGTTAAGATCCTAGATCATATTGAAGTAAATTTTGAAAATTTAACATGTTGTAGCATCCTTTAATTGTAGCTGAGAAACTTGGGGATTGTAGTCTCCAGCAAGTTGTAGCTTGCCAAAACTATTGTAAATATAATTTTGCACTATAGAAAGAGTTTGCTTTTTTCCCAATTGGGATTCCACGATAAAATATGTGTTATGTGTATCTTGTTTATCCCGTGTGTCAATGAATAAGTTAAAAGTGGTTTTGATTGTTAAAAGTTATCAATACTGATTCACCCCGCTCTCAGTATTGTCCGATATTCCAACAAGTCGAGTGCAGACAAGCAAAGGAATGGAATTACTGATGGTTCACAGAATGATGTTCATGTATATCTATGATGATTGTGCGAAGACAGAAAAGCAGAATGCAGATGATGTGCAAGTGCATGAGGATCGAATGACAGTACCACAGACAACATGCAAATAGTCCCAAATGTTCAGAAGTGCGCAGAGACAGACCTAAAGTATATCTTGTAATATTAGATGCAAAGAATTTTCATTGATGCACAAAGACTATGCTGAAGTGTGCGAAGTAAAGAATTCCATCAGATGCACAGTGTTAGAACATTTTTCCACCTATGTACATTAATCATTTATTAATGATTATTAATTAGCCCAAGTGATTAATGATTACATCCCTAAGTTGATTAGCTACTAAATGGTCAATTATCATGAACTAGATAGCAAATGTGAACAAGTGCTGAGTCAAACCAGCTAAGTGGAGCGCTCCCCAGGGCAATTAATGCACTCAGCATGCCTAGAGCGCCCTCCTCAGGTCATTTAATGCACTCAGCATGCTTCTCTTCTACCTAGGGCGCATTTGCTCTCTTTGTGGACAATCTTGCCTTGTTTTGTCACATTTTTGACCAATTTTAGACTCCAAACCTCTATCCAACCAGTTTCTTCACATGTGTGAGGTCACATGGGCCTGTCCAGTCATTCCCAGCATTCACACTGCAGATTCGAACCAGTTTGGGATGGTTTGGGATATTTTGGTCAACCTAGGGGGGTTTGAGCTTTTTCTAAGCTAGATCAGTGTGAACACTCCAGATGGATTCGAATTCTTCCAGATTTGTATATATGGGTGTTCTTAACCTTTGTTAAGGTTGGACAGTTAATAATATTGACATTATTCACCATTTCATGTGTAATTGTTCTTCATTCATTTAAATTTTTTATGCCATTCTTGCAAATGTTGTGCAATCTTTCACCAGTGAGGAATCCACAGTAGCTAGATTCAGCTGTGCTTGAGATTTTACATGGTATCAGAGCTCTTGGAGCTAGAATTCGAACCAGCAGACTGTTGTAGTGGATTGCCAGAAACAGTGGAGAAACCACATAATTCCTGAGGCCATTGCCTTGAGCTTACTGGAGAAATCTAGTGGCTCCTCTCAGGTGTGATGCTCTCCCGAATGCACCCACTATCCATACAGGGTTCGAATCTGTGAGTGTAGATCCCTCCAGAGTGATTTGAGAGTTGTTTGCAGGTATTGGAGTTCAGCATTGTCAGCAAGTGCGAATTGCAGCAGAGGAGAATGGAGCCATCTCACCCAAACGTGCTCACACCCTTCAACTATTTCGATTGGAAGGCAGAAATGGTGATTTTGCTGAGATCCAAGGGTCTCTACAGAATCACGATGGGCACTGAGGTTGAGCCAAACTCAGCTGTGGAGAAATCCAAGTTTTTTAACAGAATGGATGAGGCATTTGGCCTCCTTTGTCTCAGCATTTCGAGAGACCTCCTGTTTCATGTAGAAAGTCTAGCAACTCCAAATGAAGTGTGGCTCAAGCTTGAGACACTGTTTGGAAAGACTGATGAGATGAGAGGCCACCAGCTCGAAAATGAGCTTGTCTCACTGAGCCCAGGGAATTTCGATTCCATCCAGGACTTCTTCACCAAGTTCAAGAACTTGGTCTTGCAGATCAGACAATGTGGCATAGAGAAGAAAGAAGAACAGTTGGTGTTGTCCATTCTCTCCAAATTGGGTTCTGAATACTCAGTTTTTGTGTCTTCCTTCAACTCCACAAGGCTCACAGTCAGAGGTTGGAAGATGCCATCCTTGGCTGACTTCATGGAGATGCTAACTCAAGAGCAAGACAAGCTGGTCTTGATGGGCTCCATCAAACAAAAAGATCAAGTGCTTGCAGCTGGAGATTCGAAATGTGGAAGAGGCAAGCAAAAACCCAAGGATTCGAAACCTCAAGAGAAGAAGAGAAAGGATGAGAGGCCCAAATCCTCTGAGGGGGTTTCGAATCCTGTCAAGAACAAGGGAAAGAAGGCTGAGAAGAAAAAATGTAGCTACTGTCAAAGAGGTTTTCATCCAGAGAGCTCATGCATGAAGAAAACCATAGACACCATGACACATCTCCTACAGAAAAATAATATTCCTCTTCCTGAAAGTTCCAAGAAGAAGGAGTGCGTTTCTGAAGACAAGGAGAGCTGCCATGCTTTGGTGGCTAGCTCATCTCATTCACCTTTGTTTATCATTGATTCAGGTGCCTCAAGGCACATGGCTTCCTCAAGAGACTCGTTTTCTGAACTTGCTCCCTACAGTGGTCTCTCAATTCGAATGGGAGATGACTCAGAAATCCCTGCTCATGGCATTGGGAAAATCTCTATGGAGAATGGCTTCTTCTCCAATGTGCTGTATGTGCCAAATCTTGCAGCAAACTTGCTCTCTGTGTATCAAATGACACATACTGGAGCAGCAAAGAAGGTGGTCTTCACTCAGGATGAAGTGGAGATATCAGAAGTTTCCACCGGGAAAATTGTTGCAAAGGGTGTTGCAGACCATGACATGAAGATGTACATGTTCTCCCACTTCCTCGAATTTTCTTCACCAAGTGTGCTGCTGTCACATGGGAATGAGACCAGCAAGCTATGGCATCAAAGGTATGGGCACCTAAACTACAGATATCTTCAAGTTTTAAGCAAAGAAAATATGGTAGAAGGGCTGCCCCAAATCAGATTTTCGAGTGGAACATGCAAGGGTTGCATGATTGGGAAACATCCTGAAAGGAAGTATGATAAAGGGAAGGCTAGGAGGGCTGATCAACCTCTTGGGATAGTACATTCTGATCTCATAGGGCCACTCCCCACACCCTCCTATGGCTGCAGCAAATATGTGCTCACCTTCATCGATGACTACTCAAGGTACTGCTGGTTATTTTTCCTTAAGCAAAAATCTGAAGTCTTTGATTGTTTCAAGATTTTTAAGAGCATGGTTGAGAACTTCAGTGGGAAGGCCATGAAGATTTTGAGGACTGATAATGGTAGAGAGTATGTCAACAACAATTTGCAGCAGCTCTGTCAAGAGCATGGCATTCAGATGCAACACTCAGTGCCCTACACACCTCAGCAAAATGGTGTTGCAGAGCGCAAAAATAGAGCACTGAAAGAGATGGCAACTTGCATGTTGCAAGCAAGGGATTTGTCTCCTAAATTATGGGATGAAGCTATGAATTGTGCAGCATATGTTCAGAACAGGGCACCACACAAAGCATTGCAAGGAATCACTCCATTTGAAGCTTGGATGGGCCACAAGCCAAATGTCTCACATTTCAGAATTTTTGGCTCAAGGGCTTGGGCCAGAATTCCACCGGAGAAGAGAAAGGCATTGCAGCCCCAAAGAAAGGAGTCAATCATGGTTGGGTATGCAGAGGATTCCAAGGGATACAAGCTCTTTGATCCATCCACTCACAAAACTTTCATTGAAAGAAGTGTCAAATTCGAAGAGGAAGAATTTTTGCAAGCTAGTGAACAAGGTGATGGGGAATGCTCATTCCCTCGTCTTGATGATGAAGTAAGTAGTGATTCATTCTCTGATATTTCTGATTCTGAGATTGCTAAAGATGATGTTGATATGGATTCTGAACATATCCCCCCTTCAAGGCCCAAGTGGGCAGAGAAAACAATTCAAAGTGCCGGAGAGCTAGTGGGAGATCCCCAAGATGCTAGGAAAACTAGATCTCAATTTCACAATTCCTTTGCATATAATAATTCTGATCTGAGTGAGGCATGTTATTTGATGGTTGGATCTGATCCAATGTCATATTCAGAAGCATGTACAGACCCAAGGTGGCAATCAGCCATGCAAGAGGAGATGAACTCACTCCATGAGAACAAAACTTGGGATTTGGTCCCTCTTCCTCCCAAGAGGAAACTAGTGCAATGCAAGTGGATTTATAGAACCAAAATTGGATCTGATTGCTCTGATCTGAAGTATAAGGCCAGGTTGGTGGCTAAGGGTTACTCTCAGGTCCAAGGAGTGGACTATACAGAGACATTTGCACCGGTGGCAAAGATGGACTCCATAAGACTAGTTTTGGCAATTGGGGCTTCCAAGCGATGGGAGATTCATCACATGGATGTAAAGAGTGCCTTTCTTCATGGGGATCTGAATGAGGAGATTTATATGCAGCAGCCTGAAGGTTTTATTTCTGATCATACTCTTGTTTGCAGGTTGAACAAATCACTCTATGGGCTCAAGCAAGCTCCTAGAGCATGGTATGCAAAAATGGACAATTTTCTGCTATCTTTGGGGTTTGAGAGGTGTAAGTCTGATCCAAATGTGTATATGCAGCATGTTAGTGATCTGATATTGATTATTGTACTGTATGTTGATGATCTTTTGATCACTGGTAGCTGCACCAAAGAACTTGACTCAGTTAAGAGAGCATTGCACAGTGCATTCTCCATGACCGATCTAGGATTGCTAAAACAATTTCTGGGTTTGGAGATTGATCAATCTGTGAATGGAATTTCTGTATGTCAGTCAAGGTATGCTTCAGATTTGCTGCAGAAATTTAAGATGGCTGAATGTAAGTCTGCAAAATTTCCATTTCTTTCAGGAGTTAAGCTTACAGAATGGGGTTCTTCACCACTAGTTGACAGTTCGTTGTATAGACAACTAGTTGGGAGTTTGTTGTATCTTACACATTCTAGACCAGATTTGTCATATGCTGTTGGGGCTGTTGCAAGGCACATGCAAGAGCCTCATGAGATCCATTGGAAGGCAGCCAAGAGGATCCTTCATTATGTTCAGGGTACTAAGTCTTTTGGTATCCATTATGCTGCTGGTTCATCCCTTGAACTAGTAGGATTTACAGATTCTGATTGGGCCGGTGATTGTATTGATCGGAAGTCAACTTCCGGTTATGTCTTTATGCTTGCACATGGACCTATATGCTGGTCAAGCAAGAAACAAAGCACTATTTCCTTATCTTCAGCTGAGGCCGAGTACAGGGGAGCAGTCAATGCAGCCACACAATGTGTTTGGTTGCAAGGTATTCTTGCAGAGTTCGGGATTGTCTTTGATTCACCCACTATTCTTTGGTGTGATAATCAAAGTACAATCAAGATTTCTACCGATCCAGTACAGAGACAGAGGACCAAGCACATAGAGATACACATGCATTACATTCGGGGTTTGGTGCATGACCGGATCATAGCATTGCAGTATTGCCCATCCAGTGAGCAAACTGCTGATATCTTCACCAAGTGTTTTACCGAGAAGACCTTCACTCACCTTAGATCTTTGCTTGGGGTGAGTGATGCATGGTGATGATTGGTGTATTTTGATATATGCCACATGTCCATTTTAGAGGGGAGGTTTTATTTCCCATGTGGTTTTCCTCCTTACCTTGGTTACATGGACAAATAAATTTTATGATGTAAAAGGTGACTTGAGCCTAGTTGCCAAGGCCTTAATTTTTGATATTTCACTAAGTCTAGCTTAAGGGGGGGTGTTAGAACATTTTTCCACCTATGTACATTAATCATTTATTAATGATTATTAATTAGCCCAAGTGATTAATGATTACATCCCTAAGTTGATTAGCTACTAAATGGTCAATTATCATGAACTAGATAGCAAATGTGAACAAGTGCTGAGTCAAACCAGCTAAGTGGAGCGCTCCCCAGGGCAATTAATGCACTCAGCATGCCTAGAGCGCCCTCCTCAGGTCATTTAATGCACTCAGCATGCTTCTCTTCTACCTAGGGCGCATTTGCTCTCTTTGTGGACAATCTTGCCTTGTTTTGTCACATTTTTGACCAATTTTAGACTCCAAACCTCTATCCAACCAGTTTCTTCACATGTGTGAGGTCACATGGGCCTGTCCAGTCATTCCCAGCATTCACACTGCAGATTCGAACCAGTTTGGGATGGTTTGGGATATTTTGGTCAACCTAGGGGGGTTTGAGCTTTTTCTAAGCTAGATCAGTGTGAACACTCCAGATGGATTCGAATTCTTCCAGATTTGTATATATGGGTGTTCTTAACCTTTGTTAAGGTTGGACAGTTAATAATATTGACATTATTCACCATTTCATGTGTAATTGTTCTTCATTCATTTAAATTTTTTATGCCATTCTTGCAAATGTTGTGCAATCTTTCACCAGTGAGGAATCCACAGTAGCTAGATTCAGCTGTGCTTGAGATTTTACACACAGAGACAGAGTTGCGGCATAATCAAATATGCGCATCATGATGAGGATTATTTGAGACAAGTGCATTAAACCAACATGAAAAATCATATGATGCACAAAAGGTCGCAGACTGTCTAAAGACTATGGCACTTAAAGAGAACATACACATCTTAGAAGGTGCGTAGTTCCATACTATACTAGTGCGCAATATCAAAACAACAAGTTATTAGTTGATGCGTAGTATCTGTTGAAAGTGCAGATGCGCAGTTGCAAATGGAAAATTGAATATTGGTGCATTCTGCAGTAGTAGAAGTAGCACACAGTATATAAAGTGCGATGTTAGTTGTTCAGTGAAGTGTTGAAGTTGAAGTGAAGTATTGAAGCTTTAGTGAAGTGTTGAAGTGATGTATTGTATGCAACATAGTGACAACAATTCTACTACATATAGAAGGTGCACACAGTAGAATGAACACCAGAATATCATAAGTCTGTGTGTATCAAAAAATTATGTGTGTTTTGTGTTATGTGTTATGTGTTTTGGTGCGTATGTGAATGAATGATTTATTTATGGTGGATGCATAATTGAATATCAAGTTAAGTTCAAATTAATCTGTTAAAGAAGTTAAAAACTATTCATAACTGCGCTAATACTGATTCACCCCCCCTCTCGGGATTAAATAGATTCCAACAAATACAATCAAAAGTTTAATATATATAATTATTTCTCAACAATGTGTATTTTTTGATGCAGTTAATGTGATTAATAAAAAAATTTCCTATGAAAAAAATGTAACATAAATGTAACCACATGTAGCATAAATGATACCACAATAAAATAGTTTTTCATTATGGAAAGGTTATTAGAAATGCTTATTGCATCATAATATTTTTTCACCATTTTGCATACAATGTTGCATTCTGATCATCTAGGAAATTTTTCTTTTTTTTTGTCTCATACTTCTTATAATGACACCAATTTTTACAGGATTCTCAACTTCCATATTTTTGGAATCAACTATCGCCCCTTGAATTTGTTGCGTTTCACCACTCTGCCTTGCATATTTTATTGATGAAGGAACACCCTCTTTATTGTGAGTCATAGCCTCCATCATTTGCATATCGACAATAGTTGTTTCATACAATTCTTGTGTTTCACTCATTTTCCCTGCCTCAATTCTTAAGGATGAATCATCGATTTTACTATGATTTTCAGCTACCATCATGGTTATGTCAAAAACAATTGCCCAATTCATTCGTTGTGTTTCATCGGTCTGAGCTTCCTTTTTTTCTCTTGGATGAAACACTTGGTCTTCTATTTTTATTATCATCAAATATAATTTATGAATTCGCAACGGACACCCCTTGCATTTGTTGTGTTTGATTAGTCTAACCTAGCCCATTTCCTGAAATTTGCAAGATTGACAATGTCAGAGTGCAAGCAAAATATCCACTTTACACAAATAATCTAGATGGACAAAGTTATAATTGAATAACACCTCATTCATTCATTATACTGACATCATAAATTATTAGCGAAAATATAGTATTGTGGTTGATTTTAATAGGGAAAACTTTAATGAAAATAACACTCACTAGTGGAGGGAAATCCACATTGTTTATTTTTTGTTTGAACATTTTTTTTCCTTGCGCTTTCCAAAGTGATGTGACTCACGATAGACATTCACCATATTTTCTTATTGGCCTTAATATTGGAATATGATTATTGAACTGTGAGTACATATTAATCATAATTAAACACACACATAATGGGAAATCACGCTATAATATGAAAGCATAATTAGTTACCATTTAAAATTAGGACATACTTACTATTGGAAGTGCAAGCCACATGATTTCTTATACTGTTTTAACCATGAGTCAAACAATTATTTTTCTTGCTGAGAAGTGACATCGGGGAAGCATGATGCCAATTGTGCTACAATTTTCTTATTTAGTGGAATTCATGACTTTTCATATTCAACACGAATTTGATGTCTTCTAATATTCGAAGGCATAAATATTCTTTCTTTAAATTTTTGGAAAGTACCTTCTGACCTCATAATAAGCTTGAAAATTTGTGCTTGCATATCACTTACAACACACATTCTATCATCAAATGTGTTTCTTTACTCCTTAGCAACTCCTCTTCCTCTTCCTTGGTTACTATTCAAAATTTTCATTTCCTTTTGCTTACACTCCATTACTTCATTCCTTAATCGTCCTAAAGTATAAGGATGAACAAACCTAGTCTTCTTAAGAGCATGGGCCCCTTGGACATGCATATAAGGAAACATCCCATCTCCTAAACAACAAGAACACAACCAAAGCCACTCACTAGCAAGGAATCCAATCCTACAATGATAGTGGATCAAAATTTTTATCGTGAATGTAATAATACCACCACTCTTAAATACATAATACTATGAATTGGCGTACCTTTCCTCATATGCATAATTATCATCCCCTCTACACTCTTGTAATTGAAACATGTGGAATTATTTATAACACTTTCACATCCTCACCAACTTTTTATACTTTTATTGATTTGGTAGTCCTTTAATAACCTATAAGAACAACATATCAATGTACATTATTAGTTACTTAATATTCTATTAAAATTGCATAAAACAGAGAACCAATTTCACTTTTATGCCATCATAAAATCATCAGTTATAATTATTAGTCAAAACACACATTAAAAGTATTGGATATGCTAACATAATTATTAAACCTTTAAAATCCCCTCACGTCAAATGAGGATCTTGTATGATGTTGATCCATCTGATTTCCCATAGTTAAGATCATTGTACTCTTGGAATTTATGATGGTATGGTTCCCCAAGCTTACATGCAACCACAATTTTTTCCATCTTCTCCCAAATTTGAACAAATTTTGTCTTCTCATTCCCTTGAGTTGGATGAGCCTTGTCATAATATTGTGCAATTCTTTCAATTTTACAAAGCATCTTCAAAACAATTGTAATTACAGCATGGCAAGCACAATATACAAGTTTGGACATTGAGCCAGGAGTAAACTATAATTGGCAACACATGTTTCATAATATGAAAGAATTAGTTAAATAATTAGAATTTTAATTTATAATTTATAATGAATAATTAATTATGAAATCATGTACCTTTTCATCATTTGTTCTATTCATGGGATACTTCTTGAAAATATTGAATTTTATTCCAGATAAGGATGGTTGAATGTCTGTAATACTCTCATCCATCTTTTCTTCCCATCCTTGGCTTTGTCCCAAAGAAGCATTCAATTCCTAATGTGTTAAAACAAAGTAAGATTAAGAAATTAATGGAAAGATATCATCATAAATGTAAACTTCTAATAAATATGTATAGCTTACTAGGAGCAAGTTTGGTGACATTTCATAGAACTTGGAAATACTAGGAATAGTGTCCCCATATTGGATTTTGATTTCCTATGTAAGCATAATGTGTATTTAATTTTTATGGAATAAGAACCAAGGACAAAAATTATTTCCCATTGGAGAATTGTTAATATTTCATACTAAACTGCATATGGACACTATATCATGACACTCACTACCCTTCCATCTGCCATTAGGATCCCATCCCATGAAATCATGTTTAATTGTTTCATTAATTTCTCATTTATTGGATCAACAACATGTGCTAAAACCTTATTATATTCTTCCTTTCCATCCCATTTTCCAAGGATTACACAAGACATCAAGGTACTATCTACTAGTAACTCAAATAATATCTCACATACCTACCCACCTCAATCATAATGTACATGAGAATCAATACCAAGTTTGAAAGAAACTTCAATGACTCTACTTTCAGTCCCCTTTTTCGTATAACTCAACCATAAAGGAAGCATATGACTTTACATGCTTCACTCTAACTCCATATGTGAAACCATCAGTTCTCTCTCAACCCACATTAATATACTCAGCTTCCTTGCTCCACTTTTTCATTTCCTTGGAAAGGGAAGTTATATTAACCCCCTTCAATACACCATGACTGTAAATCCGCTTCATACATTTCAAATTCTTATGGATCATGCTTGACTCAATAAATATTGAAGCCATGTTCCTAGGCATAAAATCATTATGGATCTCTTGCATAACAATTGATCTAAGTTTTTAATCACTCCATCTAGGTGTTCAAGAACATCCTCAATTTTAGATTCTTCACTACATTTTTTGCTCATGAAGTACCCAATTCCAGCAATAATGTCATTTTCATCTACATCTTGAAGTGACTTCCTAGAGAACCATCTACCAATTTCCTTGAATTTTTTGTTCCCCTCATTTAATCTGCGGTTATACTATCCTAGATGCTTCTTAAGACTCAATAAGGATGTCTTTAGGTGGTTTCTTGTTGACCTTATTGTAACATTTGTAGTTTGATCTTATGTGTTCGGGTACACAGGGTACTCCCAAAAGACCGAACACCTAGAGAAACCACTTCACACAAACAGATCACAGATCGATACATTGATGTTTTGAAGTGGTTTAAACCCTCGTGAGGGAAACACTCCACGGCCTTGGACAAATAGCTTCTACGGGACAATTTATTATGCAAAGAAAGAAAGTTACAAATGAGCTTCTCATAATCGATCAACTTTCCAATGACCCTACATGCTCTTTAAATAGAGATCATGGACCAATTGGGTGTTAAGCCACGGATCAAGGGTAGGTATGATCTAAGAGAAGTTGAGCCGTCGGATCACTCTATGTCGGGAACATATCGTGACCGTCGGATTAAGTATTTACAAATGCATACCAAAGAAACACACTTTTCCTAACAGATATATTACACAAGTTGATCTTAACTAAATCCTAAGTGTCTAAATATCCTAACACCCCCCCTTAAGAACAACTTGGGATAGGATTGAAGGATTTACAAAAGTGACACTATTAGGAGAAGGAAGGAGGCATTAGATCCTATCCCCCCTTAATGACAAGTTCCTGAACTCCTAACATAGATCGGAGTTTAGAAAACTTCGCTTCTGTAAGAGACTTTGTGAAGATGTCTGCAACTTGATCATCTGTAGGAAAAAATAGTACTTCAAGAACACGATCATGAACAATATTTCTGATGAAGTGCATATGAAGCTCAATGTGTTTGCTGCGTTGATGTAGGACTGGATCTTTGGCAAGCTTGATGGCACTTTGATTGTCGCACCAAAGTGGAGTAGGCTGCTGCTGTTCGAATCCAAACTCTGAAAGGATCTATCGAAGCCATAAATATTCCTAACTGGCATTAACTGCGGCTTGATATTATGCCTCTGCTGAAGAAAGAGCAAGAGCTTGTTGTTTCTTACAAGCCCAAGTAATAGGTCCATATCCCATACTGAAAACATAACCTGCAGTAGACTTTCGATCATCAGGATCTCCGACCCAATCTGAATCAGTGAAACCAACCAACAAAGGTTTCCCTCCTGTACTCTAATGAATCCCGATCTGAATTGTACCTCGAATATATCGAAGTATTCTTTTAGCTTCTTTCCAGTGACTTTCATGAGGTGTTTTCATATAACGGGAAACATGACCAACGGCAAAGGAAAGGTCAGGACGAGAATGAGTCAAGTATAAGAGACTACCAACAAGCTGACGATACAAGGTGGCATCTACTTCAGGTGAAGGACAAGTGGCAGAAAGTTTGACTCCAGACTGGAAGGGAGAAGGGGCCGGTATACAATATTCCATGTGAAAGCAATGAAGAAGGTCACAAGCATACCTAGACTGAGAAAGAAAGATTCTTTCTTTGGTTTGCAGGACTTGGAGACCAAGAAAATAATGCAAATGTCCTAAGTCTGACATTTCAAAATTTTGCTTAAGACTGGATTTCACATGGGTTATAAGCTTAGGGTCACTACCAGTAAGAATAAGGTCATCAACATATAGAACAAGTATGATGATATGGTTTCCTACTTTCTTGGTATAGACATTGGGGTCACAATGGCATATAGAAAAACTAGTGTCAAGGAAAAAGCTATCCATTTTGGCATACTAAGCTCTAGGAGCTTGCTTAAGGCCATATAAGGATTTCTTAAGGCGACAGACAAGGCTAGAGTTATTCTAAACATATCCAGGAGGTTGTTCCATGTAGATTTACTCCTGTAAATCACCATGTAAGAAGGTAGACTTGACATCCATTTGATGGACTTCCCAGTTGTGTAAGGCTGCAAGGGAAAGAACAAGGCGGATGGAGTTCATTTTTGTGACAGGAGCAAAGGTTTCATTGTAGTCAATCCCTTCAACTTGGGAAAAACCTTTGGCAACTAACCTTGCCTTAATTCTTTCAACACTTCCATCTGATGCATACTTAGTTCTGTAGACCCATTTACATCTGACAAGTTTTCTTCCTTTTGGAAGAGGTACAAGATCTCAAGTATCGTTCACCATTAAGGAACGATATTCTTCATCCATAGCTGCATCCCAATCTGGATTTCCTGAAGCTTCTACAAAGGTTTCTAGATCATGATTCTCGGAAACTTGAGCCAAGAGAGAAGAGGCTCGTTGAAACTGAGAACGTGTTCGACGTTGATCTCTAGGATCATCGGCAAGATCACTAGCTGCTTCACATGTTGAACGGACCCATCGAGGAAGAACTTGTGCTGGTGCAACTGGAGGAACATGAGCAGGCGGAGGTGGATTTTCATCCTCACTATCATCATCAGAAACTGGAGTTGGAAACCTGTCAAGGAAGTTGGAAGAAGAAGAAGAATGCATAAACGCCGAATCAGGCTCGCAGGCCAAAGATGGCACAATTGCCGAGTTAGGCTCACATGCCAAGAGATTTTCATCAAATTTAACATCTCTTCTAATGATTATATCATGAGAATGTGGTTGAAGAAGTCTATAACCTTTTACATCTTTAGAATATCCAACAAATATGCACTTTCACTTTTAGGCTACAATGCTTTCTGTTTTTCATCCGGAATATGAACCCATGCTTCACTACCAAACACACGGAAGTGACTTACATATGGTTTAATTTTACTCCATGCTTCTTCCAGTGTGATACCTTGTAATGCTTTAGTGGGGGTGCAATTAACTATGTAATTTGCACAATTAATGGCTTCAGCCCAAAATTGAAGACTTAGTCTCTTAGATTGGATCATACAATTAGCCATTTCTTTTAAAGTGCGGTTCTTCCGTTCAGCTACACCATTTTATTGTGGTGTATATGGAACAATGTGTTGTTGTTGGATTCCTTGTTCAGTGCAGAAATTAGTGAAATTTTTGTTAACATCTTCTCCTCCATTGTCAGATCTTAACTTAATAATTTGATGACCAGATTGTTTTTCAACAAGGGCCTTGTAGGCCAAGAACATGTTAAATACTTTGCTCTTAAGTTTTAGGAAATAAACCCAAGTGCATCTGGTGTGATCATCAATGAAAGTTAAGAAATATTTGAAACCAGAAAAGGAAGCAGATGGAAGAGAACCACACAAGTCACTATGCACAAGCTCCAAGGGAATCGAGGTGTGCCAAGAGGCACGTTTGTCAAAACTGTCCTGATGATGTTTTCCAAGTACACAACCGGAACAAACACCATCCCTGCAAGATACCATCGGAAGACCTATCACCATATTGTTTTTACATAGTTGTTGCAATGAGCGATAATTTAAGTGACCAAATTGCTCATGCCAAAGTTTGCTCAAGTTATCACTATGAGCAACAAAAACTGAAGGAAAAGGTGATGAACCAAAGTTGTTAAATTTGTACAACCTGGTAATATCATCAACAATTCTGGTAGCTAGGGCCTGTTGAGGATCTTTAAAATCCTTGATTACAACTTGGTGAGGTGTAAACGTCACAGTTTTACCTTCACCAGAATGAGTGAATTGATAGACTGATAACAAATTGTAGGAAATTCTTGGAACACATAGTACATCACTGAAATGAACATTATCTACTAGAACTGTTCCAGCTCCTACAACACTTAGAGATCTATCATCACCAACAAATATTTGTTTGGTATTACATTCATGCATAGTAGAAAAAATGGCTTGATCCTTAGCCATATGATAAGATGCTCCTGAATCAATGAGCCATTCATTTGAAGTAGAAGAAGAAGATGCATTATAAGAATAACCAGAAGCACAAAGTGCATGTCCATGAGAGGTAGATTCTGAAAGCAAATCTAGGCTGATGTGGTGATTCTTCATTGCTGCTTCCAAGGCTGCCATCTTCTTGAAACACTTAGATTCATCATGATTATCTTTCCCGCAATAGTTGCAATGACACTCAGTCTTCTTGCCTTTTGGCTTGGATCCTTTGTCACTTTTTAAAGAAGGAGCTGACTGAGAGGGTTTGGGACCCTTGTTTGACTTATTATTGTGAAAATTTTGTTTCTTGGGAGGCTTGGACTTTTCTTTCTATTGGGACAATAAGGCTTTCCCAGATGTATCTGCATTGTTGATTATTCCAAGATGGATGAGTTTATCTTGCTCTCTAATCAAGGAATCACAAAATGATTCAAGACTAGGCTCTTGATAGCTAGCTGCATTCAAGGATTCTTTCATGGAGTAAAATGTAGATACAAAAACAAAATATGCAGGTCCAAGTTTTGAAAGAATATGATAAATGCATTGTTTGTCTTCCCTCTTAATCTTACATTCTGCACATAAATAAGAGTTTAAGAGTTTTGTACTCAGATAAATAATGTTGAATGCATGAAAAATCACTTGGATTTAAAGAAATCAACTCATTTTCGAGTTGATGACCTCGAGTTTCATTGTGTTTACCAAACACAGATTCCAACTTGTCCCAAACAACATCAGGTTCATCAATTCTAGATATGTGGAATCGCAAATCAATAGAGATTGACATCCCAATCAATCCACGAGCTTCGTCACATCTATTTGCCCATTTTATTTTCTTATCATCATCAATGGGTTCTGTTTCTTTCCCTGAGGTAATTTTGAAAAGTACCATACTTCGTAGAACATCCTCCATACGAGATTTCCATGAGAAATAGTTGGAACTGGTAAGTAGAATATCACAAGGGGCGACCATATTTGTAAATTAATGGCTGTAAAAGCATAAACCATTAGTCTAGATGCGAAGAGCTCAAAAAAATAGGCAATTTAAAAAAACACAGCACTGAAAACCGACTTCGGATGATGAAGTTATGCTTGAACAAAGAAAATGCTGAAGATGCCCCCAATAGTGACGTGGCACATAGAGAATGATCAGCTAAAAAAAAGGACCCCCCTCTTCCCAAGATGAACTTTTGACAATCACTTTACAAGAAAGTTGCTTTAAGTGAATCACTTTTATAAAATAAGTGATTTCACTTTTCTAATGATACTCTAAATAGTGCAGCAACAAAAAGGAACTTAAGTGACTCACTTTGTATTTGTATTTTTTATTATTTAAGTGAGACACACTTTTACAATAAAGTAACCTGAAAATAGAAATTGCATGCACTTTTCCTTTTAAAAGTAACTTCCTAAGACTTGAACTAAAGACCTATTAAGGAATAAAGCAACTTTGAACCAAGTGAGCTAGATTAAAAGGTATGTAAAATATGGGAATGAGGAAGGGTTTTTTTTTTACTCTTCTTCCTCGGTTTCCGTGCTTGCCTTTTCGCCTACAAATCACACCACAAACCGAAACAACAACAAAAAAAATTTCCACACTTATGGGGTTAGATATCGTTAGCTTGCCCTGAAATTCTACGTTTTCTCTCTGTTTCTGATTTGTCGAGATCGCACAAGGTGCATGGCAAAGAGCATACGCAACCGAGAAAAACCATTACCCTTTCTGTTTTTTATTTGCCGAGATCGCTCAAGGTGCACGACAAAGAGCATACACAGACAGGGAAAACAACATTTCGAAACTAAAAAATCTAATCGTAAAAACTGATAAAATATGAGATTTTTTTTTTAAACAAAAAATAAAAAAATGCGTCACTGTAACATTATACCTCTAGATCTGATGAAATACGCGTTTTTGAAGCAACCGAGAACCGTTTTTTATCAAACGAAAACTATTTTCCAATGGAAACGTTGCTTCGGACGCAATGGAACACCTCCCGTGGCCCATAAATGCACAGAAATACCAGAACCAGAAACCCTTTTGAGTTTCGGCAACAACAGTTCAAGATCTAGATCATAACCGGAAGCGACTCTTCATAAAAGCTCTGATACCATGTTCGGGTACACAGGCTACTCCCAAAATACCGAACACCTAGAGAAACCACTTCACACAAACATATCACAAATTGATACACCGATGTTTTGACATGGTTTAACTCCTCATGAGGGAAACACTCCACGGCCCTAGCCAAATAGCTTCTACGGGACAATTTATTATGCAAAGAAAGAAAGTTACAAATGAGCTTCTCATAATTGATCAACTTTCCAATGACCCTCCATGCTCTTTAAATAGAGATCATGGACCAATCGGGTGTTAAGCCACAGATCAAAGGTAGGTATGATCTAAGAGAAGTTGAGTCGTCGGATCACTCTATGTCGGGAACATATCGTGACCGTCAGATTAAGTATTTACAAATGCATACTAATGCATACTAAAGAAACACACTTTTCCTAACGGATATACTACACAAGTTGATCTTAACTAACTCCTAAGTGTCTAAATATCCTAACATAATGAACACCCTTTAGGTATTTCTATTGAAGTTTGTACATCTGTATAATTTTTATTTCATGTAGGTGCATTTCTATCCATTTGTTCATCAAATGCAATTCTTTTAATTGTTTCAAGATTTGCATTTTCATTTTCATTTCTATACATTTGTTCCTAGAAGGTTGTTCTTTCAACTGTTTCATGACTTCTAGTTGCATCCAACTTCTCAAGGGATGCATGCTCAAATATTTTTCCATTGTGTAGGACTACTTTTTCATTCCATTAAACTATAATTGGAGACAAAGGCTTCCTAGGTTGTTGATCAATGCAACCTTGTATACTTTGAGTAGAGTTATTTGTATTAATGGAAACAACATTAACAATTGGTCTTTAAGGGACATTTGGGACCACATTTTGAGAAATATATTTAATTTTTTGGTAAGCAGTTCTATCTTGAATATTACCGTTCACTTCAACTATAATTGGAGAGAAAGGATACTTAGGTTGTTGAGAAACATAACCTTTTATACATTTATAAGAGTTATATGTAATGGAAGCTACATCAAAAATTGATCTTCAAGGGGCGTTTGGGACCACATTATGTGAAATAGAGTTAATTTTGTGTAAAGAGTTCTATCTTGAACATTACCGTTCACTTTTGTTGAGCAACAATTGTCATTGATGTCAACTAAAGAATATGTCAAGTGTTTGGATGTCAAATAATGTCAAAGAGGATGACAACTGATTCAGTTTGAGTCACTGATATCAACTGAAGTCAAAGTGGATTCAGTATTCTTGCAAAAGTATGATATGGAAGCCACATTCAAGCAGTACATGCACAAGATGAAGATGGAGATGAACACAAGAAGCATATGTGAAAATGGTGAAGGTGGCAAATATGTATGAAACTTTGGAGTATATCTAGAAGTGCACTCAGTCTGAAGATGTGTGTCAAGGATACATCATGCATGACATGTTTTAAGATGTACATAAGAAGATACAACATGCAAATCCAGTTTGAAAAAGTACATAAGAAGATACACCATGCAAATCCAATTCAAAAGAAAACAATGGCAAAGTATCCTATATAATGTGGTCCTTGCACATAAATCAAGTCAAACAAGTCATACTCTCTCATGGTAATAGCCAAGGAGTTGGTTGGACAATGGTACAAGTGCACAAGCAAGCCTGATCATTGCTTGGTTAATGGTTGGAGGTGCACAAGAAGTCAATGGTTGGACAATCCTGAAAGCCCGCAAGCACAACCAATAAGAATATGCTTTCAGTAAGTGGAACACGCACAAGTTCCTAGAAGGGTACATCAGTTGAATACCATCTATGTGCAAATTCCACAGCCGACAGTACAACAGTATCACAAGTGATGACAAGGAAAAGGTAAAAAAACCATCTAGAAAAAATTGGAGTATGTGCAAATCCCACACAGTATTAACATCAAGGGCGCATTACCCACAAGAGTTGGTATAACACAAGTCATAGACACATCAAGATGAAGTAGAAGATTGCACAAATACCGTAAGGAAATGGTACATCAATAGAGAAATGGTACAACACCAAGGTGTAATTTCCCACTAAATTGTGGGCCTTGAGGGTGCTTGTTACATCAAAGATGACACATCAATAACGAAGATGAAGACGTGTGGCATATGCATAATTCATTAAGTATGGAAGAAGGGATGCCACGACCAACTTGTTAACATAAACTCCATGCAGGACATGTATAAATAGAGATGCAAGTTGGAGATTTGAAGCAAGCTTGATGACGAAAGAATAAGAGCTTCAAGTGTGAGTTTGAGTTTGGTTTTCGGTGCATCAAGGGGATTTTGGATAGAACAGATGATCTAGCGAAGATTCGAATGCACACATGCAGTAGAATGAAGTTTTGATGGTGCAAAAAATGATGTTGTAGATCTGTGATGGATGCACAAATATTGAAAGAAAGAAATATTGAAGTATGCACAAGTGCTTGATGTTTCGAATGACAATATTACAGTCAACATGCCAATAGTCACATATGTTGTAGAGACATAAGCGCAAAGAGAGAACCGAATTTTATCAAGTATTGCACAGATGTCTATCTGATGCATATGAGCAGAAGTGAAAGTGTGTGAAGTTGAGAAATCCATCTGAAGTGCAACAACATAACAAGAACAAGATCTGATAGGCGCACCATGATGCATATAATATGAGACAAGTGCGTTAAATAGAATGGACCAATTATTTGATGCACAAGACGTCTTAGATTATCTGAGAGACTGCAACACTTAAATAGAACGAATACATCAGAAAGTGTGCATTTCCATCTGCTACTAGTGCTTCATTTCATAACAACAAACTATCAATTGAAAGAACTGTATCAATGGATCATTGCAGTCACGTAGAGTAGAACGTTGAACCAGAAACACAAAGCAGAACGTTGAACCAGAAATGCATACTGCAGATCAACAGAGCACACAATACATGAATTAATTCATTAGCAGAGGTGTGATTTGAGAGGAATGAAAAGTCAGGTTATGTATGCAGCGCAGTGACAGAGTATAGTCTGCATATGAAGGTAGTGCACAACAGAATTGTCATCAGAAGATCTAAAGAAGTGCGTAGAGTTGACGTTCAATAAGGCAATAAGTTCTATTGGACATTAGGGCAGTCGTACAGGGAAAGGAGATAGGGAGTTTCATCTTCCTTCAGGTTGGTGCTTATAAAACAAAGCATATAGGGGGTCTGTTATCAGTCAAATTAGCACTTCTCCTTCTGTGATCACATCGCCTTGTCGATCACACAAAAGGACAGTATGGATGGAGGAGCTCAGTTGACCTTAGATGACTTGGAGCTGAATCTTTACTCCTTCAGCTTAAAACTTTTTTTTTTCTTTTTTTTCTTTTTTTTCTGACTTATTTCACCATAAAGTCGCGACTCCCATACTTGACATGTTGCGAGTCACTCACGGGTCTTCATACTGACAACCCGCGGGTATCAATTAAAAAGATGCACTTGCGAGTTGCTGAGCCCACATACTGCGATTCACTCGCTAGTTGCTATGTTCAACAGTCGCGGGTGTCTTAAGGAAACTTGAAAAAATATATTAAAAACATGAATTGGGATTAGTTGAGTCAGTTTCTCTAACTTCCTCAACTTACCAACTCAACTACCTTTCGAACCAATCCTCCTTGCCTTGTTGTAAATACAAGGGGAAGGCATGAGAAAGGGAACACCAATTGAAGAGATATTGTTATGCTGGAGAAATCCTAAGTCAAGAGAGGAGCAGGAGCCTAGGTTGTGGTTACGAAGGTGCCTCATATAGAAGTCAAGTATAATTTGTACTTGCTTCATTTACTAATCAATAAAAGTGGACATTCTTCCTTTCCCAACATAATCTATGTTATATGTTGTAAATTTGATTATTAATTGATGTTTCATGCTATTATAAATGTCAATTTGTTTTTATGTAATCAAATTGGCTTGAGGAAGGTTTAGGGTTGTTTTGCAGGCTAATACATTGAGGAGAAAAGGAGGAGAAAGTTAGGATCAAACTTCGGAATAAGGTGCATGTATTTCTAACCTCTAACTTATTTGCTTAAGTATATGTATGTGCAGAACTTTGTATGTCCATCTTACACCCTTGTACGTTGATAGTCTCCATACCCGATTATAAGGTGAAATCCCTAACAATAGAACTGGCGACTCCACTGGGGACACCTTCTTGTTTTTCTGCTTTGGGGATCTTTGGTTTCTTCAGTTTCATAACCTTTCCAGTTTCTTTTGAGGTCTTTAGGGTTTATTTTTAGATCCCTTTGTTCTGACTCATCCTAGTCTAGTTTGCAAAGTTTCACTTCTTCTTTTATCAATACCTACCTGCGTGTTTCCTGTATATACAGGCGCGCACTTTTTGTTGTAGCCGCGAGTTGCAGGCTTGGCTACCCACGCACATTAAGTTGCACCTGCGGGATGTTTTCTTATACATTCATGAGTTTGCCTTAAAAGGTGTGAAACTTTCTTTAGGGTTTGATCTTGGGGCTTTAGGTTTGATTTATTTTTTTGCTTTGTACCCTAGTATTTGCTTGCCACTTTTGTGTCACTTCTAGGTCTGTTCACAGCTTTTTTAGAAACCTTTTTGATGTTCTTAGTTTGATTTCAGTAGATTTTGGTTTCCTTTCTTTCTTTTTATGACTTTTTAAATCCTACCTGTGACTTTTCTATACATACGGTCACGCACTTTGTTCCCTAGCCGCGTGTTGCTCTTATACATACCCACGGGTGCATCGCGAGTTGTCACATACAATAGCTGTGAGTATTTCCTGAGTCTGACCTTTTTCATTAGGGTTTGGTCTCAGTGGGGTTTTTCTTTGGTTTTGAAAGTCCTTGTTAGCTTGGATACCTCTTAGACATTGTTTCAAGGTGCTTTGAATCTATTTCAGAACCTCTTTGATTTTTTTTCTATGAGTCATTTGTGTTTGTAAAGTTTTCCCTAGCTTTCTAGCCCATCTTTTGTTTGGCGGATGTTTCGTTCTTTTGTTTTCTGATGTTCAGGAGTAGTCTAGTTCTTGCACAAATATCTTTCTGTTTTTCCATCTTATGCATCAATTTTTCTTTTGGCATCTTTTCCCAAAACTTTAGTTACTTCTGTGAAGCAACTTCTTGGGTTAAGTCTGTGTCGATCTTGCTTTATGTCTGTTTGTTTTAATTCTTGGGCCACATTTCTTTACTCACGCACGTTGATAGGTCCTGTTAGTTCATCTTTTTCATTTGCATTTCTTTCGTAGATAGAGAAAAGATCAATTTGAAAAAACCAAAGAACTTCTTTTACAAGATTTTTCATTTTTATTTTTCGAAGTAGGGTAGTTGCATTACTATTAACTTTGAAAACAAAACAAAACAAAAAAGAAGAGGAAATTTTTATCCTTAGATTTGCTTAGATTTTATGTTTTGAAAGAACAAGCGAAAAAAGAAAAATCATGAAGTTTCATTTTTGATATGCACTTTGCTTACAGTTATAACCATGCCACACACTACACTACACCTTGAGTAAGTAACAACCCATAAAAGGAACCTAATTTAAAATTTATTAGCAACATTTATTTTTTAGGGTTACACGACATTAACTAGCTCAAGCTAGGATTTCAGATTAGATCAGATTTAAATTCTCAAACCGTAGTGCTAACTGTTATCTAGGTAAATCCACTCTTATCAAAATATTATGGGAATCTCCACTTAAACTGGAGTTAAGCACGAGGTTGTGTGAGACTAGATTGTTGGGGATACCCCCCCACTTTCCTTTCAAGCATACACTAGGGCTGATTTGTGTACGGGGGTCCACTTGTACTTTAAGTACTCTTGGATTTTAGGCTTAGCTACCCTGCCCATGCATTTTGGCTGGACATGCAACTATCCCCCCATATATTTTCATATTTGTGGTATCCTTAGAATCTTGACCTTAGAGCTCTACATAGGTACAGTGGAAGGATATTTCCATTGCACCTAGGATAGACACGGAAGGTAACCCTCTACAGTAATCCTAGGAGGGAGGTTTGGTGATTCAAATGCTTGCACCCAGAGGATCTGTATTGGACTTCGTGTAGCCAACCTTCGATATTATACTAGTTTGTTATGGGCCCTCATCATCTCAGACTGACTTTTCAAAGTATTATCTTTGTTTGCCTGGTTTTGATTACTATAGGACATTTTTAGTGGTATGTTGTTTACTCCTTAGTCGATTAGTGGCCACTAGGTTTTTACACTTAGTTTATTTTTTATATAATTGTGGAGGACCAACCTCTTCATAGGTCATGAAGGTTTCAAAACCTTCCCCCAAACACAGTGGAACCTCCACCGCCACCTCGATGCCGGAGGACTGATTCCCATGGTTCATATGAACTTACAGGCATAACAGAACCACCTGGAGAACCACGCCTCATAACTGATTATCAACAGGTTCAGGATACTATTGAGGTTGAATACATAACCACTCAAGAGTTTAACACACCCTTCAACCTTCCTTTGACATGACCTAACGATCCATTACTTGTAAGTGTAGATTCTCTAGGTCAACTGGAGTTTAGTTCATATCGGTTTACACCTGGTTTTTTCATGGATAGTTCAGGAGATGAGTTAAGAGTTCCCCATACTCCTACTGCAGCCATTGTTTCAAGATTTTTCTCTCCTTCTCTTACAAACACATCAGTGCCTAGTTCTTTGCAGCCTGCCTCTGCTTCGATCCCTTCGTTCAGTTTCAATACTGGTTCCTTAGGTATGTATATCTCTTTAGCTTCAACATCATCTATTCCTTTTGGTTTCACTATTGGATCTTCCAATATCCCTTTTTCAGGGATACCTTCAGTACCGTTTACATCGTCTCCTTTTATACAATAGTATCAGGGTAATTCGCAGTCTGCTCCTCTCAGTCATGGTTTTCCTTGGTATGGAGGACACATAGCTCCTTCTACACCTTTTGTGGGCTCAATGCCTACTTCATCCACACCTTTTGTGGGCTCAATACCTGTTTCATGTGTTACATCTATGCCTGGGTTTAACCCCTTAACAAGTTCTAATATGCATTCATCGAATGTACAAACATCCCATATACCTGTAGGGAGTATCCCCTTTGTACTATTTGGTGGAGGGGGTGGTAACTTGTTAAAGCCACATTACGGAGGGGCTAACACCCAACCGCAATGGATGAACACCCAAGGAAGCAATCCTTTGTCGTACGGTTGGAGAACCTTCAATAATGATTTTACTTCACAACCGGTGGCTGGGGGAAACCCCAACCAGCAGCATACCAGCCAGGTTTCAAGTGGTTCTCCCTACCGAACTCTTGCTTATCAAATTCCATTGGCAAAACCTCGTTTTCCCTTTCTAGCAACTTTAAACTTGCCAGATCTTTCAAAACTGAAAAAAGATCAGGTGCGGCACCATCCTGCATGGCCACCACTTCGAACTAAGTTGCCTTCTGACATTCCAAAGTTTGAAGGCAAGAATGACGAAGACCCTGGTGACCATGTCACCATGTTTCATCTCTGGTGTTCTTCCAACTCTTGGAATGACGATTCCATTAGGTTGAGTCTTTTTCAAAGGACCTTGACTAGTGTTGCGACTAAGTGGTACATAGAACTACCTGCCGTAGCTTATGACAAATTTTGGG
This sequence comes from Larix kaempferi, assembly GCA_027924585.1. NCBI lineage: Eukaryota > Viridiplantae > Streptophyta > Pinopsida > Pinales > Pinaceae > Larix > Larix kaempferi. The sequence continues at coordinate 15,150,730 of BSBM01000099.1, forward strand.
ATTTGGAAACAGTCTTTTTGAACCGCTTTCAACTTCCTGTCTGGTATGATGCCGGCACAGACCTTCTGTCAACTTTCGAGCAGAATAATCCCACTCACTTATCTGATCACATTAAGGAGTGGCGAAGGCGAAAGAGGCTCATCAAAGCTGAAATTCCTCCAGAGTTTCTATTAGAGTGGTACTTGAAATCACTCCTTCCTTACATTTCTAAGGATGTAGCAACTTCTAGGGTGTCTTCTGAGGAGGAATCCATCCTTAGGACCCAGCAACTTGATTTGGTATATTCTCAATCTGGGATCATGTACGAGATTATAACGGATGAATCAAGATCTAATATTGATCTGGGTAAACCTAAGCCTGGACCTCATGCTGATGGCATCGTCGGTTCAGTAGACTCAGAAGCACTCGAAGCTTTTACCAAGCAAGTTCATGCTTTATTTGTAAAGCGGTCTGCTGTAGATGCAAATACTGTTGCAGCCTCCCCTTCTACAACTGATTCTATACAACAAGTGCAGACTAATAAAACGGGTGCTCGACAACCCAATAACAAAAAGAAGGGAAAGAAAGGGGAGGGGAACCATCCAAAGCCCAGAAACACTGAAAATTCCGAGGAGGGCAAGAAGGATAAAAATAAAGTCAAGTTTCCTTGCAAGTTACGTAAGAATGACCACCTTACCCACCAGTTCCCTCTGATGGAAGAAGCCTAGAAGCTCCTCCGTGAGAAGAAACCAGTTGTTCTGAAGGACCCATTCCCTCACGGACAAGGTTCAGCTTCTGGAAACTCTAGTGTTGGGGGCACAACTCGTGTCTTGCCAGTTGGCCAATCATTTATAAACATGTTTAAATCAGATATGATTTTGCAAACTCGAGCCAGGAATTATTCCCCAGGTTTGCAACAAAAAGATAAGGACGTTCCTAAAACATCTACATCTCTTCACATTGAGAGACATGTAGATCCTTTGTCGAAGATCCCGAAGGGTGTCTTCAAACGGGCTATGCACAACCTCAATTCACAGGTTGCTCCTAACTACAAGTTGTAGAGGATTTGGCCCAAATACCTTGTGCTATGTCCACATTAGAAGTCTTGCAGATCTTTTCATTACAGTGGAATGCACTTCTAGCGATAATAAGGAACATGGACTCATCTAGTATGCTTGCTCAGTTTGATATGTCTAATATCAAACCCCGATTATCATATCATGTGGCCCTCCATATTGAGGTAGTCCATGTTCCCAAAACCATTGGACGAACCGTTGTAGATGAGGGCGCGTCTACATGTGTAATGTCAATATCCTGCTGGAAGTCCCTTGATTCTCCTGAGTTAGCCCCTTCCAACACTATACTTATGGATTTTGACGCGAGATCATTTCTCCCATACGGATTCTTTCCCACATTTGAATTTGAACTTGCCTGTAAGTTAGTGTCTATGGAGGTTGAAGTCTTAGATGCTCCTCTTGACTACAATTTGTTGTTAGGAAGGAGTTGGACATATGTGATGCAAGCTGCCGCATCATCCGTTTTTCGACTACTTATGTTCCCGCATGAAGGCAAGATCATTGCAGTTGATCAAATTTCATTTACTCAAAAAAACAATAATACTTCATTGGATTCGACAATCCCTTTGATTGATCAGTATCACCCACCCAGTGAGAGTTTGGGAGTAGGAATGTATTCATCATTGATGGGAACATTCGACCTACCTGCTCCCGTAAACTACATTGGTTCTACGAGTACTTCTAAAATTTTTTCTCAGGAGGTCTTCACTGTCAGTAGAACAAATGACCCTTGGATTCTACCCACTTAGCAAGAACCTATTGTGCCCTTATCTGTTGCAGAGATAGATTACCAAGCAACACAAGATGCTACAGCAGATTATATATCGACTCTGTTTGTCTCCGCAGAGTCAAATATAGACTATGCACCTGCATGGTTAGTTAACTTTACCCACTCTTTTGATTGTATGGATACTGTTTTTCCCTCTGATGAGGCCATTTTGGAAGCCATGGTAGGACTGGATCACCCATGGGAATACATGTATCACAGGTCCTACTTTCTTCCTGATATAGACAGGATAGAGAATGGTGAGTTCTCAGTGAGACTTGGTGGTGATATCGATTTGTCCATCAATCCTTCCTCGCAAACGATCTATGTTGAAGGTAACATGGAAAATATATAGAGAACCATACCGATCTATATCTCCATTAAACCTAGTGTTGTGGAAAACCTCTTTATTGGAGCAGATTGTTCTCCTGATGAGATCACTCTATATACCAATCTGTTTAAGGAATTCCACGACCCTTTTTCTTGGTCTTATGGGAAGATGCCTGGCATCAACCCCTTTTTCCTAAACCCAGAAACGGGCTCTACCTGAAAAAGTATTATGCCTAAGAATCTATGCTTTTTCTTGTATCATAGTTGTACATGTTTTTGTATAGTTAGTCTTCTCTTTGGTTTTATGTTATGTCTTATGTGTCTTATTGGTTGTATTTTCAGATGACAATTGAATGCTTCATAGGATTCGCGGATGGCGCTAGCCGCCACACCCGTCAGTTGGCTTCAATGGCTTAGGTTATCTACTCACCATCTGGTCAACTCGTGTATTCAGGAGGTGCTTGTTTAGGCCCTACGACGAACAACGTAGCTGAATACAGTGTATTCATTGAGTTACTCCAAGATGCTATTCATCACGACATTTCATAGTTGGAGGTACGACTTGACTCGTAGTTAGTTGTATTTCAGTTAATGGGTGACTATAGAGTTCGGGATCTTGTTTTTCTTCGTCAGTTTTTGAGGGTCAAATTATTGGAAAGATATTTTGATTTTATCACATATCAACACATTCCAAGACATTTAAATTCACTAGCTGACTCATATGCAAATTACATTTTAGATTGCCATCTTCATCACACACAAACACATTAAGCATTCACATAAGATAAAAAACACACACATGTATATAAGACCGGTACTGTATATATCCTATCAAAAAATATGAGTTTTGGGTCAATAGTATGTCGCAGTGTCATGTCAACATACAAAATGGGCTCAAAAGGCCTAAAAAAATATACATATTTCCTTCTCCCTATAGATAAGGAGGGGCCTCTGCCATCTCTGCTACAGCCTCTCTGTAACAGATGATGAGCCTAGCTACTTTCCTAAGTAGACTGATCCATGTTGGGGGAACACCCACAACATCCTCCTTCATAGCGAGCGGCATCCGCTCGATCTTGTAAGTGGGAATATCCTGAGTCAATCGACTCATCTTTCCCTCTATGACACTAGCATGGCATCAGCTGCCCCGGGCTCAGTCAGACGTACATACACACGAGGAATTCCCTGAGGTCGCACAGGTCCTACATCTGCATAAGTCCTATTTTTAATACTCTAACTCATTATAAAAATTATATACATTAAAAAACTTAAAAATTGAAATATATTTCAAAAACTAAAAGTTTGTCTTACCCATCTCTCACCAGGCTCCACCTAGAGGTAGAGAGAGCTCAGGATATCCATGGAAATTCATCCCTCCATAGGGAAAATTCTCTAAGGCTGGTACCTGATGGCCCCAGCATGGCCAGAAGTCCTCATTAGTATACACAAGTATCGTCTCGCCACCACCCTGGCGTAAGAAGATATCTCCCCATCGAGTCATCAGTGGCTCACGGGGATTGAGCTATGGTAGGGCCATTCCTGGACTCAGGGTAGGAACCCTCTCGAAGAAGAAGCTACAGAGGATGCTACCGTATCCGAATTTATTTTTCCTTCCTCTTTTGCACTCAGTCAATTGGTTTTTCATACTCACCAGAAGGCCCGAGCACCAGTCAATAACAATTCCCCTGAGGCATTCAACCCCTATCTGAAGGTAGTTCCTAGATTCTAAGTTTTGTGCGGAGCTTCCCCCAATCATGTTCAAAGTACTGAGGATAAATTTCAACGGGAAGCTCTAAATCGAACCAATAGGAACTTGACTGCCACTTTTCTTAGTGCCAGGAAGATAGTAAGCATTGATGTAATCATGTAGGGACAAGGTACCCACTCCTCGGAATGTACCTTTCAGGTTGACCATTTCCCTTCTTTGGGACAAACCTGTTAGGAAGTATATTTCATCAAGTGTGAGTTCCAAGATCTCCCCTTAGAGATTAAAGACCCCTTGGTCGGCATCCCAGTAATCTACAAGCATTCCCAATAGTTGTGTTTGTTCCCTCATACTGATGGTTCGAAAAAACTTGATTAAACCACACCTTCTTAAATCACCCAGTGTTAGTGGATCTCCTATGGCATGATGGTCCATGTCCTCATGTTCCCTCTCTCTCCATGTAAGTACCATTCCTGCATGTCATCCAATCATTTTTTTCTTTAGTTTTTGTTTTTTCACTTCTAACCTACGGTACCCACGATTGTCCTAACTAAACAGTAGCGCATACCCACGAGTCAAATTATGGAAAACCCAAGCACTTTCCTTGTGCCCGCGAGTTTGCTATAGGGATACCCACGGGTATGGTGCCCTAGGTTTTAAAGCTCAATAAAAACAAAAAATTAACAATGAAAAATTAAAAATTATGCATTGAAATGAAATTAAAGGGAGAGTATACTTACTTGCAAGCGACGAAAACCGAATCAGTGCCCTGGTGTGATCTCAATGAGCGGTTGAAGCAAGAGAATATGTCAATGTCTCCTGCATTGCATATTTATGTCATGTTCTCGTTGTGTCAAAGCTTCCTAAGTCACTTTTGTGTCATGCTCACTGGTCAAGGATACCACCTGTGTCGGCCATTCTGCAACTACCTTGACCTCCTGTGTCGGCCATCCCCTGGTGTCAGTTTGTTTCATCTCCTATTCAATCCTACTCCATATCAACTCAATATTTTGAGTGTTCCTCATGTTGGATGATGGAGGATGCATTAACGCATTCCTTCCAATGGATTTCTTCCCATCGACTTCAACTCATTTTGCTATGGGAATGAAGTTTAGAGTTTCAGATAGTACCTTGGGGATTGCAGTCATCAGTGGCAATTTTCCTCGCTATTGAATAGTGGGAATACATCAATGTCTCCTATTCGATAGATTCTTCAAGTGTTCAACTTCAAGACCCCTTATTCACACTTGGTAGAATGTACTAGGTACCTTGGGTCCCATTTTCATTATCGGTGGGCATCCTCGCATTTGTTAACAGTATACATCAATGACCGGTAATCAAATGGTATCCCCCATGTTTGAATTTCAACTCATTTATTCACATGGTTAGGATTCGTACCTTGAGGTGTTTTGGATGAATACCTTGGGCCTATGATAGCATTACTACATTTTGTTATTGCCCAAGTTGCGAAAGACTGAGCCGCACTCATTTTTGGTTCTTGATGATACATAGATCCAGCTTGTTTTTATAGCTATGATCTCCTATTTTGACATTGATCCACTCTTGTATTTTAGTGGCCATGCTATATACATCTTTTAGTTATGTATTGGAGAATATTTTCTATCATCATGAACATCTCCTGATGTCAAGTTTGTAATTTCTTATTGACCTGGTCTTTTGTTTCAGGTGCTTTTGTGACTTCATCCTGTGGTTTCCTTGTTCATCCTCTAACTTTGGATTGTAATGTATTTTGGCCATCGTTTTCCTCTAACCTTACACATTAGGGGGCACCTGTTATCGGTTAAATTAGCACTTCTCTGTCCGTGATCACATCGCCTTGTCGATCACACAAAAGGACACTATGGATGGAAGAGATCAGTTGACCTTGGATGACTTGGAGCTGAATCTTTACTCCTTTAGCTTAAAAATTATTTTTTCTGACTTATTTCACCATAAAGCCGTGACTCCCATACTTGACATGTTTTGAGTCACTCACATGTCTTCATATTGAAAACTCGTGGGTATCAATTAAAAAGCTGCACTTGCGAGTTGCCGAGCCCACATACTGCGAGTCACTTGCTAGTTTATATGTTCAATAGTTGCGGGTGTCTTAAGGAAACTTGAAAAAATATATTAAAAACACGAATTGGGATTAGTTGAGTCAGTTGCTCTAACTTCCTCAACTTCCCAACTCAACTTCCTTTCGAACCAATCCTCCCTACCTTGCTATAAATACAAGGGGAAGGCATGAGAAAGGGACCACCAATTGAAGAGCTATTATTATGCTAGAGAAATCCTAAGTCAAGAGAGGATCATGATCCTAGGTCGTGGTTACGAAGGTGCCTCATACAGAAGTCGGGTATAATTTGTACTTGCTTCATTTACTGATCAATAAAAGTGGACATTCTTCCTTTCCCAAAATAATCTATGTTATATGTTGTAAATTTGATTATTAATTGATGTTTCATAATGCCAATTTTTTTTATGTAAACAAATTGGATTGAGGAAGGTCTAGGGTTGTTTTGCAGGCTGATACATTGAGAAGAAAAGGAGGAGAAAGTTAAAATCAAACTTCGGAATAAGGTGCATGTATTTCTAACCTATAACTTATTTTCTTAAGTATGTGCATGTGCAGAACTTTGTATGTCCATATTACACCCTTGTATGTTGATAGTCTCCATCCCCGTCTATAAGGTGAAATCCCTAACAACAGGATCAATGCCTCCTTCCAGTTGGTGCTGGAGAAAACAAAGGTAGTGGAAACTTCCTTCAGGTTGGTGCCTATAAAAACATGGGGTCAGTGCTCCTTCCAGTTGGTGTTGGTAAACACAGGAAGTTGGTGTTTCCTTGAATGTATTCTTTCTCACTATAAAGAAGCATTCTGTGGTTTTCTCCCGTTTGGGTTTCCACGTAAAAATCATGTGTGTGATGTGTTGTTTATGTGGTGCATATATGTTTGGATGTTTATTTATTGATGCATAACATATCATAAAGATTAATTAAAGTACAATTTGTTAAATAAGGTAATTAAAAATGATAATAATTGCGGTAATGACTGATTCACCCCCCCTCAGTATTAAATCAATTCCAACAACTTTGATTGTAATTGGAGAAAAATGATGCCTAGGTTGTTGAGCAACATGGCCTTCTATACATTGATAAGAGTTATTTGTAATGGAAGCATCCTCAACAACTGATATCTGATGGAAATTTTGGACCACATTTTGTGAAATAGAGTTAATTTTGTGGTAAATAGTTCTATCATGTACATTACCATTCCCTTCAATCGTAATCAGAGACAAAGTCTACCTATGTTGTTGAGCAACATTGTTGTTTGTCACACATTGCTTACATAGAGGACAATTATTTTCAACAATTGCTACATGATTTCCTGTTGTTTGATGGAAACACACAGTATCATTTTGTGGTATGGAGTTTTGATCCAAGTAAATCCTTAATGTTGTTGACAAGAAGCACAAATAGCAAATATTTTACCTCCAACATGGGTGAATTGAATGGAAATGTTACGTGGTTCCAAATTTGGAGCATTACACAAATCTAATTCCTTTCGTCGACCTATTTTTGATGAATATTTTCTTGAGATGGTTGGTTTGAATGATCCATTAATGAGTTACTCTACAAAATCAACAAAACAATCAACATTGGCGTTAGAAGAGAGATTAAAATTATCAATTTCAAAAATATTAGTAATTTATCATAATTGTGTATATAAAAACTTAAGAAATGTCTTCCATGCATTGTAAATGCATGCCTAAAAGGTTTTGATATATTTCCATCATGTCATCTAACATTAAGCATCTTCATATGTGCTCAGGTCACTCATTCAATGTTTATAATGTTGTGTTAAGATCTCACTCACAAAGTGTCTTATGGAGGTTAATTATGAAAAAATAACACTTGAAAACACTTCCCAAAATATATAGCTATCATAATACCAAATTAATTTACTATGATCAGTTAATAAGAATGATTTGCATGCATTTTAAGAAGGTCCTCTAAACCTTTATTCAGAGTAAACATTAATACAAAGTATATCCTTTTGTATACAAATTACTTTTATGACTCAATAAGAAAATTTGTACTTGTATAAGAATATGGGAGGAAGAAAAATATCTTCTCCAATTTAAACCACTTAAAAATATATAAAGATAGAACTTAGGCTTGCATTGTACTGGACTAAGATGCCATTTCACATTTACAAGGAAGCCTTGTAGTGTTTTTGCACAACATGAATTATTGTAACCCGAATTGAAAAAATAAAAGTACAGGAGGGTGTAAAATAATACAAAACACTATTTCAAAATGATATCACTCAAATTTTTTATAAAAATAAGGATTGTGCATGCATTTTACTGAACTGAGAAAATTAAGTTCAAAACATAAAAATTGCAATTTTGAAAAATTTACTACAAACAAATAAAACATAATTATGAAGGAGGTTTTTGTAAAAAGTATATATATATATATATATATATATGGTATTAATTTCAATAAATCGCCCTATTGAGACCATGGTATTCATTTTTATAAGACCATTTTTACATATTTACCCTATGTTTTTACATAACAAACTTATGATTTTAGCCATTAATTTCAAATATGAACATGAAACTTATAAATTATGCATAATTATATGTTACTACATATATTAGGATGATTATATGTTACTACATATATTAGGATAATTATATGTCCTTTTTCAGCAAAAATCCATAAAAATGACTCAAATATGTAACATGTGCGTGCATTTTTCTAACCTATGTAATTTTATGTAAATATATTAAAATTGTCAAATTTGTATGTTTAGTGTAGACACCATATATTGAATTACAGAAAAATGAGATAGGCTTCTATAAAAAATACATATATCTTCATGTATATAACATTAATTTCATAAAATTTGAAGTGTCTTGAATACGGTGTGCATTTTCCTACACCTAAATTTGAAATATTTTGGCTCTTTTATATTGCATAACTTTACAATGAATAACTACAAGTTTTCTTGCTCAAAACCTAACTTTTCGAGACAAGATAAAAATATGGAAGAGTATAAGGGTAGAGGATGAATAAATAAATCTTCTCCAACTTAAACCACTCAATTTCACTTCATTATGAAGCATATGCATGCATTTTAAAAAATCTAGGTAAATTTGAAATTTTGTAGCATCATTTCCAACTAGAATCAATAAAATGGCCCAAATAAGAAGCATGCGGGTGCATTTTTCTTTGAGCAATTTTATGTAAAAATACTAAAATTGCCAACTTTGCAGGTTTAGTTTAGACATTATATAAATATGAGAGAGGTTTTTGTCAAACATATATATAAATTCAAGTATGTATTCTTAATTTCATAAAAGGCCATGTGTATGGATTTTGGCGTGCATTTTACTATGCATAACTTTGATAAAAAAATGACTTTGTTTTATACTGCATAATTAATGTAAATATATCATTCTTACTGAAAAACCACTCGTGTGGTAGAAGATGAAAATGTGGAAGTGTATAAGGGTATAGGATGAAGAAATAAATCGTAACCAACTCGCATGTGCATTTTAGTATTCATGTCTGTGCATTTTCAAAAATCTAGGCAACTTTGAAATTTTTTAGCATATCATAATTTATGATGATGTAAAATGAGGAGATACACCATTTCCAACTAGAATCACTAAAAAACACCCAAATAAGAATCGTGTGCGTGCATTTTTCTATGTTGGGAAATTTGATGTAAAAATACTAAAATTGCCACCTTTGTGGGTTTAATTTATATATTATATATTGGTTCCCACAAATTCTAGAGAGGTTTTTGTCAAACATATATATAAATTCAAGTATGCAATCTTAATTTCATAAAAGACCATGTGTATAGAGTTTTGCATTCATTTTACTATGCCTAACTTTGATAATAAAAAATGACTATTTTCTATTGCATACTAGTTATACAACTAGTAACTACAAGTAGGACATAGATTACGCTAAATAAGAGTATTTCAATGATTAATCCAATAAAACTGAGAGTGATATTTTTAATGGTTTACATATTTGAAAAAAAATCCTTGGTAGATGCTTTATCTAAGGAAGGTCTACCTTCACTTGTGGAGCAGGTTTTCATTTAATAAATACTGGATGGACTTGTCATTGACAATAATTGGGATTTGAGCTCTTATTTGGATAACAAAATTGTTATGGTTTTATCACAAACAAAAATAAATATTTCAACGATTTACATATTTCGATGGAACAATTCCTTGAAAGATGCTTTATAGAAGGAAGAGCTACTTTCTCCTATGGAGAAGGTTATCATTGAAGAAATATTGGATGGACAAGTCACTATCAACAACTTGGGTCTAAGCTCTTAGATAGATGAAATATTTGATTTGGTTTAATGATAGTCAGTGTTGATATACTTTATATTTCAAAGTTTCTTTTTGGAAATATTATAGCTTCTGTTACATGTCTATGTAAGCTTTATTTTGCAGGCCATACATAGACTAATGAGCCAATTAAATACAAACTTTCTATATAAATTTTTTTAATGATTATGAATAAATCTAGTTCTCTCTCACTGTTATAGTGCATGGAACACATTTAGAATGTATTTTTTGTTCTTTACTAGAGTATAAAATATGCTCTCATTTTTTCGAAAAAAATGTATTGACAATGTTGAAATCAACGTGTAGTACAAAATTCTAGCTTCTCCATGAGTAAGAGTGGGTCATAAAACAGAGCAATCCAAAAATAAAGGAATGCCTTGATGTGATTTTATTGCAACCTTGAGTAGAGTATAACCACTTGCTACAAAATAAATAAAAATAGGACATCCAATGTCCATGCAAACTAGAAATATACTCGATAGCACCAATAACCAATACAATAAAGTTGAGGTGATTACCGTGAAACACCTTTAGTGCAAAAATATGAATTGAATTTTTCTGAGTTCGATGAACATAGCAGCAACACAGAACTTTATCATCTAGTATTGGTCGAAAATAGATCATGTAACTGCCAATTTTCCAAAGGATGCATCCTACCTAGAGGTAAAAGCAATAAAAAACACTCCATCAATGAAAATTTTGAAGTTACCCGCCAAATTGATTGGCCACTAAATCAATTTCATTCATCCACTTAAATCTAATTCCACCATTATCATAACTACACCACTCTAATATTAACTACGTAGACATTAAAATAATAATTTAACTACACTTTTCACTTTTGAAAGTAGTTGGTATTTAATGAAATGCATCCACACGGATCTAATGCCACCATTATCATAGCTACACCACCTTGATCTTAACTACATAGGCATTAAAAAATAATTTAATTTATGGTTTGAATTTTGAAACTGGTTAGTATTTAATGAAATTTATAATCTCTACATAGTTAACCTATGTTAAAACCACAATCGGTTGAAAAATTTGGTTGGCTGACCCATGTTTAACTAGAAATGTGGCTACTTTACCAATCTCTTTGCCTTGAAATTTCCTTAATTTTCTAGTATCTTGATAAATTATCTTTCGTTCGTTGACCCACAGACCCTCTTTAAAATAAAAATAAAAAGTATATTTCCAAAATCATATGGCTAGTTCCAATCAATAAAAAAAAACATCGTTTAACAAAGAAAATAATATTTTGACATTCCTTTATTAATTTTCTTAGTGATATAGGATACATTGTAGAAGCGGGTAAAACATTATGCAATTGATATTACCATCATTTAAACATTATGAATTCTAAACTCGTGGGAGGATGAAGAAATCCAATGCAAATGTAAAGTGTCAATTATGAGAAATAGGGCCCATAGAAGTGTTCCCGTAAATCAACCCTTATGGATGTTGCTTCGTGTACCAACTACCCTGTATGTTCTTTCGGTAAATTTTATCTCGTTGGGGAATTTTCCAATGTAATTTTTTAAGTAAGCAAAATTTTATAATAAAAAAATGTTAATATTTCACCTAAAAAAACCCTAATGCCTTTAACCTAAAATTCTTTTGACCCTAACTTGAATAATGTTTGGAACTCCTAACCATTATAATCTTTATAACACATAATCCATAATCCATATAACCCCTAAACCATGAACCCTAAATAGTAAAACTCTAACATCGCTCACACATATCTATTACAACTTTTTCCCTTTAAATTATAAACATTTACCTCTATTCCCTTAAACATTTACTGATGTTAAACATGAATAAACCACGAGACCTAACACTTATTTAATACCTCCACCTTATAACCTTGATCCTTATGAACCTTAACTTTTAGCGCATGCATGCCAAATTTCTATATCCCATAAAATGCATAGTTACTAACACCTTTTAAATGAACCTTTATTTCCCCTAACCCATAAAACCTATCCCCCAATCTCTAATCCCTAACATATATATCATAATCTCTAACCCTAGACTCCTATCATCCTTAACCCCAACCACTATTTAACCCCCAACGAGTAAACCTTAACACCAATATTCTTTAATTAAGGTGGTCAAGGGATTAAGGAATAAGGATTAAGGGATTAGTGGAAAAGGGATCAAGGGGTTAATGGGTTAAGGTATTAGGGGTTAAGGGGTTTAGAGGTTAATTTTAAGTGATTATGAGCTAGCAGGTTAAGGGATTAGGGTTAAAGGGGGTTAAGTGATTAGGGATTAAGGGTTAAGGGTTAAGGGCTCAAGGGTTTAAGGGTTTAGGGTATATGGAATTTAGTGGCTAGGGGTTAATTGGTTAGGGTTTAGGGGGTTTAGGGGTTAGGAGGTTAAGGGGTTAGTGATAAAGGGGGTTAAGGTCTTAGGATTGTTGAGTAAATTTTTCATTGAAGTCAACAAGTTCACGAGATCTGTGTCATGAGCTTATAATATTATTGAGTGATGTTGTCATTGATAATGATGATGACGATGTGACAATGGTAATGATGATGATGATATGGAAGTGATAAAGGGATATTTTTTGAATCCTTGAAGAGATTTAAAGGAGCCTTCTCATAAGTGTATATAACTCCAAAGTGGTCCCGTTATGGTGTAGCTATTAATCATGGCCCTCACGTGATGATATAACATGTGGATGCTTCCACATTCCCACTTTGACTGGTACGCAATAGGGGAAAGCCCTTTAATATTATCCAAAAGTGATGATGATGTATCAACATGACCATAATGACCCTAAATCCATTGAATATGCCCCTAAAGTGATGATAATGTGTCCACGTGACCATGCCCACTTTGAGTTGTACACAAATGGAGAAAGCCCCTAAATCCATTGCAGAATCCCCTAAAGCAATGATGATATGTCCATATAAAGTGTCTTGAAGAAGTGTTGAAGAAGCCAATAAATAATCCCCTAAAGTGACGATGATGTGTCCACATGAAGTGAAGTGCAAAGATGCCCCTAAAGTGATGATGATGGGGAGTCATTAAGAAATCCTCTAAAGACCATGATGATGATAAATGTGAAGAAACCCATAAAGTGAAGATATTCAATGTTCCCCCACTTCAAATACATTTAAATATGATTCCAAGTGAATATATTGATGTACGCCTCACTTTCCCACTCATGGAGACCAAAAAACCAAAGGAATATGAAGATTGTTTTTTCTTTAACCATGGGAACAACAACCTCCCAAGGGTATATCCAATAGCCCACAAGCCAGATATACCAAAAACTTGTGACTCCGTAGGGGCCGATATGTCCTGATACCCTTTATCCCATGGGAGAGCCTTTATCCTAGGGGTCTCCTACCCTTCGAGCCTTGTCACAATGGGCCAATGAGTGCCCAGTTTGGATACCGTATATTTAAAGGAATTTTTACTCTATATACTTGGATAAAATGGATTAAAGGTTGCATGGTTGGAAATATTATTCTGATACTTTTCCAATGGTATATGGAACTCCCTCTAACTCCTTTGGAATGAGGAGATATCAAAGGATTTGTAAATTCAACCCAGACATAATTGTAGGTCATCCCTATCAAGATCTTGAACATGTCAGCCCTAGAAGAAGCGGGAGACCCTAGGAGACCCCTAAAAGGGTACAAATAAGTGGAAATAAGGGTACAAATTTGTGAAAGGGTTGCAACATTTGAAGAAGAGGATGAGAAAAAATGGGATATTTCCAGGTTAGTATATAAATTTCACTATAACTTCTATTACAAGACATTTCAGACAATGAAAATTGGTGGAGATGAAGTAGAGATTGTGAAGAACCTATGGTACAAGTTTCAGATGATTTACTTCTATATTTTTGAATATATGATCTCGAGAATTTAGAGTTTCAAAATGGTCCTGAAATCAGCCTCAAATAGGTCAGCTTGGAATTTTCTCTATATCTTTTTTCTAGAAATATTCAAAAAGTTACCGTTGGATAAGATGAAGTAGAGATATTGAAAAACGTGTGGTGCAAGTTTTAGATTCTGGTATGCTATAGTTTTGGAGATATGACCTTAGGAAGTTAGGGATTTTGAATGATCCTTAAATCATCTTCAAAAAGGTCAATTTGGAAATATATATATATATATATATATTATAGAAAGCTTTAGGGAGTGCCCCTTGGAGGATGTGAAGTAGAGATCCGGAAGAGCCTGTGGTGTGATTTTCAGATGTTGTACTTCTATATTTTTGGATATATGACCTCAAGAATTTAGGGCTTCAAAATGATCATGAAATCATCTTTAAATGGGTCAATTTGGCATTTTAGCTATATCTTTTTTTTCTAGAAAGATTTTGACAGTAGCCCTTATAGGATATGAAGTATAGATATTGAAAAACCCATGGTAAGAGTCTTAGTTTCTAGTATGTTACATTTTCATAGATATGACCTCAGGAAGTTAGGGTAGGGTTTTCGAATGATTATGAAATCAGATTTAAATAGTGACAGTGACAACGACATTGAGAGTGACAATGACATTGTGAATATAGTGATAGTGAATGTGATATTGATAGTGACAGTGACAGTGATAGTAATAGTGAAAGTGAAAGTGAAAGTGATAGTGATAGAGATAGTGAAAATGACAGTGATCGATTGATACTTCTATTCATATTAGGGTGGTAGGGTGGTGCTAGGTCAGGTTGGTTCCTGCGATCTTAGGGAGTTGGTGCTTCCTTTTAGTTGGTGTTGGAGAACCAGGGTGGCAAGGTGGAGCAAGGGATATTGATTTTGTACTCAAGAGGATTGGTGTCCTCATCCCAGAGATAGGTTTGATCCTATCAACAAGTTGGTGTTTTCCCAAATATGTTAGTTGGAGCTGGCTATAACAGGTTGGATCTTGTTTTTCAAGTTGGTGCTTGCAGTGAATATTAGAGCCTTCACCAAATAAATAAGTTGGAGCTTAGTGTAAACAAGTTGATATCTACATTTTGTGCAAGTTTTAGCTTGCATCAGGGATGGGTGTCCCTCTCAGATCGGAGCCCGATATTGTAATGAATGAATTATAAAATAACATCTTTTGTGGTTTTCTCCCATTTGGGTTTGCATGTAAAATATCTTGTGCACTATGTATGATCTTCTATGTTGATGATGATGATTGATAATGTACTATGGTTAATGATGTGATGGCAATTTAAAGTTGTTTCAGTTTAACGTTTGAATTAAAAATTGGTAAAAGTGTTCAATACTAATTCACCCCCCCTCTCAGTTTTAGTGAATATTCCAACAATTGGTATTAGAGTAGGTACCTTTAAAAACAATCTAACCACTAGAAGGTAGATCCCAATAAGAAGAATGGAGAAGTATGGAGAATATTCCAAGCTTGGATTACCATTGTTTGACGGGATTAATTATGCTTTTTGGAGCATAAGGATGAAATAGTTTTTGCAATCACAGAGACTTGATGTTTGGAAGGCCGTAGTGAATGGATAGACTATACTAGATATTACTCCAACAACATGTACAACTAAAAGAAGAATCTTTGAATGTAATTCAAAGGCCATGTGTGCTATTTTTTGTTAAATTTTGAGCATTAATTCATTATACTCTAGGATATTTGCTGAGAGAATAACATATACATTATATCAATGCATGACAATCACAATATGACAAGCATCACAAGAATCAAAAGCATAAGAGACAAGAGACACAGAGTTTCCGTGGGGAAAACCCTAAGGTGAAAATCCCCACAACTTCCTCAGAGATAGAGAGAGCAATGGCTCAACCAAAATACAACCAAATGACACTGAGATAGTCTCCTAGCATATGATCTTCCTCTTCCTCACTAGTGCGCCACTTCTGAGAGTGAGAGTGAGTTACTTTTTCGAGTGAGTAAAATAGAGATCTCCTATCTCTATTTATACTCACCTTTTTTCCCAGTGACCTTATGGGGCCGCCTTGTCTAGTTAGATACATCCACATTATATTATATATAATTCCGGGCTGACCCCACATGGTGGTCTAATAACCCATCGGCAAGTACACACACTTGTGACACTTGTCAATCCACATGACGACACTTCCTTATAGAGGAATAACACATCTCTTATAAGGGTACAATAAATATATATAAAATACACAGATGAAATACATTCTGAAGTTACATATACATCAACAATCCCTCTTAACTAGGAAGGTATTTCTCGACACAGATCTACTAGACAAGTCTTCTTCTCTAGATCATCGTCATCGATGCATCATCATCATCATCGTCACTACTACTGCTATCTCAACCAATCTCTGACTCTACTCGTCATAGGAAGTTCTACAGAGCCAGTCCTTTTTCATACTGGATGTAGGCGCACCACCTGCAGGTCTTCATCATCACTGGCCATATTGTGGAATCCTCAATACTTATTACGTGCGTCACAAAACCTCGAAAGAGCATCCCAGGCTGTTACGAGCACACAGCTCTACCTATAGGATCTCCCAGGGCAACGAATTACATGTGACCTCACCATAAAACCTCGCAAGAGCATCCCACGCTATTACGAGCACACAACTCTACCTATAGGATCTCCCAGGGCAACGAATTACATGTGGTCATGGCAAAACCTCGCAAGAGAATCCCAGGACTGATTACGAGCACACAGCTCAACCTATCAGATCTCCCAGGGAACCGAATTATATGCCATAGGACAAAACCTCGAAAGAGCATCTGCCATATCTCCCAGGGCACCGAATTACATGCCATAGGCAAAACCTTGAAAGACTATCTGTAGATCTCCCAGGGCACCGAATTATATGTCCTTCCAGAGAAAAACCTCAAAAGAGCATTTGCCAGATATCCCAGGGCACCGAATTACATGCCATAGGCAAAACCTCGAAAGACTATCTGCAAATATCCCGGGGCACCGGATTACATGCTCATCTGCACAACCTGATCCACGGCCACAGAGTATCAACCTGATACTCACCATACATCATCCTGATGTACACATGATCACCCTGATCATCATCACTGCAACATCCTGCTGCATATCATCTGGAGAAGCTCGTCATCCATGATCATCCTAATCATACAATGCATCCATCTGATGCATACCAAGTATCTACCTGATACATATCATCATACACAGTGTATCCACCTGATACATAGATACATGATCCACACAATGTATCCATCAACATACATGATCTACCTGATCATACCTGATACATATCAATATACATGATCTACCTGATCATATAATGTATCCACCTGATACATATATAGATACATGTTCCAAGCATCCAACATGATGCATATACACAATACATACAAATGATCCATCCGATCATATCCAGCATCCAACATGATGCGTACATACATACAAATGATCCAACTGATCATATCCAGCATCCAACATTATGCGTACATACATACAAATGATCCAACTGATCATATCCAGCATCCAACATGATGCATACATACATACAAATGATCCAACTGATCATATCCAGCATCCAACATGATGCATACATACACACATAAAAATGATCCAACCGATCATATCCAGCATCCAACATGATGCATACATACATATACAAAAATGATCCAACTGATCATATATAGCAGAAACCAGAACATCATCCTGATGCTCATCATCCAGCGCTTATATCCATAGCCATGTGAAGGATCCTCCTTCCAACATGCTTGGAATGGCTTCAGCAAATGTGTCCATCACTTCGTCCTCGAAGTTTCCTCGATATGAAGAATTCCAAGCCTCTCTCTGAAGTACTCGAACTTCACCCTGGCTAGTGGCTTCGTCAGCACATCTGCAATCTGCTCGTCCGTCGCAACATACAGGAGCTTCACAGCTCCTCTCTGCACCATATCCCTGATATAGTGATATTTGATCTCTATGTGTTTCGACCTGTCATGAAACACTGGGTTCTCGGATAGCTTCACACAACTCTGGTTATCACAGAAGATACAAGTAGCATCCAACAGGAGATCAAATAACTCAGACAGTAGCTTCCGTAGCCATACTGCCTCACAACTAGCTAAACAGGCTGCAACATACTCTGCCTCAGCTGTACTCAATGCTACACGGGACTGCTTCCTGCTAAACCAAGAGATCACACCTGATCCCATACTGAAGCAACACCCAGATGTGCTCTTCCTATCTGCAGCACTGCCAGCCCAATCTGAATCAACATAACCCTGTAGGTTAAACTTTTGATTCGCTTCATACTTGAGCCCATAATCCACTGTACCCTTCAGGTACCTCAGAACATGCTTTACAACAACCAGATGAACACTCCTCGGATCCGTCAGGAACTGGCTCAATGTGTTCACATAAAATCAAATGTCTGGTCTCGTGTTCGTCAGGTACATCAAGGATCCAATCATCTGACGATACATAGAGACATCAACTGGCTCAGATGAAGCATCACATAGAAGCTTCAGATTCGATGCCATAGGTGTGGCCATGGCCTTGCAATCCATCATCCCAAATCTCTTCAGGATATCTACTGTGTACTTCCCTTGACCAAGGAAGATCCCACCTGTACTCTGCCACACCTCCATACTTAGGAAATAGTGTATCATTCCCAAATATTTCATATCGAATTCAGCAGCAAGCTTTCTCTTAGTATATGCAATCAGTCTGTCATCTCCTGTTACAAATAAGTCATCCACATATAGGAGTAGAATCACGGGATTCCCTTCCTCAACCTTGTAGTAAAGGTTAGAATCCACTTTACTCTTGGTAAAGTCCAAACTAGATAGGAAACTCTCCATCCTACCATACCAAGTTCCGGGAGCTTGTTTCAAGCCATACAAAGCTTTCTTCAATTTGCACACATATGACTCCCTGTCATGTATTTCGAAACTGAGTGGTTGTTCCACATATACTTCCTCTTCAACTAAACCATTCAAGAAGGCAGTCTTGACATCCATCTGGTGTATTTTCCATTTCATAGCTGCAGCCAGGGCAAGTACTGATCTGATGGAAGTATACTTGGCTACAGGTGCAAAAGTTTCTTCATAATCTATTCCCTCTTTCTGAGAGAAGCCACGAGCTACGAATCTTGCTTTGTATTTTTCTATACCGCCATCTGCAGCATGCTTGATTTTGTAGATCCACTTGGAAGTCACAACAGACTTCTCTTTAGGTCTTGGGACAACATCCTAAACATCATTCTTCATTATTGATTGGTATTCCTCAACCATAACATCCTTCCATTCTTTCTTTTCTGCTGCCTCTTCATAACTGGAAGGCTCTTTGTTCATAATGTCACAGAGTAAAGCAACATAACTGGTATGTGATTTGGTTCTCTTCTTTGCTCTGTGTTCTTCTTCTGGAATGCCAAATCTCTCTGCATATTGAATGAGCCCTCTAGCCCATGCAAGTTTCCTTTTGTGAGATTTATCCTCACGGGGTGGATCTACAGGTTCTTGCGGATCTTCAAACTCACAAACAACTTCTGGAACTGCTTCAGTCATGGTAGTGTCTTGAAATCTAGTTTCCTTAGGTTCTTCATAAACTTCGATAGGTGCCTTCCTTGATTTGATGAATGCTGAGTTTTCATCAAATGTTACATCCCTGCTGACATCAATCTTCTTGAACCGTGGAAAGTATATTCTGTAGGCCTTCAAGCTTTCACTGTAACCCACAAAGATACCCTTCTTTCCTGAAGGATCTAATTTAGTTCTCTTTTCCTTTGGGACATGAGTGTATACTGGACAACCAAATATTCTGAGATGGCTGACTTCAGGTTTCTTACCAGAAAAGACCTCTTCTGGTGTCTTGTTGTCCAATATCTTGTGGGGTGTTCTGTTCTGCACATATACAGCTGTTCTAGCTGCTTCTACCCATAGATGCATAGGTAGATCTTGGTCATGCAGCATTGCCCTTGCTGCTTCCATGATAGTTCTGTTCTTCCTTTCTACAACTCCATTCTGTCGAGGATTATAAGGAGCAGTCAACTCCCTCTTAATCCCTGAATCACTGCAAAGCTTCTTGAAGTCACCTGAGGTGAATTCTCCACCATTGTCGGATCGGAATGTTTTGATCTTCTTGTCAGTTTGGTTCTCCATCAAGGTTTTGAATTCCTTGAACTTATCAAACACCTCATCTTTGTTCTTCAAGAAATATACCCAAGTCTTCCTGGAGAATTCATCAATAAATGAGACATAGTAAACATACCCACTCAGGGAACTGGATGACATAGGGCCACATACATCTGAGTGGATGATTTCCAGGATGTCTTTTGCCTTGCTTTCACTGCTTGGGAAAGCCTTCTTAATGTTCTTACCTTTTGCACATCCTTTGCAAACACCTTCATGTTTGGTCTTGATTTCAGGAATACCTTCTACTGCCTTGCTTGCAATTGGAAGTGCTCTATAGTGCATATGAGCAAGTCTTCTATGCCAAAGTTCACTTGGCTCCATGGATTCATGCACCATGGCATGTTCAGGTTGTCCCTTCAATTTATACAATCCTCCCTCTTGCTCTCCAATCACTATTGCATCATCTATGTTCTTTCCCTTTGGCCACATTAGGACTTGGCCATCCACAAATGCAACCCTCATACCTTTTGCATCCAATGCAGAGATGGAGAGTAAGTTCTTCTTGAGTCTAGGTACATAAAGGACTTCTTTCATCTTCAAAGATTTTCCAGAATCTAGGTTGTAGGAGGCTTCACCACTTCCTTTGATTGGGTATTGATAATCATCCCCAAGTTTCACCTTATGGGGTGATTCATGTTCAGATAGGTTCACAAAAGATTCCTTAATCCCAGTCATGTGTTTGGAATCCCCACTATCGATCAACCAATCATTACAACCATGGGAGATAGTACCTGTGAGAGCAGAGATCAGAACATACTCTTCTTCACTTGATGAGTCATCATCACTATCACTTTTTGCCCTAGCCTTCTTCTTTGGGGGTTCATCCTCTTCGGCAGCATGAGCATGAAACCTTCTTTTGCTACCCTTCTTCTTCTTACTGGAGTTGTTGTTATTATCCCTTTTGTTCTTGGGACAATCTGAAGCAAAGTGACCCTTCTCATTACATGTGAAGCATCTTAGGTCCTTCTTACTCTTTTGATAGGATCTATTGTGGTGAGAGTGCTCCTTCTTGGTTTTGCTTCTTTTGGTGTGAGCTGCAAGAGTTTGATCTTCACCTCCCATCTTTTCCTCACGAGCTATAAGTCTATCTTCTTCTTGAGAACATTCTTCCCGCAATCTGTTGAAG
Source organism: Larix kaempferi (assembly GCA_027924585.1). Taxonomy (NCBI): domain Eukaryota; kingdom Viridiplantae; phylum Streptophyta; class Pinopsida; order Pinales; family Pinaceae; genus Larix; species Larix kaempferi. Next base: position 15,172,204 of record BSBM01000099.1, read on the forward strand.
GAGATCAACTTCTTCCTTGCACAAATTCCTTGAATGAAGGAATCCCATGACTTGGGTAAAACATTTAGAGTCTTCATCACTACTTCACCATTCTCCACCATTTCATCTACTGCTTCTAGTTGTTCCTTGATCTGGGAGACCCTTGAAAAATAAGATTGAATGGTTTCTCCATTCTGGAACTTCACTCCTTTTAATTGGTTCCGCAGGGTCATCTTCCAATTTATGTTCTTTCCTTCAAATAGCTTGGTCAAAGATTCAAACATCTCCTTGGGTGTCTTAAGAGAAGACACATGGGGTATGAGATGGTCTTTGATAGAATCAGCAATGATTCTCTTTGCCTTGACCAAGTTCTTCTTATGCAATACCTTGGCCTCTTCATCCTCTGGGATAGGGATGTCTTCTTTCACATATGAGTTCAACTCATTCTCTTCTAGGATTAACCCAATCCTATACTTCCAGGCTTGGAAGTTATCAGCCCCTTCAAGCTTATCCTCAAGCTTGGTGTGGAGAGACATCTTAAAGAGTACTTCAAATGGAAATAGAAAAGATTTAGGTCTTACCACTTGAAATGCTGAAAACTGGATCTGGTCCTAGATTAGGGTATGTCAGAGAAACCCTAAAAATTCAAAATGTGAATTTCAAATTTCTGAAAGGATAGAAAGATGCGCTTTGATGAGTTGATCATCCTGGTGCATTCAGAATTTGAGATCAGCAAAGTCTTGCCCTTCAGAATTGCCTTTTTGTCCTCCCGGGTTCACTCGAGAGAGCCCTAAATTAGGGTTTGAGTTTCCCAGAGATCTACCCAGCCAAAAATATCGATCCAAAGCTCTAACCTTCGATTTTTGCAAGGAGCTTTCAACTGTGTCTTCAAATTCCAGAAATTCCTATTTTTGTGGAAACCCTAATTTTTAGGGCCAAATCTGAAAATGCTCGGAATTGAATTCTGATTGGACAGATAGATGTGCCTTGATGAATAGAGTCAATATACTATACTGATTTTCAAAAATTCTATGGAGAGAAACCCAATAAACAAGGAACTCAAGCTTCCGTCACTGCAAAATGTCTTCTTCTCAGGTTAGCTCTGATACCATGTTAAATTTTGAGCATTAATTCATTATACTCTAGGATCTTTGCTGAGAGAATAACATATACAGTATATCAATGCATGACAATCACAATATGACAAGCATCACAAGAATCAAAAGCATAAGAAACAAGAGACACAGAGTTTCCGTGGGGAAAACCCTAAGGTGAAAACCCCACAACTTCCTCAGAGATAGAGAGAGCAATGGCTCAACCAAAATACAACCAAATAACACTGAGATAGTCTCCTAGCATATGATCCTCCTCTTCCTCACTAGTGCGCCACTTCTGAGAGTGAGAGTGAGTTACTTTTTCGAGTGAGTAAAATAGAGATCTCCTATCTCTATTTATACTCACCTTTTTTCCCAGTGACCTTATGGGGCCGACTTGTCTAGTTAGATACATCCACATTATATTATATATAATTCCGGGCCGACCCCACATGGTGGTCTAATAACCCATCGGCAAGTACGCACACTTGTGACACTTGTCAATCCACATGACGACACTTCCTTGTAGAGGAATAACACATCACTTATAAGGGTACAATAAATATATATAAAATACACAGATGAAATACATTCCGAAGTTACATATACATCAACACTCCCTCTTAACTAGGAAGGTATTTCTCGAAACAGATCTGCTAGACAAGTCTTCTTCTTTGGATCATCGTCATCGATGCATCGTCATCATCATCGTCACTGCTGCTGCTATCTCAACCAATCTCTGACTCTACTCGTCATAGGAAGAGATAAGAAAACTAAAGGAAGACACTAAGAGATCTAGCAAAAATCCCGAAGAAACCAAGTAGATTTTCATAGATCTAGGGGTTTAGTTGGAAGAGGCCAAGGTGATTGAAGAAACACTCAAAAGACAACTGTAAGAAAAGGAGAGTATATAGGAAGAGTTGGAAGGTAAAGTAGTCTCACTCAGAAAATAATTACAGAAGAAGGACATCCAACATAAATTTGGAAACAACACCATAATACTAGATGAAATCATTAGCAGCCAAAGACCGTTCTATGATAAGTTTGGTCTTGGATACAAAAACAATGATGAGGGTTCAAGCTATATGATGATTGGAAGTGAGGTAAGAAAAATAAGTTATGTATATGCTATCAAGGGTTCCAAGTCTCTAAATGATTATATACATAAATTGGAAATAAAGAAGAGTCCAGAAGAATATCGTGCATTCATAGAAACATGGAAGCAACCACCAATAATGAAGAAGACTCAAAATCAAGACCATGATTTCAAAATATCTGCACCAACTAGAATACCACCCATATACAGGTACCAAAATATTTTTCTTAGCTTGTGTTATTCTTGTAATAATTTTGGGCGTAAGGCTATAAATTGTAGAGTCGATGCATGGGGTCACAGAGACACATGGAATGGAAATGGCTATGAAAACTAGAGGAATCCTTATGAAGGAAATTATCTTAGAAATCCTAGTGAGGATTTTGATAGAATTTATAATAGATTTGGAGCTCTGAATTATGAAATTGAATGTTACAAATGCAACAATTTCGGACACACAACCAAAAATTACAAAAGTGGCTTGATAGTGTTTTCAAGGGAAATTAGACAGATTCTAGAACAAGAAATAATTTGGAAAAAGAAGCAAGAAGACTTGCAGGTTGAGGAATGTGGGTTTTCCTTAGAAGCACAAAATAGAAGAAGCCATTGGTATATTTATAGTGGACGCTCAAAGCATATGATTGAAGACAAAAAGGAATTGATGTTACATGCTGAAAATGTGAAAGAAAAACAAGAAGAACATGTCGATAGAGAATTCTTAGAGGACATACCTACATCAATGGTGAGTCAAGTAATAAATATATCAACAAGTAAAAATGAAGGTGTTAATATTTCAAATGATGATACTACAATATAACAACATTATATATTGTTCTAAACATTTGGCATAGAGACTCCAAGTATCATGGATAATATTGAGGGGGAGTCTAAGTAGAAAGCAAGAGAGACCAAAGAAAGGACAACATATTAAGGATTGTACAAACTAAAATGCAATGGCTTGGTAAATCATATAGGAACATAGGGGGAGTTAGCACAATCAAAGGGGGATCATTGTCAGCAAGGAAAGATATTATGAGAAGGAATTTATAGTCATGTAAAGTTATCATTTGCAATGGGGATAGAATGTTCAACAACAAAAAATAGTCACATAAAAGAAGCATATTGATAGGGGAGCAGATGAACAAATTTGCTTCACCCCTTTTTCATTAATGTCAAAGGGGGAGAGAGAGTTGAATTTGTTTCCATCAATGATGAAGGGCGAGACTTTTGAGTAAAGGTTTCATTGATGTCAACAGGTCAAGAGATCTGTCTCACGAGCTTATAAAATTGTTGAGTGCTATTGTCATTAATAATGATGATGATGATTATGTGGAAATGATGATAATGATATCATAGTGATAAAGGGATATTGTTTAAATCCTTAAAGAGATTTGAAGGAGCCTTGACATAAGTGTATATAAATAAAAAGTGGTCCCATTATGGTGTATCTATTAAGCATGGCCTTCACAGGATGAGATAACATGTGGATGCTTCCACATGCCCACTTTGAGTGGTACACAAATGGAGAAAGCCCCTAAATACCTTGAATATGCCCCTAAAATGATGATGATGTATCCACATGACCATGATGAACCTGAAGCTAGTGAAGATGTCCCTAAAGTGGCGATGAGGTGTGCACGTGACCATGCACACTTTGAGTTGTACACAAATGGAGCAAGACCCTAAAACCATTGAAGAATATCCTAAAGAAATGATGATATGTCCATACAAAGTGTCTTGAATAAGTGTTGAAGAATCCAATAAATAATCCCCTAGAGTGATGATGATGTGTCTATATGAAGTGAAGTGTAAAGATGCACCTAAAGTGATGATGATGTGGAGTCATTAAGGAAGTCCCTAAAGACCATGATGATGAGAAATGTGAAGAAGCCCGTAAAGTGAATATATTGTTGTGTTCCCACTTCAAATACATTTAATTACGATTCCCAAGTTAATATATTGGTGTACACCTCACTTTACCACTTGTAGAGACAAGAAAACCAAAGGAATATGAAGATTATTGGAAATATTGCTATTGATGCCCAGTTTGGATACCCTATATTTGAAGGAATTTTTACTCTATATACTTAAATCAAATGGGAGTACAGGATGCATGGTTGGAAATATTATTCTAGGACCTTTCCAACGGTAATGGGACTCCCTCTATCTCCTTTGGAATGCAGAGATATGAAAGGATTTGTAAATCCAACCTAGCTATATCTGTAGGTTAGCCCTATCAAGATCTTGAACATGTCATCCCTAGAAAAATAGGGAGACCCTAGGAGACACATAAAATGGTATAAATAAGTGGAACACTTCCTGATTCATTCATTCACTAATCTAAGACTTGGATATATTATAGGAGAGGAGAATTTTTGAAAGGGTTGAAACATTTGAAGAAAAGGACAAGGAAAAAGGATATATTTTCAGGTAAGTATGGAAATTTCACTATAACTGTATTTTCTAGAATGTTTCAGACAATGAAAACTGGTCGTGATGAATTAGATATTGTGAAGAACCTATGGAACAAGTTTCAGATGCTGGTATTTTATATTTTTGGATATATGATCTCGATATGAATGGTCCTGAAATCAGCCTCAAATAGGTTAGCTTGGAATTTTCTCTATATATTTTGTTCTAGAAAGATTCAAAACATTACCCTTAGAGGAGATAAATTATCAATCTTGAAGAACCCATGGTGATATTTTTGGATGTTGTTCTTCTACATTTTCGTAGATATGACCTCAGGAAGTTAGGGCTTTTGAATGATCCCAAAATCATATTTAAGCATGTCAGTTTGGAATTTTAGCTATATGTTTTGTTATAGAAAGCTTCAGGTAGTGCCCCTTGGAGGATATGAATTAGAGATATGGAAGAACCTATGATGCGAGTTTCAGATGTTTTTTTTCTATATTTTTGGATATATGACCTCAAGAAGTTAGGGATTCTAAATGATTTTGAAAGCAACTTTAAACATGTCAATTTGGAATTTTAGCTATATCTTTTTTTCTAGAAAGCTTGCAATAGTGCCCCTTGGATAATATGAATTAGAGATCTTGAAAAACCTATGGTATAAGTTCCATTTTCTGGTATGCTATATTTTTGGAGATATGACCTCAGGAAGTTAAGGTTTCTGAATGATTCTCAAATCAACTTTCAACAATGATAGTGACAATGACAGTGACAGTGATAGTGTGAAGATAGTGACAGTGACAGTGATAGTGACAATGACAGTGACAATGACAGTGACAGTGACAGTGACAGTGACAGTGACAATGATAGTGACGATGACAGTGATAGTGATAGTGACAATGAAAGTGACAGTTATAGGTTGATACTCCTATTCTTATTAGGGTGGAAGAGTGGTTCTAGGGAATGTTTTTTCCTGTGATCTGAGGAAGTTGGTGCTTCCTTCCAGTTGGTGCTAGAAAACTAGGGTGTTTGGGTGGAGCAGGAGATATTGAGTTTGTGCTCAATAGGATTGGTTTCCTCATCCCAAATATAGTTTGGATCCTATTAGTAAGTTGGTGATTTCCCAAATCAGTCAATGGGAGCTGGCTATAGAAGGTTGAAGCTTGTTTTGCAAGTTGGTGCTGGCAGTGAAGGTTGGAGCCTTCACCAAATAAGTAAGTTGGAGCTTAGTGTAAACATGTTGATACCTATAGTTTTTACAAGTTGGAGCTTGCATCAGGGATGGATTTCCCTCTTAGATCAGATCTTGATTTTGTAATGAATGAATTATAAAAGAACACCTTTTGTGGTTTTCTCCCATTTGGGTTTCCACCTAAAATCTCCTGTGCACTATGTATGATCTTATGTGTTGATGATGATGTTTGGTAATGTAATATGGTTAATTATGTGTTGGTAATTTAAATTCATTGAGGTTTAATGTTTGAAGTAAAAATTGGTAAAAGTGCTTAATACTAATTCACCCCCACCTCTGAGTATTAAGCACTTTTGAAGTAAAAATTGGTAAAATTGGATTATTTATATAAGGGAATCAATTTTGAACCTAACTGAACTTTGGATACAATAAATAATACCCAAATTTGTTATGGAAGCCATTTTCTTTATGCTAATGATCCTACTAGGTTACATAAAGCCTTATAGCTTATCCTTTATTAAGCTTTAGATAAAGAAGGAACTTGTTAGTGTATTTTTTAATATTAGAAACATGGATATCCCATCTCAAATAAATGTGGTAGTGAAGAAGCACAATCCACATATAGTAATACATAATAACCCATACTATGGGTTGGCTTAGAAAAGATTGAAAATAAGTCAAACATTCTCCATTTTAATCACACTGTGAAAGATATAAAGAGGTGAAGTCACTATTCATATCTTTGACATTTTCATGTATATTGGCACATTATTATTCCCTCATGTGATTTGTATGCACAAAGAGGGGAATCCAACCATCCCTGCTTGGGGGTGCAGGGTGGGCCCCCCAGGTTCCGAGGGTTTTAGGTTGGATCTGTTAGGAGCCTATGTCAACCCTTCTCTTTACTATGTTAGTATATTTTTGTTGGATGCATATGCTTTGTAAGTCGTCCCGTAGTATTTGTTGATCCGTAGTTTATATTAGCCCATAGTATTGGATGCATATGCTTTGTAAGTCGTCCCGTAGTATTATATGTCCCATGGTTTTGACTCATAGTATTGGGCATAGACTTAGTATATAAGTTTGTGTTGAGGTCATTGAAGGCACCGTGAAGTTAATTGTATTGAGCTTGCTCAAAGGAGGTTGCCCCCTCGAAGTGGCCCGTGATCAATATAAAAGTGATTCAATTCTATTATTTCTGCTATTTCGCATATTCTTATTAATTAATTGTTGCAGGTGCATTACATCTGGTATCATAGCACTTTCTTGGGCTCGCTGGGTGAAATTTCTGCCAATTTTTTTTTTCGCATCTGTTGCAGGTTCAGATTTGGGAATAATCCCTATCCGCTTAACTGTGGGAAGTACTTGGGCATAAGCCATGGAGTACCACAGGAACCCTGAAGTAGCTGGCCCATTGAGAGGACCTGCCAGCGAAAAGGGCAACGACCCCTACCTGATTGACTAGTTCCCACCCGTGAGGTAAACCAAGAGCTGTCGTTTGTGGTAAAGCGGTTATCAGTTTTACCTGAGCCGTGGAGTGAGGGGTACTTCCCCAATACACAAGCCGTCAGACAGCATTGGTGGCCGAGTGAAACCCCTGAACTGTTAGGAAGCCGCACTACCTGGGGTCCATATCTACTTTCAGCTGAACTATTGTCGATCACTGCTGCGCCGTTTCAGATCCATTTTGCACGCCGTTCCAGATTCATCCGTTTTCAATCCATTCGGTGCTATTCCAGATCCCTTTCGAGCCGTAGCCGCTCCAGTCTGAATGAAAAAAAAAATCAGTTTTTTCTCCATATCTCCCTTATTTTCACTCTGTTTTCCTTGAAATTTTTGGGGAACCCCTGTCATTCCATTCTGCATCTTTCATTCCTGAGGACCCTATCCCCAATTCCCCTTCCCAAAGCCAAAATCCCACATTTGTCTATTTTTAGGGTTTGTCATAACTTCCTCAGATTTCACCCAATCACCTTCAAATTTTACCACAGAATTCCTTTCTGAATTCTGCTTCTTTGTCCCTCTCTGCCAAGTTTTCTCATTCTATCACCCCGCTTCTAAAATCCCCCTTTTTTGCTTTCTTGTCCTTTCGCCAGTGTCCAAAATCTAGTCAAACCCCAATTACCCATAAGATTGTTTCCCCAATCCAAATTTCCCTTTACTAAATCAGCTTTTGTTTGTGTTTTTCTACCCATTCCACAAAAAAAAAAAAAACTTGGTTATGGTTTTCACCCGTTCAGGAGCAAACACCATGGCGGAAGTACTTGCAGCCATCCAAACCAAACTCCAAGATCTGGATGAAGAATTTCTCAGCCTCCATCTTCAGCATTCAGCCATGAACAATAACCGAGATCCAGAATCTTTTGCAGCCACCGGGTTCTCTTCTTCCAGCAATTTTCGTGGGCCGAAGCTTGATTTTCCTCGCTTCAATGGTACTGATCCGGATGGATGGATATACCAAGCAGAACAATATTTCAGTCTACATAATACTTTTGATGTCCAGAAAGTTCCACTTGCATCCTTTCATTTGGAACAGGAAGCCCTTCAATGGTACCGTTGGTACATCAAAGCTCATCCCGAGCCAAACTGGACAGATTTTTGCCAACTCATTTTGCCACGATTTGGTCCTAGTGCTTTTGATGATTTCACAGGAGCCCTCACTAAACTTCAACAAATTGGTGCAGTGAGAGAGTATCAGACAGAATTTGAGAAATTGGTCAATCACACAGAAGGATTGTCTGATGAATTCTACAGGAGTTGTTTTATCAGTGGTCTCAAGGATGAAATCCGCTTAGAGGTCAAAATGTTTTGTCCCAACACAATGATGGAAGTCCTAGGGTTGGCTAAGCTGGCTGAGGACAATATTGCAGCTCAACAATGCTCCAAACCCACCTTTGTTCCCTTCAGAAATATGGGTTCCCAACGACCTCCCATCACGCCTTCTCCTCAACCAACTCCTATCTAGCATTTGTCTGAAATAGAAATGCAGGCACGCCGAGAAAAAAGGCTTTGCTATAATTGTGATGAGAAATTCACTCGGGGACATATATGTGTTCAACAAAAGCTCTATCTCTTGGATGTGGATTCTCCGCCTACCTTAGAAATTGGTGAAGAAGCTACAGATACAGTAGATGATCAGGTCGACATTCAACACCCACCTGTTGACACCCCATCTCAGGACGACCCACCCGAGATCTCTCTCCATGTTGTAACTGGCATCACCACCCCACAAACAATGCGGGTCAGGGGATACTTCAAGAAGCTCCCTCTTACCATACTCATTCATTCGGGTAGCACTCATAACTTCATTGACCCTCAGATTGCCAAACAGGCTGATTGTTTTGTCCATCCTTGCTCCAAATTTGAAGTCATGGTTGCCAATGGGGGCACCTTACCTTGCAAGGGGAAGTGTCACAATGTGCATATCTCTATGGAAGATTATAACCTACGCTCTGACATGTTTGCCTTTTCCTTAGGCAGATGTGATGTGGTTTTGGGCGCTCAATGGTTACGCACACTTGGCCCCATCTTATGGGATTTTGCTGAACTTTGGATGCAGTTTAAAGTCAACGGGGCACAACACAAATTTATGGGCTTACAACCAGGGTCTCTCTGCATCATCAGTTCACATCGCCTGGAAAAAATCCTTAAGAAGAATTCACATGGTGTCATCGCTCAGCTCAATTCCATTCAGATGCACCCATCAACAGTCTCCACTACTTCCTTGGATAGATATGCAGGTATCTTTGCTGAACCAATGCGCTTGCTTCCTTCACGAGACCTTTCCGGTAAGAATTTAGTCCCATCTACCTGTCAGCAGGAAATGATGGCTATTTTGCATGCAGTACAGAAGTGGCAGCCATACTTACTAGGGAATTATTTCTGCATCAAGACTGATCTCCCGAGTCTGGAAAATTTTCTAGAACAATGGGTCTCCTCCCCAACACACTTGAAATGGGTTATCCAACTCATGGGTTATCCCTATGTGATCATTTACAAGAAGGGTAAGGACAATATGGTGGAAGATGCTCCTTTTTGCACAATTGATGAACCAGTTTCTCTTACAACTCTTTCTCTGCTTGTTCCAACTTGGTTGCAATATGTTCAACAGGGCTGTCTCTTCTATGAACTCCATGCTTCTTCATCAACAGGGCACTCTGGGTTCTGCAACATGTATGACCAGGAACAATGTAACTTCTTTTGGCAGGGAATAAAAATGACAATTCAACAGATGGTGGCTGACGATGATACTTTCTCAGTCAACAAGGGTGAAACAACACTCCTTTCAGGATTCCCCAAACCCTTGCCCATCCCTACACAGCTTTGGCCAACTATTTCTATGGATTTCCTAGCAGCGCTCTGGTGGTACAATACCACATCTCAAAGGACACCATATGAAGCAGTCTATGGAAAAACACCGCCAGTTCTTCTTCCATACACCCTTAGCAGCTCCCCAGTTCAGGAAATTGACTCGGTTCTTCCAAACTGCGATCAGATTCTTCTCATTCTGCAGGACAATCTTCACATGGCCAGAATTCGCTTGAAACAACAAGCCGATCAGCACCGTTCTGAGCGCATTTTCCACGCAGCTGACAGGGTTCTTCTTCATCTACAGCCTTCCAAGCCATCCTCCTTGACACTCCAATGGCGTCAGTGGCCTGAAATGCAACCCGAGGATGCTACCGGGGAACCACTCCTTCAGCTTCTGCAACAATTTCTCCAACCAAAGCTTTGAGGACAAAGCTTTTTCTAAGGGAGAGGGGATGTTAGGAGCCTATGTCAACCCTTCTCTTTACTATGCTAGTATATTGTTGTTGGACGCATATGCTTTGTAAGTCGTCCCGTAGTATTTGTTGATCTGTAGTTTATATTAGCCCATAGTATTGACCCATAGTATTGGACGCATATGCTTTGTAAGTCGTCCCATAGTATTATATGTCCCATGGTTTTGACTCATAGTATTGGGCATAGACTTAGTATATAAGTTTGTGTTGAGGTCATTGAAGGCACCGTGAAGTTAATTGTATTGAGCTTGCTCAAAGGAGGTTGCCCCCTCGAAGTGGCCCGTGATCAATATAAAAGTGATTATGTTCTATTATTTCTGCTATTTCGCATATTCTTATCAATTAATTGTTGTAGGTGCATTACATCTGGTATCAGAGCACTTTCTTGGGCTCGCTGGGTGAAATTTCTGCCAATTTTTTTTTTTCGCATCTGTTGCAGGTTCAGATTTGGGAATAATCCCTATCCGCTTAACTGTGGGAAGTACTTGGGCATAAGCCCTAAAACTCATTGTGAGGAGTACCACAGGAACCCCGAAGTAGCTGGCCCATTGAGAGGACCTGCCAGCGAAAAGGGCAACGACCCCTACCTGATTGACTAGTTCCCACCCGTGAGGTAAACCAAGAGATGTCGTTTGTGGCAAAGCGGTTATCAGTTTTACCTGATCCGTGGAGTGAGGGGTACTGCCCCAATACGCAAGCCGTATTAAGCACTTTTGAAGTAAAAATTGGTAAAATTGGATTATTTATATAAGGGAATCAATTTTGAACCTAACTGAACTTTGGATACAATAAATAATACCCAAATTTGTTATGGAAGCCATTTTCTTTATGTCAATGATCCTACTAGGTTACATAAAGCCTTATAGCTTATCCTTTATTAAGCTTTAGATAAAGAAGGAACTTGTTAGTGTATTTTTTAATATTAGAAACATGGATATCCCATCTCAAATAAATGTGGTAGTGAAGAAGCATAATCCACATATAGTAATACATAATAACCCATACTATGGGTTGGCTTAGAAAAGATTGAAAATAAGTCAAACATTCTCCATTTTAATCACACTGTGAAAGATATAAGGAGGTGAAGTCACTATTCATATCTTTGACATTTTCATGTATATTGGCACATTATTATTCCCTCATGTGATTTGTATGCAAAAAGAGGGGAATCCAACCATCCCTGCTTGGGGGTGCAGGGTGGGCCCCCCAGGTTCCGAGGGTTTTAGGTTGGATCCCCAAGGATATTCTAGTGTATTATGGTTCCTTCTAGGACCCTCATATGTATTGTATAAAAGTAAAGTGACCCCTGGAATTGTATCATAAGAGAAGAAAGAATTATAAGTTTTTTGTCGATTAATAATAAAAGATCGAAGATTCCATTGCCCGTGCTTTTACTTAAACACAACATGGTTTCCATGTAAATCTTGTGTTCTATTTTTTTGTTGTGTGCTTTTATTTTTATTTATTTTTCTAATCGTAATTAATATCTTTGATAAAATACCTCTTAATTATCATGTAAGTGTCAATTTGTACATACAAATATGGTAAGGATATCCATTGAATACTATAGTATAGTTAAGTTTTAGACCATTCTCATATGTTAAGGTCACCACCATACTACAACAACCAACCCCCTTGTTATGAAAACATTGACAATTTGTAACTTTTGTACATAGTTTATCATGATATTCATAAAGGGATTTAACATGTTCTAAAATATATAAAAGTATCAATTTTACACCTAAATTAACTTTGGATGTGATAAATAATGCCCAACCTTCTGATGGAAGGCATTTGCATTATGTCAATCATCATACTAGGTTACACAAAGCATGATGGCTTATTCTTTATTAAGCTCTAGATAAAGTAGGAACTTCTAAGCATAATTTTTAATATTAGAAACATCGATATCCATCTCAAATGTGATAGTGAAGAAATAAAATCCACCTATAATAATACATCGCAAACCCTATTATGACTATGGGTTGGCTTAGAATAAAACAAGTATTTGTGGATACAATATAAATTCAAAGTCAAGTTCTCCATCTCAATTAATTACAGATATAAAGTAGAGTTTTAAATTTACCTTTTGGCATGTGTGGTATCATCTTTAACAATCCATACTTATGGAATCATGATACAATCTAATGATGGTAAGACATTGAGGCCTTTTCTAATCCAAATCCAATGCAATAGTAGAAGTTAAAAGAGAAAAAGTAATTGGTAAACCTATTGCAACACCATTTTTAGTTCTTAAAAGAGATGCATAGATTGCCTCTGATATATGCAATTGAGTAGTATATTGAACTACAATAAGGAATTGTTCCTCAAAATGTGGTGTTGCTCGTGAATTTATTATTGGATATTCATGGGATTGAGAGGTGGTTTTTAGAGTTTATGGATAAGGAGTACATTTGAACCAACTAATTCTTTTGTGGATCTATAACTTATTTAGTTTTGAATAAAGATGGAACATAAAGGATTCACATGGACTATTGGCTCTTTTAAACATAATAACAATCATGAACACTTATCCATTACTGCACATCAAAAATATATTTCTTCTTAACAAAATGGATTATTTAGATATTATAGTTAGAAAAGTACTACCAAATTTGCATAAAGGTGCTTACTACCACCCATGTTTATTGTCTTATGTTGGGATCCTTCAAATGCTACCTATGATACTCATGTACTCATAATGTCTTGGATTTATATGTTTATATTAATAATTGTGCACAATTTAAATGATTTGTATAAACTATTTCAATTAACTACCATATTGCATGCATTTTGTAGGCATGGGAAAATGGGAAGATAAATATTTATTTCAATTCCCTCAAACCTCATATTCTAAGCATAATTCTCTCACAACAAAATATTAATAAAACCTTCATATGATAGAAAGATTGCACAATTATAAAATAAAATAAAAAAACAATATTTAAAGAATGAAAGGAACCATTACCCACATACTATTTAAAAATTCATTCTTGTCTCTTTATAAGAGAGAATAGAAGGTGCACGTGTTAGGTGCATGTTTTAGGCATGTGCATAAGTACATTAGGTTAGTTAGTTAGGCGTGTGGCTGATGTGGCTTAGGTTAGTATCTTAGGTGGATTACATGTAATAGGTTAGTATCTTAGGTGAATTAGATGTGTATATTAGGGTTTACACTTTGAAATTTTGTGTATCTTACTAGTTTCATGAGGGTAAAAATGTTAGGATATTTAGACACTTAGGAGTTAGTTAAGATCAACTTGTTATAATATATATGTTAGGTAAAGTGTGTTTCTTTATTATGCATTAGTATGCATTTGTAAATATGTAATCCAACAGTCACGATATGTTCTTGACATAGAGTGATTCGATGGTTCATCTTCTCCTTGATCTTAAGGACCATTGATCCATGGCTTAACACTTGACTAGTCCATGATCTCTAATTAAAGAGCATGGAGGGTCATTTTATAATTGATCGATTAGGAAAATATCATTTGTAACATTCTTTTTCTTTTGCATAATAATATTTCCTTAAGTAGCTATTTGGTTGGGGTCGTGGAGTGTTTCCCTCTTCGAGGGTTTAAACGACGTAAAACATTGTTTTTTTTATCTATGGCCTATTTGTGTGAGTAGCTGCTCAAGGTGTTCGATATTTTGGAAATATCCTACGATAGTCGAACATGGTATTATAGATCTTATGATGTTCCACTTCAATTGATGATGTATATCTTGAACTAGTGTTGATGAGGTTGTCAAAGGATTTTTTGTTCTAATATTTATGTGCATTTATAGGCTATGAGATGGTTCCATTGTGTCTAGAGCGTCGTTTCCAATTGGAAACATTTTTTGTTTCACTAAAAAAGGTTTCCATTTTCCCAAGATACGACTTTTTAAAGAGATCCAGAGGTATACTGTTTACAATTACGCATTTTTAAATTTTTTCTCTCATAATCTTTCAACTTTTTGTCTAGTCTTTGTTTTATTTATGATATGATGCCTTTTCAATCTACATATGATCTTTTTGGTGTGCTCTTTGCGAACTCAGCAAATCAGAAACATAATGGAAAGGGTTTTCTTTACTATGTATGCTCTTTTGCGTGCACTTTGTGCAAACTCGGTAAACCATAGGGCTGATGCACAATCATGGACTCCTTTAAAGACACTTTAGATGCCACATAATACTGAAAAAACCTGGAACCTCTAAAATTAGGTGACAATTAGGGGTAATTTCGTAATGGATTGGAAGATGAAGTAATAAGAAAAAAGATAGGTAATTGAATCAGCTTTCATAATATATAACCTTTATTTATAAAACATTTGTGTAAATGATTATAAAATTAGTTTCCGTTAAATTGGGTTTTCAAATTTTCAACACATCATAACATATATGTTTGTGCGGGTGCAGCACTTCTTGAGGTAAATGATGTTAATTTTGGATAAAATGTTGTAGACATATAAAGGACATATGGGCCTAGTGCAACACTATTTTTTCAAAAAATTTCATGAATTATTTATTATTATTATTAATTATTGAAGTCAGAAAACCTTGAATGAAAATGTTATGTGCGGGTGCAACACTTTAGGGGCAAAATTTAATGAAATCCTTGATTTCTATATATAGGATTGTAGAGCTCACTCTCCTCTAGTGCACCATATAGTTTTCTTTGGAAATGGTGAAGGCAATCAAAAGTTATATAAAAACCAATCGATGTATGTATTTTCGAAAACTGACGTGTGTCATTTAAAAAAAAAATAATAAATAAATAAAACATACATTTTTATGAAAAAATTACATATTCAGAATCATTAGATCATACTCTACAATATTCTATATTTTCATAAAAAAATATTGTGTTTTTCATAGCAAAACACGCCATTGAAACTGAGCATATTGATAGAGTTCTAAAATATAGGCAATAGCCTTGGTTTATTTGTTCTGGCCAATAGGTTCGGTAGTCCAAAGCTATTTCCAAACATCATCCCAAGCCTTGTTCCCGCCGAGTATTTAAATTTTAAAACAATGCATATGCGTTTTTTCCTTTTCTATATTGCATATGCGTTATAACGCGTATGTGATTCATATTGCATATGCGATTCATTTCGCATATGCGATTCATATCGCATATGCATTTCATCTTTAGTAGCTTGGTAGGAGAGTAAAAAGAGTTTACCAAGTTAGTGGATAGGCTTTGGGAGAAACCCCATCTAAAATAAAAAGATCATGGTAATTATGGGCCCCTCCAAAGAGGTTTAGTGTAAGTGTGGCAAAAGGAGTACGCTTAGCCTAAACTTTGTGAATGGTTGTGGATAATGAAGTCAGATTATTGGAGGTTCAAGGGCTAGTCCAAAGGAGGTACTAGGATGATGAGGCTACCAAGTTAGGATTCCTTTCTTGTTTCCTCTGCATGATCAACCTCAATGGGAGAAACAGGGTAAACAACAACTGTAGGCTTTGTATATGGATATATGTCAATTTAAAAAAAAAAATTACATATACATTGGTCTTGGAACACCATACACTTTCTCCCTTTATAACCAACCTCCCCCCTTTCTCTATTTAACACATCCACATACCCTCTCTCCATCCCTATTTATCTAACCATCTTTATTTCCCTCCTTCACCACCCCTCTACCTATATAACCATCCGTCAGCCCTCTCTCTCATTTCCCTCTCTCTCCTTTCCCTCTCTCCCCCTTCTCGCTTCTCCCCCCCCTCCCTATCCTTCTTCCTCCATGTGTTCCATCCTCTCACTCACTCCATACCTCACTTTCTCCCCCTACCTCCTCTCTCCACCCTGTTCTCTCTCCCCCCATAATTCCTTCTCTCTCTTCCTCTCTCCCCCTCTCTGTCTAAATCCCCTCTCTTTCCTTATCGAGCCACTCCCCCTTGAACAAACTTACACACCTCTTGGTATTGAAAAACCACACCCCCTCTTCCTATATAACCAACCTTCCCCCCTTGTATCTCTCACACACATCCACACACCCTCTCCCCATCACTATCTCTTTGCCTCTATAACTATCCCTCAACCCTCTCTCTCTCCCCTTTTCCTCCCTCTCTCTCTCTCTCCCCCTCTCTGCCTAAATCCCTCCTCCTTCATAATCTCACCATTCCACCCTCAAAAAAACTTACACACCTCTTGGTCTTGGAACACCACACCCCCTCTCCCTCTATAACCTATCTTCCCCATCTCTCTCTCACACACACATCCACACATCCACACACCCTCTAAAACAATTCCTTTGTTTCCCCTCCCTCCCGCCAAACCCCTTTCTCTCTTCCCCCCTCCCTCCCGCCAAACCCCTTTCTGTCTCTCACACACATCCACACATCCACACACCCTCTAAAAAATTCCTTTGTTGCCCCTCCCTCCTGCCAAAACCCTTTCTCTCTTCCCCCCTCCCTCCGGCCAAAACCCTTTCTCTCTCCCTCCCTCCCTCCTTCCCTCTCCTTCTACCTCCATGTGTTCCATCCTATCACTCACTCCATCCCTCACTTTCTCCCCCTACCTCCTCTCTCCACCTTCAATCCTTCATCCCTCCTCCATCTCTCCATCTTTCTCTTCTTTCCTTAATATCCATGATCTCTCTTTCTCTCTCACTCTCTCTCTCACACACACACACACACACACAATCCCTCATCTCTATCCCTCGGTGTAACCATCCTTTACCATCCTTCATTTCCCTAAATACTACTCTCTCATTGTTATTATCCCACTCTCTCACCCTCTAACCATCCCTCCATCCATCATTCTCTCTCTCTCTCTATCTCTCTCTCTCACTCTCACTCTCCCCCTCTCACTCTTTAACCACTCCTCATTTGTCTCTCTCACTCACTCACTCTATACCTCTATCTATACCACCACTCCATCCATCCCTCTCCTCCCTCCATCCATTTGCTATATCTTTCCTCCATCCATTATCATATATCTTTCTTGCACCCAATCATCCCTCCCTCTTATATATCTCCCTCTTCCATCCCCCCTATATCTCTCCCCCCCCCATCCCTCCCTCCCTCCCACTTATATTTATTCCCCTCCCACCAATCCCTTCCCTTTATATTTCTCCTCCCTTCAGTCCCCCCTCATATCAATTTCTAGAGACCCATCCCTCCCTTCCCCTTATATTTCTCCTCCCTTCATCCCCCCCATATCTCTCCCCTACCCATCCCTCCCTCCCATGATTCCCTCTACACCTTCCTCTCCCTCCTTTGACTCCCCCCACACCTCTTTTAGCTTAATCAATGTAATGTTGGGCCATGAGCCACCCCATAGATCGTTTGGATGGAATCTTGGGAGTCTAAATTGTATTATAAGGGGATAAGGGTTCCATTATAGGGTTTTCGATGGGAGGGATGGGTCTTTGGACATTTACCATAGTCATGGAAGAAAAGACAGTGAGTCTCTAAATAAACACACATGCACTATAGATGGAATATTTGGCCTTTAGTGGGATATGGGTGTCATTATGAGGTTTTATGCACTAAGGATGGGTCTCAGGGTCTTAAACCATGGTAATGGGACAAAAGTGTAACAGAAACAAGTCTTAAATCACTACATGTGCCCTTTAAAGGGGATATTTAGCCTTAATATGGGATATATGTGCCATTAGACTATTTTATGCATTCAAGATTGTTCTCAAGTCGTTGACCATGGTAATATAGGAACCATTATGAATATCTCCAGACAAGACATAGTTCTAAAGACACTACCATGGTCCAAGGATAAATCCAATCTTCTAGGGATTAAATGATGTTTTTATGGTTCATGGACAAATGACAAGGTCCCAGACTATGACAAGCCCTATAAATGGAGTCTAAATGGGATAAGGGTGTCATTTTAAGGTTGGGACTTTGATCATGGTCATGGAAGAAAAGGTAGGGTCTTAGGACCTAAATGAAGATTTTATGGCTCATGAGCTATAAATGAGTCCTTTAATCACCACACATGCCTTCTAGATGGGATATTTGGCCTCTAGGTTGGGTATGGGTTCCATTATGAGGTTATGTGCTTTGAGGATAGGTCTCGAGGTCTTAACCATGGGTATGGATTCCATTATGAGGTTAAATGAGGTTTCAATATTTAATATGCGATATATCGCATGTGCGATGTAGTGCATGTGCGATATATCGCATGTGCGATATATTGCATATGTGATTTAGTGATCACGCTATACAAACTGGTCGTTTGTAAAAAGCATAGAATTCATATCGCATATGTGATATGACGCATATGCGTTAAAACAGACATGCGTTATATCGCATATACGATATGTGTTTAATAAAAAATCTTGGGTTGCAGGCCGTGGGCCAGTTTTACTGTAGCAAAAGACAGAATTCTTCTGAAACCCATGCAAAGCGTACTGTTCAACCTACAATTTAATCATTTATTACACAGATCCATAGGTTTTTTACAAGTTTGGGTGGATTTCGATGGGGAATCTACGTAATAGAGGTCGAAAGTCAACACGGAAGATGCTTACACCCGAAGAAGCTGAAAATAAAAAATTAAAAAAAAAGAAAAAAAAGAAGAGGGAACATTCAAGAAATTGTTGGCATTCATTGGATGAGAAAATACTTCCCATTCCCACTCAACAAATACCTGACGTAGAGGCTGAGGAAGATATTGCAACTTTAATGCAAGTTGGTTATAGCCAAGATGAAAATCTTGGTACATTCTTAAGCGAACAACCCTGTGAAGAGTTGAATCATTATGTTCCTGACGAGACTCCGCAACAACCATGCCAGGTGGTTCAATCTCCTAATCGAAGTTGTCAGCCTATAGTTGATGTAAACGTCACTCTAGCATTTCAAACGACAAGAAATCTCGCATCAAAACGAAAGAGAACTCCTAAACGCATACAAGTGGACGAGAGTGAATTGACTTCCATGGAAGGTAAGGTGGCTAAATGCACTATCCTTCGTCATTGTTCTCAAATAATGAAATAATATTTTGAGCCAAAATTTGAAGCCGATAAATGCCAATTGTTTTTAGCTTTGATCAAATCTAGAAGTATGGAAACTGTTAGAAAAAAGTTAGGCATAAGAACATTGAAGAATACTGAATCAAGTAATCACATTGTTAAATCTCTTGCTACTGCATTCACATCGATTGGTAAAAAAACTCGTTCAAAAGACTGTAATGTGGCTCACCGTGTATTGGATGAATCAATTGTATGTAGATCCACAAGACAACGTCGTTTACTTAAATCCACACCAGAAATTGTCCCTTTACATCCAAAGACACTTAAAAAATATTCAGTAAGAAGAGACAACCTTGATGTAGAGGGACAAATGGAAACATTATGGGCATTTAGCGGTAGGTTTCCCCGCAAAGACATGAAGTTGGTCGAAGCAGTGAAAGGACTAGTGCACACTTTTTGGAATGATAACACTAGGCCTTCTTCTAACACCAAGAATGTGTTAAAACATTGTAGGGGTTCTATGAACAACGAACCTCATGTTAAATATTATCTTGACATGACACAAACTCAATTGTTCGAGATGTTTAAAGTTTCCCATGTAGAGCTAAGGCTCGGGAAAAGATCTTTTGAAAAATGCAAGCCTTGGTATGTTAGAATCAATAGAATCCGGAACACTTTTTGTTGTAGATACCACATAGAGTTTGATCTATATTCTCATACATTTGCACATATACGTCATTTTTTGCATCCTAACCATGTGCAGGAATGCTCAAGTACAGTACCACCAATGTCATCTAGAGATTTCATCCATAGCATAATGTGTCCAAGGCAAGATGGGCAGACACATTACTTAAAACAATGTGTAGAGGGTTCTTGCAACAATTGTGGTGGGCTATCATTATGGTCCGATTGCATCCATGAGAGTGAAGATCAAGCATTCGGGAATGCAATTGTCGAGAAGCAGAACTTTCAGTACGAGACATATCAGCTACGTGATGGGAAAGAAAGCAAGAAGATTAAATTGGTGACTTCACAGGTGACAATCTACACGAATAATGTTCATTTAACTGAGTGTACATTATTTATGTTGTTTTATAACATTGTTAAATATTGACATATTAATATTCATGTAAATATTTTTATGTTGTTTTATAACACTGTTTTTTTTTTCCACCAAGTGCAAGTATGTGATTTTATTTCAGAGTTTCGTGGAAATATCCAACAGTACATTCAGCATGTCGATATGACATGGTGGCAAGATGAGCAATTCAGAATATGCTGGGACACCTTCCCTCTTGGAACAATACTATCAGTGGTTGACTTTGCGGAAAATTACACCCTACAACCACAAAATGAAATACAAAGTCAATACTATCACTCAGAGCAGGTGAGCATAATGGTTCATATCACTTATCGACATGGGCTAGATATCAATGAAGAGAAACATGTGATATTGAAAGAAAGTCACTTTTACATAAGTGACGACCGGACCCATGACATCCATTACGTGCAACATTACTTTCAATTGTTCTATGATCATGTGATAGCTATGGATATACCATTTTATCGTCATTTGATTTGGTCAGATGGTTGTGTTAGACAGTTCAAGAATGCACGTTTATTTCAATGGTTGTGTTTTTTGCACATAAAATACAAGGTGCCACATACATGGAAATACTTTGAAACGGGTCATGGAAAAGGAGAGCACGATGGTGTTGGTGCATGCATAAAAACTGCCCTTCGAAGGGAAGAGATGAAGTTTACAAGTGCTCACCTTCGCGACGCTTCATCTATAGTTAAATGGTGTGCATCTGTGATGGGAGAAAAAGCAACAAGGAAACACATAGTGCGGAGAATAGTCTGGGAGGTGACAGATGTGGACTGATCCCAAACACATTGGGTGAACACAGTGCATGGAACTCGACAATTTCATTCAATTAGAAGCTCAAACAACTCGGCCCTACAAATTTGGACAAGATTGAAGGCTTGTTTTTGCAGTTCCTATAGCATCGATGAATGGGATGATTGTGAGTATACAGATACAGTTGATACACGGGATCAAGTGACACTTGGCACCGATTTCAAGGGGGTTAATGAAATAGACCATTTGGAATATGATCAGACATATATTTCTACAGACTATGATCACATATCGGATCTCATACAAGAAGGTACAAAAAAGTAAATTAGTAGTACCTAAATCACTACAAGCCTTTACATTGAAAGAAATTTTATTTATGTTGTACATGCAAGACCTTTTTTAATATTTATGTATTTTTAACCTTTTTTAATTTCCTTTCACAGGTCAGATATATGCAGTGGTTGCCCCAAAAAATAATGAATGGGGTTCTGACTATTGGTTGGCACATTGCTTAGAGGGGAAACAAACCATTCTCGAACCTGTTACAAATGATGAAAATATTGAATTCCCAACTGGCTTGATGGTTATAAAAGGGGAGTACTTGACACTAGCAGCACAACAAAAAAGGAAGGGTGGGTATGTATATCAGGATTATAGACCAGGAGCTATTGTATACCACTTCACCAACCTGGTAGTTGGTATAAACATCAAGTTGTGCACAATTTCGAACAAAAATAGGTCACATGTACGATACTTGATACCTCATTTAGAGCATGAGAGATTGATGGACACCATCGGCAGCAGAGATGATCTAGATGGCCTACTCGAGTGAGTGCATTGTCAAGTGTTACTAGATTGTCCAGTGTGGCTAGCTTGTTAGGTGCGTTAAATTTAATCCTTAAAGTGCGTGCCGAAGCACAATTTCAATTATTTATCCTTTAGTTTATTCCCAATGTACTAACCTGTGATTGTTGGATACCATTCACAGACATAATTTACTATTCAGAGGATACTTCACGCTATAAACACAATCCTACAACCTCAGGTGAGTTATCTATAAATAATGTTTGCACATTTTCATTGGGTTCCCTTTATTTTCTTATGAGAGTACTAATGTTTATCCTTTCATGTTCCTAGGATACAAACACTATATATGGCACATTGGAGGCGGCAAGAACAACCAGTGTCTTTAGACACCACCAAATAGAAATCGAAAAATAACATGCTCTCGAGTCATCTCTAGGTTCCTCATCAACATCTCCATCATCATCATCTTCTTCATCATCATCATCTTCATCACCATCATCATCATCATCACCATCACCATCATCATCATCATCATCTTCATCATCGGATCAACATCTCCATCTCCATCATCTTCTTCTTCATCATCATCATCATCTTCATATGCCAAAAGTTCTCTTGTATGTCAAGTTTATGAATATATGCCAATTTTTACATATGACCAATAAACCCGAAGATTATGAATGATCAATAAACCTTAACTAACCTACTGCTGCTCCTAAAATAAACATAGACCTCAACTATTTTGCAGCCCTAAATAACCTTTATTTCCCACTCCTTAGGCTTCTAAAATATCCTAGATACTTAGACTTACATCCCTAGTATCATAATCCTTCAACGTAAGGAACTAGTTGTTGATTTTTTTTGTGTCTAAACAACCTACAGGAATACCTCTTTTACTGACTGTAAATTCCCTTTTGGGTATCCCTAAGTTCCTATTTTGACACCCTAAACTTTCCTAAACTAAAACTATGACATACCCCCTTCATCTAGGCTCCCTAGACTCTCAAAGCAAGGTATTTATTGCCATCTTTTACTGCCTAGACACCTACAGGACTGCCACTTTTTTTATTGTCCTAACCCTTTATTGCAGCCCTACTTCACATCATTTCACTCCCTAACATCCATATCCTAACTTCCCAAAAGTTTTCAACAACTTGGCCATCCAAAACAGGCTACAAGAACATTTTAAAAACTGTCAAACATAAGTAATTTCCAGCTATAATGATGTTGATTTTTACAGTGGTATGCAAGAAAAATTTGACTTTGGAAATTGTAAAAGAAACTTGGTTTTGCCTCCATTGCTTGTAATTCACCCACTATACTACTATTCCTTCTTCGCTTTGCACCCTTCTTTGTCTTTTGGGTAATATGTACTTCCACAATATGCAATTGTATGCAATGCCTCCTATTTACTCTCAAATTTTCCATTATCCCTCATTGTTTCTCCTTCATCACCATCACCATCATTTGAGAGCACTCTATCATTTGACTAAATGATTCCATAATATTGTAATCTATAATTGATTGTGCAGTATGTCATTTTGATTAATTACTTTCCATAAGAATGTAAACTACAGTAGAAGGATCATGGTTTCACATAATTTTACTGATAAACGGGCTTAATTATAATATTTTTATCATTGAAAATAAATTTAATCATTGAACTAATGAATTTTCATCTTTAATCCAAAATTGTGATGTTCACCACAA
Organism: Larix kaempferi; assembly: GCA_027924585.1. Lineage (NCBI taxonomy): Eukaryota > Viridiplantae > Streptophyta > Pinopsida > Pinales > Pinaceae > Larix > Larix kaempferi. The sequence goes on from BSBM01000099.1 coordinate 15,196,058, forward strand.
CTATTGTGCAGTTCTGAATTATAATCACCTTTGCAAAAAATTTCATTTTTCCAAGCTTATGATAGTTCTATTCTAACTTCTTTCAATACCAACAATTATCGTAGTTTGTTAAAGGCACATGAGTTGGGAGCACATGGTCATGTGGTGAGCTGTTTAGGAGTCTAATGGAAAGGTTAAGATTGATACAAAAGTAGTGAAAGTGACTGATTGCCTAGATGTGTGTGAGGTCAGTTTTTCAATTGAGTTTGCTCAAACTTAAAATTCAGAATTTATTGTCACTTTCGCACTCCCTCACATACTACTCACATGCCTACATTCCAATCTTGTGTTGTTGGTTTGTATCCTAGTTATAGTATGCAATTTGTAGTTCATCAAATGCTAGTTGGTTTTCAATTTGTAAGTGTAGCCTAGGTATATGGGCTATTTGCTTCTACTTTAATGAAAATAACATAGCCTATGATCTCTATACTCATGGATTTCTTATAATTCATTGAACCTTAGTTGTTTTTGCTTGTAATTCATGTACATGTGTTTCTACTTCTAAGTCATGCATGCATGTAAACTTCCACTTGTGATCCATGTTCAACCCTATTCATTTTGTTTCATGTATGTGCATAGCCTAGGTATATGGCATTTTTGTTTCATGTATGTGCATAGCCTAGGTATATGGCATTTTGTTTCATGTATGTGCATATAATTCATGTACATGTGCTTCTACTTCTAAGTCATGCATGCATGTGAACTTCCACTTGTGATCCATGTTCAACCCTATTCATTTTGTTTCATGTATGTGCATAACCTAGGTATATGGCCTTTTTGTTTCATGTATGTGCATAGCCTAGGTATATGGAATTTTGTTTCATGTATGTGTATAGCCTATTCATTTTGTTTCATGTATGTGCATAGCCTAGGTACATGATCTAAACCTAAAGAGTTCATAAAACCCTAGTTTGTAGTTCCATGTCTCAATTTGTGAACCCTAGTTTTATTATGCGGTGTCCAGTTCATGAAACCCTAGTTGGTTTGTAATTTGTAAGTGCAGCTCAGGAATATGGTTGTTGGATTATACTTTAGACACATAGTTTTTTCTTAATGCTACAACATGTTCAAATGTAGCATATGTAGAGTTTGATATACAACGAATGATAAAGTCACTTGAAGAAGACCCATGTGCAGTTGTTGAAACAACCAATGCGAGAGTTTCATTGAAGGAACACTATGCGTGTTGTTGGCTCCTGCAAGTGTGTATGGGCAATGCCGATGTGGGAATACTACCAACACTAGCTCGGTGGAGGGTTTTGCGGAGTTGACCCACCAATGCGAGATTGCATTGAAGGAAACTGAGCAAAACCCTAGTTTACGAAATGAATGCACAATGAAGTCACCGAGCCATGAAAACATGACGGAGAGGGATACCTAGAGGTAATCGCATGCCAGGAGACCAACGGAGTCGACGGTTCATCGATCCGACCTCCGGTTTCCGAGTTATGTCGAGTTGCAAGTCGCATGAAAATGTCGTTCAGGGACACTTGGTGACTTTCGGTCCGGGAGCAAAAAAACAAACGAAGCAGCAAGTTTGCATGCCGTTGGCTCCTGCAAGTGTGTATGGGAAATGCCGACGTGGGAACACTACCAACACTAGCTCGGTGGAGGGTTTTGCGGATTTGACACACCAATGTGAGATTGCATTGAAGGAAACTGAGCAAAACCCTAGTTTACGAAATGAATGCACAATGAAGTCACTGGGCCATGAAAACACAAGGGAGAGGGATACCTAGAGGTAATCACATGCCAGGAGACCAACGGATTCGATGGTTCATTGATCCAACCTCAGATTGTTGAGTTATTTCGAGTTGCAAGTCGCATGAAAATTTCATTTAGTGACACTTGGTGACTTTCGGTCCAGGAGCGAAAAAACAAATGAAGCAGCAAGATTGCGTGTCGTTGGCTCCTGCAAGTGTGTATGGGAAATGCCGACGTGGGAACACTACCAACATTGGCTTGGTGGAGGGTTTTGTAGAGTTGACCCAGCAATGCGAGATTTCATTGAAGGAAACTAAGCAAAACCCTAGTTTACGAAATGAATGCACAATGAAGTCACTGGGCCATGAAAACAGGAGGGAGAGGGCTAGCTAGAGGTAATCGCATGCCAGGAGACCAATAGAGTTGACCGTTTGTCAATTCGACCTCCGGTTGCCGAGTTATGTCAAGTTGCAAGTCGCATGAAAATGTTGTTCAGGGACACTTGGTGACTTTCGGTCTAGGAGCGAAAAAGCAAATGGAGCAGCAAGATTGCGTGTCGTTGGGTACTGCAAGTGTGTATTCTTTTGGGGGTATTTTTTGGAATAAGATCTAGGGTTTTTCATAAGATCTGTGAGTGGTAATTTATTGGCTAATTCATTGGGCATTAATCTCTTGTTTTAATAAAGCATATTCACCTTAACCAAGTGATTTACAAACTCTTGGTTAATTCTAGAAATTACATGTGCAAGGTACATAATCTATAAATTTCCATTGTGCACATTCATGGTTCTCACATGATAATCTCGAAAATGCTTTTACATTGTGCACATTCAAGGTACATAAAATCGAAAATGCTTTTACATTCATGGTTCTAACTTGATGAAAATATTGCTTTAAAAATAAACTGCATACTTGCTCATAAAGTTTTCATTTTGTTAAAAGTTAAGAGGAAAATGTAGTTCTAAGAATGTTTCAAATTAACTTAAAAAATGGTCATGCTCTTATTTTAGTGATTTGTTGATTAAGCTCACACCTTGGTTTGTTTCTTTCTTGAGTGTGGAAATATCATTGATCATGTGCTTCCTCAAATGTTATTGTGCTCTCCAAAGAAGCCATGTACTTGGATGGAAACTTGTCCATTTGCAACTGAAACGTACACTATTGATTGCATCTCACTTTTGACTCCAGGTGCCAATATTTTAGTGTTGATTTTTAAATGTTATATTGAGAGAATGGTCATGAGTTTATTTTAATAATTTATTGGTTACACTATTTCCTTGTAACTAACCATTTCATAAAATTTATCTCTTTTAATTTTCAAGGCTTTCTTGGGACGAGTTTTTTTCAATTTTTTAAACATTTAATGCAACGGCAACATCAAACAAACGCAAAGCCATAAACCTAAAAACATTGTTAAGCATATATCTGCAAGGCATATAATGCACATTATATTCCCATATCAAGTCAACCATATAGGTAAATCTGAACATTGCTTTATATTATATGTACATATAATGTTTTCAAAAATGGCATGCCATGGCCATAATACAAAATAGTGGATCATATTGTACATACAAACAAAATGGTACATGTATATATACCCCCTATACATGGATTCTATTTACCCCCCCTATACATGAATTCTATTTATCCCCCTTTTCACTGCCAATGTCAGTGGCTAATGAGAAGTCTATCTTTCTTTTTCGGCTACTTGATGGCATTCCCCAATGCTCTACAGGAGGATCCATTCTCAATTGCGGAGACTGCACACAAACCAAAATTTGTAAGTTAGTTTACCAAGCTATACAAATAAATACAACTCTATGTACATTTGTTCAAATTCCAAGCAAATATAACATTTTTACTTACCATGCGTGTGTAATTCCTCGGAAGTGAAACTGCATGTAATTGGGTGGGGGGGCGTGGAGGGTCATCAGTGGCCCCAATTGGGTGCTCTTCAGGAACCACTAGCTCAGTAGATTCCTGCATAAAATAATATATGTCAATGTCAGCAAATACAAAGAAAACAAGACATATATACTACATGGACAGACAATGACTTTTTCAAAGAAAGCGAGACATACATGTACCTAGGGGGGGCAGAGGTGGGTCACTAACAACCTCGGTTGGGTGCTCTTCAGGAACCACTAGCTCAGTAGATGCCTGCATAAAGTAACATATGTCAATGTTAGTAAATACAAAGAAAACAAGAAATATACAACATGGGCGGACAATGACTTTTTCAAAGAAAGCGAGACATACACGTACCTTGGGGGGGGTAGAGGTGGGTCACCAACAACCTCGGTTGGGTGCTCTTCAGGCACCACTAGCTCAATAGATGCCTGTATAAAGTAACATATGTCAATGTCAGCAAATACAAAGAAAACGAAAAATATACTACATGGATGGACAATGAATTTTTCAAAGAAAGCGAGACATACACGTACCTGGGGGGGAAGAGGTGGGTCACCAAAACCCTCGATTTGGTGCTCTTTAGGCACCACTAGCTCAGTAGATGCCTGCATAAAGTAACATATATGTCAATGTCCGCAAATACAAAGAAAATGAAAAATATACTACATGGACAGACAATGACTTTTTCAAAGAAAGCGAGACATACACGTACCTTGGGGGGGAAGAGGTGGGTCACCAAAACCCTCAATTTGGTGCTCTTCAGGCACCACTAGCTCAGTAGATGCCTGCATAAAGTAACAATGATGTCAATGTCAGAAAATACAAAGAAAATGAGACATATATGTACTACATGGACAGACAACGACTTTTTCAAAGAAAACGAGACATACTTGCATACATACAGATTAAACTATACTACATATATATACTTGGGAAAGGTGAAGAAGTGGGTCAACAGTGGGTGTAATAACTGACATTGGCCTAAATGGATTGACATATGCCTCCATAAACAAGGCCGCTCGGTGGCAATAGTAATCATGCTACGTAACAAAACATAAAGATACAATTAGAAAATTTCTAATCATTAAAAGCATGTACATGTTGAATCATTAAAAGCATAATTAAAAGCACAATTAAAAGAATGTACCTTTGTTTGGGAATCTACCTCTACATGTGAGGGACCTTCCTGGGATTCCACAAACTCATCTTGCGCACCCTACATAAAACATATTGTATCCAGATTAAGACGTATTGAATGTTGCAATCTCTACTATAAATATGTAAATCACATCATGAAAAATTAAAAAATAAAGTTCTTACAGCTAATGGTGAAGAACCAAAATCATATGCAACATTGACCACTGCATCAAGGTCATCAACATTAACAGCCGGATTATGCGAATCTGGGGTGTCATTGGTCACTAGTGTAAATTGTCAGATAATTAAATAGAAATAAATTACGAAACAATTGAAATCTATGATATAAAACAAAATATACTATGTAAAGAATCGGTTTTACTTACATATTGGTGTAATCCATCGCCTCGAAAATATGAAGCAGGCCCATAGCATATGCTACGACACGCTATGAAAGGGTGTGGAATAACACGACGCTCTGAACCCTCTACGTCTCCAATGCAATCTGTAGCTCTGGTAGGGTCTGGAGTCCTAGTAAGTGGATCCTCAATGTGTGATGGTCCAACACCAGATGGGCCAGCCTCAGAAGCGCCAACCCCTTGGCCTATATTGCTTCCAACAATAGTGTCAACCCCTTGGCCTACATTTCCTTCGACAGTAGTCCCATGTCGAAGCAATGTATCTGCCAAATGGAATAAGGCCTCCTGCGTATCATCAAGAACGGGACCGGTTGGAGGATATACCCGAGGGAGGTTTGGTGTGCGTGGAGGGCATCGCACACGGTTAGGATCAGTCCTATCCCCTTCCCTATCTTGGGGCATCCCATGAACTACAGCCTGGAACTCTAGAATGTCAAAATAGTTCACATGTTTCCATAGGATAAATTTTGCATACAACTTCCTAAGGAAATAAAATGGGATGTCTCTATTCCCGTGATGGTCTTCATAGAAGACCATGTACCAGCGATCTATCCAATTGGATTTAATATTTGGTTCCACGCACCAGTCTATGGAAATGTGCGGTCGGCTAGTGGGTGGAACCAATCCGATGCTAGGGTCCCGGAATAATGAAAACAAGTGGTCTTTTGTTATCTTTAGTTTTTTAACGTCTTTGTAGCTCAACCCAGTGGAATATTATTGCCTCTGGGAATCTCTGTATGAGCTAATGTTGTACAGTGCTCCCTGGGCATTGGAAATTTTGTTAGTTATGGTATCTAATGCCTCGGCTAATGATTGTCTTAAATGGTCCCCCCCTCTAAACAGTGAGCTAAGGAGCCTCAATGCACCCAAACGAACCAGAATCTCTGTATTCCGGTCGTGTTCCTCCTCGATGTTTGGGTTTGTGTCTGGATTTGGGTTTGGTTTTGGGTTTGGGTTTGAGTTTGTGTTTGGGTTTGTGTCCTCTGTTAAGATTACAACAACAAATGCAAAATTTAATTAATAAATTTCATTGTTTGTTTTAATATGTAGCAAATTTTATTAAATTGGTTTAAAAAAAAAACAAAAACTATTAAATTGAAAAACACAAGAACAAAAATTGAAAGGAATTTGGAAGGAAAGGGCAAGCTACCTTCCATTTTATCCCAAGTGTGAATTGGCTCTTGCTAATTTGCCTCCTCCTTCTCTCAAACTGAAATCGACAATGCGTTTTATCGCCCTCTCGAAATCGTCGGCCTTGACTGTGTATGCGAAAATGAGGCCGTAGGCCACTGTTTTATTTTATTTTTTTGGTATTACAAATCGCAAGTGTGATATATCGCACTTGCGATTTGTAACTCTTAAGAAATGCATGTGCGCAATATGCAACAATTAAGGTTTTTGCAATATGTTGTAACACAATTTTTGTATTACAAAACGCAAGTGCAATATATCGCATATGCGATATATGCTAACTAACCTTAGCCTCGGTTTTGGGCTTAGGTTTGTTCGAACCTAGCCATAATAACGCATATGCGTTATGGATTTCTATTTCGGACATGCGTTTCCGATTTCTAAAGTGGCACTAAAAAGTGGAACCAACTTCGTGCGACCGCCCCATAAACAATGAGAAAAATTACATTTCCAGGAAAGGTAACTAAAAACTAACCCCCAAATATGAACATTTTAGTTTGAGAATTTCATTTTTGTTCTTGGGTGGTTGTGTAAAGTGTCTTGCAGGCGAAAAGGAAAGGTGTTTTTGGTGGGCATACTCTTCCAACAACAAAAACACCCCCATTCTCCTCCATAATATTACAAAATATTTTGTTTAGCTCACTTGGCTAAAATTTACTTTAAAAAGTAGGAGGTCTTGGGTTCAAGCCCTTTTTTTATTATTTTTTGTAAAAGTTCATGTAACTTTAAGTTATAAACTTGATGTAAAAGTTCATGTAACTTTAAGTTATAAAATAACCATATTGTTAAAAGTGCTTCACACTTGTTTTATAAAAGAGGGTCACTTCTTTTGAAGCAACTTATCTGTAAATGTGAGCTTATAGGAAAATTTAGTACTTGGGGGGGATTCTTTACTGCATTTTTTTTCTCTCGAACACATGGATCAACATTTGTCTACCATGTGGCCCATTGGTTCCTTTTTGTGCTTTTCTTCAAAAGGGCATAACTTTGGAATCTTAAATCCGTTTCCAGTGCCATTTTTTTAAAATGCCTATTTTTTGATATTTTTGCAACTAGACCATCGGTTTCTGTTTTTATAGCTTGCATGTTACAATATGGTTGCTCCATATGATATTTTTGCAACTAGACCATCGGTTTCTGTTTTTATAGCTTGCAAGTTACAATATGGTTGCTCCATATGATATTTTGATAACTAGTTCCAACTACTTCTCATGCAAAGCTCGTATGGAGGATGTCCTATGAATCAGGGGACTTTACCATAACCTTGGGGAAAGAAACTGAACCTAATGATGAATATAAGAAAACAAAATGGGCCAATAAATTTGATGAGGCTCATGGATTAATCAAAATGTCCATTTCTAATGACGTATGATTCCACCTTCAAGGAGCTTATGATCCATAAACAACTTGGGTAAAGTTGGAAATTTTGTTTGGTAAACACAATGGAATTTGAGGTCATCATCTTGTAAATGAGTTGATTACCTTAAATCCAGGTGATTTCTCTTGCATACAAGACTATTTATCTATTTACATGACCCTTGGACTCCTACTTGATAAATGTGACATAAAAAGGAAAGGAAAGCAATGCATTTTTTATATTCTTTCCAAAATTGGACCCGCCTATTCTATTTGTCTCTACCTTTTACTCCATGAAAAAATATTTGGGGATTCACTATAAAAATTGCACTCTTGAATCTTTTTGTGATTCCTTGATTAGAGAGAAATATAAGCCCATACATCTTGGAATAATTAGCAATGCAGATACATCTAGAAAATACTTAGTGGCACAATAGAAATAGAATTCCAAACATCCCAAGAAGCAACATCCTCGCAATAATAAGAAAAAAAAGGGTCCTAAATCCTCTCATCCAATTCATCCTTCCAAAAATGACAAACGAACCAAATCAAAAGGTAAGAATATTGAGTGTCATTGCAACTTTTTTGGGAAGGATAATCATGATGAATTTTAATGTTTCAAGAAGATGGCATCCTCGGAAACAATAATTAAAAAGCACAATATCAACCTTGATTTGTCTTCAAAATCTACATCTCAAGGACATGCAATTTATGATTATGGTTTTTCCTTCAATGCATCTTATTCTTCAAATGAGTGGCTCATTGATTATGGAGCATCTTATCATATGGCTAAGGATAAAGCCATATTTTTACTATGAATGAATGTAACACCAAATAAATATTTGTTGGTGATGATAGATGTCAAGCAATTTAATTTCTTAAATTGTTGATCATTAAATTATCAACCAATATCTCATAAGATGATGAGGTGTTAGCAAAATATATGAAGAGCTAAGCTTGAATGATATTGGAATAACCTGTGCTAATCACATTCAAACAATCTATTGGATAAACACCTCTAGAAACTAAGTTAAATACTCGAACTTGTCCTTTGCATGAAAGATACTCACACCCTTTCTTCAAGCAATAATCAGTCTAGTGACAATTAACATCATAAGGATATTCAATAATTTTAATTATTGTTGTAGTTTTATAGTTTGTCCAGAAAATAGAAATAAATATTAATGAATCAAATCACACAAGACTAAAAATAAAATATGAGGTATCTCCAGAATCATAGGTTTAAACCCTATATATTCTCATCCACTTCTTGGATTCACAAGGTTAACTATCTAGAAGTCCTGACCACATCACAGACCCTTGCAAACTAAGATAGAACACTTGCATGAAATGAAAATATCAAATGACTAGATATTTAGAAAGATAACCGGAGCAACTAAATCTAAAATGGTAAAGAAATTAGAAATAAATTACTTGGAATAAGAAGATATGCAAAATCACACATTCAACAATGAAATTTAATAACTTATATCTACAAGTGCATATAGGTTAGGGGGGCCTCTTGGTTGGGTGCAATGCAAGAAGAAAATAACTCAAAAACTGATAAGCAACAAGTGGTTTTCATTAATTAATTCAAGATTATAGAGTAAGAGTTCATAGGACTTGAAATATGATCTCAACACTTTCTCTCTATCATGTTCTACTTGTTCACTAGCTAGCTAACATTCTCAGGAGAACGTTTTACATTATATAGCAAGCTCTCATAAAATTTAGTTACAACTGTAGATCTGAGAGGCATGGATCTCAGACCACCCAAAATAGATAACACCACCTCGATATAGACATACATAGAAATATAATCATGCCATATGATATTGTGCCACATCATTCATGATTTCATGATTGACAACATGAAAATGAGATTGGAAGCCCACATTAGACATCGTGCCACCTAGTGTTGACCAAAGGAAGTTGTTGAATATCATGATCTAAGAGGAAAACAGATAGGAGAGAAACCACGTGAATATAGTTTGGAACAGTTTCCACATCTTCGATTTGGATCTAAGAGACCAAATATACTTCAACCACCGAGCAATTTACACATGTGCCTATTCCGATAGTTGAAGCATATATTGGCAGTGTTGATGAGTTACCAGAATTCATGTAGCTCTCTTCCATTAATACAATTTTATTTTCCTGGTTTATATGTGCATCCAATACTTCGTACTCTCTAAGAAGTCGGTTAATATTTTTCATCCTCTTGCTTCTAGTCGTATTTTTTCGTGAAACTTCATGAGGAACTTCTACTATCACTTCCTGCTTCTGATCAGTTTCCTCTTCCTTGGAATTTGAACAAGGCAAGTTAAGAATATTTCTTCTAGCTGCCACATGAACTTTAAGCTCAGCCTCTCAAGACTCCAAGAAAGGAAAATTAGGAATGAGGTCAGCCATTATATCACGTGCTTTAGGCTCTATCTTTGTAGGATTAGTCCCCATTGTTACCTCAAGCAATTCATGCTTGGTTTTTGTAAAATTTGTATCCATTGTCTCCTTGGGAAATTCAAACTCAATTTTAGTGTCCATTGTCTTCCTAGGTACTTCTAGTTTTGTTTCTTGTATAGGGACATAGGAATATTTAATAGCAAATTGTGTTCGATGGATTCTTGATGTACTCCTAACAATGACCACCTCATCCTCATCCTCAGGCTCTTGATTAGACAGTTTGAAGAGTTGTTTTTACCTTCTCCATGTAACTCTAAGAGTTATCTTTGGAACCTCGGTAGTTGGTGTCATACATTTGCTTGGCTCTTCTTCTACTACAATCTTCCTCTTCTAATTAGTTTTTTCCTTTTTGGAAAATTCCTTATCATTATGGGATTTCTCTACCTCAATGGATTCCCCTTTTGCATTATTACTCTTCTTTTTGCTACGAGGGGTTTTGGACTTTGCAAAGGGTTCCTTCTCTACTTGGTTCTTAGTGATTTCTCCCTCTAAAGAAGGTCCATGTTCTATCTCGATATCAACGACTCCATCTTCCATGGAGGATTTCCATTCATCTTTATATTGCTTCTTCTTTCGGTGGGTAGCCTTACATTTCTCAGAGGGCCCTTATATCTATCTAGATGCAGGGAGCTCATAATAGTTTCCCATAAATCCTCCCCATAAAATAAAATTATCCCAAGTCTGATTTTTCGCCTTTAATTCCTCTTCTATAAGTATTCTAACAATCCCATGGTGTAAAATGATAGTTTCTACCTTCTATGGATGGAGTTGTATATGTGAATCCATTTTAATTAGGCTTCTCTAGAAGAAGAATGGAAGATTCATTTTCTTAGCTCCACTGAAATGTAACAGAAATCGTAGATGATACTAGAATGTTATACCATACCTACCCTCGCAGGTGATGTATTTTTGGACACCATAGAGGACATCTCTCCATTCTTCTTTGACCCATGCACAAGGAATCCCTTTTCTCTAGTCTGGTTCCTAGTGATCATCTACAATAAATTGATTGTAATCAAATTCCTTAATTGATTTTCTCTTAAGGAAACCTTCCCCTTCATGTGGGAGTCTTGTACTTCTGGAAATTGATTCTTTAGTGACAATCATAGCCAATTGTATGATATGTGCTGCATGCCCATCAAAAAACTTTGTGAATGTATTATTAACTTTAAGATCATGGCCATGTAGCTTTTTCACAGAAAGGAAGCCACCTTACTTCACGAAAATACCTTTTTGCATGTTGGAAAATTGTCTAAGAGTTCTGCCCCAATCAGCTCATATCTTGACACTTGAGACCCCTTTTTGCTCTTACGGGCTTCGTCACCCAATTCTTTGAGTTGTGGAGGATCAATCAGTCTGAAGCTTCAACAATCTACACTACCAAGCGAAGGAGATAGGGAAACCAAAGATCGGGTTTCTAATCAAAAGAAAGTGAATAATTGTTTAAATTGATTGATTTGAATCTCGACAAGATTCAAATCAATCAAGCGTGTGGAGCATATATCCAATCCCAATTATGATAATGGAAAATTATGGTTGCACTAGGTTGGATGAATTAGCAGTGTGGTAGAAGGGTTCAACAAATCAGGATGATAATTTCATACGTGAAAATATTGATCTGAATTAAGAAGGTAACTTTCCCAATTAAAAGACTAATTTTCCATGCATTAGTCACACATTCCAAAACAAGAAATGGCCTTACCATAATTACCTTGATGCGATGCAATTGGTCTATGGGACTTGAAAAATCCAGAAATTGTTCACATGTGAGATGGTGTCAGTAGATTATTGGAATTGGATGTTCTGGTATCCGACTGGATCATAGCAGGTTCTAATGATCCGTCGAAAATAGAGATTCTGGTAATAGACTAGCCAATCAAATCACTACTGGATTACCAAAGCTTGTGGACTCAGTACCTTCATGCGGAAAGAACAAGGTTACCAGAATTGGAATTACTTGGTATGTTTAAACTTTTGGAGCTCCACTTGAAATAAAGAATACTAATAAAAACTTGAATATCATACCTGAATCAGGAAATCTAATGACCACCAACTTGATGTTGTCGTTAACAACTTCTACCTACAACTGCCAAAAATATTGATATTCTAAAGTTCAGTTCTTATCACATTGTGCCAAAATCATATAATCAAATTATGTGTTCTATCTGCACTGAATGTATTATCTCATCAAAGCTAACTGAGATGGACTGACAAGAATACTAATATTTTGAATTTCAGTTCTTATCACAATGTGTCGAAGTCATGTAATCAAATTATGTGTTCTATCTGCACTGAATGTCTTATCCCATCAATTTGTTATGATGCCATCATAAATAAAATGACCGGAGTAGAGTATCATATAGAATACTTGGGGGGATTACCGATAGCAATTGTTCTAGTAGTAAATCACCTTGTTGAAGATACCTAGTGAATTACCAGAATTAGGGGTTCCAGTAGTAATTTTTTCTAATGAATGATATGATAATTACTGGAAGAAGGTGTTCTAGTAGCTCGATGGTTGTACTGAGGACTACATTGACTTACCCGAATGAAGTGTTCTAGTAGCTCGATTGTTTTGTTGAGTACTATGTTGAATTACCCGGATGAAGTGATTCATGTAGTAAAATAGTGATCATGAAATTACCTTTGGGTGCCATCTGATATGTTGAATATTCAAACTAGTTCTTTAGTCGAATTGCTCATGCAAGGCTATTGTTTAGTCCGATTCAGTGTTGGATAAGGATATACCCTTCATTCTATTAAATATTGCTGATCTTTTTTTACTGGAAAAATGAAAAACTAAAAGGAACATTTGATGCATGAACTCAAAGCTTAAACCAAAATGATACCCGCAACTGTTGTGTGTCCAAAGTAAAACCAGAAATATTCACATGTTCAGCTCTATGGTGCAATTCTACCACATGTGAATAAATGTATTTAGGGCGAGCATGATGAGAAACCACTGGATTACCGACCATTGATGTAAGTCTTTAACCAAAATGAGACCACTCACATTTGATGACAATGAGGGTTGTTATCACCTCTACGAAAAATCCCGCAGGGGAAGGAAAGGGCACCCCCTACCAAAATCTCAAGCCTTCCCACTAAATTTTTTACTCCAAAAGAAGAAGCAAAAAACTCCAAAAAATTTGCTAAATATTAATAGCCTCCGACAGGATGATCGAGATACGTAAGAAAATTAATAAAAAGGAGGTCTTCCGTTCTTAAGAGATTGAATGGTCAAGATTCAAGATAGAGCTAGATCTACAGTTGGGAAGCAATCTGAAGTGCACCTCATGAGAAAGATATCGGCCTGAGAAGTTGGTAGTATGAGGAGTATATGGATGAATTCCGACTTTCTGAATCCCACATTGTGGATTGCAGAAGTCGGAGGTGTAATTTATCGAAGTTGTGGATTCAACTTTTGACTTTCCGACTCCCACATTGCAGATTGCGGATTGCAGAAGTCGGGGGTGTAATTTCTCAAAATTGTGGATTGGGGTTCCTACTTTTCGACTCCCACATTGCGCATTGTGGATTACGGAAGTCGAAGATGTATTTTTCTCGAAATGTGCATTGGGTTTCCGGCTTTCCAACTCTTGCATTGCGGATTGCGGAATTCGGAGGTGTGTTTTTCCCAAAGTTGTGTGTACAAATTCTGACTTTCCGACTCCCGCATTGCGGATTGCGGAATTCAGGGGTGTAATTTCTCGAAGTTGTTCGTTTGAATTTCCGACTCCTGCATTGTGGATTGTACATTGTAGAAGTAGGAGGTGTATTTGATGGAGTCCACTCAGCAGCGCCGATTTCTGACTCCCACATTGTGGCCTGCAGATTGCGGACTAAAGTCGGCTTTTCATAATATAAAAGTTTAATGGTTAAATACAGAATGAACCACGCCAAGTTCGAGGATGTTGACAAAGGAGTTAGAGAGAATCTCATCCTGGACAAACTAGGGGCATATTTCGAGTTGGTGAACCTCTTCACAGCAATAGTATCTACGTTATTGTCTATATCACCCAAAATGCATGTCGAATTCAAGGTCATGATAAAGGAAATGATGGACAGCGACCTGCCATCACAAGAGCACTAAAAAAACTTGGAAAGGTGGGGTAAAAAGAAGCTAATATTACACCCCTAAAATATGCACAGATGAATAAACACTCAACTTTCCACGAGTGGGAGTTGATCTAAAAGAAAAAGAAAGGCACAATACGTCAATCCCTATAAATCAGCTCGAAACGACTCAATCTAAAGGACAACATGTAGTTTTGACAATTCGAGTTTACACTGGCAGTACGCTAAGGTCTCCCACCATCTCATCTCCAGTTCAAGAAGCAGGGATTGATCCGAACAGCCCGAATGAAGAAACAAGACCGTCACACCACTTACAGTTGTTAATTTTATTTTTAATAAATAGTCCATAAGACTAATAGTTAGTTATGAGGTATTACAAACAGTTGTAGTTTCGAATTTAATGAACAACCACTCATGGCAAAGGTAGTCAAGAAGGTTTTTATTTTTGTAAGCCTATAAAGGCAGGTTTTGAAGAAGACCCAAGGGTTGGTATTTTGTATGAGAAGTTCTGAGCAATGTAATGAAACCCATCCTTTTTATTAATGCAAAGACTTGATTTTGGAGCAGAAATTCCTGAAATGAATTTTTTGATGTCTGTAATTCCTGTGTATGTCTTCCTAATTCCTGTGTATGTCTTCCTTGCTAGTATTTTCCATTGATTCTACTCTTCTAAAGTGTTTAAATAAAGATTACATGTTATACCTCAATATTACACATTATGTATTAGTGTCGCATCCTTGCACTAGCGACCTAAACGACAGTTTCCCTTAAAGACCATCTAAACATCCAGAGTGAAAACCATTGACTGAACATTGAAAGAAAAACATTTTTCTGCCATCTGTCAACCCAACTTAGCCCTGTTTGTGAGCACTACCGCTCCCTACATATCTACAGGGGCGTGGTTGTCAGCACTACTGCGTGTTGATCCTTCTCTGGGGCGCGGTACTACCGCGTTATGCTCAGTTATAAGGGCGTGGTAGTATGAAATTAGCCTTTTTGCCTTGGATTTTGGGATTTCGACCTTCAAGGAGATTTTGTTGGGATTACCACCCTTGGTTCGATCCTAAATCCTTCTTTGTTTAGCTGGCCTGATCCACTAAACCCTCCATAGATCCACACTTCTCTCTTGTTGGTTAACCTTCCCATGTGCTATAAGAGAGAAGATTTCCATGGGCCAAAGAAGAGGACTTTTGGGGCATCAAACCTATGATATTCATACTTTTGCAGAGATAGCTAGAGGAAGCACTTGGAGCTGGAGGATTGGCTTGGATATCAAGCAACCTTTGTAAGCACTCTTCAAGTTTGTAATATAAGATAACTTGTCTTGTTTTTCCCATTTCATGTGTATTGTATAAATCTTTGATATGAAATGTATCTAGTTTAGATTTGAACTTAATCTTTGCTTCAAGGTATTTGGAAGCTTGCATGCTTGTCCTTTGTTTGATTTCAACAGGTTCTACATTGGATCTTTGGGATCAAGAGCTAGAAGCGAGACAAACGTCGAGACAAACGTCGAATTGGAAGCTGAGTTACGTCTTTCGTCTCTTCTGAATGCATTTAATCTTGTCGTGAAGATTAGTTCAGGAAATCAAGGTAGCATTGGTTTCCTTTTTGTCTTAGCATAGATTCAGTGTATCCTGCTTTATCCTAAGAGAGTTTCTACCTATCCGTAGGGAGAAATCTCTACAACAAAAACTGGCGACCATACTGGGGAAAATACATCCATTTTCTTTGCTTGTGAAGTTTGGTTTCAATTTCACTTATTGATTGTAAGAATTGGGTTCTTTTACCCTCATTCACTTCCCTGTTCTCCGCGTTAGACTTCTGTTACAGATCAGTAAGTCGTCTGGGTTGGAAAACCCTTGAAAAGTCAAAATCTTTTCTCAAAATTCTGCCTCTTTCCCCCTGTTCACACACCACCGCGCCCCCGTAACTGCTTACAGAGCAATAGTACCACGCCTTAACCACTGTCTAAAGCGTGGTAGTCTATCAGTATCGCGCCTTAAGCACTGTCTAGAGCACAGTAGTCTATCAGTACCGCTCCCAGGTGGCCTGCAGGCCCGCGGTAGTTCCTGGAAAGTGTGTTTATTTGGTTTGTTTGGTTATTTTTGGATCTTTTTGAGATTTGGATCCATGTTGGCCATGAATCATGCATCCTACAGTCGTTTTGACCCATATTAAGGTTTTGAGATCATTTTTTGGTTTGGTGTGTTTGGATTGCTTGGCATCTTATTTCCTTTACATCCTATCTAATGATTGTTTGGAAAGATTGATTCCTTGTCTCCACTTTAGTCCAAAGAGAAACTTGGTTTTGTCACTCTTTTGCTATATTCACGAAACTGGAAAAAACATATGTTCTTCTTGCTTTAATTTGATCATTTGCAATTATTGGTCTCAAATTCATAAGAAGAAGAAATGCTTGTTTCATATTTATGTGCATTTGAGTTAGACGATATTACTAGATTCTTCTCTTTGTCTTGCATTTGATTGGAAGCATTTGTATAATCTTTCTTTCCGTAGCTTGGATGTGTCTTTTTCAAGTGTGAAAAGAAAGGAAATGGATTAGAATCATTACTTTTGGTGTTCATATGAAGAACTTTTTCATTACTTTGGGTTAGTCTTGGGTACATATTTTACTTCTTTCTATCATTTTGAAAAGAAATAAAATTGCATGTGCATTGGGTTGTGCATATTGGGAACGGAAAGCATTCTTCCTTACTTTAGCTAGTGTTCATCGAAGAGAAAGGCTCATTTTGATTCATCTTCATTTGCATGGTTTGAGTTGTCACAACACCATCAAGTTGCACTTCCATAACCCGATTGTGTAAGACAGCCTCTAAAATTAATCTCCCTAACTAAACCAATATTAACCTCACTTGAGGAAATCAAAAGAATTTGGTAGTTAGGTAGGACACCGGGGATAGGAATTAAAATAATTCCCCCTTTTCATTATCATCTGAGACATAGTCATTGTCTCTAGGGAACTAAAATCCTTTAGTATTTATTGACACGGTCACAGCCAGTTTGTGGAGGGGCCTCCTGACTGTTTTTAACTTTCAGGGGTTAAACCGTCGCGAGATTGAGAAGCGGACGTACTCTGTGGAATGCTGCACTCCACTTATCCCTAAGGCAACATTGATCATTGTCTTCCTTGTATTCATAGTAATGCAAGGGTGATAAGGCAGATGCGCCGAAAACCCTTTCCAACGTGTCATGAACGAGGTAGCTTAGTGATTTTTCTTCTAGAGCTCTTTTACCCAGGATCCCTTTCGGTAGAGGGATATCCTTCTCATATTGGTCTCTTGCGTTGTATTGTTCGACTTGGATTTCATCACCTTGCGAAGGATACAATTTGTTGAGGTCTCTAGCTCTTAGTTAGGAGGTTTTGCTTGCTATCTTGTAGAGGGTCTTTTTCTTTGTAGGGTTGCTTGTTGGCATTCTGGCTGTTTTGTTGTATAGCTTGCTTACTGTGGCAACGGCCTCAGTACAGTTTTTTGAGCTTGCTCTTTTGTCCTGTGAGCCTTGTCTTTTCCTAGCTCCCCTTTCGCATGCTCGGTTGCCTGAGGGTTTTTGAGTTCTTTTTAACAAGAATTTGTCCACATCACTTAGTTTTGTTCCATGGAGAATCTACCTCCATGCACCCATGCTGCTTCTGGGACTAACAATCCGGAGACCCCTTTTCAAGGGGTACCTTTCACTTTTCCTCCAGCTGGAGATATTGGTCCTCCCTTTATTGCCACGTTAAATCTTCCTGGATTAACCATAGGATTACCGGTATGGCTATTCAATCCGGTAATTTCGATTGCGCCCAATGTTTCGAATGTTAACTCTCCACCACGAGAGAGTCAATCCCAAACTAATCCTTCCCCTTCTTCGTCAGATGAATCTTCTTCCATTCCTTCTTCCTCGCCTGATCAAAGCAATAGTGCTAGTAATCAGGTGGATAAGAAGAAGAAGAAAAGGAAAGTTAAGAAGAAGAAGGATAAGGAAGAGACCAAGCGTAAACCAGTTGCCTCTAATGGCACTCATTCTACGAAAACACCTCGTAAGACCAAGTTCCCTTGCAAACTCTGCAAAAGTGATCACCTTCTCAAGGATTGCCCCAGTCTTTCCCGTGTGTCATAAGTGTGGTCTAAAAACCCCAAACCAATTGTATCGTCGACCTTTGATCATCATGTTGATGACACTCCCTCAACCAGTGACCCCTTGGTGAAGGGTCGGAAGGGTAAAGTCCTATATCCCTGTTTGATATGCAAGGGTATGCATCGTACTTTCCTTTGTCCAAGCATGGATGAAGCCTCGCGGTGGTCGAAAGATATTACTAGTTCTCAACTGGTGCCTCCAATAGACCATAGTAAACTGTCCCTCGACCCCCCGCTGGTTGGCCAAGTGATCAATTCAGTTTCATCTGTAATTGATCCCACTCTCCCTTCCGAGAGTGAAGTGATCGAGTCGTTGTTATCTCCACTCGATCCCACTCTTTCATTGAAGAAAGTCCAGACTGAAGCAGTCATCTTGACACAATCTTCATCTCATTCTTATCTTCCAAGCGAGAGTGAATTGGAAACCACTGATGTTTTCCTTATCGGTTCAGAATGTCCTCGACAAGGGGAAACCCTGTCTGTTTCCACGAGACCCCCTCTAAGTACTGAGGTTATTTCCTTTGATTGGAATGGTCTAACAGAATCTCGTCTTCCTTCAAGCATTCCTTTTCAAATATCTGTAGGAGTTTTCGATAAATAAATTTTTCGTACGATAGTTGATGAAGGAGCTTCTGTTAGTATTCTATCCTCAACTGCTTGGAAAGCCTTAGGTTCTCCTTGGCTTGTTCCCATCACTGACCAGATACTGGCTTTCAATAGAAGGCCTACTGGACCTTTAGGGTCCCTTCCTCAGTTACCTATTACTTTGGGAGGGAAAACTGTCTGTATTGATGTCATGGTCGTCCAAGGTCCTTTAGATTTTAATCTACTCCTTGGATGTGATTACGTCTATGCAATGAAGGCTGTAGTGTCCTCTCTTTCGAGTGATGTATTTTCCCCATCATGGGAATGTTGTGACCATCAATCAACTTTCCTTTGTGACGCCCACTCATCGCATGACTCCTAGTCACCAGACTTCCCTAAATGTTCCACATGTTTTAGTGGTTTCTTCCCCCTAGGGGGGGGACGTTTGGAGCAAAGTTCTATTCCGGTGTCAAGCTCGTTAAAAAATGAAACCATTCTTTCAAGCATAGTTTACTCTTGGTTTTAAGCTTGTGTAAAAATGAAACCAACCATCATTTCAAGCATAGTTTACTTTTGGTTTTAAGATTGTGTAAAAATGAAACCAACCATCATCCCAAGCATAATTTACTTTTGGTTTTAAGCTTGTGTAAAAATGAAACCAACCATCATTTTGAGCATAGTTCCCTTTATGTGTCAAGCTCGTTAAAAAATGAAACAGGTCACCATGAGCATAGTTCCCTTTCTATGTCAAGCTCGTTAAAAAATGAAATAGGTTCCCATGAGCATAGGTTATTATTTGTTTCAAGCTCGTTAAAAAATGAAACCGACCCTCAAGCACAGTTTACCGTTGGTTTCGAGCTTGTGTAAAAATGAAACCAATCCCAAGCATAGTTTAGTTTCGGTTTCAAGCTTGTGTAAAAATGAAACTACCTTCGAGCATAATTTCTTTCTGTTTTAAGCTCACTAAAAAATAAAAAAGACCCTTTCAAGCATTGTTATTATCTATTTCAAGCTTGTGTAAAAATGAAATATATCTCCCTTCCATTTGTTCAAGTCTCTCGCTAGAGTTAGGATTTGAACCTTCATTTCATCTGCCTGGGTCACTTGGTCCTAGTTCTCCCTACCACCCCTGGTGAACACGTTTAGATTAGTAGCCAGGATTTTTGGGTAAGGAAGAAAAGTAGTCAGACGAAATGAAGCTTGGGGGGCATGTTTAGCCGTTAGCAATCATGCTGGGGGCATTTACCAACCTCTGGTCATCATGTTGGAAGGGAACCCATCAATGGAACATATCCTGAGCAAAGTTCTACTCCTGGTCAAGCTCTTTAAAAAATGAAACATATCCTTTCCCTTTGAGTCGAGTCTCCTCGTAGACTTAGTACCTGAACCTTCTTTTCACTCGCCTATACCTTAGGCGAATGAAATGAAGCTTGGGGGCATGTCTTCAACCTCTAGAAGTTATGTTGAAGTCAACTCGATCGCCTCTCCACACCACGTTGGAGCTAAGTCACTTACTTCTAGCAATCATGCTGGGGGCATGTACCAACCTTTGGATTTCATGATGGGAAGAAGTTCACCATTGGGAACATTTTCGAGCATACTTTCCTTTTTAGGCTTCGATCTCATTAAAACCATGAAAATTATACCGAGCATAGTTCATTTTCTGTTACGAGCTCATTAAAAAATGAAGCAGACATCATGAGCATTCTTCCAACCTATCTTCGAGCTTGTTAAAAACAGTAAGATGGTGTTTGAGCTTACTTTTCACTTTTTCGTGCTCTGGTTAAAAACATGAAAAGTGGTTTGAGCTTACTTTTTCCTTTTTCGTGCTCTGGATCCAAACATGAAAAAGATTTCGAGTGCTTTTTATACCATTATCGTGCTCATTAAACAAATTGGAGTAAAAAGGTGTGTCTAACGAGTATAGGTTTATCACTTTATCCGGCCTCGCTAGACTATTTATGGAAAAGGAACTGTGCCGAGTTTACTTCTCCTTTGTCGTACTCGGTCATCAACCATGACAAAGTTGTACATGGAGTCCTCTTTAAGCTCTTCTCAGACTCCTAAAATATGAAAAGATGGCCAAGCGAAATTGATTTGTTCACGCTTGTAAAAGGATTTGAATGATCATCTCCCTAGTGATAGTTTACCCCTTTTTCGGACTAGGGGGCACTACTTACGAAAAAGGAATACTCCAACCAATCATGACTAGAAGAGTCCTCTCCCGTGTTGTTTTACCCTTTTTTGGGCGATGAGGCTAACCTTACGAAAAAGGACCATTGGAGTCTTCTTTAGTTCTTTTCAGACTCTCTAAACATGAAATGATGACCGAGTTTTCCTTCCTTGGACTCGTTAAAATTCAACATCGAAGGGCCCACTTTGGGTCGAACCCCTCCTTTCTTAGGTTCGTAAAACATGTGAGATCGAACTCATCTATGAGATGAGCTATACCGAGCATCTATTATCCTCCTCAAGCTCGTAAAAAAACAAAGAGGTACTCGTCCATCATGTCGAGCGAAAATGGAAAAATGAGTCAAGTTTACCTTGTTGGCAGCTTGTGAGTCATCACCTTTGAACATGGCATGCATCCTCACCTTGTCTGTTTTGGGTAGTCAGTCTTGTTGATAGTGTCATCATTATGATCATGCGTCCTCATTATTGCTATGAGTTCACACTTCTTGTGGTTCTGTCTGTTCAAGTAATCCTTGTTGCCAAGATCTATTTCATGCCGTTATATGTTCAAAGGGTTATTACCTTGAGTCCACCTCCACTTCATGTCAAACCTTCCCTTTGTGTCAGTACATATCCTATTATTTCATCGATCGATGCTATCTTTCGTTTCAATTTCATGTCGATGATGTGGGAATCATTATGGCCCACCTTCGACGAGTCTATTCTTGTCGACACCAAATCACTATCTAGGAATTAGACTTAGGAGTCAACCACTAGTACCTTGGTACCTGCATACCTCAATGGCAGGTTTCCTCGTGTTCGACAGTAGGTTTTCATCATTGACCTCTGATTGAATGATCTCTCAGATGCTCGACATCAACTCCTTTATTCGCATTTCGTTGAGATGTACTATAGATACCTTGGGGATCATCGTCATCATTGGTGATTTACCTCACATTTGTTAACGGTTCACATCATTGACCGGTAATCAAATGGTTTCTGCCATGTTCGAATTCAACACCTTGTAATCACATGGCTAGATTTGTATCATTTGCGATCGGGTAGAAGACCCTGGACACCCTTTTGTATTTTGATTACGTCCAGGTTGCAATGGAGATTTCCTCTGTATTGTCACACAGATCCACTTTTGTATTGGTCGTGGCTGTGTCATTACTGTCTCATGGATCTATGCTTGTTCACAGTAGCCATGATTTGTCTACAGTCTATATCATCTCAGTACTCATGGATCTGCAATGTATTGGTCGGCAGCCATGCTTTGAGTCATTTGTTTCCGAGCATGGGAATGCCCGCCTTGGTGGTATATTTGACATTTTGTTTCTGTTTCAGCTCCTTGTTGCTCCCCTCGATGCTATCTCCAAACCATATTTGTAAAGTCTTTCGGCCATTAGTCTCTTCTGACCTCACACTTTAGGGGGCATCTGTTACCTCAATATTACACATTATGTATTAGTGTCACATCCTTGCACTAGCGACCTAAACGACAGTTTCCCTTAAAGATCATTTAAACATCCAGAGTGAAAACCATTGACTGAAAACTGAAACAAAAACCTTTTTCTGCCATCTGTCAACCCAACTTAGCCCTGTTTGTGAGCACTACCGCTCCCTGCATATCTACAGGGGCGCGGTAGTCAGCACTCCCGTGCGTTGCTCCTTCTATGGGGCGCGGTACTACCGCGTTATGCTCAGTTATAGGGGTGCAGTAGTTTGAAATTAGCCTTTTTGCCTTGGATTTTGGGATTTCGACCTTTGAGGAGATTTTGTTGGGATTACCACCCTTGGTTCGATCCTAACTCCTTCTTTGTTTAGCTGGCCTGATCCACTAAACCCTCCATAGATCCACACTTCTCTCTTGTTGGTTAACCTTCCCATGTGCTATAAGAGAGAAGCTTTTCATGGGCCAAAGGGGAGGACTTTTGGGGAATCAAACCTATGATATTCATACTTCTGTATAGATATCTAGAGGAAGCACTTGGAGTTGGAGGATTGGCTTGGATATCAAGCAACCTTTGTAAGCACTCTTCAATTTTGTAATATAAGATAACTTGTCTTGTTTTTCCCATTTCATGTGTATTGTATAAATCTTTGATATGAAATGTATCTAGTTTAGATTTGAACTTAATCTTTGCTTCAAGGTATTTGGAAGCTTGCATGCTTGTCCTTTGTTTGATTTCAACAGGTTCTACATTGGAGCTTTGGGATCAAGAGCTAGAAGCGAGACAAACATCGAATTGGAAGGTGAGTTACGTCTTTCGTGCTTCTGAATGCATTTAATCTTGTCGTGAAGATTAGTTCAGGAACTCAAGGTAGCATTTGTTTCCTTTTTGTCTTAGCATAGAGTCAGTATATCCTGCTTTATCCTAAGAGAGTTTCTACCTATCTGTAGGGAGAAATCTCTACAACATTACATGGTCTGAAATTCGTTTATCATTTGATGCTTCAGATACATATGATTAGACACTCCACCCTTTCTTTCTGAAATTGCAAGTTAGAATTCATTCATAAATGCTCTAATTTTGTGATGGATTTTGTTTCCCTTTCTTCTACCATCTGCTAATATATCTGACTTGAAAAAAATTCATTTATCTTTCCTCTTCTTCTAAAATTCTAGTCCAATCAGTCATCTATGACAAAAAACCTATGAAAGTTTGACTCCATGCCCTTGTGATATACCTATCCTCAACTCAACCAAATGAAAACCCTAATACCCTTATCTGAAGGTATAGCCCCCACTATTAATCCACAATCAGCCAATTCAAGTGATATTTTTCATATTGAAAGAGTTGTGAGAGAGAGATCCCTCTCTGTGTTTGGAAAGGATATTTTCCATTCACAAGAGTGTATTTGAAATAGTTACCTCAGTGATCCCTTCTGTTGCAAATTGGAAGATTCTTGAGTGATAACATCTGGCGACCATATTGGGGAGAGAATTTCTTTACCTCAGAAAAAGAATTACAAGGAATCAAATTAGTTCTCTGAGGGAAAACAGAAGATCAGATACATAAAGGTTGTGATATTTTCCCCGATGACTCCAATATTCAAATTTCCATTCCCACAAGAGACACTTGGTGATTTTCTTGAAAGAATTATGGCTTCCCGAAGGATATCTACCAGAAGTCAGTCGGATCCTGAACCAACACAGTTCGTATCAGATCTAGAAAAGATCATCCAGAAAGCAAAGAAAGAAAAAATAGGTATTACCCCATTAACTAGATCTTTTTATTTACCTAAAGAAGGGGCTCAGGCTATAGGTACTGTCTCTTTTGATATAAATTTTGAGAATTCCTTATGTAGGTCCAAGTCTAAGACAGATATGAAAGAAACCCTATTTGATCAGAAGAGGCTCCAAACCCACTATTTGAGTGCTTTGTGGGAGAGTCTACAAGTCAAAGAAGAAAGAAGTGACATGTTCCTCTTCACTAAAGAAACCAGTAGGAAAAATCGATCAAGTCCTGATCACCCCTCCTACTTTTTCAAGTCACACCATTGTAATACCCAGCATTAATTATAAACCTATTTCAAATACTCTTGGTTCCAAGAAAACCCTACGAGAAATGGCTACCAGATTTTCCCCTTTAGCCCTACCTTCCAACCTCCATGATCTACCTGTGGGCTATGCCCAACGCCTCATGAGATATGATGGGGAACATAGTGGTACTGCACAGCAACATGTGGACCATTTTATGGAATTCATAGATATTGAAGAGATAGATGAAGATGATGTCAATATTAGGTTATTTGTCCAAAGTTTTTTAGGGGAAGTAAAGAAATGGTTCAAAACCCTTCCAAATGGAGGTATTGCTACCTATGAGGGGTTGGAACAAGATTTCTTGGCCAGATGGCAAGATAAACAAAATCCTCTCCAAATTCTCACTCAATATGAAAACATGAAGAAAACTAATGTTGAGACTGTCCAATAATTTTCATCCAAGTTCATGAAAATGTACAATTCTATCCTTGTGGACATCAAACCCCCTGTGGGTGCAACGAAACTTCACTATGCTAATTGTTTTGACAGTGACTTTGCTCTCATGTTAAGAGAAAGGAGATATGATACCTTACCAAATATGTTGAAATATTCCATAGAATTAGAAGCTAATGTAATGGCCTCTACTAAAATAAAGCACCAAACTGAAACTGAGAAAAAGAGATTCCATGAGACAGGCCAGCCTTCCACTTCCCAATCTATTGACACCAAGTTTGAGTAGATGATGATAATTATGGAAAAACTGGTGGATAGGATCTCCCTTGATAACAGGTATCCTTCTAGAGAAAACCCTGAGCCTCAAGCTCAAAATACCAATTATAGAAGACCCCATGCCCCAAAGGGAATACCAAGAGAGCCAAGGGACCCTAGAAATGCAAAAAAATCAGCCAATTAGACCACCTTTTGCTAAAAACCTAATGGCAGAAGAAGAGGAATATGGACACCCTGAAGATCAGATCCACCTCTTTGATCATATGCATCCCCAAATCTATTTGAATAAATAAGAACATGATCAATCATCTCTGCAGTTAGATAGCATCCTAGAAGAGTCTAAGTCTGAACAATATCAAAGAGGTTTCCAAAATGCAATTTTTGAATTTCAGAGACAACATAATTTGAGGAATAGAAAGGTAACAACAGACCAAGGAAAGACTACTGTTGAGCCATCTACTTATTAGCAACAAAAAAAAGAAACCCCTAGGAAGGGTGATCCAAAGCCTCTTACCTCTGATAAAACAACTAAAAAGGGAGTTGAAGCCAGGGTAATTTTTAAGGGCGAAATTTTGCCAATTGGCTATTTTTCAAGTTTTTTTTCAAAAAATAAATTCGTTATTTGGTCATTTTTAGTCTCTAATATCACCTATATTTAAATAAAATATGTTTTTTTATCATAATATTCACCAAAATTTACACATTTCAATAGTAAATTATATGTTTTGTATTTAATATTCACCTACCTATCTATATGCATGTTTTTTCAATCCAAAATAATCGCTTAGGTTACTATACTTAAGTATAATATTAGAATCCTTAAAAAATACCCTGGATGAAGCCACTAAAAGAATTCCAGAAGGGAAAGATGAAAGTAATTTAAAACCAATGGAAAAAATCCATTATGCTTTTAGTTTAGAAAATGAAATCTCCAAGATAAAACTCTCAATTCCCTTCAATGAGTTGTTAAAAAATACCGAATATAAAAATCAGATTATGAAAATGGTGAGGGGAGAGGGAGGAAAGCAACCAGACACTCTTAATTTGCAAGACCTCAAGAATATGATCTTCCCACCCTTCTGTTTGTCCCCCGTGTTGAAAGACCTCAAGAATATGATGTTCCCCCCTTTTATATTAGTCTGAATATACATGATCATACACTACATACTGCTATGTTAGATTCTGGGGCCTCACATAACCTCATGCCAAAATCAGTGGTAGAAATTCTAGGATTAGAAATCACTAGACCTTATAAATATTTATTGTCATTTGATTCCAAAACAGTATAGTGCATGGGGTTGATCAAAGGTATGGTTGTATCACTGACACAAATCCCTCAGAAGAATGTGATAATGGATGTAGTAGTGCCAGACATCCCACCCAAATTTGGGATGTTATTATCAATATATTGGGAATCTAAACTGAAGGGAACACTATAGATGGATATGTCTTATGCCACCATCCCTGTTTTTGGAGAAAATAGAAGACTATATAGAGAACAAAGATTTTCCTATGTAGTAAGCAGTAAAAGTAAGCCTGGAAATCATCCCATATTTGTTGTAGACACTGATATAGGCTCTTCAAATTTATGCTATGACCTTGGTTTAGGAGAAAGAGAACTGAAAAATTACTAATCTCCTTGAACCAGATGATAGATTTAATAGCGAGAAATATATGCAGTATATTGACAACTCTGGAAGTGAAAAATACAGTGGTCAACAAGTAAAAAAGGGTAGTGAATCAAAAATAGAACAAGAAGCTACAATCACAGCCCAAAAAGAAGATCTTTGGACTATGAGATTTGATGGGGATGTAAACAAGGAAAGAGTTGGGGCAGGAATATGGATCATCCCCCCAAATGAAGGAAATAAATGCTCCAGGTTACATTCTTTAAACTAATGTTTGATTGCTCAAACAATGTAGCAGAGTATGAAGCTTTACTACTAGGGTTGAATATACTTAGGGATCTGAAAGCTAAAAATATAAAAATTTATGGAGATTTAGAGATGATAATCCAACAAGTAAATGGGGTTTATGAGACCAAACATCCCAAAATGAGAACCTTTAGGAATGTTGTTTGGGAAATGTTTGATAACTTCTTTACAGAACACATCATTTCCTTCATCCCTATAGAGAAAAACAAAACAACAAATACCTTAGCCAGCTCTGCTAGCAGATTCCAACTCCTTTTTTATCCCACCAGAACTTATATGATAAATATACAACATAGGCCTTTTGTCCCTGACAATACTAGAGATTGGAAAATATTTGAGGATGATCAGCAAATAAAGAAATTCCTAGAGATGACAGAGGAGTTTTCCTGGGAACTTGATCCAACAGAGATCCTAACAACATTGGGGGAGAAAGATATCATTCAGTTGAAAAGAAACTATATCCCCAAAGGGTTAGTACCACTAGAAAATATTTTTGATGAAAATGATGTGTCCAAAAACCCTAAATTTGTTTCGAACCACAGTGAAGTAGAAGACTACAACATTGGGAATGATGAGGAACCTAAGATTGTCAAGCTATCTAAATCCCTAACCTCGGGTACTAAAGATGATTATGTTGACTTAATGAGAAAATTTTCTGATGTTTTTGCATGGTGTTATGAAGACTTAAAGGAATATGATACATCTATCATACAACACACCATACCAGTAAACACAGGTGAAAAAGCATTCAAGCAGAAGCTAAGAAGGATGAACCCTATGCTACTCCCTCTTTTAGAAAAGGAAGTGAAGAGACTATATGAAGCCAAAATCATAGTCACATTAATATTCTCAAGGTGGGTAGCCAACATAGTCCCAGTAAGAAAGAAAAATGGAGAAATCAGACTATGTATAGACTTCAGAAATCTAAACAAAGTGTCTTTAAAAGACAACTATCCCCTGCCCAAAATGGATCATATTTTGCAGAAAGTTGTAGGGGCAGCAGGAATTTCCATGCTCGATGGATTTTCAAGGTACAATAAGGTAAAATTGTTACCAGAAGATCAGGAAAAAAAACATTTACCAAACCTTGGGGAACTTTCATGTATGCTAAAATCCCTTTTGGTCTACTGAATGTGGGAGCCACACTTCAGATAGCTATGGACATATCTTTTGCAGAAGAAAGAGATAAGTTCGTAGTTAGATATATGGATGATATTACTGTGTTTTCCAAATCCGATGCAGAACATTTGAAACATCTAAACCAAGTATTTTTAAAATGTATAAATTTTGGGATTTCTCTGAACCCCAAGAAATCAAACTTTGCCATGCAAGAAGGTAAGTTGTTGGGTCATATAATATCTAAATATGGAATTAAAATTGACCCAAATAGAGCTGACATCATACAAAAAATTCAGCTCCCCAGGAGTAAAAAGGAGATCCAATCTTTCCTTGGTAGAGTAAACTTCTTAAGAAGATTTATCCCCAAATTTGCAGAAATCATTAAATCAACTACAAACATGCTTAAAAAGGACAATCAAATCAGGTGGACTGTTGAATCCAAGCAAGCATTTGGAGATATAAAGAAGGCAATAGTTGAAGCACCAGTACTAATCAATCCTGATTTCGAAAAAGACTTTCTTATGTTTTCTTTTGCCTCAGAACATTCTATAGCTGGAGTCCTTCTGCAGAAAAATCAGGAAGGAGATGAGAAACCCATTGATTTCTTCAACAGAGCTCTTAGATATGCTGAGCTCAAGTACAATATCATGGAAAAATAGGCCTACGCCATGACCAAAACTTTAAAGGATTTCATAGTTTATGTTTTACATTCTCATGTTGTTGCCTTTATTCCTAATGCTACTATAAAGGACATATTGACATAGCCTGATCCAGAAGGCCTAAGAGAAAAATGGATAGTTGTACTATTGGAGTACGACTTGGAAATTAATCCTACAAAGCTTTTCAAAGGGCAGGGATTGGCCAGAATCATGGTCGAAGCAAATTGGGATTCAATAAGTGTGAACTTGGTCTCACACATGCTGGAGAGTACTGCTCAAGACCCACTGTTGCAGGTATTAGAAAAATGCTCATCATTTCCTTGGTACTCTAACATTATATATGTTTTGTAGAACTTACAAACACCCCCTGAGATGGACAAGAGAAAAGCTAGATCAACAAAAATGAAGGATGCAAAGTTTTGCATACTAAATGGAAGCCTTTATTGGAAGGACCCGGGAGGTATTTTATTGAATTGTATGCTGGAAGATGAAGCCAGAATGACCATAAGAGAGTTTCACAAGGGTGTCTGTGGGGGACATCATTACTGGAAGGCCACTATCAACAAGATTCTCAGGTTAGGATTTTATTGACCCACTATGTTCAAAGATGCATATAAAGAGGTAGATACTTTCCATGAATTCTAGATCTTTGAAGGAAAAAGGAAGATCCTCCCTTTTCCTTTAAAACCAATCTCTGTAGAAGCCCCTTTCTAGTAGTGTGGGATGGATTTCATTGGTGAAATCATTCTCAAATCCTCTGGGAAACACGGGTGGATAGCATCCCCGTTTGGAGCCATTGTTATCACCTCTAAGAAAAATTATGCAGGGGAAGGAAAGGGAACCCTGTTAGAATTTGAGCATTAATTCACAATACTCTAGGATCTTCACTGAGAGAATAACATATACAGTATATCAATGCATAACATTCACAATAAGCATGACAAGCATCACAAGAATCAAAAGCATGAGAGACAAGAGACACAGAGTTTCCGTGGGGAAAACCCTAAGGTGAAAAACCCCACAACTTCCTCAGAGATAGAGAGAGCAATGGCTCAACCAAAGTACAACCAAAATACACTTGAGATAGTCTCCTAGAAGCAGATGATCCTCCTCCTCACTAGTGCGCCACTTTCTGAGTGAGAGAGAGATGACTTTCCGAATGATCTAAATAGAGATCTCTTGATTTCTATTTATACTAACCTGTTTTCCCAGTGACCTTATGGGGCCAACTTGTCTAGCTAGGTACATCCACAATATAATATATATTTTAGGGCCGACCCCACACATGGTGGTCTAATAACCCATCGGCAAGTACACACACTTGCAACACTTGTCAATCCACATGACGACACTTCTTATAGAGGAATAACACATATCTAATAAGGGTACAATAAATATATATGAAATACATAGATGAAATACATTCCGAAGTTACATATACATCAACACTCCCTCTTAACTAGGAAGGTATTTCTCGACACAGATCTGCTAGACAAGTCTTCTTCTCGGAATCATCGTCATCATCATCATCACTGCTGCTACTATCTCAACCAATCTCTGACTCTACTCGTCATAGGAAGTTCTACAGATCCAGTCCTTTTTCATACTGGATGTAGGCCCACCACCTACAGGTCTTCATAATCACTAGACATACTGTGGAAATCTCAGGACTTATTACGTGTGTCACAAAACCTTAAAAGAGTCTCTTGACTAGCAAGAACCCTAAAGAGCATCTGAGGCCTTTTTCATCCTGTCCAGATCTTCAGGACTTATTACATGTGACCCCACCACAAAAAGTATAAAGAGAATCCCAGGACTGATTACGAGCACAAGGATCAACCTATCGGATCTCCCAGGGCACAAATTACATGTGGTCACCACAAAACCTCGAAAGAGCATCCCAGGACTAATTACAAGCACAAGGCTCAACCTATCGGATCTCCCAGGGCAAAAATTACATGTGGTCATGGAAAAACCTTGAAAGAGCATCCCAGAACTGATTACGAGCACATGGCTCAACCTATCAGATCTCCCAGGGCACAAATTACATGCCATAGGACAAAACCTCAAAAGAGCATCTGCCAAATATCCCAGGGCACAAATTACATGCCATAGGAAAAACCTCGAAAGACTATCTGCAGATCTCCCAGGGCACAAATTATATGTCCCCCCAAGAAAAACCTTGAAAGAGCATTTTCCAGATATCCCAGGGTACAAATTACATGCCATAGGAAAAACCTCGAAAGACTATCTGCAAATATCCCAGGGCACAAATTACATGCTTATCTACAACCTGTTCCACGGCCACAGAGTATCAACCTGATACTCACCATACATCATCCTGATGTACACATGATCATCCTGATCATCATCACTGCAACATCCTGCTGCATGTCATCTGGAGCAACATCCCAAAGCTCATCATCCATGACCATCCTGATCATACAATGCATCTACCTGGTACATATCATCATAGATGATCCACCTAATCATACAGTGTATCCACCTGATACAAATACAAATACATGATACATATCACCATACATCATCCACCTGATCATACAATGTATCCACCTGATACATATATAGATACATGGTCCAGGAATCCAACATGATGCTTATACAAAATACATACACATGATCCAACCGATCATATCCAGCATCCAACATGATGCGTACATATAAATGATCCAACTGATCATATCCAGCATCCAACATGATGCGTACATATACATATAAATGATCTAACTGATCATATCCAGCATCCAACATGATGCATACATACATACATATAAAAATGATCCAATTGATCATACAAAGCAAAAACCAGAACATCATCCTGATGCTCATCATCTAGCGCTTACATCCACAGCCATGTGAAGGATCCTCCTTCCAACATGCTTGGAATGGCTTCATCAAATGTGTCCATCACTTCTTCCTCGAAGTGTCATCAATCTAAAGAACACCAAGCCTCTCTCTGAAGTACTCGAACATCACCCTGGCTAGTGGCTTCGTCAGCACATCTACAATCTGCTCGTCCGTCGCAACATACAGGAGCTTCACAGCTCCTCTCTGCACCATATCCCTGATATAGTGATATTTGATATCTATGTGTTTCGACCTATCATGAAACACTAGGTTCTCAGAAAGCTTCACACAACTCTGGTTATCACAGAAGATACCAGTAGCATCCAATGGGAGATCAAATAATTCAGACAGTAGTTTCCGTAGCCATACTACCTCACAACTAGCTGAAAATGATGCAACATACTCTGCCTCAGCTATACTCAGTGCTACACAGGACTACTTCCTACTAAACCAAGAGATCACACCTGATCCCATACTGAAGCAGCACCCAGATGTGCTCTTCCTATTTGCAGCACTGCCAGCCCAATCTGAATCAACATAACCCTGTAGGTTAAACTTTTGATTCGCTTCATACTTGAGCCCATAATCCACTATACCCTTCAGGTACCTCAGAACATGCTTTACAACAACCAGGTGAACACTCCTCGGATCCATCAGGAACTGGCTCAATGTGTTCACTGCAAAGCAAATATCTGGTCTCGTGTTCGTCAAGTACATGGAGGACCCAATCATCTGACGATACATAGAGACATCAACCGGCTCAGATGAAGCATCACATAGAAGCTTCAGATTTGATGCCATGGGTGTGGCCATGGCCTTGCAATCCATCATCTCGAATCTCTTCAGGATATCTACTGTGTACTTCCCTTGACCAAGGAAGATCCCACCTGAATTCTGCCACACCTCCATACTTAGGAGATAATGCATCATTCCCAAAGTTCTTCATATCGAATTCAGCAGCAAGCTTCCTCTTCGTATATGCAATCAATCTGTCATCTCCTGTTACAAATAAGTCATCCACATACAGGAGTAGAATCACAGGATTGCCTTCCTCAACCTTGTATTAAAGGTTGGAATCTGCTTTACTCTTGGTAAAGCCCAAACTAGATAGGAAACTGTCCATCCTGCCATACCAAGTTCTGGGAGCTTGCTACAAGCCATACAAGGCTTTCTTCAATCTGCACACATGTGACTCCCTGTCAGGTCTTGGGACTGCATCCCAAACATCTTCTTCATGATCGACGGATCATGGCATTCCATTTCTTCATCCCAGATCCTGGGAACTTCAATATCTTCAATAGATATCTTTGTTGCTGGAACAAATGTTGTAGTCCTTCTTTTGTAGGTGAAGATATACGGTCTTTCCTACAGAACAATTTAAATTGCATGATTAGAAACATCTCATAATTTTTAGAACAAATTCTTTACACATAAAGAAATATGTCATCCAGTCATGCAGTTATCTTAGCCAAAGCTTCAATACAACATTTATCCATGTTCAACAACTTTCTAGATGCCTTCCAGTCTCTACCAAAACATTGTTAAGAGTTTGCACTACTCCCAACATGTCAGCAAAGAGGTTTCATTCTAGATAAGTAGCACTGGAATATTGTACAGTGCCATAGGCCACTTACCCATCACATGCATATTAGTAGTATATTGTTCATTAATGCAATCATTCTAATATGCACAATACATCTCCTAAGTCTAGGAAGATAAGCATAATATTATTTAAGCAAAAGTAGGCAAGAAATGATAATTGAAATACTTATCTTTGTTTGTTTGTTGGGTGGACTCCCTCTGAGTCTTTGCTTCCTGGCAGGAGCTGCTGAAGTAGCTTCTTCTACACCTTTCTGTTGTGGAATGTAGGAACATGGTTAACTCCCTCTGAAAATATGCATCCTTGCAGGAGCTGCTGGAGTGTGCTCCCTCTTGATTCATCCTTCCTGACATCAATCTTCTTGAACCCAGAAAAGACCTCTTCTGGTGTCTTGTTATCCAATATCTTGCGGGGTGTTCTGTTCTGCACATATGCAGCTGTTCTAGCTGCTTCTGCCCATAGATGCATAGGTAGATCTTGGTCATGCAGCATTGCCCTTGCTGCTTCCATGATTGTTTTGTTCTTCCTTTCTGCAGCTCCATTCTGTTGAGGATTATAAGGAGTAGCCAACTCCTTCTTAATCCCTGAATCACTACAAAGCTTCTTGAAGTCACCTGAGGTGAATTCTCCACCATTGTCGGATCTGAATGTTTTGATCTTCTTGTCAGTTTGATTCTCCATCAAGGTTTTGAATTCCTTGAATTTATCAAACACCTCATCTTTTCTCTTCAAGAAGTATACCCAAGTCTTCCTGGAGAAGTCATCAATAAATGAGACATAGTAAACATACCCACTTAGAGAACTAGATGACATAGGACCTGTCATGTCCCAAATTTGGAATTGGGTCACAATGGCCTAGTCACATTAGCCATATTCATTAGAGTTTGTAAAATTGATGTTAAGGGTCAAATAATTGCCAAGGAGGAAAATTACTAGTTTCCTAGGTTTGGGGGTGGAAGCTTTGGGATTTGGAATAAGGGGGATAATAAATGATGTTTAGACATTATAAGGGTTCAAGTATTTAATAAATAGAGTGAATAAAGAAATTCAAGAGAAATCCTAGGTGACAAATGGTTTTGGAGACATATGGAGGATGTGGGACCCACTAGCTTGATTTTTCATAATACATGGTATCTCTATTTTGCAAATTCGAATTAATGGGAATGTGAACACTCTTGGGTGAGTTGGTAAGTCATAACACATGTCATTGAACATATTAGGTCGAATTGGGAAGTATTGGTAACCTCCATGGAAGATAAAGAGTCAAAGTGAAAGTTTGTGGACACTTGGGCTAGATTCCCTAGCCCCTATGACACCAGTGATGGAGCATCTACGACAACTATGACAAATTGCAGACCTGACCTCTGACATATGACCACTATGACATGTCAGCCCCAAAAATAGGCTCCAAGAAGGCGAATTTGGGAGTTGGAGAAGCCAAAGAGACTCAAAATCGAATTTGGGAGAAGATGGAAGGTTGGGACTAGGAGACAAGTGGCAAATGTGGAATATTTCCTAAATGGAAATCTATTGAATCTATTGAAAGGATTTCGACCCTTAGAAGGCTAATTTTGGTTATAAAATGTAGAAATGAAGTATGAGAATGGCTTTTTGATCATTTGTAGAATTTGCAATTGCATTTGTGTAGAGGGAGAGCTAGTGGATGACTAGTTTCTTGCCTTAGCCAATTTCGAGGGTGAAAGATTCCCATCCAAGTTGGTAATTGGAAAGGCCATTCAGACCTTTCATTTGGATTTTTAATGGAGTCTTTATTTGTAGGTGTAATCTACAGGGAAGCTCATGGTTTCTTCTATTGCAGCACATTCTCTCAACCATTTCCAATTTTGATGGCATATTCTTGATCCTTGAGGGAGGGCGTTTTTGGTGAGCTATTGTACTCTTTGGGGGAGCTTTTAATACCCCATTTATTTTGTAATATGAATTAAATACTCTGTTCTTCGTCTCCATAAAGTTTCAGGTCGAAATTCCAAGTAGAAATGTATAAATATCATTTTTAATGGAAGAACAATGCCATTTCCCCACTACCTTGTTGTGAATCAATGTATTGATGATGATTTCGAATGAATGGATGATTATCTGATGCATTTGTGATTAATGGACTGCCATGGATGTATTTTACAAGTTTCATGTACCGTACTTGAGCATTTGAAGTATTTTTACTCAGTTTAATTGCATTGGGAGAAGAAATAGTGTCATTTCCCCAAGGGTCGAATTGGTGATTTTTGCAGTTGAATGGGAGAGGGTGAGAACAATTGTAATAAACCATTAATGGTGCATATGAGACCTTAATAACATAATTAACACATTACATACCTCTGTTCATAAATTTGATTGGGTTTGGAGGCATTTGGGAAGCCATTTTCAGTACCTACCTTAGGGGGATTTGAACCCCAAATTACTAGTAAAATTGCATACTTGGTCCAGAATATTAAGAGAGTTTGCAGAGGTCTTTTGGTGTCAATATGTTATCCCTGAACATCATATTAAATTCCTAATATCATTCATACACCTTCCTTGAAGATTTGAAGGCATTTGGAGTCAATTTGAGACCTAGAGACCAATACTAGTCAAAGGGAAATCACTAGTAAAGTTACCTACATTGACCAGAATTGAAAGAGTATTTGTAGAAGTGTTTTAAAGGTACAAAGGCATCCCTGAAACACATATTTATGTTCTAATATCATTCATATACCTTCTCAGAAGATTTGGGATCATTTGGGGCAAATTTGGGACCTAGAGATCGAAACTAGTCAAAGGTCGAACCAAGGAAAAAAGTGGAAAATTGCAATTTTAATAAAATTCCTAACAAGGGACATTACAGTGGTATCAGAGCATGATCTTGGCACCTGATGTGGTATAATATTAATGAGGACAATAATTCAGGTACCACCATTAGATATTGAAACCAAAAGTGCTTTTGTTGAAGAAAAAAAAAAGTAGGAGAAGAAGAGCAAATTTTTTTAGGAAACTATGACTAGGGATGAAAAGGGAGCCTCATATGATGGTGAGGAGCATATAAAAATTATGAAAACAATATTTGAAGATATGACCAAGCAACTTAAGGAAGGATTCAAATTGTTTTCTATCGAACTTGTGGAAAAAATTATTGATTTTAAGGAAACCAAGGGGCAAAATGCATCAGCTTGCTTGAAGGAGCAAAAGGAAGAGACATCACAATATCATGAAGAAAATTCTATTGAAAATATGGAAGATCATTTAGAGACACCTTCTAGCTTAGACATGAACCAAAGAGCATCTACTGATGGATGCTTAAACTATGAAGGAGTACCTACTGATGGGTGCTCACACCTCTATGTTGGTGACATAGAGATCACTTTTGAAAGTGTTGCTGCAAGCCCAAGTTCCATTAAGCATGATAATGAAGACCTTGCAGCAGTTGAAGAAGAACCAAGATCAACTTCCCCATCACCACTTGAGCTTCATGAAGTTGGTCCAAGAAAAAATGAAGAAGATGAGGAGGTTCATTTGCAAGAGCCTCATTTTCTTGAAGGGTCCTTAAAGATGAATGAAAAGAAGATCCAAGAGTCCCTCAGCATTCTCCATGACACTCAAGCATTGGTGTCAAATTCTTGTTGGAGAGCTACTTCATTGGAGGATACATCCTTCCTTGAAGACATCGGGAATATTCAAAGAGCAATGTGCCACATCAAAGGTAATTTCATGTCTTTGCTTTTTGATAGAAACCATTTGTTTGAGCTTAATGAATTGTTACATGCTGCATACTTGAATAATAATGAGGATAATCATAAGCTCACAATTCAAAATGAGCAATTTCTTGAAAAGTTGCAAGATACTTGTTTTTCCTCCTATGTTTCAGATTGTCAAATGGTAGATTGTTTGGAGGATTCTCATGACATGGTGGATCATGAGAAATGTGGAAATTTGAATGTTCTTGATGTGTTTGAAGATGAACTTGAAGAGATCCAAACACTTGATGTGGTGGAAGAGGAACTTGAATTGTCTCTTGATGAAGGTTATGCAATTTTTAAATAAGAGCATGATTCCTCTACATTGGAACCAAACTATGACAAAGAGTTCATACTTTTGAAGGAGCTGCATGATACTACCCCTATGGATCCTTCCCATGATGAAACTTCTGCACTTTTTTATCATTTGGGTGAGTTAGTTCATTCTCCTACATCCTACAATTCCATGTTTTGCAACATTAGTCTCAATGAAGTATGGGTGAAAGGGTTCTTTTTGATGGTGCCACATGAGGAGTATGGAACTCCTAGATTTAACTTTTATGATGACATGGTTGGAGCACATTCTTATTCACATTTGCAGAAGCATCATTTGTCACTTTATGATGATTCACATCTACATGGATGCACCTATGATATGGATTTGAGTCACTTGAAGACTCATGGTTTTTCTTGCTCAACACTGGGTTTATTTGATGTTAGAGGAACTTCATCCAACACTTGGGTGAATAGATTTATGATGGGAGAACATTTTTGTTGGCAGCCACATACTTTGTTACATCTTTATTATTCTCACATTCATGGATGTATGGGTGAGACTTCTTTGAGTCATTTGAAGTCTCCTTGTTTTTTCTGTTCATTATTTGGTTCAGATTTTAGTGGAGATTCTTCATTCACTTCTTGGATGAAAGAATACATGGTTGAATATTTTGATGCATATCACATCCTTTTGGAGCAGCATTATAGGACATGGGATCCTCACCTATGTCATTGGAGCAGATTTGATTGGTCACTTGAAGCTTGTATGCACTTGGAAAATGGTGGTCTACTTGCTTGGAGGTATAAGCACTTTCATGATTCTTTGACGAAGCACCTCCTTGATGTACATTTTCATTATGTAGTTATGTACTTTGATGATATATATTTGGTACTCATGATGTTTGGAAGAATGCATACAAGAAAATGGGATCCAGGAATCCTCTTATCTAATGGTGTAGGTTGGAGAGCACTCTTAATTGTTGGGGTGCAATACAAGCAATGGGACCCTGGAATAATTTTTGTCTCATTGGTTTCATTTTTTGGGGGGAAGCAAGCAGTATGGGAGATGGATTCCCCACTTAATAAAGTGATTTTAATCAGATTAGTGCAGCATCAAGCATGGTGGTTCCTCTCTAAAATATTCATGGAAGCTCAAAGACTCAAGGTTTGGCAATTCAATGGCAACTTCAAAGAATTATACAGAAAGCAGGTTCTTCAACACCCATGTTTGAAACTGCTTGAGGACAATCAATATTGGGAAGGGAGGATTTTTCATGTCCCAAATTTGGAATTGGGTCACAATGGCCTAATCACATTAGCCATATTCATTAGAGTTTGTAAAATTGATGTTAAGGGTCAAATAATTGCCAAGGAGGAAAATTACTAGTTTCCTAGGTTTGGGGGTGGAAGCTTTGGGATTTGGAATAAGGGGGATAATAAATGATGTTTAGACATTATAAGGGTTCACGTATTTAATAAATAGAGTGAATAAAGAAATTCAAGAGAAATCCTAGGTGACAAATGGTTTTGGAGACATATGGTGGGACCCACTAGCTTGATTTTTCATAATACATGGTATCTCTATTTTGCAAATTCGAATTAATGGGAATGTGAACACTCTTGGGTGAGTTGGTAAGTCATAACACATGTCATTGAACATATTAGGTCGAATTGGGAAGTATTGGTAACCTCCATGGAAGATAAAGAGTCAAAGTGGAAGTTTGTGGACACTTGGGCTAGATTCCCTAGCCCCTATGACACCAATGATGGAGCATCTATGACAACTATGACAAATTGCAGACTTGACCTCTGACATCTGACCACTATGACATGTAAGCCCCAAAAATAGGCTCAAATAAGGCGAATTTGGGAGTTGGAGAAGCCAAAGAGACTCAAAATTGAATTTGGGAGAAGATGGAAGGTTGGGATTAGGAGACAAGTGGCAAATGTGGAATATTTCCTAAATGGAAATCTATTGAATCTATTGAAAGGATTTAGACCCTTAGAAGGCTAATGTTGGTTATAAAATGTAGAAATGAAGTATGAGAATGGCTTTTTGATCATTTGTAGAATTTGCAATTGCATTTGTGTAGAGGGAGAGCTAGTGGATGACTAGTTTCTTGCCTTAGCCAATTTCGAGGGTGAAAGATTCCCATCCAAGTTGGTAATTGGAAAGGTCATTCAGACCTTTCATTTGGAGCTTTAATGGAGTCTTTATTTGCAGGTGTAAGCTACAGGGCAGCTCATGGTTTCTTCTATTGCAGCACATTCTCTCAACCATTTCCAATTTTGATGGCATATTCTTGATCCTTGAGGGAGGGCGTTTTTGGTGAGCTATTGTACTTTTTGGGAGAGATTTTAATGCCCCATTTCTTTTGTAATATGAATTAAATACTCTGTTCTTCATCTCCAGAAAGTTTCAGGTCGAAATTCCAAGTATAAATGTATAAATCTCATTTTTAATGGAAGAACAATGCCATTTCCCCACTACCTTGTTTTGAATCAATGTATTGATGATGATTTCGAATGAATGGATGATTATATGATGAATTTGTGATTAATGGACTGCCATGGATGTATTTTACAAGTTTCATGTACTGTACTTGAGCATTTGAAGTATTTTTACTCAGTTTAATTGCATTGGGAGAAGAAATAGTGCCATTTCCCCAATGGTCGAATTGGTGATTTTTGCAGTTGAATGGGAGAGGGTGAGAACAGTTGTAATAAACCATTAATGGTGCATATGAGACCTTAATAACATAATTAACACATTACATACCTATGTTCATAAATTTGAGTGGGTTTGGAGGCATTTGGGAAGCCATTTTCGGTACCTACCTTAGGGGGATTTGAACCCCAAATTACTAGTAAAATTGCATACTTGGTCCAGAATATTAAGAGAGTTTGAAGAGGTCTTTTGGTGGCAATATGTTATCCCTGAACATCATATTCAATTCCTAATATCATTCATACACCTTCCTTGAAGATTTGAAGGCATTTGGAGTCAATTTGAGACCTAGAGACCAATACTAGTCAAAGGGAAATCACTAGTAAAGTTACCTACATTGACCAGAATTGAAAGAGTATTTGCAGAAGTGTTTTAAAGGTAAAAAGGCATCCCCGAAACACATATTTATGTTCTAATATCATTCATATACCTTCTCAGAACATTTGGGATCATTTGGGGCAAATTTGGGACCTAGAGATCGAAACTAGTCAAAGGTCGAACCAAGGAAAAAAGTGGAAAATTGAAATTTTAATAAAATTCCTAACAAGGGACATTACAGGACCACATACATCTGAGTGGATTATTTCCAGGATGTCTTTTGCCTTGCTTTCACTGCTTGGGAAAGGCTTCTTAATGTTCTTACCTTTTGCACATCCTTTGCAAACACCTTCATCTTTGGTCTTGATTTCAGGAAGACCCTCTACAGCCTTGATTACAATTGGAAGTGCCCTATAGTGCATATGAGAAAGTCTTCTATCCCAAAGTTCACTTGGCTCCATGGATTCATCTACCATGGCATGTTCAGGTTGTCCCTTCAATTTATACAAACCTCCCTCTTGCTCTCCAATCACTACTGCATCATCTATGTTCTTTCCCTTTGGACACATTAGGACTTGGCCATCCACAAATGCAACCCTCATACCTTTTGCATCCAATGCAGAGATGGAGAGTAAGTTCTTCTTGAGCCCAGGTACATAAAGGACTTCTTTCATCTTCAAAGATTTTCCATAATCTAGGTTGTAGGAGGCTTCACCACTTCCTTTGATTGGGTATTGATAATCATCCCCAAGTTTCACCTTATGGGGTGATTCATGTTCAGATAGATTCACAAAATATTCCTTAAACCCAGTCATGTGTTTGGAAGCCCCACTATCAATCAACCAATCATTACAACCATGGGAGATAGTACCCGTGAGAGCAGAAATTAGAACATATTCTTCTTCACTTGATGAGTCATCATTACTATCACTTTTTGCCCTAGCCTTCTTCTTTGGGGGTTCATCATCTTCGGCAGCATGAGCATGATATCTTCTTTTGTTATTCTTGTTCTTCTTATTGAAGTTGTTATTGTTGTCTTTCTTCTTCTTGGGACAATCTGAAGCAAAGTGTCCCTTCTCATTGCAATTGAAGCATTTGAGATCTTTCTTATCTTTATGATAATGGTGGTGTGAGAATCTTCTGTTATGAGATGATTCCTTCTTGGACTTGCCTTTCCT
The DNA here is from genome assembly GCA_027924585.1 of Larix kaempferi. Lineage (NCBI taxonomy): Eukaryota > Viridiplantae > Streptophyta > Pinopsida > Pinales > Pinaceae > Larix > Larix kaempferi. Next base: position 15,237,881 of record BSBM01000099.1, read on the forward strand.
GGCATGTACTGTGAGAGCTTGATCTCATTTCCCATCTTTTCTTCTCGGGCCACAAGCCTAGCTTCTTCTTGAGAGCATTCTTCCCGCAATCTGTTGAAGGAGATCAACTTCTTCCTTGCACAAATTCCTTGAATAAAGGAATCCCATGACCTGGGTAGGCCATTTAGAGTGGTCATCACCACTTCACCATTCTCCACCATTTCATCCACTGCTTCTAGTTGTTCCTTGATCTGGGAGACCCTTGAAAAATAAGATTGAATGGTTTCTCCATTCTGAAACTTTACTCCTTTCAATTGGTTCCGCAGGGTCATCTTTTGATTTATGTTCTTCCCTTCAAATAGCTTGGTCAAAGACTCAAACATCTCCTTGGGTGTCTTTAGAGAAGACACATGGGGTATGAAATGGTCTTTGATAGAATTAGCAATGATTCTCTTTGCCTTGACCAAGTTTTTCTTATGCAATACCTTAGCCTCTTCATCCTCTAGGATAGGGATGTCTTCTTTTACATATGAGTCCAACTCATTCTCTTCCAGGATTAACCCAATCTTATACTTCCAAGCTCGGAAGTTATCAAATCCTTCAAGCTTATCCTCAAGCTTGGTGTGGTGAGACATCTTAAAGAGTACTTCAAATGGAAATAGAAAATATTTAGGTATTACCACTTGAAATGCTGAAAACTAGATCTAGTCCCGGATTAGGGTTTGTCGAAAAAACCCTAAAAATTCAAAATATGAATTTCAATTTTCTGAAAGGATAGAAAGATGCACCTTGATGAGCTGATCAGCCCGGTGAATTCAAAATTTGAGATCAGCAAAGCTTTACCCTTCAGATTTGCCTTTTTATCTTCCCGGGTTCACTAGGGAGAGCCCTGAATTAGGGTTTGATTTTCCCGGAGATCTACCCAGCCAAAAATCTTGATCCAAAGCTCTAAACTTCAATTTTTGCAAGGAGCTTCCAGCTATGTCTTCAGATTTCAGAAATTCCTATTTTTGTGGAAACCCTAATTTTTAGGGTCAAATCTGAAAATGCTCAGAATTGAATTCTGATTGGACAAATATATTCAGCTTGATGAGTAGAGTCAATCTACTATACTATTTTTCCAAAATCTGTGGAGAGAAACCCAATAAACAAGAAACTCAAGTTTCCGTCATTGCAAAATGTCTTCTTCTCAGGTTAGCTCTGATACCATGTTAGAATTTGAGCATTAATTCACAATACTCTAGGATATTCACTAAGAGAATAACATATACAGTATATCAATGCCTAACAATCACAATAAGCATGACAAGCATCACACGAATCAAAAGCATGAGAGACAAGAGACACAGAGTTTCCGTGGGGAAAACCCTAAGGTGAAAAACCCCACAACTTCCTCAGAGATAGAGAGAGCAATGGCTCAACCAAAGTAAAACCAAAATACACTTGAGATAGTCTCCTAGAAGCATATGATCCTCCTCCTCAATAGTGTGCCACTTTCTGAGTGAGAGAGAGATGACTTTCTGATTGATCTAAATAGAGATCTCCTGATTTCTATTTATACTAACCTGTTTGCCCAGTGACCTTATGGGGCCGACTTGTCTAGCTAGGTACATCCACAATATAATATATATTTCAGGGCCGACCCCACACATGGTGGTCTAATAACCCATTGGCAAGTACACACACTTGCGACACTTTTCAATCCACATGACGACACTTCCTTAGAGAGGAATAACACATCTCTAATAAGGGTACAATAAATATATATGAAATACATAGATGAAATACATTCCAAAGTTACATATACATCAACACACCCCCTACCAAAATCTCAAGCCTTCCCACTAACATTTGTACTCCAAAATAAGAAACAAAACTCCAAAAAAATTGCTAAATATTAACAGCCTCCAACAGGATGATCAATCTACGTAAGCAAATTAATAAAAAGGAGGTCTTCCACTCTTAAGAGATTGAATGGTTGAGATTGGAGATAGAGCTATATCTACGGTTGGGAAGCAATCCGAAGAGAACCCGATGAGAAGGATATCATCCTAACAAGTTGGCAGTAGCAAGAGTATATGGCCGACTTTTGACTTTTCAACTCCCGCATTGCAGATTGTGGGAGTTGGGGGTGTAATTTCTAGAAGTTGTGCGTTCAAATTCCGACTTTCCAACTACCGCATTGTGGATTGTGGATTGCACAAGTTGGGGGTGTAATTTATCGAAGTTGTGCATTGGGCTTCTAACTTTCTAACTCCCGCACTGCGGGTTATGGATTGTGGAATTCAGAGATGTATTTCTCTCGAAATGTGCATTGGGATTCCGACTTTCCGACTACCTCACCACGGATTGTGGATTGCGGAAGTCAAAGGTGTATTTTTCCTGAAGTTGTGCGTTCGAATTCAAATTTTCTGACTCCCGCATTGTGGATTGCGGAAGTTGGGGGTGTAATTTCTCGAAGTTGTGCATTCGAATTCCAACTTTCCGACTCTTGCATTGCGAATTACAGAAGTAGGAGGCGTATTTCATGGATTCCGCTCAACATCACCGAATTCCGACTCACGCATTGCGGCTTGCGGATTGCAGATTGTGGGTTGAAGTTGGATTTTCAGAATATAAAATTTTAATGGTTAAGTGCAAAATGGACCACGCCAAGTTCGAGGATGTTAACAAAGGAGTTACAAAGAAGCTCATCCTAGAAAAACTATGGGCAGATTTCAAGTTGGTGAACTTCACAGCAACAATATCTACCTTATTTCCTATATCACCCAGAATGCATGTTGAATTCAAGGTCATGATAAAGGAAATGATGGACATCGACCTTCCATCACAAGAGCACTGGAAAACCATGGAAATGTGGGGTAGACATAAGCTAATCTCACACCCCTAAAAGATGCATAGATGAATAAAGACTCAAATTTCCATGACTGGGATTTGATGTGAAATAAAAAGAAAGGCACAATACGTCAATCCCTACAAATCAGCTTTAAACGACTCAATTTAAAGGAAAATAGGTAGTTTTGACAATTCGAGTTTACACTGGCAGTGCGCTAAGCCCTCCCACCAGCTGATCTCCAGTTCAAGAAGCAGGGATTGATCCGAACAGCCCGAGTGAAGAAAGAAGACCACCACATCACTTACAGTTTTTACTTTTATTTTTAATAAATAGTCCATAAGACTAATAGTTAGTTCTGAGGTATTACAAACAGTTGTAGTTTCGAATTTAATGAACAACCACTCATGGATGAGGTAGTCAAGAAGGTTTTTATTTTTGTAAGCCTATAAAGGTAGGTTTTGAAGAAGACCCAAGGGTTTGGATTTTGTATGAGAATTTTTGAGCAATGTAATGAAACCCATCCTTTTTATTAATGCAAAGACTTGATTTTGGAGCAGAAATTCTTGAAATAAATGTTTTGATGTCTGTAATTCCTGTGTATGTCTTCCTTGCTAGTATTTTCCATTTATTGTCTTCTTCTAAAGTGTTTAAATCAACATTACATGGTTTGAAATTCGTATATCATTTCATGCTTCAGATAAATATGATTAGACACTCCACCCTTTCTTTCTGAAATTTCAAGTTAGAATTCTTTCGTAAATGCTCTAATTTTGTGATGGATTTTGTTTCCCTTTCTAATACCATCTGCCAATATCATTGACTTGAAAAAAAATTATTTATCTTGCCTCTGCTTCTAAAATTATAGTCCAATCAGTCATCTATGACATAAAACCTATGAAAGTTTGACTCCATGCCCTTGCGATATACTTATCCTCAACTCTACCAACTGAAAACCCTAATACCCTTATCTAAAGGTCTAGCCCCCACTATTAATCACAACCATCCAATTCAAGTGATATTTTTCATGCTGAAAGAGTTGTGAGAGAGAGAGCCCTCTCTATGTTTGGAAATGGTAGTTTCCATCCACAAGAGTGTAGTTGAAATAGTTACCTCAGTGATCCCTTCTGCTGCAACCTAGAAGATTCCTGAGTGATAACAAGGGTCAAGGCACCCAAGTACTTCTTGTGAGGTACGAATTGATGGGAGTTGATTAAACTGCAAGATTTGATGGCCAAGGGACATTGATGTATTCCCGTAGTTCATTGGTGAGAGAAATTGCCATTAATGTATGCAAGCCTCAAGGTACTTCAAATAATGTCACTAGCCTTTAGTCCCATATGATGTGTTGAAGTCCATGGGTAAAGGCCATTAGAAGGAGGACCTTGAGGGATCCCCCATCATCTAACATGTGAGAAAAACAAATATTTGAAGAAGCATGATTTCAAAAGAGACAAAAACCTAATGCAAATGTGTCGATGTAATTGTAACTTCGGAATGTATTTCACCTATGTATATTGTACTCCTATAGAGATGTTATTATTCCTCTATACGGAAGTGCCGTCATATGACAAGTGTCACAAGTGTCACAACTTGCATGTGATGGGTTATTAGACCACCAAGTGTGGGGTCGGCCCTGATTAGTATAACCATGGGTTATTAGACTGAGTTAGACAAGTCGGCCCTGCTAGGTTATTAGGCAAGTCAGGTCATGTATAAATAGAGTGTGGGAGGCACTCTATTTGATCATCTCATTATTCACTTCTACACTAATCGAAAAGTGGCACACTAGTGGAGGAGGAGGTTCAGCTGCTAGGAGGACTATCTCTGTGTACTTGGGTTGTATCATTGCTCTTTCTATCCCTGAGGAAGTTGTGGGGTTTTTCACCTTTATGGTTTTCCCCAGTGAAACTCTATGTGTCTATTGTCTCATGTGATTGCTTGGTGTGATTGATATGCCTTGTTATACTTGATATGTTGTACATGTTATTCTCTCAGTAAAGATCCTATAGTATGTTGAATTAATGCTAAAAAATTAACATGGTATTAGAGCTAACCTGAGAAGAAGACACTGTGCAGTTGCGGAAGCTAGGGCTTCTTATTTATTGGGTTTCTCTCCACAGATCTTGAAAGGCAGTAGGTTATTTTGACTCTCCTCAGCAAGGCACATCCTTCTGTCCAATCATAATTCATTTCTGGGCACTTTCATTTTTGGTCCTAAAAATTAGGGTTTCCACAAAAATTGGAATTTTTGAAATCTAAGGGCATAGCTGGAAGCTCCTTGGAAAAATCGAAGTTTAGAGTTTTGGATCGAAATTTTTGGTTGGGTGAAGCTCTAGGAAACTCAAACCCTAATTCAGGGTCCTCCCTAGTGAATCTAGGAAGACTAAAAGGCATTTCTGAAGGGTGAAAATTTGCAGATTTCAAATTTTGAATATACTAGGTTGATCAGCTCATCAAGGTGCATATTTCTATCCTTTCATAATTTTGAAATTCGCATTTTGAATTTTTAGGGTTTCTCTGACAAACCCTAATCCAACACCAGATCCATATTTCTGCAAATCAAGTGGTAAGACCTAAATATTTTCTATTTCCATTTGAAGTACTCTTTAAGATGTCTCACCACACCAAGCTTGAGGATAAGCTTGAAGGGGTTGATAACTTCCAAGCATGGAAGTATAGGATTGGGTTAATCCTGGAAGAAAATGAATTGGACACCTACATAAGTTCTAAGGTTCCTGTCCCAGAGGAAGAAGAGGCTAAGGCCTTGCATAAGAAGAACTTGGTCAAGGAAAAGAGGATCATTGTTGATTCTATCAAAGACCATCTCATACCACATGTGTCATCTCTAAAGACACCCAATGAGATGTTTGATTCCCTGACCGAGCTATTTGAAGGAAAGAACATAAATCGGAAGATGATTCTGCGGAATCAATTGAAAGGGGTAAAGCTTCAGAATGGAGAGACCATTCAATCCTATTTCTCTAAGGTATCTCAAATCAAGGAACAACTTGAAGCTGTGGATGAAGTAGTGGACAATGGTGAAGTTGCCATGACCACATTGAATGGCCTACCTAGGTCATGGGACTCCTTCATCCAAGGAATCTGTGCAAGAAGAAAACTAATCTCCTTCAGTAGGCTGTGGGAAGAATGCTCTCAAGAAGAATCTAGGATTGTGTCCCGAGAAGAAAAGATGGGGAATGAAGATCAAGCTCTCACAGCACATGCCAAGAAAGGAAAATTCAAGAAGGAAAAATCTCATAGGAAATCTTCTCACCATACACATAGGGAGAACTCTAAGAATACCTCCCATGGTAGATGCTTCACATGTAATGAGAAGGGACACTTTGCCCAAGATTGTCCAAAGAACAAAAGAGATTCCAACATCAATAAGAAGAAGGGAAACAAGAAAATATGTCATGCTCATGCTGTCGAGGATGATGAACCTCCCAAGAAGAAGGATAGAGCAGAAAGTGATGACTCATCAAGTGAGGATGAATATGTTATAATCTCTGCTCTCATAGGTACTATCTCTCATGGATGTAATGATTGGATTATTGATAGTGGGGCTTCCAAACACATGACTGGGTTTAAAGAATATTTTGTAAATCTATCTGAACATGAGTCACCCTATAAGGTGAAACTTGGGGATGACTACCAATATCCTATCAAGGGAAGTGGTGAAGCTTCCTACAACTAGACTCTGGGAATTCCTTGAACATGAAAGATGTTCTATATGTACCTAGGATTAAGAAGAACCTACTCTCCATATCTGCATTGGATGCAAAAGGCATGAGGGTTGCATTTGTAGATGGACAAGTCCTAATGTGGCCAAAAGGTAAAACTATAGATGATGCAGTAGTGATTGGAGAGCAAGAGGGAGGATTGTACAAATTGAAGGGACAACCTAAACATGATATGGTACATGAATCCATGGAGACAAGTGAACTTTGGCATAGAAGGCTTGCACATGTGCACTATATAGCACTACCAGTTGCAATTAAAGTTGTAGAGGGTCTTCTTGAAATCAAGACAAATCATGAAGGGGTTTGCAAAGGATGTGCAAAAGGAAAGAACATTAAGAAGGCATTTCCAAGCAGTGAAAGAAAAGCTAAATGAATCTTGGAAATTATCCACTCCGATGTATGTGGTCCGATGTCATCCAGTTCTCTGAGTGGGTATGTATACTATGTCTCTTTCATTGATGATTTCTCTAGGAATACTTGGGTTTACTTCTTGAAGAACAAAGATGAAGTGTTTGATAAGTTCAAGGAATTCAAAGCCTTGATGGAAAATCAAACTGGTAAGAAGATCAAGACATTCAGATCCGACAATGGCGGAGAATTCACTTCAGGTGATTTCAAGAAGCTATGCAGTGATTTAGGGATTAAGAGGGATTTTACTGCTCCCTACAATCCACAACATAATGGAGTTGTAGAAAGGAAGAATAGAACAATCATGGAAGCAACACGGGAAATGCTGCATGACCAGGATCTGCCTATGCATCTATGGGTAGAAGCAGCTGGGACAGCTGTATATGTTCAGAACATAACACCTCACAAGATTTTGGACAACAAGACACCAGAAGAGGTATTCTCTGGTAAGAAACCTGAAGTCATCCATCTCAGAATATTTGGTTGTCCAGTATACACTCATGTTCCAAAGGAAAAGAGGACAAAGCTAGATCCTTCAGGAAAGAAGGGAATCTTTGTGGGGTACAGTGAAAGCTCGAAGGCTTACAAAATATACTTTCTAGGGTTCAAGAAGATTGATGTCAGCAGGGATGTAACATTTGATGAAGACTCAGCTTTCATCAAGTCAAGGAAGGAACCTGTTGAAGATTATGAAGAACCAAAGGAAACCAAATTTCAACACACCACCATGAATGAAGCAATTCCAGAAGCAGATCGTGAAGTTGAAGATCCACAAAAACCTATAGATCCACCCCATGAGAAGAACTCTCATAAGAGGAAACCTGCATGGGCTAGAGAGCTCGTTCAAGATGCAGAAAGGTATGGCATTCTAGAAGAAGAACATAGAGCAAGGAAGAGAACTAGATCTCATACCAACTATGTTGCCTTACTCTATGACATTATGAACAAAGAACCTTCCAGTTATGAAGAAGCAGCAGAAAAGAAAGAATGGAAGGATGCCATGGTCGAGGAATACCAGTCAATCATGAAGAATGATGTTTGGGATGTAGTCCCAAGACCTTAAGGGATGTCTATGGTGACTTCCAAGTGGATTTACAAGATCAAGCATGTTGCAAATGGCAACATAGAGAAATACAAAGCGAGATTTGTATCTCATGGCTTCTCCCAGAAAGAAGGGATTGATTATGAAGAGACTTTTGCTCCTGTGGCCAGATACACTTCCATTAGATTAGTACTTGCTCTGGCTGCAGTGATGAAATGGAAGATACACCAAATGGATGTCAAGACAACTTTCTTGAATGGTGTAGTTGAGGAGGAAGTGTATGTGGAGCAGCCACTAGGTTTTGAGACACATGACAGGGATTTATACGTGTGTAAGTTGAAGAAAGCCTTGTATGGCTTGAAGCAAGCTCCTAGGACTTGGTATGGTAGGATAGACAAATTTCTATATAGTTTGGGATTTACCAAGAGTAAAGAGGATTCCAACCTTTACTACAAGGTTGAGGAAGGAAATCCCGTGATACTACTCTTGTATGTGGATGACCTGTTTATTACAGGTGAGGATAGTTTGATTGCCGATACCAAGAGGAAGCTTGCTGCCGAGTTCGAGATGAAGGACCTGGGGATGATGCACTATTTTCTAGGCATGGAGGTGTGGCAGAGTCTAGATGGGATCTTCCTTGGACAAGGGAAGTATGCAGTAGAGATCCTAAAGAGGTTCAGGATGATGGACTACAAGGCCATGGCCACACCTATGGCATCTAACCTGAAGGTTCTATGTGATGCTTCATCTGAGCCGGTTGATGTCACTATGTATCGTCAGATGATTGGGTCCTTGATGTACCTAATGAACACGAGACCGGATATTTGCTTTGCGGTGAACACATTGAGCCAATTCCTGACGGATCCCAGAGGTGTTCACCTGGTTGTTGTAGAGCATATTCTGAGGTACCTAAAGGGTACAATTGATTATGGGCTCAAGTATGATGCGAATCAAAAGTTTAACGTACAGGATTATGTTGATTCAGACTGGGCAGGTAGTGCTGTAGATAGGAAGAGCACATCTGGGTGTTGCTTCAATATGGGATCGGGTGTTATCTCTTGGTTTAGCAGGAAGCAGTCCTGCGTAGCACTGAGTACAGCCGAAGTAGAGTATGTTGCAGCTTGTTTGGCTAGTTGTGAGGCAGTATGGCTTCGGAAGCTACTGTCTGAGTTATTTGATCTCCCGTTGGATGCTACTGGTATCTTCTGTGATAACTAGAGTTGTGTGAAGCTGTCTGAGAACCTAGTGTTTCATGATAGGTCAAAACACATAGATATCAAATATCACTATATCAGGGATATGGTGCAGAGAGGAGCTGTGAAGCTCCTGTATGTTGCGATGGACGAGCAGATTGCAGATGTGTTGACGAAGCCACTAGCTAGGGTGATGTTCGAGTCCTTCAGAGAGAGGCTTGGTGTTCTTTAGATTGATGACACTTCAAGGAAGAAGTGATGGACACATTTGCTGGAGCCATTCCAAGCATGGTGAGAGGAGGATCCTTGCCATGGCTGTGGATGTAAGCGTTGGATGATGACCATCAGGACGATGCTCCAGTTACTGCTCTGTATATGCATCATGTTGGTTGCTGGATATGATCAGTTGGATCATGTATATGTACATGCATCATGTTGGATACTTGTGATGATCAGTTGGATCATGCATTTGTATATGTATCAGGAGGATACATTGTATGATCAGGTAGATCATGGATGATGATATGTATCATATATGCATCAGGTGGATGCATTGTATGAACAGGATGATCATGGTTGATGAGCTTCAATTGTTGCTCCAGATGATATGTATCAGATATGCATTAGGTGGATGCATTGTATGATTAGGATGATCATGGATGATGAGCTTCAATATGTTGCTCTAGATGATATGCATCGGGATGATGCTATGATGATGATCAGGATGATCATGTGATGTACATCAAGATAATGTATGGTGAGTATCAGGTTGATACTCTGTGGTCATGGAAAGGTTGTGTAGATAAGCATATAATAGCGCCCTAGGAGATTTGCAGACACTCTTGCTAGGTTTTGTTGATGGCATATAATAGCTCCCTCGGAGCTCTGGCAAATGATCTTGCTAGGTTTTGCTTGGAAGGACATATAATAGCGCCTTGGGAGATTTATAGAAACCCTTGCTAGGTTTTTCCTATGGCATATAATAGCTCCTTGGGAGATCTGGTAAATGCTCTTGCTAGGTTTTGTCCATGGCATATAATTGCTCGGCACGTAACCAGTCCTAGGATGCTCTTGCTAGGTCTTTTCGGTTGTATATAATGTCTCCTTGGGATATTTGCAGATGCTCTTGCTAGGTTTTTCCTATGGCATATAATAGCTCCCTGGGAGATTTGGCAAATGCTCTTGCTAGGTTTTGCTTGGTCACATGTAATAGCTCCCTGGGAGATCTTGCAGGTTGTGCTGGGCACGTAATCAGTCCTGAGATGCTCTTGCTAGGTTTTGTTGATGCACGTAATGAGTCCTGAGGATCCACAGTATGACCAGTGATGATGAAGACCTACAGGTGTTGGGCCTACATCCAGCATGAAAAAGGGCTGGCTCTATAGAAATTCCTATGATGAGTAGATCAGATATTGATTGAGATAGAATCAACCATGACAATGACGATGATCCAGTGATGATGATCCCAAGAAGAAGACTTGTACTAACAGATCTGTGTCGAGAAATACCTTCCTAGTTAAGAGGGAGCGTTTATGTAATTGTAACTTCGGAATGTATTTTGCCTATGTATATAGTACTCCTATAGAGATGTTATTATTCCTCCATACGGAAGTGTCATCATTTGACAAGTGTTGCAAGTGTCTCAACTTGCATGTGATGGGTTATTAGACCACCAAGTGTGGGGTCGGCCTTGATTAGTATAACCATGGGTTATTAGACTAAGTTAGACAAGTCGGCCTTGCTAGGTTATTAGGCAGGTCAGGTCATGTATAAATAGAGTGTGGGAGGCACTCTATTTGATGATCTCATTATTCACTTCTACACTATTTGGATAGTGGCGCACTAGTGGAGGAGGAGGTTCAGCTGCTAGGAGGACTATCTCTATGTACTTGGGTTGTATCATTACTCTTTCTATCTCTGAGGAAGTTGTGGGGTTTTTCACCCTTATGGTTTTCCCCAGTGAAACTCTGTGTGTCTATTGTCTCATGTGATTGCTTGGTGTGATTGATATGCATTGTTATACTTGATATGTTGTACATGTTATTCTCTCAGTAAAGATCCTAGAGTATGTTGAATTAATGCTAAAAAATTAACAAAATGATTATTTCTTCCTGAGAGTGACCTGGTTTTCAAATAAAATATGTGCCTATCTACGCCATAGAAGTGGTTTTCATAGCTAGGCATATTTTTATCTTTACCCTTTTTTATGTTTTTTGTTTATTTTTTCCCTTTTTATATGTTTTATTGAAGTGAACAAGAAAGAATTCAAGGAGGAGTAGGAGTAGGAATATGACCTCTGTCTCTTACCACCTCCATTTCATCTTTATGAATTGTTTCTACATCAAATTCTACTTTGGACATTGTCTTGTGGTACAACCTCAACTTATGACAATTCACAAGAAAAGAGACTTTCTCTTCATCGATGTTTTTAATTAGAACCGATCCATTTTCAAAGACATTGTCTACCTCATAAGGTCCTATCCATTGAGTAGTCAGCTTCCCTTTGAAATATTTGAACTTTGAATAAAAGAGGAGATCCCAATCACTTGGATGGAATTTCTTCTTCTAGATAAATTTATCATGCCATTTCATCCTTTGCTATTGAACCAAGGTAGTCTACGAGATATCATAGTATCTGATCTCGTCTAACTGTACTACAGGTTTGAAATTTTTAATATGGAATTCTATGGGGAGAAGGACCTGTTTTCCATAAACCAAATCATATGGGGTGAACCCAATGGTGTTCCTCCAAGTGGTTCTATAATCCCATAATGCTTCAGGAAGTTGATCAATCCAATCTTCTAAAATAGCTTCTACTACCTTGTTGATAGATTCTACCTATCCATTTTCCTATGGGTGGTACAAAAAAGAAGTCATGTGTTTGATCTAGTACTTCACACTTATGCACTTAATAAGATTTGAGGTAAATTGCATCACTTTATCTGTGACAATATCTCTAGGAACACCAAAGCAAGTGAAAATATATTCATAAAAAAATCTACTACTTATTATTCATTAGCTTTAAATGAGGATTTATCCTCTACCCATTTCGTAACATAATCAATATAGAAAAGAATATACCAAATTTTATTCTTCAAGATTTGGGTGATGGGCCCAAGAAAATCCAAGGCCAATTTTTCAAATGGTTTGATCAATACCTAAGGATGTAATGGCATTTCATTGGATTGCAGTGGTTGTCCTATTCTTTGGAAACTGTCACAATTCTTCATGTACTTATTGGAATCCTTAAAAAGGTTGGGCCAATAGTAACCTAAATGCAATACCTTATAAGTTATTCACTTTTCTGTGAAGTGTCCACCAAATGGATCATCGTGGCACACATTTAAGATGTCAAACATTATGTCTTCTCTAATGCACCTCCGAATGATGAGATCTGCTCCAGTACTAAATAGATCACCATTGATCCATGAATAAGAAGCACTTGTTTTAATGATCCTTTGTTTCTCCTGGGATGACAGTTGTTGAGGCAGTTTTCTTGTAGTGAAATACTTAACAATATCTGTAAACCAAGGTGAGCGTGTTGATACTACAAATAAATGCTCATCTGGAAAAACATCATTTATAGGAACAATATCACCTTCTTTTTGTATTCTGGAAAGAAAGTTTGCGACCAAGTTTTATTTACCAGGATGATCCACAATGATGACATTGAACTCCTGCAACAACAAGTGCCATCTCATAATCCTACCATTAGTGACTGGTTTATTCATTAAATATGTTATGGTAGAATGGTTAGTGTGGATGAAGACCTTGTAACCGATGATATGATGCCTAAACTTGTTTATGGAGTGTACAACTAACAAGATTTATTTTTGATACGGTATAATTCAACTCAGCAGGTGTAATCTATTTGCTAATATAATAAATGGCATAATAAATATGGTTCTCTTTCTACCTCAGGACATCCCCAAGAGAGGTATCTAATGCATCCGTGGAGATATGGAATGGAAGAGACTAGTTATCCCCCGTCAATATAGGTGTAGCAGAAATTTTTTCTTTGAGATCTTCAAAAGCACAATGTCAACAGTCATCCTAAAAAAAATTAACATCTTTTGACAATAGTTTAAAAAAAGGTGCAACAACTTTGATTAAATTCTCGATAAATATCCTATATTAACTAACAAATCCAAGGAATCTCCTTACCTCTTTTTGAGTCGTGGGAATTTCCAGTTTTGACAGTACTTCTATTTTGGTTGGATCCACTTCAATTCTTGTAGAAGAGATAATATGTCTAAGTACTACTCCCTTAGTTAGTAACATGCTACACTTTTCATGGCTTAGGGAAAGTTTTGTTTATTGGCATTTAATTAAGAATTTCTCGATATTCTCTAGTGCTTCCTCAAAAGTATCACAATAGACAAGACATTCATCTATGTACACCTCTATGCAGTCATGGATGAGGTATGGGAATATACCTAGTATATCTCTTTGGACGGTAGTGAGGGAATTACATGACAAGCCAAAGGGAAACACTCAGTAGGAAAAGGTCCCCCAAGGGAATGTAAACATGATTTTATCCCGATCCTCCAATGCAATTTGGATCTAATTATACCCACTAAAACCATCCAAGAATGAAAAATCTTTCTTTATAGCTAGTATAAGACTTAGTCAATGAAAGGGAGAGGTAAGTAATCCTTCATGGTGGCTTTATTCAATTCTCGATAGTATACACATATACACTATTTCCCATTATTTTTAGGAACCACTACTAAGGGGGAAACCCATTTACTGTCAGTGATTGGGTATATGAATTCAACATCAAGAAATTTATGTAGCTCTTCCTTAACTAATTCTTTAAGTGTTAGGTTCGTTCATCTTTGGGGCTTCCTAACAGGTTGAGAATCACTTCGAGTGTAAATGAGATGAGAACAAATTTCAACATCTATTCCCTTAATGTCATGGTATTCCCAATAAAAGGATTTTGAATTTTTTTGCAAAATTTGAATTAGTTTTTCCTGTTGTGATGTAATAATATGAGCACTAATATGCAATAATTTACCTAGCAAGATATCAACAGTTGTACTATAGCATTCAATTTCTTGTGTGGTGTCTACTGCAGTACTGCAAAATGCCAGATAAGGCTATTAGATCACTTGTCTCCTGTACATCAATTTCTATAATTTTTTCTAATGGCAAAGTAAATGAATCAGATGCTTGAGAAAAAACAAAATTACAAAAGAAATATCTAACCTAGTTTTCTTCTATATGTTCTTGAAAATTGATTACCTAGTACATTCTGCGAATGGGTTATGCTACCTATTCATCACAAGCGGAGTTTTCCAGCCATGGAACATCTTCCACATCTATAAGGTATTTCACTAGTGTATATAATGTTATTTGTTTTACTACATCCCCATGAGTGATGAACATGTTACTAGATCTACACCCTATAAAAACATTTGTGGTAGCAAGCGAAGGTATTTAGAGAATTATGGGGTGTCCTCCTAATGATGCTCTAGGATGTAGGACTATAAAGTCTATGGGATACTCCCAAGAATCCAAGGATACCACTAAAATATCTAGTACTCCTTCTAGTTTAATCTTAAATCTATTAGCAAGTTCAAGGACAATAAGGGTTGGACAAAGGTTTAGCAAGTTTAATTGTTTGATGGTTTGTAATGTCATAATGTTAATGGCCACTCCAAGGTTAATCAAAGTGTTTGGAATTCAAATTCCATTTATGTGAATAGACACAACGAGATTACCAGGGTTTATATATTTTTTCTGCAATATTCTACCCAATCATTAAATCAACAAACTCTCCAACAAAATGTATGGTAGGTGGATCCTTTCTCTTCCTCCCTGGCTTATTTAAACACAACTTGCTTACTGCCTTAGTATAGATATGTATGTCCTTAAGAGATTGCAGCAAAGGTATCTTGATGCAAACGTTTTTAAGCGCAATAATTAAGTCATATCCGGGAGAGGTTACTGGCTTACCCATATTAAACCTTTCAGGATAACGTGGTTATTTTGATGAAGAAGGCTATTCCACATAGGTGTTTGTTTGATTTATTTTGGCAGGAACATCATCATTAGTTGTTGGATTAGGATTTTCCTCCTCTAGTTCTTCTTCAACAATGATGACTGGTTGGTTTTGGAACACCTTCCCCGATCATAAATGAATATCTTGTACCTTTGTTGGGGTAATTGTATAAGTGGGGAAGGGCTGCAACTTAACTTGCAAAGTAGGCTGAGTTGGCTTATTGTTTGGGTTAGCAATGGATTAGACAAGAAGTTGATTTTTCCTAAGAGGCTTTGGAGGGGGGAAACACAACTTCCTATTGTGTGGGGCTTGTTTTTTGTGTTGAGTAGGAATTTGTAAATATGGTGGGAAGAGTACTGTTGGGGTGGCTAAGAGAATTTTGAGAACTGTTGAGGTTGCATGGGAGGTTGAGATTGCATAGGATAAGGGTAAGAAGGCATAGATCCATATTGAATCCCTTATCGTCCTTGCTTCCAAGGATGAGTTTAAGTTGGCTATTGGGGCCATGTCTACCAAGGGGCTGTAGGGTTCCAAGAATACTGATGCCCTAGAAAATATGAGGAATTTGAAACATTAGGATCAAAAGGTGTCCCTGATGGTAAAGGATGCCATGGTATTTTGTATTCCAATGCACATAGCTACTATGTTGACTCATATTACCCTTGGTATACTTCTTTTAATCTAGGAAATGAAGGGAAATGATCTGTCAGACAGTCACCTACACAAGTAGCACAAACATAAATTTTATTAAGAGGGAATTCTTTCAAATGATGCTTCTTACGACACTTGGGACAAAAAATAGCCAAGGATGCATTATTTCCCTCCCGCCTCTTTTTAACTTGAAAAGTTTCTAGTTTCATGATGAGGGTACTGAGAATGTCAATCTTAAAAATTTCTAAAACATTACCCAATTCTATTCTAGTTACTCCACCTTGTGTGCTTTTAATAGTTTTAGAAAAGGGATCTCAAGGTCCCTTACTAGATCGAACTTGACTCCTCGATTACTTCCTGCACAATTCACAAATTTTCTCAAAATATAATTGAGAGACATCCCCATTCCCCATTAAAATAATCACATTCATTTACTCATCTGAAATCCCTCTAAAAAAAATGATTTTGATAGTGTCTACATCTAGTTTGTGTTGTTTAGAGCTTTGAAGGTTATATCGAAATCTTTGAGATAATCCTCCAAGATTTCATCTTCCCTTTGTGCCATTTAGACTATTTCCTCCCTTAAATCTCCCGCCTTACAATATTATTGTTATTTTTGAAGGAATACCCTTCTCATTTCATCCCAATTCCTTAGGTGTCTCCTCCTAATCCCATGAACTAGTGTAATGCTAAGTCCTTGAGAGTGGCATGACAAAATTTAAGTTTTTGTGCATCGTTAGAATAATCATAAATTTTACACAAAATATCAAATTCGAACAAAAAGGCATTGGGATCATGACTTACCCTACCATGAAAATGAGGCAATGCGGAGGGGGGAATGTTCTTCATCTACACAATTGCAAGAGGTCCAGTAATGGGAAAACCAAAAGTTACCTCTTCCTCATTGGTATGTACCTCCTCTTGATGGGTATGTGTTTAACCTTCTCCTTCTCCTATGTGTTCTTCCCCAAAAAAACTACATTGTGTTTCAAGGTGTGGGGAATCTAGCCCAACAACTACCTCTTCTAACTGCATTTTTGTTCCACCCACAACAATTTCTTCTTCTGTAGGTCCTACTGAGGAATTTAGAGGCTCCACTTTATGAATTGTTGCAATCCTATGTTTACTAGAGGTGTCTTCAAACCTTTTTTCTTAATCCTTCCTTGCAGATGATCCTTTTATGTTCTTTCCTTCCAATAAGTTAGTAGCTAATATGAGGGTTTTGACGATTTTGCTGAATGCGAAAGTTGGAGATACTTTATCCTTATTTTTAAAAAATATACCATTATTATCTCTATCTTGATTCATACAGTGCTAACATCATCTAAATCCAGTAAGACAGTAAACCCACTAAAGTGGACGCGCAGGTTCCCACCTCTAGTCTTACAACTACTATCTCACTATGTTTTAGGAAGTAAACATTGCAAAAAAACACAAACAAACCTTGTTGCATTAAAAAAAACCACTCAAAACCTAGTTCTTTTGACACCTCCTCGACAATGATGCCAAAAATGTCGGGCAATTTAATTGCTTAAATTGTTGATCATTAAATTATCAACTGAGAGCTTGTAAGATGATCATGTGTCAGCAAAATATATGTAGAGATAAACCTGACTGATATTGAAATAACCTATGCTAATCACATTCGAACAATCTACTGAATAAACGCCTCCATAAAATAATTTAAACACTTGAACTTATCCTTTGCATGCAATACAGTCACACCCTTTCTTCAAGCAATAATCATTTCAGTGACCATTAACATCATAATGATATTCAACAAGTTTAACATTTCTTGTACTTTATCCATAAAATAGAAATAAATCTTAATTAATCAAATCAAACAAGACTGAAAATAAAATATCAGGTATCTTTGGAATTGTAGGTATGAACCTTGTAGCTTCTCAGCCACTTCTTGGATTCACATGGTTAACTATCCATAAGTCTTGAACACACCAGGGAACCTTGCAAACTAAGGAAGCACACCTGCATGAAATGAAAAGATCAAATGACTAGATATTTAGAAAGATAACTAGAGAAACTAAATCTAAACTGGTAATGAAATACAAAATAAATTACTTGGAATAAGAAGATATGAAAACACACACATTCAACAATGAAATCTATTAACAAATCTCTACAAGTGCATCCAGGTTAGGGGGGACTCTTTGCTAGGTGCACCGTAGGAAGAAAATAACTCAAAGACTAATCAACAAGTGGTTTCATTAATCAATTCAATATTATAGAGCAATAATTCATAGGACTTGAACTCTAATATCAACACTTGCTCTCTATCATGTGCTACTTGCTCACTAGCTAGCTAACATTCCCATAATAACGTTATAACAACCTCTCATACAATTTAGTTACAATCGTAGATCTGAGAGGAATGGATCTCAGACCTTCCAAAATAGATAACATCATATTAATAGAGACATACATATAAATATAATCGTGCCACATCATTCATGATTTTATGATTGACAACATGAAATTGTCATTGGAACCCCACATTAGACATTGCACCACATAGTGTTGACCATGGAATTGATCAAAGGAAGTTGTTGAAGATCACGATCTAAGAGGAAAATACGTAGGAGAGAAACCATGTGAATACAGATTGGAACATATTCCACATCTTCGATATATATCTAAGAGACCAAAAATACTTCAACCAATGAACAATTTCCGCATGTGCCTGATTTAGGAGTTGAAGCATATATTGGCAGTGCTAAATAGTTATCATAATTCTTGTAGCTCACTTCTGGTATTACAAATTCCTATGTAGTTTTGGTAACTCGAAGTAGCTTTGGCGATGTCCTCTTTAGTTCTAGTAATTCATAGCACACTCTAGTAATTTCCTCCACTGTTTCGGTAATATGATCTTCTATGCAGTTTCGGTAATACAATCTTCTCTGCATTTCCAATAATACAATATCCTTTTGCAGTTCCAGTAACTAGGCATGCTTTTATGGTTCTGATAACGAAAGAGTACCTAAAATATTAAGAACATGGAGGAACTACAAAACCCTAAGAGGGTTAGATAAAGCCATTCTTATTCTAAAATGAATGCCATCTAATGTAATTATTCACAATGATGAAATGAAAAAGAGGGAAAATTGTGGCAAAAGTAGATGGAGGTAGATATAAATAAATCACCTAATTGAGTGAACAATTAGTCAAAACTGAATCCCAACAATAGATATCTTAGTGTCATATGATCTGGAACAGTTTAGGTAGATACTAGTTGGTTTAATGATGTACTATGTGTTTCAAGAATTTCCTGCAATTTGTTGTCAATCTATTAAATCACTCATTCTGGTGAAGGTAAAATTGTAATGTTTACACCTCACCAAGTTGTAATCAAGGATTTTAGAGATACTAAGCATGTCCTAGCCACTATAATTGTTGATGATATTACTAGATTGAACAAGTTTAACAACTTTGGTTCATCACATTTTCCCTCGATTTTTGTTGCCACATAGCGATGACTTGAGCAAAATTTGGCATGAGAGATTTGGGTCACTTAAATTATCACTCATTGCAAAAACTATGTAAAACAAATACAGTGACAATTATTTTGATGGTATCTTATAGGTATGGTGTTTGTTTCAATTGTGTACTCGAAAAACATCATCGAGACAGTTTTGACAACCGTGCCTTTCGACACACCTCGACTCCCTTGCAGTTTGTGCATAGTGACTTGTGTGGTCCTCTTCCATCTACTTCCTTTCCTAGTTTCAAATATTTCTTAACTTTCATTGATGGTTTCTCCAGATGCACTTGGGTTTATTTATTAAAAATTAAGAGCGAAGTATTTGACAAGTTCTTGGACTACAAGGTCCCTATTGAGAAACAATCTAGTAATGAAATTCTTAAGTTAAGATCTGATAATGGGGGGTAATATGTTAACAAAAAGTTCACTATTTTTTTCACTAAACATGGCATGCAACAACAACACACTTTTCCATATACACCACAACATAATGATGTAGTTGAGTGGAAGAACCACACCTTAAATGAAATGGATAATTGTATGCTCCAAGCTATGGGACTAAGTCTTAAATTTTGGGTTGAAGGCATAAATTGTGGAAATTACATAGTTAGTCACACCCCCACTAAATATTTACAAGGTATCACAACAAAAGAAGCATGGAGTAAAACTAAACCATATTTAAGTCACTTTCGTTTGTTTGACAGTGAAGCATGCACTCATATAATTGAAGAAAAGCAGAAAGCATTGCATCCTAGAAGTAAAAAGTGTATATTTGTTGGATATTATAAAGATGTCAAAGGTTATAGACTTCTTCAACTACATTCCAAATATATCATTATTATAAGAGATGTTCAATGTGATGAAAATATCTCATCCCGTGAACCTAATTCATTGTATGTAGCATTTTTGGCCTACAATCCATCTTCGACGCTTTTGTCATATTCTAATCCCAACTTTCCTGACAGTGTTCCTAATCCATATTCTAATGAGGATAGTGAGGATTAGCATCCACCTCTGCATGCTCATTTTCCTCTAGTTCCACCAGCAAAACCACTTCCTCGATGGGATCACTGAACATGCGAAGCGAATGGTGATCTTGCAGGTGATCCTAGAGATGAGCGCCTAACTCATTCTCAGTTCTAACGAGCAACTTCTCGTTTGGCTCAATTTTTAGAGAATCATGATCCAGATACATTCGCATAAGATTTAGGGAATCCATATTGGGATGCAACAATGGATGAATAATATCGTTCCTTAATGGCGAATGATACTTGGGAGCTAGTACCTCTTCCAAAAGGAAGAAAACTTGTCAGATGTAAATGGGTATACAAAACTAAGTATGCATTAGATGGAAGTGTTGAAATACTAAATGCAAGGTTAGTTACCAAAGGATTTTCCCAAGTTGAAGGAATTGACTACAACGAAACCTTTTTCGCCAAAATGAACTCCATACACCTTACTCTTTGCCTTGTTGTCTTACATAAATGGGAGGTCCATCAAATAGATGTCAAGTCCACCTTCTTGCATGGGGACTTGGAGGAATAAATTTACATGGAACAACCTCTTGGCTATATTCAAAATGATTTTATCCTTGTATGTTTCCTTATAAATCCCTATATGGCCTTAAGAAATCTCCTCGAGCCTAGTATGCCAAAATGGGTAGCTTTCTCCTTGACACTAGTTTTTGTAGATTCCATTCTGACCCTAATGTCTATACCGAGAAAGTAGGAAACCATCTAATCATCATTTTTCTTTATTTTTATGACCTCATTCTTACTAGTAGTGACCATAAACTTTTAACCCATGTGAAATCCAATCTTAAGAAGAACTTTGAAATGAAAAGCCTAGGAATTTTGCATTATTGTTTTGGCTTGCAAGTCCTATAAACCAAAGAAGGAATCTTTCTTTCTTAGTCTAAGTGTGCTTGTGAAGTTATTCCTCACTTTCACATGGAATATTTTAAACTAGCCCCATCTCCTTTCTAGTGTGGATTCAAACTTTCTTTCACTTGCACTTCACCTGAAGTAGATACCACCTTTTATTGTTAGCTTGTTGGTAGTTTCTTATAATTAAATCATAGCCATCCTGATCTTCCTTTTTTGTTGGTCTTGTTATCCACCCTATGCAAACACCCCATGAAAGACAATGAAAAGAAACAAAAATGATACTTTGGTATATCCATGGTATGGATTAGTTTGGGATTCATTATGGTTCAAGGGGGGGATCCTTTGTTTTTTGGTTTCACTGATTTGGATTGGGCCGGTGACCCTTGTGATCGAAAGTCTACTATAGGTTATGTTTTTAGCCTTAGTTCTAGACCTATCACTTGGGCGTGTAAGAAACAACAAGCTCTTGCTCTTTCTTCAGTAAAACCAAAGTATAGAGTTGTAGTTAATGTTAGTTAGGAAGATTTGTGGCTTCAATAGATCATTTTGGAGTTTGGATTCGAGTAGCATAATTTGACTACCCTTTGGTATGATAATCAGAGTGCCATAAATATTGCAAAAGATCCCATTCAACATCGCCACAACAAACATATTGAGCTACATATGCACTTCATCAGAAAGCTTGTTCATGATCGTGTTCTCGAAGTGCTATTTTTCCCTACAAATTATCAAGCTGCAGACATCTTCAGAAAGTCTCTTAAAGAAGCAAAGTTTTTTAAACTTCTATCTATGTTAGGATTTCAGGAATTTGTCATTATGGTGGGATAGGCGTCACTTTTTAAAATCCTTCAATACTATCCCAAGTTGTTCTTAAGGGGAGATGTTATGATATTTAGACACATTGCAGTTAGTTAATATCAACTTGTTATAATATATATGTTAGGTAAAGTGTGTTTCTTTAGTATGCATTAGTATGCATTTGTAAATATGTAATCCTAAGGTCATGGTATGTTCTTGACATAGAGTGATTTGATGATTCATATTTTCCTTGATATTAACGACCGTTGATTCGTGGCTTAACACCCGATTACTCCATGATCTCTATTTAAAGAGCATGGAGGGTCATTTGCTAGTTAGTTCATTATGATAAGCTCATTTGTTACATTATTTTCCTTCTTTATAATAATATTTCCTCAAGTATCTATTTGGTTTGGTTTGTGGAGTGTTTCCTTCTTCAAGGGTTTAAACCGTGAAAAACAATTAGTGCATTGATCTGTGATATGTTTTTGTGAACTACTGCTCAAGTTGTTCTATCATTTGGAAATATCATGTGATAGTCAAACAAAAAATATTGATATTTTAACTCTCTATCTAATGTGAACTATCGAAGCAATTTATCTTATGTCAATTATACATCCAAGTCACATAGCATGTGAGAATCAATTCACCATTAAGATATGAATCAAGAAGGATTTCAAATCAAGAAGGGAAATTATAACAATAATGAATTTGAATTAGTTGATTACTTTATTCAATAATGAATTTGAATTAGTTGATTACTTTATTCAATAATTTCTATTACATATCCATATTAGTTTGATCTTGAACTTCATCCAATACGATATCTAACTCATTAATATCAAAATTTGTATGCAACCCTTTAGATCATTGTAAGGATTGTCCATAACAACATTTGGAATGTGTAGCACTAAGTCATCATAAACATAATCATCATCATCAAGATGAAGCATAGGATCTAAATAAATGGTTGTCTAGTCAAATTCTTTCCCATTTCATCCAAGTACACTTCTTCATTCTCCATTGCATCTTATTCTTCTTCATGAACATCTTCTTCAATAAAAATATACATTACAAGCCTTCCTCTTGGATCAAATTTAACAAAAAATGAACAACCTACTCTACCTGGTACTTGTGAATAAAATACCTTCTCAAATTTAGGCAAAATCACATATGGGTATGTATTCAACTCATACCTAGTAGTATTAATAATGGTAAATCCATTGTCGTGATCAATAACACTCCTCTCATCACCTTGTAGCAACAATTTATACCACATGATAACCTTAAAGAAAACCACTTTGAAGTATTTATAGTATATATCCAATATATCTTCCAAATAGCTATAGTACCTCAAATCACATGTGATTTGATGTCTTCCACCCTTATTTGGGCAAATATTATTAACCTAGAAAATTGTAGTTATCCCATTATCATGGGTTTTCTTCTTATCATCC
Source organism: Larix kaempferi (assembly GCA_027924585.1). Taxonomy (NCBI): domain Eukaryota; kingdom Viridiplantae; phylum Streptophyta; class Pinopsida; order Pinales; family Pinaceae; genus Larix; species Larix kaempferi. Next base: position 15,261,377 of record BSBM01000099.1, read on the forward strand.
AAACAGTTTGGTGCGATATTTTCTACCATTACACCACATAGCTTTATGTTGTTTCCCTTGCATGCTCAGTGTTATCACTCAAGATTTTATTGGGTTGTGGCAGGAAATACCATGAGGTAACTGTTGCAAACCAATCTTTAGTGGATGGAAACTAGCCTTTCCAAACACATAGAGGGATCTCTCTTTAGTGCTTCCAGCAACTGGATATAGCTTGAATGGGCTAGGATATTGGTAAAAGTGGTGGCTAGACCTTCAAAACAATGAATTAAAGGAATGTTTTTGTTTGGTTGGGGTTAAGAATAGGAGGACAGCTGGGCATGGAGTCAACTTCGGTGGGTTTACTATCACCAATGACAGATTCATACCACAATTGCATAGGCAAGAGGCAAGGTAGATGGGGTTCTTTCAAGTCGAAATGATCAGCAAGTGAAGGTAGAAAAATGGGACAAGTTACATTACAATGCTAGATGATTTAAAAATGAATTCTAACCTGCAACTTCAAGAGGAAAAGGATGGAATACCTAGTCATATGCATCTGGAGCATGTGGGCATGAATTCCAGACCATGTAATATTGATCTTTAGGTACTGCATAAGTAAACAATCAATGCAAATACAAAGAAAGAACACATACACAGGAAATAACAGACATCATAACACACATCACAGGAATCTCATGCTCCAGAATCGAGTCTTCTCATTGAATTAAGAGGCCGAGTTCAAATACAGGTGTGGAGTAGTAATCTCTCTAAAACAAAAACCTCCAACCCTTTGTTCCTCTTTGGAACCTGCCTTTATAGGATTACAAAGTATCAAAATATCCTAACTGATTTAGAACAAACTCGGACTAGTAATGATGAGTCTGTTTGAGCTGGGCCGCCTGAATCAACAACCTCTGATTCTGTCACGTGTGGAGGAAGGGAATCACTTGTGTTGGAAGTGCACCATTAGGTCACGGAAGCCAACTACTTGTCCTTTGGATCAATCCATTTTAGGTTTATTAGGATAGGTAACTGAAACAGACCCCTTCGTCGTTCTCAAACGCACCACTTCTCTATGAAAATATTCATTCCCTACGACCATGATTTGTTCTGCAAAAATTCTTTCGATCCGCAATCCGTAATCCGCACTGCCGAAAGCAGGATTCAGAATCTCCATCTTGTGCCTTCTGAAAAATGACCTTTCCTCATTCCGCAATGCGGGATGCAGGATTCGGAAACTCAGTTTTATGCCTACTGGAAAATTGCCTTTCCGCAATCCGCAATCCGTAGTGCGGGATGCGAGATGCAGAAAATTGCTTTTTGCGTTCCTGGAAAATGACCTTTCCACAATGCGGAATGCAGGACTCGAAAACTTACTTCTTTTCCCCTTTGGAAAATGGCCTTTCCGCAATCTGCAATGCGGAATGCGGGATTCAGAAACTTACTTTTTTGCCTCCTTGGAAAATGGCCTTTCTGCAATCCGCAATCCATAATGCGGAATGGGGGATTCAGAAACTTACTTTTTTGCCCCTTTGGAAAATGGCCTTTCCACAATCTGCAATCCGTAATGCGGATTGCGGGAACCGGAAACCCTGCTTTTTTATATCCTTGGAAAACTGCTTTTCTGCAATCCACAATCCACAATGTGGGATGCCGAACTCGGAAACCGACTTGCAGAACACATTTTCAACTGCAGATTTGATCTCTCCATTCAATCCTAGTCCTTTAATCTCCTTTGGTTGTGGAAGAAGCTCTTATGTCTAGTTTTTTCTGCGGAAGAGCCCTATTGCCTTGTTTTTTCTCATTTTCTTACTGCGGCTCGGTCATTTAGCTTGGATTTGCTTGACACTTAGCTATTTTTGGGTTTCCTGACTCTTTATTTGGTGCAACTGGCCGATGGGTTACCTTGGGGCTTTGGTGGGCGTTTTCCTTTACCTTCCCTGGTGGAAACCATAATAGGTGTTAACAACGACTCCAACTGGGGATGCTATCCTCCCTATGAGGTAGCAAGAACATGTAGACTAGTGGCCCTTACTCTGCTCCTCTTTTTTCTTCTTCGTATCACAAAAACTAAAACATGACTAACAAAAAATAAAAAAAATGGCAATGTACAATGGGGGTGGGTCGACGAACTTTCTTTTTTGCTTGAAGTAATGCTTCAAGAACTGTCCATTGATGGATCCCTTGCCGACTGGTTCATCATCTTCGTCTTGCAGGAAGAAATCATTATTCCCATGGTAGGCGGTGATTGTATAGGGCCCCTTACAAAGGTTATCAAACTTTTGGGCCTGGTCTTCTCTTCTAGCATCCCATTTTAATACCATATATCCCACTTGGAAATCATTCGCCTTGGTCTTTATGTCAAACGTCTTCTTGATATGGTCCTAAGCTTTTGTGGCTTCAACCTGTACCCCTTCTCTAATTTCTTGCACTTCCACCAGCTGGCTAACTCTCCTCAAATCAGGGTTTGGATCCTCTTCTTGCTCCAGTAGCAACCTCATTGCGGGCTCTCTGAGGGAATCTAGGAATATTACCTCTATTCCATATACTAATTTGAAAGGAGAAGTTTCGATGGATTTTTTAGAGGTGATCCTATCATCCCACAGGGAAAAGGTCAGCTTGGTGTGCCAAGCCCTTTTATTTTCCTACAACAACTTCTTGATTATCCTCACCAGGATTTTGTTGGAGGATTCCACCAATCCATTTCCCTAGGGATAGTAAGCAGTAGAATGGTCCAATTTGATGTGGAACTTGTCAGAGAATTTGATCATCTTCTTGGATTTGAAAGCCTGTGCATTATCAGTGATTATCTTAATGGGGCACCCAAACATGTACATGATATTCTCCTCTAGAAACTTGATGATGATTGTATCTGTGTCCTGCTTGGTGGGTACTACTTCGATCCATTTGGTGAAATAATCAATGGCAGTCAATATACACTGGTGTTTTCTAGAGGAGTTGGGGAAAATTTCACCAATGAAGTCAAGCCCCCACTATTGGAAAGGGGCTTCCACGGATATTGGTTTCAGAGGAAAGGACAAGAGTTTCCTTTTCCCTTCGAAAACTTGGCATTCATGGTAGCTGGCTATTTCCTTATAAGAATCTTTGAACATAGTAGGTGTAATGTCCCCATTCAAATAAGTGCATAGTAAGACAATCCCATCAATCCTACTAGTTTCCTAGGTTGGATGGGAACATGTGGGATGGTAATAAGGAAGCTAATAAATGATATTTAGACATTAGAGGGGTTCAAGCATTTAATAAATATGGTGAATAAATAAATTCAAGATAAATTCTAAGTGGCAAGTGGTTTTGGAGACATATGGAGGTGGTGGGACCCACACTAGCTTGATTTTTCATAATACATGGTATCTCTCTTTTGCAAATTCAAATTAATGGGAATGTGAACACTCTTGGGTGAGTTGGTAAGTCATAACACATGTCATTGAGCATCTTAGGTCGAATTGGGAAGGATTGGTAACCTCCATGGAAGATAAAGAGCCAAAGTAGAAGTTTGTGGACACTTGGGCTAGATTCCCTAGCCCCTATGACACCAATGATGGAGCATCTATGACAACTATGAAAAATTGCAAACCTGACCTCTAACATCTGACCACTATGACATGTCAGCACTAAAAATAGGCTCAAGGAAGGCGAATTTGGGAGTTGGAGAAGCCAAAGAGACTCAAAATCGAATTTGGGAGAAGATGGAAGGTTGGAACTAGGAGACAAGTGGCAAATGTGGAATATTTCCTAAATGGAAATCTATTGAATCTATTGAGAGGATTTCAACCCTTATAAGGATAATGTTGGTTATAAAATGTAGAAATGAAGAATGAGAATGGCTTTTGATGATTTGAGAAAAATTGCATTTGTGAAGAGAGAGCTAGTGGATGACTAGTTTCTTGCCTTAGCCAATTTCGAGGGTGAAAGATTCCCATCCAAGTTGGTGTTTAGAGAGGCCACTCAGGTCTTTCATGGTGCTTTAATGGAGTTTGTATTTTCAAGTAGAAGCTACAGGAAGTTTCATGGTTTGGTTTAGTGCAGCACTTTCTCTCCACCATTTCCAGTTTTGAAGGCATATTCATGCTCCTTGAGGGAGGGCGTTTTTGGTGAGCACTTGTGCTTCTTGAGAGAGCTTATCATTATATATTTATGATTGTAATAGATTCATATCCTCTGTTATTAATATTCAGAAAGTATCAGTTCGAAATACCCACTGGTTGTATGCAAAACTATTGATTAATGAGCAAACAATGTCCATTTCCCCAATGCATTGATGTATGACACTATAATGTTGATTATTTCGAATGGATGGATGATTATCTGATATATTTGTGATCAATATACTACCATGGATTCCTTCTAAGAGTTTCATGTACTTTACTTGAGCATTTGAAGCATTTTTACTCAGTATAGTTGTATTGGGAGGTGAAATAGTGCCATTTCCCCAAGGGTCGAATTGGGGGGTTTTGCTGTTGAATGTGAGAGAGTTAGAAAAGTAGTAAAAATAAATTAATGGTGCATATGAGACCTTAATCACATACTTAACACATTATATACCTCTGTTCATAAATGTGTGGGAGTTTGGAGGCATTTGGAAGGCCATTTTCAGTGTTACCCGGGGGGGATTTGATGCACAAATTACTAGTCAAAATTACCTATATTGATCAGAATACAAATCAAGTTTTCAGCAGTATTTGGAGGGCCATAAAAAATCCCTGAACCTGATATTCAAGTCTAAATACCATTCATACACTCCTACAGAATATTTGGGAGCATTTGGGTTGATTTGGAGGTCAAAACAGTTAAACTAGTCAAAGGTCGAAATTGGGGAAAAAGTAGAAAAATTGGCATTTTAATAGAATTTTGAAAAAGGGTCATTACAAGTGGTATCAGAGCATGTTCTTGGCACCTGATGGTCTTATCAAGAAGTCAAAAGAATAATCCACCACCCGTTGAACCAGTAGTTGAAGAGGTTTTTGTTGAAGAAGAGGTAGTAGAAGAAGAGGAGTCTTTCACTGAAACCATGGGTAGAGAGGAGGATGAAAAATTAAAACATAAGGAGGAACTTATTGCAACCTTAGATCCATGTTTCTCTAAACTTTCAGCAAACATGGATAGGATAGGTGATAAATTGTTTCAAGGATTCGAATTGTTGATTAGCCAGCATCAAAGCAAAGAGATAATAGGAGATAATAGTGGTTCACACTCAGGGGAAAAGATGAAAGGGAATGAGCATATTTTCTCAAGTACAGGACCTCATAATAGATCTGATGAATTTCAAAGCACACAAAGGCCTACTGCACCTAAATTTCTCACACCCGAAGAAGAGCCCAATCTTGAATTGGATTACAAGAAACTAGTAAATGATTGGAATGATTTGAATGAAGAGTGTAAAAGAGGTGTACCACTCAGTGATTACATTGATGCTATGAAAAAGATTAATAGGAAGGGAGACAATAGGAGTCCATTCCAAAACAAAGAATTAAATATTGCTATTGGAAAAATGTCACTTCCTACTTTTGATGGTTCTTCTCAAAATTCTGCTAACACTTGGGTGCAAAAATTGGATGTATATTTTCAGCTGAATCCTATGTTGGAAGAGGATGCATTAAAAATGGCCATTTTGCATTTGGAAGGAGATGCCAATGAATGGTGGTTTCATGGGATGAAAACCTTGGGTCATAATCAGGTTAAAACATATGGAGAATTTGTTGACAGGGTACTAGAAAGATTTGAACAAAAAGATCCAGAATTGCCTTTCAAAGAACTAGCTCAATTGAAGCAAACTGGGTCCCCTACTGAATATATGATGGACTTTCAAAAATTATTAGTCAAGGTGGCTGATGTATCTATGGGAAGATTAGTATTGCTGTTCACCGAAGGTTTGGATGAACCCTTAAGAGGTTTGGTCAAAGCCCACAAGCCAACTACATTAAAAGATGCAATGAGCTTGACTAGGGATCTCCAAAATGTGCTTCCTAGAACAAGATTTCCTCCTAAGCCTAGCTATAAATTTGAAAAGAAACCTTGGCAAAGAGATGGATATGATAAGAAACCTTGGCAAAGAGAGTCATTTGAGAGGAATAAAAAAGAGGGACTAAACAGGGATGAACTTAGAAAAAAGAAACTATGCTTCACATGCTTCCAACCATGGACACCGGGGCACAAATGTACCAAAGGAAAGGCTCAATACATAGAAGTATTTTATGATAATGAGGGGTATGATGGGGGAATGGATGAAGATGGAAATATTTCAGATCAAGAAGAGGCATATGAAACAGCAGTAGAAGAGGAAAGACAAGAAGAAAATCATCCTTCACCGGACAAAGCAAGAATGGCAGTGCTTTCAGCAGTACCTCGCTATCATACTATCTGATGCAAAGGTGTGGTACAAGGACAAAGAACTTCAGTTTTGGTAGATGGAGGAGCCACTCATAACTTCATTGATGCAGAGATGGTAGAGAAAAGAAAGATACCTAATGAACCATTTGATGGCTTCACAGTTTTCATTCCCGGTCACAACACAATGCAATGCAAACATGGGTTCCAAAGCTGCAAGTCACCGTAGGTAACTATACTTTTGTTGATAGTTTTTATGTGGTTGATGTTGCTGATACTAATGTGGTTTTGGGAGTGCAATGGTTGTATTCAATAGGAGAGCATACAATAAATTATCAAATTCCCGAGATGAAATTCCAAGATTCAAAAGGAGTACAAAGAGTTGTGAGAGGGAAACACACTTATCCAAATCAACTAGTGACTTGCAATAGCATGAGATCTATATTGAGGCATGGGGATATAGAATGGGCTGCTGAATGTCATATTACATCTCTCAAGCCAACTATAAATATTGTCAAACACCCAAAGGAGATAGAGAGACTTTTTCAAAAATATGAAAAGGTTTTTAGAGACCTTCCACATGGTAGGCCACCGGATAGGGGGGTTGAGCACAGTATTGTTTTGGAGGAGGGTACTTCACCCATTCAGATACCACCTTATAGACATCCTAAAAATTTCAGAGATGAGATTGAAAAAGCTATCCAAGAACTCCTAGAGTTGGGACTCATTAGACCAAGCTCTAAACCTTATGCTTCTTCAGTAGTGCTAGTGAAGAAAAAAGATGGAACATTGAGAATGTGCATAGATTTTAGAGCCTTGAAGAAAACGACTATCAAGAATAGGTATCCTATTCCTAGGATTGATGAGCTCATGGATGAGCTACATGGGGCCAAATACTTCTAAAAAATTGACCTTAGATCAGGGTATCACCAAATTCAAATGAAAGATGAAGATGTGCAAAAGACCACTTTTCGATGTCATTTTGGCCACTTTGAATTTCTTGTCATGCCTTTTGGGTTAACTAATTCTCCAGCCACCTTTCAAGCATGTATGAATAGGATATTTTGCAAGCAACTAAGAAGGTTTGTTTTGGTTTTCTTTGATGATATTCTCATTTACAGTAAAACATGGGAAGAGCATTTGCAACAGTTAGAGATTGTGTTGAAAATCTTGCAAGAAGAGTCATTATTTGCTAAATTATCAAAATGTGAGTTTGGGATGAAAGAACTACTATATCTTGGGCACATTATTGGGCAAGAAGGAGTGAAGGTACACATGGAAAAAATCAGGGCTATCTTGGAATGGCCATCACCAAAAAATATTACCGAATTGAGAGGCTTTATTGGCATATGCACCTACTACAGAAAATTTGTGAAAGGGTTCTCCAAGTTGACTTCTCCACTCACTGATTTGACTAAGAAGGATGCTTTCAAGTGGGATGAAGAAGCTGAAAAGGCCTTCCAAAAAATGAAAGAGGTAATGAGTAGTTGTCCCATACTTGCACTTCCTGATTTTACTAAACCTTTTGTTGTGGAATGTGATGCTTCAGGTGGAGGAATAGGGGCTGTCCTAAAGCAAGGCCAACACCCCATAGCCTTTGAGAGCAGAAAGTTGCAGCCTCATGAAAAACTTTACTCCATCTATGATAAAGAAATGCTGGCCATTATGCATGCATTGGCCAAATTCAGACAATACTTGGTGGGCAGCAAGTTTGTGGTGAAAACTGACCACAATAGTCTAAGACACTTTCTCACCCAAAAAGATCTAAATGAAAGGAAACAAAAGTGGGTAAGCAAGATTCAAGCTTATGATTTTGATATTGAATATGTCAAAGGAAAGAATAATATAGTAGCAGATGCTTTGTCAAGAAGGCCTTCTTTTTCTCTCATGGATATTGCCAAGGATTGGAAAAACATGCTACTAGTTGAATATGCCAAAGACAAATTTGCTTGTGATGTGTTGGATGGAATCAAAGGGGATGATAATTATAGGATTTTGAATGGGCTGATATATTATAAGGGAAGAATTTATTTAGTTCATAACTCCAAGCTCAAGTACCGAATTTTGCAAGAAGCACATGATTCCCCACTAGCGGGCCATCTGGGGATCTTCAAAACTTATAGACAGTTGAGGCAAAGATTTTTTTGGAAGGGGCTGAAGGAAGATGTTCATAAGTATGTGAATGAATGTAAATCATGTCAACAAAACAAATCAGAACTTACATGTCCAGCCGGCCTATTACAACCATTGCCCATTCCAGAGCAAAAATGGGACAGTATTTCCATGGATTTCATCACCGGATTGCCTAAATCCTTGGGTAAGGATTGCATCTATGTGGTAGTTGATAGGTTGACAAAATTTGCTCATTTCTTTGCTGTTACATCATATTTTAGTGCTGCACAAGTGGCTGATATTTTTTTCAAAGAAATCTTCAAATTGCATGGGCTCCCCAAGAGCATTGTCAGTGATAGAGATAGTAGATTCATGGGTGCTTTTTGGCAAGAAATTTTTAGATTGGTAGGCACTCAATTGACTCCAAGTACCAACTATCATCCACAAATTGATGGACAAACAGAGAGGGTAAACCAATGGTTGGAAGGATACCTAAGAAACTATGTGGGAGGGCAGCAAAAAGCATGGGCAAAATGGTTACACTTGGGTGAGTTTTGCTACAACACCACTTATCATATGTCAATAGGAATGTCTTCTTTCAAAGCATTATATGGTTATGATGCACTTACATTTGCTGACATTAAATTTGGTGATAGTAGAGCACCAAAGGCTAAAGATTGGGTGGAAGAGAGCCAAGAAATTTTAAAGCTCTTGAAAGACAATTTGCAGGTTGCTCAAAATCAGCAAAAACAATATGTTGATAGGCATAGAGAAGAAAGAACCTTTCAAGTCAATGATTTAGTATATTTAAGGTTGCATCCTTATAAAAAAACATCTCTAAAAAAGAATGGAGCGGAAAAATTAAAACCAAGGTACTATGGGCCATACAAGGAAGTGCGGAAGGTTGGAGAAGTACCATATGAACTAGAACTTCCGGAAGGGAGTAAAATCCATAATGTATTTCATGTCTCTTATCTCAAGAAAGCTCTTGGTCAGCAAATCATCACTTCAGAAATACTTCCTCCTTTGGATGATGAAGTTCAGCTCACACTTGTTCCGGAAAAGATTTTGAAGACACGGGAAAGAAGGTTGAGGAGTAGAATCATCAAAGAATATTTAGTGCAATGGAAGGACTTACCAAATGAAGATGCCACATGGGAAGAGGAGAATATTTTACAGCATCCAAATCTGAAATTGCTTGAGGACAAGCAATCTTGGGTGGGGAGGACTGTAATGTCCCCATTCAAATAAGTGCATAGTAAGACAATCCCATCAATCCTACTAGTTTCCTAGGTTGGATGGGAACATGTGGGATGGTACTAGGGAAGCTAATAAATGATATTTAGACATTAGAGGGGTTCAAGCATTTAATAAATATGGTGAATAAATAAATTCAAGATAAATTCTAAGTGGCAAGTGGTTTTGGAGACATATGGAGGTGGTGGGACCCACACTAGCTTGATGTTTCATAATACATGGTATCTCTCTTTTGCAAATTCGAATTAATGGGAATGTGAACACTCTTGGGTGAGTTGGTAAGTCATAAAACATGTCATTGATCATCTTAGGTCGAATTGGGAAGGATTGGTAACCTCTATGGAAGATAAAGAGCCAAAGTAGAAGTTTGTGGACACTTGGGCTAGATTCCCTAGCCCCTATGACACCAATGATGGAGCATCTATGACAACTATGACAAATTGCAGACCTGACCTCTGACATCTGACCACTATGACATGTCAGCACCAAAAATAGGCTCAAGGAAGGCGAATTTGGGAGTTGGAGAAGCCAAAGAGACTCAAAATCGAATTTGGGAGAAGATGGAAGGTTGGAACTAGGAGACAAGTGGCAAATGTGGAATATTTCCTAAATGGAAATCTATTGAATCTATTGAGAGGATTTAGACCCTTAGAAGGATAATGTTGGTTATAAAATGTAGAAATGAAGAATGAGAATGGCTTTTGATGATTTGAGAAAAATTGCATTTGTGAAGAGAGAGCTAGTGGATGACTAGTTTCTTGCCTTAGCCAATTTCGAGGGTGAAAGATTCCCATCCAAGTTGGTGTTTGGAGAGGCCACTCGGGTCTTTCATGGTGCTTTAATGGAGTTTGTATTTGCAGGTAGAAGCTACAGGAAGTTTCATGGTTTGGTTTAGTGCAGTACTTTCTCTCCACCGTTTCCAGTTTTGAAGGCATATTCATTCTCCTTGAGGGAGAGCGTTTTTGGTGAGCACTTGTGATTCTTGAGAGAGCTTCTCATTATATATTTATGATTGTAATAGCTTCATATCCTTTTTTATTAATATTCAGAAAGTCTCAGGTCGAAATACCCACTGGTTGAATGCAAAACTATTGATTAATGAGCAAACAATGTCCATTTCCCCAATGCATTGATGTATGCCACTATAATGTTGATTATTTCGAATGGATGGATGATTCTCTGATATATTTGTGATCAATATACTACCATGTATGTCTTATACAAGTTTCATGTATTGTACTTGAGCATTTGAAGCATTTTTACTCAGTTTAGTTGTATTGGGAGGTGAAATAGTGTCATTTCCCCAAGGGTCGAATTGGGGGTTTTTGCTGTTGAATGTGAAAGAGTTAGAACATTAGTAAAAATAAATTAATGGTTCATATGAGAAATTAATCACATAATTAACACATTATATACCTCTGTTCATAAATTTGTGGGAGTTTGGAGGCATTTGGAAGGCCATTTTCAGTGTTACCTGGGGGGGATTTGATGCACAAATTACTAGTCAAAATTACCCATATTGATCAGAATAAAAATCAAGTTTGCAGCAGTATTTGGAGGGCCATAAAACATCCCTAAACCTGATATTCAAGTCTAAATACCATTCATACACTCCTACAGAATATTTGGGATCATTTGGGTTGATTTGGAGGTCAAAACAATTAAACTAGTCAAAGGTCAAAATTGGGGGAAAAGTAGAAAAATTGGCATTTTAATAGAATTTTGAAAAATGGTCATTACAGTAGGCCAATAGAATCCTTCATTGAGAATTTTGTTAACAGTGGCCTTGCAGTAATGATGTCCTCCGCGGACACCTCTGTGAAACTCTTTTAGGATCACTTGGGCCTCCTCTTCCACTATGCAATTCAAGAGGATACCTCCAGGGTATTTCCAATAAAGACAACCACCCAGTATGCAATACTTTGCAGCCTTCATTTTGGTGGATCTAGATTTGCTTTTTTCCATCTCAGGGGTGCTTGCAAGTTCTGCAAAACATACACAACATCAGAATACCAAGGAGAGGACAGGAATTTGTCTGATATATGAGGTAGTGTATCTCGAGAATTTCCTTCCTGCATGTGTGACAACAGGTTGATACTCATTGAATCCCAATTTGACTCGGCCATGAGTCTAGCCAACCCTTTTCCTTTAATAATCTTTGTAGGTTTGATCTCCAGGTAATAATATTCCAGTAGCGCAACTATCCACTTTTTCCTTCTACCTTTTGGATTTAGTTGGGTCAATATATCTTTCATAGCAGCATTAGTAACATAAGCTACAACACGGGAATGTTGAACATAAACCCTGAAATCCTTCGTATTTTTAATCATGTGTTGGCGGGAAAATCTACCCTATAGCAAGGAAACTAATGCTATCAACTTGGTTGGGGTGACAGGTAAGTGTATTGATACTATTACAGAGACATTTACAAAAAAGAAATAAGTTGTAGACCTTGGGAACACACCTTTTAATCGAAGTCTGATCCTAGCCTTGACTTGATCTCGTGTTCAACTTCCAAATCCACTTTTCCTTCAGTAAACCTGCAATAAAAATACCTTTCTCAAAACATTTTGGGCAATATATAAAACTTGAAAGAAACAAAAAAAATGTTTAACATTCGGCATTGACCAAAACAAATCCAAATTAAGATGTCATTTCATAACACATTTAAATTGGAACAAGAAAGACACTTCAACCTTTATTTGTCAAAAGTAGAATGATGTACAAGTATACCTGATCATGAAACAGGCACCTGCAACTTGATTCTGGGCTCTTGCTCTTCTTTGGCTTGGCTGTCTTCAACATCAAATCCTCCAATGTCTTAAAGTTTCTCCATCAACTCATCCTCTAGGTTCTCTAGCTATAATTTCTAACCCTTCTCCTTTAACCTTCTTTGTATTTATAGGTTTAAAGAAGTAGTTTAGGTCAATATGTAGTTATGGAGGAAGTTGGGGGAGTTAGGAAACTACCATCAACTAATCCTCCTCGATGAATTAATTTATTTTTTAATCATCTTTTAATATGTATGCGACTCTTGTTCAGTGGAGTAGCGTATATGGTGCTACCTTAGTGCTCAACAACTAGCGCTCAGTCGATTTTAAATGGCGAGCGCTACTATGCTGAGAAGGAGTAGCATATACTTGGATATGGGTGCTACTATGATACACTGGAGTAGCGTATGGGCGCTAGTCTCTTTGAGTAGAGTAGTGCTCATATCTCAAAATGATATTTTTTGGGGGTTTTCCAGTAATTTCAGGAAATGGAATGAGTTGACATATCATCAAAGGTCAACATGCTCCTCCATCCAAGTTGCCCTTTTGTGTGATCAGCAGCTCAGGGTGATCACGGACAGAGAGGTGCAAGTTTGACCTATAACATCATGGCATAGGCCTGCTTCTCCATAATGTTGTATTTGAGCTCAACATCTCTGAGAGCCCTACTGAAGAAAGCTATGGGTTGCTCATCCCCTTCTTGATTTTTCTGTAAAATCACACCCGCTATGGAGTGCTCTGAGGCGAAAGAGAACATAAGAAATTCCTTGTCAAAATATGGGTTGATCAGTACAGGGGCTTCAACAATTTCTCTTTTTATATCTTCAAACGCTTGCCTAGCCTCGACAATCCACCTGACTTGAGTGTCTCACTTAAGCATGCAGGTTATTGGCCTCAGGATTTCTGCAAAATTGGGGATAAACCTCCTTATGAAATTCACTGTGCCTAGAAAGGATTGGATTTCCATTTTACTCCTGGGGAGCTCGATCTTATGTATTGTATCCATTCTTCCTGGGTCAATTTTGATCCCATCTTTATATATTATGTGGCCCAGTAGCTTTCCCACTTGCATGGAAAAATTTGACTTTTTAGGGTTCAAGGAGATTCCAAATTTTCTGCACTTGATGAACACTTGGTGCAAATGCTTTAGGTGTTCTACATCAGATTTAGAGTATGCAGTGATGTCATCCATGTAGACAACCACAAATTTGTCTTTCTCTCCTGCAAAATCTATTTCCATAGCTCTTTGGAAGGTGGCTCCTGCATTCAACAGACCGAAGGGCATCTTAGCATACATGAAGGTTCCCCAAGGTGTGTTAAAGGCTATCTTGCTTTGATATTCTGGCTGCACCTTAATCTGATTGTACCCTGAAAATCCATCTAGCATGGACATTCTTGCTGCCCCTACAACCTTCTACAAAATGTGGTCCATTTTGGGCAGAGGGTAGTTGTCCTTTAGGGACACCTTGTTCAAAATTCTGAAGTCAATACATAGTCTGATCTCACCATTCTTTTTCCTCACTGGGACTATGTTCACCACCCATTTCGAAAACCTCAAAGAGACTATGATTTTGTCCTCATACAACCTCTTTACCTATTTTTCTATCAACAAGAGTAGCATGGGGTTCATCCTTCTCAGCTTTTTCCTGAATGGATTCTCCCCTGTCTTGACTGGCATGGTATGCACGACCATGTCATATTCTTTCAGATATTCGTAGCACCATGGAAAACACATCATAAAAATTTCTCTTTAAGTCCATATAGTCCTTTTTGGTACCTGGGGCCAAAGATTCCGACAGTTTGACAATTTTGGGCTCTTCATTGCTCCCAATGTTACAGTCTTCTATTTATTTTGGGTTTGGAGCCACTTTGTGATTGTTGGCCACATCATTTTCATCGAACAGTATTTCCTGTGGAACCAATCCTTTGGGTATGTAGTTTCTTTTTAGATGAACAATCTCTTTGCCTCCCAACGTAGTTTTGAGCTCTAGCGGATCAAGCTCCCACTCTTCCACTTCACAGTCCTCCTGATCAATCTAGACATTGGAAAATTCCCCAATCATCTCCAGAAATTTCTTGATCAGCTGGTCTCCTTCAAATATTTTCCAATGCTTTGTATTTCTAGGGCAGAGGGTCTATGCCTTATATTAATCATGTGAGTCCTAGCAGGATAGGTAGGGAGTTGAAACTTGCTAGAGGAGCTGGCTAGAATTTCTTCTATTTCATTTTTCTCCCTGGGAATGAAAGAAACATGATGTTCTGTGAAGAAATTTCCAAATAGATCCCACACAACATTTCTGTAAGCCCTTAACCTGGGGTGTTTCGCCTCATAGTTGTCACTCACTTGCTGGATTATCAGCTCTGCATCTCCATATACCTTTATCTTCTTAGCTTTTAGGCCTTTGAGTACATTCAAGCCCAATAGAAGAGCTTTATATTTTGCCACATTATTTGAACAATCAAACATTATTTTGGAAGTATGAAATTGGTGCATGCATTTCCCTTGTCTAGGGGGGTGATCCATCCTGCCCCAGCTCCTTCTTTAATCATAGCTCCATCGAATCTCATGACCCAGTGATATTCCTTTGGGAGGGTGACCGTGGCTTCTGTTTCCAACTCTGATTTCTTATTACTGCTCTCTTCCATCTGTTTCCCATCATTCTTTGTGTTGGTCAAGTTTTCAATGCATTGTGCCCCATCCCCCACATTATCTTTATCATATGGTTCAGGTAACTTGGTAACTTTCAGACCTTCTTCTTCTGAACCCAGGTCATAGTAGAGAATGGAGGAACCCACATCTGTGTCTACGGAGAATATGGGGTGGTTATCAGGCCTGTCCTGGTTGCTTACCACATATGACAGCCTATGTTCCCTGTATAGCCTTCTGATTTCCCCAAACACGGGGATGGTAGCATAAGACATGTCCATTTGCATGGTTCCCTTTAACTTGGATGTCCATGACCTAGACAACAACATCCCGAACTTAGGTGGAATATCATCCACTACCATGTCCATGATCATATTCTTCTAGGGTATCTGAATCAGTGAGACAATCATGTCTTTAATCATTCCCACACATGGAACTCTTTTAGAATCAAAGGAGAACATGTATTTATAGAGTCTTGTGATTTCTAACCCTAGATTCTCCACCACGGAGCTTGGCATGAGGTTATGGGAGGCTCCTGAATCAAACATGGCATTGTGTAGGATATGGTCATGTATGTTGAGGCTGATATAGAAAGGGGGGGCATCAATTTCTGAGGCATTTTCAACATGGGGGCCAAACAGAAGAGTGGGTTTGTCATAATGCAGGTTGAGAGTATCAAGTTGCTTTACTTCTCCACCATTTACTACTTTCAGAATATGATCTTTGTATTCCAAGTTTTTGACCAACTCATTTAAGGGGATGGAGATTTTAATTTTAGATATTTCATTTCCAAACTGAAAGCAGTATGGACCTTCTCAGTTGTCTTTGTATCACCTTCATCCCTCCATTTTGGACTCTTTTTAGGAGGCTCTACCCCCTTCCCAAGGGTCTCCTTAGAGATTGTAACTTTTGGGTCCTTTCTCCCAAGGATTTATTTTCTTTGTGGCTGTCTCTTGAACTCACATATGGCGTTGTGGATCCCTCTTTGGTACTAGCCAGATTCTGATTCACCTAGGACATCATCTGATTGTAGGGAAGATTGGTCATGTTCATATTTAGTCAAATAGAAATGGGGTTGGATCTTATTAAAGACATGTATTCGGTCTTCAACATGTCTATATTCCTCTTCTTCATCTATGAAATTCTCATCAAAAGTTGGTCTGATTGTCTAATTCTCAGGGTTTCTAGCGTCTCTTGGCTCTCTAGGTCTTCCTTGTGGGGCAGGGGGCCTTCTGATATTGTTATTTCGAGCTTGAGGCTCTGGGTTTTCTCTAGAAGGAGGCCTGCTATCAAGGGAGATCCTATCCACCAGTATTTCCATAGTTCTCATCGTCTGTTCAAATTTGGCATCCACGGATTGGGATGTGGAAGGTTTCCCTGCTTCATTACATCTCTTTTTCTCAGCTTCAGTTATGAGGCCATCAAGTTGGCTTCTACTTCTAATGCATCTTTCAGCATAACAGGGAGAGTGGGATATCTTCTTTCTCTCATCATGAGAGAAAAGTCACTATCAAAGCAATTGGAAAAATAAAGCTTGGCTACCCCCACAGGGGGTTTTATGTCCACATGGATAGAATTGTACACTCTCATGAACCGGGCTGAGAATTCTTGGACAGTCTCAACATTTTTTTTCTTTGTTTTTTCATATTGAGTGAGAGTCTGGAGAGGATTTTGCTTATCCTGCCATCTGGCTAGGAAATCTTCTTCAAATCTTTAATAAGTAGAAATTCCTCTATTCGAAAGGACCTTAAACCATTTCTTCACTTCCTCTACAAGGATTTGGGAAAACAACCTCATCTTAACATCATCTTCATCCACCTCTTCTAGGTTTGTGAAATCATTGAACTAGTCTATATGCTATTGTGCAGAAACTTTTCCCTCCCCATCGAATCTCATGAGGCGCTGCGTGTAGCGCACAGGTAGGTCCTCAAGATTGGCCGGGAGGGATAGGGGGGCATATCGGAAGCCATGGCTCTTGGGTTTTTCTTGGGAGTAGAGGGACTTTTAGAAGCAGTGGGGAGAGTACTTAGGACATGGGTATTTTGGACAGTAGCTTTAGCGGAGGGAAACATGCCACTAGTTTCTTCCCGGGCTCGTAACTTTTCCCACAAAGCACTCAGAAAATGGGTCTAGGATCCTCTTTGGTTGAACAAGGATTCTCTTAGATTAGTCTCAAACCTAGATCTGAATGGGGAGGAACTGGTCCTTAAAATTGAAGGGATGCTCTCTGTAGTATATGCCTCTTTTTTAGGTAAAGAAAAGGACCTATTTAGTGGATAAATACCTGTTTGGACTTTCTTTTCTTTCTCAATGACCTTCTCCGGGTCTGAAGTAACCTTTGGTAGCTTGGGGTTTGGATGAATTTGGTAGGTATCCTCCTAGGAGCCATACTTCCTCCTAGGATATCACTGATTTAGAAGATGGACTCACCACAGGAATAATACACGATACTATTAGCGTCTGGATATTGTTCCCCCTCAGTAATCAACTCTGATTTGATACAAATATTTTTAAGTAAGATCAATCTCCAATGGAATCCCCTGCTTGAAATTTGGAGTCGCCAGGAAAAATGATACAGCCTTGGAACCTCATACTCTCTATTTTCCATCAGAGGTCCAATTTGATACTCTGAGAACCAGAGATTCTCCCTAGCGGAGTCGCCAGAATGTTATCACTCAAGATTTTCCTAGGTTGTGACAGGAAAGACCATGAGGTAGCTATTGCAAACCAATATTTAGTGGATGGAAACTAGTCTTTCCAAACACAAATAGGGATCTCTCTTTAGTGCTTCCAGCAACGGGATATAGCTTGAATGGGCTGGGATATTGGTAAAAGTGGTGGCTAGACCTTCAAAACAATGAATTAAAGGAATGTTTTCGTTTGGTTGGGGTTAAGAACAAGAGGATAGTTGGGCATGAAGTCAACTTCGGTGGGTTTACTGTCACCAATGACAAATTTAGACCACAATTGTAGAGGCAAGAGGCAAGGTAGATGGGGTTCTTTCAAGTCGAAATGATTAGCAGGTGAAGGCTAAAAAAGGAGGCAAGTTCCATTACAAGGCCAAATCATTTACAAATGAATTCTAACATGCAACTTCAAGAGGAAAAGGGTGGAATACCTATTCATATGCATCTGGAGCATGTGGGCATGAATTCCAGACCATGTAATCTTGATCTTTAGGTATTGTAGAAGTAAACAATCAATGAAATACAAAGCAAGAACCCATACACAGGAAATAACAGACATTAGAACACACATCACAGGAATATCATGCTCCAGAATCGGGTCTTCTCATTGAATTAAGAGGTCGAGTTCAAATATAGGCGCAAAGCAGTAATCTCTTTGAAACAAAAACCTCCAGACCTTTGGTCCTCTTCGGAACCTGCCTTTATAGGCTTACAAAGTATCAAAATATCCTAACTGATTTAGAACAAACTCGGACTGGTAATGATGAGGCCATTCGAGCTGGGCTGCCCGAATCAACAGCCTCCAATTATGTCACGCGCGGAGGAAGGGAATCCCTTGTGCTGGTAGTGAACCATTGGGCCGTGGAAGCCACCTGATCGTCCTTCGGATCATGCTGTTTTAGGTTTTATTAGGGAAGGTAACTGAAATAGACCCCTTTGTCGTTCTCAAACGTGCCACTTCTCTGTGAAAATATTCATTCCCTGGACTGCAATTTGTTCTGCAAAACTTCTTTCGATCCACAATTACCTTTTCGCAATCCGCAATGCGGACTGCGGGATTCAAAATATCCATCTTGTTCCTTATGAAAAATGACCTTTCCGTAATCCGCAATGCGGGATGCGGGATTCAGAAAATCGGTTTTATGCCTGCTGGAAAATTTCCTTTTCGCAATCCGCAATGCTGGATGCGGGATGCGGAAAATTGATTTATGCGTTCATGGAAAATGACCTTTCCGCAATCCGCAATACGCAATGTGGAATGCGGGACTCAAAAAATTACTTCTTTGCCCCTTTGGAAAATGGCCTTTCCGTAATCTACAATCCGGAAAGCGGGATTCAAAAACTTACTTGTTTTCCCCCTTGGAAAATGGCCTTTCCTCAACCCACAATCCGCAATGCGGAATGCGGGATTCTGAAACTTACTTTTTCACCCCTTTGGAAAATGGCCTTTCTGCAATCCCGCGGATTGCAGGAATCAGAAACCCTACTTTTTTATATCCTTGGAAAACTTCTTTTCCGCAATCCGCAATGCGGGATGCGAAACTCAGAAACCGGCTTGCGGAACACATTTTCAAGTGCAAATCTGATCCCATCATTCAATCCTGGCCATTGAATCTCCTTTGGTTGCGGAAGAATCTCTTATGGCTAGTGTTTTCTACGGAAGAGCCCTATTTCCTTGGTTTTTCTCATTTTCTTTCTGCGGCTCAGTCATTTAGCTTGGATTTGCTTGACACTTAGCAATTTTGGGTTTCTCGACTCTTTATTTGGTGCAAGCGGCCGATGGGTGACCTTGGGGATTTGGTGGGAGCTTTCCTTTACCTTTCCTGGTGGAAACCATAATAGGTGTTAACACTCAGCATGTTATAAATTCATTTTTATGAATTGATAACTATATGTATAAGATAATTTGAGGGACAAAAAAACAAAAATATGGGATTTGAAATGTAAAAATCAAAGTAAAATATTGCTTACGTTCCTATCTCTTGCACCATATTCTAGATCAATTTCCTTCTGCATCAAATATGTATCATTGTTCAAATAAGATCTTATAATAAACTATTTCACTCTAGTCCATGATAAGATATGATAAAATTATTTGCATCGTTCTAACCATATGTTCTTCTTATCAATATTAGTTGTAATGTATAAATGGATTGCAACCCACTCTCCACTATGGAACCTATATGAAGGAAAAAAAATAGATTTAGTAAACCAATAAAGATTCAAAAAGTATGTACGAAGATAGTAAATACAATAAAAACTATTACCTTTCACTCTTCTCCATCTACCTTTCCCCAACAATACCCACCCTTCAATTTTTTTGGTGGAATGGGCATCCCATAGGAAAGGCACATCGATATTACTCACTACTTGGGGAAAATACTCACTAAAATACACAGTGGATTGATACATCGTATATAGCCTTCAACCATTAATCCATATGGACATGACATTTTCCTAACATCAATGGTTTCAAGTGCCTTTCCACCAACCACATTGACCCTGTGTGTATTGGTCCACATATTTCAATCTCCTCAATTAGGTGTATGTGGTAGTGTTCTCGTGCATTGAAAAAACTTAGAGGTAGATACTTTTGAATTTCACACATTAGATGGGGAATTTCTCTCTTATACTATTTGATATATTCTTTATGTATTTCTTTAGATGACAAAAACCCACAAGTGCAAACAAATTAGATGTGCCAACGTTAAAATATATAAGGAAAACAATGCAAATACTAACAAGTTATACAATTAACATTTCAATTATAACTTTTTGCATACCTCGTGTACTTTCTAAGATCATATATAACTTGATTTATGCTAATGTCAAATTTGTTTGGGAGAGATAGAGGATATTGTAGCAAGGAATGAAGCATTATCATTCAATTTTGATTAGAAACGAACATGTATTACTAAAAATAATGTATAATATCATAATATGATAAATATTGTAAAATGTCAAACCTTAATAAAGGTATGCCAATTGTGAATTTTATCCCCACCGTAAATCAATATCTTATTTTTGTTCAAAGCAAAACTAGTGGGAAATTCGATCTTTCATATAACCTATTTAGGACATTGCTCTATTGATCTATTAATAACCATGGAAAATTGGTCAAATTTTCATCAATATAGTAATGAGTCAAATGTTTCATTACATTGGATTCCTCAATATCACCAATATATTTAGCATTCTTGTCATTGTTATTCCTCCCATTTATAAGTTTCCACAAGCATTCTATGGAATTCTTTCCAATATGCATGGTGTTAAACACATGAGCTACTTATAGGTGCTCATAGTATGGCAACTGATTGAATTGGAAAACATAGCATTTCAAATATCGTGAAATCTCACCCTGACAACATTTGAGAAGCACCAATGGAAGAATATATTTTATCAAAGTAAAAATAGAAATATAAAAAATCTTAGAAGTGACAAATATGAATGTAACTAAAACCAATTTCTTACCACAGATCTTCTAAAATTCCTTTTTCCATAGTTGAGACCTCATTCTTCATGGTTTTCCCCCACTCTATTCCTTCCCATTAAAGACATTTTTTTGGTAATTTGATACCTATGGTCTTTAGGGAGGAAATGACTATTTACTCATTGTAAAACTCATTTCCTAAATTTCTTGAACATCTAGATATTGTTCTTGGATCAAATATTAGAAATGGATATTTACCATTTTTTTGAATCCCTACAAGTTATAGAATAGTATTAATAGAATGCCAAAAACATTAAAAAACAACTTGACTAATAAATTATATATATAGTTACATTACAAATTTACATAACACAAAAATGTGAGCCTTGACGCATCATGTTTTTTCCATGTAAGTATCAGATGGAATTGAATTATTTTTTGACATACTAGTTTGGAGATGTCATACATACTGTTGCTGACCCATATGTTTAAAATTCCATCTATAAAATATCAATATATACATCCAAATATTTAACCCGGTGTTTACCTAGTTATTTGAAAATATGCATAATTGCGTCCTTGTACATGCAAAAATGTAAAAAGAAAAAATTAATGGGTGATATCTTGTTAACGATATTAAAATAAATACCTTGAATAATTATTGCCAACATGATGTGATCCTGGCACAAGTCAGGTCGGTCGGACCCTCTTGTTTAACAATAACACACAACACACACAATGCTCACACAGACTCAGTATGAACTGGATGCCAGAAGCTAGCTTCTATTACTTCAATCAATTACAGTGTTACAATATGAAATGTAAACAACTAAAACTAGTCGGCCTTAGCCTGATACAATATAAAAAATTAAAATGGTGTGCTATCTCTGTGTGCGATCTTCTCCCTCTCCTAGTTCTCCACTAAACAATGAGCTATGGATCGGATCTCACTTCCGCAAATGGAACTATACTCCTCTGTCACGCTTGCGCATTGATCTTCTACCCTGTTGCTGCTCTTCCCAAGGTCTACTTCATTCCTTGAGACACTCTACCTCTTTGTCCGCCGAATCCTCTAGATTCTGCAGGCCTGCAGTTTTCAGCACCCTCTGGTCGTGCTGCACAACCTCTACCTGTGGTGGCATCTGTCTTGATCCTCAACCACCCGCATAACTACTCATAACTTCCTCAACAACCCTGAACGGATGCTAAGTACTCTGCTTTGACTTCTGTGCTTCTCTAAATCTGTGACACTGGTCGGCCCATGCCCTGCCTCAACCATACTGCACTTCGTCACCTTTCGACATAAACTGTAATGTCATCTTTTACTCTGCTTCCAAGGCTGCCAGTCCGACCCGTCCTCCACGCTTGGCTCCCGCCGCAAACCTGTCGGTGTCGCTGTTCGACAACCTGCCATCACCCAACCTATTTCACTGCAAACATGTCGTCTGTTGATATAAACCTGTCGACCTTTGACTTCCTCCTTCTATCGACTGCACTTCGATAGCTTCTGCTCAACTTCATGGCTTCGATAGCCAATATTCGTCTGCACCAATGGTCGTCGAAAATCCCCCTGGTCAACTTCTCATGTCGATCAACTTCGACTGTTTTTCCTAGGCCCTGATGCTCCTGCATCAGAATCCCCAGGTGAAAAAGAACTCAACTACTCTGTCAGTCTCCTGTATTCTTCTTTGGAAATCCATGTCGCCTCCTGCAACTCATCATCCTTCCATTTCACTGTTGGTAGAATTTTTCCCTACGGATAAGTCAAAATTCTCTTAACTTAAAGCAGATTCCCAACTGACTCTAAGGTAAGAACAAAACAAAACAAATGCTACCTTGAAATTCCTGAAGTAACTTTCACAACAAGATTACATGCATTCAGAAACAATGAAAGATATGACTCACCTTTCAATCCGACGTTTGTCCCACTTCTAGCTCTTGATCCAAAGCTCCAATGAAGAACCTATTGAGATCAAACAAAGAACAAGCATGCAAGCTTCCAAATACCTTGAAGTAAAGATTAGATTCAAATCTAGATTAGATACATTCCATGCTAAGAACTTATGTTATACACATGAAATGGGAAAAACAAGACAAGTTATCTTATTACAAACTTGAAGAATGCTTACAAAGGTTGCTTGGTGTCCAAGCTAATCCTCCAGCTCCAAGTGCTTTCTCCTCTAGCTATCTCCATAATGCTACAAGATCATAAGTTTGGTACTTCTAAGAGTCCTCCCCCTTTCCCATGGAATGCCTCTCCTTTATAGTGTATGGTAGGGTTAACCAACAAGAGAGATGGGTGGATCTAGGGAGAGATAAGTGGATCAAGGTTTCTAATCACAGAAAATGAGTTGGGATCGAATCAGGGATCCCAATCCTCCAATATCTCTCGAAAATCTAAAATCCCACAAGCCATGGAAAAAAGGCTATAAAAGGAGTACCGTGCCCTGCAATCTGAGCATAACGCGGTAGTACCGCGTGTTAGGGACAAAGCATAGCGCGGTAGTGTGGACTAAAGCACGCCTATAACTGAGCAAGGCGCGGTAGTTAGGGTAAATAAAGTCTCAGCTAGGTGAAAACTTGTTAGGGTAAGTTTACCTTCAAGGTTCACTCATCATATTTCTCTTATGAGTGTTTTAAAGCAGTAGGGGGAGTGTCATCGGCTCTTTTTGTGGTGGAGATGCGACACTGTGGAATATAGAGGTATAACAGATGCCCCCTAAAGTGTGAGGTCAGAAGGGACTGATGGCCGAAAGACTTTACAAATATAGTGTGCAGAGATAGCATCGAGGAGAGTGACAAGGAGCTGAAACAGAAACAAAGTGTTAGATATACCACCGAGGCGAGCATCCCCATGCTCGGAAACAAATGACTCAAAGCATGGCTGCCGACCAATACATTGCAGATCCATGAGTACTGAAATGATATAGACTGTGGACAGACCATGGCTACTATGAACAAGCGTAGATCCATGAGACAATAATGACACAGGCACGACCAATACAATAAGTGGATCTGTGTGACAATACAAAGGACATCTCCATCGCAACCTAGACATAATCAAGATACTGAGGTATGCCCAAGGTCTTCTACCCGATCGCAATAATGATACGAATCTAGCCATGTGATTACAAAGTGTTGAAGTCGAACATGGTAGAAACCATTTGATTACCGGTCAATGATGTGAACCGTTAACAAATGCGAGGGAAATCACCAATGATGAAGATGATCCCCAAGGTATCTGAAGTACATCTCAACGAAATGCGAATAGATGAGTTGATGTCGAGCATTCGAGAGATTGTTCGATCAGAGGTCAATGATGTGAACCTACTATCGAACACGAGGAAACCTGCCATTGAGGCATGCAGGTACCAAGGTACTAATGGTTGATCTCTAAGTCCAATTACCAGATAGTGATTTGGTGTCGACGGGAATAAACTCGTCGAAGGTGGGCCATAATGATTCCCACATCATCAACATGAAATCGGCACGAATGATAAGATGATGAAACAATGGAGTATGTACTGACACAGCGGAGGCCTGACACAATGAACGACTCTGAACAATGCAACCCTTTGAACATATAACGACATGTAACAGGACTTGGCAGTAGGGATTATTGATAACAGAGGATAGACACCAGATGAGTAGGCTCGTGGCCAGGGAGACGACTCAGGATGATGACCATAACTCAGTGAAAAATGGATACCCAATATAGACAAGAGACAGACACATGCCATGTTCAAAGGTAACGACTGACAAGCTGCCAAAAATAAACTTGACTTGTCCCCCCATATTCCCCCGACATGATAGACGAGTACCTCTTTGTTTTTTTTCGAGCTTGAAGAGGATAACAGATGCTCGGTGTAGCTCATCTCATGGATGAGTCCAATCTCACATGTTTTACGAACCTGAGAAAGGAGGGGTTCGTCCCAAAGTGGGTCCTTCGATGTTAAAATTTTAACGAGTCCAAGGAAGGAAAACTCTGTAGTTTTTCATATTTAGAGAGCAAAACTTAAAGGAAGCTCCATAATGTACTTTTTCGTAAATTTAGTCCCTCGATCCCGAAAAAGTGTAAAACAATTCCCGAGAGAACTCTCCCAGTCAAGATTGACTGAGGTATACCTTTCTCGTAAATAGTCTAGACGGGCCGAAAAAGGGGTAACCTATCACCGAATAAACGACCTTTCAAATACTTTTACAAGTGTGAAAGAGTCAAGATCACTTGGCAATCTTTTTAATTTTAGGGAGTCTGAAAAGAGCTTAACTATGGACTCCTATGGTTTTTTTCGTAATTTTTAATTATTCTGGTCCGAAAAAAGAATAAAATACAACCAGGATAATACTTTCCTCATCGTTTTAACGAGCATGAGTAAAGCTGACCGAACTCGACACCATTTACTTGAGTTTGACAAGCACGACATGGGTGTGAAAAGCGCTTGGAATCTTTTTCAAGTATTAAATCCAGAGCACGAAAAAGATAAAGTAGGCTCAAAATGAAGGTCAAACGATGGATAAACGCCAGTGTGAATAAATCGCTTTTTAAAAGGAGATCCTGTCAATAAAGTGCTCATAAAACTGGATATTAGCAATGTGAAATGGATTTTTATTTTAACCATATAAAATAATAATTAAAAAATAGGTGAAAAAGCCATAAAAGGATGGTTAAAAATAGAAATTTACCATTTCATTTGTGTTTTTACCCAAAGAGGAGATTTTATCCATTTGAGGAGCAAGAACTTCAAGGATCCATATCGGGAGTTTCAGGACACCGTTTCAACAACCGTCTGCGCCAGGTAAGAGCTCTCAAGCTTCTCTTTCATTTGATGTAGGAATCATTTGCTTTCAGTAAGAAAAATTGATCTTTTGGGTGAGCCCTACTAGGAAAAAATCGCCCTTCACAGTACCGCATGGGGCCCATATCGGGAAACACGGTACTGTTCGACAGTACCACGCTATGTATTTAAGCCGAAACACGGTACTGTGTAGTACCGCGCGGCAAGGTCTGCCCCGGGCGCGATGACGGCGAATTTTAGGATGAAAAAATCAAATTTTCTCAAATTTTTTGCTAAAACTAAGTTGCTAAATGATTACTAAATGTTTCTCCTAACCTTTTGCAAGAGTTTGCAATTTGTTTGGATCAAAATGGTCAGTTGGAAAGAAAGAGAGCATGAAGTAGATGATTTGGCGGCCGAAAATGACCTACCTACCGTGACTGCATTACGGGAGTGTGGTTTGTTGAAGTTCTTTAAGACCAAAGGCATTCATCATCAAGCCAAACTTCTTACCCATCTTATCCAATTGTGGGACCCTGACATTCAAGCTTTCCAAGTGGGAGAGCATGTTCTCGAAATTCAACTCGAGGATATTTATTTCCTCACGGGCCTCTCGAAAAGAGGGGCCCGGGTAAACTTTACTGGATACACAGCCTCAGAGACGAGCACAGATGCTCTGATTGCTCGGTATTGTCGTCAGGGTTTGAGTAAGAAAAGCGGCAAAGTGGTCATAAAAGATGTTATAGAACTCCCTGTAAAAACCATACCGTTCACCATCACACATGCAGCAGGGAGTGTGGGTCCGCATCAGGCGTCCCGTACACAAATGAATCTCGCAGTGGAGTGTATGGCGGGAACAGTATTTAACTGGTGTGAAGCGGTGTTGGCCAATCTCAAAGAACAAGTGCACAAGTGTAGGGTTGGAGAGAACTCCCAATTTGGTTATGGGAGTATCCTAGTCACCTTCTTTCTGGAGAGGGTGCCATTGCTGCGTCCACAGATATCTATGCCCCGCCGTCCACTTACCGAGCCATGGATGGCTCGATGGAGTGATTATGCAGGGCATCTTGGGGGACCTCAGCACTTGGCGTTTGGTGAGGATTTCTTCTCCTGGCTCGAGGAGCAGATAGTTATGATCGATGACTACCCCTATTCAAGGGTGGAATTCCGCGAGGACATCGACTTGGCACTGCCAGAGGATGAAGATTGGGACAACTCAGGTATGACCTTCATGGATATGTTTTTTCTTTTTTGAGTATATAATTTTTATTGCTTTTTTAGAATGTGTAAAAGACTTCTAATGTACGTTCGCATGCATGTCGCAGATCATGGACCACAGAGACCAGCTGGGTATTCGCCCTTACGTCGCGGTGGTGTTGATTTCCAAGCTGTTCCTGACGAGGAGGAGGACGAAGAAGAAGCAGGAGGCGTTCGGGACATAGAGAGGAACTTACAAGGGTTGACTCACAGTATCCCTGCTATGAGGATGGATGATGTCCCTTTACATCTCCAGCAGCATACTGTAGGTGTGCCTAGTCGTATTGGTCGACTTCTTCGTAGGGTGGCTCGAGCTATAGTATGTTACCACCAGCAGCGGGAGGAGTCTGACGAGGGACATGATAGATCTCCTAGATCTCCATAGATGGTCTTTTTTTTTCTTTTGCGGCATGTATACAATATGTAGGCTTTGAGAGCCAAATTTTTGTATGGGATTTGGTCCCAAATTTTGTCTTTGACACAAACTTTATGTATTTTGGAAAAAACACTTTTATATACAGTGATATGGACCTATTTTCATGATCTATTTATTTACAATGACTTGTGCATTTTATCCTTTATGATGTGTTTATGTATGGGCAAGATGCCAATCCAAAATGTAATTAGACAATGAATCAGCTATACAATTGAATTCTCTCGGTATGTGTTGATATGTAATGAAATTAAATGATCGTTCCAAGAGGCGTACTCTCCGAAATAAATGAAGTAGTATAGGATCGCGAACTGTGTAAACACGGTTTAGATGAGAAACCACGAGTTGGGAGTCTAAAAAGACTGATATGGAGTCAACTCCAAGTGAAGCAACCTCCGTCAAGAGACCAATGACTGCATGGTACTCCGCGATATTGTTGGTTGCAGGACCTAAAAAATTGGCTCCTGAAGAAATCAACTCGCCAGTGGGGGAATATATTACCCATGCTGCGGAAGCGAGATTCCGGGTATGTCGACTTGCACCGTCGACGAATCCGAAGTAGGCAAACATCTGTGCATAAAATCACAAGTCAAAGTAAGAGTGGATACATGAGGTCCACGCGCACACCAAAAAATGAGTAAAAGCAAACTAAGTACATTATGTACAACAAGTAACCCGCGTAGGGTAACCTTACGCGTAGAAGCATTTGAGGTATAGCCCATTGCGGGGCCGTGCCAATGGCGTACCATCACAATCAATTAGTTCATAGGCTCCTTTTTCCAAAACACGTTTTACAACAAAGGGGCCGTACCACATAGATTCAAGTTTTCCTTTTCCAAGCTTATCGTGCATTTGATCATATGTAAGTACGAGATCACCTTCATTGAAGATCCGAGGTTGAACGGATTTGTCATATTGAGCTTTGACGCGTTTTTTGTGAGCTTCATTAGCTAAAGCAGCGTCGCGGCGGGTTTCATCTAGCTTAGCTAGGTATAGAAACCATTCCTCTTCGGAAGTGGTGTGTGGAAGTAGCTCTATGGCTATCTTAAGTGATGGAATTTCACATTCAATCGGCAAAATGGATTCTAGTCCATACACCAGTTGGAATGGTGTAAACCCAGTAGCATTTTTCACTGAGGTTCGGTATGCCCATAGTGCTGAGAATAGAGCTGAGTGCCAGTTGGATTTCTGGGTACCCACAATACGCTGAATCATTCGTTTCAAGACTTTGTTAATGGCTTCAACTTGGCCATTAGCTTGTGGGTAATACGGGGTTGAGTTTTCATGGTGAAAACCCAGCTTGGCACTTAGTTCTTCGATCATATGGTTCCTGAAATGGGAGCCATGATCGGTCACAATGGATTGTGGGACACCGAATCTAGCTATAATATGGTTGAATATGAATTGCGCTGCTGTTTTTCCGTCCTCAGCATACGTAGGCATCGCTTCAGCCCATTTTGTAAAATAGTCGACAGCTACTATGAAATAGCTATGCCCCCCAGCTGAAGTGGGCATAGAGTGCATGAAATCTATGCCCCATTTGGAAAAAGGGCCAACGGAAATAACAGGATGGAGTGGAGCAGGATGCGAGCATGTTTTACTATGAAAGAATTGACATGGTGGACACTTCTTGACTGTTTCAATGCAGTCTTTGAAAATTGAGGGCCAGAAGTATCCTGCTCGCAGTATTTTCTGGGCCGTAGCCATCCCAGAGAGATGACCACCACATGCTCCAGCGTGGTAGTCATTAAGAACGCGTTCCGCCTCATCTAAGGTCAAACAACGTCGAAGAACGGTGTCGACACCACGTCGATAAAGAGTATCGTTGACTATGAGGTAGTATTTTGCGTGGTGTTGGATGCGTCGTTGTTCATCGCGAGTGAGGTCGGGGCGGAAGCGTTGGGTTTGGAGATATAATAGAATATCCCCGTACCATGGATCAGACGTGCTAATGAGGAACAATGATTCGTCAAGAAGAGAATCAATGGGCTCGGATTTCTCAGTAGAACGGGGCAAGTTACAAATTAACTCAGCAAAGACCAGAGATTTTTTGGACTTGGCTTTGACAAATTCCAAGTCGAACTCTTGAAGGATGAAAATCCAACGAGAATATTTTCCCCCAAGCACCTGACGCGTGAGGATATAATACATTGGATTGAAATCAGCTATAACGGTGGTCCAGCGGAGTAAGATGTAATGACAGAATCTCTGGACAGCAAATACTATTGCCAGAGCCAGTTTTTCAACATGTGAATAGCGAGATTCAGAGTCGAGAAGACTCTTGCTGAGATAGTATACCACATGTTCTATGCCGTTGTGGTCTTCCTGGACTAGCACCATACCGATGGTGGAAGTTGAAGCTGCGAGATAAAGAATATAATCCCGTGTGTAATCGGGGGGTTGGATCACAGGATCTTTGGTTAAGGCTGCCTTTAGATTGTCAAAGGAGCGTTGGGCTTCGTCATCCCAAATAAAGGGAACATTCTTCTTGAGAAGCCGCATGTAGCCTTTTGTTATCTCGGACAGATTACAGATGAAACGACATAGAAAGTTTCCATGCCCTTGCAAACATTGAAGTTCTGGAATGTTGGTGGGTGAAGGCAGGCCTAAGATAGTTGCTACCTTTGCAGGATCTAAACGTATCCCACTTTTGGAGACTATGAAGCCCAACAGTTTTTCGGCTTCTACACAGAAGACGCACTTATGCGGATTCAAACGTATATTGTAGCGACGACACCTTTCAAAAATGGCACTTAAGTGGTCTGGATGGTCTTCCCGGGTCCGAGAGTGAGCGGGAAGGTCATCAAGATATGGTTCTACAATATGTTTGATGTCGTGAAATGCGTATGACATTGCCCGTTGGAAAGTTGCCCCAACATTTTTAAGGCCAAAAGGTAACTTTCGGTATGCAAAAATCCCCCAAGGGCAGATAAAGGCCGTTTTGTGCTGGTCGGCTGGGAGGATATCGATCTGATTATAGCCAGAAAAGCCATCCATAAATGAAAAGATGACACTTTCGACATAGTTATCGATGATCTGGTCGATGAACGTAGTTGGGTAGTTGTCCTTTGGACAAGCTTTGTTCAAATCACGGTAATCAACACAGACTCTAATCGTTCCTTGTTTCTTGGCTACGGGAACGATGTTGGATACCCATTCTGTCAATGGGATAGGATAGATAAAACCAGCACGCAAAAGCTTTTCAACTTCTGCTTTAATAGCGGCTGCCTTACGAGGATGGACGGGTCGAAGTTTTTTCCGAACAGGTCAGGTGCCAGGGAAAGTTGGAATTTCTTGGACCACGATCGAGGGGTCTATCCCTGCCATTTCTTCATAACTCCAAGCAAAAACATCGCGGAAAGTTTTGAAGTAGGCACTATAGAACTCCATTTTGAGGGGAGTACATGTTTTGCCGATATGTACGTTTTCCGCGATACCAGGCTTCACTGAAATATCAATGGGAGTGGTTGCCATAAGATTAGCCAAGTTTCCTTCGGAAAATACCTCGTCGAGGGAAGTGGGGAACTTGGTTTGAACCATCCCAAGTGAAGTACTGGATTTTATATCAGGCTCAAGTAGCTGAATGGTGGGGAATGAAGATCGATGATGAAAGTCTCCCCATGGTGGCTCATCACCGCACATAACCTCCATAATTGATTCGTCAGTGGGAAAAATAAAATTGAGAGGATCGAAAAGTGGTGGGTATGGATGAGTCTCAGCCGAGAGCTGTGCCACGGAATGATGAGTAGAACAGTCGACCCAATCGGTGGCTGATTGGATCGCGTTATATGCTGCGAGGTTTCTGTTCAGAGGCATAGAGTTGTCGTAGTCTTCAATATGAGAGGGACTCGGAATCACCCATGAATCATTGGAAGGGGTGACATTCGATGAAATCATGTTGACTGGTTGAACATGGGTTCCCAGCTCTGGAAAAACTCCAATAAGGGATGAATCCTTCATGAGACCAACACCAATGTCTTGGAACCGGTACCGAGGTTGATCCAATAACGGGATGGTGTTGGCGGAGTTTGGATGGGAGTCTGGGATACAGTAATCCAGTTGATCAATAGTGACAATTTTCCCTTCATGAGGAAATTGCACAATCCGGAAGACTATAGATGCTATGGCGGTCATGGCGTAAAACCAGTTCCGGCCAAGGAGGAGATTGTAATCCAATGGTGCATCTACGACTTCAATGTGTACGGATACTGTTTTTCCCCCCAGTTCAACACCAATTGACGGAATGAGTCCATAAGGTTGAAAACCATGTCCATCAAACGCCCTGAGAGTAGTGGGAGAAGTTGTGACTTCGGGTGAGCCTAAGGCTCTCCAGCAGTTCAAAGACATGATCGACGTGGAAGCACCTTCGTCTAACACAGTATGATGGATGATATTTCCATGGATTTTTGTGTGAACCTGGAAGGCTAACTGGTGAGAAAGCCGAGGTTTAGCGTGCTCCAAGTTAAACATGATAGAGTTTGAAGTATCTGGGTCCATTTCCCCTAGTGCTGAAAGTAGGGTTCTACGCTGCATGGGGCAGTGTTGGAGAACCTCGAAATTCGACATGGCACAAGGTGCTTGAGCTAGATCCTCAACAATATTGTAATTTTGGGCGGCTCGAGCATTGGGATTAAATGTCGCCTTTCGTATGGTGCCCTTGGGTGGGCGTAGCACTGTATCTGTAAGCGGTCTCTCAATATGGAGATGGACGGTAGAGGGGGGAATAAGATTTGGATCTTCAACGGGAGATTTTCCTTTGGTTATCTCCGATTGTTTGTTTGAACTTGGAGGATTGTCATACGTCTTTGAACGAGTGGTTATATGAATTTCTTCATTACTCGTCATCAGGATTTTGCGGTTTGTGGACGTCTCTCCGCAGGTGGGATTGGTCAGGTTGCCCCCTTGTGGGGTTTCTTGGGCAACCATTTGCTGTTGCTGTTGAGGGAAAGGGTCAGTTAACACCGCCGAGCGAGAGGATCCTTTAACGAACTTGTTGACCTCATCCTTATAGGGACAGTCACGCGTGTAATGATCATCTTGACAAATTAGGCAGGGAAACTTAGCCTTTCGACGTGGTTTCTGGTAATTCTGGGTGGGTTGTGGCTTGGGGTTCTCCTGCTGGTTTTTCTTGGGTTTACCACGATTGTTTTTCTTCTTTCCCCTGGATGGTTGTGATGTAGATTGAACTACATTCACTTCGGAGGAAATAACAGGAGAATTAGTTGTTTTTGAAGCAGCCTAGGTAAAAGCGGGGGAAGCAGAAGCTTGTTGTCCCGTCGAGTTGGTAGCAGGCTGAGCCTTGACTGAACCGACAATACCGTCTATGGGAGGTTCAGTGGTAGGTTTGGTTGGATCAGTGTTAACGTGGGCGGCGTGAGGAAGAAGTTCATGTAAAGTACCAGATTGAGTGTATACCAAATCCATGTACTGGGCTGCTGAGATGGCTTGTTCTTCTGTAACTGGCCCGCGCATAGTGATATCTCTGGCTATAGGAGGCAAAAAGGATTTCGTGAACCAATCATCGAGTAGATGATACGGAATAGGTGCCTTAATTAGCCTACGGCGTCGTCGCCACTCATGGATGTGATCCGAAATGTGTGTAGAAGTGGTTTGACGCAGTGAGGTTAACAGTTCTGTTCCAGTCTCATACCGGATGGGGAGCTGGAAATGAGTCAGAAACTGCATAGCCAAGGTGTTGAAATCACGGAAAGAGTGTTGTGGCAGCTCGATGTACCATTTTGCTGCCATGCCAGTAAGCATACGTTGGAAGATCCGAATTCGAATGGAATCATCCATCAAGGAGTTGGATGAACACCAAAGATGGAAGGTCATCACGTGGTTCTTGGGGTCTTCCCCGGGCTTAGCATCGAACTTAGGAATTTCCGATGGAAGTTTGGCTGGGATAGGTGGCCAGTGAGGTTCATGCCATATAGGATCGTTAATAAGCCTCGACAAATCAGGTAAGTCAAGTGTGGCCAGAAAGGGAAGTTGACGGTTAGTCTGCGGGTATGAGTAATAACCATGTGGTGCAGAGAAACCTGGAGGGCCCTGCATAGCATACTGCTGCGTGTTATACCCATATGTGTTTCCCGGGGGGTACTGCTGGAAGTTCTGTGGGTAGTAAGCCATATGGTTAACCGGTTGATTGTAAGTAACTCGTTGGTGGGTGTTTTGCTGAGTGGGTATAGTACCCTGGGGTTGCTGAAACCCAGGGATGGTTGCTGCTCCTTGTTGGGGAAAAGTTCCTTGGAATTGTTGTGTTCCAGGAATGTTACCACCGTATTGAGTAAGTGGAGTGTTTCCCATAGCAGGGTTGGGGGGTGGCTGCAACGGTGGTGTCCATGGAAGGCTTGTTCCTCCTTGGGGAGCGAGTGGAAATTGAAGTGATGGGTTCCATGGAGTTGTAGCAGCTGAAGGGTAAGGGAAGCCAGAATTCAAGTTGGGGGGAATCTGAGATTGCCCCCCAGCTTGGTTCCAGTTTCCAAAAAGTGAGTACCCCCCACTCTATGGGATTTGAGGGTCCCAAGAAGGAAGCATACCTGATGGGGGAGGTTGAGAATAAGGTCCGGTTGGAACACCGGAATAAGGTTTCCCGCTGCCAGGTGTGTTGTACATACCATACTGAGTAGATGTTGCTGGTTGGGAGAGTTGTTGGATGGAACCAATGGGTTGTCCGCCAACAGATGGGTTGGATGGCCCTATAGGAGGAGGCTGTTGACTAGGAACGGGGTTCCCAACAAAAGGTTGTCCTCCAACTAGTTGGGTTGATGGCCCTATAGGAGGAGGTTGTTGACTAACAATGGGGTTCCCAACAAAGGATTGTCCCCCAGCTGGTTGGGTTGATGGCCCACCAAGGGGGGTTTGCATCTTGGAGTTAGGGACCACTGCAGTCGGTTGTCCACCTCCTGAGATAGTGTAAATGGTGGTTGAAGGTGATCCTCCGGTCAAAATGGAAGATCCAGCAGTATGACTAGGTGTTCTTCCGCCGCTAGCCAAATATGATAGTGTGGATTGGCCAACGGCGCCAAAAGTACCGATTTGCGGAGGGGGTCATCCATATCTGACAGGCGAGGACGGATAAAAAACTGGGTTATCCCTCATAGAATGTGCGCGAAAAATGGGTGATGGCAGCAAATGTGGGGAATTTAGTCCAGGGGTATCGGCGTCGTCCATAACGTGTTCAATGATAGGAGGACCATCGAAAACTGGGTCCGAGTTCATGTCCTAAAAAGGGTTTTGGGGATTCGGTGGGAACCTAGGTATAGTAACGTCCGAAGGTTCGAATCCGTCTGCAAAGGAGTGACGAAACTCCGTGCTAGACGGGATGTTGGGATCCCTATAGTCAGAAGGACGAGTAACGGGGGGATATCTAGAGGCTGTCGAGAGCATTTGCTCTGTGCTGTGTCTAAACCGTGCCGATGCTAACGGGGAGTTTGCTAGACTAACCATACTAGACTAGATGGAAGCCATGATTTCATGTCCCGGAGGGAGGTTGGGTAGAGATATAGTACGAGGTACGTTGCTAGAAGAACTTGTTTCCTGCGGATGAACGCTGGGTGACGTAGTGATAACAGGCGGAAGTTTCACCTGGGAAGTGATGAAGCCATAATCAGGTTCAAAAGGTGTGTCAGGAAGTCGAGTATCTTCAACGATTTCGACGTACCCACCTGGGATTGAAATCAAGCTAGGTATATCCTGGTCGGACCCTTTGGTGGTGCCAACAGATGCGTCTGTGTCATCGTGAAAAGTGTCTGATGGACGAGAGGTGTTGACATCAGGTAGGAGGATGACCTCTGGTCTAGTAATTTGGGCTGTACTAGATTCAGCCGCTATAATGGTGTCCACTGTGGCAGATATATCTGGAATGACAGTGGGTGAAGTGACAGTGGAAGTCTCAGATATGCTAGTGGTTGCAGAAGCTGTAATAGATTCTGAGATTGTGCTGTGAGTAACAGTTACATGCGGAACTGAAGATGTTGTACGTATCGGCGGTGGAATGTTCCCTTGACCAGCACCGCGGCCAGGAGGAGCGGGAATGCGTGATGCAGGCGGACCGGAAGTCCGTGGCGGTGGTGGTGGTGGAGGGCTTTGGTCCTGTATTCTTCGTGATCTCCGTGGTTGTTCTGACATGATGACAGGAAAATCAAAATCGGGGGCAGTTTCGTAACAAAGAACTCAAAAACTCTAATGCAGCCGAGTGTGCAGAAGAGGAGCTAGAAAAAGCAAGGCTCGCAGGCCAAAAAATCAAGCTCTAAAATCTATACTGAGACCGATGTCTCAATAAGAGAGCTGATAAAAAGAATGGCCAGAATGCCAACAAGAAGTCCCTAAAAAGAAAAATGACCCTCTACAAAGATGAAATAACAAGCAAACTCCTAACTAAGAGTTGGAGACCTCAACAAGCTGTATCCTTCGCAAGGTGATGAAATCCAAGTCGAACAATACAACATGAGAGACCGATATAAGAAGGATATCCCTCTACCGAAAGGGATCCTGGGTAAAAGAGCCCTAGTAGAATAGTTACTAAGCTACCTCATTCATGACACGTTGGAAAAGGTTTTGGGCACTTCAGCCTTCTGAAGAAGACAATGATCGATGTTGCCTTAGGGCTAAGTGGAGTGCGGCATTCCACAAAGTCCATCTGGTTCTCAATCTCGTGGCCGTTTAACCCCTGAAAGTTAGAAACAGTCAGGAGGCCCCTCCACAAACTGGCTGTGACCATGTCAATAAATACTAGAGGATTTTAGTTCCCTAGAAGACAACAACTATGTCTCAGATGAAAATGACAAGGGGGAATTATTTTGATGCCTATCCTCGGTGTCCTACCTAACTACCAAATTCTTTTGATGTCCTCAAGTGAGGTTAATGTTGGTTTAATTAGGGAGATTAATTTTAGTGGCTGTCTTACTCAATCAGGTAATGGACGTGAAACTTGATGGTGTTATGACGACTCAAACCATGCGAATGAGAATGAATCAAAAATAAGCCTTTGTCTTCGATGAAATATACCTATGGGAAAGAGAGAGTTCTTCGATAAAAAATGCATGAAATTTTTCACAAGCAATTAAAAATCAAAGCAAAAGATTTTTTCTTTTCTTTTTGTAAGCAGAGCCAAACTAAAATAAACACTCTTTTTAATGCACTGATCCTACAACTAAGATGCTCCAAATATAAGAATTTCTGTGGCAAATTCAATGGTTCATTTCCTAATGCAAAATAAGGTTACTAGACTTTTTCAATTCAAACAACAGAATTGCTCTCAAATGATAATTTTTAAATTACTGAAAATGATGAACACAATGTGACTGTAAAAGTTACAGAGTTCAGTAAAAGAGAACAGCAGTGTTGGGTTGGTTGTGGTGAAAAAATCAAGTCAATGCAATCAAACTGGAAAAATGACCCAATATGCAAATCATGCCACTAATTCAAACAAATCAAGTTCACAACAAGGAAATAATCACACCACACAGACTGTAAAATGACCAGGATGATAACAGGCAACAATAAACACTACCTAAGGCAGAGAGAGACTCAGGAAACCAAGCAAGGATAAAAAATTTAAAAAATTGCAGACACTACCGCGGGGTAGAATGAGGCTAAAACGCGGTACTGCTAAACTACCGCTCTGGTACTAACACAAGGAACGCTGTACTACCGCGCTGTAATCAGTGTATAGGGCGTGGTACTATGGCAAGGTAAGAAAAAAGCGCAACTTGAGAAAAGAAAATGAAGTTTTTCAGGGTTGTTGCTAACCCAAGGGACTCAGTGATCATACAGGGAGAAAAAATACAGCGAGGAGGGGTGAATAAAGGTAAAAAAAGACCAAGATTCAAACTGGTTTGAAGTGCGATAAAAAATCACAATCAAAAGATGGATGACAATGAACTGAATCAATCAAGCAGAAATCATCCCCAGCGGAGTCGCCATTCTTGTTGGTAGAATTTTTCCCTACGGATAAGTCAAAATTTTCTCAACTTAAAGCAGATTCCCAACTGACTCTAAGGTAAGAACAAAACAAAACAAATGCTACCTTGAAATTCCTGAACTAACTTTCACAACAAGATTACATGCATTCAGAAACAATGAAAGATATGACTCACCTTTCAATCCAACGTTTGTCCCGCTTCTAGCTCTTGATCCAAAGCTCCAATGAAGAACCTGTTGAGATCAAACAAAGAACAAGCATGCAAGCTTCCAAATACCTTGAAGTAAAGATTAGATTCAAATCTAGATTAGATACATTCCATGCTAAGAACTTATGCTATACACATGAAATGGGAAAAACAAGACAAGTTATCTTATTACAAACTTGAAGAATGCTTACAAAGGTTGCTTGATGTCCAAGCTAATCCTCTAGCTCCAAGTTCTTTCTCCTCTAGCTATCTCCATAATGTTGCAAGATCATAAGTTTGGTACTTCTAAGAGTCCTCCCCCTTTCCCATGGAATGCCTCTCCTTTATAGTGTATGGTAGGGTTAGCCAACAAGAGAGATGGGTGGATCTAGGGA
Source organism: Larix kaempferi (assembly GCA_027924585.1). NCBI lineage: Eukaryota > Viridiplantae > Streptophyta > Pinopsida > Pinales > Pinaceae > Larix > Larix kaempferi. Next base: position 15,299,577 of record BSBM01000099.1, read on the forward strand.
GAGATAAGTGGATCAAGGTTTCTAATCACAGAAAATGAGTTGGGATCGAATCAGGGATCCCAATCCTCCAATATCTCTCGAAAATCTTAAATCCCACAAGCCATGGAAAAAAGGCTATAAAAGGAGTACCGTGCCCTGCAATCTGAGCATAACGCGGTAGTACCGCGTGTCAGAGACAAAGCATAGCGCAGTAGTGTGGACTACCGCGCGCCTATAACTGAGCAAGGCGCGGTAGTTAGGGTAAATAAAGTCTCAGCTAGGTAAAAACTTGTCAGGGTAAGTTTACCTTCAAGGTTCACTCATCATATTTCTCTTCTGAGTGGTTTAAAGCAGTAGGGGGAGTGTCGTCGGCTCTTTTTGTGGTGGAGATGCGACACTATGGAATATAGAGGTATAACATTCACTAAGTATTCTTTCTTTTGCGAACTGCGTGTATGCCCGACTTCGCGTTCCTTTAACACTTTAGCGATTTCCTCCTTGTCGTGTCGACCTAGAATATGCAATGTCCATTTGATGTCTAACACTTCCGCACTGCTACTGGTTGAACCTTCTTCAAATTTGTACATATTTGAGACATTGAACATAGGTGAAATTCTCAAGTCTTTTTGTAGCTCCAACACATAAGCGTTATCTGAAATCTTCTTCACGATCTTGCATGGTCCAATCTTCTTCAGCTTCAACTTGTTATAGGTTCCTGTCAGAAATCTCTCCTTCCACAAGTGCGCATAGACTAAGTCTCCTTCGCTGAACGACTATAGCCTCTTTTTCCTGTCGGCTCTCAACTTGTATGTCTTGTTTCACCTTTCAATTCATTTTCACGCATCGTCATGCACCACTTTCATATGCTCTGCAAATGATTCTGCATCCACACTTTTCCTGATTTCTGTCGATATTCCAACCAAATCTACCACTCCATGTGGGCTTCATCCTTGAATAATCCTGAATGGGCTCATACATGTCGATCGATTCACATAATTGTTGTACGCGAACTCTGCTTGCGCCAACACGTTCTCCCACTGCTTGGTTCTTTCGGTTGTCAAACTTCTCAAAAGGTTTCCCAAGCTTCTGTTCACCACCTCGGTCTCTCCATTTGTCTGTGGATGATATGCTGAGCTAAACTGCAACCTTGTGTCCAGTTTCTTCCATAGGGTTCTCCAGATATGACCCATAAACTTGGTATCTCTGTCCGACATTATACTCTTCGACAACCCATGCAATATGACTATCTCGTTGAAAAATAGTACAACAATGCTTGTGGTGTCACTTGTCTTCCGACACGGAATAAAGTGTGCCATATTAAAAAAATTGTTGACTACAACAAATATTGAATCGTTCCCTTGCTGCGTCTTTGGAAATCCTAGCACAAAATCCATGCTTAGGTGCTCCCATGGGGTATTCGGTACTGGAAATGGCGTATATAACCCTATGTTTTGACTTCTTCCTTTTTCCAACTGGAAAACTCGACATTGTCGAACCCACCTTCCGACATCTGTCGTCATTCCTGGCCAATAATACTTTTCTTCGACCAATGCCTTGGTCTTCTCGATGCCAAAATGACCTGCTAATCTGCCGCTATGCAACTCTCGAATTAGGTTCTCTCTTACCGATCCCCTGGGAATACACAACTGTTGTCCCTTGAAAAGGTATCCCTTTTGGATTAAATAGTCCAAGTATGGAGTCTTGTCGGCACTCCATGGTTCGCTACTCGCCTTCCATGCTTTCACAAAATCCTTGTCGGTCTCATACTTTGTTTTCACTGACTCTATTCCTGTTGCCTGAACTTTCATCGTGTTCAACAATGCAAATCTTCGACTCAGGGCGTCGGCAACCTTGTTCGACTTACCTGACTTATGTCACAACATGAATGTATATCCCTGTAGGAATTCGACCCACTTCACGTGCCTCTGATTCAAATTCGACTGAGTGTTCAAATACCTCAGTGCTTGGTGGTCTGTGTACAACACAAATTCCTTGGGAAACAAATAATTCCTCCACTTCCTTAATGCTTGGAAAATAACATAGAACTCTTGGTCGTAGACCGAATATTTACGCTTCGCATCATCCAACTTCTCGCTGAAGAATACAATTGGTCAGCCCTCCTGGCTCAACACTGCTCCAATTTCCATTCCACTCGCGTCGCAATCGACTTGGAAAACTCTGTCGAAATCTGGGAGCGCTAATACCAGGCTCTCAGTGACCTTTTCCTTCAAATTGTAGAAAGCTCTATGGGCAACTTCTGTCCATTTGAACTCCCCTTTCTTCATGCACTATGTCAAAGGTGCACATATCCGACTGAATCCATTGATGAACTTCCTGTAGAAACTAGCAAGTCCATGGAAACTTCGCACTCTTGTCATGCTGGTGGGTTCTGGCCAATCCAATATAGCTTTCACCTTCTTTGGGTCCATCACTAACCCTTTTCCCGATATTACGAATCCCAAATACATCAGGTCTTCCTTCATTAATAAACACTTTTGCAAGTTCACCATCAGCTTCTCTTCCTGCAACTTCTGTAATACTTGTCGAATGTGCCCCAAGTGTTTGACCTTGGTTCGACTAAATATCAGGATGTCGTCTAGGTATACTACGATGAAATTTCCCAAGAATAGATTTAGTACTTCATTCATCAACCGCACGAATGTACTGGGTGCATTAGTCAATCTGAATGGCATGACTAACCACTCATACAACCCTTCCTTCATCTTGAATGTTGTCTTCCATTCATCGCCTTCCCTGACCGTGATCTGGTGTAGCCACTCTTCAGGTCGATCTTGGTGAAGTATCTCGCTCCACTCAAGGAATCCATCAAGTCGTCCATTATCGGCAACAAAAACTGATGCTTGATCGTGATCTTGTTGATGGCTCTAGAGTTGGTACACATCCTCCATTCTCCACCCTTCTTCAGTGCTAGTACAACTGGTACCGCACACAGGCTCAGAGTCTCTCTAATCAATCCTCTGCTAAAAAATTCCTAGACCTGTCGATTGATTTCTTGACCCTCTACCAGAATCATTCTATGAGGTGCCTTGTTTGGAAAACTCGATCCTGGAATCAAGTCGATCTGATGGGATATGCTTCTCATTGGTGGAAATCCCGTAGGCTTCTCGTCGATTACTATGCTCCTAAAATCGTCAAGCATATTTCTGACTTTGACCAGAATCCTCTCCATTGTCGACCTCTTGAAACATGGCCCCTTCAGAATGATGGCGAAACATCCCGTCTGTTTTTCCTCCTTTGTGAGGAATTCCTTGGCTGAGCACATTAGCACTCGCTTCTCCCAATAGTTGCGTTCACCCTACTTGCAGTTGGCTTGGTCCTCCTGCTTCGGCTTTAGCATCCTCCGCGTGCCATTTTTCCACACTATGACTGTGTTGGATTGACCATCATAGATCATATTCCGATCATATTTCCATGGTATCCCTAAAAACAGATGACATGCGTCCATTGGGATTATGTCGCATAGTACACTATCTTCAAGCTTCCAGACCTTGAAGTTAATCATGATCTGTCTAGTTACCTTGATGTGATGTCCTTTCTGCAACCATGATATCTTGTATGGATTTTGGTTTTCCCGACATCTCAAACCCAACTTGTCGATGACCTCCATCAACACAGGATTCTCCGTACTTCCACCATCAACTATGGTCTTGCAATATTGATCGCTAATCAGTACTCTAGTTCAAAATATAGCCTTTCGCTGTGCCGGTTCTTTCTCATCGCTCCGGTTATCCTGAACCAACATTCTTATGGCTGTCATTGTTCGACCTTGTCCTTTACCCTCTTCACCACTGTCAGATGTTGATTTCGTCCTCTCATCAACATGTTCATCTCTTCGACTTCTGGGTTTCGACTCATCTGCTGTGTGTAGATTCTATGGGAATTCATTGTATTTTTGTCCCACACCGCGACACTTATAACAAACCACAGTTGTTCTGTTAGCTCCTTTCTTCTCTGTTGGACCAATTCGACCATATGCGCCCCGATCGCAGGTCTCTCGACCATCCCGTCGGTTACCCTATGTTTTCTCTCTGGTCGATGTCCCCTCCGTATGTCGATTGTCTTTGAGGGCTTCTCTCATGGTTCTTTTACTTTGGCCCTTTGTGAAAATAGTCTTCGCACCTCGACCAGTCATCCTACCCCTGGCCGATGCGACTTTCCTCGATAATTTCTCTTCTTCCTTCAGAGCTAACTGGTAGGCTTCCCTGACTGCTTTGAACCTTGATAGGATCAACTCGTCTTGTATGGCATACTTCAATCCATTTACATATCTCAGGATAGCTTCTTCTCCTTCGTCGGTTTGACCTGAACGAATCGAAAGTCTGTAGAAATATTTCGTGTAATCCTTCACTGTCATCTCTTTTTGTCGGAAGTTTTGCAACTTCCTGTACAAGGAAATCACATAGTCGCTTGGAAAGAACTTCCCTTTTAGCTTGGAAACCATCCTGTACCAAAACTATATTTTCTCATTGCCTTTATTGACTCTGTCAACCTGTACATTGTCCCACCACAATGAGGCGTGACCCTTCAACCTCAGACATGCAGTCTTAACCTGTTTAGGATCCTCGATCTGCTCTATGTCGAAGTATTTCTCCATCTCTCTGAACCAGTCTATCAAGTCTTCTGGTTCTAGACATCCTGAGTAGGTAGGCACATCCATATTTGTCTTACCCCTCATCTCTGACAATAGCTTGATGATTTTATCTTATGGTTCCTCCTCGATAGCTTCCTGTGCTTCCACCTCCTTGGATTCCTCATCGTTGTGTTCTAGTGCATGAGGAATACAACCACATCTCTGGCTTTCTTTGATCGTTGCGAATTCACTCGTCAAACTACACATTGTTCGCATGCACTCGTCGAACATTTCACGATCCATTGTGACTACTGCGCCACGCACTCTTCGTCCAACTCCTCGGACATTAACGCCTCTTTGAGCCATTTTCAACCTCAGCTGAAATTCTCAATCCTCCAATCGCAACTGGACTTCACCACTATGCACAACTCTACCCAATCGGAGCTGGAGTTGTCGACACAGTCGCAATTTCTTCCGCTCAATGGATTTAATATGCTCAACTAGATTTCACTTCCAGGCTCTAATACCAACTGGCGCAAGTCAGGTCGGTCGGACCCTCTTGCTTAATAATAACACACAACACAAACAATGCTCACATAGACTCAGTATGAACTGGATTCTAGAAGCTGGATTCTATTACTTCAATCAATTACAGTGTTACAATATGAAATGTAAACAACTAAAACTAGTCGGCCTTATCCTGATACAATATACATAAGCAAAATGGTGTGCTCTATGTATTTGCGATCTTATCCCTCTCCTGGTTCTCCACTGAATGATGAGCTATGGATTGGATCTCTCTTCTGTAACTGGAACTCTACTCCTCTATGCCTATGCACTAATCTTCTACCCTATTGCTGCTCTTCCCGGGGTCTACTCCATTCCCCGAGACACTCTACCTCTCTGTCCGTCGAATCCTCAAGATTCTGCAGGCCTCCAGTTGTTAGCACCCTCTGGCCGTGCTGCACAACCTCTGCTTGTGGTGACATCTGTCCTGATCCTCAACCACCCGCATAACTTCTCATAACTTCCTCAACAACCCCGAACGGTTGCTATATACTCTGCTTTGAATTCTGCACTTCTCTGACTCTGTGATAGTGGTCGGCCCATGCCCTGCCTCGACCATACTGCACTTTGTCACCTTTTGACATAACCTATCTTGTCGGCTTTTACTCTGCTTCCATGACTACCAGTTTGCCCCGTCCTCCACGCTTGGATTCCACCGCAAACCTGTTGGTGTCGTTGTTCAACAACCTATCGTCACCCGACCTCTTTCGCTGCAAACATGTCGTCTATCAATATAAACCTGTCGACCTTCAACTTCCTCCTTCTGTTGACTGCCCTTCGACAGCTTCTACTCGAATTCTTGGCTTCGACAACCAATATTCCTTCGCACCAGTGGTCGTCGAAAATCCGCCTAGTCAAATTCTCCTGTCGATCAACTTCGATTGTTTTTCCTAGGCCCCGATGCTCCTGCATCAGATCCTTCTTTGTTAACATCCAAGGAGGAAGGTTATTGTTTATAGAAAAATTGGCCAAATGGAGTTAATGGTTTTGATCTCTCCAAATGGATTGACACCATCATATTCCATTGAAAGTATAACATTATGAGGTTCTTTAAAAATAGGTCGTATTTTCTCAATGCCTCTAAATGCAGAACCATATCCAGGAATTTGCATGATACCATATTCACTTTTCTACCATGCATAATATGCCATAAATTGTGCTATGTTTTTCCACCTGAACAGTGGTTGGAAATGTGGAATTATGTGATATGACGAAGAACTTTGATGGGCATATTATTTTTTACTTGATTAATACGATATATACTAATTTCACATTCAAGGAATTCAAATTTTTATGCATGTTGTCCAGAATTTATAATATGATCATTAGGGCATGCATAAATTGTGTTATACTTCATCCCTATATCTTTAGGAACAATACACATTTATCTGTATGTGATAGGTAAATCATTTGAGAGTGGTAGAAGAATATCACCTGACATTCTAAAAGAAAAATTAAAATAGTATACTGGAATATCAAAATAAAGGGCCTATATGTTGCATTCATAAAAAATTCACAAACAATAATAATTATATACAAAAAAATATTTCATACCTTAACAACTTTGTCATTCCTATGTTTGAAATACCATTCATTTCATTAAAGTTTACCATCATCAACATAGTAGAGAGAAGACTTGTCTTTCAGTCTTTGTATAAGGCTTCGTGTGCCTTATCAATAAGAGGTACATCATGAATATCTTCATAGATCTCATTCATAGGTGCGTTCTCATCCATTGAAAAGAATGTGGCATGGATCAACCTATTTATCCCCTCATTCTCAATAATAGTAGGGTCATTTTCTTCCATACTATTAGCTTCAATGTCATCACCCTCACCATATCTACTATGAATTGTAGCATGTGTATTTCCAAGTATTGGCGGTCTTGTCTTTGTAATAATTAAAAAAAATACAATTAATATTGAATAGAAAAATATTATAACTATTAAAAAATGTTAGAAAACATGTTTTTTTTATCTTACCAAGGGGTGATATTATTTTCCACCTTCCATGTTCCCATGGTCTAAGCAATGTTTCCTAGATGTTGACTTCATGACTCTTCTTCTCTTTATGCATTTATGTCGCATACAAGGGAAATAACATTTCCTATCAACAATACCATGATCAAGATTGGGATGATTCTGATAAGATGACTTATCATGATTGCTAGTATGTGCAAAAGAATTTCTTTCATTACGAGTAAGATCCCTAACAGTAGTGTATAGGAAATCAAAAATTGATTCTATATAAGCATTTCAGTTGAATACACTAGCACCCTAGTTAGGGTTACCTGAAATTGTTTCCATCTCAACAAAATAGAAAAACGTTCATTAGTTACACTACGAATAAATTCAAAGAATTTCACAAATAGAAATTAAAAAATGTATTAACAAAATTCAACTTTATGCTAAATGTCTCTTCATGTGGTATTTTTTTGAAATATATGTGTGTTAATTATGACAATTTATGTTGCATTTAAACATAATTAACAAACAACTTTAAACAACAGGGAATAGTTCAAAGAATAAGAACATACTTGCAATAAAAAACCAATATAGACTATGGTACATAATGAAGAAATGACAAATATTAATCCTCTTAATTTAAAAATAAATTATAGCTTCAAGGATAATTTCAAACCAAAGGAAAATTTACCTATAACCAAATTTCACCTTCTCCCAAATTTTCTCAAAAAAGTATTGTTTTCTTTTGTTTGACCATCTTTTCAATGTCGCAGAAAAGGTAAAAATAATCTACACATATTTAATGCCACTTAAATGAAGTTCAATGGATGTACATTTTGAAAGTCACTTATTGAACATTAAATGGACGTTGTAATTCAACCTTGATGTCACCTAAGAGATGTTTGTTGGGACAGGATGTACATTTTTCCTCATTTTGTTTTCCTATTCGACTTAAATTCAATGTTAAATTTTGTACTTTTATCAAGCATTGATTGAAACATCAAAATTTGACCCCAAATTTAATAGTGCATGGACGGGTCTTGAGGCCTTAACCATATTTATGGTAGGGAAACAACATCCTAAGGCCCCATAAATTGGTTAGTGGAGAGATACAACATCCTCAAGGCTCCCTCAACATAATCCCTTAGGCTCAAGCACCATGAACACATGTCCTAATATTACCACATGAGAGTTTGGATGGTTTGTAGGAACTTGAACGCCATCAAATATTGAAAACTAGTGTTTTAGGATCCTATAAAAAGTTTCTGAATAAGAATATGCAAAAGGATATGGAGTAAAATGTGTAAAAGAAGTGTACACACATTACTAATGCACATGAGTTAAAAGTGCCTACACACTCTTGCAAATTCAAAAAAAATTGGTGGGATTGTTTCTTTTCATGTATGTATTGGATGAGTTGTCTACTTTGGTTTATCTTTGAAATGGCAAACCTAGTGTTTTGGGCTACATAAACAAAAACAAATCCATTTTCCCAACTCCCAATTTTCAAGGTCATTTTAAACCATGCTTTTAAATATGAACCACATGTTCATTGCTTATGAAACTATACACTTATATAGCTTTGTCTACACATTTTAAATACATGTTTTTTTTAAAGAAAAAAATAGTGTTTTATATTTTGTATTGATTTTTACGTGTACAGATATCATATTTCTAAAATACATATATATTTTATTTCCAATGTAAATTTTTATTGCCATGTCCATTTGGAAAACAAATTGTATGGTGCACAAGTACAAATGGAGGCCTACACACTATTTTTTTTTTAAATGATTAGTTAAGTTAAGACCCTCAAATGCCCCCGGGTGTGTAGACCAAGTGGCGGTAGAGTGTTATGCTAAGGCACTCCTTGTGATGTCACAATTTCAAACCTCAGATATCTTGTGCCCCATGTTGGCGGGTTGTATCCATGGATGCACTTAGGGGTATAATGGTAGCGGGTAGGAATCGACCTTGTGTCACGTGAGTACGAACCCCACTTTAGTTGTCGATTCCCCTAGTTAAAAAAAACTTAAGACTCTCAAACATGGTCTTAATGGTTGACCTCTCTATTTAAAGAATTCACTAGATTTATTAATTTTTAAAAGATATAAAATTAACACTAAAAGATATGGAAAATAATGGCGCATAAGAACCAACTATTATGTATGAGTTTACAATATTTTTCAAGAAATTCCATCATTTTGATACTAAATTATGTCTTTAATACGAACATATGCATTATGTTTTAGATAAAAATAACATAGCAATGTTAGAAGAAAGTGAATTTCTCTTAGCTATACCCATTTTTCATAAATAAAAAAGTTATATATGCTTAAAGCATATTGGATTTCCAATGCTTCATCTTTTTTCACCATATTATAATAGTTTGTGCATGCACCTCTAAAATTCCTCCTAGTTAACAAATTTCTATTTTTCCAAATTTCCATTGCAACTAATGCATCATGAGAGAAAAGCATTAGCTTGCACTAGCCCATGGGCATATTATCTCTAAGAATGTGGTTAATGTTGTTTCTCTTTATACATATTTCTCTAAGTGTGTGCTTAATGTGACTTCTTTTTCCTACTTGATGATTCGATAGTTCAATCCTTAGTCTGAATCGAATCCAAATGACTTGTAGCACATACGATCTAAAAAATAGATCTTAACATTGTCACAATCTTAAGTACAAGTTATACAAGAAGGTAGAGGATATAAGAAAGGTGCAATCACCTAAGCTTAAATTCACATCCAAAAGATAAATACAGCACAAAGTTAGAGAGACATAAATATCATAATCACAACATGTGAGTATCATAGTCACAACATGTGAACCTTGAAAATGAGTTAAAAAAACATAAGTATCATAATCACAACATGTGAACCTTGAAAATGAAAAATGCATTTAAAAAGACCAAAGAAACCAAGATGGAGGGAAAACACTTCTAATCCATTAAAAGAAGTCCTAATACAATTACGTGCAACCATAAAGAAAACATACATGAAAGTTTGAAATCACATGCATATGTATCACAAAATCTCATTCTTATATAATGAGTTAATTCCATTAATTTGAATATACTATTGTAAAATCAAAATCAAGGTATTTAATTCTAATTTGATTGGGGTATGAGTCTAATTAAATTACTAATGAAAATTATGATTAACTTAATTACCAACCATTATTATAATTAATCATAAAACCACCCTTCCCATTGAAAAAAATATCTTTTCACTTTAATATATAATATCTATCCATCATTCAATTAAAACACTTTACATGGGACCAACACCTTTCGACATATCTAGTAGCTTTAAAGTGGAAAATCAAAAGCATAAGCTTAAGGCTGTAAAGAATCCTCTCGTACAAATTTATCCTCTCGTACAAATTTGTACATGTGGCAGGTATATTGCTTTCCAAACATTTCCTCTCAGAGTCTCAAGGTGTTATCTTATGCTTTTTGCTTTCCACGTGCCTTGCATTTTATGGTATGCCTATTTTGAGACGATTCCACATGTTTCCCATTTAATTCTACCTACTGGCATCAATGCAAGTCAAAGTATTAAATAGTATTAATTTTAATTTTAATAATATAATGAATTAAATATATATCTTAACAAAGGTTTGATTGTTCTTCACATGTAGATTACTTAAAACACTAAATGGAAAAGACACATATGCATGTTCTCAAAGGCAAGTTTACCTTGGCAACTCTAATTCCAAAAAGAGATCTACTCATAATTATATGTTTATTATTTTTTTAATAATATATTTTAATAACTTTGTCTTCTATATTTAGATTTGTTTTTCAACACATACTTTTTTCGACTCGTCCTTTTCAAATCTAATTTTTAAAAGTTGTGTGGAAATATTCTTACAACTTTGTGACTACTCATTATATTCCACTTTAGGACTACACATTATCTTCAACTTAAAACAATTTGTTGAATTTTTTTCTCTTATATATAATATTTTCTCTTTCAAGAGAAAGAATGACAACTCTAACCGATTTATATAATCACTAGGACATATTCATAGTGATAAATGGAGAAAGTTGATAGGTATTACTATTTAGTTTGGAATTGGATAAAAGTTGGTATATTTAAGTTGGATGGTGATACCTAGTGATGTTCTTTGTCTGTGTCATTAATGACGATGTGTTAGTTGGTAGTAAATAGTAAAAATAATTTCAATTTTCAAATCTTCCTATAAATGTTTGGAATTTTTTTGGAATGGATAATATATCATGATTCTTGAAAGTTCTAGATTCCAACTCAACCTCTATTAAACATTACTATGTAGGATTTTTGTGATGCACATCAACATATTCAAGGCCATATTGTAGTTTTGATTTAGGAAGTTCCATCAATTCAACTGCTTAATCCCTAGAAAATTATGGAAGATACATTTTCCATATGTTTTAGGATCTATTCCCACAAGAAGACCACAATGGAGTCCCTACAGTTCTCACCCGTATGTTGAAGCCAATGTGACCTCAACAAAATCTGAGTATCAATACTAGGGTGCACCCAATCTTAAGCCCAAGACATTCATAGTTCTAATCCACAACCCTCTCAATCATCCTTCACCAAATTCAAGTTAGGTAGGTGACTAGTGGGAATAGTCCTTTGAAGCTGAATCCCAAAAGGTCATTTCTATACACATCGATTTAGGGTCTCCCAAATCATCTTTTAGGATTAAGAAGCCAATGGCTCCTTGAATCGATGAGACTTTTGTGGCCACCAAAATGTAGTTAACATTTGAGGGGTTTCCACCAAAAAAGGTACATCGTTGAAGAATCTAAGGGTTATACATAATGTCGAGGTAAAGATCGAAGATATTATGTGGTGTCTTGTTGATTATCAAGTTGTGGAGTTGATATTTTAGAATGAGAAGGAACACTTGAAGATCAACAAAGATATAATGCCTTTTATACTTAAATTTGATATAAATCATATATATATTTGCATGTTTTGTTAACAATTAAACAACTTCATTGTTAAATGGTTAGAGACTTTTGTGGCCACCAAAATGTACTTAGAATTCCAAGGGTTTCACCAAGAAGAGTGCGTCGTTCAAGAATCTAAGGGTTATACGTGATGTCAAGGTAAATGTCGAAGATATTTCGTGGTGGACGTCTTGTTGATTATTAAGTTGTGGAGTTGATCCTTTAAAATGAGAAGGAACACTTGAAGATCAACAAAAGTATAATGCCTTTGCTACTTAAATTTGACACAATTCAAGCATGTATTTGAATGTTTTTTAACTATTAAACAACTTCATTGTTAAATGATAAAAATGAAAAGAAGGTACTACCATTGGGTTCGACACAAATATGTATGCGAGTTGTCTAAAACTGCTATTCAAAGAAAATAGTATTTTCAGACATGAATTTGTCAAAATTCGAGATAGAATTTTTAGAACCTTAAATAACATTATTAATCCTGTATAATTTGGGTGCTCTAGGATTTTCCAAAGTTTTGAATTCATGTGGATGCTCAGAAAAACGATTTAATCAACACAAATCGTTGGATTTTTAGTTTTTATATTGGCGAATTCCGACCAAGTTTTGACCGGACGGGCAAAATTAACTGCTTCAATATATATGTAATTACATCAAAGTTACCAAATTCAAATTCAAATTTGAAACCTAATTTGACATAAGTTGATAAGGTTAACCATCTAACAACTCCATTTTTAGATGGTAAAGGTTAAAAGGAGAGATGATGATTGAACATATCTCCATCGTACAATCTTGGCCCCTCTATCCATTTCCAAAATAATAAGAACTTCTATGAACGTTAATAAATGTCATCCATTCATCGTCGGTTACTTGGGCAAGAAAGGATCCGAAAGACGATGGCCAGTATGTGCAGGAGACCGCACGTTGTAGTCGTCCCTTTCCCCACACAAGGCCACATTAATCCAATGATGGACTTGGCCACCAAACTGGCCGACTGTGGATTCTTCGTCACGTTCGTCAACACAGACCACAACCACCTTCGCATTCGCCAAGCCGTGACGAAGGCGAAATCACACCCAATTCAAGAAAAAGAGATGGCCAACGTCCGGTTAGTATCCATTCCAGATGGATTGGCGTCCCAGGAAAGCCGGTCTGAAACTCCCAAGTTGTTGAGAGCAATGGAAAGGACGATGGGTCCATCCCTGAAGGACCTTATTCGACTGATAAACGAGAAAGAAGAGCACAAGGTCACCGCTTTGATAATAGATGTTACATTATGCTTCATTCTTGATGCTCTCAGTCTCTCTGATGACATTGCAATAGCCGCTCTATGGCCGGCGCTTATTGCTGCGTATGGTATCTGCTACAACACTTCAACTCTTGTCTCATCCGGGATCCTTCCTTCCAATGGTAACCCTAAGCCAGCAAATTGATTAGCAGTACTTATAACGTAAATATTTTGTAGTTTATTGATTGTTGTATGTTGTTAATGCTGCAGGAATTCCAAAGGAACAGAAGATTGTCAAATATCTGCCATTCCTGCCACCAATCAATTCTGATTATCTTCCATGGTTATTTGGAGAAGAAGCCGATAGAGAGTATCTGTTTCAGGTGGGGCTTCGTAACATGGAGAGAATAAAGCGCATAAAATGGGTTCTTTTCAACTCCTTTTATGATTTAGAAGCTCCCATAATAGATGCTTTCCCCATAGAAGCTGGACTCTGTCCAATAGGGCCTTTGATTCCGTCTCGCTTCCTTCATAGAATTAATTCAGATTTAAATAAAACTGAATTAATGAGGCCGTCTAGCTTCTGGGCAGAGGAATTGGAATGTTTGGATTGGCTAGACAAGCAATATCCGGAGACTGTGATCTATGTAGCGTTCGGCAGCCAAGCCATGATGAAGGAAAGACAAATGGAGGAACTTGCTCTGGGTCTGGAGGCGACTCAGAGGCCTTTTCTCTGGGTTCTTCGCTGCGATCTGAGCGTTGTGCTTCCCTCGGGATATATTGAGCGCATTGGAGAACGTGGGTGCATATTATCATGGGCTCCCCAATTATCAGTGCTATCGCATCCTTCAATAGCTTGTTTTATAACACATTGCGGATGGAATTCCACGATGGAAAGCATCTCCATGGGAGTCCCAATGATCTGCTGGCCTTTCTCTGGCGATCAGTTTATCAACCGAGTTTACATAGTGGAAGTATGGAAAGTGGGCTTATCGTTCACTGCCAACCAAGATGATATGGTGGAAGCGAGAGACATTGTGAAGGCGGTAGAGAGACTTTCGTCGATTGATGAAGGAATGGAGATAAGAAGACGGGCTGTGAGGTTGAAGGAAGAGGCGAGAGGCGCAGTGAATGAAGGAGGATCATCCTTCATCAATTTCCATGGGCTCTGCAATGCCTTCTCTTCAAGACCAGGAGGAGGGGAAAATTCAAGCGGAGACCCATTCAACATTAATGAAATCGACTACCGCCGCTTCACAATGCACATGGCCACCATTGTCTAATGATTTTCTCTGCATGGTTTTTCCAACTTCAATCTGTGTGCTTTGGATTTTGTTTACTAATATGATCGAATTTAGATATTAAACTAATGGATTGATATAAATTAATCAAATTATGCAGTTTTGGCTTTGAAATATTTGGTATACTGTTTGTTTTAATGATTTATTTATGGGATTTTATCATCGTCTTAGCTCAATTTATGCTATCAGATATCATTTGTATGATGCTTTATGTTATCTCGGAATACATTGATATATAACGGTTCTAACTGAGTGGATAACTCTTCTGTTTATCCTCCAGCTTCGATATTTTGATACACTCTACATGGATACCGTACCGGCTATCATAAAGCCATACAATGTAAAATCAATTGATTGCAATGATACTTGTCCCTCTTTCTATATATAAATCAAACCCAAACTTGGTTTCATAACCAATTAAAACAAAATATTTAACCATAATTCTGGGTGAACATTATCCAGTTTGCTATAGGCCATTTAATGCGGCAGCAGCAGGCTGGTTGGGCATTAGATCTCAAACAGCTTGAGATCCAACTGCCAACTAACCTGCTGCCCATTTAATGCGGCCACCGTTGAATCTCAAACCAACCTACCACCAAATTAAAAACCTGCAGCAAGCTAGATAATATTAGCTATAACTCTTTACCATGATTACAATCTACCAAACAAGATGATAAGTACTCCGTGTCACATAATATTCACCTTTTCTCTCTTGACAATCTTATTCATTTTCTGAAAATCTAAATTACTTCATATCCAAACATATACACCACCCCAACCCCAAATAACATTTAATGCGTTATCCTGGGATAGATAATGTTCTCCTTCTGGAATGGCTTGATAGGCAAATCTAGTACATGGAGTGTTTATTGGTGGAACAATCTTCATTGTTACCTCTGCAACCATTTGTGAAATTTTCAAAATCTCCCTGACCTTTCCGTTTTCTTTTGAATCCCCTATTCTTTGGTTGAAGCATGGTTCTCCCCTTCATCAGGAGGGGGAGCGAACTAGCAATAGCAATTTCCCTGCAGGTAGATAAGTTGTAGATAAGTGTTTTGATAGATTTTCACTGGACATTTGAATCTGACGTTTGGAGCAGAAACTTGCTCATCTTCAGAGAAGCAGAAACAATTACAAGAAATTTGTTATGAAAAGATGGTGGAAGAGAGCCATGGCTTTTTACATTAGCATGCTCTCCTTTGCGTTGACTGGTGCAATAGATGTGGAATGGTTATAGAGCTCACATAGGAAGGTCCATGAATCTAATTAAAGTATTATAGAATTTGCCAACATGCTCAATCTTTAGCCCAGCCCAGCCCAGGCACTGGGAGACCGAATTCCTGCACAGCCCAACCTCTCATTTTCGGGACCACATCACAAAGTTTTCAACCATTTTTTAAGACCAGTGTACAAACTGCTCTTGTGCTTGTCTACTGCCTGGGCGCTTCTTCTATTCGCCCAAATCTATTCAAACCCAACTTCATACTTATGCCATGCCTAACACTATTCTTTTTTATCCCAGGAGGTTACAAGAAGTGGTCAATCTTGTTGATAAAATGGTGAAAATAGGCTGTCCACCAAACATTCATTGTTATTCTACATTAATCAGTGGACGTTGGCTTTTTTATCACAGGAGGTTACAAGAAGTGGTCAATCTTGTTGATAAAATGGTGGAAATAGGCTGCCACCAAACATTCATTGTTTTTCTACATTAGTGGACGTTGGCTGGAAGAAGCAAGCAAATCATTCAATGTAGTTGGTTCCTCCCATGCTGCTATATGGTTATCATTTTTTGTGTGGGGTTATTGTGCTGACTTGTGGGTGGCAGATTTAATCATAGGGATTCGAAATGTGGACTGCTTTCAAGGAGGTAAGTTTCTGGATTCTCAGAAAGTCAAGGACATGGATTCCTCGTGGAACGAGATTGCAAAGATGTCTTCCTTTATGTTAATGGATTTTCATGGAATAGTCCAAGCATTCTGAGTGCACAAGAATTGGGCTTTTACTATCAATATAGTAGGATTGGGCGTTCATGTTAACCTATTTAATTATGTTTACTAATAATAAAGTATGTCAACTTGTTTGTTGTTTAATTTACTGATCATATAAAGTATGTTAACTTGTTTGTTGTTTAATTTACTGATCATATAAAGTATGTTAACTTGGTCGTTGAAATCCGAGTGTTATAAATATATTGGATATATCAAAATTATTTACTGAATTATATTATATTTTTATTTTACTGTCTTTTACAGAATATAAAAAGATTAAATAAAAACTTTAATTGTTATTTGGTTAATGAGATTGCGTTTTAATTTTAGTGAAACAAGAATCAATTATGGTTGACCATTGGTTGACCATGGTCGACCATTCTACCAATGGTCAACTATGGTTACCCATTCGTTGACCATGGTTGATCATTGATCCACCAACCAATGGGTGACTAATATCAATGGTTGACCATTGGTTGACCATGGTCGACCATGGTTGTCCATGGTCAAGCAAAGTCAAACATACATAACAATTCTCAACCAACCATGGTCAACCATACTCAACCATGCTTCACAGTGGTCAATCATGGTCAACCAAACATGATCAACCATAGTTAACTATTATATTTGATTATTATTATTAATATTATTATTAACCATTTTATTTATTATTATTTAATAATAATTAATATTTTCTTTATTTATATTTTCTTTTATAAATAATAATTATTATTTTTTATAATAACAATTATTATTAGAATTATTGTAATAAATAATAATTAAAACTCAAAAATCTTTCTCACGACCGCAAGTCATATTAATATTAATAATAATAATAAAAACTTTAATTGTTATTTGGTTAATGAGATTGTGTTTTTATTTTAGTGAAACAATATTTAATTTTTTAATATGTAATTTGTTTTCAAGTTGACATTTTTAAAATAAATGGTTTATAAAAGTTTTGGAAAAGTATGAATTTTGATGAAGAAATTATATTTGATGAAGCATGATTAATAATAACTATGATTACAAGGAACTATAGCTGATAATGATTATGATTATAAGGAAATATTAGTGATAATAATTATGATTATAAGGAGCCGTGACTAACAAGAACTATGATCGATAAAAACTTTGGTCTAGGAATTACGACCATTAGAAACTTTGATTGACATAAACTTTGATCTAGGAACTACAATCTAAAAAAAAATATGATCAATAGGAACTTTAATTAAGGAAAATTGACTGTTGGTTAGATTTTTGACAAGAACTATGACTAAGCTTTAGTGAAGGAACTATGAATAAAAGAGATTTGATGAAGGAATTATGATCAATAGAAATTTTGATAGAGGAAGTATGATTGAGAACATTAACAAAGAAACTAAGTTCAACAAGAACTTTGATTCGGGAACTATAATCAACAATATTTTTTATGGAGAACTATGACAAGAAGGAATTTGATTCTCAAAATTATATTATGAGAATTATGATTGATAATAACTAGATGAAGGAACTTTGATCGATAAACTTTGGTTTGAGTTTCAAGGATCATTGATTATTAAATCACATTGCAATAAAGATTTGCAATTGTTTATTTTATGGAATTGTAATATTTGATTGTTGAAATTGTAATTTTTAATTAAAAATTTAGGAAGGTCGATAATGAAATAAATATTTTGAAATTGAGATCTAATGTGGGTGTATGGAAAACATTATAAGAGAAATTGTTTTTTATTTTCAACCCTCTTGGTGTCACAAATAGGACAAAATCTTCTCACCCACATTGTTCCCAAAAAATTTCAATGCCCTATTTATTGTGGAGCTCATAAGAGTGTGTTCTTATTTTAGCAATGTTGGTTTTCTTATTTACACTAGTTAAAACAAAGAGACACTTTTGAACTTCTAGATTAACATTAATAACCTATTTATAGTATCTTAATTTTCTCTTATCCTCTAATTCTTTATCATACCACAATTTCTCCTTAAATTTAGAAGTAATCATATTTTTAATATTATCAATATTGTGCATAGTGAAATCAAGTATTCAAATGTGGAATTAACATGAATGTTGCTATCTCTGATTTAATTTTTATGATCATTTGTATGAATCCATTTTCATAATTTGATTTTCCATGAAGTGGCTTAGTTGTTTCTATAGTTGAAACTTTAAAAACAACATGATACCCTTGTGTTGATGCCCTGAGGATTGTGGCATCAAGCAGAAAGGGATTCTCCCTGATAAACTATCCCAATTAGATTGTCCACCGTTTGGTGTGGGGAATCCGTCCGGTTAACGGTTCCATCTACCATAAGATTTAAAGTTTTCTATTCTTTCTACCGGTTATGGCCTGCTCCGCCGTTTGTGTATTTTATTTTAAAGATGATATGCAAGTGTTCTAAGCTAATTTAATCTAAATGCAGAACTTGAAACAGATCTATATCTAAAACTGAAATACATCTAATCTATCCTTGCAAGGAGCAAAATGTAAATATGAGTAATGTGCTGAAAGAAATATCTAAATATTGCATGGATAGCCATTTAAATCATAAAGAAACATTTTTAGCAGAAAGTTAAAGATATTAAAGATACATTTAATCAACATAAAAGCATTCTATTGCTCATTTAGGAGAAACATCATTGCACAGAAAATAGTGAGATCATTCATTACACATAAATAATTCAGAACATCTAAGAGAGATCTCACAGCAATGTTTGAATGTCACAAGAATAATCCAACAAACATTTAGTCCACATTTCCAGGCCAAACAAATGTCCTCTCTAGGCTCTTATTAGGCATAATCGCTTTCTTGGAGCAAGCTACAAAATAGTTCGTACAAGCTAAGAAAAATCTTTTCCCTGCAAAAAGTCCTTTCACCCCTCTTCTTAACTTCTACTTATAACTTTACAAAATGCTCCTTGAGTTGACAGGTGTACCCTAATTCTGGAATTTTCTAATTTGGATTTTGGTGTGTAATTACCTATTTCCCAGATTCATGGGACAACTTTCATACAAGACAAAATGACAGCCAGCTATCCCTTTAAAGTATTTACAAAAAAGGAAATAAAACAAATCGACTTCTGATTTCAGCTAGCTTCCTTCTGCTGATTTATTGATCCGTCTCCAACAATAGGCTCGCTTGCAGATGCTTGGCCATCTATGCTTTGTATATGAGTGGCCCAAAGATTAATCTCTTTCAATATAATCTTGCCCCGAAGAGATACTGTCGCCTTTGCCGCGATTTCATGTTTGCGCAAGTCCGATTTAACTTGTGCTGTCCCTGAAGTAGCCTCCTGAGCGATTGCTTCTAGAAAGTAAATATGTACAGCAGGCTGAGAAACAAACTGTTGAAGATCATCTTGGGTCACCACCTCTACCTTTCTGATATACTCCAGATCCTGGTCCAACTCACTTTACAATTCAATCAGCCTTTGCTCTTGCATCGGGAATTCATAGATAGTCTCTGGCAGGATCAAGTGGCACTTGCTGAAAGATTCTTTGATTTTAAAGTAGAATGAGTGACACTTGCGAATAGTTTTCTTAATCTCCAGGCTCAGCCTGGCACCATAGTCTTTACTGAAATCTAGAACTCCTGCATCTAGGTCACATTCGTCTTCAGTGGGGACGTGTAAGTTTGAGGGGAATCCCGACTTTCCCTTTCTCCATTCAAACTGTTGTTTTAATTCCTCCACATGTTTGGCAAATTTGTCCCTGTTCCTCAAAGCTCCTCCTTCGATGATTGACATTTTATTAATCATTTCTCTCAAGCTGCAAACCTCATGTGAGATCTGTACTAGCAGCTGATGGGATTTTATCTGCATATCGCATGCCTGCTTGTGAAAGGTGACCAGATCTTGCTTGTCCTCTGCTGGATCTTTGAGTTGCCCCAATAATTGCTCCTTATCTTTAACCATCCCTTCATACTCATGTTTGTGGAGGTGAACTTGTTTAGCTCTGTTGGCCTCGAGTTCCTCTAATTCTGTTATGCGGGCTTTTAAATTCTTTTGCTCATCTTCTGAGATGGCCAGCTGCATCTCTAAGGATTTTTTCTCATTCTCAAGCTGGAGAACTCCCTCATTTAGCATTAACTGCTCTCCTACCAACTCATTGTATCTCTCTTTCAATGTGTTTGCTTCCAACACCTCCCGCTTCCTATCTCTCTGATCTTAAAGCATTGATCCTTATAATGCTTTATCTCACCTTTCAAAAAATCAATATTGGCTTTAGTTGCCTTAGCTGATGCTACAGTGCATTAGGCTTGGAACAAGGGGTCAGCATCAGTTCCTTGGACCAATGTGGTCTCTGATACCCATAATTCATATTTGTCAACCCTGCTCTCCATTTTCTTTACCCTCCTATCAATAATGGCCCTTTTCCGCTCATGGAAATATACAGTATCCAGGTCTGCTACTTTGCGCTGCTTCCTGGGGTTATATGGGGTCAGTGCTAAGCTTCTTGAAGAGGCCCTCCCTTCTTGAGTTGTCCCTAGAGAGTACATCAATGGTGGGTCCAACTCCATGTCTATCGGAGTAGATGGCTCCGGCTCGAGAGACTTCTCTGTCTATTCTTTCTCCTTCTCTCCTGCTACCTCTTCTTGTTGTGTCTGTAATCTAGCCACTTCTTCTTTCAGGAGCCTTTCTTCTTCCTCATGTCGCTGCTTGGCAGCTTGCTCTTTGAACACTCGATCTTCTTCTTCCTTCTGGATCTTGGCGGCCTCTTCCTGTTGTTTCAACTAAGAGGCTTGCTCTTGTTGTTTCCTTGCAACTTCCTCTTGTTGAAGCTTGGCAGTCAGCTCACTTTGAATTCTTGCTTCTTATTGGTCCTGCTACTGCTTGAGGGTTTGCTCTTGGAGCACTCTGTCCTGCTCCTCCTGCTCTAATCCTGATGGATCCCCTGATTGCGAGGCCGATCCCTCCTGCTCCCTTTGGATCAGACCGACGGGTTTGGGGCTCGGATCCTTCACGATTTTCTTCTTGTAACATTTCCCTAGCGCAGTTAGGTTGCGGGCGCTCCTGAAGAATTCCTCGTTTCGGTCCATAGTATGAGCATACTCGAAAGAAACCTTGAGGTCTATACAATGCTGATTAGCGGTACCACTGGGGTCATGCCTTCTGAAAGGGATCGTGCCAAAATGGAAAACTTCTAAGCCTTGAGCATAGCTTTCCCCGTCTCTTACTCTCGGAAGGTTGTAAGCTCCGATGGTAAATGGCATGGCAGGATACATGCTCTTCTTTCGGTCTGTTAAGATCTTACTTATGGTGCCGGTGCCAAAGAGCTGTCTTACGACCTCCTTGTGAATTACAAAATCTGTAACATACCGAGGGAACATAAATGGAGCTTGAGTTGCTCCACTCATCCTGATGTACGTTCCTTCATTGGTGTGATAATAGTCCCCGAATGTTTCAATGATAGGCATTGCATTCTCCGACATACAATCTGGTTCTTCTATAAAAATAACTTGGTACAATGGCATAATAAATCTCTCGCAAATCATCTTATAGTGGTTTGCGTATTTACTTACCAATGTATATTGATAAGCCATGAAGAGAGCAGTTTCTTTTGGCTTCCACGAGCAGCCCAAGTCCGGGAACGTATGCTTGCTTAACAGACAGTCAATCAAGTATGAAGACATGAAAAACTCTTCCCTCTTTTGGGTTAGTCCTCCCTGGGCTGCTGTCAGCTGCGAGGCCAAACTGTTTGAAATTATATCATCCTAGTTAAAGATGGTGCCATTCATGGCTATATGAAACATCATCGACACCCATCCGATCTTAAACACACTACCATTAGTCATGCCGAAGAGGTGACTCAACATCAGCATGATGAGTCTGTAAGGAGTCTTTAGGAGACTGCTTTCATACTCATTTTCTGCCTCTTCCTAATCTGCTTGTCATTTATCGTCATCTTCCGGGCAGATTCTAGGGGGTCCATTGGATGTCTTGCTATCCAATCATTGTCCAAACAAGCTCTGTGTGTAGGCAATCTGTAGGCAGCAGCGACATGCTCAGGAGCGAAAGATGCCAAGCTACCCCCATTTTTATCATTCATGAGTCTTGTGTCGGTCCGGATGTGGGGAATTAGCCATCCAATAACTTCGAAACAAGGGAACAATTCGAGATGAGTTGTTGCCTTATGCAAACAAGACCTTCGGATGTTGGCATACACCAGAGCATCCTCTATGGAGGCTGTTGTACTATCCTGAGCCATAATGAACCTGTACAGATCGCCCCATTGAAATTGAGGGGCAAAGCTCCCAGGGAGAACACCACTGGTAGCTTGCGTGTCAGCAAACATCGTCTCGAGAGAAGTATCTAATAATATTTCCACATCTGAGTCTGAGTTTCTTTTCTATGCGGCCTTCTTCTTTGCTGACCTCCTATGCATGATAATCCTGCTGTGAGCAAGGTAATGTCAATAAGGAGCATGCATACGTTCAGCCAACTATTAAAATGCAAAGTGATAGCAAAATTGACAGAGCTGGCAGTCATGGTAAGATTTAGAATATATTATTTTCACATTATGGAGGTTTCTTCAAACAATAATCAATTATATCATCATCTTAGCTATCACTTCACAGTTGAAGCATATGTGAAATATTAGAAGCAAATGTCAGTAAGCTACACAAATCACAAATCAGACCATTTGAAATAACGCACAGGTGGCTTCTAAATTTCCACACAAACTTACCGGGGAGAAGGCATCGGAACAATAATGGTGCAAAGACAGTTGCAAGGATGCGCGGGTCTAAAGATAATTTCTGCGCTAGCGCCTAGAATTATTTATGCGCCAAGGCCTAAACTCTTAACATGCGCCATCCTAAAAAATTTCATGCACTACTGCTAAAATTGTACATGCGCCATCCTAACATTATTTCTGCGCCAGCGCCCAACATTATTTCTGCGCCATCTAACATTATTTCTGCGCCAGCGCCTAAACATGATTTCTGTGCTAAGGCCTAAACATGATTTCTGCACTAAGGCCTAAACATTTAAATGTGGTATTTTCGTGTGCCAATGTTTGAACGAATTTTATGTGCCGACATTTGATAGTGGAGTTTGCGCAAAGATGGGAAAAACTACATAGCTGCTGACCTTTATGGGTTAAACTTCCGGGCCTAGTTATCAAGTTTCCATGCTGGCTCGGTGGGTCGATTTAACGCATCCCAAAGTATTTTGGCCTAGCATTGTGGGTTTTATGCCCTCGGAGTGAATAAACATTGCTTTTCGTTGATTTTGCGCAATTTACCCCGGTGTCCATGGAATAAAGCTCTTAGCTGCAAGAAAGGAAAGAAGCGGGTTTTATGCGCAGAAGTCGCTTGGCAGCGAGTTTCATAGACCAGGGGTGTCGCATGAAAGCAGCCTCCATGGGTTTCATCTTAGAGAAAAAACTCGGTGGCCATTAAGATACTATCGGGACGACTCAGGGAGGTCAAGATGGGCGAAAACTTAGAACGTCGATGACACAAAAGCAGAAGAAACCTCATGCTTGCAGGTAAGGATAAAGCTCTCGGGCTCCGGCTTGCATAGGGCGACTTTGGATTCTCATTTTGGGGCCAAGGACGAGACAAACTGTTCTAAGACCTCAAAGCTCCTTGAAGAGCATGCAAAGAACTTCCTACAGTTGAAAACTAACTCATAAAAGAAAGGGGTGAAGAGCCTACCTGTCAGACTGGTAGGGTCCGTCAAGGGTGAACGTTCCGAGGCAGGAGATGAATGTTGCAGACGCCTGATGAATAGAAATATTCGTTCTTGATGAGAATGGAAAACTCTGGTCACTCGACGATTACAAAATACGTTGAAAACCCCGTTGCACTTGTTTAAATAGGGGTAGTCATTTATGTCACGTACGTCGAAAGCCTCGCGGATTTAATTTCATGGGGCTCGAGGTTTTCTACCATTAAAATGGCACATGGCCCTATTAAAGACCCCACCAACTCTCTTGGTGCAAAAGGATCGATGAGAATTTTCGCGCCAAGCACCGAGTGACGATTTAACCTGTTGCACTAAGGCGGCAAGCGTGACTTTTGCACTTTGCGCAGGTTAAAAAATTGATTTTGCGCTTCAAGCGGTGATCCTGTCATTACGAATGCACTCCTAAAACTGCGCTAGAACTTGGCCTATCGAAAAAGACTAAGCACGAACTTGCAAGCGAGAGGGATAAGTGTGGCTCTTGCACCATTGGCGCTAACTCTATCATCACGATTTACGCTGGGAGAAATGCACCAACTCTCAACTCCTCTAAGAAAGCGAAGCACAACTCGAAAGGCGAGGGGGATAAGGGTAGGAATCGCGCCTTAGTCAGCCGAGATATGGTAACAACCTGCGCTGAGCGGCATGCGCCAACGCCGGCCAAGTTACTGTTAAAAATTGTGCACCGGATGAAAAGGACTTGAGACTTAGAGTTTTGCGCCAAGCAGGAACTTATCTTTCGAAGGTGTGCCAAAGTGGCAGAAGACTTTAAGGCTAAAACTTGCGCTACAGCGGGTGAGTTAAGACTAAGATCTGCGTCGAAGAGAAAAGAATGATTTTGCCTTAGAAAAATCAATGAGAAAATCCTTTTGGAAGCAGGTGATGAAAATTTTGCGAAGTTAGAGAAAGAAAACAACTCTGAAAGACTAGGAACAAAATGGTACAAAGGTTTAGAAGGGGGGGCCTCAAATATCTTCAAAGTTTTTTTGGGGGAAGGATGTTGCAGCAACAACAATTGGTGAATCACTAGCGAACACAGATCTCTGAAAAATCCCTTTCCCGTTCATTGGAAATTCTTTTAAAATTGCCCACCTTATATGCAATAATTGCTTTGAGTGTTCGAATCTCAGCAAAGGAAGAAGTCACTTTATCCGTTGGTCATTGGGAACGGGGAGCTTTGATGAAGACATCCTTAAAACTTTCCAAGGGCCGAAATATGGGGTTCATTTTAGAAGATTCATCTTTCATATGACCACTATCATCGGACTCCGTAGGATTTGTAACAACATCTCGTAGACACTATTACTCTTGTTCCTCATTCCCATGCTGCTTGCATCCTTTTGGATGTTTTTGTATTTGACAGCTTTTGCTATTTGAGCCTTCCAAAAATAATTTCCTTAGAATTACGATCTTTGATCTTGGTTCTTCAATCCACAATGTCCTTTTGTGTGAGCGAGATATTTTATTGATTTATCAGGACTCACGAACGGAGAAGAACCTAGCTTGAGCTGAGTCTTTGGGATAGCTTTCTTGACTTGATCGTTTTGCTTTATCTCAGCCATGCTTTGATTGAGGCGAGAATTTCTAGAAAACAGACCCTGGATTATAAGCCTTTTGGCTTTTGATTTGCAGCATGGAGTCACTTCAATACCCTATGGCTTCGAGACGTGCTTCCTTTCCGTGGGTCCAACTATAGCGATCCTCTTGAGATGCTTTTAAGTGTGAGGGTGGATGGAGCCCGAAGAAAGTGATAAAGATAATCATAAATCTCTGCTATTTAAACAAGGGTTATTGCGACCAACATAATATGCTTTCTTCATTCTGGAGAATGATCAGCAAAAGCCAAAATGCATGGATAAGCTTCCTTTTGAGGATACCTTCCTGGTTTCACGAGTTGTGAGATTTCTTGAGAGATCTACTTTCATGAGAGGCTCAATTGCAGGCGTTTCAAAAAAAACAAACTGTACAAAAAAGAAAAGGGCTCAAATGCTGAGAAAAGAAGACAACTTAGCTGAAACAAAGAAAACAAGAGACTAAAGTAAAAACAAAAGAAAAATTTTATTTATGTATAGAAAGCCTCAAAGTGACTATGCAAAGTATTATTTCAAGGCGAGGCCATTGAGAGGAAGGGTTACTTCCTCTCCCTGGAGGTCTGTTAGCTTGTAAGTGGATGGGCCGATCTTTGCAGAAAGTTGGTAAGGGCCTACCCATAAATGTTGGAATTTTGTGTGCATTCCCTTGCCTTCATGATTATGGTCCCATTTCAGAACTAAATCTCCTACTTCAAAACTTATTTTACCAGACTTCCTTTTATCGAACCATCTTTTGAGTATATCTTGGTGCTGATGAAACCGGTCTTTGGCTTTCTGTTGGGCTTCTTCAAGTTGAAGCAAGGTATTGATCCTGGATTGTAAGACTTGACCACTAGACCCTCGAGAGGCTTGGGACAACTGCAAGGATGGAAGTAAGATATTGGGAGGGAGGATGGCTTCCTTACCATAAACAAGGGTGTAAGGGGAAACCCCTAATGCGTTCTTTGGAGTCACCCTATCTTCCCATAAGGCATTTGGGAGAGCTATATGCCAGCTTCACTGATTTTCGATCACAGTCTTCTTGAGAATTCGGATGAGGTTTTTGTTTGAAGATTTAGCTAATCCATTTCCTTGGGGGTAATAATTGGCTGAATAATGAAATTTAATTCCCCATTCATAAACAAATTCATTTATTTGAAAAGATGAGAAATAGGTGGTATTATCAAATACTAGGGAAATTGGAACCCCAAACCTGGTTATGATGTTCTCTTTCAAGAAACTGATGACTGCATCTTCGTTGATCTTGCGCAATGGGATAGCCTCCGTCCATCTGGTGAAGTAGTCGGTGGCCGTCAGGATGTATCGATGTTGTAGAGAAGAATTTGGGTTTATCTCTCTGATGACATCTATACCCCATTGTTCGAAAGGTTCTGAGATGATGACTGGCTGCAAGGGCCTTGCTGCCTTAGGTAATTTCTCAACACTTCTTTGGAATATATCACAGTTCCGTGCATAAGCATGGGCATCTCGGAACAAAGTGGGCCAATAATATCCATCTCTAAGTATTTTGTGAGCTGTCGTCTCCCCTGAATAATGTCCACTAGCAGGACCATCATGTAACTCTTTGACAACTTTACTTGCATCTTCTTTCTCTAGACATCTGAGAAAAATTCCATCGTAATTTTTTCTGAAAAGTATCCCATCCATGATTTGATAAGCTACTGATTTTAAACGGAGTGCCCTTCTTTGCTTAGAACTCCAGTGCTCAGGTAGGTATCCTTGCTGCAAATAATGCACTAGATCCCTATACCATGATTGAGGAGCTGTGAAAATGGGACATACCTCGACTGAATTCAACTCAGCTTCATTCTTCCAATGCTGCTCTTCATCAATCGAATGTTCTATAAGAAATTTACACAAACCTTGTCCTTTGATGATGGTGGTTGGTTTGAATTCTAAATCATATTCTTGAAGAGATGTGACCTAGTTTCCCCTCCTTTCTCCTAATTCCTTTTGAATGAAAAGGGATCTAACAGTTGGGTGGGAAACTATAACTTTAGTTCTGTTCTTAAGAATATACGGTCTGAACTGCTTTACCGCTTTGAAGACGGCATACGCCTGTTTGTCGACAACAGGATAATTCAATTCAACACCTTGCAGACCAGTGCTCATAAATGAGATTGGGTACTTGTCTCCTAATTCTACCTTTTTCATGAGTACAACTGCGAGAGAGTCATCTGAAGCAAAAGTATACAAGATAAAATCTTTGTCAAAGTCTAGGCTTCTTAAGGAAGGAGCCTTAGCTATGGCTGCCTTAATGTCTCTGAATGCATCCTTTTCCAAGTCTGTCCACTTGAACTATATGCTTTGCTTGACCATTTGCTGCAAAGGTTTAACAATTTGAGCGAAATCGGGGACAAATCTTCGGACAAAATTGATAGTGCCCATATATGACTGCATGGATTTCTTGTTATGAGGCATGGGAATTTTATTGATAGCTTGTACTCTCTCTTGATCTATTGAAATTCCCTTTTTTGAAATGATGTGACCCAAAAGTTTACCTTCAGGAATGGCAAACACACTCTTCTTAGGGTTTAAAGAGATACCATATTTTCAGCAATGATAAAAAATCTGTTTCAAGTGAACAACATGATCTTCTCTTTTCTTTGAAAAAACTATCACATCATGTAAATAGACCACAACACAGTGACCTCCTAATCCTCGGAAGGCGATGTCCATCGCCCGTTGGAACGTAGCTCCTGCATTTATCAGGCCGAATGGCATCCTTCGGTATGCGAAAGTTCCCCACTTAGTGCGGAAAGTAGTCTTAAGACGGTCTTCTTCAGCTACCAATACTTGATTGTAACTAGAGAAACCATCAAGAAGGGAAAAGAGTTCTGTTCCTGATACCATCTAGAGAATTTGTTCCATTGAAGGGATGAGATAGTTGTCTTTATCTGAAGCTCTGTTCAAATTTCTGAAGTCAACACATAGTCTTATCTCTCCTGACTTCTTTCTCACGAGAACTAGGTTAGCAACCCACTTAGAATGCCGGACTTTAAAGATTATTTTAGCATCCAATAACTTCTTCAATTCCTTTTGAATCAGAGGTTCAAGAGTAGGGTGCATCCTTCTTAATTGCTGCTAAAATGGCTTGACACCTGTTTTCATTGGTATCATGCTGAATAATGCGGATGCCATATGTTTTCAGATCTTCATAAGTCCATGCAAACACATCCTTATATTGTCGAAACAGCTTGATGAACTTATCTCTTTCTCCTGGTGAACAACATTTGCCCAGGTTAACAAATTTTGGTTTAGCTTCAGTAACCAGATTCACTAGCTCATGTTGCATCGATGAGCTATTGGTTTTATTATTTGCTGGAACTTGCTATGTAGATCAAACAACATTTCAACTGACCTCACCCCTTTGGGGATGAAATTTCCTTTAGCTGTATCTTTCTTTTGTAAATCGGAATCATGCTCTTCTTTGTCTATCACCACTTCTTGGAACATGTCTTCGTTTGTTAGAAAACTGATAATCTATTCGTCATTATCGAAAACTCTGAATTTTGTGATATTGTCAGGGACAGAAGGCCTGAAAACCAGTTCAATTGAACATTTGTTATTAGTTGGCACCAATCTAGAAGCAGAAGTTGCTAATAAATCAGCCACAACATTTTGCAGTCTAGGAACAGATTTTATATTGAAAGCGTCAAAATGCATGATTAAATCCCATACCTTAGCCTGATAACCTTTCAAATGAGGTGAGAGACAGTGAATGGTATCTCTTACCTATCTTACAACTACTTCTGAGTCACCGAAAACTTTCAGGTACTTGATATTCAAAGCAATGGCTTTCTTCAGTCCATGGACTAAACCTTCATATTCAACAGTGTTATTAGTAAAATCAAATTCTAATCTACAGGACAAGAAGTACTTATTTCTTTCTGGGTCCATCAGAACACAACCGGCTCCAGATCCTTCCAAAGTTTTAGAACCATCAAAGTATAAAGTCCAAAAAACATCATTTGTTTTAACTAAGTTAGTGTCTTTATGATCTAAGTCAATGACTAAGCTAACTATGTTACAGTCAATATCATCGGTTCGAGAAAAATGAAGGAGATCGGACTGTTTATCTGATTCATGGCTAATAATTTTAGATTGATAATTACCCGGATCAATTTCTAAGAAATAATTTCCCAAGACTAAAGATGAGAAGGTTATAGCTTCGTTCTTTCCTTCTAGTTGAGTTACATTTTGTTTCATGTGTGGTTCTCTCAGAACCTTGATCTGATTCTATCTATTCTGACATGGCAACCATAAATGGGACCAACCAGTGGAAAAGTAACCATTCAATTTTGTGGACCAATTCCTACGTAGGATCAAACCATAGGCTTCGGGAATGTCAACTACCATTATGTCAATGAACTGACAAACTCTAGAATCTGCTGACAACCTAATGAGGACATCCTTCATTTCCCCGATAACTTTGACAACAGTCTTATCTAACTGAATAATCTGGGCGGGAGATGGAATTGGCTGACCATTAATCTTTTTACAGATTGACAGTGGCATGACATTTGAAGATGATTCAGAATCTACCAGACAATTGTGCACATTGTGATTGAAGATTTCGAAAGTTAAAAGGAAAGGCAACGTTTGAGATTTGGATTTCCCACCGATACTGGCTTCATTAATTTCAGGATCTTCTTGAGTGTCTGTTAATGGAGTGTTGGGATGGGATTGAAGATATTGCAACAACTTGTCTTGTTGCTGGGGAAAACTGCACATATTGAATATTGAAACATTTGCCTTTACTTTCTTTATATCTTCAATGATGTCATATCCCATATCACATTCTTTTACAATTCTAGTTTGATTGTCTGTCTTACTCAGTGTGACCTTTGGTTGCTGGACTGTTGTGTCAATGTTAGGCTGCTTGGCCTCTATTGGGTTAGCTTTAGGTTGCGG
This sequence comes from Larix kaempferi, assembly GCA_027924585.1. Taxonomy (NCBI): domain Eukaryota; kingdom Viridiplantae; phylum Streptophyta; class Pinopsida; order Pinales; family Pinaceae; genus Larix; species Larix kaempferi. The sequence goes on from BSBM01000099.1 coordinate 15,330,356, forward strand.
TGGAATGACTGTAATGTGTCTTTTAGGTGTCTCTTTGGAAATTTTAGGTTTGAGCGTAGTTGAACTTGGAATTGGATCCGCAATAGGACCTTTACTATGAGTATTAATGTTTACAGCCAAAACTGGGCTCTCCATGGGGTCGTCTTCTATCAATTCAGTCAAGGTACCCCGTCCCATAACACCATGGTAGTATCTGGGGAAGGATCCTCTATTTCAAGAGTTTGATCCTCTGGAGGATCATCTTGATCTGGAATCTGTGAATCCAACATTTGGTTCATGACTAAACTCATAGAGTTAATCCATTATGGGCAACTCTTTTCAGAGTGCGGCTCTTGATGAAAGGTACAAAAGTGTTCCATCCCTATTTCATTTAGATTCAAAACAGGGGAAGTGTTCATAGGTGGATGAGGTTGGTCATTGTATTCCCTTTTCTTGTAGAAAGGTTTGAAAGGATTCCTAGATGTACTAGCTGCCTTATCCTTCTCGAGATCTACAATTTTATTTGACAATTTCTGCATCATCTTAACTACGTTTTCTATGTCTGCTGATGTCTCTTCTTTATTCCTGGTAAGAAGCAAGGTCCTTTTATTAGTTGCTGGTTTTGTTTCTGTGTCTAAGGCATGTTTAGCAATGCTATCTGCTTCCTCTTCCACCTTTCTAGCTTCTTTGAAGTTTTCTACCAGGGTGGTTTTCTTAGTCCTTTTAACGAACATTTCTATGGGACCTTCAAGCGCTGTTGTATAATATTCAATTAAAGATTCTTCTGCAGGTTTAGTAGTTTCGTTGAAATTATTCAAGAGCATGGTGAATCTTTGGTTAAAGTCTTGAACCTTTTCTTTCTTTTCTATTCTCATGGACAATAATTCCTTCATAATTGTAGCTACAGTTTTTTGATTTCCATACTTCTTCAAAAAACAAATTTTGAACTCTTCCCAATTGGAAATTGAGCTAGCTTATAAGCTAAAATACTAGGAAGAAAATTTTGGTTCGAATGTGTATGGGAATAGTCTACAGACTACATCCTCATGCTGTACATTTAAAAGATTCAAAGCCAATTAAAAACTTTTAAGATGATCTTCAACAGATATGCCCCTACCCTACCTGGGTCATATTTGGGTAAAACTTTCTCTGGATTTTTAAGCAGATTGTGGAATGGCCCAGCTAGATTTAATTCCCCCCTTGCTCTCCAAGCAGGTATAGCCATGATTCTATGTGGAGAATTGGGTGGAGAATCGTGTGGTGAATTAAGTGGAGTGTTTCTTGGAGTAAACAGTTCTCCAAGATTTTCTAGTTCTCCAATATTTTCTGGATCTTCAAAATTTTCTAGGTTTTCAAGATCAACTTCTTTCAGAGGTTCTGTGATCTCTTCCAAAGATAAATTTACAAGTTCTTCAAAGTCATGCACAAGAATCGAATCACGGGTGTACTGCCTTTCTTTTCTGGGAGTGCTTTTCCTAGGGAGACAAGCTACTGCGTTTAAACCACCGAGTTGTCTCACATAAGAACGTGTATGTCTTTTGAAATCCTCTATTTCTGCAAAAGGTACAGCATACAATACTTCTTGATGTTCAGATTCAGAATTTGGGATATTTTGATTTGTTACTTCTAGATTTGGACTGTCTGAAATTGTTATTCCAAGCGGGTTTTCGGTAACATCTTTGACAATGGGAGAATTTCCTGTATCATCCATGCACTTTAGGCCTTCCTTCTAGCGCCAAAAACTGTTGATGCCCCGAGGATCGTAGCATCAAACAGAAAGGGATTCTCCCCAGTAAACTATCCCAATTAGATTGTCCACCGTTTGGTGTGGGGAATCCGTCCGGTTAACAGTTCCGGCTACCGTAAGATTTAAAGTTTGCTATTCTTTCTATCGGTTACGGCCTGATCCACAGTTTGTGTATTTTATTTTAAATATGATATGCAAGTGTTCTAAGCTAATTTAATCTAAATGCAGAACTTGAAACAGATCTATATCTAAAACGGAAATAAATCTAATCTATCCTTGCAAGGAGCAAAATGTAAATATGAGTAATGTGCTGAAAGAAATATTTAAAGATTGCATGGATAGCCATTTAAATCATAAAGAAACATTTTCAGAAGAAGGTTAAAGATATTAAAGATAGCTTTAATCCACATAAATAATTCAGAACAATAAAGAGAGATCTCACAGCAATGTCTGAATGTCACAAGAATAATCCAGCAAACATTTATTCCACATTTCCAGGCCAAACAAATGTTCTCTCCAGGCTCTTATTAGAAAAAATCGCTTTCTTGGAGCAAGCTACAAAGTAGTTCATACAAGCTAAGAAAATTCTTTTCCCTGCAAAAAGTCCTTTCACCCCTCTTCTTAAGTTCTACTTATAACTTTACAAAATGATCCTTGAGCTGACAAGTGTACCCTAATTCTGGAATTTTGTAATTTGGATTTTGGTGTGTAATTACCTATTTCCCATATTCGTGGGACACCTTTCATACAAGAAAAAATGACAGCCAGCTATCCCTTTAAAGTATTTACAAAAAAGGAAATAAAACAAATCGACTTCTGATTTAAGCTGGCTTCTTTCTGTTGATTTGTTGATCCGTCTCCAACAACAGACTCACTTGCAGACGCTTGGCCATCTATGCTTTGTACATGAGTGGCCCAAAGATTAATATCTTTCAATATAATCTTGCCCCGAAGAGATACTACCACCTTTGCTGCGATTTCATGTTTGCACAAGTCCGATTTAACTTGTGCTGCCCCTGAAGTAGCCTCCTGAGCAATTGCTTCTAGAAAGTAAATATGTATAGCAGGCTGAGCAACGAACTGTTGAAGCTCATCTTGGGTCACCACCTCTACCTTTCTGATATACTCCAGATCTTGGTCCAACTCACTTTTCAATTCAGTTAGCCTTTGCTCTTGCGTCGGGAATTCATAGATAGTCTCTAGCAGGATCAAGTGGCACTTGCTGAAAGATTCTTTGATTTTAGAGTAGAACGAGTGACACTTGTGAATAGTTTTCTTAATCTCCAGGCTCATCCTGGCGCCACAGTCTTTACTAAAATCTAGAACTCCTGCATCTAGGTCACATTCGTCTTCAGTGGGGACGTGTAAGTTTGAGGGGAATCCCAACTTTCCCTTTCTCCATTCAAACTGTTGTTTTAATTCCTCCACATGTTTGGCAAATTTGTCCTTGTTCCTCAAAGCTCCGCCTTTGATGACTAACATTTTATTAATCATTTCTCTCACGCTGCAAACCTCATGTGAGATCTGTACTAGTAGCTGATGGGATTTTATCCGCATATCACATGCATGCTTGTGAAAGGTGAGCGGATCTTGCTTGTCCTCTGCTGCATCTTTGAGTTTCCCCAATAATTGCTCCTTCTCTTTAACCATCCCTTCATACTCATGTTTGTGGAGGTGAAATTTTTCAGCTCTGCTGGCCTCGAGTTCCTCTAATTCTGTTATGCGGGCTTTAAATTCTTTTTCTCATCTTCCAAGATGGCCAACTGCATCTCTAAGGAGTTTTTCTCATTCTCAAGCTGGAGAACTCCCGCATTTAGCATTAACTGCTCTCCTACCAACTCATTGTATCTCTCTTTCAATTTGTTTGCTTCCAACACCTCCCTCTTCCTATCATCTCTGATCTTAAAGCATTGATCCCTATAATGCTTTATCTCACCTTTCAAAAAATCAATATTGGATTTAGTTTCCTTAGCTGATGCTACAGTGCATTGGGCTTGGAATGTGGGATCAACATCAGTTCCTTGGACCAATGTGGTCTCTGATACCCATAATTCATATTCATCAACCCCGCTCTCCATTTTCTTTACCCTCCTATCAATAATGGCCCTTTTCCGCTCATGGAAATATACGGTATCCAGGTCTGCTACTTTGCGCTGCTTCCTGGGGTTATATGGGGTCAGTGCTAAGCTTCTTGAAGAGGCACTCCCTTCTTGAGTTTTCCCTGGAGAGTACATCAATGGTGGGTCCAACTATATTTCTATCGGAGTAGATGGCTCCATCTCGAGAGACTTCTCTGTCTGTTCTTTCTCCTTCTCTCCTGCTAGCTCTTCTTGTTGTGTCTATAATCTAGCTACTTCTTCTTTCAGGAGCCTTTCTTCTTCGTCATGCCACTGCTTGGTAGCTTGCTCTTGGAACACTTGATCTTCTTCTTCCTTCTAGATCCTAGTGGCCTCTTCCTGCTGTTTCAACTGAGAGGCTTGCTCTTGTTGTTTCCTTGCAACTTCCTCTTACTGAAGGTTGGCAGTCAGCTCACTTTTAACTCTTGCTTCTTCTTGGTCCTACTGCTGCTTGAGGGTTTTCTCTTGGAGCACTCTATCTTGCTCTTTCTTGAGGGTTTTCTCTTGGAGCAGTCTGCCCTGCTCCTCCTGCTCTAATCCTAATGGATCCCCTGATTGCGAGGCCAATGCCTCTTGCTCCCTTTGGATTAGACCAATGGGTCTGGGGCTCGGATCCTTCACGATTTTCTTCTTGTAACGTTTCCATAGCGCAATTAGGTTGTGGGTGCTCCTAAAGAATTCCTCGTTTCGGTCCATAGTATGAGCATACTCAAAAGAAACCTTGAGGTCTATACAATGCTGATTGGCCGTACCACTGGGGTCATGCCTTCTGAAAGGGACCGTGCCAAAATGGAAATCTTCTAAGCCTTGAGCATAGTTTTCCCATCTCTTGCTCTCGGAAGGCTGTAAGCTCCGATGGTAAATGGCATGGGAGGATACATGCTCTTCTTTTGGTCTGTTAAGATCTTACTTATGGCGCCGGTGCCGAAGAGCTGTCTTACGACCTCCTTGTGAATTACAAAATCTGTAACATACCAAGGGAACATAAATGGAGCTTGAGTTCCTCCACTCATTCTGATGTACGTTCCTTCATTGGTGTGATAATAGTCCCCGAATGTTTCAATGATAGGCATTGCATTCTCCGACATACAATCTGGTTCTTCTATAGAAATAAGCTGGTACAATGGCATAATAAATCTCTCGCAAATCATCTTATAGTGGTTTGTGTATTTACTTGCCCATGTATATTGATAAGCCATGAAGAGAGTAGTTTATTTTGGCTTCCACGAGCAGCCCAAGTCCGGGAACGTATGCTTTCTTAACAGACAGTCAATCAAGTATTAATACATGAAAAACTCTGCCCTCTTTTGGGTTAGTCCTCCCTGGGCTGCTGTCAGCTATGAGGCCAAACTGTTTGAAATTATATCAACCCAGTTAAAGATGGTGCCATTCATGGCTATATGAAACATCACCGGCACCCATCCAATCTTAAACACACTGCCATTAGGCATGCCGAAGTGTCGACTCAACATCAGCACGATGAGTCTGTAAGGAGTCTTTAGGATACTGCTTTCATACTCATTGTTCTGCCTCTTCCTAATCTTCCTGTCGTTTATCGTCATCTTTTGGGAAGATTCTAGGGTGTCCATTATATGTCTTCCTATCTAATCATCGTCCAAACAAGCTCTGTGTGTAGGCAATCTGTAGGCAGCAGCGACATGCTCAGGAGTGAAAGATGCCAGGCTCAACCCATTTTTATCATTTATGAGTCTCGTGTCAGTCCGGATGTGGGGAATTAGCCATCCAATAACTTCAGAACAAGGGAACAATTCGAGACGATTTGTTGCCTTATGCAAACAAGACCTTCGGATGTTGGCATACACTAGAGCATTCTCTATGGAGGCTGTTGTACTATCCTGAGCCATAATGAACCTGTACAAATCGCCCCATTGAAATTCAGGGGTAGAGATCCCAGGGGGAACACCACTGGTAGCTTGCGTGTCAGCAAACATCGTCTCGAGAGAAGTATCTAATAAGATTTCCACATCTGAGTCTGAGTTTCTTTTCTGTGCAGCCTTCTTCTTTGCTGACCTCCTATGCATGATAATCCTGCGGTGAGCAAGGTAATGTCAATAAGGAGCATGCATACGTTCAACCAACTATTAAAATGCAAAGTGATAGAAAAATTGACAGAGCTGGCAGTCATGGTAAGATTGAAAATATATTATTTTCACATTATGGAGGTTGCTTCAAACAATAATCAATTATATCATCATCTCAACTATCACTTCATAGTTTAAGCATATGCGAAATATTAGAATCAAATGTCAGTAAGCTTACACAAATCACAAATCAGATAGATTGAAATAACATACAGGTGGCTTCTAAATTTTCACACAAACTTACCGGGGAGAAGGCATCAGAACAATAATGGTGTAAAGACGATTGCAAGGATGCGCGGGTCTAAAGATAATTTATGTTCTAGCACCTAGAATTATTTATGCACTAAGGCCTAAACTCTTAACATGTGCCATCCTAAAAACTTTCATGCGCTACCACTAAAATTGTACATGCGCCATTCTAACATTATTTCTGCGCCAGCACCCAACATTATTTCTACGCCATCTAACATTATTTCTGCGCCAGCGCCTAAACATGATTTCTGCGCTAAGGCCTAAACATTTAAATGTGGTGTTTTCGTGTGCCAATGTTTGAACAAATTTTATGTGCAGGCATTTGATAGTGGAGTTTGCACAAAGATGGGAAAAACTACATAGCTGCTGACCTTTATGGGTTAAACTTCCGGGCCTGGTTATCAAGTTTCCATGCTGGCTCGGTGGGTCGATTTAACACATCCCAAAGTAGTTTGGCCGAGCATTGTGGGTTTTATGCCCTCGGCGTGAATAAACATTGCTCTTCGTTGATTTTGCACAATTTACCCCGGTGTCCATAGAATAAAGCTCTTAGCTGCAAGAATGGGAAGAAGCGGGTTTTACACGCAGAAGTCGCTTGGCAGCGAGTTTCGCAGACTAGAGGTGTCGCGTGAAAGCAGCCTCCACGGGTTTGAGTTTAGAGCAAAAACTCGGTGGCCATTAAGATACTACCGGGACGACTCAGGGAGGTCGAGATGGGCGAAAACTTAGAACGTCGATGACACAAAAGCAGAAGAAACCTCATGTTTGCAGGTAAGGATAAAGCTCTCGAGCTCCAGCTTGCATAGGGCAACTTTGGATTCTCATTTTGGGGCCAAGGTCGAGACTAACTGTTCTAAGACCTCAAAGCCCCTTGAAGAGCATGCAAAGAAATTCCTACGGTTGAAAACTAACTCATAAAAGAAAGGGGTGAAGAGCCTACCTGTAAGACTGGTAGGGTTCGTCGAGGGCAAACATTCCAAGGCAGGAGATGAATGCTGCAGACACCTGACAAATAGAAATTTCGTTCTTGATGAGAATGGCGAACTCTGGTCACTCGACGATTACAAAATACGTTGAAAACCCCGTTGCACTTGTTTAAATAGGGGTGGTCATTTATGTCACGTACGTCAAAAGGCTAGCGGATTTAATTTCACGGGGCTCAAGGTTTTCTACCATTAAAATGGCACATGGCCCTATTAAAGACCCCACCAACTCTGTCGGTGCACAAGGATCGATGAGAATTTTCGTGCCAAGCGCCAAGTGACGATTTAACCTGTTGCACTAAGGCGGCGAGCATGACTTTTGCGCTTTGCGCAGGTTAAAAAATTTATTTTGCGCTTCAAGCGGCGATCCTGTCATTACGGATGCGCTCCTAAAACTACGCCAGAACTTGGCCTATCGAAAAAGACTAAGAGCAGACTTGCAAGCGGGAGGGATAAGTGTGGCTCTTGCGCCGTTGGGACTAACTCTATCTTCATGATTTGCGTTGGGAGAATTGCGCCAACTCTTAACTCCTCTAAGAAAGCGAAGCGCAACTCGAAAGGTGAGAGGGATAAGGGTAGGAATCGTGCCTTAGTCGGCCGAGATATGGTAACAACCTGTGCTGAGCGGCATGCGCCAACGGCGGCCAAGTTACTATTAAAAATTGCGCGCCGGATGAAAAGGACTTGAGACTTAGAGTTTTGCACCAAGCAGGAACTTATCTTTTGGAGGTGCGCCAAAGCGGCGGAGGAATTTAAGGCTAAAACTTGTGCTACAGCGGGTGAGTTAAGACTAAGATCCGTGCCAAAGAGAAAAGAATGATTTTTCCTTAGAGAAATCAATGAGAAAATCCTTTTGGAAGCAGGTGATGAAAATTTTGCCAAGTTAGAGAAAGAAAAGAACTCTGAAAGACTAGGAACAAAATGGTACAAAGGTTTAGAAGGGGGGGCCCCAAATATGTTGAGATATTGTAACTTTAAAGAATATTATAATTGTACTTTATTATTCCGGAGATGTTTCATTCCTCCGTGAAGATCTTATTGTATATCCGGAGATGTTTATTCCTCCGTCGAAATGTGGTAACTTGGGTTATTAGACTTCCCTAGTGGGGGTCGGCCCTGTATGTGTTATGTGGGTCAAATGGTTATTAGACCACCCTAGAGGGGTCGGCCTAGTCAGTTATAGTGGGGTATTTAACCCAATGGTTAAATATGAGCCTACATGATTTGTGTAAAAGACAAGTCGGAGTAGTGTATAAATAGAGGAGGTGTATTCCTCATTTTACACACTCACTCACTTGAGAGTGGCACACTTGTGGAGGAGAGGTCTGCTATGGAGAAGGAGGAGCTTCTGCTCAGGGTTACATCTTTGTATATTGCTGGTCATCTATATTGAGGAAGCTTTACTGGGTTTTCTACCCCATGAGGGTTTCCCAGGATAAATTTGTGTCTCTTGTGTTTATGTTGTGCTTGTTGTTTCTTCAGTGATCCTGTATATGCTATTATTGAGAAATGGAATGCAATGCTGCTGTTTTCTGTCTTATCATATTAAATATTAACATGGTATCAGAGCTAACCTGAAGGAAGGCAATGTATGGCACTTACGACACTTGCTTCACTTGCGACAATTTGAAGGTTTGGGTTTTACATAGAAAAAACCAGTCATCGTGGAACTTTCGCTATAAATCCATTTCTGCGAAGGTTCGGGATCTGAAAAGTTTACAGGTTGAAGATAACATCCCCAGGTACCTTGTATCCAAAGGAAACCCTCATATTCGTTGTACTTTGTGAGTTATGATCAGTACAAGTTAGGGTTTCTGCCTCTTCCAGATCTCAGTCAAAATTAGGTGACCTTGGAAAAAAGGTCATAACTTGGGCTAGGAAGATCCAAATGAAATTTCTTAAAAAGTGACAGGTAGTACACATACTGTACTATCTCGAGAAACGTTTTAAGAGGCCAAATTTGAACCAGTGACACGTGGCACGCCGTACAAGTTCGCTCTCTTGTTTGATCCCATAAACAGGTCACGTTGCGACACTTGGCATAACTCTCTCTCAGAAAATCCAATTGAGGTCAGACCTATTGGGATGGAAAGATGACAGGTCAGGCTACAACAAAAAAAAATTTCAGACCTTGTGGAGCGAAAAGTTCAGAGTTACAACAGAAATAATTAGGTACATATTTATGTCAAAACATAATTATTTTTGGAGCACCTTCATTCATGGCTTCCGGAATTTAGGGTTTCGAAGAAAGTTAGAATTTTTGGAATCGGAATCCATGGATGAATGCTACTCAGGAAAATTGAAATTTAGAGACCAAGATCAAATTTTTTGGTTGGGTAGAAGACCGGGCTTGATCAAACCCTAGTTCGGGATTTTGATCGGAAAGATGGAAAATTAGGGCTTCAGCAAAAGTTGGAATTTTTGAAGTCTATAACCACGGCTGGAAGCTCCTCAGAAAAATAAGAGTTTAAAGCTTTGGATCGAACCTTTTGATTGGGAAGAAGGGTGGGATTCATCAAACCCTAGTTCGGGATCCTATCCAGAAGATCCAGAAGTTTCGAAGGAAAATTTTGAGGGGTCAAATTTTGGAGATATCAAAATTGAAGTATGTCAGTTTCATCAGCTCGGGAAGACACATCCTTCCATCCATTCAGAAGTGTGAAAGTCATAGATTGAATTTTTAGGGTTTCTCTAGCAAACCCTAATCAAGCTCCAGATCAAGTTTCAGGGGGAGTTGAGGCTAAGGCCTTACATAAGAAGACTACAAGAAGTCTCGACTGGTAGGACTTAAGGAAGTTCTGGTATGTCTTGAAATCTAATTCCTGATTAAATTCATAATGTGTTTGTCTTCATATTATTTGTTAGTACAATCTTGATTAATGTTAGAATTGTCTTATCACCCTAGTAACAGTATGAATGCATGTGAATGATCGAAGACATTCATTGATTAGGGCTATATGATTGTACTAATGCATTATGGTGTTGTGTGAGGTTGATGTTGTCTGCTAACAAGATACAGGTACATCACGAAAGACAAATCAAGTTCCATGACCATGACAACATGAAGACAAAGACTCATCCATAATCTTTGTTCTACTTACGAGGTATGTATGACTTTGTTATATTATGCTTAACCTATGAGACATGCAGGTTCTAGCTCAAGATCTCTAAATCATTGAAGAGATTGTTTAGGTATATTGCACATAACTAAGCAGGTATACTAATCCAGGTATGTTTTCCTATGTCAAGTTAGAATCTTACCTTGTGTTAGGATCTCTTATATAAGTATACTTGGTATGATTGGTTATGCTTATTCATAAAGTTAGTAATCAAGGGTTTATGCATATTATGTCTCTTATCTTGATGATTTAATTAACCAGAAGAGTACTATGATCAAATAAGAATATGCATGAGTAAAAGAAGACTTCCTTGAAACCTTGAATACTAATGATCATGACTATACATATTCAAAGATTATTTAGAATTATAATGTTTTGATAATATTTATAATATACTAATGAATGTATATTTGTGTATGAGATCATGAGGATGACACTAGTGCACACTTGAGCATGCACAGTGGTACAGAATGAATAGAAGTTCAAAAGACATATAGAAGATCAAGCGGGAGGCAACCACACAAACATAAAAGATAAGTATTTGAGTTGTTATTTGAAATAGTAAATGATATTGCTTGTATGCATACTTGTATTCCTAGAATATATCATGCGAAGTGTAAACATTCATAGAGCATTGAACAATATACTACTAATATGCATATGATTGGTAAGTTGGACAAACATTCCATTATTGCTTGTCTAGGATGAAACCTCTTTGCTGACATGCTGAGAGATGTGCACACTATCGATAGTATGTTCTGGTAGAGATGGAAGGCATCTAGATAGCCACTGTATGCATACAGGATATGGAAAAGTGTTGTGCCAAAGTATTGGTCAAGATAGTTTCATAACAATGTAAATGATATCTGTATGCATAATAGGTTATCATGTCAACATGATTTCATGATTATGAAGTATTACTAATCATGTACTTAATTTTGATTTGTAGGAAAGATCATGAAGAATGATGGACACCGAACAAGTGATGGATGTTCAACAAGAAGATTTACAAATCAAACAAAATATAGAAGGCTCATGGCTAGAAGATTCTCTTAGAAAGAGGAAGAGTATCATGACAAGATGTTTGCTCCAAGTGGATAGATAAGACCATTCTCTTAATGGTGTAATTAAAGAAGAAGTGTGATTCAGGTTCTGTATGGGTACCCAGGATTGGTAGTCAATTGATGATCTTAATGATCATCTTGGGTGATGTGGAATCTCAACCTTTGCTACAAGGTTGAATATGGCTTCTATACACAGATGACATGGATGCAAGAAGGAACTCACCACAGAGTTCAAATGATATTGAGGCTCATATCAGTAGACCCATCTGACGAGAGATGGCACAGAATGCAGAGTGTGAATGATGGAGAATTGACAACTTCTTGACAAAGCTTGGGCGAAGTAAAGTTGATCCTAACCTTTACCTTAAGGTCATGGATGATGAACCTATCATATCATTATTGTATGAGGATGATCTCTTTCTGACAAGGAATGAGAAACAGATCATGAAAAGAAAGAAGAAGATGGCTGAAGCAATGAAAATGAAAGATCTCATATTGATGCATTACTTCCTAGGTCTGGAAGCATGGCAAGGCTCAGAAGGAATCTTTCTCAATTAGGGAAAATATGCTGATAAATATTAAAAGGACTTGATGTATTGGAATGGCCACTCTCATGGATTCCAACTTGAAGCTGTTAGCGGATGACTCATCAGAGTTGGTAGATATAACTCTGTACAGAAAAATTATTGAGTCATTGATGTATCTAACAAATACTAGGTCATATATATGCTTTGATGTGAATACCTTGAGTCAGTATCTAGTGGAAACTAGATGTGTTCACCTATTAGTTGCGAAGCATGTGATCAGGTACCTAAAGGATACGATAGACTTTGATCTATGTTATATTGGAGATCATGACTTCATATGGCTACACAGATGTTGATTGGGCAGGAAGTGTATCAGACAGGAAGAGCACATCGAGAGGATGTTATTGTCTGGGATCAGCCATGATCTCGTGGTTTAGCAGGAAACAATCTAGTGTGGCTCTTAGCACAAGCAGAATATATGGTTGCTTGCTCTACTAAGTTATGAAGCAGTATGGCTTCAGGATTGTTTGACTTAGAGATAGACCCAACTATGATCCTATGTGACAAACAGAGTTGTACCAAAATGGCAGAGAATCCAGTGTTCCATGATAAGTCAAAGCACATAGAGATCTGACATTTCTATATACAAGATATGGTGTAGAAAGGAATTAAAGTTCGAATTTGTAACAAGTTACCAATGTACTAACCAAACCTCCACCGATCCGATGTACTAACCAAACCTCTACCTCAAGTAAAGTTTTTCGAGACAAACGTAATATAGTTTAGAAGGACCCTCCTCGAAAGGGGGAGTGATGTGGTCACTTATGATGAGATTTCCTACATCGACAGAGAGATCGATGATGTGGATACATATATTGGTGATGCCGACAGAAAGGTTGGTGGATGGTCCTTAGACAGGGTCTAAGGTGACAAGGGGATTGCATCATCCATGAACATATGTTCTAAAAGGAGCCGTAGCCAGATATCTTCAAGAATGAAGTCCTTTGTGGACATGTGAGGATTGAATCATCCTTGGATTTCAGTCCTAAAGTGAGCTGTAGATAGATGTCTCTGAGAAAAAAGAGGGATTGCATCATCCTTGAACACATGTTCTAAAAGGAGCTGTAGATAGATGTCTCTGAGAAAGAAGAGGGATTGTATCATCCTTGAACACATGTTCTAAAAGGAGCCGTAGACAGATATCTTCGAGAATGAAGTCCTTCGTGGACATGTGAGGATTGAATCATCCTTGGATTTCAGTCCTAAAGTGAGCCGTAGACAGATGTCTTCAAGAAAGAAGAGGGATTGCATCATCCTTGAACACATGTTCTAAAAGGAGCCATAGACAGATGTCTCCGAGAAAGAAGAGGGATTGTATCATCCTTGAACACATGTTCTAAAGAGAGTCGTAGACGTATGTCTTCGAGAATGAAGTCCTTGGTGGACATGTGAGGATTGGATCATCCCTGGACTTCAGTCCTAAAGAGAGCCGTAGACATGATGTCTCCGAGAATAAAGTCCTGAATGAACAGGTGGGGGATTGTATCGTCTCCGGACTTCGGTCCCAGAATTGAGCTGTAGACATGATGTCTCCAAGAATAAATTCCTGAATGAACAGGTGGGGGATTGTATCGTTCCTGAACTCTGGTCCCAGAATTGAGCTGTAGATTGGGTCTCTGATAATGAAGTCCTGAATGAATAGGTGGGGGATTGTATCATCCCCGGACTCTGGTCCCAGAATTGAGCCGTAGACTGGGTCTCCGATAATGAAGTCCTGAATGAACAGGTGGGGGATTGTATCCTCCCCGGACTCTGGTCCCAGAATTGAGCCATAGACTGGGTCTCCGATAATGAAGTCCTGAATGAACAGGTAGGGGATTGTATCTTCCCTGGACTTTGGTCCCAGAATTGATCCGTAGACTGATGTCTCCGAGAATTGAAGATAGGACTGCATCGTCCCTAGACCTCGGTTCAAAATGTATGTGAGGACTGCATCGTCCCTAGACATGAGACTTGTCTTAAAGTGATAAGGATTGATCATCCTGGAACTTGATCTGGATTGTATCATCCATGGACCTATGTCCTAAAGAGAGCGGGATTGATCATCCTGTAATATGATCGTGTGTGTTGCAGGGTATGCTGCTATGCATACTTGATTGATGAGGATACTTGTATTGATATTGATGAGGATACTTGTATTGATGATGTGTATACTTGTATTGATGAGGATACTTGTATTGATGATGTGTATACTTGTATTGATGAGGATACTTGTATTGATGATGAGGATACTTGTATTGATGTGGATACTTGTATTGATGATGTGTATACTTGTGGATCTAGATGCTATAGATCGTGATGATCCAGATGTTGTAGATCGAGATGATCCAGATGCTGTAGATCATGATGATCCAGATGTTGTAGATCGTGATGATCCAGATGCTGTAGATCGAGATGATCCAGATGCTGTAGATCGAGATGATCCAGATGCTGTAGATCGAGATGATCCAGATGCTGTAGAATGAGATGATCCAAATGCTGTAGATCAAGATGATACAGATGCTGTAGATCATGATGATCCAGATGCTGTAGATCGAGATGATCTAGATGCTGTAGATCGAGATGATCCAGATGCTGTAGATCGAGATGATCCAGATGCTGTAGATCATGATGATCCAGATGTTGTAGATCGAGATGATCCAGATGCTCTAGATCAAGATGATCCAGATGCTATAGATCGTGATGAACCAGATGTTGTAGATCGAGATAATGTGACAATGTTGATCATGTTGATCTAGACGACGATGTTGATCATGTGATGACGATGCTGATGATTGTGTGATGACGATGCTGATGATCTTGTGATGATGATGCTGACGATCGTGAGGATTCAGATATCGATGTTGCTGTAGCTATTTGAGTGCTACAGAAGATAAAGACTCAGTACTGAAGATGTTGATGTTCCAGTATTGAAGATGTTCCAGTAACTGGTTGAGTTACTGATGATGTTGAGAAAGCTTCCAATGATTTATAGATGTATCATGTATGATGTTGATGAATCCTTGCTCGTGCAGATGCTGTTATAATATCCTTCTCGTTAAGGGGGATTGTTGAGATATTGTAACTTCAAAGAATATTATAATTGTACTTTATTATTCCGGAGATGTTTCATTCCTCTGTGAAGATCTTATTGTATATCCGGAGATGTTTATTCCTCCGTCAAAATGTGGTAACTTGGGTTATTAGAATTCCCTAGTGGGGTTCGGCCCTGTATGTGTTATGTGGGTCAAAGGGTTATTAGACCACCCTAGAGGGGTCAACCAAGTCAGTTATAGTGGGGTATTTAACCCAATGGTTAAATACGAGCCTACATGATTTGTGTAAAAGACAAGTCGGAGTAGTGTATAAATAGAGGAGGTGTATTCCTCATTTTACACACTCACTCACTTGAGAGTGGCACACTTGTGGAGGAGAGGTCTGCTATGGAGAAGGAGGAGCTTATTCTCAGGGTTACATCTTTGTATATTGCTGGTCATCTATATTGAGGAAGCTTTACTGGGTTTTCTACCCTATGAGGGTTTCCCAGGATAAATTTGTGTCTCTTGTGTTTATGCTCTGTATCACATACCCCAATTTTGTAAAAATTATGTAATTATTTCATTATATTCCTGAGACATTATGTTAAATTTAATGCTAAGTAGGAATTGATGACTCAGCAGAGTCACTAGTAATGGAATGTAATTCTGAATATTTTATTATTAATCAATTATGGAGACAACAGCATGGGAGAGCTGTTAAAAAGAGGTTACTGGTCAAACTGGTGGATGGAATTAGGTGGAAAGGAAAATGACAAGTGGCAGCATCCTCAAACACTTCCTAAGTTGCAAGTGGCAACTTCCCTATAATTGGGGTCATGATTCCCCAAGAAAGTGGAATCTGAGCAGGTGGCTCATTAATTGACAGTTAACCCAACAAAGACCTAGGCAATCTTTTAAATAGTACTCAATGAACTGAGCTGGGGGTTCGAATTGTTCTGGAGGGAGAGTACATTCAGGTGAATGTTATTCAGGAGTCCCATTGAGGAAGAGGGAAACATACAGTAAGGAAGTTGTTTGAGAGGAATGCTGCAGTAACTTGGTTCCATTGTAGCTGTTTGGGCTGAGTGAATTATTTGCTGCACCTAGTTCCAGCCAGGGAGACCAGAGCAAGCTCGGGGGTCCTGAGAAGTGCTGTCTAGGCACTCTCCAGGAGTTGGTAGGGAGGAACAGCCTCCCATTGCTGTTGTTGTCCACAGAAACAGGTTCTGTCATTTATTCCCTTCTGTTTGTTAAGTCTGAATAAATGTATGATGAGTTTATTTCTATATGTCTGAAAAGTAATTAGTTAGTAAAATAGTATATCCGAGTAGCAGTAGTTAGATTTGGTATAGTTATTGTGTTTCAGCATTCTTTAATATCATTATTATCTTACTGATGAGGTATTTTAATGCATGCTATACAATAGTAATATTGTAAGCAAAGGTTTATTATTGTAAATTTTAAACCCAGTGTAATTATTTTAGTTTAATAGATAAGTAGGGTTTTAGTATAAAGTAATTATTCTCTGGAATTACAACTCGTTTAAATAATCATAGAAACAAAAATAAACATGGCTACATAAATTACATTATTTGTACTTGACGGGATAATAAGTAAAAGCTATGTATTCAGTATTTATACCCTGTGTTTTACAAAACCAAATAGACAATCATAGGAAACAGTATTAAAATATAACCAGGTATATTACAGTATCGATAGCATTATCAATATCGTTGCAGAACATTTGTAGCCACAGTTAGGATATGTATGTCAGGGTACAAACCCTAGTCAAGGTTTGATCAGTTCTAAATCCATTATATAAATCAAACACAAACCCTAGCTAAAGTTTATCCATTCATTATCTATCAAACAAAACGGTTATGCAGAAACCCTAACAGAACTACATCACACAGGATTTATTAACAGATAAATAAATTAGTTATTGTTTTAGGAACAATAGAATTAACAGAACCATAGCTAGCTCAATATCAAGCTTAAGCATTATAGTATTATCCTCCCTTAAAACTTTCAGGTACCAACAGAATCATGATCGATATAACAGAACTGTATCTTAGCTCATTATCGAGCTCAGAATTGTTAGTTATATCCTTCACTTGACTCACAGTATCGACAGAGTCATAATCATAACAACCAAACAAGCAACTACACAAAAGCACGACCGTGGTGTTTGGGTCGAACCCAACCACTCCAGTTTCCACAACGAGAATTTTATCAGCAGAGAATTTACTTAGTTATTAATTTTTACAACAAAAGAAAACAGACAAAACAATGTTCAGCTCATTCATCAAGTTTAACCTATGGTTACTATCTTTATTTCAGCTCACATTTTTTTAACAGAGTTGTGTTCAGTTATTAGCTTAAGCATTTGAATGTAAATTACCACTGAAAATTAGTTCGGGTCAAACCCTACTAGCCCAGTTTGAACAAACAAAACCAATGCTACATAATTAAGACCATGTTTCCACCTACGGCCGCAGCCCATTTTATTAATGAAAGCATTTACATAAACATAGAAATTTAAAACACACGCCACACACCAGTTCCATTATACAGAATGACTGGAACAAGTCATATTATAAAGCTTAAATTCACAAGAAAACGTATGAGCAAAGCCAATGCTCATTAGTTAAGACATTATTCTACCTACAGACGAGCCACAAATCTACTGCATAAGTGGATTCAAAACTTAAAATTTTACTACTACTGTACATAGTTCAGAATTAAAAACGCACGCATTTAAACAAGCCATTATACAGGTAACACTTTATATTAAGTTGAACTCAAAAACCTGGGTGTTAACCCTAAAAATTTTTAAAGTGCTGTAACGAAATTTAAAACCCCAAGGCCGTAGCTTCATCTGCAGAACAGGCCCACAGCTTGTTTCTTTTATACAATAATTCTTCTATGAACCCTAACTACCACAAGAAAAACGAATAAAATTACATATGACTGCAACCATAACATTCCACACACATCACAGGGTTAAACCTGACCATGAACTTTGGAAACGAGCAACTACAAGATCAAACAGAACGGAGCTAGCCACAAGGGTGGATCTTTCAAGACCAAACCCTAACCATCCTAACCACCAACAAGGAGGAAAATGCCATGGTGAAAACCAGGCTTAATCGGCTAAGCCATTCGTCGAAGCCTTGTGCCATCCACGCCTTCAGGAAGGGCCAGGACCTGCAACAACAGGGTAGTATCAGTTACAGACTTTAATTTTGTTAAACCATTACTTTTACACTGAAAAACGAAGGAATAACTGTAGCTTACCAGCGAACTTGAATGGAGTTCCAAACTCAGTAATCATCCCGTCAATCACGAGCAGAGAAGGTCTAAACCCTTCCTCGTCACCGAATGAGCAACTGAGAGGAGCAAAATATTTATTCCACGATGGGAGCCGTGAGCAAAAACAAGTCCAACGATAATCTCATGCCAGGACCAGACCAGTAAAGGAAGTCAAGGGATAAAACCCTAGGTATTTTAACACACTCATAGCTGTTAAAAGCCAAATCTAAGGACTCCCAAACGATAATAAGAATAAGCAAAAGGACTGTGGCAACCTGGAAGCTGTTACCAACAGTGCCACAACAAAACTCAGACCTGGAGAATTCATAGAACGACCCAAGCCCGAAGGTGAAGGAAAAATGACAAGGTAGGGTTAGATCAACTGTTTTATATCACCAAACACTTGGCTCTTGATTAACCACGTAGTAGTTTAATTTTTCCATGCAGTGGGTCGATACTCCATAGTTCCACGATGACATACCAATTATTGTTAATCAATTAAAATCATAGCAGGGATGTCCAATTATGGTAATGAACCATAGTTCAAACTTGCCAAATATTCCATGTTAACACATGCTTCCGAGATTCGCTTTGGAGAACAATAACACTTGGTCCTACAATCATTACAATCATGCTAATGACAATAAAGTTCAAGATCTCGATGAGATTCTTATCATTGTTGCTAAACAAAAACCCATAACATGTGTAAATAAAATTATTGTATGATTCTTCATAATGGATAGTTCACATGTCATCCTTATAATAATCAAAACATTAGAATGATGTTTTAATACCTTGCCTTGTATTCAAAAAAAACTTGCTTAGTCAATAGCATTCGAGATTAAGACTTGGAGTCTGTTTTAAACATAGAGCATATGTTAAATTATTATAAAAATTTCCAAGGAGGTAGTTTTCAAGTGAAACAAATGCTAATTTTAAAACCTATCACTAATTTGTATACCCTAGCCTAATGTGAAAGAACAAGAGATATTATATCTCTTTCAATTTTCTAAGTTATTGTAGAGAAGTAGGGCATAAATGAATGATAATTCTATATTGAGATAGCGTTGCACAGATGATTTAAGACTTGTCATTTCTTCGTTATGGATCTTTTACTTTTGAAAATCAAGTTATGCAACTCATAATAATTGGCTTAAGGAAAAAATAGACCCTTGCTATCCTTAATACACAACGAGTTCAATCAAATATGATAATGAAGGACTACTTCCATAAGTGCTTATGGATTTTGTTCAAGTATGATTTATGGAAACAAAAAGTAGATACCAAACAAGGTAAGTCCTTAAATTTAATAATAGAAAACAGGTATCGACAGGTCATCTTGCATTTGCTGAAGATAAGAAAAGTACAAAACTTAGTGATATCTTTAACTCCCAATCTGTGCAATTAAAGTGTAAATCAAAACATGTTTCTGAATTTTTTGAACTGGGCATAATGCAGGAAGAATTCTACCTTTAAAAGCTTGATAAACGTGGTTAGCATGCCTAGAATGTTCACTGAATGATATGGTACAGCTAAATTGACTTATAATGCTTTAAAGATTATTGCGGCGACCCGACATTACCTGTATATCTGTAAGAGAAGAAAAATCTGTTGCATTAGCTCGGAAGCTAAGTAAGCCAGTCTGTCATGGCAATTCCCCCTTGTGGTTGAAAAAAAGAAAAACAATCAGCAACAGTAAAGAAACTCATAATAAAATCTAATTATAATAACAGATCATTTAGACACATGTATGATCACTTAAACTAATCAAACAGATCAAGAAATGCATTTATAAATATTATATGATAATTTAAAAATTTTAAATTTTTTTGGAAATTTTGGGTTTTGACATGTGGTATCAGAGCATGGTTCAAATACTAGGTATTGATGTGGCCCAACTAGTTTCCGCAGAACCATAAAAGAAAAGAAAATTTATGTACTAACTTTGTATTTCTTGTTTCATGTAAAAGAGCAGAAAATTTCCTTTTCTGAATCTAACAGACAAGTATGGAGAAGCTAGGAGAATATGTTGAGGAGGAATCTCCAAACACTGAGACAAGACAAATGTCCAGAGAACCTGTGATAGAGGAGGTAATTGCTCACTCCTTGGAGCTGATGCAAACTATAAAGGGTTTAAAGACTGAGATAGAAACAGTCAAAAAGGATAATGAAAGGATTCTAAAAACTCAAGAGCAATTAAATCAAATGTTTATAGAAAAATTTCAGACTGAAGGAAGAAGCAAAAGAGCTGAGACTGAAGAAGCTAGCCAGCAAAAAGGGTCTAAAAAGATGAAACTAGCTAAATCTGACAGCAGTTCGTCATCTGAAGGAAGAAGGGAACAACAAATCTATCACACTACTAGTGACAGTAGTGAGGCTGAGTTGTATAACAGAAAGAAAAAGTACAGGCCTTATGAAGAGATTTCCGGGGAGTTTAAGAAAATAAAACCCCCAACTTTCAATGGAGAATCTGAGACAGGAGAAGAGGCAGAATCCTGGTTATCCGGGATGAGAAAATATTTCCAGATATACAACTATTCAAATCAGCTGAAAGCAAGAATGGCCATCTATAATCTTTCTGGAAAGGCGGATATATGGTGGCAAGACTTGAAAAGGGTCAAGGGGATCATGGAAAAAGAGGTCAATTGGAGTACTTTTAAAAGGTACTTCAAAAAGAAATTCTTGTCTGAACAATACTATGAAGAAAGGGCCAAGGAATTTTATGAGTTAAAGCTAGGATCTATGATGAGGAAGGACTTAAACAGTAAGTTCTTAAGTCTGTTAAGATATGTGCCGTATTTTGTTGAAGAGAAACCTAAAATACAGCGGTTTCTCAGTTGCCTGCCATATCATATAAAGGACATAATCGAATACGATAACCCCAAAACTCTGGAAGAGGCTATGTGAAAGGCTAATTTCTGTTTTGAACAAAATAAAAAGAAAGAAGGGATAGCCAACTGGAAGGCTAAAAAGAATAGTAATCAGTTTGAGTACAGGAAAAAGGAGTTTGTACCCCAGAAAAATTTCAAAAATAACAAGAACAGAAACCATTTTAATGGTAAAAACTTCCAGGGAAGCAAAAATGGGGCTGCTAATAATTCCAACAACTTCAAGGGCAGCAAGGAGGCTTCTAACAATCATGGAAATTAAACTAAAAATTTTGAACGAAAGGAGCCTGTTAAGTGCTGGGAGTGCAATGGCCCACACTATGCTTCAGTTTGCCCAAATCGGAAGAAACCAAATGGCAATATTCACACCATACAAGATGAAATGACTGTTGGGGACTTTGCAGGGACTATGCCCCGAATTAATGCAGCATTGGAGAACCGCCAAGCTGACTATCAAACTTCCATGGTGGAAGTAGGAGGTATGGTTAACAAAACCCCTGTAACTATTTTAATAGATCCAGGTGCTAGCCTTAGTTATATTTCACTGCAGATAGTAGAAAAATGTAATCTGACTGTTGAAAGATTCGATAATTCTTGGGCAGTACAACTAGCTACTGGGGCAAAAAGGAAGGTGAACTGTTATGTTAAGGAATGTGCTTTAGATATGAAGGATTTTAGAACTACTGTTAAATTAAATATTCTGCCACTTGGCTCGTATGACATCCTTATTGGTATGGAATGGTTAGAACAGCATAAGGTAGTTTTAAACTGTTTTGATAAAACTTTTATGTGTGTAAATAACAATGAACAGCCTGTAACTGTTAAGGGTATTCCTAGGAAAACAGTAATCAGGCAGATTTCTGCTTTACAACTTAAAAGAGCAGTCAGAAAAGGGTGCAGAGCCTATGCTGTAACTATTACAGATGAGGCAGTTAAGTCTGAAATAAGCCAGATAACAGTCGAGGATATTCTGATAGTGAATGAATTTACTGATGTTTTTCCGGAGGAAATTCCAGGATTACCTCCCAAGAGAGAACTGGATTTCACAATTGAACTAGTACCCGGTGTTGTGTCCAATTCAAAGGCTCCGTATCGTATGAATATTCTGGAACTTAACGAATTAAAAACACAGTTAAAGGAATTAATAGATAAGAATTACATTCGACCCAGTGTGTCCCCTTGGGGAGCACCAGTAATCTTTGTTAAAAAGAAGGACGGAACGATGCGACTCTGCATAGATTACCGTCAACTAAACAAGATTACAATTAAAAATAGATATCCATTGCCTCGCATGGATGATCTATTTGATCAGCTACGTGGAGCTATGGTGTTCTCTAAGATCGACTTGAGATCAGGCTATCATCAGGTGAGAATTAAAGAAGAGGACATATTCAAGATAGCTTTCAGAACTAGGTATGGACATTACGAATTTGTCGTAATGCCATTTGGGCTTACTAATGCCCCAGCCATCTTTATGTGCCTAATGAATAACATAATGCATAAATACTTAGATAAATTTGTCGTCGTATTCATCGATGACATTTTAATTTATTCTAAAGATGAAGAGGAACATAAAGAACATTTACGGATAGTCTTACAAGAACTGTGAGAATAGCAGCTCTTTGCAAAGTTCAGTAAGTGTGATTTCTTCAAGGATGAAATCCAGTACTTAGGTCACGTAGTGACTAAGGAAGGGATTTTAGTTGATCCTGAAAAGATCCAGGCAATTGAAGAATGGCCAGTACCAAAAGACATAACAGATGTTAGGTCCTTCATGGGAATTACCGGTTATTACCTGAGATTCATTGAAGGCTTTTCAAAAATAGCCAACCCAATCACTTCTTTGCAAAAGAAAGGCAAGAAATTTGATTGGAACGTGAAGTGTGAAGAAAGCTTTAAGAAATTAAAGACTTTATTAACAACTGCGCCTATTCTAAGAATAGCAGATCCTAATAAGGATTTTGTGGTTTGCACCGACGTTTGTAATGACGGTCTAGGTGGAGTGTTGACTCAGGATGGGCATGTCATTGCCTATGAGTCCAGGAAGCTGAAGATTCACGAAAAGAATTTTGCCACTTATGATTTAGAATTAGCTGTTGTTATTCATGCTTTAAAAATGTGGTGACACCACTTAATAGGTAGAAAGTTTACTTTAATGACTGATAATAAGGGTCTGAAATACCTTTTAGATCAGCCTAACTTAAATGCAAGGCAAGCCAGATGGTTGGCCTTTTTAAGTGAATACGATTTCGAAATTCAGCACATAAAAGGAAATGAAAATAAGGTGGCTGATGCTTTGAGCAGAAATGCAAAGATGAATTTTACAACAGCTGTCAGCACTTATACCTCTGATTTAAATGAACAGCTGACTGAAGGGATAAAATTGGATGAAATTTATCAAAACTTACAAGCTACAGCTATAGAATAACCTACAAAAAGTTTGATAAAGGGTTATAGTTTAAATAAGGATGGATTTTTATTGTTTAAAGACGGGCTGTATGTTCCGAATGTATCTAAAGTTAAACTGTTAATTCTGGATGAAGTTCATAAAACCCCTTACTCAGGGCATCCAGGCTACCAGAAGACTGTCACCATGTTGAGAAAAGATTATTTTTGGCCTAATATGAAATCTAAAACAGCTGAATATATAGCTAGATGTTTGGACTGTCAACAAGTAAAAACAGAACATCAACATCCAGCGGGGTTATTACAACCTTTGCCTATTCCTAGTTGGAAATGGGAAATAATCAGCTTAGATTTCATTACCGGTTTACCCAGAAATCAAAATCAGAATGATTCAATTATGGTGGTAGTAGATAAATTGAGTAAATCAACACACTTTATACCTGTTAAAACCACTTACAAGGCTGCAAACATAGCTGATATATTTCTGAAACGGATTTTTAGGTTACATGGTGTCCCAAAGGTTATTATTTCAGACAGGGATCCTAAATTCACAGGAAATTTCTGGAAATATTTGTTTAAAGGATTAAACACAACTCTGAATTTCAACACTTCTTTCCATCCTCAGACAGACGGACAAACTGAAAGAGTTAATCAGGTATTGGAAGATCTGCTAAGAATGTATGTTAAGGATCAACGAGGTAAGTGGGAGGATTACTTATATTTAGCAGAATTTGCATACAATAACAGCTATCAATCGTCAGCTAAGTTCAGTCCTTTTAAAATTCTGTATGGGCGTAAATGTAACACTCCTATCTCTTGGAATAATCCAGTAGACAGATTAGTGTTAGGTCCTGAATTATTAAAAGAAATGGAACAAATTGGGAAACAAGTGCAGAAAAATTTGAAGATTGCCCAGGATCGGCAAAAGAGCCAAGCAGATTTGAAAAGAACTCCTAAAGAGTTTCAGGTGGGTGAACATGTGTTCATAAAGGTAAGACCAAAGAAGAGCTCCCTAAGATTGGGGAGTTGTGCAAAATTAGCACCACGCTACTGTGGTCCATTTGAAAATTTATCTCGAATTGGTCAAGTTGCTTATCAGTTAGCATTACCACCTAATTTAAAAGTGCACAATGTTTTTCATATTTCTGTTCTGAAATAGTACATTCATGATGCTACTCATGTTATTGATTGGAACATTGTACAGGTAGAACCAGAAGGGGAAGTTCTGGTGGAACCGGATTGTATCCTCGGGAGGAGGGAAATTACTCTGCGGAACCGCACAATTGGATAGCTGAAGGTGCAATGGAAGCACCTTAGTCCTGAAGAAGCTACCTGGGAACTGGAAAGTAAGATGCGGGAAGCATACCCAAATCTGTTCCAGAGGGTGGCTGAGGATGAGGAATAAGTAACATCGAGGACGATGTTACATTTTAAGGGGGTGTGTATGTCACATACCCCAATTTTGTAAAAATTATGTAATTATTTCATTATATTCCTGAGACATTATGTTAAATTTAATGCTAAGTAGGAATTGATGACTCAGCAGAGTCACTAGAAATGGAATGTAATTCTAAATATTTTATTATTAATAAATAAATTATGGAGACAACAGCATGGGAGAGCTGTTAAAAAGAGGTTACTAGTCAAACTGGTGGATGGAACTAGGTGGAAAGGCAAATGACAAGTGGCAGCATCCTCAAACACTTCCTAAGTTGTAGGTGGCAACTTCCCTATAATTGGGGTCATGATTCCCCAAGAAAGTGGAATCTGAGCAGGTGGCTCATTAATTGATAGTTAACCCAACAAAGACCTAGGCAATCTTTTAAATAGTACTCAATGAACTAAGCTAGGGGTTCGAATTGTTCTGGAGGGAGAATACATTCAGGTGAATGTTATTCAGGAGTCCCATTGAGGAAGAGGGAAATATACAGTAAGGAAGTTGTTTGAGAGGAATGCTGCAGTAACTTGGTTCCATTGTAGCTGTTTGGGCTGAGTGAATTATTTGCTGCACCTAGTTCCAGCCAGGGAGACCAGAGCAAGCTCGGGGGTCCTGAGAAGTGCTGTCTAGGCACTCTCCAGGAGTTGGTAGGGAGGAACAGCCTCCCATTGCTGTTGTTGTCCACAGAAACAGGTTCTGTCATTTATTCCCTTCTATTTTTTAAGTCTGAATAAATGTATGATGAGTTTATTTCTATATGTCTGAAAAGTAATTAGTTAGTAAAATAGTATATCCGAGTAGCAGTAGTTAGATTTGGTATAGTTATTGTGTTTCATCATTCTTTAATATCATTATTATCTTACTGATGAGGTATTTTAATGCATGCTATACAATAGTAATATTGTAAGCAAAGGTTTATTATTGTAAATTTTAAACCTAGTGTAATTATTTTAGTTTAATAGATAAGTAGGGTTTTAGTATAAAGTAATTATTCTCTGGAATTACAACTCGTTTAAATAATCATAGAAACAGAAATAAACATGGTTACATAAATTACATTATTTGTACTTGACGGGATAATAAGTAAAAGCTATGTATCCATTATTTATACCCTGTGTTTTACAAAACCAAATAGATAATCATAGGAAACAGTATTAAAATATAACCAGGTATATTACAGTATCGATAGCATTATCAATATCGTTGCAGAACATTTGTAGCCACAGTTAGGATATGTATGTCAGGGTACAAACCCTAGTCAAGGTTTGATCAGTTCTAAATCCATTATATAAATCAAACACAAACCCTAGCTAAAGTTTATCCATTCATTATCTATCAAACAAAACGGTTATGCAGAAACCCTAACAGAACTACATCACACAGGATTTATTAACAGATAAATAAATTAGTTATTGTTTTAGGAACAATAGAATTAACAGAACCATAGCTAGCTCAATATCGAGCTTAAGCATTATAGTATTATCCTCCCTTAAAACTTTCAGGTACCAACAGAATCATGATCGATATAACAGAACTGTATCTTAGCTCATTATCGAGCTCAGAATTGTTAGTTATATCCTTCACTTGACTCACAGTATCGACAGAGTCATAATCATAACAACCGAACAAGCAACTACACAAAAGCACGACCCTGGTGTTTGGGTCGAACCCAACCACTCCAGTTTCCACAACGAGAATTTTATCAGCAGAGAATTTACTTAGTTATTAATTTTTACAACAAAAGAAAACAGACAGAACAATGTTCAGCTCATTCATCAAGTTTAACCTACGGTTATTGTCTTTATTTCAGATCACATTTTTTTAACAGATTCGTGTTCAGTTATTAGCTTAAGCATTTGAATGTAAATTACCACTGAAAATTAGTTCGGGTCAAACCCTACTAGCCCAGTTTGAACAAACAAAACCAATGCTACAGAATTAAGACCATGTTTCCACCTACGGCCGCAGCCCATTTTATTAATGAAAGCATTTACATAAACATAGAAATTTAAAACACACGCCACACACCAGTTCCATTATACAGAATGACTATAACAAGTCATATTATAAAGCTTAAATTCACAAGAAAACGTATGAGCAAAGCCAATGCTCATTAGTTAAGACATTATTCTACCTACAGACGAGCCACAAATCTACTGCATAAGTGGATTCAAAACTTAAAATTTTACTACTACTGTACATAGTTCAGAATTAAAAACGCACGCATTTAAACAAGCCATTATACAGGTAACACTTTATATTAAGTCAAACTCAAAAACCTGGGTGTTAACCCTAAAACATTTTAAAGTGCTGTAACAAAATTTAAAACCCCAAGGCCGTAGCTTCATCTGCAGAACAGGCCCACAGCTTGTTTCTTTTATACAATAACTCTTCTATGAACCCTAACTACCACAAGAAAAATGAATAAAATTACCTATGACTGCAACCATAACATTCCACACACATCACAGGGTTAAACCTGACCATGAACTTTGGAAACGAGCAACTACAATATCAAACAGAATGGAGCTAGCCACAAGGGTGGATCTTTCAAGACCAAACCCTAACCATCCTAACCACCAACAAGGAGGAAAATGCCATGGTGAAAACCAGGCTTACCCGGCTAAGCCATTCGTCGAAGCCTTGTGCCATCCACGCCTTCAGGAAGGGCCAGGACCTGCAACAACAGGGTAGTATCAATTACAGACTTTAATTTTGTTAAACCATTACTTTTACACTTAAAAATGAAGGAATAACTGTAGCTTACCAGCGAACTTGAATGGAGTTCCAAACTCAGTAATCATCCCGTCAATCACGAGCAGAGAAGGTGTAAACCCTTCCTTGTCACCAAATGAGCAACTGACAGGAGCAAAAGATTTATTCCACGATGGGAGCCGTGAGCAAAAACAAGTCCAATGATAATCTCATGCCAGGACCAAACCAGTAAAGGAAGTCAAGGGATAAAACCCTAGGTATTTTAACACACTCATAGTTGTTAACAGCCAAATCTAAGGACTCCCAAACGATAATAAGAATAAGCAAAAGGACTGTGGCAACCTAGAAGCTGTTACCAACAGCGCCACAACAAAACTCAGACCTGGAGAATTCGCAGAACGACCCGAGCCCGAAGGCGAAGGAAAAATGACAAGGTAGGGTTAGATCAACTGTTTTATATCACCAAACACTTGGCTCTTGATTAGCCACGTAGCAGTTTAATTTTTCCATGCAGTGGGTCGATACTCCATAGTTCCACGATGACATACCAATTATTGTTAATCAATTAAAATCATAGCAGGGATGTCCAATTATGGTAATGAACCATAGTTCAAACTTGCCAAATATTCCATGTTAACACATGCTTCCGAGATTCACTTTGGAGAACAATAACACTTGGTCCTACAATCATTACTATCATGCTAATGACAATAAAGTTCAAGATCTCGATGAGATTCTTATCATTGTTGCTAAACAAAAACCCATAACATGTGTAAATAAAATTATTGTATGATTCTTCATAATGGATAGTTCACATGTCATCCTTATAATAATCAAAACATTAGAATGATGTTTTAATACCTTGCCTTGTATTCAATAAAAACTTGCTTAGTCAATAGCATTCGAGATTAATACTTGGAGTCTGTTTTAAACATAGAGCATATGTTAAATTATTATAAAAATTTCCAAGGAGGTAGTTTTCAAGTGAAACAAATGCTAATTTTAAAACCTATCACTAATTTGTATACCCTAGCCTAATGTGAAAGAACAAGAGATATTATATCTCTTTGAATTTTCTAAGTTATTGTAGAGAAGTAGGGCATAAATGAATGACAATTCTATATTGAGATAGCGTTGCACAGATGATTTAAGACTTGTCATTTCTTCATTATGGAACTTTAACTGATGAAAATCAAGTTATGCAACTCATAATAATTGGCTTAAGGAAAAAATAGACCCTTGCTATCCTTAATACACAACGAGTTCAATCAAATATGATAATGAAGGACTACTTCCATAAGTGCTTATGGATTTTGTTCAAGTATGATTTATGGAAACAAAAAGTAGATACCAAACAAGGTAAATCCTTAAATTTAATAATAGAAAACAGGTATCGACAGGTCATCTTGCATTTGCTGAAGATAAGAAAAGTACAAAACTTAGTGATATCTTTAACTCCCAATCTGTGCAATTAAAGTGTAAATCAAAACATGTTTCTGAATTTTTTGAACTGGGCATAATGCAGGAAGAATTCTACCTTTAAAAGCTTGATAAACCTGGTTAGCATGCCTAGAATGTTCACTGAATGATATGGTACAGCTAAATTGACTTATAATGCTTTAAATATTATTGCGGCGACCCGACATTACCTGTATATCTGTAAGAGAAGAAAAATCTGTTGCATTAGCTCGGAAGCTAAGTAAGCCAGTCTGTCATGGCAATTCCCCCTTGTGGTTGAAAAACAAAAAAACAATCAGCAACAGTAAAGAAACTCATAATAAAATCTAAGTATAATAACAGATCATTTAGACACATGTATGATCACTTAAACTAATCAAACAGATCAAGAAATGCATTTATAAATATTATATGATAATTTAAAATTTTTAAATTTTTTTGGAAATTTTGGGTTTTGACACTATGCTTGTTGTTTCTTCAGTGATCCTGTATATGCTATTATTGTGAAATGGAATGCAATGCTGCTATTTTCTGTCTTAGCATGTTAAATCTTAACAAAATATCTTCAAAGTTTTTTGGGGGGAAGGATGTTGCAGCAGCAACACCTCGACAAAACTATCAACTAGATGTGAGAAGTTTCCAACATCCTTCATGAGAGGTTTGTTGCTTCTTTGGTTATATGGGATATTAAAATAGGTAATTGCAATTTCAATTGCATTTTCAACAATTAGATATCATAATTTGAGGAATATATAAATTACAATTTTAGCAACCATAAATTTCAATTTTGACAATTTCAACGATTAATTAATTGCAATTTCAGAAATCTAATATTGTAAGTAAAAAATTATAAATTGAAATGTTAACAATTAGAAATTGCAATTGGATAAATTTAAAAATATCACCAATTTCAATTTCATTAATCTAAAATTGCAATTTTAACAATCAAATATTGCAAATTTTTTTATAACCAAAATGATTAAGTTTGTATTGATAAAAGGATGAATAAAGAGCCATACAAAAAATCCTCTATTAATATTCATAGGTTCATATGATGTAACTTGCAAAATGAAACCAATATTTACAGTCATCCAAAAGGAGTAATTGTTATTCCAAAAGATAAAACTCCCTAAACTGCTATAGATTTTCACATATTGTCCTACTAGCAAAATGCAAAAAAATCACTTAAAACAAAGACTAACTATTGGAATCACTATATGCTCCCTGCTCGACATAGAGCACATCATCTTCATCTTTGTCATTGTCTGAACTATTCACAGCATCAATCGAAACATCTTCATCATTAACAACCTCAACATTATAAAATTATTCTTCCATGTTTACATCATAATCATCTTATTTATCAGTATCATTATCTTGGGCATTATTTACATCTACATAATCTTCATTAACAATATCATCATCCTAAGCATCACTAGAGTTTTCTTTGTCTTCCTCACTATCGAAAAAAAGGTTTACATGCAAACCCTCTGCCCCGTCTTTCGAGCTAGAAATAATATGAACCGGTTGCAGCATTGAAGTTCCATCACCATTCTTTAAATTAAAATTTTCATCATTTTTAGAAAAATTACCCTCGATTAAATCTTCATGATTCGACACAAAATTGGCTATTTCCTTCAGCTTATTATCACAGGCCCTGACAACTTCTTGCATACCAGAGAAGCAAGCTTCCAAATTATCATTAATTGGGTGTGAGAATTGTTCAGTTTTATCCAAACAATTATCTAACACTGGAGAATGCGAAACCAATTGATGAACTGCTTCAAGGAAACCCTCCATACGATCACGCATCCATTTAAATGAGTTCGAAAGTCTTGAATACTAGCATTGGCTACATTGACTTTCTCAAAGAGGTCCTCTAAATGCTTTTTGATATCCCTACTAACAAATTTAGCACAATTCCAATCAATACTATAAATTCCAAACCACATCTACAAGGGTAGGGAAAATAGAACAAAAAAATCTAGGAGATCTCTCCAAAAGAAATAACACACACAACCCAACCAAATTTTGGAAATATAGG
This sequence comes from Larix kaempferi, assembly GCA_027924585.1. Taxonomy (NCBI): domain Eukaryota; kingdom Viridiplantae; phylum Streptophyta; class Pinopsida; order Pinales; family Pinaceae; genus Larix; species Larix kaempferi. Next base: position 15,361,584 of record BSBM01000099.1, read on the forward strand.
GTTGGAAGAACAACAAGAGGACAAAACAAGAATTTCCTCTCTGCCCAGGAAAGTAAAAAAAGAACTGCTAACAATAGGCATGGCAAGCCCCAACCTGAAATTATCCACCAAAATATCCAAAAGACCCATATCCCAAAATTTCCAAACAAAAGAAAGATCAGAGCCACTGGGACATACCTAAGAGGAAGAGCTTAGAAGATTGATAGATTGGCCAGAGAAACGCGTATCTCCTCGGGCTAAGGAGAAGGTAGATGAAAACCATGCATTCCTCATCACCATTCTAGAATAACAAGCCGTCCAAAGACTAAACCACGTCAAAACAAAGACTTCCCTACAACGAGAAAAATATTAGGCCTTCAAAGAGCACCAACACTTATTACCATCAATACCTCCACACGAGAGAACATTATGATCGTTTTGACCCACGAACCAACTCCCATTAATGACCTTGAAGTCATGATTAATGATGGCGAAAGCTAAGCACTGAGCTGCAGATCATTAAATGCGGCAGCTCAGTGCTTAGGGTCCATTGGATCTAGAGAATCTCCAGATCCAACGGACCCTAAGCACTGAGCTGCCGCATTTAATGCTTTGCAGCTCAAGGGTTAGCTGGCGCCATTAATGATACTGACATCTCTGCCATCAAGAAGAGAATTTAGATTCCCTATGCCATTTAAGTCATGATGACAAATGTCCCTCTCCATCCTAGAGTGAAGAACAAAGAACAATAGAAATACTAAGGAACAAACCTTAAGGGATCTAATAATGTTGAATTGATCCCCCATTTTCAATTAATCCTCCATGAGGAAGATGAGAGGCTTGGTTAGTTAGATCATATGCTAACAAGTTAAGATTTATTTTAACATGAAAACATTGAATCGATTGAAATTGGGAAAGAATACCCACAATATGTCTATGAAGGAAACCAACAATAAGATCCTTAATTTCTTGTCATTTCCTAGTTTACGAGAAGATGAGTAGAGAATCACCTATCACAACTAGGGAACGATCTCCAACATCAATGGTCAACCTCAATCCCATGAACAAAGCAAAATGTTCCACCTGATTATTAGTACCATTCACTATACTACACGCATAAGTCTTTATTATATTTCCTCCAGGTTCAAAAAGCACCCATCTCGCACCTACCACCCCCAAAAACCTCTAAAACTTTTAACATTAAACTATTTATGTTTTACCACATGTTATCTCATTTCACTTCATTTTCCAATCGAGACCCTTGCAGATAATCAAATATTGCAATTTTAATAAATAGGAAATTTGAAAAATTATAATTTCAACAAATATAACAAATCATGACCTTAACAAATAGGCACTTCAATTATTAAATTGTTTTATTTCAATAATCAATTTTCCCAAGAATAGTCATAATTCCTTGATCATAGTTCATATCAATATTCAAATTTCTAACCAATTGTAGTTTCCCATTAAGATTCTTGTTAGTCATAGTTCCCTTGTCAAAGTTCCTTTTTATCATACTTCCTTTGTCAAAGTTCCTATTGGTCATAGATCCTTTGTCAAGTCTCTTTTCATTCATAGTTCCTTCATTGAATTTCCTATAACTCATATCTCTATTCAAAAATCTGACCAATAGTAGAAGTTCTTATCGATCATATTTTATATAGTTCATAGCTCCTAGATTGGAGTTATGTCAATTATAGTTCCTATTGGTGATAGTTCCTTGACCAATATTCTTATTAATCATAGTTAACCGATCATATTCCTTGTGGGCTATATTTCCTTACAATCATAGTTCTTATAAGTAATAGTTCCTCGGTTATATTCCCTTCTTCAAATTTCTTGTCAGACATAGTTCATGTTGATCATGGTTCCTTCATCAAAAATTTTATTGGTCATAGTTCCTACATCAAAAATCATTTATTTTAGAACCATGAATAGCTAATTATCTTTGACCAAGGAAACTCACTATCTATTTCAAAATCCTTATGAATGCTTTTGTTTCTTCTTCTCCTCCTAAAAATGTGTTCTTCCTTGTTATCCTTAAGAATATACCCTCTACTCACCTATAAAACACTTATAAATCCTTTTTCTAGTTATCATATGTCAACATCTAAATGCAAAATCCGATTGGTTTGGAAAAATTGAGTATGAATACAACTTACTACCTTGAGTAGCTTCATTTTCATTAAAGGTCTCTAATATTAACAACACATCACCATCATCATTGTATCACCCTCTATCTTACTTCCATAGAACATATGATAATCCTCTCTTAGAGCCTCCCTATCTCAAATTCTTATTTTTCCTATACTAGGATTTCTTTGGCATACAATATCATTGCTTGAGTGAGGGGTTGAGACACCTTGGATCCCTCCATCTCTTCCATCTCCCCATGGATATGGGCATGTCCATTAAGGGTTCCTACACGAATTTGGTACTCAATTCCATTGCAATAACAATGCGCAAGCATTGAATTTTAAAAACTTGTGCATGTTCCTTTTTATTGAGGTTTCACAATTCCTGTACCTCCATGCAGGATGGAAAACGTGGAAAAGAACATGCACACGCATTTCTATAATGGATGTGCATTTCTATAATACACATGCATTTTTTAACATTCAATTTCAATATAAAATCCTTAAAGTAAAAGTTACATTATCCTTATCTTTCATTTTCTATCCTTTTTACTTGAATTTTTAATATTACCATTAATTTTTTCAGGATGTTTGAGAGTGGTTCCAACCTCATTGGATTTCATATGCAAAAAGTAGAATTTTAGATCCGATTCAAATTCAAGACTTAATACAGTACATGGTTTTATGGATTGCAACATTTCCATTGGATTCTATCATGGATGAGGGTATGGGGTTGGCATTTAATAAAATGCATCAACCCCTCTGTGTACCTTGATGTTAGTGGTGTTGATTTCTTAATTCCTTTTTCTTAACCGTAGTAAAATTGTACCCTTCACTCAAGCAAAATTATTTATTAGGCATGAGAAGCTTTTTCTACCTTTTTTAATGCTTGGATTAGAAGGTTTCATCGAAAATGTAGGATGTTGTAGAATATACTTGGAGGATCAACTTTGAGACTCGTGATGGAGGCAAGGGATAGAGCCTATAGGTAGGGGGCACATGGTGCTATTGATGAAGAGGATTACAATATAGTAAATTATTTTGATGATATGTAGTTATTTGTTGTAGCATGAGTATTTTTGGCCTCTAGAGGCCATTTATAACCTCTTTGTTTATGTATTTTGGGTTACATATGGATTGCGCTCGATGCGATTTTATTTATATGCACCCTTACTTTCTATATACATGAGAAATTTTGCATATTTGTGTATAATGGTTTGGGTTCTTATGGATGCATACCAATATCTATGCTTTTTATCAAAATTTGAATATTTTATGTATTTTTGGTCGACCAATTTTTTGGTCCATTTTTTTCCTATTTTTTCTAGTGTTGGTCCAAGGTAATTTTTAGGAGTGAAATTTCACCAATTGGCTATTTTTGAGGCATTTTTTCAAAAAAAAAAAAAATTTAGTAATTGGTTATTTTTACTCTACCAAATCGCTTATATTTACATAAAAAAATTGGATAACATTTGCCAAATTTCACACGTTTTAGTAGTAAGTTGTGTATTTCTTATTGAATATTCGCTACCTATATATATGTGTTATTTTTTCAATCCAGAAAATTTCTTGTAGCACTATGCTAAGGTATACTATTTGAATGCTATAAAAATACCTTGTACTGGTATGGTTCATATTATTGGGCTTAACGGATCCGATGACTAGTCCGGTTTTGATAACATTGACCCTACATATCTCTCCCCCTCCCATCATTTCCTAGTATATCCCTCCCACAATATACATGTCCATCCCTCCCACCCTACCCATTATATATATCCTTCTCCCAATCTATCCCTCCCATGCTACCCTCTCTCTCTCTCTCTCTCTCTCTCTCTCTACGCCTAACCCCCTCACTCCTATACCCCACCCAGCTCTCTCTCTCTCTCTCCTACTCTTCCTACCCGTAACCCCCCTTCTCTCTATGTATCTCCTAATCCCCCTCCCCTACCACTAACCACTCTCCCATCTCTCTCTCTCTCTCTCTCTCTCTCTCTCTCTCTCTCCTCAACACCCCCAACCCCTACCTCTCTCTCTCTCTTTGGGTGTTTCCATGAATATGGGTAACACCTTTTGGCCTGAAAGTGGCGGTGAAAATTTGTTAGAAACCCATATCTTTACTTTGTTAGTATGTTGTTGTTGGACGCATATGCTTTGTAAGTCGTCCCGTAGTATTTGTTGATCAATAGTTTGTGTTATTGTTGTTGGCGCATATGCTTTGTAAGTCACCCGTAGTATTGTTGATCCATAGTTTGTAACGGCCCATGGTTTCGACCCATAGTATTGGCGCCTAGAATTAGTATATAAGTGTGTGTTGAGATCTATGAAGGCACCGTGAAGTTATTTGTATTGAGCTTGCTCAAAGGAGGTTGCCCCCTCGAAGTGGCCTGTGATCAATACAAAAGTGATTCGGAGTTCTGTCATTTCTTCTATTTCGCGTATTCTTGTAATTAATTGTTGCAGGTGCCTCACATCTGGTATCAGAGCACTTTCTTGGGCTCGCTGGGTGAAATTTCTGCCAAATTTTTTTTTCGCATCTGTTGCAGGTTCGGATTTGGGAATAATCCCTATCCGCTTAACTGTGGGAAGTACTTGGGCATAAGCCCTAAAACTCATTGTGAGGAGTACCACAGGAACCCCGAAGTAGCTGGCCCATTGAGAGGACCTGCCGGCGAAAAGGGCAACGACCCCTACCTGATTGACTAGTTCCCACCCATGAGGTAAACCAAGAGTTGTCGTTTGTGGCAAAGCGGTTATCAGTTTTACCTGAGCCGTGGAGTGAGGGGTACTGCCCCAATACGCAAGCCGTCAGACAGCATTGGTGGCCGAGTGAAAACCCGGAACTGTTAGGAAGCCGCACATACCTGGGGTCCATATCTACTTTCAGCTGAACTATTGTCGATCACTGCTGTGCCGTTTCAGATTCATTTTGCAAGCTGTTCCAGATCCAGCCGTTCGGCGTTGTTCCAGAATCCTTCGAACCGGAGATCCCACTCTGCAAGCAGAGCCGTAGCCGCTCCAGTCTGTAAAAAAAATAAAAAAAAAACACCGAGCCATAGCCGCTCCAGTCTAAAAAAAAAAAAGAGAAAAAAAAAAAGGTATAAAATTCCGTTTTTTCTCCATATCTCCCTTGTTTTACCTCTGTTTTCCTTGAAAATTTCAGGGAACCCCTGTCATTCCATTCTGCATATTTCATCCCTGAGGACCCTATCCTCAATTCCCTTTCCTACAGCCCGAAATCCCACATTTGTCTATTTTTAGGGTTTTCCATAACTTCCTTAGATTTCACCCAATCACCTTCAATTTTTACCACAGAGTTCCTTTCTGAATTCTGCTTCTTTGTTCCCCTCTGCCAAATTTTCCCATCCTTTCACCTCGCTGCTGAAATCCTCATTTTTGCTTCCCTGTCTATCCAACAGTGTCCAAAAAATGAGTCAAACCCCAATTACCCTTCTGATTTTTTCCCAAATCCAAATTTTCCTTTACTGAAGTAGTTCCTGTTTTTGTTTTCCTACCCAGTCAAAAAAAAAAAAAATCCCTGGTTATGGTTGTCACCCGTGCAGGAGCAAAAACCATGGAGGAAGCCCTTGCAGCCATCTAAGCCAAACTCCAGGATCTGGATGAAAAATTTCTTGGTCTCCATCTTGAACATTCAGCTATGAACAACAAACGGCAGTCCGAGTCTTCAATCGACAATGGGTTCTCTTCTTCCAGCAATTTTTGTGGTCCGAAGCTTGATTTTCCTCGCTTCAATGGTACCGATCCAACTGGATGGATCTATCGTGCAGAACAGTATTTCAGTCTGCATAATACTTTTGATGTCAACAAAGTTCCGTTGGCATCCTTTCATTTGGAACAGGAAGCTCTTCAATGGTACCGTTGGTACATCAAGGCTCATCCAGAGCCCAACTGGCCAGACTTTTGCCAGCTCCTTTTGCAACGATTTGGTCCTAGTGCTTTTGATGACTTCACAGGAGCCCTCACTAAACTTCGCCAAAATGGCACTGTGAGAGAGTATCAAACCGAATTTGAGAACCTAGCCAACCACACCGAAGGATTGTCTGATGAATTTTACCGGAGTTGTTTTATCAATGGTCTAAAGGATGCCATCCGCTCTGAGGTCAAAATGTTCTGTCCCAACACAATGATGGAAGCACTCGGGTTGGCTAAATTGGCAGAAGACAAGATTGCAGCCCAACAACGCTCCAAGCCCCCTTTTGTTCCATTCCGAAATATGGGTTCTCAGCGACCACCTATACCCCAGGCTCCTCGACCGACTCCTATCAAGCGTTTGTCTGAAACAGAGATTCAAGCACGCAGAGAAAAGGTTCTTTGCTATAATTGTGATGAGAAATTCACTCAGGGACATAGATGTGTTCAGCAAAAGCTCTATCTCCTGGATATGGAGTCTCCGCCTGCCTCTGAAATGGGTGACGAAGATCCAGAAACACTGGATGCCCCGGTCGACATTCAGGAACCGCCTATTGATCCTCCGTCTCAGGATGACCAGCCAGAGATATCTCTCCATGCTTTAGCGGGAATCACCACCCCCCAAACAATGCGGGTCAGGGGTTACTTCAAGAAGCTTCCTCTTACAATCCTCATTGATTCTGGTAGCACTCATAATTTCATTGACCCTCGGATTGCCAAACAAGCTGATTGCTTTATCCATCCTTGCTCCAACTTTGAAGTCATGGTTGCCAATGGGGGCACCTTACCTTGCAAAGGGAAGTGTCGAAATGTGTGTATCTCTATGGGAGATTATACCTTGCGCTCTGACATGTTTGCCTTGCCCTTAGGCGGATGTGATGTGGTTTTGGGCGCTCAATGGCTACGCACACTCGGCCCTATCTTATGGGATTTTGCCGAACTTTGGATGCAGTTTTCTCTCGATGGACACAAACACACATTGACAGGATTACAACCAAGTTCTCTCAGCATCATCAGTTCACATCGCATGGAAAAACTCCTCAAGAAGAATTCACATGGTGTCATCGCTCAGATCCATTCCATCCAGATGCAACCATCAGCGGTCTCCACTACTCCTTTGGATCTACAACAAATTCTGGATCGATATACAAGTGTCTTTGCTGAACCAGTGGGCTTACCACCTTCCAGGCCAGAAGACCATCGTATTCAGCTCCTTCCTGGCAGCGCTCCTCCCAACATCAGGCCCTATCGCTACCCATTCCACCAAAAAATGGAGATTGAAATGCTCGTTCGGGACTTATTGAAGCAAGGTATTATTCGCCCAAGCACTAGTTCCTTTTCTTCTCCAGTTATTCTCGTCCGCAAAAAAGATGGGTCATGGCGCCTCTGCATTGAGTTCCACGCACTTAATCACCTCACCATCGAGGATAAGTTTCCAATTCCTGTTGTTGATGAACTTCTTGACGAGCTTCATGGGGCTCACTTTTTCTCCAAGTTGGATCTTCGTTCTGGGTATCATCAAATTCGGGTTCATGAGGATGATATTCCTAAAACAGCTTTCCGCACACATGATGGCCATTATGAGTTTTTGGTCATGCCCTTTGGCCTCACTAATGCTCCTTCCACATTCCAGGCCTTAATGAATAAAATATTTCGACCCTACTTGCGGAAATTCATTCTGGTATTCTTTGATGATATCCTCGTCTATAGTAAAACATGGGATGAACATCTCCAGCATCTGGATCTTGTCATGCAACTTTTCTCTGACCATCATCTCCATGCCAAGTAGTCTAAATGTGTTTTTGGACAAAAGGAAGTTGAGTATCTCGGGCACATTATCTCAGCACAAGGGGTTCGCGTGGATCCTGCCAAAATCGACGCCATGAACAATTGACCACGTCCTCAGACACTCAAGAGCCTTCGTGGTTTTTTGGGGTTGACTGGCTACTTCCGTAAGTTTGTCAAGGATTATGGGAATATTGCAGCTCCATTAACTGCTCTATTGAAAAAGGATGCTTTTACATGGACACCTGCTGCTCAGTGTGCATTTGACAAACTAAAACAAGCTATGTGTACTACACCTGTGCTCGCTATGCCCGATTTTTCCAAGCCCTTCACTATTAAGAGTGATGCTTGCGGCAATGGACTTGGTGCTGTTCTCCTTCAAGATGAACACCCCATTGCGTTCACCAGCAAAGCCCTTTCAGGTAAGAATTTAGCTGCCTCTACCTATGAGAAGGAAATGATGGCTATTTTGCATGTAGTACAGAAGTGGCGTCCATACCTATTAGGGAATCATTTCTGCATCAAGACTGATCACCAGAGTTTGAAATATTTCTTGGACCAGCGTGTCTCCTCCCCGGCACAACAGAAATGGGTTAGTAAACTCATGGGTTATGACTATGAGATCACTTACAAGAAGGGTAAAGACAATATTGTGGCAGATGCTCTTTCTCGCACATTTGGTGCCCAAGGTTCTCTTTCAGCTATTTCTATGCCTGTTCCAAATTGGTTGCAAGCTGTTCAACAGGGTTATGTCAATGACTCTTCCTTATCTCAGATCATCCAACGCTTGACCAACAACCCTTCTGCTGTACCACATTACTCTTGGGATGGTGCTTCTCTGCGATACAAGGGTCGTCTGGTGCTTCCCCAGAGCACAGATCTTCAACAGGCTGTCTTCTATGAACTCCATGCTTCTCCATCGGCCGGGCACTCTGGGTTCCTCAAAACATATGAACGAGCACGGCGTAACTTCTTTTGGCAAGGCATGAAAAGGACAATTCAACAGATGGTGGCCGAATGTGATACCTACCAGCGCAATAAGGGTGAAACAACACTCGTTCCAGGATTGCTTGAACCCTTGCCCATACCTACACGGATTTGGACAGATATTTCTATGGATTTCATTGAAGGGCTCCCTGAATCTGGCGGGAAGACAGTGATTCTCGTTGTGGTTGATCGCCTCTCCAAATATAGTCATTTTTGTGCTCTCAGTCATCCCTATACAGCCTCCTCAGTTGCTCAAATTTTTATGGACTAGATCTTTCGTCTTCATGGCATCCCTTCTTCCATTGTCTCGGATCGTGATGCGACTTTCACCAGTCATTTTTGGACAGAACTATTTCGCCACACTGGCACCAAACTGAAGATGAGTTCAGGGTATCACCCACAAACAGATGGTGAGACTGAAATTGTCAATAAATGCTTGGAAACTTATCTTCGTTGCTTCACCTCAGAAAAACAACATCAGTGGGCAAAGTGGCTCCCTCTTGCTGAATGGTGGTACAATACCTCTTACCACACTGCCTCTAAAATGACCCCATATGAAGCAGTATATGGTCAAGCACCTCCAACTCTTCTTCCATACACCCCCACTAGCTCACCAGTTCAAGAAGTTGACATGGTCCTTCGCAATCGCGATCAGATTCTTCGCATTTTGCGGGACAATCTTCACATGGCAAGAAATCGCATGAAGCAACAAGCGGATCAGCACCGTTCAGAGTGCACTTTTCAAGTCGGCGATATGGTTTTTCTTCGTCTCCAGTCGTACAAACAATCCTCCTTGAAACTCAAAGGGCGTCGTAAGCTTGCTCCAAAGTTCTATGGGCCATATCGGATTCTTCAGAAGATTGGGTCCGTTGCTTATAAATTGGAACTTCCTCCTTCTTCCCGCATTCATCCAGTCTTTCATGTCTCTTGTTTGAAGAAAGTTCTTGGCACCAACATCAGCGGCCAAACGATTTTACCCGAACTAGATAATGAAGGATCCATCCTTTTGGAGCCAGAGGCCATCCTCAATCGGCGCACGCGTCAGCTTCGCTCTCGCTCTATCACAGAGGTCTTAATTCAGTGGCACGGCATGCAACCAGAGGATGCTACATGGAAACCACTCCTTCAGATTCAACAACAATTTCCACATCTAAAGCTTTGAGGACAAAGATTTTTTTAAGGGGGAGGGGATGTTAGGAACCCATATCTTTACTTTGTTAGTATGTTGTTGTTGGACGCATATGCTTTGTAAGTTGTCCCGTAGTATTTGTTGATCAATAGTTTGTGTTATTGTTGTTGGCGCATATGCTTTGTAAGTCGCCCGTAGTATTGTTGATCCATAGTTTGTAACGGCCCATGGTTTCGACCCATAGTATTGGCACCTAGAATTAGTATATAAGTGTGTGTTGAGATCTATGAAGGCACCGTGAAGTTATTTGTATTGAGCTTGCTCAAAGGAGGTTGCCCCCTCGAAGTGGCCTGTGATCAATACAAAAGTGATTCTGAGTTCTGTCATTTCTGCTATTTCGCGTATTCTTGTAATTAATTGTTGCAGGTGCCTCACAAAATTCAAGTTTTTACTCATTCATTAAATCGAAGCCCTCAAAACTCATATATGCCTTGTGAATTTCAACATGAAACAAAAAAACAATTGTAGGGAATTATGTCATCTTTCCACCTATATATTTTTTTTAAATAATAAAATGATTTAATATACCAAAATTGCATTTAATGATACTGTTGTTCTTGTAAATTTTAGTAAAAGTTTATAAGTGGCTTGTGTGCACGTAAAATGATTTAGTTATAAATGCATAACTTTAAAAATAAAATATTAGCATAATGTACAGAAAATGCATTGGGGTGCACACATTTTTTTTTAATTTATGATGGAAAATTATTTTTTTTAATTTTCGAAACCGTCTGTTGAAAATTTTAAATTCATTTCATACACATGACTATGCATGTAAAATTTATTTTTACTAGTTACACAAATAAAAAAAATACAAAATACCCTTTTGAATAGCACGCATTGGTCTGGGGTGTATGTATTTTTTGAATTTTTTTTGTTGTGTATTTTTTATGTTGTTGATTTATCTTTGCGCTGATTTGAATTTGTGGACATAATTTTGTAAGTATAAGTTTCAGAAGAAAATAACAAAAACAATATCATATGAACTTAGAAACTTGCAAATGTTTAACCAATCAATAGATGATTCGTTGATGGATCCACTGGTATGAAGTCTGCCATATAAGATGTATCCCAAGATAGGTTTTAGATATGGTAAAATGAATAGGAAAATAAATTCAAAAAAGGGGGCTAAAAGTCTATTTGAAATCCCTTGATTGAGCTAAATGGCTTGAACGAGGATTTTAGAAATTTGGATCAAGCATTTGAGCACATTTTTCAAATATCTTGATCAAGGGTTAAAGTGCAGTTAGACAAAGGCTTGATTGAGCTAGTATCTCAATCGAGCATCTGAATAATGCTCAATTGAGATATTAGCTCGATCGAACTGTTTTTCTCTCACTTTTCCAACAAAATCTACCTCTCTTCCTTCCCTCTAGTCATACCCGTGAACAGGGTTGGAATTTGATGAGCACATGCCCATCATGAAGCATTTTACCCATCAAAATATTTTTAAATTTTTTAACAAACCATCTCAAAGAATGGTATTGGCCTCTCTTCTAATAATGACTTCGACAACCTTTATATCATGACCATTCTTAGATTTTCCCCTCATTTTGGTGTTGTAATGTTTGAACATACCTTGTTCCTTTCCAACCAGATGAGTATTTTATAGGTCGCAATTACCCATATTAATCACAACATTGGTAATCAATTCAAGGCACAATTGATAAGGAACCTTGAACTAGAAGTGAAGTTTGATTCCCAACATCAAATATTGGAGAAATTATCATCAGACCTTAACATACATTATAACATGATTAGGGAATTTCTCGAAGCTTTTAGTTCTTGGTAGATCGCCCCTTATATTCAATTGGTTTGGTAAAATATGCCCTTAAAGAAGAAACCATAATTCGGAAAACCCATGGATCTTATGAAACTAAAGTAGCAATCCAAGTTGCACAAGGTATTCAGGCGAATGAAGAGGAAGTTATGAAGGAAATCCACAATGGACATGATTTCATTTAAAATGTTCATAGTTTTATATATGTATTTTCAAGTCATATTTTTTTCTAAACACTTTGTGTGAATTTATAGTTGCAAATATTATAGGAAGAAAACAAAAAGTAAACTAAGTGTCCATTATGTAGCATCAAAGAATGTAATTGACATAATTACAATGACAATCTATATGTCACTTGGAAATTTAATGTGTGACCCTCCATTATGATGATAAAAAATTTACAAGGAGAGGAGGATGGTCACAACTTATCAACATTTTACAAGGAGAGGAGGATGGTCACATCTTATCAACATTTTACAAGGAGAGGAGAATGGTCACAAGTTATCATTGAAACACGTGTTTGGACAACCTCTTAAATCAAAAAATATTTATGAGTTCAAACTGATTTTTTTAATAGAAATGGAAATTTTAAATTCCCTTACAAAATATCTTAATTATTTTGTATCTCTTTATTGAAGGCACTAACTTTTTATATATCAATACAATAATTTTATATATCAATATAAATGCCATTCATTTTTATTTAAGAAAAATAAATAAATTTAAAAACAAAAATTCCACTTGCTATTAATAAAAAATATATTAAATGTAAATTACGATATTTTTATAACAAAAATAAAAATTAAAAGGAAAAGTAGAGGATCAACCTTAGCACCCTATTATGAGACAAAGAAAAATTTAAATTTAATCGTTAAATATGAGGATAGCCATAAACACATATAGGGTGGATAAATTAAATAAGATCCATGACTAGATTAATATCATTGCAAACATATATGATTCTATCCTAATTTACGGAAACACTGCTAGTTGTTTTTCTAAGTTGATATCCCATACTGCAATAATATTTTTAAGTTGACATTCCATTTTGAAGTTCCTCTTTGTTTCTTGAGTATTTCTTGAGATTCAAATCACTTTCATTGTATTATTTGAGACATATAGTGAGCATTTTGTGGCTTTGGCCACATATAGTGAATTTATCTAGAATGCTAAGAAAGCACTATGGTGATTTCACTGGTGGCGATTCCCAACATAAATCAGATTAAATAACATCCAAAATTCATTCACAACATTATGAAAAGGTTCATGAATCAATGATAAAAAAACCATTAAGTAGTCATAGTTCTAAATTTCATTGTACATTTGGAAAAGTTCTCTATGTGGAAACACCACAAAACTCTAGAAACGAAATATGTTTACACTGCACAAGAAGCAAGTCAACACATTAAAAGAGTGATAGTTGAGGAAGGTTGTGGGAAGAACTAATTGCGACAACTATTGTTGATAGGATAGAACTAGATAGTGCAATATCTATGTATGACATGAGGTTACAATAGCTATATCACAAAAAGAAATGACCTCAACTAAAAAACAAGCATATTGTCAAATAGTATAGAAGAGGCATAATTTGTTGTACACATTACATAGGAGCATTGATATCAAGGAAAAAATTTGTTTGCTTTGTAAATGTTGAAAGCTATACACATATATGCACTATCAACCTCAAAATTTCAAAATTGCCAAGGAGGGTATGCAATGTATGTTAGCAATAGATATTTAAAATTTGTACATTGTCCAGAGCAACTTTGTGTCTATTTGTTGTGTCAAGAAAGCATAAAAAATAAGAAAACTATAGATGGGAGAGAAAATGAAACTTAAGAATAGTTTTTTGATGTAAAGTATGATTTTACAAAAACATGTTTGAGAACATGTTTAGTCCAGGTAGCATTTTGTTGAAATGATGGGACAGAAGCATCAAGAAGCTAGACAATGGGAAATCTACATAGAATTCTACTAGTAGAATAACATAATTTCCATCCTAGCTTTTGTGTCTTTTTTTTCCTGCACTGTCCAAGCAATATATTTTTCATAAAGGTTGCATAGGCCATGTTTGATGTTTTTTTTTGGAAAATTGTAGATGTTGGCATTATGTTGTAGGCATTGCCAATCCTAATAAATGTTATAGCAAGAAAAGAAGACAAGGTAATTAGCAACTACAGTTACTCCTTTGTCTATATTGTCATTATTCTTAGTTTTGTTGATTTCGACAAGTAGTTCAACTACATATAAAAAATTTGCATACGGAGGAACACTAGGGAGGAAAAATCTCTTTACCAATGGAGGAACACTATGTCTTGACCTTTGATCAATTTGCATAAATCATAACAAAGAATGGGCTTCTAAGAACGTGTGGGGTGGGGTGCATAAACCATTTGAACCATTTAAACTTAATTTTAAATGTTTTAAAATTTGAGTGTGATTTAAATTTTGATAAATGATGCTGTTGGAATGTGTGGAAGAATATGTTGGCCTTCTACCTTTGTTGCTACCTAATCATCGATTCTCAACCATCTAAAAATTTGATAGGAAAAAATTGAAGTAGTCCTTCAATTGCAAATTTACTCTAATTGTTATTTCTAATAGTAACTGGAATCACGAATTGTAACTCCCTATTGTAAAATTAGCAATTTATAAATTTCTAATTATCATTTTCTTAAATTGTAATTGTACAATTGTGAGTTGCTAAATTGTGAAATCGTTTTTAAATATTATGATGTAAGTTGTAATTGTAATTGTAACTTGTAAATTGTAATTAATATCATGCATTGTAAACATGAATATAAGATAAATAACGTACATGAACATAAGATAAATAACATGTATACACTCATCGGCATAAACATAAACATAAATAACATACACTCATCAACATAAATATAAGATAAAGTTAACATACACATGTGCATAAACATAAACATACTTAATAAAGATAAATAACTTGTACACACATCCACATAAACATAAACATACAATAAATAACACATGTAAACATAAATATAAGACATCATACATCCCACATACATCCATGAAGAAAAAATATGATACGAAATAATCCATCAAGTTTATAAAAAAGTAATAGTGTATATTTGGACATAACAATAAAAATAGTGCACAACATGAACCAATGTCATCTAATATGGGGACCAGGCGCTTAATGGGTTGTGTGGTCACCCCCACGGCTAGTACCTCTTGCACCATGCCCCTAGTGTGGGGATGACATGTGATCGAAAATGTTGTCTAAAGACTCAAACTGCAAAAATTAAAATTTTGAACTCTGTAAGTTAGTTCTAGATTTAAATAATATACTTAAATCTATAAGAAGACATATTTAAAAAAAAATAATTGGATTGATCAACTTACCTAGATTGACTTCATGGCGAGATTTTCCAAATTGTCCTGTGTGGAATCTCCAGGACAATATTGAGTCGATGGGCCCTCACTAGGATGATGTTGAATCAACCTTTCCCACTCATATTTGAACATTAGTGGGTCATTGATTCCCAATTGTACATGAGCTTGTGTATGGTGACATCATGCATATAATAATAAAAGAATAATAAATAAACATTATAAATTAAACATCAACTTGAATTCTATATTGCATTGAAGCATAAGTTTTAGTACCTCCTCGATAAATAGTTGACAATCGAACAACAGAGGAGACTGCAATGTCTCTCGCTCCTATGCAATATCCTTGCCTCTACCCTATACAATTTGAGCAAGGGACAAGATGAAAGTACACTAAAATAATTGAAATTATACACATGTATGTAACTTAGAAGGTTAGGATGAAGGAACTAGCATATGTAACATGGGCACAACATCTACGGAAATGGTTTTGTGACCAAGCAACGAAGAAGTGGAACATAGTGAATCCATAAACTCGGTCCTCTGCATGGAGCAACAACAAAAAAATCAGTATTACTCAATTGAATCTTTTAGATACATTACATATATTAAAGATGATTATTTAACAATGTATAATAAAAAATTAAGTACATAAATATATACTTGTTGTGTCGATGATGACCTGTATCTCTGATACAGATGAATGTAAGAGTCTCGGGCATGTATATAATATGACACTAGAGACTTATAGTCAAGGAACCGAATATCTAAGTCATCCATCCACTGTAAATCAAAATCTGTAGGTCTAGGAGGTGGTGTGGACCTCTCCTTGTGCATGGGAATTGTAGTGTGACCCAATGTAGTGCACATGACACCCAACATCAAAGAACGTGTCTCAATTCTGAGCTACAATGGCTCAACTACGTCCTCGGATCATAGAAGCATCCAACTAAGGACAATAATCAATCGAGGAGTATGTGGTATAGTAGCAGAGTCTCTGCGAGACCATGGACATTGATAAGTGCATCCTTTCCTAATGCCATAGAAAGGAGACAACGTACTTGTGTAATCTGTATGCATGTGTAATAGGAAATTTGCATAAATATGTTTAGCAAAGTATAATGAGACTTGTTCATGGTGGGGGACATTCCCCACAGTCCAATAAACCTATCATAAATATGAGGCGTAGCTGCCTCAATCTTAAACTCGCACAGTTAGAGTGGTTGTCCAGCAACATGATCAGGGGGGATGTCAAGCAAAGTGCCCTTGACATCCCTTCCCCTTGTTGCAATTTTCAACCCCTCCTAGTTTTCAGGACCCAATACCCGATCCCTCCTCTTCTGGAAATAAAAATGTTGGATGTCACTCAGAGGCTCTGCCTTCTGGTACTAGATGTCCAATAACTCATTGACTGCATCGATCATCATGGACATTGATTGTACGATGGGCAGTCAAGGTGCACAAAATTTACTTGTATGCACAGAAAATCACACTGTGATTTTATCTCTTCAATCGTGATCCTAGTTATCTCATCATCCCAAGGAGCATCATAGTAGAGTTCAACACCTAACATATAGATTAAACAAACATATTTTTCAAAGTACAAAACAATGATACAAAATTTAAAGATTCTAATAGATTCAAAAAATAAATAAATATGAATTTAATGTACCTGAGTGATCATGAACCTCCTCACTATTCTCTAAGGGGGTCAATGGATCCTATCCATCGTGTGAGGAACTGGTCACCATGTTGTCGGTTCGACGCTCACCAGATGACCTGGCTGGCGGGGTGCCTAGACACAAAAAAATATTAATAATTAAACACATGTACATGTATACAACAATTTTAATTCTATATCTAATTCAATTAAAAAACAAAAATATATTTATACAATTTACATGTGAGTCCCCTCACGACTTGGGGAGGTTTATACAGTAGCGGCTCATCCTAACAATCGTGACTAACGGAGGGAAGAACCCTACTCTAGAGAATGAACCATATGAAATAATGAAGAAAATTCACACACACACACACACATATATATGCCATTCTCTAAATAGAATGATGTTCCATTGTTCTGATGTTCATATGAACCTCATGATGTTTTGGTGATGGTGACTAATCTCGAAGTGGATGGTTATCCTATATTTCACTTGATCCGAAAATGAATACAACAATCCACTTTCCTTCAAAACCAAGAACCTTTTATTGACAGTGCACTTTGCATGAAAGTGAACTTACTTAACCAAACTTCTTCAACTTCCATAAATGAAATGCACATGTAATTGCAAAACTATAAAGAGAATAAGATATGAACACCATACCAACTTTGATAATGGAGTTCACTAGACCTCTTGGTTATGTCTTCGAGTCCACTCTCAACTAGTGAGACCATTCTATTATAATGCTCAAATCATAACAATTACAATGGTGACTTACAATACAAGTTTTGGAGACACCCTCCAAATATGACACTTGGATGCACAAATGTACTTCACCGCTGAGAAGCCCTCTAAAAATCGAGAAGAAAGAGTATAAACTTGACCATACTTGGACACAATGCTCAAAGACCCCATTTAGCATGTACATCAAGACAATGCCCTTCATATCCACTGCTCAGATGTTGAAACGGACATTAGAATCAGAATCCCCTCAAAATTATGAGAAAATCGACTACAAAATTGCCTATGCTCTCTTCAAGTGCTTAAGGACCCCCCTTGGCATGCAAAAAAAGGATATACTTGACATTGTACAAATATTACCTCGGGATTCATGCCAAGCCTCTCAAGAAGATCTCACCCCGAACTCTCTTCAAGAATCTAAGTATGTATGTTTCCATAGTATTCAACCATTGTGTCAAGAATTACGGAAAGTGACTATCAAGAATTCCACTTCAAAATTCCATGAGCAAATAGTGAGGATGCATCCCCTTTTAAATCCCCCAAAGGGAATCTTTATGGTTACAACCATATTCACTTCATAAAAAATATATTAATTGGCATTGCTTAACATAACCCATTTTTTTGACATATTGATTAAACTTTTGGAATTATGCCCCAAAGACCACGGTTCAAATCCCATATAATACAAATAATATATATACGTTGGATTATAATATATATATATATAATAAACCATATAAATACAATACATTGAACCATGTGAACCACTTGCACGTAAATTGAAGGCCATGGGGAGGTTCCACATGGAACCATGTGATCGGTCCACGTGGTAGCCATTCATTGGTCGCTACCTCATCATCAATGCCTAGTCATGTGCCACATCACCATGCCACATCATCATGCCACATCACCATGCCACATCATCGTACTGACTATATATGGTGTTGCCACTTGTCAGCCACCTAAATTGTACGTCCTTCCACGTGACAGTATGTGGACCTTTCACATGGAACCCTCCTACAATTTTTGCATGTTCCATCAAAACTTCAAAAGGGCATATATTCCTCTTACAAAGTCTGTTTGAGGCGATTCAAGTGCTATTGGAAAGATCTTGTCAAGCTCTAAGAAATAGTGCTATTTACATTAGCATTAAATCACTTTGATTTTTGAGAATTCTTATATCCACTTGGATCATTCCTCCCCACTACAGAACTTTTGGACCTCCAAAAGTATGGATATACTCAGTCACTTTGTGATGATAAATATCCCTAAATTTTATGGTCTTTATCCATCTTGATTACCTGCATTGTATCCTCTTTGGTTGCAATTATATGAGGACCAACAACAACATCCTCTTCAAATTCCATTTCTGTGGGACTAGCATTAGTATCCCCTAAATGAAATCTAATCATTCATTGCTTGGACTGCAAAAAAAATGCCCCTATAAAGCCACACTCTCTTTCATATCCTTCACCTTTGTTCTTTGGATCGAGAATGTCGAAGGCCAACAGTTGCATCAATATGCAAACCTGTAGCTACTTCTACTTCCCAACAACTATTTCTGAAAGGCTACACCCTCCTTTAGATTCTTCATCTTTGCACTTTGGATCAGGAATGTTTAAATACCAACACTTGCATCAATGTGAATATTTGTACTTGGTGACCACAAATATACAGGATCTAGGAAAGTTCATACTTGCCTCATCATCCCAAAGAGCTTATGAAACTCGAGAACAAGTTTACAAATTTTCCAGATAGACTTTAGGAAAAACAATGCCTCTCAGAAGGAAGTGGCTACAAATCCCATTACAACATGGAAACACTCATCTTCTAGTCACAATAGGCGTGCACTAGTGGTAGACTTCTATGGTATCTAAAAACCACTACAACAATGTGCACATGGCTAAGTCACAATGTTGAATACAAGTACTTAGTGGAAGACTCTATGGTGTTTGAATCCACTATACAAAATGCATATTCCAACTTCCTTATCGGTCTTTGGTCCAACAATGTTTGGACCCATAGTCCATGGCGCACTTCAGCCCCTTTATGCTCTTGCCTACTCCTGTGGCTTCAACCTTTTTGTCGATGGATTCCTTTCATCAAATGGCCTCTGATCGCTATCTTGGATTTCCATCTTGGAACTGGATTTCCATCTCGGATCTCCATCTTGGATCTCTATCTTAGCTCTCCATCTTAGCTCTTCATCTTGGATCTTCCACTTCAGATGTCCCTCTTGAATCTCCATCTTGGATCCCCATATTAGATGTCCATCTTGGAACTCCATCTTAGACATCCATCTTGGATTCACATCTTAGAGGTTGATTCATGAACTCTCTTTGTTGTTAAACATTCTCAAAAAAGGCTGAAAACAATGTTGCATATCAAGTGATGTTATAACAGGCCATCACTCTTCCCTTCTTTGGTCATGCCGCTTCAATTTGATGCCACCTCATCTCATGTACATTCTAATGATTCCCACTAATATGTCTACTGTGCCTTCCTGATTTCAAAATATGTTTTGGAGAACCCTCTCCAATGAAGTGCCTCTTCACCCATCTTGCCAATTGTTACAAGAACGGTAAGCACAACATGCTATTCAGAACTAGCTGTGTAGAAATGATATCCATTTATTACCAACCCATTCTAATGGATTTCCTTCTTCGGGTTCCTCCTTCTCAATAAGTTCTTCTTTGAATGAATTGTATTCTTCATGAACTACCTCTTGGATTGTAGGTTCTTGATACACTCTTTCATTAGCTACCTTTGTCTCTGTGGATACTTGTACAACTTTCCTCCAATGCTTTGTAGGTGCTTGGAAAAATTTCTTTCATTGCTTCGGATGAAGCTACAGATGAACTTTCCATCATTTTCCAATCCAAATACCACTCATATTAGAGTGAGTGTAATAGTTCTTTCTCTCAGACAATGAACATTCCTTTCCATTCTCCACTTTTGGACTTGTTTTCCTTTACCACACTAGTTTGGCTTTCGTAAGCATCCACCTGTAAAACCTGCTCCGATACCACTTGATCCGTAAGTGGATGGATAGCATGGATTTCACCTGATCCGAAAATGACTACAACAATCCACTTTCCTTCAAAACTGATAACTACGTTTTATTGATAGCGCGCTTCCCATGAAAGTGAACTTACTTAACCAAACTTCTTCAACTTGCATAAAGGAAATGCACATGTAATTATAGAAATATAAAGATCTTACGATATGAACACCATAAAAGCTTTGATAATAAAGTTCACCACACCTCTTGGATACATCTCTGGGTCCACTCTCAATCATTGAACCGTTTTGTTATAATTCTCAAATCATAACAATTACAATGGTGACTTACAATACAAGTTTTGGAGACACCCTCCAAATCTGTGGCTCGGATGTACACATGTACTTCACCACTTAGATGCTCTCGAAAAATCGAGAATAACGAGTATAAAGTTGACCATACTTGGACACAGTGCTCAAAAGACCCCCTTTGGCACATACATCAAGACAATGCCTTGAAAATCCACTGCTCGGATGTTGAAATGGACATTAGAAATAGAATCCCCTCGAAATTCTGAGAAAATAGACTATAAACTTTTCTATGCTCTCTTCAAGTTCTCAAGGACCCCCCTTGGCACACAAAGCAAGGCTATATGCAACATTGTACAAATCCTGCCTTGGGATTCATATCAATACTCTCAAGAATAGCTCACCCCAAACTCTCTTCAAGAACTTCACTTCGAAATTCCATGAGCAAATAGTGAGGATGCATCCCCTTTTAGAGCTCCCAAAGGGCATATTTTTGGTTACAACCATATTAACTTCTTAACAAATATATTAACTAGACTTAACATAACCAAAGTTGTTGGCATATTAGTTAAACTTTTGAAATTATGCCCCAAAGACGAAGGTTCAAATCTCATATAATAAATATTATATATATACATTGGCTTATATATATATAAGTTAAAAAATTATATATAAAGCAAACTATATAAATACAATACGTTGAACCATGTGAACCACTTGCACACAAATTGATAAGGCCATGGGGAGGTGCCATTTGGAACCATGTGATTGGTCCATGTGGTAGCCATTCATTGGCTACTACCTCATCATCAATGCCCAGTCATGGGCCACATCACTATGACATGCCATCATGCCACATCATCATGCCATGTCACCATGCCACATCATCATACTGACCATACAATCTTGCCACCTCGGATGTATGGCTTGCCACGTGGTAGCCCGTGGGCCTGCTACGTGGCACCCACCTACAACTTTTGCCCATTCCACGAAAAAATTTAGAGGGGCATGTCTTCCTCATACGACATCTATTTGAGGTGATTCAAGTGTTGTTGGAAAGATCTTTTCAAGATGTGAACCAATTGCATGCAAATTGAGAAGGTCGTGGGGAGGTTCCATGTGGAACCATGTGATTGGTCCATGTGGAAACCATTCATTGTTCACTGCCTCATCATCAATGCTTATTCATGTGCCACATCACCATGCCACATCATCATGTTGAACATAAAATCTTGCCACCTATCATCCACCTCAATTGTATGAGCTACCACATGGAAGCCTATGGTCCTACCATGTGGCACACCCTCCTACAACTTTTGCATGTTCTATCAAAACTTCTGAAGGAGATATCTTCCTCATACGACGTTCGTTTGAGGTGATTCAATCTCCCTTGGAAAGATATTGTCAAGATCTATGCAATGGTGTTGTTTCCATAAGCATTAAAGAACATTGATTTTTTAGCATTCTCAGATCCACCTAGATCAGTGACAACGATGTTGAGGATGATGAATCAAATGGTTAGGATGGTGTCAGTAAATGAAAATATTGTCATGATGATGTATCTTATGTAAAATAGGACAAAACCTATCTCATAGGAACTAAAAAAAATTTATGCATCTAGGGTCAAGAGTAATGTATTGAACTATTACAAATGACCTCTTGAAAGGATCATTGGCCTTAGAATATGGATAGGGAAAGAATCAAGAGGAAATAACTCTAGGTATGAGTCTTAGGAAATAACATGATCAATGGAAGAAACTAAAATCCATTGGATGTACTGTAGACCACCACATATGGCCTCTTAATAGGCCCACACATGACTATATATAAACACATAGGTCCTAAGATAATATTTCATGCATCTAAGACCTAAAACAAAACCTTAAATCAACACACATGACATTCCAAGGGAATCAATCACCACTTATTGGATACATTAACACTATTTATTTTTTTGAGAACTAGGTATATTTAACATTGACTCTATAATCCTAGAATTTCAAGTTATAATTTATTTTCTATTGAATATATATATATATATATATATATATATATATATATATATATATATATATATATATAGATATGATAAAACATAATTAAAAAAATCAAATCTAAATTATTCACCACAATTAAAAAAAACTAAACCTAAATCTAAATTATAAAACACAATTAAAAAAATTAAATATAAATTAAATTATTAAATAAACAAAATTATGTAAATCTATATTTTAGAACACAATTGATGAAAATAAAAAGTTTTACATTTTTATTAAATACACTAACTAATTTACAAAAATTAAATTTTAAACAAAAAATATAACTATTTTTTTAAGGGTTTAAGAGTTTTTGAGCCTACCTCACCATATGGAGGCCATGGCAACAAGAGGGGCTCCTTGGTGGTGTTTGTTACTGATGAGTTGACCCTTGGTTGAGCTCACAAAACCTCGGTTGAGCTGCTTGTTATTGTTTGATCGAGAATTTAAACAAGTAAAAATAAACCACCGCCTGTTTTTATAACAATTTCCAAAAGCTTGATTGAGACAATAGCTCAATCAAGCTAATGTCTTGATTGATCTATTGTCTCAATTGAGGGTTTTCTCAAACCCTCCATCGATAAATAGAGCTCGATTGAGCATTAATGAAAAGCTCGATCGAGAGTTTTTTATTAGCTCGATCGAGTGGTTTGTTTAGCCCTCGATCAAGCATTTAAAATATCGATCGAGAGCTTAAAGAAATCTTGATCGAGCTCCTTTTTTCCTCCTTCCACTTGCCAAAAAATGTTACCCATCTTCATGGGAACACCTCCCTCTCTCTCTAACCCTAACCCCCCTTCTCTTTCTCTCTCTCTCTCTCTCTCTCTCTCTCTCTCTCTCTCTCTCTCCCCCCCTCTCCCCTTAACCCCCCTCCTACACCCCCTACCCCTAACCAACCTCTCTCTCTCCTAATCCCCCTACCCCTAACACCCCCTCTATCCTTGTCTCTCTTAATCATCCTCCCCCCTACCATTAACAACCGCCTAATCTCTCTCTCTCTTTCTCTCTATCCTCAACCCTCCCACTCATCACCTATACACCCCCCCTTCTCTCTAACCTCCCTACTCCTCCCTAAACCCCTAACCCCCTTGATCTCTATCTCTTTCTCTATTCAAACCCCCCTCCTCCCCCTATCCCTAATTACCCCCTGTCCCCTATCCCTTGACCCTAAACACCCCTACCCCCTAGATCTCTCTCCCATCCTCTTACTCCTACCCATACCACTACCCCCCCTCCCTTCTCTCTCTCTCTCTCTCCTATCCTCCACCTAACCCTTACTAAACCCCTCTCTCACTCTATCTCTCTCTCCACTCCTCCACCTACCCCTAACCCCAACCCCTCTCTCTCTCCCCCATCCTCCTAACACCCCCTCACCGATCTCTCTCTCTCTCTCTCTCTCTCTCTCTCTCTCTCTCTCTCTCTCACCCCATGCTCCTCCCAATACCTCTAACCCCCCCTCCTCTATATTTATCCCTTACCCCCCCTAACCCATACTAACCCCCTCTCTCACTTTCTCTCCCCCTACTCCTCCACCTATCAATAACCCCTTGACCCCTCTCTCTATTCCTCCCCTAACCCACTCTCTCTCTATTCCTCTCCTAATCCCCATCCCACTACCACTTACCACCTCTCTCTCTCTCTCTCTCTCTCTCTCTCTCTCTCTCTATATATATATATATATATATATATATATATATAACTTCCTTCTTCCTATCCTCCCTACTCCTCTCTAAACCCAAACCCCACCCATTCCTCCCCCCCTCCCCCCTCCCCCTAACCACTTATCCCCCTCTCCCTACCATGAATTACCACCCATCTCTCTCTCTCTCTATCTCCAGAGATAGATACAAAGTGAGTACTATCAATCTAACCATGTCTCTACATTCATACATGTATCATACAAACATGCTCATGTGAGAATTAATGGTATGGATAACACTCTTCAGTCATGCAATGTGATTAAGGAGTACCATTTGTATGTCAGTGATGACCGTGAGCATGACACATTGTTCCTTCAACATTGCTTTGGGTTGATTTATGATTAATTTAGAAAGAATGGGGTATCATTTACAAAATATGGATTTGGTCAAATGGGTTTGCGGGGCAATTCAAATCGGCAAACTCTTTTTACTAGTTGAATTGTCTTATAAAGAGACAAGAGTTTGTCACACTTGAAGGTTTTTTGAAACATGGCACAAAAAGGGTTTACATGGTGGTGCAAGTGCTTGTGTAAAATGATCACTTAGGAGGTACTAGATGAGTCATGGTGCAACCTAACCCAAATCATCTGCAGAAGTAGTTGACCAGTGCACACTACATTTGGGACATGAAGTTCATGAAGAAGCAAGGGTGGTGCACAGGTAAGAGACTACAATGTGGAGTTGAAGCTCACATTTTGAATGTACTTTGAAACATTTCCTCAATTGAATTTAATTATATATTTGATATGTATTTCAATGTAGGCTCTTTTGTAATGTTTCCCTTGGTGATATGAATAAATCCATGCCTTAGTATTGTGAGACTATACTTGGCATGAGGGAATTAAACTCAGTTCGGAGTAAAGACATGGGCAACATATTTTCCATAAAAAGGAGGAAGTATGCATGCTTTTGTGAGTTTTTCATCAATGTAGATGGATGCCATCTTGATGAATGTCAAAATGTTGGACATGTGAAATAATAGAAATATGTCCCTCTTAACCCAAAGGGTCCACATCCAATTCCAACATGGAAAGAGATGCACTCTGAAGAGGTTGTGGTATCGTTAGATCATGATCGAGTTTCTAACATGGTTAGGGAAGATACCTAACTTAATTAATGGAAGTTTACTCATTATATATCACATGATTTTATTTGGAATCTTCGATTGAACATTCAAACTTCCAAACTTGTACAAATGTACATACATTTGATTAACATATGTAATTTTTTGGCATGTGATGTCTTTGTTGTCACTTTACCCCTAGGCAATGAAGAGAACGTGGCATATTATTTAATGTCATGTACACAAATTAAAAGTAGGTTGCAGCGACCCTATCAAGATTGAGAGTTCATGTACCAAATTGGTGACCTAGTTGTGATGGGATACTTTCTTGAAAAAATGAAAAAACAAGCTGCATATATTATTTACAGAGATTTTATGCCCGAATATATATCTTGCCAATAAAATCATTTGGTGGTGGAAATTCAAATACATCTCACAAAAATCAAAGAACCAAAGATATTTAATGTTTTTCAATATCATACAATTAAGAAACATGTTGTTGATAACATTTAGATAAATTCCCAAAAAGACAACATGCTCTTGATAACATCCCTATTTCTAATTGTAAAAATTGTAAAGTGTACACTCATCCACATAAACATAAGACATCATATATACATTAAGAAAAATATGATACAAAATAGTCCTTTAATTTCATAAAAATTACCAGTGTGTGTGTGTGTATTAAAACATGTACAAGTGTCATCAAACATGTGGACTAGGCCCTCGATGGGATATGTGACCATCCCCACAACCACTATCACCTGCACCAAGACCCTGGCATGGCTATGATATAGATCAAAAAAGGGTGTCTAACTCAGCAAACTACAAAAATTAAAATTTTGAACTTTGTAAGTTAGAGGATAACCATACACACAGTGATAGATTTATAGGTGAAGGATTTGTGTGAAGCAAATAGAAGGTCTCGACATTTCGATCCCTACTGTGCAATCATCCTCAGGAGACAGACAAATATTGAAATGAATATCCAGATTTCTAGGTACATAAATACTATAATATTTCCATTAAGAGAAGAGATGTTGGTTGGGGAAGAGCATCTTCCATGAAGATAACATGCTCTTGAAACAATATACATGCTCTGTCAACTGCAGACTGCATCTCTAATATAGTGAAAAGTATGAATCTAGGGTTTTCCTAGCATACAATAGTAAAATTTCATGGTCAACCACCTCAAGGATATAATCATCCACACATGGTACCTTGGGCTATGTAGGCCTATAGGGTCATCTATATCTCTCCTTATGCATGGAAACTACGACACTGCTTAATTTAGTGCACATGGTTCCTACCATCATATCTCATGTCTCTACTCCGAGCTTCGATGGATCAACTATGTCCTTTGACCTAACAGCACTCATGTTAGGAACTAGAACCAACCATGGAGGGGGTGGTATAGCAGCAGGGTCTTTATGAGCCCTAGGATGTTCATAACTACGGCCTTTGTTGACGCCATAGAAAGTTAATGGTGTACTCATGTAATCGGGATGCATGTCTAACATGAAATATGCATACATATGTTTTTAAAAGTAGAGTGAGGCATGTTCATGGTGGGGGAACATGTTCCATGCTTGAATAAATATGTCATAAACGTACAATAGAACAAACCTAAAATATCTTAGTCTAACTGGATGTCAAGGAGCATGGCGAGGAGGGATGTCAAACAATGTACCCTTGACATCCTTTCCCTTTGTCATGGATTTCACCACCTCCCATTTTTTTAGACCCAACACTTGGTCCCTCCTCTAAAATGTAGTCTACCATATGTCACAAAGTGGTCCCACCATCCAATGGAGGGCCAACAACTCATCGATGCCATCTTTCATCATCGACATGGATCGTTTGAAGGGACAATCATGTGGTGTGGCCCCTAACTGTGTGTGAATCCAATCGCACTAATACATGATCTAATCAACAGTGATCTGCATGATCTCATCCTCCCAAGGAGTAGGAGGTGGAGTTGCGTGATCAACACCTAATAGTCAAACTAAAAAAATATATTAGTCAAAGTATGTGTGTGACAAATAAAATATACTGACACTGATGCAAATTAAATATACTTTTTATTTAACAAAAAATAAATATGAATTTAATGTACCTCGATGATGAGGAACCTCCCCACTGTGGTATAAAGAGGTCAACATATCCCGTCCATCGTGGGAGGCACTAGCCATCGTACTGTAGGATCCTCGATCACTAGATGGCTTGGAAGGAATGATGCTTGCGAAAGTAGAAAAAAAAAATAGTTAATAATTACATGTACATACAATAATTTCATTCTATATCTAATTCAAAAAAAATATTATAGGTAAATAACACATACGAGTCCTCTTGCGATGTGGAGGGGGATCCCACAACACCAGATCATCCAAAACTGTGCGACTAGCAGAGGGAAGAACCCTGCTCTAGAGAACAATCTACATGAAATAATGAAGAGAAATCATATATGTCATCATTTGAATACAATTACAAGAATGAAAACGATGATGATGATGATGGTGGTGGTGGTGGTGATGATGGTGACAATGATGATAGCAATAGCCATGATTATGATGATTCGATGATGGTGATGAAGATGATGATGATTATTATGAAGAATAAAAATATGATGATGTTGATGATGATGATTTTGATAATAATGCTATATTTAATCTCTAGATGACCAAAACAAGGCCCTTGTGACCCAATATAATTAAAACTTTTTCAATATAATCTACATATGTACAATAACATGGATGACACATTGAGAAAAGTTAACAATAAATTTTATAAAAGTATTATTTTATAATTCCATATGTGCACCCACCCTTATATGCGGTTTTCTTTAAAGTTTCAAAAGGATTGTACCCGAATCTATAAAAACACAAGCAACTACTATAACTAGAGTTTTGTATCTCACATAAAAGGCATTCACTATTTCATTTAGCCTAAAATATAGTATAATAAATTTAAACATGTACATGTTTTTTCCATTCATTAAAGCAACTCAATGACAATGGAGTCAACCCTTGAATAATTATGAATAATCATTAATATACATAATTATGAATAATGATGAGTATATAATATGACTAGCATTTCATACCATATTAATATACCACTAGGCTAGATGTTTTACTAATCTTACATTAACTCTCTATATGATTGATTGTCAGTGTCTTACTTGTTAGAGAATAGTTGTGACTTCATCTTTCAAGAGTAATCTTTTATAGGTTTTATCTACTCCGCATGACCTAAAATTTTCTCATATTTAGAGATGAGTATTAGCTAGTTGTTAGGCTGTACCCTTAATTTTTTTTAGATCCTTTACAATTGCAATTATTTATATTTTCCTATTTTTAACAACTAAAATATTAGAAATATAAATTTTCCCCGTTTCTTCAAAATTTATGTAATTTCTAATCATTGTATTTATAAAATATTTGGGTGTATATATCCACGATATTCTAAATAAATACTACCTATAAATATTTTATTCACAAATCTATTTATGTAAACCATTCATGTCACATCACAATGTGTCTTATATTTATGTTCATAGATATAATAAAGTAACATCACGCATATATCTTATATGCAATTTTTATTGTATGTAACAAATTATATGTTATTTATACAGAGATTTCGTCTTTCAAGTAAGATACATTGTATTTATGTAAATAAATTTATTTAGTATTTGTTATCTTACTTTTTTTACTATATTTTGACAAGATGACCTGGATCTTTTTATCAAAAAATTATGTCTTTATGCATAGAGACTTTGTCCTAAAACTAATATTGTTTTGACTAAATAATTATTAGATTTGATAGAATTTCAGTTTCTTATTCTTGTAACTTTTTATTATCTTAGTATGTTCAATAATTTATTGAACAGCTATATATATGTTTTTTATTTAATTTGTATTTTTATAATTCATTTCATGTCGTAATATGAATCTCTTATTTTGAATTACAATAATTACTTAATCTAATACTCTCTTATTTGTATATTTATAGATATAAAATCATTTAATATTTACCCATGTAATGATAATTCTATATATATATAAATAATTCATTTCATATTTATTTTGAGGTACAATGATTACTTAGTGCAATATATAAACATGAAAGCTATTATTCGAGATAGAAACCAAAATAGTAATTTGACACATTATGGATTCTCTCTTGGAACTATCGAGGCTTTCCATGGAGCAAAGAACCCAAGTTAAATTGGATCCCCAGTAAAATTGATACTATATTATTGGTTGAAACTTGGTATCATGAGGAATCCAAGGTCCCTAATATAGACATATATGTCATTTGGTTGATATGGAATAAGCATTCATGTCATAGAGGCATTGGGGGTATAGCCTATTACATTAGGAAGAACATGTCCCCTCATGTTAAGATTTATAAGAAAGACCCTTACAACCAATTTTTTTGGATAGAGATCATGGACATTAATGACGAAAAAACCTACATAGCCATTTGTTATTTTGCCCCTATTAATTCCAACTTCTATAAAAAAACATTTTAGATAAAATTGTCCTTATAATGGTTTAGAACATGATATTTCTAGTCTAAGGAACGAAGGAAATATCCTTTTGATGGGTGACTTCAATGCCTGAACTTCGAGTAACCAAGCTATTCTTTTAAGCAGTTATTCCAATCCTAATCCTCTATGGTTAGACGAAGACCTTGAGCTAGCTAATAGGTACAAAAGAAATTATGAAGATCTAGGTGAAAATTTATTTGGTTTTGAGCTGGTCAATTTTTGTAGTACTCAAGATCTTATCATTTGCAACGGTCTAAAAAAATGGCCAAATTCTAGCGAGATGACTTGTATTCACGGGCTTGGCAGTATTGTGGTAGATTATGTTATTTTTGATATCCCTTTATGCAACAAGTTAATAGATTTCGACATATTAAATGTTCATGAGCCTGAATCCGATCATAGGCCTTTAATTATAACTCTCAATATTTCCATGCATAGCGATCCCAAAGAGGAAAACTATCATTTCCAAAAGCACCTGAGCTTCAATAAAAACAAAACCGAGCTTTTTCTCCATGATTTAAAAAATGATTTGTTTCATTTATCTACTATGGAGAATATAGAAAATCTCTACCATAATTTTACTACATCCCTCTCGTTGTCCATTAACAAGTTCTTTATTGAAGTCTCGGTTAAAAAGAGAGATAGTAGAACCAACCCTTGGTATGATCGAGTGTAAGAATGCAAGAAAATAAATTAAGCAAGCTTCTGCAGAATCGATAAAAATGGACAAGATAAATCACTACAAAACTCTAATTAAAAGAAAAAAAATGCACAATCTTAGTAAACGACATAAAAATCTCTTACACTTCTCCAAGGTGGCTCCTAAGAAATTATGGAGGCAAATTCTAACTCGCAAAACAAAAGAAGATAATAAGATTACTTTAAAATATTGGAATTCTTATCTTAAAAAGCTTTATGAATCCATGGGTATCAAAGATAACATTCAAACCTTTCTTACAACGAAAGATTTTTTCTCGTTAGAAGACATAGATTTTAGGGTTAAGCACTTAGCAAATGGAAAATCCAAAGACATTGAAGGCTACCAAGCAAAAATCTTAAAAATTGGGGGGGTTGTCCTCATCCTACACATCCACAAACTCTTTAATCTAGCGGTCAAACAAGGGTTCCCTACACCTTGGAATCAGAGCCTCATTATTCCTATTTTCAAAAGTGGCGATAAAAATAATCCCTCTAATTATCGGACCATTATGATTAGCCCTCTCCTAGCCAAGTTATACGGTATTAGCTTAGAAAAGAAGATCAACGAATGGATAGAAATGGAAGGTAAGAAGGTTAAAGGAAAAGAAGGTTTTAGAAGGAATCATTCAAACACAGACCACCTCATTACGCTTAGGATCATTGCAGAGGAATGTCGTAATGATAAGTATGACATTTTTTGTTGCTTTGTGGACTTTAGGAAAGCTTTTGATACAGTGCCTAGAAATAACCTATGGAATAGGCTAGGGGATCTTATTGTTCCTTTTGAGTTGAGAGCTTCCACGATAAGGTTATACAAAAATATCATAGCCAAATTTAAGAATAATGAGGGCTAGTCAACAAATATAAACTGTAATATTGGAGTTAAGCAAGGTTTCCCGCTCTCCCCTACCCTTTTTGGCATTTACATCGAAAAACTAGAAAGATGTTTAGAAGAAGAAGGTTGTGCTAGCACAATCTTATATACGATAGTTATCATCCTCCTTTGTTATGTTGATGATATTGTTCTTATGGAAAGGTGTCCCTTTGATCTAGATAAACAATTAAGAATTCTCAAATATTTTCGCTATAATATGGGTATGACTTTTAACACCGAAAAGACAAAAGTTATGATTATAAAATCTAACAAAGACACCTACGCAAATTTTATTTATGATAACAGTAAACTGGAGGAAGTGACTTCTTACAAATATCTTGGAATTGATATTCATCACAAGATCAATTGGAACCATAGCACTGAGAAAAGGATTAATGGAGGATGGAAAGATTATTTTGGTCTTGAAAATAATTGTAAATCAACTAACCTGGTCATGTGGGATAACAAAAATCTCCTCTTTGAACTCTTTCCATCCTTGTTATCTTATACGATTGTGAAGTATGGGGGTGTATCATTTCTAGAGAATCTTGGAGAAAGATTGAGCAAATACAGAAGCGGTCTATAACTTATAACATCAAAATTAAAAGCAATATGCGTTATCTTATTCTCCTCATAGAAGTGGATAGTTCCCCCATCAAGACCATGGCTATGATTAGGTACCTGATGTACAAGCACAAGATAAATAACATGGGAAACAAGAGATTTCCTAAAATTTCTTTAAATTCAAGTCAAAACCAACTACGCCTCAAGCGGAGTTGGTGTAAAGATACGATGGCTTGGTTATACCATTGGACATTGAAGAAAATGAAACTTTACAAAATATCGATAATGTCAAAAACATTATTACCTTTAAGTTTAAAGAGAAATTGTGGTGCGAGGAAAATTTAGTGACTAAGAGAAAACTAAGATAGTACTATAAGAGGTCATTAAACCTAATTTGGAAGATTATAAATATCTCTCGATAGTAATTAGTTCATAGAAGAAAATTAATATAGCCAAGATTAGAATGAACTTCCATGAGCTTCATAGAGAAACAGGGCATTGGTCTATTCCCAAAACTCTGTGGGAGGAAAGGGTTTTCCATCTTTGTGAGTCTATGAGTGTTGAGGATGAAAATCACTTTCTCTTAGAGTACCCTGCTTACACCCACATTAGATATGAGTTTCATTGTATTTGTTACAATACAAACCTTGCAAACCTCTTAACTTGCCAAAACTATAGTGAGCTTGGAAAGCTTCGTACCAATATTTTTGAGCATAGGAACACAAGTTTAAAGCAAACCAAGTAATAACCTTCTTAAGGTCTAATAAACCAAAGTTGGTCTCAATAGACATTAATCATCATCATTATCATCATATATCTTATGTCTCACCTAATACTATAACATTATATAAAATTATCTAAGTCATGCACCTACCATTTCATTAATGCACCATTTCTTCCAAATACACAAAGGCAAGTGTTTTAGTCACGTTGATACTCAACAATGTATCATATTATTCACACAACCATTGTTATATTAATATTCTAAGTTTTTCCTATATAATAATTAAACGAGGGTTTTAACATTCACATTCAATACTTTTATTAATAATTTACTTTTTATTTACATCACTTGATTTTTGGATTGAAATGAATGTGATCCTCACTTTTAATGGTTGGCTTGATTAGGTTGTTAAATATATGAGTTTTAAGAATACTGCCATTGCATGACATTATTGATGCATGTGTCATCTTAGTAAGATTTTGCAATCCATACAGCCCCACCCTAGTTAGGTTAATTTGATCAAGTTAAACTGATTGTGTTTAAGGAGTAGCTTTCAATGCAAAGGAATCTATATGATTTCCTTATTACATTACCAGTGATTTTTTACTTTCATTAATTCTTTGGCGATTTAGTAGTATAAATAACATATAAAAGGAATTCCATAATAAAATGGTCAAATCCAGAAATTTATATTATTAATGTTTTTTAATAATTCTTTCTAATAAAATGGTTGAAATTCCTGAAATTAATATTATTAATGTTATTTTAATAATTTTATTTTACTAACTATTAATATATGTTTTTCTCTAGTTTTTTATTTAGACTTTTTAGATTTTTGTCTAACTTATATTGAGTTAAATTCACTAAATCTAGATGATGGATGGGGTGTAAACTCCATAATTTTAAAATTAATACTATAATATATCAAACTATAAAAACCCTCATTCTATAATATATAAAAAAATTAAAATTAAAAAAAGAATGAAAATAATTGAAAATAATAATACAAGAATATTGTATATAGTATTATCTCAATAGATTTTAATAAACAATTTTTCAATGAATGAAAGTATTATGAATTTAGCCCATAGATTGTAGAGTAATTGGTAATCCATTAAATAAGATGAGAAGTTTTAAATAGAAAATCACAAATTCAAATTCCTAAAAGTACTTACTTAAAAACAAATTATTATAAATTTTAATTTATTATTATTTTTGAATTGAACATTAAACTTTTCATATATTTGTATGTAATTACACTAATTATTATTTTTAAATAGTACATTGAGTTCATCATTTAAAACACTTCATCGTACTTAAACTTTATTTATTATATGACAATACTCAATAATAAAATAACTATGAAATCATAAGCTTTAGCATAAACTTGTATTTATGAACATATTTAGGTGTTGAATTTGTGTACTTTTGAATTCACTTTAAGTGTAATATAATGGAAATAAGCTAAGTTTAAGGTTCAAAGCACGATCAACTAGATGATTTACTAGTACACATAATCATAAACTTTTTCTAAATTTATTTTTCATAAACTATATCAAACTAACAAAATGAGACTATTTCATATCCTCAATATTTTCTAAAATATAATGACATTTGCATGTTCAAGTTGAATGACACTATTTTATACCTTCTCACACATGGGAATATTTTCTAAAATATATTAAAAATTTACTAGTAAGCTAATTGATACCTATAAGGGTATCTCAATCTCAATGAGTGATTAATCCATTATGAAGATAATAGAATAAGGGAAAATGAAAGTTTATCCTAGTGAATGAATATCTAATGGACCTTGACACACCATTTTGAGGCCTTTGTGGATGAGACTGCAACTTCATACAAGTAAGTGAGATAGTTAGGTTCTAAACTATATTTATTAATAAATGTGACATGTCAACCAAGTTATAAACTTAATGTTAGTAGCAATTGAAATGTGTTCTAAGTTTGTTTATCTCATTAAATTATCAATTAGCTTTTACTAAGTATTATTGCTTTAGAAGACCTCAATCTCTTGATGTTTGATTCTCGATCGAGTCATTGTAGAAGGTAGACCAATTATGACATAAACTAATATGTCAATCTCCACATCATTAATCATTGATCAAGCCATCATCAAGGTTATTACAATGGAGAATGAGACGAAAGAGAAGGAACATTTTTGATGATTCGTAGACCACATGGTTGTTAATGGGCAATAACAAGAAGAAAATGAGGATTCAAAGTCCAATTTTGGGTTTGCTTCTCAAGTTTGTCACTAAAATTGCTAACAAGAGCTGTCACTCTTTTTTTCATTCGAGGTGGTTGTTTTTATTAAGCTTGTAGCTAATTATGTATTCTTTGTTGATAATTGTTCCATGCACATTTTCATTAGTTTCCCTTCAATGTTGTGTTATAATTGGAGTCCCCATTGTTTAGGAAAAATGATCTTGAATTTTTTTATACATTTATGAGAACCACCATTTTTGGATTTGAGTATACAACTAGTACTCTATTTTGAAGAGGATGCTAGGATTTAATCTAAGTTAAAATTCAAGCATATATGTATTTTTTTCAATCTTTTGTGCATTGTCGAAGGATTGAAAAAAATCAGGAAGCATTTTGCTTGGCGATACACACTTGAAAATAAACCTGGCAGCATTAGCATTGTCGGTTTATGGTTGTTGGTTGTTTATTTAGGGTTTATGGTTACCTATTAAAGGGTTTGTGGTTTTCAATTTAGGGTTTATGGTTATTGGTTAAAGGGTTTATGGTTGTCAGTTTATGGTTTATGGTTATTGGTTCAGAGTTTATGGTTGTCAAAATTCAATGAACTAAACTATTTTTTTTTCTTAATTTTGGTTTTTCAATTGATAAAGATTACATTGTAGTTACTAAAAATCAAATTGACAAAAAAACCTATTAAACAATTACTAAAAAGTACAAAAATATTGAAATAACTAAATCATTAATTCAAATTTTTATGTTTTAGGTGGACAAACCCTTGGTGTGGAGTCCATTCGATGATTGATTGGTAGTAGGAGGTGCGCAGGTTGGTGGTTTGTCGGCTGTTGGATCGTGGGTTGTTCATGGCTACAAACGCTTGGTCAAGCTCCTTACAAGTTTGCCCGAATGGAATAAAAACTCGCGGGTTGTTTTTTTTTTAAATAGTTAGAGGAGCTCGATCTAGATTTATACCTCAATCAAGCTCAAGATCTAGATTGAGGGTTATCTAAAGCCTTGATTGATTTTTTAAAAGATCGATCGAGGACTTAACCAAAGATTAATCGAGTTCGCTTTTTCTTCATTTTGCGCCCTCATCTTGACAAAAAGTGTAATCCATATTCATGGAAAGAACCCCACTTATTTTGGGTTGTTAGGGCCAAAAATGCTCTGACTGTGTCGAACCTTGCTATAGGAGAAAATCCTATTTTATCCATCATCAAAGCTAGGTTGTTGTGCAAATCCCCTGGCAACAATCCTTGCCTTGTACTTTCCCACATCAAATTTTTCATTAAACATGGTATTATAGATCCATTTGACTACAATGTTGACTTTATCTACTAGAATATCTACAAGATCCCATATATCATTTCTTTCAGCAGTTTCAATTTATTTAGTCATTCCTTGAACCCATTTTTCTTAGTTGAATGCTTCTTCAAAATATATGGGTTGACATTATAGAAAGGAAAAATGTACTTGTTGATCTTCAAGTTGTTCATAAATTTATTGCAAACTTCTCATTTTATGGTCCTTGGTATTTCAGTAACTGCTGGAAGAAGGACTATGCACTATTTTTTCTCCTTGTGTTTGTATTTGCATCCTTGAAGATTTAGGATGAAGAGCTTGTTGTCCTATAGATTCCACCTTTTCATCTACTTGTGGAAAATTAATATTATTTCTAATTGTTTGAATTGCTTGATCCTCCCAAGATTTACCTTCCTAAAATTTAACATCTCACCTCACAATGGACTTCTTGGTGACATGGTTATATATTGTATAGGCTTTGGATTGTCCATTGTATCCAATAAAAGTTCATTCATTACTTATATTATCAATTTTCATCAACTCTTCAGGAACATGACTATAACCCACATGTCCTAAAACTTTGAAATGAGATACACTAGAATTAATGCCACTCTAGGATTTTTTATGGACTTTGTTTTTCACATTGTTGGTTGGTGATTGATTCAAATTATAATTTGAGCAAGCTACAACTTCTGCCAAATATTCATTTGAAAAAAAATTAGCCTTGAGAAAACTTATGTCTGTATTCATGATTGTTCTGGTTTTTTTTCTTTCAGCTACTCCATTTTGTTGCAGAGTATACCTTGCAATGAATTTCCTTCCAATCCCTTGTTGCTTGTAGAATTTTGTGAAGTATTTTGAATCATAATTTCCTCCTCCATTTGATATGAGTAACTTAATGTATATTCCACTCCGTTTCTCTTCCATGGCTTTAATTTCTATGAATTTTTCAAAACTTTATGATTTATGTTGAAAAGATACACTTAGATTTTCCTACTAAAATCACCAATAAATGATAAAAAATAAAAGCTTCCTCCTATTGACTAGTTTTGCATAGGGCCATAAAGGTTTGTATGCACTAGGGAAAGATGGTTTTTTGTTATGTAAGAAACAACTAGAAATGTATCCCTTTAGTGTGTGACTAAGAGACATGTCTCACAAGAGTTGTTATATGCATTTATAATGGGTAAACCCTTGACCATGGAATTATTCTATAAAAGGTGGAGACCACTAAGGATAAATGGCCATACCTAAGATTCCACAACCAGGTCTCATGTGAACTTGAGACATTATGTGTAGATAATTGTGACTGATTAGGACTTCTCAACATCAAGGCAAACATTATATTTTTGGTCATTTGTACTTGTGCTATAAGTCTCTTACTAGGTGGATTGTAAAAAAATGTACATGTGGGGATTTTAAATGTGACCTGATAACCATGTTGACTCATCTTCCCTAAAATTATCAAATTATGTTTAAGAACATATACATAATAAACATCACAAATATCCTTATTTTCATCTTGATTGGTCAACCTTGAAACTGTTAAGTTTAAACCAAATAGACTAGCAAGATAACTGAAAGAAACATAATCACAAGATAGACACAGAATTTACCCTGCGAAAACCTCATGGGGTAGAAAACCCAGCAAAGCTTTCCTCAATAAGATGATCAACCAAAATACAAGATGTGCTCCCTCCTTCTCTACCTCCTTAGCAGACCTCCCAGACAAGTGTGCTACTTTTCTGAGTTGTACAAGTGTGTCTAATGAGGAGCTCACCTCCTCTATTAATACTAACTCCCGACTGACCAAAAATCCCTAATGGGGCCGACCTCTCCTGGAGAAGTCTAATAACCCCTAAAATATAATATCAGGGCCGACCCCCACATGATGGGTCTAATAGCCCTAGTTACCACAAACCCTCGGAGGAATAATCATCTCTGGATACATAATAGGGTTACCTCGGAGGGATGAAACATCTCCGGAATAATAATGTATAAATATAATATTCTTAGAAGTTACAATATTTAACGCTCCCCCTTAACGAGAAGGATATTATAACAACATCTGCAGGAGCAAGGAGTCATTGACTACATCATACATGATACATCTATAAATCATCGGAAGCTTTCTTCAATACATCATCATCAGTAACTCAATCAGTTACTAGAACATCAACATCATTGTCATCATCATCGCACGATCATCAGCATCGTCATCGTATGATCATCAGCATCGTCATCATACGATCATCAGCATCATTAACAGCATCAGCATCGTCATCATATGATCATCAGGATCGTCATCATACGATCATCGGCATCATCATCAGCATCAACATCGTCATCATACGATCATCAGCATCGTCATCATACAATCATCATCATCGTCATCAGCATCAACATCATCATCAACATCGTCATCATACAATCATCAGCATCGTCATCAGCATCAACATCATCATCAGCATCGTCATCAGCATCATCATCGGCATCGTATACCCTGTGATACATATGATCATATTACAGGATGATCAATCCTGCTCCTTTTAGGACATAGGTCCATGGATGATGCAATCCTGTCCTGTACCTTTTGAACCGAGGTCCAAGGACGATCCAGTCCTAACATGTACCTTTTGAACCGAAGTCCAGGGACAATCCAATCCTATCATGCACCTTTTGAACCGAAGTCTAGGGATGATCCAGTCCTATCATGTACCTTTTGAACTGAAGTCCAGGGACGATCCAGTCCTATCATGTACCTTTTGAACCAAAGTCCAGGGACGATCCAATCCTATCATTCAATTCTTGGAGACCTCATGTCTACAGCTCAATTCAAAGGACCAAAGTCCGAGGATGATCCAATACCCTTACCTGTTCATTCATGATTTTATTCTCGGAGACATCTTGTCTACGGCTCAATTCACAGGACCAAAGTCCGAGGATGATCCAATCCCCTTACCTGTTCATTCAGGATTTTATTCTCGGAGACATCTTGTCTACGGCTCAATTCATAGGACCAAAGTCCGAGGATGATCCAATCCCCTTACCTATTCATTCAGGATTTTATTCTCGGAGACATCTTGTCTACGGCTCAATTCACAGGACCAAAGTCCGAGGACGTTCCAATCCCCTTACCTGTTCATTCAGGATTTTATTCTCGGAGACGTCTTGTTTACAGCTCAATTCACAGGACCAAGGTCTGAGGACGATCCAATCCCCTTACCTGTTCATTCAGTATTTTATTCTCGGAGACATCTTGTCTACGGCTCACTTTAGGACTAAAGTCCACGGATGATACAATCCTCTTACTCTGGGAGACATCTGTCTGCGGATCACTTTAGGACTAAAGTCCACGGATGATACAATCCTCTTGTCAATATGGGTACAAGTATCCTCATCCATACAAGTACACAAGTATACTCATCAAAACATGTATCCTCATCAATACATATAGCATCAATACATATATCATCAAAAACATGTATCCTCATCAGTACAGATATCATCAGAACATATATCCTCATTAGTACATATATCATCAAAAACATGTATCCTCATCAGTATAGATATCATCAAAACATATATCCTCATCATTATATATATCATCAAAACAAAAAGAAAGAATAATACAAGTATTTTGAGTGTAAAAAGAAAATCTAAATCTAAATAAGCATAAATATCTAGGAGTGGTAAGCGGTTATCTTCATCATCGGTTATGATACTACTCCCCCTTTCGAGGAGGATCCTTTAGAGCTACACCAAGCTTGTCTCGGAAATATTCAAATTTCACACGAGACAGGGGTTTGGTTAATATATCAGCAACTTGTTCTTTAGTACTCACATACTCGAGTTTGATAGCTCCTCTCTGCACCATGTCTTGTATATAAAAGTATCAGATCTCTATGTGTTTTGACTTATCATGGAATACAGGATTCTCTGTCATTTTGATACAACTTTGATTATCACACATGATCACAGTGGGATCCATCTCTAATTCAAACACACCAGATAATAGTTTCTGAAGCCATACTGCTTCACAGCTAGCAGAGCAGGCAGCTATGTATTCTGCTTCAGCAGTACTGAGAGCCACACTAGACTGTTTCTTGTTGAACCATGAGATCATGGTAGATCCAAGGCCATAACATCCACATGATGTACTCTTTCTGTCTGAGATACTTCCTGCCCAATCAGAGTCTGAGTAACCATGTAATCTGAGTTCATGATTTCCAAGATAATATAGACCAAAATCTAAAGTACCCTTTAGATACCTCATTACATGCTTTGCAGCTATCAAGTGAACCTTTCTAGGTTCTACTAGATACTGACTTAGGGTATTTATAGCGAAGCATATATCTGGCCTAGTATTTGTTAAATACATCAAAGACCCGATAATTTGTCTATATAGAGTTATGTCCACTAATTCCGATGAGTCATTAACTAATAACTTCAAGTTGGAGTCCATGGGAGTGACCATGGCTTTACACTCCAACATATCAAATCTTTTGAGAACCTCCACAGCATACTTACCTTGATTTAGAAAGATTCCTTTTGGTTCTTGCCATACTTCTAGACCTAAGAAGTAGTGCATTAATCCGAGATCTTTCATCTCGAATTCTGAAGAAAGCTTCTTCTTGCATTCAATAATCTATTTTTCATTTCCGGTTAGAAACAGATCATCTACATATAACAGTAGTATAACTGGTTCATCATCCATTACCTTGAGATAAAGATTAGGGTCAGCTTTGCTCTTGGTAAATCCCATGCTTGTTAAGAAATTGTCAATCCTTCCGTACCAAGCTCTAGGATCTTGCTTTAATCCATATAATGCCTTTTTCAGTTTGCATACATGAGTTCTTCTATCTTTAATTTCGAAACCTTGTGGTTGCTCTATGTACACTTCTTCTTCAATTACACCATTCAGAAAAGCAATCTTAACATCCATTTGGTGTAATTTCCACTTCATCATAGATGCAAGTGCTATGATAGTTCTAATTGAAGTATACCTAGCAACTGGTGCAAAATTTTCTTCATAGTCAATTCCCTCTTTCTAAGAGAAACCTCGAGCTACAAACCTTGCCTTATATTTTTCAATGCTACCGTCTGCAGCATGTTTTATCTTAAAAATCCATTTGGAAGAAACCACACTTTTATCTTTTGGTTTGGGAACTATATCCCAAACATCATTTTTCATTATTGACTGATATTCTTCTGTCATTGCTTCTACCCATTCTTTCTTCTGAGCTGCCTCTTCATAGCTAGTAGGTTGTTGATCCACAAGATCACACATCAAGGCTACATAGTTGGACACTAGCCTTGGTTTCTTTCTTTCTCTAATGGAACCTTCAGGAGCTCCATATCTTTCAGCTCCTTGAATAATGTCTCTAGCCCATGCTGGCCTTCTCTTTCTAGATAAGTTTGTAATAGGGGGTTCTTGTGGTTCTATCATGTCATGGTCCTATGGTGTATCATCTTCAGGAATGTGCACAGCTTCTATGATTCTAGGAGGTGTATCTTCTTCATAGATTTCTTCTAGTTGACACTTCCTGGATTTCTTGAGAGCTGCTTCTTCATCAAATGTTACATCCCTACTTATCTCCATATGATGAAAACCTAGTATGTAAATTCTGAAGGCTTTGGATGATTCACAATATCCAACAAATATTCCCTTCTTACCAGAAGGATCCAACTTGGTTCTCTTTTCTTTTGGAATGTGTATGTACACAGGACAACCAAATATTTTGAGATGACTTACCTCAGGCTTCTTTCCTGAGAACACTTCTTCTGGAGTTTTGAATTCAAGAGCACTATGTGATAGTCTATTCTACACATAAACTGCTGTTCTAGCTGCCTCAGCCCATAAATACATGGGTAGATCTTGATCATGAATCATAGTCTTTACAGCTTCCATGATGGTTCTATTATTTCTTTCAGCTACCCCATTTTGTTGGGGATTGTAGGGAGTGGTTAGTTCCCTCTTGATTCCAGCTTCCTTACAAAAGTCTTCAAAGTCCTTTGAAGTGTATTCTCCCCCATTATTTGTTCTGAGAATCTTGATTTTCTTTTCTGAGAGATTTTCTATTAAGGCCTTAAACTCTTTGAATTTTCCAAAGACTTCATTCTTGCCTTTTAGGAAGTATATCCAAGTCTTCCTTGAATAGTCATCAATGAATGAGAGATAGTATTCAAAACCACTTAGGGAAGTGGTGGGCATTGGTCCACATACATCTGAGTGTATTAGCTCCAAAATGTTCTTAGACTTTGTTTCACTCTTTGGAAAAGGGTTCTTGATATTCTTCCCCTTTTCACATCCTTTACATGAGCCATTATGATCAATCTTCAAGTCTGGTAGTCCTATGACCACCTTGCTTACATAGGGTAGGGATTTATAGTTAATGTGAGCTAATCTTCTATGCTAT
Organism: Larix kaempferi; assembly: GCA_027924585.1. Lineage (NCBI taxonomy): Eukaryota > Viridiplantae > Streptophyta > Pinopsida > Pinales > Pinaceae > Larix > Larix kaempferi. Next base: position 15,404,611 of record BSBM01000099.1, read on the forward strand.
AGCTCACTGGGGCTAGAGGTTTCATGAGCAAGGGAAACTTCTGGAAGTCCCTTGAGTTTATAGAGACATCCCTCTTCTTCACCAATGACAACTGCATCTTCAATAGATTTTCCTTTGGGCCACATAATTACTTGGCCATCTATGAAGGAAACTCTAAAACCTTTCTTATCTAGTGCTGAGATAGATAGTAAGTTCTTCTTCAAACCTGGTACATATAAGATTTCCTTCATCTTCAAGGGTGTTCTAGAATCTAGCTTGTAGCTTGCTTCACCAATTCCTTTGATGGGATATTAGTAGTCATCTCCTAGAGATACCTTTTGTGTAGAAGACTTTTCTTCAAGATTTGAGAAAGTCTTTCTTTGACCTGTCATGTGCTTAGAAGCACCACTGTCAATGAGCCATGTATCTTCTCCAGGAGATACAGATCCGGAGAGTGCAGAGAATAGGACACATTCTTATGGATCTTCGTTCTTTACTTTATATATTTTCTTTCGAGGCCTTTCCTCTTCCTCTTCTTCTTCTTATTCTTCTTCTTCTTCTTCACTATCATCTTCTGCCATATGTGCATGGTGTCTTTTGTGGAAAAAATTCTTCTTTTGTGAAGGACAAAATCTGGAGATGTGTCCTAGTTTATGACAACTGTAGCACTGGACTGTGGAAAGATCTCTTACTGGATTGGGTCCTCTTCTTTTTTTAGATCTAGAGAAGTGTTGAGATCCTTTGCGGTCAACTTTCTTGAAGTGACCCATTCTTCTTCTTTTGGTGTGAGTAGCCAAGGCTTGGTCATCCTCCTTGAGGAGTGCTTCCCTGTTGGCTACCCTAGCCTCTTCTTGAACACAATCCTCCCATACTATATCAAACTTCATACTTTCTTTTCTGGCACACAAAGTTTGCATAAATGACTCCCAAGGTCTAGTGACACCATTTAGAGCAGTCATCACAAGTTCATCTTCATCAAGAGTATCACCAATGGCATCTAGTTGCTCCTTGATTTGGGAGACCCTTGAGAAGCAGTCTTGAATGGATTCCCCTTTGTTCATCTTGGTACTCTTCAGCTGAGTTCTTAGGTTCATCTTCCTATTGATGTTCTTTCCTTCATACATTCTTCCGAGGGCATCATACATCTCCTTTGGAGTTTTCTTGGAAGCCACTTGGGGAATCAAGTGGTCCTTAATGTAATCAGCTATGATTCTCTTTGCCCTAATCAAATCCTTTCTATGCTTCTATTTGGCTTCATCTCCTTCAGGTTCTGCAACTTCATCCTTGATGTACTGAGCAAGATCATTCTCTTCAAGAATGAGACCAATTCTGTATTTCCATGCCTGAAAATTCTCTATACCTTCTAACTTGTCTTCAAGCTTAGTGCTTGGAGCCATCTTCTCTTGGGGGAGTCCAAGACACAAGATATAGAATAGTGCTTACCTGGAAACTTTAACCTTTTTACTTTTTCGGATCCTGGGACAGAATTTCTGGTTTATCGCACTTTTGGTAAAACTAGGGTTTGACTTTCCCGGAGTTCTACCCAACCAAAAAGTTTGATCTAGGGCTCAAAAGATTGGTTTTGAGAAGGGCTATCCAGCCATGTAATTAGAATTCAACAATACCAACTTTTTGCTGAAACCAATTTCTAGTTTATCACACTTTTGGTAAAACTAGGGTTTGACTTTCTCGGAGTTCTACCCAACCAAAAAGTTTGATCTAGGGCTCAAAAGATTGGTTTTGAGAAGGGCTATCCAGCCATGTAATCAGAATTCAACAATACCAACTTTTTGCTGAAACCCTAATTTTCACCGGAGAGAGAGAGAGAGAGATATTCTTACCTTGTGAAAGATGTCCTATTCAAGCTAGCTCTGATACCATGTTAAGTTTAAACCAAATAGACTAGCAAGATCACTGAAAGAAACATAATCACAAGATAGACACAGAATTTACCCTGGGAAACCCTCATGGGGTAGAAAACCCAGCAAAGCTTTCCTCAATAAGATGATCAACCAAAATGCAAGATGTGCTCCCTCCTTCTCTACCTCCTAGCAGACCTCCCAGACAAGTGCGCTACTTTTCTGAGTTGTACAAGTGTGTCTAATGAGGAGCTCACCTCCTCTATTTATACTAACTCCAGACTGACCAAAAATCCCTAATGGGGCCGACCTCTCCTGGAGAAGTCTAATAACCCCTAAAATATAATATCAGGGCCGACCCCCACATGATGGGTCTCATAACCCTAGTTACCACAAACCCTCGGAGGAATAATCATCTCCGGATACATAATAGGGTTACCTCGGAGGGATGAAACATCTCCAGAATAATAATGTACAAATATAATATTCTTAGAAGTTACCATATTTAACAGAAACTACACCTTGAACTTAAATTATTTTACTTGATAATCATCTCCCAATTTGTTTTCAAATGTAATAGAGCTATCTAAACTTGAAAATAAATATTTTCTACTTGTCATATGATTTCTATAGCCATTATCCAACAACTAGAGATCATTGTTATTGGTTTTTTTGTGATGTGACATGAAAGGAACATTGATTTAGATGCCACTTCATGAATGTTCAATGAAATTTTCTCTGCCCTCATTTAGATCTTCTTGCTTCTTTCTGCATTTACGTTCACAGTGACCAAAATGTTTGCAATAAAAGAATTCGATCTTTGACTTGTCTTTGAATTTCCTTTTTCTTCCCCTTTGATTTTGAGAGTATTCTTGTGGTTGATCTTTCTCCCTCTTGAGAACGATCTCTATTGTATCTGCCTCTACTTCTATTTCCTTGACCTCAACCTCTACTAATGGGGGCTTGAGTTTGTAATGCATTCTCCAAATATTCATTAATTTAGTTCAATCTGGTCTCATGTGATAACAAAGACCTTGTGAGTTCATTTATTGATAACTGGAATAGATTTTTGGCTTTTTCTATGGTAGTAACAACTATTTCAAACTTGATAAGAAGGATTCTAATTAGTACCTTCTCGAGAACCTTATGATGTTAAAGGTATTCTCCATGTGCACAAATTTGATTGAGAGTGTTCATGACTTATGTCAAAAAATGATCGACAAGTCTGATTCTTTCATATAAAGGGTTTCAAAACTTCTTAAAGTTTGAAGCTTGTAATTTTTCACCTAATTTATACCATGTTAAGTAATTTCAAGGATATCCTAGGGCACTCACATGAATATCATACCCAAAAGTGTCTCAATAGGAGCACGCGAGCGCTAAAAAAAGCATACATGTGCTTTTAACATGCACACTTTTAGTGTGTGCACATTAATAGTACACATGTGCTACTCTGTATATTAAAATTGGTTCAAGGCTCATTTCTATTTCATACTACCCGAGCCCATCGGTGCCCAAGTGTCCAAAACCTCCATCCGACTTCGCACGCGCATTGAATGCACCTGCACCAACACCTCCAAATCATCATCCAGGTAGGATTTTGATCCATAATTTTTCGTTTTTTGTTTGTTCAATTATTTTAAAAAAATACATTCTAAAAATTACAAAAAAATCAACCAATATTGAAAAAAAAATCATTTTTTTTAATTGCAGTTCATCTCTTATCCATCACAATGGCATAAAACCAAGATACAAACCCCCAAACAAACAACCCAAAGGATAACCCATCCACACAAATCCCCAAAGTAAAAATCAACCCCAAGGAGAATCCAACCACAAAAATCCAAATAAACTAGCATTTACACCAGTTAAGAACCTTAGTGCAAGAGCTTAGAACTGCTAGGGAACCATCAAGACTCTCCTTAGACACATCCCTCGACAACATCATTTCCTCAGTGGATAATGCTCATGGTCAATTGGTGAGCATAACCGAGTATAGGGATAGGATGAGAGAATATTATTCCACTGGTCTCAGTAGAGACCAAATCAAAGACTTGATTATCTCAAAACATACTCTAGTTAGTTATTTCATTGACCCCGGGACCAACCTACCACTTGATCCACATAAAGGTTCCTTTGCATGGATTGGTTCACACATGAGCCATGGAGACAAAACTGGATGAGTCGATAGTTTATGATTTTCGACAAACCTCCTTGCAACAATATGGAGGTTCCACTATATACAAAGTTTTTGTTGGGTCTACATGTCAACTACTTTGACATTAGTGAGTTTCACGGGGTTGGTATTGGATCTACCTAGGATCAATCCACCTCCAGGCATTACCCAATTAGAGGGCCACCTGCACCTAGGTGTACACCTAACCCCCCTCCACAGACACCTTAGTTATTGGATCACCTAGCAGAGACTACCACTGCCATATCACAACTTACTCATAATGTATTACAACATATTACATTCGTGACATAATCTAGGCATGACACATCATAGCACCACATAGAACCATCAAGTGTATGTCCTTTATGCCCCATTGGTCATGGACCATCCATGACAGCTAGTGGGTACAATGATCCTTTTGAAAGTCAGGGATTACCCCATAGATGCACTCACTGCAGCCATACTTGCCATGGCCCTACATAGGATATTGCATGAGATACCTTTATGTCTAAGGTTAGTACATGATTTGTAAATGGTTGATTAGATTTTTAAATGTACATTTTACAATCATTAGATGAACATTGATTAGTGTATTTAATATGTAATTGATGTTTTTGGCATTTGCAATTGTTTCGAGATGAAACAACATAATCAAGGTGGGAGGACATTACTACTCCCAACCTTGATTCTACCATGGCAGCAGTGGAAAATATTGCAGCACCTAACATATAGGTATCTAAAAGTGTGTATGGTTGTAGGATTTAAAAATTGATTTATTTGAAATTGTAATATTTTATATGAGAAATCAATATTAATGTTGTTGTGTTTCCACAGGTGCATGCACAAGAGATTGAGCAGGTCTCCACTTGTGTTGAGCACGTAACCTATCATGTCGGTAACTTGTGTGAAATTAATTATATATGTGACGTGAAATTCATTGTTTTTGTATGGTTAATTTACATGTTTTTTCTTCTAATGAAATGTATTTCATATGTTTATGTAGGTTCCATCTCCCACCATCCGCACACATCCTTGCATATATTCTACACAGTTCAGTTTTTCCACATTTCATGTCGAGTGATGTGACTGGGCACTCTTCCCATGTGATAGGAATTCCCATATCCCCCCGTAGGATGATCCCACCCATTGTATAACCATTGGGGCTATATCACCACCCACACCCATACACTCATGTGTTTCCCCCACCTATCCAACATTTGGCTCCATTTGCTCCATCCACATCGGCTCCATCCACATCAGCTCCATCCATTTCCCATACATCTACTCCCACCCATTTACCTACATCATCCCCCACCCCCCTACCTACATCAGCCTCCTCCACCACCATCGCCTCATAGTTGTCCAACCTAGTGCTCCACTTCCTATCCAAGAAGGGAAATATCTTGCATCACATTCGATATTCACAATGAGATTTATAAGTTCTTTAAAATCTTATAAATCATGAATGAATTTCATAAAATAATTCATTTTGGTATTATGTATTAATGATTTTTCTAATTATTGCAGGGAGGCATTGGTAAGAGACTTGGATCGATGAGATCGACACCCCCATCACGACATGTTGTCTCGTCTTAGGTGAGTACTCAATATTTGAATTCTAATTGTATTTTTTAAACTGTACTAATTAATAGAATTGTGGGGAAATGGACACGTTGTTGTTTCCATTTCATATCCAGGAGAACCACTCCACACCCAAACATATGGGGGATCAATCTACCTCCAGCTCAAAAAGGAGGAAGATTGATTTTGGAGATGAAAGTCGGGGTGCCGATGGTGGCCAGGGTGATTAAGACACCCACTATGGATATTAGCCACGATGTGGAATTTTTGGCAGGAGATGTGTATTTGTATATAGGCCATGAGCCGCCCTTATTCCATTTTTGGGCATGAGCATCCATTAGTGGGGACAATGTTCCATTTTGTATAAAAATGTAATTTTGGACATATTTCCAATACAAATTTACGACTTTCATCTGGTGTATATGAAAGAGTGTTTATGGATTCTTACATTATTAATTATGTGGATTTGATGTTATATATTATGACTTTTACATGGTTCATGGTTCATGGTGAATGCGATGTTATATGCATTATGACTATTACATGCAATATATTTTAGATCACATACATATTCCATTCATAATGGGAGTGTGTTATGATGAATACAATCTTATCCAAAAAAAATCAATCAAATAACTTGATCACCATAGATGGCATGCATACATTTATGATCTCTCTTCCAATCCACATCATAACATCTTATTAAATAAAGTTAGGATTGAAAATTATGATATCTAAGGTCCTAATACATTTGTTTTCATCGTTGGACCATATCACAACCTTGAAATTCTTTCCTTGTGTGCACTACCCCAAAGTATCCCTCTTGTAGGCTAAAAATTCACTTTATAGGATTGTTGATGGTTCAGGGCCTACTCTTACCTAAGCCATTGACCTATCATTACCTTTCCCAATCCCATGAACCTACTTAAATCAAACTTACCCTATATCCTAAACCACTCCATTATCTAACATACCCTACCAAAACTACCAAAACCTAGATCATATTTAGCTTATCCATCCATAGCTTAGCCTACCATAACTGAACCTACACTACCCTCCACCCTCCACTATCTAACATACCCTACCATTCCTACACTAACCACATAACCTACTTTAACCAACCATACCTTCACCTAAACCACTCTAATCTAATACTTGCTTACAATAAACTTAAACTACCATGAACTAGCATATTCTACCTTAACCATAATCTATCCTATACAGTACTCTATACTACCTTAAAGACCTCCATAATCCCTAGAGTCACCTTAAAGACTTCAAATTCAATGTCACCATTGATCAAAATCTATTAGGAAATATTCATACCTTTATAACTTAATCTAGCCCTAGAAATCTAACTTAGAAACCTAACCTAGCCCTAGACACATAATTTAGAAACCTAATCTAGGACTACAACCCTAATATAGAAACCTTGAAACCAAATTTATAGGTATAGAAACCTAATCTAGCCCTATAAACCCTAGAAACCTAATATATCCCTAGAAACACTAATCCAACCCTATACCTCCATTGAAAATAAGCCCTTGGAAGATTTAAAGTCTTCCATAGTTCCATTAGATAGTGACATTTTTAACCATGTACTTTGTTATTGGGATTTGATACAATCTTCCCTAGATTTGTCAAAAATTCATTATAGGGCAAGTAAAACTAGTTTTCCCCTCACATTGTTGTAAACAAAATCTCAATGACCTTCAATGTGTAATAAATCCAAGGAATGTCAATGGTTATTTTCAAGGTGCACAAGATTGACTACTTTTGGTAATTGGAAGTCTTATATTGCAGTCTTCACATGGATGATTTTAGTAGACCCTAACACAAGCAATTTAGACATTTAAATTGTTGCTCACTTCAGCAATTATGAAAGCACATGGTGATCCTCAACCTTCCTCTCATTCCTTGATAACATGGTGTGTATCCAAGGGGTATTCTCAAAAAGCACCATTTGGATATTTTGCAAAGGTGCCTATTTCTATGCAACACCACCTTTGTAGCATGTGCATGGCGATCTCTGTGCTCATCAACCCACCAATTCCTTTATGGTGACAAGTGTTTCCTAATTGTTATTGAAAAAAGGTTTTTGTTGGACCTTAATGGGAGACAAGGAGACATTGATCGACATGTAATTTGTGCAAATAGGTTGTACATGGTGTGCATCAATTTATGTCATTCTTCATCAATATCAAACCCAAGAGAATTATGATTAAGGTTGGTGTTAGTAGGTGCCACAATAGGAAACTAAAATGAACCAAATAATAGAGTGGTAATAAGAGCTTTCTAATCCTTGTATCCTAGCCTTGTCTAATGAGTGTTAAACCATGGTTTCCATTTTTACCATAATTTGGTCCATCATAAAGAACACTAAGGTTCTTTGGTAGAATTTAAGGTCATACACGAAGTTACAATTGAGGTGTAAATATCAATTGTACTAATGCAAACATCTGCTACAAAACCACTAATATAGATTCAATGCCTAAATTTGATGGAAAACTAAGGACTAGGGATAACCAAGGGTTACAATAGAAGCTAAGGCACTATCTACAATATTTTAAAAAACACGAATAAATATTGCATAATTACTTAAGAGATATTGAAGAGGACAAGGTCACATGAAACAACAAATTTCATCACTAAAATGAGAGAATGCATAAGACTTTTTGAAGTTTGTAGGATAGAATTTAAATGTTAGAGATATTAATTCTCTAAGTTAGAATAATATAAGAGTGGATTGAGTGAACATGAAACAACTTAGACAACATTTTATCTAAAAATATGCGGATGTAAAAAATCTTATAGAAATATACTAGAGCATTTCTTGCCATGGTAATGTCGATTATGAAAACAAAAATGCTCTTAGTTAGATTGGAGTGGGGTGGATTGCATCTAATGTGTGTCAATGATTAGTTGAATTTCCCTTTGCATGTTGGTTAGTTTTTATTTCTTTCCCTTTACATGAAGATGAAGAGAGAGAACTAAGCCCTTTTTAGTGGATAGTTAAGTTGCCTCTCACACCTCAAGTGAATGCTAGTCTTTATCCACGATTAGTTGGAAATTTATTGTACATTAATCATACTCAGTTACATCTTTCTTTTGTTGTTTTCCACTAGTCTCTCATTTTATGCAAGTTTTTCACAAGTAAATAGAAAGCAACAAAGGGGTTACTTCCTTTGTTAAAAAAAATCTAATTAACTTCGTAACTCTAATGATCAATAGGGAACTGACAATTATTTACATAATGTTGGTTTGGAAATTGTTACTTGGGCGTGCAAACAACACACCATTTTGGTATTTTGCACCAGTGTGGGGTATAGAGAAATTATACATACATCTCAACAACCACTTTTTTCCCATTCTCATTCTCCTCAACAACAACAACTAGGTGTAATCATCACTAATCTAACCTTAGAAACCTAGTATAGATTTAGAAACATTGGAAACCTAATCTAGCCATAGAAACCTAATCTAGGTCTAGATTCCCTAGAAACCTAATATAGCCCTAGAAACAATAATATAACCCTAGAAACCAATAAACCTAATATAGAAACTTGGAATCTTGGAAACCCAGTCTAGTGTTTCTCTTAGTAAGAGAGAATGCAATTTATACAAAAAGGGGTCAAGTTTGGAAATGACTCGACCATGAACTCTTGGCTAGTGTTCACATGTCAAACCTACCCAAAAACACCTGTAACATCTCACAGAACTCAATTATGCTACCCAGATCAAATCCTATGCCCTAGGGACTGATTCAACATGTGTCCCTGAAATCCTCTAGGAGGCGAGTTACAACTAGCCATAGAACGATGAACATGGCTCGAATTGATGAAAAGTTGAATCCGTTGGAATAATTCTAGGGGTTCCTCTCTCCCTCGGGTCCATGCCTCAGATCCCCTCCATTTCGTTGATTTTGGAATCTAGGGTTTCTCTTAATAAGAGACAATGCAATTTATGCACAAGGGATTCAACTTTGGAAATGACGCGACTGTAAACTCGTGGCCAATGTTCACACATAGAACCTACCCAAACACACTTGTAGCATCTCACAAAACTCAATTCTGCTGCTTAGATCAAATGCTATGTCCCCAGGACCAATTCAACATGTGTCCCTGAAAGCCTCTAGGAGGCAAGTTGCAACTGGCCATAGAACGATGACCGTGGCTAGGAAATAAAAACCGTCGACTTCGTTGGAATCAAGACATCGAAATAATGTTAGGGGTTCTTCTCTCCCCTCGTTCCATGGCCCACATCCCTCCATTTTGGTGATTTTGGAATCTAGGGTTTCTCTCAGAAAGATAGATTACAATTTATGCACGAGGTGGTCAAATTTGGAAATGAATCACAATGAACTCGTGGACAATGTTCACACATAAAACCTTCCCAAAAAAACTTGCAACATCTCTCAGAACACAATTCTGCTTCCTGGATAAAATCCTATGCCCCCGAGACGAATTCAACATGTGCCCCTGAAATCCTCCAAGAGGCGAGTTGCAACTGACCATAGAATGATGACCATTTCTTGGATCGATGAACCATTGACTCCACTGGAATCAAGACATCGAAATAATGTTAGGGGTGCCTCAATACCCTGGTTCCATGGCCCAGAACCCCTCCATTTTGGTGATTTTGAATCGATGTTTTCTCTCAGTAAGAGACAATGCAATTTCTGCATGAGAGGGGGAACTTTGGAAATGACTCAATTGTGAACTTGTGACCAATTTTCACACATAAAACCTACCCAATAACACTTGCAACATCTCATAAAACTCAATTATGCTTCCTGAATCAAATCGTATGCCCCCGAGAGTGATTTAGCATGTATCCCTGAAATCCTTAAGGAGGCGAGTAGCAATTGGACATAGAACAATGACCATGGATCAGATTGAAAAACCTTCAAATCCATTGGAATTAGGGCATCAGGATAATTCTATGGGTGCCTCTCTCCCCTGGGTCCATGGCCCAAAGACCCTCCAGTTTGATGATTTTGGAATATAGGGTTTGTCTCAATAAGATAGGTTACAATTTATGCATGAGGTGATCAAATCTAGAAATGACTCGACCATGAACTCGTGGCCAATATTGACAAGTCGAACCTTCCTAAACAAACTTGCAGCATCTCACGAAACTCAATTCTGTTTCTCGGATCAAATCCTATGCCCCCGAGAGCAATTCAACATGTGTCACTGAAAGCCTCCAAGAGGCGAGTTGCAATTGGCCATAGAACGATGACCATGGATCGGATTGATGAACCGTTGACTCTGCTGGAATAAGGAAATTAGAATAATGCTAGGGGTTCATCTCTCCCAGGGTCCATGGCCCAGAGCCCCTCCATTTCAGTGATTTTGGAATCTAGGGTTTCTCTCAGTAAGAGATAGTGCAATTTCTGCATGAGGGGTTCGACTTTAGAAATGATTTGACCATTAACTTGTGGCCAATGTTCACATGTCGATCCTACTCAAACACACTTTCATCATCTCATGGAACTCAATTATGCTTCTCGTATCAAATCCTATGCCCTCGGGACCGATTAAACATGTGTCCCTAAAATCCTCCAAGAGGTAAGTTGCAATTGGCCATGCCTCAGATTGACGAACCGTCGACTCCATTGGAATCAAGACTTGAGAATAATGCTTGGGGAACCTCTCTCCCCTGTGTCCATGGCCCAAATCCCCCACATTTTGGAGATTTTGGAATCTAGGGTTTCTCTCAATAAGAGACATTAAAAGAAACAATGAGGGAAGTTTATTGAATATAAAATTTTGTTATATCAAGTAGGGAATGTTTTTGTTAATTTGTTCATACAAAAAAAACAAAAATGGTGGAAACAAACATGGAATCATAGATATTCAATGGATGAGAGATAAATTCTATTGGAGGAGCCTAAGTCGTCTTGTTGAATAGGTCCTTCACTCAACTTATTGTAATACATGTCGACCGTTACGTCGACCAGAACATGTCGGGTTAGGTCGGTCGGTTGAACCGACAAGCAATTATATAACTGAATTTAAAGCATATATATATATAGGATAGTGAGCCGATCCATGAGGTTAACTTGGATATTTTCTCATATGTACTATTTTGCATCGTGTTGAGTAATAAAAGGCTTGTCTTCTCTCCATCTTCTTGTCTATTTGTATATGTATCTTGTGTGCTTTCTTATATATAATATGTATCACTAGTAACAATGAAACCCCACGACTACAACATTGGTTCCATTGTTGGTGATGCATACATACAGCAATAATGAGCATGTTCAATGATATAAAATAAAGAGATTAAATATTGGTGGGAGAGAAAGATTGCTAACTAACTACAAAATTATGCGAGAAGGAACAAGCTGATGATTGCTCAAGCAAGGGAGAAATTCTTTTTTGAGACTCATGAGAAGTTCATAGAATCTGTGCCGTTCATGGTGAAGAATCTCTTGGATGAGAAGACAACCAGATGAAAAGGATCACGAATTAATCTCAAAGCTGATTAACGGAGGTCATACAAACCTGTTGGAATGGTGTGAGAAGATTGCCGACGAGTTTTGTGAAGAATGTGTGATTGAGGAGCAAGTGTTTGTCGACGACGTGAGGAAACGGTTTTTCACCAACCTTATAGATCAGGTTTTGTGTTCCTTGCTGACACTCTTGTTCAAGTTCCTGATCGACAAAGGAACTGTGCATATTGTCAAGACTCGACCCTTGTTGCTTCCGCCGCTCCCAAACTCAAATTGTGAAGAAAAAGAACGAGCGTGGAAGAAATTCATACAAGAGCGCGAGTGGGAGTATTTCTTGAGAAAATGAAGTTTCGTACTTCCCCAGTTGCCTAGAGAACTTAGGGTTGACATTGGGGGGGTATCCAAACATGTTCTGATGGAGTAGATGCATGAAGAAGTTCGATGGATGAAAAAGCAACATGACCAGCAGTGAAAGATCCAACAAATTCCACAAAGATAGAGCAATGAGTCACAAAAGCACTCCATATATACAGAAGCTCGAGCGAGAGAAGAGGAGAAAAATGCTAGAAGAACTAAAGGAGCATGCCAGTGCGCTCTGGGAGAAACAAGGACCAGGTGTCGTGACAGATGCAGAAGGAAATCTGTTGGAGTCAAGCCTGAGATGAAAGCGGTGTTGACGAAGAAGAACCTCCTCCCCCCTTCTCCACTGCATCTAACTCAGAGTGCCCGAGTGCAAGATATTGTCGAAGAAGATTTGGGACTTCATGTTGGCTAGTCAGGAATATGGAGTCAATGAAGTAATGAAGGTGATGAAGTCAACAGATTGTTGATTCATCGAACAGAAGAAGGAAGCTGGGTGAATTTTCAGCCTGAGTTTTCCAACAAAAGTTTTCATCTACTTTATTCAGAGCATGCAGAAGTACCCCCCTTGCCACTACCATCATTGATTGAATCCTTTAGTTCGTCGGAACTACCGAGAAGAGGTGAAATTCCCTTTGAGAAGAACTTCACCTAGATTTCTACAAAAGCATTGGAAGAAAGTAGGTTTCCGAGAACCAGTGAGCCAAACAAAGCTCTAGACACTGGCAGTGAAGGTAAAGAACTCGTTCCCAATACACATTTGGCAATAGTACCCGTCAAAGTTAATTCATCAAGTGGTTTTTTTTTCGGAAACAATCCACCGACCCCTCCAGTCGATTTATCGGTCGAAGTAGCAGCAGACATGTCGCACACGACATCCCACCTTCCATTTTATGAGGGTAATGAAGATACATGAAGAGATTGGTTTGTGTGCGAATCAACATGGGCAGCCAATTTAATTACTAGTGAAGAACGTCAAATACATTAGTTTGCAGGCTCTTTGAGGAAAAGAGCACTCACATGGTACATCGGCTACATCGATAAAACACCAAATGCAACGAAAGCAGAAATCAAGCAAACCTTCCTATCTTTCTTTAAAACATTGGATGAAAAATAATTAGCTGCCGAGAAATTAAAGACAACGGTACAAAGACCGACAGAGACTGCCAAAGAATATGATAAGAGGTTTAAAGACCTCTTGAGCCAGCTTGATTATGTCATTGAAGAAAAATTATTAATCAAATGGTCTGTTGCTAGTCTTATACGAACGATTAAAATGCACGTCCGCTGGCAGAGCGTCAACTCATACGAAGATGCCTTGAAAAAGGCTCTAGAAATTGAGATGGATGACAAATATCCTTTGGCACCTATCGATAGACACATAGAAGAACAACTGGAAATTATGCAGCATTCCATCTGAGATATCAGTCTAAAAGGACCATAAGTATGGTGTACAAAGTGTTCTACTGCAGGACATACAAAAGACTCTTGTTGTATGGAGGATCGATGACAATATGTTAGACTTGTTCAAACAAGGTGTTTCTGCGATATCTGTCAAGACTATGATTTACATACTACAAATGATTGCCCATACAATTTGAAGAATAAACAAGCTAAGTGGTGTCATATTTGCGAATTTAGTACTCATTTGATAACAGAATGCCATATGAACCTGAAGAACAAGCATAATTATCATGTAGTGTACCAAAGAAACTCCGTTGAGCATCGAAATGATAGAAATGAAAGAAACAAAAGATACGACCAAAACTACAGGAATGATTTCTATGACCGGAATGACAGAACCGACAGATACCCAAGGTACGACGAAAGGATATATGATCAGCGAAATGATAACTACAATAGATGCGGAAGATACCGAGGCCAAGGCCGAGGTTGCGAAAATGACAGTCGAGATTTCCGACCTCGCAGACCTGGACAATGTTTTACTTGCCTCAACGAAGGACATCGACATGCAGAATGTCCCTATAAAGATCGTACAGATCTAAAATTTTGTACTAAATGTGGGGTAGGCGATCACTTCTTGGAGGATTTCCCTACCATGATTGAGAAAATTTTGAATAAAAAGAATTTCAATGTCTTGTCGTGTGTTCCAAAATGTGATGTGATAAGAAATAAGAACTTGCAAATTGTAACCAAACAAGGTACTCATATTGGTCAAGACAAACCAAAAATAAGCAAAGTAACAAGTAAAGAGGATTATCCTAATCCTACTAAACAAAAATCTTTGTTTAAAATGCATCCGATATATTCTCTGGTTTAGCATCACAAGAAGAGAACGAAGAAAGTCGACATGAAGCACTAAATGAATTGGTTAATTTAATCACTAAAGAAGAAGCTGTTGGAAAATTAATTGACTTGTTGCATAACATTAAGAATAAACCGGTCGCGCAAAGACAAGCTAAAATTTTTTTTCGACTAAATAAAAAAGATAAGAACGATTATGACCCTCTCGTCGACCACGAGATACACGGATATCATGTCCAAGAAGTCGTACTCGATTTTGGATCACAAGTTAACATCATGACTTGTGATACTTGGGATCAATTAGGTCGGCCGCAACTTCAAGAATCGGGGATTTATTTGAAGCTTGTTGATCAAGGACTGATCAAACCCATTGGAGTATAGAAACAAGTTGAAACATCTATAAAAGGCATCAAGACAAAAGTAGACTTTAAGATCATAAATACAAAGGATGGATCCAGCTCGTTTCCAGCTCTGGTTGGTCTTCCATGGGGCCGAAAAATGAAATCTTCGATCTCACTAGATAAGGGTCGCATCGAATTGAAAGGAAACGGTCAGAAGGTGACAATACCAACCTTCCCATCTCAGGGAGAACCTTGGTCAGAACCTATGGAGAATGAAAATGATATAAGACATCTATATCAAGTAAATAACAATGAAGATTATGTTGAACCAAATTCAAGAGGGGAGCTCTGCCTTGGAGATTCTGCATCAGTTGGATATAACTCCGACGTAGAAATTTACGAATGGCAGATGGAAAACTATGAACTTCAAGAAAAAGAATGTTGGATTGTCGAAGCCATCTCTAAAAAGAAAGTAAAGAAATGTTTTTCGATCTCGACCGCTCCAAAGATATTCGAGAGAAATATTCACGAATATACGACTCTTGCACCAGCGAGGAAAGAATCAACACATATTCCAACACTGCAATATAAGGAACGAGATTCTTCGTCAGTACATATCGAAGAAGTATCAAAACATGTTGGAGAACAAGGGAGACTGCCGAGTCGGGTCGAGACCTTTACAGGGCGAGCCGCAAGATGGTGGGATAAACATCAATCGAGACTACAAACATGGACTACCGTGTCAACATACTTTTTTGATAGGTTTGGAGGCAAGAAATTGACAACTTAGGCGGACATCTTGCTTTTCACACAGGGACAAGATCCTGAAGCTCATATTGACAAATGCGGAAGAGAATGGAGAAGACTAGGTTACAAAGATGAAAGAGAATGGAGAAGACTAGGTTACAAAGATGAAAGAGAATGGAGAAGACTAGGTTACAAAGATGAAAGAGAATGGCCAAATCTATTTCCAAGCACGCTCAATGACTTGCCAAATAAATGGTATAAGATGGAAGAAGCAAGAGGTGAGACTTTCGTGTGGAAAGAACTTAAAGAAAATTTCATCAAAGACTTTCAATTTTCTCCAGAGGATGAGCAACTGACTGAGGCGAGAAACCAAATCAAATAGTTCCTACAACCGACAAGAAATGTAGTACCGACAGAAAAGAAGCCAATTGCTCGACACACAAATTTCTTCCATAACATTCAGTCGAAATAAATTCAGCATTCGAAACAACTCCAATTAGAAACAAAAAGAATAATCAGAAAGAGTTTCCAGTGGAGAGAAGATCATTATGCTATGTCGAAGCCATTAAAAACAACTTTCAATGTGGAGACCGAGGAGAAAGAAGAACCAGAAAGATTATCAGAAAAATATTTTCCGCCAGCATTCACGCATATGAAAGAAGGCAAAAGACCAATCAATGATAGTTGAGCTCCAGAGTGGATGGATGCTAAATTAAAAGTCAAAGAAGTTGATATATCTAACGACAACAGACAGAAAATGGCGAGGATTGGCGATTGCTGGAATGAAGAACAAACTGCAGAGATCACTAGTCTCCTTAAAGAATTTCAGGATGTATTCGCACGTGATTATAAAGATTTGAGAGGACTTGTACAAGAGATGGGAAAAATGAAGATCGACATCAAACCAGATGCTAGGCCAGTGAAGAAAATACCTTACAAACTCGCAAATAAATATAAAAAAATTGTCAAGAAGGAGATTGATAGTATGCTTGTAGCAGGGATCATATATCCTATTGATTAGTCAGAATGGGCGAGCCCGATGGTTGTCCAGATGGAAAAGCATGACCCAACACGGTTGCAAATTTGTGTCGACTTTCGCGTATTGAACAAAGCAACACTCACTCACCCTTTCCTTACTCCTTTTGCTGACGAAATCATTAGTGAAGTTGCATGGCACGAGTGTTATTCATTCACAGATGGGTTTTTTGGGTACAACCAAGTACCTATTGCTAAAGAAGATCAAAAGAAAACCACGTTCGTGTGTGAATTCAGATCGTTCGCATAAAAAGTCATGCCTTTTGGATTGAAAAATGCACCAGCTGTATTTTCTCGTATTGTCATCAAACCTTTTCAGGAGTAAATCTACAAAACTATGGATGTGTATTTTAAGGATTGGAAAATTTCCTCCATGCTGAAAGACCCTTGCAAATGGCTCCGGTTAATGCTTGAACGTTGTTGACAAATCCAACTTTTGCTAAACATAAAGAAATGCATCTTTACGACTCCTATTGGAATACTACTGGGTCATGTAGTATGTAAAGAAGGCATCAAAGTCGATTATACAAAGATTAAGATAATTCTCGAACTGAAGTCTTCATTTAATTCTAAGAAACTATGAATCCTGTTGGGCCACACGGGATACTACCGAAAGTTTATCAGACATTTTTCGGACATGACGTATCCCCTGGAGGAACAATTGAAAGAAAATCAAGAGTACATTTGGGTTGATGAGTGCAACACTTCATTCGACATCTAGAAGAGAAAACTTGTCAAAGCACCCATTCTCTGATTCCCAAACTGGCCAATTAAGATTCATGTTCATATCGATGCATCTGGCATAGAGATCGGTGCAATCTTGACACAATCTGGAGATGATGGAATGGACTACCCTAATGCTTTCAGTAGATGGAAGCTAAACAAAGAAGAGATAAATTATTCCACAACAGAAAGAGAAGCATTAGGATTGGTATTTGCACTGCAGAAATACTGTCACTACTTATTGGCTAATCCCTTTGTATTCTACACTCATGATCAACAAGCATTGAAGTAGTTATTCAATAAGCCATTGCATCATGGAAGATTATGTCGATGGTTATTATTATTCCAAGAGTTTGAATTTGAAGTCATAATTCAATGAGGGAAGGAAAATGTCATACCAGACCACGTGTCACGAATTGATACCGAAGAAGAACTGACAGGAATAGAAGACGATCTACCAGATGCACACCTGTTTAGAATTGAAGCTGTCCCCTCGGAACTTGCGGAGATTGCACAATTCTTGGAGGATGGGAAAGATCGAGAAGAAATGCCTAAGAAGAAAAAGAATATCCTTGCAATGAAAGCTGCACCATACACACTCATCAATGGCTTCCTCTATAAACTTGGCCTAGACGACATACTCCGATGATGTGTGCATGAACAAGAGCGACAGAGCATACTTTCGGAAGCACACTATGGACCGATAGGAGGGAACTATCACACTGACATCACAGTGAGGAAGATTCCGCACTCTGGACTTTGGTGGCCGATAGTTCATAAAGACTGTCGAGATTTTGTAAGCAAGTGTGATATATGTCAAAGAATGGGTCGACCTCTGCCAAGCACAGAAATGCCACTTGTGCCCATAATTCCAAGTCGAACATTTGAAATATGGGAAATTGATTTTATTGGACCTTTTCCAATACTTGGTAGATGCACAGGTGCATGTTATATCATCACTACTGTGGAGTATGTTACCAAATGGGCAGAAACAGAACCCGTTGAAACATGTTCAAGCGAAGTAGTTGCCAAATTCATATATGAAAATATTGTCACACGATTCGGATGCCCACTAACTTTGATCAGCAACCAAGGTACTCACTTTGTTTGTAGAAATATTGACACACTTACAAAATAATTTGCAATTGAGCACATAATAAGTACATCTTATCACCCACAATCGAATGGCACCATTGAAGCATTCAACAAAACAATTACCAAAGGGTTGAAAAAAATGTGCAACATTGATAAAGATGATTGGGATGACAAGATAACTTCCGTACTATGGGCATACAGAACACCATATAAAAGAATGACAGGTTAGAATCCTTTTACTCTATTATATGATCAAGAAGCCGTCGTCCCCTTGCACTTTCGACAACAAGCTCCAAGAATCATCGAAGCTTTACATATTGATGTCGAAGATGCAAGAAAAGAATGCCTTGTTCAACTGTAGAAGCTCGACAAGACTCGACAGATAGCGATACAACACCAAGAAATTCAAAAACTACAGCAGAAAGCATGGCATGATTGAAATATCAAGCAGAAAAATCAATCAGTTGGTGATTTAGCTTTCCTATATAACATCCGCGTTAAGTGAAAACCAAAGAAGTTGCACACAGAATGGATGGCTCCATATATTGTCGATAACATCAATACTAAAGGCTCAGTCCAACTAAAAATGCTATAGGGGAGTGTTTTCAAGAAACTTGTTAATGGCACCCGACTAAAGAGATACAAGGCGTGAAGCATTAAAAAAAAATGGTTATAACCAACTTCAGAGAGAGACATTATAAGCAACATTTCAAATAGTAAGCGGTATAAATTTCACAATGACAAGAGACTGGAATGCTAATTCTGGAAAAAGCAATGAACGAAGAGAAAAGGACACAACACACGACCGACGAGATGATAGACATCAATCGTAAATATCAGGCCAACGAACACAAGACAGAAGAACCCTTGATACAAAAGACCTATTGCTGGATGAAACGACACAACTGAAACCGTGCACTGACAACATGTTGGAGAAATAAATAAGAAAATCAATCATGAAGACCGACAAGTAGAAAAGAAGAGTCGAAGTGCGCCTGACGAGGAGCCGACAACCTGTCAATCAAAGTTAATCCCCTCGCCGAACCAACAGTCAATGTAGCCATCTACCTCGCATTCACCTGTGCCAAGCAATTCTGCTATAAATATGGGGCTCGAGGACTCTTGGATATTGTTTTCCCAAGAACTTGAACTCCAAAATACAGAGCCATCTGAACTATTCGAGACGTTGGTTTAATATGAGAATCCTGTAAAAATAATGGCACCGAGGAAATCTTAGATGACAACTAGGTCTATCGGAACTAAGGTTAGGGAGCTTGAGAAAGCTAATTCACCATTAGAAACCTAGTTGCAGCTTATCCAAAACACCAAGGTTTCTGAACCACAGTGGAAGAGATTCTGGACTGGAATATTGGATTGGCGAAAAGAAAAAAACGGTGCCTAGAGGGAGGAAGCACAGAAATTGCAGGCCACCATTTTTTTACAATACATTCATGCACCTCTTCTAGAAAACTTGGGAGGCTTGAAATACATCATAGCCCGATTTATAGTCAGCATGTACCACAATGGAAAATTCTACTTTGATGTACCTGTGGAGATAAACAGTGAAGTTATTCATCAAATTACAGGCCTCTCAAACAAAGGTGAGGATGTATGAATGTGCTCGAAGCTAGAGTTGGTCTAAAAATTCACAGGCATAGCCGCAGGGAAAAAATCCAAAGGGCTAATTGTGAACCAAATAATCTATGATAACTATAAAACCGTTGTGAGAATTGTGTCGACAAATCTATCAATCTCTGGTTGAAGCTATGATCTTAAAATCAACATGTTGGAGGCAGTACAAAATATGGAGATGCAACGAAAAGTATCCAAATGGGTGGAACACTTGGCTGACATCATCAAAACCATATTCCACAAATTCCAAGAAGAGGGTGCAGGTATCTTATATCCGTCCTTGATTATTTGGATTCCTATGACTCACCTTAGGCCAACAGGAAG
This sequence comes from Larix kaempferi, assembly GCA_027924585.1. NCBI lineage: Eukaryota > Viridiplantae > Streptophyta > Pinopsida > Pinales > Pinaceae > Larix > Larix kaempferi. The sequence continues at coordinate 15,425,185 of BSBM01000099.1, forward strand.
CAAGGAATTTACAAGAAATAGAAACATACTAATGGAGAATTTTCATTGTTTTACACCCGGAGGAAGTCGGCTTGGACCCTCGACAATCAAGCTTTGGTTGGAAACGTGGTTGCAAAATATTAAGGTCCAAACAATAAGATGGAGGGTGCCTCAAAAAATCCGACGAAGTCTACCTCCGACAACACATATTCAATTGGCGCTAGATCACACCTCGGTCTAGTATTTGCAGGGTGCAACAAGAGAGGCATAACCACTTGAAAATATCCTTCGGCTGAGGAAGTATTCAAAGAGCTCAGTAGACAGCCAAGCACAAGGATGGAAATTCCTTCCCAAGCACGAAAAGTTGACTTCACCATAGTCGAACCATTGACAGATGCAGAGAAGGAAGAGGATTATGAGTGCTGAATATATATAAATACTTTCACCCTCTGAGCTGAGCCAATTGTAGAAACAGATCCCCTCCCACTCGCAATGATTGCACCTCAGGGCCCCCTAGAGACAGCTAATCACTCAGTTAGATAATCCAGAATACGCTCTCACCAATGAAAATATCCAACAATTAGTAGAAGAAATTTTGAAATCCTGACAACAAATGAAGTCAAAGACACATGGAAAAAGGAAAAGAAAGCTCGTTATTCGAGAACCGACGGAGGAAGATGAAGCTGAGATCTATGATAGTGCAACCCAGATTTTATCTGATGCTACTAAACTTAAAATACCTGTCGAATACCAGTTCAAGAAATTCATGGAAGAGGATAATTCATGCATCTAGCCAGCACTGCAAAAGAAGTTTAAGATTACAGTCAAACCCCATGTCGACCTAACTTAACTCCCCCTCCACCATCGTCAACCATTGTGATGGAGGATGACACTCTTCCTACACTTCCAACACCCATTACATATTCACCCAAAGAAGTTCTTAATATCCCAGATTTAGTGCAAACCGTTCCCCTTCCACTCTGACAAAAAAATGACAATGATTTAAACCAGTTCATATCTCAACTTCCTTCCCTCTTTCCTAACTAGCGCGATCTTGTCACTAAGAAACCAGTCCCCATTGAGTCTAGTTTCCTGATTTATTTTGATCCTCCTAATGTTTCCACATCTGACTTCCCATCCCTAGCTAGAACCACATCACCACAAGTGGTCAGAATGCATAAAAAAAGGATAGAAAGAAACCCCGACTTGACCAGTAATATTTTTAGTTAAGAAACCTCATCCTTCATTCCCTTTCCAGTCATCCTGATAGTGGAAGACCCATCACCTCCTTGACATGTATTCGACCCACCAGAAGGTCTCCCAGAAGTCGATAACCCTTTCGAAGAAGAAACACTTACCCCCAAACTCTTCTCACCCCTAGTCAGTTTGGTTCCGTCTAGTAGCCCCGAACCCCCTCCACCTCCACCAGTAGATGAAATTTCATCTTCGTCACCGACAGTTCCACCATCGGCACAAGTTGACCCTAGTCATACATCCCCTACCCCTACCAGTGGAACCAACCTACATACAACAGCTCAGCAGATTGGAACTCCAGCAGAAGTGGCCGACACAACCGCTACAGAGGAAACATAGACACCAACATCAGAACAAGTCGCGACAGAAGAACCTGAAGGAGAAAACATAGTAGCTCTGGAACAATCCCAAACTTTATCCCAGGAAGAAACAAGAACATAATTAGCACCATCCAGCTAGGTGTAGACAACACAAGTTTTCGCCACCTTACAAGCAGATGTACATAAATCATCAGTAGGAGTAGATCAACAAAAAAAGCAACACCAGTGACAGAGGCTACAGATAAACCAAAAGAAAAGAAAATGAAGAAGCGGCGCAAAGAAGACATGCGACACGAAAAAGAGCGACATAATAAAAGGAAACATCAACACCTTGATTATATTCAGCAAGAAAGTCACCTTTCAGTTCATTTGGACCAATTCGGGCCAATTTCCACTTATGATCCAGATGAAGCAACCCAAGAGGAACTCGACCTTCTTGCAAATGTTATTACTAGAGAGTAGATACACAGAAGAACTGAAAATCAAGAACTCATCAAGACACTGCAAGAGGAGCAAAAATCATTTTTGGCTAAGTGTCAAAACTTAGCGCAGCAAGTCGTCCCACTTTTGCCGAGTTCCAACGTGACAAGTCCGCTCGACCAAGCATATCAACTTTTTGAAAGTATTGTGTGGACATTACAAGACGAATTAGTGAAGAACCGACGCAACCAGGCCACCGAAACATAAACTTTGATAGAAAATCAATATACAAAAATTAACAGGGGCCCATAGCCTACTCACACAGTATACCCAGGAAGCTGCCACAATTGCCAAAGTTTTCAGCAATTGGTATACTCATTATGGACAAGTATTTACAGAATTTCAAGGGATGCATAAAGTAATCAATACACTGCACCTACAATGATAGACTGTCGATAAGACACTTCTTCAATCCGTTGATGCATAGATTATCCTGGAAAATAGAAAGCTGGAAAAACTGGAAAATCATGAAGAACACTGGATGAGACAAGCATGCACTAGCCTCTTGAAACTTGAAAATGTCCATCCATATCAGTAAATACTGCTTACCGCTACCAATGAAAAAATCAACCTCTCCAGCCATGACTTGATCCATCTGCAAAACAAGTCGACACAAGAGAAAATGGAAAGTTTGTCGAGCTTAACTTCATTAACTATAGATATTCAAAATATGTTGCACACCTGGGAATATTTTTAGCACCAGTTGTCTGTCTCTGCCGAAGCCATTGTGGAATTTTGTGTCCAGCAACAATCAACGTCCAATTCCAGTCTTCAACTGCAGTAATAGATACATTTAAGTTTTTGTACAGTTACCAATTTTTGCATCTCCTCATTTCTTCAGGACGAAGAAATATTTTGAGGTGGGGGATATGTTGGAGGAGCCTAAGTCGGGCTATTGACTAGGTCCTCCACCTGACTTATTGTAAGACATGTCGACCATTACGTCGACCAGAACATGTTGAGTTAGGTCAATCAGTTGAACCAACAAGCAGTTATATAACTAAATGTAAAGCATATATATATAGGCTGGTGAGCCGATCCATGAGGTTAACTTAGATATGTTCTCATATGTACTGTTCTGCATCCTGTTGAGTAATAAAAGGCTTGTGTTCTCTCCATCTTCTTGTCTATTTGTATTTGTATCTTGTGTTCTTGCTTATATATAATATGTATCACTAGTAACAATGCAACCCCCTCGACTACAACAAATTCCTACCCATTGAGTGTAGGATTTTGATGGATGAGACAAAAAATTGTACCCATTGAGTGTAGGATAGTTAACACTCTAATTTTGGCATCAATTCCATCAAATTCAATAGTTATCGCATGTTAATTGGAGTGAAAATTCTCCGACTAAATTAAAACATTCAACCGTTAACCAATTATATGAGGTAGTGATAATTTTATTACCATTACCCTCACCTTAGGAGAAAAACTATGCCCATCATTGTTTGGCATCCTCAAATAATACTTTTATTACAAAACCCTCTTTAGTTTAACATTGTTATATCCCAATGTCCACCATCCCTTGCACCTTCAACTGAGATCTCACCTTCCATAATGAAGAGGAATCCTTTGTAAATATGTCATTTGATCTTTTAAATAGGCATAATTGTTTTCCTTCAGATCCTTTAAAAACTTGAAGCCATAAATGAAGCCCTTTGTAATTTTATTGTTCAACTTCTATAAATGACATTATGGAAAAGGAAATTGTTAAAATAATAAACATTATAAATAATATCTATAAGAAACTCAATCCAAGTGGCCTACTTAAGAGAATAGTGATATAAATATGTTATTGGTTATAAATATGTCCTCTTCTCATTTGACTACATCTTGAAATTCTTATAAAGGATCTTTTTAAAGGGGAGGATAGGTGGATGAGGTGAGATTTACTAGTTGTGTACAATATAAGGTACAATTTAGTTGTGTAAAATACAACCATTAGGTAAATTTGCATCAAGGTAAACAATAATAGATATATTCTCATGGATAATGGTTTCGATGAGGACCTAAACCCTAATGGTAACCTGGGATCTCTACTAAACCCTAATGGTTACAAAAAGAAGATTGGATGTGGCTCTTGCATAATATGGAGAAAATAATCAGTTTTGGGTGCAATTGTTAAGTGAGAGGGAGATTAGTTTTGCTAAAGTTAGTCTTGGAAGGCATACTTAGGGATTAATTCAAACACGAACAAAACATGAAAGTGACTCATTCCCTTCAAGTATGAGCCTTCAAGTGTGTTTGATAGTGGCGATGGGGATGATGAGGATGGAAATGGTGACAACGTGAGCATGAGGAGGATGGTGGTGACATTGATGATGTCAATGGGAATGGGTATGGAATTCAATGGCCACGATTGTGAAAATGGGGATGATGAGGAGGAGGATGGAAACAGTGACAACATGGGCATGAGGAGGATGGTGTCGACGTTGATGGTGGTAATGGGAATTTTGTTCATGCATCACAATGGTGATTGGATAATGAACATGGTTTAAAACATGTAATGGTGTAAAACATATAACGGTGTCAAGACTACATGAATGTATGGTAATATTAACTTAAACATAACACAAAAATGAAATAAACAATCTAAGATAACAAGATCTATATAACATGAGATAAACTATCTAGCATAAATAATGTTAGACATGCATGAATAAATAATTACATGACTAAAATATGTAAATAACATGAAATAGTTACCTCAATGAATTAGGCCTTCTGGATCCTCTCTGTTTCCGATTGTCTCCAACAATCTCTCATGATCTTCATGAGGTAAGAAGTAACGTAGCTTTTTCGAGCTCTTTGTTAAGATTGTTTGTAGTTGGATGTTTATACCAACGATCAAGTGTGTAAAGTGATACACCCTTGAACTTGGCCTGTAATCCATGTATACATACCCATTAGTATTTGGTGTCTTTCCATTTACTGTAAGATATTCACCCTGAACAACCATTGAGCCAGTCAGAAAGTCAATGCATTCAATATAAGTGGATGATGTGAGGAGGGTTTGCTTCCCTTTGATCACGGGGGGTTCGCTCAGTGAACTTGTTACATAGCACATACATTCGCAGGATATTAAAGGATATCCCTAATTTCATTAAATATTAGAAAATGTCTCCCAAAATTATATAATTGAACTCCCCTCCCAATACACATTTCCAATTAAAAAACCCCTTTTTTCATTGGATATTATAGGTATTCATTTTTATCAACCCATTTTTAATACACCTTTATGTTTCTCCCCTTACTATAATAAAATGAGTATAATTTCATGCCCTATCACCCTCTTTAGAAGCAAACATATGCTCCAAATAAGGCCAAGAAACATACTTTCAAAAACTTAGGAAAACAACATAAGAAAACTATTCCTTCAAAAAAATCTTAGCAATAACTGCATCCCTTTCATGCTCACAATGATGAAGCAAAAAAAAACATAATTAGCTACCAATCCCTATGCAAACTATTGTTGTGAAGTTGACTCACTTGTAAATAGTTGGCATAATGTTGTTATATTTTCCTGCATTCACTCAAATCTATGTCAATTTGCAACCATATAAATTAACTCTTAAAGAAATATAATATCAAGTACATCCTTATGTTTCCATGAAATGGTGCTTTGTTATAATAAACAATTGACTTTCACAGGTCAATAATGGAAATAAGAATACACACAACAAAAATCCAATACACAACACACATTCCAAAATCCTAACATGATTCTAGCATCAAGAATCATTGTCTACACTGTTGATCTGATATGATATACTACATATTAGAAAAGAAGATATTTAGTCATGGTAAATACTCGTAACCTAATAATATCTTGCACCTCTTTTATGAATGGTTAGATGCAAAGATCTAACCAAAGGAATTAATCAATATCATGAATCATTTAAGATTAACAATGGTATAATAGTATTGCTAGAATGTAATAACTCTAGAAATCAGTTACTTGTTAATCCACTCATAAAATGAAATAACCTAACCATGAATAGGGGTGGGTCGAGGGGGGGGTGATGTGGTGCTTAGTAAAGAATACATGATATTGAACATATTCAATGTTGTAAATAAGTTTTAAACATTCCATTGAAAATTTTGACCTAGATTAATGCACTCCTAATTTCAAATATTGGTATGTGGCATGTGTTAATGATTGTACCGAAACTCAAAATCCAATTTGCATCTACATGCATTACCAAGATTGTAAAAGGATCCATTTATATGGCCAAAAATTTTAACTGTAAAAGCAAAGTTATTTCATAGAAGAGGGCACAAAAAATGTAAATCATCTTACAATTCCAATTAATGTAATGGTTTTAATATATCATGCATATCTGGATGTTGCACAAAGCAAAGAACGATATCATAAAAAAGTAATAAAAACCATAATACAAAGAAGCCAATAATGCGATATATAGTAGAATCTCAGAACCTTAGGGATCATAATTGAAAATTTTATATGTATGGACATAAACATCGAACATTTATAAGGGAATAAGTGTATTGATTCTACTACCAGAAATAAGAAAATTAAATGAAAACTAAAATACAATTGCCATTATAATTATATTGATAGTACATTGGACTTATTGTTTTTCAAACTAGCTATCTTTGCAACAATAAGGACTTGTAAAAATGTTGCGATGTTGTCAAACATTGCATCTTCTTTAAAGCTAGACTGTTAATGTAACAATAGTAATGACATTATTCAACAAAACTTCAAAGCTAGAGTAACACCCACATCAACTTCCATTCAATTAGAAACCATCTAATATAGTCAATTTCTTTGAGGACTCATTTTCCAAATAACAATAGGAAATCATTTTTATTTTATATACATACGGAATTGTGTGTAGAAAGGTATCTCAGCCTATAGGGGGAGCAATAGGTAGGCTCAGAGAGTCCCCCCTCCCCCTTGTAGGTTGTGATGGCACAAACAATAAAGTATGAATCTAGTTCAAATTAGAATTAATCTTATAATAAGAGGCTCATGGAAAATCCCTTTCTTTCCTTGGTGTGTCTTAGATACTCTAGGAACCCCTACCTAGTGGAACTGTTACAACGTATTTTTCCACCTTGTGAGCATCATCACTCATTGACCTTCAGTATTCATTTTATTGACTCAAATCCACATTTTGTCCTCCAAGAACCCATTGTTCCCTATTTTTGTTCCTGTACTCTATTTGTTCCGCTATACCTAGCATATATGCAGGGTGTACCAATATGGCCCACATACATCGAATTAAATGGTAAAAAACAATTGAAATTCACTTTTCACTCCAAAAAGCGGTCTTAGGGTGACCTTTGGCCCTCCATGTACCCCAGAAATAACTCGATTCAACCTTTCACCTACCTTTGGAGGGTTATATATTGAGCTCTTATGGTGCATGGAAGGAGGAGGAAAGGGAGAGCATAGAAACTCTATTGGATTTTTTCCATGACTTGAGTCTACATCCATTGATCCTTGTTGTTGTGAAACTCTTATGTTCAACTAACAAACTCCTTCATAGTTTGATTTTACCATTGCATGGGGGATTCAAGTGGTGGAGGGACCTAGTTCTTGGTTCAGATGAGTTTTCGGCAAGAGGTTGTATCATGTACTTCTTGTTTTCATTAATAGAAATACTCATTTTCTCGCCCAATTGATCTTGTAAATGTTTGTTTAATTACATTGGGTTACATTTGCTTATTATATCATGGACCATGCTATTGTTTATTCTAATATCTTTCATGTATTATATGCACTTTCTTGTATTTGTCGTTGAGACTAAGCTGCAAGTTCAAGTGTAGAGATTGAAAGCTCAATGGGGATCTACTACGAACATCCAGTTGAAGGTTGGTATTTTATCCACATCTTAGCATTTTCATTTATATAGCATTGTATTGAAAATTGAGTTGATTTCTGGTAGTCATATGTCTGTTGTGGTATACCTCGAGCCATAGGAAGTTTTTCTTCGTAACAGAAATGGCGACTCCGCTAGGGAGGAACCTCCATTTTGGGGATTTTTAGGAATTTTTCCTTATTTTGAGTTTCTGTTTGTCGAGCTTCTGTGTCATTGACTGGCCGTTGGGATTTGCATTATAACTTTTTTTTTTGGGCTGTTTGATTCATTTTTGTTCCACTTTCCTTACCATGTACGCGAGTCAGCTTTGGTTAGCCCGCATCTACCCTCTACTATTAGTACAGTAGCCAGCGTTACTGTTCTATGAACAATTGCGTACAACTCCGGGATTGTCTTGTCTATGGTCTTTGGTTGTTGTTGGGTTGATTCTGAGTGTTCCTAAGTATTAGTAGGCATGTTTCCTGATTGTTCCATGCTCTTTTATTGACCAGAAACTCCTCTTTCTTTAGTTTTTGGGATTTTGGCTTCCAACCATTTTTCGTTTTTATAGCTCATTAGCTTGGCTGAATCTTATTGTTTGGGATTTGTTGGGTTGTCTACTTGATCTGCTCTGCATTTTACTGAATAGTTCTGATTTTCATAGCTCAAGCATTTTATAGCTCAAGCACTCTGATTTTGCTTGCATTTTTCATTCATTTTATTGAAAAGTACAAAAATATTGCTTGCATTTTCATTTCCATTTATATATGAAAATACAAAAAAAAAATCGTTGCATTTTGCATCAGAGTGCTTGTGCTTTCATTAGGACTTGCTTGAGCATGAAAATATAAAGAGATTGCATTTTTATTTTTGAATCGTTGATTTGACGGTCATATAGTGGCATCTTTTTTATGGATATATGAGTCTAGTATTTTCCGGGTGTGCATATCATTGAGTCTTTACACATCATTAGTTTCACGACCATATCCTTTGAGTAATTATAGCCATTAAAATTAACGCTTAATCTTAAAATTGATTAGAAACGATTTTCTCTTTTATAGGGTGCACCAACTAGCATAGGTTTAGAGTCTTGGAATAGATCATTGTGAGTTAACAATCCAATACTATTAAATGAAACATTATTTGTTTGACCAGGGAGTGGTGAAACCCATGGTATACATCAGTGTCCCAGGAAGCTCTACTCAAACCAGAGTTAAGCACGAGGTCACAGGAAGTTGGTTGCAGAGATAGCCCTCCAATACTAGCTGAACGTGGGAGATACTTCTAGGATTTGTTCGTGTACGGGGGCTCTTGTGGGATTTGACCCTCTTCAGTTTCACGCTTAGTTACCCTTCCCATATGACGGATCTCACCTGCGACTGTCCGCCTGAGAATTGGTTATACATGGTGGCCTTAGTTGCTTTACCTAGGTATCACATAGGGTGCTTGCAACGATTATTCTGTGAGTATCTTGAGTCAGATAGGGGTTAGAAAACACAGTTGTTGTATGTATAGGGATTTGACCCTGTGCGCGTAGTGAAGTCTGAGGGCCCTTATAACTGATTATGTTACTACCGGTTATAGTTTGGGAGTCTCAAGCCTCTCCTAGGAGAGACACATCGGCTGTAGTATCGGGAGGTTCCTTGAGCCAATTCTATTAGTGTGCATTTGGTTGTAGGTTTATTTTAGGTATGTTCTCTGTTACGACCTAGTAGGCATTTAGGAGACGTTAATTTGTTGACCTTTTGGAGTCATCGTGGATCGAGATCTGCCTCTTCGTCGATCTCGTAGGTTAGTTGGTTTACTAGTTAGCGATCCGTCACCATCTCTTCTCAAGAGACATCAGGGGACTACCACTGGTCCTATACACACATCTCACAATCTTCAGAGAGCTTCTATTATGAGTTCCACACTTGGAACGACTGGATTCCCAGTAACTCCATCCATTAGCATGATGGGAAACTCCCCTCTGATCACTCCTAGGGGTGAATGGGGAGGAGGTTCTCCACACATTACTCCTCATGGGTTTGGGATGTCCCCACCCATGAGAACAAACCCATTCAACAATACACAGCCATCTAGTTTTCAATATGGGATGCCAGGTTATGGTACTTCATCTGTCCCTTCGACCTCAAGTCCTTTTTCATATGGTATGCCTAGCTTTATGCCGACGATTACATCCACCATGTCTAGTAGTCACACTAGCTCTAGTGTTGGAGTTGTGGGCATCATCCTTGCTTTCACTGCCTATCACTTTGGGAGTAGTCACATACCTCCATCTAATTTGACTATTGGCAGAGGACCACCTCCTTCGTCAGCCCCTAGCGTTAGTGTGAACCCATTTTCGAGTGGAGGTTTCACATTAGGTATTGTATCCACGACTTTCATTTTGTCCGTTCATCCGCATGTCTCTATTCCTGTACCTTCAAATGATTTTGTGATTCCACAAAATCCTCATCCTGCTAACTCTTTGGTTTCATGGAGTGCGCACATACCATTTTCATACGACCCTCAATCATCTGGTATCCCTTTGTCGAGTGGGTATATGGGACCCCATTCTCATGGAGGCCATTCTCATGGCTTTTCAGTCGGTCCTAACTACTATCCAAACCCTTTCTATGGAATCCCTGCTACACATGTGCCTATGTATACCAACATGGGCTAGTTTGGAGGAGGTTACTACCCTTATAGTTACGGTCACAGTTATTACCAGAGTTCGTTGGCACCACAGGTGTCAACTTCGATGTATACAGTCCCACCTTACGATTCACAGAACCAGTCTCTCTCGGGAGCTCATAATCAAGCTTCATAGCCTCAGCTCCCTTTTCTTTCTATATTGAATATACCAAATATTTTGAAGCTCATGAATGATCCGGTGTGTCATGATCCTACTTGGCTTCTAGTCCCTACCAAAATCCCTTCTGACATTCCGAAGTTTGAAGGGAAGAATGATGAGGATGCCGGTGATCATGTTACTACTTTTCACTTATGGTGCTCCTCGAATTCATTGAATCATGAACCTATTCGTCTAAGGCTATTTCAACACACCCTCATGGGGGCAACGGTGAAATGGTATGTCGAGTTTCCTGGGGGAACTTATAGGAGTTTTAGTGATTTGGCCTTGGTTTTCCTAGATCACTTTCAGTTGCCGAGTTGTTATGATACTGGTACTGAAATCTTATCTACCTTTCGGCAGGACAAAGCCACACACATATCTGATCATATTCAAGAGTGGCACCGACAGAAGAGGCTAGTGAAAGCCAACATTTCTCCAGACTTTCTGTTGGAATGGTTCCTTACGTCATTACTCCCTTACGTTTCAAAGGATGTTTCACTGTCCGGTATTATGACCGAGGAACAAGCCATTTTTAAATCCCAGCATCTGGACCAGCTAGTCTATGCTCAGTCTGGTATCTTGTACAACATTATTCTGGATGCACCGAGATCACGTCATGAGCCCAAGCCTATTCCTGGACCACATGCTGATGGCATCGTTGGATCCTCAAGTACTCGTCCCGTAGATTTGGTTACAAATAAAATGCATAATTTTTCTATTAACCAATCTACCTGTAACATCCCGAAAATTTAAAAAAAAAAAAAATTAAAATAGCAATAATTATCAACATCATTAATGCGGAAAATATAAATTAAATAAATTTCTTCACTAACATAATTCAAAACTATGATACGTCATACCTCCCTAATAAACATGGTGCGGTTAGATTTTCCATTTAGGTTTAAATGGATGCTAACTTCTTGACAACAGATCCTTTTATGATTACTGCCAGGAATACAATCTAAATACTTGCTCAAGTTCTAAGTATAAATATATGCTGTTATAAGTTTGTACTATTATGGTGATGTTGATGTTGAGCTGACAGTTTGCTTGTGTGATGATGAAGGGGTCCTACGAGGTACCCCGGAGTTTAATTAGCTATGATTGGCTAAGTCATTTGAATCGTGTTGCTCTGTGCAGACATCAAGTAAGAATTCCTACGACATTAATGTTAAAGTGTCTTTCAATTCAATGCCAAGGTAGAATTTAAATGCTAATTACGTCTTTGCGAAACAAGTTACTGGAGGTATGAAATATCGGTATTGCTTCTAGTTTACGTGCTGACCTTCAAGACCTTCTGTAATATAAAGTTACGTCATCAAAATACTGAAATAATGATACTTTGATTATCGCTACATAGTTGAAGTATGGTTAGTGCTTGTGCTAAGATCTTAGTAAAAGAAGTGAATGTCGTCACCCATCAAGCTATACTTATAGTATTACATTTGTCGTTAGACTTTGCAAAACATGGCTAACATAGATAATATATGGTGCGTATGGTGATTATGCTTATGAACCTGGTATGGGAAAGTGTATCACCCATTTATCCCTGCCTATAGACTCTCATTTATTTATGAATTGGAAAATGCATGCTAAAAATGTGCACTATATAATATGCTTAATATTTAAACTGTACTTATGCATGGCTAAAGTCTTAACTCCATATGGTCTCCAATTATCCAAAGGTTAATACTATGTGAATGTTTATGTGGCTAAGTTTATTGCTTTAGGTTTGAACACAAGCTATAATAGTGACATATTGGTAAATACATTTCCCACCATATAATAGCACATGTTATAAACGATACGATGCAACCATGACTCTAGTATCTAATAGGAAATACGAGCCAAATCCTAACAAACAAATGATGCGATGTTGACAGGGTGTAAGGCTTGGTTTTGACACGAACCACTGGAATTGACAAGTCTTGGAATTAATGTTGATTAGCTCGATAATGAAGTGGAGGCTTGATGGTAAAATCTTCACGTGCTTGGGGTTTTAATGAGCGCCACCCTAAGGCTGAGCTGTGCCATGCACGAGCTCTCGATTCACTTACATTGCAAAGGGTAGATGTAACAATTAAATGGTAATAATGCATCATTGGTTTGAAAAACAACGTGCTAGGGTTGGCCACTACCCACTGTTGATCACTCATAAGATCTAGGGTGGTGGATGAAACCCTAAACAGGCGTAGGTAATTCATGACCTTTGGCCTTCTTGCCTTCATTGTTATGCTTAGTGGGAGGTGAGCAGGGCTGACAGGAAGCTGAAGGGTAGGGTTGATGGTTTATATGAGAAGAGGACTCCCTCCTTGGTCTTGAACTCGGGACCTGAGTGATGAAGCTATAGGTTCAGGCTTATGCGTTAGTGCATAAGAGCCACGATACAGTTCCTTAAAGATAGATGTGATCATCTGGCAGTTGCTGAGAATGTTTGAAATTTGGGATTCGGGTCCTCCATTTGAAATCGTCTTCAGGGTTTTGAAATTGCGGTTTCTGTTGTTGCTACTAGGCTTCATCGTTCTTTTGCTGGTGTGGTGTGCCACTGATGCGAGATCCAGTTAGAAAGGTAATGTTTACGATAATGAATAATACTACAATCCTTGTTTGCTTTCTGGTGTATTCTCATTTTTAACCCCTTCGAAATGTAATGTGGCAGGTAACTACTTTAGGGGATGGTTCCTGTGCAAGCATGGCGAATGGAAAAGGCTCCTACTACTCCGGGTAAGCTTCGGTGGTTCTTAGAAAACCTCGTAGGTGCCCTTTCTGCAAGGTGTGATGATGACTAACGTATGCCGAGAGTTGAAACTTATGGACTTGTTTTCTTTGGGTGGTGGCCGAGTGTTGAGTTTTTTTGTTTGTTTGAGTCCTAATTTGATGAGTATGAAATAATGGATAATCTTCACTGGTTCAAACGGCCATTCAGCTCCTTGATTTCAGGTTGCACTGTTTGTTAAGAATTCGGGGTTGTAGTTGTACTACTATTTGATAAGGGTATAACCCTATGCTCTGTAATTCCACAGTTGTGTTTAAAGATTTGGTTGACAGGGTTTAAGCCTTGCAGACTGTGGAACCCTAATAGGTCCAATATAGTAACTCAGATTTATATTTTGAATGAAAAGACTCAGAACCTAGGATTTTTGCACCTATGAACAGTTGGTTTGGTTTCGCAAGGAATGTTTTTTTTTTAAATGAGGTTTCCGAATGTGCGAATAAATGTTATTGTAATAATGAACGATAATGGTTGTAGTAGATAACAATTTCCTATAGCTTCGCCATCGTTGTTGATGTTTGAGTTTTGGGGAAGCTTTGAGATAATTTCAACTATCAGAAAAAAGAAAGCCTCAGTGTTTATTTTAATTCGCAATGAGTCCTTCCTGTAGCTTTTTTATTGTTATCTTGATTTGCAAAGTGCCACTGTACCCGAAACTTAACCTATGTAACAAGGTTTTGATGATGTGTATGTTTGCGATGTTGAGATGGGTTCTCACTAGGGTTATGAGATGTCAATAAATAATAATACTGAATCATGTTTTCTGCTAAGTGGTATATGTTGTCTTGAAGAAGTTCGAAATGCTAGCTAGGGTTTTGGGAATAAATGGCTATAGTTGCAAGAGTTTTATGAACTGTGCATAGATGTTGTATTTTGACTATGGAACGACATGGGTGATGAAATAATAGGTCTATCTATAATAATTTGGTGCAGAGAAAAGCTTTTGCAGCTGTTATAATTCTAGATTATCCTTTGCTTGAACTTTAAGTAAATAAATGTTGAAATGCACGATATTTCTTATCTGAGAAAGGTGTAATTGAAATGGAAACATATAAATCTTGCGCATAGGTTAATTCTTGCAGCTATTATTATTCTTGAAAATACAATTGCTAAAGAAAATCATGAAATGTATAAGATTGATGTGCATGTGCTTACTAGCTGAAAAGAATAGAGTTAAAAGAAATATATAGAACTATATAGAAACATACTGTGTTTTGCTTTCCTGTATTAATTAAATGAATTCTATGCTACGGTTGATGCTATACCAGGATGTCTACTATGTTTTAAATATAGGACAGAATTCTGACAAGAACATTACTATAAGAGTCTAAATAATCCTCTTAGCCTCTTACTTACTAAATTTGGCTGATTTAATACTACCTCTCTGTACTGGAGTATGATGCAGACTCAAGCATGGGGAAAAATGAAGAGGAGTCATTTCATCAGTCAAATAGTTAAATTATGTCAGGAATTAAAAATAGTTACTTCTACTGATCATTAGTGAAATTTCTAGACCAGTTGTTGCAGAGATTCATACTCCTGAAAAGTACAAAACAAAATAAAGAAACTGTAGAACCTGATAATTGTAGGAGAAAAAAATCACCCAAGGAGCCTGTTCCACCCAACCTGCTCCTAAAACAACCAAGATGCCTACCTTAGGACCCCCGATCCTGTTCACTGAACCACCAGGAGGAAGAGACTTTAGAATCTTAGGTCCTCAATCTTGCAGCAACAAGTAGTTTTTCCAGTCTTACAGACTCAGCAGTCAAAGAGACCTGCACCAGCACCTCTAGTTTTCCTACCTCAGAATAATCTGTAGACTTACAATTGCACTCTCACATAGCCTCCCTAATTCGAATCTCTCAGTCATCACTTGATGTACATGAGGAATATTTCTGCAGAAAATATTGTCAGAGGTGCCTGCTCAATTCGAATTGCCTTATATAGGATTCCTAGGCCTTTTTAGTAGTTAACTGGTCATTAGTGAGCTGCCTGCTCACCTCCCTCCACCTGGAGGGGTGTCACATCCCCATTTTGATCCTGTGGCATTAAAATTGTAAATGATATAAATATCTTTATTAAATCATGGTGAGGAGCTCAAGACAAAGGCCCCACCATTGATTTATCGTTTTATGTATTAGCAATTAAAATCGGTGCATATGGTTCTTGTGCTAGACATGCATAATGAAAATTAATACATCATGTAAATACAAATTTTAATGAAATACTCACAACGAGCTATGCAATGCAACAAAGAGATGGGGGCATGATTTTTATAAGGAATAGGGAGGTAAATTATTCAAACTCTTGAGTCAATGGTGCTAACCCATGTGTCAATGAGAAAACCCATAAACCACCAACTGCCCATTTTGGATTATGCATCCAATCATTTAATTCTTCCAAGAGTTGGTTGAGGCAGTTAATGTCTTGGGAGTGGAGAGGTATGGCAGCCAATTTCGTGTATGGGCAAGCCTTCAACCTGGGAAATCGAAATTTGTCTCCTTGGGCAAGAAAACACCCACGAAATGGTGCCCAAAGCCATTCTGAACCCATAGCCATTTCCCTCTCACGCAGTCTGAGCTAGCTAGGTTTTCTGCATCTTCCATTTTTCGTTTTGGGCTTTCCCACATTTTTTTGAACTGGTAGAAGCCCCATTTTGGACATCCCACTGAAGAAATGTTTTTTCTCATGCCCAGCAATTGTGGTTTTGTTGTTATGTGCATCCCTGTTTTAGTTTGAACCTGTGAGCAAGAGATTTGGAGTGGTAGTGGATAGAATTGGCTTGATAAACCTTGTGGGAGGAAATAACCTCTCAAGAAGATCAAGAGGGCTGGCTACTCTTCTATCCACACCTTGGACACTCTAGATTGGAAGGTATGGCCTGAGGGACTATGCATTGGTGAAGGGAATACTTCCTTGAGTGGGGTGTGTAGGCATTGTGGGTTCCAAGCTAGATATATCTTGTAGAGGTATCCATGGCTTTGTGCTTGAGCTCACTAGCTTAGCAATTCTTCCTTTCCATCTCCTAGTAGCCTGATAAACCCAACTGCTAATTGGCTTGGCTGATTTTGGTTTATTTTGGCTATGAGTGAGTTTGTTGTTCCCTTTTTCCTTGTAGAAATCATGCGCAGCTCAGGGGTGGCAGTTGTATCAATAGATTGATAAGCACAACTGGCCTATGGTTGGGAGGAACGTTGCAAATGCATAGCTAGTTGTTCAGGGACTACTTTGTTTTAAGATAAATACTCTCTATTATAATTCTGCAATGTCGTTATTTAATGGCTGTCATGAAAATGCTAAATGTATGTTAGATATTAACATGATTTTAATTCTGCTGTGTTCAATTACGATATGCATATGTACATGTCTTTTATCATCAGTGAATTTTACTTGTATTGTTTTAATTTATGAATGACTTGAATATCTTGTATGTAGGATGGATGTGTAATGGAATTCAATTCTGCTATGTTTTAGAATACTTATGTATTTCCATATTTCCATCTTCTCTCTATGTGCATGTTTGTATACTATATATGGGGCTAGATGTCCCCGAATCAGAGCCATGTTCTCTCCCATGCTGGTATGATGGGTGGGTATGTGACAGAATGGTATCAGAGCCCATGGTTACAACATTGAGGCTGTTGGGACGACATCCACACAACAGATTAGGAAAATATGATTTTGTGTGTGTTGTGCATGGGGTATGTTGTTGTGTGTTGGTTGCTGTTTGTTGCTAATTGCTGTGCATATGAGATAATGCATCATGTGCTTGAGACCTTGATTAATTATGACTCCTTGTCCCTTGAATGTCCATGATGCTTTGAATGCATGAAATTGAATGTTGGGCATGGTTGGCATGAGTTTTTGTGTGTTAATGTCATGATTGAATACCTGAACAGTTGGTTGTTACAGCCCCATATCTTAATGATGTTTGTTAATCATAATGAACCAAAATTTATATGGTCGATTGATGGTTTTCAGAAGTGAAGAGAGCTTGCGAATTATGCCCTTATGCACATGAGTTTTCCTTGCCCATGCTTGTTGGGTGCTTGACAATTGATTGTGAATCCATTGGTTGGAATGTTGAATTTGAAATGAAGAGAAAATCCCTTTTCAGAGATGCAAGTTCTTGGCATTCTTTTACTATTTTTATGCAAGTTTGATCTATAGTAACTCACCTCTGTAAAGAAAATGAAGCAAATATCTCCAGAAAAATTCTAACTATTTTTTAGAATTTGAAAATTTTCTAAGTGTTTGCTGCAGCGGCGAAATTAATGCTAATTTTTGCGTGCACGGTGACGGCGAAATTAACACAAAATTTTGCATCATGCGCGGTGCGAGGCAGCAAACTTGGTGATAGGACCCGCGACAAATTTAAGGGTAAAGTCTGCACCATGTGCGGTGCACGGCAGAAAACTTGGCGATAGGACCCGCGACAAATTTAAGGGTAAAGTCTGCGCCATGCGCGGTGCGCGGCGGCAAACTTGGCAATAGGACCTGAGGTAAATTTAAGGCTAAAGTCTGCACCATGCGCAGTGAAAAACTTGGCGATAGGACCCGCGGCAAATTTAAGGCTAAATTTTGCGCCATGCGTGGTGCACGGCGACAAACTTGGCGATAGGACCCGCGAAAAATTTAAGGGTAAAGTCTGCGCCATGCGCGGCGGCAAACTTGGCGATAGGACCCACGAAAAATTTAAGGCTAAAGTGTGTGCCATGCACGGTGCACGGTGGCAATTTTAATGATAAGATCCGCGACACCGATGGCCATTTTACCCTTAATATTTGCGCCAAATGGGGAAAATACAACAGCTTTTCTGTGAGATTTTCAGGTGCCGAAAATGGAAAAATTGCCATGAACTTATGCGCTAGATTGCACGAAATCAAAGGAATTATAATTGGACCCCCGTCATCCCCCTGAGACAGTCGTCCCCCTAAGACCGTCATTAATTGTGAGAAAGTCTATGATTGGACAAAGTTGTGAATATAGGATTTCCCCGCATACATGCAAATAATTTATGGTATTATAATGCAGCTAACAGTTGTGTTTATAAACACATTTTGCAGAATTATAGTCACATCAAAGCAACATTCCAGATAAGTGTAGTTGGAAAGTTATGGTCTTGGTTGGGCCAAGAATATCAACATCATGGATGATGCACAGGATCCCTATGAGCCTGAGACAGATGCCATGGGGGAAAACATACATGTTGAGAATGCTGAAACATAATCCAATGGAAGAATAGATCGAGAGACTCCCCTAGATATTGCAGCCACCATGAGGAGCCTAAGGGTGGAGTTGCAAAGTTGTAGAGAAGATAATGAGAGGATGATTAAAGCTCAGGAAGAACAAAATTAGTTGAATGCAGCCATGCTGCAGAGTTTGACAGACATCCAAAGGCAAATAAACTTTGGGCATCAGACATCAAATCCAGAAAATAGTGGGAGTAGTTCAAGGAGAAATTCCGCAAGAGGTCCAATATCTCAAGAAGAGTTTCTAGAGACAGAACCTATACTCCAGAAATCTCTTCTAGTGGATCATCTGACTCCGAAGGATCCATTGAGGTTTCAATCTCTTCATCTCGCAAGAATAAGAGGAAGAGGCATTACAAGAAAAATTCACACGGGGAATTTAAGAAGGCAAAAGCTCCTACATTTGATGGAGAGGTAAAGTCTGGTCAAGAAGCTGAAGCTTGGCTTCTTGGGATGAGAAAGTATTTCCAAGTCCAAGACTACTCTGTAAATATGAAGGCAAAGGTCGCCATCTTCAACTTGAATGGACGAGCATCTATATGGTGGGAACACATCAGGTAAGTGAAGAAGATCAATGAGAGAAAGATTGTGTGGAAGTAGTTCAAGAAATACTTCAAGCAGAAGTACCTCTCTGACAGGTACTATGATGACAAGATCAAAGAGTTCCATGAGCTGAGATTGGGACAGTTGACCATGGAAGAGTATGCAAACAAGTTCCTAGAGCTTCTGAGGTATGTAAGGTATATTCGAGATGATAAGGTGAAAATTCATCGTTTTCTAAGTGGGCTACCTCAGTCATATAAAGACAGGATTGAATTTGATGAGCCTCGAACTCTAGAGAAGGAAATAAGGAAGGCCAAGTATTGCTATGATCAAAACAAAAGCAAACCTGATTTCCATAAGGCATGGAAGGACAAGAAGAATGAGAAGTTTGACCAAAGGAAGAAAGGTTTCAAACCTCCTCATATCAGAAATCAGCAAAGGCAGCCATCACAGGTTGTGAATAATCCAACTAGGATGATGGGAGACAAGCCAAGAGATCCAAAGGAGCCAAGAGAACCACTTCAATGTTGGGGTTGTGGAGGAGACCACATGCTTAGGAACTATCCACATCGGAATGGGAATGCAAATCAAGTTTGCAACATCCAAGGAGTTGGAACTATGGGTCAAGTGGCGAGGACAATTCCTAGAATCTATGCAACACTAGACGAACGCCGGGAAGATCATCAATCAACTGTTGTTGAAGTTGAATGTAAGGTTGATAAGCAATCTGTTTCTATTTTGATTGATCCTGGATCTACTCACAGTTATATCACCCCTAAAATTGTTTAGATTTGTGCTTTTAAGAAATCAAAGCATAGTAAATCATTGTTAGTACAACTAGCCACTGGAACCAAGAGAAAAGTCAATGAAATTGTAGACAAGTGTCCCTTAGAGATGGACGGGCTATTCACTTATGCAAACCTGAATATTTTTCCACTTGGTTCCTATGATATTCTCATTGGGATGAATTGGTTAGAAGCGCACAGGGTTAAACTTGACTGCTACAATAAAACTTTTGAATGCATGGACGAAGAAGGAAACCCAAGGGTTGTAAAAGGCATTCCAAAGGTGACTTCTCTTAGGCAGGTTTCAGCCATGCAGCTGAAGAAGTTCTATAGAAAGGGTTGTCAATTGTACGCAGCCCATGTTTTGGAGGCAACAGAAAATGAAACTCCTATGTTAGAGGACTATCATGTATTGCAGGAATTCAGGGATGTTTTTCCTGATGAGATTCCGAGACTTCCTCCAAAGAGAGACATTGAATTTACAATTGAACTTGTGCTAGGAGCAACACCAGTTTTTAAGACACCATACAGGATGAGTACACTGAAATTGATAGAATTGAAAATGCAATTACAAGAGTTGTTGGAAAAGAAATATATCAGGCCAAGTGTGTCCCCATGGGGAGCACTTGTTCTATTTGTGAAAAAGAAATATGGAACACTTAGGTTATGTATTGACTATAGGCATTTGAACAAAGTTACTGTGAAGAAAAAATACCCATTGCCCCAAATTGATGACCTTTTTGATCAAATGAGAGGAGCAAGAGTATTTTCAAAGATCGACTTGAGGTCAGGTTACCATCAGGTAAGAATCAAAGAGGAAGATATTCATAAGACAACTTTTAGAACAAGGTATGGACACTATGAGTTTGTGGTGGTACCATTTGGTCTCACAAATGCACCAGCTACATTCATGTGTCTCATGAATAGTGTTTTTAGCAAGTATTTGGACAAGTTCGTTCTTGTTTTTCTGGACGACATTCTAATCTATTATAAGAATGAAGAAGAGCATGAAGAACATTTGAGAATGATATTGCAATTGCTAAGAGAGCATAAACTGTATGCAAAGTTAAGCAAATGTGACTTTTATAAAGATAAAATTCATTATTTGGGTCACATTATCTCAGACGAAGGAATATCGGTGGACCCTGAGTAGATTGAAGCCATTATGAATTGGCCAACCCTAAGGAATGTGACAAATGTGAGATCCTTTATGGGACTTGCTGGGCACTACCGGAGGTTCATTGAAGGATTCTCCAAGGTCGCAAACCCGATCACTTCTTTGCAAAAGAAGGGGATAAAGTTTGAATGGTCACCAAGATGTGAGGAAAGTTTCCAACGGTTGAAGAATCTTCTTACGAGTGCACCAATTTTGAAAATTGCAGATCCAAAAAAAGACTTTGTGGTGTGTACCGATGTATGAAATCAAGGACTTGGAGGAGTTCTTATGCAAGACAACCACGTGATATGCTATGAGTCGAGGAAGTTGAAGGAGCACAAGAAAAACTATGCTACTCATGATTTAGAACTTGCAACCATAGTACATGCTTTACAAATGTGGAGTCATTATTTAATGGGCAGAAAATTTGAGTTAAGAACATACCATTATGGTCTGAAATACTTGTTTGATCAACCAACTTAGGCAAGCTATATAGTTGGAATTTTTGTGTCAATTTGATTTTGAAATCAAACACATAAAAGGGAAAGAAAATAAGGTAGCAGATGCACTCAACAAGAAAGTACATGAAATGCATGTGGCAACGCTTAGCACTTGCCAACCAGATTTGAGATGGCAGATTGTTAATCATATTGCTGAGGATGAAGTGTATGTGCAAATAAAGGATAAATTGCAACAACAAAACCTTGAAAAGAAGTATGAAGGCTATCATTTGGAAGAAGACGGACTTCTTACTTATAAGAATAGAGCCTATATTCCACATGTGGCATATTTGAGGAGAATTTTTATGGATGAAATCCATAAAGCTCCATACCCCGGTCACCCCAGATATCAGAAAACAATTGCTACAGCAAGAAAATATGATTTCTATCCAAGAATGAAGAAGGATGTCGTTGAATACATTTCTAAGTGCATGACATGTCAGTAGGTGAAGGTTGAACACCAACACCCAACAGGTTTATTGCACCCAGTGCCAATTCCAGAATGGAAATGGGAAGTAATTTCCATGGATTTTATTACAGGATTTCCAATGACTGCGAGACAACATGATTCCATCATGGTTGTGGTGGAAAAGTTAACAAAGGCAGCACATTTTATACCGGTTAAGTCCACGCACAAAGCCGATGCCATTGCAAATATTTTCATGAAGAAAATTTTCAAATTACATGGGTTGCCTAAGGCAATAATTTCTTACAGGGATACCAAGTTCACTTCCAATTTTTGGAAAAGTCTCTTTGCAGATTTGGGTACAGAGTTGAACTTCAGTATCGCATACCATCCTCAAACAGATGGGCAAATGGAAAGAGTAAATCAGGTGCTTGAGGACATGCTCCGTATGTATGTAATGGACAAACCATCCAAGTGGGAGGATTATCTACACTTGGTAGAGTTTGCATATAACAATGGGAAACAATAATCATAGGGGATGAGTCCATATGAGGTTCTATACGGCAGAAGGTGTAGGACACCAGTGACTTGGGACAATCCAGTGAACATAATTGTACTTGGGCCAGAATTGCTTAAGGAAATGGAGTAAGAGGTTGTAAAGATCAAGCAGAATTTAAAAGCAGCCCAAGATAGACACAAAAGCTATGCAGATAAGCATAGGTTGCATAGATAATTCAGTGTTGGGGATCATGTGTATCTTAGAGTGAGACCAAGGAAGGGTCCCTTGAAGCTTGGGAGTTGTGCCAAGATATCACCTAGATATTGTGGTGCTTGAAAGAATAGGGCCAATTGCATATAGACTTGCATTGCCTACTAGCACTAGAGCTCATAATGTTTTTCATGTCTCTTTGCTTAAGAAATATGTACATGATCCTAACCATGTGATTAATTGGGATGTGATCCAGGTGGAACCCGAGGGAGAGTTCCAAACTGATCCATTGCGCATCCTGGACAAGAGGGTAACATTGCTCCGAAACCGAGCCATCGAACATGTAGAGGTGCAATGGAAGCACTACGGTCCCGATGAGGCTACATGGGAGCTTGAGTTTGCCATGAGAGTGGCATATCCATTTTTGTTCAATTTTGATGAGCACTGAGGACAGTGCTAATGTAAGGGGAGGGGAATGTCATGTCCCCATTTTGACCCTGTGGCATTAAAATTGTAAATGATGTAAATATCGTTATTAAATCATGGTGAGGAGCTCAAGGCCAAGTCCCTGCCATTGATTTATCGTTTTATGTATCAACAATTAAAATCAGTGCATATGGTTCTTGTGCTAGACATGCACAATGAAAATTAATACATCATGTAAATACAAATTTTAATGAAATACTCACAACCAGCTATGCAATGCAACAAAGAGATGGGGGCATGATTTTTATAAGGAATAGGGAGGGAAATTATTCAAGCCCTTGAGTCAATGGTGCTAACCCATGTGTCAATGAGAAAACCCATAAACCACTAACTACCCATTTTGGCTTATGCACCCAATCATTTAATTCTTCCAAGAGTTGGTTGAGGCAGTTAATGTATTGGGAGTGGAGAGGTATGGTAGCCAATTTCGTGTATGGGAAAGTCATCAACCTGGGAAATCGAAATTTGTCTCCTTGGGAAAGAAAACACCCACAAAATGGTGCCCAAAGCCATTCTGAACCCATAGCCTTTTCCCTATCACGCAGTCTGAGCTAGCTAGGCTTTCTCCATCTTCCATTTTTCGTTTTGGGCTTTCCCACATTTTTTTGAGCTAGTAGAAGCCCCATTTTGGACATCCCACTGAAGAAACGTTTTTCTTCATGCCCAACAATTGTGGTTTTTCTATTATGTGCATCCCTGTTTTAGTTTGAACCTGTGAGCAAGAGATTTGGAGTGGTAGTGGATAGAATTGGATTGATAAACCTAATGGGGGAAAATAACCTCTCAAGAAGATCAAGAGGGATGGCTACTCTTCTATGTACACCTTGGACACTCTAGATTGGAAGATATGGCCTGAGGGACTGTGCATTGGTGAAGGGAATACTTCCTTGAGTGGGGTGTGTAGGCATTGTGGGTGCCAAGCTAGATAGATCTTGTAGAGGTATCCATGGCTCTGTGCTTGAGCTCACTAGCTTAGCAATTCCTCCTTTCCATCTCCTAGTAGCCTGATAAACCCAACTGCTGATTGACTTGGCTGATTTTGGTTTATTTTGGCTATGAGTGAGTCTGTTGTTCCCTTTTTCCTTGTAGAAATCATGCCCAACTCGGGGGTGGCGGTTGTATCAAGAGATTGATAAGCACAACTGGCCTATGGTTGGGAGGAACGTTGCAAATGCATAGCTGGTTGTTCAGGGACTACTTTGCTTTAAGATAAGTACTCTCT
This sequence comes from Larix kaempferi, assembly GCA_027924585.1. Classification (NCBI taxonomy): domain Eukaryota; kingdom Viridiplantae; phylum Streptophyta; class Pinopsida; order Pinales; family Pinaceae; genus Larix; species Larix kaempferi. The sequence continues at coordinate 15,449,717 of BSBM01000099.1, forward strand.
ATTATAATTCTACAATGTCTTTATTTAATGGCTATCATGAAAATGCTAAATGTATGTTAGATATTAACATGATTTTAATTCTGCTGTGTTCAATTACGATATGCATATGTACATGTATTTTATCATCAATGAAGTTTACTTGTATTGTTTTAATTGATGAATGACTTGAATATCTTGTATGTATGATGGATGTGTAATGGAATTCAATTCTGCTATGTTTTCAAATACTTATGCATTTCCATATTTCCATCTTCTCTTTATGTGCATGTTTGTATACTATATATGGGGATAGATGTCCCCAAATCAGAGCCATGTTCTCTCCCATGCTGGTATGATGGGTGGGTATGTGACAAGGGGGAATGCCACAAATTTAGGGGTAGTTGTCCCATAACCAACAGCTAGTGGTAGAGTGCAAATGCTGCCATCTGTTCCATGCCTTCTAGCAACTTCCATTCCTCCTAGTGGGTCAGTGAACACTCTTGTAACAACTTTCTTGAGTGTCTGTCTCCTATTTTAATTTATTAAAAAAAATAATAATGAGTCATTACAGTCACCTTTGACCAAATTTGGTCATAATTACAAAACTCTGTAATTATTATTTAACATAAAGTATTTTGCAAAATTTAAAATAAATATCCTCAAAATTTGGGTAGGTGACATACACCCCCCCTTAAGTATCAACATCGTCCTCGATGTTGCTTTATTCACTCTCTGAATGTTCCTGGAACAGAGTTGGGTATGTTTCCCGCATACTACTTTCCAACTCCCAGGTTGCCTCTGCTGGGCTAAGATGCTTCCATTGCACCTTTACTTCTCCAATGGTGCGATTCTGAAGTAGGGTTTCCTTCCTTGCAAGGATACAATCCGGTTCCACCGAAAAATCATCGTCATGTTCCACCTGAACATCATCCCAATTTACAACATGAGTAGCATCGTGCACATATTTTTTTAAAAGTGAAACGTGAAAAACATTATGTATTTTGAAATTTGAGGGCAAGGCCAATTGATATGCCATGGGTCCAACCCTTGACAAAATTTTGAAAGGACCACAATACCTGGGTGCCAGTTTGGCACAGCTTCCCAATTTCAAGGAACTCTTTTACGGCCTTACCTTAAGAAAAACATGCTCACCAACCTGGAACTCTTTATGAGTTCTTCTAAGGTCTGCTTTAATTTTCTGCCTATCCTGGGCAACTTTAAGATTTCCTTGTACCTATTTCACAATTAGTTCTAACTACTGCAATAATTCAGGTCCTAAAATGACCCTGTTAATTGGATCACTCCAAGAAATTGGTGTGTTACATTTCCTACCATAAAGAATTTCAAATGGGCTAAGCCTAGCTGATGCATGGTAGTGATTGTTATAAGAAAATTCTACTAAATGCAAATAGTCCTCCCACTTACCAGGTTGATCCTTAACATACATCCTTAGCATGTCTTCAAAAACCTGATTCACCCTTTCTATCTGTCCATCTGTTTGTGGATGAAATGCGGTGCTGAAGTTTAAGGTTGTATTCAATCCTTGAAACAAAGACTTCCAAAAATTTCCTGTAAACTTTGAATCCCTATCCGAAACTGTTACCTTTGGTATCCCATGTAGTCGAAAAATCTGCTTCATAAAAATTTCTGCAATGTCTGGAGCCTTATGAGTAGTTTTTACAGGGATAAAATGTGCTGCTTTGCTAAGTTTGTCCACTACAACCATGATGGAATCATGATTTTTTTTATTCTTTGGAAACCCAATGATAAAATCTATACTTATGATTTCCCATTTCCATCTAGGGATAGGTAATGGCTATAATAATCCAGCAGGATGCTGATGTTCCACCTTTACTTTTTGACAGTCAAAACACTTGGTTATATACTCTGCTACTTCGTCCTTCATTCTGGGCCAATAGTACTATTTTCGTAGCATGGTGATGGTTTTCTGATAACCTGGATGGAAAGAATAATGGCTTTTATGCATCTCATCCAAAATCAGAATTTTGACTGCTGGTATGTTTGGGACATACAACTTGTTTTTTTACAACAGCAACCCATTTTCCTTCAAGTTGAAATCTGCCATGGAATTTCCAGGACTGTTTTCTGCTGCCCTTTCCTGTAGTTTTCTGTATTCTTCATCAGTCTTAATTCCTTCAAAGATATAATTTTCCAAATATGTTGCGTATGTGCTGATGGTTGAAATAAAATGCATCCTTGCATTACGACTTAATGCATCAGCAACCTTATTCTCCTTCCCTTTGATGTGCTGAATTTCAAAATCGTACTCACTAAGAAAAGTTAGCCACCTAGCTTGCTTAGCATTCAAATTTGTCTGATCTAATAAATATTTCATCCCCATGTTATCTGTCATTAAAGTAAATTTTATGCCAATCAGGTGGTGATGCCATATTTTCAAGGCATGAATTACTGCTAACAATTCTAGATTGTAAGTAGAATAATTCTTCTCATGTATTTTCAGCTTTCTAGATTCATAGGCTACGACATGTCCTTCCTGTGTTAGGACTCCTCCAAGTCCGTCATTACATGCGTCGGTACATACTACAAAATCCTTATTAGGATATGCAACCTTTAAGATAGGTGATGTTGTCAGTAATTCCTTCAACCTTTTAAAACTGTCCGCACACTTCTGATCCCATACAAACTTCTTTCCTTTCTTCTGCAAGGATGTAATGGGGTTTGCAATCTTCAAAAATCCTTCAATGAATTTTCTGTAATACCCAGTAATACCCATGAATGATCGTACATCCGTCACATCTTTAAGAACCGACAATTCATTAATGGCCTTTATCTTAGCGGGGTCAACTGAAATTGCTTCCTTCGAGATTATGTGTCCTAAGTACTGAATCTTATCTTTGTAAAAATCACACTTACTGAACTTAGCATACAACTGGTGATCTCTCAGAACTTGCAGAATGATACGCAGATGTTCATCATGCTCTTCCTTGCTTTTAGAATATACTAAAATGTCATCGATAAACACAACGGCAAATTTATCCAGGTATTTGTGCAGAATTTTATTCATTAGGCACATAAATACTGCCGGGGCATTAGTCAACCCAAACGGCATGACCACAAACTCATAATGTCCACATCGTGTTCTAAAGGCTGTTTTGAAAATGTATTCATCCTTCACACGAACCTAATGATATCTGGACTGTAAGTCAATCTTGGAGAATATCCTCGCTTTGTGTAGCTGATCAAATAGATCATCAATGCGGGGCAACGGATATCTATTCTTGATCGTCATTTTATTCAATTGACGGTAGTCAATGCAAATTCTTAAGGTGCCATCTTTTTTCTTTACAAAAATGACCGGTGCTCCCCAAGGGGACACACTGGGTCTTATATACTTCCTATCAATCAGTTCCTTCAACTGAGATTTTAACTCATTTAACTCTAGTATATTCATCGGTATGGAGCTTTAGAATTTGGGACTGCACCGGGTATTAACTCAATAGTAAAGTCTAGATCTCTTTTAGGAGGTAATCCTGGAATCTCTTTAGGAAAAACATCTTGGAAATCATTCAAGACAGGTATGTCTTCTATTTTCAGTTTGTCTCTTGTAGCACTTAACTCCTGATTTACCACATTTACTGCAAACATTTGGCATCCTTTTCTGATTGCTTTCTTTACTTGCATGTTTGAAATCTGTCTAATTGATGTCTTTCTAGGAATTCCCTTAACTTCTACTGTCCTTCCTTCATCATCCCAACAAACGAAACTTTTCTCGTAGCAAATTAGAATGACATGATGGGCTTCTAACCAGTCCATCCCAATTATGATGTCATATGAACCTAAAGGAAAAACATTTAACTTGATCTGTGTTGTTAGCTGATTCATAGATAAAACACAACTTTCCACGAATTCAGAAACTTTTCTTTTCGTTCCTATTGCTAGTCTAACTAACCAGGATTTATTGAATTTTTATGTTTTCAACTTACAAATTTCTACAATATCTGGGGATATATAACTCAGACTAGCACCTGGATCAATCAAAATAGAAACTGGATGGTTTTGTAGCATACCTTCAACCTCTATCATGAGACTTGGTGTTTTGCTTGCCGATTGTCTAATGCTACATTAATTCTGGGTACTTCTCTTACCAAATCTCCTACAGTAGCTTCAGACTGTATTGAGTGAATATGGTTAGCTGTCTGCTTCCTAAGGGGACAATCTGAAGCATAATGAGGACCTTGACACTTAAAACATTTTATAGGTGGCTTCTGGTCATTGGTTCTGGCAGTGTTTGGAACATTTCTGGGTGCTGTAAATTTATGTTGCTGATTAATTCTGGAACTATTCCCTTGAAAATTTCGGTTCTGGAAATTTTTCTTTTGGAAACCAAAATTCCCACTAAACCCGAAATTTTTCTTTTTCTGCTCAAAGTTACTAGGTTTATGACTTTTCTAGTTAAATACTCCTTCTCTTCTTATGTTCTGATCAAAGCAGAAAGTTGCTTTCCTCATAGCTTCTTCTAACGTTCTTTGGTTATCGTACTCTATTCTGTCCTTGATGTTGAAGGGTAGACAACTCAAGTATCTTTGGACCTTCCATTTTTCTTCCACTAGATATGGCACATACCTTAGCAAATTTAAAAACTTGTTGTTCAGTTCTTTCATGTTCATCGTTCCCAGCTTTAGATCATAAAATTATTTGGATTTCTCTTCATAAAACTAATCAAAGAAGAATTTATTTTTGAAGTATCTTTTAAAGGTACTCCAACTCACATCTCTGTCCTTTATGCCCTTAACTCTTTTGAGGTCTTGCCACCAAATATCTGCCTTCCCGTTTAGGTTATATATTTCCACTTTTGCCTTTAAGGATTCTGAGTAATCATAGATCTGAAAATACTTTTTCATCCCAGACAGCCATGGTTCAGTTGTCTCTCCTTTCTCAGTTTCACCATTGAAATTTGGGGGTTTGATTTTCTTGAACTCCCCAAATATCTATTCATAATGTTTACAGCTTTTTCTTTTTGGCTTAGAACCCCCTTCACTGCTATCACTAGAATAGTCGCGTTTCGTTTTATGTGGATTTTTGGTAGTTCCTGATGATGTGGAGCTGTTGTTTACACCATTTGTTTTTACTTGCTTACACCTGCCCTTATAAGGTAAGTCTTTAGTTTTGGAAGTATGTTCAACTTCTCGATCCCGTTCATCTATTGGGTATTGATCGAACATTACTTGCTTCAATTCATCTTGCGTTCTCAGAATTCTTTCATTGTACTACTTTACTGATCTTATCTCTGCTTTCAATTCCTGAAAAGTGTGTAACAATTCTAACGAATTGTCATTGAGATTTCCATGGAATTCTTCTTCAGGTTGCGGTCCCGTACTATGGTTGTTTGGTGGAAATCTCTCCTCCATACGTTTAGCTAATCCTTCCATACCTATAACTTAAAGTAATTTTCTATATATGACAATAATTTAACTTGAGTAAGTAAAAATTTTCGCAGTCAAAAAATTTCTATTGTGTTTCTTGGACCTTTTTAGGCCTAGAGTTTGAACGTGAGCTCTGATACCACATGTAACATCCCAAAAATTTCACAAATAAAATAAAATTAAAATAACAATAATTATCAACATCATTAATGCGGAAAATATAAATTAAACAAATTTCTTCACTAAGCTAATTCAAAACTATGATACGTCATACCTCCCTAATAAACATGATGTGGTTACATTTTCCATTTAGGTTTAAACGGATGCTAACTTCTTGACAACATATCCTTTTATGATTACTGCAAGGAATACAATCTAAAGATTTGCTCAAGTTCTAAGTATAAATATATGATGTTATAAGTTTGTACTATTATGGTGATGTTGATGTTGAGCTGATAGTTTGCTTGTGTGATGATGAAGGGGTCCTACGAGGTACCCCGGAGTTGACTTAGATATGATTAGCTAAGTCATTTGAATCGCGTTGCTCTATGCAGAAAGCAGGTAAGAATTCCTACGACATTAATGTTAAAGTGTCTTTCAATTCAATGCCAAGGTAGAATTTAAATGCTAAGTACGTCTTTGCGAAACAAGTTACTGGAGGTATGAAATCTCGGCATTGCTTCTAGTTTACGTGCTGACCTTCAAGCCCTTCTGTAATATAAAGTTACGTAATCAAAATACTGAAATAATGCTACTTTGATTATTGCTACATAGTTGAAGTATGGTTAGTGCTTGTGCTAAGATCTCAGTAAAAGAAGTGAATGTCGTCACCCATCAAGCTATACTTATAGTATTACATTTGTCGTTAGACTTTGCAAAACATGGCTAACATAGATAATATATGGTGCGTATGGTGATTATGCTTATGAACCTGGTATGGGGAAGTGTATCACCCATTTATCCCTGCCTATAGACTCTCATTTATTTATGAATTGGAAAATGCATGCTAAAAATGTGCACTATATAATATGCTTAATATTTAAACTGTACTTATGCATGGCTAAAGTCTTAACTCCATATGGTCTCCAATTATCCAAAGGTTAATACTATGTGAATGTTTATGTGGCTAAGCTTATTGATTTATGTTTGAACACGAGCTATAATAGTGACATATTGGTAAATACATTTCCCACCATATAATAGCACATGTTATAAATGATACGATGCAACCATGACTACAATATCTAATAGGAAATACGAGCCAAATCCTAACAAACAAATGATGCGATGTTGACAGGGTGTAAGGCTTGGTTTTGACACGAACGACTGGCATTGACAAGTCTTGGCATTAATGTTGATTAGCTCGATAATGAAGTGGAGGCTTGATGGTAAGATCTTCACGTGCTTGGGGTTTTAATGAGCGCCACCCTAAGGCTGAGTTGTGCCATGCACGAGCTCTCGGTCCGCTTACATGGCAAAGGGTAGATGCAACAATTAAATGGTAATAATGCATCATTGGTTCGAAAAACAACGTGCCAAGGTTGGCCACTACCCACCATTGATCACTCGTAAGATCTAGGGTGGTGGATGAAACCCTAAACAGGCGTAGCCGATAAGTCGTGACCTTTGTCCTTCTTGCCTTCATTGTTACGCTTAGTGGGAGGTGAGCAGGGCCGACAGGAAGCTGAAGGGTAGGGATGATGGTTTCTATGAGAAGTGTTGATGTATATGTAACTTCGGAATGTATTTCACATATATGTATATTGTATTCCTATAGAGATGGTATTATTCCTCTATAAGGAAGTGTCGTCATTTATATTGTAAGTGTTGTAACTTATACTTGATGGGTTATTAGACCACCTTGTTTGGGGTCGGCCCTGTATAAGTCATATGGGTCAAAGGGTTATTAGACCACCCTATTGGGGGTCGGCCATGTGGGTCAAAGGGTTATTAGACCACCCTATTGGGGGTCGGCCCACTCAGCATTATTTTATGTGGTTAAGTTCGAGCCGACATGAGTTAGGTAAAAAGGCAAGTCAAGTCAAGTATAAATAGAGTGCGGGAGGCACTCTATTTGCTCACTCACTTCTCACACATGCACTCAAGGAGGAGAGGCGCACTTATGGAGGAGGATGATTGCTGCTAGGTTATGGCTATCTCTCTTGGTTGGTTGTATCATTGCTCTATCTATCTCTGAGGAAGTTATTGGGGTTTTTCACCTTTATGGTTTTCCCCAAGTAAATCTTTGTGTCTCTTGTGTGCTTGCATTATTGTCTCCATGATTGATATGCTGTAGATATGCTGTACATGTTGTTCTCTCAGTTAAGATCCTAGATCAGATTGAAGTAAATTCTGAAAATTTAACAAGAAGAGGACTCCCTCCTTGGTCTTGAACTCAAGACCTGAGTGATGAAGTTACAGGTTCAGGCTTATGCGTTAGTGCATAAGAGCCACGATACAGTTCCTTAAAGATATATGTGATCATCTGGCAGTTGTTGAGAGTGTTTGAAATTTGGGATTCGGGTCCTCCATTTGAAATCGTCTTCAGGGTTTTGAAATTGTGGTTGTTGCTGTTTCTACCATGATTCATCATTCTTTTGCTGGTGTGGTGTATCACTGATGCGAGCTCCGGTTAGAAAGGTAATGTTTACGATAATGAATAATACTGTGATGCTTGTTTGCTTTCTGGTGTCTTCTCGTTTTTAACCCGTTCAAAATGTAATGTGGTAGGTACCTACTTCAGGGGATGGTTCCTATGCAAGCATGGCGAATGGAAAAGGCTCCTACTACTCCGAGTAAGCTCCGGTGGTTCACAGAAAACCTCGTAGGTGCCCTTTCTGCAAGGTGTGATGATGACTAACGCATGCCGAGAGTTGAAACTTATGGACTTGTTTTCTTTGGGTGGTGGCTGAGTGTTGAGTTTTTTTTTTGTTTGAGTCCTAATTTGATCAGTACGAAACAATGGATAATCTTCACCGGTTCAAACGGCCATTCGGCTCCTTGATTTCAAGTTGCACTGTTTGTTAAGAATTCGAGGTTGTAGTTATACTGCTATTTGATAAGGGTATAACCCTGTGCTCTGTAATTCCACGGTCGTGTTTAAAGATTTGGTTGACAGGGTTTAAGCCTTGTGGACTTTGGAATCCTAACAGGTCCAATATATAACTTAGATTTATATTTTGAATGAAAAGACTGATAACCTAGGGTTCTCTTTCACCTATGAACAGTTGGTTTGGTTTCGGAAGGAATGTTTTTTTTTAAATGAGGTTTCCGAATGTCCGAATAAATGTTATTGTAATAATGAACAACAATGGTTGTAGTAGATAACAGTTTCTTGTAGCTTCGCCATTGTTGTTGATGTTTGAGTTTTGGGGAAGCTTTGAGATAGGTTCGATTATCAAAAAAGAGAAAGCCTTGGTGTCTATTTTAATTCGCAATGAGTCCTTCCTGTAGCTTTTTTATTGTTATCTGGCTTTGCAAAGTGCCACTGTACCCGGAACTTAACCTGTGTAACAAGGTTTTGATGATGTGAATGTTTGCGATGTTGAGATGGTTTCTCACTAGGGTTATGAGTTGTCAATAAATAATAATACTGAATCGTGTTTTCTGCTAAGTAGTACATGTTGTCTTGAAGAAGTTCGAAATGCTAGCTAGGGTTTTGGGAAGAAATGTCTGTAGTTGTGAGAGTTTTATGAACTGTGCATAGATGTTGTATTTTAACTATGGAACGACATGGGTGATGAAATAATAGGTCTATCTATAATAATTTGGTGCAGAGAAAAGTTTTTGCAGCTACTATAATTCTAGACTATCCTTTACTTGAACTTTAAGGAAATAAATGTTGAAATGCACGATATTTCTTATCTGAGAAAGGTGTAATTGAAATGGAAACATATAAATCTTGTGTAGAGGTTAATTCTTGCAGCTGCTATTATTCTTGAAAATACAATTGCTAAAGAAAATCATGAAATGTATAAGATTGATGTGCATGTGCTTACTGGCTGAAAAGAATAGAGTTAAAAGAAATATATAGAACTATACAGAAACATACTGTGTTTTTCTTTCCTGTATTAATTAAATGAATTCTATGCTGCGGTTGATGCTATACCTGGATGTTTACTATGTTTTAAATATAGGACAGAATTCTGACAAGAACATTACTATAAGAGTCTAAATAATCCTCTTAGCCTCTTACTTACTAAATTTGGTCGATTTAATGCTACCTCTCTGTACTGGAGTACGATGCAGACTCAAGCATGGGGAAAAATGCAGAGGAGTCATTTCATCAGTCAAATAGTTAAATTATGTCAAGAATTAAAAATAGTTATTTCTACTGATCATTAGTGAAATTTCTAGACCAGTTGTTGCAGAGATTCATACTCCTGAAAAGTACAAAACAAAATAAAGAAACTGTAGAACCTGATAATTGTAGGAGAAACAAATCACCCAAGGAGCCTGTTCCACCCAACCTACTGCTAAAACAACCAACATGCCTGCCTTAGGACCCTTGAGCCTGTTCACTGAACCACTAGGAGGAAGAGACTTTAGAATCTTAGGTCCTTAATCTTGCAGCAGCAAGTAGTTTTTCCAGTCTTACAGACTCAGCAGTCAAAGAGACCTGCACCAGCACCTCTGGTTTTCCTTCCTCAGAATAATCTGTAGACTTACAATTTCACTCTTACATAGCCTCCCTACTTAAATCTCTCAATCATCACCTAATGCACATGAGGAATATTTCTGCAGAAAATATTGTCAGAACTGCCTGCTCAATTCGATTTGCCTTATATAGGCCACCTAGGGCTTTTTAGTAGTTAACTGGTCATTAGTGAGCTGCCTGCTCACCTCCCTCCACTTGGAGGGGGAATGTCACAAATTTAGGGGTAGTTGTCCCATAACCAACAACTAGTGGTAGAGTGCAAATGCTGCCATCTTTCCCATGCCTTCTAGCAGCTTCCATTCCTCTTAGTGGGTTAGTGAACACTCTTGTAACATCTTTCTTGAGTGTCTATCTCCTATTTTAATTTATTAAAAAAAAAAATTAGTCATTACAGTTACCTTTGACTAGATTTGGTCATAATTACAAAACTCTGTAGTTATTATTTAACATAAAGTATTTTTCAAAATTTAAAATAAATATCCTCAAATTTTGGGTAGGTGACACTACCCCCGTACAGGCTCACACCTCGTCCGTTTCCGCCCAATCGTCCAATGTTCACTCTGTACAATCGGCGAACCCATCAGGTAACCAGCAACCTGGTGGAAAGAAGAAGGGGAGAAATAAACACAAGGGTGGGAATAATGGGAATAATAGAAATAATCCTAAGAATGAAAACGCCAACCCTCCTAAGGACGGCGAAAATGCTGGTGGGGACCGTAAACCTAGACATAAAGTGAAGTTTCCTTGCAAACTTTTCACAGAAGATAACCTTACACACTTGTGTCCTTGTATTGAGGAAGCTTCAAAGTATCTTGCACAGAGCCCAGCTGTGTTGAAAGATCCCCTTCCACATCACCAAAATATGGTTTCAAGTGCTTCCGTCATCGGTAATGGGTCTTATGAAACTTCAACGTCTTTTACCCATGCTGGTTGTTTCGGATGTGTTAACATGGTGCAATCTGTGGTTAATATTGCTACTCTCCAACGCGATTATGGTGCACCACAACCGATTATGGGGAATGAACCCCCTCCTCCTGAATCTCATTTGCATATCGAGAAGCCTAGTGCCATGCCACGGATACCGAAAGGTGTTCTTAAGCGTTCGATGCATAACCCCAATGCCTAAGCCACCCAGAACTACTCCATTGTATAATATTTGGGCCAAACTATGTGTTCCATGTCGGCTCTCGAGGTTCTTCAGGCTTGTCCTTCACAAAGGAATTCCCTTTTATGTGCTTTGGAAGTTCAGGATTAGGGTAGCCCTAGTATTATCAAGTTCGACACTACTGATGTACAACCTCACTTACCTTATCATGTGGATTTTCAAGTCCATGTGAGGTGCCTTCAGAATATCGTTAAACGTACTGTGGTTGACGAAGGTTCCTCCACATCGGTAATGTTATTAGCTTGTTGGAAGGTGTTAGGTTCTCCTCCTTTGTCGAAGTCTATGACCATGTTGACTGCATTCGATGGTCATTCATTTAGACCGCATGGTATTATCCCCTCCCTTGAGGTCCACTTGGGTGGGAAGGCCATGCCAATTGAAGTCGAGGTGGTTCATCCACCCATCGACTACAACCTTTTTTTGGGCTAGAATTGGATATATGCTATGAGAGCGATTGTGTCCTCTGTGTTTAGAGTTATTTGCTTTCCTCACGAAGGTAAAATTGTGACTATCGATCAGCTAGATTTCAGTAGTTCCAATACCATTGCATCACCAGGATCTGAAGTTCCTCATATCGAGAATTCTCAACCGACAATTGGGAATATTGGTGTAGGATTGTATTCCTCTTTGATGGGATCTTTTGAGTTCCCTGCACCAATATCCTTTATAGGAACCACTTCTAATAGTGCCCCTTCCTCATTGCATAATGTACATTCCAGACATCATATTTTAGCGATCCATGGGATTTATCTTCCATGAGTTCTTCGTCTGGAAACATTTCGCACATCGGGATGGATATGCCCTTGTCTGCAGCTGAGCTTGATTATCATGATATTCAACAAGCCATTGCGGAGCTGGATCTCTCCTCTTCATGGATAGAAGAAGAAGATCCCGTTGTGTTTCCCACGTGGGCAGTCATCTCATCTTGCTCACATGATTGCCTTCATGATGCTTTACCTTCGGCTGAAGCTATTTTCGAGGCCGTGATTGGCGATGACAAGCTTTCAGGGGATCTCCATCATAGATATCATTTCCTTCCCACCCTTGATCTTCTCAAACAGGATGAGTCTATAGTACAATCTACCATCTATTTGGATTTTGATCCAGTTGCAGTTGAGTCCATCCCTGGTTTGACATTAGAGTCTGATCTTCCTAATGTTGAGTCTTTGGACTCCCCTATAGATCTACAAATCGGTGTTCCTTCTGAGTTTGACTCTAGAGATTTCAACTCCTGCGATGATTAATTTGTTCTTGTAGATTTCCACGTCCTTCAACTTTGGTCTTCATCCTAATGTTGATCATTTTGATTGTAATCCCTCCGGCTTTGGTACTATAGAGTCTTCATTGGTGAGCTCTTCCTGCATTATACCTGGGGTTGATAATAGTGAATTTGAAAGTATTTCTCCCATAGTGAATTGTATCATATTTGTCGACTTTACATACATTTTAGATATGATGTTGGAACTAATGTTTCTTGGAGACAGGATTCTTAGCTGGACTTATACTTGTTTACTGGTCCTTTTCGACATTTGGTTCGGTCATGGCAGGCATATTCAGAACCTCGCATATAGGTTTAGGTCTCCCCATTGTTATGATGCAGTTGAACCTTTTGCCATCTGAATTAGCAGACACACCCTGAGTGTCTTTATCTTGCTCATGTTCCTTGCATTATGCATAGCTTTGTTCCATGCACTTGGAACTAGTCTAGAATGTCCCTGACACTCGTCTACTCCCATTAAAAGCATTCTTCCACCTTTACTTCGAGCTCGTTAAAAACAGTAAGGAGGTTATGAGAATTCTTCCATCTCTCCTTTGAGCACGTTAAAAACAGTAAGGAGGTCACGAATTTACTTTTTTGGGCTCGTTAAACCTTTACGGAAAAGATTTTTATAAAGTCTTGTTTAAGCCCTTGTTAGACTTTTTCAAATCAAACAAGATTGCCAAGTATGCTTGTCATTTCAAACTCGTTAAAGGATTTGAAGTGACATCCACTTAGATATAAGTTTACCCCTTTTCCGTACCTTTGTGTATTAATTACCTAAAAGGTATACTCTAATCATACGTGACTAGAAGAGTTCTTCTCTCTTTTTTTTACACTTTTTCAGGTGAGGAGACTAACTTTACGAAAAAGGACTCCCCATTTATGTTGAATTGTGATTGCATTACATCATCCTTCTTACCGCTTGAGCCTTGTGTCAACTCCCTCTTACTTAGTTATTAGCCATGTGCCTGAGCACTTTCCCTTTTGAGCCAAGCAGAGCTTTCATTTTCCTTTCACAATTTGATGACCCTTACCATGAAGGAACACCCCCCGAGTGTCCACATATTGCACATGCTTCCTTGCATTGATCATAGGTATGTTCCACTACTTCGGACTAGTTTGATTTCCATTCGACACTCGTTCCCCCACCTGTTGTACTAAAAGCAATTTTATTCTTTTTCAATCTTTCATAATATGAAAAAGACCAATAAATCAAATAAATGGAAAACCCGGATGGGAAAATATTTACTACTTCTTATTGGAAGCTGTCATGTCTCCTTTGAACAAAGCATTCATTTCCACTCCATTCATTATGATTCAGGACATTAGTAGGACCTTAGGAGTTGTACTCGTTTCGCAGATCTTACTCCATCGGATGGTTAAGCCTCCAATCATTATGGATCCCTTTTTCGATGCCTCCTATGTCACAAAGTGTCATTGTTATCTTGAGTCTATGTTTCCTGAGTCTATCCATCTGCTCATGCTTTTGTTCAAAGGAAGTTCTGAAATCAGAGTTGGCCACTCATCATATCTCTTGAATATTGCATGTCGGCCATCCCTTTTGAGTCAGTTCGATCTGTTCGTCTGAGTTCTTCTAAATCTTTCAATGTAGATATTACCTCGCGGTGGTTGATGGGGGATGCATTAATGCCCTCCTTCCAGTGAGTTTCATTCCATCGAATTCAACCCATTTATTCTGGAATTGAGACTTGGAGTCCGGTGAATACCTTGAGGCTTGCAGTCATTAGTGGTAGGTTCTCTCACCATCGACAGTTTTGGGAATACATCAATGTCCCCTGATCGATAGATTCGTCATAGTGTTCAACCTCAACACCTTTATTCACACATTGATGAATGTACTCTATGCCTTGATTCCCATTTTCATTATTGATGGGTTATCTCGCGTCTGTTCATGATATACATCATTGACCGGTAATCAGACGATGTCACAACAGGTTCGACTTCAACACCTTTATTCACTTGATGGGACTTGCACCATAGATGATTTGTGTAGAAGACCCCAGACTTCAGTGGAATTCAGTATGCTACTCATGATTATGATTGTACTTATGAGATGTCATTCTCATACACCAACAGTTTGTACCTTCAGTTTGCACCAATGGTTTCCTTTTCAGCAGGAGACTGTATCTTACTGTATATGGGTCATGGTTATGATCACCTATGACATGTATTCACTATATACTGCCTATTCATGGCCATTGTATCATATTGTTGTACTGTACCGACATGTATTAAGATATATAATTGTATTATGACAAGTGGGATACTCCTTGCATTTGTGTTCCCCTCACTCCACTTCTGAGATTTATAATGTATTTCGGTCATCGCAGTACCTTCTTTGACCTCACACATTAGGGGGCATCTGTTACAGCGTATTTTCCCACCTTGTGAGCATCAACACTCATTGAACTTTAGTATTCATTTTGTTGACTCAAATCCACATTTTGTCCTCCAGGAATCCATTGTTCCCTATTTTTGTTCATGTACACTAGTTGTTCCACTATACCTAGCGTATACGCAGACTGTACCAATATAGCCCGCGTACATTGATTTAAATGGTAAAAAACAATAGAAATTCACTTTTCACTCCAAAAAGCGGTCTTAGGGTGACCTTTGGCCCTCCATGTACCCCAGAAATGACTCGATTCAACCTTTCACCTACCTTTGGAGGGTTATATATTGAGCTCTTATGGTGCATAGAAGGAGGAGGAAAGGGAGAGCACAGAAACTCTATTGGATTTTTGTCATGACTTGAGTCTACATCCATTGATCCTTGTTGTTGTGAACCTCTTATGTTCACCTACCAAACTCCTTCATTGTTTTAGTTTTCCATTGCATGGGGGATTGAAGTGGTGGAGGCATAAGTGGAGGGACCTAGTTCTTGGTTCAGATGAGTTGCTGGCAAGAGGTTGTATCATGTACTTCTTGTTTTCATTAATAGAAATACTCATTTTCTCATCCAATTGATCTTGTAAATGTTTGTTTAATTACATTGGGTTACATTTGCTTATTATATCATGGACCATGCTATTGTTTATGCTAATATCTTTCATGTATTATATGCAGTTGCTTGTATTTGTTGTTGAGACTAAGCTGCAGGTTCAAGTGTAGAGATTGAAAGCTCAACGGGGATCTACTACGAGCATCCGATTGAAGGTTGGTATTTTATCCACATCTTATCATTTTCATTTATATGGAATTGTATTGAGAATTGAGTTGATTTATGGTAGTCATCTGTTTGTTGTGGTCTACCCGGAGCCATAGCAAGTTTTTCTCTGTAACAGGAACATAACACACTAATTTCAA
This sequence comes from Larix kaempferi, assembly GCA_027924585.1. NCBI lineage: Eukaryota > Viridiplantae > Streptophyta > Pinopsida > Pinales > Pinaceae > Larix > Larix kaempferi. The sequence goes on from BSBM01000099.1 coordinate 15,465,511, forward strand.
ATAATAATAAATTGAGGGTTTATATTAGAATAATGCTCTAAAAATTTCTAATAATCACTTTTTCATTGATAGCATTCATTTTCCTTATCAGAAGAAGAAAAAATATCTCAAAACTAAAGCAATCGGGTGGAAAATGAAAGAAAAAAAATGTGAAGTTTACCTCTAGTGAAAAAATGGAATCCATAGTTCTAGTGCCAAATCCAACAAGGTGCAAAATTAAACCCTCTGGATCACTACAATCTCAATCCCTCATGAATCCCTTGTTGTGCCCTCAACCATGTCATTGTAAGCAAGCTCGAATCCCTCATAAATACCTTGACATGGCCATTATCCTAGTCATTCCAAGAGAGGTCAAATCCCTCACCATTCCCTCACCTTCGTATTCCTATTTGTGCCCTTTTCATGATCATAGTTTCCCTCCACCTATTCTCCATTACTTCTCCTCAAAATATAATAAAGAAATCCCTAAATATTCATATTGCAATTTTTCATTGTAAACACCCCTTTCCCCGTTAATATGGGCCAATGCATTTTTAAATTGTTTGACCTTATTTATTCCCCCAATATGAATGTACGTGATAGGATATTGCCTAGAAACTAAAATCCATGTGCCTTTGATGGAATGTGCCAAGCAATAATTCGTACCCCACGCATTATCCGCAGTGACAACTGCGTAGATGTGTCCTGCAAAAATGCATTTTATGGTCAAATTCAAACATGTAGGGTTTTAGTGGATTATTGGATCACAAATAGTGATGGATTTTGAGTTTGAACCTATCAAGGGATAACAAAGATAGAGCACTATGATGGATTCTACTATGTGTATCAATGATTAATCCCAAGGTATGCATGCTGATCAAGTTTGGCAAGTTAAATGTCCAAATAGAGGAAAGATCCCTCAACTCTTAGTCCATTCGATAATCCTACTAGAGTTGTGCATCTTGCTCCCAAACCTATCGAAGGAAAGCAAGGATAGAGAACTATGATGGATTTTACTATGTGCATCAATGATTAATCCCAAGGTATGCATGCTGATCAAGTTTGGAAATTTAAATTTCCAAATAGAGGAAGGTACCCTCAACTCTCAGTCCATTCGATAAGCCTAATAGAGTTGTGCATCTTGCTCCTTGGGAAAAACCATTTCAGGAAGCTGTGGTATATTCCCTAGTCAAGGGTGTCTCTTCCTTTGACAATGTGGGATTAAGTAGTAGATTCAGTACTATGCTCAACCCTCTATCTATTGAATGAATATTTGTCATCTTTCTTGGAATGTGAGATAGATTACAATCCCAAGATGCATGCAATTTATTCAGGGAGTTTAGCACAAGGTTAAGCTAGATCTTGTATTTTTCCAAGAAGTCAAGCCTATTGGTTTTGAGATTCATAGTTGTATGTGAAATGTACGTAATGGTCCATTTTGTGCCACATACTATGTTTAAGGGGAAGAGGTACTACTCAGTGATATATTCCCTTAACTTGAGAACAATTGTGACATCTCCAATTTATTTCCTAAATTAGGAGAGAGTTTATGTTTTCCCTCATGTTAACATATTTGTGGAAGAACTTGTAAAGCAGATTATTCATTCTAACCAAAATCATGTCTTTCTTTACACACTTGTTACTCTATTATTTTTCTTAAATATGATGCGTCGTATATGGATTTGATATTTGGAATTGAAAATTTCATGTACATATAGATCAATTTGAACAAAAAGCAAGCACATATATAATTTTTTTACAATTTATAATCTTTAAATTTGAATGAACACACCATGTGCAACCATTGGATATTACAAGGGGAGACAACGTCATACAATTCATGTAGAAAATTTGTCATCATACCTTTCTTTAATAGATCCTTACTTGCATTGCAAAACAAATGAGCTCCAATGTGTCCAACAATTATATGAGAATGGTGCAATGTTCCAAACTGAGCTCCGAGAATTGTCAAGTCTAGATCTTGTGTGCAAGATGGTTGAGAGGGTTCCAATCTACTAAAGAATGCAAGTTGAATGTGAGTGCAAGAAGAAGAGAACTGAAATCACGCAAACCAGACTTGAGTTTACTGCGTAACACTGCAAATTGAATTAGTTGATGTGCAGGAAAATGTGTGTTGTCTTTTTTAGACAGAGGAGCGTGCATGTGTTAATATCATGCATGCACTATTAGTGCATGTGCATTACTATGCGTGCACGCTCCTATGTGCATTAACTAATAAATGTTCACCACAAACATTCAACATATGATTGCGGTGAACCTTTGCTAAATTAACTACATAAGAAGCGTGTGCATGCTATTAACGTGCACACACTAATAGTGCGAACGCATTATTAACGTTTGCTCTCCTATAGCATTAATATGGTGGGTGAACGTTCACTGTGTATTGTATTTTGTGTAAACTCTTTTTTTAACTAATTTCTAATGACACGTTAGTACTCAATTAATGTTTAGAGATAGAGGGAGGGAGATTGTGGGTTTAGGGAGAGAGACACGGGAGAGATTGTGGGTTAGGTTTCGGGGGGAGAGAGAGGGGAGAAATTGTGGGTTATGGGTTTAGTGGGGGAGAGAGGCGGGAGATTGTGGGTTATGGGTTATATAAAGAGAGATTGTGGGTTATATAAAGAGGGAGAGGGTTAAGGTTTGAGAGAGGGAGAGGGACATTATGGGTTAGGGATTGTGAGAGAGAGATGGAGATTGTGGGTTAAGGGTTTAGGGAGAGAGATAGATTAGGGTTAGGGATTTAGAGAGAGAGAGGATGCGAGAGAGAGGGGGGTTAGGGGTTTAGAGGGAGATAGGGAGGGATACTTTGGGTTAGGGGCTTAGAGTGAGAGAGAGAGAGAGATTGGGGGTTAGGGGTGGAGAGTGATGGAACAAGGGGGGTAGGGGTTTAGGGAGAGAGATCAAAAGGGGTAGGGGTCTAGGGAGGGAAATAGAGAGAGAGTGAGTGACAGAGAGAGAGTGAGAGGTAGTTAAAATGGTTGTACATATGAAGTTGTGTCGCACGAGCATTAAGTTCACAATTTATTACTGATCTTGATACACGCATTTGATACCCATGTAATTTAATCAAATACAAATTTTTTTCTTGAAGTAACCCCCAAATAAGAGATAAAATTCGGCATTAACCATGCTTTAATTCGAATATTAGGGGCATGAAAAGATGATGTAGAACCTGGTTAGGGGTTGAAACAAGTTATACAACTTGACGAGAACCTGACATTGTTCTCTTTTTTTTAAGGTCAAATTTAGTAGTTGTTTTTTCCTCCATTTCAGAAAGTGTGTATACCGGTAGCACCATTTTTCATTTTGAGCTATTTTTTGTGATTTTGAAACTTATTGGTTATGAGAAAACTATAAATTTTATTTACAAGGGCATTTTTTCAAAGTTTACAAAAAAGTCCACATTTAGCAGTTAGTTATAATGAAAAAATACACTTTTTTGAATTTTTGTTACTTTTAGAGACCATTTAAAATGAAATATATATATATATTAGAAGTTTTTTCTTTTAATTCTTCTCTTAAATAAATCATTTTATGAGCAAATTTGTAAAAAAAATGAAAAAAATAGTTATTTCAAACATTTTTTTATGCATTTTAAGTATTTTTTTATGTATAGAACTAAAGAAATTTAAATTAAACAAAAAAATTTGAAAAAACACACAGAACACAAAACAAAACAAATAAAAAAACCTTAAAAACAAACTAAATAATTAAATACAACAAAATTTAAAAACTTAAAAAAATAAAATCTAAAATTTAAAACTAAATTTGAAAAAAAAAAAACGAAACTATAAAATAATTTAAATTAATATATATATATATATATATTAAAACAAATTATAAATTATAAATTATATCAAAAATTATATTTAAAAAAAAAAAACCCTACCCCTCCCTACCTCCCTACACCCTCCCCCGTCCCCACTTCTCACCCCTCCTGCCGCCCCTACCTTCTCTCCTCCCCTCCCTGCCGCCTCCCTTCCCCTTCCCTTATCTCCCCTTCCCTCCACCTCCCCGCACCCCGCCCCCTCCCTGCTCTCCCCTCTCCCCCTCCTTAGTCCCCCTTCCTGCCACTCACGTGCTACCCAGACAACCCCTCGCACAGCCTAGCGTGATTCTCGGAATCGCGCCGCTGTGTAGAGGCGGTGCTTGGGAGGAAGAAGAAGCATGATTCTCGGAATCGCACCGCTGTGTAGAGGCGGTGCTTTGGTGGAAGAAGGAGAGGCGTTGCTTCTTCTTCTTCCCAAGCGCCACCTCTACACGACAATGCAATTCCAAGAATCATTCCAGGCTGTGGGAGGGGATGGCTAGGCAGTGCACGAGGGTCGGGGAGGGGGATGGGGGCGAGGGATATGGAGAGATGGGGGAGGGGGGAGGGCGCGAGGAGTGGGGAGATGGAGGGAAGGGGGGAGAGGGGAGGGGGAGAGGGGGTGGGGAGGTGGGCAGGGGGGGAGGGAGGGGGTGGGGAGGTGGGCAGGGGGGGAGGGAGGGGGTTGGGTTTTTGTTTTTTTTTTTAATTTTGATTTTTAATTTGTTTTGAAATATATTTTTTTAATCTTTTTTTTATAGTTTTAAAATTTTATATTGTTTTAAATTTTAAATTATTTATTTATTTTAAATTTAGTATTTTATGTTTTTTTTTTCAAAAAAAATTATTAATATATATATATATATATATATATATATATATATATATATTTTAATTATTTAATTTGAAAAGATTTTAGAAATTTAAAAAAAAAAATTAAATTGTTTTTTTTTTATTCAAACATGTTCCACATTTGTATTTTTTTTTTAAATGTTATTTTTCGTTATTAAATTTGTATTTTTTTTAAATTTGTGTTTTTGAAATTTGGTTTTTGAATTTTTTTAATAAATTTTGCAGTTTTGAATTTTCACATTTTTTATTTTTTTATTTTTTATTTTAGGAGGCCCACTTTTCAATTTGAGGGTCGATTTAGGGTTTTGATTACAACCATACCACCCATGGTTCATTTGGAGGTTGCTTTTTGGTGATTTTATGCAAAAATAAGAATTTTATAGCTAGAGTTATCGTTCTTTATAAATAGTTATCATTTTAGAGTATATTGCATTTATTCTTTCTCCCTTGTGCCCCCAAATATCACAACTTCTACATTTTATGGTTTGATATATATTTTATTATGAATAATATTATAAATCCTTTTATTTTATATGAAATGTGTGGTGAAGTAATTTCTTGAATAATTTGTGTTTAAATCAGTGCTAGATTTATATAGTGTTACTAAGAGATTTAATAAATACAATTTTAAATTATGATATAATGATATAATAATGCCATTTTTGAAAAAATGTGCTACCAGTAGCATTAGTTTTCAACTTAGGGCTTGATTTTAAGGTTTTTGTAAACAACAATAAGGATTGTTTTGGTCTATGTCTATATTTTTAACCACAAAAAAAGTAGTGCTAGCACCACTTTTTGATTTGGGGTTGTTTTTTATGTAAAAATATGAGTTTTTATGGCTAGAGTTCTCATTTTGAGTATAAAGTTTTCATCAAGTTGTATAACTTGTTTTGAGAGAGAGATAAGGGGTTAAGGGTTGAGAGAAATGGAACAAGGGGGTAGGGGTTTAGGGAGAGAGATCAAGGGGGGTAGGGGTCTAGGGAGAGAGAGAGAGAGAGAGAGAGAGAGAGAGAGAGAGGTAATTAAAATGGTTGTACATTTGAATTTGTGTCGCACAAAGTTCATTAAGTTTACAATTTATTATTGATCTCGATGTAGGAATTTGATATATGTGTAATTTAATCAAATACAACCTTTCTTCTCGAAGTGATTCCCAAATAAGCGATAAAATTCGATATTAACCATGCTTATTTAGATAGAGAGAGAGAGAGTCATATGTGAAAGGGTATGAAGTCTTGAAGGGGCTTAGAGATAAAGAGAGATAAAGGGAGAGGGGTTTAGAGAGAGAGAGAGATTGGGGGTTAGGGGTTTAGAGAGAGAGAAAGAGAGAGATTGGGGGTTAGGGGTTTAGAAAGAGAGAGAGATCAAGAGAGAGATTGAGAAAGAGAGAGAGGGTTAGGGGTTTATAAAGAGAGAGAGAGAGAGAGAGAGAGAGAGATATTGGGGGTTAGCGATTTAGAGAGAGAGAGAGAGAGAAAGATTGGGGGTTAGGGGTTTAGAGAGAGAGAGAGAGAGAGAGCCAGACGTGAAAGGGTGTGAAATATTGAAGGGGTTGAGAGAGAGATACATTGAGGGTTAGGGGTTTAGAGATAGAGAGAGAGAGAGAGATATTGTGGCTTAGGGGTTGAGAGAGAGAGAGAGAGAGGTTGGGGGTTAGTGGTTTAGAGAGATCTAGAGAGAGGGATATTGTGGGTTAAGGAGATAGAGAGAGAGATAAATATTGAGAAAGAGAGAGGGTTAGGGGTTTATAGAGAGAGATAGAAAGAGAGAGAGGTTTGGGGGTTTATATATATATATAAAGAGAGAGAGAGAGGTTCGGGGTTAGGGGTTTAGAAAGATCTATAGAGAGGGAGATTGTGTGTTAGGGAGAGAGAGAGAGAGAGAGAGAGAGAGAGATTGGGGGTTATGGATTTAGAGAGAGAGAGAGAGAGATATGGGGGTTAGGGGTTTAGAGAGAGATATAGTATCAGATGTCATGAAATAGTGTGAATTATTGAAGGGGCTAAGAGAGAGAGAGAGATCGGGGGCTAGGGGTTTAGATAAAGAGAGAGATTGGGGTTAGTGGTTTAGAGAGACAGAGATTAGGGGTTACGGGTTTAGAGAGAGAGAGAGAGATTGGGGTTAGGGGTTTAGAGAGAGTGAGTGAGAGAGTATCGTATGTGAAAGAGTGTGAAGTCTTGAAGGAAAAGATGTAGAAGTTGAACAATATCTACTATGAAGTTTTGGATGCCTTGAATCTAGAGAGAGAGAGAGAGAGAGAGAGAGATTGGGTTAGAAGTTGAGGGAGAGTGATATTAGGGTTTACAGCTTTAGAGTGAGAGAGAGAGAGAGTATCAGATGTGAAAAAGTGTGAAGTCTTGAAGGAAAAGATGCAAAAGCTGACCAATATCTACTATGAAATTTTGGATACCTCGAATACACAGAGGGAGATATTTTTGGTTAGGGGTTGAGGAAGAGAGATATTGGAGTTTACGGGTTTAGAGTGCGAGAGAGAGAGAGAGAGAGTATCAGATGTGAAAAAGTGTGAAGTCTTGAAGGAAAATATGCAGAAGTTGACCAATATCTACTATGAAGTTTTGGATTCCCTTAATACAAAGAGAGAGAGAGAGAGAGAGAGAGAGAGAGAGATTGTGGGTTAGGGGTTGAGGGTTGAGGGAGAGAGATATTGGGGTTTATGGGTTTAGAGTAAGAGAGAGAGAGAGAGAGAGAGAGAGTACTAGATGTGAAAGAGTGTGAAGTCTTGAAGGAAAAGATGAAAAAGCTAACCAATATCTACTATTAAGTCTTGGATTCCCCCAATATATATATATATATATAGAGAGAGAGAGAGAGAGATTGTGGGTTATAGGTTGAGGGAGAGAGATATTGGGGTTTACGGGTTTAGAGTGAGAGAGAGAGAGTATCGGATGTGAAAGAGAGTGAATTATTGAAGGAAAATATACAGAAGCTGACCAATATCTACTCTTAAGTTTTGGATGCCCCGAATACAGAGAGAGAGGGAGATTGTGGGTTAGGGGTTGAGGGAGAGAGATATTGGGGCTTGTGGTTTGAGAGAGAGAGAGAGAGAGAGAGAGGGTATCATAGGTGAAAGAGTGTGAATTCTTGAATTAAAAGATGCAGAAGCTAACCAATATCTACTATTAATTTTTGGATGCCTCGAAGAGAGAGAGAGAGAGAGAGAGAGAGAGAGAGTGTCAAACGTCAAAGGGTGTTAGGGATTAGGGGTTAGGGGTTTAAAGAGAAAAAAGAAAGAGATAGATTGGGGGTTACGAATTTAGAGAGAGAGAGAGAGAGAGAGAGAGAGATTGGGGGTTATGGGTTTAGAGAGAGATAGAGAGAACACGATATGAAAGGGTGTCAAGTATTGAAGGGGTTGAGAGAGAGAGAGATTAAGGCCCTAGGGGTTTAGAGAGAGAGAGAGAGAGATTGTGGCTTAGGGTTTGAGAGAGAGAGAGAGGTTGGGGGTTTAGAGAGATCTAGAGAGAGGGATATTATGGGTTAGGGAGATAGAGAGAGAAATTTTGAGAAAGAGAGAGAGGGTTAGGGGTTTATATAGATAGAGAGAGAGAGAGAGAGATTGGGGGTTAGGGATTTAGAGAGAGAGAGATATTGGGAGTTAGGGGTTTAGAGAGAGAGAGAGAGAGATTGGGGGTTGGGGGTTCATAGATATGTAGAGAGATGGAGATTGCGGGTTAGGGAGATAGAGAGACAAAAAGATTTATAAAGAGAGAGAGGTTTAGGGTTTTGCATAAAGAGAGAAATAAAGAGAGAGACTAGGGGTTAGGTATTTAGAGAGAGAAAGAGAAAGATGAATATTGGGGATTAGGGGTTTATAGAGAGAGAGATAGAGAGTTAGACGTGAAAGAGTGTGGAGTTTTGAAGGAAAAGATGCATAAGGTGACCAATATCTACTATGAAATTTTGGATGCCCCAAATATATATATATAGAGAGAGAGAGAGAGAGATTTGGGGTTAGGGGTTTAAAGTGAGAGAGAGAGAAATTAGAAGAGAGAGCGTGAGTGGGTGGCTAAGGGTAGGGGGAGTAAGGGGGAGAGGCATATATATATATAGTGAGAGAGAGATAGAGAGAGAGAGAGTATTAGAGATGAAAGAGTGTGAAGTCTTGAAGGAAAATATGCAGAAGCTAACCAATATACACTACAAAGAATCCTGGAATTCACATCCCATTTAGCGTCCCCTTTTAGTGTAATTTTATTTTCATTGATTGGTTGACGTAGACTCTAAATGGGACGTGTCATGTACAAAACATAAAGAGTCTAAAATAACGTCTTTGTTTTCTTCTTAGGTAGCATCCTTTCTGACATCCAAAATAGTGCCAATTTTTTTGCTTCCAGAATAGTATCTATTTTTTCTTCCTAAACAATGACGAGGTTTGCTTCCTAAATAACATCCTATTTTGCTTCCTAAATATTGTCCTCTTTTTCTTCCTAAATGACGTCCCCATTATCACCATGTTAGCATTTATGTTTGCATCTACATTCGCGTCATATTTGCATCCAAATTAGCATCAAATATTGCATCCATATGTGCTACCACTTTACCATCCCATTTTGCACCATGTTTTACTTCCAAATATGCACCATTGTTTGCTTCCAAATTTGCACCAAGTTTTGCTTCCTTTTTTGGATCGTGTTTTGCTACCAAAACAATGCCAAATATTTCTTCTATTGTTGCACCATATTTTTCTTCCTATGTAGTGCCATGTTTCGCATCCAAAGTAACGTCTTATTTTGCTACCATATCAACGCCATGTTTGGCTTCCTCATTAGCACCAAGTGTTGCATCCTTTTTAACACCTAATTTTTCATCTCTACTGATGTCCACATTAGCACCATGTTTTTCTACCACTTTAGCACCCAATTTAACGTTCATTTTTACACCCACACTAGCGCCACATTTTGCTTCTCGTTTAGCTCCTTGGATTTCTTATTATTTTGCTTCCTCATGAATGCCGCATTTAGCTTCCAATTTAGCATCTAATTTTACTTCTTTGTTGACCACTAGTTTAGCTTCTAGTTTGGCTTCTACTTTGGCATCCAAAATAACATCAGGATTGACTTCCAACTTAGAGCCAGGTTTTGCGTCCAGTGTTGCTTCTAGATCTGTGACATAGTGGGCTTTCATTTTAGATCCTAGTTTTGTTTCCTATTTTGCTTCCATATTAGCACCACATTAGGCTTGATATTGAACACCTACAACTATATCAATTGTGTGCTAATTATTTATTATATCAAATTATTATAAATATTTCATTAATTTCAATAGTTCTCATATATCATTTACTTCATAGTTCTGAAATAACATAATGAAACATTCAAATTAATTGTAGATACCACTATTGAAATTAATCGCATGGCATTTATGACAAAATTTAACACAAACAGATAACATTTATCCAAAGTAGTAGCATCATCATATATATTAATTTTCCATGAAAATATCATCGACAACTTCCAATATATATAAATTTACAATATAATAACGATAATATCACCATTGTCTTTCAACAAAAGAAGTGAAATTATAAAACATCATCACATCAATAACCTATCATACAAATCATCATATTAAGGTTAAAAGAACAAGTGAACGATATATATATAGTGAAAATATCAATATCACAAGAAATATATTTTTTGATATCCATATCTAGAAATGTCAAAATGATCAAGGGTAATCAAAGTTGATATGTCAACATGAATCCACCATACAAATCAAAATGACCCAGAATGTAATATGAACTTGGATCATCAGAAAAAATAACAATAAGCATCTAGTAGCATGGAGAAAGAAATAAACATCCACAATCTCAATAGTAGCATCAATGGATACCATCATCAGCATTATCAATATCATCATCGTTGTCATCATCATCTTCCTCGTCTATCCCAACATCATATCCATTATCATTTTCATCTAATCCATCTGCATCATTATCGACAATATATTTCTCTAGTACATTGGTGACAACATAATCTGGATCATCTAAGGAGTCATCTTCACCATTTTTCTGCAAACAACAAGAGCTAATCAATTTAAAACATTAGTATTAAGTTCATCACATAATGCATATTTTGAGTTATATTGCAAATATTAGTGTGGTAAATTATGCATTCTCACGAGTTTTCCAACCATTAATATAAAGTACATCATCTCATCAACAAATAGTAACCACACATATCAAGTGTATCCACCACCTTGCACACACTCACACATACACACACATGTACACCATAAATTTTCATATCACAATAGAACAAGACATAGAGGCAAGGAAAAATAGGCATCCTAGTGATTATATATAAAGTGAAGAAAAATATGATATCACATATACTATTCACTTTGAACCATTTTTTTGCCTAAAGTTGTTATATCATTAAATCTATATATATAACATGTTATTCAATCTATATCTTTAAGATCATATTAACCATGGTTTTCATCTTTCAATCAAGTTCATGAATTGTTTACATTGTAATCTCAAAGTAAATTTAATATAGCATGCTTGATAATATCCCCTCATAAACATGACTAAAAGAATATTATCATATATATAGTTTTTAACATATTATTCATATCATTGGTATAATAATTGCAAAGCTTACAAAGCTTGGTTGGAATCATCTTATCCAAGTACATGAAGGAGGTAACCGAACTCAATTTCATTACTTGGATTGGTTTTTATGCCCCTGGTTGAATTTTCACCTGGTATCCTTGAATGGCCTTGGGAAGCGAGTTGAAATTTGAAATAGATCGCAAACTGAGGATCGGATGGACAAATTGTCAGTTCTGATGGATTCTTGACATCTGAGTACCTCTAGGGACACCCCTGTCCGGTGACTTCATGGACCAAGCATTGTTTATTTTGATGGTTTCCTACTGTAGGGTTTTGATCATAGACGTGTAGAGCAATTTTTGCACGAAGGGATAAGATGTTCTAAATGTGTCGAGTGAGTGCATTGGCATTGTGGTCCTCTCGCCATTTCCCAAACACACATGCAAGATGTAACATAACTCAATTTTGTTGCTCTGTTTGGTTTTTATGTCCTCGGTTGAAATTTTCCCAGTGTCTTTGAATGGATTTGAGAAGCAAGATGAAACTCTCCATAACTCGAAAACAAAGGTTCAAAAGGACAAACCATTAGTTTCATTGGATTCGTGACATCCAATTACCGCTAGAGACACCCCTATTTGGTGGCTTCATGGCTTCAATGTTTGGTGGCTCAATTTCATTGCTCAGTTTGGTTTTAATGCCCCCGGTTGAAATTTCCATGGTGTCCTTGAATGGCCCTGGGAAGCAAGATGAAACTCGCCATAAAATGAAAAACGAGGCTCCAATGGAAAATCCCTCAGCTTCTTTGAATTTGTGACAACCAATTACCACTAGGGACACCCTTGTTCAGTGGCTTCATTGACCAAATATTGTCTATTTTGACGGTTTTCGGAACTAGGGTTTTGCTCGGTGACGTGGATTGCAATTTTTGCACTATAGTCCAATATTTTGAAAAATGTGGGGAGAAATTGCATGTACATCGCAGTCATATTTCCCTTTCCCAAGCACACTTGCAGGAGGCCATGGAACTCAATTCCATTGCTCAGTTTGGTTTTTATGCCCCCGGTTGAAATTTGTCTAGTCTCCCTGGATGGCCTTGGGAAGTAGGATGAAACTGACCGTAACTCAAAAATCAAGGCTCCAATGGACAAACGGTTAGTTTTTTTGGATTCGTGTCATTCAATTACCACTAGGGACACCCTTATCCAGTGGCTTCATTGATCAAACGTTTGTATTCTGGTGGTTTTCTAAAATAGGGGTTTGCTTAGTGACATGTATTGCAATTTTTGCACCATAGGCTAGGATTTTGAAAAATGTGGGAAGCGACTATGTGGGCATTGTGGCTATCTTTCCCTTTCCAAAACACATCTGTAGGAGGAAACGAAACTCAATTTTGTTGCTCGGTTTGGTTTTTATTCCTCCAGTTAAAATTTGTATGGTATCCTTGAATGGCCTTGGGAAGTGAGATGAAACTCACCATAACTCGAAAATTGTGGCTTTGGTGGACAAACCGTTAGTTCCGTTGGATTTGTGACATTTGAGTACCGCTAGGGACAGCCTTTTCTGGTGGCTTCATGGACACAAATTTGTCTATTTTGACGGTTTTCTAAACTAGGGTTTTGCTAAGTGACATGCAATGCAGCTTTTGCACAATAGGCTAAGATTTTGAAAAATGTGCTGAGTGAGTGTGTGGGTATCGCAGTCATCTCATCCTTGCCCGAACAAAATTGTAGGAGGAAACAAAACTCAATTTCGTTGCTCGGTTTGGTTTTTATGCCCCCAGTTGAAATCTGCTTGGTGTCCCTAAATGGCCTGGGGAAGCGAGATGAAACTTGCAATAACTCAAAAATCATGGCTCTGATGGGGCAGTTCCTTTCAAGTTTTAAGAAGTGAATTATGTTATGTTCTTCAAGTAGCCTGATAATAGTCATTAACAAGAGTAATAAATTAACACTTAACAATGGCCATCCTAATCATCCTCTAATTTATAATAAATAATTCCAAATGCTCCAAGAAATATCTATGAATCACATATTTACCTTGATTCATGTAATTTATACCTTGGATTACTCAATGGTAAAATATAAATAAGGAAACCTATCAAATGATCAACACACTTTCTATCCTCATTATCTTTGTCCAAAAGAATTTGCGTGGAGTTTATGTGATGTTCTTTATCTTTTCTCTTCAACATGAAGGTTTGTTCAATTCACATGGCATTAAGAGGATGACAAAAGGAATAGGAGGATGATTGATGGCCTTAGGAGGATGACAATAGGTTTAGGAGGAAATAACATCCCCTAGGGGGCTTGGATCAAGTACCCACAAGCAAGAACAACCCCTAGGTGGCTTGGATCAAGCAGTCGCGGACAAGATCATCCCCTTGAGGGCTGGAATCGGGTGATTGGTGCTAACAACAGGAAAGGAAAGGCCCTAGAAGGGATTGGATCACTGACAGCATGGCCAAGAGGTTTACAGTAGGATGAATAATCCCTAGCAAATCTAGGATAATTCTTACATAATCCCTTAGAAGACTCGATGCAGCTACAATAGACAACCGCAGGCACTAAAGGGTTTAGATCTAGCTTGGACAGGCCCTATAGGGATTTATCATGGCAGCCACAAGTTAAATAAGGCCCTAGAGGGCTTAATTAGGGAAGTTGTGGGTTAAATAAGGCCCTATAGGGTTTGATCATAGAAACCGCAGGTTAAATAAGGCCCTAGAGGGCTTGATCATGTCACTATGCGTTGACGGCGGGGTTTAAAAACTTAACATAGACCTCACAAGGATGACGACAGTCCATAGAAGGTCAAAACATGTGTTAACAATCTAGCAACAAGTTGAGTAGACTCTATAAGGGCTCATATCATGGCTATCGTCATCTCAACGTAGGGCTAACATTAGAGTCAATACTGATATCATATTGAATAGGCATTTCATCAGTTGAAAAGATAAGTACTTGGTCTCTCTGTTTTTTTACTCTAATCTGAGAAGGGTTTAATTGGGAACATGCATGGAAAGCAACACACTTGAGGTTGAAAATAGACTTTAGGTCCACTATTTCCCTTTTGGATGTTCAAATTAGCATGTGAACAAGCGGGAAGCACTGTCACCTGGGACAACCACTTCATCATAGCTCAAAAATGATGTGAGTCTATCTATAAGGAAAAGCATTGATGTGGACCAAATTAGGAGAGTAATGTTGTTGTTTCTTCGTGTTTCTTTTCTAATAAAAATAAGGAGAAGATTTCAACAATAATAAAAAATTGAGTTGATTAAATACACCAAAGTCTAGAAGATGAGGCGCATGCCTAAGTGGATGAATGATTGACCAAGATTTGATCTCTTCAAGAGAGCGTCGTTAAGTAGGTCCATGCATGAAAAAACAAGCTCCTCCATGTGATGCACCTTCCTCAAGTGTAATCAACTTTTCCCATGTGCGAATGGATCAAAGAGTTTAACAGGTCTTGATACATGTGCAATGAGTAACAAACTTGGAACAAGGAATAAGCTAATACTTTTAGATGATAAAATTCCATGAACCAATTGCTTTCCTTAACCACCTTGACCAATATGTAAGGTGCACCCTATTCAAAATCCTAAGACTCCTCACATTTGTGCATGAAACCCTCGTCAAAATCCTAAGACTCCTCACATGTGTGCATGAAACAAGGGTTTTAATAATCCTTGAAACATGTGCAAAGAATAACAAACTTTATCAATGAGTAAAATATTCTTCTTACATCCTTGAACAATGTGCTTGTCTCAACCTCCTTTACCAAGAATAGAAATGTGCCCTTGAGAGAGAAAGCCTCTATATTGTGTGCATGCAACTAAATTCTTGAGGCACATGTGGCTTCCATCATGCTCCTTCCTTAACTCCACTAGTGAATAAGGAGTTTAAGCAACCTCCCAACAACCTTTGACCAATAAAATCATTTTTTTATGATTGAATAAGTGCACACCCTTGATAAATGATTTTTTAATTGTGATTGCTTCCATTAAATGAGAGGGCGCTCCAGAGCATCTAGAATCTTGGAATGTAATGGTCATCTTCTAAGTGTGAGCTAGGGCGTTTTAGCAATCAGCCTCCATGTGTAAAAACATGAGTAAAATCAACAATTAAAATGTGAGCTGAAAATGAACTCTATGCAATCTTTGCCATGTTCTTAAAATCAAACAAGATCTGCAGAAAACTCTTTTGGCATGGATACTTGGTAGCTGATTTAAGGGACTAGAATAGAAAAATAAATATTTTTAAAGAATTGAAGAATCATGAATGTTCCATTGATTTAATGGAGCATTGTTAGAGTGAATACCATAAAGGAAGGCCAGGTAAAGTATGGCTTCCATCTAAAATAAAAATATTTCATGTAACATAAGAAGAAGAGACATTGCTAGTAAGCAATTGCAATAAACTTGTGAACTCAAGATCTGTGCTACCCCATATCTGTGCAAGAACAATATTTTATGCAACTTTGTGAGACCAATCTTTCTCAAATATTCCTTATGTCATATCAAATTTGAAAATACCTGTAGCTATGGCATTCACTTTGATATCATATCTCCCAAGCTCCAGATCCTTAATCTGCAATAACAATGAGTAATTATCACAAGATGAATCAGGCTTCAGCACATTGTGGCTTTTCAAAATACATTTAGAAAATTTCTATAAGCGATCAACCACCATTGTTTTTTTCTTGGTAGGTAGGGGTTTTAATCTCACAAGCATGCTACTTGGGCTAAAGTCAACACTACCAATATGAAAGGAAGCCATTTGGTTTATTAAGAAAATAAAAGCACATAAACCCAACTGATGCCATCCACAACAAACTTTCTTTCATCATCGTCCATCTACTGATATGACATACTTTTCAAATTCAAAATAGGTTGATCTGAATTCCATGTTGTTGGGGACTATTGTGGGGTGGATATGAATTCCTGAAAAAAAATTGATGTCCACACCAAAAGCAATATTTCCCATCCCAACATGAAGAGCTAGGGAAAAGTGTTAGAGATTGAAGTAATTGATGGACAACCTCCATTCCATGCATAATAGTGTTGAAATTTAATTGCATACCAGGCATGCCAAAAAAAATGGACATGACAATTAAAATGTATTAATATATTTTTTTGTAGCCTACAAGTATATAGACAATAAGTTTATATATATATATGAAAGTATATATATTCTTTGCTTTGTTCACAAAAGAGAGTGGAATTTGAAGGAATACTATTATGAATATGGAAGGGAATTAATTGCAATGCTATGAAATGTTGGAAAGTCTAGTTGAAGTGATAGTTGGGTGCAAAATATAGTAAATTATGGAGAAGTCTATATAAACATGAAAAATAGACATAAGTGTAGCATTAAAATGTGTTGGAATATTGATTAATGAAATCAAGGATGAGGCCAAATTTTCCAAGGAAGCATAGAATGGTTAATAATATTGCAATATCAATATTAAGTTGGAGTAAATACAAGTTACATTGCCTTAAGTGCTGGAAAATTTAGGCAAGGTATAGTTGGGAAAGGTTGGCCTAGAAAAGGAAACACATGTTTAATAAGGAATACTCATATGATATATAGGCTAAAAATATAAAGTGGCCAAGTTGGAATTGGGCAGAAAGTGATCATAAAAAGGGAGCAACAATGCACAAGTGATCAAAGTGAGAACACAGAATGTTGCAAGAATACAGTGGGATTAGAGGACAGAAAAGGATATAAAAGAAGTTGTAAGATGCTACATTATGTTTTATGGTTTACATTTGTGGATGTATCCTTGTTAATTTTCCATAGAGTTCACTCCCTTCTACAATATGTTTGGTGGATGGATCTTCATGATGGTGTTACCCCTCTAAGTGCTTGGCATTCTAAGAGTTTTTCTAGTAAAATTGCAACCCTAAAATGGGCCAAATTGTTAGCACAAAAATGAATCTGTCACTTATGTTTCAGTGCTCTTTGAAAGGGTGTTAATATTGTAATTAAAGAGGAATCTATCATGTTTTTTTATATGGAGTATGTTAGCAAAATCCAGGAGAATATTTTCAGTAGCTATGTAACTCATAAATGATTGCAAGAGGGCGCTACTGCTGATGACCCTTGATAGGTAATTTATAGGAAGAATATTCAGTAGAAAAAAATGCCTAGTTTTAGGTATGTTATCCATGGTTGAATATTATTTGGATCACCTTCTAGGTCTCTCCTTTATTAGTTTTGCAGTTTACTTGTAGAATATGTTTGATCAAATCATTGGAGGATAGTTTGATGTATTTTGGGGCATTTGATTAGGTAGAGGAATTGAATTGGTATATGTGGAACCTGAAGCCCACCTATAGCTGATTTTTCATTTCCATATCTTTTATCTTCTAGCTATTAGTTTTTATCCATTTCTGTTAGAAGAGGCTCCATAATGTGTCTGCATTAGCGAGATCCAAGCAGCAATGGGCCTATTTGAGGAAAATATGACCATCCATGGTTCCTAGTTTTCCAAGACTTGACTCTATCTTGTTCCACTTGTTACCACATGAGACAACATCTTGAGATTAAAGCCCTCAAGTCAATGATAGCTTATGTGTAACTAAGAAGGGACCACTGTCACCTCACCAACCCTCTTCTTCTCTTTAGGATAGCTTTTCTCTAGCTCAAGGGAGGAGTCCCTAAATAGGATTATTAAGTTTTATAAATGAAGCACAAGGTGAATTTAAAGAGTAACCCTAATAAAAACAATGCATGTTTTTTTAGCAAAGGAAATTTATAGGTGATGAAAGGATTGTATACCACTATTTTATCAAATGGATAATGGGGTCAATCAAGGATCGTAATGAAGAGCTTACCAACATCTACAGATAACTAGGGTTTGCGACCCAATTCCAACCATATCCAAGAAATTTCATATTGTTAAATTTAGGGTTAGGTTAAGGTTTGAAGTAGAAAAAATAAAATTCTTGTACTTGATTGCAACAAAATTAAATCTCTAAACTAGTACTGGAATCAAATAGTGTAGCTGTAAAAATACAAAAAATTAGATCTTTTAAATTAAAACATAATTTTCATCTATTTCAACTTTAACACTCCCAATATGTCCCTGTGTTAAAATTGAAATGTATAGTAACAATAACATGTAAAGAGAAGCAACAGTAGTATGACTGTTCTAGAAAAAGTTATAACAACAATAGCAGATCTAGCTCACAATACAAAAGAACAAGTTTTATTACTTACTTGGTGAGTTGAGACCTTCTCGAAACTCAGAAATTTAACTTTCAGAAAAGACTATGCCTCTCAGAGGCAAGTCAATCAATTGGAACAAATTTGACCCTTACTTGAGGGTTTGTACATACATGTGAGAAAGAGGGAGAGAGACAGAGAGAGAGAGAGTTGTAGGATAGGTTTAGGATAGGTGTGAGTTTTTCATCTATCTTCATCCAACTTAGAAAATATGGCCATGATGAGGGTTGGTTGGTGTTAGTACTGAAATTTACACATCAAAATTTTTAGTTTATAGTAGCGCATTGATTGAAAAGTCCAAAGGAGATGCTGCCAGAAGTTCTACATCTAGTGATATTTTGTCGAAGCTCTGGTTTTTGTTAATTTCGTCAGTCTCCCTTTATTCCAAACCTTAGTCTGGAAAGTTCAATAATGTATCCATAATCATTTCACTAAGCCAAGATTTCTCCTATGATCAGGCTTTAGAAACTATTTTTACTTATAACCTTGTATCCAAAGCCATGAAATAAACTTTAAAAGGTTTTAAATTATATTTTAAAAACGTTTAATGAATGTTATTTTAATTCATATACCTTTTTAATTTTAACCTTTTTAAATTATATATTTTGTAAACATCACGTTAACATGGTCCTTATGGTTTTAAAAAAAGGTTTGAAAAATAAAAAAGAGCCTTTGTATCTAAGCCACATCATAACTCAAACCTTTATTTCAAATCCATAATCTCTATCTTTGGTTTTGTTGTTTTTTTGTAAAAGATCGAGCCTTTGTATCTAAGCCACGTCATAAATCAAACCTTTATTTCAAATCCATAATCCCTATCTTTGGTTTTGTTTTTTTTGTAAAAGTTATTTTTGGATATTGATTTCAAATCCCATACCACCAATCAACCACTCGATCACACCACCAAGTGCTTGAGTCAAAGTACAAGCCCAACGAGAGGACACAAATGGAGCAGCAATATTATGGACTATCTTGCACAACACGCCGTCCAAGGAAACGTTGTTGTATATGAAATCATGAAATAATTTTATTCTCATGTATGTGGGATAATAAATCCCATGCATTAAAATATGAAATCGCCATTTGAACAATGAGAAAACACCGTATGAAAAATCTAAACCAAATGATCAAATCTAAGTGCCAAGTGTTGAAGGCTATTGAAAACAAAGAACTGAAGATGGAAAACAAACATGTTCATTGTCAGCTGCTGAGTATCATCATAATGCCAAATGAAAGAGAAACCAAATCACTTCGATGCTTTCATTCTTTTTACATCACCTATGAAGGCACAAAGTTTATTCGTCTCTTTTTTTTAATCCAACTCCAATTTTGATGTCATTCCAAATGTCAAAATGTCAACATGATCAAGTCAAGTGCCATGCACCACCGCATCAACTATTGTCTGAGTGAAAGATGATCCAAATATTCCATAATTTAAATAGCTTATGTTTTGCAAAGGCCATTGTTTCACCTCAAAGAGAAGCACCTACAAAGACTACCCAATTGTTAAGAGTTCAAACCAAGATTCATTCAACAATACGCTTGGTTGCAAGCAGTGGAAATTACTCTAATGGGTATCATTGACTTTGTTGGCCATCCTTTGAGAATGGTAATGTTGTATGCTAGGAAATTTGTTTAAGTTTACAATTGGGAACTAAAAATTTGAATTCTCTTTTGAATACAAAATGAAAAATGTTAAAAAAAGACTAGTGGCCAAATATTCTAGAATTGTGGAGATAAAAGCAAGTTCTTTCAGTTTCAAATGCTGTCAACTAATTTAAGTAAAGCTATAGAGATTTTGGATTTTTATTAAAGGTCTATGAAATAATAAAAATAAGGCCTGGGTTTCACACATATATGAAGGTTGCTCTGGAAAAATGCCTTCTAAAGAAGTCACTCTTCGAAAAGGTAACATGTGGGTTATTCACAAATTTGGAACACGCGTGAGAACTGCTGAAAAATTATGGAATGTGGATGGAATTAGAGAGTTGTAGTTTGCACATGTATTGGTTGCGACTATCAGAAATCTTGGACTACCTTGTTTGTAGATGGGCACAAAATAGGTCCTTGTTGTTAACCTGACTAATTCAAAGTTGGGAAAATTATAATTTGGACATATGTAGATGGTGTATAATGATATTTAATATCACAGTTTTGGAACTAAGGAAACAAAGTTTCCCTTTATCTCATTATTGTTGTTGCTCTTTCAAAATGTGATCACAAGTCATTAATTAGCTGGAAAGTAGGGAAAATATGGATCGAGAAAAGTTCTGGCCAAAACTGGTTCAATAGTTCAAAGGTATTTCATGTCGATTTAAGTTACAAGATGCAAAGCTTCAAGCAATTATGAAACTGATGGTTAATTTGGCATTCGAGAAGATATCCAATGTTTGAGAGACAAAGAAAATTTTGGGCTTTCTTAGTCCAAAATAAGTAGCATTCTGGTGATAATTCACAGTTGAGTTCATTGAGATTTTACATTCCTAAATATTCTCATTGGACAACTCGGGATCAATATGACAGTTGTAGGATAAGAGTTAGAACACAAATGTCAAATAATTTTCCAAAGTTGAACACTGATTTCAGATTTCCATGTCAACATATTAAGCGAGGGATCGACATTCAAAGATTAGAAAGGATTAATTCAACATCTACAATCAGTAGATGGATATGAAACCCATTTTTGGCAGAGAATCAAGAATCAAATCCATAATCATTTGTCAAGTGGTAGAGTATCGAAAGGCATAGGATTAGATCGAAATCAACAGGCATTTAGTTCCATATTTCAATCACTATTCTCAGAAAGCAGCTCCAGATTCAGATAAAGATGGCAAAACATTTTAGGCATTAAATCAACATATTAGGCAGAGGATTGGAGCAAGCCCTAGATTTAAAGGAATCATCCCAAGCTGTCCTAGATTTAAAGGAATCATCCCCAACTCTCCCAGATTTATTGTGGCAGAGCATAGGTTGTTTTTAAGGGAAGCATCCCCAACATCAACCTAGCCTATATTTCGGGCTAGTTAGGCCTTTGGATTGCACGTATCGAACTAGGTATGTTATTATTTGTAAACATGGTTGGTTTTTTTTCGAAAAAAAAGTATACACTATTTTTTTCAACAGTGATAAGGTATTGAAAGCAAGTAACAGTAATTTTATAAGGCTATATCAACATTATTAATATATGTCTCACAGTGGTGGAATTGATAGCTATACCAATACTTACACCTTACAAAGTTATACCAGAATATTGTTTAAACTTATGACCTGAAAAGCGCTTGAGTAGGAAGTCCCAGTGTGATGGTAAACTCCACCTTCTTCGCCATGATCTGGATGAATGGGTCACTACAGGTGACAAACATTGTTCCCCACCTCTTGATGGATGATACTCCCTCTTACTAGGGCATTGTTGTTCTTTGCAACCCCAAGTGAATATATCTTTCCCCACTACACTTTCTACAACAATCACAAATGGAAACACAAGTGAACCCTTTTCCTACAACCACGAACTCATATCTACGAATTTGTGCTTTTATTTTTAGTCAGAGCATGTGGAACGACTTTTCCATGGAAAAAAATAGTGGCAAAAAAATTGATCTCGGGGATTGTTGTTCTTCACAAGTAGTGTGTCCCTCCTTAACCAGTCAATAAAATCTGTCATACTCCAAGAAACTGTAGCAAATCAGACCCTTAACCATGGAAATGAAGATCTAATTCTGTAATGTCCCTTATTAGGAATTTTATTAAAATTGCAATTTTCCACTTTTTTTCCCTAGTTTGACCTTTGACTAGTTTTGATCTCTAGGTCCCAAATTTGCCCCAAATGATCCCAAATATTCTGAAAAGGTGTATGAATGCTATTAGAACATAAATATGTGTTTCAGGTATTCCTTTGGACCTTCAAAATACTTCTTCAAATCCTCTTTCAATTCTGATCAATGTAGGTAACTTTATTAGTGATTTTCCTTTGACTAGTATTGGTCTCTAGGTCTCAAATTGACTCCAAATGCCTTCAAATATTCAAGGAAGGTGTATGAATGATATTAGAAATTGAATATGATGTTTATGGATGAAATATGTCCACCAAAATACTTCTTCAAACTCTCTTAAGATTCTGGACCAATTATGCAATTTTACTAGTAATTTGGGGTTCAAATCCCCTTGGGGTAAGTACTGAAAATGGCTTCCCAAATGCCTCCAAACCCACTCAAATTTATGAATAGAGGTATGTAATGTGTTAAGTATTTTATTAAAGTCTCATATGCACCATTAATGGATTATTAAAACTGTTCTCACCCTCTCCCATTCAACTGCAAAAATCCCCAATTCGACCCTTGGGGAAATGGCACTATTTCACCTCCCAATACAACTAAACTGAGTACAAATGCTTCCAATGCTCAAGTACAGTACATGAAACTTGTAGAAGACATCCATGGCAGTATATTGATCAAAAATATATCATATAATCATCCATTCATTCGAAATCATCATCAATACATTGGCTCACAACAAGGTAGTGGGGAAATGGCATTGTTCTTCCATTAAAAATGAGATTTATACATTTATACTTGGAATTTCGACCTAAAACTTTCTGGAGATGAATAACAGAGTATTTAATTCATATTACAAAATAAATGGGGCAATAAAAGTGTCCCCAAAGAGTACAATAGCTCACCAAAAACGCCCTCCCTCAAGGATCAAGAATATGCCATCAAAACTGGAAATGGTTGAAGGAGTGAGCTGCAATAGAAGAAACCATGAGCTGCCCTATAGCTTACACCTGCAAATAAAGACTCCATTAAAGCTCCAAATGAAAGGTCTAAATGGCCTTTCCAATTACCAACTTGGATGGGAATATTTCACCCTCGAAATTGGCTAAGGCAAGAAACTAGTCATCCACTAGCTCTCCCTATTCACAAATGCAATTGCAAATTCTACAAATGATCAAAAGCTATTCTCATACTTCATTTCTACATTTTATAACCAACATTAGCTTTCTAAGGGTCTAAATCCTCTCAATA
Source organism: Larix kaempferi (assembly GCA_027924585.1). Classification (NCBI taxonomy): domain Eukaryota; kingdom Viridiplantae; phylum Streptophyta; class Pinopsida; order Pinales; family Pinaceae; genus Larix; species Larix kaempferi. Next base: position 15,488,998 of record BSBM01000099.1, read on the forward strand.
GATTCAATAGATTTCCATTTAGGAAATATTCCACATTTGCCACTTGTCTCCTAGTTCCAACCTTCCATCTTCTCCCAAATTCGATTTTGAGTCTCTTTGGCTTCTCCAACTCCCAAATTCACCTTCTTTGAGCCTATTTTTGGGGCTTACATGTCATATTGGTCAGATGTCAGAGGTCAGGTCTGCAATTTGTCATAGTTGTAATAGATGCTCCATCATTGGTGTCATAGGGGCTAGGGAATCTAGCCCAAGTGTCCACAAACTTTCACTTTGACTCTTTATCTTCCATGGAGGTTACCAATCCTTCCCAATTCGACCTAAGATGCTCAATTACATGTGTTATGACTTACCAACTCACCCAATAGTGTTCACATTCCCATTAATTCGAATTTGCAAAAGAGAGATACCATGTATTATGAAAAATCAAGCTAGTGTGGGCCCCACATCTTCCATATGTCTCCAAAACCATTTTTCATCTAGGATTTCTCTTGAATTTCTTTATTTACTCTATTTATTAAATACTTGAACCCTTCTAATGTCTAAACATCATTTATTATCCCCCTTATTCCAAATCCCAAAGCTTCCACCCCAAACCTAGGAAACTAGTAATTTTCCTCCTTGGCAATTATTTGACCCTTAACATCAATTTTACAAACTCTAATGAATATGGATAATGTGATTAGGCCATTGTGACCCAATTCCAAATTTGGGACATGAAAAATCCTCCCTTCCCAATATTGCTTGTCCTCAATCAATTTCAAACATGGGTGTTGAAGAACCTGCTTTCTATATAATTCTTTGAAGTGCCATTGAATTGCCAAACCTTAAGTCTTTGAGTTTCCATGAAGATTTTAGAGAGGAACAACCATGCTTGCTGCTGCACTACTCTGATAAAAATCACTTTATTAAGTGGGAAATCCATCTTCCATACTTCTTATTTACCCCAAAAAATTGAAACCAATGAGATAAAAATTATTCCAGGGTCCCATTGCTTGTATTGCACCCCAACAATGAAGAGTGCTCTCCAACCCATACCATCAGATAAGATGATTCCTGGATCCCATTTTCTTGTATGCATTCTTCCAAACATCATGAGTATAAAATATATATTATCAAAGTACATAACTACATAATGAAAATGTACATCAAGGAGGTGCTTCATCAAAGAATCATGAAAGTGCTTGTACCTCCAAGCAAGTAGACCAAGATTTTCCAAGTGCATACAATATTTAAGTGACCAATCAAATCTGCTCCAATGACATAGGTGAGGATCCCATTTCCTATAATGCTGCTCCAAAATGATGTGATATGCATCAAAATATTCAACCATGTATTCTTTCATCCAAGAAGTGAATGAAGAATCTCCACTAAAATCTGAACCAAATAATGAGCAGAAAAAACAAGGAGACTTCAAATGACTCAAAGAAGTCTCACCCATACATCCATGAATGTGAGAATCATAAAGATGTAACAAAGTATGTGGATTCCAACAAAAATGTTCTCCCATCATAAATCTATTCACCCAAGTGTTGGATGAAGTTTCTCTAACATCAAATGAACCCAGTATTGAGCAAGAGAAACCATGAGTCTTCAAGTGACTCAAAACCATATCATAGGTGCATCCATGTAGATGTGAATCATCATAAAGTGACAAATTATGCTGCTACAAATGTGAATAAGAATGTGCTCCAACCATGTCATCATAAAAGTTAAATCTAGGAGTTCCATACTCCTCATGTGGCACCATCAAAAAGAACCCTTTCACACATACTTCATTGAGACTAATGTTGCAAAACATAGAATTGTAGGATGTAGGAGAATGAACTAAATCACCCAAATGATAAAAAAGTGCAGAAGTTTCATCATGGGAAGGATCCATGTGGGTAGTATCATGCAGCTCCTTCAAAAGTGGGAAACCTTTTTCATAGATTGGTTCCAATGTAGAGGAATCATGCTCTTCTTTAAAAATTGCATAAGCCTCATCAAGAGACAATTCAAGTTCCTCTTCCACCACATCAAGTGTTTGGATCTCTTCAAGTTCATCTTCAAACACATTAAGCACATTCAAATTCCCACATTTCTCATGATCCACAATGTCATGAGAATCCTCCAAACAATCTACCATTTGACAATCTGAAACATAGGAGGAAAAACAAGTATCTTGCAACTTTTCAAGAAGTTTCTCATTTTGAATTGTGAGCTTATGAATATCCTCATTATTCTTCAAGTATGCATCATGTAACAATTCATTAAGCTCAAACAAATGGTTTCTATCAAAAATAAAAGACATGAAATTACCTTTGATGTGGCACATTGCTCTTTGAATCTTCTCCATGTCTTCAAGGAAGGATGTTTCCTCCAATGAAGTAGCTCTCCAACAAGAATTTGACACCAATGCTTGAGTTTCATGGAGAATGTTGAGGGGCTCTTAGATCTTATTTTCATTCATCTTTAAGGACCCTTCAATAAAATGAGGCTCTTGCAAATGAACCTCCTCATCTTCTTCAATTTTGCTTGGACCAACTTCATGAAGCTCAAGTGGTGATGGGGAAGTTGATCTTGGTTCTTCTTCAACTGCTACAAGGTCTTCATTATCATGCTTAATGGAACTTGGGCTTGCAGCAACACTTTCAAAAGTGATCTCTATGTCACCAACATAGAGGTGTGAGCACCCATCAGTGGGTACTCCTTCATAGTTTAAGCATCCATCAGTAGATGCTCTTTGGTTCATGTCTAAGCTAGAAGATGTCTCGAAATGATCTTCCATATTTTCAATAGAATATTCTTCATGCTCTTGTGATGTCTCTTCATTTTTATCCTTCAAGCAAAATGTTGCATTTTCCCCCTAGTTTTCCTTATGATCAATATCTTTGGAATCTCTTTTTGAAGAATTCCCAAAAGCTCTCCTCAAGTGGGACATAATTTCATGCACACATGTATGATACTCACTCCAAGGTTCTTTACAAGAAGGGCATAAACCTTCCTTTACTAATTCCACATCTTCATTTTTGGGCCTATTTTCAAAAACATGTTCAGCAAAGTACTCAAAAGACATGGCATTTTGTGTATTTTTTCTAAAAGCAAGATATTCTTGATATTTTTGAAATTGTTGGGGCAAGGTTTTATATTTTGCTCTCCATCTTTGGAACTCACTCATAGAATTATCCTTGGTTGGTGTGACACACTCATATTCATCAGATTTAAAGTCATAAGAATAATCTTCATTTCTCTTGAAATTGTAAGAAGTGTTGCATGATGGCACCTCTTCCTCGTACCATTCAAATTCTGCTTCATATTGCTCATAAGAATCTGCATATTCCTCATAAGAATTGTACTCATAGGATTCATCATAATAGTAAGACATGGCTACCAATTATTCTTGAATATATGTACCTAATACACAGGTGCAAGGACCATGCTTTGATACCACTGTAATGTCCCTTATTAGGAATTTTATTAAAATTGCAATTTTCCACTTTTTTTCCCTAGTTCGACCTTTGACTAGTTTTGATCTCTAGGTCCCAAATTTGCCCCAAATGATCCCAAATATTCTGAAAAGGTGTATGAATGATATTAGAACATAAATATGTGTTTCAGGGATGCCTTTTGACCTTTAAAATACTTCTTCAAATCCTCTTTCAATTATGATCAATGTAGGTAACTTTACTAGTGATTTTCCTTTGACTAGTATTGGTCTCTAGGTCTCAAATTGACTCCAAATGCCTTCAAATCTTCAAAGAAGGTGTATGAATGATATTAGAACTTGAATATGATGTTTATGGATTAAATATGTCCACCAAAAGATCTCTGCAAACTCTCTTAAGATTCTGGACCAATTATGCATTTTTACTAGTAATTTGGGGTTCAAATCCCCTTGGGGTAAGTACTGAAAATGGCTTCCCAAATGCCTCCAAACCCACTCAAATTTATGAATAGAGATATGTAATGTGTTAAGTATTTTATTAAAGTCTCATATGCACCATTAATGGATTATTACAACTGTTCTCACCCTCTCCCATTCAACTGCAAAAATCCCCAATTCGACCCTTGGGGAAATGACACTATTTCACCTCCCAATACAACTAAACTGAGTAAAAATGCTTCAAATGCTCAAGTACAGTACATGAAACTTGTAGAAGACATCCATGGCATTATATTTATCACAAATATATCAGAGAATCATCCATTCATTCGAAATCATCATCAATACATTGGCTCACAACAAGGTAGTGGGGAAATGGCATTGTTCTTCCATTAAAAATGAGATTTATACATTTCTACTTGGAATTTCGACCTGAAACTTTCTGGAGATGAAGAACAGAGTATTTAACTCATATTACAAAAGAAATGGGGCATTAAAATATTCCCCAAAGAGTATAATAGCTCACCAAAAATGCCCTCCCTCAAGGATCAAGAATATGCCATCAAAACTGGAAATGGTTGAAGGAGTGAGCTGCAATAGAAGAAACCATGAGCTGCCCTGTAGCTTACACCTGCAAATAAAGAATCCATTAAAGCTCCAAATGAAAGGTCTGAATGGAATTTATAATTACCAACTTGGATGGGAATCTTTCACCCTCGAAATTGGCTAAGGCAAGAAACTAGTCATCCACTAGCTCTCCCTCTTCACAAATGCAATTGCAAATTCTACAAATGATCAAAATCTATTCTCATACTTCATTTCTACATTTTATAACCAACATTAGCCTTCTAAGGGTCGAAATCCTCTCAATAGATTCAATAGATTTCCATTTAGGAAATATTCCACATTTGCCACTTGTCTCCTAGTTCCAACCTTCCATCTTCTCCCAAATTCGATTTTGAGTCTCTTTGGCTTCTCCAACTCCCAAATTCGCCTTATTTGAGCCTATTTTTGGGGATGACATGTCATAGTGGTCAGATGTCAGAGGTCAGGTCTACAATTTGTCATAGTTGTCATAGATGCTCCATCATTGGTGTCATAGGGGCTAGGGAATCTAGCCCAAGTGTCCACAAACTTCCACTTTGACTCTTTATCTTCCATGGAGGTTAGCAATCCTTCCCAATTCGACCTAAGATGCTCAATTACATGTGTTATGACTTACCAACTCACCCAAGAGTGTTCACATTCCCATTAATTTGAATTTGCAAAAGAGAGATACCATGTATTATGAAAAATCAAGCTAGTGTGGGTCCCACATCCTCCATATGTCTCCAAAACCATTTGTCATCTAGGATTTCTCTTGAATTTCTTTATTCACTCTATTTATTAAATACTTGAACCCTTCTAATTTCTAAACATCATTTATTATCCCCCTTATTCCAAATCCCAAAGCTTCCACCCCAAACCTAGGAAACTAGTAATTTTCCTCCTTGGCAATTATTTGACCCTTAACATCAATTTTACAAACTCTAATGAATATGGCTAGTGTGATTAGGCCATTGTGACCCAATTCCAAATTTGGGACATGACAAATTCCAAGATCTGAAGAGAACAAACCCCGTGAGTGGCAATGAAGATCTAATGGAAAAATCTAAAGAGAACAAACCCTGTGAATTGGAAATGAAGATCTAATGAAAAAATATGAAAAGAACAAACCCCATGAATTGATAAAAGGAGAAAATTCGGTTTAAAACCCTAAAAAACCTGGCATCAAATTAAAATCTTACCAGTATTGTTCTCACAAACCGTTTTGAATATAAATGTGCCCTCCTTCTCATGCAATTGACCGCATGTTAACAATGCCTATATCAGAGCATGATGCCTTGCGTGACTCTCTATCTTAAACCATTACAGTCGTAAGAAATTACTCCAAGCTCAAAGAAGTCATTGGATGTCGAGTTCCTACATTTATTGATATGCCCAAATTTTACGGCGACACTCCAATCAAAATCCCAAATAATGACATAAGTATAACCCGAATTAATAAATTAAAATACATATGTTTTTTATTTATACAAATTAAATTAAATTATTTTATTTTATTTTTATATTGATCGATTTATTGAAAAAAGAGGGAAAATTTAAATATGTAAGCATTTAATATATTTCATATAAATTATGCTATTTAGTTGAGATGGAGTATGCTTACTCAAATTAATTATCACTTTTGTTTAAATGTATAAAATTATAATTCATGTCACATATATATGGGTGGGGTGAGGATAAACGTATTAAATGAAATTGTTAATCAATTTTTTTATGAGGAGGTTAACTTTTGATTGTATTACATGTTAGGACACATAGCTAGTTTTTGATATATCAATTAAGATGTATTCTATAATACCCCTGAGGTTTAAACCAATTAAGTTGTGTGGGGCTTAGTTCCCATTAGGTTATAGGTTCAAACCTAGTGAGAGAAAGGTTGAAATACTAATTTACATATAAGTTCATTGTAAAATATTAATTAAATAATGTGCATATTCAAAATGTTTATTGATCTCAATGTGTGGTGTCCCAATTATTCACCTTTGTTATGTCTCTTTTTTCAAGACATGGCTATAAAGAGATTATATTAACATAATAAAACATATAATATTTAATTATAAAATTAAATGCAAAGTTTTAAGAGGTAATGGTTTACTTAATTATTTATGATCATGGTACTTAAATTTCACTATTTAAATTTAAATTTATGCTCAATCTTTCAAGTTCCTTTGACTCTTATTTAAGTTAAGTTAAATTATTAAGTTTTAAACTAGAACGTATAAATTTTATTGCAATCCCAAAAATTGGATTAGAAAATTAAGATGTAACTGAATCTATTTTGAGTGTTATATTTTGTTATCTTAATATTTTTTCCTAAACTTAGCCTATGTATGGTTATACTGCAAATATAATTCAAGTTTTAAGTTTTTGGAAAATTTACTACCCTACAAATACTTGAAGGCTCTACTATATACTAACAAGACTCTACTAGAATCGTTGCTATTGCATGTTCCTTTCCTCTTGAAGAACCCACCTCCACTACTTCCACCATGACAGTATGCCTCTTTCATCAACAATGATATTTTTTCCTTCAAGAATGCTTGCAATTTTTCCTAGCATAATTGTTGCTTTATCCAAAGCCATCTTGATCTAGGATATCACACATTTTCGGACATCAAATCAACTATGAGGACTACGATAAACTTACATCCAGATTCTATCAATTTCCCATCCCGTTCAACCATCACCAATGAATCAGAAATGTGGTACTATGGGATTTTTAACGCACTTCATAAAATGACAATGAAGGATTAACCACCAATAATTAACTCCATGTGCAACAAAATGGTGAGGATGTTTTGCATCACAATTAAGATGATAATAATTAATATCACCAAACTCAAGAACATAATAGATTCACTGAACTCACATACATAAGTGGCACACCAAACTCATGCACATAATAGATGCACCAATTCTATTACAATTTGAATTTCACTAGATTATCGCTAATTCTATTTCAATAATTTTATAAAAAAATTGTTAAATTTAGATGCTCAAGACAAAAGATTGCAAACACTAGTTTTCTATGCTTATAACCTTGAGCATTACTTACATAGATCAAATATTTAATTGTTGATCCTATAAAATATTTTTGCGACTAAAGATGGGAAAATAAAAACTCAAAGCAGTGGTTTCTCTACTTATGACTTAGATAATTTCATAAGCATCACAAGACCAAAATGTAAGGATATGCTACACCCTTGGAGAGCAGTGGAAGTCCTAAAGAATCCATCTTTGACCAAGGCTAGATGTTACTAAAGGAGAGATGAGTTGGAAGATTTTGGTCCCCACTCCACTAAGCTTCCTCTATTGCAAATATATGAGAGGGCCCATCCATATATATATATTTTTTTGAGAGAGGTTCATACAATCGATTTAAAATCAAGCTTTTGAATCTTGTAATCAATAATGAAAACCAATATCATCTTCAATTCATCAGCATTGTTCTTCATGATGGATTGTTGTTATAAAATGGTATATAGTGTATTATCAGGAATCATACATACCCTCTCTTTAGAACTATAATGTGTTCCCTATGGCCATATTTGGGGTGAATAAAGGTACAACTAGAACAATAGAGCTAGATTCTTAACTACCTTAGATATGAAAATTTTGTGAGCATTGATATTATCAACTAGGATTGATTGGAGATTAGTGATGGTGTTGTTGTGCTCTATTTTTTTTAAAATATAGATAATTGGTTGGAGGAGGAATTTCAAGAGAGGAAGGTATAAGGGTTATCATGTGGTATATATGGATTGTTAGTGCTTGATGTGAGTGCAAGACCCATTTAAACCAACTAATTGATATCTCAACTTTGTCCTCATGAAGTGTGAGGACAAATTCAAATATTTTAATTCTGGTCACAATGACATCTCTCATGGCCTATTCAATAGTTATGGTAGCATGGAACAAAATTTCTCTCCAACAAGATAATTTGGGATAATGCAAAGTGAAAATTTCAAGTGGTGAGATTAATATCATGAAATAAATGACTAAGATTTGACTCTCATTGTGGATGTCATATTCAAAGAATTGAATATGTACATAGCAAGAGCTTCCTTCATCGATATATAAAATCTAATAATTTCCTCATGGGCCTTGTTTATGTTTGATTTTGTGCAACTTCAGAAACTATTATTTATGGTATTTCTATTGTATTTGATTGTACCTCCTAAGGGAGATGAACTTGATTTAAATGACCATGTAAACCCTTGAAAGAATCAATGTAAACCTTGGGGAGAAAAGAAGCAAAGTAAAAGATTAAAATTAAATTATTATTTTCCCCCCAAGAGAAGTCGGCTCACCTTGGGTAAAAGTCATTTTTACACTTGTATAAATAAAAGGTTATGTCACCTCATTATTACACTCACTCATTAACTCAACTTCGCTTACTTGGGAGAGAGAGAAGTTCGCACAAGCTGGAGAAGAATATTGTTTTGGGTTTCTACTTTTGGAAGACATTTTCCATCTTTTTTCTTTTATGATCGTACTCTGATCTCGGGATTATCATCTCTATACGAAGGTTGTTGGGTTTTCTCCCAATTGGGTTTCCCAGGATAAAATCCATGTTATTGAATTGTGCTTTGTCTTTCTTCTAGTGATATTGTTTATGCATTTGAATTATTATTCTATGAATGTATGAAAACTAACAATCTAGAAGGAAAATTAGGTTAGTTTGTTATAATTTTTCATAATATTTATGTACTTCAATATCTAATGAAGAATCTACTTTCAATTTAAGCCATGAAAATTCATAGGTATGTGGTTGATTTTGTTGATCAACGAGTCATTATTAAAAATCGTAGCCATGATATTAGTTGAGTTTGTACTACACTATGTGAGAGGGTGTCCTTTATAGGTGTACTCATAGGATATTGAAGGACAATACACCAAAAGAAACTTTTACTTATAACTACATGTATCACACTTTCATGTTTTTGGTTGTCTTGTGTATATTCATGGTGCCTAGGAGAAAATAAATAAATTAGAGCCTTCTAGTTTGAAGTCTACCTTTGTTGGTTACATTGATTCCTCCAAAGCTTACAGGATCTATGTTCCATCATAGTGGGGGATTATAGTGAGTTGAGATGTGAAGTTTGACAAGGAGACTTGGTAGAAACATGGTATAAAGTTGGAGTCCCAAAGAATTACCCAAACATTGTGAGAAACATGGTAGAAATTTGGAGTTCCAAAAACTTATTTCAAGTAAGTTATCCTCCTAAGAAAGTTCCTAATTATGTTGCATTAATGTCTTCCATAATTACGTAAAGCCTTTTATTTTTTAGGAAGGAAAATACAAAGAAAATATGGTGAGATGCCATGATAGAGGAGTACAAATTTGTAGGAAAGAATGATGCCTGGGATATTGTATCGAGATTGAAGGGTAAATAAATGATTGATTCTAGGTGGTTTTACAAGGTCAACCAATGCAGTAATTGATAACAACATAGACATGGATACCCTTGCGAATGCACACATGGTTCTTCAAGGAATTGTCCATGGTTTTGGATGCCTCGATGATTTCTTTAGGGCCAAAGACATGGTATTTACCCTAGAATGTAATTCATAAGGCATCTAAAGACATAAATATTTCTCAAACTCAACTAATGGAATCGTCATCATTAATCATAGGCCAACTATACTATCTAGAGGCCATGTGTGGCTGGTGGAGGAAACCTTCTTAGCCTTTGATGGATAAAATATTTATTAATGGTACAAGGTTCAGGTCTCCTCCATTGACCATGTCTAATTATCATGACTTTTGGGGGTGGATTTAAAACAACTACCCCCAAAATTCACGATAATTGGAATTTCGGGGGCAGTTGTTTTAAAGCAACCCCCAAATGCCATCATAATTGGGATTTTGTGGGTGGTTTTTTTAAAATTCCCCCAAAAGTCATCATAATTGGATTGTGGGGGCGACTTTAAAACAACCGCCCCCAAAATTCCAATTATCATGACTTTTGGGGGCGGTTTTAAAACAATCGCCCCAAAATCCCAATTCTGATGACCTTTTGGGGAGGCTTTAAAACAAACACCCGCAAAAGTCCAATTATCATAACTTTTGGGGGAGAATTTAAAACAAATGCCCCCAGAAAGTCCAGTTATCATGACTTTTTGGGGGGGGGGTAAAAACCGCCCTGAAAAGGACCTTTAGGGGGGGATCTTTCCAAACCCCCCCCAAAAAAGTCCTGAGAATTGGAATTTTCAGGGGGGAGGTTTAAAAAACTGCCCCCAAAAGTCTAATTATCAAGAATTTTGGGGTGGAGGTTTGTAAAATTAGTCACAGCAGATCTAATGAACAAGTAAATCAATCACAATAGATGAAACTCAGAAAATATGGTGTAAATTGTGCAAAAGCTTGCATCAATGCTCTATATCCCAATAAGGGTGAAAATAAAATACAATACTGTCACAATGAGTGAGCAATTTAAATTAACCAAGGAGGTCATTCAAATATCTGCATGGTGTATCTTGGATCCAACTAGGAGTCCTCATCATCAATCAGTGGTGGTCATCAATGCACAAGTAACTATCAGACAGGTGTCAAACTAAGTTTAACTGAGTGTAAGAAGTGTAACTGATGGTAAGTGGCACTAATCTAGGGATGGAGGCTCAGTGGAGGGTGCATGAGGAGTTAACTACACTCACAATAGGTAGTCATGTCTCATCGGAGGTCAATCGGAGTGATAACAGCAGTGAGGAGTCAGTCTAGCTTTAAATCAAGGAAAGACGGGTGGCTAACTGAAGTAAACTGGACTGGTAGGTGAGAAAGGCGCCCTTTTGCAGTGGAAGGTGAGAAGTGGGCGCATGACTGGCTAGGAGGGCTAAATCTGAGTGGAAAGTAGCTCCTGAGTGTTGGGAGACTAGGGACTAGGTGCTGGAGGCATCATACTGGTGACTGGGCAGCATGCAGGTGCATGCATGCATGCATGCAAAATGCATGCAAAGTACAAAAGTGAATGATGATATATCCTAACACCCCCCCTCAAGCTATACTATGATGTAAAAAATAAAATGTAGGGCCCTGGTTACTGAGACCAAAGGTCACCCCAATATAATAATCCAAAAAATGTTGAAAATAAGCTAAGTGAGAAAAGAGGGAAAACCCAGTGGGAAGAAAGCCCCTCCTCAAGCTAAACATAAAAATGGATCTAATCTATCTCCACCATGATGGAACTCACCCCCAACAGTGAACGGAGGTAAGAGAACTTCTTCTCAGTGAAGCTCTTGGTGAAGATGTCTGCAATTTGCTCATCAGTAGGGCAATATTGCAGAATGATAGTGCGATCATGCACCAACTCTCGAATGTAGTGCATATGAATCTCAATGTGTTTGGTCCTCTCCCGCTGAATAGGATCTATGGAGATCTTAATAGCACTTTTATTGTCAAAAAATATGACAGTCGAAGTAGTGCTACCAAAATCAAACTCGGAAAGAATACCCTGCAACCAAACTGCCTGAATGCAGGCATTGCCTACCCCTCTATACTCTGCCTCTGCTAAAGAAAGTGCAATGGCTTCCTGCTTTTTTCTTGACTAAAAAATAGGCCCATGTACAATCATGAAAATATATCTAGAAGTGGACTTCCAATCTATTCTATCACTTGCCCAATCTGAATCAGTAAAACCAATGAAATCTAGCTCAGAATCTGTAGCATAATGTATGCCAAAATGTTTCGTACCTTGCACATACTACAAGCTCTGCTTGGCTGCCCGCCAATGAAGCTCATGGGGATGCTGCATATACCTTGATACAGCACTCACGGAATATGAAATGTCAAGCCTTGAGTGTTTCAAGTAAATTAGTGAACCAATCAACTGTCGATACATAGTGCAATCTGCAAGCAGTGTGGAGTTTCCCTCTTCAAGACTGATTCCTGAGAGGAATGGAAACGGAGCAGCCTTACATTTTGCCATATTAAACTTTAATAGAAGTTCTTTAGCATAATTTTTCTGAGAAAATTTAATCCCATCTCAATTTTGATCTATCTCCAAGCCCAAAAATTGCTTAAGCAACCCCAAATTGCTCATGTCAAAAGCTAGATTTAAGGCAGTTTTTAGCTTGTTAATTGTAAGGAGAGTGCTACCAGTAATGAGAAGATCATCAACATATAAAACAAAAACTAACAAATTACCTTTAACTTGTTGTAGGTACACATTTGGATTAGATTTTCATCTTTTGAAATTCTAAGAAAGAAGGAAGGAGTCCATCTCTGTGTACCAAGCTCTTGGGGCTTGTTTCAATCCATACAAAGATTTCTTCAACCTGCAAACTAATGATGGATCTGATATGTATCCTTCTGGATGCTTCATATATACTTCTTCATCAAGGTCTTCATGTAAAAAATCACTCTTCACATTCATGTGGTGCACTTCCCAGTGCTTGGATGTGGAAATGGCCAAAACTAGGTGGATGGAATCCATCTTTGCAACCGGTGCAAAGGTCTCAGTGTGGTCCACTCCTTGAACTTGGGAGAAACCTTTTGCCACCATCATAGCTTTGTATTTGCTGATAGAACCATCAGCAGAAACTTTAATGCTGTAGATCCATTTGCATTGAACTAATTTTCTTCCAAGTGGAAGAGAAACTAGCTCCCATGTATTATCCTTTTGAACAGAATTGTACTCTTCATCCATGGCAGTTTTCCATCGTGGATCTCGATGGGAATGATAGTATGATTTGGAATTTGAACCAATCATCAAATAGAATTTCTCATATAATAATGGATCATAAAAATAAAGATCCATACCCGCTCTTTGAAAGTCTTCCCTTGTTCTCCTTGGATCAACAGGATTTCCAATGTTTGGAGTAGCAGATTGTAGAGTGTTTTGAGCCCACTTTGGTAACTGAGGAGGATCATTATGGTTGGATTCAGAACCTGATATTTCATGGCCTTAAAAGTATGATATAATATCAGATATATCAGATCCAATGCTTTCTTCATATTTTCTTGAATCTTCTTCTAGTGGAGGCTGCGGATCGACAGTGTTTTCCTCGACTAGTTTCAGATCTGGCAGCGGTTCTTCAAACTTCACACTTCACTCTATGAATATATTTTTGGATCTGATATTCATGAGTTTGTATGCCTTTGATTCTTCTCCATATCCTATTAGGATGCATTCAGTACTTTTTGGATCTCAATCTTTTCTCTTTTCGGAAGGAATTCTAGCCCATGCAGTGGATCCAAAAACCCTCAAATTGGACACATCCTGTTTGCGACCAAAGAATGCTTCGAAAAGGTGTTTTTCCTTTCATGGATGAATGCGGAACTTGGTTCTGAATGTATGCAGCAACATCAATGGATTCAGCCCAAATATTTGCAGCCAAACCTTTTGACTCAAGCATGCAGGTAGCCATCTCTGTCAGTGACCGATTCTTCCTTTCCGCTACACCATTCTGCTGGGGTGTGTAGGGAACTGTATGTTGGATCTGAATTCCACTTTCGGCACAAAGTTGCAGCAACTCAGTCTTAATATATTCTCCACCATTATCATATCTAAGAGCATTGATCTTTCTCTTAGATGCATTCTCAACAGAAGCCTTAAAATCCTTTAATTTTCTAAGCACTTCTGATTTGTGTTTGAGAAAGTAGACCCAAGTAAAGCGGGAGAAGTCATCGATGAATGTCAGGATTACCTCGACCCATTCATGGAAATGTTGGGTATAGGACCACTGATATTAGAATGTATAAGGCCCAAAATTGTAGAAGCTCTGCTAGCTTTGCTGCGGTTGAACTTGTGCTCAGGGTGCTTCCCAACAATGCAACCGGGGCAAATTCCCTTCGAGGAACGAAGTTGCGGAAGACCTTCAACCATGGAATTATTTTGTAAGAGAAAAAAATACTTGTAGTTAAGGTGTCCAAACCTTTCATGCCAAATCCTACTAACCTTGTTTCCATGAGTGAGGAGAGCAGTGGGCTTTTCGAGCGGCACAAAGTGAGAAAACTCATAGTATTTTCCAGTGTGATTGGCCTTTCCGACTGCAATAAGTCTTCTACTTTCAATATCAGAAATTTCACTTTGTTAGGGATGAATGTAACTTGCTTCGGTTCACCAGTGTGTGTCATCATATACACAGAAAGTAGATTTGAAGCCAAGGAAGGTACATAAAGAACATTCTGGAAGCTTCCATGCTCTACATGGATGGTACCTTTACCCTTTGATGAAATTTTTGAGTCATCTCCCAAATGAATTGGGATGGAGCTGCTTGGATCAAATTAAGAGAAGGAGTCAATGTCTGCAGCCATATAATTCGAGGCACCGAAATCTATCAGTAGAGTGGTGGGTTTCGAAATAGTTTCCATGAGTGCTTGACCTCTTTCATGATCATCATTTATATCCTTCTTCCGTGCACCATCTTGAAGACATGTGTTATTCTTTTCCAAAAGGAGGGCCATTTGATCTATTTTTTTTCTTCATGCATGAACTTTCAGGATGAAATCCACGTTTGCAATATGAACATTTATATTTTTCCTTTCCCTTTTTACCCTTCTGCTTGTTCCTCGAATCGGATGGTGCTTCCGGTTGCTTGACTTTATCTCTTTGCTTGGTAGGCTCGAATTTGGGCTTCTCTTTCCTTTACTTTCCTTTACCATTCGAATTCTTGGATCCTTGAGCAAAGAGGGCTGAATCTTTGGATTTTATGGACCCCATTTGAATCAACTTATCATGCTCTTTTGTGATGGAGTCAATGAAGGCATTCAAGGTAGGCATCTTCCAATTCGGGGTAGTTAGCCGACCGGAATTGAAAGTAGAGACAAATACCAACTAATCTTTCCCAAGCTTTGTGAGAATGGAGAGGATCAATTGCTTATACTCTTTCACAACACCACTGTTCTTCAACTGCAATGCCAAGTGCTTGAATCTTGTGAAAAACGCATTGATGGTCTCGAAATTCTCAGGAATAAAGGAAATCAATTCATTTTCCAATTGAAAAACCCTAAGCTCGTCCTGCTTGCCAAAGAAATTGTCAAGTTGCTCCCATACTGCTTTTGGAGTGTTCAATCCGCTCAGATGGAAATGAAGATCCTTGGAAATAGAGAGGCAAAGGAGACCATAAGCTTCATCAAGCTTATTGTAGTGTTTGGTTCTTTCTGACAATGTGCTTGGCTCCAATTCGAGGCCAATAGTGACTCTATAGAACCCTTTTGAGTGCAATATAATCTCCATATCATCTTTCCATTCAAAATAATTGAAAGGAGTAAGAACTGGCTTGAAAGAAGATTATTCCATCACAAATAGCGAGTGCACTTGATGTAGAAGAACTTGTCAAACACAAGAGAGCGAATGCAATTGATGGAGATGATTAACCTACAAATCACAATCAAAACAAGAACAGTAAGGTCGAACAATCCACCCTTTTAGATTTGCATCACACCTAGGATTGGAGATCAAGCAAGTGGAATGGGTCCAATGTATCAATTCCAGGAATTATGTGGAAAACTCAAGCTTCTGGAGTGGATTGGAGTGTATTTTTCTGCTTTGCATGCACATGAGCGAATGCACATGAGATATTTCATGCCAAAACTTTAGTAATTTTGAGCAAGTTCACTCAAATCTTCTTGTAGAACACATGTAGAAAAGAGATCTTGTCCCTACAATGGCTCTGATGCCATGTAAAATTAGTCACAACATATCTAATGAACAAGTAAATCAATCACAATAGATGAAACTCATAAAATATGGTGTAAACTATGCAAAAGCTTGCATCAGTGCTCTATATCCCAATAAGGGTGAAAATACAATACAATACTGTCACAATGAGTGAGAAATTCGAATTAACCAAGGAGGTCGTTCGAATATCTGCATGGTGTGGCTTGGCTCCAACTAGGAGTCCTCATCATCAATCAGTGGTGGTCATCAATGCACAAGTAACTGTTAGACAGGTGTCAAACTGAGTCTAACTGAGTGTAATAAGTGTAACTGATGGTAAGTGGCACTAATCTAGGGATGGAAGCTCAGTGGAGGGTGCATGAGGAGTTAACTACACTCATAATAGGTATTCATGTCTCATCAGAGATCAATCAGAGTGATAACAGCAGTGAGGAGTCAGTCTAGCCTCAAATCAAGGAAAGACTAGTGGCTAACTGAAGTAAACTGGACTGGTAGGTGAGAAAGGTGCCCTTCTGCAGTGGAAGGTGAGAAGTGGGCGCATAACTGGCTAGGAGGGATAAATCTGAGTGGAAAGTAGCTCCCAAGTGCTGGGAGACTAGGGACTAGGTGCTGGAGGCATCATACTGGTGACTGGGCAGCATGCAGATGCATGCATGCAAAATGCATGCAAAGTACAAAAGTGAATGATGAGATATCCTAACAAGGTTTTAATAACCTCCCCTAAAGTCCTAAATTTTTTTTTTTTTTTGGGGGGGGGGGTTAGCAAAACCGCCACAATCCAAAACCGCCCCTAAAAGGGTGATTTGTTGTATATCAACAACATTTACACTGGGCGTCATTCATGAAATGTGAGGGAGTGACTGAAGAGTTTCCATAAGGAAGTTTTTCATGGAAAAATGGTATTGAGATGCATTCTACTAACTATGAAAGAACAAGCACTAACTACTAGAAAATCCCAAGCATGTGTGATGATGAGGTAAAAGGAACCAACCATCTAACATTTAGCACTACTTTTGGCATTGAATATCATAAACTAATCAATGCCTCGTAATAGGTTTCCAACTATTACTAGTGTACGGCCCAAATTTTCTTGGAGATTCAGGAAGGTCTCCCTCTAGAACCTCATTGTTGCAGCCTTAACATAATTCTCATGCTTTAGTGCCAGGTGGGAAGGAGGAGTTTCCTTCCTCCTCAAACCATTTTTGATGAGGTTGCATTGTTATCACAACAAACAATTGGATCCCAACACAAACCAACAAAACCCAATGCCAAACACCAGACTTAGCAATCCAATCTATAGATAGAGCCATATTGTCCAACATTCATTTAACTCTGCCACCCCACTCAAATCCATGAGAAGCCATCATCTGAGCACCATAATTTCCCCGCTATCCAAACCACACAGTGAAATCATCCTGCAATTGATCAAGTGCGTGAGAACTCTCATAATTATAGGTTAGTTATGAGCATAGGTATTGAATGATTTCCTATATCTCAAAAACTAACAATTAGCTTAAAAAGAGGAAGAAGGGTAAACCTCATTGGTGAAAGGGTCCCATGTCAAATTGTAATTAAGTGGACTAGTGAGCTTTGATATGACCATGAATCCAAAAAATATGGTTTTAGGAACAATAATAGAAAGGTGCCTCTGAAAAGAACCCAAAAAACTACCCAACTTCCGCGATGGAATCCTGAGGGGGTGACAGGGAGGACTAGGGTGTCCAACCCAATGCACTGCATAGTGTTTTTACCATCCATTGAACACTCCTCAACGATTATGCATTGTGGAAGAAAGGGTCTTGTGAGAGCTTGTATTGGAGAGTCGATTTCCCGCGATCCATTATCAAGGAAACATCATCGTTCAAATGAAACGAAGAGGCATTGTCACCCTCAATGAATCCATTAACATGGTTTGTAGTCATCTTCCACCCCACATATTAGTGGGATCTCCCCCATACTAGTTTGTAGAGAACCTCGCTACTCTCGCACCTTGCTACCAGGCTTGTACGTGAGGTGGATGGAGTATTCTCTTATTCCAAGTCTTGGATGATATCTTGGTGATTTTGGGTATCATCAAGTATCAAATGCTCCCCTTACTTATCTATATTGGCACATATATGAAGGTATGTTCATGGTTTATGGAAGGGGATGTCCCCCTCTAATGGACTTGGTTGATTATCATTGTTGGTTTCCTTAGTTTATGGATCTATCCTCTACACATGCATTGATGAGTTGGTTGATATGTGGCTATCATTTAGAGGAGAGTGTTCATTGCACATGATTTATGGTTTGACCCTTATTGATTGTGACAACTGCTTGATTGTAAACACTTGATTCCAAGATGAAGACTTTCTGCTCCCTGCCTTAACATAAGATATAATGTACTTGTATACATAGTTATCATCATTTTCAATGTAACCTCCCAAATATAGTGCAATGGGGACAATCAGTGAAAGAAAATTTCTAAATGCACTTTGAAGTGAGGAATCCAGGTCTCCAAGTTTTTCAAGAGCCACATTTTCAATTGCTTCAAAGTATACTGGATATATGAGCTTTGCTTGTGAAAGGAGAGGAAGAACTAATGCAACTCGAAATATGACTTTCAAGTCTCTATCTGATGGTGCGAGTCATAAAACTGGGAACAATATATTCTTGTTGAAACGTGTATGCCAACATGCCTAGAAATATTCACAACCCTAATAACAATAAATTTTAAACCTATCACCATTACTCATGGTAATCATTCCCCTACAAATGCTACTAACCCAGTCCAAGGCTTCCAAATTGATAGAAAGACTGGTCGAAATATGCAGAGCTTTAGAAATATATAACCCATAGACATTTAAACTCTTTGATACTTCCATGCGTGTTTCCTTTCTTGTATGTGCTAAATTTTGCAATTTTCCATTACAACCGGAAAAAATAACTTTCATTTCAAGAAGTTTCTCTATAGTTGTATGTTTTCCAAAAAAAATAACAATACAAATCCTATGTAGATCCTGAACTAGAGAAAACTGCAGCTCTATGTACCATAGGAAAAGGTTCTTGAAAGGGTTAAAATTTTATATGATAAATTTTCTAAGTTCTTTTTTTCTTTCAAACCTATAGTTGACCACATTTATTTATTTTGAGAGTGCTTTTCCTATATCCAAGAAAGAACTTGCTAAGACCATCAAAACAAATCTTGTCAAGGCTATGACTTAAACTTCTAAAATAAACCTTCCAAGAGAATCCATTGCAGTTTGATTGTGATTTTTTTTATTAGGGTCTTCTATGTCATGAATTCCTCCATATTGATCCTTCAAAAGTAGATCCTTCAACACTTGTAGTTCTTCCATTAGAGAAATAATGGGTTGAGACACAACTTCATTATACGCATGCTTAAGCAGAACAAATATAAGTGGTTGTAGCTGTTGGATTACATAACTGTCTTGAGGTTTTCTATAAAGAACTAGGTTCTTCACGGTTCAAGGAACCAACAAAACCCCTTTTCACTAGCCCTTTCGGCAACAGTTTGCGATCAAAATGAGGTCTCACTCAAAGTGAAGTAATGGGGGAGTTGTGGAATCAAGTTTCCACAACCACGTGATGAGTGCTTAAACAAAACTGATGAGCAGTGCACTACGGATTGAGGACTGCACGAAGTTCTCCTTCTTCATGGTTAGTCCTTCCACAAGCTCAGACTCTTGCACGACCCGCACAACAACAAGACAACAAGACAACAACAAGTCAACACAATGGATAATTACTCAACAATAAGACAACACAACGGATAATTGTGCTTCCTCTTCAGACTTCACCAGCTTCAATAAGCTAAAATTAGTGTTTATCCATTCATCAACTGTCCTATGTTATTTATCTTATGGCTTATACAATATGACAAAACACAAAATACTGCGCACTTCCGGTGTTGCACTTCGATGGATCCGCACGATGCAGGCTCTACCTACTTAAGTATTTATCCAACTGACTCATGCATTCATTCAAAATTAGAAGTACTTATGCATCTAGAATTCATCCATACATGCGATACTTAACATATTACTCCCATCTCATTCCTTATGGTGAATACATATAAAATTAAACACATAAACTGATAAGCAAGATCTTAAGCATTCATTGTAAGCAAATAAACAGATGTAAACATGTAAACAATCACACAACACAGGAATTTAACGTGCTTCACCCCCAGGATGGGAGCTACATCCATAGGAACTGTTGTTGTATTAGTCTTTGGGAAGGGTACAACAGTTCCATTCTACGCACTTAGTTGCAGACTCTCTTCTCTCTCAATAGGCCTCTGCGCACACAGCTTGCAGAGCCTTACAATGGATTTCAATACTTAGAATATTCAACAATGAATATTATTCAACATTAACCCTTTCCCTTACAAAATGTGCCTATTTATAGATCATGCCCGTAGGTCATGTCTTTACAATACACAAGAAAAAACCCTAAGGTTTCCCAAAACTGTCACGGTTTTCCCTTAACCGAACTTGCTGGCTTCTGGTAGAGAATCTTTCATCGTGGCCATCCTTTGCACATGGTCACGTCGCTTTCACCCTACCCTCTCAACTGCATGCCAACTGTCGCTTTCACCTGGTGATTCCTTCTCTAACGACCTTATGTGGCCGTTCATGTCGTGCTTCCTCTACGCGTGTGACTGGTCGCTTTCCTTCCTCCTTACTCCTTACCTGCCTTCTTGGTAATCATGGAGTATCTTAACCAAAAATAGGTCGCTTTCACCCAGTTGACCTTAGCTTCATTCTTTACCTAAAATGGGTGCCTTTCTAGCACATTGCGGTGCTACTACCTCGCGAAACTGGTCCATAACTGCGTGGTTCCCATCCTATCGATACTGCTCTGCGCTCATATTGTAGCTCCCCAAAAACTATCTTGCCAAAAAGTATTCATCCGAATTGCGCTCAACTTCACAGTTCCAAAAATTGACTTGCACAAAAATGCCCCACTTGGTCCAAGCCCAATAGGTCCCTAACACTTACATGTGGCTCATCACTGAGCCACCTTCAACCTCTACTTCTCCTAGTTGTTCTTCCTCCTACGGAGCTAACTTCGCAGCAACCTCTTGGTATGTTGCAGTCAACTTTGTAACCTCTTCCTTGGTGTCCTGCTCAATTTCCTTGATGGTCTCCAATACATCAGTTGTTATTTCATCGTCGGCTTGTTCTTGCACAGAATCTTGTCCTTTGCGAAGCTCCCTCAATTTTTATTCAATTTTCTGTGTGAGTTCATGGGATTCCTCTTGCAGGGGCTACGACTTATCTCCGACTTCAGTCTCCCTGTCTCGCAGTACTTGCATCTCTTTCTTCAATCTCTAACTTCTGGATATCTACGGATTTGGTCCCTTGGTGGCAGGGCCTTGACTTCTGTGTCCAGCAGCTCCAATGTAGCCTACCTATCCTTCAAATCACTTTGGATTTCCAGCAACTCTGGATTCTCTTCCAGGGAAGTAAATGTTTTTTTTGCCTCATTAAAAAAGTTTGGCACTTAGCCACTTCACTGGCTATACTTTCTGCTGTAGCTTTCACTTCTTTTGCTCGCAGTTGTTTTTGAGCGGGTAGTGTCTTTGGTTGATTCTGCGCTTCCAAGGCAGCAATCTTTGCTTCATAACCAATATCCATATCTTTCATTTCAGCCTTAAGATCACTGACCACCTCGATGATCTTAATGAAAGTGTCTGTAGGTTCTTGTTGATCGTCGCATTTAGGTATCTCCATGACTACCGCAGCGACCATAGTCT
This sequence comes from Larix kaempferi, assembly GCA_027924585.1. Classification (NCBI taxonomy): domain Eukaryota; kingdom Viridiplantae; phylum Streptophyta; class Pinopsida; order Pinales; family Pinaceae; genus Larix; species Larix kaempferi. The sequence goes on from BSBM01000099.1 coordinate 15,510,848, forward strand.
CTAATATAATTCGTTGATCGTGCTCATCTTGAAGTTGCATGGACCTCTACGAGCTTGATTCCTCCAACTGCTTATAGTTTGCAACTAACTCATGTTGTTGGTTTCGAGCAACTACATCTCTCTCATGGATCTTATCCACAACCTGTAGGTGCAGATTATGTAGACCCTCCATTGGAAGCATTGAAATGTCAATGTCCATATGTTGTATGTCGCCTAAACCTAATTTTTCGCACAGTGGTAATCTTACACTGAGTGGATCAAGTTTGACTATGAGCGTCTTCGATGGAAAAGTCAAGGCTAGAGGCACTGTCTTCAACTGGGAAGTGCCCCCTGACTTCCCTTATGATTCCGAGTCTTGTGACAAGGGTAAGCTGCGCTGTACTTGCTTGAACTTTTCTGTTATCACTTGAACTGTGGTCAGATTCTTATGCAGACTCGTTTGAATCACCTCATCCTTTTTATCCTTGATGTGTTAGGATATTCCTATACTCCATTCTAGTCCTACTAGCTTTCCAGTCATTTTAATTTTCAGTCATGCATGCAAAATTAGGGTTTGCATGCAATTAGGGTTTGCATGCATTCTAGGTCATCAGTCCCAGCACCTAGTCCTCAGCAAACTAGCCCCCGGAGCTTCTTTCAGATCATTTCTAGGCCTCCCAGTGACTAATGTGCCCTCCTTTTCTCCACTGCATGGCAAGGGCACCTTCTTCACCTACCAATCCAGTCATATTCAGTTATATTGAGTTATCTTCAGTTATTTCCTTGATTTAAGGATTAACTAACTCTTTACTGAGTTTATCACTCTGTTGGACCTCCAGTGAGACTAGATTGACCATTCTGACTCCAGTTAGAACCTATGGTGCCCTCCACTAAGACTCCTTCACTATATTAGTGCTTCCATGTGCCAGTTACACCAACCACATTCAGTTAGACTCAGTTTGACACCCGGTTGATCATTACTTGTGCATTGATAACTTCACTGATGAGAAGGTGGACTCCTAGTTAGGCATTGATGACTCTCCACTGATTATGGATCTGTGCATGAAGGCCAATTCGAATTCCTCCTAGTGAATTCGAATCCTCATACTCAGTATTGTATATTTACCAATTCATTATTCTATTAATAGTAACATGTGTAATTATTCTGCCTCAATCAGATTTTCTTTGGATCTAAGTTCTATTGCTTGTCTCTTCTTCTATTATTCCTAAATTCTTTCATTGTGAGGTTTACATCATCTCTTTGGATCTTATGTGGGCAATTTCACATGGTATCAGAGCCTTGAGAGTATATTCTACCTCCATTCTTGAGATTTTTTTGCAGGTATTTTGAAGTTCCGGCAGTTGCAGCAGTAGATTCAGTAGCTTTCTATTTGCACTTGTTCAAGCAATCAAGATGAGCAATTCGAATGCTCCTTCTTCTATACTTCTCACTCCTTTCAATTATTTCAAATGGAAGAGGAATATGATAATACTCTTGCAATCAAGAGGGTTTACTAGAGTAGTTGAGGAAAAAGATGCCATACCACATCAAGCTAAAAAGAGAATCAAGCAACTAAACAAAATGGATGAAGCCTTTGGATTCATATGCCTTCATATATCTGATGATCTATTGTTTCATGCTAATGGATTGAAGTCTCCATATGATTTATGGATAAAATTGAGGAGTCTTTTTGGCAAACAAGACGAACTGAGAGGCTACATTCTTGAGAATGAATTGGTTTCCCTTCAACCTAGCAATTTCGAGAGCATCCAAGATTTATTCTCCAAATTTCAGAATTTGGTTTTGCATTGCAAGCAATGTGGCATCACTAAAAGTGATGAGCAATTGATACTCTCTATATTGAGCAAAATTGGATCTCAATTTTCTGTCTTTGTATCTACCTTTCATTCTGTTCTAATGTCCATCCCTGGATGGAATTTTCCCACCTTAAGTGACTTCATTCAAGCTCTCACTCAAGAAGAGAACAAACTGTTTCAAATGGGTGCCATCAAAACCTCCAGAGATCTAGCTTTTTTAGCTGGTGAATCAAGTGGAGCGAATGCAAAAGGGGACGAAAAGGAAAAGGCAAGAAACCTTCAAGATCCAAGAATGACAAACAAAAGAGACCAAATTGTACCTACTGCAAGAGAGGAAACCATCCTGAGCATGCCTACATGCATAAGAAGATTGATCTTCTAACCAAGCTTCTTGAACAAAACCAAATTGTTGTTCCAAAAGAAGCAAAGATGTCTGATTCTGGAAGTGGATCTGATGATTGTCATGCATTGATGGATGGTTTTTCAAATACAAAAGCTCTCCTCATATATTTTGGAGCTTCCAACCACATGATGGCACAAGAAGAATCCTTCTCCTCTTTGAATCTCCAAGATGGACCTACCATTCACATGGGAGACAACTCTCAGATTTCTACCAAAGGTTTGGGTACAATTCATATGGAGCATGGTAAGATCAAAAATGTCTTATTTGTTCCTTCTCTTACAGCTAATTTGTTGTCAGTATATCAAATGACTCATACAGGATCTCCAAAACAAGTAATTTTTGGTCCAGACACAGTAGAGATTATAGAAATCTCCACTGGAAAGGTTATAGCGAATGGGATTGCAAATCATGCCTCAAAGGCATATGAGTTCTCACACTTCATGCCCTTCTCTCTAACTATTCCTTCATATTCTGATGAAGATCACAGTGACTTCTCCTCCAGTGACACCTATTCTAGTGAAGAAGAAGATCAAGATTTTTATGTTGAGATCATGGTTCAAGAAGATTCAGAACCAACACCTATTCTCAATCCAAATTCAAGAGAAATGTGTTCTCACACAGTCCTTGCTACTACTAAGAACACAGTTGATGATTTATTTGCTTACAGAACTACTAGACTTCAGCAGCATGCTAACCTTGCATTATGCCATCCATCTCTCCAAAAGAGATGCAGCATGATGATGGGATTCTCTCTTCCATCTTTTGGGAAGACTACTCATGTTCCATTCGCTCCAGATACAGAAAAAGTTCCTAAAAGACTTGCTTCATCCTCCACACAGTGGAAGACCTTCCTACATGGGATCAGCTTGCCAAGTCTTTTGCAAAAGTTTTCATTGATGAAAGCTTCTTTCTTTTCTGCATGATGGTTCTTTGAGTTATTTACTGTTCTTTTTGAGGGGGGGTATTTTTCCCATGAGGTTTTCCCCATTTCCTTAGTTTATGGACAGTTATGTATTTTATTATCATTTCATTTATTGTATGGGTGACCTTTGGTCCTAGTTACCAGGGCCCAAGATGGATTAAGTGGGGGTGTTAGGATATTCCTATACTCCATCCTAGTCCTACTAGATTTCCAATCATTTTCATTTTCAGTCATGCATGCAAAATTAGGGTTTGCATGCAATAAGGGGCTACATGCATTCGAGGTCATCAGTCCCAGCACCTAGTCCTCAGCAAACTAGCCCCCGGAGCTTCTTTCAGATCATTTCTAGGCCTCCACGTGACTAATGCGCCCTCCTTTTCTCCACTGCATGACAAGGGTGCCTTCTTCACCTACCAGTCCAGTTATATTCAGTTATATTGAGTTACCTTTAGTTATTTCCTTGATTTAAGGATTAACTAACTCTTTACTGAGTTTATCACTATGTTGGACCTCCAGTGAGACTAGATTGACCATTCTGACTCCAGTTAGAACCTATGGTGCCCTCCACTGAGCCTTCTTCACTATATTAGTGCTTCCATGTGCCAGTTACACCAACCACATTCAGTTAGACTCAGTTTGACTCCCGGTTGATCATTACTTGTGCATTGATGACTTCACTGATGAGAAGGTGGACTCCTAGTTAGGCATTGATGACTCTCCACTGAATATGGATCTGTGCATGAAGGCCAATTCGAATTCCTCCTAGTGAATTCGAATCCTCATACTCAACATTGTATATTTACCAGTTCATTATTATGTTAATAGTAACAAGTGTAATTATTCTGCCTCAATCAGAGTTTCTTTGGATCTAAGTTCTATTCCTTGTCTCTTCTTCTATTATTCCTAAATTCTTTCATTGTGAGGTTTACATCATCTATTTGGATATTATGTGGGCAATTTCACATGACGTCCATTAGGTCTTCCATCTACATAGTGACCGTAGACGCGATCACCTCGTAATCATACTCATGGATTTTTTCATCTGGTGGGTCCTTGACTGCTTTCCACTTCTTCTTCTGTACCTTCTATTGTACAGGACTCTCGGCTTCCTTCCTTTTTCACATCCATGGCTCTTCAACAATAGGTGTAGGAATGGGGTTACTCTCCACGGAATCACTCTCGATTTCCACAATCCATTCGACTTTGAACTCAGGGATCCATTCCTTTATAATTGTGTCGATATATTCTCCGTTCATGTGATAGCTTCCTTGGAACCATTTAGGGTTCTTCATCTGAGCCTTTGCTGAAATAAAGACAAAATGCATATCAACTTTAAAATTGACGGTGCGAATATACTTAGCCATTACCTCTTATGATACCTGCGGCGTGGAGATAATGGCTTCTTGCAGCTGCTCATAGTAAGTGTAGAAGACTTCATCTGATGCGTGATGTCTTTCTGATATCGAATTTTCCCAAAGGTTTGCATAACAGGCTCCTCTACAATCACTGATGTCGGTAATGTAATATTTTCGGTCCTTCCACCCTACAAAGCAATTAGCACTATCAACCATGTATAGTGGAAGTTACTACCATGTGTCTTCGTGTCATTCAGCTCTTCCAAAAACTCATTTAGTAGGTACTGGTACCAATTAAACCTTCCTCCTGTCGCGGCCTTTGCCCCAAGGAGAACTGCGCCCGCGGGTACTTCCAACGGTCTTGCTTTTCTCAGAATTTTTCCTGCTAGCAGTTGTGTGACAAACCGCATAGCTTCGTCATTTATATCATTCGTGAAAAATCCTCTTTTTCCTTTGATGACGAGCTATGTCTTCTTCATCTTCACGGCAACCTCCTTATCCCGATTCTTTCCTAGGAAAAATTGCTTGGGGTCCTCGCATCTCTTTCTTATCCCAGTCTATATTTAGGTCGATATTACGATCAAGCCAAAGATATCCTTGGTGCATGCATGACATAAGAGTGCACACCACCGCATTCAATTCTAGAGTTCGGTCGAAGTGCGAGAATCTCAACATGTTGAGAAACCCCGACTCAACTACTCCAATTAGCCAGTTCTGCGCGACTAACACAGAGTTGCCTTTTACGTCCTTCTTCCAGCACATATACTGATCTAGCTGAAAATTTTGGAACTTTGGTTCGACCGGGTCTTTCTGCATCTGAAGTAGGTCGAAGTCTTCAAACTTGCATTCTGGAATTTTTCCCAACAGATTTCCTTCTACTTGTACATGCTTTGACATACGTGGAATCATAATCTTATACTTATCAATCTTGAGCAGCTTAATGGATGGTGCATTTGCTGCACGCGACGAGATATACTGCGGTGTTAACTTCAAGGGAATTTATTTGTCGCTTAGTGGAACTTCTGGTACTATGGAGCTCACAACCTTCGGTTTCATCTTCTTCATTGTTGGTCCTTTTCCTTTATCTTGCATAACTGTAGTGTGTATTGGCGATCTTCGAGAGCCCTGACCTTGCTATGTAAGCACTTTCTTAGCAAGGGTTCTCATCAACGCTTCAATTCCTATGTATTTAAACACCTTCACAGTCTCCTTGACTGTGAATTCTTCCTCTATGGATGAAATTTCGTACAATCACTAGATGCTCGTGACAGAATTACAAGATCACTGCTCGCTCACTGTAAACAATTTCAAAATAGGGCTTGTAAGAAAATTTCAGAGTTACGGTAACGCCCACGAGTCCAAATACAGGAGTATTTATAGGCACAGCGAGGCCCAATTGCGCCTCTCAATAGCTAGAAAATCATTAAATGACATGTCTGTTGGCCAAATCCTCCATGGATTTGGGCCCTTTCCTTCATTAACTCGTTCAGAACGACTATTTTTGCATTAAACGCGCAGGCAGTCGTCGACAAAAGTACTGTATAACGACTATATGTTAAGATTTAATATGCTAAGACAGAAAATAGCAGCATTACATTCCATTTCACAATAATAGCATATACAGGATCACTGAAGAAACAAAAAGCATAGCATAAACACAAGAGACACAGATTTATCCTAGGAAACCCTCATGAGGTAGAAAACCCAGTAAAGCTTCCTTAATATAGATGACCAGCAATATACAAAGATGTAAACCAAATACATGATCTCCTCCTCCACCATAGCAGACCTATCCTCCACAAGTGCGCCTCTCTCAAGTGTGTGTGTGTATCAAATGAGGAACATACCTCCTCTATTTATACACTACACTGACATGTATTTTACACAAGTACATGTAGGCTCGTATTTAACCATTAGGTTAAATACCCTATTATAATTGACCGGGCCGACCCCCACGTGGTGGGTCTAATAACCCTAGTTACCACAACCAATTCGGAGGAATAAACATCTCTGGATTCATAGTATAATCACATCGGAGGTATGGAACATCTCCGGAATAAATAATATACAAATATAATATTCTTAGCAGTTACAATATTCAACACTCCCCCTTAACGAGAAGGATATTATAACAACATCCACAGGAGCAATGAGTCATACATCATACATGATACATCTATAAATCATTGGAAGCTTTCTCAACATCATCATTAACTCAACCAGTTACTGGAACATCAACATCTTTAGTACTGAGTCTTTATCTTCTGCAGTACTCGAACAGCTACAGCAACATCAATATCTGAATCCTCACGATCGTTAGCATCGTCATCACACGATCATCAGCATCGTCATCATACAAATATCAGCATCATCATAATACGATCAACAGCATCATCATCAGCATCGTCATCACACAATCATCAGCATCGTCATCACACGATCATCAACATCGTCATCACACGATCATCAGCATCGTCATCACACGATCATCAACATTGCCATCACATGATCATCATCGTCATCACACGATCATCAGCATCGACATCACACGATCAGCATCGTCATCACACGATCATCAGCATCATCATCACACGATCAGCATCATCATCACACGATCATTAGCATCGATCATCATCATCATCATCACACGATCATATTACAGGATGATCAATCCTGCTCTCTTTAGGACATAGGTCCATGGATGATACAATCCAGATCAAGTTCCAGGATGATCAATCCTTATCTCTTTAAGACAAGTCTCATGTCTAGGGACGATCTAATCCCAACCACAGTGCCAGTCCTTTTTCATACTGGATGTGACCTAGATCAGACCTAGGATTTACCGCCACAGAGCCAGTCCTCTTTCATACTAGATGTGTCACGTCTATAGAGCCATCCCTGTTTCATGCTGGATGTATCACATCTACAGAGCCATCCCTGTTTCATGCTGGATGTATCACATCTACAGAGCCAACCCTGTTTCATGCTGGATGTATCACATCTACAGAGCCAGCCCTGTTTCATGCTGGATGTATCACATCTACAGAGCCAGCCCTGTTTCATGCTGGATGTATCACATCTATAGATCCAGCCCTGTTTCATGCTGGATGTATCACATCTACAGAGCCAGCCCTGTTTCATGCTGGATGTATCACATCTACAGAGCCAGCCCTGTTTCATGCTGGATGTATCACATCTACAGAGCCAACCTTGTTTCATGTTGGATGTATCACATCTACAGATCCAGCCCTGTTTCATGCTGGATGTATCACATCTACAAAGCCAGCCCTGTTTCATGCTGGATGTATCACATCTACAGAGCCAGCCCTGTTTCATGTTGGATGTAACCTAGAACAATTCTAGGATTTGTCACGTACATTTTGAACCGAGGTCCAGGGACGATCTAGTCCTATCATGTACCTTTTGAACTGAATTCCAGGGACGATCCAGTCCTATCATGTACCTTTTGAACCAAAGTCCAGGGACGATCCATTCCTATCATGTACCTTTTGAACCGAAGTCCAGGGATGATCCAGTCCTGTCATTCAATTCTCGAAGACCTCATGTCTACGGCTCAATTGAAAGGACCATAGTCCGAGGACAATCCAATCCCCTTACCTGTTCATTTAGGATTTAGTTCTCGAATACATCATGTCTACGGCTCAATTCAAAGGACCATAGTCCGGGGACAATCCAATCCCCTTACCTATTCATTCAGGATTTAGTTCTCGGAGACATCATGTCTACGGCTCAATTCAAAGGACTAATAGTCCGAGGACGATCCAATCCCCTTACCTGTTCATTCAGGATTTTGTTCTCGGAGACATCATGTCTACGGCTCTCTTTAGGACTGAAGTCCAGGGATGATCCAATCCCCTCAATTCCACCAAGGACTTCATTCTCGAAGACATACGTCTACGGCTCTCTTTAGGACTGAAGTCCAGGGATGATCCAATCCCCTCAAGTCCACCAAGGACTTCATTCTCGAAGACATACGTCTACGGCTCTCTTTAGGACTGAAGTCCAGGGATGATCCAATCCCCTCAAGTCCACCAAGGACTTCATTCTCGAAGACATACGTCTACGGCTCTCTTTAGGACTGAAGTCTAGGGATGATCCAATCCCCTCAAGTCCACCAAGGACTTCATTCTCAAAGACATATGTCTATGGCTCTCTTTAGGATTGATGTCCAGGGATGATCCAATCCCCTCAAGTCCACCAAGGACTTCATTCTCGAAGACATACGTCTATGGCTCTCTTTAGGAATGAAGTCCAGGGATGATCCAATCCCCTCAAGTCCACCAAGGACTTCTTTCTCGAAGACATACGTCTACGGCTCTCTTTAGGACTGAAGTCCAGGGATGATCCAATCCCCTCAAGTCCACCAAGGACTTAATTCTCGAAGACATACATCTACGGCTCTCTTTAGGACTGAAGTCCAGGGATGATCCAATCCCCTCAAGTCCACCAAGGACTTCATTCTCGAAGACATACGTCTACAGCTCTCTTTAGGACTGAAGTCCAGGGATGATCCAATCCCCTCAAGTCCACCAAGGACTTCATTCTCGAAGACATACGTCTACGACTCTCTTTAGGACTGAAGTCCAGGGATGATCCAATCCCCTCATCACTATGGGTACAAGTATCTTCATCCATACAAGTACAAACACGTATCAATACATCAAGGCATCATGTAACCTCATCATCAAAACATGTATATCATCATCAAAACATGTATATCACTAATACATCTATCATCAAAAGCATGTATTCTCACTAATACATCTATCATCAAAAGTAAAAAATATAAGAGTCCTAAATCTAAATAATTCTAGGTAACTAAGTGTAGTGAATAGGTAACCTCATCATTGATGAGGCAAACTTGTTATCAGATACTATGCTACTCCCCCTTTCGAGGAGAGTTTTTTTGAACTATACCAAGCTTGTCTCGAAAGTATTCAAACTTCACTCGAGACAGAGGTTTAGTCAATATATCAGCAATCTGATCCTCAGTGCTTATATATTCGAGTTTGATAGCTCCTCTTTGCACCATATCTCGTATATAGAAGTATCGGATCTCTATGTGTTTTGGATTATCATGGAACACAGGATTTTCAGTCATCTTAATGCAGCTTTGATTGTCACACATAATCATAGTGGGATCCATTTCTAAGTCAAACACTCCATATAAAAGCTTCTGAAGCCATACTGCTTCACAGCTGGCAGAGCAGACAACCATATATTCTGCTTCAGCAGTATTGAGAGCCACACTAGATTGTTTCTTGCTGAACCATGAGATCATGGCAGATTCAAGACTATAACATCCACCTGATGTACTTTTTCTGTCTGAGACACTTCCTGCCCAATCAGAATCTGAGTAACCATGTAAATGGAGTTCATGACCTCCAAGATAGTATAGACCAAAACTCTAATGTACCTTTTAGGTACCTCACTACATGCTTTGTAGCTATTAAGTGAACCTTTCTAGGTTCTACTAGATACTGACTTAGGGTATTTACGGCAAAGCATATATCTGGCCTAGTATTTTTTTAAATACATCAATGACCCAATGATTTGTCTATATAGGGTTAGGTCCACTAAATACGATGAGTCATTAACTAATAACTTCAAGTTGGAGTCCATGGGAGTGGCCATGAATTTATACTCCAACATATCAAATCTTTTTCGAAACTTCACAACAAACTTACCTTGATTTAAAAGATTCCTTTTGGATCTTGCCATACTTCTAAACCAAAGAAGTAGTGCATTAATCCGAGATCTTTCATTTTTATTTCTGCAGCCATTTTCATGACCTGTTTCTCATTCCTTGTCAGAAAGAGATCATCGTCATACAATAATGGTATGATAGGTTCATCATCCACAACCTTAAGGTAAAGGTTAGGAACAACTTTACTTCTGGTAAAGCCCTAGCTTTGTCATGAAGCTGTCAATTGTCCATTATTCACACTCTGCATTGAGTGATCTTCTGCATATCTATCTGTGCCATCTCTCGTCAGATGGGTCTACTAATATGAGCCTCAAAATCATTCGAACTATGTGGTGAGTTCCTTCTTGCATCCATGTCATATGTGTATAGAAACCATATTCAACCTTGTAGCAAAGGTTGAGATCCACATCACCCATGATGATCATTAAGCTCATCAATTGACCACCGATCCTGGGTACCCATACAGAACCTGATTCACACTTCTTCTTTAATTACATCATTAAGAGAATGGTCTTATCTAGTCCCTTGGAGAAAAACATCTCATCATGATTCTCTTCCTACAAATCAAAATTAAGTACATGATTAGTAATCCTTCATAATCATCAAATCTTATTGACATGATAACCTATTATGCATACAGATATCATTTACATAGTTATGCAACTATTTTGACCAATACTTTGGCACAACACTTTCCATATCCTGTATGCATACAGTAGCTATCTAGATGCTTTCCATATTTACCAGAACATACTATCGAGAGTGTGCACAGCTCTCAGCATGTCAGCAAAGAGGTTTCATTCTAGACAAGCAACAATGAAATGTTTGTCCAACTTACCAATCATATGCATATTAGTAGTATACTGTTCAATGCTTTATGAATGTTTACACTCAGCATGATATATTCTAGGAATACAAATATGCATACAAGCAATATCATTTACTATTTCTAATAACAACTCAAATACTTATCTTTTATGTTTGTGTGGTTTCCTCCCGCTTGATCTTCTGTATGTCTCCTGAACTTATATTCATTCTGTACCACTGTGCATGCTCAAGTGTACACTAGTGTCATCCTCATGATCTCGTGAGTCTTTGTCTTCATGTTGTCATGGTCATGGAACTTGATTTGTCTTTTGTGATGTACCTGAACCTTGTTAGCAAACAACATCAACCTCACACAACACCATAATGCATCAGTACAATCATATAGACCTAATCAATGAATGTCTTCGATTCTTCACATGCATTCATACTACTACTAGAGTGATAAGACAATTCTAACATTGATCAAGATTGTACTAAATAATATGAAGACAAACACATTATGAACTTAATCAAGAATCAGATTTAAAGACATACCTGAACCTTCTTAAGTCATACCTGTCGAGAATTCTTGTAGTCTTCTTATGTAAGGCCTTAGCCTCAACTCCCCCTGAAACTTGATCTAGAGCTTGATTAGGGTTTGCTAGAGAAACCCTAAAAAATCAATCTTTGACTTTCACACTTCTGAATGGATGGAAGAATGTGTCTTGCTGAGCTGATCAACCTAGCATTGTTCAATTTTGAAATCTCCAAAATTTGACCCCTCAAAATTGCCTTCGAAACTTCTGGATCTTCTGGACAGGAACCCGAACTAGGGTTTGATGAATCTCGGTCTTCTACCCAACCAAAAAATTCGATCTTGGTCTCTAAATTTTGATTTTCCTGAGTAGCATTCAGCCGTGGACTCCGATTCCAAAAATTCTAACTTTCTCCGAAACCCTAAATTCCGGAAGCCATGAATAAAGGTGCTCCAAAAATAATTTTGTTTTGACAGAAATATGCACCTGATTGTTTCTGCTATAACTCTGAAATTTTTGCTCCACAGGGTCTGAAATTTTTTTTTGCAGTAGCCTGACCTGTCATCTTTCCATCCTAACAGGTCTGACCTCAATTGGATTCTCTGAGAGAGATTTATGCCAAGTGTCGCAACGTGACCTGTTTATGGGATAAGACAGGAGAGCGAACTTGTACGGCGTGCCACGTGTCACTGTTTGAACTTCGGCCTCTGAAAACGTTTCTTGAGATATCTCTCCCTGTTATCTTTCCATCCTGATAGGTCTGACCTCAATTGGACGCTCTGAGAGAGAGTTATGCCAAGTGTCGCAACGTGACCTGTTTATGGGATAAAACAGGAGAGCGAACTTGTACGGTGTTCCACGTGTCACTGGTTCACCTTCGGCATCTGCAAAATTTTATTGAGATAGTACAGTATGTGTACTACCTGTCACTTTTTACGAAATTTCATTTGGAGCTTTCTAGTCCAAGTTATGACCTTTTTTCCAAGGTCACCTGATTTTGACTGAGATCTGGAAGAGGCATAAACCCTAGCTTGTGTTGATCATAACTCATAAAGTACAACGAATCTGAGGGTTCCCTTTGGACACAAGGTACCTAGGGATTTAATCTTCGACCTATAAACGTTTTAGACCCTGAACCTTCGCAGAAATGGATTTATAGCGAAAGTTCCACGATGACTGGTTTTTGCTATGTAAAACCCTAATTTTCAAATTGTCGTAAGTAAATCAAGTGTCGTAAGTGCCATACCTTGCCTTCCTTCAGTTTAGCTCTGATACCATGTTAAGATTTAATATGCTAAGACAGAAAATAGCAGCATTACATTCCATTTCACAATAATAGCATATACAGGATCATTGAAGAAACAACAAGCATAGCATAAACACAAGAGACACAGATTTATCCTGGGAAACCCTCATGGGGTAGAAAACCCAGTAAAGCTTCCTCAATATAGATGACCAACAATATACAAAGATGTAAACCAAATACATGATCTCCTCCTCCACCATAGCAGACCTCTCCTCCACAAGTGCGCCTCTCTCAAGTGTGTGTGTGTATCAAATGAGGAACATACCTCCTCTATTTATACACTACACTGACATGTATTTTACACAAGTACATGTAGGCACGTATTTAACCATTAGGTTAAATACCCTATTATAACTGACTGGGCCGACCCCCACATGGTGGGTCTAATAACCCTAGTTACCACAACCAATTCGGAGGAATAAACATCTCCGGATTCATAGTATAATCACATCGGAGGTATGGAACATCTCCGGAATAAATAATATACAAATATAATATTCTTAGAAGTTACAATATTCAACACTATATTTGTGACCGACATTCTAACAACTAGTTTTCTGGATTGTTGCATCGAACTACATCGTGGTTCGTCACTACTCCTACGCAGTTACTTTTCCAGGTTGAGCTTCTTGGTTCTGAACTTGAACCTTCTCTGCTTCATTGGATCTGCGCAGCTACCTTTTTGAGCTTCGAGCTGCGTGGTTCTTCTTTTCTTTTCTCTTTTTAGTTTTTCTTTTCTCTTTTTTTTTTTAACTTCGCGGCTTCACTCTACAAAGGGTTGTGCAAAGTAGGACTATCCCAATAGGGCTTTAGCCTACTTCCATTGACTAATCCAGGTAGATTTTCGCCAGCTAACGTGGCTAACTGTGTTGCACCACCGTTAGTAATATGTACAACAGTATATAGGCCAAGCCAATGCATCTTAAAATTTATAGGAAATTTCATAAATTTCCTATTATATAGGAGGACTAGATCACCTACCTGAAAGGACTTGTTCTTGATATGGCGATCATGCCATGATTTTTGTCTATCTTTCTGCACTTGCTGGTGAAAGCCTGTGATGAAGCGATCTTCCTCCAACCCAACCAAGTGTAGAATCCTTTGTTCTAGTGTTGCTTGATCTTCCCACGGGGGGTTCACTCATTGAATTTGTTACATAGCACAATCGTTCGTATTATATTAAAGAATACCCCTAATTTCACTAAATATTGGAAAACGCATCCTAAAATTGTATTGTTGAACCCCCCTCCCAATATGCCTTTCTAATTAAGAAAACCCCTAGTTTCACTAGATATTGTAGGTATCCATTTTTACCAACCCATTTTTAACACCCCCTTTATATCATATTATCAAGTTGTAACAAATAGGAACCCTAACACATCTTAGTATAAGCAAACAAGATGCTAAATAAAATAATAGTATAATGCTAATAATGATCGCATTAGGATTACAGGGGCGACTAATCAATTTGTAGAATTGGATAGTGGAACACCAAAGAAATAGTAAGGAAATAGTACTGGGGAAGGTAAACTGCATAAAAAACAACCTAGTCAAGAGATCACCATAAGAATTATTGTAAAAGACGGATAGTCCAATTGTTAGTGCAGTGCTAAGAAAAGATGAGAATTGCAAATGTTTCACACCACAACCTACCAATATACCAATTTTATATCATGTAAATACGAATATATCCATATAGAACTCATGTTTTCTATAGGATTAATAAATTAAACTCCATTAAAATGAAAAATTGAAACCCTTTTTTGGATGGATGCCCCTACCTTCCTATCAAAATAAACATCATTGATGTTTGAACCCAAATGAACATAGAAAAATTCCTTTTACTTTTCAATAACACTATATAATCATGTGCATAGCTTGGATTTGGGTCACTCACAAGATCCAATGAATTGCCTCCACTTCCTCCACATTTATTCTTGCAATCACAGGAATTAGCAACATTTAGTTACATTTTCTTGGGTTATATCTAGTTTTTTTAATCTTTAAAGGATAGGAAAAAATATCCATTGTTAGGTTTCAAGCATGCAATAGTTATAAAGATACACAGATGGTGAAACTTATATGATACCATTATATGGTAACGATAACACATAGGCTATGTAAATAAGGATTTAGATTTTCACCTATGTTCATGTTAATTCCAACATTGATCTAACATTTCTTGGTTCTAGTGAGCCAAGAAAGATTGATTTCACTTTTCTTGGTTGTTGTGGAGCAAGGTTTAATTGAATCTCAATGCCCACCTAAACCCCAACCTAAAAATTGAAGATTTAAATATTTTACTTAAATGCCTACAAAAAATACAATACAATTGTCCAAGTCCGAAACTCCCATTTAACTACATCTCTTAACTTAAAGATTAATTTAACAGTATAATATCAATTCAAACCAAGCCTAAATAATCTATTAAATAAGGATTAATCAAGGCCAATAATCCAAAGAGACTTCCATCAATATTATCATTGGTACACTATTATCAAATTTATGCAAAACTTAGGATCATAAACAATATCAAATAAAAATGGAAGGTCCTTAAGTTTCAGGTGGGTATGAATTGAGACCATGATTTGGACGTATGAATCCATCCCACAATTTGGAGTTTATTCCTCAACACACCCAAATAAAATAACCCCCAATATTTATATTACTATGTCAAATTAAAAACTCCCCTTGACCCTTTAATATGGGGCAATATATTTTTGAATTTTTTAAGAGTATTCAACACCCCAATATGAATGGACGTGATATGATATTGCCTCACTACTGAACCCCCCATGGATCTTCCATGCCTGTAAATGCAGCTATTCTCAAGCTGGGAACAATATACTCCATAGGCATCACTGCTTCCTGTCCATAGGACAACCTAAAAGGTGTATGGCCAGTCAATTTCTTGCAAGTAGTTTTGTACACCCATAATACAGCTGGAATGCATAGATCCCAGTCATCCCTATTAACATTGCAAATCTTAGTTAGCACATTCTCCAGTACCTTATTGAAGGCTTCCATAGTTCCATTTGCTTACGGCTGATATGGCGTACTCCTCTAATGATGAATGTGGAATTCTTCAATCAGGGCCTCAATAGTTTTGTTCAAAAAATGAGTTCCTTGATCACTCATCAGAATCTTCAGGCATCCAAACCTAGTAAGGATGTTCTCAAAAATGAACTGCGCGGTAGTGATTATGCTACAGTCCTTCACTGGCTTCACTTCTGCCCATCTGGTTAGATAATCAATAGCAGTAATAATATATCTCGCACCAGTCCCTTTTCTCGGTGGTTTTATAGGTCCCACAAAATCAATTGCCCATTTATCAAATGCCTGAAGTGTCAATTGTGGATTCAAATGCATTTCATCTCTGTGCGACAACTTTCCTGTCCTTTGACAAACATAACAGTTCTAGCAATGTTCCTTTGCGTCTTTGAGGATAGTAGGCCACCATAGCCCTGCTCACAATATCTTTTGCGCAATGGATCTTCCTAGGTAGTGGCCTCCCAAGACCACTGAATGTGCTTTAGCCAAAATGAATGGCTTTTCATGCTCTAGTATTCATCTGCGCAACACTTCATCTGGTCCCAACTTGTATAGTTGTCCCGCGATTATGGTTAAGTTTGTTGCTCGTACTACCAGCTACTTCTTCTGCTACATAGTAAAATCTGTTGGTGCTAACCCGGTAATCAAGAAATCAACAATGTCTTTGAACTAGTCATCTGCGATCTATATAGAAAATAACTGTGCGTCAGACACACTGTCTTCAATATTCGTAGTATCTTCGGCTGACTCAATCCTTGAGACATGGTCAGGTCCTAAGTTCAATCTGCCTGGATTAACTACAATTTCAAAGCCATACTCCTGAAAGAGTAACAACCATCTGCAAATTCTCCCCCCTAACACTAGCTTGTTGGCCTGGTATTCCAAAGCAGAGTGGTCTGTGTACATAGAGAAGTGCGCACCGAGCAGATAGTGCCTAAATTTCTGCAGTGCATAGACCATAGCTAGACCCTCCCTCTTAGTGGTCATATAATTCTTTTTTGCAAATGAGAGCTTCCTGCTCGAAAATGCAATGGGATGGTCAATACCTCTCTCTCCTGGATGTGCTAGTACAACACCCAATGCTTTACATGAAGCATCAACATGTACATGAAATGGTTTATCCCAGCCTGGAAAAACTAGGATCGACGTAGTTACCGTTTTTTGTTTTAATGTGTCGAATCCTTGCTCGCATTCCGCGTTTTAGATGAACGGCGCACCTTTCTTTAACATTTTCTCCATTGGTGCGGTTATTTTTGCATAACCTTTGATTAACTTCTTGTAGTAACCCGTATGCCCCAACATGTTGTGCAGCTGCTTTACTGAATTCGGTGTTGGTAGGTTCACTATAATTGCAATCTTTGCAGGATCAACCATCAAGCCTTGTTTGCATACTACGTGTCCTAACAGAATGCCATAAGGCACACAGAAAACACACTTCTTTAAATTCAATGATATTTGGTGTTTCCTACACTTAGTTAACATCATTCTCAGGTTTTCACAGTGGTTTTTCAGCAAACCAAAGACAGTCTAATCATCAAAATATGCTTCTAAAATTTATGCATGAAATATTTAAATGTTGCGACCACAACTCTAGAAAAAATAGCAAGCGCGTTCTTCAGACCAAAGAAAATTACTGTATACTAGAATGACCCCCATGCAGTGGAAAAATTTGTCTTGTGTCTATCTGCTGGATCAATTTTTACCTGATGGTATCCAAAAAATCCATCAGTGAAAGACTATGCCTCATTTCCTCCAACATTATCTAAGACTTCATTTGTAAAAGGAGTGGGAAATGGGTCATGTAGTGAAGCATCATTCAGCTTCCTGAGATCCACGTAGAGCCTGATCTCACCCTTAGTTTTCTTGTCGTGGATAACCATTGGGCTTATCCATTCGGATTCTTCAACCGGCTCAATGATCCCTGCATCGAGCATCTTATCAAGTTCTTCCTTGACCCTTTCTTTATACTGAGGATTCAGTCTATAGGGCCTTTGCTTAACAGGCTTCGCACCTGGCTTAAGAGGTATTTTCATGACCCCTAAGTCACCCAAAATACCTTTAATTTCTATAAAATTTATCGAAAATAAATCTTGATATTCATGTAGCAGGTCTGCGATCTCCGCGACCGTCTGATCATCCTAGTAGTCCCCAATAGATGCGAACTTAGGCTCTTCGCTTGTGCCAATGTTCACTTTTCTTGTCTTCACAGGTCCACTCATGTCTGGAATTTCCAATGGAGGTCCCTCTACATTACGCTCACCTTCTGACTCAAGTATATTGACGTTGCGTGCATGCTCCTCATCGCTTTCTTCTTGTTCATCATCATCTTCAATAAGGTTATAGCATTCAAGGGCATGTTCTATCAGTCTTTCCCATTCTGGATGTAGATTCACGGGTACTTTTATGTCTTCAAACACTTGTTCTTTGAGTTCTTCCAATGCCTCATTTGTACTTGGGCATTCTGGTCTGGATATTCTCTCTTTAATGATCTACAAAGCTTCATTTATACTTGGACTGTCATCTTCAAAACTGAAACTCTTCTGGAATTTCGCAATCAGGGTAGGCCCAACCTGTAGTTTCTCTACGCAAATCCGTGTCTAGATACCAATTCTTTGGAACCTGTTCCTCCAATGTGTGCACAAATAGATGAACCCATTCTGTCTGTGGTCTCTCCTCCCATGCTTGTGAACAGATTTCGACATGATCCCTTTGATTCATCAGTCCATTATATTTTTCAAAGGGTAGTACAACCTTGTCAGCGAACCTGATATGCATCTTGATTATGCACTGATCCCATGTTGTCTATGTTTCCTTATGCGCAGCCCACCATTTGGAAGGTGTCTCGTGCAATGCTATATATAATGTTGGTATATAGTGCTCAGCTGCAATTGATATAGTATATTCATGGCTAAATGAATAAACATTAGATGAACCATCGTACGTGGGAATTGGACTTACCTCTTTTCCAATCCAATGCAATGACTTTGTGATCTGCGCGCATCTTCTTGCAGATACTTCATGCATACGGATTTTTCAGTTCTCCAATCCTGCATCAGAGTCTGAGATGCAAGAACTATCACAACGCCAATTGAGTGTTCCATCCACTGTGGGATTAATGTATTCATCTTGATTCCCAGTCATCTTGTAAAGGCGTTCAAGATCCTGTGCTCTGGATTTATCCTGAATTGGCTCGATGTACCTTTCTCCATCTGCAGGGTCCAGTGGTGCGATGACCCTGAGATGTTGTCCTTCAAAGATCATATTTTTTTTTTCAGATTTATGATGGTGAGGTTATCCATAGCCCAGTCTATACCTAATAGTGCTAGATAAGGCTGACTATCATCTACAATCTCGATAACCTCGAAGTCTGCATGACTTCGCACTCCATCAATTTCAACAATAACATTGGATAACCTTCCAAAAGGTATGAATTTCTCCTAGTTGGCCATTCTCAACTGTATAGGCGACCATAATTACTTTGATCGTCCCATCTGATGCCATGTCTGTTTAGTCAAGAAATTTACTTTAGATCCCAGATCAAGGATGATCTCATCCATCTCATAGTCTCCTATCTGCGCACTAAGCCTCATTTCTCAGCATGTTCTCTTATGGATCTTAATATGATGAATTGTGCCCTAGGAAGTATCTGTCTCACTGTGTGGCTCATACTGCTTCAATAAATTTTCTAATTCTGCCACAACATCTGCGCTCTTCAATAGTTTCATGCAGCTCCTTAGGAACTGTGCAATCGAGGTTCCTCTCTCTGCTACATGGCTCATTTTGTCATAAGTGGCTGGCATATCCTCTATATGCGGTATTTCACTGCGCAACGGGATTCTTGGTGATCTAGGTGCTTGTTCTTTGAAAATGTCATGTGCTTCTTCAAAACTTCTTTTTTTTCTCTAGATTGAAGGCAAGTGTTTTCCCATTAGCTTTTCTGATCCAGATCGTTTCAAGAGGAGTCTACTTAGTGTCAAAATATCCAGAAGTCGAAGCTTCTGCTCCTCTATCTCTTCCTATCTTAGCGCCACTTCACGGCACTACATTGATACTTGGATCCGCGGGTCTTCTCTCTGCTGCGATCAACTGAATGTTTGGGTTAGCGAAATCTTGTTTTCTTTTCTGCATTTCTGCCGCTAGCACTGGGTAGACCTCAATAACATGATCAAAAGATTTGCAATAATTGCAAGTGGTACATTCATTGGTACAATATCTAGATAAGTGGCCTGCCTGACCATAGTTGTAACAGATCATCTAGCCTCTTCCCCTTCCTTGTCCTGGGCCAGTATTTCTTCCTCTTCCACGAAATCCTCCACGACCTCTATATGTGCCTTGGTCATACTGTGCATTATCTTTCTTTTGCGGAGTTGCTTCTTGGACTCTGTATACTCCACTATCACGCATATGCTCCATGTCTCGCTTCCTTTTCTGCATGAGCTCATATGCTCTACAATTGGATTCATCATGTCCAACCGATTTACAGAAATTGCAATATAGATTCTTGGGGGTGTGCACATACTTCGGTATCAGATAACAGTCTTTAGGCCTGTGGCCTCACATTTTACAAATTTAACACCATGGTGCTTGATTCTGATTTAGTGGATTCAGGGCTCCACTGTTAAGGCACTCCTGAAATAAAGGACAATGCTCTCTAGTGTGCCCTTCTCCTTTGCATCCTGTACACCATACTTATTGTCTCTTTAGTTTTCCCTTCTTCATATCATGTAGTTGTAATGTTAGGGTAGCTAACTGGGTCTGAATCACAGACATCCCAGTCCTAGTCTCTCCAATTGGTGAAGCTTCCAACCTCATCGTGATCTCCAGGGATTCTTCCTATGAAGCCACTTTCTGTTGCATCAATGACAGTCTGATATGGGGCAACAACATAGCTATAAACCATTCTTGGTGCTGTTGCAGTGCTATGACGAAACTTACTTGGTCCAATAGTGTCTTGAACTTCTGGTCAAATTCCCAAATTAACTCATTAGGTTTTTGCTTAATTTCCTTTAGTTCTGTTATACATTGGGATTCTGACTTCGGTTTTTTGAACTCACTCAATAGTGTAGCCTTAATCTCTGCTAAGGTTCTCTGATGTCCAACTGAATACTTCACGAACCAATTCAAGGCTCTATCTCTAAATGTGGTGATGAGTTGCGCTTGCTTCACAACATCATCCTGAACTTGCTTAACACTCCATACGGCTTCACATAGAATCTAGTGTTGTTCAGGGTCTTCTAGACCCATTCCTTTGAATATCGATAGCTTATTATCATCAGTCGTCCTTCTCCTAGGTGGTATAGGGTTCTGCGTTGGGTTTTGAGTGGAAAAAGTAAAGTTTGTATTGTGCAGAATGTTCTAAGGTGGAATATTCTGAGTCAAGATAGTTGGATTCGGAATGGTCTGAGTCGGGATGATCTGATTACTCACTCCCACCATGTTACTTGTATCAATGCTCTAAGGATTAGGATTATTAACAACTGGAGGGTTCTGAACTGATGGATTCTGAGAGATGGGCGTCGCAGTACTTGCAACCAACAAATTCTGCGGTGTAATAAGCTGATAGGTAGCGAATAGGGGTGCAGTTTGGCTATCAGGATGGGTTTGTAAATCAATATCTATGCGGAGTCCAGTCTTCTTAGTGGTATATTTATATCTTTTTCCACTTCCCAAATTATGTGCGTCTTCGTCATAATCACTATAGATGCTATTGACCATTACAGATTCAAAACTTCTAGGAATCTTTACTGCATTTTTAAAACACCTTTTTCAGCTAAAATCATTTTAATGTATAAACTCAAATTGTTCAAGTACTTACCTCTGAAACCTTTGAAAAAATATGCTTCAGCTGCGTTGTAGGACTTCAAGGTGTCCACAGCAAACTCTGTCACGAATCCTTGTAGTATACTATCAACCCAAAAGTCGACTGCTCTCAAAAATGGGCTATCTATTGCTTTGAGCCTCGTAATGAGCTCTGGATTCCACTCAATCGATACTTCTGGTGAGAAATAATTCTTACGCTCTACGAGCCTTGATAACCACTCGTGCAACTCGTTTCCAAAAGATGCCCAAAACATTTCGTGAATATCTTTCCATAGTTATTTCTTCAACCAATCTATGTTAAAGAGATGCAGATTTCTATTTTCCTTCCTTGTGAAGTCTCTTTCTGTCTTGTCACACCAAGCCCAGATTTCTTTCTTGTCTAGATGCCAAATTTATGTAATCAACAGGACCTTTTCTTCTGAGCACATCACTATTTCAAGCGCGACAACTCATCACAGATTTTTAGTGCAGCAACAGAACCATTTGTTAGCTTACATAACTGTCTTGAGGTTTTCTATAAATACCCAAGTTCTTTGTGGTTCAAGGAACCAACAAAATCCCTTTTCACCGGCCCTTTCGGCAATAGTCTGCCAGCAGACTGAGATCTCACCCGAGGTGAAGTAATGGGGGAGCTGTGGAATCAAGTTTCCACAACCACATGATGAGTGCTTAAACATAACTAATGAGTAGGATGTTGTAGGGCTCACACTGCGGACCAAGGACTACGCGAAGATCGCCTTCTTTACGGTTAGCCCTTCCACAAGCTCAGACGCTTGCACGACCTGCGCAACCAAGGACTGTGTGGTTCAGAAATTACTCAACAACGGGACAACTCAACGGATAACTATGCTTCCTCTTCATACTTCACCAGCTTCAATAAGCTAAACTTAGTGTTTATCCATTCATCAACTGTCCTATGTTATTTATCTTATGGCTTATACAATATGACAGAACACAAAATACTGCGCACTTCCAGTGCTATGCTTCGATGGAGCCGCACAGCGCGAGCTCTACCTACTTAAGTATATATCCAACTGACTCATGCATTCATTTAGACTTAGAAGTACTTATGCATCTAGAATTCATCCATAAATGTGATACTTAACATATTACTCCCATATCATTCCTTATGGTGAATACATATAAAAGTAAACACATAAAATGATAAGCAAGATCTTAAGCATTCATTGCAAGCAAATAAATAGATGTAAACATGTAAACAATCACACAACATGGGAATTTAATGTGGTTTACACCTAGGATGGGAGCTACATCCACAGGAATTGTTGTTGTATAAGGCTTTGGGAAGGGTACAATAGTTCCATTTTGCGCACTCAGCTGCAGACTCTCTTCTCTCTCAATAGGCATCTACGCACACAGCTTGCAAATCCTTATAATGGCTTTCAATACATAGAAGATTCAACAATGAAGATTATTCAACATTAACCCTTTCCCTTACAAAATGTGTCTATTAATAGATCATACCCGTAGGTCATGTATTTACAATACATAGGAAAAAACCTAAGGTTTACCAAAACTATCACGGTTTTCCCTTAACCAGACTTGCTAGCTTCTAGTAGCGAGTATTCCGTCGTGTCCATCCTCTGCACCTAGTCACGTCACTTTCATCTGGCCATGTCAACCACATGCTTACTGTCTCTTTCACCTAGTCGCTCCTTCTTTAATGACCTTATGCGGCCGGTTCATGTTGTGCTTCCTCCGCGCATGTGACCGGTCCCTTCCTCCTTACTCCTTACCCTCCTGCTTGGTAATCATGGAGTATCTTAACCAAAAATAGGTCGCTTTCACCCATCCAACCTTATCTTCATTCTTTACCCAAAACGGGCGCCCTGTTGGCACATTACAGCGCTACTACCTCGCAGAACAGGTCCTCAGCTGCATGGTTCCCATCCTACCAATACTGTGTTGTGCTCATATCGCAACTCCCCAAAAACTATCTTGCCAAAAAGTCTTCATCTGAACTGCGCTCAACTTCGCAGTTCCAAAACTTGACTAGCACAAAGATGCCCCACTTGGGCCAGGCCCAATAGTAGCCATCCATGTCACAAGATTATTTGGGTGTAAGTGTATATATGTAGAAAAAAAATCCATCTTAAGGATACTCTAACCTGGTGTTGCTCTAAGGGGAAGTATTTGTTCATCCATTAACTACAAACTGATCTTTAGCACTGCCTGAAGTTGCTTAGATGAGAGTTCATCATCACCCAAAACAACTTTATTCTTTATTTCTAAGCATTGGAATAATATGTCCATTGTGGCATGATAGAATTTGGCAAATCATTCTTTGAATATATCGACAAACATAATCAAGCTTCTTGAGGATTCCTTCATCCATTTGGTATTACCAAACTTTTTAGTGACCATTAACAAGCATGTAAGAATTCGCTAAAGCATTTTTTGGAGTGGCTCAATACTGTGTTCAAGCAAGTTCATTTATATCACACCAGTTGATGTGGCCTATTAAACTATGAAAAAGCAGGAAATAAGTGCAAGCAATCGTTGTAATTTTTGTAATTCTCCAGGAGTTGCATCTTCATATAATACTTCCATATGTCTCCTAAAAATTTGGTTAACAATTTCAACAAGAACTACAAGTTGTCCACCCATAGCTTCTAAAACTACAGGGATGTGTCTATAATTATGCATCTATTGGTGTCAGAGAGATCACGTACAAGAGCTTAACCAAGCAACAAATCCACAATATTTTCAAAATGAGACTAGAAACATTGTGTAATTTTCACTAAAATAAATGTGAGAAGGTTCATAAGTGATCAAAGGAGAGTCAAGGAGGTTCTCTCATCTTCCAAAATTTCATATCATGCTATGAGAATAGGTGAGGAATACCCTTCAATGACTTTGGTGATGACCATTTAAGGTTCGTCACAAGCATTACCATCACCAAATGCCTTTTTTCTTGTAGTGTCTAATTAGGAATGTAGGCATAAATTGTCATCATTGTCATCTTATAATAAAATCATCATAAATGGCATCATATTTGTCATCATGCATCATCATCCTCTTCGTCATCATGATGTTAGGGTCACTCAAATTCTGTTAGGATCACTCAAATGTTTTTCAGGATACTTATATGCCTTCAGGGTCATTTAAGGGACATTAGGGTCACTCAAATTCCATTAGGGTCGTTTAGGTTCCATTAGGATGAATCAATATCTGATAGTGCTATCACATGCATCATCATCATTGACATCAACATCGTCATGATCCTCATTGTCATTGTCATCACTGTCGTTATCATAATTTCCATCACCATAGAGATTGACATTATCACCATAGTCATCGTCATTTCCATTATCAATGTAGTGATCATAATTGTCATTATTATCATCTTGTAATCAAATCATCATCAATGCCATCATCATTGTCATCATGCATCATCAACATCATCTGCATGTTGTTAGGATTACTCAAGTTCTATTAGGGTCACTTAAATGTGGTTAGGGACAATCAGATTCCATTAGGGTCAATTAGGTGCTATTAGGGTCACGCAGATGCCATTAGGGTCATTTAGTTTCCATTGCGATTAGCAAATATCAAATAGTGCTATAATCACCTACATTGTCTTTATTGACTTTGACATCATCGTCATCATCAATATCCTAGTCAACGTCGTTCATATCATCAATGCCATATTTATCATTTTCATGATGCAACATCATCATCATCATCATCATGCCATTAGAGTCACTCAAATGTCGTAGGGACACTTAGATTCCATTAGGTTCATTTAGGATTAATTATAGTCTCTTATTTTCCAAAAGGGCCACTTAGGTTCCATTAGGGTCACTCAGGGTCAAATAATGCAATAACATGCATCGTCCTCATCATCATCATTATCATCGATATCGTCATCATCATCATCATTGTTGTCCTTATCATTGTCATTACCATTGTTGGAATATTCTCCCCATCATTTTTTAGTTTTGCATGCATGCATCCAGTCATCTGTATGTGTAACATCCCGAAAAAATACCAAAATTTAAAATTTTTTATAATAGCAATAATTATCGAAGTCATTAATGTGGAATGTAGAAATTAATTAAATTTCTTAACTAAGATAATCAATAACGATGACACGTCATACTTCTCAGATAAAATATGATATATTTGTATTTTCTATTTCAGATTTAGACGGATGGTAAACTTCTTATCGAAAGATCCTTTTATGATTATGCATAAGAGTACAGTTTAAAGATTTGCTTAAGTTCTGAATATGATTACATGCTGTACACAGTTTGTACTATTGTGATGTTCTTAATGTAGTGCTGACAGCTTGTTTGTATGTTGGCGAACGGGTCCTACGAGGTACCCCAGAGTTTACTTAGCTATGATTAGCTAAGGCATTTGTATCCTGTTTCCGTGTGCAGACAACAGGTAAGAATTTCTACGACAACATGTGTTACGATTACCAGTGCCTTTCAATTTCTCATCAATGTAATATTAAATGCTAAAAACTTACTTACGAAACAAGTTACTGGAGTTATGGATACTAGGTTCTAATTCTAAGCTTGTTTTCTAACTTATAAATTCTTCAGTTTTATAAATTCACTTCGTCTTTTTATTGCTCTAATACTATGGTTATTTATCAAATGTCTATCGTCATTATTATCAAAAACAGTGATACCAATATCTATGGATAAAGCTTATTTGAAAACTTGTAGAAATAGTATTTATGCTTTTGAACTATCGATACGTTTATTCATCTACAAAACTTAGACTATTCAAGTCCAGAATTTATCATTATTCAATGCAATACATGGATAACATATTTAATATATTGTGCGTATGGTGTTTATGCTATGAACTTAGCATTTGAATGTGTATCACACCATTTATCTATACCTATAGACTCATTTTAAAATTATGAATTGGAAAAGCATGCTAATGTGCGAAATATAAATGTACATGGTATTTAAAATACACTTATGCATAGATAAAATCTTAACTCTATCTATGGTCTCCATTTATCCAATGATTAACACTACGTATACATCTATATGGCTAAGCTTATTGCTATTTTACTATACACAAGCTATAATAGTGAAATGTTAACAATTACAAAGTGTTAATACAATTCACACTATTACAATAGCACATATTACAAATGTTACATGCATAACAAATAACTATAGAGACTAACATGAAATGTGATCCATAAACCTAACATACAATGATTCGATGCATATCAATAAACTATAGAGACTAGTATCAATTACATTCATGAACCTAACATACAATTGATTCGATGTTGACAGGATATTAAGTTTGGTACTATGCATGTCCTCCAAGCTGGCGTTGATAGGCCATGCATTAAAGTCGATCCACGCCTAGGTGATGTGGAATCCTAGTTGTAAATTCTTCACGTGGTTTGTGTTGTAATGAACACAGGAAGATCTGAGCTGTGACCTGCACTAGCCCTTGGTCTGCTTACTTGGAAAAATGGTAGATGAATAATCAATGCAGAATTGATTGCAAATCTTGGTTTGAAAATCAATGTGCCTGGAATGGCAGCTATCCACTGTTGATCTCTGTAGGATCTAGGGTGGTGGATGAAACCCTAATCACGGGTTGGTAACTCATGACATTTAGTTTTCCTGTCTTCATTGTTATGCTTAGTGGGAGGTTAGCAAGGCCGACAGAATGTTGCAATGTAGGGTTGTTGGTTTCTCAGAGAAGAGGACTACTTCCTCGATCTTGAACCCGGGACCTGAGTGATGAAGTTTACAGGTTTCAAGCTTATGCATTCGTGCAAAAGAGCCACGATACAATTCTACTAGATGTGTGTGGTTCTTCTATCAGTTGTTGAGAGTGATTTGAAATTGGGGTTCAGATTCTCCATGTGAAAATTGTCTTCTGAGTTTTGAATTCGTGGTTACTGTTATTGCCACCAGGCCTACTCGTTCTTTTGCTGGTGTGGTGTGCCATTGTTTCGAACTTCGATTAAAAAGGTAATTGTTCACGATAATGAATAATACTGTGTTTCTTGTTTGCATTCTTGTATCTTCTAGTTTTTAACCTCTCCGGATGTAAACTTTGCAGGTACCACTTCGAAGGATGGTTCCTGTGCAAAGGATTTGAGAATAGAAGTATGCTACTACTTCCTGGTAAGCTCCGGTGGTTCTCAAAAACCTCATAGGTGCCCTTTTGCATGGTTTTGATGGTAACTATCGTATGCCGAGAGTTGGAAGTATTCGACTTTGTTTTAGGTGATGGCCGAGTGCTGAGTTCTAGGGTCTTATTTTGATGAATACTATACAGTGGATAACCTTCACTGGTTTAAATGGTTATTCATCTCTTTGATTCCTGGTTGTGTTGTTTTCTAAGAACTTCGAAATCGTATTTTAAATGTTGTTTGATAAGGGTATAACCCTGTGTACTTTGTTTCTCCACGGTCTTGTTTAATGTTTTTGGTTGATACGAGTTAAGCCCTGTATAATATGGAACCTTGACAGGTCTGTAATGTAACTCTGATATAAATTTTGAATGGAAACCCCAAGAACCCAGGGTTCTCTTGCACTTATGAATAATGATTCGATTTTGCAAGGAATTCTATGATTTTGAAGTAATGGTTAAGAAATGTGCAAATAAATGTTAATGTAGTATCGAACAACAATGGTTTTTTGTAGAGTTGTTTCTTGTACTTCGTCATCGTTGTTGGTATTTAGGTTTTGGAATAGTGATGAGATAGGTTCGGTTGTCAAATTTTTTGGAATGGTTAGGCCACAATGTCTATTTTAATTCACAAATGAAACCTACCTATAGCTTTTGATTGCTATCTGGCTTGTATTGAGCTTTTGTACCCGAGACTTAACCTGTGTATAAAAAGGTTTCGATAAAGTGAATGTTTTCTTGCTAGGGTTACAAGTTATCTGTTAAACGTTGATACTAAAAAAATGTGCTTCCTGCTAAGTGATAGTTAGTGTCTTGATGGTAGTTAACGTTATGAGTAAAGGATAGTATAGTTAAAGATAAAGATAGCTAAGGATTAGAGATTCATGATTTCTATAATATCTGAAATAAATGTTTAGAATCTAGGGTTTGGTAAATAGGGTTTTGATACTACTGTAGATGGAAGTATTTGTATGAATTCAAACCAAAGCAAAATATGTGAAACAATGATAACTAGAGATGAAATAATAAGTGTTTACTTGTAAACAATCTATAGAGAGAATAGTTTTGTAGCTGCTATATTTATTGAAAAATGAAGTGCTTTAAAACATTAAATTTCAAATGTTGAAATGCATAATGTTACTATTTGAAATAGATGGTAATGAAATGAAAATAATATAGATCTGTGCAGGAATAAATGAGTTTATCTTTTATTTTGAAATAGAGAATTACTAATCAACTTTTTATGCTATACAGTACTTTTTCCTGCGTTTAAAACTTTATGATTGAAATAATAGAATTCAAAAGAATAATACTGTGTTTATCTATTCATTCAAATGGCATTCTCCCTATCATTCATTTCTATTAATTTTGCTTCGCTATACTAGAGTATGATGCTTGAACAACATGGGGAAAAATATAGATAAGATTTTCAAATCAATCATTTCACAAAGCTTTTTCATTTAGAATCATACTTAGATTAGAACATAAAATAATATCTTTTGCATGACTAAGTTTAATAATTCTATAATGCAGAGACATTTAAATGTAAACAAAAGTAGGAACAGTAAAACCTGGTTGACTGTAGGAGAAACAATCAGCCCAAGGAACCTATTCCACCCAACCTATTCCTGAAGACAGCCAAGTTACTTGCCTTAGGACCCCCGAGCCTATTCACTGAACCACCAGGAGGAAGATTCTGTAGAAGTATTAGTACATCAGCTTGCAATAGAATGTAGATTTTCTAGTCATTAAGGCTCAGCAATCAGATAGACCTACACCAGCACCCCTGGTTTCCTTCATAATATAATTAGCATACTTGCAGTTGCACTCTCACATAGCCTCCCTATTCGAACCTCTCGGTGATCACCTTATGCACTTGAGGAATATTTCTGCAGAAAAATATTGTAAGGGGTTGCCTGCCCAATTTGAATTTTACTTATGTAGGCTGCCTAGGCCTTTTAGTGGTTAACTGGTCATTAATGAGCTTCCTTCTCACTTCCACCCACCTGGGGGATAATGCCACATTTTTAGGGGTAGTTGTCTCATAACCAACATCTAGTGGTGAAGTGCAAATGCTACCATATGTCCCATACCTTATAACAGCTTCCGTTCCTCCTAGTGGGTCAGTGAACACTCATTTAACAATTCCCTTGGGTGTTTATCTCCTATTTTTAATTTATTTAAATAATAATAATCAGTAATTACAATCATCCTTGACCAACTTGGTCATAATTACAAAACTTTGTAATTAAAATTTAACATAAAGTATTTTGCAAATAAAATATTATTCTCAAAATTTGGGTAGGTGACATACATCCCCCCTTAAGTCTCAACATCATCCTCGATGTTGGTTAATCACTCTCTGAGTGTTCCTAAAACAGAGTTGGGTATGCTGCCTACATACTACTCTCCAACTCCCAGGTTTCCTCTTCTGGGATAAGGTGCTTCCATTTCACCTTTACCTTCCCAATGGTGCAATTCCGGATTAGCGTTTCCCTCGTTTCAAGGATACAGTCTGGTTCCACCTGAAAATCACCATCTTGTCCCACCTGTACATCATTCCAATTTACAACATGAGTAGCATTGTGTACATACTTCTTTAAAAATGATATATGAAAAACATTTGTATCTTTAAATTTGGTGGCAAAGCCAGTTGGTATGCCACTGGTCCAACCCTTGACAATATTTCGAAAGGACCACAATACCTAGGTGCCAACTTGGCACAGCTTCCCAATTTCAATGAACTCTTTTTCGGTCTTACCTTGAGGAAAACATGTTCACCAACCTGGAACTCTTTATGAGTCCTTTTAATATATGCTTGACTCTCTTTCCTATCTTGGGTAGCTTTTAGATTTCTTTGTACCTGTTTCACAATTAGTTCTAACTCCTGCAACAATTCAGGTCCTAAAACAACTCTATTTACTGGGTCATTCCAAGAAACATGTGTATCACATTTTCTACCATAAAGAACTTCAAAAGGGCTAAGTCTGGTTGATGAATAATAATGGTTATTATATGCAAAGTCTGCTAAATGTAAGTAGTCTTCCCACTTACTAGGTTGATCCTTAACATACATTCTTAGCAAGTCTTCCAATACCTGATTCACTCTTTCTATTTGTCCATCCATTTGTGGATGAAATGTTGTGCTGAAGTTTAAGGTTGTATTCAACCCTTTAAACAAAGACCTCCAAAAGTTTCTAGTAAACTTAGAGTCACGATCTGAAATTATCACTTTCGGTATGCCATGTAATCGAAAAATTTGCTTCATAAAGATTTCTGCAATGTCTGGAGCCTTATGAGTAGTCTTCACAGGTATAAAGTGTGCTGCCTTGCTAAGTTTATCCACTACCACCATGATAGAGTCATTTTGTTTCTGATTTTTGGGTAGTTCGGTAATAAAATCTATGCTTATCACTTCCCATTTCCAGCTAGGTATAGGCAATGGCTACAACAGTCCAGCCAGATGTTGATGTTCAAACTTCACCTTTTGACAGTCCAAACACTTAGCTATGTATTCTGCTACTTCGTCTTTCATTCTAGGCCAATAGTACTATTTTCGTAGCATAGTGATGGTTTTCTGATAACCTGGATGACCAGAGTAATGGCTTTTATGCATCTCATTTAAAATCATATTTTTTACTTTTGGCATGTTGGGTACATACAATCTGTTTTTGTATAACAAGAGTCCATTTTCCTTTAAACTGTAATTTGCCATAGAATTTTCAGAATTGTTATTTGCTGTCTTTTCTTGTAATCTTTTGTATTCTTCATCTGTTTCACTCCTTTCAAGGATCTGGTTTTCTAAATCTGTTGAGTAAGTATTGATGGCTGAACTAAAATTCAATTTTGCTTTACGACTTAACGCATCAGCAACCTTGTTCTCTTTCCCTTTAATATGCTGAATTTCGAAATTGTATTCACTTAGAAAAGTTAACCATCTAGCTTGTCTAGTGTTCAGATTTGTCTGATCTAATAAATATTTCAGACCCATGTTATCTGTCAACGAGGTAAATTTTCTGCCAATAAGGTGGTGACACCACATTTTTAAAGCATGAATTACTGCTAATAACTCTAAATCATAAGTAGATTAGTTCTTCTCATGTATTTTCAGCTTTCTACATTCCTATGCCATAGTATACCCTTCTTGTGTTAGGACTCCACCAAGTCCATCATTACATGCATCTGTGCAAACTATAAAATCCTTATTAGGATCTGTTATCCTCAGAATAGGCGCTATAGTTAGTAACTCCTATAACTTCTTAAAACTATCTGAACATTTATGATCCCACACAAATTTCTTCTCTTTCCTCTACAAGGAGGTTATGTGGTTTGCAATCTTTGAAAAAACCTCTATAAACTTTCTGTAATATCCAGTAATATCCATAAATGGTCTTACATCCAACACATCCTTAGGAATCGGCCAAACATTAATGGATTTTAACTTATCGGGGTCAACAGAGATTCCTTCCTTATAAATTATGTGTCCTAAATACTGAATTTTGTCCTTGTGAAAATCACACTTACTAAACTTAGCGTATAGTTGATGATATCTCAGAACTTGTAAGATAATATGTAGATGTTCATCATGCTCTTCTTTGCTTTTAGAATACACTAAAATGTCATCTATGAACACAATAGAAAACTTATCCAAATATTTGTGCAGAATATTGTTCATTAAACACATAAATACAGCCAGGGCATTAGTCAAATGAAATGGCATCACTACAAACTCATAATGTCCATATCGATTTCTAAAGGTTGTTTTGAAAATATCCTCATCCTTCACCCGCACTTGATGATATCCTGACCTTAGATCAATCTTTGAAAATATCGTTGCTCCACGCAGCTGATCAAATAGATCGTATATGCGGGGCAACGGATATCGATTCGTAATTATCATCTTATTCAGCTGGCGATAATCTATGCACATTCTTAGGGTTCCATCTTTCTTAACAAATATAACAGGTGCTCCCCAAGGAGACATGATGGGTCTTATATAGTTTTTATCAATCAGTTCCTTCAACTATGATTTCAACTCATTTAATTCCAGTGTATTCATCCTATATGGAGCTTTAGAATTCGGTACTACTTTTGGTATTAACTCGATGTAAAGTCTAAATCTCTTTTAGGAGGTAATCCTGGAATCTCCTCAGGAAAAATATCTTTGAAATCTTTTAGGACAGGTATGTCTTCTAGTTTCAGTTTGTCCTCTTTACAAATAAACTCATCATTTACTACATTTACTGCAAACAATTGACATCCTTTCCTAACTTCCCTCTTCACTTGCATGGCTGAAATCTATCTAAGGGTTGTCTTTCTTGGAATACCTTTTACTTCTACAGTTTCTCCTTCATCATTTAAACAGGTAAAAAATTTCTCATAACAGTTCAGAATGACATGATGGGATTCTAACCAGTCCATTCTAATTATAATATCATAGGATCCTAAAGGTAAAACATTCAACTTGGTTTGTGTCTTTTACTGATTCATGGATAAAGTACAACATTCAATAAAATCAGATACTTTCCTTTGTGTTCCTATTGCTAGTCTAACTAACCAGGATTTACTGAATTTTTCTGTTTTCAATTTAAAACTTTCTACAATATCTGGTGACATATAACTTAAGCTAGATCCTGGATCAATCAAAATAGTAACAGGATGATTTTGTAGCATACCTTCAATCTCTACCATAGAGACTTGATGATATGCTCTCCGGTTGTCTAGTGTTGCATTAATTGTGGGCATCTCCCTTGCCAAGTCTCCAACAGTAGGTTCAGTCTGTATGGAATGAATGTTGTTATTTGTCCGCTTCCTCTTGGGGCATTCTGATGCATAATGAGGACCTTGACACTCAAAAAATTTGATAGGTTCCTTTTGATCATTAGTCCTGGTAGCATTGGGAGTGTTTCTAGGAGCTATAAAATTCTGCTACTGACTGTTTCTGGAATTGTTTCCTTGAAAATTCCAATTCTGAAATTTTTTCTTTTGGAAACCAGAATTTCCACTAAACCTGAAATTTTTCTTTTTTAGTTCAAAATTACTGGGTTTATGACTTTTCCAGTATGATATTCCTTCTCTTTTTCAATTAGTATCATAACAGAAAGTTGCTTTCCTCATGGCCTCTTCTAAGGTCTTTGGATTGTCATACTCGATTATGTCCTTGATATTGAAAGGTAGACAGCTCAAGTATCTTTGGATCTTCGGTTTTTCTTCCACGAGGTATGGCACATATCTCAGTAAATTCAAAAATTTACTCTTCATTTCTTTCATGTTCATACTTCTCATCTTTAAGTCATAGAACTCGTTTGATTTTTCTTCATAGTATTGTTTCGATAAGAATTTATTTTTGAAGTATCGCTTGAAAGTACTCCAATTTACATCTTTCTCCTTGATTCCCTTCACTCTTTTGATGTCCTGCCACCAAATATCTGCCTTCCCAATTAAATTGTAGAGTGCCATCTTTGCCTTCAATGATTCAAAATAATCATAAATTTGGAAGTACTTCTTCATGCCGGACATCCATGCTTCTGATGTCTTTCCTTTTTTAGTTTCACCATTGAAGGTTGGGGGTTTGATTTTCTTAAATTCCCTTGAAATCTGTTCATACTATTTGTGATTTTTCCTTTTGGGTTTATAGTCTCCTTCGTTGTTGTCACTTGAATAATTTCGTTTCTTTTTGTGTTTGTCATGGGCAACTTCTAATGATGTAGAAATACTATTTGCATCATTAGTTTTCATCTTCTTACCCCTGTCTCGATGAGGTAAATCCTCAATCTTGGAGGTATTCTCAATTTCTCTATTATGTTCATCAGTTGGGCATTGTTCAAACAGTACTTGATTAAGTTCTTCTTGTGCTTTCAGAATCCTCTCATTGTCTTGTTTTATAGATCTGATTTCTACTTTTAATTCTTGAAATGCTCGTAAATATCCTGATGAATTGTCATTTAATTCTCCATGGAATTCTTCTCCTTCGTGCTATGATTTTTGGGTTGAAATATGTCTTCTAAATGTTCAGCCGATCCTTCCATACCTGTAACTCAAAATAATTAGTGTATAACACAATAGTTTAAATTTTTGAATTAGTAAGATTTCTGCTATAATAAATTTTCTGCTACGTGTTCTTGGACCTTCTCAGGCCTAGAGTTCGAACATGAGCTCTAATACCACATGTAACATCCCGAAAAAATACCAAAATTTAAAAATAATTATAATAGGAATAATTATCGAATTCGTTAATGCAGAACATAGAAATTAATTAAATTTCTTAACTAAGATAATCAATAACGATGTCACGTCATACTTCTCAAATCAAATATGATATATTTGTATTTGCTATTTCAGATTTAGACGGATGCTAAACTTCTTATCGAAAGATCCTTTTATGATTATGCATAAGAGTAAAGTTTACAGATTTGCTTAAGTTCTGAATATGATTACATGATGTACACACTTTGTACTATTGTGATGTTCTTAATGTAGTGCTAACAGTTTGTTTGTATGTTGGCGAAGGGGTCCTACAAGGTACCCCGGAGTTTACTTAGCTATGATTAGTTAAGGCATTTGTATCATGTTTCCGTGTGCAGACAGAAGGTAAGAATTTCTACGACAACATGTATTACGATTACCAGTGCCTTTCAATTTATCATCAATGTAACATTAAATGCTAAAAAATTACTTACGGAACAAGTTATTGGAGGTATGGATACTAGGTTCTAATTCTAAGCTTGTTTTCTGACTTATAAATTCTCCAGTGTTATAAATTCACTTTGTCTTTTTATTGCTCTAATACTATGGTTATTTATCAAATGTCTATCGTCCTTATTATCAAAAACAGTGATACCAATATCTATGGATAAAGCTTATTTGAAAACTTGTAGAAATAGTATTTATGCTTTTGAACTATCGATACGTTTATTCATCTATAGAACTTAGACTATTCAAGTCCCGACTTTATCATTATTCAATGCAATACATGGATAACATATTTAATATATTGTGCATATGGTGTTTATGCTATGAACTTAGCATTTGAATGTGTATCACACCATTTATCTATACCTATAGACTCATTTTAATATTATGAATTGGAAAAGCATGCTAACGTGTGAAATATAAATGTACATGGTATTTAAAATACACTTATGCATAGCTAAAATCTTAACTCTATCTATGGTCTCCATTTATTCAATGATTAACACTATGTATACATCTATATGGCTAAGCTTATTGCTATTTGTCTATACACAAACTATAATAGTGAAATGTTAACAATTACAAAGTGTTGATACAATTCACACTATACAATAGCACATATTACAAATGTTACGATGCATAAAAAATAACTATAGAGACTAACATGAAATGCGATCCATAAACCTAACATACAATGATTCGATGCATATCAATAAACTATAGAGACTAGTATCAATTACATTCATGAACCTAACATACAATTGATTCGATGTTGACAGGATATTAAGTTTGGTACTATGCATGTCCTCCAAACTGGCGTTGACAGGACATGCATTAAAGTTGATCCACGGCTAGGTGATATGGAATCCTAGTTGTAAAGTCTTCACGTGGTTTGCGTTGTAATGAACACCAGAAGAGCTGAGCTGTGAATTGCACTAGCCCTTGGTCTGCTTACTTGGAAAAATGGTAGATGAATAATCAATGCAGAATTGATTGCAAATATTGGTTCGAAAATCAACGTGCCTGGAATGGCAGTTATCCACTGTTGTTCTCTGTAGTATCTAGGGTGGTGGATGAAACCCTAATCAAGCATTGGTAAGTCATGACATTTGGTTTTCCTGTATTCATTTTTACGCTTAGTGGGAGGTTAGCAGGGCCGGTAGAATGCTACAATGTAGGGTTGTTGGTTTCTCAGAGAAGAGGACTCCTTCCTCGGTCTTGAACCCAAGACCTGAGTGATGAAGTTTATAGGTTTCAGGATTATGCAATAGAGCCACAATACAATTCTACTAGATGTGTGTGGTTCTTCTATCAGTTGTTGAGAGTGATTTGAAATTGGGGTTCCGATTCTCCATGTGCAAATTGTCTTCTGAGTTTTGAATTCATGGTT
This sequence comes from Larix kaempferi, assembly GCA_027924585.1. Classification (NCBI taxonomy): domain Eukaryota; kingdom Viridiplantae; phylum Streptophyta; class Pinopsida; order Pinales; family Pinaceae; genus Larix; species Larix kaempferi. The sequence goes on from BSBM01000099.1 coordinate 15,547,805, forward strand.
ACTGTTATTGCCACCAGGCCTGGTCGTTCTTTTGCTGGTGTGGTGTGCCATTTTTCCGAGCTTCAATTAAAAAGGTAATTGTTCACGATAATGAATAATACTATGTTGCTTGTTTGTATTCTTGTATCTTCTGGTTTTTAACCTCTCTAGATGTAAACTTTGCAAGTACCACTTCGAAGGATGGTTCTTGTGCAAAGGATTTGAGAATGGAAAGCTACCACTGCTTCCTGGTAAGCTCCAGTGGTTCTCAAAAACCTCACAGGTGCCCTTTTACATGGTTTTGATGGTAACTATCATATGCCGAGAGTTGCAACTATTTGACTTTGTTTTAGGTGATGGTCGAGTGTTGAGTTCTAGGGTCTTATTTTGATGAATACTATACAGTGGATAACCTTCACTAGTTTAAATGGCTATTCGGCTCTTTGATGCCTGGTTGCGTTGTTTGCTAAGAGCTTCAAAATTGTATTTTAAATGTTGTTTGATAAGGGTATAACCCTGTGTACTTTGTTGCTCCACGGTCTTGTTTAATGTTTTTGGTTGATACGAGTTAAGCCCTGTATAATATGGAACCTTGACAGGTCCGTAATGTAACTCTGATATAAATTTTGAATGGAAACCCCAAGAACCAAGGGCTCTCTTGAACTTATGAATAATGGTTCGATTTTGCAATGAATCCTTTGATTTTGAAGTAATGGTCAAGAAATGTGCAAATAAATGTTAATGTATTATCAAACAACAATGGTTGTTTGTATAGTTGCTTCCTATACTTCGTCATCGTTGTTGGTATTTAGGTTTTGGAATAGCGATGAGATAAGTTCGGTGTCAAATTTTTTGGAATGGTTAGGCCACAGTGTCTACTTTAATTCACAAATGAAACCTACCTATAGCTTTTGATTGCTATCTGGCTTGTATTGAGCTTTTGTACCCAAGACTTAACCTATGTATAAAAAGGTTTCGATAAAGTGAATGTTTTCTTGCTAGGGTTACAAGTTATCTGTTAAACATTGATACTAAAAAAATGTGCTTCCTGCTAAGTGATAGTTAGTGTCTCGATTGTAGTTAACGTTATGAATAAAATATAGTATAGTTAAAGATAAAGATAGCTAAGGATTAGAGATTCGTGATTTCTATAATCTCTGAAATAAATGTTTAGAATCTAGGGTTTTGATACTACTGTAGATGGAAGTATTTGTATGAATTCAAACCACAGAAAAATATGTGAAACAGTGATAACTAGAGATGAAATAATAAGTGTTTACTTGTAAACAATCTATACTGAGAATAGTTTTGTAGCTGCTATATTTATTGAAAAATGAAGTGCTTTAAAACATTAAATTTAAAATGTTGAAATGCATAATGTTACTATCTGAAATAGATGGTAATGAAATGAAAATAATATAGATTTGTGCAAGAATAAACGAGTTTATCTTTTATTTTGAAATAGAGAAATACTAATCAACTGTTTATGCTATACAGTACTTTTTCCTGCGTTTAAAACTTTATGATTGAAATAACAGAATTCAAAAGAATAATACGGTGTTTATTTATTCATTCAAATGGAATTCTTCCTATCATTCATTTCTATTAATTTTGTTTCTCTATACTAGAGTATGATGCTTGAACACGGGAAAAAATATAGAGAAGATTTTCAAATCAATCATTTCACAAAGCTTTTTCATTCAGAATCATACTTAGATTAGAACATAAAATAATTTCTTTTGCGTGACTGAGTTTAATAATTCTATAATGCAGAGACATTTAAATGTAAACAAAAGTAGGAACAGTAAAACCTGGTTGACTGTAGGAGAAACAAATAGCCCAAGGAACCTATTCCACCCAACCTATTCCTGAGGACAGCCAAGTTACTTGCCATAGGACCCCCGAACCTGTTCACTGAACCACCAGGAGGAAGATTCTGTAGAATCCTTAGTACATCAGCTTGCAATAGAATGTAGATTGTCCAGTCATTAAGACTTAGCAATCAAAGAAACCTGCACCAGCACCCTTGGTTTTCCTTCTCAGTATAATTAGCAGACTTACAGTTGCACTCTCACATAACCTCCCTATTCAAATCTCTCAGTGATCACCTGATGCACTTGAGGAATATTTCTGCAGAAAAATATTGTAAGGGGCTACCTTCCCAATTCGAATTTGCTTTATGTAGGTTGCCTAGGCCTTTTAGTGGTTAACTGGTCATTAATGAGTTTCCTGCTCACTTCCACCCACCTGGGGGATAATGCCACATTTTTCGATGTAGTTGTCCCATAACCAATAGCTAATGGTGAAGTGCAAATGTTTCCATCTGTCCCATACCTTATAACAGCTTCCATTCCTCCTAGTGGGTCAATGAACACTCATTTAACAGTTCCCTTGGGTGTTTGTCTCCTATTTTTATTTTATTTAAATAATAATAATCAATAATTACAATCATCCTTGACCAACTTGGTCATAATTAACAAACTTTGTAATTAAAATTTAACATAAAGTATTTTGCAAATAAAATGTTAAATTTTCAGAATTTACTTTAATCTGATCTAGGATCTTAACTGAGAGAACAACATGTACAGCATATCTACAGCATATCAATCATGGAGACAATAATGCAAGCACACAAGAGACACAAAGATTTACTTGGGGAAAACCATAAATGTGAAAAACCCCAATAACTTCCTCAGAGATAGATATAGCAATGATACAACCAACCATAAGAGATAGACACAACCTAGCAGCAGATCCTCCTCCTCCATAAGTGCGCCACTCCTCCTTGAGTGCATGTGTGAGAAGTGAGCAAGCAAATAGAGTGCCTCCCGCACTCTATTTATACTTGACTTGACTTGCCTTTTTACCTAACTCATGTAGGATCGAACTTAACCACATAACATAATGCTGAGTGGGCCGACCCCCAATAGGGTGGTCTAATAACCCTTTGACCCACATGACTTATACAGGGCCGACCCCAAACAAGGTGGTCTAATAACCCATCAAGTATAAGTTACGACACTTACAATATAAATGACGACACTTCCTTATAGAGGAAAAATACCATCTCTATAGGAATACAATATACATATATGTGAAATACATTCCGAAGTTACATATACATCAACACTCCCTCTTAACTAGGAAGGTATTTCTCAACACAGTTCTTCTAGCACAAGTCATCTTCTCTAGATCATCGTCACTGGATAATCGTCATCGAGTCATCATCATCGTCACTGCTGCTGCTATCTCAATCAATCTCTGAATCTACTCGTCATAGGAAGTTCTACAGAGCCAGTCCTTTTTCATACTGGATGTAGGCCCACCACCTGCAGGTCTTCATCATCACTGGCCATACTGTGGAATCCTCAGGACTTATTACGTGCGTCACAAAACCTTGAAAGAGCATCCCAGGCTGTTACGAGCACACAGCTCTACCTATAGGATCTCCTAGGGTGCTATTACATGTGACCCCACCACAAAACCTCGAAAGAGCATCCCAGGATGTTACGGGTACACAACTCCGACCTGTAGGATCTCCCAGGGCATTATTATATGTGGTCATGGCAAAACCTCGCAAGAGCATCCTAGGACTGATTACGGGCACACAGCCCAACCTATCGGATCTCCCAGGGCGCTATTACATGCCATAGGACAAAACCTCGCAAGAGCATCTGCCAGATATCCCAGGGTGCTATTACATGCCATAGGCAAAACGTCGAAATACTATCTGCAGATCTCCCAGGGCACCGAATTATATGTCCTCCCAGAGCAAAACCTCGAAAGAGCATTTGCCAGATGTCCCAGGGCACCGATATTACATGCCATAGGCAAAACCTCGAAAGACCATCTGCAAATCTCCCAGGGCACCGGATTACATGCTCATCTGCACAACCTGATCCACGGCCATAGAGTATCATCCTGATACTCACCATACATCATCCTGATGCATCCATGATCATCCTGATCATCATCACTACAACGTCCTGCTGCATGTCATCTGGAGCAACATCCTGAAGCTCGTCATTTATGATCATCTTGATCATCACTGCAACATCCTGCTGCATGTCATCTGGAGCAACGTCCTGAAGCTCGTCATCTATGATCATCTTGATCATCACTGCAACATCCTGCTGCATGTCATCATACCTGATCCACCTGATCATCAATGCATCTACCTGATGCATACCAAGTATCTACCTGATACATATCATCATACATGATCCTCCTGATCATCAATGTATCCACCTGATACAAATACAAATACATGATACATATCACCATACATGATCCACCTGATCATACAATGTATCCACCTGATACATATACAGATACATGGTCCAAGCATCCAACATGATGCATACATACATACATAAAATGATCCAACTGATCATATCCAGCATCCACATGATGCGTACATACATACATAAAAATGATCCAACTGATCATATCCAGCATCCAACATGATGCGTACATACATACATAAAAATGATCCAACTGATCATATCCAAGCAGAAACCAGAACATCATCCTGATGCTCATCATCCAGCGCTTACATCCACAGCCATGTGAAGGATCCTCCTTCCAACATGCTTGGAATGGATTCAACAAATGTGTCCATCACTTCTTCCTTGAAGTGTCCTCGATCTGAAGAACGCCAAGCCTCTCTCTGAAGTACTCGAACTTCACCCTGGCTAGTGGCTTCATCATCACATTTGCAATATGCTCATCCGTCGCAACATATAGGAGCTTCACAGCTCCTGTCTGCACCATATCCCTGATATAGTGATATTTGATCTCTATGTGTTTCGACTTGTCATGAAACACTGGGTTCTCGGACAGCTTCACACAACTCTGGTTATCAAAGAAGATACTAGTAGCATCCAACGGGAGATCAAATAACTCATACAGTAGCTTCCATAGCCATACTGCCTCACAACTAGCTGAACAGGCTGCAACATACTCTGCCTCAGCTGTACTTAGTGCTACACAAGACTGCTTCCTGCTAAACCAAGAGATCACACCTGATCCCATACTGAAGCAGCACCCAGATGTGCTCTTCCTATCTGCAGCACTGCCAGCCCAATATGAATCAACATAACCCTGTAGGTTAAACTTTTGATCCGCCTCATACCCGAGTCCATAATCCACTGTACCCTTCAGGTACCTCAGAACATGCTTTACAGCAACCAGGTGAACACTCCTCGGATCCGTCAGGATCTGGCTCAATGTGTTCACAGCAAAGCAAATGTCTGGTCTCGTGTTCGTCAGGTACATCAAAGACCCAATCATCTGACGATACAAAGAGACATCAACCGGCTCATATGAAGCATCACATAGAAGCTTCAGATTCGATGCCATAGGTGTGGCCATATCCTTGCAGTCCATCATCCCGAACCTCTTCAGGATCTCTACTACATACTTCCCTTGTCCAAGGAAAATTCCATCTGCACTCTACCACACCTCCATGCCAAAAACAAATAGTGCATCATACCCAAGTTCTTCATCTCAAACTTGGAAAAAAGCTTCCGTTGCGTGTCGGCAATCAATCTATCTTCACCTGTAACAAATAGGTTATCTGCATACAAAAGTAGTATCACTGGATTGCCTTCCTCAACCTTGTAGAAAAGGTTGGAATCTGCTTTACTCTTGGTAACGCCCAAACTGGATAGAAAGCTGTCTATCCTACCATACCAAGTTCTGCACACATATATGACTACACCATGCTGTCTTGAAATCCATCTGGTACATCTTCTATTTCATCACTTTTATATTTCTCAATGCTGCCATCTGCAACATGCTTGATCTGATAGTTCCATATGGAAGTCATAACAAACTTCCCTTTAGGTCTTGGGACTACATCCCAAACATCATTCTTCATGATCGACGGATCATGGCATTTCATTTCTTCATCCCAGATCCTGGGAACTTCAATATCTTCAATAGATATCTTTGTTGTTGGAACAAATGTTGTAGTTCTTCTTTTGTAGGAGATGGCATATGATCTTTCCTACACAACAAGTTAAATTGCATGATTAGAAAACATCTCATAGTTTTCAGAACAAATTCTTACACATAATGAAATATGCCATACATTCATGCAATTATCTTAGCCAATGCTTCAATACAACATTTATCCATGTTCCGTAACTTTCTAGATGCCTTCCAATCTCTACCAGAACATTGTTAAGAGTGTGCACAACTCCCAACATGTCAGCAAAGAGGTTTCATTCTAGATAAGTAGCAATGGAATGTTGTACAGTGCCATAGGCCATTTACCCATGTATATTAGTAGTATACTTTTCATCAATGCAACTATTCTAATATGCACAATACATATCCTAAGTCTAGGAACATGAGCATATACATCATTGAACAATTTTATTTAAACAAACAAATATGAAAGAAATGATGATTAAAATACTTATCTTTCTTTGTTCATTGGGTGGACTCCCTCTGAGTCTTTGCTTCCTTGCAGGAGTTGCTGGAGTCCTAATCTGAAGTAGCTTCCTCTACACCTTTCTGTTGTGGAATGTAGAGAGAGATGGTCAACTCCCTCTGAATATCTGCATCCTTGCATAAACTACTGAAGTGTGCTCCTTTGCTTTCTTGCAGGAACAACTAGAGTGTGCTCCCTCTTGATCTTTGCTTCCTGAATTACCTGTTCTTGAGCTCATATTCATCCTTCGTCCCTATGCATGCTTATTAGTATCATGATTGTGTTATCCTTGTGAACTCACATAAAATCATACATTCATTAGTATACTATTAAAACATAATAATCTCAAGCATGTATACTCATGATCATTTCAAACATAAATAATAAGCATTAGCATTCAAGGTTTATGTAGGATTCTTATGGTTAGTCAAATCATAAGAAGCATAACATGTCTAAACCTATAATTACTCAAACCTATGACTCTTTAGTTGAATCATCAATCAAGATAAGAGATATAATATGCATAAAACCTGTGATTATTCGAACCTATACCTTCATGATTCTTCTGGTTAGTCATATCATCAATTATGGTAAGAAACATAATATGCATACAACCATGATTATTCAAACCTATGACTTCATGAATAATCATTATCAACAACAGTATAAGATCCTAACACAAGGTAGGATTCTATCTTGATATAGGAAAAACATACCTGGATACTCACATGATGTCTTCTTGTTCTTCTTCAATGACTTGTGCTAGTAACCTGTATATCTCATAGGTTAGCCATTATAAAACCAAGTTATACGTACCTCGTAAATGGATCTTTTATGAGATCCATGACAATGGATGAATCTTTGTCCTCGTGTCATCATGATCATATGTTCTTGAACTGGAACATGATTTGTCTTTCTTGGTGTACCTTTCATGTTAGTAGACTACATAAACCTCATACAACACCATAATGCATTAGTACAATTATAAGTGTCAACACCCTAACCAATGAATATCTTCTATCATGCATTCATAATTTTGTTAAGGTGATACGACAAATCTAAAATCAAGATTGTACTAACCATAATAACATGAAGATAAACATACCATAAAATTAGTCAAGAACAAATCTCAAAACATATCTCGATGAGTCATACCTGTCGAGATCGCTTGTAATCTCCTTATGTAAAGCCTTAGCCTCATCTCCCTCTGAAACAAGAATTTCTTCACTTATGCAGGTGACCAATCCATCTTCTTCTAGGATTAAACCACCACTTGATTTGCAAGAACTGGACCTGGAGCTGGATATGGGTTTGTCAGAGAAACCCCAAAAATTCAAACTTTGAATTTCAAACTTCCGAAAGGATAGAAATATGCGCCTTGATGAGCTGATCAAACTGGTATATTCAGAATTTGAAAACTGCAAAGTTTTACTCCTCAATTTTGCCTTTGAAACTTCCGGATTCACGGGACGTGACCCTGAACTGGGGTTTGATGAAGCCCACTCTTCTGCCCAATAAAAAGGTTTGATCCAAAGCTCTAAGCTTCTATTTTTCTGAGGACCTTCCAGCCATGGTCACAGATTTCAAAAATTCCCATTTTTTACAGAAGCCCTAATTTTCCACTTTCCTGATCAAAGTCCCGAACTAGGGTCTGATCAAGCCCGGACTTCTGCCCAAACAAAAATTCTGATCTTGGTCTCTAAATTTTTATTTTGATGAGTAGCATTCAGCCATGGTCTCCGATTACAAAAATTCCAACTTTCTCCAAAGCCCTAAATTCCGGAAGCCATGAATGAAGGTACCAAAAAATAATTCTGTTTTGACAGAAATATGTACCTGATTGTTTCTGGTGTAACTCCAAAATTTTTGATCCACAGGGTCGGAAAAAGTTTTCTGAGATATCCTGACCTGTTACCTTTCCATCCTGACAGGTCTGACCTCAATTGGATTTTCTAAGAGAGAGTTATGCCAAATGTCGCAACGTGACCTGTTTTGGGATAATACAGGAAAGCGAACTTGTACGGCATGACACGTGTCACTGTTTCAACTTCGGCCTCTGAAAACCTTTCTTGAGATAGCTCGGCCTGTTATCTTTCCATCCTGATAGGTCTGACCTCAATTGGATTCTCTGAGAGAGAGTTATGCCAAGTGTCGCAACGTGACCTGTTTATGGGATAATACAAGAGAGTGAACTTGTACGGCGTGCCACGTGTCACTGGTTCCACTTCGGCCTCTGAAAACGTTTTCTGAGATAGTACAGTCTGTGTACTACCTGTCACTTTTCACGAAATTTTATTTGGAGCTTCCTATCCCATGTTATGACCTTTTTCCCAAGGTCACCTGATTTTGACTCAGATCTGGAAGAGGCAGAAACCCTATATTGCACAGATCATAAATCACAAAGTACAACGAATTAGAGGTTTTCCTTTGGACACAAGGTACCTGGAGATTTAATATTCGTCCTGTAACAATTTCAGATCTGAAAACTTTGCCAAAACGGATTTATAGCGAAAGTGCTACGATGACTGGTTTTTGCTATATCAAGCACTAGCATCGTAAGTGCAACAAGTGTCATACATGCCATATCATGCCTTCTTTCAGGCTAGCTCTGATCCCATGTTAAATTTTCAGAATTTAATTCAATCTGATCTAGGATCTTAACTAAGAGAACAACATGTACAGCATATCTACAGCATATCAATCATGGAGACAATAATGCAAGCACACAAGAGACACAAAGATTTACTTGGGGAAAACCATAAAGGTGAAAAACCCCAATAACTTCCTCAAAGATAGATAGAGAAATGATACAACCAACCATAAGAGATAGACACAACCTAGCAGCAGATCCTCCTCCTCCATAAGTGCGCCACTCCTCCTTGAGTGCATGTGTGAGAAGTGAGTAAGCAAATAGAGTGCCTCCCGCACTCTATTTATACTTGACTTGACTTGCCTTTTTACCTAACTCATGTAGGCTCGAACTTAACCACATAACATAATGCTGAGTGGGCCGACCCCCAATAGGGTGGTCTAATAACCCTTTGACCCACATGGCCGACCCCCAATAAGGTGGTCTAATAACCCTTTGACCCACATGACTTATACAGGGCCGACCCCAAACAAGGTGGTCTAATAACCCATCAAGTATAAGTTACGACACTTACAATATAAATGACGACACTTCCTTATAGACGAATAATACCATCTCTATAGGAATACAATATACATATATGTGAAATACATTCCGAAGTTACATATACATCAACATAAAATAATATTCTCAGAATTTGGGTAGGTGACAGCATGCATCCAGTCATCATCATGGTGGACCTCCCATCTCCTAAAGCTTGGTTCTAGCTCTCCACAACCTGTCTACAGCCCCCAGGGGGCCTCCTACCTTCCAAAGGCGCCCTTATTCATGGAAAGTGCATCTTTCTCACCTACCACAACTAGTTAGCCACCTTTCTCGCCTACCAGTCAATTATCACTCAGTTCTTCCTTGATTTAAGGCTAGATTGACTCCCCCACTGACTATTTTACTATGATGGACCCTCATGCACCCTCCACTGAGTCTCCTTCATTCAGCTAGTGCCTAACTCACTCAATTAGACTCCTCATGTGCCCTCCACTAAGCCTCCTTCATTCAGTTAGTGCCTACCTCACTCAGTTAGACTCAGTTGACTGACTATTACCATTGATGACTGATACATTGACTAGATGATGAATCCACTATCATCCAAGCCACACTCTGAGTTAGGAATTTGAATTCCCTACTTGGCCTATTCGAATCCTATATTATGCATCTTATTGTTCTATTGTACTCATTCACTTACATTCTTATTCATTGTATAAAACTGAGATATTGTTCTATTCTACTATGTTTATGAGTGATCATTGAGTGTCTCATTGTCTTCTTTTTTGAAACATATTTGTGATTTTGATTGTGAGTTGCTACAGCTACCAGATCCCCTGCATATTCTTACATGGTATCAGAGCGGGAAGCAGCTATTCGAATTGCAGCAGTTGCAGCAGCAGCGGTTGTAGCATTTCTTTGAGCATCTATCTTTCACTTGTGCACCAAAAGCCTCTGAGTTTCCACGACAAATCCTGGTGCTGTTACTTGAATTCATTGGAGAAATCTAGTGAGGTCTAGCCATGTGTGAAGGACTTAGTCTATGTGCCAAGTGTCCTTAAGGTAGTGTTCAGTCGAAGTGTAGCATTCTCCATCACCACATCTTTTATTGTCTTGCAGGTTTATTCACCCATTCGAAATCTTCTTCAACTATTCGACTTTCTCTATTCAGATGGATCTAAAGCTTACATCTTCCAACTATGTTGAGTGGAAATCCAAGATGGCTCTCTTCATGAGATCCAAGAGATTCACCCGAGTACTCAACGGAACCATGGTAGAACCTCTCAGTGCAATTGAAAAGTCCAAGTACTTGGATAGGCTTGATGAAGCAATTGGTCTCCTCCTTCCCTCAATTTCTGATGAACTACACTTTCATGTCATTGATCTTACTGTTAATATTTAATATGCTAAGACTGAAAATAGCAGCATTACATTCCATTTCACAATAATAGCATATACAAGATCACTGAAGAAACAACAAGCATAGCATAAACACAAGAGACACAGATTTATCCTGGGAAACCCTCATGGGGTAGAAAACCCAGTAAAGCTTCCTCAATATAGATGACCAGCAATACACAAAGATGCAAACCAAAGATATGATCTCCTCCTCCACCATAGCATACCTCTCCTCCACAAGTGCGCCTTTCTCAAGTGAGTGTGTGTGTCAAATGAGGAACACACCTCCTCTATTTATACACTACACTGACATGTATTTTACACAGGTACACGTAGGCTCGTATTTAACCAATGGGTTAAATACCCCACTACAAATGATTGGGCCGACCCCTCTAGGGTGGTCTAATAACCCTTTGACCCACATAACATATACAGGGCCGACCCCCACTAGAGAAGTCTAATAACCCGAGTTACCACATTCCGACGGAGGAATAAACATCTCCGGATATACAATAAGATCTTCACGGAGGAATGAAACATCTCCGGAATAATAAAGTACAAATATAATATTCTTTGAAGTTACAATATCTCAACACTCCCCCTTAACGAGAAGGATATTATAACAACATCTGCACGAGCAAGGAGTCATCAACATCATACATGATACATCTATAAATCATTGGAAGCTTTCTCAACATCATCAGTAACTCAAGCAGTTACTGGAACATCTTCAATACTGGAACATCGACATCTTCAGTATTGAGTCTTTATCTTTTGTAGCACTTGAACAGCTACAACAATATCATCATCTGGATCCTCACGATTATCGTCATCACACGATCATTAGCAACGTCATCTCACGATCATCAGCATCGTCATCACACGATCATCAGCATCGTCATCTCACGATCATCATCATCGTCATCACACGATCATCAACATCGTCATCACACGATCATCAGCATCGTCATCTCACTATCATCAGCATCGTCATCTCACGATCATCAGCATTGTTATCACACGATCATCAGCATCGTCATCACACGATCATCAACATCGTCATCACACGATCATCAGCATCGTCATCACACGATCAACAACATCGTCATCTAGATCATCATGATCAGCAGCATCGTCATCTAGATCATCACGATCAGCAGCATCGTCATCTAGATCATCACGATCAACAACATCATCATCTAGATCACCACGATCAACAACATCATCAATACAAGTATAAATATCATTAATACAAGTATCCTCATCAATACAAGTATACACATCATCAATACAAGTATCCTCATCGATACAAGTATACACATCATCAATACAAGTATCCTCATCGATACAAGTATACACATCATCAATACAAGTATCCTCATCAATACAAGTATACACATCATCAATACAAGTATCCTCATCAATACAAGTATACACATCATCAATACAAGTATCCTCATCAATACAAGTATACATATCATCAATACAAGTATCCTCATTAATACAAGTATACACAATAGTAGCATACCCTGCAACACACAAGATCCAATTACGGGATGATCAATCCCTCTCACTTTAGGACATAGGTCCAAGGATGATAAAATCCTGATCCGCTTACGGGATGATCAGTCCCTCTCGGTTTAAGACAACTCTCATGTCCATGGATGATGCAATCCAGATCAACTTACAGGATGATCAATCCTTATCACTTTAAGACACCTCACCATGTCTAGGGACGAGGCAATCCCAATCTATTTACTGGATGATTAGTCCTTATCACTTTAAGACATCTCACCATGTCGAGGCAATCCCAATCTATTTACAGGATGATTAGTCCTTATCACTTTAAGACATCTCACCATGTCTAGGGACGAGGCAATCCCAACCTATTTACAGGATGATTAGTCCTTATCACTTTAAGACATCTCACCATGTCGAGGCAATCCCAATCTATTTACAGGATGATTAGTCCTTATCACTTTAAGACATCTCACCATGTCTAGGGACGAGGCAATCCCAACCTATTTACAGGATGATTAGTCCTTATCACTTTAAGACATCTCACCATGTCTAGGGACGAGGCAATCCCAATCTATTTACAGGATGATTAGTCCTTATCAGTTTAAGACATCTCACCATGTCTAGGGATGAGGCAATCCCAATCTATTTATAGGATGATTAGTCCACTCAATCTCATTTAGGACTATCCTTCCTTTCAAAATTACTGGATTTACTGTCCAAAAATGATTTAATCCACTCAATTCATTTAGGACTATCCTTCCTTTCAGAATTATTGGATTTACTGTCCAAGGATGATTTAATCCACTCAATTCATTTAGGACTATCCTTCCTTTCGGAATTACTGGATTTACTGTCCAAGGATGATTTAATCCACTCAATTCATTTAGGACTATCCTTCCTTTCGAAATTACTGGATTTACTGTCCAAGGATGATTTAATCCACTCAATTCATTTAGGACTATCCTTCCTTTCGAAATTACTGGATTTACTGTCCAAGGATGATTTAATCCACTCAATTCATTTAGGACTATCCTTCCTTTCGGAATTACTGGATTTACTGTCCAAGGATGATTTAATCCACTCAATTCATTTAGGACTATCCTTCCTTTCGGAATTACTAGATTTACTGTCCAAGGATGATCTAATCCACTCAATTCATTTAGGACTATCCTTCCTTTCGGAATTACTGGATTTACTGTCCAAGGATGATTTAATCCACAACCGTACATTTAGGACCAACGTCCAAGGATGACTTAATCCTCAACCGTACATTTAGGACCTACGTCCAAGGATGACTTAATCCTCAACCGTACATTTAGGACCTATGTCCAAGGATGACTTAATCCTCAACCGTACATTTAGGACCACGTCCAAGGATGACTTAATCCTCAACCGTACATTTAGGACCTACGTCCAAGGATGACTTAATCCTCAACCGTACATTTAGGACCTACATCCAAGGATGACTTAATCCTCAACCGTACATTTAGGACCTACGTCCAAGGATGACTTAATCCTCAACCGTACATTTAGGACCTACGTCCAAGGATGACTTAATCCTCAACCGTACATTTAGGACTACGTCCAAGGATGACTTAATCCTCAACCGTCCACCAAGGACTTCATTCTTGAAGACATACATCTACGGCTCTTCTTTCGGACTGAAGTCCAGGGATGATCCAATCCCCTCACATGTTCACCAAGAACTTCATTCTCGAAGACATACGTCTACGGCTCTTCTTTCGGACTGAAGTCCAGGGATGATCCAATCCCCTCACATGTTCACCAAAAACTTCATTCTCGAAGACATACGTCTACGGCTCTTCTTTAGGACTGAAGTCCAGGGATGATCCAATCCCCTCACATGTTCACCAAGAACTTCATTCTCGAAGACATACGTTTACGGCTCTCTTGAGGATGATGCAATCCTATCATGTCCACCAAGGACTTCATTCTCGAAGACATACGTCTACGGCTCTTCTTTAGGACTGAAGTCCAGGGATGATCCAATCCCCTCACATGTTCACCAAGAACTTCATTCTCGAAGACATACGTCTACGGCTCTCTTGAGGATGATGCAATCCTATCATGTCCACCAAGGACTTCATTCTCGAAGACATATGTCTACGGCTCTCTTTAGAACATATGTTCAAGGATGATGCAATCCCCTTGTCACCTTTGAACCTATCTAAGGACCATCCACCAACCTCTTTGTCGGCATCACTAATATAGGTATCCTCATTATCGACCTCACTGTCGATGCAGGCAATCTCATCATGAGTTATCACATCACTCCCCCTTTCGAGGAGGGTCCTTCTGAACTATATTAAGTTTGTCTCAAAAAACTTTACTTGAGGTAGAGGTTTGGTTAGTACATTGGATCGGTAGAGGTTTGGTTAGTACATTGTTACAAATTCAAACTTTTGGTTCCTTTCTGCACCATATCGTCTGTGTATAGAAACAATATTCAACCTTGTAGCAAAGGTTGAGATCCTCATCACCCATGGTGATCATTAAGCTCATCAATTGATTATCGATCCTGGGTACCCATATAGAACCTGATTCACACTTCTTCTTTAATTACACCATTAAGACAATGGTCTTATCTAGCCACTTGGAGCAAACATCTTATCATGATTCTCACAAGCCTTCTATAGTGTGTTTGATTTGTAAATCCTTTTGTTTGAACATCCATTGCTTGTTCAGTGTTCATCATTCATCATGATCTTTCCTACAAATAAAAATTAAGTACATGATTAGTAATACTTCATAATCATCAAATCATATTGACATGATAACCTATTATGCATACAGATATCATTTACATAGTTATGTAACTATTTTGACCAATACTTTGGCACAACATTTTCCCATATCCTGTATGCATACAGTGGCTATCTAGATGCCTTCCATCTCTACCAGAACATACTATTGAGAGTGTGCACAGCTCTCAGCATGTTAGTAAAGAGGTTTCATTCTAGACAAGCAACAATGGAATGTTTGTCCAACTTACCAATCATATGCATATTAGTAGTATACTGTTCAATGCTCTATGAATGTTTACACTCAGCATGATATATTCTAGGAATACAAATATGCATACAAGCAATATCATTTACTATTTCAAATAACAACTCAAATACTTATCTTTTATGTTTGTGTGGTTGCCTCCCGCTTGATCTTCTATATGTCTTTTGAACTTCTATTCATTCTATACCACTGTGCATGCTCAAGTGTGCACTAGTGTCATCCTCATACACAGACATACATTCATTAGTATATTCTCAATATTATCAAAACATTCTAGTTCTAAATAATCTTTGAAAATGTATAGTCATGATTATAGATAATATTCAAGGTTTCAAGGAAGTCTTCTTTTACTTCTGCATATTCTTGTTTGATCATAGTACTCTTCTGGTTAATTAGATCATCAAGATAAGAGACATAATATGCATAAACCCTTGATTACTAAATTTATGAATAAGCATAACCAATCATACCAAGTATACTTATATAAGGGATCCTAAGGTAAGATTCTAACTTGTCATAGGAAAACATACCTGGATTAGTATATCTGCTTAGCTATGTACAACATACCTAAACAATCTCTTCAATGATTTAGAGATCCTGAGCTAGAACCTGCATGTCTCATAGGTTAAGCATAATATAACAAAGTCATACATACCTCGTAAGTAGAACAAAGATTATGGATGAGTCTTTGTCTTCATGTTGTCATGTTTTAAGGAGCTTGATTTGTCTTTTGTGATGTACCTGTATCTTGTTAGCAAACGACATCAACCTCATACAACACCATAATTTATTAGTACAATCATATAGCCCTAATCAATGAATGTCTTCGATCATTCACATGCATTCATACTATTACTAGGGTGATAAGACAATTCTAACATTAATCAAGATTGTACTAATAAATAACATGAAGACAAACACATTATGAACTTAATCAAGAATCATATTTCAAGACATACCTGAACCTCAAGTCATACCTGTCGAGACTTCTTGTAGTCTTCTTATGTAAAGCCTTAGCCTCAACTCCCCCTGAAACTTGATCTAGAGCTTGATTAGGGTTTGCTAGAGAAACCCTAAAAATTCAATATTTGACTTTCACACTTCCGAATGAATGGAAGGATGTGTCTTGCTGAGCTGATCAAACTAGCATACTTCAATTTTGAAATCTCCAAAAATTGACCCCTCAAAATTGCCTTTCAAACTTCTAGATATTCTTGACAGGATCCCGAACTAGGGTTTGATGAAGCCCACCCTTTTTCTCAATCAAAAGGTTTGATCCAAGGCTCTAAACACTTATTTTTCTGAGGAGCTTCCAGCCGTGGATTCTGATTCCAAAAATTCTAACTTTCTCCGAAACCCTAAATTCCGGAAGCCATGAATAAAGGTGCTCCAAAAATAATTCTGTTTTGAAAGAAATATGCACCTGATTGTTTCTGCTATAACTTTGAAATTTTTGCTCCACAGGGTCTGAAAACGTTTTTTGTAGTAGCCTGACCTGTCATATTTCCATCCTGATAGGTCTGACCTCAATTGGATTTTCTAAGAGAGAGTTATGCCAAGTGTCGCAACGTGACCTGTTTATGGGATAAAACAGGAGAGCGAACTTGTACGGCATGCCACGTGTCACTGTTTGACCTTCAACCTCTGAAAACTTTTCCTGAGATAGCTCGCCCTGTTATCTTTCTATCATGATAGGTCTGACCTCAATTGGACTCTCTGAGAGAGAGTTATGCCAAGTGTCGCAACGTCACCTGTTTATGGGATAAAACAGGAGAGCGAACTTGTACGGCGTGCCACGTGTCACTGGTTCACCTTCAGCCTCTGAAAACGTTTCCTGAGATAGTACAGTCTGTGTACTACCTGTCACTTTTTACTAAATTTTATTTGGAGCTTCCTAGCCCAAGTTATGACATTTTTTCCAAGGTTACCTGATTTTGACTGAGATCTGGAAGAGGCAGAAACCCTAACTTTTACTGATCATAACTCATAAAGTAAAACGAATCTGAGGGTGCCCTTTGGACACAAGGTACCTGGGGATGTTATATTCGACCTGTAAACGTTTCAGACCCTGAAACTTTGCATAAATGGATTTATAGCGAAAGTTCCACGATGACTGGTTTTTGCTATGTAAAACCCTAACCTTCAAATTGTCGTAAGTAAAGCAAGTGTCGTAAGTGCCATACCTTGCCTTCCTTCAGGTTAGCTCTGATACCATGTTAATATTTAATATGCTAAGACTTAAAATAGCAGCATTACATTCCATTTCACAATAATAGCATATACAGGATCACTGAAGAAACAACAAGCATAGCATAAACACAAGAGACACAGATTTATCCTGGGAAACCCTCATGGGGTAGAAAACCCAGTAAAGCTTCCTCAATATAGATGATCAGCAATACACAAAGATGCAAACCAAAGATATGATATCCTCCTCCACCATAGCAGACCTCTCCTCCACAAGTGCGCCTTTCTCAAGTGAGTGTGTGTGTCAAATGAGGAACACACCTCCTCTATTTATACACTACACTGACATGTATTTTACACAGGTACACGTAGGCTCGTATTTAACCAATGGGTTAAATACCCCACTACAACTGATTGGGCCGACCCCTCTAGGGTGGTCTAATAACCCTTTGACCCACATAACATATACAGGGCCGACCCCCACTAGAGAAGTCTAATAACCCGAGTTACCACATTCCGACGGAGGAATAAACATCTCCGGATATACAATAAGATCTTCACGGAGGAATGAAACATCTCCGGAATAATAAAGTACAAATATAATATTCTTTGAAGTTACAATATCTCAACACTTACATCTTCGAAAGAGGTGTGAGACAAGCTCAAATATCTCTTTGGGCCAAAGGATGATATAGTAGCACACAAATTGGAGAATGAGCTCATATGTTTGAGTCCTAGTAGCTTCGAATCTATCAATGCCTTTCTCACCAAGTTCAAAAGCTTGATATCACAATTGAAAATATATGAGATAGTGAAGGAAGATAAGCAGCTTATACTTACCATTCTCTCAAATTTGGGGGCAAATTTCTTAGTTTTTGTCTCTACTTTCCAGTCAGCTAGGCTATCCATTCCAAAATGGAAGTTTCCCTCATTTGATGATTTCACACAATGTCTTACCCAATAGGAAGAGAAATTGATTTCGATGGAAATAATCAAACCCAAATTGGATTCATCCCTTACAATTGCAGAGAGAGCGAATAATATAGGAAAGCAAAAGATTTATGGAAAGAAATCTAATGGTACAAGGCCTACAAATAGTCTAGATCAGTCAAATAGGGTTTCAAACCCTAGGAAGACCAAGCATTCTCGCAAGAGAAAACCAAATTGCAACTATTGTCTTAAAGGCATTCATCCTGAGAGTGTTTGTATGAAGAAGGCCATAGATTTGATGGCTCAATTACTCTAGAAGAACAAACTTCCTGTTCCTGCATGTACAAGGAAGAAAGATCTTGATCCTGAATCTTCTAGATCCTAAGGTAAAGAAAGATGTCATGCTCTCATGGCAAGTGCATCATCAGATTCCTCCTTCATTATAGATTCAGGAGCCATAAGACACATGTCTTCCTCCAAAGGTCTCTTCTCCAAGTTCGAGAGCTCAAAAGGCCCTTCCATCATATTGTGAAATGATTCAAAAATCCCTTCTCAAGGTATCGAAAGAACTGATCTTGACTCTGGATATTTTTCTAACGTGCTTTATGTTCCTTCTCTTGCAGCAAATTTACTCTCTATATATCAAATGACTCATGTTGGAAATCCCAAGAGAGTAATCTTCTCTCCAAATGAAGTCGAAGTACAAGACATGGTCTCAGGGGAAATCATTTCAAAAGGTATTTCAAATCATGAGTCCAAGCTCTATGAATTCTCACACTTCTTACCTCTCTCAAAGGAATCTTCTCTTCGCTCTCACACTCATGAAGATAACAAGATCAACAAGATTGCTCATGGCACATGCAAAGTTGCTTGAAAGGAAAAAATAGATCCAAGAAGGCTGAGAAAAAGAGGACTCTTAAAAAGGTACGAATGCAAGATCCAGATCCACAAGAACCTGAAGATATAGCACCTATTGATTCAAAACCCACGGAAAAATGGGCCATCTGCACTACATTCACTAGTGATCTTCCATCTTTGTCTGTTTCTAGTTCTTTTGGAAAATATCTCACCAGTAATAGCTCAAGGGAGATATCAGAGATCTACATGCTTCTTCAAAAGCAGGTTCATGATGGTTACATGTCTTATTATGTTTCCACTTCTTCAGACTCAGAGGTTGGGAACGATGATGAGTCAGTTTCATCTGCTTCTTCACATGATTCTTTGGATTCAGAGGTTGATAATGGTGATGAGTTTCGAGAGAACAAATCTCCATCATATGGCAGTTCAGATTCTGAGTATGAGACATCAGCTTCACATGTTTCTCTTCATGAAAATTCAAACTCAGAGTTTGTGTGTGATGTTGAGCCAGTTTTGCTTGCTCCTCCTCGTGAGGTTTCATATTCAGAGCTTGAAAGTGTTGGTGATTTTCAAGAGAACGAATCCTCAACATATAGGATATTAGATTCGGAAGAAGACAGTGATGAAGAGAAAACATTGGATCTAGAACCACAAGAACCTGAAGATCTAACAAATGCTAAAGATGAAGAAATGGATGTTTCGGTTCCTTATGATCTCTCAACTGACTTTCCTCCTCTTCTAAGAAGGGAAGCCACTACTTTCACATCTTCTAGTGATCCAGCTGATCGATGGAGAAAAAGTTCAGATTTTCATGATGAAGGGACTCATCCTTCTCACATTTTTGGTTCATCTTGGATCAATCAACCCTTCCTATAGAAGGTCACTTGCCTCTTTCAAGGTTAAGTCATAATGTGCTACTTTAGCACCTTTTGTCTATTTTCAGGGAGGGCTTTCTTCCCACTTGGTTTTCCCTCTTTCCTCACTTAGTTTATTTTAGATTGATTGTACGGGGTGACCTTTGGTCTCAGTAACTAGGGACCTATCTTGTTGTTTTACAGGGTGACCTTTGGTCTTAGTTACCAGGGCCCTACTCTTCAGTTATTTTCTCACAGTATAGCTTGCGGGGGGGTGTTAGAATATTCTCCCCATCATTTTTCAGTTTTGCATGCATGCATGCATTCGGCATGCATCCAGTCATCATCATGGTGGACCTCCCAGCTCCTAGAGCTTGGTTCTAGCTCTCCATAGCCTATCTACAGCCCCCGGGAGGCCTCCTACTTACCAAAGGCACCCTTCTTCATGGAAAGTGTGCCTTTCTCACCTACCACAACCAATTAGGCGCCTTTCTCACCTACCAGTTAGTTATCACTCAGTTCTTCCTTGATTTAAGGCTAGATTGACTTCCCCACTGACTGTTTTACTCTGATGGACCTCCAATGAGACTAGTCTGCCCATTTTGACTCTAGTTAAATCCTCATGCGCCCTCCACTGAGCCTCCTTCATTTAGTTAGATCCTACCTCACTTAGTTAGACTCCTCATACACCCTCCACTGAGCCTCCTTTAGTCAGTTAGTGCCTACCTCACTCAGTTAGAATCAGTTGACTGACTGTTACCATTGATGACTGATACATTGACTGGATGATGACTCCACTATCATCCAAGCCACACTCTGAGTTAGGAATTCGAATGCCCTACCTGGCCTATTCGAATCCTATCTTATGCGCCTTATTGTTCTATTGTACTCATTCACTTACATTCTTATTCATTGTATAATACTGAGATATTGTTCTATTCTACTATGTTTATGAGTGATCATTGAGTGTCTCCTTCTCTTCTTCTTTGCAACATATTTGTGAGTTTGATTGTGAGTTGCTACAACTGCCAAATCCCCTGCATATTCTTACAATCATCATAGACATCAACATCAATTTCTAACACAACCCTCCCAAATCTAACCCTAAACTCCAATAACCAATAGCCTCTATCCCATCAATTAGGTAATTCATATGTTGAACTAGGCTGAATTCTAAGAGGAAAACTCAGATCTATTTTGGGAGAAAATTTAGGCGCAATACTAGGAGCAAAAACATCGTGGTACTTTGGGATAAAAACTAGATGTTATTGTAGACGCAAAACTTGGTGCTTAACCGACCAACAATTAGGAAGCTAAATTAGGCGCTAAAAATGGTGCTAATCCTGGATTAAATCTTGGTGCAACTTAGAGAGCCAAACTAGGCGCAATTCTTGGTTTAAATACCAGCACAAAAGAGGAAGGTGAACTTGGTGCTAAGCTTGGCACTATGGATGACACTATTTCTGGCACTAAAGGAAGCAAAACTAAGCACTATTGAGGGAGCTATTCCTAGTATTATTCTTGTCGATAAAGTGGACACTAAAGTGGATGCTAAATTGGATGCAATTAGTGTCCAGTTTAGCACCTAATTTCAAAAAAGGATGCAAAAAACACTAGGAAAAGCACCATCTCGTGAAATAGCACCAACTTTGCGTAGAAACTAAAAAAAATACACTAAAAGTGTTAGTGGATGCCAAAAAGGGAGCTAAAAGAGGTGCTAATCACAGTTTTTTGTTGTAGTGATATACTATGTTCAGTTTTGGATGCCCTGAATATAAGGAGAGAGAGAGATTGTGAGTTAGGGGTTGTGAGAGAGAGATATTGAGCTTATGGGTTTAGAGTGAGAGAGAGAGAGAGAGAGAGTATCAAATGTGAAGGCATATGAAGTCTTGAAGGAAAAGATGTATAAGCTGACCAATATCTACTATTAATTTTGGATGCCCCGAAGAGAGAGAGAGACAAAGACAGAGAGTTTCAGACGTTAAAGAGTGTGAAGTATTGAAGGAAAAGATGCATAAGGTGACTAATATCTACTATGAAGTTTTGTATGCCCCAAATAAAGAGAGAGAGATTATGGGTGAGGGGTTGAGAGAGAGAGATATTGGGGGTTATGGTTAGAGAGAGAGAGAGAGAGAGAGAGAGAGAGAGAGAGATTGGAAGAGATACTGTGAATGGGTGGCTAAGGGTAGGGGCGAGTAAGGGGAGAATAATATATATATAGAGAGAGAGAGGGATGGGGAGGTGGTCAGTGGTTTAAAGAGAGAAATTAGGATTTATTGGTTTAGAGAGAGATATTAGGGGTTATGGGTTTAGAGAGAGACACACACACACATTGGGGGTTAGGGTTTTAGAGAGAGAGACACACATTGGGGGTTAGGGGTTTAGAGAGAGAGATTGATTGGGAGTTTGGAGTATAGAGAGAGAGAGGAGGTGGTTAGTGGTAGGAGTAGGTGAGAGACCAATAGAAAGAGAGAGAGTGGTGGTTAAGGGTAGGGGGGAGTAAGGGAAAATGGATATAGAGAGAGTGAGAGGGATGGAGAGATGGTTAGTAGTAGAGGAGAGAGAGAGAAAGAGAGAGGGGGGTCTGGGTATGAAGGTGAAGAGTGGGGGTTTGGGGAAGGAGATATAGAGAGAGAATAGGGGTTGGGGGTTTAGAGAGAGAGAGAGAGCGAGAGATCGAAGGGTGATGGTTAGTGGTAGGACTAAGTGAGAGATAGAAAGAGAGAGAGAGTGAGTGTGTGGCTAAGGTTAGGGGGAGTAAGGGGAAGAGGTATATAATGAGTGGGTGGTTAAGGGTAAGTGATCAAAGGGATATATATATATATATATACAGAGAGAGAGAGGGGGGGATTAGGAGAAAGAGAGGGGTGGTTTAGAAAATTAGGGCATGTAGGGTGATGGGTAATGGGGACAAAGAGAGAGATAAGGAAGAGGAAGAGAAGAGAGGGAGGGTTAGAGAAATAAATAAAGGAGAGGGTTAGGTTTTAGGGTAATATAGAGATGGGAGGCTTGGGATTTATGGTATATGTTTTCAATGGGGGGCTTATGCTTTCTGGTAAAGGGATAAATGGGGGGTTGTGAGAGAGAGGGGAGATGGGGTTATAAACAGGGAGGGGGTGTGGGATTATATTGATAAAGGTAGATATAGCTAAAAGGAGGGAGAAACAAATATATAGCATTAGCGTGCATGCTATTAGTTCATGCATGCTCTTAGTGTGCATGCATTAATAGGATGAACACACTATTAGTGCACATGCGTTATTAATGTGTGCGCACTCCAAAATTTAATTTTGTGGGTGCACTTGCCTTTTTCCATATCGTGTGTAATGACTTGACAGGCTTGGTTCTAGGTTTGGATTTCCAAACCTTGTGACTTGGACTGCATTATAGAAAAACACATCATGTTATTTAACTTCTTGTTATTCAACCTCGAATCTGTATATGCTCCACTTGTCCACTGTTAATGAAACTGATGAAACTGCGCACACTTATAGAATTCTATGTGTAGATTCCAAATATCTATTTTTTGAATAAATTTGTTAGTATTTTCTATTTTTTATTCATTTAAGTTTGCAATCATGTCATATTTACATAAAACATAGATCATGTATTTTAGCTATAACTTTTTACTAACTAACTTATTTGGAAAAAGGAAACGAACCAGCACAAGGCCTAACACTTGACCTTGTTATTTTAGGGCTTCGTTGACTTCCTTAATTTAAAAATATATATAAAATTAGCTTGGAAAATTTTGGAAAAATAACATTGCACTAGAACCTCCTATTATCTACAACTCTACATAATTTTTTTTACAATTTTGGACAGTTTACTTACCAAGGCCTAAGAGGAACATATGCATTATGTTTTAGAAAAAAGATAACATACCAATCTTAGAAGAACATCATTTTTGGGGAGTTATACCTATTTTCCATAAATAAAAGTTATATATTCCAAAAGGTGATGCGATTTTAGTTTCATCTTTTTACACCATGTTCTAAAAAGTTGTGTAGGTACCTCTAAAAATTCATTTTAATGATTAGATTTATGTTTTTAGAAAGTCCATTGCAACTAATGGGTCATAAGTGGATATCATTACCTTACTCCTGCCCTGCATTATTAGCTACACCGATCTTTAGAAAGACACAAACACGAAATTTGAGAAATGTCTACATCTTAATAGACCATATTTCATAATTTTTTCGTGATAAAAAAGAGGCAACAACCATTTTTTTTTAAAACTCTCTATTTTTGCAATAACAATTAAGCTGGCCATTTTTATTTAAAAAAAAACTTTCAATAGACCAAAATAAAGAAAATTAAATACTTTCTTTTCAAAGTCTTAAAATCTGCTCTTCTTACCATATACAAAAATATATATTTTCCCAATATATTAAAAATATATATAAACTTACTCAATTTTCATAAACTAAAATTATGTTATATATATATATATATATATATATATATATATATAACCTTTTTACTTTACCAATTCTCTTTCATGTGTAATCACATTTGATCAAACTTATTTTTCACATTTTCACCACTCATTTCCCTTCACTTAGGGTCATTTTTTTTTATGAAACTACATTTTCACAATTTTTATGATTCTCCTTATGAGATCACTTTTTCAAAAAAATTATGATACTTCTTTTTCACCTTTTCACCTCACTCATTCTCCTTTGTGTGGGATCATCTTTTTACAAATTTTGTGAAACCTTCACATATGATCACATTTTTTTATTTTATAAAATTTCTTTTTCACCTATTCTCTCTGAAGTGGGATCTTTTTCACCTAAAAAATAATAAACACAAAAAAATTTAGTTACAAGGATGCACCGTTCTTTGGCTCCACTCCTTTCTTCAAAGAGACTTAATTTTGTTTTGATACCAAGAAACTAAACCATAAAGCATCCTTCCTACGAAACTATGAAGCATCTCTCTTTCTTTTCTCACTATTAAAATTAAAATATAGAGAATACAAATACTTATCATATTTTCCCATTCATAAATGAAAAACAACTAATTCATAATTCATATATATTGACCAATCCTATTTTTTTATGACTACTATATCATTAACACTAAGAGTAATTATATCTATAGATGTTTATATGTTAGAATTTGGGTGGACTAGTACCTATATTTTTTTTAGATTGCAAAAAGATAAGCGGGCTATCCAGATTGATTTTTTTATATGTGTGTGTGAGAGAGAGAAAAATAACTATTAACAATGGATGAATAACTGGTAGTTGATACATAAATAATGGTAATTGATGTATGGATAATAAGAGTTCCAGCAACTAATTACAACTACAAATGAAAAACAAAATAACTTGTTTTCGGCACTTTGCTTATGACCTATTGACCTATTGTTATTACGAAATGCTGAAATGTCTAAGCAGATCGCTCACTTTCCAGTTGCAACAAAGCGTTCATGCCTGATGTCTGTTCAACGGACCGTACTTTTGTCAACTTTCTCATTGATAATCCAGTCTTAGCTGATCAGACATATTGCTCCGTAATGAGGAGTCTCATGGTCAAACAAAAGAGGATTCGGCACAGAAGAGTAGCGGAATATTGGTGGATCGTGCTTTCAATAGCACACTCAATTAACAATCTATGCTTCAGCGTTCCAAGTCGACCACAAGCAGGCCATCCACAGTCATCGGTCTATTCTCACGGCTTATCTCTTGTCCCCAACCATTTCACAACAATAGGTCGGCACCAACCGCGTGTTTCCTTCTCTATTCAGGATCTGCATCGGTGTCAATAAAGTGGTGTGTTCACCCAACAGAACCATAACAAATGGCATTGCAGGATTTGTTGGATAGAGCTTTCCTCATGGTAAAAAAAAATCCTTAGGGTTTAGCAATCATTAGAATGGATGGTGACATAAGAAAGTAAAACCATCGGCCTGGTGCACTCAAATCAAACCTACTGCACATTGCTTATCCGCTACTATATTCATCCCCTACTGCGTTTAGAAACGTTCGAAACAAGATTGACGTGCATTCTACGTGCAAACAAAGCGTCCTCTTTCTAGATCTTCCAGTACCATGCGCGAAGCAATGGATTCACACCATAAAATCCTTCCGCCATAGGCTGTATTCTCTAAAATCATCCCCTGATCTGCAGCATAGTGTGAATGTTTCTTCAGGCCAGGCCAAGCATGGATACCTATTCCCATTTAAAGCTTGCAGCAGTGATAACGTTGTTGGCAGGTTTTTCAGGTACAAATCCATGGATAACCAAAAACAAATCTTGGATCTATCAACATACGATCAAATTCTTTTTGGTTTAAATTTGTTTGATGGTTTAGAAGTTTGACGGATTCTAGGTTAAGATGGTCTTAGGTTTATATTTGTTTGACGGTTTAGAAGTTTAAGATGGATAAAGAAATAGTGTTTTTTATCAATTTTTATGTTTATGCTAGACTTGTTTTGAAAAATAAAGTTTTCTGGATCTATTCTAAATTATTTTTCCAAATAGTCCATTATCAGAAAAGAGAAAATAAGAAGATTAAAACGTCTATCTTATTTTCTTAATTTACATTCCGGATCTTGCTAGTGTGGTCCATCATCAGAAAAGAATAATAAAAGAAGAAAAAGATTAAAAAGTTTATTGGGGAAAAATAATTTATCATGATTTAAGAAGACTTTATTTTTCAAAATAATGTTTTTATAGATAATAGTTTTCTAATTTCAAAAGAGCAATAGTTTTAGGAGTGTGGTGAGCCAAAACCTCTAAAAGTACAGTTCCATGGCATAATTCCACAGTAAATGGAGTGGAACTAGGATTCCACAAATTTTTATAACCAAATCTATGGAACAAATCCCAGGAAAAGAAACGTCCATCTTGCTCTCAGTTTTGATGCAGTCAGATTATGGACTCAAATTTTTTCATTAACAATGCAATGCTGTTGGTTTATTGCAGCCTCTGCACAAGGCCATTGGAAGACTCTAAATCTGGTGAACAAATGCACCGTGCCGGTTTGGCCAGGGCTGGCGTCCAACGCCGGGTTCCCAGTGGTAGGCAAAGGAGGATTGTTTTTACAGCCCGGGCAGAAGGCGAAGGTGGTGGCCCCCTGGTCATGGCAGGGCCGCGTATGGGCCCGAACGGGTTGCAGCTTCGACCCGTCCGGATCAGGCACCTGCCTCACCGGCGACTGCGCGGGTAAACTGGAGTGCAACGGCTCCATCGGGTACCCCCCCGCCACGCTCGCCCAGTTCACCTTCCAGCCAAACGGGAAGCCCTGCTTCTACGATGTCAGCCTCGTCGACGGTTTCAACATCCCTATTTCGGTCTCCGGCTCCGGCAAGACCTGTGGGACTGCCGGGTGCGCAGCCGACATGAACCAATTCTGCCCGCAGGAATTGCAGATGGTGATGAACAGTACCTCCCTTCATGCAGAGAAGGTAGTGGCCTGCAAGAGTGCATGCTTGGCCTTTGATCTCGACCAGTTCTGCTGCAGGAATGCGTACGATGCTCCCGCCAAGTGCCAGCCGAGTCTGTATTCCCGAGTATTCAAGAAAGCGTGCCCGGCGGCCTACAGCTACGCTTACGACACACCGGCCCCAGTCTTCAACTGCACTACCGAGAGTTTCACCATTACCTTCTGTCCTCCTCAATCCCACCAGGCGGACACGGACACGGACATGGATCTCTCGGATTCTTTCCAATATCTGTAGATCGATCTAGCTGCCAGCCGATTTCATGAAATAGATTGTCATTAATGCTCCTGCGATATTGTTACCATTTTATGAAAGATTCATGTACTCTATAGTTCGATCTTCCATTACAAAATTATGTAATTCAACGTCAACGTCTAGTCATTAGGGTTTATAGTTTGTGCCTTCGATCTTCCATTACAAAATTATGTAATTCAACGTCAACGTTTAGTCATTAGGGTTTGCAATGCTCTTGAGTATTGCTAATAATTTTATTTTTATTACACAAGTGTCTCTCATTTTATGTTTATTAAACAACTCTCTCACTTTATGTTTATTAAACAAGTGCCTCCACCCTCAAAACTTTTTTTTTAATTGAAAAAAACATAAAAACTTTTTTTTCAATTGAAAAAAACATAAAAAAACTTTTTTTTCAATTGAAAAATACATACTTTATTAATGAAAATATAATGGTACTAGTAACCTGAAAATAACAGAACAGCAGCCCCAACAGGCCATTACAATAGAGCCGACCACACCAGGTCTCCCAAGAGGAGAAAGCGACCCCAACCAAGGTCAAAACATGAGAAAAAAAGGGATATACCAATCCCCCAGAGGCTATAAAACCCACAGCAAACCAGAAAGATTGTAAAAAAATCAGAGTAGAAGATACAAAAAAGTCAAGGCCTATTGCCAACAAAAAGTATAAAACACTAACCAGTAAAAATGTTCCAAAAGCCCAGGAGGAGTCATGAAACCCTCCAGGAAATCCTGCCATGAAGAAAGAGCACTTATATTGAAATTTGAACATAAAACTTACCTAGCTATTGCTAATCTTATGTTTATTACACAAGTCTCCCTCTTACACAAGTGTCTCCCATTTTATGTTTATTACACATTTGTCTCCCACCTTCAACGCTTTTCTTTATATTTAACCTAAAATTTTAAGTCTTTTCTTTATATTTGAACCTAAAACCCCACACAAATCAATTAAGTGAGTTTAGCCAAAACTTAAAATTTTAAAATTTTAATGAATTTTACATCCACTCTGTTAGACACAATGGCTCACTGATCACATCAATCATCATTGTCACCTAACATATCTGTCTATAACATCATTCTGATTATCATTAATTTTCATAACCCAAGCAAACATTATGTCCCTGTTTTATGCTTCCCTAGATCAACATTTTGTTCATCGTATGTAGCCCCAATAATCATGAATTCATTTTGTCCATACATATCATCAATATCTTAGTTTGTACACCAGCAGCACATTAGCATATTGTACATCTTCATTATGTCATCATTATTCATGTCATATCAATCTACTGCCATATCTACATTCATACACTTTACACTGTCCATATGCACATCACAACATTATGCCCATATCATTAGTCATCTCTTCATCATTCTACCAGCATGTCTTTATTTTGTCCATCAATAGGTTGTCTCAGTTTAACTAATAAAAATACATATATTTGCCACATCATCATGGTCTTTATGCCCGCATGGTCTCCACCCTTATGCCCTCAATGACCCATAATGTATGCCTGCAATGGTCATATGAAATGATATTTATGTTTGTAATGTATGCCTGAGATGATATTTATGTTTGTAATGTATTCATTCTTGCACAAAGTTTGTACATTTTTCATTTTTGAGAGATGTCATTATAGTACATGTATACGTTTCTAATGATTTTTATTTTTATTTTTTGTTTGTAATGACGACCATGGATGCCCACACTGAAATCCAAAGAGAGATTCATAGGCTCAAAGAAATTCGAGCCTCAATTACTATTGTTGATGAGAGGCGTGTTATGCTTGCATCCAATTTGGATGCAATGATGGAGACCTTTAGTAGGTCTAATGGTGCTTTGCAAGATATTGCCACTTTCAGAGAAAGAAAGATGCAACAATATGCGGATGGACTTAGCTATATAAAGAAGTCAAGAAGTTGAAAATCTCAAAAGAACAAATATTATCCTTGTTTAGAGATCCACGGAATGGTGAAGTCCCTAATGCAAACAAAAGGCACATTTCTATCAAGTGGTGTACATATCAACCATTCATAGATAACTGGATGGACCGATGGTACATGGTGTTTGATGCACCACCACACAACAACAGGGAAATACCTTTGTATTGTTTTAGAAAGATGTACGCAGCGTTTGTGCTGGGGAAGCATGTTAACTATTTTGATATCTTGGAGTACCAGGGTGTTGGGATGGGGATGCCTCAGCAACATCCCAATGCAAGGCACATAGATCCCGATTTCCCAGTAGCTCCACCTCGTCGGAAGCTACCCAAGCCAGATAGTCCCAATAGGAAATGTATCTTGCCAACGAGCCACATGCACATATTGTATCGACCACAGACAGGATAGTCCCAATAGGAAATGTATCTTGCCAACGAGCCACATGCACATGCTTTACATATTGTTGTGTCTTTTCAAAGAATTCCTCCATGAAGTCGCAAACCCATACCTGGCATATCAACAATAAGGACATTATATCAATAGATTGTTACATATGAAATTGCAATCTGAAGAAAAAATAGTATCCAATAGCTCATTGCCAACCTAAGAAGTGACCAATTGTATTTTTTTTCTTTCATTCCCTCCATCAATATCATACGTGACATATTTGAATGACTGCAAGTTCACCTCCTGCCTCCCAAGTTCATGCTCATCGGTCACATGTATGCATTTTTCCAATAAGGTGAATCCACCACACCCTGGGCATGTCCCATCTATGCAAGTTTTTTGATAAAATGTGCAATCGTTTGGCCTGCTACACAAAATGCTATGAATAAAGTCTCTAGATGGAATCGGTGGTAATGCAGCTGAGCATTCCTGCACAAGAGTGTTATGCAATACACGAAAAATATATGTATATGTGTCATAATAGTAACCATACCCAATGTGGTATCGACAACAACATGTGTTACGAATTGTGTTTATTTTAACATACCATGGTTTGCATTTTTCAAATGATCTTTGGCCCAAGTCAAGTTCGTTATTTTCATTCCTAAATCTCTCATATAATTTTGTTTGTCATATCAAGAAAATGTTTAATGTGTGGTTCACGATCCTTTGAACCCCTTCTCAATTTTCATACATCTTTTTGGTTGGAAGAAGGTCTAGTGTTGTCATGCAAAAAAGCTTGCACTAATCCCTTTACCTCATCAATGAGCTTCATATAAGAGCGTGGCAACCTACCAATGAAGGCCCAAACATCTGTTTGACCGGTTTCAAGTTGTTCTCTTCTAACACAATACCTACGAAGCGTCTTCACATTCAAATTAACAATTTTGGATGTAGGTTTAAGAAAACGAAGTGCCCTAGTGCTTTTGTTAATGATTGACTATGACAACACACGACGAGCCGCATTGCGATCCTTTGAGCGAGATTTCTTTCCAATTGTACTAAATGCATCTACTAAACTTTTAACGATATGAGAACTTGGTTCTAACTTTTTGGCCATCTTTATCCCTAATGTTCTTCTAACAACAATCATATGCCTAGATTTCAACAATGATAAAAATAATTTGCACTTGTCCCCATCACATTTAGAATCAAAAAATTTATCAAGTATTTGTCGAGTTTGATAAGCAATAGAACGTGTAGACAACGTACCTTCAAGTGAACTAATGAGAGTTTCATCAACCTGTATACGTCTCAGAGTTCTTCGGCGTGCAGTTGCTAATGGAGGTAAGGGTGTTGGAACTGGAGCATGTACACCATCACCATGACACTCTGGCGTTTCCATAGGAGCCCCTTGTATTTCATTCTCTTGGACGGTCTCCATAATATTTGCTTCTTCCATTGTCAATCCTCCACTCAATGCCTCTCTAACTTCGTCGCTTGTATAACCATTACCCAACAAGTCATTCACTACCATATTTTGAGGTTGACTTGATGTGGGAATTGAAACATCACCCGATGAGAACCTACGTCTTACTTCTTCACTAGTGCCATGGGGTGCTTGTTCATCAAATGTTGTTGAAATTGAGGGCCCCTCTAGTGAATTTCTTCGCATTTCTTGAGGTGGATGGGTAGGAACAACTGTGGCATCATCTACGATTGGAATTGGATGAGTTTCTATGGAATGCCTTCGATTCCACATGTCCAATCTTTTATTTTCTCTAACTTCTTCCATGGTTTCTTGAGGCTTCTCTTTCCTTGCCGATTTCCTTTTTCGATTGCGTGAATTCCCCATGACCACAATGAGCAATACTAAGAAAATAGATCCTAGAGGTGTGCTCAATTATTCAAATATGCAAATTATTTCTCAACTATGAATATATGTTCTTCAAGCTTGCTCAATTGTCAATATAGATACTTCCTCAATTGTGAATATAGATGAACATCAATCTTGCTCAAATGTGAAAGTAAATTTTCTACCTCACTTGTGAATATAGAAAATTATTCATTTGTGAATATAGAAATTTCAAGCTTGCTCAATAGGGAATGTAGATTCTTCTTCAACTGTGTTCATATAGATTCATCAAACTTGCTTGACATTGTTAATATAGAATCACCTTGAAGCTTGAAATTGTGAATGTAGAATCCTCTTGAAGCTTGAATTTGTGAATGTAGAATCCCCTTGAAGCTTGGTAATTGTGAATGTGGAATCCTCAATTCCAAATGCCAACTGTAGAATCCTCTTCAAACTTGTTGATTGTGAACATGGAGTGTCTTGAGCTTCCTCCAATGCTTTGACTGTAAATTTTGAAGTGTATGGGAGACGGGAAGGCGAGAGGAGAAAACGCAGAACGCGGGAGGATAAAAGTATTTTTGCACAGACATAACACGCTAGCATTATGTGCACACAAAACGCGCATGTGTTTCGTGAATATTAAAAAAAAACTGGGTATTTAATATGTTTGGTGCACGGCTAAATAATGTACCTAGTTGCACAAAATGCGCGCGCGTTTATTTATTCATAAACGTGCTAGTGTTATTGAAATAATCAAAAAACCTTATTCAATAGTTTATTTAGTAGTTTCTATGGGTTGGGGGGTTAAATAGGGATTTGGTGTTAGGGGTTTAGGGATTAGAGATGGGTGGTGGTTAGGTAGGTGTAAGGGGCTAGGAGGGGGGGTAGTTAGGGGTAAGGGGCTGGGAGGGGGTTTGGCGAGGTGGAGAGATAGAGAGAGACTAACAGAGGGGGTTAGTAATGGTTAGGGGGGGAAGGAGGGAGAGAGAAAGCGAGAGAGGAGAGGGTGTTGGTTGTAGGGACTGCGAAAGAGAGATGCAAGGCATGGTTAGATGTAGGTGGAGGTGTAGGGAAGAGAGAGAGACTGAGCGAGCCCAGGTTAGTAAGGGCTAGGGAGAGGAGGGGAGAGAAATAGAGAGAAGGGGGTTTTGGCTAGAGGGAGTAGCAGATAATGAAGACGACGATGATGAAGATGAAGATGATGATGAGGATGATGATGATGATGATGATGAATATCATGATGACGATGATGATGAACATCATGAAGATGATGATGAATATGATGACGATGATGATGATGATGATGATGAAGATGATTATGAATATGACAGTGAGAATGATGAAGATGAAGATGATGTTGATGATGATGATGATGACAATGATGATGTTGAAGATGGTGATGAGGATGATGATGATGATGAAAATGATGATGATGATGATGATGATGAAATTGATGATGATGATGATGGTGGTGGTGATGATAAAGAAGAGGATGATGGTGATGATGATCAATACACGATCATGATGAAGATGGTGATGAGGATGATGATGGTGATGATAAAGAAGAGGGTGGCGATCATGATGATGATGATGATCAATCATCAATCATGATGAAGATGAAGGTGGTGATGAGGATGATGATGATGGTGATGATGATGAAGATGATGATGAATACGACGACGAGGATGACGAGGATGATGATTATGATGACGGTGATTCTATGGTGATCATAAAGAAGAGGATGATGATGATCAATCATCAATCATGATGAAGACGAAGATGGTGATGAGGAGGATGATGATGACGATGATGAAGATGACGATGGATATGACGATGAGGATGATGAGGATGATGAGGATGATGATGATGATGATGATGATGGTCAACAAGAGGATGATGATGATGATGATGACGATGATGATGATGATCAATAACCAATAATAATGAAGATGGTGACGAGGATGATGATGGTGATGATAAAGAAGAGGATGGCGAAGATGATGATGATGATGCTAATGATGATGATGATCAATCATCAATCATGATGAAGATGAAGATGGTGATGAGGATGATGATGATGATGATGATGATGAATATGACGATGAGGATGATGAGGATGATGATGATGAGGAGGATGGTGATGATGAAGAAGAGGATGATGATGTTGTTGTTGCTGATGATGATGACAATGATGATGATGATGATGATGAATTAATCATGATGAAGATGGTGATGAGGATGATGCTGGTGATGATAAAGAAGAGGATGGCGATGATGATGATGATGATGATCAATCATCAATCATGATGAAGATGAAGTTGGTGATGAGGATGATGAGGATGATGATGATGATGAATATGACGACGAGGATGATGAGGATGATGAGGATGATGAATATGACGACAAGGATGATGAGGATGATGATGATGATGATGAAGATGATGATGATGATGATGATGATGATGATGATGATGATGATTATGATGATGATGACGATGATGATGTTGAAGACGATGATGAGGATGATGATGATGATGAAGATGGAGATGACGACGACGACAACGATGATGATGATGATGATGATGATGATGATGGAGATGATGACGACGATGATGATGATGATGATTGTGATCATAAAGAAGAGGATGATGATGATGATGATGATGATGATGGCCAATCATCAATCATGATGCAGATGGTGGTGAGGATGATGATGAGGATGAAGATGAAGATGGAGATGACGAGGACGATGATGACCATCATCATCATCGTCATATTCATCATCATCATCATCATCATCATGTAGTGGTAGGGGAAGGGGGATTACGAGAGAGAGAGAGAGGGGGGAGAGGGAGAGAGAGAGAGGTGTAGAAGCAAGGAAGAGAGAGTGAGAGAGGGGGGGTTAGTTAGGGGTAAGGGGCTAGGACGAGGGTTAGCGAGGGGGAGAGAGAGAGAGAGAGACTGAGAGGGCATTAGTAATGGTTTGGGGGGGAGGAGGAGGCAGAGAGAGAGTGAGAGAGGAGAGGATGTTGGTTGTAGGGACTACGAAAGAGAGATGGAAGGTGTGGTTAGAGGTAGGTGTAGGTGTAGGGAAGAGAGAGAGACTAAGAGAGCTCGGGTTAGTAAGGGATAGGGAGAGGAGAGGGTTTTGGGCTAGGGGGAGTAACAGGGAGATAGAAAGAGTAAGATGGTTAGGGATGGGGGAGAGGTTAGGGAGAGGGAGAGGGGGTTTATAGAGAGAGAGAGAGAGAGGTTTAAAACCATAGAAGAGAGAGTACGTCATCATCATCGTCTTCTTCATCTCCATCTTCATCAGCATCATCATCATCATCATCATCATCCTCATCATCGTCGTCATCTCCATCTTCATCATCATCATCATCCTCATCGTCATCTTCATCATCTTCATCATCATCATTGTGGTCGTCATCACCATCATCTTCATCGTCATCATCGTCATCATCATCATCATCTACGTCATCCTCATCATAATCATCATCTTCATCATCATCTGCGTCATCATCATCATCATCATCATCTTCATCATGATGTTCATCATCATCATCATCATCACCATCATCATCATCATCACCATCCTCATCTTCATCACCGTCATCGTCTTCATTTTCATCGCCATCATCATCTTCATATTCATCATCCTCATTATCGTTATCTTTATCTCACCCAATCTAACACATCAAAACATTAATTTGTGAAGATTATAACGCGTGAGCATTACTAAATACCATAACGCGCGCTCGTTATTTACACACATAACGCTACCGCGTTGCTTATAACATTGAGCGCCAAAACACTAAAATTTGAATTTAAATATAACACGCACTCGTTATTTGAATGTAAACATAACACGCGCGCGTTCCATAGCGCCTAATCACCCTCTCCTCCCGCGTGTCAGCCACTGTCCTATGCGGCTGGTTCGGACTTACCAAACCTGTGCTAAGGAATTTTTAGACCATAGCTAATTTGACATTTTCAGTATTTTTCTGAGTATGTCTGTTTTCCACCACTCCTTACAGCATGACACACCTGACCATTAGTGATGAAATTTTAGGGATAGATAGAAGTTTTTATGCAGATTCCAAATATGTAATTTTTTTTTTAAAAATATTGAGATTTTCTATTTATTTCCTAATTTTCTTGTGTCATCACTCCGTTGGTCAAAAAACATATTGTTAGTGTTTATTCCGTAACTTTTTCATTTCACAACCATTTTTAAAAAAAATTGTATGCTGTGCTAGAGGACACCGACCTCTACATGCTGTAAAAAATCCAAGTCAAAATAACTACATTAAGACCTTCAAAGGCTGCACCCACATTTGACGTACCGTTCTCGAGGTTTTCCCACTTGGTTCTATACATGTATACCATATTTTGTAGCCTGAAACCGTCATTTAGGCAGTGAAAGGCTGCACCCACAAAAACATATACCTTATCATTTGCCAAAAAAATAAAAAGTGACTGTTAGAAAAAATGAAATTTGACATAGTTATGTGAATTTTCAATACTTAAAAGTTATATATTCAGAAACGTGACTCAATTTCCTACGTTTCATATTTTTTACTCGATGCAAGATATCTTGTGTAAGCATCTCAAAAAAACCAAGTAAGTTGAGGGATGCCTGATTTTTCAGCTTTCTATTGCATCTAACGCGCCAAAAGTGACCCTCATTAGTTTGCACATGCCCATATATATATATATATATATATAAACAAATCATATTTCTAATATCCCTCTTATATTGTCTTCTCATATAGTCCAAAATTATAAACATCTAATTTCCAAAAAGAGTACAAAAACTTGATGCTCCTAACTAGAAGGTTCATTGTTCATATATATTGATGGTTCCATTCACCACTTCTTAGATGATCCTTCTCCTGGTTCTAGTTGTATCCCTTCTTTCAATAACAATTCCGTTCATCATTTGGATCTCATCATATATAGTCCTTAGTGTAAAATTTCCCAATAAGCATGATTCCTTCATCCAGTTAATCACCATAAGAGAATCACCATAGATCTAAATATTTTTTGCACCATGCTCTGCTACCAATATGAGGGTCAATTTTAGTGCCATAAATTCTACTTCATTATTTGTCCCCCTTCCAAAAGTTGCTTTAAACTTATAGTAATGGGTTTCTTTTAGGTATATAATTTCTCCTCCTCCACTAACCAATGGTTTTTTCTATGATGCTCCATCATAAAAGTTCCATCATTTTGATTTATCAATAACTACTTATGCACCTATCTTGTGGATTTAATTGTCGATGTGTATAGTTGGGAGGCACATTGAATAGCCAAAACAAATTTCTCTTCAAACAGTGTTGGATATCTTGCTAGCCATACACCCCACCCCACAATGATCGAAAGTGCTTTTAAGTTCAAAGACTTGATTTTTAATCCATCCTTCTAAACATTCTTCACTAGAAACACAATGATGTCCATGCTTCATAAGAAACACAATGATGTCCATGCTACACTGATCCCTGTAAGTTTCCTAATCTCCTTCCAAACTTGTTTGGTGAATGCACAGGTAACTAAAATATGATATGCAGTTTCTTATTCATTCTTACACATTGGACACCTCCAAGGACCTTGTTTGCCTCTTCTTTAACACAGGTCCCATGTGAGAATTATGTTGTTTAGTGCTAGCCACATGAATATCCGATCTTTTAATGGGATTTTTGTCCTCCACACTTATCGCCACCACCAATATGGTTCCTCCATCGGATTCTCTTCCCATGACACCTTATATCCTAATTTTGGAACATAATGACCCTTGTCCGGGTTCTTTGACTAAAGAAGTTAATCCTCTTCATCTTTTATCCTTACGTGGCTAGCTTGCAAATTTGCAGTGTATCGACCCCACTCTTCAGCTTCATTTTTTATGAGTCCAATTATTACAGCATTAATCCCTACCTATTTCCAGTTTGTTGTGAATTCATGGTTTTCCACTTGACACAACTTAAATAGCCCCTTATCCCGCAGTGTTTGAATACCATTTCCATACAGTTGAAAGGAGTCCCCAAATTTGATCCGTAGATCTTCTGCCAACCTTACCTTGATACCTCTACCCACTTTCCACGCAATCCATCTTCCCACCAGCAGAAAAGCTAAATCTGTAGATTTCCATACAATAAAAGAAATTTGATACTTTTTAGGTATTCTTCTAATCCATTCCTCAATAATATCGGACTCTATGTATTTTTGCTTCATCACTTGGCTCCACATCCTATTGACAAATATTAGTAGCCATACGCACTTTGTAGATAGTGCCTTAGAAAATAATGATAATTCCTTAATTCACATTCATCCCCTATCTTTGGGAAGAGCCACTTTTTTCCATTTAATAAGTGCAATACCTTGCTTCTCCTTATCTCCTGACCAAAAGAATCTTGAACTTATCTATCTAATTTTTTGGAACACATAATTTGGAATGTGAAACAAAGAGAGCCAGCATACAGGAATTGCTTCTATAACCGATTTTATGAGTGCTAATCTCCCTCCTCTAGTTAGCCATCGATTACACTAGACTTTAACTCTTTTTTCTATATTTACTATGATCCAATCCCATTCCCTTGTTCCATGATCATTTGGTTTTATAGAAAAACCCAAGTATTTTACTCCCTCTTTTAAGTCAATTAATTTAAAAGGATGCATTCGGGAAAAGAAATTCAAGTCTTCCTCACATATCCGCATACCAAAAATAGTGTATTTTTCAATGTTTATCCTCATCCTTGTCGTTATAAATATAGGATCTCCATCCCTTCCGGATGCATCACAAAACAACAATATATCATCCACAAATAGTAGGTATGTCAAATAAATGGATATCCCCATCCTTATTCCTTTAATTGAGTCATCTCCTTTAGCTTCTCACAAACCCCTTCTCAGCTCCTTTACTACAATAAGGAACAACAATGTGATAATGGACATCCCTGCCTCAGGAGTCCCCTACCAGGCCTAAACAAAGATGAATCCAATCCATTTATTAATATTGAAAAAAGGTACAGATGAAATACAACTCATTATCTAGTTTATAAATGGAATCTAAAATCCCAAATGAGTCATCATCATTCTTAGATATAGCCCGCTCACCCTGTTGTAAGCTTTTGAAAGATCGATCTTGATAACCATGATTGAAATATTTTTTGTCTTGATTGTGTGCGTCCCTTCCTTAAAAATTCCAATTTCCTCATCTATTTTTCTACCCGTGAACAACTCCAAACATATTTTATTCTATAATATCTAAACGTCGAAAGAAAAAATTATACCATAACACACAAATATAAACTATTCTTTAGCATTTTACCAACACCATACTTAAAAAAATATGCAATTAATAACAAAAGGTTTCATAAATTATATTATAAAGCTTATTCTAAACTATTCTTTAGCATTTTACCAACACCATACTTAAAAAAATATGCAATTAATAACAAAAGGTTTCATAAATTATATTATAAAGCTTATTCAATTTGTTGTGTTTTATCTTTTCACGTTATGTTCAATTACCATAAATTATATTATAAAACTTATTCAATTTGTTGCGTTTTATCTTCTCACATTATATTCAATTACCTAAAATCATCTATAGATTTGTTAAGCTTGTGCTAACAACTTTATTAAAAAATAAGCATAAATTATAATAATTGTTTGCTTGGTTCCAGTCCGATGGGCTAGCTCAAGTGGTTAAATGTTGTAAGTTGTGAGTAAAAGGTCTCAAGGTCAAATCCCCGGCTGGCTATACATTGCTATATAAGGGCCTCACTTGATTTCCCCACCGGGTTAAGCCCCGTAATCAGGGTCAATGGTTTACCTTGGGTACCATCCTCAAAATGAGAAGTACCTGAGGGTTTCCCATGACTTGTTCCTTGTAAAAAGAAAATTGTTTACTCGGTTCCTAGTTGTTAAATAGTCACTTATCCCATGCAAAGAAAGAAAATTATGAATAGACCTTAGACATGGAGCACAAAAAATTAGAACACTCGTGGTGTCGATCTTCACTAGGAGACACTTTAGGCCCGTTAAATGGGACTGAGACCAATTACACCTATCTGGAAGAGATCAAGGTATTTTTTAAATCTGTATGGATTCAATGTCATTTAAATCATATTATAAATATATAATAAATTTAATGCCTTCAAATACTCATAAAACACCTAACTTAAAAAAAAAATCGTTTAATTTTTTCTTTGATTTATTTATAACTAGAATTTGCCCCCCAAAAGGTGTCGATAAGTAGTTGTTTGAAAACTAAAATAGAATTGGTGTTTTGAGTTTAAAAACTCATAAAAATAGTCTTAAGTTTATTATGTGCTAGAGAAAAAAAACCTCAATAAAATATGCAAAAACATAGTGATTCCAACAAAACAAAAATCTCTACATTGGAAACCGCTCTAGTCTGTTACAATGATTCATCATTCCCATCCATGAAAGCATTCATATGAATTTTGTGTTATGCTTCAATTGAACTTGAAAACTGTTACATATGGATATGAATCCAAATGGGGGCTTTTTGTTTGTTCGAAGGATGATGCCTTTTAATGCTTTTAAGGGTTGTGCTTCCTGTTGTCAAGCCCATTCCAAATATAATGATCAAGTGTATCATCAAGTTCGACGTTTGCAAAAAAAATTTAAAATAAATAAAACCTAAACCCAAAACAAAAACTATATAAAAAAACATTTGAAAAAATTAAAAAAAAAATTGGAACCAAAAAAAATTTTAAAACCTAAACCCAAACCAAAAACTATATAAAAAAATAAAAATAAAAACCTAAACCCAAAAATAAAACTATATAAAAAAAAATTAAAAAAAATTAAAAATTAAACCCAAAACATAAACTATATAAAAAAACATTAAAAAAGAATTGAAACCAAACCCCTCCCTTCCCCCTCCCCCCTCCTCCCGTCTCCCCCTTCCGCGACCTCCCCCTCCGCCTCCCCCTTCCCCCTCCCCCTTCTCCTCGCGCTGCCTTCCCCCTCTGCCCCCCTTCCCCCTCCTCCTCGCGCCCCCTCCCTTCCCCCTCCTTCTGCCTCCCCCTCCCTTCCCCATCCTCCCCCTCTTCATTCTCCCGCCGCCCCCTTCCCCCTCCTCCCCCTCCTCCTCCTCCTCCCTTCTCCCTCTGCGGGCCTTTCACCGCTCTCTTGGGCGCCAAAGGGCTGCAGAGGGAGAACGGAGGAGGAGGAGGGGGAATGGGGGGGCTGGGAGGGGGAGGAGGGGGGAGGTAGGAGGCGGAGTGGGAGGAGGGGGAAGGGAGGGGGGCAGCGGGAGGAGGGGGAAGGTGGAGGCGGAGAGGGAGGAGGGGAAAGGGAAGGGGCGGGAGGAGGTGGAAAGAGGATGGGGGAGGGAGGGGGAGAGAGCGCTTGGATTGCTTGGGCACCGAAGGGCCGCCCCTCACGGGCGGCGTGATTCTCTCGCTTGTAGATACTTACAAGGTTCATTTGCAAAAAGACATGTAGCACTGAATTTAGCCCAAATAATTGTGTAAAACAACAATGAAAGACAATAAAAATATCACATCCATGTTCCTAAATTCTATATATATTGAGACACATTGTTTTTCTGTTGCAATCAAAGAATGTAAAAATCAAGCATGTCAGCTACATCTATCAAATCATTTACATGAAAATTATGAGTATGTTATGGATATCACCAAATCCACTTCAGCCTTATATTTGTAGTTTTTAAATCCACTTTCAAAAACCAAATAAAGAAACATGTTGCAGAGTCATATATATTTTATGGTAAAGTTTCTCAATAAATTGGTCGTAACAATGCTTTCAAGCAATATCAAAATTAGGATTCTTTGCCCAAAGACTAATATGAAACAATATTGCAAGATTACTAAAAATAATAAAAGTTTTAGTTAGAAAAGTAAAATTTACAACAAAGTATTGTTTGAACTTAGAATAGAACACGAAATCTTAAATGGAAATTATAGAAACTTCTAAAATCATATTGTTTGTTTAAAAGAACTTTATACAATATTATATCATAATCAAGCATCAACCATAACCACTATTAAAAAAAATGATCTTTTATAAACAACTATGTGCATAGAAATCTTTTAAATTTACTTATGTTAAATTTGTTCTTCCTTCCTACAGTAATGAAAGGAAATGAAACAACAAACAAGGCTCTATAATCAGATAACCCATATAGATTATACTAGCATGAATCTTGCTTCCAAAATGACATATCAAACCATCCATGAATGCATTTTCAGAAGGACCCCGGAAATGAAAAATAATCAAAAATCATGCAGTAAAGTGCAATGATAACATTAAACATTTTGATAGGATTTCTAGTTTTTACTTTTTCCATCCAGATGCCTAATACAAAATAAGAATGATCTTTAGATATAATTGCTGAAACACACTAACAAGGCTCTATCACCACAGAAGCCAAAAATATTATATCAGCATGAATCTTTCCGCCAAAGTGATATATGAAACTATCCACGAATGCATTTACAGGAGGACCTTGGAAATGGGAAAATAATCAACAATCATAAATCCTCTACGTTCATCCTTGTCCTCAGAACGAGTCTAGGCATTTCATTTATTTAATTATAAACACATTCATGGGTAGATATATAAGCACTTTCTTGAGCAATGTAATATATTAAGTAACAACAATTGAAAAAATAAATACTTTGAGGAAATGAACATAACATCATACATAAGTTGACCAGAACTATTTACAGATGATAAATTGGTGTGCTCCCCTTCGCAAGAATATTAGATAATTAAGATGATTATACCATTAATATGAGGTTTGTTTTGAAAACACTATGTTGAGATTCATCGTACTCCCCTCCAATAAATGTTTGCCACGTGTTTTCTTTGATGTTCCCTTCAATGTGTCAGTTGTTCCTCGGTTGATGAAGTTTCTGTTGTACTTATGTGAACTATAATACTGCTGAATCCATCAAGAGATTGAATATAGAAGCCACAACTGACTCAATGCCATCATCAAATAAATCCATTGATACTGAAGCAGAAGAAGTTGCAGTGGCGCTTGTCAGAGGATTCCTTGTAAATGCATGGTGTATCATCTTAGAATATTATGTCTTCGTTGTTAGAAATAGTAATTACTTATGTTAGCTTTAGCTTTTACTTTAGTTCTTATTTAGAATTTCAGTTAATAAAACATGCAACAGCATGCTTTGCATGCATGAAAAAACTGGGTTAGATTTTAGGTTTTCTATAAGTGTTTAAATACACATTCAGATTTGGTTTGTAATTGCATTAGTTGATCTTCCATTTATCAATAAAAATTGAAGAGTCGTAGCTAATCATTCTGCATAATCTTTGTGTTTTCTTATGCCTCCAACCTTCAGTTTGGTATCGGAGCGTTGGAAGAAGATCTGAGGATCAGAGCAAGGAAGAAGATCATGAGAGTGCAAGAGAAGGCATAGCTTCGAAGAAATTTGCAAAACAAAATTGCAGAAATTTTCGCGCCCCTCTCCTACATGAAGGTGCGAAAATATTTGGCAAACTTACGAAATAAAAATGAGGTTTTTTTTTCTTTCACGCGTTATTTTTCTTTTTCATGGCTTTTATTCACTTCAAGTAAGAATTTTTTTTTCAATTTTTTTATTATAAAAACTTTTAAAGAAGGTTGTAAAAAGGGGGGGGGGGGTGGAATTTAAAAGAGAAGAAGAGATTTAAATAAAAAAAAAAAATAAGGAAGTGAAGAGGAGACATTATTAAAAAAAAAAGGACGGAGATTTTTTTTTTAACAAAGCCTGTGAAAGACTCTGCAGCGTCTATGGCTTCTAGAAGCAACAATCAGTCTCGGATTTCTCCTCTTACAGGTAAAAAGGACTATGATGTCTAGGCCACAAGGATGGCGGTTTATCT
Organism: Larix kaempferi; assembly: GCA_027924585.1. NCBI lineage: Eukaryota > Viridiplantae > Streptophyta > Pinopsida > Pinales > Pinaceae > Larix > Larix kaempferi. The sequence continues at coordinate 15,591,912 of BSBM01000099.1, forward strand.
CAGATCGGAAGATGTGTGGGAATATTTTGTGAATGGCTATTCCGAACCAGCAGATGATGCAGTTTATCAAGCCCTATCAAATGGAGAAAATGATATTCTACAAATTCACAGGAAGAAGGATGCAAAGGCACTGCATCACATAATGAACGCTTTGGATAACAACATATTTCCAAAGATATCGGCTTCATTGCATTCCAAAGCAACATGGGAAACCTTGGCGACCAGTTATCAAGGTGCTGGTAAGGTACAAACAACTAAAATCCAAAACCTAAGAAGGGATTTTTAAGATTTGAAGATGAAAGAATAAGACACAGTAGATTCTTTCATGACCAAATTCATGGGGATTGTAAAACAGTTGAATACCTATGGTGAAAAGATTGAAGATCAAAGGGTGGTTGAAAGGGTTCTGAGATCCCTACCCACCAAATTTGATCTGAAAATTGCAGTGATTGAAGAAGCAAAGGATATGAGTACTCTCTCTATAGACAAGTTGACCGGATCACTACTATCATATGAATCCAGAATCAACATGAATGAAGAGTCCTTTCTAGAGAATGCTTTCAAAGCACAAGTCTCATTCTTAAAAGGTAGAGGAAGAGGCAGAGGCAGAGGAGGATCAAGAGAAAGAGGCAGAGGTGGCCAAAGTAATGGAAAGGAAGATAAGATCACGATCATAACCATGAAGGCGGAACTATGCCAAAAAAAGGTCAGATAAATCTAATGTTAAGTGTTATTATTGCAATAAATTTGGCCATTATTCTAATGAATGTAGAAAGAAAAAGTCTGATCAGAAAAATAGAATGTTGATGTGACTAATACCTCTAAGAATAAAGAAGATATGTTATTTCTTACATGTCACGCTACACACGAAATCTCAAAGGGACTTTGGATTTTAGATAGTGGTTGCAGTAACCATATGACAGGTGATAGAGGTCTAACTGCAGACCTAGATGCATTAGTAAAGACAGAGGTCAAAGTCGGAAGGGATGAGGTAGTTCCATTTCTTGGCAAAGGAGTGGTCAACATTTTGACCAAACAAGGCCAACAAAAGACAATCACATATGTATATTATGCTCCGGGATTGAATCATAATCTGCTTAGCATTAGGAAACTTACTGAAAAGAAATACAGACTTTTCTTTGATGGATCAGACTGTGAAATCTATGAAAAACCCCCAAATAGACAGTTGATCATCAAAGTACAAGTGACTAGGAACAGGATGTATCCACTAGTCATGAATTGCAGCAGCAAGGTAACCTTTTTTTCTCAAAAATCAACACGCATGGAAGATTATTGGTTATGGAATATCAGATATGGACATCTTCACTTTGGTGGTATCAAGTTGTTGCATCAAAAAGGCATGGTAAAAGGATTACCCCCTATGAAGGACCTAGAAAATAGTTTTGAGTGTTGCATCAATGCAAAGAAACACATGGATAGCTTTCCTAAAGGTATGTCTTGAAGGGCACATGCACCTCTAGAACTTATTCATACTGATCTGTGTGGTCCAATGCAGACTCGGTCAATTGGTGGAAGCTATTATTTTCTTACATTTATTGATGATTTCAGTAGAAAAACATGGGTGTATTTCCTTCGTCAGAAGTCTGAAACTTTTGGAAAGTTCAAGGAATTTAAGGCTCTGGTTGAAAAACAGAGTGGTCATCAACTGAAAGTATTAAGATCAGATGGAGGGGGAGAGTATGACTCAAAGGAATTCCATGATTACTACAAATATCATGGAATCAAGAGGCAATTCACTACAAGATATACACCTCAACAGAACGCAAGAACAGAACCATCATGAAGATGACAAGGAGCATGCTAAAAGGAAGAAACATGTCCCATGAATTTTGGGGAGACGCAGTGGCTTGTGTTGTTCATGTGAGGAACAAATCTCTCACCAAAATTGTGAAGAACAGAGTACCAGAGGAAGCATGGACAGGTATGAGTTGTAATATTTCTCATTTTAGAATATTTGGTTGTGTTGCTTATGCTCATATTCCTAAACAACTAAGAAAAAAGCTAGATGACAGGAGTGAGAAATGTATATTTCTTGGATATAGTGAAGAATCTAAATCCTACAAACTGTATAACCTTATTACCAAAAAGGTTATCTTCAGCAAAGATGTGTTTTTCAAGGAGGAAGATTCATGGAATGGAACCATAGACAAGGTTGTGGGAGCTGCAATACCCCAACCAGAAGATGAAGAAGAAGAAGAGTTGATTGGACAACAGGGTCCAGTAGCATCTTCACAAGTAGCAAATACTCCAGCAAGGACACCTAGACACTCAGTTTGAGGTGAAGCATCAAGATCAATAGATTGATATATTACTAGTCCCCAATTAGGTAATGAATCTAATCACGGTAATAGAAAGACTAGAAGATTGGAAGATATTTATGATGAATTGGATGCAAATACCAATTATGCTTTTATTGCTAGTCAACATGTGTTTTATGAAGAGGCAGTAAAAGAAGAGCATTGGGTAAAAGCTATGGATGAAGAGATAGATTCCATTGAGAGAAATGGTACATGGGATCTAGTTGACCTGCCAAAAAATAAGAAACCCATTGGTGTGAAGTGCGTCTATAAGACCAAACTCTATGAAAAAGGTGACATTGATAGGTACAAGGAAAGGTTAGTAGCAAAAGGTTTCTTGCAACAACTAGGAATTGATTTTGGAGAAAATTTTGCACCAGTGGAAAGATTAGACAAAGTAAGAGCATTCCTAGCAATAGCAGCCCATAACAGATGGAAAGTGTATCGGATGGATGTCAAGTCAGCAGTCTTGAATGGAATTCTTGAAGAAGAAATTTATGTGGAGCAGCCATACAGGTATGAAATCAAAGAACATGAAGATAAAGTTTACAAGTTGAAGAAAGCTCTATATGGGCTCAAGCAAGCTCCAAGAGCTTGGTATAGCAAAATTGATTCTTATTTGATAAAAATTGGTTTAAGCAAAAGCTGCAGCAAACCAACACTTTACACAAAGGTAAATCAACATGGACAGATTTTGATGGTTTGTTTATATGTTGATGATATGATTTTTACAGGTGACCTGTCAGTAGATGAGTTCAAGGCATCTATGAAGAAAGAATTTGAGATGATAGACCTTGGATTAATGAAGTTCTTTCTTGGCTTAGAGATAGAACAATCAGAAAAAGGTATATTTATCTCTCAAAGTAAATATGCTCATGAAGTTCTTAAGTGATTCAGAATGCTTAATTGCAAACCGACACCTACACCAATGGCAACAGGTACAAAGTTGAGCAAAGAAGATGACAGTCCCAAAGTAGATCCAGCATTGTTTAAGAGACTTGTAGGAAGTATCATGTATCTCACAGATACGAGACCAAATATTATGTATGATGTCAGCTTGATTTCCAGGTTCATGGAGTCTCTCAAAGACTCGCATTGGCAAGTTGTCCAAAAGGATCTTACGATACGTTGCAGGGACTTCAAGCTGTGGAATTGTATACTCAAGCACTGAGTATGATGTTTTGACAGGTTTCATTGACAGTGATTTTGCAAGAAGTTTGGATGACAGGAAGAGCACTTCCGGTCATGTTTTTCATCTTGGATCAAGGGTGATTTCATGGGCATCCAGAATCATCCCATTGTGACACTTTCATCAGCAGAATCAGGGTATGTAGCAGCAACATCAGCAGCATGTCAAGTAGTCTGGTTACGCGGAGTTTTAGAAGGTCTTCAACAAAAACAAGGAGGACCAACAACAATCTATTGTGACAACAATTCAGGAATCGCCCTATCCAAGAACCATGTTTTTCACCAGAAAAAGAAAGCACATTGATACGATATATCACTTCATAAGAAAGCACCTATTGTTGTTCTTTTACACGAAACTATGCATTTAGGCTCAGAAGAATGTGATTTTTTCTTTAAAATTCGACCAAACTAGAGATGTTGTGGACTTGATTCTGTTGGAGTGTCAGGGGGCCTTCTTGCCGCCTAGAATCCCAATCTGGCTTATTTTGTGGCCTTCAAATCTTGCGCAGGAATTTTTTTAGAAGGTAGTGTCTGGGGGATGGAACAAGATGTCAGCATTTTGAATCTATATGGTCCTTATCATGATCGACAGCCTTACTGGGATCACGTTTTTGCTAATCCTGGCTTTAAGAAACAAAATCTTATTGTTGGAGGTGATTTGAATTTTACTTTGTCATCCAATGAAATATGGGGCTCGGGTCATCTGGAGGATCCTTTAGCTTCTTATTTCAGGAATCATTTTGAATCTCTGGGTTTAATTGATATCCAACTGTCCCATCTAGTTCCTATGTGGAACACTGGTCGATTTGGCATAAATGGAATTGCTAAGCGTCTAGATTGTTTTTTAGTTCATGAATCATTGGTTGGTTTGGGTGGTCGGATTAGATCGTGGAGTGAACCTACTGGCATTTTGGACCACAAAGTAGTTTTTCTGCAATTGAATTTCCAGGTAACTAAAACGGTTTACCCGTTCAAATTTAATAGTTCGTGGCTGGAAGAGGAAGCATTCTGTGATTTGGTCAAAAACAAATGGAATTTTTTGCCACAGAATGATCATCATTCACATCTACTTAATTTGATGCAAAACTTATCAGCTCTTCGTGTTGAGGTGATTGACTGGGACCGTAAAAAGAAAAAATCCATCGCTGATGAATTGTGCTCTATTGAGGATAAGCTTAAAGAGATGGAGGATGTAGTGGATGGGGATTATTTCTTTCCTAGTCGGAAGAATTTCATGTTGGGGTTTTTCAAGAGGAAGGCGGTCTTACTCAGTCGAAATGAAAATACCTGGAGATTAAAGATTCGGGCCTTGTGGATTGCTAAAGGGGACCGTAATACCAGTTTCTTCCAGAACTTTTCCAATCAGAGGAGAAATGGGAATACGATCTGGGAGATCAAAGGATATTAAAACACTTTTAGATCTGATTAGGATTCCATTCAACAAATCGCGGAGAAGCACTTCAGGGGTTCTTATCATCAGGACTGGTTTAATAACATAGAAGCTCAATTGAATATTGACAAATTATTTCCTATATATCTTAATGAAGATGAAGGCAGGAAGATTGGTGAAGCAGTGACTTTGGAGGAAATTAAGAAGGTCTTAGGGACTTTCATCAAAGAAAAAAGCCTCAGTCTAGATGGATGGATGATGGAGTTTTTCCTACATTTCTTTGACCTGATGGGGCAGGAGATACTCCTTGTTGTGGAGGAATCTAGAGTAAAATCTACCATTCCTTGGTGAGCACTATCCATCTTGTTGCATGCCATTTAATGTGCCGGCAGCAGGCCAGTTGGCCATTGGATCTCAACCTACTTAGATCCAACGTCCAATCGGCCTGCTGCCGGTGCATTAAACGGCCTGTTGCAGGCTGGATAGTCCTCTCCTTCTAAGAGACTCAATTCAACCTATCTTGCCCTAATTCCTAAGAAGGACCGGTCGAAGGATTTCAACGACTATCATCCTATTTCTCTCTGTAATATTCTTTATAAGCTGATCTCAAAAGCTATAGCAATGTGTATCAAGCCATTTTTGGCAAAACATATTTCTTTGGAACAGTTTGGGTTTCTTTTCAACACGCAAATTCTCGATGTTGTGGGGGTTGCTCAAGAATGTCTGCATTCAGTTAAAGTTAAGGATACTCAAGCATTTATTCTGAAATTGGACCTAATTAAGGCATATGATCGCTTGGAGTGGACATATCTCCGATTTATTCTCATTCTGATTGGCATGTCATTGAATGTGGTGCAGTGGACTATGGCATGTATTTATTCTACCTGCTATGCGGTGTTGATTAATAGTTCTCCTACATATTCCTTCACGAGTAGCAGAGGTATCAGACAAGGTTGTCCGCTTTCTCCTTTGTTGTTTATTCTTGCCATTGAATGCCTCAGTAGGCTTATTCATGAACCAAAATCAGAGAGAAAAATCAAAGGTATAAACATCACTCGTGCTTTGGATATCACTCATTTGTTGTTTGTGGACGATGTTATGATCTTCGGGGCTACTTCTTTAAATGAATGGATGACATATAAAAATATATTTGATGCTTTATGTTTAGCATCGGGCATGGCTATCAGTGTATGTAAGTCTTCCTTTTTGTTTAATTGTATTGATGATGGTGTTATTGAAACTATGAAGTCTCTCTTCCCTTTAAATTTTGAACCTATCGACACCAGTTTCAAGTGCTTTGGGTACTTCCTAAAAGCCAACAGTTATAGGGTGGAGGACTAGAGATGGTTACTCCAGAAAATTGATTGAAGGATTAATGGTTGGGCTTTTCTTTGGATATCCATTGGCGGTAGGCTTATATTGGCCCAATCGGTCATTCAGAGCATCACGGTATACTGGTTCGAGTTGAGGAAGGTGCCTACATGTCATGTCCCAAATTTTTCATTGGGTTGCAATGGCCTAAGCCCATTGTCCATATTCATGAGAGTTTGTCAAATTGATGTTAAGGGTCAAATAATTGCCAAGGAGGAAAATTACTAGTTTCCTAGGTTGTGGGTGTAAGCATTGGGATTTGAAATAATAAGGATAATAAATGATGTGTGGACATTAGAATAGCATAAAATATTTAATAAAGGAGCTAAATAAATATATACAAGAGAAAATAAAAGTGGCATTTGACCATGAAGACACATGGAGGAAGTGGGACCCACACAAGCTCGATTTTCTATGCCACGTGGCATCCTCCTCTTGTAAATTCGAATCCATGAGAATTCCAATGTTATGGGGATGAGTTGGAAGGGAATAATACTTGGCATGAGTTAATGAGGTCGAAATGTAGAGGAAGAGTAACTCCCATGGAAGAGGAAGAGGCAATTTGGAGCTAGTGGGACACTTGGGCTAGATTCCCTAGCTCTATGGCAACAATGATGAAGATGCTATGGCACTTATGACACAAATTAGAACTGAAGGCTGACATCTGACATATATGACATGCCAGGGCTAAAAATAGCCTCCAAGAGGGCGCTCAAGTGAGTTAGGGCAGCCAAAGAGACAACAATTCGAATTTGGAGAAGGAGAGGGCTAGAATTGGAAGGACAAGTGGCATACTTGGGAATCTCTTCCCAACTTGAGTTGGCATGAAGCTCTTGGAAGGAATTCAACCCATGGAGGAGCTTAGAATTTTATAAAATTCATGAAAAAATAAGAATAGGAGCTTTTGATCATTTTAGAATTTGCATTTTGCATTTGGGAGAGGATAGCTAGTAGAGTGCTACTCTACTTGCCTTAGCACCAATTTCGAGGGTGAAAGATTCCCATCCTAGTTGGTAATTGGAAAGGCCATTCAGACATTTCATTTGGATATTTAATGGAGTCTTTTATTACAGGTTGAAGCTACAGGGAATATCATGGTCACATCTCTTTCAACTTGCTTCTACAACCATTCTTCTATTTCTTGGCATATTCTTGCTCCTTGAGGAGAGGCACACTTATTGAGGTGATGAACTCTTTGGGATAGCTCTTAAGGTCCCATATATTTGTATTCTAATATATATATTCTGTATTTTATGGTCATGAGACTCTCAGGTCAAAATACTAAGTGGATTTATGTAAAAATGTCAAACAATGCAAAAATGATGCCATTTCCCCTAGATTTTGTTGTTGAAGTTTGAAGAGACACCATTTCGAGTTATATCAGTTATTCTCTATGATTTTATGGATGTATGGAATTTTATTAAAGTTATGAAGAAGTTCCATTAATAGAGCATAAGCCCTTGGCACCTAAAATTCGAATTTCCTAATTCATGGTGAAAATAACTAGCTTTTCCCCCTATGTGAAATCTTACATATAAACATCTGATTTAAAGGAGTTGCAAAAGGCCATAAGAATTAATTAATGATACATTGGGGAGATCATTAAAGACAATTATCAGTACCATGCCTCTGTTAATAAATTTGGAAGGTTTTAACAGCATTTTGGAAGCCATCTTGTCCACTACCCTTGGGGGATTTGAAGCTCGAAATTGCTAGTAACTTTCGCTACTTTGTCCAGATTGTAAATGAATGTTTCAGAAGTGTTTTAGGGGTTTTTAAGAATACATTACCATCATTTATATGTCTGAATAACTCTCAAATACCTTCAGACCCAATTTGGGAGCATTTGGAGTCATTTGGATACCAAGAGACCAATACTTGTCAAAGAGAAATTCCTAGTCAAACTCCCTACTTTGGCAAGAACTTAAAGGAGATTTGCAGAAGCCTTTTGAAGTCTATAAAGAATCCATAAACCTCATATTCATGTCCCAATATCATCCATACACCTTCTATAACAATTTGGGAGCATTTGGAGTCATTTGGAGACCAAGAGACCAATACTAGTCAAAGGTCGAACTAGTGGAAAAGTTGAAAATTTCACCATTAATATAAATTCCTAAAAAGGGACATTACACTACAACTATCATCAATCGTATTCACAACAAATTGTTTCATTTCATCTGGTCTGGTAAGCCTCATTTGAGGAAATGGCACTTGTCCTCATGGAAGAGCTTGTCATGGCCCAAAACAAAAGGAGGATGGGGACTGAAGAATCTCGAATGCTTTAACTTGGCCATGAGGACAAAAAGTATTTGGAAGGATTTGGTTTGATGGGGGGCTCTGGATCTGTGTCATCCGGTCGAAATATCTGAAAACTTTTTCTACGTTACAGTGGTTAAGCAAGCCAATTTTAACTTATTATCAAGCATCTGCGGTATGGCGAAGTCTCGTTAGCACTTATCACTATATTGGCCCATGGCTTAAGTGGAAGGTGGGCAGAGGCACAGAACTATTCATTGCAATTGACCCCTTTATCGATGAACACATATTTCATTAAATTTGGAATTAAACAAGGGATCTAGAATTAAACAATAACCAAAAAACTCAATTCTGGGGTTGTTCTTGTAATAAAATATTTCCAATTAAAATGAAATATGTGTTGATGGTTATGATTTTTATATGCTCCATACCAGTTTGATTAAGGAACTTCATGCCAGAAAAATTGTAGTCCTTGCTCAAGTCTATCAGAAGAGTACATATTCTTGTAAACCCTGTTGGCTCTCTGCCAGGGAGCTTGATCTTCCTGCTCATTGGGCTCCTTTGTGGGATAGTTACATTGATCAGTTAACCTTCACGGACATCCACTTAACAAATTCCTGTGATAGTCTTATCTGGGATGGTCCTAACTCTAATGGGGTGACTGTAGTTGAAGTTTATACGATGGTTTTACCCAACTACTCTTCACCACCAGAGTATTTTTGGTGGCACTCAAAGTTGTGGAGCTGGAAAATCTCGTTAAAACTAAAATGCTTCATGTGGTTGTATCTACAGGATAAAATCCTTACTTGGGAAAATATGCAAAAAAGAGGGTTTCAGGGACCGAGTTTTTGCTCCCTTTTCAGGTCTGATTGCGAAGACATCCATCATCTTTTTGTTCACTGCAACTTTATTAAGGATGTCTGGAATGAATTAAATCGTTGGTTATTTGCACTGGAGGATTGGAAAGGCGACTTCTTCAATGAGTGCATGTATTATTGGACTCATTATTGTGTCTCTTACAGGACACTCCCTATGTTCATGATTGTTAGCATTTGGAGGGAGCATCATGAATGTATTTTTGAAAATATCTCCCCTTCAGTCTCTGGTACATGCAAAAGGATCCTGGTTTTATTGAGTGGTTATCCCGATGATGTGATAATTTGTTAGAAGGGTAGGTCTGTAATTTACCCAACCATTGACAGTGAAAACATTTGCTATTTGATGGGGCTTTGAAACAGGGAATGTGCGGAGCAGGTGTGATCTTCTACCTATGAAGGAACTACATTATTCGTATTAAAATGGGTATTGGCAAAGGGGATTGCTTAAAAGCGGAGCTCTTAGCGGCCCGTTGTCTTTTATGGTTTGCTTATGTGAGGGGTTATATTACTCTATCCATCTTTACAGATTCCCATGTCAATACTAATTGGTTCAATAGAAAGTGTAAAATCGACATCATGTTGCTGGAACCTTGGCTTTAAGGATGTGGAACGCTTAATGGCCTCCTTCGCACAGATCTGTTGTAAGCATATCTACTGGGAAGCAAATAGGGAGGTTGATCGGTAATCAAAGGAAGCTATTGGCCCTATGGACGGGTACCTTTATTATGTTGAATCTATGGACAACATTGTTGTCAATCATGGCACAATGATGGCCTTATAATGGATGCGGTCCATTGATTTTTGGTGTTCTTATGCTTTGTAATTTGTTGTTCTAGGAATTGTTGCCGTGGCATATGCTCGGAGTACTTTTTGCCATCGGTGATGGCACTTTAGCTCTCTAGTTTTATTTTGGATGAGATGATTGTTTCCTTGCTGCCCATTATCAGAGGACTTATCCTGGGTTGTTTTAAGATGAACTATGTTGATTATGAACACAATGATGTAACTTTGATTTTCTTGCCGAAAATAACAAGTTATGTTTTTTTTCCTCTGAAAAAAATTAAGTAATTACGCTTGAATTTTTTTGGGTGTCGAGGACATATATTTATATTTGTAATTTATTTCTTATAAGAATCTTATATGTTACATATATTTATTTAAAATTTGATATTATAATCTTGTGTATGGTATAGTTTCATTTTTTTATTCATTTTTTAAATAAATTTTATTAAAGTTATTTAAAATTATACTAAAATTAAATATTATAAAAAATAAAATAATTTTAAAATTAAAAATCATATATATATATATATATTAATAAAAAAAATTAATTATATATTTATTTATTTATTTATTTAACAAATTTTAAAACTATAATTTTATGCATTGTATATATATGTTTATTAATTTATATTATATAATTTTTTTAATGTAAATATCTACATATTATATTGTGTTGTATTGTGTTCAAGTAACTTACTTTACTTTATTGCATTTATAATGTAAATCTCAACTTATACAATATTCATTATATTTTTATTAAGTATATAATGTTTAGCATATATTATTTATAAAAATATGAAAAATTATGTAAACCTTAAATCATTCACAAGATTAAATCTAAAATTGAAAACATATTATTTATAAAAATATGAAAAATTATGTAAACCTTAAATCATTCACAAGATTAAATCTAAAATTGATGTTATAAGCGTTTAAAATTTTTTGTAATTTATATTATTTATAAAAATATGAAGAATTATGTAAACTTTAAATCATTCACAAGATTAATTCTAAAATTGATATTATAAGCTTATGTTTAAAAATTTATGTAATTTATATATAAAATTTATAGATAAATATAATACCAAAAATTTTGATATAAAATCTTATACGTTACATATATTTATTTAAAATTTGATATTATAATCTTTATATACATGTTTCATTTATTTTGTTAAAAATTTCTTGCAAACTTTTATTTAAAAGTTATATATTAAAAAATTAAATATATAAAATTAAAATAATTTTAAAACTAAAATTTATATATATATTAATAACTAAAATTTAATTAAAACTTGTAAATTTTAAGATAAATATACTATATATATATAGGAGGGTTTCTGGTTTATGGTCCTCGGCCCTAGCCGGAATCATGGAAGTTATTTGTGGTACTCTTGTGAACTATTCAAACGATTCCATTTTGAATTCTAGTATTTTCTCGGTTGATTTTGAGATATATTCCAAGCAAGTCTCTGGAGGGGGGGATGGTTCAACGTCGAAGCAGAATAAACTAGTTGATGACTATGATTGAGATCTTAACCTGGATGACATGGGGGTGGTGGAGTTGTCAGACCCTAGCCCTCCACTTAGATTTGGTTCATTTCCTGTGTGGTTGGGATCAGGTACGACGGATCTAGACAACCCCAATCCACCAGTGACAGACGTCTCTCAGCATCATTCACTGAAGTGGTGCAATGGCCCAGCTCAAGATACACGTGAGGAGAGGTTTTTTGGCATGATTACAAATCCTTCATCCAGCTCGAAACCTTCCTCTCCATCGACGAAGTGGGAAGGACGGTCGACCATTAACTACCCTGAGTCGATTGATGCATCTACACGTTTTGGGTTGTCAGATCCACTTAAATTCGAAAAGTTTCCTGTTACCAATCCCATTTTTGAAGATTTGGCTGTTGTTGCTTATGGGTTGTCTTCCTTTTCTCCGAAAGCGCTCAAGGGTGGTGGATTCATTGGAAGTAGGCTCTTACAGGCGGAATTGGAGGGTTGGTCTATTAAATCCTTGGGGAGTTCGAGGTTTGAGCTTTTGGGCTCTTCGATTAAGCAGAAGAGGAAAAAGGTCCTGCATTCTAAAGATGTCTATAAGGAATTGGTGGTGGGAAGAGATATTCTAGTTATGGAGATACCGAAATTCTCATCTCGTGTTCTTATCGTGAGATTCTGTGGCAGAAATTTCTCGGAGGTCACAGTTAAAGATTGGGCCGTCAATTCTTGGTCGAAGGTGATAACTAAGACTCCAGTGGTTTTTGGTTTGTCTCACGGTTGGTTTGGTTTTAAATTTCATTATGTGGAGGATGCAGAAGCTATTTTGCACCGGGCTTGGCTTCTAGGTAAGATCCCCCTAGATATTAAGCAATGGCATCCCTTGTTTGACCCTCGTAAAGATTCGTTGGCATCCTTTCCCATTTGGGTTAAACTACCCTTTCTTCCTCTGGAATTCTAGTGGGAGGAAGGTGTTAAATCCATCCACGATGCCATCAGGAAATTTATTGTGTGGATGCGGATCTTTTCAAAACACAGAGACAAGCGGTGGCTCGCATTTTAGTAGAGGTGGGAGTGAGTCAGGGACTCTTTGAGACACTAGATCTTATGGCTAGTGAGAACATTTTTTCTTAGCCACTAGACTATCTAAACGTCCCATTCTGTTGTGCTCGGTGCCATTTATATGGTCATGTTGTAGCAGACTATGACTTAAATTTTACAAAGAATATTTGGAAATAGAAAGAGGTAGCTGGTGGGGACGAGAGTATTTCTCAATATTTGAAAGCGGCAGTGGGTGAGGAACCTGTTCGGCTTTCAGTGGAACAGAACGGCCTGGTGACGAAAGTATCAGGGATTTTGTCCTTCCCTCGAAACCCGGTAAAATTGTTGATACTATGTTGGCCATGGAGTCTTTGTTGGATGGTTATGAACTCTCATGTAGTCAGTTAGTTAAAATGGTGGAGCAATGGGAATAATGTGGTAAGTTGGACTCGTCGACACCTGGGGTCTTGGTCGATGACATGGTGGAGGAAACACATGCATCAAAGGTGGTGGAACCTTAGTCTGTTCATTTCACTCTAGAGGCGGTAGTTTTGATGCCTCCTCCTTTTGATGTATTGGGAAGTGTTCCGGTGAAGGAACCAGAAAAAGGTGAAGTCTTGAGTGCCACCCATCTGTCATCAGATGGAGGTGGTAGTGCATCTGGCATTGGGAGACGTCGTCCCTAATTTCTGCGTTACTATGTAAAAAATCCGGGGGTTATTGAAGGTTTATCTATTGAACAGTCTTCCTCTTCGATTTCGAGGAAAGCTGTCCATACAACCTTAATGTTTCATGCCAAAGAAAAGGTTATGTGGGAAGTTTCACAAGGCCGACAACTTCAAATTTTAGGGGTACTTAGAGCATGCAAGCCCCAGGATGGGACACCCGATGAAAATTATTTCCATCAATGTTAGAGGCCTTGGGGGGCGGGCCAAATTTCTATCCCTCAAGTGATTTGTTACAATGGAGAAGTCTGATCTAGTATTACTTCAAGAGACTATGTCTGTGGGTATGGAGATTGTTCGAAAATTAGAGAACATGTTTCCGTCTTTTTGTTTTTTTTCATTGGATGCTTGTGGGAGATCTAGTGGACTCATTACAGGGGTATCCAGAAGGTTGATGGTTTTAAATTCTTTTAGTGGTCAATCTATTTTGGGGGTCGAAGTCTATAATTAGGAATTGGATCAGGAATTCTTGATTGTGAACATTTATGGGCTTTATGAAGATAGACTCGATTTATGGTCGAAGGTGCTTAATTTGGAATGCATGCGGGTCGGGTCGCTTATAGTGGGTGGCGGTATGAATCTTACTATGGATGTGGAGGATATTTGGGGCATCCAAGAATGAGTCGACTCTCAAGCGGTTGATTTTCGGGACCTTTTTGCGTTGCATGGATGGATAGATGTAAAACCTATGGAAATAAAACCCACATGGACTAACAAGCGGAGTGGAGAACAAGGTATTTCTAAACGCCTTGATAGATTCTTTATTAATGTTAATTTGTTTGAAGATAGACATTTGTTTCGTTCCTGGGTTGGTCCATGTCTCTTCTCAGATCAATTTCCAATATTCTTGGAATTTGGGTCCCAGATGATCAAATCGGGGGCTCATTTTAAGTATAACACTAGCTAGTCAAGTTTACCTTGTTTCCGAGATTTGATTGAGAAGTCGTGGCTTCGTTTGAGGAGGGAGGAGGACAGTGCTGCCTTTCATTTTGACAAGAACCTTAAGTTCCTTAAGGTCTCTGTCAGGGATTGGAATGGGGTTCGTAGGCTCTCCAGGGATGAAGCTTTGTTGGGGGTGGAATCGAAATTAGAAGAATTATATGCGACTGATCCACTCAAATTTTCCGATGGGGGGAGTAAGGCAGTGATTACTAGACTGGAAGAAGAGAAAATGAAAATTCTGCAGGAAGAGGATTTAGAATGGGGTCTAAAGAGTAGAGAACTCTGGTCAGAGGCTGGATATATGAACACCAAGTTTTTTCAAAGGGTGGCCTCTCATCGGAAGCATGTTAACTCTATCTGGGATTTGACTGGTGCATATGGTTCAATGATTAAAGTTTTCATTGATTTGGCTAAGGAGGTTGTCTCCTTTTTTCATGGACTTTATTCAGATCCTGGAAATTGTGACATTCTGGGAATGATTAATGTAATTCAGAAATTTCCTCGGATGCTGGGCTATGAAGATAGTAAGGAGTTGTTTAGGGATGTTTCCTTAGAATAAATCTTGGCCTCCTTGAGGTGTTTTAAAAGGGATAAGAGTCTCGGGCGGAATGGTTGGCCCCATGAATTCTATCTGGATTTTTTTGAGTTGGTTGGGGAGGATTTATTGTTGGTGGTTGAAGAGGTCCACATATCTAGGATGATTCCTTCATCCCTAAACTCTACTTTTATTGCATTAGTTCCTAAGAAGGATAAGCCAAGTACCTTTGTGGATTTCAGACCTATTTCTCTTTGTAATGGACTCTACAATCTTATAGTGAAAATCTTGGCTCTCTGGCTCAAGCCATTCCTGTCTGAATATATGTCTCTTGAGAAATTTGGTTTTCTGAAGGGTCGACTCATTCATGGAGCGGTGGGAGCTGCTCAGGAAGGACTACATTCTATCAAAGTTAATTAGTTACAGGTGGCTGCTATCAAATTGGATCTTTCTAAAGCATATGATAAGGTGTCATAGCTTTTTCTTCGATTGACTCTGTTGCATATCGGGTTCAATTTAGATTTAACCAATTGGATTATGGGTTGTGTTACTTCTCCAGTTTTTTCGGTTTTGATCAATGGGTTTGGATCTCTTTTTTTTAAGGCCTCTCGAGGAATTCGTCAAGGATGCCCTCTTTCTCCTTATATTTTTTTACTAGTTATTGAAGGTCTCATCCACTCCATTATTCATGAACGGTCCAGGAGGAACCTCAAGGGCATTAAGTTTAATGATCAGACAGAACTTACTCATCTGATGTTTGTGGACATGAAATCTTTCTATTTTGTAGAAAAGGAAGAATTTGAATGTTTACACCTTAAAGGTATATTGGATGAATTATGTAAGGCAACGGGTATGGAAATCAGCATTGCGAAATCCGCTCTATATGTGTTGGAGGATCAGTTTCGTGCTCGGGGTTACGAGAGTCGGCATTTTCCATATGAGTTCCATTCCATGGAAGAGCGTATTCCCTATCTGGGATTTATTCTGAAACCTAATAGATATGGGATTAAGGATTGGACGTGGCTCATTGAACGAGTAGTTGGGAAAATATCCTTCTGGTGTAATCGTTGGCTTTCTAGGGGAGGCGGATTAGTATTGGTTAAATATTTATTGGAAGTTATTATGGTTTATTGGCATCTTCTGGAAAAGATCCCCGTTAGTACCTTGCACTCGATTAGAAAATTATGCTTTGATTTTCTGTGGAGGAATGATAGGGATGGGTGCTCTCTCCATCTTGCAAAATGGTAGGTTTTAGCAGCTCCTAAGTGTTTGGGTGGGTGGGGATTGAAGAATATCTTTTCATTTAATAAAGCTTTGGCTACCAAAACTCTTTGGAATTTTTTGAAGCAGGATAGACTTTGGAAACATATTTTGGTAGCTAAGTACATTACCCTAAATTCTGTGTTGAATCGGATTAAAAGAAGAGAGAAAATGGTGCCAGAGTGTTCCAACCAATGGAAAGATTTATCTTCGATTTTTTTAGTCTTGGAGAGTCATCTGACTCGGGATATTGGTAATGGTCGACTTGTGCGTATTGGGTCTGATGCCATTTTTGGGCTTTCCAATTAGCGGATGCTTCCATATAGACTCATATCCCATCTTCAGAGTCGGGGGTTTTTCCACCTTAAACAAGATTTCTTTGTTTATGGGTAACATCAGTTGGCACTTGGAGTGGTTGGGGGTTGAATATCTTGGTCTATCTAGTTCTTGGCAGGATAGTTGGAATTCTTACATTGCTATGCTGACAGATGGTCATGTTATTCTCAACAGGGAGGAGGACGAGCTCTGTTGGAGTTATAATCCTTCGAGTGGAGCCTACAGTGCCAAATTGGGATATGAGTCCTTATTTCAGGAGCCTTATTAACCATAACGGTGGTGGAAGGAAATTTGGAAGATTAGGTGCCCACCTAAGTGTCGGTTACTATTTTGGTTGATGATGAACAGCAAAGTATTAACTTGGGATAAGTTTATTTTTTTTAGTTTCCAGGGACCTAGGATCTATTCACTATGTAGAAAAGAGGAGGAATCTGCTTTACATTTTTTTTTCGATGCTCTTTTGTCATATCTGTCTAGGGGGAGCTTGGTAGACTGACGGCATGTCCTATTCTTTGGAGTGAACACAATATCAAAATTTATTTTCAGGGTTTCTTTCGTTCCAGAGATTCCACGGTTTTCGGAGACTGCCTATCATTGTCTCTTGGGGGGTGTGGTTGGCCAGGAATGCTACAATTTTCAGAGATAAGATGACTATGGTATTTCAGGTAGCAACCCACGTAGGGGTTCTATTTGATGCATACAAGCCATCGTCCAAACTCAATACTCTTAGACCTTATGTGGCTTCGGTGATTGATGAAGGCAATCCTTGGGATTTTTTCGATGGAGCAAGTCAGGAACATAATTCTGTCAGTGGGTTTGGTTTCATTATGTACCTAGACGCTCAACATTATTTCAAAAGATGGGGTGGTCTAGGGTCTAGAACAAATAATCAGGTTAAATTTAAAACTCTATATTTCCTCTTAAAGTTGTCCTTCAGGAGGAATATCCTTACCTTATAGATATTGGGTGATTATGAGTTGGTTATCCATGCTTTACAGGATCACTATGATATTTCTCATGTTGGTCTTATATATTTGGTCAATCAACTGAAGCTTATGAGGGAGTCTTTCCATACAATCACTTTCATTCACATTCGGAGGGAGTATAATATGGAAGCTGATTCTCTGTCTAAGAGAGGATTCATGCCGAAGCCCTTCACTTGGAAGAATTTCAAGGTGTTACTTCTGTTAACTATCAGATCCTTTCAACTACAGAACTCTGAAATCCTTTTTGTGAAGATTATTATGGCCTTAATGGCACCATTTTTTTTTTGGGTCTGTAATGACTTTGTTTGATCTATAGACTCTATATCTTGCTTTTTCCTCAGCCAAAAGGCACTGGAGAGTGTATTTTTGCTCCAAACTGAATAAAAATACGCTTTTTTTCTTGGAATATATATATATATATTGGAATTGTAATCTTATGCATTGCATATACATGTTTACTAATATGTGTGTGTGTGAGCATCTACATATTGTGTTGTGTTAAGTAACCTACTTCACTACACCCATAATGTACATCTCAAACTACGCAACATTTATTACTCTTTTACTGGGTTATAATGTTTACAACAAATCACTTATAAAAGTATGAGGGACTATCTAGATCTTAAAGCATGGAGTAGTCTATCGACGTGATGATTTCGACCTTAGGTGATTTGAGGTTAGTCCATTGCTCTAGTGACTCTCGTCATTAGCCTTCCTTCGTCGCGGTTTGCAACTTCACCTTTTTCGTAAGTCCGTCATCCGAATGGTTGTGGTCCCTCCACCTGCTGTCTACATTCTTTCCATGGTTTCCATTGCAACAATTTGTGTTTGTATATGCTTGTTCTTCAAGACAATCCTGTTCAATTGCACCATTCAAGTGGGAAAATATTATGCATTATGTATACTTGCTTCCAAAATAGAAATCCAACTTTAACACCACTTGTTTCATGTTTAATATTGACTCAATTATGTGTTTATCATTAGTTATAACTCTAATCATGCAAGTGAAGGGGCATCCTTGTGATTATTTTTAGTGGTTTTATCCACTACTAGGGTGGATTCGCTAAAACTAAGGTAAAGCACAACACTTGGACATACTTCAGGGTCTCTCATGCAAGTGAGAGCATACCTCTAGTCTAAGTCACTGGTCACGTTGAAGTAGGGTGAAGTGTCCTGTGGGGACATGTTGGGCGTGGACATGACCCCCCCACGTGGGGGACACGTGTTTTTTGTGTCCCAAAATCGGGACACGAAAAAACACGTGTCCCCCATGTGGGAGGGTCGTGTCCTGCCTTTGTACACTGAACAAGTGCCCTCTCGAATCTAGTAACGGAGAATTGTTCACAAAAAAAGTAATAAAATTCATGTTTAAATGCAAAATCGGAAGTTAAACTTGACTAAGCCAGGACGTTGAGCTGTAGCACAGAGCTAAGGGATAGCGATTGTGTCACTTGAGGGCTATCATTCAGAACATAATCGCATCATTGGCATAATTAAAAATAGTCTCCATGAAGGCCATCCATCAAAATGATTCTTTCCTGCTAGAACCAATCACAGGAATAACTATGAACATGGAAATGATATGTTAGAAGTACTAAGTCCTAACTTGTGCAATTAGTAATATAGTACAGCCATGCGATTTATTCTTATTAGAGGAGTAACGATTAAAAAATCTATGCGAGACTTGTTTTATCAAGTCGTGTAGGAATCCATTCATTTGAACATATTCCACTTGGCATATGCTATTGAATCGTGGAGTTGTTTAACTAACGTGGAGAAGCATATTCGTTATGAGGTTGGGTCACAAAGTTCATGGGCCCTCTCTTTAAATTTTAACCATCCTCTGGCCAAAGTTTCTAATGGGGTTGGTGAAATTGATGGGTGATAAACCCCCTTTAACTATTTGAAAGAATTGGTCGACTATGTCCCCTTCAACGCTTAGGGGCTTTAAAGTTAATAAAGGCTGGTGGAAGTTTAGATGACAAATGTGTAATCAATATCAATAATGTGTATTGATTCTAATTTCTAGTTTCTAAAAAAATTTGGATCTATATGTCTATATTTTAAAATTTTAATATATATATATATATTAAATATATGTATATAAAACGTGTCCTGATTCCGGGGGTCATCGTGTCCCATGGGGACACTCGTATTTTCATGTCCTTCGTGTCTCGTGTCCTCGTGTCAGGTGACTTAGCCTCTAGTTTGGTTTTGCTCTTATGCACATAGAGAGTACTATATAGCAAGTGGTGTTGAAGTTGGATTTCTATTTTGGAAGCGAGCATGCATAGTGAGTAATATTTTCCCACTTGAACAGTGCAATTGAACATGAGTGTCTTGAACATTGATCATATGCAAACACAAACTGTTGCAATGGAAACCATGTAAAGAATGGAGGGACCACAACCATCTGAACAACGGACTTACAATAGATGGAAAAAAGCAACGTTACAAATGATAACAAAGGAAGGTCGACCACAGAGTCACCATATCAATGGACCTCCGATCACCGGAAGTCAAAATCATTGCGTCGATAGACTACTCCTTTAATCACAACTATGTAGACCTTAAATCACCCATGAGATTATGAAGGGCTATGTAGACCTTAAATAACTCTTGAGATTATGAATGACCCACTACATTTCATGCATGATGTACTTCTGAATCAATACATCACTTACTACTCTAATGTTGGGTGCATAATGTTTATAAAAAATAGTTCATGAGACTATGATGGGCTATGTAGGCCTTAAATCACTCATGAGACTATGAATGGTCATATCTATTGTTAGGTGCATCATGTTTATCAAAAATTGCTCATAAGACTATGAAGGGCTACGTAACCCTTAAATTATTCATGGAGCTATAAATGGGCATATATGCTATTGCTTGCATAATATTTACCAAAAATTACTCATGAGGCTATGAAGCCCTTCATAGTGACCTCATATGTGATTTTTGGTAAATATTATACACCCAACTATGACCAATTTAATGATTTAAAACTTTGATGTTAAAAAAAATCAAAATCAAGCCCGCAGGGGTGTAGCTCAACCGGTGATTAGCTTGATATGAAGGAAATGTTGTAAATGGAGGTCATGAGTTCAAATCACCCCGGCTTACCCGTTCCCCATGCTTGCAGGTTGTGTGGGTGCACCTAGGGTTATAGTGGTAGCGGATGGGGTTGGATCCCTGGACCCCGTGTCACGCGAGTACCAACCCCTTCCCAGTTGTCGACTCCCCTAGTTACAAAAAAAAAATCAAAATAAAATACCAATACTTAAACATTCTTTTCGTATACTCTCTTCCATGTATTAAGTATCTATACTTAGTTTCTAAGCTATTGATTATATTAGTTATAAATTAACTACAAACTACTACCACTATTTATCCAATATATATTTTGGGTAAAAATATTAATACATATTTTTGTTAAAAAATTATTTTCATATTCTCTAGTCTCACATGTAGTAATATATTTTTTAATTACTTTGATATTTGATAACAACTAAAGATTTAAAAGGAAATCTAAAAAACTTGGAATTATATTTTTTATATTTGATAGTTATTCTAATTTTTAGACTAAACATAACTAGTATACTAAAACATTTAAAAGAAAACTTAGATACTAATTTATTTTATATTATCTTTCAGATAAGAGGCAGGTACCAAGCAACTATGTTACTTATTCTACTTGTTTAGAATCATTTTCAATCTCTTTATATTTTATATTATTTTTAATTAAATTATAAATTTCATTGGTTATATATATATATATATATATATATTCTATCCCGAGTGATCATCCTATTTCTCTACAATTATATCTATGCGACTATTCCCTTTTAAGGAGGAAGGATATTGGAGTTTAAGTCTGGCATCGAAAGGCGTTAATAGAATATTGTTTGTATAAGGCACGAAGTAAGTCCCATTGAAGGCGCAGATAGTCATGTTGGGAAATAGTGCAGCGATCCATCCCAAGCTTCGATCACTTCGATTCTCCAGGTTCTCACTTTTGTTCCTCTTATCCTTTACTAACGGATTCTTCCAGCAATAACAACTTCTATTTCCTTGAATTTGCTTCATCCCGTAGAGAGAAACATGTTAAAATATGGCCATGGTTGAATAAGTATCTGAACAAAACTAATTCTGACACTTTATATGATACTAGAGTCGTGTCTCAGGAATATGATCCACATCCCAATTGGACATTACCTGAAATTGATGTTGATAAGATTTATGATCTTCCTATGTTTAATTTTCATGCTACTCAATTGTTCAGTTCACATCTGTTAATATCCCTATCACTGTTGGTCAGTCGGTTTACCAAGTTCCGTTAAAAAAGCATGAAGATATTGAATGGGGTTTAGAACATGGTTATAAATACATTCATATTGGCTTGATACAGTTTGGTGTTAATCCTTTAGTCTGTCCTAGTTTAAACACCTCCTGTTTAACCTGCATCCTTGAATCCCGTCTAAATAAATTTGAAGATGCTTTACTTGGTGGTGTCCAAAGCCCCTTGAACAATGGCCCTGCTTGGTCATCCCTTGTCCCTAGATATCAAGTTTCACTCACTGATCCTTATATCAATTATTTTCTATAGGCTTTGATGTTGCTAGACAAGCCCAAATGGCCCAATTACATTCCACTTTGTGTATTCGATTTGTTTCCATAGTTACAATGCCAACAATTAATCCTAAGCTAAGAAAAAGAGCTCTTCAAGAGGGGGTAGTAGTAGGTCCTGTTGAGATATTGTAACTTTTAAGAATATTATATGTGTGCTTTATTATTCCGGAGATGTTTCATTCCTCCGTGGAGACCCTATTGTATATCCGGAGATCTTTTATTCCTCCGTAGAGAATGTGGTAACTTGGGTTATTAGACTTCCCTAGTGGGGTCGGCCCTGTATGAGTCATGTGGGTTAAAGGGTTATTAGACCACCCTAGTGGGGTCGTCCTAGTAAACATTATGTTAACTGGTTGAGTTGGGGCCGACCTAGTTAGTGTAAAAGTCAAGTCGGAGTTGTGTATAAATAGAGGAGGTGTGTTCCTCATTTAACACACATACACTCACTTGTGATTAGAGCATAGGTGAGAGAGAGATCTGCTATGGAGGATAAGGAGCTCATGTTTGGGGATTACATCTTTGTATTTGTTGGTCATCTATATTGAGGAAGCTTTGCTGGGTTTTCTACCCCATGAGGGCTTCCCAGGATAAATCTGTGTCTCTTGTGTTTATGTTGTGCTTGTTGTTCTTTCAGTGATCCTATATATGCTATTGTTGTGAAATGGAATGTAATACTGATATTTTATGTCTTAGCATATTAAATCTTAACATGGTTTCAGAGCTAGCCTGTAGGAAGGCAATGTATGGCACTTACGACACTTGTCTCACTTGCGACAATTTGAATGTTAGGGTTTCATATATAAAAAATCAGTCATCGTGGCACTTTAGCTATAAATCCATTTTGGCAAAGGTTCAGGATCTGAAACTTCTACAGGTCATAGATAACATCCCCTTGTACTTCGTATCCGAAGGACAGCTTCAGATTCGTTTTACTTTGTGATTTATGATCCGTACAAGTTAGGGTTTCTCCCTCTTCTAGATCTCAGTCATAAACAGGTGACCTAGGAAAAAAGGTCATATCTCGGGCTAGGAAGCTCCAAATGAAATTTTGTAAAAAGTGACAGGTAGAGCATGGACTGCAGTTTCACAGGTCCGCTTTTCAGAGGCTGAAGGTGAAACAGTGACATGTGGCACTCTATACAAGTTCGCTATACTATTTCATCCCATAAACAGGTCACGTTGCAACATTTGGCATAAATCTCTCTCAGAGAATCCATTTGAGGTCAGACCTATGGGGTTGGAAAGATGACAAGTCAAGCCACCAAGGGACGAAGTTTAAGACCCTGCAGATCCGTAATTTCAAATTTGTACTAGAAACAATACGTCCCATCTGAAATGTCTAAACAGAGGAAAATCTAAGATGAGGAGGAAGAAGCTCTCACTTAGGGTTTTCAATTCTTAGGTCTGGAAGGACCTGATACAATGTTGGAGACACCTGATACAACATTGGAATCTTTGATAATGAATTTGGAATCCATTCATCATAGATATTAATCATCCATCAAAATTGTTGTGGGAGGAAGGAGATTGAAGATTAGGGTTTTCAAGTAAACCCTAGAAAAGTTGGGGGACTCATAGGGAAGCGATGAAGAAGGTTTAAATGGTGTTGATATTATATCATCCTAGCACCATGAATGTACATAAGATGTTTACAAGTGATCTACCTTGGATGGTTAGGGTTTTACCCTTATAGAGAAGACTACTCGACATGTATGACTTGAGAAGATACAAATATGTTTTGAAATCTAATTCTTGATTAAGTTCATAATATGTTTGTCTTCATGTTATTAAGGTTAGTACAATTATGATTGTTTGATAATGAATGCATGTGAGTGATAGAAGACATTCATTGATTAGGTTTATGACACTTATTATTGTACTAATGCACTTGTGGTGTTGTATGAGGATAATGTTTCCTGCTAACATGAAAGGTACATCAAGAAAGACAAATCGAGTTCTATGACCATGATGACATGGAGACAAAGACTCATCCATAGTCTTTGACCACATAGAAGCTCTACTTACGAGGTATGTATGAATTTGTTCTACTATGCTTAACCTATGAGATATGCAGGTTCTAGCACAAGGTCTCTAAATCATCGAAGAGAACAAAGAAGATATTGTTTGGGTATGTTAAGACATAACCAAGCATGATAATCCAGGTATGTTTTCCTATATCAAGTTAGAATCCTACTTTGCGTTAGGATATTAGGTATGTATACCTATGTATGAAATGATCATGACCATACATACTTAAGATTATTTAGAATCATAATGTTTTGATAGTATTGAGACTATACTAATGAATGTATGATTATGTATGAGATCATGAGGATGACACTAGTGCACACTTGAGCATGCATAGTGGTCCAGGATGGATCGAAGTTCAAAGACTTATAATCATGATGCTATCATAAAATAGAGATCAAGCGGGAAGCAACCACACATAAAAGATAAGTATTTGAGTTGTTATTTGAATCTCTGAAATAGTAAATGATATTGCTTGTAATAGTTGTATGCATATTTTTATTCCTAGAATATATCATGCATAGTGTGAGCATTCATATAGCATCAAACAGTATACTACTAATATGCATATGATGGGTAAGTTGGACAAACATTCCATTGTTGTTTATCTAGGATGAAACCTCTTTGTTGACATGCTAAGAGCTATGCACTCTCTTGATAGTATGTTCTGGTAGAGATGGAAGGCATCTAGATAACCATTGTATGCATACAGGATATGGAAAAGTGTTGTGCCAAAGCATTGGTCAAGATAGTTGCATAACTATGTGAATCATATATGTATGCATAATAGGTTATCATTGAAATTTCAACATGATTTGATGATTATGAAGTATTACTAATCATGTAATTAACTTTGATTTGTAGGAAAGATCATGAAGAATGATGAACACCGAACAAGTGATGGATGTTCAACAAGAAGACTTACAAATCAAACATACTATAGAAGGCTTGTGGTTAGAATATTCTCTTACAAAGAGGAAGAGCATCATGATGAGATGTTTTCTCCAAGTGGATAGATAAGACCATTCTCTTAATGGTGAAATTGAAGAAGAAGTACGAATCGGGAAAACTCCCAGGATTCAATTGCCGAAGAAAGCTCTATACGGGTACCCAGGATCGATAGTCATTTGATGAGATTAATGCTCACCATGGGTGATGCGGATTTCAACCTTTGCTACAAGGATGAAGATGGTGTCTATATACAGATGACATTCTTCTCTTAGATGGATGCAAGAAGGAACTCACAACAGAGTTCGAATGATCTTGAGGCTCATATCAGTAGATCCATCTGACGAGAGATGGCATAGATAGATACGCAAAAGATCACTCAATGCAGAGTGTAAATGATGTTCAGTCACAGAGGAAGAATTGATAGCTTCTTGACAAGCTTGGGCTTTACCAAAAGTAAAGTTGATCCTGACATTTATCTTAAGGTTATGGATGATGAACCTGTCATACTATTACTATATGTGGATGATCTCTTCCTGACAGGGAATGAGAAAAAGATCATGGAAAGCAAGAAGAAGCTAGCTACAGAATTTGAGATGAAAGATCTCGGATTGATGCATTACTTCCTAGGTCTAGAAGTATAACAAGGCCCAGAAGGAATCTTTCTCAACAAGGGAAAGTATGTTGTGGAAATATTGAAAATATTTGATGTGTTGGATTGCAAAGCCATGGCCACTCCCATGGATTCCAACTTGAAGTTGTTAGCTGATGACTCATCAGAGTTAGTGGATGTGACTCTATATAGACAGATTATTGGGTCATTGATGTATCTGACGAATACAAGGCCAGATATATGCTTTGCTGTGAACACCTTGAGTCAGTATCTAGTGGAACCTAGGCATGTTCACCTGATAGCTGCAAAGCATGTGATGAGGTACCTAAAGGGTACGATAGACTTTGGTCTATGTTATCTTGGAGATCATGACTTCAGATTGTATGGCTACACAAATGTTGATTGGGAAGGAAGTGTATCAGACAGGAAGAGCACATCGGGCGGATGTTATTGTCTGGGATCTGCCATGATCCCATGGTTTAGCAGGAAGCAGTCTAGTGTGGCTCTTAGCACAGCCGGAGCGGAATATATAGCTGCTTGCTCTGCTAATTATGAAGCGATATGGCTTTGGAATTTGTTATCAGGACTGTTTGACTTAGAGATGGACCCCACTGTGATCCTATGTGACAACTAGAGTTATATCAAGATGACAGAGAATCCAGTGTTCCATGATAAGTCAATGCAAATAGGGATATGGTGCATAAAGGAGCTATAAAGCTTGAGTATGTGAGCACTGACGAACAAGTTGTTGATGTATTGACCAAACCTCTGTCTCGAGTAAAGTTTTTTTATTTTCGAGACAAGCTTGGTGTATTTCAAAAGGACCCTCCTCGAAAGGGGGAATGATATGGTCGATGATGATATTTGGATACTGGTATTGATGTGGATACCTATATCGATGATGAGATTTCCTATATCGACGGTAAGGTCGATGATGTGGATACTGTATCGATGATGAGGATACATGTATTGATGATGTGGATACTTGTATCGATGATGAGGATACGTGTATCGATGTTGAGGTTACCTGTTCCAATGATGAGGTTACCTGTCCTGATGATGAGGTCAATGATATCAACGATAAAGTTGATATGTGGTCCCTAGTGGATGAGAGGGGATTGTATCATCCCTGGACTTCGGTCCCTGAATTCATCCATAGACATATGTCTCCGAAAAGTGGTCCTTAGACTTTATCTAAGTGGACGTGATAGGAATGCATCGTCCCTGAACGTTTCGTTCAAAATGTATGTGATAGGACTACATCGTCCTTGAATGTTTAGTTCAAAATGTACATGATAGGACTACATCATCCCTGAACGTTTAGTTCAAAATGTACGTGATAGGACTGCATTGTCCCTGAATGTTTAGTTCAAAATGTACATGATAGGACTGCATCATCCCTGAACAATTGGTTCAAAATGTACGTGATAGGACTGCATCGTCCCTGAACAATTGGTTCAAAATGTACGTGATAAATCCTAGATATGATCTAGGTCACATCCAGTATGAAAAGGGACTGGCGGTGGTAAATCCTAGATCTAATCTAGGTCACATCCAGTATGAAAAAGGACTGGCTCTATGGTGGTAAATCCTAGATCTTATCTAGGTCACATCCAGTATGAAAAAGGATTCTATGGTGGTAAATCCTAGATCTGATCTACGTCACATCCAGTATGAAAAAGGACTGGCTCTGTGGTGGTAAATCCTAGATCTGATCTAGGTCACATTCAGTATGAAAAAGGACTGGCTCTGTGGTGGTAAATCCTAGATCTGATCTAGGTCACATCCAGTATGAAAAAGGACCTGCGGTGGTAAATCCTAGATCTGATCTAGGTCACATCCAGTATGAAAAAGGACTGGCACTGTGGTCAGTATTGCATCGTCCTTAGACATGAGAGGTGTCTTGAATTGATCTGAACTGCATCGTCCATAGACATGAGAGGTGTCTTAAAAGAATCAGGATTGATCATCCTGTAAGTAGATCTAGACTGCATCGTCCATAGACATGAGAGGTGTCTTAAATGGATCAGGATTGATCATACTGTAAGTAGATCTGGACTGCATCGTCCATAGACATGAGAGGTTTCTTAAATGGATCAGGATTGATCATCCTGTAAGTAGATCTGGATTGCATCATCCATAGACATGAGAGGTGTCTTAAATTGAGAGGGATTGATCATCCCGTAATTGGATTGTGTGTATTGCAGAGTATGTTGCTATGATGATACTGTTGATTGAGATGATCCAGATGCTATTGATCGAGAGATCCAGATGATGCTATTGATCGAGAGATCCAAATGATGCTATTGATTGAGAGATCCAGATGATGCTATTGATCAAGAGATCCAGATGTTGATGTTGTTGATCGAGAGGATCCATATGTTGATGTTGTTGATCGGGAGATCCAGATGATGATGTTGTTAATCAAGAGATCTAGATGATGATGTTGATCGGGATATCCAGATGATGATGTTGTTGATCAGAGATCCAGATGATGATGTTGTTGATCGAGAGATCCAGATGATGTTGTTGATCGAGAGATCCAGATGATGTTGTTGTTGATCGTAGATCCAGATGATGATGATGTTGATCATGATGTTGTTGATCAAGAGATCCAGATGATGTTGTTGACCGAGAGATCCAGATGATGCTGTTGTTGTAGTTGTTCGAGTGATGCAGAAGATGAAGACTCGGTATTGAAGATGTTGATGTTCCAGTATTGAAGATCTTGAAGATGTTCCAGTAACTATTTGAGTTACTGATGATGTTAAAGAAAGCTTCCAATGATTTATAGATGTATAGTGTATCATGTAGCTGATGACTCCTTGCTCCTGCAGATGTTGTTATAATATCCTTCTCGTTAAGGGGGAGTGTTGAGATATTGTAAATTCTAAGAATATTATATTTGTACTTTATTATTCCATAGATGTTTCATTCCTCCGTGGAGACCCTATTGTATATCCGGAGATGTTTTATTCCTCCATAGAGAATGTGGTAACTTGGGTTATTAGACTTCCCTAGTGGTGTCAGCCCTGTATGAGTCATGTGGGTCAAAGAGTTATTAGACCATCCTAGTGGGGTCAGCCCATTCAACATTATGTTAAGTGGTTAAGTTGGGGCGGACCTAGTTAGTGTAAAAGTCAAGTCGGAGTTGTGTATAAATAGAGGAGGTGTGTTCCTCATTTAACATCTTTGAGAGAGAGAGAGATCTGATATGGAGGAGAAGGAGCTCATGTTTGGGGATTACATCTTTGTATTTGCTGGTCATCTATATTGAGGAAGCTTTGCTGGGTTTTCTACCCCATGAGGGTTTCCCAGGATAAATCTGTGTCTCTTTTGTTTATGATGTGCTTGTTGTTCTTTCAGTGATCCTGTATATGCTATTGTTGTGAAATGGAATGTAATACTGATATTTTCTCTCTTAGCATATTAAATATTAACGGGTCCCGACAACACTACACCTTTACAACTGGGTTTTTCCCAAGTTACCTTACCTGATGAATGGAACAACAATTATTTACCTTTGTCCCAAAAATATCCCGAACTGCAACATTCTAGTTCCAAACAGCTCAGAATAGTGCAATCATCAGATGGAAGTACTTCTCTAATATTTGGTTCCTCTTAGTATTTTAATACATCTACCTCTTCACCTAGTCTCATTAGGTCTTTATATCATTCTGTTACTCTTCAAATAATCTTACCTCCTACTATACATATGCAGCCATATGATAGTCAGATGCACCAACATCTTACTAATCATAGTCAGTTCCCTTCTTCCACATGCAAATTCTGCAAGGAGAAAAATATTTCGAAAAAAAAAAAAGAAAAAACATTCCAATTTATTGATGAGTCATTCTCCACTCTACCAATACACAATGGTCAACATTCCAACTATTATGAATGTTCATCCCTCTTCAAGGATATACAAAGCCTTACTCTTCCCAGAGAAAATCCTGGTCAGTTAGTTAGATTGTCTGAGATTGGATACAGGCAATTCTACTCCTACATTTAAAGAAGGAACATTACAAGCAGATCTGCAATTTGTAAAACTTAGGAATCATGCAGATCTAGAACCAGGAGACTAAATAAAGCTACAGAATTATACAAACTTCCAGCCAATTTGTATTGCATAGAATCTTGACGATGTGGCTCGAGATTTCTTAGAACTTAAAGAACATTTGCAAACATTACATGTCACCATTGATCATATTTTTGGTTCCATAGATCATTTAAATCATGCTCAAGAAGGAAGAAAAGAAAAGCTTGCTGATATTGAGCTTAAATTGGACATTATAGCCAAGTTTGTTAGAAGTTTGTAGTCAGCTATTCCACGGCCTCTTTCACCTCCTAGATACAACCAGATTGACAAGGAAGGCTATAATTTTAGATACCATCCTGATAGTTCTAGCCCCCAGAAATACTTAAAGTAGCTAAGTCCTCATGAGTTGCAGAGAATTCAACAAGGTGCTGGATTAGCAAGAGAAAAATTTGAATTAATGAAACAAAGAGCTGCATTAGAAATCCAAAAAATAAAAATGGCATCCTCCCAAGTCTCATTTGATTCTAAGATTGGAGAATCTTCAGTCCTTAATCCCAGTAAACGAAATAGAGCTGAAACTCATTTCTTTCAGAATCAAGCTAGGAAGATTAAAGGCCATGATGTCATTTAGGAAAAGTTCAAAAGTCCATTTGTCAGATGGACAAATGAGTTGAAAAATGTTGAGGTTAAAATAGATTCCAAAGACTTATCAAAAGGATTTGGAAATGCATTGATTATTAATCTGGATTGTTTATCTCATGAACAAATTTTTAATTTGTTCCAGAAAATAAATGCATGGGCATTTCAAAGAAAAGCCAAAACCAAATCTTCATGGAAAGACATAACTACTCAGTTAACTTGGGCTTTCACGGGCATTGTCAACCTTTGGTGGGAAAAGCTTTCAGATACAGAAAAAGAGCACAGTATTGATGATACAGATCCTCTTGAAGCTTTATTCCAAGCACTAGCACATGAGTTCCTTGGAGCATTGCCTCCAGATGCTACACACACTGCTCAAATGTATAATTGTCACAGAAGCTTTGCAATGTTGATTTACTTCTAGATTATTTTTGCACTATGCAGTCCATGCTTTATAAAATCACTGATCATCAGAATGTCGCATACCTCCAACTTTATCTTTCCTCTCTTCCTGGTAAGATACCTGAATTAGTTTCAAGATATCTCAGTGATCACCGTGTAAATATTGAAGATCTTTCTTTGGCTGGTCTTCATCAACATGTGTTAACAAGTCTCCAAGAAGAATGTGTCGCCATGAAGACACAGAAAAATTTGAAAAAACAGATCTTCCTATCCCAGCCAGCTTGTCAGTAGTTTCATGAGACTGCTAGTTATGGATGTTTCAAGCCTAAACCTCCAAAGGCTACTTCTTCTTCCTGCACCTGTTCCTCCCGGAAGCATGGTGGATCCCTTTCCCGTTCTTCCTCCAAGACAACTTTCAGAAAACCTGCCAAAAAGGTTTTCTTCAAAAATAAACAAAGAAGGTTTGTCTTGAAGAAAAGATCAACACCTTTGAAAAAATCATCCTGCTATATTTGTGGAAAAACAGGCCATTGGGAAAATGCTTATCCTGAAAAGAAAACAAATATGCAGCATAAACTCTATGAAATATTCAACACAGAATATGATCCTGCTAAATGGGATCTAGTTCCAGAATTGCAATCAGATGATGAAGGTTTTTCAATCCATGAGTCAGAAACTGAATCTGAGTATGATACTGACACATAAAGAATTGATTTCATAAAATTATCAATAGAGTCCTCAGATAGCTCAGACAATGAATGTACATTCATTAGCAACTGCCTAGCTTTAGAATGTTTCATGTTTTCAGTTTCTTCATTAAGAAAACAAGTAGAAGAACTTGAAGAAAGAAAGGCCAACCTTTATCTAGGATTCGTAATAATCAGAAGAAGATTGCAAGAAAAGATTGATGAACTCTCTCAGCGGTTTCCAGAACCAAAGAATACAGAGTTTGATCCAGAAGATGAAAGTTGGTTTGATGATTTCCTGCAAGACCAAGGTGAGTCATTTCTTTTGAAGAAAATAACTTCCTTCGAAAACAAAGTAAAAGATGAAAGAGAATAGTTAGCCAATTTGGCTACAAGCATTCAGAGTTCTTTGCATAAGTTGGATGAGTTAACTTCAGAATATATACAGCTTACAATGAGAAAATCTCACAGCTTTTGTCTAACACAAGAATCTACTCCATCTGATACAGTCATTGAACAAAAGAGTCTTGGTGACCGTATGGTCATTCCGATTGGAATAAAAATAGAAGGCTATAAGCTCTATGAACTTGATGCAAAGATAGACACCGACGCCATGATCAGTTGTTGTAAGTATAAAGCCATCCCTGCATATTTTTGGCATCCTACATCTATCCATTTTAGAGCTGTAAATAAAGAACTCATTAAGATTGATTTTATAGCTCCAGATTTTCCTAGCATGTTAGGAAAGGTCAAGACATTCGTAACATTGTATTGCTTAGATACAAGAGCTGATATTCTATTGGGTCATGATTTTGTTAAGAAACACTTACCTATGGAAGTCAGAGAAGACTCAGTTGAATTCACATTGCAAGGTTTAAAAGTGTTAGTACCATTCAAAACATAATTCATAGTTAGAATATCTGCTGATAAACCAGATGTGGTTGAGGAGTTAGTAAAAGATCTGACTAAAATAAAAAGGATTGTTAAGCATGCTAATATCCATGGCCAAGATATTCTAGCAGACATCACTAGAATATTTAAAGAAGACTGCACTTCAGACTATCCAGATGCATTCTAGAACAGAGAGAATATCATGTCAGCCTTCCCTATAAGCAAAATGCAGTCATTAAGCCACAAAAAGCGTCGGCCAACAACATGAGTCCTACAAAGCAGAAAGCTTGTAAAGAAGAAATTCAGCAGTTGCTAGACAGGAAATTAATTTAGCCATGTAAAAGTGCATGGGCTTGCCCAACCTTTTATGTCAACAAGCATTCTGAACAGAAAAGAGGTAAAAAGAGATTGGTTGTTAATTATGATGAATTGAATCAAGATTTAGAACCAATCAGGTATCCATTGCCTCACAAAGAACTGATTTTGTCAAAAAAATGTAAAGCTAATGTATATATAGCAAATTTCATTTGAAAAGTGGATTTTGGAAAATTGGTATAACTCCAGAAGATCGTTTTAAAACAGCTTTTGTTGTTCCACATGGACAATACCAGTGGACAGTCATGCCATTCGGTTTGAGGAATGCTCCATCAGAATTCCAGAAGCGCACGGAAGACATTTTCAAACCTTTAGAGTTTGTGATTGTATATATTGATGATTTGTTTTTATTTAGCAAAGACATTGCTGAACATAAAATGCATTTAGAAGAATTTTATGCATTTGTATTTAGGCATGGCATTGTTTTGTCTTCTTCACCAGATAAGTTTGTCATTGCACAAACTACTATTGAATTTTTGGGATTGCAAATTTCTCAAGGTAAAGTCACTCTCCAGCCACATGTTTTGCATAAATTGTTGAACTTTCCAGATAAATTACAAGGCATCAAAATTGTTCAGAGATTCCTTGGTTGTCTGAATTATATTAGACAGTTTTATCAAAATCAAGCCAAAGATACAAAACTGATCCAACAAAGGTTAAAAACGGGTTCAAAATGGACAGATGCCATGACAGTTGCAGTTAAAAGGATAAAGGCTAATATTCAAAAGCTTCCATCATTGTCATTGCCAGATCAAGATTTGCCTTATATTTTAGAAATGGATGCATCTGACCAAATTTGGGTGGCAGTCTTATTGCAAAAACACTCTAAGCGAGAAGAAATATGTGCATATACTTCAAGCACATTCTCTGAGGCTCAAATAAAATACCCCTCATCCCATAAGGAAATCTTAGCGGTCCAAAAAGGAATATAGAGATTCAGATTGTTCCTCAAAAGTGTTCATTTTACAGTTAGAACAGATCTGAAGCACATGATGAAAGGTATGCTTGGCAATAAAAGATTACTTGAACAAGGAAATGCCCAAGTATTAAGATGGGCGATATGGTTACAGGGTTTTGATTTGACATTGTTTACAAAGCTGGTAAAGAAAACCATCTTGTAGACATGCTCACTAGAGAAGGTACTCTTGTTCGTGACATCAACGTATTCACTCGAGGTGAATCCTCTTCTTCTCAGGGTGGTAGGAGAAACACATTTTCTGTACAGATTTGTCATGAATGCCATCTACATTTTTGCATTGATTGTCTAGGAGATAGAGTAAAGAGTCTTCCAACAAAACTTTAACGGCGGATTCTTCAAGATATAATGGATTCTTCTCAAGGAATACATAGCTATGATATTAACTACAGCATGTCAGTTAATCATGTAAATATAGTTATTGGTCATTTCCAGCTCTTCACGAGAGAAATCCAATTTTATGCATATATCTTTGATCCATCACTCAGGTGGATTGATTTCTATGCCATTCATCAGATTTCCCAAGCACTTTCGAAGATTATAATTTGCTTCTACTGTGAGGATGTTCAAAACAATTACAGGATCTCGAGTCCATGGATGAAGATCTTGTTTTTTCTTTATGTTCCAAGATTTTCTGCATTGGAGAAAGCCTCTCGATTTTGGTTTATATCAACATTGCACCATGAGTTAGAAGAAGTTAATTTGTTCGTATAATACAAAAAAAATTAAAAGTATAGTTAAAACATTTGTCTTTTAATTTATTTAATTAAAAGTATTTTCAAAATTGTAATTATTTTACATTTCATTGGACTGGACAGCATGACGTGGGCCTAAATTTTCCCTTCCCATTAGGAGGTGGCGTGCACACATCATGGGTGGCAGACTTGCTGATGTGATTTAAATGCTAACCAGCCCAAGTAGACCTCAGCTATGTGTAGAACGCCATTGTTTAAATGCTAATCAGCCATATTATAACCTCAAGATTAAAACTAGGACCTGACATCTCTCATTTACTGCAGTGGATACAGCGCTATAATCAGCCATATTATAACCTCGAGATTAAAACTAGGACCTGACATCTCTCATTTACTGCAGTGGATACAGCGCTACAAAGCTTAGAGCGTGGCTATCTACATGCGTGTTTTTGGCACCTGCAAGCTGCATGTCCTCCTAGGAGGTGGATATTTGCATGTGTGTTGGCACCTGCATGTCCTCTAGGATTTAACTGTAACACAAACAACAAACAACAGATCTGGATATAGAGTGCAATGGGGCTTTTTTCCATTGCAGGTTTGCTACGTCGAGGTTCGGCCTGTGATTTTTTTGACTTGGACAGGTGCATTGGAATAGCCTCCGTTCTTCACATTTATTCTGTAAAAATGTGTTAAATTGTTAATTGTAATTCTTATAAGCGATTTCTTGGAATTTTGAATTTAAATGGACTTTTATATGCCGAATTCAAATGGTTTTTTTTTTAATTCATGAAGGGTTTATGACGAAAATGCACACTGACTGAACACACCCCACAGAAAACAAGTTCAAACCTGCTTCATGGTCGCTTTCATGACAGGTCGCATGAAACCCTTCTCCCTGTTATTGCTTTGTGCTATTGCGTTTGGGGTTGCATGCTTGAACTGGTTATTTTGTTTTCACCGTTGTTGTTAGTGCTGAGGCTGTATGCCATTCCCTCCTTTGCTAATAGTTTCGGGTTACACATTCTTAACCTTTGGTTAGAATATGGAAAACAGGGGTTTGCCCAAGCAAAGGAGCCCATTTTGCTATGACCTATGGTTTTAAACAGCCTAGTTTTACCATCTTCGGGCAAAATCTGCTAACCAGAACTTTGTCGGGGAAACATGGGACCTCGTCGATGGAAACATCCACCCCTACGACCATCTTATCTCTTTCTTTACGGGCTTGAATGCACTTTGTGCGGCCACCTTCTTTCCCTTTTTCGTGTGTATCGAAATCTGTCTTAGAACCATCTGAAGCTTGTGCCAAAGCGACTTGGTTCTAAGTCATTGAATGCGTCTTTGAATAAGCATTTTAACTGTTACAAGCAAACCAATGCATGGATTGTTGGCCTGTTGAAAAAGAAAAAGCTATCAAATGCTCGGTGATTGCTCTTAAGGACGCTTCTAAGTTACTTTCAACATGCAATTATTTGTCTTTCATAAATAAGGTCTACAATTTGTATTAGGGTCATTGAAAACTTGTGAAAATATAGCTATTAGGTTAACTAACACTAGTTTTATTGCTAACCCCGCTACGCCTATCTATATTTTGGGATTTACATAAACCCTTACAAGAGGATTGTAACCGCTCAGTAGCAATCATAAGATTTTGTCATTCGGGTTCATCTTTCAAAATCCTGAATACTTTTTAACTTAATTTTAATCTGATATTTTTGAACTTAAAAAATTTTAATCTGACAGATTTTTACTGTTTTATTCTTATATCCAAAATATTTAATTATTTTGTTATATGAATCAAAATGTTAAAATAGATGACCAACAATTAGTATTCCTCCCGGCGCAGAGATATAATAAGGATAAAGTGTTTGCAAGCATATCCAGGTGCAAATAAACCGAAGTTCAGGAATGAGGAATGGCATGTATAATCATATATCCTTGCACTGCAGTTGTTCCAAAATATAGCTAAACTTGTTAAACATTGACTCTCAATTGAGAACTAGCATCTGATTCTGGCTTTTGAACTGCATTCTTAAGCTTTGCATAAAGTTAACCTGCCAACTGTCATTTTATCTAAGCCTATCGACTCATAAGTAGAATAGCATTGTGACATAAATTTTGAAAATCACTCACACTTAAACTTCGATTCATTTAAAACTACACCAACTTGTGAAAATATAGCTAACTCTGCTACACTTATCTATCTTTTGTGAGTTTTATTGCTAGTAACCTTGTAGATCCACCAACCCCTTTGATATTTTGTGAATTTCCTCTTATATTATTTTTCCATGTTACTTTAGCTTCCTCTCCTAATTCTCATTGCCTCGAAGAAGTAGTTATTGTAAAGCTCAAACTGTAACCGCTCTGTTGCAAATTGGTAAAAGAGTAGGACATTCTTCACATTTAAGATGTGATCGGTTATGATTTGATGGACTGATCATGCATGATCATGTAGTTTGCTTCTAATTACCATCTTTACATCTAGGACTAGATCTCACTCCTCCTCGTTCTCTTGAGGCTTTCATGTGCAACCTTCCTTGCTTATGATGATGCCGTAAAATATTGATTCATAGCAGCTCGCATAGTGCCGAGTGCACTTACAGTCGGTTCCCTTTTCCTATTTCTTTTCGGTTCGTTTGCAGAGTGACACAGAAGGTGCGAATTTATGTGTCTCGGGGTTCGGAAACCATTAGTGTTCTGGCATTTTTTCATGCCTTTCGGCTTTGGAAGGCAGAAAGTTGGAAATCCGTGCGCGTTGGAGGTCGAGATGGAGGAATTTGCAGTTCTTTCTGTCCAAATGGCCGTTGCAGAGAGGCTTTTTGTAAAAAAAGCGGTCGCGGTGGAGGAATTTGGAGGGCTTTTTTTGGGTGCAAATGGCCTTTTCAGAGACGTTTTTGTGAAAATAGCGGTCGCTGAGGAGGAAGTTGGAGTCTTACGTACATTGAGAAGGTAAGCTTGATTTTATTTCAAGCCAGAGCTAACAATTCACAAATGTTTCTATTTCTAATGAGAGGTTCCGCGTTTAGCTTTTATGCACCCTGAATCATTCATTCGTTGCGTTGCAGACGTTGGAAACAAACCCTTGCATTATTCCTTCATATTTGCGATGCTGAGTGACCTAAAATGTAAAGTTGTGGAGGCGGAGGTGTGGACTCACAACAAGAGGGTTGCGTGTCTTGTTTATGTTACTGATGAAGAGACAGGTGCTCCCATCAAAGACGGACAAAAGATTTGTAAAATTGAAGAGCTCTTGCGAAATGTAATGAGAGGAAACAACAACATCCGACGTGCTAAAACCGCGGTAATGCCAATAGGATTCACTCACACAGAAAGGAGGCTGCATCAATTGATGTTTGCAGACCGTGACTATGAGAAGCTCGACGGAACTGGAGGCAGGGCACCTCCTCCTAATTTCAACGAGAACGAGACTGTAGAAGCTGTTCGTTGAGAAATCGGACTAACGATCTTGCAAGTAAAAGACAACTGTATTCATACCAAATCTCCACCAAGGGAACCTGCCACCCCCTTCTCCTTTGGCAATCTTTTCAATTCAAAATCAGAGCGCTTTCTCTACAGTCTTGGATTGATTAAATCCTATTCCTAGACAGTTGATGCACCTCATCTACATACTTTACAAGTTTGGGAGACGGGCAATAGACATGTAATTTTCCCTTCAAAATACAATGTTGCCACAAATTTTGTTCGTTAGTATATATTCCATCTAGATTGTAAGCAATTAGGTTAAAAAATATACACACCTTGCATTTAGCTTTTGATCTGTAAACAATGGAAGGTATGATTATTTGAAACAGTATTATGACAGATTTTAGAAAAGGGATCACGGAAGGTCTTCCTCATCTTATTAGTATAGACTTTGGAAAAACTGAATGGGGGATATGCATACTCGAAGATGCAGCAACTTGATGCCAGTTGTGGTCTCTCTTTGTACAATAGTAGCCAACTCATGTGCACATGAGACACTGCATATTATATTGTACAGAATTGACTCTTTTTCTCTTTTCAGTGTATTGTATTGCATTTTTCATGTTCTGCCAATTTGTCTGGATATAAGTGGAAAAACGTCGTCGTGTATCTAAATGGTTCGGTCTTAGTCTTTGTAGATATCTGAAACTTAACATATTTTATAACTGGCCGTTTACAGCACCATATTTAGAGCTGGTTTATTTTAGCAGCAGTCGTCAAATTTTCACAAGATCTTCAAAGATCAGATATCATAAACCTTTTATATATATAACATATATATCAAGAATAAGATGGAACACAACAAAAAAGAGGTTTTCATGAAGAATGTGACAAAAGAGAAATTGAAAAGCTAACTGGGGGCAGAGTCCCTGCGGTTGAACGGAGGAGTATCGGAATATGTCACAGGTTTAAAGCATTCACCTCTTCCATTTGATAAAAAGATAAAATTATGTACTGCCATGAGAACTTACCTGATCCATCCATATACAGATATGACAGTGCATCAATAACAGTAAATCTGTTGCCGTGAATAAAGGGTAAACCAGAAATAAGCGGATGGCTTGAATGATCCCTAAATGAGGTATACAAGTAAAGACAGATTGGAGAATATTTTAATGGCTTTGTGGCCAGGAAAAATTGCAACTTTATCAATCTAAATAAGAGCTGATAGTATTCATTAATTATCTGAAAGAGCACACCACCACTTTACTAATATGAATAAAATTTTACAATATTCATAATCCTAATAGATAACTGAGCGGAAGAAAGAAAGGTTTTCAAACAAAAATGAAAAGGACCACATGATTGTGCATGTAGGAGCATTTATCCTTTCGATCTGTTTTCTCTCCTGTCAATCATCTCTGGCCTGATCAGAGAGTTATATCGATAGTAGGAATGCACGTTCTACTAAAATAGCTTTTGCCTTCTTTTTAGAAAGAATAATTTATATATATATATTTAATAATAAAAA
Organism: Larix kaempferi; assembly: GCA_027924585.1. NCBI lineage: Eukaryota > Viridiplantae > Streptophyta > Pinopsida > Pinales > Pinaceae > Larix > Larix kaempferi. Next base: position 15,631,296 of record BSBM01000099.1, read on the forward strand.
ACTGAGCTAGTTTTTATTTATTATATTACGTAATGCGTGGCTATATCATAGATTCATATCATGGATATATTTGGGAATGAATATCATGCTGAGTTAGTTTTTATTTAATGTATTACGTAATGCGTGGCTATATCATAGATTCATATCATGGATATAATTGGGAATGAATATCATGCTTACTCAATGTTATACGATAATAACCTCATGTGAAGAACATTGCCACATTTCTCAATGTTATACGATAATAACCTTATGTGAAAAACATTGCCATATCAAATGTGGGAGGAGAAATATTATAACATGACTACTCAATTTGCACAAATGATAACCAGTGTTAACTTACATTTCAAAAACATATTGGCGTCATTCCACTTAGCATCTCACATGAATGATATAGTTAAGGCATTATAATTTATGATTTATCTATCATTTATTGTTATTTGGTAACTATTTTAGGAAAGTTGGAGTGAGGATAAACATTATAGTTAGACATAGAACTAATTCAACTTACAAGGTCCTTAGTAGTCTACATAGATGATATGGTTAGATTGATCATGTAATTAAAATTTGTTTTATTTTTTAGTTATTGAAATTTAATTAAGTAATATTTGTTGAAATTGTAATTTTGTATTTGAATCAAATTGCAATTGAAAGCTTTTATGTTCCTAATTTGCAATGGTGCAGGACATTGCCATTTTGTTTTAATTAGTCTCTACTATATGGAAACAAAACAACACATTATTGCACTATATATCGCGATGAACCCAAGGTATATGAGAAAAAGAGACACACAGTGCCTTCAACCCATCATTTGTTGTGCTAAAGTAATATCCGACGAAGAGGAATGGAAATACCTAACACCTCGAGGGATAACCTCTATTCCTGGTCTAATTGCTGGAATGAAATTGTACCTATCTTTTTGTGAGTGGGTGGGATCCCTCAAAATTCAAGGTGGGCGAACATGTTAGAACTGAATGACTATAATATGCAAGTCTACAAGTGGAGCTTGGTGATGATGCCACATATCTAGTGACTGGATTGTTCATTCTTTATATAAGTGATCATTAGAAAATACATCCTTTAACTTGGTTTTAAATTTTGTCTAGAGGATTTTTTTAGGGTGGCCTTGAAAAGCTGCTAGCAAATATAATGAAGCATGGTGCTTTAGTGCATGCGAATGACAAGCTGCATGAATTGTGGCAGAAGTGATTTGGTCAGCTGCACTATGTAGCACTACCTCTATTAAAGGACATGGTGTTGGGATTGTCAAAATAAAATATCAATAAGACATGGGTGTGCAAAGGTTGTACACTTGGAAAACATGCCAATATTGTTTTTCAAGCAAAACACAAATCAATAGAGATTCTTGATCTGTTTTAGTAAGATGTGTGTGGAGGAATGTCTTCACCTTCTTTGACAAGTAGTTTATACTATGTATCTTTTTATATTGAGGATTCATTTTAGGTTATCCCTTGCTCTCTCTTTGCCCAAGCAAGTAGGATTAGTGCTTAGCTTTTTCATTTTTGTTGTCATGTCTAACATTGCACACTATTATAAATAATTATGTCCAAGATTCTTGGTATTAATTAGGTTTTTAAACAAAATTTAAGTTTCTTGATTGACTATCTCCAAGATTCTTGTTGTCATTTCTAATAGTGCACACTGTTATAAATAATTATGTCCAAGATTCTTGTTATTATCATTTCTAAGAGTGTGTACATTGTTACATCTTGAAGGGAAAAAACACAAATGATTATCTTCAAGGTTGTTTTATCATTTCTAATAGTATACTATTACATATTGAGACCAAGTAAAAAAATACAAGTATGAACCATTATGAACAAACATCATTACTCAAATTGTTTGTGTTGATGTAGACTAGAGAATGTGACTCTTAAACTTTCCAACTTCAAGCAAATAGAGCAAGTGGCAATGTTTGTGGCTCTTGTTTAATTTTAATTTATTGTTTTTGATCTTTTCACAATATTTTTAATTAACTAGAATTTTGTATTGTCTATATTGATTTTATGAGGTTTTTCAAAATTCAAAATAAATATTTATAAAAACAAAAAATATAATATTCATAGCTCACGCATAAACAACATATGATTACAATTATAAAAACAAAAAATATAATATCCATAGCTCATGCATAGACAATATATGATTATAATCTATAGACAACATATGATTACAATTAACAATGGAAAAATGTAACAAAACATGGAAAACAAAGTATGGAGAATAAGTAACATGGAGAACAAGTAATAGATAACTCGTTTACATATTAACAACATTGGAAAATAAAACATGGAGATTAACAAAAACATGAAAAACAAAAAGAACAAGTAATAGATAACTTGTTTGTTCACCCTTACTTGTTCTCCCATTATTGAATAAGAGACATCTATAATGATAGTCAATGTTAAATGGGTCTGCAACATAATACATCCGTGTGGAAGAAAGCATCGCAGAGTGCATGGAAATTGATGAAAGACGACCCTCCTTCCTTCACTGCGTCTCTCGCCTTCTGCCCCAATCTCACAGCCCGTCTTCTAATCTCCAATCCTTCGTCTATGGATACAAGTCTTTCTACCGCCTTCACAATCTCCCTCGCTTCCACCATATCATCTCCGTTGGCAGTGAACGATAAGCCCACTTTCCATACTTCCACTATGTAAACTCGGTTTATAAACTGATCGCCACAACATGGCCAGCAGATCATCGGAACGCCCATGGCGATGCTCTCCATCGTGGAATTCCATCCGCAGTGTGTTATAAAACATGATACTGAAGGATGTGATAGCACGGACAATTGCGGAGCCCAAGATACAATGCACCCACGATCTCCAATGCGGTCAATGTATCCTGAGGGAAGCACAGCGCTCCTCTTATTCAATACATCGAAGCGAAGAACCCATAGAAAAGGCCTCTGGCTCGCCTCCAGCCCCAGAGCAAGCTCCTCCATCTGCCTCTTATTCATCACGGCCTGGCTGCCGAACGAGACATAGATCACAGACTGGGGAGATTGCTTGTCTAGCCAATCCAAACATTCCAATTCCTCTGTCCAGAAGCTGCCCGGCCTCATTAATTCGGTCTTATTTAAATGTAAATTATTCCTATGGAGGAAGCGAGATGGAATCAAAGGCCCTATTGGACAGAGTCCAGCTTCTATGGGAAAAGCATCGATTATGGGAGCTTCTAAATCATAAAAGGAGTTGAAAAGAACCCATTTTATCCGCTTTATTCTCTCCATGTTACGAAGCCCAACCTGAAACAGGTACTCTCGATCGGCTTCCTCTCCAAATAACCATGGAAGATAATCAGAATTGATTGGTGGCAGGAATGGCAGATATTTGACAATCTTGTGTTCCTTTGGAATTCCTGCAGCAACAACAAACAACAATTCATTTTACAAAATAAATGACCGTATTCGATCTCCAATAATTGCTAATCAATTTCTGGCTTACCATTGGAAGGAAGGATCCCCGAGGAGACAAGAGTTGAAGTGTTGTAGCAGATACCATACGTAGCAATAAGCGCCGGCCATAAAGCGGCTATTGCAACATCATCGCAGAGACTGAGAGCATCGAGCATGAAGCATAAGGTGACATCTATTATTAAACCGGTGACCTTGTGCTCTTCTTTCTCGTTTATCAGTCGAATAACGTCGTTAAGGGATGAACCCATCGCCGCTTCCATTGCTCTCAACAACTTGGGAACTTCAGTCCGACTCTCCTCGTGAGGCAATCCATCTGGAATGGATACTAACCGGACGCTGGTCATCTCTTTTTCTTGAATTGGGTGTGATTTCGCCTTCCTCGTGGCTTCGAGTATGCGATGGTAATTGTGATCTGTGCTCACAAAGGTGACGAAGAATCCATGGTCAGCCAGCTTCTTGGCCAAGTCCATCATTGGGTTAATGTGGCCTTGTGTAGGAAAAGGGACGACCACAATGTGCGCCTTCCTGCACATACTCGCCATTATCCCTCGAAACCTTTCTTGCCGATGAAAAACGATGAAGGCTAGTGTGGCCTCTCGATTTTCTTGGACGCCACTTTCAGTTTATAATTCCATGTAAGGCCAGTCGATATTTAATCTCAGGAAACATTCATGCTGAAATAGAAACAGCAGGAAGGACCAGATATCAACCGACGACGAAACGTGGCACATCCTGGATATTCCAACTTTTAACCCAATAATTTCGAATCCAAAATCAGTACGATTATTCGTCTAATAGGTGTAATCTTGCTGTCCGCCAATATCATCAGACGTACTAATAATGGCATTCATATCTCCTGAATATCATGAATCCTTTTGGCCGAGGTTATACAACTAAAGTTTCTTAAGTTAGGAACAAACATGGGTTAATAGATGGAATCTTATATGGATATTCTTTCCAGTAACTCTGAGAATATCTATAACTTAGCCCCACATTTAGCTGTCTTAAAAAGCTAAAAAGCATGAATACAAACTGTCCATCCTCAAAAGGCGAGGGGTCCCATAAAATTTTGATATATCTTTTTTTTTGTAAGTATAGTTCCTTGTATTACTGGCATCCAAATAAACAAAAGTTGATGGGACTTTCTCATAGGAGAGAAAACAGAGACCCGGACGAAAATCTACTCTCAACAAAGAGAAAATAGGCCGAATTCAGACTTAAGACTGCCATTACTAGTTTCGAAAACAACTAACAATTTGATCTGAAAACAAAATATACTAGAAGAGAGTGTAAAACTAACTAGGAATAAAAAAGGACAAAGTCCTAGGCTTAGACTAACAGGTCTCATAGTCGTGCCAAAGCTTTTCCAAGAAAAGCATTAATAGTTTCGAAAACAACTAACAATTTGATTTGAAAACAAAATATACCAGAAGAGAGTGTAAAACTAACTAGGAATAAAAAATGACAAAGTCCTAGGCTTAGACTAACAGGTCTCACAGTCATGCCAAAGCTTTTCCAAGAACAGCCTTCTGCTGCCAATAATAATTCAGGCTTTTCTGGTAGAGAGTAGTTAAGCCCCTGGTGTTCCCGGGGTTCGGTACTAAGGCCTCAAATTCGTTCCTAATCTCGGTGTCGGACATACATCCTCTGGTCACCTGCGTATCATCCTCAGCATCCTGGATTTCTGCTTGAGCCTTCGACGAAATTTCCTGCTTGAACCTGCGGGCTTTTCCCATGACGCCCCTCATGAACCTGACCAGCGGTCCAGGCGAGGGTCCAGGCGGCTTTGATTTACACTGGATGTAGGGTTGTTTCTCAGGCGGCATCGTAGCAGGAACAAAGTTCCGACCTCCCCAAGTTGTTCGTGTGCTGTTGCGGGTGAGTCTCCAAGCATCTTTCAAGCTTCGCATATAGTTTTTGTCACCAAGTAAACCGCGTTTCCCTCTCCTCCTGATGCGATTAACATCACCTTTATAGGGTTCCTTTGCCATAATGGCAATTACTCGGCCTACAACGGGAGTACACGGACAAAAATGCACGCATGTGGGAGCAATCCGGAAACGTGAAGCCTAGACCAAGGAATGATGACGACCAACAGCCCGGATAGAAGGATGAAGCGGGCTAGACAAATCACAACAAGTCATGCTAAAATTTAATTAAATATTAAAAAATTTCACCCATAAAATAATAATAATAATCTAATTTTTATATTATTAAAATAGAATCTAATTTTATATTATTAAAATAGAATCTAATTTTATATTATTAAAATAGAATCTAATTTTATATTATTAAAATATATTTATTTTTTAATTAAATTTCTTACTTATTGAATTTTTACATATATAGGTGTTTAAATTTTTGAATTATTAATTTTATGGAATTTATTGTAAATTCAAAAAAAAGAATTATAATAAAAAGAATATCATAATAACTATGCATGATAAGTGATCCATAGCAAGTATGAGATAAAGGATGTTTATATTTTAGAATTTGGTGTGGTGTAGCAAGAATGAGACAAAGGATGTTTATATCTTAGAATTTGGCATGGTGTAGCAAGTATGAGACAAAGGATGTTTATATTTTAGAATTTGGTGTGGTATAGCAAGTATGCTTTTCCTATATTGTAGGAAGATGAGACAAGTGTACTATCAAGATTGATTTTGATGCATGAGAAGTGACCCATAGACAAAATGTGTTTATACTTTAGAATTTTGGATGATGTAGCAAGTATTAGACAAAGAATGTTTATATTTTAGAATTTTGGGTAGTGTAGCCAAGTATGCTTTTCCTAAATTGTAGGAGGATGAGACAAGTGTAACTCAAAATTGATGAGAATGCAAATTCGAAATAGACACATACTTGATTTCATTGTTCTCTGGATTACTCAGGATTCTTTGGGATATGTCCTCACTTTGGGAATGCCATTTAAGTCCATCCATCATTGTAGGAACGACGAATCAATCTCAACATTTCATTTTTTCTCGATCCCTCTCCTGTCCATCATTATAGGAACGTCGAATCAATCCCGACATTTCATTTTTCCTAGATCCCTTTTCCCTCGGCTTTGCAAAACCCCATGTACTTGAATTCCTTCGTCGTTCTCTGATTACTCGGATTCTTTGGGCTATATATCCATCACTGTGGGAACGTCAATTAAGTCCATCCATCACTGTAGGAGCGTCGAATCAATCCTTTGAATGAATCCCTTCGATACGGCACGGTAATATCTACGATGTAGTGGTGTCCAGTTGGAGATGGGTATGCCCGGAAGGCCGTGTCTAAGCACCAACGCTCTACAGCTTGGGGGTGGGCAGCCGGGTCACCATGACCCTGCGAGCGGTGTGAAGGTTGGTGATGCCCGGTAGATGGCGTGGAGGTGACGTTTTGGATATACAGGTTCGGGCGGAGGTGTTTCTTTGCCTTTGATTGGTTTGCATCGGTTGAATTTGTGTGACGCCCATAAAAAATAAGTACTGGTCTTTGCAGCAGGCCATGCTGTGCCTTTATTCAACATTAAGGGAAGAATCAAACAAGCTAGGATCCGCTGTGCCTATTGGCTCTGCAGGATCCGCTGTTTTCACGGTGATCTGTACTACCCTTGCTTCTCCGGCGATGCTTGTTTGTTAGATAACTTTTAGCCTACGCTAAACCCGCAGTCACGCTCGTCGCTAAACCTACAGTCTTTAGTTCCGTATAGCAACGAGGGGGCCCGGGGCATGTAAACAATAAAGCAGCAGGACCAGTACCAGTTATAGACACATTACCCATATTTCTAATGCGTACGATCACTTGATTGGTTTCATGTCTATTTCATGTTTACGTAGCTATAACTACAAGTATCACGTAGTACCCATTCACGCTAAGAAATGCATCTACGAAATGAGCAGCAGAGGCGGCGGCTAAGACAGCGAAGGTAATGGAGACTACAAGAGAAGAAAAGGTTGGAGGAGAGGCACTATAACAGAGACACAAGCAGTTGGAGTTCAAGCTCATCGAGGCTCAGAGTAGTTTCAATTATAAAGTTTATAGTTTTTTTAATATTATTGTATCGAGTGAACAAGTAAAATAAGGTGTTCTACAGCCGATGTTCTACAACCTAATATAGAAGAGATGTTGTAAAGTGTATATATTGCTTCAGGTCAATCTCATTTTTTGGCCACTGATACGGGTTGTGAAATGGGACCGGGCGGCCAGAGGCATACATCAAAGTATGACCACGCACGAACACATGAAAGAGAAAACTCCGGCGCCCATCATTAGGATCCAAGACCTAAACAGACCGGATCTATCAACCTAAGACGTACGGTAAGCTTTATTGAATTATGCAGCTTCACCCGCCCCGCCCTTCCCTTAGACACCTACCCGTTTACAACAGATCTAGTCATCTAGAAGCAGGTCCTGCCCCGCCCTTAGACACCTACCCATTTACAACAGATCTAGATGCAGGTCCTGCTGGAGATCGCGTTCCAAATACAGACTCAGTGACGGAGTCCCCAGGCAAAGATCCGATTGACACGCAGTCAAGATCTAATTCCATAGTAAAACCCTTTAGCAGCACCTAGACACCGCAGCGGAATTCGGGGACATTGTATATTGCAGACGAAACACTCCGCACCGACACTAGGTACAAAGCAGGAATCGCGATGCAGGAGAAGCAGGCGAGAACTATCCATCCTACGAAAATGGCTGCCAAAAGTGATTTCCAAGCAGTCGGTAAATTAATCGAAGTATAAGGGGACTGTCACTTAGCTTTACAACAGGAAGAAAGAACAAAGAAGAGAGAAATATATTGAGGTACTATTCTATATGGATATAATGTAGAAATATATTGAGGTACTATTGTATATGGATATAATGTATGGATATAATGTAGAAATATATTGAGGTATTATTGTATATGGATATAATATTAGTACAGTTACTTAATTTTTGGTTGGTAAACAAGTTAATTGTTACTTGTTCTTGTAATTCTTTAATTTTTGGTTGGTAAACAAGTTAATTGTTACTTGTTCTTGTAATTCTTTGTAGTGTAGGATAAGACTTTATAATTCTTTGTCGTGTAGGATAAGACTTTGTTTAGGATAAGAGACAACCCGCCTTTTCCCACGATTTTAGGTCCAAAACCGTTGAAATTCATGCCCGAAATTGTTATTTTCACATTTTTGTAATTTGAGCATTGGGGATTGGCCCTTATACAGCTCCATCACTTATTGTCTATGTCTTGGCTATCTACTACCTCTCATAAAATGGATAATACACTTGTCTCATCCTCCTTCAATCACCTATAAATGTAAATATGAATAATTTAATTTTTAAGATTATAAAAAATTTGCATGCCATGATCAACAAACAGTTAAAATAATATTTACTAAAAAAAAGTGATAAATTCAAACACTAAGAGTGATATTTACTAAAAAGAAGTGAAAATTGAAATGTAACATATAAATTTATATAGATATAATGATAATAATAATTTAATTTATATAGATATAATGATAATAATAATTTAATTTTTAAGATTATAAAAAACTAATTGTTAGTCACTCATCTTTAAGACATAAGATTGAAGTGTAACATTTATATAAATATAATAATAATGCATAATAATTTAATTTTTAGGGTTATAAAAAGTTTATAGGATAGTCAACCCATCTCCATAGTATCATCCATAGTATTAATAATGAAGCAAGTTCATTGAAAACTCGGAGCTTATAGGAGTAAATCTAGAAGATAGTTCCTTACCCCATTTACCAAGCCCAAGAACAAGTTGGAGTTTGTCGCATGAACCAACTAAACTAGATAAGCACATACCCATCTAAGCTTCTTTCCATGAGACACATACATAATAAAAGAGAGGTACTTCTATGCTTTTGTACCTATCCCTCTAATGGATTCCGATGGGTATGGGATGCCCGTGGTGGGGAGGCTGATTGGGATGGGGTTTAGTGTTTTTGTATTTATATTTTTTTATTGTATATGTAGTTAGTGGATTTCGATGGAAATGGAATGCTTATCATGGATAGGTCGATTGGTCTATGACGGCTTTAGTCTTCATCAAGTCATATGTACGATTCCCATGTACTTCTTTCGCAACCCTTTATTATTATTATAAATATAACCCATGATCATGTCATATGATAACCCTGCCCAGATTGGGTATCACAATAAATAACAACTGTAGTTGAACCAATTGTAGGGTTAGGAGCCATAACCCTGTGTAAATAAGGCTTCCGCTTCTTGTAAAATGGCCAATAAGTGTGCCCCCCTTTATAAAGTGTGTAACCAAGTACGATAGTGCATCACAATTGGTAATTTGTATGGGCACAAGCCCATTTTTTTTAGGCATATTATATCCTTTGTCTAAAAAGGTTTAGAAAATATATTTTTGTTGGAATCTAACAAAGTCAAAAATCCACCAGGGGCATAGTTGCAAGTCATTTCGGGATTTTTCAAGATCATGCGTCATTTCAGAGACCCTCAAAATCCTTAGGGGTGTGGAAGAACTATATCCTTGTAACTTTGACCTGTGGAACTATGCCATACATCAAAAGTTATATCGAGTTTCTTGCCTATAACTTTGTTAGAAAATGTTCCATTTTGGATAACTTTTATCTTATTCCCTTTAGGGCATTGACATATTCTATCCTTTGTCCAAAATGGCCATGAAAAATCCATTTTCGTTGGAATCCAGCAAGGCCAAAAATCCATGGGGGCATAATGTTTTAGGATTTTACAGATTATAAGTCGATTGCTTTAGAGACCATCAAAATCCCTAGGAGCATGGAGGAACTATGCCCTTGGAAGTTTGGCCTATGGAACTATGCCATAATATTTCCATCTTACATTTATAAGGGACTGTTGCCTGAATAGATGAAAAATGGCTCGTGTAGCCACCATTATCAATATTGTGAGCCTCGTACGATAATAATGCGGGAGAATAAAAATAGAAAGGCTCACATTGACTTAGAGATAATCAAACTCAAACTAATGACTTCCACCACATCAAGATTACACTCTTCCACTAAGTTATATCCTTTCCATACCCTCATCTAGAAAGATAACTTATAAACCACTGTAGATCTATATTAACTCTAAATCTATCATGTGTCGAGAGGGATCAAATCCCTTCAAGTCCAAACCCCTTTTAGAGTGCAAATATTTGAGGAAAGGTTTGCACCTTAAGGAATTTGATCCCTCTCAAGTTAAGATGGATATACACTTGTATTCTGCAAATTGTAAATCTTATTCATTAGCAAATATATTATAACCTTAGGTTGATCTTTAACATATCTTAGATAACTAAGAATATATATATATTCATCATTCATAATTATTTTTATTAAAACATTGTATATATATATGTATATATGTTCCTTTTTGGTTTTAAATTTTAATTAGAACTGAGATTGTATTTTTTTAAGTTTATGTATATGTTAACTATGGATTTAACACAAAAGAAATTACACATCTCCCTCGTACTATGCTAAAAAAAGTGTCTTTAAATGCACTAAATAAATTACCATCCCAAATGGGTGGGTGAGAAACTCAACGATACTATTCCACTCTACTATAATTTCTTGAATAACTTGGAAGCCGAGCCTTCTTTTCACGCCCTCACAAAAGAATGGGAAAAATTGGATTGTATTGTAAACTTAGTAAATCCTATCGTAAATCATTGCCTACTAATGTGAACCAAAACATATGGTTATGTCAAATCCATACTATTTTTTTCGATCTCAGCCAAACAAGTATTACATGAAAATGAAGAATATTTTGTTCAATATGTTTTATTTGATTTAACACCAATACGAGAAGAACTCAAAATTGCTTTGAAAGAAAAAGAAAAACAAAACCATTTTCATTTTCATATCATTTTCAGAATTTGAATTATTGATTCAATGGAACACATAATATTAATCACCGCAAAGAAGATAAGACTCGCCTTATGCAACCATTAACCACCTCATATAAATACATTGCTATTAACATCATGCTAAGATAGAATTTGTGACTACATTATAAAATTGATGAAGAAGGCTAATGGTTCTACATTTTTTACTTTTTTCCGGTTTGCCATCATTAGAACAACTTAGTAATCTTTGTTGAAATTACAATTTTTAAATGATGGAATTGTTGTTTTTAATGTAGAAATGGATTTAGTACCTTGATTACCCCTAATACAACTGATTTTGCAATGTTAACATCTAATATATTTTATCCCATCAATCCAAAATTATTTCTACTAGATTTTAGGCCAAAAATGCAAGTTTCCCCACGCGTTATTCTTAGATACCAAAAATGGGCCAATCCATAGAGTGTTTAGACCACTTGCAAACCAATTAGTCATGGTGTGTGGCATTGGGAACTTATTAGCAAGATTAAGTGTAAATGTGTATCCCTCGGGTTGTAGATCACACTCCTTGCAATGTTGTGAGTTCAAACAATGTGAGTGTTTTGTACCACGTGTGGGGATGTGTTGGTCCGCCTAGGGATATAATGGTAGCAGACCAAAATTAACCTCATGTCACACAAGTACAAGCCCAACCCAATTACCAATTCCCCTAGTTACAATTTTTTTTAGTAAAAGTGTAACTCTTTTGAAAAACAAATACTAGACGTTGACGAACCCAAGAGAACAAGCTCATCTATGTTTCTTCTTATTCACATATTCCCTCTTTAAATATATCGAATATGATTATTATTTTTTAACAGAAACCATAAGAGTAAATTTATAAAAGGGTTGTGCACAACCATTCATTACAAAATGTGAGCTTCAACTTGAGCTCAGAGAGTTGTTGATAAAAAGCAAGCAAAAATTGTTCTTATCAGTTCCTTTTTTAGACTTCCTAGAGAATTCAGAGGCATGGTATGAGTATACCCTTACAAACTGGCTATTTAAATATGCACAAAAAACATAAAAACGGAGAGAAACAAAGAGTCATTCCTGGAGCCCCTGCATACCTTGCTCTTGTTGATGCACAAAAGCTTCATCCATTAGTTGTGCGCCTTCTCCTAGAGACTCCTGGAAATGGCTGCACTGAGTCATTTTGCCCATTTTCAGAAATTCTTCCTTGATAATGTCCACGTTGCCCATAAGCTCAAATAGGTTTCGCTCAAGGTCATCAATACGAGAGTCCTGGAAAGTTAATTGCTGTGAAATGTACCTTGTATCCTCTGAAATCGCCCTTATCTCCTTGAGACATGCGTGCGGGACATCAAAAACCCTCCTGAGACTCAACTTGAAGTATTCAATACCGGCTCTTAGGTAGTTCATGGCTTCCTTAACTCTTGTCACGGTACCCATTTTTTGACTGCCTCCTACACCTTGCCCACAGCTATGTAATTCCTCACCGCTCTAGGTAAACAATGATAAACCTCTCAGATGATTCACAATATGCTACATCTGGAGACATCCATAACCCGCCTCGACCTCCTTAACCGCTTCCCATCTTCCTGCCATACTGTCCACTCGTGAGAACTGAAGATGGTCTTTGGACAAGACCGCCATTAAATGGCGCTACCATATGCCATCGGGAGGCCATGTGCCATGAGGGTGGCACCACGCATCCCCTCCTTCCAATGCAAGATTTCCCATTTAATGCTTGGATTTGAAATGGCGTTCTATATACTGGTATATATATACTAGGTACACTAGTATATACGCTAGTATATCTACTAGGTACACTAGTATATACATTGTTATATATACTAGGTACACTAGTATATATATCGGTATATACACTAGTATATATAGTGTATATACCAGTATATACACTATTGTATATACAAATGACATCTAACTTATCAATTATGGCATAAGATTGCTTTATGTAGACCCCCACATAAGGCATTATCAAATAATACATTGGTATATACTGTTGAGATATTGTAACTTAAAATAATATTATATTTGTACTTTATTATTCCGGAGATGTTTCACTCCTCCGTGAAGATCTTATTGTATATCCGGAGATGTTTTATTCCTCCGTCGGAATGTGGTAACTCGGGTTATTAGACTTCCCCAGTGGGGGTCGGCCATGTATGTGTTATGTGGGTCAAAGGGTTATTAGACCACCCTAGAGGGGTCGGCCCAGTCAGTTGTAGTGGGGTATTTAACCCATTGGTTAAATACGAGCCTACGTGTACCTGTGTAAAATACATGTCAGTGTAGTGTATAAATAGAGGAGGTGTGTTCCTCATTTGACACACTCACTCACTTGAGGATAGCGCACTTGTGGAGGAGAGGTCTGCTATTGTGGAGGAGGAGATCATGTCTCAGGGTTTCATCTTTGTATATTGCTGGTAATCTATATTGAGGAAGCTTTGCTGGGTTTTCTACCCCATGAGGGTTTCCCAGGATAAATCTCTATCTCTTGTGTTTATGCTGTGCTTGTTGTTTCTTCAGTGATCCTGTATATGCTATTATTGTGAAATGGAATGTAATGCTTCTATTTTCTGTTTTAGCATATTAAATCTTAACGTGGTATCAGAGCTAACCTGAAGGAAGACAAGGTATGGCACTAACGACACTTGCTTTACTTACGACAATTTGAAGGATATGGTTTTACATAGCAAAAACCAGTCATCGTAGAACTTTCGCTATAAATCCGTTTTGGCGAAGTTTTCGGATCTGAAATTGTTATAGGACGAAGATTAAATCTCCAGGTACCTTGTGTCCAAAGACAACCTCTAATTCGTTGTACTTTGTGATTTATGATCTGTACAATATAGGGTTTCTGCCTCTTCCAGATCTGAGTCAAAATCAGGTGACCTTGGGAAAAAGGTCATATCTTGGGCTAGGAAGCTCCAAATGAAATTTTGTAAAAAGTGACAGGTAGTACACAGTCTGTACTATCTCAGAAAACTTTTTCAGAGGCCGAAGTTGAACTAGTGACACGTGTCACTCCGTACAAGTTCGCTCTCCTGTATTATCCCATAAACAGGTCATGTTGCGACACTTGGCATAACTCTCTCTCAAAGAGTCCAATTGAGGTCAGACCTGTTAGGATGGAAATATAACAGGCCGAGCTATCTCATGAAATTTTTTCAGAGGCCAAAGTTCAAACAGTGACACGTGGCATGCCGTACAAATTCGATATTCTGTTTTATCCCAAAACAGGTCACGTTGCGACATTTGACATAACTCTCTCTCAGAGAATCCAATTGAGGTCAGACCTGTCAGGATGGAAAGATAACAAGTCAGGCTATCTCAGAAAACTTTTTCAGACCCTGTGGATTGAAAATTTTGGAGTTACACCAGAAACAATCAGGTACATATTTCTGTCAAAACAGAATTATTTTTGAGTATCTTCATTCATGGCTTCCGGAATTTAGGGCTTTGAAGAAAGTTGGAATTTTTGTAAACGGAGACCACGGCTGAATGCTACTCATCAAAATAGAAATTTAGAGACCAAGATCAGATTTTTTGGTTGGGCAGAAGGCCGGGCTTGATCAAACCCTAGTTCGGGACTTCGATCAAAAAAGTGGAAAATTAGGGCTTCTGTAAAAAAATGGGAATTTTTGAAATCTGTGACCATGGCTGGAAGCTCCTCAAAAAAATAGAAGCTTAGAGCTTTGGATCAAACATTTTGATTGGGAAGAAGAGTGGGATTCATCAAAACTCAGTTCAGGGTCACATCCAGTGAATCCGGAAGTTTCAAAGGCAAAATTGAGGAGTGAAACTTTGCAGTTTTTAAATTCTAAATATATCAGTTTGATCAGCTCATCAAGGCGCATATTTCTATCCTTTCAGAAGTTTGAATTTTTGGGGTTTCTCTGACAAACCCATATCCAGCTCCAGGTCCAGTTCTTGCAAATCAAGTGGATAGGGTTAATCCTAGAAGAAGATGGATTGGTCACCTGCATAAGTGAAGGAGTTCCTGTTTCAGAGGGAGATGAGGCTAAGGATTTACATAAGGAGATTACAAGCGATCTCGACAGGTATGACTCATCGAGGTATGTTTTGAGATTTGTTCATGATTAAGTTTATGGTATGTTTGTCTTCATGTTATTACAGTTAGTACAATCTTGATTTTAGATTTGTTGTATCACCTTAACAAAATTATGAATGCATGATAGAAGATATTCATTGGTTAGGGTGTTGACACTTATGATTGTACTAATGCATTATGATGTTGTGTGAGGTTGATGTTGTCTGCTAACAAGATACAGGTACATCACAAAAGACAAATCAGGTTCCATGACCATGAAAACATGAAGACAAAGACTCATCCATAATCTTTGTTCTACTTACGAGGTATGTTGTACATAACCAAGTAGGTATACTAATCCAGGTATGTTTCCCATGAATCTTACCTTGTGTTAGGATCCCTTATATAAGTATACTTGGAATGATTGGTTATGCTTATTCATAAAGTTAGTAATCAAGGGATTATGCATATTATATCTTTTATCTTGATTGATGATATGCATGAGTAAAAGAAGACTTCCCTGAAATCTTGAATACTAATGTTTATTAACTATAATCATGACTATACATTTTCAAGATTAATAATGTTTTGATAGCATTTAGAATATACTAATGAGTGTATGTTTGTGTATGATATCATGAGGATGACTCTTGAGCATGCACAGTGGTACAGAATGAATAGAAGTTCAAAAGACATACAGAAGATCAAGCGGGAGGCAGCCACACAAACATAAAAGATAACTATTTGAGTTGTTATTTGAAATAGTAATGATATTGCCTGTAATAGGTTGTATGCATATTTGTATTCCTAGAATATATAATGCTGAGTGTAAACATTCATAGAGCATTGAACAGTATACAACTAATGTGCATATGATTGGTAAGTTGGACAAACATTCCATTGTTGCTTGTCTAGAATGAAACCTCTTTGCTGACATGCCGAGAGCTATGCACACTCTCGATAGTATGTTCTGGTAGAGATGGAAGGCATCTAGATAGCCACTGTATGCATACAGGATATGGGAAAGTGTTGTGCCAAAGTATTGGTCAAATTAGTTGCATAACTATATAAATGATATCTGTATGCATAATAGGTTACCATGTCAATATGATTTGATGATTATGAAGTATTACTAATCCTGTACTTAATTTTGATTTGTAGGAAAGATCATGATGAATGATGAACACTGAACAAGCAATGGATGTTCAACAAGAAGATTTACAAATCAAACAAAATATAGAAGTCTCATGGCTAGAAGATTCTCTTAGAAAGAGGAAGAGAATCATGATGAGATGTTTGCTCCAAGTGGCTAAGATAAGACCATTCTCTTAACGGTGTAATTAAAGAAGAAGTGTGAATCAGGTTCTATATGGGTTCCCAGGATCGATAATCAATTGATGAGCTTAATGATCACCATGGGTGATGTGGATCTCAACCTTTGCTACAAGGTTGAATATGGCTTCTATACACATATGACATGGATGCAAGAAGGAACTCACCACAGAGTTCGAATGATGTTGAGGCTCATATCAGTAGACCCATCTGATGAGAGATGGCACAGATAGATGACTGTAGAAATGAAATTGAAAGATCTCAGATTGATGCATTACTTTCTAGGTCTAAAAGTATGGAAAGTCTCAGAAGGAATCTCTCTCAACCAGAGAAAGTATGCTGAGAAATCTTGAGAAGACTTGATATGTTGGAATGGCCACTCTTATGGATTCCAACTTGAAGCTGTTAGGAGATGACTCATCAGAGTTAGTGGATATAACTCTGTACAGTCAAATTATTGGGTCATTGATGTATCTAACATATACTAGGTTAGATATATGCTTTGTTGTGAACACCTTGAGTCAGTATCTAGTGGAAACTAGATGTGTTCACCCGATAGTTGCAAAGCATGTGATGAGGCACATAAAGGATACGATAGACTTTGATCTATGCTATCTTGGAGATCATGACTTCAAATGGCTACTCAGATGGTGATTGGGAAGAAAGTGTATCAGACAGGAAGAACACATCGAGAGGATGTTATTGTCTGGGATTATCCATGATCTCGTGGTTTAGCTGGAAGCAGTCTAGTGTGGCTCTCAACACAAGCGGAATATATGGCTGCTTGCTCTACTTGTTGTGAAGAAGTTTGGCTTCAGGATTGTTTGACTTAGAGATAGAACCAACTGTGATTCTATGTGATAAATAGAGTTGTATCAAGATGACATAGAATCTAGTGTTCCATGATAAGTCAAAGAACATAGGGAACTAGCAAGATATGACGCAGAAAGTAACTATAAAGTTTGAATTTGTAACAGGTTACCGTTGTACTAACCAAACCTCTACGTCAAGTGAAGAAGTTACCAACCAAACCTCTGTCTCGAGTGAAATTTGAATACTTTCGAGACAAGCTTGGTGTAGTTCAAAAGGACCCTCCTCGAAAGGGGGAGTAGTATAGTCACTGCTGATGAGATTGTCTCATCGAACAACAAGGTCGATGATGAGGTAACCTGTTCTCCACACCTAGATACTTAGAAATATTTAGATTTAGGACTCTTATACTTAGAATACTTAGTTTTACTTAAGCATGCTTTTGATGATAGATGTATTGATGAGAATACATGCTTTTGATGATGAGATGTATTGATGAGAATACATGTAGGGATTGTATCATCCTTGAACACTTGTTCTAAAGTGATCCGTAGACGTATGGTCTCCGAAAATGAATTCCTTAGTGGATAGGTGGGGATTGGATCATCCCTGGACTTCCAGTCCTAAATTGATCCGTAGACGTGAGGTCTCCGAGAAATTGATCCGTAGACGTGAGGTCTCCGAGAAGTGGGGATTGTATCATCCCCGGACTTAGGTCCCTGAATTGATCCGTAGACGTGAGGTCTCCGAGAAGTGGGGATTGTATCATCCCTGTACTACGGTCCCTGAATTGATCCGTAGACGTGAGGTCTCCGAGAAGTGGGGATTGTATCATCCCCGGACTTAGGTCCCTGAATTGATCCGTAGACGTGAGGTCTCCGAGAAGTGGGGATTGTATCATCCCTGGACTGCGGTCCCTAAATTGATCCGTAGACGTGAGGTCTCCAAGAAGTGGGGATTGTATCATCCCCGGACTTAGGTCCCTGAATTGATCCGTAGACGTATGGTCTCCGAGAAGTGGGGATTATATCATCCCCGGACTTCGGTAACTGAATTGATCTGTAGACGTATGGTCTCCGAGAAAGTAATTTTTGATGTGGTTACTTGTATCGGTAGGATACTTGTATTGATGATGTGGTTACTTGTATCGGTAGGATACTTGTATTGATGATGTGGTTACTTGTATCGGTAGGATACTTGTATTGATGATGTGGCTACTTGTATCGGTAGGATACTCGTATTGTTGATATGGTCACTTGTATTAGCATGAATACTTGTACTGCTAATGATCGTGTGATGACGATACTGATGACGATGCTGCTGATCGTGTGATGACGATACTAATGACGATGCTGCTGATCGTGTGATGACGATGTTGCTGATCATGTGATGACGATGCTGCTGACCGTGTGATGACGATACTGATGATCATGTGATGACGATGCTGATGATCGTGTGATGACGATGCTGCTGATCGTGTGATGACGATGCTGTTGATCGTGTGATGACGATACTGATAATCGTGTGATGACGATGCTGATGATCATGTGATGACAATGCTGATGATCGTGTGATGACGATGTTGTTGATCGTGTGATGATGATGCTGCTGATCGTGTGATGACGATGCTGCTGATCGTGTGATGATGATGTTGTTGATCGTGTGATGACGATGCTGATGATCGTGTGATGACGATGTTGTTGATCGTGTGATGACGATGTTGCTGATCGTGTGATGACGATGCTGCTAATCGTGTGATGACGATGCTCCTGATCGTGTGATGACGATGATGATGATCGTGTGATGACGATGCTGCTGATCATGTGATGACGATGCTGCTGATCGTGTGATTACGATGCTGATGATCGTAATGTTGATGTTGATGTTGACATTGATGTACCAGTAACTGTTTGAGTTACTGATGAAGACAAATTGAAGAAAGCTTCCAATGATTTATAGATGTATCATGTATGATGTTGATGACTCCTTGCTCGTGCAGATGTTGTTATAATATCCTTCTCGTTAAGGGGGAGTGTTGAGATATTGTAACTTCAAAGAATATTATATTTGTACTTTATTATTCCGGAGATGTTTCACTCCTCCGTGAAGATCTTATTGTATATCCGGAGATGTTTTATTCCTCCGTCGGAATGTGGTAACTCGGGTTATTAGACTTCCCTAGTGGGGGTCGGCCCTGTATGTGTTATGTGGGTCAAAGGGTTATTAGACCACCCTAGAGGGGTCGGCCCAGTCAGTTGTAGTGGGGTATTTGACCCATTGGTTAAATACGAGCCTACGTGTACCTGTGTAAAATACATGTCATTGTAGTGTATAAATAGAGGAGGTGTGTTCCTCATTTGACACACTCACTCACTTGAGGATAGCGCACTTGTGGAGGAGAGGTCTGCTATTGTGGAGGAGGAGATCATGTCTCAGGGTTTCATCTTTGTATATTGCTGGTCATCTATATTGAGGAAGCTTTGCTGGGTTTTCTACCCCATGAGGGTTTCCCAGGATAAATCTCTGTCTCTTGTGTTTATGCTGTGCTTGTTGTTTCTTCAGTGATCCTGTATATGCTATTATTGTGAAATGGAATGTAATGCTGCTATTTTCTGTTTTAGCATATTAAATCTTAACATATACACTAGTGTATACACTAATGTATATAGTAGTGTATATACCAATATATATACTAGCGTATAACATGCACTATACGCACCCATGTTCAAAACAATGTTATACACTGATTAGAATGATCATATATACTGGTAGTGTATATAATAGTATACACACTAGTGTATATACACCAGTATATATACACCGGTGTACATGCACTAGTGTATATATTGGTATATACACTAATGTATATACCATATACCATATAAACTATACACTAGTGTATGTATCAATATATACACTAGCGTATATACACTACACTAAATAATTGCTTTTTGTAGACAACCACATAAGGCGTTATCAACATATACACTAGTGTATATACAAAAATTAAAAGATCACATGTACTATACACACCCATGTTCAAAAAAATGTTATACACTGGTTAGAATGAAACACTAGTGTATATACCTAACGTATATTCAATCTTGGGTATTACTGCTATTGTCTTGCTCCCCTCCTCCATGACTGGATCCTTCCTTTTTCTTGGTTGTCAGCGACACAACACTAATTTCTGACTACTGCAGCATCCTCCTTTTAGGAACAATGTTTCTTGCCTCACCTTACTTTCAAAAACAATATTTCTAGTGGCCTTCTTTCATTATACCCTTCCTCGCCATGGAATTCCATCCACTAGGTTCGCTAGTTCTACAGACTCTTTCTTTCGATCCATAGTTATTGATGTTGGTGGAATTGGTGGTTTTACTGTTAAAAGTTGTTGATTTTATCTCTATATTTAAGCAGAATTCCTAGATCAAACCCAATTCAATTCTCAATTCAAATTTCCATTTTTTGGTTGGCTTTAAAGAAATCAAAAAATACCTAAGTACATTGCATGTGTAGAATATCCTGGCCAAATCCAATACAATTCTCATCAATATAAATTGGCACAAAATACATATTAGTGGTAAAACAACAATGTCCACATTAGTCTTAAGGAAATCAATAATGTTCAACTAAAAACGAGCCCAAATATTTATGTACCAAACCGTCTACATTTATGATCATAATGCCCACTAAAACACACAATAGAGGAACCCCAAAACCACATATAAACACACCAATTCAAATCAATACCACTATTAAATGCCCTTCGTCATTTCAATTTCAAATAGTAGGCCTACTTGGAGACATTAGGATTCATGAGGTTGAAATAATAGGGAAGGGGTACATATGTATCAATTGCTAACATAATAAGGATGTTCAGAAAGAATGTAAAACATTTTTCAATTGTACAATCGAGTGATAAGAGTTGCAGCTAGCCCTTCGACACTTGATCTTATTACTCTCAATTCTCAGCTTAAATGCTAAATGTCAGTGAGGTTGTCAATCTTTCTTTTTCTGAACTTCTTCTTCTTTTTTAACAGAAACACCCCTAATTTTTTGGCTAGAGTCAAGAACTCAAATCCCCCTATCCCACTACTGGATAATTTGTTTTTGTGTGTCCAAATATTCTTTTGTTTTGTTTTGCAAAATCAATTTTCTATGTAATTTGAGTTTATATTTCTTTATAAAAAAATAATATAACTAAAATTTATTCCAACTAAAATTCCAATTATTCTACTTAAACATAAAATATAAAATTAAAATATATTTAAGTATTTAGTCAACTTTATTTACATTATACATAAAATATAAAATATTCACCAAATTTTAAATACTACAAAATCTTATCACTGTGGTCTTCCCTATTCTGTGCAAATATTATATTATTACAGCAAATATATGGTCTATGTGAAATGTTATTGCACAGTTTTGTATGTATTTGTTCTTTGCCATTATATGATCCTTACTTTCTATCTTAGAGTAACATGATCCCTACTTCCTTTGGCATTAACAACCTACCGACATTTTTGGTAGTATAACCTACCGACATTTATCGTTGATACACTGGTATGTTTCATGAACAAGCAAAATAGAAAGTATCAACTGAGTTTCATATTGTTGTTTGTTCAATATTTTTTTCTTCTTTTATACCTAGTTTTCCATATCATGAAGGTTTGGGCTATTCTCAGAGCATGATTTGGAATCTTATCTTTGCTCTTAAAATATCAACATTTTTTTAAGTGCAGTTAGGAGTGCAAAAAAATGGAGAAAAAAAATTAAATATAATTAATAAATATATATTATATTAAATTATTTTATATATATAATATATTATTGAAAATGGTTTAAACTAATAATATTATCCTATTGTTTGGACTATGTTAAAAATGAATAACTTACTAAGAATATAAATATTTCATTATGCTCCATAATATTATTAAATATGAAATATAATATATAGAAAAATATTATTGAATAAATATTAAATTTTAGAAAAAATTTATGATAAAGTTACTTTACAATTAACTTGTATAGGATTTATTTCTAAATTAGCACAATCACATATATCAATTGATATATCTATCAATCTATTTTTCTTTATGTTGTTAAAATTAATGATGTATTGATATATCTATCATTTTTATCAATATGGTTGTGTAGTTAGTTATAACCATATACTTTTATGGATATATATTTAGCACATTAATAATATTAATATGGTTAATCTTAACTAAATTAATAAAAATGAAAAGATAATAACTATTTTAATGATGTGATTATGGTAGTTTATCATATTTCTTATTTATATTTTAAACTCAATTTATGGCTCTAAATACTCTCTATAAAAGTGTAACAATAATTGTTTTTATGGGATTTAACAATTTGATTATTTTTCCTTAGATAACCATAATTATGATTCTTATTCATTCATATCACATCTCAATAGAAAGTCTCTCAACCTTGCTTGGACTAGATCAAGTACAAATATTAAACAAGATTTTTTGCATTGTCGTCTTAAAAGTGGGATTATAGTTCATAATCATTAATTCATCAAACTCACTTATGTTGAGCAAACTTCATAGGCTTCTACATATAATTTTCACTTCATTATCCATTATTATTCATGCAAGGGGATCAACTATTGAAAGTATCCACCATGAATGTATTTTCTAAAAGTTGTCCATTATTATTCACAAGGGGTCAATTATTGAAAGTTTCCACCATGAATGTATTTTCTAAAAGTTTTCAGTACTAGGGTTAAAATGATAGATTTATTTCTTATTTGTTAGAAACTCATGCTAGCTATGATATATATCAATTAAAAAAATATTAGGTGCACGAATCCATTATACCTATCTAACAATTAGCTTAATCATAATTCTTCAATGTGCTTATAAATTTGTAATAACTTGACTTATTAAGCCAGCAACACTTTTAGACTTGGACAATCTTCATAATATCTAAATTTTATCTTAATAATTAAGTTAAGCTAGATCTAGGTTATATGCTTTTGCTTCACCTCTTTCCTCACTTGCATTCACATTATTTAATGTTGGCCACTTTATAATTATTCAATAATTATATCCATCCACTCATTGTATTCATTTAACTAAGAAACTATATAGTATCCATTTCCTTGTTAACTTAAAAATAGAAATTTAAGAAACTTATTATGAACTAACTCTCTAAGGATTTAGATTGGTATGCCCCTAAACAATTCATAAATGTAATAACCACATAGCTCAAACTAAATTACCAAGTCTGCTTGACAATTTGATTCAAGGAATTATAATGTGATTATCAAATTGTCTCATTTAAGTATTTTTTAGTATTTTTTATAAATAATTTTATGTAGATGTGAAATTATGTCTTTTAAATCAATCACAATATCAAAATCTATAAATACCTTTGTTTCTAACAATTTTATGTATAAATTTTAATTTGTGTTGCTCATACAAAACAATCACACACATGTTGGTATCTTAGCTAAATCATATAAGAACCCATAGCAGTTTAAATGGTATAAGAATCCATAGTAGTTTAAATTAACATTCATCTCGGTCTGTTTCTTCCTGTGAGAACGAAGCCACGAGAGCTCAAGCTTGCTAGCCACGGCCCACGAAAGCAACGAGCTTGCAATAACCTATCAACAATATCGAGCGGTTTGCTTCCATTTGTTCTTATTGTTTCAGTTGTAGCTAACGCAGGCTATAAAGATAAATACAAGAGCCACCATGGCTACTGAACTCTCGTACCATCAAAACCTGTGTTGCCTGGAACCCTCATGGGACGAACTCATGCATCTAACATTGTATAGACTTCTTTTGCTTTGCTTTGTTTACTAACCCTAACGCCACGAAAACAAGAAGGCTGTATCTCTGCTGCAACTTTCAAAATCTGACACCAAATTTTGGCAAAAGTTTAGGATTTGACATTGAATTTCACGTATTTTTTTTTTTGTAAAAACAATGATTCACGTTTAAATATTTTAATTCTGTTCATGTCGTCGAGCTTTAAGAAAATATCTAAAAGATAGGTTTTTTCTTTAAAAAATTTGGGTTTTTTTCTGACTGTGATGAAAAATTCGAAAGAGTACTAATTTATTGCAGTTATAAGGGAAATAGGTAGCAGGAAAACAAATACCCGATCATTAATAATATTTTCGTTTGAGATAACCCTGTATTTTGAAAAAACTGTGTCAGTCCTTGAGAAAGCTATGTAATATATTGATACATTTGCAGGTGCACTATCCCCTGTTATGTAATATATTGATACATTTGCAGTTAAATGAGTGCAACGTGAGTATGTTTATATTTTGGAAAATAGTATAAATGCTAATTTTTGTTTTTTTAAATCTCTCTGAATTAATTTTGCATGCTCCATTCTTAAAAAGAAATAAATAAAAATTAAGTTTTCTTTGATTTTGATTGCTTAGTGGGTGAATTCATTGTGATACTTTGTTCTTAGAAAAGGACAACATGAAGTTTTTTGTGATTTAAATTGCTCAGTGGCACTGTATGCAATCTGACTAATCTGTTACGACTAAAACATAATTATGGAAATTGTTTAATGGTTTGTTTGCAGCTTTTCTGCCAAAGCTGATAGCATTTAAGTTGCTCTCAAGTGCCATTGGTAGCATTTATATGATTTTTTGGCAGCAGTTTAGTTGCACGATTTTTTTCGGGCTACATTTAAGTAACTTTCATGAAGTTTCACAGCAATTTATAGTCCATTTGGGCTACATTTATGTAACTTTCATGAAGTTTCACAGCAATTTATAATCCATAGCTTTCAGATTTGTCTTCGAAAACTAACATGTGTATCTTGTATTTATTGAAATGTGACTATGTAACCTAGGAAATGTGAAGATGAAATCTTATGGTATCATGTACAAAGATGCAAAAGGACAGAAGCACGAGGCCTACTTGAAAAAGATAGGAGTGAAATCATAGTCTTGGCAGGGGCTCTTACGAGCCCCAGCTCCTGATGCTAAGCGGAATTGGGATGAGAGAACATCTAAAATCCATGGGCATCCCTTTGGACTTGGATCAACTTCTCGTAGGACAAGGTATGGGTGATAATACAATGAATGCTATGTGCGTTCCTACCACACACCTAGTAGAGAAATCTCTTCTACAAGTCGTTGGAATAACTAAATTTGGAAGGTATATAGAAGCATCCAATTGATTCGGCACCACCCCTCAATCCATATGCAAGCATAAAGAAGTAATCTCACACATAGTAAGTACCCCATTATGATTTCATGACTTTGAGAGATTCCTATAATAATAATAATCGATGGTGATCTTCTGTGTATGCAAATCTCAAAAGGAAATTCTAAAGGCAAAACTATGTGTCAGAATCACAAGGAGGTTGTATTTGTAATAATTTCAAGGGAACCTTCATCATGAATAAGATAATGGTGCCACTTTCCAGAGGCCAACTCGTTATGAAAACCACCAACAACGAAGACAAATCCTCTATCTCCTTCAATTACTTGTAAAGTGTTGAGTCCATCTTCAAGAGAAAAATCTCACAGAATGTTGAATATGTGCATAACTATTAAAAGTTAATCAAGTGGTTAGTATGGCAATTTGGTGTTAGTTTGGAAATTTAGTGTTGTTCGCTTGTAGTTTAGTTGTGGTACATCCAAATTTCAAATGGTTTTCATTTTGCATTCGTGGCATCCAATATATCAAATGGTGTTCATTTTGCATTTGTTTTATTGTTGTTGAGTTTTTCTAGTTTCAGTGAGATAGTTGTGTCCAAACTCACTTGCACTTGTGGATAGCTTTTCACATGTTCATTAATGTATAAGACCCTTCTCTCACTTTCCTACCATGTGCATTGTTGGAGATATAGATACAAGAACCACTCCCTCTTGGACACACCGGCACACTGAGAGGGGGGGTGAATCAGTGTATAGGCAATTTAAACCCTTTTCAAATTCTATTAATCAGGTAGAGTTCATCAATGCATTATGCTACCAATTACATCATCATTGCATAAGCATCCATCAACTAATCAACAATGAATCATAAGCATGTTTATCAACTAGATCACTGAATCATAACAAGTAACACAACACAAAAGAACACAACATTCGTTTGATAAACTTGTTTTATGTATTGTACATGGAAGACTTCAATCTTCACGATTACATCAGCACCAACTGATAAGAAGAGCACCAACTCTAGCAATAAGACCCAGCTTAGTTTTCATAGCTCCAACTAAGAAGGGTTGAGGTACCTAAACCTCAAGGTGAAAGACTCAGCTTGCAAGCCTGATGTCAATCTCTTATTGTCATCAACATGTCAAGCTGCTACTCAAGATCATCATTGCCATGTCGATCAAGTATGTCACTATCAATGGTTGTCACTATCGTCACTCAAGCATGTCACTAACTCAATCATGTCACTGTCACTGAACTATCATGTCAATCTGATATGTCATGTCAATTGACACATCATCATCACTCACACATGTCACTATCAATATCTCTTATCAATCATAGCACTGTCAAAACATCGTTATCATGCATACATCATTGTAGCATATCACTGTATAAAATTCTCTAGCACATCACTGTGTACCCCTGAGCATATATGTCATCACTAAGCATTGCTAAACATTTTACTATTTAAACATCATCCCACTGTGTGCTAACAAGTCGTTGTGTAATGATTATATCATTGTACGCTAACACATCACTATGTAAACATTGCATACTAAATCTTGAATGAGTCACTATGTAAACTTACATGTCATCACTGTGTATACTAAGCATACATCTCTGATCATATCAACATATAGGTGTAGACATCATCAAACATAATTAGCACATATGAGCATTATCATATCATTAAACATCATATTACTGTAAACTCATCACTGTGTATTAAGTAACTGTGTAATCATCGCTATATATTGTCAAACAACTGTGTAATGTATGAGTGTATGCATCATCGTACTTTGTAGATCACTCACTTGTTTCACTTTGCAAACCTGAGATAAGGGATAGTCCAAAGTATTGAAGCATATCAAGTGTATCGAGAAGAGATAGTCTGAATTCTGAAGCAGCCCGAATTTCAGAGAGGAGACTGTCTGAATTCTGAAGCAACCCGAATTTCAGAGAGGTGACAGCCCGATTTTACATAGAGGATATAGTTTGAATTTCTCACAAAGGAAGCTCAAAATTTACATGGAAGCAGCCTAAATTTCACTAAAGAAACAAATAGCAGAAAAAATGCCTTTTGTAACAGCCCCAAAAAATATATATTTTGTTGTAGAATTTCGGGTCTAAGGTAGCCTCAGTCAAGCTCCACGAATTGCTTCACATTTTTTCTCATCACAATTGTGTAGTATAAATACATGTGTGTGATAAGATTTAATATAATATTTAATTAATTTAAATCCTCCAAGCAATGAGTGAGCCGACCTCTCATTTTTGTTCACTTCAAATTTAATTCAATTCATTAATTAATTATTAATGATTCATTAGACTTCAGAAATTCAAATCTCTTCAACCGTGAGGAATTAGAAGACACTCCACATATCAATGGAAAGGGATTGACGAGGACTAACATCTTATGGAGGGATTATTTGCAAATACATGGTTCAATACCCTTAAATTCTTCAATTTTTTCAAGACATTAAAGACCCCACACATAATGGTGTCAAAGACCATGTTACCTTATGCATAAGTTCCAAGGTCAAAGGCTTCAATGGACATCATCAAAGGCATTAGGGCTTCAATGGCATTCACATCCATAGACTTCACATCAACAAGGAGGAGGGCTCCTCCATATACTCATCATATCAAGGGTATCAAGGACCCCAACACCACCAATCAAGTGGGAACAAAGACTTTTTCTAGAATATCATCATCATTATTATACAAGATGGCTTCAAGGACTTCAAGGGATTCAACATCGTCATGGTCAAGGTCTCCATATCATTAAAAACATATCCAATGATTCCACTATATATATCTTCATCACCACAAGAGTACCAACACCCCAAAAGAGGGGTACAAAGACCTCACCACTAGCTTGAAACACCTCATGACATGCCAATGACCATATAGCGTCCAAGGGCCATGAAACCACCATATGTGTGAGTCCAAACTTTCAAGGACACCAAGGACCCCACAAGAATGGGTTCCACCATACCACCATAAGCGTGGGTTCCAAGACCCAAGTTTCCACATGCAAGAGGATCAAGATCTAAGCTTGTAGGTTTAAGGACCCCACAAGAGCTCAACAACCTCAAGACCATCCAATGCAAGCAATGGGCCCCACCATCAACACATCAAGGGCCTTACACACATGAGCCACATCATATTTAACAAATGACCACATAATGGGTCATTTGTACCACCATGTGCTCCAATGCACACACCATCTGTGAATGGGATCCAAATCCCAAGCTACCACATGCAGGGGCATGTCCAATCAATCAACCATCATGCTAACACATGTGCGTGTAAAGGACTCTAACTTGTGCAAAGTACCATGATCAACTCATACATGTTCATCAAGCTGTCCACTGCAGGGAATCTTGGTGGCATCTACGTCAACTGAAATTTCCACTGCATATCCATGTTGGCATCAATGACAACTCAATCAACACTCTTTTCTCTCCATGTGTGTGAGTAAGTATTATTATTGTTTTATCATTTTTGTTGTGATTTCTCCTTTAACTAATACATTCTTGTTTTGTTGTGGCTTTGCGGTGTGAGCACTGGATGACACTTGGCACTTCTTTTTATTTCTCTTTCCACTAGCAAAGATTATTAGGCCATCTTATAAGAACAAAATATTACTCTTTGTTTGATTTTTGAGTTTAGTATACAGAGGTTAAATTAAACATTGTCAACCCTGGTGAATTTTGGAAACATGTCCAAGTTTGTGAGTAACGCAATGTTACAATTTCTAGTTACACCATCTTGCAAAAAGCATATGAATGAAATTGCTTATTTTTTTATTATATTGGATTACAAAGGATTGAAGAGCATAGCTAAATGCTATTCTTAATTGTACATGGTTAGCTTTAATGCCTTAATCAATGATTCTACAATTTTTGTGTTGTATCTTTATCATTTTTACTACCCAATAAATTTACCTAAATGTGCTTTAATGGTGTAAGTTATATTCATGAGCTTAGGGAGCATAGATCCATCTTAAACTCATATCTATCAAGCACCGAGAGGGATCCAATTTCTCAAGGTGTATTTTTTTTTTTAATCTTAATTTTTATACACGTCTAGAAAAAATTTCTACCTTAACAAAATTTGATCCCATAGGATCTATGGTGGTTTTTATTTTTATTTTATGATCCAACATGGATTTTTTTAATAAATTTTTATTTTATCAGTAGGCGTGCATTTTTTTAATTACTTTTTTATTTAGTTTTAATTTTTTATTTGTTCAGCCAACATGAATTTTTTTAATTACTTTTTTATTTTTGATACATAATACTACGTTACGTGACAACATCTGCATCTCACCCATACTAGGTTGTAGAGCACCTCGCTACTCTCGATGCAACAATAATTTAAAAATTTTATACATATACTACTTGAATGGGGTATGATGTGTTGGTACTTAGCTTATGTACAACATTCTGATTTTTTTAAAACATTACCTTATATGTGCGCATTTTGGGAATTTTGTCAAATTTTTATTTGAACTCCGCTCAAACAATCGATTTGATATACAAAAATCTATGTCGTCTCGAGCATTTGGCAATAGAAGTTATTTTGTTTGCTATGAAAATATTAAGACTACTAATACATTAAACTCCTTATCACACTGTATTAATACTTTGTATGTACCTCAGTATGAAACTTTGAAGATGATTTCCAAATTTATTTTATAATTCAGTTTCCTAATTAAGCATTAGAGTTCACGTCTTGCTTCTATTATATATTGATGTCTACCCATATCAACTGCTCCTGACACATCCTAATGGGTCTAATACATACCCAATTCGCATTGTGCAAAGGGATACATGGCTAAATTAAGTTACATATGGTTTCAACCCATCGATGCATGGTTTTGATAAAGTTTTTACAATTTTGTTGGCGGATGAACAATATGGGGTTGAATATTTTCAATGGTTTTGTTTCATGATACTGTGAGTCTTTCTGCACTAATACTTTATATTTATATTATATTTAAAGTTTATTTAATTTGGTATCTTTGTTGTATTGATAAAAAACAAAGCATGCTTAGAGTTATTGAAGCTGCAGCCACAATTTCTATAGCTTTTGTCTTGAAGCAATAGTTGTTAGCAACTGTGGGGACATTGCCACCTTGTGGCTCTTGTTTTAAGTAACTTTTATCTTATTAAACATAGACACGTAAGATGACTACAAATTTTAAGGGTTATCCAAAGTACGTAAAGAAGTAGAAGAACCAAGAGGCCAAAAGGGATCAACCCCACCTTAACACTACACATAAGAAAATGTGAGCAACTAGTTTGTATCAAAGACGAAAGGTACTTACTTTAGTACAATGTCGACAATAATACATCTATTAGAATCCTTTTGACTAAGAATTCCCTACATGAAATCTTAATTTTTAATTACAAAATTCAAATAAAAAATTAAAATATAATATTCAAAATAAATTATGAAAAAATACAATATATAGAACGAGACATAATTGCGAGGTAGCTTAGTCCCTATCAATGTTGGAAGTATTGAGAGTAGAAGTGGATGAGATTTGAAAACAACGACAGGTGACATTGAAATGAGACTCTGAAAGTCGAGGCGAGGACAAGAGGAAACAATTGGATTGTGACTGGTGGACAGGGAAAAGGTACGAGTTGCTTAGACTATTGGAAATAACTTTTTTTGTTTGTGTTCTTTTTGTTTTGTTTTTCATGTCCCCATAAGACAGAAGAATGTTGGGAACAAACCCTAGGTTATTTGTTGGACATGGAAACCCTAGGTTCTTTTGTCACTACTACTATGGTTGCTTGAAAACCAAATGCAGGAGCTATAAATCATGTTTTTTGTACAACATATGGATGGGTATTTGGTCAAACTTGAACCCCTACGCCACCTTCGAAATTTTATCAGTGTTACAGTTTTTAAAGAAAATTGGTTGCGAGTTGGATTGTTCGAATGCACGAGATCTAACATTAATTACATAGTTGAATGCATATGATAGAATGCCTTGTGCCTCGATGGAGCAATGAAGCAATTTTCCTTGTTCTAAAGACATTTTTTCATCATTATATGGAGAAATAAGGGGCATTGTGAGAATCGAACCCAAGACCTCTCCCACCCAAAGAGAGAATCATACTAGCAAGTCAAATTCCCTTGTATGAACAGTAATATTATTTAAGTTCTCTCCTCATAGTACATGGAGTAAGGACAGTATGACTAATTCATCTAACATGGAGTAAGGATCATTAGTCTTATTTTTTAATTAAATGCAACATGTCCAAGTAGTAGAGAATGATTCATGATTGCAAAGTACATTCATGGCATTAGGGTTTATGCTATCTGTTTAACTTAACCAGATTCCTAGGACTGTGATTTTGATCTATGGTCCCATGAAACAATAGAAAAAATCTACATTGTGCTTATTTTAGAACACAATAATACAAATTGGGTTATGTATGGTTGTTCCTCCATTGCTAATAATTAAAATAGATTTTTCTATCAAAAATTATCAAATAATGGGTATTTTGATTACCATAAAATGTATTTCAGATCTAATAGCTAGCGTGCAATATGGAAAAGTAAGGGAATACCAACAAATGTTATGCCCCAATCTTAAACCCTCGGTAATGTGTAATATTTGTTCAAATGAAATCACTAATTTATACAAAACATTTCAAGATAATGGGGATTTTGATTACCGTGAAATGGACTTTAGAACTGATAGCTAGCTTGCAAAATGAGAAAGTAAACGAACAACAACAAATTTTATGTCACAATCTTAAATCATTAGCAATCTTGTAGCGTCCAGCATGTAAGAACTATGTACAGGAGCACCAACCCAACCATGTCAAGAGCCAAACACACCTATGTATTGGCTAAGAAGAGGTGCAAATGCCAATGTTTTGTAAGGGTTTTATTATATTATGCCACGGTAACAAGTTGAAATAAACCAAATCAAGGTTATGCATTGGAATCGGGAGATGCAAATAAATTTATCCATCAATACAAGATTAGAACTTCCCCAAAAGGCTTCATGGAGCAAGAACTAGGATTAAGAGAAGAAATCCATGTGCCAACGTCAAAAGATATCATGTAATTACATAGTTATGATGTTTCAAGGTATTTTGTGATGAGAAACTATATTTTGAAGTCATGAAAGAGTTCTTTTCTTTATCTATGATGATGAGTGTGATTGTGTTCCACGCCAGTGGGTTTTCATAATCCTATTGTTAGAGGCATATTATATGATACAAGAGAGGCAATGTTGCTTGATCCTATGTTGCTTGATTTCATCACAAGGTTTGATCACTTGGTATAGATTGCATCACAAGGTAGGATCAATGTATGTATTGTGGATACAGCCTTATAAAGATGAACTATGTTTCATTTTTTAGTGTAACTCCATGAAGGGATTGCATGTCAAGTCAAAGGAACAAAAACCAACAACCAAAAGTCAAGTGCAACAACTGAATGATAAATTGCCAAATGTCTTATGATATCTACCTCATAGACTACCACTCAAGATGGGACATGTACACATCATTGAGCTAGAACTGGATGCAAGTTGGCCATTGTTCCTCCATGTATATATGCAATTTTATTTAAGGACAAGATAGAAAGAATAAAGAATACTGCAAGAATTATTGGATATGGTTCATTTAGAGCGTAGAAAAAGTGCCTTTGCATCTCCATTAGGTTCCTTTCATATACACTAATACATTGACTACATGGAATTAAACAAGACAACTATTAAAAATAGATCCCCTATGTCACGTATACATGACTTAATTATAGAATTGCATGTGGCAACAATATTTACATAAATTGATTTGGATTTGGATATTGCTAGATAAGGGCAAGGGAATGCAACAAATTTAAGACAAACTTTAGAACTGATGATGTCGACTATGATTTTTGGGCAATGTCTTTTGGGCTAATGAAAGCACCAACCACATTTGAACGTTACAATGAATCAAATCATCAAGCCATACTTGAGGATATTTATTTCATGTTTTTTGAAGTTGCTATCATTTTTAGCAAGGATATGAAGGATCATTTTCATCATTTGATCATTGTTTTAGAACTCATATGACTTGATTCCAAAGAATGTGCCACATACTTGTAGACTTGCAACACATTATATGTAGAGACAAAGTTAGTGCTAACCCAACCAAGAATGTGACATAATTGAAAGAGCTTCATGAGATATGCAGCTTCTACATATATTTTATTAGCAAATTGGAGGTCTTGCGGCATTCCTAACTGATGTCAAAAGGAAGAACCAGTTCAAATGGACAGAGGCTGCGAGGTCTAGCTTTCAAAATATGAAGAAGGTAATGACTTCCACCCTTGTACTAGTAGTCCAATATTTCTCACAAACCCTTTGCAGTTAAAATGATGCTTCCATCATTGGCATAGGGGTTATTCTTGTGGAAAACCAATAACAAGCCAAATGGGCTAGCTAATTTTAAGGTTTTGATTTTAAAATTGTGTACAAGAAGAGGGAAAGAATGTGGTGGATGTAGCTTGCATGGTGCCATCATCACACCACAGTGATAGGTGCACAGTGGAGGGCGTAGCTGGAACCCATTAGGGGCTATATTTATGATTTTCATCAATGTATTTATCAAGGTTTTTCATTGGGATAATTTTTCAAAAACCTTGCTATTATCAATCATGTACTTTGAATTTATCAATAAAAAAATGCAAATGATGTGCATTATGCTTAGTTATCTAAACTATTCTTGATCCTAGGGTGAGATAAGACCAATGAGCTATTGTAGTGCTCAAA
This sequence comes from Larix kaempferi, assembly GCA_027924585.1. Taxonomy (NCBI): domain Eukaryota; kingdom Viridiplantae; phylum Streptophyta; class Pinopsida; order Pinales; family Pinaceae; genus Larix; species Larix kaempferi. The sequence continues at coordinate 15,665,783 of BSBM01000099.1, forward strand.
ACCATGGGGTTGTCCAATTTAGAGGCAAATTATTAGCATCTTATGAACATATTTTGGAATGGCTAAGATCAACTAAAGGCATACCCCTTTACACATGAGCACTCCTAGAATCGTTTGGTAAGCGAAATTTATTTTCATTTTCTTTGATGTTGTTGTCATTTTTAGCAAGGATATGAAGGATCATTTTCATCATTTGATATTTGATTTAGAACTCATATGACTTGACCCTAAAGCAAAGTATGAATTTGGAGAGAGTTAGAGATGCCCAGCTAAGAGTCCAACCATTATTAATGGCCACTCCAAAGAATGTGACACATACTTGTGTACTTGCAACACATCATATGTAGGGACAAAGTTAGTGTTGACCCAACCGATATTGTGACATAGTTGAGAGGATTGCATGGGCTATGCAACTTCTACATATAGTTTATTAAGAAATTGGAGGTCTTGTGGCACTCCTAACTGACTTCGAAAAGAATAGCCAATTCAAAGGGATAGAGGCTATGAGGTCTAGCTTTCAACATATGAATAAGGTAATGACTTACACCCTTGTATTAGCAGGCCAAGATTTCTCACAAACCCTTTATAGTTGAACATGATTCTTCCAGCATTGGAATTGGGATTGTTTTCATGGAAAATCAATAACAAGCCAAATAGGCAAGCTAATTACAAGGTTTTGATTTTAAAATTGTGTACAAGAAGAGGTAAGGAATGTGGTGTATGTAGATTTCATGGTGCCATCATTACACCACAATGACAGGTGTGTATTGGAGAGCCTAGCTAGCACCCATTAAGGGATATATTTATGCTTGACATCAATGTATTTATCAAGGTTCTTTGTTGGGATAAATTTTCAAACACCTTGCTATTATCAATCATGTACTTTGAATTTATCTTTAAAAAATGCAAATGATGTGCATGATTCTTAGTTATCTATATGTTTCTTGATCCTAGGGTGAGATAAAACCAATGAGCTATAGTAGTGCTTAGAACCATGGGATAGTCCAATTCAGAGGAAAATTATTAGCATCTTATGAACAAATTTTGGAATGGGTAAGATCAATTAAAGGCATACCCCTTTGCATATGAGCACTCCTAGAATCGTTGGGTAAGGAAGGACCAATTCCCAATGTAAAAAAATGAACTATTCATGTGAATGCTCCACATGAATCAAGGAAATCTAATTGAAAGGAAAAGATATTTGAAAATTAAAACTAAATGGAAAAACTTAAAAATAAAGATTTAAAAAAAAAAAAACTAAAAAAAACAAAGACACAATTACCATTTTCTTATGTTAGAGTTTGGAATGGATAAGATCGACTAAATCCATACCCCATACACACGATCATTCCTAGAGTCATTGGGTAAGAGAGGATCTATTCCCAATGTATAAAAAAATGAACTATTCATGTGAATGTTGCACTAGAATCAATGCGATCTACCCAAAAGCTTGTACACAAAAGTGAAAAGTCAAAACAGTTCAACATTGCATTAAATAAATCCGTCCCCACTATTCAAATACTATATTGCATATCGGATGGATACAGTTTCCATTATGGACTTAATAAGGTCCCTTTCTATCTTAAGAAGGGCAGGCTCCGACAACACCCAATTTTCCATATGGGAGCATTAGCCAATCGTAATTGTCTCAAGAGGTCTTGCTGTGTTATTGGGGTGTGAGACCAAGTAGGTTGGGTGCAGGCCATAAGTTTGCTGGGGATTACACTATCAATCAAGAAAACTTTCTTTGCTTGTTATGTTTGTATATAAGAAGGGCAGGCTCCGACAACACCCAATTTTCCATATGGGAGCATTAGCCAATCGTAATTGTCTCAAGAGGTCTTGCTGTGTTATTGGGGTGTGAGACCAAGCAGGTTGGGTGCAGGCCATAAGTTTGCTGGGGACTACACTATCAATCAAGAAAACCTTCTTTGCTTGTTATGTTTGTATATTATATTGCATATCGGATGGATATGTTGTGGTTGTCTTTAAACCAAAATGATAGATGGCTTCGTTCCCTTCATAATGTGTGGACTGTGTGGCTTTCATATAAGCAATATTTTTTCTTGCTTACTACTCTATCAATATATTTTGTCTAAAGCTTACTTAGTTAAGAGCGGACTCTCAGATGGCTTCAACTTGGTTTGCTACAGTTTGGATATAAATAAGCACATCTTCAGGGAGTGTTGATGGGTCAAATTGAACATGTCAATAATGAGGGAAAACACCTGCTTGTAGGTCCCAAGTTAGACCCGGTCGCATTTGGTATGGTGCCTCTGACTAGTTTAGGGCCCAGTTGCAACTGTAATTTATATTTTTTTCTAATTTTTAATGTTTTTGTCTTTTTTATAAGATTTAATCTAAAGCAACAAAATAACAAGTGACTAGCTAAAACTATCCCTTCCGGGAGCAAACTAATAAACAGATTAAAACATCAATAGCAGTGAACATATAAAAGAAAAATAATTACTCATAATATCATTCGTTGATACTATATATGCATTTATAATACAATTGAATGATGGCAAGTTACAAGTTTTGCTACAAAATCCAAAAAGTAAAAGAAATAATTCGTACGTTCTGCTAGTCAATATTAAAATACACGTGAGATTCATCAATTAATTGTTATACTCAACATATATGTTCCTGTAACTTTAAAAACAAATAATCTAGAAATTTGAATGATACATATATAACAAGTAATAAAGAAATAATTCATAATAACTTAATCATAGGGAAAACATTCACAACATCACCAGTAAAAATTCAAAGAAGAATCTTCGTTTTTTCATTATCAAAAATGTCTCTGGAATATTTGATTGGACATCCTACTCAATCCATCCATACAATAATATACATAATTCATGAAGTAAGGGTTTCCCACCACCACCACCCCTTTCGGATTCATAAAATGTTTCTTATATAGCTTCAATCCGAGAGGCAACTGAAATAACCATGCAAAATTAATAATTGTCTTCTTTGTCTAACTTACAATAATAAGCCTTACATAAAAAATAAAAATAAACTAAAAGAACATTCAAACTATTCCACTGATTATGCCACTCTTTAATCTTCTCTGTATGCCCATCCTATAGCCTCTCAAATTGAACTTCAACTCCCAAAACCTTTGGTTCAATCTCTTCGTCAAGACCGGATTGGATAGTGTTTGCGTGGGGTTTGGTCCAAGCAGCGAATTTTGTAGGTTGATAGATGAAATGATAGAAAAGATCCTGATCAACTTTGGTTAGTTAAATTAATGCTTGCTCACTTTTTTTCTTGCTTGCTCCATATCAACAATTCTATTCTTGATTGGTTCTATAGCACTTAGATCATCTAAGGGAGGCATGTTGAACATATTCATGGATTCCTCTGTCGAGTTTCATATCAAAGCACAAATCCTTTTGACATCATCCACAATTTTAAGTGCTTCAGCCTGCGTGGTGTCATGAGCCTTCTTCCAAGACTTTAACTTGGATTCTTCTCTTTTTCAATCTTTGGGACATTCATGGGAATCTCTTTATGCAAATGTTTCCAATTCATGATTTATTCGACATGATTTTGTACCATTTGTATTTGTATCCGAATAGCTCAGCTTTATTTTTCAACTTCACAACATTCTCATAATATTGTTGTAGTTATTCAAGCTGAATAAACAAATTCTCTTAAGCTTCTTTCAATTTTTTATTGACTTTAGTAGCTTCTTCTATCATCATGACAAGGGGGAGAGCATTCCCCTCTTGGTATACCTAGAGTTGAAACTCAACATACTCCTTGGCCATTTTTATTTCATTCATATCCTTCTCATGTTCCTTTTTTAAAAGAGCAATTTTGTTATTATGATATTCCTTCAATTGTTCTTGTTCTATATATGATTGGTGCTCCAAATACGCAAGCCATTTCTTGAGTTATTCTATCTAATATTTATATTGCTCTGCTTGCTCTTTGTATTGTTGCATTTGATTGGCCACATATTTCGTAGAATACACATTAACATTTGCAAAAAACCCAATTAAAGAGGCCACATCAAATGATATCTCATCCACATCTTTCCCCTCCTTATTAAAGACTATAAGGTCATTGAACATACCTTAGGTCTTCTTCCTATTTGATGGACACATGGAGATACTATTGCTTTGTCTGCTAAGAAAATAGTCTCCTAAAGAGACCATTGTAGTATCAATGTCCATGGACTGTGTGGAATCCCATGATCTCATAGAGATAGGTGTCCCAGGAGTCACGAGCAATGTTAATTGTTGAGCCTTTTGATGTTTTTCTAACCTTCTCATTTCATCTTATTCCTCGTTCTTCTTCAAAGCTTCATCTGTGAGGAATTCATGTTCTTTTTGTTGTTGTTCTTGGAGAAGTTGATATTTTAATGCTTCCTCATCAAACTCTTCTTTCTTTCACTTCTCCTCTTTAGCAGCTTTGCAAGCTTCTTCACCTTTTCTTTTTCGTTCTTCCTTAGATGCATAAGCTTCATGTTCCTTTTGTATTTTCTCATGGAGCAATTGTTGTCAAGTGGTTTCTTCTTGCACCTCATCCTTTTCCTTTTTTCTTCTTCATCCACGACAGTTCTTTGGGCTTCCACCGCTTGCTACATCGCTTTCATATTGGCTTCTTTTTTCATCGTTTTTTCTTTCTCCAAAGCCTCTTGGAGTGATTTTCCCTCTGCCTCTATTTTTTATGTGTCCACTTGAGACAATTGATGTGCTTGTTGGTGATGTATCCTTTCTTCTGCCTCAAAAATTCTCCTTACTACTTCATCTCTTTTGAGTTTATCATATTCCTTCTTCTTCCACTCTCTTTCTGCTTTGGCCTCAAAATTCGCCTTCCTTTCAGATATAATTGAAATATGGAGAGATACCTGCTTGTTATGAAGGTCTATTATGAGATCCATGTTTGGAATCCTACTACAAACCTCGTCAAAGTCGCTTGCTCCTCGAAAGAGGGTTTTAGAAGAATCATTTTCGTGCTTGTAAGTGGGGTTCAATAAAAGTGACTTGAAGTGACTTTCAATCACTCTTTTAGAATCATGCTTCCTCTGAGTTGAGAATCCAAGCTTTAGGTCATATAGGGTATTGGCTTCTTTGAGAACATTCTGGGTATTTGCTAATGTGAATGCGCCGACACTAATTAGGAAGGCTAGCCAATATTTCTTTATCATACAAGACAAATAGGCTCATGTTCCCTTTGTGATAGTCTGGTAGGAAATCTATCGAATGAAAATCCTATCGGGAATATAATACGGTAACAATTATGTTGAATCCATGACCCCAAACACTCGTATATATGTGAAAAACTCCAAGACAAACTCGTCTCCTAATGGAAACATGTTTACTCTACTTTCGTCTGATAGTTTAGGAGATGGCTTATTAAAAATAAGATAGAAATAGAGGCAGAGAAAAAGTTACAGATATCATATAAGTGGAGTTTGTATTTGGACAACCACTACTCCCTACAATATACATGGACATGTAAAGACTTGGTCTTCCAATTCCAATTCATGAGAGGAAATACATGCATAGAACAAAAAACAACAAGGAGATAAGTGGTCATGAAAAATTTAGGATTCTTGGGTTTAGGTACCTCTTTGATTGATTGCAGGCACTTGAGTATGTTGTCCAACAAGATATCTGCCCAGCTGAATATTTTCCTTGTTTGTACTATATGTTGCATTAGAGGTGTCCATTCCAATTGAAAATGTGTGGCATTCTCCTCCCCATGTAGGTGACACACCATCGCTATCAACAACCTGTAAGGTCACCTAAAATACTGCATAATGTATCTTTTGTTTTCTTTCTCTGTGAATGTCCTCTGCTCTCCATTCTTTAATAATATGGATGAGGTTTGGATGGTAATCATAAAAACTTCCCATAAAAGTGTCGTTTAGTTAAATATTTGGTTCTTTCAATTTGAACATCGCTTGTAAAGACTCGGGTTTGAGGGAACTGATAACAACCCCTTCTACATCAAACATTGATCTCAATCATTTACTAAGTCTTCATCTATGTGTTGAATCAATCCCTCAAAGACAAAGATTCCATATGTATTATTGATCAAGCCATGACTTTGAAAGAACACTCCATCTACCATGTATGACATTGGTCATGTTATTTCATCATGCCTTGAAATGATGTATGTGGATGATCTCAATGTGTATTACGAAGTTCAACTACTACAATGTTGAATTACAACCCAAAATAATTTTAAAAAATGGAAATTTGCTCTTCTTCCATGGGTACTTCAAGGTTTTGGTTTTAAAACTTGGTCATAAAGAGGTGGAAGTAAGCATGGAATATGTTATTAGACCTTGTATAAACACCCAACTACAAGGCATTTAATGCTCTACAACTCATTGCATCTAAATAATTTTAGATCCAATGGTACACACCCCGAGCTATAAAGCATTAAATGTTCTACATCCAGGTGCTTAGTGATTTCCATGTTATTATGATTTTCAACTTGGTCATAAATAGGTGGAAGTACGCATAGGACATGTTATTAGAAATCACTTAGGACATACTTTATGATGGAAGTGTCATTTCCACATCTCAAGGATAATAAGATAAGATTTGTATCATAGAAGATTGTATATCTTCACACTTGGGAAACCTTGTCCAAATCTTAAGTCATTAGTAGCTTATTCATACAAGAAAAAGAAGTAGGTGTGTATTGGGATATTAGAAAGATATCAATGAATATTCTGTAAATGGGAGTGATTCAATTTTAAGGGGTTAATATCACTACAAGTGGTATCAGTCATTTTCTTCAAAACCCTATCGCAAGAAAGATGCCTTTTACAATAAAAGTTGATGGTCTTAGTATTGAAGAATACATACATAAGACAGTAATTTTGGAATAAATATTGGAGATATTGGTTACCATATGGTTTAAGAGAAGATGCTACAAAATGGTGGGAGTTGCTCGGTCATGACAATATGAAGGCACTTTTAGATGAAGCATATGAAAATGTATTTTTAGACAAGTGGTCTTATGCTATGAAGAAGGATAAAGAAAGCACTAAGGGTTTAATTTTAGTGAAGCACTTCCTATTACAAGTTTATAAACCTCATCCTTGAGAATGTGATAAAATCCTCCCCGCTATGTATTATTTTCTAGTTATAGATTGAATTTTGTATTGTCATAGATGGTCTTGAGATTTCTTCACTTTAGAATTCATATATTTTTCTTGTTCTAAAAGAATCTTTTCAAGCTTCTCCTCTTTAACAAACTCTTCCACAAAGCCATCCTTCTACCTACAATTCACCCTTGGAAACAACACAACCTACACATTAGCTTATAAAATTTCATGTGTTGTACTAAAGGATAAAACATAATGACGTTCATTTCCAATAAGTTTGAATTGATGATCAAAGTTGTAGTCTTGGACATGGGTCATGATAGATTTGGGATTAGAATGTTTTTTCACTAGGAAACAATATGTTATACCTAAAGTTACACTCCACTTCCCACAAACATCCATAACCCTAGTGGAGTCACCATGATGTCACAAGCATTCTCTAGTGCCCACGAGCATATGTAGCCTTGATGTATTTATCGACATATCCTTCTATTGAGTTCCTTTCCTAGTCCTTTTATTTTATTTTGAAACATGCTTTAGCAAATAATGGATGGGGGAAGCAATGGCCTTTATGTACTTACTAGGAATGACTCCCTTGCTCTAGGATTTTTGTTAAGGACTTGTTTTGCATGGCTATTTTTGTTAATGATTGTTGTGCTCACAACATTGTTTCTAAAAATATTATGCTTTGTTGAATAAAACCCTCACTACAGTATTTAACACATTTTGCAACTCAAAGGAATAAGAGATGAACTCTATTGGATTCCCCCCAGTTATTTTGTAACATGCCACTTGATTTTTCAGGAGATCCACCTGCTCCATATTTTCATGCAATTACTTCTTTATTTTATGAATAGCATATATGTGGCTTTAGAAAAGGCAACTCTAGCAGTGGTTGTCACATTCGAATCAGTCTCCCTTACATATGTGATTGTTACCTCAGTGCAAATGACCAAGCATTGGATTTCATTGAGCTTCCTCTTCCTATATGACTACTTAACAACCTTTGGACTTTTTCTATTAGACTTGAATAACTCCAAACTAGTTACTTTTTTTAAGGTTTTTGCAGACCATGAAAATTATTGTAAATTAGCATCAATGGGGAAGAGAAAGTGTCCTCTAGAAAGCACTCATATTTATAGAGGGTTCTCTAGGTCTTCATACACCTATATTGATTGCTTTGCCTCATGATTTTTATGCCCTTCAAATTCAATCGAATCTTCCAGCTCCTCTCGGACTTCCATTTGTTCATATACTTCTTTCTCGATTTCCTTTTGATATTCTTCTACTTCATTCTTCTTTCTATCATATCTTTTATGCTTATAATACAACCTGCATATCTCTATCTCTTTCCCTCATGAGTTCATCACCAACTTATTTGGTCCTAGCTCCTACCTTAGTCCTTTTCTTGTGTTCCTCCTTTCATATTTTCCATAACTTTCTTCTATGACCAACACTCACCAGTATCTCCTCGTAAGGTTTGGCTCTCCTATAAAATTCCTCTTATTTCCAACCTTCATGCTTGTATGTCCATTGATACTTTACTATCAAGGAGTGCTTGGAAACCACATGAAGAGGATCATTCCTTTGGAGCCTTTCCTTAGTAAAGTGGTGTGTTGCTAAGGCCTCACTATTTATCTTGGTCGACATAGCATTATTCATAATGTATGCTCCTATATAAAAGGGAACATGGGGCCACAAGCCCTTCTTTTATATATTGAGTGGTTCTCCAACCCCAAACAAGTGAGTTTGATAAGTTATTTCATGTATTACCAATCTATTGAGGACAAACTTCACCATCAAACACTCTAATGTATGTGGTGTTCTTCATTACATATCAACCTCCTAATGTTCCCACTACCCACATAGCTTATTCTTCTTATGAAAAAAAAATGAGAAATAAATCGTGAAAATGGAAACATGTGAAGCCTTACCAACTAAATGTGATAGCCTCAGATAGTTTAATTTTTTCCTCGCGATCTATTGACAATGAAAAGGAAAATCGACCATTCTAATAATTGCAACCCTTTAGTCTTTCATTCACACTTGTGATGACTAGAGAATTTCAATAGAATGGAATATCATGTTGAGATGTATCAAAATGAGGAATTGCTTCTCTCATGAATCATTTGAAATTTGCCACAACTCAACTAAATAGTAAAACTAACAACCAAACCATTTCTTGAGCCTCCAACAAAGAGACTAACTTGTTTGCATGGAACATTTAAAATCTTAGCACAATCAAAATAATGGTATTCAAAACACAAAGGTTCCTTTATGAAAGAGAGTTATGTAATGATCTTATGACTTTTCTCTGTTCTTTCTTACACCAAAATATGTGAGTAGATTTGAACATCTGGAAGATACTTTCTTATTTTGTTCTATATGTTGATAGACCTATTTAATCCTCCATTTGCATATTTTAAATTATATAATTTACACGTTTTAATACATACAAATCACATGGGGATATGTGTCACAACCCTGAGCTTTGAGGAAGACTTGGAATTCTGAACCCTTGCTTGCGAAGAGCATGTATCAGGTAGTACTTGGCAAGTCTACATAGCCAAATGATATTTGGTAGCCTTGGTGGCCAACTTGTGTGTGGAAGACATGAGTTGGTTAGGATGGTGTACTAGTGCATAGGCTAGAAGGACCAAGGGATGTCTTTCTGAGTGAAGGAAGGAAATCGATGAGGCCTTCGAGTTCAAGAATATGTGGAGAAGAATTTGATTGGAAATCTGTCAAGTGGTGTGTCAGCCACGCTAGGAAAAACACATTGAGATGTGGACTAGAGATATGTGAACGCCTCATGCTAGGAGGGGCATGACCTTCGAGCATCGTCAAGTGTTGGACTAGATGGATGGCAACAATGTCATACATTTTGTGGTCAGTTGTTTGACTATGCTAGCTTGAGGGAAGGCGTAAAAAGGTAGCTTGTGGTCGGGTTCCGATGGCATAGCATTGGCTATGGTGAAACAATAATGTTTATATTTTGCAAGTATAATGTATGCCTGGATTGGGTTTGGTCAAGACGTGTCGATGAGGTGTATTCCACGTGATACAAGATGGTTGTTGGTCATTCCCAACTAGCAAGTTAACAGTGGTGCTGAGTGGCGACTATATTTATTGAGTGGTATGGGACACTTAAGGTGAACGGTAAGTTTATCCCTATTACAAATGGTGTTAGATCCACGCTCGAAAGTGGGACTTACGGAAGTGTCTCTTCACTACCAACACCCCTTTCATTGGGATGTTTCGATGGTGCCATGTTAACATGGATGTAAAAATATTTAAGTGGGGGAGAATGTCATAACCCTATGCTTTGAGGAAAATTTGGGCTTTCGAACCCTTTCTTGCAAATAAAATGTGTTGGGAAGGAATTGGCAAGTTTGTATGGCCAACTGATATTTGGTAGCCTTGGTGGCCAACTCATGTGTGGTAGAACCGAATTGGTTAGGAAGATGTACTAGTGCATAGCCTGGGAGGACCAAGGGATGGCTTGGAGAGTAGGCAAAGCAACCAACGAGGCCTTAAAGTTCACGGCTCGGTGGAGGACAATATGATTGGGAATGTATTGGATGGTGTGGGCCCCATGCTAAGACAAACACATTGAGATGTGGACTAGAGGTATGCAAACGCCTTGTGATGGGAGGGGCATGACCTTCAGGCATTGTCAAGTGTTGGATTAGATGGATGGAAACATCATTGTACATTGGGAAGTCGGTTGTTTGACTATGCTAACTTGGGGGAATGCATAAAAAGGTAGCACGCGATTGGGTGGAGATGGTGTAGCATCGCATGTGGTGAAACAAGCACATTCATATTCCACAAGTATAATATACGCCTGTATTGGGTTTGGTTAGGGCATGTTGATGAGGCATAGTCCACGTGATATAAGCCAGTTTTTGGTCATGCCAAACTAGCAAGGTCACTATGGTGTCGAGTGGCGACTAGACTTCTTGAGTGTTATGGGACACTCAAGGTGAACTGTAAGTCTATCCCCGTTACGATATGTATCTTTACGTCGATGGAAATACTAGCTTGCACTTGGAAATATGTTAGTTTGTAGGCTTGGAAATATCAATTAATTCCTTCTCTTCTGATACTTTTTAACATATACCCCTTTGCTTACTTTTGGAAATATATATGTATGTATTATGGAGTATTCCTCTTTGCGTTTGGAAATGCACATTTTGGAATATTGCATTCACATGATTCTTTTTCTTCTTTTAATATCTCTTTACATTTTTTTGAGATATGTTTATGTGTGAGAGTATAAGTACATCAATTCATAGAAAGGAAAATATATATATCTCCTTCGTTTCTTTTAGAATGACGCTTTGCAGTATTTTTAATATATCCATTCATGTCATTATTCATAACGATGTTTTTCACATGATGAATTCTCTGGAAGATGGCCTTTGTGACTCTTCATGTGAGGAGTCTTACTGATGCAGGATTTGACACTAGCAAAGGAGAATTACATACATATTCATGCCACAATATTGATTCCTCTAGGTGACTTGGCTAACGATGATGCCATCAAGAATGCATTCAAAACACGTCTAATTCTATGAAATAGCATTGTCTAGGCACAACTAGTAGGCTAGAATCCATTTCCATTGTTAAAGCCATCAAAATTGATTGGCTACATCCATCAATAAACTTATTTAACTCGGAACTTTTAATGGAATTCGATGTTGTATGTAAAGTAATGAAATAAGCATCTTCATCTTATTATGTGGTTCATGCTTTGGTTCACAATACTTTGCGTGGAATTTAATTTCTCTCTCTCATTATCATTTGGGAAGTCTTCCTAGTGAAGGGAAGATTTCATTTTAAGAAATCCACAAAGTGTGATGATGTTTAGAAGCAATTCACAACTTCTAGAGAGATGATTTTTTTATAAGTCACGTAATTCTTCACAAATATTGTAACAATCATTCTTTTGGAGCGATGCAAAGAGGCTATGTATCTGTCCTTTGTCCCCATGAGACTTTGGTAAATGGTGATCCTTTGAGGAGACGTGAAGTGTTCATTGTTTGGAAGAGAAACCACTTCATAAATTTTATGAAATGTTATATTGTCAAGTGCATTGTAAGGTTAGTATTTTGCAATTGTTTCCAATATAAACTTTAGGATTTCACAAAGCCTTTGTGGGAAAAAAAAAGGAATGTCTTTGTAATATCTATGAAGAGCTATGGCCTTCAAAAGAGTTATCTCAAAAACATTGTAACTTACGTGAGCCTTAGTAAATCTCAAAAATATGACCACTAAAACCTTCACATTATTAAAAAAGAAGATTGCTTTTTAAGTTGTTAAAATAAATATTTTAAAGACTTGCGAGAAGAGTATGGTCACCGACTAGTTCGTGCCATGTGGAATTTTTCCTCATGAAATCTCGATCGTCTTCATGGAAATAGGGGATCCTAAGTGCGTGTTTACCCACTTGTAGGCCTCAAAAATTGGATTATCTAAGTTGTGTTGTGTAATATTCTCAAAATATTTTAAGCACCTTATAACAAAGATCAAGAATCAATTTCCATTGAGTCCAAAATTTCATATGAATGGCATTTTTTTATTATCAAAAGCTTACCCTCTCTTGGAACATTGGCTTGTCCAATTAGAATATGTCAACATATCTTAAATCAATATTGTATAAGCTTTCAAGATGTCAATCAAGAAAATATAGGTAGTTGAAATCTTTTAATCCCAAAATAGGGTCTATTGTCTTCTAGCACACTCCAAACAATGTCAAATTCAAGCCATAGAATGATAGAGAATGACTTCAAAACCCTAGAAACCACTAGATAATACTTTTTGGATGAGTCGGAGCCAATCAGATCCAAATGGTACAAGAGCATTCTCAATTAGGACGTGAGCAATGTATGTAAAACAAATAACACAAAAATCAATTTAAACGTTCAACTAACATAGACCATGTAATTGGATACAAGAGAACAAAATCAAGGAAGCATTCATTCAAAGCAATTGCAATCAACAATGTAGCATCGTAAAATTAAATTAAAAAGATAAGATTAAAGGAGAATAAAATCCACTTGGCAAGTTTTTATAACAAAATGATATGTACCTTAATAGTAGAATAGGAAATTCATAATAGAAATAACAAAATATAACAAGATTTTAGAATCAAATGGTAGAATTACCATAGTAGTAGAAAATGGTAAATAACCAAATACCACAATAGCAATACCTTTATTGATGAAAGCAATGTTCACTTTCCTCTTCAAGGGGGCAATCTCCATATGAGAAGAACTCCAAATAAAATATATTTCACAAGACATCTTCTTTCTTTGCTTCTACTCCTATATATAGTTTATAGTGTAGGAACTTTCGAATAGTAGGTGGAATCTTCTAGTAAATCTTCTTGCGAATATTGCTTTCGCACTATATCTTATTTATGATCCTTATTTAATATAGATGGCCTCAATACTTAGCAACCTATCTATCTATCCAAGGGGGTTAGGGTAGGACCCTAACACACACACCCCTTAAAAAGCAAATTGTCCTCACAGCTTGAGATGTGGAAATTATTGAAGTATCTTTGTCGGTTCCCATGTAGCATCCTCAAGTTGGGTATATTTCCATGGGATCGGGACCTCTTGGATGGTGAGTTGGTGGAGACAATGTTCCTATTTTTCAAGGACGGCCTCGGGCTGCAACCAAATGGAACCTTCTTCATCCAAATCTAGAAGGCTAGTTTGAATATAACAATGAGGGTCGACCACTTTCTTCAAGCAGGATACATGAAAGATGGGATAAATTGTAGAGTGGCTAGGTCGCTCCAATTTGTAAACCACAAGGCCCACACGTTTGAGGACTTTATAGAGCCCATAAAACTTGGGAGCAAGCTTATGGTGCTAGTTGGCCTTAAGTGAGGCCTACTTATAGGGTGTAGGTAGAGGAATACCTAATACCCTTCTCCAAAATGGAATTTTGAATAATGCTAATCAACTCGTTGATTCATCATATTATTAGTTATCACTAGATTATCCTTGAGAGTGCAAATAATGTCGGCTTGAGCTATGAGTGTTTTTTCAACCTCAGGTTGATCCACATCGTAGTTGGAATTATTGTCAGATGCTAAATTTGACATCTTCGACTAGTCATCGTTGTTGATACAACTTCAACAAGTTTCGACGCGACATGACTTCAACAACTTCATCACTTCGACAAGTTTCGATTTCGACACAACTCCGACGAGTCTCGACTTAGACATACTGCGACATGTTCCACACCTTCGACATGTTCTAAAATATTGCAGTTCATGACATCGACATGCGACCAGCGACTGTCGAACTTCGACAGACTGAATCTCTGTCTTCCAGTCGACTGTAATGGTTGAACTGTTGGAACTGTTCTAACTTCTTCTTTGTAACTGAACGTAACGGGCAGGGACCCAAGTGTCTCAGACTTCTTTATAAGCATGTAAAATATTGTAACATACATCATATCTTGATCAATCTAGAACAGTTCGCATTCCTGCATATTGTCTGTATGTATTTGTGTTTATCGGTATTGCATAATCCTGCTTTTGCACATTCTGTTTTTTAAGCTTCCGCCATAATATAGCCAACTCATTCATTCGAACTGTTGTCGCCCTCGTGATTCCTAGAAACAACACAGATCATTGGTATCAGAGCACTTAGTTTTGTTCATGCTTAAGTTCTACGTATACACTTCTCTCGAAGTTACCTGACTTATGTCGGTTCAAACTCGCTCTCAATCTCAACAATCCAAGCAGACACGATCTCCAAAAATGAAAGAAGAAACAGATGATAGACATGCAACCGACGAGATAGCACAGTTTATTGAGCAAGCTCTGGCTTGACAATGGACTGAAATGTTCGCCCAGTTCAACGAGATTCTCATGCGATTTGCTTTGACATCCGGAGGATCCTCGACGAGAACTCACTCCGATAAAATCAGCCCCTTCAAAGTGCAAATGAATTTGGACATACACAATCTTGAAGGAAAGATTGACGCAGAATCCGTCAACAATTGGGTGCAACAATTGGAATCCTATTACGCCGTGAATCAACTCTCAGAAGCTGACAAGATCACCATTGCATCCTTAAAGATGTCAACCTTCATGCACTGCTGGTGGGAGAACCTCTTGTCAAAGATGGAGAAAAGCGGAGAACCCATCGAAACATGGGATAAATTCGTCGAACACATCCGAAAGGAATTTTACCTGTCGAAATACCTCGAGCAATGGTATAAGAAGTGGCAGCAGCTAAGGCAATGGAAAGACCAATCAGTACAGAGTTACACCGACGAGTTCTACCAACTCATGGCTAGACTTGGCGTCCAAGAAGAAGAGAAATTGCTTGTTCTGAAGTACGTTAGCAGATTGTCCCGATACATTCAACAAGAGATGGAATTTATGATTGTCAATACGCTTGCGGATGCTTTCCACTATGCCAGCAAACTGGAAACCAAGCAGAAAGGAAAATCACGTTTTGCGACAAAGCCGACATCAAGATGACCACCTAATAAGAAGGCACCAGCCGACTTCGACAAATCGAAATCTTCTCAGCCGACACCACCAAAGCCAGATCATGGAAAGAATCCTTTTCACAAGAGGGAACATAGAAAACAACCACCGACCGAAAAATGGTGCGATTACCACCACTCATCTTGGCATGATACATCTGAATGCAAAGCTCGAAAGACATTTCTGACGAAAGTGTCTAACTCCGACGTGTTCAACAAGACGGTGGAAGAATCGGATCTAGACGCGACGACCCTTTTGACCTCGACCACTCGAGCAGCCTCAACTATTGTCGACGAGGAGGAACGAGAACGCCTATTCCATACACCGATATGGGTCTAGAGCAACCCATTGCATCTGATTGTGGACAACGGGAGCCAAAAGAACTTCGTTTCTGAAGAACTTGTGAAGAAACTAGGTCTTGTTACCACTCCACATCCTCAGCCTTACAACATCTGTTGGTTGAAGGATAGACAAGAACTACAGATCACTCGACAATGCAAACTCGCCTACTTCATAAAGCCTTTTGAAGATGAAGTACTTTGTGACGTGGCACCACTCTCTGTAGCCGACACCCTGTTTGGGAAACCTTACCTATGGGATAGACATGGAAGTTATCAGTCATGGCCTCAGAAGGTGATTGTCAGAATCCAAAATCGATGGTTCAGCATACCAGTGCGTCAACCTACACCAATGGTAGCACTGATATCTTCCAAACAGACAAAGAAGCTCATCAATCATGCTCAGAAGTTTGCATTAATCATGATCAAGCGCAAGACCGCAACAACAAGTCGAGTCATCGACCAATGCAGTTCTCAATAGAAGCAGCAAGTCGATCATATTCTGGATGAGTACCAGAACCTTTTTCAAGCTCCAGATGGAGTACCTCAACATTGTCAGGTAAAACACTCCATTGAACTTGTTCCTGGTTCTTCTTTTCCTAACGCATCTGTTTACAGAAGATCCATTCTTGAAAATGAAGAGATTCACAGACAAATCCAAGAATTAATCGACAAAGTTCATATCCGACCCAACTCCTCTCCTTGTGGAAGTCCAGTTGTCCTAGTTCCGAAGAAAGATGGGACTTGGCGCATGTGCATCGACTCCAGAGCTCTCAAGAAAATATCGGTGACGAATCGGTACCCTCTGCTACGGATAGACGAGCTTATCGACTGTCTTAAAGGTGCTAAATTCTTTACTAAGCTCGACCTCAAGTCGGGATACCATCAAATTCCAATCGAGCCCTCGGATGTGTGGAAAACTGCTTTCAAGACCAGGGAAGGATTGTTTGAATGGTTAGTCATTCCTTTTGGCTTAACCAACGCACCTGCGACCTTCTGCGACACATGGATAACCTTCTTCGACATTTCATCGGCAAATGGGTTATTGTCTATCTCGACGACATATTTATTTTCAGTCGATCATGGGAAGAACATGTCGGACATCTTCAGCAAATCCTTGACACTCTCCAGCAACATCGGCTCTATCTGAACATGGACAAGTGCTCTTTTGCGATGACCAGCATCAAATATTTGGGGTATGTAATTGACTCTGCAAGCATTCACATAGATCCAGACAAAGTACAGATCCTGAAAGATTGGCCCATTCCTAGAAGCATTCAAGAACTAAGAAGTTTTCTTGGTTTGGCAAATTTCTATCGACGGTTCATACTCGGCTTTAGTCACATAGCCTGGCCCTTGAATCAGTCGATGAAGGGAAACGGGAAAACTGTCTTCCAATGGACAAAAACACATCAAGCATCTTTTGAACAGCTCAAACACAGGCTCTGCACTGCATAGTACTTGTGTTACCTAATTTGCATCAGCCCTTTGAGATTGAGACAGACGCATCGGACTATGCCTTGGGTGCAATGATCACTCAGTCTGGTCACCCAGTCACTTTTCATTCCGAGACTTTTAATGACACAGTTAGAAGATACTTGACGTACGAAAAAGAACTATACGCCATTATGCAAGCTCTCAAGCAATGGAGGCATTATATCCTTGGAAAGCAAACGGTCATTCTCACTGATCACAAGCCTCTATAGTTCGCTTTGACACAATCAAAGTTGCAGACAAACCGGAAAATCAAGTGGATTAATTACCTACAACAATTCTACTTGGTAATTAAGTATCAGAAAGGTAAATTCAATGCCAGATTTCCTCATTCGACCACCCATTACTCTCCTTTTGACAATGATGAGTATGCAAGGATACGACACGACCACTTGGAAACAATTGTACGAGGATGACAACGACTTCTCAGCAGTCTACCAGCAGTTACAGACTAACAAGTCTTCGACCTCAGACTCCGACTACTTCCTAAAAGACACCTTGCTATACAAGCTTGGACAGCTTTGTGTACCGACTGGCGAGCAATGACACTAGCTCATTTGGGATGCGCACTATAGCAAGACTGCAGGACACTTTGGAGTAGCAAAAACACTTGCTATTCTGCAAAACTATTTCTTCTGGCCTACACTTAAATTTGACGTCAACAAGTACATTTGATCTTGCGTGGTTTGTGCCATTGCTAAGCCACCTAATCGACGACAGGGATTGTACACACCTCTACCAATTCCTAGTCGACCATGGGAATCTATTTCTATGGAATACTTGACGGGTTGTCCTACTACCAGACATCAGCATGACGCGATATTAGTAGTAGTCGACTGATTTTCCAAGATGGCCATTCTCATACCATGTAAGAAGACCACGACAGCACAGCAGACCGCTCAGCTCTTCTTTACACATGTTTGGAAGCACTTTGGTTTACCCACAACCATAATTTCCAGCCGAGATGCCAGATTCATCAGCATCTTTTGGAATACCCTCTGGAAACAGCTGGACACACGACTCTCATTGTCAACAGCTTTCCATCCTCAGATCGATGGACAGACGGAAGTTGTGAATCGCTTGGTAGTACAACTGCTTCGCATGTACAATCACCGGCATCGATGCACATGGGATGAAAGTCTTCCATACATCCAACACAACACTACAAGAAAGAGTCCCTTTGAATTCTGTTACGGATTTCAACCCTCAGCACCTATCGACTTGATCAGCTCCTCGACATAGCGAAACTCCGACACAGACCGCAACCCGCGAGAAGTTGATAAAGCAGTCAAGTTCAGAGAACATATTTGCGACATCCATAAGCAAGTAGAGGATATGTTGCACAGAGCAAACGAGAAAGCTAAGGTCCGACGCGACAAGCATCGTATTCCTCATACATTCCGAATTGGGGATAAGGTATGGCTACATCTCAAGAAGGAGCGCTTCACTAGTCCTTTCAAGAAGCTCAAGCCTTTGCGATATGTTCTGTACAGTATTCTTCAACAGATTGGAGAAAATGCTTTCCAACTCGACATTCCTGCTTGTCTGGGTCTACATCCAGTTTTCAATGTGGATCTACTTCGACCATACCATGCACCTTTATTGGAACATAATGACTTCTCAATAGCAGCACCGGAAGACATCCATCCAGATGTTCAGGAGCCTTTTCCTTGGGACACCATTGTGGGATGACAAGTACGCCTTACAAGGACGAACACAATTCCCTTGTTTCAGGTTGCCAAAGCTGGCCAAATCCCATCTCAAGGCAAGTGGTACTCTGCTACTGAAATGACCGACAAGTTTCCTCACCTTCATGAGCAAACAATGGGGTCCATAGTTTCTTAAGGAAGGAGGTCTGATCCACATCGTAGTTGGCATTATTGTCGGATGCTAACTTCGACATCTTTGACCAGTCATCGTTGTTGATACAACTTTGACAAGTTTCGACGCGACATGACTTTGACAACTTCAACACTTCAATAGGTTTTGATTTCGACACAACTCCGACGAGTCTCGACTTCGACATACTGCGACATGTTCCCCACCTTTGTCATGTTCTACAATCTTGTAGTTTGCGACATCAACAAGCAGCGTCGACATGCGACCATCGACTGTTGAACTTCGACAGACTGACTCTCTGTCTTCCAGTTGACTGTAACAGTTGAACTGTTGGAACTGTTCTAACTTCTTCTTTGTAACTAAACGTAACGGGCAGGAACCTAAGCGTATCAAACTTATTTATAAGCATGTAAACTATTGTAACATACATCTTATCTTGATCAATCTAGAACAGTTCGCATTCCTGCATATTGTCTGTATGTATTTGTGTTTATCGGTATTGCGTAATCCTTCTTTTGCACATTTTGTTTATTAAGCTTTCGCCAGAACAGAGCCGACTCATTCAGTCGAACTGTTGTCCACCTCGTGCTTCCTGGACACGACACGGATCACATGTACTTTGGAGATGACTGATAAGTAGGATAATATTAAGGGGGGGTTTTGGCCATAAACGACTTCAAAGGGAATAATTCAAGCAGTAGTATGATAAGTCGTATAATACCACCATTCTACTAGAGGTAATTATTGATCCCATCAAGATTTCCTCTCTGAAGTAAAGCACCACAAATATGCTTACAGGAACTTGTCAACAACTTTAGTTTGACCATCAATTTGGGGGTGATAGGTGGTGGTAGAATTCATTTGAATTCCCTTGAGCAAAAACAATTCTTGCTAGAAATTGCTAGTGAAAGTGCGATCACAATCCGTGACAATAGACTATGGCATATCATGGAGTTTGAAGATATCATCCATGAAGACTTTAACAACCATAGAGGCCTTGAAAGGGTGTTATATGGAACAAAAATGAGTATATTTGGAAAGGTAATCAACCACAACCACTATTACATACTTATTGCCAAATTTTTGTAGCCCCACAATGATCCATCGAAATTCCAGTTCGTATTGTGTGTTGAATGGGAAGTGGTCGAAGTTGACCTAGAGGTTTCACTATCTAACCTTTATGTCATCGGAAAGTGTCACATTCTGCCACAAATTTATGGATTTCCTTTTTCATGCCTTCCTATAAAAATGATCACTTGATCCTTTTTATGAAATCCTGAATGATCATATATGGGTGATGAATGTATCTCAAATAACACCCATGATTTGAATGTTGACTTATTATGAAAATATAGACCTCATTTATAATGAAGCTCTTCATTATGCCAAGTGTAGCTTGAATATGCATGGGGTTCATGTTGAAGTTGTTGGATCGTGTTGATGTATATGTAACTTCGGAATGTATTTCATCTATGTATATTGTATTCCTATAGAGATGTTATTATTCCTCTATACGAAAGTGCTTGTATCCCTATAGAGATTTTATTATTCCTCTATACGGAAGTGTTTGTATTCCTATAGAGATGTTATTATTCCTCTATACGGAAGTGTCGTCATTTATATTGTAAGTGTCGTAACTTATACTTGATGGGTTATTAGACCACCATGATGGGGTCGGCCCTATATGAGTCATGTGGGTAAAAGGGTTATTAGACCACCCTAGTGGGGGTCGGCCTAGTCAACATTATGTTATGTGGTTAAGTTAAGGCCGACCTAGTAAAGGTTATTAGGCAAGTCAAGTCAAGTATAAATAGAGTGCGGGAGGCACTCTATTTGATCATTCACTTTCTCTCTCATACTTTAATTGGAGAGTGGCGCACTTGTGGAGGAGGAGAAGCTGCTGCTAGGAGAATATTATCTCTTGTACTTGGATTGTATCATTGCTCTATCTATCTCTGAGGAAGTTGCGGGGTTTTTCACCTTCTTGGTTTTCCCCGGTGAAACTCTGTGTCTCTTGTGTGCTTGCATTATTGTGTCCATGATTGATATGCTGTAGATATGCTGTACATGTTATTCTCTCAGTTAAGATCCTATATCAGATTGAAATTTCTAAAAAACTAACATGGTAGAGATAGCCTGAAAGAAGGCATGGTATGGCATTTATGACACTTGTTGCACTTGCGAAGCTAGGACTTGATATAGCAAAAACCAGTCATCGTAGCACTTTCTCTATAAATCCATTTTGGAAAGGTTTCAGTATCTGAAACTCTTACAGTTCGAAGATAAGATCCCCATGTACCTTGTTTCCAAAGCACAACTTCTAATTCGTTGTACTTTGTGTTTTATGATCTGTACAATATAGGGTTTTAGCCTCTTCCAGATCTGAGTCATAAACAGGTGACCTAGGAAAAAAGGTCATAACTTGGGATAGGAAGATCCAAATGAAATTTCATAAAATGTGATAGGTAGGGCACAGACTCTACTTTCATAGGCTGAAGGTTCAAAGGTCGAAAGTGAACCAGTGACACGTGGCACTCCGTACAAGTTCGCTCTCCTGTTTTATCCCATAAACAGGTCACATTGCGACACTTGGCATAACTCTCTCTTAGAGAATCCCTTTGAGGTCAAACCTATGGGGTTGGAAAGATGACAAGTCAAGCTACCACAAGTAGAATTTTCAGACCCTGTCGATTCGTAATTTAGGATTTACACCAGAAAAAATTAGGTGCATATTTCTGTCAAAACAGAATTGGATTTTGAGCACCTTCATTCATGGCTCCGGGAATTAGGATATCGGAGAAAGTTGGAATTTTTGTAATCGGAGACCACGGCTGAATGCTACTCATCAAAATAGAAATTTAGAGACCAAGATCAAATTTTTTGGTTGGGCAGAAGGTCGAGCTTGATCAAACCCTAGTTTGGGACTTTGATCGGAAAAGTGGAAAATTAGGGCTTCTGCAAAAGTTGGAATTTTTAAAGTCTGCGACCATGGCTGGAAGCTCCTCAGAAAAATCAAATTTTAGAGCTTTGGATCGAACCTTTTGGTTGGGAAGAAGGGTGGGCTTTATCAAACGCTAGTTCGGGATCTTGTCTAGAAGATCCGAAAGTTTCAAAGGCAATTTTGAGGGGTGAAACTTTGCAGTTTTCAAATCAAGGCGCATCTTTCTATCCTTTCAGAAGTTTGAAATTCAAAGTTTGAATTGTTAGGGTTTCTCTGAAAAACCCTAATCCAGCTCCATATCCAGTTTCTGCAAATCAAGTGGATTGGGTTAATACCAGAAGAGAATGGATTGGTCACCTGCATAAGTGAAGAAGTTCCAGTTTCAGAGGGAAATAAGGCTAAGGCGTTACATAAGAAGATTACAAGCAATATCGACAGGTATGACTTATCCAGGTATGTTTCGAGATCTGTTCATGATTAAGTTTATGGTATGTTTGTCTTCATTAAGGTTGGTACAATCTTGATTAAATTTAGACTCGTCGTATCACCTTAATAAAATTATGAATGTATAATAGAAGATATTCATTGATTAGGGTTTTGACACTTATGATGGTACTAATGCATTGTGGTGTTGTATGAGGTTGATGTTGTCTGCTAACATGAAAGGTACATCAAGAAAGACAAATCATGTTCTAGGTCAAGAACATATGACCATGGTGACATGAAAACAAAGGTTCATCCATTGCCATGGATCACATAGAAGCTCTACTTACGAGGTATGTATACTTTGGTTCTACAATGCTTAACCTATGAGATATGCAGGTTACTAGCACAAGTCATTGAAGATAACAAGAAGACATTGCTAGACATAACTAGCAAATATGATAACCAGGTATGTTTTTCCTATATCAAGTTAGAATCCTACCTTGTGTTAGGATCTTATACTGTTGTATGGTTGATAATGATTATTCATGAAGTTAGAAATGTAAGTAATCAAGGGTTTAGGCATATTATGCTTCTTACATTGATTGATGATATGACTAACCAGAAGAGTCCTATGGTCAATAAGAATATGCATGAGTAAAAGAAGTATTCCATGAAACCTTGAATACTAATGTTTATTATCTGTGTTTGAAATGATCATGACTATACATGTTTAAGATTATGTTGTTTTAGTATCTATACTAATGAATGTATGATTATGTATGAGATCTTGAGGATGGCACAATCATGACACTAGTGCACACTTAAGCATGCATAGTGGTCCAGGATTAATATAAGTCCAAGGACAGGTAATCCAGGAAGCAAAGATCCAGATGGAACACACTCCAGTAGTTCCTGCAAGGAAGCAAATATTACGCATATTAGAGTAATTGCATTAATGAACAGTATACTACTAATATGCATGTGATGGGTAAGTGGCCTATGGCACTGTACAACATTCCATTGCTACTTATCTAGAATGAAACCTCTTTGCTGACATGTTGGGAGTTGTGCACACTCTTAACAATGTTCTGGTAGAGATTGGAAGGCATCTATAAAGTTACAGGATATGGATAAATGTTGTATTGAAGCATTGGCTAAGATGATTGCATGATTGTATGACATATTTATTTATGTGTAAGAATTTGTTCTGAAAACTATGAGATGTTTTCTAATCATTAAATTTAACTTGTTTTGTAGGAAATATCGTATACCATCACCTACAAAAGAAGGATTACAACATTTGTTCAACAACAAAGTTATATATTGAAGATATTGAAGATATTGAAGTTCCCAGGATTCAGGAAGAACGCCATGATCGAGAAGTACCAGTCGACCATGAAGAATGATGTTTGGGATGCAGTCCCAAGACCTGAAGGGAAGTCTGTTGTGACTTCCAAATGGATCTACAAGATCAAGCATGCTGCAGATGTTAGCATAGAGAAATACAAAGCGAGATTTGTAGATCGTGACTTCTCCCAAAAAGAGGGGATAGACTATGAAGAGACTTTTGCTCCTGTAGCCAGATACACTTCCATCAGATCAGTACTTGCTCTGGCTGCAGTGATGAAGTGGAAGATACACTAGATGGATGTCAAGACAGCGTTCTTGAATGGTGTAGTCAAGGAGGAAGTGTATGTGGAGCAACCACTTGGTTTTGAGACACATGATAGGGAGTCATATGTGTGCAGAATGAAGTAATCCTTGTATGGCTTGAAACAAGCTTCTAGGACTTGGTATGGTAGGATAGATAGATTTCTATCAAGTTTGGGCTTTACTAAGAGTAAAGCAGATTCCAACCTTTACTACAAGGTTGAAGAAGGCAATCCTGTGATACTACTATTGTATGTGGATGACCTGTTTGCTACAGGAGAAGATAGTTTGATTGCTTATACCAAGAGGAAGCTTGCTGCTGAGTTTGAGATGAAGGACTTGGGGATGATGCACTACTTTCTAGGAATGGAGGTGTGGCAGAGTGCAGGTGGAATCTTCCTTGGACAAAGGAAGTATGCAGTAGAGATCCTGAAGAGGTTCGGGATGATGGACTGTAAGGCCATGGCCACACCTATGGCATCAAACCTTAAGCTTCTATGTGATGCTTCATCTGATTCGGTTGATGTCACTGTGTATCGTCAGATGATTGGGTCCTCAATGTACCTGACAAACACGAGACCAGATATTTGCTTTGCAATGAACACATTGAGCCAGTTCCTGACGGATCCGAGAGGTGTTCACCTGGTTGATGTAAAGCATATTCTGAGGTACCTGAAGGGTACATTTGATTATGGGCTCAAGTATGATGCGGATCAAAAGTTTAACATGCAGGGTTATGTTGATTCAGATTGGGCAGGAAATGCTGTAGATAGGAAGAGCACTTCTGGGTGTTGCTTCAGTATGGGATCAGGTGTGATCTATTGGTTTAGCAGGAAGCATTCCTGCATAGCACTGAGTACACCCGAGGTTGAGTATGTTGCAGCTTGTTCGGCTAGTTGTGAGGCAGTATGGCTCCGGAAGCTATTGTCTGAGCTATTTGATCTCCCATTGGAGGCTACTAGTATCTTTTGTGACAACTAGAGTTGTGTGAAGCTGTCTGAGAACCCGGCGTTCCACGATAGGTCGAAGCACATTGAGATAAAATATCACTATATCAGGGATATGGTGCAGAGAGGAGCAGTGAAGCTCTTGTATGTTGCGACGGATGAGCAGGTTGTGGATGTGTTGATGAAACCACTAGCCAGAGTGAATTTTAGAGAGAGGCTAGGTGTTCTTCAGATTGACGACACTTTGAGGAAGAAGTGATGGACACATTTGCAGGAGTCGTTCCAAGCATGGTGAGAGGAGGATCCTTCCCATGGTTGTGGATGTAAGCGCTAGATGATGAGCATCAGGACGATGCTCCAATTATTGACCTGTATATGCATCATGTTGGATGCTTGTTATGATCAGTTGGATCATGTATATGTATATGCATCATGTTGGATGCTTGTTATGATCAGTTGGATCATGTATATGTATATGGATCATGGTGGATGCTTGTTATGATCAGTTGGATCATGTATATGTATATGCATCATGTTAGATGCTTGGACCATGTATCTCTATCAGGTGGATACGATTGTATGATTAGGTAGATCATGTATGTTGATATATATCAGGTGGATCATGTATCTGTGTATGTATCAGGTGGATACATTGTATGATCAGGTGGATCATGTATGATGATATGTATTAGGTAGATACTTGGTATGCATCAGGTGGATGCATTATATGATCAGGATGATCATGGATGACGAGCTTCAGGATGTTGCTCTAGATGACATGCATCAGGACGATGCAGTGATGATGATCAGGATGATCATGTGTACATCAGGATGATGTATGGTGAGTATCAGGTTGATACTCTGTGGCCATGGACAGGTTGTGCAGATGAGCATATAAGTAGACCTGGGGGATCCGACATGTAGAGCTGTGTGCTCGTAACAGCCTAGGATGCTCTTTTGAGGCATTGCTCTCGGAGGACATATAAGTAGACCTGGAGATTCGACAAGTAGAACTGTGTGCTCGTAACAGCCTGGGATGCTCTTTCGAGGCATTGTCCTATGGCATGTAAGTAGACCTAGGAGATCCTTTCGGTCGTGCTTCAGCACATAAATGGTCCTGGGATACTCTTTCGAGGCATTGTGATGCACATAATAAGTCCCGAGGATTCCACAGTATGGCCAGTGATGATGAAGACCTGTAGGTGGTGGGCCTACATCCAGTATGAAAAAGAACTGGCTCTGTAGAACTTCCTATGACGAGTAGATTCAGATATTGATTGAGATAGCAGCAGTGATGATGATGACGATGATTCGATGATGATGAACTTGTGCTAGCAGATCTGTGTCGAGAAATACCTTCCTAGTTAAGAGGGATTGTTGATGTATATGTAACTTTGGAATGTATTTCACCTATGTATTTCATCTATGTATATTGTATTCCTATAGAGATGTTATTATTCCTCTATACGGAAGTGTTTGTATTCCTATAGAGATGTTATTATTCCTCTATACGGAAGTGTCGTCATTTATATTGTAAGTGTCGTAACTTATACTTGATGGGTTATTAGACCACCTTGATGGGGTCGGCCCTATATGAGTCATGTGGGTAAAAGGGTTATTAGACCACCCTAGTGGGGGTCGGCCCAGTCAGCATTATGTTATGTGGTTAAGTTAAGGCCGACCTAGTAAAGGTTATTGGGCAAGTCAATTCAAGTATAAATAGAGTGCGGGATGAACTCTATTTGATTATTCACTTTCTCTCTCATACTTTAATTGGAGAGTGGCGCACTTGTGGAGGAGGAGAAGCTGCTGCTAGGAGAAGACTATCTATTGTACTTGGGTTCTATCATTGCTCTATCTATCTCTGAGGAAGTTGCGGGGTTTTTCACCTTCTTGGTTTTCCCCAGTGAAACTCTATGTCTCTTGTGTGCTTGCATTATTGTGTCCATGATTGATATGCTGTAGATATGTTGTACATGTTATTCTCTCAGTTAAGATCCTATATTAGATTGAAATTTCTGAAAAACTAATAGATCATGCTTGCAAGCATGGGATCTGCAAATGATTCATTATGTGTGTTATCCAACCGGTCTCCTACGACAAAGGAGAGGGAAAAGAGAGAACCGTCTTCTTCATACTTTCGAGAGAGACCATATTCTACCACGTTCTCTTTTCCATTCTAGTAAATTATCTCATAGTCATATCCCAACATTTTGGTGACCCTTTTTTGTTGCTCAAGGGAGGAATGATTTCTTTGTCCCAAGAAGTATTTCAATATGGGATGATATGTTTTGATATAGAAATTTTTTGCAAGTAAATATGGATTCCATATGTCCATAGCATTTAATATTACCATCATCTCTTTTTCATAATTCAATTTTCCTTGGTGTCGCTCACATAGTTGTTTTCTAGTAAAACCCATAGATCTACCTTCTTGCATGAGGACTTATCCAATTCCTTTAACCAATATGTCACATTCCATGGCAAAGGTTTTAGTGAAGTCAAGAAAAGTAAGTACATGAGCGATATACATAGACTCATTTAATTCCTAAAAATCCTTTCCTTCTTCATCATTCCAATTAAAAGCATTTTTCTTAGCAAAGTTGTGATAGGAGATGCAATCTTATCGTAGTTTTGGATTAAATTTTTTAATAACCGATGAGACTAAGAAAACCTCTTAGGATTTGAAGAGTTTTAGGGTGAGACCAATTCTTCATTGCTTCAATTTTCTTCGGATCTACTTGCACACTCTTCTAACTAACAATATGGCCCAAATATTCCACTTTAGAGACACCAAAGACACATTTGGACCTTTTAAGAAAGAGTTGATGATTCACAAGGAGTTGTAAAACCTTATCCACATGGGCTACAGGGCTTTCCAAGATTTATAATATCTATCAAGATGTCATAAAAAAGCTGAGGATAAAATTACACAAAAAGGGTTTAAATATTTTTCTCGTGGGACTTTGGAAGGTGGAGGGTGCATTACAAAGGCTATAGGGAATCACTAAGAAATCATAATGGCCTTAATGAGTGCGAAAAACCATTTTTGGAATATCCTCCTCCTTCATGTAAATTTGATGATATCCTGGGGGGAGATCAAGTTGGTGAAGAATTAAGCACCCTTGAGCTCATCGAGAAGGTCACTAATGATAGGAATGGGATAATTATCTTTGATGGTCAATTTGTTCAAAGCACAGAAGCTAGGGCACATGCACCAAGCACCTTCTTCCTTGAAGACCATAACAACTAGGGAAGGATAAGGCGGGTACTAGGGCGGATGACACCAATAGCTAGCAACTCCTGAATTATATTTTAAATTTCATTTTTCTAGCAAATGTATGGCAAAAGGGGTGTATGTTAGGTGGGAGGATACCAAGTATGTGGAATGGAATGATCATGCTCATAACAAGAAGGGGGTAGGCCTTTGGGAGTGTCAAAGATGGATTGGTGTTTGTCCAAGAAAAATTGTAGGTAAAAAGGAATGGGTTGAGAAGGGGTATCAAAAGCTTGAATGGCATGGAATTGAGCCACAATGCCTAAATGACCATTTTTAAGAAGCTTTTCCATATGGTGCAAACTGATCATCTTTGGAGATCCAACTATAATTCCTTTGAGAGTGTAGTTATGACCTACATGTTGGAAACTCATGTATAAGGAGCTCAAATGCATGGTGATGGGGCCTAATGTCCACAACCATTTAACACCTAATACAATATCACACCCTCCCATTTTAATAGCAAATATATGGGTTTTGAAGGAATAATCATCCATTTGAAGTCGCACGTTTTCACAACGACCACCACATTTCATAGCTCCCACATTTGCAATCATGGTTTGGAAGTTATTCATGGCATGGAAAAAACAACATATTTCTTGGCCTACCCAACAATGAATAGTGTTTGTTGATTAAGACTGTGACATTGCAATGTTTGAGGTAGCCAATCAATTTGAAGGTTTGGGGAGTAGAAACACCAGTCAATGCATAAAGAGATATGGGATTCCACCGAACTAGAAAATCAAGCTAGGGAATGTCTTCCACGGATGGATGAGGGTCCTCATGGGTGCTAGCTTAAACTTCCTCATCAGATATGTCCTCTGAAATATCCATAGAATTTTTTTTTCCCTCACATTTATGGCCCAGGAAATATTTCTTATCATAGTTGTAGCAGAGACCTTTGAGGTGCTGCTCGACCATTTCAAATCAAGTTAACTTTTGGATCTTGAGAAGTGGAGAGTATGGTGAAGGATTATTGGAAGGGAAGGTAGGTGCACATGAATTGGTAATAAATGGGGCCTTTTCATTTGAGCATTCATCACCTTTCGTCCTTATCTGCCTCTTTGAGTGGTATCCAACCAATTAGTAGGATGAGCCATTAAGAATATTGCATGTATCTCTTATTTCAAACCCTTGATGGCATATTCCTTGTAAAAAATATCAGACACACCTTTATGCGGATGACCAATGTCTCAAAAGAGGAGATGAAATATTTGACTATGCCAGATTGTTTGAGCTTAGTTATCTATCCCAAATAATTAGTGTCTATTTCAAAATATTCATAGACATTTGAAACAAATTGTGTCCAAGCAATATAACCCTTGTAGGGTTTCTTGCACCATTTCTCCCATTGCCATAATTCAAAATCCAAATATATGACATGCACTTGAAGTTTCATCATATCATCTGTGATTCCATGCAAGTAAAATTAATTTTCCAGTTGATTGACCCATATTGTGGGGTTTGACCCTTTGAATTTCGTGAGATTAATTTTAGGAATTATGTGCCACATTTGAGTCACCATATCATGGACAAGAAGAGTGGAGTGAGGCCCATTGGGATTGGAAAATTTATCTCTTTCCTTCTAGGAAGGTTGTTTTGAATCTGAGTATCCCAAAGATGATGAAGGAAAGAGTGTTATGAAGTGGGTCCTCAGATAAAAAAGTGACTCCAATTTGGTAAGCTTGCCATTGATATCATCAAGATTTTTTTGAGTATAGGAGTGGTAACTATGGTCTAACTTGTTTTGAAATTCATCATATAGTGTTTCCAAGTGGGAAAATTTTGGGAGAGCTCACCTCCTTGAATGTTAGCCATAGGGTAATGGGTCCACAAAAAGGATTACAAAATATTGGTACCAATGGGATCAACTTGATGCAAGGATTATGTTGAGATGGGTTTAAAATAAGGGTATGAAGATGTGGGTCCACAAAAAGGGTTACTAGTAAGTGGCACCAATGCAATTGATGTAGTGCAAAAAATAATTTGAGATATGTTTGAAATGAGGGTGCATGCAAGACCCAAACTTTTCTTGTTTTGCTACTCTTGGCAAAGATGTACTCTTGCTCGAATATTATTGTGTGGATAGAATTTTCAAATTGTTAACATTGGAAATTTTGTAGGAATATCATGGATTTATCACAGAGGATAGGGCTTCTAAGGTCCTAAGGAAAAGGGAATGCCAAGTCCTATAGCTCTTTGATATACTTACAGGGTCCAACAACAACAATAATAATAATCTATTTTTAAGGTCACAACCAAGCCAAACACCAATTTAGTGTATGAGGCCCCCTTGTTCATGGGACAAGGGATCCCCCTCTACGCAACAATGTACCTACTAAAGTCTACAGAGGTCTACATACCCTTCCCCCCTCCAGACTTGAACCTATGACTTGCTAGGAGGAAACACATATTCTTAACCATTAGGCCTACTCAGGTTGTACTCATCCCAATATCTCAAAGCACTAACTAAGGAAGCTTGATCATGCCCTTAGCCATACTACTTAATTACCCAGGTACTAGAGAGTAATCTTCTTGAGCATTGTGCTCGGTGCCACTATAGAAGGAAGACAGTCGATCAGATTATCTAAAGTTGGTTTTAGGTCACTTAGGTGAATTTCAATATACTTGTTAGTACATGGAAGTGAAATTCCATATACATGTGCTATCCGATGCGATACTACTAGAAGGGGTACAAATAGTGGTCACAAGGGTGTTCAACAAAGGGAAACCTCTTGTATTTATTGGGTGTAGTCTTCCCTGACTCCATATTTATCCATTGAACAATAGATCACTATGTTATTTATAGACACTAGAACACGTCTCTCACCTTAATCAAATGTTATGTACCTTAATAGAAAAATATGAAATTCAAAATAAAAATAACAAAATATAACAAGATTTTAAAATGAAAGGATAAAATGACCACAACAATAGACAATTGTAAATAACCAAATACCACAATAGTAATACCTTTATTGATGAAAGCAATGTTCACTTGCCTCTTCGAGGGGGAAACCTCTAGTTGTGCATAGCTCCAAATACAATATACTCCACACGACATTTTATTACATTGCTTCTACTCCTTTATTACATCATTAGGCGTTTATATTTTAGAATTGGGGTGGAGTAGCAAGTATACTTTTCCTAGATGGCAGGAGGATGAGACAAGTGTACTATCCATATTGATTTTATGGGCGTTGTTCCAAATTCGAAATAAACAATTATAAAAAAATAATATAAAAAATAATGCGTAGCTGATAACAGGTAATTGTAGACAACCCATTTAACTAGAAGACGGTGGGTGATAACAATTAGTTGAGGCATAGACAATGGGTGATTACAACTATGAATGGAAAACAAGTAACAAATAACTTGTTCATGGCACTTAACTTTTCACCTATCAGTGTTCACTGGCTACAAGTTAAGTGGTTGTGCTAGTATAGTCTCTAGTGAAGGGACTTTCTAGTAGGTGGAACCTTCTAGTAAGCCTTCTTAGTGAAGGAAATTTCTAGTAAGTCTTATGAAATATATCATTTTCACTCTATATCTTCTTTATGGGGCTTATTTAATATATATGGCCTCAATACATAGAAACCTATCTATTTATTTAAGGGGGGTAGGGTGGGACCCTAACAAATTAAAAAGTGGGGCCCCAAGTTGGTTGGCTTGGGGAATCATTAAAACCTGAACACAAGGAAAATATCAACTCCATTGTACTTTTCAAATTCTCAAAACCATTCCCAGTGAGGATTCATGTGAAATGAAAAACCCAAGTCATTCAACCATACATCATGATCTTAATATGTACTTGTAAATGCCAAGTAAACATCACCTCCTTTTGTGGATGATTTCATTTCCATGGAAGGGGCATCATTAGATCCTATAATTTTTTCAGCATTTGCAGATATGAAAGCTTTCTTATAATGCCCATGTTCTGCATTCCTCAAGGTTTAGATTTGCCTCTTGATTTAGATCTACCCCCCAAAGACTTATTTTTATTTATATATTGGAATTATCTCTTATAGATAAGGCATCCTTGGCCACGCCCTCCATATATTTTCATCTCATTTCCTATGGTAAAAGGGATGCAACTACACCCTCAAAATTTAATGTAGATTGAGTAGTACTACAGATTATTGCAACCAAATTATCCTAAGAGTTTGGAAAAAACCATAACATGGTAATAAACTTATCTTCTTCCTTCATCTTAATATCAACAAAGATAAGATTAGAGTATTAAAGGAATTTAGATGCTCTATTACAAAGTCAGTATCACCCATCCTAAGATGATACAAATTCTTTTGAATAAACAATTTGGTTACTTGGTACTTTGATTAACACAAAGCCGCTAACTTATCCCAAAACTTCTTAGCACTGTTTTCTTCAAATACATTCAACAACGTCGAATCTAAGAGGAGAGTTGGATTGTACTCCATGCCTTTCTTTCCAACTTCTCCTAGTGTACTTTTTTCCATACCAGTGGGTTTTGTAATTGGATCCATAGCAACCAATTGTTCTCTATCTACAAGAATATATCGCAGCTTTAGCTTCCATACTCAAATTTATGATCTTTATACTTCTCTCTATATATGCTTGAACTACTTAATTTCCTTGACAGAGGATTCACTACAGAAAGCTCCCACTCAAGGACACGTTTATCGTAGACCCAAGATACCCTTGTTCTTCATGGAATAAGCTAAACTCTAGCAACAAATGCATCCCATTGAAGCCAGTAACCTTGATCTAATACCAAATCAAGAGTTTTATAAACTTGTGCAAGAAAATAATACTAACAGGAATGAAACATAAGAATAACGATGGCACATTCACACAGTGTACACAAGATTTATGTTGGAAAACGTTAACTAGAAACTAGCCCAGCTGAGAGCCAGGACCTCTCTCTATCTCACTATATTAACTCAATGTTCACCATACAAATATTTAGGTGCTTTTCAGCTTCAGTCAACCCTAATCCATTAACCCATATTATATTACAAACCTAATCCCTTAACTAAAATTAGAGTACAATGGGTCAAAACCATTGGATGAAATAACACATAACAAACCTTTGTTTTCCTTGGGGGTTCCACCCTAACCCATATTATATTACAAACCTAATCCCTTAACTAAAATTAGAGTACAATGGGTCAAAACCATTGGATGAAATAACACATAACAAACCTTTGTTTTCCTTGGGGGTTCCACCCTTAAACCCTTGGATGACGGATCACCAACCATGTTCCCCCAACCGAGAGGGTGGACCGCCCTCAAACCCCCTTCATTCAGGGGCCAAACCTCGAACCCATGCTAGGATGTGACTAAGTCTGCATGCAAAGGATATAATACATATCCAATATTCTTAAAAGTGATACCACCTTCTTCAACTATTTAATGTATCGCTATATGTTATATAAGTGGTGACTCCACCACACTTACACGTTCAAGTTATATGAATACTAGATTATTATTAAAATAATACACATGAATGTAGTAACTACAAATGATCTTTGAAATATAATCACTAATTTTTTTGGAGATAATTTTACGCCAATAGGCATCTTTTATTTTGGAATTGGACTGGAGGTGCCACATTAAATACATTTTTAAGAATAAAACTTCATCCAACAACTAGAACTGATTAATATTGGCATATTCTTAGTCGTATATACTAAATCGATGAATACGATTTAATACATTAACATCCTTGCATTTAAAAATCCATACATCTTTTCTGGGGTGGCAAGTGTAGGGTGGTGTAGGGTGGATCCTCCTTAATCCCTAAGGACAAACAACATAAACCTTTGCCTAGAGATTGGGTGTGATCACTAACAATCAAGCCAAGAGTTGTGCTTTGTTAATTGGTTTGGAAACATTGCTCTCTATGGATCTGTCAAATCCTAGGATATTCTATGCTCATCATTTCACAAGCCAAGAGATAGGTTCTATCTCTGGATCTGATTCATGGAAGGATGCAATCTCAAATAATAAATTTGTTGAAGAAAATCCCCACATATAGTATGATGCATATAAAGCGTGAAAACAATGTAGAGGAGGATCATTTAGCCAACATGGTTGTCCAATCGGATAGAGGAATTGTGGAAAAAAAGGGGTTCATCATCAATGCCAATGGAAACCCTAAAGTCTAATATGCGCGTGATGTGTATCCCACTTATCATTTATTGCATTCATTTTTTCTTTCACCTCTCTGTTGTTTGTGGTACAAGACGAGGTTGGAATTTAATCCCTCGCATACAATGGATTTCTCAACGTCTCTCCTGCATGTTTAGAATGGTTTCAATGTATCGATTTATGGCGTCCTCTAGTGCTTTGTTGATCCGATGTAGATTTCAGTTGGATGCTTCCTCTTGGGGTGAGGACTCTACTCTATTTGTGGTGGTGGTATGTCTAGGTGGTGAGATAAAAGAGGATTCAAATATGTGGCCCCAACATCTAGTTATCAGGATCTCTTCTTTGGCTTTGCGTGAGCTATGCGTCGGAGTGGTTTGGCTATTTCGAGTAGAGTCGACTGAAACTTGGAACATGAAGACCTTAGACAACATGTTATTGGTGGAGTTTGTCTAGGGGTGCATCCTAGGCGAGGTTAAAGCAAACATAGAAGACCTAAGGGCCATCCTAAGGATAATTGCAGCGCAATTGGAAGGTTTTGTGGCGACCATTTCTTAGTTAACAAGTCACGACTCTAATTTGGACCATCGCTTCAATGACATGGAAGGACAAGTGTAGGTTCAAGGTGCTCAATTGGAGAAACTCACCCTCCTTGTGGATAGAAACCAGGATTTGTTGCAAGGGAAGCATTCTTGGGAAACCAACGTTGGAAATTCCAAGGATATGGAGGAGGATTCAGTGTAATAGCATGTTAATGCTTCCGTGGACATTTCCATCGCCCTTGAATCAGAAGATGAGCCTAAGGAATTTTAGGAATGACATAGTGGCGTATTTTATTTTCAACCTCTCTAGTTTATGGTTTATTTATGTGTTTTGTTGCTAGGGAAATATGTTAGGATGTACAACTTTCAGGCTGTGCTAATAGCCAATGTAATAGTTATTTTTCCTTTGGTAGTGTTTCTTCTACAATTAGTGGACTAGATAGATGCACAGACAGTATGGATTATGGTCCTTTATGTATCTTTTTGGTTGTTTTCTTTAGCTATTTTAATGTAATATTTCTACTTGTTTTTTTATTAAAAAAAATCCATACATTTGTTAGTAGTGAATGGGATTAATCCATTAAATAGGTTTTATAGAGGCTTCCCATCATTTTCCAACATGTTTCTTTACACATCCACTCGCCCATCGCTTCAAATATTGCCACACATCCTCTCACCCGTCATTTCAAATATTACCGCTTGTCGACCATTTTTATTTCATTTATCCACTCGCCTACCATTTTTTATTTCATTTAGCCACTCACCCTCCATTTTTTATTTCATTGTGTGATGCTTTCAATTCACTTTGCATGGATTTAGCAAATAATTCAATCCAAAACAGACCGCAACACATAAGAAACACATAATGCTCGACCTGGACTTTTTTTTAAAATCTCCATAACATTTTATATTTTAATTAAGCTAGTGCTTCATTGTGCTTGCTCTACCTTATTTTATGTTAGGCATTGGCAAGAATGCCCAGTTTGAACTCTTGTTTAAATCTTAATTAACTTTTATTTTTTAATTTAACCATTATTCATTGCAATTGTGTTGTTGTTATGTTGATGTTTGCAAGAAATGCCATTACGACCACACATGAAGGGATGGAGTAGTTTGAATCTCTTTCAACTACTAGTGCAGTGTTCACTGTATGAGTATATGCTTGGAGAGCACTTGGTACTCTTGGCCTAACAAATACCCTTAGTGCAAATTATTCTCAGCTTGAAGGGTGAGTGAGCAATCTATTAATATTATGTATTTGTTTTCATCAGTTATGAAGAAAATAATGGAGCTTCACTTTGCTACTAGTAATGGTCATGAAGGATCACTGGAGGATATGAGGTTTCTCAAAGTTTTATGGCATCTATAAAGATGTTCAGCTCATAAAAGAGCACACCAGGAAATTGATTTGTTCGTAAAGATCTTGGCTAAACTCATAATTAGATATGCTCTAGAAAGGGCATAAATTTATTCATAGAGAGACTCTATGTATTATTTATTTTTTGAAGATAAATATTTTACTGTACTTTTAGGAACTATCCATATATGTTAAGGGACAAGTGATTTTGAAATATATAGGTTATGAGATGGAATCATCAATTATCATTGGACTGTGTGAGTAGACAATGTACATCTATACATAACCCTGCTTAAACTGAAATAAATAAATCTAAGATTAACGAAATTAATATTTTGAAAATGGATATCTAAATAAAAATTTAGAATGTAACCTTTTAGATCAAGTTAATTTTATATAAAGTAGATTTTAAATCTAATCTCTATGATTAAGATGTTGTTTGACAAATTTAAACAACACAATTACAAACCCGAATCAAAATAAGTGTAGATGATTTACAATTGGAGAAACCATGTGCAATCCACTATGCTTTTACCATTATCTACCTCTCTCAATCAACCTTAGGCAAAAGGATAGTCATGCACCAAATCCTTGGTGAGAACGCTTCTAATAATATTCACTAATCCTCTTCATTCTTCTTATTGGAGGCCGAGTCCTAGCCATAAAGCAGAATTTGATTGGAAGGAACTAATCCAAAATTATTATACATGTGAGAAAGATAGAAAAATTGGTTGGGAGTAGGGAAGTTGGGGACAACGAAGCCGGGTGGATAGTTGTTGATAGTAAAGTTGACAACAACCTTTGGTATGACACAAAATCCATACATTGTTGCCTCAGTTGTGGCAATTAGATGAATATCTAAATTCTCAAACATGTATTAAAACTATACATCAAATTAGTATTTATTCGAGCATGTTCAAATTCTAAAATTCAGAATGTAGATTGGTTCTTTGATCACATATTCTCTCGATATCTAATTAACATAAAGAAAAGTCAACTATTAATATCTAATTAACATAAAGAAAAGTTAATTATTTCTTCTTAATAGGCATTTAAATAGAAATATGTAGTTGTTCGCTAATTTTATATAGTTTTGTTGGTGATATCAATAAGTCAAAAGATGCATTCATTGGAAGTAGAGCAATTGGTAATGAGTTCTTGAGATAAGAAGTTGTAAATGGAAAGTCAAAATTTCAAATCCCCGTGAGTACTTACTTACAAAACAAAGAATCAAAAAATACATAAATATAAAACCCTTTATCAAATAATATAGAGTTTTCACTATATTATCAATAGAATTAAGGATTGTGATTTTCAATCTTTCATTTATTTGAGTATATTCAAATTCTCTTCACCTCTTTGCTAATTTATGTAGTTGGCTGTATTAATATATAAAAAGAAAGAAAGGAAAAAAATTGAATGCATAGATATAATTAATAATTAATATATGTTTAAAATAGAGTAGTATAACTACGCGACCATTTGGCATTTCCTGTTATCATATAATCGACAAACTTTGGCAACTCAAGCGTCCCATCAATCATTCTCCATTTGCAGCTTTGTTTTGTCCATCGTTTCCTGTCCCCTCCATCCCCACTACCAAGTTCCATTAAATTTAAAATTTAAATGGAAGAAACCTGCACCATTTTCCCACCACTTCCACATGTAAATGTGAAGTAAAGCCTACAATGTTTTGGATTGACAAGTTTTTGGGCATCTTCAAACACGATTTCAAGATTGCTCTTGTTCTGTCGTTCTAGAGAAAACAACCTGCGTTGGAAAACACTATAGAGAACAAGCGAGCCTAATGCACCAAACAATGGTTGGCCGAAGAAAACAACCTGCGTTCTACACCAAACAATGGTTGGCATGCAGAGAGATTCAATCCATCTGCGGGCCATCGCTACAAGTGACAATCTAATCTCTGTCACTTATTTCTATCTTCAAGCTTCTAGTGTTTTTTTTAATTTTAACATAAAGTTTTATAAAGATGTGATATACCTATTGAAAAAAATATTGTTTCCCTACTATTGGACAACACTCCACATTTAAACATTTAAATTTTAACGAATTGTTTTGGTATATGTAGGTTTCAAGGCCACTACTCAATGTTGATGTGGAGAAGGAGGAAATTAGAACTTCATGTGAAGCACAATGTGGACTCACAGGTCCTATTAATGGCAAGTCTATCACAGTGGGTTCTTGTTCGAATCCCGCTTCTTACATCGTCTGGGACGGAATTCACCCAACAGACCAGGCCAACGGAATTTTGACTAAATAAATTTTGGGAGGCAAATTCTTCAAACCATCTTCATTCTCCATCAACAACCATTTCCAATTCCAACCCGATTGATGCCATACGACTCCCTAATTATTCATTGTTTTGTGAAGGCATAATAAACTCGGGGAAACTAGAGCTCCAACTGCAGTATAAGCTTGTACCATCATTGTTATAATAATTTTTAAAGGGTTAATCAATTCATGTCAACCTCTATGAGGAGAAAACCTAGGCTCTCCTTCTGTAGAAAGTTGCACTACCCCAGGCCTGGCTGTTATCATGGCTTCCCCACCGGGAGGGGCAGGCGACCCCTCTCAAGCGACTCCCACCACGAATCTCCTAGCCTCTAAAAAAATCCCTGCCGTCACACTAAAGATAGGAATGAAGGAAATTCCCATCTCAGGGATCGAAGCTCTGTCAAGGACGTACAACACTGCCACAACCGCCGGCTCTGACACCAATTTTCCAAGTAGCAAAACTTACATTTCCAAGACAGTCGAGCGGCCATGCATCACCCTTCCAGCAGAGAGTATTGACGCGAGAGCCCAAAAAATGAGAGACCACGCCCTCATTGGAAAATTCATTGGCATCTGACCAATAGAGTAGGCTCTAAAAGGATGGATTTTTGCCAAAATTGAAACCCAAAGCCCACTTCGATCTCCAATTGGGATCAAAAGGATTTTTCACCATCATCTTCCACCGGTTGGATGATAAAATTAGGGTTGAATATGGAGGACCGTACTTTTTCAACTCTGCTGGACTGTACCTCCGCAAATGGACATAAAGGTTCAACCCGAATAAGGAATACTTCACTGGGCACCGGTGTGGATCTGCATGTACTCCCTGTCACAAGAGTACTGGGATGAAGAGAGACTCAGCGACATAGGAAACACCCTTGGAAGCTATGTTAGATCTATTGAATAGACAAGGATCAATAAGTGCACTTCTTATGCTCGTAAATGTGTTTACATGCACATCGGCCATGCCCTTCCATATTATGTTAGTCTCATGCATGAGGAAGCTGAATGGATTCAATCGCTAGACTATGAGCATGTACCCTTCAGATGTCGTAAGTGTCACGAACACGGACATCTGTACCAAGACTTCCCCTTAAACCAGTCTGCATCCAACGATCCTTCCACCAAAGGAAAATATGAAGAGGGATTTCAAAAAACTGGAAAGAAAAGATGACATGGCCGCAAGTTCCCCAGCCCCCCTGGGGATAAAGCTCTGGAAGGTCCCACTACCAGCAACAACTTTACGGCTCTAGAAGAAACTCTGGAAGAACCTTCTACAGGGGAAAAGAAGGAAGTTCTCCCACTCATTCTCAACTGGAACACCCAAAAGGCCAACTCACGGAACAAGTTGTCGATCTCTCAAACTCCGCAAGGCCTAATCCCCTTGATATACCCGTCGAGGTCATTATGCATGAGATGGTAACTCCTGCACAAAAAAGTACCATGGGCCCTAAAATTATGATGGATGAAGAAATGAGTAAGATAGAACTAGGAGACCTAGATCTCTTAGGCCTTGAAGAAGCTTGCACCAAGAAAGTGTACAGTTCCATTCCTCCAAGGCAGATCCAATGCTTAAAGGATGCTCTGACTCATGCAAGGGTGCAGAAAAAATTAGGATTTCTCAACATGCCTCAAAGGGACAAACACAAAGCTCAAAAAGATAACAAAAAGCGTGACCACAAGATGGATCTTTAGAGGGTAATCATACTTGGTACCAGGCTTGTTGTGTCCGGACAATATGCAGAGCTAACAGAATTCTTTCCCACCCTCTCTCTCGGTTCCCAATGAAGCTAATATCCCGGAATGTAAGAGGCCTAAATGGACCCTCAAAGAACAGGATGCTAAAACGAAAAATCCTTCAGGATCTGCCTACTGTCCTCTTCCTGCAGGAGACCAAATGCTCCAGTTCTACTTTCCAGACCCTCATGGCCAAATTGTGGAAAGGATGCAATAGTATGGCCATTGATGCCACTCGGGCCTTTGGAGGCCTAGCTATTGCTGGGAATCCCTCCCTTATTTCACTGGGGGACTTCTCCTCAACTACCCACTCCCTCTCAGCCTTTTTCCACCTCACTAAAACTAGTATTCGCGGATTTCTTTTGATTTTCTACAGGCCCCAATCCCCTTCCCTCAAACTTATTCTGATTGACTATCTAGACCAGTTCAACTTCCAGCATCATGACTCCCCCCTCATCTATGGAGGAGACTTCAACTTGATCACCTCCCTCAAGGAGAAAAAAGGAGGTAGAATTACTCTTTCCAATGAGGAATCAATCTTCAAAACCCTCATCAATGATCACAACCTGGTGGATCTCAACACCTTTCAAGGCTACTTTACCTGGAACAACCGTCAGCAGGGAGAAAAACTGATCGCTAAGCGCCTGGACCGCTTCTTGGTCTCAGAAAGTGTTATTGACTTGGGTGGCCTTTTGACTACCTCTGTCCTTCCTGCAGCAGGATCATATCATTGGCCCATTTCACGCTCCTTCCAAAATGTGGGTGCTAAGCTCCTTCATCATTTCCGCTTTGAAAAATTCTGGCTTTCTCACCCGAATTTCCAAGACACTATTCGCTCTTGGTGGTTGGGGATGCAGGTGGATGGCCATAATGAAACAGAAGTTAAAAATTCTAAGAGCCAAACTCAGGAGTTGGAATCATCACACCTTCGGCAATATCTTCAATTCCAAAAGTGACCTAGAGAAAGAGATGGAGGAGGTGTAGCAAATAATCATGACTCAAGCCTCTCTAACACCTACAAAACCAAGGAAAATGAGATCTTGAACCAGCTGGACAAACGTTGTGAGCAGGAGGAAATCTTGTGGAGACAAAAATAGCAAGCTCAATGGCTAAAAGAAGGGGAGCGAAACACATCCTTCTTTCATCACACCACCATTCAATACTGTATGAACAATCACATCTCCACTCTTAAGGCTGAGGATGGAACAAATCTAGAAGATCATGAAGACATTGAACAGGAGTTAGTCCCCTTCTACAAATATCTACTGACTGAAACTGTCCCCTCAAGGTCTCAAGATATTGATCAGGTCACAACCAAGATTCCAAAAATTTTAAACGATGAGCACAACACCACACTAATGAGGCACATCACTCTCTAGGAAGTGGAATCAGTTGTCAACTAGATGACAGAAGGAAAGGCTCCAAGACCAAACGAGTTCACCATCAACTTCTTCCATCACTATTGGGACCTGTTAAAACAAGAGGTGTTGGATATAGTGGAGGAATCCAGGCAAAAAAAATGGGTCTTACCAGCTCTTAACGCAACTTTCCTCACTCTTATTCCCAAGGAAACCGGCGTCGCTCAACCTGGTAAGTTCATACCAATATCCCTGTGCAATGTTATTTACAAAATCATCACTAAAGTGATCACAAACAGGCTCAAACCTCTCTTACCTTTGCTTATCTCCCCTTAGCAAAATGGTTATGTTGAAGGTCGTTAGATCCTGGATGGCATCATCCTCTCCCATGAAGTCACTCATTCCTTGAAAGTCACCAAGACCCCTGGTATGCTCATCAAATTGGATCTTTCCAAGGCTTTCGACAAACTTAGCTGGGATTTCATTGAGAGAATGCTTCTAGATTTTGGCTTCAGTCAGAATTGGACTCGTTGGATCCTATCCCTTACCTCTTTTGTTGTCTTCTCAATCTTGGTCAACAGCTCCCCATCAGCTACCTTCTCCCCCTCCAAGGGTATCCGTCAAGGAGACCCGCTTTCACCCTTTCTTTTCATACTCATGGCGGAAGGTTTGGGTTGAATGATTAATGTCGAGGTAAATTTTGGAGCTATCTGAGGTCTCCCATTCACGACAATGCCCCCATATATCACCAACAATTTGTTTATGACAACCTTCTTTTTCATCACCCCTCTGTCCAGGAAGCCCGCAAGTTTAAAAAAGTCCTCCATACTTTCTCGGAAGCCTCTGAAACCACCATTGATCTAGATAAATCACAAATATTCTTCTTCAACACGGATGCTATTACTCAGCGCAATGTGGCCCACATCCTTGGCTTCTTTGATTCCTCCCTCCCCTCCAAATACTTGGGTGTGCCTCTCACTGACTCAGCTATCAAGCATTCCTCCTGGAGGGAACTCCTGGACACACTCGAAATAAAAATCTCTTCGTGGACCTTCAGAACCCTAAATCTTGCCAGCAGAT
This sequence comes from Larix kaempferi, assembly GCA_027924585.1. Lineage (NCBI taxonomy): Eukaryota > Viridiplantae > Streptophyta > Pinopsida > Pinales > Pinaceae > Larix > Larix kaempferi. The sequence goes on from BSBM01000099.1 coordinate 15,708,795, forward strand.
TAACTCTTCTCAAATTTGTTCTCTAGTCTATGCCTATCTATCTTTTTTTCGTCCTCGCTGCCCCCAAATGGGTCCTCAAGTGCATCAAAAAATTAAAACGCTCTTTCCTCTGGGGAGGGGATAACAACCACCACGAATGGGCCCTTGTCAACTGGCAGACAGTCTTCCTTCCAAAGCGAGAAGGAGTCCTAGGAATTCAAGATCCGAAGACAAATAATGAAATACTCTCAACAAAAATTTGGTGGAGTTGGATCTCCAAGAACGCCCCCCCATGGGATAAACTTTGGAACCACAAATATGCTCCCAGTTGGCCCACCTCTTAGCTCATTCACTTCGACCTAGATCCTCTAGGATCCCTTATTTGGAGAGCAACCAACAGCCAAAGAGCCTTAATCAAACAACACAGTTTCTGGGAACTCAGAGAGGGGGCCTACGCCAATTTTTGGCATGATTCGTGGCAACAAATGCCTAGTCTTTGTAACCAAAATGATTCACCAAAACTTCAGACCTTCATGCAGAATAAAGTGGTCCTAAAAGTATGGGACTTCTGGACACTCTCTAATAACCCCCTTCATAATTTGGATGGATCCCACACTTTGGGGCTTCACAGGGCAAGTTGATGGCCTCTGGCAGGAGCTACACAAGCGAAAAATCCATAGCACTCAAGGACCTAACATTATCAAATGGGGGCACTAGCCGAAAGGAACCTTTACCATTAAGGAGGTGTACCTCTTAAACACTTAACAATAGGAGGTGGATCCTAAACCACACTGGGGAAGAATTTGGGGATTTTATCTTTGGCCAAAAATTTTGACCTTCCTCTGGCTACTCACTCATCGCAGAATCCTCACTTGGGATAATCTGTTGAAAAGAGGCTTTCTAGGGTCATCCACCTGTGTTATGTGCGGCGCCCAATATGAAACCATCTACCATCTTCTTGACTCTTGCGACATAGCTAGTGAGCTCTGGGACATGGTGAATGCCAGATGTAAAAGATCTAACAGAGCAACGGGTAATATCATCCTAACCTTGCAACAATGGGAAGATAACCTTTTCCATTGTGGCCTCCTGAACAGGTTGTGGGCTCTTATCCCTATATTCTTGGTTTGGAACATCTCGTTGGAAAGAAATTGAAGAATATTTGAATACAAAAAAAGTCACCTCTCGGTGATTTGGGACTCAATTGTTGGTCACATTCAAGAGACTCTCATCTTGAAAGCTTGGCACAACTCAGACCTTCCCACTACTCAGTCCGAAATTGATATTCTGAAAAGCTGGGACTTTAGAAAGACCCTGACCTCTGCTATGCCCAAGCCTCCTCCCATGACTCCTTTCAGCCCGAACTCTTGGATCCCCCCCCCTGATGGATTTCTTAAACTCAACTTCGATGGGGCCTCTAAAGGAAATCCTAGTGAAGCAGGCTTTGGGGGAGTTTTCAGAAATTCTTCAGGCTCCATTTTGAAGGTATTTTATGGCTCTCTTAGGTATGACAGCAATAATGCACCCGAACTAGCTAGACTCTTAGAAGGCATCTCACTGGCCATCAAGGAAAACCTCCCGCCTCTCATTGTTGAAGGAGATTCTCAAATCATTCTCACTATGGCCACTCACCTCCTCCCATGCCTCTAAGCTCTCTCCCAACTGGCGGCTTTGAGAAAGGCTTGCTTAACCTAGCAAACCTTCTCTCTTAGACAAGATCCATCACTTTTCAACATGTCAGAAGAAAGGCGAACTCACTTGCTGATTGTCTAGCCAACACTAGAGTTGACAGCAACTCCTCTCTCTGGGAGGGGGATGCATGCCACATCAACTCTGAAGAACTGAAACAAATTTGCTAGGACATTACCCATAAATATCTTCCCAACCCAGATGTGGGTTTCGTGGCCGACTTGGCGCGTGGCAAGCCCACGGCACACCAACCAACACGACTGACCCGTTGCAGGAGCGAGGAAGTGAATTTAATGTGTTGTGGGGATTACACACCAGTGCATTCACTCTAGTATATTTCATGTCGTGTCCGCCAACCTAGTTTTGGCCTCCGGGTACCACCACCATGTTGCTCATGCATGTTGCTCTAATGGCTTCCGTCATGTACAGGTTTAAGGCGGTTGCGAAGGAGTCCTATGGACTGTTTAAGATGATAGTGTGAGAGTCTTGGCTCGCTGCAAGAAATTTCGTGTTCCTTGACACTTCGATTCCACCCGCACATTGTGCTTCCAATACAGACTCATGGTTCTCTTTAACCATGTCAAGGCACCGGGGAAATACCAGAAGAGGGAGGGTCGATTGAATTTCAAACAACCAGGACTGGGTTGCAATAGATGGTTATGGGGAGGGGGTCTCCATTCTTGTTCAGCTTCTAATCGACAATTGGGAATCTCTCCTGCTCGCAGACCACCTCTCTTATGGAAAGAATGAAGGTCGCATCAACCACTATTGGCTCATCAAGAATATGTTGGGTTCTCTTATGGAAGACACCAAGGCTAACTGGTCCAAGTCCAGGGACACGACTCAGACCATGAAGGCTCACTTGGCTCAACTGGAAGGATTGTTGGGAAATATGGAAACCATCTTTGGTGGGAAAACCTACGCTAGTGGTAGCCATGCTGCTGGTATCTAGGCCGATGGTATCCATGCTGGTGACAGCCGCATTGGTGCAATAGGAGCCCCTGTGGAGAATTCTACCGCGGCTAGAGAAGGTGAAACTAGACCAGCGACCTCGGTGTCGCACGGCAAGGATATCACCCCGAACACCTTCCCCATCCCATCCACGACTGGACAAATGGTTGTTAAAAGAGTCCGCGACGAGAATGAAAAGATTGTTCTCCCCTGGTGCAAGGTGGAACCTCAACCTATCAAGCTACCGGCTCGGGAAGCGACGGAGGAGGACAATTTCAGTTGTTTGATTCTTGAATAGGTTCGCCTCGATGGAAACACAACAAGATAAAAATGTTCATGTGGCTACTTGCGACATTCAGTGTTTTTGCTACAATCTACTTATAAATTTTGTATATTTCAGTTGCTTTTTTACAAGTTTTTACATACTTTGTTCTTCTCCTAAAAATACTGGCTTTCCCTTCTCTGAGCAGAAGTTTGATAACTTTGGGCCCAACTTTTTGATCTTTTTGAATACCTGGGCTAGTGGCTCCACATACGTAGACCATCGAAGCCAACTATTCCTTGTGTATTTTTTACTTTCACTGTTTAATAGAATTCTGCGGCTTACAAAAAAAATTCATGTCAACCTCTAAAACCCCTCTCAAAATTTTCTTGTGCAACTTTTTAACTTAATTGTTGGGTCAATCTTGTGTGAAAAAAATGTAATAAGATGGAATTGGTTTATTAAAAAAAAATCTTATTTAGAACTTTTTATAACAAAAACATGTTAGTGCAAAATTGGACTCCCTCATCAAGGAAGGCATATAGCTCAATGATAGAGCAGGTCATTAGGTATAGAATATCAATCCACATTCCAAACTCATTCTCTCATTAAAGAAGGTATAGTGATAAAACTACTAGTATTGGGTTTCAATTCCTATTATGTCTAATGTTAAAAAAACAAAACAAACTTAATCCTATAAGCTGGATCTTAGATGCTAATCCTCTAAATTTCATAGGATCACACAATTTAATTAGCAATTTCATTTAGATTATTCCATTCTTTTCAAGGAGTCACTTATACATTTGATGATTGAAACATCAAATTTCATAATAAATAAACAATAAAAATGAATAGAGCCAATTTTTTAAATGGAGAATTTATGAATACATTTGGTGATTGAAAAAACAAATTTCATAATAAATAAACAATAAAAATGAATAGAGCCAATTTCTTAAATGGAAAATTTATAAGAGAAATAACTATATAATACATTAAAATTAAAAGAGAAACTAACAAAGAGATTGACAAAAGACAATGGAAATATGATTATTTTCAAAATTAGAAAGGATTGTAACATAACATTTGGTAAGAGTTACAACGTTTTAAATTTCTTCTTTAACGGTAAAAGTGAAAAAAAAAAAAAAAAATTTGTCAAATAAAAATTGATTCTTCACTTAATAAGTTTAAGATTCACAAACTATGTAACACGATAATATAATGAGAAATAATTTTTAAAGTTGGAGATTATTACTATATAACATTTTGTCTAGGTTATAATTCGTTTAATACGAACCAATAAAAATGAATCAAATCAGTTTTTCAAATGCTATAATATAACAAGTGAAATAGCTGCAAAGCAGCTAGTCCCTGCTTTAAAATTATGTTTATGATTAAAATATGATTTGTCTACTTTAAAAAAAAATAGTATGATGCTACTTTTATTATTTATTTTAATTAGAAATACTTTGGAAAAGTTAGTAAGAGTTAATTCATATCTTTGTTTTTAAAAGAATTACTCACCTAGTACTTAGTTGACAACACCTTCTATTTTTTTTTATTAAACTACAACGATGATTTAATAAAAAAGGTATATAATGCTATTAAAAAAACTTACACATTTGTAGATTTTTCTATAAAAAAGCAAAATAATTCATAAAAAACTTACACATTTGTAGATTTTTCTAGAAATACTTTGGAAAAGTTAGTAAGAGTTAATTCATATCTTTGTTTTTAAAAGAATTACTCACCTAGTACTTAGTTGACAACACTTTCTATTTTTTTTTTATTAAACTACAACGATGATTTAATAAAAAAGGTATATAATGCTATTAAAAAAACTTACACATTTGTAGATTTTTCTATAAAAAAGCAAAATAATATAAAATTTGAAAAAGATTTAGAGTTAAAGCAATTATGGGCTATAGACACTGTAAACATTATTTATTCAAAGCTACAATGATTAATAGTTTTAGGTGTTAAGAGTTCTAAGTGTTATGGTTAATAAGGTTTACATGAGAGGAAATTAATGGACCTTTGATTTTGGGATAAGAAGAAGCTCATTTTTATAACTGTGGTGATTCTTATTATTTTATATGGGTGTGAAGTTTCGGGTTGCAATATTTATAGAGAATAGTAAAGAAGGATAAAGCAAACCCAAAAACATTTTATACAATTTATACTCTAAAAAACCAACAATACACCCTAGTGATAAATAGTAGTGGAGGAGGTCACTTTGCATAATAGTGATAATATTAAAAGTATTATTACATCTAAATTTAAACATAAGTTGTGGTGGCATAACCAATTAAAGGATAAGATAATTTTTTTTATTATGAAGAGGTGTTCAACCATATTATAAAAGATAAAAAACTTATCTAAGTTTTAACTAGCAAAGAAGAAAATCAACATTGCTAAAATAAGCTCCATAGTGAAATAGGGTGTTGACCATTTTTGAAATGTATTGAGACTAACCAAATTATCATCTTTGTGAAAATAAAGGGTTGAAGATGAAAATCACTTCCTTTTAAAATGTCATATGTAGACCCTTGTACACATTGGATTGTAATTTCAATAAGTGATTCCTTGCCTATTGTAATTTGTTACAAAATTGACCTTGTGTACCTTTTAACTCGTGACAACTATGACAATCTAGCAATGGGCTTTTTCAAGTACATAAATACAATTTTAAAATAAATAAGTGATTCCTTGCCTATTCGAAAGTTTTATAAATTAAATTTGGTCTCTATGAATATTGATAACCATCATTATCATAATTATTGTTATTTAAATAATATTGCAAATTATCAATTTTTAGTAATTTATATATTAGGATTTTCTTTTAAATTATTTTTAAAAAATTAATAAATAACAAATTCATTAGTCTTTTAAATTAAGAAAATATTTTATATTAATAATTTCACTATAATAGTTATTGTAAAATAAAATAATTTCATCATTATCAGTAAGATACTATAAATACCAATTGAATGATTGTGCTGAAAATATCTTGTTTGCAATATTCTAAAGATGATGTTTAATAACTATACATTTCAAACAAACTAGTTGGTGGTTTTTTTTTATAATAGGTTATGGTTGTTTTTTATGATAGGTTTAAAATCACTTTAGAAAAACCAAAAGTAAAAAGATTCATGTTCTAATGACGAGTGAGACCTAAAAGAATAATATGGACACAAATGGATGGTGAAACTAGAAATAAATAAAACCATGAATATACAAATTGATATCATAAACAAGTCTAGTTACACTATTTCCCAACAAATTTCTCAATATATATATACTTGATATATACAAATGCAAGTATATACAAATCTACATGCCACATTATGTTTCCCATTTAAGAACAAATTTATATGCCTTTGGTATTATAATAATTGAAATATGGATGTAAATATTTATAATAAGATATGCTTCCATCGATATTATTTTTAATAATCATCATCCTAACGATGATTAGGAAATTTTGGGTTTCACATTCTATTAATATTTTGGGTTTCGCATTCTATTAATAATAATAGTATTTGAGTGTATAACAACTCTCCAGAGGAATTTCTTTTGTTAACATGAATGTGTTTTCAATGTGGAACATATTTAACATATCGAAGGCATGTACAATAGTTGTCATGATTTGCAATAGTAAATCGAGGCCATGTCTCGTAATTCAAGAAGTCTTACAAACACATACTGAGTTTGGGGATATTGGAATTTGGGCACAGTAACATGGCAATAAGCAATGGTCCCGGTATTCTTTCATGGTTTTACTTATAACCATGCTTACTTAAAAGGCATCTTAATGAGAGGGAGAGAGGGAGAGAGGGAGAGAGATGACAAGATATTATAATAACAATAATAACTTTTTTGTAGTTCTTACTCTCCATTATTATGTGAATTTCAATGTTCCAGTCTGAACATTTTGAAGTTTCTACATTAACTCTTTTCATTGTTGCTTTTTTGGAGCGTTACAAAGATTTCAGCTTTGGTTGCTTTGAGCATCGAGAAGTTCTAACTTATTATTATTTTGTTGGAGATTTCGACCTTTTTAGATTTGTACTCAACATTTTAAGAAATTAATATGGATTTGTGCAGTGGATACTATTAAAGATCAGATAGATCGCATGAATATTCAAGTATTACGGCTGAACACGCGTGGAAATTTAAAGCCATAGGAGCTGATTGTGGAGAAAATCTTGTAATTCTTATGAAAAGGGAACACATAAAAGATAAAAGATAATCATTTGTACTTTGATTAATTAATGTAATAGTGGTACAAAAGACCAAGTGGCATTTTAACAATTTTTTAAATATTTAAAATTTTTAATTATTCTTATTTTCTGACAATTTCACATCCCACCAGGAATATATTGTCAATTCATCTGTTTTAGCCAATGATAAAACAAGAATTTTAATTTCAAATATTAAAAAAAAAAATTAATTTCAAAATATTAAATTTAACATAAAATTATTTCAAAACATTTGAAAACAGTATAGTTTTTTTTTGCTATTAATACAAAAGTAGCAACCAATTGATTGCTATAATCCCTGCCAGCAGGGAATAATAATGAGAAAATATAATTTTCAAAATTAGACATGATTATTGCACATCATTTTATTACAATGTTCTAAATTTCTTGATAAAACATAGCCTTGTTTTGAATTTCACAAAGTGAACATAGCCCTTTTTTCCAATGAAGTATTGGTAAATTAAAATTGTATTTTTTTCTAAATTTAGATTGAAATACTAGGAAGTTGATTTTCATACATAATTTTGAATCATAATGTTTTTAGTCTTGTTTTGAAATTGTTTTTGATATGAGACTATTTGGTGTTTAGCTTGGATTGGCTCTAGTTAGAATATTTTGACATTATATTTGTAATCTTATTTCTATTCAACATAACACTAAAAATAACAATTTCCTTTAACAAATTCTTACGACCAAAACAAAACAAATTATGCCAGATTTGAATATTTAACTAGGAAAATAAAAGGTTATTTTGGCCATAAGGAATAGCCTCAAATTTTCTAGGATGTATTAGAGAGGAACAAAAGATGAATCTAAAAGGAACAAAGAAATTCTTTGCTCCTTATCCAAAGCCCTTCAATTTATGTATATATCCATATATGCACTGGACAGCTCCAGTGCATATATTGATATATACATAAATTGAAGGGCTTTGGATAAGGAGTAGATAGTTTCTTTGTGGCTATTCCTTAAGGACAAAAGAACTACACAAAGCTTTTATTTTCCTAGAGTTAAATATTCAAATTTGACATGATTTGTTTCATTTTAGTCATAAAAATTTAAGGAAATTTTCATTTTTAATAATATATTGAATAGAAATAAAATTACAAATACAATGTCAAAATATGTTGACCAACTAAGGCCAAGCAAAACACCAAACTTATATTTAATATGAAAAAACAATTTCAAAACAAGCATCAAAACATTCTAATTCAAAATGATTTATGAAAATCAACTCCTTAAGATTAAAGAGTCCTACATATCAATATATATTTGTAGTATCTCAACCTAAATTTAGTAAAAAAAATCAATTCTAATTTATTAATACTCCACTTGAAAAAGTGACTGTTCACTTTTATTGATTACTGTGAAATTTAAAACATTGTAATTCAGACAAAATGTTGTGTTGTAATCATTAATTTTGAAAATTATATTTCATTATTATCATATGAAATGTAATTAAGACAAAATGTTGTGCAGTAATCATCTCCAACTTTGAAAATAGTTTCTTATTATATTAGAAAGTCTTGTATCAATATTCTTGCTAGTTTATGAATCTTAATCTTATTTAGTGTAGAATAAATTTTTATTTAACAAATTGACTTTAGTTATTAAATAAGAAATTTAAAACATTGTAACTTCTACAAAATATGATGCTGCAATCATTTCCAATTTCAAAAATCATCTCGTATTAGATTTCTAGGTTTTATGTCAAGATCTTTGTTAGTTTTTCTTTCGATCTTAACGGAGCTGGGGAGCGAGGACGGAACGGGCGGCAAACAATGGAGGGAATGGAACTGCAAATGGAGAATGATACATGGGACATGTGAGTTTCCGGAGTTTGGCAATTATACAGTAACCGAAAATGCCAAATGGTCGCCTCGTTAGACTACTCCGTTTAAAATTCAATATATTAAAAATTATATTTTATCAATTATTTAAAATATAAATATAGAAAACAAACACACACATATATTCCTTGGAACAAGTTGCACTTTTTCTCATTTCGAGGTAACTTGATGAGAACATCAAGTGAGGCCCTAATATAAATGCTATGAACAACCAACCACCGGGGTGTATATATATATATATATATAATCGATGGGGACATCAATTGAGGCCTCAAGTTGCACTTTCCCTCATTTCGAAGTAACCCGATGAGAACATCAAGTGAGGCCCTAATATAAATGCTATGAACAACCAACCACCGGGGTGTATATATATATATATATATAACCGATGGGGACATCAATTGAGGCCCCCTAATATAAATGTTATCAACAACCAACCACCAAGGTATATAATATATATATAAACTGGTGTTTAAAGAATCAAAGTATGGCCAAAATTACATAATCCACTCAATCATTATACAGACAATATATAGAGGTTCAACAAGAACACCATGTCACTAACAAAAATTGAAACTAGATAGGGAGAGTAACAATCATTCCTCCCAACCATCCAAGCTACATCCAATGAGAAAAAAACAAATATATAAATTATCGACATCTAGAGCAACTAGAATAATTATTATTTATAAATAAACAAAAAAATGGTTAATAAAAAAGATTTTTTTATATACTTTTATTTTCTAAATATGTAGTTGTCCTAATTATAATATGATAAACGAAATATTTAAAATAAAATAAATCTTAAAATTATATTTAATATTTTTATTTAATAATTAATATATTATTTTGTAAAAAATTTAAAACTACCTCATTATAATTAACATCAAATAATGCACAACGGGCATTGAATTTGCATACATCAAATTTGAAATGCTCGAAATCTAACGTACATTATCGAAGCATGATAGTAAGGTGAATGCCTTAGAAGTAAGGAGATTGAAAATTCTAAAAGTAGAAGAGAAGACTTGGCGACTCTTTGTCCATTGGTTGTAGTTTGGGTGGTTGGGAGGAAAGATTGTTGCCCTCCCCACCCAGGTTCAATTCTTGTAAGTGACATGATGCTCTTGTTGAGCCCTATTGTAATGATTGTATTTCAAGCTTTCCTTGATTCTTCGGAATAGCAGGAAGGTGATTTTTCCGCTGGAAAAAGTCGGGATATTTGGATTGTTCAAGGAGATCAAAATACTCAATTTTTTTATAAATACGTTGAACATATAAGGATCACAAACACTATTTGGGATGTACACAATGAAGAAGGAAGACTTCCGTCGGAACAAAAGCTCCATGAGGAAGCAACTGTCAGACACTTTTATAACACTTTCAATGATCCTAGGAATCATTCACTTGTTAATCAAATGAATGTTATTCAATGCTATCCTAGTTTTTTCTTAGATATGAAAGGTAATAGTCTTGCTAGCCCTGTTACCTTGGGGGGAATTAAAAAGATTTGATTAGGTTTCACAAAATCAAAATGCCTAGGCCCAGCTAGGTGGACTGTGGAGTTTTTCTTGTAGTTTTTTGATATTATGGGTCATAAACTTCTTGTTGTTGTGGAGGAGTCAAGAATTCAAGCCAAAATTATTGGGGCATTGAATGCCACCTTCCTTCTTAAAGCGTGAATATTTCAATGGTTTTAAGCCCATATCCTTATGTAATTTGGTTTAAAATAATTTCAAAAGTGATTGTTGTTAGAATCAAGCCTATGTTATCAAAATTCATTTCTAAGGAGCAATTCAAATTTTTAGACAATCACTAGTTATTGGAATGTATTGGTGTTGCTCAGGAAGGTCTCCACAACATCAACGTAAAAAAATTGAAGGCTCTGGTGTTAAAACTTAATCTTGTTAAGGCTTATGATAGAGTAAGTTGGGACTTCCTAAAGCTTGTTCTTCTAAAAAACAACATTTGTCTGGAATCTACAAACTGGATAATGGGTTGTGTTTGCTCTGCAAATTTTGCGGTGCTTGTGAATGGTGCTCCAACTTAGTTTTTTCCAAGTTATAGAGGTCTTAGGAAAGGGTGTCCCTTGTCTCCTCTATTATTCCTTTTAATTGTTGAAGGTCTAAGTAGATTGATTGAAAAATTGAATATGGAAGGAAGTCTAAAAGGGGTTAAAACCTCCTCACTTTTTAGAATCACTCACTTACATTTTGTAGATGATGTGCTTCTATTTGGTAGAGATACATTGGGGGAATGACAAGTTTATAAGGAAATTCTAGATCAATTTTGTAATGCTATAGGTATGGTAACCAGTGAATCAAAGCACTGGTTTTTGGTTAATGGATTTGAAGAGGAAACGTTAACTCAAATATGTCAATTCTTCCCCTATCAGTTTGTTTCTCTTGATTCGAGCATGAAATACCTTGAATAGTATTTGAATTCAGATTCAAGCATGGAATATATTGAATGTTATTTGAATCCAAACAACTACTTAGCAAAGGACTGGTTGTAGATTCTGAAAAATGTTGAAAAGATGATTGGGAATTGGTGTTACAAATGGCTCTCTTTGGGGGGGATATTAATACTAGTGAAAGTTGTGCTTGAGAACATCCCAATGTATTGGCTATCTCTAGTCAAAATTCTAAAATTGATATTTGTCAAGATTGGAAAAAGTGTCTTTAGTTTTCTTTGGACAAGAAATAAGTAGAGGGAAGGAATTCATTTGATGACTTGGGAGAAGTTAGCAAGACCCAAGAAATATGGTGGTTAGGGGATAAAAAAAATCTTCTACTTTGGTCAAACACTAGCCACAAATGGCCTTTGGAGGTGCTTATTTTCAGTTGGGATGTGGAGCATGGTGATGAAAGATCAATATTTGAAGCATAGATCTATTGTTGATTAGATCATCCAATCAAATAATAACAATGAAAAAGGAACATCAAATTTCTAGAACTATTTGATAAGTTCTTACCATATTTTAGGGGACTGGTTGGCTTGGAAACTAGGGAATGGGCATTATATCAGAGTGGGGGAGGATCCGATGTTAAGCAACAAATTCCCTAAAAGAGCATGAAAAGAGCATAAATATACCATAAGGAGTAATCCAAGCCTTAATAATGAAGACATGAGATGAATAGCAATCCTCTTTGAGGGGGCAACCTCCTTATACAATGTACTAAGTACACGGGACAAGACAAGACAAGATGCTTCAAATGAAAAGGTTGCCTTAATATATATAGGAGACAAAGACGTATAATTACAACTAATGGACCCAAGCCGACATCAATAATATAATATACTAATGATAATTACCACTAATAGGCCCAAGCCGACATCAATAATATGACAATACTAATGTAATGTGCCATAATATAGGGGTTAATGTGCCACCATTTAGATCTGTTGGGTGTGTTATATCTCTTCACACGGTGGGTGCTTTTTTGTTGTTTCATCCCATTGCATTCTATCTAATCCCGGTAAAGGGATTAGGGTTGTAACCTAATTTCGGGTAAACGAATTAGGGTTTTAGATGTTGCGAATACCATATATTGTATTGTAAATGGTTAAGAAAACATATAATGAAAAGAGTTGTGCGGCTCTAAGTTTTGCTGGTTTTTTCCCGGTTAAGGGTTTCCAAGTGAAAATCTCTGTGTTATGCATGTGCCATTGTATATTTTATGTTAATGGTTAAGAATCTGTATGAGTTTTTACTGCACTGTTAAGGTTTAAAACTATCAAGAGCTTAACATGCCCCTCCCATTCAGACGAGTGTTGTCCTCAACGCTTAATTAATTGTGGATGCTTATGTATGAAGAACTCATCTTCCCATGTCGAATCTTCAACTAGTAAGTTATTCCACTTGATGAGGTGCTTAGTAATAGCCTGATTCCGTAGTTGTTTGGTCCTTGTTTCAATGATTTGTTCAGGTTCCAATATGATTTTTCCTTCTGCATCAAGTTCTAACAAGATAGTTTGAATTTGGGATCTTGTCTCCTATTACCTTCTTTAACCAAGAAACATGGAAAGATGGGTGTACCCTTTAAGATGAAGGGAGCTCCAATTTGTATGCCATACTACCAATCTTCTGCAACACTTTATAAGGGCCATAGTACTTAGGTGCTAATTTATTGTCCTTATTTAGTTTGTTGAGGGACATCTATTTGTAAGGTTGTAGCCTCAGAAATACCCAATCCCCTTCTTCAAAACTCTTTTCACTACGATGTTGATATGCTTGTTGTTTCATCTTGTTGTGCTTTAGTATCTGGAGAACTTCTTGTTGGTGCTCTAGGTGATCTTCCACAACTTGAACTTTAGATTTTTCATTTAAGGGAGATGTGATAGATGGAGGATGGTACCCATAAAGTGCCATGAATGGAGACATTTTTTATGATGTATGGAAGGAAGTCTTGTATCACCATTTTGCCAAAGATAACCATTTCACCCATTGTATTTGTTTATCACATGTAAAGCAATGAAGATAGCCTTCCAAACATTTGTTCACTATCTCAGTTGAGGATGATAAGATTAATTGTGAGCCAACTAGGTACCCAAACAAGAAAATAATTGAGTCCAAAATTTTCCATTGAAAATTGGATCTCTATCACTTACAATAGTCTTCGAGTTTCCATGTAACTTATGAATTGTTTCCATGAAATTTGTAGCTACTGTACTTGCATTAAAAGGGTGAGAGAGTGCACAAAAGTGTGCATACTTTGTGAGTCTATCAACAACCACCATAATAACATTTTTCCCTTCTAACTTGAGTAAACTTGTGATAAAATCCATTGAGACTTCCTCCTAGCCCTGACAAGGTATGTCTAACGATTGTAAAATATATGGGGTCTTAATTGTTTCAACCCTATTTTGTTGGCAAGCCAAACATTCTACCATGAACCTTTAAACATTAGATTTAAGACCTCCCCAAAAAATTTCCTTCTTGACCTTATGGTAGGTTTTTAGCAATCCTGAGTGCCCACCTATAAGAGAGGTGTGTAATTCCAAAAGGATCTTTTATTTGAGTTGGGAGTTCTTACATATATATAAGCGATCCTTATATCATAGTGAATCACTTTTCCACACAAAAGTATATGATACACTCGGATCCTTTTGTAGCTTTTGAATGAGCATCCACACAGATAGGTCATTCTTCCATTCTTCCCTTGCTATTATTACGCAATTGGGTTGTATAATAAAAATTGCACAAAGTAATGCCTCAACATCCTCATCTTTTCTGGAGAGTGCATTTGCTGTTGGCATGGGATATATCCGCAGGAAGTGCGGAAGCCGACAGGCGTGAAAGCCAAATTCCACAAAAGAAGGAATCATCGCGAAGTTCAAGGAAGCGCAAGAATAGTTTAGAATACTTAATTGCTAAGTCGGTCAAATGGACCATTTTGTAATAGGATAGAAGCATATAAATGGAAGTGAATTGTAAGCCTAAGGGCATCGAAGTTTTGAATGATAATCCTAACTGGGATCTAGTCGGCATTCGCGGTGTTATGTTTTGACTGTTTCTGCAACGGGTTTTTCCGTAGTGTTTAATGAATGCATGGAGATGTTCGGTTATGAAGTCTATATTCTGTCTTTTACAATGATGAACAATTGTGTATGTTTATGATATTGAGGATTTGATGATGCTTAATATAAGTAAGTAGGATGGGTTTGTTAATGTGAATGGTTTATGATGAATCTGCAAATTGCTTCTGATGCGAATGATAAATGAATAGTTGATCATAGAATTAGTTATCTCTGGTTCATGCGATAGTGTGGATTCTAGGTGTAAGAGCATATCCTCCTCGCCACTGCAGAAGCTTGGTTCCTGCAGCACCCTTATCCGCCTCGGGTGAGACCTCACCTGCTTCACAGGTTTTGCTAGCAAGGGTAACTCCTTTCTGGGCCGGTGAATAAGGGGTTGTTGGTGTTGTTGACGACAGTGTGAACCCCTGTCGAAAGACCCTGTGTCAACAAATGGTTTCGTTGTCGGGACCTTGAGAAGAGAGAAGATGATATGTTGTGGCATCCGACGAAGTCAGAGATCCAAGAGTGGTTCAGTCGAAAAGCAGAAGAGTTCGCGAAGGAAGAAAGGAGGAACCCGGTACAGACAGTAGAAAGTTGGTTACAAAAGCACATATATTCGGATATCCATGAGATATTCTTCGTCGAGTTTCCAATAATACTACAGGAGTGGCTCGCGCAGCTGACATTCAGAGGACATACCAACCAGAGTATTAGATCATATCAGTGGACTCCAGAATTAATTCGACAACTGAAGCAAGTCAACAATACAGTATCAAGGGCCATTGATTTCTGGGTCGATAGTATCCTAGAAGGGTACATCACTGAATTCGCGGTAGATACCAACAATTCCTACAGCGACGCGGAAAGACAATTTTCAGGGGACCGAGGGGAAGGTTCGTCCTGTTGCTACAACTATGGATTAAGATGCTGGTGTGCGAAAAGGGCATGTTGAAAATGACCTCCAATGAGTAGACGGATCGGTGTGCAGGGGTTGTAGGTATCGCATGGTTACGGATCTGCTAGGAAAGATGCAGGGTAGATGGACATGAGCGACGACGAATTTTTAAGGGAAGTTGAGGAAGACTATGGCACCTTGAGAAGTGGAACGATATTCCGGCGTCCTGATAAGAGGTGGAGGACTGAGGAAGAGTCCCTTGAGAGGATTGGAAGGGAAGACTACGCAACAGGGCCACAGAGGACAGAGATCCCTTATTACGAAGAGGAAGGCGGTGACCAGGCTACCCCAGAAGAAGGATGGATCGTAAGCTACCACATACCTTTGACCCCGCACACCACTTATCAATTTAAAGGAAAAACCACAAATAATTCACAGAGTTGTCCCATGTGTAGTGGAAAAAGTAGTGCATCAATAAGTAACAACAGTAGGAACACCACGATGACGGACGATACGAAGATGTTGAGTTTTGTAGGAGACGGGACAGAGGATCCCGAACAGTTTTGGTTTTTATGCGAAGCAGTGTGGACCGTGAAGAAAGTCCAAGATGAAGACATAAAAAAAGGAAAGTTAGCGATGACCTTTCGAGGCCGAGCGCTGGACTGGTTCAT
Source organism: Larix kaempferi (assembly GCA_027924585.1). Lineage (NCBI taxonomy): Eukaryota > Viridiplantae > Streptophyta > Pinopsida > Pinales > Pinaceae > Larix > Larix kaempferi. The sequence goes on from BSBM01000099.1 coordinate 15,724,871, forward strand.
AAAGTTTACCAAGGTTCCAGGAAAAAAGTTGGCAGAAATTAAAACAGCGATGATTCAAGAATTTAAAAAACCCAAGTCAGAAGCACAGTACATTACTGAGCTCAAAGAGATTAGGCAATACCCGAATGAGCCAGTATGGGAGTTCGATCAGAGATATAAGACACTGATGGCGAAAGTAAGTTTTCCAATAAACGACCTACAACATAAAGAGTGGTTTATCGCAGGGCTGGTACCACATATTCGAGGACCATTGATGCAGCAGAAGGTAGCGGATCAAGCCGAAGCATTAGAAATCGCAATGAAGCTAGAGGCTTCGCCGATCGGAGAGACTAGACCTAGAATGGATAAGATTCAAGCACAACTGGCTACGTTGGTGCTCCAACTGCAGGATATGAAGCAAGGAAAATCTAACCACGTAGACGTATGGTGCACCAGATGTAGGACGGAAGGCCACCATAAGGATAACTGTTCAGCGTTTCAGCAGTATTTGAATTCGGGGGCGTTGAACCCCCTTCGCCAGGAAGGCCTGCCATGGTGTCCCATTTTCCAGGCTAGGGGGCATCGGCCAGAGGATTGCATATACTTACAGAAGATAGTGTCGAAACCGGCAAGTCTGTATTGTAAATTCTGTCGATCAGTAGGGCACGACGAAAAGGATTGCAGGGCCCACGATTTGTTGCAAGAACGAAACATGGATGCATACCTGGTAAAGGGAGAAGAGAAACAACTGGGGCTGCAGCAGCCGCAGTACGCCCAGACACAACCACAGTTTATTCAGACACCACAATTTTACCAAGGACAGTATGGGCAACGACAGTACAACGCACCACAGTATCCGCACCCTCAGTACCAGCGGCCACTGTATCAACAATACCCACAACCGCAGTATCAACAACCACAGTATCAACAGGCGCAGTACGGACCACCACACGGAGGAATTGGTGGGGGATTCCGTGGAGGACGTGGTGGTGGCGCAGAAATAGGAGGAGCCGTCGGATGGGGTCGAGGACCTCCTACATGTTATAATTGTGGGCAACAAGGACATTTCGCAAGGGATTGCCCCAACCCGGCACCGCAATGCACGTACTACAGTGGAGTGGACCATAGCATCAAAGATTTCCCACAGCTCATCGCCAGATGGCAGATGAAGAACCTACCATCTCCGCCGAACCAAAACCAGAACCAACCGGCAGAACAAAAGATATCGGCAGAAGCTAGAAAGCACTCTACGACGGTAGGAATAATGACGTGAGGAGGAGCAGTAACGGGAGTTGACATACCACAGCCCATTATCCGACCAACAAGAAAGAAAAATGTTACGTTTGACACAGGGGTAGAAAAAGACACCTTCCTAAAAGCGCAATAGGAGGTGTTGCGATAGCTGAGGAACGTACCCCTTCAAGAAGAAATCTATGATATGTCGCCGACATTCGACCGGATGAAGTCACGAAGAAAGGCCACTACCGTAAGAGAATTCATCGGGAGTTGCTTAGAATTATCAAAAGATGAGGAGGCATTGGAGGAGATATCCAAGCTATTGCGTCAACAGGAGGGTGGACGTCAGGAACCCAAGGTTAATTGCATACATAAGAAAAGAAAGACAGGTAGAGAAATGAGGATGTCCACACAAATTGGAGCGTTCAATGTCGACTCCATCATTTTAGATTTAGGGTCAGATGTGAACATTCTGACAAAACAAACATGGGAAACAATGGGAAAACCACAAATGACCTGGTCACCAGTACAACTGCGATTGGCAAACCAGAGCAAGGTCACCCCTCTGGGCCGAGTGTGTCAACTTCCTGTTGAAATCGAAGGACTTCGGACATATGCCGATTTCGATGTTATAGAGATAGTAGATAACACATGTATGTATCCAGCACTATTGGGAATCGACTGGGCAATGGAAAATCAGGCGATCATTAATTTCAAGAAGCGGATCATGTTGTTTGAAGATCGGGAGAAAAGGGTTGTCACGCCACTAGATCCTGCGGAAGGACAAAGATACATGAAGCCCACCAAAGATGAATATACGGAAGGATGGGATAGCCTGTACAACATTTCTGAAATTATATCAATCCAACAGATGAAGGGGAGTTAGAATGGCACAGCTCTAGTTCAGTGTCTTCGGACTTAGATGAGGTGTTGGAAAATTGGCAAAATCGACTTCATGAAGTGTCGTTTCGCAGATGTGCAAGGATTACACAGTTGGTGCGTTGGGTGGCTACTGAGGAATGCGGGTTGCCAATGTACGAAGGATTACCAAATTTGAGCACCTTCTTAACAGAATTCGAAGAAAAGGTAGTGGAACCGTAGTGACTCTTGGCCTTGGAGGGCGCCTTGAAGGCTACCCCCACGCGCTGGTGTGTGGCGCATAAGTCAAGGATATCAAATTGGCCACTATGTCGATGCCTCCTGGAGGTACGTTTTGGTGACACCACAGCATGGAACGGACAAAAATACGATGGCAAAGGTAACCCAAACGAACATGTGAAGGCTTGTCAGCACCAATGGGCAGTGCGACCGGAGCAGGAGTGGGTGCATGCCTTTGTGCATACGTTGGATGAAGTACCGCGGATTTGGTATGTCGCAACGGAGCTGCGAATTGGTACACTTTCTTGGGATCAGTTAACAATTGGCTTTAGCCAAACATTCTCCTTCTCAGACGAAAATCCCTTCATCCATAATACACTTCAGGTAATCAAGAAGAAGATTTTTGAGGCGAAACCGACAGTGCAGCCATCAGAACTCCGATGGACCATGACACCCGAAATGATGATGGATTGCTACAACATCTCAGGAGAGCCGAATGATGATGACGAACCGAGAGCCACATATGTGCCAGAGTCCGAAGACAGTTGCAACGTAAAGGCACTTGAGCTACCATCCGACAAGTACAACCAGCCGCTGAAGATTACGAAGGTAAACATCAGGTCGGAAGAAAACCCAAAACTCGCGAGCATTGGAGATTATTGGGACGAAGCGACTATCGCGAATATGATAGACCTACTGCACAAGTTTCGGGACTTGTTCCCAACGAAATTCTCAGAAATGAAGGGAATCTCCGTGGATCTCGACGAAATGAAGATTCCCCTGAATCTCGATGCAAAGCCGGTTAAACAAAGAACATATCGCCTAAACCTGCAACACAAGGAACGAGTACAGGTTGAGCTTGAGAGGATGCTGGATGCCGGCATCATTGAACCCGTAGAAGAATCGGAATGGATTAGTCCGATGGTCATCCAAGATAAGAAAACCGGTGAAGTAAGAATTTGTGTCGACTTAAGGAAGTTGAACGATGCATGCTTACATGATCCGTTCCCGACACCCTTCACAGATGAAGTACTCGAAGGGGTTGGCGGTCAGGAAATTTATTCGTTTACGGATGGGTTCTCGGGCTACCACCAAATTAGGATTGCTAAGTAGGATAGGCATAAGACTATGTTTGTCACGAAATGGGGGTGTTATCAATATACAGTAATGCCATTCGGCCTGAAGAATGATCCCGCAATATTCTCACGACTAGTAGTTGCGGCGTTCAAAGACTATATCCATAAGTTTCTTGCAGTATACATGGACAATTGGATAGTACATGGACTAGTCAAGAACCACATTGCGAACCTCAGATTGATGTTAGAACTATGTCTCCACCACCAAATATCTCTTAACTTGAAGAAGTTAATCTTTTGTGCCCCATTCGAGATACTGCTGGGACACATTGTTTGCAAGGAAGGCTTGTTAGTTGATCCAGCAAAGATTGCCATCATTGTTGACCTTCCACCCCCAACAACAGTTAAGCAAATCAGGGCAACGTTGGGCCACACAGGCTATTACCACAAGTTCATCAGAGGATATGCCGCAATCACAACACCCATGGAGAAACTACTAAAGAAGGATGCGAAGTTCGAGTGGAATGGAGAATGCCAGAAGAGCTTAGATGCTTTGAAGACAAAGATGGTGCAAGCACCCATCCTTTCCTTCGCAGATTGGAAGAAAGAGTTTCATGTCCATGTTGATGCGTCGTCCATCGCACTCGGTGTTATCTTGGCCCAACCAGGTGAAGGTGACATCGATAATTCAATAGCTTTCGCAAGTAGGAAGCTATCGACAGAAGAAAAGAACTATACAACCACAGAATGAGAAGGACTAGCGATTATCTACGCCCTACAGAAGTTTCAACATTATCTTTGAGGGGGCCACTTCAAAATGTTCACCGACCATTCAACACTGAAATATTTGGTGAACAAGCCCATGATGGGGGGCAAAATTTGTCGATGGCTACTACTCTTTCAGGAATTCAATTTTGATCTCATTATGAAGCCAGGACGATTGAAAGCAAGACCAGACCACCTGTCAAGAATTGAGTCGAAGGAGAACCGCGAAGCATCGACGAAGGATTACCGGACGCTCAACTATTCAGAGTTGAAATGATCGACGACTACTATGAACCAATTATTCAGTTCCTAGCAACAGGAAAGGCACCGGAGGAGTTCACCACCAGTCAGAAAAAGCAGTTAGCTGTCAAGGCAGCGGACTTCCAACTAATTGCAGGACAGTTGTATAAGATGGGCCCAGATGAGATATTGCGACACTACGTTCTCCCACATGAGCAGGAAAGGATTTTAGCTGAGGCACATGATGGCATTGCGGGAGGACATTATGGGGCCCAGGCCACCGCGAAAAAGATCATGACGGCTGGGTTATGGTGGCCAACCATGCATAGCGATGCCATTGACTATGCCAAGACCTGCGACATCTTCCAACGCGCAGGAAAACCATCAAGGCAGGACGATATGCCATTAGTACCCTAGGTTACGTTGCAAGCATTCAACAAATGAGCGGTAGATTTTCTAGGGCCCATTAACCCTCCAAGAAAATGCACCGGATCACGCTACATCATAACTGCGACAGAGTATTTGACACGTTGGGCAGAGGCCGCGCCAGTCAAGGATTGTACCGCATCGATGACCACCAGATTCCTCTTCGACAACGTGGTCACCAGATTCGGATGTCCAAAGGTTTTGCTAAGCGACCAAGGAATGGACTTTGTGAACAAGACAATCGCAACACTAACGGAGGAGTTTCAGGTTCAGCATAAGAAAAGTACTCCCTACCACCCTCAAGCAAACGGGACAGTAGAAGCATTCAACAAAATCCTAGAACACGCACTCTCGAAGGTATGCAACATGAATCGAGACGATTGGGACCTTAAAATCCTCGCGATCCTCTGGGCCTATCGAACCACATACAAACGATTAACTGGCCAAATTCCATTTAAACTTGTCTATGGTAAAGAACCAGTTATGCCGATGGAATACATCATTCCAAGCTTGCGTATCGTAGTGGCCACAGACATGAGCGATGATGGTGGGTTGGAAGAATGACTAGCACAATTAGTACAGTTAGAGGAAGACCGGTTCATCGCGGGATTCCACCAGAAGGTTGAAAAGGATCACCAGAAAGCATGGCACGACCGTCGTATTAAGCAGAAATACTTTTAGAAAGGAGACACGGTGTTGCTATACAACAGCAAGTTCATGAAACACCTGGGTAAATTACAAATGCACTAGTTGGGACCCTATATCATCAATTTTGTCACTAATGGTGGTGCAGTGCAGCTACAGACCTTAGATGGGGCATTGTTGCCCCGCATGGTGAATGGCAATAGGCTAAAGCTCTATTGCTGTGATCGGAAACAGCAGTAAAAAAAAAAAAAAATATATATATATATATATATATATATATATATATATATATATATATATATATATATATATATATATATATATATACATATACATAATTAGATAAATAACAGATGGCACATCAGCCGGAAGCAACTGCGCACAAAGATGAGTTGTACCATAGCCAGGGATGTGGACTACGACAGCAGCGCGGGGTTTTTTTTCGGATGTCAAGTTTTTGATCAGTTGGACGAGATCGATGCCGGTGCTAGGCACGCTTGGCACACATCAACATGTGATGAAAGCATGGCCGGGGGCACCGAGGATGATAAATCGCACAGGGATAATAGACATAACAGTTGGGAGCAGTATATTCACCCATCACGCACGTAGGAAGCTCGGTCACCACACATAGGGGAAATGATGACATAATCGGCGTGTTAGGGGAATAGATTCGCGAGGGTTGTTCAAAGCAGATGTCCTGAACGACGGAAGAGCATAAATACAGGCATTAGAGGTTAAGCGAAGCACCAAGATAGTTACAAAAAGCAAGAAATGCATGCTACGAGTGGGTCGGGTAATTGCAAAAGTTAGGAATTCCAAGGAGGTTGTGGAAATGATCCATTTCATTTCGTGCGGTAGCACACCAGGGGCGTTGCGGGCCTGAACGACGAGTGTGCATGAGCGCCTTGAGTAGGAAGAAGTCTGGGCACTCGGGTATCACAGAGATGAGGTTTCATCCGAGATGTCTAAGTATGTGGTAGTAGTTTGAAGCTCCATGGTCCCAGTGACCACCAAAAGAATAGGGGTGGCCTGACCCTAGTAGGAAGAAATCCAAGGTGTGAAACAGATGTGTCGGAGTAGTCGGCCTGGTTCCCACCTTGGCGACGTCGATGACTTTCTTCTCAGTCTGGAACAAATGCGGAGTGAACCAACAAACTCCGAAGAGGTAGATGATGAAGGTTTCCAGAGACTGGAGGATGAGAGCAAGAAGTACATGATAGCAAACCAGAGATCGACGGACGGAGATGAGAAGTACACAACAACGAGTTCCAGACAGCAAGAACAAGTTTTGAACCAGAGTACAGCGAAGGTCGAGTACAAACCAGCAGTGTCTAGTCGAGGTGGCTCGGGACGAGCCACAAGATTGTGTTGGGGGCCTATTGGCACGGGATAGATCCGCAGGAAGTACGGAAGCCGACAGGCGCGAAAGCCAAATTCCGCAAAAGAAGGAATCATCGCGAAGTTCAAGGAAGCGCACGAATAGTTTAGAATACTTAATTGCTAAGTCGGTCAAATGGACCATTTTTTAATAGGATAGAAGCATATAAATAGAAGTGAAGCCTAAGGGCATCGAAGTTTCGAATGATAATCCTAACTGGGATCTAGTCGGCATTCGCGGTGTTATGTTTTGATTGCTTCTGCAACGGGTTTTTCTGTAGTGTTTAATGAATGCATGGAGATGTTCGGTTATGAAGTCTATCTTCTGTCTTTTACAATGATGAACAATTGTGTATGTTTATGATATTGCGTATTTGATGATGCTTAATATAAGTAAGTAGGATGGGTTTGTTAATGTGAATGGTTTATGATGAATCTGCAAATTGCTTTTGATGCGAATGATAAATGAATAGTTGATCATAGAATTAGTTATCTTTGGTTCATGCGATAGTGTGGATTCCAGGTGTAAGAGCATATCCTCCTCGCCATTGCGGAAGCTTTGTTCCTGCAGCACCCTTATCCGCCTCGGGTGAGACCTCACCTGCTTCGCAGATGTTGCTGGGAAGGGTAACTTCTTTCTGGGCCGGTGAATAAGGGGTTGTTGGTGTTGTTGACGACAATGTGAACCCCTGTCGAAAGACCCTATGTCAACATTTGCCACCACATTTTGTTTCCATTTTTTATAGATGATTTCAAATTCATATCCTGACATATTGGTTACCCCTTTTTGTTGCTCTTTTGAAGATAGTCATTGTTCCAATAAGTATTTAAGACTATCATGATCTATTTTGACCTTGAAGTGCCTACCTATTAGGTAAGAACGTCATTGCTTAAGTGCATGTAGTATTGCCATCAGTTCCTTCTCATAAATGGGTTTTTGTCAGTTCTTTCCCCTGATTGACTGACTTTCTAAAGCAAGGGGTCATCCTTCTTGCATTAGAACAACACCAATGTCATTTCCTGAGGCATCACATTCCAGGATAAAGGTTTTTGTGAGGTCCAGTGTGGTCAAAACAAGAGCTTTGCACATTGCCTCTTTAAGTTGTTCAAAAGCTTGAGTTGCCTCTAAAGTCTAAGAAAATGCTTCCTTCTTTAGTAATGTTGTTAGAGGTGCTTCTATTCTTCCATAGTTCCAAACAAAATTGCGGTAGTACCCTGTCAAACCTAAGAATCGGGAATCGGCCAATCCACCAAGGATTTAATTTTGTTAGGGTTCACGACATACAATATGACCCAAATACTCTGTTAACACTTATTATGGTTTCCACCATGGAATGGGAAGGAAATCTCCCACTCTGAAGCCCCGAGGTCACCCATTGGCCGGTTGCATCAAGTAAAGAATCCGAAAACCCAAAATTGGCTAAGTGTTAAACAAATCCAAGCCAAATGACCAAGCTGGAGTGCGGAAATGGGAAAATACAAGGCGGGAGGGCCCTTCTACAGGAAAAACTAGCAGTAAGAGCTTCTTCTGCAACCAAAGAAGATCGTATGGCTAAGATCAAAGAGCACATCAGATCAACGGTTGAAAATGCCTTCCACAAGCCTGTTTCCAAGTTTCGCATCCGCATTGCGGATTGCGGGAAGCAATTTCCCAAAGAGCACAAAAGTCAAGTTTATGCATCCCGCAATCCGCATTACGGATTGCGGAAAGCAATGTTTTGGGGAGAGCAAAGATAAGTTTCCGCAATCTGCAATGCAGACTGCGAAGCGACAATTTTCTAAGCAACACCAAAGTGGGTTTCCGCATCCCGCATTCTGCATTGTGGATTGTGGAAAGATCATCTTCAGAAGCACAAAAAAGTAACTTTCCGCATCCTGCATCCCGCATTGTGGATTGTGAATTACGGAAAGGTGATTCCCCATAAAAGCATGAGGCCGAAAGACCAATCCTTGCACGCCACGTGGCTATTTGTAGGTTGTGGAAAGGACCGTTGCGAAATGGTCGTTGCGGAAGGGAAATTGCGGAAGCGTCATTGCAGAAAGAAAATTGTGGATCGAGAAAGTTTTGCAGAGCCAGTTACAGTCGCGGAAAATGGAGATTTTCATAGAGAAACGATGCATTGGAGGACAACGAAGGAGGCCTGTTTCAGTTACCTGTCTTATTCAGTGTAAACGACCTGATTCACAAGACGAGCAGGTGGCTTCCATGGCCCAATGGTGCACTTCCAGCATAGGTGGTTCTTCTCCTCCGCACATGACATAATCAGAGGCTATTGATTCAGGTGGCTCAGCTCGAACGACTTCATCATTACCAGTGCAAGTTGTTTTAAATCAGTTAGGATATTTTGTTGTTTGTAAGCCTATAAAGGCAAGGTCCGAAGTAGACCAAAAGGTTGGACATTTTTGTTTTAGAGAGATTACTGCTCTACGCTGTATTAGACTCAGCCTCTTAATTCAATGAGCAAACCCGATTTTGGAGCTTGAGATTCCTGTGTTGTGTGTTTCGATGTCTGTTATTTCCTATGTATGTGTTCTTGCTTTGTATTTCCATTAATTCTTTACTTCTGCAGTACCTAAAGATCAAGATTACATGATCTGGAATTCATGCCCACATGCTCCAGATGCATATGACTAGGTATTCCACCCTTTTCCTCTTGAATTTGCAGGTTAGAATTCATTCTTAAATGCTCTAGCCTTGTGGCCGAACTTGTGTCCTTCCTCTACCTTCATTTGTTGATTTCTCTGACGTGAAAGAACCATGTTTACCTTGCCTCCTGCTCCTATAATCGCGGCCCAAACCTGCCATTGATGACAGTAACCCACCGAAGTTGACTCCATGCACAACTGTCCTCCTGTTCTTAACTCCAACCAACCCAAAAACCCCTTTTAATTCGTTGTTTGAAGGTCTAGCCACCACTTTGACCAATATCCCAACGCATTTTTAAGTTGCATCCTGTTGCTGGAAGCCCCAAAGGGATATCCCTCCCTATGGTTGGAAAGGCTAGTTTCCATCCACTAAAGATTGGTTTGCAACAGTTACCCCATGGTATTTCCTACCACAGCCCAGGAAAATCTTGGGTGATAACATTCTGGCGACTCTGTTGGGGAGAATCGCTGGTTTTCAAGGTATAAAATCAGACCTCTGAGGGTGAACAAAGAGTCTGAGATTCCAAGGTTGTATCATTTTCCCTAGCGAATCCAACTTACATTCTGGTGATTCCACTGGAAATCGATCCTACTTCAAAAAGTTTGTATCAGATCAGAGCTGATTACTGAAAGAGAACAATAGTCAAAAGCTAAGAGGATCCTGCATTATTCCTGTGGTGAGTCCATCTTTCGAATCGGAGGACCCCTAAAAGAAAGTCTGGCTCCTAGGAGAATACCTACCAGAAGTCATTCGGATCCTGATCTACCAAAAGTTACTTCAGACCCAGAGAAGGTCATCAAGAAAGCAAAGAGAGGCCAGACAGGTATTTCTCTATTAACTAGGTCCTTTTATTTACCTAAGAAAGAGGCATATGTTGCAAAGATCATCCCTCCAAGTTTAAGGACTGGTTCTTCCCCATTCAGATCTAGGTCTGAGACTGATCTAAGGGAAACCCTGTTTGACCAAAGAAAATTCCAGACCCATTGCCTAAGCACTTGGTGGGAAGATTTACGAGCCTGGGAATAAAATAGTGGCCTGTCCCCCTTTGTTAAAACTGTTGGCCAAGGTACCCAAGTCCTAAGTATCACTCCTGATGCTCCTAAAACTCCCTCTACTCCCAAACAAAACCTAAGAGCCATGGTTTCCAGATATGCTCCTTTGGCCCTCCCACCAAATCCTGATGACTTACCTGTGGGCTATGCCCAACGCCTCATGAGATTTAATGGGGAGGGAAGGGTCTCTGCACAACAGCATGTATACCAGTTCAATGACTTCACATACCTAGAAGAGGTAGATGAATATGATGTTAAGATGAGGTTGTTTTCCCAAAGTTTAGCAGGGGAAGTGAAGAAATGGTTTAAAGCCCTTCCCAATAGAGGAATAGCTACCTATGAAAGATTTGAAGAAGCTTTCCTAGCCAGATGGCAGGATAAGCAAAACCCTCTCTAGATTCTCACTCAGTATGAACATACAAAGAAAACCAATGTGGAGACTGTCTAAGAATTCTCAGCCAGGTTCATGAGAATGTACAATTCTATCCATGTGGACATAAAACCCCCTGTTGGAGCAGCCAAGCTTCATTTTGCCAATTGTTTTGACAATGACTTTGCTCTCATGCTGAGAGAAAGGAGATCTCCCACTCTCCCCGATATGCTAAGAGATGCACTAGAAGTAGAAGCCAATTTGATGGCCTCTGGAAAAATGAAACACTTGATTGAAGCTGAGAAAAAGAGATGCAATGAAGCAGTACAACCTTCCACATCCTAGTCCATGGATGCCAAATTTGAGCAAATGATGAGAACTATGGAGAGACTGGTGGATAGGATCTCCCTTGATAGAAGGATTCCTGCCAGAGAAAACCCAAAGTCTCAAGCTCGAAATAACAATCTCAGAAGACCCCCTGCCCCACAAGGAAGACCTGGAGAGCCAAGAAATCTTGACAATCAACCAATCAAACCACCTTTTGCTGAGAATTTCATAGATGAAGAGGAAGAAGGTAGACAGGCTGAAGACCAAATCCATCTCTTTGATCAGGTCCAACCCCAGTTCTATTTAACTAAATATGAGCATGACCGGTCTTCCCTGCAGTCAGATGATGTCCTTGGTGAATCAGAGTCTAACCAATACCAAAGAGGGCTCCACAATGCCATCTATGAATTCAAAAGGAAAAATAATTTGAGAAGTAGAAAAGTAACAATAGACCGAGGAAATCCTGTTGTTGATCCATCCTCTTTTTCAGCCCCCAAGAAAGGAACTCCTGGGAGAAAGGACCCAAAGGCTACAGCCTCTAAGGAGACTCTTGGGAGGGAGGTAGAACCTCCAAAAGAAAAGTCCAGAAGGGAGAGGTGAAGGTAACACAAAGATAACAAAAAGGATCCATATTGTTTTCAGCTTGGAGAATGAAATATCTAAGATTAAGATATCCATCCCCTTGAATGAATTGGTAAAAAACTCAGTGTACAAAGACCAGATCCTGAAGGTAGTAAATGGTGGGGAAGAAAAAAAGCCTGATACTCTCAATCTGCAAGATGACAAGCCCACCCTCATGTTTGGCCCCCATGTAGAAAATGCCTCAGAAATTGATGTCCCTCCTTTCTATATGAGTCTCAATATACATTACCATATCCTGCATAATGCCATGTTTGATTCAGGATCCTCTCATAACCTCATGCCCAGTTCAGTGGTGGAGAATCTTGGGTTAGAAATAACCATACCTTATAAAGATTTGTTCTCTTTTGATTCCAAAAGAGTTCCATGTGTAGGGATGATTAAAGACATGGTGGTCTCACTGACTCAGATACCTCAGAAGAATATGATCATGGATGTGGTAGTGGTTGATATTCCACCTAAGTTTGGGATGTTGTTGTCTAGATCATGTACTGCAAAGTTAAAAGGAACCATGAAAATGGACATGTCTTATGCCACCATCCCCATCTTTGGAGAAAGCAGAAGACTGTACAGAGAGCATAGACTGTCATACGTGGTGAGCGACAAGGATAGGCCTGAGAACCACCCCATATTTTTCATAGACATAGACATGGGTTCCTCAATTCTCTGCTATGATTCAGTTTCAGAAGGAGAAGATGCGAAAGCTGCTAAGTTACCTGAACCGGATGGTGAAGCCAACGATGGAAATGAGGTGCAATGCCTTGACAGCTTAGCTAACATAGAGAATGATGGGCAGCAGGCGGAAGAAGACACTAATGAGAAGTCGGGGTTGGAAGCAGAGGCCACGACCATCCCCCAAAAAGAATATCACTGGATCATAAGGTTCGATGGGGTGGTGAACGAAGGAGCTGGAGTAGGGGTATGGATCGTCCCTCCAGACGAGAGAATTGCATGTGCCAGGTTTCATACTTTCAAACTGATGTTTGATTGTTCAAATAATGTGGCAGAATATGAAGCTCTGCTATTAGGTTTGAATGTACTCAAAGGTCTGAAAGCTAAGAAGGTCAAGATCTATGGAGATGCAAAACTAATAATCTAGCAGGTGAAAGGAAACTATGAGGCTAATCATCCTAGGCTACAATCTTACAGAAATGTTGTGTGGGACATGTTTGACAATTTCTTCACAGAGCACGATATCTCTTTCATCCCCATAGATCATAATACAGTGGCAGACACCCTAGCCAGTTCTGCTAGCAGATTCCAGCTCCCTACTTACCCTTCCAGAACTCACATGATTAAGGTAAGGCATAGACCCTCTGTCCCAGACAACACTAAGCACTGGTGGATATTTGAAGATGACCAACAGATAAAGAAGTTCCTGGAGATGACTGGGGATTTTTACAATGTCCAGATTGATCAAGAGGACTGTGAAGGGGAAGAATGGGAACCTGACCCACCAGAGTTCAAAACCACTTTGGGAGGCAAAGAGATTTTGCAGCTAAAGAGCAATTACATACCCAAAGGGTTGGTCCCGCTGGAAAGACTGTTTGATGAAAATGATGTGGCCAGAGATCGCAAGGTGGCTCCAAACCCGAAGGAAGTAGAAGACTGTAACATTGAGAGCAGTGAAGAACCCATAATTGTCAAACTATCAAAGTCTTTGGCCCCAGGCATCAAAAAAGACTATATGAATTTGATGAGAAATTTTTCTGATGTGTTCGCATGGTGCTATGAAGATCTAAAATAATATGGCACATCAGTCATCCAGCATACCATACCGATCAAGGCAGGGGAGAAGCCATTCAGGAAGAAGCCGAGAAGGATGAATCCCAAACTGCTCCCACTGATAGAAAAGGAGGTAAAGAGGCTATATGAAGCCAAAATCATAGTCTCTTTGAGGTTTTCACAGTGGCTGGCCAACATAGTCCCAGTGAGGAAAAAGAAAGGTGAAATCACACTATGTATTGACTTTAGAAATCTCAACAAGGTGTCCCTAAAGGATAACTACCCCTTGCCCAAAATGGACCACATTTTGCAGAAGGTGGTAGGGGCAGCAAGAATGTCCATGATGGATGGATTTTCAGGATACTATCAGATTAAGGTGTTGCCAGAAGACTAGAGCAAGACATACTTTACCACACCTTGGGGAACCTTCATGTATGCTAAGATGCCATTCAGTCTGTTGAATGCAGGAACCACCTTCCAAAGAGCTATGGACATAGCTTTTGCAGGAGATAAAGACAAATTTGTGGTTGTTTACATGGATGACATCACTGTATACTCCAAGTCTGATGCAGAACACCTAAAGAATTTGCACCAATTGTTCACCAAGTGCAGAAAATTTGGGATCTCCTTGAACCCTAAGAAATCTAATTTTTCCATGCAAGAGGGTAAGCTACTGGGTCACATAATATCTAAATATGGGATCAAAATTGACCCAAACAGAATAGAGACAATACATAAAATTGAGCTCTCCCGGAGTAAAAAGGAGATCCAATCTTGTCTAGGCACAGTGAACTTCAGAAGGAAATTTATCCCCAATTTTGCATAAATCATGAGGTCAATCACCTGCATGCTTAAGAAAGACAATGAAGTCAGGTGGACTGCAGAAGCTAGGCAAGCATTTGAGGATATAAAGAGGGAAATTGTTGAATCACATGTACTGATCAGCCCAGATTTTGACAAGGAGTTTCTTATGTTTTCCTTTGCCTCCGAACATTCCATAGCAGGTGTGCTTTTACAGAAAAATCAGGAAGGAGATGAGCAGCCCATAGCTTTCTTCAGTAGGGCCCTCAGAGATGCTGAGCTCAAGTACAACATTATGGAAAAGCAGGCATATGCCATGATCAAAATTTTGAAGGATTTCATGGTTTATGTCCTACATTCCCATGTTGTAGCTTATGTTCCCAATGCTGCTGTGAAAGATATATTGACACAACCTAATCCAGAAGGTAGAAGAGAAAAGTGGATAGCTATGCTGCTGGAATATGACCTGGAGATCAAACCTACTAAGCTCATTAAGGGACAAGGCCTGTCCAGACTCATGGATGAGTCAAATTGGGATTCAATGAGTATGAACCTGTTGTCACACATACAGGGAGAAACTTCCCAAGATCCACTACCTCAGGTATCAGACAAATTCCTGTCCTCTCCTTGGTATTCTGATGTTGTATCTATTTTGCAGAACTTGCAAGCCCCCCCTGAGATGGGGAAAAGTAAAGCTAGATCCACCAAGATGAAGGCTGCGAAGTATTTCATACTGAATGGTTGTCTTTATTGGAAAGACCCTGGGGGTTTCCTCTTGAACTGCATTGTGGAAGATGAGGCCAAAGAAACATTGGAAGAGTTTCACAAAGGAGTTTGTGGAGGGCATCATTACTGGAAAGCCACTGTTAACAAGATTCGTAGAGCAGGGTTCTATTGGCCTACTATGTTCAAAGATGCTTATAAGGAAATAGCCAGCTGCCATGAGTGCCAAGTTTTTGAAGGAAAGAGGAAGCTCTTGTCATTACCTTTGAAGCAAATATCGATGAAAGCTCATTTCTAGCAATGGGGGCTTGATTTCATTGGTGAGATTTTCCCCAATTCCTTCGGGTAGCACGGGTGGATACTGACCGCCACTGATTATTTCACCAAATGGATCGAAGCGATATCTACCAGAAATGCCACAGATACAGTCATCATCAAGTTTCTGGAGGCGAATATCATGTCCAGGTTTGGATGTCCTGTCAAGATAATCACTGATAACGCACAGACCTTCAAATCCAAGAAGATGGTCAAATTCTGTGACAAGTTCCACATCAAATTAGGCCATTCTACTGCTTACTACCCCCAGGGGAATGGACTGGCAGAATCCTCTAACAAAATCCTGGTGAGGATAATCAAGAAGCTGTTGCAAGAAAACAAAAGGGCTTGGCACACCAAGCTGGCCCTTGCCCTGTGGGATGATAGGATCACCTCCAAAAGGTCCATTGGAACTTCTCCTTTCAAATTAATATATGGAACAGAGGTGGTTTTCCCTGATTCCCTAAGAGGGCCCGCAATGAAATTTCTACAGGAGCAAGAAGAAGAGCCAAGCCCCGAGCTGAGGAGAGCTAATAAACTAGTGGAAGTGCAAGAGATTAGAGAAGGGGTGCAGGTTGAAGCCAAGAAAGCCCGAGACTGAGTCAAGAGGACTTTTGACAAAAAGACCAAGGCGGATGATTTCCAAGTGGGAAAGTTGGTATTAAAGTGGGATGCTAGAAGAGAAGACCAGGCCCAAATGTTTGATAACCTTTGGCAAGGGCCCTATACAATCATCGCTTATCATGGGAACAATGTTTTCTTCCTATAGGACAAAGATGATGAACCGGTTGGCAAGGGAGCCATTAATGGGCGGTTCTTGAAGCATTATTTCACGTGGAGAACAAGTCCGCCGACCCACCCCCATTGTACATTGCCGTTTTTATTTTTCAGTTAGTCCTGTTCTAGTTTTGTGATATGAAGGAAGAAAAAGAGGAAGGGGATGAGGGCCACTAGTCTACATGTTCTTGCTACCTCACAGAGAGGATAGCATCCCCGGTTGGAGCCGCTGTTAACACTTATTATGGTTTCCACCATGGAATAGGAAGGAAAGATCCCACTCAAAGCCCCGAGGTCACCCATTGGCCGGTTGCATCAAGTAAAGAATCTGGAAACTCAAAATTGGCTAAGTGTCAAAAAATCCAAGCCAAATGACTGAGCCGTAGCGGGGAAATGGGAAAATACAAGGCGGGAGGGCCCTTCCGCAGGAAAAAATAGCAGTAAGAACTTCTTCCGCAACCAAAGAAGATTGGACGGCTAAGATCAAAGAGCACATTAGATCAACGGTCGAAAATGCGTTATGCAAGCCTGTTTTCGAGTTTTGCATCCACATTGCGGATTGCGGATTGCGGGAAGCAATTTACCAAAGAGTGCAAAAGTCAAGTTTCTGCATTCCCGCAATCTGCATTGCGGATTGCGGAAAGCAATGTTCCGGGGAGCGCAAAGATAAGTTTCCGCAATCCGCATTGCGGATTGCAGATTGCAGAGCGACAATTTTCTAAGCAGCACCAAAGTGGGTTTCCGCATCCTGCATTTTGCATCGTGGATTGCAGAAAGATCATCTTCATAAGCACAAAAAAGTAACTTTCCGCATCCCGCATCCTGCATTGCAGAAAGGTGATTCCCTAGAAAAGCACGAGGCTGAAAGACCAATCCCTGCACGCCATGTGGCTATTTGCGGGTTGCGGAAATGACCATTTCGGAAAGGCCCTTTGCGGAATGGTCATTGCAGAAGGGCAATTGTAGAAGCGCCGTTGCAGAAAGAAAATTGTGGATCGAGAAAGTTTTGCAGAGCCAGTTACAGTCGCAGAAAATGGAGATTTTCATAGAGAAATGACACATTGGAGGACGACAAAGGAGGCCTGTTTCAGTTACCTGTATTATTCAATCTAAACGGCCTGATTCGCAGGACGAGCATGTGGCTTCCATGGCCCAATGGTGCACTTCCAGCATAGGTGGTTCTTCTCCTCCGCACATGACAAAATCAGAGGCTATTGATTCGGGCGGCTCAGCTCGAACGACTTCATCATTACCAGTTCAAGTTGTTTTGAATCAGTTAGGATATTTTGTTGTTTGTAAGCCTATAAAGGCAAGGTCCAAAGTAGACCAAAAGGTTGGACGTTTTTGTTTCAGAGAGATTACTGTTTTGCGCTGTAGACTCGGCCTCTTAATTCAATGAGCAGACCCGGTTTTGGAGCTTGAGATTCCTGTGCTGTGTGTTCCGATGTCTGTTATTTCCTGTGTATGTGTTCTTGCTTTTTATTTCCATTAATTGTTTACTTCTGCGGTACCTAAAGATCAATATTACATGGTCTGGAATTCATGCCCACATGCTCCAGAAGCATATGACTAGGTATTCCACCCTTTTCCTCTTAAAGTTGCAGGTTAGAATTCATTCTTAAATGCTCTAGCCTTGTGGCCAAAATTGTCTCCTTCCTCTACCTTCATCTGCTGATTACTATGACGTGAAAGAACCATGTCTACCTTGCCTCCTTCTCCTGCAATCGCGGTCCAAACCTGCCATTGATGATAGTAACCCACCGAAGTTGATTCCATGCCCAACTGTCCTCCTGTTCTTAACTCCAACCAACCCAAAAACCCCTTTTAATTCGTTGTTTGAAGGTCTAGCCACCACTTTGACCAATATCCCAGCCCATTTTTAAGTTGCATCCTATTGCTGGAAGCCCCAAAGGAAGATCCCTCCCTGTGGTTGGAAAGACTAGTTTCCATCCACTAAAGATTGGTTTGCAACAGTTACCCCATGGTATTTCCTGCCACAACCCAGGAAATATTGGGTGATAACATACTCTACCTCCTTTACCCCAAAGAAACATTTGGAAGGTTTTGCATATAATTGTTGCTCCTTTAGTAGTCGTAGCACCATATCAACATGTTGAACATGTTTTTCTCAAGACTTGCTATAGATTAGTATATCATCAAAAACTACTAACACAAATTTTCTAAGGAAGGGCTTGAAAATGGAATTCATCAAACCTTGAAATGTGGAAGGTGCATTCATAAGGCCAAAAAGGCATGACCAGAAATCCACAATGACCTTCATGATTTCTAAATGTTGTTTTAGGGATGTCTTCTTCATTCATTCTAATATGATGATACTCTGAACGAAGATCCAATTTTGTGAAGTAAACTACTCCATGTAGTTCATCTAACAATTCATCAATGACATTAATGGGAAACTTATCTTTAATGGTGATCTTGTTGATCTCTCTATAATATGTACGCATATGCCATGAGCCCTCCTTCTTGTGTACCATTACCACTGGTGTAGATTAAGAACTTTGGCTAAGTCTAATTATGCCAGCCTCTAACATTTCTTCAACCATACGCTCAATTTCACTCTTCTCGTCATAAGGGTATTTGTATGGTCTGATGTTAGGAGGAACACTTCTTGGAATTAAGTGAATAACATGATCAAAATCTTGAGTAGGTAGAAGGCCTTTTGAAATATCTTCAAATACCTTGGAATGCTTATCAATGACCCTTTGGAGATCCGGGATAATAGGAGGCTTAGATGTTTGAACATCTAGTGAGTATAATTGTGCAATTACACCTTGATGTCCCCTTTTCAATAATTTTATCATACCATTAGAGCTTATCACCTTGCTTGGTTTCCCTATGATACCCCTTAACTCAAATTATTTTCCTTCCCATGAAAATTTCATGAAAAGTTCTTGAAAATTAAAAGCCACTGTTCCCAATGATTCTAACCATTGAACCCCTAAGACAACATCAACACCACCCATTAGGATAGCAATCATTGGACTATTCAATACGTATTCCCCCATAGTAAGATTGATATTAAGGCATTTCCATGAGCAATTTATAGTTCCTCCATCTGCAATCATTACTTGAAACTCTGGTGCTAGATATACAAAACAATTGAGAACTTTGGCTAATTTACGGTGAATGCAATTATGAATACTATCAGAATCAATCAACACTTTTACCCTTTTCTTTTTGATATATCCTTCGATCATGAGAGTTTGAGGAGTGCTAATTCCAACCAATGTATGACAAGATATGGTGGGAGTAATATCTTCGGGAGTAATCTCTTCTATTTCTTCAGCTTGAGATGGTTCCTGTTCTTTTGCTTCTTCATCTTCACACTTTTTGTAGAATAATTTCTTCTCACCACACTTATGTCCCTTACTATACTTGCTGTGACAATTAAAGCATATACCTTTTACTCTTCTTTCATCCATTTTTTGAGGTATCAACCTTTGAGGTGGGTTAGAAGAAGGAACATTATTCTTTGTATATGTGTTGGAGGTGGTCTTTCTAGTATCCATCACCATATTTTTACATTCAACCTTCCTTGCCACCATGAAAGCCTTCTCTAATGATTTTGGTTCAAGGAGGCACACCTAATGTTGGATGTTATCCTTCAAGGTTCCAATAAAAAGATCCAACAATTTATCATTTGGTTTTCTCTCCACTATGAGACTCAACTTTTGAAATTGTTGAATGTGCTCGATTACTAGACCCTTTTGCCTTAGATTTATCAATTGGGTAAAGAAGGAATTTCTCTTAACATCATCATGATATGATATCAATTCTTCTGTAAAAATGGGCCAGGAGATAATGGAGTTTTTTTGCGTTCACAGAGCTATTGGTACCACACAAACTTCTCAGGTTCTAAATATAAAGATGCAATAGGTACATTTTGGAGATTTGGCACCTGGTGTATATCAAAGAATTGCCCCATTTGGAATATCCATGTTATGGGGTCCTTGCCATCAAACTTCCTCATGCCAATCTTATGGAGTTGGATACTCCTTGGGAACCATCGTTGATTACTTCCATTATTAGAATCAAATCCTCATGGAATATGCTTAATAGTGTAAGGTTGCTCAACACGGACACTATCTTTATCTTCTTGAGTACCCCGAGACACATCATCACTTTTAGGGAGATTTTCCTTTGGATTTTATATGAGCTTAACAATCATTTCCATATTATTATCCATATTTCCCATCATCTTACTCTCCATCTATCCCATCCTTTCATCCATCATATGTTCCATCCTTTCCTCCATCTTATTTTCCAAATTAACTAAATCATTGTCCCTTTAATCAAATTTTCCAACTTGGACACCCGAAAAGATATGTCTTCACTTTTATCATAGGTCAGGGATGAATCCTCTAATGGTTGGATTGGAGTGTGAATTTTTCCACCACCTTTGGGTGCCATGTGGAACAATAAAAATATATATCTACAATCTTTATCACACCTTTAAGATCACCTAAAATAGATCATTCTACTAAAAGTTATTCAAATTTAAAATAGCGTACCTTTTTAAAACCCTGATTTGGAGACTAATTTAATAGTCGACCTTCCAACTAAGGTAACTCTAGAATTTTGGCCCCTTTGAGTCTATTTTTTTTTTAAGTAGCTTGATATGTCTTCTCTTCAATGCCATAGGTATCACCTAATTCTGATGTGCCAATAAAAATATATGGCAATTTTCCCAACACTTGTTATTTTTTGCCCTTTCAAAAGAGTGAAAGTGTACAACCTGGCACGTGTCCAATTTTTCAGATCTAATTCTAAAATTGTTACCACACATACTGTGGTCTGTCTTCTTTCTGATGCAATATTTCTTACTCAATTTGGATCTCGTATTCTCCAGATATAACAATTTTTCCCAGAACACTTGTTTTAGACTAGTTTTTGGACTAGTAAAAAACCCTAACTTCCAATGGGTATAACTCTGAACCTGTAATGAGTCAGAATCTAAAAATCGTACCACATATAGTTCAATCTGTCCTCTATGTTCACTATGAGTTTCACTATCTAAAACATCCTAGAAAAAAGTTATAGCGAAAATTCCAAGGTGGCTCGTTTTGGAAGCGTCCAAGCTTTGGTACCCCGAGACACATCATCACTTTTAGGGAGATCTTCCTTTGGATTTTATATGAGCTTAATAATCATTTCCATATTATTATCCATATGTCCCATCATCTTACTATCCATCTATCCCATCCTTTCATCCATCATATGTTCCATCCTTTCCTCCATCTTATTTTCCAAATTAACTAAATCATTGTCCCTTTAATCAGATTTTCCAACTTGGACACACGAAAAGATATGTCGTCACTTTTATCCTAGGTCAAGGATGAATCCTCTGGTGGTTTGATAGGAGTGTGAATTTTTCCACCACCTTTTGGTGCCATGTGGAACAATAAAAATAGATATCTACAATTTTTATCACACCTTTGAGATCACCTAAAATAGATCATTCTACTAAAAGTTATTCAAATTTAAAATAACGTACCTTTTTCAAACCCTGATTTGGAGACTAATTTAATAGTCGACATTCCAACTAAGGTAACTCTAGAATTTTGGCCCCTCTGAGTTTGTTTTTTTTTAAGTAGCTTGATATGTCTTCTCTTCAATGCCATCAGTATGACCTAATTTTGATGTGCCAATAAAAATATATGGCAATTTTCCCAACACTTGTTATTTTTTGCCCTTTTAGAAGAGCGAAAGTGTACAACCTGGCACGTGTCCAATTTTTCATATCTAATTTTAAAATTGTTACCACAGATACTGTGGTCTGTCTTCTTTCTGATGCAATAGTTCTTACTCAATTTGGATCTCGTATTCTCTAGATATAACAATTTTTCCCAGAACACTTGTTTTATACTAGTTTTTGGACTAGTCAAAAACCCTAACTTCCAATGGGTATAACTCTGAACTTGTAATGAGTCAGAATCTAAAAATCGTACCACAGATAGTTCAATCTGTCCTTTATGCTCACTGTGAGTTTCACTATCTAAAACGTCATAGAAAAAAGTTATAGCGAAAATTCCAAGGTGGCTTGTTTTGGAAGTGTCCAAGCTCTAATACCAAATGTTAAGCAATAAATTCCCCAAAAGAGCATGAAAAGAGCATAAATACACTATAAAGAGTAATCCATGCCTTAATAATGAAGAAAGGAGATGAATAGAAAGCCTCTTTGAGAGGGAAACCTCCTTATACAATGTACTAAGTACACAAGACAACACAAGATGCTTCAAATGAAAGGGTCTCATTCATATATATAGGAGACAAAGAGGTAAAATTACAACTAATGGACCCAGGCCGACACCAATAATATAATAATACTAATGACAATTACCACTAATAGACGCAAGTTGACATTAATAATATGACAATAATAATGTAATGTGCCACAATATAGGGGGTAATGTGCCACCATTTATGGCTAAACATTTGATCATTGTTGGCGCTGGAAATTTCAAACAATCCATTGATCTGGTTAATTCTCTTTGGTCAAGAGGCATTCAGTTTTTAGCATAGGTGGGAGTAATTGAACATGGAAATGGAGACTACTAACGCTGGAAAAGCGCTAGTGAATTGGGTCTACAAGAGATTTTTGCGGAAGAATGGAATAATTTCATATTTAGCATTCAACGAGGTGGTATTCATTTTGTAGATGAGGAGGATACTATTGTTTGGTTGTGGAATGAGAAGATTGGCAAGGTAATTGCTAAACTTGCAATATAAGCAATTTTTTTCCTGTTCAAGAAATAGAACAAAAATGGTGGTTTACTTCTCTATGGAAATGGCATGTTCCTTTAAAATTCAAACTCTTATGTTGGCTTGCCCTAGAAAATAGGGTATTAATGTGGGACAATTTGGTGAAGAGGGGGGGCCAAGGCCCAAATATTTGTATCTTATGTAAGGAGGAAGCTGAGACCATTGATCATCTATAGATACATTGTTCTTTTACTGAGTTGGTGTGGTAGGAAGTCAAAAAAGAACTAAGGATTGCCCAAAACTGGGTATGTCAGTCTTTGAAACTCATTTTTCAAAACTGGTTATTAGGAGCATTAGCTTGGAGAGAGGTACCCTAATTCATTTGTCGGGAAATTTGGAAACTAAGGAATGGGGTATTATTTGAAGGAAAACATAAGGATGTTAGGAGAGTTAGTCTAAATGCTTTAGGTGCTTATGGGGAAATTCATAAAGAGAAGGAGAAAGACAACAAAGAGTAGCAATTGAGCTTACTTTCTTAGAAATATGGCCAATAGGATATTTTGATGGGGCATCTCAGGAAACTAGATTAAGATGTGGTGCAGGTGGCTTCTTAGAAATGGGAGACTCACATGCTTACAAACTTAGATTAAATTGTGGCAAGGGTACAAATACCCATGGTGAATTAATTGCACTATGGAGTCTTTTATTTTTGCTCTGTTTAAACATATGTTAAATTTGCAGGTATCTGGAGACTCCAAAGTAATAATTGATTGGGATCTCCAGAATTGTCAGCTACAGGTGGCTGCTCTTGATGGTTGGAAGAAAAAGATTAGAATCCTCCATACATAATTTACAGGGATAAATTTTCAACATATCTATAGAGAATTCAATGAAGAAGCTGGTATTTTGTCCAAGCAAGCTTTGCTTTTGATGAAGGTGTGATCCATTTCGTGGAGATTTGTGATTCAAAGCTGCTCTCGGAGAACAATATTCCTATCTTCTGAAATTGAGTGTGGAGTTGTAGGGGGTCTTTTTAGCTTATAGTTATAGGATTGGCTATCCCAGTTATGAGATCTTTTGGAAGACTGTTTTAACTTTTTTGGTATATCTTATGTTATATTTTAATAAAGTAAAACTATGATAAGGCAATTTTACTGAGGAAGTAATATGACTCGGCTATTAAAATCTTTATTTAACAAGAAAAAGGTTTTGCATTTCACCCGGCCAAATTATAATAACATATCCAAGATTGTATTCAATTAAAATGGCTCACAAACATGCAGCACAAACATATGGCCAAATAGTGTTATATTTTAGTAAAGTGAAACTATGGTAAGGCAATTTTGTGTCATGTCTCGATTGGAGGTAGTATTGGTTGTTTTCTTATTTATACAAAAGGAGACTTGGTTGATTAAAATGAATGGTATAAGACTTACCTATGGATAAGTGAAAGAATCATGGCTTCTAAATTGTATTTGGATGATAAGAACATTTTATACTTTTTATGAAAGTATAGTTATTGTTTTAAAAAAAATAAAGTTTAGTAGTGAATTTACCATCCCTGATTTGAATACTTCAAATCCAACCATATCCTAGTGGTGAATTTACCACACTCGGTCCCACTTGAACGCACCATGTATGGTTATATGTTCGAGATTTCCCAATTGTATGTTTGGGCTAGTAGGAACAGTTCTTGAAAATTTCTGTAGGTTGCTAAAATCTTTAAGAAAGTCTATCCGATGTAGATTTATAGGTTGTTTTCGGTTGGAATGGATGATGGGATTCGGCAAATTGCCTAGGCTGCTTTCATATTTTTACTGTAGCACTCCAGGATTGGCCTCACACAAACATCTCCAACGCCCTGTGCGAGCGCTTGGGCTGTTGTGGCCCAGGGCCCTCTCTAGTGCTCAATCTTCGCAAAATCCTCCCCAAGAACCTCACAATCACTATGAAAAACCCAGCCAAATCGATTGGTTGGGACCCAGGCTGACATCCGTAGTGAACGAGCTCCAAAACATCGAGCGGAAGCAGAACGAGCTTGAGGCAAACGAAGGTGCGGGGAACGATTCCGGTAAGCTCACCGATAGCAGTGATGATGAAGAAGAAAGGGGAGGACGGGCTTCGCCGACCCAAGTGGAAATATGCCATCCGTGGCCGGAATGGATTGAGTTTGTGGACCGTCTGGTGGAGGGGCAGTATTTCAGTCCCAGGCGGGCCAACGAAGGTGAGGCTAAGGATGATGATGATGATGTCGTCGATGAGGTAAGTGGTGGCAATGAAGAGGATGTAAGGGTTTTGAAAGGTCTCAGAAGCGCCTGTAAGAGATTTGGTCGTGAGCGCTTCGACATCATACGGTAAACATCTCACATTGCTCACAGCTTTCGTTTCTCTGATGATTGGGGTTTTCGTTTTTCTGAAGGATTTAGTCAATTCCAGTTTTCAGGTTAATTGAATCCAATAAATATTCTTTGTGTAGCTTGCATAATTGGCATTTTTATGCCAAAATTTAGCCAAATTTTATACCATGCGCTTAACGATGACACTTCATAGGGCCAATGTGCCATTGCTTCAATGGCCAAACCCCTCGTAGTCCCCAAACTCATCCACACTTTGAGCGATTCCCCAACTTCAGTTTGGTCTTTAGGCCAGTCTTCACAAATGCACATAGTAAGTCCACAGGTCTTGAAAGTTCCTAGGATGAAATGAAGTTCGGAAAAAATCCTGCAGAGATTAGGAAAAAAACTCTACAGGAATTTATACTATACATATTGCATGGTTATCTATATGAGCTGATCCCTCATGTTGATCGCTACTCCATTGTTATGCTACTTCCTATTCTTCGTCATTATTATTTTAATCATCTTGGAGAATTAGAAACACATTACCCTCCGTAAGACTTTGCACATGATCTCCTGAGGCTTTTTCATATTATGTTCGTGATAGCGATGATAGGTGCGTTGGACACGAAATCCCTGAAAACCCATAATCAACCTTTTCTGGGAATCAAAATGTCAAGTTGACCAGCGACCAGATCTATGTGCAATCAAGAATTTTTAACAAAAGTCTAGACCTCATACAGTGGGATGCCTCGCTCAAAGTTAATTCTGTCAGCATGTCTAAGATCTCTGCTATACAGACTTTCAAGACGCTCATAAATGTTAATGGTCATCATGAGTGATTGAAATATTCTTACCCAAGAAAAACACTCACTCTTACAAAGATTAAACCTCCGGGCTTGCATGCTGAAACTAGCTTTCACATGTACACATAACTTTTGCTTGTGATTTCCAATTAGCGCACGGTTTGTTGTACTGCGTCGATAATAAGATGTACTTTAAAAGACGAACACCTATCTATAAAGTTTCAATGTCTTTTGTGATGAAATCCTAATCATTTTGCCGGAAAGACAAAAAAAAAACCTTTCATGTTAACTGATCTGTAGGCCTCGGAATTAGTTTCTGAGAGTTGATTTGAGTGCGCAATTCCGAGTTACTAACATTCGCCCCATTACAAAGTTTGTGGAACCAATTTAGGTCAAGGCCAAAATGTCTTGCGAATGATGTTTTTTTTAAACAAAATCTTGGGGCTCACTAGGAATGTCAGCTTACTCATATTTGAGTCTGTTAGCTCATCTTAACTCAGTGTTTTATAGTCTACCAAGATGCTAATGAATTTCAGTGAGAAACACGAGCAATTGAAATATTCTAAAACCACAAGAGGGTTCATTGCTTCCTAGTGCAAAACCAAAACAAATGCCTAGCGAAAGTGCGTATTATTTTTCCCATTAGATTACAAGCCGACGAATGACACAGAAGGCTTTAAAACCTGAAGCAAACTACATAGCACCTTTAACCAAATAAAAATCCGCATCAAATGCTTAGAATACAACACACTCTTAGTCAATAGTGCATGCAACACGAGGAAATCCAGTAGAGCAAAAATAATGGTAAGACAATTTGAGTACACATCCGATTTGAATAAAATACAACAAAACTCTCAAAGAAACGCTTAGTGAAAAACATAATAATCGTCAGCATACCATTGTCAAGTTGAGTTAAGAGAACATGGCTAAGAGGTAGTGAAATTAGTTTGTCATGCCTTGATCCAAATTTGAAAGTGGGGCCTGAAGTTGGTCAACTTGGGGGCAGTTGAGGAGTCAACACTTCTATAAAGACAAAAGTGGAGGATAAGGAGTTGGTGCCCATTGTCTTGAATGGGTTTGCTCCATCTTGGAAAAACCTTGTCGAGGGTATATGGGCTCGGGACAATTTACCTACTTATGATAAGCTTTGAGATGATTGTGTAGGAAGATATATGGTTGGAATCATGTTCATTGAAGCAAAAGCTTTGAGATGATTGTGTAGGAAGATATATGGTTGGAATTATGTTCACTGAAGCAAAAGGAATGTGAAGACCCGCCCCTCATAGGGAGGATGAGGAAGTTAAACAAGAAAGGACACAAGAAAGGACACAAGAAAGGAAAAAAGGAAGATTGAAGCCAAGGCAAGAAATATTTGTGTAATGTGAAATGTTTTAGGTGTCACCATAAGGGACATGATGCTAGCCAAAGCCCAGAGAAGAAGGGAAAGGCTAAGCAACAAAAACAAGCTGCATAGAGTGCAAGTACTGTAGCAGGAGTGGGTGAGTTACATCCCAACTCGAGACTACCTTCTCCATGGTCTCTTGTTTATCTGCATAGAGTGCAAGTACTGTAGCAGGAGTGGGTGAGTTACATCCCAACTCGAGACTACCTTCTCCATGGTCTCTTGTTTATCTTCCAATGTTGTGTCAAGTGTTGGGTGGTATGTGGATAGTGGGGCATCAAGACATATGACTTATGACATGGAACTCTTCAATAGACTTTAGGAGCAAGAGGGAGGAATGTGAGTGGAGTTGGGTGATGATGCTACATATCGTGTGAAAGGAGTTGGCTCCATTTCCTTTTGGATGTCATCAGGTAATGTTCTTAATTTGAATGATGTTTTATTTGTTTCTGTTTTAAGAAAAATCTTCTTTCAATTTCTTGTAGGATATATTTTCAATATAAAGTTGCATATCAGTGATTGTAGTCTAGCAAGTCCAAGCACATTTGTTAGAGGTATGTGAGATGGTGGCTTTTGCAGGTTGTTTGTTGATCCTACGGTGCTCATACATACTAGCGGGAAGCAAGGCGAGCCTTCTAGTTTTGAGGAGGCATATGCAAAGCATGTATGGCAAGATGCCATGGAGATATATTCAAAAGCTATTATGAGCTTGTAGCTTATGGGAGTATTGAGGAGTACCGGCACAAGATTGTTGGATTTTCTTAGAAAGAGGGAATTGACCTTTGTGAGATTCTTGCTCCAGTTACTAGAGGATTCTCGCAAAAAGGAGTTGACCCTATTGAGGGTTTTGCTTCAGTTGCCAGCGATTTTGAGGTGCATGGGCAAGCTACCCATGTTTATAGTTTGTTGGAGGCCTTATGTGGGCTATTGTTCGCACTACAAGCTTGGTATTTAAGGATGGATGAGATTGTACAGATTTTAATCCTTATAATTTTGATTGCTTTGATCCAATTATCTTGGTCTTGTATGGAGTTGTGATCATTTTTGTAGGAAGTCTTGAACAACTCATGATATAGTGTCTAAAGATTTTGGTTCGTGAAGTTGATATGAAGAATGTTGGACTTTGGCAAGTTGTTAATGGTCTAGGGTTATGTTCCTTAAGATTCAAAGGTGATCAATCTCCTAGAAAAGGGGAGGTTCAAGATGCTATGATAGTATCTAGTTCTTTTGGATGTAGTGGGACTTCTACATTTGACAAGATCTAAATTCCAACACAATTGACACTGTGGTGAGCCGAGATGTGAAGTTTGAGGAGGATGCATGGTCCTCTAGATCTCATGTATCTCCTTTAGTGATTGAAGGAAATGAAGATGTTGTTGTTCCATGGTTTGATCTAATGGTTAGAGAAGGATTAGATCCTAGTGTGGACGAGGAGAGCTCAAGGAATGCTATGTCCTCACCCTCTACTCCTGCATGCATGAAACTGAGATGGCTCACTCAAACAGTGTAGAATGCATAGGGAGCATGTCGGATCGCCTAGATCTTCGATGATGGCAAGTATACCTCCTAGGAGATATGCTAACCGTATTGTATTGGCTACTTCCATTTGTGAGCCTTCCAGTGATTTTGAGGAGGCGAGTTGTGATGCCTTAATGAAGGATAATGATTTTTGGATGATAGTTCCTTTCTAGGGGCCGGTGATTGATTCCAAAACTACAATAGGTTCATATTTGCAGATGGCAGGTTTGGTTGAGATGCAAAGGGAGTAGGTTGGTGTTGGTGAACACACTTTCCTCGGAAAAAGCAAGCATTAGTTTTTGGGGCTACTCCAAAAGTGTTTACACCATGCTTGAGGGTACTTCATGTGATGTGGAGTGTATGGTGTGTTGATTGCCTTTGGCTGTACTATACGATGGATGTACACATTGGAGATAACTTACTCATGGATTGATATACCTTGACTTGATGCTTATGTGACACATTTCCTTGGGAGGTTGGACTTTGGCGACCTATGTAGCTTCGTTACATTCTTCATGGGGCACACACATGGAGGGATTAGTTGCTCGTTGGAAAGACCATTCCATTTGGAGGAATTTTGGGCATCTAGGAGGAGGGTGTTGAGCCCTAGGTAGCATGGGGACACTTGGTTGCTTGCATGGAGTCTTGTGCTTGACTTGAGGACCAAGCCTATTGGGAGTAGGAGTGGGACCATGAGGTGCAATTTTCAAAAAGCTTCCAGTAGCACAGGGTATTTTTTATATAATACATATTTTAATATATTTTGAATTTTTTATGCATATATATTTAAAACACATGTAGAATACCAAATTAGCTGTAGAAAACATGAAACATTAATCATCTAACCATTTAGTACACATATAACATCAATCATCTAGTAGCAATATCATCAATCATCAACCACATCAACCTTAAAGTTTCAACATATAACATTTGTCATCAACAAACTCTAACAGATAATATCAACCAAAAAACGAAATAAAGCCTCATATTCATTACCAAAGAGTTGTAAGATGCAAGCAACAATTCAAACTTCAAAGGTAGGTTCAAACTTCAAAGTTAAAACTTAAACTATCATATAATGTGTACAAAATAGGCCATAATAAATATTAAATACAAAGTACTATGAACTAAGATTACCTCTTGCCACAAGAAACTTCTAGTTTCTTTTCCTATGATCTAGGAACATGAGTAGGAGCAACTGGAAGTTTTTGTGGAACATGAGCAATAGCTGCATGGTCCCCACACAATGCTAGACATTGTGAAGCTAAATGCAAAGCCCCTACATCTAGAAACCTACTGGTGGTTGGAGGTGGCTTCTCTGCTATAGGAATCATCACCATCATGATCGCCCAATAGTTCAACCTACAAGCACTCTAAAGCTATGGCTCCATCCTCCAAATTAGCCTCCTTTGGATTGTTGTCCCAAGTCACATATGTCCTATCATTCTTCACCGCATCATAATAATGGGACAACAACCTCAAGTCACAGTGCACATAATCCAAGCTTTCTACCTGATCTACATTCAAGTTGTTTCTCTTCACGTTGTGGATGAAGTTGTAGGTGCTCCAACACCTCTCTGTAGAAGTGTTAACAACTTGTGAAAGCACCCTCACCTCCAATTAATGCATATATGTGATAGAGGAGCCATACATGTTCCACTATTCGATAGGATTCAACCTATCTTGATCTTTGGGTGCATGCAGGTTAGCAAAGACTCCATGTTCACTAATGTACTTGCTCAATTCACTTTGTACTTGGGCACACTCCTCTTCAATAGGGACCAACTTGTCTAATGCAAGCATATAGCCATTCTGCACCTTTGGATGTGTGTTTGGTTTTCTCCTAACTTCACCCCCAAGTGTTGGTTGGGCAAACCAACATGGGGAATAATATTTTGTGGTAAAAACATATGCTAGGGCGTGGAGTGGAACATTTAGATGATCCCACCTTTTGATCACATGTTTAGGAATATGATCTTACAAAATCACATCTCTCTACTCAGAAATGTCTTTGATTTGACCTAATGTGCTATCCATGTGCTCATACACCTCCACAATCGTCGGCTGATCTGTATTTGCAAATCGAATCATATTATAAATATGCTTGGTGAACTACAAAACATACCGAACATGTGGCCAAAATTGACCATCAAGAATAGTATCCACCTCCTAAAGGTCATGACTATTGGATGTGGTTGCAACCTTGTCGTCCAACCCTACCATGAATCACACTAGACCATACTAGCCAATGCCTCTCTTACCTTCAAAAGGCACCTAAAGGTGAGGTAGTAGCTAGCAAATCTGGTCTTTGCAATCTTAAGTACCTCCAACCTAGAATGATTGTGAAAAATGTAGTGTGTCGTGCTATGATTGGTAATGATTTAATAAATTTTATCATTTTCTTCTCTCTCTTGTAGAATGCACCAGTCCATTTATAATTAGAGCCCTTCATCTTAATAATATCATGCATCAAAAGGTTCAATGTGTGAACCAAACACCTTGACCAAAATACGTTAGGGTACATATCCTCAATGTTTGCTCTTGTTGCCTTACAATTAGTAGCATTATCAATAGTGACTTGAATGGCATTGTATGGCCCAATCTCTTGAATGGTTTTAACTAAAGGTTCTGCAATATTAATAGTAATACTAGCATTGTAGCGATCTAAGTAGTCATGGGATGGAAGGAAGACCGCACCACTAGCAGACACATAAGAATATTTATCAATGGCCCACCTTTAACATTTGTCCAACCTTCGGATACAATGGATATCCCATCATCAGTCCAATCATTTGTAAGCTTTCCAAGAGCATTATGGATTTTGGCTCTTTCCCTATCAAATCCCACGGTTCTAACTTTGTCATACTCGGGGCTTCTGTATCCTTTAGGGGCACCATTGATGGCTTGTACCATTTCATGCCAATAGGGTGAGCGAAGAATATTGAATGGTACACCACATGCATAGAGAAACTTGTAAATTTTTGCATGCACATGATCCTTGCAACCTTGGTAAAAAAAATCTGATATTGTTTTACACAGGCGAGAATCCACTACCATGGGGGGATGGGGATCGACTACCAAGCATTCTATGTGAGCCTGAGGTCTCAGATTCAACCCTTGATTTTTTGGATTTGTTTTGTGTGGCCTCCTCTTCCTTCTTGTATTTGTTTCTCTCTTTCCCTAGCACTTTGTCACAATTTTCAACTCTAGTAGTCTTACCTTCATCCCATGGCATAATCCCACATAGATGCTTTCTCACATGGGTATATTAACTTGTGTAATTTTTTGTTCAATGGGGCCATATAAACTTTGTGGTTCAACTCCCTTCCCCCCCCTCAAAGCCTTGTCACATACTTCCATAAAGGTGTTGAGTTCTCTTTGTGTTTTTGTCCATTGTCACTGTTAGCTTCATTATCATCATCCCATTCCATTTATTTCTCCTCTCCATGGTATGTGCAACTCCCTAGTTCTCCCCCCCCCCCCCCGTCACTGGTATTTTTGCTTCCCAACACCACCACCATAGTTAGAAATGGAACCAAAAAGAAAGCCCACATACCCATCATGCTCCTTGACTCAAGATGAGAATAACTTACTTGCAATAGAATGATGGAGAAGGAGAAATGGGAAAGAGTATCAAAAGAGAACATTCAAGATTTAACATAGTGGAAAAATAAATTTAAAAACAAACAAAGAGTGGGATTTAGAGCCTACCTCTTCAACTATCCAAATGTGGTTGAATGTAACTATGGTAGCCTTCAGTCTCCCTTCCAAGCTCTTACAAATAGTAGCCTTCAATTTCCCTTCCAAGCTCTCACAAATAGAAACCTTCAATCTCCCTTCCAAGCTCTCACAAATTTGCTCACAAACAACTAGAAAACCACTCAAAGTCCTAGCAAAGAGGAGTGAAATGAATGAAATGAGAAATATAATGAGAGCAAATGGGGGAACCCCTAAAAGAACCCTAGCCATGCCTAAACAAGACATTGGAACCATGTCTTTGTCATGTCCCCTCAATGGTGATTACTGGATTAAGTTCCTAACCCAACCAATCCCTTGGGTTGAGGAGACAACTTCATTTACTTAGGGTTAATTTTGAAAGTTCAAGCATTTAATTAATTAGGGAGTGTGATTTAATTTTCCTAAAGTTTGTTATGCACTTGAGAATAATCATTTTTCATCAAATAAGTATTTTTATTTTGAACAAAAGTGAATAATGCTCCACAAGTCTGCCTTAGTGGATAAGGCTGACTAAAGAGATGACTTGCAAGAGAAGTTAGGTGAAAGCATCCAAAGCTAGAAAATCAGGGAAAATGAAAGAAAGATGGTACAAAGCAGAAAGGCAGCAAAAACTCAAGAAAAGCAGCATAAAGCAGAAAGCAGTACAAAAGCAGAAAGCAGGATAAAATCAAAAAAGCAGAATAAGGCAAAAAAGCAAGAAAAAGCAGTAAAAAGCAAAGCATGATAGAAAAGTTAAAGCATAAAAGCTAAAAGCAAAAAGCAAAGCAGGAAAGGAGAAAAGGATGAAAGCAAGCTTTCCTTATCCATCCATGAGGGCGCATTAGCCTAAGAGACTTGCTCCTCAAGTCATCCTACATCTATAAAAAAAGGAGAGCGCACCACCATCACATCTTTTGACAGTTTGAGAATTGGAGTTAGTGCAATTGTGCCTCAGTGACTTGGGAGATGTGCCCCTAGTTCAAGCTGGGAGATGGGCCCCTGCTTCCTGTGTGAGGATGATGGCATTCAACCATTGTCATTGAGCTTATTGCAGGTCTTGAAGTCTGCACCAGTGGAGTACGAGCCTGTGACAGAGATTTGATAGCTCTCCATGTAGATCTATGAGTAATTTCCTAGTTTTCCTGATGAAAGAGACTCTTTTGGTTGTATCTCATTCTTGAGAACTATTTGATGTATGAATCAGCTACTGATGGTTGATATGACTGTAATAATGGATCTCTGATGTCAATTCTGAAGTTATACTGAATAAAAATTTGATTCCAATACCTCTTCTTGCACCTAGTCTAGATTTGAATTAAAATGAGCTAGTTTCCAGAATTTGTATGGTAAATGAATGAGTATTGATCCAAATGAAGCGCTTTATGTTTTTGATGTTAATTAAGATGCCAAATGACTCATTCCAAGCTTAAGATTAGAAATTCGTGAGCCTTCCTGACTGTTTGGGAATTCATGAATTTGACCTAGTTGTGCTAGAAGGCAATTTTTCTTGTATGTTTTTGAGATCTTCTCAGAACCTTCCCAAACTTGCTGGAGCAAACCTAGGTTGTTAGATGACTGTCATTTAATTTTATTTAGCCTCCATGAGTCAAAATCCTTCACCCTTGGTTCACAGTCAATGCTTAGTTGAAGTTCTAGTCTGCATATGCTGGGGCCCAGGAGCATTGGAGTAGACTTCAGCCTGGTTGATGTTCGAAACATTAATGGTCCCAGTACTTTGTGCAAAGGTTCATTCAGCTGGCATGTTCCTCATTCCCTCCAAAGTCCTTTGATTTTGCCTACCTACTGTTAAGCAAGTCACTAGAGTTCATTGTTTTTCCTTGAGTCTTGTAGGAGTGCTAGTCAGTGTATCACCAATCCTTGTTGGTACATTACAGTGGTATCAGAGCATGGTCCTCTGAACCTGCTCTTGACATTTTTCTATGAGCCCCAAAAGATATTCATATTCTAAGAAGAAGGATCCTCTGACAGAGGAAGAAGAGGGAGAAGAAATCAATTCTACTGAAGGCAAGTTACAAGGAGAGTCAGATATATCTCACAATGAAGAAAAAGATGAGTTCAAACTCTTTGTGCAAAGCATGATGAAAGGTCTACAAGGCATATCCCACAATATTGTCCAATCCGAAAAAGAGACCAGAGAGTTCTTAGCTCAGTAGCTAGGAAGCAAAAATGGAGACGGTAGTAGCAATGGTACCCCACATGGCAAAAGGAAGATCAATGGTGGTTCTATTTTCTCAAGAACTGGGCCTCACAATCGCCCTGATGAATTCAAGATGGAATCTTAGACCAAATCCAGGCATACTATGCCCAAGTTTATTGAAGAACAAAGGGAGGAACCTGAGGTTCGAAATGAAGGTCTTGCTTCATGGGAGGATAAATATGTTGAGTACCTCACACTGAATGAAGAGTGTAGAAGAGCCTTGCCATTCATAGATTTTTGTGATCTTCAGTACAAGACCAACTCAAGAGGAGGTTTTCGGATGCCAAATCAAAACTGAGTTAATAAATGCTATTGGTAAGATTTCTTTGCCTTACTTTGATGGCTCACAAAAGTGCACTGCTAACTCTTGGATTCATAAGCTTGATACATATTTTTCAGTTGAATCCAATGGCGGAGGGAGATGCCATCAAGTTGGCTACTCTACACTTAGATGGTGAAGCCAATGATTGGTGGTTTCATAGCCTGAAAACACGTGGGCATGATAAAGTGACCACTTATGAAGAGTTCATAAGAAGATTGGCTGAAAGATTCGAAAGAAGAGATCCTGAAATCACCTTCAGAGAACTAGCACATGTGAAGCAGACTAGGACTCCTGAAGCCTACATCTCTGAGTTTCAAAAATTAGCTGTGATGGTCACTAATATCGCAGAATCTAGATTGATCCTGTTGTTCATTGAAGGGTTAGCAGAACCTTTGAAAGGTTTGGTGAAGGCCTACAAACCCTCTACCTTGCAAGATGCATTGAGTAGACCAAGAGATTTGCAAGACTCTATTATGAGGACCAGATTTCCTCATAAAATTGTTGTTCCTGCTCAATTCAAGAATCAAAGGCCACCCATGAAGGGTCCTTCTGGAAATTTCAAGAAGGACAATTACTCCAAAGATAGAGATGAATTGAGAAGAAGGAAGTTGTGTTTCACTTGTCAGGATCCATGGGTTCCAGGACACAAATGTGCTAAAGGGAAAGCACACTACATTGAAGTTTACTTAGAGAGTGAAGTTGAGGAGGAGAAAGAAGAGGCCCCAGCAGATGCTGAAGTGGCCTATGAGACTGCAAAAGAAGAACCTATCCCCGAGGTGAGCAAGATTGCAGTACTATCAACATTGCCTTGCTTCCATACACTCAGATTCAAAGGAGTTGTCCAAGGACAATCAGTCACTGTGTTAGTGGATGGAGGAGCAACACATAACTTCATTGATTCATCTTTGGTTGAAAGAAGGAAGCTACCGACTGAAAAATTTGGAGGCTTCACTGTTATCATTCCAGGTAATCAATCTATGGATTGTTTTAGATGGATTCCTAAATTGCAAATTACTATAGGAGATCACACCATTACAAATAGCTTTTATGTTGTGAATGTGGCTGATACTAACATGGTTTTGGGAGTACAATGGTTGTATTCCATTGGGAAGCACTCAATAGACCACCAAATTCCTGAGATGACTTTCAAAGGTGAAGATGGAAAGGAGGTAGTGTTGAGGGGAATCAACACCTACCCAAAACAAGTGGTGAGTGCACATAGTATGAGATCCATACTGAGGCATGGAGACATTGAGTGGGATGCAACATGCCTAATCACCACTAAAGGTACCTCTTTAGAAGTAGCACAATATCGAGAAGACATTCAGAAATTGCTCCAAAAGCATAAGAGGGTATTTGGGACCTTCCTTATGGTAGGCCACCTGATAGAGGAGTGGAACATAGAATTGAGTTGGAGATAGGCACATCACCTATCAAAGTACATCCTTACAAGCACCCAAAAAGATTCAAGGATGAGACAGAGCGAACCATCAAGGAACTCCTTAACTTGGGATTCATTAGACCAAGCTCAAGTCCTTTTGCATCATCTGTAGTCCTTGTGAAGAAGAAAGATGGGACCATGCGCATGTGCATAGACTATAGAGTTCTCAACAAGAAGACTATCAAGAACAAATATCCTATCCCAAGGATTGATGAGCTGATGGATGAACTACATGTAGCCAAATACTTTTCAAAGATTGACCTTCGCTCTGGTTACCATCAAATTAGTATGCGGGAGGAGGACATCCAAAAGACAGCTTTCCGGTGTCATCATGGGCACTTTGAGTTCCTGGTTATGCCTTTTGGCCTAACTAATGCACCTGCAACTTTTCAATCTTGCATGAACAGAGTGTTTAGCAGGCAACTCCGTAAGTTTGTTCTTGTTTTCTTTGATGATATTTTAATCTATAGTAGAACTTGGGAGGAACATTTGCACCATTTGGATGTTGTACTAACAACCTTGGAAGATTTATCTTTCTATGCAAAACTATCCAAGTGCGAGTTTGGAATGTCTGAGATTTTGTATCTTGGTCATGTGATTGGGCAAGAAGGAGTTAAGGTTCACATGGAGAAGATCCAAACTATTGTGGATTGGCCAAGTCCTAAAAATCTCACTGAATTGAGAGGATTTATTGGGTTATGCACTTACTACCGGAAGTTTGTCAAAGGTTTTTCAAAGTTGACATCTCCATTGATAGACCTTACTAAGAAATGTGCCTTCAATTGGTCAGAAGAAGCTGAACAAGCATTCCATAAGATGAAGGAGGTAATGAGTAGTTGTCTTGTTCTTGCACTTCCAGATTTCTCTCAACCTTTTGTTTTTGAATGTGATGCTTCAAGGAATCGGATTGGAGCAGTCTTGATGCAAAACAAGCATCCCCTAGCCTTTGAAAGTAGGAAGTTGCAGCCCCATGGGAGGTTATATTCAGTCTATGATAAGGAGATGCTAGCCATCATGCATGCGCTAGTCAAGTTCAGACAATATCTTGTGGGTGGTAAGTTCATCATCAAGACTGATCATAACAGTTCGAGACACTTTTTGACCCCAAAGGAGTTGAATGATAGGCAACAAAAGTGGGTAAGCAAGGTCCAAGCATTTGACTTTGACATTGAATACAAGAAGGGTAAGATGAACATTGTAGCTGATGCTCTTTCTAGAAAACCAACCTTTGCATTGATAAATTTTCATGATGATTG
This sequence comes from Larix kaempferi, assembly GCA_027924585.1. Classification (NCBI taxonomy): domain Eukaryota; kingdom Viridiplantae; phylum Streptophyta; class Pinopsida; order Pinales; family Pinaceae; genus Larix; species Larix kaempferi. Next base: position 15,762,834 of record BSBM01000099.1, read on the forward strand.
GAAAGCACAGCTTGGAGTAGAGTATACAAAGAATCAGTTTGCTTGTGATTTATTTGATGGACTAATTCATGATGATACTTACACGATTCTCAATGATATCATCTATCATAAGGATAGGATCTTTTTGGTTCCAGAATCCTCATTAAAGAAGAATACCCTAGAGGTTGCTCATGATGCGCCCCTAGCAGGACATCCGAGGTTTGTGAAGACATACAGGAAAGTGAAGGAAAGGTTCTCTTGGAAGGGCTTGAAGAAGGAAGTGATGGAGTATGTTAGATCATGTGTGGCATGTCAACAAAACAAAGTAGAACATACTCATCCAGTTGGACTCTTACAACCACTTCCTATTCCTGAGCATAAATGGGAAAGTGTATCGATGGATTTCATCACGGGGCTTCGCAAAAGCCAAGGTAAAGACAGTATTTTTGTTGTGGTTGATAGATTGACTAAATATGCACATTTCTTTGCCGTCACAACTAATATTGCAACCAACGAAGTTGCTAAACTTTTCATCAAAGAAGTCCTCAAACTTCATGGCATGCCCAAGTCCATCATCAGTGATAGAGATAGCAAGTTCACTAGAAATTTTTGGCAAGAATTGTTCAAGTTAGTGGGGACAAGATTGGACATGAGTACAAGCTACCATCGACAGACTGATGGCCAAACAAAAAGAGTGAACCAATGGATGGAAGGATACTTAAGAAACTATGTTACTGGTCAACATAAGTCATGGACTACTTGGTTACTGGTAAGCAAAAGTCATGGACTACTTGGCTCCATTTGGGAGAGTTTTGTTACACTGCTACTTTTCATCTTTTGATTGGAATGTCACCATTCAAGGCCCTATATGGATATGATGCACTCACTTTTGTAGAACTGATATTTGGTGATTGTAAGACACAGAAGGCAAAGGATTGGCTCCAAGAGAGTCAAGACATACTCATAACTTTTAAAGACAACTTGCGGGTAGCACATAGTCAAAAGGTGCATGTAGACAAGCAGAGAGTGGAGTGAACCTTCCAAGTAGAAGATCTGGGATATTTGAGGTTGCAACCCTATAGACATTCCTCATTGAAGTCTAAGGGGGTTGAGAAGTTGCAGCCAAGGTTTTATGGTCCCTACCAAGTCCTAAGGAAGATCGGGGAAGTGGCTTGTGAGCTAGAATTGTCTTTAGGTAGTAGGATTCACAATGTTTTCCATGTGCCTTGTTTGAAGAAGGAAATAGGGCAGCAAGTTAAGGTTTCAAACGAATTGCCTCCCCTTGATGATGAAGGACATTTGGTGCTAGTTCCCGTAAAGATTTTGGAGGTCTGGGAGAAGAAGCTAAGGAGCATAATCATTAAAGAATTCCTGGTGCAATGGGAAGGACTGCCTAGTGAGGATGCTACTTGGGAAGGAGAACACATCTTACAATATTCCAGTTTGAAATTGCTTGAGGACAAGCAATCTTGGGAGGGGAGGACTGTCATGTCCCTTCAATGGTGATTACTGGATTAAGTTCCTAACCCAATCAATCCCTTGGGTTGAGGAGACAACTTCATTTACTTGGGTTAATTTTGAAAGTTCAGGCATTTAATTAATTAGGGAGTGATTTAATTTCCTAAAGTTTGTTATGCACTTGAGAATAATCATTTTTCATCAAATAAGTATTTTTATTTTGAATAAAAGTGGATAATACTCCACAAGTCCACCTTAGTGGATAAGGTTGACTAAAGAGATGACTTGCAAGAGAATTTAGGTGAAAGCATCCAAAGCTAGAAAATCAAGAAAAATGAAAGAAAGATGGTACAAAGCAGAAAGGCAACAAAAACGCAGGAAAATCAACATAAAGCAGAAAGCAACACAAAAGCAGAAAGCAGGATAAAATCATAAAAGCAGGATAAGGCAGAAAAACAAGAAAAAGCAGTAAAAAGCAAAGCATGATAGAAAAGCTAAAGCAAAAAAGGTAAAAGTAGAAAGCAAAGTAGAAAAGGAGAAAAGGATGAAAGCAAGCTTTCCCTTTCCATCTATGAGGATGCATTAGCCTAGGAGACTTGCTCCTCAAGTCATCCTCCATCTATAAAAGAAGGAGAGGGCACCACTATCACATCTTTTGACAGTTTGAGAATTGGAGTGAGTGCAATTGTGCCTCAGTGACTTGGGAGATGTGCCCCTAGTCCAAGCTGGGAGATGTGCCCCTACTTCCCGTGAGAGGATGATGGCATTCAACCATTGTCATTGAGCTTATTGCAGGTCCTGAAGTTTGCACGAGTGGAGTACGAGCCAGTGACAGAGATTTGATAGTTCTCCATGCAAATCTATGAGTAATTTCCTAGTTTTCCTGATGAAAGTGTTTCTTTTGGTTGTATCTCATTCTTGGGAACTATTTGATGTATGAATCAGCTATTGATGGCTGATATGACTGTAATAATGGACCTCTGATGTCAATTATGAAGTTATATTGAATACAAATCTAATTCCAATACCTCTTCTTGCACCTAGTCTAGATTTCAATGAAAATGAGCTAGTTTCCAAAATCTGTATGGTAAATGAATGAGTATTGATCCAAATGAAGTGCTTTATGTTTCTGATGTTAATTAAGATGCCAAATGACTCATTACAAGCTTGAGATTAGAAATTTGTGAGCCTTCCTGACTGTTTAGGAATTCCTCAACTTGGTCTAGTTGTGCAATCCTAGAATGTAATTTTTCTTGTATGTTTGTGAGATCTTCTTAGAACCTCCCCAAACATGCTGGAGTGAACCTAGGGTGTTAGATGATTGTCATTTAATGTTATTTAGCCTTCATGAGTCAAAATCCTTCACCCTTGGTTCATAGTCAATGGTTAGTTGAAGTTCTAGTTTGCATATGTTGGAGTGCCCAGGAGCATTGGAGTAGACTTCAGCCTGGCTGATGTTCGAAACATTAGTGGTCCCAATACTTTGTGTAAATGTTCATTCAACTGGCCTTTTCCTCATTCCCTCCAGAGTCCTTTGATTTTGCCTACCTACAGTCAAACTAGTCACCAGAGTTCATTGTTTTTCCTTGAGTCTTGTAGGGGTGCTAGTCAGTGTATTACCAATCTTGGTTGGTACATTACAGTCTTGGTTCCAACAAGGAAAAGAGGAAAAAATGCACCTAGCCCACGGAATCACTCAAGGAGCATTGGGGGAACAAAATTTTTTCTCCCAGGAGCTCTAAGGTAGTGCTCTAGGAGCAATGCTCCCTTTTCGCTCCTTGATCTCTCTTGAAAATGGAAAGGAGTGAAATTTTTTAAGAGGGATCGCGCTCTTTAAAATTGCTCCTAGAAAGGAGCGATCAAGAAGTGTGCTCCCAAGAAAGCTACTTGATTGCTCTTTTTGGGAGTGCACTTCAGGAGCAAAGCGATTGGGGAGTGGGAGTGCTCCCCATAGCTCTCAGTTGAGGACGCTTGGGTTGAGGAGTGTTAATGTAGGTGTGGTGAACATGGACACATGGCTTAGGAGGGAGTGTTGGAGGATTGGAGGCCCTTTGGAGGAGGAGCATTTTACACTTCTTGTGAGTACTCACCTTGGGATCCTTGCTTGAGGGACGTGCATACCTAGGCTTTTGATATGTCTCAATTGGAGTGCTTCACATGTGGTCCTTTCTAGGGATTAGTTAGTTTGCTTGTTGTGAAGATTACCCACTTTGTTATTGTTGGCCTCCCTCACTTTCATATAAATAAAGGGAGGAGAGAGCCTTTTCATTTATTATGTTGATCACATACTTGTATTAGGGATATGAGAGCTAGAGTGAACTTGTCTCTTTATTCTTCTTCATTGTACCTTGCTCTCCTATCTTGAGCACGAGGGTTCTTGTGTTGATGCATCGAAGGCTTTAGGGTTAGGGTTTGCCCTAAGATGACAAGGGGAGATAGGTTTTGGGAGAAACCCTACAGGAGCAAAGGGAACACTTGTTCTTATGAGAGAAGGCTAAGGTTTTGTGGCATTTGAAACCCTCATACTACTTGGAGTGCTTAATGTGGAGATGATAGTGGACTATCTTATTTTCTCTTGTACAATTGTGTGACGCAATGTAGGTGCCAAAGAGGACTTGCTGGTGTGTATGCTTTCTTGTTGTAGATCTTTGGCGGAGCAACCAACTTTGGTTAACCTTTAGGAGTTATTCCTAGCTAGGAGCAGTTGGTGGCTAGGGTTTGCTATTTCTGGTGGACACTCTAGCTAGGGTTTGGAGAGCATGACTGTACCTGCTTGTATTAAGTTGTTGGTATGTACTTATAACTTAATGTTATGTATATAGGAACTTTGCTGCCTAAACTTTGTGTACTTGAAGATTTGATTTTCAGCTTATGTTCTCATGATGATTGAGTAGTTTCTAGTGCTGGTTATGCATGTTGATTTTATATAACAGTAAGCATGTGATTTGACAAACATATAGAAGCTAAGTGGACAGATTTATGGCTGTAATAAATATGCCATGGCCCATAGGTAATATTCAGATCCATTTGAGTGCTGGGAAGTGTGCCCTAAAGGCTGGAAAATATTTCTGTCGAAGTAGAATTGTTCAGTATTTATTTTCTTAGGCTGATTTGTGTATTTGGTTGGACAGAAGTGAAATATATACTGCTATAATTGATATTTCAGATTCAGCCCTAAGGCTGTCAGTTCACAGGAAATAGATCCAGGAAACCTGAAGGTTGAGATTGAATTCCATAATTTGCATTAAAAGCCATTTCTGGGAAATTCCAACAATGTGATGTGCTCTAGTTGAGGAAGATTCTCTTGGAAGACACATGGATGGGTTAAGGTGGACCTAGTCTAAGGGTTTGATGGACATGCTCCCTTCTAGAGGGTTCTTTTGTAACTTCCCCTGTCTCTCTTATTCTATTAGAGTATGAGGGGGACATTACTTCAGACTCCAGAGTATTGTTTTGTTTTCTTGGGAGCTTGTGAGAAGCTGATTTGCTATTATGTAATGTTATTTTCTGAGTAATAGGAATATATGTGATTGTTGGTGCAGATCTGATTTTTCAGATCTGATATATCTTTTGTTTACTGTTGATTAGCATGCATATATGATTTTGATTTACTGTTACTCTGATTTATTATGCTGATTTAATAAACTGCTGCACTGGTGCTGACCCGAGCTATCATGCTAATCTGTGTTTTCAGATCTGATTCATGTTCTATGTAATGGAGGGTTGGCGCTGAAATCATTAAGTTTACATAGCTGAATTTTTGGACATTTTTTTAGATCTAGTGTCTGGCTGCTGCTGTAATGATATAACATTTTGATATGCGGTTTCTACAATTTTGAACATTTCCTACAGCATTTTGGTTTATGCAGATCTGAAATTTTGATAGGTGTTTCAGAAGTTTTCAGATTTAGTTGTAGCACTGAAGTTTTTGCACTGAAAGTAGTGAGGTGCTCTACAGCCCAGTATGGGGGAGATGTCATGTAAACAAAAATAAAAAGTAATTAAAAACCAAATGAAAGGTGATTAAAAAAATCATGTTGGCTTATAAAATTAAAAAATTAAAACCAGCATAAATCCATCTTAAACCCAGATCTATCAAGCACCGAGAGGGATCAAATTTTATGAGGTGTAATTGTTTTTCTGGACACGAAAAAAATTTAAGATAAAATAAATTTACACCTCAAGAAATTGGATCCTGCTTGGTGCTTGATAGATCTTGGTTTAAGATGGATCTATGCTGGTATGAGTGCAGATCTGTTGTCATGAAGTTCAATTTTAACAGGCTCATGCCAATGACTACTAATCTCTTGCAGCACATGGAGTGAGCTTCAGTATTTTACTATTTACTAAAATGATAAGATGTGATCTTCTTGCATAAAGCTTGAATTTGTATAGATCTCTCTATTCTTGCAGATCCTTACCTCGAAGAGCTATTCAGATCATTGTTGGTTCTGGTTGCCCCAGCTTAGATGGAAAGGTTGTTACCTCTGCAAAGCGTCTGAGGGCATTCATTTATCTTGACGAAGGAGATGTAAGTATGCTTGTTTATGGTTCAAAATTCTTCAAGTTCTATCTACCGATAAACCAAGATGCCTATCAATATTTTGTATGATTGTCATGTAGTTTCTTTCTTTATTTGTTCATAGGTTTGTTACCATTTGTGGCAATTTGTTTCATTTTAACTGGCAGTTTTTATAAATTGCTTTCATGTTGTCAGGTATGCAGTTCATGCAATCTAAGAGCTTCTTGTGAAAGGGCTTACATTATCCCACGTCGAGGTGACATTGCACGCACAATAGATGTGATGCGAGTTTTATTGACTTATGCATACTATCCCCTAATTGGTTCTGCTCAAAATGATGTACAAAAAGTAGTGAAATTATCCGTCCGCAAGTTACTGAAGCAGGTGGTTAAATTAAGTGCAACTCCACTTAATCCAAACCTTCGAAAGCCTGTGTCCGTAGGGTCTCCTCCAAAAATAAATCAATTTCAACCTCCACCGATAAAGAAATCGAGACGGGCGGATGACATTGAAATGAAGAAAGGAGATTGGCTTTGTCCAAGGTTAGTTTTCTGTCAGGCACTAACTCTGGTGTTGTTTGGGAGTTGTCATTCATGCCTTACAATTGATTTTTTCCTGACATATTGGATGGAATATTTAGGTGCGATTTCATGAACTTTGCTAAGAATAACAAATGCATGCAATGTGATGACATTCGTCCTAAAAGAAAGCTGAATCTAGGGGAGTGGGAATGCCCAGGGTATGTTTCTCAATGCAGCTACAAGTTACAACTTAGTTGAGTTTGTCATTTAAGGCATCTTGCTTGATTTTAGTCTACAATGATTGATATCCTGGAGTTCTTACTGAATCTACAGTATTTGCTTCGTATGAATGCTTAATGACTCTAGTAAATGCTTTTGCAATATGAATGGGTATTTAGAATTGACATGTGCGCATGAATATGCAGGTGTGGGTTCGTGAATTATAGAAGAAATTTGGCTTGCTATAAGTGCGAATGCAACCGTCCACAGGGTGATCAGACAAATTATTACAGAGTGAGTGTTAACAATTGGGATGATGATGTAAGAAATGCTCAGACGTACACAGAATGGACGTGGAAGAAGCCATTTAACATGGAGCACTCTCCAGAGTCATCAAATGACGACTTTAACAATAATTAAATGGAAATATTGCTTCCGTCAAATTTGCAGATCATTTAGAAACCAGAGATAACCCTTTTTAAATAGCTAAACAGAATGTGATGAGTCAATCATCATTCTGAAATAAGATGGAAGGCATTGAATGATATGATAGTGACAGTGGCTATAGTTGGAAGGTGGCAGGTAGTTACAGTACATCGGATTCAACTATAAACCACGGTGGGAACCTCCCAAGCCAGGCTCAGAGTGTGGGTGCCTAATAAGCATGGAATGTTTAAGCCCTAAGCCTTGTCAGCTCAAATTAAAATAAACAAGCATTCTACCACTCTTATAGAGGTAAAGGGAGGGCTTATGATCTTGACTGCAATGAATTTGTTATATTGCAGGAGTTTGAGCATTTTGAAAGGGAAAATGCCATCTTTTTACAGTCCAAGAGAAACTATAAGAAAAACGTGTCTACAAAAATGATAGTGTTTCCATTCCATCTTGATTGTTTTTTTCCCAATACGTTAATGTAATTCGCTTCAGTGAAATATATACTTGAAAAACCCACTTTTCAGTCCAGGCGTCTTGTTGGAACCTAATCCTTCATGGTAGGTGAAGGCGAACAGTCACCTTCAGAAGTCCAAGAGACTCCTTGGAATACATATCCAAGAGTCATGATTGTATATGTGCACGCATATTCTTAATGATATTTGTGTGTTCACGCCTAAATCCGTGTCTTTCATTGCGATTGTATATCTGCCCTTTTGGGGTACCTAACAGTGGTGTCAGAGCTGTTATGAGCCTATGGCCTGTCTGTTGTGAACCCTGTGGCCTGTGATATTCACCATGACTTCTCATGCTGCAAAATCCACCAAATATTCTATTTGAATGCATACTGTCATATGGTCTCTCTCCCAGACTGTGTGATTCATTTTCCAGGGCTTCATCTTCATTTTGCTTTTCTTTTGATGTGGGGCCACTGATTTTGTTTTTGCTTCTAAAGTGGCATCCTTTTGTGCAGGCTGTTGAATGGACTCATAGAGAGGATTGTGAAGCCCCCACTATTACAATTTGGGGATGCAACATCATTGATTTGTGTCACAATAGCCCTTGACCCCCTTGGTTGAGTTGTTTTGTTGGTGTGCATCGGCTTTTTGCATCATGTATTTGCATAGAGTTTTCATTGTTATTTTGTCATCGTCACGATGCTTAAAATATTTTAAAAATGTGATTTTGTTTTGCATCTCCATTGTGTTGTGGTTGCGTCTTTTGTACATCTTGGCATTGTTGTTGTGTCAAATGAATCGATCATGCATCTATTGTGAAATTTTCAACTCTTAAACAGATCTAGTTAACAACTTCAGATTAATTATTCACTTTTAGATTTTTACTCAACAAACACATTGCACATATGAAAAATTAAACACTGTAACACATTGTCGAAGCTAATCAATACAGAAAAACCCAACACAAGAAGTACCATGGAAACTCCAATGGGGAAAACCAACAAACAATTTGTATTTATTGCAGATTTGTTAAACAACATTTACAACACTAGGGTTCTGGATATGACACACTGGATCTCAGTCAACTCCTGAGTCTTACTTGCTGCCCCTCTGCCCAAACCCTCAACAATATCAACAAACCTTGGCTTGAGTGAATCCCTCACTCCCAAGCCTCCGAGTGACTCCCTCTCTCAGATCTGATCACTCATTGATCACTCACTATCAATGATGTTACTCACACTGACAATGACCACATTGAGTGATGTGTCTCACTCCTGCAACTGTGTCCTAAATAACATTCACTTTATGCAAATACCATGGAACACCCAATACCATGGGACACCAAATACAGTTGACCCTTTTACATAAAGTATTACAAAAAACACTTTTACACAGTCTCTCTAGAGAATTACTCTTCCGGATGACTTCTATGTGCTAGACACTCCCACATAGAAGTACTTGTTTGAGCTACAAGATCTAACACTCTCTCTTAGCGAGGAAGGTATTTCTGAAGAAGCATCCACCAAGATCAAACACTTCCTCGGCGGCTGAAACTGCTCCCTCTGAATGTATGAAGACTTGTCCATCCTAGAACAATACAACATACCCCTCATTATCCAGGGCTGATATTGAGAGAAAAATGACCCTCAGCTCTAGAACATGCATCATTCTTGTCACCTCTAGTAGACCTTTTGACTTCAGCTGGAACATCACTGAACCAATTCTCCTCATTGCTGATCTAGTGTGAGCCCCACAACTCACATAGCGATTTGAGTCGGTCTTTGAAACACTAAGGAGCATCAACCTCACTCTCGTCATTATGGCTAGATGCACCACAGTATAGGCCTTCTTCCTGAAGCTGCTTGGGGTTGCTTGTAGTCTTTTGTTGCTGCTCGAGTACGTCTGTAGTGTTACCAGGCAAACTAGCAGGGTTAGTTCCCGATAAACAAAAATAAGGAAAGTGATTCAATGTCACCTCGATCATGGTCCTAACTTCTTCGGAGCGTCGTAACTTCCAATGAGAAATGTCCTTAATGACCCTGTAGAACACTAGTACAACCAAAAGACTATATTCTCTACGCAATTTATAGTTAGACCAATGCCTAAATGGAGTCAATGTAAAAATAACATAACCATTAATCATCCAATGTTAAGAGGTGCAAGTTAGGCGAAGTACGCGATCCCATAATCACCAATTGTGCTAGGATTCACCAAGGATTATTGATCAACATAAGCATTCAATGAAAGTGTAAGGTCAATGCAAGATCATCATGAGTATGTATCATAACAATAATAAATTAATGACAATATTCCAAGAGATCATAACCAATGCAAATATTGTATCATCAATTAAGTGTAAACAAGTTCAATGTCTATTGTAGAAGAATATTGTTCAACATCACTCAATATTCACTAATAATTAGCAATAACCAACATCAAACTAGTATCAATTCAATTCACCAACTAGATATGTCAAAGGTATTAAATGACAAAGTTCAAACAAGTCTGAAATTTACTAAACAAGATCAAAGCATCTATGTCAATTACTCTAGCATTCAATAAAAATCATTATCATCAAATAGACTTTTAATAGAACAAAAAGTAATTTCCATATCTGTACATGAAAATGAAGTGCATTAGAAATGTAACTTAGTCAACAATGTGCGCAAGAAAAAGACAAACGAACTCCAAGTTTAGACCACAATTGATTAAAATACTAACTTAACTTTTGGTTTTGTGTGTGTGGTAGGTGTTAGGAGGGAGTTAGGGCAAATACACAGGGTCTGCAATAAATTGCAGACCTGTGGTAGGTGAAGGAAAGGCTCGAACTTGGCCGAGAGAGTGATAGGGAATGGCAACGAAGGCCTAAAAAAAGGATGGATGGAAGAGGTCGTGGGAAGAAAGGAAAGGGAAGAGAAGTAGAGAAGGAAGGAAGGGCTGCAGATGTGGGGAGCAGGTCCAAAATGAGATGGGGGCAGTAGAAGAGTAGGTTCGAAGGTGGAAAGAGGGACAGTAAGGGAGTTAAGGTGAGGTTCGAGGGTGTGAAGAGATAAAAGGGAAGAGGCTGAGTGGCTAGGGAAGGAGGGCGAAGGTAGATGAGGAAGGAGGAAGATGATAGGGTAGTTTTTAGGTCTGCAGTTTAGGGTTTTACACAAAAAATCAGACTTTTTAATAACCTAAAAATTACAAAATAACTCAAAATTGGACCTAAAAACATGAAAAATAAATAAAACCAAGCAAAGTATAATATTTTACAAAATAATACAACCTCATAAATTAGGCTTAAAGAAGAAGATCAACCTAGGGTTTGTTAGCTAATCCAACCTAACCTTAGGGCATCAAGAGGATAAGCCTCTCTTTGAGATGGTACTTGCTAAGTTTGGCAAGCCAAAAACTCCCCCAACAACCTCTAGGGTTGGTTGTGAGAAGCTTGGCTAAGACAAACCTTGGAGACCTAAAGCTCAAGCTTTTCCTTGCTAGAGCAACTAAATACTGAAATTTTTACTTAGCTAGGGCAAAATGCAGCATTAACAACTACCATTCAACCTTAGACAAGCATAGATCCAACATTTAACAAAAAGACATCAAGAGAAAGACTTAGATACCTTCTTGTGCATGTGTCAAGCAAACAACTCTTAGCATTACCTAAGCAAAGTGCAATTACAAAAGATACTTCAAAGATCAATCCCCAAACAAGCTTGTATTTTCATTCTCAAGAAGTGCGCATCCCTCAAAATGCCCAAGGAGGGTTGAAATTCAGAAAACAAAGTGTAATCCCATAAGTTGATGTCTAAAAATGAAGTGAGGAAAGGTAATGTATATTTTTTCACGCTTACTTTTACAAAATAAAATAAAATCCAAGTCGATGTGCTTTTTTAAATTTCAATTTGAAATTATAAAATGTCAACTTCAAATTATAACAAAAATAATATAAAATAATCAATTAAGTGGGTAAATTGGGACTTTTCCCCCAACATTTCCCCCTACATGTCTAAAATGACTGAAAATTGACACATCAGACTGAACTGAAGGCTGAGATGCGGGGGGGGGGGGGGGGGGGGTTGTCATACCCCTACTAACCCCAGAAACAGTGAAAAAGCCCTCAACGCTCCCTTTAGAGCAAGCATACTACAACCAAAGGAGATATGATGTCATCTTCTGTGGAGGCCAGGGAGAGAGAGCGCTGGTGATTTGGAGGGCCAGGATGGTGTTGGAGGTGCTCTGGAGGATAAAGATGCTCCTCAGTGCTGAAGCATCTGTCGCTGGAGTAATAAAAGAAAGTTGGGGTCATGTGACCCAGTGATCCACCCCTGGAATCCCCAGACACCAACCTCAAGGCTTCAAGCCCTTTCATGAGGCAATCAACAATACCACTAAGACATAGTACTTCCAAAGGAGAAACCAGAGGGTCTGGCCATAACCCCTACCTCAGAAAATCCGACTAAACACCCCTCCTGATCAGAAAAAAGACACCCTCTCCCTGGGTACCTTTGCAGGTGTGTTGGTACCGGTACCATCGTAACACTGGCTCCAACTGCGGGACGATTAATCCTCCTAAGGGTGCTCGAGAATCCAAGAATCATCTGGTACCTGTAGACCTACACACATCAAATAACCAAGGACATCAAAAGTACCCAGAGGCAGACACTTTCATCCTTCCTTTCTCATCAAATAAAATAATAACTAAGAGACAGACAATAATAAAATGAATAAATAAAACAACTAATGAAACGACCAATAAACGAATAATAAATCAACTAATAGAAATATGTAGAAGATCAAATATCACTTGTAAAGTACCTCTTTAGTAACTGTCCATTGACTAGAAGAGGAACCGTTTTGCCATCCATGTGGCTCAACCAGAATGTAGTTGGACCTGCAATGTTAGTAATCTGGTACGGACCTAACCACAAACTTTCAAATTTTTCATGCTTACCTGATTGTTCACCTCTTTTGTTCCACAAGAGTACCAAGTGACCAAGCTGAAAATCTCATTGCCGAGCCTTCTTGCCAAATTTGCCTTTAACCTTGTCTTGATGTTCTGTCAGGTGATCAACATCCTTCCTTATGTTCTCGTCCAGTTCTATCAAGCTGTTGATTCTTCTTTGGTACCTGTTTGGATCGTCCATATTCTGCTGGAGCATCTTGTATACGGGTAACTTCAAATTGATTGGTAGCGTAGCATTCAATCCATAGACCAACTCAAACTAGCATTTAGTCCATATAACAACTCGAACGAACTCTTCTTGGTAGATTCTTTCACAATGATTCTATCTTCCCAAACTGAATACTTCAGTTTACTATCCTAGGATCTTTTATTGTCATCGACGGTCTTCTTTATGATGTTCATCAAATTCTTATTACTTGATTCTGCAAGTCCATTCCCCTAAGGATAATAGTTGGAAGAATGCAACAATACAATACCGCAGTCAAAACAAAAAGTGGACAATTCTCCTCCTGTGAAAGCAGGGGCGTTATCCATCACGATTTTGGCTGGAGTACCACAGCGAGTGATAATCCTATCTTCCTAGAAATATGTGATCACCTTGGCTATGGATCTCTTTGTAGGAATGGCCTCAACCCATTTAGTGAAGTAATCTGTATCTGTTAAGATCCACTTATGACCATTGCTTGAATTTTCTTTGAATTCACTGATAAATCCTAGGCCCCATTGTTGAAAAGGTGCTTCAGTTATGATTGGTTGAAGCGGCAAGGATGCGAGTTTCTATTTCCCTATAAACAACTGACATGGCTGACAACTTTGAACATACTTGTATACGTCCTGAAAGATGCTAAGCCAATAATACCCTGATTTCAGAATCTTGTGCGTGGTTGTAGTGTTAGTTTTTCAGAATTTACTTCAATCTGATCTAGGATCTTAACTGAGAGAACAACATGTACAGCATATCTACAACATATCAATCATGGACACAATAATGCAACCACACAAGAGACACAGAGTTTCACCGGGGAAAACCAAGAAGGTGAAAAACCCCGCAACTTCCTCAGAGATAGATAGAGCAATGATACAACCCAAGTACAAGAGATAGTCTCCTAGCAACAACTTCTCCTCCTCCACTAGTGCGCCACTCTCCAATGAGCGTATGAGTGAGAAGTGAATGATCAAATAGAGTGCCTCCTGCACTCTATTTATACTTGACTTGACTTGCTTAATAACCTTTACTAGGTCGACCTTAACTTAACCACATAACATAATGCTGACAGGGCCGACCCCCAATAGGGTGGTCTAATAACCCTTTAACCCACATGACTTATACAGGGCCGACTCCAACAAGGTGGTCTAATAACCCATCAAGTATAAGTTACGACACTTACAATATAAATGACGACACTTCCGTATAGAGGAATAATAACATCTCTATAGGAATACAAACACTTCCGTATAGAGGAATAATAACATCTCTATAGGAATACAATATACATATATGAAATATATTCCGAAGTTACAAATACATCAACATTCCCTCTTAACTAGGAAGGTATTTCTTGACACATGTCTTCTAGCACAAGTCTTTTTCTCTGGATCATCGACATCGAATCACCATCATCGTCACTACTGCTGCTATCTCAATCAATCTCTGAACTACTCGTCATAGGAAGTTCTACAGAGCCAATCCTTTTTTCATACTGGATGTAGGCTCACCACCTGCAGGTCTTCATCATCACTGGCCATACTGTGGAATCCTTAGGACTTATTACGTGCGTCACAAACCCTTGAAAGAGCATCCCAAGACTGATTACGGGCACACAGTCCAACCTGTCGGATCTCCCAGGTCTTATATGTGAACCTCATCACAAACCCTCGAAAGAGCATCCCAGGACTTATTACGGGCACACAACCCAACCTATTGGATCTCCCAGGTCTTACATGTGATCTCTACTACAAACCCTTGAAAGAGAATCCTAGGACTTATTATGGGCACACAGCCCAACCTATCGAATCTCCCAGGTCTTATATGTAGTCACTACTACAAACCCTCGAAAGAGCATCCCAGGACTTATTACGGGCACACAGCCCAACCTATCGGATCTCCCAGGTCTTACATGTAGTCACCACCACAAACCCTCGAAAGAGCATCCCAGGACTTATTATGGGCACACAACCCAACCTATTGGATCTCCTAGGTCTTACATGTAGTCATAGGACAAATCCTCGAAAGAGCATTCCAGGACTTATTACGGGCACACAGCCCAACCTCTCGGATCTCCGAGGTCTTACAAGTCCACTCAAGCACAACCTGTCCACGGCCACAGAGCATCATCCTGATACTCACCATACATCATCCTGATGTACATGATCATCCTGATCATCATCACTGCATCGTCCTGATGCATGTCATCATCGCATGATCATCCTGATCATCGTCATTGCATCGTCTTGATGCATGTCGTCCATAGCATCGTCCTGATACTCATCACACATGATCATCCTGATCATCATCATAGCATCATCCTGATGCATATCATCTGGAGCAGCATCCTGAAGCTCATCATCCATGATCATCCCGATCATACAATGCATCCACCTGATGCATACATACATACATGATCCACTGATCGTACAATGTATCCACCTGATACATATACAAATACATGATCCACCTGATACATATACAAATACATGATCCACCTGATCATAAAATGTATCTACTTGATACATATACAAATACCTGATCCAACTGATCATCCAATGTATGCACCTGATACATATCAAGCATCCAACATGATGCATATACAAATACATGATCCAACTGATCATATCCAGCATCCAACATGATGCATAAACATATACATGATCCAACCGATCATACAAAGCATCCAACATGATGCATATACAGAGCAGTAACTGAAGCATCATCCTGATGCTCATCATCCAGCGCTTACATCCACAGCCATGGGAAGGAACCTCCTCTCACCATGCTCGGAATGGCTCCTGCAAATGTGCTCATCACTTCTTCCACGAAGTGTCGTCAATCTGGAGAACACCAAGCCTCCCTCTGAAGTACTCAAACTTCACTCTGGCTAGTGGTTTCGTCAACACATCCGCAACCTGCTCATCCGTTGCAACATACAGGAGCTTCACTGCTTCTCTCTGCACCAATCTCTGATATAGTGATATTTGATCTCGATGTGCTTCAACCTGTCAAGGAACACGGGGTTCTCAGATAGCTTCACACAACTCTGGTTGTCACAAAAGATACCAGTAGCATCCAACGTGAGATCAAATAACTCAAACAGTAGCTTCCTCAGCCATACTGCCTCATAATTAGTTGAACAAGTTGCAACATACTCTGCTTCGGCTGTACTCAGTGCTATGCAGGACTGCTTCCTGCTAAACCAAGAGATCACACCTGATCCCATACTGAAGCAACACCTAGAATTGCTCTTCCTATCTGCAGCACTTCCTGCCCAGTCTGAATCAACATAACCCTGCAGGTTAAACTTTTGATTCGCATCATACTTGGGCCCATAATCAATCGGACCCTTCAGGTACCTCAGAATATGCTTTACAGCAACTAGGTGAACACCTCTGGGATTCGTCAGGAACTGGCTCAATGTGTTCACCGAAAAGTAAATATCTGGTCTCGTGTTCGTCAGGTACATCAAGGACCCAATCATCTGACGATACATAGTGACATCAACCAACTTAGATGAAGCATCACACAGAAGCTTCAGATTCGATGCCATAGGTGTGGCCATGACCTTGCAGTCCATCATCCCGAACCTCTTTAGGATCTCTACTGCATACTTCCCTTTTCCAAGGAAGATCCCATCCGCACTCTGCCACACCTCCATGCCTAGAAAGTAGTGCATCATCCCAAGTCCTTCATCTCGAACTCGGCAACAAGCTTCCTCTTCATGTCGGCAATCAATCTATCCTCACCTGTAACAAACAGGTCATCCACATAAAAGTAGTATCACTGGATTGCCTTCCTCAACCTTGTAGTAAAGGTTGGACTCCGCTTTACTCTTGGTAAAGCCCAAACTGGATAGAAAGCCCGTCTATCCTACCATACCAAGTCCTAGGAGCTTGCTTCAAGCCATAAAATGATTTCTTCAACTTGCACACATATGACTCTCTGTCATGTGTCTCAAAACCAAGTGGCTGCACCACATACACTTCCTCCTCGACTACACCATTCAAGAAAGCTGTCTTGACAGCTAACTGGTGTATCTTCCATTTCATCACTGCATCCAGAGCAAGTACTGATTTAATGGAAGTGTATCTGGCTACAGGGGCAAAAGTCTCTTTATAGTCTATCCCCTCTTTCTGAGAGAAACCACGAGATACAATCCTCGCTTTTCTATGTTACCATCTGCAGCATGCTTGATCTTATAGATCCACTTGGAAGTCACAACAGACTTCTCTTCAGGTCTTGGGATTGCATCCCAAACATCATTCTTCATGATCGACTGGTACTCCTCGATCATGACATTCTTCCCGAATATTGGGAACTTCAATATCTTCAATAGATAACTTTGTTGTTTGAACAAATGTTGTAGTCCTTCTTTTGTAGGTGATGGTATACGATATTTCCTACAAAACAAGTTAAATTGCATGATTAGAAAACATCTCATAGTTTTCAGAACAAATTCTTACACATAAATAAATAGGTCATACAGTCATGCAATTATCTTAGCCAATGCTTCAATATAACATTTATCCATATCCTGTAACTTTCTAGATGCCTTCCAATCTCTACCAGAACATTGTTAAGAGTGTGCACAACTCCCAACATGTCGGCAAAGAGGTTTCATTCTAGATAAGTAGCAATGGAATGTTGTACAGTGCCATAGGCCACTTACCCATCACATTCATATAGTAGTATACTGTTCATTAATGCAATTATTCTAATATGCATAATACACACCCTAAGTCTAGGAAGATAAGCATATACATCATTGAAAAATATTATTTAAACAAACAAATATGCAAGAAATGACAATTCAAATACTTATCTTTGTTTGGTTTGTAGGGTGGACTCCCTCTCAATATTTGCTTCCTTGCAGGAACTCCTGGAGTGTGCTCCCTCTTGATCTTTGCTTCCTCGATTACCTGTCCTTGAACTTATATCCATCCTCGAGCACTTATGCATACTTACTAGTATCATCATTGTGTTATCCTTGAGGTCTCATACATACATTCACTAGTATAATCTCAATACTATCAAAACAAAATAATCTTTAAACATGTATAGTCATGATCATTTCAAACACAGATAATAAACATTAGTATTCAAGGTTTCAGGGAATACTTCTTTTACTCATGCATATTCTTATTTGACCAAAGGATTTTTTTGGTTAGTCATATCATCAATCAAGGTAAGAGACATAATATGCATAAACCCTTGATCACCTACATTTCTAACTTCATGAATAATCATTATCAACCATACAACAATATAAGATCTAACCCAAGGTAGGATTCTAACTTGATATAGGAAAAACATACCTAGTTATCATATATGCTAGTTATGTCTAGCAATGTCTTTTTGTTCTCTTCAATGACTTATGCTAGTAACCTGCATATCTCATAGGTTAATCATTATAGAACTAAGTTATACATACCTCGTAAGTAGATCTTCTATGTGATCCATGACAATGGATGATTTTTTGTCTTCGTGTCAATATGGTCATATGTTCTTGAACTAGAACATGATTTGCCTTTCTTGATGTACCTTTCATGTTAGTGGACAACATCAACCTCATACAACACCACAATGCATTAGTACAATCATAAGTGTCAAAACCCTAATCAATGAATATCTGCATTCATAATTTTATTAAGCTGATACGACAAGTCTAAAGTTAATCAAGATTGTACTAACCTTAATGAAGACAAACATACCATAAACTTAATCATGAATAGATCTCGAACCATACCTGGATAAGTCATACCTGTCGAGATTGCTTGCAATCTTCTTATGTAAGGCCTTAGCCTCATCTCTCTCTGAAACAAGAACTTCTTCACTTATGCAGGTGACCAATCCATTCTCTTCTAGGATTAACCCAATCCACTTGATTTGTAGAAACTGGATCTGGAGTTGGATTAGGGTTTGTTAGGGAAACCCTAAAAATTCAAACTTTGAATTTCAAACTTCTGAAAGGATAGAAAGATGCGCCTTGATGCGCTGATCAACCTGCTATACTCAGAATTTGAAAACTGCAAAGTTTCACCCCTCAAATTTGCTTTTCAATCTTCCAGATTCACTAGGGAGGACCCTAAATTAGGGTTTGAGTTTCCCAGAGCTTCACCCAACCAAATAGTTTGATCCAAAGCTCTAAAATTCAATTTTTCCAAGGAGCTTCCAGCTATGGTCACAGATTTCAAAAATTCCCATTTTTGCAGAAGCCCTAATTTTCCACTTTTCCGATCAAAGTCCCAAACTAGGGTTTGATCAAGCCCGACCTTCTGCCCAACCAAAAAATTCAATCTTGGTCTCTAAATTTTTATTTTGATGAGGAGCATTCATCCGTGGTCTTTGATACAAAAATTCCAACATTCTCCGAAACCCTAAATTCCCGGAGCCATGAATGAAGGTGCTCAAAATCCAATTCCGTTTTGACAGAAATATGCACCTGATTGTTTCTGTTGTAACTCTGAAATTTCAGAACTACAGGGTTTGAAAATTCTTCCTATGGTAGCCATACTTGTTATCTTTCCAACCCCATAGGTATGACTTCAAATGGATTCTCTGAGAGAGAGTTATGCCAAGTGTCGCAACGTGACCTGTTCATGGGATAAAACATGAGAGCGAACTTGTATGGAGTGCCATGTGTCATTGGTTCAATTTCGGCCTCTGAAAAAAACTTACATGTGAAAGTACAGTCCGTGCACTACCTGTCACTTTTTACGAAATTTCATTTGGAGCTTCCTATCCCAATTTGTGACCTTTTTTCCTAGGTCACCTGTTTATGACTGAGATCTGGAAGAGGCAGAAACCCTATATTGTATAGATCATAAATTTGAAAGTACAACGAATTAGAGGCTCTCCTTCTGACACAAGGTACATGAGGATATTATTTTCGACCTGTAAGGTTTTTAGATCCTGAAACTTATCCAAAATGAATTTATAGCGAAATTGCTACGATGACTAGTTTTTTCTATATCAAGCCCTAGCTTCGCAAGTGTAACAAGTGTCATAAATGCCATACCATGCCTTCTTTCAGGCTAGCTTTGATACCATGTTAGTTTTTCAGAATTTACTTCAATCTGATCTAGGATCTTAACTGAGAGAACAACATGTACAACATATCTACAACATATCAATCATGGACACAATAATGCAAGCACACAAGAGATAGAGAGTTTCACCGGGGAAAACTAAGAAGGTGAAAAACCTCGCAACTTCCTCAGAGATAGATAGAGCAATGATACAACCCAAGTACAAGAGATAGTCTCCTAGCAGCAAATTCTCCTCCTCCACCAGTGTGCCACTCTCCAATGAGTGTATGAGTGAGAAGTGAATGATCAAATAGAGTGCCTCCCGCACTCTATTTATATTTGACTTGACTTGCCTAATAACCTTTACTAGGTCGGCCTTAACTTAACCACATAACATAATGCTGATAGGGCCGACCCCCAATAGGGTGGTCTAATAACCCTTTAACCCACATGAATTATACAAGGCCGACCCCAACAAGGTGGTCTAATAACCCATCAAGTGTAAGTTACGACACTTACAATATAAATGACGACACTTCCGCATAGAGGAATAATAACATCTCTATAGGAATACACACACTTCTGTATAGAGGAATAATAACATCTCTATAGGAATACAATATAGATATATTAAATACATTCCGAATTTACAAATACATCAACATGTAGAAGCTACGTGATGCCCACCGCAAAGTCCCTCATTGAATTCCTTCATTAATTTTCCTGCTTTAGGAGGTTCAACGCAAGTGAGAATAATCCCATCTGGATTCTGCCATCCGAGTCCCTGAATCCATCCATCATCTGCAATAATGTACATGAAACAATACTTGGATGCCTTCAATTTTAGAGCTCTCTTCCTGTGGTCCGACAAATGACCAGGGCATGAAAGATTTTGCAGATAGTAAACAATGTCTCTATACCATTCGCACTGTGCTATGGCCTCTTTGACCACTGAAACCATACGAGGCCTTTCTTTTGCTAGGTCCAATGTCTTCTCATTTCCTTCTGCCAATAACTGAGCTAGTCCTCTGCCTTTGATCAACTTGGTAGGCTAGATCTCCAAGTCATATTCCCGTATCTTCGTAATCCATTTGGCTCAAGCATCTAGACCTTCTTGTTGCTTCAATATCTATTTCACTACTGGATGAGTAAAAAGCCATAATCTTCGAATAACCAATATACACTATGAAGTGTTTCAATGACATCACCAAAGCGTAGGCTTGTTTTTCCATACCGTGATACTTTGCTTCTGTGCTGCTCAAGGCCTTACTCATAAAAGCAATGGGTTGTTCTTCATTCTTTTCATTCTTCTGAAGGAGAACTCCTGCAATGGTTTCAACAAATGCAAAAGAAAATATTTGAAAAGGTTTGGAATAGTCAGGAATTACTAATATCAGAGCTCGAGTGATTGCATATATGTCTATATAACTATATAGATAGGACTTACCTATCTATATATATGGCTTTTTTAATCCAAAATAATCGCCTAGAATACTATACTTCAGTATAATATTAGAATACTTAAAACATACCCTACTGATGACCTTTCCGCTTAGCCACCAATCTGTTGGCTAAGATCTGCCACCAATGTCGCTCTGCTTGCTTCCACACAGGCTCGTCAATCTGATGCCAAAATACCATGTCACTCAAACAAACACGCGACTGGTTGATCCTTCCAAACCTCGACCCCGCTCTCAGACACCAAGCCAATGAACCAACAAATAGCCGAATCCGTACGTCGTACGATATGCGATTCCTTCCCTTTTTTTTTAAATTTCTCAATCTCGTGCTGGAGTTTTCTCAGACCCGCTCTAATACCATGTGAAATTTTCAACTCTTAAACATCTCTGGTTAACAACTTCAGTTTAATTATTCACTTTCAGATTTTTACTCAGCAAACACATTGCACATTTGAAAATTAAACACTAGAACACATTGTCTAAGTTAATCAATACAGATAAAACCAAACACAAAAAGTACCCTGGAAACCCCAATGGGGAAAATCAGTAAACAATTTGTCTTTATTGCATATTTGTTAAACAAAATTTACAACACTAGGCTTCCGGATATGACACACCGGATTTCAATCAACTCTCGACTTTCCCTTGCTGTGCCTATGCCTAAACCCTCAACAATATCAACAAACCCCAGCTTGAGTGAATTCCTCACTCCCAAACCTCTAAGAGTGTCCCTCTTTCAGATCTGATCACTCACTATCAATGATGTTACTCACACTGACAATGACCACACTGAGCGATGTGTCTTACTCCTGCAACTGTGTCCTAAATAACGTTCACTTTATGAAAATACCATGGAACACCCAATACCATGGGACACTAAATACAATTGACCTTTTAACACAAAGTATTACAAAAGACACTTTTACAAAGTCTGTCTAGAGAATTACTCTTTCAGACGACTTCTACATGCTAGACACCACATAGAAGTACCTGTCTGAGCTACAAGATCTAACACCTATTGCACCCATTTTGCATCGTTTAACATTAAAGTAATATCTTATTCATAGACATATAGCATCATATTTGCATTGTTATAGAGTTTATGATAAAAAAAATTATGTTTTATCAAAATGTTATATTTGAACACAATTCCGATGCCATTCTTCTAGGGAGTTCCAACTAATCATTGAAAATAGTACAGTTTGAAAAACTTGATGTGGAGAATGATAAGGTAGCTATGAAGAGAATGATAGAATATGATGTGAATAATCATAAGGTCATTGCAAAGTGGACGCGCGATGGCGGGGGAAGGGAGAGGAGAGAAAACAAATAACCTAGGGAGGAAAAAATTTAGAGGAAATAATAATACCATGCCTTGTATGATTTGGTACAATCAAAGTGTATCACACTCAATGCACAAATGTATTCAATGGGATAATACGTGGAATACTATAAAAGTATGTTGTTCCACTAATCTGTGAAACATAATTGTAGCTGAGCAATTAGGGAAACATACATCATCCCTATAATTCATCTATTCTCTTCCAATTCTAAGCTAATACACTATAATGAAGAGGAAAAACCACCACCTTTCAAGTAGTTTTTAAGTACCTAGCGTTGTGATATACCACCTAGCCTATATTCATGCTAAAAAAATCTTTTGCATAAACTTAGTTGATTTTGGTGGGCTTGATGAGACCTCCATATCCTCAAATCAAAACCTTTCAATTCTTCAAGGATTCGATAATGCTCAAAACACATATATGCTAATAGTATTGTAAGAGGGTTACATTATGTAGCAAACATTTGAGTTTTCATTGTTGAAGAGTTGAGAAGGATGAACATACTTAATGGAATATCTAGAAATATGGTCATATTTTCCTTGCCTTCACTTTTCTTGTCTTCACCATTGCCTTTTGATTCATCACCACCCTTCTTATCATCATCCCCTCCTCCCTTTTGTTTTCTCCACCATCCATCCTTAATTTCACCACCACCACCACCTTCCTCCTCACTACTACAATATAAGGCTATAACATTGTTGATTTGCATTTCTTTATCCCTCAAACCCTTAGTTGAGAATTTCTTGTTGGTATACATTGTGTTGTTGCATTGGGATTTTGCATCATATTTGTGTCATAATAACATTGTATTTGTAGTCTATATACAATGCTCATTTTTTGCATTGTTTAAGCATCATATTGTGTCCTACTGTGTCATGTTTGGGTTGTTTTTGCATCATTGATGTATCTATAGATCCTAATGTGTGAAGAATAATAAAGTAACTATGAAGGGAATGACAGAACTTGGTGTGAAGTATACATATATGATTTGTCTAGTCTAGTAGTACTAAAAATATTAAAATGATATCTTGTATGATTTCATACAACCAAAGCACATCACCCTCAACGTACCAAGTATATTATAGTAGGGGATAATACATGCATTTCTATTGAAAATATCATTTGAATCCTATTTTCGATAATTCTGGAATCTTGAAAACTCTAATTTTTTTGGAAGGAAGCTTTCTAAATGCTTGTTTTCAAATAAGTAAAAATTTGAAATAAAACTAATTTCTCATAGTGGTCAGAATCACATCAAATACATTCATCTTATGTATTCTTATTATACATGCGCAAACATTTATTTCTCAATTGTGGATGAAACATTGTCTATTTTACTAGCTTCTTTTAAAGTTATGTTTCATGATTGTGTAAAGTCATCTTATGAGATATTTGAATGTTGTTTGTTGGAGCCCTAAAAAACCAAACTTAGAGCTTTGTTGCCATCTTTGTAGATATTTATGTTGCCTAATTTAGCTATGAGATTTGGGATGGGTGAATGCAAGTCTTATTATATGCATATAGAGATGATGAAGGATTTGCTACATGAAGTGTTTTCTATGATTTCGAATGGATTAGAGTATTGTAACAAAATCAACAAATATTGTTAGACTACTTCAAGTCATATGTATCTCCAATTGTTAAAAATGCATGTCGGTACACTATTTTGAAAGAGTTTAATGCTAACATTGTGGGTATTAAATTTAAATTGGATAAAAATGGGTATGTATTTGGTTTGTTCTACCTTGTTCTAGCTAGTGGGCATTATTAAAATATTTGACATAAAATTGCTTGAAATAGTGCTCAAAGTGTTTTGCAAAGATACAAATCTTTGTAATTTAAGAATTGTTTACGTAGTAAATGAGATAATATTTTAGTTACTATTAGATTTTGATGGGCAATGCAATGAGATGATAATTACTTCAATTTTATTTTGAGTTTATTCTCTTACCAATTAGGTTGATACTAATATATCATCAATATCATGATAGTTGTTTGTCCATGCAATGGTCAAAAATTAATAGTATTTCAAACTACATAGGAGAAAAGAATGATTGACGTTGGAGAAACGCTTCCATCGATCGAGCAAAGACTTATTTTTATCATTTGGAATTACATTTTCACAAAACAATTATGAGCACAAGCTTATTCCTCTCATCTTATTTGATTTTGGTGGGCTTGATAAGATATTCATATCCTCATTTGGAAACATTTTAGGTCCTTTAGGATCCAGGCATGTCTAGGACACACATATGCTAATAGTATTACATTGGAGAATTACATTACAAAGCATGTATTTGGGTTTTCATTAGCTAAGAGCTTAAGAGGATGAACTTCATACTCAATGACATGTATTGGAGTAGGGACTTATTTTTTTTTCCTTCAACCTTCTTATATGCACCGTCTTTGGATTCATCATTGTCCTTCTTATTATCACCCCCTCCTCCCTTTTTCGTTTTATCCACCATCCTTCTTCTCCCCATTACTATCCTTATTATCCCAACCATCACTACCTTCCTTTTTCTATATCCCATATGTTCTTGCCCCATCCTTTTTATCCCCTTTCTCATTGTCTCCATCCTCCCTAAAACCCATATATTCTCTTCAAAGTTTAGGCTAATACACTAAATTGGATTTTTCAAGGCTCGACTTCCTCCTCATTTTCAGGGTCAACCTCTTCCTCTACATAGGGTTCTCGTTCAAGCTCAAGGTCCAGGACTTTTCCTTTTGGTTCTGCCAACAACATCTCCAAGGATTGAAACCCTCCTAGAAACAAAAGTCCAGTAGAAGCTACAAAGAGAGTACGTACAGTTCCTCCAACCCCCCCTAAGAAGTCCTCACCTATGAGGAAAGCTTCTCCACCGCCTAAATCAATTATTCTTTATATTGGCAATCTAAGTAAAAAATGCCAATGAAGCTCTTTTGAAAGAGATATTTAGTGACTTTCGTGAGGCGGTAAATGTGGAGCTGTCAATGGACAGAGTGGTTCAACTTCCAAAGGGTTATGGATTTGTTGAATTCAAGACAAGATCGTAAGCATAAACAAGCACTTATTCACATGAATGGAGGCCAAGTTGATGGAAATGTTTTTAGTTCCCAATTTACACTCCCTAAACATACCAAAGTATCCCCACCTTATCCCTAATAAAAGAAAACATTCAATGAGAGAAAACACAACCCCTGATGCAATAAAAGATGAGGTTGTGAATCACATGGAATCTCCTACACTTCGAGGAAAATATCATTCACCACATTAAAGGTATTCAATAAATGAAATATGGGATTCGTCTCCACATTATCGACTAGTTTCACCTTCGCACAAGCATTTTTCACTCGCATTATACCATAGGAATATATTACCTATCAAGACATCTTCCTGAAGGGTGTAATGTGGAGTTATACAAGGAACTCAATGAAGAGGGGATATCTAGCATGGTTAGTGGCCTTTGGGTTAAAATCTAGTCTCCAACATTGAATATAAGCTAGAGAACCAACAATATTCCATATCTCATGATGTAAAATACACTGGGAAACAAACTCAATCTTAAACAAAAGACACATTGAGTGGTATCTAAGTCCCTAATGCGAGTTCAAGGAGATCCCCTAAGATTTCTTATTTAAGATAACACACTTATTAAATGATTCCTCTTGTGATATTTTTTATAGGGAGTACATGATGATTCATTTTTGTTCCAAGTTTTTTCATTGCTTATCATATTCAATGTTGTGCCCAAAGAAAAAAATGAACCCATCATCATTTTTTCATAGATTCACTTGAGAAAATTCAAGGCCATCCATTAATATGAAAATGCCAACTTTTATTTTTGAGGAAGTTTCGAGTAGTTGTGCAACTCTAACTCGATGTAGTTTCCTTGTCAATGAAAATCTCTTGAGAGACAGAATCATCAAGTACACCACCAATATGGGCTTTAGGGTTTTTTGTTTGGGGCAGGAAATTCCTCTTATCGACATCAATAACTCTTGATTTGTCTTTAATCAACTCGATTAGGGAGGCAACATGTAACGTCCCCACCCATAATCCGACAAAAGGAGGGGACATGAACTATGTAGGGGATTCTAAATTTTGCCCCCACATCCATATTATGAAATTCAAAATCATTTAAATGCATGTGCATATGCATACTAAAATAAACAACGGAAAATAAATCATTCCACACACAAAACATGCATATACCAGCATATTCATCACATGCATAATAATAATAATAATAATAATAATAATAATAATAATAATAATCATAATTCATGCACATTCAATAAAACAGTAAATTAACATGTAGACACATATCTTTTAATTGAAGTTGTCAGAGAAACCGGCTATGGAAGAGTAACATGTAGACACTTATCTTTTAATTGAAGTTGTTCGAGCAACTGGCTATGGAAGAGAAATGCTCCACCCAGCCATAGGCACTCTGTCCAACACTTTATCTATCTATTGAGAGGCCACTCTTGATCTAGGCTATGTATCCACTAAGGAGGAACTACACAGGCTCACTCACAACCATAGAAACATACTCTCATGCTAATCCAGCATACAACTAGGTTTATCAAGCACGTAGAGAGGTAACATAGGTGAATTTTAAGCCAATGGGATCAACCACAAAGCTACAAGCATCTCAATTGGTCTCAGAAAACCTTGGCACCCACAATACCTACCACACCCAATACAAGGAAGGTCCCCTTCTCGGCTACACAGTCCCTTAGGCGCCCCTTCCCTCCAGTGCTATTCAGGGTGGGCATATAAAGGTCCAAGCTGCTACACCTTCAAATACCTTCACCTAGACTGGGTTTATCAAGCATTTACATACTTTGATATCTCTCTGGCTCCAATGGTATCTTGGATTCTTGGATTTCTGGCCACACTAATTTGCAACCATGAAATTAAATTTTCAGGCTTCTAATTCTAGGTTCTCCCATGGATCTATGGAATTTTAACACTCTCAAATTTTCCCCAGGGTTCGGGTCTATGGATCCCCCACTATATTTCACAACTCACACAAGTGTTTGGGCATTTTTGATAGTATGAAACATGGTTTTTTCTCAAGTTGTGATTTCTACTGTTTCTCTTGCTAGGAATGCACATCATGCTCAAAATTGGTGTTTGGTTTCCCAACAATGGAATGGGAATGATGGAAAAATAATTCCCATGAGGAATATTGACTTATGGGAACCAAAAATTGAGTCCATACCCAGCCATACGAATTTTTAGGTTGTGGCCATGCTCCATTAAATTCATGAGATGATTTTTCAGCTACCTTCTTACAACATAAATAAATATCAACATGGAATTTCTCTTGGGTAGTTTCTTACCATTAATGGCACATGGGTTCTTAGGTTGACACTTGGAAACAAATGATTTGATCCCCACACACCCCTCACCTCTCCCTAGTGGATACACATGACCCCCTCATTTTTTGTTGCTTTCATAGCCAGTTCTTGGAAATTTTATTTGTATTATCAATATTTACATGCCACTACATTTTTCCATGGCCAACTGGAACATATCCACAATATATAAAATACTTGCCGATATAGGCCGAGCATTCACTAGCGGTGCCTTGGCCTTGAGCTCCATGCTAGGAATCATACACTACATATTTACAATATTTACACATCAAACGAATAATTCCAAGGGTCAAAATGGGGGTATTACACAACAAGCAATACTGAAGCAAGATGGACACCAATGATAGTATTTTCCTTGGAATCAAATTTTAGTTGAGGCATTGGGAAAAATTGTATTTGTAGGCTCAGATGAAACCAAAACTTCTTTACCAATCAATCTCAAGGAAACAAACAAAGAAAATGCGTGTGTCTTTAAATACACAAGGATTCAACCCCATGGCTATAGAAGACAATCCCACAAGGGAAAACCTTAATTCCAAGGGTTAAATCTAGAGAAGGACAACATGACAAAGGCATATGCATTCTCAATCATGAATGCATATTTTTAATTCAATTGCGTGCTTTTATCTAGTGTGATGTCATCTGGGCATGAATGATTTGTAAGGGAGGTGATTCATTTTCCCTAGGTGTTCGTCTCAAGATTTTGTGGTCTTCGAGTTCATATTTCTTGCAAATTGGAGACAAGATCTTTCTTTCTAGGGATGATTGGATGCAAGGGAACAAAATCCCTAGAAGGACTCTCCTATTGATACCAATCATTCTTGCGATACACAATTTTTGCTTTATCTCTCTAATCAAACGGTGGATTCAAATAAAGACTCCCATTACTAGGACCAAGCCCATGGATATTCACAAGTGGACAAGTAGGCATGAGTGACAATGCACCACCCTATGATTTCTTGTCATTTTGAGGGCTTGCAAAGTCCTTTGCATCAACTCTTCTTCCACAAGTCATTTCTTTTCCTTGTATTTTGATATGGATGGTGTTTTCATTCATTGGGAAATCTCAATTTGTCTTGGATGTGCACTTATTTATGAAGTTGGATGATGAAAAGAGGGTGTCTAAAATTAAATTCAAAGATTGTTGAATTGAATACATTTTGTTGGTATTTTCTTAGCTATGGTGGTACATCTAGTACCCACTAAAATTTAATTATCTCAAAGAAAGAGTAAATGGTTTAGGCCTTGTGCGGGTAGTGGGTGAATATGTAGGAATGGGCGTGAGATTGGATGGAGAAGAATATATTGCTTGTGGCCTTGCAACTCACATTGTGCATTCCATCGGGTAGTTAAAAAATTAATGGTACTAGAATTATAATTCTTAAAATAAGTCAACAAATCTAGAATAAATCAACAAATTTGAAATAGATATGAAATTAATCAACAAAACTAAAATAATTCTAGAGCAAGATGGAAATAAACCAACTGATTTGAAATAAATGTAAAATATATTAACATATTTGAAATAATATGTTTATATATTCATTCAAAATTTTACTTGGGAAGGCCCATAGGCCCCGAGTGTTAAATCCTTAGCTAGATCGAAAATTAATTCAAGTGCATAAAATCATTAAAATAGAATTAAGTATATAAATAACACCAACAAAGTCAACCTACTATATGTTTGGGATAAAATCCATATATGCAAATAAAACTATATGTAAATGAAATAGTTGCATGGAATATATAAGTAAGGAGGCTAAAGAATTTTACCTACAAGATAACAAATAAACTTGACTTTTGAAGAGGAAGACGAGTAGGATAAATCAACTCCAACAACCAATGACACGATCCAACAATAAACAACTAGGCAATTGAAATTGGTGAACAAATCTCCTCCGAACCAACCCTTTAGTCTAAGACTAAGAGCCCCTAAGCCCTCATTCATTAAAACTATGCCATCCTACCTCACAATCTCTTCAACAAATCCCCACTCCTAGCATAGCCAAAACCCCCACAAATAAAAGTGCCTCCCAACTTCCTTAAATTCCCTTTATATAATGTTCTTTTCTTTGTACCAATCCCCATGCATAACTCCACTTGTCATCCATGCAATTATCTTTTCCATATTTATTCATTTTTATTTAATAATGTAATTTTTACTAGTTATTCTTTATTCATTTTTACTTTATTTTCTCACTTATTATTATTATTATTATTTTCATTTTCATTATAGAAAGTGATAGTCAAATGAAAATACATATAATGCAAGGCATTACACTCCCTTTTAACATAATGATGATAATGCTATCATACAATAGTACAAAATGACAAATTTGAGACTTAAAAAACAACTGAAACATGTATATAGATTACTATTTTTTGGGAAGCGACTAATAGTGTTATATTTGCAGTCCTTATAACATGAATAAATTTTAATCATATTTAGCTTTGTTGTTTATTGGTTGCTCTATTTCATCACCTTGTAGAATATTTAGTGGATTAATTTGTCATTAATTGTTGTCAAATTGTGGTATACTTAGTCATTTTAGTCATTAATTGTGTCAATTTGTAGTATATTTAGTCATTTTAATCATTAATTGTCGTCAACTTGTGATATATCTAGTCATTAGTAGGCATCGATTTGTAGTATATTTAGTCATTATAATTATTATTGCTATATATTTTATTACATAATTATTTTATTTATTACTAATTTAGAGTTGTTCAATCTGATTATATTGATATATGGTTTATTAGTTGCATAATCATTGTATTTATTATTAGTTTAGTAGTTTCATATTCATTTATCTGATGTGAATATTTTATTAAATACCATGAAATTGTGTAATGTTACTATTCAATATTGGCGTTCACCCAATATCAACGAAACATACTTATACAATAAACAATAAAACTTACATTAAAACATAAAATCAGTTAAGTGTTATAGCTTGCACTAAATAATATTATACATAAAATTAGCTCCGAAGGAGATTTAAAGTACATACAATATAGAAACTTGCATTAAAATAACATAAAATCAACTGCTTGTCAAACATGTGAACGAATATCAAAATACATGAATATCATTGAGATTCCAACATCTAATCCACTAATGCATGATATTAAAAGATCCCTTATTCATACATTCAATTAAACATAAAGGAGCACTGTAGTCTCCAACTATCTGGAAAGCACATGAAACTGATCATCTAGGTCATATTTTCCAAATATCTTAAATGCCATTGTCTGAAACATCCTTCCTTCTATTTTGGATGCCTACATCCATGTTGTTTATCCTCATCAGGAAGGGGGATGTTACTTGACCTTAAGAATATTCAGATTTCCATATTCACAACTCAATTTCACTCCATGGATTATAGAAAGTGAGTGATTCCATCCAATGCCTACGACCAAACCATCATATGAATCTAACACTTTGATTTTATCAACTTCTAAGAGTTTATGTTGATCTTTTTGCAAAAACAAAAAAAGATACATATACATAAAATTGAATGCATTAACCAAGTCAACATTTGAAATACATATACATACATATATCTATCTATCTATCTATCTATCTATCTATCTATCTATCTATATATATATATATATATATATATATATGTTAGAAAAATATTACAACTACAATTATATTCTAAGTGTATTATTGGAATAAAATTGAATGCATTAACCAAGTCAACATTTGAAATACCATTGTCGAGCGGCAATATTAATTGCATGAAATCATCTTATCATCACTGTTCATATCATCTGTCAATTCTTCAATCGTGATGACATGATTTTTTCCTTTGATGTCTTGCATGTGGTTTCAACATGCAAAAATCAAATAATTTTTGATAGTAATATTGTTGAACAACATTTACAAGTATACCAATCAATAAAAATCTAGCTACATTAAAAGCTCACACAATGATTTAAGGAAATTATTATAATTTAAATGACATCAGAGGGCATCAACAACCGACATCATCTCACGGTCAAGTTGTTGAACAAAACATCTAGAAACAAAGGGTACATATATTAAGGGCTAATGAACAAGCAAGGGACCATATTCGACATAACCATGTTAAGTGTTGTCACAGATTACTACTAGCTATCATACTTGGTTATGATCCTTGAGGAATCAATTATATCATAGTCATACATAATGGTTATAGTAACCTCGAAGGGCCTATTGATTATTGTATATGACAAAATACATAGTGAAGCTAACATCTATGTTTTTGGTGGCTACAAGGCCTCCACAAAATAATATATTTTCAAGCTCCATCAAATTTCCTAATATCCTACTTAAATGTTGAAACTTGGCTCTAACTCACAATGGCTTGTAACCTATTTGATATTTAGGGATGAATAGTTTCAATAAGGATTTGAAAGGTCCATATGTTAGAGGTGAATAATGAATAATGCATGCATGTTTGCTTGCATGCACTCCATGTTTCCATAAAAAAGTAAACTATATATGTTTTATATAATGCAATTATTAATTTAGTACATTTAGTTGTAAAATGGAAATTGAAAATGAACATGACATTGCTTAAAGATTTCTAACAATTCACAAACTTTTCTAATAATTGCATGCTTGAAATGACTATCTAGATCTTAAGTTTACAAAACCCGATTATATCTTTATGCAAGTATCTTCTAGTGAAGTAAAATGAGTCCTTGCAATTTCCTTGAAGTAGAAAACTATATTAAGAAAAGTATACTAAGACAAGGGATACTTAAAAAAGTCTAGACTAGTTGTAAAACATAAATGCTTTGACATTGTTGTGGCAAAGTTGTAAACAATTTTGTGAATTACTGATTGAATATGAAATAATTTATCCACCAGTTCCAAGTGACTATAAGATCAAAAAGAGAAAAATATGGATATTATTACTTTGATGGATAATGCATTACATAACCTAAAGGAATGTGATGGTAAGAAAGATAACACAATAGGAATAATACAAATATAATCTCATTTGTGTAGCAACTTCAATTGGTTGATTGCTTTGAGGTTGTATATCACATTACATAAACATATCTCCTATGATTTATTGTATTGGTCTTATATACTATAGACATGAACTATAGATAATTTTTCTATTTCACCGTGTATAATTGGTAACTTCTCCCATATATGAAACACACATTCTATCTCAAGGCCATGTCTAAATAAGTGAGGGAATAATATTGTAACTTATTCCTTGCTTATCAAATTGACAAG
This sequence comes from Larix kaempferi, assembly GCA_027924585.1. Lineage (NCBI taxonomy): Eukaryota > Viridiplantae > Streptophyta > Pinopsida > Pinales > Pinaceae > Larix > Larix kaempferi. The sequence continues at coordinate 15,796,019 of BSBM01000099.1, forward strand.
CCTTGGGCAAATTCAGATTGTTGTCAAAACCAAAATAACCCAATATGAAATAAGATAAAATATCATACTGAATTCACTATTAAGTCCAGGGGAAACCAACAATATTCCAAGTTATGGATTGTCTGTCACTAACATGACTTAGCCAATTTAACTTTGTTGTTAAAACCAAAATGACTCAATATTAAAAATGATAATTAGAGTCAAATATTAATTTTCAATTAGTTATTAATTGTTTTGATTTAAACACTTATATGGCATTGAATATGATGCACCATGAGACATTATTATAATGATGTTGTCCTTGTAAATATTTTCAAACATATTTTAATAGAAGTATCCAAGGTTGACTGGGCAAGAGCGAAATGAGAGACCCTAATCCCACAAGTAGGGAAGATAGTGTAGGTTCTAGAATTCCAAGTGTCAACCAACTTTATCCTCTCTCCAAAAATCTATCCATGGCCCCCCAAAAAATTAACCATGTGTTATCGTCCTATTAATTAGGGACAAGAAAGAGTCCAACTAAAACTCCTTCCTATCACATGTTAAGAAGGCATTCGAATGAAGGAAAGGGGGTTGGTAATCATTGAAGGGTAATCATTAGGGTTGAAAATATTTTGGAGAACATTATCTTTGAAAAGTGGGAAAGTGTGGAAAAATTGCTAACAATTGTTAATTGTTGGGTGTGATTATGAACAACAAACCAAGAACAAAGAAGAAGATGTTTCCTTGGGTTTGGTAAACTGGTCATATTAATCCTGTAGTTGGATTGCTACAAGATTTGTTCAAGATCAATCAAAATGGAAGTATATAGGACTCTTTATGATCATACTAAAGAGCACTAGGAGGTATTGTATGAGGCGGGAATTGTGAGTGCCTTTCCAAGTCTGTCCTATGGATTGGCAAACAATGATATCTTGAACATGCATAAACAAGTGTACCAGACCCTTATGCACATTGTTAAGAGAACGAGAGGTGTTAGGTGTGGAAGTATTAAGTGTGTATTTTGTTTTATGAAAACCAATTGAGTTTTGAAAGACAATCTTACTTGGGGGAAACTAAGAAACTTGAGTCCTACTTCGCCCTAGCAATATCATGGTATGGATCAGGGGTGTCTTTTGAGATAGAAAGAATAAGTTTTCTACATAACCTATGATTGGGTGGTTTGTGGATCTACCCAAGTTCAAGTTTCCTTGGATAACTAAATTTTGGAACAACAAATAAGTCTAATTTACTCTATTGGTACAGTTCCTGCTATGAAATTTGTACAAAAATATTGATTTCATTTTAATGGTTATTTCTGTAAGAAAATATATACTACAACATGCATATGAAATAGAAAAATACTGAAAGAAATATTTAACAATACTTGTTAAATAGTACCGTTAATCATTATATCTATAGGAATGTGTATTGCTATGTACAAAGACGAGCCATGGCGCAAGCCTAAGAACTACACAAAGAATCGCTAAATTCTCAAAACATGAGACATATAGACCCCATAGGAAGCAAGTGAATGAGAAATACAACCAATGCATTACCTTATTTCAAGGTAGCTTGTCTGCATTGAATCGATAGTACGAGTAAACACTTTTTGAGCCCATGCATTAGACACCCATGCTTATGTTAATACTCTCATTAACCTCACATTAAGTTTAAAAGGACTCTTCATGTGGGTAAATGGAGTGAATGTCTATCACACTCTTGACTTGTATATTGAAGTTCATCCCTAGCCATCGATCTATCTAGATTTGCGATACTCACCATTGGATCTTTAATCCTACAAACATACCAATTGATTAAAACCTTGGCCATTATGTTATGACCTAATTCGAATTTATGGTTGGAATCGTGGTTATAGTTACCACATATGTTGAATAAATCAACATAAAATATTGTTATGTGATTGATTATCCACCCCAAGTTACATTATATAACACATATATTCCACCAATCCCGTGAGTAAAATACTTAGGTATGAGAATCAATTTTGACATACGATTAGAGTATTTCAATTTACATTATGTTGGGAATATACATATATTTTTCCCTGGGTATGAAAACAACCCTCGTATGATTTCTTGTTTTGAAAATACATATTACCTTGTGATTCTTGCATGGTGTTAAATATGCCTTGATCATTATCAAATGATTAGAATATGGTTTCAACTAGGAATCCTTGGCATGTATCCAAGCTTGTGTATGTTTGCAGTTCATACTAACAAGAGATCATTACTGCCATAAGCTAACATAGACTAAAAAGTGTATATAACTCCTCATATCCATTAACCATAGATAGCCACTGATCGATGTGTAACAAACTCACCAAATAGGGTGTATGTTATGTAACTCACCAATTAGGGTTTTAATATGTTATGTACTGAAAGAGGAGAAATGATTGTTTACTCTCTCAGTTACTATGTGAAGACCATTTATGTTTTCAATATTCTTGAAAGGTCATTTCTTCTGATGTAACTTTATATGACGTTTGTCTTATCTAGTCATGGGTAGAGTGGTTATTTTTTCATACACTACAAGGGAACAATCAAACTTTATTACTAAAATAAAACCTTTTGGTTCGTCTTTTTTATTTGAACTCCATACATTAGCTACACGAAGTCAAGTCATGGATTTTCTGAAACCTAATACTCCTTCAACTTCCAATTTTTATCATTAAGTTAATAATACATTCAACCAGTGGAATGGAATATGATGGAGTAATCTTGAAATAATTATGTTATGAAAATAAGAGCCTTATCTAACACCATATGTAACACACACAATAATTTGTTGATACACAGTTGCAACAATTAAATATGAGCCTTATGTGGGATGATCAATCAATGCCTCTCTATGCAGCCAAAGGATGCAATTACCGCATGGATCAACAAGAACTGTTCTTCAACTATGCAACCCATACATGCCCGTAGTTTGAAAAAGGTGGGCACTACACTTAGATAATGTGGAAGAATTTTGTGGAAAACAGTTATGGAAGGGTCACATGCAACAAGGGAAGCAATTTAGTAATTGTGTCATTATAGGTAACTACACCATTGTATGTAATTGTAACGCCATTATAGTGATTTATTATATATGCAACACTCAATCGGTCTCCTAAAATCTGTAATACTCACATAACGCTAGAAATGTGTATGTAATGCTCATAAATATTAATTATGTATGTAAAAGGACGTGGAAGTCAATTATTTACACTCCTCCATGTGTAATGATTGTGGCTCCACAATCTTTGTCTTACAACAAAATTTTGAATTCTGGAAAGGAATTTAACATCACATTGGATCATATGTAACACCCCGACATTAGACATTAGTATAAGTATAATAGTATAAGGTAGTAGTAAAAAGGTCAAGTAATATGTGAAATTTAAAAGGAAAATGTGCGCTTGTAATTTAATTAGGTGCATGGGTGACAAGTGTTTCATCCATGCAAAATTAAGAAATTGAGTAAACTATGGAAATTTAGTAATAAAAAGAGGGCACGAACAAGCGATTGGGGATCTAGTCTCACTAGTGGATTTTGGGTTTGTTGCTTGGTTTCTTGTTTTCTATTGTTTGTGCACCTATTAAAGAGGGCGGCTAAGGAGGATGAGATGGTGGGACAGAGGTTGATACATAAAAGAGTTAAGGTCTTACCTAGTTTGGCATAGTGTTAATTATTGAGGGCTCGGGAGCCTCAAATTTTTCTAGGGGTTGTTTGGGTGGAGAGATGTCCCTCGAAATGTTGTTGTGGATTGAGGAGCCATTGGCTAAGGAGGACAAGGTTTGCAGTTCAATTGGTTAAGTTGGTCATCAATCAGGTAAGTAGACATTCTTCTTTTTGGAATATATATTTTTTTTAAATATCTTATAAGATGCTATTTGATTGATGAATAGACACCTGATAGATTATACTTTTGTGAAATTCTCTCAAGAAATATTCCATTCATTTAGGTCTATAATTTGCAAATTGAAAAAAGGGCTCTTACATTTGGTATTAGAGCTTGGTTCAAATACCTAGGGGCCTTAATGGCCGCAACAACCTAACAAATATGATCTATTAAACCAATAAAATATTATCGGGGGTGTTTGTATTTGAATATGGATCTCTTGTTGTAGAGAAAGTGCCTTTCTTAGTCCACATCCATATTAGTAGTGATTTTAAGGAAAGCAATGGCAATAGAATCTTACACCCTAAGTTTTATGGTGAAAAAAAAACCTCATCTACTCTCTTTTATAATTCCATGCAGATCGAAGGCTTCCTTTTCTTAGTTATTTGGGCATACATATGAGTGTTACACATGGAAGAAAATCGATGCATAATAAATGTGAAGTTGAACATTGTTGCACATTTAGAAATAACTATGATAAATGCTAATACATTAACATAACCACATGTTTTTTAGTCAATGGTTATCATGCTAAAACCATAAGTAAATTAAATTAGAAGTTTATGCTTGCATTATGTGAATATCTACCACTTTTTCCATAAAGAAAAAAATATGACGTAAAATGTGGTATGTTACAGATTGGTACCAGAGCGATGTTACACCACTAAGAGACCATATGGTCCCAAAACTGAAGATACCAATATTTTGTAAATTGGTTAACTAACAAACCAATTGTTGTTATACACCACGAAAGAAAGAAACTTGTAAATCTTACCAATTTTATGAAAGAACCACTGAAGGTTTATAATAGTTATCACACTTATGGAGGATATATTGGATCCTCAAGTAGCTATAAATCAACCAAATATCGACATGGATACATAATCATATGAAAGGAAAAATATGGAAACTCCTCCAGATATGATTGAGACAGTGAGTTTTTTGAGGGCAGAACTTCAGAGATTCAAAGCTGATAATGAGAAATTGGTTAAAGCCCAAGAAGTGCAGCAAGAGTTGAATGTTGTTTTTTTTATAGAATTTGATTGAGATGGAGAATTAAAAAACACAAGGAAAAAATTCAAGCAATGATAGTAAGAGTCCTTTGAGGAAAAAATTGCACATAGATAAAGGCTTCATCTCATGAAAAGAGGAAAATGAGATATTATTATAGAGATAACTTGAAAGGGGAATTTATGAAGATTAAACCACCTACTTTTGATGGTGAAGTGAAAACTGGAGAGGAAGTTGAAGGTTGGTTGTTGGGTATGACTAAATACTTTCAGATTTATGATTATTCTAGTAACATGAATGCTATAGTATCAATTTATAATTTGAACATGAAAGCATCCATATGGTGGCAAGACCTTAAGCTAGTAAAGAAATTTAGTGAAAAGAGGATTAGTTGGAAACAATTTAAGAAATTTGTTAAACAAAAATATCGTTCAGAGATATATTATGAACAAAAAATTAAAAAATTTCACGAACTCAAGCTAGGACAGATGACTATGGATGACTTCGCTAATAAATATTTGGAACTATTAAAGAATGTTATGTACTTTGGAGATGAAAAAGTGAAAATACAATGGTTCTTAAGTGGCTTACCTCAGTCTTACAAGGATAGGATTGAGTTTGATGATTCAAAAACTTTGGATGAAACAATCTAAAAAGAAAAACATTGTTATGATCAATACAAGCATAAAGAAGAAATACCTTAAGGTTGGAAAGATAAGAAGAAAGATAAATCTGAGTAGAGGAGCAAAGGGGTTACACCTCCACAGTTCGAAAACCAATCAAGAAGTTTTCAAAGTAATAATTTTTGGAAAAACAATGTTCAACAGTACTTTCCATTTCAGAGTGGAAATAAATTTGCTAGATTTGTTGGAAGGAAACTAAATGAATCTTTCCAAGGACCTTTGAAGTGTTGGGGTTGTGGTGAAGGACACTTATTGAGGAATTTCCCTCATAAAAATGAGAATGCGAAGACTTCTCACAGCGTACAAAATACCACAATAGTTAATGATGTAGCAAGAAGTATTCCTAGAATCTATGTTGCCTTCGAGGATCAACAAGTAGACCACCAATGATCCATGGTGGAAGTTGAAGGCAAGATTGCTAAGCAATCTGTTTTTGTTTTGATTGATCCCAGTTTTAGTCAAAGTTACACTTCCCCAAAAATTGTTGAAACATGCATGCTACATAAAACCAAACAATAAAAGGCTTTGCTAGTCCAATTAACTAGAAGAACTAAGAGGAAAGTAACAGATTTTGTAAAATGTTGCTAGCTAGAAATGAATAGGATGTCTACTTTAGAATACTTAAACATTCTATCATTAAGTTCCTATTATATATTAATAGGAATGGGTTGGTTAGAAGCACACAAAGTAGTATTGGATTGTTTCAATAAGACTTTTGTTTAAACAAGTGGTAATGGTAACCGTAGAACAATGACAGATATTCCCAAGGCTATTTCTATAAGGAAACTTACAACTTTGTAGTTAAACAAGTGTGATAGGAAAGGGTGTAAATGATATACAATTCACATATTAGAATCAACATAGTATAGTATATCAAAACTTGAATACTTTGTAGTACTTCAAGAGTTTAAAGATGTATTCCATGAAGAAATACATGGTTTACCTCGTAAGAGAGATATTGATTTTACAATAGATTTTGTGCCTACAACTACACCTGGCTCTAAAGCACCATATAGAATGAATACAACAAAGATGATGGAGTTAAAGATGCAATTACAAGAATGGTTGGAAAATAATTACATAAGATCAAGACAACTAAATAAGGCGACCATAAAGAATAAATACCATTTGCACAGAATAGATGACTTGTAAGAAGAGAAAAAGTGTTTTGTAAGATTGACCTAAGATTAGGATATCATCAAGTAAGAATACAAGATGAAGACATTCATAAAACAACATTTATGATGAGATATGAACATTATGGATTTGTGGTTATACATTTTGGTCTTACAAATGTAATAGCTACATTTATGTGTCTCATGAACAACACATTCTATAAATATTTGGATAAATTTGCACTTGTCTTTATTGATGGTATACTTATCTATTCAAAGGATGAGAAATAACATGAAGAAAAACTCAGAATATCATCAAGTAAGAATTAAGGATGAAGACATTCACAAAAGAACATTTATGATGAGATACGGCCATTATGAATTTGTGGTTATATTAGTTGTTCTTACTAATGCAATAGCTACATTTATGTGTCTCATGAACAATGTATTTAGTAAATATTTGGATAAATTTGTACTTGTATTTATTGATGATATACTTATCTATTCAATGACTGAGAAAGACTATGAAGAACATTTCAAAATAGTGTTACGAATATAAAAGGAATATCAGTTATATGCTAAGTTTAGCAAGTGTGATTTTTATCAAGAACAAATTCAATATTTGGGACACATTATTATAGAAGAAGAAATAGTAGTGGATCTTGATAAAATAAAAGCCATCATGAGTTGGCCTATTCCCAAAAATGTAACTGATGTAAGATCCTTTATGGGCTTTGCACGTTACTATAGGATATTTATAGAATGAATCTCAAAGATAGCTTATCCCATAACTTCCTTACAAAACAAAGGTACAAAGTTTTTTTGGTTAGAAAAGTGTGAAGAAATATTTCAACAGTCAAAACATCTCCTTACTACTACACCTATGTTGAAGATAAAAAACCCATATTAAGACTTTGTAGTATGCACAAATGCATGTAAGGAAGGACTAGGTGGAGTACTCTTGCAAGATGGTCTTGTAGAATGCTATGAATCCCCAAAACTAAAAGAACATGAGAGAAACTATGATATCCATGACCTAGAACGTATTGCTATAATTCATGCATTGAAAGTATGGAGACATTACTTAGTATTTAGAAGATTTTTACTATTGACTGACAATATTAGATTAAAGTATTTGTTTAACCAACAAAATTTAAATGCTAGACAAGCTAGATGGTTGGATTTTCTTAGTGAATGTGATTTTAAGATCAAACATATAAAAAAGAAAGAGCACAGAGTTGTCGATGCAGTAAGTAGAAGTATGCACCTTGTTCATATGACTATTGTTAGCACTTGTGAGTATGATTTGAAGAACATGGTAAAAAAACTCTCATTAATGATGAATTTTATGAAAAATGAAGACAAATTTGCAACAAAATAGATCTGAACAATGATTTGAATATTATCAATCGACTGAAGAGGAATTATTGATGTACAAGGGTTGGTTGTACATTCCTAATTTAGAAGATCCAAAACTGTTAATTATGGATGAGTTACATAAAAAACCCTATTCAAGACATCCTGATATCATAAAATGATTACTTCAGCAAGGAAACAATATTATTAGCCCAGGATGAAAAGAGAATTTGTTGAATACATTGCAAGATGTATCGAATGCTAGCAAATTAAAGATGAACATCAACATCCTGCAGGACTGTTACAACCTTTGCCAATTTTTGAGAGGAATTGGGAGGTTATTTCTATGGATTTTATCATAGGTTTTCCTAAAACTAGAAAACAACGTGATGCAATCATGGTTGTAGTGGATAACTTAATTAAGGCTACTCATTTTATTCCCATCAAATCTACTTTTAAAGCAATAAATGTTGCATAAATATTTGTGAAGGAAGTATTTAAGCTGCATGGAGTACCTAAAACTATTATTTCAAATAGAGATTCAAAATTTAACTCTAACTTTTGGAAAGTGTTGTTTGAAGAATTAAACACACAATTGAGTTTCAACATTTCTTATCATCCAGAAACAAATGAGCAAACATAAAGGACAAATCAAATTTTGGAACATGCTTCGCATGTATGTAATGGATAATCCAAATCAATGGGAATGCTATCTTCACTTAGCAAAATTTGCGTATAACAATAGATATCATGCATCTTAAAAAATTAGTCCATTTCAAACTCTCTATGGTAGAATATTAATACTCCAATCAATTGGGATAATATTGCGAACAAGATCATGATGTGGTCTTGATATACTTAGGGAAATGAAACGGGAAGTGAAAAGAGTCAAATAAAACTTAAAGACAACTCAAGACAGACAAAAAAGCTAGGCAAACCTAAAAAGACTTCATAAAGAATTTAAGGTTAGGGAACATGTGTATATGAAAGTGAAAAAAAAATCACTGAAACTTGGGAAGTATGTCAAACTTGCTCCTAGATATTTTGGACCATTTGAGATATTAGCCATAACAGGACCCATTTCCTAGCAACATACATTTCCAGCTAACATCAAGATCCACAATGTATTTTATGTTTCATTACTTAAGAAATATGTCATGAACCTAACCATGCAATTGATGGGGTTGTGATTCAGGTGGAGCCAAAGAATGATTTCCAGCTAGAACCCTTGTGCATAATATATAGAAAGAAGAAACATTGCTCTAGAATCAAGCCATCATTCAAGTAAAGGTGCAATGGAATAATTTCAAACTAGATGAAGCCACTTGGGAAATGGATGATGCGATGAGAGAGGCATATCAATTTCTGTTTGAGACATGAAGACTGCTAAAATAAAATAACACTGATGACGGTGTTGCTTTAAGGGAGAAGGGATGCAATATCCCAAGATATTATCCTTAGAGTTAATTATTATTTTTAAATTAGTTATTAATTTCTTTGATTTAAACACTTATATGACACTGGATATGATGCACTGTGAGACATTATTATAATGATGGTGTAATTGTAAATATTTCCAAACATATTTTAATGGAAGTATCCAAGGATGAATAGGCAGGACCCAAATAATGAGAGTCCATGATCCCAAAACTTGGGGAATATAGTGCAGGTTCTAGAAGTTCAATTTTCAACCATCTTTATCATCTCTCCATAAATGATGAAGTGGTCAAAACCTCTCTCCTAAAATATAGCCATGCTCCGAAAAAGAATTAGCCATTTGTTATCCTCCTATTAATTAGGAACAAGAAAGAGTCCAACTAGAACTCCTTCCTATTCCATGTTAAGAAGGAATTCAAATGAAGGAAGTGGGGTTGGTAATCATTGGGGTTGGAAATATTTTGGAGAATATTATCTTTGAATAGTGGGAAAGTGTGGAAAAATTGCTAACATTTGTTAATTGTTGAGTGTGATGGTGAACAAGAAACCGTAAACAAAGAGGAAGATGTTTCCTTAGGTTTGGTAAAATGGTCATATTAATCATGTAGATGGATTGCTACAAGAATCGTTAAAGTTCAATCTAATTGGTAGAAAGATAGGACTCTCTATGATCATACTAAAGAGCACTAGGAGCTGTTGTATGAGGCAGGTATTGTGAGTGCCTATCTAGTTCAGTCCTATGGACTGGTAAAATATGATATCTTGAACAATCATAAACAAGTGTACCAGACCCTGTGTGGCAGTATTAAGGGTGTACTTTGTTTTATTAGAACTAATTGAGTTCCGAAAGACAATCTTACTTGAGTGAAATTGAGAAACTTGAGTCCAACTTCACCCTAGTGGTATCATGGTATCGCTCGAGGGTGGATTTTGATATATAAAGGGTAAGTGTCTCAGGTAGCCTATGATTGGGTGGTTCATGTATCTTCCCAGGTCAATTTCCTCAAGGATAACTACATTTTGGAACAATAGTTAAGTCTACTTTACTCTACTGGTATATTTCCTGTTATGAAATTTGTACGAAAAGATTTAGTTCATTTTAATGGTTATTTCTGCAAGAAAATATATACTACAACATACATATGAAATAGAAAAATATTGAAAGAAATGCTTGTTAAATAGTGTAGCTAATCATTGTAACTATATGCATGTGTATTGTTGTGTACAAAGAATATAAGAGATTTCATTTTAAGTTATTCAATCTGAATCCTAAAAGGATTATAGTGAAAATAAACACATATATTTATGCATGTTGTTGTGTAAAAAGAACAAGCATAGATTTATATTTAAGAATATTAACCAAAATACTAGCAGAAGAATAAATTTGCGCATACAACCCGAGACCTAACAAAAAATGTGTATGCATGCTACTATGAATAAATTTAAATAAAGGTATATACTTGCTCATATATTTATTGCTCAAATCAGACCTTTGTTTGCACACAATCACTGCAAACTTTCATCAAACACTTAATGCACTCTGATATTGAGCTTCTACATGCATAAAAATAACCACACATTTCTGGTATAAATTTAAGCTATTGTAAGCTAATATACAACATTAAGAACTCATTTAGAAGGGGAAAAATAATGTAGACAACAAACAATAATAAATCTCAGACACAAGTATTTTGGTAAACCAGACCCTAGAAAACCCCCTAAGGGGAAAACCAGTCACAAGAGACTTTATTGAGCATAATAAGAAGGATAGTGAGTGTACAAAAATATTTCTTTCATATAAGGAAACACACAATACAATGCACTATTATTGTGCATACTTCTCCTAGGAAACAATGCCAGAAAAAAACCCACTAAAGTGACCCCACTCTTCAACCTAGAAAACTATACACATTTTCTACTGACGGGATTGTACAATACAACCTCAACAACAACAACATAATGCCTTGAAATTTGTGCAGAAAAGAAACATTAAAACACTGCAAAAATCACCTTGAATTCTGTCTCTGAAGCTGCCTCAAATTCAGTGCAAACTTAAGCTGTACATACCACTTATTTCTTAGTTGTACAGTCTTCAACTACTACTGTAGAGACAGTACTTTTTGCTGCTGCATAAATATATAGAAGTGCATGTCAGGAACCTAGGGAAATGTGCCTACACTACTGCTCACAAATTTGAAGTTGCCTAATAGGGATTCGAGCCCCACACCTTGTGAAAATGCACCCTAGCTCAACCTCAACTCTTCACCTTCCACTTGATCTACTCTTCCTCTTGAAACTCGAGCCCCAACACCTCCTTGGAATTCGTGCTCCAATGCTCTCTTGAAAATCGTACCATTCAAATGAGTCTCATGTCCTTTTAAATTTCACATTATGGTAACTCCTTTGCCTTTTCGACTTATAGGGCTCAGATTTGATCTTGGCCGACAAGATCAACGAATGAGATTTAATCTCAAGTTCACTTAAATCTCTTAAGTGAACTATATAAAATCACATTACATCCTAAAAGTCACTTTTACCCTAAATGAATGAAAAGTGCACTTTATATCCTAAAGACATTTTATAAAGTACAAGTCACTTTAATAAAGTACATATCACTTTAGAATTATAAAGTCACATCATAAAGTACTTTAATAACACATTTAATAAAGTAGCTTTATGTCATTAATGAGACCCCCTTTTGTCCTCGGACCCCTACATCTAGGCACCTGATGTAGGAGTACCTCCGATCTACCAAAAACTAAAATTTACCAGGTGTATATTGCTCTTGTGTTTTCCTTTAAATAGATACATGAACTAAAAAACATAACATAAGTAAAACTCTGTCTACAATATATGTATATATACTTTGTTTCCATTCTTCTCAAATCGCAACAGAATAACAATACTCTTGATTGTACATTCAATTATTTTAAAGTAGAAACAAAATTACTCTTAAACAAGATGCTTTACAAGCCAAAATCGCCAAAATTGTAGACCATAGGGAAGATTTCAAACCCATGTGATTATACCCACACACACACACACACACACATATATATATATATATATATATAATTCCTTACGTTTTAAAAACATAGTAGAAATACTCTCATCCACAAGTCTTTATGACTAATAACATATCAAAGGTAGGATTTTGAGCTTTTGAAACACCTAGAGTAAAGTCTCTACCAAACTGGAGGTCGTATCCTAAGCTTGACTTGTAGTATGATTATTGAAAAGGAATCCATCAACCTTTATATAATTCCTTACGTTTTAAAAACATAGTAGAAATACTCTCATCCACAAGTCTTTATGACTAATAACATATCAAAGGTAGGATTTTGAGCTTTTGAAACACCTAGAGTAAAGTCTCTACCAAACTGGAGGTCGTATCCTAAGCTTGACTTGTAGTATGATTATTGAAAAGGAATCCATAAACCTTTAATTTTCGGTGTGGTAATAAGACTCTCCAAGGGTTTCATCAAACAAATGACTACATGCAACCAAAATCAAACCCTAAACCGATTGAAAGAAGGAAAATCCTTGCAAGTCCTAGAAGCATAACCTGTGATCAGTTTTCATGCAACCATGATGGGAAATAGTTCATATAAACAATACTGAGAAGTACGAAATGGAAGAAGTTATAAACTTTATACTTGATAATAGACAACGACCGAACTATGGTAAAACCATGTGCATACAAATTACATATGGTACAATAAAATTAATACCCACAAAAAATGATGTATATAACAGAGACTAAGTTTGACACCACGGTAGAATTCCAAATCTAAACCCCATAATTGTTGATCCAAGTGGACCCTTGAACAACCACAGAGATTATACCCTCTAAACTCAAAGAGACAATTTCTATAATGGCTCAAATCTGGTAATAACCCTATGTATTCTCAAATTCTAAAACAAAGGCAAATAATCAAGCCAAAGATAGGCGGCACTAAAATTTGGAGGTTAAATCTTACCACAATGGTTATCCATTGAAACGAAGGTGAGAGAATTCCTCATAACTGAGGCAACCTGATGGAGAACTACACAATGAATCCCCAAACTCTCGAAACGTCAGACATATAGACTTTGGAGGAAGCGAGTGAATGAGCAATACAACCAATGGATTATCCTATTTCAAGGAATCCTATTTGCATTGAATCGATAATATGAGTAAACACTTGTCGAGCCCATGCATTAGACACCCATGCTTACCCTGATACTCTCATTAACCTCACTTTGAGTTTGAAAGGACTCGACGGGTGGGTAAATGGAGTGAAATTATATCACAATATTTCAACTTGTATACTGAGGTTCATCCCTAGCCATGGATCTATCCAGATTTGCAATACTCACTATTGGATCTCTAATCCTGCAAACATACAAATTGATTAAAACCTTGGCCATTATGTTATGACTTGATTTGAATTTATGGTTGGAATGATGGTTATAGTTACCATGTATGTTGAATAACTCAACACAAAATATTGTTATGTGATATATTATCCACCCCAAGTAACATTATATAACACATGTATTCCACCAATCTCGCGGGTAAACTACTTAGGCATGAGAATCAACTTTGACATACGATTAGAGTGTTGTAATTTACATTATGTTGGGACTATACATATAATTTACCCTAGGTATGAAAACAACCTTATATGATGCCTTATTTGAAAATATATATTACCTTGTGATTCTTGCATGTTATTGAATATGCCTTGGTCATTATCAAATAATTAGAATATGGTTTCAACCATGAATCCTTGGGATGTAGCCAAGGTAATGTGTGTTTGCAGTTGATATTAATAAAGAGATTGTTACTAGTATGAGCTAACATAGACTAAAAATGTATAGAACTTCTCATATCAATTAACCATAGAACATCATCGATTAAGGAAGAAATTTGACGCATAATAAATGTGAATTTGAACATTGTTGCACATTTAGAAATAAATCTGATAAATGATAATACATTAAGATAACAATAGGTTTATTAGTCAATGGTTATCATGCTAAAACCATAAATAAATTAAATCAGAATTTTATACTTGCATGATGCAAATATCTATCACTTTTTCCGTAATAAATAAATAAATAAATAAATACAACTTAAAAGTTAGTATGTTACATAAATAATTGTAGATGTGAGAACTATATTAAAGTTGAAACACTATAATGGATATAATCCCGTTTTATTTTTAATTTATAATTCTTTTACATTTTACAGACTTGGATGCCTATTCAAGGAGTCTTGATAATTTCTTTGTAGATATAGGCCCTATAACCTAGAATATAGCAACCAAGAATATTTAGAAATTTGTGTGTTCTAATGTACCATTTGTTCAAAGATGGGTAGGTAGATATGAAGGTTTGTTATCGTGTGAGAAGACCAAGGATCAACAGACATTGGTTCAAACAAGTACAATTTCATTTGACTTTACTGCAAAGAAGGATAAATTAAATCTTTGTACAACTACTCAAACAACATGCAATCAATTCATTGTAAAAAAACACAATTTTAAATATAGGCCTATCCATAAAGTATGGAAGCAATTGCACATTCTATAGGATTAGTACTAATGTCCCAATCTAATAGGTTTACATGTTAGCCAACAATACAAATAACATAGCCAGTTATTTAGTGAATTCTATTATGATACAATAAGAGAGAACTTCATTTAAACATACCTACCATTTAAGTGACATGTGCATATATATCATTCAAAAATATCCATGCAATATATATATATATATATATATATATATATATCTAGATGTGTTCCTACTGTCCAAAATACACTTGATCTCAACACAAAGTAGGCTTATATATTGTTGTGTGTTTATATACATGTGTAGGCAACGATTAACACTTTCAATACCAACAATATAACAATATTAATACACTAGCGAGGAAATGAATATAATGCTCCAAGATTTGATGAGGAACACACTAGGAATATAGAAATATGCAATCCTTGATCAAGGTCTCTTAACCCCGATACTTCAGTTTACTACTAACACAATCAAATAATTCCAATTATATTTATGAATTGAAGCACAACCTATTAATATGCCACTTCATAAGATTTATATGCTTTACTCTTTAATCTAGTGAAATATTTGTGTTCAACAAAGACTTGAAAATTTTATTTCAATCACAATTAAGAGAGCCTCTTAATCAATGTAAGAGGACTATAAACTGAAACTACTACATGCTCCATTGCAATTGGATATTATTGAAAACATATTAGGAGAATGCTATGAATATTTAATTAATATTGTTATTTATATATTAAATAGATTATTAGGTTAATAAGCGAAAGGGTGTAACCCTTCGCTATTCTTGCTCAAGCCCTATAAAGGTGAGCTTATTGTAACTTTATCACCATCAATCAATATATTATTATCATTTATCTCAAATATGGAAGACGGTCTCACTTCTTAACCCTTAACCGGACACGGTTAACTTAGTGAACGGATACGTTCACTGTATTTGGTATCAGAGCGGATTCGCTCCTTCGACCTGAGCTCGGAATCGGCTCATCAACTTACTTCTGCTCATCACCCACCTGCTTCCATATCCTCCATCGCTTCGCCTCACTCACCCTCCGTGTGCTCCATCCACCATTCTGCAAACATTCTCATCCACTCCCTCCTGTTCATTCCTGTGCATCACTCCAACACTCCACGCTCTCCATTGCTCCCACCACATCCTCCGTTGCTTCCCTCCTTTCACGCTACTATCATCTCCGCCCCCCTTTCCTTCCCTTCACACCCTACATCTCCTCTACACCCTCTCCTCACTCCCTCCATCTACCATCGCCACCCCTCTCTTCCTCTCAACCCCGCGCCCCTCCTCTCTGCTCCTCCTCGTGCCCTCTCTGCTCCTCCCTGTGCCCTCTCTTCCACTCAACCCCGCGTCACCCCTCCTCTCTACCGTCGCTCCTCTCCCCACCAACGCCGTCCCTCCCGCCAACCTCCTTTTTTCCCTGTGTGCATTCACGTCACCTCCGGCTCTGTCCAACCCTCCGTGCGGACCACCCATCCTGCACGACCATCCGCTGCCACCAGCCGCCATCCCTCCCACCCTCCTTCCTGCCACCAGCTCGGCCCTCCTCCCTCCTCATACCAATGCCCACGTTACTCCCCCTCCAACGCCCACGTTATCGCTCCAGGAAAACCCTAACCTGCAACGAAACAAAGCCAAATAAAAATTAAATAATAAAATATTATAATAACAAATTTTATAATATTTTTTTAATTTATTTTTTATTTTTTCCAAACCTTAGAATAAAAATATTTAAATATAATATTATTATATTTATTATTATTTTTATTACAAACACTATTAATTATAGTAATTAGCTTTACTATAGTAATTATCATTTTTCCCTAAGACATTAATTGTCTTTTCCCTTATCCATAAACCAAAATAACTCCCAAATATTCACCTTCCCACACCAGGTCAAGAACCATGTCCGAGTTAAGATACCAACTAGAAAAATTAGAAAAAGACCAAATTAGAGATTTAAAAATCGTCGAAGGTCTAAACTCCAGAATGGACAAATTTGAGAAAATGTTTCAAGAAGATTTAAAGGAAGAGATGAAAAATAACAATGCCATGCTTAAAAAAGAAATCAAAGATGAAGTTGTTCTGGTCCTAGAAAGAAGGTTGAGTGAAAAATTTGACACTCTGAACGAAAAACAAAAAGACTTGGATGACAAAATGAGTGCTATGAATCAAAACATAAACACCATAACCCAGAACTTGAGCACCATGACACATAACCATAATATATTAATGGAAGTGTTACAAAGACTAACGCCTAAGACAGACCAAGTCAGCAGTCCAAACATGCTAGATGCCTCATTTCATATTTTCACACAGGAAGCACTTGCCAAGAATCAAGAAGAATTGAAAAAATAAATAAAGATTAACAATGTGACGCTTAAGCAAGAGATAGAAACAAAAGTACTGCCAGATATGGAGGCACAATTAAACAACCAAATAGAAGCTATCAGTAAGATAGTAGAGAATAAAAAAGATAAAAATCACCGCCAACAACGAAGCAGTTCAAATATGTCACTTACGTCATCCAGTAGTTCCGATCCACCATCAAACCATAAAGCAAAAGGGAATCAATATCACCCTTACATAGTGTACCCACCTAAGGAAAAAATAGAGTTGTCGAAATACAATGGAAGTGAAGACCAATGCGTTGCTTGGCTAAACAGAGCAGAAGAATACTTCGACATTTACAATATTCAATCTGACGAGGAGAAGGTGAAATATGCGTCAATGCATATGGAAGGGTACGCCTATAATTGGTACTTATGGTGGAAGAGAGACAATTTTGCCTACACCTGGAACTTGTTCAAAAATGATTTTTTTAATAGGTTTCAAGGTATCAAAGAAGATGAATTTTTCAGTAAACTTACCAGATTACAACAGGTTGGAAGCGTTGAGGAATTCACACATCAGTGGGAATCCTTATCGACACGAGTATTTGGGTTGTCTGACAAACAAAGACTCGAAACCTATTTAGGAGGTCTTAAACCGTACCTCCAAAAAGAGTTAAAGTTACATGACATACCTAACGTAGAGGTAGCAAGACATAAAGCAAAAGCTGTAGAATGCAAATTGGAAGGAATAAAAACAAGAGGTGATAACCATTATCGACAAGAAAAAGAGACACAATGTAGGTACTGTGCAGATACTTGGTCACCCGGCCATCAATGCCACAAACCTCAATCATATGCCTATGAAATGGAAAATAGATCAAAGTCATCTAATAGTTACTCTGATAATAGAAAAAATAAAAAAACATATGTCGTCGATGCGGTGATGATTGGATCCCAGGCCATAAATGTAGGAACAATCAGACAATACAGTGCAAAATCATCAATGGAAAGGAAGTGCAAGTCTCTACACAAGAAATCACGTCCGATTCTAATACCGACACTGAATCTGACTGAAGGATGACATTAGGAAAATACTCAAGCTTTGAGGACAAATCTTTCCAAAAGGGGAAGGCAATGCTATGAATATTTAATTAATATTGTTATTTATATATTAAATAGATTATTAGGTTAATAAGCGAAAGGGCGTAACCTTTCGCTATTCTTGCTCAAGCCCTATAAAGGTGAGCTTATTGTAACTTTATCACCATCAATCAATATATTATTATCATTTATCTCAAATATGGAAGACGGTCTCGCTTCTTAACCCTTATCCGGACACGGTTAACTGAGTGAACGGATACATTCACTGCATTTGGTATATACGTTCACTGCAGAGAATTAATGCCCCTATGTATGACTAATATTTTAATAGACAACAATGACATTTATTCTAAGTATGAAATATACTTTTTTCTAGAATTTCGAGTAATTGAAAAATTCCCTATATCATCAAGTTTGTGTCCTTTGAGTTCAATTGTATCATTTAAGAAAACAATTGAATGGTGGTAATGACTCCCCCTAATACTAAATTTGGTTGTGCTAATCTCATCACGATAAGATGAAGCTAGTTTATAAAAAAAATAAAGGATTTCAACCATCCAAACCTTTTACCAATATAATAAATGAGGGAACACAATTTTAACATATGCCTTGGCTATCAAATTGACAGGCCTTGGGCAATTACAAATTTTCATCAAATCGAAAATGACCCTATATGAAAAAGGATAAAGTATCTTATTGCGTATACTATTAATTCCAAGGGAAACCAACAAGATTAGAGGAAATTTCAATTTAAAATGGGCCTTCCAAAAATAATACAAATTCCATGTCATCATGTATTAGCCAATCAAAATGCTTTAAAATTAAAAAAGGGAGCACCTAAAAAAATTGGAGGGAAAAAATAAAAACTATTTTTTTGGATCGTATTTTCAACTTATCTCCTTGTACGTTTACTCAAATTTCAAGTGGGGGGTGTTAACACCCAAAAAGTGTTCACTACCTCATCTACCACATTATATGGCTCATTTGTCCATTTTCCTACCATATTTCCCTTAAAATCCCAAAAAATCCCATTTAAAAGCCTCCAAAAGGCCTAAAATGCCTCCAAAAGGCCACAAAACCATCAAAATAGCCTCAAAAAGGCTAAAAAACCCCCTTTTCCTCCAAAAATAGCAAAAATCCCCTAAAAAGGGAATAAAAAATATAAAATAATGAGGAAAAGGAGGAAAAAACCCTATACAGCTGCCCTAAACCATGTGTTTCCTAAAACCATGGGTCAGCACTCCACCACCAAAAAACTATAAATAGGTGATGGAGATCCCTTATTTCATATCCACAATCAAGTATACCCTTATTCTGCCAAAATCTCTCTTGAAACCCTAGTTCACCATTGAACTACTTTCACCTTGAGAGCCTCTTTTGGCCCATCCCCACCATTGGAGAAAGAGAAGGAGCACATTGGAGCTTGGAGCAACCCTCTTGGACATTGCAAGGAGCTTCATCAACCTTCACATTGAAGGTAATATTAATACAAAACCCTTGTTTACAAATTGTTATTTATTTTTTATGCATGTACTTTAGATTAGTTTCTATTTCTGTTTTAGCTTAATTATTTACATTTATTGAACTGCTACTAAGGAGTCCATTCTCCTTAGTAGGTGCTCATTTGCACAAGCTAGGGGTAAAACCCTAGCCACAGTTTTGGCGACTCCCCTAGATTTTGAATTTCTGGTTTCGTTTTTTAATTTTTTTTTTCTTTTCGGCTGTCCCTTTCGGCCGCCGCACACTGCGCTTTTTCCCTCTGCAGTCGCATCCTGACCGCGTCTTTCAGGCCTTTACCTGTGACCCGACCGCGACTCTCAGACGGTTTCCGACGCCCTGCCGGTGGATTCAAGTCTGTTACCTGCGATCCGACCGCGGCTAATCAGCCTATTTGCTGCGATTTGACTGCGCCTGTCGGCCATTTTCCCGCGTCCCGACTGCGGCTTTCAGCCTCTTTCCCGCGTCCCGACTGCGTCTGTTAGCCTTTTTTCCGCGACCTGACTGCGTCTTTTTCCCTATTTCCTGCATCCCGACTCCGTCTGTTGGCCCGAAAGCCGCGACCTGACCGCGTCTGTTTCCCTCAAACCCGCGGTCTGCCTATTCTGATTCGCCACAGACCCGCGGTCTGATTTCTGCATTTTTCCTGTTTTGAGCCCAGCCCCTTTTGCTGCAGTATTTTCTGCATCTGAACAGCCCCCTGTCCTACCTGCAACCCCACTTCCTTACAGCCTTCCTGCAACATAATTTCTGTTCCCTTTACAGAATCTTTTTAAAATTTCAGTATTTTTAATTCAGAAAATTTTGCAAGTTGAAGTTTCAATTCCAACATTATTGATAGTTAGAAGTTGCCCCCCTTGTGGCACTTCTATTTTGGGTTCATCACCTCACGAGCACACACTCTGTCACATAATTCAAGTGAGCCTTAAAAAGTACCTAACTAAACCAACATTCTAACCCCACTTGGGGAACACAAAATAATCATTGTAGTTAGGTAGGATCGGGGGGATAGGCTTCCAATAACACCCCTCGGTTACTTTCACTTGAGACATAGTTGTTGTCCAAATAGGGAACCAAAATCCCCTAGTACTTTTTGGCACGGTCACGACTAGTTTATCAGAGGGCCTCTCCATTAGGAGCGTTGAAGTCGGGAGACTGGTTCCGGAGGCCTGAGTAGAATACCGCACTCCATTCAGTAACCGAAGGGCTACCTTTCGCGGTTCGCGGGATATCCCTGTATAGGGGTATTGCGGTAAACGGACTAAACGGCAGATTCACCTTTCTGGACGTGTCATGAACGGGGTATCTTAGTTGCCATTCTTCTAGGATTGACTACCCGGTATCCCTCCCGGTAGGGGGATATCATAGCCACTTGGCTTTCCTACTCATATTGTCTGACTTGGATTTCATCACCTTGCAGAGGATATGTTTAGTTGAGTCAGAATACTTTTAGTTAGGTGTTTGCATGCTCCTTTACCTCCCTTTGGTCTAGTGAGTCCACCATTTTTTCTTTTTAGGAAACCTGCTGCTTGTTGGTATTCTGACCATCTTTGTTGATACTCCACCTATTGTAGCACAGCTGTTGCAGTGGGTGTTTTGAGTTGGTTATTGGCCTGAGTGCCTTGTTTTTTAGCTCTCCTTCTGCACACTCGGTTGCATTAGGCCTTTTTGAGATGTTTTTCTACTCACCTCAACCCACAGAGATTTGACACCATCCGTCACCATTGAGTCCCCGAGACATTCTCGGCGCCTCAGGGGCGAGCCCCCATAGCACGGTTCTCTTGACACCACCCGTCATAGATTCCGATCATCATCCATTGATACCACTCATCACAGATCTAGAGCCTTGTCACTTGACTCCACTCGTCAGCGACATAGGACTCCGTCACCAGATATTGACGCTCCTTACTTTACCTCTGATTCTGACGAAGAGTCTGAGAACCCTATTTACACTGCCCCTACTAGCCCCATGGCTGGCACGACTTCCACTCCTTTTGTTATAGGAACCATTGGTGGCACATCCACCACTACACCAGTTACTACACCTATTTTGGGTATGCCCTCCATGGGACCCCCATCTACCGTTCCCCTCACGGTACCTATTCCCGCAGCAGGAATACCTATCCCCACTACATCAATGGCTCACACTACCCATGGTGGTGCTGGACCATCCTCCACCACCTTAGTTACCCCACTTGGGGGCACCATCCCAAATCCTGTCCCTCCACTTGGGGGCATTGGCCCCAGCTTGGTCCAACCCACTACTGTGTCACATCCTTCTTCCAGTTTGCCATTCATGTCTAGCCTCAACCTACCTGACCTGGCCAGATTGACCAACGATCCTATTCGACACGACCCTACGTGGCCTCATATGCCTACCAAGATCCCCTCTGACATCCCTAAGTTCGAGGGAAAGGCCGGTGAGGACCCACAAAACCATATCATGTCTTTCCACCTATGGTGTTCCTCTAACTCCATAGTGGATGACTCTGTTTGTCTTCGTCTCTTACAGCGCACCTTCACTGGCTCTGCAGCCAAGTGGTATATCGAGCAACCTCATGGGACCCATGCCACCTTTGCTTCCCTTGCCTTGACCTTCCTGCATTTCTTCCAGTTGCCTGTCCGCTATGACGCGGGCGTTGAGATCCTCCTATCCTGCAGACAAAACATGGCTACCCATATCACGGACCACATCCATGAGTGGCGTCGACGCCGTAGCTTATGCAAGATCAAACTAGACGACCGTATCTTCCTAGATTGGTTCCTCAAATCCCTTCTCCCTATTATTGCTAAGGATGTGGCATCAGAAAGACCCCAATCTGAAGAAGAGGCCATCCTTAAGGAACAGCAGTTCGACCTCATTTACGCCCAGTCAGTCTACCTTTATACCATTATACCTGATGCCCCTCGCGGTGAGTCCTCCCAGCACGATGCGCCGGGGGCATCCCACGCTGCAGACGGTATCATTGGCCGTGTTTCTTCGCATCCTCAACCATTTTCTATTGCACGTCCTACCCCTGGCCCTGACCTTTCACGGGATACCTCACAGTCTGGAGCAACCAACTCATATGCTCCCATGGCGCATCACCATCACCATGGACCCGCATGTCCTCCTCAGTGCTTCGGTCATGCGACTCCCGCTTATGCCCCCCCAGTCGCACCTCAGCCTTACTACCATCAGCAGGCTGCCCCAGCTCCTGCGCCTTCACAAGCCCAACCTGCTTATTATCCACCACAGGAAGCCCCTGCGGCAAATCCACAACCCTCTCCGCAGCCATATCAGCAACCCCCTCAAGTTGCTGCACCTGCTCAGCCTCCACCTGCATATTATCCACCGCAGCCTGCTCCCGCACCTGCGCAACCTCAGAATCCACCTGCTGCCCAAGGGCAAGTTTACGCCCAACAAAACCCGCAGCAAAACCAGAACAACCAACGCAACCAGGGCCAACAGAACCGCGGCAAGGGCCGTAATCGTGGGAACAACCAACCTGCAGACCAAGCCAGTCAACCGGCCAATCCCCCAGACAACAACAATGCGGCCCCCGCTAATCAAAACCCTGATCGCCCACCCAAGAAGGCTAAAAACCCCAATTTGCGAACGAACCACCCTTGTTCTATTTGCGGGGTCTATGGACACTACACGCATACTTTCCCACACTTAGAGCGAGCTCGGCAGCTCTGGGTGGACGATGCCCACCGCCAAGGGCATGCGGCTCCTCAGGCACCACCTAACCCCCCTCAGCCTTAGCAGCCTCCTTTGGTTCTGAAAAACCCCTTACCAACCCAAGGCGTGGTGAACACTCAGCCATTGGCCCCTCAAGATAACGCGCAACCCCAACAACAGCAAATCACTTACGCTGCTCCTGATCTACCCATGTTTGACTCAGGTACCCACCACCTGTTGATGATGTCATCCGCTGACGTCAACCTTCAGACCCGTCGGAACCAATATGGCTCCACCACTGACTTACCTCCCACTGATAAACCTACTACCGCTCATCCCACCGATCAAGCGTTACGTATTCCTCCACCTCCCCTAGATGGCGCTCCCAAAGCCCCTCGTTTCCCACTTCGCCGTATCAACAATAACCCCAACGCGCGTGCTGCGTCAAACTACAACATTGTAGACGACCTAGCCCAATCTCCCGCAGCCATGTCTACGTTAGAAGTCTTGAAGAACTTCCCTTCCCAGCGCAAGACTTTACTCTCCGCCATTGGGGGGATTGACCCAAATGATTCGAATTTGATGGCATTTGATTTAGACCAGTCTGAACCTCGCCTGCCTTCCTCCTTAGCATTCCAAGTTTCTGTTTCCGTTTGGAATCTTGTCATCCATCGATGCATCATCGATGAAGGTGCCTCCACATGCGTCATGTCTACATTCGTGTGGCAGAAGTTGGGATCCCCCACTCTCCAGCAGTCCACCACTGCGTTACGCGCCTACGATGGTCGTTCGGCTCAACCCCAAGGCCTCCTAGCCAATGTCCCCGTCCAGTTAGGTGGTAAAACCGTCCTTATTGACATCGAGGTAATCAATGCCCAATTGGATTATAACCTTTTACTTGGTCGCAGCTACATGTATGCCATGCGGGCGGTTGCCTCTTCCGTCTTTCGCACCATGATGTTCCCCCATGAGGGACGCGTAGTTAAGGTTGACCAGCTCACCTACTATGATCCCAGTGCTCCCGCGGCACCTGAAAATGTTCTCCCCATGGTTGAACAACCTGTTTCTCGTGCCACCACCTCATTTGTTTCCTCTACGGGACCTGGAGTCTACTCAGACGTGCCGATGACCTCCACCTTTCAATCCATTCCTCCCCCGTCATCTACGCCCGAAGTGTCTGATCTATGTACCTTGTCCCACGACAACCAACCACCTAAAAATCAACCACCCTTGTTGCCAAAACCACCATTGGTACCTAGTCACATTGGTGTTACACCTATCCATACGATCCCCTTCCTAGTCCCTCCATCAGGAGTAGTAAGCGCCCCGGTCATGGCTACCCTTAGCCTCCCTGGGTTAACTTTGGGATTGCCCGTATGGTATCTTTCACCTCCCGTTCGCCCGCCGACACCAGACGTCGTCCTGCAACCGGTGCAACCCATGGCTACTACCACTCAGCCACCTCCCGGTGTCTCTACCCCTTCGTCCTCTACGACTCCTCCCCTTACTCCTAAACCCACTGGGGGCAGAGGTCCACAACCTTACAATGCTGTACCACCTCCCAAGACAGTCAAAAACCCTCCAGTATTTCGTGCTCCTCCCAAATGCTCGCTGTGCGACGAGTTGGGCCATGCGACCCACCAATGCCCACAGTTACCAGCATTGCAGAAGCACATGCAGATGCTCGACGATGACCCCAACATCCCGGTTGTCGAACTAAACCCCACTCCTAAGCCCAAAGACAAATCCCTGCGTACCAACCACCCCTGTGCCATATGCGGTGTTTACGAGCATTATTCCCATCATTGTCCTGATCTCCCGGATTACAGAGCGGCTCTCTATGAGATGAAAAATCTGGATCTTGAGACGGCACCACCCACCATTGAGGAGATCTACCCCCCAGTTTCTCCCCCTTCCGGAGAGGTTAATATCATCTATATGATCTCTTCAACCACTACCCCCTCGTCAACCGATTTGACGACGCAAACTTTCCGTACCGATGAGGAGATTCTTGAGGCCCTCACTGCCCTGGAGTATCCCTGGGATGACATGCACCATCGTTCGTATTTCCTTCCAGAAGCATCTTCCTCTAGCACCGCTACCCAATTTGCGGTTGAATCCAAAGACTTCCTCCCCACCAAGGTAGACTGGTTCAAGGACCCTATTCCTGCTCCTGACGCCTTCGAGGAAGGTAACATGGCCAACATCTCACCCGTCATCCAAGTTGATATCGTTGCCCCAGGACGTGCCCTTGAACTCATCACTTTGGGAGCATTCTGCAGTAAACAAGAGATTGAGGACTACATAAACCTTTTCAGAGAATTCCGTGATGTCTTTGCCTGGTCCTATACCGAGATGCCTGGTCTTGACCCCGCCATTATAGAGCACCACATCGACACATGGCTTGCTGTACCCCCCGTCCGTCAGAAACAGCGTCCTCTTCCTCCCTCACATTTCCCAGGATGTGCCCTTGAACTCATTACTTTAGGAGCCTCCTGCAGCGAGCAGGAGATTGAGGACTACAAACAACTCTTCCACGAGTTCCGTGATATCTTCACCTCCCCCCTCGAGCAGCGTCTGCTGACACTTGAACAAGCTGATGAAGACCGTCGTGCCACTCTCCAGAACATTGAAGCTACCAAAAACCGCTCCAAAGCCGGTTACGACAAACATGGTCACCCTCGAACTTTCCATGAAGGGGACCTCGTCCTCACCTATGGCCAAGCCCATGACAAAATTGGCAAAGGGAAGTTTGAATCTATGTGGCAAGGCCCTTACATCATGCAGACCTGCCTAGGCACGGGGGCATACATCCTCGCCGACTCTGAAGGCCATCCTTTGCGCAACCCCCGTAATGGGTTGTATCTTAAGCGTTATTTCCCATAAATGACACCGCGACCTCGTTGGTCCGCATTGTACAGTTTGCTATCTTTTTGTTTTTCACATTTTTTCCATCATCTTACAATCATTCTTTCTGCATGATTATAGATGGACCATCTTCCACCTTGTTACACTGGCTTCGCTGATGGCGCAAGCCGCTGGTCTCCCAACCTGGCTTCTGCAGCATGGGTCTTGTACTCCCCTTCCAACGAGATGATTCACCTTGACGGAATATGTATAGGCGCTGCTACCAATAACCAGGCGGAGTATGATGCTGTGACCGGTCTCTTGACTGCCGCCCTCCAAATGGGCATACGTCACCTTCATGTGTTCCTTGACTCCCAGCTACTTGTCTCCCAGCTCGACAATTGCTACCAGGTGCGTGATCCCTGCCTTTATAGAAAATTCCTGCGCACAAAACAACTCAGCCGACAGTTTGAATCCATCACATTCACACATGTCCCCAGAGCCCAAAATAGTGTCGCAGACCAAATGGCCAACAACATCCTAGATTGGCATATCAATCACACCATGTAACATCATGCATCACAAACCCATAGCATCTCATAAAAATATATAAAAAAACCCAAAAAGATTGCATCGCATCCACATTTGCATCCATGTACATACACCACATTCATATCCATAGGGGCATCCACGTGCCTAAACATACCTATATAATGTCGCATCACAAAAAATACACAAGGGGCATCCACGTGCCTAACATCCTAACCTACTTGCATCCACGTGCAATGTAAACATATCACAACTCATAAAGCGCATCCACGTGCGTACAAATAAAACAACATCATACAAAAAGGTGCATCCACGTGCACATATATAGATATCAAAAAATATACATGTTCAGTACTATACATGTCCTGAGTACCCCTGTACTCAGCTATACAAAAAATGGCTATACATCCGTAACAGCCTCATCAACATACATGTCGTAGCTACAAAACTCGGGGGGAGTCCCCTATACTCCCTAATGGGAGTCATATCCTGCATCACTGCCTGCATCGGCTGCCTCTGAGTCCTCCCCTCGCTCCTCCTCCGGCAAGTCCTCATCTCCTACGGGCTCCTGTGCCCGTACCCGGTCCACCAAGATCGCCACCCGGATCGCGATGGATCTGAACTCCCGGGGTGCCATCATGCAATCCTGAACTACATCAGGATCGACATCCCGCCATCCCTCGTCGGTCACCCCTATCAACAACCGATCTAGTAGTGCCCGCACCAACTCCAGTGTCCCCTCCGCATCACGGCGACGGACCTCACCTCGCCCAGGCAGAGCTGGGACGGCCACAATACCCCTCCGTGCCACATGTCCTGGAGGCGGCCTCGGGCCCACATCTGCAAGATCACCCATATGTCAGTCACAGTATATCAATCTACTATCATATAAATAAAACTTGACATACATAACATGCAAGCAGAAACACATACGTACCGTCGGGACCCCATGCCTGTCCTGGCGCTCGTGGTGCCTCCGGATCTCCCGTGAAGTCCATGTCCCGATACGGGAAG
The DNA here is from genome assembly GCA_027924585.1 of Larix kaempferi. Classification (NCBI taxonomy): domain Eukaryota; kingdom Viridiplantae; phylum Streptophyta; class Pinopsida; order Pinales; family Pinaceae; genus Larix; species Larix kaempferi. Next base: position 15,824,087 of record BSBM01000099.1, read on the forward strand.
TCGTCCAGTGTCAGTGGTATCTGGAGCCACTGCAGGTACAACTCCTGCGTGAAATATCTTCCCATGTCGCCGCCACCACGGCGGCGCATCATCTCGCCCCACCGCACCATCCGCGGCTCCCTCATACCTCCTACCCTAATCGGAACCCGTGGCCGCAGTGTGGGTACCCTCTCCATAAAGAAAGCACACAAGAAGGAACCAAAACAAAAACCCTTGCCAGCTTCCTTCGCTGACGTCAGCTGCCGCTGAACGCAGGTCAGGAACATATAGCCCCACGCGTAGTACACCCCGTCCAGTACGCGCTCTATCATCTGCATCTGGCCCCCAGACACCTTTTCAGGTGACTGGGAACCCAATACACGCACCACACATGCCGCCATAGCCTGCACGGCCGGCTCCTGTAAGTCCCTCACCAGGAGTGCATTCCTATGCACCCTCGCCTCAGGACCGCAGTATCTCTCCAACATGTCCTCCATGTCGACGTCCGCGGCGACCCGCGGCTGTGTGTCTGCTACCCTGCCTAGACAGGGCAACCCCGTCAGAAAATATACATCGGTCAGGGTGAGGTCAACCCTCTCACCCTGTACCCGGAAACCCTGTATGTCCGGCTCCCAGAAGCTGATCAGCCGGTTCAGCAGCAATGCTGCTGAACGTATCATGGGTATCTGTGCGAACTTCAGTAGTCCGCACAATCCCAACACAGATCGCACATGGCGCTCCTCTCGAATGACGGTCATGATCTCGTCGGGAATCTCCCGCTCTCTCCATAGAGCCTGCGGCATCCTGTCAATCACACAAAGGCAACTCATCAAACTCATGTCCCATAAATAAGTCCTTTTCCCTCTCCCGGAAGACCCTAAAAGCTCGGCCCAAAACCGCGGATTTCGGGCTTCCTGCCGCGGTTTCCGACCGCGGCTGTCAGGCCTATAGCCGCGGTACTTAACCGCGCCTGTTAGCCCTAACCTCGCGGTTTAGCACTGCGTGTTCCTCCTTGGAACTCGCGGTACTGGACCGCGTATCCATCCAGGAATCACACGGTCGCCAACCGCGTGGTTAACCCCGAAACTCGCGGTCGCCAACCGCGGTTTCGACCCCCTAACCCGCGGTCCACCCCACGTGGACCGTACAAATCAGCCCTGGGACCCACTACCCAACCCCCGACCCTAAAAAATATGCAGGTATGAGTTTGACGGCATACCTGTATCTCCCGGATTTGAAATCGGCCGGTCGGATCGTCCAGAAATGCCACCTAAGCTCTGGTCCACTCTAATCACAAGTCAAAGTCAAACAAGTACAAATGACACATGTCATGTTGGACCCACCACTATTTATAGTCAGTTGACTTTTTCTTGTTTTGGCCATTCTGATCCCATACGGAGTCCATTTTTCGCACCATTTCCACCACTGGAACCAGCACGACGAGACCGTCATGATGGTCACCTCGTTGCATTATTTTTTACCCGTCATTTTTTGCCCATTTTTCAGACGCCACTAGTCGCCTCGATATACGTGCCACATCGGCCGTTCTCCGTTTCTCACATATTTTATATCATCGGATTCATTTTTCCGAGCTGGTGATGATGCTTGAGATCATTTCTCGCTCTCACCCCCAGATTTTTTGGGTATTTTTTCCAAAACGCCCTCGTCGCCTCGGTGTGCGTGCCACATCGGCCGTTACCCGTTTTTGACACCCTTTATATCGCCGGATTCATTTTTCTGAGCTCGTGATGATGCTTGAGATCATTTCTCGCTCTCACTTGGTACAATTTCCACATTGTGTCCCGATACCTTGCTGCCTCGGTTTGCGCGCCACATCTACCGCTATCGGATTGTTCCACATTTTTACATGAGCCATTCACTCCTGTCATACTGCAAATGTTTCGTTATTTTTCCACCATTTCATCTACCCCGCAAGGAGGCCCACCAGTGTTCCCCCTTACCCTCGTTCTTGATCATCATTACTGATCCTTGATTGAACACTTCCTCCTTGCCTGGGCATTCCTTTTGTTCGGTATAATTTTATCCCTTTTTCGGGACGGACAAGTCCTTTACGAAAAAGGCACTTAGGGAGTTTCCGTTAAGCTCTTTTCTGACTCCTAAAAGAATGAAAAGATCGCCGAGCAATCTTGCGTCCTTTCATGCTCGTTAAAGTACCTGAAAGGGCGTCTATCTGGTATAAGTTTAACCCTTTTCCGGACCTGGTAGACTAATTACGAAAAAGGAATACTCTAGTCACACCGGCTAGTAGAGTTCTTCATTGCATCCTTTTATGCTTCTTTGGGCCTTGGAGACTAAATCTACGAAAAAGCAACCCCCTGGAGTCTTCTTATTTTCTTTCAGACTCTCTAAAATTGAAAGCAACCACGAGCATGAACTGTCCTGGGCTCGTAAAATCCACACGACAGTACCATTCCATCATTTCAGAGTCTTCTTATCGCTTTCAGACTCCTTAAAATTGAAAGCAACCACGAGCATGAACTGTCCTGGGCTCTTAAAATCCACACGACAGTATCATTTTACACAAAATTCTTCTAGTTCCTTAACCCATGAAGAAGTCCCCACCCGTGCCTCCTGGCACTACGATCGATCATCTCGGCAGCACCCCCAATCAGGTCGCCTTTGTTCAGAGTATTCTTCAGTCTCCTGCCATTTTATACCAGCTTGAGTCTCCCTCAGACCAATCACCCTCCCCTATCCAATACAGCTATGATCCCTTTCCCCTTAGTCAGTTTCATATGCTGCCAGATCATTCCCATTATCATACTCTGAACAAAGGAAGTTTGAGTCCACCCACTCTACTTGCCCAGTTGTCCCCCACAGCTTGTCAGTCCTGCCATCAGTACTATCACATTTCGGTTCTTCACCTCGCGCTCCTGTCAAGGAAACATCATTGCCTTGATAGTTGCAGGTCTCCCTCTGTCGACGACAGCACCTCTATTCCAGAGGATAGGCCCAGAGGTCCCTACGCCTTGGACTTATCACCATCTGTGGTAAGTGCCTACGGACCATTTTGAGAGGAGTCATCATTGCCTCTCCGAGTGGTTGTTTCTCACATGCTCGACTTCAGCACCTTGATCGCATCGTCGAGAATCGCGTAGGGTTATATCCTTTACATTATATGTCGAAGACCCCGGATTTCCCCCGACTCTAGCACATTGGTGAGTCACTTCGGAACACCCAGTTATATGTTCCCGTGGATGTCCGGGCTGCGTTAGGTGTTTGTATTCGGAAGCCATCCAGTTACATGCTTCTTTGAGTACCCAGTTTCAGTCCCAGATCAGTTCCAGTTCAGTGTACCATTGCGAGTGTACCCCTTGTCACTTTGATCCAGCAGCTCATCCGTTCCTTTGGTACCACATTCAGCAGCACTATTGATATTCCAGTGCACCAGCTCTTCAGTTTACACATGGTCTGCTCAGCAGTATGTCCCAGATTTGTGTCCCCTCTGGACTCTTCTGATGTACACAGTGGTTATGTATCTTACAGGTCCCCCTTTTTCGGGCCTCACAGTTCTGTTTATGTATCTTGATACGAGCATGGGTATGCCCGCCTCGTCCATATATTGAGATTATTCCTCAGTTAGTATTTGAGGTCATGTATATTTCAGGTCCCCATTTTTTGGACCCCATTGTTATTGTTATGTTATATCCTGATACGAGCATGGGAATGCCCGCCTCGCCCATATGATCAGATGATTCCTCATCCATTATTGAGGTTATGTACTTTTAGTTCTTGCAGTTGTTCGGGATCGTCGTTCCGGGCTTCCGTTTGTTTCTTCTCTTCTCTCCACACCCCAGGAAAACCATTCATGACTTATGATGTCCATCGGCCATACGATGAGCTCTTGCCCTCGCACATCAGGGGGCAATCTGTTAACACCCAAAAAGTGTTCACTACCTCATCTACCACATTATATGGCTCATTTGTCCATTTTCCTACCATATTTCCCTTAAAATCCCTTAAAATCCCATTTAAAAGCCTCCAAAAGGCCTAAAATGCCTCCAAAAGGCCACAAAACCATCAAAATAGCCTCAAAAAGGCTAAAAAACCCCCTTTTCCTCCAAAAAATAGCAAAAATCCCCTAAAAAGGGAATAAAAAATATAAAATAATGAGGAAAAGGAGGAAAAAACCCTATACAGTGTTAAATTTTCTGAAATTACTTCAATATGATCTAGGATCTTGACTGAGAGAACAACATGTACAGCATATCTACAACATATCAATCATGGAAACAATAATGCAAGCACACAAGAGACACAAAGATTTACTTGGGGAAAACCATAAAGGTGAAAAACCCCAATAACTTCCTCAGAGATAGATAGAGCAATGATACAACCAACCAAGAGAGATAGCCATAACCTAGCAGCAGATCCTCCTCCTCAATAAGTGCGCCACTCCTCCTTGAGTGCATGTGTGAGAAGTGAGTGAGCAAATAGAGTGCCTCCCGCACTCTATTTATACTTGACTTGACTTTCCTTTTTACCTAACTCATGTAGGCTCGAACTTTACCACATAACATAATGCTGAGTGGGCCGACCCCCAATAGGGTGGTCTAATAACCCTTTGACCCACATGGCCGACCCCCAATAGGGTGGTCTAATAACCCTTTGACCCACATGACTTATACAGGGCCGACCCCAAATAAGGTGGTCTAATAACCCATCAAGTATAAGTTACGACACATACAATGTAAATGACGACACTTCCTTATAGAGGAATAATACCATCTCTATAGGAATACAATATACATATATGTGAAATACATTCCGAAGTTACATATACATCAACACTCCCTCTTAACTAGGAAGGTATTTCTCAGCACAGTTCTTCTAGCACAAGTCATCTTCTCTGGATCATCGTCACTGGATAATCGTCATCGAGTCATCATCATCGTCACTGCTGCTGCTATCTCAATCAATCTCCGAATCTACTCGTCATAGGAAGTTCTACAGAGCCAGTCCTTTTTCATACTGGATGTAGGCCCACCACCTGCAGGTCTTCATCATCACTGGCCATACTGTGGAATCCTTAGGACATATTACGTGCGTCACAAAACCTCGAAAGAGAATCCCAGGCTGTTACGAGCACACAGCTCTACCTATAGGATCTCCCAGGGCACCGAATTACATGTGACCTCACCACAAAACCTCGCAAGAGCATCCCAGGATGTTACGAGCACACAGCTCTACCTATAGGATCTCCCAGGGCAACGAATTACATGTGGTCATGGCAAAACCTCGCAAGAGCATCCCAGGACTGATTACGGGCACACAGCCCAACCTATCGGATCTCCCAGGGAAACGAATTACATGCCATAGGACAAAACCTCGCAAGAGCATCTGCCAGATATCCCAGGGCGCTATTATATGCCATAGGCAAAACCTCGAAAGACTATCTGCAGATCTCCCAGGGCAACGAATTACATGTCCTCCCAGAGCAAAACCTCGAAAGAGCATTTGCCAGATGTCCCAGGGCACCGAATTACATGCCATAGGCAAAACCTCGAAAGACCATCTGCAAATCTCCCAGGGCAACGAATTACATGCTCATCTGCACAACCTGATCCACGGCCATAGAGTATCAACCTGATACTCACCATACATTATCTTGATGTATCCATGATCATCCTGATCATCATCACTGCAACGTCCTGCTGCATGTCATCTGGAGCAACATCCTGAAGCTCGTCATCTATGATCATCCTGATCATCACTGCAACATCCTGCTACATGTCATCTGGAGCAACATCCTGAAGCTCGTCATCTATGATCATCCTGATCATCACTGCAACATCCTGCTACATGATCCACCTGATCATCAATGCATCTACCTGATGCATACCAAGTATCATACATGATCCTCCTGATCATCAATGTATCCACCTGATACAAATACATGATACATATCATCATACATGATCCTCCTGATCATCAATGCATCTACCTGATGCATACCAAGTATCTACCTGATACATATCATCATACATGATCCTCCTGATCATCAATGTATCCACCTGATACAAATACAAATACATGATACATATCACCATACATGATCCACCTGATCATACAATGTATCCACCTGATACATATACAGATACATGGTCCAAGCATCCAACATGATGCATACATACATACATAAAATGATCCAACTGATCATATCCAGCATCCACATGATGCGTACATACATACATAAAATGATCCAACTGATCATATCCAGCATCCACATTATGCGTACATACATACATAAAATGATCCAACTGATCATATCCAGCAGAAACCAGAACATCATCCTGATGCTCATCATCCAGCGCTTACATCCACAGCCATGTGAAGGATCCTCCTTCCAACATGCTTGGAATGGCTTCAGCAAATGTGTCCATCACTTCTTCCTTGAAGTATCCTCGATCTGAAGCACGCCAAGCCTCTCTCTGAAGTACTCGAACTTCACCCTGGCTAGTGGCTTCGTCAGCACATCTGCAATTTGCTCGTCCGTCGCAACATACAGGAGCTTCACAGCTCCTCTCTGCACCATATCCCTGATATAGTGATATTTGATCTCTATGTGTTTCGACCTGTCATGAAACACTGGGTTCTCAGACAGCTTCACACAACTCTGGTTATCACAGAAGATACCAGTAGCCTCCAACGGGAGATCAAATAACTCAAACAGTAGCTTCCGTAGCCATACTGCCTCACAACTAGCTGAACAGGCTGCAACATACTCTGCCTCAGCTGTACTCAGTGCTACGCAGGACTGCTTCCTGCTAAACCAAGAGATCACACCTGATCCCATACTGAAGCGACACCCAGATGTGCTCTTCCTGTCTGCAGCACTGCCAGCCCAGTCTGAATCAACATAACCCTGCAGGTTAAACTTTTGATTCGCCTCATACCTGAGCCCATAATCCACTGTACCCTTTAGGTACCTCAGAACATGCTTTACAGCAACCAGGTGAACACTTCTTGGATCTGTCAGGAATTGGCTCAATGTGTTCACAACAAAGCAAATGTCTGGTCTCGTGTTCGTCAGGTACATCAAGGACCCAATCATCTGGCGATACATAGAGACATCAATCGGCTCAGATGAAGCATCACATAGAAGCTTCAAATTTGATGCCATAGGTGTGGCCATGGCCTTGCAATCCATCATCCCGAACCTCTTTGGGATCTCTACTGCATACTTCCCTTGTCCAAGGAAGATTCTATCTGCACTCTGCCACACCTCCATGCCAAAAACAAATAGTGCATCATCCCCAAGTTCTTCATCTCGAACTCGGTAGTAAGCTTCCGCTGCGTGTCGGCAATCAATCTATCTTCACCTGTAACAAACAGGTTATCCGCATACAAAAGTAGTATCACTGGATTGCCTTCCTCAACCTTGTAGTAAAGGTTGGAATCCGCTTTATTCTTGGTAAAGCCCAAGATGGATAGAAAGTTGTCTATCCTACCATATCAAGTTCTGCACACATATATGACTACACCATGCTGTCTTGAAATCCATCTGGTGCATCTTCTATTTCATCACTTTTGTATTTCTCAATGCTGCCATCTACAACATGCTTGATCTGATAGTTCTATTTGGAAGTCATAGCAAACTTCTCTTCATGTCTTGGGATTACATCCCAAACATCATTCTTCATGATCGACGGATCATGGCATTTCATTTCTTCATCCCAGATCCTGGGAACTTCAATATCTTCAATATATTCAATAGATATCTTTGTTGCTGGAACAAATGTTGTAGTTCTTCTTTTGTAGGAGATGGCATACGATCTTTCCTACACAACAAGTTAAATTGCATGATTAGAAAACATCTCATAGTTTTCAGAACAAATTCTTACACATAAAGAAATATGCCATACAGTCATGCAATTATCTTAGCCAATGCTTCAATACAACATTTATCCATATTCCGTAACTTTCTAGATGCCTTCCAATCTCTACCAGAACATTGTTAAGAGTGTGCACAACTCCCAACATGTTAGCAAAGAGGTTTCATTCTAGATAAGTAGCAATGGAATGTTGTACAGTGCCATAGGCCACTTACCCATGCATATTAGGAGTATACTGTTCATCAATGCAATTATTCTAATATGCATAATACACAACCTAATTCTAGTAACATCAGTATATACATTATTGAACAGTATTATTTAAGAAATGACAATTCAAATACTTATCTTTGTTTGTTCGTTGGGTGGACTCCCTCTGAGTCTTCGCTTCCTTGCAGGAGCTGCTGGAGTCCTAATCTGAAGTAGCTTCTTCTACACCTTTTTGTTGTGGGATGTAGAGAGATGGTCAACTCCCTCTGAATATCTGCATCCTTGCATAAACCACTGGAGTGTACTCCCTCTTGATCTTTTCTTCCTGGATTACCTATTCTTGAATCTCATATTCATCCTTGGTCCCTATGCATGCTTATTAGTATCATGAATGTGTTATCCTTGTGATCTCATATAAAATCATACATTCATTAGTATACTATTAAAACACAATAATCTCAAGCATGTATAGTCATGATCATTTCAAACAGAAATAATAAGTATTAGCATTCAAGGTTTATGTAGTATTCTTATGGTTAATCAAATCATAAGAAGCATAACATGTCTAAACCTATAATTACTCAAACCTATGACTCTTCAGGTTAGTTGAATCATCAATCAAGATAAGAGATATAAAATGCATAAAACCTGTGATTATTCAAACCTATACCATCATGATTCTTCTGGTTAGTCATATCATCAATTATGGTAAGAAACATAATATGCATACAATCATGATTATTCAAACCTATGACTTCATGAATAATCATTATCAACAACAGTATAAGATCCTAACACAAGGTAAGATTCTATCTTGATATAGGAAAAACATACCTGGATTAGCATGCTAGCTATTTATGTCTAACATACTCACATGATGTCTTCTTGTTCTTCTTCAATGACTTGTGCTAGTAACCTGTATATCTCATAGGTTAACTATTACAAAACCAAGTTATACAGACCTCGTAAATGGATCTTCTATGAGATCCATGACAATGGATGAATCTTTGTCCTCATGTTATCATGATCATATGTTCTTGGACCAGAACATGATTTGTCTTTCTTGGTGTACCTTTCATGTTAGTAGACAACATAAACCTCATACAACACCATAATGCATTAGTACAATCATAAGTGTCAACACACTAACCAATGAGTATCTTCTATCATGCATTCATAATTTTGTTAAGGTTATACGACAAATCTAAAATCAAAATTGTACTAACCGTAATAACATGAAGACAAACATACCATAAACTTAATCATGGACAAATATCGAAACATACCTCGATGAGTCATACCTGTCGAGATCGCTGGTAATCTTCTTATATAAGGCCTTAGCCTCATCTCCCTCTGAAACAGGAACTTCTTCACTCATGCAGATGATCAATCCATCTTCTTCTAGGATTAACCCAATCCACTTGATTTGCAAGAACTGGACCTTGAGTTGGATATGGGTTTGTCAGAGAAACCCCAAAAATTCAAACTTTGAATTTCAAACTTCTGACAGGATAGAAATATGTGCCTTGATGAGCTGATCAAACTGGTATATTCAGAATTTGAAAACTGCAAAGTTTCAATCCTTAATTTTGCTTTTGAAACTTCTGGATTCACTGGACGTGACCCTGAACTGGGGTTTGATGAAGCCCACTCTTCTTCCCAATCAAAATGTTTGATCCAAAGCTCTAAGCTTCTATTTTTCTGAGGAGCTTCCAGCCGTGGTCACAGATTTCAAAAATTCCCATTTTTACAGAAGCCCTAATTTTCCACTTTTCTGATCAAAGTCCCGAACTAGGGTCTAATCAAGCCCGGCCTTCTGCCCAACCAAAAATTCTTATCTTGGTCTCTAAATTTCTATTTTGATGAGTAGCATCCAGCCGTGGTCTCCGATTACAAAAATTCCAACTTTTTCCAAAGCCCTAAATTCCGGAAGCCATGAATGAAGGTACCAAAAAATAATTCTGTTTTGACAGAAATATGTACCTGATTGTTTCTGGTGTAACTCCCAAATTTTTGATCCACAGGGTCTGAAAAAGTTTCCTGAGATAGCCTGACCTGTTATCTTTCCATCCTGACAGGTCTGACCTCAATTGGATTCTCTGAGAGAGAGTTATGCCAAATGTCGCAGCGTGACCTGTTTTGGGATAAAACAGGAGAGCGAACTTGTACGGCATGCCACGTGTCATTGTTTTAACTTCGGCCTCTGAAAACGTTTCCTGAGATAGCTCGGCTTGTCACCTTTCCATCCTGACAGGTCTGACCTCAATTGGACTCTCTGAGAGAGAGTTATGCCAAATGTCGCAACGTGACCTGTTTATGGGATAATACAGGAGAGCGCACTTGTACGGAGTGCCACGTGTCACTGGTTCAACTTCGGCCTCTGAAACAGTTTGCTGAGATAGTACAGACTGTGTACTACCTGTCACTTTTTACAAAATTTCATTTGGAGCTTCCTAGCCCAAGATATGACCTTTTTCCCAAGGTCACCTGATTTTGACTCAGATCTGGAAGAGGCAGAAACCCTATATTGTAGAGATCATAAATCACAAAGTACAACGAATTAGAGGTTGTCCTTTGGACACAAGGTACCTGGAGATCTTAGCTTCGGCCTGTAACAATTTCAGATCCGAAAACGTCGCCAAAACGGATTTATAGCGAAAGTGCTACGATGACTGGTTTTTGCTATATCAAGCCCTAGCATCGTAAGTGCAACAAGTGTCATACATGCCATATCATGCCTTCTTTCAGGCTAGCTCTGATTCCATGTTAAATTTTCTGAAATTACTTCAATATGATCTAGGATCTTGACTGAGAGAACAACATGTACAACATATCAATCATGGAAACAATAATGCAAGCACACAAGAGACACAAAGATTTACTTGGGGAAAACCATAAAGGTGAAAAACCCCAATAACTTCCTCAGAGATAGATAGAGCAATGATACAACCAACCAAGAGAGATAGCCATAACCTAGCAGCAGATCCTCCTCCTCAATAAGTGCGCCACTCCTCCTTGAGTGCATGTGTGAGAAGTGAGTGAGCAAATAGAGTGCCTCCCGCACTCTATTTATACTTGACTTGACTTGCCTTTTTACCTAACTCATGTAGGCTCGAACTTTACCACATAACATAATGCTGAGTGGGCCAACCCCCAATAGGGTGGTCTAATAACCCTTTGACCCACATGGCCGACCCCCAATAGGGTGGTCTAATAACCCTTTGACCCACATGACTTATACAGGGCCGACCCCAAATAAGGTGGTCTAATAACCCATCAAGTATAAGTTACCACACATACAATGTAAATGACGACACTTCCTTTTAGAGGAATAATACCATCTCTATAGGAATACAATATACATATATGTGAAATACATTCCGAAGTTACATATACATCAACATACAGCTGCCCTAAACCATGTGTTTCCTAAAACCATGGGTCAGCACTCCACCACCAAAAAACTATAAATAGGTGATGGAGATCCCTTATTTCATATCCACAATCAAGTATACCCTTACTCTGCCAAAATCTCTCTTGAAACCCTAGTTCACCATTGAACTACTTTCACCTTGAGAGCCTCTTTTGGCCCATCCCCACCATTGGAGAAAGAGAAGGAGCACATTGGAGCTTGGAGCAACCCTCTTGGACATTGCAAGGAGCTTCATCAACCTTCACATTGAAGGTAATATTAATACAAAACCCTTGTTTACAAATTGTTATTTATTTTTTATGCATGTACTTTAGATTAGTTTCTATTTCTGTTTTAGCTTAATTATTTACATTTATTGAACTGCTACTAAGGAGTCCATTCTCCTTAGTAGGTGCTCATTTGCACAAGCTAGGGGTAAAACCCTAGCCACAGGGGGACTCATTGGATGCATACTTAAATTATGCATCCAAACGAGCACCCATGTTTCATACTTTTAACAACATCCACACCATGAAAAATCGAAAACACATTAAAAAACGTGTTTTTCTCTCACTAGAAACACGTTTATTAATTTATTTTCAATTTTTCATGGTATGGATGTTGTTAAAAGTATGCAACATGGGTACTTGTTGGATGCATAATTCAATTATGCATCCAGAAGTCCTCCCGCTTGAAATTTGAGTAAACCTACAAGGAGATAAGTTGAAAATACGATCCAAAAAAGTAGTTTTTTTACTCTCTCTCTACTATTATTTTATTATTTTCTTATTATTTTCCTTAGGAGGCCCATTTTTATACTCTCTCTACTATTATTTTATTATTATTTTCCTTAGGAGGCCCTCTAATGGCGGCGACTTTCAAGTTATGTCTTTCTTATCATTGACAGGGTGTTGGCAATTCAACATTGTTGTCAAAACCAAAATGAATCAATATTAAAAATGATATAGTATCCTATTGTGTTCACTATTATGTCCCAACCGTTTTTCATAAATAATTTCAAATGTGAGAACTATATTCAATTTGAAACACTATCATGGATATATTCAAATTTTTTTCTTAATTTTTTATTCTTTTACATTTCACGGACTTGGATGGCTATGCAAGAATTATTCCTCATTTCTCTGAAGATTTGGACATTGCACCCTAGAATATTGTATCCAAGAATAATGAGAAATCTATGTGGACTAATGTTCCAGTTGGTCAGGGATGGGTGGGTGAATATGAAGCTCCTTGCGGTGCTTTTTTATTACGTGAGGATACCAAGGATCTACATACCTTGGGTCAAACAAGTACAATTTCAAATGACTTTATTGCAAATAAGGGTAAATTAAATATTTGTGAAACTACTCAAGTAACACGCAATCAATCAATTGCAAAAAAACACAATTTGAAAGATAGGTATGTCCATCAAGTATGGCAATAGTTTCTCATTCTATGGGATTAGTATTGTTGTCTCAATCTACTGGATCACCTATTAGCTAGTAATACAAATAACAAATCCAACTATTTAGTGCATTCTATTATGCCACAATAACATAACACTTCAATCAAACACACCTTCCCTTTCAAGTGACATGTGCATATATACCATTCGGAAATATTCATGCAACTTATATGTATATATAGATGGGTTTTTATTATACACAATACACCTAAGCTCAACAAAAAGTAGGCTTATATATTGAGGTGGGTTTATATATACGTACAAGCAATAGTTAGGGACTTCAATCCCAACAATATAACAAAGTGAATACACTATCAAGGAAATGAATAGAGTTATCTAGGATTTGATGAAGGAATACACTAGGAATATAGAAATATGCAATGTCTTTTCAAGGTCTATTAACACCAATACTTCCACTTACTGCTAATGCATCCAATCAATTCCAATTGTGTTTGTGAATTGAAGCAAAATCCAACAATATGCAATTTCAATACATTTCCAATGCTATCAAATTTTGGGAAGCAATATATTTTTTGCAACTCAACATCAAAGATTATGTTCATGAGAAGAGATTCCACTCCAACAACATTCCAATTATTTCCTAGCTCTAAGATGGTAAAAACTCCCAACATAGTGTGAACATACTCATTATTGGTAATGCATTCTACAATATTCAAGCATACCATCCTCACACCCATATGTATGAGGATATTTGTATTCACACTCATATATATGAGGATTTTCATAGTATTAGTAACACATTCTACATGCTTCAAGCATACCCATACTACATGATTCAAACATACCTATCCTAATAGACTTATTACTTTTACATGCTTCAAGCATACACATCCACACACCCATACACATGCGGAGTTTCATCCTCACATCCATATATATGAGGAGTTTCATGTTCACACACCCATCCTTGACCAAATCACACATTAGAACAAAGATATTTCTCAATATTCTGGATGGAATACTTGAAACCATACATTCAAATCTTTTGGAATTGAATGTGAAAAATCAGGTGTTTGTTGAGAAGGGTGTTTTGACTTTAAATATTGTTATAGTTTTTATTGAAATTGGGATAGTATGTATTGTTTTACATTATCTATGCCATTTCCATTAGGTTAGAATATGTATTAGAAGTGAGAAAAATGATAAAAGATAGAAGATATAAAAAATAAGATATAACTGAATAGTTTTCAAGAACATAATGCTTTCATTCATGGCAAATGATAGTTCACACACACATAGTAGGGAATGATCTGAACATTGAAGATATTTCTGTAAGGATCATACATTTGCATGTTTGGTTCAAGTACTTTTATAGCATTAGAGGTGGAAATTTCATGCCCCTTTCCCGAGTCTTTCACCACCTAGATCTAAACTTCCTTCCTAAGAGCAACAATCATTTCCATTCATGAAAAAAGAGGGTCCATGAGTGAATAAAAATGGAAAACATACTTCAACAAAATTAAAATTAAAGCAAAGAAATGGTTGCATGGGAATAAAACTCTCATTACCGCATCTAAAACCTCATCGAAATCAATAAATTCATACTTCTTTCATGAAACAACAATAGGTTCAAGGGAGGAGGCCACGAGTGAAATTGTGTATGTCAACCCATATATGTATTTCATTACATGTTGATAGTCGTATTTTGGGATTCAAAATTTGAAGTGGTTCCTATTGGAATTATTTGAACTTCAATAGTCAATGGCAGGGGACTTCCTTTTGTATATTTCAACATGATCTTACTCTCTTTACAATAGTCTATGTCTACCATATATTTAACAATGTATTCTGCACCCCATTCTCTATTATTGTTTTCCACCTACATGTCAATGTCAAGTTTTAACACACAACTAGTTCAATAAAAAAATTGAAATATATAGCACAATGTACCTCATTTAACTAAAAAACCGTACACTTACTGCAAATTTCTCTTTTTTCTTTATAGCCCACCCGCCTCAACCAAAAACATATGGAATCTTCACATTATTTCTTGCTTTCTTTCCTCTTGTAATCTCCGTCAATACTTCTTGGGAACACATGCTTTCCTTCAAATTTTTCGATTGTTTGGGATATAGGGAGGATTCATCCTCTCTTTTCCATCAATGATTATTTTTAGGCATGTATGTCTAAAATTGTTCATCAAAATTATCATTATGTTCTTGTAATATTTTCTAGAAATATTCCCATTAACGATCTCAAATTTATTTTCCATTTTCTATATTACAAGATCAACATTTCTTAGATATTGGTTTGAAAATTTTGATTTACAAACATCCAAATGAGATATTTATCTTATATCCAACTCGGTGGCCCACCTTGCAACATGTTGCCTAATGGGCTCACCATCTTTTGATGCCCCAATAAAAAAATCCTTCTTTTCTTTTAATTTTATTTTTTTGGATTTCCTTTCTGTACACCATACCAATCTTGACTTAGTATTTTTCTTTCAAGGTGAAAAATCATTTGCATTTCCATCAAGGTCACAATATTGATCTCTTGTGTATGCATGTGCTTGATTTTCTTCCACATTCTCATTTTTGGTATGCATTACATTCTCTCTTTAAATCTCTTCATTTGGATCAAAGTCTCTTCTTCAAACACTCTATCATCATCTTCATCATCTTCTTCCAATGTTTCTTGTAAATTATCATATTTCCCATCAAGCATTATGTCAACAACTTCCATGAATTCCAATTTCAAACGAGACTCTGTTTGAATGGCATACGATCATCATGAACTTGTTACATCATCAATTATTAATGATTGCGTAATTTGAAGAGGGGAAATATATAACTCATCAGTATTTGATAAAAATTGATGTGTATTTGCATGTACAATTACATACTCATCAAGTTGTACTGTGAATGGTTTGATCCATTTACATTTTAATAATATAGGACTATTTTCACCACAGTCGACCCAAATAATATTTTGAATGAATCCAACATAAAATTTCTTCTCATTTTCATGATGCAATTCAACACTAACAATACAATCACAATTTTCATTTCCTTTGTCCTTTTCTCCTAGTCTTAAATGACTACCATAAGCTCACATTCCATTGAAATGCCAAGCCCATACATGTGGAGATCGTGAAAGCTCAATTTCATCTGATGTTATATCTTAACCTTCTTCTTGTGTGTCACTAATTGGTTGACAATCCATTCATGAAATTTTGGAAAAAAATCACCCCCAATAAAGAGTCATGACGTCTACACTTTTAGATTAGTGCATCCTCGCAGTTTGATTCTCTCCTTCATAATTGTTACATAATATATGAGCATACAAGATAGTAACAATAATAATATAAATGCATTTGAATAAATAAATTATCGTGTAAGGAATATTTTCGCCTATGCCAGTTATCGAATGAAGATGTGTTTTGAAGAACATAAGCATGGATCAAAGTTATTTCTTCGTGTGATATCTTGAAGTAGTGTCCATTTCCTTCTAACACTTCACCTGCAACTCTCTCATCTTTGTCATCATCCCATACATGTTGATTGGAATTTTTAATATCCTTCATATATTCTATGCAAAATCCTAGGCCCCTTGCACTAAATATCCCTCATACATGATGCCTTCAATTTTGTCCTAGTAAGAACATTTTTTTTTTCAAAACCTTCCTATATCATTCTATAGGATACATCCATCTCATTCTTACCAGGACACAATGTTCTAGTTCATATTCTATATGTATCAAAATATGAATAGAAAATTTAAATATTATTGGTGGAAATTTCCGTTCCAATAAACAAAGGACTTCAACAACCTTTTCCCTCAAACTATCAAATTTCGAAGAATCTAATACATGTAAACTTATTATATTTAATATTAGGCCAAACCTTATAATTGTCAACCTTTTCCCCTTTTCCAAACTTTATATATTGACCACAATAGGTAAAATATCCTCAATTATGACATGATAGCCACGGTCTTGGGAACTCTTAAATTATTAATGTCAATTTAGATTCTAATATTACTACTTACATATCTAGTGGGAAAGCGAGTCAGAGACATTAATTGTGCACATTTTTCCTTTGTCCACACATAAGGGGCACCAAGATTTCTATATTTTTCAACCCAAATATTTTGGTGAATCTTTAGTTCTCGAAAGTCTTGACATGATGAAATAGTATCATAAGCACCAAAAACGTTTCTCCAATAGCATAAGCTATATTTTCTCAATATGCACGAAGTCAACGATATGCCTAATGGCTATATCTTTAAAGTATGTCAACTTATAAAATATCCACAATTGTTTCACACCACTTTCATTGCATGGATCATCTCTACTACCACAAATTCCACCACTTTCATTAAACAACATTATTTTTTTTCCATTCTCAATAATGTATTCACTTGTTATTGGCAATGGTGGTTCATGATTCTCTTCTTGACCATTCAAATGTGAGTTTGGTTGATGATATGGATTCTTTGTTTTAACATAAGCACGATTTCCACAAGAAATTCCCTTTGCAAACTTCTTGAGTGCCTTAGAAAATACTTAAAGTTGCAAGAAATACATAAATGATATCTATGAACAATGATACAAGTCAATGTGCCATAGATAAGAATACCATCAATCGTAAACAATGAGGAAGCTCCTAAAGTGAATTTGATTGACTCATCATCCCTTGAAAATTGAATTACTTCAATTCCTATCCACAATTCCATTAGCTCATCATATAATGGATCTAAATAAATATCAATTGCATATGAAGTCACACTTTTCTTTCTTAGTGCAATCAATGATAGCATTAAGAAAAATAATTGGTTGCTAACCATGGATCTAAGTTAAAATTTATTAAAAAGACTGGCTAAGCTGACCATTTAGTGCTTTGATATGAGAATGGGTTCCCCCCATCTAGAACCAAACCCAACATTATATTAAGAGTATCTTGAGAAAAATTGGGCCATATGTTGTCAAATTCCATCCACATCTTAGAATCAAGCACATGTCATTCTTAGAATCAAGCACATGTCATTGTTTTCCATCAATGCTATTATTTTTGGTATACCTTTGCATAAGTTCAACCATGTATTAGAACCTATAAATTTGGAGTAATATTGGGATCAATTGAAAGTGGCGAAGAACATTTATAGAAACCATAGTTGATTTCAGCCCTATTATATACCTCCCTTGACATTTTAAACATTTAGTCTCACTCTAGATTTTTGTGAAATAATACACAATCATTCACACATGTGTGGATATTTTCATACCCTAAGCCTAGCTTAGTGATTCATGTTTTACATTGACTTAATTTTTTTGGAAATGTGGAGTTAGGTGGTAACAATCATTGTAATAATACCAATAACTCATCAAAACTCTTATTTTTCCAACATTCACCTCTTGCAATTTAATAATTTGAAGAATTGTTGTCAAACAACTTAATTTGCAAGTACCATGCACAAGTTTTAAAGTATCATCCATCAACTTGTTCCAATCATTATTGAGACCATCATTCAACATTCTATCAACTTCAAACCCATCATCTAAGATTATTTCCTCTTCTTTTACATTTGACGCCTACTCGTCTCTTGTGCTATGAAATTCTATCATATATGGATAATTATTTCCAACTCAATGGTTTATACTGATATGCCCATATCTTATCATATGTTCATAATCACACTTCGTTTTTTCATCTTTCCCCCATGAAAATATTTATATGTAGATGGATATCTCCCCAAGTCCTTCTCATTGGCTATACTCTCACCATGTGCATGGTATTCATTAGTTCTCAACTTTAAACATTGATTCATGCTCAATGCTCTGCATTCAATTATGAAAGTGATGTGTTAATTAACATATTTCAAAAAATAAGTTTAGATAGTACAAAGACACAAAATCTACCAACATTCTAAATATCACCAAAGGCTACATATGTATATAGTTGGTGGGATTAGTTTGTATTACAAAGTCACAAACCCAAAATTACCATTTCCACTATCATAGACCCAAAATTCATATTATCACTTGAGCTAAAGTAAGATAGCTAGTTGTTGGTTTTCAACTGAAGAATACAACTCAGTAGGCATATTTTTTACATTAGGCTTACAAGTTCCTTTGTTTTATTGTGTTAAATAGTGTCAAAAGGGAAACTCCAGGATGGAATTGATTAAGAATCAAGAACACATGAGAGAACCACTAGCCAAATGAACTCTGTGATCAAGGATAAAAATTTACTTGGCCTAACACATAATTAAGCCATCGTATAACTAGGCCTAAGAGGTAATGCTAGAGAATGAAAATATTGCCACCATTTAAGTCACTTCCAAAAACATAAAAGTTATAGTCACTAGGTTCAAGTTCAATATTCTATTCACCTTTAATAAATTCAAAAAAGCAAGTGAAAAAATTCAATAAATCCATTATGTTTTAAAAATATCTTTTGTTTTAAGTTTGGAAACCATTTTCTCTTGTTCCGGATAAAATATTATCAAAAACCCAAATATATGGTTCATTTTATTTCAAGGCACCATAATTGGGACATGAACATATGAAGTAAGAAAGCAAGCAATATTCCAATTGATGATGTGATTCAACTCCAAATGGAAAAAGACAAAGCTAGTGAAAATATTGATACAACCAAAAGCACAAAATTCATGGAGGAAATAGTACGACTCTAACGAGCATTGATTTTTTAGAAAATATGGATAACTATATAATCTTTAAGGATAATATATTTATAGTTGGAGATAGATCCAACAAAAGTGCATAGGCCACTTTAAGTAGTAAGATAGTTAGTTGTTGTTTTTGAACCAAAAAATAAAGCTCAATAGGCATATTTTTTACATTAGGATTCCAAGTTCCTTTGTTTTATTATGTTGAATAGTCTTAGAGGGAAACTCCAAGATGCAATTGATTAAGAAGAAAAAAAACATGAGAGAACCACTAGCCAGAGGAAATCTACAGTTAAGGCTAAAACTATACTTGGCCTAACACATAATTAAGTTAGTGTGTAACTAGGGACAAGAGGAAATGGTAGAGAATGATAATACTATCAACATTTAAGTCGCTTCCAAAAGCATAAGAAACTTTAGTCACTAGGTTCGAGTTCAAGTTTATGTTTACCTTTAATAAATTCAAAAAAAGAAGTAAAAACATTTCATAAATGCATCAAGTTTTAAAAATATCTGTTAAAATATATTTTGTTTTAAGTTTGGAAACCATTTTCTCCTATCCCGAAGAAAATGGTATTGGAAATCCAAATATCTGTTTCATTTTGCTTCAAGGCCCCATAGTTGGGACATGAACATAATCTCATGCCTATAGATGAAGAGAAAGCAAGCATTATTCAAGTTGATGATGTAGTTCAACTTTAAATGGAAAGAGACAAAGCTAGTGAGAATATTGATGCAATCAAAAGTACACAACTCATGAAGAAAATAGGAATCTAATGAGCATTGACTTATTCATAAATATGGCTATGTATATCATCTTTCAAGATAATATCTTTATAGCTAGATAATTATATCCATTAGAAGTGCATAGGATACTTTAAGTAGTAGATTATGAAAGAAAGGTCTACATCACAACCATAAGAATATAAGCAACTCAACTAACCACATGAATATAAGAGACATTTAGAGGGCATACCTAGGATAGTAAAAAGAGCACATTCTCTAAGGATATATGAGGCTTAGCTCATAAAGGACCATTTTCTTTTGCATGTGTTAAGTCCTTCATTCAACAAGAAAAATAATGTCCAATCTATGTACCTTAAGTAGGACATGAACTGTAGGACCCCGGTCCAAGATTTACCAAGTTTAACAGTTAAACTACTCATTTTACTCTGTTTACACACTGTGCCAATTTTTGTTACTGTTTTGTTGGTTTGTGTTCAATTTCACGTCTGTAAAAAAATAAAATTTTCATTTACAGGTTGCCATAAACATTTTTACTTTTCTAACATTTATCAATTTTGTGCAGGTGCAACAACATATAAACACATATACTAAATTGCAAATATTTCATTTTCAATAACTTGAATTAATAATATGACAGAGTTAGAATTGGATCATTATACCTTTAGGAGAAATACCTCTTAATAGCTAGTAGATCCCCTTTGCTGCTCCTTTGCTTTGCTGTAGTCCTGCAACCAAATTTTTTTCCCCAATCCTTATGAAACTCAACCATCCCAAACAAGTATGCCACCCTTCCAACTGACGAGATCTCGCCAACCACCCAGCTCCAAAGGTACCCATTTGGACACTCGATCCCAAACCGAGTACAAGCCAACCAATATTTCCCTTCTGCAAACTCTCCAACAAGAACCCCCTTCTTTTCTGCTCTCCTCCTATCTCTGCTCCCTTTCCTATCTCAAATATGACAAGGTGAAGAAGACCCCTTCTCCCCCTTTCTCCTCTCGACCTTATTCCCCCTTTTCCTTTGCCAACTCTTCCCCATGCTATTAATACCCCTATCCTCATCGTTAATTTCATCTAACCCCCCCATTCTTTCTCGAGCCCCCAACATTTGACTCATAAACCAAATATTGTGTTATTATATTATTTAATTTAAGTTTGGGTTGGTTCATCTTCTCACTTTAAGTGCTTCACACTCAACTGACAACCTCTCGGCAATATTTTAGCATTCTTTCTTTTTTCCAAAAATTTAATTAATAATTAATAAAATGTTATATTATATAATTAAAGTTTACACCAACCATAAGTGTTTTAGTGACTTACACGTTTTACCCCATTAATTACTAGTCAACCTTGGTGACCTCATAATTAAATGCTTCTTAATGAATTATAATTAGTTAATAATTAATTTATCATTTTTATGAAAAATTCCAAAGTATACAACCGACACTTGTTTATCAATTTCACATTACATCTATTCATAAATTATCCTATGTTCTAATTAGTTTTTGCATGATCATAATAAAATTTAATAGATATAAATTAATTCTTATCCATACATTTTAATTAATTAACTAACCTTGTAATTAATATTAACTTATCAATTTAATACTACTTTAATTAACATTACAATAATCATTTAACATTTTAATCCTTAGTTTTGACTATTTAAATGTATTAACAATAAATCAAGCATTACTAATCAATTACATTAGTTACTACTTAGGTTAACCATAGTTCGTTTATTAATCAACACTATTAATCATTAATTGATAATAATTGACATTAATCAACATTATTAACATTAATCAACCATGACTAACATTAATCAATATTTTTTTACAGGATAACATTAATCAATATTACTAACATTAATCGACAATATTTAACATTAATCAACATTATTAACATTAATCAACCATGACTAACATTAATCAATATTACTAACCTTAATCAACGATAATTAACATTCTTACTTAATCGTCTTTCATTACCACCTAATTCACTCCATTACCCTATTCAGTTATTTAAACCAAAATTTACTAACTCGACGTATTAATTTTAATCTCCTAGTTAGATAAGTAGTAATAATGTAATTAATGCCTAAACATTTTAGTTCAGTTTTATTTCACATAATTTATAAATATGTATGCGAGTTATGTAAGCGTAGCTACTGCTTACATACCTCACGTAAGTACACTAACAGTAATAAATCACACACATCAATCATAATCACGAAACTTACTGTTTACTAACACAGTTTTAAACATAGTTTGCAAGGTACAATTTTTTTATCTAACTGAAATCTTATTAAGTTATGACAATTCATACATTATTGAGTTACGCCACTTAATCAATCAATGGCTTTCAACATACATAGTTAGATCACGTTTTCTTCCTGACTTCAAACTACTCATATCTACCTACATCATCTACCTAATCATAACTAACTTCCACATCCTATCCTTTCCTTTGTTGGACTACCCTGAAGTGTCAAGCCATGACAGGCTCCAGTTAGAACCCGTAAGCGGAAGTGTTGACTACATCGACCAAGATTCCCCAATAGGAAACCACCAGTCATCATCACACACCTTGGGGAGCGTGCCGTAGCATATCCCTCCCATGCCTTTGGGTTTCGGGGATAAACATGTTAAATTTTCAGAATTTACTTCAATATGATCTAGGATCTTAACTGAGAGAACAACATGTATAGCATATCTACAGCATATCAATCATGGAGACAACAATGCAAGCACATAAGAGACACAAATATTTACTTGGGGAAAACCATAAAGGTGAAAAACCCCAATAACTTCCTCAGAGATAGATTGAGCAATGATACAACCCAAAGAGATAGACATATCCTAGCAGCAGATCCTCCTCCTCCATAAGTGCGCCACTCCTCCTTGAGTGCATGAGTGAGAAGTGAGTGAATAAATAGAGTGCCTCCCGCACTCTATTTATACTTGACTTGACTTGCCTTTTACATAAATCATGTAGGCTCGAACTTAACCACATAACATAATGCTGACTGGGCCGACCCCCAATAGGGTGGTCTAATAACCCTTTGAACCACATGACTTATATAGGGCCGACCCCAACAAGGTGGTCTAATAACCCATCAAGTATAAGTTACGACATTTACAATATAAATGACGACACTTCCGTATAGAGGAATAATACCATCTCTATAGGAGTACATACAACATACATATATGAAATACATTCCGAAGTCACATATACATCAACACTCCCTCTTAACTAGGAAGGTATTTCTCAGCACAGGTCTTCTAGCACAAGTCATGTTCTCTGGATCATCGTCACTACTGCTGCTATCTCAATCAATCTCTGAATCTACTCGTCATAGGAAGTTCTACAGAGTCAGTCTTTTTTCATACTGGATGTAGGCCCACCACCTGCAGGTCTTCGTCATCACTGGCCATATTGTGGAATCCTCAGGACTTATTACGTGCGTCACAAAACCTGGCTGCAGCATCCCAGGCTATTACGAGCACACAGCTCTACCTGTAAGATCTCCCAGGAGCACATTACATGTGACCCATCACAAAAACTGGCTGAAGCATCCCAGGCTGTTACGAGCACACGCCTCTACCTGTCGGATCTCCCAAGAGCACATTACATGTGATCTCACCACAAAACCTGGCTGAAGCATCCCAGGCTATTATGAGCACACAGCTCTACCTGTCGGATCTCCCAGGAGCACATTACATGTGGTCCACCACAAAACCTGGCTGAAGCATCTGAGGCCTTTTTCATCCTGTCCAGATCTCCCAGGAGAAAATTACATGTGGTCATGGAAAAAACTGGCTGAAGCATCTGAGGCCTTTTTCATCCTGTCCAGATCTCCCAGGAGCAAATTACATGCCATAGGACAAAACCTCAAAAGAGAATCTACCAGATATCCCAGGGAAATGAATTACATGCCATAGGAAAAACCTCGAAAGACTATCTGCAGATCTCCCAGGGCACAAATTATATGTCCTCCCAAGCAAAACCTCGAAAGAGCATTTGCCAGATGTCCCAGGGCATCGAATTACATGCCATAGGCAAAACATCGAAAGACCATCTGCAAATCTCCCAGGGCACAAATTACATGCTTACCTGCACAACCTGATCCACGGCCACAAAGTATCATCTGATACTCACCATACATCATCCTGATGTACACATGATCATCCTGATCATCATCACTGCAACATCCTGCTGCATGTCATTTGGAGAAGCTCGTCATCCACGATCACCCTGATCATACAATGCATCCATCTGATGCACACCAAGTATATACCTGATACATATCATCATACATAGTGTATTCACCTGATACATAGATACATGATACACACAATTTATCCATCAACATACATGATCTACCTGATCATACCTGATACATATCAATATACATAGTGTATCCACCTGATACATAGATACATGATCCACACAATGTATCCATCAACATACATGATCTACCTGATCATACAATGTATCCACCTGATACATATACAGATACATGGTCCAAGCATCTAACATGATGCATATACAAAAATACATACACATGATCCAACCGATCATATCCAACATCCAACATGATGCGTACATACATATAAATGATCCAACTGATCATATCCATCATCCAACATGATGCGTTCATACATACATAAAAATGATCCAACTGATCATATCCAGTAGAAACCAGAACATCATCCTGATGCTCATCATTCAGCGCTTATATCCACATCCATGTGAAGGATCCTCCTTCCAACATGCTTGGAATGGCTTTAGCAAATGTGTCCATCACTTCTTCCTCAAAGTGTCCTTGATCTGAAGAACGCCAAGCCTCTCTCTGAAGTACTCGAACTTCACCCTGGCTAGTGACTTCGTTAGCACATCTGCAATCTGCTCGTCCGTCGCAACATACAGGAGCTTCACAGCTCCTCTCTGCACCATATCCCTGATATAGTGATATTTGATCTCTATGTGTTTCAACCTGTCATGAAACACTGGGTTCTCGGACAGCTTCACACAACTCTGGTTATCACAGAAGATACCAGTAGCATCCAACGGGAGATCAAACAACTCTGACAGTAGCTTCCGTAGCCATACTGCCTCACAACTAGTTGAGCAGGCTGCAACATACTCTGCCTCAGCTGTACTCAGTGCCACGCAGGACTGCTTCCTTCTAAAACATGAGATCACACCTGATCCCATACTGAAGCGGCACCCAGATGTGCTCTTCCTATCTATAGCACTACCAGCCCAATCTGAATCAACATAACCCTACAGGTTAAACTTTTGATTCGCTTCATACTTGAGCCCAAAATCCACTGTACCCTTCAGGTACCTCAGAACATGCTTTACAGCAACCAGGTGAACACTCCTCGGATCCGTCAGGAACTGGCTCAATGTGTTCACAGCAAAGCAAATATATGGTCTCGTGTTCGTCAGGTACATCAAGGACCCAATCATCTGACGATACATAGAGACATCAACCGGCTCAAATGAAGCATCACATAGAAGCTTTAGATTCGATGTCATAGGTGTGGCCATGGCCTTTAAATCCATCATCCCGAACCTCTTCAGGATCTCCTATTGCATACTTCCCTTGTCCAAGGAAGACTCCATCTACACTCTGCCACACCTCCATGCCAAAAACAAATAGTGCATCATCCCCAAGTTCTTCATCTCGAACTCGGCATCAAGCTTCCGCTGTGTGTCGGCAATCAATCTATCTTCACCTGTAACAAATAGGTTATTCGCATACAAAAGTAGTATCACTGGATTTCCTTCCTCAACCTTGTAGAAAAGGTTGGAATCCGCTTTATTCTTGGTAAAGCCCAAACTGGATAGAAAGCTGTCTATCCTACCATACCAAGTTCTGCACACATATATGACTACACCATGCTGTCTTGAAATCCATCTGGTGCATCTTCTATTTCATCACTTTTATATTTCTCAATGCTGCCATATGCAACATGCTTGATATGATAGTTCCATTTGGAAGTCATAACAAACTTCCCTTCAAGTCTTGAGACTACATCCCAAACATCATTCTTCATGATCGACGTATCATGGCATTCCATTTCTTCATCCCAGATCCTGGGAACTTCAATATCTTCAATATCTTCAATAGATATCTTTGTTGCTGGAACAAATGTTGTAGTTCTTCTTTTGTAGGAGATGGCATATGATCTTTCCTACA
Organism: Larix kaempferi; assembly: GCA_027924585.1. Taxonomy (NCBI): domain Eukaryota; kingdom Viridiplantae; phylum Streptophyta; class Pinopsida; order Pinales; family Pinaceae; genus Larix; species Larix kaempferi. The sequence goes on from BSBM01000099.1 coordinate 15,850,621, forward strand.
CAACAAGATAAATTGCATGATTAGAAAACATCTCATAGTTTTCAGAACAAGTTCTTATACATAAAGAAATATGTCATACAGTCATGCAATTATCTTAGCCAATGCTTCAATACAACATTTATCCATATCCCGTAACTTTCTAGATGCCTTCCAATCTCTACCAGAACATTGTTAAGAGTGTGCACAACTCCCAACATGTCATCAAAGAGGTTTCATTCTAGATAAGTAGCAATGGAATGTTGTACAGTGCCATAGGCCACTTACCCATGCATATTAGTAGTATACTGTTCATCAATGCAATTATTCTAATATGCATAATACACAACCTAATTCTAGGAACATCAGTATATACATTATTGAACAGTATTATTTAAGAAATGACAATTCAAATACTTATCTTTGTTTGTTCGTTGGGTGGACTCCCTCTGAGTCTTTGCTTCCTTGCAGGAGCTACTGGAGTCCTAATCTGAAGTAGCTTCTTCTACACCTTTTGATGTGGAATGTAGAGGGATGGTCAACTCCCTCTGAATATCTGCATCCTTGCAGAAACCACTGGAGTGTACTCCCTCTTGATCTTTGCTTCCTGGATTACTTGTCCTTGAACTTATATTCATTCTCGATCCCTATGCATGCTTGTTAGTATCACCATTGTGTTATCCTCTAGGTCTCATACGTAATCAAACATTCATTAGTATAATCACAATAATCTCAAGCATGTATAGTCAGGATCATTTGAAACACAGATAATAAACATTAGTGTTCAAGGTTTCAGGGAAGTCTTCTTTTACTCATGCATCTTCTTATTTGATCATAGGACTCTTTTGGTTAGTTAAATCATCAATCAAGATAAGAGATATACTATGCATAAAATCCGTGATTACTCAAACCTATACCTTCATGATTCTTCTAGTTAGTCATATCATCAATTACAATATGCATACAACCATGACTATTCGAACCTATGACTTCATGAATAATTATTATCAACAACACAACAGTATAAGATCCTAACACAAGGTAGGATTCTATCTTGATATAGGAAAAACATACTTGGATTACCATGCTAGCTAGTTATGTCTAACATACTCACATGATGTCTTCTTGTTCTTCTTCAATGACTTGTGCTAGTAACCTGTATATCTCATAGGTTAACCATTATAAAACCAAGTTATACATACCTCGTAAATGGATCTTCTATGAGATCCATGACAATGGATGAATCTTTGTCCTCATGTCATCATGATCATAAGTTCAGAACATGATTTGTCTTTCTTGGTGTACCTTTCAAGTTAGTAGACAACATAAACCTCATACAACACCATAATACATTAGTACAATCATAAGTGTCAACACCCTAATCAATGAATATTTTCTATCATGCATTCATAATTTTATGACAAGTCTAAAATCAAGATTGTACTAACCGTAATAACATGAAGACAAACATACCATAAACTTAATCATGAACAAATCTCAAAACATACCTCGATGAGTCATACCTGTCGAGATCGCTTGTAATATTCTTATGTAAGGCCTTAGCCTCATTTGCCTCTGAAACAGGAACTTCTTTACTTATGCAGGTGACCAATCCATCTTCTTCTAGGATTAACTCAATCCACTTGATTTGCAAGAACTGGACCTGGAGCTGGATATGGGTTTGTCAGAGAAACCCCAAAAATTCAAACTTTGAATTTCAAACTTTCGAAAGGATAGAAATATGCGCCTTGATGAGCTGATCAAGCTGGTATATCCAGAATTTGAAAACTGCAAAGTTTCACTCCTCAATTTTGCCTTTGAAACTTCCGGATTCACTAGACGCGACCCTGAACTGGGGTTTGATGAAGACCACTCTTCTGCCCAATCAAAAGGTTTTATCCAAATCTCTAAGCTTCTATTTTTCTGAGGAGCTTCTAGCCGTGGTCACAGATTTCAAAAATTCCCATTTTTACAGAAGCCCTAATTTTCCACTTTTCTAATCAAAGTCCCGAACTAGGGTCTGATCAAGCTCGGCCTTCTGCCCAACCAATAATTCTGATCTTGGTCTCTAAATTTTGATTTTGATGAGTAGCATTCATCCGTGGTCTCTAATTACAAAAATTCCAACTTTTTCCAAAGCCCTAAATTCCGGAAGCCATGAATGAAGGTACTGAAAAATAATTCTGTTTTTGACAGAAATATGTACGTGATTGTTTTTGGTGTACCTACAAACTTTTCGATCCACAGGGTCTAAAAAAGTTTTTTGAGATATCCCGACCTGTTATCTTTCCATCCTAATAGGTCTGACCTCAATTGGATTCTCTGAGAGAGAGTTATTCCAAGTGTCGCAACGTGACGTGTTTATGGGATAATACAGGAGAGCGAACTTGTACGGCATGCCACGTGTCACTGTTTCAACTTCAGCCTCTGAAACGTTTTCCTGCGATAGATCGCCCTGTTATCTTTCCATCCTGATAGGTCTGAACTCAATTGGACTCTCTGAGAGAGAGTTATGCGAAGTGTCACAACGTGACCTGTTTATGGGATAATACAGGAGAGAGCACTTGTACGACGTGCCACATGTCACTGATTCAACTTCGGCTTCTAAAAAAGTTTCCTGAGATATTACATTCTGTTTAATACCTGTCACATTTTACAAAATTTCATTTGGAGCTTCCTAGCCCAAGTTATGACCTTTTTCCCAAGGTCACCTGATTTTGACTCAGATCTGGAAGAGGCAGAAACCCTATATTGTACAGATCATAAATCACAAAGTACAACGAATTAGAGGTTTTCCTTTGGACAAAAGGTACATGGGGATTTAATATTGGACCTGTAAAGGTTTCAGATCCGAAAACGTCTCCAAAACAGATTTATAGTGAAAGTGCTACAATGACTGGTTTTTTTCTATATCAAGCCCTAGCATCGTAAGTGCAACAAGTGTCATACATGCCATATCATGCCTTCTTTTAGGCTAGCTCTGATACCATGTTAAATTTTTAGAATTTACTTCAATCTGATCTAGGATCTTAAATGAGAGAACAACATGTACAGCATATCTACAGCATATCAATCATGGAGACAATAATGCAAGCACACAAGAGACACAAAGATTTACTTGGGGAAAACCATAAAGGTGAAAAACCCCAATAACTTCCTCAGAGATAGATTGAGCAATGATACAACCCAAAGAGATAGACATATCCTAGCAGCAGATCCTCCTCCTCCATAAGTGCGCAACTCCTCCTTGAGTGCATGAGTGATAAGTGAGTGAACAAATAGAGTGCCTCCCGCACTCTATTTATACTTGACTTGACTTGCCTTTTACATAAATCATGTAGGCTTGAACTTAGCCACATAAAATAATGCTGAATGGGCCGACCCCCAATAGGGTGGTCTAATAACCCTTTGACCCACATGACTTATACAGGGCCAACCCCAACAAGGTGGTCTAATAACCCATCAAGTATAAGTTACGACATTTACAATATAAATGACGACACTTCTGTATAGAGGAATAATACCATCTCTATAGGAGTACATACAACATACATATATGAAATACATTCTGAATTTACATATACAACAACAAAACAGTGGGTAAAGCCTCCACCCCCCTAATGGAATTATGGACTATGTCTACCCGACATAATAACTGCGTTGCACTTGTACTCAGTTTGTCATCGTATAACCAATCTGGGTGGTTGAGTTTCCTGAAACCCTACCCCACCCATACATCATAATAACAACATAATAATCATGCGAAAGTAAATAATGCATCACTTGCATACCATTTATATTTTGGAGTCTATGTCCCTGAGGCTCTCCCACCTCGCAGGATCCAGCTATCACTTAGCCATTTTAACCTGTAAGTCAGTCCTCGACATACAATCTAGAATATCAAGCACAAATCCTCACATGTACACATACATTTCCTCATAACATAACAACAATAATCAATTCATTATATTCACCATGCACCTGGTATAACATTCATTCGTTCAACAAATAACTTTAACGGTATCCACGTACCCATCATTAATTAACTTGCATATCGGAGACATCACCAACACATGATAATATCTAACATGACTAAATATCATAATACTAACATCACACACTCACATATATATATTGGCAAAATAATAGAACCATATGGCCACTTCCTAATTACACATAACGCCATCTACAAAATTTACTCATTTAATCTTATTGGAGATGTTCTTATATTGTGTTTACATTTGCATAGGCTGTTGGTTTTGACTACTCAGGTTTCATTACCATAATTAATCCATAGTATATTGAACATCCTTGTTAAATTAAATTAATTTGTACATTCTGTAATGTGTTTCATAAGAATACCTTGTCTTATATATATAACTTTTAATTTGATTCTAAGTCATTGCCATGACTCTTTAATCAGATCTCATCTTTAGTTAATTCCACTTTGACTTACGCCATTTCTCTATATCAAGATTTATTATTAGTGATAAATTATGAAGCCATCATGATCTTTATTTAAAGGTTGTTGGTTTAAATGATACACCCATTGAGACTGCAGTTTAAACATTATGGAGAAATTCCATATCATCATTAACAACTTTCCAAGTTCAACTAGAACTTATCTTCTACTGCATTTCCATTTATCTTGTAATCCTTACATCATTGTCCTATGTTTGGTACTATTTCTCTAACTAACCCTTACTCTGACATACCCATTTCCTTCATTCATGTATCTATGTTAATCCACTAATCCTATCTACTCTATTACTTTCAGTATCTAAGTTACACTTATTAATTCATTTGATTTATAATCCCTTAATTACACAAGATGACGACTCTTACTTATTTGTGCACACTAACATTATAGTCCAATATCACACCATACCAAATACTATGGTTGTTGCTCATGTTGTTTAACCCCTTTACTTATCTTAACGGTCATTTGTCATTGACACGCCTATAATTGATATGCTGCAATTGTGTTGTTGTTGTTTTTAACATACATAAATTCATTCAATGTCCAATATTACTTGTTGTGCGATACCCTTTTATTGCTCATACATGAATAGGGGAAATCCCAAAACTAACACATCAACAACAACATATGTTAATGCGAGATACATTGGGTAATACAAACTAGGCACACTCAACAATGTTCTTCACAATCACTATATAACCATACTTAAGGCTAACAATTAGGTTAAAAATCAAGTCGAATTCATTCCAAAATCCCAATTATCCATTTAGTAAACGACTACTTCTAAGTCTTACATCATACACCATTTTCCATCAATGTATTACATTATGAACCACTTTCAAGAAATTTGGCTTATGCATCTTGTGATATATCATTTTGTTGTTGTTTACAATTTTTTTTTGACACAAGGTCATTCCCTTACATGATAGCATCACACCCTCACGAATTTCCTCCTGGAATGACTACATAGGTTCCTCATAAAATTTTACAATTTTACAACCCCATCTATTTTCGATCAACTTTTAATTTTTTCTTATAGAGTGAAGATGAAGATCCTGTAATTACTTGACATACCAAAATTAATTTTATGTCCTACCATTAGTCGACGAAACATGCGCATATTCTTCTATTACGATCTTCTCTTTATTATTACTGCCAACTACTTTAGTTGTCACAACCTCTCACTAATATATCGGGTGTCATTATACTCTTTCAGTTAAGGACCAAGTTAAATGTCCAAAAAGCATTTATGTCACCTTAATCTTTTGCTTCCCCGATACCTCTATGGATAGTGCATCCCATGATTTATGAATAAGCCACTTATACTTCATCGTTTATATATACACTTTTACGAAAATTTTGTATTACCTTACCCCATGGTTATAGTATAATTACTAACTTTTTCCTTCATCATTTTGTTTACTCTCCTCGCATAACCCTATCCACCTGTGTGGAGATAGTTCCCTTTCTATCTTCATTACGACCCTAATCCCTCATATATTAATATGAGTTATTTCATGCACCTACATAAATATCATTTGTCCATGCAATCCACTACGTAGGTGTTCCTCATACTAAATACATAAGCACATTACTATCTATTGCATCGAGACATATTACATTATACTGAATCACGTCACAGTTTTTAAAACTACATCCTATCTACATGTATTATATTAATGATTTCATTTATCACCTCCTGACCCAATGTACATTGCTTATGGATTGCTCCCATATTAGGAATATTTAATCCTATGCACCTACTCATTTAGTATTCCTGCTACGTTGGCTGTTCCCTTCATTTGTATTAACTCATGTTAATCATTATTCCCCTCTTACTATATGAATGACTATCATAATGGTGTTCATCTTACTATACACACCTATTATCATCGACCTATACCAACTATGTTAGTACTTGCATTTACTACATCCACAACAAAATTTTAAATTGCACCAATACATGAAATTATCCCTTATTATTTATTTCCTACAACCTTATCGTTTGCATCATATTCGACACTTTCATAACTGTGTGCCATAACGATTATTCTCTTATCTTCCCCATCCTTATTAGCACCACATATTCTCATTCATTTTGTATTATACATGTTATTTAATCACCTTTAGTTATCATGATGTTACTCATTAATACCCTGATCTCACTTCTGTGATACTATGCCTTGTAATGATTTAGTTATGCATTATGCTATTGTCATATTAACCATAATGGCGTCTAGCCCCTTAGACATACCCCAACTCCCTTGAGATTCACCGCCCCCACTAATCCTTATTTCAACAAAAGAAGTTTAACAATGGGGTGACCATGCCCCCTTCTTCTCACAAGATTTAAAACTAACTTTATTCATTAGAAATGACTTCCCTTGGTTTAATTATAAATGAAATTTCTCTAGGTGACCACTCTAATAGATGTATGGATTGATTCCATTAACTATTCATCTTAACCATAGGCTTGTCTACTCACAAGAAGGTAACACTCATTAATCTTCTTGTTTACAAAATTCACAATCCTTCCTCAACATGACCACTAACATACACAAATTAATCCATACATCCACTCATAGTCAAGTACAAGTCAACTTAATCGTCTTGCCTATTGGTAAGGCCTAGTCAACATGTCATATCCTATACCACTAAATAATAAGACATTTTCTCATGACCTATTATCGTTTTCCTGAACTTCGGCTCTAGGATCATAATGCAACACTCTCATAGGGATTCATATCTACACTTATAAAGTACAGTACTAGGCTTAATCAATCGCTTTAGTTTGTATGAACAACTAGAAGACATAGCCGATCCTTTGGTGATACGATGCCAGAGTCACTCTTGGCGCGATCCCTCGACGCGAAGTGTTATATCTCGCTTAAATTTAACTCAGTCTCCACTTTAGCTTGGGTCGTCTTTTAACCATGTAACCATGTTTAAATTTTAGACCCTAACAAGATGCCAATATTACTTTGGATATATTAACGAGCTTTATTATTTATTTGTTTAAGTAATTAATTACTTACTTAATTAACCAACTCAAAATAATGTGAACACACATTAATTTTATTTTTATTTTTTATATATATTTATATATATATATATACAAAGCTGCATATGTATATATAAATTTCAACCCCTAATTAAATTTTAAACTATACAACAGATCTGAATTTCAACTTAGTAACTTGCATAATTTTATTTTTAAATATATATATATATATATACATGGTTGCATATGTATATATAAATTTCAACCCTAATTAAATTTTAAACTATACAACAAATCTCAATTTCAACTTAGTAACTTGCATAATTTTGTTTTTAAATAGATATATACATATATTAATTATTTAAAAAAAAATTAAAATAAGTTTATTTAAAATTAAATTACATAAACGCTAAATTGAATTATAATTCAATAACTTAATTGTAATTACAATTTACGTAACCCTAGCCTAGATAACCCTAATCCTAATCTATTTGCATGCTATCCGCATGGGAGCCACATGGCCTCACATGCTACCCACCGCAACTCTCTATTTATAAGGTTCATCCCCCTTAGCGGCTCATTCTTTCACCCATTTTCTGGCGGAGTGAGCTCTGCAACACCGTGCAAATCCTTGGCAGCTCGGCTAGACTTGCAACTGTCGGCTCTACTCTGCTCCAGGAGAGCTTCGAGCTAGTCATTCAGGTAATTACTTATCGTGTTTTTTTTTGTTATGTTCTTTTATTTTGTAATATTTTTTTTTGTGGTATGTATATATATTTTTTGTCATAAGACGGAGAGTTTAGAGCAACCGCAACCCAACTGGGCGCTCCCTCCTTCTCTCTGCTCATGCCCTGCACTGGCCGGGTCGCCCATGGCCATAAGCCAACCGAATTGCACTACATGGCTGCAAGCCAGCTTGCCCAAGATTTTTTTTTAAAATGCAATTTTATTATTATATATATATTTTTTTTCTTTACATTTTTTTTTTAAATTATCACATAATTTTTTTTTTTAGGTTGTATCTACCGGTCGGAAGTACCCAAGGCCGTAGCCTGTGGCTGCTGGCCAGCCTTTCCCAGGCCCCAATCCTTGTGGGTTGCTGGCTAGGCTTCCCATGGCCGTAGAATGGCCGCGGAATTTTTTTTCAAACTGTATATATATATATATTTTTAGAAGAAAATTTCAATGTATTTAAAAAAAAAATTCAATGTATTTTGTTTTGTTTTATTTACTATCCGGGCAAACTCTTGTTTCTTTCTTTTTTTTCTTTTTGTAATGACTTTTTTTGTTTTAAATATATTTTACATAGGGGTGGATGGTTTCCTAGCTGGGCGTCCCCTCCTCTCTTCCTGCACACACCGGCCTTCCTGTGCTGGTCGACTGCATGCCCTCGGCCGTAGCACAGGCTGCTTGGTCGGGCAGTTCCCAGGCCGCGCTGGCCGAGTTGCTGGCCTAAGGCCACGCTCAGGCCGCGCTGGCCAGGCCGCCCAGGGCCATAACACGTGGCTGTTGGCTGGGCTGCGCCCAGGCCGCAGACCATGGCACTGGCCGGGTTGCAAGCCATGACCGCAACACATGGATGCTAGTCGGCTGTGCCCAAGGCCGCAACATTGTTGCTGGCATGGCCGCGCAGGCTTGCCATGGCCGTGAGTTTGAACACGATTTTTTTTTTCAAAAAAATATTTCACATATATATATTTTTTGTTTTATAATTTTTATTTTATTTTGTGTTTATAGTTTTTTTTTTACATTTGATATAGATTCTGTTTCTATATATTAAAATATCAATTCTTTTTTTTTTTTTTTTAAATTTAAATTTAACTTGGTTTACAAATGTGATTTTATTGTTTATATATATATATATATATAAATTGTTTATATGTATATACAAAAAAAAATGTGTTTTAATTCAAATTTAAATTCAATTAAATTTAAATTAAAACGCTGTTTATATATAATTTCTTTTACATTCACATAAAAGTTCTCCCTATATATATATTTTTGAAAAAGAAATTGTTATATATACAATATTTTACCTCTATATATATAATAATATAGTTTTCCCAATATATATTTTTTTGTTTATATAAAATTTTTGGTCCTTACTCTGTTCCAGCCGCCGAGAGCATAATACTCGAATTAAACTCTCTAATTATTTATTGTCTCTCTTTTGTAGGTGTAAATTTTGCCTAAGACTTCTGACACGAGGTTGCTCGACACTTCTTTTGGTGTTTATGCACATAACATTTTCTGGTTAATGTCATGCTAATTCTCTTGGTAATTAGCAAGTGTAATTCATTTTTCATTTCTACATTTCTATTCAATGTAGTGAGTCCTCGGGTTCCAGATTTTGAACCATGGCTCTGATACCATGTGTATAACCCGGTCCAAGATTTACCAAGTTTAACAATTAAACTACTCATTTTACTCTGTTTACACACTGTGTCAATTTCTATTTCTGTTTTGTTGGTTTGTGTTCAATTTCACGTCTGTAAAAAAAATAACTTTTTCATTTATAGGTTGCCATACACATTTTTACTTTTCTAACATTTATCAATTTTGTGCAGGCTTAACAACATATAAACACATATACTAAATTGCATATATTTCATTTTCAATAACTTGAATTAATAATATGACAGAGTTATAATGGGATCATTATACCTTTAGGGGAAGTACCTTTTAATAGCTAGTAGATCTCCTTTGATGCTCCTTTGATTTGATGTAGTCCTGCACCCAAAAGCTTTTCCCCAAACCTTATGAAACTCAACCAGCCCAAACAAGTATGCCACCCTGCCACCCTGCCAATTGGCGAGGTCTTGTCGACCAACCAGCTCCAAAGGTACCCCTTTGGACCCCCGAGCCCAAACTGAGTACAAGCCAACCAGTATTTCCCTTATGCAAAGTCTCCAACAAGAACCCCCTTCTTTTCTGCTCTCCTCGTATCTCTGCTCCCTTTCCTATCTCAAATATGCCAAGGTGAAGAAGACCCCTTCTCCCCTTTTCTCCTCTCGACCTTTTCCCCCCTTTTCCTATGCCAACTCTTACCCATGCCATTAATACCCCTATCCTCATCATTAATTTCATCCAACCCCCCCATTCCTCCTCCTGCCCCCAACATTTGACTCATAAACCAAAGATTGTGTTATTTTATTATTTAATTTAAGTTTGGGTTGGTTCATCTTCCCACTTTAAGTGCTTCACACTCAACTAACAACCTCTCGACAATATTTTAGCATTCTTTCCTTTTTCCAAAATTTTCATTAATCATTAATAAAATGTTATATTATATATTTAAAGTTTACACCAACCATAAGTGTTTTAGTGACTTACACATTTTACCCCATTAATTACTAGTCAACCTTGGTGACCTCATAATTAAATGCTTCTTAATTAATTATATTTAGTTCATAATTAATTTATAATTAATTTATCATTTTTATGAAAAATTCCAAAGTATACAACCGACACTTGTTTATCAATTTCATATTACATCTATTAGTAAATTATCCTATGTTTTAATTAGTTTCTGCATGATCATAATAAAATTTAATAGATATAAAATGATTCTTATCCGTACATTTTAATTAATTAACTAACCTTGTAATTAATATTAACTTATCAATTTAATACTACTTTAATTAACATTACAATAATCATTTAACATTTTAATCCTTAGTCTTGACTACTTAAATTTATTAACAACAAATCAAGCATTACTAATCAATTACATTAGTTACTACTTAGGTTAATCATAGTTCGTTTATTAATCAACACTATTAATCATTAATTGATAATAATTAACATTAATCAACATTATTAACATCAATCAACCATGACTAACATTAATCGACAAAATTTAACATTAATCAACATTATTAGCATTAATCAACCATGACTAACATTAATCAATATTACTAACCTTAATCGACGATAATTAACATTATTACTTAATCATCTTTCATTACCACCCGATTCACTCCATTACCCTATTCATTTATTTAAACCAAAATTGACTAACTCGACGTATTAATTTTAATTTCGTAGTTAGATAAGTAGTAATAATGTAATTAATGCCTAAACATTTTAGTTTAGTTTTATTTCACGTAATTTATAAATACGTAATCTATGAATTGCCATAACGTAATAAGATTTCAGTTAGGTAAAAGATTGTACCTTGCAAACTATGTTTAAACCTGTGTCAGTAAACAATAAGTTTCGTGATTATGATTGATGTGTGTGATTTATTACTGTTAGTGTACTTACGCGAGTTATGTAAGCGTAGCTACTGCTTACATACCTCGCGTAAGTACACTAACAGTAATAAATCACACACATCAATCATAATCATGAAACTTATTGTTTACTGACACAGGTTTAAACATAGTTTGCAAGGTACAATCTTTTACCTAACTGAAATCTTATTACGTTATGGCAATTCATAGATTACTGAGTTATGACACTTAATCAATCATTGGATTTCAACATACATAGTTAGATCACGTTTTTTTCCCGACTTCAAACTACTCATATAAACCTACATCATCTACCTAATCACAACTAACTTCCACATCCTATCCTTTCCTTTGCTGGACTACCCTAAAGTGTCAAGCCATGACCGGCTCCAGTTAGAACCCGTAAGCGGAAGTGTCGACTACATCGACCAAGCTTCCCCAGCAGGAAACCACCAGTCATCATCACACACCTTAGGGAGTGCGCCGTAGCACATCCCTCCCATGACTTTGGATTTTGGGGATAAACGGTGGGTAAAGCCTCCACCCCCTTAATGGAACGAGGGACTATGCCTACCCGACATAATAACTGCGTTACATTTGTACTCAGTTTGTCATCGTATAACCAATCTAGGCGGTTGAGTTTCCTGAAACCCTACCCCACCCATACATCATAATAACAACATAATAATCATGTGAAAGTAAATAATGCATCGCTTGCATACCATTCATCTTTCAGAGTCTATGTCCCTGGGGCTCTTCCACCTCGTAGGATCCAACTATCACTTAGCCATTTTAACCTGTAAGTCAGTCCTCGACATACAATCTAGAATATCGTGTACAAATCCTCACATGTACACATACATTTCGTCATAACATAACAACAATAATCAATTAATTATATTCACCATGCACCTGGTATAACATTCATTCGTTCAACAAATAACTTTAACGGTATCCACGTACCCATCATTAATTAACTTGCATATCGGAGACATCACCAACACATGATAATATCTAACATGATTAAATATCATAATACTAACATCACACACTCACATATATATATCGGCAAAATAATAGAACCATATGTCCGCAGTGTCATCCAACCGACGAAGTCTCACAATCAAGCAATTACAACATATAATAGTAGTTTAGGTAGTAATGTCCAAAACGGGGCGTTACATGAACACAACTCATGATAACCTTGAATGGGAATTTCTCTTGGTTATATCAAGAAGTATAATAAATTCACTATCATAATATCATTTGGATTTGAGGGATTTTGTGCAATGGTAATGTGGTTGTATTCATAGCAAGTAGTGTCTCAACCCAGGTTTTTTTCAACTTCATCAAGTGGGTGCCAAGGATTCATTTTATCCTTTCTTCGTATTCTTGTTGCATATGTTCATTGAGTCTTGTTTGGTTGAAAAGGGTGGACTTTATAAGAGGCTTCATCAAGGAACAATGGTCTATTTCATCAATGGTTTTCTCATAAAGGTATCTAAGAGTCAAAATAAAACTACATATGTGGTAGCAAGGTTGTCAGCCAATATAGTATACCTTTCGCATTAAATCTTGGTGGTAGTCAAAGCCATTTGTCCTTTTTTTTCATGTTTTCCAGGAAAGACTCAAAATTTTGTATTATATACTATTATCAATTAAAATGGTTTTGTTGTGCCCGTGGGGTTTCTTGAGAATGCATTTTAGTATGGGTAGATCTATGAAACAATCAGGTGGAATTATAACCACCTTTTGCATTGATTTTACTAGTTTAATAACTTTCAATTTCAAAGGATTATGATTTTTTTGTGTTCATATGTCTCAATGAATGCTTATTGAAACAATACTATGTAAAATATGAGTGCTTCCTTGAAGTCTAATCGTCTAATCAAGTAGAAACAAAAGGAAAATACAACTATTGATGATTATATGTTATGCAAGAAACCCCATGCATGTAGTATGCAAACTTATTTAAGCTTGTAAGAATTTTGTCGCAAGGGCATGCCAAATTCAAATTGGCATTTACATTATAATTAAGGCCATGATGCATATAAGTATTTTTATAATGTTGGCATCCAGGAGAATGGAGGGTGAGGTTGATATGTTTGACTATTCAGGTGACTCACTAAACGTTGGCATGATATATTTCAATTCTATGACTACACCGATGGTTTCCAATATGAGGAAATTTCATGAGTCAAGATCTGGATCAAATCTAGTAGATCTCACTTTGTATAGACAACTTATAGGCTCGCTAATGTACTTTATACATTCGAGGCCTGATTTATTTTATGCTGTGAGAATTTTCAGTCAATTTATGTTTGATCCAAGACACATACACTGGATAGATAGTAAGCATGTCCTTAGGTACCTTCGAGGTACAATTTCATATAGACTCATATATGCCTCTAGTAGAGGAGTCACGTTACTTGGTTATACAAACTCAGAATAGGGAGGAAGCATTATGGACTGTAAGAGTACATCCAGCTATTTTTATAGCCTAGGATCATATATGATATCTTGTTCCAGCAAGAAGCAGGGCTCCGTAGCCCATAGCACTACAGAAGCAGAATACATAACTGCTAGTGTTTCCTTCCTGTAAGCAGTGTGGCTCAGAAACCTACTTGTAGGGTTGTTCAGTGAAAATATTGAGCCTACAGTTATTAGCTGTAACAATCAGAGTTTCATCAAGCTTTCCGAAAACCCAATGTTTCATGAAAAGTCGAAGCACATTGAAATGAAGTATCACTTCATCCGAGACATGGTCCAGAAAGGTATAGTGAAACTTCAGTACATTGCTACTGATGAGAAGATTGCAAATGTGTAACAAATCCTCTGTCAGTGACAAAGTTCAGGTACTTCTGAGACAATCTTGGTATGGTAGATAATGCCTCCCTCACTGAGAGGGAGTTCTAAATGTACAGGATCAGGAGACATTCTCCAAACCAATCTTGTGTAGCCAATATTGATCCTCCCATATAGAGGTGAGCACTTTGATTTCCTTCTGTGTAAAGGTTATTCCTCTCGTATAGAGGTAATTGATCAAATTAATGATGTTGTAAAGTCTTGTTAGACAAGGCTCTGGACTTGTGTGTCAAGTCATGATTTTCATGTGAACCTTCTGTATAAAGGTATACATGGGATGGACCTCCAGTATAGAGGTGGACCTTCCGAATAAATTTCATGCTTTACTTGTTAAAAGCATTTAATGTTGTGTGATGCATTATTAATAATTATCAACAGTTGTTATTAAGTCTCCTTTAGAGATCGATCACCTGTAAAGTGAATTACTTTAGCATATGATCATTTGGGCCAGAATAATATAATATGATCATAGCATCCGATAATTCTTCTTAATATAATGTAATGTTATGGATAATTAAAGTTAGCACATATTGACCATGCAGTAAAAGATAAAGAGATAAAGATAAATGCAGAGAGAAAAAGATAATTCGAATTGATCAGGAGATGACTAAGTGAACTTGAATTGTCAATATTCATTTAAAGCCACAATGTATGCCTCAGTTAATTAAAGAACTCACAGTGGTCACTACAAGTAGATCAATCAGCATGATTTCAGTTAACTAAGTGTTAAATAAGAAGGACTAGTTAACTAAAGTGCTTTCACTCTAGTTAAAATAAAAGATGATACTTCAGTAAATCAAGGATAACTGGAATTGATCACTACAGTGATGTTATCAAGAAAGAATTAGTTAAAGAGAGTTAACTAAGTGACAACAAATAAGATCTAGTTAACTACGTGTTATTGCATGACGACACTTATGTTAAAATAAAAGACAACACTTGAGTTGTGACACTTGCATGACAACACTTAAGTTAGCCACATAACTAAGTGGACAAGCTTTTAGTTAAGAGGCGAGTTCATCCTAAGAGACAATTCAGTGAGATAAAGCACTGCATGAGAAGTGGGGCGCACTTCTTCATGCAAGATTGATACATCCAATCTGAGGGAAAATTCATCCTGAAGTTAGAAGAAGCTGATGCATGGGAAGTATGTATAAATATTTTATACATGATTGATGAATTCAATGCGAAGCGAATTCTCTTCTCCCTTGAAGGAAAGGAATTTCTCTTTGTGCAAGTTATTGTTCTTGCTTGTTATTGATGTGCTAGGCACATTGGAAAACACATCCGATTGATCTCTCTTATCTATTGATTCTATATATTCGTCAAGAGTGTTTAGTGATCTCTTATCTTCTGAAATCAATCTTCTATGTTGTAAAAGAAAGGCATTCGTTTCTATCCATTATATTATACTAAGAAGAGTTTCTAGGGTTTTTGTTATCATTGTTTTGAGGATTTTCCCCAAGGTATATCTTGTGTTATGGTTGTATGAATTTCATGTGATTACTTTGTCTCATTTCTTCAAGTTTTGGTATATAAAAGAATTAAAGATAAAATGTCAACCAAATATTAACAAAACTAACAATGCCCCAAAAATATAGTTTGATACATGGTAGTGAGAGGTCTTCTAGATTGAAGCAGATTGTTGGTCATTCTTTCCGTTGTCTTTTTCTTTGACGAAACTTTTAAGTATATCTACAAAGCTCCTTGTAACTACTTCAAGGTTAGGTTTAATTCAACTTGAATCCTTATCATTGTTGTCTTGATCATATCCCAATCCAGACCTATATGAATTTGGCCTTTTATTGTTGATGATTTCATCCAGAACCTTAGAGCTTATGTCAAACTTTTGTTCATGGCCTAAGTGAGTGCTTACATTTTGTAGGTCCCTTTTAAGGAGATATTTTTCTTCTCCACTTCGTCACACGTTGTTTCTTTCTCTTTCATCTTTCTTGCTAGATATTATTCTATTATTTTGACTTTTTCTACCCATTCTTCATACTTCTGTAATTGGACCTTTAAAAACTTATTCTTCTTTCTTGAGATTTTCAAATCTTTTAAAGCACCTTTAAGTTCTCCTTCAAATTCTACCTCAACACTTACTTCATCTTCAGATTTCTCATTTTCAAATTCTTCTTCTATTGCCATAAAGAGCACTTCTCTCTCATCATCACCACTGTCTTCTTCATCTGCTGAGCTAATGTCTGCTTCCTTTGTGTATCCTTTTATTTTCTTCATGATCATGATCCTCCTCATCATCACTATCTTTATTCTCTTTATAAGGACATTTAGAAGTAAAAATGACCTATTTTTCCACATTCAAAGCATTTTAAAGGAATATTACCTTTGTACTTTCCACGACCTCTATGAAGTTTCTTCACAAATTTTGCTTCTTCAAGATCAGATTCATCAGAAGAAATTTTACTGGAATCTTTCTTGCTTCCTTTCGTCTTCTTGGAGACCTTGAATGTTGCTTCCCTTCTCGAAGGATTTTTCTTTTCAGTTATAATTTCATAGGTAGTGATGATTCCATGGATTTCCTCCATTGTTACCTTGTCAAGATCATTTCTATCTTCCAAGATTGATACTTTAGGATCAAACCTCATAGGTAGAGATCTCAACACCTTTTGTACAATTGCTTATTCAAGAATTGTTTCCCCAAGACCTCTGAGAGTATTGACTATTTCATCTACGTGAAGAAAGTAAGATGCAATGTTATCATCTTTCTTCATTTTTAGGATCTCAAACTGACCTCTATAAGTTTGTAGCTTTTCCTTTTCCACTGTGTCACATCCTTTATAAATGCTCTGAATTTTGTCCGATATTGTTTTTGTTGAGCTACATTGCATGACCTTTGTAAATTCCTAGTCTACTAGGCCACTTAGTATTGCATTTTTGTATTTTTCATTGCATTCATACATATTTTTATCAGTAGCATCAGTTGGAGGAATATCTGAAACTTTATAACCATTTACAACTGTCAACCAAATATCAGTTCCAAGTGACTATAGGAAGAATTCCATTCTTATACTCCATAAATCATAATTAGACCCATTAAAACATGGTGCTCGATTTTTTGAGATACCTTCATGTCTGTCCATATCTGCACAGAAATCTAGATTGTGCAATGATCTTCCTTCTAGTGGTTAGACTATTTCTGATGGAACCGGATCTGATACCAATTGTTCAACCCCAAGTGATACAGAGAGGGGGAGGGTGAATCGGTATCATACACTTTTTATGATTTCAAAAAAAAATTATACCATGTAATCATTCATTAGCATGTATACCATGTATCTTAAGCAATTTCAAATACAAAGAACATTGTGCAAAGCATATGTAGAAAAATGTTATATATAAAAAAATATTTTTATTACAAATAATGATAAGAGACACCAATCTCCAATACAAGTGTGAGCACCCAAACACTGATTCTGCTGACACCAATCAGATAGGAATGCTAATACCTTGCAAGCACCAAGTTGTTGTTTTACAGGCACCAACCTGTGAGGACACCAATCGTCTTATGAGAACCAAATCATATTAGGAAGCACCAACTTGCGTGATCAGGAACCCACCTGAGATGCAAGGAACTTACCTATGGAAGACACCAATATTTTGTCCTTTCCCCATCCTTCCACCCATGTATAGATTTTTTGTTGTATACCTCGATCACATTTCAATCTATGCTTTCTGATCTATTTCCTTTGTTCTGGGAAAATTGTTGAGCATACTATACTTCACACTTCCATCTCCTTCTGCGCGATCATTCCTTGTATTGTTCAAATACTCCTTGTATAAATACTCCTTGTGCTCTTATCAAATGCTCCTCATATTTCTGCACGACTGCTCCTTATGTTTATCCTTGTCCTGTAACCTTCTGCACTTCCTCAAGTCATACTGTAATTGATTCCCCTTAGCATTTCATATTTTCCCCGAAGCTTGTAATTTCAGAACACTACATCTTTTCCAGCTACAAGCTTATCTCAACACACATCAAAATTTCTCTTATTTATAATGATCTTACCCAATTGATGTGTCTACAAGTTAGGGTGTCTCTAAGTTGGTGACACCCCTTCTTCCTTTCATCCCGGTCAAGCTTACCACCACTCTCATTCTTTTGTTGACTTGCACTTTTTTATATTTACTGACTTCATGGCAATTCAACCACTTTTCCTTATCTTGCGCTGATAGAGTTCCATGACTAGGTGGGAATTGCACACTAGAGTGCCATGACTTAGTGAGACTTGCGCACATACAACTTTATTCTATATACTACAGGATTCTAGACTTCATGCATGAATTGGTGAGACTTGTACACATAGTTTCTGATACAAGTCTCCTTACGGAAATAAGGTTCTTGCTTAACAATACACACGACACAAACCACAATGCTCTCACAAACAAGGTGTAGAACAAGATGCCTGGATTGGCTTATATTACTTCTCTGAAATAGGTTACAATATGAAATAATTGTAAGCAAATAAATAACTACAATCGGCCTCAGCCGTTACAACTTAGAAGTAACTGTGGTGTGTTCTCCCTATGTGTCGACCTCACCCTCTCTTGGTTCTCCATGAAACTTTGAGCTATGGTTCGATCTCAACACTCTGCACTCAGCCTGTGTGACTTGTCACAACTCTCTCGGCTCTGCGCTTTGTTCTGCTCTCTTTCTGCACAACAATTGTTTAAAATGAAGGCCACTTCTTCCTCTTCTACTCTATGGGTGCTGTTTCCAAGATTATGACAATCCCGAGACACGTGCTCCCTCCATTCGTCAATTCTATCCAAATCCTGCGAATCTGCACTGTCAGCTTCCAGATGTGCTGTATAGCCTCTGTCCATGACGTCCTCTGTCACGTCCTTCACCAACTCGTAATAACTGTAATAACTTCCTCAGCAACCCCGAACAGCTACTAAGTACAACTCATTGACTTTCTGTCCTTTCGAACCTGCAATAGAAATACAGTCCCATCTCGACTACCCTGTCGGTTTGCTCCTTCCCAATGTATTTGGCTTCTCCAAAACCTGTCGTGTCGTAGCTCGACCACTTGTCGACTACCCGACCTCTTACATTGCTCATCATCTGTCTACCCTTTCCTGTCGATCCTCGACCTCTCGCGACATCCGCTGATCCTTCAGTCGATCGCACTCCGATTGCTTCTGCTCGACTTGATGACTTTGACAAGCCAACCTGCTTCCCACACCAGTGGTCGTCAGCACTCCCGCTGGTCGACTCTCTTTTTCAGTCGATCAACTTCGACTGATCTTCCCAGGTCCCGATGCCCCTGCATCAGTCTCCCCAGGTGAAAAATATTTTCACTGCTCCGTCAGTCTCCTGAACTCTTCTTCGGAAATCCACGTTGCCTCCTGCAACTTATAATTTGTCCATTGCACCAAGTATTCCTTCATGCGCGATCTACGAGTACGCTCCACTTCGCGCTCATCGATTACTTCTGCGATCCCTTCTTTATGTCGGTCTGGAATCTGTTCTGTCCAGTCGATATTGTTTCCTTCCCATGTACCGCTGCTTGACCCTTCTTCAAATTTATACACGTTTGAGACGTTGAACGTTGCTGAAATGTTCAAGTCTTCCAGCAACTCTAACACATAGGCATTGTCTGAGATCTTCTTCAGAATCCTGCATGGTCCTATCTTCTTCAGCTTTAACTTGTTATATGTTCCTGTCAGGAAACCGTTCCTTCCGCAAATATGCATAGAATAAGTCCCCTTCTTGGAATGACAGTAGTCTCTTCCTCCTATCGGCTCTCAACTTGTAGGCCGCGTTACTCTTCTCAATGCGCCTTCGCACATTTTCGTGAACTTCATGCATATGCTCTGAGAATGATTCTGCATCCGCGCTCTTCCTGGTTTCTGTTGGCAATTCGACTAGATCTGCCACGACATGTGGACTCCTCCCTTGAACAATCTAGAATGGGCTCAGTCCTGTCGACCGATTCACAGAATTGTTATATGCAAACTCCGCCTGTGCTAACACATTCTCCCACTGCTTGGGTATGTCGACTGTTAAACATCTCAGAAGGTTTCCCAGACTTCTGTTTACAACCTCGGTCTGCCCATCTGTCTACGGATGATATGCCGAACTAAACTCTAACTTCGTGTCGAGTTTCTTCCATAGGGTCCTCCAGAAATTCCCCATGAACTTCGTATCCCTATTCGACATGATACTCTTTCGCAACCAAAGCAACCTGACTATTTCCCTAAAGAATAGTACAGCGATTCCTGTGGCATCACTTGTCTTCTTACATGGTATGAAATGTGCCATCTTTGAAAATCTGTTGACTACAACAAATATTGAGTCATTCCCTTGCTGCGTCCTTGGCAATCCTAACACAAAATCCATGCGAAGATGCTCCCACGGGTTCTCTGGTACTGGAAATGGTGTATACAAGCCCGCGTTCTGACTCCTTCCTTTTGCCAACTGGCAAACTTGACATTGTCGAACCCATTTTCTGACATCTGCCGACATCCTTGGCCAAAAATACTTTTCGTCGATCAGTGCTTTTGTCTTGTCGATCCCAAAGTGCCCTGCTAACCCTCCATTATGAAATTCTTGGATTAGGTTCTCTCTCACCGATCCTCTAGGAATACACAACTGACTTCCCGTGAACAGGTAACCTTCTTGAATGATATAACTCAAATATGGAGTCCTGTCGGTGCTCCAAGGTACACGACATGCCTTCCATGCCTTTGCAAAATCTTCGTCGGTCTCATACTCTGTCTTTATCGACTCTATTCATGATGCCTGAACAGTCATTGTGCTCAACAACGCAACCCTCCTGCTCAACGCATCGACAACTTTGTTCGACTTGCCCGACCTATGTCATAACACGAACGTATATCTCGGGAGTAACTCCACCCACTTCATGTGTCTCTGATCCAACTTCGACTGAGTATTCAGATACCTTAGCGCTTGATGATCGGTGTATAACACAAACTCCTGTGGCAACAAATAATGCCTCCATTTCTTCAATGCTTGTATGATAACATAGAATTCCTGGTCATAGACCGAATATTTCTGCTTTGCTCCACTTAGTTTTTCACTAAAGTATGCAATTGGTCGGCCTTCCTGGCTCAACACTGCCCCAATTGCCGTTCCACTCACATCACAATCGACCTGGAAAAATTTGTCAAAGTCTGGGAGTGCCAACACTGGGCTCTTAGTGATCTTTTCCTTCAATTTTTCGAAAGCTTCCTGGGCCTTATCCATCCACTTGAACTCACCCTTCTCATGCATTTTGTCAATGGTGCACAAATCCGACTGAATCCCCGAATGAACTTCCGGTAGAAACTAGCAAGTCCATGGGAACTTCTCATTGCAGTTGTACTTGTCGATTCCAACCAATCTACTATTGCCTTCACCTTCTCTGGGTCCATCTCCAACCCCTTACTTGAAATTACAAATCCCAAGTACACTAATTCCTTCTTCATGAAGAAACACTTTTGCAGGTTAATCATTAGCTTCTCTCCCTGCAATCTATGCAATACTTGTCAAATGTGCTCTAAGTGTTCTGACTTGGTCTGACTGAAAATCAGAATGTCATTTAGATAGACTACGAAAAACTTTCCCAAAAATGGTTTCAGTACCTCATTCATCAATCTCATGAATGTACTGGGTGCATTAGTCAATCCGAATGGTATGACTAACCACTCATATAACCCTTGTCTTGTTTTTAATTCTGTCTTCCATTCATCTCCTTCTCTAACCCTGATTTGGTGATATCCACTCTTCAGGTGTAATTTCGTGAAGTATGTCCCTCCACTCAGGCAGTCCATCAAGTCATCCATACTTGGCAATGGAAATCGATACTTGATCGTGATCTTGTTGATGGCTCTGGAGTCAGTACACATCCTCCATTCTCTGCCTTTCTTTGGTGTCAATACTGCTGGTACTGCACACGGGATCAAGCTTTCTTGGATCAATCCCCTGTCCAACAACTCTTGGACTTGTCGGTTGAGCTCCTGTCCCTCTGTCGGACTCATCCTATATGGTGCTTTATTTGGCAGACTCGACCCTAGAATCAAGTCGATCTGATGGGATATGCTCCTTGTCGGCGGCAATCCCGTCAGATTCTCTTCAGCCATTATGTCCTGAAACTCTTCGAGCAACTCCTTGACTTCGACCAATGCTCCCCATGTCGGTCGTTCCTTCGACATATGGTCCTTTTGGAATGATCGCATAACATCCCGACTAATTTTCCTCCTCTGCGAGGAATTCCTTAGCGGTGCTCATCAACACACACTTTTCACAAAGATTGCTCTCGCCGTCCTCACTGTCGGCTGGCTCTCCTCGCCTCGGCTTAAGAGTCCTTTTCACGCCATTCTTCCACACTGTAACTGTGTTAGCTTGACCATCATAGATCATTTTTCAATCATATTTCCATGGCCTCCCCAAAAACAAATGGCATGCATCCATGGGAACTACATCACACAGTACGCTGTCCTCCAATCCTTCAACTCTGAAGTTGATCAGGCACTGTTTGGTCACCTTAACATGGTGTCCTTTTTGCAACCATGAGATCTTGTAAGGGTGTGGGTGTTCTCGATACTTCAACCCGATCTTGTCGATGACTTCTGTCGACACAAGATTCTTTGTGCTTCCACCATCAACTATGGTCTTACATTGCCATCCTTTGATCCGCACCTTTGTTCAAAAGATCGCCTTCCGCTGTGCTGGTTCCATCTGATTGCGTTGATATTCTTGAATCAAGGCTCTCTGAACCATCAAATTTCGGTTATTTCTTTTCTCACCTCCACTGCTATTTGATGCCAACTCTCCTCTCTCGTTGACTTGCTCATCCTTTCGACGTCTGGGTTTCGACTCTTTAGCAGCATGTAGGTTTTTTAGACATTCATATGCCTTGTGACCCATTCCACGACATTTGTAACAGATTATAGCTGGTCTGTTAACTCCTTTCTTGTTGGATGGACCACTTCGACCATACGCGCCTCGACCGCTGTTCTCATGACCATCGTGTCGGTTCTCTTGCGCTCTTTCCTTCGTCGATGTCCCTTCCATGCATCGACTATCTTCGACACCTTCTTTCTTATAGCCACTACATTGACCTTTCATGGAGATAGTCTTTCCACCTCGACTAGTCATCCTGCCTCTGGTCGCTGTGGACTTCCTTGACAATTTCTCTTCTGCCTTCAGAGCTAACTGATAGGCTTCTCCAACTGTTCTGAATCTCGACATGCTGAGTTCATCCTGAACAACATATTTCAGGCCGTTTACGTACCTGGCGACAGCTTCTTCTCCTTCATCAGTCTGTCCTGACCGAATCGAAAATCGGTAGAACTCCTCCGTGTACTCTTTCACGGTCATCTCTTTTTGTCAAAATTTTTGTAACTTCCGGAACAAGGAAATTGCATAGTCACTTGGCAAGAACTTCCCCTTTAACTTGGCAACCATCTTGTCCCAATATTTGATTTTCTCCTTGCCTTTCTTGAGTCTATCAGCCTGTACATTGTCCCACCACAACAAGGCATGACCCTTCAACCTTAGACATGCAGTCTTAACCCATTTAGGATCCTTGATCTGCTCTACATCAAAATATTTCTCCATCTCTCTGAACCAGTCGATCAAGTCTTCTGGGTCTAGGCTTCCCGAGTACATACGCACATCTATCTTCGCCTGACCTCTCATTTATGTCAGAAGCTTGATGAGTTCTCCTCTAGTTCTTCTACTGCGGCTTCCCGAGCTTCCACTTCCTTGACTTCCTCGTCGCTGTGGTCTAGCGCTTCAGGAATGCAACCACGCCTTTGGTTTTCTTTGATCGCCACAACTTCATTTGTCAAAGTTCGCATTGTTTGGATGCATTCGTCGAACAGCTCACGATCCACTGTGACGGCTACTACGCCACGCGCTCTTTGTCCTCAGACATTAATGCCTCTATGAGCCATCTTCAACTTTCGCTGAAAAATCCTCACACCTTCAACACTGACGCAAGTCAGGTTGGTATGATCTTCTTCTCCAATCGGACTCGCCTATGGGCTCTGATACCAACTGACGCAAGTCAAGTTGGTATGATCTTCTTCTCCAACCGGACTTGCCTTCGGGCTCTGATACCAACTGACGCAAGTCGCCTTACGGAAATAAGGTTCTTGCTTAACAACACACACGACACAAACCACAATGCTCTCACAAACAAGGTGTAGAACAAGATGCCTAGATTGGCTTATATTACTTCTCTGAAATCAGTTACAATATGAAATAACTGTAAGCAAATAACTAACTACAATCGGCCTCAGCTGTTACGACTTAGAAGTAACTGTGGTGTGTTCTCCTTGTGTGTCAACCTCACCCTCTCTTGGTTCTCCACGGAACTCTGAGCTATGGTTCGATCTCAACACTCTGCACTCGGCCTGTGTGACTCATCACAACTCTCTCGGCTCTGCGCTATGTTCTGCTCTCTTTCTGCACAACAGTTGTTTAAACTGAAGGCCACTTCTTCCTCTTCTACTCTGCGGGTGCTGTTTCCAAGATTATGACAATCCCGAGTCACGCGTTACCTCCATTCGTCGATTCTGTCCAAATCCTGCGAATCTGCATTGTCAGCTTCCAGATGTGCTGTACAGCCTCTGTCCATGACATCCTCTATCACGTCCTTCACCAACTCTCAATAACTGTAATAACTTCCTCAGCAACCCCGAATAGCTACTATGTACAATTCATTGACTTTCTGTCCTTTCGACCCTGCAATAGCAATACAGTCCCATCTCGACTTCCCCGTTGGTTTGCTCCTTCCCAATGTATTTGGCTTCTCCAAACCTTGTTGTGTCGTAGCTCGACCACTTGTCGACTACCCGACCTCTTACATCGCTCATCATCTGTCGACCCTTTCCTGTCGATCCTTGACCTCTCACGACATCCGCTAATCCTTCAGTCGGTCGCACTCCAACTGCTTCTTCTCAACTTGATGACTTTGACAAGTCAACCTACTTCCCGCACCAGTGGTCATCGGCACTCCCGCTGGTCAGCTCTCTTTTTCGGTCGATCAACTTCGACTGATCTACCCAGGTCCCGATGCCCCTGCATCAGTTTCTATATACTTATTCAAACTAACATTAAGATTTCAATTCCATCACCAAGTTCAACAACTTCTTTGACATTTAGTGGGGTTTGTTGAGACTTGGACACATATTTTATATATACTTATTCAAACTGGATTTAAGACTTCAATGCCATCACCAAGTTCAACAAGTTATTTTACATCAATGACAACACCAAGCTCAACAAACTCCCCCTTTGGAATTGATGTCAACACCAAGTAAAAACCAAGTAAAGTTGAGCTTCCTCTGAATGCTATCTCTTCATTGAAGTCTTGTATCGTGCAATATTGTTTGCATATTTACTTGCTACTTTATCCCCCTTTGACATCAATGGCAAGGGAATATTCGATTATCTGCAAACCTATATTCTCCCCCTGCGTAGTTTCAATTTCACCCCATGGAATTATGCTTATGTTCATGTCTTCTGTTGATCCCAACTTCCATATTGCGTTGAATGTTGTCACATTGTTTTAGATGCTCCCCCTCAAGTTATTTTTCTTTTTCCTCTCCGTTGTTTTTATTTGATTGTTTTAATATCACTGTGCTCTATTGGATTCCCGTGTTGTCGCATTGTTCTCCATCTAATATGGTTTTCACTTTTCAATAAAATATCCAATATTTGTAATGAATTGACGTGATTGATAGATCTAACAATTCATGCAACATCTCATTTAACACAAGCTAGTGTACTTCAATATTTAAGAGGATAGAGAAGACGTCATCAAATCATTCATACAGAGTAATTAATTCACTTTCCCCTTTTTGTCCTTTCAGATTTCCTGCAAGCATGCGAAATAGACCATTTATGATGAATACATGTCCATGTTTTTTACCAAATTTAGTGGATGCATTTGAAATCCATCGATATTATCCAATTGTTGTCCCTAGTGACCAATTATCCTATAAAAATGTGTTCTACCATCCAACCTTCCTGCAAACTGTTATCCAATCACTAATCCTTGTACTGTCAAGATGTATGAGCAACAAAAATAGGTTGAATCTTCTACAGGCAGTCTTTTTGCGGCTTTTCAGGCATAGAGGATAGAATTAAGCAAACTCAAGAATAACCTAGAGAAATGGGCATCAAATTTAAAAGAGGCTAACGTCAAAGGGTAGTACGCGCAAGGGTAGATGAATAAGAGACATGCGGAAGAGATTTCATTTTTTAAGAGTTGTGTTGATCAATTGGAGACACATCAGAAATATATTATAAATCTTTTGAAACGGGATCAAACAATTCCAGACATTTCAGGATTGGAGGAGAAGACACACCATCCTGACACAGAGTTGCGCTTGTAATCACATAAATTCAATAAGTGAATTTTGCATCAATAATGCCCTCCTTTTAAAATGTACCCTTTTTGTAATTCAGGAATTAAATTCCATAGATCATAGATGTGGATAACCCTATTAACATGGAACATCTTGATGTATGTACTTCTATCAATGTTTTAGTTTCTGCGACATAGGTCCTTTTGATAGACTTTTGAATATATGTGTCTCTTATTCTTGTAATGACAACTATTTTGAATGTAACACAAACTCTAGCTATTAGAAGAATGCAAATTCACTTTATCAGACTTCCGTATGTACACAATTAGTGGTTTAATCTGTTTCCCAACTAAATTTTTGAAAGATGATGCAACCTTATAGTCCAAATTAGTTCTTTTCTTTTGAATGAATGACTTGGGTGTCCATTGTCTTTATTAATGCTAATATGTTGCTTCTAGAATCATCATTAGTTACTTATGTTCTTTGTCACAATTTATTTTGCGCAAATTATTCTACGAATTATTCCACCTTGACCCTCTGAATAATTGATTTCATTATTAGAAGAAGAAATTTGCTACGCCTACCTTCGACCTTATTTAGTCCTATGCTTCCTTTTGCTGCGCAAATTATCCCTATAATACTCTTTTTTTCTCATGCGTTGATCATGCTAGAGCTCATCCTCTATCTATGGCTAGATTTTGAATTGAGCCTTGAATTATGATGAACAATGTTTCCTCTTCATGTCCTATCTTTTCCTCTTTTCCAATCTTTAGTGCTTCCCTTGTATCTTCTTGCAGTATGTCATGGTTCCTTTCTACACACAACTCCTTCTGCGACATGTCATGTTTTCTTGATTGCATATGGTCTCATTTCTCATGCTTTGTAGGTCTATAGACTTTCCTTTATCTTTTGTCATGTACTGTCATGTGTTTAGAACATTCATTATCACTATGCCAGTTATCCTTATGCAAGGCCAGATTGCATTCTTCTTGGCATTTTTCTTTGGTCCTTTTCTGCTAAATCTTTGTGTGGTTTTTCTTGTAGAAGGAACTTCTAGTTTCATCCTGGTGCGCGGTTACTGACTGGTTTTTTAAATCTCGAGCTTTATAACCATAGTTTTGACATTGATAGCATTCGATGTCCATTTCCAAAACATTGAAGGGAATGATGACTTCATTATACTTTGTGGTTTCTTTGTTCATATCATAAGCTCTGAAGCTCTTGAGAGGACTTTTATCTCTCTCAAAATTATTGTTTGCAAGTGCTTTGCAATTTGCAGCCTTAAGACCAAAATTATTGCAAAAATAAAAATGCCTCAAAAAGATAGTTTGATACCTAGTAGTGAGAGGTCTTCTAGGTTGTACAACTTCTTTGTTTTTAAAAGCAGTTT
The DNA here is from genome assembly GCA_027924585.1 of Larix kaempferi. Lineage (NCBI taxonomy): Eukaryota > Viridiplantae > Streptophyta > Pinopsida > Pinales > Pinaceae > Larix > Larix kaempferi. The sequence continues at coordinate 15,878,913 of BSBM01000099.1, forward strand.
GTTGGTCATTCTTTATGTTGTCCTTTTCTTTGATAGAAATTTTAAGTATATATGCAAAGCTCCTTATACATGCTTCATGGTTAGGTGTAATTGAACTTGAACCCTTATCATTGTTGTCTTGTTCATATCCCAATTCAGACCTATCTGAATTTGACCTTTGATTGTGGATGATTTCATCTAGAACCTTCGAGCTTCTACCAATATTTTATTGATAGCCTAAGTGAGTGCTTAGCTTTTGTAGCTCCCCTTTTAAGGATATATTTTTCTTCTCCGGTTCCTCACACATTGTTTATTTCTCTTTCATCCTTCCTTCTAGATATTCTTCTATTCTTTTGACTTTTTCTACTTGTTCTTCATACTTCAGTAATTGGTCCTTTAAAAGCTTATTCTTCTTTCTTGAGTTTTTCAAATATTCTAAAGCACATATAAGTTATCCTTCAAATTCTACCTTGGCACTTACTTCATCTTCAATGTGCTAATTTTAACATTCTTCTTCTATTGCAATAAAGAGCACTTCTCTCTCATCATCACCATTGTCCTCTTCATCTGTTGATCTACTGTCCTCTTTTGAGTATAGACTTTTCTTTTGTTTGCCAAACCTTTTATTGTCAAGTATGCTTCCTCTGTGTATCTTTTTATTTTTTTCATGATCATGATCCTGCTCATCATCACTATATTTATTCTCTTTATAAGAACATTTAGAAGCAAAAATACTTGTTTTTCCACATTCAAAGCATTTGAAAGGAATCTTACCTTTGTACTTTCCATGACCTTTATGAAGTTTCTTCACAAAGTTTGCTTCTACAAAATTAGATTCGTCATAAGGACTTTTACTGGAATCTTGCTTGCTTCCTTTCGTCTTCTTGGAGAACTTGAATGTTGCATCCCTTCTCAAAGGATTCTCCTTTTCAGTTCTCATTTCATAGGCAGTGATGATTCCATGGATTTCATCCATTTTTACCTTGTCAATATCCTTTCTATCTTCCAGGACTGATACTTTAGGTTCAAATCTCATAGGTGGACATCTTAGCACCTTCTGTACAATAGCTTATTCAGTAACTATATCCCCAAGACATCTGAGAGTATTGACTATTTAATCTACGCAAAGAAATTAAGATGCAATGTTCTCATCGTCCTTCATTTGTAGGCTCTCAAACTGACCTCTATAAGTTTGTAGATTTTCCTTTTTCACTGAGTCGTCTCCTTTTAGTATAAATGCTCTAAATTTTTTCCCATATCGCTTTTGTTGAGATACATTGCATGACCTTTGTAAATTCTGAGTTTGCTAGGACACTTAGTATTACATTGTTGTCTTTTGCATTGCATTCATACAGGTTTTTATCAACAACATCAATTGGAGGAGTATCTGGAACTTTATAACCATTTACAATTGTCATCCAAATATCAGTTCCAAGTGACTGTAGGAAGATGTCCATTATTTTACTCCAAAAAGCATAATTAGACCCATAAAAATGTGGTGCTCGATTTGTTGAGAGACCTTCATGTCTATCCATATCTACACAGAAATCTAGATTGCGCAATGATCTTCCTTCCAGTGGTAATAATGTTTCTGAATGAGCCGGGTCTGATACCAATTTTTGAACCCCAAGTGATACTGAGAGGGGGGTGAATCACTATCATACACCTTTTATGCTTTCAAACATTTGTTATACCATGTAATCATTCATTAGCATATATACCATGTATCATAAGCAATTTCAAATACAAAGAACATTGCGCAAAGAATATGTAGAAAAATATTATGTATATATAAATCTTCTTATTACAACTAATGATAGGAGACACCAATCTCCAATACAAGTGTGAGCACCCACTCACTAAATTTGTTGACACCAATCAGACAGGAACACCAATCCCTTGCAAGCACCAACTTGTTGTTTTATAGGCACCAACTTGTGAGGACACCAATCCTCTTAGGAGCACCAACTTGCACGGTCAGGTACCCACCTGAGATGCCAAGCACCAACCTGTGGAAGACACCAATCTTATGTCCTTTCCCCATCCTACCACCCATATATAGATTCGTTGTTGTATACCTCGATCACAATTCACTACGTGCTTTCTAATATGTTTCCTTTGTTCTACGCAAACTATTGAGCATATTATACTTCACACTTCCAACTCCCTCTGCGCAACCTTTCCTTGTATTGTTCAAATACTCCTTGTATAAATGCTCCTCGTGCTCTTGTCAAATGATCCTCATGTTTCTATGTGATTGTTGCTTGTATTTATCCTTGTCCTGTAACTTTGCGCACTTCCTCAATTCATACTGCCATTGATTCCCCTAAGAATTTCATTTATTCCCCAAATCTTGTAATTTCAGAACACTACATCTTTTGCACCCACAATATTATCTCAACACACATTAAACTTTCTCTTATTTATACTGATCTTACTCAATTGATGTGTCCACAAGTTGGGGTTTCTCTAAGTTAGTGGCACCCTTTCTTCCTTTCTTCTCGGTCAATCTTACGACCCCTCTCATTCTTTTTTCGGCATGCACTTTTGTATATTTACTTATTTCATGGTAATTCAACCACTTGTCCTTATCTCATGTTGACAGAGTTCCATGACTAGGTGGGATTGGTGCACTGGAGTGCCATGAATTAGTGCGACTTGGGCACATACAAATTTATTCTATATACTGCAACCTTCTAGACTTCATGCATGACTTGGTGGGACTTGCGCACATACTTTCTATATACTTCTTCAAACTAGCATTAAGATTTCAATGGCATCACCAAGTTCAACAACTTCTTTGACATTTGGTGGGGCTTGTTGAGACTTCTGCACATATTTTCTATATACTTCTTCAAACTGGCTTTAAGACTTGAATGCCATCACAAAGTTCAACAAGCTCTTTGACATCAATGACAACACCAAGCTCAACAACATTTAGGCACCATTGCATTTAAATATTATAAATGCACTAATTACATTCAAAATTACTTCAATTGTAGTTTTTAAGTTGAAATGTAACATGCATCCTAAAAATTCTTTTGAGAAGTGAGGCACATGAATTGAAATACTCCATAAGGTACATATATTGCTTAAACACCCGCCATGTACTTCAAAAATGGTTTCAAAATTCTATTTGAAATTACTACTAAACACACACTTATACTGAGAGGGGGGTGAATCAGTATAAGATAATATTTTAACTTACCTAAATTCAGTTACCACAATAAAACAATCACGCTTAATGTCTATCAATTACAGAACATGGAACACAAGATTTACGTGGAAACCCTTGTAGGAGAAAAGCACACAATTTTTTTTTATAATTCTTCGTATGCATCCACCTATTGTTACAAATATCCATAAGCACCAACCTATTAGAGACACCAATACCCACTGATGCGAATCATTGTAGGCACCGACATACTTGTATGGATCTCCACAGGAACCAACCAGGGAAAATTTTAAGGACCCGTACTTATTTAAAAGTGTATAAAATTTGGGAATCTTACCAATTCTTAAAATGTCAACTATAAAATATTTGGCGATATCGTTTTAAATCTATTTCAATTTCTAAGTATTTTATATACTTTATACAATAATTTGGTGATTTTAGAGCGAAAAATTTGTACCCCATCAAAATTGGGCGAATCGGGTCTTCAAAAAATGCAAATTGGTGAATCTTTTTTGAAACATAAAACATGAAAAATAGCCCATGGGCTATATTTCGCCCCTAAAATTTTCCTTGGAACCATCCTATTGTTATGGATCTTCACAGGCACCGATCTACTAAAGACACCAATCCCCATTGCTAACCACCAACTTAGAAAGAGACACAAATCCCCAACGTTAACCACCAACTTAGCAAGAGACACTAATCTCTTCATTTGAGTAGCATCAACCCTTTAATTATGATTCTTGCTTCCTTGAATAATACTTATTTGAATAATCATTCATATTTACTTCGCCATTCTTTCTCGCACCTTCTTCACACATACATACTTGTTCTGCTCACAAAAAGTTTCTTCAAATATTCTTGAATATATATATATATATATATATTGAAGACAATTTTGGAAGCCCACCAATGGTATTTTCCTTTTACATCAATGACAATTTTTCTAACATTGTCCCCCTTTTCCATTGATTGCAATCCTGCAACAAAACACGCAGTTCACAAGAATAAAAGGAATTCTCCTTGCTACAACACCCCCCTTGTTTGTAACTCTCCCCCTTCTTGCAATACTCCCTTAGTTTACAAATATACCCCTTTGACATTAATGGAAAAGGTATGCTCCCCCTAAACTTGTGCTTCTCCTTAAGCACTTAGTGACTATATGAAATGGATATTACTCCCAATTGTTGTTTCAGATATTCAAATGTCTCTTTGGGAAGGGGTTTTGTGAAAATATTTGCAATTTGTTCTTTGGAGGCAATATATTCCAACTTGACATTCTGTTCTACTACTTGTTCTCTTAAGAAGTGGTACTTGATTGGAATATGCTTTGTTTTCGAGTGCATAATAGGATTCTTTAAAATATTTATCGCACTTGTGTTGTCACAAATTATTGATATTGGATGATCATATTCTACCTTAATATCTTTCATTGTCTAGTTCATCCAAATAACTTGTGTGCAACATGATGTTGCTTCTATATACTCAACCTCTGTTGTGGATAGAGAAACTTATGACTGTTTCTTGCTCAACCAAGGCACTAGATTGTTGCCTAGAAAGAATGCTTGTTTACTTGTATTTTTACTATCTTCAACACTGCCCACCCAATGCGCATCAATATATGTTGTTAGAGTAAATTTTTCACCTCTTAAGTAGCACAAGCCAAAGTCTAAGATTCCCTTTAGATATATGAATATTCATTTCACTTCTTGCACATGAGTTTCTTTTGGTATAGCTTGAAATCGTGAAACCTATCCTACTACGTGCATAATGTCTGGCCTTGATGTCATCACATATAATAGGTTTCCAATCATTGACCTGTACAATGTTTGATTTGATTTCAAGGATTCCACATCTTTGCTCAATTTACAACTTGTAACCGTAAGTGTCTTGATTGGTGCACAATATTCCATTCATAATTTATTCAACATTTCCTTGATATACTTGATTTGTGAAATGAATATTCCTTTGTTGGATTGAGAAATCTGTAAACAAAGAAATAATGAACAGTTCACCAAGCATAGACATCTCAAATTCCTTTTTCATTTCCTTTGCAAACTCTTGGCACATTTTGTTTTTACTACCTGCAAAAACGATGTCATCTACATAAGCCACATGACAATTAATTGGTTTTCATTTTTCTTCTTAATGTATAGATTGTTATCCACAATTTCTCTTTTCAAGCCTTGTTATTGTAGATATTTATCAAGTCTTGAATACCAAGATTTAGGGGCTTGCTTCAGCCCATAATGTGCTTATCCTTATTTTATGATAATAAGAACCCTTCTGTTTGTTCAATGTATACTTCTTCCTCTAGTTTTCCATTGAGAAAGGTTGGCTTGACATCCATTTGATAGACTTTGAAGTTCTTGAAACAAACAAACGCCAAAAACATTCTAATAGATTCTAGTCTTACAACCAGAGCAAAATTTTCTTCGAAATCAATACCTTCAACTTGAGCATAGCCTTTACAAACCAATCTTGATTTATTTCTTATTACTTTCCCATCTTCATTCAACTTGTTCTCGAAAACCCACTTGGTTCCAATCACATTCTTATCTTTTGGCCTTGGAACAAGTTCCCATGTATTATTCTTCTCAATTATATTATCGCTTCTTCCATAACATTAATCCAATGCTGATTTTTGGTAGCTTCTGTAAAGTTCTTAGGATCCATTTTAGATAGTAAGGAGAATTTTACATGTTCTGGTGAACTTGTTAGTCCTTAACACCTTAACACCTTTTGTACAATCATCTGATCTTCAACCTTTTCACCAAGTCCTCTAATGGTGTTGACAATTTCACCCACACAGAGGAGATAGGATGCAACATTTTCTTTGTCTTTCATTTCCAAACTCTCAAATTGTCCTCTATGAGTTTGGAGCTTTTCCTTCTTAATCTTGTCATCACCTTCATATATATTTTGAAGCTTATCCTAGATTTATTTTGTTGATTCACAATGCATCACCTTAACAAACTCGAATTTTGATAGACGACATAATATGGTATTCATGGATTTTTCATTATTTTCACTAGGCTTATTCCCAGCCGCATCTATTGGTGGAGTTGTTGGTGTTGTATAACCAGTCACAAACAATTCCAAAATATAAAAATCGAGATCCATTAGATATGTTCGCATCCTTATACTTCAAAATGCATAGTTTGCTTCGTCGAACAATGGAGTTTTGTTTTTGGAGAAACCTTATTGACTGACCATGTGTGCTCCCGAGATCTCTCTTCCAGTGGTTCGATTGTTTCTGAAGGAGCCCTCTCTGATACCAATTGTTGAACATGTTAAAGTTACACCATCATGATTCATTCTCCAGGTCAATCTTGTGTGTTAATATTTAGCCTCGTGTGTCGAGGTAGTGTCTTATAGGATCCTAAGTTGGACTCAGGAAACTTGGAGAATAATCTTGAGTTGGACTCAAGAATGGTTAAGCTTCATGTGTTGAGGCAAGTTCTCTGCATATCCAAGTGATGATGTTGTATAGTATTGCTATTCAAGGCTAAGGTCTTGTGTGTCAAGACAGATCCTCATGTGTTGAGGTAATGTTTTGCATGTCAAAGCATGTATAGTGTGTGATGTACTACTAACCATGGCTGAGATATTAATTAGTCTCCTCTAGAGACTGGCCACCTCTAGAGTGAATTACTTTAGCATATAACCACTTGGAATGATAGTAAAACAATATGATCACATCATTGAGAAAATATCCTTAGTATATTTGATATGGTAAATTAAGCTGGCACATGTGGACCATGCATATAAGACAAGAGATACAGATAAGATGTGATAAGATATGAGAGAATTTGAACTGCACATAAATAATTAATTACAAGAGAATTCAAATTGTTGAACTTTAGTGAAGACTTCAGTAAATAAAAGGAGAACTCGAATTGATCACTACAACGATGATAACAAGAAAGAATCAGTTAAGAGAGTTAACTAAGTCATAAAAAATAAGATCTAGTTAGCTAAGTGTTATTGCATGACAACACTTATGTGAAACTAAAAGATGACATTTAAGTTGCGACACTTGCATGACGACACTTAAGTTATCCACCTAACTAATTGGGAAAGCTTTCATTTAAGGGGTGAGTTCATCCCAAGAGTCAGTTCAATGACTTAATCCATTGCATGAGAATTGGGGCACACTTCCTCAAGCCATATTGATGCATCTAGATGGAGGGCGAGTTCATCATGATGTCAGAAGATAAAAATAGAAGCCGATGCATGAGAAGAATATATAAATGTGTTATACAGGATTGATGATCCAATGTGAAGTGAAGTCTTTTCTCTCTTGAAGGCAATGTGATTTTCTTTGTGCAGGATATTATTCTAAGTATCTCTTCTTTATATTTCTCTTACTTCGTAATTGCACTGGGGGCGCTTGGTGTAAAATACATTCTCTGCTATCTATCGATATATTAATGAAGGTTTTGCTGGATTTTTCTCCCTCAATTCATAGAGGGTTTCCCTAGGGTAAATTCATGTGTCAAATGTGTTTTCTTATGTGTATGATTTTATTTGATTTCAAGTATTATTGCAGCTCTGAATTAAAGATAAAAAATTAAGATTGTATCTGAGCTCAGGGCGTAAAGATGTAAGTTCAACAATCAAACTTGATCCTACGTAGATCCTAAGTGGGAACAATACTTGAATAATTATGGCTTCAATCTCTGTAAGACCGAAAGACCGTCTTGAAGGAACTTTGAACTTCAATACTTGGAAGGCCAGGATTCCGAATATCCTAGAAGAGCATGATTTGGATGGATATATATCCAGTGTTATTGAAGATCCTCCTTCTAATGCAGGGTGCATTACCTTCAAGAATAATCAATCCAAAGAAAAGAGAATCATTTATGATTCCATGAAAGACAACTTGATGCCCATGATTACTCCATTGAAGACCGAAAAGGAATGATTCAACACTTTGACAAATATTTATGAGAAGAAAGCACCCAATCAAAAGAGAGAATTGAAGAACAAGCTTTGAAATATGAATATGGAGAAGGACAAAGATGTGGATTCCTTCTTCACAAATATATCTCAAGTAAGAGATCAACTTATGAGCATTGGTGTGATGGTCGATGATAAAGATCTCATTCAAACTGTTGTCGATGGTATTCCATCCTCATGGGAGACATTCTTGGCTGTTGTAAATGGTCGATAAGTGAAACCTAACTTTGAGAGACCGTGGCATGATTTCCTACAAGAAGAAGGGTGAATCCAGAGAAATTGTATTTCCTCCAAAGAAGAGAACCTCGTTCTTGTGGCACGATTGAAGAGAGGTAAGAAATCTCACAAGAAATTCTCTCATCAAAAGGAGAATGATTTCAAGAACTTTGATAATTCTAAAGTTAAATGTTTCAATTGCAATAAGAAGGGTCATTATGCTAGAAAATGTCATGCAAAGAAAAGAGGAAAGTTCAAGGGTAGGTTTCATGCTTCTACTACTACAAAATATGAACCTACAAGAAAGAATCCTTCCAATGATCAAGAGATGAGGAAGGAGTACTATCTTGTCTCATCCCTTTCTGGATCCATTACCACTAGTGTTGAGACATGGCTGGTGGACAGTGGTGCATCCAAGCACATGACTGGATATAGGAACATTATCATAGATCTGAAGGAAAATAATTTTTCCTGTAAGGTGGAGCTTGGAGATAATACCACCTATTCGATCCAAGCTATTGGATCCACTTATTTTTAGTTGGATTCGGGAAATGTACTGCATGTGGATGAATTTTTTTTTGTCCCTATATTGATGAAGAACCTCATGTTCATTTCAGTTCTAGAAGATAAAGGATTCAGAATTATCTTTATGGACAACAAAGCGCTCATGTGGCCTAAGCATGAAGACTTGAACTCTGCATCTCTGATTGGAGTTAGAGAGGGAGGCCTCTACAAAGTTCCTAGAAATATCATTCAAGCCATGGTTCATGACATAGTCAGTCTGTGTGAGTTGTGGCATAGAAGGCTTGGTCATATCCATTTCAAAGCACTACTTGGATTGCAGAAGATGGTCAAAGGTATGCCCATATTTAAATCTGATTTTGATAGTATTTGTAGAGGTTGCGCTCTTGGAAAGAATATTAATAAGGGTTTTCCAAGTAGCAACAAAAGATCCAAAGGGATCCTTGAATTGATTCATTCCGATCTATGTGGTCTTATGTATGCACCCTCCTTGAGTGGTTATTTGTATTATGTGCTTTTCATAGATGACTTCTCTCGCAAGTCATGGGTTTATTTTCTTAAAACAAAGAGTGAAACTTTCAACAAGTTTCAAGAGTTTAAAGCACTGGTTGAGAATCAAATTGGAAAACACATTCATTATTTGATATTTGATATGGAGGAACATGATATTCCATTGATGGAGGATCCAGTTTCTGATACTCCCCTTTCAAATGTTGAGAGGGAGAAGTCAAAAGAGCCTTCAGATCCGTATGATCTTGAAGAACCAGTAGAACTAATAGAAATATCACTTGATGAACCTCCTGCTAAGAGGAGATATGCATGGCATCGAGACATTATACAAGAGGCAGAAAATCATGGAGCACCTCCAAGATCATCCAAATAGAAAAAGAGGCTTAATATATTTTCAAGATATGTAGCACAGATGAGTCACATTAGTGATTCAGAACCCTCTACCTATGAGGAAACCTCACAGTAGCAAGTATGGAAATATGCCATGGTAGAAGAATAAAAATATATCATGAAGAATGATGTGTGGGAAGTGGTTCCTAAACCTAACGGGAAGTCCATAGTAACTTCCAAGTGGATTTATAAAATCAAGCATGGAGATGATGGAAGTATTGAAAAGTATAACGAAATATTTATGGCCCGTGGTTTCTCATAGAAACAAGGGAAAGAATATGATGAGACATTCACTCATATGGACAAGTACACTACTATCTGAACCATAATTTCCCTTGCTTCGGTCTTGGGTTGGAAATTTTACCAGATGGATGTGAATACTGTCTTTCTCAATGGTGAGGTTGAGGAAGAGGTTTACATACAACAACATGAGAGGTCTGTAGTTCATGGGAAGGAGTCCCAAGTATTCAAAATTAAGAAATCCGTGTATGGGATTAAGAAGGCCCCAATGGCTTGGTATTCAAGGATTGACAACTATCTTTTGAGCTTGGGATTCTCCAAAAGTGAATTTGACCCCAACCTGTACTTCAAGGTTGTGAAGAACTATCCATTGATCTTGGTTCTCTATGTTGATTACTTGTTCCTTATTGTAGAGGAGCAATAGATAGCTCGGTGCAAGAGGGAGCTCATTTCTGAGTTGAAAATGAAAGACTTAGGTCTTATGCACTATTTTCTTGGTCTAGAAGTTTGGCAAAAGAAAGATGAAATCTTTCTTTCACAAGGAAAGTACACAGTTCATGTATTGCGGAGATTTGGTATGATGGACTGTAAGTCCATGTATACTCCCATGATGTCTAATATAAAGAAACTACATGAGTAATATTCTGAATCAAATCTAGTGGATCCTACCATGTATAGACATCTCATTGGTTCCTTGATGTATTTGATACATTCTAGACTAGATATATCTTATGATGTGAGTATCTTGAGTTATTTTATGTCTGATCCAAGACATAGACATTGGTTTGATTCCCAACATGTGATTAGATACCTTCGAGGTACTATTACTTAAGGATTCAAATATGCTTCCAGTGGTGGAGTGATGCTATTTGGATATGTCGAATCTGACTGGGGTGGTATTATTGTGGACCAAAAGTGTACATCTGGATTTTTTTTAGCTTGAGATCAGCTATGATCTCTTGGTCCGACAGGAGGCAGGGATCTGTATCCTAGAGTACTATAGAAGAAAAGTATATTGCAGCTAGTACCACCTTCCAAGAAGATGTGTGGCTTAGGAAGCTACTTGATGGGTTGTTCGGTGAGAATCTTGAGACTACTACCATTCCCTCCAACAATCAGAGCTGCATTAAGCTCTCAGAAAACCATGTGTGTCATGACAAATCGAAACATATTGAAATGAAGTATCACTACATCAAATACATGGTCCAGAGAGGTTTCATAAGACTTCGTTAAAATGCTACTGGTGAGTAGATTGCATATATGTTGACTAATCCTCTATCTGTGACGAAGTATAGGTACTTTTGAGACAAGATTGGTATGGTAGAGAATGCCTCCCTCACTGAGAGGGAGTGTTAAAGTTACAGGATCATGAGTCATTCTCCAGGTCAACCTTGTGTGTCAAGATTGATCCTCGTGTGTTGAGGTAGTTCCTTATAGAAGCCTGAGTTGGACTTGGGAAACTTGGAGAAGAATCTTGAGTTGGACTTAAGAATCATTTAAGCTTCATGTGTTAAGTGCTTTGTATGTCAAAGTGATGATGTTGTACAGTATTGCTAGTCAAGGCTAAGGTCCTGTGTGTCAAGACAAATCCTCATGTGTTGAGGTGATGATTTGCATGTCAAAGCATGTATGGTGTGTGATGTACTACTAACCATGGTTGAGCTATTAAGTATTCTCTAGATACCGGCCACCCCTAAAGTGAATTACTTTAGCATATAATCACTTGGAACAATAGTAGAACAATATGATCACATAATTGAGAAAATATCCTTAGTATATTTGATATGATAAATTAAGAGGACACATGTGGACCATGCAAATAGGACAAGACATAAAGATAATATGTGATAAGATATGAGAGAATTTGAATTGCACATAAAGAATTAATTAAGAGAATTCGAATTGTTAAACTTTAGTGAAGACTTCAATAAATCAAAGGAGAACTCGAATTGTTCACTACAGTGATGTTAACAAGAACGAATCAGTTAAGAGAGTTAACTAAGTGATAAAAAAGAAGATATAGTTAACTAAGTGTTATTGCATGACGTCACTTATGTTAAACTAAAATTCGACATTTAAGTTGTGACACTTGCATGATGAGTTAGCCACCTAAATAAGTGGGAAATATTTGGGTTAAGGGGCGATTTCATCCTAAGAGTCAGTTCAGTGACTTAATGCATTGCATGAGAAGTGGGGTGTACTTCCTCATGCAAGATTGATGCATCCAGATGGAGGGAAAGTTCATCCTGAAGTTAGAAGATAAAAATAGAAGCCAATATAAAAATGTTATACAAGATTGATGAATCCAATGTGAAGCGAATTCTCTTCTCTCTTGAAGGAAATGCGCTTTTCTTTGTGTAGTATATTATTTTGAGTCTCTCTTCTTTATATTTCTCTTACTTTGTAATTGCACCAGGGTTGCTTGATGTAAAAAACATTCTCTGCTATCTATCAATATACTAAGGAAGGTTTTGCTTGGGTTTTCTCCCTAAAGTCATAGAGGGTTTCCCCAGGGTAAATTCATGTGTCGAATGTGATTGCTTATGTGAATGACTATTACTTGATTTCAAGTATTATTGCAGCTCTGAATTAAAAATAAAAAATGAACAAAACACACACTTATACTTAGAGGGTGGGTGATTTAGTACAAAACAATATTTTCACTTATTGAAATTCAATTACCACAATAAAACAATCACACATAATATCTATCAATTATAGAATATGGAACACAAGATTTACATGGAAACCCTTTGGAGAGAAAACCACAAAAAAATTATTTGTATAATTCTTCAGAGCCATCAACCTACTGTTACAAATATTCATAGGCACCAACCTAATGGATACATGAATCCCCACTGATATGAATCATTGTAGGCACCAACCTACTCTTATGGATCTTGGCATGCACCAACCTACTATTACATATCTTCACAGGAACCAACCTACTAGAGACACCAATCCTGACCACCAAACACCAACTTAGCAAGAGATGCCAATCTCTTCATTTGAGTAGCACCAACCCTTTAATTATGATTCTTACTTCCTTGAATACGACTTCTTTGAATAATTTTTCATATTTCCTTCGTTATTCTTTCTCACACCTTCTTCACACATACATACATCTTCTTGAGATGTTCCTCTTAGAATGGTATTTCTTTTCCACTCACACACATTTTCTTCAAATATTCTTGAATATATATATCTATTGGAGACCCTTCATAAAGAGTTGTGTCTATTACAAAAGACATGTTAACCTTTAAGTAAATAATTAATTTTCCTTTTTTTACTAATAAGCCCATGTGTTGGATATCCACCCATGGTATTTTCCATGGTATTACATATAAGAGACCTTTAAGTAAATAATTAATTTCCTTTTTTTTTTACTTATAAACTCGTGGTTTTGGAAACCCACCAATGGTATTTTCCTTTGACATCAACGACAATTTTGCTAACAATTACTTTGTTAAATGTTTCCCAAACTTTATTTTAAGAATGTAAACATGTATTAATTGTTGATTTAGTTGAAATGCAAGGAGATAAAATTATAACATCAAACGGAAAATTCTTCATTCTCCATCTTATTCCATGTTGTTCAAAGTCTATCAAATTCTCCCCTGTCATTCGTAGTAAGTTAGGATTTTATTTCTATTTTGATTATATAATCAAATTTATGTTATTATGCATGTTCATGTGAACAACTATGTGTTGAGTTCATAGGATCCTTATTCAGGATTGAGTTTGGATGCACAAAATATTCCACCAATTGAAAAATGTTGCAAGCTCTAATCATGGGCAAGATACCACAAGATGTTGCTAGACAAAAATGGAGAGTCGCTTTACCCCTCCAATTGTAGCATTCCATCTTCCAACCACCATCTTGCGTTGATGGTACTTCGCATTGAACTGGATCTTTTTTACTACACCCCAAAAGTATGTGTCTATTCAAAATGTCAAGGGTTGAAGGAGAACCCTCGGCATGCCACACCGTTCCAATATATTAATGTTCAACTACCCAATGTTTATGATCTAATACCTCCCACTATGGTAAAAGATCCAATAGGGGATATAAAAGAGACACATAAAAATACTTCAAATGCTTATTTTTTAAAACTCGGAAGCCAAAAAAACTGTGTTTCATCCTAAATTGACCATCCCATATGCTTCTATTAAGTCAGCTAAGAGTTCTAGTGAGCCAAAGTATGATATCAATGCCACCCGAGACATCTCTACTACATGATGCAAAAATTTGTATGAGCTACGAGAAAAAGTGTTGGTTGAAGAGGGAGGGTAGTGATGACTTCTCTCTTCCTATCCATCTACAAAGTAAATACCAAACCTATTACAACCATTTTTTGTATAGTTCTTGGATTTTTGTATGGTTCTTGGATGTATTCTCTACCTATGCTCAAACTTAGCACCAAATTCTCATTTTGTCGTAATAATTATATGATTTCCATGTCCAAACTAGATGTTGCAAATCTTGGGTTGTTTATCCTTTCACATGTATTCATTCCTCCCAAAAATCAAGTATCACTTATGTGATTCTATGGTCCTCTTTATCATCAATCCTATTACTTGAATATTTTTAAATACAAACATAGCATCCCCATGTATAGTATGTGCATGAATGGCTATGCTTTTGGAAACTTTGTCAGGAAGAACCTATTGTATATCGATGCTCTTCCACGCAATCATGGTAACATTTCAAGGTTCATAAATAATTGTAGGTGCTCATTATTTAGTGCAAATTATTCATTTTAGGAACACTCCAATGACAAGGAGTTCTTTATGAAAAGGAAAGCATCCAGAATTGTTGATGTGCATGCAATACGTAGTTTGTTTCATGGTGATGATTTGTTGCCTAAACTATAACTTTTGTAGACCGCCAACTACTCGTAAAAGACGCCTTGCAATAGGACTACCTTTAGATGTACCCTTGGGACATAAGAAAAATATCATTGATTAATTGTATTTTTTTACTTACAATGGAATTCATGTAAACATATCGCTTAATTTGACATTTTCTTTTATAAAGTGGTTGGTTGCACATGTACTATATAAAAAAGAATTCCATCATTCTAATAATTCTTTGGTATGATGTTTGAACAAAATAAATGCGTTGTGTTTATTAATATCATCAATGTAATATTCAATGTTTTTTCAATTAGGATTTTTATGACGAGTGACATGTCTGCCATCTTCCATTGCAGCCCACTTCAATGTGAAATCGAGAGAAGGATGCTAAACGAGCACAACTTTGATAAGAATCATACCAAGCATGGTTGATTGAACTGCCTATTCAATTCCCACTATGTTTTGGGTCACCAATTCATAATGTCAATAATAACACTTATTCTTCACATGTTGGCAATGAAGGCAATGAAATAGAGCTTGGTACAAATGATTTTGTATAAGATATGAATGCCATGGAGGGAATTTTGTTACATGCATTCCAACAAGATGAGCTAGGGGATGATGCTAATATTACTGATGTACCTTCTTCAAAATCCTAAAATTTTGTTCCACCACCCTTCTCTTTGGACATAGGTCAAAGTCTACCCAACTAGGGACAACAATGTTATTGGGCAACTTGAAAGCAATGTATGGTATGTCAGTTGCATGTTTCTTGGCACTTTGTAACTAACCATTAGGTCCCCTATATTTTGAGGAATCTTGTCATACAATCTACTTTGAGAGTGGTCAAATTTATGAATGTTTCATGATAGTGTAAATTTATATTTTCCACTAATTGCGGGTTATTCAAACATACAGTACTTTCAAGTGATAATGCCTTGCCTAATAGCTATCAAGAGTAAAAGAAAATGTTGAAAAGTTTGGGTGTTGAGTACATATCATATCATGTGTGTTCGAGTGATTATATTTTATATAGAGACATATATGAAAATAGATATATTCCTAGAATGTGGGAATGATAGGTACCAAAGATAAAATAAAATAGAGGTAAATCACATGGTTCTCCTCATAAGATATTGAGTTACATGCCTATAATCCCAAGGATTTAAAGGCTCTTTAGTTGTAAGGAATTATTTGTGTTCCAAGGGTGGCATGCCTCACATATAAGTGAGCTGGGAGTTATGAAAATATCGACAAATTCAATAGCCATGAAACACATAAAGAATACATGGACCGATAATTCAAGAATGAAGTACATAACCTTTGATTGAGCATAGCCATGGATGGAGTTAATATGTATTCCATCCAAAACAACAACTATTCTATTTGGCTAGTAGTAGTGATCAATAATAATATTCCCCTTTTGGTTGTCCATGAAGAATGGACATCTTATGTTAGCTCTTATAGTCCCTCGTAGAAGGAAAGTGAAGAACATAATGTCCATCTACAACCATTGACCAATTAACTAAAGCAATTATTGGAAGGGATGCATGTATATGATGTTTCAAGACCCATCTTGATTGAAAGGTGTTTTATGTTGTATAGCATGTGTCGATACACAATGTGTGATTATTTGGGTTCAGGAATTTGCTCTAATAAGCATGTTTATTGTTTTGATTAAATTCGTAACATTATTTGGAATGGTTATTTGATGCAAATGTCCTTTTTAATGGCAAGGTGTTATGTATATAATAACATTGCAAGTCTTGAAACGAGAGGTTATCATGGATGCAGATGTTTTGGAACTTCTATAAAGGATAGGCGATCTAACCACCTACAAAATCTAGTGTACAATTGCTCGAGGGTATTCCTATGAGAAGACCCCTTATAGAAGATCAACATTTGATTTCAATGGTAAACCGACTTGAAATAATGTCACCGACTAATTGGCTTAGGGAATACGACATAGTGAAGGAGATGGAAATTGCATAATTGTTCGATTCAAATGGGGAACATATGTTCGATGGTCCTGAATTTTGCAACAACTAGGTTGATCATGTTAAGATTCAATATGCTAAGATAGATAACATCAGTATTCAATTCAATTTCATAACAATAGCATATACATGATCACTGAAAGAATAACAAGCACAACATAAACATAAGAGACGCAATTTTATCCTGGAAAACCCTATAGGGGAAGAAAACCCAACAAAAATTCCTCAATATAGATGATCAAAAGTACAAAGACAAAACCCCAAACAAGTGCTCCTTCTCCTTGCAGATCTCTCTCTCTCTCTCTCTCTCTCTCCATTGCGAATTACACAAGTGAGTGTGTGTGCGAATCAATGAATAAATGAGAGAGCCTAGCTCTCTATTTATACATTCACTTCTACTTTAATTTTACAACTTGACATGTTGGCCTCAACTAAATTTACCACTCAACTTAATGATGACTAGGATGACTCCTCTAGGGGACTTGCAAACCCCATTACATTTTACTTTAGGGTATCTATTGACCCGACTTACAAGGGAGGATTTACCTCATGACTCTATGATGGAAAATAAAATAATAACATCCCGACGGAGGAATAAAACATCTCTGAATAAATTACAATAATAGAATACAATAGAATATTCTTAGAAGTTACAATATTTCAACACCCCCCCTTAACGATAAGGGTATTCTACTGACAACATCAACACCCATTAACGAGAAGGGTATTCTACTGACAACATCAACATCAACTGTAGGAGCAAGGAGAGAGAGTATCATCAACAACATCAAGGTGATACATCTATAAATCATTGGAAGTTTTCTTCAACAACATCAGCAACTGGACCAATTACTGGAACATCTTCAATATCTTCAACATCTTTAGTACTCGAGAATCATCTTCTACAACACTAAGTCTTCATCTTTGATCTTCATATTCTGCAGCACTCAATCGCTTGATCGTCTACAACAACACTTGATCTCTCGATCAACAACATCATCTTGATCTTTCGATTAGCAACATCATCATCTTGATCTTTCGATCAACAACAACATAACTTGCAACACAGATGATCCAATTACGGGATGATCAATCTCTTTCACTTTAGGACACAAGTCCAAGGATGATGCAATCCTAATCCAATTACGGGATAATTAGTCCCTCTCACTTTAGGACATAAGTCCAGGGATGATACAATCCCACCACATTCTTGAGGACAGAAGCCACTGGATCCGTTTTGGACTGAAGTCCAAGGATGATACAATCCAACCACATTCTCGAGGACAGAAGTCACTGGATCCATTATGGACTAAAGTCCAAGGATGATACAATCCAACCACAGTGTCAATCCTTTTTCATACCAGATGTGACCTAAATCAAATCTAGGATTTTCCACCACAGTGCCAGTCATTTTTCAGTCTGGATGTGACCTAGATCAAATCTAGGATTTTCCACCATAGTGCCATTCCTTTTTCATACTGGATGTGACCTAATCAAATCTAGGATTTTCCACCACAGTGTCAGTCCTTTTTCATACTAAATGTGACCTAGATCAAATCTAGGATTTTCCACCACAGTGCCATGCCTTTTTCATACTGGATGTGACCTAAATCAAATCTAGGTTTTTCCACCATAGTGTTAGTCCTTTTTCATACGAAATATGACCTAGATCAAATCTAGGATTTTCCACCACAGTGCCAGTCCTTTTTCATACTGGATGTGACCTAGATCAAATCTAGGATTTTCCACCCAAGTGCCAGTCCTTTTTCATACTGGATGTGACCTAGATCAAATCTAGGATTTTCCACCACAGTGCCAGTCCTTTTTCATATTGGATGTGACTATCCTCATCCACAAATAGAGTAAGTCATTTGGTGGGTCCATCCTAGGAGCATCCATTACGTTGCACACCGCAACCACTTATGTTACCTCGTCGCTCGTTCAAATCCTCTCGTAGCCTAGGAGACTCAATTACATCACATGACCCGTGACTACCTGCTACCTCAATCGAGATCATTGCTCCCTCTTGATCTGAACCACTCCAATATTGTCCCTAAAGTATTCAAACTTCCCTCTTGACAGAGGCTTGGTAAACACATCGGAAACTTGCTCATTAGTGCTCACATACTGGATCTTTATAGCTCCCTTCTATACCATATCTCGTATATAAAAATACCGAATTTCTATGTGCTTTGACTTGTCATGGAACACTGGGTTCTCCGTCATCTTTATATAACTCTGTTTGTCACATAGAATCACTGTGGTATCCAAATCCAGGTCAAATAGACCTGACATCAACTTTTGGAGCCATATGGATTCACAACTTAGTAGAACAAGCTGCTATATACTCCGCTTTAGCTTGTGCTGAGAGAAACACTGGACTGCTTTAGCTTGTGCTGAGAGAAACACTGGACTGCTTCCTGCTAAACCATGAGATCATGGCAGATTCCAGACAATAACATCCACTTGAGGTGCTCTTCTTTCCTGAGACACTTCCGTCCCAATCTGCATCTGTATAACCATACAATCTATAGTCATGATCTCCAACATAGTATAGACCAAAGTCTATCGTACCTTTCAGGTACCTCATCACATACTTTGCAGCTACCAGGTGAACACGTCTAGGCTCAACCTGGTTTTCGTCAAATACATCATATGTCTGTAAACTGTAGAAACCACCGTCCATCATCTTGGATCTATACTTCACATTTTCCTTGGCTAAGGAAAAATCTCAGCCACATATCTAATCACAAGAATCATGCCAAGTGTTAACACCCAAAAAGTGCTCACTACCTCATTTCCTTATTCACATGACCCATTTGTCCACTTTTCCACCATTTGAGCCTCTAAAGCCATCAAAAAGTCACAAAAAGACCATAATACACCCCTTTTTCCCCTCAAAATGAATATTTTTTCTCAAAAAGCATAAAAAACCCTAAAAAATGGTCCAGAATTCCCAAAAATATTAAAAAGGGAATAAAAATATTAAAAATATTCAAAAAATGAAAAATGAGGGAAAAGGTACCTAAACCATGTTGGTCAATACCATTGGTTTCCTCAAAACCATAATGGTATTCCCCACCACCAAAAATTATAAAAAGGTGGTAGGGGCTCCTCACTTTCCATCCATCCATCATCCTATCCTCACGCTGTCAAAATCTCTAATGAGACTTTTGGCCATTTTCAACATCTTGGAGAAGAGAGCATTGGAGCTTGGAGCTACTCACCCTTGGAGTTGCTCAACACAAATCCTCACCATTTGAGGTATCTTAATACAAAATATCCTTTCTTTTATTTCTTGTTATTTCCATGAATCGTTTTTAAATTTATTTGTTATATGCACATGTTAGTTTAGATTTAGATTTAATTCATAATCATTTTTGCTTTCAATATTGAAACTGCTATCACATTGTTGATAGGTGCCCATTGCACAAAGCTTGGTTGCAAAACCAAGCCAACAGTTTTTGGCGACTCCGCTGGCTTCGAATTCTTAGATCTTGGTTTTTTGATTTAGATCTTAGTTTTTGTTAGTTTTAATCATTTTAATTCATAGATCTGCCATCCTAGACAACAGATCCATTGCTGTTCTAGATCTTGGCCCTTTTTATTGCCATTAACAGCCTGAAATTTCCATTTTCGGGTTCGTTTTTCGGCATCTGTTTTTCGGCTTTCGCCCGACAGTCGCGCGGCTCATCGCGACCTCGCGGATTTTTTTCGCACGGCGCGCCACAGCTTCGCGACCAATTTATGCACTGCACATCACGACCATTTTCCGCGCTGCACATCGCGACTGTGTGACCGAAACCCGCGCTGCACATCGCGGCTTCGCGGCCGAAACCCGTGCTACACATCGTGACTGCGTGTCCGAAACCTGCGCTGCACATCGCGGCTGTTTCCCCAAAACCCGTGATGCAGTTATTTTGAATTCGTCCAATTTTTTGAAAATATTTTTTGCGGTATTTTTTTTTGCCCATTTAGCATATTTTACAACATTTGTTTTTCTTCATTTTTGCAGCCATACTAAATCTTTTTCTATTTATATATGCTCCATTAAAAGTCTTTTTAAAAATTTTCAGTAATTGAAAGAAATATTTTTCTGCATTCTATTTTAGATCAAAGGTTTTATTGTTTTATGCTCAATAATTTGCCTAAGTAATTTTCTAAGAGATTCATTTATTTCTTGAAATATTTATGTTATTTGCTTCCCTTTAAATTATTTCAAAGATCCATTATTTTTTAATAGTTTTTTTCAAGCATTTACATTTCAAAAACGCCTTTATTTTTTGCAAAACTGGAAGCATCTTTTCTTTCATTTGTAATCAATTTCCCAAGCGAGGCAAATCAATTTCAGTTTAAACACCACACTTGCACCCACTCTGCCACATAATTTAAACTAAGCCTTAAAATTTACCTTAACTCAACAAACTTTTAACCCCACTTGGGGAGCACTTAAAAGAATCTTGTAGTTAGGTAGAATTGAGGGGATAGGTGTTCCAATAACACCCCTCAATTATTACATTTGAGACATAGTGGTTGTCCTCTACGGTACCAAAATCCCTTATAATTTTGACACGGTTATCAACCAATTTATCTGGAAGGCCTCTCCCTTAGGAGGGTTGAAGTAGCTAGACTGGTTTCGGAAGTCTGAGTGGAATACCGCAATTCATTCAGTAATCGAAGGATACCTTTCGAAGTTCTCGGTGTACAACCAAGAGGGGGTACAACGACGATAGAACCAAACTGCAGATTCACCCAACCGAACGTGTCATGAACGGGGTATCCTAGTTGCCACTCTTTAGGATTGTCTACCCAGTGTCCCTCCCGGTAGGGGGATATCTAGCCGTTGATGCAACACTCTATATTGTCTGACTTGGATTTCATCACCTTGCAGAGAATATCGTTTGTTGACTCACAATACTTCTAGTTAGGTGTTTGCATGATACAATACCCACCTTTGGTCTAGTAACACCACTTTTTTGCTAAGGAACTGTTTGAATTTTGGTATTCTGACCAATTTTGTTATATCCCTCCACTTATTATAGCACAACTGCTATAATAAGTGCTTTTTGAGGTTGGTTGTTGGCCTGAGATCCTTTATTTTTTCACTCCCCTCTTGCACTCATTGTTGCACTAGGGTTTCGAGTTTTTTACATCACCACCTTACACTGAAATTTTTAAATATTTCTTACCATTGAGAATTTAAGACGATCTCGCCGTCTTCAGGGGGAACCCCCTCATTTCGGTACACTTGGCTCTACACGTCATAGACATAGAGCCTTATCCCTTGAATCGACATGTCATTGGACCAGAACAAAGTCATCCAATTTTGACATGCCTCACTTCACATCTGATTCTGAGCCTGAATTCGAAAACCCTACTGAAATATCACCAACCAACCCCATGGCTGGATCACAATATGACCCACTTTTCACCAGTACTATTGGAGATACATCCACAAACCATTCTGCTACTATGCCACCCATGGTAACAACAACCCCTTTAGGCATGCCTAATATAGGGGCCACTCCACCTTTAGGTATGCCCAACACAGGACTACCTCCTATTATGGGTATGCCCAACATAGGAATCACACCTCCTCTCATTACCACAACCAAGATCCTAGGAATTCCTGGCACTATTCCTATCCCCTCTACAACCCATGTTGCACTTGGGAGTGCTGGCCCAGCCCACACCACAATGGTTGGAGGACACATACCTTCAATACCTAGCATACCCTTAGGAGCCACTGGACCACTACATAATGCCAACATTAACAGTTATGTCCCAGTCACTACGCCACACCCATCTACTAGTTTACCTTACATGGCTAGTTTGAACTTACCAGACCTAGCCAGGTTAACCAACGATCCTATCAAGCACAACCCTACATGGCCACCCATGCCTACAAAGCTCCCCTCGGACATCCCCAAGTTTGAAGGAAAACCTGGGGAGGATCCCCAAAACCACATAATGTCATTTCACCTATGGTGTTCATCTAACTCCATAGTGGATGAATCCATTAGACTAAGATTGTTGCAACGAACATTCACTGGCTCTGCATCCAAGTGGTACATTGAACAACCACATGGTACCCACCATACATTTACGTCCCTCGCCTCCACTTTCCTTCAGTTTTTTCAGCTACCTGTACGCTATGATGCAGGAGTTGAAATACTGTTGTCTTGCAGACAAAACACAGCTACCCACATCATCGACCATATCCATGAGTGGCGCAAGCATCGCAGCCTTTGCAAGATAAAACTGGATGACCGTATATTTTTGGACTGGTTTCTTAAATCACTCCTACCACTCATAGCCAAAGATGTAGTCCCCGAATGACCCCAGTCAGAAGAGGAAGCTATCTTAAAAGCTCAACAATTTGACCTGATTTATGCCTAGTCAGGCTATCTCTACACCATCATACCAGACGCCCCACGAGGTGATTCTTCACGCGGTGATGCTCCGAGGGCATCACATGCCACTGATGGTATTATCGGCCAAGTCACGACAAAAAATAAACCTTTTAGCATAGTGAGCACCATAACTGCCCCAGACCTCTCTAGGGCTGCATCTAATTATGGAGAGATGACTTCGTACGCTCCAACGAATAAAACTCATCACACTCATGGACCCTCTTGTCCACAACATTGCTATGGCAAAGCGCCATCAACATATGTACCACCCACATACTATAACCAACCGGCCACCCAAAACCCAATTCATTTACCGGCCCAACCAATGTATTACCCCCAACAAGCTACACCAGCTAACCCAACACTTCCAATAGCTCAGGGTTACCAACAACCCCAGCAGGAAACTGGACCACCTCCAACCCCACCAGCTTATTATCCACCACAACCTGCTCCCGCACCTGCGGCACCCCAAAATCTTCCCACTACTCAAGGGCAAGTGTACACACAACACAATCAGCCCCAACACCAAAACAACCAACGCAACCAGGGCGGACAACAAAACCGTAGAAGAGGACGCAACTGCGGCAACAACCAACAACATAATCAAGGTCCACCACCACCCAATCCCCCAAATAATGACAACGCTGCTCCCCCAAACCAAAATCCTGATCGTCATCCCAAGCAGCCAAAGAACAATAACCTGAGAACAAACCATCCATGTTCTATATGTGGAGTCTATGGACACTACACTCACAACTGCCCCCATTTAGAGAAAGCACGTAAGCTTTGGGATGATGATGCCCAACGCCAGGGCCACGCTAGATAGCCAGCTCCACTTAATCAACCGCAACCCATGATATTGCAAAACCCATTGCCAAAATAGGGAGTAGTAAATGCTCACCCAATGGATCCCCCACAAGGATCTGCTGCACCTCAGCAGCAAATCAGCTATGCCGCCACTGATTTTAGCATATGGATCCAGGCACACACCATTTATTAATGATGTCATCCAATGACATTATCCTCCAGACTCGCAGGAATCAGTACGACCCACCCCCAGAAATGCCTCCCACTGACGCATCCACCTCCCTTCCACCAGATCAACCACTACACATACCAAATATGCCGTTGGACGGAGGACCTAAAATCCCTCGCATCCCTTTGCGAAGGATTAACAACAATCCTAATGCTCGCGCATCATCCAATTATAACATCGTGGAAGACTTACCACAATCGCCCATTGCTATGTTTGCTTTAGAGGTACTGAAAACATGCCCTGCACAACGAAAACTACTACTATATGCCATCGGAGGAGTATACCCTGACGATACACACATGATGGCTTTCGACTTAGACCAAGTTGAACCTCGATTTCCATCAAATTTGGCCTTCCAAGTATCAGTAAACATTCGAAACCTTGTTGTGCATTGATGCATCATCGATGAAGGAGCTTCAACCTGCATTATGTCCACTCTTGTGTGGCAGAAACTTGGCTCCCCCGCTTTACAACCATCCACCACAGCATTACAACCTTACGACGGGCGCTCAGCTCAACCACAAGGCCTCTTAGCGAACATACCCGTAGAACTAGGCGGAAAATTTGTCCTCATCGACATCGAAGTGATCAATGCCCAGCTCGACTACAACTTCCTTCTTGGACGTAGCTATATGTACAAAATGAAAGCAGTGGCTTCATCTGTTTTCCACCTCATGATGTTCCCACATGAAGGACGCGTTATCAAGATTGATCAACTCACATATTATAATCCTAACGCCCCCACAACCCCTCAAAATGTGCTACCAATGATTGAACAAACCGTTCAAACTGCACCGACATCATTTGTGTCGTCAATTGGTCCTGGAATCTACATCGAGTCACCTATGATTTCCACATTTCCA
This sequence comes from Larix kaempferi, assembly GCA_027924585.1. Taxonomy (NCBI): domain Eukaryota; kingdom Viridiplantae; phylum Streptophyta; class Pinopsida; order Pinales; family Pinaceae; genus Larix; species Larix kaempferi. Next base: position 15,904,073 of record BSBM01000099.1, read on the forward strand.
TCGATCCCACCACCTTTACCAACAACAAAAACATCGGATTTGTGCACCCTATCACACACCACACAGCAGCCTTCATCACTACCACAAACACCCACAGTGCCTACTCATATTGGCACAACGCCAATTCATACTATCCCATTCTTTTTCCCATTTTCCGGAGTTGTCAGTTCGCCAGTAATGGCTACACTCAACCTTCCTGGTTTAACATTAGGGATACCTGTATGGTACTTACCTGCTCCGAGCCCCCCGCTGACTCCGACAGTTATTTTACAACCGGTACAACCTATCCCTACTACCAACCACCCACCCCCTCCTGTCACTCATCTGCAAAACATAACACCCCTAATAGTGACTACGGCATCAACGTCTAGAAACGCCCCACCTCCGTTATGAAACATAGGGGGCTGAGGCCCACAAACTTATAACACTGGACCCATAACTCGCACCCCCCCAACAACCCCCAAGGTAGCCAAGAACCCCCCAACTATTCGCATTCCCCCTAAGTGATCGTTGTGTGATGACGTAGGCCATGCTACTCATCAATGTCCACAATTACCTACACTCCAAGAACACATGAATATGTTGGATGATGACACCGGAATTCCAGTGGTAAGACTTGAGCCACCTCCTCAACCTTGCGACAAAATGCTTCGCACTAACCACCCTTGTGCGATATGCGACATTTATGGCCATTATTCACACCACTGCCCTGATCTCCCAGATTATAGAGCAGCCTTATATGAGATGAACAATGCCGACTTAGAGATATCTCCTCCCCTCATCGAGGAGATCTACCCTTTGAAATCATCTTCTTCGGAAGAAATCAATACCATCTATAGATTTCAACCACATACAAACCAGAACCCGTTGATTTATGGTCTGATTACTTTTGTACTGACGAGCAAATTCTAGAAACACTCAATGCACTGGACTACCCTTGGGACAATATGCACCATTGATCATACTCTCTCCCTGAGGCATCTACATCCACCATAGAAAACCAATTATCAGTCGAATCGAAATATTTCCTACCAACTAAGGTTGATTGATTCAAGGACCCCATCCCAGCACCAGATGCCTTCGAAGAGGGGAATATGCCCAACATTTCCCCTATTATACAAATCGACATTTCCACCACACCTGGAAAACCTGAGCTCATCTCGCTTGGTGCATCATGCACTCAAGCGGAAACTCAAGCATATAAGAAACTCTTCCAAGAGTTTCGTGATGTCTTCGCCTGGTCTTACACCTAGATGCCCGGCCTTGATCCTAACATTGTGGAACATCACATCGACACTTGGCCCCATGTGCCTCCTGTCCAACAGAAACAACGCCCAATTCACCCGTCTAAGCTCCCAGCTGTTAAGGTTGAGATTGAGAAACTCCAAAAAGCAGGATTCATATATCCTATTGCCTACACCACCTGGGTTTCAAAGCCAGTGCCAGTAAACAAGAAAGTGGGCACCATACGCGTTTGTACTGATTTTTGAGACCTCAACCTCGCTTGTCCCAAAGACAACTTCCCCACACCATTCATTGACCAAATAATCGATGAATGTACGGGGCATGAGGTCCTTTCTTTTATGGACGGTTTCTCCGGATATAACCAAATCAAAATCCATAAAGAAGATCAATACAAGATAGCTTTCACTACCCCATGGGGCACCTTCGCCTATCGTGTCATGCCTTTCGATCTCAAGAATGCTGGAGCCACTTTCCAATGCGCCATGACTTATTGCTTCCACGATTTAGACAGAATCATAAAAGTTTATTTGGACGACCTCACCAATCGATCCAAGAAATGCTCTGATCATTTAGATGACCTTCGATAAGTTTTCTTGCGTTGTCGAAAATACAACATCCGCTTGAACCCACTCAAGTGTGTCTTTTGCATTACAGTAGGTTTCTTGCTAGGGTTTTCCATTTCAGAAAAAGGCATCACTGTATACCCTTGAAAGTCCAAGCCATTGTAGACTTACCATCACTCCGTACATTAAGACAACTTCAAGGCCTTCAAGGGAGGTCCAACTTCCTCCGTCACCTTGTCCCTGACTATGCCACGATGGTCCATGGTTTCCTTCGACTACTACATCTGCATACCCGTTTCATATGGGACCAACAAGCAGAATCAACTTTCACCGACTTCAAGAAAGCACTCACGAATGCCCCGTTGATTTCTCCTCCATATTTCACCCTCTATGTTTCAGCATCCGAATATGCTGTATCTGGAGTTCTTGTCCAAGAAGATACTGCTCGCCAAGAGCATGTCATCTACTATGTGAGCCAGATCTTGTCAGGCCCACCCCTCCGGTACCCACATGAAGAGAAGATGGCCCTCACCGTCGTCTTTTCAGTACAAAAGCTGTGACACTACATTCTCATCAGCCACACCACGGTTGTAGCCAATTCCAATCCAATGATTTACCTCTTGACATGTTGCCTCCTTCAAGGCCATGTAGCTAAATGGGTGATTATCCTGCAAGAATACGACCTAACTTTCAAAACCCCAAAGAGAAACAAGGCCCTAGCACTCGCTCAACTTATCACAGATCTCCCATCCTCTTCGTCATCACCCGCTATCCAAACGGACCTCATTGACGACCACATTTTCATCATTTCCTCTGACGACCCATGGTACGGCGACATCTTGATCTACCTCTGCACCCAAAAATTTCGATCCAACATCGATCGTGATGGACGCCGTCGTATACGACACCACGCCCCCCAATATCTCCTATTAGGCGATGTACTTTATCGACACGGCGTCGATACCATCTTACGACGCTGCCTGTCTCATGACGAAGCAGAACAAGTCCTTAATGACTGCCATAGCGGTGCCTACGGAGGCCATTTCTCTGGCATGGCCACCGCCCAAAAGATCATCCGCACAGGTTACTTTCGGCCTTCATTATTTATTGATTGCATCACCGCAGTCAAACATTGTCAAAACTGCCAACTTTTTGCCCCCAAGGAAAGAACCTCACCCGCCCCCCCTTCATCTAGTCGTCACTGTCGGACCATTTTGCAAATGGGACATCGGCTTCCTAGATTGCAATCCCACGTCAGCCAGCGGTCATAAACACATCATTGTGGCCGTAGATTATTTCACCAAATGGGCAGAAGGCATGCCAACTTACAATTGCAAAGCCGACACCGCAACACGCTTTTTCCTCAACCATGTTATCGCTCGTTTTGGAGTGCCAAAGAAACTAGTCTCAGACCACGGCTCTCACTTTGAAGATGTCGTTTGGAGAGAATTATCAACCCTATTGAAATTTGAACACCATTTCTCCTCTGCCTACTACCCCCAAGGGAATGGCCAAGTCGAAGCGATTAACAAAATTTTGAAGACCATCCTCCAACGCATTGTTGACAAACACAAATCAAATTGGCATCACATGCTCTTCTCGGCACTATGGGAATACCGCACGTCAACCAAAACTACCACCGGTTTTACCCCTTTCCATCTAGTTCACGGTGTCAAATCCGTCCTCCCCATTGAGTGCCAGATTCTAGCACTACATATGGCCGTTGAACTCCTACCGGACACTTCCGCAATTGAGCAACGCTTACTACTTCTGGAGGAAGCCGATGAAGATCGACGCACATCCCTCCAAACCATGGAAGCAGCCAAGAACCGATCCAAACTAAGTTATGACAAACATGTCCACCCAAGAACCTTTACTGAAGGGGACCTTGTCCTCGCCTATGATCAAGCTCATGACAAAACCAGAGAAGGAAAGTTTGTGTCCATGTGGCAAGGCCCATACATTATACACACTTGCCTCAGACAGGGGGCATACATTCTAATTGATTTAGAAGGAAACCCCCTACGCAACCCACGCAACGGGTTGTACCTCAACCGATTTTACCCATAGAAAATATGATGGACACCACCGTCCATTATTGTACAGTCTTATTTTGTTTTTCACAAAAAATACAAAAAACCTAAAAATTTGTTTTTCCTGCATGAGCACAGATGGATCCTGTTCCACTTTGCTACGTTGGTTTCGCTGATGGTGCAAGCTGTTGGTCCCCCAATCTTGCCTCCACAGCTTGGGTAATATATTCCCCTTCACATGAGTTGATCCACATCGACGGAGTGTGCATAGGTGCTGCCACCAACAACCAAGCTGAATACGATGTTGTGACTGGTCTTCTGGCCGCTTCTCTCCAAATGAGCATAAGTCACCTTAACGTTTTCTTGGACTCACAGCTCCTTGTTTCCCAGCTCAACAATGACTACCAGGTACGCGATCCCTGTCTTTTCAGAAAATTCCTGTGAACTAAACAAATGGTTCGACAGTTTGAATCCATTACATTCACACATGTCCCAAGGAATCTCAACAGTGTAGCAGACCATATGGCCAACAACATTCTGTATTGGCACACCAACCAGACCATGTAGTAAATACAAAATGTGCCTCCACGGGCATAAACAAAAAGTGCATCCACGTGCAGAACATGTGCCTCCACAAGCATATACAAAATAAAAGTGCATCCACGTGCATAATATGTGCCTCCACGAGCATATACAGAAATTAAAATGTTGCATCCACGTGCATAACATGTGCCTCCACGGGCATACAGAAAATCAGACATGCCTCCATGGGCAAACAAATAGACGATAAATACATCCATGTGCATACACGACTATATACCAAAACATATATATATATATATATCATCATATAGTCAACATGTCATAGGTGCCCTCAACACCCAATATACAAAAATACATAAGTCGTACAAAAAGGTACTTCCCCATATGCTCATCAGCATTTGGGGGCAGATACAAGATCATCTAATCATCATGGTCTCCGGGCTCCTCTTGCACCACCTCCGCTGGCCCTGCCAGATCATGCCGAGCCCGAACCCTCCTCTTCGCCGGCCCCACTAGATCATCCCGCAACCAAATCCTCCCCTCCACCAGCCCTGCCGAATCATACAGAGCCCCATCCCTAAAATCAGCTACCACCAATGCTGCTCTGAGCAAGATAGAGCGCCACTCACGAGGCGCATCGAAACAACGCTTGACGATGTCCCGATCCAAGTCCCTCCACCCATCCTCTGGAAATCCTGCCAGGATCATGTCTAGTGTCTCTCGTATGCCCTCCATGGCATCATCTCAAGGCCCAGCTCCTCGACCGCGAGGCCCAACTCCTCGAGCATGAGGAGGCGGGTACCGCTACAGGAGGCGGGAAGACCACCATCGCCCGTCCCCTACGAACCACATGGTTGGCTGGTGGTACAGGACCAACATCTGCACAATCACGCAAGCGAACCATCATATAGATATATCTAACTATAATCATAACAAAAACATCTAAAAAAAATATGATATAGTAGAGAACAAAACACAAAAACATACTATCTAAACCCCAGGCCTGTCCCTAGGCTCGAGGCATCTCCAGATCTCCTCGATAATCCATATCAGCATATGGATAGTCATCAATCAGCAGGGGGATCTGCTCCCACTACTCATACATATCCTATGAAAAGAACCCGTGGATACCACCACCATTGCGGGGCATCATCTGCCCCCACCGCACCATGCGCGGCTCACTCACCAACCTATCTTGAACCGGCACTCGTGGCCGCAAGGTTGGTACCCGCTCAAAAAAGAAACAACACAGAAAGGAGGCATAGCAGAACTCTCCCCCCTCCCGGCTGACCTTGTCCAGGTCTCTCCGGACACCAGCCAAAAACATCTGACCCCATGCGTAGTAGGTCCCCCTCAGCACAGAATACACCATCATCATTTGTCCCCCAGACAAACGATGTGGGGCCGCAGCACCCAACACCTGCAGAACACAAGCCCCAACAACCCGCATATCCCACTCCCGTAGAGATCTCAGGCTCAAAGCGTTGTTCTGCAAGATCGCCCCAGGAACACAGAATGTCTCCAGTAGATCCTCGATATCCAGACCTGTTGGGATCCTCGGCAGAAGATCCCCTACCTCCCCTAAGCGAGGCAACCCGGTAAGAAAATATACATAAGTAAGGGTGATCTCTAACCTCTCACCCCCAACAATAAAAGCACCCTCTGCAGGTACCCAGAGACCCACCAATTTGTTCAGCAGTGGTCCTACTGAACGCATCGGTGGAATCTGAGTGAACTTCAGGAGCCCGCTCACAGCCAGAGTTTGTTGAACCCCCTGATCGGTCTGAATCCGAATCATCAAGTCCTCCTCCATCTCCTGCTCTCGCCATGACACCAATGGTCTCCTCAACATCTTGCCAAAAAAAAAAGAAAAGTTTTTAGAACCAAATTTTTTTTTCAAAAAATTTTCATCGTGGCTTTTCTATCAAAAGCCGCGATGATCATCGCGGCTTTCATCCAAGAACCCGCGATGCACATTGCGGGTATTTACCTCACAGTCGCGATCAGCATCGTGACTATCAGCCCCATAGTCGTGATGAACATCACGACTATCAGCCTTGCAGTCACGATGAACATCGCGACTTTCATACCGACAGCCGCAATGAACATCACGACTGTCGGCCCCAAACCCATGATGTTCATCGAGGAAAACTACGCGAAACCCACGATATTCCACGTTGGAAGGTCAACATGGAATTTCGCGGCCTTCGGGGGCCCGCCGCTAACCAAAAAAGACATAATTAAAAAGGCTAAGGCGAATAGGGTTACCTGAAACTCGCAGAATTGAAAACCAACAGTCAAATCTCCTAGAAATCAAGAAAGAGCTCTGATTGCTCTGCCAAACTCACACGTAACAATGACACGTCATATGGGCCTCACACCCTATTTATAGAGATTTGACCATTTTTCAAAAGACCATTGCGGTATCATACGACGTCTATTCCTCAAACCGTTGGTACCATTGGAATCAGAAGAGCGAGAACTTCATGATAGTCCTTCCCTTTTCCTGTTTTCACCAGGTCCATTTTTTGACCATTTTTTCATGCCCAGATTTTTTGGGCATTTTTTCCATGCCCCCTCGTTGCCTCAGTTTGCGTGCCACATCGGTCGTTGTCCATTTTTGACGAGTCCTATATTGTCGGATTCAGTTTTCTGTGCTCGTGATGATGCTTGAGATCATTTCTCGCTCTCGCCTCCAAATTTTTTGGGCATTTTTCCCATGCCCCCTCCTTGCCTCGGTTTGTGTGCCACATCAGTCGTCGTCCATTTTTCACAAGTTTGATATCGTCATATTCCGTTTTCCATGCTTGTGATGATGCTTGAGATTATTTCTCGCTCTCACCCCATAATTTTTGGGCATTTTTTCAAAATGCCACTCATCACCTCGATTTGTGTGCCACATTGGTCGTTGCCCGTTTTTAACAATCTTTATGTCACCGGATTCAGTATTTCGCACTCATGACGATGCTTGAGACCTTTTCTCGCTCTCATCAATACCTTTTTGTTCGGTATAGTTTTACCCCTTTTTCGGGCCGAGCAATCCCTTTTACGAAAAAGGCACTTAGGGAGTTTCTGTTAAGCTCTTTTATGACTCCTAAAATAATGAAAAGAGCACCAAGCAACCTTGCTTCCTTTCATGCTCGCTAAACGTATCTGAAAGGGCGTTTACCTGGTATATGTTTACCCATTTTCCGGACCTTGTAGACTAATTACGAAAAAGGAATACTCTAGTCACATCGGCTATAAGAGTTCTCCATTTGCATCATTTTATGCTTTTTCGGGCCTTGGAGACTAACTTACGAAAAAGAGCACCAATGGAGTCCACTTACCGCTTTCAGACTCTCTAAACATGAAAGCGACCATGAGCAATCACCATCCTGGGCTCGTAAAAACCCATAGGACGGTACTCACAACCACTGGAGAGTCTTCTTATCGTTTTCAGACTCCTTAAAAATGAAAGCACCCATGAGCATGAACAGTCCTGGGCTCACAAAATCCACAGGACAGTACCATTTCAGAGCACACTTTTATCCCTTCTTGGAGCTCATTAAAACTATGAAGAAGGACCCAATGGTGCTTCTTGGTGCCACAACAGATCATGTCTACTCATATGGTAGCTTCCCCATTTTGGTCGCCTTTGTTCAGAGTATTCTGCAGTATGTCACCCTGAGAATCCCTCGATAGCACCCATCAGCTTGACCCGCCAGAGTCAATACACACCCTTCAGTCCTTAAAAGCTATGATCCCCACACCTACAAGTCAGTTCTCTACCCTGCCAGGTCAACCATGTCATCATGCTCTGAACAAAGGAAGTTTGAGTCCACCCACTCTATGACCCCAGTTACTTCCCATCCCCACAAGTATGTCAGTCCTACCATCAGTACTACCACACTTCAGTTCTACACCTCATGCTCTTATCAAGGAAACATCATTGCTTTGTTAGTTGTTGGTCTCCCTTTGTCGATGACAACCAGATTTATTCCAGAGGATAGACCTAGAGGTCCTTGTGTCTTGGACTCATCACCATTTATGATGAGTTCCTACGAATCATTTCGAGAAGAGTCCTCAGCGCCTCTCCAAATGGTTGTTTCTCACATGCTCGACTTCAACACCTTGATCGCATCGTTGAGACTCGCACAGGGTATTGGTCCTTTCAGTTATTTGTCAAAGACCCTGGATACCACCTGACTCTTCCACATTTGAGAGTCTACTCATGGAAACAACTAGCTACATTTTTCCTATAGATATCTGGGTTGCGCATGGCGACAGTATTCAGATGTACCCCAATTTTATACTCCCTCGAGTATATAGTTACATATACTCCTCAGAGTTGACCCAGAGTCATTAAGTCCCTACAGATGTTGGACACCTTCAGATTCAACAGTTCATCAGCCCTTCTAAGACCTTGTTTAGAACGGTTGTCGCTTTATTCCAGTGTATCAGTTTTTGAGATCAGTCATGTTATGATCATGAGTACATCCCAAAATAGTGTCCCCTTTGGACCATCATGATGTACTAGCATATTTTTTATGTATTCTTCAGGTCCCCTTTCTTGGGACTAATTGTTATGTATATGTCTTGATACGAGCATGGGTATGCTCGCCTCGTCCATTATCAGAGATTATTCCTCATTCATATTGAGGCCATGTAATATTGTTTGTTTTTCAGCTTCCAAGGGCCATGGATCCAGTCTCCAATCGATCTCTTCTCTTCCACAAACCCCAGGAAAAATACAAAAGACCTATGATGTCTATCGGCCATACGATGAGCTCCTACCCTCACACATCAGGGGGCAATCTGTTAACACCCAAAAAGTGCTCACTACCTCATTTCCTTATTCACATGACCCATTTGTCCACTTTTACACCATTTGAGCCTCTAAAGCCATCAAAAAGTCACCAAAAGACCATAATACACCTCTTTTTCCCCTCAAAATGAATATTTGTTTTCTCAAAAAGCATAAAAAACCCTAAAAAAGGGGCCAGAATTCCCAAAAATATAAAAAAGGGAATAAAAATATTAAAAATATTCAAAAAAGGAAAAAGGAGGGAAAAGGTACCTAAACCATGTTGGTCAATACCATTGGTTTCCTCAAAACCATAATGGTATTTCCCACCACCAAAAACTATAAAAAGGTGGTAGGGGCTCCTCACTTTCCATCCATCCATCATCCTATCCTCATGCTGTCAAAATCTCTCATGAGACTTTTGGCCATTTTCAGCATCTTGGAGAAGAGACCATTGGAGCTTGGAGCTACTCACCCTTGGATTTGCTCAACACAAATCCTCACCATTTGAGGTATCTTAATACAAAACATCCATTCTTTTATTTCTTGTTATTTCCATGAATCATTTTTAAATTTATTTGTTATATGCACATGTTAGTTTAGATTTAGATTTAATTCATAATCGTTTTTGCTTTCAATATTGAAACTGCTATCACATTGTTGATAGGTGCCCATTGCACAAAGCTTGGTTGCAAAACCAAGCCAACACCAAGATTCTTTAACTCTGATATCTACTCTCTCTGAAGTGTAGTATTCTACATCTGAGTATGTCCTCCCTCTGTGACTGAACATCATGCACACTCTGCATTGAGTGATCTTTTGCATATCTATTTGTGCTATCTCTGTCAGATGGGTCTACTGATATGAGCCTCAAGATCACTCGAACTCTATGGTGAGTTCCTTCTTCCATCCATCTGAGAGAAGCATGTCATATGTATATAGAAACCATCTTCAACCTTGTAACAAAGGTTGAAATCCGCATCAACCGTGGTGATCATCAAGCTCATCAGATGACTATCGGTCCTGGGTACTTGTTGAACCCATACAAAGCCTTCTTCAATCATGCGATTCTCTATCGAATCCTGGGAGTTTGCTCAATATGCATTTCTTCTTCAATTACACCATTCAAGAGAACGGTCTTGTCATCCATGGGTGTAATCTATCTCTGGAAGTGTGTCTAGCCACTGGAGCTAACATCTCGTAATGATCCTCTCCCACTTTCTAAGATAATCCTCTATCCACGAGCCTTCCTTTTTACTTCTATAGTATGTTTGATTTGTAAGTCTTCTTGTTGAACAATCATCACTTGTTCTTTGGAACAAGTGTTCATCATCCTTCTTTTGTAGATCATAGCACACGATCTTTCCTACAAATCAAATTCAATTACATGATTAGTAACAATTCATAATCATCAAGTCATGTTGACATTTCAATGATAACCTAGTATGCATACTGATATGATTCACATAGTTATGCAACTATCTTGACCGATACTTTGGCACAATACTTTTCCAAATCCTGTATGCATACAGTGGTTATCTAGATGCCTTCCATCTCTACCAGAACATACTATCAAGAGCATGCACAACTCCTAGCATGTTAGCAAAGAGGTTTCATTCTAGACAAGAAACAATGGAATGCTTGTCCAACTTACCCATCATATGCATATTAGTAGTATATTGTTCAATAATATATGAATGCTTACACTATGCATGATATATTTCCTGATTCTAGGAACAAAAATATGTATACAACTATTACGAGCAATATCATTAACTATTCAGAGATTCAAGAAGTAATTCAAATAACAACTCAAATACTTATCTTTTATGTTTGTGTGGTTGCCTCCCTCTTGATCTCTATAAGTTTCCTTTATGATAGCATCATGATTTGTCTTTGAACTTCTATCCATCCTGTACCACTATGCATGCTTAAGTGTGCACTAGTTTCATCATTGTGTCATCCTCAAGATCTCATACATAATCACACATTCATTAGTATAATATCAATAATATTAAAAACATTATAACCCTAAATAATCTTAAACATGTACGGTCATAATCATTAATCAAACTAAGAAAAACAATATGCATAAAGCCTTGATTAGATAAACTCTATTTTCAGGAATAATCATTATCACAAAGTAGGATTCTAACTCGATATAGGAAAACATACTTGGATTAAAATTCTTGCTAGTTATGTCTAACATACCCAAACAATATAATTTTTTGTTCTCTTCAATGATTTAGAGACCTTATGCTAGTAACCTGCATATCTCATAAGTTAAGCATAGTAGAACCAAATCATACATACCTTGTAAGTAGAGCTTATATGTGATCAAAGACTATGGATTAGTCTTTGTATTCATGTCATCATGGTCATATATTCTTGATCTAGAACTTGATTTGTCTTTCTTCATGTACCTTTCATGTTAGTAGACGACATCATCCTCATACAACACCACAAGTGCATTAGTACAATCATAAGTGTCATAACCCTTAATCAATGAATTCCTTCTATGCATTCATACTTGTACTAAGGTGATAAAAAAATATAAAATTAATCATGATTGTACTAACCTCAATAATATGAATACAAACATATCATGAAAAATGATCAGATAAATAAAACAGATTTCAAAACATACCTGCATCTCCTCAAGTCATACCTGTCGAGATTGCTTGTAGTCTTCTCTATAAGGGTAAAACCCTAACCATCCAAGGTAGATCACTTGAAAACATCTTATATAGATTCATGGTGTTGGGATGATAGAATATCAATTCCATTTAAACCTCCTTCATTTCTGCCCTATGAGTCTCCCAACTTTGCTAGGGTTTCTTCTTACTTGTAGAACCCGAAAAAAACCCTAATTTTCAATCTCCTTCCTCTCGCAACATTTGATGGAAGATTAATATATATGATGAAGGGATTCCAAACATATTTTCAAAGTTTCCAGTGTTGCATCAGGTGTCTCCAACATTGTATCAGGTCCTTCCATACCTAAAAGACTGAAAACCCTAAGTGAGAGCTTCTTCCTCCTCTTATTTGATTTCCTCCATTGAGCTATTTCAGATGTGCCTTATTGTTTCTGGTGTATCTTTGAAATTTCAGATCCTCGGGGTCTGAAAATTCGGCCTGTGGCATCCTGAACTGTCATCTTTCCAACCCCACATATTTTAGCTTCATTGGATTCTCCATGAGAGAGATATTCTAAGTTTCCCAACATGACTTGTTTATGGGGTGAAAAAAAATATCTAACTTTTATGGCGTTCCATGTGTCGTTGTTTCAACTTAGGCCTCTGATACTCGGACTTGTGAAACTACAGTCCGTTCCCTAACTGTCACTTTTTACAGAATTCCATTTGGATATTCCTATCCCGAAATATGATCTTTTTCCCTAGGTCACTTGTTTAGGGATGCATTCTGGAAGAGGCGGAAACCCTAACTTGTACGAATCACATATCATAGAGTACAACGAATATGAGGCTGAAAATTAGACATAAGGTACATGAACATTTCATCTTCGGCCTGTACAAGTTTCAGATCCTGAAACTTCGCCAAAGTGATTTATAGAGAAAATTCCAAGATAACTAGTTTTTGCTATACAAAGCCCTAGCTTTCAAATTGTCGCAAGTGAAACAATTTTCATAAATGCCATACATTTCCTTCTTTAAGGCTAGCTCTGATACCATGTTAAGATTCAATATGCTAAGATAGATAACATCAGTATTCAATTCAATTTCACAACAATAGCATATACAGGATCACTGAAAGAATAACAAGCACAACATAAACACAAGAGACACAATTTTATCCTGGGAAACCTCTAGGGGAAGAAAAGCCAACAAAACTTCCTCAATATAGATGATCAAAATTACAAAGACAAAACCCCCGAACAAGTGCTCCTTCTCCTTGCATCTCTCTCTCTCTCTCTCTCTCTCTCTCTCCATTTCGAATTACACAAGTGTGTGTGTGTATGTGTGAATGAATGAATAAATGAGAGAGCCCTAGCTCTCTATTTATGCATTGACTTCTACTTTAATTTTGCAACTTGACATGTTAGCATCAACTAAATTTACCACTCAAATTAATGCTGACTGGGCCGACTCATCTAGGGAACTTAAAAAATCCATTACATTTGACTCTAGGGGATCTATTTCCCCGACTTACAAGGAGGATTTACCTCATGACTCTATGATAACCAAATACAATAATAACATCCCGACGGAGGAATAAAACATCTCCGAATAAATTACAATAATAGATACAATAGAATATTCTTTGAAGTTACAATATTTCAACAGATCAATTCTCATTGGGGTGAAAAGAAAATCTATATTTTATGACCTTCCATGTTGGGAGCATCTTAAGATTGCCCACTTATTAAATCCCATGCATATAATTAAAAACATCTCATCTTCTTTATGGAGACACATAACATTGAAAAAAGAAACACATTGGGTGTCAAAAGAGATTTTATTCTTCAAATACTGAACAAAAAAAACATTGGCAAAGAAAAGAAAGTCGAGGAGAGGTTGGTCCCTCTTGGTCCTTTAAAGAAGGTGATGTCCTATGGATTTTGAAGAAAGACGAGCTTTCTCTAGAAAAGGAAGTTATATTGGGTGTGAAGGTGCCTTCTTTATATGGGTGCATTCTATGATGTTGCTTCACTATAGGAGAACATTTATCAGGGTTTAAAATCACATGACCATCTAAACCTTCTAAAGGTATGTATTCAAATACATGATTTTTTTTGCAGTGTAGGTTATAATATACTATGCACTCACCTGTTTATGGCAATTAATTTTGTATGTGTTTATTTCGTAGTGTCATTATCCTTTGCGTGTGTGTGTCTGTGTGAGCCATGACTTCCCCCAAGACCTTTCATGTGCCATACCTAAATTATACGCATTTTTACATTGAAACACATCAAAGGAGATTGATATGTTTGGCATTCCATGGTGGCACTCACAAATAACTAAGATTATTTGTATGTTCGATAAGGAACTTCCCATGAGTTTCATGCACTTGTAGATTTATCTTCTTATTCACCTAGTTGATGAGGTTCAATTAGATGAGGTGGTATCAAGTTGTTGGATGCTATTCTTAGAGAGATACATGAAAAAAATTGAAGGGGTTTGTTTGACAAAGGGAAAAACCCAAGGAGTTTATGTTGGGGGAGTACATAGTCTACAAGTAATTATATTATTCCAATGAATACATTAAGAAGATCGACAAGACACTATGCATAGTGGTTTGGGAGGGCCAATAGGATAAGGATAAAATGGAAGGGAAGCTACTCCAAACGAACATAAGAAGATGCATGATAAATAGTAATTTACTTATATTTTCTCAAATTTCTCCAAAGTAATTGTTTACACAAAATTTGATGATATATATTTGATCTCATACTATTTGTTTTAACTTCATAAATACATCAAAAAATTCAGAAATTGATACCTTTGATAAATTCATTCTTTACAATGTGGAGGCAATGCAACGATGAGTTGCATTTTATGAATATGAAAGAAGGAAATGGGATAGTGATAGGAAATAATTTAGATGGTTGAACAACAAAAACATGCCTTATGTTGATCATTTAAGAGAAAATATGCCTAAGATCTATCCACATAATTGGGTGGCTGATCAAATCATAGAGAAATATGGTGCGTCTATTCATTACCCATGTGGTGAATGGGATGCACTAAACACAAGGATCATGTGAAACAACTTTGTAATAATCTATTTGTATACATTTTTACCTGTCTAATGCACATTTGAATTATAGCATATGTATGTTTTTATTAATTCCCAAGTTATTAGACATATGACATTGTCATCTGTCCACATTTATAGAGGTGCATTTGTTCCCATCTATGTGGGAATATGGACATCATTTTCACATTGAGGATGTCGATGTTGGATGTGACACATTGGACTGTGGAGTGGAATTCTAGATCGACCAATTTAGTCGTCATAGTCATCGTGATCATAACATAATAGATGAAAAGTTAAGATATATCGGAAAGATATAAGAGATCATTCAAGTGGACTTCTCATATTTCCAATGTGTTATTTATAGGTGCAAGTGGCAGGATCCCTTTGACCAGAGTGTAATGTAAAGGAAGATTACGATAGTGGGATAATATGTATCAACTCTAGAAGGATGTGGGATGAAACTAAAGAGCCTTATGTTTTCCCAAAACACCGTAACCAAGTTATTTTTTAACTAGATGTATTATATAGGGATTGGTGGTTCATACTAAGACACGATTCGAGATCAAAACATGTTTTTAGAACAACAATGCCATAATGCTAAGTGACAAAGATAATTAGGGTGGTCTTAATGAAGAGTGATATCTACATGTTCTGTTTCAGAATTAAAATTATGGATGTGTCCTATTATAGTTATATTCAATAATTGGCCAATTATGTTTTTTAATTCATTTTATGATGTTGGGTATGAAAATTTAAGAATCATCTACAATCATCTTGCTGAAAGTAAATAAATAAAATTTGGAAGATCTCATAAAAATAACAATGGTCACTGGTGTGTTAATTGTGAATTGTGAGCATGTGTTAATTATATGTGTGTGCACCAATGCATTAATATAAACACTTAAAAAAATGAGTTTAGATTGTTGTCCTGACATTAAAGGTAGAGAGGATATGCTATTGGAAATTTAGGCCTATATACCATTGTAAGGGTCATTTGTGAGATTGTGTAAGGTGATGATGATGGACAAACAAATGTTACAATAATAGATTGTAATCATAATCACGTAGGATTTGGTGAAATTGTAAGCATAATCATGCACGATTTGGTTAACTTGCAACTAATATAAATAAGAAAATCACAACTAATATAGATTACAATTTTGAAAATATGCACAGCTTAGACTAAAGTCTTTACATATATATATATATATGGGAAAGTTCACACCAAGTCATGCACAACATGCATTCAAAATTGCATTGCATCATCTCATATGTAGCTTATGTTTTTGTTCAATAATTCTTTTTTAATTGTATTTTCTTGTATTATAGAGTGGTTAGTTACATGTGTGATTCGACATTGGCAGGTAACTTTGGAAAGAATTGCCTTGAAATAAAAAATGAATTACTACAATCACTTACAAAAGAGATACTTGAATTATGTCAGCAATGATATCTTCATCGATTAAAATAATGAATTAGATTTCTTGCTATGTTGAAAATAAATTAAATTTCTTTTGAAAATCCTTTAAAAAATAATGGTCATTGGTGTGTTAAATGTGAAATATGAGCATCAGTGCATTGCAAATGAATTATAAGCACTAGTGTGTTAATAGTAAATTAGGTGCACTAGTTACTTAAAAATATGTTTTAAAATTGTATTTGAGGTTAGAATGTTATCTAAATGTTCAGGGTAGAGAGGAGAGACTGTCAGAAATTTAGGTTTATATGCCACTATAAGGGTCATCTGTGAGATCGTGTAAGGTGATGATGATGAACGAGAGGGGAAATGTGCATGATCATGTAAGGTTATGATAATGGATGGGAAATGCGTGAGATCATGTAAGGTTATGATGACTAATGGGAAATGTGGGGAGTACAACAATAGGAAAATGTTTTCGGTGTAATTTTACATCAACTCAAATTGTAATCATGATGATGCACAATTTGGTGAACTTTCCACTAATATAGATTAAAATTTTGAGAAACCGTGTATAATTTAGACTAAAGTATTTGCAGAAAAAATCCCTATGGGGAAAATTTACACAAATGCTTAGGACATGCACATCATGCATTAAAAATTGCATTACACCATTTCACACATAGGTTATGTTTTTGTACAATAATTATTTTTCTATTGTGTCTTGTTTGTTTTATGAAGTGGTTGGTTGCAAGTGTACTTCGACATTTGTAGGTAAGGTAAATTTTTACCTTACCTAATGCTATAAATATGCCTTAATGCAAGTAAGGTAAGGTAAGTTAAGGTAAGGTAAGAATTATGCTTACCTTATTATGCTTACCCCTATAAATCTAGCCCCTTAAATCCTAATGCATATACACTGCAACTATCCCTACACCACTAACCACTATAATTTAGAATCAATATGAACCCTAACCCCCATGACGATTAGTACCTTAATTTTAAATTGTTTTACTCTTAATCAATGTTACTACTATAATCCCCTACTCTTATCTCTTATCACCTCTAACCATTAACCCATATAACCTCAAAAACTTATAACCCCTTACTGATTACCCCTATAACCCATGATTATTAAGTACAATAATTGTAACTGATATACCACTAATGCCTATATCCATTTTTACAACGAACTCTTAATCCCTATAACACATAACACCCATAACCCTAAAATCCTAAACATTAACCATTATAATCCGTAATGCCTTTAAGCCATACAAGTATCATAACTAAGTTATATTCTTTAACACATCAAATCAAATCCCTATTTAAATTATTTCTTGTATACTTTGTATTAAGATTGTTACATGGTATATGAACTTACACGTATTATGTTTTTATGAGTGGGTTAATGTCAAATGCTTCATATGTATTCTTTACTTCAAACATGCTACTAGTTTGTGTGGTGTATTATGGCTATTTTGACTTATGGGAGATGAGTTTTTTAATTTTTAATTTTTTGATAGGCAATAGCATGTATTTTATCTCTCCCAAGTAGACTGGGAGCCTTCAATACACTGTCCACCAAGGCCACTCTAGCACATGATGTGGAAACCTCAAGGAAGGGTTCTATTGATTATGCAGTGATGAGCTATCTATCAAGGACGAGACACGGGGAGTATTTAAACCATGTGGAGCACATGGACTCAATCAATGTTATTAATGTTCTAGCACCCCAACATGCTTAAGCCTGTTCCAAAACAACAAAACATATTAGACAATGTGAGGTGAAAAGCTTACCAGTACACCACCATGACGACCTTTGATTTCACATTTATGATGAAGGATGGGGTAATCATGACAATTATCAAGGCCATTATTCTCAGGGGTGATTTGGACATTAATATCATATTTCTAAGTTCACCCAAAGACAAAGACATTGACGACCAACAACAAATCATAATGAAGATAGAGCTCATGGCACAAGGAAGAGGAACAAATCAGGTAGGATCAAGCACTCAGAAAACCACCACCAGCCAGCTACGAACATAGAAACAACAAATTTTTCCAAGGATTCAATCCCTCTAGTTCACAAAATAAAAAATTGAAAGGATAGAAAAAAAATATGGATGGAAACCATCACCTTCCAAGAAATTAATGAATTCTAGGCTCTGCCTAATTGGATAGAAGACCTAGGGGGTTCTAAGGCTAGGAAATCCCTCTGTGAGCACTCCCTCATCACCTTTTGGATAGAGAAGGTGTTGATGGGTCACATCTTGGAGGTTCGGAAGAAAGAGTTGGATTTTCTAATGGAGAAATTAAGGACTCTTGGTGAATTGGATATTGACATTAAAGTTATAAATTCCAACCTAAATCAACTCAGTAGATGCCTGGGAGTCAAATTTATCCCCTGACCCCCCAATCCTACTATTTTTTCCAATGAAGGAGACCAAGAAGAGAGGGGTGAGAATAGAGGAAATTTCAACTGGATGCAAAGCCACCTGGTCTTCCATGCAAAATCACCCCCAAATATGGTGGTTGAATGGATCCATAATCCAGGGGACACCAGAGGCAGAGTAATGTTGTATGAACATTCAATTGTTATTCATTGGGAAACAAAAACTCTAACGAGTCGGGTTCTGATAGAGCACAACATAGAGGTCGTCAACATTAAGCAGAAGTTGGTCTCTCTAAGTGAACATCAGAGGATGAACAAAATCATGGTAGGAAAGATGTACATAATTGGGAAGCACTTGGATGCAAAGCTAGCTCTGAATTCCACCATAGAAGGGAGTTTTTGTGATGCTCCATTGTTATAGAAGATAACCCGATTCAACCATCCATGTAGCAGATCTTCCTTCAGTTTATCTACCAGGTTTTTCTGCTATTACACCATCACTAGTGTTTTTGTAATAACTGTAGTTAGTTCTCTAAACTCAGGCACTCTAGGCATAGGAAAAATGAACTTCATAGATATGCAACTAGCCTAGTTTTTTGGTATCAACTTCAAGGTCTATACAGACATTCACATCTCTCATACTATCTTCTACAACCTGATCTCACCTAGAGGCAGTTGGAAGATTATATTTTTAAGAACTATTATACTTTTTGACTATGTTGTTTAATTGAAGGCTTCTAATATTACTTACAAAAAAATAGCATGTATTATATCTAAAGAAACATTCAAATATATGTTTAGATCTAAATGTTTGTTAAATTAACATAGTATGTACATCATTTGCAATAGTGGTTTTTAAACAAAATTGCATATCATAAGAGTCCCGCAACAAGAGGCTTCTGAAAGTAATGATATTATATGAAATCCTTATAAAATAGAAGTTACATTTGCATTGCTATATCATGTTCTCATATAGGAGCTTGTAGATATATGTTTATAAATCCATACCAATCCAAACCACTATCATAACCAAGTTCTAATCTTTAAAACACAAAATCACATCCATATTTACTTCACTACTTGTATACCTTGTATTAATGATGTTTCTTGATTAATGAACGTACACCAATTATGTTTTTATCAGTGGAGAATAGTTGTGCATATTTTTGTTATTAATACAATTGAAGAATGAGAGGGCACATATTATTCAACATTGTATATAATATAATGACCTATACACGTGATCAAATTCTAATGGCCATGGATCTATAATCATGGTTTTGGTTTCTCTATAATTAAGTCAATCTATTCACTTCTCACCAAGTCTATTAATCACTTCCACATGTTGTAATTTATGATGATATGATTACACAATTTACAATTTCTTTGTTTTATTAAAACTTGTTCATGCATAGAGATTCTACAAACTAGAAAAGAATGTGGACTTCTACAAACTAGAAAATAATCTACACTGTAATAGGGATTTCACACGTAAAGTGATTTGCTAATAGTGTTCTAAGTAAATTAAATCAAAATTGATTTTTGTAATACAGTGTAAGAGTGCATAAATGTATTGTTTATATACTTTGTATCAACCAGAGTTCATGGCATATGAGCATACACATATTTTGTTCTTATAGTATGCCATAATCCAAACATTCATATACTTGTACTTTAAACTATTATACTTTATTCCACTAAAAGTATATGAACTAAATGCATGAATTTGCTGCTATTATGTGAGGCCCATATAATTATTTCAATAAAATGTTTCGTTTGATCTCATGATAGTCTTTTTCTAGTTTAACATCATACCATAAATTTATTTATATGATTATCCACAAAAGTTTAAAAATAGATTGAGCATTTAAAAATATATCAAGTAAAGTTTATAGCTACATTTATATGATTATCTATAAGAGTATTTAAACATATATTAGATATCCAAAAATAGATTAAATTAAGTTTATAATTAAAAGCGGTGTCATTTTATTTGAAGTCACACATAGACTAAGTTAAGTTTAAAGTTACATAGATTTAAGTTTATAACTGAGATGATTGTTATTTTATTGAAGTCACGCATAAATAATGTTAAGTTCAAAGCTAAGTAAATTTACCTTTTATAAACATAGAGGAAAGTCAAGTTCATTATCAATATCAAATACATAATTTTAATGTATTGCAATTAAAAGTTATCATAAATTTAATCAATACATTGTTAAACTATTAAATTGGTTAAACATTGTATAATGACATTAAATGATTTTAACTAAAGTTAAACATTATATTGTATCTTTGATTTAGATTACCGACACACAATACATTGTATCAATCAAACAACATCAACATGACATGAAGAAACATATAAATATAGAGAAACGATATCAACATGATATGAAAAGTGCATAACATATAGGAACAAAATTATCAAAATCAATATATATATATATATATATATATATATATATATTTGTGTGTGTGTAATCAATAACTGCTATTAGCTAGTTGGTCCACCGCCAAAGCTAGAGGCATCAATACCTTTGCCACTAGACCCAAGTACAATAGTACCTCTGCCATCAAAGCCAGAGGAATTAGTACTTCCACTAGATAAAAATACAAAATAAAGAAGTTCATATATATTTGTAACAAAATCTATATGACCATATGAGAACATCACATCTATAGCTCTAGCGAATGGATCAATGGGTGTCGCAATTGGTCAGTCGACTCAGTTAGGAGGAGATGGTGGTCAATCAACTCAATGAGAAGGAGAGGGTAGTTGTTCGACTTGTGGAGGAGCAGAGGATGGTTGGTTGAATCGATGAGGAGGAGAGGGTGGTTGATCGACTAGTGGAGGAGAGGGTGTTCAATCGACTCAATGAGTAGGAGAGTGTGTTTGATAGACCTATGTAGGAGGAGAAGATGGTCGATTGGATTGATGAGGTGGAGAGGGTGGTTAGTCGACCAATGGATCAAGAGAGGGTGGTTGGTTGACCCGTGGATCAAGAGAGGGTAGTCCATCAGCTTGGTGAGGGGGAGAGTGTGGTCACTCAACCTATGTAAGAGAGGGTGGTCACTCAACATGTGGAGGAGAGGGTGGAGGAGGAGGTGGATAACCTCTCTTGAGTATCCTAGACACATTGACAATATGATGCATCAATAATGTCATATCATGGGAAATTTTCACCCATATAGTTATGATCTCAAGGACCTCTAAGATTAGGTTAACTCATACAAAGTGCCTTCCATGCTGATCCAACGATCTAGATAACTCATCAACCACCTACTCACAAAATCTACAATCTGGCCTACATCGCAAGTTGGGGCTCTATAAATGAGGAATCTCCTCAACCTCATACATATCCTACATATGCAAACTGGCCTACATCACAAGCTGGGTCTCTATAACTGAGGAATCTCCTCATCCTCATCCATATCCTCCTCATGTTGGGTATGAAGCTCCCCATCATGTGTGTCAATATCTACAAAGAAATAAACAATGATAATTAGAGAATTTAAAGAAAATGTTACTTTAAATTACATATGCATAAAAAAGCACAAAAAAATGAAACCAAATATTTAATCAAAACATACCACTAATATCACCTCTATCATCTGGTGGATCATCCTGGGTTAAAAGGGAATTCGTACATCCTCATAGGTCCATCCCTATGTTTTCATAAGATCCATGGTATAATCATCCTCATTGGCAAGCATCTCTAGTACCCGTGGACTAATCCTAGCAAGGAACTCTGTCTATCCCCTCTTGGGCATCACCTACCCCCACATGTGCACATGTGCCTCGATCCTCAACCAATGAGGGTGGCGATTGAATGACAATTTAGTTATCGGGCACATCTAACAAAATAAACAAAATAACTTTAATTCAAAAGGGAATCCCATCCTCCCATCAAACAAAAATTGATAGTGATCTAGAGCTAAACAAAACTATAGCAAAAAATGGTATACCACCTAGTCAATTTGGGTGTTTGCATCAATGAATCTACATAGTACAATAGAGGGAAACT
Organism: Larix kaempferi; assembly: GCA_027924585.1. NCBI lineage: Eukaryota > Viridiplantae > Streptophyta > Pinopsida > Pinales > Pinaceae > Larix > Larix kaempferi. The sequence goes on from BSBM01000099.1 coordinate 15,926,804, forward strand.
AATGCACTACCAATATGCGGTATAGTGGGCCACTATTATGACTCTCCTTTGCATTGAATGCAAGAACAAGCAATTGGACACCAACAACCTAGAAGTCACTAGGGGTAGTGATGTATTGACAAATAAATCACTAAACATATGCTAGCTAGCTCTCTCTTGCAATTATAGGTGGGATATCATGGAAAATGGAAGAATCCTCCCCTTTCCTAGATAGACTAGTAATAAAATATATGTCCTCCTCTATGAGTTCGTACCACATATCGTGATTGACCCTAAATGACCACCTCACATGATCCCAATGATGGATCAACTACACCAATAAGCATGAGTTCCCCCTAAGGAATGTATCCTCCCCATAAAACTTGAGTAAACCAACATTCTTGAAGAGGTAAAGAGTCTTTGTTGTAATAGATAGAGGGTACAAATCCATCTCCCTCTCCCAGGCCTCCCATGTCTCCTCTACAAAGTTGTACACAGTTTGACCTACTGCTGCTGCCACTATCGCCACTATTGTCTCTGACACACATGCAAAATTTGTTAGGCACATACAAAGACATATATAAATACACACACACACACACAATTCAAATTATTTCTTTTTGCAAAAATGTTTCCTAAAATTACCGATGCACCTAAAAAAAGAGAACACATTATTTGTAGCGCTCTAATGTGTACTACTAATGGTGTGACATAAATAACTATTATGCATTGTTAATGTGTTGTGGAAGTTGGCAATGTTCATCGGTGCTCCCATTTTAAGGCGCATTGGTAACAATAGTGTACCACTAGAAAAAACGAGGCACTATGATAGATGGAATGAAAATAAATGTATGCACTACAACAATGGTTTTGCATATTTCAAAGTGCATTGACCTGCTCAGTTATTCACTAGTTGAAAATGATGAATGGTCCATTTATGAGATAATGATGCAAATTCATGTATTATGTATAAGATCGATATTAAAAAATGAGAAAGTTTACATATGTGGATATAAGGAAAGTTAAAGAAGACATTCAAAGGATCAAATTCATCTAAAACCAACTAGAACCAACCTAGATACATCTTAACTCTAGATCTATCAATGGTCCTTGAGGGATTTTCACTCTAAGAAAGGTTTTCACCACAAGGGATTTGGTCCCTCTTGAGGCCTGATAGATCTTAGAGTTAGGATGATCTAGGTTGAGCCCCATTACCCACAACCCCGCCATCATGAGCCACAAGCCCTAGCTACCACCAACCTCTGTCCCCTGCCACTGTAATCCCTAGGCCCCCCAACCACCAACAAACCCCCCCTCCCCTGCCATGAGACTTGGGCCCCCTCCCTTAGGCCTCATTGTTGAATGTCATGGCACCACCTACCCTACTTGCAACAGTTGCATGCCCTACCCTTACTTCCATGGAAAAGATCCACCCAACTCCCCGACTTCCAACCACATCACTAGATCCCCATCCTCATTGTGGACCCCTTACTATTGGCCCCCACTGCTGCACGACACTGGAACACATTCTCAATCACTACACACCCTACCCCTAGCCCTCATTGCCACAAGATATGGGCTTTCTCACATCCAATCCCCACCACCAGCAACATTGAGCCCTCCACACAAGCCCTTGGCTACCATTTCCAACCACTACCACTCCCTCACCCCTAGACCATATTGTCGTGGACCTTGGGATCCACCAACCCTATCCCCAAATGTGGCAAGCCTTGGGCTCATCAAATCCCTAATGTTGTAGGAACTCACCCCCACCGCCCCTTCACCTCCCATCCTTGGGAATCGCCACCCCACTACCCCTAATCCCCATCACCCCCCACTACAAGGGGCCTAGGACACCCAACAAAAATCCTAGGTCATGTCAAGCTGTGAGACCCCCACCCCTCATCCCAATCGCAACAAGCCTTGCTCCCATTGTCACTGCAGGTTGTTCACCCTACAGGGTCCCAACCTGTATCCCTCGTTTCCATAGACTCTACACCTTTCTACCCTACAACCCCACTAGGACCCCATGCCCCACCCCTATTAGAGTGGGACCTAAGCCCCCTCACCACTTGCACCCACCACCATAGGCTCTGGGCCCCACAACCCCTAGCCCTAATTGTTCCAACCCTTGTGCCCCCCACCCCCATCCTCGATTGATACAAGACCTAGGGCCTCCCACCCCTTATTTTCATGGAACCCTAAGATCCCCATGCCCCCCCACCACCAATGCAAGCCTTGGGTTCCCCTACCCCTCACCCCTGCCGCCATAAGCACAAGACCTCCCATCCCTAGTAACCGCCACCCCCCTGCTCTTTTTCTCATGGGCCTTTGCCACCCCAACCCACAGTTTCGATCACAACAAACCCTATGCCTCAAAACACCCTTTCCCTTATCATCATGGGCCCTAATTCCCCCCCCCTACCTCCCACCCCCACCACTACTACACTAAGCCCTGAACCTACAACACCATAAGACCTAGGATGCCCACCATAGGCCTGCAACACCAAAAACCCTCAGCCCCACTACCTTGAACCACCACAACTGCAGGCCTTCGAGGCCCACTATGGGCCCTTGGCCCCTAACCCATAGCATCGCAAGCCCTCAGCCAACTTGAAGGAAAAACCTTTCCATTGCAAGCATTGCGCCCCCAAGTCCCATCATCGCGATATTTGCACCCTCCAACACCAGCCCTCACCACCCTACCCCTAGCCACTACCACTCCACTTTCCCTCACCTTGGTCCCTAGGGCAATCGCACCTTCCCTCACCATAAGCCCCTACCATCCCAGCCTTGGGCCCCATACCTCCCACCCCCACCACTACATCCCTAAGCCCTCCTTCCCCCAATCCCCAACATTATGCCCCTGACAACCCATCATAGCTCCTATCGCCACTCCTCAACCCCCTACCACCTCCTCCCCTGTCATCACAAATATTGGACCCTTACCACCTCCTCCCCATCGCCGCACCCTTGACCCCTCTTCACCATCCCCCATGTCGCATCGCCATGACCCCACTTCCCCATTACGGGACCTGGAACCCCCACCATAGTAGGCCCTAGGGGGTCATCCCAACACAGGCTTGCAACACCATAAAATCTAGGCCGCCCACCATAGGCACCACAAGCCTCCACAACCACAGGTCCTTGAGCTCGTAGCCCATAGCACTGCAAGCCCTCGGCCAACCAAAGAGCCAAACATCACCACCCCACCCCCAGGACCCATCATTGCAAGCTTTGCATCCCCCAACACCAACACTCGCCACCCCCTACCCCTAGCCACTACCACCCCACTAGCCTTCCCTCTGGACCCTAGGCCAATCCCACTTACCCTCACCATGGGTCCCCATTGTCGCAGCCTTGGGCCCCATAACTCCCACCCCAACCACTACTTCCCTAGGCCCTCCTACTCACTATCCCCACCACTATTCCCTTATCCCCCCATCATAGCTCCAGTCACCACCCCTCGACCCTAGGATATCCTATCCTCTTGCTTAGTGTAATCTACCTACTTTATCTTAGCCAACCATACTCTACCATTCCAACCACCTTACTCTAACATCTAGCTTATTCTACCTCAACTAGCTATATCGCACCCTATTCCACCATACAACCGGAGCATGGATTACCCTAAGCCTACCCTACCCTATCCTATCCCCTTTCCTAATATAGTCTAACCTACCCTTTCCCAACATAGTATATTATATCCGAAGCCTAGCCTACTTTACCTTACCTAACCCTACCCTACCATCTAGCTTATTCTATTTCAACTTACTCTATCATACTTTATCCCAACCTTTCCTAGCCTACATTAGGAGCATGGCTCATCCTAAGACTACCCTACTCTATTTTACACTAGCATAGCCCAACTCTACCGTAGCCTACCTTACCCTACACTAACCCACCCTCTCCCTCCTTTAGCCAAGTCAGATCTAACTTAACAAAGTTGGCCTATCTTATAGCCCAACTTAGCTTATATTACTCTAAATCCTATCTACTTTCCCAACTTTACCCTACCCCAAAATCTTAAATATGGACAAGTGAGCTCATACTGTTCAAATTTGTAGCAAGCCCCAATTATAGTTTGAGAAATTTCAGCAATAAATGAAAGCATCAAACATAAACTTGCAAGCAGGAAAAAGGAACGTGGAGGACTTGCCATTCATATCAAAACCAAATCCCAAACAACAAAAATACTAACAAGTGAGCTACAAAAATACCTATTTGAGAAATATATGTAGCAAGCCCCAATTCATGTTTGAGAAATTTCAACCATAAATGAAAGCATGAAACATAAACTTGCAAGCAGGGAAAAAAATGGGGAGGACATGCCATTCATATCAAAACCAAATCCAAATAACAAAAAATACTAGCAAGTGAGGTACATTCAGAACCTCAAACATGGACACATGAGCTCATATTATCCAAATCTATAGCATTTCTTACATCCTTGACTAAAATCCCCAAACCCTATTTGAGAAGTTTCAAGCATAAATGAAAGTGTACGACATAAACTTGCAAGCAAAAATAAATGGAGAGGAATTGGCAATTCATATCAACCAATTCTGAATAACAAAAAAAATTGACAAGTCACTCTAAAAGCATGATAGGATAGTAATTCTATTGAATAAGTTAACTCAAACCAACTACATTAACAAACTCAGATTGGGGGAGTGTGATAAGAAAAACCTTTGGTTCTGTATTAGAGCTATGATTCTATCAAGAAATAGAAAAAAATAGACAATTGTAGTAAAAGGGATGAATATAATGCATTATTCCCTGAGGAGTTTAAGTTAAAACTTCATTTTAGTCAATATGAATTGACCAAGATCCACAAACTCGGATTGGGGGAAGATGTGAATAAGAAAAACAACATTTGGTTTTGTACTCAATCTATGATTCTATCATGGGAATTGGAACATCAAAATATAAAGGACTGCACTATTATCATTGGTGGAGCCAGAGTAAAAGGGATGGATATAATACATCATTCCGCTGAGGCTGTTTGTTTGGTAAGGATGTTAAGCTGACCTTCATTTGAGTGGATATGTACTGAAAGTTCTTGTTATGAAGTTCCTAAAGTTGGGTCAGGAAAACAGATTTCAAATATCTCAAACAAGTGTTGAGGTCTTGCTTGGATTGAAGATTCCACCAATATATGGTGGCTAAGCTTTGGGCATTAATCTATTTAGATTTTGTATTCAGGTTTTGAATGTAATTTCAATTTGGTGTCAAAAACTGACTAAATTGTTTTGGTCTGTCTGTTTTTGCTAATACTTGAATTTTTGTGAGAACTAACATGCACAAAGATAATTATGTACTATTTTCTTCTGTGAGCAGATCTAGAAGCATGCCCATTTAGAACCTTAAATGTTTCACAAACAAGAGGTATATAAATTCACATTAACATCTATGTTGACTGCTACATCATAGAATAAGGTCATGGACAATATTATCAATTTAACTATCAAAATCTTTATTCAATTGAACTTGTGTCTAGCTTTATATCTGAACCAAAAGTGGCGCATTGAAGGGTGGACCAAGGGATTTGAACTATATATGAGGGATAATCAAACTCATATTGGTATATTGGGGGAGATATGAATAAGAAAATCAACATCTAGTATTGCATTAGGTTTATAGTTCAAATATGGAATAGCAAAATATAGACAACTATAGTATTATCCTTGATAGAGCCAGAGTAAAAGGGGCAAATATAATGCGTCATTTCTGCTGAGGATTTCAAGTTAAATCTTCATTCCAGTCAATATGAATTAACTGGATTCAACAATGCACAACTTCTACATACATCATAACAGTACACATCAATTGTTTGGTCTTTGGCCTTCTCATCATTGCACAATTTATAGTTTCTTCTGTTTCACGTGAGATTTGGAATGCAGTGCAAGTGGCTGTGATGTAGAGCATATGTATTTGTTTGGTAATGATCATTATGCTCTCCTAGCTGATCTCTTTGTTAAATTACAATAGCTAAATTAGATTTAAGTTTATTTCTGTCTTTGTAATTTGTTCTTCATGAATTAGATTATCACCACACTATGTTTACATTGCATTATATTAGGATAGGAAACCATTTAATTGGACAATTAGAAATGCCCCCTGTGAAGTCCATCCACTTATTTTCCCATCTTTAGAGCTGAATTAAGTATTTTGATCTGGGACTCCCCTACTGTGATGCTACATACAAGAAGGTTGCAGTTGAGAGTGCAGAGGCCACACTGAACCCTATATTTCTCCCTGCCCCTCGCAATATTTTGATGGGTAAATATAATTTAGTTTTTCATAGTGAACCTCAACCTTTAAAGATATGGGATTTTAAATTTGACCAGGACAAGGTTACAACTGAGAGTGCAGAGGCCACATTGAAGTAAGCCTATATTTCTCCTTGCCTCCGCCAAGATTTTGACTTGTGAGCAAATATAACTTAGTTTTTCATAGTGAAACTGAACCACTAAATTCAGAAAATCCTGGGATTTCAAATCTGACAAGGACATTATTATTAAAAGTTTAACTAATTTTTTGGATTGAAAAGATGTGTACTCACACTAATTGGGCCTATTTTGTTGAATGTGAATAATTAAAGGGATCTGGATGTTTGGGGATGGTATGACAAGGGTCTTTGCTACATTGCTTAACAAGGACACTGAAATGATTCAACAAGCAGGTTGTGTACGAGGGTCTTTGCTACATCTTAATGATTCAATAACACATCCGATTCCTAGTCCAATGACAATTGTCAACTAAATAACCCTCACTGCAAGCCACTTATCACATAAAAATGAGAACCCCAAAGGAAGCACGTCCATTCAGAACCTTAAGTCTTTATAAACGGGTTGTAGATAAAAAAAATCGCATAAAGATGAGCATAAGCAGGGCCGTGAGATAACAATCATTTAAAAAAAAGAGGGCAACAGAATTTCCAGAAGAAATTAGAAAGAAATGCCTACCTTGAATTAGGAGCCCAAAGTTTGCATGAATCTATTTCATGTTGCTTGCTTGATATCCTTAAATGAGCAGGGGCATCCTCCATGTGGCGAGTCAATGAGCAGGGGCTGCTCTTCCAGCAGAGATACACACAGTAAAGAGACATACCCACAGGGCCACAGAGACAAAGAGATATACCCATATACAACACACAACTTCACACAGTACAAGGACATAGATATAGATACATAGCCACTTACAGCACCCAAATTCTACAGTGTAGAGACACACCCACACACATCATAGAGATACAGAGGAGCATACAGAGAATTAGTAAAGTACACAGGGATATAGAGAAGCATACAACTGACTAATACAGAGGAGGAAGAGGAGAAAAAGGTGAATGGAAATAATAGAGATACAAAGATGGAGAGAAGCACGCATACCCACATATAGTACATAGTATAAAGAGATACAAAGAAGAATACAGACATGCAAAAAAACACACAAAATTAGTATTCTTCTTACTATGACCCTAAACCCTTAAAGTCGATGGCAAAGCAAATAGAAATCTCAACTTCTATGATCACTCAAAATCTACGGCACTTGTGCCCATCATAAGTCGTTCTGTACTGCTTCCCAAAATTCTTCTTACAGTTCGACCTAGACAGCACAGTAATTTAAAGAAATTCAACCTAGCAGAGGAAGATGTGAATATCAGTAAAAGGAACAGATATTTAAAGCAAAACTGCAGGAGCTTAATTTGAAAGAGCAAATAGAACAGAAAAGCATGAGACAAAAACCGCAATACAAAAACCTTGAGAATATATATATCATGTCAGTAAGGATGGAAAAGAGATATGCACGCTGGGAGTCACTTCTTTGAGATGGGATTGTCTTCATCTATTAGAGTCCGCGGTCCCATTGTCACTTCAGGATTTTCTGATCAATTTCTTTAATGTTTTGCTTTGCATTTCCTTCTGAGAGAAGCCGACTAATCCAAACTAGGTTGGGCACTCATCCGATTAGTAATATCATCAATCTTAATTTCAATATGATCTAGCTGGGAACTTAATCCGAAAAGGAACTTCTCTTGGTACTAATGCAACTCATAATTGAAAGCTCAAATGAAACAAATTGTAGATGAGGAAAACAGGGGAAATTGTGTAGGAATATGATATCACTCAAAGACTACGTCTCAACTGATCAACCTACTTGTGACAGAGGCTACGACTCCTATGCCTTCCATAAGCCGTTATTTACAATAACATAGATCCTCCGCTCCATAATGTCCTCTGCTCTCTCATATGGATATATGCTTTTGTATATATATGCGTTTGCAATGGATATATGTGCGATGTATATATGTGATGGATATATGCTTTTTCTGTGTTTTCTGGATAAATGCGATGGATTTATGCTTTTGTAACTGATATTTTCTTGCTTTTCAAATTATTTCTAAACTGATATTTTCCTGCTTTTCAAATTATATCTAAACTGATATTTTCCTGCTTTTGTAACTTTCCTGCATTTTGCCAAGATCACATGGATTCACAATGCCTGGGAAAGCTTTTCCAATAGATGATTCATTATCATGGCAACAGTGACCGTGAATTATCCGAGTCGGTCCGACATCAATTATATAAGTGGCAATCTGGGAAATCGTTCAGTTGTGAGGAGGTTAAGATTTTAATACACAGATTAGATAACATAAACAAACATTTTTTAATTTTAATTTATTTTAATATAAATTTTATTTAATACAAATCATTTTAAAAATAATTTATTTTAATTTTAGTTTACTTTAATATAATTTTTGTGTTTTTATTTATTTTAATTTTAGTTTACTCTAATATTCTTTTGTGTGTTTTTGCATTGTATAGATTATTTTTATTTCTTTAATATAATATTTTTAGTATAGGTTTGAAGCCCGAAAATGTAGAGATGCGATCATTGAAGAATGGATCAAAACAGAAAGAAAACTATTTAAATGAGCTTCAATAATTTGGAAAGGCTTAGTCAAGGTATTCATAATCATAGACAAATTGGTAGCTTGGAAAATTGGCTCTACATGCTTGTATTGCTTGAGGAACTACATGATCAAGGACTTACATATCTCTCCAATGTTGCTATACAAGAGATGCATGGTAGATTGATTTAGGGTTAGAGAACAACTGAAGACCTAAACTTGCAAGTAGATATCGTAGGACAATGTTCCCTCTACACTAATCTTCTCAACATAATTCTATTGCATTACAAGATTGCAATGGAGTTAAAATGGTGTAAGAACAAAGCTAATGGTGTGCAAATAACAAAGCTTGGGTATAAATCCTTGATTGAATGAACCACACTAGAAACAAGTTTTCCAGTGTATTGGTCATCACTGGTTATCAATTATGAAGTAGATGAGAATTTAGTGGAATTTTGGAAGAAGAGTGATGAGATCAAAGTAGATTGATTCTTCTAAGATTCAAAGGCATCCAGTAACAATGTAACAGAAGTTGCAGTCTCATGCATTAAGAATAGAGTTACTCATGTAATGCATGGTTAGCAAGGAGATCAAAATGGTGCACCAAAACAGTGATTGAAGAGGGAATTTATAGCAGGGCGATGTATCCCTGCAACATCCTTATGAAGTGAAGTTCAAGATTTGGAAACCCTTGATTTAATTTGTTTTGTATTTCTACAGAAATGTCCCAATCCCGTCTCTTCATTACTCAAGTGGTTTGTCTTTTAAATTGTGTTTTGTAATTGTAAGGGTTTGTTTTGACAAGGTAACAACTATTCCTTGGGCTTATCCAATTTGTCCCTACTCTTTCCATCTCTACCCTAAATAACAATGTTATAAACCTTGTGTGATAAACCCCTAAGGATTGAGTACATATTTGAAAGGATTTTTCCATCTTAACCAAGTCTTTCAGGAGAAAGAAAGGAAAATTCATTGGATTCTCATTTTTGAGATGCAATAGAATCCTAATGTGATAGACATTTAAAACCATATTACTCCATGGTTTATTCAGTAATTCTCTTTGAATTCCCTTCTTCTAGACTTCATACATTTGGAAAAGAGTACTTACAAATTCAAACCAGCTGTCCTCTAGTAATTTGGAGTGTTTTGACCATTGTTCTCCCTCCAACTTTAATCTTGTAGCACAAATGATAGTCTCATTAAATTTAGACCCCATGTTTCCAGCTCATTCCTCTGTTCTTGTGTTCCACATCGTGGTTCAGGGCTCAAGATATTGGATGCAGATGGTATGCGATATATCTATACACTTCTCATGCAATGAACCTCTTTCCTTCGACCATCAATATTGTTTCGTTTGTCACGTTTTGTATATCCTCCTACGTGTGGGGTTTAAAATTTTCATTTCATTTGTTCTTTGTATAAAAGCATATGAAAGGGGCTTCCATTTTTTGAAAGGGGAGTGAGCTCTCTTTTGAAAAAATTAACTCGATTATTTTATATTTTATTTTGGGGGGCACATTTATTTTTGGAAGAAAGGGAATAATTAAGATGATGTCTTAAACATAAAGAGGGTGGAGTTTATAAAAGGTGGGATGAGGTAAGGAAACGAGGGAAATTTGGATAGGAAATGTTTTTTATATTTTACATTTTATTTTATGCAAAAAGAAGGTAATATGGCAAGGAATGGATTTACAAAAAGGGGAGGGGGATTTTTTAAATTTGTCTAAATTGGAGGTTATTAGCATTTTCTTACAAAGTGGAACTTGGGAAAATATTTTTGACATTTCGGACACAGAAGTGAGTAGAATGATGACCAATGGGTAATTGACAATTTATCAAAGGATGCAAACTTGGCATTTTTATTAGCTAACATGATACAAAATACATGCTCTTGCTAGAAATTTGATCAGCTGTCGAGAGGGTCAAATGGTGACAGTTTCATCAAATGAAATATGGACGTGACCAGGGTGATGATCTCAATGTGATGATACAAGAATCATGACATGACGACATGCATGGATAAAAATGACCAATCTCCAAGACTAGCATAGCCTATTACCTAACGACTGGTGAACGCCGATAGGAATCGACAAGGGAAAAGTGGATCTAAATGTTAACACAAGTTACAGGTTAAATTAATCTTATGGTTTTAATTTTTAATTTTTTTAAACATTATTGTAAAAATGAAACAGATGGTCGCATTGAAGAGTAAGACCGCCATTGTGAAAGCAAGATTGTCTTTGTCCTTGTGGATGAGCTTCACCAACCGCTTCACTGCGTACATTGTCATATGGCCTTACTACACACATTGTCAGGATGTCCTCATACGTCTTAAGCTGCTGGCCATAAATTCTCCATGACCACAGCCATAAATTCTCCATGACCACGGCCATAAATTCTCTGTGACCATGGCCATAAATTATCCGCGATCATAAATTCTCCACCACCAATGTTAGCAGTCTTAAGCTACTGGCCATAAATTCTACTCGACCATAAAATATCCACAACAATAAATTCTTTTTGAAAATATCCATATCGCACACCCTACTCGATTTCAAACAGAGATTGTTCTTGTTGGTTGGATTTCAAACAGAAGGCACTACCATCCAAATCCATGTTGGAAATAAAAACCCATGGAATATAAAGTGCATGGATATACATGGAGCAAGGGCTAAGTCGATAAAAAACGGAATAGAAACCATTGGTGAGATGTGGAAAAGGAACATGCAATCAATTAACATCCCTTTAGACATTAACACCTTAAGCACGTTGTGGAAGTAACATAGAGATTATAAATTTCCTGGATGTTATGTACTGTAGCGGGTTAAATGGAGCAACAACTGCAAAGGTTTAATAATAAGATTACTCGATGTAACACTTATTAACACATGTTGTAACGCTCATTAACACATTAACAAGTGGAGGGATGTTAACGGAACAAATATGGTCCATTGATATGTGTAGACGATGAAGGATATTCACAAAGCAATAAATCATGCTCGTTCATCCCACGATGCTAATTAACAGGCCACACTTCCCATCCTACTCCCATGTTGAAATAGGACACCTATCAACGTAACAAGACATCAACGGGACTAAGATGATACACATGATGCAACTTGGTAAGTCTATTGAAGGGGTCATATAACAACGAAAATGGTGAAATAAGATATGGACATAAAAATTACATCGAACTAGATGTGACAGTATAGACAAAATGATCTTGCGAAATTTTTTAATTCGTTCGCCTTTGGCGCCATTTTCTGACACTTATGCTTATGACCATTTGTTTTAGTGAAGCCACAAAGATCATGACACCAAATCCATTTAAAAATTAAAGTTCACAATTGCCTCTATTTAGAGATCCATTTGTCTAACATGGCCAATATTGTTGCCCCCCCCCAAGATCCATTAGAAGTACCCAAGGAAGACGTTATTAGTTTACTTCAATATTAAAATCATAATCATGATCATCAACATATTTAAGAACACTAAAATGACTATACCACTAAAACTCAATTACTTATAGGTAAGAAATACTACCAATTCATACTCATGTAGTTGATATCGAGTCATATTTCTTATCCCATGACTAAATTAGTCGTTTATTTTAGTCATTTTTAGTTTTGATCACTTAAAATTGCTTAACTTTTGTAGTATTTCACTTAAAAACATTGTGGTGACTAACTTTTTTGGTGTTTTAGTCATTAATTACCCTTGGTGACCAACTTTTTTGGTCGCTTGGTCACTAATTACCCATTTTTCTACTAGTGAAATATAGTCTTCGACATTATATAAAGATAAACTTGAAATATAAATTAATAAATAATATATTTTATATACTGGAACCCTCCAAACCTCGCATTTAAATTCCCCTTGTCATACAATTGTTATAATTAAAAGGTGTTGTATTTTTATCATTTGAATTTCATTTTCATTCTCTATTCGCGGCAATTAAGTATGTTGTGGTTTTTTGGGGCTCCTCCTTAATCATTACCTTGGTTAGGAAGAGGCAAATTATCCAAGACTCTTCTCTATCTTGCATGTTACCAAGAACCCACAATCTCCTAGCCTCCTTTGACACTATTTATTTCTTTCACGTTTGAAGGGAAAAACAATTGTATTGTGGATTTCTTAACAAAGATAACAACAAGATTATGCAAAGAAATGCTTGCAAAAAATGGGGGACCCCTTGAACAAGTTTGGATAGCATGGCATATTGTTAGATTTATCAATCATGAACCACACCATATCTTGGAGAAACTCCAAATTAATCCTTACAAGTGGTGATGGACTTGAAACCCAGGGTGAGGACTAAGGGAGGAGCATTAACAATCTTTCATGTCCCTGGTGCTTTACCACATTTCACATTACGTTGGTATAATTTGAAATTTATGTTAGAAGTTATGGTGAAACAAAGCAAAGGTTGGATATTTTGGTTTGTTTAAGAGATGAAGGTTGGTACTTTGACTCCACCCTCTAGTCATTGGTTTCTTCATCAAGTGTGAGTATGGTTGTGGTGTTTTCTTTCACAATTAAAAGGATTTAGGTTGGTCAGATAAAAACATTATTTGCACTAGGAGTGCATGTTAATTGGAAGAGGTAAGGGGGATTCATCCCCGCTCTTTGGTTTTATAATTTTTTATGTTGAGTCTTTGTGATTTCCCATGATAGAAATTTGTGTTGGGTTTTGGTGGGTTTCATTTTCATTGGCTTTGTGGAGAGGATGAGGACAATGGTTTTCTTCAATTGCCATTTTGAAATGTCTAACATCTTTGGTTTGGAGGCAACTCTAGTGATGGATTGAGTGACATTAGAAAAATCTTAAGGCATCTCTCCAACCTATTGGAGAGCATGCACTAGGCAATTGGATATCTTTAGATACATATGGAGAAGTAGGTGGCAAAGAAGGATGAATCAAAACTTCACCTTGAGTAATAGAGGACAAAAGACAAGAAAATGGAAAATGATCTCGCATTGCAATATAATTTTAGGATTTACATAGAGTTGATACTCACCTATTTCTCCTCCCTCATTATCAATTGGTTTAGTTAAGGAGCCAGGTGTAGATGAAGACATAGTACAATAGTTGGAAGTAGCTTCTAAAGGCAAAAAACAATGCCACATGACCATGGATCTGGGATGGAGGATATTTCTATGAAAGAGACTCATGATGGGAAATGTTTTTCTTGAATTAGCATAGTTGTCAATGTTTACTTGTTATCTGGTACTTTTTTCAAGTTATAACACCCAACACTGATGTAATATAATAAAATTTAAAAATAATATGTTGAGTTACATAATGGTGATAGTAAATTGGGCAAAAGAAAAATGATGTGTATTTCTAATTAAAAGATGAACTTATAGTTGTACCTCTTGGATGGTGTAGAAATGGTAGACCACTGCAAGAATGACATAGAAAAAAAATATTTGGGGGACCACTCTCCTCCCAAACAAAGTCCCAATAATATACAAAGAGACTCTGATCCCTCACTCAACATTACCAAGCCAAAAAACAATTTAATCATTGGAATCCTCCCTCAACCTCCAAACCTCCATCTCCCCCAACACCTAAGAACAATAGAGGAGAAGGGAGAAGGAAAAAAATACTTTCACCCTCTCATTTAACCCATTTTAATATTTCCCAAGCTCTCCACCAATCGATTACATGTCCTCATGCAAAAATCCCTTAATTAGAGAAATAACCCATATTTACTTATTTTATTCTATTTCCCCAATAACCCCTTCTTTGATTTAAGTAGATTAAATCAAACTAACTTTGAATTATACAACTTATTTTTTCATGAATCCCGATGTCGTTATTATAAATAATATTATATGCTTATCTAATACTATTGTGCAGGGGTAGGACCCACTCGTGTGGCCATCATGAGTGTGTACCGCACCTACACTATATCTCAAGTATGTCTCCCTAAACTAATGCAAATATGTGATGGAGGGATGTTACATACTCCACCTCTTCAAGGAACTTCATCCTAAATTTATCATTACATGTTTCCTTATCCCAATATTTCTACATTATCCCTTACACACCCTCACCCTGAGAATTCATATCATCTTCCACCTTTGCAATCCTTCATGGCAATGCTCCAAGTGGTCCCACTCACCATGGCATGGGCCCTATACTATAACATGTCTGCGAATCATACAATAGGAATCAGAAGTTCCCTATGAAGTTTTCACGGCTTATCTACCCTTCCAAATTTCGGTAAATTTGTGACCTCGCCAAAATTAAATGGAATATCACTACTATATTTGGACCCCAAATTTGGTGTTTCCACTGACTTTTGAGAAAAAAATCACCTTCTGACGTTGAATTGAATTCAAACGTGTGAGAGATTTGATATCAAACTCCATGTATTATCTCCTTAAATGTCACTTAAGAGATGTCTTACCCAAACATATCTTAAGTGACGTCCTAGAATGTCTCTTAAGTGACGTTAACTGTCATTTATTTTTTTTATATTTCCCCAAATTTTCCCCTTTTCCACGCCCAATATTGAAAATTTTATCAGGTAGAAAAACATAACAATTTTTTATGAAAATTGGGAGAAGGAGAAATTTGGTTAGAAAACAATGTCAGGTAACCCTAACTAGGAACTAGTTTTTTCAACCAAAATGCTCATATACAATCGATTCTCAGTTCTGTATTCAGTGCCAATGTCTTGCTCCAAATGAAAGCAATTTTTTTGCATAGACTAACAATCATGATATAACATCTTATCAAAATCATCCAAATCTTGATCTTGATATTGGTGATGGGAAATGAACTATTTCCATTGTATGCAATGCAAATGGAGAAATAGAAGAAGAGTTGTTAAGTCAATAGCTAGGAAAAAAATTATTAGAGCATGGGAATTTGGAAGGTGGAAAAGTCTATCACCCCTTGGTAATTTATCAAAAACATGTTATGTAACATTTTTCAATAGTCTTAATATTTTTCAATTCCAATACTAATTGTATTTAATTTGTTGTAATTTACATTAAAAATACAAGAATACCAATTCTTGGAATTCCAAATGCTACAATTTGTAGTAGGCATGGCGAGGGTAATGAAATTGAAGTTGATACTATGGAAGAAAATGAGACTAATATTATTGAGAATGAAAGGATAAATAGGTTGATATGTGACACATTTTGTTTCCATGGATGAGAATGCACCTGCACATGAGATCTATGAACATATTCATGATGTACCTCTTATTAATAAGGCACAAAAAGCCTTATACAAAGACTCAAAGACAAATCTTCTCTCTACTCTTTTGTTGCTGGTGAACTTGAAGGTATTGAATGGTTTTTCAAACACAGAAATGGCACATGTGTTAAGGTATGCAAGATTTTTTAGTATATAATTATAATTGTTTGTGATTGTAATATATAGGCCATTAATTTTCATTTTTTGGTATATTAATTTAATTTTTATTTTAGATTATTGGGTGATATTCTTCTACCACCATCGAATACTTTACCTGCACATACAGAGAAATGTGTGTCATTCTAAAAGATATAGGAATTGAGTATAACACAATTGATGCATGGCCTAATGATCATATTATATATTAAAAACAACATGGATCAAAAAATGAATGCCCTAAATGTGGAATTAGTAGATATCATACCGATCAAGTAAAAAATAAGGTGTTCCAGAAAATTCTTCATAATATCCAAATAATTCCACGTTTCCAACGATTGTTCATGTGCAAAAACATAACACGAATTATGATTTATCATGCACAATAGAAAATTCAATATGGTGTCATGAAACTTCCTGGAGATGGTTCTGCATTTAGAGACATCAAGGACAGATGGCCTAGTTTTAAAGAAGAACCTCGTAATGTTAGACTTTCACTAGCAACTAATGGTGTCAATCCATTTGGATATCTCAAAACCATTTACTAAGTTTTGCCATTTTTTGTTATAAACAACAACGTTCCTCCTTGGATGACAATAAAGAGAGATCACGTTCTATTGGAATTAATTGTTCCAAGTACTTATATTTAAGATTGTTAACAAGATATAAGAAATTAATTTTTGTTTTTTTACATTTTTGCATGTACAAGAACTTAATTATGTATGTCAATTCAAATAACTAGGTATGCACCAAGTTAAATATATGGATGTATATCTTGAGCCTTTGTTATGGAGAAATCCCTCCTACAGATAGGTGAGACCTCCCTTGGATCTAACCCCAAGATACAAGATAGACAATATAGATAGAACTCAAATATTTCCCATGAGATCTAACCCTATATCCTATGCATACAATAGAAAGAGGTGTAATAAGGCATACCTTCCTTATGGCGATTGTCCTTTGCATAGGCATGTCCAATGTAGCTCCTAGAGATCCTTTGCTCTAGCTCCTAAACACCTGCAACTTACACACAATGAAACAAAAACACATTTCTAAACCTCTTCAAGCAATAGGAATTATGGAAATAATATAGATCTAATATAATAAAAAAGTAAACAACTTGATCCAATATAATTATGCATGCAATAAAATTTACACAATCAATAGAGGGGGGAAACATTAAGGTCTATATTAAGAAAGTGGAAATAAATACATGCATGATAGTGTTCCTAGATTCAGGACGAGAGATTTCCCTGGCTCCTTGATCCAAACTCCCCCTTAGACCAATCACCACATGTTAGACCCACTCAATGACGATGATGACTCAATATGGGAAGAGCCTTTCTCTGAAAAATAGCAGCATATACTTGCTTTCTCTCTAGATCATGAGAGCAATATGGATCCACTCTAGAATCCGCTAGCATAACATTACTCTCCAAAATCCTCCCCTTCTCCCTTGAAATTCCTCCATTATATGGATGACTGGAGGAAGAGAATGAAATGAATATATACTCCTAGGTCCTCTCACATTTAGATAGGATTGAGAGTTCCTAGGTTAACACATGTGGATCCAACTCATTTACCAAATTTCCACAACAAATAAGGAAATAATGAGACTTCTATATGATATCATTCCCCATAATGTAATAAGGATTCCTTTATCTCTCCCGATAGTGGTGTAAGGAGTGATATGGCTCATTTTTACTAGGAAAACCAACTTCAAGGGTTATAAAGGTAGTGTTAAGGCACAAAAAATCGTAATGGGTCTCCTATATACCCCAAGGGTAGAAAATAAAAGTATAATAAATGCCCCTTAAAGTGTGAGGTCATAAGAGAAACTAATGGCCAAAACACTTTACAATAAGGTAATGCTGCAAATGAATGAAGGGTAGGCACAAGGTAGGAGCTAGGAGTCAGGTCACCACGGAGAAACCTGCAATCAATCATATGGTCATCAATATAGATCATCCCCAAGGTAGGCATACGAATGCTCATAATAAGAACAAATGATGGTCTCCAAATAAAACATTGTGGATCAATGTAATAAAATGCTAGATCATGACCACGAAAACATACACAATGGATCCATGTCATCATAAATAACATAGGCACCAATAGATATAATGTGGATCTATGTGAATGAAACAAATCATAGCCACCAGCAAATACAATGAGGATATATGGAATTGCATATACCAGAATACAAGTGGCACATTGTTAGTGCTATGATAATCCTCCAATTACTCTAGTGTGATAATCCATCACAACTTGGGAAGGGTAACAAGAATGATCAATGAATGTCCCCTAGACCCAAGGTCTTCATATCAACCCCTAAGGGTACAATTCACACAACATGCAAGTAGATGTGTTGAAGTCAAGCATGGGTGAAACCATTTTATTACTGGTCACTGAGGTCTTCTATTAACAGATGCAAGGGAAACCACCAATGATGGTAATGGTCCCCAAGGTACCTAGTACAATCTATCAAGTGTGAATAAATGGGTTGAAGGAGAACACTCGTAGATTGACTCAAACAAGAGTCAATAATGGAAACCCGCTGTTAAACTTGAAGAAAATTGCCACTAAGGACTGCAAGATCCAAGGTACTAATGGTTTCTAGACTCACTTCCTAGATAATGAGTTGCCGTCGATAGGAATGAATCCATCGAAGGAGGGCCTTAATGTAACCCCCATCATTCGACGTGAAACAAACTCTAAGAGATGATGTGAATAAGGCAAGCCACCAAGTGAAACTGACTCAAGGATGGATGACATGGATGGGAAATAATGATATTTCTATAAGCTATCATTACCCATAATGTAATAATAAATTACTCTATCTCTCCCTATAGTGGTGTAAGGAGTGATATGGATCATTTTTACTAGGAAAACCAACTTCAAGTGTTAGAAAGGCAGTGTTAAGGCGCACAAATCATAATGGGTCTCCTATATGCCCCAGGGGTTGCAAATAATAGTATAACAACCTATTATAGCTGTATTTTTTAAATTATGGGCTGGCATCAATATGTATGTACGTCAAAAACAATTTCAATTCCACGAATACTTACATTGGCAATTCATGATGCATTGAGGCTTACACATTATTTTGGTATGAAAATTGTAATGTAACTCTATATATCATTTAATATTGAAGTCTTTTTTAATATTTTTGTCACTATATTAATGTTATTATATAACCTATAGGGATTCAAACAAAGGGTAAAGTGTCTATTCCCTAGATTTTTCAATGCACAGGAACACTACCTCATACACCTAGTGGAGGAGATTGAAATGTGTGTACCTGTACACACAAGGTCAATGTGGTTGGTGGAGAGTAACTTGAAAGAATTGAAGGATTTTGTTATAGGAATATTACATCCAGAGGGATCAACGGTTGAAGGCTATATGGTATATCAATCCACTGTATATTTTAGTGAGTATTTTCCCCAAGTAGTGGATGATATCAATGTGCCTCTCATTCAAGATTTCAATTACGCCAACAAATTTTAAGGGAAGGCATTGTTGGGGAATGGTAGATGTAGAAAATTGAAAATAATAGCTTCTATTGAATTTACTATCTTCATACATACTTTTTGAAGCTTGGTTGGTTCATTAAATCTATTTTTGACCTTCATCCAGGTAGTGCAGAGAGGGAATGCAATTCATTTATACATTGCAAATAATCTTGAATGGATGAAGATACAGATAGTGTTACACCCAAAATCTACACCTATGTAACCTCAGTTCCTAAATCCCCGAAGTCCCAAGATCAAGCTAGTCATTTAGAGCAAGTTGATGGCCTTTATCCACACTCCTAATTAGGCCGGCGCAGGTTTCCCTCATGCAGCATGCACCGGATTTAGTTTCATGGCATAAAGGTAGCTTTAGAGCGAGTTATAGAAGTTGGATGAGGTGGATCTCTATCCCTAACTCCTAGGTGAGATGGCCTTTGGTTCCCTAACCTAATGGGAGGATCCCTTAACCCTCTCCCCATGATCCTCAACCTAATCTATACACTTGGTCTTATAAATGAAAGAACCCTTTCCATCCTAAGGGGAGGAAGTCTATGGTACTCTTATGCTGGTGAAATTAGCTCAGTAGTTCAACACCCTAGTCTTGGAGGCACCTACTTCTCTCTAGGAGCTTTGGTTTGGCTTGTCGGAAGGAGATTGCAACATTGAGGCATCAGTTGTAATCCTCTCTTCTATTGTACTTCCCACTTTTATATAGTAATATAAATGATTTCCATAAATGTTATTGTGTTAATGATATTTATAGTTTACCTCCTCAACTGTTTGCTTAGACTAGTTAGTGTTTAGGCATGTTTTACTGCTTGTATTGTTCCTATGTGTTTTGACAGGTCCTACAGCCAAAGATCTGACAACCGCGAAACTCGGAACAACAACGAGAAGAAAGATCGATGAATCCGAGGTAAGCTGCTTAATTACTCGATCTCTAACTAGATCTAGGAGAGTAGTTTCATATTCTATCTCATTTGTCCTAGACTTACATTGAGCTAGAGAGATCACGCCTTAAGTCAGCTTTTGGTAGATTGTCTGATAACAAATTTGGCGACCATACTGGGGAATAAATTTGTTGATTTAAGTTTTCAAGTTGAATGTCATATTCTTTTTTTTCTTTGCAAGCCATTTCTTTTGCCTCCTGATCCTCTTTCACTATTAGATATTCTTGTTGAAGGGTCTGTTTGCTTTCTCTGAGTCTGTAGGTTTATTTATCAAACCATTTCATTGCTCATCCTTGTAGATCCTTTTTATTTTTTCTTTGGGAATTCTTTCGGTGCACTTGGGCAGTGTAACTAGAGGGCCATCCTTTCATAGGCGCTTTTTTCCTTTCTGAGGTCTACGCCACTGGTGCTGAAGCTCTGTTTTCCTTCTGCGCCACCGGCGCTAAACTCCTATGCATAATCTGCGCCACCGGCGCTAAACTCCTATGCATAATCTGCGCCGGGCGCTCTGTGCCAGGCGCTCTGTGCCTGACCGTAGCCTGCACCAAGAACTCAAGCCTAGGGTTTGAGTCATCCCTCTCCATTGTTTGAGTTTTGGTTTCTCTTACATACCCCCTCTGCACTGTATCTTCCAGTCAGGGACCTTTTTGATGCTACATTATTGATGTTTGGTTTTGTTGGGTTGTTTCGGAGTGGTCTTGGGTTTCGTTTTGGATGAGTTTGAGTTTCGGTAGTGGTGGAAATTTTGGTATCCCCCACCTTCATCCACTTGACCTTGCATTCCCTCCTCTCCTCACCTGATCTAGTCCTTCCATTGGATCTGATCCCTAGCCTCTTTTTGCACATGTTATTTAGCTTTGCTTGCATTCGGTTGTTCGATTGAGTGTTTTGACTATTTTCAATCCATTTGAGTGCTTGTCATTTTCTTGAGAATTTATGAGTGTTTAGAGTGCTGCAAATAATCTTTCTTTTCAGTTATGCATGGTTAAAAACATCATTGTTACCAAGTTGTAATATTAGCATATCATTGGAAAATTAAAAGTGCATCATTTTTACCGTTTTCACATACATTTGAAAATTGTTGTAGAAATTGGTTCATGGATTGGAATTTATCATTCATTATTCTTTTGAAAAGTTTGAGAGAAAAGTTAGTCATTTGTGCTTTTCGGGAATTATGAATCATTCATTTTCTTGAAAAATTCAAGTGATATCAAGTTTTTACAAAAGTGATTCCATGCTTGAAAGAATTGTATGCATTCTTGGTTTTTTATGCTTTTAAGCCATCATAGTGAAATTTGAAAAATTAGAGTGCTCTAGATAGGAAATTTCTCTCTTTTCATCACTTAGCTTTATTTCTGATTCGAAAAGACAATAAGAAAATGCTTAGATTTGGTTGTGATGCTTGTTGATTTTTGTGTCTTGCTTGGAAAAACGGAAAAACAAAAAATAATACTTTCATTATCAAATATGGTAGATTGGGGATTGTGTTGCATTTTGTTGTTTTGGTAAAATCATTTGGAAAAAGATTTCTCCCTCCCATATATAGAGTTCATCAAAATAAAAGTACATTTTTGCATGTAGTTAGGGCTTGCATTATGTTTACATTTATGTACTCACCTCATGCATTCACCTAACTGTCCAGATAAAATTAATGGTAGAACTAGGGTAAAATATTTAGTAACTTGTGTGTTAAGTTAGAGACGTGTTCCGGCGTCGTAAAATGCGGCAGCTGTCGTTACTGTCCAGTACTGTATTCCGGGGGTGTTGTAGTCTTCCACGTACCAACCGGTATATCGAAGCTCTTTCACGTACCAACCAAGTATATCGAAGGCTCTTTCACGTACCTTAGGGTATATCGAAAGGCACTTCACGTAATTGGCATATAAAAAAGGTGTTTCATGTACTCAATAGTATATAGGAAGGTCTCGTGCCGCACGGTTGTGCATTAGACAACACCACTACGGATTTGAGCTCCCACGTACCTTGAGTATATCGGGAGACACGATTAGGATTCCTGAAACCAACTGAGCTATCCATTTGGCCATCTTGGCAGAGCAATACACCGAGAACAACACTCGAGGAGATTACTATGCACGTGTCATCCAGGTAGTTGAGTATTCAGGCAAGGGTACGGTCACAATCCTTCTTGTCGCGTTTTACTATTGGAACCTGCGGTATATAACGAGTTGCGAAGC
Organism: Larix kaempferi; assembly: GCA_027924585.1. Lineage (NCBI taxonomy): Eukaryota > Viridiplantae > Streptophyta > Pinopsida > Pinales > Pinaceae > Larix > Larix kaempferi. Next base: position 15,949,729 of record BSBM01000099.1, read on the forward strand.
CTTGAAAATCCTGTGAGGTTCCAGACTTTTGAATCCACTCCTATCACATAAGTTTGCTTGTGGTCTTAGTTTGTGTAGGTTTTTCTGGACTTCTTTTCTTTTGTTTAGATTGCCCTAGGAGAAACTTTGTTTCAGTCACTCTGGTTGACTTTCCTTGGAGAAGGTCCTGCAGAATTTTGAACTTACCAACCGAATATCCCCTTAATTAGGAGGTAATTTTGAAGGTAAGAATGGACCCACAAGCCGCGGTCGTGTTACCTGAAGTAGAAAACCCTACTTCAAATATTGGAGCACACATGTTCCCTCGCGATTCACCCACCTCCAACCCCCCACAGGGTGAAGAGGCACAAAATTCTACTTCACAAGACTTGCCTCCCGTTTTACCGAGAGAGCCTGGATCGATGGAATGGTTAAATCCACCCAAGGGAGACCCTGTATCAACTGCTGGTCCAACTACATCTTTTTGGACATCATCTCTAGGCCACCCAGTGGCCCATTTTTCCATTGCATCCCCACCCAATTGGGCTACTCCTGACGACCCTCTAGCACCTTATCGTGAACAGTTGACTCGATTACGTGCTATGGGTGAGAATTTTCGAAGACAAAGTCTTTTACGAAGGGTTCAAGACCCGACGTTACCTCCTTATTAGCCACTCCCAAGTCGTTATTTATATTTTGACTCATCAGAATCACCTACCCAACACGTGACCACTTCTGAATCTGGTCAACCCTCACTTCCTGCACATACACCCCTTAGATAGAAGACCAGTTCTATACCTCAAACGAATCAACCTGTTGAAGTTCAATAGTCCAACACACCTGTTACTACCATGGTTACATTACCCATTCCTCCCCCACCCCAAAAATCACGGGGAGGATACTCTTTATCCCTTACCTTCCTTACAGGTAATGTTAATCCTGCAGTAGATAAGCAACAACTTGTGTTGGGTCAACCTTTGATTAGTGGTCAACAAGTTGTTGCTGGGGGAAAACCCCCGTCTCCTCACCATAATACTGGAGGAGGAGTTCCCATCGGTCCTTTCGTTAGAAATTCCTTACCTGCTGGACCTTCCACCACGGGATTATCTCATGTTGGGGGAGCATCCAATGTAATTCAACCACCATGGAGTTAAGCGTATCTAGGTTATCTTAACCCTGTGTCGGGACAACTCAATCCCGGAAACGCACTCTACGGGATACCTTATCTCGAAAATCCATACACTCTATGGGGGAATAAAAATGATTTACAACATGCACTCCCACCTACAATCCCTCAGGTCCCAACACCCCCGTTTGGTCCACCCCCACCTCCCGTCGGAGGCGGCAGGCCTACACACAATTCTGCAGGAGGCAGACCTCTACCTTTTGGCAGAGAACCACCTCATTCTAGCAACCATGTCCCACCACCCCCTGGCAGTGGAGGTGGAGGCCCTCCCCCTTCAGGAAGAGGCGGAGGGCCACCCTCCCCCGTTGGTGGAGGACCCCCACCTTATGGTGGAGGACCATCCCATCCTGGTGGTGGTGGTGGAGGACCATCCCATCCTAGTGGCAGACCATCCCATCCTGGAGGTGGTGGTGGTGGACCATCCCATCCTGGTGGTGGTGGTGGAGGACGATCCTATCCTGGTGGAGGTGGCGGAGGAGGCCCTTACCCTTCCAACGGAGGCAGTGGAGCACCACCTCCTCCCAACGGAGGCGGTGGCGGTCCACACTATCTCGGTGGAGGTGGTAGAGGTCCATCCTATCCCGGTGGCGGCGGCGAACCCCCACCATTTGGAGGTGGACCACCCCCTCTCGGCGGTGGAGGAGGACCCCCACCTTATGGTAATGGACCACCTTATTATGGTAATAGACCACCTTATTATGGCAGTGGACCTACATATGGTCTGGAAAGCACACCCCCTTACAGTCACATCCCTCCGGGGACAGCCTACAACTAGTCAATGCAAGGTCCCACTGGTCCATACATGCCATACCAGTACTATCAGTACTCGTAGTCGAACCAACAGCTGCCCTTTTTGGCTATATTGGACTTCCCCAACCTGTCTCATTTGACTAATGACTCCATATTCCACAGACATAATTGGCCACTCATTCCGGTGAAACTACCATCATATATCCCCAAATTTGATGGCAAGCCCGGTGAGGATCCAAAAAACCATGTGATGACATACCATTTATGGTGTTCATCCAACTCCTTGATGGACGACTTGATCCGTCTTAGGTTATTTCAATGGACTCTCACCAGCCCAGCTGCCAAGTGGTATATTGAACTACCACCCAATTCTTTTCCAGATTTTTGCTCTCTTGCTATGTCTTTTTTGACCCACTTCCAGTTGCCCATTCTCTATGAGACTGGTACGGACTTATTGACCTCCCTTCGCCAGAACATTGCCACTCATATTTCATATCATATTCATGAATGGCGGCAAAGATGATGTCTTATTAAGGCTCATATTCCGGACCAACTCTTAGCTGTCTGGTTCACAAAGTCACTTTTACTTGTCATAGCTCGAGACGTAGCTATGGGAGGGCCCGTCACTAAGGAACAAGCCATTTCCTGTGCCCATTACTTAGACTTGGTCTATGCTCAATCCAAAACATTGTACGAAATTGTTCTTGATTGACCTTGCCCTACGTATGACCCTGCGAAACCACCCAAGGGACCACAAGCCAATGGCATCATTGGTTCCCTTACCTCCCAGCCTTCTACTTAAATTAGTGGCTCGTCGAACCCCCAAGGTTCTTCCCCATCACCACCACAGGTTGGTCACAACATTGCCAAGTCCACTACTCCTGCCTTCACCGAAGAGGTGAATTCTTTGCAATCAGCTTCATCTTAGAAATCCGGTGGTAAGAAGAAAAACAAAGGGAAACTTAAGAAACCTTCTAACCAGTAGGAGCCCAAGCCCACCCTCGAAGACACCAAATAGAAGATGAAGTTGAAGTATCCTTGTTTGTTGTGCGGTGGAGACCATTTCTCGAAAGAATGTCCCCACTGAGACGAAGTGCAGAAGTTTCTCAAAGGAAACTCTACTACCGCAGTTCTCAACGATCCCTTTCCCACTCAGAACCAACAACTGATCACACAAACCTCTCCTTCCAAGGGAGAGGCATCCTCCACCGCACATGTTCTCATGATGCGTATTGAGACCGTCAACTTGAACACATGTTCCTGTTCGTATGACTCCATCCCTCAGAAGGAACCCATTGGAAGTAATTCTGAAAAAGCTTCCACTTCTATTCCCGACGTCACCGTACCACATGCTTCTCTCACCATCGAGAATCCTTCTTTAGAGTCAGTGTTGCATTTGCCCAAGAGAACGATTCGAAGAGCCTTCTTCAATCCCAATGCTTGGGCAGCTCAAAACTACAATATTGTAGAGGACCTGGCACAAGCTCCTTGTGCTATGTTGACACTAGAGGTCTTGCAGAACTTTCCTAACCAGTGCAAGACTCTCCTTGCTACCATTGGTGCGGTTGATCCAGATTCTTCTAATACCATCATGTTCCGGCTGGAGTACTTTAAGCCGAGGCTTTCCCATCAGTTGGAATTTCAAGTTGCCACAAACATTGTTGGGAAGACAGTCCATCATATTGTCTTGGACGAAGGTGCCTCTACATCGGTCATGTTGATTTTGTGCTATAGAGCCATTGGCTCTCCCGAGTTGAACCATTCTCCCACCACCCTGAAAGAATTAGATGGACGTGGCTTTCAACCTCATGGGCTATTACAAGCCTTAGCAGTCGAGTTGGGGGGTAAGACCGCAACCATTAATGTGGAAGTGGTCTCCGCCCCGTTAGATTATAATATTCTACTTGGTCGTAATTGGTTTTAAGCCATGACTACGGTCGCATCATCTGTCTTCCACATAGTACAATTCCCCCACCAAGGCCAAATTGTCACTGTTGACCAACTGGATTTTTGTACACCTGACACCGCTACTCATCCGGGCAATAATGTTCCATTACTTGGACAATCTTCACAGCTATATGAGAGCGTGGGGTTCGGCCTCATAAAGGACTCATCCCTTATGGGCATTTTTCCAACCTCAGATCCCCCTAATCATGTTGCCATAGTGAACATGATCTCCTCCAGGATTTCATCTATCCCCAACTCTACTGATCAATGGCTTGTACCTGATGAAGCCACTATGCACCTAATTGGAGACACCATGCCTCTTTCGCCCGCTGAACTCACTTATGAGGCTATCCAATCAGCACCAGAGGACCACCTAGATGTGGCCTCTACCTCTTGTTCTCTACAACGGATGTCATCCCTACCCTATCCTCTGCTCCATACTTTTCATTCTGACGAGTCCATCATGGAAATCATGAGTGGGGATGACCCTCCATGGGAAGACCTTCACCATCGATCGTCTTTCCTTCCTTCGTTGGAATCTGTGGAGAACCACATTACCACCATATTTACATTGGATGTATACCCTTGCCCTCAGTCCCTAATGCTCACGTGTTAAATAGACTCTGAAGGCAATTTTTCAAACATTGAACCTACCATTTCGGTCGACATATCGGTTACTCCTGGTGTAGTGGAACACATTTGTTTAGGCTAGAAGTGTTCCCCTGAAGATATTACAACATTCACGGCATTGTTCAAGCAATTTCGAGACGTGTTTGCTTGGACCTACGAGGAGATGCCCGAGATAGACCCCGCTATTATTTCACACACGATTCAAACCTATCTTGATGCTAAACCATTCTGGAAAAAGTTATGACTAGTACACCCTCGAAAGACTGCGGTAATCAAGGCAGAGATTGAAAATATCTTGAAGGCTGGTTTCATCTTCCCTATCCCACTCACTAAATTGGTCTCAAACATCATCCCTATAGCTAAAAAGAAGGGCACCATTTGTTTCTGCATTGATTATCGAGATCTCAACAAGGCTTGTAATGAGGACAATTACCCGACTCCCTTTATCGACTAGATCATTGACAATTGTGCTGGAAGTGTCATTTTCTCTTTTATGGATGGATTTTCCGGTTACAACCAGATTGAGATCCACCCGGCTGATCAACACAAGAAAAATTTCATCTGTCCTTGGGGTACGTTTGCTTATCGCAAGCTCCCTTTTGGTCTCAAAAATTCTGGTTCCACATTCCAGCGGGCCATGTCGTACGCCTTTCATGATGTGAAGGACTTTGTGGAACCCTACTTGGACGATCTCCCTACCCATCCATGGCAATGTTAGTACCACATTGATCATTTGATGACAATATTCATCAGATGCAGGTGGTATAACATCCTCCTGAACCCTCACAAGTGTATCTTCTGCGTCGAGTCTAGACGTTTTCTCAGTTTCATTGTCTCGAAAGATGGGATCTACATTTATCCCTTGAAGGTGGAAGCCATCGTCTCTCTTCCACCTCCTACTGACATTACAAAACTTCAAAGTTTGCAAGGGAAAGCAACTTACTTAATCCATTTTGTCTGTAATTTCGCGCTAAAGATGCAGGGTTACATGAGATTACTCAAGAAGGACATCCCATTCATTTGGGACAATTAAGCGCAACAATCCTTTGATAGTCTCAAACATGCTATTATGCACGCCCCTGTGCTCCAACCGCCCAATTACTACAAGGATTATATCCTTTATCTTAACACTTCTGCCACCACAATTTCCATGGTCTTGTTACAAGAAGACAACAACGCCCAAGAACATGTGATATATTACTTAAGTAAGGGTCTTATTGACACCGAAAATTGTTACTTACATGTTGAGAAACTCTCCCTCGCGGCAGGTATTACCGTCCAAAAGTTCCGACATTACATATTGCTTTGCACCACCACCATCATCGCCGATTCGAACTCCATGTACCACGTTTTGACATGCCATGTACATGGGGGCAAGTATTCACGTTGGATCATGATACTGCAAGAATTTGATCTCCTATTCGAAAAGGCTAAGTCTAAAAAGTCTTTGGTGTTTGCCGAGCTTATCTGTGATCTTCCCCGTGCTGATGTAGAATTTGAGCCCAATGATTCTCTTCCAGATGAATCATTGTTCCTCATCAGCAAATTTGATCCGTGGTATGGAGATATTACTTGATATCTTTAAACCCAACGTTTCAGCCCCCAACTATCTCGTGACGAGCGTCATCGAATACGCCACCATGCAAAGTATTACCTGATCGTCAATGATACCTTGTACCGTCATGGTATCAATTCTATTCTTCGACCTTGTCTCACTCATGAGGAGGCTGAACATGTCTTAAATGAGTGTCACGTTGGGGCTTGTGGCAATCATCTCTCTGGGATGGCTACAGCCTAGAAGATACTTCGTGCGGGATATTTTTGGACATCCATCTTTAAAGGTTGTATAGAGGCCGTAAAAAAATGTCCTCCATGCCAGCATTTTCAAACGAAAAAGTGCACCCACCCAACCCCGTTACATCCGGTTATTTCTGTTGGCCCCTTCACTAAATGGGGCATTGAATTCATGCACTGTAAGCCTATGTCGGTCGAGGGGCATAGTTACGTCATAATAGCCGTGGATTACTTTACGAAGTGGGCCGAGGCTATGCCTACATACACTGACGACGGAAAAACCGCCACACTCTTCATGTTCAATCATGTTATAGCGTGGTTCGGAGTTCCTCAAGCTATAGTTACTGACCATGGTTCTCACTTTCAAAACCACATGGTTGACAAATTGAGCAATAGATTGGGTTTTCGCCATGAAAAATGAACACCTTACTACCCGCAGTCCAATGGAAAATTAGAGTCCATTAACAAGGTCTTGAAAACCATGATCCAATGCATGGTGGGTACGCACAAGTCTAACTAGCACAACATGCTCTTTTCCGCACTATGGGCTTATTGAACTTTTGTCAAGACCGCCACTGGATTTACCCCTTTCTGTAAAAATAAAATAATAAATTAATATTAATATTAATTTATTATAATTAAAGACTATCTAAAGTCAATAGTCATGCCCTCTTACGAAAAGGTGCATGACAGGCTTATATAAAGCCCAAACCTATGTAACTATTAATCATCTACCATACATTATATTTTTACATTACTATTGATCCATTTATGGACCACTTATGTTACTTACAATGGGTTTTTTCGTAAGAACAGTTTACTGTTCCAGTGGTATCAAGGGCTTGTTGATTCCGGCTTGTGGCCAAATTGTCAAAGTTTCTTTGAGATTTAGGTTTTTAACCTTACATTAGGCTTTTAGCCATCCTTATTGAAGAAAAAAAAATAGAAAGGAATAAAAGAGAAGTTAAAAAGAGAGAGAGAACAAGAAAGAAGACCGCATAAAAAAAGGAGAAGAATAAAACCACACATTGCCTTGGTTTTATAACACCATCTCGTGGTTTTATAAAACCAGCCTTCGTTTTATAAAACTAGCCTTGGTTTTATAAAGAAACCATTATTTATAACAACTCATACCTTAATTAAGATGAGTTTAGTTATTATATAACTAACTATATATATATATATAGTTTATAAAACATTAATATAATACTATTATTAATTAATTAATAATTATTATTATATTAAAAGAAAAATTATTATTTTATTAAAATAATAATTATTTGTGAAAAAAGAAGAAGAAGTTAATTGACCTAGAAAAAAAGGGGTCAAGGAAAGTTCTTTCCAAGATAGACATATTGGGAATTATTACATCTTTTTAATCCACCCTTGTCGAAGAAATTGAAGACCAATTAAAGACCATCTATAGTCCAGAACATGCATAAAGACCATCTTTAGTCCAGAACAAGCATCTAACGTTGAAGAAATCAGAGACCATGGAAGTTGGTTTGCGACTACACATAGAGAAATTAGAAGCCAAGTTAAAGCTCTATCAAAGAGACAATGAAGATTTACACGACAGGATTACAAAATTTGAAGCAGTAATTGCAATACGTAAGCTACAACAAAAGTTCGATGAACAAAAAATCTCCGACCAGGAAAGTCATATAGAAAAATTGCATTTGCAAATTGATGAATTAAGAGCCGAAAATAAACTCAATCAGAGGCTAGAAGATCAAAATATAAAGAATGAAACAATTAAATACGAAGCAGAAATAAAACACTTGAACAAGATCCTTAATGACAAGGATGAAGATCTGAAGAAGATACGGCATAAATTAGGAGGTCAAGAATCAAAGGTCGACCAATGTCGACAATAGATACAAGATCTTCAAACACAAAATGATGACTCTAAAAAGGCACACAAATCAGAGATCATAAAGAATAATAAAGAATTATCCAACAATGCTGAAGAAATTTTCATAATAATAAATCATAACAAGATACTAGTCACAAAAATTAAGAAATTGAAAAATAGCCGAAAGATAGAATAATCTACGGAGGACATTGAAGGGAAACTTCTAGATAAGTAGGAAGAAAATAGATGCATCAGAAGTCATAATGAGGATCTTAAAGAACAACTTAAGAAGTCAGAAGAAGTTAGGAAATCACAAGTAGAAGTGATTAAGAAGTTTCAAAAGGATAAGATATAGTTAGAGAACAAGTTGGAAGAAATACAAGACGAAACCTTAAAACCTCAAGGGACGAAAATACAACTTCCAACTCAGAGTAGTGATCAAAAGATGACTTTCGTAAAAGAAATTTACGGTGTGAAAATTCCCTATCGACACCCCAACCATAAAAACTGACACCTAAAAAGGCGGAAACGCGGAAGATAAAGGTACTAAGGTGATCAAAACTCCCGATGACATATCAGTACGGAATCCCGACAATCATCGACAAATCAACTTGGGATGGATTGATCCCTCCACATATCAGAAGTTATGCTCGACGCTTAAAAGTTCGTATTGACATGTGTCGTCAACTACAACACCAAAAAAAGCAATACATAAAAATTATAAGGATTTGAGGACAAAGCCTTTCTAAGAGAGAGGCAATGTAACAATAAAATAATAAATTAATATTAATATTAATTTATTATAATTAAAGACTATCTAAAGTCAATAGTCATGCCCTTTTACGAAAAGGTGCATGACAGGCTTATATAAATCCCAAACCTATGTAACTATTAATCTTCTACCATACATTACATTTTTACATTACTGTTGATCCATTTATGGACCACTTACATTACTTACAATGGGTTTTCCCGTAAGAACAGTATTTTACTGTTCCACCTTCCAATTAGTTTATGGATTGGAGGCAGTCCTACCAATAGAGTGCGAGATTCCATCCCTCAAACTCGTAGTTGGACTTCTCCCTAACACTACTGCTGAGGAAGAATGCTTCCTCTACCTAGAAAAACTCAATGAGACTCGCCGCAATGTCGCTCTTGCCAATGAGGCACATAAGAGACGCATCAAAGTGTAGTATGAAAAATCGGTAGAACCTTGTATCTATAGCGAGGGTGATTTGGTCCTTACATACGACCAAAGACACGATAAGTTGGGGGCAGGAAAGTTCAATTCCATGTGGCATGGACCCTACATAGTGAAACGTGTTCTGGATAAGGGAGCTTACGAACTAGAAGACTATGACGGGATATCTTTAGGTGAACCCCGCAATGGGCTTTACCTGAAGAGGTATTATGCCCACGTTTTTCATGCATAAGTACGTTGTATATACTGTACATGGCGTGTGTTTTTGTGTGGTGTGACACTTTTGTTTAGTGTGTCCAGATCTTGTTTTCACTTCTTATAGCATGTTCTATCTGTATGTGTAGATGGAAACTTGCTATGTATTCGCGGGCGGCGCTAACCGACATACCCGTAACCTTGCTTCGGAAGCCTTGGTACTTTACTCTCCCACCGGAAAGCTTATCAGCTCAGGAGGAATTTGTCTAGGTTTCGCAACCAACAACACCGTGGAGTATCAAGCGGTGATTGGAACCCTAACCGATGCTCTTTCCTTGGGTATGGAGCACGTTGTTATCTATTTGGATTCAAAGCTAGTGGTTTCTCATTTTAACTGAATTTATGCTATCCGTGACCCTACCTTACTCCATCTCTACAAATGAGTTCATCTTTTGGAAAGGTGTATTGAATCTATTCAATACCTACACATTCCACGAGATATGAACGCAGTTGCCGACTCAATGGCCAACTTCATTCTAGATTGGTACGTTGCACATACATAACATTTGTATAAAGCATAAAAGCATACATAACATGTAAATAATCCATTGTATAAGCAAACATGTAAACAAGATCACATTAATCATCCATTAAAACACATAATGTATAAAACTGTCGAAAATGTTTGTATATATATAAATCCGTACAAAAGTACAAAATGGTAGTGCTAATACAAAAATATGAAGCATTGCAGCTTTCAGTAAGAGTCATCTCTACAAATATTTTGTAGCTCGTAAGATTTCAGAGTATACATGTACAGTCCATGTGCCTAAACCTTACGTTTCATGGTAACAGACAATGGCCGTCGCCACCTTTCAGAGTAGCGTGCCGAAACGAGCTGATACCCCAACTGTCAACTCCTGATATTGGAGGGGTAAGTAATGCACTGCCGGCTTTGGAATGTCGGAAGTCATCCATTGGAGCTTCTCCCCAAGCACCTCTTGCTCCTCAAGAGCATCACGGGTCGCGGGCTCCATCTCTAGCACTCCTCCTCTCCGCACCTGGCGAGAGACTCCCAATGGTCTCTCTGGACCCACGTCTGCATAGAAACATGTAAACATTATCAACACTACTACAAAAAAATCATAAAATGTATAAAATATAATGAACACTCTTTGAGTGTCTTTTGTCATTATTTCGCTCATTAATGTAAATTATCAAATGACAACCGAGCTAAGTCTTTGTTCTTTCTCGTTCTTGTTAAACGATGAGAATAAGTCACCAAGTTATAGTTTATCAATTTTTTGGGCTCGTTAAATTCCCACGAAAAAGGAAACCCCCCCGGAGTTTTCTTTACTCTCTTTTCAGGCTCTCGAAATATGAAAAGATTGCCAAGTGAACTTGTCACGTTCACGCTTGTTAAAGTATTTGAATGGTCATCTTCTTGGTGATATTTTACCCCTTTTTCGGACCAGGGGGCACTACTTACGAAAAATGAATACTCTAGCCAATCATGACTGGAAGAGTCCTCTCTCGCGTTGTTTTACCCTTTTCTGGGTGAAGAGGCTAACCTTATGAAAAAGGACCTTTGGATTCTTCTTTAGTTCTTTTCAGACTCTCTAAATATGAAATGACACCGATTTTACCTTCTATGGACTCGTTAAAACTCAACATTGAAGGGCCCGCCATGGGACGAACCCCTCCTTTCCCAGGTTCATAAAATATTTGGGATTGGACTCATCTATGAGATGAGCTATACTGAGCATCTGGTTACCCTCATCAAGCTCGTTAAAAACACACGAGGCACTCATCAGTCATGACGGGCAAAAAGGAAAGTTTTTGTGTTACACCTTTACTTATGGTAGTACTTAGTCTCTCTTGAACATGGAAATCATCTTGCATTTTCATTCAGTACTGGTCCTCGAGTCCTGTTAACTTCATGAGTCTTGTTACTCCTTTGGGTTATCCAAAGAATGCTTCCACCATCAATTGCATTAGTAGTTGGCGTCGTTCTCGTCAGGTCAATACTGCCAAGTCATGCCATGCCCATGTTCAAGAGATGTATTCACCGCTCATCATTTGCAGTCAGTACACCTTCCATCATGTCGGTCTACTCTGAATCAGTCTTGCATGTTACTGTACCGTCTAATCTACTCCAAACATCTATTATCGAGTTTCGTGTCGATGATGGGGGAATTCATCATGGACCTCCTTCGATGGGTTCATCCTCGTTAACTTCATATCATCATCCCAGGATTGAACTTAGAAACCAATCAAGTACCTTGGGTCCTGCATGCCTCAATGGTAGGCTACCTCGCTTTCGACATGAGTTTACATCATTGACTCTTGATTGAAATATTTCGTCAAGCATTCGACTTCAACTCATTCATTCGGGCTCGATGATATGTACTATGATACCTTGGGGATCATTGATATTAATGTTGATTTCCCTCGAACTTGTTAACGGTATACATCAATGACCGGTAATCAAGTGGTTTCTACCATGTTCAATGTCAAGACATTTTTAATCACATGGATAGATTCGTATCAGTGCGGGTTTGGCTTGAAGACCCTGGGGAGTCATGTTTTACCCAGGTTGCAATGGAGATTGTTTGAGTCATATTACATGGATCCAATTTTGTATTGGTCATGGTTGTGTTACCATCTCATCATGGATCTGCACTTGTGTCTAGTAGACATGATTGTGTTCAGTCAGTCATTACTACCATGGATATGAAATGTATTGGTCGGAAGCCATGTTGTACATCATATGAGACTGTGTTCTCAGAGTCAGTTGTACTGCAACAACATCTTCTCTCCGACAAGTCCTTTCCATTCCTTCTATCAAAAACTTTTACCTGATTAATTTTACCAGCTTCATGCTTTGGGGGGCATTCTGTTACACCCAAAATCTACACCTATGTAACCTCAGTTCCTAAATCCCTGAAGTCCCAAGATCAAGCTAGTCATTTAGAGCAAGTTGATGGCCTTTATCCACACTCCTAACTAGGACGGCACATGTTGTCTTTGAGCAAAGTGCATCGGCGCAGGTTTCCCTCATGCAACATGTGCCGGAGTCAGTTTCATGGGATAAAGGTAGCTTTCGAGCGAGTTCTAGAAGTTGGATGAGGTGGACCTCTATCCCTAACTCCTAGGTGAGTTGGCCTTCGGTTACCTAACCTAATGGGATGATCCCTTAACCCTCTCCCCATGATCCTCAACCTACTCTATCCACTTGCTCCTATAAATGTAAGAGCCCTCTCCATCCCAAGGGGAGGAAGTCTATTGTACTCTTATGCTAGTGAAATTAGCCCAATAGTTCAGCACCCTAGTCTTGGAGGCACCTACTTCTCTCTAGGAGATCTGGTTTGGCTTGTCGGAAGCAGATTGCGACGTTGAGGCATCGGTTGTAATCCTCTCTTCTATTGTACTTTCCACTTTTATATAGTAATATAAATGCTTTCCATAAATGTTATTGTGTTAATGATATTTATAGTTTACCTCCTCAATTGTTTGCTTAGACTAGTTAGTGTTTAGGCATGTTTTACTACTTGTATTGTTCCTATGTGTTTTGACAGGTCCTATAGCCAAAGATCCGACGACCGTGAGAATCGGAACAACAACAAGAATAAATATCGACGAATCCAAGGTAAGCTGTTTAATTACTCGATCTCTAACTAGATCTAGGAGAGTAGTTTCATATTCTGTTTCATTTGTCCTAGACTTACATTGAGCTAGAGAGATCACGCCTTAAGTCCTCTTTTGGTAGATTGTCTGATAACAGATAGAACAATGAAAAGAATTTTACCATACCTTATCATGCACCATGGTGGCTGAGTTGATTAGTAGATATTTTTTGGATAATGATTAAAATCTAATCCAGAAGGAAATTGGTCTAGCATATGGTGCAAAAGATAGAAATACAAGCAATATTTTACTTTGATTTTTACATTTCAAATCCCGTTGTAGTGTTGTTTATTGTCCCTCAAATTATCTTATACATATAGTTATGAGTTCATGACAATGAATTTATAACATGTTTAGCATGTAGGAGAAACATCATAAAGCTATGTGATGTAATGGAATAAAATATCGTATCAAAAAATTGGATGATAAGAAGAAAACATGTGACAATAGGATAACTACAATTTTCCAGGTTACTAATGTTTTCCACAGGGGTGAAAAACATCCAATCACATCAGATTTGAGGTACTATGGTCTTTTGGAAGATATATTGGATATAGAATTTAAATCCTTCAAAGTGGTTCTCTTTAAGGTAAGGTGGTACAAATTGTTGCTACAAAGTGAAAGGATTGTTATTGATCTTGACAATGGATTTACCATGATTAATACTACTAGGTATGAGCCGAATATAAATCCCTATGTACTTCCAACACAATATGAGCAAGTATTCTATTCACAAGTACCAAGTATATCAGGTTGATCATTCGTTGTTATATTGATCCAAGAGGAAGGTAAATAAATTTTATTTTTCCTCAAGAAGATGTTTGTGAGGAAGAAGAAGATACAAGGGGGGAGGAAGAAGTGTAATTGGACGAAGAGGGAAATCAAGTTGACCAAACAGTCATTGCCTCACATCCTATGCTTCATCTTGATGATGATAATTATATTGATGATGAATTAATGCTAGACATACTCGATGTTGTTATGGACAATCTTTACAATGATTTTTAAGGGTTGGATACACATTTTGATCTTCATGACTTGGATATTGAATTGGATGAATTGATGAATTTTAACATCAAACTGCTATGGATATGTAATAGATATTATTTAATGAACTGATCAACTAGTTCAAATTGAGTACTATTATGATTTTCCTTCATTATTCAAGCTCCTTCTAGATTCATATCTTGATGGTGAATTGATTCTCACATGCTATCTGACTTGGATGGATAGTTGACATTAGATAAATTACTTATAGTTCACATGATAAAATGGGTTAAAGTATCGATATTTTTACCCTAGTCATGACACTAATAAGATACACATAATATCAAAGTACCAATCCTAATCTACACACCCAAGTTACTTAAGATTATAACCTAACATAATCCATATAATCCACCTAAGAAACTAACCTAATCCACCTAAGAAACTAACCTAAGACACCTAAGCCACACACCAGACCACCTAACCTAATGTATGTATGCACACACCTAAGACATTCACCTAAAATGTGCACCTTCTATTATCTCTTATAGAAGATACAAGAAGGAATTTCTAAATAGTATGCGGGTGATAGTTGCTTTCATTGATTAAATATTGGGTTTTTTAAATAATTATGCGCTCTTTCTATGAAGGTTTCATTGATACTAACCTAATCCATGGAATACAACTGAGAAAATAGCCTAAGCCACCTAATCCCTAAAACCCTAACCACCAAACCTAATGTACATATGCACACACATAATACATGCACCTAACATGTCCACCTTGCCCCTGTATCAAATCTTGCAAGTTTGTGTCCAATTCCATGTTCTTCTTATTTGTTTCTTGGGAAATTTTTCAACATGTTAAGACTAGAATCTCTTTCCAATATGGCATGTACAATGCTTTATAAATATGTTATTCTAGAAACAATGTAAAATAAAGAAGCCATTAAATAAACACGGATGACATAGACATTTACCACTCTTATAAGTGAATTATGAAATTATGGGAAGATCAAGCACAATAGACTCAATATGGCATGTTGCATATGTTTTATAATTATTTTTTCCTTTAAATCAAAGTTTTTCCATGTATACTCATTAGAAACAAATAGTTGAAGTGGCTTACAAGTGTATCATTGATAGAAAATTTGGTTGTACCGGTGTCTTGCAACCAAGTTCTAATGCTTGAAGAACCCATCCACACCTTTGAAATATTGCATTGGATTTCATAATTACCAACATCTATATTAAGTACCATATTATTTTTAAAGACAAACATGTTAGGAAGTGAAGTTTGAGCAGTTATGATTGTACATTAACCAATGGTAACCCAAATCAATCATAGTTAACCAAATTTAACTACACTCAAACATGGTCAACCTCAGTCATCCATAGAAAAATACAATCAATCATAATCCAACATAATTAATCATAATCAAACATAGTAAAACATAGTAATTCATACCCAATATAGAAAAAACAAAGTCAACAATAGTCAATCTCAATCAACCATACTCAAATATAATCAATTACACCTTAAACACATTATCAACGTGGTTGACAACTTAATGTCACACTACAACATAACCCTTATTGAGCATTGAAATGGAACGCAACCATTAAGGAATGTACAAATTTAACATACGCTAGCCTAGCCAAGATGGATATAACAATGTAACATAACCATTGAGGAATGTTTCTAGTGTAGCATAAGCCTTAATGAATGTTTCAATGCAACATGGCCATTGAAGAACATATTAAGTAGACATAAGTTAACCAAGATGAACATTGCGATAGATATAACCATATTATAAACCTCTTAGTTTCATAGTGTGAATTAACATTGAGGTCAAACATTCAAGGAATGCATTCAAACATGGTGAACCATATATATTTCAACATGATCAACCATAATTAACCATATTCAAACATGGAAAATCGAAGTCAATTATAGTCAACCATGGTTTCCACATTTGACTATGTGGTTAACAATAGTTAAACTTAATCAACCGTGATCAAACCATTGTGACCCATAGTAAAAGATGCTTAAACATGGTCACCCATCGTCCAACATATCTAGCTATTGTCATCCATATTCAAACATGGTGAGACATCATCAACCATTGTTAAACATGGTCAACCATATTCATTCATGGTTAATTATGGCTAACCATGTCCAACCCTAATCAACCACGGTTAACAAAGTCCAATGATAATCAACCAAAATTAACCATACTCGAACATGGTAAACCATAGTTGACCATAGAAAAATATAGTCAATAATAGTCAACTATTTCCATTCATAGTCAACCATAGTCAATAATAATCGAACATCATTAATTGTAATCAAACATAGTAAAACATAGTCCACCATAGTCAACGATATTTAAACATAATAAAATGTAGTAAAAGATTGTACACCATAGCCAAACAAAGTTAACTACTATCAAACATAGTAAACAAAACTCAATATAATCTTTAATGTTTAATGAATGTCAACTATTGTCAACCCACTGTCAACCATAATCAGAAACACAATGAAACATATTCAATAATGGTTATCAATAATAATAATAGTTATCATAATATTATATGATAGTTAGTATTAATATGAACATTTATAGTAGAATATTTATATCAAAATCATTTTATTAATATATTATATATAGTCATATACATTCAACTATGTAGTCAACTGTTTTTTATTGTGCTATTCTAATCTATACCATTATTAAAACATAATAATACTTTATAATTACTTCGAAATAATATGATAAACTTCTAGTATGCAAGTAAACAATATAAATTTTGCATTCTCCTAATTAAAAATTAACTATGTCAATGTTATTTCATTTAATTGTTGAAAACACATTTAATCATATATAGTCAATTATATACACAATTATTATAAAATTTTGATTTATATTCTTATTCTTATTATATTATAACACTATATCGAAAATAATATGAATATTGTGTATACTTATATTAAATTATAATATAATTATTTATGGTATTAATTACTTTATTTATAAAAAATAGATAATGGTAATCAACTATATTTAAATATAATATTCAAATATAATATTCAAATATATTTCTATGTGCAGATGGTTACAACAACATTAATTAAAAAAAAAAAAAGACCTATAGCGTCGTCGCTTAAGCGATGTCTTTTCGACATTCAATCTATATTATCAACATTTGTGGTACATTGACCAAGTGTCGATAATATTTCTTAAATGTCAAAAATATGTCACTTAACTGATGGCGCTATATGCCTTCTTTTAAAAAAAAATATTAATATATGTAATATTGATACCCTAAGCCCTTGAATCTCCTAACAAGTAAACCACTAACACCTAATTAACTAACCAACTAATAATCTAATCCACTAACCTTTAAATATTATGAATGGTCAATATAGTTAATCATGGTCAATATAGTCTATCATGTTAACAAGGTCAATCATAGTCAATATGAGTGATAGTGGTTAACACGATCAATCATGTTTAATAAGGTCAACCATGATGTAAATATAAGTGAATGTGGTTAATATTGTTAATCACAATGACTCTGGATAATATGGTCAGTATTGTCAACCATATTAACCATTTTTAGACTTGTGTTAAGAGATAAAGTGTTAAGGAGTACACTACTTTAGCGATCATTGTGGTAATGTGGTTACTAGTTTATGGATCGTAATGGTCAAAAGAATTAACATTATATTACTCAAGGATCCACCTTAACACCCATGACAATTGACATAATCACCCTTTAACAAAATATGACCTAAAGAACACTAACCCCCTTAAATACATATTACCATTAAGCCCTATTATCTCTAAATAAACCCCCCTTATCACATTATGAACATCAACCCTTGTAACTATTCACATAATCACCCCTAATGAACTATGGCCTAGAACACACTAACCCCCTAATACACTATGAGTGGTATTAAACCCTATGAATTTTGATGTAATTTCCTCCTAACACACTATATTGACCTTAAACACACTCACCTTATTAATACACTATCACCCTTAACCCCTATGAACTTTGACACAATTACCATGTAACACTATGAACCCACACACACTAACCCACTTAATATTGTGATATTCAACTCCCATTAACATCAATGTAATCATTCTCTAATAATGAATGACCTTGAACACTCTAATCTCATTTATACGCCATGATCTTTAGGTAACCACCTCTAACACTCTATTACCTTAAACGCACTAACCCCCTTAATATGATATAACACTTTACCATTATTTCCTTTGACACAATCACCCTTTAACATTCCATGGTCCTAAAATGACCAATCCTCTTAATACAACATGACCATGAACCCCACCAAGTGTTGACACAATCATCCACTAACACATTATGACCTTGAACACCCTAAATTGGTTAATACATTATAAACTCTCAAGCATGTTATTATTGTTGAAATCACTCCTTAACCCTATGGCATTGAACACACTAATCCCCTTAAATATATAACATTGTGACACTTATTCCCTTAGTTGTGTATTCAATCACCTCTTAACACTATGACCATGAACATACTAACCCTCTTAATACGCTATGGCTCTTAATGCATACGATCATTTACACAATCACCCTCTAACACACCATGACCTTGAAAATGTTAACCCTCTTAATACACAATTTCCCTTAATCCTTATCTTGATGTAATCACTCTTGAACACATTGTGAACCTGAAAATACTAACCTACCATATACTATGACCCTTAATCCCTACGATTATTAATGAAATCACCCCTCAATCGTTTATGGTGTTGAACACACTAACCCACTTAATACATTGTGGCTCTTTATGCAATCATCCCCTGATACTTTATGACCTTAAACACATTAATTATATTAACATAATGTGATACTTTATGCCATCACCCCTAACACTTTACGATTTTAAACAAACTAAGTTTATTATATAATGTGATACATGATGCCATCACCCCCTAAAACTCAATGATCTTAAATAAGCTAACAACCTTAATACACAATGGATTTTAACATTTGTGGTATGTCAGCCAAGAGTTGATAATATAGCTTGAACATTGAAAATATATCGCTTAAGTAACGATGCTATACGCCTTTTTTTAAGATTCTTCATATTTTTAATAACGATATAGTATCCCTAAACCCCTAACCCCTCTAACCATTAAACCCTAGCCCCTGGCCCCTTAACCCCTAATGATGATGATGGGGATATTGATGAGAATGATATACGTGAGAATGGGGATGACAATGATGATGATTATGGTGGTGATGATGATGTTGAAGATGAAGACGACGATGATGATGATGATATTGATGATGACAATGACCATGCCATTGATGACATTGATTATGATGATCTTGATAGTGGATATGGTGATGAGGATAATGAAATTGATGTTGATGATAATAATGAGGATGATGAGGGGTTTTATAACCCCAACACCCGTAAACCCTTACCCCCCTAACCATTAAACCCTTAAACCCTATCCCCTAGCCCCTTATCCCCTAACAATGATGATGAGGATGAATGTGGTGAGATTTTCTTCCTACGGGTAAGATGAAAACCCCTTGGATAATAAAGTGGCTCCCTTAAACCACATCCAAGATAGTAAGTAAACAAATGGAACCCTAAACTCCTATATTAAGCATGCACAAGCATTCAAGCATGAAAAGGAAGGAGAAGAGATAGATAGATTACCTCTAACCTGAAAGTTGTCCTATCTCCAGTTCTAAGTTTGATGTCCAAAGCTCTTGAACCTACAACATAAGATGGAAAACAACCCTCCAAACACAAGTTCATCAACAAGATCTAATATAGCATATCACATATCAATAAAATAGACATGATATGGGAGAATATGCCAAGTTATTATTAAGAAAGATCAAAGTAGCCATACAAAATGTTATACCTGATGTCCAAAGCAGTAGCACATTCTTCCAAGCTCTCCTTCATCACCTTGCAAGACTCTTAAGATCAATATGACCTCCTCATGAGTGTTCTCCAAGAATTACAGGACAATAGGTTTGGTGTTTCCAAGATCACCCCCCCATAGCTCATGGATGACCTTCTTCTTATAGGATTTGGGAGGCCAACTACTAAGAGGATATTATGGATCTAAGTGAGGAAGATGTGGATCAAGGATCTCAAACATGGCAAGGAGGGAATGTGAGAGAGGATTAGAAGGGGAAACCCATCCCATGAAAATCTTCTTGAGATCCAAAATCTAAGATCTAAGGAAAACGGCTATTCAGGGATTTCCGCGCCCATGTAACTAAGCACAACACGAAAATGATGACATTTTTCTCCCCCGTAGGCATGCAAGGTGCGAAAAAGATGTAATTTTCGCTCCTAGGAACACTAGTAGGGCGCAAAAATTCCAGTAAGAGGTAGTTTTGGGAGGTGGTTAAGGTGTGTTTCGACCCCTTGTTTGTTGGATTTTATTCCAAATGTGACTAGGGAAGGGACCAAGATTAGAATGAAGGGTCCTAACACCCTTAGGAGGCATAAACATCATGTTTTCCATGGTGGTGAAACATGTAGATCCTCACTTACACATGGTGTGGCAATTTGAGGTATAAAAATGACGATGATGACGATTATGGTGATGATGATGATGCCAAAGACAACAATGATCATGACGATGATGGTGATGATGACAATGACGATGACGTTGATGATGATGATGAAAATGATGATCAAGACAATTGAGATGGTGATGATGACAATGAAGTTGATATTTTTGATGATGATGAGGAGGAGGAGGAGGAGGGGTTTTATGGCCCCTAATCTCCTAACTCCTCTAACCCTTAAAACCTATACCTTGGCCCCTAATCCTAAACATGATGGTGGGAATGATGAATATGATGAAAATGATGATGGTGATGATGATGATGATGGTGATGGATATGGTCATGGTGATGATTCCAAAGATGACGATGATGATGATGATGATGATGATGACAATGTCGATGACATTGATGATGACATTGATGATGACATTGATGACGATGATGATCAAGACAATGGATATGGTGATTGTGAAAATGACATTGATGTTGATGATGATGATTATAATGATGAGGGTTTTTATAACAACTACATCCCTAACCCCTTGACCCCTCCAACCCGTAAACCTTAGTCCATGGCCCCTTAACCCCTAACAATGATTATGGGGATGATGAGAATCATGGGGATGACGATGATGATGACGACGATGATGATTATTATGGTGATGATGATGATGTTGAAGATGGAAACAATCCCGACGATGACGATACTGATGATAGTGATGATGATATTGATGATGGTGTTGATGATGACGATGAAGAAAATCAAGTCAATGTAGATGGTGATGATGAAAATGACATTGATGTTTATGATTATGAAAATTATGAGGGTTTTTGTAACCCCTACATCCTTAAACACCTAACTCCCTAACCCCTTATACCCTTAAACCCTATCCCTTGGCCCCTTAACCCCTACCAATGATGATGGGGTGACAATGATGTGATGATGGTGATGATGGTGAAGGTTATGATGCCAAAGATAACCCTTAAACCCTTAACCCTTAACCCTTGATGATGATGATGGGGATGATGAAAATGATGACGATGATGATGGGGATGACCATGATCATTATTATGTTGATGATGATGATGTAGAAGACGATGATGATCATGATGATGACGATGTTGATGATGGTGGTCATGAAAATGGAGATGATAAATATGACAATGACAATGACGATGACCCCTACAACCCTTTGAACCTTAAACCACTATCCCCTAGACCATTAACCACTAGCCCCTATCCCATGTCATTAAAAAATACAAACCCATGACATATATGTTATATATTATATAACATATATATGTTATAAAATATATAACATATAACATATATTATGTATATGTTATATATTTTATATTTTATATTTTATAACATATATATGTTCTATAATATATAACATATATATGTGTGTATGTGTGTGGGGGGGGAGTGTTATATAATATATAACATATATCATATATGTATTTTCACATTCCATACATATATGATATATGTTACATATTATATAACATATATCATATAAACAATATATAAACCTGTGAACCTCGCCACAAAGCTATTGTTCCCAACCAACCCATAAACACACACAACCAACATGACATTCCACAGACACAGAGATATCACCAATGCCACCTGCGAGAGGAGACCATCCCAACAACCCACATTTTATAGGTTTGTTTCCGGCATAAGTGAGGGAAAACCACGCGAGGAGAAGAGACCAGTTAAGGAGACCAACCAAGCTAGAGGATGTAAATTCCAACCCCAAGGAGACAAATAGGACCTCATAATGTCTAGCCATTTAGTAAATGATTGAATTTTTTACTATAGAAAACATCTATTCACTAGTACAATTTGGAAAATAAATGATTATGCGACCAACAAAATTAGTCGCCACAGTGTTTATAAGCTAAATAATACCGAATTTGAGCAATTTCAAGTGAGACAGCTAAAAATGACTAACCTAAACTACTAGATATCAACTATGTGACTATAAATTAGTATTATTTATTACTTAAATGTACAAATTGAGTCTTAGTGTAGTCATTTTAATGTGCTAATTATTTTATCATGTTCGGTGATGTTGTTGTTGATGATGAGGATGGTGATGATAATAATGATGATGATGAGAATGATCATAGTGATGATGATGATGATGATTGATGACAATTACATCGATGAATATAGTGATCATATTGACAATGATGCGCACTATAGTGATCATCATGATGATGATGACAATGAGGACGATTGTCATCATCATCATCATCACCATCATTTGCATGATAATCATCTACCCGAAGAGGACTCAACATAATCATTTGAGATCAAAGAAACCCCTTTATTTATGACACGACAACTAAGAAACACTACCTCTGAGAAATCTTCACCATATTATTTATCGCATCTACCATCGCCTAGTACCAGGTTGCAACACCTAGATTACATGCATTATGCCATTTGTTCGATGTCATGGGATATTGCAATATTATCCACCCCCCATGTCTTTATGATGATAATGCACCGTGGGATACTGCAATTCATTATTAATTTATGATTAATGATATTTATGTTGGCTTCATGTCGGCTTACCTAAAGTTGAATTTAATCTTTTTAAACCAATTTTAACTTTTTAATTTTCATTTTTTTAATGTGATAATTTAATGTTTTAAAAATTTTAATATTTTAAACTTTTAATCTTTTAATTATCAATATTACTTTAATGTTTTAATGTTTTAAATTTTTAATATTTTAATAGTGTATCTTCGCTTATAATATATTTTATTTTTTATGTCCCCAATTGGGGATATCTATCTATCTATCTATCTATCTATCTATATCTATATCTATATCTATATCTATATCTATATCTATCTATCTATCTATCTATCTATCTATCTATCTATCTATATATATATTGTCCATCTCCTATTAATTTGGTTCAAGGGGTTATAAATTTTTACATTTTGCAATGTTTCAACAATGTATCGAATATTATATATCAAATAAAATTAAAAAAAAACGTTTATTTGAATCTTGATTAGTTCTAATTTGCTGAAGTTTGCCTCGTTTTTCCCTTCCTAAGAGGGGGCGGCAGGAAGACGTCAGCAGAAAGTGTCAGACTTATTGATTAAATTCTTCACATGAAATGTTTAACGCATAGACTAGATGATAGCTGGTATTGGTATGCCCATCTTAAATATGCCTCGGTTTACAAGATGAGTGTTGAGCCTGATGGGATACAACCTCCACCTATTTTTATTTTTCCATCGATTCCAATTTCTTGAACGTCGTGTTTTCCATTCCATATCTCTTCTTGATATTTGATACATTGTCATGCATTGAATATCGTTGGTACAGGGATATGTATACTAGAGAACGTGGACACAACTTACATTCCATTTCCCATGCTCACAGTGTAAACTGTGTCAAAGCTTTACTTACTCATTGATTTCCTAGGTTTTGTTGTGTAGCAGCCACAACCAGAAGCAACAACAGCAACAACAAAAACATGAACACACCTGTGTCGCGGGCTGTGGACGACCTGCACCCACTAGCTGGATTTCCTCATTCACCTCCTAGCAGCTTTCATTTAACAAAACACCCCCACCATTACTCGCCTTCTTGCATTCTTTAGCATTGTAAGTCTTGAATCCTCACCTAAATCCGAAAATGTATTGAATTGAAATTGAGAAATTAGAAGACGTTAAGGTTCTGATGGGATTTTCATGATGGGTCACAAACATTCTAGCCATGCTCTTGAAATTTACCATGGTAATCAAATGGTTATAAGTTGTCGACATTCTTCGCATAATTTATCCTTCTCTAAATTTTTCTCATCTCTTTTCTTCCCAAAGGATTCCATATTTTTTCTTCAAAATTTGTGGTGATATATTTCTCATGGTTTGATTAGAGAAGGGGTACTTTATGACCTAATGGAACAAACAGACAAAACCAAACAAAAATGTATTGGTAATTTTGATTTTAGCTCAGGGGGGTTAAATCGTAGGTTCATCTTTATTAGGCATCCGCGAGTTCGAGATATACGCACTTGTAGTTTACAAATTTTATAATTATTACGATTCGTCTGTTGTTTAGAATTTTGTTGTCTTAAATTTGAGTTGGATGTACCAATATTTGGGGAAAATTTTTGAACAAAGTTTGAACACATTTTCCATTTATATGGGAAAAATTGGTCATGAGTAAGGTAAAAGGGTACATTTTAAGTCCAATAAAATACAGGGGAATGAACAAAGTCTATCAATTCTTTTAACCGAATTATTAACTATTTGGTTGAAATTTGTGATATTGGTGCAGCCTTCTGCCGTGTTCACATAGGGATTATTTTTCCGATACTATTTATGTAAACTACTGTAAAATTTTTCGTATTAGTATTGAAGAATTTGTGTTGGCATTTATCTCATTGACCATTTTTTGGACAATGTTAATAAAGTGAATATCATTAACAAAATAAAACATCTAAATAAAGGCTACTACATATAGAGTTTTCACATTTTTGGGCAATCACTGGATTTCTAATAAAAACACATGCCGCTTTCTAACCATTGTTGTAAAGGGAAAAATCCAACAACGGCTGAAAGTGTGATTCACTATGTGAACTGACCAAGATGGGTATATCGGCAAATCCTAGAATTCCATGGGATTAAATATGACCCTTATAGCTGTTGTGGTTCCTGAGAAAGAAAAGATAAAATTTTAATGTTAAAAGGTTATAGCATCAATAGCATAGATATATCAGTAATATCAGTAGCTGCAAGGGTTTCTCTAGCTACAATCATGCATATACATGATTTATTCTGGCATATACAATGAAGGGTTTGGCTTTGATTTTATGCATTGTCTAGTTTTGTAATTATTATAGGGTTTTAATACCCTCAACAAGATCACTCTTTGCTTTTTTGAAATTCCAAGCCTATTTGTACTCATTAATAACATTCTTTTTGGTATGTCGTGAACTCGAACTAGCTTACTTGTTGGTTTATATGGACTGCTGAATGTTTCTCTTTGATTCTTGGGTCACACAAATAGAGATTAAGTAGATCATGTTTCTACTTCTCGATAAGGCAGATGTTATGTGCCTTCTATTATTTCTTTTGATCCTAGAGTAGACATAATAATGTGCATTATATTACTATACTTTCATAATAGCTACATATTTTACAGATAGGATAACCTGGTTGATTTTCTTCCTTTTTTTTAACCATTTGCATATAAATTATCCAATTCATAAATAATAAATTAATATCTCTGTTTTCAACTTGTATATGTATTTGTTGGTCACTTTGTCCACTTTCAGGGTATATAGATTTGTTTACATCTAGTCTTTTATGTAATATATTATTAAAATTTTATGTCGACTACATTTACAACAATTCCAGGTCCATACCCATGTTTGTTTAAACTTATAGTAAATTTTTTGTATTTCTTTTCTTTGGTTTATACTAATATAAATATTAAAAATGCACTCGTAACTTCATATATTTTTCTATCAATTGCTCACTGAGTATGAATGTTGTTACAACCTTTTTCTTATGGGGATTTCCCAATTATATTACATTCTGCATAGAGGAGGAATTAATCCAAATTCGACTTTCTCCCTTAAACCCTAGTACTAATGCATTTGGCTCTAATGGCAGAGGAACTGTTGTCCTTGACTCTAGTGGAAGTAAATTTGATGCCTCTTGATTATTGCGATGCATCTCTCTCTCTCTCTCTCTCTCTCTCTATATATATATATATATATATATATATATAACTTGAGTTATATATTTGACATATATTATGATTTTGATAATTTCGTGAACATATATGTTATGCACTTTTCATATCATGTTTGCATTGATGTATATCATGTTGATATTGTTCATATATATTTATATGTTTTCTCATGTCATGTTGATCTTGTTTTATTTATAAAATGTATTGTGTGTCAGTGATCTAAATTAGAGATGCAATATAATGTTAACTTTAGTTAAAATCATTTATGTCATTATATAATGCTTAAGCAATTTAATAGTTTAACAATGTATTGAAATTATAGTAGCTTTGAATTACAATACATGAAAACTTAGTATTTGAGATTGATAATGAAATTAACTTTCCTCGATGTTTATAAAAGATAAATTTACTTAGCTTTGAATTTAACTTTATTTATGTGTAACTTCAATAGAACGATAGTCCTCTTAGTTATAAACTTAAATTTATGTAACTTTAAACTTAACTTAATCTATGTGTGATTTCAATCAAATGATACTGCTTTTGATTATAAACTTAATTTAATCTATTTTTGGATATCTAATATATGTTCAAATACTTTATATATATAATCATATAAATTTAGCTATAAGCTTCATTTGATCTATTTTTAATTACTCAATCTATTTTTAAACAATTTTGTGGATAATCATATAAATAAATTTATGATATGATGTTAAACCAGCATGAGATCAAACAAAGCATTTTATTGAAATAATAACATGGCCTCACATTAAATGCAGTAAATTCATGCCTTTAGTTCATATACGTGTAGTAGGATAAAGTATAATAGCTTAAGTACAAGTATATGAACATTTGAATTATGGCAGAATGAGGGCCCTTGCGCGATGAACATTTGAAGACTTTTTGGTTTAGCTCGTTTAAGACGATCTTGTCTTGGTTTTTTTCTAACTTTTTTGCTCCTCCTTTTAGTATTTTTTTAGTGCTTAATGCATATTATCAGTGCCTTGTAATAGGGTTGATATTTGCTGCTATTATCTGCTTTTCGGAGCATATATTTTTATAGTGCTTTTGCACATGTAAATCTTTGGGTTCTAAATAATGTGTTATGTTACTTTTAATAGAATGCGATCTTTTTTCTGTGGAAAAAAAATGAATGTTTGGATATCAAGTGGCCACACATTTAGATCATAAAGTGACATAGAATAAATTCAATTAAAAATAACATTTATTAAACTGGATTTTCCAAAGCATATATATATATATTTTTTATTCGAAAGACATTAAAAAACCACCTTATCTTCAATTGCAATCTTAATAACTTAATTAACATGCTTTATTCTCTATAAACCTTAAAATAATACGCTTCAATTCTCTAGCAGTATTACTACAAGCAAAGTCTTTGGATGTTGTAGCAATGTCACTGCAAAAATTGAATCACTATGATATTTTTCTCAATTATGCAAGTGCTTTATGTGCTTCGTGAAAAATGTTTACCTTAAATGTAAATTTGTTTCATTAACAATGATCCGTATTTTTCAAATGAACATTCTTTTGGAAACTGTGCTTACAACCAAAAAGTTCTGAGATTTAACATTTAAGTTAATGACCAACCAATAATGCAAGAAGAATATTAAAGACAACATTGAGCACAGGTCTTTTGAATGATACAAATTTTATGGTTTGACGTGTTTACATGTTACAGAACTATTTTTCAAATAGTGTGAATGGATTTCGATGTTTCAAACAAGAATCTACACTTATCAAGTCATCCTTAAATGATATATAAGCCGAGCTATACACTGAATTCCAAAGGTAGGGACTTTCCGTGCTTAGCAACTCCCCTTGTTTTTATTGTTATGTGTGTTTTCACCGCATAATATTTTTTTTTCATATATATCAGATACAATACCAATAACAATTTTTAGGGAGAAGGGTAAGGATGAATTCCATTTGGAGGGGATACAAATGAGAGATGCTAATGTCCAAATAAATTTCAAATACATATGGACTCATTTTATGTTGATGGGAAGAGATCATAGGATAACAAATTTCAAATACATATGGACTCATTTTATGTTGATGGGAAGAGATCATAGGATAACAAAACCAAATATGATGAAGACATGTCAACCAGATACAACATTTTATGGAAAAATGAACACATAAACTACTTAACCGAATTGGACATTGGCATTTTTTTACTTAATGGGAACCAATATGGTTTTTATCCCTCATATGTACATATGTGAGTCTATTCAACATGAATCCTATAAATGTTGTAGAAGTCGAGCTAATGAAGCATATTATATTATATTACAGATATGGGAAGTGGAATAGATTGGCATGGTATATTATGTTGAATATGTAGATACATGGATAATATGCAAATTACACAACCATGTAGTAAAAAAATGGTGGTGAAAAAGGGAAACATTTATATATTGATGAAAGATCCAAAAGTATTTAGAATGATGAGGAGTTTATGAATAGTTTAAATGACAAAAAATACACAATTGCATGTTTGAGGAGCATGCATAAAATAAGATGTTGGTTTTAGCAATAAAAACAATAACTACATGGAAGGATTTGTTGATAAATGATGAGATATATGTATTTAATTCAATATGATGATATGGGTATAATTATGTTTATTATAAGAAGATATATGTTTAGTAAGAAATTAGGTAAATGTTAGATTTTATTAATATAGCAGTATAACTTTAACTATTTGCAACGGAACCAAATAAGGATCACTGAAAGAATAACCATGCATAGAAACAAATAGATACAGAGATGTAACTTTAACCTCAAACATATGTAAGTCATCTCACAAAGCTTTGATAGTTGGATTTTAACCTCTAAACTATTATTATTTGGCTTCATAATAAGTGCAAAAAAACAACTCCTTCAACAATTGTTTCCATTGCAAAAAATCTCTTTCTCATAGCTAGTTGCAAAGCTAGTGGTAATGTTGGGGGCATTGCCACCACATGGCTCTTGTTAATATTTTAATATTACTTTAATGTTCCAAAATTTTAATTTTTTAATTTGTAATATTTTAATATTATCTTGGTTTATTAGATTGATATTTTTAATATTTTTTTTTATCTTTAAGGTGATATTTAATATTACAAGCCTTTTAGAAAATACTAGGTTTTTTGGAAATTGGAAAAAGAGTGGGAAATATTGTGTAAAGAGGAGAAATTTGAATTTCCAGAAAAGCCCCTACTCATCTTCTTCATAGGAAGATAAGGGGAAAAGACACGTGGCTACTACATATTTAGATCTTCCAAGACAATTGAATGATCAAGTAAGGTATATCTCTAGTGTCCGTGTCTATTATTCAATTTCAACTCAATGCTTATTGATATTGTTGGATCTAATTCCACGATGGATAGAAATTTGTATGTCGTTAGTGGGTGATTAAAAAAATTGTAGGATGGAAAATTTATTTCAAAGGAGATAGTATTCACAGTGCACACTATTGGTTTGTTTAGATCTTATCTTCCCAAGCAAAAGCCAAAGAAGCAAGTGCAGACCGACTTGGGCGT
Source organism: Larix kaempferi (assembly GCA_027924585.1). NCBI lineage: Eukaryota > Viridiplantae > Streptophyta > Pinopsida > Pinales > Pinaceae > Larix > Larix kaempferi. Next base: position 15,979,839 of record BSBM01000099.1, read on the forward strand.
GGGATAAGAGGTTAGTACCCACAATATCCTCTTTATCTACCATAAAATACTCTCAAATCCACACCAACCACTATTGTATTTGTCTCAGATCACTATCAAGGTTTATGTTTAAGTTTTTTTAGTTTCCTGGTTTATGTTCACCTACATTTTCAAAATCCATCCATATTTTTTTCCCTTAAATGATATTTATTTTTATTTTCTAGAGTTTAGGGTTTAAAGTTTTTAAATCTCTGTAAACTAGTTAAATCACCAATTTTAGAGACGTGGGAAATTGCCATCACCAACGATATCTAGATGCCCTTATTGTTGCATAATCTCCTCAAAACACAAACCAACTTGTTGTGCCTTCCCAGAGCTATAGGAAGGCTCGAGCTTTCTTAATTGGGCCTAAGTGAAAAATTTTCTATTATGATGACATTGCAAGCTCTTACATGGCTGGACCTTTCCTTGAATGTTTTTTTTTCTATTTCTAGTAGAATCTCTTCATTTTAAGTGAAATGAAGGTTTTATAGTATCTAGATTTGAGTGGAAAATATTTCATTGGAAAAATAAATTATGAGATTTTTAATATGGGAAGGATATTGTATTTAAACTTGTCAAACATTCCCTTAACCTGTATATTTTCTCTGAAGATTTCATTTATTAAAGGATTTAATGCATTATTGAGTTGGGAGGCCCTTCCATTGTTCCTCGCAGCTACCCACATGTTCTCGTGGATAGCTAGCTAACTTTGGACTGTAAATTTCTATAATGGGAGATTATGCCTTGCTACATTCTTGGGGATTTTCCCATCCTTTTGGGTTGAATACCCTAAAATGATTGAACGTATACATTCGATGGTAGTCCCTCAATGGATTGCACGCTCGACTATCGAAAAGAATACCATAAAATAGGGGGAAAGGCGAAGCAAAGATTTCATTTGGCCTGGTCAATAAGTTGTTGTAGTCAATATCCTAATGAATGGGCAGTAACATTTTAGTTTCCTAACCAGTTTGGGATGGATTTGAATAACCCAGATATGAGGGAAAATCCTTAGTTTCCCTTACTTATACTCCCTTTGAAACTTGAGTCTATCCTTACTTATGCATCCATATATTATGTTGCACGAACTGTAGTTTCCATAGAGATTACAGTGGCATTTGGTTTCTACATACATTATGCAGTATTCATCATAGGGTATGTAAAGGCTATGTGGAAAACTACTTTTGAGGTTGCCATATTTCAGTAGTAAAAGGAATATTCTAAGGTTGTTGGAAGCCGTCTTGCTACAAATAAAATTTTAGAGAGGATATTGGAGCAGAAAGATAACTTGAACATAGTGAGAGTGATGACTAGAGAATGAGTTATTTTGATGAAAAACAATAAATCTGAACATGAATGGTTTAAGTGTTCATTCAGTAAAGGAATCTCAAGTGGACATCCCTTCTAGAACTACAATATATAACCATAAAATTTGTGAAAACTAAGCCATGCCATCCTCGTATGATTTTAGCATCCTCATTTGTTTTATTTACATTGATCTATGAATATGAGAAACCATCTCATCGAATTAGAAACCATGATCTAAAGATATAATGGTAAGCATTGACATAAAATCATTCATCCCTTTTGTGTCATATTGTCTTGACTCTCTAATTGTTTTCAGTATTCCTTTGTAGTAAAGCCGATTGGTTCTAGTAAGCAACTAATTTTTGCAACTTGCAATTGGGATAGCTATGCTGGAGTTTTAGAACTTGTAAATTCATGTACGATGATATCGTTCAACACAAAGACATTGAAAATAATAGTTTCGTTTTACGTTACTCCACATTTTAAATTTTTTTTCATAACTCTGTGGGTAATTATTGGATCTTACATAAATCCATTCCACGACACCAACCACCTCTAGAAGATAGCAGGTGTTGAATTATTTATTTCCATATATGACTGTTTCATTTTATGTTACTCCACTTTTTAATTTTTTTTCACAACTCCATGGGTAATTATTGGATCTTACATAAATCCAATGCAACCTACAACCACCTCTAGAAGATAGCAGAATACAATACAGTTTAGTGTTGAATTATTATTATTATATATATATAGAGAGAGCCAACTGATATGGAGTTAGCCATATATTCACACATTACATGTTTTTTTTTTGCATTTGGTTAAAATTTTATTAAATAATTAAGTTAAAAAGTAAAAATGACATTTTTTTAATTGTGTTGAAGTTTATAAAATATTATCAATATTTTGAAATTATATATTAGGTAGAGTGTGTAGCCATGTATTCATGCATTACAGGTATTTGTTTTTATTTTTTTGCATTTGGTTTAAAATAGTATTAAATAATTAAGTTAAAAAGTAAAAATGTCAATTTTTTTAGTTAAGTTGATGTTTATAAAATATTATCAATATTTTGGAATTATATATTAAATAGAGTGTATTGTTTAGATGAAGTACATATATGATAATATAAAATGGTAATAAGAAATATTATATTAATTTTTAGAGATGCATTATTTTGGGGAGAATAAAATGATTAAAGGTGTTAAGGATTATTAATTTTGGGTCATATATGAAAAGATATATATAACTTAAAAAGACCAACAATAATTTTAAAAGTATCTTCTTGATTGTCATAATACTAAGGAGACATATTCTTCTTTGCCAGATAATTATTTGTAAACATGAATCTTCTCTCCTTAAATTTAGTCTTGTTTAATAAATGCATACACTATAATTTGTAATGACCCTTTATGATCACGGCCACCTCTTCCTCTCCTCTACAAAACAAATATCCCATTACATCAATCAAATAAGAAGCTACAAACTAGAAAAGTGAAGTGAACCTTGGAACTAAATACAATTCACTTCAAAGCTAAAATATAACCCCTAACTAATCCTCCATCTTATAGACAATACAAGCATATCACTTACACAAGAGTTTAAACATTTCATAATGAGAAAATTCTTTTCGGTGTAGAAGATATAAGCATATAAGCAGTTGCTTCAAAATTTTGTTTTTGTCAAAAAATGAAATTTGTAAAACAAATCCAAATACTTCTTTATCCAATAGTCTAGTATTAATACATTCTTTCAATTTCCCTTCATCTCATCCACTATCATCTACAATAAATCAGTGAATAACGATTACTTTTGAAGTGTGTAAAGATAAGAGTAGAAGGACAAGTTGTATGTAATCATAGTTTTGGTTTATTTCATTTTGTTGATAGAAAACTCTCAGAGCAATTGGGATCCTAGGCCATTAAATTTTAGAATATTTATACAATAGGTAAAATGGAGTTTTGAGGAACATTTTTGGAGCACTTGGGGATGGATGAATAAGTTCTTAAGAATAAAAAAATATTGTTCAACAAGTTTCATAGGGTTGATTTTGGATGGGCTTGTTCTCAATTCTTTCAATGGAGACCACAAAAATGGGATTCTAAAATTCTAAATGAATTTTCTTCTTATCAAATCGCACGTTTGGGAAAGGTCGACTTTTTGAACTCTATTATGAAATTCGATACAATGAATTTTTTTCAAAGGATTCATCATGCCATAGGAAAAGTGTGATTTGGTACACCGACACATCATTACAAATTTAGAAGGACATTCTACTTAATATAATAAATAATCCATAACTATTGAACAATATGGGGAAGTGGATTCTCATATACATCCACATGTGACACAACTATTGGATTTGCATATTTTAGATGAAGGCATATGTGTCTTTCACTTTGAAAAATTTACTATAAAATCCACACCCAAGTATTACTAGATCCAATGAGAGACTCCCGGATTCTACTAAGCCATAATGCTTGTAAAATTCACACCCAAGTAGAAACTCCTGGATTCTACTAATCCATAATGCCTAAACTACCATATTCAACTAGCCATAATGTAATCAATTTGTCATCCAAGGCTCCTATCATATTCAAGAATTCAACTTCATTTTGAACCTAAAACAAAGAGATAAACTCATTAATTTTAATAGATTTTGCAAAACTAGCTTAATCTTTACAACACAATCAACGGAGAATAAGAAATTTAAAATAACTAATCATGTACATCAATAAATTTCAATCACCAATTTACAACCCAAAACCATTTAGTTTGGCATATTTACAATCTCTCCCACCACATGCATGAACCCTTTGTACAACAAAATGTGCCAGTACAGAAAAGATTGCTTTAAAAGCATACTACAAGTGGTTATGGTGGTTGCAATACTCTTGCTAAGAATTCATGCTTCCAAGCTTATATTAACTCCATATATGCTCAAAATCTATTGATATTTTTTCCACAAAAAAATCTTAATTGTTGTGCTTGGCAGTGGATGGTTAGGTGTTGTTGTGTTGTTAACTACATACTTGCCCAAAGGCTGTTAAAATATATGCTACAAAACATTCTTAATTTCTATGTTTGAGAGAAAGTGGTTAGGTGTTGTTTGGAGTAAGAAACATCCATTGCAAACACCTTACTAACATCAAATGTCATTGTAGTTGACATCAAGGATCCAAAATCAATCACTTCTCCAAACCTCATTGATAACTCAAGTTTAGCATAAGAGATTACCTGATTTCATCCCTATTTTTTTAATCATTATACCTTCATTAGAGGGAATAACATGGTTTCAACTATGGAATTTTTTCTAACTCTCATAAAACGCTTGTATTGTAGGTTATGGATTCTAGATACAAAGATGGCCAATTATAAACTAAAGAAATCAAATTCTTAGATTTTTTGTTTACAAATGATCCCTTTGCACATTGATTGGTGTACATTTAAAACATGATAAGAACCATGTTTCAAGCTTTGCACATTGATTGATGTACATTTCAAACATGATAGGATCTATCTTTTATCCAAAAGAGTTGAAAATCAACATTTTTTTAAAAGAGAAGGGTACAGTATGGCTCCTTGCATTTATTTGGAAAGGGATTTCTACATGAATTGAAATTGAAAGGTTATTATATAGTTGGGGTATGATCTATTGTTGTGAATTGGATTTCGAAATGGAATGTGGCTCTATTGGTTTTTCTACTTGGTCTCTTTGAAGTTTGCATGTATCACTAAGTTTTGGCTTATGTTTATAGATATAATGACTAGTTTTTGAATTAAAAATGCTCTTTGATAAGGAGAATTTTAAGATGTAGGGAAGAAAGATGTGTAAGTATTGTACATTGTACTAGTGCAGTAGATAGTATCTCAACTTGACAAGATGTTATCTTCTAGTATGGATTTCTAGTGATGGTGATAAGTTATAATGATTCACTATTAAGATGTTTTAGTTGTAATGACTCATTATTGGATTATTCCAGGTCACACGTAGCATACACCTTCCATATGAAGATAAACTAGATGGATGTAGTTGTTTGAGGGAGAAATAAGGAAGTTAATATTTAGAAAAGTCATCGATGTAGATGATTTTCATGTAAAGTATGGAGACAGTTTTTGTCATGGACCAGTATTAGTCCATTAGTGGATATTCAGTTGGAAACTCCAATATATTTTAATACTTGACTTTTCATATAATATAATTTGTGGTTCAAATTATATATGTTTGTACTTGATATTATTTAGTATTATAATTAAATAATGCAACTTTGCATTATTCACATGTGTATTCATATTAGATAGGCATGATTATTGTATGACATTTTTTAATTTATTCACAATATCATACTAATTAATTTATATTGATTAATAATGATGAACATAAATAAAATGAATATAAAACTACTGAATTAGTAGTTTATATTGAATAATAATGATGACCGAAAATGAAATGAATATAAAACTACTACATTACTAATAAATATAATGAATATGAAACTACTAAAAAGAGATAAATCACTACTACAAATGACAAATTTGTGACTAAAAAACAACTAAAATTTGCATATACATGATTATTGTTTTCGAGGTGGCAACTAATAGTAGCTAATTACATTATCATATAAGACGACCTACATTCAGTCATATTTCCTTAGCCATTAATTAGTTGCCTTTATTTATCAAACGTGGGGAATTGCACACTGTAGAGCCTTTGATTGTTGTTTTCTTCTTCGATTTTTCCTTTGGGGTAGTCAACACCTCCACATCCTAATCTAGATGTATCTGAAACTATGGAGGCCAATCATCCATCGCTTAATCTTTGATATCGTAATCATTAATACAAAAAGACAACACCTCTATCAAGTTCTCTAGATGCATGTGTGGTGAAATAAAGACATTGTGTGCATCAATTGCAAAAACATACGACAAACTCATACTTATCTATCAATGAGACTGGAATGAGATAAGATTTAGTTGTGTCCTGAATCATTTTAGTGTACCGGCATTGAAATTCCATGCTCATTGTCTATTGAACCTCCTTGTTTGTAATATGTTGCTGCAAATTAAAATTTGGTTCCCAGAAGGTGTCCGTCACTATGGTATCATACTCGCTCCCTTCAGGTGACTCCCACTCTATCATCGTAGTGAGTAGTAATACCTAAATGAAGTGGAAATCCTTACCCAAATTCTATGTATATATGCAGTATTTAATAAATTCTTCTAGCAGGTACTTGGCCCAGCTCATCTGGATTCCTTGGGTGCACTGGTTATCTATGAATAACACCCCCGTAGGGAACTCATCCTTTCTGCATTTTTGTACCACCTTTCCTATCAGGACTTGCATCACAAACCATATGTTGAGTTCACTGATAACATAAACAAATGCTCTTTTGGTACCTATGTGTGTCCCATACATTTGATAAACCTCACCTGCTTTCATGTTGTGCACTACTATGGATTCGCTGTGATCTTCACCCGTACACAATAGAACTTATACCTTTTGCATTACCTCCTTATTGATTGCATATGGCTGATATAACCATAGGAATCCTCTGTGCACTCTGCTCAATAAAAATATTATGCAGTGTGTGATGCTCATTGCGTTCCCAAAATGAAGAACGTCTAACAATATAATGATACCAAAATGAAACAATTTATTCACCCATTTCTTCACAATAACCTTCTCTATCCCCTATGTTTCATCAATGATCTCTACATACTTAGAGAGTTGCATGGTTGTAAAATTGTTCACATCTTATAGGTTGAAATCCATGAACTTCATCGATGACACTTTACCAAGTATTGGCACCTTGATGTCCACTCTGGTATCAGTCTCCACTACCAACATATCGACTTCCTTGACTGCTTTAGCTTTGCCATGTGCCTTAGGCATTGGCGAGGTCGCACCCATCTCTATAACTTCTCAACTTACTGCGATGACCAATCTACTTTCTACTACCTTAATGTGCTCACTATTGTAGAACTCTTTAACAATACTGAAATGTTTGCTCTTGCTTCCCTGATTTTAAACATAGCTTTGCTGTCCACTATCCCAGTTGGATATCATAATTGTACCATGTTCCTATCATAACTCCTGATGCATCCCCCGCAATCTTCCTGATTTAACTTTTTGGAGCGCGACCTATCCATTCTATGAGCAATGCTTGCCCGAACTGACCATATCCCAATATTCTTGTAATGATTACCAATCCTTCCATAAATGTGATGATTTGCTGCACTTTGTTATTTTTCTTTTTCAAAATTCAAATTTACCTACCTCACCAGACTCTTCTAACTAAGTGACCTTTTTAACTATAAATAGAAACAAGTGACTTTCTATTACTTATCGAATAAGACAATTGTCATCTTTCAAACCCCCAAGGTGCTATACTACAATATCTCTACTACAATCTAACCTAGACTTTATTGGATTCCCCCCATGACGTCGACTAGTTGTACTTTTAATTTGAACATGTAAGAAACTACCTAAATTTTTGTGCCAGATGTACCTGGACATATTTATTTGACATTGAATCCTACATCCTATACTACATTATTTCTTTCATAATTGACATTAAATTACAGATTTTCATGCCCCTATGGTCCATTATATGGATTAAGCCAACTTCCATTAATGAGCCCTTTCTTTGGGTGATGTTAACACCCAAAAAGTGCTCACTAGCTCAATTCCTTATTCACATGACCCATTTGTCCACTTTTCCATCATTTGAGCCTCTAAATCCATCAAAAGGTCACCAAAAAGACCATAATACCCCTTTTTCCCTCAAAATATGTATTTTTTTCCTCAAAAAACACAAAAAACCCTCAAAAAGGGTCCAAAATTCCCAAAAAATATTAAAAGGGAAGAAAAATATTAAAAATATTCAAAAAAGGAAAAAGAGGGAAAAAGATACCTAAACCATGTTGGTTAATACCATTGATTTCCTCAAAACCACAATGGTATTCCCCATCACCAAAAACTATAAAAAGGTGATAGGGGCTCCTCACTTTTCATCCACATTTCATCCTATCCTTATGCTGCCAAATTCCCTTTGAGAGCCATTGCCTCCCATTTCGACTTTGAATATCCCCATTGAAGCTTTGGAGAAGAAGAGACCATTGGATATTGGAGCTTCTCAACCTTGGAGTTGCTCAACACCCATCATACTCACCATTTGAGGTAATACAAAATCAAATATTTTTCAAGTTATTGTTCTTCCATAGATCTTATTGTTTATGTTTTGAAATCTAGTTTATTTATTTATTTGCACATGCTTATGTTAGATTAGATTATATTAGTTTATTCATAGTTGTTTTTGTTTTATATTGAAACTGCTATTACAAGTTAATAGGTGCATCCTTGCACATGCTTGGTTGAAAAACCAAGCAACAGTTTTTGGTGACTCCGCTGGGTTTCGAACTTTTAATTTTTGCTTTAGATATTTATTTTACTTGTTCTTTCCATTTAAAACTGTAGATCTGTAGATAGAACCAAACTGCAGAGTCACCCAACCGAACATGTCATGAATGGGGTATCTTAGTGACCAAAATTTTAGGATTGTCTACCTGGTATCCCTCCCGGTAGGGGGATATCTAGCCTTTGATTCCACTACTCATATTGTCTGAATTGGACTTCATCACCTTGCATAGGATATGTTTCGTTGAGTCATAATACCACTTTTAGTTAGGTGTTTGCATGCTCTGCCACCCCCCCTTGGTCTAGTGAGCACCACATTTTTCTAGGAGCCGCTTGATTTTTGGTATTTTGACCACTTTTCTTGATTACTCCACTTACTATAGCACAACTGTTATAGTAAGTGTTTTGAGGTTGGTTGTTGGCCTGAGAGCCATTGTTTTTTCACACTCCCCTCCTGCACACATCGTTGCACTTGGGACTTGAGTTTTTTATCTCACCACCATCCATTGGCATTTATAGACATCTCTCACCATTGAGAACTTAAGATGATCCTGGCATTTTCAGGGTGAACCCCCTCAGTTCGGTAGACTTGAATCTACACGTCATAGACATAGAGCGTTATCCCTTGACTCCACATGTAATTGGCATAGAACCCAGTCATCCGATTCTGACGCGCCTCATTTTACATCTGATTCTGAGGCTGAATCCGAACACCCTACCGAGACATCACCAACCAACCCCATGGATGGATCACAATACGACCCCCTTTTCACTAGTACTGTTGGGGCTACATCAACAACCTCCGCTACTACCACGACAACCACGGTATCCACAACCCCATTAGGCATGCCTAATATGGGGGCCACACCCGCTTTAGGCATGCCCAACACAGGACCAACACCTATATTAGGTATGCCCAACATGGGGGTCACCCCCTCCCTTACCGCCACTACCCAGATCCCAGTGATTACTGGAACCATTCCTAACCCATCTGCAACCCATGTTGCACTTGGGAGCGCAGGCCCCTCCCACACCACATCGGTTGGAGGACACATCCCTTTCACACCTAGCATACCCTTAGGGGGCACTGGACCAATCCATAATGCTACCATTAGCAATTATGCCCCGGTGACCATGCCACACCCCTCTGCCAGCTTTCCATACATGGCTAGTCTAAACTTACCAGACCTAGCAAGGTTAACCAATGACCCTATTAGACACGACCCTGCGTGGCCCCCCATGCACACAAAAATCCCCTCAGACATCCCCAAGTTTGAAGGGAAAGCTGGGGAAGACCCCCAAAACCACATCATGTCGTTTCACCTATGGTGTTCCTTGAAATCCATAGTAGATGATTCTATTCGACTCAGAATTTTACAAAGAACTTTCACTGGCTCTGCAGCCAAGTGGTACATTGAGCAGCCACATCGGACACACCTCACTTTTACATCCCTCGCCTCAACGTTCCTTCAATTCTTTCAACTACCTGTATGCTATGATGCAGGAGTGGAAATACTTTTGTCTTGTAGACAGAACACCGCTACACACATCACTGATCATATCCATGAGTGGCGTAAGCACTGTAGCCTCTGCAAGATAAAGCTTGATGACCGTATCTTTTTGGACTGGTTCCTCAAATCACTCCTCCCCCTCATAGCCAAAGATGTAGCTTCTGAATGACCCCAATCGGAAGAGGAAGCCATCTTAAAAGCCCAGCAGTTCGACCTCATATATGCCCAGTCAGGATATCTATACACTATTTTACCTGAAGCCCCACGCGGTGATCCATCTTTCCATGACGCGCAGGGGGAATCCCATGCCAATGACGGTATTATCGGCCAGGTTATGGTGCAAAAAAAAACCTTTTACCATGATGAGTATAAACAACGCCCCAGACACTTCTAGGGCTACATCTCATTCTGGAGCTACAACTTCGTATGCTCCAATAATACAAACCCACCACACTCATGGACCCTCATGTCCACCACAGTGTTATGGGAAAGAACCATCAGCTTATGCACCAACTCCATATTATAACCAGCAGGCCCATCAGACTCCGATTCAACCACAAGCCCAAGTGGCTTATTATCCTCAACAGGCAGCACCTCTTGCTCCAACACTTCCGACAACTCAAGGTTACCCACAACCACAACAAGCACCAGGTCCACCTCATAACCCTCCTGCTTACTACCCATCGCAACCTGCTCCAGATCCTGCACGACCTCAAAACCCACCTATTTCCCAAGGGCATGTGTACGCACAACAAAACCAACCTCCAAACCAAAACAACCAGCGTAACCAAGGAGGTCAACAAAATCATGGAAGAGGGCGTAACCGCGGAAACAACCAGCAACACAACCAAGGTGGACCACCACCTAATCCCCCAAATAATAATAACGCTACTCCCCCCAACCAAAACCCTGATCATCCACCGAAACAGGCCAAAAATAATAACTTGAGAACAAACCATCCATGTTCCATATGTGGAGTCTATGGCCATTACACACATAATTGTCCCCATTTAGATCGAGCGCGTCAACTCTGGACCGACGACGCCCAACGACAAGGACATGCTGCACATCCAGCACCTCCTCCTTAGCTACAACCCATGATATTGCAAAATCCCCTACCAAACCAAGGCACGGTAAACACTCGTACAAATGATCCCCCTCAAGGATCCGCTACAACACAGCAGCAAATTACTTACGCGGCAGCCGACTGCCAGCATACAGAGTCCAACACTCACCATTTTCTAATGATGTCATCAAATGACGTCAATCTTCAAACCCGTTGAAACCAATACGGCTCAACCCCTGAGGTCACACCTACGGACCCATCTCCAAATACTCTACCAACCGATCAACCACTTCGCATACCCAATGTGCCCATGGACGGAGGTCCCAAAGCACCTCGTTTCCCTTTGATTCAAATTAACAATAACCCAAATGCTCATGCATATTCCAACTATAACATTGTAGAGGATTTAGCTCAATCCCCCGCCGCTATGTCCGCTCTAGAAATCTTAAAAAATTGTCCTGCACAGAGAAAATTGTTGTTATCTGCCATTGGTGCCATAGATCCTAACGACTCTAACATGATGGCTTTCTACTTAGAACAAGATGAACCTCGCCTACCTTCATCTATAGCTTTTCAAGTTTCCGTCTCCATTCGCAACCTCGTCGTTCATCGATGCATAATTGATGAAGGGGCCTCTACCTGCGTTATGTCGACTTCCGTATGGCAGAAACTTGGATCCCCAACGTTACAACCATCAACTACCGCATTACGAGCTTACGATGGTCGTGCAACTCAACCTCAAGTTTTGTTAGTGAACGTACCAATACAGCTTGGGGGCAAATTGATTCTCATAGATATAGAGGTCATTAACGCCCAACTTGATTACAATCTCCTTCTGGGACGAAGCTACATGTATAAAATTAAAACTTTCGCTTCTTCAGTTTTCCGCCTCATGATGTTCCCCCACGAAGGACGCGTAGTCAAAATTGACCAGATTACATACTACGATCCCAATGCCCTTGCAGCGCCTGAGAACATTCTTCCCATGATCGAACGACCCATTCTAAGTGCGCCCACATCATTCGTCTCCTCAATCGGACCCGGGATATATTCGGATAGCCCCATGACCACCACTTTCCCTTCCATCCCACCCCCTCTCTAGGTAACTAAAGTATCCGATTTATGCACTCTTTCGCACAATAAAAAACAACCAATACCACTACCTCCCACCGTGCCTAGTCATATTGTGACAACACCGATTCACACTATCCCCTTCTTGTTTCCATTTTCAGGAGTTGTCAGCACGCCAGTAATGGCTACACTCAACCTTCCAGGTTTAACATTAGGATTACCGGTATGGTACTTACCTACCCCAACCCCCCCACTGACTCCGACCGTTGTTTTACAACCGGTACAACCCATGAATATGTCGAACCATCCACCACTTGGCATACCAAATCCCCAAAATCGCCCACCACCTGGTGGTTCGAACTCCCAAAATTGATCAACTCCAACAGGGGGCACTACATCGACATCTAGTTATGTCCCCCCTCAATCCCGCCACACTGGGGGTAGAGGTCCACCAACCTACAACACTGCACCCACAACTCGCACCCCCCTAGTGACTCCCAAATTAGCTAAGAATCCCCCAACCCGTGTGCTCCCTAAGTACTCCTTGTGCGATGATATAGGCCACGCTACCCATCTATGTCCACAACTACCGGCACTTCAAGAACACATGAATATGTTGGATGACGAAACCAACGTTCCAGTCATTAAACTAGAACTCCCCCCTCAGCCTCGTGATAAAACATTGCATACAAACCACCCTTGTGCAATATGCAGCATCTACGGCCATTATTCACATCACTGCCCCAACCTCCCAGATTACAGAGCAACACTATACGAGTTGAATAATTCCGACCTAGAGATATCCCCACCACTTATCGAGGAAATATTCCCCCCCAGATTCTTCCCATTCAGAAGAAATCAATACCATTTATATGATTTCAACTACCTATAGACCCGAACCAATTAATTTAATGGCACACTACTTCCGTACCGACGAAGAAATCCTAGAAACACACACTGCACCGAACTACCCTTGGGATGATATGCTCCATCGATCATACTTCCTCCCTGAGGCATCTTCGTCCACCGCGGCAAACCAACCATCTGTTGAATCCAAGGAATTCCTACCAACTAAGGTTGATTGATTCAAAGATCCAATACTAGCCCCAGAAGCCTTCGAAGAAGGTAACATGACTAACATTTCGCCCATTATAAAAATCGACATCTCCACCACCCCCGAAAAACCTGAGCTTATCTCTTTGGGCGCCTCATGCACTGAAAAAGAAACCCAAGCTTATAAAAAACTCTTCCAAGAATTTTGAGATGTATTCACCTGGTCTTATACCGAGATGCTTGGTATTGATCCTACCATCATAGAACATCACATAGAAACTTGGCCCAACATATCACCGATCCACCAGAAACAACGTCCCATTCACCCATCCAAGCTTCCAGCCATCAAAGCAGAAATTGAGAAGCTTCGAGTAGCAGGTTTTATATACCCTATTGCTTACATCACCTGGGTTTCAAACCCAGTCCCAGTCAATAAGAAAGTCGGCACCATCCGCGTCTATACTGACTTCCGTGACCTCAACCTAGCTTGTCCCAAAGACAACTTCCCCACACCATTTATTGACCAGCTAATCGATGAGTGTGCGGGGTATGAGGTACTTTCTTTTATGGACGGTTTCTCCGGATACAACCAAATCAAAATCCATAAAGAAGATCAATACAAGACCGCTTTTACTACCCCATGGGGCACCTTTGCCTATCGCGTCATGCCTTTCGGTCTCAAGAATGCTGGAGCCACTTTCCAATGAGCCATGACTTATTGTTTCCACTATCTGCATAAAATCATATTAGTTTATCTAGACGACCTCAGGGATCGATCTAAGAAACGATCGGACCACTTAGATGATCTTCGACAAGTCTTCTTGCGTTGTCGAAAATACAACATCTGCCTAAACCCACTCAAGTGTGTCTTTTGCGTTCCAGCAGGTCGCCTGCTGGGATTTGTCATTTCAGAAAAATGGATCACCGTTGACCCCATAAAAGTCTAAGCCATAGTAGACCTACCATCACCACGTACATTAAGATAGCTTCAAAGCCTCCAAGGGAAGTCCAACTTCCTTCGTTGCTTTGTCCCAGATTACACCACCACAGTACATGGTTTCCTCCGTTTACTTCGCCTTCATACACGTTTTTATTGGGACGACCAAGCAGAAGGGGCTTTCAAAGACCTAAAAAAAGCACTTACAAGTGCCCCCTTGATTTCTCCTCCAGATTTCATGAAAGACTTTACCCTGTACATTTCGGCATTAGATTACGCCGTTTCCGGAGTACTTGTCCAAGAAGACTCCACTCGTCAAGAACATGTCATTTACTATGTGAGCCAGACCTTGTCAGGCCCACCACTGCGCTACCCACATGAAGAGAAAATGGCCCTCGCCGTCATCTTTTCTGTACAAAAGCTGGGACATTACATTCTCCTCAGCCATACCACAGTTGTGGCAAATTCCAACCCAATGGTCTATCTCTTGAATCGTCACCTTCTACAAGGCCGTGTGGCCAAATAGGTGATTATCTTACAAGAAAATGACCCAACTTTTAAAACCCCGAAGAGCACCAAAGCATTAGCACTCACTCAACTCATTACGGACTTACCATCATCGTCGTCATCACCAACTATCCATACTGATATAATCGACAAACATTTGTTCATCATCTCATCTGATGACCCTTAGCATGGCGACATTTTGGTATACCTCCGCACATAGAAATTTTGACCCAACATCGACCGTGATGGATGCCGTCGCATCCGTCACCATGCCCCCCGTTATATCCTCTTGGGTGATGTCCTCTATCGACGTGGCATCGACACAATCTTACGACGATGCCTTTCCCAAGACGAAGCAGAACA
The DNA here is from genome assembly GCA_027924585.1 of Larix kaempferi. Classification (NCBI taxonomy): domain Eukaryota; kingdom Viridiplantae; phylum Streptophyta; class Pinopsida; order Pinales; family Pinaceae; genus Larix; species Larix kaempferi. Next base: position 15,995,093 of record BSBM01000099.1, read on the forward strand.
AGTCCTTAACGACTGTCATAGCGGTACTTGCGGCGGCCATTTCTCCGGAATGGCCACCACCCAAAAGGTAATCCGCACAGGTTATTTTTGGCCATCATTATTCACTAATTGTATCACAGCAGTCAAACACTGCCAAAACTGCCAGCTCTTTGCCCCAAAGGTAAGAACCCCCCTCGCCCCCCTTCATCCAGTCATCGTCGCTGGACCATTTTGCAAATGGGCCATCGACTTCATGGATTGCAATCCCACATCAGTCAGCGGCCACAAACACATTATTGTGGCTATTGATTACTTTACCAAATGGGCGGAAGCCATGCCTACTTACAATTGCAAAGCCGACACTGCAGCCCATTTTTTCCTCAACCATGTTATTGCTTGTTTTGGAGTACCGAAACAACTCGTCTCAGACCACGAATCTCACTTTGAAGACTCCGTTTGGAGAGAATTATCCATACTCCTTAAGTTTGAACATCATTTCTCCTCCACCTACTACCCCCAAGGGAACAGGCAAGTCGAAGTTGTTAACAAAATTTTGAAGACCATCCTCCAACGCACTGTCGACAAACATAAATCCAATTGGCATCACATGATTTTTTCCGCATTATGGGCTTATCGTACATCGACCAAAACTGACACCAGCTTTACCCCATTCCATTTAGTTCATGGCGTGGAATCTGTCCTCCCCATTGAATGCCAGATACCAACATTACAAATTTCCATAGAACTCCCCGATACGTCACTAATTGAAGAACGTCTACTTCTTTTAGAGCAGGCTGACGAAGATCACGACGTAGCTCTCCAAACAATCGAAGCCGCGAAGAACTGATCTAAACTCCATTACGATAAGCATGTTCACCCATGAGCATTTAGTGAAGGAGACTTGGTCCTTGTTTACGATCAAGCCCATGACAAAATAGGCAAAGGAAAGTTCCAATCTATGTGGCAAGGCCCATATATCATACATACTTGCCTTGAACATGGAGCATGCATTTTGACCGATTCAGAAGGCAATCCCATGCGCAACCCCCATAACGGGTTGTACCTCAAAAGATTCTACCCATAAAAAATCTTGGACACCATAGTCCATATTGTACAGTTTTTTGTTTTTTCTTTTCTCACTGTAAATTTTCGAAACCTTACATTTCAAATCTTTCCTGCATGAACACAGATGGATCCTGTTCCACTCTACCACATCGGCTTTGTCAATGGCGCAAGTCGTTGGTGTCCAAATCTCGGGTCAGCAGCTTGGGTAATTTATTCCCCTTCACATGAGTTGATCCACCTCGACAGAGTGTGTATAGGTGCTGCCACAAACAACCAAGCTGAGTACGATGCCGTGACCAGTCTCCTCGCTGCCGCTCTCCAAATGGGCATAAGTCACCTTCGTGTTTTCCTGGACTCCCAGCTCCTTGTTTCCCAGCTCAAGAACTGTTACCAAGTACGTGATCCCTGTCTATTTAGAAAATTCCTGCGCACAAAACAAATGATTCGACATTTTGAATCCATCTTTTCTACTCATGTCCCAAGAAATCATAACATTGTAGCAGACCAAATGGCTAACAACATCCTAGATTGGCACATCAACCAAAACATGTAGGACATCACGACATGCATCACATAGGCATTATAAAATTATCAAAACATTGCATCCACGTGCATAAAATATGCCTCCACGGGCGTACAAGAAATCTAAACATTGCATCCATGTGCATAACATATGCCTCCACGGGTGTACAAAGAAGTAAAACATTGCATCCACATGCATAAGATATGCCTCCACAGGCATACAAAAAATCAAACATGCCTCCACGAGCAAACAAACAATCTACAATTGCATCCACGTGCAACAAAATGTAATCAAGACAAGATGTGCATCCACGTGCATACACGACTATATACCAAAACATATATATATATATATATATATATATCATCATAAAAGTCATAATGTCAAGAGTACCCTCAGCACCCAAGTATACAAAAAATACACTAGCCGTACAAAATGTGTATCAACAAAATCATCCCCATATGCTCATCAGCATTTGGGGGAAAGTATAAGATCACCTAATCATCATGATCACTGGGATCCTCTGGCTCCTCCTCCTCTGGCTCCTCCGGATCATACTGATCCCGAGATCTCCTCTCGTCCATCACCATAGCCACTCTCAGCAAGATCGACTGCCACTCACGGGGAGCATCGAAACAACGCTCGATAGTAGGCCGATCCAAATCCCTCCAACCCTCCTCTGGTGCTCCCACTAGAATCCCCTCTAAATTCTCACGTATGCCCTCCAGGGCATCATCTCGAGGATGCACAACTCCTTGAGCACGAGGAGGCGGTGCCACCACAGGTGGAGGTGCCACCACCATCATCCATCGTCGACGGCCTATATGATCAGCTGGTGGCCTCGGACCAATATCTGCACAATCACACACATGAACCACGTCAATATCATATAAATATGTCTAGCTATACTCATAAAAAAAACATCTAAATATGATATAACAGAGAACCAAAAAAAAGGACATATTGTCTAGACCCTAGGCCTGTCCCTGAGCCCGAGGCATCTCAGAATCTCCTCGGAAGTCCATACCAGCATATGGATAATCATCAATAAGTAGGGGCATCTACTCCCACTGATCATACATCTCCATCGAAAAGAACCGTCGGATACCACCACCACCTCGGGGCATCATATCCCCCTATCGCACCATCCGTGGCTCACTCCTCAGCCCCTCCCAAACCGGCACACGTGGCCGCAAAGTAGGGACCTGCTCAAAAAATAAACAATAGAGGAAAGAAGCATAGCTGAACTCTCCCCCCTCCTGACTAACCTTGTTCAGCTCTTGCCGAACATAGGACAAGAACATCTGCCCCCAAGCAAAATTGTTGGCTATAACTAACCCAAAGGTTTTCTATAAGACCCAGGTTCTTCGCGGTTTCCCTTTGACCAACAAAACCCCTTCGCACCGGCCCTGTCGGCAACAACCTACGAGCAGGTTGAGGTCTCACCCAAGGTGTATCTATGGGGTACTGCGGAATCAGATTTCCACAGTAAGTGATAAGTTGCTTGGACGGATGTACTGCGCAGCACAACTGGGGAGATACGTGCTGCGAGGTGAGACTGCGCAGTGATGGGTAACACTGCGGTCTACACCACTCTGTTCTTCTACTGCGAGGCTTCTCCCGAAGCTGTGAACAATGCAACTTCACTCTAGACTTCGGCTAACTTGAAGACACTTAAGGCACTGAATCGGATATCACTCATCCATTCATTCAGTTGCTTAACTGACTATTCTCTTTACATTCACTCATTGGCTCAAGATGTTAATATTTTGAACACAGACGACTGATCTAATCCACTGTTATACGCTCCTTTACTGCGTATAAGCAAATACTTAACCAAATGGCTGAATTACTGCCTTCATACACAAGACTAAATGTTCACCATTCATTACCCATACAGAACTTAACATATCATTTCCATACTTCTCTAGTGGAAAATGCATATAAAAGCTCTCTCATACAGTATGCAAGGAAACATCTAGACATTCATTTGACAAAAAACATAAGTAATCATTCATTCATCAACACAATCACACAACATAAGAATTAACGTGGTTCACTCCCCTGGGTGGGAAGCTACGTCCACAAGAATGGTTGGTAATATATTTCTTTAAAAAGGGATGGGGACAACCATTCTTAGTCTGCGCACTCAGTTGTAGACTCTCCTTCCTCTTAGATAGGTCTCTGCGCACACAGCTGCAGAGCCTTTACAATCTTCTAGCTCAAAGGGATTTTACAATGCAGCAACCCATAATGTAATCCACACACAAAACAACAAGGAGAAACCCCATCCCATACAAAATAGTCTTCTTTTATAGATCATGCTCGAAGGTCATGTCTTTACAATGCCGAAGACCCAACCCAAAAACCCTTACGGTTTACAAAATTGAGCCGGTTTCTCTAAACTGGCTTGCTGGCATCTAGTAGCGTCTGCTTCATTGTGGTGGTTATCCACGTCCACCTTTTGTTGCTACTGGCCTCTCTGTCGTACGCATGCCAACAAGTCTTCTGTTACTGAATCGTTCGTCTCTAACGGTTTCGCCCACCAAGCGTGCCAAGACATCGCTTTCCTCAACAAACTCGTGCATTGGTCGCCTGCTTGATTTGCTCGTGCCCGCCGCTTGGCACTCTTGGATCATCTTTCCAAAATTAGACCATTACTAGTCCATCCGATATCTACACCTGGTCCATGTCCAACACTCCGCTTGTTGGCTCCATGTGTCCTGACTTCTTCGTAGCACTACTTCCTTGTAGCACTGGTCTTCGCAGTGCTTCCAAAATTAGGATGCTACGCACAACTTTGCAGCATGATAAAAACTTGGATGCTGCGCACAGCTCTGCAGCACCCTTAACACTTAGACAAAATTATATTTTTGAGCTGCGCTCAGCTCGGCTTTCCCTGCTTATCAAAAAGGTGTCTCCAAAACTTTGTCCCAACCTGGGCCCAACATGCCCCTAACACTTACATGTGGCTCGTCCTCGAGCCACTTGCTGCTTCGGTCATCTCAATTTGCTCCGCGACCGGTGAAACTAATTTTTTCGCAAACTCATTATATGCACCAAGCAATTTCTCCACTGCTTGTCTGGTATCCTGTTCCACTTGCTGTACTATTTCAAGCAGCACTGGAGTTATTTCTTCACCAATCTACCCCTGTACCTACTCCTAGTTGTTGCGCAGTTCCTTTAGATTGCCTTCTATCTGCTGCAACACTGCTGTAGCATCCTCCAGGAGTTGTTGTGACTGATTATCCATCTCAGTCTCTCTCTCTTTTAATGCCTGAACTTGCTTCTTCAAGCCTGATACTTCCTTATACCTAGCCAGCCTCTCCCTGAGTGGCAGAGCCTTGAGCTCTGCGTCCAACTTTTCTAGCACGGTCTGTTTTTATTTTACCGCGGTCTTTACCTGAAGTAGCCCCCGATCCTCTTCAAGGGCAGTGAATGCCTTTGAAAATAGATCTTGGCACTGAGCCATGCCACTCGTTATGTTCTGTGTGGCGGCACTGACGGCTTGCTCTCTTAACTACTTCTTAGTTAATGGCGTCTGCTTATTTAGTTTGTCCTTCAATGTGGCAATATCGGCCTCATAAAAAATCTCTTTATCCCGCATCTCCGACTTCAAGGATATCACCTTATCTCCGATCCTCAAAACTGTGTCTGTAGGATCATCCTCGAGTTCTATACCTTTAATATCTTGGGCAACAATGGATATGGTATTCTCCAAATTTTTCCTGTGGTCCTGTTCATCGCGTAGCTGCATGTCTGCGTGCAACTCGAGCTGTCTGTTTGCTGCAGTGAGCTCTTCTTGTGACTTCATCAACTCTATTGTATGTTCATGCATCTCTTCGACGATCTGCGTGTGGATGAAGTGTAATCCCGGTAAGGGGATTTTTGCGAAGTCGAGCTCTACCCGCTCAACTCCCTTTGTGTCCAAAACGATTTGTTTTTCCATTGGTAGTGCAATAGCCAATGGGTCCACATGGAAAATCCTTTTCTTAGACGGTAGCGTTATTGCTAGTTGTGGCAGCGTTTGCTGCGAGGTTCCTACCGACCTCCCTCCGGCTCCTGTGTCGCATGGCAAGGTTAGGCTTTTCTAGACATCGTCCATTTTCTTCATAAGGCCTTACAGTGCGAGCTGAGTCTTCTACAGGTCATCCTAGATGACCTTATCCTTTTTATCTTTATCAGCCATGAGCTCCTTCATCTATTCTGAGACTATTTCTGCTATCATCTCGTAGTCATCTTCATTCAGGACTGCGTCAGATTGAGTCTTTGTGGCCTTCATCTTCTTCCACGTCTTCGGCTTCTGTGAAGTCTCCGGCTCTTTCCGCTTCCCTATTTCTTCAACAATCGGGCATGAAAGTAGGATTGGATCGTCTTCTTTAGAGTCTGTCTCGACATCCATGACTTCCACATGGAAGTCGGTGGGCCAGTCCTTCATGAGGGCTTCGATGTCCTCCTCATACATATGGTAGTACCTGGGTACCATTCTGGCTTCTTCATTCTTGCCTTGGGTGAGATGAAGATACATCGCATGTATGCACTGAAATCAAGAATGCGAATGTATTTCACTGTTACCTGCTTTGTGATGCAGGATGTATGGATAATCGCATCACGCAGCTGAGTGTAATATTGATAGAAAACCTCAGCTGTCGCTCTGCGTTGATATTTTCCCATAGGTTGGCATACCAGAATCCTCTGGGATCTTTGCTTTCTATATTGACACCCACATAGTCCCTTGGTTCCTTCCATCTGGAAAAGGCGATGAGGATGATCAGCCATGTGAAGTGGAACTGTCCGCCATTTTCCTGGGTATCATTGAGCTCGTCCAGGAACTCATTCATAAGATATTGACACCAATTGAACTCGGTGCCTTCAGCCGCTGTGGCACCAAGTAATACTGTGCCCGCAGGCACCTCTGTAGGCTTAACCGTTCTGAGAACTTTCCCTGCGAGTAACTGCGTGACAAATTTTGTCGTTCTATCCTCAATTTCTTCTGTGGGAAAACCTCTTTTCCCCTTCACCAATGCATGGCTTTTCTTCATTTTCTCGACAGCTTCTTTTTCCTTGCTCTTCCCTTGGAAGAACTGCTTGGGATCCATACCATGCTTGCTGACACCTATTATGCGGTGGATCAAGGAAATGTTGACATCAATATTTTTGTCTAGCCACAGGTATCCCTGGTGGATTCGCGCCATCAGCGTGCGAACCACAGCATTAAATTCTGGTGAGCGATCAAAATGTGGCAATCTGAGGAGGTTCAACAATCCTGACTGAACTACCGGTGTCAGCCAGCTTTCGGCAACCAAGTTAAATGTGCCCTTTGCATCCTTTTTCTAGCACATATACTGGTCAGGCTGGAACTGTGGGTACTTAGGCGCGTGGGGCTCTTCCTTTTGCACGACTAGGAGGTCAAAATCTTCCCACTTGCAGTCTGGAATCTTTTCGAGTAGGTTCTTGGAAACCTCTATGTGTTTTGAGATCGACAACAATGGGATTTCATATTTAGCATTCTTGGCCAATTTAAAGACTGGGGCGTCCAACGCCCGTGGTGATATATACTCTGGTGTCAGCTTCAATGGTTCTTTCTGAAAGACCGACGATTTTTGTGCCGACTGGCCTATCTTTAGGATCTTGCATCATGGTGCAGTTACATCTTTACCTTTTTCCTGCATGACTCGAGTATGGTGAGGTGATCTACAGGATCCTTGGGCTTGTTCTGTTACAACCTTCTTGGCAGGGGTTCTCATTAACTCTGCAATTCCCCCATACTGAAAGACTCGGATTGCTTCTTCAATGTTCAGCTCTTCTTATCTATAGGAGGGTTCGGACATTCACTGGTTAGCTAACGGGTTTGATAGTCAGATGATAGAAGGATATTATCTCAGGGAATGATCGCAAGAAAATTCTAAGTGCTGAGTAATGCCCGCGAGTCCTGGAGCGGTGTTATTTATAGGCGCAGCTGGGTCCTCCCCGCACCTCCCAATGGCTATATGATCATTTAATGAGTTGTCCGTTGGCCAATTTGAGCAAATCCTTTTGTTTCTTCCGTCGTCAGCATGTTCAAAACATCTATCTTTCCTTTAAATGCTCGAGCGATTCGTTGCAACGGTCACATAACAGCTATTTTTCCAATGGAAATATAACGGCTATATTTTCTGAGTGCTGCGCCAAGCTGCGCGGCAAGTCATCTGCGATCCTGTGCAGCTACTTCACAGTGTGAAAATTTTTCAACTATGCGGTTCCTTTTTTTTTTTTTCAGCTGCGTGCAGCTTCAACAGTGTTGTGCGGTACACACATTGTTCTACTTAACATTCATGTACAGACTTCTTTACATTTCCAGTGTCCCGTTTCAACTGTACCTAACACTTGGAAATATCTTTCTCTTCTTATCATTCAGGATTCTTCGAAGCAAGGCTGTCATGATACAGCTTTAGCCTGCTTCCGTTTCTCAAAGTTGGTAAAGTATCCCCAGCTAAATTGGCTAACTGGACTACACCAGTGTTAGTAACATGTATTACAGTATATGGACCAAGCCAATGCATCTTAAATTTACTAGGAAATTTCATGAATTTGCTATCATACAGGAGGACTAGGTCACCTACCTGAAAGCACTTGTTCTTTATATGGTGATCATGCCAAGCTTTCTCGCGGTCTTTCTGAACTTGCTGATGGAAGCCGGCAATGAAGCGATCTTCCTCCAACCCAACAAGGTTTAGCAGCCTTTCTTCTAATGCTGCATGGTCTGCCATCCCTATGAACGCAGTGATCCTTATACTAGGGAAAATGTACTCCATTGGCATTATATCTTCCTTCCCATAAGCCAACTGAAAAGGTGTATGTCCTGTCAATTTCTTGCATGTAGTCCCGTATGCCCATAACACAGAAGAAACACGCAGATCCCAATCATCTCTATTTACATTGTAGACTTTAGTCAATGCGTTCTCCAGTATTTTATTGAAAGCCTCAATAGTGCCATTCACCTGTGGATGATAAGGAGTACTGTGCTGATGACGAATGTGGAATTCCTCTATAAGTGCCTCAATGGTCTTGTTCAAAAAATGAGTACCTTGGTCACTCATCAAAATCTTCAGACAACCAAACCTTGACAATATTTCTTCAAAAATGAACTGTGTAGCAGTATTGGCGCTGCAGTCCTTTACTGGTTTTGCTTCCGCCCATCTGGTGAGGTAATCAGTAGCAGTAATAATATACCTTGCACCGGTTCTCTTCCTTGGTGGGTTTATAGGACCCACAAAATCAATTGCCCATTTCTCAAATGCCTACAAGGCCAACTGCTGGTTTAATGGCATCTCATCTATTTGTGATAGTTTTCCCGTCCTTTGGTAGACATCACAGTTCCTACAGTATTCTTTGGAATCTTTGTGGATCATGGGCCAACATAGACCTGCACGCAATATCTTCTGCGCAGTGGCCCTTCCCGCATAGTGACCTCCTGCGATCCCTGAATGCGTGTCTACTAGGATAAATGGTTTCTCATGATCTAGTATGCATCTGCGCAAGACTTCATCCGGTCCGAGTTTGTATAACTGACCTGCAATTATAGTGAAGTCTGTGGCACGCACCACTAGTTGCTTCTTCTGCTAGACAGATATCCTTGCGGTGCGAGCCCTGTTGTTAAAAAATTAATGATATTCTTATAGTAGTCATCAGCAAACTGTATACTAAATAACTGTGCATCAGGCAGACTGTCTTCAATGTTTTTCGGCTCTTCTCCTGACTCAATCCTTGATAGATGATCAGGTCCCAAGTTCAGTCTACCTGGATTAACAACAATCACAAACTCATACTCCTGGAATAGCAACAACCATCTGCATATGTGCCCCCCTAACACTGGCTTATTGACCAGATATTTCAATGCAGAATGGTCAGTGAACATAAGGAAGTGCGCACCAAGCAAGTAATGCCTGAATTTCTATAGGGCATATACCATTTCAAGGCCTTCCCTCTTGGTAGTGGTACAGTTCTTCTTTGCTGTTGAGAGCTTCCTGCTCGAAAATGCAATAGGGTGGTCAATACCTCCTTCCCTCGGTTGAGCTAATACGACTCCCAATGCAATGCATGATGTGTCAACATGGACATGGAATGGCTTCGTCCAATCTGGAAAAACTAGAATCGGCACAGTCACCATATTTTCCTTTAATGTATCAAAACCTTGTTCGCATTCTGCGTTCCAGATGAATGGTGCGTCTTTCTTTAGCAGTTTTTCCATTGTTGTGGTTATCTGCGCATAACCCTTGATGAATTTCCTGTAGTATCCAGTATGGCCTAAAGTAGATCGCAACATCTTGACTGAAGTTGGTGTTGGCAAGTTCACAATAATGGCAATCTTTGCAGGGTCCACCATCAATCCTTGCTTAAAAACAATGTTCCCAAGTAGGATGCCATAAGGGACACAAAAAATACACTTTTTTATATTTAAAGAGATCTGATGCTGTCGACACTTTTCAAGCATCATTCTGAGCTTCACACAATGGTTCTTTAATAGACTAAACACAGTCCAATCATCAAAATAGGCTTCGAGAAACTTATGCATAAATTCTTTGAATGCTGCGACGACCACTCGAGAAAATATGGCAGGTGCGTTCTTCAGGCCAAAAGGCATTACTGTGTACTGAAACGACCCCCATTCTGTAGCAAAAGTCATCTTATGCCTGTCTACGGGATCAATCTTGATCTGATGATACCCAAAAAAACCATCAGTAAAAGAATAGGCCTCATTCCCTCCAACATTATCAAGCACTTCATCTGTGAAAGGGGTAGGGAACGGGTCGTGCATGGAAGCATCATTCAGTTTTCTAAGATCAACACAAATCCTGATCTCGCCCTTTGATTTCTTGTCTTGAACGACCATGGGACTAATCCACTCTGATTCTTCGACAGGTTCAATGATTCCTACTTCCAGCATCTTATCCAGCTCTGCGCGTACTCTTTCTTTGTAGCGCGGATTTAGTCTGTACGGTCTTTGCTTCATAGGCTTTGCGCCTGGCTTCAAAGGTATTTTCATGACTCCTAGGTCTCCTAGAATTCCTTTCATTTCTGTAAATTTTGTCGGAAACAGCTCCTGATACTCATGTAAGGTGTCTGCAATCTCTGCAACAGTCTGATCGTCCCAATAGTCTCCAATTGCTGCGAACTTCAATTCTTCTTTTGTGCCAATATTCACCTTCTGTGTCTTTACTGGTCCGCTCATATCTGGGATTTCTAACGGAGGTCCTTCTACATGGCGCGCACCCTCCAATTCTGGTATGTTTATGTTGCGCGGATCATCATCATCATCTTCATTTCTATCATCAATGTCCTCATCTAGGTTGTAACACTCGATAAGGTGTTCTTCATGTTCCTTCCATTGTGACTGTAGGTGCGCAGAAACATGGTCTGCCCCAAAGAATTATTCCAATGTCATATTTATGTGAGGCCAGTCCTCCGTGAATATGCGTTCCTTAATTATCTGCAATGCATCATGGATCAGTGAATTCTCGTCCTCAAAGCCGAAGTCCTTCTGGAAGTTTGCAGTCAACATTTCCCAATCAGTGGTTTCCCTACGCAACTCCAGATCTAGGTACCATTTCTTTGGAATGTCATCCTCCAGCATATGCATGAACAGGTGCACCCATTCTTGACGTGGCCTTCCCAGCCATTCCTGCAAACATACTTCAATATGCTGACTAGGATTTGTCTGTCCATTAAAATTCTGAAAGGGTAAAGCAACCCTGTCGGCAAACCGATTCTGCACCTTAATCTTGCATTGGTCCCAAGTGGTCAATGTCTGCTTGTGCGCATTCCACCATCTGGAGGGTGTGTCACGCAGTGCCATATCCAATGCTGGTAATCTGTGCTCATCTGCAATAGATGTAGTGTATTCTTGGATGAAAGTATAAACATTAGCAGAACCATCATATGTGGGAGTAGGACTTACCTCCTTCCTGATCCAGGGCAGTGATTTCGTAACCTACGCACACCTTCTTGCTGATACTTCATGCATCCAGATTTGACAATTTTCCAGCCCTTCCTCCGAATCAGAGATGCAGGAGTTGTCACATCTCCAGCTGAGTGTGCCATCTACGGTGGGATTAATGTAATCTTCTTGGTTCACTGTGACTTGGTATAGTCTGTCCAAGTCTTGAGCCTTGGATTCCTGCTGAATCAGCTCGCTGTATTTTTCACCATTTGCAGGATCCAACGGTGCAATGACCCTAAGATGCTTGCCTTCAAATATTATCTTGTTTGTTTTTAAATTGATAATAGCCAAGTTATCCATAGCCCAGTCAATTCCTAGTATTGCAGGAAAAGGCTGACTATCATCCACAATCTCAATAACTTCAAAGTCTGTATGAATTTGGACTCCATCAATGTCGACTATCACGTCAGCTAACCGGCCAAAAGGTATGACTTTCTCTTGGTTAGCCATTCTATACTGGATAGGTGACCATGACAACTTTGGTCGACCCATCTGCTGCCATGTCTGCTTAGTTAAGACATTTACTTCAGATCCCAGATCAAGGATGACTTCATCTATTTCAAAATCTCCTATCTGCGCGGTAAGTCTCATTTCTCATCCCATTCTTTTATGCTTCCTTATGTGATGTACTACGCTATCAGCAGCCTATGTTCCGGTCTGTGGCTCATACTGGTTTATGAGCTTCTGCAGCTCTACTATGGCATTTTTACTTTTAAGTAGCTTCATGCAGCTTCGCAAGAATTGCACAACGGAGGTGCTAGTATCCGTCGCAATGCTTGTTTTATCATAAGCCACTGGTATGTCTTCTACATGCGGTACCGCACTTCACGACGAGATCCTCTGTGTTTCTGTTTCTGGTTCTCTGAAGGTATATCGAGCGTCGATAAAGACTTCCTTGTTCTTATGTAGGTTGAGAGCGGGTATTTTTCCCGGAGCTTTCCTTATCCATTCTGTCTCAAGAGGAGGCCGCTTTGTGTGAGCCTCCCCTGACGTGGAAGCCTCTGCTCCCCTATCGCGGACTGTCTGAGCGCCACTGTGCGTGACCACATTGATGCTCGGGTCTGCTTGTCTTTTCTCTACTGCGATCCACTGGACGTTCGTGTTTGGTGCATCCATTCGTCTTCTTTTCTGCATTTCCACCTCTAGTACTGGGCAATCTTCAATGACATGGTCAAATGATTTACAATAGTTGCACGTAGTGCATGGGTTAACACAATCTCTAGACACCAGACCTGGCTGGCCACAATTATAACAAATGACCTGGCTATGGCCTCTTCCCTGCGCTGGGCTAGCATTTCTTCCTCTGCCGCGGTATCCACCACCACGACCTCTGTATCCCCCTTGGTCATATTGTGCATTCTCTTGTTTCGGCTGGGTATCTTCTTGTACGCGGTATAAGACAGCGCCTCTCATTGAGTCCATATCCCGTTTTCTTTCATTCATTAGTTGATATGCGCGGCAGTTGGATTCATCATGTCCAACTGATTTATAGAAATTGAAGTATAGATTTTTAGGCGTTTTCACATATTTCTGTATAAGATAGCAGTCTTCAGGTCTGTGTCCTGTAGTTCTACAAATTTCACACCATGGGGCCTGATTCTGATTTAATGGGTTAGGCGCACCACTATTAAGAAATGCTCTTGGTCATGGCCTTCTCCTTTACAACCTGTACACCAGACCTCATGTCTAGGTTCATACCTTTGTTCTTTTCCATTCTTCATGCTTTGTAGTTCTAGTGTTAGGGTGGTTAGCTAGTTCTGGATCTGAGACATCCCAGAACTAGTCTCACCAATCGGCGAAGCCTCTAGGTTCATTGCGATTTCCAAGGCTTCTGACTGTGATGTAACCTTCTGCTGCATCAATGGTAATCTAATATGGGGCAACAGCGCATCAATAAACCATTCCTTGTGCTGTTCCGGAGCTATGAAAAAGCTCACTTGGTCTAACAAGGTCTTGAACTTCTGATCAAACTCCTAAACCATTTCAGTTGGTTTCTTCTTTATTTCTTTCAACTCGGTTATACACTGGGATTCAGATTTGGGTTTCTTAAACTTTGCCACCAGCGCAGCTTTAATTTCTGCGAGGGTTCGCGGTTGTGTGGTAGAATACTTCATGAACCAATGTAGAGCTATGTCCCTAAAAGTGGTGATGAGTTGTGCTTTCTTCACTGCATCATCTTGGATTTGTCTTACACTCCATATGGCTTCACAAAGGAACCAATGCTGATCAGGGTCTTCTAGGCCAGTTCCCTTGAATATTGGTAGCTTCATATCTGTATTTTCCATTGTGGTACTAGGTGGTGGAGTGCCCGGATTAGTGCACGGCTGCTGTAAAGGGCTCTGTGCAATGAATACAAATGGGCATACTGGGGTAGACATATTGGGTTTAGTATTTTGCGAGGTGGGCTACGTAGTGGGTGGGTTTTGAGATAAAGGTGGTGCGGTCGCTGCAGTTGGTGGGTTTCCAGGGGTAGAGGGTGGTCTGGTCACTGCAGCCGGTAGGTTCTCAGGGGTAAATGGTGGTGCAGCTTTGTTGTCAATGTTAGCAAGAATCTCGGTATCTATGTGGAGTCTAGGGTCTGCACGGGTCTTATTAAATTTATATCTCTTACCACTTCTAAGATTATGGGTCTCTTCGTCAGAATCAATATATGTACTGTTTATCATGACAAACTTAAGAATATTACTGCATTCTTAAAACACCTTTCTCAGCTAACAACATCTTAATGTATAGACTGAGATTGTTCAGCAACTTACCTTGGAATCCTCCGAAAAAGGATGCTTTTACTTGGCTGTAGGATTTGAGTGTGTCTACAACAAATTCTATTACGAAGCCTTCTAACATATGATCGACCCAAAAATCAACTGCGCGTGTCAACGGACTGTCAATTGCTTTGAGCTGCGTTATGAGCTCAGGAGTCCACTATGTAGGAACTCCTCCTTAAAAACAGGTTTTCTTTTCTGCGAGCCGCGAGATCCACACGTGCATCTCGTTGGGGAATGATGTCCAGAAAATCTCATGGATATCGTTGAACAGATATCTATCTAACCACTGTGTGTCACTTAGACACGAATGTCTATTCTCTTGCCTTTTAAAGTCTCTTATGGTATTATCCCACCAGGCCTGGATTTCTGTCTTTTCAGGATGCCAGTTATCAGATCCTTCTGGGAATTGGTATTCTTCTTCACTCATCACGTTTGCAACTCATCACAGATTCTAGCGTGGCAACGGAACCATTTGTTGGCTATAACTGACCCAGAGGTTTTCTATAAGACCCAGGTTCTTCGTGGTTTCCCTTTGACCAACAAAAACCCTTCGCACCGGCCCTGTCGGAAACAAATTGCGAGCAGGTTGAGGTCTCACCCGAGGTGTATCTATGGGGTACTGCGGAATCAGATTTCCACAGTAAGTGATAAGTTGCTTGGATGAACATATTGCGCAGCACAACTGGGGAGATATGTGCTGCGAGGTGAGACTGCGTAGCGATGGGTAACATTGCGGTCCGCACCACTTTGTTCTTTTATTGCGAGGCTTCTCTTGAAGCTGCGAACAATGCAACTTCGCTCTAGACTTGGGCTAACTTGAAGACACTTAAGGCACTGAAACGGATATCACTCATCCATTCGTTTAGGCGCTTAACTGACTATTCTCTTTACATTCACTCATTGGCTCAAGATGTTAAGATTTTGAACACAGACGACTGATCTAATCCACTGTTATACGTTCCTTTATTGCGTATAAGAAAATACTTAACCAAATGGATGAATTACTGCCTTCATACACAAGACTAAATGTTCACCACTCATTACCCATACAGAACTTAACATATCATTTCCATACTTCTCTAATGGAAAATGCATATAAAAGCTCTCTCATACAGTATGTAAGGAAACATCTATACATTCATTTGACAGAAAACATAAGTAATCATTCATTCATCAACACAATCACACAACACAAGAATTAACGTGGTTCACTACCCTGGGTGGGAAGCTACGTCCACAAGAATGGTTGGTAATATATTTCTTTAAAAAGAGATGGGGACAACCATTCTTAATCTGTGCACTCAGCTGCAGACTCTCCTTCCTCTCAGATAGGTCTCTGCGCACACAGCTGCAAAGCCTTTACAATCTTCTAGCTCAAAGGGATTTTACAATGCAACAACCCAAAATGTAATCCACACACAAAACAACAAGGAGCAACCCCATCCCATACAAAATAGTCTTCTTTTATAGATCATGCCCGAAGGTCATGTCTTTACAATGCCGAAGACCTAACCTAAAAACCCTTACGGTTTACAAAACTGTGACGGTTTCTCTACACCGGCTTGTTAGCATTTGGTAGCGTCTGCTTCATTGTGGTGGTTATCCACGTCCACCTTTTGTTGCTACCGGCCTCTCTGTCGTACGCATGCCAACAGGTCTTTTGTTACTGAACCGTTCGTCTCTAACAGTTTCACCCACCAAGCGTTCCAAGATGTCGCTTTCCTCAACAAACTCGTGCATTGGCCGCCTTCCTAATTTGCTCGTGCCCGCCGCTTGGCACTCCTAGATCATCTTTCCAAAATTAGATCATTACTAGTACATCCGATATCTGCACCTGGTCCATGTCCAACACTATGCTTTGTTGGCTCCACGTGTCCTGACTGCTTCGCAGCACTGGTCTTCGCAGTGCTTCCAAAATTAGGATGCTGCGCACAACTTCGCAGCATGATCAAAACTTGGATGTTGTGTTAGGATATTCCTATACTCCATCCTAGTCCTAGCAGGATTTCCATTGTTTGCATTCTCAGTCATGCATGCAAATATTAGGGTTTGCATGCAATTAGGGTTTACATGCTTTCCAGTCATCAGCACCAGCACCTAGCCCTCAGTGAGCTATCCCAAGAGCTTCTTTCCTTGCAGTTTTAGCCCTTCCAGTGACTAATGCGCCCTCCTTTGCTCCACTGCATGCCAATGGTGCCTTATTCACCTACCAGTTCAGCTATCTTCAGTTACTTCCTTGATTTAAGGATTAACTGACTCTTTACTGACCTTATCACTCCGATGGACCTCCAGTGAGACTAAACTGCCTGTTCTGACTCTAGTAAGCTCCTACTGCATCCTCTATTGAGCCTCCTTCATCCAGTTAGTGTCTCCATGTGCTAGTTACATTTAGTTACACCTACTACACTCAGTTAGACTCAGTTTGACTGACAGTTGACAGTTAATTGTGCATTGATGACTCCACTGATGATCATGAGGACACCTAGTTGTGCTCCGATGACACTCGAGTGATCCTTTGATCACTCCATGAAGGCTAATTCGAATTGCCACCTTAGGCATTTGAATCCTCATGCTTGTACTATTTATTTGTCCATACTTTGATTAATTAATTAGTGTGTGTGAAGTATTTTTGCTTCTATCCGAGTTCTACTATATTATTATTCTGTTGCTCATTATACTGCATTGACCACTCTTCTTCTATTTTCCTACTTAATCATAATTATTCTCTTGTGAGGTATACATCATCTCTTAGATCTACTGTGAGGATTTTCACATGGTATCAGAGCATGTTGAGAGTATTGTTTATCTCCATTCCTGAGAGTTTTTTGCAGGTTATTATCAAGATTTCGAGTGCAGCAGTTTCTGCATTTATGCAGCAGTAGCAGTTGCAGATATTCTCTATTGTTTTTGCAGGTCTTCTACAGCTTCAATGTTTTCAGAAGATCCTCCTCTTTATCTATTCAACTATGTTGAATGGAAACCAAAAATGATGGCATATTTGAAGAGACATGATCTCTTTGATTATTGGTTTGAAAGAGAGTTCGAATCCTTTGAAGAAGAGAATGACTAGTTAGATGAAGGTGGAAGAGCTATTACAGCCATGATGTTTACTATGTCTCAAAGCTTGGCATTCTACTCCCTTGATGATGAATATGTTAAATCTCCAAAAGAGCTATGGGCCCACCTGGATAAAAGTTTTGGCAAGCAGGATGAAGGGATTGGTCCAAACCCTTTCGAGAGAAAGCAAAGTGATGCATTCGCTCCCCTTGATGGTCTCTCAGATCATGCACCAGTATCATCTCATATTGAAGTTGTTGACAAAGAGCTTGCAGATTCTCCACTCATGCTCAAACTTTCTTCTCTTTCTGTGCCAGCTCACACTCTAGATATTGCAGAAGGTCCTAAATCCTCTCTTGCACCAGAGTCTGTTGGTTTGCATCATGATCACATGATTATTTCGGAGTTCAAAACAGCTATTGAAGGTAATGCATTCGCTCCTCTCCAGCTATCTCCTATTTTATACTACTATATGATCATAATTCCATGCTTTCAGAAGGTCATTGAAGAATATGGAAATTGCCATTTGCTTGGGAAGATTTCTCATGCATCTCATGGTTTTGATTTCACCCTTGTTGGTTCAAAGGAGATCTCAAGAAACTGTGGCCATTCGCTTGGGATAATTTCTCATGCATCTACTAGTTTTGATCTCACCTCTCATGGTTCAAAGGAGATCTCAAGAAAACATGATTCAAGTCTTGTATCTAATTTGGGTTCTAAGCAATTACTGCTTGGGATAATTTCTCATGCATATGATAGTTTTGATCTCACCCTTGTTGGTTCAAAGGAGATCTCAAGAAACTGTTTTGAAAGTCTTAAATCTGATTTTGATTTCAAGCAAACATGTAATAGTTCTTTTTGGCATAATCTCACCCATGGGGGTTCGAAGGAGAAGACAAAAGACTATATGCACTTTCAAAGATTTGATCCTACCTCAGCTGATTCGAATCACAGGTTCAAGGATCATTCTCATACTGTTGGATTTGTTCTCATCACATTCGAACTGAAGAGAAAGTACAAACACATGCTTTTTGAGCATGATCCACTTCTTCCCAAGAAGAAGATACCTCCAGACATATGACCAAGCATCACACCTGCTTGAGTTTGGAGCATTTATTTTTGCGTGTGCCTTATAGTCTGTTTTTGAGGAGGGGGTATGTTTCCCATGAAATTTTCCCACTTCCTTGGTTTATTGACTGTTATTATTCATTGTATTGGGTGACCTTTGGTCTTAGTTACCAGGGCCCAGGATGGATTAAGGGGGGGTGTTAGGATATTCCTATACTCCATCCTAGTCCTAGCAGCATTTCCATTGTTTGGATTTTCAGTCATGCATGCAAATATTAGGGTTTGCATGCATTCCAGTCATCAGCACCAACACCTAGCCCTCAGTGAGCTAGCCCCGAGAGCTTCTTTCCTTGCAGTTTCAGCCCTTCCAGTGACTAATGCGCCCTCCTTTGCTCCACTGCATGACAATGGTGCCTTCTTCACCTACCAGTTCAATTATCTTCAGTTACTTCCTTGATTTAAGGATTAACTGACTCTTTACTGACCTTATCACTCCGATGGACCTCCAGTGAGACTAAACTGCCTGTTCTGACTCTAATAAGCTCCTACTGCATCCTCTACTGAGCCTCCTTCATCCAGTTAGTGTCTCCATGTGCTAGTTACATTCAGTTACACCTACTACACTCAGTTAGACTCAATTTGACTGACAGTTGATAGTTACTTGTGCATTGATGACTCCATTGATGATCATGAGGACACCTAGTTGTGCTCTGATGACACTCCAGTGATCCTTTGATCACTCCATGAAGGCTAATTCGAATTTCCACCTTAGGCATTCGAATCCTCATGCTTGTACTATTTATTTGTCCATACTGTGATTAATTAATTAGTGTGTGTGAAGTATTTTTGCTTCTATCCGAGTTCTACTGTATTATTATTCTGTTGCTCATTATACTGCATTGACCACTCTTCTTCTATTTTCCTACTTAATCATAATTATTATATTGTGAGGTATACATCATCTCTTAGATCTGCTGTGAGGATTTTCACATGCTGCGCACAGCTCCGCAGCACCCTTAACACTTAGACAAAATTATATTTCTGAGCTGCGCTTAGCTCAACTTTCCCTGCTTATCAAAAAGGTGTCTCCAAAAATTTGTCCCAACTTGGGCCCAACAAAAATAGGTCCCCCTCAGGACATTGTCTACCATCATCGTTTTTCCCCCAGACAAACGATGGGGTGCCTGTGCACCAAGAAATCGCAAAACACAAGCAACCACAACCTGCATCTCCGGCTCTCGCAGGTCATAGACACTCAATGCATTGTTCTGTATACGGGCCCCCATAACGAAGAATCTCTCTAGTAAATCCTCAATGTCCAAACCAGCCGGAATCCTCGGCTGCAGCTCCCCAATCTCCCCCAAACGGCGCAAGCCAGTAAGAAAATAAACATCGGTCAAGGTGATCTCCAGACGCTCACCTTGCACTATGAGGGCCACCTCCTATGGGACCCAGAAGTCAACCAACTTGTTCAGCAGATCTCTAACTGAACACATAATAGGAATCTGAGCAAACTTTCGAAGTCCGCCCATAGCCAACGCCGCCCGCACATTCGGGTCATCCCGAATCCTACCCATCAGCTCCACATCAATCTCTCTCTCCCGCCATGAAACTAATGGCCTCCTCAGCATCCTGCCAAAAAACAAAGGAAATTTTTTTAGAAATAAATTTTTTTCTCAAAAACCCCATCACGACTTTCGGGCTCTTAGTCGCGATGGACATCGAGACTTTTAGCTTCAAAGCCACGATGCACATTGCGGGTATCAGCCCCACAGTCGTGATGGGAATCGCGGCTGTCAGCCTCCACAGCCGCGATGAACATCGCGACTGTCAGCCCCGACAGCCGCGATGAACATCGTGACTGTCAGACCCCACAGCCGCGATGCACATTGCGGCTATCAAGCCCATACCCGCGATGTGCATCGCGGAAAAAGAGTTGAAACCCGCGATATTCCACGTTGGGAAGCCAACGTGGAATTATGCAGCCTTCGGGGCCCCAACGCTAAACATAAAGAAAATAATTGAAAAGGTTAAGGCACATAGGCTTACATGAAACTCGTAGAATAAAAAACCAACGGTCGAATCTCCCACAAATCGAGAAAATGCTCTGACCACCTCAATTACTCTGTGAAACTCAACGGTGAAAATGACACTTATCACATTAGGACCACTTGCTATTTATAGAAATTTGACCATTTTCAAACACCCATTTCGGCATCATATGACGTCCGTTTTTCAAACCGTTGGTACTGTTGGAATTAGCACAGCGAGAACTTCATGATAGTCCACTCCTTTTCCCAATTCCACCAGGTCCTTTTTTTGGGCATTTTTTCCCATGCCCCTCGTCGCCTCGATTTGCATGCCACATCGACCGTGGTCCGTTGTTGACGATTTTTATATCGTCGGATTTAGTTTTCCATGCTCGTGACGATGCTTGAGATCATTTCTCGCTCTCACCACCAGATTTTTTGGGCATTTTTTCCATTCCCCTCATTACCTCGATTTGCGTGCCACATCGATTGTGGTCCATTTTTGATGAGTTTTATATCATCGAATTCAGTTTTTCGCGCTCGTGACGATGCTTGAGATCATTTCTCGCCCTGACCACCAGATTTTTTGGGCATTTTTTCCATGCCCCTCGTCGCCTTGATTTGCATGCCACATAGGCTGTGGTTCATTTTTGACGAGTTTTATATCACTGGATTCAGTTTTCCGTGCTCATGACGATGCTTGAGATCATTTCTCACCCTCACCACCAGATTTTTTGGGCATTTTTTCCATGCCCCTCGTCGCCTCGTTTTGCGTGCCACATCGCTCATGGTCCATTTTTTACAATCTTTATGTCACCGGTTTCAGTCTTCCGTGCTCGTGACAATTCTTGAGATCATTTCTCGCCCTCACCCCCATAGTTTTTGGGTATTTCTCCAAAATGCCCCTCGTCGCCTCGATTTGCATGCCACATCGACCACGATCCATTTTTGATGATATTTATGTCGTTGGATTCAGTTTTCCATGCTCATGACAATGCTCGAGATCATTTCTCGCTCTCTCCAATACCTTCTTGTTCGGTATAATTTTATCCCTTTTTCGGGCCGAGCAATTCTTTTACAAAAAAGGCACTTAGGGAGTTCCCGTTAAGCTCTTTTCTGACTCCTAAAACAATGAAAAGATAGCCGAGCAATCTTGCTTCCTTTCATGCTCACTATAAGTATCTGAAAGGGCATCTACCTGGTATAAGTTTACCCCTTTTACAGACCTTGTAGACTAATTACGAAAAAGGAATACTCTAGTCACATTGGCTAGAAGAGTTCTCGATTTGCATCATTTTATGCTTTTTCGGGCCTTGGAGACTAACACACGAAAAAGAACACCATTGGAGTCTACTTACTGCTTTTAGACTCTCTAAAACTGAAAGCAACCACGAGCATGAGCAATCCTGGGCTCGCATAAATCCACAGGACAGTACCATTTTAGAGCACACTTTTACCCCTTCTTGGAGCTCATTAAAACTACGAAGAAGGACCCAATAGTGCTTTTCATTGTCACAACAGATCATGTCTACTCATAAGGAAGCTTCAAATTATGGTCACCTTTGTTCAGAGTTTTCTGCAGTATGTCACCCTGAGAGTCCCCCAATAACATCCATCAGCTTGTCCCCCCCAGAGTCACTCCAGTCTGCAATACATATCCCTGATCCCTTAAAGCTATGGTCCTCACACATAAAAGTCACTTTCCTATGCTGCCAGGTCAACCATGTCATCATGCTCTGAACAAAGGAAGTTTGAGTCCACCCACTCTATGACCCCAGTTTTTTCCACATCCCCACAGTATGTCAGTCCTACCATCAGTACTACCACACTTTAGTTGTACACCTCGCGCTCCTATCAAGGAAACATCATTGCCTTGATAGTTGCTGGTCTCCCTCTGTCGACGCCAACCAAATCTATTCCAAAGGATAGAACTAGAGGTGCCTGTTCCTTGGACTCATCACCATTTGTGATGAGTGCCTATCGATCATTTCGAAAGGATTCCTTAGTGCCTCTCCAAATGATTGTTTCTCACATGCTGGACTTCAACACCTTGACCGCATCGTTGAGACTCATACAGGGTATCGGTCCTTTCAGTTATTTGTTGAAGACCCCGGATATCACTCGACTCTACCACATTTGAGAGTCTAATTGAGGAAACAACCAGTTACATTTTCCTATGGATATCCGGGTTGCGCTTGGCGACAGTATTCAGATGTACCCTAGTTTTATACTCTCTCGAGTATACAGTTACAAATACTCATCAGAAGTTGACTCACAGTCATTGAGTCCCTATAGATGTTGGACACCTTCAGATTGAGCAGTTCATCAACCCTTTTGACACCTTAATCAGAATGGTTGTTGCTCTTTTCCAGAGTATCAGTTATTGAGATCAGTCATGGTATGACCATGAGTACATCCCAGCATTGTGTCCCTTCTGGACCATTATGATGTACCATCATATTTTTATGTATTTTGATGTCCCCTTCTTGGGCCTAATTGTTATGTATACATCTTGATACGAGCATGGGTATGCCTGCCTTGTCCATTATCAAAGATAATTCCTCATTCATTTTGAGGCCATGTATTTTTTCAGTTTTTGTAGCTTCCAAGGGGCCATTGTTCTAGTCTCCAATCAGCCTCTTCTCTTCTCCATAGCCTAGGAAAAAGACAAAAGAACTATGATGTCTGTCGTCCATATGATGAGCTCCTGCCCTCACACATTAGGGGGCAATCTGTTAACACCCAAAAAGTGCTCACTAGCTCATTCCCTTATTCACATGACCCATTTGTCGACTTTTCCACCATTTGAGCCTCTAAATCCATCGAAAGGTCACCAAAAAGACCATAATACCCCTTTTCCCCCCTCAAAATATGTATTTTTTCCTCAAAAAACCCTAAAAAAGGGCCCAAAATTCCCAAAAAATATTAAAAGGGAATAAAAATATTCAAAATATTCAAAAAAGGAAAAAGAGGGAAAAGGAGACCTAAACCATGTTGGTTAATACCATTGGTTTCCTCAAAACCATAATGGTATTCCCCATCACCAAAAACTATAAAAAGGTGATAGGGGCTCGTCACTTTTCATCCACATTTCATCCTATCCTTATGCTTCCAAATTCCCTTTGAGAGCCATTGCCTCCCATTTCGAGTTTGAAGATCCCCATTGAAGCTTTGGAGAAGAAGGGACCATTGGATATTGGAGCTTCTCAACCTTGGAGTTGCTCAACACCCATCATCCTCACCATTTGAGGTAATACAAAATCAAATATTTTTCAAGTTATTGTTCTTCCATAGATCTTATTGCTTATGTTTTGAAATATAGTTTTTTATTTATTTGCACATGCTTATGTTAGATTAGATTATATTAGTTTATTCATAGTTGCTTTTGTTTTATATTGAAACTGCTATTACAAGTCAATAGGTGCATCCTTGCACATGCTTGGTTGAAAAACCAAGCAACAGGTGGCCATCTAGAGTGGAAATATTTTCTACACCAGCTTCTGTAATGAACAATATTAAAAAAGAACCCGACCATTTCATCCTTATCTTTCCTGGGTTCTTCATAAATTTATTGTCATACATAAGAACCAGTGTTCTCGGCTCCATGATCTCACTCTTGATGTTCCTATCCCGCGATGCTTTTTGCATGTTATTTTCAACCAATTGTTGAAACCTGAACTTATCTTCTTCTAAATTCATTAATTCATCTAGCCTGTGTTGGAGTGATTCATCATTTTCCATCCTTATCGCTATGTCAATGCGCAGGATCGAGACTATGAATGCGACTGGAATTACCTCTTTCTTTCCATACACCAATATGAATGGAGTGTGATTGGTGATCCTTCTGCATGTTGTTCTATAAGCCCATAATGCTATTGAAATGTAATGATCCCAGTCATTGCATTGTACATTATAGAACATCATAAGCACCTTATCCAAAATCTTGTTAAATTCCTCCACCCTACCATAATTTGCTTGAGGGTGGTCCACTACTTGAAGGATTTGATCATGGTCATGGGGAATAGATACATCTCATCCTTTCTTGACGGCTTTCCCACTTGCTGGTAAACATCACATTTCTTGTAGTACACTTTTGCTTCCTGAAATAGTTTAGGCCACCATAATCCTACGTGCAACACCTTGTGCACAGTTTGCTTCGCTAGAATGTGTCCTACAATGCCCTCATGCACTTCCTGTAATATGGGAAACTATTCATACTCCAATAACCATGTGCACAATATTCCATCATCTCCCAACTTGTAGAGTTGTACCGCAAACAACTGGAAATAATCACTTCTTGTCACTAGCTTCCTAAGCTATGCAAATATGTAATCCTTGGGTGCTCTACTTGTCACCAAAAATGTTTCTATCTCATTGAATTGATCCAATATTGTTTCAATGTAGAACAATTGTGCATCTAGGATATCATCATCTAAACTCCCTCCTACCTCGCCTAACTCAATTTTGTATAGATGATTCAACCCAACATTATGATTTACGGGTTTGACTACCAACTCAAAATTGAATTCTTGAAACAATAACAACCATTTGTAGATCCTCAACCCAACATTGGCTTGTTGACCAAGTATTTCAATGCGGATTGGTTGGTGAAAAACTTGAAGAAACTTCTGAGTAGGTAGTGTCTAAAATTTTATAGAACGTACACAATAGCTAATCGTCAATGCTCTGTAGTCGTGTCATTCCTCTCTACTGGAGAAAATTATCTACTGGAAAAGGAGATATGATATTCAATGTTTCCTTCTCTTGGTTGGGATAAAACTGCTCCTAATGCGACTGGCAATGCATCAATGTGCACATGAAACATGCACATCCAATTTGGGAAGATCAAAATAGGCATTTTAACCAATTTCTCTGTTAAGATGTCCAACGCTTGCTGGCACACCTGCATCCATATATATTACCTAATATTTTTCCTCAACAACTCCTCCAATGGTGTTGTAATATTGGCATAATTTCAAATGAACTCTCTATAATAACCAGTATTTCCCAAGGTTATGCACAACTCCTTTGCAAACATTGGGACCGATAATTTTACAATGACTGCAATTTTGGCTCGGTCTACAAACAATCCTTGTTTTCGTACAATGTGCCCTAAAGGGACACCGAATGAGGTACAAAAGATGCATTTATTTAGGTTCAAATATATATACATCTACCTTCATCTATCTAGCATTAAACTCAACACCTGCATATGGTCCTTTAATAAACTAAACACCGTCCAATCATCCAAGTATACTTCCAGAAATTTGTGCATAAAATATTTAAACGGAGCAACCATTATCCTAGGGAATATTGTTGGAGAATTCTTCAACCCAAATGGCATGATTTTATAGGAAAAGGATCCCCACTCCATTGCAAAAGTGGTTTTCTAATGAACTAATTTTGTAATGTGCACCT
Source organism: Larix kaempferi (assembly GCA_027924585.1). Taxonomy (NCBI): domain Eukaryota; kingdom Viridiplantae; phylum Streptophyta; class Pinopsida; order Pinales; family Pinaceae; genus Larix; species Larix kaempferi. Next base: position 16,020,977 of record BSBM01000099.1, read on the forward strand.
CATGGTATCTTGAGAACCCATCCATTAACATCAATAGGATTCCCTTCCTCCCACGTTCTCCAACACCTCATTTGTGATTGGTTTAGGAAAAGTGTTATGAACACGGTATCCATTCAAGTTTCTCAAATCTACACAGATCCAAATATCACCAGTCTTTTCGTCTTTGACCACCATCGGGATTATCCACATTGATTCCTCCTTCGGAAAGATGTTCCCTGTATCCATAATGGAGTCAATATCCTTGCACACTTTCTCCTTATATTAGGGGTTCAACCTATATGGTATCTTCTTAACTATCTTATCTCCTTCTTTGAGTTGGATTTTCATTTCTCCTAGGGAACCTAATATCGCCTTCATCTCTAAGAAGTTGTGCAGGAAAAAGTATTCATACTCCTTGAGTAGGTCGACCACCTGGGTGACAGTCTCTTGGTCCCAGTAGTCAGCTATGATTTCCATCTTTGGTTCAACCTCTATTCATATGTTATACTTTTTAGACTTCAACGTCTCCAAGAACTACGACATAGTGTTGGTGGATGGGTCATTCTACACTATGAATTCCCCAATGGTTTCTTTGATTTTTCTAACCTACACAGATTTTTCTCCTCATCCATGTCAGTGTTTCCTACCTTCCAATAGTAGACAATTTTATTCAACAGTGCCAAGTTCTTGTGGTATGTGTAGGTTGGATTCTGCACGGTATCTTGTATTGGTCTCTCCCTGAAAATGAAGTGATTCATGTTATGGAGAATCCTATCCAAATTAGGGTCTTATATGCTAAATCTAAATGTGACCGCAAAAATTTTATTGAACTTCTCCCAGGTTCAAGTTTGTCTCCTTCGCTCTTGATGGACATACTAGTTGCATATTATGATGTATAAGGTATTGTTAATGCCTAAATATCACACACATGCGACATTTTGGTGATTCTTGTAGTAAGTCATCATCAACATATAGAATGAAACTCACCAAAGGCATCCTAAACAAATCCAAAAGGCATCATGAGGCCAAAAGTTCCCAAGAACAGTCAAATAAATAGGTCATGTTATTGGACACTTATTAACTGGCGCTATAGCGCATGTTATCAGTTTAGTCCTCGCGTGAACCTAGCATGGAAATTCCTTTGATATCCATGCAATTTTCAAATCTCAACCACCAGCAATGCAATTGAAGGCTCATCAATGGCCCATCACCTCCACAATTTGAATTTGGACTCCTTACACTCCTTGTGGCATTAAATACCCCCCCTTGTGTACTTGGAACCACTTCACGAAGTGATGGCATTCACAATTGGAGTAAGTTGTTTCTTGTCCACCTATTAGGCTATAAAAAGAAGCCATAGGCCTGCATCTTGTAGAGAAAAAAAGGAGCAAAGTTATGTTGTTGGATTTATGTTAGAGCTCCTTCATAGCTCACCTCTTCCCACCTTTGAAAGCATTCCAAAGCTCCATTGCCTCCTTCCTCCAAGGAATAAGAGTTTATATCCATTGTTCTATCAACCCACTCAACATTTATTTTGTACAAGAAGGACCTCCCTAAGGGATATTGTTGGCTTCCCTTGAATCCTACACCTTCTAGGTATTGTACATGCTTGACCATTGGGCAATACAAAGTGGTTTTGCATACATTTGGTTGTTTGAGTTTGCATTCTTCCCCCATTATGTTTGTTATATTTTGTTTAATTTTGTTTCTTTTATTTAAATTTCACTAACAACCACTTGCAGGATCATTTGGAGAACTCACGCCCCCCAAAGGGGATCCAAGGACTGAGGCCTTGCTACAACCTACAAGGCTTATTCCCTTACAAAGTGGAAGGATGCACCCTTGTGCAATTTCTTCTACAACAGTTCTAATGGGGACTCCAGTTATTTTTGTTTATTTCTTTTAAACTAGGCCGTTTTATGTTGAGTGATTAATTATGGGTTGTTGTCATTGGCAGGAGATCAGGTTTACCACCTCCAACTCCAGAATTTCCCACCTATCAGCCACACTAAATGTTTACACAGTAATGTGGATCCTAGCCTCTCATCCACGCTACACGCACGAAAGCGCCTTCGATGGTCATGCTACCCACGTAGATAAGCAGTTCACTACCTGCGCAGTACTATTCTTTCGGACCCGTTCACCTTTTCCGTGTTCTTCTTGCGCTATCATGTGTATGTTTGTAATTTTTCCACGCTATTGCGTGGCAAAGTGTTGTTTTCTCGTGCTACAACCATTTGATTTGCTTTTTATATGCATGAAACAATCTTGCAACCCCAATGGTTTCTCACTAATGAACTAGATTAATTCTATAGTAATTAGTCCACTTAGATTAGGGAGTAAAGAGTACACATCTCTCGAAACTTACTTAGGTAACCAACATTGAGTCTTTCAACGAACCTCATTGTTGTCACTGGTATTCAAGACATCTTTTGTTTTTGTTTACTTGACATGTTTTTAGGATCAAGGCAAGTGTAGAATCCATTTTTTGCATACAATCAAGGACCTAAAGACTCTTGTCTCCCTAAGTATGCCCATCACCTTGCACTTCTTGTGATCTTGGTGAATCAGAAAGGGGTGAGAAGTGTGAAATACCTCCATTGCACACTTTTACTTCATTATCACTTTTTTTGGAAAATCACCCTTAGCATATTTTAGAGTGAAAAATTGATCTCCATTCACATTTACTTTGTACTCTTCTAGTTAGTTTTGCAACAATCAATTTTCTTACCTCACATGTGCTTGCATCATTAGCACACACTAAGGGACCTAAATACTTTTTCACTCCAAGTATGCTCTTCACCTCGCATTTCTTGTGAGCTTGGTGAATTAGAAAGGAAGGGAATTGTGAAATACCTCCCTTACACTACCTAAGAGAATTCAAGACCCTTAAAATCAACTTTGTAAATTTCCAACCAACTAAAATCCTCCACAGGAGATCACAAAATAATATTTTAGTTAGGTAGGATTGATTGGGATAGGCATCCATTAATGCCCACTAATCTAGTTTCATTAGTGATATTTTGAAACATGGCATTGTTGACTTATAGGGTACTATCAAAATACTACTATAAGCAAGCGTTCAAAGATAACCTAGATTATAAGTGCGTCGTGACCAAGGAGGTGAAAGCTGAGGTATAGTTTCCTACTCTCCCCTATGAGTCACTCAAATTGTTGTAGGGATATGACACTATACTGTGCAGGTTGAACCACTGATCCAAACTTGACGCAAGGTATCTTAGTGGCAAAACTTAGGACAACACCAAGGAGCAATTGTGGGTGCAATTGACTCTTGAAGTCATCTATTTCCATTGGGAGGTGTTTCCAAGTCTTCTTTATTGGAACATCGGCCCCATCACTGGTAGAACTAGCTCTTTGTTACCTTCACTAGTCAATTGGTGTGTGGATTCTATTATCACCATCAGTTGTGCTTTTGGAAGGCCTAGTTACATTGGAGAGGAAGGACGTTAGGTCTTTTTAGGGAATTTACACTTATTTTATTTTTAAATACAAGTTCACTAACTCATAATTAAAAATAAACTACATGTGGGAACTCATGCACTAAACTGACTTTGCACATATCACTCACTTATTGCACAATTTTGCATCTATTATGGTTGGCATATTTTTGCATTTGTTGAATTGTGTTTAATTCTAGCATCACTCTCATTTGACACAAATCCTTCACCATAGAGGAATAAAACAACCCCCTAAGGAAGTCCCAAAGACTGCAAGGCCTATCCCCTCTCTTGAGGGGTGTTTTTGCACCGTCTCCTCGTGGTTCACACGGAAGACACTCTAGCTGATATCGCTCCAAGGCCACATTGATAGGATCATCTGGGTAAGGATGATCCTTTCTCAATTCATTTTCTCCTCTTGGAGAGAGTGTTACTTTTTCTACCTCCTCCACTGTCAGAAGACGTGCACCTTCATTTTCTCCCCTTGGAGAGAATCTAGACACATTTACCCCTCCTCCTTGAAGAGGTTCCCATTTGGCTTCTCCTCTTAGAAATTCTTTGGACCAATTTGATCCATCCTCTCTCATAGGAGGTCATTCGTTATTTTCAACACCACATTAGTCTCCCCCTCATGGAAACCAAATGCAACATACAATGGTAGGACCAAATTCTCCTACCCTACCTTTCATGGCTAGCCTAAATCTCCCAAATTTGTCCAAACTAATCAATGAACCTATTGCACATGATCCAACATGGCCAACTATTCTAGATAAAATTCCCTTTGACATTCCTAAATTCAAAGGGAATCAAGGGGATGATCTTTCCAAGCATGTCATGTCCTTCCACCTGTAGTGTTCTTCCAATAACATAGTGGAAGATTATGTGATCCTTTCCTCTTTCAGTGCACCCTCACCAGAACGAAAACCAAATGGTACATGACATTAACGCGATCATCCCATGCCACCTTTGTGACATTGGCCACTGCATTTCTCACTTACTTCCAACTTCCAATTTTCCAAGAATTGGGTCTGAAATTCTCACAGAGTTTCAACAAAACACATCGCAGACCATATCCATGATTGGCGTAGACACCAAACATTGTGTAAAATCGAAATACAACCACTATTCTTATTGGATTGGTTCATCAAATCACTCCAACCAGCCATTTCCAAATACGTAGCCACCTCCATGCCACAAAGTGAGGAAGAGGCTATTCTGGAATCCCAACATTTCGATCTAATATATGCACAATCCGACCACCTTTACACTATCCTCCCTGATGCCCCGTGGCACCAGTTGTTGGATCCTACACCTATGAACTCATCACACTTGGTGAATGGGATTATTGGGTCCATTTTCCATCTAAGAAAAGTTCCTCCTACTACCCTGGTGCCATTCAATATGGACCCACAATACCCACCCATGTCACTTATGTCTGTTCCACCTCCTCTTGTACCAACCCCACCCATTGGTCAGTTATTGTATGGACCCTATAGTCTTACTTATCTGAATGTTAGCTAGGAAGCAACGGTTCCTACACTGCAAATGGCACAAACCATTCCTACATCCACATTTTATGTCACGCAAATTGGCTTTATCCCATGTTACACCAAAATCTCGTCATCATGAATTATGTGTCCTCTATTTTCCCTAATTCTAGAAGAACTTGGGCCAATTGATTGAAAGAAGAGTTCATGTTTCTCCTTTTTCTTTTTGTTGTCAACCTGACGCACCTTGCACATTGGCATTGTGCGTCAGACCCTTGGTGACGTGCTCTGTAGATTGATAGAGCGCGTCAGTGACACTTGCTACCTTTGGACAAGATGCGTCACCCTCTAAAGACGCGAGTTTCCTGTGTCCAAGGTGCGGCATTGTTGGTTTAAAAGGAGAAAAAGAAGCTTCGAGTGGCTTCTAGAACTCTCAGTTATGTGGAATCTTATCCCTATGAACTAGGAAGGTTGGCACTCGATCCCCTTACCTTTTGGGATGATCCCTTGGGCTTTCCCCACAAATCCTCAACCTCTCCTATCCTTTTAGGCCTATAAATACAAACCTCTTCTCCATGGTTAAGGAGGAGAATGATAGATTACTAAAACGCTAGTGAAATTCTACTGGAACTTATTCCCTTTCATCCATTAGGAGGAAAAATCTTGGATCTTTGAGGCTAGGATCATTTGGAAGGAGTTACAACGTCAAATCTCAATTGTAATCTTTCCCTATGTATTTTTTACATTTACATTAATGCAAATTCTTTCCATAAAATTCTTGTTGTTGTAAGATCTTTAGAATTGGCTTCTTTGACTGCTAGTTTAGATTGATCTATATTTGTATATCACTAGTACTTGCTTGTTTCCACTTGTTGTATATTGTTTTTCATTTGAGGATATGAAGATCAGAAGCTACACCAAGCAAGGAGATAGCACTACGATCATAAGGTGAGTTATCTTCCTCTACCTTCTGTAATTTGATCAATCTAGGAAAGTTATTTGTGTTGTGTACTTCTTTTGTTCTAGATATGAATCATTCAGACTAGGGAGATCGGTTAGTGTCCTCACTAACGGATTGTCCGTAAACAAATTTGGCGACCATACCAGGGAAAGTAGCCCATAGTCTTTGATTTGTTTGTAATTTTTGATTTATTGGTTTTCTTCCAATAGCCTCTAAATTTCCTCCTTCTCTTGGATTTGTTTCTCAGAGAGATACTAGGTGATCCAGTCTTTGATTGGGACATTAAGCTTATCCATTTACCTTTTTGTTATTGGTATTTTTTATTTTTTCATAGATGGATTTCGCTTATCCATTTACCTGCGTCTTTGTAATTCTGACGCCTCTTACCTTCGGGCAGCTTGCGTCGCTGACGCAATTTGTCTGTGTTCCATGTCACTTACACACTTCCCGTGCTTGCAAACCAAATCATTGGGATTACAATGCCCTGATATATACTTGCAGAGTGCGTCACCCTACAAAGCTTAGAGCTTAGGGTGAAAAATTCCCACAAAATTGGTTTTGCTTGGTTTGTTGAGGTCTGTGTCTTGTTCATTGCAGTCACAGTGTCCCCCAGAATCAGTGTGCTTTGTCCTTGGCTTATTTTGAAATTTAGAGTTTGATTTGAGTCCTAGTTAGTCAAGTGGATGCTTCTCCAGTCGTGGGAAATTTCAATCCCTCGCAAGTGCAACCAGTCTTGTGACTCCTTTTTAGTATCTTTGATTTGTTCATGCTGATTTCTAAGCCCCCCAAAAGTTAAATTGTTGTTATTTTTGCGAAAGTTGGTGTAGATTTTTGTGTTGTATTACGATTGTTGGGTGATTAATTTATTGAGAAATGCTAGTTTATTAAAGATTGCAGTATTAAATAGTCTCGAGTGTTCTGAAGCAAGATTAAAGAAGTGGCATCATTCTCATATTTTTTATTATATCAGGTTGGAAAATAAGAAAATTCTTTACTATCTTCATTTCAAGTAGATTACTTGAGATTGTTGAGAAGAGTGTTTTATGATTTGGATAGTCGTTTAAGAAACTTTGAAAAATCTCAAAAATTATCAATGCTTATGATTCTCTTGGTTTTTAAAAGTTCATTTTCATCTCCTTGGAAATATTAAGTGAATTTAGGCCTTCTCGAAGTATTGAAAAAGCTAGTAAATGCTCTCATCTTATTTATTTCCTCTTCACTTATTTTTTCTTTTTTTCATATTAGATTCATTGCAATCAAAAGTGAAGTTCATCTTTTCATTCTACTCATAGATTTAGCTCAGTTGAAAAGAAAAAAGGAAAAAATATTTTTGATTTGGTGTGTTGTTTTCATTTTGTTGGATTAAATGAAAGAGTGTTTGTATTCTTTTGGTTTGATTAGAGAAGAAAGTAAAAGGGGGTACTTTTTTCATTTGCTTTTGGAAAATAAAATATTTCTCCTTACTTTAGTTAGTTGCCATTGAAAAAGCGAAAGACTTGCACTTCATTTAGTTTAGTTGTGCATTTTGTTTACTTTACAAGTCTACACTTCATGGATTCACCTAACAGTATAAGATAAAATCAAGCGGTATCCTAGGTTAAAATTTTGGAGAAACTCGTGTGATAGGGTAGAGACGTGTTCTGGCATCTTAAAACGTATCAATTGTGGTTATCTGCCTGCACTACATCCTGGGGACTTGCAGTTCTTCGACGTACCAGTCGTATATCGAATGGCCTTTCACGTACCCTTAGGTATATTGAAAGGTACTTCACGTACTCAACAGTATATAGGAAGGATCTTGTCGTACGGTTGTGCATTAGAAAACACTATCACGGATTTGAGCTCCCATGTACCTTGAGTATATTGTGAGATCCCACTAGGATTCCTGAAACCATCCGAGTTAACCATTTCTGTCTTGGCGTGGAAATACACCGAGAACAACACTCTGGGAGCTACTACACACGTACTTCTAGGTAGTTGGGTAATACGATCAAGGGTGTGGTCCTAATCCTCCCTGGTTAGTGCTTTGAAAAATTGGGCTGAGTATTACTGTTGGACCTTGTAGTATATCGTGAGTTGCAATGCCTTGATACTCTTGTGAGGTTCAAGACTTTGAATCCCACCTATCACATAAGTGTGCTTGCGGCTTTATCTTGAGTAGGACTTGAATTGTGTTTTTTCTTTTGAAGAATTTTTAGGAGAATCCTTTCATCATCCAACCTAGCAAAATAGTCCTTAAGAAGATCCCGCAGAATACTAAATTTGCCACTTGAATATCCCCTTAGCTAGGAGGATAACTCAGGAGCAAGCATGGATCAACACACGACATCTGTATCATGCCAAGAAGGAATTCCTACCCCTGAATCAGGAGTAAACTATTATCCTCATGTAAATATTCCCATCACTGATCCTACAGGACCTTTGCTAGTGGAAAAAACTCCTCCGCATGGCAAATCTTTCCATTACCCGCTTGAAGGTAACCTTGGAACCATCGATTGGATTTTCACTCAATATCTAGATGACCCGATAGCGACCACGTTTGGTCCAACTGCACCATTTTGGGGGACCTCCTTAGGTCATGGTATTTCCTATTTTTTTTCACTTCCAATTGTGGAAACTCCACCGTGCCTATTCCCTACCCGATGGATCCCAAATGAGGAAATCCTTGCACCAGTTTACGAAACTATCGAACATTTACGCACACTCAGAGAGAGGGTAAGGCACTAGATTTTTCCTATGCGACCCACCCTAGAGGTACCCATTCCCAAACATCATTGCCCCATACATTATTTTGTTCTCCCTTCACCAGGAATATCTGCACCCATTGTGACCACCTATGAACCAAGCCAACCTTCTTTTCCATCTATTACACCTCAAAATTAGTCGGTCATTTCTACACCCTTGTTGACCCCAAAAACTAGAGAGCAATCTTCATCTACCATTAACTTCATAACTGGAACATCACCTCCACCTCAAAATCAGAGCGGAGGCTACCCTCTAGTTAGTAGTCAATATTTGGTCTTGAGTCAACCTATGGTTAGTGGTCAACATATGCGTATAGGGCATGCTCCAATTAGTGGACAACCTTCAACCATGGGGTAACCCCCAGTCAGTGGACAAAATTTAACTGGGGGCAACCTCTAGTTACAAGAAATCACGTAAGTGGAGGATATCCTTCATACATGAACTAGAATATGGTTGGAAGTTCACTCCCAACAATGGGACAATCTATGTGGGTACATTACGTGGAACCAACCCCCATGGGGTATACATACCCTGGTAATCCCAATATTTTCATAGGTCAAAATAACCCAGGGAATCTTTTTCCCAAATTACCCTCCCCCGAAAACATGAACACCCCATGGGGGAATCATAATGATCCACTGACTAGACCTCCAGCTAGTAGCCCAACCCCCCAACACCACCCCCACCACTTGTCCCACCTCCACCTCCACCATCTAGAGGACCTCCATACTCTGGAGGAGGACCTCCACACTTCGGCGGAAGAAACCCTTCAGGTCCACCTCCTAATCCGGGAGGACCACCTCCATATGGCCAACCCTATATGAGAGGACCTTATGATCAATCGATCCATGGTCCTACTGGTACTCAGATGCCTTATCAATATTACCCATATCTACATCCAAACCGACAGTTACCATTTCTGGCCATGTTAGATCTGCCATATATGTCACATTTGACCAATGATCCCATCCAACATGGCATAAATTGACCACCAATTCCTATGAAGTTACCATCAGACATACCTAAATTTGAGGGAAAATCTGGTGAGGATCCTAAGAACCACGTAATGACATATCATTTGTTGTGCTCCTCCAATTCCCTAATGGATGATTCTATCCGTCTGAGGATTTTTTAACGAACCCTCGCTAGTACCCGCCGCAAATTGGTACATCGAGGTACCGCCACACTCTTTTGCTAATTTTAGAGCTTTAGCTATGGCCTTTTTTACCCATTTTCAATTACTGATCTGCTATGAAAGGTACGAAATTCCTCGGCTACTCGACCATGCAGCTGTGCCATGCCCTAAAGAAAGAAGATCTAAAAGCCATACCGATGCCCGGTCAATTAAACCTTCTGAAATGTTATTATATATATATATATATATATATCAAACCCTAGGTTGTGGGGGTTCAAAGGCATCATCTTCACCGGGTTTGAAAATGATACGAATCTTTTGACATCTCTTCGACAATCAACATCCACCCACATTTCTGATCATATTCATGAATGCAGAAGGAGACGTTGGCTCATTAAATCTCCCATTCCAAATCAACTACTCTTTGATTGGCTCACGAAGTCATTACTACCCATCATAGATAAAGAAGTTTCTATGGGCGAGGCTGTTACGGAAGAACAAGCCATCGTGCCGTGCTAAGTACCTAGACCTAGTCTATGCTCAATCTGGCACATTATATAAAATTATTCCTAAGTCCCCACGCCCCACACATGACCCAACAAAACCTCTCATGGGATCACATGCCGATGGAATCATTGGTTCCTTCCATACGCAACCTGCTACTCAATCAATTGGATCACATAACCACGTTATTTCAACCCCATCCTTGTCACAGGATTCTAACAACACCAACCAGTCACACAGCCCCGCCTCCACTATGGAAGTGAATTCGGTCCAATCTGCTTCACCTCAAAAATCCAGTGGTAAAAAGAAGAACAAAATAAAATCCAAGAAATCTTCTAACTAGCAGGAGCATAAAAACAATTCCAATCCCAATGACACAAAACCAAAACGGAAGTCCAAATATCCTTTTCTATTGTGCGGTGACGATCACTTCATGAAAGAATGTCCACATCGTGAAGAAGTCCAAAATTTTCTCAAGGGAAACCCCACCCCCACAGTTTTAACTAACCCCTTCCCCCAACAACAGAGGCAAATGGTTTCACAACCACCACCTCCTGGTCAAGGATAACCTTCCACAACCGCTCATGTTCTCATGATGTGCAACGAAACGGTCAACTTATCTACCAGGACATGCACATGACTCTATTCCTCATAAGGAATCTGATGGAGGTAACAATGAAAAAATCCTCCACATCTGCGCCCACCACTCCACCGTCACAAGGTCCTTTTACCATCGACAAACCCATACCTGATACAGTATTGCGTCCACCAAAAAGAACAATTCGAAAAGCCATTTTCAACCCTAATGCCTGGGCCGCTCAAAACTATAATATAGTAGAAGATCTAGCCCAGGAACCATGTGCTATGTTGATGCTGGAAGTCTTACAAAACTGTCCCAATCAGCGTAAGACTCTCCTAGCTACCATTGGAGCAGTGGATCTGGATTCCTCTAATACGATCATGTTTAGATTGGAATATTTCAAACCAAGGCTTTCCCACCAACTAGCATTTCAAATCATTACCAATGTCGCTGGGAAAAGTATACATCATACTATCCTCGATGAGGGAGCCTCTATTTCTGTCATATCGTTGTCCTGTTGGAAAGCCATCGGATCTCCAGAATTGAACCATTCCCCCACCACATTGAAATCATTTGACGGATGTGTATTTCAACCATATGGGCTATTATAATCTTTAGCCGTTGAATTGGGAGGCAAGACCGTTTCCATCAATGTGGATGTAGTCGCCGCCCCATTGGATTATAACTTGTTACTTGGTCGAAATTGGTTCTATGCCATGACTGCTGTCACATCATCCGTTTTCCGCATTGTGCAGTTTCCCCACCAAGGGAAAATTGTTACTATCGATTAGTTAGATTTTTGTACACCACACACCACTTCTCATCCTATGGATACTGTCCCTCTCTTAGGACACTCATCGCAAATATATGAGAGTGTGGGGGTAGGACTCCTAAAAGACTCATCACTAGTGGGATTCTTTCCAACACCTGATCCCCCATCACATGTTGCCACGATGAACATGATACCATCCTCCACCAACTCAAGGGCCCCATGGATTGTTCCCAATATCATTAACCTTGATATTATTGGATATGTGATGCCTCTCAACCCCGCTGAATCCACTTATGAGGCCATCCAATCGGCACCAGATCTATCCGATGATCACCATTTGGTGGTATCTGACTCAAGTTCTCTACACTCTCCATCATCAGATTGTCTCCTCCATACTTTTCACTCCGATGAATTGATCATGGAGCCTATGCCCTTGGATGAGCCTCCCCGGGAAGACCATCATCGTCAATTGTCTTTCCTCCCACCCTTGGACACGGTAGAGAACGTGATTCACACCATTGTTTCACCAAATGTCTCTCCCAACCCTCAATCTTTGATTCTCACACATGATACAATAACTGAGGGGAATTTGGAAAACACCATGCCTATCACCATCATAGACATCTCAGTAAAACCAGGCGTCGTGGAAAACATACACGTTGGCCAAAATTGTTCTCCCAATGAAGTCAATACTTATACAACCTTGTTTAAACAGTTCCGTGACGTATTTGCATGGAGCTACGAAGAAATGCATGGGATTGATCCTGCTATTTTCATACATGAAATCAAGACATATCTCGACGCAAAACCTGTCTAGCAAAAATTCCGCCCAGTGCACCTTAGAAAGATTGCGGCCATCAAAGCAAAGATGTAAAATCTATTGAAAGATGGGTTCATTTATCCTATACTTTTGATAGGATGGGTCTCTAATGTCGTCCTGGTTATGAAGAAACAAGGAACCATCAGAGTTTGCGTTGATTACAGGTATATTAATAAGGTTTGTCCTAAAGACAATTACCCTACCCCATTTATTGACCAAATTATTCACAACTATGCCTGAAGTTCCATATTTTCATTCATGGATGGATTTTTTGGCTATAATCAAATCGATATCCACCCAGCCTCTCAACATAAAACTGCTTTCATCTTCCCATGGGGTACGTTTGCATATCGCAAATTACCTTTTGGCCTTAAAAATGTTGGTTCCACATTCCAACGGGCCATGTTGTATGCCTTTCATGATATCAAGGATTTTTTGGAACCCTACCTTGATGATATACCTGCTCATTCAAATCGTTGTGACTTCCATATCAATCATTGGATGGTTGTGTTTCTCAGATTCGATGGTACAATATCCGTCTAAATCCCCATAAGTGCATATTATGTGTGGAGTCTGGACATCTCCTTGGCTTCATTATTTCCAAATATGGGATCCGCATTGATCCTCTCAAGGTATAGGTCATTGTCACCCTACCCCCACCCACGTATATTACAGAACTTCAAAGTTTGCAGGGGAGGGAAAACTACCTGCATCGTTTTGTGTGTAATTTTTCAGAAAATTCACAAGGTTACATGTGATTGTTAAAGAAGAACATCACATTTATTTGGGATGACTATGCCCAAAAGGCCTTTGAGAACCTCAAGCATGATATTACTCATACACCTGTGTTACAACCACCGGATTACACGAAGGATTACATCCTTTATCTTGTTGCCACTACCTCAACTATCCCTATGGTTTTAGTGTAGGAAGATAGCAATGTGAAGAAGCATGTAATCTAATACCTTAGTAAGGGTCTCATAGACTCTGAAATTCGTTATTTGCATGTGGAGAAATTAGCTCTGGCAGCAGTCATCGGTGTCCATAAGTTTTGTCACTATATATTTCTTTGAACTACTACCGTAATTGCCAATTCTAACCCTATGTACCACGTCCTCACACGTCAAGTACTGGGAGGAAAATACTCGCACTAGATCGTGATTCTCCAAGAATTCGATCTCTAGTTTGAAAAGGATAAATCCAAAAATTCATTGGTATTCGCAGAGCTCATTTGTGATCTTCCTCATACTGATCAAGAATCTGAGCCCATTGACTCTCTACCTGATGAGTCATTGTTTTTTATTAGTACTTATGACCCTTGGTACGGAGATATCACCTTATATCTCCAAACCCAATTCTTTGGAACTCACTGATCATGTCGTATCCGTCACCACACGAAATAACCTGATTGTCGGTGATACTCTATACTGTCGTGGTATTGATTCCATTCTATGATGTTGTTTAACTCATGAGGAGGATGAGCATGTTTTAAATGATTGCCACTCGGGGGCATGTGGCGGTCATCTTTCTGGGATGACTACAACCCAGAAGATCTTATGCAATGGATACTATTGGTCATCCATCTTCAAATATTGTATGGAAGCAGTCAAGAAGTGTCCTCCTTGCCATCATTTTCATCATAAAAAGCGCTCACACCCATCCCCACTACATCCAATTATCGTTGTTTCCCCCTTCACAAAATGGGGCATCGATTTCATGCATTGTAAGCCTACCTTGGTCAGGGGGCATGGTTATATCATCATTGTTGTAGACCACTTTACCAAATGGGCCAAGCCTATGCCTACATACAAGGAAGATGAGGAAAATGCCGCACTCTTTATGTTCAACCATATCATCGCTAGATTTAGAGTCCCTCAAGCCATCGTCATAGATCATGGATCACATTTCCAAAACAAGATGGTAGATGAATTAGGCACCAAGTTGGGATTTCATCATGAAAACTCAACCCCCTACTATCCCCAATTGAAGGGAAAAGTAGAGGCAATCAACAAGGTCTTGAAAACCATGATTCAGCGCATGGTAGGTACGCACAAGTCAAATTGGCATGTGATATTTTTTTTAGCCCTTTGGGAATACTGACTTCTGTCAAAATCGCCACTGGTTTCACACCCTTTCAGTTGGTGTATGGACTAGAGGCAGTATTTCCTATTGAGTGTGAAATTCCGTCCTTAAAACTAGTCGTTGAACTTTTACCAAACACAACTGTTGAGGAAGAATGATTCTTATACTTATCAAAACTCGACAAAACTCGTTGTGATGTAGCTCTGGCCAATGAATGTTGATGTATATGTAACTTCGGAATGTATTTCATCCATGTATTTCATTTATATATTATTGTACTCCTATAGAGATGTGTCATTCCTCTATACGGAAGTGTCGTCATGTGTATTGACAAGTGTCGCAAGTGTGTGAACTTGCCGATAGGTTATTAGATCACCATGTGTGGGGTTGGCCCTTATTTTATGTAATATATGGTTGATGTACCTAGCTAGACAAGTTGGCCCCATAAGGTCACTGGGAAAACATAACAAGTATAAATAGAGATCGGGATATCTCTATTTGGATCACTCGGAAACTCATTCTTCCTTCAATCGGAAAGTGGCGCACTTGTGAGGAGGAGGTTTAGCTGCTAGGAGGAGTCTATCTCTGTGTATTTGGTTGTACTTTGGTTGATCTATTGCTCTATCTATCTCTGAGGAAGTTGTGGGGTTTTTCACCTTAGGGTTTTCCCCACGGAAACTTTGTGTCTATTGTCTCTCATGCTTTTGCTTCTTGTGATGATTGACATGCTTGCTATGATTGTTATGCATTGATATACTGTACATGTTATTCTCTCAGTAAAGATCCTAAAGTATTGTGAATTAATGCTCAAAATTTAACATGGAATCAGAGCTAACCTAAGAAGAAGACATTGTGCAGTGATGGAAACCAGGGTTTCTTGTTTATTGGGTTTCTCTCCACAGATTTTGGAAAAGCAGTATAGTAGATTGACTCTACTCATCAAGGAGAATCTATTTGTCCAATCAGAATTCAATTCTAAGCATTTTCATATTTGTCCCTAAAAATTAGGGTTTCCACAAAAATAGGAATTTATGGAATTTGAAGACATAGCTGGAAGCTCCTTGCAAAAATCAAAGTTTAGAGCTTTGGATCGATATTTTTGGTTGGGTAGATCTTCGAGAAACTCAAACCCTAATTCAGGTTCCTCCTTAGTGAGCCCGGGAAGACAAAAAGGAATTTCTGAAGGGTGTAGCTTTGTAGATCTCAAATTCTGAATACACCAGGCTGATCATCTCATCAAGGCGCATCTTTCTATCCTTTCAGAAAGTTGAAATTCACATTTTGAATTTTTAGGGTTTCTCTGACAAACCCTAATCTGGGAAGAGATCCAGTTTTCAGCAAATCAAGTGGTAAGATCTAAATCTTTTCTATTTCCATTTGAAGTACTCTTTATAGATGTCTCACCACACCAAGCTTGAGGATGAGCTTGAAGGGGTTGATAACTTCTGAGCCTGGAAGTATAGGATTGGGTTAATCTTGGAAGAGAATGAGTTGGACTCATATGTAAAAGAAGACATCCCTATCCCAGAGGATGAAGAAGCTAAGATATTGCATAAGAAGAACTTGGTCAAGGCAAAGAGAATAATTGCTGATTCTATCAAGGACCATCTCATCCCCCATGTGTCATCTCTGAAGACACCCAAAGAGATGTTTGATTCACTATCCAAGCTATTTGAAGGGAAGAACATAAATCGAAAGATGCCTCTGTGGAATCAATTGAAAGGGGTCAAGCTGCTGAATGGAGAAACCATTCAATCTTATTTCTCCCAAGTCTCTCAGATCAAGGAACAACTTGAAGCATAAGATGAAGTGGTGGAGAATGGAGAAATTGTGATGACCACTCTGAATGGCCTACCTAGGTCATGGGATTCCTTTATCCAAGGAATTTGTGCAAGAAAGAAATTGATCTCCTTCAGTAAACTATGGGAGGAGTGCTCACAAGAAGAAGCTAGACTTGTATCTCGAGAAGAAAAGATGGGAAGTGAAGATCAAGCTCTCACAGTTCACACCAAAAGAAGCAAGCCTAAGAGGGAGCACTCTCAGCAAAAGAGATCCACTCTCTATCACCAAAAGAATAAGAAGGACCTAAGGTGCTTCACATGCAATGAGAAGGGTCAATTTGCTTCAGAATGTCCCAAGAACAAAAGGGATAACAACAACAACAACAACTCCAGCAAGAAGAAGAAGGGTAGCAAAAGAAAGTTCCATGCTCATGCTGCTGAAGATGATGAACCTCCAAAGAAGAAGGCTAGGGAAGAAAGTGATAATGACTCATCAAGTGAAGAAGAGTATGTTCTAATCTCTACATCACAGGTACTATCTCTCATGGTTGTAATGATTGGCTTATTGATAGTGGGGCTTCCAAATACATGACTGGGTTTAAAGAATCTTTTGTAAATCTATCTGAACATGAATCACCCCATAAAGTGAAACTTGGGGATGACTACCAATACCCTATCAAAGGAAGTGGTGAGGCCTCCTACAATCTAGACTCTGGGAAGTCTTTGAAGATGAAATATGTTTTGTATGTACCTGGGCTCAAGAAGAACCTACTCTCCATATCTGCATTGGATGCAAAAGGTATGAGGGTTGCAGTTGTAGATGGCCAAGTCCTAATGTGGCCAAATGGTAAATCTATTAATGATGCAGTGGTGATTCGAGAGCAAGAGGGAGGATTGTACAAATTGAAGGGACAACCTGAACATGCCATGGTGACATGAAGACAAAGATTCATCCATAGTCATGAATCACATAGAGGTATGTATAAATTGTTTTTGCAAAGGTTAACTTGTGAGTTATGTAGGTCATTGAAGAGAATAAGAAAACATTGCTAGACATAACTAGAAAATATGGTGACCTGGTATGTGTTTCTTATATCATAGGATCTCTTATATAAGTATGCATGACATGATTATTCATGAAGTCATAGGTTTGAATAATCATGGGTGTATGCATATTGTGTTTCTTACCTTAATTGATGATATGACTAACTAGAAGAGTCATAGGGTTGAGTAATCACGGATCTAGGTATATTATGACTAACCATAAGAGTCCTTGAATACTAATACTTATTATTTCTGTTTGAAATGATCATGACTATACATGTTTAAGATTATTGTGTTTTGATGGTATCAAGATTATACTAATGAATGTGTATGAGACCTCGAGGATAACACAATAGTGATACTAATAAGCATGCATAGAGACCAGGGATCAATATAAGTTCAAGGATAGGTAATCCAGAAAGAAAAGATCAAGAAGGAGCACACTCCAGTAGATTCTGCAAGGATGCAGAGATTCAGAGGGAGTTGACCATCCTTCTACATTCCACAACAGAAAGGTGTAGAAGAAGCTAATTCAGCAGCTCCTGCAAGGAAGCAAATACTCAGAGGGAGTCAATTCAACAAACAAACAAAGATAAATATTTCAATTATCATTTCTTGCATATTTATATAAGTTCAAGGACAGGTAATCCAGGAAGCAAAGATCAAGAAGGAGCACACTCTAGTAGATTCTGCAAGGATGCAGAGATTCAGAGGGAGTTGACCATCCTTCTACATTCCACAACAGAAAGGTGTAGAAGAAGCTAATTCAGTAGCTCCTGCAAGGAAGCAAATACTCAGAGGGAGTCAATTCAACAAACAAACAAAGATAAGTATTTCAATTATCATTTCTTGCATATTTGTTTGTTTAAATAATATTGTTCAATGATGTACATGCTCATGTTCCTAGACTTAGGATATGTATTGTGCATATTAGAATGATTTCATCAATGAACAATATACTACTAATATGCATTTGATGGGTAAGTGGCCTATGGCACTATACAGCATTCCATTGCTACTTATCTAGAATGAAACCTCTTTGTTAACATGTTGGGAGCCATGCAAACTCTTAACAATGTTCCAGTAGAGACTGGAAGGCATCTAGAAAGTTACAAGATATGGATAAATGTTGTATCAAAGCATTGGCTAAAATGATTGCATGATTGTATGACATATTTTTTTATGTATAAGAATTTGTTTTGAAAACTATGAGATGCTTCTAATCATGCAATTTAACTTATCTTGTAGGAAAGATCATATGCCATCACCTACAAAAGAAGAACTACAACATTTGTTCAGAAACAAAATTATCTATTGAAGATATTGAAGTTCCCAGGATATGGGAAGAATGCCATGATCTATCGATCATGAAGAATGATGTTTGGGATGTAGTCCCAATACCTGAAGGGAAGTTTGTTATGACTTCCATATGGATCTATCAGATCAAGCATGCTGCAGATGGAAGCATAGAGAAATATAAAAGTGATGAAATAGAAGATACACCAGATGGATTTCAAGACAACTTTCTTGAATGGTGTAGTTGAAGAAGAAGTGTATGTGGAGCAGCCACTTGGTTCTGAGACACATGACAGGAAATCATATATGTGCAGAACTTGGTATGGTAGGATAGGTAGCTTTCTATCCAGTTTGGGCTTTACCAAGAGTAAAGCGGGTTCCTACATTTACTACAAGGTTGAGGAAGGAAATCCAAGGATACTCTTATTTGTATGTGGGTGACTTGTTTGTAACAAGAGATGATAGATTGATTTCCGACATGCAGCGGAAGCTTGCAGCCGAGTTCGAGATGAAGGACTTGGGAATGATGCACTATTTCCTAGGTATGGAGGTGTGGCAGAGAGTAGATGGGATCTTCCTTGGACAAGGGAAGTATACTATAGATATCCTGAAGAGGTTCGGGATGATGGATTGCAAGGCCATGGCCACACCTATGGCATCAAATATGAAGCTTCTATGTGATGCTTCATCTGAGCCAGTGGATGTCTCTATGTATCGTCAGATGATTGGGTCCTTGATGTACCTGACGAATACAAGACCAGATATTTGCTTTGTGGTGAACACATTGAGCTAGTTCCTGACAGATCCGAGGAGTGTTCACTTGGTTGCTGTAAAGAATATTCTGAGGTACCTGAAGGGTATAGTTGATTTCGGGCTCAAGTATGATGCGAATCAAAAGTTTAACCTATAGGGTTATGTTGATTCAGATTGGGCAGGCAGTGCTGCAGATAGGAAGAGCACTTCTGGGTGTTGCTTCAGTATGGGATCAGATGTGATCTCTTGGTTTAGTAGGAAGCAGTCTTGCGTAGCACTGAGTACAGTCGAAGCAGCGTATGTTGCAGCTTGTTCATCTAGTTGTGAGGTAGTATGGATGAGGAAGTTACTGTCTGAGTTATTTGATCTACCGTTGGAGGCTACTGGTATCTTCTATGACAACCAGAGTTGTGTGAAGCTGTCTGAGAACCCGGTGTTCCATGATAGGTCGAAACAAATAGAGATCAAATATCACTATATCAGGGATATGGTGCAGAGACGAGTAGTGAAGCTCCTGTATGTTGCGACGGATGAGCAGATTGCAGATGTGTTGATGAAGCCATTGGCCGGAGTGAAGTTCGAGTACTTGAGAGAGAGGCTTGGTGTTATTCGGATCGACGACACTTCAAGGAAGAAGTGATGGAGACATTTGCTGTAGCCATTCCTAGCATGGTGGAAGGGCGATCCTTCACATGGATGTGGATGTAAGCATTGGATGGTGAGCATCAGGATGATGTTCTAGTTTTTGCTTTGTATGATCAGTTGGATCATTTATGTATGTACGCATCATGTTGGATGCTGTATATGATCAGTTGGATCATTTACATTTTTATGTATGTGTATGCATCATGTTGGATGTTGGATATGATCAGTTGGATCATTTATGTATGTACGCATCATGATGGATGCTAGATATGATCAGTTGGATCATTTATGTATGCATGCATCATGTTGGATGCTTGGACCATGTATCTGTATATGTATCAGGTGGATACATTGTATGATCAAGTAGATCATGTATGTTGATATGTATCAGGTAGATACATTTTGTGGATCATGTATCTATGTATGTATCAGGTGGATACACTGTGTATGGTGACATGTATCAGGTAGATGCATTGTATGATCAGGATGATCGTGGATGACGAGCTTCTCCAGATGACATGCATCAGGACGATGCAGTGATGATGATCATGTATGGTGAGTATCAGGTTGATACTTTGTGGCCGTGGATTAGGTTGTGTAGATGAGCATGTCTGGGAGATCCTATAGGTCGGAGTTGTGTACCCGTAACAACTTGGGATGCTCTTTCGAGACATTGCTCTGGGAGGACATATAATTTGTTCCCTGGGAGATCTTTAGGTCGGAGTTGTGTACCCATAACATCCTGAGATTCTCTTGCGAGGTTTTGTCCTATGGCATGTAATTTACTCCTGGGAGATCTGGACATGATGAAAAAGGCCTCAAATGCTTCAGCCAGGTTTTGCCATGACCACATGTAATTTTCTCCTGGGAGATCTGGATAGGATGAAAAAGGCCTTAGATGCTTCAGCCAGGTTTTGTGGTGGACCACATGTAATGTGCTCCTGGGAGATCTGACAAGTAGAGCTGTGTGCTCGTAATAGCCTGGGATGCTTCAGCCAGGTTTTGTGGTGGACCACATGTAATGTGCTCCTGGGAGATCCGACAGGTAGATCTGTGTGATCGTAACAGCCTGGGATGCTTCAGCCAGGTTTTGTGGTGAGATCACATGTAATGTGCTCCTGGGAGATCCGACAGGTAGACCTGTGTGCTTGTAACAGCCTGGGATGCTTCAGCTAGGTTTTGTGATGGGTCACATGTAATGTTCTCCTAGGAGATCCGACAGGTAGAGCTATGTGCTTGTAACAGCCTGGGATGCTACCGCCATGTTTTGTGACGCACGTAATAAGTCCTGAGTATTCTACAGTATGGCCAGTGATGAAGACCTGCAGGTGGTGGGCCTACATCTAGTATGAAAAAGGACTGGCTCTGTAGAACTTCCGATGACGAGTAGAGTTAGAGATTGGTTGAGATAGCAGCAGCAGTGATGATGATGATGATGATGCATCGATGATGATGATCCAGAGAAGAAGACTTGTGCTAGCAGATCTGTGTCGAGAAATACCTTCCTAGTTAAGAGGGAGTGTTGATGTATATGTAACTTCAGAATGTATTTCATCCATGTATTTCATTTATATATTATTGTAATCCTATAGAGATGTGTCATTCCTCTATACGGAAGTGTCGTCATGTGTATTGACAAGTGTCGCAAGTGTGTGAACTTGCCGATGGGTTAATAGACCACCATGTGTGGGGTCGGACCTTATTTTATGTAATATATGATTGATGTACCTAGCTAGACAATTCGGCCCCATAAGGTCACTGGGCAAACAAAACAAGTATAAATAGAGATTGGGAGATCTCTATTTGGATCACTTAGAAACTCATTCTTCCTTCACTCGGAAAGTGGTGCACTTGTGAGGAGGAGTTTCAACTACTAGGAGGATTCTATCTCTGTGTATTTGGTTGTACTTTGGTTGAGCTATTGCTATATCTATCTCTGAGGAAGTTGTGGGGTTTTTCACCTTGGGGTTTTCCCCACAGAAACTCTATGTCTATTGTCTCTCATGCTTTTGCTTCTTGTGATGATTGACATGCTTGCTATGATTGTTATGCATTGATATACTGTACATGTTATTCTCTCAGTAAAGATCCTAAAGTATTGTGAATTAATGCTCAAAATTTAACAATGAAGCGCATAAGAAATGCATCAAGGCCTAGTATGAAAATCCATGAGACCCCGTATCTTCAATGAGGGTGATTTGGTCCTTACTTATGACCAAAAACATGATAAGCTGGGGGCAAGTAAAATTGAGTTATTTTGGCATGGTCCATACATCGTAAATGGTGTCTTGGAAAAGGGAGCTTATGAGTTAGTTGACTATGACGGAATATCCTTAGGGGATCCTCATAATGGGATCTAACTAAAGTGGTACTATGCTTAAGTTATCTTGCATCAGAACTTTGTATATATTGTACATGATGTGTTTTTTTGTTTGGTGTGACACTTAATTTTAGCATGTTGGGGTCTTATCTCAATTTTTGCTTATACAATGTTCTTCCTCGATGTGTAGATGGAAACCTGCTATGGATTCACAGATGGTGCTAGCTGGCACACCCACAACCTCACCTCGGTAGCTTGGGTACTCTATTCCCCTGCCGGTGAACTGATAAGCTCAAGAGGAACTTGCCTAGGTCCTACAACTAATAACATCGTTGAATATCACGCGGTGATCGGATTATTGGTTGATGCCTTTTCTCTTTGCATGGACCATGTTGTCATCTATCTTGATTCCCAACTAGTGGTCTCTCATTTGAACCGATTCTACACTATTCAAGACCCTACGCTACTCGGATTATTCCGGTGGGTATGCCTCTTGGAAAGGTCTTTTGAGTCCATTCAATATCTACATATCCCAAGATTTATAAACATGGTTGTTGATTCATTGGCTAACTTTGTATTAGACTGGCACATGGCACATTCATAAGCATTTTTGTTAAAGATGCATAATTGACATGACATGTAAATTAATCATTAGTGTATAAGAAAACACACATAAGATCCAAATCCATCATAAAAACATAGTTTATAAACCACTAGATAGTGTTTTATATATCAAGTCTAGCAAAAAATATTGTACAAAAAGGTACTGATACAAAAATATGAAGCTCATGACTTTCAATAAGTCAAATCTAAAAAATATGAATCCTACGGCTTTTAGTACATCATGGCATATGTAGCCTATCCTAGAGGGTGATTGTGATACAATAGGATGGCCCTAGCCACCCGACGGAGTAACCGACCGAAATGACCTGAAACTCCAATAGTCCTACATTGGTAGTGTCGCAGTAGGTCGTCAATGGAGATGTCTAGAATATCAGCAGTCAACCGCTGGAGGTTCTCCTCCAGCTCATCTAAATCCTCCACAACCTCCAGATGGACAACTTCCATCTCCTGAACTACTCCTCAACTCTCGATGTGTGAGGATATTGCTAGTCTTAATGATCCAATATCTATATAAGAAAAACATGAGATATCAATACTACATAAAAAAATTTAAAAAAATCATAAAATACATAAAAACAAAAGTGTCTTTTTCTTACCAATATCTCCCCATTGATCTCCCTTTGGAAGAACCAAGTTAGGATCTCCTCTAAAGTCTGCCCCCATATAAGCATAATCCTCAACCATGAGGAGCTAGCTACTCAACCACCGAAAGAAGGTTGGTCCATATGTAATCATTGGAACACCACCTCCATGGCGGGACATCACCTCGACCCACCTCTGCATACGCGGATCTCACGGATTGAGATCGCTAATATTGACCTGAGGATGAAGAAGTGGAACCCTCTCCAGGAAGAAAGAGACCATGATGGAGCCATAACCGAACTGCTTCAACTCCCCTCTGCGGCACTTGGTTAGGTGGTCCTTTAATTTTGTGAGGAGCCCCTCACAGTAGTTGAACACACTAGGTGCCATACACTCAATGACATATAGCATATGGGCCTTGGTGTTCTGATGCATGGCTCTACTGCCTACCACCCACTCGATGGTAAACAATACAATCTTCAAAGGATGGCCCCACACATTTTTTATGGGAATTTTCCCACCCAAAATCTGCGTGCCTGGAGTGCAGAAATGTGCTATGAGGTTCTCAGTATATTGGCCACTACCCCTGGGTCCGGATAGTGATACCGGGGCTCCATGCCTGGAAAATCCTATCAAAAAATATATATCCTCAATGTCTATGGTGAGGATGTGTGCACCAAATCTAAAATACTATTGATATGGATCCCATAACCGAATCAAATAGTCCAGTAATTGTACATGGGCTCTCATTCCCTGGACATGAAAGAATTTGAGCAACCCACACTCCCTTAAATCATTCATGTAGTGAGGGTCATTTGCGGCTTGCACATCTTCCTATTCGTGCTCATGCTCTTTCCACTACACCATTTGATGGCCAAACCCTGCATAAACACCAAAATAATGGGCATTAGATCCTTTTCATTGCATTAAAATTTGTCTTTTGGGGCCCATTCCCAAGTTTGTGGGTCAAACTGTGTCGACGCACCCCATATTTGCATACAGGAAATTAACGACGCAATTTTCCCATTGGAAATTCTCATCAAACCCTTGGTGACGCACTTCCCGAAAGGGGAAAATGCGTCACCCAGGGCACGCGATTCCCCCTTCGGAATGAGTCCCACAGCCCTAAAAAACTTGCATGAAAAACAAAATTTTAACCATCGAATCAAAGAGAATGAGGTTTAGAGTTACCTGGAGTTGACTGGAGGTTGAAAGACTGACCGAGGCTCCCACAATCGTTGTCGCAAGATCAAGCTTGAAAGAGGTTTTTTCCCACTATTCAACTTGGTAAAAATGGAATGGTAAATAATTTTTACTATTCACCCTTTTTATATAAAAATGGAATATCCCTTTTTTATTTTTGTTATTTCATTGGTTTTTTACTATAGTTGGTCCCTTTTTAGTGTTTTAAAACCTTATGATGGCTCTTAAATTTGTTTTGAATCTTGTAGGTGCAGGAGAGTGAAGTGTTTTGGCTATGGCAGAACCATCGTTGAATTTTCATGCTTTTTCTCAAGCATGAAAAGGCCTTGGGGCGTTCTTAATACAATTATCATCCTCATTAAAGTTAAGTATAAAAGGTATCGAACAGAGTCTTTGTCCTTTCTCACACTCATAAAAACATGAGAATAAGTCACCGAGTTATCTTTTATCTCTTTTCCGAGCTCGTAAAACTCCTATGAAAAAGGAACCCCCCTGGATTTATCTTTTAAGCTCTTTTCAGACTCCCTAAATAGGAAAAGATCACCAAGCAAACTTGATTCTTTCACGCTTGTAAAAGTATTCGAAGGGTCATCTTTCTGGTGATAGTTTACCCCTTTTTCAGACCAGTGAGACTATTTACGAAAAAGGAGCGCTCTAGTTAATTGTGACTAGAAGAGTTCTCTCTCACATTGTTTTATCCTTTTTTGGGTGATGAGACTAAAATTTATGAAAAATTACTCATTGGAGTCTTCTTTAGTCTTTTCAAAATCTCTAAACGTGAAATGACACCGAGTTTACCTTCTCTGGACTCATTAAAATATAATATGGAAGGGTCCTTTTAGGGATGAACCCCTCCTCTCTCAGGTTCATTAAACATATGATATTGGGCTCATCCTAAGGATGAACTATACCGAGCATATTTTATCCTCCTCAAGCTCATTAATAAACAAAGAGGTACTCATCAATCATGATGGGGAATGAGGAAAGAGTTTGTGTTAACTCGTATTAATGGTAGTACATAGTCTCTCTTGAACATGGCATTCGTTTGCAGTTAATTCAAACCGCTTGGATAATCTGCTTGTCCTTGAATCTCACCAATTCCATGAGTCATCACACTCCTTTGGATCATCCGAAGAATGCATCAACCATTTTTTGTATTAGGTCTTGGTATTGGCCTCATCGTGTCAATGTTTCCAAATCATGCCATTCCATGTTCAAGGGAATCCTATTAATCAGGTCAAGCTATGCATTCGTTCTACCCTCCTTTATGTCAGTCATCCCTGAGTCAGTCTCATGCATTACTCTACAATCCGATCTACTCCGAATATATTTGATCTCGTTTCATGTCAATGATGGGGGAAACATCATGGCCCTCCTTCGACGGGTTTATCCTTGTTGAATTCAACTCATAATTCAAGGATTGAACCTAGAAACCAACATAGTACCTTGGACCTGCATGCCTCAATAACAGGTTACCTCTCTTTCAACTATAAGTTCTCATCATTGACTTCTGATTGAAAGATTCCACTGAGTGTTTGACCTCAACTCATTGATTCACATTCGATGGTATGTACTATGATTCCTTGGGGATCATTGTCGTCAATGGTGATTTCCTTTGCACTTGTTAATGGTTTACATCAATGACTGATAATCAAGTGGTTTTTACTATGTTCGACTTCAACACATTGTAATCACATGGTTATATTTGTATCATTACAGGTTCGATTTGAATACCCTGGGTTAATTTATGTATTTCACCCAGGCTACAATGGAGATATTTCTTGAGTAGGTTCCACCTAGATATCATCATGGAACCCTTATACTGTTACATAGATCCATATTGTATTGGTCTATGGCTATGTTTAGTTAATATCGTAGATCCACTATGTATTATATTGTGGCTACAATTTGGTCTTGTCATGGGCATATGGATCCACAGTTGTATATTTAGTGGCCATACATTTTATTCAATGTTTCATGGATCTACAGTGTATTGGTTAGCATCCATGTTATGATTCATGTGAGACATATATCTCAAAGTTTTTGTACTGCAAGAGTATTTGCTCGACACTCCAACCGATGGTCCTTGCCTCTAACTTGAATATTTCAAAGCACCTCACCTACCCTGTCTTGTTAGTTTCATGATTGGGGTGGATTTCTGTTACACTAAAATATCGTCATCATGAGCTATGTGTCCTCTATTTTCCTTGATTCTTGAAGCAATTGGGCCAATTGATTGAAAGAAGAGTTGTTGTTGCTCCTTTTTCTTTTTCTTGTCACCCCGACGTACCTTGCACATTGGCACTATGGGTCAAACCCTTGGTGAAACGCTCTGCACATTGACAAAGTGCCTCAGTGACACTTGCTGCCTTTGGACAAGATGCGTCACCCTCTAAAGACACAATTTCCCCGTGTACAAGGTGCGGTACTGCTGGTTTAAAAGGAGAAAACGAAGCTTTGAGCGGCTTCTAGAACCCTTGGTTACATGGACGCTTATCCCTATGAACTAGGAATGGTGGAACATGATCCCATTACCTTTTCGAATGATCCATTGAGCTTCTACCACAAATGCTCAATGTATCCTATCCATTTAGGACTATAAATACAAACCTCCTCTCCATGGTTAAGGAGGAGAAGGATAGAGTACTAAAACGCTGGTGAAATTCTGTTGGAACTTATTCCCTTTCATCCATTAGGAGGAAAAATCTTGGATCTTTGAGGCTAGGATCATTTGTAAGGAGTTACGACATCAAATCTCGGTTGTCATATTTCCCTATGTATTTTTTATATTTACATTAATGCAGATTATTTCCATAAAAATCTTGTTGTAAGATATTTAGAATTGGCTTCTTTGACTCCTAGTTTAGATTGATCTATATTTGCATATCACTAGTACTTTCTTATTTCCACTTGTTATATATTGTTTTTCAGTTGAGGATATTAAGATCAAGAGCTACACCAAGCAAGGAGATAGCACTATGATCATAAGGTGAGTTATCTTCCTCTACCTTCTGTAATTTGATCAATCTAGGAAATTTATGTGTGTTGTGTACTTCTTTTGTTCTAGATCCAAACCATTTGGACTAGGGATATTGGTTAGTTTCTGCACTGACGGATTGTTCGTAAAAATACCACCACTAGGATATAACCCTTACTATCCATTTCCATGTCCAATTGGGCATACCCCCACACCTCACATGGGGATCAACCTTGTTCAACCTTCTTTAAAATTTGAGTAGTTAGACACCATAAATCCCTTGAATCCTCAAAATCAGTGGAAGAAGAAAGGAAAGAACAAGAAAAACTAGTAGCAAGGGAAAGGGGGGAATCCCCTTCACTAGCAGAACCAGAACCAGGGTAATCAAAATGCGGAGACAAACAATCCCCCCAGACAAGGGAAGAATTCCAAATTGAGGACCAATTACTCTTGCTCCATTTGCAGAGAATATGGTCATTACACCCATCATTGTCCTCTTATCCCTGACTACCAACAGTTAGTGGAATTCAAGATGAAGAAAGTGATAAATCCTCCTCAGTCCCCAAATCCTCCACAACCCCAAATCACTATCTTACAACAACCCTTTTCCAATCAAGGGGTCATTACGCAACAACAAGATACCCACCCCTCCGACGATGGCTCTTTCCAAAATATCTATACCTTGGATTTTAATATTCAAACTCGAGCTAAAGGTTATGATATGCCTGAAGATACCCAAGTGGAATACATCCCTCTCCCCTTGGGGCGCCCTCTGCAAATACCATGCCCAAGTGCTGAACAAATCCCATAGATTCCCAAAGTCCCACTTTGGAGTACACCTAATAACCCCCATATGAAAGATTCCCACAATTATAGTATTGTGGATGACTTGGATCAGTCCCCTATAGTCATGTCTACATTATAGGTGCTCCATTCATGCCCCACCCAGTGCAAGGAATTACTTAACGCACTCGATGTCGTCAATTCTTTCCACTTGCACCTCATGACATTTGATCTCAACAAAGGTGAACCACAACTACCCTTTTCATTCACATTTCAAGTCCCCATCACGGTAAAAATCATTGTGATTCATCGGTGTATTATCGATGAAGGTGCATCCACTTGAGTCATGTCCTCTAATGTCTATAAGTGATTGGGGTCACCCAATCTGGTCCCATCACCCATCTCCCTTTGTGCATACGATGGGAGACCATCCCAAGATAGAGGATTGTACCAAAATGTCCCCATCGAGCTGGGGGGCAAGATGGTCATGATCGATATCGAGGTAGTCGATGCCCAACTCAACTACAACATCCTCTTGGGGTGTAGTTATATGTATGCCATGAAGGCGATCACCTCCTCTGTCTTCCATATCGTGATGTTTCCCTTAAATGGAAATATGGTCACCCTCGACCAACATAACTATTATGGTCCCAACACCACTAGAAACCTCGACAATATCCTCCCTATTGTCGCTTAAACAAATGAACCCCCCTATGTTGATTTTTGCCCCGGCATGTATAAGGACTTGTTGATGCCTCAGATATCGTAGCATCAATCAGAAAGGGATTCTCCCCGAGAGATGGTCCCAATTAGACTATCTCCCGTTTGGTGTGGGGAATCCGTCCGGTTAGCGGTTCCGGCAACCGTGGTTTTGGACTTTAAATCCGAATCTACCGGTTATGGCCCGATCCACCTTTCTTTTGGGTTTTATGTCTGTTATATGAGATGCAAGTGCCTAAATTATACTTAATCTAAATGCAATTAAAACAGATCTAAGCTTAAAACTGGAACAGATCTATCTATCCCTGCAGGGAACACGCTAAAGGGAAGAGCAATCTGCTGTAACAAGAAGCGTAAGGAAAGAACAGATAGCTGTTCTTTTCGGAAGCAAAGCTACAACAAGATACAAATTTCTAAAAGATAGCTTCTAGTTCATCATGAAATGTATTCGTTGCTCATAAAACAGAAGAAAGCAAAAATTATTTAATCTACGTAGCAAGAATAAAGAAACAGATCTTGATGTGGCAAAACTGGAATTAAACTTAAAGATCCCTGCAAGGAGCATTTAAAGGCGTGAACAATGAACCACGTGCATTACCCTGAAGAAAGAACAGTTAGCCATTCGATCTAGACAAAGAAATCTACAGCAATACATTTCATTGTTCACAATATGGAGAGAACGCATACACAGAGGGGAGCAAAATCATTAATGCAAAGAAATAATTCAGATGTCAAGAATGATCTCACATTGCAGAATTGCAGTCATTAGAATAGTCCAATATAGAGCAATCCAACATTCCAGGCAAAACGTCCATCTCCCGTGGCTTCTATTAGAAAATTCAATTTACAGACCCGATACAAGATAGCTCATATCGTTTGCCAAAATTTTCATTCCCTGCCAAAAGTCTCTTCTAATCTTTCCTAGATGCTATTTATAGCTACAACTTTGCCCTTTGGGATGACACCTAGCACGTTCCACCTGTCATTTACAGGGATTTCTACTATAATCGATCACCAAAAATGGCCACTTCCTTTACAAAAATATTTTGACAAAAATTAGGGACAGTTGTCCCATGGCTTACGCCTTACATATTTAAAATATACATAACAGAAAATTGGCCGACATCAAAGCTTTCCTTGTTGGGCACGTGTTTGGCTGAAGAGAGTAGCTCACTGAATTCGGCCTCTTCACTCCTGTGCGTGAGCTTCTCCTGGCAAAGGGTCGCCCAAGTTAATTGTCATTGATGCTGCCTGGGAAGGGGCCCTCGAATCCCCTGCTGATACTGCTCCTAATTGGGAAGGGGGAATTGAACTGGCCGGATTTTCTGCCCTTGCTGGGGAAGAGGCTGTTGGGAGAGGGGCTGCTGGATCTACTGATGCTCCTGCTGCTGCTGCAACTTTCCTGTCCTCCTCTGTTATGTAGCTGTGCCACACACCTGTGTCCCTTATGATTATGTTTGCTGCAGCAGGAAACAGGATTTTCTGAGAAGTCACATTCTTCCCGAGCTCTGTTTTAATGCTTTGTACCTCTGCTTCAGCAACTTGATGCGCTTCCTTCAGCAGATGGTTGTGAAGTGTTGATGAACCGATGTAATGTTGGAGATAATCCATGGCCAGGACATCAATCCTTTTCACATACTCCATCTGGACGCCTAGCTCTTCTTTCAGTTGAGACAGCCGCTGTTCCTTTTCCGGGAAGTCTTCTAGGGTCTGAGGGAAACTCAATGTGCAGCTGTCATGGACTCCTTTGAGCTTTTGGTATAGGTTGTTGATTCTATCTGTTGTCCTCTGCAAACTGGCCATCAGCTTATTGGCACAGTTCCTGCCAAACTCCAACAAGGCTATATCTTCATTAAAATCTTCCACGGCCTTAAAAGGAAGATGTGGGGGGAAACCTCCTTTCCCTTCTCTCCATGCCATCTGACTTATGACATTTGCCTTGACACGGGTATTCTTAGCTTTGAGCCTGTGGGCTTCCGCATTAACCTCTTTTAGCCTAACCACCATGGCCTTGAGTTTGCATACCTCATCAGTGATTAGCTCTTGGGAGCCATACACCTGCTGCAGGATATTGCATGACAGCTCGTGGAAGGGAGATAGGTCTATGGTTCTGCTCTCCACTTGCTCTAAACGCTCAGCTAACGATTGCTTGTCTGCTTTTAGCAGAGATGCCTTTTCTTCTGCACCATTCTTCTCTGCTTCCACAATCATCATTTGAAGTGTTAGCTGGTCCTTTTCCTCCTCCAGCTGGCTGTACTTGTTTGACAGCTCCTTATGTTCAGCGTACAAGCAGTTATACTTGTTTACTACCAGATCTCTTTGGGCTTGCTCATTAGCTACATTTTGTTGCAGCGTGCGTGCTCTTTTCTTTGTCAATATATTTTCTTTGACTATAACCCCTACATTGGCAAATGATGCCTGTGCTGTTGCTATAACTGCGGATGCCATGGCGATGGGATCTGCATCTGTGTTCTGCATGACAGCGACCTCTCGGTGAGTAACGATGTCATCATGGAAGGGGCTTTTAATCCTCTCTTCTGATTGGAGGACCATTGCTTTTCTTTTCTTATCATAGACAAACGCATTCCATTTGGACACCGTACGCTTCCCAGATGGAGTGTACGGGACAATTGGTCGGTTTATGATGTCTATGTCTTCTTCCATAGGTGGGGTCCGGACTTCCTGAGCAGGGTCTACTCCTTCCTTTTGGGTACCATAGACACCTGCTTGAGAGGTGTCTATTTCCATGTCCTGCATACCGGATCCACCTGCCTCAGCATCTTCCCTTGTCTTCAATTCTTCTTCCGCCTTCTTTTCTGCCTCAGCTTTCTTTTCTGCCTCAGCTTGCTCAGCTTCTTTCTGCTTTTGGGCTTCTTCAGCTTCTTTCCGTAGTCTTTCATTTTCAGTTTCTTGCTGCCTTCTTGCCTCTTCGGCTTCCTGCTGTAACCTTGCCTCTTCTCTTAATCTGAGCTCTTCCTGAGCTCGGGCATCCTCAGCTTCTTTCTCCTTTTGCTGGAAGGTGTTCTGGGCCTTGCTTGAGCTAGAGCTTACTCCAGTACTTTGGCGACAGATCCGCAGCTCAGCCATGTTGCAGATACCTCTGAATGCTTCCTCCTCAGCATCAGGGTAGTGGGAGTATTCGAAGTAAGCATAGTTCCCCTTGCAATGCTCGGCCACTTTTCCCTTTCTGTCGTTCCTGTGGAAGATGACCTCACCGAAGTGGAAGGCCTTCAACTCTTGAATAAACTCATTGGCCGAGGCAACCCCTGAAAACTTGTAAGCGCCGATGCAGAAAGGTAGAGGGGGAAAGGAAGCCTTGTGTTGCTTGTGGAGGAATGCTCCAACCCCATCCAAGAAGAGTTGTCTTACTGCTTCCTTGAGCACCACATAGTCTGTGGCATACTGTGGCAATATGTATGGGGGCTTAGTCCCTCCAAATATTCTCAGGTAGGTACCTTGTTCTGAAAAGTAAAAGTCCCCATACTCCTCAAGGACTTCCAAAGCATTTTCTGACAGACAATTTGGTTCTTCCTTGAAGATTTTCTTGTATAGGGGCATGATGAACCCCTCACAGATGAGTTTGTAGTTGGGCTTGTAATTCTGAGCCCACAACATCTTGAATGCGACGTAGACCGGGGCGGTGGCCCTATCCCATGTACACCCCAATTTGGGGAACTCTATCTTGGCCAAGATACAATCTATCAGGTATGAAGACATGAAGAATTCAGCCTTCTTCAAGGCCATCCCGAGCTTAGCAGCACTTATCATTGAGGCCAGACTATCTGACAAGATAGTGGCCCAGTCAAACACTGTTCCCTGAAATGCCACATAGTGAATGATAGGGACCCACTGAATCTTGTATACTGTGCCATCGAGCATGCTGAAGATTCTGCACAGCATCAGGGCAATCAATCTATAAGGAGCTCTTAGATTCTGTATGTCATACTCCTCACTCCCTTTCTTCCTCAAATGTTTCCCTGCCACCAGTAGCTTCTTGGCCATCTCGATATTGTTCATCTGGCTTAACCATTCATCAGTCAGAGCTTGCTGGACACGGGGAAACCTGTAGGCTGCCGCAAGATATGCGGGTTGAAATGAGGCGATAGCCACGTTCCCTCTATCATTTATCACTCTTCCTTCAGCATCGGCATGTTGGAGTATCCATCCGATCTCTTCAGCACAGGGGAACAGCTCAGGGCGGGTAGCGGCTCTAGTTATGCCTGAGGCTCTGATATTTTGATAGATTGGTGCTTCCTCCAGCAACATATCTGGGATTTCTTGGTCCCTGATCATTCTATAGATGTCATCCCATCTGATTTCTGGAGGGACACCAGTGGTGCACCTAGTGTCCTGGAGCGAGGTTTCAATCTTGAGAGGGGCAGGATTCTTTTCTGTCATCTTAGATTTCTTCTTACCGGTTTTCGGCATCTTGATTTATCCCTGATAACACCCATATACAAGTCATCATGAATTTGAGCAACATACTGTGAGGTTTTAATAGAGAGCATCATTGCTTGAATATATCAATAAGATGAGTACAATGAAGCTGTATATTCAGGAAGAAAAAACATAATTTGAAACATAAATTGAAACATTTGAATCTCTTGACAGGATGGGATTGGGATGCTCTTGAGAGGATAGGCTGTGTTGCGGGAGCCATTGGTTTTCGGCTCGATAGGCGAATTGCAGAAGCTGTTGGTTTTCGGTTCCGCCCTGCGGAAGGAGGTGTCTTTCGGTATAGCTGCGGTCGGAGAGTTTAATGGCGGGGAGACGCGGGTTGAGAAGACTTTGTGACGACAAGGGAGCCCCTTTCGCATTTTCAACTCGGTGAGGGCTTTGAATGCCATCGTCACGCGCAGCCACCCGCCGAGGTGCTCTACGGGAGACTCTAGTCCGAGCGAAGGTGACGGTGCCGGGGATATGCTGATGGGGAGTGCTAGGGCGGCCATGGCTTCAGGTTTCGGCTCGCGCGGCTTGAACGTACACGGGTTTTGAACGGGACAATGGCGGCTGAGACCAGGTTTTGCCTTGGGTAGAGGGCATGTTGGGGTAGAGGTTTACGGAAGGGCCCAGGGTTTTAAGTCCTGAGTTTATGGCCGGGGACATGGAAAGCCCATGGGGCTTTGGCAAATTCTCCCAAAATGAAGGGCGCGGCCCGGGGTTTAAAATGGGACACGATTAACCGCCCGCATTTACCATCAATACTTAATAATAAAACGTTAACGTTCTAACCAATATCTATGACGATTTTGTATGACGGAAACTACACTCAACTGTATCTGACGGGCAAAACATAGCCCTTTACGGGTGTTTTGCCCGTCAAAACCCCACTAAAACCCATTGTTTTCCCACAAAAGATAACCCAATGGCGAAATTCCAGGTTAGGATCCTACCTGGCACCGTGGGGATCGCGTGAGAGAGGTGGCCGCGAGCACGGATGAGCGAGGTGAGCTGGAGTGATTTGCACGGCGTCGCACGTCGTTGGCCAATTCTAAAACAATGGTGCATTGGTTCGAGCTCCTACCGTATTTTATAAAAAACGGGCACGTGTGAGCATTCAACTTGGTAGGTGGCACGGTTAAAACGAGGTTTAAATTTGCCGTGCGTAGCGGTCATGTCAAACGATCTCGGTTTTCGTGCGACCGTCATTCGCGGGGCCAGTTTGTGAATCGTATCCGCCATTGCGGAAGGGTTCAACGAAAGCTCCCGCCGTTTCGGGGCTCATTGCGGAAAGGAAACTCGAAGCCTTCCGCGAAAGACCGCCGCGTAGCGGACGGGTAACGACAAGGCTTCCGCCCTTTCGGAACGATGTAGCGAATGGTCCCGGTGTTTTTTGGAAGGCTTTTGCGAAAGCTTCCGCGAACCAAAAAATTCAAAGTCTCGTTGATTTTCGGGAAGGTTTGGCGAAGGCTCCCGCTAGTTTCGGAAGGCTTTTGTGAATGGCTTTCGCCGTTTCGGAAGGAAGACTTGAAGGTTCCTGCATGTTTTTTTTTTTGAAGTTTTTTCTAAGTCTCTTCGGGCGCTTTAGACGAATAGATCCCGCCGTTTCGGGAGCAAAACTTATACTCTTCCGCACATTTACCCGGGGTCGTTTCGGAGTCCTTTGCCGAGCGGTTTAAGCGATTGGCTTCCGCCGTTTCGGGAGGGTTTCATCAAAACCTTCCGCAATTTTAACAAACCAATCCGACTTTTTTCGGGCGTCTTTCCTAAGTCCTTCCGCTGTTTCGGAGCGTTTTACGAACTGTCCCCGCCGTTTCGGGCAGAAAACTCCAACCTCTCCGCGGACGGTTGAAAAATGTTCTAAGTGCTTTTCGGGAGACTAAGGCGAATGAGTCCCGCCAATTCGGGAGGAAAGCCGGAACCTTTCCGCGGTTGTGGATGGCTTAAGTGAATGGCTCCGCCGTTTCGGGGGCAAAGTCGTTTCGGAACTTGAACCGTTCCGCAGAAGCAACGATCGAAAATTTTCCAAGTCCTTTTACTTCGGAAGGCTTATACGTGCGGTTTATGAGAATGGCCTCCGCCATTTCGGAAGGGTAGCCCGAAGGCTTCCGCGTTTCGGGAGCAAAGGCTGAAGGCCTCCGCGACAGTTTCTTGAAAAAATTCTAAGTCCTTTTCATAGTTTCGGAAGGAGATCGTGAATTCCTCCGCGGGACTTATGCAGATGGCTTCCGCCGTTTCGGAAGCGATTCCTCAGCGACTTCCGCTGTTTCAGAACAGGATCTTTAAAAGCTTCCGCGAAGTTTCCTCGACTTATTGAAAAGTTCTTGTAAGTCCTTTTACAATTCCGGAAGAAGTTCATGAATCTCTTCGTGTTATTCCAGCAAGCAAATGTGAATGGCTTCCGCCGTTTCGGGAGACAGACTTGAATCGCTTCGCCGTTTCGGCGAGGTTTCACCAATGGTTTCCGCAGCTTATGGCCAAAATTTGAGTTTCTTTTTCGGGAGAATATCACGGTGGTTTCCGCCGTTTCGGGCGGAATTGTCCCAACGTTCCCGCAGTTTTTTTTAATTGGAAGAGAATCTAAGTCCTTTTCGGGATATTCAAGGTGAATGAGTCCCGCAATTTCGGGAGCAAAACCGGACCCTTTCCGCGGTTGCGGAAGGCTTGAGCGAAAGCTTCCATCGTTTCGGGAACATATTTTCAATGGCTTCCGCAGATTTTGACAAAGGGGAACTCAGTTCTTCTTTCGGGAAGGTTGGACATTTGTCTTTGAAGTCGGGGAGATAATCCGAATTATTCCAAAACGTTGGGGAAAAACTAAGTTATCTTTTGGCTCTTTGGAAAAAGAATGGAAGGATTGATGGCAGGACGTTCAGCAGGGAAATAAGATTTTATGTTGAAAGCAGAGCTGACGGCTGGGATGGCTTGTCAGGTAAACTTTCTACAAAAAATACAGGAGGGGCCCCAACATAAAAAAAAAAATTTGGGGAGGGGTGTTGCTGCAACAACAGGACTCCAATTTTCTAAGAGTGTACTCTGGACCACCACACGGGATCCCCAAATCCACTGATGGCCTAATGTGCACAAATTCCACTGCTGAAAATGGACCCACCTACTCCTCAACACCATCATCACCACCGTCGCTGAGCCATGCCATTGAACAAACGATGAGTCCATCGGTACCTCCTATCTTCCAAATCCCTTTCTTGTACCCCCCCACTAGCGTACAAGGGACACTGGTTATGGCTCAGTTGACTCTACTTGGAATCACTTTGGGTATTCTGGTATGGTACCTTAAACCACCCTACCTAGAAATGGATTCTAAATCCGTAACCCACTATGTGTTTTTTCATGTTTCGGTTGTTAAATCTACTAGGCCGGTTACACCTTCCGTACCACCATTCAGACCTACGACATCTACCACTAAACCACAGTCAGTCACCACGAAGACCACCAATGGGGTCATGAAACAACCAAATATGAAAGGCCCATTCTACTTGACCCTGCACCCGACTCATTAGGGGTCGCTCACATTAACACAAGGGGCGCCAACTACCAACGGTTAAAATCCCTAGTCATGACCAAATATACTCCCACTCGGAGAGTCACTCCACCATGCACTCTTTGCGAGCAACAAGGCCATGCGACCAATCTGTGCACCACCTTTCCAGAACTTTGGAACTTTCTAAATACCCCATCCAGTGTAACCCATGCTCCACCGACAATCGAAGAGTGCACATCATCATCGCCACACCTAATTCCAACTCATTGCGTACAAATAATGCATGTTCGATTTGTTCCCAATTTGGGAATTACACACACCATTGTACTGATATCCCTCGATTTCGGGAGATGTTGGAAACCATACACCTCACTCATTCATTGGAATACACCTCTCCCCCTTCATCACCGAAATTAGCTTCTATCAATGCGGTCACTACATCAATGACAACACTAGTTGCTCCTCCATCACAACCTTCACTTACGAAAGTTCCCATTATGGATCCTACAATGCTGCAAGACCCCCAACTTACAGATCTTACGAAGACAACACCAAATAATGGATGCTCCTCTTGCAAGAATAACACCCACATGCTTCCCCCTAGGGTCATCACAACCATTTTGGATCAAGTCAACTACCCAGCAACACAAACAACCCTCTGTGCCTGAGTACAATGACCATGTCGGTCTTGCGGCAATACTTCTCACTTGTCATTCCAATGTCCCATTTTATTCACAATATGAGAAGCTTTTATTGAAATCATGAGACTCCAATATCAGCTGACTTACCTCAAAACAGTATCGCAACTATTATGACTATGGAAGTAGTTTCCCCCGTACTGGATACCATCAATTTTGTATCTCCTTTGGCTATCATCCTAACTAGTAGTGTTCCTCGTCTTCCGATGAGGACTTGGATCCTCCGCAAGCATTCCCAAGTACTTAGACACCACTCAGGGCCCCCCTAATAAATGTTTGATACTCCCCCATGAGTATGGCACCACCCCGGTACCCCCATAGTTTCCAACATTTAATGGCCCCCAATACCAAGAAGGGTCCAAAACATCTTGTGTTTCCCTTCTTATTTTTTCATATTTGTCTAGTTTAACACAACCCAAAATTTTATTTATTATGTCCAATCCATTGTTTGGTTGAGAATGCGTCTACCTTAGGTTTCTATAGATGACATCTCGACCATCCATCTATATCGGGTACACAGATGGCGCAATTTGATGGTCCAAGAACCTTGCATAAACTTCTTGGGCTATTTGTTCCCCCTCCCAAGTCCTCTACCACACCGACAGAGTTTGTTTGGGGGCACTCACAAACAACCAAGCAGAATATGATGCTGTCATAGGACCCTTAAGTGATGCCACCCACCTTGGGATATGCCATATGCAAGTACACCTATATTCCCAACTAGTTGTCTCACATCTAAACAATGTATCACGTGTCCTCAATTCCCTCCTTTTCTGTAAGTTCTTGCGAGTGTGCCTTCTCATTCGACAGTTTGAAACCATTAATTTCATGCATATACTGAGAAATTCCAATGCATTCGCTGACTCTGTAAAAAACAAGGTCTTAAACTGACACTTGATGCATCACGCGACTTCATAATCCTGCACATCCAAACAAAACACACACACACACACACACACACATGCACACACATAAATGTATAAGCACCTATCTCTACGCATACCTATATATATCATCATCATAAACCATGCATCGTATGTTGATACCCATCCACATCATATGAGTTAGTACCTACTACTGCAGATACATCACATCCACATTAGGAAAACCTACATCCATACATCTCATGTACACATCATCACACATAACCAAATATCATATACAAAATGCTGCCAAAAAATGGTGTGTGTCTATATATATATATATATATATATAATGTGTGTCTAATACATCATTCATGGCCTCATAAGCTGCATATACATCAATATATTCCTTATGGGGGATACATCAAACATGCCTACCTTCCATAGGCTATATACAAAATGGGGCTATCAGCCCTATACAAAAATATCATGAGTGCCCTGCACCCACACAACTCCTCTAGCTGTTGGATCCTTCAAGGGCCCCATAATGGCCAGAGGACAGATCTCTGCCCTCGTTGACGTCGCACATGCACCTGAAGCTGGTCTTGGTCTCTGGCATGGTGGGGGACCATGTCCCCCCTATACCTCTCTTTCCACATGGAAAGAAACCTCCAGTCTCTGCATCACCTTACACCAATCAGTTCCACACTCTACCGACAACTGTATCATCAAGGTCAACTCCTCATCATCAAAATTGGTGACAACTACGTCATCGATCCCCTTTGACATAGTACCCAGCTACCTCTCCAATTCTGCCAATAAGGCGGCCATCCGCTTTCCTGCCACTGCCCCCTTAGCAGGGGCTCCCCCCACTGCTGCGCCACCAGCTGTACCCCCAATATCCACCCCATCTCCTACCGCTAGTCCATCTCCTTGACTCTTTGCATTATGCATATAATAGGTACATTTTGAAGACGATGCAGAGCTAGAGTGCATGTTCGAGGATACGAGTAGCAGAGTGATGAGGACCAAATATTCTGAGGTTTTCAAGAGCTCTATTGAGCAGAGCACTTGTCCCTGTTGGAGCCAGATATTATCACATTTATAGTAGTCGGGGCTACCATATATTTATATCAGATTCTGCTTTTCTTAGCCATTCCTTTATGTAATGTCCCCATTCAAATAATTGTATAGTAGACAATCCCCATCAATCCTACCAAGTTCCCTAGTTTGAATGGGTACATTGGGAATTGTAATAAGGGAGAAAAGGAATAATGTTTACACATTAGAATAGTCCAAATATTTAATAAATAAGTTGAATAAATGAAGCCAAGAGGAATTATAGGTGGCAAATGGTTTTGAGGACATTTGGAGGATGTGGGACCCCCACTAGCTTGGTTTCTCACTACCACAAGGAAAATATCACTTGGCATTTCAAATCCATGGGAAGGAAAACATTATTGGGTGAGTTGGTAAGACATACACATGGCATGGAGCATATTAGGTATAAATGTGGTGGAATAGTAACCTCCATGAAAGAGGAAGAGTCAAATTGGAGACTAGTGGACACTTGGGCTAGATTCTCTAGTCTTATGACAACAATGATGAAGCATCTATGACATCTATGACAAAATTCAGATATGGATTCTTACACCTGACCAATATGACATTTCATCCCCAAAAATAAGCTCAAGAAGGTGCTCATGCAGTTGGGGGAAGCTAAAGAGACTCCTACTCGAAATTGGGAGAAGATGGAGGGTTGGAAACTAGGAGACAAGTGGCAAATGTGGAATATTTCCTAAGTGGAAATATATAGAAGATAATGAGAGGATTTCGACTCTTAGAAGGATAATGTTGGTTATAAAATGTAGAAATAAAGTATGAGAATGGCTTTTGATGATTTGAGAAAAAATGCATTTGTGAAGAGAGAGCTAGTGGATGACTAGTTTCTTGCCTTAGCCAATTTAGAGGGTGAAAGATTCCCATCCAAGTTGGTGTTTGGAGAGGCCACTCAGGTCTTTCATGGAGCTTTAATGGAGTTTTATTTGCAGGTATCATCTATAGGGAAGCTCATGGTTTTGTTTAGTGCAACACCATCTCTCAACCATTTCCAGTTTTGAAGGCATATTCATGCTCCTTGAGGGAGGGCATTTTTGGTGAGCTCTTGTGATTCTTGGGAGAGATTTTCATTATGTATTTATGATTTTAATAGCTTCATATCCTATTTTATTCATATTCAAAAAGTATCAGGTCGAAATACCCACTGGTTGTATCCAAAAATGTTGATTAATGAGTAAACAATGTCCATTTCCCCACTACATTGATGTAT
This sequence comes from Larix kaempferi, assembly GCA_027924585.1. Taxonomy (NCBI): domain Eukaryota; kingdom Viridiplantae; phylum Streptophyta; class Pinopsida; order Pinales; family Pinaceae; genus Larix; species Larix kaempferi. The sequence goes on from BSBM01000099.1 coordinate 16,062,060, forward strand.
AGCATGATAATGCTGATGGTTTCAAATGAATGGATGATTCTATAATGAATTTATGATTAATAGACTTACATGGATTTATTTTACAATTTTCATGTACTGTAACTGAGCATTTGAAGTATTTTTACTCAATTTAATTGCATTGGGAGAAGAAATAGTGCCATTTCCCCAAGGGTCGAATTGGTGATTTTTGCAGCTGAATGGGAGAGGTTTGGAACATAGATAATAATCAATTAGTGATTCACATGAGACATTAATAACATCCTTAACACCTCCCCTACCTCTGTTCAGAAATTCGAGGGAGTTTGGAAGCATTTGGGAGGCCATTTCAGTGTTTACCCAGGGGAGATTTGATGCATAAATTGCTAGTTAAAATACCATACATTGACCAGAATATAAATCAAATTTGCAGAAGTATTTTGAGGGTTATAAATCATCCATGAACCTAATATTCAAGTCTAAATATCATTCATATTCCATTACAGAATATTTGGGAGCATTTAGGTTAATTTGGAGGCCAAAACAACAAAACTAGTCAAGGGTCGAAATAGGGGAAAAAGTGGAAAATTGTTCATTTTAATAAATTTTTGAAAAAGGGACATTACAAGTGGTATCAGAGCATGTTATTGGCACCTGATGGTATTAATAAGAATCCAAACAAATAAAACACCACCCTTTGAATCAGTAGTTGAAGAAGTTTTGGTTGAAGAAGAGATAGTAGCAGAAAAATAGTTTTTTTCTAAAACAATGGGTAGAGAGGAGGAGGAAAAATTAAGACACAAGGAGGAATTTATTGAAGCCTTAATACCATGTTTTGATGGAATTACCATGGTTATTCTAGAAATGAGTAGACAAATGATGAAAAGTTTCGAATTGTTGGGTAGCCAACTTTCTGGCAAAGCGATGATAGGAGATAACAATGGTTCACATTCAGGGGAAAAGATAAAAGGGAGTGAGCATATTTTTTCAAGCACAGGAACACATAATAGACCTGATGAATTCCAAAGCACACAAAGGTATACTGCACCTAAATTTCTCACACCCAAAGAACAGCCCAATATTGAGGTGGATTATACGAAACTAGCAAACAATTGGAATGATTTGAATGAAGAGTGTAAAAGAGGTGTACCACTTAGTGACTACATTGATGCTATACAAAAAATTAAAAGGAGGGAAGATAATAGGAGTCCATTCCAAAAAAAAGAATTAAATAGTGCTATTGGAAAAATGTCACTTCCTACTTTTGATGGTTCTTCTCAAAATTATGCTAACACTTGGGTGCAAAAATTGGATGTATATTTTCAGCTGAATCCTATGTTGGAAGAGGATGCATTAAAAATGGCCATTTTGCATTTGGAAGGAGATGCCAATGAATGGTGGTTTCATGGGATGAAAACCTTGGGTCATAATCAGGTTAAAACATATGGAGAATTTGTTGACAGGGTACTAGAAAGATTTGAACAAAAAGATCCAGAATTGCCTTTCAAAGAACTTCCTCAATTAAAGCAAACTGGGTCCCCTACTGAATATATGTTGGAATTTCAAAAATATCAGTCAAGGTGGCTGATGTCTCTATGGGAAGATTAGTATTTCTGTTCACTGAAGGTTTGGATGAACCCTTAAGAGGTTTGGTCAAATCCCACAAGCCAACTACATTAAAAGATGCAATGAGCTTGACTAGGGATCTCCAAAATGTGCTTCCTATAACAAGATTTCCTCCCAAGCCTAGCTACAAATTTGAAAAGAAACCTTGGAAAATAGATGGATATGATAAGAAACCTTGGCAAAGAGAATCATTTGAAAGGAATAAAAAAGAAGGACTAAACAAGGATGAACTTCGAAAAAAGAAACTATGCTTCACATGCTTCCAACCATGGACACCGGGGCACAAATGTACTAAAGGAAAGGCTCAATACATAGAAGTATTTTCTGATAATCAGGGGTATGATGGGGGCATGGATGAATATGGCCATATTTCAGATCAAGAAGGGGCATATGAGATAGCAGTAGAAGAGGAAATACAAGAAGAAAATCAGCCTTCACCGGACAAAGCAAGAATGGAAGTACTTTTAGCAGTACCTCGCTATCATACTATCCGATGCAAGGGTGTGGTACAAGGACAAAGAAATTCAGTTTTGGTAGATGGAGGAGCCACCCATAAATTCATTAATGCAGAGATGGTGGAGAAAATAAAGATACCTACTGAACCATTTGATGGCTTCATGGTTGTCATTCCCGGTCACAACACAATGCAATGCAAAACATGGGTCCCAAAGCTGCAAGTCACCGTAGGTAACTATACTTTTGTTGATAGTTTTTATGTGGTTGATGTTGCTGATACTAATGTGGCTTTGGGAGTGCAATGGATGTATTCAATAGGAGAGCATATATTAAATTATCAAATTCCCGGAATGAAATTCCAATATTCAAAAGGAGTACAAAGAGTTGTGAGAGGGAAGCACACTTATCCAAATCAAGTAGTGACTTGCAATAGTATGAGATCTATATTGAGGCATGGGGACATAGAATGGGTTGATGAATGTCATATTACATCTCCCAATCCAAATATAAATATTTTTAAACACCCAAACGAGATAGAGAGACTTTTGCAAAAATATGAAAAAAAATTTAGAGACCTTCCACATGGTAGACCACCAGATAGGGGGGTTGAGCATAGCATTATTTTGGAGGAGGGAACTTCACCCATTCAGATACCACCTTATAGACATCCTAAAAATTTTAGAGATGAGATTGAAAAAGCTATCCAAGAAATCCTATAGTTGGGACTCATTAGACCAAGCTCAAGCCCTTATGCTTCTTCAGTAGTGCTAGTGAAGAAAAAAGATGGAACATTGAGAATGTGCATAGACTTTAGAGCTTTGAACAAAAAGACTATCAAGAATAGGTATCCTATTCCTAGGATTGATGAGCTCATGGATGAGCTACATGGGGCCAAATACTTCTCCAAAATTGACCTTAGATCAGGGTATCATCAAATTCGAATGAAAGATGAAGATGTGCAAAAGACTGCTTTTCGATGTCATTATGGTCACTTTGAATTTCTTGTCATGCCTTTTGGGTTTACTAATGCTCCAGCCACATTTCAAGCATGCATGAATAGGATATTTTGCAAGCAACTAAGAAGGTTTGTTTTAGTTTTCTTCTATGACATTCTCATTTACAGTAAAACATGGGAAGAGCATTTGCAGCAGTTAGAGATTGTGTTGAAGGTTTTGCAAGAAGAGTCTTTATTTGCTAAGTTGTCAAAGTGTGAATTTGGGATGAAAGAATTATTGTATCTTGGGAACATTATTGGGAAAGGAGGAGTGAAGGTACACATGGAAAAAATCATGGCTATCTTAGAATGGCCATCACCAAAAAACATCACCGAATTGAGGGGTTTTATTGGCATATGCACATACTACAGAAAAATTGTGAAGGGATTCTCCAAGTTGACTTCTCCACTCACTGATTTGACTAAGAAGGATGCTTTCAAGTGGGATGAAGAGGCTGAAAAGGCCTTCCAAAAAATGAAAGAGGTAATGAGTAGTTGTCCCAAACTTGCACTTCCTGGTTTTACTAAACCTTTTGTTGTGGAATGTGATGCTTCAGGTGGAGGAATAGGGGCTGTCCTAAAGCAAGGCCAACACCCCATAGCCTTTGAGAGCAGAAATTTGCACCCTCGTGAAAAAATTTACTCCGTCGATGATAAAGAAATGCTAGCCATTATGCGTGCATTGGCCAAATTCAGACAATACTTGGTGGGCAGCAAGTTTGTGGTGAAAACTTACCACAATAGTCTAAGACACTTTCTCACCCAAAAAGATCTAAATGAAAGGCAACAGAAGTGGGTAAGAAAAATCCAAGCTTATGATTTTGATATTGAATATGTCAAGGGAAAGAATAATATAGTAGTAGATGCTTTGTCAAGAAGACCTTCTTTTTCTCTCATGGACATTGCCAAGGATTGGAAAAACATGCTACTAGTTGAATATGCTAAAGACAAATTTGCTTATGATGTGTTGGATGGAATAAAATGGGATGATAACTATAGGATTTTGAATGGTTTGATATATTATAAGGGCATAATTTATTTATTTTAGAACTCAAAGCTCAAGTACTGAATTTTGCAAGAAGCACATGATTCTCCACTAGCGGCCCATCCGGGCATCTTCAAAACTTATAGACAGTTGAGGCAAAGGTTTTTTTGGAAAGGGTTGAAGGAAGATGTTCAGAAATATGTGAATGAATGTAAAGTATGTCAACAAAACAAATCAGAACTCACATGTCCAGGTGGGCTATTACAACCATTTCCCATTTCGGAGCATAAATGGGACAGTATCTCCATGGATTTCATCACTGGTTTTCCTAAATATTTGGGTAAGGATTGAATCTATGTGGTAGTGGATAGGTTGAAAAATTTGCTCATTTATTTGATGTTACATTATCTTTTAGTGCTGCACAAGTGACTGATATTTTTCTCAAAGAAATCTTCAGATTGCATGGCCTCCCCAAGAGCATTGTTAATGACAGAGATAGTAGATCCATGGGTGCCTTTTGGCAAGAAATTTTTAGATTGGTGGGAACTCAATTGACTCCAAGTACCATATATCATCCACAAACTGATGGACAAACAGAGAGGGTTAATCAGTGGTTGGAAGGGTACCTAAGAAACTATGTGGGAGAGCAGCAGAAAGCATGGGCAAAATGGCTACACTTGGGTGAGTTTTGCTACAAAACCACCTATCATATGTCAATAGGGATGTATCCTTTCAAAGCATTATATGGTTATGATGCCCTTACATTTTTTGAAATCATATTTGGTGATAGTAGAGCCCCAAAGGCTAAATATTAGGTGGAAGAGAGCCAAGACATTTTAAAGCTCTTGAAAGACAATTTGCAGGTTGCTCAAAATCAATAAAAACAATATGCTGATAGACATAGGGAATAAAGAACCTTTCAGGTCAATGATTTAGTATATTTAAGGTTGCATCCATATAAGCAAACATCTCTCAAAAAGAATGGAGCAAAAAAATTAAAACCAAGGTACTATGGGCCATACAAGGTAGTGCGGAAGATCGGGGAAGTAGCATATGAACTAGAACTTCCAGAAGGGAGTAAAATCCATAATGTATTCCTTGTTTCTTGTTTCAAGAAAGCCCTTGGTCAGAAAATCATCACTTTAGAAATACTTCCACCCTTGGATGATGAAGGTCAGCTCACACTTGTTCCAGAAAAGATTTTGAAGACACGGGAAAGGAGGTTGAGGAGTAGAATTATCAAAGAATATTTAGTGCAATGGAGGGACATACCAAATGAAGATGCCACATGGGAAGAGGAGAATATTTTGAAACATCCTAATTTGAAATTTCTTGAGGACAAGCAATCTTGGGTGGGGAGGACTGTAATGTCCCCATTCAAATAATTGTATAGCAGACAATCCCCATCAATCCTACCAAGTTCCCTAGTTTGAATGGGTACATTGGGAATTGTAATAAGGGAGAAAAGGAATAATGTTTACACATTAGAATAGTCCAAATATTTAATAAATAAGTTGAATAAATGAATCCAAGAGGAATTATAGGTGGCAAATGGTTTTGAGGACATTTAAAGGATGTGGGACCCCCACTAGCTTGGTTTCTCACTGCCACATGGCAAATCTCACTTGGCATTTCGAATCCATGGGAATGAAAAAATTATTGGGTGAGTTTTTAAGGCATACACATGGCATGGAGAATCTTAGGTGGAAATGTGGTGGAATAGTAACCTCCATGGAAGAGAAAGAGTCAAATTGGAGACTAGTGGACACTTGGGCTAGATTCTCTAGTCTTATGACAACAATGATGAAGCATCTATGACATCTATGACAAAATTCAGATCTGACTTCTTACACCTGACCATTATGACATGTCAGCCCCAAAAACAGGCTCAAGAAGGTGCTCATGGATTTGGGGGAAGCTAAAGAGACTGCTACTTGAAATTGGGAGAATATGGAGGGTTGGAAACTAGGAGACAAGTGGCAAATGTGGAATATTTCCTAAGTGGAAATCTCTAGAAGATAATGAGAGGATTTCAACTCTTAGAAGGATAATGTTGGTTATAAAATGTATAAATAAAGTATGAGAATGGATTTTTATGATTTGAGAAAAATTGCATTTGTGAAGAGAGAGCTAGTGGATGACTAGTTTCTTGCCTTAGCCAATTTCGAGGGTGAAAGATTCCCATCCAAGTTGGTGTTTGGAGAGGCCACTCAGGTCTTTCATGGAGATTTAATGGAGTTTTAATTGAAGGTATCAGCCACAGGGATGCTCATGGTTTTTGTTAGTGCGGCACCATCTCTCAATCATTTCCAGTTTTGAAGGCATATTTATGCTCCTTGAGGGAGGGCATTTTTGGTGAGATCTTGTGCTTCTTGGGAGAGATTTTAATTATGTATTTCTGATTTTAATAGCTTCATATCCTATTTTATTAATATTCATAAAGTCTCAGGTCGAAATACCCACTGGTTGTATGCAAAAATGTTGATTAATGAGCAAACAATGTCCATTTCCCCACTACATTGATGTATAGCATGATAATGCTGATGGTTTCGAATGAATGGATGATTATCTGATGAATTTATGATTAATAGACTACCATGGATGTATTTTACAAGTTTCATGTACTGTACTTGAGCATTGGAAGTATTTTTACTCAGTTTAATTGCATTGGGAGAAGAAATAGTGCCATTTCCCCAAGGGTCGAATTGGTGATTTTTGCAGCTGAATGGGAGAGGGTTGAAATAGAGATAATAATAAATTAATGATGCAAATGAGACCTTAATAACATCCTTAACATATCCCCTACCTATTTTCATAAATTTGAGGGAGTTTGGAATCATTTGGGAGGCCATTTCAGTGTTTACCCAGGGGGGATTTGATGCATAAATTGCTAGTTAAAATACCATTCATTGACAAGAATATAAAGCAAATTTGCAGAAGTATTTTGAGGGTTATAAATCATCCATGAACCTAATATTCAAGTCTAAATATCATTCATATACTCTTACAAAATATTTGGGAGCATTTAGGTTAATTTGGAGGCCAAAACAACAAAACTAGTCAAGGGTCGAAATTGGGGAAAAAGTGGAAAATTGGTCATTTTAATAAATTTTTGAAAAAGGGACATTACACTTTACACTGAGATGCTTGAGATCAACTGTTAAGATTTAATATGCTAAGACAGAAAATAGCAGCATTACATTCCATTTCACAATAATAGCATATACATGATCACTGAAGAAACAACAAGCACAACATAAACACAAGAGACACAGATTTATCCTGGGAAACCCTCATGGGGTAGAAAACCCAGCAAAGCTTCCTCAATATAGATGACCAGCAATATACAAAGATGCAAACCAAAGACATGATCTCCTCCTCCACCATAGCAGACCTCTCCTCCACAAGTGCGCTACATTCTGAGTGCATTCTGAGTGAGGGAAGTGTGTGTATAATGAGGAACACACCTCCTCTATTTATACACATCTCCGACTTGTACTTTATATTAACTAGGTTGGCCCCAACTTTACCACTGGGTTAAACACCCCACTACAACTGACTGGGCTGACCCCACTAGGGTGGTCTAACAACCCTTTGACCCACATAACACATACAGGGCTGACCCCCACTAGGGAAGTCTAATAACCCAAGTTACCACATTCCAACGGAGGAATAAACATCTCCGGATATACAATAAGATCTTCACAGAGGAATGAAACATCTCCGGAATAATAAAGTACAAATATAATATTCTTTGAAGTTACAATATTTCAACACTCCCCCTTAACGAGAAGGATATTATAATAGCATCTGCATGAGCAAGGAGTCATCAACATCATACATGATACATCTATAAATCATTGGAAGCTTTCTCAACATCATTAGTAACTCAAGCAGTTACTGGAACATCTTCAATACTGGAACATCAACATCTTCAGTACTGAGTCTTTATCTTCTGCAGCACTCGAACAGCTACAGCAACATCAACGTCTGGATCCTCACGATCATCAACATCGTCATCTAGACCATCACGATCAGCAGCATCGTCATCATAAGATCATCAGCATCGTCATCACATGGTCATCAGCATCGTCATCTAGACCATCATGATCAGCAGCATCGTCATCACATGATCATCAGCATTGTCATCACATGATCATCAGCATCGTCATCACATGATCATCAGCATCATCATCTAGACCATCACGATCAGCAACATCGTCATCTAGACCATCACGATCAGCAACATAGTCGTCTAGATCATCATGATCAGCAGCATCGTCATCTAGATCATTAGGGTCAGCAGCATCGTCATCTAGATCATCACGATCAGTAGCATCATCATCTAGATCATTAGTACAAGTATCCACACCAATACAAGTATACACATCATCAATACAAGTATCCTCATCAATACAAGTATAAACATCATCAATACAAGTATCCACACCAATACAAGTATACACATCATCAATACAAGTATCCTCATCAATACAAGTATAAACATCATCAATACAAGTATCCACACCAATACAAGTATACACATCATCAATACAAGTATCCTCACCAATACAAGTATAAACATCATCAATACAAGTATCCTCATCAATACAAGTATACATATCATCAATACAAGTATCCTCATCAATACAAGTGTACATATCATCAATACAAGTATCCTCATCAATACAAGTATACACAATAGCAGCATACCCTGCAACACACATGATCCAATTACGGGATGATCAATCCCTCTCACTTTAGGACATAGGTCCAAGGATGATACAATCCTGATCCGCTTACGGGATGATCAGTCCCTCTCAGTTTAAGACATCTCTCATGTCTATGGATGATGCAATCCAGATCAACTTACAGGATGATCAATCCTTATCACTTTAAGACACCTCACCATGTCTAGGGACGATGCAATCCCGAATCAACTTACAGGATGATTAGTCCTTATCACTTTAAGACACCTCACCATGTCTAGGGACAATGCAATCCCGAATCAACTTACAGGATGATTAGTCCTTATCACTTTAAGACACCTGACCATGTCTAGGGACGATGCAATCCTGAATCAACTTACAGGATGATTAGTCCTTATCACTTTAAGACACCTCACCATGTCTAGGGACGATGCAATCTTGAATCAACTTACAGGATGATTAGTCCTTATCACTTTAAGACACCTCACCATGTCTAGGGACGATGCAATCCCAATCTACTTACAGGATGATTAATCCTTATCACTTTAGGACATAAGTCCAAGGACGATGCAATCCTGATCCACTTACGGGATGATCAATCCCTATCACTTTAGGACATAAGTCCAAGGATGATGCAATCCTGATACTCTTACGGGATGATCAATCCCTATCACTTTAGGACATAAGTCCAAGGATGATGCAATCCTATCATGTACATTTTGAACCAAACGCTCAGGGACGATGCAGTCCTATCACGTCCACTAGGGACCATTTTCTCGGAGACATATGTCTACGGATCTCTTTTAGGACATGTGTCCATGGATGATACAATCCCCTCGTCCACTAGGGACCACATTCTTGGAGGCATCTATCTACGGATCACTTTAGAACTGAAGTCCAGGGATGATACAATCCTCTCGTCCACTAGGGACCACATTCTCGGAGACATATGTGTACGGATCACTTTAGAACTGAAGTCCAGGGATGATACAATCCTCTCATCCACTAGGGACCACATTCATGGAGACATCTGTCTATGGATCAATTTAGAACATGTGTTCAAGGATGATGCAATCCCTCTTGTCCACTAGGGACCACATTCACGGAGACATCTGTCTACGGATCACTTTAGAACTGAAGTCCAGGGATGATACAATCCTATCATCCACTAGGGACCACATTCTCGGAGACATCTGTCTACGGATCACTTTAGAACTGAAGTCCAGGGATGATACAATCCTCTCTTCAACTTAGACCCTGTCTAAGGACCATCCACCAACCTCTCTGTCGGCATCACCAATATAGGTATCCACATCATCGACCTCACTGTCGATGCAGGCAATCTCGTCATAAGTGACCACATCACTCCCCCTCTCAAGGAGGGTCCTACCAAGCTTGGCTCGGAAAATACTCAAACTTTTCTTGAGGTAGAGGTTTGGTTAGTACATCGGTAACTTGTTCACTTGAGGTAGAGGTTTGGTTAGTACATCGGCAACTTGTTACAAATTCAAACTTTATAGTTCCTTTCTGCGCCATATCATGGAACACTGGATTCTCTGCCATCTTGATACAACTCTATTTGTCACATAGGATCACAGTTGGGTCTATCTCTAAGTCAAACAATCCAGAATCCATACTGCTTCACAACTAGCAGAGCAACCAACCATATATTCCGCTTGTGCTGAGAGCCACACTAGACTGCTTCCAGCTAAACCACGAGATCATGGATGATCCCAGACAATAACATCCTTTCGATGTGTTTTTCCTGTCTGATACACTTTCTTCCCAATCAACATCTGTGTAGCCATCTGAAGTCATGATCTTCAAGATAGCATAGATCAAAGTCTATCGTATCCTTTAGGTAACTCATCACATGCTTTGCAACTATCAGGTGAACACATCTAGTTTCCACTAGATACTGACTCAAGGTGTTCACAGAAAAGCATATATCTGACCTAGTATTTGTTAGATACATCAATGACCCAATAATTTGTCTGTACAGAGTTATATACACTAACTCTGATGAGTCATTCACTAATAGCTTCAAGTTGGAATCCATGAGAGTGGCCATTCCAACATATCAAGTCCTTTTAATATTTCTCGGCATACTTTCCCTAGTTGAGAAAGATTCCTTCTGAGCCTTTCCATACTTCTAGACCTAGGAAGTAATGCATCAATCTGAGATCTTTCATTTTCATTTCTGCAGCCATCTATCTGTGCCATCTCTCATTAGATGGGTCTATTGATATGAGCCTCAACATCATTCGAACTCTGTGGTGATTTCCTTCTTGCATCCATGTCATCTGTGTATAGAAACCATATTCAACATTGTAGAAAAGGTTGAGATCCACATCACCCATGGTGATCATTAAGCTCATCAATTTACTATCGATCCTGGGTACCCATACAGAACCTGATTCACACTTCTTCTTTAATTACATCATTAAGAGAATGGTCTTATCTAGTCACTTGGAGCAAACATCTTGTCATGATTCTCTTCCTCTTTCTAAGAGAATCTTTTAGCCACGAGCCTTCTATATTATGTTTGATTTGTAAATATTCTTGTTGAACATCCATCACTTGTGCAGTGTTCATCATTCTTCATGATCTTTCCTACAAATCAAAATTAAGTACATGATTAGTAATACCTCATAATCATGAAATCATGTTGACATGATAACCTATTATGCATACAGATATCATTTACATAGTTATGCAACTATCTTGACGAACACTTTGGCACAACACTTTTCCATATCCTGTATGCATACAGTGGCTATCTAGATGCCTTCCATCTCTACCAAAACATACTATCGAGAGTGTGCACAGCTCTCATCATGTCAGCAAAGAGGTTTCATAGACAAGCTACAATGGAATGTTTTGTCCAACTTACCAATCATATGCATATTAGTAGTATACTGTTCAATGCTCTATGAATGTTTACACTCAGCATGAATACAAATATGCATACAATCTATTTATTATTTCAAATAACAACTCAAATACTTATCTTTTATGTTTGTGTGGTTTCCTCCCGCTTGATCTTCTAAATGTCTTTTGAACTTCTATTCATTCTGTGCCACTGTGCATGCTCAAGTGTGCACTAGTGTTATCCTCATGATCTCATACACAAACATACATTCATTAGTATATTATAAATATTATCAAAACATTATAATTCTAAATAATCTTGAATATGTATAGTCATGATCATAGATAATAAACATTAGTATTCAAGATTTCAGGGAAGTCTTCTTTTACTCATGCATATCATCAATCAAGATAAAAGACATAATATTCATAAACCCTTGATTACTAGCTTTATGAATAAGCATAACCAATCATACCAAGTATACTTATATAAGGGATCCTAAAACAAGATAAGATTCATAGGAGACATACCTGGATTAGTATATCTGTTTAACATACCTAATCAATATCTTCTTTGTTCTATTCAATCATTTAGAGATCCTGTGCTGGAACCTACATATCTCATAGGTTAAGCATAATAGAACAAAGTCATACATACCTCGTAAGTAGAACTTCTATGTGATCAAAGATTATGGAGGAGTCTTTGTATTCATGTTGTCATGGTCATGGAACTTGATTTGTCTTTCGTGATGTACCTGTATCTTGTTAGCAGACAACATCAACCTCATACAACACTGCAGTGCATTAGTACAATCATATAGCCCTAATCAATGAATGTCTTCTATCATTCACATGCATTCATACTATTACTAGGGTGATAAGACAATTCTAGCATTAATCAAGATAAATAAGATGAAGACAAACATATTATGAACTTAATCAGGAATAAGATTTCAAGACATACCTGAACCTCCTTAAGTCATACCTGTCGAGACTTCTTGTAATATTATTATGTAAGGCCTTAGCCTCAACTCCCCCTGAAACTAGATCTGGAGTTTGATTAGGGTTTTCTAGAGAAACCCTAAAAATTCAATCTTTGACTTTCACACTTCTGAATGGATGGAAGGATGTGTCTTCCTTAGCTGATCAAACTAGCATACTTCAATTTTGAAATCTCCAAAATTTGACCCCTCAAGATTTGCCTTCGAAACTTCTGGATCTTCTGGACAGGATCTTGAACTAGGGTTTGATGAAGCCCACCCTTCTTCCCAATCAAAAGGTTCGATCCAAGGCTCTAAACTCATATTTTTCTGAGGAGCTTCCAGCCGTGGTTATAGACTTCAAAAATTCCAACTTTTGCTGAAGCCCTAATTTTCCATCTTTCCGATCAAAATCCCGAACTGGGGTTTGATCAAGCCCAGTCTTCTACCCAACAAAAAAATTCGATCTTGGTCTCTAAATTTCGATTTTCCTGAGTAGCATTCATCTGTGGATTCTGATTCCAAAAATTCTAACTTTCTCCGAAACCCTAAATTCCAGAAGCCATGAATGAAGGTGCTCCAAAAATAATTCTGTTTTGACAGAAATATGTACCTGATTGTTTTTGCTGTAACTCTGAACTTTTCTCTCCACAGGGTCTAAAAACATTTTCTGTGGTAGCCTTCCTGTCATCTTTCCATCCCGACAGGTATGACCTCAATTGAATTTTCTGAGAGAGAGTTATGCCAAGTGTCGCAACGTGACCTATTTATGGGATAAAACAGGAGAGTGAACTTGTACGGAGTGCCACATGTCACTGGTTAAGCTTCGGCCTTTGAAAAAGTTTCCCGAGATAGTATAGTCTGTGTAATACTTGTAACTTTTTATGAAATTTCATTTGGAGCTTCCTAGCCCAAGTTATGACCTTTTTTCCTAGGTCACCTGATTTTGACTGAGATCTGGAAGAGGCAGAAACCCTAACGTGTATTGATCATAACTCACAAAGTACAACGAATATGAGGGTGTCCTTTGGACACAAGGTACCTGGAGATGTTATCTACGGCCTGTAAACTTTTCAGATCCTGAACCTTTGCAGAAATGGATGTATAGAGAAAGTTCCATGATGACTGGTTTTTTCTATGTAAAACCCAAACCTTCAAATTGTCGCAAGTGAAGCAAGTGTCGTAAATGCCATACATTTCCTTCCTTCAGGTTAGCTCTGATACCATGTTAAGATTTAATATGCTAAGACAGAAAATAGCAGCATTACATTCCATTTCACAATAATAGCATATACAGGATCATTGAAGAAACAACAAGCACAGCATAAACACAAGAGACACAGATTTATCCTGGGAAACCCTCATGGGGTAGAAAATCCAGCAAAGCTTCCTCAATATAGATGACCAGCAATATACAAAGATGCAAACCAAATACATGATCTCCTCCTCCACCATAGCAGACCTCTCCTCCACAAGTGCGCTACATTCTAAGTGCATTCTGAGTGAGGGAAGTGTGTGTATAATGAGGAACATACCTCCTCTATTTATACACATCTCTGACTTGTACTTTATATTAACTAGGTCGGCCCCAACTTTACCACTGGGTTAAACACCCCACTACAACTGACTGGGCCAACCCCACTAGGGTGGTCTAACAACCCTTTGACCCACATAACACATACAGGGCTGACCCCCACTAGGGAAGTCTAATAACCCAAGTTACCACATTCTGACGAAGGAATAAACATCTTCGGATATACAATAAGATCTTCACGGAGGAATGAAACATCTCTGGAATAATAAAGTACAAATATAATATTCTTTGAAGTTACAATATTTCAACATCAACAGCTGATGAGAATTCATTCTAGGATCTCTGATACTTTCATACAGCCCCATAATAGATAATACAACCTTATGCCATGACTGAGCCTCATGACCTCATATTTGATGACCAATGTAGCCATGTTTTCCACACAGAGCAGTATTATAGTGCCTAGATGTGTGCAACAACAATGTTCCGGTGACAGGTGATGGTTTAGATGGTATGTAGAGGTATATGACCTAGTAGGTATATGGATGTGCATTGGTTATGATTGTTTTTCTCTTTTGGTCATTTCAGTAGCTTGACTTGGTATCTAGTGGTTATGATCTGGAAATATATATGTGTGTGTGTGTGTGTGTGTTATATGGACATCATTGTTTCAATGAATATTTAAATGGTCTAATTTACTTAGAATATGAAGTTCTTTTTTATACTCATTGGTTTCACCCTCCTTAGGAGAATGGACATTATCATTACCACCATTTATGGCTTGCTATTTTGGCACCACCTTTCACTTTCCCCATCCATTCGTTCTCTTCTATCCTTGGTTTTACCTTGACTTACACTTTAGCCTGTGATATGGAGTACCTCCCCACTTTTGCCTCTTTGTTTGATAGAATCCCTATTAGTTTGTGTCTCGACAAGTTGGCAACAAAACTTACCAAAGCCTTGATCCTTCTGGGCCAGGAGAACCCCTTGGTGTTGGTTCCTAAGCTTAGGTGAGTTGGATTTGATACCTTGATCTCTCTAGTCGATTGCCCTGATGTTTGGCCTTGATTGTGGCTAATCCCCCTAGTTTCCTGAGTTGTGTTGGCTAGACCTGAAGCAAATAGTACTACCATCATTACATGCATTAATGAACTATTGTCATATCTCTTGTGCAAGCCCATGGAAACAAATTAAAACTATGCTTCTTAGCACAATGAAAGAGGCCTATGAAATTGAATGATTTGAAATGTGAAAGCACCCTGCATGAAAGATGCAATTAGTTGTGCTTCTAAGAACATGCAAAATCCAAGGGGTCCAAAGGCCTAAAAAGCAGTTGTTAAATATATGCTAAATCCAAAGACTGTTGGCCACGATATTATGTAATGATTAAATTCCTCATGGAGCATATGGGTTGGTATGTGAGATGGAGTAAGGGACAACTAATTCTAAGTGTCCCCTAAAAACTCAAGTTACTGTTATTTGTGCACCTAGTTACAATGGTTCTAGTAAATATCCTCATGGATCCGGATTTAGCTTGGATGTGAGCAGTAGACATTTGCCAAGGTTGAATAAGCACCTCTCAAAACAACTTATTCCATTTGTGAGACGCTGCCATTCCCTGTGTGTTTATTATCCAACATAATCTTAAGTGTGTATTCCCTTTTCCCTTATCCAAAGTATCACAGTGTTGAGTTAGTATAGTCACTGTATCCTTTCCTTGCATTTTTCACTTTCACCCAATCCTAGCAAAATGATCACAACCATGGAGTGAGTATATTATTGAGGTTTTATTTTAAGTAAAAGATTATTTTAACTTATATTTGATGTTATTATTTCTTAAACCTCCATTGATATGGTACTTTATGCTTTAAGCTTTGCTATTGAAATGATTAAAAGAGCATATTTTAACCATTTGTACTTGCAGCATCAGGCAAATTTAAGCCTTAGTCATATTTTGATCAGTCTTGACCTAGTCAAACCTAGTTTGACCAAGTCAACTAGAGGATCTGAGATGAGTTGGAACAATGATGTTTGATGTTGATTATTTATGGTCCTTATATTCCCATTTGATGGTTTCATGCAGTAGACACATGTTTCATATGATTGGTACTCATAATGTTGTTTCCCTAGCACTAAAATCATGGATTCACTTTTAATCTTCAAGTCACTGTGTCTAAATACTCAAAGTAAAATCTTATCATTTTTAAGCCTCCACAGTGACCTTGTTTCCTTAAATATAGGTTTATCCACCCCTCACCTTACGTATCCTATTTCCATTGCTTGATCTGCTGATTGGGTTAGATCTCTCCTATCGAGAGTAGATCAGGGACTCCCCCTTTACTATCTATGGCTTGGATAGTATAAAGAGAAGAGTGCCTCGATTGGCGTGACAACCAATCCATCTTGGGGATCAAGGCCCTCTTGTGTCACCTATTTGGTTGTTCGTTCCCTCTGTCGTCCTGTATAGGATCATCCATTGGGGAAACTATGAGTTGTGTGATAACATTTTGGCGTCGTTGCCAGGGAGGTAGAGGCTTACCTTCGGTGTCTGCGAGTGTCTGTGCATTATATTTTATCTTATCGCATCCGGTATTTGGATTTGGTGATTGTATTTTTCATTGCTTAACTATTCCAATCACCATATCAATTCACTCATCTCACCTCTCCTACGACATTTATCTTTTTGGTTAATTACCTGTATGGTTCACCTGGCGACTCCACCCCATGACTCTACTGAGGAACGAACCCAACATATAAATCTTAAATTCCTTAATCATGCCTTATCCTGAATATATCGATCTTGAAATTGATATGACTATCAAAATGATGACTCAAATGATTATGTTAATGCAAAACCTCTATGGATTAGTGTTAAATCAACAAGAGGAAAATAGGATACGTGATGAATACCTTCACAAACTATCTGAAAATGTTTATACCAATAATTATCCTCAACCTAAACCTATTAAAAAGCCTTCAGATAACCATGTGATGAGAAGATCTCAATATAAAGGTATCCCAAAGACATATGAAACTACCAAGTCTCCTGTAAAAGAAAGTTCCCCTGTCCAAAGGAAAATTATATGTAAACCAGTTGACAAGGTTCCAACTCCATCTTTGAGTCCTCCTCTCAAGGGTATTTTAAAGGATACTGGGCATACTCAAAATAAAATTCCTCAACCTGTGAAGGAAGCAATTAAGCCTAATTCTATCAAGGTTCAAAATAAGGAAGTGATACAAAGAAAACAAGTAAGTTTTCCAAGCAAAGAACCTTATATCATATTGCCTCAAACTCAAGAAAATATGAACACAAACATCCTAGGAAAATTGTCAGGGTCATCAATTATGGTTTCCTTGAAAGAGTTAGTAACTATTTATTTTTTCAAGGAACATATTATGAATTTGTTAGGATTAAAAACAAGTTCTAAGGACATGGAGAACCCTTGTAATATGAAGATTTATTTAAGTAGTTTTTTCTCCAAACCTAACATACCTATGCCCCTTGATGAACTTTTGAAGATTCCTTAACTATTCAGCCAAGCTACATAATTCTTAGGGATTAATCCCAAGAATAAAACTCCAAAGAAATTGACTATAGAAGAAGACCCTCCAGTCATGATTCAAAGTGTAACGGATAACGGTAGTGGTCATCCACCATTTTATTTAGATTTGGAAATAAACCAGTTAATTCTGCACAATTGCATGTTAGATTCGGGAGCAGAAGTTAATATTATGCCACTTAAAGTAATGGAGCAACTAGAGCTAAAGCCATCACAATAGTTTAAAAATGTGTGTGGCATGGATTCTCGACCTCTAACATCTAAGGGAGGAATTGAAAATATGAAAATGAAATTAGCAACATATCCGGAGATTGAAATAAATATGAATGTTCTTGTTCTGGATATACCTGATGTTTGGGAAATGTTGTTGTCGAGAGAGTGGGTTGCTAAACTAGAAGGAAGTATTCAAATGGACCTTTTGTATGCAACCATACCAATTGGAGGAAATTCCTGTGTTAAGATCATGAATGAGAAACCAATGTCTAAACATGTAGAAACCCCTTATTATCTTTTTGAGTAAGCCATGCGTCCTACAGATGAGGTTGGGAATTATACGGTACTTGCAAATTATTGAAAAGAAATTAGACAACATCATTTTCCTCCTAGTCAAATCTGGAAAATTCATTTTGATGGAGCTAAATCTCAACACGGTGCAAGAGTAGGTGTCGTTCTAACCTCACCTTCTGGTGAAGAGAAAATATATTATTTCCGTCTTGAATTTGAATGCACCAACAATATGGATGAGTATGAAGCATTAATCCTAGGATTAGAAGTTACCAGGGATCAAAATATTAAGTGTCTAAGCATTATAGGGGATTCAGATCCAATTGTGTCTCAAGTTAAAAATCAGTTTTCTGTTAAAAACAATAGACTTTGAGATTATATGAATGTTGTATGGGATGCATTTGAGATGTTTGATGCATTTGATATGTTTGATGCATTTTCAATCAAATTTGTTCCAAGAGAAGAAAACGGTCTAGATTACGCATTGTCGGTAATAGCATGTATTTTTTAAGTCCCAGATCATCTCGAAAAGAAAGACTACAAGGTTGAAGTTTTGTTCAGACCATCTGTTCCTGATAATCAAGACCATTGGCAAATTTTTGATGATGATGTCCAAATTATCTCATTCTTTCATTGTGTAGACAATTTTCAAAATTGCAAGGTTGACTTAGATGATAAAATAAAGGATTTATCTTGTCACCTACCCAAATTTTGAGAATATTATTTTATTTTGCAAAATACTTTATGTTAAATTATAATTACAAAGTTTTATAATTATGACCAAGTTTGGTCAAGGATGATTGTAATTACTGATTATTATTATTTAATAAATTAAAATAGGAGACAAACACCCAAGGGAACTGTTAAATGAGTGTTCACTGACCCACTAGGAGGAATGGAAGCTGTTAGAAGGCATGGGAAAGATGGCAGCATTTGCACTCCACCACTAGCTGTTGGTTATGGGACAACTACCACTAAAATTGTGGCATTATCCACCAGGTGGGTGGAAGAGAGCAGGCATCTCATTAATGACCAGTTAACCACTAAAAGGACTAGGCATCCTAGATAAGGCAATTCGAATTGAGCAGGCAGCTCCTACAATATTTTCTGTAGAAATATTCCTCAAGTGCATTAGGTGATCACTGAGAGATTCAAATAGGGAGGCTATGTGAGAGTGCAACAGTGAGTCTGCTTGATATACTGAGAAGGAAAACCAGAAGTGCTGGTGCAGGTCTCTTTGACTGCTAAGTCTTGATGACTGGATAATCTATATTCTACTGCAAGTTGATGTACTAAGGCTTCTACAAAATCTTCCTCCTGGTGGTTCAGTGAACAGGCTCGGGGGTCCTAAGGCAAGTAACTTGGCGGTCTTTAGGAATAGGTTGGGTGGAATAGGTTCCTTGGGCTATTTGTTTCTCCTACAGTCTACCAGGTTTTATTGTTCTTACTTTTGTTTACAGTTAAATGTTTCTACATAATAGAATTATTAATTACAGTCATATAGAAGAAACTATTTTATTTTCTGATCTAAGTATGATTCTGAATGAAAAATCTTATTATGATTGAATTGATAACCATCCCTATATTTTTCCCCATGATTTTTTTTGCATCGTACTCCAGTATAGAGAAGTAAATTAAGAAAGATGAGTGATAGGTAGAATGCCATTGATTGAAAAGATGAATACAGTAGTGTTTCTTGTTAAATTCTGTCATATGTTTAAACGTAAGATATATTACATTATAGTATAAACAGATGCATAACATTCATCTAATTCTTAAATAAAAACACATTTTATTTCTGCAAAGATTTACATTTTCACTTTCAACTCTATCTATTTCAGATAGTAATTATATGCTTTTCAATATTATAAATTCTATATTTTCAAGTATTTATATTCCAAGAAATATAACAGTTGTAAAACTATGTTCTGTACAGTATTGTCATAAGTACACACATATTATTTATTTACAAACTATCACATTGGATTTTAATTATGAAATACAAATACCTGCACAGTAGCATCAAAAAACCTATGTTATCATAGAACCTAGACTCTAAATGTTTATTTAAAACACAGTTCAATAACTTCTCCTCACGTCTTTCATGGCCATCAATAGACATTTATTTATGAGGTTATAACAGTTATGGATTTCCAAACCCTAACTAACATTTTTTATAACCATACTATATTTTAAACCTTTTGAGACTACTGACAAGACAATAAGCATCACTTAACAGAAAGCATGATTCGTTACCAATGTCTAACAATAGCTCACAACCCTAGCAAGAAAACACACACAGTGTCGAAACATTCACATTTACGAGTTAAGGTCCAGTTCGTGGGTTCGACTTCTCTGTACAAGCAAAGGTAGCCAACAAAACCTTTAGGGTAGGGTCTCATTCATGAAACAAAATAGAACCCTGTGGCAATAGCCATTTCGAAAATGTATAAACAGACCGAACTTTAACTCATCGCAATTCCAAAACATAATTTTTAACAACGATAACGAAGTATAGGAATCAACTATCTATAGTTTGTAAACCATAACTCTCAGCCAAAGACAACCATAGTTGTTCGGCACCACTTAACAGTTATTTAAACAACCCTTCAACCATTACTTCAAACACAACACTTCATTACAAACAAGCCATTGTTCTAAAAGAGAAAGTGAGACCTCGGCTCTTGGTTTCCCACTCTACATTTATAAATAGTAGAGTTTTCATTACGGACCTGTCAAGGTTCCAACAATACTCAGAGGTTTAACCCTTATCAACCAAAAATATTAAAACGTGGTCAAGGTTCCACAAACTATATAGGGTTTTACCCTTAACATTTAGCAATACAAGCACGAGTTCAAAGTTCTTATCAAACGATGCAGCCAGTCATTAAAGAATGAATAACAACTTAAATAACTAAAGGTTATCATCTGTACAACATTTATAAAGATAAGACTTCAAAACTTAACACTCGGCCATCACCGAAACAAGATCGAATAGTTCCAACTCTCGGCACACAGTAATCACCATCAAAACCATGCCAAAGGCACCTACGAGGTTTCGAGAACCACCGGAGCTTACCAGGAAGCAGTAGCAGCATCCCCATTCTCCAATCCTTTGCATAGGAATCTTCCTACGAAGTGGTTACCTGCAAAGTTTACAATTCGAAGAAGTTAAAACAAGATAACGCAGATTTAAAAACTAAGTTTCACAGTATGATGGTTATTATAATAAAACTTACCCTTAGATACAAACTTGTGAGCTTTGGCACACCACACCAGCAAAAACGATGAAGCCTGATGGCATTTGATGGCAACCACGAGATAAACACAGAAGACCATTTCACAAACTAGAGGATCGAACCCCAGTTCAAACTACGAATCCAACAACTGACAAAAGAACTACACAACAGCCGTGACTGTATCGTGGCTTTATGGCACAAGAGTGTAAACCTGTAACTATTAAAACTATCACTCACAGGTCCAAGGTTCAAAACCAAGGAAGGAGTCGTCCTCTCCACAAACTCTAAACCCTACATTGCAGCAAATGGTCGGCTCTACGACCTTGCCACTAAAACGCAACAATGAATGCCTGAAAAACAAATTTTCACTACTTACCGACACGAGAATAGGGTTTCGTTCTCAGCCCTAGATCTTGCAGAGATCAACGGTGGTATAGATACCAAATCGGTCACGTTGATATTCGAGCAACATTAGCATTAATTACACATTGATTACTTCATCTACCAATTGCCAAGTAAGTAGACCAAGAGTCAGTGCATGGCACAACTCAGCTTATTTTGATGCTCATTGCAAACACAAACCATGTGAAGACCTTACAACCGGGCTTCCACATCACTTAACTGTGGAACGACGTTAATGCTAGGCCTCTCAACGCCAGTTGGAAAGCATGCCAAGTTTATTATCCTGTCAACATCGAAGATAATTGTATGTTAGATTCGTGGATCATATTTCATAATAGTCTCTATAGTTTATTGTTATATATCATAACATTGGTATTATATGCCATTTTTTTATGTGAATGCATGGTCACATTATAATAGTTACATTTCATTTCTATGGTTCATGTACAGGAATATCAAATAAAGTTTATATGTTTCCTATATTAGCCATATAAACTATTAAATGGAGACCATAGATATAGTTAGGATTTTATTTATGTATAATTATATACTATGTACATTATATATTTCACACAATAGCTATGTTTTGAAATCGATTGATAAGAGTAAGACTTTAGAGAAAGTTTGCATGCACATTATAATGCTAAGTCTATAGCATAAACACCATATGTACAATATATTTAATATACTAGCCATGTATTGCAAAGTCTAATGATAAACGTGATGCTAAAGGTATAGTTTAAGTGGTGACGTTATACACTATTATGCTAAGTTCATAGCACAAGCACTAGTCACTATACTTTTCATTTATTAACTGTGTAATGATAATCAAATGATAAATTCAAGACTTAGAATAGTCTAAGTTCTGTAGATGCAATATATAATGATAGTTCAATAGTACAAACACTATTTTCTACAAGCTTTCTAATAGGATTACCAAAGGACATTGGTTTTGCCGCTTTGATATTAATGACGATAGTCATATGATAATAAACATAGTATTATAAAAACAAATGGACGACGTGAATTTATAACACTGAAGAGTTTGTAAGTTAGCACATAAGCTAGAATTAGAACCAAATATTCATACCTCCAGTAACTTGTTTCGCAAGGAAGTACTTATCATTTTAATATTACATTGACGATGAATTGCAAGGCACATGTACTCTTAACACATGTTTGTCGTATAAATTCTTACATGTGGTCTGCACACGGAAACAGGATTCAAATGCCTTAGCTAAACGTAGCTAAGTAAACCCCAGGGCACCTCGTAGGACCACTTCGTCATCATACAAACAAACTGTCAACACATCATCAAGAACATCATAATAATACAAACCTATGAATAGCATGTAATCGCATGTAGAACTTAAGCAGATCTATAAATTGTATTCTTATGCATAATTATAATAAGATCTTTTGTTAAGGAGTTTAGCATCCATTTTAATCTGAAATAGCAAACACAATTACATCATATTTTATTTTGAGAAATCTAATGTGTCATCGTTATTAATTATCCTAGTTATGAATTTTAATTATTTTATATGTTCTGCATTAACAACTTCGATAATTATTGCTATTTTAATTTTTTTTTTAATTTTTGGGTATTTTTCGGGATGTTACATGTGGTATCAGAGCTCACGTTCGAACTCTAGGCCTGAAAAGGGTCCAAAAAACACGCAATAGAAAAATTTATTAGAGCAGAAATCTTACTAATTAAAATTTTAAACTATTTGTGTTATACAGAAATTGTTTTTAAGCTACAGGTATGAAAGGATCAACTGAACTTATAGAGGACAGATTTCGACCCAACAGTCATAGCACGAGACAACATTATGAAGAAGAAGTCCATGGAGAATTAAATGACAATTCGTCAGAATTGTTACGTGCATTTCAAGAGTTAAAAGCAGAAATCAAATCTGTAAAACAAGACAATGAGAAAATTCTAAAGGCACAGGAGGAACTTAATCAAGTATTGTTCGAACAATGCTCAACTGATGAACGGGATAGAGAAATTGAAAATATCTCTAAGATTGAAGATTTACCTCATCAAGACAGGGGTAAGAAAATGAAAACTGATGATGCAAATAGCATTTCAACATCATTAGAAACTACCCATGACAAACGCAAAAAGAAACGAAATTATTCAAGTGATAGCAGCGAAGGAGACTACAAACCCAAAAGAAAAATTCACAAACAGTATGAACAGATTTATGGGGAGTTCAAGAAAATCAAACCCCCAACCTTCAATGGTGAAACTGAAAAAGGAGAGACCGCAGAAGCATGGTTGTCTGGCATGAAGAAGTACTTCCAAATTTATGATTATTCAGAATCATTGAAGGCAAAGATGGCAATCTACAACTTGATTGGGAAGGTGAATATTTGGTGGTAGGACATCAAAAGAGTGAAGGGCATCAAGGACAAGGATTTAAATTGGAGTACTTTCAAATGGTACTTCAAAAAGAAGTTCTTATCAAAACAATACTATGAAGAAAAATCAAAGGAGTTCTATGATTTAAAGCTAGGAACTATGAACATGAAAGAGATGAACAGTAAATTTCTGAATTTACTGAGGTATGTGCCATACCTCATGGAAGAAAAACTGAAGATTCAAAGATACCTGAGTTGTCTACCTTTCAACATCAAGGACATAATCGAGTATGAAAATCCAAAGACCTTAGAAGAGGCCATGAGGAAAGAAACTTTCTGTTATGATACTAATCGGAAAAGATAAGGGATATCAAACTGGAAAAATCATAAACCCAACAATTTTGAGCTGAAAAAAAAAATTTCAGGTTTAGTGGAAATTTTGGTTTCCAAAAGAAAAAATTTCAGAAT
Organism: Larix kaempferi; assembly: GCA_027924585.1. Taxonomy (NCBI): domain Eukaryota; kingdom Viridiplantae; phylum Streptophyta; class Pinopsida; order Pinales; family Pinaceae; genus Larix; species Larix kaempferi. The sequence goes on from BSBM01000099.1 coordinate 16,086,734, forward strand.
CGGAATTTTCAAGGAAACAATCCCAGAAACAGTCAGCAGCAGAATTTTACAGCTCCTAGAAATACTCCCAATGCTACCAGAAATAATGATCAAAAGGAACCTATCAAATGTTTTGAGTTTCAAGGTCCTCATTATGCATTAGAATGCCCCAAGAGGAAGCGGACAACTAACAATATTCATTCCATACAGACTGAACCTATTGTGGGAGACTTGGCAAGGGAGATGCCCATAATTAATGTAGCGCTAGAAAACAGGCAAGCAAATCATCAAGTCTCTATGGTAGAGATTGGAGGTGGGACAAGACGACGATTTTCAGGTGGAACTAGACTGTATCCTTGAAAGGAGGGAAACTCTACTCCGGAATCACACCATTGGGTAGGTAAAGGTGCAATGGAAGCACCTTAGCCCAGAAGATGCAACCTGGGAGTTGGAGAGTAGTATCGGGAAGCATACCCAACTCTATTTTAGGAACACTCGGAGAGTGATTAAACAACATCGAGGACGATGTTGAGACTTAAGGGGGGGTGTATGTCACCTACCCAAATTTTGAGAATATTATTTTATTTTTCAAAATACTTTATGTTAAATTATAATTACAAAGTTTTGTAATTATGACCAAGTTTGGTCAAGGATGATTGTAATTACTGATTATTATTATTTAATAAATTAAAATAAGAGACAAACACCCAAGGGAACTTTTAAATGAGTGTTCACTGACCCACTAGAAGGAATGGAAGTTGTTAGAAGGCATGGGACAGATGGAAGCATTTGCACTCCACCACTAGCTGTTGGTTATGGGACAACTACCCCTAAAATTGTGGCATTATCCCCCAGGTGGGTGGAAGAGAGAAGGCAGCTCATTAATGACCAGTTAACCACTAAAAGGCCTAGGCAGCCTAGATAAGGCAATTTGAATTGAGCAGGTAGCTCCTACAATATTTTTTGCAGAAATATTCCTCAAGTGCATCAGGGGATCACTGAGAGATTCGAATAGGGAGGCTATGTGAGAGTGCAACTGTGAGTCTGCTTGATATACTGAGAAGGAAAACCAGAAGTGCTGGTGCAGGTCTCTTTGACTGCTGAATCTTGATGACTGGATAATCTATATTCTACTGCAAGTTGATGCACTAAGGCTTCTACAAAATCTTCCACCTGGTGGTTCAGTGAACAGGCTCGGGGGTCCTAAGGCAAGTAACTTGGTTGTCTTCAGGAATAGGTTGGGTGGAAAAGGTTCCTTGGGATGTTTGTTTCTCCTACAGTCTACCAGGTTTTACTATTCTTACTTTTGTTTACAGTTAAATGTTTCTACATAATAGAATTATTAATTACAGTCATATAGAAGAAACTATTTTATTTTCTGATCTAAGTATGATTCTGAATGAAAAAGCTTATTATGATTGAATTGATAACCATCTCTATATTTTTCCCCATGTTGTTTTCTGCATCGTACTCCAGTATAGAGAAGTAAATTAAGAAAGATGGGTCATAGGCAGAATGCCATTGATTGAAAATATGAATACAGTAGTGTTTCTTGTTAAATCCCGTCATATGTTTAAACTTGGGATATATCACATTATAGTTTAAACAGATGCATAGCATTCATCTATTAATTCTTAAATAAAAACACATTTTATTTCTATAAAGATTTATATTTTCACTTTCAACTCTATCTATTTCAGATAGTAATTATATGCTTTTCAATATTATAAATTCTATATTTTCAAGTATTTATATTCCAAGAAATATAACAGTTGTAAAACTATGTTCTGTATAGTATTGTCATAAGTACACACATATTATTTATTTACAAACTATCACATTGGATTTCAATTATGAAATACAAATACCTACACAGTAGCATCAAAAACCCTATGTTATCATAGAACCTAGACTCTAAATGTTTATTTAAAACACAGTTCAATAACTTCTCCTCACGTCTTTCATGGCCATCAATAGACATTTATTTTTGAGGTTATAACAGTTATGGATTTCCAAACCCTAACGAACATTTTTTATAACCATACTATCTTTTAAACTTTTCGAGACTACTGACAAGACAATAAGCATCACTTAGCAGAAAGCATGATTCAGTACCAATGTCTAACAATAGCTCACAACCCTAGCAAGAAAACACACATAGTGTCAAAACATTCACATTTACGATTTAAGGTCCAGTTCATGGGTTCGACTTCTCTGTACAAGCAAAGGTAGCCACCAAAACCTATAGGGTAGGGTCTCATTCGTGAAACAAAATAGAACCTTGTGGCAATAGCCATTTCGAAAACGTATAAACAGACCGAACTTTAACTCATCACGATTCCAAAACATAATTTTTAACAATGATAACAAAGTACAGGAATCAACTATCTACAGTTTGTAAACCATAACTCTCGGCCAAAGACAACCATAGTTGTTCGACACCACTTAACAGTTATTTAAACAACCCTTCAACCATTACTTCAAACACAACACTTCATTACAAACAAGCCATTGTTCTAAAAGAGCAAGTGAGCCCTCGGCTCTTGGTTTCCCACTCAACATTTATAAATAGCAGAGTTTTCATTACGAACCTATCAAGGTTCCAACAATACTCAGAGGTTTAACCATTATCAACCAAAAATATTAAAACGTGGTCAAGGTTCCACAAACTACACAGGGTTTTACCCTTAACATTTAGTAGTACAAACATCAGTTCGAAGTTCTTATCAAATGATGTAGCCAGGCATTAAAGAGACAAATAGCAACTTAAATAATTGAAGGTTATCATCTGTACAACATTTATCAAAATAAGACTTCAAAACTTAACACTCGGCCATCACCGAAACAAGATCGAATAGTTCCAACTCTCGGCACACAGTAATCACCATCAAAACCATGCCAAAGGCACCTACGAGGTTTCAAGAATCACCGGAGCTTATTAGGAAGCAGTAACAGCATCCCCATTCTCCAATGCTTTGCATAGGAATCTTCCTACAAAGTGGGTACCTGCAAAGTTTACAATTCGAAGAAGTTAAAACAAGATAACGCAGATTTAAAAACTCAGTTTCACTATTTGATGGTTATTATAATAAAAATTACCCTTAGAAACAAACTCCTGAGCTTTGGCACACCACACCAGCAAAAAAAATGAAGCCTGGTGGCATTTGAAAGCAACCACGAGCTAAACACAGAAGACCATTTCACAAACTGGAGGATCGAACCCCAGTTCAAACTATGAATCCAACAACTGACAAAATAACCACACAACAACCGTGATTGTATCGTGGCTATATGGAATAAGAGTGTAAACCTGTAACTATTAAAACTATCACTCACAGGTCCAAAGTTTGAAACCGAGGAAGGAGTCCTCCTCTACACAAACTCTAAACCCTACATTGCAGCAAACAGTTGGCTCTGCGACCTTACCACTAAAACGAAACAATGAATGCCAGAAAACCAATTTTTCACTACTTACCAGCACGAGAATAGGGTTTCGTTCTCAGCCCTAGATCTTGCAGAGATCAACAATGGTGTAGATACTAAATCGGTCATGTTGATATTTGTTATACCTCCATATTTCATAGTGTCGCATCTTCACCACAAAAAGAGTTGACGACACTTCCCCTACTGCTTAAAACATCCAGAAGAGAAAAATGATGAGTGATCCTTTAAGGAAAACCTACCCTGTCAAGAATCAACCTAGCTGAGACTTCATTTACCCTCACTACCACGCCTTGCTCCATCTTAGGAGTGCGGTAGTCCGTACTACCGCGCTATGTTCTTTCTCTACCATGCGGTACTACCGCGTTATGCTCTGTTCTAGAGGCGCAGTACACCTTTTTTAGCCTTTTTTCCATGGCTTGTGGGATTTTGATTTTCGAGAGATTTTTGAGGATTGGTGTCCCTGATTCGATCCTAACTCACTTTCTGTGATTAGTAGGCCTGATCCACTAAACTCTCCCAAGATCCACCCTTCTCTCTTGTTGGTTAACCCTACCACACACTATAAGAGAAAGGCATTCCATGAGCAAAGGGGAGGACTCTTGGAGACATCAAACTTATGATCTTGAAGCTTTGTGGAGATAGCTAGAGGAGGAAGCACTTGGAGCTGGAAGTTGGCTTGGATATCAAGCAACCATTGTAAGTGACTTCAAGTTGATAATAGAACATAACTTGTCTTGTTTCCCAAATCACATGTATTGATTTTGTTTCAATGATATGATTTGTATCTATTGTAGATTTAGATCCTAACTCATATTTCAAGTTGCTAGAGAATTGTATATGCTTGTATCTTGGTTTCATTTTGACAGGTTCATTCGCGAGGACTTGGAAATTGGAGCAACCATAAAGACAAGCGATTGGATTGAAGGTCAGTTAGATTTATTCTACTTCTTCTAGCACTTTAATCTTGAGATGTTTGTTTAGATCTAGGAATTCAAGGTAGCATTTGTTTAGTTTTGTCTTAGTTTAGAGTCAGTTAAAGTCTACTTTAATCTAAGAGAATTTTTACTTATCCGTAGGGAAAAATTCTACCAACAAGAATGGCGACTCCGCTGGTTTGAACTCCATTTGATTGATTGAGTTCACTTTCACCCATTTTTTGATTGTGATTTTTTCTTTCTCTTCAAACCAGTATTGAATTTTGGTCTCTTTGACCTTTATTCACCCCTCCTATCTGTATTTTTCCTCCCTATGTGACCAGTGAGTCCTCTGGGTCTGCAGCAACCCTGAAAAATTCATCTTTCTTTTCAAAAGTTGCGCTTTTCCATACTTTGCAACAGTACCGCGCCCTCAGCATTGACCACAGCGCGGTAGTACCGCGTATCTTGAATTCTTACCAGAGAGGTAGTGTAACAGTACCGCGCTCTAGTCTTACTCTGCCATGCGGTAGTGTCTGCATACTGTTAATTTTTTCTTCCCTGCTTGGTTTCCTGAGTCATTTTTCATTTTTTCTCTGCCTTAGTTGGTGTTTTTTGTTTCCTGTTATCATCCTGTTCATTACACAGTCTTTGCGGTGTGTTTATTTATTTTGTGAGCTTGATTATTTTGTGAGTTAGTGGCATTATTTGCACATTGGGTGACCCCTTCAGTTTGATTGCATTGGCTTGATCTTCCCATCACAACCAGACCATTACTACTGTTCTCTGTTACTGAATTGTGTAGCTTTCATAATCACATTGTTTCCATTGTTATCATTAAAATCCATATTGAAAATTATCATTGGAAAACATTTGTGTTGTTTTGATTAAAATGGTCTAGCAGTATTATTATGCATTAAGAAGTGAACCACTAAAATTTGCCACAAAAATTCTCATTTTTTGAAGCATCTTAGTTGTAAGATCAGTGAATTGGAAAGCAGTGTTTATTTCAGATTGGCTCTATTTACAAAAGAAAATAAAAAAAATTTGTTTTTGGTTTTAACTGCTTGTGAAAGTTTCATGCATTTATGATCGAAGAACTCTCTCTCTTCCATAGCTAGTTTTCATCGAATACAAGGCTTATTTCGATTCATTCTCACTTGCATGGTTTGGGTCATCACAACACCACCAAGTTTCACGTCCATTTACCCGATTGAGTAATACAACCACTAAAATTAATCTCCCTAACTAAACCAACATTAACCTCACTTGAGGAAATAAAAAGAATTTGGTAGTTAGGTAGGACACCGGGGATAGGCATCAAAATAATTCCCCCTTGTCATTTTAATCTGAGACATAGTTGTTGTCCTCTAGGGAACTAAAATACTCTAGTATTTATTGACATGGTCACAACCAGTTTATGGGGGGGCCTCCTGACTATTTTTAACTTTCAGGGGTTAAACGGCCGCGAGATTGAGAACCGGATGGACTCTGTGGAATGCCGCACTCCACTTAGCCCTAAGGAAACATCGATCATTGTCTTCCTTGTAATTCATAGTAATGCAAGGGTGATAAGGCAGAAGTGCCCAAAACCTTTTCCAACGTGTCATGAACGAGGTAGCTTAGTGACTTTCTACTAGGGCTCTTTTACCAAGGATCCCTTTCGGTAGAGGGATATCCTTCTCATATTGGTCTCTCACGTTGTATTGTTCGACTTGGATTTCATCACCTTGTGAAGGATACAGTTTGTTGAGGTCTCCAGCTCTTAGTTAGGAGTTTGCTTGTTATCTCATCTTTATAGAGGGTCATTTTTCTTTTTTAGTGACTGCTTGTTGGAATTCTGGCCATTATTTTTCTCAGCTCACTTACTGAGACATCGGTCTTAGTATAGATTTTAGAGCTTGCTTTTTTGGCCTGCGAGCCTTGCTTTTTCTAGCTCCTCTTCTGCACACTCGGCTACATTAGAGTTTTTGAGTTCTTTGTTACAAAACTGCCCCCAGATTTCATTTTCCTGCCATCATGTCAGAACCACCATGGAGATCACGACGAGTATAGGGAAAAATCCCACCACCACCACCGCCACGGACCTCCGGTCCACCTGCATCATGAATTCTCGCTCCTCCTGGACGCGGTGCTAGTCGAGGGAACATTCCACCGTCGATACATACTACATCTTTAGTTCCGTCTGTAACTGTTACTCACAGCACAGTCTCAGAATATCTTGCAGCTTCTGCAACCACTAGCATATCTGAGATTCCCACTGTCACTTCACCCACTATTATTCCAGATATATCTGCCACAATGGACAACATTACAACGGCTGAATCTAGTACAGCCCAAAATACTAGACCAGAGGTCATCCTCCTACCTGATGTCAACACCTCCCTTCCACCAGAAAATTTTCACGATGAAACAGACGGATCTGTTGGCACCACCGAAGGGTCCGACCAGGATATACCTGGCTTGATTTCAGTCCCGGGTGGGTACGTCAAAATTATTGAAGATACTCGACTTCTTAACACACCTTTTGAACTTGATTATGGCTTTATCACTTCCCAAGCAGAGCTTCCACCTGTTATCACCACGCCATCCAGCGTTCATCCGCAAGAAACGAATTCTTCCAGCAACGTACCTCGTACCATATCTCTCCCCAACCTCCCTCCGGGACATGAGATCATGGCCTCCATTCAGTCTAGTATGGTTAGTCTAGCAAATTCCCCGTTAGCATTGGCACAGTTTAAACGCGACACAGAGAAAATGCTCTCGACAGCTTCTAGATATCCCCCTGTTACCCGTCCTCCTGACTATCGGGATCCCAATCTCCCGTCTAGCATAGAGTTTCATCACTCCTATGCAAACGGCTCCAGACCTTCAGACGTTACTATACTTAGGTTCCCGCTGGACCCCGAAAACCCTTTCCAGGACATGAACTCGGACCCAGTCTTTGATGGTCCTCTTATCGTTGAACACGCTATGGACGATACCCCCGATACCCCTCAGTTAAATTCCCCACATTTGTTGCCATCACCCATATTTGGCGCACATTCTATGAGGGATAACTTGATTTTTTCTCCATCCTCGCCTGTCAGATATGGAAGACCCCCTCCACAAATCGACACTTTTGGCGCCGTTGGCCAATCGACACTATCGTATTTGGCTAGCAGTGGAAGAACACCAAGTCATACTGCTAGATCTTCCGTTTTGACCAGAGGTTCACCTTCGGCCACTATCTACACTATCTCAGGAGGTGGACAACCGACTGCCGTGGTCCCCAACTCCAACAACCAAACTCCTCCTGGTGGGCCATCAACCCAACCAGCTGGAGGACAATCCTTTGTTGGGAACCCCGTTCCTAGTCAACAACCTCCTCCTATAGGGCTATCCAACCCATCTACTGGAGGACAACCCATTGGCTCCATCCAACAACCCTCCCAACTAGCAACATCTGCTCAGTATGGTATGTACAACACACTTGGAAGCGGACAACCTTATACCAATTTTCCAACTGGGCCTCATCCTCAACATCCCCCGTCAGGTACGCTTCCTTCTTGGGAACCTCAAATCCCACAGAGTGGGGGGTACTCACCATTTGGAAACTAGAACCCAGCTGGGGGGCAATCTCAGATTCCCCCCAACCTAAACTCTGGCTTCCCTTATCCTTCAGCTGCTACAACTCCATGGAACCCATCCCTTCAATTTCCACACGTTCCTCAAGGAGGAACGAACCTTCCATGGACACCACTGTCGTAGCCACCCCCCAACCCTGCTATGGGAAACCCTCCACTTACTCAATATAGTGGTAACATTCCTGGAACACAACAACTCCAAGGAAATTTTTCCCAACTAGGAGTAGCAACCATTCCTGGGTTTCAGCAACCCCAGGGTACCATACCTACCATCCCCACTCAGCAGAACATCCACCAACCGGTTACCAACACTCAACCGGTTAACCAGATGGCTTACTACCCACATAACTTCCAGTAGTACTCCCCGGGAAACACATATGGGTATAACACGCAACAGTATGCTATGCAGGGCCCCCCAGGTTTCTCTGCACCATACGATTATTACTCATACCCGCAGACTAATCGTCAACTTCCCTTTTTGGCCACGCTAGACTTACCTGATTTGTCGAGGCTCATTAATGATCCGATATGGCATGAACCTCACTGGCCACCCATTCCAGCCAAACTTCCATCAGACATTCCTAAGTTCGATGCTAAGCCCAGGGAAGATCCCAAGAATCACGTAATGACCTTCCATATTTGGTGTTCATCCAACTCCTTGATGGACGATTCCATTCGACTACGGCTCTTCCAGCGTACGCTTACCAGCATGGCAGCAAAATGGTACATCGAGCTGCCACAACACTCTTTCCATGATTTCAATACCTTGGCTATGCAGTTTCTGACCCATTTCCAGCTCCCCATCCGGTATGAGACTGGAACAGAACTGTTAACCTCACTGCGTAAAACCACTTCTACACACATCTCGGATCACATCCATGAGTGGCATCGACGCCGTAGGCTAATCAAGGAACCCATTCCGGATCAGCTACTCACTGATTGGTTCATGAAATCCTTTTTTCCTCCCATAGCCAGGGATATCGCTATGCGCGGGCCAGTCACAGAAGAATAAGCATCTCGGCAGCTCAGTACATGGATTTGGTATACACCCAATCCGGCACTTTACACGAACTTCTTCCCCATGCCGCCCGCGTTACCACTAATCCAACGAAACCTACCACTCAACCCCCCATTGATGGTATTGTCGGTTCAGTCAAGGCCCAGCCTACTACCAACTCGACGGGACAACAAGCTTCTGCTTCCCCCGCTCTACCTCAGGCTGCTTCAAAAGCTACTACTTCTCCTGCTATCTCCTCCGAAGTGAACGTAGTTCAATCTACGTTACAACCATCTGGAGGAAAGAAGAAAAAAAATCGTGGTAAATCCATGAAGAACCAGCAAGAGAACCCCAAGCCATAACCCACCCACAACGACCAGAAACCACGTCGAAAGGCTAAGTTTCCCTGCCTAATTTGTCAAGATGATCACTACACACGTGACTGTCCCTACAAGGACGAGGTCAACAAATTTGTTAAAGGATCCTCTCGCTCGGCAGTGTTAACTGACCCTTTCCCTCAACAACAACAACAGATGGTTGCCCAAGAAACCCCACAGGGGGGCAACTCGAGCAACCCAACTCGCGGAGAGACGTCCACAAATCGCGAAATCCTGATGACAAGTAATGAGGAGATTCATATAACCACTCATTCAAAGACATATGAGAACCCTCCAAGTTCAAACAAACAATCAGAGATAGCCAAAGGCAAATCTCCTGTTGAAGATCCGATCTCTATCCCTCCCCCTACCAGCCATCTCCATATCGAGAGGCCGCTTACGAACACAGTGCTACGCCCACCCAAGGGCACCATACGAAAGGCGACATTTAATCCCAATGCGTGAGCTGCTCAAAATTACAACATTGTTGAGGATTTAGCTCAAGCACCTTGTGCCATGTCGACTCTCGAGGTTCTTCAACACTGCCCCATGCAGCGTAGAACCCTACTTTCAGCACTGGGGGCAATGGACCTAGATACTTCAAAATATATTATGTTTAACTTGAAGCACACCAAACCTCGGCTTTCTCACCAGTTAGCCTTCCAGGTTCATACAAAAATCCGTGGAAATAGCATCCATCGCACTGTTTTAGATGAAGGTGCCTCCACATCGATCATGTCTTTGAATTGCTGGAGAGCCTTAGGCTCACCCGAAGTCACAACCTCTCCCACTACTCTCAGGGCATTTAATGGACATGGTTTTCAACCTTATGGACTCATTCCCTCAATTGGTGTTGAACTGGGGGTCAAAACAGTATCCGTACATATTGTAGTCGTGGATGCACCACTAGATTACAATCTTCTACTTGGTCGGAACTGGTTTTACGCCATGACTGCCATAGCATCTACCGTCTTCCGGATTGTGCAATTTCCTCATGAAGGGAAAATTGTCACCATTGATCAACTTGATTATTGTATCCCAGACTCTCATCCGAACTCCGCCAACACCGTCCCATTATTGGATCAGCCTCAGTACCGGTTCCAAGACATTGGTGTTGGTCTTATGAAGGATTCTTCCCTTATTAGAGTTTTTCTAGAGCTGGGAACCCATGTTCAACCAGTCAACATGATTTCATCAAATGTCACCCCTTCCAATGATTCATGGGTGATTCCGAGTCCCGCTAAGATTGAAGACTACGGAAACTCCATGCCTTTGAATAGAAACCTCGCAGCGTACGAAGCGATCCAATCAGCTACCGATTGGGTCGAATGTTCTACCAATCACACTGTGGCATAGCTCTCATCTGAGACTCATTCATCCCCACCACTTATCGATCCTCTCAATTTGATTTTTCCCACTGAGGAATCAATCATGGAGGTTATGTGCAGAGATGAGCCACCATGGGGAGATTTTCATCATCGATCTTCATTCCCCACCATTCAGACGCTTGAGCCCGATACAAAACCCAGTACTTCACTTGGGATGGTTCAAACCAAGTTTCCCACTTCCCTCGACGAAGTATTTTCCGAAGGAAAATTGGCTAACCTTATGGCAGCCACTCCCATAGATATTTCAGTGAAGCCTGGTATCGTGGAAAACATACATATTGGAAAAACATGTACTCCCCTCGAAATGGAGTTCTACAATGCCTACTTCAAAACCTTCCGCGATGGTTTTGCTTGGAGTTATGAAGAAATGCCAGGAATAGATCCCTCGATTGTGGTCCATGAAATTCCAACCTTCCCTGGCACTCGACCTGTTCGGCAGAAACTTCGACCCGTCCATCCTCGTAAGGCAGCCGCTATTAACGCAGAAGTTGAAAAAAAAATCCAGCTGGTTTTATCTATCCTGTCCCATTGACAGAATGGGTAACTAACATCATTCCTGTAGCCAAGAAACAGGGAACGATTAGAGTCTGTGTCGATTACTGTGACTTGAACAAAGCTTGTCCAAAGGACAACTACCCAACTCCGTTCATCGACCAGATCATCGATAACTATGCCGGGAGTGTCATCTTTTCATTTATGGATGGCTTTTCTGGCTATAATCAGATCGATATCCTCCCAGCCGACCAGCACAAAACAACCTTTATCTGCCCTTGGGGGATTTTCGCATATCGAAAGTTACCTTTTGGCCTTAAAAATGACGGGGCAACTTTCCAACGGGCGATGTCATATGCATTTCACGACATCAAACATATTGTAGAACCATATCTTGATGATCTTCCTGCTCACTCTCAAACCCGGGATGACCATCCTGATCATTTAGGTGCCATTTTTGAAAGGTGCCGTCGCTACAATATCCGTTTGAATCCACATAAGTGTGTCTTTTGCGTGGAAGCTGGAAAACTTTTGGGATTCATAATCTCCAAAAGTGGGATACGCTTAGATCCTGCGAAGGTAGAAGCTATCTTAGCCCTGCCTTCCCCCACAAACATTCCAGAACTTCAAAGTTTGCAAGGGCATGCAAACTTTCTACGCCGTTTCATATGTAATCTTTCCGAGATAACAAAAGGCTATATGAGGCTTCTCAAGAAGAATACTCCCTTCATCTGGGACGACGAAGCCCAACGTTCCTTTGACAATCTAAAGGCAGCCTTAACTAAAGATCCTGTGATCCAACCCCTCGATTACACACGGGATTACATTCTTTATCTCGCAGCTTCGACTTCCACCATCGGTATGGTGCTAGTCCAGGAAGACCACAATGTCATAGAACATGTGGTATACTATCTTAGTAAGAGTCTTCTTGACTCTGAAACTCGTTATTCACATGTTGAAAAACTGGCTCTGGCAACAGTTTTCGCTGTCCAGAGATTCCGTCATTACATTCTACTCCGCCGGACCACTATTATAGCCGATTTTAATCCAATGTATTATATCCTCACGCGTCAAGTGCTTGGGGGTAAATATTCTCGTTGGATCGTCATCCTTCAAGAGTTTGACTTGGAATTTGTCAAAGCCAAGTCCAAGAAGTCTTTGGTCTTTGCTGAGTTGATTTGTACTTTGCCCCGTGCTACTGAGCAATCCGAGCCCATTGATTCTCTTCCTGATGAATCATTGTTCCTCATTAGCATGTCTGATCCGTGGTACGGGGATATTTTATTATATCTACAAACCCAACGCTTCCGCCCTGACCTCACTCGCGATGAACGTCGACGCATCCGACACCATGCCAAGTACTACCTCATAGTCAACGATACTCTTTATTGACGTGGTGTCGACACCATTCTTCGACGCTGTTTGACCCTAGATGAGGCGGAACGCATTCTTAATGACTGCCACACTGGAGCATGTGGTGGTCATGTCTCTGGGATGGTTACGGCCTAGAAAATACTACGAGCAGGATATTTCTGGCCCTCAATTTTCAAAGACTACATTGAAACGGTCAAGAAATGTCCACCATGTCAATTCTTTCATAGTAAAACACGCTCGCACCCTGCTCCACTCCATCCTGTTATTGCTGTCGGCCCCTTTTCTAAATGGGGCATAGATTTCATGCACTGTAAGCCCACTTCAGCCGGGGGGCATAGCTATGTCATAGTAGCTGTCGACTATTTCACAAAATGGTCTGAAGCGATGCCTACTTATGCTGAGGATGGCAAAACAGCAGCACAATTCATATTCAATCACATTATAGCTAGATTTGGTGTCTCACAATCCATTGTGACCGATCATGGCTCCCACTTTAGGAACCATATGATTGAGGACCTAAGTGCCAAGTTAGGTTTTTGCCATGAAAACTCAACCCCATACTACCCACAAGCTAATGGCCAAGTTGAAGCCATTAACAAAATTCTGAAACGAATGATTCAGCGTATTGTGGGTACTCATAAATCCAATTGGCACTCAGCTCTATTTTCAACACTATGGGCATACCGAACCTTAGTAAAAAGTGCTACTGGGTTTACACCATTCCAACTGGTGTATGGCCTAGAAGCCATTTTACCGATTGAATGCGAAATTCTATCACTTAAGATAGCCATAGAGCTACTTCCCCACACCACTTCCGAAGAGGAACGGTTTCTATACCTAGCCAAGCTAGATGAAACCCGCTGCGACGCTGCTTTAGCCAACGAAGCTCATAAAAAACGCGTCAAAGCTCAATATGACAAATCCGTTCAACCTCAGATTTTCAATGAAGGTGACCTCGTACTCACATATGATCAAATGAACGATAAACTCAGAAAAGGAAAACTAGAATCTATGTGGTACGACCCCTTTGTTGTAAAACGTGTCTTGGAGAAAGGAGCCTATGAACTCGTCGATTGTGATGGCACGCCATTGGCACGGCCCCGCAATGGGCTATACCTCAAATGCTTCTACACATAAGGTTACCCTACGCAGGTTACTTTTTGTACATAATGTACTTAGCTTGTTTTCACTCATCTTTTTGGTATGCGCACGGACCCCATGTATCCATTCTTACTTTGACTCATGATTTTATGCAAAGATGTCTGCCTACTTCGGATTCGTCGACGGTGCAAGCCGGCATACCCGGAATCTCGCTTCCACAGCATGGGTAATCTATTCTCCCACTGGCGAGTTGATATCTTCAGGAGCCAATTTTTTGGGTCCTGCAACCAACAATATCGCAGAGTACCATGCAGTCATCGGACTCTTGACAGAGGTTGCTTCACTCGGAATTGATTCCCTATCAGTATTTTTAGACTCCCAACTCATGGTTTCTCATTTGAATCGTGTTTACACAGTTCGCGATCCTATCCTACTTCGTTTATTTCGGAGGGTACGCCTCTTGGAACGATCTTTTAATTTCATTTCATATCAACACGTACCAAGGGAATTCAATTGTATAGCTGATTCATTAGCTAATTACATTTTGGATTGGCATCTTTCCCATACATAAAAACACATCACAAAAAATAAACACACAAGTCATTGTAAATAAATAGATCGTAAAAATAGGTCCACATCACTGTATATAAAAGTGTTTTTCCAAATACATAAAGTTTGTGTTTAAAGACAAAATTTGGGACCAAATACCATACAAAAATTTGGCTCTCAAAGCCTACATATCGTATACATGCCGCAAAAAGATAAAAGCTACCATCTAAGGAGATCTGGGAGATCTATCATGTCCCTCATCAGATTCCTCACGCTGCTGGTGATAACACACAATAGCTCGAACCACCCTACGAAGGAGTCGGCCAATACGCCTAAGCACACCGACAGTATGCCGCTGGAGATGCAAAGGGATGTCATCCACCCTCATAGCAGGGATACCGTGGGTTAAACCCTGCAAATTCCTCTCTATTTCCTGGACCCCTCCCGCTTCATCTTCATCTTCTTCTTCGTCTGGGGCGGCTTGGTGATCAACACCACCTCGACGTAATGGCGAGTACCCTGCTGGTCTCTGTGGTCCACGATCTGCGACATGCACACGTACATATATTAAAGTCTTTTACACATTCTAAAAAACAATACAAATTATATATTAAGAAAAGAAAAAATATATCCATGAAGGTCATACCTGAGTTGTCCCAATCCTCATCTTCCAGCAATGCCAAGTCTATGTCCTCCCAAAAATCCACCCCTGCATAGGGGTAGTCATCGATCATCACTATCTGTTCCTCGAGCCACGAGAAGAAATCCTCACCGAAAGCTAAACGTTGTGGTCCCCCAAGTCGTCCTGCATATTCGCTCCATCGATCCATCCATGGCTCGGTAGGTGGACGGGGGGGCATGGCTATCTGTGGGCGCAACAACAGCACCCTCGCCAAAAAGAAGGTGACTAAGATGCTCCCATACCCAAATTGAGAATTCTCTCCAAGCCTACACTTGTTCACTTGCTCTTTGAGGTTGGTCAACACTGCCTCACACCAGTTGAATACTGTTCCTGCCATACAATCCACTGCAAGATTCATCTATGTACGGGACGCTTGATGGGGACCCGTGCTCCCTGCTACACGTGTGATGGTGAATAACATGGTTTTTATAGGAAGTTATATAATATCTTTGATGACCACCTTGCCGCTTTTCTTCCCCGAACCTTGACGGCAATAACGAGCAATCAAAGCATCCGTGCTTGCCTCCGAGGCTGTGTACCCAGTAAAACTCACCTGGGCTCCTCTTTTTGAGAGGCCCGTGAGGAAATAAATATCCTCGAGTTCAATCTCAAGGGTGTGTTCTCCCACTCGGAAAGCTTAAATGTCAGGGTCCCACATCTGAATGATGTGGGTGAGAAGCTTTGCCTGCTTGCGAATACCTTTGGTCTTGAAGAATTTTAACAAACCACATTCCCACAGTGCAGTCACAATCCTTTGGTCATTTTCGGCCAACAAATCGTCTGCCTCATGCTCTCTTTCTTTCCAATGGACCATTTTGCTCCAAACAAGTTTCAAACACCTGCAAAAGGTCATAGGAAACATTCAGTAATTATTTAACAACTTGATCTCAGCTAGAAATTTGAGAAAAAATGACTTTTTCATCTTAATTTTCGCTTCTATCGCGCCTGGGAAAAACTTTACTGCACAGTACCGCGCCTCTATTTAACCTTACAGCGTGGAACTGTTACACAGTATCGCGCTTCCTGATATGTCCCCCGCGCGTTACTGTGGAGGGTGAATTTTTCCCAATAGGGCTTGCCCAAAAAATTATTTTTACCTACTGAAAACAAGTTATTCCTACATGAAATGAAAGAGGGGCTTGAAAGCTCTTACCTGGTGCAGACGGCTGTTGAAACGATGCCCCGAATCTGCAGATATGAACTCTTGAAGTTTTTGCTCTTCAAATGGGTAAATCTACTCTTTTGGTAAATGCACAAGTGAAATGGTAACTTTCCATATTTACCCATCCTTTATATAGCCTTTTCACTTATTTTTTACTCATTATTTTATCTGGTTAAAATAAAACCCATTTCACATTACTAATATCCGGTTTCATGAGCATTTGTTGACAGGTTCTCCTTTAAAAAATGTTCACATTGGCGTTCATCTATTGTTTGACCTTCATTTTGAGCCTACTTTATCTTTTTCGTGCTCTGGTTTAAAACTTGAAAAAGATTCCAAACGCTTTTACACCCATGTCGTGCTTGTCAAACTCAAGTAAATGGTGTCAAGTTTGGTTAGCTTTACTCATGCTCGTTAAACGATGAGGAAAGTATTATCCTGGTTGTATTTTATTCTCTTTTCGGACCAGAATAATTAAAAATTACGAAAAAGACCATTGGAGTCCATAGTTAAGCTCTTTTCAGACTCCCTAAAATTGAAAAGATTGCCAAGTGATCTTGACTCTTTCACACTTGTAAAAGTATTTGAAAGGTCATCTATTCGGTGATAGGTTACCCCTTTTTCGGCCCGTCTAGACTATTTACGAGAAAGGTATACCTCGGTCAATTTTTGACTGGGAGAGTTCTCTCGGGAATTGTTTTACACTTTTTGGGGATTGAGGGACTAAATTTATGAAAAAGTACACTGTGGAGCCTCCTTTAAAGTTTTTCAGGCTCTCTAAATGTGAAAAACTATCGAGTTTTCCTTCCTTGGACTCGTTAAAATTTAACATCGCAGGACCCACTTTGGGACGAACCCCTCCTTTCTAAGGTTCATAAAACATGTGAGATTGGACTCATCTATGAGATGAGCTATACCGAGCATCTGTTATCCTCTTCAAGCTCAAAAAACAACAAAGAGGTACTCGTCTATCATGTCGGGGGAATATGGGGAACAAGTCAAGTTTGTTTTGGCAGCTTGTCAGTCGTTACCTTTGAACATGGCATGCGTCTGTCTCTTGTCTATTTTGGGTATCGTCACTGAGTTATGGTCATCATCATGAGTCGTCTCTCTGGCCACGAGCCTACTCGTTCAGCGTCTATCCTCTGCTATCAATAATCCCTGCTGCCAAGTCCTGTTACATGCCGTTATATGTTCAAAGGGTTGCATTGTTTAGAGTCATCCATTGTGTCAGGCCTCCGCTGTGTCAGTACATACTCCATTTGTTTTGTCATCTTATACTATCTTTAGTTCCGATTTCGTGTCGATGATGTGGGAATCATTATGGCCCACCTTCGACGAGTCTATTCCCGTCGACGCCAAATCACTACCCAGGAATTGGACTTAGGGATCAACCATTAGTACCTTGGTACCTGCATGCCTCAATGGTAGGTTTCCTCGTGTTCGACAATAGGTTTACATCACTGACCTCTGATCGAACGATCTCTCAAATGCTTGACATCAACTCATCTGTTCGCATTTTGTTGAGATGTACTTCAGATACCTTGGGGATCATCGTCATCATTGGTGATTTCCCTCACATTTGTTAACGGTTCACATCATTGACTGGTAATCAAATGGTTTCTACCATGTTTGACTTCAACACTTTGTAATCACATGGCTAGATTCGTATCATTTGCGATCGGGTAGAAGACCCTGGGCGCACCTTTGTATCTTGATTGCGTCCAGGTTGCGATGGAGATGTCTTTTGTATTGTCACACAGATCCACTTTTTTTATTGGTCGTGGCTGTGTCATTGTTGTCTCATGGATCTACGCTTGTTCATAGTAGCCATGATTTGTCTACAGTCTATGTCATCTCAGTACTTATGGATCTGCAATGTATTGGTCGACATCCATGCTTTGAAGTCAATTGTTTCCGAGCATGGGGATGCCCGCCTCGGTGGTATATCTAACATTTTGTTTCTTTTTCAGCTCCTTACCGCTCTCCTCGATGCTATCTCCGCACAGTATTTGTAAAGTCTTTCGGCCATTAGTCCCTTCTAACCTCACACTTTAGGGGGCATCTGTTATACCTCCATATTTCACAGTGTCGCACCTTCACCACAAAAAGAGTTGACGACACTTCCCCTACTGCTTAAAACATCCAGAAGAGAAAAATGATGAGTGATCCTTGAAGGCAAACCTACCCTATCAAGAATCAACCTAGCTGAGACTTCATTTACCCTCACTACCGCACCTTGCTCCATCTTAGGAGCGTGGTAGTCCGTACTACCGCGCTATGCTCTTTCTCTGCCATGCGGTACTACCGCGTTATGCTCTGTTCTAGAGGCACGGTACACCTTTTTTATCCTTTTTGCCATGGCTTGTGGGATTTTGATTTTCGAGAGATTTTTGAGGATTGGTGTCCCTGATTCGATCCTAACTCACTTTCTGTGATTAGTAGGCCTAATCCACTAAACTCTCCCAAGATCCACCCTTCTCTCTTGTTGGTTAACCCTACCACACACTATAAGAGAAAGGCATTCCATGAGCAAAGGGGAGGACTCTTGGAGTCATCAAACTTATGATCTTGAAGCTTTGTGGAGATAGCTAGAGGAGGAAGCACTTGGAGCTGGAAGTTGGCTTGGATATCAAGAAACCATTGTAAGTGACTTCAAGTTGATAATAGAACATAACTTGTCTTGTTTCCCAAATCACATGTATTGATTTTGTTTCAATGATATGATTTGTATCTATTGTAGATTTAGATCCTAACTCATATTTCAAGTTGCTAGAGAATTTTATATGCTTGTATCTTGGTTTCATTTTGACAGGTTCATTCACGAGGACTTGGAAATTGGAGCAACCATAAAGACAAGCGATTGGATTGAAGGTCAGTTAGATTTCTTCTACTTCTTCTAGCACTTTAATCTTGAGATGTTTGTTTAGATCTAGGAATTCAAGGTAGCATTTGTTTAGTTTTGTCTTAGTTTAGAGTCAGTTAAAGTCTACTTTAATCTAAGAGAATTTTTACTTATCCATAGGGAAAAATTCTACCAACAATATTCGAGCAACCTTAGCATTAATTACACATTGATTACTTCATCTACCAATTGCCAAGTAAGCAGAAAGAGAGTCAGTGCATGGCACAGCTCAACTTATTTTGATGCTCATTGCAAACACAAACCACGTGAAGACCTTACAACCGAGCTTCCACATCACTTAACAGTGGAACGACATTAATGCTAGGCCTGTCAATGCCAGTTGGAAAGCATGCCATGTTTATTATCCTGTCAATATCGGAAATAATTGTATGTTAGATTTGTGGATCATATTTCATAATAGTCTCTATCGTTTATTGTTATATATCGTAACATTGGTATTATATGCCATTGTTTTATGTGAACGCATAGTCACATTATAATAGTTACATTTCATTTCTATGGTTCATGTACAGGCATATCGGATAAAGTTTATATGTTTCCTATATTAGCCATATAAATTATTAAATGGAGACCATAGATATAGTTAGGATTTTATTTATGGATAATTATATACTATGTACATTATATATTTCACACAATAGCTATGTATTGAAATCGATTGATAAGAGTAAGACTTTAGAGAAAGTTTGCATGCACATTATAATGCTAAGTCTATAGCATAAACACCATATGCACAATATATTTAATATACTAGCCATGTATTGCAAAGTCTAATGATAAATGTGATGCTAAAGGTATAGTTTAAGTGGTGACATTGTACACTATTATGCTAAGTTCATAGCACAAGCACTAGTCACTATATTTTTCATTTATTAACTGTGTAATGATAATCAAATGATAAATTCAAGACTTAGAATAGTCTAAGTTTTGTAGATGCAAAATATAATGATAGTTCAATAGTACAAACACTATTTTCTACAAGCTTTCTAATAGGATTACCAAAGGACATTGGTATCGCCGCTTTGATATTAATGACGATAGTCATATGATAATAAGCATAGTATTATAAAAACAAATGGATGATGTGAATTTATAACACTAAAGAGTTTGTAAGTCAGCACATAAGCTAGAATTAGAACCAAATATCCATACCTCCAGTAACTTGTTTCGCAAGGAAGTACTTAGCATTTTAATATTACATTGACGATGAATTTGCAAGGCACATGTACTCTTAACACATGTTTATCATAGAAATTCTTACCTGCGGTCTGCACATGGAAACAAGATTCAAATTCCTTAGCTAAACGTAGCTAAGTAAACCCCAGGGCACATCGTAGGACCCCTTCGTCATCATACAAACAAACTGTCAGCACATCATCAAGAACATCATAATAATACAAACCTATGAATAGCATGTAATCGCATGTAGAACTTAAGCAGATCTGTAAATTGTATTCTTATGCATAATTATAATAAGATCTTTTGTTAAGGAGTTTAGCATCCATTTTAATCTGAAATAGCAAATACAATTACATCATATTTTATTTTGATAAATCTGACGTGTCATCGTTGTTAATTATCCTAGTTACGAATTTTAATTATTTTATATGTTCCGCATTAACAACTTCGATAATTATTGCTATTTTAATTTTTTTTATTTTTTTATTTTTGGTATTTTTCGGGATGTTACATATCTGTACAAGATGTTGATATCATGAAATTATCAATTCATTTAGAAAAGAACTTCAATAGGTATGATGATTATAAGGGAAGAATATCTGATCCCATAGACGAGGTAATAGAGATTAACATAGGATCTCTAGTTGCTCCTAAAATGATTAATATTGGAAAAAATGCTTCCCCAAAGGAGCGAAAAGCCATTGAAAATCTAATTAGAGAGTATAAGGATGTTTTTGCTTGGACATATGATGATCTCAAAACCTATGATCCCACTATCATTGAACATAAAATTCCTTTAAATGAAGGGGAAAAACCTTATCGACAAAAGCTACGAAATATAAATCATAAGTTAGCTCCCTTGGTAAAAAAAGAACTCAAAAAGATGTTAGCAGCCAGAATCATATGACCACTTCGACATAGTACTTGGGTATCAAATCCGATAATTGTGAGAAATAAAAGTGGAGAAATAAGAATATGCATAGATTTCAAAAATTTGAATCAAGCATCTTTGAAAGACAACTATCCTTTGTCCAATATGGAATATCTGTTGCAAAGTGTTACAAGGGCTGGAATGTTGTCAATGTTGGATGGTTTTTCAGGATATAATCAAGTGCGTATCAGACAAGAGGATAGATAAAAAAAAAATTTCAAAACCCCTTGGGAACTTACGAGTATATAAGGATGTCTTTTGGGTTATTAAACGTTGGGTCGACATTCCAACAAGCCATGGATCAAGCATTTAGTGACCTCATCGAAAAAATCATTGCTATATATCAAGATGACCTAACGGTGTTCTCTAGAGAACAGGATGATCATGTAAATCATTTGAGGAAAATTTTCGATCGATGCAGAAAATTTGGTATATCTTTAAACCCAAAGAAATCCACGTTTGGAATAGATGAAGGTAATATTTTGGGACATATTGTATCTAAGGATAGAATTCAAATTGACCCTGAATGTGTCTAGGCTATTAATGCTATCCCTCCACCTCATAATGTTGTTTCCCTTCAATATTTCTTCGGTAAAATAATTTTTTTCCAAAGATTTATTCCAAACCTAGCAGAGTTAGTTAAGCCTCTAAATGCTCTTTTAAAGAAGGACGTGAAATTTGTTTTGGATAAAGCTTGTGAATTATCATTCGTTAAACTAAATAAAGCTATCTCCACTGCACCTGTCCTAGCATGCCCCGATTACAACAAATAATTCTTAATATATTCATATGCATCCGAGGATACCATTGTTGGAGTGTTACTACAAAAAACCAATGAAAACCATGAGCAACCAATAGCCTTCATGAGTAAAAACTTGTGAGATGTTGAGTTAAAGTACACTACTACTGAAAAACAAGCCTAGGCTCTAGTCAAAGCCCTAAAACATTTCTGAACTTATATTGGATATTATAAGATTAAAGCGTATGTTCCATATCAAGTAGTAAAGGATGTATTGTCACAAACCGATGGCATAGGTGTATGAGGGAATTGGATTTCACGTATCCAAGAATATGATTTAGAGATCAAACCAATTAAAATTGTGAAAGGGAAAGGACTCGCTCAGTTATTAACTAAAAGGGGTAGTGAAGGTACAGTTAACATTGCTAGTGAACAGAATCCTTGTATTTTACACATTCATGAGGAGCATGAATGGTATAAGGACATTATATACTTTCTGAATACCTTGTCGATCATCAGAGGAGGGTTGTAAGGTTGAAGACTTAAAAGTATGTCTTAACTCAAGATGGCCTTGGTTGGAGGAACCCCGATGGGATTATATTAAAATGTGTGAACCCCGAAGAATCGAAAACCATCATAAAGGAAATGCATGCGGGGTTATGTGGTGTACATTATGCTCCAAGAAAAATTGTTGCAAAGATCATGAGAGCGGGTTATTATTGGCCTACATTATTTAAAGATGTACATACTTATGTCAGATCATGCCAGGAATGTCAATTCTTTTCCGGAAAGCCACGATTACCTGCTTTGCCTTTGTCCCCAGTTATAGTTGAGGCTCCTTTTCAGCAATGGGGTATGGATTTTGTTGGGCCATTTGATGAGAAATCCAGCAATGGATATAAGTATATTTTGACTTGCACTGATTATTTCACACATTGGGTCAAAGCCATACCTACCAAGAAGGCCACAACAGAAGTAGTGGTAAAAGTTTTGGAAGAAAATATTGTTTCTCGATATGATTGTCCTTTAAAAGTAACCGCTGACAATGCCAAGTCTTTTAGTAAAATAGAGATGTCGACATTTTACATGAATCATGGAATCATGTTGTCCCATTCTTCAAATTACTATCCTCAAGGAAATGCCCTAGCAAGGTCTAGCAACAAAAACTTAATTAGGCTCCTGAAAATAATGGTCAGAGCAAATAGGAGAAGTTGGGACAACAAGCTAAAATATGCATTGTGGGCTGACAGAATGATAGTCAAGAGAATTACCGGAAAATCTCCTTTCGAGTTAGTGTATGGACAAGATTGTAGGCTTCCAATAAACATGCAGATTCCAGTATATGAGTTATTGCATCAATGCACCATAGATAAAGAATCAATCCAAGATAGGATTGATAAGTTAGTGGAGCTTGATGAGAAAAGAAGGCACGCATTTGACAAGACAGTCATTGAACAAGAAAGAGTAAAGGCACTTTTGATCAAAGCACTCGTAATGAAACTTTTGTTGTTGGGGATGTAGTGTTGTTATGGGATAAATTTAAAGAGAAGCCGAGAAATCATGCTAAGTTGGAGAGATTATGGATGGGTCCTTATAGAATAGCGAAGATAGTTGGGAAAGGGTCGTTTGTCCTAGAAACATTGGTGGTGAGGTAGTTGAGTTTCCTATAAATGGGAGGTTGTTAAAACATTACTTCCCTCCCATTAATCTTGAATGAATTGCCTAGTAGTTTAGAGTAGGTAGGAATTGAATAAGCTCACTTGAAAATTAGTTTAGTACTTTTGCCATTGAGTTTGGCACCTTTTTCTTTCTTAAGCTCGCTTTCAAAGCTAGTAGCTAGTCATGAGTGCTTTTCTATTATCTGTTCATGCAAAATAATAAAATTTGAATTTTTGTTAGTATATTAGTTTCTTTACTTTCAAATTTTCATTTCAGTACTGTTATTTTGATATTTTTGTATATATATGCATGTTTCTGACGACCGGTCTGCGAGTTTGGTATAGAATTTTTCATTTTGCATATAATAGGTACATTTTGAAGACGATGCAAAGCTAGAGTGCATGTTAGAGGATACAAGTGTTATAATCTGTAGGGATATAGCAACTATAACAATCTCACAATCAAACTCTCAAGATTATTTGCAAAGAAGAAGAGAAGCATGCACTCAATAATCATTCATAAACATAGAATAATGGACAATGTCAATATCATACAATGAATAATGAATGTAAAGAATGTGATACAATAATATATGATGAGGCATCATATAGGATTCGAATTAGCCAAGTAGGGAATTCGAATATGAGCTCAAGGTCTAGCATGAAAAGCTATGAAGACATCATCTAGTCGGTAGTATCAGTCATAAATGGTAAGAGTCAGTCAAGTGTGTCCAACTGAGTCAAACAGAACCATCTAGCCATAAATCAGGGAATGGAGACTCCAAGTGGGGTGCATGAGGCTGTCTAACTCAAAGTCTAGCTTGGATAAAAATGGAGACATCATCCATTCAATAATATCAGTCATAAATGGTAATAGTCAATCAAGTCATGTGTCTAACTGAGTCTAATAGAACCATATAGGCATAAATCAGGGAATGGAGACTCCAAGGGGGGCACATGAGGCTGTCAAATAGTCAAGTGGAACTCCAGAACTAGATAACTAGAAGCTACAAGTAGTCAACATGAGCAATTAGTGGAAGAACTACTCAATCAATGCACTAATTGAATGATAACTCCTGGTAGGTGAGATAAGGCACCCTAACTGAGTGATAACTGAAGGTAGGTGAGTAAAGGTGCTCTAACTGACAGTGGTAGGTGAGAAAGGTGCACTTTCCATGCAAAATAGTCAAGAATGGTGCATCAGGTAGGTAGGAGGCCAATTGGGGGCTGCAGACAGGCTCTGGAGAGCTAGAAGCAAGCTCTAAGTGCGAGGGAGACCACCATGATGATGATTGGATGCATGCAGTGGAATGCACATTTGCATGCAGGCATGCAAAATATAAAAATGATGGTGTGAGTATTCCAACACCCCCCACAAGCTATACTATGAGGAAATAACTAAAATCTAAAAAATAGGGCCCTGGTGACTAAGACCAAAGGTCACCCCGTACAATCAATCTAAATAAATTAAGTGAGGAAAGAGGGAAAACCCGGTGGGAAGAAATCCCTCCCTCAAAATAGATTGAAGGATGCTAATGAAGCATATCATCTCTCACCCCTGAAGGAGGTAAGTGTCCTTCTTTTTTGAAGAAGGATCGATCGATCAGAAATGGATAAGCATTGTGAGGAGGATGGACCCTTCCATGCTGAAGATATGACCTGGTTCTTCTATGATCATGTGGATCACCAACCAAATCACTAGTAGATCGGAGTGTAATGGCATCCCATCGAGGAAGAGGAGGAGCATCAGGTTCTTGTGTATCTGTATCTCTCATTCTCTCATCTTCATCATCAGTTGCTAGACCTTCAGGTTCTTGTGGATCTAGATCTAGCATTCCATCATCATCATCATCTCCATATCCAAATTTTGAATCTAAAGTATCATGTGAATATGTATTGCTCTCATCAATCAAAGGAGGAGTATTAGGTGAGCTATCTTGCTCAACAAAAGGAGTATCATGGAGAGGCCACTTCTCAAACTATACACTCCTTTCCAGAAATGTGGTCATGGAAGCAAGATCAAGAAACTTGTAAGCCTTTACATCAAATGCATAGCCCACCATAATGCACTCTCTGCTTTGTGAATCAAGAGCTCTCCTTTTGTCAACTAGAATCCTTTCCCAAGATCTAGATCCAAACACTTTAAGATGAGATACATCAGGTTAGTATCCCATCCATGCTTCAAAAGGAGTAGTATCTTTGAGTCCCTTGTGAGGAACTCTGTTATGAATATAGGTGGCACAGTTAATGGTTTCTGCCCAAAGACTAGGGTGCAACCCTTTCGACTTTAGCATGCAGGTGGCCATCTCTTTCAATGTTATGTTCTTCCTTTCAGCTACACCATTCTATTGTGGTGTATAGGGAACAATATGTTGCATCTCAATGCCCTCTTCAGTACAAAAATCTTGAAATTCACCCTTAATGTACTCACCACCATTGTCAATGTGAAGGGATTTTATTTTCCTATTTGAAAATTTCTCTACATAAGACTTGAAAAACTTGAAGAACCCAAATACTTTTGATTTCAATCTAAGGAAATATAACCAAGTGAATATAGAATAATCATCACTAAAAGTGAGCACATACCTTGATTTGTTTAGAGACAGATCTAGAAATGGACCAGCCACATCACTATGGATGAGATCAAGAGGGTGAGAGGCTCTCCTAGCCTTTCCCTTCTCAAAATTCTTCTCAAGATGCTTCCCCATCAAACAACCATGACCGTTACCTTTGGCAAACTTGATCTGGGGCATCCCATCAACCATCTCCTTTGCATGCATGTCATGCAAGTACTTATAGTTAAGATGCCAAAATCTTTCATGCCACAATCTGCTTTCTTAATTGGCATGAGTATGGAGAGCTGATTGCTTCGAGAGAGGTAAGAAGTGTGAGAACTCATACAGTTTGGAGTTGTGATTTGCAAATCCCTTTGCAATGATTTCACCTGAAACCATGTTTTGTATCTCGACTTCATTTGGAGAAAGGCATGCCATCTTTCTTTGTCTTTGGATCTAGAAGATTCAGTATCAGGATCTTTCTTCCTTGCACATGTAGGTATATGAATATTGTTCTTCTCAAGTAACTGAGCCATCAAATCTATAGTCTTCCTCATGAAAGTACTCTCAGGATGAAAACCCTTAAGACAATATGTGCATTTGGTCTTTCCCTTCTGAGAATGCTTGGTCTTCCTTGATTTCGAAGCCCCATCTGACTGATATGGAGTATCTGTATGCTTTGTATCATCCGATCTCTTGTCAGAAATATTTTTCTTTCCTTTACCATTCGTTCTCTCTGCAAATGTAAGAGATGAATCCAATTTCGGTTTGATCATTCCCATAGAGATCAACTTCTATTCCTCTTGAGTAAGAGATTGGATGAATTCATCAAGTGAGGGAAACTTCCATCTTGGAATGGACAACCTAGCTGACTGGAAAGTAGAGACAAAAACTGAGAAGTTTTTCCCCAACTTTGAGAGAATGGAAAGTATAAGCTGCTTGTCTTCTTTCACTATCTCGTATCTTTTCAACTGTGATATCAAGCTTTTGAACTTGGTGAGGAAGGCATTGATAGATTCAAAACTGTCAGGACTCAAACATATGAGCTCATTCTCCAATTTGTGTCTTTTCATATCATCTTTCTGTCCAAAAAGGGATTCAAACTTGTCCCAAACCTCTTTAGGAGATGTAAGATCGATGACATGGAAGTGAAGATCTTTAGAAATTGAGAGAAGGAAGAGACCAACTACTTCATCAATCCTATCCAAGTACATGGACTTTTCAACCGCACTGACAGGTTCTACCATCATTCCATTGAGTATTCGGGTGAAGCTCTTGGATCTCATGAAGAGAGCCATCTTGGATTTCCACTCAACATAGTTGGAATATGTGAGATTTAGATCCATCTGAACAAAGAAAGTTGAATAGTTGAAGAAGATTCCGAACGAGTGAATAAACCTGCAAAACAAGAGAAGTTTTTACTGATGGAGAATGCTACACTTTGACTAAACACTACCTTTTGAACATTGAGCACATAGACTAAGTCCTTCACACCTGGCTAGACCTCATTGGATTTATCCAATGAATTCAAATAATAGCACCAGGATTTGTTGTGGAAACTCAGAGGCTTCTGGTGCACAAGTGAAAGATAGGTGCTCAAAGAAATGCTACAACTGCTACAGCTGCAATGGCTGCAATTCGAATAGCTGCTGACTGCTCTGATACCATGTGATAATTTGCAGGGATCTAGCAACTGTAACAATCTCACAATCAAACTCTCAAGATTATTTGCAAAGAAGAAGAGAAGCATGCACTCAATAATCACTAATAAACACAGAATAATGGACAATGTCAATATCATACAATGAATAATGAATGCAAAGAATGTGATACAATAATCTATGATGAGGCATCATATAGGATTCAAATGAACCAAGTAGGGAATTCGAATCTGAGCTCAAGGTCTAGCATGAATAACTATGGAGACATCATCCAGTCGGTAGTATCAGTCATAAATGGTAAGAGCCAGTCAAGTGTGTCCAACTGAGTCTAACAGAACCATCTAGCCATAAATCAGGGAATGGAGACTCCAAGTGGGGTGCATGAGGCTGTCTAACTCAAAGTCTAGCTTGGATAACAATGGAGACATCATCCAGGCAATAGTATCAGTCATAATGGCAATAGTCAGTCAAGTGTGTCTAACTGAGTCTAACAGAACCATCTAGGAATAAATCAGGGAACGAAGACTCCAAGGGGGGCACATGAGGCTGTCAAATAGTCAAGTGGAACTCCAGAACTAGCTAACTAGAAGATACAAGAAGTCAGCATGAGGAATCAGTGGAAGCACTACTCAATCAATGCACTAACTGAATGATAACTCATGGCAGGTGAGATAAGGCACCCTAATTGAGTGATAACTGAAGGTAGGTGAGTAAAGGCACTCTAACTGACAGTGGTAGGTGAGAAAGGTGCACTTGCCATGCACAACAGTCAAGAAGGGCACATCAGGTTGGTAGGAGGCCAAATGGTGGCTGTAGACAGGCTCTGGAGAGCTAGAAGCAAGCTCTAGGTGCTAGGGATACCACCATGATGATGACTGGATGCATGCAGGCATGCAAAATATAAAAATGATGGTGTGAATATTCCAACAACAAGTAGTAGAGTGATGAGGACCAGAGATTCTGAGGTTCTCAAGAGCTCTATTCAGCAGAGCACTTGTCCCAGCTAGAGACAAATGTTACCACATTTATAGTAGTCGGGGCTACCATATCTTCAAATCAGATTCTGGTACTTTTCTTAGACAGTCCTTTACACTGTGATGCTTGAGAACGAAAGCTAATGAGCATTCATTCCAGGATTACTCATACTTTCATACATCCCCAGAGCATATAGTACATCCTTATGCCATGATTGAGCCTCATGACCTCAGATTTGATGACCAATGTAGCCATTTTTTCCATACAGAGCAGTATGATAGTGCCTAGATGTCTGCAGCAACAGTGTTCTGGTGACAGTTGATGGTTCATATGGTATGTATAGGTATATGACCTAGCAGGTATATGGATGTGCATTGGTTATGATTTTTTTTCTCTTTTGGTCATTTTAGTAGCTTGACTTGGTATCTATTGGTTATGATCTGGCAGAATATATGTGTGTGTGTGTGTGTGTGTGTGTTATATGGACACCATTGTTTCAATGAATATCTAAATGGTCTAATTTACTCATGAAAATATGAAGCTCTTGTCTATACTCATTGGTTTCACCCTCCTTAGGAGAATGTACATGATCATTCCCACCATTTATGGCTTGCTAGTTTTGGCACCACCTTTCACTTTCCCCATCCATCTGTTCTCTTCCATCCTTGGTTTTACCTTGACTTACACTTTATCCTATGATATGGAGGACCTCCCCAATTTTGCCTCTTTGTTGGATAGCATCCCTGTTAGTTTGTGTCTTGGCTCTGAGTTGGTAATAGAACTTACCGAAGCCTTGATCCTTCTAGGCCAGGAGAACCCGCTGGTGTTGGTTCCTGGGCTTAGGTGAGTTTGATTTGATACCTTGATCTCTCTAGTTGGTTTCCCCGATGTTTGGTCTTGATTGTGGATAGTCCTCCTAGTTTCCTGAGTTGTGTTGGCTAGAACAGAAGCAAATAATACTACCATCATTACATGCATGAATGAACTATTGTCATATCTCTTGTGCAAGCCCATGGAAAAAATTAAAACTGTGCTTCTCAGCACAATGAAATAGGTCTATGAAATTAAATTATTTGAAATGTGAAAGCACCCTGGATGAAAGTTGCGATTAGTTGTGCTTCTAAGCACATGCAAAATACAAGGGGCCAAAAGGCATAAAAAGCAGTGGTTAAATGTATGTTAAATCCAAAGACTGTTGTCCATGATATTATGTAATGATTAAATTCCTCATGGAGCCTATAGGTTTGGATGTGAGAAGGAGTAAGGGACAAATAATTCTAAGTGTCCCATAGAAACTCAAGTTACGGTTAGTTGTGCACCTATTTATGGCGGTTCTAGTAAATATCCTCACAGAGATGGATTCAGCTTGGATGTGAGCAGTAAACATTTGCCAAGGTTGAATAAGCACCTCTCAAAACAACTTATTCCATCTGTGAGACATTGCCATTCCCTGTGTGTTTATTATCCAACATAATCTTAGGTGTCTATTCCCTTTTACATTATCCAAAGTATCACAGTGTTGAGTCAGTATAGTCACCCCTGTATCCTTGACTTGCATTTTTCACTTTCACCCAATCCTAGCAAAATGATCATGACCATGAAGTGAGTATATTCTTGAGGTTCTATTTTGAGTAAAAGATTATTTTAACTTATATTTGATGTTATTATTGCTTAAACCACTATTGATATGCTACTCTATGCTTTAAGTCTTTCTATTGAAATGATTAAAAGAGCATACTTTAACCATTTGTACTTGCAGCATCAGGCAAATTTAAGCCTGGGTCATATTTTGATCAGTCTTGACCTGGTCAAACCCAGTTTGACCAAGTCAACCAGAGGATCTGAGATGAGTTGGACCAGTGATGTTTGATGTTGATGATTTATGGTCCTTATATTCCCATTAGATGGTTCCATGCAGCAGATACAGGTTTCATATGATGGTTTGATGGTTTTTATGGTTATTATTATTATTTATAGACCATTATTTTTATTTGTCTAGGCATGGTTATGACTACAGATGATTATAAAGATAGCCACAGGGTGTATGGGTACTCATTTCGAGTACATTTGGACCTTCTGAGTCCATTGGGACACTCATTTTTTAGTTACAAGCACTTCTGGATGAGATTTTACTCAGATTGTCACTTTATTATAGATTTTCCATTTTAAAATGGCCTGGCAGCACAGTTTGATTTTTATTTGGTTCAGTTAGGGAGATATAGAGGTAGGATGGAGTCCAGACACTTGTTATTAACATATTTCCATGATGCCAGACATTTTGTTATAGTCATTTTTGGCCTCGAGGTACCAGACATTGAGCTACATGCATTTTATTCTTTCACAGGTGATTTTTCTGAGGATAAAAATGGTTAAAATGGTTACTGAGGAATTCAATTTGGGATATTGAGGCACATAATTGGCATAAGTTTGGTTCATAGGACTTGTGTGATGCATTCCACACCTTCCAGAGCAGTTTGCAACATTCAGTGGGGCCCACACACACTTCGGGCTATTATTTTGTATTTTTATTATGTATTTGAGGGGGCACGATTTGGCCATGTGTCACGGTATGTTATTATTGATGAGTCATTATATGTTATTGTGCCATGGGGACATGCTAGAGAAGGATGAGTACACCTCCTAGCCCCACCATGAGATTATGTCATGTTGTCTAGTCACTTTCATGTGGTGCGTCCCCCTAGGGAGACTTAGCTAGTGCGCCCCCTCTATTTTTGAGTTTATCTGTGTGTGTTTTATTTGGGCTCATCTTAGCCATTGATTATCACTTATGTATATTTTGATATCAACCAATCGTTAAAAAGGTGGTTAGGGTTTTGGTCTCTCTCATTCCTATTTAAAGGAGAGACCCCCTCCTCATTGTAAAGGGACTTTTGGCTTGGCTAATGGAATAGAAAATATATTTTGCAAAAAACTCTTGTGATATGGGTTTGGATGTTGTCTATGTCAATTGAAACTTATTTTCCATTGCATTGAATACATTGGTGAATATTTTGCACATCTTTCAATCCACATTTTATTTGCAGGTGAAGAAGACGACTTGGAGAAGGGACCCACTGGCTGAGGAGACTTACCTTGTCTCCCTCTCTTCATTTGGTTTGTTTCATGGAGTGATTCTATCTTTGTACTACTTGTTATCTGTGATCATTTTCGTCATTTGCATTTACCTTCATTGGTGCTTGATAATTGAGTTTATCTCCTTGGTGTTGCAGGAAGAGAGGGACGCATTAGTGGAACCGGGAAAATTCGTAGAGGAAATATAAAGCATCAAATATTCACTTGATCTTTGTGGGAGTAGTCTTTGAAATACCATCATCAATTTCTATGATCCAGGTAGGCTTGCAAGGTACGTAATCTATTCTTTTAACTTTCCCATCTGTCATTTAATTTCAAACCCTAGTTATAACTTATTCAGAAAATTATCAGGAATAAATTGCTTGGTTTATTGGAAAACTAATTATTGTTTTTTATCTTAATGCCAAACCCCAAGTGGGTTCTCAAGGGTGTCATGCTCTAAGGACTCCATCTGTCCCTTTTCCCTAGGAATTTATCTTCAATCCTTGCGCCCTCCTTGGTTTGCTTTTCTTCTGGGTTGTTAAACCCCTATTTGCTGAGCTTGTGTGCCTTGATACTGTCATATATACTTGCAAGCTATGCTAGAAATCCTTAAATCTTCATATCTACTCCTTGGGACCATTTTCCCTATTTTAAGGTTCACATTTCCCAAGGTAGTCAGATTTTATCATTTTCCCTAGCACTAAAATCCTAGATTCACTTTTAATCTTCAAGTCATTGTTTCTAAATACTCAAATTCAAATCTTATCATTCATAAGCCTCCATGGTGAACTTGTTTCCTTAAATCTAGGGTTATCCTCCCCTCATCGTACGTACCCTATTTCCATAGCTTGATCTGGTGATTGGGTTAGATCTCTCCTATCAGGAGTAGATCAGGGTCTCCCCCTTTACTATCTGTGGCTTGGATAGTATAAAGAGAAGAGTGCCTCGATTGGCATGACAACCAATCCATCTTGGGGATCGAGGCCCTCTTGTGTCACCTATTTGGTTTCCCATCCCCTCTGTTGTCCTGTATAGGATCATCCATTGGGGAAACTATGAGTTGTGTGATAACAAGTCCCTTTCAATCATTATAAGGGATCACCTCAAACTAAGTAGGGAAATTTATTAGTGCTCCCTAACCTAGTGGTTTCCCCTATGCTCAAAGTCAACACCTCTATCACAACAGGGGGAAACGTACTTTTGTAGGTATCAATGCTCACAATTGCAAAAAAATAATAGTATTCCATTTGGTACAATGAAGTTCCCCCTCACGGAGCTTCACCACTAATCTAGTCCCCCACCCTCATGGGCTCATCATGATCATCGGAAGTTCCACTTCTTCAACAAATCAACAACAGTTCCAGGTTCAGTTACTCTCACATGGATTAAAGCTTCCTTCATCCTCTCCACAGTAGTATCTTTGAGTTGGCCCCTCGGTCTTCTCTTATTGTAATCTTCTTGACAACTTTTTCACAAGCATGGGTATGTCCACCTTGTTTGTATACAAAAAAACATTTTATTAAAACTTCACCGGTCGTCACCAACAATCCTCTTCCATGGTATGACTCGTCCAACTATGCTTTTTCCACTATAGAATAGGAGAGAAACACAAGAAACAATGATGCATTATTGGCTCTACAATCCCTTCCAAACCTCATACATCAGGGGGAATTTGTTAACACCTAAATCTCACACACATGTGACATTTTGGTCATTCTTGCAGTAAGGTGTCATCAACATATAGAATGCATATCAACAAAGGAATCCTCAACAAATCCAAAAGGAAACATGAGTCCAAAAGTTACCAAGAATAGTCAATAAATAAGTCACGCAGCTGGACCCTTATTAACCTGCACTATAGCATGTCTTACAAGTTCAGTCCCTACGTGACCCTAGCATATAAATTCCTTCGATATCCGTGCAATTGTCAAATATCACCTACTAATGGTGAAATTGAAGGCTCATAAATGGCCCATCACCTCCACAATTAGAATTTGGGATTCTTACACTCCTTGTGACATTAAATAGCTGCCCTTGTGTACTTAGAAGCACTTCATGAGGTGATGGTATTCACATTTGGAGCTAGTTTTTTCTTGGCCACCTCTTGGCCTATAAAAGGAATCCATGGGCATGCATCTTGTAGAGAAAAAAAAAAGAGAAAATTTATGATGTTGGATTTGTGTTAGAGCTCCTTCATATCTCTCCTCTTCCCACCTTTGAAATCATTCCAAAGCTCCCTTGCCTCCTTCCTCCAAGGATCAAGAATTTCTCTCAATCGTTCTCTCAACCCACTTAGCATTTAATTTGGACAAGAATGACATCCATAATGGAGATTGTTGGATTCCCTTGAAGCCTACACCTACTAGGTGTTGTACATGCTTGACCATTGG
Source organism: Larix kaempferi (assembly GCA_027924585.1). NCBI lineage: Eukaryota > Viridiplantae > Streptophyta > Pinopsida > Pinales > Pinaceae > Larix > Larix kaempferi. Next base: position 16,120,908 of record BSBM01000099.1, read on the forward strand.
GCAATGCAAATTGGTTTTGCATACATTTGTTTTTTTGAGTTTGCATTCTTCCCCCATTATCTTTGTTATATTTTGTTTAATTTTCTTTATTTTATTTAAATTTCACTAACAACTAGTTGCAGGATAATGTGGAGAAATCACACCCCCCAAGGGGCTCCAAGGACTGAGGCCTTGTTGCAACCTACAAGGCTTATCCCCTTACCAATTGGAAGGATGCACCATTGTGCAGTTTCTTCCACAACAGGTATGGATAAATATATGAACCCACTGACTACACTGGATGATTTTCATTGTCCACCTTTGTTCATAGTATTCCAAGTGCTCATGTGGATCCTTTGTCCCTTTGAACCTATTCATCAGCTCTAAATCCATAGTAGGTTAGAACCTCAAATTTATGCATGTATTGACTTGTTCCTAACTACACAAGTCCTCTTTGTGAGTTCCCCACTAGCATGAAGGATTCCCCCTAGTTATTGCATCCGTCACCTTGACCCTCTGAGCCTTTAAGACTCATGCTTCCATTTTCTCTAGAAAGGTGTCCACCCTTTTTATTCCATCAAATTTTGGTGGGTCACACAACTCCGAACCGATCCAACAAATTGAATTGGTAACCATGGAACATATTCGTGATCATATCTCATACAACCATTTCTACCATCGGTCTAATGCATCCGGGAATTTGTATCGAAGGAACAGACACTGCACCAACTTATTTCTCCATCTGTATTGGGGTTCACATAGTCCTCCTGTCTTCCTATCATGTTGTAGATATTCTTGTTCTCAATGTTGCATGTGTCATCTTTCATGGGATCTATATAGCGCTCTCTTTTTGTAGTATCAAGTGGGTATACCACCCACAACTCCTCAGTCTCAAATTACATGTGTTGTTTGTTTAGATTCATAATGGTATTGTTGTCAAAAGCCTAGTCATTCCCTAGCAGCGCTGGATAGGGATCGATATCTTGCAATATTTCTTTGAAATCAAAGCCTGCAATTGTCTTTACCCTAATGATATCCATCTCCACATTTTTCAATCTACCAATGGGGTAAAGTTTATATTAGTTTTCCAACCTAAGTTGTAGAAGGGACTACACCAGCTTTGGTTTTCCCATCATCTCCTAGGACTTCTTGGGAAATATGTTGACGTATAACCCAAGGTCAAGCATCATGTCCTTCATTTTGTACCCTCCTAACTCAAGTGCCATCTTGAATTCCTTTCCTGTGCACCTTTTCTAATTACCTACATGTTGCACATTCCTCTCGAGCAGTGGTGTTGAAATGGGCTCCTCTATTTCACTTAGCGTTACTAGTTTCGTGATCAAGCTAGTTAATTTACTTGTAGTTTGAGGATCATGCAGCACTTGTAAAAAAAATTGTATAAATCTACTTACTTGATCCTCGGAGTTATGATTATGTGTTTTTCTACATTGTTCTTCCTCCTGGTGCACAATTCTTTGGTGCTCCTCATCGTACATACTGTGTAACATTTTATCTTCAAGAATCCTCGTTTGTCTATCCTCCTCTTCACCCAAACTGCATAACTGATATTCCCTGCGCATTCATTCCCAACATAGCTCCTCTTCATGCATGGATACATATTCAACTTCCTTTTGTGTGTTGTGCATAAATTGTCACAACTTTCTTTTTCTTTGGATCAATTGGTTGGTTTGCGTAGTGTGCTACGATGTTGTCTTCTCTTGTCTTTGCACCACCCTGAATCACTATATTAACATGGTTAGGGCCCTGTTCATTACAGTCTTATCAAAGTTTGGAGGTCACCATATTGTACTGACCCTTCTTTTCCTCCCATTCATCCACAAGATCAGGACAATCCTTTATCACGTGTTGTCTACTATGGTAGTATTCACATAAGACATAGGGTTTGGTGCAAAATATGACCAAGTGGCTCGACTCTCAATAGTTCAAGCATATGACCTATCTGCCTCCTCCTCTATAGCCTCAACCTTGGAGTTGATATTCACCATACGTTGCTCCCTAGTTTCCTCCTTGGTTGGGTTTCTTATTCTCTTCTATGCGTTGGACCTGGAATTCATTCATCGTATGGTCCTTCATTAATTGTAGTGCATAGCAGTTGTTCAAATCATGCCCAACTAATTTGCAAAATTCATAGAATGCCCAACTAATTTGAAAAATTCATAGAATGGGGCATGCACAGGACTTTGATACTTCTATAGGGTTGGAATTTCGGAGATGACTATCCTTATGTTCTACAGATATCACGCCATTATTCCTTGGGCCCTAATGGGAAAGAGTTAGGAGTGCCAATTTCCATGTAGTTATTCAAGGTCGAGCACTCGTTCTTGTGGTGGCCTTCTTTCCTGCAAAATCTACACCACACATTCTTATGGACTGCTTTCCCAGTTGAATTCTATTGTAACAGCACAACAAGCTGTGCCTACACCTTCTCCCTTATGATTGAATACTCTCCTACTAGCATGGATTCCAAGTGCATTTTGATTTCCAACGCTTCTAACTGCATCCCCACCTTCTAGTGAGTGGGGGGCTTTGATGTGTGACAACAGACCCACAATGAACTACTCACGGTGCTGTTAATCTTGAATATGGAACCTCAAATGATCCAAGAGGATCTTGAATATTTGGTCGTAATCCCACACGCACTCACCATTTTTTTTTTATTTCCTTGATCTCAATGATGCATTGAGACTCCGATTTCAATTTTTGAAACTCCTTAAGAAGATCCTTCTTTATGGTCGCTAGGGGTCTCAATTGTCACAGGGATAGCATGGTCTTGTACTTAACATACCAGGTCAAATCCTAGTCTCTAAATGTACTCTCTAGTTGTGCAATCTATGCATCCTTGTCATTGATCTGCTTCAATAACCAAATCACCTCGTAGGTGAACCAAGGTTGTTCGACATCATCCTTTCCTATCCCATGAAAGATGAACAATCTCAAGGTGGAATCTGATGTCATCATCATTATGATATGCACTGGGGAATTTTCTCTTGCTATCAAAACTAGTGGGGTGGGTACTGAAGTATTTTACTTCGAGGTTTGAATTTATCGATTAAAGAGCGCAAGGGGGTTGAATCAAGGGTGGGTTTCTTCTAGGAACGTTCCTTCTCTTAGTGCTAAATCTAAGAGCCGACAGTGCCGACCACTCAATCTCTATAGCAGACATCTGAGTGCCTCCATATAGCTACACTTCCTCTTCTTCTACATCCTCTGGGTCTCTTACTCTACTTTACCTCCAACGGTCGATCTCACTATCCTCTTCCAAAATTTCATTGTCTTCTATCCCTCACCCCTTTGGGTTTCTTTCGCCTATTGTGCACTGTTCCTACATAGGTACTGCGCACCCTTTTGGTGAATCCAACCCTCCTATGCACCCTCTTGGTGCAGGCTCTTCTATGGCATTCTTCCTTCCTTTCCTACTATAAATAGTCTCCCATTTGGTTGTATTTCTCTTCTCTCTCTTTTAATTGATTGTCTTATCTCGACTCTTCTTTCATACCTTTCCTCCCTTTGGATTCTATCTTCTTCTAGATCCATCACTATGCTACCTACTCTCCCACTTCTTCATTCCCTACCCCCTCAATGCGGGGTTCACACTACCATAGTGTCAGGTTCCATGGTCATCAACCCCTTCTTAGCAACAACATCTTGATCTGCATTGGTATTTTCGCCAGAAACCTTTTTCTCGGACCGAATTCAAACCTAGCTTCTACGCAAATGTAAGATTCATTGCATTCTATGGAAAACTCTACATTGTACCCTTCGTTCACTCGTTCGATCCAAAAGTCCACTACCCTAGACCATTTATTGTCTAGATTCTTCAACTTTTCTACCCTTTCCTGAGCCTAGACTATGGTATTAGGTCTCCTCTAGTTACTATTGATCTCAGTGTTCCTTTTTACCCACTCATGTAACAAACAAGGAAACTCACCAAAGTAAATTTCGTGAAGATCAGAGTATATGTACCTTTATTTTGAATGCATAGGATTGATTGACATGCCTTAGGTCTTCTTTAGTATGAACTCGTCCTCCTTGATCTCTAATTGTTCCTCGATCTCGCCCTTGGTTGGTTTCCACATCATTTCGATGTCCCTCTTCCACGATCCCAGTGCTCATCCTAGCAATGGAACTAAATGTTGGCTGGTGTTAGGAACACCCATTTTTCAAGTGGCTTCACCAACAAACACCCTACAGGAATCAGCATATTCAATACCGTGCAAGCAAGATATGTGTAGGAATCATAAGGACCCTCACAGGGGGTGCACAAGGAAGGATGACGAGTTACTCTCCATTTCTCTAATCATTCATTCACTTATTCATGCATACAAGATAGTAAACAACTTCTATTAGGATACTTATTAGGAGACTTCATACTCATCTCTATAGCTTAATTATTTCTCATGAGTACAACAAAAGCTCATTACATCAAAACATAGCAAAGCTCAATAGAATTGACATAGGTTGAAAAACTGAACCCAACCCATTACAAAAGATGCCTATAAGTAGGCTCATATTCCCTTATAGCTGCTAGTCCACACGTGATCTTGGTAGCATGCAAAAATGGTATGCATTGGTTACTATTGATGTGCATCGCGATATTCCTGCGCATTGGTCTCCTTGGTGCACCCGTTGTTTCCAGTTGTACTATTTGATGCTCGATCGCTTGCCTCAAAACTTGCGTGCCAATAGTATTTTGTTTTTTTTTCGTCTTGATTTTTTTGCATTCCACACAACACAATGAAATAAAATAAAAGTTATATTACACTAAAATCAAACTTATATTACATTAAAATAATTACAAGAAAAAAATGGTTTTTTCTATAAAAAAAAATTGGTTTCTACTAAATAGTTACAGTAGATAAATAAAATAAAATTATAAACTCTACATTCCATAAATGCAGTAAAACCTATACTACACTAAAATCATTAGCCTATACTATTCTACACCAAAATTAAACTTCTACTACATTAAACTCATTTATATTATATATAATAAATAGAATAAAAATAATGAGTAAAGTGAAGAGCATGATAACTTTGATTTTCAACGTATTGAGTACTTTTGTGTGAAGTTTTCTTTAGGGATACCTTAGTTGAAAATTTTGGACAATATTTTCACCCAAGGATTAGAGATCTCAAGCCTAGGGTACTAATATGATGGACTCTTAAATATAGCGAGTTGACTATGGTGAGGATATTTTTTTAGTCTTTCATCAATATTCAAGTCACAAAGAGAATATGTGGAGATTTGGAACATAGCAAGAGCATTGAACAAAAACTTACTGAGACCATTAGGTTTCATGAATTTAATAGTTTGTATGCCTCCGATGTAGGGGTCAGAATGAAGGAAGGATATCATTAAGAAAACCTATGGAGTATGTTAACTCCATTGATTAAGAGAATTTAAATGGGTAGGAAAGGAAAGAAACACCATCCAAATGGGTTGTCTTGTGGTCTAGATAGGCTCATTTTGATGATGAAATCTTCGCCCTCAATCCATTATCTTCTTCACCTACTATGACATATATCAAGAGTGTTTAAAACAAGCTTACTGATTCCATTAGGTTTCACAAAGTCAAGGATTTGCATTCCAAATGGAGAGCTCAGAATGGAGGAAGGATCTCAACAAGCAAACCTCTGGAGCATGTTGACTCCATTGATTAAGAGCATTTAAATGGGTATGAAATCAAAGAAACACAATCCAAACGGGTGTTATTGTGGTCTAGGAAGGCTCATTTTGACTATGAAAACTCCTCCCTTGATCCATTAGCTTCTTTTCGTACTACACAATTAGTTGGATACTTTGATTAACTAGGGTGGGGGAAACTCTAATATAAAGTGTTGGAAGAAAAAATGTATCAAGGAAAAGCTTTAAAAGGTGAAATGGTAGTTGGATGAGATATTGGAATGAATAAAGTAGAGGTTTTAATGAATATGTCACTCGTCGATCATTTCATGGGAAAAATAGTGAAATGCAAGACTTGTAAGCCTTGGTTGGAAGTTTTGTGGGGTAAGATCCCAGGTTACATTCCTATATTCAACATGTTGGTTAGAGGATGGATTTGGTTCAAATTGAGAAATGAAATGGAAGTCTAGTTTTAAAATGGTGGAGGCCAAGTTTTGATTCCCATACAAAGCCTTTATATATTCAACACATTTGCGTCATCCCACCTAGGCTACACATTGAATATTAGATTGATGAGATTTTGATTCAAATTCGCAATTTGATAAGGAGATTCACTTCATTGGAGGAAGAATACTGGTGCAATTATGATAAGAGGATGGTGAAGGTGTTAGACGCATTAGACACTATAAAAGGTCTCTGAGTATATATCTCTATTGATTGGGAAGACTGTTTTTTTAGCAATGTCTTGACTATTGGGAGCTTCCTTTTCATTGCTCAACTTTCCATGATTTTGTTAATTTTACACTCTTATCATGAGATTTGAGCTTAACTCTGATATACTACTTTCAATAGATTTCCAGATACATACACATAAAATTTCAGATATGATCTATAAGCAAGAATATAATAAACCCAATTAAATCGTCTCTAAATGCACAACGCAACTGGAAATCAATCACACATGAACACAATGATATACCTTGGAAACCCCAAAGGGGGAAAACCAACAACTATGGGATTTCTTCAATCTCAATCCAGAGTAAAATATAGAGAGTTATACAATTAAAAATTTATACAAGTAGAGAAACTTGGTGGGACAAGCCCTAGATCTGCATGCAGTTTCAACTGCTACTTTGAGGAATGTGCCCTCTGCTTTACTCTATCTGAATATATAACAACTACCTCTACCAATATCTGGAAGAAGTAACTGCCTTTATCTCTCTGAAGAAGTGCTCCCTCTTCTTTGCTCTGCTCAACTGATGAATAATTGCACCCTCAATCTCTGAAGTGCACCCCTAGCTATAGAAGTGTGCCCTCTCTGCTCAGAAGTGAGCCCTCTACTCAGCAAGTGTGCCCTCTCTATTGGCATAGGATTAGTCCGCATGAAGTGTGGAAACTGACAGCTGTGAAAGGGACAATCTACAAAAGAAGGGCCAATCACAGAGAACGAGGAAGCGCAAGAATAGTTAGAGTTAGTTAGAATTGGTCATGTGGACCGTTTTGTAACCGCACAGTAGCATATAAATAGAAGTATAATTGTAAGCCTAAGGGCATCCAACGATAAGCATAAGTTGATCCATTTTTCTGATATGTTTTGTATCCACGACATGGTGTATTGACTATTTCTGTGAAGTTCATTCCGCGGGTTTTAATGAATGCATGAGGATGTTCGATTATGGTTCTATCTCTGTCTTTGTCTCTATGCGATGATCAATGCGAATGTTTGCAGCATGTCTAATGTTCTTTGGGTTAAATGATTACTGTTTATGCAAATGAGTAGGTTGAATATGTTGTTGTGAATGTCTGTTATCTGTTAAATGTGTGAATGATGAGTTGGTAGTGTAATGCGAAGGATATAATCTCTGGTTTCTGCAAGGTTAATGTGTGTTTGATGCATGTCCTCAACTCCACTGCGGAAACTTGGTTCTCGCATCCCCCTTATCCATCTCGGGTGAGACTTCACTTACTCTGCAAGTGTTGCTGTAAAGGGTTAAATCTTTCTGGGTCGGTGTATAAGGGAGTTTGGGTTGGTGTTTGTTGGCGACAGTGTGAAGTGAACCCCTGTCGATAGACGCCGCGTCAACAAATGGTTCCGTTGCCAGGACCTTGAAGAGGAAAAGAAGAGGATATGTTGTGGCATCCAACGAAATCAGATATCAAGAGTGGTTTGATAAGAAGGTAGAGGAATTTGCAGAAGGCGAAAAGCAAAACCCTAGACAGACAGTAACTAGTTGGCTACATAAATATATTTATTCGGATATCCATGAGATATTCTTTTGTGAATTCCCAGTGTTGTTGCACAAGTGGCTAGCACAGTTGACATTTCGAAAAAATCACTACCAGAAGACTGAGCCTGATCATTGGACCCCAGAACTGATCTGACAGCTGAAACATGTCGACAACAAAGTATCAAGGGCTGTTGATTTCTAGGTGGATAGTATCCTCGAGGGATACATTATTGAGTTCGCGGTAGACACCATCAAGTCATATAGCGACGCGGAGAGGATCTTCTTCAAAGGGACGAGGGGAAGATTCTTGTTGTTGCTAAAACTGTGGATTAAGATGCTCGTCTGCGAAAAAGGAATATTGAGGATGACTTATGACGAGTAGAAAAGTCAGTGTGTGAAGGTTGAGGGTATTGCGTGGATGCATATCCATTAGAAAGATGTGGGGTAGATGGACATGAGCGACGACGAGTTTCTAAGGGAAGTTGACGAAGAGTGTGGTACCTTGAGGAGTGGGGTGATATTCCAACATCCTAATAAGAAGAGGAGGACTGAGAGAGAGTCTCCTGAGAGGATCGGAACAGAAGACTGTGAAACAGGACCACAAGGGAGGAAGCAACCTTATTGCGAAGAATACGGTGACAAGGCTACCCCGGAATCAAAAGAGGAATGGATCGCAAGTGACAACATACCTTCAACTCCATGCACTACTCAGAATTTTACAGTAAGAAACAAAAAACACTCGCATAGTTTCCCTATGTGCAGCGGAAAAAGTAGAACTTTAGTAAACAATAGTAGTAGGAACGTTAGGATGGCATACGATACGAAGATTCCCACTTTCCAAGGGAACGGGACCGAGGATCCCGAACAATATTGGTTCTTATGCGAAGCGGTTTGGACTGTGAAGCAGGTCCAGGATGAAGACATAAAAAAGGGACAACTAGTGATGACCCTTAGGGGGCGGGCATTAGACTGGTTCATGAATTTTACAAAGGTTCCAACGGCAACATCGACCAAGTTGTTGGCACATATCAGAGCACCGATGGTCGATGAATTTAAAAATCCAAAGTTGGAGTCGCAGTATGTTACTGAGCTCAAAGAGATTAAGCAATTCCCAAATGAGCCGGTGTGGGAATTTGATCAACGGTACAAGACATTGATAGCAAAAGTGAGTTTTGGAATAAACGACATGCAACACAAAGAGTGGTTTATCGCGGGATTGGTGCCACATATCCACGGACCATTGATTCAACAAAAGGTAGCGACACAGGATGAAGCATTGGAGATTGCGATGAAGCCGTAGGATTCACCAATCGACGAAGCCGCAATGGGAATGGATAGAATCTAGGCATAGTTGGCCACCCTGACGCTACAATTGCAAGACATAAAGAAGGGGAATGAAACCCGTGAATACTTTTGGTGCACTAGGTGTAGGACAGAAGGTCACCACAAAGATCAGTGCCCAAAATTCCAAGAATATCTGCAATCAGGTGCACCAAATCCCCTTAGCCAGGGAGGGCTGCTGTGGTGTTGTATCTTCCAGACAAGAGGCCATCGACCAGAAGAGTGTGTGTATCTGCAAAAGATAGAATTGAAACCAGAGAACTTGTATTGCAAATTCTGTAAATAGATTGGCCATGATGAGAAATACAGAGCGTATGGCCTACTCCAGGAAAGGACTGCAGCTGCATATTTTATAATGGGAGAAGAACAACCACCGGGTCAGCAACACCAGTAGTATAATCAGTCGTCGGCCCAATATAATCACCAACCACAACAGTATGATCAGGGGAAGTATGGGCAAGGTATTATCAAGCACCGCAGTATGGCCAGTAGTAGTATGGGAAGCTATCATATCAACAGCCCCAGTACGGGCAACCGTAGTATAGGTCACTGTGCGAAGGTTTTAGAGGAGGATTCCGTGGAGGTCGAGGTGCTGGCATTGGATGCAGAGGAGCTGGTCGACGACGTCGATGGTCGATTGTATGTTATAATTGTGGGAAATAGGGGAATTATCAAATGGATTTCCCAAACCTAGCCCCGCAGTGCACTTATTGTAGTGTTGTGGATCATGGAGTTGAAGACTATCCGCAGCTTATCGCGAAATGGAAGACCAAGAATCTGCCACCACCTCCACAGAACCAAAATCAGAATACGCCGCCGGATGTACAGATGATATCGATGGAGGTTTAGAAATACAATGCGACTATTGGATTCGTGACACGAGGAGGAGCTGTGACAGGAGCCAACAGATCACAAGCTACCGTCCGACCAATGATATGGAAGCATGTCACCTTTGATGCAGAGGTCGAAAGGGACATCTTTTTGAAATCAAAAGAAGCGATGAAACAAAGGAGGCAATTACCTCTTCAAGAAGAAATCTATAATATGCCACTAACGTTCGACACAACGAAGTTGCGGAGGAAGGATAACACTCTAAAAGCTTTCTTGGCGAGTTTCCTGGAGTTGGAAAAGGACCTAGATGCGCTGGAATAGATATCCAGTCTGTTGCATCAATGAGAGGATGCACGTTGGGAGAAAAAGGTCAATCGCATACACAAGAGAAATATAGGGAGAGATGCGAATATCGGCACAAATTGGAGCATTTGATGTCAACTCCATCATTTGGACCTGGGATTGGATGTGAACATTCTGACCAAGAAGACATGGGAAACAATGGGAAAACCGCAGTTGGTCTGGTCAATGGTGCAGCTGCGATTGGCAAACCAGAGTAAGGTTACTCCACTTGGTCGGGTGTGTCAACTCCCATTCGAAATTGAGGGACTCAGGACATATGCTGACTTTGATGTTATAGAGATTGTTGATAAAACCAGTCCCTATCTGGTGTTGCTAGGGATAGATTGGAAAATGGACAATCAAGCCATTATCAACTTCAAAAAATGGATGATGTCGTTTGAGAATCGCGAGATAAGGGTTATCGCACCTCTTGATCCTACGAAAGGGAAACAATACATTGAATCAACAAGAGATGAATTTACGGAGGGATGGGATAGTGTATACAACATATCCAAGGATTACATTAATCCTACTATAGATGAAGAACTGGGATGGCGCAGTGTTAGTTCAACATCGTCAGATTCAGATGAGGCGCTTGAGAATTGGCAGAACTAATTACACAAAGTATCATTCAGGAGATGTGCGAAGATCACACAGTCTCTACGATGGGTATCCATGGAGGAGTGTGCACTACCTACATATGAGGGATTTCCCAATTTCATCAAGTTTCTCACTAAATTTGAGGAGAAAGTGGTAGAGCCACAACGTCTATTGGCCTTGGAGGAAGCCTTGAAGGCTACTCCTGCGCACTGGTGGGTGGCGCACAAGTCGAATATCACAACTTGGACACTATGTCGACACCTCATGGAGGTTAGGTTCGGCAAAGCTGCTGGATATAGCAGAAAGAAATATGACGGTAGAGGAGATCCAAAGGAACATATGAATGCATGTCAACACCAATGGGGGTCACGAGCGAAGCAGGAATGGGTACATGCATTCATGCACACGTTGGATGAAGTACCGCGAAGTTGGTATGTCACAGTAGAACTACAACGTGGGATGACCTCTTGGGATCAGCTCACCATTGGCTTCAGCCAATCATTTTGTTTCTCAGATAAAAACCCCTTCATCCATAGTGCGCTACAGGTGATCCGCGAGAAAATATTTGACACAGTACCGACAGAACAACCGATGGAACTTCAATGGACTGCGACACCAGAAATGTTGATGGAGTGTTATAATATCACAGGAGAGCCCGACGATGAGGATGATTCGAGGGTTGTATATGTGTCGGAATCAGAAGGTAGTCACAGTGTTGAGGCACCAGGAATACCGTCTAACATATTTCAGCAACCATTGAAAATTAAGAAGGTGAACATTGGGTCGAAAGAGAACCCGAAGTTCGCAAGTATTGGAGACTACTAGGATGAGTCAACTATTGTGAATATGACGGATTTGTTGCATGAGTTTCAGGATCTGTTCCCAATGAAATTATCAGAGATGAAAGGAACTTCCACGGACTTAGGAGAAATCAATATCCCCCTGAAACCCAAGCAAAGCCAATCAAGCAGCGGCCTTATCGGTTAAATCCAAGGTACAAGGAATGGGTGCAAGCTGAGATTGAACAAATGCTAGAAGCTGGCATTATAGAACTAGTGGAATAATCAAAGTGGATCATCCCAATGGTGGTCCAAGATAAGAAGTCCAATGAAGTCCGAATATGTGTCGATTTGAGGAAACTGAATGATGCATGCCTACATGATCCATTCTCGACACCGTTCATGGATGAGGTGCTCGAAGGATTAGGATGCCAGGAGACATGTTCATTTACAGATGGGTTTTTGGGCTACCACCATATCAAGATCGCAAAGGAAGAATGCTCCAACGATTTTTTCAAGATGGGTGGTTTCAACGTTCAAAGATTATATTCATAAATTTCTTGCCGTCTATATGGATGACTGGACAGTATATGGGCTGTTCAAGGATCATGTCGCAAACTTAAGGCTAATGCTAGAATGATTTTGACAGCACCAAATCTCATTGAACCTAAAAAAGTGCATCTTCTATGCTCCGTTTGGAATTTTGTTGGGGCACATCATCTGCGGGGAAGGAATGCTGGTAGACTCGACGAAGATTGCAATCATTATCGACCTCCCACTGCTAATGAGAGTCAAGTAATTGAGGGAAATGTTGGGACACATGGGCTACTACAGAAATTTTATCAAAGGATATGTAGCAATCACAGCGCCAATGGAGAAGTTGTTGAAAAAAGACGCTAAGTTTGAATGGAACGAAGAGTGTCAGAAGAGTCTGGATATATTAAAAGCAAAGATGGTTGCAGCACCCATACTCGCATTTCCAAATTGGACGAAGGAGTTTCATGTTCACATTGATGCATCATCAGTCGCATTAGGAGTTATCTTGGCCCAACCTAGAGCAAGAAACATCGACCACCTGATAGCCTTCACAAGTAGGAAGTTGTCTACTGCGGAGAAGAATTATACAACCACAGGAGAGGGAAGGGCTGCAGATGGTGTATGCCTTATAGAAATTCTGACACTACCTCTTAGGGGGGGACTTTAAGATGTTCACCGATCATTTAGCATTGAAATACCTGGTGAACAAGCTTGTGTTGGAGGGGAATATTTGTCGATGGTTGTTACTATTCCAGGAGTTTGATTTTGAGATAATCGTAAATCCAGGACGATTGAATGTAGGACCAGATCACCTATCATGAATTGAGTCTAGGGAATAACCAAGGAGCATTAACGAAGGGTTGTTGGATGATCAGTTGTTTAGATTCGGAATGGTCGATGACCATTATGAACAAATCATTCAATTTTTAGCGACAGGGGAGGCACCGAAAGGATTCACTACCAATCAAAAGAAGCAGCTAGTTGTCCGAGCCACAAACTTTCACTTGATTGCAGGGAAATTGTACATGATGGGACCGGATGATATACTTCAATGATACATCCTTCCACATGACCAGGAGAAGATTTTATTAGAAGATCACAACGGGGTTGCTGGGGGGCATTACGAAGGATGGGCGACTGCTAGGAAGATCCTTAGAGCAGGACTATAGTGTCCAACCATGGATGGAGATGCTGCAGACTATGCCAAGAGATGTGACGTATGTCAATGAATAGGGAATCCATCACGAAGGGATGAAATGCCACTGGTACCACAGGTGACACTGCATGATTTTGATAAGTGGGTAGTTGGTTTCGTGGGGCCCATTAACCCACCCGGAAAGAGAACATGGTCGCTCTACATCATCATTGGGACAGACTATTTGACATGATGGGCGGAAGCTGCACCAGTGAGAGATTCCTCAGCTGCGACTACAACAAGGTTCCTTTTCGACAATGTGGTCACCAGGTTTGGGTGCCCAAAAGTGTTGCTGAGTGACCAAGGAACTCATTTTGTTAACCAAATGATCGTAGCAATGACGGCATAATTTCAGATCTAGCACAAGAAGAGTACCCCCTACCACCCTCAAGAAAATGGGACAGTTGAGGCGTTCAATAAGATATTGTATCATGCACTCAGCAATGTGTGCAATGTAAACCGCAATGATTAGGATTTGAAAATTCTGGCGATACTTTAGGAGTATCGCACAACATGCAAACGACTAATTGGCCATACCCCATTCAAGAAAGTTTTCGAACAGGAAGCAGTCATGTCGATGGAGTATATTGTACCTAGTTTTCGTATCGCAGCAGCTACAGGGATGAGTGATGATGGAGCATTAGAGGAATGCTTGGCACAATTGGTACATCTCGACGAAGATCGGTTCATCGCAGGGTTCCATCAGAAGCTAGAAAAAGACCAACAGAAGGCTTGGCACAACCGCCACATTAAACAAAAGCACTTTCAGCATAGAGACGTAGTTCTCTTGTATGACAATACGTTTTCTAAGCACCCAGGTAAGTTACAAATGCATTGGTTAGGTCCCTACATCATAGATTTTGTCACTGATGGAGGTGCGGTGCAGCTACAAAGTTTATATGGAGTATTGTTACCTAAGTTGGTAAATGGTAATAGGTTGAAATCCTATCGCCATGATCCAGCACAGAGTAGTTGAGAAATAGAACTAGTAAAAATAAGAAAAGAAAAAAGAAAAAAAACAATAATGACAAAAAGTGGAAGCATGGACAGCCAGGTTGCTCATCGATGCTTCGCACGATTAGCACGCGGTAGTCACATCTGAGCATGATTGTTGCAGATCAGCTTCACTAGAAGATGGCAGAGGAGTATGATGATAGGATCATATGGTTATGCGAGGAGATTTGGCCAATGATTTCAGCATCAGATGTCAAGGACATGAGGAACAAGCATAAATATAGGTGTAGAAGGCCAGTTGAGAATGATAGTATCCATAAGTTGGGAGAGAGTAAGCTCCATGCTACAAGTTGGTAAGGCAAAGAGTTGAGCGATTAATTCCAAGGAAGCTATGGAAATGATCCATTTCATTTCGTGCGGTAGCACTCCAGGTGCGCTGAGGGAAAGAACGACGAGTGTGCATGAGCAACCAGCAAGGGAAGCGATGCAGACAATTGGGAGGAACAGAGATGAGGTCTCAACTGAGATGTCTAAGCACATGGTAGCAGTTATAAGATCCGTGGTCCCTGCGACCACTAGAACACCACGGGCGGAGGTGCGCTAGCTCCAATAGAAGGAAGTACATGGTGCGAAATAGATGTGCCAGAGCAGTTGGCCTGTTTCACATCTTGGCGGCATAGATGAACGTTTCCCTAGTCTGGAACAAGCATGAAGCGCACCAGCCGACACAGAAGAGGTAGATGATCAAGGTTTCCAGAGATTGGAGGATGAGTTAGAGAAGTACATAACAGCGAACTAGAGATTGAAGGATGAGTTCAAGAAGTACACAGCAGCGAGCTCCAGACGATAAGAACAGCTTCAGAAGTGTAGCATAGTGAAGGATGAGTGCAGTACCAGAGGTGTCCAGCTGAGGTGGCTTGAGGGTGAGCCACAAGTTTTTGTTGGGGGGCTGTTGGCATGGGATGAATCCGCATGAAGTGCAGAAGCTGACAGTTGTGAAAGGGACAATCCGCGAAAGAAGGACCAATCACGGAGAACGAGGAAGTGCAAGAATAGTTAGAGTTAGTTAGAATTGGTCATGTGGACTGTTTTGTAACTGCATAGTAGCATATAAATAGAAGTATAATTGTAATCCTAAGGGCATCCAGTGGTAATCATAAGTTGATCCATTTTTCTGATCTGTTTTGTATCTGCGACATGGTGTATTAACTGTTTCTGCAAAGTTCATTCTGCAGGTTTTAATGAATGCATGAGGATGTTCGATTATGATTCTATCTCTATCTTTGTCTCTGTGCAATGATCAATGTGAATGTTTGCATTATGTTTAATGTTATTTGGGTTAAATGATTACTGTTTATGCAAATGAGTAGGTTGAATATGTTGTTGCAAATGTTTGTTATCTATTAAATCTGCGAATGGTTGAATGTGTGAATGATGAGTTGGTAGTTTAATGCAAAGGATATAATCTCAGGTTTCTGCAAGGTTAATGTGTGTTTGATGCATGTCCTCAAATCCATTGCAGAAACTTGGTTCCTGCATCCCCCTTATCCATCTCGGGTGATACTTCACTCGCTTTGCGAGTGTTGCTGGAAAGGGTTAAATCTTTCTGGGCTGGTGTATAAGGGAGTTTGGGTTGGTGTTTATTGGATACAGTGTGAAGTGAACCCCTGTCGATAGACGCTGCATCAACACTCTCCCTCAAAAGTGCGCCTCACTGACTCTGTCTCTCAATCTCTTAAGAGATCCAATGTAATGATCTCTCGCACTACCGTAATGATTCCCCCCTCTTAGTCTCAGAAGAAGGTTCCCTCACTCAACCTATAATGTGCCCCCTCTCTATCTCATAGATGTTCCCTTCCTCATGCAATGATTCACTCAGCCTCAATAGCCTCTTGATCTGCACATGTATCTCACAAGGGTGTAATTAATTTTACCCTATGCTTTCTTTTATAAGATTCTAATGACTGATTAGGGTTTCTAAATCCCTAATTTGAGTGCCTGCAAAAAATAACACTTCTGCATTAAAAATAACATTACCACATTAAAAAATCTTGCATGCACAAGGAAAAAGTCTCTGGAACCTCTGCATGCTTCTACCACTGAATCCATCCTGACTGGTAGAGTGTTTCTCACACCCTACATCCATTCCTAATCATTTAATGTCCCTTCATGTTAGGCATGAATGCATGAATCACATCTTGAGATACAAATCTCGACACTCCCTCTTAGCAAAGGAAGTCCTTCTGGCACTCAAATCTATCACTCTCTCTGCTGCTGCAACTGCTACCTCTGAACTAGATGCATCTGGTGCACTCTGATCTGATAATCTGTGAGCCTCCTCCATCAGTGTCCTATCTAGGAAGACCCCATGCTTTCCCACTATCACTAACACTAATCCATGTTCAAGAATCCCTTTGAAACTCTGCTCCAAACTCTCTCTGAATTTTTCCACAAGATGATCCACCATCCTGTGCATGACTCTCTTCCTCCATGATATCTCATATTGCTCTTGAGCATCTATCTGAGTCAAGTCGTACCAGCTGACCCTCTTGCCAGAATTGGAATAAGTGGCCTCTTGCTAACTTCCCTAAACTGATGATGCTCCCTCGGTTTTCTGAAATGAGGATTGAATACTCAGATCCACTTCAACCCTTGGAGCTTTTCACCCTTCTCTCTTAAATGAGGATTGATTACTCGCTTCCACATCAATCCTTGGTGCTTCTTGCTCTCTGTCTATCTCAGAATTAGAACCTATTATACAACCATATCCTCCTGATGTAGGTTGTCCATGCACTACATACTCCTTATCTACCTGACGAGTCTCCCAATCCTAATTATCCTGCAGTGTCATATCCTCTGACAGTACTGGAATTAGCCTCTCGCCCATCTTCTACATCCCACACTCTCTCTTTCTTTGACACTAAACTACATCTAAGATCTCCTTGGACCCACCTACAGGATTTCCCAACAACCTGTACAACTTGCCTCATTTGATGCCATGCCTCACTGTTGTTTCCAAGGTTTCTCTCATAGATCTGATGTGATATCTCACATATATGATAGATCTACCATAGATATGGACTCTACTCTCACATATATGATCTCTTCTCTTCAAATCTGATATATGTTCTCATAGATATGATATATGCTCTTTATATCTGATATATGTTCTCATAGATTTGATCTATGCTCTTCAAATCCGATAAATGTTCTCACAGATCTGATCTCTTCTCTTCATGTATGATATATGTGCACTCGCTGCAATACCACTTTGTTAAACCCTTAATTTATTCTCAGAGATGACTCTTTGCTGCCATATTAATTTTACACTCTTATCACAAGAGCCGAGCTTAACTCTGATATACTACTTTCAATAAATTCCCAAATACATACACATAAAATCTCAGATTTGATATATAAGTAGCAATACAATAATCCCAATTAACTTGTCTATTAATGCATAATGGAACTGGAAATCATTCACACATAAACACAATGATATACCCTGGAAACGCCAAAGGGGAAAAACCAACAACTATGGGTTTTCTTCAATCTTGAGCCAGGTTCAAATATAAAGAATTATACAATTATAAATTTATTCAAGTGAAGAAACTTGGTGAGACAAACCCTATATCTCCATGCAGCTGCAACTGCTACTCTGAGGAATGTTCCCGCTGCTCTACTATGTATGAATCTTTGATAACCGCCTATAATGATATCTGGAAGAAGTAACTACCTCTATCTCTTTGAAGAAGCGCTCCATCTTCTTTGGTCTGCTCAATTGATGAAGAATTTCACCCTCAATATCTGAAGTGCGTCCCCAACTATAAAAGTGTGCCCTCTCTGCTCAGAAGTGCAGCCTCTACTTAGCAAGTGTGCCCTCTCTCTCAGAAGTGTGGCTCACTATCTATGTCTCTCAATATCTTAAGAGATCCATTGTGATGATTTCTCAGACTACTGGAATGATGTGCCCTTCTCAGTCTCAGAATAATGTGCCCTCACTAATCCTGGAATGTGCCCCTCTCTATCTCAAAGATGTGCCCTTCCTTATGCAGTAATTCGCTTAGCCTCAGTATCCTCTCACTCTGCACCTGTATCTCACAAGTGTGTAATGAATTTTAACCTATGCTTTATTTGATAAGATTTCAATGACTGATTAGGGTTTCCAAATCCCTAATTTGAGTGCATACAAAAATAACACTTCCGCATTAAAACTAACATCACTGCATTAATAAATCTTACATGCAAAATTTGCGTGCACAAGGCAAAAGTCTCTAGAACCTCTACATGCTTCTACCACTGAAGCCATGCTGACTGGTAGAGTGTTTCTCACACCCTATATCCATGCCTACTTAGCTAATGTCCCTTCATTCTAGGAATTATTGCATGAATGACATCCTGAGATACAAATCTCAACAGATTGTGGGCATCTTTGGAGGGATTGTAAATTCTACAAAAACAACAAGGTTTATCTTTAAAAAGTATGGGTAAAAAAAGAGTAGTTGTCATAAGCTTTGGAAATGGAAGAAGGAAAAAAGGAGGTAGGGGAGAAGTCTTTGAATGTTATAATACATGTGAGTTTGTGTCCTCTCTAGGTAGAAACTATTGACCCTATGTTAGGATATTCCTATACTCCATCCTAGTCCCACCAGTATTTTGATCATTTACATTTTCAACCATGCATGCACTTTTAGGGTTTGCATGCATCCCAGTCATCAGTCCAGCACCTAGCCCTCAGTTAGCCAGCCCCCAAGAGCTTCTCACTATCCATTTTTAGCCCTCCAGTTGCTTAATGCACCCTTCTTCCTTGATTTTAGGAAGCAACTCACCCTCCTTCACCTACCAGTCCAGTTGTCTTCAGTTTATACTCAGTTACACTCAGTTACACTTAGTTACACTCAGTTACACTTAGTTACACTCAGTTACACTCAGTTACACTTAGTTACAGTCAGTTACAATCAGTTACACTTAGTTACACTGAGTTACACCTACCTGACTCAGTTTGACTGATGGTTGACAGTTACTTGAGCATTGATGACTCCACTGATGATGATGAAGACTTCCAGTTGTGCTCTGATGATACTAGTTGTGCTCTGATGACACTCGAGTGATCCTTTGATCACTCCATGAAGGCTAATTCGAATTTCCACCTTAGGCATTCGAATTCCTCATGCATTGTATTATTTATATGTCCATTTGTGATTAATAATTTAGTGTGTGTGAAGTATTATTGCTTCTATCTGAGTTCTACTGTACCATATTATTTTGTTGCTCATTATACTGTATTGACCACTCTTCTTCTATTTTCCTGCTTAATCATAATTACTCTTGTGAGGTATACATCATCTCTTAGATATGCTATGAGGATTTTCACACCCTATTCCTTCCAAACTAATCCTCCTCCAGCCTTAAATATTGTTCCTTTTCATAGTCAAGGGGTATGAAATGTCCCGATTCTACCCAAAACATTGAAATTATTTTTGGTGGTTCAAATTTGTTGTCCTCTAATTGTGAGGTTCCCCTTGAAAAGGAAGAATTACTCCCTATTATTCTAAAAATTTACATGTTGTTGTAGATGGACATGATCTTTCCTTGGAACCTGATGAGTCTCAACTTATGGGGGGGAAGTTGTGGAGAACCAATCCAGTTCATACATGAACTATCCATAATAATAGGACAAGTAACTGTAATCCATAGTGGACAAGAAAATATATTGAATAAAATGTATGTAATGAGATTCTTTGAGATATAGTGATAGGGACCTTATACACAACCTTAATGGGCACCTTTGATGACTCTTCACAAGGGTTGTGTCCCTTGGATAATTAACTATTATTTATTATCACTTAGTTAACTATTATTTATTATTATTATTATTATTATATATATATTACATTGCCTTCCCCTTAAAAATAATTTGTCCTCAAAGCATAATTATTGAAAAGATTCATTTTTAACTCTCATTTTAGCTCACAATATCTTCTCATGATCCTTTGTGCTTGTAATTGAGACACGTGACGAAACAAGATGATATGATTTACGAATTCCCAAGTGAAATTATTGCATTGATTATGAAGCTATCCACCCCAAGTTAATCTTACTGGAGGGGCCACCGTTATGGCCGGGTGTCTGGGGCAGTCGGCTGTGGCCGTCCCCACCCAGGTTCGACCCCGTGACCTTGGCAGATTCGGCGCTCTCGTATATTGAGCTTGCCGGTTTAACTTTAACTACTATGTGAAAAAAGTTAATCTTACTGGAACTTTTTGTTGATCGACTGTTTGGATGGAACTACTGATTTTCGGCTTCCACACAAGTTGTTGATTTTCTCTCTCTTCTTTTTCACATTTGTAGTTTATACGTCTGAAAGAAAATTATTGTTTATATATATTTTGAACTTGTTTTCCATATTGATTCTTGTGATTTGGATGACAACAAGGCATCCTAATCTTTTGTGATTGTTCCTTGGAATAATCTTCTCTTGATATTTGTAGTGAATTGTGAATATAACCAATCTTGTGAATTTAAGGGTTGACTGACTTTGTATTTCTTATAACTCAAATTGGCACTTCTACGTCTGTGATGAGAATTCAAAATACGACACTCAAAGTGTCATTAAACACTCACAAAAATGACACTTATGGATGGAAGAGCATGTTACCTACTAAGTTGTACTTAGTTGGTTTCAAGTGAGCCTGCAAATATGGAACAAGTTCACTTGTTCAAGTTCAAAAGATAAGAATTCCTAGCAGGCCACATGGGCCCTTTTTTTAATAAATTTAGATGTTCATGCCCTGCAGGAAATTGTAATAAGTTAGCATAGAATGATGACATTTGTAAAATACTTGGCTATCCCGAGACTTATAAATCAATGTCCTACTCTAGAGTGTTTTTTCCTTAGTAATTATGCTTTGATTTCCAGAGAAGCATAATTTATGACTTTTTCATTCACACCTCCAAAGCTAGAGTGTCCACCT
Source organism: Larix kaempferi (assembly GCA_027924585.1). Taxonomy (NCBI): domain Eukaryota; kingdom Viridiplantae; phylum Streptophyta; class Pinopsida; order Pinales; family Pinaceae; genus Larix; species Larix kaempferi. Next base: position 16,142,312 of record BSBM01000099.1, read on the forward strand.
TGGTGGATAAACCTTGGGAGGTTATTCAAGTCTAAGAGTTTATGTATATTACCGTTCTATTCACTATAATTGAGTCATATGAACATGTACTAGGCCCCCCCTATGTTTTATTTTAGATTTTGTAAATAAAAAAGTTTCTCGTAAAATGGGTTAATTTTTTAATGTTATTAAAAATGTAAAAATTCAAAAAAGCATAAAAGTGTAGTTAGGAAGGGGATTTTCCCATGGGGGTGTCCTTTTCTAACCCATAACACCCACTATACCCTAAAACCCACTTTCCAAAGTATTTGAGTGATTATTTATTACTTAAATAAAAATTCTCTAAAAAAAAGCGAATAAAAAATTTAAAATATGAGAGAAAATCAAATCCCTCAATCAGTGGAAACATGTCCCAGACATGTTCCAGTTGAACTGAGGATCAAATTGGATTTTATTAGATGTCAAATCGGCATGAGTTGTCTTGAGTCAACGAGGGCACATTCTCTCATGAGGGGGAAAAATTGGTGAGTGGACATCCCATGATTGGATGGGAGATAACTCCAAAGAGAGGGAACATCTCTTCTTGAGAGGTGGCACCTCTCACTCAAGTGAATCCCAAGCCAATACCCCAAGTCTCTCCTCAAACTCGTTATCATCTCCAGTGATGGATGAACCCCCCCTCTCTGGTTTTCTTATATAAGCAGGGCTATTCTTCATCATTAGGATGGAAGGATTGAACCTCTGCTCATTTTGTATTGTAAAGTTAATAATTTGTGAATGGAAATAAAAGGCTTTGGAGACATCTTGGTGTAGTGCAATATTGTTGGATGTTTCATATGCTTATGAGGTAATATTGTTCAAGTAGAAGTTATTCTGGCCTTGGTAGGATTCAATATTAATCATTAGGAGGTAGTAAGTTTACTTGTTGCGTTTATTTACTTACATTTGTGGTCTAGAAGATATATTTTTTATGAGTATATATGCATATTTTTCTAACCCCAAGTGCAAGAATACCAAATTTGACCTTTTGTTGTGAGTAGTAGCTATGCTTGTGCAGGAAGGCCTTGCTTGAAGGGAGTGTAGTTCGAGTCTGATTCTCCACACTTTCAAGCTATTTTTTGAAGGATCTCAAGTCCCTCCCCTCTCCACCTAGAGACTCTTTTCCCAAAGTCCAAGCTTGGAGCTTGGTTTCCTCCTTCCCCTTTCTCAAAATCATCTAAACCCTCTTTATGGTTAGTTTGTGAATTAAAGTTCAGATCTACTTTCATTCTAAAAGTAAATAATTCAATAGATCTAGTCTTTGATTCATTTTTTTTTATATCTAGCTACATCAAGTTTTAATATCAATTTACATCTACAGCTAGCTTTGAAAAGTCTCTTTTTGCAAGTTAGTTTAAATATAGATCTAAGGGATTTAGAAAAGAGTTTCTTTTGTGCATTTTAAAGCATATATTTGGCAAGAGTAGTGTCCCAACAGGCAAGCCAAGATCCACAAGAAAGCTTGCTTTCTTGTGTTCTTTTTTTTTGTCATTTTACACTTAGTACTTTTTTAGCAGTTTTTTTAGTATTTTTTGTTGTTGTCCAAAGACACTTCCAAAGTGTTTTTGGGCACATTCAGGCACTAATATATTTCTGGTTTTGCAGATTTTATGAAAAAGCATAGGAAACATTGGCAAAAAATCAAGTTTTAAGCCATCGAGGGAACTCCGGGACCCCCTTTTTCTTATAGCTAGCTTCTCTGAGCCTTTTAAGCTTCTTGATCCTATTTTACAAAGTATCACAAGAATTCCTGAGTTGTAATAAGTAAACAATAAATAAATCAAGTGGGAAACACATCGCCCACACCCCAACCCCCCTGGGGGGTTTTGCACAATGTCATGGTTTTGTTGCTTTCTTTCTAGTTTGCTTTCCTTTTTGTTTAATAAGTTAAATTAAGCTAAAATTTAATGTTTAAAGTTCCTAATCCAAATATCGGTCTTCAAACTCACTCAGGGCTTAGGGCCTAATTAAAACTTTTTTGCAGGCAGTATACTATTCTTTTAGTTGATTTATCTTTCTCTTGCAAAGTAAAAAGAACACTAACCCCCTACGCTCTACCGAAGTACCAAAAGGGAAAATATATTCGTAGTGTAGTAATTATCTCACATTTACTGTTTTTCTTTAGTCTCTTGCTTTTATTTTGAGTAACGAACCCGATTTTACATACCTGAAGTATGCTCTCACCATCACATAAAGGGATTTCCTAAGTATGTGTTGGATGATTAGAAAATATTTTGTTAGTCAGTAGTAATTAGTCTCACATCTTTGTAATTTACACTCCCCGAAAGACAAAAATATGGATTCTCTGATATTTACCTTTTGTGGGCAATGTTTGCAAAGAAAGCAGGAACAACTAGATAGCGACCTCAAGGCCTCGTCGGGCTACACCCTCATTTGGTGTAGTGTTGAACACACCCCCGTGACTCCATCTAGCCCACGTTTTCTTGTGTAGAACCAAATTGGGAAAAATGCGGACATATTCCTCGTACCTCACAATATATTTGCAATTCCCTTTCCCATTAGTTCACTCATCATTCTAATAATTTAAAACTGACCAAGAACAAATTGCACAACATTTACCTCTACAACAACACTCCATTTTGGCACTGGTCTATAATTTGCAAGCATTTATACTTTTATAAGTGAATTTATGTGCTTTAATGAAATGTGTTATTGATTATATGATGTTGGATTAAACTATACTTTGTAGTTCTTGTTCAGTAAATCTCTCAAAACTCCTAAATAACTTTCACATTTATAACCAAAAGCTTAACAAGATACTTAGTAACTTTTCTTTGGGACCAGCCCCCTTGGCTTCGTTAGGAGTTAGCATAAATAGAGGAGTCAATATCAGATGACAGCACTTGAATTGAGACTTGCCCCCAAGGACGCACCGAGCAACTTGAATATTTCTCTTGCATTAACCCCAGGTGCATGTCTAGGTGGCAATAGAGCCCATGATTTGATTCTTAATGATGGCCCTAACAATTCAAAGTGATATCCTAGCTCCAATCCCTTCATAATGAAAAGTTACAACTACAAAAGAGTGAATTTGTGATTTACATACTATCAAGGCGTGAATCATTAGCACATTTCCCTTGACCAAGGTGCTATTGCATCAAAAACTTCCCATTCGCACCTTTCACACTATCAAGGCATGAAAGGCATGAATCATTCACATGTTTCCTTTGGCCAGGGAGTGGATTCCCCATAATTCCATAAAAATATATAATAAAAAAAACAAAAAATAGGGAGTTGTGGAAGTTTTCAAATCAATTGCTTGGTTGCAACTCCTTGGGCCACCTAGTAACCATTTCCAAATATTTCCTTCAAACATAAAAGGGAAATGAAATGGACCAAGGGAGGGGGCCGAAGATTGTTGAAGGAATCAATCACCATCACATCCATCCTTCCCATCCATCAATAACTCTTGTTTCTAACCCTTACATCACTGAATATTGAAGTTGATGCCCTCAAGTAGCTTCACCCCTCATATATATCTAATGGATCGAAGTGGGATAATCGAAGTGCATGAGCAAAGAGACCAAAATATTCAGGTTCAATAAGCTGCCAAACATTAAGAAGGTATATCATGTAATTTTTTCCCTGTATTAATTAAGATTTGACATCTTTCCCTCCCCCAATCATGTTTCTTTTAGGATTATTGTTTGACATAAAGAATGTTTTGTCATTTATATTGAAATTGATTAGATAGCTAATGTTGTTCTCATATTTCAATTCATTCACATTCTTTGCTATTGTCAAATTGGCTTGAGGAAGGTTGGCTTTGTTGGTTTTGCATGTTGAATTGGGCGATAAGGAGTGGATCTGGAAAGTGACAAAGTAGCAGCTTGGATCAACCATGAAAAAAGGTACATACATCTTTTTCTCCCTAATCTCTTCATTGATTTAGATTTTCTTATTAGAGTTTATGTGTGTATAAGAGTCTAATATGCCTATACACAGATTCATTTAGGTTAATATCACCCTAATCAGTATGTTGGTGATCTCGCCCTAGTAATAGGATTAAATTCCGAATAATAGTATTTGTTCCCTTTTCTAATGTATGAATTTGAGCGTCTAATAAAATCTTTATTAGGTTAGTCACCATTTCTTTGTCAACTAATGATCCTTTTCAATCTAACTCTAATTGTAAATATTTATCATCATGCTTTATCTTTTTAATTTGTGTAAGTAAATTATCATTATGAATCCTTAATCATGAAAGTTCTTCATTGTTCTTTGGCTTTTCAACTTAGTCCTAAAATTCTTGTTTTACTAATCATGCTTCTTTAAAACTTTTGATTGGCTCAATCAACCTTTGGTTAAGGTTTCTTAAGCTAGAACCTTCTTGATATTTCTCTGATAACTTCTTGTTGAATTCCTTCACAGTGTCTTGATTCTCTTGTTCTATGTTTTGAGAAGATTGCTTCTTCTCCCTGGACTTCATGATTTTTGCAAGCAGTTTCTGGTTATGATTCCTTAGGAAAGAAATATCTATCTTTTTCAGTGATGACATTGTCACATTCTTTCTATTAAACTTGCAACCTTTGTATTGACTTATGGCTATTTTGAAATAACACTTATGATACATCTTTAAAGTCTTTAGATGATGGAGCTTCTAAATTTGACTTCATTGTAGCATCCCGCAATGTGATTTTCTTCTTCTTATAAGAAAATGCTAATTAAAAATTTCCTTGTGTTGAAAATGAAGGTAGCCAATGTATCCATCTAGGTTGAACCTGTAATTATATCAACTTTGTCTCGATACACTGATAGGACATTGAATTGAGCTATAATTTTGTAATCATCAATAGATAGTTGTAGGTTTTTAATTTCATATTTCTCATAAAAAAGAACTGTCATTTTGAATTATTTTTGGTTATGAAACCATTAATTGGTTCGCTAGATCAACGTTTATGTAATTTTTCTTAGTGGTAGAGAAAATAATGATGTTGATATTATTTCCTTGAATAATCTCATTAACTTTTAATAAGACAGCCAAATATGTTTTATAAGTATAAGAGAATCTTCCTTGTCTCTCACCCTTACTTTTTCACCATGGGAGAACACATCTACCACCATGTGAAAAATGGCTTCAGCCCTTACATCTACACCATGGGAGAACACATCTACCACCATGTGAGAATGGCTCAGCAATTACATCACGACCATGGGAGAACACATCAACCATGTCAGAAAAGCTCATGTGCATCTACATCTTCTGGACTCATCACTTCCCTTTGGAAGGAACCTCGATCTGAAGTACACCAAGCCTCTCTCTGAAGTACTCAAATTGCACTCTGGCCAACGGCTTGGTCAATACATCTGCAACTTGCTCATCCGTCGCAACATACTCTTCTTTGGCTGTACTCAGTGCTACGCAAGACTGCTTCCTACTAAACCAAGAGATCACACCTGATCCCATACTGAAGCAGCACCCATAAGTTCTCTTCCTATCTGCAACACTGCCTGCCCAATCTTAGAATATGCTTTACAGCAACCAGGTGAACATCTCTCAGATCAGTCAGGAACTGGCTCAATGTGTTCACCGCAAAGTAAATATCTGGTCTCGTGTTTGTCAAGTACATCAAGTACCCAATCATCTAACGATACATAGTGACATCAACTAGATCAGATGAAGCATCACACAGAAGCTTCAGGTTTGATTCCATAGGTGTGGCCATAGCCTTGCAGTCCATCATCCCGAACCTCTTCAGGATCTCTACTGCATACTTCCCTTTTCCAAGGAAGATCCCATCTGCACTCTGTCACACCTCCATGCCAAAAAACAAATAGTGCATCATCCCCAAGTTCTTCAACTCAAACTCAGCAGCAAGCTTCCGTTGCATGTCAGAAATCAATCTATCCTCACCTGTTACAAATAGGTCATCCATATACAAAAGTAGTATCACTGGATTGCCTTCCTCAACTTTGTAGTAAAGGTTGGAATCCGCTTTACTCTTGGTAAATCCCAAACTGGATAGAAAGCTGTCTATCCTTCCATACCAAGTTTTGCACATATATGAGTCCCTGTCATGTGTCTTAGACCCAAGTAGCTACACCACATACACTTCTTCTTCAACTACACCATTCACGAAAGTGTATCTTCCTCTTCATCACTGCAGCCAGAGCAAGTATTGATTTAATGGAAGTGTATATGGCTACAGGAGCAAAAGTCTCTATGCTACCACCTGCAGCATGCTTGATCTTGTAGATCCTCTTGGAAGTCACTACAGACTCCCCTTCAGGTCTTGGGATTGCATCCCAAACATCTTTATGATCGACTGGTACTCCTCGATCATGGCATTCTTCCTAGATCCTGGGAACTTCAATATTTTCAATAGATAACTTTGTTGCTGAACAAATGTTGTAGTCCTTCTTTTGTAGGTGATGGTATACGATCTTTCCTAAACAACAAGTTAAATTGCATGATTAGAAAACATCTCATAGTTTTTAGAACAACTTCTTACACATAAAGAAATATGTCATACAATCATGCAATTATCTTAGCCAATGCTTCAATACAACATTTATCCATATTCTGTAACTTTCTAGATGCCTTCCAATCTCTACCAGAACATTGTTAAGAGTGTGCACAACTCCTAACATGCTAGCAAAGAGGTTTCATTCTAGATAAGTAGCAATGGAATCTTGTACAGTGCCATAGGCCACTTACCCATGTATATTAGTAGTATACTGTTCATCAATGCAACTATTCTAATATGCATAATACACAACCTAATTCTAGGAACATAATCATATACATCATTGAATAACATTATGTAAGAAATGAAAATTCAAATACTTATCTTTGTTTGGTTGCTGGGTGGACTCCCTCTGAATCTTTGCAACTCCATTCTGATGTGGATTGTGAGAAGTGGTCAACTCCCTCTGAATATCTGCATCCTTGCAGAAACTGCTGAAGTGTGCTCCTTTGCTTTCTTGCAGGAACAACTGGAGTGTGCTCCCTCTTGATATTTGCTTCCTGGATTACCTGTCCTTGAACTTACATCCATCCTTAATCACTATGCATGCTTATTAGTATCATCATTGTGATATCCTTGAGGTCTCATACATAATCACACATTTATTAGTATAATCTTAATACTATCAAAACACAATAATCTTAAACGTGTATATTCATGGTCATTCACAGATAATAAACATTAGTATTCAAGGTTTCAGGGAAGTCTTCTTTTACTCATGCATTTTCTTATTTGATCATAGGACTCTTCTGATTAGTTAAATCATCAATGCATAAACCCGTGATTACTCAAAGCTATACCTTCATGATTCTTCTGGTTAGTCATATCATCAATTATGGTAAGAAACATAATATGGATACAACCATGACTATTCAAACCTATGACTTCATGAATAATCATTATTAACAACACAACAGTATAAGATCCTAACACAAGGTAGGATTCTAGCTTGATATAGGAAAAACATACATGGATTAGCATGCTAGCTAGTTATGTCTAACATACCCGCATAATGTCTTATGGTTCTCTTCAGTGACTTGTGCTAGTAACCTGCATGTCTCATAAGTTAACCATTGTAGAACGAAGTTATACATACCTCGAAAGTAGATCTTCTATGTGAGCCATGACAATGGATGAATCTTTGTCTTCATGTCACCATGAGCATATGTTCTTGAAGTAGAACATGATTTGACTTTCTTGGTGTACCTGTCGATATTGCTTGTAATCTTCTTATGTAAGGCCTTAGCCTCATCTCCCTCTGAAACAGGAACTTCTTCACTTATGCAAGTGACCAATCCATCTTCTTCTAGGATTAACCCAATCCACTTGATTTGTAAGAACTGTATCTAGAGCTGGATTAGGGTTTGTCAGAGAAACCCCAAAAATTCAAACTTTGAATTTAAAACTTCCGAAAGGATAGAAATATGCGCCTTAATGAGCTGATCAAGCTGGTATGTTCAGAATTTGAAAACTGTAAAGTTTCACTCCTCAATTTTTCCTTTGAAACTTCCGGATTCTCTGGACATGACCCTGAACTGGGGTTTGATGAATCCCACTCTTCTGCCCCTTCAAAAGGTTTGATCCAAAGCTCTAAGCTTCTATTTTTATGAGGAGCTTCCAACCGTGGTCACAGATTTCAAAAATTCCCATTTTTGCAGAAGCCTTAATTTTCCACTTTTCGTATCAAAGTCCCGAACTAGGGTCTGATCAAGCCCGGCCTTCTGCCCAACCAAAAATTCTGATCTTGGTCTCTAAATTTAGATTTTTATGAGTATCATTCATCCGTGGTCTCCGATTACAAAAATTCCAACTTTATCCGAAACCCTAAATTCCAGAAGCCATGAATGAAGGTACTCAAAAATAATTCTGTTTTGATAGAAATATGTACCTGATTGTTTCTGGTGTAACTCCAAACCTTTCGATCCACAGGGTCTGAAATTTTTCCTGAGATATCCCGACCTGTTATCTTTCCATCTTGACAGGTCTGACCTCAATTGGATTCTCTGAGAGAGAGTTATGCCAAGTGTCGCAACGTGACCTGTTTATGGGATAATACAGGAGAGCGAACTTGTATGGCATGCCACGTGTCACTGGTTCAACTTCAGCCTTTGAAAAAATTTTCTGAGATATCCCGAGATGTTATATTTCCATCCTGATAGGTCTGACCTCAATTGGATTCTCTGAATTCCAAGTGTCGCAACGTGACCTGTTTATGGGATAATACAGGAGAGCGAACTTGTACAGCATTCCACATGTCACTGGTTCAACTTCGGCCTCTGAAAAATTTTCTTGAGATAGTACAGTCTGTGTAATACCTGTCACTTTTTATGAAATTTCATTTGGAGCTTCCTATCCCAAGTTATGACCTTTTTCCCAAAGTCACCTAATTTTGACTCAGATCTGGAAGAGGCAGAAACCCTATATTGTACAGATCATAAATCACAAAGTACAATGAATTAGAGGTTTTTCTTTGGACACAAGGTACATGGAGATCTGATCTTCGACCTGTAAAAGGTTCAGATCCGAAAACTTCACCAAAATAGATTTATAGCAAAAGTGCTACGATGACTGGTTTTTGCTATATCAAGCCCTAGCATTGTAAGTGCAACAAGTGTCATACATGCCATATCATGCCTTCTTTCAGGCTAGCTCTGATACCATGTTAAAATTTTAGAATTTTCTTCAATTTGATCTAGGATCTTAATTGAGAGAACAACATGTACAACAAATCTACAGCATATCAATCATGGACACAATAATGCAAGCACACAAGAGACGTAGAGTTTACTTGGGAAAAACCATAAAGGTGAAAAACCCCAATAACTTCCTCAGAGATAGATAGAGCAATGATACAACCAGAATACAAGAGATAGTCTTCTCCTAGCAGCAGAGCCTCCTCCTCCACAAGTGCGCACTCTCCCAAGTGTGAGTGAGAGAATAGAATGTGTAAAATGAGAGAGACACACTCTCTATTTATACACTAACTTGACTTGACCTTTACTCAACTAGGTCGGCCTCAACTTAACCACTTAACATAATGCTAACTGGGCCAACCCCCACTAGGGTGGTCTAATAACCCTTTGACCCACATGGTCGACCCCCAATAGGGTGGTCTAATAACCCTTTGACCCACATGACTTATACAGGGCTGACCCCAACAAGGTGGTCTAATAACCCATCAAGTATAAGTTACAACACTTACAATATAAATGACGACACTTCCGTATAGAGGAATAATAACATCTCTATAGGAATACAATATATATATATGTGAAATACATTTTGAAGTTACATATACATCAACAATAACATCCACAGAGTTGGCCCAGTTAAAAATCACCATAGAGTCCCCAGCCACCTAATCAAGTACAATGTTGGCCCTGGTGGAGAAAAAAAGAACCATCCATAATGCCAAGACCTCGCCCTTGGTATTGGTGCCTCGACCTCCTAACATCCATAGCTTGATATGGTCATCGCAACAATTCAATGAATGCCCCATCCCTACATAGTCCAGTAGAAGCAAGAGCAGCCCCATCAATACGAGCTATGTTACCAGGACAAAGTAGATGAGAAGGAGCAGTAGAGTGATCCCGAATACCATTAACAAGACAATTGCAAGCAACCCCGATAAATTCCACAGATAGAGCCCAAATGAGACAGGATACCCTACTAGGTTCAGTAAAAATATCATCAAATAAAATCCTGTTCCATGCCTTCCAAATCTCCCACGCTACCATGCATGGCAAGCATCCAAGATTAGAGTTGATCGAAAACAGGGTCTTGAACCAGTCTTGGATTGACTTGGTTAAATTAAGTGTTATATCAATACACCAACGAATCATTCAACTTATGTTTTACGGAGTTATTTCTCCTTAATAATTAGCTTTTCCATATCAAAATAAAATCTTGTTCCATGCCTTCCAAATCTCCCACGCTACCAGGCGTGCCAAGCATCCAAGATTAGAGTTGATCGAAAACAGGGTCTTGAACCAGTCCTGGATTGACTTGGTTAAATTAAGTGTTATATCAATACACCAACGAATCATTCAACTTATGTTTTACGGAGTTATTTCTCCTTAATAATTATCTTTTCCATATCAAAATGATATGACATTTATTAAACGTTACTTTATTCGTTAGCAAGAGTCACATGGGAGCATTTTGACCTTTGATCGCTTCAAAATAACTGTATGAATTGAGTCAGGAGTTGTGTAGGTGACATCTTAATTATTGAATACTACAACTTATTAATTGGCGGCTACCACCACGACTATGTTGCTACTTTTGTTCTTAAGCTATCGACTAGACGCAATTCTTAATGGTACAGCACGTGATTTACGATACAAATTTGAAAATGTGTGGTAAACTACTCACTAATTTGAACAAATAATCCCAGGGAGATTAATCATTGCCTTTCTTTTCATGGAAAAAAGACCACAATCCAAATTTTATTAAAAAATATTAACCATATTGTTCATCAGGCTATAAGCCTTACACTGAGTAAACTTAGAGATTAAATTGTACAAAAGTTTGTCATAGAGGTTTAACACTGCACCTCTTATAGAATTGCATAAAAGACTGTTTCACACAAGTATGAACTTGTAGACAATCTGTATTGGAGGCTATTCTTCAAGCGATGGATTCGACCAACATTTGGCGGCCTATTCCAAATTTCTACACTTTCCTAAAACAAGAAAACAATTGTTTTTGTATCTGGTGTAATTTCGATTACAGACTATATGCGTGGGAAAGTAAATAATCAATATAATCTTCTTGGGTAGTGGCATGATTGTCACGTCCCCTCCCGCAGACCCAATTCCCGGAAGGGAACATGATATCAATTCCTGGGCTTTTCATAAAACTCATCCCATTCATTAGATTCATACACATAAATTCAAAAGTGTGCAGATGCAAATTAATCCAATATGCACAGCGGAATTAAAACTCATCCACACACATATCATATGCATACGCAATATCAAAAACATACATCAATTTAAACATTGCAGAAGTAAATACATAGACAGAACAACACTTATCTTCGTTGTGCAATTGTCCCAAACAACTAGCTATGTCACTGCAACATTCCACCCAACCGTAGATCTCTGCCCATCCGGTATTCTTTCAGCACTCAAAGACCACCCCTGAGCTGGGCATGGTTTCTACAAGGAAAAGGGGACATTCAAGCTCATACACAGCCAAATAATTATTTCATCTAAGCCAAGCCAGTCCACAGCTGGGTTTATCAGGATAAAGCTAAACCTTGGATGTTGTTGGTCACCCTATATGTCAACTAATTACAACCAACATATAGAATGCTCAATATAAATTGTCAAACCCAGGGAGGTCTTTTATTTCAATGGCAATAAGCACTATCTATGCATAAACAATTTCAGTAGTTGATTAAGTAAATGGAGATAACAATCGTACCTATCTGCTTAGCCAAACTCATTCCATAAAGAAAACTAATCTAATTCATACATCTAGGAATTCAAAATGCAACTACCTTCCTACAGAAATCAACCCACCAGTTTAATGATCAAAGAATGAAAATAAACTAGATTACTTTTGCAAGAAGTTAAATCCTACAATTATCAAACTACAGTATTCAATCTTTATCAAAATGATTCATCCAATGACTACTGCAACTCAACCATAATCTATATAATCTATGAATCCAATTTAAGATACAACAACAACTAGAATTAAAACATAAGCTTGAATTATAACTGATAAGCAAGGGCAATCCTATAGAGCATAAATGACTGAAGGGAATTGGAACTGAGCTCGGCTTTCACGGCTATTGAACACACATGCATAATCAAACTAACCTAGACAGTCGACTGTCACACCATGCAGTTACATCTATTCATATACAGGAGATAAACTACCAATAAAGAATGCAATCATAAACTCACTGTTGCAGCTATCAGAAATACACCTAATGCAATTCCACAACACACAAAGGAAATGAATAAATCTAACTATCTAACTAAATTGGCAATCTTTGTGAGAAGGTGGGCCCTGGCCTTCTAACAGAGACGTTGTGAATCACCACGAATTAAGACACAAAAATGGAAGTAACTCTGCTCTTCATTAAAAGATGGAAATTCACAGTCTCAATATCTGTTATAGCCCGTACAACAATTGATGATTAACCAACCCCAGGTATGGAAAGCCTTCCCATATTTATAGATACAAAATGTAGTTTGTGATCCACTAATCTCGTGTAGCAATGAATATCTATGATCGACATGCTGTTGAGTCACAGCTAACTGTTACAGCCGCATTGAATGAGGTTGTTTAATCATAAAAGATGTTGTTATGCTGGCAAGCCATAGATAAACAGATTACCAATCTAGAAGGCGACCTGTCTGTCGCAGCTACACTCTGTTACAACAATCTATTACAGCTACTTGTTACAGCTCATGTGGAGAGATGCGTTGTCCCTTCAAAACATGAGGAATCGAGCTAAAAAGAGTAACAGTTGGCCCCATGTATGATTGCTTCCAAGGCATGGTAGCTGATACACCTGTGCTTTGATATTTGACTAAATGAAACCACACAAGTTAGCATAATTCAAAGACTAGGATCTAGAACCTTAACAATCTTAGGCATAAAATGAATAAAGCAATAATGAATTATACCTGTCGATATTATTGGTTGATATGGAGGAAAGGCATATGTATGGCTTGTGAAAATAGGATATAATCAGTGAAAAATGGTGTAATAAGGATGGCCAAAAAGAGGCATTTTATGGACCCAACATCTCCCCCCAACTATCCGATTGCATGTCCCCATGCAAAAACATCCCCTAGTCTGAATTTGAGTCTGAGTTGAATCTGTGAATATTTGTGATATTGTAGGCAAATTTTGGTGTTTCCCCTTGAGGCACAAACCCATAGCAGGCTGTCCATTTCTCCCAACACAACTTCTCTTCCTCTTTAGTCAAAGCATAGTTGTTCCTATAAGGACTCACAGGCATCCATATGAGAGGGAATTTGAATCTTAATCCAATCCACCAAGGTCCAATATTTTCCATGCACTACACATATCTAGGAACCCTTGTCAAGGCTTGCCTGAAATTATCAAAGCAGTATGGGTCCCCTTCCTTTAGAGATGAATAATAATATAGCCATCTGTATTCACTACCTTCCAGAGCACTCTGCTGCATATTAAAAATCATCGGGACATAGGTAGTGAGGATTTTATCTCGCAAAATTTCCAAGTATTGGGCAATTGCAGGAACCCTGAGAGATCCAGCATGATTTGCTATGAGTTCTTTTGGATTCTGAGGTTCACCCCTAATCCAGAGAGTAGATTTCTCCTCATTCTTGAGGATAGTTTGGAAAGCATCTTGCCATTTTACATGGTTGATGACAAAAGAGGCAAATGCCCTCAGCTAAACATCCCCCAAACAAGGCAAGGGATTGGATGGAGAGTCAATATAACAAGCCCTATCATGTAAATACAATTCACATAACAAATGCTGATCCTCAAAATCACTTTTCAGGAAAGTTTCTAAAAACTAGGTAGTTGTTGCTAAATCAAATGATCTCCCTTCCTTCATAGCCCTCAATTGAAATAAAGTTGTCTATTCGTGGAGAAAGACAGGGTAAGAGGGGGATGGAGCCCCACAACTCAGTAATTCTAGGGAAAGAGTATACATTTTGTCTTTTTCTTGTTGCAGGGACTTAAGTTTCTTCAATCCTTCCAATTTTTCTTGAAATTTCTCCCACCGTAGTTTCTGGAAGAATAAATCCTCAGCCCACTTTTCTCTTAACTCCCTAATGACATTTCTATGTTCTTGGAGAGAAATCATCCCTGTCCTGTACTGATCAATATATTTATGCCATTTATCCAACTCAATATTTAGCTAGAGAATATTTTTCTCTAACCTTTGAATTCTTTTGTTCTCCACATCCTTTTCATCATCAGAGTCTAGATAAATGACTTCCTGAGAAAGTTGTATTCCTACCTTGTCCCCCACTATACTGACTTCCTCGTTTTGCTTTGACAGTGTAACAGTTTCATCCTTCATTGGTGTTGCAGTGGTCTATTCCTGTATTTTGCAGTATTAGCAATTGATTTTGGGGAAGTTGGTTCTTGTGTAACAGCATCCTTTCTTTCCATCTCAACCTCAGCCATCTCAGTTTTTGTTACAGTCTTAGCAAATGTTCTTAGGACTGCTGGTTCTTGTGTGACAGCATCCTTTCTTTCCATTTCAATCTCAGCCATCTCAGTTTGTGTTGCAACTTCAACAAATGATTTTGAAAACACTGGTTCTTGTGTAACAGTGTTCTCTTCTTGATCCTTGATGTCAAATATTGTTTTCTAAGTTGCAGCCTCACTATATATCTTCAAGGGTGCTTGTTCTTGTGTAACATCCCCCTTCCTTTCAATTTCTTCGAACTGCTGAGATTTTTTCTGGGTTATCTCAAATCCCTCTGACTGATGAGACTGGTCATGAAGAATTTCAGTATCCCCTAATGGCTGGATACTGAACTGTTTCATCTCCTATATTCAAATTAGGAATCGCTTCAATTTTTGGCTCATTTTCCCCCATCAATTCGATTTCTGGTGTTTTTTCTTCCTCCTGCTCTATCTGCGCATGCTTTTGTGATACAACTCCCAACACCAAAACTTTGTGTCCTATTGCAAAGAATATGTCTCCACACTCTGGGAAAACAATCTCTCCTTGCTCCTCATTTTCTAATGCAAGAGATGAATTTTCTAATAAATTTGCAGCATCTAACAATGTGTTCAAATTCTTCTCTCCTTATTTTCCAACTACTCCCTTCAATCTTTCCAACTCATTTTGCAATGTCTGCACCTCCTCCTTTAATAGTTCATTTTCAAATAGGAGATTTTCAATTTGAGGTTCTTCTATGGAAAGTTCATGTGTAACAACAGGTGACTTGAGGTTCAAAATGGGAATTTCTATATCCACCCATGTTACAGGTGTTATTTTTTCCATAGGTGACTCAATATTTGCTCTGATTGCTCCTGGTATCTCTGTTGAGGGTACTTCACTATTAAACCCAATTGCACTTGCTGTCTCTGCTGAGGGTACTTCACTATTAACCCTAATTGCACCTGTTGTCTCTACTGAGGGTACTTCACTATTAACCCCAATTGCACCTACTATCTCTGCTACTACCATTGATCGAGTCCTCCTTTTCTTCACCATTTCTGCTGGCTGGTCTCCACTGCATGATGCTATTGATGCTGTGACAGCTCTTGTTTTTCTTTTCTTTGTTGTAGTGGATGTTTGACCCTTGTCCCATGGATTTTTTCTTCGTCTCTTTGACACAAGGGTCTTTTCTTCAGTTTTCTCCTCCTCAATAATAGTCCCCCTTATCTCAAGAGAGGACACAAAATCCAAAACTTCCACATTTCCTTCTCTTGTCGCTTCTTCCTGATACTCTTTCTCCTGAATTTATGCTTCTACCGTCGCAGCTTTAACAACTGCTCCAGTTTTAGCTTCTTCTTCCTAAGTTTATGCTTCTGCAGTTGCAGCTTCTATTGTCACTTCCTCCTATGCCATGGCTTCCATCACCATTTCTTCGATAACAGGTTTTGCTGTTGTTGCAACATCCCCCGTATTTACCTCATCTTTGTCCTCCTTCTGGTTTCTTGATGCTCCAACCTCCCTCGCAACTGGATTTGAGGAATGCCGGTCCTCTTCACCTTCTCCAATACCCCCCACTTCTAATAGAGGTCCTCTAAATGGCCAGACCCCCACAAGAAATTGCTCCCAGGTTAAATTGTTATTTGCAAGGGCCCTTAAGACTAACAATTTAACTAGGCCATGATTGGTAAGGGAGGAAACTGGGTGTTGGGTTGTTTTTGCATATCCAGCCATGGTTTACAGAGCTTTAAAAAGATAGAATGGTATATTTACTAAAATACCATGGCGTAAGTGAGACAATAAAGGAAGTTCAGAGAAGGAAGCAGTTTCGTACCTTCCTTCACAAGAAATATATTTCTTCACAAAGGCTGCCACCTGATTCCAGGGTCGTGGTAATGATGCCAATTCTAACCCACGGTGCTTTGGACGAACATTCTCCCTGACTGCTAGAAATTCTCTTACAGTCGTCGCATTATGTGCTTTCCGTCCGAATAGCTTCTTTCTGACCCGGGGTAATCCAATAACCTCTGCTATGATTTCTTCTGTAACATTCACACGCAGTCCCCTGACCTCAGAGTGAGTATCATTCAGGTTGAGGGCGAATTGTAATGCAGTTTCTGTGTGGAAACCATTTAATCGTTCAAAATATTCTATCCAACCTGCTGCTATGAAAATGTTAAGCACTTATGTATTAGCACACAAGGCTTCCGTATTCACGGGTTCATGCTGGACTGGGTTGCCCATATCAACCTTTCTTCAAAATCCAGGTGACGAATACAGTAAGTAACAGTCCAGACGTGGAGGTTGTAGCTTATGAACATGCAAGGAATCGTTGGAGTTTAAAATTGGGTATTTTCGGAAAGTCGGCACAGGTATAAAATCTCGATGAAATGAGACAATTATGGAAAGTTGGCTTAATTGGGGTATCCTGGTGGTTAAATGGTACGGCCTTGCTGACAGGGACTAAAAGACAATGCATAATCATTATTACTATATTCATTTTCATGCTTAATCATGTAAAAGTCTGAATCCGTACCTTTTGCGTTATGCATTCAGCCGTGAGTTATCATTATAGCCCATCTCCCAAAAAAAGAGCATAAATGCGCATGTGCCAAGGTGATTTGGCCATCGCCATTCAGCTAACAAATTCTCGAGACACCTAATGTTGTCTTCTTGGCAGAATGTGATTGGATCCATGGAGCAAGCGTTCAAATTGACTCCAGATTGAGTCATTATTACTGGCATTACTTCGGAAAAAGGACAACTAGTGGAGTCACAACAAGCATGAAGAAATTCTAGCGGAGTCACAACTGTACGGAGAAAAAGTAAAATGAATGAAGAATAGCAGAATCACAACTGCTGAACTTAGTGGAATAGGAAAAAATGGGCAGAGTCGCAGCTGCTAGACTAGCGAAATAAGCAAGAATAGCGGAGTCGCAGCTGCTAGAAAAAAGCGAAAAATGAAATGGAAATAGAGGAGTCGTAGCTGCTAGACTAGCGAAATAGGCAAGAATAGCGGAGTCGCAGCTGCTAGAAAAAAGCAAAAATTAAATGGAAATAGCAGAGTCACAGCTACTAGATTAGCGAAATGGGGAAGAATAGTGGAGTCGCAGCTGCTAGACTAGCGAAATAAGCAAGAATAGAAAAGTCACAACTGCTGGCAAAAAGCGAAAATGAAATGGAAATAGTGGAGTTGCAGCTGCTAGACTAGCGAAATAGGAAAGAATAGTGGAGTCGCAGCTGCTAGACTAACGGAATAGGAAAAAATGGCGGAGTTACAGCTACGAAAATAGGAAGAATGACCAAGGTAAGGAGTCGCAGCTGTGCAAAAATGAGTAACAGGAAGACTTTCAGCTGGCTGCTGAAAAACTAATGAATCATCCATATTCTTCAAAGATATTTATTAAATCAGGAAACAATGTAAGGTTCCTGCAATCGTCTGGCCCAATCACGACTATTGTTCCTCCAATTAATTCCTGCACACAAATATTCAAAACAAACCGATCAAGTGCAAAATGAAAAATAGATAAAATACAGAATGAAAAATAAATTATTTATGTACAAATGATGTGGATATTGCAGTCCTAAAAATTCACAGGGGTTGAGAAAACTCCCTGCCCTGGCGTTAACTGATAATCTGGATCTGCTGCAACCTGTGAAACGAAAGCATCCCTTGAGATCGGTTTGTGATACAGTCACAGCCGATGACCATTTGCAAATAATGGTGTCTTGTTTTCATCAATGGTGATCAACTGAACTGTTCCATTGTCAAATACACGATCTATTTGATAAGGTCCCAACCAATGAGTGCGTAGCTTGCCTTTGAAATCCCTCTTAAAACGTGAATCATATAATAGAGCCCAGTCTCCTTCTTGGAATACTTTCTTCTTTATAAATTTGTCATGCCATTTAGAGCGCTGCTGTTGAATTAAAGTTGTATGATTTACTGTTGTTGTGCGCTTTTCATCCAACTCGTTAAGTTGATTCAATTGGTTCCTCTGTGATTCTGATAAATCAAGGTTTGATTCTACAACTGTCTTCACAGTTCTAATTTCGAATTCAATTGGGAAAACAACATTCTTACCGTACACTAACTCATATGGGGAAAAACCAATGGTGTTACGCCATGTAGTGCGATAGGCCCACAATGCCTCTGGAAGTCTCTCAGCCCAATCTTTACGATGGCTTTTCACTGTTTTTGTCAAAATAGCCTCAATAACCTTGTTTGGACTCTCCACTTGGCCATTGTCCTGTGGATGATATGGTGAGGTTATTCTGTGCTGAATATGAAATTTCTGTAACAGCGCTTCCAACTTGTGAGACACAAACTACGGTCCACCATCTGTGACGATTTCCTTGGGTACTCCAAACTGAGTGAAAATTTCTTCATACAAGAAATCACTCACAGCCTGATCATTAGCCTTAATCAAAGCTACAGCTTCTACCCATTTGGTCATGTAATCTGTACAAACCCAAGATGTGATCTTTATGTTTTGAGGGAGGGTTGATAGGCCCTACAAAATCTAGAGCCCATGTATCGAATGGTTCAACCACAAGCTATGGCTGCAAATGCATTTCATTTAATCTGTTGGGTTGGCCCATCCTTTGGTAGCTATCGCATGCCAGAACATAATTCCTTGCATCCTTGAACAATGTGGGCCAGAAATAGCCTATTCTCAAAACTTTATGACCTGTCCTTTTGTTAGAAAAATGTCCCCCACATGGCTCATCATGGAAATCTTTAAGAATACTAAAGATCTCATCTTCTCTAACACATCTTATGATCTCTAAATCAAGCCCCGTGTAGAAAACATGGCCATCAATCCAGTAGTACCTAGCACTCTGTTGTATGATCTTTCATTTTTATCTCTTCGACGGATGTGCTGGGAGCTTACCTGCAGCCAAAAAGTTAGCAATATTTGCATACCATGGGGAATGAGCTGATACTGCAAACAAATGTTCATCAGGGAAGGAATCTTCGACTGATAAATTTTCATCATTGTTAGTAAGTCGAGATAAAAAATCTGCAACAACATTTTCCTTCCTTGGTCTATCAATAATTGTGATATCAAATTCCTGTAACAGTAACAACCATCTAGTAACTCTAGCATTCGTGATTGGTTTATTCATTAAATATTTGATAGCAGAATGATCAGTGTGCACGAAAGTAGAATATCCAGTAATATAATGTCTAAATTTGTTGATGGCATAAACAATGGCAAGAAATTCCTTTTCTGTGACAGTATAGTTTAGATCAGCAGGAGATAAATTCTTACTAATGTAATAAATTGCATAAGGAGCATTACCTTCCTGCTGTCCCAAAACGGCTCCAATGGCAGTGTCTGAAGCATCTGAAGAACTATGAAAAGACAGAGCCCAGTTGGGCCCTCGTAAGATGGGTGCTATAGATAGCCTTTTCTTTAGCTCAGTAAACGTTGTTTGGCATGCATCATTCCAGACAAACTGTACATCCTTCATCAACAGAGTGAACAGAGGAGAAGCTAGTTTGGAAAAAAATTCTATGGACCTTCTGTAATAGCCAGCATGCCCCAAGAAGCTACGTACATCCTTCTGTGTTCTAGGAGTTGGTATGTTTTCAATTACCTTGATTTTGGATTGATCTACCTGGATACCCTCAGAAGAGATGAAGTGCCCCAGCACTATGCCCTCGCTCATCATCATATGGCACTTTTCAGTGCTTAAAGAGAGCTGGCTTTATTCACAACGTTTCAAGACCTTTTCTAAATTTTTCAGTGCTTCTTCGTAACTATCACCATATGGAGTAAATTCATCCATAAAAATATCCATGCAATCATTTACCATTTCCAAAAAGATTCCAATCACTACTCTCTGAAATGTGGCTAGTGCATTGCACAACCCAAAAGGAAGTACTCGTATGCAAAAGTTCCCCAGGGACAGGTGAAAGTGGTTTTGTCCTAGTCTTCTGGAGCAATCTAGATTTGGTTGTAGCCACTAAAGCCATCCAGAAAGGAAAAATACTTTTTCCTGGACGAGGTATCAAGGACCTGATCGATGAAAGGTAAGGGGAAGTGGTCCTTCTGCGTTTCTTTGTTCAATTCTCTGTAATCCACACAGACCCTCCATTTCCCATTCTTCTTTGGCACAATCATGAGTGGAGAAACCCACTCACTATCTGAAATCATGTATATAAATCTTGCTTCTAAAATTTTTTTGATCTCTTCTTTCACTATGTCTCATAGGTTCGGGTTCATCCTTCGTTGTGGTTGACACATAGGCCTGGAGTCGCTCTTAATATAAATGTGATGGGTACACATATTAGAAGGAATCCCTTTCATGTCTATGTACTCCCAAGCAAAAGCTCCCTACGTTGTTTCAGCAGAGTGACTAGCTGTTCCAACTCGCTAGGCGCAAGATTTGGATTGATGTTCAATGTTTTCCTTAGCTCGATTTCTACTGGAACACTCTTTGAATTTTTGAATACTGGAATTATACTGGCATCACTGACTAGAGTTTCTTCTATAAGATTTTATTGCTCTGTCTCATCTAATGTGCTATAAAGAATCCAGTAAACATGTTTGTTAACAAATGTGGGCTCACTGATGAAACTGTTAATGGCATCATCCTCTGTTTCCTCTTTAAACGTTAAGGCTCTCCTTATTGTTAATAACGGCTAGACACCTTCCTCTTCCTCCAAATATGCCCATAGTGGAGTTTCAACTTCTATGCTTGGTCAAGCTGGAGGGTAGAAGGTTAGGCTTTTGATCTCAGTCCCGTCCGAAATGGTCATAGATCCTGACCGACAGCTGATACAAGCATCTGCTGTGGCTAACCATGGTCTTCCTAAGATCAGTGGGTGTCCCCCCAACTGGGATTTCGGCTGTAACACCAAGAAATCCGCAGGGTATTCCCATGAATCAACTGAGATCACGAGGTCATCTAGGATCCCCTCAGGCTTGATTGTTGATCTGTCAGCAAGTTCCAAAATAATAGGGGTCGACCGAAGGTTAGTGAGTCCAAGTTTCTTCACAGTTTCTATGGTCATAACATTAATAGCCGTGCCTAAGTCTACCAAGACATTGGGGATTTGTGTGTTCCCTATGTGAATTGTCACAGTAGGATTGCCAGGGTCATCATATTTTGCCACGGGGGTCTTCCCCATTATCAATTCGGAAAGCTTTCGCAATGCGTGGATAGTGGGAGGGTCCCTAGGCTTTCTTCCTGGTTTCTTGATACAAAAATCCCTGATAGTCTTAGCATAAATGGGCACGTCATGGAGGGCTTGTAACAGTGGAATTTTGACATACAAAATTTTCAATTCTCCTAGGAGATTGAATTGAGGCTGTTCCACTATTCTCTTCATAGCCAATCGTTCAGGGTATGGCGGTTCTCTCATCAACTGTGTAGGATGTGATACATCGTGTGTTATTCTCTGAGTTTCAGCTACTGTTTCGGTAGGAGTATCAACATCCTCAATGATGGGGCTTGTTGAATTAACCATATTCTCATAGTGCTTATTCACTCCAGTTTCAATCACTGGGGATGAAACATCCTCAATGATAATAGGTTCCACTACCCTCCCTAATCGTAATTGTATATCATTGCAGGGAATTTGGGTGATGGAATATGCAAACATGTTGGCAGTCTCAAATTGATGGACTGCTTTATTGTTTGGGTTTGGGTTAGGTTGTGCAGGAAACTGTGGTCGAAGTGGTGCATTGACAGGTGCGACATTGTTTTGAAATGGGAGCTGTGGTTGCTGATACTGTTGGTGCTGATACTGTTGAGGAGGATACTGTTGATACTAAGTCTGGTGATGGGGAAAGTTATTTCCTTGGTAAGAATTTCTCTAGTTGGAATTCCAAGGAGCTTGATTGTTTGACTGTTGTGACCATGGTGTCCAAGAATTAGGATTTTGCATTGGGTTCTAAGATGGATGCCAATGGTTACCAGAATAAGGTGAAGGGAATTGTGTATTCATATTATTCATATTGTTCATTCCATTCATATTTTTCAGAAAAAATGATGGGTCTTGATTCATACCTTGATTGCGAGGCTGCCATGGTTTCTTCTGTGCAATGAAGTAAGCTTGCTCCACATATGGAATGGATGCTTGTAGAACTGCTTTTACCTTAGGTAATGAAGGACATTCCTTAGTATCATGCTCTAGTTCGCATATCCTACATATCTCATCTTTGTCCAGTGGGCATTCTTTCAATGGGTGCATTTTCCTACATTTAGGACAGAATACACCAAGTGTAAGGTATTCTACTACTTGCCTCTGCTTTTCTCTCATGGCATCTAAATCTGAGGAAATGGATCTCATCATGCCTGTTTTAAAATTCTCCAGTAAGTTTCCTATTTTTGCTCGAGTGGCTCCTCCACTAGCTGGCTTCTGAGTCCTAGTGAAGACATCCTGGTCTCGATCTTTGTCTCGTTTGTTGGTTCTAGAGGATCCCCTTGAGTACCTTCATCATAATTCAACAATCTTCTCGAAAGGTTCCTTCAAGATATCCCCTTTTCCCAGCAAATTCAACATATCAAGGCAGTCTTCTCTAATTCCTCATAGTAAAATGATCTTGAGTACATCCTTTCCAATCTCAACATGTCCAAACCTTTGTAAATTGTACAACAATCTTTCCACAAAGTATTCCAAACTCTTTTCATCCTTCTGAACCATTTTAAAAAACTCCTCCTTTCTATCCCTAGTTCTACAATATTGTTGATATTTAGAAAGGAAGGTGTTTTTCATTTGATCGCAAGTAGTAATGGTCTCATGACCTAGACTCATGAACCGGCACATAGCATTTCCTTTCAAGGTGGCTGGGAATAGTTTCAGCTTCTGAGCACTAGAGGTGTAATAATAACTACAACAAAGGATATCAAACTCAAAAAAAACTCATCAGGATCCTCAGAAGACTTACCATGAAAATTTGGGAGAACTGATGGTGAGATGTTTTTCATGGGAGCTGCTCCAGGTGTCTGGAGGATAGGGAATTCTAATGTAGCCAAAATATTACCAAGCTGATTATCTTCCACTTCTTCTTCCTGGTTCTCCCTATGTTCATTCTCTCCTTCCTGTTCTCTACTAGCCATGGTTTTAGTCCAAAATTCAATAGCTTCCTTTATGCGTTCTTCCACTGCTTTTGCTTCTTCTTCCCTTCTCCTCTCTTCTTCTCGCCTCCTCTCTTCCTTTGCTACTAGGCGAGTTTCCAACCACACTTATTTAGTAACTCTGGTTCTATTGATATGATAGATCTCCTCTCTATCTAGTACACCCACAGCGCTTCCCTCATCTTCAAGAGGTTTATTTTCTACAATAGGAGTTGAAAGTCTCGTTGTATTCTCCACTGTTGATGCTAAATTCTCAAGATTGGGAGGAACAGAATCTCTCCTACCTATAGATGTCCACGGTGGTCTAGTGGAAGAATCATCCTTACTAATTATTTTGTCAATTTATGTGTGTCTTCCCTGACCTGTATTACGACCTCGACCTCTTCCACCTGCAATGTTAGTATTCAAAGGGGGTTCCCGATTTGTTTTTCTTGTATTCCTGCATGCTGTGAATGATTAAACTAAAATGAAATCAAATAAAACCAACTACTAACTATGTATATCTATTACCATCCCTGGAAACGACACCAAAATGTTGGTCACCCTATATGTCAATTAATTACAACCAACATACAGAATGCTCAATATAAATTGTCAAACCCAGGGAGGTCTTTTATTTCAATGGCAATAATCACTATCTATGCATAAAAAAATTCAGTAGTTGATTAAGTAAATGGAGATAACAATCCTACCTATCTGCTCAGCCAAACTCATTCCATAAAGAAAACCAATCTAATTCATACATCTATGAATTCAAAATGCAACTACCTTCCTACAGAAATCAACCCAGCAGTTTAACGATCTAAGAATGAAAATAAACTAGATTACTTTTGCAAGAAGTTAAATCCTATAATTATCAAACTACAGTATTCAATCTTTACCAAAATGACTCATCCAGTGACTACTGCAACTCAACCATAATCTATCTTATCTATGAATCCAATTTAAGATACAACAACAAACAAAATTAAAACATAAGCTTGAACTCTAACTGATGATCAAGGGAAATCCTAGAAAGCATAAATGACTGAAGGGAACTGGAACTGAGCTCGGCTGTCATAGTTATTGAACACACATGCATAATCAAACTAACCTACACAGTCGACTATCACACCACGCAGTTACAGCTATTCATATGCAGGAGATAAACTACCAATAAAGAATGCAATCATAAGCTCACTGTTGCAGCTATCAGAAATACACCTAATGCAATTCCACAACACACAACAGGAAATGAATAAATCTAACTATCTAACTAAATCAACAATCTCTGTGAGAAGGAGGGCCCTAGCCTTCTAACAGAGACATCGTGAATCACCACGAATTAAGACACATAAATGGAAGTAACTCTGCTCTTCATTAAAAGATGGAAATTCATAGTCTCAATCTCTATTACAGCTCGTACAAAAATTGATGATTAACCAACCCCTGGCATGGAAAGCCTTCCCATATTTATAGATACAAAATGTAGTTCATGATCCACTAATATCGTGCAGTAATGAAGATCTAAGATCAACATGCTACTGAGTCACAACTAACTGTTACAGCCGCATTGAATGAGGTTGTTTAATCATAAAAGATGTTGTTATGCTGGCGAGCCATAGATCAACGGATTAGCAATCTGGAAGGCGACCTGTCTGTCGTCGCTACACTCTATTCCAACAATTTGTTACAGCTACCTGTTACAGCGCACGTGGAGAGATGCTTTGTCCCTTGAAAACATGAGGAGTCGAGCTAAAAATACTAACAGCTGGCCCCACGTATGATTGCTTCCAAGGCATGGTAGCTGATACACCTGTGCTTTGAGATTTGACTAAATGAAACCACACAAGCTAGCATAATTCAAAGACTAGAATCCAGAACCTTAACAATCTTAGGCATAAAATGAATAAAGCAATAATGAATTATACCTGTCGATATTATTGGTTGATATGGAGGAAAGGCATATGTATGGCTTGTGAAAATAGGATATAATGAGGGGAAAATGGTGTAATAAGGATGGCCAAAAAGGGGCATTTCCTGGACCCAACAGATGCTTGCACTCAAACTCAAGCCAAAACAATGGATACCCATCTCAACCCTAACCTTCTCTTACACACAAAAAACTCAAAAACGGGGCATGGATACACATTTCCAATAATGGGATTTACAAACAGGATGGCCATGGGTTTTCCCCAAATCATGGCTCACCCAAAACGAACTGTGGGAAGGGAAATTCGTCGCCAGGGAGAAACCCAATTTCTTCCATAAGTTATGAGTGTTTCAAGTGGCCAGAACGTCCTCATTGTAACCCCAAATCGATCTGTTCTCTTCCCCATTGGTAACCAAAACAAAATCGCCCTTCGCAGCTTGAAAGATGGCGAAAAACACAAGAAATCCATGGATAAAAACGCCCAGGTAGCTCCAAACTCGTGGGAGAGCAAAGATGATTGATGGGTAATGGCTTGGGGAGCAATTCATGGCTCTTTTCTTGCCTAAGGAGCAAAATACATTTTTCCATGAAGGGTGTCTTTCCCATACTCGAATTTGGACAGCCATGCCTCTCCATTCCCAAAGCATTAACTACCTCAACCAACTCTTGGGAGAAATGAATGACTAGGTACAAAAGTCAACATGGGTAGTTGAGGGTTTTATGGGTTCTCTCATTGACACTTGGCTTGACTTGATTGGATCCAAGGGTTTGAATATTTCCCTCCCAATTCCTTGTAAAATCATGCCCCCATCTCTTGTTGCATTGCATAGCTAGTTGTGGGTATTTTATTAAAATGCGTATTTACATGATATTTGAAATTCCAATGTGCATGGCTAGTACGTAAACCATATGCATCACTAAATCGATGGTGGGGCCTTGGTCTTGAGCTCCTCACCACGATTTTATAACAATATTACATCATTTACATTTTTAATGTAATAGGATCAAGATGGGGACGTAACAATGATTCTTGTGATTTCCTCTAATTTTATGCTTAATATATATGACATGACAATTTTTTTCTATTTGTTAACTGTTTTGGTTTATTTACTTCACATAAAATGAATTCCTTATAGTGGCAAAATAATTCTTTCTTTAATCAACAACTTCTAAATTAAAATGGCCAATGTCCAAGTTATGGTCAAAGACCAATTGATCAGAGAAACTCTGAATAATGGATGTCCAGAAGCCAAAAATATGGTCAAAGACCTATTCAAGGAAACCTTGGAATTTTTTTTGTTGGGCCAACAACTAATAAACAATGGAAACACTATGATACCAATGTGGAGAACCAATTCGGTTCATACACACTATCCATAAGAATAGGACAAGTAACTGGAATCCATAGTAGACAAGAAAATAAATTGAATAAAATGTATGTAATGAGATGCTTTAAGATACATTGATAGGGCCCTTATATACAATCTTAACGAGCACCTTTGATGATTTTTCACAAGGGTTGTGTCCCTTGGATAATTAACTATTATTTATTATCCCTTACTTAACTACTACTAATACTATTATTATTATTGTGTGTGTGTGTGGGTGTGTTACAAGAGCCTTTCATGACACTCTCCATTGGAAACCATTGTAAATCCATCACACTGCATCCTTCTCTTAAATCCTCTTATGGTTTACATCCTATAAAGTCTTCTTATACAATGGATTATGTAGAAATAATTAAGGGAGGATTATCCTTGAATGTTGCAAAGCCTAGTGTTGTGTGGAGGAAATCTCATATTTCTTTAGCAAAACACAAAGCAACCAAGGAGGTTAAGAAGGGAAAACAATTGATCATTAATAAGGTTCTTCAAATAGATAAATCGTAAACCCTAATCCCCCATGATCATTTTATCTCTGAATGTAGGGGTGCCTAAAAACAATGTTCCCTTAAAAGGTTGTTTCCTATGTATAAGCTTGATGTGGTGATGTTTCAGGAAACTATGTTTTTAGGTACCAAAGGTATTGAAATTTTTTCTCTTTGGTTAAAGAGTTGGAACTTTTGTTGTCTTGATGTTTAGGGTATTTTTGGAGGACTTATGATTGGGTGAAATGATAGTATTGATGTTATTCTACGTATTTTTTAACTGGATTTATAGTCTTAGAAGGCAAGGTTAAGGATTTAAATGAATTTTTTAGATTGGTTAGCTTCTATGGGCCTTATGGAGATTAAAAATGTTTTTGAGGTCTCATAAAATATCGATATTATTTGATAGGGGACAATGTTATAATTGGAGGCGATCTCAATTTGAATTTAAATTCTAGTGAAATTTGGGACGATATAGCTAGGCCTGACTCTATGGAATATTATTTCTAATAATTGTTTGAGGATTTCATATTAGTTGATATACAACAAATTTAGATTATTTTGTGATGAACCTGCAATAATTAATTAATGCAAATACACGAGATATAAAAAATAACAGAACTCAGAATCACTTTTATATTGATCACGGGCCACTCCGAGGGGGCAACCTCCTTTGAGAAATCTCAATACAATTAACTTCACGGTGCCTTCATAGGCCTCAACACACACTTATATACTAAGTCTAGGCACCAATACTATGGGTAAAAACCATGGGCCACTACAAACTATGGATCAACAATACTATGGGCGACTTACAAAGCATATGCATCAACAACAATAACACAAACTATGGATCAACAAATACTACGGGATGACTTACAAAGCATATGCATCCAACAAAAATATACTAGCAAAGTAAAGACATGGGTTCCTAACATCCCCTCCCCTTTAAAAAAAATCTTTGTCCTCAAAGCTTTAGATGTGGAAATTTTTGTTGAATCTGAAGAAGTGGTTCCCATGTAGCATCCTCTGGTTGCATGACGTGCCACTGAATTAAGACCTCTGTGATAGAGTGAGAGCGAAGCTGACGAGTGCACCGATTGAGGACGGCCTCCAGCTCCAAAAGGATGGATCCTTCATTATCCAGTTCGGGTAAAATAGTTTGTCCACTGATGTTGGTGCCAAGAACTTTCTTCAGACAAGAGACATGAAATACTGGATGAATGCGGGAAGAAGGAGGAAGTTCCAATTTATAAGCAACGGACCCAATCTTCTAAAGAATCCGATATGGCCCATAGAACTTTGGAGCAAGCTTATGACGCCCTTTGAGTTTCAGGGAGGATTGATTGTACGGCTGGAGATGAAGAAAAACCATATCGCCTGCTTGAAAAGTGCGCTCAGAACGGTGTTGATCAACTTGTTGCTTCATGCGATTTCTTTCCATGTGAAGATTGTCCCGCAAAATGCAAAGAATCTGATCGCGGTTTCGAAGGACAGTGTCAACTTCCTGAACTGGTGAACTGTTGGGGGTGTATGGAAGAAGAACTAGAGGTGCCTGACCATAGACTGCTTCATATGGGGTCATTTTAGAGGCATTGTGGTAAGAGGTATTGTACCACCATTCAGCGAGAGGGAGCCACTTTTCCCACTGATGTTGTTGTTCAAAGGTGAAGCAATGAAGATAAGTTTCCAAGCATTTATTGATAATTTCAGTCTGACCATCTGTTTGTGGGTGATACCCTGAACTCATCTTCAGTTTGGTGCTAGTGTGGCGAAATAGTTCTGTCCAAAAATGACTGGTGAAAGTCGCATCACGATCCGGGATAATGGAAGAAGGGATGCCATGAAGATGAAAGATCTGGTCCAGGAAAATTTGAGCGACTGAGGCTGTATAGGGATGGTTGAGAGCACAAAAATGACTATATTTGGAGAGGCGATCAACCACAATGAGAATCACTGTCTTCCCGCCAGATTTAGGGAGCCCTTCAATGAAATCCATAGAAATATCTGTCCAAATCCATGTAGGTATGGGCAAGGGTTCGAGCAATCCTAGAAGGAGTGTCGTTTCACCCTTATTGCGCTGGCAGGTATCACATTCAGCCACCATCTATTGAATTGTCCTTTTCATGACCTGCCAAAAGAAGTTACGCCATGCCCATTCATACATTTTGAGGAACCTAGAGTGCCCTGCCGATGGAGAAGTATGGAGTTCATAGAAGATAGCCTGTTGAAGATCTATGCTCTGGGGAAGCACCAGATGACCCTTGTATCTCAGGGAAGCACCATCCCAAGAGTAATGTGGTACAGCAAAAGGGTTGTTGGTCAATCGTTGGATGATTTGAGATAAGGAAGAGTCATTGACATAACCCTGTTGAACAAATTGCAACCAATTTGGAACAGACATAGAAATAGTTGAAAGAGAACCATGGGCATCAAATGTGCGAGAAAGAGCATCTACCACAATATTGTCGTTACCCTTCTTGTAAGTGATCTCATAGTCATAACCCATGAGTTTGCTAACCCATTTCTATTGTGTTGGGGAGGACACACGATGTTCCAAGAAATATTTCAGACTCTGGTGATCAGTCTTGATGCATAAATGATTCCCTAATAGGTATGGTCGCCACTTCTGTACTGCATGCAAAATAGCCATCATTTCCTTCTCATATGTAGAGGCAGCTAAATTCTTACCTGAAAGGGCTTTGCTGGTGAACACAATGGGGTGTTCATCTTGAAGGAGAACAACACCAAGTCCATTGCCGCAAGCATCACTCTTAATAGTGAAGGGCTTGGAAAAATAGGGCATAGCTAGAACAGGTGTAGTACACATAGCTTGTTTCAGTTTGTCAAATGTACACTGAGTAGCATGTGTCCATGTAAAAGCATCCTTTTTCAATAGAGTAGTTAATGGAGCTGCAATCTTCCCATAATCCTTGACAAACTTGCGGTAGTATCCAGACAACCCCAAAAAACCACGAAGGCTCTTGAGTGTATGAGGATGCGTCCAATTGTTCATGGCATCGATTTTTGTAGGATCCACGCGAACCCCTTGTGTTGAGATAATGTGCCCGAGATACTCAACTTCCTTCTATCCAAAAACACATTTAGATTGTTTGGCGTGGAGATGATGGTCAAAGAAAAGTTGCATGACAAGATCCTGATGTTGGAGATGTTTAGCCCATGTTTTACTATAGATGAGGATATCATCAAAGAATACCAGAATGAATTTCCGCAAGTAGGGCCGAAATATTTTATTCATTAAGGCCTGGAATGTGGAAGGAGCATTAGTGAGACCAAAGGGCATGACCAAAAACTCATAATGGCCATCATGTGTGCAGAAAGCTGTTTTAGGGATATCATCCCCATGAACCCGAATTTGATGATACCCAAAACGAAGATCCAACTTGGAGAAAAATTTAGCCCCATGAAGCTCATCAAGAAGCTCATCAACAACAGGAATTGGAAACTTATCCTTGATGGTGAGGTGATTAAGTGCTCGGAAGTCAATGCAGAGGCACCATGACCCATCTTTTTTGCGGACAAGAAGAACTATAGAAGAAAAGGAACTAGTGCTTGGGCGAATAATACCTTGCTTCAATAATTCCCGAATGAGCATTTCAATCTCCATTTTTTGGTGAAATGGGTAGCGATAGGGCCTGATGTTGGGAGGAACACTGCCAGGAAGGAGCTGAATATGATGGTCTTCTAGCCTTGAAGGTGGCAATCCCACTGGTTCAACAAAGACACCTGTATATCGATCCATAATTTGTTGTAGATCCAAAGGAGTAGTGGAGACCACTGATGGTTGCATCTGAATGGAATGGATCTGAGTGATGACACCATATGAATTCTTCTTAAGGATTTTTTCCATGCGATGTGAACTGATGATGCTGAGAGACCCTGGTTTTAATCCTGTTAATGTGTGTTTTTGTCCATTGAGGAAAAACTGTATCCAAAGTTTAGCAAAATACCATAAGATAGGGCCAAGTGTGCATAGCCATTGAGCGCCCAAAACCACATCAAATCCTCCTAAGTTCAAGGAAAACATGTCAGAGCGCAAGGTATAATCTCCCATAGAGATACCCACATTTCGACACTTACCTTTGCAAGGTAAGGTGCCTCCATTGGCAACCATGACTTCAAAGTTGGAGCAAGGATGGATAAAACAATCAGCTTGTTTGGCGATCCGAGGGTCAATGAAATTATGAGTGCTACCAGAATCAATGAGTATTGTAAGAGGAATCTTCTTGAAGTAACCCCTGACCTGCATTGTTTGGGGGGTGGTGATTCCAGCTAAAGCATGGAGAGATATCTCTGGTTGGTCATCCTGAGATGAAGGGTCAATAGGTAGTTCCTAAATGTCAACCTGAGCATCCATTGTATCTGGATCTTCGTCACCAATTTCAGAGGCAGGCGGAGAATCCACATCCAAGAGATAGAGCTTTTGCTGAACACATCTATGTCCCCGAGTGAATTTCTCATCACAATTATAGCAAAGCCCCTTTTCACTGCGTGCTTGCATCTCTATTTCAGACAAATGCTTGATAGGAGTTGGTCGAGGAGCCTGGGGTATGGGTGGTCGTTGAGAACCCATATTTTGGAAGGGAACAAAAGTGGGCTTGGAGCGTTGTTGGGTTGCAATCTTGTCTTCTGCCAACTTAGCCAACCTTAGGGCTTCCATCATTGTGTTGGGACAGAACATTTTGACCTCAGAGCGGATGGCATCCTTTAGACCATTGATAAAACAACTCCGGTAAAAGTCATCAGACAATCCTTCAGTCTGGTTGGCCAGTTTCTCAAATTCGGTTTGATACTCTCTCACAGTGCCAATTTGGCGAAGTTTAGTGAGGGCTCCTGTGAAGTCATCAAAAAAACTGGGACCAAATCGTTGCAAAAGGAGCTGGCAAAAGTCTGGCCATTTTGGCTCTTCATGAGTCTTGATGTACCAATGGTACCATTGAAGAGCTTCCTGTTCCAAATGAAAGGATGCAAGCGGAACTTTGTTGGCATCAAAAGTATTATGCAGACAAAAATACTGTTCTGCACGATAGATCCATCTAGTTGGATCAGTACCATTGAAGCGAGGAAAATCAAGCTTCGGACCACGAAAATTGCTAGAAGAAGAGAACCCATTGTCTGATGAAGACTCGGACTGTTGTTTGTTGTTCATGGCTGAATGTTCAAGATGGAGGCCGAGAAATTTTTCATCCAGATCCTGGAGTTTGGCTTGGATGGTTGCAAGTGCTTCTTCCATGGTTTTTTCTCTTGCATAGGTGACAACCATAACCAGGAGTTTTTTTTTCTTTTTGACTGGGTAGAAAAACAAAAACAAAAACTGTTTCAGTAAAGGAAAATCTGGATTTGGGAAAAAAGATGAAGGGTAATTGGGGTTTGACTAGGATTTGGACACTGTCGAATGGATAGGGAAGCAGAAAAGGAGGATTTCAGAAGCGGGGTGAAAGAATGGGAAAATTTGGCAGAGAGGGACAAAGAAGCAGAATTAGGAAAGGAACTCTGTGGTAAAATTTGAAGGTGATTGGGTGAAATCCAAGGAAGTGATGGCAAACCCTAAAAATAGACAAATGTGGGATTTCGGGCTTTGGAAAGTGGAAGTGGGGATAGGGTCCTCAGGAATGAAATATGCAGAATGGGATTACAGGGGTTCCTGGGAATTTTCAAGGGAAACAGAGTGAAAACAAGGGAGATATGGAGAAAAAACTGAATTTTATACTCTTTTTTTTCCAGAATGGAGCGGCTACGGCTCGGAAGGGATCTGAAATAGATCTGAAACAGGTGGAGCTAGAACGGCTTTCAGAATGGATCTGAACGGCTGGATCTGAAACGGTGCAACGACGATCGACAATAGTTCAGCTGAAAATAGATATGGACCCCAGGTATGTGTGGCTTCCTAACAGTTCAGGGGTTTCACTCGGCCACCAATGCTGTCTGACAGCTTGCGTATTGGGGTAGTACCCCTCACTCCACGGCTCAGGTAAAACTGATAACCGCTTTGCCACAAACGACAGCTCTTAGTTTACCTCACGGGTGGGAACTAGTCAATCAGGTAGGGGTCGTTTCCCTTTTCGCTGGCAGGTCCTCTCAATGGGCCAGCTACTTCGGGGTTCCTGTGGTACTCCTCACAATGAGTTGTAGGGATTATGACCAAGTACTTCCCACAGTTAAGCGGATAGGGATTATTCCCAAATCCGAACCTGCAATAGATGCGAAAAACAAAATTGGCAGAAATTTCACCCAGGGAGCCCAAGAAAGTGCTCTGATACCAAATGTGATGAACCTGCAATAATTAATTAATGCAAATACACGAGATATCAGAAATAATAGAACTCAGAATCACTTTTATATTGATCACAGGCCACTTCGAGGGGGCAACCTCCTTTGAGCAAGCTCAATACAATTAACTTCACGGTGCCTTCATAGGCCTCAACACACACTTATATACTAAGTCTAGGCGCCAATACTATGGGTCAAAACCATGGGCAACTACAAACTATGGATCAACAATACTACGGGAGACTTACAAAGCATATGCGCCAACAACAATAACACAAACTATGGATCAACAAATACTACGAGACGACTTACAAAGCATATGCATCCAACAACAATATACTAACAAAGTAAAGACATGGGTTCCTAACATATTTTCACTTGGAGAAACTCTAGAAAAGGTAGAGATGGGATTTCTAAACATTTGCAAAAGTTATTAGAGGCAACATAGATAGTAGAGGATGATGTTAGGTTCAATTATCTGGTTGGAAAGAGAGGTTCTTTTGACCATAATCCAGTGATTTTTCAATTAGAGGAGGAGGAATAGAATCCCCAACACTTTTGAAATTCAATCATGACTGGTCAAAGATGAATACTTTAGAAATAAAATGTGCCAGACTTGGGAAAAAGTTGAAATTGCTCTAGGAGAATCAACCATGTTATAGTTCTCAATCGATCTCAAACAAGTGAAAAGGAGGTTGCTGTTTGGGTTAGGGACCAGGTTGTTAGGGTCCTACCCTAACCCCCTTAAGTATATAGATAGGAATGTTATATATTGAGGATATCTCTATTAAATAATGCCCATGAAGTAGATGTAGTGTGAAAAGCATTAATTGTAAAAACGTTGATTATAAGGTTTTTCCTACTAGAAAGTTCTTTCTTTGGAAAGTTCCTAGGAGGTTAGATACAAATTTATAAAGAAGTAGAAACAATGTAATAAGATGTTTTGTGAGGCATATTACATATTGGAGCTCTACTTAGTTGGAGGTCATCCCCTAAAACAGGCAAGTGAACATGAGTGGATTCCTTACATAAAATGATTAAATGTAGGGTGTTGTCCTACCTTAAGGGTTTTCATATTAATAAAGTAATGAGGTTTTCTATCTTATTCTTGGATATATTGTGTGTGTTTGCATGTTTAGATCAAAGATATTTAACCTTTGGTATAAGGGAATTTTTCATGGCCCAAAAGAGAACTTTTATTTTCCATTTTTTTTGCAGGTTTTTGAAGGGTAAAAAAGGGTCGCTACACTCATATCCATTTTTTAGTAGAATTTATAGAAAAAAAAATTGATCAATATCTCCTCGCAAAAATAAACGTTTTGAAAAAAATACTCAAATCAAAGTCTATATTAAGGAGATAATGAAGTTTGAAATATGTTTTTTTATAGCTTTTCAATGACGACTGTGGGTCTTGCAAAGGACATAACTTTTTCCATGGTTATCAGATTGTAAATAGATCAATGCCATTTGATAAAGAATTTATGGGGCTTTGATTTGTCATATTATATTATATATATCTGGTTAATATTGAGTGCCTAAATAATTATAAAATTTCATCCTCAAACCCTCACAAGATTGAAGAATGGCAATGTGGTGGAACATGCCATGAGAGAAATGAATGTTGGGGATAAAATTTCCAGGATATGTATGTAGTTTGTGAAGATATGAAGAAGGGATCCGTGAATTCTAGGAGAGTTGTATACTTCATGAAATCCATCTCATCATCGTGAGAGAATGTACTAGTGAAATAGATGCTTGGTATGATTTATAGGTTGGATTTGATGATTAGTACATGGATACTTGTCATTTAAGGGAAGAAAAATATTTTCATCTTCTATTTGATTACTCTACTCCTCCTTGTTAGCACTAGTTTTGGGTTAAATTGGTGGAGAAGGTTCGGTCCGTGAAAATAATGAGTAAAGTCTGAAATTCCTAAGTTGTATGAACCTGCAAAATGCAAATGAGATCTCTGAATGTTTATTCGTGGGTTGGGAATGGAAATGGTTGAAGAGCTTAAGTTTTAACATTGCAAATGGGGGATAAAGTGTAAAAATCCGCCCAAATATATATGGAGGCACAAATGAACGGAGCGGATCTCTGGCAGTGAAGATCGACGACTACAAGCAAGTTCGCAAGGGTAAGATGCATGGTAGAGTATGGGCGGAGTGTTGCTAAACCCGCGAGCAAATCAGTGGTCAGATCAACGGGAAGAAAATATATCTACGGTCCTGAAATAGTTTTTCAATTATACATGCGCGGAGGAATGAACTTTTTGGATCTGCGAAGTGGTGGTAGGCTCCACATGTTTCGACGGTGCAGATCTGGCGGAGATGAGCATCAATGGCGGGGCATTTTGTTCGCAGATTCAACATGCATGAACAACCAACACTTTCCATATTTGTGAGGCTTGGTAGGGACCGCGCCTTTGGACGGTCAGGATGCGGACAAGGCTTAGATCTGCGGTCAGCATTGGCTTCGCAAGATAAAGGTGTGAGAAAGACAATGTTTGAAAGAATGAAGACTACAGAGGATTGAGGAGTTAAACATGCAAAGGATCGACAGCGTAGGATCGATCGTGCACGTAGATGGCTTAAACAACTCCATCACTACGAGAGGTGCAAGAATGATATGAAAGGATAAATAATTTAAAAATACTTATGCACGAGGACCTAGATATTGTTTGTCCCATGCATTGGAAAGAAAAATACAATGACAGTGCATAAAGCAGCCACCTCAGTCATGGATCTTGGACCAACTATCAGTTA
Source organism: Larix kaempferi (assembly GCA_027924585.1). NCBI lineage: Eukaryota > Viridiplantae > Streptophyta > Pinopsida > Pinales > Pinaceae > Larix > Larix kaempferi. Next base: position 16,178,877 of record BSBM01000099.1, read on the forward strand.
ACCAGGTAGGTCTCTTGTCATCTCAGTAAACTATTTAAATGGTTGATCTTGGAGAAGTAGAACCCCCAGGTTTTGAGCACCATAAAATAGAAGAACTGTTAGAAGATAGGGATGCTAAGGTCTATGACACAGTATTGACAAATGGACCCATTGAAACAGTAAAAGATAGACTAGAAGTGATTAGGAACCAGAATATAGATGTGCATAAGGTATACAGGTCGTTTTTCCCGTTTTTCTCAGTCGACCAAACCCTAAGCTTCCCTGAGTTCGTCGACTGGTGCGCTAGTAATTACTCCTCCTATGAGAGGGTGATTATGGATGTGTCTAGTTCAAATATTTTGTGTCCTATCAGCCATGTAGTTATAAGAAAATCCCTGACAATTCCCAATGAATTCAGTCCGAAGGCCAAAGATTACAAGGAATAATCCCTAATTCATTATTTTAGGCAGTCTATAGTTGAATTAAAACAAAGCTTCTACAGGGTTTGCCTAAAACCTAATGTCCCATTGCAGGACCATGCTTTCCCAATCGAAGTCCATCTCTTTACTGAAGAATCCAAGTGTGCCATAACCATGCTCAGCCAATTCTTAGGATTAGACACAGATATGTATGTCATTGAGCCCATGATGAGTCTGCTTTTTGTCCTTAGCACCTTCCCATTAGAGTCTGAGGAGTTTGACCAGTCAGTCCAGTGTGCTTTCCTTAAGTTTGATGAGTCCCTAGATGATAATATCCATTCTCAGCTAGTGGACTTCCATAAGACCAGAAGTTTTAGATTCCAATCATATTTGCTGAGGATGTTCTTGTCCTTTAATGAAGAAAACTTGTAGCTACCTGAGATGACGCTCACAAAGGAAATGCACACAAATTACAACCAGTTCATGAACAACCTCATGTTAGAGGTTTACAATGTTTTTTATCAGAAAAGATTTCCCAGGGTGTTAGCATAAATGGAGGAGATGTTGCAACCTTCTCCTGAGAAGAAAATTGGAGATTGGTTTCTTTTGAAACATGGCACAGTGATCAGAGTATATGGGTTTTCCCATTCACCTTATGTACTGCCATCTTTTTTAACTCCTAGAGTGTTTGCCCTCGAATTTATCAGGCAGAAGTTAAGGGTGGAAACTGAACATTTCTTAGATCATAAGAAGGCTTCAGACATTGCATTCCCATGGGATGTGGGCCCATTCATCATCAAGAGAAAGGCTTCCCTTTCATCCATTGAGTGTGCGATAAGAGAAATGGTATTTCCAAAAAAGGATTCCATCAACTATGATCCCCATCACATCATCTCCAATAGGAGGAAAGAAAGTAACAGAAAGGGATTTGTACATTTTGAGCTTGTAGGTATGGTAGAGACCGCTAACTAGTTGGAATATCCTAGAAAATGTCAGATGGATGTAGATGTAGAGGAAGACTCCACTTCTTTGGTACCGAAATCCACATCACCATTTCCTGGCACCTCCAGCTTGGTCCCAGTAGTTGGAGCAATTATACCCCTTGCTAGTGGCTCTGAGAATCCTAAAACAGTGGAAGTCATTGATGCCATGAATGTAGAAGATGAGGGCACAGAAAGAGACCCAAAGAAGAAAAAAGTGGAGGAAGTAGGGAAGCATATTTTTCAGGTGAAGACTGGTCGAGGTAAGAAGAAACATGTGGAGGCCAAAGTACCTGCCTTCGAAATCAAGGAATATGTATTTGATAAAGCAACTACTAAACCTGTTGCACAAGGCAAAAGTAGATCACAATTGTTGGATGAATATAAGGAGAATAAAGAGGCAGATTCGGAAGAATCAAAGTTGTATGCATAGGTTAGATAGATATCCAACAAGAATGTGTCTTTAGTCACTGTCAGGAGCCGTGCTCAGAACACTTTGAATTTGGCCCTAGCAACCAAAGATAAGGTCACTGAGGTGAAAATGAACTTGGAGGACATTCCCATCCCTGACATGATCCATTTACATAAAGAGACTGGAGATGTTATTTATGCCAAGTTGTTAAAAGCTGCATTGGAACTGTCCAAATTACAATCTGGTAAGGATAAGGTTGGGAATCAACTTAGACAAGAAAGAGTGGAGAACAAAGCTCACAAGGCACAAATAAAAAAGGTGCAAGCTGAAATATTGGCTACTGAAGGCCAGACAGACAAGAGGGCTAGTATACAAAAGCTGTTGAATGAGAAAGACAGTACTATTCAATCACTAAAGAAGAAACTGAAGATTCCTTCCACCCAGCTGGTAGAAGCATCTAAGTTAACAGAGCTGGAGGAGAAAATAGAAGAGCTGAAAAATGAATTGACAGATTGTAAAGCAAAATTGTTGAAGCTTGAAGAGGAAGAAGTGCAGTAGAAAAGGGATATGTCTCTTATAGTAGAGAGTGAGAAGAATCTAAAGGCTAGATCTGAAGATTTGGAAAAGAAATTGCGGGAGAAAGGAAAAGAGTTGGAGAGTATGGTTACCTATTCCTCCATTGACTCCAAGGATTTATCCGTTGTGTAGGATATGGAACAGGTAAGTCTAAAGGACTTAGAGCTAGTGAAGCTGTAGAAGCAGAATGCAGATCTAGAAAGCAGAGTTACAGAAGAAGAGGAGGAGAAAAAGACTTGGGAAGCTAAGTAACTAGAGTTATAGGTTATATATGATGAATTAATAAAGCAGGCTACAGGTCAAACATCACTACAGGAGGCGAAGCAGGTTATCTGGGATGATGCTATAGCTGAAGCAGACAAATTAAGACCCTACCTAGACTTTGTTCTAGACAAGGAGACTTTAATTAAGTTGGCCAAGCAAAGTGTAACAATAGTGAAGGAAAAATTGAATAAGAAGCCTATAGAATGCGCTGAAAATGCTATAGCGTTTTTGAATGGCTTAACTGAGGATGAAGTAAAAGCAGCAGGCATAAAGGATAGTTTATCCACCATCATTTGGTCCAGGAAGGTGATAAACAAACATCATTAGTTAGCTACAGTCCAGGCTAGAATAGATATTATGGCACACCAATTAAATCTCTTTAAAGATATGTTTGATCCATTATTTAAGAAAGGGATTCCACTCTTTTGGGAAGAAGATGGCACCATGATGACGCAGAAAGAGTATCAAGGCAGGTTGGTGGGATGGAGGTTTGATCATACAGACTTTGCTGGAATGACCCAATCACTATCTGGAAAAATAGTGGTGGATAAGTTGACAAGGGAGTTTGAATTGGTCCTTCTTTTCAAAGACTCTTGTGCACACCTTCAGAGCTATTCATACAGAGACCATACAGAATTATGAGTATTGCTAAAGGAGGTGGCCACATCAGATTTTCCAGCTGTCGACCAGTGGAAACTTGTGGAAAAGTATGGAAAATCCAAGCTAACATTGCATGCATAAATATTTTTGAAGATCGTGGAGCTTTGCAGTCTGAAGACTTAGTTACTTAGGATTTTTTTTTTACTAGGAGTTTTTACTAGTTAGTAAATGCTCATTGGCATATGTAAAGGCAGTTAAGCCTACTTGTCATCACTTGTGTTTCTGTTGTAACTAATTCTCGAGGATCATAGACCTATCTGTATAGGTGTCATATCTTTGTAATAGCTTTCTATTTTGGAGGTTAGGTCAGAATATTTCGAGCTGGAAGGATGATGTATCATCTCCTATATATTCACATGTAATAGAAATAAAAAAGGGTTGGAACCCATGAGAACTTGAGTTTTGTATTTGAGATCTATCCTTAATAAAATTACAGAGCCGAGGATGGCATTTTGTAGAGATTCCTGTGTTATTTTCTTTACAGTTTGTATCTTCTTTCCTTATGTGAATGTGTTCCTTGTTATCTATTCCATTTTGTTATATTTTTCATGTATGAAATAAGTGTTTGATAGTACATAATTCATACATATATGCTCTGTCTATTGATTTCATATATTCACCAAATCTTTCTACTAAAGTTGGCATTAGATTCATCCTTGTTAATGCCCATGTTAATGGACTGTTCTTCATTTCTTCTTTATCACCATACAACAGCATTTTGACTGTAAATGAGTAACTACCTTTCCTTTGTTATAAAATTCCATGCCACAGCACTGTTAATTGATATATGTGTTATATTTTGATTCCATTGCCCAATGAATGCTTACCCTGTTTAAACCAAACAATAATCTGATTTTAATTCTTATTCATACATATGGCCTTGTTAAACAATCAGTGAGAGATCCCTCTCTGGAAAGAGAGAAGCCAACTCCCTTTCCTAAAGTTGGTTCTGTGGTTACCTTAAAGTGACTTTTCCCACAACCTTAAGGTTCATTTTGAGTTCTAACATATTGGTGCCGCTATCGGTGAACGAAAACTATATTATTGTCCCTGGGGGAAATGAAAAAGAGTTCCAGATTTCAAGGAAAGAAGGGTTTATTTGGGAAAACATTGATTCTTACATTGCAGAAGGTTGTACAATTTTCCCTGGCGACTCCATGTTGATTTCCAAAGAAGGTTTCCGAAGGAATCCTGGCCTCTAGAAGGATCCATACAAGAGGTAATCCTAATTCTGAAATTGTACTAAGTGTGGAAAACCCAAAAAGTTTGCTTAGACATCGAAGTGGAAAAGAAAAAGCTAGCACTTCTAATACCGAAAGGTCTTTAGCTCAAGAAGATTTTTATGGTTTTCAAGATTTGGATTTAGGAATAAGTGTTGGAAAGTCTTTATTAAGATCAAATTTAGAGTCAAACCTAAAGCAAATAGAGATAAATCCAAATAGGTTTGAGTCATAATTGCTATATCCCTTGTGGTATAACTTGCAAAACACTGTAAAAGTTGAAGAAAGTAATCCTCATTTTCAAACCTCTCAGCCTCATATTACAAACATTGTCAACAATCCTCCTCAAAATCCTCCCCAGAACCCTCCTGTACCACAGAATCCACCTAGACCAATGGCAAATAGGTTTGCAACTCTGGATTTTCCAGTTGTTTTGCATGATCTCCCTAAGAACTACTCATAGAGAATTTCATTGTATGATGGAGATAAAAAATTTACAGCAAGACAACATATAGATAGATTTGAAGATTTCATTGACCTGGAAGAAGTAGATTAAGATGATGTGAAGATGAGGTTGTTTGCTCAAAGTTTGTCAGGAGAGGCAAAGAGATGGTTTAAGGATTTATAGGCAGCATCTATCCTTACCTTTGAAGCTTTTCAGAAATTGTTTTTAGATAGGTGGGAGGCCAAGAAGAGTCCCTTACAAATATTATCCCAATATGACCATTTAAAGAAAGGAAGCTTTGAGTCTGTGCATGAGTTTTCTAGCAAATTTATGAGGGTATACAACTCCATTCCAGCTGATATTAAACCCTTGGTAGGTGCTGCCAAGCTTCATTATGTAGATTCCTTTGATGGGGACTTTTCACATATGTTGAGAGAGAGTAAGTCAGCTAATTTGTCATATATATTGAAGGATGCTCTAGAAGTGGAAGAAAATTTAATGGCCTCAGGGAAACTGAAAAATAGAGTAGAGATAGATAAGAAAAGACAACAAAACCAACCATCCATTTCTGTTTCTCCCTATGCAAGTGATGTTAAATTTGAAATGATGATGAAGACTATGGAGAAATTGATGGATAGGTTAGCCCTAGATAACAGACCACCTAATAGGGAGCCACCTGAGACTCAAATAAGGAATCCAAATTTTAGGAGACCGTTTCCTCAAAGAAACCAAATAAATCCTGAAGATCAGTAGATAAGACCACCATTCCCAGAAAATTTGGTTGATGAGGAAGGACAAGAAGACCCAATGGATAACCAAATTCATCACTTTGATGACATTGATTCTGAAATATACTTAACTAAAGAAGAACACAATTTATTCGCCCAGGAAAATGATAGTTTTGTTTCAAAGCTAGATTCAGAACAATATCAGAGAGGATATCAGAATGCCATTGATGATTTTCATAGGAAATTAAAGCTAAGAAGTCGTGATGTAATAACAAATAAAGGAAAGTCCATTCCAAACCAACTTTCCAACACCTAGCAAGATTCAGAAAAACAAAAAGAAAAGCAGAAGGATGCTATGGTACAGAAGGACCCAAGAAATAAGGAACAACAGCCAAAGGAAAGTAAACAGTCAAGGATGATTGATGTAGATAGACCAATTTCATCCTTCAATCTGAAGTCAGAGATGTCAAAGGTTAATATTTATATCCCCTTTAATGAGTTGTTGAGGAATAATGAATACAGAGAAGAAATTACTAAAATGGTCAAGAATCAAGGTGATTATCAACCGGATATTTTATAAGTGATTGATGATTCCCCCATTATTGTCTTTGGCCCTAAAATTGAAGATACAGACGGTGAGGAAGTCCCTCCTTTTTATCTAAGTTTGAATATCGATGATATGATTTTTCATAATTCCATGAAAGACTCTGGTGCATCTCATAACCTAATGCCAAAGACATTAGTGGAAAGTCTAGGATTGGAGGTTACTAGGCCTTATAAAGACCTGTTTTCTTTTAATTCTAGAAAGGTCAGGTGCCTGGGATTAATAAAGGATATGGTGGTAACTCTTGCACAACTTCCAGCTAAAAGCATTGTGATGGATGTTGTAGTAGCTGATATTCCTGCAAATTTTGGTATGTTGTTATCAAGATCTTGGCAATCAAAATTAAAAGGAACTATGCAAATGGATTTGTCATATGACACTATACACCTGTTTGGAAGCAATAGAAGGTTTTACAGAGAAAAGAGGTTAGCCTATGTGGCTAGTAGTCAATATAAGCCTGATAATCATCCTATTTATGCTGTTGATACTAATTTGGGATCTTCTATATTTTTCAATGATGGACCACACATTGATCCTGAAGTTCCTGTATAGATTGAATTTAAGGAGGATGAGGAATTTGCAAAAAGACAAGAAGCCTTGGAGAAGAAACAGAATGAAGAAGGGTTGTGGACTATGTACTTTGATGGGTCTCTAAGTAAAAATGGGGTTGGGGAAGGTGTTTGGATTATATCTCCAGTCAGAGAATTTAAAGCTTTATCTTATAAATTGACTTTTGAATTTACTAATAATGTGGCTGAGTATGAGGCTTTGTTGTTGGGTTTGCAGGCTTTGAAAGATATGGGGGAAAAAGACTAGAAGTATTTGGGGACTCAGAACTTGTGGTAAATCAGGTGAATGATAGTTACCAAGCCAAACATCCCAGAATGAGAGCATACAGGAATGAAGTTTGGAACATGTTTGGAAATTATTTTACAGAACATAAAATTAGAGTGGTCCCCAAAATTGAAAATCAAGTGGCAGATTCTTTGGCTACAACTGTTGGTTGTTTCAAGGCTCCTATTTATTCCTAGAAAAAGTATGAAGTTGAAATTGTAAATAGACCCTCAATACCAGACAACTCCAAATATTGGCAAGTTTTCGATGATGATCTACAAATTAAGAGATTCTTGGAAATTTCTGATGAATTTGTGAATGCTCAGATTGATACAGAAAATGAAAATTTGGAGACCTTCCAAGATGGTGGATTGGTTGAAGATGAAGAAGCTGAAAACAAAGAGTGGCAAAATATGTTAGGAGGAAAAGACATAATTCAATTGAAGAGCAATTTTATTCCAAGAGGCCTGATTCCCCTAGAGAAGTTGTTTGATCAAAATGATGTTGCTAAGAATCCTAAGGTTAAACCTGTTGATGATGTTGTTGAAGAGCAGAACTTGGGTACTGAAGAAGCACCACGAATCGTGAAGTTGTCCAAGAAATTACCTGCAAAAGAGAAAGAAGAATATGTCAATTTGATGAAGAAATACACATATGTATTTTCCTAGAGCTATGAGGACCTGAAAGAGTATGATACCTCCATCATACATCATACCATTCCAATAAAACCTGGAGAAAGTCCTTTCAGGCAAAAGTTGAGAAGAGTAAACCCCAAGTTGTTACCTGTGATAGAAAAAGAGATCAAAAAATTATTCAATGCTAAGATTATTGTAACTTTGAGGTTTTAAAAATGGGCGGCTAACTTGGTTCCTGTTAGAAAGAAAAATGGCGAGATTAGGCTTTGTATTGATTTCAAAAATCTCAACAGAGTTTCTCTGAAGGAAAATTAAACATTACCAAAGATGGAGCACATTCTGCAAAGGGTGGTAGGGTCTGAATGGATTTCAACTATGGATGGTTTCTCAGGCTATAACCAGATTAAAGTATTCCCAGAAGACCAAGAGAAGACCGCTTTTACTACACCATGGGGTATATTTATGTATGCCAAAATGCCCTTTGTACTGATGAATGCAGGGGCTACATTTCAGCGTGTTATGGACATCGCTTTCGCATAAGAGAAAGATAAATTTGTAGTTGTTTACATGGATGATATCACTGTTTATTCCAGGTATGACAGGGAACATATCAAGCACTTGGAGAAAGTCTGTATGAAGTGCAGAAAATATGGTATTTGACTGAATCCCAAAAAATCTAATTTTACATTAGAAGAAGCTAAATTGCTTGGGCATATTATTTCGAAGGATGGTATTAAGATTGATCCAGAAAGGGTCAGTGAAATTTTAAAGGTTGAAGACCCCAGGAGCAAGAGGGAAGTGCAGTCATTTATTGGACAGGTAGGTTTCCTAGGGAGATTCATTCCCATCTTTGCTGAAATATTGAAAAATATTACTAACATGTTGAAGAAGGAGAGTCAAATATAATGGACAGAAGATGCTAGAGAATCTTTCAAAGGTATTAAAAAGGCCATTATTGAAGCTCCAGTTTTGGCAAGTCCAGATTTCACTAGAGATTTCCTAGTGTTCTCCCATGCATCTCAGCATACTATTGCTGGAGTCTTATTGTAGAAAAATAGTCAAAATGCTGAGCAGCCTATAGCATTTTTCAGTAAGGTATTGAGAGATGGAGAGTTGAAATATGATATCATGGAAAAGCGGGCCTATGCCTTGGTGAAATCTTTGAAAGATTTCAGAGTGTACATTCTTCATTCACACATTGTTGCATATGTTCCAACTAATGCAGTGAAGAGCATTCTTACCCAACCAGATCTAGAAGGGAAGAGGGAAAAGTGGATTGTTGTATTATTGGAGTATGAAGTTGAAATCAAGCCTGCCAAGTTGATTAAAGGACAAGGAATTGCCAAAATGATGACTAAGGCTAGTTGTGAATCTTTACAACTCAACTTCCTGACCAGTCATTCAAACCAGCTTGACATAGGGATACAGGTAATGCTAGATTTTTCTATGTCTCCTTGGTACACCGATATTGTATATGTATTGCAAAATTTACAAGCTCCTACAGGGTTGAGTAAAACAAGAGCTAGATCTATGAAGCTAAAGGATGCAAAGTTTTGCATTATGAATCAGTACTTGTACTGGAAAGACCTTGGTGGTATATTGTTAAATTTCCTATTGGAGGATGAAGCTCAGTAGATAATGAAGGAATTCCATAAAGGATATTGTGAAGGACGCCACTCATGGAAGGTAACATCAAATAAAATTATGAGAGTTGGTTTCTACTAGCCCACTATGTTTTCTGATGTTTATAAAGAGACTGCCACATGTCATCAATGTCATATTTTTTATGGTAAGAGGAAACTAGTTTCACTCCCTCTTAACCCAATTTCAGTAGAGGCACCCTTCCAATAGTGGGGGTTAGATTTCATTTGGGAGATCAACCCAAATTATTCAGGTCAGCACAGATGGATTCTGACAGCAACATATTATTTCACAAAATTGATTGAAGCTATACCCACAATGAGAGCCACTGATGCTGTAATCATGGAGAATAACATTTTGTCCAGGTTTGGATGCCCTAGAAGGATTGTGACAGATAATGCAGTTGCTTTCAAATCTAAGAAGATGATAAGCTTCTGCCATAAATATCACATCAATTTTAACCATTCCACTGCCTACTATCCACAAGCGAATGGATTGGTTTAATCTTCTAACAAAATCCTGGTAAGAATAATTAAGAAATTGTTGGAAGAGAACAAAATAGCTCGGCATACAAAGTTGAAATATGCTTTGTGGGCCGACATGATTAGCACAAAAAGGGCAATTGGAATGTCACTATTCCAATTAGTATATGGAGCTGAAGTGGTTTTTCGAACATCTTTAGGATTTCCAGTCATGAAATTGTTGTAGGGACATGAAGATGAACCAAATCATATGCAGAGAAGGATAAATCAGATAATAGAAATGAATGAGATGAGGGATAAGGCCTATGACAAAGTACAAGTACATCAGGAGAAAATGAAGAATGCTTTCGATAGGAAGGTTAAGGAAGAACAGTTCCAGATTGATGATTTGGTCTTAAAGTGGGATGCTCCTAGAGAAAACAAGCATGGGAAGTTTGATGATATGTGGGTAGGTCCATACATCATTGCAACATATAGAGGTGCAAATTCATTCATTTTGGAGCATCAGGATGGGTCTTAGCTGGGAAGTGGCCCAGTAAATGGAAGATTTCTGAAGCATTACCTGTCGTGAGGATGACAGGTAACTTTTGTACCATAGGTGTATATATTTATTTGCATTTTAATTAGTACATATGGTGAGCCAATATATTGGAAGCCTGAGGAGAAGGCTCTAAGATCTGGAGTGATAACCATTTCCTTTATTTAATTTTTATATACAGAAGAAAGCAAAAACAATGGTCTGAATTTTTTGAGAACATCCCAATGGATCAGGCACATGGTCTACAGGGTTCTTTTCTACCTCGCAGGGAGGATAGCATCCCCAATTGGAGCCATTTGTTAGCACTAGTTTTGGGTTAAATTGGTGGAGAAGGTTCGGTCCCTGAAAATAATGAGTAAAGTTTGAAATTCTTGAGTTGTATGACCCTGCATAATGCAAATGAGATCTCTGAATGTTTATTCATGGGTTGGGAATGGAAATGGTTGAAGAGCTTAAGTTTAAACATTGCAAATGGGGGCTAAAGTGTAAAAATCCTCCCAAATCTATATGGAGGAACATATGAATGGAGCGGATCTATGGCAGTGAAGATCGACAGCTACAAGCAAGTTCTCAAGGGTAAGATGCATGGTAGAGTATGGGCATAGTGTTGCTAAATCCGCGAGCAAATCAATGGTTAGATCAATGGGTAGGAAAATAGATCTACAATCCTGAAATAGTTCATCGATTATACATACGCGGAGGAATGAACTTTTTGGATCTGCAAAGTGGCGGTAGGCTCCACATGTTTCAACGGTGCAGATATGGTGGAGATGAGCATCAACGGTGGGCATTTTGTTCTTAGATTCAACATACACGAACAACCAACACTTTCCATATTTGCAAGGATTGGTAGGGACCATGCCTTTGGATGGTCAAGATGCAAACAAGGCTCAGATCTGTGGTCAGCATTGGCTTCACAAGATAAAGGTGCGAGAAAGACAACGTTTGAAAGGATGAAGACTAAGAGGATTGGGGAGTTAAACATGCAAAGGATCGACGACGCAAGATCGATTGTGCACGTAGACGGCTTAAACAACTCCATCACTACGAGAGGTGCAAGAATGATATGAAAGGATAAATAATTTAAAAATACTTCTACACGGGGATCTGGATATTGTTTGTCCCATGCATTGGAAAGTGAAAGACAATGACAGTGCAAAAAGCAGCCACCTCGGTCACGGATCTTGGACCAGTTGTCAGTTAACCAGGTAGGCCTCTTGTCATCTCAGTAAACTATTTAAAGGGATGAGCTCGGAGAAGTAGAACCCCCAGGTTTTGAGCACCAGAAAATAGAAGAACTGTTAGAAAATAGGGATGCTGAGGTCTATGACATAGTATTGACAAATGGACCCATTGAAATAGTAAAAGATAGACTAGAACTGATTAGAAACCAGAATATAGATGTGCATAAGGTATACAGGTCATTTTTTTCCAGTTTTTCTCAGTCGACCAAACCCTAAGCTGCCATAAGTTCATCAACTGGTGTGATAGTAATTACTCCTACTCTGAAAGGGCGATTATGGATGCGTCTAGTTCAAATATTTTGTGTCCTGTCAGCCCTGTAGTTATAAGAAAAGCCCTGTCAATTCCTGATGAATTCAGTCTGAAGGACAAATATTACAAGGAAGAATCCCTAATTCAGTATTTCAGGTAGTCTACAGTTGAATTAAAACAAAGATTCTCCAAATTTTTCCTAAAACCTAATGTCCCATTGCAGGACCATGATTTCCCAGTCAAAGTTCATCTCTTTACTGAAGAATCCAAATTTTCCATAACCATGCTAAGCCAATTCTTAGGATTAGACACAGATACGTATGTCACTGAGCCCCTAATGAGTCTTCTTTTCGTCCTTAGCACCTTCCCATTAGAGTCTGAGGAGTCTGACCGGTCAGTCTAGTGTGCTTGCCTTAAGTTTGATGAGTCCCTAGCTGAGAATTTCCATTCTCAGCTAGTGGACTTCCACAAGACCAGAAGTTTTAGATTCCAATCATATTTGTTGAGGATGTTCTTGTCCTTTAATGAAGAAAACTTGCAGCTTCCTGAGATGATGCTCACAAAGGAAATGCACATAGATTACAACCAGTTCATGAACAACCTCATGTCATAGGTTTACAATGTTTTTTATCAGAAAAGATTGCCCAGGGTGTTAGTAGAAATGAAGGAGATGTTGCAACCTTCTCCTGAGAAGAAAATTGGAGATTAGTTTCTTTTGAAACATGGAACAGTGATCAGAGTATATGGGTTTTCCCATTCACCTTTTGTACTGCTAGTTTTTTTAAATCCTAGAGTGTTTTCTCTGGAATTTATCCGGCAGAAGTTAAGGGTGGAGACTGAACATTTCTTAGATCATAAGAAAAATTCAGACATTGCATTCCCATGGGTTGTGGGCCCATTCATCATCAAGATCAAGGATTCCCTTTCAGCCATTGATTGTGCGAGAAGAGAAATGGGATTTCCAACAAAGGCTACCATCAACTATGATCCCCATCACATAATCTCCAACAGGAGGAAAGAAATTAACATAAAGGGCTTTGTACATTTTGAGCTTGCATATATGGAAGAGACCGCTAACTGGTTGGAATATCCAAGGAAAATTCATATGGGTGTAGATGTACGGGAAGAATCCACTTCTTTGGTACCGAGAGCCACATCACCACTGCTTGGAACCTCCATCTTGGTCCCAGCAGTTGGAGCAATTATACCCCTTTCTATTGGCTCTGAGAATCCCAACACAGTGGAAGTAATTGATTCCATGGATGTAGAAGATGAGGGCATAGAAAGGGCCCAAAAGAGGCAAAAAGTGGAGGAAGTAGGGCAACAGATTGTACAGGTGAAGACTGGTCGAGGTAAGAAGAAACAGGTGGAGGCCAAAGTACCTGCCTTTGAAATCAAGGAATATGTATTTGAGAAAGCAGTTACTGAGCCTGATGCACAAGACAAAAGTAGATCATAGTTGTTGGATGAATATAAGGAGAATGAAGAGGTAGCTTCAGAAGAATCAAAGCTGTATGCAGAGTTTAGACAGATATCCAACAAGAATGTGTCTTTAGTCACTATCAGGAGCTGTGCTCAGAACACTTTGAATTTGGCCCTAGCAACCAAAGATAAGGCCACTGAGGTGAAAATGAACCTGGAGGACATTCCCATCCCTGACATGATCCATTTACATAAAAAGACTGGAGATCTTATTAATCCCAAGTTGTTAAAAGCTACATTGGAACTGTCCAAATTACAATCCAATAAGGATAAGGTTGGGAATCAGCTTAGACAAGAAAGAGTGGAGAACAAAGCTGACAAAGCACAAATCAAAAAGCTGCAGGCTGAAATATTGGCTACTGAAGTCCAGGCAGACAAGAGGGATAGTATACAAAATCTACTGAATGAGAAAGATAGTACTATTCAGTCACTAAATAAGAAACTAAATATTCCTTCCACCCAGCTTGTAGAAGCATCTAAGTTAACAGAGCTGGAGGAGAAAATAGAAGAGCTGAAAAATGAATTGACAGATTGTAAAGAAAAATTGTTGAAGCTTGAAGAGAAAGAAGTGTAGTGGCAAAGGGATATGTCCCTTATAGTAGATAGTGAGAAGAATTTGAAGGCTAGATCTGAAGATTTGGAAAAGAAATTGCAAGAGAAAGGCAAAGAGTTGGAGAGTATGGTTAATTCTTCCTCCATTGGATCCAGGGATTTCTCCATTGTGCAGGCTATGGCATAGGTAAGTCTAAAGGACTTAGAGCTAGTGAAGTTGCAGAAGTAGAATGCAAATCTAGAAAGCAGAGTTACATAAGAAGAGCAGGAGAAGAAGACTTGGGAAGCTAAGTACCTAGAGTTACAGGTTAAATATGATGAATTAATAAAGCAGGCTATAGGTCAAACATCACTGCAGGAGGCGAAGTAGTTTATATGGGATGATGTTATAGCTGAAGCAGACAAAGTAAGACCCTACCTAGACTTTGTTCTAGACAAGGAAACTGTAATTAATTTGGACAAGTAAAGTGTACTAGCAGTGAAGGAAAAATTGAATAAGAAGCCTATAGAATGCACTGAAAATGCTATAGAGTTTTTGAATGGCTTAACTAAGGATGAAGTAAAAGTAGCATGCATAAAGGATAGGTTATCCACCATCATTTGGGCCAGGAAGGTGATAAACAAACATCATTAGTTAGCTACAGTCCAGGCTAGAATAGATATTATGGCACACCAATTGAAGCTCTTTAAAGATATGTTTGATCCATTATTTAAGAAAGGGATTCCACTCTTTTGGGAAGAAGATGGCACCATGATGACGTAGAAAGAGTATCAAGACAGGTTGGTGGGATGTAGGTTGGATCATATAGAATTTGCTGGCATGACCCAATCACTGTCTGGAAAAACAGTGGTGGATAAGTTAACAAGGGAGTTTGAATTGGTCTTGTTTTTCAAAGAGGCTTGTGCACACCTTCAGAGCTATTCATACAGAGACCATACAGAATTACGAGTATTGCTAAAGGTGGCCACATCATATTTTCCAGCTGCTGACCAGTGGAAGCTTGTGGAAAAGTATGGAAAATCCAAGCTAACGCTGCATGCATAAATATTTTTGAAGATCGTTTGAGCTTTGCAGTCTGAAGACTTAGTTACTTAGGCTTTGTTTATTTACTAGGAGATGTTACTAGTTAGTAAATGCTCATTGGCATATGTAAAGGCAGTTAATCCTACTTGTCAGCACTTGTGTTTCTATTGTAACTAATTCTCAAGGATGATAGACCTGTCTGTATAGGTGTCATCTCTTTGTAACAGATTTCTGTTTTGGAAGTTAGGTCAGAATATTTCGAGATGGAAGGATGATGTATCATCTCCTATATATTCACATGTAGTATAAAGAAAAAAAGGTTTGGAACCGGGGAGAACTTGAGTTTTGTATTTGAGATATATCCTTAATATAATTACAGAGCCGAGGCTGGCATTTTGCAAAGATTCATGTGCTATTTTATTTACAGTCTGTATCTTCTTTCCTTATGTGAATGTGTTCCTTGTTATCTATTCCATTTTGTTATCTTTTTCATGTCTGAAATAAGTGTTTGATGGTACAAGATTCATACATATATGCTCTGTCTATTGATTTCAAATATTCACCAAATCTTTCTACTAAAGTTAGCATTGGATTCATCCGTGTTAGATGCCGATGTTAATGGACTATTCTTCATTTATTCTTTATCACCATACAACATCATTTTGACTGTAAATGAGTAACTACCTTGCCTTTTTTTATAAAATACCATGCCACAACACTTTTAATTGATATATGAGTTATATTTTGACTCCATTGCCCAATGAATGCTTACCCTGTTTCAACCAAACAATAATCTGAGTTTAATTCTTATTCATACATCTAACCTTGTTAAACAATCAGTGAGAGATCCCTCTCTGGAAAGAGAGAAGCCAGGTCCCCTTCCTAAAGTTGGTTCTGTGGTTACCTTAAAGTGACTTTTCCCACAACCTTAAGGGTCATTTTGAGTGCTAACATAAATCTAAGGACCAAGTCTTTGATTATATTAGACTTCCATGACTTCATTCAAAAGAATTCAATACCGGTATTACATAAATAAAAATTAAGAATTCATATACATGATATAAACATTACATTAACTTTAGTTAACATAAAACAAAATTAATCCTTTATCATTAACTATATTTTATTTTTTTATAGAATAATTTGTAAGTCTATAATCAAGTAGACATATGTATGAGTAGGATAAAGAAAATATTTGCATATGTTTATGCATTATATATTTGCATATTCTTGTTATATTGAATATTTGATTAAATCACATATTTCTAATTATACTAGTTCTTCATATTTCTAATTATATTTGATTGAGAGTAATTGCTAACACTATAATATTTGATATGATATGAAATAGATATTACAAAGTAAAAAGCTTAAGCATGAAATTTAATTCACATATGAATATTATTATAAGTACAATATTGTAACTTTGTCCATCGCAAAAGTAAGAAAATATCTATCGCAAAAGCATATATCCATAGAAAAAGCAAGAAAATATCAATTACAAAAGTAGCAAATGCAAAAGCAGGAAAATATCAGTTACAAAAGTAGCAAATGAAAAAGCAGGAAAATATCTATTACAAAAGCACATCCATCATAGAGAAGATATAATATGATTTCCCTTCACCTCATTCTCTTCCATATGAGAGAGCAGAGGACATTATGGAGCAGCGGATCAGGGTTATTGTAAATAACGACTGTGTGTGGGTATGTCTCTACATTGTAGAAGTTGTGTGCTGTAAGTGGGTATGTCTCTATATCTATGTTTATGTATTGTGTGAAGTTGTGTGTTGTATATGGGTATATCTCTGTTTCTGTGTTGTATGTGGCCCTATGGGTATGTCTCTTTACTGTGTGTATCTTTGTTTGTGAAAAATTTAAGGTTCTGAATGGGAATGCTTCCAGTTCTACTCACAGAATAAAATATTACATAATTATCTGTGTGCATGTTAGTTCTCAGAAAAATTCAAGTATTGGCAAAAACAGGAAGACCTTACAGTTTAGTCAGTTTTTGACACCAAATTGAAATTACATTCAAAACCTGATACAAGATCTAAAGATATTAATTCCCAAATCTTAGCCACCATATATTGGTGGAATCTTCAAATAGGACCTCAACACTTGTTTGAGATCTTTGAAATCTATTTTCCTGACCCAACTTTGGGAACTTCATCACAGGAACTTTCTGTGCATATTCACTCAAATGAAGGTCAACTTAACATCCTTGCCAACCAAACAACCTCAGGGGAAGATGTATTATATTCATCCCTTCAATTTTGGTTCTACCAATGTTAACAATGGAGTCATTTATATTTTGATATTCCAATTCCCATGATAGAATCATAGATTGAATACAAAACCAGATGTTCATTTTCTTATTCATATCTTTCCCCAATCCGAGTTTGTGGATCCTAGTCAATTCATATTGACTAAAATGAAATTTTAACTTAAAATCCTCAGGGTAATGATGCAATATATTCATCTCTTTTACTACAATTGTCTATATTTTTCTATTCCATGATAGAATCATATATCTGAACCAAAGGTTTTTCTTATTCACATCTCTCCCAATATGAGTTTTTTAATGTAGTTGGTTCGAGTTAACTTCTTCAATATAATTAATATCCTATCCTACTTTTGCAGTGATTTGTTGTTTTTCTATTATTTAGATTTGGTTGATATGAATGGCCAAGTCCTCCCCATTTATTTTTGCTTGCAATTTTATTTCTTGCACTTTCATTTATGATTGAAACTTCTCAAATAGGGTCGAGGATTTTAGTCAGGGCTATAAGAAATGTTGTAGATTTGGATAATATGAGCTCATGTGTCCATGTTTAAGGTTCTGAGTGTAGCTCACTTGTTAGTATTTTTTGTTATTTGGATTTGGTTTTGATATGGATGGCCAGTCCTACCCATTATTTTTCCTTGCTTGCAAGTTTGTCTCATGCTTTCATTTATGATTGAAATTTCTCAAATAGGAACTGGGGCTTGCTACAAATATTTCTCAAAAGGGTATTTTTGTAGCTCACTTGTTAGTATTTTGTTGTTTGGATTGGGTTTTGATATGAATGGAAAGTCCTCCCCATTCTTTTTTCCTGCTTTAAAATTTATGTTTCCTTCTTTCATTTATTGTTGAAATTTCTCAAACAGTAATTGTGGTTTGCTATAGATCTGAATAGTATGAGCTCACTTATCCATATTTAAGATTCAAGGGTAGGGTAAAGTTGGGAAAGTCGATTGTCTTTAGAGTAATAGACTAAGTTGGTCTAGGTTTGGATATAATATAGGCCAACTTTGTTAAGTTAGATTTGACTAGGATAAAGGAGGGAGAGGGTGGGTTGGTGTAGGGTAAGGTAGGATAAGGTATAGTTGAGCTATGCTAGGTTAAAATAGAGTAGGGTACTCTTAGGATGAGCCATGCACCTAATGTGGGGTAGGAAAGGGTGGGATAGAGTAATTTGAGGTAGAATAAGCTAGATGGTAGGGTAGGGTTAGGTAAGGTAAACTAGGCTCAGATTAGGATATAATATGCTAAGTTGGAAAAGGGTAGGTTAGACTATATTAGGTAAGATAATAGGACAAGGTAGGGTATGCTTAGGGTAAGACATGCTCCCGATCTAGGGTGGGATAGGGTGTGATATAGGTTTTTGAGGTAGAATAAGATAGATGTTAGAGTAGGGTGGTTGGAATGGTAGAGTAGGGTTGGGTAAGATTAAGTAGGTAGATTAGGCTAGGCTTAGGATAGAATATGCAAAGTTGGGATAGGGTAAGTTAAACTAGATTAAGTAAGAGGTGAGGGTAGGTTAGACTAGACTAAGAAAGAGGATAGGGTAGGTTAATATAGAGGAGGGTCAGCTACCCAATGATAGGGAATGAAGGAATGGGCTAGAGTAATTAGGCTAGTTTAGTTTAACATAAGCTAGGCTAGGCTAAGGTAGCTTAGGATAGGATTGGATAGGCTAAGAGGGGGAGGTAAAGGGGTTACACAGAAGTGAGGGGCACAACAATGCAGGATGGGGAAGTGTGGTCAAGGGGGTGCAACAATGGGGGATGGTGAAGGGGGGTCAGGGGTGCAATGGTGGGGGGAGGAGGTGGTAAGGCTCCAAGATTTGTGGTGATGGGGTATGGGGTGGTAGGGGGTCAAGGGGTGGTGACATGAGCTATGATGGTGGGCCAGGGGCATAATGGTGGGGATAGTGAGTAGGAGGGGCTAGGGAAGTAGTGACGGGAATGGTATTTATGGGTCCCAAGGATGTGACGATGGCGACCAATGGTGAGGGAAAGTGGGATTGTCCTAGGGGCCAGGGTGAAGGCTAGTGGGGTGGTAGTGGATAGGGGTAGGGGGTGGAGAGTGTTGTTCTTGGGGGGTGCAAAGCTTGCAATGATGATTCTCATGGGTGCAAGGCTTACGGTGGCAAGGTTTGGCCCTCAAGTTGGTCAGGACTTGAGGTGCTATGGGATAGGGGCTTGAGGCCTTGTGTTTGTGGAGGCTTGAGGTAGTGGTGTTGAGGGATTGTGGTGCTATAGGCCTATGGTGGGAGGCCTAGCTCTTGTGTTGTTGTAGGACTATGTTGGGGGAACCCCCTAGGGCTTAGAATGGTGGGGGTTCTAGGTCCCACAATGAGGAAGTGGAGTAAAGGGGGGGTGCGAAAATAAGGGATGATGAAGGGATGTCAGGGGTGCTTGTGATCAGGAGGAGATGGTAAGGGTCCAAGATTGGTGGTGATGGGGGAGGAGGTGGTAGGGAGGTGAGGAGTGGTGATAGGATCTATGATGGGGTTCCAAGGGCATAGTGGCGGTGATTGTGGGTAAGAGGGCTTAGGGATGTAGTGGTGTGGGTGGGAAGTGTGGGGACAAGGTTGCAACAATGGGGGCACATGGTGAGGGCAATTGGAATTGTCCTAGGGGATAGGGTGAGGGCAAGTGGAGTGGTAGTGGCTAAGGATAGGGGGTGGCGAGGGTTGGTATTGTGGGGTGTAATTCTCACAATGATAGGGCTTAGGGTTGCAAGGCTTGCGATGGTGATTTTTGGCGCTCAGGCTAGCCGAGGCTTGCGATGTTATGGGCTAGGGGCTTAGGGCATGTTGCCTCCAAATCGTGCACCTGGTTAACGCAACAGAAATCTATGCCAGTGCTCGATGTGCCCTTGGGGGAAAGTCTCAAGTCAAGGCTGTCACCTGATCTTGACTCCTCCGTTTAGGCCAAATCCTAACCAAATCCAAGGGGGGTAGTCCCTATGGAATGTTTCTAAGTCTATTAGAATGTTTTTAGTTAAGGATGTTTTGTGGAGTTTTGATTACAAAGTCCAAGTATGTTTGCAAAATAGTTGTTTTATGGATATGCTTTCAACAGAAGAATATAAGACCACCAAATATGTAAAGATGCAGTTCAACTCTTTACGATATTAAACAAAAGTATACAAATGGTCTTGTTGTGTACCAGTGTCAATATGGAGTGAATATAATAAGATGAAAAAATGTTGTTGAAAGTAAAGATTTTGAAAGTGTCTCTTGGTTGCTTTTAACTTATTAATGATTCGAATTTATTTTAGGAAAAAGGGGGCACTTCCGAGATGCCGTGAGATACAGGGAGCAATGTTTAGAAATTGAAGGATGGTGGATCCTCACGAAGAAGTGTGGGATGGAATGGAGTCTCTAGGGCGGTGTTCAACACTACACCAACAAGGGTGTATCCTAACTGTTCCTTGAGGTCGCCTCCCAGTTGTTCCCACTTCTTCTGAGAAATTTCCCCATGCAACTCTCAATTATTCGTAGTGTCGGATTTCCACTATGTGAAAGGTTGTATAATTTTATTAGGTGAGTTGTTTAAATTAGATGTGAAACTTTAAAGAATAGTTTATATCTCTTTTTGATTTCCCACAGGGCCAGGCAGAACTCCCACAAGGGGAAAGAACATACTTTGAGCTATAAGCTAAATCTTTATTCCAGTTAATGCTTGAAAGAAAATAATATTTAAAGATAAAACATAAATAAAGAAACACAAAATATATGTGTCACTTTTTTGATCATTCACCACTAATAAGCAAAGCCTTTGTGTGGTGGTGAAAGCATACTTCCTGGCAACGAGATTTTGTGTTATTTCTAAATTTACACTTGCGAAAATGAAAAGTGAAATAAAAGCAAAATTATTGAATTAAAGTATACACCCTACAAATTAAAATTTATGTGTGTGTGTTCAGGGTGTTGTTAGAAAAATTTATACCACAAAAATTTGGACAATGCGAAACCCCTAGGGGGAATGGGGTGTGGGTGTTGTGTATCCCACTACTCTCGTTTAATAATTTACAATGAAAACTTAAAAGAAGTGCCACTTAGTCCACTTATAGTTGGATCTAAGGGCTTACAATCATATATAAAATTATACAAGTGGATGGGGTTCCACAGGAAGTGTTTTTTGCACTTTTTTATTAGTTTTGGTCACAAATCTGCCCACTTTCATCACGGACCTGCTAAAAAATAGCAAGCTAAAATATTCAAATTAGTGGTTAAAATATACAAAACTACACAAAAATACAAGATCTTATGCTTACAAAAATATTGGAAAATACTAAGCACTTTGAAGCATGAGAAGCTAGATCTAGATCTACAATTTAACCTTGAAATGAAACTATCTAGATCTATGAAAAGAAAGAGGATTAAAGTATGAAATTTGAATCTATCCCACTTGCTTCAATAAAAACATAAAGGAAAGAAGATTTTGTTTATGTGAAGAAGATGGAACAACCACAAACTATTTAGCTTTGGAAGAGAGGAGGAGAATTGGTGCCTGCAAAACCAATATGTTAACCAAAATATAGAAGCAACCAACCACCAAGCTTGGAAGAAGAGTCAATACTAGATCAACCTCCAAGGCTTAGCATCCGATCCTGCACAACTTCAAAAACATTCAAACACCAAAAAGATTAAATCTAGTATATCAAATGATAAGAAATTAGAAGGGCAAGAGTACAACCGAATACTATTTGCTTCTCCTAGATCTCTAAACATTCAACAAAAATAAGCAACTCAATAACTATGAATGCTTACCCTATTAGGATCCAAGATCCTTTCCAAGCTATATCAATCCACAATAGCAATATGAAAGCAAAAATGAAATTTTACAAATATACCTCACACAAGTGCATCAATGAACATGGAACACGGGCAACCAATCTTGACCTCCAAAGTCTTCAAAATATTATTCAACAAATATCCAAAGCTTAAACAGTACATGGGCATAGGTTCAATGATTCATGAAGAGAATGGGAGCAATGCCTTGATTTTATAAGAAAAAAGAGTGAAGGAGGGCGAGTTAAGGAGAGGGGCGCATTTCTTGAGAAGAGGATCTCAAATCCAATCCAATCCATAATCTATCCCTTGATTCATGTTAATGGGGGTGATTGGAATTCCACCTAAGGAGGGAGCCCTTCTCCACACCTTGGGATTATCTCCCATGCAATGAAGCTGTGATGCCACCTCAAGAAATTCACACAAGAGAGGAGAGGTTGCACTTCCTCAAGCTTGACAACTCGCCTTCCTCTTAAACATGCTTGGATCCACCAAATATTGCATGAGATATTCACTAAATGCCCCTACCAACTCAAATGGGCCCTCACAAAGACAAATTCCACTGAAATAGGAATTTGATTTTCTCTCATATTTATTATTTTTTAATTAAATAATTCCTCAAAATTAATTTTGAGAGAATTTTTATTTAAGTGCAAAATAATCACTTAGAACTTGGGAAAAGTGGGTTTAGGGGTTTTGTGGGTGCTCCGGGTTAGAAAACGAGCACCCACATGCCAAAATTGACCGCATAACCACACTTTTATCACTTTTTTTTTATTTTTTTAATTAAAATATTAAAAAAATCTCGTTAAACGGGAAAAATATTTTTGTCCGAATAACTTAAAAATCATAGGGGACCTAGTGCATGTCCATATGACTCATTATTGATGGCTAGCATGTTTAAAATACATAGACACATAGGATTTAATAACCTCCCTAGGCTCGACCACCATGGAAAATACTTCGGCTTTGGATGTATGAGTGAAAAACTCAGGAATTATACACCACTAACGTGCAACACATAATTCCTAAGGAAAAAACACTCTGGAGTATCCCCTTGATAGTTAAACCTAAGGTAGGCCAAACCTTTTACAAAAGTATCATGCTTAGACAAACTTATTACAATTCACCCATGGGGGTCTGGACATGCAAATTTTACAAAGGGCCAAAAATTTGCCCTGATGAACTTCTGAACTCTGGCAATGAGCAATGTAATTTTCTCAAGTCTTCTGAGGTTCACAAGGATTCCACCTAAGTACAACTTAGGTGGTAACATGGCCCATAGTGGGGGATCGAGGGCTTGTGGTTGTGGAGGTTCAAGGTAGTGGAGATAAGGGTTTGTGGTGTTACAAGTCTATGGTGGGGATCCTAGGTATTATGGTGTTGCAGTTATGTGGTGGGGGGATCCCCTAGGGCCAACAATGGTGGGGGTTCCAATTCCCACAATGGTGGGGGTGTGGGTGAGGGGGCCCAAGGCTTGTGACAATGGCAGTTGGGAGCTGGTGTTGAGGGGTGTAGAACTAATGATTATGTTGGTTGGGGCTAAGGAGTGGAGGGATTGCATGGTAAGGGTTAGTCGAGGGTTTGTGGTTCTATGGGCTATAAGGGATTAGGGTCCATAGTGGTTGGCTCTAGGGCCTATGGTTGTTGGGGGAAAGGGTTCTCAATGTTGTGAATTTGTGGTGGGGTATGGGGGGTGCACAACATGTGAAGACGAGGGTTAGAGGTTAGGGGTGGTGGGGGTGAACAGGGGTTGTTGGGATTGGGGTTTGGGTAAGGGAGGAAACATTCGTGGTGATCAAGTTGAGGGGTAGGGGAACCCAAGAATCACATCAATTATGATAGGCTGTGGGGTTGGAGGCATAGGGTTTGGAGTCGGGTGGCTAGGGTCCATGTGAAATCTACCACATGGGGGTCCAATGGTCCCTTTGAAAGTTGGGGATTGGTGGGTGTTGGGTGAGATCATTAGGGCGAGGGTTTGGATATCCCAAAGACTTTCAATGACTAGGGTGAGAGCAAGGGAGGTTGGGGTTCTTAGGGCCCGTGAAGATAACGCAAAGGGTGTTTTGAGGCATAGGGTCTATCGTTATTGAATTTGTGGTTTGCGGGGGAAAAGGCCCATGAGAAAGAGGGATAGGGGTAGGGGGTGACAATGAGTGGGGATGGGATGTCTATTTTTTGTGGCGATGGGGGTGAGGGGTAGGGGAACCCAAGGCTCGCATTGGTGGGGTTGGGGCATGGGGGGCCTAGGATCTCATGACAATAGGGGTGGGAAGCCCTAGGGCTCGTAACAATAGAGGATGCGAGTGGGGGGGCAAGGGTTGGAATAATCAGGGTTGGGGGTTGTGGGGCTCGGAACAAATGGCCCATGTGTTAGCTCAATTCCTCTTGGTTTAAGCTGAAAAGTGTCCTTGTTTCCTCCTCCCGGTTTAAGTCTTAAGTTTGAAAGAACAGAGGAAAGAGAAAAGTACAATTACTCTGGGGCAGTGGAGGTCCGAAGCAAACCCGAGCACACTTCCAACTTGATGGAGATGGAGGGTGGAGCCACCTCGAGCGCACATTGATAATTGAAGGTCCAAATGATATAAATTGTTAATGGTAGCAGGTGCCTACATAGACCGGGGTGGGAGGGAACGTATCCAAAGGAACTCGATATAAACATTGTTGCTGAAAAATGTTGAACTCAATAGGTTCCTACATAGACTTGGGTGGGAGGTCATGTCTCCAAAGGAACCCGATATCAACATCATTTTTATGCTAAAGCTAAGTCAAGTACCTACATAGACCGCGGTAGGAGGGCATGTCTCCAAAAGAAACCCGATCAGTACATTTCCTAAAAGAGAAAGAGATGAAGGGTGGAGCCACCCTTGCCGCATCTCCGAAAGCAAGATGGAGGCCCTTGAGACCAAGCAAATCTATGAAATACAATAACTCTGATTGCTTCTTGTTGCTTGATCTGGTTGATGAAACTTACAGTTTGCAATGTGTGGAGCTGAACTGCTACAAAATAAAAATGAAAGTTGGAATTGATCCATGGACTGTGCTAGAAAGAGAATAAAGATATGAAGAATATGTTGTTGATCTGAAGCATGATGGTATTTCCCCAAACAAATGGAACAAATTTGAGGGTGGGAGAATAAAAATTTGCTGCTACTCCGGTGATAGATTGAATGTTGAGGGATACCATCGTGTTGAGAGAGGGTTTCATTAGATAGGATGCTCATTAATTTTGTAGCAAAATTTGGTGACTATATAAAAGAAAGATCTGACTTTCTACCACGTGCCTTCCAACTTTTCTCTTTATTCTCAAATTATTTACCATCTATGTCATTCACAATTCCTCCAGTCTTCAACAACACTCGTGATGAGATTGCATTTTTTATATTGAACTAGGGTTGATGTTACCGCCAAATACAACAAGCAGGTAGACTGCCAAAATCTTAATATTCCAATTATGAACATATCTAAAGGATGCCTATGCACGGAGCAAGGTGAGGATGACGACTAAGATGATGGGGTAGCTGAGAGAGGCATAAAACATAAAAATGGAGAATCGATAGAGGAGCTGGGTGTGAGCAGGAGCTGGGTGTGAGACAAGTGAAAACCTTGAAGTAGCCAAGATAGTTGTGTGTGTGAGGAAAATGGGAGGTGTAGATCTGGAGCAATTGTTGAGGACAACGGAAGTGTCGTGAGGGTAAACCTGTAGTTGTGAAAATTAATAGACTGGATATCAAAATGATGGCAGTGATGGTGCAAATGGGAATTCTACACTGAGTGGTGTGTGGAGAGGGAGGGGAGTGCGTGAAGATGCTGGGAGGTGGGACAATTAATGAGGACAATCATCAGTGAAAAGGAGCTAGGAGTTGCGAGCTAGTGCATGAGGAGAAGGGCTCATGAGAGAGTGTGGAGAGGGTAGAGTTGTGGAAGTTGGGAAGTAAACCCCAAAGGGAAGAAACAGTGGAAATAGTGGTGGCAGCTGGGAATTTAGGGTTAGGGTCACGACTGTGGTGGAGAGGATGGAACGAATGAAAAAGAAAATGTCTATTGGATGTGATACGAAATGGATTGGAGGTGGCATGCAGATACATGAAAAAGGGAAAAAGTAGAGGTTGCACAAAGGAAGAATGGAACAGAGAAAAAATACATTAAAGAGATGGTCGTAGGGTTCTAGGGAGACGAGATGGATCAAATGAAGAAGGCATGTGGTAAGAACTAGTAGTGATGGAGCTGAAGAAAGGGTCGCGTCTATGTGCAAATGTGTGAGGAATGACGACTAGGGTTTTGAGAGATGGTTAGAAGAGAGGTAGAGGTGTGTGCATGAGGATTTAAGAGACAATGTGCAGGATGCTATAGGAGCATGATTGCTAGGTGGGAGTAGAAGCAAAGCAGAAATGGATGTGAAACTGGAGAATGCGTAATGAAAAATTTCATATCCAGTGTCATGATCATGTTTGAGAGATCGAATGTTTTAATACCATTTGATCTGTAATAGGGGGAGTTGAGGCTCAAAGAAGTTCTTTGAGGCTCACCTCTCAAACTAGGATACTAAATAAACTCAGAAAATAAACAACTAGTAATAGAACATACTCATAGAAGAGACAAAAAAAAAGTTGGATTGACTTGATTATTAGGAAGCCTGAATATGCTTTATATAGGAATTACATAGCGGTCCATAATGGACAAAGTCAAACTAATCTAACTAACCCAAATTTTATTTAATAATTTATAATCTAACTAACTAGTGGAGAGGAGCCTAGTACAATAATGGAGATGTCCTTAACCCACATGGCCCACGTGTTATCCCAATGCTTTCATCGATGGGGGTGTGGCATCAGGGTTCGAAGGCTCTGTTGGGGGTCAAGGGTTAGTGAGGGATGAATGGGATTGTTAGGGAATGGTGTGAGGGGGCACAAGACTCACATCAACAAGCACAAGTCTTGGGGGGTCTAGGGATTATGAGGAGAAGGGTGAGGGTGTTGGGGGACCTAGGGCTTGTTGTTATTGGGGATATGGTTTTTGGTGCCTAGGGTCCACAATAATGAGGGATGGGAGTTGGGGTAGGATGTGTTTGTTCCAAGGGATGGGAGGTTTAGGGCCTATGGCGATTGGGGTGAGGGGTGGATCTCATGATGATGAGGGGTGGGGGGCCTAGGTCTTGTAACAATTGGGGTTGGGGGTGTTGGGGCCCAGGTCATGAGGGGCCTGGGGTTGGTGTTTGAGACGATGAATTCAAATGGTAAGAGGGATCTAAAGTTGGGCATGTGGTCCCAGGGCTCGTGATTTGGAGGTTGCGGGTAGGGGGAAATGGGGCCCATAGGGTAGGTGGGTGGTAGGAGTTGAGTGTTTGTGGGTCATGATGTGGGGTTTATTTTGCTTGGGTATGGTGGTCTCATGGCCATGGTGAGGAGGGTTAGGTGTTTGGGTTTGAGGGTAGGGTATTGGAGCCCTAATGCTTGCAATGGTGGGTTTTATGGTTGGGGGGTTATAGGGTGGGAGGTCCAAGGTTTGCGGTAGAGGGGGTGAGGGGTGGGTCCCATGATGACGAGGGGTAGAAGGTCTAGGGACTACGGTCGTGGGGGAAATTGGTATCAGGGATTAGGGTATACAATGATGGGGGTGAGGCATGGGGTCCTAGGGCGTGTGTAACTATGGAGATTGCGGTTAGGGGGTGGTGGGGCCCATGGGATAGGTGGGTGGTGGGCCTGTGGGAGCTATGGTGGGAGGGTTACAGTGGTCGAGGATGGTAGTCTTAGTGATCATGGTGATGAGGATGGGGTGTTGGGGCCTTAGCGATTACATTAATAGTGGAGGGGCATCGGGGGCATAGGGCATGTAATGGTGGGTATTGGGGATTGTGGGTTGTTGGGGATAGCACGGTGTAGATCCTATGGAAATGAGGGATATAGATTGGGGCCCTGAAGGGTGCAGAGCCTGTGCTGATAAAGGGGACAAGGCCTGTTGTGATTAGGGTAAGGGGTGGGGGTCTCATAGTTTTCCTTGACTTGGGATTTGTGTTGGGTGTCCCAGGCCCATGGTAGTGGGGGGTGATAGGGATTAGGGGTAGTGGGGTGGTGATGCCCAAGGATCGAAGGCCTAGGGGTGGTTGGGGTGAGGGGTAGGGTGGCCCAAGGGTGGTGGAGGTGAGGTACTACAACATTGGAGATTTTATGAGCCCGAGGCTTGCCACGTTAGGGAATAGGGTTGGTGGAGCCCAGGGTCCATGACAATAAGGTTTGTGAGTGTGGGAGTGGTAGTGCTTGGCGATGGTATCCAAGGGCTTATGTGGAGGGATCATTGTTGGTGGTGGGGGGGGTTGGGGGATGGGGATCCATAGTCAAGGTAGGGGATCCAAGGCTTGTGTTGGTGGGCGTTGGATGTGAGAAATCCCATCTTCTGTGGAAATACGGGCTAGGGGTAGGGTGTGTGGTTATTATGGATGTGTTCCAGTTCCTTGAAGTAGTGGAGTCCAAGGGTAAGGGATCCTTGGTCTTAGAGCTCATGACGGTGAAGTTTAGAGGCCCATGGTCAGGGTTTAGGGCCCCAAGGCCAATGCAAGTTTGACCAATGATCACAATGATGAGGTGGGAGGGTCCATGGCTTGTGGCTATGGATGTGCCACAAGTTAGGGTCCACAGTGAGGATGGGGGTCTAGTGCTCGTGGCGACCGAGTTGGGAGTGGGGGAGTTGGGTGGTCCTTTTTCATGGAGGTAAGGGAAGTTCGTGCAATAGTTGGAGGTAGGGTAGGCAGTTCCATGAACTTCAACAATGGGGCCTAAGGGAGGGGGCCCAACTCTCATGGCGGTGGGGGTTGTTGGTTGGGGGCATAGGGATTGAAATGGCAGGGGCCTGTGGTTGGTGGAAACTAGGGCTTGTGGCTCATGATGGCAGGGATTGTGGGTAATGGGGATCAACCTAGATCCATATTAAATCTAATATCTATCAAGCCCCAAGGATCAAATGCCTCAAGGTGAAAACCTTTTTTAGAGTGAAAATCCATAAAGGGCTCTTGATAGATCTAGATTTAAGATGGTTCTAGTTGGTTTTAGATTAATTTGATCCTTTGAATGTCTTCTTCAACTTTTCGTATATCCAAATATGTAAACTTTCTCATTTTTTCACATCGATCTTATACATAAATACATGAATTTGCATCATTATCTCATAAATGAAGCATCCATCATTTTCAACTAGTGAATAACCAAGTAGGTCGATGCACTTTGAAATTTTCAAAAGAATTGTTCTAGTGCATAAATTTATTTTAAGTGCATCTGTCACTGTGACTTGTGTTTCTAATGGCACAATATTGTTACCATTAATACTTAAAATGGGAGCACCAATGAACATTGCCATCTTCCACGATGCATTAATAATGCATAATAGTTATTTATGTCACAATGTCATTAGCGACACACATTAGAGCACTACAAATAATGTGTTCTCTTTTTTTAGGTGCATCGATAATTTTAGACACCTTTTTTGCAAAAAGAAAGAATTTTAATTGTGTGTGTGCATGCGCGCGCCTAACAAATGTTGCATGTGAGTTAGAGACAGTAGTGGCGATAGTGGCAGTAGCAACAGGTCAAATTTCAAACCATGCAACTTTGTAGAGGAGACATGGGAAGCCTGGGAGAGGGAGATGGATTTGTACCCTTTACCTATTACAACGGAGATTCCTTCCCTCTTGAGGAATGTTGGATTCCTCAAGTTTTATGGGGAGGATACATCCCTTAGGGGGAACTCGTGCTTATTGGTGTAGTTCATCCATCATTGGGATCATGTGAGGTGGTTATTTAGGGTCAATCCTTATATGTGGTACCAACCCACAAAGGAGGAAATATGTTTTATTACTAGTCTATCTAGGAGAGGGGATGATTCTCCCCATTTTCTCGATCTCCCACCTCGCATTGCAGGAAACAGCTAGCTTGCACATGTTTATTGATTTGTTTGTCAAGACATCACTACCCCTAGTGACTTCTAGGATGTTGGTGTCCAATTTCTTGTTCTTGCATTCAAGGTAGTGGAGGGACACTGTCACATCCCCAAATTTCATAAAAATTTAAAATTTTTCTAAATGGTTTTCTTTTCCTTCCGAATGGTCTAATCGCCATTAAAATGTTTTGCAGAAGTAAAAATGTATATGCAGTATCTAAATAAATGCTTCATAAAATTATTGTTAAATATTTATGCAATTCATTGGATCTTGTATGAAACCCTTTATATGTAAACGACCAATATGATTGTATACTTTGTTCACAATAACATATAACTAGAGACCTTCCAAGCATTGATAACATACTAGAACATATTTAAATAATACCATTATAAATTGAAGATTTACAACCTTGACTCAAAGTAATACTTACATCCTTATGACATGTCCTTTAACAACATTTAACATGTAGTATTTTAATAGCATTTAAAATGAAAACCTTTGCCAAGGTACATTTGGCAAGTATGCTAAAACATCAACTATTAGGACAATTCATATAAAAGATATATCATACAATCACCATGAAGGCACTTAAACAAATAATAGAGGCCAAAGAAAAACACATCCAAAAGAGACTCTTTCCACGTGGTTCACCCGCATCTTGGGCTATGTCCACAAAGGGGGTTGTGTTATTTTATTTAAATCGAGAGGAAGAGGTTACATCCAACAACAAAGTTGTCGCCAACCACTTTCCTACATTTCTCTAGCTTCTCTCATAGAGAGCTTTATCAATACTAACTTTATAATGGTTACATAACGCCATTCTAATTGTGTTTACCATTAATACCTTTCTAGGTCCAAACTTCACCTATGAGTTATAACCTCTAAATTTTCTTTTATCCTTAAGAGTTTATAACATATATACTATGTTATCATTACTAAGGAGTCTAAACTTTACTTTTAGGATTTGACATCTCTATAATCTCTTATTACAAGAACTTTATAAAGATATAATGCCTACATAATCTCTTATTACAAGAACTTTATAAAGGTATAATGCCTACATAATCTCTTATGGTATTTACTTATAAACTTTTCGTGGTGGAGGATTCATGAAATATGAAGATGTTGGCAACCCTATAAGACAACTCGAAATTATAAACATAAATATGTATAATTTAATTTTGAATGTGATTCTCTACAATTTCTACGGTAAATCTCCAAATAATACCCAATGTTCACACCATTATATATAATGGTAGACCGACCATCAAGTTTATGCGATTCTTTGAGATCCTTCCTAATACATAATTCAATTATATACTTACAGGAAGTCATTACATAATAAAGTTAAAAGTAAAAAGCCCTTCCAACGTATGAGTCATAGATAGTGTAAAATGAAATTTTACAAAGCATCTTAAGTTATGCGTTGTCCTCTGAATGTCAAGCTAATATATGTATATATAATTATATTTTCTATATTTATATATCGCCAGTAAGGTATACCGGGTCCAATGCCGCCATACTAATAATTTTAGCATCATGGGCATATATAAACCGAGATCCAAGAAGCATATGCAGTTTTAAATACGTAGAAGGAAGTTGTGCAATAGAGTGCATGCGGTCTTCATAACCTATCATACGACTAAGTCCGAAAACAAAGATGAACATATGCTATGAAGCTGAGTTTTACTCCAAGGAATCCATAGTTTGCGATGGCAGAAATCTACGGAGGTCAAATCAGAGATTTATAATAATATGCAATGCAAAATTTCAGGGATATTCTATCACAAACACACCCAATAAACTTTCTACAAGAGTATTGAAGAGACACGATATCTATGCACGGTCTTCTGTCTTTGTAAACATAAAGCACATTGAGATACTCCAGCGACGCTATGGGCTTGACGGCAGAGAAGAACTATAACTAAAGTCAGATCATGGATCGACCATTTGAGTCAGTATATAAAAAAAAAGAAGGAAAAAGTGTTCCTCCAAAAAAAATCAGTGCAGGCATCCGATACACAAAGGAAATCAATCACGCAGAGTTAAGTTAGAAAGGGGACCCAAATCGGTGTAGGCAGCAAGCAAGGAGAGTTTTCGAGTTCCTACAGAGATATAACAATCTGGGCGCTTGTCCATAATTCAGACGGGGGTCACATTTCATTATGGAAACACCAAATGGAAAGGAAGCTATATTCTAAGCTCCTGCACAATTAAATATAAAGAGAAAGTTACTATAACACAAATGGGTAGTGCATTAGTTTCCCTCTATTGTACTATGTAGATTCATCGGTGCAAAGGCCCATATTGACCAGGTGCTATACCCTTTTTTTTGTATTATTGTTTTTAGCTTTGGATCACTATCATTTTGTGTTATATGGGAGGATGGGCTTCCCTTTTGGATTAGAGTTATTTTGTTTATTTTATAGAGGTGTCTGATGAATAAACTACCATTCAATCACTATTCTCCTAGGTCAAGGATCAAGGCACATATGCACATGTGGGGGTTGGTGATGCTCCAGAGGGGTTAGACATATTTCCTTGCTAGGATTAGTCCAAAGGTACTAGAGATGCTTTCGAGTGAGGATGATCATACCATGGATCTTGTGTAATACCTATATGTATGGATGGAGTGACGAGGATGTATGAATGCCCTTTTAACCTAGGATGATCCACCAGATGATAGGGGTGATATTAGTGTTATATTTTGATTAAATATATAGTTTCATTTTTTGTGTTATTTTTTGCACATGTAATTTATTGTAAGATTTTCTTTAAATTCTCTAATTATTATTGTTGATTTCTTTGTAGATCTTGACACATATGATGGGGAGCTTCATACCCAACACAAGGAGGACATGGATGAGGTTGAGGATATTCCTTAGTTATAGAGACCCATCTTGTGACATAGGCCAGATTGTAGATTCTGTGAGCAGGTAGTTGATGAGTTATATGGATTGTTGGCTCAATAGGGAGTGCACTTTATATTAGTTAACATGATCTTAGAGGTCCCTAATCCCACAACTATATGGGTGACATTTTCCTATGATATGACATTATTGATGCGTCATATTGTAAGTGTGGCTAGGCTACTTAGGAGGAGGGTTCCTCCACCTTCTCTCCACCCTCTCTTGCATAGGTCGAGAAACCACAGTCGAGCAATCGCACTCTCCTCCTCACCAAGCTGACCTAACACCCTCTCTTGATTCAGGGGTCAAATCACACTGAAAACATTTTCCTATTGTTATCCTCCCCACATTGCCCATTAGTCATCATAACCTTACATGATCTCATGCATTTCCCATCAATTATCATAACCTTACATGATCTTGCACATTTCCCATCTCGTTCATCATCATCACCTTACTCGATCTCATAGATGAACCTTGTAGTGGTGTATAGGCCTAATTTTTGACAGCCTATCCTCTCTATCTTGAACATTTGGATAACATTCTAACCTCAAATTGTGCAATTTTTAACCAATTTATCCTTCACTTTAAATTATGTTAGCAACATTTATCATTACTTGTCATCCATGTATAAACATACCATAAACAGAAAGTAAACAATGCACATAACACAAGGATTTTATGTGGAAACCCAGTGGGGACAAAAACCACATAAACTTATCTTCAAAGTTTCAATGTTTACAAACTAAGCTTGAAGGAGATTCCTACCCCCTAAATTTCAAGCTCCAACCTGAAGGGAGCTACGAATATCTAGATGCTAACCCATATCCAACTTGAAGCTGAGTCTCCAACCCCATGATTATAAATATATATGAGAGAATATAAACCTATCACAATCACTACATGTCACTGCCTATCACTATCACTGTCACACACTGTCATTGTCACACTGTCACTGTCATACCATCATCATATTGCCATACTATCATCAATAATTCCAAAAAAAATCATCCATATTCTTCATGTAGAAAGATTATGGTAAAACCCTAATTCAAGCCCAAAAACTCAAACCTTGGGTCATGAAACAGTGAGTTGATGGATTGTTATGCAGAAACTTGGAGTTTCCAAGAGGTGCAACAGGACCCCAATCTAGCATGTGATCATCATTGGCGGTTAGTTTTGGGGCCTTGGGGTGTAGCAAGAACTCAACCCAACCATTTTCTCAATTCCATGTATGTGGTCCCAAACCACCATATTTTCCCTCCATGGGGAATCTTTGGCCTGGAAGTGGGATATGGTGCTTGTTTTGAAGTTTATAATACTATACATGGTTCTTGGTGCTCGTGATGTGGTTCAATGCCAAAATATAGGGTATTATACCATAATATTTCTCTATAGGGATCGTGAGACATCCTTGTGTTCCTTGGACACCACAAAGGTCCTACTAAGATAATCTTTGTCATGTGATAATGATATGATGGAAATTTTGATTTGGGCACATTGAGGAATATATTGGATGTTATCATGACTTTAGAGACATTCCAAGGCCAAAATATAGGGTTTGAAGCCATAACATTTTCCTCTAGGACTCATGGGATATGTGTGGGCCCCAAGCCATCATATAAGCCTTTGCATATGGAATTGTTGGCCTACAAGAAGGATATGGTCTCCATTTAAATATTTTTGATACATCTTCCTCCTATGTTAGGTTCAACTAATCCATCCTTACGTGACCCTTCAAGAATACCTATAGAAAGGAAGAGACGAATAAAAATGGTAATGTGGTGACCAAAGTGACCAATGGGGTAGAGACAACAAATCCACAAGGTAGCACATGGTAAAATTAAGACAAAATATTGTAAATAGTTCGACAAGAACAATCATTGGGATCCACGGTCTTTGCACCAAGTACCATATGCTATTATTCTCATAATTTTCTTTCACACACTGAATGTGTCAATTTAACATGCAAATACACCACCTTAACAAACATTTATCCCTAATAGTGGCCTATGGCCCGATAGATGGATTATGAACCCCAAAAACAAATGTTATGGTCTAATACCATTGTTTTTCACATCAAACCATGGGACATGTATCGAGAACCATCCCTAGTAGTTTAAACCTCAAAAAACTTATAAGAATATCACACTCAAAAGCCAAAATTCCTTATGGAGGGCATGTATGTTAGTTTGGGGCCCCATACATGGACCATGAGCTCCTTATGCAAATGTTTAGTGTGAGATTATATATATGGACATATACCAAGGAATGGGCCTATAGAACAATCCCTAGTTTGTTAATCCTTAAAATGATGACCATATATCACATGTATGCTAAATATTCTTGACAGAAGCTCTATGTGGTGGCCTAGATCAAGACCGTGCATGGACCATGAGCCCTATATGGAATTGGTAAAGAATTAGACCCTCAATTTAAATCTTGGTTCATAAAAACCATCCTTAGTGTTACAAATCTTGATGTGGCCACCATATTCCTCTTGCAAGTTAAGAATTTCCCATGTAGGTATTATGTGATAGCTAAGGCCCTACACATTGCCCATGATCCATAGAGGAAAATATTGGTATAAGGATTTGTCTTTTGGTATTGGACCACTAAATGGGAAATGAGAACCACACTTAATTAGCATTCCAAAGCTTTAAATGAGCACCATATCCCTCTCACATGCTAAAGTATGATGTAGCTTGAGGCCCCACACATGGCCTATGAGCAATGAGAACCACACTTAATTAGCATTGCAAAGATTTAAATGAGCACCATAGCCCTCTCACATGCCAAAGTATGGTGTGACTTGAGGCCCCACACATGGCCCATGATCCTCGAGAACAAATTTTATGGCCAACCAACCTATATATTGGCACCAAACCATGTCTTAGGCACTAAGACTAACCTCTAATGTGGAAAACCTCAAAATAACCACCATAATGCACTCGTGGTATGAGATTTCCTACTAATTTCCTATGTGGTTGTTGTGATCAAAACAAGGTATAAGAGGCATGGAATAATAATTAGTGTTTTAATATTCAAATAAAAATCACTATAACTTTAGAATGTGATCTATTATGTTGAGTTTTGGTTATCGAAGATTATTTGAGAGTGAGTTTTTTTTGCCACTGAGAATAGATTGTTCATCATGAGGTAATTTAGTTGTTAAATATGGTCAGCACCTTAACATACTCAAAATTCTTTGAAATGCATAATACATTTAACAATTTTGTTATAATTGTCAAATTTGACAGGTAGAAGTGATTTCAAATTCTAATCCCAACTACCATGAATGACCTACTAGTTTGCAAATTGCTGAATATGTTGTTGTATTGATATGCTAATAACCATTGTTGTTTAATACCTTGCATTATGAGTAGTGGATTGATCCATAAGTTCTCAATCAACTCTAGGTGTTAATTGCTCATGATTCCATTGAGCAATGGAAACTCTTCATAATGTAGGAGTTTGACAAAGCTATTTGGTAGTATCCCTCTCATAAATCACTAGGACCATATATGTATTACTTTCAGTTCTTATAAATTGAAGAGAATTCCAAGAGCAATACCATTTTTTACCTAAGAATATTCCCATGTATGTTCTTACATAAGAGGCTTAGTCACTAGAAGCTCACAATATTGGTGTTGGAACTTGCTTTTGGATCCCCTTGTCCAAATACACAACCAAATTTGCCTTATCGTCAAGAATTTGAGTATTGCCTCATCTAACATGATAAAACTTGACATCTTCAATCCCCTCCAAATTCTAATGAATTCTTGCAAGGTTCTTTGGGACATAGTTCCCTCCCTAGTCACCTTCTTATGCATTTGTTGAATAACAAATAATCACCCAAAATTATAACTTTCTTGATATGAAGATCTTGCAATAAAATTGTTCCAAAATATAATGTGTACGGTTGTGCCTAATTATTTGAAGCAATTCCAAGTGCCTAATAGAGTCGAACTGCTATAGTTGCATCCTCAATTCCCGCTAGCTCATTCGGTTAAGGTGTGGGTCTCGTTATCATGGAAACCCGGGCTCAATCCCCTTAAGGGTGAGTTAGTTGGGAGGAGACACCCAAAATCCTATGAGAATAAAAAATTATATATTAAAGGGGAACCCTCTTTTATTATCCCTTTTCCCCCTTTTAAAATCCTCACCATTCATTTTTCATGCCGATAATCTTACATTTAAAAATAAATGAAATTTTTTAAAGGGGATATTTACATATTTTATTCCCACCATATCATAAAGCTTGGTACAGATCAATAACCCTTTTACATAAAGAGCAAAGTGTCATTTCTAAATTAAATGAATAGGGAGAAAGAAATTGATTCTATAGCATAATATATAGATAGTAGCGAGCATAAGCTTTTCTTATTTAGGGTAGTTTATTTTCTGCTCACTAGTATAGGTTGGATGGAATGGATGGGGAGCAACAAAGACAAACTGACAAACTTCTAGCCAGGGTTTTGGACAAAGTAACAGAAGAGGCAATGGTCAGGAAGGGTGACAATAGAACTCAAGGGGCCAACCATGCTAGTGTTGATTCTCAACATCGATATGATTCTGAAGTGTTGAAACATAGCGAATCCGACACACCTATCAAATTTTTAATCTAGTTGTTTTGATCTCTCCATCTTGTCTAGTTTCAAGCGCTTGTCGAATGCATATCTCGTTTCATCATGTTTGCTTCTATCTGACCCCTTCGACAGATTTACCAGTTTGCATATCATGTGCGGTCATGTTTTGGTTAGGTAAAGTTTGGCATTTGGTCATTTCTTGTCATTCACGTTGTCATGCCACGAAGTCAGTGTCATTGCCTTCATCTAGTCACGTTGGTAATGTCCATTTTTTGTTTGATGAAAATCGTCACCGTTTGATCCTCTATTTTATAAAAAAAATATGAGTGCTTCCCTCTTTTAATTGTTTCCCCTATCCTATCTTTAAAACCCTTTTCTCTCTAAAGTCCTCACCCCTTCCCATTTTCATTTACATAAAAAATAAAATTAAACACCTTTAAATCCAAAACCCCTTTACCTTTATCTTCCAAAAGTATCCTCCCTCGAGCTCCTTTTGTCTTATCCTAAGTTCTCTATTTCCCTTTTTAAATGAAAAAAGTGGCATTTCTCTAGTCCCTAACCCCCTTTACAATTAAAATGATCAAATTAGAATAGAAAGGGGGTATTCTTTCTCATAATCCCCTTTACAATTATATGATCTAACTTTTTTTATCCATATCTTATACAATAATTTCTCGTAACATAAGTTGTTTTTCATATGCTTTCAGGAAGGGTTGTTTTTCATTATAC
This sequence comes from Larix kaempferi, assembly GCA_027924585.1. NCBI lineage: Eukaryota > Viridiplantae > Streptophyta > Pinopsida > Pinales > Pinaceae > Larix > Larix kaempferi. The sequence continues at coordinate 16,217,070 of BSBM01000099.1, forward strand.
AAGACTTTCCCCTTTTATTAGGGGTCCTATGTATCTTAGATCATTATATAAATGGATATTGCAACCAAACCCGAATAATACAATAGATCCAAGTTTAAGATCCAGGTGCTTGATAGATCCAAGTTTAGGTTTAATCTATGCTAATAAACTATTAAAAAATAATTTTTTTATACAACTTAAATAAGTAAAAATAACAATTTTTTTTTTGAGAAGATAACAAATTTAAAAAGTTTTTTTTCCATAAACAAAAAGATTCCATGCATTAATTTAATGGTTAGATAACCTTAAAATATTATTATTATTATTATTTAATCAAATGATCAATATTATTGTGTCTAATTCATACACCATCCAATTAAAAACTAAGACCCATCATATGGTGGCTCCATCATGTAACAACGCGTAGGTTAGTGTACTCCTCTGCTATCTATAGTCATGGTGATTTGCGAACGACCTCCAAAATGGGGAACAATTAATAACTAGATGACATTTGTGAGTGCGATTTCATGGAGTTTACCCTCATTACCCTGAGATAATTCCATACTTGTGTCAAGAAACCTTGAATTGGTGCCAAATTTTTGGCTTTAGAGGGAAGGGGGGGTTCTTTGGGTTTGAGAGGCCATTACTTTTGAATGGGGTCTGAAGTGAATGTGTTTAAATAAGAGTAAAAAAATTGTATACCTTGACTCGATCCATCCTTTGGTCATATTTTTCAAACACTGTATGATGTGGGCTTTGGCCGCTTTCATTAAGTTTTTAGAGTTTCTTTGATTTCTAGGTCATTGACCACAATAGGCCCTTGGCAATCTAATGTTCAAAATTTTGGTCATTTTTAGAATTTGATTGAAAAAAAAACTCTTGGAAAAACAAATAATATATCAAGAAATTGGAAGAATTATCTAAAAATACAAATAAATTGCACTCAACAAAGATGGGAAGGGAGGGTTTCTTTGGGTCTGGGAGGCCATTGCTTAACACATAAATTGGTGCCAGTTGGAAATTGCAGTGATGTCAATTAAAATTTAGAACTTTAGAATGGAAAGCAATGAATGGGAAGAGCCCCCATCAACAATGGTTGTATCTCAGTAGAATGGATATGCTTGATGCAATTATGTCAATTGAAATCTCAAACCATTCAGTACTATCGCTTTGATGGAATCCACTACAAATTGTATGTTTATAAGCTATTTGTGAATTTATAAGCTATATTTTGTTAGTCTGAGCTGATTGCATCTAGCCCTTGATGTGTGTTTTCCCAAACTCGAGAGTCCTAATCATGCAAGAACATTTCAGTTTCGCATTTGTATGCGCGTACTGCACATTTCATTTTTGTATTCGTGCAAAGGATTGTTATATGTTGCTTTTAGCTTAGGTTTTTATATGAATGATGGGGGTTCACTACTATGGTTTGAATTTTGGATACATGTTTATATATTTGAATTGATTCGATGGTTTTTATCTTTTCTTTAAATGTTGCATGTTGCAACCCTAGGCAAGCCTAATGAAAGTGAAATATCGGCTTTCTTTAGGGACATGCTTTTTCAGGCTTGACAGTTTAGGTACTCAACCTCTTGTTCCCTTACTTTCCTTCGATTCCCGCCAGTACAAGATCCTTTAGTGTAAATCAATCCGAGATAAATTAGCATGGTGTTCAACAAATGGTGGAAATATATGTACATAAATAAATACTCTGCCCCTACTTGAAACATACTCTAAACTCCTAAAGGAAATTAGATAGCCATAACTAGAATGGAAAATTAGATAGAGTACTACAATCTGGGTAGCCTAACCAAAAAATCTGTGTTTTCTCACATGCGGGAAGATTGGGTTGTCCCACTTATCCATGAAATCTATCAAAATATTTTTGAGTGGAAGGATTTATCTTCCAGCACGATAGTGGTGATACAACAGATGAAATGGTGAGTGGCCGGTATGGAAAATAAGAAGCAGCAACTGGATAAGATTGCAGTGTTCCACAGGGACTCGTCTCACAGGGTCATGGATGTGCTTCCATCGTTTCCTGCGCCCCGGGGACTTGGGCACTCCTAGCGAAATGTTTCCCCCCTTCTATGCCCCTGAGAAATTTTTTTTATTGTTTTCCATTATTTTCACTTTTTACAATCCCTACTTGGTACTACTTAGAAAATAAATCAATATATTTAGTATTTACATAGCACAATCATGAATATATATCAAATGGATTATTATTTTTGGTATTTTTTTTTATGATTTTAGAGACGTCGCCCCATCCCCCAAAATTCCCCTAAAATTTGGGGGTGGTATACAGGAGTCCCGAATGTGCGTTTCCCCTCTTCCCCATCCCCCCATCCCAGAAACTTGGGGGAACATTATAAAAATTCCTTTTCTAGTAGGAAAAACATCATCCCATTCCTGCCAGTGTTCACCCAATTAGTCAAAATTAAGTAATATTTATATTATCAAGCACTACTTCTCTATTGTTAAATGTTGCAAACCTGATTATTTCCTAAATCTTGTTTGTTCCAATTTGGAAGCTACATTATATTCATAGGATTTCTCATTTTTGCAAAGGATTTTAAAATTTTAAAATTCTTACTTGCTGTTAAAATTTTGACTCTAAGAGTTGAGAAAAACAACTTATATAAAGTAATGTTTTAATACATGCACATAACTGGATAAATAAATATTGATAGATATATAAATACATCTCACATGACATTACTACATAGAAATAGAATACATCAAACTATACATATCAATATGCCATGTGATTATGCAAACTACCCATTCCTACAGAAGCGATGAATGACAACATATTTCCCTTACCCCAATCTCTAAAGAGTATGTATAATTATGAAAAAATTACAATTGTGTCTTAACCTTGATCACTCAATTCTAATTTCATTGCTTTAATATTCCCCAGTTGAAGTATAGAATCACACCCATTGAATGTACCTTCACGTCTCCTTACCTAAAAAACAAAATTCCTATCAAACTTATGATGTTCCAAATTTATTTACCATATTGTCTTCCATGTTGAATGGTTGGTGTTAGTTTTTCATACAATATAGCATTATAATTCAATTGCATAAGATCAATAGGATCACTAGAATAAAGACAAATCACAAAAACAAAGAACACAAGAATTGATCCTAGGAAACCCAATAGGGAGAAAACCCAACAACCTTCATATAGAGATGAACAATTCTGAGAACATAGTACAATGATGAGAGAGAAAAGTGGAAGAAATTTCCAATGTAGAAACCCCAAAATATCTTCTCCTAGCTGCAGATGCGAATCTCTCTCCAAGTGGTGCGAACTTGCTTGGTTGAGTGAGTGTACAAATGAGGTGAACTTTCCTTCTATTTATACAAGTGCCAAACTGGCTTTTTCCTTAAAAGGGTCGACTTGTCAAACTGTCTGGGCTGAATTGACTAGGGGATCAATAAATAAAGTTTATTTTAATATTTTCTTTGGGTAATTTATCCCCAAGGTTTACATTGATTCTTTCAAGGGTTTACTAATTAATTACATCAAATTCATATCCCGTAGGAGTCACAAATCAATACAATAAAATATAATAAGAATATATTCCGAAGTTGCACAAATTCCAACACTCCCTCTCAACAAGGAAGGTATTCTTTGGTCATCATCAACATCATGATAATCTAAGTTTCATATGTACATCTATAGTATCTTGATCATCTCTATACATACTGAAGGTTGTCAACACAGTCTCAGTCCTTTGAGAAGTGTCATCATGCATCAACTCTACCATTCCTTCGGTGAGCCCAAGAGTAGTCTCTCCATCCTACCTGGATGTCCGAGAAATAATATTTTCCATCTGTTGTACCATCTGCTACCTATCTGTCTCATCTTCCGATGGGATCCTCCCATACTGTTGTAGGTACAACAGATCCCATGTTTCATTCTGATCACGGGAGCCCCATTTTTATAAATATCAAGGTATTTAGGTAAGTTTTAAATTTTAGTTTGCTATGGCATCATACTTTTTGTTTGGTTTGTTTACTTATAATTATTTCCTCTTTTGAAAAATTTCTAAGTTTTTGGTTGTTTTTTTTATTTGCAGAAAACCTTAGTTTCTTTGCCAAAGATAATTTTCTTACTGCAAATCCCAAAATCCTGCAATTGCGGATTGCGGGAATCGTTTGTTTTTTCATTTGGAAATTCATCAACCCGAAACCTGCAACCTGAAATTGTGGGTTGCGGAAAGACCATGTAAATATTTTAGAAATTTCGATTCCGCAACCCGAAACCTGAAATTCTGGATTTCGAATTGTGGAAACTCGTTATGCCAATAAATTGCTTTGTGTGTTCCCAAAATCTGCAACCCGCAAATTGCGGATTGCGGGTTGCGGAAAAATTTATTCAATTTTCAATATTTGTTTTTGATTCTGAAACCCAAAACCCGGAATTTCAGGTTGCAAGTTGCGGAAACACGTTTGTTCATTTTGCGAGATTTGTAAAACCCAAAGCCCGGAATTTTGGATTGCGGATTTCGGGAATTTTGAATAAAATTTTATTTTCGAACTTATGGACCCAATCCTGCAGGGGCTAATCTTAGTCGTTCGTTGCTTTTAAATCTACAGTTCAGATTTGATCCGACCAGAAAACCCATAGATACACAATTTTTCTATTTTTTGTTATCATTTTTACTGTCGGAAATTTACGCTCCTACGTGGATTTTACTGTCATTTTCTTACCAGGGTCTCCTTCATGAATTTACGGGTTGGTTTGTTGTCATTCTTGCATTTGCTATTTGTGTTTTTTCCTGTTTATGGTTTGGTTTTGATTTTTTTATTATCTATTTTATCAGAATTCTCAAGCTTTGCCAAAAATGTCTCGGAATACTCGTCCTAAGGCACTTAACAGAGATTCACTGACGAAAGACCCCAATTTTGGCATCTTCTCAGACACTAATGAGAGAGTCACTAAAACCTATTAAATGGACTGGGCTAAGATATATGCAATCTTTGACAATGATGACCTTTCGGACATCTAGGAAGACCGACCTGCCTATGAAAAAATTAGGCCTTCCCAAATCCATGCCATTGATGTTCGCCCTGTTGTCCTACCTTATACTTATCTTGTCAAATGGATTGTGGAAAATGCTAACCCTAAGGACTGGTCGTTTAATGACAGTGCGGGGTCACAATTGACTACCTTTTGCCCTAAAGTTTTTATTAGAGCTTTTTCTCTCAAGTCGGTGGTACAAATCCTTAGCCCTGATTTCATTCAATCCTCCAAGACCAAATACAATTTTGATGAGATGATGAAATCTTGGATGGTTAAACCTAGCAGTTTTGTACCGAAGGTTGATAACCTTTATCCAATCGCTTGGTTCAAAGAACCTTACTCTTTATTGGAAGCCATGCTCTACAGGCTCTTTGGCCTCCCCAATTGCTTAGTTTTTAAAGCCGGATGGGCTCCCATAGCTCACCATGTGTTAACAACAGGATAATCTTTCCCTTGGGCATCTATCCTATCTTCAGAAATTAAGACAGTAATTCAATATTATCAGAAGGCACATGCCTTAAGAAAGCCACATTTTTACCTATCGGCCTACATCCTTGATGTCTTCTGCGCTGAATTTCAATATCCTAACTTAGGGTGGAATTGGACCACGGAAGCTCCACCAATCCATATATATATACCATTCTGCATTGTGGGAAAGCAATTATGTACCCTTGCTCTATGACATATGTGACCATTTCATGGGCACTATTTATTTCAAAATATTCCAACAGGAAGCTCCTTCCTTTTCAGTTGATGCCAGGACCTTCATCAATACAATTGGTGATTGGTATGTTTATGAGTCTTTCTCATATATCAGAGTCCGGGGAAGTGACATTGTTCACCTTTTGCCAAGAATAGTGCCTGACAGGTTGGTCATTCAGTAGGTTTCCTATCAGACTGTCACTGATGGTGTTTACAAGAAGCTTACTGGTCCCAAAAAGAGAGGCTGGCCAAAATTCTCTTTAAATCTTGGGCCATTAGTCATTCCCACCTAAAATTGGGCTATGGTGCTTGGTGATCAGCTGGATCCTTTGAAGTTGGGTAGAGCACCCAAAAGAAAGCATGATCCTAAGAAATTCCTAGATGCACACTTCAAGCAGTATCACATGAAAATGGACTATGTCCATGAAGAACTCCTAGATGACTCCATCTATCAAGGAGTGAATACTTTTTTCTGAAGTATTGGCAAGGGCCAAGAGCATATAGGAATATAAGCAGATTATGGCATATCAAAAAGAAGTAAAAACTCTAGTCTACGGGCAAAGAACAATGGAGTTGAATCTGATTGAGCAAGTTAGAAGGGATAGAGAGCAAAAGCAAATCCAACAGGCTAATGCTCCCCTCATGCTTACCTATAAAGATGGGGATAAAGGTAAAGCTCCCATGGAGAATCTCCCTCAAGTGAAAAAAACTGAGCAGGTAAAAGCTTTGCTGTAGACCTCTCAACATTTTAAGCAGGAGTTAGCATAGCTCACTTCAGTGATTCATACTCAAATGACTGAACCTCCCAAGCTCACTATGGATGTTCAAGTGACTGCTGCGGCTTCCTAGGTAGTTGATGATTTGACAATGGTTGAGGTTAACCCAGCCAAAAGGTAGAAAGTTCAGGTTTCTACATCAAAGATCCCCACTATTGATCTCAATGACAGTGATATTGAAGATGAGCCACATACAGTAGTTCATGAGACTGAAGAAGTTACTAATAAGATGACTGACAAGGTTATTGAAGAAATCACTGGAGAAGTGATTGAAAACTCATAGGCAGTCACATACCTATTGGACACTATTGAAATGGATCATTCTGGTCCTGATCAACAAGTGTTGGAACTCACCAATACACTAATGCCTCAACTTCATCTATGTTTCTTTCTTCCATTAAGGATACTTCTACTTTGCCCATACGGGTGCTGCCTCCATTCTCTATCTCCCAATTGTTTCATACTTTGACTTATAAATCCACCCCTTTTCCTGGTAGCTCAGTTTATTTTTCCATCCCTTCATCTATGTTTGTAGAATCCTAGTCTTCAACTGTCCCCCTGCAATTACCCATATCCACTTCATCATTACTTACTGAGAATGAGCCACCCTCAACTCCTTCTCCATGATCACCTTCTGCTAATGATGATCAAGTTCCTCTTTCAGAAGCCTTCATTTCAATGCCTTCTCCAACTCCTGATTCATCAGTTCCTTAGACTGTCTCTGCCCCTATGGCTATCCCTCAAGTTACCATGCCTATACCCAATCCCATGGCCACTCAAACTCCTTAATTGATTTCAACATAAAATGTAATCTCAATTACTTATGAGATAATAACTAAATATGAAGATGATGAGGTAGTCCCTCTTCGACATTATTCCTTCAACAAGGAAAATAAATCAGTAGTAAAGAGAGGTAAAAAGAGGAGCAGGGATCAAGGTGAATTGGAGGTATCTGCCCCTAACCAAATAGTATGGACTCAGCAAGAAAATGACCCCCAGACATGAGCAATTGAAACAGTCACAGCCTTAGGAGCATTTGCTGGTGGAAATCTTGATTCAATCCAAATACTTAATAGGGAAATTGATCAGAAGAAAGAATAATTGGAAAGGCTGATAAAAGAACTGGTGAAGACCAAGGAAGATCGTGAAATTTATGTTGTTGATCTCAGGAGAATATGGGAAGACAGATTAGGAGATGTGGAGCGAAGTAACAGCTCTCTACAGGCTGAACTTCGAAATGTACAAGCTGAGAATTCTGCTAACACTCAAAGGATAGCCTTATTGCAAAAGCAATCTGAGGATGCAACTACAACTGCAGCCTCATCTACTTTCTTTGAGTTGTCATCTCAAGAATTCAAGGACTTGGCCCTTCAAGTTAACAAAGAGTATTATGAGATTCTGGAGAAGCTATTTTTAACCCTGGATGAGATCAGGAAGACTCATATCACTTTTGGAAAGATGTGGAGTGCCCTTGAAGGACAAAAAGACAAAAGGATGGAAGCTTCAAAGGAAAATGAAAATATTAGTGAGTGGTAGAGATATATCAAGGACACTCTAGAAGGTTTCCCTATGCTTAACAGTTTTCAATTTAAAAATATTAGAGGTGCATTGAACACTTGGCTCGAACTTAATGAGTCAGTTGAGGATATTCTCAAAAGAGCACAAGCTATCTGTAGCAGAAGATGGTATGCAACAGATAATGTTATGGATAGTCTTCAGTTGCCTGCTATGGAACTCATGGAAGATGCTTGCCCGCCGAAGTTGAATATAGAGGAGATCGAGCGCAAATGTGAAGAAGCCCAGCAGCAGATTCAACTCCTCGAAGAGGTCAAAATTGATGATGTGGAGCGTCTGATCAGGAAACCGGTATCCTTGGAGCATAAAATCCAAGTCTTTATCTGTATTTGGCATAAGTTGGCCAAGAGAGAAATGGAAGCATTAGAATGCAAGCTTTTATAGGCCATTAGGTTATCTTTGATTGTGTAATCCCGATTTGTGGGAATTTACTGTTTGTATTATTATTTTGTAACTCTTATTTAAAGATATTATTCCTCGTAGAGAGGGGATGATAGAATTTGGAGGACAAAATCTACATGAGAGGCTGGAGATGCTTTGTTTTGATAAAAGCTTGTGATTTCTTGCAAACTGTTATTGAATACAGTAAAGTTATTTTTCAGATCTACTTTTGTTAATTTCTCAAGTTTATTTGATGAATGTGATTTACCTCCAAGTTGCTTATCTGATACTGTTTTAATCTTTGCAATTCATTAAACATACTGATCTGCAGCTCTGGTTTATCATTGCTTATGATTTATGTGTTTATGAAAGTTTTAAAGAGTTTATTCTATTAAAATATTTTATCTATTTCTGCAAATGATTCTTTCAGTAAGTTCAAAATGGTGTTAATTTTTCAATTAACATACCAATCACAGATTAAGTCTTGAATATATAACAAACCTCAATTTTCCATTAGTTGATTTTCATTAATTAATTACAACTTGAGCAGGATAAGTCATTGATCTTTATACACTTCTGTTTAATTGATGAATGATCTTATTTATTCACATATCAATCTGATTTGCACCTATCTCAAAACACCTTCTTAGAATAGGTCTAACTTAGCTTAGATTCCTTATAGATAGATTTGTGTTTATAGACTCTTACACTTAGGTTTCTCCATTTGGAAACCAATCTTTTGGATCAAAACCTACCAATTCTTAGAGTGCTAGCGGAGGCCGAATATCCATGGGAGATTACCACACCAAATAGGCTGGGATAGAACTGTCCATGCGTAGGGCCTTTTGAATCCTTTCAGTCTGGGTTTTCCCCCTCTATTGAGAGCTTAGGAACCCATTCCAGCGCTTTACATACCTTGCACATCCAAGGCCTCAAAAAATGGCGCTAGAAGGAGGGCCAACAGTAAGCTATGCCTAAACAGAATACTCAGAAACCTCCTCCAACAAGAATACCGATTGTTACCCGTAGCCATACACAAGCATCTACTTATGTTGAGCAACTGGTGCAACACCCTAATACTATCCCTGCTACTCCTATAGATCATTGACATCCTAGAACAAGGGACATTATTATCATATCACCCACCAGAGGACCTATCTTACTTGAAGAGATACTCAAAAGGTCTGCCAGGTTATAGCAGAGACTCTCTGTAGTGAGAAATCAAGGATTAGCAGCAATTCACCAGGAAAATACTAATCCACAGGAAAATATTCAAGAGAATCAAGATAATCCAAATTCATCACAGTAAGATACTGAACAAAATAATTCATCAAACCAACAACCACTCCCTGAATTTGATCTTGATTTATTATTTATTGAAATGGAACAAGTCTCACACACTACTGCTTCAGGTGGACCACCACCCTCTCCTCCTTCATCCTCATCCTCCTCATCTAAGAGTGAACATTCTTCTAATTCTTCATTAGAAGAAGAAGAACAACAACCTATGGCTGGGGAAGGACGGAACAAAACTTGGCTAGAACAGACCTTGGCTCGACCAAGATGCTGTGTTCATACTTATGGATCAACATAGATTGCCCAAAAACCTTGAAAAGTGGCTTCCCAAATTCAACCCAGATGACAAGTCACCTGCATTGGATTACATTAAAACTTTTATGCAGGCCATTAGACTTAGGAGTGTTATCCATGAGGATGTGCTTTGCAGGCTCTTCCCTTACACATTTGAAGGAAAGGCATCCACATGGTATTTTTCCTTGGAATCCAGAGCCATAACATCATGGGATGAGTTTGAAAAATTATTTATCCAGAAGTTTGGGGATAACAAAAAACCACAGGATTTAGTTTTGGAGTTATCTTCCATGAAAATGAAAGGTAAAAAAAGGGTTAAAGATTATAACCAAAGATTTTCTTACCTAATGTAATACCCCAATTTTGACCCTTATGAAATATTGGTTCTCAATGTGAGTATTGTGTACATGCGATGTATGTTTCCCTAGCATGGAGCTCAAGGCCAAGGCCCCGCTGGTATATGTTCGTATTTTATTTTAAATAGACAAGCATTTGACATTTTGTTACCCATGTGCTATTAAGCCATGGGATATTGTAAATTGAGATAAATATTTAATATTGCAATAAAATACTAAAAACCGGCTATGGGAGAAACGAATGAGAAGGGGCCATGTGTATCCACTAGGGAGTGGTGAGGGGGCTGTGGGGATGAACCATATGCTGCCAAATGTCATTGTGAGAACCCATTTGACTTTCCTTGATGACATTTATTTCTGTTGTAAGGAAGTAGTTCAAGATTTCAGTCCATGGCTTCAATGGAACATGGGCAGCCCAGAAATTCGTATTTACATGTATGGGCTCTGTTTTCTTGTACCACAAGTCACTCTACCTCATGGGATTTGCTTCTTCCTCATTCTCATTCTAGTGTGGAAGAACCCAGCATCATTTTTCATCCAAAAACGAATTCCCAGCAGGGAGCAAAATCAGAAATCGCAACTTTGCAAGAACCCACGTTTTGAAGAGCCAAAAACGCCCAGATTTGGTAATTGACAGTGAAATCCAATGGGGGATTCCTAGATATGAAACTTGGGGTGAATTTGAGAGTATTAGATACCCCAAAATCCATTGGAAAACCCATTTTTTATAGCCCAGAAAACCAGTGACGGGATTGAGTTATTTGATGAACAGAATTGTGAGAAATCCAATTGTGAATGATTGAGCAGAGGTTGGGTTTGCTTGATAAACCCAGTGAAGGCTAGAATCTCAAGGATTAGCAGTTGGACCTTTCTATGCCCACCCTAAAGAGCACTGGAGAGAGGGGACGCCTGAGGGACTGTGCAGCAGAGAAGGGGACCTTCCTTGTGTTGGGTGTGGTAGGTAATGTGGGTGCCTTGACTGTTGAATTCATCTGAGATGCATGTAGCTCTGTGGATGAGCTCAATGGATTAGCATTGCCCTCCTTTGTCTATTGTAGGCTTGATAAACCCAACTGTGAGTTGGCTTCGCATAGCTGTGAGTGAGCCTTTTTAGTTCCTCCTTAGTGGATACACAACCCAGCTCGGGGGTGATCTCTCAGCTGAAAGAATACAAGCTGGACAGAGATCTATGGTTGGGTGGAACGTTGCTCTCACATAGAAAGTTGTTGGACAACTTCATCTTCCAGATAAGTGTTCTCTGTGATTTACATTATATGCATTATGTGTTTTGCAATGTGTTAATTCTGAAGGTTAATTGCCCATGTTAATGAAACGAAATGATTGTCTTAATGAAATCGACATGAAGTCTGTGCATAGCTTGAGTACGATATTGAATTCTATGCATAATGAACCATCATATGCCTGTGTTAGATATGATGATGCATTACTATTTGTGTGTTTGCAAATATGTTTATTTCCGTTGTGTTTATATTGAGTATGAGTCTGCACACAAAAGATTTTAATTGTTATGAATTTACGAGTAATGTATGGGGCTGATATTGTCAAATAATCCCGGTATGTCAGTCATGTTTCCCTCCCTTGCACCGGATTGATGGAAGGAGACGTGACACCTAAAGAATAGAATCCCTACCATTGTTCTACTAGCAGAACAGCTTTTAGTTTCCCATTATGAAAAGGGTCTTTCTATTCCCATTGCAATGTGGGTAAAAAGGGTGTTAGGATATTTAGACACTTAGGAGTTAGTTAAGATCAACTTGTGTAATATATCCGTTAGGGATAGTGTGTTTCTTTAGTATGCATTTGTAAATACTTAATCCGACGGTCACGATATGTTCCCGACATAGAGTTATCCGACGGCTCAACTTCTATTAGATCAACCTAACCTTGATCCGTGGCTTAACACCCGATTGGTCCATGATCTCTATTTAAAGAGCATGGAGGGTCATTGTTTAGTTGATCGATTATGAGAAGCTCATTTGTAACTTTCTTTCTTTGCATAATAAATTGTCCCGTAGAAGCTATTTGGCTGGGGCCATGGAGTGTTTCCCTCAAGAGGGTTTAAACCACGTCAAAACATCGGTGTGTTGATCTGTGATCTGTTTGTGTGAAGTGGTTTCTGTTGGTGTTCGGTCCTTTGGTAGTACCCTATGTACCCGAACATGGTATCAGAGCGTCGAGGCTGGCTTCTTTGACGAGGCTAAGCAGAGAGGACTTTGTGGTGCAGGGTTTGTTATTAAGGTGAATCCATAACATTCCTTTAAGGATGGCTGGCTTGTGGTCAGGCACAAATACAAGAGCAGAGCTGATTGCTCTTTGGGGGAATTCTTCATTGCTGATTCCAAGGCTGCCATCTTCTTGAAACACTTAGATTCATCATGATTATATTTTTCGCAATAGTTGCAATGACGCTCAGTCTTCTTGCCTTTTGGCTTGGATCCTTTGTCATTTTTTAAAGAAGGAGCTGACTGAGAGGGTTTGGGACCCTTGTTTGACTTATTATTGCAGAAATTTTGTTTCTTGGGAGGCTTGGAATTTTCTTTCTGTTGGGACAATAAGGCTTTCCTAGATGTATCTGCATTGTTGATTATTCCAAGATGAATGAGTTTATCTTTTTCTCTAATCAAGGAATCACAAAAGGATTCAAGACTAGGCTCTTGATAGCTAGCTGCATTCAAGGATGCTTTCATGGAGTAAAATGTAGATACAAAAACAGAATATGCAGGTCCAAGTTTGGAAAGAATATGATAAATGCATTGTTTGTCTTCCCTCTCAATCTTACATTCTGCACATAAGAGTTTAAGAGTTTTGTACTTAGTTAAATAATCTTGAATGCATGAAAAGTCACTTGGATTTAAAGAAATCAACTCATTTTCGAGTTGGTGACCTCGAATTTCATTGTGTTTACCAAACACAGATTCCAACCCCAAGCAGCATTAGGTTCATCAATTCCAGATATGTGGAATCGCAAATCAGTAGAGATTGACATCTCAATCAATCCACGAGCTTCATCACATCTATTTGCCCATTTTATTTTTTTATCATCATCAGTGGGTTCTTTTTCTTTCCCTGAGGTAATTCTGAAAAGTCTCCTACTTCGTAGAACATCCTCCATACGAGATTTCCATGAGAAATAGTTGGAACTGTTAAGTAGAATATCACAAGGGGCGGCCATATTTGTAAATTAATGGCTATAAAAGCAGAAACCAATAGTCTGGATGCGAAGAGCTCAAAAAAATAGGTGGTTTAAAAAAAAATGGCATTGAAAACTGACTCTGTATGATGAAGTTATGCTTGAACAAAGAAACTATTGAAGATGTCCCCAATAGTGACGTGGCAGCCTTGGAAGCAGCAATGAAGAAGCACCACATCAACCTAGATTTGCTTTCAGAATTTGCCTCTCATGGACATGCACTTTGTGCTTCTGGTTATTCTTATAATGCATCTTCTTCTTCTACTTCAAATGAATGGCTCATTGATTCTGGAGCATCTTATCATATGGCTAAGGATCAAGCCATATTTTCTACTATGCATGAATGTAAGTGTTGTAGGAGCTGGAACAGTTCCAGTAGATAATGGTCATTTTAGTGATGTACTATGTGTTCCAAGAATTTCCTGCAATTTGCTATCAGTCTATCAGATCACTCATTCTGGTGAAGTTAAAACTATGATCTTACACCTCACCAAGTTGTAATCAAGGATTTTAAAGATCCTCAACAGGTCCTAGCTACCGAAATTGTTGATGATATTACCAGGTTGTACAAGTTTAACAACTTTGGGTCATCACCTTTCCCTTCAGTTTTTGTTGCTCATAGTGATAACTTGAGCAAACTTTGGCATGAGTGATTTGGTCACTTAAATTATCACTCATTGCAACAACTATGTAAAGAAAATATGGTGACAGGTCTTCCAATGGTATCTTGTAGGGATGGTGTTTGCTCCGGTTGTGTACTCGGAAAACATCATCGGGACAGTTTTGACAAATGTGCCTCTTGGCATGCCTCGGTTCCCTTGGAGCTTGTGCATAGTGACTTGTGTGGTCCTCTTCCATCTGCTTCCTTTTCTGGTTTCAAATATTTCTTAACTTTCATTGATGATTACACCATATGCACTTGGGTTTATTTCCTAAAAATTAAGAGCGAAGTATTTAACATGTTTTTGGCCTACAAGTCCCTTGTTGAAAAACAATCTGGTCATCAAATTATTAAGTTAAGATCTGACAATGGAGGAGAATATGTTAACAAAAAGTTCACTACTTTCTGCACTGAACAAGGCATCCAACAACAGCACACTATTCCTTATACACCACAACAAATGGCTAATTGTATGATCCAATCTAAGGTACTAAGTCTTCAATTTTGGGCTGAAGCCATAAATTATGCAAATTACATAGTTAATCGCACCCCCACTAAAGCATTACAAGGTGTAACACCGGAAGAAGCAAGGAGTAAAACTAAACCTGATGTAAGTCACTTCCGTGTATTTGGTAGTGAAGCATGGGCTCACATTCCGGATGAAAAACGGGAAGCATTGCAGCCTAAAAGTGAAAAGTGCATATTTGTTGGATATTCTGAAGATGTAAAAGGTTATAGACTTGTTCAACCACATTCTCATGATATAATCATTAGAAGAGATGTTAAATTTGATGAAAATCTATTGGCCAGCGAGCCTAACTCGGCGATTGTGCCATCTTTGGCCTGCAAGCCTGATTCGGCGTTTGTGCCTTCCTTTTCTTCTTCCAACTTCCTTGACAGGTTTCCAACTCCAGTTTCTGATGATGACAGTGAGGATGAAAATCCACCTCCGCCTGCTCATGTTCCTCCAGTTGCACCAGCACAAGTGCTTCCTCGATGGGTTTGTTCAACATGTGAAGCAGCTAGTGATCTTGCCGGTGATCCTAGAGATCAACGTCGAACACGTTCTCAGTTTCAGCAAGCCTCTTCTCTTTTGGCTCAAGTTTCTGGGAATCATGATCCAGAAACTTTTGCAGAAGCTTCAGGGAATCCAGATTGGGATGCAGCCATGGATGAAGAATATTGTTCCTTAATGGTGAACGATACTTGGGATCTTGTACCTCTTCCAAAAGGAAGAAAACTTGTCAGATGTAAATGGGTCTACAGAACTAAGTATGCATCAGATGGAAGTGTTGAAAGACTTAAGGCAAGGTTAGTTGCCAAAGGTTTTTCCCAAATTGAAGGGATTGACTACAATGAAACCTTTGCTCTTGTCAAAAAAATGAACTCCATCCGCCTTGTTCTTTCCCTTGCAGCCTTACACAACTAGGAAGTCCATCAAATGGATTTCAAGTCTGCCTTCTTGCATGGTGATTTACAGGAGGAAATTTACATGGAACAACCTCCTGGCTATGTTCAGAATAACTCTATCCGTGTCTGCCACCTCAAGAAATCCTTATATGGCCTTAAGCAAGCTCCTAGAGCTTGGTATGCCAAAATGGATAACTTTCTCCTTGACACTGGTTTTTCTAGATGCCATTCTGACTCCAATGTCTATACCAAGAAAGTAGGAAACCATCTCATCATACTTGTTCTATATGTTGATGACCTTATTCTTACTAGTAGTGACCCTAAGCTTATAACCCATGTGAAATCCAGTCTTAAACAAAATTTTGAAATGTCAAACTTAAGACATTTGCATTATTTTCTTGGTCTCCAAGTCCTACAAACCAAAGAATGAATCTTTCTTTCTTAGTCTAAGTATGTTTGTGACCTTCTTCGTCACTTTCACATGGAAGATTGTACACCAGCGCCTTCTCCCTTCCAGTCTGGAGTCAAACTTTCTACCACTTGTACTTCACCTAAAGTCAATGCCACCTTGTATCGTCAGCTTGTTGGTAGTCTCTTATACTTGACTCATTCCCGTCCTGACCTTTCCTTTGCCGTTGGTCGTGTTGCCCGTTATATGCAGACACCTCATGAAAGTCACTAGAAAGCAGCTAAAAGAATACTTCGATATATTCGAGGTACAGTTCAGTTTGGGATTCATTACAGTACAGGGGGGGAACCTTTGTTGGTTGGTTTCACTGATTCAGATTGGGCCGGCGATCCTGATGATCAAAAGTCTACTGCAGGTTATGTTTTCAGTCTGGGATTTGGACCTATTACTTGGGCTTGTAAGAAACAACAAGCTCTTGCTCTTTCTTCAGCAGAGGCAGCATATCAAGCAGCAGTTAATGCCAGTCATGAAACTTTATGGCTTCAACACATCCTTTCAGAGTTTGGATTCGAGCAGCAGCAGCCTACTCCACTTTGGTGCAACAATCAAAGTGCCATCAAGCTTGCCAAAGATCCAGTTCTACATCAACGCAGCGAACACATTGAGCTACATATGCACTTCATCAGAAATCTTGTTTGTGATCGTGTTCTTGAAGTGCTCTTTTGCCCTACAGATGATCAAGTTGTAGACATCTTCACCAAGTCTCTTACAGAAGCGAAGTTTTCTAAACTTCGATCTATGTTAGGAGTTTAGGAACTTGTCATTAAGGGGGGATAGGATCTAATGCCTCCTTCCTTCTCCTAATAGTGTCACTTTTGTAAATCGTTCAATCCTATCCCAAGTTGTTCTTAAGGGGGGATGTTAGGATATTTAGACATTTAGGAGTTAGTTAAGATCAACTTGTGTAATATATCCGTTAGGGATAATGTGTTTCTTTAGTATGCATTAGTATACATTTGCAAATACTTAATCCAACGGTCACGATATGTTCCCGACATAGAGTGATCCGATGGCTCAACTTCTCTTAGATCAAACCTAACCTTGATCCGTGGCTTAGCACCCGATTGGTCCATGATCTCTATTTAAAGAGCATGGAGGGTCATTGTTTAGTTGATCGATTATGAGAAGCTCATTTTTAACTTTCTTTCTTTGCATAATAAATTGTCTCGTAGAAGCTATTTGGCTGGGGCCGTGGAGTGTTTCCCTCAAGAGAGTTTAAACCACGTCAAAACATCGGTTTGTTGATCTGTGATCTATTTGTGTGAAGTGGTTTCTCTTGGTGTTCGGTCCTTTGGTAGTACCCTATGTACCCAAACAAAGGGCACATAAAGACAACTTGTTTGAAGCTTATGCTAAAGCCATTCAAGTTGAAAAGGATATCTATTGTCTAAAGGATAATTCTGATGCTGTAGAATATCATCCCTCTACTTCCACATCTAGGAAAAAAATTGATACTACTCCCAAAACCCCTATCCAAAACAAAGATCCCTTTGAAATGACTGACATTAAGAAATTTCTCTAGAAAATGTCAAACGAGATGGTTGATCTTAAAAGGAATAATAATGAGAACCAAAACAATAACAGAGGTTTTGCAAGGCCACCTTACAGGAGGCCTTATCCACCTCCTCAAAATTCACCACCTCCTAATCCTAATGAAGGATTAACTTCTGAAGATATTTATTCCATTTTCAAAGCCCTTGCCACTTAATCACAAAACATCCCTGAACCTTCTGAAGACCAACCAAACCAAGATTCACAGTTACCAGAAGGAGAAGTTGAAGAAGAGGATTCTCAAGTAAATACTATTAGCTATTTCTTTGAATTGCCAATAAATGAAGAAGAGGAAGAACCTGATATAGTGTTTAATGTTCAACACCCTTATAGCACTAGTTCAAGACCACAACCCACTCAGGAGCCTTCATCTTCAACACCACCTCCCAACAAAAACAAAATTGTTCCTCAAAAGGATAAAGTAATCCTTGAATTGGAGTATAGTTTAGCTAAAGATTTGAAAAGAGTTAAAGCAAACATCTCTTTGTTTGAATTTCCAAAAATCCCTTCTATGAGGGATTCTTTACCCAAAAGCATGATAATCAAACAACCAAGAGAATTACAGAACAACAACTTAGACTCTTTCATCAAGCTAGAAGATCCCAAATCTGGAAGCAAGAGGACACCTCCTTTCTTGCTAACTTTTGAAATCTTCAACAGGAATGTACACAATTGCATGATAGACTCTGGTGCTTCCTCCAATGTAATGCCATTGTTTGTCTGCAGAAAACTTAATGCCACCTGGGAGCCTTGTCCTACTCAGATTGTCCAACTTGACAGATCTAAAGTAAGAGTAATAGGGAGATTGAGAAATGTGTTGTTGACTTTGTCTGCTGATCCTCGGATTCATCGGACAATTGACATTGTTATAGCTGACATTCCTGAATCCTATGGGATGTGGTTGAGCAGAGACCGGTCAGAGAAACTCAAGGGCCATTTTGCCACTGATTGGTCTCAACTATGGTTACCCTACAATGGACAACCAAAGAAGATTAAGATTAGTAGGGAGCCATTCATGAAGCAAACTGTCACTAATCTAAATGATTCAAGTGAACCTGCTTGTTACTTCAGCTCACACATTGAACATTTTACATTTGATACCTTTTTTGGAGATTTTCCTATTGATTTATTACTAGAGAATGCACAAAATGAATCTCACATTGTTAATACTACCACAGTACCATTCTCTAGAACCATTGTACATAATGTCTATAATGTCAATACCAATTTTAGGATAGACCCCACTGCAACTGCATGGACTTTATTTTTTTATGGCTCCATATCCAAGGATGGAGCTGGTGCAAGTTGTGTACTTATTGATCCCAAAGGGACAAAAACCATGATTGCTTGCAGGATTGAATTTGATTGTACAAATAATGTAGCTGAATATGAAGCTCTTGTGCAAGGGCTCAAAAAAGCTATTGATATGGAAGCACAAGTCATTGAATGTTTTGGTGATTCATAAATTATAGTTAAACAAGTGAGGAATAATATACATTGTCTCTCTCATCGTTTGACTAATTATCAAAAAATGGTAAGGGAACTCACCAGCCCCTTCTCTGCATTCAACATTAACTCTGTCCCTAGGTCACAGAACTTTGATGCTGACCTTTTAGCAAATATTGCATCTAGGTTGATTCCACTAGAAGGCCCGTCACCTAAAACCTTTTCAATTGAATTAATGTTACAAGATGGAAAGTGTTTGATGATGACCAGCAAATCCTGGGTTTCCTCAGCTCAAGATACCTTTCAACACATGGCAATAGATGAAGCTGAACATGAAAAATCCCTAGTTGACCCTTCAAACATTATCCCGAAATCAGTGATCAATCTAGAAAAGTTTTATGACATGCAGGACAGGTTTAAACATAAGACCAACTGCAAGACGCAAAGTTTATCATTGAATTATGAACCAGTCAACCTTAGCACTGAACAAAATCCTTGATTTATCAACCTTGGAGTTGACTGTTCTGTTGAAGAAAGGGGAGCCTTCATCAGACTGTGTAAAGAATACAAGGATGTTTTTGCCTGGACCTATGATGAACTAAAAACCTTTGATACTAGCATTATACATCACAACATACCCATGAAGCCAGGAGTGAAACCCTACCAACAAAAATTGAGAAAGATGCATCCTAGTTTGGATCCCTCTGTTAAAAAAGAACTTGAAAAGCTATTGACAGTAAGAATTATATTCCCTGTCAGACACACCCAATGGATAGCAAATCTGGTACCTGTTCGTAAAAAGAATGGGGAAATCAGACTGTGTGTCGACTTCAAAAATCTAAATAGAGCCTCTGAGAAGGATAACTACCATGTTCCCCCCATGGAACAGATTTTGCAAAAGATAGTTGGATCAGAGATGTTCTCTCTCTTGGATGGTTTTTCAGGATACAACCAAGTCATGGTTTCCCCTGATGACCAACTCAAAACAACATTCAGAACCCCCTGGGGTACCTTCGCCTACAGGCGAATGCCCTTCAGGCTGATAAATGTTGGAGCTACATTTCAGAGAGCTATGGATATAGATTTCATAGGTTTAATATATAATTTTGTTGTAGTATATCTAGATGACATTACTATCTATTCCAAGAAATGACATGAACATTTATCTTCTTTGAAACAGGTTTTTGAACGATGCAGGAGATATGGAATATCGCTGAACCCCAAGAAGTTTATATTTGTAGTAATGGAAGGCAAGATTCTAGGTTTCATTGTTTCCAAAGAAGGTATGATCATAGATCCTAAACACACTGATGCTATTTCAAAGATTGGTTTTCCTGGCTCGCACAAAGCCATGCAGTCATTCCTTGGGAAGATCAATTTTGTACGTAGTTTTGTTCCCAATTTTGCACATAGTGTTAATCCTTTGCAGCAATTAGTTAAGAAAGATGTACAGTTCAGTTGGTCACAGGAACAAAAAGATACATTTGTTGAAATTCGTAGGGCCATTGCAAAAGCTCCTACTCTGATGTCCCCCGATTTTAACAAGAATTTTATTTTATATACTTTCGCTACTGAATTTTCTTATGCAGTTGTTTTGACACAGAAGCAGGACAGTGATACTGAGATCCCAATTTCCTTCATGAGCTCAACATTTAAGGGAGTTGAACTCAATTAATCCCAAATTGATAAGCAGGCCTATGCAGTGTACAAGTCTGTGAAATATTACAAGCCCTACTTGTTGAAATCTAGAACAAAGGTAATTGTGCCATATACAGCTATAGGAAATGTGTTGATCTAGAAAGAACTGGGCGAAAAAAGGGCCCATTGGATGACTTCCCTGCAGGAATACAATCTGGAAATCAGGGTGGCGAAAATTGTAAAAGGACAAGGTTTGTGCCTACTTACTGCTCAGTCCAATGACCTCATACAACAGCAGACTGAGTGGGAGCAGGAGGAAGAACTCCCTACAGGTTATGTTAATCCAATAGATACTCCGACATCTGAATGGTATGACCATATCAAGTTTTTCTAAACCATGGGTTTGCTCCCGAAACTTTAGACTTCAAAAAATGCAGATCTTTAAGATTAAAGTATGCTCCTTATCAATTCATTAATGGATTTCTGTTTAGAAAAAATTATGATGGAGTCTTTCTTAGATGCTTGGAAAATAATGAAACTGATGACATCCTTTTTCAATTTCATGTAGGACCTGCTGGGGGCCATTTTTTAGGAGAAACCACAGCACACAAGATTCTCAAGGATGGATATTATTGGCCTACTATGTTTAAAGATGCTTATGCCTATGTCAGGAGGTGTGAACCATGTCAAAAGTGTGCAGGGAAATTCAAGAAACCTACTTTTCCTCTGCAACCAGTAACAATTCAGTTCCCATTTCAGCAATGGGGATTGGATTTTGTCGGTCCTATTAATCGTGCCTCCTCCCTTCAACACAGGTATGTCCTCACAGCAACCGACTACTTTACCATATGGGTAGAGGTAGTCCCCCTTAGGAAGTGTAACACAAACCAAGTAATTTCCTTCCTTGACAGCCAGATAGTTATAAGGTTTGGTGCTCCAAAGTATATTGTCTTTGATAATGCATCCTACTTTTCCTCGATTGACTTGACACAGTATGCCCTTGAAAATGGGATTAAACTGAAATTTTCTACCAATTATTACCCACAGGGTAATGGGCTTGCTGAATCTTCTAATAAGAATCTGATAAATATTTTGAAGAATACAATATCCTCTCATCACAAGGATTGGCACACACAGCTCTATAATTCTCTTTGGGAAGATCGAATCACTCCAAAGGAAGCTATTGGAAATTCTCCATATTGTCTCGTCTATGGAAAGGAATCCATCTTGCCATCAAACCTTACCATCCCTTCATTACAGCTAGCACAATCCATTCAGGAAGATGATTCCTCTCCTCTTCAGCAGAGAATTGATACTTTGCTTAAGTTGGAGGAAGATAGGGAAGTGGCCAAAAATAAGTTATATCATCATCAGCAAATGGTTAAGAGATTTTTTGATGAGAAATCCTCTTCTGATAGGTAATTTTCAGTAGGAGATTTGGTACTGAGGTGGGATAAACAACACAAGGATAAAAATCAGTATACCAAATTCTAACGTATTTGGCTTGGACCTTTCATTATTACAGAAAAGATTGGTCCAAGTACAATTCAGTTACGAATACTGGAGGGGGTCATTGACACTTATCCAGTGAATGTTTCACTACTTAAAATGTATTTTGTCTAAATAGTCTGGTGCACTTTGCACATAATTTTGGTGTGTTTGGCATTTTCTTTGTTTTGATTGGTTTTTCTTATATTTGGTTTCTATTTTAATAAAACCACACATTTGGTTATGGTCGGTGGTCAGTTTGTCTTAAGGATAATCTGAACTGAAGTTTTAGGATGTTCTATCAGTCTTAGGTTTTCTCATCCTATACCATAATTTGTTTTACAAAGAATGGACATTCACTAGTTGCAGAACTTTGAGTGATACCTTTTCCACCTTGGTCATTATCTTACACATGCTTCATCTGTTTAATTGAGATTGTGGAAGGTGACTGAATTTTTGTCTTATGTTTCACATGTTTAGTACATCATATCTCAATAACCTGGACAACCTTTATCTGTTCTGGATCCTATCACAATCACCTTGAAAAATAACATCATTTAATAATTATGGATTGCAGGATGGGGGGTCTTGTTACAAGCCATCCCATTAGGTTCATAGATGTGAGTGGAATGACATCTTCACACCAAGCCACCAAACTTGGAAGATGGCTTTCAGTTTACTGAAATATGGAATATCCTAATATAGGTCGGTCCATTCATGATCTGCGATGCATCAGTGAGTAACGCCACTATTATATGGTTACCAAGCCATGGTGGTGTCCTGCAGTTCACATCTTAATGAACTATCTATTTTGTTTTCTCTGTAAGACAATGTTGTACATAAGGACTGGGGGGTCTTATTACAATCCATCCCTTCCATGATCATGGGTTTGATTTTGGACTTAAATTATCATTATATGGTCACCAAGCCATGATAATTGCTTTCAGTTTCATAGCTGGAAGACAAGGAGTCTCATTACTGAGCTAGCTTGTTCAGTTTCCAGATCAGGTTTGTTCATGGCATTGCCATAATTTGATCACCAAGTCAGGGTAGTGGTCTTATGCCAATGATGTCTTATGTTCATCCTTTTATTTTATTTTTTATTTAAAAAAAAAAAAGAGAGAGAAGAAAAGCAAAAATAATGAAATCAATGGATTGGTGATAATGTGTCTATATGTAAATAAAGAAATTAAAAATCAAGTTGGTTTATGATTTGGATATCCAGAGTATTATGAAGTTTCCCCCAGGTTCATCTCAAGTTGTCTTCCTGTCATTACATATTGGCAAAAGGTTTCATGTTGTTTCCTCAATCTTCTTATCAGATTTGCATTATCTTTAATTTGATCAAGGATGGGAGTATATCAATCTTTTGGTTAATTAATCTGCCTATTGATTGCCTTTTGTGAGCATCTTCTAATGTTTTAGGTTGTAAATCAGTAGGCTAACATACTTTCTTTGACTAAAGTTTTGTTTGCAGAGATAATTGGTTCTTCCCAGCCAGTTGCCATTTGTTGTAGGGACAACAGATCCCATGTTCAATTCTGATCATGGGAGCACCATTTTTGTAAATATCAAGGTATTTAGGTAAGTTTTAAATTTTGGTTTGCTATGGCATCATACTTTTTGTTTGGATTGTTTACTTATCATTATTTCCTCTTTTGAAAAATTTCTAAGTTTCTGGTTGTTTTCTTGATTTGCAGAAAACCTTAGTTTCTTTGCCAAAGATCATTTTCTTAATGCAAATCTCGAAATCCCGCAATAGCGAATTGTGGGAATCGTTTGTTTTTTCATTTGGAAATTATTCAACCCGAAATTGTGGGTTGCGGAAAGACCATGTAAATATTTTAGAAATTTTGATTTCACAACTCGAAACCCGAAATTCCAGATTTCGGATTGCGGAAACTCGTTACGCCAATAAATCGCTTTGTGTGTTCCCGAAACTCGCAACTCGCAAATTGTGGATTGCGGGTTGCGGAAAAAGTTATTCAATTTTCAATATTTGTTTCTGATTCCAAAACCTGAAACCCGGAATTTCGAGTTGCGTGTTGCGAAACACGTTTGTTCATTTTGCGAGATTTGTAAAACCCGAAACCCACAACCCGGAATTTCGGATTGCGGATTTTGGGAATTTTGAATAAAATTTGATTTTCGAACTTATGGACCCGATCCCGCATCCCACAGGGGCTAATCTTATCCATTCATTGCTTTTAAATCTACGGTCCATATTTGATCATACCGGAAAACCCATAAATACATGATTTTTCTATTTTTCGTTATCATTTTTACTGTCGGAAATTTACGCTCCTACGTGGATTTTACTGTCATTTTCTTACCAGGGTCGCCTTCACGAATTTACAGGTTGGTTTGTTGTCATTCTTGCATTTGCTATTTGCGGTTTTTCCTATTTATGGTTTGGTTTTGATTTTGTTTTATCTATGTTATCAGAATTCTCAAGCTTTTCCAAAAATGTCTCGGAATACTCATTCTAAGGCACTTAACAAAGATTCACTGACCAAAGACCCCAATTTTGGCATCTTTTGAGACACGAGTGAGAGAGGCACTAAAACCTATCAAATTTACTGGGCTAAGATATATGCAATCTTTGACAATGATGACCTTTCGGACATCTAGGAAGACCGACTTGCCTATGAAAAAATTAGGGCTTCCCAAATCCATGCCATTGCTGCTCTCCCTACTATCCTACCTTATACTGATCCTGTCAAATGGATTGTGGAAAATGCTAACCTTAAGGACCAATCATTTAATGACAATGCAGGGTCACAATTGACTACCTTTCGCCCTGAAGTTTTTATTAGAGTTTTTGCTCTCAAGCTGGCTGTACAAATCCTTAGCCCTGATTTCATTCAATCCTTTAAGACCAGATACAATTTTGATGAGATGATGAAATCTTGGATGGTTAAACCTAGCAGTTTTGTACTAAAGGCTGAGAACCTTTATCCTATCGCTTGGTTCAAAGAACCTTACTCTTTATTGGAAGCCATGCTCTGCAAGTTCTTTGGCCTCCCCAATTGCTCAATTTTTAAAGCTGGATGGGCTCCCATAGATCACCCTGTGTTAACAACAGGAGAATCTTTCCCTTGGGCATCTATTATGTCTTCATAAATTAAGACAACAATTCAAGATTATCAGAAGGCACTTTCCTTAAGAAAGCCACATTTTTACATGTCGGGCTACATCCTTGATGTCTTCTGCTCTGAATTTCAATATCCTAACTTAGGGTGGAATTGGACCACTGAAGCTCCACTAGTCCATATATAACATTCTGCATTGTGGGAAAGTAATTATGTGCCCCTGCTCTATGACATTTGTGACCATTTCATGGGCACTATTTATTTCAAAATATTCCAACAGGAAGCTCCTGCCTTTTCAGCTGATGCCAGGACCTTCATCAATACAATTGGTGATTGGTATGTTTATGAGTCTTTCTCATATATCAGAGTCTACGGAAGTGACATTCTTCACCTTTTGCCAAGAATAGTGCCTGACAGGTTGGTCATTCAGGAGGTTTCCTATCATACTGTCACTGATGGTGTTTACAAGAAGCTTACTGGTCCCAAAAAGAGAGGTTGGCCAAAATTCTCTTTAAATATTGGGCCATTAGTCATTCCCACCTCAACTTGGGCCATGGTGCTTGGTGATCAGCTAGATCCTTTGAAGTTGGGTAGAGAACCCAAAAGAAAGCATGATCCTAAGAAATTCCTGGATGCACACTTCAAGCAGTATCACATGAAAATGGACTATGTCCATGAAGAACTCCCAGATGACTCCATCTATCAAGGAGTGAATACTTTTTCGAAAGTATTGGCAAGGGCCAAGAGCATATAAGAATGGAAACAAATTATGGCATATCAGAAAGAAGTAAAAACTCTAGTCTATGGGAAAAGAACAATGGGGTTGAATCTGATTTAGCAAGATAGAAGAGATAGAGAACAAAATCAAATCCAGCAGGCTAATGCTACTCTCTTACCTATACAAATGGGGATAAAGGTAAAGCTCCCATGGAGAATCTCCCTCAAGTGAAAACAACGGAGCAGGTAAAAGCTTTGCTGCAGACCTCTCAGCATTTTCAGCAAGATTTAGCACAGCTCACTTCGGTGATTCATACTCAAATGACCTAACCTCCCAAGCTCACTATGGATGTTCAAGTGACTGTTGTGGATTCCCAGGTATTTGATGATTTGAAAATGGTTGAGGTTAACCCAGCCAAAAGGCAGATAGTTCAGGTTTCTACATCAAAGATCCCCACTGTTGATCTCATTGACAGTGATATTGAAGATGAGTGACATACAATAGTTCAAGTGACTGAAGAAGTTACTAATAAGGTGACTGACAAGGTTATTGAAGAAATCATTGGAGAAGTGATTGAAAACTCACAGGCAGTCACAGACCTATTGGATAATATTGAAATGGATCATTTTGATCCTAATCAACAAGTGTTGGAACTCACCAATACACCTAATGCCCCAACTTCATCTCTGTTGCTTTCTTCCATTAAGGATCTTTCTACTTTGCCCACAGGGGTGTTGCCTCCATTCTATATTTCCCAATTGTTTCATACTTTGACTTATAAATCCACCCCTTTTCCTAGTAGCTCAGTTTATTTTTCCATCCCTTCATCTATATTTGGAGAAGCCCAGTCTTCGACTGTCCCCCTGCAATTACCCATATCCACTTCATCATTACTTACTGAGAATGAGCCACCCTCAATTCCTTCTCCATTATCACCTTCTGCTAATGATGATCAAGTTCCTCTTTCAGAAGCCTTCACTTCAATCCCTTCTCCAACTCCTGATTCATCAGTTCCTCATACTGTCTCTGACCCTATGGCTATCCCTCAAGTTACCATGCCTATACCCAATCCCATGGCCACTCAAAATCCTTCATTGATTTCAACAGAAAATGTAATCTCAATTACTTCCGAGATAATAACTGAATATGAAGATGATGAGGTAGTCCCTCTTGGACATTATTTCTTCAACAAGGAAAATAAAGTAGTGGTAAAGAGAGGTAAAAAGAGGAGCAGGGATCAAGGTGAATTGGAGGTATCTATCCCTAACCAAATAGTATGGACTCAATAGGAAAATGACCCCCAGACATGAGCAATTGAAACAACCACAGCCTTAGGAGAATTTGCTAGTGCAAATCTTGATTCAGTCCAAATACTTAATAGGGAAATTGATCTGAAGAAAGAAGAATTGGAAAGGTTGACAGAAGAACTGGTGAAGACCAAGGAAGATCATGAAATTTATGTTGATGATCTCATGAGAATATGGGAAGACATATTAGGCTATGTGGAACGAAGTAACAGCTCTCTGGATGCTGAACTTCGAAATGTACAATCTGAGAATTCTGCTAACACTCAAAGGATAGCCTCATTGCAAAAGCAATGTGAGGATGCAACTGCAAGTGCAACCTCATCTACTTTCTTTAAGTTGTCATCTCAAGAATTCAATGACTTGGCCCTTCAAGTCAACAAAGAGTATTATGAGATTCTGGAGAAGCTTTTTTTATCCTGGATGAGATCAGGGAGACTCATATCACTTTTGGCAAGATGTGGAGTGCCCTTGAAGGACAAAAAGACAAAAGGATGGATGCTTCAAAGGAAAATGAAAATATTAGTGAGTAGTAAAGATATATCAAGGACACTCCAGAAGGTTTCCCTATGCTTAACAGTTTTCAATTTAAAAATATTAGAGGTGAATTGAACACCTGGCTCGAACTTAATGAGTTAGTTGAGGATATTCTCAAAAGAGCACAAGCTATCTATAGCAGGCGATGGTATGCAACAGATAATGTTATGGATAGTCTTCAGTTGCCTGCTATGGAACTCATTGAATATGCTTTCCCGCCGAAGTTGAAGATAGAGGATATCGAGCGCAAATGTGAAGAAGCTTAGCAGTAGATTCAACTCCTTGAAGAGGTCAGAATCGATGATGTGGAGCGTCTGATCAGGAAACCGGTATCCTTGGAGCGTAAAATCCAATTCTTTATCCGTATTTGGCATAAGCTGGCCAAGAAAGAAATGGAAACATTCGAATGCAAGCCTACCTGGGGCTTGAGTTAGCCAATTATCCGATTATAGGTGAGTTGTTAGAGATTTGGAACAAGTGGCAAGTTTTTCTAGGCCATTAGGTTATCTTTGATTTTGTAATCCCGGTTTGTGGGAATTTACTGTTTGTATTATTATTTTGTAACTCTTATTTAAAGATATTGTTCCTCGTAGAGAGGGGATGATAGAATTTGGAGGAAAAAATATGCAGGAGAGGCTGGAGATGCTCTGTTTTGATACAAGCTTGTAATTTCTAGCAAACTGTTATTAAATACAATAAAGTTATTTTTTAGATCTACTTTTGTTAATTTGTCAATTTTATTTGATGAATGTGATTTCCCTCCAAGTTGCTTATCTAATACTGTTTTAATCTTTGCAATTCATTCATACTATTCTACAGCTTTGGTTTATCATTGCTTATGATTTATGTGTTTATGAAGGTTTTAAAGAATTTATTCTATTGAAATATTTTATCTATTTCTGCAAATGATTCTTTCAGTAAGTTACAAATGGTGTTAATTTTTCAATTAACATACCAATCACAGATTAAGTATTGAATATATAACAAACCTCAATTTTCCATTAGTTGATTTTCATTAATTAATTACAACTTGAGTAGGATAAGTCATTGATATTTATACATTTCTATTTAATTGATGAATGATCTTATTTATTCAGATATCAAGCTAATCTGCACCTATCTCAAAACACCTTCTTAGAATAGGTCTAACTTAGCTTAGATTCCTTATAGATATATTTGTGTTTACAAACTCTTACACTTACGTTTCTCCATTTGGAAATTGATCCTTTGGATCAAAACCTACCAACTCTTAGAGTGCCAGCGGAGGTCGAATATCCATGGGATATTACCACACCAAACAGGCTGGGGATAGAACTGTCCTTACGTACGGCCTTTTGAATCCTTTCAGTCTGGGTTTTCCCCCTCTGTTGAGAGCTTAGGAACCCATTCGAGTGCTTTGTATACCTTGCACATCCGAGGACTCAACACATACCTGGCTGAGAACCTGAATGAGCAGAGGTGCATGACCATCTACTACTTGTTCGTCTCATCTACTGATGGGTTACTCCCATACTTGGATGAGAACCTAAATGAGTAGAGGTACCTGTGCAATCATCACACGACCATCTACTACCTGTCTGTCTCATTTTCCAATGGGATTACTCCCATAACTGGTTGAGAACCTGGACGAGTAGAGATACCTGTGTGGAACCCGACCATCTACTACCTGTATGTCTCATATGTCGATGGGACTACTCCCATACCTGGCTAAGAACCTAGACGAGTAGGGATACCTAGGTGGAACCCGACCATCTACTACCCGTCTATCTCATATTCCGATGGTATTACTCCCATACCTGGATGAGAACCTAGACAAGTAGAGGTACTTGGGTGGAACCCGACCATCTACTACCTGTCCATCTCATTTTCCGATGGGATTACTCCCATACTTGGCTGAGAACTTGGACGAGTAGAGGTACCTACGTGAAATCAGGGTAAACATCTCTATGTCATCTTTCCCTCTCAAGTAGGGTCACGTTCTCTTCTACTCCAAGTCTTCCACGAAAGTATTCAAACTTTGTCCATGGAAGAGGCTTGGTGAGAACATCTACACTCTGGTCATCTGTCAGAACATACTGTAATTCGACCGCACCTTTCTGCACCATATCACGAATGGAGTGATACCAAATCTCTATATGCTTTGACTTGTCATGGAATACAAGATTTACTAACATATTTACATAGCTCTTGTTATCACAGTGAATCATAGTTGGATATGGAATTTGGCCAAAAATCCCGTGAGGATTTTTCGAAGCCATACTACTTCTCGAGATGTTGTACTAGCATCCATATACTCGGCCTCTGCAGTACTGAGTGCTACTGAGGTCTGCTTCCTACTACACTAGGAAATCACTACAAAACTTAAACTACAACAACATCCAGAAGTAATCTTCCTATCTGCAGCACATCTGGCCCAATCTGAGTCTAAAAACCCCTGCAATCTCAAGTCACACTCTAAAGCATATCTCAATCCATTTCCCACAGTGTCATACAGGTATCTGACACATGTTTTTCAGCTACCCAGTGAATATGCCTCAGTTCACACATGAACTAACTGAGAGCATTCACAGCAAAACATATATTTAGTCTGGTGTTCGTTAGATACATCAAGTATCCAACCAACTGGCGATACATAGTGGGATCAATCAAATTTGAATCTGAAGTAGAATCCCTCAACTTCTTCAAATTTGCATCCATTGGAGTGGCCATGGACTTGCATTCCAACATTCCAAATCTCTTCAGAATATCTATGGTGTATTTTCCTTGACCTAGGAAAATCTCCTTCTTCCTCTGCCATACTTCTAATCCCAAGAATTAATGCATCAATCCAAGATCCTTCATTTCGAACTTTGAGGCAAGTTTTTTCTTACACCATACGATAAGTTTCTCATTTCCAATGAGAAACAGGTCATCAACATAAAGGACCAAAATTAGTGTCTCATCATCCACAACCTTGTAGTAAAGGTTGGGATCTACATCACTCTTGGTGAATCCTAGACTCACCATAAATCCGTCTATCTGTCCATACCAAGCACAGGGTGCTTGATTGAGTCCATACAAGGCCTTTTTCATCCTACATATGTGAGACTCCTTTCCATGGACAACAAACCCTTCTGGTTGTTCAATATATACTTCTTCATTAATAACACCATTGAGAAAGGTTGTCTTGACATCCATTTGGTGCAAATTCCATCCCATAGTTGAAGCAATAGCAATGATCGATCTAATGGAAGTATATCGAGCCACAAGAGAAAAAGTCTCATCATAATCGACTCCCTCTTTTTGAGAGAATCCTCTGGCAACAAATCTAGCCTTTTGTTTTTCAACACTGCCATCTGCTCCATGCTTGATTTTTTATAACCACTTGGAAATCACTATTGTCTTCTCCTCATGTTTTGGCACAACCTCCCACACATCATTCTTCATAATGGATTGGTATTCCTCCACCATGGAATCCTTCCAAACTTGGTGTCTGGATGCTTCTTCATAAGTGGTAGGTTTTGATTCAATGATGTGACTCATCAATGCTACATAACTAGAGAATCTCTGAGGTCTTTTACTTTCTTGGAAAGTACCATGTGGAGCTTCATTCCCTTCTGCATCCTACAAATTTTGTTCTTCCCATCTAGGCCTTTTCCGACCTACTGCAATATCTTTGGGAAAATCAACTGGTTCAACTGGATCAATGGGATTGATGGGTTCATCCTTCTTTGTTAACTCCCTTTGAACTAGAGGGGGGGATGATATCATCTCCTTTGGGTCTAGCATCTCCTCATTATGAATATCCATGTCTGATCCTTTTCCTTTCCTAACAACCATCTCTTCTTCAAAGGACACATCCCTGCTAACTTCGATCTGTTTGTATCCTGGGATATAAATCCTGTAGGCCTTTGAAGATTCACTATATCCCATGAAAGTTCCCTTCTTTTTTGAAGGTTCTAACTTCGTCCTCTTCTCCTTGGGCACATGTATGTAGATTGGACAGCCAAAGATTCAGAAGTGGCCCACTTCTGGTTTCACTCTTGTGAAAGATTATTTCAGAGTCATGTTCTTCACAATCTTATGTGGGCATCTGTTTTGTACATAGACAATTGTTCTAGATGCTTCTTCCCACAAGAACATCGGTAGGATCTGGCCATGTATCATGGTTTTGGCTTCCTCCACAATTGTTCTATTCTTTCTTTCTGCAACCCCATTTTCTTGAGGGTTGTAGGGAACTGTGAGCTCCCTCTTAATTTCTGTTTCCTTACAGAAATTATTGAAATCAATAGAGGTATATTCTCCACCATTATCAGGTCTCAAGATCTTGATCCTCTTTCCCATTAGATTCTCGACTTATGATTTGAAATCTTTGAATTTGCTTAGCACTTCCTTGGATTCCTTGGTCTTGAGAAAGTATATCCAAGTCTTCTGTGAGTAGTCGTCAATAAATGTCACATAATAATTATAGCCTCCTAGTAAAGCAACAATCATGGGCCCGCACAAGTCATAGTGCACTAGATCCAAAATTCTTTTAGATCTACTTTCACTATTTGGGAAAGATCTCTTGGCATTCTTTCCAAGTGCACATCCTCTACATTTTCCATCATGGTCTACCTGAAGCACTGGTATACTTGTTACTATATTCTTCAATGTTGGGAGAGCTTTACAATTTAGATGAGCTAGTCTTCTGTGCCATAGTTCACCCATGTTGGTAGAGTCATGATTTAGGGCTTGAGCTGGTGGAGTGCTAAAATGGTACAAGCTCTCCTCTCTCACACCAATTACTTTGGTTGTATCCATGCTTGAGTTCTTGCGCCATAAAAGCACTTTCCCATCTGAAAATGCAACTTTCTATCCCTTGTCCTCCAAGGATGAGATGGAGACAAGATTTATTTTCATACCAGGTACATAAAGCACATCACTGAAGTGTAGTGTATCATTAGACTCTAGCTGAAGGGATGTGGCCCCACATCCCTTCACATTGTAGTTAGCATCATCTCCAAGTACAACATGAAGATGATATTATTTATCAACTAATTCTGAAATATTTTCTTTATAACCTGTCATATGTCTAGAAGCACCACTATCTATGAGCCATGTATCACTAGCGGTGGGAACAATACCTGATAATGTTGATATGAAGAATAAGTATGTACGATCTTCATTCATTGGCTTCTTTTGATGGTGTTCTTCTTCTACATGAACAGTTGAGGCTTCATGCTTCCTTTTGTTTGAACTTTGACAATTACTGGCGTAATGGCCATATGTCTTGCACCTATAGCATTGTATATGAGGTAAATCCTTATTCCTCTTCTGATCCAGAGGAGGACTTGATCTCCTACCTTGGTGCTTGTGTTTGTAAAAATTTCTTCCCTTTCCCTTTAATTTCTTAGCATGAGACATGAATTCTTGATTCTCCTCAGGTTGAGTGCCATGAAGCCTCTACCTTGCTGCTATCCTTGATTCTTCCTGAGTGCAATCTTCCCATAACTTGTCAAATTTGGGCATCTTGGTTCGACCTCTTATACTTTGAATGAATGACTCCCAAGATGGTGGAAGACCATTTAGAGTATTAATGACAAGCTCCTTATCATCAATGGGGTCTCCCACTGTTACTAAGCTTGTCCCTGTCGTGGCCACAAAAGATCCCATGCTTCAGGTGAGCACGGGAGCCCCAATTTTAAAATAAGCACAAAAGTATTTGGGTAAGTGTTCTCGTTAACATGAGGTTTTGGACTTTGTTTATATGATCTTGTTCCTCTACTTTTGGTTTCCTTGATTGTCATTTTTTTCCTTTCTTTCGGAAATTTATAAGTGTTTTTGGTTTGCTGGAAGCCTTAATTTTTAAGCATTTTGTCATTTACTCCTTCCAACCCGAAACCCGAGAATCCGACAACCCACAACCCGAAACCCGACAGGTGTGGGTTGCGGGATTTCATTTTAGGTCGTTTGATTTTGGTCAACCCGAAACCCGCAACCTAAAAGGTGCGGGTTGCGGAAATCCTTTCCTAATAATTTTTGGGAAATTTTCATCCCGAAACCCAAAACCCGCAGTTGCGGATTTTGGATTTCGGGAATTTGTTTTACCTTTTAATTGCATTGTGTTTTCCTGAAACCCACAACTCAAAATTTTGGGTTGTGGGATGCGGGAATTTTTTTTTCATTTTTTAACAATTGTTTCCGTTACCGAAACCTGCAACCCGTAAGTTTCAGGTTGCGGATTTTGGGAATCATGAATAAACTTGTAAATAAGTACCTACAACCGAACCCGCATCCTGCATCGACTAATCTCAGTCGTCCGTTCCTTTTAATCGCATAGTCAAGACTTAATCTGGCAAATAGATAAATAAGGGTTTTCTATTTTCTTTTTACCATTTTCACTCCTGGAAATTACTCTGTTGCACTGATTTTTACTGTGAATTTTGTACTAGGGATTGTTTTTACCAATTTTCAGTTATTCCCAGGTTGGTTTGTTTTCACTATTGCATTTGCAGTCGACAATTTCATTTTTTTGGATTTAGTTTTGATTTTTTCTTTCTTTTATTTATCAGAATCTCCAAGCTTTGCTACCATGTCGAAAAACACCCGGTCTAAGACAGCTCGCAGAGATTCCTTGACCAAAGACCCCAATTTTGGTATTTTCTCAAATACTAGTGAAAGAGTCACAGAGACCTATCAAATGGATTGGTCCAAAATATATGCCATATTTGACAATGACGACCTTTCCCATATTGAAAATGATCAACCTGCGTATGAGAAGATTAGGGCTTCTCGGGTACACACTAGTGTTGCTCGCCCTGCCATTTTACCTTACACTGATGTCGTCAAATGGATAATTGAGAACGCAAACCCTAAAGACCAGTCGTTCAACGATAGCATGGGGGCTCAATTGACTCATTTCCGCCCTGAGGTATTTATTTGAGCCTTTTCTCTCACACCCCATGCACAGACCCTTACCCTTGAGTTCATACATTCCTCAAAAAATTGGTATAATTTCAACGAGATCTTGAAATCGTGGATGATCAATCCTAACGCTTTTGTGACTAAAGCCGACAACCTGTATCCTATTGCCTGGTTCAGGGAACCCTATTCCTTGTCAGTAGCCATGCTTTGTAGGCTCTTTGGCCTTCCTAACTGTTTTGTCTTCAAAGCTAAATGGGCTCCCATAGCACACCATGTGTTAGCTACCGGTGAGTCTTTCCCATGGGATTCTATCCTATCATTGGAGTTGAAGAATGCCATCCAAGAGTATTAGAATGCACCTGCCCTGAAGAAACCACATTTCTACCTCTCGACATATGTAATTGATGTTTTCTGCTCACAGTTCCAGTACCCAAACTTAAGTTGGAATTGGACCCCCTCAAACCCACCTATTCATATCTATCACTCAGTATTATGGGATGGGAATTTTATCCCTTTACTTTATGATATCTGTGATCACTTCATGGGCCTGGTTTACTTCAAGATTTTCAGCCAAGAAGCACCTGCATTTTTAGCTAATGCCAAGGATTTCATCAATACCATTGGTGATTGGTATGTTTGTGAATATTTCTCATACATCAGGGTTTGGGGAAGTGACACAGTGCACCTTCTACCCAAGATAGTTCCTAACAGGCTGGTTATACAAGAAGTTTCTTTTCAGACTGTAACAGATGGTATGTACAAGAAACTTACAAGTCCTAGGAAGAAAGGATGGCCTAAGTTTTCTTTGAACCTCGGGACATTAGTTATCCCAACCTCAAATTGGGCTGCAGTGCTCGGTGATTAGATAGCTACTCTAAAGTTGGGTCTTGCCCCCAAAAGGAAGCATGATCCCAAGAAATTTCTTGATGCACACTTCAAGCAAACTCATGTTAATATGGACTATGTCCATGAGGTAATTCTAGATGACTCTATCTATCAAGGAGTCAACACCTTTTATGAAGTACTTGCTAGGGCCAAGAATGCAGAAGAGAAACATAACATTTGGAAATATTAGAAAGACCTTAAAGCTAGGATCCTAAGCTACAGAACTATGCAATTAAATATAATGGAGTAGGTAAGAAAAGAAAGAGAA
Source organism: Larix kaempferi (assembly GCA_027924585.1). Lineage (NCBI taxonomy): Eukaryota > Viridiplantae > Streptophyta > Pinopsida > Pinales > Pinaceae > Larix > Larix kaempferi. The sequence goes on from BSBM01000099.1 coordinate 16,253,029, forward strand.
GATAAGGAGGCTTGGAAAGATAAAGCTCGTCTAACACTCACCTATCCAGATGGAGATAAAGGTAAGGCTCCCATGGAGCATCCTCCTCAGATAAAGATAGCTGAACAGGTCAAGTTTTTGGTGCAGATAACTCATCAGTTCAAAGAGGGGTTGTCACAAATCACCTCAGTATTGGATACTCAGGCAGTTGAACCTCCTAAGATCACTGTGGATATCCAAGTGTCTATTGCAGCTGCACAGGAAGAAGATGATCTAATGATACTCAAGGCTAGCCCATCTAAGAAGCAGAATATCCTTTCCCCTGCAGTAGATATTCCCCTGAGGAAATTATTGATTGTGACCTAGAGGTGAAACCTCATCCTCCCATATCAGTAATAGAAGAGGTGACTAAATATTCACAGACAGTTGCTGATTTGTTGAACACCATTGAGATGGATCACTCTTTTCCTGATCAACAAGAGTTAAAGGTTACAACAACTCTTGATATTACAACCAGAGCACTTTTTCTACCAGCTATTCAAGAAATATCTACCTTTCCTTCAGGAATGACACCTCCATTTTCTTTATCACAGCTTTTTCATACTCTCACCACTACTGTTATACCTCCATATTTCACAGTGTCGCATCTTCATCATAAAAATAGTTGACGACACTTCCCCTACTACTTAAAACACCCAGAAGAGAAATATGATGAGTGATCCTTGAAGACAAACCTATCCTGTCAAGAATCAACCCAGCTGAGACTTAATATACCTACACTACCGTGCCTTGCTATAGCTTAGGTGCGCGGTAGTCTACACTACCGCGCTATGATCTTTCTGTGCCACGCGGTACTACCGCGTTATGCTCTGTTTTAGAGGCGCGGTACACCTTTTTTAGCCTTTTTGCCATGGCTTGTGGGATCTTGATTTTCGAGAGATTTTTTAGGATTGGTGTCCCTGATTCGATCCTAACTCACTTTCTGTGATTAGTAGGCTTGATCCACTAAACTCTCCCAAGATCCACCCTTCTCTCTTGTTGGTTAACCCTACCACACACTATAAGAGAGAGGCATTCCATGAGCAAAGGGGAGGACTCTTGGAGACATCAAACTTATGATCTTGAATCTTTGTGGATATAGCTAGAGGAGGAAGCACTTGGAGCTGGGAGTTGGCTTGGATATCAAGCAACCATTGTAAGTGACTTCAAGTTGATAATAGAACATAACTTGTCTTGTTTCCCAAATCACATGTGTTGATTTTGTTTCAATGATATGATTTGTATCTATTGTAGATTTAGATCCTAACTCATATTTCAAGTTGCTAGAGAATCGTATATGCTTGTGTCTTGGTTTCATTTTGACAGGTTCATTCACGAGGACTTGGAAATCGGAGCAACCATAAAGACAAGCAATTGGATTGAAGGTCAGTTAGATCTCTTATGTTCCTTCCAGCAGTTTAATCTTGAAATGTCCGTTTAGATCTAGGAATTCAAGGTAGCATTTGTTTAGTTTTGTCTTAGTTTAGAGTCAGTCAAAGTCTACTTTAATCTAAGAGAATTTATACCTATCCGTAGGGAGAAAATTCTACATACAAGAATGGTGACTCAGCTGGGTTGAACCCCATTTGATTGATTGATCTCACTTTCAGTCATTTTTTATTGTGATTCTTCTTTCTCTTTAAACCAGTATTGAATTTTGGTCTCCTTGACCTTTATTCTTCCCTTCTCTCTACATTTTTTCTCCCTCTGTGATAAGTGAGTCCTCTGGGTCTACAACAACCCTGAAAAATTCATTTTTTCTTTTCAAAAGTTGCATTTTCCATACTTTGCAACAATACTGCGCCCCTAGCACTCTCTACAGCGCGGTAGTACTGCGTACCCAGCACTCTTACAAGAGCGGTAGTGTACCAGTACCGCACTATGGTATATTCCTGCCACACGGTAGTGTTTGCATATTTTCAAATTTTTCTTCCCTGCTTGGTTTCCTGAGTCATTTTTTATTTTCTCTAATTTTGTTGGTGTTTTATGTTGCCTATTACTATCCTGTTCATTACACAGTATTTGTGGTGTGTTTATTCCTCTTGTGAGATTGATTATTTTATGAGTTAGTGTCATTATTTGCACATTGGGTCACCCCTTCAGTCTGATTGCATTGGCTTGATCTTCTCATCACAACCAAACCATTACTATTGTTCTCTTTTACTGCATTGTGTGTCTTTCATAATCACATTGTTTCCATTATTATCATTAAAATCTATATTGAAAATTATCATTGGAGAACATTTGTGTTGTTTGGATTGAAATGGTCTAGCAGTATTATTATGCATTAGAAAGTGAACCATTTAAATTTGCCACAAGAATTCTCATTTTTTCAAGCATCTTAGTTGTAAGATCAGTGAATTGGAAAGAAGTGTTTATTTCATTTTGGCTCTATTTACAAAAAGAAAACAAATTTTTTTTGTTTTTGGTTTTTAATTGCTTGTGAAAGTTTCATGCGTTTATGACCGAAGAACTCTCTCTCTTCCATAGCTAGTTTTCATCGAATGCAAGGCTTATTTCAATTCATTCTCACTTGCATGGTTTGGGTGGTCACAACACCACCAAGTTTCACGTCCATTTACCCGATTGAGTAACACAACCACTAAAATTAATCTCCCTAACTAAACCAACATTAACCTCACTTGAGGAAATCAAAAGAATTTGGTAGTTAGGTAGGACACCGGGGATAGGCATCAAAATAATTCCTCCTTGTCATTTTCATCTGAAACATAGTTGTTGTCCTCTAGGGAACTAAAATCCTCCAGTATTTATTGACACAGTCACAACCAGTTTATGGAGGGGCCTCCTGACAGTTTTTAACTTTCAGGGGTTAAACCACCGCGAGATTGAGAACCGGACGGACTCTGTGGAATGTCGCACTCCACTTATCCCTAAGGCAACATCAATCATTGTCTTCCTTGTAATTCATAGTAATGCAAGGGTGATAAGGCAGAAGAACCGAAAACCATTTCCAACGTGTCATGAATGAGGTAGCTTAGTGACTTTTCTACTAGGGCTTTTTTACCCAGGATCCCTTTCGGTAGAAAGATATCCTTCTCATATTGGTCTCTCACATTGTATTGTTCAACTTGGATTTCATCACCTTGCGAAGGATACAGCTTGTTGAGGTCTCCAGCTCTTAGTTAGGAGTTTGCTTGTTATCTCATATTTATAGAGGGTCATTTTTCTTTTTAGTGACTACTTGTTGGCAATATGGCCATTATTTTTCTCAGCTCGCTTACTGAGACACTGGTCTCAGTATAGATTTTAGAGCTTGCTTTTTTGGCCTGCGAGCCTTGCTTTTTCTAGCTCCTCTTTTGCACACTCGGCTGCATTAGAGTTTTTGAGTTCTTTGTTACGAGAATGCCCCCGGATTTCATATTCCTGCCATCATGTTAGAACCACCACGGAGATCACGACGAGTACAGGGAAAAATCCCTCCACCACCACCACTGCCACGGACCTCCAGTCCACCTGCATCACTTATTCCCTCTCCTCCTGGCCGCGGTGCTGGTCGAGGGAACATTCCACTGCCGATACACACTACATCTTCAGTTCCATCTGTAACCGTTACTCACAGCACAGTCTCAGAACCTCTTGCAGTTTCTGCAACCATTAGTATTTCTGAGATTCCCACTGTCACTTCACCCACTGTTATCCCAGATATATATGCCACAGTGGACAACATTATAGCGGCTGAATCTAGTACAGCCCAAAATACTAGACTAGAGGCCATCCTCCTACCTGATGTCAACACCTCCCTTCCACCAGAAACTTTCCACGATGACACAGACGGATCTGTTGGCACCACTGAAGGATCCGACCAGGATATATCTGGCTTGATTTCAGTCCTAGGTGGGTACGTCAAAATTATTGAAGACACTCAACTTCCTGATACACCTTTTGAACCTGACTATGGCTTCATCACTTCCCAGGAGGAGCTTCTACCTGTTATCACTGCGCCATCCAGTGTTCATCCATAGGAAACCATTTCTTCCAGCATCGTACCTCGCACCATATCTCTCCCTGACCTCCGTCTGGGACATGAGATCATGGCCTCCATTCAGTCTAGTATGGTTAGTCTAGCAAATTCCCCATTAGCATCGGCACAGTTTAAACGTGATACAGAGAAAATGCTCTCGATAGCCTCTAGATATCCCCCTGTTACTCGTCCTCCTGACTATCGGGATCCCAACATCCTGTCTAGCATAGAGTTTCATCACTCCTATGCAGACGGCTCCGGACCTTCGAACGTTACTATACCTATGTTCCCGTCGGACCCCGAAAACCCTTTTCAGGACATGAACCCAGACCCAGTCTTCGATGGTCCTCCTATCATTGAACACGCTATGGATGATACCCCCGATACCCCTCGGTTAAATTCCCCACATTTGCTGCTATCACCCATGTTTGGCGCACATTCTATGAGGGATAACCCTATTTTTTCTCCATCCTCACCTATCAGATATGGAAGACCCCCTCCACAAATCGGTACTTTTGGTGCCGTTGGCCAATCGACACTATCGTATTTGGCTAGTGTCGGAAGAACACCAAGTCATACTGCTAGATCATCTATTTTGACCGGAGGTTCATCTTCGGCCACTATCTACACTATCTCAGGAGGTGGACAACCAACTGCCATGACTCCCAACTCCAACAACCAAACTCCTCCTGGTGGGCCATCAACCCAACCAGTTGGAGAACAATCCTTTGTTGGGAACCCCGTTCCCAGTCAACAACCTACTCCTATAGGGCCATCCAACCCACCTGCTGGAGGGCAACCCATCGGCTCCATCCAACAACCCTCCCAACCAGCAGCATCTGCTTAGTATGGTATGTACAACACACCTAGCAGGGGACAACCTTATACCGGTTTTCCAATCGTGCCTCATCTTCAACATCCCTTGCCAGGTACGCTTCCTTCTTGGGAACCTCAAATCCCACAGAGTGGGGGGTACTCATTATTTGGAAACTGGAACCCAGCTGGGGGTCAATCTCAGATTCCCCCCAACTTGAACTCTAGCTTCCCTTATCCTTCGGCTGCTACAACTCCATGGAACCCATCCCTTCAATTTCCACACATTCCTCAAGGAGGAACGAACCTTCCATGGACATCACTGTCGCAGCCACCCCCCAACCCTGCTATGGGAAACCCCCCACTTACTCAATATAGTGGTAACATTCCTGGAACACAACAAATCCAGGGAACTTTTCCCCAATCAGGAGTAGCAACGATTCCTGGGTTACAGAAACCCCAGGGTACCATACCTACCATCCGCACTCAGCAGAACATCCACCAACTGGTTACCAACATTCAACCGGTTAACCAGATGGCCTACTACCCACAGAACTTCCAGCAGTACCCCGCGGGTAACACATATGGGTATAACCTGCAACAGTATGCTATGCAGGCCCCCCCAGGTTTCTCTACACCATACGGTTATTACTCATACCCGCAGACTAATCGTCAACTTCCCTTTTTTTCCACGCTAGACTTACTTGATTTGTCGAGGCTCATTAACGATCCCATATGGCATGAACCTCACTTGCCACCCATTCCAGCCAAACTTCCATCGGACATTCCTAAGTTCGATGCTAAGCCCGGGGAAGACCCCAAGAACCACGTAATGACCTTCCATCTTTGGTGTTCATCCGACTCCTTGATGGACGATTCCATTCGACTACGGCTCTTCCAGCGTACGCTTACTGGCATGGCAGCAAAATGGTACATCGAGCTGCCACAACACTCTTTCCACGATTTCAATACCTTAGCTATGCAGTTTCTGACCCATTTCCAGCTCCCCATCCGGTATGAGACTAGCACATAACTATTAACCTCACTACGTCAAACCACTTCTACGCACATTTCGGATCACATCCATGAGTGGCATCAATGCCGTAGGCTAATCAAGGCACCCATTCCGGATCAGCTACTTGTTGATTGGTTCACAAAGTCTTTTTTGCCTCCCATAGGTAGGGATATCTCTATGCGCGGGCCGGTCACAGAAGAACAAGCCATCTCGGAAGCTCAGTACATGGATTTGGTATATACCCAATCCGGCACTTTACATGAACTTCTTCCCCATGCCGCCCACGTTACCACTGATCCAACGAAACCTATCACTGAACCCCCCATTGATGGTATTGTCAGTTCAGTTAAGGCCCAGCCTACTACCAACTTGATGGGGCAACAAGCTTCTGCTTCCCCTGCTCTACCTCAGGCTGCTCCAAAAGCTACTACTTCTCCTGCTATCTCCTCTGAAGTGAACGCATTTCAATCTACGTCACAACCATCCTGAGGAAAGAAGAAGAACAATTGTGGTAAATCCAAGAAGAACCAACAGGAGAATCCCAAGCCACAAACCACCCACAATGACTCGAAACCACGTCGAAAGGCTAAGTTTCCTTGCCTGATTTGTCAAGATGATCACTACATGCATGAATGTCCCTACAAGGACGAGGTCAACAAATTCGTTAAAGGATCCTCTCTCCTGGCAGTGTTAACTGACCCTTTCCCTCAGCAGCAACAGCAGATGGTTGCCTAAGAAACCCCACAGGGGGGCAACTCGAGCAATCCAACTCGCGGAGAGATGTCCACAAATCGTGAAATCTTGATGACAAGTAATGAGGAGATTCATATAACCACTCGTTCAAAGACATATGAGAACCCTCCAAGTTCAAACAAACAGTCGGAGATAGCCAAAGGAAAATCTCCTATTGAAGATCCAACTCCTACCCCTCCTCCTATCGACCATCTCCATATCGAGAGACCACTTACGGACACAGTGCTACGCCCACCCAAGGGCACCATATGAAAGGCGACATTTAACCCCAATGCGTGAGCTGCCCAAAATTACAACATTGTTGAGGATTTAGCTCAAGCACCTTGCGCCATGTCGACTCTCGAGGTTCTTCAACACTGCCCTATGCAGCGTAGAACCTTACTTTCAGCACTGGGGGTAATGGACCCAGATACTTCAAACACTATTATGTTTAACTTGGAGCATGCCAAACCTCGGATTTCTCACCAGTTAGCCTTCCAGGTTCACACAAAAATCCATGGACATAGCATCCATCACAATGTTTTGGATGAAGGTGCCTCCACGTCGATCATGTCTTTGAATTGTTGGAGAGACTTAGGCTCACCCGAAGTCACGACGTCTCTCACTACTCTCAGGGAATTTGATGGACACGGTTTTCAACCTTATGGACTCATTCCCTCAATTGGTGTTGAACTCGGGGGCAAAACAGTATTCGTACACATTGAAGTCGTAAATGCACCATTAGATTACAATCTTCTACTTGGTCGGAACTGGTTTTACGCCATGACCACCATAGCATCTATGGTCTTTCGGATTGTGCATTTTCCTCATGAAGGGAAAATTGTCACCATAGATCAACTTGATTACTGTATCCCATATTCTCATCCGAACTCCGCCAACACCGTCTAGTTATTGGATCAACCTCGATACCAGTTCCAAGATGTTGGCGTTGGTCTTACGAAGGATTCTTCCCTTATTGGAGTTTTTCCAGAACTGGGGCCCCATGTTCAACCAGTCAACATGATTTCATCAAATGTCACCTTTTCCAATGATTCATGGGTGATTCCGAGCCCCTCCGAGATTGAAAACTACGGCAACTCCATGCCTTTGAATAGAAACCTCGCAGCGTACGAAGCGATCCAATCAGCCAGCGATTGGGTCAACTATTCTACCCATCACACCATGGCACAGCTCTCATCTGAGACTCATTCATCCCCACCACTTATACCCATCACACCATGGCACAGCTCTCGTCTGAGACTCATTCATCCCCACCACTTATCGATCCTCTCAATTTGATTTTTCCCATTGACGAATCAATTATGGAGGTTATGTGCGGTGATAAGCCACCATGGGGAGATTTTCATCATCGATCTTCATTCCCCACCATTCAGATGCTTGAGCCCGATACAAAACACAGTACTTCACTTGGAATGGTTCAAACCAAGTTTCCCACTTCCCTCAACGAATTATTTTTCGAAGGAAACTTGGCTAACCTTATGGCAACCACTCCCATAGATATTTCAGTGAAGCCTAGTATCGTGGAAAACATACATATTGGAAAAACATGTACTCCCCTCGAAATGGAGTTCTATGCTTCCTACTTCAAAACCTTCCGCGATGTTTTTGCTTGGAGTTATGAAGAAATTCCAGGAATAGATCCCTCAATTGTGGTCCATGAAATTCCAACCTTCCCTGGCACCCGACCTGTTCGGCAGAAACTTTGACCCGTCCATCCTCGTAAGGCAGCTGCTATTAAAGCAGAAGTTGAAAAACTTTTGCGTGCTGGTTTTATCTATCCTGTCCCATTGACATAATGGGTATCTAACATCGTTCCCGTAGCCAAGAAACGGGGAACGATTAGAGTCTGTGTCGATTACCGCGACTTGAACAAAGCTTGTCCAAAGGACAACTACCCAACTCCGTTCATCGACCAGATCATCGATAACTGTGTCGGGAGTGTCATCTTTTCATTTATGGATGGCTTTTCTGGCTATAATCAGATCGATATCCTCCCAGCTGACTAGCATAAAATAGCCTTTATCTACCCTTGGGGGATTTTTGCATATCGAAAGTTACCTTTTGGCCTTAAAAATGCCGGGGCAACTTTCCAACGGGAGATGTCGTACGCATTTCACGATATCAAACATATTGTAGAACCATATCTTGATGATCTTCCTACTCATTCTCAGACCCGGGATGACCATCCTGATCACTTAGGTTCCATTTTCGAAAGGTGTCGTCGCTACAATATCCGTTTGAATCCACATAAGTGTGTCTTTTGCGTGGAAGCTAGAAAACTATTGGGATTCATAATCTCCAAAAGTGGGATACGCTTAGATCCCGCAAAGGTAGAAGCTATCTTAGCCTTGCCTTCCCCCACAAACATTCCAGAGCTTCAAAGTTTGCAAGGGCATGCAAACTTTCTACGTCGTTTCATCTGTAATCTTTCCAAGATAACAAAATGCTATATGAGGCTTCTCGGGAAGAATACTCCCTTCATCTGGGACGACGAAGCCCAATGTTCCTTTAATAATCTAAAGGCGGCCTTATCTAAAGATCCTATGATCCAACCCCCCGATTACACACGAGATTACATTCTTTATCTCGTAGCTTCGACTTCCACCATCGGTATGGTGCTAGTCCAAGAAGACCATAACGGCATGGAACATGTGGTATACTATCTTAGTAAGAGTCTTCTTGACTCCAAAACTCGTTATTCACATGTTGAAAAACTGGCTCTGGAAACAGTTTTCGCTGTCCAGAGGTTCTGTCATTACATTCTACTCCATCGGACCACAGTTATAGCTGATTTCAATCCAATGTATTATATCCTCACGCGTCAAGTGCTTGGGGGAAAATATTCTCGTTGGATCGTCATCCTACAAGAGTTTGACTTGGAATTTGTCAAAGCCAAGTCCAAGAAGTATTTGGTCTTTGCTGAGTTGATTTGTAACTTGCCCCATGCTACCGAGCAATCCGAGCCCATCGATTCTCTTCCTGATGAATCGTTGTTCCTCATTAGCACATCTGATCCATGGTACGGGGATATTTTATTATATCTCCAAACCCAATGTTTCCACCCCAACCTCACTTGCGATGAACGTCGACGTATCCGACATCACGCCAAGTACTACCTCATAGTCAACGATACTCTCTATCGACGTGGTGTCGACACTGTTCTTCGACACTGTTTGACTCTAGATGAGGCAGAACGCGTTCTTAATGACTGCCACGTTGGAGCAGATGGTGGTCATTTCTCTGGGATGGATACGGCCCAAAAATTACTATGAGTAGGATATTTTTGGCCCTCGATTTTCAAAGACTGCATTGAAACGGTCAAGAAATGTCCACCATGTCAATTCTTTCATAATAAAACACGCTCGCACCCTGCTCCACTCCATCCTGTTATTGCCGTCGGCCCCTTTTCCAAATGGGGCATAGATTTCATGCACTGTAAGCCCACTTCAGCCGGGGGGCATAGCTATGTCATAGTAGCTGTTGACTATTTCACAAAATGGGCTGAAGCAATGCCTACTTATGCTGAGGACGGCAAAACAGCAACACAATTCATATTCAATCACATTATAGCTAGATTTGGTGTCCCACAATCCATTGTGACCAATCATGGACCCCACTTTAGGAACCATATAATTGAGGAACTAAGTGCCAAGTTGGGTTTTCGCCATGAAAACTCAACCCCATACTACCCACAATCCAATGGCCAAGTTGAAGCCATTAACAAAGTTCTGAAACGAATGATTCAACATATTGTGGGTACTCATAAATCCAACTGGCACTCAACTCTATTTTCAGCACTATGGGCATACCGAACCTCAGTAAAAAGTGCTACTTGGTTTACACCATTCCAACTAGTGTATGGCTTGGAAGCCATTTTACCAATTGAATGTGAAATTCCATCACTTAAGATAGCCATAGAGCTACTTCCCCACACCACTTCCGAAGAGGAACGGTTTCTATACCTAGCCAAGCTAGATGAAACCCACCGCGACGCTGCTTTAGCCAACGAAGCTCATAAAAAATGCGTCAAAGCTCAGTATGACAAATCCGTTCAACCTCGGATTTTCAATGAAGGTGACCTCATACTCACATATGAACAAATGCACGATAAACTCGGAAAAGGAAAACTAGAATCTATGTGGTATGGCCCCTTTGTTGTAAAACGTGTCTTGGAGAAAGGAGGCTATGAACTCGTCGATTTTGATGGTGCACCATTGGCACGGCCCTGCAATGGGCTATAGCTCAAACGCTTCTACGCGTAAGGTTATCCTATGCGGGATACTTTTTGTACATAATGTACTTAGCTTGTTTTCACTCATCTTTTTGATGTGCGCACAAACCTCATGTATCCATTCTTACTTTGACTTGTGATTTTATACGCAGATGTCTGCCTACTTCGGATTCGCCGACGGTGCAAGCCGGCATACCCGGAACCTCGCTTCCACAGCATGGGTAATCTATTCTCCCACTGGCGAGTTACTATCTTTAGGAGCCAATTTTTTGGGCCCTGCAACCAACAATATCACAGAGTACCATGCAGTCATCGGACTCTTGACGGAGGTTGCTTCCCTTGGAATTGACTCCCTATCAGTCATTTTAGACTCCCAACTCGTGGTTTCTCATCTGAATCGTGTTTACATAGTTTGCGATCCTATCTTACTTCTTTATTTTGGAGGGTACGCCTCTTGGAACGATCTTTTAATTTCATTTCATATCAACACGTACCAAGGGAATTCAATTGTATAGCTGATTCATTAGCTAATTACATTTTGGATTGGCATCTTGCCCATACATAAAAACACATCACAAAAAATAAGCACACAAGTCATTGTAAATAAATAGGTCATAAAAGTAGTTCCACATATATATCACTGTATATAAAAGTGTTTTTTTTCAAATACATAAAGTTTGTGTTTTAAAGACAAAATTTGGGACCTAATCCCATACAAAAATTTGGCTCTCAAAGCCTACATATCGTATACATGCTGCAAAAAGATAAAAGCTACCATCTAAGGAGATCTGGGGGATCTATCATGTTCTTCATCAGATTCCTCACGCTGCTGGTGATAACACACTATAGCCCGAACAACCCTACGAAGGAGTCGGCCAATGCGCCTAGGCACACCTACAGTATGCCACTAGAGATGCAAAGGGATGTCGTCCACCCTCATAGCAGGGATACCGTGGGTTAAACCCTGCAAATTCCTCTCTATTTCCTGGACCCCTCCTACTTCATCTTCGTCTTCTTCCTCATTTGGATCCGCTTGGTGATCAACACCACCTCGGTGTAATGGCGAGTATCCTGCCGGTCTTTGTGGTCCACGATCTGCGACATGCACACATACATATATTAAAGTATTTTACACATTCTAAAAACAATAAAAATTATACATTCAAAAAAAGAAAAAATATATCCATGAAGGTCATACCTGAATTGTCCCAATCCTCATCTTCCGGCAGTGCCAAGTCTATGTCCTCGTGGAAGTCCACCCCTGCATAGGGGTAGTCATCGATCATCACTATCTGTTCCTCGAGCCACGAGAAAAAATCCTCACCGAAAGCCAAACGTTGTGGCCCTCCAAGTCGTTCTGCGTATTCACTCCATCGAGCCATCCATGGCTCGGTGGGTGGGCGGGGGGGCATGGCTATCTGTGGGTGCAACAACAACACCCTTGCCAAAAAGAAGGTGACTAAGATGCTCCCATACCCAAATTGAGAATTCTCTCCAAGCCTACACTTGTTCACTTGCTCTTTGAGGTTGGTCAATACTGCCTCACACCAGTTGAATACTATTCCTGCCATGCAATCCACTGCAAGATTCATCTATGTACGGGATGCCTGATGGGGACCCGTGCTCCCTGCTGCACGTGTAATGGTGAATAACACGGTTTTTACAGGAAGTTCTATAATGTCTTTGATGACCATCTTGCCGCTTTTCTTCCCCAAACCTTGACGACAATAATGAGAAATTAAAGCATCCGTGCTCGCCTCCGAGGCTGTGAACCCAGTAAAACTCACCCGGGCTCCTCTTTTTGAGAGGCCCATGAGGAAATAAATATCCTCGAGTTCAATCTTGAGGATGTGTTCTCCCACTCGGAAAGCTTGAATGTCGGGGTCCCACATTTGGATAATGTGGGTGAGAAGCTTTTCCTACTTACGAATGTCTTTGGTCTTGAAGAATTTCAACAAACCACATTCCCGCAGTGTAGTCACAATCCTTTGGTCATTTTCGGCCAACAAATCATCCACCTCATGCTCTCTTTCTTTCAAATGGGCCATTTTGCTCCAAACAAGTTTCAAACACCTGCAAAAGGTCATAGGAAACATTCAGTAATCATTTAACAACTTGATCTCAGCTAAAAATTTCAGAAAAAATAATTTTTTTCATCTTAAAATTCGCCGCTATCGCGCCTGGGGGAAATTTGACTGCGCGATATTGCACAGTACCGTGCCCAGGTTTAACCTTACAGCGCGGTACTATTGCACAGTATCGTGCTTCCTGATATAGCGCCCACGCGGTACTGTGAAGGGTGAAAATTGCCTAATAGGGCTTGCCCAAAAAATTATTTTTCCCTACTGAAAACAAGTTATTCATACATGAAATGAAAGAGGGGCTTGCAAGCTCTTACCTGGCGTAGACGGCTATTGAAACGGTGCTCTGGATCTCTAGATATGATCTCTTGAAGTTTTTTGCTCCTCAAATGCGTAAAATCTCCTCTTTTGGAAAATACACAAGTGAAATGGTAACTTTCCATATTTACCCATCCTTTATATAGCTTTTTCACTTAATTTTTACTCATTATTTTATCTGGTTAAAATAAAACCCATTTCACATTACTAATATCTGGTTTCATGAGCATTTATTGATAGGATCTCCTTTAAAAAATATTCACATTGGCGTTCATTTATTGTTTGACCTTCATTTTGAGTCTACTTTATCTTTTTCGTGCTCTGGATTAAAACTTGAAAAAGATTCCAAGCGCCTTTATACCCATGTCATGCTTGTCAAACTTAAGTAAATGGTGTCGAGCTTGGTCAGCTTTACTCATGCTCGTTAAACGATGAGGAAAGTATTATCCTAGTTGTATTTTATTCTCTTTTCGGACCAAAATAATTAAAAATTACAAAAAAGACCATTGGAGTCCATAGTTAAGCTCTTTTTAGACTCCCTAAAATTGAAAAGATTGCCAAGTGATCTTGACTCTTTCACACTTGTAAAAGTATTTGAAAGGTCATCTATTTGGTGATAGGTTACCCCTTTTTTGGCCCATCTAGACTATTTACGAGAAAGGTATACCTCGGTCAATTTTTGGATGGGAGAGTTCTCTCGGGAATTGTTTTACACTTTTCGGGATCGAGGGACTAAATTTATGAAAAATACACTTTGGAGCCTCCTTTAAGTTTTTCAGGCTCTCTAAATATGAAAAACTACCGAGTTTTCCTTCCTTAGACTCGTTAAAATTTAACATCGAAGGTCCCACTTTGGGACAAACCCCTCCTTTCTCAGGTTCGTAAAACATGTGAGATTGGACTCATCTATGAGATGAGCTACACCGAGCATCTGTTATCCTCTTCAAGCTTGAAAAACAACAAAGAGGTACTCGTCTATCATGTCAGGGGAATATGGGGAACAAGTCAAGTTTGTTTTGGCAGCTTGTCAGTCGTTACCTTTGAACATGGCATGCGTCTGTCCCTTGTCTATGTTGGGTATCTATTTTCGCTGAGTTATGGTCATCATCCAAAGTCGTCTCTCTATCCACGAGCCTACTCATTCGATGTCTATCCTCCGCTATCAATAACCCCTGCTGCCAAGTCCCATTACATGCCGTTACATGTTCAAAGGGTTGCATTGTTCAGAGTCATTCATTGTGTCAGACCTCCGCTGTATCCGTACATACTCCATTGTTTCATCACCTTATACTATCTTTCGTTCCGATTTCGTGTCGATGATGTGGGAATCATTATGGCCCACCTTCGACGAATCTATTCTCGTCGACGCCAAATCACTATCTGAGAATTGGACTTAGGGATCAACCATTAGTACCTTGGTACCTGCATGCCTCAATGACAGGTTTCCTTATGTTCGACAGTAGGTTTACATCATTGACCTATGATCGAACGATCTCTCGAATGCTCTACATCAACTCATTTATTCGCATTTCGTTGAGATGTACTACAGATACCTTGGGGATCATCGTCATCATTGGTGATTTCCCTCGCATTTGGTAACGGTTTACATTATTGACCGGTAATCAAATGGTTTCTACCATGTTCGACTTCAACACTTTGTAATCACATGGCTAGATTCGTATCATTTGCGATTGGGTAGAAGACCCTGGGCACACCTTTTTATCTTGATTGCGTCTAGGTTGCGATGGAGATGTCCTTTGTATTGTCACACAGATCCACTTTTTGTATTGGTCATGGGTGTGTCATTACTATCTCATGGATCTACGCTTGTTCATAGTAGCCATGATTTGTCTACAGTCTATATCATCTCAGTACTCATGGATCTGCAATGTATTGGTTGGAAGCTATGATTTGAGTCAATTGTTTTCGAGCATGGGGATGCCCGCCTCGGTGGTATATCTAACATTTTGTTTCTGTTTCAGCTCCTTGTTGCTCTCCTCGATGCTATCTCCGCACAATATTTGTAAAGTCTTTCGGCCATCAATCCCTTCTGACCTCACACTTTAGGGGGCATCTATTATACCTCCATATTTCACAGTGTTGCATCTTCATCATAAAAATAGTTGACGACACTTCTCCTACTACTTAAAACACCCAGAAGAGAAAAATGATGAGTGATCTTTGAAGATAAACCTATCCTGTCAAGAATCAACCCAGCTGAGACTTCATATACCTACACTACCGCGCCTTGCTATAGCTTAGGTGCGTGGTAGTCTACACTACCGCGCTATGCTCTTTCTATGCCACGCGATACTACCACGTTATGCTCTGTTTTAGAGGCGCGGTACACCTTTTTTAGCCTTTTTGCCATGGCTTGTGGGATCTTGATTTTCGAGAGATTTTTTAGGATTGGTGTCCCTGATTCGATCCTAACTCACTTTCTGTGATTAGTAGGCCTGATCCACTAAACTCCCCCAAGATCCACCCTTCTCTCTTGTTGGTTAACCCTACCACACACTATAAGAGAGAGGCATTCCATGAGCAAAGGGGAGGACTCTTGGAGATATCAAACTTATGATCTTGAATCTTTGTGGAGATAGCTAGAGGAGGAAACACTTGGAGCTAGGAGTTGGCTTGGATATCAAGCAACCATTGTAAGTGACTTCAAGTTGATAATAGAACATAACTTGTCTTGTTTCCCAAATCACATGTGTTGATTTTGTTTCAATGATATGATTTGTATCTATTGTAGATTTAGATCCTAACTCATATTTCAAGTTGCTAGAGAATCGTATATGCTTGTGTCTTGGTTTCATTTTAACAGGTTCATTCGCGAGGACTTGGAAATCGGAGCAACCATAAATATAAGCAATTGGATTGAAGGTCAGTTAGATCTCTTCTGTTCCTTCCAACATTTTAATCTTGAAATGTCCGTTTAGATCTAGGAATTCAAGGTAGCATTTGTTTAGTTTTGTCTTATTTGAGAGTCAGTCAAAGTCTACTTTAATCTAAGAGAATTTCTGCCTATCTGTAGGGAGAAAATTCTACATACAACTACCACTATTCCATTCCCAGACAGCCCAGTCTCTTTTGCCATTCCATCATCTATCATTGTAAAGGTTCAGTCTTTGACTTCCCCTCTACAATCATCCACATCCACTTCATTATCCTTCACCACTGGTGAGGCACCTTTAGTTTCCCCTTCGTCATCACTTGTCAACATTGATAATCAAGTTTCGCTTTCCGAAGCATTTGTCTCAGTTCCTTCTCCAACTCAGGTTTTATCAGTCACCCAAGCCATCTCTACACCTTTGACTACCCCTCAAGTCACTATGCCTATACCTAGTCCTACTGTCACTCAAACACCCTCACTGATTTCAATAGTAAGCATTACTTATACCTCCACAAGGTTCATGGCTGAGTATGTAGATGATGATATAGTCCCTCTTGGGAGCTATTTTTACAACCAAGATGACAAAGCAATAATGAAAAGAACAAGAAAGAGAGGTAAAGATCAACATGGGTTAGAAGCACCTATTCCAGACCAGGTTATATGGGCTCAGCGAACAATTAACCCTCGAATTGAAGCAATTGAAACAACTGTAGCTTTAGGGGCCTTTGCAAGTGCAAATTTGGATTCAATCCATGTTCTGGATAGGGAATTTGACCTAAAGGAGGAAGAGATAAAGAGGATTGCAAGGGAACTAGCCCAGACCAAAGAGCAACATGCAGGCTATGTTTCTGACCGCAAGAAGATATGGGCAGACAGGTTAGAGGATTTGGAGCAGAAGAATTCTACTTTCCAGACTGAGCTTTGCATAGCACAAGCTAAAAATGCTTCTGATGCAGAAAAGATAGCTATTCTGGAAAGGCAAGTTGAGGATGCAGCTGCAAGTGTAGCCTCCTCCAATTTTTCTAAGTTTACATCCCTCGAGTTCAAGAATCTGGATCTCCAAGTTAATTTAACAAGAACATCACAAGTTGCTTGGGAAGTTGTACACTGCCTTGGATGAAATCAGGGAAACCTATATTAGTTTCTCTAAGATGTATTCTACCCTTGAAGAACAGAAATCCAAGAGACTCCAAGCATCCAAGGCATAGGAGAATATCTATGAATGGAAGGGTTACATAAAGGATAGACCAGAGGATATCCCAATTCTTAGCAGCTTTCAGTTTAAGAAGATTAAAGCTTCACTGAACACTTAGCTTGATTTAAATGAGACATCTAAGGAGATCAGTAAGAAATCAAAGGATATTTGCACTAGGCATTGGTATGCAGTAGACAACATCATGGAGGTTATGCGGCTCCTGCTTATGGACCCCATTCTGGAGGCCTGCCCACCTAAATGCTGACTTGAGGAAATTGAACGTAGATGTGAAGAAGCTGAACAGAAGATCTGAGCCCTTGATGAAGTCAACATTGATAATGTGGATATACTGATTAGGAAACTGGTCATTATGGAGGGCAAGATCCATATCTACCTTTGTACTTGGCATAAGTTAGCCAAGCATGAAATGGAAAACAACACATGTAATGCTCAGCTGGGCCTAGAATCTGTAAATTATCCAAACATAGACGAGTTGTTAGAAATATGGGATAAGTGGCAGGATTTTCTGGATCAATAGCTTGATCCGAATTTTGTAATCCCTATATTTTGGGAATTTCCATTTGTACTCTCTTTTAATTCTTATTTAAGGAGGAATGCCTCTCAATGAGAGGGGTTGATAATTTTGGGGTTAGAAATCAGCAGGAGACGACTGGAGATATTCTATCTTAGCAGAGCTTTGTAATTTTGTTTACATACTTCATTAATACAGTAAAGTAATCCCTTTGAATCATCTCTTGTTTGTTGTTCAAATTTCTTTGACAGTATATGATTTCTTACTTCGATTTATCGTCTACATTGTGTGATACTTTTGCATACATGAATTAATGCACAGATCTATAATACTAATTTCTCTTTATGACTGATCTATGTATGAAAATGTCTTGTTAATTTTCTTTAACTAAGATATTTTTCTTTATCTATTTCTGCAAATGATCCACAGTAACTTCAATCATTGTTAATTTTTCAATTAACAAAGTGATTACAGGTTAATCTTGAACAGGTTTACATACTTAAATTGTTGTCACTTAATTTTCATTAATTGATTATGATCTAAGCGAATAAGTGAATGCACGCTTTAACATTTCTGTTGAAGTTGACAAACATATTTATCCATCTCACATCAAGATTGATCTGCACAACAACAAGCTTTTCCTTAGAATAGATCTAACCTAGAGTAGATCCTTTTTCTTAAATAGGTTAAGTTAGAACGGAATAAGTTTTATATTTTTGTTTTCCTTAAGTGGAGAACCGATCTATTGATCGAAACACCAACTCATAGAGTGCCAGCGGATGCTGAATATCCGTGGGATATTTCCATACCAAACAGGATGGGGATATAATTTCCCTTGCGTAGGGTCTTTCGAAGCCTTTCAGTCTAGGTTTTCACCCTCTGTTGTGATCCTTGGAACCCATTCCAACATCTTGCACTTACCCTGCACCCCCGAGGCCTCAACAAATGGTGCTAGAAGGAGGGCCAGTAGTATAACATGCCTAAATAGAACACTCGAAAACCTCCTCCAGAAAGTACTTCGTTGGTTTTCACTCGAAGCCAATCTAGAGCTTCAACATCTGAACAATAAACAGTGTCACAACCAACTGTGATTCCTACCGCACCTGCAGCAGAGCAGGAATCTAGAAGGGATATCCTCATCATATCTCCTACGAGAGGACCCCTCACACTTGAGCAAATCTTGAAAACATCTAGCGATAGTGTCACTAGGTTAGAACAAAGAATCACTGCTCAAAGAAGCAGAGGTCTGGACGCTATTCATACGGACAATATTTCGCAAGCCAGTGATCAAGGAACACAATTGACAACTGATCAAAACCTTTAAAACCAAGAAACAACTAACAATTCAGGATCTCCCGAATACAACCTTGATCCACTTTTCCAAGAAGTACAAGATCAACCAAACATTGGAACTAGTGGACCCCCACCTATTCCTCCTTCCTCATCATCCTCCTCATCCGAAAGTGGTCATTCTTCCAGTTCTTCATCTGAAGAAGAGGAAGAACCACCTATGGCTGGAGAAGGCCAGAATAGACCTTGGTTGGACCAAGATGCAGTATTCATACTCGGGGACCAACATAGATTACCTAAGAACCCTGAGAAATGGCTTCCTAAGTTCAACCCTGATGACAAGTTCCCTACAATAGATCACATCAAAACCTTTATGCAAGCTATTGGGCTTAGGATTGTAGTCCACGAGGATGTGGTTTGCAGACTCTTTCCTTACACTTTTGAAGGAACTGCATCCACATGGTATTTTTCCTTACCAGCCCATTCTATACTCTCCTGGGATGAGTTTGAGAAACTGTTCATCCAAAATTTTGGAGATGACAAAACACCACAGGACCTAGTTTTAGATTTGTCTTCCATGAATATCAGAGGAAAAGAAAGGGTTAAAGACTTTAACCAGAGGTTCTCTTACCTAAAGAATAGAATTCCCACCAACCTTCTTCCTGCAGAAGAATTGTTGGTAGCCTATTATGAAAAGGGATTTCATGTTCCTATTGCAATGTGGGTGAAAAGGGCACACAAAGGGACCTTGCTTGAGGCATTTTCCGAAGAAATACAAGTTGAGAAGGACATGTTCTGTTTGAGGGATAGTCCTGAAAATTCATAAGAACGGCCTTCTACCTCTCAAAAAAAAACCCACACCCCCAAACATCAAATATGATAATCAAACAACCTAGGGAATCATAGAATAACAACCTGGACTCTTTTACTAAACCGGATGATAAAAAACCTGGAAGCAAAAGGACACCCCCTTTTCTTCTTACTTTCGATATCTTCAACAGGAATGTACATAACTGCATGATAGATTCAGGTGCCTCATCGAACGTGATGCCCTTATCTGTGTGTAGGAAATTAAATGCCACTTGGGAATCCTTCCCTACTCAGATTATCCAACTCGACAGATCAAAAGTCAGAGTAGTAGGAAGGTTAAGAAATGTCTTGCTTACATTATCTGCTAATCCTCGTATCCACCAAACTATAAACATTGTTGTAGCTGACATTCTTGAAGCTTATGGGATGTGGCTGAGTAGGGACTTGTTAGAGAAGCTTAAGGGCTACTTTGCCACTAATTGGTCTCACCTGTGGTTACCCTATAATGGACAACCGAACAAAATCAAAATCAGTAGGGAGCCTTTCATGAAACAAACAGTCACAGACCTTAATGATTCTAGTGAACCTGCCAATTATTACAGTGCACATATTGAACACTTTACTTTTGATACCTTCTTTGGATATTTGACAGCTGATTCTTCACCAGATGAGTATGTACAGAAAGAATAACAGATCACTCAGGTTACCTCTATACCTTTATCTAGAGATGTTGTATATAATGTTTTTAATGTAAATACAAATTTTAGGATAGATCCGATTGCTTGGATTTTATTTTTTTATGGCTCCAGGTCTAAGGATGGAGATGGTGCAGGTTGTGTCCTCATTAACCCAAAAGGGATTAAAACTATGATAGCATGCATACTGGAATTTGACTATACCAACAACATAGCTGAGTATGAGGCCCTTGTTCAGGGACTTAAAAAAGCTGTTGATATGGGTGCACAGGTGATTCATTACTTTGGTGATTTTGAAATTATTGTCAAATAGGTAAGGAATAAGATACATTGCTTATCTCCATGCTTGATGAATTATCAAAAGTTGGTAAGGGACCTTACCAATTCCTTTTATGGATTTAACATTAACTCGGTCCCCAGGTCACAGAACTTCGATGCTGACCTCTTAGCAAACACAACATCTAGATTGATACCACCAGAGGGATTGTCACCTCAAAGCTTTTCAATAGAACTCATGTACATGCCTTCCATACCTAACAATGTAACAAACTGGAAAGTGTTTGATGATGAACAACAGATACTTGACTTCCTCACAGCCCAGGATACGTTTCAAAACATGGCTATAGACGAGGAAGAACATGAAAAATCACTCTCTGATCCTTCAAACATTATCCTGACATATGTTATCAGTCTAGAGAAGTTCTATGATTTATAGGATAAGTTCAGACACAAAACCAATTGCAAAACCCAGAGCTCCTCACTTGACTACGAGCCAGTCAACTTAGGTACTGAGCAAGAACCCCGTTTTATTAATATAGGAGTTAATTGTTCTCCCAAGGAAAGAAGAGCTATCATCAGGTTATGTAAAGAATATAAGGACGTTTTTGCATGGACCTATGACGAACTGAAAACCTTTGATATGAGCATCATGCATCACAACATACATATGAAGCAGGAGGTGAAACCTTACCAACATAAACTATGGAAAATGCACCCCAGCTTGGAACCTTCTGTGAAAAAAGAACTAGAAAAAATACTGACAGCCCAAATCATTTTTCTTGTCAGACACACCCAATGGATTGCCAATTTGGTGCCTGTGCGTAAGAAGAGTGGCGAAATCAGGTTGTGTGTCAATTTCCAAAATTTGAATCGGGCTTCCGAAAAAGACAATTATCCTGTTCCACCCATGGAATAGATTCTGCAAAAGGTAGCAGGTTCAGAGATGTTCTCACTCCTGGATGGTTTTTCGGGATACAACCAAGTCATGGTTGCTCCTGATGACCAGCTGAAAACTCCTCTTAGAACCCCTTGGGGCACTTTCGCCTACAGGAGAATTCCTTTCGGGTTAATAAATGTCGGGGCCACATTTCAGAGAGCTATGGATATAGCTTTAAGTGGTTTGATGCATAACTCTGTCATAGTTTATTTAGATGATATCACTATATATTCAAAGAAACGACATGAACATCTTTTTGCCTTGAAACAGGTTTTCGACCGTTGCAGGAAATATGGGATCTCACTCAATCCGAAAAAGTCTATCTCTGCAGTGACAGAAGGAAAGCTTCTTAGTTTCATTGTGTCCAAGGAAGGTATGATTATTGACCTGGAACGTACCGATGCTATTTCAAAAATTGGATTGCCTGGTTCGCGCAAGGCCATGTAGTCCTTCCTCGGTAAGATCAATTTTCTACGTAGGTTTGTACCTAATTTTGCACAGATTGTTAATCCTTTACAGTAGTTAGTCAAGAAATATGTACAGTTCACTTGGTTGTAGGAATAGAAAGATGCATTTGTTGAAATTAGAAGGGCTATTGCTGAGGCTCCTGCTCTTATGTCCCCTGACTTTGATAAGGATTTTATTCTCTATACTTTTGCTATTGATTTCTCTTATGCAACTGTTTTGACACAGAAGCATGATAGTGATATTGATATTCCAATATCCTTTATGAGCTCAACATAAGGAGCATAGCTTAATTATTCCCAAATTGATAAGCAGGCCTATGCAGTTTACAAATATGTTAAGCATTATAGGCCATATTTGTTAAAATATCGAACAAAGGTTATTGTGCCATATTTTTCCATTAGAAATGTGCTAGTCCAGAAGGAATTGGGAGAGAAAAGGGCACATTGGATGTCAGCCCTACAAGAGTATGATCTGGAAATCCGACTGGCCAAAATTGTGAAGGTACAAGGTCTCTGTCTTCTTACTGATCAGTCAAATGATCCTACACAACAACAGACTAAATGGGAGCAGGAGGAAGATGTTCCTACAGGTTCTGTCAATGCTATTGATACTCCTACATCCGAATGGTATGACCATATCAAGTTTTTTCTGAACCATGGGTTTACTCCTGAAACCCTTGACTTTAAGAAATGCAGAGCTTTAAGATTAAAAGCTGCTCCTTACCAATTCATTAATGAAGTTTTCTTTAGAAAATATTATGATGGGGTTTTCCTTAGGTGTTTGGAAAAGGATGAGACTAATGATATTCTCTTTCAATTTCATACAGGACCACCTGGAGGCCACTTCTCAGGGGAAAATACAACTCATAAAATTCTCAGAGCAGGGTATTACTAGCCTACATTGTTTAAAGATGCATATGCCTATGTAAGAAAGTGTGAACCGTGTCAGAAATGTACAGGTAAATTCAAGAAACCCACTTTCCCATTGCAGCCAGTCACAATTCAGTTCCGATTTCAGCAGTGGGGACTGGATTTTATTGGACCAATAAACCCTACTTCATCCCTGCAACATAGGTACATCCTTACAGCCATTGATTACTTTACCAGATGGACAGAAGCAATCCCACTTAGGCATTGTAATGCAAACCAAGTAATTTACTTCCTCGACAGCCAGATAATTACAAGGTTTGGTGCCCCAGATTATCTTGTTTCTGATATTGCATCCTATTTTTCCTTGATTGATTTGACTCAATATGCCCTTTAAAAAGGGATTAAGTTAAAATTTGTTGCCAATTATTATCCATAGGGTAATGGGTTGGCTGAGTCTTCAAACAAAAATCTGATAAATATTCTCAAGAAAACTGTAGCTTCTCATCATAAAGATTGGCACACACAGCTCTTTAATGCTCTTTGGGCAGATCGAATCACACCAAAGGAAGCAATTGGGAATTCTCCCTACTATCTGGTGTATGGAAAGGAAGTTATCCTTCCTGCTAATCTCACCATCCCTTCATTGCAATTAGCCCAGTCTATCCAAGAAGATGACTCTTCTCCCCTTTAGCAGAGAATTGACACACTAATCAAAATGGAGGAAGATTGGGAGAAGGAAAAGAATAAACTATATCAACATCAGCAGATGGTGAAGAGATGGTTTGATGAGAAATCTTCATCTGACAGGGAATTCTCAGTTGGGGATTTGGTATTAAGATGGGACAAACAACATAAAGATTAAAACCAGTATACCAAATTCCAGCGCCTTTGGATGGGACCTTTCAATATTACAGAAAATATGGGTCCCAGTACTGTCCAATTACAAACTGTTACCGGAAAATCCACTTGACCAGAGGTGAGCCAGATCTCCCTAGCTCAATGTGAGTCTAGAACAAATAGAACAGACTACAAACACGTTTCCTAGATCTACTTAAGGATCAAGTGCTAGATGTCTTACCTCTTTGATTCGCTATCCTTTCTCCCTAATGTTGCTCCACATCCCAAGGTCGTCAGATCCAAGCTGCAAGACCTATCAAGACACAGAAAAGAGAAATGAGTAAACAACATCTATACAATAAGAGATCTATGTAAACAGTTAAGCAGGTAAACAACACAACATCATTACACATAAGAACGATATTGGTGGAAAGCATTTGTATTACTGCAAATAGAAGAGTGCATGATAGAGATATAGAACTACAACCAATGACTTAACGTAGCAGCCCTTCTCCACACAAGCCAATTTCCAAGCCGTTCCAAGGAAGCATGAATTCTCCAAGAGGTGAGTGAAGGTGTCCCAAGAGAGATTTCACCAGCATGTAGATACCATAGTCTTCCTCCCTTTGGTATGGGAGTGAGCCTCACTTATATAGGACTAAGTGGATGAGGTTATGGATAGGATAGGTTGAGAGATGGTAGGAGAGAGATAAGGGATATTCCCAATGAGTTAGGGGTCGAGTACCAGCTCTCCAAGAGATTAGGGATAAGCCCCCAAATGGGCAAGCTTCGAGAAAGATCTCGAAATGGCTATTTTTTCCCATTAACAAACCTCGTCGCACCTTGCTATGAAGCAACCTGTGACGTCGCATGTTGCTAGTGTGCAACCTGCGACGACCTCTCAAAAGGTTGTACAAACTGAGTACAAATCCTCCCAAATGAATACTTTGTCCAGATGACTTCAGGGATGTATACACTAAATCATGATGATGGGTAGATTTTAGGTGTAACAGAATGCCCCACAAAGCATGAAGCTGTTAAGGATGTATAGGTGAAATGCTTTGATAGAAAAGAAAATGGCAAAAGACTTGTCGGATGAAGGATGCTGCTGTAGTACAACTGACTATGAACTGACAATCTCATATGTATTACAACATGGATGCCGACCAATACATTGCAGATCCATGGGAGTAATGATCAACTGAACACAATCATGGCTACTAGACATAAGCGTAGATCCATGATGAGATGATAACACAGCCACGACCAATACAAAAGTGGATCCATGTAATATGACTCAATACAAACTCCATCTCAACCTGGGTAAAACATGACTCCCTAGGGTCTTC
This sequence comes from Larix kaempferi, assembly GCA_027924585.1. Taxonomy (NCBI): domain Eukaryota; kingdom Viridiplantae; phylum Streptophyta; class Pinopsida; order Pinales; family Pinaceae; genus Larix; species Larix kaempferi. The sequence goes on from BSBM01000099.1 coordinate 16,278,394, forward strand.
AAGCTGAACCCGCAATGATACGAATCTATCCATGTGATTACAAATGTCTTGACATAGAATATGGTAGAAACCACTTGATTACCGGTCATTGATGTAAATCGTTAACAAGTGCGAGGGAGATCACCATTAATGTCAATGATTCCCAAGGTATCACAGTACATATCATCGAGCATGAATAAATGAGTTGACGTCGAACGCAAGATGAAATCTTTCAATCAAGAGTCGATGATGTAAACTCATGATGAAAGCGAGGTAACCTGCCATTGAGGCATGCAGGGCCAAGGTACTTGGTTGGTTTCTAGATTCAATCCTTGGATGATGAGTTGAAGTCAAAAAGGATGAATCCGTCGAAGGAGGGCCATGATGAATCCCCCATCAATCGACACGAAACACGACAAAAATGTGTAGAGTAGATCGGATGGTACAATAACATTTGAGACTGACTCAAAGTAACAATGACATGATGTCGTGTGTACTGACTAAAAATGATGAGTGAATGTGTTCTTGAACATGGGCATGGCATGACTTGGCAGTATTGACATGAGAATGACACAAACTTATAATGCAACCGATAGTGGGAGCTTTCTCCGAATGACTCAGAGGAAAAACAGGTCTCAGAAAGTAAGCGGGGACTCATAGAAAAACAGATGACCCAAGTATCAATATGCAAATGCAGACGAGTGCCATGTTCAAGAACAACTATATACTACCACTAAGGTATGTAACACAAACACTTTCCTTTTTCCCCATCATGAATGATGAGTGCCTCATGTGTTTTTTTGCGAGCTTGATGAGGGTAACCAGATGCTCGATATAGCTCATCTCATAGATGAGTCCAATCTCAAATATTTTCCAAACCTAGGATAGGAGGGGTTCGTCCCATGACAGGCCCTTCAATGTGAAAATTTAACGAGTCCATAGAAGGAAAACTTGGTTGTCATTTCATATTTAGAGAGTTCGAAAAGAACTAAAGAAGACTCCAATGATCCTTTTTCATAAAGTTAGCCTCATCGCCCGAAAAAGGGTAAAACAATGCGGGAGAGGACTCTTCCAGTCATGATTGGCTAGAGTATTCCTTTTTCGTAATTAGTGCCCCCTGGTCCAAAAAAGGGGTAAACTATCACAAGGAAGACGACCATTCAAATACTTTAACAAGCGTGAATGCGACAAGTTTGCTTGGCAATCTTTTCAATTTTAGGGAGTCTGAAAAGAGCTTAACTATGGACTCCGGGGGGTGTCCTTTTTCGTAGAAGTTTAACGAGCCCGAAAAAGTGATAAATCATAACTCGGTACTTGTTCTCATGATTTGGTGAGTACGAGAACAAATGAAGAGTAAACTCATCCTCATGCAATAATTACAACTTAACCAAAAACAATAATGACAAAACGCTCAAAGGAGTGTTCATACCTATAATTACCTTTGGTAATGCGAGAAACGATACAAAAGACCACTTTACGACTCCTGTACACTAGAGAAAGTGTCAAATAGCCCCAAATATAATGAAAAACGGTCGAAACTATAGTAAATGGCCCAAAAGCATCAAAATATTTGAAAAGGAATATTCCATTCTATTCTATAAATAGAAATATGGGCCAAAAATAGAAACATTGTTCAAATTGCCAATTTGGGTGGAGAAGTACCAATTTGGAGCCAAAACTTCCACTGCTGATTTTGGGAGCTACGATCCACCATTTCACCAGTCGTCCAGACCAGGTAGGCCTAAATCTTGTCTTGCAACTTTGTAGTGGTTTACTTTTTGCATTTTTGTCCATTTTTTGAGTTTTTTGATGATTTGGGGAGGGGCCAATGCACCCTCGGCTCGTCGCAAGTGGCCCTTTCGGGACTTGCGATGAGCCTGAGTCATCGCAAGCCTCGAAAATGGGACTTGCGATGATGTCTCCCTGTACCTGAAGGTGAGGTGCGACGGTGGAAACCCACAACTCAAACATCAAAAATATCTCAAAAAATGAGTTTGTGCAAGTTGGGAAAGGACCTAACATGTTTTAAATGCCCCTTTTGGTAGGCTCCCAGCAAGCAAAGATGGTATTAGAGTGGCGAGAGAGAGAACATGAAGTGGAAGATGAGCAAGCCACAAACGATCCACATTATGTGGCTGCTTTGCGAAACTGTGGGTTGCTCAAATTCTTCAAGATACAAGTGATGAGAGCCCAGATCCCGTTCTTGACACACATGCTCCAGAGTTGGGATGCGGCTCAACAATACTTTGTTATAGGTGAGCATATCCTCATGATTGACATTGAGGATATCTACTTTCTGACCGATTTGTCTCGAAGAGGGGACGCTGTACAATTCACTGGGACACGGGCCAGTGACCGTACAGTGGAGGACATGGTGGCATAGTACTGCATAGCTTCTTCTTGTCCTTCCAGCGGGAAGATACTCATCAGAGATGTGGTGAGTCATCCACTGAGGACCATAATACTTACTATTACTAGGGTGGCAGGTAGCCAAGATCCACATACGGCTACTCGGACTCAGATATTGTATGCAGAAGACTGTATGTCTCCCATGGTGTTCAACTGGTGCGAGGGTCTCCTCGCCAACATTCGAGATCAGCTAACCAATTGTTGGTGTGGGGAGCTCAAGCAGTTTGGGTACAGATCGATCATAGTGTCGTTCCTCTTGGAGCAGGTTCCTCTCTTGCGCCCGCAGGTGGTATTGGACGACAGGGATTTGAGAGATCCACACATGCTCAGGTGGGCAGAGGTGATGACCCGCCATGGTGGGGGTCCCATCATCAGTTTTGATCCCGAGTTCTTTAGCTGGCTGGAAGGCCAGTTACTTATGGCCGAGGACTTTCCATACGGTGGCACAGACTTTCGAGAGGACCCCGACTTAGTGCTGTCAGAGGGTGCAGCATGGGGTGATATCGGTAAGAACAAAACCCTTGTACTTTTTAGTTTTGTGAATTATATTATTTTTTTGACGTAGTGCTGACAAGTGCGTAATATGTGTGTGCAGATGTGGGCCTCATGCGACCAGTAGCTCTATCCCTTCTGGCGAGGAGAGACAGAGGTGGGGAGGCAGTGGTTCCTGCAAGTGCTCATGCTGCCATCGAGGAGATGGAGGAGGTGTACCGGAACCTGTCCCAGCTGACCGTGGAGGTACCCGAGCCAGCTATCGATGACCTACCGAGGCCCATGCAAATATTTGGGGTTGGAGCATCCATGCGCTTCAACTCCTTACTCCACAAGGTGGCTCGTACTGTAGACTGCTTTCTCACCCAGCGTCAGAGAGTTGTTAGTGCTAGGGGTGTATGGGTCAGGCGTCCAGCTTGATTGCACTTTTAGACTTGTACTGAGAGCTTAGAGGCCTCAGATTTTGTACTTACTAAAAGCTATGATGCTTCAGATTTTTGTAGAGACTCACTGAAATCCATCGTGCTTCAGATTTTGTACCAGCACTACTTTTGAGCGATTTATATATATATATATTATCGGCAGTTTATACATTATGTGTTCTTCAAATGATTAGTGATGTGATCTTTCTTATATGTTTGCTTCTGTACATTATATTTACATGGTGTGAATGCTTTTACATATTATGGATGTTATGTGTGTGCAATGTACCAATCCAAAATGAAATTGGCCATAGAGTCAGCAACTGTGTTTAACTCTCGTGGAATGTGCAGGTATTGAACAGATTCAAATGGCCTTTCCAGGAGACGTACTCGTCTGAAGAGACGGAGTAAGATGGGATCACGGATGGCATACATCTAGTTCAGATGAGAAACCACTAATTGAGAATCCATGTGGATGACAATGTGGTTCATACCCAAGGAAATGGCATCAGCTAGGGTTCCGATTACTGCCTGATATTCCACAGCATTGTTGGTCGCAAACCCTAGGCAACTTCCTCCTGAGCTGATGAGGTCACCTATTGGGGAATATAGTACCCAGGCTGTCGAAGCAAGGTGAAGGGTATGTCGGCTGGCGCCGTCCGTGAATCCATAGAACATTGCCATCTGCACACGCAGACAGAACATGGTATGAGAAGCGGAAACAAGATCAAAAGACACTCGAAAATAAATGCATCACACCACACAAAAACACAAAAACATGCCATGTACAGTATATACAGCAATTCTATGCATGAGAGATCAAGCATAGTATCTCTTCAGGTAAATCCCATTGCGGGGTTCACCAAAGGAGATTCCATCATAATCTTCAAGCTCGTAGGCACCTTTTTCCAACACATGTTTTATGATGTAGGGTCCATGCCACATGGACTCGAACTTCCCTGCTCCTATTTTATCATGTTTCTGGTCATAAGTGAGGACCAAATCACCCTCGTTAAAGATACAAGGTTCAACCGACTTATCGTATTGGGCCTTGATGCGTTTCTTATGTGCTTCATTAGCAAGAGCGGCATCACGGCGAGACTCGTCAAGCTTTGCTAGGTGCAAGAGACGTTCTTCCTCAGCAGTAGTGTTAGGAAGAAGTTTGACCGCGAGCTATAAAGACGGGATTTCGCACTCTATCGGCATAACATCCTCCAATCCATATACTAATTGGAAGGGAGTGAAGCCTGTGGCGGTTTTGATGGTAGTTCAGTAGGCCCATAATGCTGAAAAGAGCATATTATGCCAGTTGGACTTTTGTGTCCCTACCATCCTCTGGATCATAGTTTTCAAGGCCTTGTTAATTGCCTCGACCCGTCCATTGGATTGCGGGTAGTAGGGTGTCGCGTTTTCATGGCGAAAACCCAACCTATCGCTCAATTCATCAACCATATGGTTCTGAAAGTGAGAACCATGATAGGTAACTATGGCCAGCGGAACTCCAAACCGCGCTATCACATGATTAAACATGAAGAGTGCGGCAGTTTTGCCATAATTTTGGTATGTAGGCATAGCCTCGGCCCACTTTGTGAAGTAATCCACAGCTATGATGATGTAACTATGCCCCCCGGCCGAGGTAGGCTTACAGTGCATAAAATCGATGCCCCATTTTACAAATGGGACAACGGCAATAACCGGATGTAGTGGGGCGGGATGAGTGCGCTTCTTTGTGTGGAAGTGTTGGCAAGGACATTTTTTAACGACCTCAATATAATCTTTGAAGATAGTAGGCCAGTAATATCCTGCGCACAAAATCTTTTGGGCTGTAGCCATCCCAGAGAGATGACTGCAACATGACCCAGCGTGACAGTCATTCAGAATGCGTTTAGCCTCATCATGAGTGAGACAACGTCTAAGAATTGAATCGACGCCACGACGATACAAAGTATCATTAATGATTAAAGAGTACTTTGCATGGTGATGAATCTTACGATGGTCTTTGCGAGAAAGTTGAGGATCGAAGCATTGGGTTTGAAGATACAACAGAATATCTACATACCAGGGGTCAGTCGTACTGATGAGAAACAATGATTCATCCGGAAATGAGTCATTGTGCTCAACTTCTGCATCAGGACGGGGAAGGTCGCAAATGAGCTCAGCAAACACTAAAGACTTCTTAGACTTAGCTTTCTCGAAAAGAAGATCGAATTCTTGTAGTATCACAATCCAGCGTGAATACTTGCCCCCAAGCACCTGATGTGTCAGTACGTGGTACATGGGGTTCGATTCGGCAATGATAGTGGTGGTGCGGAGCAAAATGTAGTGACGAAACTTCTGGACGACAATGACTGCCGTGAAAGCAAGTTTTTCGACATGTGAATATCTAGTTTCGGCATCAGCTAGACCCTTACTTTCATAGTATATCACATGTTCCTGAGCATTTTGATCCTCCTGTACCAAAACCATGGCGATAGTGGTATCAAAAGCAGCGAGATATAAGATGTAATCTCGATAATAATTAGGCGGTTGGAGCACAAGGGCATACGTGATGGCAAGTTTGATACTGTGGAAGGATTTTTGAGCTTGATCGTCCCAATAGTGAACGGGACGTCCTTCTTAAGCAGTCTCATATAGCCCTGAGTTTTCTTTGCGAAATTACAAACAAAACATCGTAAGTAAGTCGCCTTCCCTTGGAGACTTTGAAGTTCCGTAACATCAGTTGAGGGTGGTAGGTTGATGATGGCCTCCACCTTTAAGGGATCAATGCGGATCCCATCCTTCGAAACGATAAATCCTAAGAGGCGTCCGGACTCAATGCAAAAGATACACTTGTGAGGATTCAGACGGATATTGTACCGTCTACATCTGAGGAAAATGGCCGTCAGATGATCAATGTGGAACTTGCGCTACTTTGAATGAGCAGGGAGATTGTCCAAGTAGGGTTCCACAAAGTCCTTAATATCATGGAAGGCGTACGACATAGCCCGCTGAAACGTGGCACCAACATTTTTAAGGCCAAATGGGAGCTTGCGATAAGCGAATGTACCCCATGGGCAAATGAAAGCCGTCTTATGTTGGTCAGCTGGGTTGATCTCAATTTGGTTGTAACCAGAAAAGCCATCCATGAATGAGAAGATGACACTTCCAGCACAGTTGTCGATGATCTGGTTGATGAAGGGGGTCGGGTAATTGTATTTTGGACAAGCTGATTAAGGTCCTGATAATCAATGCAGACATGAATGGTGCCCTGCTTTTTGTTCACAGGAACGACATTTGAGACCCAATATGTCAATGGGACAGGATAAATAAAGCCATCCTTTAAGAGCTTTTCAATTTCTACCTTTATTTCCGCAGTCTTCCGGGGGTGTACCGGTCACAACTTTTGACCTACAAGTTTGATGTCGGGATAGGTTTTTATTTTGTGAGAAATAATTGCGGGGTCTATCCCAGGAATCTCCTCATAGGACCAAGAAAAAACGTCTTGAAATTGCTTGAACAAGGCCATGCTAACAACGATTTATTCAGGGGAACACTTCTGGCCTATGCGAATGTGTTCCACTATACCAGGTTTCACCGAGATGTCTATCGGGGTGGTTGGCTCAATGTTATCCAAGTTGCCCTCCGTGTCTGTAAGACATGTAAGGATGGGGGACTAAGGGGATGGGTAGATATTTGGTGAAAAGAGGGTATGGATGTTGTTCTCTATGTATTCCAAAGGAGGAAGAAAAGATGACCTATGATGGAGATCATCCCACGGACTGTCGTCAACATTCATTACTTCCATGATGGACTTGTCTGAATGGAAAGTCCGAAGTAAGAGGTCATGTAGAGAGGATGTCCATCGTAGAGAACAAGATGGGGAGGCCATGGTTAAAAGGTCCTTCGAAGCTGATTGGATAGCCTCACAAATGCGTTCAGCTGGTGAAAGAGGCATCATATCTCCAAGCAGGTGTGTTGTGGCTTCATCCGGTACAAGCCAAGCATCGTTGGAGTGAGATTAAATCTCAGTGGAGATCATGTTCACCATAGCAACATGATTAGGGGGGTCCGTGGCTAGAAAAACGCCCATGAGAGATGAATCTCTCAATAGGCCAACCCCTACACTCTCATACTATTTTGACATTTGTCCAATGGAAGAACATGGTCACCAGGATGAGTAGTGGCGTCCGGTGTACAAAAATATAACTGGTCAATAGTAACAATTCGTCCTTGGTGGGGGAATTGTACTGTACGGAAGACTGAAGAGGCTACCGCCTGCATGGTATAAAACCAATTGCGACCAAGCAAGAGATTATAATCTAACGGGGCCCAAACCACTTCCACGTTAATGGTTACGGTCTTTCCGCCCAACTCAACTGCAAGAGCTTGTAAGAGCCCATGAGGTTGAAAGCCACGCTTGTCGAATGCTTTCAACGTGGTAGGAGAACGATTCAATTTGGGAGAGCCAATGGCTCTCCAACAAGTGATGGACACGACAAAAGTGGAAGCTCCTTCGTCCAAAAGAGTGCGATGGACAATCTTCCCAGCAAGGTTCGTAGTAACTTGGAATGCGAGCTGGTGTGAGATCCTTGGCTTAAAGTTGTCAAGACGAAACATGATGGTGTTCAAGGAATCTGGGTCAATTGCACCAATGGCTGCAAGGAGAGTTTTGCATTGATTGGGACAATTATGCAAAACTTCCAGGGTGGACATGGTGCAAGGAGCTTGGGCCAAGTCCTCTACGATATTGTAATTTTGTGCCGCGCGAGCATTAGGATTGAAAACAACTTTTCGAATCGTACTCTTGGGCGGATGCAATATCGAATCTAAAGAGGGTCTCTCTATGGTGAGAGAGGTTGATGGTACAGTGACATCAGGTAAAGGGTCATAATCTTTTTCAGTATTACTTCCGGTAGGTTCCTTCGAAGGGACCTATTCGTAAGATCGTGATCGAGTAGTTAAATTGATCCCCCCATTATGCAACATGAGAACATGCACGGTGTTGGATGGTTCCCCCTAGGCTGGGGCGGGTTGAGCAATCATCTGCTGGTTTTGAGCAGGAAACGGCTCGTTGAGGACTATGAGAGTCGGTTTACCCTTAAGAAACTTTTGCACTTTGTCTCTATGGGGACACTCTTTGGAGAAATGGTCTTCTCCACATAGTAAGCAAGGATACTTCAGTTTATTTTTCTGCTTAGTATCTTCAGGAGTGCTCTTTGTTTCCTGCTAGGCAGAAGACTTCTTAGGTTTCCCCTTGTTCTTATTTTTTCCATTAAACTTCTGAGATGAAGCTAATTGAACAAAATTCACCTCTTCAGTTACAGCAGGAGTGGTGAACTTGGCGGTGCTGTGGTTAGCCGGAGTTGGGTTGGATGATCCAACAGTGCTAACAATAGGCTGGGTGGTAAGGGAACCTATGATCCCATCAGCTTGGGGTCCCTTATGTGGTTTCGTGGGATTGTTAATGTCCCGGGGTGCATCAGGAAAAATATTGAACAGAGTGCCAGACTGAGTGTAGACCAAGTCTGCTAGGAGATGATCTAGAATGGGAGCTTTAATGAGATGTCGTCTCCTTCACCACTCATGGATATGATCTGAAATGTGAGTGGTAGTATTCTGATGGAGCGAGGTTAAAAGCTCAGTACCAGTCTCATACCGTATAGGCAGTTGGAAATGCATCAAAAAGTTCATAGCAAGAGAGCCAAAATCAGGAAAAGAGTGTGGTGGTAACTCAATGTACCACTTGGCAGCCGAACCAGTGAGAGTCCTTTGGAACAATCTAAGATGAATTGAATCGTCCATTAAGGAATTAGATGAACACCATAAATGGTATGTCATCACATGGTTCTTGGGGTCTTCACCCAACTTGCCGTCAAACTTGGGGATATCAGACGAAATTTTCACCGGAATCGGTGGCCAGTTAGATTTGTGGTAAATAGGATTGTTGGTTAAACGAGAGAAGGCATGTAAGGACTAAACTGACCATAAGGTGTACTAGGATAAAACTGACTGTAGGCGGGTGTGCTGCCCGGACTGTAAGGAGGTCCGCCACCATAAGGTGGTCCGTTCCAATAGGGTGTGGGTCCACCTTCGCCTCCGGGACAAGGTGGAGGTCCGTCGCCACCACCGGGAGGAGGTGGGGGTCCATAACCGTAATAAGGTGGCCCACCACTACCTCCACCTGGAGGGGGTGGTGGACCACTTCCGCTACCATATGGATGGGGGCCCCCACCACCTCCGTTGCTGGAAGGATGAGGGTTTCCACCACCACCACCACCACCATAGTAATTAGGTCCTCCACCGCCTCTGCCTGGAATGGGTGGTGGACCACCGCCGCCACCCAAAGGGAAATTTCCTCCTCCACCATTATAGGGTGGTCCGCCGTCGCCTCTGCCTGGAGGAGGTGGTGGACCATTCCCGCCACCGCCTGAGGGGTGAGGGGGGTTGTAGGTAAAATGAGATGGGCCTCCACCAACGTTAGGTGGGGGCCTGCCGCCTCCAATGGGAGGTGGGGGAGGACTGATCGGGGGTGGTGGTACTTGTGGGATAGTCATTTGGGGTCCGTGTTGCAACACAGGTTGTTTCCCCCATAGAGTGTATGGATTCCTGGGATAAGGTATCCCATATGGTGCGTTTCTAGGATTAAGTTGGCCTGGCACATGGTTAACAGAACCTGGATACGCTTGAATCCATGAGGTTTGGGTTACATTTGACGTCCCTCCAACATGAGATAATCCTGTGGTGTACAGTCTAGTAGGTTGGGAAGGTCCAATGGAAGGTCCATTGGGGACTCCACCGCCTACGTTCTGGTTAGGAAATGAGGGTTTCCCCCCAACCACAATAGGCTGACCACTATTCAAAGGTTGAACCAATGTGGGTTGTTGACTAGCTACCGTGGTAATAACATTACCAATAAGATAATCCATAGGAATGGAATACCCTCCCCTCGAATTTTGAGGTGGGGGAGGAACCGGTAAAGTAACCATGGTAGTGACAAGTGTGTAGGACCATTGTCCTTCCACCGGTTGGTTCACTTGAGGTGCAGGACTGGACTCCTGTGAGGGTTGACTAGTCTCATTAGTGGTCATGTGGTCAGTTGCTTCAGGTGATCCAAAAGATATTGAATGAACTGGGATGTTTCCATCGTCAAGTCTTATTTGGAAATGACGATTGTGGAACTCTTCAGAGTGTCGTTCAAGACTTTTTCTTCGAAGCTCATCTCCTTTAACACTTAACTATTCCAAACGTTCATGGATGGGTCCGAAAGTCTCGGCAAGGTCAGGACTATGGTAAGGCCTAGTGAACTCTGGAGTAGTCCAGTTAGGTGGGGATGAGATGGAAAAATGAGCCACTGGATGGTCTGTAGAAGATGTCCAATAAGCTGCTGAAGGACCAACAGCTACAGCAGGGTCGTCCTGGGGTTGGTTTATCCATTCCAACGACCCAAGTTCCCCCAGGATGACGGGAGGAAGGTTTTGAGAAGTGGGGGTGTGTGCTTCTTCATCCTGCGTGGGATTTGAGGCAGGTGAATCTAGTGGAAACAAAAGTCCGCCAAAATTCAAGGTGGGGTTCCCTACTTTAGTAGCTACGACTGTGTTATGTTGATCCATTCTTACCCTCGAAATAACCTCCATATTAAGGGGAAATTTTGGTAGCAAGTTCAAGATCCTATGGGACCTTCTCCAGGGAAAATCCACCAGAGTATCAGGAAAATCAGCCAAAAAAGGCCGAAACAACGTTTCTCCTAAAGGTATACTAAAAAAAAAGCAGTCCAAGAAACCTACTCAAACTAAGGCAACAAGCAAACTTATGTGACAGAGTGCATTCAAAAGTCTGGAACCTCATGGGATTATCAAGGCATCGCAAACCACAATATGTTGCAGGGTCCAACAATATGACGCGACAAGGAGGATTGGGACCGTACCCTTGCTTGCATACCTGACTACTTGTACAGGACGTGCGTGCTAATCTCCCCGAGTGTTGTTCTCGATGTATTGCTTTGCCAAGACGGCCAAATGGTTAACTTGGTTGGTTTCAAGAATCCTAATCGTGTCTCCCAATATATGCAAGGTACATGGGAGCTCAAATCCTTAGTGTTGTTGTCTAATGCACAGCCTTTGGCATGAGACCTTCCAATATACGTGTCGAGTATGTGATACACCCTTCAATATACACCAAGTATGGATTATGGTACTTGGTGGGTACGTGAAGGAGCTCGATATACCGATGTACGTGGAAGACTACAATACCCCCAGACTACAGTGCTGGCAAGTAACAACAGCTTCTATGCTTAACGATGCCGGAACACGTCTCTAACATACACACAAGTTGCTAAAATTTTTACCTAGTTCTACCGTTAATTTTATCTTGGATGGTTAGGTGAATGCATGAGGTGAGTACATAATCAGAAACATAATCCAAGTCCTAGCTACATGCACGAAATATTCTTTTCTTTCGATGAATTCTACCTATGGTAAGGAGAAAGCTTTTTCCAATGGTATTACCAAACAAACTCAATGCAACACAATTCCCAATGCAAACAAATTTGACAATGAAAGTACTCTTTTCTTTTTCAATGAAACACACAAACGTATACAACACTACTATCCAAATCAAAGTATTTTTTCTTTTCTTTTTCAAATCAAAACAACAATAAGTAATGAAATGAGAGGATTCTAAAATGGAAAATGCAAGCTTTTCACTTTCTCTTTTCAATGATCTAAAGGCAACAAAAATAAAAAATGCACCTATCTTTCCCTAGCATGGAAACAACTTTTGAAAATAAACGAAATGTACTAGAGCTTTTCAAGAAGATGAATAATTCATAATTCAAGAAAAACACAATCAATCATATTTCCTTTCATCTTTTCCAAAACATTCCAATGCACAATGATCTTTCTTCAATGAATTTTTTGAGAAATAACGGGAGAGAAGCACTTTTAATCTTTCAATGGATGAATCAAAGCAATAAACTTGAAGACAACTTTGCTTTCAGATCTAAATGACTGAAAAGAAAATGCTACTCGCAACATTCATACACTCAGAAAACTCAAGAAAAGAACAAGCACTCAACCAAGCAAAAAGACACACTTGACTCAAAATCAAGCAGCAGCAAGTAAACTAAGCAAGCAAAGCTCAAAACAAATGTAAATGAGGTCTAGAAGGTGATCCAATGCACTGATCAGATCAGGAATGGAAGGAAGAGAATGCAAGAGTGAATGGATTAAGGTGGGGGAGACAAAAGTATCCGCCACTACTGATTTCAAACTTGTCCAAAGCGGAACCCAAAGTCAATCCAAATGAAACCAAACTCTCAACACAAAAATCAAAATGGGATCTCTGGCTGGATGTTGTAGCACAAAGGGACTTCATACATCAAAACAAGGCTCAGACTATCAAACAAGAGGATGGATTCATGTATGCTAAGTCTCGACAGATCGGTGCACCCTGGCTTTGTAGACAGTGTGACATCGCAGGTTACCTACATGAGATCTGTGATGATGTAGCAGTCTACAAATGAACAGGCCACGACGAGCAAGCAACAATCAAAGAACAAAGACCCAGAAAAACACAGTGTTGCTCTATTTTCACTACCCAGGTGTGACAGGCGAGTTCTAGATTCAAAAATGAATCAGATCTCCTAATAATGAACCACCAACAGGTTTGAAACTGAGTTGTATAAACTCAAAGGAGGAAGATCAGGATCTTCAACGTGAAGATCTGACTATGGAATCAATCCTAAGAAGGAGAATGTAAAAATAAATGACAACAAGGCTTGTGACAAGTAATCAACTGAAAATGACTCAGATTAATGATCACTAAACAACAATACTCCCCAGTACGGTCGCCAGATTTGTTACTGGACAATCCACTTGATCGGAGGCGAGCCGGATCTCCCTTGCTCAATGCAAGTCTAGAACAAATAGAACAGACTACAAACACGTTTCCTAGATCTACTTAAGGATCAAGTGCTAAATTTCTTACCTCTTTGATTCACTAACCTTTCTCCCTAATGTTTCTCCACGTCCCAAGGTCGTCAGATCCAAGCTTCAAGACCTATCAAGACACAGAAAAGAGAAACGAGTAAAGAGAATCTATACAATAAGAGATATATGTAAACAGTTAAGCAGGTAAACAACACAACATCATTATACATAAGAATGATATTGGTGGAAAGCATTTGTATTACTGCAAATAGAGGAGTACATGATAGAGATATAGAACTACAACCAATGACTTAACATAGCAGCCCTTCTCCACACAAGCCAATTGCCAAGCCCTTCCAAGGAAGCATGAATTCTCCAAGAGGTGAGTGAAGGTGTCCGAAGAGAGATTTCACTAGCATGTAGATACCATAGTCTTCCTCCCTTTGGTATGGGAGTGAGCCTCACTTATATAGGACTAAGTGGATGAGGTTATGGATAGGATAGGTTGAGAGATGGTAGGAGAGAGATAGGGGATCTTCCCAATGAGTTAGGGGTCGAGTACCAACTCTCCAAGAGATCAGGGATAATCCCCCAAATGGGAAAGCTTCGAGAAAGATATCGAAATGGCTATTTTTTTCCCATTAACAGACCTCATCGCACCTTTCTATAAGTCAGAACACTTGACTGACGGTAGATCAGTGGGTGGATAGATATATTCATGACGGTCTGCACAAATGGTTCTTGTGTGAATTCCGGATCCTTTTGTTTGAGTGGTTGGTGAAGTTGACCTTTAAAAAGAGGAGATTCCAAGGTGGTGAGCTAATGACCTGGACCCCGGAGTTGATCCAAGAACTACAGGAGGTTGACAATAAAGCGTCGCGGGCTGTCAAAGTGTGGCTTGATAGCATCTTGGAAGGGTATATCATTGAATTCGCGCTTGACACACATAAGTCTTATAGTGAAGTTGAAGGATATTTCTTTCGTGAACCTCGAGGAAGGTTTTTGCTGTCGCTCCAACTATCCATTAAGATGCTTATTTGTGAAAAGGGTATATTGAAGATGAATATAGATCAGTAAGCAACCTAGTGGGTGGAGGCTGTGGGTATCGCGATAGCGGGGGGCGATGCATGGAATGATCAGGGGTAGATGGGTGCGGTTCACGACGAGACTATGAGTGAAGCCGAGGAAGAGAGTGGTCTTACAAGGGGAGGAGCGACAGGAAAAGAGGCAGAGGATAGGAGAAGGTCCTTCTACGATCGAACCACGAGTTCATGAAGGAATACCACATGGGATGAAGCGACCTCACAGCCCAAATAAGGACGCACAGGCTACGAGCAGGATAGAGCTAGGACCTAACCCCAACAACAACGTACCCACACCTCTGCTCACTATCTGTCAACCAGTGAGAAATACCACTTCAACCCCACTGGGTTAAACAAAACTTGATCGCTAGTAGTTCAATACCTGCAAGAAGGAAGCCCGGGATGGTGGGCGATGATGCTAAGTTACCATTGTTCCATGGGAGTGGGACAGATAACCCAGAACAGTATTGGTTTTTATGTGAAGCGGTCTGGACCATAAAACAGATCACTAATGATGACACCAAGAAAGGACAGCTGGCGACAACCCTACAAGGTCGTACCTTAGATTGGTTTATGAAGTTTGTTCTAGTCCCTACAGGAGCTCTAGTGAAGTCGCTAGATGAGATCATGGATGGGTTGATTGCAGAATTCAGGAAGCCCAAGTCTGAGGTCCAATATATCACAGAATTGAAAGAAGGCAAGCAGTATCCCAATGAGATGGTGTAGGATTTCGACCAGAGGTTCAAGATGCTGATGGCAAGGGTTAGTTTCGATATGAGCATTGTCCAACATAAGGAGTGGTTCATCATGGCACTTCTATTGCACATCCAGCTACCATTGATGGAACAAAACATCTCAATGCCCAGTGAAGCTTTAGAGATTGCAATGCGGTTGGAGGCGTCACCGATTGGAAACAATGCAGCTGGGATGTCGCAGATACAGACATAGCTGGCTAACTTGACCATACAGCTGCAAGATTTGAAGAAGGGCAAGGAGCAGCATGAAGAAGTATGGTGCACACAATGTCAGGGGGAAGGGCATACGAAGGATAATTACCCCGACTTCCACAACTATTTGGTTTTAGGAGCGCCAAACCCGTTAAATGGTGTTGGCATGCCATGGTGTCGTGTTTGTCAGGTCTTTGGGCACTGCCATGAAGAATGTCAATATATGCAGAAAATGGTCACCAAGCCGATGAATCTGTATTGCACTTTCTGTAAATCAGTGGGACATGATGACAAGGATTGCCAGGCATATGGGTTACTCCAAGAGAGAATGTACGACGCATTCTATGTAAAGGATGACTAGCGTATTGTATAACAACCGCCACTGCAGCCGCAGGTAGCGCAGCCGCTACCTCAACCGCAGGTGCAGTTTGTACCACAGCAGCAACCACAACAGTTTGTGCCCCAATATGTTGTGATGCAAATGGCTCCACAATAGCCACAGTACGTTCAGCAACCGCAGTATGCGCAACAAGGGCAAGGCATGCAATCATCTCTGATACAGCAACAGTACAACCAACAGCAGTACCTGCAGCAGGGCAGATTCCGTGGGGGATACTGGGGTGGACATGGTGGAGGATTTGGTCATGGAGGAGGACGAGGAGGTCGTGGACCTATGCAATGCTATCAATGTGCGGTATGGGGACACTATCAGTGCGATTGCCCACTGTTGCAGATGCAATGTACATTTTGCTTCGTTGCCAACCATACAGTAGAGAACTGCCCATAGTTGATTGCACGATGGCAGGAAGGGAATGTTCCACAGTTGCAGAATCAGAACCCGGTACATCCACTAGTACAAAATCCAATGCAGCAACTAGTCTAGAACACAAACCAATGCCCATTTCAGAATGCTGATCAAAATGTGAATCAGCCGAGGAATCCACCGCTGAACCAGAATTAGGGTGTAAATGTTTCAACAATATCAACAGAGCCCAAGCCATATGATGCAGCTATTGCGGTGATCACTCAAGGAGGTGAAAAAAAAGGAGAAGATACCTCACATCCGCTGATCCGGTTGGCTGAGCAGAAGAAGGTGTCATTTGACATCAATTCAGGGTGCGATACGTTCCACCAGGCACGACGGGCATTGGATAAAGGCAAGGTTATCGTCTATGACATGCCCCCTGTCTTTGATGACACATCATAAGCTGGTCCATCGGCGCAGTCTGGAACTTTTCAGAAATTCCTGAAGAGTTGTTTGTTGTTGGAAAGGGATCCTGCTATGCTTGTTGAGATAGAGGGGTTGTTGCAGCGATTGCCAAGGGGACGCCAGGAATCCACAGTGAATTCTTTACAACGGAGGAAGACTGGCAAGGAGATGTGGATGAATATTCAAATTGGAGATTATGATGTCGACTAATTCATTCTGGATCTTGGTTCAGATGTCAACATCTTAACCAAGCAGGCATGACAGAAAATGGGGAGCCCCCCATTGAGCTGGTCTCCTGTACAACTCCGGTTAGCTAATCATGCTAAAGTGACGCCAATTGGGAGAGTCCCCCATTTGGTGGTGGACATTGAGGGCATCAAGACCTATGCTGATTTCGATGTCATCGAAGTGGTTGAAGGAGGTAGTTCTTATCTTTCATTGTTGGGGATTGGTTGGGCTAACGATAGTGGAGCGATAATCAACTTCAAGCAGCGGATGATGACTTTTGAAAACCACGATCTCAGAGTCATAGCCCTGTTGGATCCGGATGAAGGACACAAATACCTTGAACCAGTGAGAGATGAAGATCCTAGTAGAAGGGACTATGCATTCAACATTTTCGAAGATTACATTCATCCGACTGACAACGGTGAGCTTGGATGGCGCAGTGACAGTTCTACATTTTCTGACTCTGATGATGCACTAGAACATTGGAAGAACCATTTACATGAGGTGTCATTCCGTAAATGTGGGTTGATCACACAGTTGCTATGCTGGGTCGCAACTAAAATAGTTACATTACCAGTATATGAAGGATTGCCTGGCTTGTCTGATTTTCTGGCGGAGTTCAAGGAAAGAGTTTCAGACCCACAACGATTACTAGCATTGGACGAAGCACTGCAAGCTGCTCCAGCATGCTGGTGGGGGACACACAAGGCATCAATTGATGGATGGTCGAAATGTAGAAGATTGATGATGGTATGTTTCGGTGATACCGAGGTCTACCACATAGGGAAGTATCATGGTCGGAATGATCCTGAAGGCCATTTGATGGAGTGTATGACATTATGGGCATCATGACCAAGAGATGAGTGGATCCATGCATTTATCCATACCTTGGATGAAATGTCACGGTCATGGTATACTGCAGCTGAGTTACGGGGATATATCACTACTTGGTTGGAATTGACCATATGTTTTACTCATACATTCAGTTTTGCTAATCCCAATCCGGATGTCCATAATGCTTTGTAGATCATTCACGACGTGGTTCTAAAGGTTGTTCTTGTGGTGTACCCAACGAATCCACATACGCACTGCCAGATGAAATCCATCATGGAATGTTACAATATCACTAGTGGGCTTGACGATGGTGACAATCCACGGAATGTTAATATTCTAGAGTCTGAAGGAAGCCGAGATATTGTACCACCTGGTGTGCCAAGTGATCCGTTCAGTCAGCCCTTGAAGCTTCGCAAGATCAATATTGGGATGGAGGCCACTCCCAAGTTTGCGAATGTTGGAGATTATTGGGATGATGAGATGATGGGCAAGGTCACTGAGTTGTTGCATGAGTTTCAAGACATTTTTCCTACGAAGTTTTCTGAAATGAAAGGTATTTTGGGTGATCTAGGCGAGATGAAGATTCCCTTGAAACTAGATGCTAAACCGACCAGGCAGCGACCTTATCGGCTCAATCCGCAACATAAGGTGAAGTTCAAAGCCGAACTTGATCGCATGTTGGATGCTAGTATCATTGAACTGGTCGAAGATTCAGAATGGATCAATCCTATGGTGGTGCAGGACAAGAGGACTGGTGAGGTGTGCATATGTGTTGATTTGCGGAAGTTGAACGATGACTATTTGCATGATCTCTTTCCGACCCTGTTTATTGATGAAGTACTTGAGGGAGTAGGTGGCCAGGAGATGTACTCTTTCACGGATGGGTTCTCAGGCTATCATCAGATCCATATTGCAAAAGAAGATCGCCACAAGACAACTTTTGTGACAGAATGGGGATGTTTCTAGTATACTATCATGCTGTTTGGGTTGAAGAATGCACCTGCGATATTTTCACGAGTTGTTCTTGTTGCATTCAAGGATTTCATCTAGAAGCTCTTGCAGGTATACATGGATGATTGGACAATCTATGGTTTGATCCATGATCATCTGGCTAATCTGTAGTTGATGCTGGAGCGCTGTCGACAACACTAGATATTGTTGAATTTGAAGAAGTGCATTTTTTGCGTCCCGTTTGGGATATTGCTGGGTCATATTTTGTGCAAGCAAGGGTTGTTAGTTGATCCAATGAAGATTGCGCTTATTTTGAGTTTGACACTACTGACCATAGTCAAGCAGTTGAGGGAAACATTGGGGCATACTGGGTATTATCGCAAGTTCATCAGGGGATATGCAGCAATCACCACCCCTATGGAGAAGTTACTAAAGAAAGATGTCGTATTTCAATGGAGCCTTGAATGTCAGGATAGTTTTGAGCATCTTAAGGGTAAGATGGCTTCGGCACCGATATTAGTATTCTTGGACTGGAGTAAGGAATTCCATGTCCATGTTGATGCATCGTCAATTGCACTCGGTGTGGTGCTAGGGAAACCAGGAGAGGGGGATATTGATCACCCTATTTCTTTTGCCAGTCGGAAGCTGTCATCCACAGAAAAGAACTACACCACTATTGAGCGGGAAGGATTGGTGATGGTCTATGTGCTGCAGAAGTTCCGACACTACTTATTGGGCGGAAATTTTAAGA
Source organism: Larix kaempferi (assembly GCA_027924585.1). Taxonomy (NCBI): domain Eukaryota; kingdom Viridiplantae; phylum Streptophyta; class Pinopsida; order Pinales; family Pinaceae; genus Larix; species Larix kaempferi. The sequence goes on from BSBM01000099.1 coordinate 16,297,604, forward strand.
TGTTCACAGACCACTCCACATTAAAGTACCTGGTTAATAAGCCTGTGTTGGGGGGGAAGATATGCGGATGGTTACTTCTCTTTCAAGAGTTCGACTTTGATGTAATTGTGAAGCCAGGGAGGTTGAATTCCGACCCTGATTATCTATCACGAATTGAAACAGGAGAGGAGCCAACTAACATTGAAGACGGGTTGCCTGATGCACAACTGTTTCAAGTTGAAGTAGCCGATGGCTATTTTGAAGAAATCATTCAGTTTCTGGCAATAGGTACTGCACCAGAAGAGTTCACCACTAGTCAAAAGAAGTAGTTGGTGGTTGAAGCTGTCGACTTCTAGCTTATTGCAGGAGAGTTATACAAGATGGGTGCTGATGAGATATTACGATGATGTGTCTTGCCAAATGAGCAAGTGCAGATATTGGCAAAAGCACATGGAGGAGTAGCTGGAGGACACTACGACGGTCGGGAAACTACCAAGAAGGTGATTCGTACGGGGCTTTGGTGGCTCACGGTGCATAATGATGCGACAGAATATGCGCGGTCCTGCGATGCCTATCAGAGGAATGGGAAGCCATCAAGGAGGGAAGAGATGACATTGATGCCTCAGTTAACACTACAGCCATTTGAAAAATGGGCAGTGGATTTTGTGGGACCAATCAATCCACCGGGTAAGTGCACTAGTGCTAGGTATATCATCACGGTGACAGATTACTTGACAAGATGGGCGGAAGCTGCACCAGTCGTTGATTGTTCGGCAGCCACGACTGCGTGGTTTTTGTTTGACAACATTATCACTCGCTTCGGATGCCCCAAGATATTGCTGAGTGATCAAGGCAGCCACTTTCTCAATCGCATCATCAACGCATTGACGAAGGACCTGCAGATACAGCATAAGAAAAGTACGCCATATCATCCACAGGAAAATGGCACAGTGGAAGCTTTCAATAAGATATTGGAACATGCACTGACAAAGGTGTGCAATGCGAACCGCGATGACTGGGATCTCAAAATCCTAGCATTATTATGGGCCTATCGCACCACATGTGAAAGGTTGATGGGTCAGACACCATTTAAGCTGGTGTATGGCCAAGAAGCAATCATGCCAATGGAGTACATTGTTCCAAGTCTGAGCATTGTAGCAATGACAAGACTGGATTCTACGGCAGCATTGGAGGAACATCTTGCGTAGTTAGTACAGCTGGAGGAAGATCACTTTATCACCGGTTTCCATCAGGGTGTGGAGAAGGATCGCCATAAGGCTTGGCATGATCGCCACATCAAAAGCAAATAGTTTCAACAAAGAAATTTGGTGCTGTTGTATGACAACAAGTTTATGAAACATCCCAAAAAATTGCAGATGCATTGGCTTGGTCTGTATCGCATTAGTAGCATAAATTCAGGCGGAGCAGTACAGTTGCAGCAGTTGGATGGAGCGATTCTCCCCAAGTTAATTAATGGTAGCAGGTTGAAGCCCTATCGATCGGGCTTGGAACAGCGTGATGCCTGAGTCACATCGAGTGAAAAAAAAATGCAGATAGATCGGTGGTAGGTTGGCGCACCGATAGGAATAGAATGCAAAAGCAGGGAGGCTTGTGCCATCAGTTAGGAGCGGTCCACGACAAGTAGCAGGGTCGCGACCAAGTCAAATCAACAATAAATCTCAAAAGTAAAAACAATTAATTAATGGCGCTTGTTCAAATGATGGGCATTAATGGCGGATCCGGCCGATCGGCTGACAGGATCGACGACGGATTTGCGTCATTAATATAGGATTTTGGTTGCGTTAATGCAGGATTTAGTGATGATTACGGAGGATTCGGTTGGAGGCTATAAAAACAGGTAGAAGTTGGTCGGAATGCACTGAGATTTTAGTTGTTAAGTGCTTGTGCAGAGCTGAAGAGTATTGTTATAGCTGGGTGAGTGCAATTGTGTGTTGGGTAAGGTTCAGTTGAACTTGCAGAGTGTTGTTAGGACAAAGAAGCTATCAGTTGAGAGTGTTGCGTAAGATATGCCATGAGAGCTAGAAACAGTTGAGATTAGTAGTGAGGTTGAGTCTCCTTTCATCGGGATTGTAATTGAGGAAGAAGTTGTGTCTGCGGGAGACGTCAATCTAGAGGCAGAATTTGCAAACATGTCGGTGGGAGCGTCAGTCATTGTCAAAAAGCATAGGGGGCGTCAGCATTCTAAGTCCCCGCAGAGAAAGAGGCAACTTAGATCATCTACCGCAGTGGTAGAAGAAGCTCAAGGGCAGGTATGGCAGTCCTGTCACCGTGTTGATGAGTCTACAGACTGTTGACATCCATGGGTATCTCCTTCCCAGTCGGTCGGATGCAACCCCACGCAAGCTAAACCCGAAGCAGAAGTATGGCGTGTAGATGCCAATACTCCCTGCTGGAATGGAGTGCTCTGTTGATATTTTTTTAGTGTTGATGTGTCTACGATATGACGATCATGATATGGTGGCCTACCCAGAAATTGCATCGGCCCCATATGTTCCCGGGGCACAACTTACTGCAACACTGATTTCGCAGGACTGGGCACGAGGATTGAAGCAGGCTGGCTTGTTAGGGCTCATAAAGATGCCGCACTTCAGGCGGCTGGTGGAAGTTAATGCATGTGTAAAGAAGCTGCTTGCTTGCTTCCATGGTGGTTCGTTGTGGCTGGATAAAGAAATTCCAGTTACTATTGATTTGATCTCCCACATTACCGGGTTGCCTAAAGATGGAGTCGACCCATCGCAGTACTTCCAAGGGAAGGAGAACGATAAAAAGAGGGCAGGACAACTGGTAAAGAAATATGGCTTGGAAATGGATGGTCATGGGTATCGCACCGGTAGTATTAATGATCAGGTGGTACTCACCGGCACCAAGATTCTATCTTGCAAGATGGTTAGGGGTGGTCGAACTAACCAGTGCAACTCAGGGATTGTCGCATGTGCAGTACAATGTGCGGAGGGAGTTCAAATTAACTAGTCATTGTTTCTATTAAATCCATTGGTGGAGGATGATGTGGTAGTTTAGGCCGGCAAGGGCTCATTTACATATAGCTAGCTAATACTCTTGATTGCATTTGTGGCTTGGAAGGAGCTCGATGTGTACCAGGGCATGGAAGTTGTGGCTGCAAAAGAGCGGTGGGGTGCGTGCTATCAGAACTTATGGTATGTATGGGAACCTTAGCGACTCCGGGACTTCCAATTGCTATTCTGGATCTATTGGGAGATGCTTTGCAATGCAGCAACAAAGGTACCGTGGATATCTGAAGAAACTACGGCAAATTTTAAGCCGATCATGGAGTTTGTGGTTCGGTCGCATGCTATTTACATGCAGGCAAGGCGTGACCCTAGTCATCAATGGTTGCTGACCCCTTACAAGGTAACAACTGAAGCATTGGAAACTATCGTGAATGACTGGCCAGCGGAATGGTGTGAACCTATGGCATTGGCCAAGATTGAGGCTAGAGGGCTGGCAGAGGGTCTAGAAGATCGTATATCAGCAAAGGACCCGCACAATCATCATGATTCCGATCAAGAGTCCATCAAAACACCGATGGATGATGACAGTGACCGCACCTTGGAAGAGAATAGAACAAAAGGGCACCAGGACCCGACCACAATCAGTGGGTTTCCCCTGCTAACAGAAGCGCACTTGGGTTGAATTATCAAAGTAAGCGCTGATGCATCCACTGCAGCAGCTCAGAAGATGACGAGGGCGATAGATTAAGGATTCCATGTTCTCACGGCTCATGTGGACTCTTTGTATGACATGGTTTTGCGGAGGGCACTAGAAGATGCAGGGGCACCACAAGTTAGCACAATCAGCACCGAGCCATGGGTCAGGAATGTAGAGATTCCCTCGATTGCGATTGTGACTGAAGATGAGGTGGTGAACGCCTTGATACAGTAGTTGGAGAAGGTGACCATCAATGTGAACACATTTCCAGCAGAAGGATTGACCACTATGCAGGAAGCTACCAGCTAGGAGACAACAGAACGATTGCGGGAGATTACTGGTATGTGCATACGATTGTAGGAGAGCGAGGCCGATGCAGAGCATACCATTGCAGAATTGAATGACAACACTGCCTCAGCACGATAGGCTGTGGATGAGCTTGAAGAAGACATTAAGAAAGAGTGGGCTAAGAAGGCTCGCGAAATTGAAGGACTAAAGAAGGAACATGATTTCCTGATTGCGGAGAAGGCCTATCTGTGGGATCAAAGCGTGCGGGTTGAGATGGCTATTGTTGAGGCAAGTCAGCATGTGCAGGAGCCGATTGAAGAGTCAGATGTGCTCCAATGGGTCTAGAAACTGGGGAATGCCATTGTCTAGTTGCGGCAAGGGAATCAAGAGTTGAAGGCTCAGTTGAATCTTGGTATGCCTCAAGTTGAAGTCGACAACAGAAAAAGGGCGATTGAGGAGGTCGCAACTCAGATGGAGGAGCTGGAAAAGGCTACGATGAAGCTCACAGCCGATACTGTACAATTTTGGAGCCAAATTGTCTAGGACGAGCAGATTGACCAGTTGATCAAGTATCGGCAGGACACAAAAGGATAGTTGGCAAAACTCAAGGCAACCATGCACACAATGCCACCCATGGAACAGGTTGCCAAGTCTTAGGACTTAAAGGAATTGCAGCAACGAGTCACCAAGGCTTATGAGCACCAGAAGAAGCATGCTGCATAGCTGGAGTAGTTTCAGGAGGTTAGGGGACAGTTCATGACCAAGGCTGGTGAAGCGCTTCAGGCAGTACAGAAGGGTCATCAACAAGTGATAGCGAAGCTCACTGCACATCCATCTACCGAAGATGTGGTTGACAGTCAGGTGGCGGCTACGTAAGTCAAGGAAATGGTGACGAAATTCGCTCAGCAGTACGAGGACTTCAAAGTGAAGATCACAGAATACACCATGTCCAGTTGATGTGGCTCAAGGGCGAGCCACAAGATTGTGTTGGGGGCCTATTGGTAGGTGATTTGGTAAGGTAGAATCGCAGCATCGTTGATGCTGCGACACGTCAGAAGAGGTTGCGGAAGGAAGAAGGCTGAATTATTTTATGTATTTTTGAGTCGATTGTACCACAGAATGCGGGTTTTTGGGTCATTGGACCATATGATATGTAATTTTGGGTTAATTGTACCGTAGTAGGCAGGTTTTTGGGTCATTTGGACCACATCAGTTAGATTTTGGGTCATTTGTCCAACTGTCGATTAGGAAGTTGTTAGTAAATGGACAAGCATTGTAAAGGTGGAAGCCTATATATAGACATGAGTTGTAAGTGTTGGATAAGCCGATCAGGGTACGATTTATGGATGTTGTTTGTGCATCTTTGAGTTTGTATGTGAGATCAAGAGATATTATTGAAATCTGGTTTTGTGGAGATGTTGTATCAGGGTTTTTTTGAAGTAATATGACATGACGGAACCGTTTGGTGAAATTACCTGTGTACCTTTTATGTTAATGCATGATGCGATAATTTCATGTTGCAGTTAATACTTTAATGTTATACTTGTCGCAATGAATGTTTCTATTGAATGATGTTATGAATACAAATGATGTTAATCTTGAATGCATAGATTTGTTTTGAATGTTGCGATAATTTAAGTAATTGTTGCCGCAATCATCCTCCTTCATTCAGTGGAAACATGGTTCTGTCCACTCTCCCTTGATCACCTCGGGTGAGAACTCATCTACTCTGCAGGTGTTGCTGGACAAGGTAAAACCTATCTGGGCCGGTGCTCAGGGAGATTGCGGCGGTTTGGTGTCGACAGTGATGGGAACCCCTGTCGACTGGGTTTGAGTCAACACGACCAGTCATCTTGCCTCTGGTCGATGCGTATTTCCTCAACAATTTCTCTTCTTCCTTCAGAGTTAACTGGTAGGCTTCATCGACCGCTCTGAACCTCGATAGGCTCAACTCGTCCTCTATACTTCAAACTGTTCACATATCTTGTGACAGCTTCTTCTCCTTCGTTGGTTTGTACCGTCTGAATTGATGGTCTATATTACTCTTCCATGTACTCCTTCATGGCAATCTCTTTTTGTCGAAAGTTCTGCAACTTTCGGAACAAGGAAATCACATAGTCACCTGGCAAGAACTTCCCTTTTCAGCTTGGCGACCATCCTATCCCAAGACTTGATCTTTTCCTTGCCTTTCTTGAATCTGTAAGCCTGTACATTATCCCACCACAATGAGGCATGACCCTTCAACCTCAGACATGTAGTTTTAACCTGTTTAGGATCCTCAATCTACTCTATGTCAAAGTATTTCTCCATCTCTTTGAACGAGTCTATCAATTCTTCTGGATCCAGACTTCCTGAGTAGGTACGCACATCCATCTTTGTCCGACCTCTCATCTCTGTTAGAATCTTGATGAGTTTGTCTTCTAGTTCTTCAACTGCCTCTTCCCGTGCTTCCACTTCTTCGACTTCCTTGTTGTTGTGGTCTAATGCATCCACGCCTTTGGATTTACTTGATCGCTGCAACCTCACTAGTCAAACTTTGCATTGTTCACATGCACTCATCAAACATTTCACAATCAACTATGACGGAAGCACCATGCGCTCTTTGTCCTGTACCTCGGACATTAACGCCTCTATGAGACATTTTCAACAGCAGCTGAAACTCCCACTAGTCCAATCACAACTGTACTTTCACAAGTCATGCACAACTCTACCCAACTACAGTTGGAGTTGTCTAGGCACTCAACCGGACTTTCAACTCCGAGCTCTAATATCACTATCCTTCCTGCTCACATGATACTTCAGCTCTGATACCAACTGGCGCAAGGTCGGTCCCAACAAGAAATTCTTGCTTAACAATAACACACGACACACAATGTTCACACAGATTGGATGCAAATAGGATGCCAGAAGCTGGCTTCTATTACTTCAATCAAATTACAATGTCTGAAAACAAAGCAAATGAACTAAACTATTCGGCCTTGGCCTAATACAATATACAAAAGTAATGGTGTGTTCTCTCTGTGTGTGATCTTCTTCCCTCTCAGGGCCTCTGCTGAATGCAAGTGCTCGCTGATTTATGGATAAATGATCTCCCCCTCTTGATCCTTTGTTGATCGAACTAACTAACTCCTTCCTCTGTGCATGTGCATTGGTCTTCTACTCTTCTTTGTTGTTGCTGCTGCTCATCCCGAGGTCCACTTCATTCCCCGATACACTCTTCCTCTGTCCATCGAATCCTCCAGATCCTATAGACCTGTAGTTTTCAACGCTCTCCATCCATGCTGCACAAACTCTTCTCGTGGTGACATCTGTCATGATCCCAAACACCTTCATAACTTCCCATAACTTCCTTAGCAACCCCGAACGGATACCAAGTACTTCGCCTTGACTTCTTCACTTCTCTGACTCTACTATAGTAGTCGGCTCCTGTCTTGTCTCGGCCATACTCCACTTCGTCATCCTTTGACTTCACTTGTCTCTATAGCTTCTCCAATCTTCCCCTTCCTCCACACTTGGATTTCACCGCAACCTGTTGGTGTTGTGGTTCGACAACATGTCGAACTCGACGCCTTCGCTGCAACCCTGTCGTTTGTCGACCTTAAACATGTCGACTCTCAACCTTCCACTTCTGTCGACCGCATATTGACAACTTTTACTCGACTTCTTGGCTTCTACAGCCAATCTTCCTTCGCATCAGTGGTCGTCGGCAATCCCCCTGGTCGACTTCTCCGATCAATCAACTTCAACTGTTTCTGCTAGACCCCAATGCTCCTGCATCACAAAGGCATATTCAATTTACAAACCAAGTATATCAAGGAAATGTTGAAACAAATTAGAATGGAAGATTGTGCACTAGTGAGCACACCTATGGTTACATGATGTAAATTGAGCAAAGATGATGAATCTCCGGAAGCAAATAAAACACTATATAGGTCAATGATTGAAAACCTACTATATGTGAAGGCATCAAGGCTAGACAATATGCAAGCAATAGGATTGGTTTCACAGTTTCAAGCTCCACCGAAAGAAACTCATATGCGGAAAGTGAAAAGAATATTCATATATGTAAAGGGAACCTTGGACTTCAGCTTGTGCTACTTAAGAGGTGGAAAATGTACTCATATACTGATGCGGATTGGGCAAGAAGTGTTGATGATAGTAGAAGTAAACTAAAGGAGCATTCTTTCTGGGGAAACAATCTAGTGTCTTGGTTGAGCAAGAAACAATATTTTGTTTCTCTATCCATAGAAGAGGCCGAGTACAGAGAAACAACATCATGTTGCACACAAGTTCTTTGGATGAAGCAAACACTCAGAGATATTAATGTAGAATATGATCATCCAATCTTAATACTTTGTGACAACACAAGTGTAATAAATATTTCAAAGAATCGTGTCATGCACTTGAAAACAAAGCATATTCCAATCAAGTATGACTTCTTAAGAGAACAAGTAGTAGAGAAAATATTAAGTTGAAATATATTTCCACCAAAGAACATATTGCAGATGTTTTCACAAAATCCCTTCCCAAAGAGACATTTGAATATCTCAAAGAATAGCTGGGAGTGATATCCATCTCATCTAATCACTGAGTGCTTAAGGAGAAGCACAATTTCAGAGAGAGCATCCCTTTGCTATTGATTTCAAAGGGAGATAGTTGTAAGCATGGGGAATATTGCAGCAATGAGGAGAGTTGCAGACAAGGGGAGTGTTGTAGCAAGCATGATTCCTTTTAAGCTTAATGGACTATGTGTTTTGATATAGGAATGCCATCAATGATAAAGGGGGATATTGTTAACAAAATTATCATTGATGTCAAAGGAAAATATCATTAATGGATTTCCAAAACCATGGGTTTATTAGTAAGAAAGAAAGAAATAAATTATTTACTTAAGGGTTTACGTGTATTTTCTAATAGACACAATTCTTTATGAAGGGTCTCCAAAATATATATATATATATATATATATATATTTAAGAATATATGTATTATATAACATATAATGTTATATATATATATAGGATTTGAAGAAAAAGTGTGTCATTCTAAGAGGAACCTCTAAAGAAAAAGTATGTATACGTGAAGAAGGTGCGAGAAAGAATGGAAAATAAAATATAAATGATTATTTAAAGAAGTATTATTCAAGGAAGCAAGAATCATAATCAAGGGGTTGGTTCTACTCAAACGAAGAGATTGGTGTCTCTTGCTTAGTTGGTGCTTAGCGGTGGGGATTGGTGTCTCTTGCTTAGTTGGTGCTTAGCGGTGGGGATTGGTGTCTCTAGTAGGTTGGTGCATACAAAGATTTGTAATAGTAGGTTGGTGCCTGTGAAAATTTGTAAGAGTATGTTAGTGCCGTATCAGTGTGGATTGGTGTCTCCAGTAGGCTGGTGCTTATGAATATTTGTAACAATAGGTTGATGCCTACAAAGAATTATAAAAGAATTTTTTTGTGGTTTTCTCCCTAAAGGGTTTCCACATAAATATTGTGTTCCATATTTTGTAATTGATAGATCTTATGTACGACTGTTTTATTGTGGTAATTGAATTTAAATAAGTGAAAATATTGTCTTATATTTGTGGGATCCAATGCAATAGATGCCACAACAGAATCTTTCAATTGTTCTAGTCCATGAAGGCTCTATTCAGCATGGCCTTTAATGAATGCATGGAAGGAGAATTGTAGAAAGAGGGTCACGAACCTACGGTGGAGCATAGGATTGCAAGGTTGGAGGGGGGCATGTGGTGTTTATCCTAGACCCAAGTTAGTGTCGACGAGAACATCAACAACAAATTAGATGTGCTTTCCAGGGAATTCACAGGAATGGGTTCCTGTGCAACAAATCATTCTCATGCTCATGTTTATCCTCTTGTCAAGCATTCAACGTTCAAGGGTGTAATCCGGTAGTGGCTCCTCCATAGATCAAGCGGAAAAATCTAGGTTTGAGCCACTCTATTGTTATTATCTATGATGATGAATCAAATTAGATGGGCCTTTTTTCTATTTTCAATTTTTGATAGACTGTTTGCATTAGCATGTTCACAAGACTGTTAACACTCCCAGTTTTCAATTTGGTTGGTCATAACCCCCGACCTGTGGGGGAATTCTGTGATAAAACTTTGATAGTTAGAATTCATATTGTTTCTCATAGACGTCCTGCATTGTTTATCAATACTCTCTAGTTTTGGGGGCATTTGTCCTCTCACGAACATTTGGTCACACCTGGTAGTAGGTTGTTGCATTTTTTACATGTACAATTTCTCTCTTTTAGTGTAATATAATTTACCGAACCTTACAAAAAAAAATATTATAAAAGAAAACCTAGTAACAATTTATTTTTTTTGGTCAAAAATTAGAGGGGAGACTTGTGCAAGAGAAATTTACAAGAGAAGACTTTGTAGTGGCTTGATTTTTATGAAGACCCAAATTTGTAAGGGATTGTGCATAACATACAACTTAGTAGAGGAGAAATCCTATGTATGTAGGTCCTAACTATTCATCTCAATTTATGCCCTCTTTGTTTCAAATTAATTCATTATTTCTCAATGTTCCTATTCATATTTAGAGAGGATTCTGAAGGAAAATAAAATGATTTTCATAATTACTCTCAATGAAAATCATTGAGAGTAATTATGAAAATCATTATGTGCCTATAAATTTTAGTAGTAAGGTTTTACCATCTCAATTATTTCACAAATATTTTTTTTTCTAGGGACTAGATATTTCATGGCTTTGTGCATATATATATAAGAGGAGTTGGGAATCTATTGCATTGGATCCCAAAACTTGTCTATTTCATTATTATTTTTAAAAGGATTTTACATTTTTTGTTGCACACTTCATAGCTTAACACACCAATGTGTTATTAAGAAAGACATCATTTTAGGTTTATATGTAAACAAATTTATGGATTATCTAGTGCAAAATATATAGATAGTACACATCAATGCTCTTATTGATGCATAACGCACTACTTAAATTAAATATTTATTTTTAATATTTCGTCACATTTTTATCGGTGCATCTTCATGTATATGGTGCACTGTTGTGTATTCCTATATAATTCACATAGTTAAATGATAAAACATTTTTAGCTTAAATTTTTTACTTTATTTGTTAAACATATTTCGTAGTTCCTCTATTTCATGATGCAATTTATCTATTGATAGAAGATCTCTGATCGAAGTTCAAAGAAAAATACTTGTTGTAATGAGCATGATGGGAACACATCCCCAAAAGAGAACAAGACATGTTTTTTGAAAGTTTAGTATAACAATAATATGTTTGAATTATATGTATGTTTAAATGATGTGTATTGGTAAATGTCTGCCACATGGAGGAAAAATAATGAAGAAACTAGATAAAATTGTTTGTAGTATGAGTTCAAAAGAGCGTAAAAGACTTATGGAAATGTTGCAAAGAGATGAACTTGTTGAATCAAAAGGTAATCAACATGGAATTTTTATTTAAATTTTCATTAATAATGTACTTATTAAGAATAGTTGCTAACATGTTTCAATCGATTTTTTTCACATTTGTTGAATGTTGTGCAAGAACCGACATTGAGGGAGGGGAATATCATCCTAACAAGTTAAATATTATGAAGTATGTAAATGATGATGAATCGGTCCTTAGTTCATTGGGAATGGTGTTAGAAGTTAATGAAGGGGAGGGGGAACTTTTATAAAACTATGAGAGATATAGTGAAAAGAACATATAGATGTTCCACTTAAAATACAAAAATCAATCCAATGAGTGCAAGGATCAGGTTATATATAAACTATGATAAGCATTTCAAGAGAAATGGTCAAATATATTTGTTAGACTTTCAATAGAAAAAAACGTAAAAACAAGAAGGAATCATTGAAAAGGTATTTCCCATAAACATATTTTCTTTTAATATGTATATATTGCTACAAAAATTATGAAATCAATATTTTGGCTATATTTACTTTCATATCAATATAAAAAGTTTTTTTTTTTTCTTTTTCATTTTTCATGAAGATTATATGAAAATTCCAAAGGACGAACTAGGTGATATCCGAAACATGAAGTAGGGATGTCAAAAAAAATTGTACAAGTAGATGGTTAAAGAAATGAACATAATTGCATTGCAGGAGGATCCATCTCAACAACAATGTGCTTCAAACATATGTAATCATTAATATTTTCTTTTATGTACACAAAATTTAATTGTTGCATGAAATATTCATTTTCAATTGTTTTATTATAGAAAATAAAACAAAATGGAACTCATTCAACACATAAGACATAATGACAAGGAAGAAATGGGTTGATCACAAAGTTTGTGAGTCTCGTGTTTTCCTTACTTAATATTCCATATTTGTTGTGATCTTTATATTTTAATTAATGTACACTTATCCTTTGATGTCTTATAGCAGATTCTAACATACAAAGAACATCCATCTAAAGAATTGATTGACATTGGGTTAAATATGGGTCGGGAGAATATGTTGGAGTATCAAAAGTTAATTATGCAATTTGCGAGTAGCTATGTTGTTTTACTTCCCTCATTTCATAATTAATGGAACAACAAAAAACCTTTATATTGAAACTATGATTTGTCTTGGGTTATAATTGAGAGATGGCATGATGAATGGCTTTGAAAGAATGTTTATTATTTATGAACCACTTCTTGCTCTGGTATGTGTTTCTATTTACATAATAATTTATATTATATTATAAATTTAGATATACTCATTACACTTTATTTAATATGTTTGTAGATGGAACACGAAGAGGATGAAAAAAATCAAGCCAATCCACAAAAAAATTGGCCATATAACCCAAGTAGAATATCGCCTAGATGTGATGAAGAAATGAGTCATGCAAGCAACTCAAGTATTGACAATAGCTCGAGTGAAGGATGACAATCAATATAATTGAATATTAATGCAAGTTCCATGTTTTGAAATAAATGTCAGTGAAAATCAGACGTTTTTTTTGTCCTAATTGATGACCACAAGTTACCATTAAAAGTAACATTTATATATTGACATTTTAATTATTTTGGACCTTTATATTGTCCCATTTTGTATGACGAAGGATCTCTTATTCATATATAATAAAATGGGTTTATTGTTCTATTTTATTGTCTAATGTTGCAAAATGTTATATTGCTAATTAAATATATAGATGATTATATATTCAATGGCCATATTTGTAATATGATGGAATAACACATTAATATAATCATTATATCATATCATAATAATTAAAATTTAAATATCAATATTTTTATAAAAATTATTTTCTTTTATGATGATTTTTCCTTCATGGTGTTTTTTATAGTGTGAATCCATATGCACCGGTGTCTTTTAAGGTATTAATCACACCAATGCTTGCAATTATTATAAACACATGAATGTGCAGTGCTCAAACAATAATAGGCACTAGTCCTATATATACAATAGCACCGATGTTGTTATCTATTATAAACACACCAATGTCTAGAAATACCATTAAATTTACGTGATACTATGGTGCACATAATAACATAATCACATGTGCGTATTTTTGCACTATCGACATTAGTGTGTATTTGTGCATCAATGACAGTACTGTGTTACATATAATAATAAACCCTAGTGTTATTAATCATATTACATGAACTGGTAAGTTATGTAAATGAAAGGCATTGATAAATCATATTTAAATTGTATGCATTGGTGCTATGATACATACAAAATGCATTGGTTATATGATACATATACAACAAATTTAGAAGTTATATATGGAATGGACTAATGCATCATATTTAAATTGTATGCACTAGTGTTATAAAACAATAAAATGCATTGGTGTGCATGTGTGTACTATCACTTCCAGTGCGTTAACGAGAAGGAAAATCAATTGTGCTATGAACCATATTACATGCCTTGGGGTTTATATAAATGAAATGCACCAATGTGTGTGTTTGTGAAACACATTAGTGTATCATTTTAAGTATTGCACACCACTAAAAAAACTTCTGTTATAACCACCGAATATTTTTTAGTTATAATTCATCCGTTAAAATGTCCGCCAAAACATCTTCTACCAATGAAAAAGGTTTTAGTGAAGGTTTTTTCGATAATTTTTCCCAATATTGTAACACTTAAACCCTCCGCCGGAAGGTATTTTCTTTGTAGTTCCTTTAGGTGTTCATGCTCATATAGTCGTGTTGTCTTCATTAAATACACAAACAATGTTTACAAGTATTCAAAATCACCATGGCATGTCTATCTCATAGTGTAGTAAATAAGTTATAGTAAAGATATCTATGTAAAACATTTAAACACACACAAGGGTAAGTTCATATCACTCTAAAGGGTCAAAATCAGGACATTACATCCCCTCCCCCTTGGAATAACATTATTCTTGGTGTTCCCTTTCTTTTAGAAATACCCTATGACTTCATTTTTCAATTACACCTGCAATGCCATTTAAAACAAAAATGATTTCATTCATAGAATTTTCAATTTTCATATTCAAAGCATATATATTCATAACATAATAATAAATATGAAAATCAACCCAATACTTATATGTATGAATATATATCCACTTCACATGTCTACCATGGGAAATATTCAACTCACTACCTTCTCTAAAACACTGAAATATCCACTTCACATGATTCCATCTAGAATGTAACATGAATCTCTCATAATATATTCATTTAGGTTTCTACTTCCTTGAAGTCACTCACCCTCGAGGCTCAAGTATCCCCTTCTCTGTTCAACAATTCCCCAAACAATCAATAATTTTCCAAGCCTTTCTTGAACAAGAAGAGTGTATACTTGTAGAGTCTTACTACCATGGTGTCCCCACTAGCTCCCTCTAATATAACATAGATTATGGTGATCAAGGCATGCCACTAGAAGAATCCATCATCTCACTTGTATCATGCACATACAATCATTGTGAAATATTATTCACAAATTTTCAATCATAAATTTAAGTTTGCACCTTTAAAAAACAATAAAGTTTTAGAAGTATGAGATCCTTCTCATAATGTTTTCCTCTTGTAGTAGTAGTCATCAATCTTCATTATGCACTTGTACTGACCACCATATTCAAGGAAATTTTACCTGCAATTCTGTCATTCCTAACAGAGCTTGATTAAGCCAATCCAATTGTGAGTAATTGTGCATAAATATTCACTACAATATCCATAATAACCCTCAATAACTTCAACATTGTTAAATAGCTTCAAATTTCATCAACATGCCTATATGGGAAAAACATAGATAAAAGCATTAGTATTGCATTCACTAGTTCTAGTACTAAAATCACTTAGTTACACAATCAACAAAGTTGTGAAATAAAACTTCAAAACATTTTATTTTTATTACTCTCAAGTTCAACATTTCTTAAATGAAAATTGAAACTAATCACTACCATTTGTATACAAAGACATGTACACAATTTTCAGTGGTTTCCAACATCTAAACTCTCAACCTTTAGAAAAAAAACCCGAAGTCATGTCTTTTAAGTTTAAATATAAGGGGCTCAACAACAGGTATAAAATATTGCAATACCACCTTTGCAATGATATATCTAATCAACAATCCCAATCCTTGTTATGATCCAGACCAAATATGTCACTTGTGAGCTAGAAGAGATTAAAACAAAAGGCGTACAAAAAGCATATAATAAGGAATTACATTGGTCATTGTCTTTTACTCATATTGAACTATCTAATTGAAGAAATACAGTAAGGATATCGGTGGCAATTTTACTTCAACTTGGGATGGAACATAGTTCCATTGCCGAAACAAATACCATAAAAGTTTCTACTTGTTGGTAATAAAACCAGCAATTATAAATATTATAGCAAACACAATTTCTTCCTTGGGCACATCATGGGCACCCTACAAATTAGAGACCTAGTCCATGCATGACAAACTATGGTATAGTGAAGGGAACAATTGTTAGAACATGTGCCATGTACTACACCTAAAATGAAGATCGTTTTATTCAAACCGCAAGCTGGGCATATAGAAACGAATCAAAGGAAATAGATAGACCCAAGTAACAAATAATTAATTTATGATGTTAAGAGACAAAAAGCATTTAATTTTATACTAAAATTTAAAGCCAAACAGGTTCATGATTTCTATTAAGATATAGAGGAGCAGCCTATATAGGAAGACAATTACTTAGCCTTAGAAGAACCTTTAGCAAAATGTTAGTGATGTTTCAACTATGCTAGACAGAAAAGTTGGTTATTTCATAAATGAATTTATTGTACTCTCCTACTTTGTTGGTTTAGGTCATACTGGCATTCAAAGGAGATATTATTACTTAGATTTGTGCACATGTTATCTACTCCTTAAAGAATTTGCAAAACATATCCTTTGCTTCTAAACCTTCAATGAGTAACACTCAGAAAACAAATCATGATGAAGATAAGCATGTTTGTGGTTGATAAATAACAATATGTCATATTTGCAATGAAACACAAATTCCGTTAGAGTTGATTAGCATTGCAAATTTCCATGCAATCATAAGGATGGAATGTATCTCCAGATAAATCAAGTCAACTTCTCACTTTGTTAATCTACATATGAACTAACAAAACAAAAACTCTAATCACCATACACTTGAATTGTACAATATTCATTAGTATTTTAATATGTTGGTAGAATTGGAAATGTACCATTGACAAGATCATGTATTCAAGAGATTTGATATGGTGTATAATTAAGTAGAGGTTAGAAGAAATCGAATTAAACTAAGCACAATGAACTATATGAAACACAACCTATGTGCATTTTTCATGGGAATGTTGAATGGTACATAGCTTTATAAAGTACCTCTATGCCCATTCACCTAGAAATACATCGATTTTGGTAAATTGATGTACTTTCAATCTCTATAAACTATTTGACATGCAAATTCAACAAATTAGTAAACATGTAGTTAACTGAAATGGACGGATGTTAATACCTTAATGTCTCAAATATCACAAACTCCCAACCAAACACTATACATTATATTACAAAATTGGAGGAAAGCAACTTTAAAAGCTTTGATGTTAAGAAAGCACGACTACAACTAATAAATCTATCATGGTTTTTGGAAAATACATGTATACTATGCCATTATTTGCTTATTATGATAATATTATAGAAGTTTGTGTTACCAACACTCAATAGGTAATCTATGTGATATGTGTCATATTTTACACAGTATTGCAATTTTGCATATCGCAACAATACTATAGTAATTTGTACTATTATGTTGGTCATAAGGGTAATATTATAGTGGAACAAGATCCTAACACATGAATATGTCATTGATGTAAGTTATTTTAAAACACCATATAAATACAAATCACCATCCAATATGATCGACAAGGAAGGACAAGTTATTTTAAAATGCCATATAAATACAAATCACCATCCCAATATGATCGACAAGGAAGGACACCAAACACCCTCAACAATTTTAGTACCAGAGTGAGAGAAAATGCTATCAAAAGACTTTCACACCAAAACCAAATTCCCAATCGACACAGCTATAAGTAATGCCTTATAAACCCATCATTATTATTTTTACATAACAATGTAAAAATGACTTATCTAAAATATGATACATAGTAAAATACATGTATGAAATATTATATTATTTTGGTAAATGTCCACTTTTTCAGCTAGAATAAAGTTATGTAATAAGCAAAATTTGAAATGAGAAACATTTTGTGTGCATAAACAAATAGGCAGATGAAGTGAATGGGAAAGAAAACACGTACCATTTGGGCCAAGAGAAGTGAGTGTAATTTGGGAGAGTCCCTTATAGGCACTAATTCTTTTGAGGATAGATTTGTCCAAGCCAAAGAAGAGCTTATGCAACATGAGTTTGGAAATCTCATGGAAAACATAGATAAACTATACTCCATTCCTAGATTTAGTTCAATAATGATTTTAAACTAGCACAAAGATTATATTCACTAACTTAAGGTTGAATTGCACCAACTTTAGGTTGACTAAGAAATTCACAATGCAACATTGTTCAAAGAATAAAAAAAAACCCATTTGATTGTTTTTCTTTCACACTTGTATACTTCCATCCACATGCATAACTATCAAGCAATGTTAGTATTAGTGAGAGAAAATGCTATCATATCAACACAAGGGATCAAAATACAAATCTTGCTTTCAATTTGGAAAAGCTTTTTGACCCATATTGTATAACTTAGGATCCTAGTTTCTTAGCATAATGTGCTCTCAGTTATTTGTTCAAAAGGTATATTGCTAGTTATTTTGCATTTTAAAAATACATTATGCTAGATAGTCTCTAGCAAAAGAATGAGTTGTTTGTCTTTAACCTTGTTTATTGCATAGTTTACCTTTTCCATTTTTACTAGAAGTATGAGTATTGATCTAATTTCCTGTCACTAGATGTATGTTGCCTAATTTTGTTTGTATATTCCTATGAATCTTTTGACAAGATTATACTAGAATAACAAAACAAAACTATCATTCCATTAAAAATACAAGCCATTTTCGCTTAAGTACTACATAGTTTGATATATCTATATGACAACTAACAAGAAAACTCATGTCAACATGTTGCAAATAGTCATTGGTAAAATTTGAAGCAATGGTCTTTGGAATGAAACTCACTTTCCTTGTAGAAAGTTAATTTACTTGATGAGAGAAGTACTGTAATAAATTTTGATTTGATAGTTGTCATATCATTAATGTCTTTTATTCCATATAATCCTAGTGCTATAACCTGAAGCTCTAATACCAATTTGTAACATGCCACCATATAATCATCAAAATACAGATTAATTCATGTATACTTTTGGAAATTATTTTTTGCTTGCCGAGTCTTAGTAGTACCAAAATTGGACATAACCATTTCAATTCTTTGCATGTTTTTTATAAATAAATAATTTCCATAAGACCACCTTGTTTAGATTTCTCTTACATAGTTCAACAATCATGATATATTATTTACCTTATTTCGGCAATCGCGATGAAGTGCTTTGAGTAATAAATATTTATAAGGGAATGATAATTAAATGCAAGTTGTTGACACTATATTTGAAATACTCAAAGAAACCCTAAAAAGGTTTGTCAAAAATACCCAAAAGAAGTAAATTTACTAAGGATGTGTTGAATGAAGGATTATAATACAAAATCAACAAAGCAAAAAACCTACAAGGGCAATAGTCCGAAGGAAATTATTGAAAAGGTTAAATCTTAGCGAAGTTCCAATGGCGGAGATGATGAAGGAAAAGATCAACGATTATCGTGGATCCCTGCACCGCCCAAAAGTTCGTTTGCAAACAATGGTGAGTGGTATCACAAACCACTATAGCACTGTGCGGAACCACCAAAGGATAATACGTGGTAAACGTGGGCCACAGCACGTGGCAAACGCATAAGGCACAAGGGAATACGCCATATGTTGACATAAATCGGATGGACGATATACATTGGCATAAAATCTAAGGACGAGATTTATCCGCATCATGGAAAGTGCACAGTCAATAAAGGAAAGAGTGGTTACGGTAATTAAACCACTCTAACAGGTGTCAGAAAATGGTTGATCTGCACACAGTTAAAACTAGAAAGGAAAACCATTATTGGGATCGTGGATACCACCATGGGAAATAAAGAGGCACAAGATCTAATGGCTCAAATAAAAAAGCATGTGATCAACGGTTGGAAATAAATTACATTCGGAAAGCTGCCAGAAAGTTAAGAAAAAGAGCTTATATAAAACAAAAGGGTTTTCAAATAACGACATTTTGTCTATGTGTCACTATTCCTGGAAGCTCTGAAGGCCGGTGGAGATCAGCAGTTGCGACAGAAGGATAAAGACATGTCTATACAGGTAGGGTCTGCTGACCTATCCCACATATTTTAAAGGAAATTTGTTTGTAAAAACGATTTAAATGGAAACTGTGCATGATATAGATGTTTTTAAAGCCAAAGAACCCCTAGAAGATAGAGATGAGGACATTTACGATACCCTAATCAGGTTACTGGTCGCTGAAGTCAAGCTTAATTTGTCTAAGTTATTAGAAGAAGGTATAGACATACACAGAGTCCACCAGTCATCCTTGTTAACCTTCTGCCCGGACCAAATCCTGTATTTTCCAGAATTTGTGTCATGGTGTGCTGATAATTATTCCAGAGAAGAAAGAACTATTTTAGATAGTCGAAAAACCAGATTCGTTTGTAAAATTGAGCCTGTCGTCATAATCAAATCCCTAGAAATAATTTTTTCCCAAACCCTCGAGTCTGAAAGTTTTTCCGAAACCTCTGTTATTGAATGTTATCATCAAACCCTTCAAGATAATAGAGAAAAGTTCTTGTCTACGTGTCTTAAACCAGAAACAAACATTTCAGATATCGCTTACCCTATAGATATCACTTTATTTGATGAAAATACCCACCTGGTTCTGACATTGTTGGCTTTAATCCTAGGGTTCGATACAGACATGTATGTAATTGAGTTTCAGTTAAGCCTTTTGTATAAAATGAGTACAATTCCACCAGGGATTGATGAAAATCAAATTCCTCGACTTAACTTTGAAGAATTCCTGACTGAAAAGATCCATGACCAGATGGTCAATTTCCCTACTCTCAGACATTTCAGATTTCAGTCATTTTTTATGAAAATGATCATGGTGGCCAGTCACGAAGAATTACAATACCCTGAAATCATTTTCACAAAGTTATTGGAAAATAATATGTTTAATTACATAAATTATATGCTCTCAGAAATTTACAGTATGATTTTTGGTGAAAGATTGCCTAGAGTATTACCAGAAATGCAAGTATGTATGCAATTAAGTGCAGAATACGCTGTAGGAGATTGGTTCTTGTCAAAAGACAGTACAGTGATCAAGTTATATGGTTTCAAACATAAACCCTATATTTTACCGGTGTTTCTTACCTTAAGGGTTTTCACTTTGGAGTTCCTTTGGCAGAAGTTAATTGTTGAAGATAATAATTTTTTTCTTTTCAAACAAGCAACAGATATGAAGTATTCGTTCACACTTGGCCCATTCACAATGAAGAACAAAAACGTTGCTATTTATATAGAAAAATTATTGAAAGATATGGAATTTGAGACATACATGGCTATTGAATATGATCCGTTAAACATAATATCAAAATGGAGAAGGGATCATTGCATCAAAGCATTGAATCATCAGGTGATTGAGGGAATGTCTGATAGAGAAAATTGGTTGGATTATAAGGAAGAAATAATTCTAGATTCTCAAGATAAAGAAATGATATTGACAGATGCAACAGTAGAGGCAGAAAGCACGATGAATACTGCAATGGTAGGGTTTAAAAGGCCCATACAAGACGTAGTGAACATTGAAAGTGAAGAAGCAGAAAAAGGGAAAAAATTAAAAATGGATGAGCAACAAGAGTTAATGGCAGTTTCAGAAGAGGAAGGAAGAACCGAAGTCAAAATACCAGAGGTCATGGTAAATGAGTACAGTATTAAAGAATCCCCAGTAGAAGATGATGTAAATAAACCACACAATCTGATGGATGTATTTAATGAGCACATTCAAAATAAACAGGAATCCTCTCGACAAACCAGTCAGTTATTTCCAAAGGTTAGGAATATATCCAACACAGAAGTCAGTTTATTTACTAGCAGAAATGTCAAAGAAAATTCTTTAAAATTTTCAGTTGTTACTAAAGATAAGATCTCAGAGATGAAAGTTGATCTAACAAAAATCAATGCCCCAGATAAAATTTTATTACATAGACAAACATGAGAGGTTATATACTCAGATTATTTGGGAGCGATCTTAAAGGTAGACAAGTTGAAAATTTTAGTATAAATTAAATAACTAGTTGAGACAAGAAAAAACAGAAAATAAGTCTCGACAACAGCAAATAAAAATATTGCAAATAGATTTGATAAACAAAGAGGGAGATGCAGCAACAAATTTACTCAAAGAAAAGGATGACACAATTCAAATGTTAAGGCGGAAGCTGAAAATCCCAGACACTTTGCTTATCCAAGGAGCCGAACTAACAATACTGGAAAAAGAAAAAGAAGAGCTGTCAAATGAAGTAAAATATATTACTGCAAAAATGTTGAAGCTCACCGAAGAAAAAGTTCATTGGGAAAAAGAGAAGATTTGTTTGGAAGAGAAATTGGAAGAAATAAAGAAAAAGTTAGCAGAATTAGGTCAGCAATAGGTACATGCAGGTACATATGAAGATAAAACTGGATTGGAAAATCTCTTACAAACCATGTCCCAGGTAAGTCTGAAAGATGTCGAGATTAAAGAATTGAAAATTGGAGTACAGAAGCTAAAAGAAGAAAATGAAACAAAGGATAAGGAAATTAAAACTTTGCAAACAAGGAATCAAGAATAATCTGATAATAATAAAAGTTTGGCAGCTCATGTAACAGGACAGGATGCAATGCAAGGTTGCAAGCATATGGTATGGGATCAAATTATAAAGGAAGTTGAAAAATTAAGACCTTATCTTGATTCTATGAGAATCAAAGAAAAAGTGGCCAAAGATGCTTTTGAAAGTTGCGGAGCAGTCAGAGAGAATTTAAACAAAAAGCCAAAAGAAATAGCACAAAGGGCAATAACTTTCCTAAATAGTTTAACTGAAGTAGATTTGACAGCAATGAATATAATGAATAGAATTTCAGTCATTACATGGGCCATAAGAATTTTGGGAAAATATTCACATGTTGAAAATGTTGAAGTTAAAGATGGAGATATACGAGAGGAAGTAATAAAGTTTAAGAAGCGATTTGAAAAATGAATAAACAAAGGATTCCCTGCTTTTTGGGATGAAAAGCATGAATTGATTCCTCCAAATGAATATAAGAGGTTATTGTTTGACATAAGAATGGATCACAAAAAGTTTCAGCATTTGGATCATATGCTTATTGGAAAGATTTTAATGGAGAAAATTGCGAAGGACTTTGAAATTTTAAATATGTTGATCTCAATCTGTGAGAATCTTCCTCTTGTTTCTTATGCAGGTCACCTTGAAATGCGAGTCTTGGTGAAGGAAATGACCAGTTATGATCTACCCACGGTCGACCAATGGAACTATGTGGATAAATATGGAAGGACAAGATATTCTGTCCATTCATAGATACATTCAGAATTTTTGCCAAGTGGCAAAAATGATGTTTTTATTTTAAAAATTTGTAATATTATTTAAAGACAGTTATCTTTCGAGTTAAGACATTTTCAGTTACTAGTTAAAAGAAGCGGTTATGTCAAGCTTCTTTCGAATTTTGTATAAAAGACAATGAGAATCATTTTTGAAAGGGTTGGAAACTCTTTGAGAGACAATAAGTTTTGAAGTCAGATTTTGATAGAATAATAGAAAGTTGTACAGTGGAAATACTTATCTTTGAAGACCATAGATTCATGTGTTGATCATTTTTACAGTCTTTCTTTTCCCTCATCTTTATATGTGCATGTTTACTTTCTTTGTTATATCTTCCATTATGTTCTTCTTCTACGCTTAAATGAACGTTTGAAATAAATCAGGATTCATACTGGTTATGCCTCGTTTTATCGCATTTAAGTATCCATTATTTCTCCAAAGTTGACAATGGATTCATCCTAGTTAGATGCCTGTTGTTGATGGATTATCATTATTTCTTTCTATACCACCTGCAAAATCAAATTGACTGTGATATAGTTGTTATCCTGCCTCTGTGAAAATCTATTTGGTATAAATCTCTTGCTGGCATGTTAGATATTTGAAAGTTGACTCCATACCCAATGTTTCTTGTTTCCTTTTCAACCAAGTAAATCATTTTGAGAAATTTTGAGTGTGTTTTTATATATTTTTAGCCTTTAGATTATATCTTGTGAGAGAGCCCTCTCTAGTGGAAAAAATGGCTAAGTTTTCTACCTAAAGTTTGGTTTGAAATAAGTTACCTTAGGTGTTATTCTTTTACAACCAGGATAAAATCTGAGTGTTAACATTTTGGCACCGTTGCCGGGGAACGAAAGTGAAATTTTTCCTGGGAGAAACGACAGAGAAAGGTCAAATTTCTTGGGCAAGGAAGTTTGAAGTTTTAAAAGTTGGTTGTAGATATTGCCCTGGCGACTTCACTTGTGAACAATTTTCAAGGTTTTTTTAAGGTATTCAGAAATAGACATTGTGGCTACAAGAAGAAATCCCGGTTCACAGTTCTTCTCAGGCATGGATAATCCAGAAAATCTCCTCAAGACGGATAAAGGCAAAGGCAAGACAAAAGAAGGTATTCCTCAGTTTTCGAATATATTCCCTTCTTTCCAAGAAAATCTGTTTAAGGAAGAAAATATTGGTTCAAGTGAAATTTTTTTGCTTAGAACTAAATCAGATTCTGATTTGAAAGAAACAAAGGTTGATCCAAAAAGTTTGTGGGACTATTCTTTAAAATCTGTCTGGGAAAACTTGCAAAAATATGAAAGGGCTGGTTCCAAAATATCCAAGGCCCAAAGAATACCTGTGCAAAGTCATAAATTTACAAAACAACAGGTAGTGATTGTTCCACCTTATAATCCACCACCCATGGCTTCCAGATTTGTCCCATTGGTTTTGCCCGCTGCTTTACACGATTTGCCTCAAAATTATGGACAGAGAATTGTTACTTTTGATGATGATGGTAATTATACAGCATAGCAACATGTTGATAACTTTAGTGATTTCATTGATTTATAAGAAGTGGATCATGATGATGCAAAAATGAGGTTGTTTTCCCAAATCCTACGAGGCGAAGTCAAAAAATGGTTCAGAGCTTTAGCTGCAAGATCAATTGCTAATTATGATGCTTTCACAACTCTTTTTATCGAAAGATGGGAAGACCAGAAGAATCCTTCACAGATGTTGACACAGTATAACAATCTGAAGAAATGAGGTTTTGAGTTGGTTCAAGAATTCTCTACTAGATTTATGAAAGTTTATAACTCTATCCCTGCAGACATAAAACCTCCAGTAGGAGCAACCAAGTTACATTATGCAGATGCTTTTGAAGGTGATTTTTCATGCACATTAAGAGAAAGAAGATCTACCATTTTGGCAATAATGATGAAAGATGCGGTGCAAGTTGAAGCTAATATGATGGCTTCTGGCAAGATGTGGCATAGAGATACAGACTGAAAGAAAAGTAAAGAAGATAATCAAAATAAAACTTCTTCCTCTTCTACAGATGTAAAATTTGAAGCAATGATGAAAACTATGGAGAAATTGTTAGACAAGTTAGTGGTGGATAACAAAGCTCCGAATAGAGAACAAATAGAACCTCAAATCAGAAACCCTAATTTTAGGAGACCCTTTGTCCCACCCATAAGGCTAAGAGATCAGAGGAATCCAAGGAATGCAGAAGAAGATCCAGTCAGACCTCCTTTTCCTGAAAATTATATTGTTGGGGAAGCCAAAGCTGAGATGGCTGAGAGTGACATTCACCATTGTGGCAGTTTTGATCCAGAAGTCTATCTGACTAAACATGAACATGATATGTTCCTTGCAGAAGGAGAATCTTGTAATTTGGAGACAGAAACTGATCAATACCAGATTGGTTACCAAAGTGCTATAAATGATCTTCAAAGAAAGATAAATCTAAGAAATAGAGACGTTATAATAGACAAAGGAAAAGAGTCAATGGGTAAATCAAAAGAATCTATAGATAAACCCTCCACCAGTCAAAATGAGCAGCAAACGAGAAGAAAAGAAAATGAAGATGTGCCAAAAGGGATTTCAGTTAACAAGAAATATTCAATGAAAGAAGTTGATAAAAATTTGGTTCCTTTCAATATACAAAGTGAAATGTCCAAAGTCAAGATTTATGTACCTTTCAATGAGATATTAAAGAATAAAGAATACAAGGAACAAATTTTTAAGATGATGCAAGTAGAAAATCCAGTGGAAATAGATAATTTGGAATTGGATAATGATGCTCCTAATATCTGTCTGGGTTCAAGAATGGAAGATAATAGTTTTGGGGAGATTTCTCCTTTCTATGTAGATTTGAACGTTCATGATAAAGTTGTGCATAATTGTATGTTAGACTCGAGAGCTTCTCATAACCTGATGCCGAAACTTGTACTTGAATCTTTAGGGTTGGAAATCACAAGACCATATGATGACCTATTCTCTTTTGATTCAAGGAAAGTTAAATGCTTAGGGTTGATTAAAGATTTGACAGTCAATCTCAGTAAAATACCAGTCAAAGGTATCCTCATGGATGTGGTGGTTGTTGATATTCCAGCAAAATTTGGTATGCTGTTGTCTAGATCATGGGATTCAAAGTTAAAAGCAACTTTGCAGATGGATATGTCTTTTGCTACTATTCCATTGTTAGGGGTACACAGAAGATTATATGCTGAAAAAATGGTTTCTTATTTGGTAAGTGCCTTAAAAGAACTTGAAAAGCATGTTATATATGCAGTAGACATAGATTTGGGGTCATGTATTCTATACAATGATGTTGAATCCAAAGAAAAGATGGATTTAATCGAACCTAAAGAAAATGAAAAAGAAAGACTATTAAGAGAAAAAATTAGAAAATAAGGAACTTGGACGATGCATTTTGATGGAGCTAGGAGCAGAGAAGGAGCTGGTGCGGGGGTATGGATAATCTCACCTGATTGAGAATTCTTGATGTTTTCTTATCAATTGAATTTTGAATGTACAAACAATGTTGCAGAATATGAAGCTTTGATTCTGGGGTTGAATGTATTGAGAGATTTAAAAGCAAAAATAATTGAAGTGTTTGGAGATTCTGAATTAGTAATAAATCAGGTAAAAGCAATTTATCAGACCAAACATCCTAAAATGAGGACATACAGGAATGAAGTGTGGGATTTATTGGAAAACTTTTTCGATGAACATGATGTTGTTTCAATTCCCAGAGTTAATAACACCATAGAAGATTCTTTGGCCACTGCTGGTGCTGCGTTCAAAACCCCTATCTTTTCTAAAAAGAAATATGATATTGAGGTTATACACAGACCATCTATCCCAAACAATATCAAACACTGGCAGGTTTTTGAAGATGATCAGCAGATTAAACGCTTTTTAGAGATGATAGATGAATTCAATTACAGGTCTATTGATGCAGAAGATGCTGAAGCTGGTCCAGATGAAAAAGATTCCCCTGAAGAAACAGAAAAGTTCAAGCAAAGGATTGGAGGTAAGGATATAATTCAGCTAAAGAATAACGTTATCCCTAGAGGTTTGATTCCTTTAGAAAAATTGTTTCATAAAAATGACGTGGTGAAAAATCCAAAAGTAGAACCTAAAATTGAGGATGTCAAAGATTACAATTTAGGTTCCGAAGAAGATCCCAAATTAGTAAATCTTTCAAAGAAACTACCAAGAATGGAAGAGAATAAAAGTGTGGAAGTGATGAAAACATTTTCAGATGTTTTCACCTGGATTTATGAAGACCTAAAAGAATATGATGTTTCTGTTATACAACATACAATTCCTATCAAACCTGATGAAAATCCTTTTAAGTAGAAGTTGAGAAGAATAAATCCCAAGTTGCTTCCAATAATAGAAAAAGAAGTGATAAAGTTGTTTGATGCTAAGATAATCGTATCCTTGAGATTTTCTAAGTGGTTGGCTAACCTAGTACCAGTAAGAAAAAAAAATGGTGAAATAAGGTTGTGCGTAGACTTTAGAAATTTGAACAAAGTCTCTTTGAAAGATAATTATCCACTCCCGAAAATGGATCATATTTTGCAGAAAGTTGTAGGAGCTGAAAGAATTTCTATGTTAGATGGTTTCTCAGGTTACAATCAAATTAAAGTTCATCCAGAAGATCAGGAGAAAACTGCTTTTACTACTCCATGGATAACGTTTATGTATGCCAAAATGCCATTTGGTTTGATGAATGCAGGGGCAACCTTTCAAATTAGATGGTTTCTCAGGTTACAATCAAATTAAAGTTCATCCAGAAGATCAGGAGAAAATTGATTTTACTACTCCATGGGGAACGTTTATGTATGCCAAAATGCCATTTGGTTTGATGAACGCAGGGGAAACCTTTTAGAGAGCCATGGAAATTGCATTTGCAGATGAAAGAGACAAATTTGTGGTAGTATACATGGATGATATCATTGTATATTCAAAGAATCTTGCTGATCACTGGAAACATCTGGAAAGAGTTTTCTTGAAATGTAGAAGATTTGGGATCTCTTTAAATCCAAAGAAAGCTCATTTTTGCATGGAAGAAGGAAGATTGTTGGGACACATTATATCAAAAGAAGGCATCAAGATTGACCCAGAGAGAGTATCCGCCATACAGAAGATCGAAATCCCTAGAAGTAAGAAGGAAATTCAGTCATTTATTGGAAGGGTAAATTGGTTAAGAAGGTTTATTCCTAGTTTTGCTGAGATTTTAAGAAACATATCTGAAATGATAAGAAAAGACAAGGAAATTAAATGGACTGAAGAAGCAACAAAATCTTTTGATGATATTAAAAGGGCATTGACTGAAGCACCAGTGTTAATTAGTCCAGATTATTCAAAAAATTTCATTATGTTTACTTATGCATCAAAACACACAGTAGCTGGAGTATTGTTACAAAAGAACCAAGAAGGTGTGGAACAACCAATTGCATTTTTCAGTAAGATTTAGAGGGATGCAAAATTAAAATATAACATTATGGAGAAACAAGCTTATGCTTTAGTGAAAGCATTGAAGGATTTCAGGATATACATATTGCACTCTCATATAATAGCACATGTTCCATCAGCAGCAGTGAAAGATATTCTTACCCAGCCAGATCCCAAAGGAAAAAGAGCAAAGTGGATAGCAGTATTATTGGAATATGATCTCGACATTAAGCCTACAAAGCTGATAAAAGGCCAAGGTCTGGCTAAAATGATGACGGAGACAAATTGGGATTCTTTAGGTATGAATTTTCTTTCCTGAATTTCAAAAGAAGCCATTCCAAATGGCCAAGTAATCGAAGATTTCTCTTTATCTCCCTGGTACACGGACATTGTGTATGTTCTGCAAAATTTTCAAGCACCTACAAATATGGAAAAAACTAGAACAAGATCAGTGAAGTTGAAAGCAGCAAAGTTCTGCATATTAGATGGGAATTTATTTTGGAAAGATCCAGGAGGTATTCTGTTGAATTGTCTATTAGAGAATGAAGCGCAGCATATTATGGTGGAATTTCATAAAGGCATGTGTGGAGGACATCATTCATGGAAGGCTACAGTGAACAAGATTCTTAGAGCTGGTTTTTATTGGCCCAGCATGTATTCAGATGTATATAAAGAAGTGACCAAATGTCATGAGTGTCAAATTTTTGATGGGAAAAGAGAATTATTCCATTTCCTTTGAAACCTATTTCAGTTGAAGCACCTTTTCAATAGTGGGGGTTAGATTTCATTGGAGAAATTAACCCAAATTCCTCAGGGCAACATAAGTGGATTCTGACTGCTACAGATTATTTCACGAAATGGATTGAGTCCATTCCAACAAGAAACACCACATAAACAATAATAATGAACTTTTTGGAAGAAAACATCTTATCCAGGTTTGGTTGTCCTAAAAGGATAGTGACAGATAATGCTCCAGCGTTTAAATAAAAAAAGATGATAAATTTTTGTCACAAATATCACATACATTTAAATCATTCCACTGCTTATTATCCATAAGGAAATGGATTGGTTGAATCTTCAAATAAAAGTCTAGTGAGGATCATAAAGAAGTTGCTAGAAGATAACAAGAGGGCTTGGCACACTAAATTAAAATATGCTTTGTGGGAAGATAGAATCAGTACAAAAAGAGCAATTGGCACTTTGCCTTTCCAGTTGGTGTATGGCACAGAGGTAATTTTTCCTGTTTCTTTGAGTTTTCTAGTTATGAAATTGTTACAAGAAGTCGAAGAAGAACCAAATCATATGCAGAGGAGGATAAATCAAATGATAGAATTACATGAAGTTAGAGAAAAAGCATACAATAAAACCCAAATGCATAAGGAGAAAATGAAAAAAAACTTTTGACAGAAAGGTTAAAGAAAAGAATTTTCAAATACATGATTTAGTTTTGTGGGACCTAGAAATGAAGATCACCATGGAAAGTTTAAGCATTTGTGGAAAGGTCCATATATTGTTGCAGGATACCAAGGATAAAATGCATTCACCCTTAAAAATTGTAATGGAGAATTCTTTCCTGGAGGACCAGTAAATGGTAGACACCTCAAACATTATCTCTCTTAAAAGGACAGAAGTGAAAGAGAATTTTGTACAGTGTATATATTTTCCTTTACCATGCATTACCAAAAAAAAAAAAAAATGAGGATATGAA
The DNA here is from genome assembly GCA_027924585.1 of Larix kaempferi. NCBI lineage: Eukaryota > Viridiplantae > Streptophyta > Pinopsida > Pinales > Pinaceae > Larix > Larix kaempferi. The sequence continues at coordinate 16,327,854 of BSBM01000099.1, forward strand.
GCTTAAATTGCAGAAAAGTTTGAATGCAACCCAATTGATCAGGCACTTGGTCTACGATGTTCTTTGCTACCTCACGGGGAGGATAACATCCCCAGTTGGAGCCAGTTGTTTACACTGTATTTGAAATACTCAAAGAAACCCTAAAAAGGTTTGTCAAAAATACCCAAAAGAAGTAAATTTACTAAGGATGTGTTGAATGAAGGGTTATAATACAAAATCAACAAAGCAAAAAACCTACAAGTGCAAGAGTCCGAAGGAAATTATTGAAAAGGTTAAATCTTAGCGAAATTCCAACGGCGGAGATGACGAAGGAAAAGATCAACGGTTATCGTGGATCCCCGCACCGCCCAAAATTTCATTTGCAAACAATGGTGTGTGGTTGCGCACATAATACCGCTGGAGTACGTGTCGCATTGTTATTGCCCCGCATCAACATGATAGTGGTATCACAAACCACTACAACACCGTGCGGAACCACCAAAGGATAATACGGGGTAAACGTGGGCCATAGCACGTGGCAGACGCAAAAGGCACAAGGGAATACGCCATATGTTGACATAAATCGGATGGACGATATACATTGGCATAAAATCTAAGGACGAGATTTATCCACATCATGGAAAGTGCACACTCAATAAAGGAAAGAGTGGTTGCGATAATTAAACCACTCTAACAAGTGTCAGAAAATGGTTGATCTGCACATAGTTAAAACTGGAAAGGAAAACCATTATTGGGATCGCGGATACCACCATGGGAAATAAAGAGACACAAGATCTAATGGCTCAAATAAAAAAGCATGTGATCAATAGTTGGAAATAAAGTACATTCGGAAAGCTGCCAGAAAGTTAAGAAAAAGAGCTTATATAAAACAAAAGGGTTTTCAAATAACGACATTTTGTCTATGTGTCACTGTTCCTGGAAGCTCTGAAGACTAGTGGAGATCGGCAGTTGCGACAGAAGGATAAAGACGTGTCTGTATAGGTAGGGTTTGGTGACCTCGCTCACATATTTTAAAGGAAATTTGTTTGTAGAAATGATTTAAATGGAAACTGTGCATGATATAGATGTTTTTAAAGCTAAAGAAGCCCTAGAAGATAGAGATGGGGACATTTACGATACCCTAATCAGGTTACTGGTCGCTGAAGTCAAGCTTAAGTTGTCTAAGTTATTAGAAGAAGGTATAGACATACACAGAGTCCACCAATCATCCTTGTTAGCCTTCTGCCCTGACCAAATCCCGTCTTTTCCAGAATTTGTGTCGTGGTGTGCTGATAATTATTCCAGAGAAGAAAAAACTGTTTTGGACTGTCGAAAAACTAGAGTTGTCTGTAAAATAGAGCCTATCGTCATAATCAAAGCCCTAGAAATAAATATTTCTCAAACCATCGAGTCTGAAAGTTTTTCCGAAACCTCTGTTATTGAATGTTATCATCAAACCCTTCAAGATAATAGAGAAAAGTTCTTGTCTACGTGTCTTAAACCAGAAACAAACATTTCAGATATCCCTTACCCTATAGATATCACTTTATTTGATGAAAATACCCACCTGGTTCTGACATTGTTGGCTTTAATCCTAGGGTTCGATATAGACATGTATGTAACTGAGTTTTAGTTAAGCCTTTTGTATAAAATGAGTACAACTCTGCCAGGGATTGATGAAAATCAAATTCCTCGACTTAACTTTGAAGAATTCCTGACTGAAAAGATCCATGACCAGATGGTCAATTTTCCTACTCTCAGACATTTCAGATTTCAGTCATTTTTGATGAAAATGATCATGGTGGCTAGTCATGAAGAATTACAATTCCCTGAAATCATTTTCACAAAGTTATTGAAGAATAATATGTTTAATTACATAAATTATATGCTCTCAGAAATTTACAGAATGATTTTTGGTGAAAGATTGCCTAGAGTATTACCAGAAATGCAAGTATGTATGCAATTAAGTGCAAAATACGCTATAGGATATTGGTTCTTGTCAAAAGATAGTACAATGATCAGGTTATATGGTTTCAAACATAAACCCTATGTTTTACCAACGTTTCTTACCTTAAGGGTTTTCACTTTGGAGTTCCTTAGGAAGAAGTTAATTGTTGAAGATAATAACTTCTTGATTTTCAAACAAGCAACATATATCAAGTATCCATTCACACTTGGCCCATTCACAGTGAAGAACAAAAACGCTGCTATTTATATAGACAAATTATTGAAAGATATGGAATTTGAGACAGACATGGCTATTGAATATGATCCGTTAAACATAATATCAAAACGGAGAACGTATCATCGCATCAAAGCATTGAATCATCAGGTGATTGAGGGAATGTCTGATAGAGCAAATTGGTTGGATTATAAGGAAGAAATCATTCTAGATTCTCAAGATAAAGAAATGATATTGACAGATACAACAGCAGAGGCAAAAAACACGATGAATACTGCAATGGTAGGGTTTAAAAGGCTCATACAAGACGTAGTGAACATTGAAAGTGAAGAAGCAGAAAAAGGGAAAAAATTAAAAATGGATGAGCAACAAGAGTTAATGGCAGTTTCAGAAGAGGAAGGGAGAACCGAAGTCAAAATACCAGAGGTCATGGTAAATGAGTACAGTATTAAAGAATCCCCAGTATAATATGATGTAAATAAACCGCACAATCTAATGGATGTATTTAATGAGCATAGTCAAAATAAACAGGAATCGTCTCGGAAAACCAGTCAGTTATTTCCAAAGGTTAGGAATATATCCAACACAGAAGTCAGTTTATTTACTAGAAGAAATTTTAAAAAAAATTCTTTAAAATTTTCAGTTGTTACCAAAGATAAGATCTCAGAGATGAAAGTTGATCTGATAAAAATCAATGCCCCAAATAAAATTTTATTACATAGACAAACAGGAGAGGTTATATACTCAGATTATTTGGGAGCGATCTTAAAGGTAGACAAGTTGAAAATTTTAGTAGATAAATTAAATAACCAGTTGAGACAAGAAAAAACAGAAAATAAGTCTCGACAGCAGCAAATAAAAAGATTGCAAACAGATTTGATAAACAAAGAGGGAGATGCAACAGCAAATTTACTCAAAGAAAAGGATGACACAATTCAAATGTTAAGGCGGAAGCTGAAAATCCTAGACACTTTGCTTATCCAAGGAGCCGAACTAACAATACTGGAAAAAGAAAAAGAAGAGTTGTCAAATGAAGTAAAAGATATTACTACAAAAATGTTGAAGCTCACCGAAGAAAAAGTACATTGGGAAAAAGAGAAGATTTGTTTGGAAGAGCAATTGGAAGAAATAAAGAAAAAGTTAGTAGAATTAGGTCAACAACAGGTACATGCAGGTACAAATGAAGATAAAACTGGATTGGACAGTCTCTTACAAGCCATGTCCCAGGTAAGTCTGAAAGATGTTGAGATTAAAGAATTGAAAATTGGAGTACAGAAGCTAAAAGAAGAAAATGAAACAAAGGATAAGGAAATTAAAACTTTGCAAACAACGAATCAGGAATTATCTGATAATAATAAAGGTTTGGCAGCTCATGTAACAAGACAGACTGCAATGCAAGGTTGCAAGCATATGGTATGGGATCAAATTATAAAGGAAGTTGAAAAATTAAGACCTTATCTTGATTATATGAGAATCAAAGAAAAAGTGGCCAAAGACGCTTTTGAAAGTTGCAGAGCAGTCAGAGAGAATTTAAACAAAAAGCCAAAAGAAATAGCACAAAGGGCAATAACTTTCCTAAATAGTTTAACTGAAGCAGATTTGACAGCAATGAATATAATGAATTGAATTTCAGTCATTGCATGGGCTAGAATAATTTTGGGAAAATATTCACATGTTGAAAATGTTGAAGTTAAAGCTGGAGATATACGAGAGGAAGTAATAAAGTTTAAGAAGGGATTTGAAAAATTAATAAACAAAGGATTCCCTGCTTTTTGGGATGAAAAGCATGAATTGATTCCTGCAAATGAATATAAGAGGTTATTGTTTGACATAATAATGGATCACAAAAAGTTTCAGCATTTGGATCATATGCTTACTAGAAAGATTTTAATGTAGAAAATTGTGGAGGACTTCAAAATTTTAAATATGTTGATCTCAATCTGTGAGAATATTCCTCTTGTTTCTTATGCAGGTTACCTTGAAATGTGAGTCTTGGTGAAGGAAATGACCAGTTATGATCTACCCACGGTCGACCAATGGAACTATGTGGATAAATATGGAAGGACAAGATATTCTGTCCATTCATAGATACATTCAAAATTTTTGCCCAAGTGGCAAAAATGATGTTTTTATTTTAAAAATTTGTAATATTGTTTAAAGACAATTATCTTTCGAGTTAAGACATTTTCAGTTACTAGTTAAAATAAGCGGTTAGGTCAAGCTTCTTTCGAATTTTGTATAAAAGACAATGAGAATCATTTTTGAAAGGGTTGGAAACTCTTTGAGAGACAATAAGTTTTGAAGTTAGATTTTGATAGAATAATAGAAAGTCGTACAGTGGAAATACCTATATTTGGAGACCAGAGATTCATGTGTTGATCATTTTTACAGTCTGTCTTTTCCCTCATCTTTATATGTGCATGTTTACTTTCTTTGTTATATCTTCCATTATGTTCTTCTATGCTTAAATGAACGTTTGAAATAAATCGAGATTCATACTGGTTATGCCTCGTTTTATCACATTTAAGTATCCATTATTTCTCCAAAGTTGACAATGGATTCATCCTAGTTAGATGCCTGTTGTTGATGGATTATCATTATTTCTTTCTATACCACCTGCAAAATCAAATTGACTGTGATATGGTTGCTATCCTGCCTCTGTGAAAATCTATTTGGTATAAATCTCTTGCTGGCACGTTAGATATTTGAAAGTTGACTCCATACCCAATGTTTCTTGTTTCCTTTTCAACCAAGTAAATCATTTTGAGAAATTTTTAGTGTGTTTCTATATATTTTTAGCCTTTACATTATATCTTGTGAGAGAGCCCTCTTTGGTGGAAAAAATGGCTAAGTTTTCTACCTAAAGTTTGGTTTGAAATAAGTTACCTTAGGTGTTATTCTTTTACAACCGGGATAAAATCTGAGTGTTAACACAAATATTGTTAGTCATCAACCTTCTCATTATTTCCAGAGTCAATGAGGAAATGATAAAATCCCATATGTCCACTTCCACATGACCCAAAAAAAAAATCAAGCTAGACTAACTGTTGGGCACTATTTTGACCCCTTTTTGCCTCTTATATAACCTTCATTTCCTTCATAGAATTTCCATTTTGAGTAGAAAGCCTTAAAGATCATCCATAAACCTTGGTCAAAGAGGTATAATGTCATCTGCTTATTAATAAATTGAGTTTTGTGATTTTTAGGCATTTTAACTAGGATTTTTACTAAAATTACGGGATGTACTAACTTCCCGTATTACTTCCAAAGTTGAGTAATTGCAGGACAGTTAGGAGGGAAACAGAAGATCAGGAATGGATCCTTAATGTCCACAGATGGATGAACATCCAACAGTCAGGAGAAGTGGCCTATGCAGATGTCGAGTCAAGCAGAGCTAAATGTGGCCACCTGTTCTGCGTTCAACACAAAAGAAGGAGCAATGCTGATTTTGTGGAACCCCACGATTTTGAAGATGATCTCGACTAGCTGTTAGCATTAATTAGATGTAGGGTTATAGTAATTTCAGTTTGATTTAGAATTTGTATAAATCATTTGCAAAACAATGAGATAGGGGATCACGATTTTAAAAGAGGAATGCATTACATTTGAGCTTCCGAAACTGCGTGGTGTCTCCTGTAAAATGATTCTGTGAATGAATACGAAGCTTTAAGTTCTGTGAAGTCGTTTATGTGTGTTGAGCAAGGCGTTGGAGGGCCCCCATCGTTAAACTCTACACACTTACCTGTTGCTGGTTGATCGATTGGGTATGCATTTGAATGTAATTTCCAGTTTATGAATCAGAATATAATTTCCAGTTTATAGATCATAGAACAAGTACAGTCAAGTTTTAATTGAATCCATTGATGCTCTGTTTTTTTTATGTATGGTTTGAATTACAAATTCTGTCACTGTACATCACTGCAGTATTGGATAAACGCTGTTCTTCACTGATTAACTGTTATGAATATTGAATTGTTCAGACTACGATTTCTGTGAATTGTCCATTGCTGGTATTCGATACTGAAATGATAGAAAGACATTTACAAATTATGAGCACTGTCTTGTAAAAGAAATTAATTAGTAATTGACTTTCAGTGATAATAGAATCTTGCAGTTTAAATCTTAGGGTTTATAGGATTGTTATTTAATTTTTACTTCAATCTTCATGTTTTCACAAATCAATCATTGCAGGCTTAAAAATGAAACAATGAAATCACCCTTGTAAGAGGATTTTGTCTCTATGAGCTGCAGTACATCAGTTCCTATTAGTAGATTTAATTACAAACAGCTAAATTCTGAATAAGTCTAGCTTCTCTGTCCTAAAACTTGGATGTGTCTCGAAGTTCACAAACCTGGATTGATATTAAATTTGAGTTCTGATTAACACCGATAGATCAGAGCCCAACATTTTGGCGCCGTTGCCGGGGAGGCACTGTAGAAGTAGACTTAGGGACTTTAGTTTCTGATAAAAACAAAACTTTTCAAACAAAAACACAGATTAGATTTCACTTTTATGTTTAGGTTAAGAGACGAGAAAGGAAGATTTATTAAAAACCCCCCAAAAACAGAAATAACAGGAGATTCTCTTCCAAAGGAGTTCATTTCAACAGTTGGTAAATTCAAAATGTCTGAGGAAGAAACATCAAAAGGTCCAACTGCAGAACAGAGAAGGGAATATGAGAGGATGTTAGAGATGGAAAACCAACGTAGACAAGAGAGAAGGGAAGAAGAAAGGAGGGAAGAAGAAAGAAGACATATGAGGGATGAAGGAACAATAGAAGATCAGGAGGCCACCTTTAAATTTCCTATCTTAGACACTAGTGTTATCTTAGGGGAAGAGGTGAAAATGAAGAATATTCCACCCTCTGTCTTACCAAACTTTTATGGCATGACCTCTGAGGACCCTGACTCTTTCCTATTCGAATTTGACATCTTGTGTCGAACCTATGGATATACTGATGATACCCATAAGCTTCGTCTTTTCCCTGCTACTCTTAAAGCAGCTGCCTTGAAGTGGTTCATGGGCTTAGGAGAACACTCTATCACTAGCTGGGATGACATGAGGAAAATCTTTCTTCGAAAATATCAAGCATATTGCAGATCAAAAGGGTTGAAAGATGATATTTTTGGCATGACTCAACAGGAAGATGAGAGTTTGGAGGAATATCTAGAAAGGTTCTCATACAATTTACAGAAATCTAAATACAATTCCTTAACACCTGAAATGATTAGAACAATATTTCTGAAAGGAATAAGAGAAGAATATTTGGACATTTTAAATGTTATGGGAAAAGGTGACATTTCTTACCTTCCTTTTGATGAGATACAGGACTTGTGTCAGAAGTATTCCAGAGGAAAGGCTCGAACTGGGAAAAGAGATAGCAATACCAAAGCAACTAAATCTGCAAACAGTGGTATTTCTAGGGCTGAGCTTGGGAATCTGCTAGAAGATTTCAAGACTGATTTGTTAAGCACCTTAGGCACACAAGTTGAGGCAACAAAAACCAAGAAGAGGCAAGAGCAACAGGACCAACAAGATCAGGCATTATCTATTTTTTGTCCTAAATGTCGAAAAAAACACCCACTGAGAGAGTGTCCTTTAAATACTGTTGAAATTTGTGGCTTATGCACTTTTAATCACAAAACTGATGATTGCCCTAGATTGAAGGAACTGCAGGCAGTACGACTGGAGGAAAATCACAACATGGAGTCTCTTTACTTCATGGGACAAAGGAGACCTTGGCAGCCACGATTCTCAGGTATGTCTCAAGATCCCATGCAGCAATTTAATACAAATTATCAGACTCCAGTTCAGAATTCATGGAATGCACCCATGCCTTGGCAAACTTGGTCTCCTCCATTAACCCAATCTGCTCCAAATTGGAGAGGTTATGCCCATGGTAATCAAACATATCAGCAGGCTTATTTACAGCCATACCAACAACCTTCAGCCTATCCCCAATACCAGCAGCAACAAGTCCAAACTCCTTATCAAGCTCCACCTTTTCAAACTCCATCTTTTCAACAGCCCAATAATATGGCTCCTCAATTGAGTACACCACATCAACAACTTCAGCTGCCATCTAATCAACCTCCACCTCGGCCTACACAACTGCCAGCTCAGCCAATGCCCAATCCAAATAATAAAACTGATAGACCCATGTATAATGTTGATGATGGGACAGTGCTTCCCTACTCCATTCTTCCACTGCAAAATATCAATTTGAGATCTGGAAAAACCTTAGAAAAACAGTCTCCTGTTATCTTAGAAGAACCACCAGAAAAAGACAAAACTCCAAAAAAATTGAATATAGAAAAATCTCAGTCAGAAAATCACAGTCAACGAGGAAACATAATAACATCTTATCCACCTCCTTTTCCTGAGAGGTTAGTCAAAGAGAAATCTTCAATTTCCTTACCTGACTTCGATATTCTGAATGAGTTAACAAATGTATATGTTAAAATTCCTTTACTGCAGGCTCTAAAAGATATCCCTATTTACACTAAAGCAGTTAAAGAACTCTGTCTTAACAAAAGAAGAAAAGACCCATTAAAAATTCATGTGGTAGGCAATCTAGCAGGGTTGATGTCCAACACCGTTTTCATTGAGAAATATGTAGATCCTGGAATTCCAATGGTTACAATTACCATCAATAATTTTTCCATTCCAAAAACATTGATCGATTTAGGTGCTGCCATTAATGTCATGACCCTGGAGACAATGAATTACCTTCACTTGACAAATCTCAGACCCACCACAACTGTTTTAGAATTGGCTGATAGGTCTAAGATTACACCTGAAGGAGTCTTAGAAGATATTATTGTTTCTCTAGACTCCTGGCAATATCCTGTTGATTTTATAGTCCTACAACCAAAATCCAACTTAGGAGGTCACCCATTGATCCTTGGCAGGCCCTGGCTGGCAACAGCAGATGCTTTCATAGGATGTCGATCAGGAAGCATGCTTATTTCGCATGGGACAGAGAGGAAACAGATTGCCCTCTACCCTTCTGCCCAACGACCTTCCACAATCGATCAGCTGTCATGGATTAGTGAAACCAAGGAACAAGAAGAAGATATAATTCAGCCCGTTTTAAGTATAAATCAGTACTTCGATTTCCAAGAAGACAATCATGAAGATCTAATGGATCATTTTATTGCTGAACCTGATATTTCTACAGAATTAAGAGAATTGGAATATGCTGTAGCAGAACAAGTCATGGGTCATAATTTCCAGGAAAATTGCAATGTTCATTCCTTAGCATTGGCATTTGATGACATTTTTAATGTTCATTCTATAACTGACATTCACAGTAAAACTGTAGAAATCAGTCCAGGAAAAACTTTGAACATAGGTGCACATCTTACCACATTACAGGAAGAACAGTTGACCACTTTGCTGAAGCAATATTCCCATGCATTTGCCTGGGAGTATACTGATATGCCAGGCATTCATCCTGCGACATGCACACACCATATTTACCTAGATGATACAATAAGACCCTTGAGACAGCCACAACGCAGAATGAATCCTATGCTAAAGGAAATAGTCAAAGATGAGTTACAGAAGTTGTTAAAAGTGGGATTTATTTATCCCATTTCCGACAGCCAATGGGTTTCACCCTTGGTCGTTGTTCCTAAAAAAAATGGTAAATGGCGAATATGCATCGATTACAGGGAATTGAATAAGGCCACTTTGAAAGATTATTTCCCACTGCCTTTTATTGATCAAGTATTGGATGCTTTAGCTGGAAAGGAATATTTTTCATTTTTAGATGGCTTCAGTGGTTATAATCAGATTAGTATTGCAACCAAAGACCAAGACAAGACCACCTTTACATGTCCCTGGGGTACCTATGCCTACAAAGTTTTACCTTTTGGCTTATGTAATGCCCCAGCTACCTTTCAGCGAGCTGTTTTAGCCATTTTTGCAGATCTGATTCATGAGTGTGTTGAGGTTTACATGGATGACTTTTCTGTATATGGACGTACCTTTGAAGATTCCTTAGCAAACTTAGAGAAAATTCTGAAAAGGTGTGTTGAATCCAATCTTTCCCTGAGTAACGAAAAGTGTTTCATGATGATGACTGAAGGGATAGTTTTAGGACACCATGTTTCTTCATCTGGAATAAAAGTAGATCCTGCCAAAATTCAAGTCCTTAAAAATCTGTCTGAACCCACAACTCAAACAGATGTCAGAAGCTTTTTAGGGTATGCAGGCTATTATCGTCGATTCATTGCAAATTTTAGTAAGATAGCCCTGCCATTGTTTAAATTGCTTTCAAAGGACGTGTGTTTTACTTGGGATATTGATTGTAAATCTGCATTTCAGACACTTAAGGAAAAGCTCTCCACTGCTCCCATTTTAAGGGGACCCAATTGGACATTGCCTTTCCATATTTCCACTGATGCATCTGCTACTGCAATAGGAGCCTCATTGGGCCAGAAAGAACATACTTTGACTTATGCTATCTATTTTATTAGTAAAAATCTAGCACCTGCAGAGCTGAATTATACAGTCACTGAAAAAGAGATGTTAGCAGTGGTCCATGCTGTTAACAAATTCCGTCATTATATCACTGGCTACGAAGTTTTTGTTCATACCGATCATTCAGCTTTACGCTATTTAATGAATAAATCTATCACTAATGGTCGGATTACTAGATGGCTGTTATTACTGCAGGAGTTCAATATTACTGTTTTAGATAGGCCAGGATGAGAAAATCAGGTAGCAGATTTCTTATCTCGCTTACACAATACTGGTGAGGTTGTTCCGGTTTTAGATAGTTTTCCTGATGAGCATCTATTTGCAATTTCTGTTATCACTCCTTGGTATGCTGACATTGCCAATTATTTGTCCTCAGGCCAACTACCACCATCAATGACCTCTAAGGAAAAAAAGAGGATTATCAAGCAGAGTGCTAGGCATATCTGGATCAATGGTGATCTCTTTTATACCGGATATGACTTAATCATCAGAAGATGTGTCCGCCAGGATGAAATCTTGGATATTTTGAAGGCATGCCATGATGAACCATGCGGTGGCCATTTTGCTGACAAAAGAACAGCATATAAAATACTCAACTTGGGGTATTATTGGCCTTCCATTTTTAAAGATGCAAAAAGATATGTCAGAAGTTGTGACACTTGTCAACGAATGGGACGCCCAGTCCGCTCAGATGAAATGCCACTCCAACCACAGATTCTCATTGAACCCTTTGAAAAGTGGGCCCTTGACTTCATTGGTCCCATCCATCCACCATCACACGGACAGAAATACATTCTGGTCTGCACAGACTATGTTACTAAATGGGTAGAGGCCAAGCCTTTACCAAGAGCTACGGAGCAAACTGTGGTAAATTTTCTGTTTGAAGAGATTTTTGTTAGATTTGGGGTGCCTCGGGAAATTGTGACTGATCAAGGTGCCCAATTTACTTCCAAATTAGTGCAAGAGATAGCAGAAAAATATAAGATCAAGCACAGGAAGTCCACTCCTTACCATCCACAAGCCAATGGCCAAGTGGAATCCACAAATAAAACCCTAGAAGGCATCATCACTAAGACTGTTCAGATGCATAGGAAGGACTGGTCAGCAAAGCTTACTGAAGCTTTATGGGCATATAGGATCACTTGGAAGAATAGTACTGGGTTTTCTCCTTATCAACTGGTTTATGGTAAGCAAGTCCTCCTTCCCATTGAGTTTCAGGTTCATACTTTCAAGTTAGCAGCAGATTTGGGCATGGACCTTTCAGAAGCTCAACAAGAAAGGATACTTCAGCTGAATCAGCTGGATGAGATGAGGCAAGCTGCCATCGAACACAATATTCTGATACAACAGCAGAGAGCTCAATGGCATGACAAATTTATCAAAAAGAAGCAATTCCACATTGGTGACTGGGCACTGATGTTTGACTCCAAGTTTAAGGACTTCAAAGCCAAATTTACTACTCATTGGCTTGGTCCATATGAGATTGTCGATGTCTATGATAATGGTGCAGTAAAACTTCAAACCATAGATGATGAAGCACATAATTTTGTGGTCAATGGCCACCGGCTCAAGCTGTACCACAAACCTATCAACATGGCAGATTTTGTTCAACAAATTTCACAGCAACAGGACTTACAAGTGCTGGATAAACACCTCAGTGTTTTTCCTTCACCTGCTCCTTAGCTGTTCTGATACAGTTAGCCAATAAAAACAATAAAAAAAAAAAATTCAAATTCAAAAAAAAAAATATATAAAAAAAAAAAAAAAAAAGGCAGTTTAGTTGTGAAAACCAGTTCGCTGGCACAATATAAACTGGAATTTTCTGTGGAAAACCAGGCTTGCTTGGCCATTGAAAATTCCCAAAAAAAAACAAATCTTCTTTTTCTATTTTTCCTGTTTTGTTTTCCAAATAATGCATATCTTGTTTGACTTGAGGACAAGTCAAAAATTAGGCCTGTGAGGGGGATAAACTGTCATTCTTCTTTAGAACCCTCCGAGTCTTTTTCAAGCAAAAGATTGCAATTTTATCAGCAGAAGGGACCTGATTACTAGCAATTTTTATCAGCAGAAGGGACCTGACTTGTGATAAGATAGAAGAGATATATGAAGAGATCCGACATTCAGTGACAATAAAGGAAATAGAGACAGCAGCAGAAAACATCAGATGGATGATCAGAATACAAGCCAATTTTCACACTGACAGCAAGCTCATCAAGGGAACATCAAACAAGTCTGTAAGAATTCATGGTTTTTATGCTTAAAAAGTTTCAAAATTTCTTTTGTTCTTAAGTGATGACATCTTACAAATTGACTGTCTATTATTGCCATCATTTTGATAAATCTCTGCCAAGCTTCTTATTTTTCATTCATCTCTGCCATTACCTCACTAAGTCTTTGTCAGCACTTCATTTTTTATCTCTGTCAATACTTCATTTTCCACCTTAGGGGTCAGAATGGTTGTCAGAATCAAGCCCAAGGGAAATTTTAAAAACTGCATCCTACAGGATATCAACTGCATTCTACAGGATACAAGCTGCATTCTTGAACAGAGTTTTCTTCTTGGTTTAAAGACAAACAGGGTCTCCTTCTTTGCAAAAAGTGAATGATGACATGAAGGAATTAAACAAAGATTTCCTTGTATATGAATTTAGTGCATCAGGCATTAAAATAATACACAGAATTAAGGGAAACAATGGTCATATTCTCAGCACATTTTCTTTTCTGGAAAAGAAGGTTCATAAAAGAAAAAATGTATATATAGCCTGTTTAAATTAAACATTAGAACCAAGGCATTTTATGTTTTATATTAAACGATGGGCAATATTAAAATATTTACCCAAAAACCTTACCTTCCTCGTTTTTGAAATGACATGTTATGTAATGATGGAGGGAAACGTGGAATGATACCCACGACAGACATAGAATGATGCCCACGACAGCACTTGAAAAATTGATTCCTGTGTTATTCAAGTCTAAAACACGATTCATTCATTCCATTTGAAGCCGAGTCAGTTGTTTTGAAAAATCGATTTCTGTAATACCACAATTTGGTCGTTTTCTGGAGGCCGAGCCCATATTTTTTTTTTTTTGTTGGTATATGAAATCGATTGAAGGTAATTGCCAGGAGGAAGGATTGTGAGCCACAGGAAATTTGAATATATAGTCTTGATGAAGATAATTGTCAGTGGAATGAGGCCGTAAAATCACAGAGACACCATTTGTTGAAGGTTACGCGCAGGAGAGAAGACGGCCAGCAAAAGAAGAAGCTGTGGATACCCTAATCTCTGTAAAAATTATACAGGAAGAGGAAAATTGGTTACATCAGGGAAGAGGTAAGCTTAAACCCCTTGTCATTGCTGATACTCCGTTCTATGCTAGCAAACACTTACAATTTCAGGATATTGTTAAGGGGGTAGGAAGACAAAGGCAGTGAAAAATAAAAGATTCCTGTTTTCCAATTTTGTTTAAAAAATGACATCTCGATTGGAACCCGAGATATTCGAGCCTGCAGATGTCCATGAAAAATGTTTAGAAATTTTAAAGAGAAATCAATGGATTCCTTTCTTTGAAAAATTCGATGGGCACAATGACAATGTGAGCTTAGCCTTTGCTGGCTCGTTTGATGGAGAAAAGGCTACAGTGGGTAATTTAAACTTCAGGCTGTCTGAAGATGTTTTGGCACAAGTCACTGGTCTGCCACAGCAGGGAGAAAGGTTCTTCAAAACCAAGCAATTCAAAGATAAATCTTGGGTGCCCTTTCTGTGCAGATCTAGAGCAGGATCAGTCAATTGGAAGAAAGGCATACCAAGGAGCTGGTTGGTACATCCTTGGGATGAAATGGTATACATTATACAAAGATTCATCACCTGTGAGGGGAGATTCAGTATCGTTTACCTTTACCATATCAAACTATTGCAGCACTTGACAGGTGAATGTGAGATAAATATGCCCTTCTTCCTATTGCAGAGTCTAACCAAAATGGCCAAAGCTGTTCAGAAGCGTGAAAAAGACAAATTGATAAGTCTTTTCCACTGTGGACTTATCAAAATTATCATTCGACATGAGCTAAGGAAGCAGAATTCGACATGGATAGAATTTATAGTCCAAAATCAATTTGAGGAACAGGGTGAAGTGCAAGAAGAGGTTCTAAAAGAGGAGAAATTGCATGAAGAGGTTCCAAAAGAGGAGGAATTGCAAATGGTAACATGCCCTGAGGCAACAAGCTCAAAACTGCCTCAGGATAAAAAGAAGAAAGAAGAAGTATTGCTCATTCTTGATGATGAAGACAGCCCTGAAGCAACAAGTTCAAAACCTCCTCAGAGGAGGATACGAACTAGGAGTGCAGTAAAGGAAGATAAACAAATTCAAAATCAGGAACAAATCTTCACTACCTACCAGAGGAAGCCAAGGAAGAAGCAGGTTCATACCCAGCCAGCATCAGAGGATGAAGAACACCCACAAACTATGGAAAGACAAGAAGAAAACTTAGCAGATGAAATAGAACAGGGAACCCTAGATACTGATGAGATAATGAGACAAACAAAGAAAATAAATCTTTTCTTAGATCAGCAGGAGAGGGAGAGGGAGAAAGAGAAGCAGTCAAGACAGGGAGTATTAAAAGACTTAGCTTCTCCTTCCTCAGAGCCACAGATTGTGCATGAAGAAAAGAAAAAGGGTTCAGAACAGGGAAGTGACAGTTTAGGAGCAGACACCAGTTCTATTAAGCCTTCAATGAAGAAGAAGACTTCTAAGAAGAATAAAGAGATCAGGAAATTGAAACTTGAAATCAAGGAGTTAGAACTCAAAAATGAGAAATTAAAAAAGGACAATAGGAAGCTGAGAATTCAGAGGTCACATATTTCTAAGACTGCATCCAGATGGTATAAGCAGAAGAAGAATTACAAAGCTAAGTATGAGAGGCTAAAGGTTCTCTATGCATCTCCAACATCAACAGATGCATCGTCTCAGTAGGAGATCAGAAGCAGGAAAGCCAGCAACAAAATTTTGGTTTCAGCACAAGGTCAAAGTTTTTGGCATGAGGACATGCAACAGTTTCCTCTTGGGGGAGATGTTGGGCACTATTTTGACCCCTTTTTGCCTCTTATATAACCTTCATTTCCTTCATAGAATTTCCATTTTGAGTAGAAAGCCTTAAAGATCATCCATAAACCTTGGTCAAAGAGGTATAATGTCATCTGCTTATTAATAAATTGAGTTTTGTGATTTTTAGGCATTTTAACTAGGATTTTTACTAAAATTACGGGATGTACTAACTTCCCGTATTACTTCCAAAGTTGAGTAATTGCAGGACAGTTAGGAGGGAAACAGAAGATCAGGAATGGATCCTTAATGTCCACAGATGGATGAACATCCAACAGTCAGGAGAAGTGGCCTATGCAGATGTCGAGTCAAGCAGAGCTAAATGTGGCCACCTGTTCTGCGTTCAACACAAAAGAAGGAGCAATGCTGATTTTGTGGAACCCCACGATTTTGAAGATGATCTCGACTAGCTGTTAGCATTAATTAGATGTAGGGTTATAGTAATTTCAGTTTGATTTAGAATTTGTATAAATCATTTGCAAAACAATGAGATAGGGGATCACGATTTTAAAAGAGGAATGCATTACATTTGAGCTTCCGAAACTGCGTGGTGTCTCCTGTAAAATGATTCTGTGAATGAATACGAAGCTTTAAGTTCTGTGAAGTCGTTTATGTGTGTTGAGCAAGGCGTTGGAGGGCCCCCATCGTTAAACTCTACACACTTACCTGTTGCTGGTTGATCGATTGGGTATGCATTTGAATGTAATTTCCAGTTTATGAATCAGAATATAATTTCCAGTTTATAGATCATAGAACAAGTACAGTCAAGTTTTAATTGAATCCATTGATGCTCTGTTTTTTTTATGTATGGTTTGAATTACAAATTCTGTCACTGTACATCACTGCAGTATTGGATAAACGCTGTTCTTCACTGATTAACTGTTATGAATATTGAATTGTTCAGACTACGATTTCTGTGAATTGTCCATTGCTGGTATTCGATACTGAAATGATAGAAAGACATTTACAAATTATGAGCACTGTCTTGTAAAAGAAATTAATTAGTAATTGACTTTCAGTGATAATAGAATCTTGCAGTTTAAATCTTAGGGTTTATAGGATTGTTATTTAATTTTTACTTCAATCTTCATGTTTTCACAAATCAATCATTGCAGGCTTAAAAATGAAACAATGAAATCACCCTTGTAAGAGGATTTTGTCTCTATGAGCTGCAGTACATCAGTTCCTATTAGTAGATTTAATTACAAACAGCTAAATTCTGAATAAGTCTAGCTTCTCTGTCCTAAAACTTGGATGTGTCTCGAAGTTCACAAACCTGGATTGATATTAAATTTAAGTTCTGATTAACACCGATAGATCAGAGCCCAACACTAACCACATGGGAATTGGCAGTTTGCATAATAGTATTGCTTTTAGAACTCACTTTGTTATGCACTCAGTAAACATGTACATGATGTAGAGAGTCTAGCCATCTTCCACATCTAACGTTGATCCTACAAATGATTTATATAAACAAGTTTTGTGTTGCATGTATGCCTTCTTATATACCTATAATATATCAAAGTAAAATGCATACTCCCAATGTTAGATATGGTTCTTTTGCTAAATAGTTAGCTCATATAAGTTTTTCTTTGGAAATTGATTTATTACAAACATTATCCCATTTATTCATCATTTCTATAGAAAAATTATCATGTATTCAACCATAAGCAATATATAATTATACCCATGTCATGATGAGAAATTTATGAGCAATGGAGTAATCTTTTCTAATAGTTGAATACCAAGCAACTGATTAAGACACAACAATTTTTCATGTAATTGTAGGTAGTCCGCTATAGATCTCACCCCCCAGCTAGGTTATGATATCACCATGGTAAAGAAGACATTGCATACTTCTTAGGTTAGTCTATCCATCTCAAAAGTAAAGAAAAGTTAACCAAGTATCCCATTGTTGAGTTCTTTAACCAGACCTATTATTTCACACTCACAATACCTGCCCCACATAACACAAGGAGAATTCTTCCTTCTTTATTCAACAGTCATTCTCTCAGTTCAAGGGTTGTTCAAAAGGTTATAATGGCCTCTTTCCATGGTTTTGTATCCCCCTAGTATTATAACAACCTATTTTTTGAAGGTAAAAACTCCCCTCTTCTCTTATCGATGCCCCTCAAAACTAGCTCTCCCCCTCCTATTCAAATTTCCTCTTTTGTCATGAGTGAAAGGTTGCAAGATATTCCTAATCCAACTTCTTTTAGTTCTAATAATGTGAGGGATAAATTTCCCATAATGTAGGAGGTAGTTTCCTAAATCTAGGAGATGGTTACATCCCCTTCTCATGTATCCAAGTAGACTATATACTAGGATGAATATTGGAGTGAAGATTAATGTAATGACAAGTTGTTTAGAAAAAGTAGGCATAATAGACATTCCCTTGGACCCCGTTACCTTTCCCTTCTCCTAGTATCATAATTCGTTTAGGTGTTGATTCTCAGTCAGTCTTGGTTTCTTTATTAACTGCAAAATAACAGTGTTTACAAGTATTCAAAATCAAAATGGCATGCCTACCTCATGGTGTAAATAGGGCATAATGAAGATATTTATGCAAAACATTTAAACATATACAAGGTTAAGTTCAATCACTCCAGAGGGTCTAAACTAGGACATAAATTATTTTGGACAAAGAAGGAAATAAATAATCACATTCTTATAATAATGTGCATGCACTTATGTTCCCAAATTTCTAGATAATGTGCTTGAACGAGCAGACAAGTTGCATTCCAACTCCACCCCATCCCAGGAAAAAGGATTAGTTGCATGTATGATGTCCATAAACTAAGACAACATATATAATTCCACATGTGTATTGGGTGTGGGGTACTTGGCCCTTTCCATTGGATTATTCATTGTATGTGATAGAATAAAAACCCAATTAAAATCAATCCTTCCTTTATGCTATACAATAGAGGAACACAAGCTTCCTTTAAATCTATAACACTCTTTTCTTTGTACAACCTACTTACCATGGTGATAGCATGTTTGTATGGTTTTGATAGGTTAGAAGTGGGGTATATCCATCTGTCTTGAGCATTGATTTGCTTTCCTTTATCCCACCACTTACTAGTGATTTTTCCATAGTATTTTGTACAGGAAATTTAGCCACCCATGCATTAGTCATGTATATTTCCACCATGGGAACTTATAGTATGTTTCTAGAGTGTTTCCTTCAAATGAATCTATGCAACTCTGTTCCTCATTCACGACTATTTGGTTTTATGTTGGTGTATTCAATGATTAATTTGATTATATTGACACAAGGAAATATGGTGTACCTATCAACAAGTATGAAGATGAGATGATCTTTGAATATTTGGGTGTGTGAAGGAATCTTTCTCTTCCTCTTTTATTGCATTATCATGTGTGGAGGGACATGTTTCTTCTCTAAACATTAAAAAAAAATTCCCATTATGTGGAGCGAATTGTTGACCCGTGTTGCTAGAAGTACTTGAGTATATGAGCCTCATGGGATCCTTGGGATAAACCTCCATGGAAATACTTCATGTCTTAGTCTTCTTTTGTTTCTTAACCTTGATTTTCTTTGGAGCCACGTAAATAGTTGTAGAATTCACCCATTTCAACATCAAAGCACATTATGGAGTTAGAAAGAAAAATACTTTGAAAAGTCAAATGAAATTAGAATATCCTCAATCTCTCTAAGTAAAAAAGATTCAATATTGGGAGCTGTATCCTTGCTTAGGGTTCATGACATATATTACATAGTAAAAAATTCCAACAAATATCAATATATGAGTAGCATTTCCTTGAAATCATTAAGCAAAACAACAAGCAATATCAATATATATGATCTAATGAAGGTAAAATTGAACTATAATTTCTCAGTCAAACTAAGCAAGAAATTAATCCTGAGTTGACGCTCAAAGTAGTGGACCTACAAATGGAATGTTGTTTCTACTAATCAAGGGTATAAACATTTGAAGCAACAAAAGAAAATGCACATGTGAGGAGGAAATAATAACTCAAATATAAAACCTACAAAGACTTCACATTTGAATGCTAACAAATGCTATGATAAGGCCTATCTAATATTCAAAACTACTAGGTAAATGAGAAAATTCAAATTATAACTTTGAGTTATCATAAATCAATATTCAACTAATACATGCATGTTAGATTAAGTAACAACCTTGAATACAATTCCTACCTAACAATATAATGAAGAAGTTAGATTCCCAACGAGAGAGAGACTAATGAACAGTAGGGATTCTGTAACTTTGAATGTTGGAAACTTTCCACGTGGGTTCCCTTGTTGATTGAAACTCGTTACCTCTTTCAAAACTACCCTTTGAATACTAAGGTATTGATGGCATAGCCCAGAATCTAGCGAGCCTTGAAATAGGCATAGGGAGATCCATGTGATGTTTTAAATTTGAGTGTGGGAGCTTGGATCCTCATTAAATTGAATATATATCCTATGCGATAACACTTTAAATTCAAATGATGAAAAATATACCACCTTTTAATTATAACAATTTCTTGACAAATGGAAGTTAAGTCCAAGGTTTGAATGCTTGTGTGGAATCAATGAACTATCTGAGTCTTTTGAAAGTGATAACTATTCAAATGGAGCATGAAGGCCCGATGAACCATCATGTTTATTCTAAATATTGACGATTATGTTTGAAAGCAACCTAATAAGTCATTAGGCTACTTTGAAATATGTTTCATTTGAACATTAAAAATGGTTTGACACACACCTTGGCTAGTTTGAAAGATGTTCTTTCACAAATGAAGAATATCCACTGTAACTCATTAGAAAAAATTTGAAAGTTGAGTCATTAGAAAATCAAAAGTGGCTCAATGCATGATATTAGGCTTCTTGACTTGCCCCATTGAAAAAGTATTTGAACAAAAAAAATTATCATGATTACTACAATGTCTCGTGGTACTATTATTGATAAGAGAAAATAATGCTAAATTGTTTGAGTAAGGGATACTGTTGATTGAAAATGTTATTATTTCATTGGTGCTTTCACACATGGCTATTTTAATACATTTTTGGGAACCCTATGTAGTAATATTTATGCTCAATGTTTTGTGCTAAGTAGCATAATACATCTCCAGGAGGAGATACTCATCACTTCTCTCATGAGTATCTCCTTCTAAAGATGGGTTGTGGTATTTGACCTAAAATACTCATGATAGAACTAATAAGTATCTCCTCCTAAACATGGATTGCGCTACTTATCCTGAAATGTTGAGCATGAAGAATACTTTACAGGGTTTCCAAACAACTATTAAAATGTTATTATTATCATAATGTGGATTGTCATTATTATTACAACGTCTTGTCGATGCATCATCAACGTCTCATCATTGTAAGAAAAAATCCATTTGTACTAAATCAAAATCCTTAAGTAATTAAATTAAAATGTACATCAACCTAAACTAAGATTGAAATTGACATAAACTTAAACTAATTAAGTGCACATCTATATAAGTCCAACTTAAATCCATCTAAAATCACACAAGCTCTAACTTATAATAAAATGAAACATCCACCTATACAAAATTAAAATCCTTAATTAATCAAATTGAAATTGACATCAACCTACACTAAATTGAATATGAAATTGAAATCTACCTAAGTTCAACTTAAATCCAACTAAAATCATAAGCCTCGTCTCATTAAATGAAACATGTATCTATACTAAATCAAAATCCCTGACTAATTAAATTGAAATTGAAATCAACCTAAACAAAATGTAAATTGAAATTGACATCAACCTAAACTAAACTAGAATTTTCTGATTAACATCAACCTAAACTAAAACAAAATTGACTTCTACCTAAGTCTAACTTAAATCCAACTAAAACCACAAACTCTAACTAATTAAGCGAAACATCCAGCTATACAAAATAAAATCCCCGACTA
This sequence comes from Larix kaempferi, assembly GCA_027924585.1. NCBI lineage: Eukaryota > Viridiplantae > Streptophyta > Pinopsida > Pinales > Pinaceae > Larix > Larix kaempferi. The sequence goes on from BSBM01000099.1 coordinate 16,349,517, forward strand.
AGCGAAGCTCAACATGAAATCGACATCAACCTAAACATAACTAACTAAAACAAATTGAAAATGAAATTCAAATGATAAAAATACACTAGTACAAAATGAAAAAATTGTGACTACGCAACCAAAAAAGTTAGTCACAACATTTTTTATAAGCTGTATACTACCAAAATTGAGCAATTTTAAGTGATGTATCCATAAATTACCAATCTAAACTACCTATAGGATCCCTTGCTAGGTTTCTCAGTTTATTAATAAAATCTAAATCTTCTCTCTATTTAAATTTTGTGTCAAAATTATGTTTGGTTTTCTGGTTTAGTTTAAGTTCAAGTGCTTGTAAAAATAACATTTATAGGTCTGTAAAAAGATGCACTATTTTTACTGTTTCTAACATTTACAAGTTTTACATGTGCAACAACATAAATATATATATTTTCCAGCAGTTTTCATTAACTTGAAATCAGTAAAATTTACACAATTAGAAAGGGATTTTTATCCCTGTAGGAAAAATACCTTAAATATAGTAGTTGTCCCCTTTGAATTCTTCCTTTCCCTTCCTGTTTGTCCCTACAACCAATTTTCTTACCCAAACCAGGAAACTCAACCAACCCAAACCAATCTGGTATGACTCCCTGCCAACTGGAGAGGTCTCGCCGACCACCCAGCTCCAAAAGTTTCCTCCTGGACCCCCAAGCCCAAACTGAGTACAAGCCCAAACTGAGTACAAGCCCAACCAGATTCCCGTAAAATTTCCTCCAACACTTATCCTCTGTTCTGCAAATTTTTCCCTTTCTCTTAAAATCAAAGATCCTTTCTCCTAAGTCTATTTTCCCCCTTATTCCTCCTTCCGCCGACTCTTCCCTACCATAACTACCCTTATCCCCATAATAAATATTCTCAAATCCCAATCCCTTCTCGAGCCCCAACACTTGACTCCCAAAACATTAAATTGTATTATTTTATTATATAATTATGGCTTGGGTTGGTTCACCTACCAACCGTAAGTGTTTCACACTTACACATCTTATCCACATTAATTACTAGTTATCTCTTGTTGACTTTACAATTCAATGTTTCATGATTAAATTTATAATTTTTATTAAATAACTCCAAAACGTATTTTAACACTTTGTTTATAAATTGCATATGGTAACCATATTTATGAATTTACCCTATGTTCTAATGACTTTCGACATAATCACAATTAATTAAATAATTATAAATCAAATCTGATCCATATATATTTAATATTAATTAATTAACATTGGTTAAGACTTAATTAATATTAATCGATCAAGTTAATATTACTCTAATTGACATTACAATTACCATTTAATATTTTGAACCAAGGTCTTGACTATTTAAGATCATTAATACTCATTTAAGAATTTAATATGCAAGTACATTAATTAACACCTAAGTTAACCACAACCTTATTAACATTGTTAACCATCATTGACATTTATCAACCAACATGTTGACCATTAATCTTACATCATTAGCATTAATTCGCCTTTACTGACCATAATTAATAATTAACCCTAGTCATACGTAAATAACCGTTCATTTGCACTTGACGTAATAGTTTTATTTCTCATCTAAGTAGGTAACAATATTTATAACATGATCGTTCTTAACCACAATGTCCAAGCCAAGTTTGATAATATAATAATAATTCATACAACATAGGTAGACGAGATATGTAAGCATATCTAATGCTTACATAGATCATGTAGGTAAACTAATAGTCTTAACCACACAACATTCGAAATCATAAAATTTATTATTTTCTGACACAAGTTTAAACACAGTTTTCAATGTACAATATTTTACCTAACTGTATCTTATTAACTTATGAACAATGCATACATTACTGAGCTATGACACATAAATCAATCAAAGGTTTTCAACATACACAGTTAATCACGTTTACTTCCTAAATTCATGCTACACCTATCTACCTACATCATCTATCTAATTCACAACTAACTTCCACATCATATCCTTCCTCTACTGGACTACCCTGAAGTGTCACACCATGACTAGCTCCAATTAGAACCCGTAAGCGGAAGTGTCGACTACATCGACCAAGCTTCCCCAACACTAGTCATCATCACACACCTCGGGGAGCATGTCGTAGCACATCCCTCCCATGAATCTAGGTTTCAGGGATAAACAATGGGTAAAGCCTCCACCCCCCTAATGGAACAAGGGACTATGTCTACACTGACATAATGACTGCGTTGCGACTTGTACTCAGTTTGTCATCATATAACCAATTTGGGCGGTTGAGTTTCCTGAAACCCTACCCCACCCATACATCATGATAATAAATACAATAATCATGCTAAATAAATAATGCATCACTTGCATACCATTTATCTTTCAGATTCCATGTCCCCGAGGTACTCCCACCCCATAGGATCTAGTTATCACTTAGCCATTTTAACCTGTAAGTTAGTCTCTGACATACGATCGAGAATATCGTGCAAAATACTTGACACGTACATATACATTTCATTATTAAGAAACAATAAGCAAATCATTTCTAAGTACCATGCACCTGGTATCACATTTATCTATTTAACAAATAACTTTTAACTTGGTATCCACGTACCCATCATTCAGTAGTTTGCATGCAAGAGACATAATTAATACATGAATATATATCAAAACATGACTACATATCATAACACTAACATCACACACACATATATATCTCGTCAAAATAATAGAACCATATGTCCACAGTGTCATCAAACTGACGAAGTCTCACAATAATAAGCAAATAAAACATATAATGATAGTTCAGGTAGTAAGGTCAAAACGGGGTGTTACACTACTAATACAACTAGATAACTACTATGTGGTTATAAATTAGTGATATTTCATACTTATGTGTATTTGAGTTTTGGTAGTGTAGTTATTTTAGTGTGATTAATTTATCATGTTCATGATGATTAGAAAAGTTCATGTTGAATTCGTTTTTGCAGTATCCACGGATGTGTTTCCTATGCTTTGCAACTCCACACCCAATAACATGTTTTATGTGTTGTCGTGTTTTGTACTAGTGAATATACTATAAATATATGCAATTATAGGTTAGATACTAAAGTTAAAGAATCAAATCGTTGTTGTGGAGGCTGAATTTTTTTTGAATGTATGTAATTGAGATTGGAGATTATGACATTGTTTTCTAATCTCTACATTATCAAAAAATATGTTGTAGTACATCTATATCTAAAAGGAGTATTGACAATCTAAGCTCCAACAAAGGGATCTATACATGATCAAGAAATATATGTAGTTGTGGATCTATATTTAAAAGGAGTACTGGCAATCCAATTAGCTCTAACAAGTGGGGATTTGACTAATATAGCTTTTACTAATTAGAAATATGCTAGAGACACTCTTCATGTATATTGCCACTATATATTGCATATATATTATAATATATAAAAAATAACATAGTATTTAACATTTTACACTCTATATTTTAGTATATAATTAAGACAATATATAACATTTTATATTCTTTATTATAATATATTAATAAAAAAATCTAATATATGTTATAATATATATATATATATGAATTACGCCACTACCTTATTAGCAAATAAATTGGACACAAAACCCACTGCCTTTCTTGGTCGATCATACACACAATACAACAATATATATATATGAAGAACATATAAAACAAATAAAAAACAATATATGAATTACGCCATTACCTTATTGGCAAATAAACCAGACACAAAACCCATCGCCTTTTTTGGTCGATCATACACAATACACAAAAACTACACTCACCACACAATACTGCACTGCCTTTCTTGGTCAATCATACACACCGTATACACCAATATATATATATATATATGAAGAACATATAAACAAACACAAACAATATATGAATTATGTCATTACCTTATTGGAAAATCAACCAGACATAAAACCCACCGCCCTTTTTGGTCGATCATACACACAATACAAAAAAAATACACTCACTAGAGCAGACCTGCACCACAATGACTAGACCAAAGCGACCTTCATGAAGTGGTGAAACCTCATGAGAGGAGTTGTATTTGGCGCCAAATTTTTGGATTTGGTGGGAATGGGACATTTTGGGTGTTTTGAGAAGAAATTAGGCATATTGTTTTAAGAGGTTTTGGAATTTTGGGGTCTATGAGAGGATATTAGGGAATAATTATATGTTTCCTGTGTGATTTGGTTGATGATAGGGGGTTTTGGGGCATTTAGGAAACTCTACATGTTGTAGGTATGAGGGAAGGGATTTGAAAATTTGAGTATTTATTCTAGTTGCCATGGAGAGAAATTCCATGAAGAGAACATTGAGACTTCTAAAAAGGAAGACAATGATAGGTTCAGAGTTAGCCGAGAATAATTCTGAATCAAATTTTGAGTCGAAACCCACATATGCTACATAATTGTGAGTTAGTAAAATCTATTTTGGTTTTGGAATTTGAAGCTGTTTTGGTAAGCACTTGTGATGTGTTTGGGATTATTTTCCTCTGCTTACGTACATTGGATACAACTAACTCTGCAATTATCATTTTTGTGGGTTATTATTTTGATCGAATGATTGTGTCTCATCCCTTTGAGTTTTCATGGGATTAGTTTGATTGGCCATATGCCATCATTCTATTTTTTGAGCTACATTTTAAGCCATTCCTTTTAGTTTTGAAAGTGAAGGGATAGGGTTTGCTACCGTATGAGGAATTTTGTACTTAATTTTAGACCACCCAAGGTACTAGTTCTCTTGGATTATGAGATTTATCTACTTAGACCTTTTGGATGAAAGACCCTATATGGAACCACAGTTGATCGATGAAAACCCTTATATGGAACCATGGTCGAAGTGGGAAGATGCCTATAGGTTTGGCTTATCTCGACTTAAACGAAATCAAGGAAGACATTATTGATAACCAGGAATTTGGTGAACTCCAACCCACATGCACCGGATCTTAAATTTGTTAGGATAATTAATACTCCAATCCTTGTATACCTTAGTATTATTTGTCTTTTCCTAGTATCATATGATGATGTTGGCCCCCTAGTGGTGTGCAGATGTCATCTAGGACCCATATCCACTTGATGCACCCTGCATGCATGATTTTAGGCCATCCAGATTCAGTTCCCTAAATTTTAGGAGTTAACTCAGTGATCCAGTTCACTCCAGCTGAGTTCATGACTCTAGTGGAGGGTTTGAGCTCCAATCACCACTGATTGTGATCTAATGTGCCCGTTTTTTCCTATTTTGCATGAAAAACTCACTTATGCACCCTTCTTGATTAGTTATCTGACAGTAGCTTCATTTTACTAATAATCAATTAAGTTTGGTTGAGTTTGGAACTTCTGGAGCACTACAGTGGTGATATTTCCTATGCTAGACTAACATGGATTCAAATTCTCCCTTGGTATTTGAATTCTCTCTATAGTACCATATCTGTTGACTATACTAATTAATGGAATATGACACACTTTTCTGTCACATCTGAGTTTCAATTCATGTTTAATTTAACTGCTCAATTCATTGTAATTTTCACTCTAATTCTTCCTCCTTGCTAATCCTTTCACTATGGAATTTTATTAGGCTCAATGATCTGTTGTGTTACAAAATTTCACATGGTATCAGAGCTCACTAGAGCTAGTTTATCTTTGTTTTGAGAGTTTTCTATAGGATTTTGAGAAGCGGCAGTAGGAGTTTGCATTTGCTCCAGCAACTAAAGATGGAGAATTCAAATGCTCCTTTGACACCAAGTTTCTTGACACCCTTCAATTATCTGGATTGGAGGGAAGATATGCAGATTGTGTTGCGCAATAAGAGTCTATACAGGGTCACAATGGGTAAGGAATTTGAACCTCAGGCAACTTTTTAGGAAGAAAAGTACCTGAACAAGTTAGATGAGGATTTTGGTTTGATGTGTATTCACATATCCAAAGACTTACTCTTCCATATTGATGGATTTAAGACCCCAAGGGAGGTTTGGAAGAAGCTTGAAACTCTCTTTGGAAAGCAAGACGAGCTGAGAGGCCACGTTTTGGAGAATGTATTAATTGTTCTTCAACCCAGCAGTTTAGAAACCATACAACAGTTCTTTTCAAAGTTTAAGTACTTGGTTATGCACTGTAAATAATGTGGTATTGACAAAAAGGATGAGAAGTTGGTGCTATCCATCCTAAGCAAGCTTGGTCTTGAATTTTCAATATTTGTGTCCACCTTCCACTCTGGGAGATTGTCAATCCCTGATTGGAAAATGCCTATTTTAGATGCATTCACTGAATCCCTCATCCAACAACAAGTCAAACTGATTCAATTGGGAGCCATGCAAGCTTTCAAGAATCAGGATCTTATGGCTGGGGAGTCCAAAAGTGTGAATGCTAAAGGGAAGCATAAGGGAAAGCAATCTGAATCCAAGCCAAAGGAGAAGCCTAATCCATTAGAAGGATCCTCCAGCTCCAAGAAGGATAAGCAAAAGAGGTTTGAGAAGACCAAGTGTACATATTGAAAGAAAGGAAACCATCCAAAGATTTCATGCATGAAGAAGATAATAGATCAAATGAATAAAATTCTTGAACAACAAAATATTTCCCTCCCATAAGGCGCAAGGGAGACTGATTCTGGAAGTGAGACAAATGGTCATGAGATATTCCATGCACTGATGGTTGGATTCTCACAATCGCAAGCCTTCCTCATAGATTATGGATCCTCCAACCACATGATTTCCTCCAGGGAGTCTTTTTCGTCCTTAGATCTCACTGATGGTCCTAGTATTCAAATGGGAGATGATTCACAACTCTTTGCTAAAGGGAAGGGAACAATACGACTTGAGCATGGAAAGTTAAAAAATGTTCTGGATGTGCCTTCTTTAGAAACCAACTTGTCATTTCTTTATCAGATGACACACACGGGTTCACCGAAGAAAGTTTTTTTTGGACCTGACACAATTGAGATTGCAGATATCTCATATGGGAATATAATAGCGAAAGGTGTTGCGAACCGTGCCTCCAAGGCATATGAATTCTCTCACTTTTTTCTATACTATATGCCTACTTCATTTGCACCTAATGAAGATTAGAATGATGTCTCTTTTGATAATCTAGTTTCAAATTCTGAATATTAGGACCACATTGAATTAGATCTTGATGTTGAGAATGAATTTCAAGTGGATCCGGATCCATCTCTAGTACCTGCTCCCAATCCAAGGCCAAAATGGGATTACAAAGTCCTTGGAGCTGTTGGGAATGTAGTTAGGGATCCATCTAACCATAGAAGAACCAGATCTCAGTTTCAATATGAAAACCTTGCACTATGTCATATAGATCTACTTCTCCCAGAGAGATTCTACTTGATGGTGGGTTCTGATCTGCAATCCTTCAAAGAGGATTTCCATGATCCGAAATGGTAGGCTACCATGGATAAAGAATATGAGTTACTGTAGAACAAAGGGACATGGGATATTGTCTCTCTTTCCCCACGAAGAGAGCTATTCTAGTGCAATGGGATATAAAAAAAATCTAATGGATCTACAACCAAGAACAAAGCTCGGTTGGTTTCCAAGGAGTACTCACACGTTCATGGCTTGGGCTACAATGAGACATTTGCCCCAGTAGCAAGAATGGATTATGTCATAATTGTTTTGATAACTGCATATTCAAAACAGTGGGAGGTACATCAGTGGAGCAGATATAGATCCAGATCCAACATCGGCATTACTATCCTACAGAGGAGCAGATTACAGACATCTGAACAAAGTCTTTTACTCATAAGGGATTTTCCTATCTTAGATCTTGGTGTGAAGGTTGTTTGAGTTTCATGCTATTCATTTTTTAGGGTTTTTTTTCCCATGAGGTTTTCCCCATTTCCTTAGTTTCATGAACAGTTATGTTTTATTATTGATTGTATGGGTTATCTTTGGTCTCAGTAACCAGGGCCCATGATGTCTAAGTTTGGATTAAGGGGGGGTGTTAGGATAATTAATACTTCAATCCCTGTCCACCTTAGTATTATTTGTCTCTTCCTAATATAAAATGATGTTGTTGGCCCCATAGTGGTGTGCAAATGTCATCAAGGACCCATTTTCCACTTGATGTTCCCAACGTCCATGATTTTAGGCCATCCAGAGTCATTTCCCTACATTTTAGGAGCTAACTCAGTGATCCAGTTCAGTCCACTTGAGTTCCTAACTCTACTAGAGGGTTTGAGATATGATCACCACTGATTGTGATCTAATGTACCCATTTTGCCTATTCGCATGAAAAACTCACTTATGCACCCTTCTTGATCAGTTAACTCACAGTAGCTTCAGTTTACTGACAATCAGTTGAGTTTGGTTGAATTTGGAACTTCCGGAGCACTGTAGTGGTGATATTTCCTATGCTAGACTGACCTGGATTCGAATTCTCCCTTGGTATTCAAATTCTCTCTATTGTACCATATTTGTTGAATATACTGATTAATGGAATATGACACACTTTTCAGTGCACATCTAAGTTTCAATGCACGTTTAATTTTACTACTCAATTCACTGCAATTCTTCCTCCTTGCTAATCCTTTCATTGTGAGATTTTCTCAGGCTCAATGATATGTTGTGTTACAAAATTTCCTCAGTGCACCCCCCATACTCTAATTTGATACTCCCATGCTTAGGAAATTGAAAGTATTTAAGGTTTAAGTGTTAAGTTCCCACAATCACAAAGTGTTTTTTCATGTTTTGAGGTATCTCCAAGGGAGTGTGGAATTTTTATGAGTCTATCTTTTCTCATATTTTGCATGTAGTTAAGTAATCGTCTCACTAGTTTCCCATGATATTTTTTATGGGCCCATTTAAGGTGCAGGTATAGATACTTAATTCATTCCCGATTCCTATAAAGATGAGTTAAACTAGGACCAGTCCATGGGGTCTTTAACTTTCTTCCTACATGACTAGTCAAGTTCCTTGAGTTAGCCTTTGGATTCCTCTTTTCCTTTGGACTCCAAGAAGTCTCCATAGAGTAGTTAAAAATAGAAGGGCAAGATAAAGTTATAGAAGAGGAATATAGTCAAAAGGAAGCAAAGGCAACATATGAGAGGCACATATTGGAAATAGAGGTAATGATCTGACCCACACGCTTTGATGTTTTGTAAATCAAAATTTATGTTAGGATACCTATTGAACCATGTTAGAATTTTTAGAGAAATGTTGGTTATTATATTTTTTTTTTTTTTAGGATTCCCACTAATACCATTAACTTATCTAGGCTCTTATGTTTTGTAAACGAAAGTCTATGTTAGGATAGTGTATTAAAGACTATTGTAGTTGGGTTAATAATTTTTTCAAGATGATTGTAAGAGAAATGTTGGTTGATGATAACCTCATTGCATATTTCGGTCATCTTGAAGTTTCATAATTAGAATCTCTACGCATATTGTATTAATTTGTTGTACGGTGTGGCTGCAACTTTCCTGTAATATAAATTCTACCCATTTTAGTTTAAAATAATAAAAATAAAATTATATATTACCTTCTACTACTGATATTGATTTATTTATACTCATCAATGTAACTTGGACATCCAATATCATTGGAGGTATGCAGAATGTAGAAGGTTGTTATGTTTACTTTGAATAACAAAGTATATTATCGACCACTATAACCTCTCGAGTTACTTGATCAAATTGAACATGAGTTTGGGCTTGCTACCAATCTAGTTAATTGGCCTATATGATCCAGTGATAGGTAATTGAAACCTTTTGAATCATAAAGTGAATTATAACCTATTGAAATGTAGAATACACTGGCCATGTTACCTCTTATAGCACCATGATCCCCATTAATGTGAGAAATAAATGAAAGAGCATATATCTAACAAAATACACAGATATATTGCAAGGAACACAATGATACAACAAACTCAAATTCTATTAATTGAATGAAACAAAATGGCTGTAAAATAAAAATAGCTAGAATGGTGGTAGCTTTATCTCTGAGAAGAGATGTGGCGGCTACCACTACAAGGAAAAGGCTCTTGTAGTGGAGGTTTTTAGTGTTACAAGATTGGAAAAAATTGTCAAAAAAAATTCTGCTACAACCTCCACCAATGGTAGCAGATATTTTATGGAGTTCATTACGGATATATTTTATAACTAAAAAAAACTCAACGGCTGGAGGTTTTAGTGGATGCTTTTTTCATTGGCGTGCTTAGTTGAAATTATGTGCACTGGTGCATGTCTTAATAAGATGCACCAGTGATGTATGATTAAATTAGCTACACCGATGCACTCAAAGAGAAAAAGCACTGGAAATAATCAAATTTCAATGCCATAGGTGCTTGCATATAGATTATACACACCAGTGCTTATTTACAACATAAATGCACCGATGCAATATTTTACATCATATGCACCGTACATTTTTTAATATTTTTTAACTTTACTAGTCTTGTCCATTTATCAGAGTGCACCAGTTCATTTCATCTTCAAATTCCCTGATGCTTACAAACAATCAAAATGACTCGGTGCATTTTAACACCTCAAATGCACCGTCACGCTTAAACACAAAAATTACCAGTGGGAATAAGCTTTGATCGTTCTCGGTGCGTATAAGCCATTAACATGCACAAGTGCAATACTTAGAAGAACATGCACCAGAAAATATTTTTAGCAGGTGGACATTCTTATTTTTAAAATTTAATGGTGCATTTGATTTACATTGGAGTGACAGGCCTGTCATTTACATAAACTCACCGGTGCTTATTGTTCGTATATACGCACTAGTGCGTAATGTTCGTATAGGTTCATCAATGCAACATATATTATTAAAAGTACTACATATTATTCTTTCAACAATGGCTACTGACATTTCAATCAAATATTTATATTATATTTTTTTATTTTTTTTAATTCCATTATTCATCTGAAATTGAAAGATTTGCTTATAGTACTATTCATTTCAATTTTAATTATTGTGTTCGTTTGGATTATTTTCTTATATCATAAGCATTTATTGTAATATTTAATCATCCATACACTTAATTACCAATGTACCATTTCACATGTAACATTTGACAATCTAGGGAGGTAGGTGCAGGTGGGATCATCTTCGATCCCAGAGGAAACAAAGTCATCTCCTTCTCTTGGGGACTTGGAAAGAAAACAAACAACGAAGTAGAATGGCTTGCCTTGCTCCACTCCTTGGAAATAGTCACTACCCTCAATGCTGGAAAACTAAATTTCTTTGGCGATTCGAGGCATGTCATCCAAAGAATGAGATCTGGGATAAAAACAAAAGGCTCAAAAGTCCACAGAATTCAAAGAAGAATCAGCCTTCTCAATCTCCCTCAAGATACACATTACTTTCAAATTCTCTGGGGGAACAATGGTGACACTGACGAAGCCGCCAACAAGGGAGCCACCTTAGCAATAGGCCAAATTATTTATAACAATGAAAAAGAGGGCTTCATTTGTATACCTTAACCCTTTCCCATTTTATAGTTTCTACCACTTTGGATTTTTTGAATTCAATATGGACGGGCCCCCTATCACGATTTTGCTGAAGGAATGTGGTCCTTCATGTGTCCATCACATGGTTGGCCTTCCTTTTGTCAGCTCACGTGAGTCGGGCTTAATTCCTCTCTCCCTTCCCCGGGTTTTATTCAACGCGATGGCTCTCCCTCCTTGTTCCACTGCTCTTCTGCTCCCGGTCGTTTTTTACAACCTCATCATTTCTGAACCTCTGGACTATGGCCCTGACCTCTCCGGCATTATCTTCCCTGAGCCATTCTACCATCCCGTCCCCCTCTGCAACTCCATGGCCGGTGCGAAGGAAGGATTTGCAGCTCTAAGTGTTGCTATTGGTGACATCAAGGTTCATCTCCGCAGGTTCTACGAGGGTATTTGCACCAGTGTCAAACAGAATAGTGAAATTGCCTCTGAAGTCAGATACAATTCTCAGCAACTCTCCTATCAATATTCCATAATTTATGACTTAGAGAGAAATCTCTTCAAATTAATGTGCAAGGTTGAAATTATCAAGGAAGATGTTTCAATCATGGCCATAATGACACAATGCATCCATTTCCAGGAAGCCCCTACTGTGAACCAAGAAATGACTGGCGCGGCCTCTGTGCAGCAACAAAACTATGGTTAATAACATCTCTTCTCTGCAAGGTCCTTCTTTTTGCTCTAGTTTTAAATGTTTTTTGCATACTGTTAAATTCTCAGTTTGTAAGGGTTTATCCCACCTCTTCTATGGAAAGGCATAAGCAACAACAAAACCAAAAATTCATAGCTAAGCTAGGCATGACTGTTTGCTATATTTTGTTCTCCTACTCTGAATAAAAACTCCTTTTTTGTAATGAATGGTTGTGCACAGCTTTTTTCGAATATATATACATACATACCCTGTCTCTATTATAAAAAAATGTAACATTTGACAATAACATTGAAGAATGCAATAGAATACAAAAGTCACAGTTTTTATTATTGATCTGTAGAGATCAATTGACACTCTTAAAGAGTGCAGACAATATTGTAATTTTTCTCTCGAAATATGAAACGAAATTATGATTTTTTTCTAGGGAAAAAAAAAGAATAATTTTTTTTATTTTATTATATATCAATAAGAGTGCCTTTGCCATGCAAAATACGACAACATAGAGACAACAATAATAAAAATGTCAACATGCATGTAATTATTGTTACACTTATTGGTAACCCGTTGTTTTTCAATTCAAACACTATGTCCAGTACATTATTATACAAAAATTCTTATTTTCATGGACAATTATTTTAAAATATACAACAAGCTACAACAACTTGCATTAACATAAAAATTAAATACGGATCATCATTCTTCACTGGAAGGGTTATCGGTGCTTGAGCCACTTTCATCAATTGGGTTATTTGGCCAAATGTTTTGTTGGTTGGCTCAATTGTTTTCCTCTTCTTCAACTTCCATTTGCAAACATAAAAATAAAGTGTACTAAGTGTATCTACATTGCTGGCGGAAAAAATGAAAAATAAATAATAGTATACATGAATGTAAATTAAAAAGTGGCGTACCATAGAAATAATTGACTCGTGAATGATACACATTCTCTCAAACCAAATCTCATGCCTTCTATCAACAATTCTTTTATTGGCTCCACTCCATACTTTGTTTCTTGAAAGTTTTATGCCATATCACAAATCATAGATTTAATATAAAGGATTTTTGTTGTTTTATTAATTATAAAATGAGAGAAGTAAAACAATAGAGATACTTACAAAATCCACAATTAATTTTTGAAACGCCAACATATACTCACAACTTGTGCTTAACCCAATGTCAATCAATTCTTTTGATGGATCCTCTTTGTATGTTAACACCTGTTTCAAGACATCCAAGGATTTCCAGTGAAAACAAAACAAAAATATACAAATCACAACCACTACGGAATATTAATTTCTTATAAGGAAATCACAAATACCTACAAACTTTTCTATCAACCCCTTTTTTCCTTGTCATCCTATCTTGTGTGTTGATTGGGTTCCATTTTGTTTTTTTTTCTGCAACAAAACAATTGAAAAATAATATTTAATGTTGAATTAATTAATGAGATGTATAACATAATCCTAAAAATCAACGACTTCATACATTTGAAGCACATTGTTGTTGATATTGCTCCTCCTGCGATGCAATTATGTCCATTTCCTTGACCATATCCATGTACACTTTTTTGGACATCCCTACTGGCACATTTCACATATCACCTCGTTCATGCTTTGGGATTTTCATAATATTCCCGAAAATGTAAAATGACATTAAACTATTTTTCTATTGATATGAAAAATAAATATAGCAGAATTAAAATTATTGAATGAATGACGCTTTGTAATAGTTATAGATACATATTCTACATAAACATGTTTAGGAATATTGCTTTTTGTAGGATTGTTTTTTGTTGTTGTATGTTTTTGTTATTGCAAGTCTGACAGATCTCATTGACCATTGCTTTGGAAATGCCTCGTGTAGTGTATATATGACCTGATTATTTGAATCATTTGATTGGTTTTTGTATTGTAAGTGAAAAGTACGTATATACGTTCTTTCCACTATATACCTCATAGTATTATAAAATTATTTTCCCCTTCTATTAACTTCCAACACCACTCTAGATGAGCTAAGGACCAATTGATCATCATTTTCATCTTCCATAAAAAAAATCTTATGATGGCATTGACTTATGTTGCTGTCAGTCCGTGCATAACATTCAACATATGTGAATTACATTATTTGAAACATATTAGTGAATATTCTTAAGTACATTATTACTCCAATTTGAAGAAATAATTCATATTGAATTATTTTTTATTCACCCGATTCATCCCTTTGCAACTTTTCCATCAATGTTTTATGCTCTTCTGGAATTAGTTTGGTAAGAATCTTATCAAGCTTCCTCATTTTTTGGCTTTGCATGTCTCACATTGACCAGTACATATTAGTTAACTTTACAAATAATTCAAACATTTTAATTAGATATAGAAATTAATTAAAATCGCTTGCCTTCTTCGTAATTCTGGATGTGCTCCCATCATGTTAACTAAAGTTGTTGTTCATTGAACTCATACCATGCATTTTTTGTCAATAAACAACCTGGACCATTAAATACATAAGCTATCAATATATTATACAAATAAATTACAAACCTTCAAAATATGAAAATAAATAAATAAATCTGAGATCGACATGCTTAAATATGTGAAACGCCCATGTGAGTTATTAACAACAACGCACCGATGCATTAAAATAAAACAAACGCACCGCCAACAGAGAACCAAGAAACGAAAATTGACTTTTGCATTTTTATAAAATAAAATATGATGTGTCGCATGTCATATCCGGTGCGCAATGTTTATGATTGCACCAGTGTGTTCCTGTAATACAAATGCACCAATATTGACGCATGCATTTTTTATTCAAAAAAAAAACTTAACAGGGACGACATGGTTACGGATTCGACCAAAAAAGTGGCCCCATCTCACCCTACGCTTTCTATATATAATCACAAGCTCAACAAATCCAAAATCCCTAAAAGGTGAAAACGCAATTCTATATAACAATAGAGAGATTTAAAACCTAATGTAAAATTTTGCAGCCACATAAAATGAAAAGAAGCATCAAGAAAATAAGGGTTGCAACATTGAAGGTAAGTATGAACTTTTTTTTTCTAAATCTAGTTAAACTCTAAATAACATAATAAGATCAACAATAATATTTACATACTTGAAATTTCTATTATGTAGGGTTTTGTTTGATTCACCGTACCTAAGAAATTTCAACCCTCGGAACTCCTTCAAGTTGCTCCAAACTCCTTCCACGTAAGTCTCTCTTCCAAAACTCTCCCCTAAAATTTTAGGGAAAAGAATGAATTAATGTTTAGGTTTTTTGCTTTTAAACACTATTTAGAATTACTTTTCGAACTTAAAATTTTCACCCTTTTTCAGTTTAGGGAAAAAATAGCTTGAGCGATTTTTTTTTTTAATTTTGATTTTCGGCATTTCAATGCGCTTGTTTTCAGGCCGCATCGGTGCGTACATATGTACAACACACCAGCCAAACAACAATTTAAAAAACTTGTGCCATGGTGCGCTTATGATTAGGAAACACACCAGAAAAATTATGTTGTAAAAGTGCATGTAGAAATATCGGCTACCAAATGTAGTGGATTTTTTCCACTATTCCAAATGTAGTGGACATTTTCCACTATAGGGGCTTTTACATATTTTCTTTCACGGTGTGTTTAAAGTTGTTTTGCACTGGTGCGTTTTGTATATGTGAGTGCAACGGTGCATATATATATGAATAGACACACCGGTTTAATTTGAAATTCCTCTGATTTTATGTGTGCACTTAAAATGATATATACATCCCAAATGTTCTTTTAGTATTTAACCACACCAATTACAATATTTCATAGTATATATATGTTGCTTAAACTCACCTTATTCTTACAAAATGGTTTCCAAACTATATTGGAATTTAGATTGTGATATAGTTCTTGAAAATATTTTAGGGCTATAGAAATGTATATTAATTGTTGATTTGGCTCAAATGTAGGGAGAACAGTTTGTAGTATCAACTAGCCAAATCTTCATATTCAAGCTCATTCCATCTTGTTCAAAGTTCGATGAGTTCTCCCTTTCCATCCCAAATAAGTTTAGGTTTTATTTATAATTTGACTATTTATTTGAATTTATGTTACTTATCCATGTGAATCTAAATATCGATTTATTCTTTATTGCAGGATCTGATTCAGGTTCGAGTTCAGATGCACAAGAAATTCCACCAGTTTAAAAATGTCGTAAGCTCTTATCAAGAGCAAGATACCGTAAATAGTTCGTGGATGAAAATGTGAATCTTCTTTACCTCGCCAATTGTAACATGCCATCTTCAAGCTGCCATCCTGGTTCATCGACTGTAATTCGTCCTGAGCTGGAACTCTTTTATGACACCCCAATAGTTTGTGGTTATTCAAAATGTCAAGGGTTGAAGGATAACCCTCGGTGTATCACACTCACCCATTACACCAACGATAGATTACCCAATGTTGATGGTCTAATGCACCCTACTGCAATAAAAAATCCAATAGGTGATATAGAAAATACAAGTAGGAACACTTCCCTATCCTCATTTTTTTTAAAGTTGGAAGCCAAAACAACTATGTCTCATCCTAAATTGAAGAACCCCTTTGCTTATGTTTAGTCAATTGAAATTTCTATTTATCCAAAGTATGATATGAAATCCACCCAACCCATATCTACTAGAAGATCCAAAAAATTGCATGAGTTGAGAGAAAAATTGTCCAAGTACACACCGAGGTCCATCCAATTGTTGGAGGGTAGCGATGATTTCTCCCTTTATATGAATTTGCAAAGTAAATATCAAACTTCTTAAAACCGCGCTTTGTGTGGCGCTTGGACACATTCTCTACCCGTGCCTGATTTTGGAACTGAATTCTCCTTTTGTAATAATCATTTTATGATTTCCAAATCTAATATAGATGTTGCAAATCTTGGGTTGTTTATCCTTTCACAGGTACTCGTTCCTCCCAAACATTCAGTAGAACTTATGTCATTTTTCGGTTCTATCTATTACCGGTCTGATTACTTGTATATTGTTAAATACAAGCACAACATTTACATGTATAGTATGTGCATGAATGGCTATGTTTATGGAAACTTTAACAAGAAGAACCTATTATATGTAGATGTCATCCACGTACTCATGGGAACATTGCTTGGTTCATAAATAGTTCTAGGAGCTCGTTATTTTCTCCAAATTGTTCATTTGAGGAACACTTCAATGACCGGGAGTTATTTTTTTTAACTGAAACGCGAAAAATTATTATATTAAACACAGGATAATTTACAAAATTCCTTCCTTGAAGGGTTAACCATAGCCTGGGAATTGAGTCTTCCAGGATTGAAAAAAATAAATTGTTCAGACTTAGATATTGTTTCTTCTAAATGTTCATAGCTACTACCTTTTACTTAGTAAATCCTAACAAACTGGTTACATATATAAACGTAGAAAAACATTTAACAAAATAAAATAGGGAGAGTATGCATCATCATTCCTGAAAATGAGCAGGAGGAATTCCTTCATGCATCAACGAGTTGTCTTCCATCAGGGAGTTGTCTTCGCATTGAGTTTCTGGGTCCGCTAGCTCAAATTGCTTCCCAATTTCTTCCTTCAGGTCACTCAATGAGTCTTCCAATTGAACTAGACGAGCCTCAATATTTTCATTTTCGCTTTGCAAAGTATCAAATAACTGCCATTTCAAAGTGAACAAGAAATGCTTAAGACCTTCAAAGTTGGCCTATTGGTGGTATTTTATACCCTTGACATATTTCTACAATTATTCAATCTCATAGACATGGATGTGGACATTATCTTCCACATCCTCCAATCTTGAATCGATTTGGTTTAGGTCCAGACCAATTTGTCTGCTTTCGTCCATAGCAGCTTTGGAGACTTCAAAGGCATTGCGGACGTTCTTCTTGATGTCCTAATGGACCACCTTAATATCCTAAATCTCCTTCAGCATATTTTCCATATTCATTCTCTTGTTGGCTGAGAGAGACTAGGAAGGAATTTGTAGGCCGAAAGTCGGAAGTCTAAAGTCGAAACTCCAAATACACAGTGTCGAATAAATACGCCTCCGACTTCCACAATCTGCGTTGCGGGAGTCGGAAGTCAGAACACCAAATTCTCTGCTTCACTGAATCACGCCTCTGACTTCCGCGATGTGGGATTCGGAAGTTTGAACTCCAATTTCTCTACTTCACCGAATCATGCCTCTGACTTCCGCGATGTGGGATTCGGAAGTTTGAACTCCAATTTCTCTACTTCACCGAATCACGCCTCTGACTTTCGCGATGCGGGAGTCGGAAGTCGAAAATCCAAATTTTATGCTTCGTCGAATCATGCCTCTGCCTTCCACGATGCAAGAGTCAGAAGTTGGAACTCCAAGTTCTCTGCTTCGTCGAATCATGCCTCTGACTTACACGATACGCAATCCACGATGTTGGAGTCGAAATTTAGAACTCCAAATTCTTTGCTCCACTGAATCATGCCTTCGACTTTCATGATCCGCAATTTGTGATGTGGGAGTCAGAAGTCGGAACTCCAAATTCTCTACTTCGGGAAAATTACTCTTCCAACTTCTTAAATATGCAATTCACCTTGCGGAAGTTGGGAAGTCAGAACCACATCGTGAAACTCCGAAGAAATCATGCCTCCGACTTCCACAATCCGCAATCCACACTGCGGGTTCGAAAAGTCGGAAGTCAGCCATATACCCCTATTATTTCTGAATTCTTAGGCTGATAACTTCCTCATCCTAAGTCCATTTTTGGAAAACCTGGTACCGTTGGTGTTATCAGACAATCTACCAAAAGCAGACTTAAGGCGTGATCTCTCTAGATCAATGTAAGTCTAGAACAAATGAGACAAAATATGAAACTACTCTCCTAGATCTAGTTAGAGACCGGGTAACTAAGCATCTTACCTCAGATTCATAGATCTTCTCCTCGTTTTTGTTCTGAGTCCGGCAGTCGTTAGATCTATGGCTGTAAGACATGTCAAAACACATAGGAACAATACAAGCAGTAAAACATGCCTAAACACTAACTAGTCTAAGTAAACATTTGAGGAGGTAAACTATAAATATCATTAACACAATAACATTTATGGAAAGCATTTATATTACTGTATAAAAAGTGCGAAGTACAATAGAAGAGAGGATTACAACTGATGCCTAAACGTCGCAATCTCCTTCCGACAAGCCAAACCAAAGATCCTAGAGACAAGTAGGTGCCTCCAAGACTAGGGTGTTGAACTACTGAGCTAATTTCACCAGCATAAGAGTACCATAGATTTCCTCCCCTTGAGATGGAGAGGGCTCTTGTATTTATAGGACCAAGTGAATAGAGTAGGTTGAGGACCATGGGGAGAGGGTTAAGGGATGCTCCCATTAGGTTAGGGAACCGAAGTCCAGCTCACCTAGGAGTTAGGGATATAGATCCACCTCATCCAACTTCTAGAATTTGCTCAAAAGCTACCTTTATCCCATGAAACTGACTCCGGCACATGCTGCATGAAAGCAACCTGCGTCGGCGCACTTTTCTCAAAGACAACCTCTGTCGGCCTAATTAGGAGTGTGGATAAAGGTCATCAACTTGCTTTAAATGACTATCTTGATCTTGGGACTTCAGGTATTTAGGCACTAAGGTTACATAGGTGTAGATTTTGGGGGTAACTGAATGCCCCCCAAAGCATGAAGCTAGTAAAACTAATCAGGTAAAATGATTTGATAGAAGGAATGGCAAGGACTTGTCGGAGAGAAGATGTTGTTGTAGTACAACTGACTCTGAGAACACAGTCTCGTATGATGCACAAAATGGCTTCCGACCAATACATTGCAGATCCATGGTATTAATGACCGACTGAACACAATCATGGCTACTAGACACAAGCATAGATCCATGATGAGATGATAACACATCCATGACCAATACAAAAGTGGATCCGTGTAATATGACTCAAACAATATCCATCGCAACCTGGGTAAAACATGACTCCCCGGGGTCTCAAGTCAAACCCACAATAATACGAATCTATCCATGTGATTGCAAATGTCTTGACGTCGAACATGGTAGAAACCACTTGATTACCGATCATTGATGTATACCGTTAACAAGCGCGAGGGAAATCACCATTAATGTCAATGATTTCCAAGGTATCATAGTACATATCATCAAGCTCAAATGAATGAGTTGAAGTCAAATGCTTAACCAAATATTTCAATCAAGAGTCAGTGATGTAAACTCATGTCAAAAGCGAGGTAACCTGTCATTGAGGCATGCAGGCCCAAGGTACTTGATTGGTTTCTAAGTTCAATCCTCAGATGATGATCTGAAGTTGACGAGGATGAACCCATCGAAGGAGTGCCATGATGAATCCCCCATCATCGACACGAAACTCGATAACAAATGTCTGGAGTAGATTTGATGGTACAGTAACATGCAAGATTGAATCAGAGTAGACTGGCATGATGGAAGGTGTACTGACTACAAATGATGAGCGGTGAATACATCTCTTGAACATGGGCATGGCATGACTTGGCAGTATTGACCTGACGAGAACGACGCCAACTACTAATTTAACTGATGGTGGAAGCATTCTTTGGATGACCCAAAGGAGCAACAAGACTCTTGAAGTTAATAGGACTCGAGGACAAATACTGAATGAAAATTCAATATGAGTGCCATGTTCAAGAGAAACTAAGTACTGCCATAAGTAAAGATGTAACACAAAAACTTTCCTTTTTCCCCATCATGACTGATGAGTGCCTCATGTGTTTTTAATGAGCTTGCAGAGGGTAACCAGATGCTCAGTATAGCTCATCTCATAGATGAGTCCAATCCCAAATGTTTTTCGAACCTAGGAAAGAAAGGGGTTCGTCCCATGGCGAGCCCTTCAATGTTGAGTTTTAACGAGTCCATAGAAGGTAAACTTAGTGTCATTTCATATTTAGACAGTCTGAAAAGAATTAAAGAAGACTCCAAAGGTCCTTTTTCGTAAGGTTATCCTCTTCGCCCGGAAAATGGTAAAACAATGCGAGAGAGGACTCTTCCAGTCGTGATTGGCTGGAGTATTCCTTTTACATAAGTAGTGCCCCCTGGTCCGAAAAAGGGGTAAAATATCACCAGGAAGACAACCATTCAAATACTTTAACAAGCGTGAACGCGACAAGTTCGCTTGGCAATCTTTTCGTATTTCGAGAGCCTTAAAAGAGCTTAAAGAAAACTCTGGGGGGTTTTTTTTTTGTGGGAGTTTAATGAGCCCAAAAAAGTGATAAAATATAACTCGGTGATTTATTCTCATCGTTTAACGAGCACAAGAAAGAAAAAAGAGTTAGCTCGGTTGCCATTTGATAATTTACATTAATGAGCGAAATAATGACAAAAAGACGCTCGAAGAGTGTTCATACCTGATGATACTTACTAGATGACCACTACGTCGAGAAATGGCATTAATGAGGCACCTGCAGCTCAAAAACTAGGTCAAAAGTGATTAACCGAGTATTAAATACAATAAATGACCAAAACTATAGTAAAAAACCCACTAAAGCATCAAAATATAAAAGGAATATTCCATTTTTTTTTATAAAATGGATGAAATAGTGAAAATAAATTACAATTGTTTTTTACCAAATTGGGAGAGTGCAAAGTGTCGTTTGGAGCCAAATTTCAACTATAGTTTCCGGGAGCTACAGTCCATCATTTCGCGAGCCGTCAGTGATAGGTAACCCTAAACCTTCCTATTTAACTTTTCAGTGGATTAGAGTTTTCTTTTTTATGTTTTTAGGTAGATTTTGAGTGTTTTAAGCTGGTAGGTTTGCATCCATGGGCCAGCGCAAGCAACCCATTCGGGCACGATGCCGTTGCACATCCCGAAAGGGAGTTATGTGCCGGCGACGCACTATCAAAATGGGTAGTCTGCGCCGATGCAAACGGCCAAAAGAAACTCAAAGCCTAGCAAAAAATAAAAGTTTTGGATGGAGGGGAAAAGTTCTAAACATGTTTAAATGGTTTACTTGGCAGGTTCGGAGTGACACAATGGTCCTTGAATGGTGGGAACGCGAGCATGAGCTCGAGGATATGCAAGTGGAAACAAATCCACAAAGTGTTGCAGCATTGCGAAACTGCGGGCTACTCAAGTACTTTCGAGTGCCAGGGATGATATCCCAAGTTAACCTACTGACATACCTGGTCCAATGTTGGGACCCTATTCAGCAGCACTTCCGGATAAGTGAGCACACGCTTACCATAGATGTTGAGGACATCTAATTTCTGACAGGATTATCCCGGTGAGGGAATCCTGTGTCTTTGACCGGGTCATGGGGTGCTGACCGTTTGGTCGAGGACATGATAGTTCAGTGGTGTGCTCTGGATACACCAATGGTTGGTGGGAAAATTCCCATCAAGCATTTCATGGACAGGGACTTATGAGTGATACTCTTCACCGTTGTGCGAGTTACTGGCATCCAAGCTGCTCACTTGGCCAGCAAGTCGCAAATGATGTATGCCAAGGAGTGCATGACTCCTACAATGTTTAACTGGTGCGAGGGGATTCTTGTTAACCTCAAGGATTAGTAGACCAAGTGTCAGCACGGGTCACTGAAGCAGTTCGGATATGGCTTGAGCGTGGTATCTTTCATGTTGGAGCGGGTACCTCTCTTGCACCTACAACTAGATTTTGAGGATTGGGAGGCACGTGATCCTCACATGCTGATATGGGAAGATGCGATGGCTCGCCATGGTGGCGGGGGGCCCATCGTCAGTTTCAGTATTGGGTTCTTCTCATGGCTGCAGGCACAGATCCTCATCGTAGAGGATTATCCATATGCTAGTACAGACTTCTGGGGAGATCCCGACCTAGTGCTTCCAGAGGGGATGCAGTGGGGTGACATAGGTAAGAATCATTTCTTGTGTTTTTATATTTTATATATTTTATGATTTTTTTTTATGGTAGTGCTGATAATGTTTACATGTTTCTATGCAGACGTGGGTCCAGAGAGACCATTGGGAGTCTCCCTCTAGGTGCAGAGAGGAGTGCTAGAATGGATCTCGTGGCTCGTGATGCTCTTGAGGAGCAAGAGGTGCTTAGGGAGAAGCTCCAAGGGATGACTTCCGACATTCCAGATCCTACAGTGCATGACTTACCCCTCCAATATCAGGAGTTGACAATTGGGGTATCAGCTCGTTTCGGCACTCTACTCTAAAAAGTGGCGAGGGCCGTTGTCTGTTACCATGCTCAACCTGGGGATGATCGTCCTAGGGTCGTGCATCGTAGGGTTTAGTCACATGGCCTATACATGTATACTCTAAAATATTACGGGCTTCAGAATTTTTTTAGAGATGACTCTTACTAAAAGCTAGCCCGCTTCATATTTTTGTATTAGCACTACCATTTTGTACTTTTGTACGGATTTATTTATATACAAACATTTTCGACAACTTTATACATTATTTGCTTTAATGGATGATTAATGTGATCTTGTTTTACATGTTTTCTTATACAATGAATTATTTACATGTTATGTATGCTTTTATGCTTTATACAAATGTTATTTATGTGCAATGTACCAATCTAGAATGAAGTTGGCCATTGAGTCGGAAACTACGTTCATATCTCGTGGAATGTGTAGGTATTGAATAGATTCAAAAGACCTTTCCAAAAGATGAACTCATCTATAGAGATGGAGTAGGGTAGGGTCACGGATAGCATAAATCTGGTTAAGATGAGAAACCAGTAGTTGTGAATCCAAATAGATAACAATGTGGTCCATACCCAAGGAAAGAGCATCAGTTAGGGTTCCAATCACGGCGTTGTTGGTTGCGAAACCTAGACAAATTCCTCCTGAGATGATAAGCTCGCCAGTAGGAGAGTAAAGTACCCAGGCTACCGAAGCAAGGTTACGAGTATGCTGGCTAGCGCCATCCGTGAATCCGTAGCAAGTTTCCATCTACACACATAGACAGAACATGGTATAAGAAGCGAAAAACAATATCTAGACACACTAAACAAAAGCGTCACACCACAAAAAAAAACACAAACCATGTACAGTATATACAACGTACTTATGCATGAAAAATTCAGGCATAGTACCTCTTCAGGTAAATCCCATTGTGGGGTTCACCTAAAGATATCCTGTCGTAATCTTCTAGTTCGTAGGATCCCTTCTCCAGAACATGCTTCACTATGTATGGTCCATGCCACATGGACTTGAACTTTCCTGCCCCCAGCTTGTCGTGTTTTTGGTCGTATGTGAGGACCAAATCACCCTCGCTATAGACGCGAGGTTCTACCGATTTGTCATACTTTGCTTTGATACGTTTCTTATGTGCCTCGTTGGAAAGAACGGCATCACGGCAAGTCTCATTGAGTTTTGCTAGGTAGAGGAAGCGTTCTTCCTCAGCAGTAGTGTTAGGGAGAAGTTCAACTATGAGTTTGAGGGACAGAATCTTGCACTCTATTGGTAGGACTGTCTCTAGTCCATAAACTAATTGGAAGGGGGTAAATCTAGTGACGATCTTGACGGAAGTTTGATAATCCCATAGTATGTAAAAGAGCATGTTGTGCCAATTGGACTTGTGTGTACCCACCATGCGTTGGATCATGGTTTTCAAGACCTTGTTAATGGCCTATACTTGTCCATTGGACTGCGGGTAGTAAGGTGTTGAGTTTTCATGGAGAAAACCCAATCTAGTGCTCAATTCGTCAACCATGTGGTTCTGAAAGTGAGAACCATGGTCGGTAACTATAGCTCGAGCAACTCTGAACCGTGCTATAACATGATTGAACATGAAGAGTGCGGCGGTTTTGTTGTCGTCAGTGTATGTAGGAATAGCCTCGACCCACTTTGTAAAGTAATCCACGGCTATTATGACGTAACCATGCCCCCCAGCCGAGGTGGGCTTACAGTGCATGAAGTCAATTCCCCATTTAGTGAAGGGGCCAACGACAATAATCGGGTGTAACAGGGCTAGGTGGGTGTGCTTTTTCATTTGAAAATGCTGGCATGGAGGACATTTTTTGATGGCATCGATACAATCTTTAAAGATGGACGGCCAATAATATCCCGCGCGAAGTATCTTTTGGGTTGTAGCCATCCCAGAGAGATGACCACCATAAGCCCCAGTGTGACAGTCATTTAGGACATGTTCATCCTCCTCATGAGTGAGACAACGTCGAATAATCAAATCAATACCACGATGGTACAAGGTATCACCGACGATCAGGTAATACTTTGCATGGTGGCATATTCGACGACGATCGTCATGAGACAGTTGGGGGCTGAAACGTTGGGTTTGAAGATATAAAGTAATATCTCCATACCATGGATCAGACGTGCTGATGAGGAACAATGATTCATATGGAAGAGAATCATTGGGCTCAAATTCTACATCAACACGGGGAAGATCATAGATAAGCTCGACAAACACCAAAGACTTTTTAGACTTAGCCTTTTCGAATAGGAGATCAAATTCCTGCACTATCACAATCCAGCGTGAATACTTGCCCCCAAGTACCTGACGTGTCAAAACGTGGTACATGGGGTTCGAATCTCCGATGATGGTGGTGGTGCGAAGCAATATGTAATGTCAGAACTTTTGGACAACAATGACTACCGCGAGAGTGAGCTTCTCAACATGTGAGTAACGAGTTTCAGTGTCAAGAAGACCCTTACTTAAGTAATATATCACATGTTCCTGGGCGTTGTCATCTTCCTCCACCAAGACCATGGCAATTGTGGTGGTATAAGTGGCAAGATAAAGGATATAATCCTTGTAGTAATTGGGCAGTTGGAGCACAGGGGCGTGCGTTATAGCATGTTTGAGACTATCGAAGGATTGTTGCGCTTTATCATCCCAAATGAATGGGACATCCTTCTTGAGTAGTCTCATGTAACCCTGCGTCTTTTGTGTGAAATTACAGACAAAACGCCTTAAGTAAGTTGCTTTCCCTTGCAAAATTTGAAGTTCCATGATATCAGTAGGAGGTGGGAGAGCGACCATGGCTTCCACCTTCAAGAGATCAATTCGGATCTCATCTTTCGAGACAATGAAACTGAGGAGGCATCTAGACTCGACGCAGGAGATACACTTGTGAGGGTTCAGGCGGATGTTATACTGCCTAAATCTAAGGAATACCGCCGTTAGATGATCAATGTGGTAGTGACGCTGCCGTGAATGGGCAGGGAGATCATCCAAGTAGGGTTCCACAAAGTCCTTCACATCATGAAAGGCGTACGACATGGCCCACTGGAACGTGGCACAAGCATTTTTGAGACCAAAAGGGAGCTTGCGATAAGCAAATGTACTCCAAGGACAGATGAAAGTTGTCTTATGTTTATCATCTAGGTGGATCTCAATCTGGTTGTAACCAGAAAAGCCATCCATAAAAGAGAAAATGACACTTCCAACACAATTTTCAATGATCTGGTCGATAAAGGGAGTCGAGTAATTGTCCTTAGGACAAGCCTTGTTGAGATCCCGATAGTCGATGTAGACATGAATGGTACCCTACTTTTTAGCTACAAGGATGACGTTTGAGACCCATTCGGTGAGTGGGATAGGGTAGATGAAACCAGCCTTCAAGAGCTTTTCAATCTCTGCTTTGATTACCGTAGTATTTCGAGGGTGTACCGGTCGTAGCTTTTTCTGGACTGGTTTAGCATCAGGATAGGTTTGAATCATGTGCGAAACAATAGCGGGGTCTATCCCAGGCATCTCCTTGTAGGTCCAAGCAAACACGTCTCAAAATTGCTTGAACAAGGCTGTGAACGTTGTAATCTCTTCAAGGGAACACTTCTGGCCTAAACGAATGTGTTGCACTACACTAGGAGTAACCGATATGTCGACCGAAATGGTAGGTTCAATGTTGGCCAAGTTGCCTTCAGATTCCGTTTGACACATGAGTATCAGGGACTGAGGGAAAGGGTGGACATCCGGTGTAAAGATGGTGGTGAGGAAAGATGATCGATGATGGAGATCTTCCCACGGGGGGTCATCCGCACTCATGATTTTCATAATGGACTCGTCAAAATGGAAAGTCTAGAGCAGAGGATTGGGTAGGGATGACGTCTGCTTTAGAGAATAGGATGTGGAGGCCACAACTAAGTGGTCCTCGGGTGCTGACTGGATAGCCTCATAAATGATTTCAATGAGTGAAAGAGGCATGGTGTCTCCAATCAGGTGCGTAGTGGCTTCATTAGGTACAAGCCATTGATCAGTAGAGTTGGGGATAGATGAAATCCTGGAGGATATCATGTTCACCGTGGAAACATGATTAGGGGGATCCGAGGTTGGAAAAATTCCCATAAGGGATGAGTCCTTTATGCGGCCGACCCCCACGCTCTCATATAGCTGCGAAGATTCTCCAAGTAATGGAACATTATCACCCGGATGAGTAGCGGTGTCAGGTGTGCAGAAATCTAGTTGGTCGACAGTGACAATTCAGCCTCGGTGGGGGAATTGTACTATGCGGAAGACAGATGATGCGACCGTAATCATGGCGTAAAACCAATTACGACCAAGTAGAATATTATGATCTAACGGGGCAGCGACCACTTCCACTTTAATGGTTGTGGTCTTACCCCCCAACTCGACTGCTAAGGCTTGTAATAGCCCATGAGGTTGAAATCCACGTCCATCGAATGCTTTCACGGTGGTGGGAGAACGGTTCAACTCGGGAGAGCCTATGGCTCTCCAATGTGAAATCGACACGATCGAGGTAGAGGCACCTTCATCCAAGACAGTACAGATAACAGTAATTAGTGTAGGGTTGTGGCTACACTATTTCAACTATTTTACTAAGAATTGGTGACATTCTATGTCAGAAATGAAGCAATTATCACAAATTTCTTAAGATCTAAGTTCATTCATTAAACATTCATTGAGAGCTAAGAACCTTTCAAAATTAGAATCATGCAAGATAAGCAAACTTTCAACACTAAAATGGTAGAAACTTGAATTACTTCATATTAAAACAAGGAAGAAGTACATCCTTACCAATGATCTTGGTGTGAATCCCTCCTCCATTGCCATGAGTTTTCCTTCCTTCACCCTTTCTTTTGAAGAATTTGAGCTCTTCTCCTTCCTTCAGAATCTCCTCAGCATGCCTTTGCTTTTTTGATGTCCCTTTACCATGCCCCAAATCCTTTCTTATATAGCATTGGGAAATGGGCCTTAGACTTCTCTTTTGAGTGTGGGATAATCCCCTTTCATGATTTTAGATCATTTTCACTTAAAAACCCCTTTTTCCATAGTTTTTAGGCTTTTTGCACCATTTAGAATGATTTTAAGCACAATTAATGCATTTTAATGCATTTCTCAAAGAGGATTCATCTCTGGATGAACTTGTGTCATGTCTTCTTGCTGCAGGTGCATGGTAAACATACGCTTCATCTATCACATGACTAAGGGTGTCAATTTGATTGTTAACAGATGCCCCCTAATGTGTGAGGTCTGAAGCAAAGCTAAGAGACGAAATACATTACTGAAATTTATACTCGGTATACTAATACTATTTATACTGATACTCTTTATCGTTCAAATCAAGGATGAGGGAAGGAAAACTCACAAGCGCAGGATTGAGGATCACACCTACAAAAAATAGAAATTTCTCAAATATATAATATCTTCCTGAGGCGGGCATACCCATGCTCAGTAGTAAACAAGCATGGCCACGAACAATACACAGTGGATCCATGTCAAAAGCAATTTTTTCTCAAATGTAAACATGCACTTTGATGAGTGCGAGAACAAAGTCTTTATTGAACTTCTGACATGGAAATCTAATCTTGCGCAGCTCGAGTAGTGCATCGATGAGTGATACAACTGTTTTTCCCACGGTATTCAATACAAATCGATGATAGTATGAGTTTATATCATGCGAATAAGTGATCTGATGTCGAGCATAATAAAACACCATCTAATTACCGGTCATTGATGTATACCGTTAACAGATGCGAAGAGACCCACCGATAATGATGATGGACTCTAAGGTACTGAGTACAAACTAGCAAGTGTGAATAGATGTTATGAAGTCGAACACTTGTAGAATCAAACAATCAGGGGTCATTGACGTATACCCACTGTCATTTGCGAGGAAACCTGCCACTAATGACTACAAGATCCAAGGTACTCTCGGGTTTCTAGATCCATGTCCTAGATGATGATTTGATGTTGATAGGAATAGATCCATCGGAAGGAGGGAATTAATGCATCCCACATCAACCGATACGAAACAAAGATCAATAGTCTGATATAATTGGGTATAACTACAAGATCCAACACTGTATACTGACACAAGGAAGGCCGACATGATTGGTTAGGAATATTTGAGGAATGGACAACTTGGTTTGGACTTCCCTTGAACACATGACACGACGCAGAATGGACACTTGGCAACATAGGACTTTGAGTAATTGACCTTAATGAAATCTGCTAATGCCAGATGCATTAATGAAAGATCCATTGGTGATGGGAAGGATAACCCATCGGTGGAGATCTATTCAAAATACTGGTACAGTTTCCTAAGGCAAATGTAGATGGTGTACTGACAGTGGATACAAAATTGTGTGCCGTGTTCAAGGGCGACAAGGACTGACTGTTGTCGTTTTCTTCGAAGTTTATAATATGAAGTGATTCAAGTCTCTCCCTTTTTGGATTTTTGTGTTTTCCAATTTTTTAACCTTTTTCATTTATTAGCTTGAAAAAAAAATAAAGCATGCTATGATACATTAGAGAAAATGAGTGTTTCAAGGGCATGCGCTTAAATGTCAAGGGCATGGGTCAGGCCAAGGCAAAAATCCATATTGCAAACAAGGGATAAGCTAGTTATGTACACTCTTATAGATGTTTCCTCCATGGGTATGGGTCAAATATACATAAGCAATGGTTTATAGGCATCTTGTAATAGAAAGTGACTATATAGGAAAATAAGCAACATAAGCAATAAGCATCGAAGTAGTTTGCATGGATGTTCAAGTGGATATTTTATTGCAAGCTTATGTAAAATGACAAAAAATTGGGATCCCATCAGGATGTGGTCAGAAATGTATGAAAGAGAGATATGTGGTCTCAAACTCCAAGTCATGATGGGACTAATAGGGCTCTTGGGCCTATGAGAATAACTCAGCATGGGCACCAAAATGGCAATGGGGTGCTGACTAGGGTGTCCCATGTTTGGTAGGATCTGCTGTCAGAATGGTGGAAAATACGGATATGAAGGGATGACCCACCAATTTCCAACAGGTTCGACCCTATGGTAAGTTTGGGTTGCCAAAGGTTCAAATGCATATTCACAAAGGGATGGCCTAAACCTATATGCAAGTTTCCAAATATACCAAATAAGATCAAGGAACATGCAGATCATGCTCCTATACTTGGGTAGATTTATATCAAGTATGCTCCCAGTGGCCCTGCAAAATATGTCCTTAGGTGGGTACAACCAAATGTTTACAACTTCACGGATATCTTCATTTGATGATAAAATGTAATCCAAGAAGTCTTGTGAGCTGGGAGATCTCACAGCCCAAATGCGCCAGGTAACCGAATCATATTCCTCCATCAAGGGAATATTTTGATCTGAATCTGCTGAAATTATTTGAGTAGCTTGGTTTGAAACTTCTACGACAGATAAGGGTGATCCAAATGCTTTCCAACATGGAAATGACATTATAGAAGCTGAGGTCCCTTCATCTAATATGGTTAGATAGATTTTCTTACCATAAGTCGTTACTTTAATTTGAAAAGCAACTTCGGGAAGGATCCTACATATTGAATGGTCTATGTTTGATGTGATCAAAGTCTCATCGGATGGATCAACAACACCAATGGTAGATAATAGTTCCTTTCTTTGCGCAAAATGACATTGCAATACCTCCAAGGTCAACATGGCACATGCTACTTGAGATAGGTCCTCAAGAACGTTACTGTTCTGAGAAACTCGCATGTTAGGATTGTGCATAGTTCTACATAGAACACCTTTGGGGGGGTATGGTATTAAGTCTCTTGCTGGTTTCTCAATGTAGAGATAACCACTTGGCTGTGATTCCAATTGATCCGATGTACTAGGAGAGACATTATAAGAATCAAGTCTTGTTTGAATGTTCATCTCAGGATCACACTGAAGACATTGGCATTGGGATCATTGCCCCCTTACGGAGGGGTTGGCTGGTTGCCCCTTGGCGGGGGTACCGGTGTCAAAATAGTGGGTTATTTTTGTCCACGGCATTGAAGCATAGTTGGTGCATCTCCCTTCCCAGAGTTAGCATTTTGCTTACTCTTGTACTTCTTCTTCTTTCCTCTCGGGTCTATGGATGAGACTGTGAGGATGTCAGAATTGTTGGAAGGATTAGCAGGTTCCTACATTGCCTGGCCAGCTGTGGACTACGAATTCTGAATAGAATCTTGTCCCAAATGTGGGGTAATCTGTTCAAGATGGTTGATGGAATCCATCATACCATTGACATGAGGTTCATGAGGCACCCTAGCTGGATCAAACGTAGGTCTTGCAAGTTGGTTCCAAAAAGATTGGTTATTTTCTAGAACCTGACCACTCCATGGAGGAATGGGGTTAATGGTTGGATTGCCCCCTTGCAAGGTTGGGCCCAAAAAGTATTGGTTACTTCCTAGAACTTGGCCACTCCATTGATGTGGTCCTTGGGTGTGATAATAATTCCAAGGTGGGTTTCCCCTTTGCGTAGGTTGACCCCAAGAAGTTTGGCTACTTCCTGAAACATGACCATTGGGTGGATTTCCTCCTTGCGGAGGTGGGGTCCAAGAAGATTGGTTATTTCCTAGATCCCAACCATACCATGGTGGTTGAACTTGGTATTGAAAATCATTCCATTGCGGGATATGATTAAAAGGTGGATTGCCCCCTTGCGGGGGTATGTTCCGTTGAGATTGGTTACTTGGTGGAACATTACCACTCCATTGATGGTTGGGTCGCATGGGTGGATTTCCCCCTTGTGGGGGTGGGCCCCAATCAGATTGGTTACTAGTTGGAACCGGACCACACCATTGATTACTTCCTTGGTTTGGATAAGCATTCCAAGGTTGATTTCCTCGTGAAGGTGGGCCCCAAGAAGATTGGATACTTCCTGAAACCTACCCACTCCATGGCGGAATGGGGTTGATAACTGGATTGCCGTTAAAAATTATGCTAGAATAAGTCAGAGGATAACCCCCCGGGGCATTTCCACTAATTTGAGGAGCATATCCCCAATTGGAATAAATGTTCCATGGTTCATTGCTTCCGCCAGGAATATTACCATTCCATGGTGAAGGGTTTCCCCCGGAAGTAGAATTTGGACAAGTGTTTTGTATACCACGAGGACTCTGGTTTACTCCTTGTGTGTGTTGACCCTGATTAGCTTATCTATATGGAAATCCAATGTTTGAGATAGCGATGGGGTCTCTTGTTGATTTGTGCATGTCATTCAAACTTTCAGAAAGAGGTTTGATATCACCCAGTGAATCATGGACAGTAAGTGCAACTAGTTCTGAAAGACTCATCAAAGGAGGAATTCCATGAGCATGTGTGTGATGTTTCAATGTTTCAATTTCAACTAGAGTAAGATTATCAACTATGTCTGTATTTAGTTCGTGATGTGACGATGAATTCTCAATGTTGATTTGATGTTGTTCTTCTCAAGTAATGTTAATTGGGTTGAAAATCAGTTATGTTCCCAAGTCATTAGAATGTGGTTTTTTTGTCTGTCTCTGCAATGTAGCAGGGCCTTCAATTTCTGGTGACTCACCTGGATGCTGCCATGACTGGCAGATTAGGAGATTAGCCACTTCTAAGAAGTTGATAAAAGGATGTGTTTAAAATAATAGTTTGAATCAAACAATCCTAAGGCAGTCTAGACTAAAAAAAAATGAAAAGTGTCCACATAGTAAAAATTCCCTAGAGATTTCAAGCAAGCAAACTTACTCTTCCAAAGAACCAAAGCTTAGTGAAAAGTTGGATTGGAGGGCCTTCCAAAACTAGTATTTGTTGAGGGGTGCTAGGCCTTAGACAATTGCTAGCAGCGAAGGTATGAGAAACAGTTACAATAAAATTTAATCGCCAAGGGTGCAAGAGTTGGTTCCTGACCAATCACCCTCCCAAGGAGTAAAAGTTCCAAAGTCTATCTCAGGTATTTCAAGTGTGTCCCAGTCAGAACAGCCTATGTGATATCTTAGGAAGATCCACTAAAGTTACCACTTCGCAATCGACGGTCGGGCAGAACAGTTGTAAGTCAAGGACAACTCTCATAACCAGAAACTCTAGAAACAGTGATGTCACCCCGAGGACTTGTCACTAAACATAGAATCCCTTCGATATGCTCATGTCCCACTAAATAAGAAAGAGGGGGGAACCACCCTTACTTATCCAGATTGACCTCGTGCTTGACACATGTTTCAAAAGCACTTTCCTGATGAGCGTTTTTTGCTACTAATGGATTTGCTCTCAGTAATCAATGCTAGTTTCAAAGTTTTGCAGCCCAGGAGTGTTAACTCTCCAAACCTAATCCAAGGCACTAAACTAAACTTGTTGATGATATGAAAATCAAAAGTTTGTCAATTTTAGATTAAGCGCCAATTTTTAGGGTAGTTTTCTTAGTTTCAGGAGTGGAAGTGAAACTGGTGGTGTTTTGACTTGAAAACAAAATGAACCACACAATGCAAGATGCTCACTATGCTATCTTTCAATTCGATGAATATCCTAACTGAAGGAAGAGTTAGAGGTTCATGAGCTTCTTTCAGACATGCAAAGTTTCTGGTAGATTTATTATGTTCATGCACAGTTTTTCAGAAATATGGATAATACCTGATGTTTAATGACCAATGTAACCCAAACAGATATCTCAAGTAAAAGTGAATATAATTCTATTACACGGGGGATCTATGTTTCTCATTCATAAGATCGCCCGAAATCCCAAGTGAAGAGGATATGCAGAGCCCTTTGGAATGCTTATGAATTAAATTCTGGACTATTACACTTGAGATCCACTTTTTCATTCACAAAATCGCCCGAAGGCCCAAGTGAAGAGGATATGGTGGCTCGAAAAAATGTTTGCAAAAATTAAATCTACTCTATTACACGTGAGATCCACTTTCTCATTCACAAGATCGCCATAAGGTGTGAGTGAAGAGGATACGGTGGCTCGATATAAGATGCTTTGGAAAGATCAACTCCTAAACAAATTTCCATTTAATCAAGACTTTCCAAGCTTTGTAAAAAAAATTGCAATTTTTTTTTCTTTTTAATCCAAAACTAAAGAATTGAATGCAAGTATGCCAAACTTCAAAAAAAATTGCAAACAATTTTTGGTAATCCAAAATTTAAGATTTTGCATCAAAACTTTAAACTATGTAAAAAATAATTTACAATTTTTTTTTCCTTTTTGTTCCAAAACTAAAGAATTGAATTCAAGTATAAACAAAGCTTTTTAGAGTTTGTTCAAAGGTATGTAATTCTACACATCTCCACTTATTCCAAACTTTTCAAATTTTAATCTAACAGAAAATTTTGTAGCTCCAACCATGCAAAACGTTTACAACTCCAACCATGCCAAATTTTTACAAAATTATCTTCCCAGCAATGTTTGTGGCAACTTGAAATTCCAACTGATGGGAAAGCCTTGGCTTAAAGTACTCCAGCTGGAACATGATGGTATTAGAAGAATCCGGATCAACTGCGCCGATGGCAGCAAGGAGAGTCTTGCGCTGGTTAGGGAAGTTCTGCAAGACCTCGAGCGTCGACATAGCACAAGAAGATCATGCTAGGTCCTCTACAATATTGTGGTTTTGAGCTTCCCGAGCATTAGGATTGAGAACAACTCTTCGAATCATGCTCTTGGGCAGATGCAACACTGACTCTAAAGAAGGATTCTCAATGGTGAGAGAAGCATGTGGTACGGTGATGTCGGGAATAGAAGTGGAAGCTTTTTCAGTATTACTTCCAACAGGTTCCTTCTGAGGGATGGAGTCATACGAATGGGAATGTGTGTTCAAGTTGACGGTCTCACTATGCATCATGAGAACATGCGTGGTGGAGGATGCCTCTACCTGGGAAGGAGAGGTTTGTGCGATCAGTTGTTGGTTCTGAGTGGGGAAGGGATCATTGAGAATTGCGGTAGTAGAGTTTCCTTTGAGAAACTTTTGCACTTCGTCTCGGTGGGGACATTCCTTTGAAAAATGTTCTTCACCGCACAACAAATAAGGATGCTTCAACTTCCTCTTCTGTTTGGTGTCTTCGGGGGTGGGCTTGGGCTCCTGCTGGTTAGAAGGATTCTTAGGTTTCCCTTTGTTTTTCTTCTTACCACCGGATTTCTGAGATGAAGCTGATTGAACATAATTCACCTCTTCGGTGGAGGCAGGAGTAGTGGACTTGGTAGTGTTGTGGCCAGCCTGTGGTGGTGATGGGGAAGAACCTTGGGGGTTCGACGAGCCACCAATCTGAGTAAAAGGATGGGAGGTAAAAGAACCAATGATGCCATCGGCCTGTGGTCCCTTGGGTGGTTTCGTAGGGTCATACGTAGGATGAGGTGCATCAAGACCAATTTCATACAATGTGTCATATTGAGCATAGACCAAGTCTAAGTAATGGGCACGAACAATGGCCTGTTTCTCAGTGACGGCCCCTCCCATAGCTACGTCTTGAGCTATGACAGGTAAAAGTGACTTTGTGAACCAGTCAGCTAAGAGTTGGTCTGGAATATGAGCCTTAATAAGACATCACCTTCGCCACCATTCATGAATATGATTTGAAATATGAGTGGTAGTGTTCTTGCGAAGGGAGGTCAATAAGTTCGTACCAGTCTCATAGCGAATGGGAAACTCGAAGTGGGTCAAAAATGACATAGCAAGAGAACAAAAATCTAGAAAAGAATTGGGTGGTAGTTCAATATACCACTTGGCAGCTGGGTCGGTGAGAGTCTATTCAAATAACCTAAGATGGATCGAGTCGTCCATCAAGGAGTTGGATGAACACCATAAATGGTATGTCATCACATGGTTTTTTGGATCCTCACCAGGCTTGCCATCAAATTTGGGAATATCTGATGGTAGTTTCATGGGAATGAGTGGCCAATTATGTCCGTGGAAGATGGGGTCCGTGGAAGATGGTAGTTGTTGGTTCGACTGCGGGTACTGATAATAATGGTATGGCATGTATGGACCAGTAGGACCTTGCATCGACTGGTTATAGGGTGTCCCTAGAGGGAACTGACCATAAGGGGGTGTGCCTCCCAGACCATATGTAGGTCCGCCGCCATAATAAGGTGGTCCGTTACCATAATAAGGTGGTCCGTTACCATAAGGTGGGGGTCTACCTCCACCGCCCGAAGGGGGTGGTCCACCTTCAAATGGTGGGTGTTCGCCGCTGTCACTGGGATAGGATGGAACTCCACCACCTCCACCGGGATAATGTGAATTGCCATCGCCTCCACCAGGAGGAGGTGGTGCTCCACCGCCACCACTGGAAGGGTAAGGGCCTCCTCCGCCACCTCCACCAGGATAGGATGGTCCTCCACTGCCACCACCAGGATGGGATGGTCCGCCACCACCACCACTAGGATGGGATGGTCCTCCACCACCACCACCAGGATGGGATGGTCCGCCACCACCACCACTAGGATGGGATGCTCCTCCACCAATGAGGGGGTGGCCCTCTGCCTCCGCCTGAAGGGGGAGGGCCTCCACCTCCGCCGCCAGGGGGTTGGGCCATGGTTTCCAGAATGAGGTGGTCCTCCACCAGAAGGTAGAGGTCCACCTCCTCTAGGATTGTGTGTAGGCCCGCTACCTCCAATGGGAGGATGGGGTGGACCAAACGGGGGTGGTGGGACCTGAGGGATGGTAGGTGGGGGTCCATGTTGTAAAACATTTTGCTGCCCCCATAGAGTGTATGGATTTTTGAGATAAGGTATCCCGTAGAGTGTGTTTCCGGGATTGAGTTGTCCCGACATAGGGTTAAGATAACCTGGATACGCTTGAATCCATGGTGGTTGGATTACATTGGATGGTCCCCCAACATGGGATAATCCCGTGGTGGAAGGTCCGGCAGGTCAGGAATTTCCAATGGAAGGACCGATGGGAACTCCTCCTCCAGTATTATGGTGAGGAGATGGAGGTTTCCCCCCAGTAGCAACTTGCTGACCAATAATCAAAGGTTGACCCAACACGAGTTGTTGATTATCTACTATAGGATTATCATTACCCATAAGGAAGGTAGGGGGTAAAGAGTATCCTTCCCGCGAGTTTTGGGGTGGGGGAGGAATGGGTAATATAATTGCGGTAGTAACAAGTGTGTTGGATGGTTGTCCTTCAACAGATTCAGTCATTGGAGGTATAGAACTGGTCTCCTGTCTAAGGGGTGTATGTGCGGGAAGTGAGGGTTTCCAGATTCAGAAGTGGTCACGTGTTGGGTGGATGATTCCGGTGAGTCAAAAGATAAAAAACAAACTCGGGAGTGGCCGATAAGGAGGTAACATTGGGTCTTCAACCCTTCGTAAAAGACTTTGTCTTCGAAACTCCTCTCCCATAACACGTAATCGATTCAACTGTTCACGATAAGGTGTTAGAGGGTCCTCAGGAGTATCCCAACTGGGTGGGGATGCAATGCCAAAATGAGCCATTAGGTGGCCTAGAGCTGATGTCCAAAAAGCTGCAGCTGGACCACCAGTTGATACAGGGTCATCCTGGGGAGGATTTAACCATTCCACCAATCCAGGCTCTCTCGGTAAAACGAGAGGTGAGTCTTGTGAAGTGGAAGTTTGTGCCTCTTCACCCTATGGAGGGTTGGAGGCAGGTGAATCTGGAGGGAACATCTGTGCTCCAATATTCAAAGTAGGGTTTTCTACTTCAGGTGACACGACTGTGGTGTGTGGGTCCATTCTTACCTTCGAAATTACCTCCTGGTTAAGGGGATATTCGGGTGGTATGTTCAAAATTCTGCAGGACCTTCTCCAAGGAAAGTCAGCTAGAGTGACTAAAATAGAGTTTCTCCTAGGGTAATCTAAACAAAAGAAAAGAATTCCATAAAAACCGACACAAACTAAGGCCACAAGCAAACTTATGTGATAGGTGTGGATTCAAAAGTCTGGAACCTCACAGGATTTTCAAGGCTTCACAACTCGCTATATACCGCAAGGTCTAATAGTAAAATGCGATGAGGATTGGGACCATACCTTGCCTGAATACCCGACTACTTGGACGACACATGCATAGTAATCTCCATGAGTGTTTTTCTCGGTGTACTTCTCTGCCAAGATGGCCAAATGGATAACTCAGTTGGTTTCAGGAATCCTAATGATGTCTCCCGATATACTCAAGGTACGTGGGAGCTCAAATCCGTAGTGGTTATGTCTAATGCACAACCGTACAGCATGAGACCTTCCTATATACTACCGAGTATGTCAAACACCTTTCTATATACGTCAAGTACGTGAAGTGCCTTTCGATATACCCTAAGGTATGTGAAAGAGCCTTCGATATACCTGGTTGGTACGTGAAAGAGCTTCGATATACCGGTTGGTACATGGAAGACTACAATACCCCCAGAATACAGTGCTAGCAAGTAATGACAGCTTCCACGTTTTACGATGCTAGAACACGTCTCTACCTTAACACACAAGTTACTAAAAATTTTACCCTAGTTCTGTCGTTAATTTTATCTGGATGGTTAGGTGAATGCATGAGGTGAGTACATAAATGTAAACATAATGCAAGCCCTAACTACATGCAAAAATGTACTTTTCTTTTGATGAACTCTATATATGTGTTAACAATCAATCAACACCCCTAATCATGTGACAAGAGCAACATATGTTTACCATGTACTCGCAGCATAAAGTCATGACACAAGTTCATTCAGAGACGAATCCTCTCTGAGAAATGCACTAAAATGCATTAATTGTGCTTAAAACATTCTAAGTGGAGCAAAAAGCCTAAAAACTATTGAAAAGTGGGTTTTCAATTGAAAATAATCAAAAATAAAGAAAATAAACAATCCCACATGGAGAAGAAAGGCTTAAAGCTCATTTCCCAATGCTATATTAGAATGTCATGGGAGGCATGGTAATAGGAGATAAAAAAAGCAAATGCATGCTGAGGATATTCTGAAGGAGGAAGAAGAGCTCCAATTCTTCAAGAGAAAGGGTGAAGGAATGAGAACTTATGACAAGGGAGGAGGCATTCACACCAGGATTTCTGGTAATCATGTATCTTCTCCATTGTTTTAGCATGAATTGATTCAAATTTCTGCCATCATAATGTTTAGATGTTGCCTGTATTGTGTGATTTAAACTTTTAAATGGATGTAGATCTTAATTTTTCTTATCTTAATTGATGAATGAATCTAGATTTTAAAGAAACTTGTGATAATCTGTTCATCTCTGACGTAGAGACTCACCATCACTTAGCAAAATAGTTGAACTAATGTAGACACAACCCTACACTAAATATTATTATTAGAATGGCTAGTTCTATCGTTAATTTTATCTGGACGGTTAGGTGAATGCATGAGGTGAGTACATAAATGTAAACATAATGCAAGCCCTAACTACATGCAAAAATGTACTTTTCTTTTGATGAACTCTATATATGGGAGGGATAAATCTTTTTCCAAGTTATTTTACCAAAACAACCAAATGCAACACAATCCCAAATCTACCAAATTTGAAAACAAAAATACTCTTTTTGTTTTTCTGTATTGCCAAGCAAAACACAAAAATCAACAAGCATCACAACCAAATCTAAGCATTTTCTTTTGTCTTTTTGAATACCAAACTAAGTGATGAAAGAGAGAAATTTCCTATCTAGAGCACTCTAACTTTTCAAATTTCACTATGATGGCTTAAAAGCATAAAAAATAAAAAATGCATACAATTCTTTCAAACATGGAATCACTTTTGTAAAAACTTGATCTCACTTGAATTTTTCAAGAAAATGAATGATTCATAATTCCCAAAAAGCACAAATGACTAACTTTTCTCTCAAACTTTTCAAAAACTAATGAATGATAAATTCCAATGCATGAACCAATTTCTACAACAATTTTCAAATGCACATGAAAACGGTAAAAATGATGCACTTTTAATTTTCCAATGATATGCCAAGATTACAACTTGGTAATAATGATGTTTTTAAGCATGAATAACTGAAAATAAATATTATTTGCAACACTCTAAACACTCAAAAATTCTCAAGAAAATGACAAGCACTCATATGGACTGAAAACACTCAGAACACTCAAAACACTCAATCAAACAACAGAATGCAAGCAAAGCTAAATAACACGCACAAAGGAGGCCTGGGATCTAAGCCAATGGAAGGACTAGATCAGGTGAGGAGAGAAAAGAATGCAAGTTCAAGTGGATGAAGGTGGGGGAGACCAAAGTGTCCACCACTACTGGAACTCAAACTTGTCCAAAACGGAACCCAAAACCACTCTGAAACAACCCAAACAAAACCAAACACCAACAATGCAACATCAAAAATGTCCCTGACTGGAAGATACAGTGCAAAGGGGGTCTGTAAGAGAAACCAAAACTCAAACAATGGATAGGGATGACTCAAACCCTAGGCTTTAGTGCTCGACGCAGGCTGCGGTCAGGCACTGAGCGCCTAGCGCAGATAATGCACAGGAGTTTAGCATCGAGAGTGCAGAAGGAAAACAAAGCTTTAGCGTTGGTGGCGCAGACCACGGAAAGGAAAAAAGTTCCTGTGAAAGGATGGCACTTTGGTTACACTTCCCAGGTGTGCCAAGCAAAATCCCCCAAAAAAAAAGGATCTCCAAGGATGAGCAGTGAAATGGTTTAATAATTAAACCTACAGACTCAGAGAAAGCTAGCAGACCCTTCAACAAGAAGATATGATGATGAAAGAGGCTCAGGAGGAAAAATAAATGGCTTGAAAAGAAATCAAAGAATATGACATTTAACTTGAAAAATGAAATCAACAAAGTTCTTCCCCGGTATGGTCGCCAAATTTTTTATCAGACAATCTACCAAAAGCAAACTTAAGGCGTGATTTCTCTAGCTCAACGTAAGTCTAGAACAAATGAGACAGAATATGAAACTACTCTCCTATATCTAGTTAGAGACCGAGTAATTAAGCATCTTACCTCAGATTCATAGATATTTCTCCTCGTTATTGTTTTGAGTCCCGCGGTCATCAAATCTATGGCTGTAAGACCTGTCAAAACATATAGGAACAAAACAAGCAGTAAAACATGCCTAAACACTAACTAGTCTAAGTAAACATTTGAGGATGTAAACTATAATTATCATTAACACAATAACATTTATGGAAAGCATTTATATTAATGTATAAAAAGTGGGAAGTACAATAGAAGAGAGGATTACAACTGTTAACACCCAAAAAGTGCTCACTACCTCATCTACCCCATTACATGACTCATTTGTCCATATTTCCTACCATATTTACCTTCAGAACCCTAAAAATCCCATTAAAAAGCCTCCAAAAGGCTAAAAAACCCCTTTTTTCCCCCAAAATTATCCAAAATTCCTCCAGAATAGAAAAAACCCTCTAAAAAGGGAATAAAAAATATTAAAAAAAGGAGGAAAAAACCCTATACAGCTGACCTAAACCATATGGTTCCCAAAACCATGGGCCAACACTCCACCACTAAAAACCTATAAATAGGTGATGGAGACCCCTCATTTCATATCCACAATCAAATACACCCTTACTCTGCCAAAATCACTCTTGAAACCCTAGCTCACCCTTAAGCTACTTTCACCATTGAGTGCCGCTTTTGGCCCATTTCCACCCTTTGGAGAAAGAGAAGGAGCAAAGTTGGAGTTTGGAGCAACCCTCTTGGATCATTGCAAGGACTTCACCAACCTTCACATTGGAGGTATAATCTTTAATACAAAAAACCATTTATATTCCATGTTTTGTTATGTTTCTTAATGCTCATGCTAGTTTAGAATTTATGTTGTTTTAGCATTTTAATTTACTGTTCATTGAACTGCTACTAAGGAGTCCATTCTCCTTAGTAGGTGCTCATTTGCACAAGCTAGGGTGAAAACCCTAACTACAGTTTTGGCCACTCCCATTGCGTTCCTTCGAATTTCTGGTTATAGTTTTTAAAGTTTTAAATATTCTTAATTTTCTGCAATATTTTTCTGTTCGACTATCCTTTTCGGCTGCCGTCAACCGCATCTTTTACCCCCTGCAGTTTCGTTCCGACCGCGTCTTTCAGGCCTTTACCTGCGATCCGACCACGGCTCTCAGACTGTTTCCGGCAACCTGCCGGTCGTTTTCAATCTGTTACCTGCGATCCGACCGCGGCTATTAGCTTGTTCGGGGTGACCCACCTGTGCCTGTTGGCCTTTTTCTCGCATCCCGACTGCGGCTTGCAGCCATTTTTCTGCACCCCGACTGCGTCTGTCGGCCTTTTCCCCACGTCCCGACTGCAGCTTGCAGCCATTTTTCTGCAACCCGACTGCGTCTTTCGGCCTTTTTCCCATGTCTCGTTTGCAGCTTTCATCCTTTTTCCTGCAACTCGTCTACGGCTTTCGACCTGTTTCCTGCGGTCCGACTGCATCTTTCGACCAAAAACCCGCAACCTGTCCACGACTGTTTCCCTGTTTCCTGCGATCCGACTGCCAATATTTTCCACAGACCCGCAGTCAGCTTTCTGCACTTTTTCCCCTCTTTTGAACCCAACACTTTGCTGCACTATTTTCTGCACCTGCACAGCCATCTGTCCTACCTGCAGCCATACTTCCTTACAGCCTTTTCTGCAGTTTTATTTCTGTTCCATTTACATAATCGTTTTTTAAAATTTCAGCATTTTACTTGAAAAAGAGAAAATTTTGCATTTCAAAGTTTACATTCTGCCTTGTTATTTTTAGTTAGAAAGTTGCCCCCCTTGTGGCACTTTTACTTGGGTTCATCATCTCACAAGAACACACTCTGTCACCTAATTCAAGTGAGCCCTAAAAAACTACTTAATACAACCAACATTCTAAGCCCACTTGGGGAACACATAAGAATTTTTGTAGTTAGGTAGGATCGGGGGGATAGGCATCCAAATAACACCCCTCGGTTACTTACACTTGAGACATAGTTGTTTTCCATTAGGGAACCAAAATCCCATAGTATTTTTTGGCACGGTCACAACCA
Organism: Larix kaempferi; assembly: GCA_027924585.1. NCBI lineage: Eukaryota > Viridiplantae > Streptophyta > Pinopsida > Pinales > Pinaceae > Larix > Larix kaempferi. Next base: position 16,392,781 of record BSBM01000099.1, read on the forward strand.
GTTTACCAGAGGGCCTCTCCCCTAGGAGGGTTGAAGTCGCTAGACTCATTCCGGAGGCCTGAGTGGAATACCGCAATCCATTCAGTAACCGAAGGCTACCTTTCGCAGTTCTCGGGGTATCCCTGTATGGGGATACTACAGTGATAGAACCAAACGGCAGATTCACCTTTTTTGGACGTGTCATGAACGGGGTATCTTAGTTTCCTTTCTTCTAGGATTGACTACCCGGTGTCTCTCCCGGTAGGGGGATATCTTTAGCCACTTGGCTCTCCTATCCATATTGTCTGACTTGGATTTCATCACCTTGCAGAGGATATGTCTAGTTGAGTCAGAATACTATTTAGTTAGGTGTTTGCATGCTCCCTTATCTCCTTTTGTTCTAGTGAGTCCACTATTTTTATTTTTTAGGAAACATGCTGCTTGTTGGTATTCTGACCATTTCTGTTGATACTCCACTTATTGTAGCACAGTTGTTACAGTCAGTGTTTTGAGTTGGTTGTTGGCCTGAGTGCCATATTTTTTGAGCTCTCCTTCTACACACTTGGTTGCATTAGGGTTTTTGAGCTATTTTTCACTCAACACAACCCCAAGATATTTGACACCATTTGTCACCATTGAGTCCCTGAGACATTCTCGGCACCTCCGGGGCGAGCCACCGCAGCACAGTTCACTTGACACCACCCGTCATAGACATAGATCTTCATCACTTGATACCACTCATCATCGATCTCGAGCTTTGTCACTTGACTCCACTCGTCAATGGCATAGAACTCCGTCACCTGATCTAGACGCCCCCTATTTTACCTATGATTCTGAGGCAGAGTCCGAGAACCCCATTTACACTGCACCAACCAGCCCCATGGCTGGCGTGACTTCCACCCCTTTCTTTGTAGGGACCATTGGTGGAGCATCCACCACCACACCAGCTACCACACCTGCTTTGGGTATGCCCTCGATGGGGCCCACATCTACCATTCCGATCACTGCACCCATCCCAGTAGCTGGAATACCTATTCCCACTCCATCAGTGACTCACACTACTCTTGGCGGTGCAGGACCGTCCCATACCACGTTCATCCCTACACTTGGGGGAAAACTCCCAAACCCTGCCCCTACACTTAGGGGCATTGGCCCCAACATGGTCCAACCCACTAGTATGTCACATCCTTCTACTAGTTTGCCATTCATGGCTAGCCTCAACCTTCTCAACCTAGCTAGACTAACTAACGATCCTATCAGACACGACCCTACGTGGCCTCACATGCCCACCAAGCTCCCCTTTGACATCCCTAAGTTTGAGGGCAAGGTAGGTGAGGACCCCCAGAACCATATTATGTCCTTCCATCTATGGTGTTCCTCCAACTCCATAGTGGATGACTCTGTCTGCCTCCGTTTGTTACAGTGCACCTTCACTGGCTCTGCAGCTAAGTGGTACATCTAGCAACCCCATGGGACCCATGCCACCTTTACTTCCCTTGCCTCGACCTTCCTGCAGTTCTTTCAGTTACCTGTCCGCTATGACGCGGGAGTTGAGATCCTACTGTCTTGCAGACAGAACACGGCTACCCACATCACTGACCACATTCATGAGTGGCATCGATTCCGCAGCCTCTGCAAAATCAAGTTAGACGACCGTATCTTCTTAGATTGGTTTCTAAAATCCCTCCTTCCTGTCATTTCCAAAGATGTGGCATCCGAATGACCCCAGTCCGAAGAAGAGGCCATCCTCAAAGCCCAACAATTTGACCTCATTTACGCCCAGTCGGGTTATCTCTATACCATCATACCTGACGCCCCTCGCGGTGATTCATCCCAACACGATGCGTCAGGGGCATCCCATGCCACAGACGGCATCATTGGACGTATTTCCTTGCATCCCCAACCCTTTTCCATAGCATGTCCTAGCCCTGGCCCCGACCTTTCGTGGGCTACATCTTAATCCGGAGAAACCAATTCGTATGCTCTTATGACACATCACCACCATTCTCACGGACCCTGATGTCCACCTCAGTACTTTGGACATGCGTCCCCTGCTTATGCCCCCCCGGTCGCACCTCAGCCATATTACCATCCACAGGTTGCACCAGCTCCTGTGTCCTCTCAAGTCCAACATGCTTATTACCCACAACAGGCAGCCCCTGCGGAAAACCCACAACCCGGTCTAGAGATGTATCAGCAACCCCCACAAGGTTCAGCACCTGCGCAGCCTCCTCCTACTTATTATCCACCGCAGCCTGCTCCCGCACCTGCACAACCCTAGAACCCACCTGCTGCCCAAGGGCAAGTCTACGCCCAACAGAATCTGCAGCCGAACCAAAACAACCAGCGCCAACAGGGCCAGCAAAATCGTGGCAAAGGCCGTAACCATGGGAACAACCCTCCTCCAGACCAAGGTGGTCAACCTCCCAATCCACCAGACAACAATAACGTGGCACCTGCCAACCAGAACCCTGATTGGCCACCCAAGCAAGCCAAAAATTCTAATCTGCGAACAAACCATTCTTGTTCTATTTGCGAGGTCTATGGCCACTATACACATGGTTGCCCACATTTGGAGCAAGCTCGGAAACTCTGGACTGATGATGCCCATCGCCAAGGGCACGCGGCTCCTCAGGCGCCACTCAACCCTCCACCCCCTCAGCAGCAACCTTTGGTGCTGCAAAACCCCTTACCAACCCAAGGCGTAGTGAACACACAGTCGTTGGCTCCCCCTCACGGCAACATGCCCCCACAACAACAGATCACTTATGTTGCTCCTGATCAAACCATGTTCGACTCAGGTACTCACCACTTGTTGATGATGTCATCCACTAATGTCAACCTCCAAACCCGTCGGAACCAATATGGCTCCACCCCCGAAGCCCCTCTCGCTAAAAAAACTACTAACCCTCATCCTACTGATCAGACGTTACGTATACCTCTGGCTCCACTCGATGGATCCTCCAAAGCACCTTGTTTCCCACTTCGTCGTATCAACAATAACCCCAATGCTCGTACTGCGTCAAATTACAACATTGTAGATGACTTAGCCCAATCTCCCGCAGCCATGTCCGTTTTAGAAGTCTTAAAAAAATGTCCTTCACAGCGCAAGACTTTGCTCTCTACCATTGGTTCTATTGACCCAAATGATTCACAATTGATGGCATTCAATTTGGACCAGTCCGAACTACGCCTGCCTTCCACTTTAGTGTTCCAAGTTTCTATTTCCGTTCGGAATCTTGTCATCAATCGGTGCATTATCGATTAAGGTGCCTCTACATGCGTTATGTCCACATTCGTTTGGCAGAAGTTGGGATCCCCTACTCTCCAACAGTCCACCACTACATTGCGAGCCTACGATGGCCGTTCGGCTCAACCCCAAGGTCTATTAGCTAACATCCCCATCCAACTAGCTGGTAAAACCGTTCTCATTGACATAGAGTTCATCAATGCCCAACTTGATTATAACCTCTTACTTGGCCGCAACTACATGTATGCCATGTGGGCGGTTTCCTCATTCGTTTTTCATACCATGATGTTCCCCCATGACGGACGCGTGGTCAAGGTCGACCAACTCACCTATTACGATCCTAATGCCCCCGCTGCACCCAAGAACGTTCTCCCCATGGTTGAACAACCTGTTGGTGGTGCCACTACCTCGTTTGTTTCCTCTGTGGGACTTGGAGTTTACTCAGATACGTCGATGACCTCCACATTCCAATCCATTCCTCCCCCGTCACCTGCGATTGAGGTATCTGACCTATGTACCCTTTCCCACAATACACAAACACCCAACAATCAATCACCCTTGTTACCCAAACCACCATTGGTACCTAGTCACATTGGTGTTACACCCACCCACACAATCCCCTTCCTATTCCCTCCCTCGGGAGTAGTAAGCACCCTGGTTATGGCTACTCTCAGCCTCCCCGGGTTAACCTTAGGATTACCCGTGTGGTATATTTCGCCTCCCGTTCCCCCGCCGACACCAAATGTCATCCTTCAACCAGTGCAACCCATTGTCACTACTAGTCAACCATCTCCCAGTGTCGCTACCCCTTCATCATCTACGAATCCCCCTCCTCTTATCAAGCCCACTGGGGGTAGAGGCTCACAACCATACACTGTTGTACCCCCTCCCAAGGTAGTTAAACCCCCTCCCGTGTTTCGTGCTCCCCCCAAATGCTCATTGTGTGATGAGTTAGGCCATCCGACTCATCAATGTCCACAATTACCTGCATTATAGGACCACATGCAAATGCTTGACGACGATCCCAACATCTCGGTTGTCGAACTAGATCCAACCCCTAAGCCTCGTGATAAATCACTGCGTACCAACCACCCTTGTGCCATATGCGGTATTTACGGCCACTACTCACATCACTGTCCTGATCTCCCAGATTATAGAGCAACTCTCTACAAGATGAATAATTTGGACCTTGAGACGGCACCCCCCACCATCGAGGAGATCCACCCCCCGATATCATCCCCATCGAAGAGATTAACACCATTTATATGATCTCTTTGACTACCACTCCCTCGTCAACTGATTTGACAACTCAAAGTTTCCGCAATGATGAGGAGATTCTAGAGGCTCTCACTACCCTGGATTATCCCTGGGATGACATGCATCATCGTTCCTATTTCCTCCCAGAAGACTCCTCCTCTACCACAGCTACCCAATTTGCGGTTGAGTCCAAAGATTTCCTTCCCACCAAAGTCGACTGGTTTAAGGATCCTATTCCCGCTCCTGATGCCTTTGAGGAAGGTAACATGGCCAACATCTCACCCATCATCCACATAGATATCTCTGACCCACCTGGTGCTCTTGAAATCATTACCTTAGGAGCCTCCTACAGTGAGTATGAGATTGGAGAGTACAAAAAACTTTTCCAAGAGTTCCATGATGTCTTTGCTTGGTCCTATACCGAAATGCCTGGTCTTGACCCCACTATCATCGAGTTCCACATTGACACCTCTGAGTCAAGGGGCATAATCGATTACCTCGACCCTGGGATAGGAGGCATGATCAATCCTTTTGACCCTACCCCATCACATCTATCTTAGCACGTCAATGAACCCATCATTCAAACCAACACATATGTGATCCACAATCACAAACCCCATGCACATAGCATGGGGGTAGGTCATTAAACCTACTCACTTTTTCACATGCATGATCTCAACCATTTTGAGGTCACATATCACTTGTATATTTGATTTGATTTGATACACCTAGTATTTTGCCCCCGCGAGTCATCATTTCTCCCCACCACTGCATCCTTGGCTTGGTGGGCTCACCTTTATTTGCAACCATTTTTTAACCTAGTTATTTCCTTTGACCATTCCGGAGTCCTTATGACCTCCATTTTTTGCACCATGTGCATTGCCGGATTCATATTTCCATGCCCATGATGATGCTTGAGATCATTTCTCACTCTCACCAAGACCAATATCAACATTGTGTCCCGACACCTTGTCACCCCGGTTTGCGTGCCACTTTAGCTGCTCTCCGTTTTTGATATATTTTATATCATCGGATTCATTTTTCCAATCCCATGATGATGCTTGAGATCATGTCTCGCTCTCACCCCAAGATTTTTTGGGTATTTTTTCCAAAACACCCCCCGTCCCCTCGGTTTGCGTGCCACATCGATCGTTATCTGTTTTTGACCCTTTTTATATCGTCGGATTCATTTTTCCGAGCTTGTGATGATGCTTGAGATCATTTATCGCTCTCACTTGGTACAATTTCAACATTGTGTCCCGACACCTTGTTGCCTCGGTTTTCATGCCACATCGGCTGCCATCGGATTGTTCCACATTTTTACATGAGCCATTCACTCCTGTCATACTGCAATTATTTCGTTATTTTTCCACCATTCATTAACCCGCAAGGAGGCCCACCATTGTTCCCCCCCTACCCTCGTTCTTGGTCATCATCAATGTTCCTTGATTGAGCACTTCCTCCTTACCTGACCATTCCTTTTGTTCGGTATAATTTTATCCCGTTTTCGGGTCGGACAAGTCCTTTACGAAAAAGGCACTTAGGGAGTTTCTGTTAAGCTCTTTTCTAACTCCTAAAACAATGAAAATATCGCCGAGCATTCTTGCTTCCTTTCATGCTCATTAAAGTACCTGAAAGGGCATCTATATGGTATAAGTTTACCCCTTTTCCGGACCTGGTAGACTAATTACGAAAAAGGAATACTCTAGTCACACCGGCTAGAAGAGTTCTTCATTGCATCTTTTTATGCTTCTTTGGGCCTTGGAGACTAACACATGAAAAAGAAACCCCCTGGAGTCTTCTTATCGCTTTTAGACTCTCTAAAATTGAAAGCAACCATGAGCATGAACTGTCCTGGGCTCGTACAAATCCACATGACAGTACCATTCCATTATTTCAGAGTCTTCTTATCGCTTTCAAACTCCTTAAAATTGAAAGCAATCACGAGCATGAACTGTCCTGGGCTTGTATAAATCCACACGACAGTACCATTTTCAACACACTTCTTCTAGTTCCTTAACCCATGAATAAGTCCCCCTGTGCCTCTTGGCACTATGATCGATCCTCTCGACAGCACCCCCAATCAGGTCGCCTTTGTTCAGAGTAGTCTGCAGTCTCCTGCCATTTTACACCAGCTTGAGTATCCCTCATCCCAGGCACTATCCTTGATCCATTACAGCTATGATCCCTTTCCCCTCAATCAGTTTCATATGCTGCCCGATCATCCCCACCATCATACTCTGAACAAAGGAATTTTGAGTCCACCCACTCTACTTGCCCAGTTATCCCCCATAGTCTGTCAGTCCTACCATCAGTACTTTCACACTTCGATTCTCCACCTCGCGCTCCTATCAAGGAACCATCATTTCCTTGATAGTTGTAGGTCTCCCTTTGTCGATGACAACCCCTCTATTCTAGAGGATAGACCCAGAGGTCCCTGCGCCTTGGACCCATCACCATCTGTGGTGAGTGCCAATGGACCATTTTGAGAGGAGTCATCATTGCCTCTCCAAGTGGTTGTTTCTCACATGCTCGACTTCAACACCTTGCTCGCATCATTGAGAATCGCACAGGGTTTATATCCTTCAGTTATTGGTTGAAGACCCCGGATCTCCCCCGACTCTAGCACATTGGTGAGTCACTTCGGAACGCCCAGTTATATGTTCCCGTGGATGTCCGGGTTGCGTTGGCGATTGTATTCGGAAACCATCCAGTTTTATGCTTCCTTGAGTACCCAGTTCAGTTCTAGTTCAGTGTACCATTGAGAGTATGACCCCTTGTAACTATGATCCAGTAGCTCATCAGTTCCTCTGGTACCACACTCAGTAGCACTATTGTCATTCCAGTATAACAGTTCTTCAGCTCAGATCCGGTCAGCCCAGCAGTATGTCCCAGATTTGTGTCCCCTCTCGACCTTTATGATGTACACAGTGGTTCTCTATGTATCCTACAGGTCCCCATATTTTGGACCCCATTGTTATTATTGTTCTATATCTTGATACGAGCATGGGAATGCCCACCTCGTCCATATGTTCAGACTATTCCTCATCCATTATTGAGGTTATGTACTTTTAGTTTTTGCAGTTTGTTCGGGACCGTTGTTCTGGGCTCCAGTTTGTTTCTTCTCTTCTCCACACCCCAGGTGTTAGCACTTAGATTTTATTCCGGTTGTAAGAAAATAAGACCTAAGGTAACCTATTTCAAACCAAACTTTAGGTAGAAAACTCAGCCATTTTTCCACCAGAGAGGGCTCTCTCACGATATATATGTAAAGGGTAAAATATATAAAAGTTCTCTCAAAATTTCTCAAAAAAGATTTTCTCGTTGAAAAGGAAAACAAGAAACGTTGGGCATGGAGTCAAAGTTTCAAATATACAATATGCCAGTAAGAGATTTATACCAAATAGATTTTCACAGAAGCAAGATAGCAATCATATCACATTTAATTTGATTTTTCAGGTGGTATAGAAAAAAGTAATGACATTCCATCAACAACAGGCATCTAACTGGGATGAATCCATTGTCAACTTTGGAGAAAATATAGAATATTTAAATGCGATAAAACAAGGCATAACCAGTATGAATCTTGAATTATTTCAAGCGTTCATTTAAATATAGAAGAAAAACATAATAGAAGATATAACAAAGAGAGTGAACATGCACATATAAAGATAAGGAAAAAAAAACAGACTGTAAATCTGATCAACACATGAATCTCTGGTCTCAATAGATAGGTGTTTTCACTGTACTGCCTTTATTTATCAAAAATAGACTTCAAAACATACTTTGTCTCTCAAAGAATTTCCAACCCCTTCAAAAATGACTCTCATTGTCTTTATACAAAATTCGGAAGAAGCTTGACATAACTGCTTCTTCTAACTAATAACTGAAAATATTTTAACTTGAAAGATAACTGTCTTTGAGCAATAGATAATTGTCTTCAAATAATATTATAAATTTAAAATAAAAGTATCTTTTTGCCACTTGGAAAAAATTTTGAATATCATCTTTTCACCACTTGGCAAGAGTTTTGAATGCATCTATGAATGGACAGAATATCTTGTCCTTCCATATTTGTCCACATAATTCCATTGGTCGGCCGTGGGTAAATCATAGTTGGTCATTTCTTTTACCAAGACTTGCATTTCAACATGAACTACATAAGAAACAGGAAGAAGATTCTCACAGGTCGAGATTAGCATATTTAAAATTTCAAAGTCCTCTGCTATTTTCTCCATTAGAATTTTTCCTGCAAGCATGTGATCTAACTGCTGGAACTTTCGTGATCCATCCTTATGTCAAACAACAATCTGATATTCATTAGGAGGAATCAATTCATTCTTTTCATTCCAAAAAGCAGGGAATCCTTTGTTTATTAATTTTTCAAATTGCTTCTTAAACTTTACTACTTCTTCCCGTATTTCTCCAGCTTTAGCTTCAACATTTTCAACATGCGAGTACTTTCCCAAGATCCTTGTGGCCCATGTAATGACTGAAATTCTGTTCATTATATTCATGGCTGTCAAATCTACTTCAGTTAGACTGCTTAAGAATGTTATATCTTTTTGGGCTACTTCTTTTGGCTTTTTATTTAAATTCTCCCTTACTGCTCTGCAACTTTCGAAGGCATCTTTGGCTACTTTTTCTTTGACTCTTATGTAATCCAGATAAGGTCTTAATTTTTTAACTTCCTTGATAATTGGGTCCCATATCATATGTTTGCAACCTTGCATAGCAGCTTGCCCTGTCACATGAGCTGCCAATCCTTTATTATTATTGCTTAATTCCTGATTCCTTGTCTGCAAAGTTTTTATTTCCTTATTTTTAATTTCATTTTCTTCTCTCAGCTTTTGTATTTCCATTTTCAATTCTTTGATTTCATGTTCTTTCAAAATTACTTGGGACATGGCTTGTAAAATACCATCTACTCCAGTTTTATCTTCCTCCGTATCTGTTTGTACCTGCTGCTAACCACTTTCTGCTAATCTTTTCTTTGTTTCTTCCAACTGCTCTTCTAAAATGATTCTCTTTTTCCCAATGATCTTTTTCATCAGAAAGCTTTAACATTTTTGCAGTAACATCGTTTACCTCATTAGATCATTCTTCTTTTTCTTTTTCCAGTACTGTTAATCTGCTCCTTGGATAAGTACAGTGTCTGGAATTTTTAACTTTCGTCTTAACATCAGAATCGTATCATATTTTTCTTTGAGCAATTTTGCTATTGCATCTCCTTCTTTATTTATCAAATCTACTTGCAATTTTTTAATCTGTTGTTGTCGAGACTTATTTTCTGCCTTCTCCTGTCTCAACTGATTATTCAATTTATCCAGTGAATTTTTCAATTTGTCTGCCTTTAATATTGCCCCCAAATAATCTGAATATATAACTTCTCCTGTTTTTCTGTGCAATAAAATTTTATCTGGGGCATTTATTTTAGACAAATCTACTTTCATCTCTGAAATCTTATCTTTTGTGACAACTGAAAATTTCAAGGAATTCTCTTTGATATTTCTGCTAGTAAATAAACTTACTTCAGTATTAGATATATTTCTAACTTTTGGAAACAGCTGACTGGTTTGCTTAGAGGACTCCTGTTTATTCTGACTATGTTCATTAAATACATCCATCATATTCTGGGGTCTATTTACATCACCCTCTACTGGGGTTTCTTCAATAATGTATTCCTTAACCGTGACCTCTGGTAATTTTTCTTCAGCTCTTTTTGCCTCTTCTGAAACTACTATCAACTCTTGTTGTTCATTTATTTTCAACTTTTTCCCTCTTTCTGTTCCTTCATCCTCAATGTTCATTATGTCCTGTATGGGTCTTTTAAACCCCACCAATGCAATATTCATTGTGTTTTCTGTCTCTGTTGTTGTATCTGTCAATACCATTTCTTTATCGTGTGCATCCGGAATGATTTCTTCTTTATATTCCAGCCAATTGGCTCTGTCAACCATCCCTTCAATCATCTGATGGTTCAGTGCTTTTATGCGATGATCCGTTCTCCGTTTTGATATTATGTTTAACGGATCATACTCGATAGCCATATCTGACTCAAAACTCATATCCTTCAATAACTTCTCTATATACACAGCAGCATTTTTATTCTTTATTGTGAATGGGCCAAGTGTGAACTGATATTTAATGTCTGTTGCTTGTTTGTAAACCAAAAAATTGTTATCTTCAACAATTAACTTTTGTCTCAGGAATTCCAAAGCAAAAACCCTTAAGGTAAGAAAAGATGGTAAAACATAGGGTTTATGTTTGAACCCGTATAATCTGATTACTGTATTGTCTTTTAACAAAAACCAATTTCCCGTCGTGTACTCTGCACTCAATTTTATGCATGCCTGCATTTCTGGTAATACTCTAGGAAAATTTTTACCAAAGATCATTCTATAAATCTCTGAGAGCATGTAATTGATGTAATTGAACATGTTATTTTCTAATAAAGTCGTGAAAATGATTTCTGAGAACTGCAACTCTTCTTGACTGGCTATCATAATCATTTTCATCAAAAAAGACTGAAACCTGAAATGCCTCAGAGTGGGAAAATTGACCATCTGGTCATGAATCTTCTCTGTCAAAAGTTTTTCAAAATTAAGTCGAGGGATTTGATTTTCATCAATCCTTGGCGGAATTGTACTCATTTTGTACAACAGACTCAACTGAAACTCGGTTACATACAAGTCCGTATCAAACCCTAGAACTAAAGCCAATAATGTCAAAACTAATTGGGTATTTTCATCAAACAAATTGATATCTACAGGGTATGGGACCTCCGAAATGCTGGTTTCTGGTTTGAGACATGACGACAAAAACCTTTCTCTATCAGTTTGAGAGGTTTGATGATAATTTTCAATAATGGAGGTTTCAGAAAAAATCTCGGACTCAAGGGTTTGGGAAAAATCTATTCCTAGGGCTTTAATTATTTCAGCCGGCTTTATTTCACAAACGACTCTGGTTTTTTGATTGTCTAGGACAATTCTTTCTTCTCGAGAGTAATTCTCGGCACACCATGACACAAATTCTGGGAAAAAAGGGATTTGGTCTGGGCAAAAGGCTATCAAAGACGACTGGTGGACTCTATGTAGGTCTATCCATTCCTTTAACAATTCAGACAGCCTAAGTTTAATCTCAGAGACTGGTAACCTAATTAGGGTATCATGAACGTCTTCGTCTCTATCGTCTAGGGCTTCTTTTGCTTTAAAAACGTCTATATCGTGTACATTTTCCATTTAAACGTTTCTTTAAACAAAATTCTGTTTAAAAAAGTGGGCCAGGTCACTAGACCCTACCTGTATGTACACGCCTTTTGCCTTCTGTCGCAATCGCTGATCTCCACCAGTCTTCAGAGCTCCCCAAGATAGCGACACATATGCAAAATGCCATTATGTGAAGCCCTTTTGTTTTATATAAGTTTTTTTGATTAACTTCTTGGCAACTTTCCGAATGTGGTTCATATCTGACCGTTGATCTAGAGCTTTTAATTTGGGCCGTCAGATCTTGCCTCCTTTTATCCCCTATGGTGGTATCCGCGATCTCAAAGCGGTTTTTCTTCTCTGGTTTGTTCCTTGTGCGGATCAACCATCTGATGACACCTGTTGGAGTGGTTTTACTTTCCGCGACCTCTCTTCCTTCTATCCAGTGCGCACCTTCCCAGATGTGGATGAACATTGGCTGTTGATTTTGTTTCAGATTTATATCGTCCCTCCGATTGCTACCGACGTATGGCGTATTCCCTTACGCTTTCTCCATCTCCCACGTACCATGTCCCACCACGCCACGTGCTATGGCCCATCGCGCCTTTTTATTTGGTGGTTCCACACGGTGCTGTGGTGGTTTATAATACCACTATATCAGATATGCGGACTAATGAGATTAGGACACGTGCTCGGAGGTATTGAGTCTGCAACTGCTCACAACTCTTTGCAACCGATCACTTTGGCGGTGCGGGAAACTATATTAGCTGTCGATCTTGATCCTTATCATCTCCGCCATTGAAACTTGATCTGGATTTAATCTTTTCAAAGATTTGTTTTCGGACTTTGCATATGTGGGTTTTCCCTTCTTGTTTTTTGTATTTCAAACCTTTTCTTCAAGCTTATTTGTTGTAATTTCACTGCTTTTGGATTATTTTGGCAAAAACCTTTTTTTTTTTTTTTTCGGATTTGAGCATTCTCAGATATAGTGTCAACAACTAGCTCCAACTGGGGATGCTATCCTCCCTGTGAGGTAGCAAAGAACATCGTAGACCAAGTGCCTGATCCATTGGGCTGCAAATTTTTTTTTTTTTGAAAAGATATTTACACTGTACAAAAAACTCTCTTTCACTTCTGTCTTTCAGGAAAGATAATGTTTGAGGTGTCTCCCATTTACTGGTCTTCCAGGATAGAATTCTCCATTGCAATTTTTTAAGATAAATGCATTTTCTCCTTGACATCCTGCAACAATATAGGGACCTTTCCATAAATGCTCAAACTTTCCATGGTGATCTTCATTTCTGGAGTCCCACTTCAAAACCAAATCATTTATCTGAAAATCTTTTTCCTTAACCTTTCTGTCAAAAGTTTTCTTCATTTTTTCCTGATGCATTTGGGTTTTGTTATATGATTTTTCTCTGACTTCATGCAATTCTATCATTTGATTTATTCTCCTTTGCATATTATTTGGTTCTTCATCGACTTCTTGTAATAATTTCATAACTGGAAATCCCAAAGAAACAGGAAAAATTACCTCTGTGTCGTACACCAACTGGAAAGGGGAAGTGCCAATTGCTCTCTTTGTACCGATTCTATTCGCCCACAGAGCATATTTCAGTTTAGTGTGCCAAGCCCTCTTGTTATCTTCTAGCAACCTCTTTATGATTCTCACTAAACTTTTATTTGAAGATTCGGCCAATCCATTCCCTTGTGGATAATAAGCAGTTGAATGATTCAGATGTATGTGATATTTGTAACAAAAATTTATCATCTGTTTTTACTTGAACGCTGGAGCATTATCTGTCACTATCCTTTTAGGACAACCAAACCTAGACAAAATGTTCTCTTCCAAAAAGTTCATAATCACTGTTTCTGTGGCATTTCTGGTTGGGATGGCCTCAATCCATTTTGTGAAGTAATTTGTAGCAGTCAGAATCCACTTATGTTGCCCCGAAGAATTTGGGTTAATCTCACCAATAAAATCTAACCCCCACTGTTGGAAAGGTGCTTCAACTAAAATAGGTTTCAACGAAAATGGCAATAATTCTCTTTTTCCATCAAAAATTTGACACTCATGACATTTCGTTACTTCTTTATATACATCTGAATACATGCTGGGCCAATAAAAACTAGCTCTAAGAATTTTGTTCATGGTAGCCTTCCATGAATGATGCCCCCCACACATACCTTTATGAAACTCCACCATAATATGCTGCGCTTCATTCTCTAATAGACAATTTAACAGGATTCCTCCTGGATCTTTCCAGAATAAATTTCCATCTAGTATGCAAAACTTGGCTGCTTTCAATTTTACTGATCTTGCCCTAGTTTTTTCCATATTCACAGGTGCTTGGAGATTCTGCAAAACATATACAATATCCGCGTACCAGGGGGATAAAGAGAAATATTCAATTATCTGTGAATTTGGAACATTTTCGGTTGAAGTTTCAGAAAGAAAATTCATACCGAGAGAGTCCCAATTTGTTTCTGTCATCATTTTGGCCAAACCTTGGCCTTTTATCAGTTTTGTAGGTTTAATGTCCAGATCATATTCCAATAACACTGCTATCCATTTCGCTCTTTTCCCTTCAGGATCTGGCTGGGTAAGAATGTCTTTCACTGCTGGTGATGGAACATGTGTTATTATACAAGAATGCAAAATGTATATCCTGAAATCCTTCAATGCTTTCACTAAAGCATAAGCTTGTTTCTCCATAATGTTGTATTTTAATTCTGCATCTCTCGGAATCTTACTAAAAAATGCAATTGGTTGTTCCATACCTTCTTGATTCTTTTGCAACAATACCCCAGATACTATATGTTCTGATGCATAGGTAAACATAATGAAATGCTTTGTATAATCTGGATTAATTAACATTGGTGCTTCAGTCAATGCTCTTTTAATATTATCAAAGGATTGTCTTGCTTCTTCAGTCCATTTAATTTCCTTGTCTTTCCTTAGCATTTCAGTTATGTTCCTCAAAATCTCAGCGAAACTAGGAATGAACCTTCTTAACCAATTTACACTTCCAATAAATGACTGAATCTCTTTCTTACTCCTAGGGATTCCCACCTTTTGTATTGCAAATACTCTCTCCGCGTCAATCTTAATGCCTTCTTTTGATATGATTGTTAAATTTTTTGAATTTACTTCAATCTGATCTAGGATCTTAACTGAGAGAACAACATGTACAGCATATCTACAGCATATCAATCATGGAGACAATAATGCAAGCACACAAGAGACACAAATATTTACTTGGGGAAAACCATAAAGGTGAAAAACCCCAATAACTTCCTCAGAGATAGATAGAGCAATGATACAACCAACCATAAGAGATAGACACAACCTAGCAGCAGATCCTCCTCCTCCATAAGTGCGCCACTCCTCCTTGAGTGCATGAGTGAGAAGTGAGTGAGTAAATAGAGTGCCTCCCGCACTCTATTTATACTTGACTTGACTTGCCTTTTTACCTAACTCATGTAGGCTCCAACTTAACCACATAATATAATGCTGACTGGGCTGACCCCCAATAGGGTGGTCTAATAACCCTTTGACCCACATGGCCGACCCCCAATAGGGTGGTCGAATAACCCTTCGACCCACATGACTTATACAGGGCCGACCCCAACAAGCTGGCCTTATAACCCATCAAATATAAGTTACGACACTTACAATATAAATGACGACACTTCCGTATAGAGGAATAATACCATCTCTATAGGAGTACATACAACATACATATATGAAATACATTCCGAAGTTACATATACATCAACACTCCCTCTTAACTAGGAAGGTATTTCTCAGCACAGTTCTTACAGCACAAGTCTTCTTCTCTGGATCATCGTCACTGGATAATCGTCATCGAGTCATCATCATCGTCACTGGATAATCGTCATCGAGTCATCATCATCGTCATTGTTGCTACTATCTCAATCAATCTCTGAATCTACTCGTCATAGGAAGTTCTACAGAGCCAGTCCTTTTTCATACTGGATGTAGGCCCACCACCTGCAGGTCTTCATCATCACTGGCCATACTGTGGAATCCTTAGGACTTATTACGTGCGTCACAAAACCTCGAAAGAGCATCCTAGGATGTTACGGGTACACAACTCCGACCTGTAGGATCTCCCAGGGCGCTATTACATGTGACCCCACCACAAAACCTCGAAAGAGCATCCCAGGATGTTACGGGTACACAACTCCAACCTGAAGGATCTCCCAGGGCACAAATTACATGTGGTCACCACAAAACCTAGCAAGAGCATCTCAGGATGTTATGGGTACACAACTCCGACCTGAAATCTCCTAGGGCACAAATTACATGTGGTCATGGCAAAACCTCGAAAGAGCATCTCAGGATGTTACGGGTACACAACTCCGACCTGAAATCTCCCAGGGCCCAAATTACATGCCATAGGACAAAACCTCGCAAGAGCATCTCAGGATGTTACGGGTACACAACGCCGACCTGAAATCTCCCAGGGCACAAATTACATGTCCTCCCAGAGCAATGTCTCGAAAGAGCATCCCAGGCTGTTACGGGTACACAACTCTGACCTATAGGATCTCCCAGACATGCTCATCTGCACAACCTGATCCACGGCCACATAGTATCAACCTGATACTCACCATAAATCACCTGATGTACTCATGATCATCCTAATCATCATCACTGCAACGTCCTGCTGCATGTCATCTGGAGAAACATCCTGAAGCTCGTCATCTATGATCATCCTGATCATCACTGCAACATCCTGCTGCATGATCCACCTGATCATCAATGCATCTATCTGATGCATACCAAGTATCTACCTGATACATATAATCATACATGATCCTCCTGATCATCAATGTATCCACCTGATACAAATACAAATACATGATACATATCACCATACATGATCCTTCTGATCATCAATGCATCTACCTGATGCATACCAAGTATCTACCTGATACATATCATCATACATGATCCTCCTGATCATCAATGTATCCACCTGATACAAATACATGATACATATCACCATACATGATCCACCTGATCATACAATGTATCCACCTGATACATATACAGATACATTGTCCAAGCATCCAACATGATGCATACATACATAAATGATCCAACTGATCATATCCAGCATCCAACATGATGCGTACATACATACATAAAAATAATCCAATTGATCATATCAAGCAGAAACCAGAACATCATCCTGATGCTCATCATCCAGCACTTACATCCACAGCCATGTGAAGGATCCTCCTTCCAACATGCTTGGAATGGCTTCAGCAAATGTGTCCATCACTTCTTCCTCGAAGTGTCCTCGATCTGAAGAACGCCAAGCCTCTCTCTGAAGTACTTGAACTTCACTCTGGCTAGTGGCTTCGTCAGCACATCTGCAATCTGCTCGTCCGTCGCAACATACAGAAGCTTCACAGCTCCTCTCTGCACCATATCCCTGATATAGTGATATTTGATCTCTATGTGTTTCGACCTGTCATGAAACACTGGGTTCTCGGACAGCTTCACACAACTCTGGTTATCACAGAAGATACCAGTAGCCTCCAACGGGAGATCAAATAACTCAAATAGTAGCTTCTGTAGCCATACTGCCTCACAACTAGCTGAACAGGCTGCAACATACTCTACCTCAGTGCAGCACCCAGATTTGCTCTTCCTATCTGCAGCACTGCCAGCCCAATCTGAATCAACATAACCCTGTAGGTTAAACTTTTGATCCACCTCATACTTGAGTCCATAATCCACTGTACCCTTCAGGTACCTCAGAACATGCTTTACAGCAACTAGGTGAACACTCCTCAGATCCGTCAGGAACTGGCTCAAGTTGTTCACAGCAAAGCAAATGTCTGGTCTCGTGTTCGTCAGGTACATCAAGGACCCAATCATCTGATGATACAAAGAGACATCAACCGGCTCAGATGAAGAATCACATAGAAGGTTCAAATTTGATGCCATAGGTGTGGCCATGGCCTTGCAATCCATCATCCCGAACCTCTTCAGGATCTCTACTACAGACTTCCCTTGGCCAAGGAAGATTCCATCACTCTACCACATGCCAAAAACAAATAGTGCATCATCCCCAAGTTCCTCAACTTGAACTCGGCAACAAGCTTTCGCTGCATTTCGGCAATCAATCTATCCTCACCTGATACAAATAGGTCATCCAAATAGTAGTATCACTGGATTGCCTTCCTCAACCTTCTAGAAAAGGTTGGAATCTGCTTTATTCTTGGTAAAGCCCAAGCTGGATAGAAAGCTGTCTATCCTACCATATCAAGTTCTGCACACATATATGACTACACCATGTTGTCTTGAAATCCATCTGGTGCATCTTCTATTTCATCACTTTTGTATTTCTCAATGCTGCCATCTGCAACATGCTTGATTTGATAGTTCTATTTGGAAGTCACAACAGACTTCCCTTTAGCTCTTGGGATCGCATCCCAAACATCATTCTTCATGATCGACGGATCATGGCATTACATTTCTTCATCCCAGATCCTGGGAACTTCAATATCTTCAATAGATATCTTTGTTGCTGGAAAAAATGTTGTAGTCCTTTTGTAGGTGAAGATATACGGTCTTTCCTACAAAACAGGTTAAATTGCATGATTAGAAACATCTCATAATTTTCAAAACAAATTCTTGCACATAAAGAAATATGTCATACAGTCATGCAATTATCTTAGCCAATGCTTTAATACAACATTTATCCATATCCTGTAACTTTCTAGATGCCTTCCAATCTCTACCAGAACATTGTTAAGAGTGTGCACAACTCCCAACATGTCAGCAAAGAGGTTTCATTCTAGATAAGTAGCAATGGAATGTTGTACAGTTCCATAGGCCACTTACCCATGTATATTAGTAGTATACTGTTCATCAATGCAACTATTCTAATATGCACAATACATATCCTAAGTCTAGGAACATGAGCATATACATCTTTGAACAATTTTATTTAAACAAACATATATGCAAGAAATGATAATTAAAATACTTATCTTTGTTTGTTCGTTGAGTGGACTCCCTCTGAGTCTTTGCTTTCTTGCAGGAGTTGCTGGAGTCCAAATCTGCAGTAGCTTCTTCTACAACTTTCTGTTGTGGAATGTAGAGAGATGGTCAACTCCCTCTGAATATCTGCATCCTTTCATAAACCACTGGAGTGTACTCCCTCTTGATCTTTGCTTTCTGGATTACCTATCCTTGAACTTACATTCATCCTTGGTCCCTATGCATGCTTATTAGTATCATGATTGTGTTATCCTTGTGAACTCATATAAAATCATACATTCATTAGTATACTATTAAAACACAATAATCTTAAGCATGTATAGTCATGATCATTTCAAATAGAAAATAATAAGCATTAGCATTCAAGGTTTATGTAGGATTCTTATGGTTAGTCAAATCATAAGAAACATAACATGTCTAAACCTGTAATTACTCAAACCTATGACTCTTCGGGTTAGTTGAATCATCAAACAAGATAAGAGATATAATATGCATAAAACCTGTGATTATTCAAACCTATACCTTCATGATTCTTCTAGTTAGTCATATCATCAATTATGGTAAGAAACATAATATGCATACAACCATGGTTATTCAAACCTATGACTCTTCAGGAATAATCATTATCAACAACAGTATAAGATACTAACACAAGGTAGGATTCTATCTTGATATAGGAAAAACATACCTGGATTAGCATGCTAGTTAGTTATGTCTAACATACTCACATGATGTCTTCTTGTTCTTCTTCAATGACTTGTGCTAGTAACCTATATATCTCATAGGTTAACTATTACAAAATCAAGTTATACATACCTCGTAAATGGATCTTCTATGAGATCCATGACAATGGATGAATCTTTGTCCTCGTGTTATCATGATCATATGTTCTTGGACCAGAACATGATTTGTCTTTCTTGGTGTACCTTTCATGTTAGTAGACAACATAAACCTCATACAACACCATAATGCATTAGTACAATCATAAGTGTCAACACCCTAACCAATGAATATCTTCTATCATGCATTCATAATTTTGTTAAGGTGATACGACAAATCTAAAATCAAAATTGTACTAATCGTAATAACATGAAGACAAACATACCATAAACTTAATCATGGACAAATATCGAAACATACCTCGATGAGTCATACCTGTCGAGATCGCTTGTAATCTTCTTATGTAAGGCCTTAGCCTCATCTCCCTCTGAAACAGGAACTTCTTCACTTATGCAAGTGACCAATCCATCTTCTTCTAGGATTAACCCAATCCACTTGAATTACAAGAACTGGGACTGAAGCTAGATATGGGTTTGTCAGAGAAACCCCAAAAATTCAAACTTTGAATTTCAAACTTCTAAAAGGATAGAAATATGTGCCTTGATGAGCTGATCAAACTGGTATATTCAAAATTTGAAAACTGCAAAGTTTTACTCCTCAATTTTGCCTTTGAAACTTCCGGATTCACTGGACGTGACCCTGAACTGGGGTTTGATGAAACCCACTCTTCTGCCCAATCAAAATGTTTGATCCAAATCTCTAAGCTTCTATTTTTCTGAGGAGCTTCCAGCCGTGGTCATAGATTTCAAAAATTCTCATTTTTACAGAAGCCCTAATTTTCCACTTTTCTGATCAAAGTCCTGAACTAGGGCCTGATCAAGCCCGGCCTTCTACCCAACCAGAAATTCTGATTTTGGTCTCTAAATTTTTATTTTGATGAGTAGCATTCATCCGTGGTCTCCGATTACAAAAATTCCAACTTTTTCCGAAGCCCTAAATTCCGGAAGCCATGAATGAAGGTACTCAAAAATAATTATGTTTTGACATAAATATGTGCCTGATTGTTTCTGGTGTAACTACGAACTTTTTTATCCACAGGGTCTGAAAAAGTTTCCTAAGATAGCCTGACCTGTTAGATTTCCATCCTGACAGGTCTGACCTCAATTGGATTTTCTGAGAGAGAGTTATGCCAAATGTCGCAACGTGACCTGTTTTGGGATAATACAGGAGAGCGAACTTGTACGGCGTGCCACGTGTCACTGTTTCAACTTCAGCCTCTGAAAACCTTTCCTGAGATATCTCTGCCTATTATATTTCCATCCTAATAGGTCTAACATCAATTGGATTCTCTGAGAGCGAGTTATTCTAAGTGTCGCAACGTGACCTGTTAATGGGATAATACAGGAGAGTGAACTTGTATGGAGTGCCACATGTCACTGGTTCAACGTCGGCCTCTGAAAAAGTTTTTTGAGATAATGCAGTCTGTGTACTACCTGACACTTTTTACGAAATTTCATTTGGAGCTTCCTAGCCCAGGTTATGACCTTTTTTCCAAGGCCACCTGATTTTGACTCAGATCTGGAAGAGGCAGAAACCCTATATTGTACAGATCATAAATCACAAAGTACAACGAATTAGAGGTTGTCCTTTGGAAACAAGGTACCTGGAGATTTAATATTCATCCTGTAACGATTTCAGATCCGAAAACTTCGCCAAAACGTATTTATAGTGAAAGTGCTACGATGACTGGTTTTTGCTATATCAAGCCCTAGCATCGTAATTGCAACAAGTGTCATACATGCCATATCATGCCTTCTTTCAGGCTAGCTCTGATACCATGTTAAATTTTCTGAATTTACTTCAATCTGATCTAGGATCTTAACTGAGAGAACAACATGTACAGGATATCTACAGCATATCAATCATGGAGACAATAATGCAAGCACACAAGAGACACAAAGATTTACTTGGGGAAAACCATAAAGGTGAAAAACCCCAATAACTTCCTCAGAGATAGATAGAGCAATGATACAACCAACCATAAGAGATATACACAACCTAGTAGCAGATCCTCCTCCTCCATAAGTGCGCCACTCCTCCTTGAGTGCATGAGTGAGAAGTGAGTGAGTAAATAGAGTGCCTCCCGCACTCTATTTATACTTGACTTGACTTGCCTTTTTACCTAACTCATGTAGGCTCGAACTTAACCACATAATATAATGCTGACTGGGCCGACCCCCAATAGGGTGGTCTAATAACCCTTTGACCCACATGGCCGACCCCCAATAGGGTGGTCTAATAACCCTTCGACCCACATGACTTATACAGGGACGACCCCAACAAGCTGGTCTAATAACCCATCAAATATAAGTTACGACACTTACAATATAAATGACGACACTTCCGTATAGAGGAATAATACCATCTCTATAGGAGTACATACAACATACATATATGAAATACATTCTGAAGTTACATATACATCAACAATGATGTGTCCCAATAATCTTCCTTCTTCCATGCAAAAATGAGATTTCTTTGGATTTAAGGAAATCCCAAATTTTCTACATTTTAGAAAAAATCTTTCCAGATGCTTCCACTGATCAGCAGCATTCTTTGAATAAACAGTGATATCATCCATGTACACTACCACAAATTTGTCCCTTTCATCTACAAATGCAATATCCATGGCTCTCTAAAAGCAGTTTTTTCTTGATCTTCTGGATGAACTTTAATTTGATTATAACCTGAGAAACCGTCTAACATGGAAATTCTTTCGGCTCCCACAACTTTCTGTAAAATCTGGTCCATTTTAGGGAGTGGATAATTATCTTTCAAGAAACTCTGTTCAAATTTCTAAAGTCTACGCACAACCTTATTTCGCCATTCTTTTTCCTTACTGGTACTAGGTTAGCCAACCACTTGGAAAACCTCAAGGACACAATTATCTTAGCATCAAACAGCTTTCTCACCTCTTTTTCTATTTCTGGAAGCAACTTGGGATTTATTCTTCTTAGTTTCTGTTTAAAAGGCTTTTCATCAGGTTTGATAGGAATTGTATGCTGTATAACAGAAACATCATATTCTTTCAGATCCTCATAGCTCCAAGCAAAAACATCCGAAAATCTTTTCATCACTTCCACGCTTTTATCCTCCTCCTTTCTTGGTAATTTCTTTGATAGCTTTACCAATTTGGGATCCTTTTCAGAACCTAAATTGTAATCTTTTACATCCTCAGGTTTAGGCTCTACCTTTGGATTTTTCACCACATCATTTTTATCAAACAATTTTTCTAAAGGAATTAAGCCTCTAGGGATAACATTATTCTTTAGCTGAATTATATCCTTACCTCCAATCCTTTGCCTAAACTTTTCTGTTTCTTCTGGGGAATCTATTTCATCTGGACCAGCTCCAGCATCTTCTGCATCAATAGACCTGTAATTGAATTCATCTGTCATTTCTAAAAAGCGTTTAATCTGTTGATCATCTTAAAAAACCTGCCAATGTTTGATATTGTCTGGGATAGATGGTCTGTGTATGACCTCAATATCATATTTCTTTTTAGAAAAGATAGGAGTTTTGAATGCAGCTCCCGCAGTAGCCAAAGAATCTGCTACAGTGTTGCTAACTCTGGGAATTGAAACAACAGCATGTTCATCGAAAAAAATTTCCAGTAAATCCCACACTTCATTCCGTCAGGACCTCATTTTAGGGTGTTTGGTCTGATAAATAGCTTTTACCTGATTAATAACCAATTCGGAATCTCCAAACACTTCAATCCTTTTTGCTTTTAAATCTCTCAACACGTTCAACCCCAGAATCAAAGCTTCATATTCTGCAACGTTGTTGGTACATTCAAAATTCAATTGGTAAGAAAACATTAGGAATTCTCGGTTGGGTGTAATTATCCATACTCCTGCACCCGCTCCTTCTCTGCTTCTAGCCCCATCAAAGTGCATTGTCCAGGTTCCTTCTTTTCTGATCTTTTCTCTTAACAATATTTCTTTTTCATTTTCTTTAGGTTCAATTAAATCAATCTGTTCTTTAGATTCAACATCATTGTACAAGATGCAAGAACCTAAATCTGTATCTACTGCGTATATAGCATGCTTCTCAGGTTCTTTTAAGTCACTTACCAAATAAGCATCCATCTTTTCAGCATATAATCTTCTGTGTACCCCCAACAATGGAATAGTAGCAAAAGATATATCCATCTGCAGAGTTCCTTTTAACTTTGAGGCCCACGACCTGGACAATAACATACCAAACTTTGTTGGAATATCAGCAACCACCACATCCATAAGTATACCTTTGGCTGGTATTTTACTGAGATTGACTGTCAAATCTTTTATCAACCCTAAATATTTAACTTTCCTTGAATCAAAAGAAAATAAGTCATCATATGGTCTTGTGATTTCCAATCCCAAAGATTCTACTACAAGTTTTGGCATCAGATTATGAGAATCTCCTGAGTCTAACATACGATTATGCACAACTTTATCATGAATATTTAAATTCACATAGAAAGGAGAAACTTCTCCAAAACTATTATCTTCCATTCTTGAACCCAAACAGATATTAGGAGTATCATCATCTAATTCCAAAGTATTTATTTCCACCCGATTTTCTACCTGTATCATCTTAAAAATTTGTTCCTTGTATTCCTTATTCTTTAATATCTCATTGAAAGGTACAGAAATCTTGACTTTCGACATTTCACTCTGTATATTGAAAGGAAACAAATTTTTATCACCTTCCTTCATCGAATCTTTCTTGTTATCTGGAATTACTTTTGGCACATCTTCATTTTCTTTTCTTCTCGTTTGATGTTCATACTGACTAGTAGAAGGTTTATCTGTAGTTCCTTTTGATTTTCCCATTGGTTCTTTTCCTTTGTCTATTATAACATCTCGGTTTCTCAGATTTATCTTTCTTTGTAGATCGTTTATAGCATTTTGGTAACCAATCTAGTATTGATCAATCTCTGTCTCCAAACTACAACATTCCCCTTCTGTAAGGAACATATCATGCTCTTGTTTAGTCAGATATACTTCTAAATCAGAACTGCCACAATGGTGAATATCACTCTCAGGTATCTCAGCTTCAACTTCTCTGACAATATAATTTTCGGGGAAAGGAGGTCTGATTTGATCTTCTTCTGCATTCCTTGGGTTCCGTTGTTCTCTCGGCCTTGTAGCTGGAACAAAGGGTCTCCTAAAATTGGGGTTTCTAATTTGAGGTTCTGTTTGTTCTTTATTTGGAGCTTTGTTATCCACCACTAACCTTTCTAACAACTTTTCCATAGTTTTCATCATTGCTTCAAATTTTACATCTGTGGAAGAAGAAGAAGATGCTGCATTTTGATTATCTTCTCTAATTTTCTTTCTGTCCATATCTCTATGTATCATCTTTCCAGAATCCATCATATTAGCTTCAACTTCTACTGCATCTTTCATCATTATTGCCAAAGTAGTAGATCTTCTTTCTCTTAATGTGCATGAAAAATCACCTTCAAAAGCATCTGCATAATGTAACTTGGCTGCTCCCACTGGAGGTTTTATATCTGTGGGGATAGAATTATAGAATTTCATGAATCTGGCAGAGAATTCTTGAACTGACTCAAAACCTCCTTTTTCAGATTGTTATACTGTGTCAACACCCGTGAAGGATTTTTCTGGTCTCCCCATCTTTCGATAAAAAGAGTTGTAAAAGCATCATAACTAGCAATTGATCCTGCAGCTAAAGCTCTAAACCACTTTTGACTTCACCTCTCAAGCTTTGGGCAAACAACCTCATTTTTGCATCATCATAATCCACTTCTTCTAAATCAATGAAATCACTAAAGTTATCAACATGTTGCTGTGCTGTATAATTACCCTCATTATCAAAAGTAAAGATTCTCTGTCCATAATTTTGAGGCAAATCATGTAAAGCCGCGGGCAAAACCAATGGGGAAAATCTGGCAGCCATGGGTGGTGGGTTATAAGGTGGAACAATCACTGCCTGTTGTCTACTACTCTGCACAGGTATTCTTTGGGATTTGGATATTCTGGACTCTGCCCTTTTATATTTTTGTAAATTTTCCCAAACAGATTTTAGAGAATAATCCCACAAACTTTTTGGGTCAACTTTTGTTTCTTTCAAATCAGAATCTGACTTAGTTCTAAGAAAAATATTTTCACTTGAACCAATATTTTCTTCCTCAAACATATTTTCTTGAAAAGAAGGGAATATATTTGAAAACTGAGAAATACCTTCTTTCGTCTTGCCTTTGCCTTTATCCGTCTTGAGGATCTTTTCTGGATTATCTACGCCTGAGAAGAACTGCAAACCGGGCTTTCTTCTTGTAGCCACAATGTCTTTCTCAAAATATCTTCAAAAAACCTTAAGATATTGTCACAAGTGAAGTCTCCAGGGCAATATCTACAACCAACTTATTTCAAACTTCCTTGCCCAAGAAATTTGACCTTTCTTTGTCGTTTTTCCCAGGGAAAATTTCACTTTCGTTCCCCGGCAACGACGCCAAAATGTTAGCACTTAGATTTTATTCCGGTTGTAAGAAAATAAGACCTAAGGTAACCTATTTCAAACCAAACTTTAGGTAGAAAACTCATCCATTTTTCCACCAGAGAGGGCTCTCTCACGATATATATGTAAAGGCGAAAATATATAAAAGTTCTCTCAAAATTTCTCAAAAAAGATTTTCTGGTTGAAAAGGAAAACAAGAAACGTTGGGCATGGAGTCAAAGTTTCAAATATACAATATGCCAGTAAGAGATTTATACCAAATAGATTTTCATAGAGTCAAGATAGAAATCATATCACAGTCAATTTGATTTTTCAGGTGGTATAGAAAGAAGTAATGACATTCCATCAACAACAGGCATCTAACTGGGATGAATCCATTGTCAACTTTGGAGAAAATAGTGAATATTTAAATGCGATAAAACGAGGCATAACCAGTATGAATCTTGAATTATTTCAAGCGTTCATTTAAATATAGAAGAAAAACATAATGGAAGATATAACAAAGAGAGTGAACATGCACATATAAAGATAAGGAAAAAAAAACAGACTGTAAAGCTGATCAACACATGAATCTCTGGTCTCAATAGATAGGTATTTTCACTGTACTGCCTTTATTTATCAAAAATAGACTTCAAAACATACTCTGTCTCTCAAAGAATTTCCAATCCCTCCAAAAATGACTCTCATTGTCTTTATACAAAATTCGGAAGAAGCTTGACATAAGTACTTCTTCTAACTAATAACTGAAAATATTTTAACTTGAAAGATAACTGTCTTTGAGCAATAGATAACTGTCTTCAAATAATATTACAAATTTAAAATAAAAGTATCTTTTTGCCACTTGGAAAAAATTTTGAATATCATCTTTTAACCACTTGGCAAGAGTTTTGAATGCATCTATGAATGGACAGAATATCTTGTCCTTCCATATTTGTCCACATAATTCCATTGGTCAGCCGTGGGTAAATCATAGTTGGTCATTTCTTTTACCAAGACTCGCATTTCAACATGACCTGCATAAGAAACAGGAAGAAGATTCTCACAGTTTGAGATTAGCATATTTAATATTTCAAAGTCCTCTGTTATTTTCTCCATTAGAATTTTTCCTGTAAGCATGTGATCTAATTGCTGGAACTTTCTGTGATCCATCCTTATGTCAAACAGCAATATCTTATATTCATTAGGAGGAATCAATTCATTCTTTTCATTCCAAAAAGCAGGGAATCCTTTGTTTATTAATTTTTCAAATTGCTTCTTAAACTTTACTACTTCTTCCCGTATTTCTCCAGCTTTAGCTTCAACATTTTCAACATGCGAGTACTTTCCCAAGATCCTTCTGGCCCATGTAATGACTGAAATTATGTTCATTATATTCATGGCTGTCAAGTCTATTTCAGTTAGACTGTTTAAGAATGTTATAGCTTTTTGGGCTACTTCTTTTGGATTTTTATTTAAATTCTCCCTTACTGCTTTGCAACTTTCGAAGGCATCTTTGGCTACTTTTTCTTTGACTCTTATGTAATCCAGATAAGGTCTTAATTTTTCAAATTCCTTGATAATTTGGTCCCATACCATATGTTTGCAACCTTGCATAGCAGCTTGCCCTGTCACATGAGCTGCCAATCCTTTATTATTATCGCTTAATTCCTGATTCCTTGTCTGCAAAGTTTTTATTTCCTTATTTTTAATTTCATTTTCTTCTCTCAGCTTTTGTATTTCCATTTTCAATTCTTTGATTTCACCTTCTTTCAAACTTACTTGGGACATGGCTTGTAAAATACCATCTACTCCAGTTTTATCTTCCTCTGTATCTGTTTGTACCTGCTGCTGACCACTTTCTGCTAATCTTTTCTTTGTTTCTTCCAACTGCTCTTCTAAAATGATTCTCTTTTTCCCAATGATCTTTTTCATCAGAAAGCTTTAACATTTTTGCAGTAACATCGTTTACCTCATTAGATAATTCTTCTTTTTCTTTTTCCAGTACTGTTAATTCTGCTCCTTGGATAAGTACAGTGTCTGGAATTTTTAACTTTCGTCTTAACATCAGAATCGTATCATCTTTTTCTTTGAGCAATTTTGCTACTGCATCTCCCTCTTTATTTATCAAATCTACTTGCAATTTTTTAATCTATTGTTGTCGAGACTTATTTTCTGCCTTCTCCTGTCTCAACTGATTATTCAATTTATCCAGTGAATTTTTCAATTTGTTCGCCTTTAATATTACCCCCAAATAATCTGAATATATAACTTCTCCTGTTTGTCTGTGCAATAAAATTTTATCTGGGGCATTTATTTTAGACAAATCTACTTTCATCTCTGAAATCTTATCTTTTGTGACAACTGAAAATTTCAAGGAATTCTCTCTGATATTTCTGCTAGTAAATAAACTTACTTCAGTATTAGATATATTTCTAACTTTTGGAAACAGCTGACTGGTTTGCTTAGAGGACTCCTGTTTATTCTGACTATGTTCATTAAATACATCCATCATATTCTGGGGTCTATTTACATCACCCTCTACTGGGGTTTCTTCAATACTGTGTTCTTTAACCGTGACCTCTGGTATTTTTTCTTCAGCTCTTTTTTCCTCTTCTGAAACTACTATCAACTCTTGTTGTTCATCTATTTTCAACTTTTTCCCTCTTTCTGTTCCTTCATCCTCAATGTTCATTATGTCCTGTATGGGTCTTTTAAACCCCACCAATGCAGTATTCATTGTGTTTTCTGTCTCTGTTGTTGCATCTGTCAATACCATTTCTTTATTGTGTGCATCCGGAATGATTTCTTCTTTATATTCCAGCCAATTGGCTCTGTCAGCCATCCCTTCAATCATCTGATGGTTCAGTGCTTTGATGCGATGATCCGTTCTCTGTTTTGATATTATGTTTAACGGATCATACTCGATAGCCATATCTGTCTCAAAACTCATATCCTTCAATAACTTCTCTATATACACAGTAGCATTTTTATTCTTTATTGTGAATAGGCCAAGTGTGAACGGATATTTAATGTCTGTTGCTTGTTTGTAAACCAAAAAATTGTTATCTTCAACAATTAACTTTTGTCTCAGGAATTCCAAAGCAAAAACCCTTAAGGTAAGAAAAGCTGGTAAAACATAGGTTTGAACCCGTATAATCTGATTCTGTAAATCTCTGAGATCATGTAATTGATGTAATTGAACATGTTATTTTCTAATAAAGTCATGAAAATGATTTCTGGGAACTGCAACTCTTCTTGACTGGCTATCATAATCATTTTCATCAAAAAAGACTGAAACCTAAAATGCCTCAGAGTGGAAAAATTGACCATCTGGTCATGAATCTTCTCTATCAAAAATTTTTCAAAATTAAGTCGAGGGATTTGATTTTCATCAATCCCTGATGGAATTGTACTCATTTTGTACAACAGTCTCAACTGAAACTCGGTTACATACAAGTCCGTATCAAACCCTAGAACTAAAGCCAATAATGTCAAAACTAATTGGGTATTTTCATCAAACAAATTGATATCTACAGGGTATGGGACCTCCGAAATTCTGGTTTCTGGTTTGAGACATGACGACAAAAACCTTTCTCTATCAATTTGAGAGGTTTGATGATAATTTTCAATAATGGAGGTTTCAGAAAAAATATCAGACTCGAGGGTTTGGGAAAAATCTATTCCTAAGGATTTAATTATTTCGGCCGGCTTTATTTCACAAACGACTCTAGTTTTTTGACTGTCTAGGACAATTCTTTCTTCTCGGGAGTAATTCTCGGCACACCATGACACAAATTCTGGGAAAAAAGGGATTTGGTCTAGGCAAAAGGCTATCAAAGACGACTGGTGGACTCTATGTAGGTCTATCCCTTCCTTTAACAATTCAGACAACCTAAGTTTAATCTCAGAGACTGGTAACCTAATTAGGGTATCATGAACGTCTTTGTCTCTATCCTCTAGGGCTTCTTTTGCTTTAAAAACGTCTATATTGTGTACAGTTTCCATTTAAACGTTTCTTTAAACAAAATTCTGTTTAAAAAAGTGGGCCAGGTCACCATACCCTACCTGCATGTACACGCCTTTCGCCTTCTGTCGCAATCGCTGATCTCCACCAGTCTTCAGAGCTCCTTAAGATAGCAACACATATGCAAAATGTCGTTATGTGAAGCCCTTTTGTTTTATATAAGTTTTTTTGATTAACTTCTTGGCAACTTTCCGAATGTGGTTCATATCTGACCGTTGATCTAGAGCTTTTTATTTGGGCCGTCAGATCTTGCCTCCTTTTATCCCCTATGGTGGTATCCGCGATCTCAAAGCGGTTTTTCTTCTCCGGTTTGTTCCTTGTGCGGATCAACCATCTGATGACACCTGTTGGAGTGGTTTTACTTTCCGCGACCTCTCTTCCTTCTATCTAGTGCACACCTTCCCAGATGCGGACGAACATTGGCCGTTGATTTTGTTTCAGATTTATATCGTCCCTCCGATTGCTACCGACATATGGCATATTCCCTTACGCTTTCTCCATCTGCCACATACCATGTCCCACCACGCCACGTGCTATGGCCCACCGCGCCTTTTTATTTGGTGGTTCCGCACGGCGCTATGGTGGTTTATAATACCACTATATCACATATGCAGACTGATGAGATTAGGACACGTGCTCGACGGTATTGATTCCACAACCGCTCACAACTCTTTGCAATCGATCACTTTGGCGGTGCGGGAAACTATATTAGCCGTCGATCTTGATCCTTATCATCTCCGCCATTGAAACTTGATCTGGATTTAATCTTTTCAAAGATTTGTTTTCGGACTTTTCATATGTGGGTTTTCCCTTCTTGTTTTTTGTATTTCAAACCTTTTCTTCAAGCTTATTTGTGGTAATTTCACTGCTTTTGGATTATTTTGGCAAATTTTTTTATTTTTTTATTTTTAGGATTTGAGCATTCTCAGATATAGTGTCAACACCAGGAAAACCATACAAGACTTATGATGTCTATCGGCCATACGATGAGCTCCTTCCCTCACACATCAGGGGGCAATCTGTTAACACCCAAAAAGTGCTCACTACCTCATCTACCCCATTACATGACTCATTTGTCCATATTTCCTACCATATTTACCTTCAGAACCCTAAAAATCCCATTAAAAAGCCTCCAAAAGGCCACAAAACCATCAAAAATGCCTCCAAAAGGCTAAAAAACCCCTTTTCCCCCCAAAATTATCCAAAATTCCTCCAGAATAGCAAAAACCCTCTAAAAAGAGAATAAAAAATATAAAAAAAAGGAGGAAAAAGAGGAAAAAGGAGGGAAAAACCCTATACAGCTGACCTAAACCATATGGTTCCCAAAACCATGGGCCAGCACTCCACCACTAAAAACCTATAAATAGGTGATGGAGACCCCTCATTTCATATCCACAATCAAGTACACCCTTACTCTGCCAAAATCACTCTTGAAACCCTAGCTCACCCTTGAGCTACTTTCACCATTGAGTGCCCCTTTTGGCCCATTTCCACCCTTTGGAGAAAGAGAAGGAGCAAAGTTAGAGTTTGGAGAAACCCTCTTGGATCATTGCAAGGACTTCACCAACCTTCACATTGGAGGTATAATATTTAATACAAAAAACCATTTATATTCCATGTTTTGTTATGTTTCTTAATGCTCATGCTAGTTTAGAATTTATGTTGTTTTAGCATTTTAATTTACAGTTCATTGAATTGCTACTAAGGAGTCTATTCTCCTTAGTAGGTGCTCATTTGCACAATCTAGGGTGAAAACCCTAGCTACAACAACCGATTCCTAAACGTCGCAATCTCCTTCCGAAAAGCAAAACCAAAGCTCCTAGAGAGAAGTAGGTGCCTCCAAGACTAGGGTGCTAAACTACTGAGCTAATTTCAACAACGTACGAGTACCATAGACTTCCTCCCCTTAGGATGGAGAGGGCTCTTGTATTTATAGGACCAAGTAGATAGAGTAGGTTGAGGATCATGGGGAGAGGGTTAAGGGATCCTCCCATTAGGTTAGGGAACCGAAGGCCATCTCACCTAGGAGTTAGGGATAGATATCCACCTCATACAACTTCTAGAATTCGCTCGAAAGCTACCTTTATCCCATGAAACTGAATCTAGCGCATGCTGCATGAAGGAAACCTACATCGACGCACTTCACTCAAAGACAACCTGCGTCGGCCTAATTAGGAGCGTGTATAAAGGTCATCAACTTGCTCTAAATGACTAGATTGATCTTGGGACTTTGAGGATTTAGGAACTAAGGTTACAAGGTGTATATTTTGGGTGTAATAGTTGGAAAGCTCTCGGTGAGCTTTATGCAATGGTTTGATCCTATGCCACACCTCAGAACTCTAACTTTGTCCTTCATCCAACCAAAA
The DNA here is from genome assembly GCA_027924585.1 of Larix kaempferi. Classification (NCBI taxonomy): domain Eukaryota; kingdom Viridiplantae; phylum Streptophyta; class Pinopsida; order Pinales; family Pinaceae; genus Larix; species Larix kaempferi. Next base: position 16,425,194 of record BSBM01000099.1, read on the forward strand.
TGTTTCCCAAACTTCATCAAGACTTATTTACCTCTCTGTAAAGAGTTTTGATCCACTATGCCATGTCTCCTCCCATCAATCCAGACCCTCAGAGGGAACATGAACACAGTAGGGGGTGTCTATTTCTCCCCCAAAGCCATGAATGAACATTATGAACATCTTGGGCCTATAAAAAACTTAGCCTTATTCATCAATGAATGAATTCATATAAATAAAAAAACACATGGATGCATATGCATACTCAAATAAATGCAGTTGAATGAAACATTATCCACACACATATAACGGAATGCATCAGCACATTTGCCCCAGGTAGAATGATGAAACAACCTATAGGGAATTAGTCCTCTTCCCATGCTGACTAACTTAAGATAATCATTTCATTCCCATTAACATGACACAACTAAGCATTCAGCACATAGAATGAACATGTTATAAATCACATAGAACACTTATCTTTTTATTGAAATCTCCAAGAAACTGGCTATGGAAGGCAATGTTCCAACCCAACCATAGGTCTCTTCCCAACTTGTATACTTTAAGCACTTAGAGACCAACCCCAAGCTGGGGCTATGTATCCACTAAGGAGGAACTAACAGGCTCACTCACAGCCTTAGGAACAGTCATTCAGGGTCATCCAGCACACAACTGGATCTGTAAAGCAAGTGGGTAGATAAGGAAGGAGGTTTCTAAGTCAAGGATCTCAACACATAGAGCTACATGCATATACAATTGACTTTAGACAGTCCAGGCACCCCCATCACCTACACTCTCATATTAAGTAAGGTCCCCTTCTCTGCTACACAGTCCCTCAGGAACCCCTTCCCTCAACAATGATCTGGGAAGGTATGGCTATTCTTGTCTTCTAAACCAAGGATGAATGAGCCCTCACTAGATCTACCATGAAGTCTAACCCCACGGGTCTCTTTCCCACTGCGATCCACTCTTGGATCTCCTCAACATTACGGCTGAAAGGATTTGTACCGCAACTGGATTTGCGGGAGATTATATTTGGGTTTCCCTATGGATTTATGGGCATCCAACCCTCTCAATTTATCCCCAAAGTTATGGTCTATGGATTCTGCATCGAATTCCTCTGTCCATCCGAATTTCTAGGTGATTTTGGCATTTCAAAGTGTGGCTTCTTCCCCAGTCGCGATTTCTGGTTTTTTCTTCCTACTGTTGGGCTGTGTCCCCCCTCGAAACTGAATCTTGAATGACCCACCCTGGAGTGGGGATAATGTAAAATGAGTTACCATGAGGTAGGTTGACTTAGGGGACAAGCAAAACAGAGCCCATACCCTGCCTGATGAATTTCAGGGCTTCCCATACTCCATCATTCTCATGGACTGATTTCTTCAACCACTTCCTTACAATAGAATTAAATGTTAGCAAAGAAATTCAAATGGGTTCTCAAGATGACATATGGAAGCCTAGGGTTCAATCCCACAACCCCATCACCTCTCCCTAGTAGATACACATATCCCCCTCATTTAGTTGCATCCATAGCCATCCCCTTGGTATTTTTATTACATGATATTTACATCATTTTTAAAATTTCCCCATGGCTTACTAGCACATGGATAGCACAACATAAAATACTATCCCTTCAAGGCTGAGCATTCACTAGCGGGGCCTTGGCCTTGAGCTCCACTCTAGGAATCATACATCACATATATAAAATATTTGCATTAAAAGCCAATATATCCTAACAGTCAAAATGGGGATATTGCACTGGTTCTGAGATACAAGGCGTTGCAAGTGAAGGCTTCGATACCACACAGCCATATGAAACACTACACTTTCTCCCAGATAAGAATCATGCAAATGAGAGCCTCGAGGGATCAACATAACTTCACATGATTCCATTTTCATGCCACAACTACCTCCATTAATGCGAGAGAGGGTTTCCCAAGGGTGGGATTTAAAGCCAAAACTATAATGGAATGCACTTGTCCGGATTACGAGATGGTTCCTATGCATGTTCTCCCCCATAGAATGGGTAGAAGGATTGATAAAAAACAAGGGGACCATTTTATATGGGGGGGTCTTGATTAAAAACAATGAATCCTTCCCTTATCCTAGATCCTTGGTTTTCCATGGTATCATCCTCCATGTTATTGTGCCTTAAGATGTGAAAGAATTGGATCCTGAAGATGTCGCAAATGACAGAAACAATTCTTTTTTGAATTATATTCAGATTCTTATCATGGCCTTTTTGAATGTTTATAATTTTCTCGATAAAAATCTTGGAGTCTTCGAAGATAGAATATTGTTCTATGTGCGGGGACACCATTATTTTGTTAAGATTTAATATGCTAAGACAGAAAATAGCAGCATTACATTCCATTTCACAATAATAGCATATACAGGATCACTGAAGAAACAACAAGCACAGCATAAACACAAGAGACAGAGATTTATCCTGGGAAACCCTCATGGGGTAGAAAACCCAGCAAAGCTTCCTCAATATAGATGACCAGAAATATACAAAGATGAAACCCTGAGACATGATCTCCTTCTCCACAATAGCAGACCTCTCCTCCACAAGTGCGCTATCCTCAAGTGAGTGAATGTGTGTATAATGAGGAACACACCTCCTCTATTTATACACTTCTCTGATATGTATTTTACACAAGTACATGTAGGCTCGTATTTAACCATTAGGTTAAATACCCCATTATAACTGACTGGGCCGACCCCTCTAGGGTGGTCTAATAACCCTTTGACCCACATAACACATTTAGGGCCGACCCCCACTAGGGAAGTCTAATAACCCGAGTTACCACATTCCGACGGAGGAATAAACATCTCCGGATATACAATAAGATCTTCACGGAGGAATGAATCATCTCCGGAATAATAAAGTACAAATATAATATTCTTTGAAGTTACAATATCTCAACACTCCCCTTTAACGAGAAGGATATTATAACAGCATCTGCCCGAGCAAGGAGTCATCAACATCATACATGATACATCTATAAATCATTGGAAGCTTTCTCAACATCATTAGTAACTCAAGCAGTTACTGGAACATCTTCAATACTAGAACATCGACATCTTCAGTATTGAGTCTTTATCTTCTGTAGCACTTGAACAGCTACAACAATATCATCATCTGGATCCTCACGATACACGATCATCAGCATCATCATCTCACGATCATCAGCATCGTCATCACACGATCATCAACATCATCATCACACGATCATCAGCATCGTCATCTCACGATCATCAACATCGTCATCACACGATCATCAGCATCGTCATCACACGATCATCAGCATCGTCATCTCACGATCATCAGCATCGTCATCACACGATCATCAACATCGTCATCACACGATCATCAGCATCGTCATCACACGATCATCAGCATCGTCATCTCACGATCATCAACATCGTCATCACACGATCATCAGCATCGTCATCTCACGATCATCAGCATCGTCATCACACGATCATCAGCATCGTCATCACACGATCAGCAGTACAAGTATTCATGCCAATACAAGTAACCACATCATCAATACAAGTATCCATACCGATACAAGTAACCACATCATCAATACAGGTATCCATACCGATACAAGTAATCACATCATCAATACAAGTATCCTACCGATACAAGTAACCACATCATCAATACAAGTATCCTACCGATACAAGTAACCACATCATCAATACAAGTATCCTACCGATACAAGTAACCACATCATCAATACAAGTATCCTACCGATACAAGTAACCACATCATCAATAAAATCACTTTCTCGAAGACCATTTGTCTACGGATCAATTCAGGGACCGAAGTCCGGGGATGATACAATCCCCATCACGTACATTTTGAACTAGCAGTTCTGGGATGATGCAATCCCCATCACGTACATTTTGAACTAGCAGTTCCGGGATGATGCAATCCCCATCACGTACATTTTGAACTAGCAGTTCCGGGATGATGCAATCCCCATCACGTACATTTTGAACTAGCAGTTCCGGGATGATGCAATCCCCATCACGTACATTTTGAACTTAGCAGTTCCGGGATGATGCAATCCCCATCACGTACATTTTGAACTAGCAGTTCCGGGATGATGCAATCCCCATCACGTACATTTTGAACTTAGCAGTTCCGGGATGATGCAATCCCCATCACGTACATTTTGAACTAGTAGTTCCGGGATGATGCAATCCCCATCACTTTATTCTCGGAGACCTCACGTCTACGGCTCTCTTTAGGACTGAAAGTCCAGGGATGATCCAATCCCCTCAACTGTCCATTAAGGACTTCATTCTCGGAGACCTCATGTCTACGGCTCTCTTTAGGACTGAAAGTCCAGGGATGATCCAATCCCCTCAACTGTCCACCAAGGACTTCATTCTCGGAGACCTCACGTCTACGGCTCTCTTTAGGACTGAAAGTTCAGGGATGATCCAATCCCCTCAATTATCCACCAAGGACTTCATTCTCGGAGACCTCACGTCTACGGCTCTCTTTAGGACTGAAAGTCCAGGGATGATCCAATCCCCTCAATTGTCCACCAAGGACTTCATTCTAGGAGACCTCACGTCTACGGCTCTCTTTAGGACTAAAAGTCCAGGGATGATCCAATCCCCTCAATTGTCCACCAAGGACTTCATTCTCGGAGACCTCACGTCTACGGCTCTCTTTAGGACTGAAAGTCCAGGGATGATCCAATCCCCTCAACTATCCACTAAGGACTTCATTTTCAGAGACCTCACGTCTACGACTCTCTTTAGGACTGAAAGTCCAAGGATGATCCAATCCCCACCTGTCCATTAAGGACTTCATTTTCGGAGACCATACGTCTACGGATCACTTTAGAACAAGTGTTCAAGGATGATACAATCCCTACATGTATTCTCATTAATACATCTCATCATCAAAAGCATGTATTCTCATCAATACATCTATCATCAAAAGCATGTATAAGTAAAACTAAGTATTCTAAGTATAAGAGTCCTAAATCTAAATATTTCTAAGTAACTGGGTGTAGAGAACAGGTTACCTCATCATCGACCTTGTTGTTCGATGAGACAATCTCATCAGCAGTGACTATACTACTCCCCCTTTCGAGGAGGGTCCTTTTGAACTACACCAAGCTTGTCTCGGAAGTATTCAAATTTCAAACGAGACAGAGGTTTGGTTGGTAACTTCTTCACTTGACGTAGAGGTTTGGTTAGTACAACGGTAACCTGTTACAAATTCAAACTTTAGAGTTCCTTTCTGCATCATATCTTGTTAGTTCCCTATGTTCTTTGACTTATCATGGAACAGTAGATTCTATGTCATCTTGATACAACTCTAATTATCACATAGGATCTCAGTTGGTTCTATCTCTAAGTCAAACAATCCTAAATCCAAACTTCTTCACAACTAGCAGAGCAAGCAGCCATATATTCCGCTTGTGCTGAGAGCCACACTAGACCTCTTCCAGCTAAACCATGAGATCATGGCTAATCCCAGACAATAACATCCTCTCGATGTGTTCTTCCTGTCTGATACACTTCCTGCCCAATCAGAATCTGAATAGCCATCTGAAGTCATGATCTTCAAGATAGCATAGATCAAATTCTATCGTGTCCTTTATGTGCCTCATCACCTGCTTTGCAACTATCAGGTAAACACATCTAGTTTCCACTAGATACTGACTCAAGGTGTTCATAACAAATCATATATCTAACCTAGTATATGTTAGATATATCAAAGACCCAATAATTTGTCTGTTCATAGTTATATCCACTAACTCTAATGAGTCATCTGCTAAGAACTTCGAGTTGGAATTCATGAGAGTGGCCATTCCAACACATCAATTCCTTTTAATATTTCTCAGCACACTTTCCCTGGTTGAGAAAGATTCCTTCTAAGCCTTGCCATACTTCCAGACTTAGGAAGTAATGCATCAATCTGAGATCTTTCATTTTTCATTTCTGCAGCCATCTTCTTCTTTCTTTTCATAATCTGTTTCTCATTCCCTATAAGAAAGATATCATAATAATAGTATGATCCATAGCCTTAAGGTAAAGGTTAGGAACAACTTTACTTTTGGTAAAGCCCAAGCTTATTAAGAAACTGTCAATTCTCCTTTTGTGATTGAACATCATTCACACTCTGCATTGAATGATTTTCTGCATATCTATCTGTGCCATCTCTCGATAGATGAGTCTACTGATATGAGCCTCAATATTATTCGAACTCTGTGGTGAGTTCCTTCTTGCATCCATGTCATCTATGTATAAAAACCATATTCAACCTTGTAGCAAAGGTTGAGATCCACATCACTCGTGGTGATCATTAAGCTCATCAATTGATTATCGATCCTGGGTACCCATACAGAACCTAAATCACACTTCTTCTTTGATTACACCATTAAGAGAATGGTTTTATCTATCCAATTGGAACAAACATCTCATCATGATTCTCTTTCTCTTTTCTAAGAGAATCTTCTAGCCACAAGCCTTCTATCATTTGATTTGTAAATCTTTTGTTGAACATCCATTGCTTGTTCAGTGTTCATCATTCATCATGATCTTTCCTACAAATCAAAATTAAGTACAGGATTAGTAATACTTCATAATCATCAAATCATATTGACATGAAAACCTATTATGCATACAGATATCATTTACATAGTTATGCAACTTTCTTGTCCAATACTTTGGCACAACACTTTCCCATATCCTGTATGCATACAGTGGCTATCTAGATGCCTTCCATCTCCACCAGAACATACTATCGAGAGTGTGCACAACTCTCAGCATGTCAGCAAAGAGGTTTCATTCTAGACAAGCAACAATGGAATGTTTGTCCAACTTACCAATCATATGCATATTAGTAGTATACTGTTCAATGTTCTATGAATATTTACACTCAGCATGATACATTATAGGAATACAAATATGCATACAACCTATTACAGGCAATATCATTTACTATTTCAAATAACAACTCAAATACTTATCTTTTATGTTTGTGCGGTTGCCTCCCGCTTGATCTTCTGTATGTCTTTTGAACTTCTATTCATTCTGTACCAGTGTGCATGTTCAAGTGTCATCCTCATGATCTCATACACAAACATACACCCATTAGTATGTTCTAAATGTTATCAAAACATTATAGTTCTAAATAATCTTGAAAATGTATAGTCATGATTATAGTTAATAAACATTAGTATTCAAGATTTCAGGGAAGTCTTATTTTACTCATGCATATCATCAATCAAGATAAAAGACATAATATGCATAATCCCTTGATTACTAACTTTATGAATAAGCATAACCAATCATACCAAGTATAGTTATATAAGGGATCCCAATACAAGGTAAGATTCTTAACATGACATAGGAAAACATACCTGGATTAGTATACCTGCTTAGTTATGTACAACATACCTAAACAATCTCTTCAATGATTTAGAGATCCTGAGCTAGAACCTGCATGTCTCATAGGTTAAGCATAATATAATAAAGTCATACATACCTTGTAAGTAGAACAAAGATTATGGATGAGTCTTTATCTTCATGATGTCCTGGTCATGGAACTTGATTTGTCTTTTGTGATGTACCTATATCTTGTTAGCAGACAGCATCAACCTCACACAACACCATAATGCATTAGTACAATCATATAGCCCTAATCAATGAATGTGTTTGATCATTCACATGCATTCATATTGTTACTAGGGTGATAACACAATTCTAACATTAATCAAGATTGTACTAGTAAATAATATGAAGACAAACACATCATGAACTTAATCAAGAATTAGATTTCAAGACATACCTGAACCTCCTTAAGTCATACCTGTCGAGACTTCTTGTAGTCTTCTTATGTAAGGCCTTAGCCTCAACTCCCCCTAAAACTTGATCTGGAGCTTGATTAGGGTTTGCTAGAGAAACCCTAAAGATTCAAACTTTAACTTTCACACTTCTGAATGGATGAAAGAATATGTCTTGCTGAGCTGATCAAACTGGCATACTTCAATTTTGGAATCTCCAAAATTTGACCCCTCAAAATTGCCTTTGAAACTTCTGGATCTTCTGGACAGGATCCCGAACTAGGGTTTGATGAAGCCCACCCTTCTGCCCAAACAAAAGGTTCGATCCAAGGCTCTAAACTCTTATTTTTCTTAGGAGCTTCCAGCCGTGGTTACAGACTTCAAAAATTCCAACTTTTGCTGAAGCCCTAATTTTCCATCTTTCCGATCAAAATCCCGAACTGGGGTTTGATCAAGCCCGGTATTCCACCCAACCAAAAAATTCGATCTTGGTCTCTAAATTTCGATTTTCCTGAGTAGCATTCAGCCGTGGACTCTGATTCCAAAAAATTCTAACTTTCTTCGAAACCCTAAATTCCAGAAGCCATGAATAAGGTGCTCTAAAAATAATTCTGTTTAGACAGAAATATGCACCTGATTGTTTCTGCTATAAATCTGAAATTTTTGCTCCACAGGGTCTGAAACCCTTTTTCTGCAGTAGCCTGACCTTTCATCTTTCCATCCTGACAGGTCTGACCTCAATTGGATTTTCTGAGAGAAAGTTATGCCAAGTGTCGCAACGTGACCTGTTTATGGGATAAAACAGGAGAGCGAACTTGTACAGCATGCCACGTGTCACTGTTTGAGCTTCGGCCTCTGAAAACTTTTCCTGAGATATCTCGACCTGTTATATTTCCATCCTGATAGGTATGACCTCAATTGGACTCTCTGAGAGAGAGTTATTCCAAGTGTCGTAACGTGACCTGTTTATGGGATAAAACAGGTGAGAGCACTTGTACGGGGTTCCACGTGTCACTAGTTCACCTTCAGCCTCTGAAAACGTTTTTTGAGATAGTACAGTCTGTGTACTACCTGTCACTATTTACGAAATTTCATTTGGAGCTTCCTATCCCAAGTTATGACCTTTTTTCCAAGGTCACCTGATTTTGACTGAGATCTGGAAGAGGCAGAAACCCTAACTTGTACTGATCATAACTCATAAATTACAACGAATCTGAGGGTTCCCTTTGGACACAAGGTACCTGGGGATGTTATCTTCGACCTGTAAACTTTTCAGATCCGAAAACTTTGCCAAAACGAATTTATAGCGAAAGTTCTACGATGACTGGTTTTTGCTATGTAAAACCCTAACCTTCAAATTGTCGTAAGTAAAGCAAGTGTCGTTAGTGCCATACCTTGTCTTCCTTCAGGTTAGCTCTGATACCATGTTAATATTTAATATGCTAAGACAGAAAATAGCAGCATTACATTCCATTTCACAATAATAGCATATACAGGATCACTGAAGAAACAACAAGCACAGCATAAACACAAGAGACAGAGATTTATCCTGGGAAACCCTCATGGGGTAGAAAACCCAGCAAAGCTTCCTCAATATAGATGACCAGAAATATACAAAGATGAAACCCTGATACATGATCTCCTTCTCCACAATAGCAGACCTCTCCTCCACAAGTGCGCTATCCTCAAGTGAGTGAATGTGTGTATAATGAGGAACACACCTCCTCTATTTATACACTTCTCTGATATGTATTTTACACAAGTACATGTAGGCTCGTATTTAACCATTAGGTTAAATACCCCATTATAACTGACTGGGCCGACCCCTCTAGGGTGGTCTAATAACCCTTTGACCCACATAACACATTTAGGGCCGACCCCCACTAGGGAAGTCTAATAACCCGAGTTACCACATTCCGACGGAGGAATAAACATCTCCGGATATACAATAAGATCTTCACGGAGGAATGAATCATCTCCGGAATAATAAAGTACAAATATAATATTCTTTGAAGTTACAATATCTCAACATATTTCAACCCCGTGGAGAAGGGACACCCATTCAGCTTGGCTTTTAGTTCTCCTTCCCAATCCCCACGCATACTGGAATAACTTGTTACCTCCAAGGTCGTAAACAACCCCTCCCGCACCTTCCACCCCTGTATTTCCTTTCGACGCTCCATCAAAGAAGAGAACACACTGAAAATGCTTTTTCTTCCAAACTACAAATTCATTTTGGGATAAATTTAAGGCCCAAAAGGGCCTTGGAGATATTTTGGACTAAAGAGAGCTCAAAACTAACAAGTTTGAGACCCACAAAGATTCAGAAGAAGAAAGAGCTTCATGCTTGGGATGCCAACCCAAAAAAGGCATAAATTCTTTTAACTGAGAAATGATGTTCCTTACCATTTTTCCCACATCTCGAAGATGTCCTTATTTCTGGTTCCAAATGATATACTTTGGTAAATCATTCCAAAGTTTAGCTAAAAAAAAATTATTGGTTGTGATCCCCGGATAGAAATGTCCCCACCCTTTGAAGAATCTGCTTATATGGTTGGGGAGAGTGATATCAATCCTTAGGTCCTTAACCATTTATGCCCAGACTTCAAGCGTGAAACTATATTTCAAAATAGATATGGCACCGATTCTTCTTTCCTTTTACAGATAATGCATCTGCTTGGTCCTACCATTCCCCTTTTTCTTAAGTTCTCCGCGGTTAATATTTTCTGCTGAGAAAGGATCCAAGAAAAGGAACAGAGATTGGGGGGGGGATCAAGTTTCCACAATCTCTTCCATTTCTAATCCAGAGGGGGACCTGGCGAATTGGATAGGAGAAGCTTATAACCATCCTTCACTCTGTAAAATCCTCTTTCCCCCCACCCCCTCGAATATTTCTCACGAATATTTTGGGGGGGCTTACCATTGAGAGCAGACTGGAAATCTTGAAATTTCCATGAATACGGTGGATCAAGGTCCTTCCAGACCGTCTATTGCCCCTTTTCATCCCAGGATGAGAGATCATGAAGTTTTGTAATTTTTTCTCCTGTAACGACTGCTTAAGGCCACTAAGGGACTCATTGTTTTTGAAAGGAGGGTAAACCATTAGCTTATCTTCCCAAATATTGATTCTTTTCCCACTACCAGGGATCTAGAAAATATTCTCTCTGATTATAGAGACCAAATATTTGCAGAGATTCCATATCTTTGTTCCAACCCTTGTAATATTTTTGTCGATACATTGAAGTCGGCTCTTTCTTATATATTTTTTGACAAAGATATCCTTCCACCATTCACTCTTACATGTTACAAGCCTCCACAAAATTTTTGCACCCATGGATATATTGTTTAATATAGGGTCCCTTATTGTCAGGCCCCCTCTATTCTTCTCAGATCTAATAGTCTCCCACTTTATAAGATGGAATTTCTTCTCTCCATTAAGGCATCCTTGCCATAAGAACTTCCTAATTTATTTACTTATCTCACTCATTATTCCCATGGGAGCAAGAAGCATGGAGTTGATGTAGATGGGAATGGAGTTAAGCACCGACTTAATGAGAATTATCATTCTTGCAACATTCATCCACTTGGCCCCCCAGGACTGAACCTTGTTCTTGATTTTAGTTATTAGCTCTCCCCATCCTTCAGTCCTGCCCTTCAATGTGATGGGTATACCCAAATACTTGAATGAATTCCACTTCCCAACCACTTTGAAGTCCAATGTCCTAGATATGATTATGTTCATATTATTGGTGCAATTCCAAGTGTAGATACAACATCTCAATTTCTTGATTCCCCCCCTGAGATAGACAGAAAATCAAAGAGGATTTTTTAGAAGAGGTTGGCGACTTCAATGATGGCCTTTCCCAACAAGATGGTATCATCCATGAATTGCATGGGATTTTGACTTACCTCCTAATCCTATGCAATTCCAGGAGACTACCCGCGTTATTTTTTTATTTGAAAAGCGTCGGACTTGACCTTCAAGTTCTCGTGTGTTACCTCTGTTTGCTAGAATAGGGGTCTTAGATGTTGATCTATACAAGTTTGCTTCCCTTCCACCTTTTCCTTTTCAGCCTACTCTTCTTTGTGTGTTCTATTTGGCTTTATTCCCTTCTTTCCAGCTGACTCATTTTCTTCTTGTTTGTAATCTGAGGAATCCTCTTGAGAAATTTTAGATCTCGATCTTGTTACCGACCTAGATGCCTCTGATATAGTGCAATCCGACCTTACCTCAATGAAGGGTTTTTCAAGAAAACTAGGTACATAGTTCTTCTTCTGGGTTATATCTTCAAGCACCAGTTGTTCCCTTTCCTCTTTCTCTGGAGATACTTCTCTTATTTCTCCTTCTTCTTCAGGTCCATTCTATTGTGTCTCAAGGACTTAGAATCTATTATTAGTGCCATTTGCAATGGGGACACTAGGGTTTGAGTTCTGCCTCTCCTGAGTTGGTGGAGCCACCATTGGGGATGGCCTTTTTCTTCCCTTTTTAGTTACCTTATTCCATTCTCCCTCTTCATCTTTATCTTCCTCCCGTTCCTTATTTTAAGGAACCCTTTGGCGAAATTCCCATACTCATGGAAAACTTTGCATTTAAAGGGTATATGTTCATAATCGACTTTCTGTAGGTGGTTCCACCTGTCCATTGAGAGATTGATTTCCTCTGGAAATCCTTTTTCCAAATCAAATTCCATGCATATCCGAGCAAAGGAAAATAGTGGGGGCATTGGTTCTGCCCTGTCTATGGATTTCCCTAGTGCGTTCCCTATCGACCTCAAGTGCTCATCCCCCCAGTAGTGCAGAGAAAGGTGGGGAAGTTTAACCCATACTGGGACAGCAGTTGGGATGTATTTCTTAGGATCAAAAGAGGCATTCCACTGGTTCAAGTATATTCCTCTTGGCCCAAGGAAATAAGGGCCACTACGAAAAATCAGGTCCCTATATTGCTTATGTTCAAAGAGAAAGATGAAAAAACCCTTTCCGCATAAGTTTTGAATGACTTCCCCTTTAATAAGCAGTCTCCAGCTTTTGTTAAGCCAGACCTAAATCGATTTTGGTGATGGCCACATGCCGGTGAAGTTCCCAAACAAACCCTTCTATGAAAGTGCTATTATATTTTTTTTAGAGGAAGAAGAGGTGATTTTAACTTCCAGAGCCAAATCTAGTTTCACAAAATGAGAGTCCTAAGCAAAACCATCTTTTGGAACTGCTGCTACAGTAGAAGAGATGGCTCTTCGAAGTCATTCATCTAGAGAAGGAACTACCCCTGGCTCTGACGCTGGAGGCGCATCCAAGGAAACCACTGCAACCTTGTAAGCAAGTCCTCACAATAAACCCTAGAAGTAGAGCGCCAAAAATTCCAGAAGTAGTTAGCCTGTATAAAGAAAGCTTTTCCTAATCACCTGGAGTTCTTTATGAAAATGAAAGCATCCATATTTTTTATTGTACATGCAATACATATTTTTTCTCCCGGTGATGAGTTGTAAATAAACTATAACTTTCATACACCACCAACCACTCTTCAGAGACACCTTTTATTGGGATTACCTTTAGATGTTCCTTTGGGGTGTAAGACAAAAAAACATTGATTAATTGTATTTGTTAATTTTCAATGGGATTCATGTTAATGTATTGCTCAATTTGAAATTATGTTTTATAAATTGTTAATTTAATTTATAAATTCAATTTGAAAATGCGTTGCTCAATTTTAAATTTTTATATTTAATGTGGAATTGATGTTAATTTATCACTCAATCTGAACGTTTTCTTTATAGATTGTTTGCAACTTAACATTTTCTATTGGAAATTATTCTTGTGCTTCTGTAATAATTATTTTCTATAATGTTAGATCAAACCAATTGCATTGTGCTTACTAACATCATCAATTCAATGTTCAATATTTTTGAAATCAGGATTATGATGATGAATGACCCACCTACCATCTTCTGTTCCACCCTAGTACAATGTCAAATCGAGAGAAGGCTGAAAAAAGAGTGCAACGTGGAGAGGAAGCATACCAAGCATGGTTTAATCAACCACCTATTCAATTTCCACTGCGTCCATCCTCACCAGGAATGCCTGCAGTAATAGTAGTTCTTCATGTAATATCCTAGGAACAATTTACCCAGAATATTAACTCAATTCCAAATTCCTTTAAACTCCACTAGTCAAATTTCTGCTAATTTCTTCGAACCGTGCAAGGAGTAAGTGAGGTATACTAGGCTAAAGACTGAGGATGGTGGGAAGAAAGTTCAATTCTGGAATTTATATGGGGTTCAGTGCAGCAGCATGTCAAAGTGCAGATCGGAGGAAGCATACCAAGCATCTTCTGTTCCACCCTACCATCTTCTGTTCCACCCTAGTACAATGTCAAATCGAGAGAAGGCTGAAAAAAGAGTGCAACGTGGAGAGGAAGCATACCAAGCATGGTTTAATCAACCACCTATTCAATTTCCACTGCGTCCATCCTCACCAGGAATGCCTGCAGTAATAGTAGTTCTTCATGTAATATCCTAGGAACAATTTACCCAGAATATTAACTCAATTCCAAATTCCTTTAAACTCCACTAGTCAAATTTCTGCTAATTTCTTCGAACCGTGCAAGGAGTAAGTGAGGTATACTAGGCTAAAGACTGAGGATGGTGGGAAGAAAGTTCAATTCTGGAATTTATATGGGGTTTAGTGCAGCAGCATGTCAAATTTCTGCTAATTTCTTCGAACCGTGCAAGGAGTAAGTGAGGTATACTAGGCTAAAGACTGAGGATGGTGGGAAGAAAGTTCAATTCTGGAATTTATATGGGGTTCAGTGCAGCAGCATGTCAAAGTGCAGATCGGAGGTGTCCTATGCACCATGTACCAGTACCTTTTACTTTTCAACAATAGAGCTAGTCTATTGCCTACTTCGAGGCTTCCTGGGTAGCTGCCATATACATACTAGACAAGTAAGAGGTTCTGGGAGTTATTTATAGTGTATATATCAGTCCAATTGTGGCTGGATATGTTCAAGAGGATTCTAGAGCAGATTGGACAAATTTTGGAAATATTTGTGTGACAGGTGCTTAGCTGGGATTGTCAGGCTAGGAATTTTGCTGGCTTCCTGAACATAAGGCAGAAGCTTCCAGATTCTATTTTTAAGGGATTATATGGTTAATATATTGAGTTATTATCCTACTGCAACAAACAGGAAGTTGAATGGATGCACAGATTGCATTTTATAAAGAAAACAATGAAACTAGTCGAGAAAAACCCCTCAATGAGATAGTCTTGGAATTTAACTTGACAAATGATTCCCATTAACTGATTTTTTTGTTCTGAAAGGTTATGCAAATCTGTTATAGTATTAAAAATAGTAATGAATCAAAATAGACATAACAGAACTCTTCTTTTTATTTCAATGGCTCCTTTCTCAAAACATAGTGCCTCACAGGCTATAAATTGCATTACTCTGGTGGAGAAGATGAATAGAGAGAAGGATTTTTATAGTAGATATGTTCTTGAAGTAATTATCAGAACCTATATGAGTAATAGGTATGATTTGGCTGCTCCTTCTGCTAGTAGTCTTCACTGGTACGTCCTCCTTCAACTAGATGTCTCCATCAGGGGAAACGCCTCCAAATTTAGCTGGACGAACTGGAGCAATGAGAGGAATGGGAGATCAAGTCTGAATTTGACCTCTGTACATGGCATCCTATGACATATGCTGATAAAAACTACTAGAGATCATTGGAGGTCCTGGGCATGCTCCTCTACAACCATCTTCTTCTGCTAATGATCCTCATCCAAAACCAGCTGCAGTTCTTCTTCAATGGTGGCCTCCTCTTCAATCTAACATTAGATCTTCATGGCTGAACTGTACTAGATTTTACTAGCTGTAATATAACTTGCTGGACCTGCACAACACTCTTGGATAACTCACAAAGTCTTGGGGCACATCACCCAAGCAAACTTGTTGAGGCACAACACTCAACTATAGAGGCTCAGAGCTCTCAAACCAAAATTGCAAATGACAAAAAGTTCTCCATTGGAGTTGGTTGGCTTCTTTTATAAACTTTATGATGACCTACTGAGTAAGTTACTTAGCTTTGGTGTCTTGTGAAAGTAGGTTACCCATTTCCCATCCTACTCCAAGTCATGTAGGCACCTTCTTGGAATAATTAGCAAGTTTTTTCTTAGAAAAACTTGCCAACTTTTGTCTCTCTTCACCCAGATTAGCAACTACTCCTTATTTAGCTTTATGGATGTTGCTAAATCTTTACTTACATCTTTTCTTGTTTTTTTCCACTTTATTTACTTTCCACTTTTCTGCTTTTGCCTGCTTTTGCTAGCTTTTCTGTTTGCTTTTTCCAGTTTCTAATTTGTTTGCCTTGTCTTCTTTCCTCCTTTGGACTCCTTGCATTTCCTGAGATTTGCCACTAAGGCAAGAGTGGTCCACATGACCAAATTCGACCTCCTAGCCATATTATCACCACTTGCCAATATTTATTAGCAATATTTATTAATAAAAAATATTCCAACTCAGAATTAATTCCAAATTCAACATTTAAGCAATTAATTCATAATTAATTAATTCTTGTGGTATAATTGCCTCAAAATTAACCCCTTCTCCATTTTGGCAACATCTTCCACATAGGTGCCCTCTTGGCCCACTTGCTCATTATCCATTAATTTTATTTATCAAAATTAACTTTAATAAATAAATTTGCAAACTTGGGAGACTTAGGCCAAAATTAATTCTAAGCAAATAGAACTAATACCATTTAATTCCCTTAGGAGTTGATTTTGTCCCCTTTCACCCATGGTACTGGATGAACCAAAATTGGGGACATGACAGTCCTCCCTTCCCAAGATTGCTTGTCCTCAAGCAATGTTAGGATTCCACCAAGCTTCTGCTGCACCACTCTGATTTTATTTGTGCCCGTCCACTGAACAATCTGAAAATTAAACTTGGGGCCTTCAAAAAATCTAAGTAAAAAGTAATATAACTAAACTGCACTGCAAACTCTATCTGTACTAAAACATGAACAAAAATCTTAACCCAGTTAATATAACTGAGTAGAATTCCCGGATCCCACTGCTTCCTCCGCAAGGACCCATAATTTTCTATCACCTCTAGAAAGTTATCACTACAAGGAATTCCCGGATCCCAAAGTATCAACTGCATTTTTTCAATCTCCAAGCATGTGGTTTCCCTCCACATAGGCCAACTTCTGCAAGTAATCCTTAATTTATCTTGGCAAATTTCCTGCTTAGCTGCCTTCCCTTGACCATAAGCAGAAAAAATTTTGCAAGGAGATTTCATGTCTGTCAGGTAATCTTTCACCCAATCCATATGCGGATGAGTGACATCAGATGGCTGCAAATTATGCCTTTTCTATTGCTTGCAAATCATATAAAAATCAGCAATGATGAAAACAATTTTCTTGCAACAAAACATAAGATTCTTACCTTCTAGGTTTTCCCATTCAGTGATGCCTCTATCCATCCAACCAATGGATGGAAAAACACCTTTATTTGCTGAATCATATGGAATGTGATCAGCCATATGTCTGTCCTCTTCAGATAAAGAGAACTCATGATTTCTACGGAACTCCACAGGTGTTCCCCTCTTCATGCAATGACTCAACTCTCTGCCATTGATCCAAGGGTGCCCAACTCCATCACATGACCCACATGTTGAAAGTAAGTGTGGATCTTATGCCTCCTTGTCAAAAGTGGTTGCACACACATGCATGGTATTCCTCCACTGCTGCAGGTTAAGGAACATGTCATTTGCCTCAAATTAGGATCTTTCTGCTCATCATGTGACACAAAAAAATAGAATCCTTTTACCCAATTTTCATTCCCAAAGTTTGTGGCTGAATGTGAAGTGGGGAATGTAGGGTGGTGAGCCATGCTTCTGAACATTTCATCTACTAAAGTTGTGGATGTATCCTCTCTATTGATGGCTGAACCATCTATGGTGAAATCAACTGCACCTTCCTTGGAAGAAAGACCTTCTTCAATGATCCTCTCATGTTCATTCTGGAAAAAATCATGCACTTGCTTTTCACCCACTTTTTCTGCACATTCTTCAAGCACACACCGCATAGACTGCGCCTCATGGTCCACCCACTCATGAGGTTCCTTCATGTAATATTTTATGTCATTGACCCAAAAGGGATGACTCTTAGGCAAAATTGAAGATTCAGTCAATTCTTTCCACTCTTGTTGAAATTGTTCTATCTTCATTTGGGATTCTAAGAGAGCACTTTGAGTGTATCTCAAAGAATCGTGGGTGGCCAAAAAATCACTTTTGAGCTTGTAGTTCTCTTCTTCATATCTACAAATATTTTCTTCATCATGCAATGATGCATCCCGCAACAATTCAACAAGCTCACACATGTAATTTTTATCTGAAAGCAACTATGAGAAATTACCTTTGATTGTGGACATTGATTTTTGGATATTCTCCATGGCTGCAAAGAAATATTGATCTTCCCTTAAAGCAGCTTCCCAACACAACCTCGACACTGAAGAATGAGTGTCATGGAGAATTTCCAGGGCCTCTTGGATCTTCTGTTCATCCATCTTCAATGACCCTGCAAGAAGATGAGGTTCTTGCAGATGTTCCTCCTCTTCATTTCCCATCACCGGATTGATTTCAAGCAGTGCACTTGAGGTTTTGAAATCTGATCCATATGTTGCTGCTACAATATATTCATCTTTTAGGTCCTCAAAAACATAATTTGGGCTGCAACATAAGTGCTCATTCATCCTTGGTGCAACAAAAATATCTTCTCCAAAGTTCCAGCCTTCACACTGCTTTCATTTTTTACACTAGAATTCTAAACCTCATCACTAGGGGGCTCAAACATTCTAAAATTTTCAATGGACGTGGCTGCCATCTCAGCTTGACATAATGACACATAAAAATCATAAATTACTAATTCACCATGTGTCATGTTCTCCTCCTTATGTGGTGGAATTATGATGGCTTGTTCATCCACCCATTTCTCTGCTTCACACCCTACTGAGATGTGCTCAATTTTTGCTTCCTAGTGAGGCTCAAGGGGTGATTGTAAATCTAAATTATGTTCCTCTTTTGGATCAGACCCAAAATATGTCTCACCTTCATCATTCTGCCCCATTTCATCTATAGTTATTTTGAAATCAACCATCAAAAGATCAAGAGTGATTTTACCTCCCTCATCTCCAACAATCAAATGTTTGACTGCTGGATCTTCCACTGTGCATTGACCTTCTTCATCCACTTCTTGGAGTAATGGGGCACCAAAAAGGTCTTCTTGGTCATTTCTTTCCAAGAAACGTGATGTCTCTCCACATTGTGTGGTGCTCAAATCACAACCTTTGGACTTTCTTCTTGAAGAAAAACCAAACATTCTTGCAATGCTTGGCCCTACAAGTGGCCTTGATGAAACTTCCTTCTTGATTCCTTTTCCCTAAGATTGGGATGGATCCATATGTAGGGCTGCAAATTCATCTTTATTTTTTCTGGCTTCTTCTCCACCCGAAGAACTAGGTGGCTCTTGGTTTCCTCCCTTGATTTTTCCTGGCTGTGTGGACACATATTTATTCCTTCCTTCTATCTTAGATCCTAGGGGTAAAGATCTTGCCTTGACTTCTTTTCACACACCATCAACCATATGTGCAATCGTTCTTTTGCTATCACTATTGTAGGGGTCTTTGAATAAACTATGAATCTCTAAATGACAATAGTCTCTAAAGGTCAGGGACTTCTGAACCTCCTTCTTCAAGGCAGAGTACTCCATGAAGTACTCATAGGATTTCTTAGGGTTCCCTCCTTTGAGTATTCCTTCATAATCCCAGTTAGCCATAGGTAGGTCTTTTCCTATGCCGTCTTCAAACATATGTTCAACAAGGGAATCATATTCAAATTTTTGCAAATAGAAATTTCCAACAGGGGTCGACTCCTCCTCATATGGTTCAACATATTCATCATCATATGGCTCATAAAAAACATCATCTGAGTAAGAGTCTTCTTCACTGAATATTGACATGACTGCAAATTCATTAAATTAAGAGTCTTCTTTCCACAGGAGTAGAGGAAAGAGCTCTGATACCACTGTAATATCCTAGGAACAATTTACCCAGAATATTAACTCAATTCCAAATTCCTTTACACTCCACTAGTCAAATTTCTGCTAATTTCTTCGAACCATGCAAGAAGTGAGGTGTACTAGGCTAAAGACTAAGGATGGTGGGATGAAAGTTCAATTCTGGAATATATATGGGGTTCAGTGCAGCATCAGGTCAAAGTGCAGATCAGAGGTGTCCTATGCACCATGTACCAGTACCTTTCACTTTTCAACAATGCAGCTAGTCTATTGCCTACTTCGAGGCTTCCTGGGTAGCTAGCATATGCATACTAGATAGGTAGGGGTTCTGGGAGTTAGTGATAGTGCATATATCATTCCAATGGTGGCTGGATATGTTCAGGAGGATTCTGGAGCAGATTGGACAAATTTTGGAAAGATTTGTGTGACAGGTGCTTAGATGGGATTATCATGCTAGGCATTTTGCTGGCTTCCTGAACATAAGGCAGAAGCTTCTAGATTCTAGTTTTAAGGGATGATATGGTTAATATATTGATTTATTAACCTACTGCAACAAACGGGGAGTTGAATGGATGCACAGATTGCATTTTATAAAGAAAATAGTGAAACTAGTCTAGAAAAACCCCTCAATGAGCTAGTCTTGGAATTTAACTTGACAAATGACTCCCATTAACTGATTTTTCTATTCTGAAAGGTTATGCAGCTCTGATATAGTATTAAAAACAGTAATGAATCAAAATATACATAACAGAACTCTTCTTTTTATTTCAATGGATCCTTTCTCAAAAGCATAGTGCCTCACAGGCTATAAATTGCATTACATTGGTGGAGAAGATGAATAGAGAGAAGGATTTTTATAGTAGATCTGTTCTTGAAGTAATGATCAGAGCCTATATGAGTAATAGGTATGATTTGGATGCTCCTTTTGCTGGTAGTTTTCACTGGTATGT
This sequence comes from Larix kaempferi, assembly GCA_027924585.1. NCBI lineage: Eukaryota > Viridiplantae > Streptophyta > Pinopsida > Pinales > Pinaceae > Larix > Larix kaempferi. The sequence goes on from BSBM01000099.1 coordinate 16,446,017, forward strand.
CCTCCTTCAACTAGATGTCTCCATCAGGGGAAATGCCTCCAAATTTAGCTGGACGAACTGGAGCAATGAGAGGAATGGGAGATCAAGTCTGAATTCGACCTCTAGACATGGAAACCTATGACATATTCTGATAACAACTACTAGAGATCACTGGAGGTCTTGAGCATGCTCCTCTACAACCATCTTCTTCTGTTGATGATCCTCCTCCAAAACTAGGTGCAGTTCTTCTTCAATGGTGGCCTCCTCTTCAATCTAACATTAGATCTCCATGGCTGAATTGTACTAGAGTTTACTGGCTATAATATAACTTGTTGGACCTGCACAACACTCTTGGATAACTCACAAATTCTTGGGGCTCATCACCCAAGCAAACTTGTTAAGGTACAACACTCAACTAGAGAGGCTCAAAGCTCTCAAACCAAAATTGCAAATGACAAAAAGTTCTCCATTGGAGTTGGTTGGCTTCTTTTATAAACTTTATGATGACCTACTGAGTAATTTACTTAGCTTTGGTGACTTGTGAGACTAGGTTACCCATTTCCCATCCTATTCCAAGTCATGTAGGTTCCTTCTTGGAATAATTAGCAAGTTTTGTCTTAGAAAAACTTGCCAACTTTTGTCTCTCTTCACCCAGATTAGCAATTGCACCTTAGTTAGCTTTCTGGATGTTGCTAAATCTTTACTTACAACTTTTCTTTTTTTTTTGCACTTTATTTACTTTCCACTTTTTTGCTTTTGCCAGCTTTTCTGTTTTCTTTTTCCAGTTTCTAATTTGTTTGCCTTGTCTTCTTTCCTCCTTTGGACTCCTTGCTTTTCCTGATATTTGACACTAAGGCAAGAGTGGTCCACATGACCAAATTCGACCTCCTAGCCATATTATCACCACTTGCCAATATTTATTAATAAAAAATATTCCAACTCAGAATTAATTCCAAATTCAACATTTAAGCAATTAATTAATAATTAATTAATTCTTGTGGTATAATTGCCTCAAAATTAACCCCTACTCCATTTTGGCAACATCTTCCACATAGGTTCCCTCTTGGCCCACTTGCTCATTATCCATTAATTTTATTTATCAAAATTACTTTTAATAAATAAATTTGCCAACTTGGGAGACTTAGGCCAAAATTAATTCTAAGCAAATAGAACTAATACCGTTTAATTCCCTTAGGGGTTGATTTTGTCCCCTTTCACCCATTGTATTGGATGAACCAAAATTGGGGACATGACACTTCACATGTTGGCAATGGAGGCAATAAAGTAGATGTTGGTATGGATGAGTTATTACAACAAAGGAGTGCCATGGATGCAATGTTGTTACATACATTCCAGGATAATGAGCTAGGGGATGACGTTCATATCACTAAAGCCTTCTTCAAAAGCCTTAAATCGACTTCCACCACATCTCTCTTTGGAAATGGCCAATCAAAGTCTACACAGTTGGGGACAACAATGTTACTGTACAACTTGAAAGCAAAGTATGGCATGTAAAACGAGTGTTTCTCAGCAATGTTGAGGTAACTGACCATCAACTATATTATATTTTGAGGAATCTTGTGACGTAATCATCATTGAAAATGGTCTATTTTATGAACGTTAAATGACATTGTACATTTGTATTTCCCACTAACTACAAGTTATTCAAAGATAAGGTACTTACAAATGATAATGTCTTTCCCGACGGTTGTGAAGATGTAAAGAAAATGTTGAAAATGTTGGGTGTAGAGTACATATCATATCATGTGTGTCCCAATGATTGTATTCTATATAGAGGTGAATATGCAGACAAATAGATATGTCCAAAATGTGGGCATGATAGGTACAAAGAATCGAAGAAGAAGGCTAAAGCACATGGTCCTCCTCATAAGATATTGAGACACATGCCTATAATTCCAAGGATTCAAAGGCTCCTTTGTTGCAAAGAGTTAGCCATGTTGCAGTGATGGCATGCATTGCACCGAAGTGAGGAAGGAGTTCTGCGAATCCCAACAGATTCAATAGCCATGAAGAAAATAGAGGATACATGGCCCGATAAATTCAAGGATGAAGTACATAACCTCCGATTAAGCATATCCATTGATGGCGTCAACCCATATTCCCAACCAACCAACATCTATAATGTTTTTCCTGTAGTAGAGATCAATAACAATATCCCCCATGGTTGTTCATGAAGAATGAACATCTTATGTTGTTTCTTGTAGTCCCTGGGAGAAGACAAGTGAATAATATGGATGTTTACCTACAACCATTGATCGATGAATTGAAGGAATTATTGGAGGGGATACATGTATATGATGTGTCGAGACCCGTCTCATTAAAGAGGAGTTTTACATTGTATGGAATATGTGCGTACACCACACTTGATTATCTAATGTTAGGAATTTGCTTAGGTAAATATGTTGTTTGATTTGTTTATATTCAAAGCACTAATTTTTGGCATATTTAATTAAGTGTGAATGTCTTGATATTCAACACTAATGTGCTCTCTTTACTATAACATCACAGGTCTTGTAACAAAAGGTTATTATGGATGTAAATGTTGTGGACCTTCTATGAAGGCTAGGTTGTCCAAATATCTACGAAAAACAGTGTATGACTTCTCTAGGGTAGTCCTCCCAGAAAACCACCCTTATAGAAGAGTAAGATATTCTTTCAATGGTAAACGAGAGAGAACCTAAAGGCCTGAAACAATGACACCAAATGACTAGATTAGGGCATATGATAGAGAGAAGGAGAAGGAATACGCCGAGATTTCCGATTCAAATGTGAAACCTGTGATTGATGATCCTGAATTCTTCAACACCTATGTTGAGAAAATGCCCAAAGGGATGAAAAGGAAATCTATATTTTATGAGCTCCCATATTGGGACAATCTTAAGATTTCCCACTTACTATATCCCATGCATATATTTAAAAATGTTTCATGTTCTTTGTGGTGTCACATATCATCCAAAAAAAGTGACAAGTTGGCTATCAAGAAAGATATTATTTCTTCAAATACTAAAAATAAGCATTGGCCAAGACAATAAAATAGAGGAGAGGCTGGCCCCTCTTTTTCATTTAAAAAAGGCTATGTCCCATGGATTTTGAAGAAAGATGATCTTAATTTGGAAAAGGAAGTTATATTGGGGTGAAGGTGCCTTCTTTTTATGGGTCTACTCTACGACGCTGCTTTATTTTAGACGAAGAGTTCTCGAGTTTGAAACCTCGTGACCATATAAACCTAGTAAGGGTACATATAATGTCAAAACATTGTTTTTACATTTTGTTTATATATTTTACCACACAAGTTAAAATGCAATTGACTTTTTGTGTTTACTTTTTAGTGTCATTATCCATTGTTCATGTGTGGGTGTGTGAACCATGAATTTCCTGATGACTTGCGGCATGCCATATCTAAACTATCTGCATTTGTATGGTGGATCACATCAAAGGATATTTACATCGCTAGCATTCCACAGTGGTGTCAAGAGATAGATGAGATTATTTGTATGTTTGAGAAGGAACTGTCATCGAGTTTCATGGACTTGTAGGTTCATCTTCTAATTCACCTAGTTGATGAGGTTGAATTAGTCGGGGTGGTCTCATGTCCCTAGATGTTCTTCTTGGAAAGGTTCATGAAAAGAGTGAAGGGATTTGTTCGACAAAGGGAAAAACCTGAGGGGTCTATGGAAAAGGGGTACGTAGTATATGAGTCATTCTATTATGCTAGTGAGTACATCAAGCAAATTGACCACACACCAGGCACAGTGATTTGGGATGATGAATGTGATGAGGATAAAAGAGAAGGGGGGGTACTGGAAATAAATGAAAAAATGCGCATGATAAAGTGTAAGTCACTTATCTTTCAATCTTTGAATTTCGACATAGTAACTATTCTCAACAAACTTCAAAATCTATATTTGATCCCATACGTACTGAATGTGGTTTTGTTTCCATGAATACAACAACAAATTCATAAATTGATGCAATCAATTAATTCATTCTTTACAATGTGGAGGCAACACAGCCGTGGGTCACATTGTATGAAGAGAAGAAGAGGAAATGGGACATTGACATAAAATAATTCAAATGTTTGCACGGTAGAAGCATGCCTTTTCTAGATCATTTAAAAGAAAATATGCCAATGATTTGTCCCAATAGTTGGGTTGCAGACCAAGTTAGAGAGAAATATCATGCCTTTGTTCATTACCCTACTGAAGAGGAGGATGCGCTAAACATTGGGATCGGGTGAAACAACTTGGTAATAAAATATACTTGTACATTTATAACTTTATAATGCAACTTTGAATTATAACATCTATGTTTAATATATTAATGGTTGCAGGGTTATTAGACATATGACACCATCATTTGTTAACTTTTCTTATAGGTGAATTCGTTCCTATCTATGTGGGATTATGGACATCATTTTTGCACCGAGGATGATGATGATGGGAATGTTACACAAGACTATGGAGTGGAAGTCAAGTTCCACCAATCTAGTCATGCTAGCCAGCGAGATCAAAACCTAATAGGAGGGATGTTGGGTTATGTCGGAAAGATACAAGAGATCATTCAAGTGGTTTTCTCATCTTTCCAATGTGTTATTTTTAGGTGCAGGTAGTGAGATACATTCGACAAGAATAATGTAAAGGAAGACTGTGACAGTGGGTTGATATGTATCAAATATAGAAAGATGTGGGATGAAAGTAAGGAGCCTTATGTTTTCCCAAAACATTGCAACCAAGTGTTCTTTTACCCGGATGTGTTGGATAGAGATTGGTGGTTCATATTAAGACACGACCCTAGATATAAACATGTTTTTGAGAACAACAATTCTATCATGCCAACTGAGGAAGATAATGAGGGTGATGGCAAAAGAGAGTGACATGTACATGTTTTATTTCATCATTTACAGATTGATATATCATTTTGTTACTGTTATATTTGATTTTCTAATTATATTGTTTATTTTTCATGTTATGACAGTGGAAATGTAAAGTTGATTACTGGATGTAGTGTTTAAACAATTTTAGTTGGTTAACAATCATTATGATGTGAAATACGGTTTATGTCTATGAAGTAATTTATGATTGTATAGAATGATTATATGTCATTGTCCAAATTACTCATATTCTATTTTGCATATACATATAAATACACCATGAAAACAACTTACACTATTCAATTTTATTTTTGTGAACATAAAAGCTAACATATTCTTTGTGACTTGGAGGTGGTCTCAAATTTCTATATTAATATTTCAATGCTTGTATTTTATGATGTTTTTGTTATAAATAATGTTAAGAATTATAATTGCATTAATTTATGGCATTTTCTATTAGAATGTAATGTTTTATTATTATATGATTCGACTAAATTGAAGTTTTTTTATAATGTAATGCTTTTTTATTTTTTTATTGTATTTATAATGTTAACCCCAACATAGAAAATGACAAATTTGTAACCTTGATGGAGATTGAAAATTCAATAATCTTTTTTACTAGTGTTGAGCTCTACAATGACTTAACTTATGGCCTTGACAAGAATGAAATTTACAACAAAATTTAAGGTGCTCTCTAATTTCTCCATCAATATTTGAATGTTTGTATTTCATAATGTTTTTGTTATAAATAATGCTAAGAATTATAATTGCATTAATTTATGACATTTTTGTTATAATGTTTGCAAATGTTTTAAGAGAGAAGAATGGCTTTAAGGATGAAGGTGTAGGTATAGAATCTTCTTTAGGAGAAAAAAATGGATTTAAGAGAGAATCTTCTTTTCCCTTTGTAATAAAAGAATTCAATATCTTATATTAATTATGTTGGATTGAATTTCTTCATCTCTCTATTTCTAGGAGGTTAAAATCCATCTTAGAATTCGTTGAGACAATAAGGATTTCGATGAAACAGTTGACAAAGATGTATGCTTAATATTTATTTACCTTATTTTATGGTTTGTAAATAGGTAAATAGTTTTGACTTGTAAAGTAAATCCATGGTTGTATATTTGACTAAAAATATTTCATATGTGTATCAATATATAATCATTGATTTAGATTTTATTAATGTAAATTTATAACAACATAATCATATGTTAATCTAATTTATATAACTAATATGAATCTATACTATTTTAGAAATTATATATATTCATTGACAAACTCAAACATGAATATTTGATATCTTAAATCTTGAATAGTTTTGAAATTTTATTCAATACAAAAATATTTTAATGTTATTATATAAAAAATTAAAAATAATAATATTAACAAAGTAATAAAACAATCCTTTAAAAATAATAACATTAACAAAGTAATAAAAAATCAATAATTAATTAAATTAATATAAATTTACAATCATTTATATATAATTAATTTGATTAATATATATTAATAGTTAATCCAACTTATATAAATTTACTCTTCAATATAAAAATTGTTTTTGACGACTTAAATGTTAATATGATGAAGAAATAGTTGGAAATGTAACATGTGTCTTTCCCTTCATTAATCAATTAGTTATAATATATACTTTACAATAGAAAATAGCTCAAATATTTCATTACATTTAAAAACATGAAAAGGGACAATGTGCATGATAATTTTAAACACCATCATTATCATTATTACCATCTAACATAAACATACCATCTAACATAAACACACTATCATTATCATTGTCACCATCTAACAAACATAAAAATAAACACCATCATACCACCATTAACATAAAACTAATAAAAATAAGCATGAACGTACCATCATAAACATTACGTTACATATTCATCTAGCATATACATCTTTCAGATTTAAACATCATCTAACACACATGTGATCTACCAATAACATGTAACAAAACACAAGTTCTGTTTCTAACATAACCATCAAAAACATCTAATGAACCTCATCGAACCAGGATAACCTAACATACACAACATGACCATCAACATATAAATAAACATCAACATAATCATCAACATCAACATTTTCAAAATGGAAAACACAAACATCTAATGAACATCATCGAACCTGACCTAACATACACATCATGACCATCAACATCAACATTTGCAAAATGGCAAATGATGTGTGTGTGTGTGTGTAAACAATAACATCAAACTGATGATAAATGTCAAATATACATGTCTAGTCCACCCCCGGAACCATGTCATCATCATTATATGTCGACCCACCAAATGTATCGCACCTCCAACAGTAGATACAGAGTCATGATTAGTACCTCTGTTAGGAAATAAAATAGCATGTGGATCAGTAGGAAAGACATCTCTAGGAATCTGGATCATCTCAACCGATCTGAGCATCCTCTCCAAATTTGAGGGGACTAGTGGATTAGTATCATGGGGAGCTAATGGATATATAGAGCCTGGTCAATTAGATAGGTATAACAGATCATAAGTTGGATCGGGCGAAGGAGGGGGAGGTGGAGGATGAGGAGTTGGAGGAGACATTTGAGATGATAAAGGAGGATCAAGAGGAGGTGGATGAGATGTCAGAGGTGGAGGAAGAGGTGGAGGTTGAGGAGGAGGTGCATGGGATGTGGATGCTATGTCAGTAGTCGAAGGAGGAGGTGGAGTAGTAGATGTTGAATTTGATGGAGGATGGGGTGGAGGTGGAGGAGTTGGAGGAGGATGTTGATGGTCATCCCTCCTAGAAGCCAACTGAATGTGTGGACAGGCAACATGTTGCATCAAAAACCTCCTATAATGAGGAATAATCCTCCATACGTCCGCAAGATGAGGCTGTCGAAGAATGTCATGCATCCGTACAGGATGAACACCCACATATTCCAATAATGTGGCCAACATGTCTGCCACATCCTACTAATACCTATCTCGGGGCTTGCGTGGATGGTGGCTAGGATTTCTACCATCCAACTGTGGCCCTGCCTAATTGTCCTCCTCTATATCCTCATCCTCATGAGTGGGAGGAGGCGGCCCGACCTCAGCATCAAATGTGCCAATGTCTGCAAAATATATAGTACACGATAATAATATTGGGGCACCCTCTCCAGTCCAAACCAACATATGGATATGGAACCATGTCTAGTGCATAGTCCTCCTCACTTCCCATCATCTCCAACACATATGAGCTGATCTTAGATGGGAACTCAGGATTCCCCCACTTGGGCATCATCTCCCCCACATGTGCATACACACCTTGGTCGTCGGCCTAGAAGGTAGGCACTCAAATGATGGAATGGTGGCTGGAAACCTCTCAAAAAATAAACAAAAAATATCTAAACCGAAAGGGAAGTTGGACCTCCCATCAATTACCGCACGACATCTATCCAAAGCATAAAAAACTATTGCAAAAAAATGGCAGAACACCTAATGCATCTAGGTCTTTGCACTAAAGATTCAACATACTATAGTAGAGGGAAACTAATGCACTTCATATCACTAGTGGAGTGCGCCAACATCGTAAGAAAAAGAGAGAGGCACCTAACCTCCTCTCGACCAAAAGCAGAGATCCTAAGCTGCCTATCACTCACTTGAAAATTAGAGGGATGGACAACTGCATCACTGATATATATCAGAGAGTAAGCTAGTTGATTCTCTATTGCAGCACCAGCTGGGACATCAAGGAACTGGGGTAAATTCTCCCCTCTCCTAGATAGCCTAGTGATGAAATAAATATCCTCCTCAGTGGGATAGAAACACTAACCGACACTAACACAAAATTCCTGCCTATGATGATCCCAACATCGGATGAAATGACACAATAATGAAGAGTTGCCCTTAAGGGATGTAGCCTCCTGATAGAACTTCAAGAGGACAACAGTCCTCAAGAGCTCTCGAGTCTAAGAAATAATAGGGTGAGGGTACAAATCCATCTCCCTATCCCTAGCCTCCCATTTTTTAACTATGTTGTACTGTTCCAACTGTGCACGCTCCTACTAAGCAGCTTGTCGCCGCTCACGTATCTATTTGACATATTTCATACAATTAAAATTCTATTTAATAAAATCAATAATAATCTTTTCTGTAAAAAATATTTTTTTATTATCGTGCGCCTAAATAACTGATGTGCACCATTTACGGTGCTTAAGTTAACCAACTGCACCGCCAATGGTGTGCTTCAATAAGAAGCCCGCACTGGTACTATATTTTAATATATTTAAAATTTATTTAAATGGTGCACCACAGATCTGATGCACTAGAACATTTTATAAAATGTGGTGCACGGTGCACCTAAATCACGTTAGTGCACTGGTGCATCTGATTATGTAAATGCACTGCCATTTATTACATTTAACGATTTTATAAAAATCTAATGACAGTGTGCCCATGTCACATCAGGGCACCGACGATCGGTGCACTGACATGACCTGGGCACACCGTCATTAGATTTTTATAAAATCATCAAATCTAATAAAACTCAGTGCGTTTATAAATTTATTTGTTGGTGAGTTTCATCCAAAACTGCATGGCACTTGAGTGATTGAAACGCACCGCAATTTATTAAATTTTAAAATTTTATATTAAATTGTTGACGGTGCGCCTATGGAACGTCAGAGCACCAGTACCAGTGCAATGATGTGACCAAGGTGCACTGTAAAATTATGTATTTGGAATTATGATTTATACTGTTCATTTGTCAGTGCATTTAGCTCAAGCGCAACATTAACGGTGCATTGAATTAAACCAAACACATCGTCGTTTAACAATTGTTAATGTGGAATTAGATTATATTAACGGTGTGCCTATGGCACGTCAGAGCACTGAAACCGGTACAATGACATGCCCTAGGCACACCGTATACACTTTTTTCATTTTTAAGGTATTGTTAATCAGTGCATCTGATATATTTAAGTGCATTGGATAACCAGTGCTCTCAAATATTGAATGCAACGATTACGATTTTTATGTTTTATATAAATTTTATGGTGTGGCGGTGCATTCGAGCCGTTGAAATCGCACCGTCTGTTGTGATGCTTGTACAAATTTACATGGTGCACCGCTATCCGGTGTGAGCAGAATGGCTTGAATGCATGGCGCTAATTTTTCATATTTTTTTCAAAAATAGTACAAATTTAAGCTCAGTTTTAAAAAGTAATCTGCTAAAAAAATAAACTATGAAGTAAGAATCAATTTACCTATTGAACGACCTGTTAGGGAGGCATCCTAGCGATGTATGGAAAATTTGAATTTTTGCCCATTGTTTGGAAAAATTCAAACTAGAAGCAACAACCAATAGGGGTGAAGAATTTGTCCATGTGGACCATGGATGCCAGGGTGTCCAAGCGGGTGAAGTAAAGCACCGGTGTAGTTGGGCTCAAAACACACTGAGAAGGTTAAAAATGAGTTTTACCCCGTGGTTTGTTTTCTTATTAAACCATGTTCTAGTGCGGCCGACAATAGCGTGCATCGGTGGATACAATAATCCAGACGCACCAAAGAGTAGGGTTTTTTTAATAAAAATTTAACGGATTTTATAATGAAATTATTTTTTTACTTTTTTATAATAAAAAGTGATGCATTTGTTTATTTTACATGCACCGGGGCGTTTTAGATTATCTAGCACAATGATTACTGGGTTTCAATTTTTTGCTAGATCTGCCAATAAAAATATATTGATAGAGCAGTGTGTTATTGTCTATGTGACGCACTGAGGTGTTTATTGTCAAATGCACCAGTGCATGTAGTATCTATTAATGCACCATTCTAGGGGTATTAAAATAATATGAGTTTTTTAATTAATTTTTTTTATTGATAGTTTTTTCTAGTGCGGTGCGATAGAATTTGTGGTTTCCCCGATGCGTTATGTTTGGAAACACACTAGTGCATTTTGTCATAAATTGTACCAAAAAAAAACATTCTCTAAAACCTCCACTCGCTTTCCTCTGCTAGAAAACTCCGCTATAAACTGATTTTCGGGCTCTTTTTTTAAGGTCTTCCGCTACAACCTCCGCTAGAGGGCCTTTTCCTTGCAGTGTACGATCATTTGTCACAAGTTGATTACAAAAGAAGGCCAAAGAGACTTTTTATCATAAGCATGAGGGAGAAAACCCTAGCATCCAAAAACCTAACCCTATGACTGGACTGTGGCATCGCCAAAAAACATCTTTTGGAGCCTCAAAACGACCCCAAAAGTTTTGGACATGAAAATTTGTAAAAGCTTCCAAACCGAAAATTTTTCCTTGAGCTCATAGAATAGGTGGGTGGTCACTAATATCGATCTAGATAAGTCCTCCGAGTTGAAAAACTACCAAACTGGAAAAGTTGTTTTGAGCCAGTAGAATAGGTGGGTGGCCACTAATACCCATCTGGATCACACCACTTTATCAAGCAACAAATTTATAAAAGCTTGCATGTCAGATGTCAAATTGAACCTTTAGGGCATTATGTGGTTCAAACTTATTTTTTAGGAACAAAGGTCTATTTTATGATTTTGTAGTTATATTCTTCTTATGATTTTGTAATTATCTTCTTCGTTGTGTGTCTATCATTGATTTTTTATTATAAGATATATAATGTTAATTTTAATGACTATTGTGAAAACTAAATCTTAGAATATCAGAGTCATTTCCTAGCATTGGGATCTTTATTGCTCCTCCTTAGTTTCATTGGTTCTATATATCATCATTGGCTCTCCATATTTATTCCTAGACCTATTTGCTGACAAACTTGTCCACTTAGTTTGCTATTGCTAGGCAATGATGTTTTATTGGTATATCTAGAAGTACATAGGTACTAATACACAAAATCATCACATAGAAATCATTATCTTGTTGGAGTGACCACATGTTTATTAATTTCATATTAAAACTAGAGGCTTCAAGTTTTATTTTGAGGATCCCCACTGAGACCAAGGTTTGCTGAATTATGTCAGTATTTTTAGGTGTGTTGAAAATTTATTTTTTTTACAAAAATTTGTGTGTGTATTAAGTGTTAGTCTCAATGATACCCTAATCAGTTGGTGCACTAAGGATACATCACCTATTATAAATTGGATAACATCCTAGAAATGACGAGCAACCCCTTTTATACACTATAGCGTCCTTGAAATGACTAATTGACTTTTCAAAGTAGTTAGAAGGAAACCTATATTTGTATGGTTATGTTGGCACTTCTTTACTTGTCATCATGGTTTTTTAGCCCTTGTCTTTGTTGGGTTGAAGGTGTGATCAGTGTATATTGCACTATTATATCTAACATCCCATGAGTTAAAACTATATGGAAAACAATGCCCCCTACTTTCTATTCAAATGTCTTGTGATTTTTAGTGGTTGTTGAAGGTGAATATGAAGTATTAATCAGATCCTATATGATTATATGATGATCATATGGACTGGATAATATCAGATGGTATGTGAAAATGGTAGGTATGTTCCCTGCTTGAGTGACTAGATGGGGTGATCCCAAAATAAATTGGTTGTTATCCTTCATTATCATGGCTCTCTAGGTCCCAAGTATTCATTAGTATTTTTTATGTTTCCCTATGTCTAATGTTTTCTTTTGGTATGTACTCAACTTAACCTAGTAGGGAGGACTATAGGAGCTAGCTACAGGGGACCTGGTATGTTAGAGGGGTCTAGTTATATTTTGAAATATGATATCAATAAGAAACATAGAACAAAATTGTTCTAGAACTATCTTTGAGGTTTATCCAAAAATTTGGATTGTTAAACACTCCCAACTATTAAATAAACTAATATGCACCTTCTACAATCTATCTTTTAGAGTCAAATATAACAAGTATTTATCCTATTGTTTAGAATGTCTAAGGCACAATCTGACTAAATCTAAGACAATGATTGGTTTATGTGGCAGGGATCAACCTTTGTTCCTAATCTCTCCCCTATTATGGGTTATTCCTATATGTATTATGCATACTAATATGCAATTGTTATTTATCGGCACTAAGCAAAAATCAAAATAGGAATACATACAAAAAAAAAGCAAATGAACATTCAGGATTTTCCTCAACCACGATTTATAACTTCTTATATGAATAATTAGATAAATAGGGAAGGATTTCTACTTATAAATTATTAATTATACAATTTCCTAAGCACCTATAATAATTTTCACTATCTATGTTTCTAAACAAAATGACCCATCATTTGGAGTTCATTAATTTATTTATACCGTATAAAAATTTCAATTAAAAATAAATTCCACTACTAATAGGTATCATAATGATTTATGTTTTTATAGGTTGATTTGTCTTCCTATAAGTCGGCTCATGTGGTCAATGTTGATCTTGAATTGTTGATGTCAAAGCTGATTGGTCGATGTAGACTTGATAATTGGGATAATTGGTTTGCTAATTAACATCCCGGTTTCATAATTAAATGCAGAAAATTGAAGATGAGTCAACGCCCAATTTTGACAACCAATGAATACCATGCACATGATGAGATAATATCCAATCAAAATAGCTGGGATAAATATGCATGCATTTCCATGTAGTGACTGTTTTGGTGGGAAGATGAAAAAAGAGAAATGATTTATGAACATACGCTAAAATTTGGTCCTAGTGGTATAAGCCCTTCCCTCAAAAATATTATCCAAATAAGATACAAATATTGCATAACATGAGAGACAAAGAGGCACCAAACACAGATGAAGAGGAAACAGACATAGATGAAGAGGGGTAAAACTTAGATGAAGGAATTAAAGTTGATGGAATGGTGAATGAGTGTCTCAAGGGTGATTGGAACAAGTTGATAGAGGAGGATTCAAAAATTGTGTATGGTACTTGCAAGCTAAGTCATTTGACAACAATCCTTCTAATTCTTATAAACTTGCAAGCAGTGCATGGTTGGACAAGTTAGAGTGTTGATGAGTTATTGGAATTGTTACATTGGTTGTTACCACGTGACTGCACGTTGCCAACAAAATAGAGTGCATGTAAAGCACAAATCACTAAGAGAGGCTTAGGGTATGGAAACATGCACACATGTGTGAATAGTTATTTACTATTTCACAAAAATATTGCAAATGAGACTGGATGTCCAAAATACAAAGAAGGGAGGTACAGACTAGGGTTGAAATTAATTCAACTCCTAGAAAAGTTCTTTGCCACTTTCCACTAATACCATAGTTGCTTTGAATGTACATATGTCGAGACATCGTTGAACTTATGCAATGGCATTCCTAAAATACTAAGAGAAATTATGGAAACCAACAACTTGTGGCTAATTCTAAGATATGGATGGAATTTTACAACATATGGTCTAATTTTTTCCAAGATCCTCATAATATAAGGTTAGGTTTAGGTCTAGATGGGTTGAACCCATTCTCAGATCACAGTACTAAATGGTCAACTTGGCCAATTTTTTTAATAAATTATAACTTACCTCCATGGTTAGAAACCATTTATCTTAATGCTATCATTGTTTATACCAGGAAAGCAAAGTGTGACTTTAGATACAATTGATGTTTATTTAGAGCCATTATTTGATGAGCTAACAAAATTGTGAAAGAAATTGAAGCAATTCCATTTTTAAGGGATGGTGATTCAATCCAATGCACATTAAGAGTTTTTTTATTGTTTATGATACATGATATTCTTACATATGGCACATTGACTAGTCTCAATGTTCATGGATACAACAGATGCCCGACTTGCATCTTTAAGGGTTTTATGATGCACTCAAGTAGTTTGTGTAAGTGTATTAATTGTGGACATCGTGCTTACCTTAAAATGGATCATCCATAGCATCAACAAAATTCATGTTTCAATGGTCAAGAGGAGAATCGTGAAGCACCATTAGCAATAACAAGTGAATACATTGTTGAGAATGCGGAAAAGAGAATGCAATTTATTGATAGTGGCAGAATTCATAGTCGTAAAAATGATCCACTTAATGATAGTGGTGTAAAACAATTGTGCGTATTCTATAAGTTGGCATACTTTAAGCATATAGCCATTAGGCATACTGTTAAGTTTATGCATACTGAGAAAAACATAGCTTTTTCCATTAAAGAAACTCTTTTTGGTGTATGTGATAAAGTGTCATCATGTCTAGAGTTTCTAGAACTAAATATTCATCGAAATACTTGGGTTGAAAAATATGGTGATGGGAAATATTGAAAACCTATTGCTCCTTATGTGTGGACAAGGGAACAACATGCACAATTATTAAAGTTACATGCAAATACACGTCAAATTTTATCAAACACAGATGAGTTGTATGTTTCCCCTCTTCAAATTACTAGTTATTTCTAATTGATGATGTAACAAGCCCATGATGGTCATATGTCATTCAAACATAGTCTCGTTTGAAAACGAAATTCATGGAAGATGTTGATATAATGCCCGATGGGAAATATAATACTTTACAATAAATATTGGAAGAAGCAGTTGAAGACGATGATAGAATATTTGAAGAGGAAGCTTTGATTCCCAAAGAAGAGACCAAGAGAGAAAATGTAATCATGATTAGGACAATCTATTGTATGAGGACGAGGAATAAAATCAAGTAGATGCATACATGAGTGATCGAGAATATTATGATCTTAATGGAAATGTAGATGATGATTTGTCGCATTAAATTTATAGATTAAATTTTCACTAATCCAAATGGTTGTTCTAAAATCTATATGAAATTTATCCTTCATTTTTCACTCCAATGGATATGCAACATTTTCATTTTTGTTTTCGAGTATCTCTACATACATTTCATGTGGGTTATTCTTGTCGTTGTCAACTTGTTTTCAATACTATGCAATGTTTTTTTGCTTGTTAAATACATAATGTATAATGTTTTTTTGTGTGTTGGGTTCTTGTTCCAAACCTAATTTCCCGTTGTTCCATATTGTCAAATTTTGTCAGGGAAATGTTGTCAATGGTTGTCTTTGTGTTTCACTGGTAACAAAAGCTAGAATAATGCTTTGATTGTTAGACTATTTAGAGGTGTAAATTCAATTTTGAAATTATTCTTTTATTTCCCTATTTTGTGACCAATGTCACAACTGTTAAGAAATCAAATAAAAATGAACCATAAACATGTTGATGTATATGTAACTTCGGAATGCATTTCACCCATGTATATTGTACTCCTATAGAGATGTTATTATTCCTCTATACGGAAGTGTCGTCATTTGTATTGACAAGTGTCGTAACTTGCTGTGATGGGTTATTAGACCACCAAGTGTGGGGTCGTCCCAAATTAATGTAACCATGGGTTATTAGACTCTTCTAGAGAAGTCGGCCCTGCTAGTGTATTAGGCAAGTCAGAACAAGTATAAATAGAGAGCGGGAGATCTCTATTTGTTTATCTCATTATTCACTCCTACATCACTTGGAAAGTGGTGCACTAGTTGAGGAGGAGGAGTAGCTGCTAGTAGAAGACTATCTCTTGTACTTTGGTTGTATCATTGCTCTTTCTATCTCTGAGGAAGTTCTGGGGTTTTTCACCTTTATGGTTTTCCCCAGTGAAACTCTGTGTGTCTATTGTCTCATGTGATTGCTTGGTGTGATTGATATGCATTGTTATACTTGATATGTTGTACATGTTATTCTCTCAGTAAAGATCCTAGATTATATTGAATTAATGCTCAAAAATTAACATGGTATCAGAGCTAACCTGAGAAGAAGACATTGTGCAGTGGTGGAAACTAGGGTTCCTTATTTATTGGTTTTCTCTCCATGGATTTTTGGAAAGGAATCAAGGTAGATTGACTCTACTCATCAAGGAGAATCTTTCTGTCCAATCAAAATTCAATTCTGGGAACTTTCATTTTTGGCCCTAAAAATTAGGGTTTCCACAAAAATAGGAATTTCTGAAATCTGAGGACATAGCTGGAATCTCCTTGGAAAAATCGAAGTTTAGAGCTTTGGATCGAGATTTTTGGTTGGGGTAAAGATTCAGAATGGAGAGACCATTCAATCTTATTTCTCTAAGGTCTCTCAGATCAAGGAACAACTTGAAGCTGTGGATGAAGTAGTGGAAAATGGTGAAGTTGTCATGACCACATTGAATAGCCTACCTAGGTCATGGGACTCCTTCATCCAAGGAATCTGTGTAAGGAGGAAGTTGATCTCATTCAGTAGACTATGGGAGGAATGCTCACAAGAAGAAGCAAGGCTTGTGGCCCGAGAAGAAAAGATGGGGAATGAAGATCAAGTCCTCACAACACACACTAAGGGAAGCAAGTTTAAGAGGGAGAGATCTCATAACAAGAATCATTCTCACTCTCATCACAAGAAGAAATATCTATCTCATGTTCGATGTTTTGATTGCAATGAATTAGGACACTTTGCTTCAAATTGTTCCAAGAAGAGGAAAGATAACAACAACAAATTCAATAAGAAGAAGAGGTACAACAAGAAGAGGTTGCATGCTCATGCTGTTGAGGATGATGAACCTCCCAAGAAGAAGGCTAGGGCAGAAAGTGATACTTCATCAAGTGAAGATGAATATGTCCTTATCTCTGCTCTCACAGGTACTATCTCTCATGGATGTAATGATTGACTTATTGATAGTGGGGCTTCCAAACACATGACTGGGTTTGAAGAATCTTTTGTAAATCTATCTGAACATGATTCACCCCATAAAGTGAAGCTTTGGGATGACTATCAATATCCTATCAAGGGAAGTGGTGAAGCCTCCTACAACCTAGACTCTGGGAAGTCTTTGAAGATGAAAGATGTTCTATATGTACCTAGGCTCAAGAAGAACCTACTCTCCATATATGCATTGGATGCAAAAGGTATGAGCGTTGCATTTGTAGATGGCCAAGTCCTAATGTGGCTAAAGGGTAAAACTATAGATGATGCAGTAGTGATTGGAGAGAAAGAGGGAGGATTGTACAAATTGAAGGGACAACCTGAACATGCCATGGTACATGAATCCATGGAGCCAAGTGAACTTTGGCATAGAAGGCTTGCACATGTGCAGTATAGAGCACTACCAATTGCAAGCAAAGTTGTAGAAGGTCTTCCTGAAATCAAGACAAAGCATGAAGGTGTTTGCAAAGGATGTGCAAAAGGAAAGAACATTAAGAAGGCATTCCCAAGCAGTGAAAGCAAAGCAAAAGAAATCTTGGAGATTATCCACTCTGATGTATGCGGTCCAATGTCATCCAGTTCTCTGAGTGGGTATGTATACTATGTCTCTTTCATTGATGATTTCTCTAGGAAGACTTGGGTTTATTTCTTGAAGACAAAGATGAAGTGTTTGATAAGTTCAAGGAATTCAAAGCCTTGATGGAAAATCAAACTGATAAGAATATCAAGACATTCGGATCCGACAATGGCAGAGAATTCACTTCAGGTGATTTCAAGAAGCTATGCAGTGATTCAGGGATTAAGAGGGAGTTGACTGCTCCTTACAATCCACAATAGAATGGAGTTGTAGAAAGGAAAAACAGAACAATCATGGAAGCAACACAGGCAATGCTACATGACCAGGATCTGCCTATGCATCTTTGGGCAAAAGTAGCTAGGACAGGTATATATGTGCATAACAGAACACCTCACAAGATATTGGACAACAAGACACCATAAGTGGTCTTATATGGTAAGAAACCTGAAGTTAGCCACCTCAAAATATTTGGTTTTCCAGTATATACACATGTTCCAAAGCAAAAGAGGACAAAGCTAGATCCTTCAAGAAAGAAGGGTATATTTGTGGGGTACAGTGAAAGCTTGAAAGCTTACAGAATATACTTTCCAGGGTTCAAGAGGATTGATGTCAGCATGGATGTAACATTTGATGAAGACTCAGCTTACATCAAATCAAAGAAGGCACCTGTTGAAGATCATGAAGAACCAAAGGAAACCAGATTTCAAGACACCACCATGAATGAAGAAATTCCAGAAGCAGATCGTGAAGTTGAAGATCCGTAAATACCTGTAGATCCACCCCGTGAGAAGAACTCTCACAAGAGGAAGCCTGCATGGGCTAGAGAGCACATTCAAGATGCAGAAAGATATGGCATTCCAGAAGAAGAACACAGAGAAAGGAAGAGGATGAGATCACATACCAGTTATGTTGCCCTACTCTGTGATATTATGAACAAAGAACCTTCCAGTTATGAAGAAGCAGCGGAAAAGAAAGAATGGAAGGATGCCATGGTCAAGGAATACCAATCGATCATGAAGAATGATGTTTGGGATGTAGTCCCAAGACCTGAAGGGAAGTCGGTTGTGACTTCCAAATGGACCTACAAGATCAAGCATGTTGCAGATGGTAGCATAGAGAAATACAAAGCGATATTTGTAGCTCGTGGCTTCTCCCAAAAAGAGGGGATAGACTATGAAGAGACTTTTTCTCCTGTAGCCAGGTAAACTTCCATCAGATTAGTACTTTCCCTGGCTGCAGTGATGAAATGGAAGATACACCAGATGGATTTCAAGACAGCTTTCTTGAATGGTGTACTCGAAGAGGAAGTGTATGTGGAGCAGCCACTTGGTTTTGAGACACATGACAGGGAGTCATATGTGTGCAGACTGAAGAAAGCGTTGTATGGCTTGAAGCAAGCTCCTAGGACTTGGTATGGTAGGATAGATAGCTTTCTATCCAATTTGGGCTTTACCAAGACTAAAGCAGATTCCAACCTTTACTACAAGGTTGAGGAAGGCAATCCCGTGATACTACTTTTGTATGTGGATGACCTGTAATAGGTGAGGATGGGTTGATTGTCGATACCAAGAGGAATCTTCCTGCCGAGTTCGAGATGAAGGACTTGGGGATGATGCACTATTTTCTAGGCATGGAGGTGTGGCATAGTGCAGATGGAATCTTCCTTGGACAAGGGAAGTATGCAGTAGAGATCCTGAAGAGGTTCAGGATAATGGACTGCAAGGCCATGGCCACACCTATGGAATCGAACCTGAAGCTTCTGTGTGATGCTTCATCTGATTCGGTTGATGTCACTGTGTATTGTCAAATGATTGGGTCCTTGATGTACCTGACGAACACTAGACCAAATATTTGCTTTGCAGTGAACACATTGAGCAAGTTCCTGACGGATCCCAGAGGTGTTCACTTGGTTGGTGTAAAACATATTCTGAGGTACCTGAAGGGTACAATTGATTATGGGCTCAAGTATGATGCGAATCAAAAGTTTAACCTACAGGGTTATGTTGATTCAGAATAGGCAGGCAGTGCTGGAGATAGGAAGAGCACATCTGGGTGCTGCTTCAGTATGGGATCAGGTGTGATCTTGTGGTTTAGCAGGAAGCAGTCCTACGTAGCACTGAGTACAGCCGAGGCAGAGTATGTTGCAGATTGTTGGGCTAGTTGTGAGGAAATATGGCTCCGGAAGCTACTGTCGGAGTTATTTGATCTCTCGTTGGATGCTACTAGTATCTTTTGTGACAAGCAGAGTTGTGTGAAGCTGTCTGAGAACCCGGTGTTCCAGGACAGGTCGAAGCACATTGAGATCAAATATCACTATATCAGGGATATGGTGCAAAGAGGAGTAGTGAAGCTCCTGTATGTTGCGATGGATGAGCAGGTTGCAGATGTGTTGACGAAACCACTAGCCAGAGTGAATTTTGAGTACTTCAGAGAGAGGCTTGGTGTTCTTCATATTGTCGACACTTCGAGGAAGAAGTGATGGACACATTTGCAGGAGCCATTCCAAGCATGGTGAGAGGAGGATCCCTCCCATGGCTGTGGATGTAAGCACTGGATGATGAGCATCAGGACGATGCTCCAGTTACTACTATGTATATGCATCAGTTGGATGCTTTGATCAGTTTGATCATGTATTTGTATATGCATCAGGTTGGATGCTTGATATATTTGTATATGCATCATGTTGGATGCTTGATATATTTGTGTATGCATCATGTTGGATGCTTTACATATTTGTATATGCATCATGTTGGATGCTTGATATGATCAGGTGGATCATATATTTATGTACCAGGTGGATACATTGTATGATCAAGTGGATCATGTATTTTTGTATATGTATCAGGTGGATGCATTGTATTAACAGGTAGATCATGTACTTATGTATGTATCAGGTGGATGCATTATGTATATCAGGTGGATGCATTATATGATCAGGTAGATCATGTATGATGATATGTATTAGGTAGATACTTTGTATGCATCAGATGGATATATTGTATGATCAGGATGATCACAGATGACGAGCTTCAGGATGTTGCTCTAGATGATATACATCAGGTTGATGCCATGATGATGATCAGGTTGATCATGTGATGATGTACATCAGGATGATGTATGGTGAGTATCGGGTTGATACTCTGTGGCCGTGGACAGGTTGTGCAGGTAGCATAGAAAAGGTCCTTTAAAATATGGATAGGTAGAGCGGTGTGCTCGTAACATCCTGGGATTCTCTATCGAGATCCAGACAGGTAGAGCGGTGTGCTCCTAACATCCTGGGATGCTCTGAGTAGGTTTTTCTACAGGTAGCATAGAAAAGACCCTTTAAAATCCAAAAAGGTAGAGCAGTGTGCTCGTAACATCCTGATATGCTCTATCGAGATCCAGACAGGTAGAGCGGTGTGCTCGTAACATCCTGGGATGCTCTGAGTAGGTTTTGCTACGGTTTTGCATAGAAAAGATCCTTTAAAATCCGAACAGGTAGAGCAGTGTGCTTGTAACATCCTGGGATGCTCTATCAAGATCCAGACAAGTAGAGTGGTGTGCTCATAACATCCTGGGATGCTCTGAGTAGGTTTTGCGAAAGTTCACATAGAAGAGATCCTTTAAAATCCGGACAGGTAGAGCGGTGTGCTCGTAACATCCTGGGATGCTCTATCGAGATCCAGACAGGTAGAGAGGTTTGCTCGTAACATCCTGGGATGCTCTAAGTAGGTTTTGTGAAGGTCAACATGTAAAAGATCTTGGGAGATCCTATAGGTTGAGAAGTAAGCTCGTAATCAGTCCTGGGATTCTCTTTCGAGGTTTTGTTGATGCATGTAATTAGTCTTGAGAATTCCATAGTATGGCCAGTGATGATGAAGACCTACATGTGGTGGGCCTACATCCAGTATGAAAAAGGACTGGCTCTGTAGAACTTCCTATGACGAGTAGATTGGAGATTGATTGAGATAGCAGCAGCAGTGACGATGACGATGATTCGAGGACGATGATTCGCTGATGATGATCGAGAGAAGAAGGCTTGTGCTAGCATATTTGTGTCGAGAAATACCTTCCTAGTTAAGAGGGAGTGTTGATGTATATGTAACTTCAGAATGTATTTCACCCATGTATATTGTACTCCTATAGAGATGTTATTATTCCTCTATATGGAAGTGTCGTCATTTGTATTGACAAGTGTTGCAAGTGTCGTAACTTGCTGTGATGGGTTATTAGACCACCAAGTGTGGGGTCGGCCCGGATTAATGTAACCATGGGTTATTAGACTCTTCTAGAGAATTCGGCCCTGCTAGTGTATTAGGGAAGTCGAAACAAGTATATATAGAGAGCGGGAGATCTCTATTTGTTTATCTCATTATTCACTCCTACATCACTCAGAAAGTGGCGCACTAGTTAAGGAGGAGGAGTAGCTGCTAGTAGAAGACTATCTATTGTACTTTGGTTGTATCAGTGTTCTTTCTATCTCTGAGGAAGTTGTGGGGTTTTTCACCTTTATGGTTTTCCCCAGTGAAACTCTATGTGTCTATTGTCTCATGTGATTGCTTGGTGTGATTGATATGCATTGTTATACTTGATATGTTGTAAATGTTATTCTCTCAGTAAAGATTCTAGAGTATATTGAATTAATGCTAAAAAATTAACAAAACATAGGGTAAACATTATCATTCTGCCTGCTAGGAATAACCTTAGGGGTATGCTAGAGATATGTTTCTTGAAATGATGACATGGTCTTTTACTTGCAAATTTTGTTGTGTTTCAAGATTATGTAATGTAATTTTGAACAATTTGGTCACTTCTTAGGCTTCATCAATTGATTTATAACTCTATTTTTGTTATTGTCTCCTCTTCCTTTACTGGACAAAGTACATCAGTTAAAACGTCCTACCTACATAGACATACACAATCACTATTTTATGATTTTTCCTCCCATGATCTTCCCTTCATGTTTTTTATGTGAGATGTTGGACATAAAGGCCAGTAATAATAAAGGCTTGAAGCACAAAAGTGACACCAACAATGAATAAAATGTGACAGAATATGAGGATATTCGTAAAGAATAGATCACAAGAAATGAAAAATATTTATCATCTCTTGGTTTGGAAAATTAGTAAGTAGTTACTCATGTTACCTTTTCACTTCTATACATATTTTATGAAAGTTGTATATAATATGTTTAATGATGTTGGCAATATATTCTTTCGATACTAATTTGATAAGTTTTATGTTTTATAGGGAAAATTGGATCATACAAAAAATGAGTAGAAATAGAGGGCAAGCAAAGACATAATGTTGCAAACTTGTAGAAGTCAACACATTGGTACACCTATACATGGAGATGAAACTGACAATATTAATGATCAATAGGTTGATATATCACATGATCATGTCTAAGATATTGATGATACAATGATATATGGACCATCATATTTGCAAGATTTATTTCAAACTAAAGGAGAGATTTGAAGGCACATCTAAGGCGATTGGTGAGATGACTAGTGCCACACCTGTTGTGGCCGAGGGGAAACCAGTTCATCCTTCTTCCATAGAACATACATGGATTGCATCTCTTGCAAGCGAGGAGTTAGAATCTATAATACCTTTTGTATCTACAAGTCTTAGTGGATTTTCATCACCCGATTATGGTTCTAACAATGTATCAACTATTCTCAACAGACGAAAAATTAGTCAAGATGTGTATAAATCTACATAAAGGGAAGCCAAAGAAATAAAATCTGAAGGAAAAGGCTTACTTGGTAGAGGTAAAAGATGGCAATCCTACTAGACACAATGCTTCAAGGTGGGCCTAAGAGTTGGGCATGAGAATCGGGTCTCATTTGGATGTTACCAAAGCCAACTTTTCATATCAAGATCCAAGAAATGTTGATAAGGTAATACAACAAATGGAAGATTCTTTTGAGATTATTGGTGGAAGGATATCCACTAAATATTAAAAGTAGAGAATGAGACTTTTGATGAATAATTTCAAACATAAATACCAAAAATTAATGTTAGATGGAAAATATAGGGAGAGCTATTTGACTCCTAAATAGTGGGAATATTTGAAGGAAACTATGAGTTTTGAAGATTATTTGGCAAAGAGTACACGAGGGAAGAAAGCAAGAGACCTTGTGAAGGTTCGATATATCTATGGTTGAGGGGGTTTGTGAGCCAAAAAACATATATTTGTAAGTATAATATGGATTTTTTATCGAATATTGTACATTGTGTTATGCATTTTGATTTGTCTATCTAACTAATTGTGTGTTGACAATGAATTGTAGGTTGAAGAAAATAGTAAAGAATCGATTGTGAAAGAAATGGCTCAATATATGGCAAACACAAATTCTGAAGATAATAAGATGTCAAAAAATACAACAAAAAGTCCCTTTCATCTGTTGAAGTCCAAAGAAGCCAAATAAGATCCACATCAAATGTTGAAAACCTAAGTGACAATTATAATCATGCAATGAAATGTATAGATGGGTTGGCAGAGACAATGTTGCCCCTAACACCTCCATTAAACCTCTTGTTGCTCCATGGAATAAGGGGTCATTTAATTATTCAGATGAGGTAATCTAATTTTCATTCCCCTGTGATCATTTATTCACTTGAATTTGTAATTTGTTGATGTTTTGCTTCCATTTTTCACTCGTGAAGCCTCATTTTTTTAGATAGCAATATTTTTCAATGATAGGAACAAACTGTAAATTTGGACGGTGCAAGAATGGTGAAAGGCTAAGAAAAGGGCCATGAATTTTCAACCCCTAGTGTTATAAGATTAGATGCACCCAAACATGCAAAGGTATGGGTTTTGATGCTGCAGTAATTAAAATGTATAGCTTAAACTTGTTGTTGTTACATGCCTCCTTAAAGAACTTAATGATATTTTGGTACTTGAATGAATCTGTTTAGTACAATTCTTAAGGATGCCCTATTGCATACTATCAAGAGTAATATTTTATTTGTGTATGATGCAATCAAATGCAAAATATTAAAGTAAAATACGTTATCATAAAAAATATGAAATATGAAAACATTGGTGTGCCTAAACATTTCTAATTAGTGCCTGCAAGCCATGCTCAAATATTGAGTCTATGGTGAGTGCATTCAATTTTGTTATTTCAATAATTATATTTTATTAGAATATAATTGTAATAAAAAATTTCTAATATTTATGCATACTTTTTCATTTTTGACAGAGCACATTAACTCCAATAGGACATGAAGTACTCCAAGTAGGTGACAAAGTGAGAGTATTGAATCCAATGACAATGTTATTGCTGGAATTGGAAGAATTCACTCACTTTATTTGATCCATAGAGTGGAACTAAGTAGTGAAGATGGAAATGTAAATAACATTTAGGTCACAAGCAACATCCTCCTTCCATATGAAGATAAATTAGAAGGATGTAGTTGTTTGAAGGAGAAGGTAGGGAGTTTCACTCGGTGGCCAAAGAAGAATTTGGAAAATTCATTAATGTCGATGATTTTCATGTTCTTGTTGCAAAGGTTGATGTTGTTGATGTTGTTATTTAGAGTATGGACCAATGCTGTATTTTTGTCATGTACTAGTACTAGATCAGTGATCATCATGTTTTATGAATTAGTGTATATTCAATTGGAAACTCAAATTATATTTTGTAGTACTTAAATTTTTATATAATATTTATGTGGATCAAATTATACATGTTTGTAATTGATATTATTTAGTGTTGTTAATTAGTGCGACTTTGAATGTTTATATAAATTTAATCTCTTTTCGTTAGTGATTCACATAGGTGACTCTAGTTACATGGTATTGTTCTCATTCTTGAAGGGAATAACTAAACATTATGGTCCAAACAGTGATGGCTCAATGCACACATGCCAATGAAATAATTGAGAAGATGTCAATGCCTTGGTCTTTTTCTTGTGCTAAAAGAGAAAGGAGGATCTTCAAGGGAGTTGTTATTTGTTGTTGAGATCATATTACTTAGGGTTCATATTTGGATATGGATTGCTCCCTATTTGTAAAATAAATACAATTTATGTTGTGTGCAGTATTTACAAAGGGAGGAATGGATTGTTTTATGTGATATGCTTGCTTCTAGATTGATTGCAACACGCAATGTGATGGTAGCAACACTTTGTTACATATGTGCTGGAAATATTGAAAAGACAATAAAAATATGATCTTGGAGTATCTAAAGCTCTTGGGAATTGAAGAATCTTCTCATGAGCTGTCTATTTTATGAGATAGAATATACCTCTCCGGGATAGGTACATTGTAGTTACTAACTAGGAGGCATTTGTATGTTGAGCTTGACTTGGATGGTCTTTTTGTTTTAAATTACAGTATGGAATGCTAATTGTCTTTTACTAATCTCTCTTACACAATATGTTACACTTTCACGTGCATAATCTTTATTTACTTTTTGCAAATGTGTCCATTCGTGGTAGGAAACTACCTTTTTTTCAACTATTTTGTTTAAGAACGATAAATTTCACTGTAAAAGCTTTTGGGTTACAAGTCATTCTGGTGCATAAAGTCCTATATTTGATATGAAATAGAAATACTAGATTCTTTTTACTAGTTGAGTTGAATTTTGTAATGATACATTGAAAGAAAATCTTGTACCACACAGAACATGTATTGTAATTGAACCTTGGGTGTGGCTCTAGATTAGTAGAATGCAAAAATTTTGTTACCATTTCATAGCCTGTTTTACCCTATTACTTTCTCCTACAGGGTGCCAATGGGCATTATTACATTTTTATGGCCTGAATCATAGTTTTGGGCAACCAATTCTGATTTCAGGTCCATTTATGATAATATTGGTCTTAACCCATTTTTTATTATATGCTATGAGTATTCTTATGGAAACGTATTTGAAATGAAAATTTTCAACATAAAGGATTAGTTGTTTCTCCGTGGATGTGGCCCATATCAAGTGAACCACGTATACTGGTATCTCTTGTATTATGCTCTTATGTGTTTTATTTCCGCTTTCATTTTTATTTTATTTCTCTGCGATGCTATTTTCTAAAATGAAGTTTTTTAAGCTTCATGTAGGAGGTCTCAAGATCGATCCCTGGGCTAGCTACATCTACTTGTATTACACCTCATTTCCAATTAGCTATTGTATGAACATGGCAATAACATGTATTACTTTTATTAGTTAAAGCATTCATTAAGATACCAAAGAGACAATATGGTGACATAATCGAGTGAATAGGGTACCATATAAAGAACAAGCTTAATGTTGAGGGCCTCAATGACATCTAATATCACTGAATCTTGTAATGACTATCAATCAAGACCCATGACTATGTGAATTGACTAAATTATGAAATCAACAAATTCCTTTTTTCTATTTGATGTTATCTTCCATGTGAGTTTGCTCTAGATTTTATTTATTTCAATTGTAAGTTTGCACTCTTACATTTTGAAATTTCTTTCAAGTTGGATGATACAATTCCACCTAATTCAACAAGAAAACAATACCAATGTCCAAGAATCAACAATGTGACAAAATCATGTCATAAATGAGCAAATATAAGTGAGAAAACAATAGATCTTAACTTATGTACAAAAATAAATAGAAATATAAATAAATATAAATTATACAACACAAAAATTATATTAAAATAAATTATTTTTAAAATAATTTATATTACATAACATTTACATTGAAGTAAATTAATATTAAAATAAATTATTTTAAAAATGGTATGTATTAAAAACAATATTAAATTAAAATAATTTATTTTTAAAATGGTTTATGCTAAATAAAAAATGTTTGTTTATGTTATCGAATTTGTGTATTCTTTCCAGGTTGTCACTTATAATTCATGTGGGATAATTCACGATCATTGTTGCCACGATCATAGTTAGGGACTCGGAATCTCGAAAAAGCTTTCCACGGCACTGTGAATCTCTGAAATTCGTAAAAGCTTTCCACGGCATTGTGAATCTCTAAATCTCAAAAAAGCATTCAAAAAAGCATTGTGAATCTTCCATCGCAAGTGCAAAAGCAGGAAAATATCAGTTACAAAAGCATATATCCATCACAAAAGCAGGAAAATATCAGTTACAAAAGCATATATCCATCGCAAAAGAATATATATATATATACGTAAAAGCATATATCCATCGCAAACAAATATATCAGGGTTATTCCATAGCCTCTGACTCTCTGAGTCTATCACAAGCAGGTTGATCACTCCTCCGTAGCCTTTGAGTGATATTATTCCTACACAATTTCGCGTGTTTTCCTGATCTACGGTTTGTTTTCTTTGAGCTTTCAATTATGAGTTGCAATAGTACTAAGAGAAGTTCCTTTTCCAAGCAGGATCATAATGAAATTAATATTGATAATATTACTAATCAGATGAGTGCCCATTTGAGAAGTTCCTTTTCCAAGCATTTCTCTCAAAAGGAAATGCAGAGCAAGACATCAAAGAAATTGATTGGAAAATCAAGAAGCGACAATGAGACCACAGACTTTAATAGATGAAGACAAGCTCATCTCAATGAAGTGACTCCCGGCGTGCATATCTCATTTCCACCCTTACTGACATGATATGTATATTTTCAAGGTTTTTGCCTCTGGATTTAGTTTGCCATCAACTTTAAGGTTTTTTGTTTGCTCTATTCTAATGCTTTTATGTTCTGTTTGCTCTGTTCTAATGCTTTTCTGTTATGTTTTCTCTTTCAGCTTAAGCTCCTACAGTTTTGCTTTTCCAAACAAAAAAGTATTACACGAATTTCTTTAAATATCTGTGCCTTTTACTGATATTCACCTCTTCCTCCTCTTTCTATTTACTTTGCTGTCTAGGTTGAATTGTAAGAAGAATATTTGGAGGCAGTAACTAATAGCTTATGATGGCCACAAGAGCCGTAGCCTTTGAGTGATAATTAGCAAGTTGAGACCGCGGACTCTAATAGATGAAGGGAAGCACATCTCAAATAAGTGACTCACAGTGTATGCATATATGTTTTCCACCCTTACTGACATGATACATATATGTTTAAGGTTTTTGTCTCTGGATTTGGAGGTGTAGGTTCCTATTTACTTTGCCATCAACTTTAAGGTTTTTTGTTTGCTCTACTCTCATGCTTTTCTGTTTTGTTTGCTCTTATCTCATGCTTTTTTGTTTTGCTTTTCCAAACAGCATAGTATTACACAAATTTCTTTAAATGTCTGTGCCTTTTGCTGATGTTCACCTCTTCCTCCTCTTTCTCTATATTACTGCGCTGTCTAGGTTGAACTGTAAGAAATGTTTTGGGAAGCAGTACATAACGGCTTATGATGGGCACAAGAGCCAAGCCTTTGAGTGATCATAAGCAAGTTGAGATTTATATGTGCTTTGCCATCGAATTTAAGGGTTTAGGGTTATAGAAAGAAGAATACTTATTTTGTATGCTTTTCTGCATGTCTATATTCTTCTTTGTATCTCTGTGTACTGTGTACTGTATGTGGATATGTATGCTTCTCTCTATCTTTGTATCTCTATTATTTCCATTCACCTTTTTCTCCTCTTCATCCTCTGTATTACTCAGTTGTATGTTTCTCTATGTCTACTTCTTTAATTCTCTGTATGCTCCTCTGTATCTCTTTGCTGTGTGTGGGTATTTCTCTACACTGTAGAAGTAGGGTGCTGTAAATAGGTATGTCTCTATATCTGTCTCTGTATTGTATGAAGTTGTGTGCTGTATATGGGTATATCTCTGTGTCTGTGTTGTATGTGGCCTAAGTATGTCACTTTACTGTGTATCTTTGTTGGAAGAGCAGTAGGAGTTGGATGAGCAGCCCCTTCTCATTGACTCGCCACATGGAGGATTCCCCTTCTCATTTAAGGATATTAAGCAAGCAACGTGAAATCAATTCATGCAAACTCTGGGCTCCTAAT
The DNA here is from genome assembly GCA_027924585.1 of Larix kaempferi. Taxonomy (NCBI): domain Eukaryota; kingdom Viridiplantae; phylum Streptophyta; class Pinopsida; order Pinales; family Pinaceae; genus Larix; species Larix kaempferi. Next base: position 16,475,956 of record BSBM01000099.1, read on the forward strand.
TCAAGGTAGGAATTTCTTTCTAATTCTTCTAAAAATTCTGGAAATCAGCTGGGAGAGCATATAATGATCATTAGCAAACAGATAACTAGCACATATGCTCTACATCATGGCCACTTGCACTGCATTCAAAATCCCACGTGAAACAGAAGAAACTATAAATTGTGCAATGATGAGAAGGTCAAAGACCAAAAAATTGATCCGTGTTCTATTATGATGTATGTAGAAGTTGTGCATTGTCAAATCCAGTTAATTCATAATTACTGGAATGAAGATTTAACTTGAAATCCTCAGCTGAAATGATGCTTTATATTCACCCCTTTTACTCTGGCTCTATCAAGGATAACACTATAGTTGTCTATATTTTTCTATTCCATGTTAGAATTATAGATCTAATGCAATACTAGATGTTGATTTTCTTATTCATGTCTCCTCCAATCTGAGTTTGATTATCCCTCAGTTATAGTTCAAATCCCTTGGTCTGGCCCTCAATGTGCCACTTTCAGTTCAAATATAAAGCTAGACACAAGTTCAATTGAATAAATATTTTGATAGTTAAATAGATGATATTGTCCATGACCTTATTTTGCAATCTAGCAGTCAACATGATGTTAATGTGAATTTATCTACTTCCTGTTTGTGAAAAATTTAAGGTTCTGAATGGGCACGCTTCCAGATCTGCTCACAGAAAAAAAAATATTACATAATTATCTGTGTGCATGTTAGTTCTACAAATATTCAAGTATTAGAAAAAACCTGAATACAAAATATAAATATATTAATGCCCAAAGCTTAGCCACCATATATTGGTGGAATCCTCAAACCAAGTAGGACCTCAACACTTGTTTGAGATCTTTGAAATCTGTTTGCCTGACCCAACTTTGGGAACTTCATCACAAGAACTTTCAGTGCATATTCACTCAAATGAAGGTCAACTTAACATCCTTTCCAACCAAACAACCACAGGGGAATGATGTATTATATTCATCCCTTTTACTATGACTCTACCAATGATAACAGTGCAGTCGTTTATATTTTGATATTCCAATTCCCATGATAGAATCATAGATTGAATACAAAACCAGATGTTGATTTTCTTATTCACATCTTCCCCCGCTCCGAGTTGGCGTATCCTGGTCAATTCATATTGACTAAAATGAAGGTTTAACTTAAAATCCTCACGGGAATCATGCATTATATTCATCCCTTTTACTACAATTGTCTATATTTTTCTATTCCATGATAGAACCATAGATCTAATACAAAACTAAAGGTTTTTCTTATTCACATCTCCCCCAATTTGAGTTTGTTAATGTAGTTGGTTTGAGTCAACTTCTTCAATAGAATTACTATTGTATCCTGCTTTTGCAGTGACTTGTCAGTTTTTTTGTTATTTAAATTTGGTTGATATGAATGGCCAAGTCCTCCTCATCTAAATTTGCTTGCAAGTTTATTCCTTGCGCTTTCATTTATGATTGAAACTTCTCAAATAGGTTTCGGGCTTTTAGTCAGGGATGTAAGAAATGTTATAGATTTGGATAATATGAGCTCATGTGTCCATGTTTGAGGTTCTGAATGTATCTCACTTGTTAGTATTTTTTGTTATTTGGATTTGGTTTTTATGCCTTGTGCTTTCATTTATGATTGAAACTTCTCAAATAGGTTTCGGGCTTTTAGTCAGGGATGTAAGAAATGCTATAGATTTGGATAATATGAGCTCATGTGTCCATGTTAGAGGTTCTGAATGTATCTCACTTATTAGTATTTTTTGTTATTTGGATTTGGTTTTGATATGAATGGCAAGTAATCCCCATTCTTTTTCCCTGCTCCCAAATTTATGTTTCATGCTTTCATTTATGGTTGAAAATTTTCAAACAGGAATTGGGGCTTGCTACAGATATTTCTCAAATAGGTATTTGTGTAGCTCACTTGTTAGTATTTTTGTTGTTTGGATTTGATTTTGATATGAATGGCAAGTCCTCCCATTATTTTTTCCTGCTTGCAGGTTTGTGTTTCATGCTTTCATTTATTGTTGAAAATCTTCAAACAGTAATTTGGGCTTGCTACAGATTTGAATAGTATGAGCTCATGTGTCCATATTTTAAGATACTGGGGTAGGGTAAAGTTGGGAAAGTAGATAGGCTTTAGAGTAATGTAGGATAAGTTGGGCTATAAGATAGGCCAACTTTGTTAAGTTAGATTTGACTAGGCTAAAGGAGGGAGAGGGTGGGCTGGTGTAGGGTAAGGTAGGCTAGGGTAGAGTTGGGCTATGATAGGGTAAAATAGAGTAGGGTAATCTTAGGATGAGCCATACTCCTAATGTAGGGTAGGAAAGGGTGGGATAGAGTATGATATAGTAAGTTGAGGTACAATAAACTAGATGGTAGGGTAGGCTTAGGTAAGGTAAAGTAGGCTAGGATTAGGATATAATAAGCTAAGTTGGGAAAGGGTAGGTTAGACTATATTAGGAAAGAGGATAGAATAGGGTAGGGTAGGCTTAGGGTAAGCCATGCTCCTGATATAGGGTGGGATAAGGTGTGATATAGTTTGTTGAGGTAGAATAAGCTAGATGTTAGAGTAGGTTGGTTGGAATGGTAGAATAGGTTGGATAAGATAAAGTAGGTAGATTAGGCTAGGCTTAGGATAGAATACGCTAAGTTGGGATAGGGTAGGTTAAACTAGATTAGGTAAGAGGTGAGGGTAAGTTAGACTAGATTAAGCAAGAGGATAGTGTAGGTTAGTGTAGAGGAGGGTTAGCTACCCGAGGATAGGGAATGGGGGAATGGGCTAGTTTAGCTTAGCATAGGCTAGGCTAGGATAAAGTAGCTTAGGATATGATTGGATAGGCTAGGAGGGGAGGTGAAGGGGTTACAAGGAAGTGAGGGGCACAAAAATGCAGGATGGGGAAGTGTGGTCAAGGGGGTGCAACAATGGGGGATGGTGAAGGGGTATCAAGGGTGCGACGGTGGGGGAAGAGGTGGTAAGGGTCCAAGATTTGTGGTGACGGGGAAGGAGGTGGTAGGGGATCGAGGGGTGGTGACAGGAGCTATAATGGGGGGCCAGCGGCATGATGGCACAGATAGTGAGTAGGAGGGCCTAGGGAAGTATTGGTGGGGGTGGGAGTTATGGGGCCCAAGCTTTCGACGATGGGAGCCCATGGTGAGGGCAAGTGGATTGGTTTAGGGGCCAGGGTGAAGGCTAGTAGGGTGGTATTGGCTAGGGGAAGGGGGTGGCGAGTGTTGGTGTTGGGGGCTGCAAAGCTCTCAATGATGGGTCTTGGGGGTGCATCACTTGCAGTGTCGAGGTTTGGCCCTCAGGTTGGCCGAGGGCTTGTGGTGATATGGGCTAGGGGATCGAGGGCTTGTGGTTGTGGAGGCTTGAGGTAGTGGGGTTGAGGGCTTGTGGTGTTGTAGGCCTGGAGTGGGGGGCTTAGGTCTTGTGGTGTTGTGGGCTTGTGTTGGGGGGACCCCCTAGGGTGGGTTCCAGGTCCGGTAATGTGGAAGTGGGGTCAAGGGGGGTGCTCCAATGGGGGATGGTGAAGGGGGGTCAAGGGTACGATGGTGGGGAGGAGGTGGTAAGGGTCCAATATTTGTTGTGACGAGAGAGGAGGTGGTAGGGGGTTGAGGGGTGGTGATAGGAGCTATGATGGGGTGATAGGGGCAGAATGGTGGGGATTGCGGGTAGGAGGGCTTAGGGAAATAGTGGTGGGGTTGGGAGGTATGGGGCCCCAAGAATGTGTTGGTGGGGGGCCATGGTGAGGGAAAGTGGGATTGGCTTTGGGGCCATGGTGAGGGTAGGTGGAGTGGTAGTGGCTAGGGGTAGGAAGTGGTGGGTGTTGGTGTTGGGGGATGCAAAGCTTACGGTGATGGGGCTTAGGGGTGCAAGGCTTGCAATGGTGTGGTTTGGCCCTCAGGTTGGCCAAGGGCTTGCGATGCTATGGGATAGGGACTGAGGGCCCATAGTGGGGGCTCGAGGGCCTGTGGTTGTGGAGGTTTGAGGTAGTGGGGTCGAGGGTTTGTGGTGTTGTTGTCCTATGGTGGGGATACTGTTTGCAAGTACGTGTTGTGGAGACCCCTGAGGGCCTATGGTGGTTATTGATGTATATGTAACTTCGGAATGTATTTCATCTGTGTATTTTATATATCTATTGTACCCTTATAAGAGATGTGTCATTCCTCTATAAGGAAGTGTCGTCATGTGGATTGACAAGTGTCGCAAGTGTGTGTACTTGTCGATGGGTTATTAGACCACCTTGTGGGGTCAGCCCTGAATTATATATAATATAATGTGGATGTACCTAGCTAGACAAGTCGGCCCCATAAGGTCACTGGGAAAAAAGTTTAGTATAAATAGAGATCGAAGATCTCTATTTTATACACTCGGAAAAGTAACTCACTCTCACTCAGAAAGTGGCGCACTAGTGAGGAGAAGGATCATCTGCTTCTAGGAGACTATCTCAGAGTTATTTGGTTGTACTTTGGTTGAGCCATTGCTCTCTCTATCTCTGAGGAAGTTGTGGGGTTTTTCACCTTAGGGTTTTCCCCACGGAAACTCTGTGTCTCTTGTCTCTTATGCTTTTGATTATTATGATGCTTGTCATATAGTGATTGTCATGCATTGATATACGGTATATGTTATTCTCTCAACAAAGATCCTAGAGTATTGTGAATTAATGCTCAAAATTTAACATGGTATCAGAGCTAACCTAAGAAGAAGACATTTTGCAGTGACGAAAGCTTGAGTTCCTTGTTTATTGGGTTTCTCTCCACAGATTTTTGAAAATCAGTATAGTAGATTGACTCTACTCATCAACGCGCATCTATCTGTCCAGTCAGAATTCAATTCCGAGCATTTTCAGATTTGGCCCTAAAAGTTAGGGTTTCCACAAAAATAGGAATTTCTGAAATCTAAAGACATAGCTGGAAGCTCCTTGCAAAAATCAAAGGTTAGAGCTTTGGATCGATATTTTTGGCTGGGTAGATCTCCAGGAAACTCAAACCCTAATTCAGGGCTCTCCCTAGTGAACCCGGGAGGACAAAAAGGCAATTCTGAAGGGAAAAACTTTGCTGATCTCAAATTCTGAATGCACCAGGATGATCATCTCATCAAGGCACATCTTTCTATCCTTTCAAAAATTTGAAATTCACATTTTGAATTTTTAGGGTTTTTCTGACAAACCCTAATCTAGGACCAGATCCAGTTTTCAGCATTTCAAGTGGTAAGATCTAAATCTTTTCTATTTCCACTTGAAGTACTCTTTAAGATGTCTCACTACACCAAGCTTGAGGATAAGCTTGAAGGAGCTGATAACTTCCGAGCTTGGAAGTATAGGATTGGGTTAATCCTAGAAGAAAATGAGTTGGACTCATATGTGAAAGAAGACATCCCTATCCCAGAGGATGAAGAAGCCAAGGTATTGCATAAGAAGAACTTGGTCAAGAAAAAGAGAATCATTGTTGATTCTATCAAAGACCATCTCATACCCCATGTGTCTTCTCTTAAGACACCCAAAGAGATGTTTGACTCCTTGACCAAGCTATTTGAAGGGAAGAACATAAATCGGAAGATGACCCTGCAGAACCAATTGAAAGGAGTAAAGTTTCAGAATGGAGAAACCATTCAATCTTATTTTTCAAGGGTCTCCCAGATCAAGGAACAATTAGAAGTAGTGGATGAAATGGTGGAGAATGGTGAAGTGGTGATGACCACTCTAAATGGCCTACCCAGGTCATGGGATTCCTTTATCCAAGGAATTTGTGCAAGGAAGAAGTTGATCTCCTTCAGTAGACTACGGGAAGAATGCTCACAAGAAGAAGCAAGGCTTGTGGAACGAGAAGAAAAGATGGGGAATGAAGATCAAGCTCTCACAACTCACACCAAGAAAGGGAAGTCCAAGAGAGAGCCATCTCACTCCAAGAAATCTTCACATCACTTCAAAGAAAAAAGAATATGCTTCACCTGTAATGAGAAAGGACATATTGCCATAAATTGTCCCAAGAACAAGAAGGACAACAACAACTCTAACAAGAAGAAGAAGGGCAGCAAAAGAAGGTTTCATGCTCATGTTGCCGAGGATGATGAACCACCCAAGAAGAAGGCTAGGGCAGAAAGTGAATTTAACTCATCAAGTGAAGAAGATTTTGTTCTAATCTCTGCTCTCACAGGTACCATCTCCCATGGTTGTAATGATTGGTTGATTGATAGTGGGGCTTCCAAACACATGACTGGGTTTAAGGAATCTTTTGTGAATCTATCTGAACATGAATCACCCCATAAGGTGAAACTTGGGGATGATTATCAATACCCAATCAAAGGAAGTGGTGAAGCCTCCTACAACCTAGATTATGGAAAATCTTTGAAGATGAAAGAAGTTCCTTATGTACCTGGGCTCAAGAAGAACTTACTCTCAATCTCTGCATTGGATGCAAAAGGTATGAGGGTTGCATTTGTGGATGGTCAAGTCCTAATGTGACCAAAGGAAAAGACCATAGATGATGCAGTAGTGATTGGAGAGCAAGAGGGAGGTTTGTATAAATTAAAGGGACAACCTGAACATGCCATGGTGCATGAATCCATGGAGCCAAGTGAACTTTGGCATAGAAGACTTGCTCATATGCACTATAGGGCACTTCTAATTGCAAGCAAGGCTGTAGAGGGTCTTCCTGAAATCAATACCAAACATGAAGGTGTTTGCAAAGGATGCGCAAAAGGTAAGAACATTAAGAAGGCTTTCCCAAACAGTGAAAGCAAGGCAAAAGACATCTTGGAAATCATACACTCAGATGTATGTGGTCCTATGTCATCCAGTTCTTTTAGTGGGTATGTTTACTATGTCTCATTTATTGATGACTTCTCCAGGAAGACTTGGGTATACTTGTTGAAGAACAAAGATGATGTGTTTGATAAGTTCATGGAGTTCAAAACCTTGATGGAGAATCAAACTGACAAGAAGATCAAAACATTCAAATCCGACAATGGTGGAGAATTCACCTCAAGTGACTTCAAGAAGCTTTGTAGTGATTCAAGGATTAAGAGGGAGGTTACTACTCCATATAATCCTCAACAGAATGGAGTTGTAGAAAGGAAGAACAAAACTATCATGGAAGCAGCAAGGGCAATGCTGCATGACCAGGATCTACCTATGCATCTGTGGGCAGAAGCAGCTAGAACAACTGTATATGTGCAGAACAGAACACCCCACAAGATATTGGACAACAAGACACCAGAAGAGGTCTTTTCTGGTAAGAAACCTGAAGTCAGCCATCTTAGAATATTTGGTTGTCCAGTATACACTCATGTCCCAAAAGAAAAGAGGACTAAACTAGATCCTTCAGGAAAGAAGGGTATCTTTGTGGGTTACAGTGAAAGCTCCAAGGCTTACAGAATATACTTTCCAGGGTTCAAGAAGATTGATGTCAGCAGGGATGTAACATTTGATGAAAACTCAACATTCATCAAATCAAGGAAGGCACCTATAGAAGTTTATGAAGAACCTAAGGAAACTAGATTTCAAGACACTACCATGACTAAAGCAGTTCCAGAAGTTGTTCATGAGTTTGAAGATCCGCAAGAACCTGTAGATCCACCCCGTGAGGATAACTCTCACAAGAGGAAACCTGCATGGGCTAGAGAGCTCATTCAAGATGCAGAAAGATTTGGCATTCCAGAAGAAGAACACAGAGCAAAGAAGAGAACTAGATCACATACCAGCTATGTTTCTTTACTCTGTGACATTATGAACAAAGAGCCTTCCAGTTATGAAGAAGCAGCGGAAAAGAAAGAATGGAAGGATGCCATGGTTGAGGAATACCAATCAATAATGAAGAATGATGTTTGGGATGTTGTCCCAAGACCTAAAGAGAAGTGTGTTGTAACTTCTAAATGGATCTTCAAAATCAAGCATGCTGCAGATGGCAGTGTAGAGAAATACAAGGCAAGATTCGTAGCTTGTGGCTTCTCTTAGAAAGAGGGAATAGATTATGAAGAAACTTTTGCACCTGTAGCCAGGTATACTTCCATCAGAACAGTACTTGCCCTGGCTGCAGCTATGAAATGGAAAATACACCAAATGGATGTCAAGACTACTTTCTTGAATGGTGTAGTTGAAGAGGAAGTATATGTGGAGCAGCCACTCGGTTTTGAAATACATGACAGGGAGTCATATGTGTGCAGATTGAAGAAAGCCTTGTATGGCTTGAAACAAGCTCCCAGAACTTGGTATGGTAGGATGGATAGTTTCCTATCTAGTTTGGGTTTTACCAAGAGTAAAGCGGATTCCAACCTTTACTACAAAGTTGAGGAAGGGAATCCTGTGATTCTACTCCTGTATGTGGATGACTTATTTGTAACAGGAGATGACAGACTGATTGCAGATACTAAGAGGAAGCTTGTTGTTGAATTCGATATGAAAGATTTGGGAATGATACACTATTTCCTAGGTATGGAGGTGTGGCAGAGTGCAGGTGGGATCTTCCTTGGTCAAGGGAAGTACACAGTAGATATCTTGAAGAGATTTGGGATGATGGATTGCAAGGCCATGGCCACACCTATGGCATCGAATCTGAAGCTTCTATGCAATGCTTCATCTGAGCCGGTTGATGTCTCTATGTATCGTCAGATGATTGGGTCCTTGATGTACCTGACGAACACGAGACCGGACATTTGCTTTGTTGTGAACACATTGAGCCAGTTCCTGACGGATCCAAGGAGTGTTCACCTGATTGCTGTAAAGCGTGTTCTGAGGTACCTGAAGGGTACAGTGGATTATGGGCTCAAGTATGAAGCGAATCAAAAGTTTAACCTGCAGGGTTATGTTGATTCAGATTGGGCTGGCAGTGCCGCAGATAGGAAGAGCACATATGGGTGCTACTTCAGTATGGGATCAGGTGTGATCTCTTGGTTTAGCAGGAAGCAGTCCTGCGTAGCACTGATTACAGTTGAGGCAGAGTATGTTGCAGCATGTTCAGCTAGTTGTGAGGCAGTATGGCTACGGAAGCTACTGTCTGAGTTATTTGATCTCCTGTTGGATGCTACTGGTATCTTCTGTGATAACCAGAGTTGTGTGAAGCTATCCGAGAACCCAGTGTTTCATGATAGGTCGAAACACATAGAGATCAAATATCACTATATCAGGGATATGGTACAGAGAGGAGCTGTGAAGCTCCTGTATGTTGCGACGGATGAGCAGATTGCATATGTGCTGATGAATCCACTAGCCAGAGTGAAGTTCGAGTACATTAGAGAGAGGCTTGGCATTCTTCAGATAGAGGACACTTCGAGAAAGAAGTGATGGACACATTTGCTGAAGCCATTCCAAGCATGTTGGAAGGAGGATCCTTCACATGGTTGTGGATGTAAGCGCTAGATGATGAGCATTAGGATGATGTTCTGGTTTCTGTTGGATATGATCAGTTGGATCATTTTTATGTATGTATGTATGCATCATGTTGGATGCTGGATATGATTAGTTGGATCATTTATATGTATGTACGCATCATGTTGGATGCTGGATATGATCGGTTGGATCATGTGTATGTATTTTGTATATGCATCATGTTGGATGCTTGGACCATGTATCTGTATATGTATCAGGTGGATACATTGTATGATCAGGTAGATCATGTATATTGATATGTATCAGATATGACCAGGTAGATCATGTATGTTGATGGATACATTGTGTAGATCATGTATCTATGTATCAGGTGGATACACTATGTATGATGATATGTATCAGGTAGATACGTGGTGTGCATCAGATGGATGCATTGTATGATCAGGATGATCGTGGATGACGAGCTTCTCCAGATGACATGTAGCAGGATGTTGTAGTGATGATGATCAGGGTGATCATGTGTACATCAGGATGATGTATAATGAGTATCAGATGATACTTTGTGGCCGTGGAACAGGTTGTGCAGATAAGCATATAATTCGTTGCCCTGGGAGATTTGCAGATAGTCTTTCGAGGTTTTGCCTATGGCATGTAATTCGGTGCCTTGGGATATCTGGCAAATGCTCTTTCGAGGTTTTGCTCTGGGAGGAAATATAATTTGGCCCTGGGAGATCTGCAGATAGTCTTTCGAGGTTTTTCCTATGGCATGTAATTCGTTTCCCTGGGATATTTGGCAAATGCTCTTTCGAGTTTTTGTCCTATGGCATGTAATTTGCTCCTGGGAGATCTGGACAAGATGAAAAAGGCCTCAGATGCTTCAGCCAGGTTTTGCCATGACCACATGTAATTTGCTCCTAGGAGATCTGGACAGGACGAAAAAAGCCTCAGATGCTTCAGCCAGGTTTTTTGGTGGACCACATGTAATGTGCTCCTGGGATATCCGACAGGTAGAGCTGTGTGCTCGTAATAGCCTGGGATGCTTTAGCCAGGTTTTGTGGTGAGATCACAGGTAATGTGCTCCTAGGAGATCCGACAGGTAGAGCCGTGTGCTCGTAACAGCCTAGGATGCTTCAGCCAGGTTTTGTGATGGGTCACATGTAATGTGCTCCTGGGAGATCCGACAGGTAGAGATGTGTGCTCGTAATAGCCTGGGATGCTGCAGCCAGGTTTTGTGATGCATGTAATAAGTCCTGAGGTTTCCACAGTATGGCCAGTGATGATGAAGACCTGCAGGTGGTGGGCCTACATCCAGTATGAAAAAGGACTAGCTCTGTAGAACTTCCTATGACGAGTAGAGTCAGAGATTGGTTGAGATAGCAGCAGTAGTGACGATGATGATGACGATGATCCCGAGAAGAAGACTTGTCTAGCAGAACTGTGTTGAGAATTACCTTCCTAGTTAAGAGGGAGTGTTGATGTATATGTAACTTCGGAATGTATTTCATCTGTGTATTTTATATATCTATTGTACCCTTATAAGAGATGTGTCATTCCTCTATAAGGAAGTGTCGTCATGTGGATTGACAAGTGTCGCAAGTGTGTGTACTTTCCAATGGGTTATTAGACCACCTTGTGGGGTCGGCCCTGAATTATATATAATATAATGTGGATGTACCTAGCTAGACAAGTCGGCCCCATAAGGTCACTGGGCAAAAAGGTTAGTATAAATAGAGATCGGAGATCTCTATTTTATACACTCGGAAAAGTAACTCACTCTCACACAGAAAGTGGTGCACTAGTGAGGAGGAGGATCATCTGCTTCTAGGAGACTATCTCGGAGTTATTTGGTTGTACTTTGGTTGAGCCATTGCTATCTCTATCTCTGAGGAAGTTGTGGGGTTTTTCACCTTAGGGTTTTCCCCATGGAAACTCTGTGTCTCTTGTCTCTTATGATTTTGATTCTTGTGATGCTTGTCATATAGTGATTGTCATGCATTGATCTACTGTATATGTTATTCTCTCAGCAAAGATCCTAGAGTATTGTGAATTAATGCTCAAAATTTAACAGTGGTGGGGGTTCCAAGTCCCACAATGGTGGGGGTGGGAGTGAGGGGGCCCAAGGCCTATGTCGATGGGGGTTGGTGATGAGGGGTGTAGATCTCATGATGATGTTGGTTGGTGTTAGCGGGTGAATGGATTGCATGGAAAGGGTTGGTCGAGGGCTTGTGGTGCTATGGGCTAGGGGATTAGTGTTCAAAGTGTTTGGCTCCAAGGCTTATGGTTGTGGGGGGTAGTAGTTATCGGTGTTGTGGGTCTGTGGTGGGGTCTGGGGGGTTCACAACATGTGAATACGAGGGTTGGAGGTTAGGGGTGGTGGGGGTTCCCAGGGGTTGTTGGGGCTAGGGTTTGGGGGATGGGGGCAATGTTCGTGGTGATCGAGGTGAGGGGTAGTGGGACCCAAGATTCACATCAATGAGGGTAGGGTATGGGGTTGGAGGCATAGGGTTGGGAGTGGGGTGGCTAGGGCGCATGTGAGAACTGCAATGTGGGGGTCCCATTGTCCCTTTGAAAGTTATGGATTGGTGGGTGTTTTGTGGGCTCATTAGGGTGAGGGGTTGGGGGTCCCAAAGACTTGCATCGATGGGGGCGAGTGCAAGTGAGGTGGGGGGTCTTTGGGCCTATGACAATAAGGGAAAAGATGTTTTGAGGTGTAGGGTTTGTCATGATTGAAGCTGTGGAGGTGGGGGGCGAAGGCCCATGAGAACAAGGGTTGGGGGTGGGGGTGGGAGTTATGGGGCCCCAGTGGCAAGTGGTGTCAGTGACTAGGGATGGGAGGTCTAGTGCCTGTGGCATTGGGGTTGAGGGGTAGGGGAACCCAAGATCACTTTGGTGGGGGTGGGGCATGGAGGGCCTAGGGTCCCATGACAAGAGGGGGTGGGAGGCCCTAGAGCTTGTAACAATCGAGGATGGGGGTGCGAGGGCCCAAGGGTTGGAACAATCAAGGTTGGGGGTTATGGGGCTCGGAGCATGCGATGGTGGGTGAAATTGGTGAGGGGGTTTATGGCCCACTCTGATAAGGGTCAGGCATGGGGTCCCAAGGCCCTCATGTCTATGTGGGTTGTAGGTAGGGGGTGGTGGGGATGTAAGGATTTTGATGTTTATGGCTAGGGGTAAGGGGTTGTTGGTTTTTGGGGGTATAGTGGTCTAAGGATCATTGCGATGGTGGTTGGGTGGGTTGCAACACTTGGGAATGGTGGTCCCAAGGCTTGTGGTGATGAGGGTACGGTGTTGGGGGCTCAGGGCTTGTAGTAGTGGGGGTGGAGGATTGGGGGCACAGGGCCTATAATGGTGGGGTTTGGGATTTGGGGAGGGGTTGTGGGGGTTGGAGGGGGGTTTATATCCTATGGCGTTGAGGGATGCAGGGTGGGTTATGGTCTGGCCTCAGACAAGGGCTTCGGGGTGGGGGGTGGTGTGGCCTTGGATGAGGGGTGGGGGGGTGGTGTGGTATCGGGGTGGGTGTGCCTAGGATTTCCCAATCGTGGGTGGGGGTTGAGTAGGGGTGTTGCAGTGCCTAGGGATGGGGTTCTAAGGATTGCATTAACAGACGTGGGGTATTGGGGGCCCTGGGCTTGTGGTGGTGGGGCTTAGGTATAATGGATTGTGTGGGGTAGGAGGTCTAGTGCCTGTGGTGGCGAGGGCCAGGGGTTGGGGAAGAGGTGGAGGTGCTCATGGCTCATTAGGGCCAGGGTGAGGAGTGGGGGGTGCAATACTTGCATCGATAGGGCAGGGTGTTGGGAGTTTATGGCGAGGCTGTGGTAGTGAGGGTTTGGGGTAGTGGGGGCTAGGAATGGGGTTCCTAGGGATTGCCATGACGAGGGTAGCTAGGGATCATAATGGTTAGGGCCCCAAGACTTGCATTGATGGGGGTGGGGCATGGGGGACCCTAAGGCCTACAACGACTAGGGTAGAGGGTTGGGGGCGATAGAAGGATTTGGTTTTGAAGGTGGCTATGATTGGGGATGGGAATCCCATGGCTTGTGGCTATGGGGTGAGGGGTAGGGGGGCCAAGGCCTTCATCGATGGGGACATGGCATTAGGGTTCGAAGGCCTCGTTGGGGGTCGAGGGTTGGTGAGGGATGGGTGGGCTTGTTAGGTCATGGTGTTGGGGGGCACAAGACTCACATCAACTAGCGTGAGTCTTGAGGGGTTTTAGGGCCTATGAGGAGAAGGGTGAGGGTGTTGGGGGACCTAGGGCTTGTTGTTATTGGGTGTATGGGTTGCAGTGCCTAGGGTCCAAAACAATGGGGGATGGGAGTGGGGGGTAGTGGGGGTAGGATGTGGTGGTACCTAGGGATGGGAGTTTTAGGGCTTGTGGTAGTGGGGGTGAGGGTTGGATCTCATGATGATGAGGGGTGGGGCATAGAGCTTGTAACAATTGGGGTTGGGGGTGTTGGGGCCCAGGGGATGAGGGGCCTAGGGCTATGGCTTGCAACGATGGATGCAAACGATAGGGGGGATCGAGAGTAGCGCATGGGGTCATAGGGCTCATGATTTTGGAGGTTGAGGGTAGGGGTCGATGGGGGCCCATGGGGTAGGTGGGTTGTGGGGGTGAAGGGTGTGTGGGCCATGGTGGGGGGTTTGTTATGTTTTTGTATGGTGGTCTCAGGGCCCATGGTGACGAGACCGAGGTGCTTGGGTTTGAAGGCTTGCAACAGGGGTGGTGGGAAATTGGGAACCTAGGGCTTGCAATGGTGGGTTTTGCGGATGGGGGATCTAGGGCTTGTGCTAGAGAGGGTGAGGGGTGTGTCCCATGATGACAAGGGGTAGGGGTCCCAAGGATTCTAACAATCGAGGTTGCAGGTGGTGGGGCCCAGGGGATGGGGGCCTTCGGGCCAGGGCCTGCAATGGTGGGGGCAAGTGATAGAGGGGGTTAGGGTCTGTAATGATGGGGATGGGGCATGTGTGACTATGAGGATTGCAAGTAGGGGTAGGTGGGTGGTGGGAGTGCAAGGGATGCGGTGGAAGGGTTGCAGTCCTTGGGGATGGTGGTCTTAGCGATCATGGTGATGAGGTTTGTGTGTTGGGGTATTAGGTCTTGCATTAGCAGTGGAGGGGCATTGTGGGAATAGGGCATGCAATGGTGGGTATGGGGATGGGGGGTTCTAGGAGCTAGCAAGGTGTAGAGCCTGTGGCAATGAGGGATACAAGTTGGGGCCCCAGGGGGTGTAGAGCCTGTGGCGGTCTCACAACTTGCCATGATCTAGGATTTTTTTTGGGTGTCTTGAGCCCATAGCAGTGGGGGGGTGATGTGGATTAGGGGTAGTTGGGTGGTGACTCCCAAGGATGGGATAAATCCCATGGCTTGTGGTAATGAGGGCTGAGGGTAGGGTATGTGGTGATTGGGGATGTGTTCCAGTGCCTTGTAGTAGTGGGGGCCAAGGGTAAGGGGTCCTTGGGCTTAGTGCTCATGGTGGTGGAGGTTGGAGGTCAATGGTGGGGGTTGAGAGCCCTAGCGCCAATGGAAATTTGGCCTAGGGATCACAATGATGAGGTGGGAGGGTCCATGGATTATGGCTATGGAGGTGCCACAACTTAGGGCCCACAATGAGGATGGGGGTCTAGTGCCCTCCCCTTTTCCATGGTGGTAAGGGGAGGGCATGTAATAGTTGTAGGTAGGGTAGGTGGTGCCATGACCTTCAACAACAAGGCCTAAGGAATGGGTCCCAAGTCTCATGGCGTTGGGGGTTGGTGGTTTGGGGGCCTAGGGATAGTAGTGGTAGGGACCCAGGGTTGGTGGAAACTAGGGCTTGTGGCTCATGATGGTGGGAGTTATGGGTAATGGGGATCAACCTAGATCCATCTTAACTCTAAGATCTATCAAACCCCAAGAGGAATCAAATACCTTGAGGTGAAAACCTTTTTTAGAGTGAAAATCCCTCAAGGATGCTTGATAGATCAAGAGTTAAGATGGATCTAGGCTGGCTCTAGTTGGTTTTAAATGAATTTGATCCTTTAAATGTCTTCTTCAACTTTTCTTATATCCACATATGCAAACTTTCTCATATTTTCACATCAATATTGTACATAAATACATGAATTTGCATAATTATCTCATAAATGGACCATTCATCATTTTGAACTAGTGAATAACCGAGTAAGTCGATGCACTTTAGAATTTGCGAAAGCATAGTTCTAGTGCATACATTTATTTTAAGTGCATATGTCATGGTGCCTCGTGTTTCTAGTGCCACACTATTGTTACTGGTGTGCCTTAAAATGAGAGCACAAATGAACACTGCCAACTTCCACGATGCATTAACAATGTATAATAGTTATTTATGCCACACTATTAGCGGTACACATTAGAACACTGCAAATAATGCATTCTCTTTTTTTCGGTGCACTGGTAATTTTAGACATTTTTTTTGCAATTTTTTTTTTAATTATATATATATATGTGTGTTCCTAACAAATGTTGCAGGTGAATCAAAGACAATAGTGGGATAGTGGCAGCAACAGTAGGTGAAATCACATAACTTTGTAGAGGTGACATGGGAGGCCTGGGAGAGGGAGAGGGATTTCTACCCTCTATCTATAACAAAGGAGATTCCTGCCCTCTTGAGGAATGTTGGCTTCCTCAAGTTTTATGGGGAGGATACATCCCTTAGGGGGAACTCATGCTTATTGGTGTAGTTGATCCATCATTCAGATCATGTGAGGTGCTCATTTATGGTCAATCCCAATATGTGGTACTAACCCATAGACAAGGACATATAGCTTTTTTCTAGTCTGTCTAGGAGAGGGGAAGATTCTCCCGATTTCCCTAATATTCCACCTAACATTGTAGGAGAGAGCTAGTTTGAATATGTTTAGTGATTTGTTTGTGAAGACATCACTACCCCTAGTGACTTCTAGGTTGTTGGTGTCCAGTTGCTTGTTCTTGCATTCAATTCTGAGTAGGGTCACAATAGTGTCCCACTATACCGCATAGGGAATAGTTACCCTCTATTGTAATATGTAGATTCATCGATGCAGAGGCCCAAATTGACTAGGTGGTATACCATTTTTTCGCTACAGTTTTGTTTAGCCATGGATCACTATCATTTTTTGTTTGATGGTAGGATGGGCTTCCCTTTTGGATCGAAGTAATTTTTATTTTTATTTTTTTAGAGGTGTTTGATGACTAAACCATCATTTAGTCGCCACCCTCTTAGGTTGAGGATCGATGCACATATGCACATGTGGGGGTAGGTGATGCCCAAGAGGGGCTAGACAAAGTTCCTTGCTAGGATTAGTCCATGGATCTTATGTAATACCCATACAGAGGGATGGACTGACAAGGATGTACGAATGCCATTTTAACCCCAGGACGATCCACCAGATTTTAGAGGAGATATTAGTGTTATGTTTTGATTAAATATCTAGTTTCATTTTTTTTGTTATTTGATGCACATGTAATTTATTGTAATGTTTTCTTTAAATTCTCTAGTTATTGTTGTTTATTTCTTTGTAGATATTGACACATATGATGGGGAGCTTCATACCCAACTTGAGGAGGATATGGATGAGATTGAGGAGATTCCTTAGTTATAGAGACCCAACTTGCGACATAGGCGAAATTCTAGATTCTGTGAGCTAGTGATTGATGAGTTATCTAGACTATTGGCTCAATAGGGAGTGCACCCTATATGAGTTAACCTGATCTTAGAAGTCCCTAAGTTCACAACTATATGGGTGACACTTTCCCATGATATGACATTATTGATGGGTCATATAATCAGTGTGGCTAGGCTACTCAAGAGGAGGGGTCCTCCACCCTCTCCTCCACATGCCGAGTGACCACCCTCTTTTGCATAGGTCGAGCGACCATGCTCTCCTTCTCACCAAGATGACTGACCACCCTCTCTTGATCCACGGATCGACTGACCACCCTCTCCTCCTCATTGGGCCAACCCACCACCGCCTCCGGTTTAGGTCCATTGAACACACTCTCCTCCTCACTGAGCCGATCGACCACCCTCTCCTCTTCCACTAGTCGATCAACCACCCTCTCCTTCTCATCGATTCAACCAATCATCCTGTCCTCCTCCACAAGTTGACCAACTACCCTCTCCTTATTGATTTGACTGACCATCCTCCCCACCTCTTAACTGAGCCAACTGACCAACTATGGCACCCATTGACCCATTCACTAGAGCTACAGATGAGATGGTATCATAGGGTCATATAGATTTTGTTACAAAGATATAAGAACTTCTTCATTCCGTGTTTTTATCTAGTGGAAGTACTAATGCATCTAGCTCTGATGGTAGAGGTACTACTATCCCTGGCTCTAATGGAAGAGGTATTGATGTCTCTAGATTAGGTGGTGGACCAATTAGCTGATAAGAGTAGTTATTAATCACATGTATATATTTGATTGTTGCGATGTATCATTTATATATATATTTGACATATATTATGATTTTAATAATTTTGTTCATATATGTTATGCACTTTTCATATCATGTTCATGTATATTTATATGTTTTTTCATGTCATGTTGATGTTGTTAGATTTATAACATGTATTGTTTGTCAGTGATCTAAATTAGAGATGCAATATAATATCTAACTTTAGTTAAAACATTTAGTGTCATTATATAATGTTTAACCAATTTAACAGTTTAACAATGAATTGATTACAATTATGGTAACTTTTGATTGCAAAACACTAAAATTGCGTATTTGAGATTGATAATGAACATGACTTTCCTCTTTGTTTATAAAAGAGAGAATTTCCTTTGGAAATTGAAATAGAGAGAATTTTCTTTAATCTTATCGGAATTATTTTTGCCACCACCTTATAGATACAATTGTAGAGGGAGATTGGTTTGAAATCTTCTTAGGATAGGGGATTATTTGTCTTTGGTATGAGAGTAATGAAAGTGGATTTTAGGGGAACACGCATGTGCCCTTCTGAACAATATTTCTCCACCACCTCCAAAATATTCGAGAGTATTAGCTCATAGAGGCCTAAGAAGAACTCAATAGACCATCCATCTGGCCTTGGACTTTTATCCTTTTGGAAACTGTGAAGAACCTCTTTGAGCTCCTCTTCAAAGATCTCTTCCATTAAAGATTTGTTGTCTTCTTCTTTCACAAAGATCAGGAAGAAAAGGGCCATCTTGACAATATCAACAATTGTAACCCACTCATTCGCCTTGTTGTCACCGGATTGCGCCTGGTTAACGCAACAGAAATCTATGCCACTACTCAGTGCGCCCTTGGGGGAAAGTTTCGATTCAAGGCTATCACTTGATCTTGACTCCTCTGTTTAGGCCAACTCCTAACCGAAGCCAAGGGGTGTAGTCCCTACAGAATGTTTCTAATGCTTTTAGAATTTTTTTGTAAAATTAATTAAGGATGTTTTTAGGAGTTTTGAGAAGCTATGATTACAACAGTCCAAGTCCATTTGCAAAAATGTTTTAAATATACGCTTTCAACAGTAGAACATACAAGACCACCAATAGAGAAATATACAACAACAGTTTACTAGTATTAAGCAAAATATAAAATGATTGTTGTTGCAGGCCAATGCCAAATGGAGTCAATATATATAAGAAGTAGCTGCTAAAAGGGAATTGTTTTGCAATTGTCTCTTGGCTGATTTTAAATTATTAAGGATTCAAAGTTATTTAGGGAAAAGGGGGAAAATACCAAGAGACTGTGAGGTACATTTCCTCTTTTGATGAAAAATAAATACCCATCATCCTCCAATGATGATATAGAAAGTATGCTGACTTTCATAACTGGGACAAACAATACTCCGTCTACTTCAAGAACTTCTCCAAACCTTAGTTGGAATTTCACAGTTCCAACTCCTTTGATTTCTGTCGGAGTACTTCCAATACTTGTTCCAACAAAATGTCCTATGGTTATTTCTTCTATTTTATGAAAACATCCATATCTCCCCGTCATGTAGCTTGTTGATCCACTATCAACTACCCACATGTCATGAAAATCTATAGTGCTACTTGTTATCACATATATAGTAGCCGGGCTACCATACATTATTTTTCTTATTCCAGTACACTTTTCAGCTAGTTCCCTTACATTGAGATCCTAAAATGAGCATCTATTATGGATTATGATTATACTATGGACAACAATTTTGTTCCCCATGCCATGACTAAGTTTCAGGACACTCAGAGAGATGACCGATGTAGCCATTTAGCCATTTATACAGAGCAATCAGTATTTCCCAGAGTTACAGCAACAGTTTCAGAGGACAGATGTTGGTTCAGATTGTGTGCATGCAGGTATATGACTTAGCAGCTATATTCTTGTGTTATGGTTATATTGCTTTTATATTCATTCTTGTAGCATGTATTAGCATTTAGTATCATGATCTGGCGATCATATAGATATGTGGACCTGGTTGTATCTTTATATATATTATTTTGTCCCCACTCAGACTTAGAAGTTCACTATCCATACTCATTGGTTTTACCCTCCCTAGGGAGAATAGAGGTGATCATTCCCACCATACTTTGGCTTGATAATGCTGGTCTCATTATTCACTGTCTTTATCCATCCATTACCTCCCAGTTTGTTCGTTACCCTGACTTACTACTTGACTAGTGGCCTGGAGGACCTTCCCCCACTTTAGCCTCTATGTTGGATAAGCTTCCCTGTTTCTTATGTCTCTGCTCTGAGTTGGTGACAAAGCTTACCTTTGGTGAGTTGGATTGTAGTCCTAAATCATTTTGTTCGGTTGTCCCGATGTTTGGCACTGGTACGAAGTCCCCCTAGTCACTTAAGATGTGTTGGCTAAAACTGAAAGCTCATGTACTACTTATGGAAACTTATGTAAATTCGCCCATGGAAATTGTAAACTCTAGAATGTGTTTCTCAACACACGTGAGTAAATGGAAAGAGCAATGAAAAGCTATGAATACTCCTTGAAGAGTATAAGAAAGGTCCAAAAAAGCAATGGTTCTTAAACTCTATATCTAAACGATTGCTGACCTTATGTATATGTATGAACATGCCCTGGATGCAAGCTACAATTAGTTGTGCTTATTAGCACACCTGAGATCCGAAGGGTTATGTAGGCCAAAAATTCCATAAAGTGAAATCAATGGATCCTAATGAACTTGGATAATCTTTTATAAAAGTAGACATGATGCCTAAGTTGAATAAGCACTCTTTAAACAACTTACCCATCTATGAGACACTGCCATCCCCCGCGTTACTGCTTGTCCAGCATATGTTAGAGTGTGTATTCCCTTTCCATTTCTAAAGTGTCACAATGTCAAGTCAGTAGTCATCCCTTAGCCTAGCCCAATGTTATAAAAACCGGCCCCGAACCGGCAAAACCGGTCAATCCAACCGGTTCCAAGGATTTTTCGGTCCGACCATTTGATTAAACCTGTTTTTGACCGGTTATATACGGAACCGACCGGTTTCCACCAAGAACCACCCAGTTCCATACGGAACCGCCCAGATTTCTCAAACCAGTCGGGTTCTGTATGGAACCAGTCGGTTCCATACCGAGTCTTTCTAGGGCAAAAAACCCACCTTTTGAAAAACAAATTAATTAAAAAAACAAAATATTTGGTCACATCTGCTAACCTAATTACCATACAACACTATATATTGACGCAGGGACCCTCAATTGCAATCATGATTCACAATCATGTTTGGATTTTTCTAGGTTGAGCATACGAATTAGGAGTCAGGGCAGCAGGGCGTTTGGGAATCTGAAATCGAATCTCAATTGTGGACCATGACACAACCGAATTTTGGTTTTATACACTCTTACTTGCTATGTACATGAGAAACTTTGTAGATTTGCGTATAATGAATTGAATTCACATGGATGCACATGAATATATATTTATTTTTTGAAAATATTAATATTTTATGTATGTTTGCTCAACTAGTTTTTTGATCTGGTTTTTTTACCAGTTTTTGTCCAATTTCGGTCCAAGTCCGGGTCCTGGGGCCGACCGGTTTGACAACCTATCTGGTTCTGATAACATTGGCCTAGCCTTTTAATTTTTAGCCCTCACCCTTCACTAACAAATTGATCACGACTATGAAGTGAGTATGGTCTTGAAAGTTTGCTTTGAGTCATAATAGTAATAATTAAAAGACTTATTTATATTTAGTTTTAGATCGCTAGTAAATAATTACTTTTTGTTATAATTGTTACTCGAATGAATTGTAGAGCATGTTTTAACCTTTGACACTTGCAGCAGTTTGATGATAGCCTGAGTTATATTTTGGGTCATGTTGACTTGGTCAAACCTAGTTTGACCAAAGTCAACCATAGGACATCAGGTGGCAGACCTCAGATGATGCAGAGATATGATATATGGTCTGGTACAGGTCACTAGATGGTTCTATGCAGTGGTTTCAGGCTTATGATGATGGTTTGTGCTTTTCAGCGCTTCTACAGACTATTATTATTTGATCTGTCGGGTACATTGGATATTTTATATGATCATGCAGAGATCCATAGGGTGTATGAGTACATACCTTATATGGATTTGGGATCTCTGAGTCCAATGAGATAGTCTGTTTTCAGTTCTGGGCAGTTACAATAATTATTAGCCTCAGTTGTCTATTCTAGTGCAGTTTTGGCCTGTTAGAGTAGGGGTAAGATTTGATTGGTTCACCTAGGGCGTTGTGCATGGAGGGGGTGGTCCAACCACTTGTTATTACCATATTACCCCCTCCTAGAGAGCCTGTTGGGATCACCTTGACATCGCAGGCACTCCAGGAGGCAGTTTGGGCAGTTTCACACTTCCCAAGGCAGATGAAAAATGGTGAAAATGGCTACTGAGGGATTCGATTTAAGCTACTGAGGCAAGGGATTGGCATGGGGAGATATTTTATGATGAGTTGGATGTCTTCCACACCTTCTCCAACAGTTTAATCTTTTAGTGGGGCCTACACTCATCACTCCGACATTCTTTATGGATTTTTGGAGCCTCCTAAGGCTCACAACTTTTCTAGAGAGGCACGATTTGGTGCTTAGATTATTATTTTGATGTTATTGTGCCATGGGGATTGACCAAGGGTGTTAGATATTGCCCCTTGGACCCACCATGAGCTAGATCTTATGTTTATTCATTGACATTTGGTGGGACCCCCTCTCCTAGGGCAATTTGGTCCATTGATGTATTATGTTGTTATATTGATCCATGTACTTTATTGTTGAGCTCATCTCAACCATTGATTAGATCACTTTGATATTTTAATATTATCCATCCATTCAAAAGATGGTTAGGGTTTTGGTGTCTCTCCATCCTATATAAAGGAGAGAGCTCCTCATCGTAAAGGGACTTTTGGCTCTGGATTATTGGAATATAAAATTATTATTGCATCTACTTGTTGTGTTGTGGTGAATGCTTTTGGAGTTCGACTGTTTGTTCTTCCTTTGCATTAGGTTATTAGAGATTATCTTGCTATCATTTTGTCCCATGTATTTTTCATCTACAGGTGGAGGCCGATTTACTTCAAGGAGGTCGCATTGGTAGGGGAGACTCTCCCTACCTCTTCTTTGGGGTTTCTTCGTCGATAACAGGGATTATTACTATCTTAGTACCTTATACTTCATGTTGCTATTGCTATTTGCTTGTATTTACTCCATTATTGATCTCACTGATTGAATCTATTTCCTTGGTTTGACGGGAAGAGGAGGGTGCACGTGTGGACTAGGGCATCATATCGGGGCAAGAAAAATCAACAATCTCTCATTTGATCTCTGCGGGAAAATTCCTCAACAACATGGCAACCTCATCCATCACTCAGGTATGATCTCAAGGTAAGTTTCTCATTCCATTGATCTATCCATTTGTCTAAGTCATTCAAAACCCTCATTTAAAATCAACTAAAATTCTACGAAAAATTCTATTGATCAAATCCCTTGGTCAATTGGTAAATCCTTTCTGGGTATTGTATATCGGGCACAATGTGAAGTGGGTTCTCAAAAACGTTTTACTTGGGTGACTCCATAGACCCAAACCCCAAGGCACTGATCTCTCCAAGCCCTCACGACTTTCCTGGGTTGTCCAATTTCCTTGTGGGTTGATCCCTGTTTGGTTGCTTGCACACTTAGACATTGTCATATCCCTTCATCAAGCATAGCTAGAAAGCCCTAACTTTCAGATCTACGTTTTGGGACACTTTCCCTTTTTTAAGGGTCATGTTTCCCAAGGCAGTTGATTTTGACCATTTTGAACTAGCTTTGAATCCTGGAATCATACATAATTATAGAATCATTGTGTGTTATATTTCCCTATCATTTCACACCTTTCCTAAGCCTCCACAGTGGTCCTACTTCCTTAATTCTAGGGTTCCATACCTGTCACCCTACGTACTTCACTTGATTGATTTGATTTGGTGATTGGGTTGATCTCTCCTGTCGGGAGTAGATCTGGGTCTCCCCCTTGCTATATTGGCTTTGATAGCTAAAGCAAAGAGTGCCTTGGTTGGCGTGACAACCATCCTTTTGAGAACTAGGGCTCTCTTGGTTCACCACTTTAGTTGCCTGTCCCCTCTACCATCCACCTTGGATCCATCTGTAGGGGAAACTACAAGATTGGTGATAACACTACCTACACTAGTTTGTACTGAAACTAAAGAGAATTCTTGTTCAAACTGGGAAGGAAAATCTCCCATTTCTGCTAATGGTGCTCCCTCTTTTTCTTCATTCCCATTTCTTTTCGGACACTAACTAGCATAATGACCATTTTTATTGCAACGAAAACAACATACCTTACTGAGGTCTTTTTCTTTCTTCTTCCATTTTCTCTTGCCTTTGGTTGCAAGAGAAACATTGTCTTCACTGATCCGAGTGCTATTCTGGAGTGTCCCCTCCCGAGACTCTTCTTGAACAAAGTCATCCCATAACCTTGTCCAATATGGAAGCTTTTCTCTAACAACTACTCCTTGCACACAAGTGTGCCACTTTCCAGTGAAGCCATTAAGAGCATACCTAACTAGCTCTTCATCATCTACTTTCTCACCTGCAACACCCAGTTCATCTCTAACTTGGGTAATCTTCGTGAGATAAGCAATCACTATATCAGTATCAACCATCTTTGTGTTCCTCAGTTTTTCTTTAAGAACCATCTTCCTATTTTGATTCTTACTTTGATAAAGAGTACATAATGCATTCCAAATCTCAAAAGCATGTGACTTACCTGTGATGTGGGGTATCACATGATCTTTAATGGAATCTAAGAAGATTTTGTGTGCCTTGATGTCCTTCTTTTCAAAGTCACTTTTCTGTGCAGAATCTGTGGGAACTGTGATGGTGCTCGAAGCATCAACAATACCCCATAGCTCCAACTCCTCAAACAACACAGTTATGCGCTCTTTCCAGGGACCGGAGTTATCAGAACTGTTGTCGTCGGATCAACACACCTGGTTAATGCAGCAGAAAATATTTGCTACTTCTCGGTGTGCCCTTGGTGGAAAGTCTCAAGTCAAGGCTGTCACCTGATCTTGACTCCTCCGTTTAGGAAAAACTCCCAACGAAGCCAAGGGGGGTAGTCCCTAAGGAATGTTTCTAAGATTGTTAGAGCTTCCAATGAAATAGTTAAAAGGTGTTTTATGTTTCTAGGAGTTTATTATGGGTTTAGGGTAAAATGTCACAAGATAGCCTTTGCAAAATGATTTGTAATTAAACAAGTACTTTCACCAACAAGAAATAAAGATGCACAATACTGACATTAAGCATATACAAAACCAGTGCCTTATGGAGTCAAATAATGTGTTGAAATGAAAGCGAAAATTGAAATGTTTTGTGAGTACTGTCTTGGTTGATTTTAATTATTAAAGTATGAAACTTGATTAAGGGAAAATGAGGGAAAACTCCCGATATACCGTGAGGTACAGGGAGGAATGTCCGGAAATCAAGATTTGGTGGCTCTGTACAACGACATGTGGGCTGGATGGAGTCTCAAGAGCGGTGTTCAACACTACACCAACAAGGATGTGGCCTAACCGATGCCCCGAGGTCTTGTCCCAGTGGTTCCCGCATCCCCAGGCAGAATTTCCCCACACAAAAATTGTCGAAGTGCCATATTTTCACTTATCTTAAGGGTAGTTGATTTTATTAGGTGACTTTTTAAGTTAAGTGTGGGATGTTAAAAATTTCTTCCAACTATTTATGGGTATCGCACAGGTGGACAAAACATACGTAGTGTAGGAAAAAAATTTTATTCAAATTGAGAAAAATAAGACCATTGTGCTCTCCGATAGAGAGTGCTCTTGACCTGCTTTTCAACGAGGTTCAAGAGACTTTGGGTTCCTTGTATTAAATAGTTATGAAAAACTTAAGTACTTCTAGATCTAATTTTGAAAACAAGTCTAAAACAAATTTAACTTTCAGATCTGAAACTTGCTTCAATATAAACAAAAATGAAAAGGTTTGCTTGTAAATTTTTGAGAAGAAAGATGGAAAAAGAAAGACCAAAGCTTGTTAGCTTATAAGAGTTGGAGAAGAAGTTTGGTGCCTGCAAAAAATATTAGATATGCATTTTGAAATGAAGTGATTCCATTACCAAGTCAAGAGAAGAGTCAAGCCAAGATCAACCCTTGAGCTTAAGCACCGAATCCTATGATCTCACAAACAATGCTCATACAAGAAAGAGGTTAAATCTAGTAAATCTAATGCAAAGAAACAAGAAGGGCAAATGTATAACCAAATACTATTTGTTACTCCTAAATCTCTATACACCAAATGTAAATAAGCAAATCAAACAACAGTGAATGCTTACCCTACTAGGATCCAAGATCCTTGCAAAGCTAGAAAAGCTACTCAGTATGCAAAGCAAAAAATGGAAATACACAATTTACCTCAAACAAAATTTGCATGCATGAAGAACAAAGCCACCATTGACCTACAAAGTCTTCCAACAATATATTAATCAAATGATAGTTACAGATCTCATAAACAGAGGTTCAATGCAAAATCCTCCATATCAAAAATGGAGTGCCTAGACTTGCTTAAATAGTCTCATAGAGGTGAAGTCGAATTCATGAGGGTGGGAGAGTTGGCTTGAGAGAGGGAGCCATGTGTTGACGGGATCCCTGAACTTATGTGATTGGAAGCTTGGAGTGGGAGGCATGAAAGGGTAAGGTGGATGCCACCTCACAAGAGGGGCGCCCTTCTCCCTTGGAACAATCGCCCACCCTAATGCGCACATGCAACCATGGGGAAGCCGCCCATGTGAAGGAGGCCCATGTGAACCTTCCATGCTCACGTCATCTCTAAATCAATATGTATATCCAAAGTTTAGTTATAACATGTGCCTTTATCCTTTAAGGTATTCGTACATCATTATCAAACCATGTGCCACCCCTTTCCATATGATTTTTTAATCATTTTTTGACTTTTGTGATTTTTGTCTTTGGTGCATTTTGAGTTTTTTTAGCATTTAAAATGCCCAATTGTCGAATCTTTAAGGAAAACTGCTCCCAGAGGCGATGTAATCACCCTGAACCTGGAGAAAGTGGGCACTAAGGTAAAGAAGACACTCTGAGCATCAAAACAAGCCTCCCCGCGCCAAATTACGCCTCCAGATGACACTTTTATCACATTTTGAAATTTCTCATTTAAACCATTAAAAAATGGCCTAAGTTTACGAAAAAAAAAAAAAAAAAATTGCCAGAATTGACTCAAACTCATAGGGGACCTAGTGCATGTCCATACGACTTATTATTTATGGCTAGCATGTAAAAAATACATAGACACGTAGACTTTAATAACCTCCCTAGGTTCGACCACCATGGAAATACTCCAGCTTTGGAGGTGTGAGTGAAAAACTCAGGAATTATACGCCACTGAAGCGCAACGCATAATTCCTAAGGAAAAAACACTCTAGAGTATCCCCTTGACGACAAACCCTAAGGTAGGCCAAGTATTTTACAAAATAATCATGCTTAGATCAACTTATTACAATTCCCCCATGGGGGTCTGGACATGCAAAAATTACAAAGGGCCAAATTTTTTTGGCCTGATGGATCTCGGAACACTGATAACGAACATTGAACATGTTCACAACTTCAACGGTTTACCCCTAAATTCACTAAGTGCAATTTAGTGGATAACAAGACCCATCTAGCCTGTCTTCATACCTTAACCCTATTGAGGCCATGACTCTTGAACTGATAATATTTGAGTAATTCTTACTTGTCTTTCCCACCTGTCTTTTTCAAGAAACCACCAAATTCACAATCTAATAGAGCCAAGCTCTAATACCATGTAAAAATTTAAAGGAATGTGTTAAACCCTCATTCAGACATTTGTTCAAACACTTTGATCCATAAATGATTTAATGCTACTCTGAGTTATTTAGGATCAGAAATAAATTGAACGAGAAATACTTCAATGAAACAAACTCATGAATACTGTGGATTGTGAACACAGAAATTTCGGGCCAATCCCAGGGACCGCACAAGAGGAAAACCCAGAGAAATGTATTTTATTAATGAGAGAAGAAATTGGAATTTCTCACAACTCAGAAATTCATCTTCCTTCAGCAAGAAAAATTATAAATGCAATTAAACCAAACTTATCTCAGGAAAATTTCGGTATGATGTATGGACATGTACGGACTGCCTCGATATTTGTGCCAGTGGTTGACTATATGGACTGTATGGTCGTCTGACTGTTGTATGGACATGTATGGACTACCTCAAAAAATGTGTCAAGTTGCCTCGAAATCTATGCAAACAGAAACAGTACAGACTTCCTCGAAAACTGTGCCAGCAGAGGTCTGTACAGACTATACAATTATAGCACCTCAATTTCTATGCCAGCAATGGTCTGTACGGACTATTTAGAATCTATCTTGGGAACCATGCAAATATTTTTCTTGGGAACTGTGCTCTAAAAAATCTGAAATGACTTCTTTCTCTCACTCACTTCTCTCATGATCTCTTACTGTGTGTTTTGGCTCTCTTCCTAAGGTGCATTATATAGATGTCTTTATCCTCCTTGAAACCCTAACTAACTCAAACTAACTTTTGAATGGCTAAGATCACTTTTGATCTAAGGGTTTACATTTAATGCACATTAAATGTCTTTTTTAACAATTTAATGCACAAATACATTTAATAAAGTCATCTCACTTTTAAAACATAAAGTTACTTTTTTTTTCAAAAAGTACATTTCGTAGGAAAGACAACTTATGCCCTCACCATGGTAAACACAAAAAACATGGAAAATGACCTTCTCATTACAAATTTCAACATAAAATACATAGACACATAGGCTTTAATAACCTCCCTAGGCTCGACCACCATGAAAAATACTCCAGCTTTGGAGGTATGAGTGAAAAACTCAGGAATTATACGCCACTAATGCGTAGCAGATAATTCCTAAGGAAAAATCACTCTAGAGTATCCCCTTGACAACAAAATCTAAGGTAGGCCAAGCCTTTTAGAAAAGTATCATGCTTAGACCAACTTATTACAATCCCCCCATGGGGGTCTGGACATGCATAACTTACAAAGGGCCAAAAATTTGGCCTGATGAACTTCTCAACTCTGGAAATGAACAATGTAAGTTGTTCAAGTCTTCTGAGGTTCACAAGGAGTCCACCTAAGTGCAATGTAGGTGGTAACACGCCTTAAAAGGATATTGAAAGTGAATCTTCCCCAGTCGTTCCAATCCTTCAAAAGAGAAAACTACTCTACCTAAATGATCATTCAAATTTCAAATGGTATTTGAGAGTTTCCTACTCTTCACATAAGCCTGGAAGAATTGTGCTTTTGTCCCCACAATCCAACCAGAGAGCACGACTTTTTAAATGCCATGCCGCTTCTATGTCATCCAGGAGTTGCCTGTGCTTAATTTCTAGGGTTATCAAAGCTTCTTTTGATTCTAGGGAAGCAAAGGCCCCCACCCTCAGATTCATAGATAGAATATAGAGTTTCTTTAACTTCTTTGAGATCTTAATCATCCCTTTGCCTCTTGTTGTGAGCCCATTCCATCGTTGTCTTTTTTACTCTGTTTAAATTTGTTGCAAACTAGACAACTGCCGAGACCCTTGACCAATGATCGTATGGAATCCTATGTTCCTTTACCAAAGTGTGAAAACTCGCCTCCTTGAGCTAGGTCGTGATGAACTTGAAAGGGATCACAGGTTTCCTCATGCCTCCCGCAACCTATAGTAAGATAGGAGAATGGTCTGATTCACCTCCATTTGTAACTATTTCATTTGAATGGGGTTCTCCACAAACTTATCCAATACCAAATAATGATCGATTCTCTTTGCAATTTTGTCCTCCCCTACCCTCTTATTCATTCAAGTAGGGTTTAGATTGATCGATTCTACATCTATTAGTGTTTTATCTCCTAATTTGTGAGTGAATAAATCAGGTAGAGGGTCTCATCTCGCCTTTGGACGCCAAAATTCTTAAGCTCCGATGGAGAAATTTAGTTCCCCACCTAGAATAATAGCTTCACCATCCATGAAATTTTTCCTAAACAAAGAGTCCTAGAAAGGCACTCGGTGCATGTATAGCCCATAGACATTTAGCACCGTGAGCACCAACCCCACATATTTCTATAAAATTTCCAAATCTAGGCCATAATCAAACCCCCAAGAGTTTTGCATTTTGATTGTGCGAGTATTCCAACCCCCCATATCTACCCCTAACATTAGCTCCTACAAAACTCCAATTATTTAAAAGAGATTCTAATATATTAACAACAACAAATCCCTCCCCAACGCTTCTTGAAGGAGAATTCAGTCAGGATGGTTTGATTCAACCAACCATCTCATGGCCGATTTTTTGGACAGGCTCACCAAACCCTGACAGTTGAAAGAGAGAAACTTCATAAAGGAACCCCTTACCGGACTAACAATGCTCTAAGTGCCACAAAAATGGAAAGTTATTTTATGGCTGCCATGTCCACAAAAGCCCCTTCCTGGGATTTTGAAAGATGAGATTTCCTCCCATGACCTTTCCCTCCTATAGAAGCCACTGGATTTTGACCCGATCCTTCAACACCTTTAATCAAAGATGACATGGCTAGGATAGCTCGATTCCTAAGCTGGTACACAATCATTTCCTCTTTCGAGTCCACCGAGGAATCAACCTCTATCATTACTTTTGCAGGGGAGACACAAGACTTTTCTTGAAAGAAAGAACAATGACCTAGATTTGGCCCTGGCATAGTGAAATTTGAAGAGCCCATAACCAAGGGTAGAAGGAGAGATCTTTTAAAGGTCTCAACCATCCCCTTCCCAACAGAGTCAAATAATTTATCAAAAAATTTACAGGGTGAGGGGGGAGAATATGCATACCCATCTAGGGGACAAACCTCGGGCACGACTCCACCCCAAGCTGATTGTTTAGAGATGCTTTAGTCGACCTTTGTGAATGCAAGTCTTTAGTCATCTCTGCTTGTGAAGCAGGGGCCAAGAACTGGAGTGTCTTCCCGACGGCTTTGTCTTCAATGGAAACCTCTTTTGACAATGCTCCTACTTCCTCCACCTGGACGAATTTTGCATTAGATAGAGATGCCTCCACCTCCTAATGATGTGTCGATCGCTTCTTTGTTGGGGAAGGGCGATTTTCTCTTGACCGTCCTTATATAGGAAACTGACACTGATTAACAATGTGGCCATATTTTTGGCACCTTCAACAATGAAAGGGAACTCCTTCATAATCTAGTTTCTGCACATACTTTTCATCCCTCGCCACAAGTGCCAGTTCCTCCGCCAAGCCCTCTCTGACATCCAGAGAGACCAAGATCCGAGCACCAGTCATCTCGCCCGAAGTTTGAAAGGACATATCTGCATCCAAAAAATTCCCCATGACATTGCCTAAGTTCTTAAGACTTTCACAGTTCTAGAATTATGTTGGCAAACCTGGGAGATGCACCCAAATTAGTGCCACATCAAATCTTTGCCTGCTTGCATCAAAAAGAGGGGTTCATTTTTTGAGCAGTATCAGAGTGGAGCCTATATTCCATACACCTTTAATAGCCCACACCGCCTCTTCAGCTATCCCAAATTTAAAGAGGAACCAACACTGCACCAAAAATTGTATTGAGGGGAGAGGGTCGAGGGATTTGGACTAGGACTTTTCGACCCAATCCCTTACAGTTTTGATGTTGAAATGTCGCCCCTGCGCCCTCTCGACTACGACAGTATTGGCCATTTCCACTACCTATGGCACTTTGATTTCTACACCCAGCAAAAGCTTGATTTCCTTCCCTTTCAGTTTTATGCACTTGTTCTCCCCGTGTCCAGGGCTAGGTCTTACATGCGAAACTGTTCTTTCATTCTCGATTGGGGATTTCCCCTCCAATCCCTAGCTTCTATAGCTTTCTCTAAGCCGACATTATCCTCCCCACTTCCACTATGATTCAACAACTCCAACAAGGAAGCAATAAAATCTGATGTATCTTGGGAGAAATACACACTCGGTGAGAGTGAGAAGCATGCCGACAATGGAGTAAGGAGAGATGTAAACCCTTTCAAGGACCATCTCCTTTTGGGACTATCTTCGTATCCTTAACTACCGCATAGAGGGCCAAAGTTTGACAGAAAGTCTAATCCTTTAGAAACTAGGGGAAAAATACCCTCCCTTTCCATTGTCTCTAAATGAAATGGAACTTCATTCCAAGCTGAGGATGCGAAAGACAAAAATGGTTCTCCAAACTAGCTCCACAAATTTCTTGGTGAAAGAGACATTCGAAGAGTCAAGCCCTAGTACCAATCTTTGTTGTGTGGGAGCGCCCCCCAACCCCTCGCTCCCGCTCCTGAAGCTTGCTTCCTTCAGAAGCTCTCTCCCAAAACGCTCCCAAGGCGCTCCCGAGGTGCTCCCTACCTCTCCTATACTAAAAGCTCCTATACTAGGTTGATCATTTGATGACAATGTTATGGTACCTCCCTTCATTGCGAAGCTCATATAAAAGTAGTTATGGTTGATCATTTAATGATAATGTTATAAGTTATAACTGCTAGATGGTTGATGTTATATGGTTTAATCCATTCTTTATATAGCTAATTCAACATCCTACATGTTTTTTAGATATAAATCCATCAAAATATATACTATATAAAAAAATGCTCCCAAAACGACAGCTTTTGAAAATTTCACTTTTTGCTCCGCTCCCGCTCCCCACTCTCTGCTCCTACTTCTCGCTCCCAAAAACATAGGTGCCAATCCAATCGTTGAACCTGCACCCAAAGGGGGCGAGTATGGAAGAAACCCTTGATCATCCAAAAGAGAACTCACATGGGAGAACTGTCAAAGGGGGAAACCCCTCCTACCTCCATTCGATCCCAAGACCCAGGCTTAACATGGATAGATCCTGTAGGAAACTCCATCTGGATAGCAACTGGGGTCACCCAAATCTCCTAACCTTCCAACGGGTATAGTGAGTAATCCAATAATTCCTCCTCCTCCACCATCCAGAAGACCGACCGGCCAGATATCATTAACCCCTACCAACGAAACATCAGTGCTTGAAAGAAAAAAGACTAATTGGTTGTATATTTACAAAATACATTGCAATATCATTTATTAATTTATGGTAGGGCACAGAGGAATCAAACCACCAACCTCCTTCTAGTAAGGAAATTGCTCTTACATTTAGCTAGCATTGGGGAGAGAAGCAATATTAACACCCATATTTCATCATGTGTAATTCTAGCTTCCAATTCCAACATTCAAACTTGCACTTTATAGTTTTCAACAATTAGATAAATGTTCCAAACCAAGTCAATGCTTATCCACTTGCATTGCGAGAATTAACCAAGATATTTCTCTCCTTTAAAAAATGTTCAAGGATGAACTATCAAAATTCTTAGTAAATATCTAGTATTGGATCTTATAAATAGAATCAACATAGTTAAAATAAGAGCAAAAAATAAAATTAGTTAACATTTGAGTTAGTTAGAGCAGCCAATTTGACTGAGCATTTTAGATAACTATTACTTTTAGCACCCTCTTAATCCATCCCATAACCAATAGGTTTTTTCTCCAGTAGTATTTTTATCACATAATTCATAATTTACCAATTGAAATCAAAACTTCTAAATTAGTATCTCTCTTCAAAATGGACAAAAACAGACTGTACAGTTAGTCTTTCCACATGCTCTCTTCTTCATTCACTCTATTGTAGGTAGCATAGTGTAATTTTTGAAGAAGCTAGTACATATTGGGTCTATCAAGGTTAGTACATATGAATATTCAATATGAATAATGAAATATAGATGATAAAAGGCAACCAAAAAAGCAACTCTGATACTTGTAAGGTCTTACCACATTATATATTGATCTAAGTGTTGGAAGTTGTTTCGGGGCAATGACTAAAAGAGAAACGAGGCATTGACATCAAAGTGCAACAAGAATAGCATATGCACAAGAATTAACATAAATTAATGATATTTCAGTAATTCCAAAAGCATAATGCTAGTGTACCTCCAAAATGTGTTTAGAATGCACATGCTAGTTTCAAAGTGAGAGATTTGTTGTTAGTGATAGAGACAATGAATCTAGATGTTCTCATATCCCCTTGGGACTGATCTCCCCAACGGTCAATTCTAAGTGATAACATTTTTGGTGCCATTTCTAGGGAGTGAAGACCTATTCCCTGCAGTCGTAATCAGCTGCATATATTGTTGGTGAGTAGTACTTTCTTGAAGACTATCTTCTCACCCGGCATCTCCATTAAAGATTCCTTTGGTGACAAAACAATTTGATCATATTATATGGATACATATCTACATGAATCTTCTCCTTCTTACTTAGAAAGTTTCATCTTCCAATTCTTGAGTTCATAGTCCAATTGCTATTTTTTTTCAATCATTCCTAGTATTTCTCAATGGCACGTTGGATGAGAGAATCCATCGACATGCTAAGTGAGAAAATTAACACAACAATGGATCTACTTTTGTTACTCGATGAGATTGAGGAAATAAAGCTAAATCAACCATCTTCTTGTATTTGTTGATGTAGGGAATATAATACTCCTCATAAGGAGGATGCTTGCCATGTGTTTGAACAAGTAACATGTTTATTCGACAAGGAAGAAGAGTATTACAACCAGCAAGTTCTTTCTTCAAGGGCGACAAAAAATGTTTTGTGGGTGGTAATTTGTTACCTAAAACTTTACAGTATCACATTATGGTAGAGGATGGATCCCTAATACCTTTAGCTCCAACTCTTGAGGAAAATTCATTAGTGCTTGAGGAGAAATAGATGATGCATGTTGAAAAGAAGATAGATCATGGGTTCCTTGTCATATTTTATAGCTCGGAAGTTCTTCTACATAGACTTGGTGTCTAGGCATGTAGAAAGGACCCAGGTGACTTTCCTAGAAATTAATTTTAGTGTTATAAAGTTAATGTGACTTTTTATTAATTAGTGAGTGAAAATGTTTTTTAATTCATTAAGTGCAATTTGTCTCATCCATTGACTTTGAAGATGAAGAGATAGTCATTCGGAAGATGAAGATGTTAGTTTTTGTACCTAGGAAGTGTATTTCCCTAGTGACTTTTGCCTAAATCACTTAAAGGGCGAAAAAGTGACCCTTGCATTAAATGACTTGAGATGAGCATTTAATGGGACTTTATAACTTAAAGTCACTTTTGATAAATTTAAGTGGGTGAGTGAAAATGAATTTATGAGAATTAAATTATACAATTTATTCTCATCAAATCTCAACTGTTGGATTTAATCTAATATCACCGTTGGATGAAAAACTCACTTAGGGTTTACTCAAAAAGGAAAAGGGAGGCAAAACAATTCACTTTTGAGAGAGAGAAGTGGAGAGAAGGGAGCTGAGAGTTTGCACAGAAATCGAGGAGGTAGCTAGGGTAGTTTTGTACCAGCAAGCAAATCGAGGAGCAACAACAGCATTTAATTCAACATTGAAATCGAGGCATCCGTACAGAGCAGGGAAGCGACACGTTTCTCTAGGCAACTGTACAACTGAGATTTAGCATGAATTTCTAGACACTGTATAGCTGGGATTTGGAACAGAAACTGAGAATCCATACACAACATTTATTATTGTTCGTACAACACTATTTTCGAGGAGTTATTTTTGGGCATGTTTTCCAAGGCAAGGGCACGAGATTCAAAGCAGAATTCTAGGCACAGTTTTCAGAAATTTTGGGCACTATTTTCGAGGTCTGTACAGGCTGTATGGACTGTACCTTTTGCACTGAAATTGAGGAAGCAATTTTTTTCTGTACAAAAATCGAGACTGGGCACAGAAATCGAGGTGTGTGATTTGGTACTGTTTTCAAGGCAGCAGCTTGGCTCAGTTTTCGAGGAAGCTTCTGGGTGTGAATTTCTATGGTGGAGATAAGTAAATTTTTACTGTAAAAATTCTATACTGAATATTGATGAAGAAATAAAATCTCTCTCTCTGACTGGTTTTCCCCGTGGGGGTTTTCCTAGGGCTATTGGCCAAAAATTTATGAGTCTGATTTATTTTATGGCGTGCATGCTAAATTAATTTTTTTCGTGTTAAAAGTGTTTTTACAACGTGTTTAACTATCTGTAATTTTATAAGTAGTTTCCAGCCAATGCAAAACTGGTTGGGGATGAAAACACTGAAAAACATGACATAAACCAGCAAGCTGAAATAACACAAAAAATTTACACGGTATCAGAGCTTGGGGGCAGAAAACAATAAAACTTGCAGACACATAGAAATTTCCAGAATTCAGTATTGTCTTCTGTTAGTGAACAACACCTTGTTGGGTTGACCGTAAGATGGCTGCAGGACTTAGGTTGGAGGATAGGCTAGATGGGACAGGTAAATTTCTGCCATGGAAGGCCAGAATTTTACTGATTTTAGAGGAGAATGAACTGTGGGAGGAGGTAGTGAGAAACACTACAACAAACCTTGTTCATATTCCTGCTGCTACAGATTAAGCAGCATTATCAAACTTCAACAAGAAGGACTATAAAGCTAGAAGAATAATTCTTGATGCAGTTAAAGACCATATCATCCCTCACATTTCAGGTAAAGCTAGGGCACATTTGATGTGGAGTGCTTTAACCAGTTTATATGAGAGTACCAATGAGAACCAGAAGATGGTTCTCAAGGAGAAACTGAAAAGTATAAAGATGAATGGTGGAGAGGGAGTAACAAATTACCTTACCAAGATATCTACAGTTAGAGATGAGCTAGCTGTAGCTAGGGTTTTCACCCTAGCTTGTGCAAATGAGCACCTACTAAGGAGAAGCGACTCCTTAGTAGCAGTTCAATAAAACAGTAAAATATGACAGTAAAGCAAAGTAAACTTAAACTAGCATGTGCATCAACAAGAAATAAAAAGACATAAATATGATAAGAATTTTCTTTTGTATTAACTTTACCTCAGATGTTGAGGTTGGTGAAGCTCTTGCAGTAGTCCAGGAGGGCTGCTTCCAAGCTCCAATGGATTCCTTCTCCTTCTCCAAAGTGTTTTGGATATGGGCCAAAGGGGCACTCAAATGTGAAATTAGCTCAAAAGGGTGAGCTACGGTTTCAGGAGTGATTTTGGCAGAGTGATGATAGGAAAGATTGTGGATATGGAATGGGGAGCCTCCATCATCTATTTATAGGTTTTTTAGTGGTGGAGTGTTGACCCATGGTTTTGGGCACCATATGGTTTAGGTCAATTGTATAAGGTTTTTGCTTCTTTTTTCCCTCTTTTTCCTCTTTTTTATATTTTTTATTCCCTTTTTAGAGGGTTTTTGCTATTTTTGGAGGAAATTTAAATTATTTTGGGGAAAAAAGGGGGTTTTGGGCCTTTTGGAGGCTTTTTAATGGTTTTTTAAGGTTTTGGAGGCAAATATGGTAGGAAATATAGACAAATGAGTCATGTAATGAGGAAGATGAGGTAGTGAGCACTTTTTGGGTGTTAACAGATTGCCCCCTGATGTGTGAGGGCAGGAGCTCATCGTATGGTCGATAGACATCATAGGTCTTTTATGGTTTTCCTGGGATGTGGAGAGGAGAAGAAATGAACTAGATCCCAGAACAACGGTCCTGAACAAACTGCAAAAATTGAAAATACATGACCTCAATAATGAATGAGGAATAATCTCAACAGCTGGACGAGGCGGACATTCCCATGCTCGTATCAAGATCTATAACAATAACAATGAGGTCCAAAAATGGGGACCTGGAAGATACATGACCTCAAAATAATGAATGAGAAAGAATCTCAATATATGGATGAGGCGAGCATACCCATGCTCGTATCAAAGATATATATAAAAACTAATAGTGAGGCCCAAAAATGGGGACCTGAAAGATACATGGAAAAACACTGTGTACATCATAAGGGTCCAGAGGGGACACAAATCTAAGATATACTGCCAGGATGACCATGTCTGAGATGAAGAACTGATACACTGGAATATCAATAGTGGTGATGATTATGGTACCAGAGGAACTGATGAACTACTGGATCATAATAACGGGGAGTCATACCCTCAATGGTACACTGGACTAGAACTGAACTGGGTACTCATGGAAGCATATAAGTGGATGGCTTCCGAATACAATCACCAACGCAACCTAGACATCCACGGGAACATATAACTGGGTGCTCTGAAGTGACTCACCAATGTGCTAGATTCGGGGGAAATCCAGGGTCTTCGACCAATAACTGAAGGGATATGTACCCTGCGCGATTCTCAACGATGCGATCAAGGTGTTGAAGTCGAGCATGTGAGAAACAACCACTCGGTGAGGCACTAATGACTCCTCTCAAAATGGTCCGTAGGTACTTACCACAGATGGTGATGGTCCAAGGCGCAGGGACCTCTGGGTCTATCCTCTAGAATAGATGGGCTGTCGTCGACAGAGGGAGACCTGCAACTAGCAAGGTAATGATGTTTTCTTGATAGGAGCACGAGGTGGATAACCGAAGTGTGAGAGTATTGATGGTATGACTGACATACTGTGGGGGTGGGGAATAACTGGGCAAGTAGAGTGGGTGGACTCAAACTTCCTTTGTTCAGAGTATGATGGCGGGGATGATCGAGCAGCATATGAAACTGATTGGTGGGAAAGGGATCATAACTTTAATGGATCAAGGATGGTGACTGGGATGAGTGATACTCAAGTTGGTGTAAGATGGCAAGAGACTGCAGAATACTTTGAACAAAGGCAACCTTAGTGGGGGTGCTGCCGAGATGATCGATCATGGTGCCGAGAGGCACTAGGGAGACTTTTTTATGGTTTAAGGAGCGGAAAGAAGTGTGCTCAAAATGGTACTGTCGTGTGGATTTATACGAGCCCAGGACAGTTCGTGCTCATGATTACTTTCAATTTTAAGGAGTCTGAAAACGATAAGAAGACTCTGAAATAATGGAATGGTACCGTCGTGTGGATTTGTACGAGCCCAGGACAGTGCATGCTCGTGGTTGCTTTCAATTTTAGAGACTCTGAAAGAAAAAATAAGACTCCAGGGGGGGTTCTTTTTCGTGTGTTAGTCTCCAAGGCCCAAAAAAGCATAAAAGGATGCAATGAATAACTCTTCTAGTCGGTGTGGCTAGAGTATTCATTTTTCGTAATTAGTCTACCAGGTTCAAAAAAGGCTTAAACTTATACCAGATAGACGCCCTTTCAAATACTTTAACGAGCATGAAAGGAAGCAACATTGCTCGACGATCTTTTCATTCTTTTAGGAGTCAAAAAAGAGCTTAACAGAAACTCCCTAAGTGCCTTTTTCGTAAAGGACTTGTCCGGCCCGAAAAACGGATAAAATTAAACTGAACAAAAGGAATGGCCAAGAAAGGAGAGAGTGTTCAATCAAGGGACATCGATGAGAACCAAGAATGAGGGTGGGGGGGAACACTGGTGGGCCTCCTTGCGGGATGATGAATGGTGGCAAAATAATGAAATAATTGCAGTATGAATGGAGTGAATGGCTCATGTAAAAATGTGTAACAATTCGATGGCAGTCGATGTGGTACGCAAACCAACGCAGCAAGGTGTCGGGACACAATGCTGAAATTGTTCCTAGTGAGAGCAAGAAATGATATCAAGCATCATCACGAGCTCAAAAAACTGAATCCAACAATATAAAAAGTGTCAAAAATGGATAACGACTAAGGTGGCACGCAAACCGAGATGACTAGGGGCTGGTAAAAAAAAAATGCCCGAAAAATATGGGGGTGAGAGCGAGAAATGATCTCAAGCATCATCACGGGCTCGAAAAACTAAATCCGATGGTACAAATGGTGTGAAAAAGGGAGTTCATATGGCGCCGAAATGGCAAAGGAAAAACGAGGTTAAAAATGGCTATAAATAAAGTTGAGTCCACCAAGTCAAGGATGCAATGGTGGGGAGAAATGATGACCCGCGGGGGCAGAATACTAGGTGTATCGAATCAAATCATATATACAAGTGACATGTGACCTCAAAAATGGTTGAGATCACGCATGTGAAAAAGTGAGCAGGGTTAATGACCTGCCCCCATACTATGCGCATGGGGTTTGTGATTATGGATCACATATGTGTTGGTTTGAACAATGGGATCATTGAAACACTGAGAGAGATGTGATGGGGAAGGTTCAAAATGATTGATCATGCCCCCTATCCCAAGGTCAAGGTAATATATTATGCCCCCTAACTCAGAGGTATCAATGTGGTGCTTGATGATAGCGGGGTCAAGACTAGACATTTCGGTATAGGACCAGGCAAAGACATCACGGAACTCTTGGAAAAGTTTTTTGTACTCTCTGATCTCATACTCAGTGCAGGAGGCTCCTAATGTAATGAGTTCATGAGCATTAGCTAGGGCAGAGATATCAATGTGGATTGTGGGTGAGATATTGACCATGTTACCTTCCTCGAAGGAATTGGGAGCGAGAATGGGCTCTTTAAACTAGTCGACTTTGGTGGGGAGGAAATCTTTGGACTCAACCGAAAATTGGGTGGTTGTGGTGGGGGAGGACACTTCCGAGAGGAAATAAGAACGATGATGCATATTTTCCTAG
Source organism: Larix kaempferi (assembly GCA_027924585.1). Lineage (NCBI taxonomy): Eukaryota > Viridiplantae > Streptophyta > Pinopsida > Pinales > Pinaceae > Larix > Larix kaempferi. The sequence goes on from BSBM01000099.1 coordinate 16,516,264, forward strand.
GGGTAATCGGGGGTAGTAAGAGCCTCGAGAATCTCCTCATCATTGTGGAAACTTTGGGTTGTCAAATCGGTTGACGAGGGAGTGCTAGTAGAAGAGATCATATAAATGGTATTAATCTCTCTGGTTGGCGGGGATGCTGGGGGGTGGATCTCTTCAATGGTGGGGGGATCCGTCTCGAGGTCCAAGTTATTCATCTCAGAGAGGGCGGCTCTGTAATCTGGGAGATTAGGGCAATGATGTGAGTAATGGCAATAATTCCACAGATGGCACAAGGGTGGTTGGTACGCAGTGATTTATCGCGAGGCTTAGGGGTAGGGTCGAGTTGGACAACTGGGATGGTGGGGTCGTCGTCAAGCATTTGCATGTGCTCTTGTAATGCGGGTAATTGTGTACATTGATGGGTAGCATGGCCCAACTCATCACACAAAGAGCATTTGGGAGGAGCGCGAAACGTGGGGGGGGGTTTAACCGTTTTGGGCGGGGCTAAAGCAGTGTATGGTTGTGGGCCTCTGCCCCCAGTGTGATTGATAAGAGGGGATGAATTGGTGGATAAGGAAGGAGTACTGACACCGGGAGGTGGTTGACTAGTAGTGGTTATGGGTTGCACTGGTTGTAGGACGACATTGGGTGTTGGGGGGGAAATGAGAGGCATGATGTACCATACAGGTAATCCTAAAGTTAAACCGGGGAGGCTGAGAGTATCCATAAACGGGGTGCTTACTACTCCCGAAGGGGGGAATAGGAAGGGGATTGTATGGATGGGTGTAACACCAACATGACTAGGTACCAATGGTGGTTGGGGTAGCAAGGGAGGTTGATGGTTGGGTGTTGGTGTATTGTGGGAAAGGGTACATAAGTCAGATATTTCGGTCGCTGGTGACGGGGGTGGAATGGACTGGAATGTTGAGGTCATCGGCATATCTAAGTAAAGTCCGGGTCCCACTGAGGAAACCAACGAGATAGATTCACCACAAATAGGTTTTTCAACCATGGGGAGAACATTTTCAGGTGCATCGGGGGCATTGGGATCGTAATAGGTGAGTTGATCAACCTTGACCACGCGTCCGTCATGGGGGAACATCATGGTACAAAAAATAGATGAGGCAACCACCCGCATGGCGTACATGTAACTGCGGCCAAGTAAGAGGTTATAATCAAGTTGGGTGTTGATGACCTCTATGTCAATAAGCACTATTTTACGAGCCAACTGGACGGGAACATTAGCTAAGAGACCTTAGGGTTGAGCCAAACGATCGTCGTAGGCTCGCAGCGCAATGGTGGACTGCTGAAGAGTAGGGGATCCCAACTTCTGCCAAACAAATGTGGACATAACACATGTAGAGGCACCTTCATCGATGATGCACCGATGGATGACAAGATTCCGAATGGATACAGAAACTTGGAATGCTAATGTGGAAGGCAGGCGTGGTTCAGATTGGTCCAAATCAAAGGCCATCATTCATGAATCGGTTGGGTCAACAACCCCAATGGCTGAGAGCAAAGTCTTGTGCTGTGTAGGACAGTTTTTTAAGAATTCTAACGCAGACATGGCTGCAGGGGACTGAGCTAAGTCGTCCACAATGTTGTAATTAGACACAACGCGAGCATTGGGGTTATTGTTGATGCGACGAAGTGGGAAGCAAGGGGCTGTTGAGGCACCATCTAGTGGAGCCGGAGGTATTCGTAACAACTGATCAGTGGGAAGAGCGTTGGTGTTTTTGTCGGCGGGAGGGGCTTCAGGGGTGGAGCCATATTGGTTCCGATGGGTTTGAAGGTTGACATCGGTGGATGACATCATTAACAAGTGATGGGTACCTGAGTCTATCATGGGTTGATCAGGAGCGGCATAAGTGATTTGCTGTTGTGGTGGTGCGTTTCCTTAAGGGGGAGCCAACGGTTGAGTGTTCACTATGCCTTGGGTTGGTAAAGGGTTTTGTAACACCAAGGGTTGAGTCTGAGGTGGTGGGGGCTTGGGCGGCGCCTGAGGAGCCGCGTGCCCTTGGCAGTGGGCATCATTAGTCCAGAGTTGTCAATCCCGCTCCAAATGTGGGAAAGTGTGTGTGTAATGGCCATAGACCCTGCAAATAGAACAATGATGGTTTGTTCGCAAATTAGGATTTTTGGCTTGCTTGGGCGGCCTGTCGGGGTTTTGGTTGGTAGGTGTCGCGTTATTATTGTTTGGGGGATTAGGGGGCTGGCCGCCTTGGTCTGGAGGAGGGTTGTTCCCGCGGTTACGTCCTTTGCTACAGTTTTGTTGGCCTTGTTGGCATTGGTTATTTTGGTTCTGCTATGGATTATGTTGGGCATAAACTTTCCCTTGGGCAGTAGGAGGGTTCTGAGGTTGTGCAGGTGCGGGAGCAGGCTACGGTGGATAATAAGTGGGTGGAGGCGGTGCAGGTGCTGAACCTTATGGGGGTTGCTAATATGTTTGTGTGACGGGTTGTGGGTTTGCCACAGGTGCTGCCTGTGGCAGATAATAAGTAGGGGGGGCTTGAGAGGATACAGGAGCTTGCGCGACCTGCGGGTGGTAATATGACTGAGGTGCAACCGGTGGGACGTAAGCAGGGGAGGCATGTCCGAAACACTGAGGGGGACATGAGGGTCCATGGGAATGGTGATTATGGGCCATGGGAGAATATGAATTGGTTGCTCCAGAGTGGGATGTATCCCACGAAAGGTCGGGGCCATGGCTAGTGTGTGCTATGGAAAAGGATGGTTATGCGATGCGATACAACCAATAATTCCATCGGCGGCATGGGATGCCCCGGCGCATCATTGTGGGAGGAATTGCCACAGGGGGCGTCGAGTATAATGGTATATAGATAACCAGACTGGGCGTAAATAAGGTCAAATTACTGGGCTTTGAGGATGGCCTCTTCCTTGAACTGGGGTCGTTCGAATGCCACATCCTTGGCAATGACAGGAAGGAGAGATTTTAGAAACCAATCTAAGAAGATATGGTCATCTAACTTGATTTTGCACAGGCTTCGGCGTCGACGCCACTCATGAATATGGTCAGTGATGTGGGTGGTCGTATTTTGTCTGCAAGACAGTAGGATCTCAACTCCCGCATCGTAGCAGACAGGTAATTGAAAGAATTGCAGGAAGGTTGAGGCAAGGGAAGTAAAGGTAGCATGGGTCCCATAGGGCTGCTCGATGTACCATTTGGCTGCAGAGCCAGTGAGAGTGCTTTGTAACAGATGGAGGTGGACAGAGACATCCACTATGGAGTTGGAGGAACACCATAGATGGAAGGATATAATGTGGTTCTGGGGGTCTTCACCTGCCTTGCCCTCAAACTTAGGGATGTCTGATGGGAGCTTGGTGGGAATGTGAGGCCACGCAGGGTCGTGTCTGATGGGATCGTTAGTCAGTCTGGCCAGGTCAGGAAGGTTGAGACTAGCCATGAATGGAAAACTAGTAGAAGGATGTGACATACTGGTGGTCGTGACCACGTTGGGGCCAATTCCCCCAAGTGTAGGGGTTGGGTTCAGGTTGGGGATGTTTCCCCCAAGGGGAGGAACAAAGGTGGTATGGGATGGTCCTGTGCCACCAAGGGTAGCGTGAGTCACTGGTGGAGTTGGGTTGGGTATGCTAGCCACTGGAATGGGCACAGTGATCGGAATAGTGAATGTGGGCCCCATCGAGGGCATACCCAAAGCAGGTGTGGTAGCTGGGGTGGTGGTGGATGCTCCACCAATGGTCCCTACAAAGAAAGGTTTGGATGTTGTGCCATCCATGGGGCTGGTTGGTGCAGTATAAGTGGGGTTCTCGGACTCTACCTCAGAATCAGATGTAAAATAAGGGGCGTTAGGGCCGAGGGATGGAGCTCTATGTCGTCGACGAGTGGAGTCAAGTGATGAAGATCTACGTCTATGACAGGTGATGTCAAGTGAACTGTGCTGCGGGGGCTCACCTCGGAGGTGCCGAGAATGTCTCGGGGACTCAATGGTGACAGATGGTGTCAAGTATCTGGGGGTTGTGTTGAGTGAAAAACAACTCAAAAACCCTAATGCAGCCGAGTGTGCAAAAGGAGAGCACAAAAAATATGGCACTCAGGCCAGCAACCAGCTCAAAACACTCACTGTAACAACTGTGCTACAATAAGCGGAGCGTCAACAACAATGGTCAGAATACCAACAAGTAGCATGTTTCCTAAAAAATAAAAATAGTGGACTCGCTAGACCAAAGGGAGGTAAGGGAGCATGCAAACACCTAGCTAAATAGTATTCTGACTCAACCAGACATATCCTCTACAAGGTGATGAAATCCAATTCAGACAATATGGATAGTAGAGACAAGTGGCTATAGATATCCCCCTACCGGGAGGGACACCGGGTAAGACAATCCTATAAGAAAGGCAACTAAGATACCCCATTCATGACATGTCCAGAAAGGTGAATCTGCAGCTCTGGTCCTCTCACCATGTCGGCCTAAAAGGAATCACCACACGCAGACCAACAAGTAGGTAGCCTTCGGTTACTGAATGGATTGAGGTGTTCCACTTAGGCCTCCAGAACCAGTCTGGATACTTCAACCCTCCTAAGGGAGAGGCCCTCTGATAAACTGGTTTTGATCGTGCCAAAAAATACTAGGGGATTTTGGTTCCCTAATGGACAACAACTATGTCTCAAGTGTAAGCGACCGAGGGGTGTTATTTGGATGCCTATCCCCCCTGTCCTACCTAACTACAATATTCTTATGTGTTCCCCAAGTGGGGTTAGAATGTTGGTTGTGTTAAGTAGTATTTTAAGGCTCACTTGAATTAGGTGACAGAGTGTGTGCGTGTGAGGTAATGAACCCAATCAAAAGTGCCACGGGGTGGGAAACTTTCTAACTACTAATAATAATGCAAAAATTAAACTTGTAATGCAAAATTTTCTTTTTTCAATTGAAATGCTTTAAACTTAAAAAAATATGTAAGTGGAACAGAAAGCAAACTGCAGAAAAAGGCTGTAGGAAAGTATGGTTGCAGATAGAACAGGTGGTTGTGCGGGTGCAGAAAATATTGCAGCAAAGTTCTGGGTTCAAACAGGATAAAAAAGCGCAGAAAACAAATCGTGGGTATGTGACGAAACTGCGCGGTCAAATCGCCGGAAACAGACTGAAAGACACGGGGAGATCGCAGGAAATAGGCTGAAAGCCGCGGGGAGATCATAGGAAACAGGCTGAAAGCCGTGGGGAAATTGCAGGAAACGGGATGAAAGCCACGGGGAGACCGCAGGAAACAGGCGGAAAGCCGTGGGGAGACCGCAGGAAATAGGCTGAAATTCGTGGGGAGATCACAGGAAATAGGCTGAAAGCCGCAGGGAGATCGTAGGAAACAGGCTGAAAGCCGCGGGGAGATCACAGGAAACAGGATGAAAGTCGCGGGGAGACTGCAGGAAACAGGAGAAAATCCACAGGGAGATCACAAGAAACAGGCTGAAAGCCGCGGGGAGATCGCAGGAAACAGGTTGAAAGCTGCGGTCCGATCACAACTATGGAGAAAAAATGCATGATTTCCAGTAGAAAACCCAACTGCCGAAAGGGACAGCCGAAAGGGGAAAACAGAAAAATACTTGCAGAAAACGAAAAAAATTTAAAAACTAGAACCAGAAAATCAAAGGAACACTAGGGGAGTCGCCAAAACTGTAGCTAGGGTTTTCACCCTAGCTTGTGCAAATGAGCACCTACTAAGGAGAAGGGCCTTCTTAGTAGCAGTTCAATAAAACAGTAAAATATGATAGTAAAGAAAAGTAAACTTAAACTAGCATGAGCATTAACAGAAATAAAAAGACATAACAATATGATAAAGATTTTCTTTTGTATTAAATTTACCTCCAGTGTTGAGGTTGGTGAAGTTCTTGCAGTAGTCCAAGAGGGTTGCTTCCAAGCTCCAATGGGTTCCTTCTCCTTCTCCAAAGTGTTTTGAATATGGGCCAAAGGGGCACTCAAATGGGAAAGACTAGCTCAAATGGCAAGCTAGGGTTTCAAGAGTGATTTCGGCAAAGTGAGGATAGGCAAGATTGTGGATATGGAATGGGGAGCCTCCATCACCTATTTATAGGTTTTTTAGTGGTGGAGTGTTGACCCATGGTTTTGGGCACCATATGGTTTAGGTCAATTGTATAGGGTTTTTGCTTCTTTTCTCCCTCTTTTTCCTCTTTTTTATATTTTTTATTCCCTTTTTAGAGGATTTTTGCTATTTTTGGATGAAATTTAAATTATTTGGGGGAAAAAAAGGGGGTTTTGGGCCTTTTGGAGGCTTTTTAATGGTTTTTTAAGGTTTTGGAGGCAAATATGGTAGGAAAGATAGACAAATGAGTCATGTAATGAGGGAGATGAGGTAGTGAGCACTTTTTGGGTGTTAACACTAGTAGCAGTTGGGGAGGTGGTCACTGCTACCGAGCTTGTGCGTATAGCAGTGAATGGGGATTCCAAGCCCTGGGGTGCATTTGTATAGGCTATAGTGGGCAGGGAGAACCTACCTTCATGGGAGAGACTGTGGGATGACTTTGTGCAGGAGGAGACCAGGAGAGGTCTCATACAGGGCATTTCTTCACAAGGTAGGGAAGATGAGGAGAATGTGGCTTTGACAAAAAAGGGGAAGAAGAAGAAGAAGAAGAAGGGTCCCAAGAAGGGTGGGGCCAAGCAGTAGCAGCAGTAGTAGGGTGGGAAGAAGAAGGAATTAAGTAAAATCAAGTGTTATGGTTATCAGACTTTTGGGCACTATGCTTCACAATGTCCAAGCAAGAAGAAGAAGAGACAGTAGACTACAGCTTCAGTAGAGGTTAATGACTTTGGAGACAAATTTCAGAGAGAGTTTTCTCTGTGTGCTAGACAGATTGAAAGAGAGAGAGCCTCTTTAGTTACAAGCACTGATGTGGATATGGAGATGGAGTATTCCTTATTGACAGACCATCAGATGAGTGCATCCACCACTGACACTTGGTATATTGACAGCGAAGCTTCGAGCCACATGACAGGTGCTCGAGAGTTGTTCTCCGAGCTTTCATAGACAAGTACAGATGTGGAGGTTGTACTAGGCGATGACACCATTGTTAGAGTAGTTGGTCGGGGGACCATTACATTTCAGAGGGAGTCTATGAGTCCCATGACTTTGAGGGATGTGTTATTTGTCCCTGGGATGAAGAAGAACCTTGTATCAGTTTCCACCATTGAGGACAGGGGTCTTGGGGTTTGTTTCTTGGATGGGTGAGTGCAGGTATTACCCGGGACTACATGATTATCTACCTCCATGGACATTGGGGTTAGATGTGGAAAACTATACAAGCTCTTGCTTTAACCACAACACGCTTTGGCACACAGTAGCAGCAGTGATCTTTGTGAGCTATGGCATCGGAGGATGGCCCACTTGCATCACCCAGCTCTGAGATTGTTGAGGAACATGGTTAAAGGTTTACCCGAGTTCAACACTGAGCAGAGTGATGTGTGCAAGGGGTGTGCTTTGGGAAAGTACACCAAGACTGCTTTTCCAAGCAGTGACAGCAGAGTAGCAGGAGTACTTGACTTGATCCATTCTGATATTTGTGGTCCTATGTCATCAGTCTCTTTGACTGGATTTGAGTACTATATCTTTTTCATTGATGACTACTCTAGGAAGACCTGGATCTACTTCTTGAGGAGCAAGAAGTCACCCTTAGTATTGAGAGTCTTCCAAGGGTTCAAATCCCTTGTGGAGAAGCAGACAGGGAGGAAGATTTAGATGTTGAGATCGAACAATGGGGGTGAGTATACCTCCAAGGAGTTCGATGGGTTTTGCACACAGGACGGTACACAGAGACAACTGACAGTTCCCTACACTCCTGAGCAGAATGGAGTAGCAGAGAGGAAGAACAGGTCGATTGTGGAAGCAGCGAAAGCAATGCTTCATGATCAGAGTTTACCATTCTTTTTATGGGCAGAGGCATGCAGTACTGCAGTTTATCTGCAAAACATGAGTCCCCATCGTGCCTTGGGGAGGAAGACTCCTAAGGAGATGTACACAGGCAAGAAGCTTGAGGTGAGACATTTTTGCATATTTGGTTCTTTGACTTACTCTCACGTCCCTTCTGAGAAGAGGACGAAGCTTGATCCCACTGCAGAGAAAGGCATCTTTGTGGGATATGATGAGACTTCGAAGGCTTACTAGATTTACCTTCCTAGCCAGAAGAAGGTTGTTGTTAGGCAGGAAGTGAAGTTTGATGAGAAGAGAGCCTTCAGGAAGTCTAGAGAGATAGAGTAGAGGGAGCCACAGGCTTCCACACCTCAGGTGACTCAGACTTCTTCGATACAGATATTAGGTCCACAGGTTTTCGGAGTGACTGGATCACAGGGTACAGGCACAACTTCTACAGGTTCAGTGGTTCAGGTGACAGGTACTTCAGGGACAGGTTCAGGTTCTGGTTCTCAGGTTACTGGTTCTTCAGGGACTAGTTCATCAGTCACTGGTACTCGGGGTGTTGGACCTTCTGCTTCTAGGAATTCTTCAGATGAGGATAGACCCGTATGGGAGGAGCCTTCAAGAAAGAGGAAGCCTAAATGGCTTCAGGAGACCTTGAAGGAAGCAAAGGAATTTGGTAGGCCCCAGGAGGAGGTCAGGACAATTGTGATGCTGGATATATTGGCGATGGCTCTTGTTGCGAGTCTTCATGATTCGGAGCCTTCCACATTTGAGGAGGCCTCTCAGGATCGGGTTTGGAGAGATGCCATGATGGATGAGTACCATTCCATCATGAAGAATGATGCATGGGAGATAGTGTCGAGACCAGAGGGGAAGTCTGTTGTGACTTCCAAGTGGATCTACAAGGTGAAACATGCTATGGATGGCAGTGTGGAGAAGTACAAGTCTCATTTCTTGGCACGAGGGTTTTCACAGGTTGAGGGAGTTGATTATGATGAGACCTTTGCGCTAGTTTCTTGGTATTCTCCCATCAGAGCAGTGATTTCTATAGCAGCAGCAATGGGTTGCAAGATCCACCAGATGGATGTGAAGACCGCATTTCTCAATGGTCTTCTGCAGGAGGAGGTTTACTTAGAGTAGCCACATGGATTCGAGATTCATGGGATAGATTCTCATGTGTGCAGGCTGAGGAAAGCTTTGTATGGACTGAAGCAAGCTCCTAGAGCTTGGTACTCCAAGATTGATGCGTATTTGACATCGATGGGTTTTCAGAAGAGTGAGGCAGATCCCAACCTTTACTACATTGTGGTTGGTGGACTTTTGATATATGTTGATGAATTTTTTATCACTGGAGAGGAGCGTCTCATTGCACATTGCAAGAGAGACCTTGCTACTGAGTATGAGATGACTGAAATTGGGTTGATGCATTTTTATCTGGGGATGGAGGTTTGGCAGGAACCTGGACATATATTCCTGGGACAGGGGAAGTATGCAGTTGATATTCTGAGGAGATTTCATATGGAGGATTGCAGGCTGATGTCTACACCTATGATCACCAACTGGAAGCAGTTTCATGCTTATGAGGGTAAGTTGGTGGATCCTACACTTTACCGTCAGCTCATTGGGTCGTTGATGTATCTGGTCAACACCAGGCCAGACTTGTGTTTTGCGGTGAACACTCTTAGCCAGTTCATGGTGGAGCCTGGGAGTGTACACTGGACTACCGCAAAACATGTGCTGAGATACCTTGCAGGTACAGTGGACTATGGTTTGGATTACAGGGGTTCGGGTGGAGTCAATTTGGTTGGTTTCATAGATTCAAACTGGGCAGGCAGTGTGATGGATCGGAATATCACTTCCGATTGTTGTTTCAGTTTGGGCTCAGCAGCAGTGTCATGGTTCAGTCGGAAACAGAAGTCTGTTGTATTGAGTTCTGCCGAGGCTGAGTATATGGAAGCCAGTTAGGCTACTTGCGAGGCACTGTGGCTTCATAAGTTGTTGGTAGATTTGTTTGATCAGGAGCTTAGGCCTACAGTGATCTACTGTGACAATCAGAGTTGCATTCATCTCTCTCAGAATCCAATGTTCCATGACAGGTCAAAGCATATTGAGATCAGGTACCATTTCATCCGTGACTACATTCAGAGAGAAGCAGTAGAGTTGTAGTACATTTCCACTGATGAGCAGGTAACAGATATCCTGACGAAATATTTGGGGAGGGGCAAGTTTTTTTCTTCAAATACAAGTTGGGAGTGGTGCAGAACACCTTCCTCGGTAAGAGGGAGTGTTAGTTTTTGTACCTAGGAAGTGTATTTCCCTAGTGACTTTTTCCTAAGTCACTTAAAGGGGGAAAAAGTGACCCTTACATTAAATGAATTGAGATGAGCATTTAATGAGACTTTATAACTTAAAGTCACTTTGGATAAATTTAAGTGGGTGACTGAAAATGAATTTATGAGAATTAAATTAGACAATTTATTCTCATCAACTCTCAACCGTTGGATTTAATCTAATCTCCACCGTTGGATGAAAAACTCATTTAGGGTTTACTCAAAAAGGAAAAGGGAGGCAAAACAATTCACTTTTGAGAGAGAGAAGTGGAGAGAAGGGAGTTGAGAGTTTGCACAGAAATTGAGGAGGAAGCTAGGGTAGTTTTGTACCAGCACGCAAATCGAGGAGCAGCAACAGCATTTAATTCAACATTGAAATCGAGGCATCTGTACAGAGCAGGGAAGTGGCACGTTTTTTCTAGGCAACCATACAGCTGAGATTTGGCATGAATTTCTAGACACCGTACAGCTGGTATTTGGCACATAAACCGAGAATCCGTACACAGCATTTATTGTTTTCCGTACAACATTGTTTTCAAGGAGTTATTTCTAGGCACATTTTCCAAGGCAAGGGCACGGGATTCAAGGCAGAATTCTGGGCACGGTTTTCAAAAAATTTGGGAACTGCTTTTGAGGTCCGTACACACTGTACAGACTGTACCTTTTGCACTGAAATCGAGGCAACAATTTTTTCTGCACAGAAATCGAGGTGTGTTATTTGGCACTATTTTCGAGGCAGCTGCTTGGCTCAGTTTTCAAGGAAGCTTCTGGATGTGAATTTCTATGGTGGAGATAAGTAAATTTTTACTGTAAAAATTATGTACTGAATATTGCTGAAGAAATAAACTCTCTCTCTCTCTCACTGGTTTTCCCCGTGGGGGTTTTTCCAGGGCTATTGGCCAAAAATTTATGAGTATGATTTATTTTATGGCGTGCATGTTAAATTAATTTTCTACCTATTAAAAGTGTTTTTACAACGTTTTTAACTGTCTATAATTTTTATAAGTAGTTTCCAGCCAATGTAAAATAGGTTGGGGATGAAAACGCTGAAAAACGTGACATAAACCAGCAAGCTAAAATAACACAGAAAATTTACAGAAGAGACAAAGTCATTCTCTCATTTAATAAAAAGAGAATTCTAGGAGAGTTTAGACACATTCATGAATGAGAGATTTGGAGAGGAAAAGCTTGGAAAAGGAGAGAAGTAGAAAAAAAGGGGGCGCAGATACCAAGAGTTATTGGTGGCACACAAATCGAGGTATTCTCAACATTAAATATTTTCATATAGCGAAGAGAATATACAGTCCATACAGCAAGAATATACAATCCTTATAACGTACTTTGGCACAGAAATTAAAGCATCTTTTGCATATATTTCGAGGGAGACCCTACACAGATTTCGAGGCAATTTACTGCTGTGGTAAATCTGTACAGTCCGTACATGTAAGTATAGAATTGGGCTCAGATTTTGAGGGTGTTGTTATAGCCAAATTGATCATACAGTTTACTGTATACTACTGCACAAAAATCGAGGAGGTGTTGACTCAGTTTTCTGAGATAAGTACAGTGATTTGATTGTCTGAAAATGTACTATTGTAAACTCATTTATTTCTTCATGAGCTCATAATAAATTTCTCATTGTGACTGGTTTTTCCTTCGGGGTTTTTCCAGGGGCATTGCCCAAAATTCCCGTGTTCAAATGTGTGTGATGTTCATTGTTTCTGTTGCATATTTGGTTGAGTAAATTCAAGGTATTCACATTCATAAATTGTAGATTTTAGAATGTGTTAAATTTCCGAGAATAAATCTGAGTTTATCAATTTATTGGAACTATGAATCAATATTTGGGTTTATATTAAATTTCAACATTCCTCCAAGTTCCTTCAATATTGAGAAGATCTTGGGAGTTAATTCGAGTACTTGAGAGATTCCACAAATGTTCAAGATCAAAAGGACTTGCATCGCAGAAGAAAGTAGAAGGATTGATGATCTGGTAAGGGAATTTAAAAACATGTTTTATTGGGATCTTGGGATTCTTATAGAAAGAGAATTAAAAAGGTATTTCAAGAAAAATCTAGGAATACATTTTTTAAGGAAGTGGACTTGTATGATGAAGATCTAGGTACTTCTTCGGATAGTGTCAATGGGCCAACCATGTTGTATTCAAAGAAGATAAAACAAATGATTTGCCAACTAATGGAACCTCACTGAGGATACCAACTTGAAACTACTACCATAATGCGATGTCTTTTCAACACTAATAAGGCATGTTTGTGTCATTTAGGTTAGGGTTATAGAGTCAATAAGTTCAATCTTTTGGTGTGCCTTGGTTGAACATTATATGTGTCTCTTTTGGGTCATTTTTTAGTGGATTCAAATATGGTGTGAATCTAGGAATGAAAATGGCTTGACTAGGGCGAGGGTGTTATGCAGTAATAAAGAAACTGAGGTGGAGTTTGTGGGGACATTAGTCCTAGTAAATAATGCGGGTAAAAATGGACCTAGGGAAGTTGTCTTTAACACTATCAGACTGGGTATTGAAAGGCATAGGGTGTATGACTATCCTAGTCCCTTTTCATTCATTATCCGGATTTTTTCAAAGCATGGAAGGTATCCTATATCCTCTATTGTACAAAACTCTAGATATGGACTACCCTCTCCTTGTGTGGGAGCAATCTCGCAACGAGTTACTGAATTGAGGTATATCGGACTCAATCCTCTCCTTCAGCACTCTTCACTTTCTGCATACTTGGGGTTTGAGTCAGGAAATGAGAGTTTTGTTGGAGGTTGCATTGGACTAAGCAAATTATATTGGGGTTCGACCCCTCCCATAGCCTAGGTTGCAAATGAAATGACTAAACAAAAGGAAGGACTTTGGTTGTCAAAGAAGAAGTGCGTTAAGAGGAAGGGGACTCCATTGAATCTAGTTTTAGGGGAGGAAGTTCAAATGAATGAGGTGGTGATCACTACGGATTTAACTGTTGTAGGTATATTTCTAGGTAGACGGTGTACATTAAAAAAATTCAGGGAGTGGGTTAAGTTACATTGGCCCACAGTACTTGGATATGCACCTGAGGCACTGATATTGGGTCATGGTTGGATTGTTTTCAATTTTAGGTTTAAGGAGGATGCAGTTAAAATATTGGGATGGATTTGGTCATGGGATTCTTATCTACTACGCCTAAAGAGGTGGATTACCCTATTTGATGCACATAAAGAATTAACAAAAGCATCCTTGATATGAGTTCGTATTCCTGGCCTTCCTCTCGACTTTTGGTCATCAAATATCTTCAAGGAAATTGGTAACGTGGTTGGTACCTATATGAAGGCAAATCTAACCTATCAGGAGATTGGAATAATGACTATAGCCTTGGTATTGGTAAAATTTGATTTGAGATATGGTTAACAATTTCTTTGGTTATTTAAAAGGGGAATATGAGTCATTCTCAAATATTAGACTATGAAAGAGTATCGTTTAGATGTAAACGATGCCATAGCTATGCACATCTTGTAGAAGATTGTGGTTCAACTTTTCATTGGAAGCATTGGGTACAAAAGAGGACAACGGATACTATAAAGTTTGGTGAAGAGACAGTCATAATGGGTTCTTGTCGTGCTAAGGATATACTTAATGATAGGTGGTAGGATAATCATATGAAAGCTTGTAGGCCAGTCAGTCCATAGGTGATGAGGGTTGAGTCATGTACTAAGGAAGTGACACATGGCATATCCCATGAGGTTTTGTTAGAAAAATTACCATTGGTAATTACAGGTGCCAAAGAATGTGGTGATTATGGTCAACATAAAATTCCTAATAGATCTGTGTTGGTGTGGTTGACCCCTCCAACGGAAACTAGTAAGTCTAACGATACTTTAGTACCTCCCTCTTTTCCACCCTAAATGCTTACTGGTGAAAATTTGGGGTTTGGGTCTTTCCTGGGGAATCCCATGGCCTCGGGAAGGGGAGAAGGGGATTCAAAAACCATATTTGTGTCCTTTGGTAGGGTTATCAATAATGGGTCCTCCTCAAATTCTTCGACTTTCGAAGGGAGAAGATTGTTATGAGCATCTGGGTTTCCATCGTTATGATTCAGGTGAACAAGCTAAACATAGTGTAGTGGTAATAAAATATAATCTAAGGCCTCATAAAGGAATGGATGAAACAAGAAAGGGCTCTAGTATGGGTGGATTGGAATTAAACACTAGTCTTAACACTAAGACAATTGGTAGGGGGAGGATATCCTACCTTCATGTGGCACAAGAGAAAGTTATAACTGATATAATTGGAGGGAGAAAATTATTGATACATAGGGTACTTAGAGCATTGAAACCCTAGTAAAGGGAACCACATGATTTTCTTCACTATAAATTGTACACGGTTGGACACTAACCAAAAAAAACTGGAACTAAAATAATTAATCAATGTTCACTCACCTGATTTGATTTTTTTGGAAGAAATGATGTGTGAATAAATGAAGATAGTAGAAGAGTTGGGTAAGATCCTAGGGGGATGGGATTTCATATATGTAGATTAAAGGAGGAGATTGGGGGGCTTGGTCACTAGTTGGAGGACAAGAATTTTACAACTAACAAATTCTTGGATTGTTGCCTCAAGTCTCGGGCTAGATATCTACTCACAGGATTTAGGCAAAGAGTTGATGGCACTAAACATTTACGGTCCATATTCTGAAAGGATGGCCTATTAGAAGGAGCTACTAAAAAAATATTATATTTATTAGGAGCTTGTAATACTTGGTAGGAGGCCTTCAAGTCCTTTTAATTTTTTATCAGAATGGTTAAATAAGGATAGCTATAAAAAAAAATTCAAAATCCTTTGGGTGTCGAACGATATTAGTATCAATATCTCAGCTCAGGGGAAGTTCCTTGCGAACTTAAAAAGGATTAAAGAAGCTTCAATTGGGTGGGTGTTGGGCCCAAGTTGGGGCAAAGTTTTGGTAACACTTTTGATAAGCAGGAAAAGCTGAGCTGAGCACAGCTCAGAAAAAGATAAAAAAAATTCTAAGTGTTGAGGGTGCTGCGAAGTTGTGCGCAGCATCCAAGTTTTGACCATGCTGCGAAGTTGTGTGCAACATCCGAATTTTGGCAGTACCGCGAAGACCAGCACCGCGAGGAAGCAGTGCTGTGAAGCAGTCAGGCCACGTGGAGCCAGCAAAGTGGAGTGCTGGACAAGGATCAGGTACAAGTACCGGATGGACCAATAGTGGTCTAATTTTTGAAAGATGCTCTAGGAGTGCCGAGTGGCGGGCACGAGCAATTAAGGAAGGCGGCCAATACACGAGTTTGTTAAGAAAAGGAAAGCTCAGGGAAAGCGATGGCTTGGTATGCCTAGTGGGCGAGACCATTAGAGATGAACGGTTCAGTGAAAGTGACCTGATGGCATGCGTGTGACAAGAAGGCTGATAGCGACAGAATGAAGACGTGGAGAACTGCCACGATGAAGCAGATGCTACTAGATGCCAGCAAGCCGGTTTAGGGAAACCGACACAGTTTTGTAAACCCTAAGGGTTTTGGGTTTAGGTCTTCGGCATTGTAAAGACATGACCTTTGGGCATGATCTATTTAAGAAGACAATTTTGTATGGTATGGGGTTCTAGGTTCTGAGGTCCTCTCAGTGTTGTTGAATAAGTTGAGTGGTTGTATTGTAAAATCTCTTTTGAGTTGAGAAGATTGTAAAGGATCTGCAGCTGTGTGCGCAGAGACCTATCTGAGAGGAAGGAGATTCTGCAACTGAGTGCGCAGACTAAGAACGATTGTCCCCATCCCCTTTAAAGATATATATTACCAACCATTCTTGTGGACGTAGCTTCCCATCCAGGGGAGTGAACCACGTTAAATATTGTGTTGTGCGTTTGTGTTTTATGGATGAATGCTTATCTGTGTTTTCTGTAAATGAATGTCTAGATGTTTCCTTGCATGATGTTATGAGAGAACTATTGTATGCATTTTCCATCAGAAGAAGTATGGAGATGATATGTTAAGTTCTGCAGGAATAGATGAATGGTGAACATTTAGCTTGTGTTTGAGAACAATGAACCAGTTAGTTGGTTAAGTGTGAAGAGATCACTTAAGTACTTCCTTATGCGCAATATAACAAATGCATAACAATTAGATTGTATCAATAGAATATGCTCAAATCATAACCATACCAAGTGGATGAACGAATAGTAGATGGATAATCAACTGAGTAGTTGAATGAGTGGATGAGTGATACTTAATTTAGAGCCTTAAGCATGTTCAAGGTAGTTCGAGTATAAAGTAGAACTGCATAGTTTGCAGTTTCAGTAGAAGACACACGATAGAAGGATTTGGAAGTGCAGACCGCGGTGTTTCCCGCTGCCTCGCAATATTTGCCCGCAGCGCATATCTCGTTGCACGCCGCACAATATGGTCTCGTAGCGCATCTTCTTTAGCCCGTGCTGCGCAGTACCCCATAGATACACCTCGGGTGAGACCTCAACCTGCTCACAAGTTGTTACTGAAAGGGCCGGTGCGAAGGGTTTTTGTTGGTCAAAGGGAAACCGCAAAGAACCTAAGTCTTATAGAAAATCTCTGGGTCAGTTATAGCCAACAAATGGTTCCGTTGCTATGCTAGAATCCGTGATGAGTTGCAATCGTGATGTGTGACGATGAATATCAGTTCCCAGAAGGCTCTGACAACTGGCATCCTAAAAAGACAGAAATCCAAGCTTGGTGGGACAAGACCATAAGAGACTTTACAAGGCAAGAGAATAGACATCTGCGTCTATGTGACACACAGTGGTCGGATAGATATCTGTGGAAACATATTCACGAGATTTTCTGGGCATCATTTCCAAACAAGCTGCACGGGTGGATCTCGCGGCTCGCAGAAAAGAAAACCTATTTTCAAGGAGGAGTTCCTACAGAGTGGACTCCCGAGCTCACAGTGCAACTCAAAGCGATAGACATCCCATTGTCACGCGCAGTTGACTTCTGGGTCGATCATATGCTAGAAGGCTTCGTAACAGAATTTGTTGTAGACACACGCAAATCCTACAGCCAAGCAGAAGCATACTTTTTCGAAGGATTCCAAGGTAAGTTGCTGAACAATCTCAGTCTATACATTAAGATGATGTTAGCAGAGAAAGGTGTTTTAAGAATGCAGTAATATTATCAAGTCTGTCATGGTAAACAGTATATATAGTGATTCTAACGAAGATACCCATAATCTTAGAAGTGGCAAGAGATATAAATTTAATCAGAATCTTGGAGGCGCTGCGCTCCATATAGACACTGAGATACCTTGTGACCTTAACAACAAAGCCACACCACCATTCACCCCTCAAAATCCGTTGGTTGCAGAAACCACGCCACCTTTGCATCAGAGCCCACCCATTACACAGCCCACCCCACAGCATAGTCTGATATCCCCATTTTTTTTTGCTGCGCAAAGCCCCTCACAGTAGCTGTGCGCTAATCCGTGTGCCCCACCACCTAATATAACAATGGAAAACACTGATACGAAGCTCCCAATATTCAAAGGAACTGGTCTAGAAGACCCTGATCAACATTGGTTTCTTTGTGAATCCGTATGGAGTGTAAGACAGATCCAAGATGATGTCGTAAAGAGAGCACAACTCATCACCACTTTCAGGGACAGAGCTTAACATTGGTTCATGAAGTACTCTAACAAACAACCAGGAACCCTCACAGAAATTAAAGCTGCGCTTGTGGTAGAGTTTAAGAAACCCAAATCTGAATCTCAGTGTATAACCGAGTTGAAAGAAATAAAGCAGAAACCGACTGAAACAGTTTGGGAGTTTGATCAGAATTTCAAGACCCTATTGGACCAAGTAGCTGTTTTATAGCTCCAGAACAGCACAAGGAATGGTTTATTGTTGTGATGTTTCCCCATATTATATTACCATTGATGCAGTAGAAGGTTACGTTGTAGGCAGAGGCCTTGGAAATTGCAATGAAGCTAGAGGCTTTGCCGATTGGTGAGACTAGTTCTAGGATGTCTCAGATCTAGAACCAACTGACCACCCTGACACTAGAAATGAAAAGCATGAAGAATGGCAAAGAACAAAGGTATGAACCTAGACATGATGTCTGGTGTACAAGTTGCAAAGTAGAAGGCCATGACCGGGAGCACTGCCCTGTTTTCTGCGACTATCTTAATAGTGTTGCGCCCAACCCAATAAATCAGAATTAGGCCCCATGGTGTGAAATTTGTAGAACCACAGGACACAGACCTGAAGACTGCTATCTCATACAGAAGTATGTGAAAACACCTAAAAACTTATACTGCATTTTCTGTAAATCAATTGGACATGATGAATCCAACTGTCGCGCATATGAGCTAATCAATGAGAGAAAACGAGATATGGACTCAATGAGAGGCACTGGCTTGTACCGCGTACAAGAAGATAACCAACCGAAACAAGAGAATGCATAATATGACCAAGGAGGATACAGAGGTCGTGGTGCTGGATACCGCGGCAGAGGAAGAAATGCTGGCCCGACGCAAGGAACAGTCCGCGGCCAGGTTATTTGCTATAATTGTGGCCGGCCAAGTCACGTATCTAGAGATTGTGTTAACCCATGCACTACATGCAATTACTGTAAATCATTCGAGCATGTTATTGAAGATTTCCCGGTGCTAGAGGTGGAAATGCAAAAAATAAGACGGACAGACGCACCAAGCACGAACGTCCAGTGGATCGCAGTGGAGAGCAGACCAGTAGACCCGAGCATCAATGTGGTCACGCGCAGTGGCGCTAATACAGGCCACGATAGGGGAGCAGAAGCTTCCACGTCAGGGGAGGCTCACACAAAGCAGATCCCTCTTGAGACAGTATGGATAAGGAAAGCTAGTTATAGAAAAGAAACAAAAGGATGAGAAGGAGGTTTTAGAGGTTGAAAATAGATTATCAGCAGTGTCTAAATCAGATGGTGGGGGTTATGGATCAGAGGCAACAAATAATGTTTTTGATAAGTTAGATAAGAAAAAAAGATATCTATTAGCAGAAAAAGAAGTGGCATGGAGACTGAAAAGCAAGGTAGTATGTCTAGCAGCGGGAGATGAAAAATCCAAATTCTTTCATAACTATGAAAATATGCAAAGTAATAACAATAGTATTTGGAAGGTTGCTAGTTCGAAGGAATCAAAATCATGCAAGTTTGAAGATATATCTAGGGTTCTAGTTAATCATTTTAGTACTCTATTCAAGGTAGAGGAAAAAAAACAACTCTAGAGGAAGTTGTGCACATGGTACAATACTATCCAAATTTTGTGAATGAGGAGGACAACCAAATGCTAATGGAGGAAGTGAATAGTGGGGAATTACAACCTATTGTACAGAGTTTCTAGAAGGAAAAAATTATAGGGTTGGACGGTTAGCAGATATAATTATTCATGGGTTTCCTAGAATTACCCAAGAAAGACTTGTTGTCTGTTGTGGAAGAGACTAGAAGAACTGGTTCATTATTAACTACTTTTAACCCCACCTTCATTTCCTTGATTCTGAAAAGAGATAACTCTACATGTTTTGATGAGTTTCACCCAATATCTTTGTGTAACTACATTTGCAAAATGTTTTCCAAAGTTATTGCTCGTCAATTAAAAATTGTTGCTTTCAATTACCATTTTAAAGGAAGAGTTTGATTTTATGGAAGGTCAACATATCCACGAGGTGATTGGGGTTGCACAAGAAGGCCCGCATTCCATACAACCTAGGAGCCTCAAAGTCATAGTTGTATATATTGATTTATTGAAGGCATACAATATAGTAAGTTGGTTGTATGTAAGGATGTTACTGACACACTTGGGTTTCTATGTTCCTTTCAATACTTAGGTTATGAGCTGCATTACTACTATTTCCTTTGCAATTCTGATAAATGGTGTGACGTCCAGTTTCATTCAACTAGGGATGGGACTTAGGCAAGGATTTCCTTTATCCACTCTCCTTTTACTTGTTGTGGCAGAGGGACTAAGCAGGGCCTTAAATGAAGTGAAGAGAAGAGATCAATTCTCTAGCATTCATTTGGGTTGAACATTATATCTATAACATCATTTCTCATGGATGATATCCTGATTTTCTGCAATGGAATGCGCAGGAATATGGTGAAGTTGTGATCGATCCTGGAAGTATATAGTATGGACACAGGTATGATGATCATTGATGACAAGCCAACTATATCCATGGTGGGGATACCAAATGAGGATAACATTTATTTCATGGAATTGTTTCCCTATAAACACATTGATTTATATGTGGGTTTGAAGTATCTTGGTTTCTATATTAAACCATTTGAATATTTGAAATCATATTGGAAATATCTCATAAAAAATTGGATGAGTGAATTAACATCTAGTGCAATTAATGGATTTCATGGGGTGGATGATTGGTTTTAGTAAATACTATACTGGAAGCGACATCAGTGTATTGGATGTCTCTTCTATGGATACCCATAGGAATATTAGAGACCCTACAAAGCCTATGCTTCTGATATATTTGGCAAGGGAAACATGAGAAGCGAACCATTCCTTGGGTTAGTTGGAAGAAATTAGCCAAGCCTAAAAGATTAGGCGATGGGGACCTAAAAACTATCTTTCTTTTTCAAGAGCATTCGCCAAGAAATGTGTGTGGAGATTGATTAGGGGTTAGGGACTATGGTGCTAGGTTTTTATATTGAAGTACATACACCCAGAATGAGTGGAGGACTAGATTCGACACCAGAGGAAAAGTATCCATAATGTGTCATTTTTGTGGAAAGTGTTAGTGATGGCTTTTTCAATTATTGGGGAAGGTTTGTCATGGAAGCTCAATGATGGCATGAAGGAATGACGAGGGGAATATTGTTGGGTAGGAAGTGGATGCTCACACTTCCTACTTGCTCATATAAACCAGAGGCTTAGAGATTGGGGGATCCAAAAATTATCACAAGTTGCAGATTTGTTGAACACAAATATTTGGGGACAAGATGGCTATCAACAAAAGATTTGGGATTTGGTAGCAAAGATGCACAGACATGGGGTTCCTTTGTTGCAAATTTAAAGACATGTCACATTCAACTCATTGAATAAAGTGACACTTTGGTTTGGTCCCAAACACCTTCAAGGGATTATAATCCCAAAGAAAGGTATCAATTTTTAAGCACAAAGGATGACATAAATGATTATGTGTGGTGGTGGAAGCAAGAGTGAAAATTTAACTGACCATCTAAAACAAAGCTCTTCATGTGTTGTTTATTAAATAACAAAGTTTTAACTTGGGATTTGATACATAGGAGATATTTTCAAGGTCCGAGTAGGTGTCCTTTATGATGCTTAAGTGATTAATCAATTACACATTTAGTGATGAATCACCCATATACATTACAAGTCTAGAAATAAATTGAAATGTTAGAAGGTCTTGAGGATGATTGGTGGGGATAGGGAGTAGAAGAGGGATTGAGGAGGTGGTTTGGAAATGGATAGGTTCGTGCTTATAAAGCACTACCACTGATCATTGCATGGGGCATTTGGTTAGCATGCAATAAATCCTTGTTCAAAGGAGAAATTGTTTTTCCTTTTTTTCTATGCCTCACAGAGCCTGGGTATTTTGAGCTTCTTCCCATGGGCCAAATAGAATAGAAGGTTTAGACAAGTGGTGGTGGAATAGGTTGATAAGACCAAGCCATGGGATTATTTTGATGGGGTAGCGCAAGGATATCCATATGTTTGTGGGGTAGGTGGAGTAATACATATTGATGAAGCCTATTACATAAAATATCAAGCTGGATTAGGTACTGGGACAAACAATTTCACTGAGGTAATGCCATTAAAATTGTTTCTTTTGATAGCTATGGAGAAAGGACTAGACACACAACAAGTATTTAGGGACTCCTTGAATGTAATTCTATGGGTTAAAAAAGAATAGGACTGTAAAAATTGTGTTACTTACTCTTGGAGGAGGTCTGGAGGATTTGCTCCTCTTTCACTAATCTATCTTTTACACATATCTAGAGGCATGTTTCTATGTGATATTTTTGAGGTATCAACTAGTTTTTTATTTGATATATGTTAGGAGGGAAGTTAAGGGATATCTTTATGAATTTTTTTGCCAGTCTATATCTCTGAATTTTGAGAATGCTATTCACAACATATGGAGAATGTAGTTTTATTATACTATTTATTAAAATTATGCATTGTATCTGCTAAAAAAAATATAATTAAGGCCACGTCCATTAGCCTTTTATTAGAGATGATAAGGAATGTTCAAATCCTTGGAATTAGCCAAGATAAGTACACATAATTATGGGACGCTATGATTTGATTGGACTTAATGTAATGGGTTCCACTTTCTATCCTACCATGTTCACATATGCATTTCAATGAGTTTATTATTTGAGTCTTACTACTAGTAAATATGGTGTTTTAGTGTCATGATGGGCATACGCTATGTTCGAGTTGTAAGTCAAGAGCTCATAACAAGTGCCCTATTTGTTGAAAAGAGCTTGAATACATAAGGTGTTTATACTTAGAAAAAGTGGTAGAATCTCTCGAGTTAACTTGCAAGCACTACAATCTTGAATGCCCAGAAATTTTTCCATACTATAGCAAACTTAAACATGAGGCACAATGTTGTTTCAAACCATACAACTACCCCTATTTAGGATTAAAATGTTCTGTCATAGATGATATTTGGTCTCTTGTGGCATATCTAAGCGATGATCGCAAATTTTACATGCTAACAAAATAGATTGGGAAAGACATTGGGCATACCTTCAAATATGAGGCCACCATTGAAGGGGAAGCAGGCATGGCCACCATGTCCATGCCTGCTTCATGAGTGAAAATGGACATGCCCACTTCATGAGTAAACAATTACCTCTCATGAAAAACCCTCCCACAAAAAACCCCTCAATTTCATGTGAAATTGAACCACCATTGTTTCATGTCCAATGTCAAATCAGTGTTTCACAACCATGGCCATGTCTATTTTATAAGTGAATAATTGCCTCTCAATCCAACCCCTTCTCACAAAACACCTCTCAATTTCAAGTGAAGATTGAATCACCGCTCTTTCACACCCACCACCACTACCAATTCATGGTTTCATGGCCATGGCCTTGCCCGCTTCATGAGTGAATGACAAGCAAATTTATCTTTCTTTTTGCGTTTTGTTGTTGTTTTCATAAACATAATTACTATTATTATCTGTATTATATTTATTTGTTAATATAACTGCACTATATTATATATAATTATAACTATAATATAATATAATGTGTGTGTATGTGTGTGTGTGTGTGAGAGAGAGAGAGAGAGAACTTATATATATATATATATATATATATATAGCCTGGTGGGTTAGCTCAAGTGGTTGAGTGTTGTAATCTCAAGCAAAAGGTCTCAGGGTCAAGTCCCAGGGTGGCTATGGAGGGCCTCACTTGATGTCCCCACCGAGTTAGACCCTACAATCAGGGTCGGTGGTTTACCTTGGGTACCATCCTCGAAATGAGGGGAAGTACCTGAGGGTTTCCCATGATGTGTTCCATTGAATATATATATATATATATATATATATATATATATATACCTGTAATTAAAATAAGGATATATATAGTAATGCACAAGAAATTAAAATGATGGTAAAAAACTAGCTAGTAATGCAAGGACACATAGAACTCAAGTACTAAATAAATCATTATTATAGTTGGTGATATTAATATATAGTAGATGTATGGAGTTGCAGAGTGGATTGTGGGAGCACTATCGAAGTATCACAATCATGTAAAATTACCTCTTCATTGTAATACCCCCATTTTGACTCTTACGATATTTTGGGCTATAATGTAAATATTGTATGCATATTATGTATAATTCCTAGCGTGGAGCTCAAGGCCAATGCTCCGCTAGTGAATGCTCTATCTTGAAGAGGAAAGTATTTAGTATTGTGTTACCCATGTGCTAGTGAGCCATGGAAATTGTAAATATGCATTTTAATATAAATGCCCACAACTAGCTATGCAATGCAACAAGATATGGGGGCATGATGTTTACAAATAATTGGGAGGTAAATATTCAAACCCTTGAGCCAATCAAGTCAATCCAAATGTCAATGAGAGAACCCATGAACCCTCAATTACCCATGTTGACTTTTGTTCCCAATCATTCATTTCTCCCAAGAGTTGGTTGAGGAAGTTAATGCCTTGGGGAATGGAGAGGTATGGTTGTCCAAATTTGGGCATGAGCAAGCCACCCTTCATAGAAATATGTGTTTGGTTTCTTGGGAAAGAAAAGAGCCACTAAATTGCTCCCGAAGCCATTCTTCAACCATCAGTTTTGCTCTCTCACGAGTTGGGAGCTTTCTGGGCGTTTTACTCCATGGTTTTGTTGTATTTTCCTCTATTTTCCTAGCTAGGAAGGGTGTTTTTGTTTTGGTTAACAATGGGGAAGAGAATAAATCGATTTGGGGTTTTATAGAGGCCGTTTTGTCCCACTGTATTCTCACATATTGTGAGAGAAATCGGTTTTCTTCCTTGAGGTTGATTTCCTCTTCCCACAATCCGTTTTTTTGGGTGTGCCACAATTTGGGGAAAACCCATAGACCCTATTCTGTAAATCCCATTGTTGAAAATGTGTATCCATGCCCAGTTTTTGAGTTTTTTGTGTGTAAGAGAATGTTGGGGTTGAGATGGGTATCCATTGCTTTGGCTGTGCTGAGCTTGAGAGTCTCATTTTCCTTGTAGATATCATGCCCAGCTTGGGGGTGGTCTCTGAGTGTTAAAATAATATAGGCTGGGCAGAGACCTATGGTTGGGTGGATCGTTGCAGTAACATTGCTAGTTGCTTGGGACAACATTACATCAAGATGAGTATTCTCTTTCTGTGTTTACTTCTGCAAATGTTTTTAAATTGGTCATGTGTATCCATATGTTGGAAATTGCATAATATATGTGTGTGTAGAATATTACTTCTGCTGTGTTAAATTGAATGGCATCTGCACACATTTGTTTTTAATTCTGTGAATTTGATGAATGGGCTGAGTTTAGGTAAAAGTCCCAGAATTTGGTATCATGTTCCCTTCCTTGAATTGGGTCTGCAGGAGGGGATGTGACATTCATTCTCATAATGTCCATTCACATATATTATAAATAGACACAACAAATAGGCTAGTGGATTGCTCTCATAAGCTTGCACATTCCTCCTTATATAAATTAGGTGCAACCTTCATTATATATCTCTCCTTTGTAATATCCATAAGAATACTTCCATCCCTTTGGATTGCTATCACCAACCAATCTTAATTATAAGTAGAAACTTCCTCATGTCATTTTGAGTATTAATACATGGTTGAGAAACAATGTAAAATCATTTTTAAGAAAGAAAAACTACTAATTTATATTCATGTATCATTATCTTTTCATATATGTTTATTCGTGACTATATTATTAGTTTATGTTTTCCATTTAGATCTATATCACTTTAAATGCCCAAATTTGGTAGTATTTTGCTTATAAAAATGTTGTGACTAATGTTTTTGATCGCGTAGTCACAAATTTGTCATTTTGTACTAGTGATATTTTTATCAATATATATCTAAGTTGCCAAGAAACGTGGGTACGGGGATGGGTACTGGTACACGGACGGGGACGGGGATGCCACTTTTTGAAACATGGTACTTGGGTATATAAAAACATGTCACAATTAGATCATACATGCATATTTCTAAATTCAATGATTCATATGAACATTCACATTGAAAATTTGAAACATAAAACAATAAATTTGATCAATCATAGAATCGTAGTAAATATCAAGTGGAAGACTTGAAGCTATATAATTAATAATAATATATGTCCATGACTCCATGAGTTCAAACTTTGTTTTCATACTACATTCAAAATTTTCCTAATGGAATTTCCAAACATGAAGAAGAAAGTTCAAAACAGTAAACAATGAACAAGATAGTTGATTTGGCTTCCTCAAGCCATGTCATCAGCATCCTCAAGATCAATGTCATCAACATCACTAATGTCCTCTGTCAACAATATCTCTAGATAGGCATCACTCTCGAGTTGAGGCGTCGCTTGAGTAACAAAATGCTAAAACTTAAGGTTTAGGACCTGGGTTTAGGTAAGGGCCCACTTCTTATTTGTTTTAATAATGTTTATTGAATTATTTATTAAAGTTTTAATTTTTTAAACATTACAAATCAACCCCCTAACACCGGCGGATTCCAAACTTGAACAAAACTGATCCGGCCGTACCCCCAGCGTACCCAAACACAGGGTACGACGTACCGAAATGCATGAAAGTACCTGAATTTCATGAATGACGTCTCGGGTACTTGAGGTCTGATTTGTGTACGGCAAGGGACGTACCTTTGAATTACCCAAGTACACGGTATAGTTTCGTGTACCCGACCCCATACCCATGCAACACTGATATATATTAATATTCCTCAACATTCACTAGATCCAAGTGTAGACAATATAAAATCATTTGTAACTAATTGACCTAGGGTTTTTAAGCACTTCTCATGAATAAAATATAGGCACTTGTTGTGAATATCTTTGTCGTTTGGATCAACACGCATTACAAGCTCCATAGATGATGACTTCTAGGTAAGAGAAACTTGGTTGGAAAGGTTGCTTACGTGGCAACTAATATGAGCATAATCCCTTTTGCATGGTACCCATGTGAGGAAGTTCCATAATGATTCTATTGAATACCCATTGAAGTTGTTAGCGTATAGGGACTCCCCAACTTTCCGTCCTCACGTTGGTGGACTCCATGGTCCTAGTGATTCTTTCATATATGCTTAATCATGGTTAAACTATTATACATTTATTTTCACAAATCTTTCATGTACATAGTTTTTTTTAATAAATGGGGGTGATTATTCCATTACTCTAATCATCGTCTTTAGACAATATTGTAGAAATTTGCAGCTAAGGGAGGAACCCGAGGAGAAAAGAACTAATCAACTCATTAGTGATACAAGAAACCTAACTATGAACAATGCGCATTAGGGATCTCTATGATAACATGAGAAACTGAAAATTAATAGGGACATCAAGTTTTAATGAGAGGATTATCAAGTAACATGTAATCCAAAGTGGTATCCCCTATGTGGAAAATATAATTTAAAATAGTGAAACATGATTTGATCTATCATTCTCATTTTAGATCCATGGGCATATCCTCTTAATGTGAAAGATCACTGAAGTGAAACATATTTCATTATAGATCCATGGGTGTGCAACTCAGATTCTATGGATTGTAGGAGTTTATATGAAATGATGCAAGATGAGGTAACTTATGTGAAATTATGCAACATGTTATTTGTATAACATTGTAATCTATAATTACAACTATGAGAATACAGTGTTCAACACATAGATTTATTTGCATGTTTGTTACTTTGTTTTTTACATTATCCTTGTTGGTTGGGCGTTGCTTTGTTTATGTTGCATTGGGAAGATGTGTTCTATATAAATAATGTGATCCTATAGGTTTATACAACATACTCATAATTGTATCAATTTTACACATTGCATAAACATTTACAGTATACCTCAACATGTATCTCTCCTACAACACCATTCAACATCACTTGTACATTCAATGATCTTTAAAATTTCTCCTATATTATTCTTTGATATTAAACTTTTTATTATACCCTAATGCATGAGATCGTTACATTTCTTAAAATTCTTAGGGAGAATATAAAACATGTGATTTCAGCGAAAGAGAAAAATGACGAGATGTGTTAAACCAATGGAGTCATAAATATATCAAAATATATAGGGGATTGTAACTCACATCCTTATATTTAGTTGAGAATCTAACTCCTTGGAATCAACACTTGTGACTAGCCTCTTAAATGTCATCATTTTTTCTATCATTATACCTATCTTTGATAAGCTTTGCTTCCACTATATTCTTTTTTGTTCACATTAGTACCCTATTTCCCCCCCAATTTTTTTTTAATGGAAACAGTTAAGGAGCTTTTATATAAAATGAAAAAAAAGAGATTACAGAGTTCTAGAAGAAGACTGTTCCCAAAGGAGGACTACGTCCATGTCTCCTTGTTCATCTTTTACCAATCTATACTTATCATGATACTTTCCTATTCTATGGAGACTGTATCTCCTTACAAACTTCCCAAGAAGGAGAGTGGAAAAGAAAAACATTACAGAAGGAAAATGATTTTTCTTACTATCCCAAGGATGTTCTGGACTACATCTACTACTAGCAAAACCAAAATTGCTCCTAAACTACACTTCTGATAAACTTGAAATGCTACCATTGCCTCATAACCGAAAGGATCTAAAATACTTATACAATTGGGAACCATAACAAAAATACCAGAAAAATTCAAGACCAAAGAAGAACAGCTAACGCTTGCGATGAGACTCGTTCTGCTGAGTATCAACCTAAGACTCTTCATTTCTTCCAGCCGTTCCACCTTTGCCTTTTTGTAGGTCTAGGGTGCTTTGCCTAATTTCAGCTCTCATGTTATCGATTTTCACTTCCACGTTCATAACACTTATATGAACAACATTAATTTTAAAATCCAAGTTGACAGAACCAGGATAAACCTTATCAATGGTTTCAGCCAAGTTGGCTACCTTCCCATTTATCTTACTGCTGCAATTTTTGACCTCTGAATGTGTGGCTTGAGAAAGGGAATAGAGGCGAATGAGAGCCCTCTTGATTTCGAAGTTCTTGTTGTAGAGCAAACGTATCTGGTCCTCCATACCCTTCAAATAATTTTTAACCTCAACCGAGAGTCTGTCAAACACCTATGATGTTGATGTATTTGTAACTTCGGAAGATATTCTTCTATGTATTACATTTGTACTTTATTGTATATCCCACAGAGATGTATTATTCCTCTGATTGGAAGTGTCGTCATTTGTATGTGTAAGTGTCGTCATGTGCATCGATAAGTGTCGTCATTTGTATTGATGGGTTATTAGACCACCAGTGTGGGGTCGGCCCTGGTTAGCACATGTGGTTGGGTTATTAGGCTTGATTAGCAAGTCGGCCCCAGTGGATTATTGGCAGGTCAAGTCAGTGTATAAATAGATAGGTTGTGTCTCTCATTTAGATCATCCACTCGCTTCTCAAGATCGCCTAGCTAAGAGAGAAAGTGGCACACTAGTGGAGGAGGAGGAGCATCTGCTAGAGACATCTTATTGGGTTTGATCATTGTGATCTTGGTTTGTGGCTTATCTTATCTCTGAGGAAGTTGCAGAGTTTTTCACCTTCTTGGTTTTCCCCGGTGAAACTCTGTGTCTCTTGTGTGATTGCTTTTGTGTCTATGATTGATATGTTGTAGAGATATGTTGTACATGTTATTCTCTTAGAGATCCTTATGATAATGGAATGAAATTATCAAAAAATTAACATGGTATCAGAGCTGACCTAAGAAGAAGGCACTGTGCAGTTGCGGAAGCTAGGTCTTCTAAATATTTGGGTTTCTCTTCATAGATCGTCAAAGGTAGAAGGCTAGATTGGATCTCCTTGGAAGGGCGCATCTTTCTGTCGAGACAGAATTCAATTCTGAGCATTTTTAGTTTTGACCCTAAAGATTAGGGTTTCCACAAAAATAGGAATTTCTGAAATCTGAGGACATAGCTGGAAGATCCTTGGAAAAATTGAAATTTTTGGTTGGGTGAAGCTCTGGGAAACTCAAACCCTAATTCAAGGTCCTCCCTAGTGAATCCGAGAAATTGAAAAGCATTTCTGAAGGGTGAAACTTTGCAGTTTTCAATTTCTGAATATACCAGGCTAATCAGCTCATCAAGGCGCATCTTTCTATCCTTTCAGAATTTTGAAATTCACATTTTGAATTTTTAGGGTTTCTCTAACAAACCCTAATCCAGCTCCAGATCCAGTTTTCAGCAAATCAAGCGGTAAGACCTAAATCTTTTCTATTTCCATTTGAAGTACTCTTTAAGATGTCTCACCACACCAAGCTTGAGGATAAGCTTGAAGGGGCTGATAAATTCTGAGCATGGAAGTATAGGATTGGGTTAATCCTAGAAGAGAATGAGTTGAACAACTACATAAAGGAAGAGGTTCTAGTTCCAGAAGAAGAAGAGGCTAAGACCTTACACAAGAAGAACCTGGTCAAGGCTAAGAGAATCATTGCTAATTCTATAAAGGACCATCTCATACCCCATGTGTCTTCCCTAAAGACACCTAAGGAGATGTTTGACTCATTGACCAAGTTGTTTGAAGGAAAGAACATAAATTGGAAGATGAATCTGCAGAACCAATTGAAAGGGGTGAAGCTTTAGAATGGAGAGACCATTCAATCCTACTTTTCTAACGTCTCTCAAATCAAGGAACAACTTGAAGCTATGGATGAAGTAGTGGAGAATGGTGAAATTGTAATGACCACCTTGAATGGCCTACCTGGGTCATGGGACTCCTTCATCCAAGGAATCGGTGCAAGAAGTAAATTGGTCTCCTTCAGTAGACTATGGGAGGAGTGTTCTCAAGAAGAGGCCAGGCTTGTGGCTTGAGAAGAAAAGATGGGAAATGAAGATCAAGCTCTCACAGTACACACCAAGAATGGAAAGTTCAAGAGGGAGCATTCTCATCCCAAGAAACCTTCTCACCACTATAAAAATAGGAAACATTTAAGATGTTTTACATGTAATGAGAAGGGACACTTTGCCTCAGATTGTCCCAGGAACAAGAAGGACAACAACAACTTCAACAAGAAGAAGAAGGGCAATAAAAGAAAATATCATGCTCATGTTGCTGAGGATGATGAACCTCCCAAGAAGAAGGATAGAGCAGAAAGTAATGACTCATCTAGTGAAGATGAATATGTTCTAATCTCTGCACTCACAGGTACTATCTCTCATGGATGTAATGATTGGCTTATTGATAGTGACTCTTCTAAACACATAACTGGGTTTAAAGAATATTTTGCAAATTTATCTGAACATGAGTCACCCCATAAGGTGAAACTTGGGGATGACTATCAATATCCTATCAAAGGAAGTGGTGAAGCCTCCTACATGCTAGACTCTAGGAAGTCTTTGAAAATTAAAGATGTTCTATATGTACCTAGACTCAAGAAGAATATTCTCTCCATATCATCCTTGGATGCAAAAGGAATGAGAGTTGAATTTGTGGATGGCCAAGTACTCACGTGGCCAAAGGGTAAGACCATAGATGATGCAGTAGTGATTGGAGAGCAAGAGGGAGGATTGTACAAATTGAAAGGACAACCTGAACATGCCATGGTACATGAGTCCATGGAGCCAAGTGAACTTTGGCATAGAAGGCTTGCACACATGCACTATAGAGCACTACCATTTGCAAGCAAAGTTGTAGAAGGTCTTCCTGAAATCCATCCAAAGCATGAAGGTGTTTGCAAAGGATGTGCAAAAGGTAAGAATACAAAGAAGGCATTTCCAAGCAGTGAAAGCAAAGCAAAAGAAATCTTGGAGATTATCCACTCCGATGTATGCGGTCCAATGTCATCCAATTCTCTAAGTGGGTATGTATACTATGTCTCTTTCATTGATGATTTCTCTAGGAAGACTTGGGTTTACTTCTTGAAGAACAAAGATAAAGTGTTTGATAAGTTCAAGGAATTCAAAGCCTTGATGGAAAATCAAACTAACAAGAAGATCAAGACATTCAGATCCAACAATGGCGGAGAATTCACTTCAGGAGATTTCAAGAAGCTATGCAGTGATTCAGGTATTAAGAGGGAGTTGACTGCTCCTTACAATCCACAACAAAATGGAGTTGCAGAAAGGAAGAATAGAACTATCATGGAAGCAGCACGGGAAATGCTTCATGACCAAGATCTTCCTATGCATCTATGGGCAGGAGCAACTAGGATAGTTGTATATGTGCATAACAGAACACCTCACAAGATATTGGACAACAAGACACCAGAAGAAGTCTTCTCTGGTAAGAAACCTGAAGTCATCCATCTCAGAATATTTGGTTGTCCAGTATATACACA
This sequence comes from Larix kaempferi, assembly GCA_027924585.1. Taxonomy (NCBI): domain Eukaryota; kingdom Viridiplantae; phylum Streptophyta; class Pinopsida; order Pinales; family Pinaceae; genus Larix; species Larix kaempferi. Next base: position 16,548,456 of record BSBM01000099.1, read on the forward strand.
TATTCCAAAGGAAAATATGACTAAGCTAGATCCTTCAGGAAAGAAGGGTATCTTTGTGGGTTACAGTGAAAGCTCGAAGGCTTACAGAATATACTTTCCAGGATTCAAGAAGATTGATATCAACAGGAATGTAACATTTGATGAAGACTCAACATACATCAAATAAGGGAAGACACCTGTTGATGACCATGAAGAACCAAAGGAAACCAGATTTCAAGATACCACTATGAATGAAGCAATTCCAGAAGCAACCCGTGAAATTGAAGATCCACAATAACCTATAGATCCACCCCGTGAGAAGAACTCTCATAAGAGGAAACCTGCATGGGCTAGTAAGCTCATCCAAGATGCAAAAAGATATGGTATTCTAGAAGAGGAACATAGAGAAAGGAAAAGGACAAGGTCACACACTAGCTATGTTGCCTTGCTCTGTGACATTATGAACAAAGAACCTTCCAGTTATGAAGAGGCAGTGGAAAAGAAAGAATGGAAGGATGCCATGGTCGAGGAATACCAATCGATCATGAAGAATGATGTTTGGGATGTAGTCCCAAGACCTAAAGGGAAGTCAGTGGTGACTTCCAAATGGATCTATAAGATCAAGCATGCTACAGATGGTAGCATAGAGAAATACAAGGCAAGTTTTGTAGCTCGTGGTTTCTCTCAGAAAGAGGGGATAGATTATGAAGAAACGTTTTCTCCTGTATCCATATACACTTCCATCATAACAGTACTTGCTCTGGCTACAGTGATGAAATGGAAGATACACCAGATGGATTTCAATACAGCTTTCTTGAATGGTGTAGTCGAAGAGGAAGTGTATGTGGAGCAGCCACTCGGTTTTGAGACACATGACAGGGATTCATATGTGTGAAGATTGAAGAAAGCCTTGTATGGCTTGAAGCAAGCTCCTAGGACTTGGTATGGTAGGATGGACAGTTTTCTATCCAGTTTGGGATTTACCAAGAGTAAAGCAGATTCCAACCTCTACTACAAGGTTGAGTAAGGCAATCCTGTGATACTACTCCTATATGTGGATGACATGTTTGTTACAGGAGAGGATGGGTTGATTGTCGACACTAAGAGGAAGCTTGCAGTCGAGTTCGAGATGAAGGACTTGGGGATGATGCATTATTTTCTAGGCATGGAGGTGTGGTAGAGTGTAGATGGGATCTTCCTTGGACAAGGGAAGTATGCAATAAAGATCATGAAGAGGTTCGGGATGATGGACTCCAAGGCCATGGCCACACCTATGCCATCGAACCTGAATCTTCTGTGTGGTGCTTCATCTAAGTCAATTGATGTCACGGTGTATCGTCAAATGATTGGGTCCTTGATGTACCTAACGAACACGAGACCAAATATTTTCTTTGCTATGAACACATTGAGCTAGTTCTTGACGGATCAGAGAAGTGTTCACATGGTTGTTGTAAATCATATTTTGAGGTACTTGAAGGGTACGGTTGATTATGGGCTCAAGTATGATGCGAATCAAAAGTTTAACTTGGAGGGTTATGTTGATTCTGATTGGGTAGGCAGTGCTGCAGATAGGAAGAGCACTTCGAGGTGCTGCTTCAGTATGGGATCAGGTGTGATCTCTTGGTTTAGCAGGAAATAGTCCTGTGTAGCACTGAGTACAGCTGAAGCAGAGTATGTTGCAGCTTGTTCGGCTAGTTGTGAGGCAGTATGGCTGAGGAATCTCCTGTCTGAGTTATTTGATCTCCCGTTGGATGCTACTGGTATTATTGTAACAACTAGAGTTGTGTGAAGTTGTCTGAGAACCCAATGTTCCATGACAGGTCAAAGCACATTGAGATCAAATATCACTATATCATGGATATGGTGTAGAGAGGAGCAGTGAAGCTCCTGTATGTTGCGACGGATGAGCAAGTTGCAAATGTGTTGACAAAACCACTAGCCAGAGTGAAGTTTGAGTACTTCAGAGGGAGGCTTGGTGTTCTTCAGATTGAATATACTTTGAGGAAGAAGTGATGGGACACATTTGCAAGAGCCATTCCAAGCATGGTGAGAGGAGGATCCTTCCCATGGTTGTGGATGTAAGCGATGTGTGATGAGAATCAGGATGATGCTCCAGTTACTACTCTGTATGATCAGGTGGATCATGTATTTGTGTATGTATCAGGTGGATACATTATATGATTAGGTGGATCATGTATGATGATATGTATCAGGTAGATACTTGGTATGCATCAGGTGGATGCATTGTATGACCAAGATGATCATGGATGACGAGGTTCAGGATGTTGCTCCAGACGACATGCATCAGGACAATGCAGTGACGATGATCAGGATGATCATGTGTGACGAGTATCAGGATGATACTCTGGATGATATGCATCAGGATGATGCAGTGACGATGATTAGGATGATCATGTGTGATGGGTATCAGGACGATACTCTAGATGATATGGATCAGGACAATGTTATGATGATGATCAGGATGATCATATGAGATGATATGTATCAGGTGGATACGTTACATAATCAGTTGGATTATGTGTGATGAGTTCTGAAGACACAAATGCACATGAGCTTTTCGGACATGGTTGTAGATGTGTTCTCCCATGGTCGCGATGTAATTGCTAGGATTTTTCGACATGGTGGCAAATGTGTTCTCCCATGGTCGTGATGTAATTGCCAGAGCCATTCTCACATGGTGGTAGATGTGTTCTCCCATGGTGCAGATGTAAGGGCTGGGGCCATTCGAGCATGGTTGTAGATGTGTTCTCCCATGGATATGATATAAGTGCTGGGGCCATTCGAGCATGGTTGTAGATGTGTTCTCCCATGGCTGCGATATAAGTGCTAGGCCATTTGAGCATGGTTGTAGATGTGTTCTCCCATGGCTGCGATATAAGTGTTGTACCATTCTCGCATGGTTGAAGTGTGTCTTCCCATGGTGTAGATATAAGTGTTGAGCCTTTCACGGATGGTTGAAGTGTGTCTTCCCATGTTGGTGAATGTAAGTGCTGTGTGATGTGCATCTGGGTTGTTCTTCGTGAACAATGTTATGATCAGTATGATCATGAGTATCAGGATGATACTCTGTGGCCATGGATAGGTTGTGCAGTAGCATGTAAAAGATCGTGGGAGATCTGATAGGTTGAGCTATGTGCTCATAATCAGTCCTGGGATGCTCTTTTGAGGTTTTGTTGACTCACGTAATAAGTACTGAGGATTCCACAGTATGGCAGTGATGATGAAGACCTACAAGTGGTCGGACTACATCCAGCATGAAAAAGAGTTGGCTTTGTAGAACTTCCTATGATGAGCATATTTCATAGATAGACCAGTGATTGAGATGTCGAGTACAGCAGCCGTAATGATGATGATGCTCTGTGATCCAGTGATAATGATCCAGCTCCAAAATTGAAGACTTGCACCAATATGTATTGATGACCTGTGACAAAAGAATACCTTCCTAGTTAAGAGGGAGTGTTGATGTATTTGTAACTTCGGAAGATATTCTTCTATGTATTACATTTGTACTTTATTGTATATCCCACAGAGATGTATTATTCCTCTGATTGGAAGTGTCATCATTTGTATTTGTAAGTTGTGTCGTCATGTGCATCGACAAGTGTCGCCATTTGTATTGATGGGTTATTAGACCACCAGTGTGGGTTCGGCCCTGGTTAACACATGTGGTTGGGTTATTAGGCGTGATTAGCAAGTCAGCCCCAGTGGATTATTGGCAGGTCAAGTCAGTGTATAAATAGAGAGGTTGTGTCTCTCATTTAGATCATTCACTCACTTATCAAGCTTGCATAGCTAAGAGAGAAAGTGGCGCACTAGTGGAGGAGGAGGAGCATCTGCTAGAGACATCTTATTGGGTTTGATCATTGTGATCTTGGTTTGTGGCTTATCTTATCTCTGAGGAAGTTTCGGGGTTTTTCACCTTCTTGGTTTTACCCGGTGAAACTCTGTCTCTCTTGTGTGATAGCTTTTGTATCTATGCTTGATATGCTGTAGAGATATGTTGTACATGTTATTCTCTTAGAGATCCTTATGATAATGGAATGAAATTATCGAAAAATTAACATGTGAATCGCCATTGATTCCACCATCTTCCCTAGCTAGAGGAAAGAGAAAATTATTTTCCATTCCCAAAAATGCAGACTTATAGGATTCCTGGAGAGCAAGGAAAGCACTTACCGAACCTTCATGAGCCAATGCCTGGCAGTCATCCTTCTTGGAGAGCACCTTCAGGGTTTCCAAATTTGCAATTCCCCCTAAGTTTTTTAAATTCCTCCTACACCGCAAACACTGAGACAAGGATGGGACCGGAGCGAAATCAGGAGGATTCACATAGTCGTCCATCTCGCAGCTTGCATCTCCTGCTCTGTTCTTTCGCAGATGCCTCCGAACCAGACTCCCAACACAAGAATTATTATCACCACTCCCAGCATTAAATCCTTTTATGACCTAGAAATCAATCGCATTGAATTTCTACATGGAGACCATGTATCTCGTTCGTGGGGCCTTCCCCCATTCATAGCTTGGGGCACGGTAGGGGTTCCAAATTTGAAAGTCGACCATGGATTTAGCCATTAGCTTACATCGGGTAAAGTTCATAGTTGATTGTTGAAAGAAGATGAGATTGTGGGAAATCCAATCCAAGGAGGTGAACCTCCTCTTATCCTTAGAAAATTTTGAACCATCAGCACCATTAGCAAGAAGAACATAGTTATGGTATCCAGCTTTTCTCATTGGCCTTTTGATCACAAACTAAGACGCCACACTCCAGACCAACTCCTTTATTTTCCATTGTGTCAGCTTGCTAGTTATTTGCTCTCAACACATGGAGGAAGTTGATGGCTTTGTATTCATTTACAATGCATGTTAGGAGATGATGCATCTTGGTAGTTGGGTTCTTACGATTCTTCGTCAGATTTCTCTCTTCCCTTGCTACCATAATCGAGTCGCCAAATACCACCAAATCCTCAATGTCACCATTCCTTGCTAGCTCCAAGCCTTTGATTAGTGCTATCCATTTTGCACCATTATTTGTCCTCCTACCAAGTCCCCAAGCATACTCTTTCAACTTGTTTCCCTCGGAGTGGAAGAAGACTCCACCTGCAGCTGCCAGCCCAAGCCGTTTCCCAAAAAATGACTCATGAGTATCATAAGGTATTATGGGATTGGGTTTCAAGTATTTTTCTCATTTATATAATAAATTTCAATGAAATTTTAGGAAGTTACTTCTGAATTTAAAGGAACCAGTTTCATATTATGCTAAATAAGTATTCTAAGGTTTTTGCAGCTATAATATTCAACATGATATTTGTACCAACAAGAACACATTTATGACACCTTCAAACCATGTGATGGATTGCATATCAACCTTAGCGGTGCAATAGTCCAACAAAGTAATTCTTTGTAGAACTATGCATATAACATAAGGAATACCATCAAATATGAAAGATAGAACCAAGGCACAATCTAATAACTACTCTCTATATACTCTCCAACTTTGATTTTCTTGTTGCACAAACTTAGCAATACACCCACTCCATTAGCATAACAAACCAAAGCATAGGCAAGGGTGAATTCAAGGCACCAAAAATAGAGTATTTAACACTACAAAACATATCACAAATAGTATCTTTGGGATGACATCTTCAAAACCAAGCATTCAAATGATTAATAATTGCAACATGCCAAAATATACATGAATCTAGGGAGACACTTTACTTCATCTTGTTTTTCGATTTAATTTGTTCTAATCCTCTAGAATGGGGATGTGATCACCTTTGGGATCATGAAACCCTAGTTATTAATTATGTAACGAGATAAAGGATGATTCCTTGGAAATAGGGATTCTTTAAACATCCAGTTTCATTTAGGTTTTACTTCATTAAATTCGGGATATGCCAAAACCCTCTATAAAAGCATTGATCCATATTCTTATGGAGGAGGATTCGCAATGTAGAAGCTGGTGATTTTGAGAATAAAACAAAGAGCCATTAAAAATATGTTATGAAAATTCCATAGTGTTCACTTTGATTCTATTTGTATTATGACCTAAGTTTGTTATTGTTGTAGTTGATCCCAACACCCTACTTTCTAGAGGTGGCCAACTCTAGAGAACAAAACTATGGATCTATAGATAGTTTTTATGCTTATTAGATTACATGTTTGTTTAACCTCAATAGCATAGCCTTTTCTTCTCTACAATTACAATGTTGTAGTTTAAGATTTACATCCATTACAACAATAGTTAAACCTTCATTTAACCTACCAATACTGAAGACCAAGATATATAAGAGACATGTCGAACCACACAAAGATTTTCTCCTTTGATAGAAGGGTGTTCATTATTATTTCTAGGCTAATCCAATAAATAGACAAAATGTCCTTTTAATTGTTCTTTGATTCCCGAGGAATCTAGTTCCTATAGTCTCAGATGCGTGTGCTTACTTTCGACAAGTGTGTTTAATTTTCCATAGTGCAAATTCCAATTTATAGTTAGTCTTTATCGAAGTTTTCCAACAATGTGGGATTTGATCCATCAAAATAGGAAGTTCCAAATTCATGCAAGGATATTTCCTAGTGACAATAGAGTCCCCATTACCATGAATGATGTTCAAGTAGATGGACCATTGTTGGAGCGATTGAGTGAACTTTGAACTAGCTAATTTTTTATTTATGAAGTGTGTATGATGCAATTTTATTTTTGTACAAGCATGATAGAAAACCATAGTAAGTAGAGAAACTGGAGCTTGGACATATAGTGCAAAACATATCTCAAGAATTGAGAACTCCAGGTTGACAAATTAATGTGCAATCTCTTTTATCGCTCTTAAACTGCTAATCTTAGGGTGATAAAATGGCTTGTCATTTTGGCATCGTTGCCAAGGATATCTCAAAGGCACAATAATTATTCTTTTTCATTGGTTTTTAGGAAACACACATGGTATGAGGATCAACAAAAAGGAATTGTCAACTACCCTCTTTCTGGAATTTCATATGTAGTGTATGCATTTAAATTAGGACATATAAATGCATGAATTGGTAAGAGGATTCTACTGTAGAAGGATCCCATGGGATGCAGAAAACAATCATTGAAGGACATGACAAAAAATGAAAAAAAAAATAGGAAAGAACCTCTCTTTCATTACTTTAGTTTTGCATTAATATGGATATTGTTAACCTTGAATGACAATATAGATTTTGTGTGTAAGTAATCCTTCTTCTGGAAATCAAACCCCATCCTATTTCATTTACATTTTATTCCTATGACCAATTTCAAGCATGTACTATCTAATTTGTATTTTAAAGACAATTGGTCACTACACTAAACTCCATTTCATCACATTGCTCTATTATGTTTTAGGGGTCAATGATAGTTAACTTTCCTTACATGCATTTCACTCACCTAGGTGTTCAACTCTTAGAATCAAACCTTATGATGCACTACCTACAAGAAACTTGATGGTATATAATGGTTCTAAACTTGGTTTTCCTTGAAACTCATGCTTTAGTGAGATATTTGGCTTAGTTTATTTGCATGTATGTTTCCCTCACTTGGTAGTATAGGCAACTTACAATATTTCTTGATCAATAGAAATCTCGTTCAAAGAATTGATTGATCAACTTAAAATTTTTGGATGGGATCTGGGTACATGCAGATGTGGGTCTAGGATTTGTTTTCAACACGCAAAAACTCTATGGTTATGAACCTTCTCTTTAGGCCTATAACATCTTGAATTGAGGAAATTTCTAAAAAAACAAAATTGGTACAATCATGTTTTGAGGAACCAAATGAAGGAAATTTCAAAACATTTTTATAGGGAATATTCTCCTTGGATTCTTGATTCCAAGCCAACTTGAATCATTTCATTTTGATTTCACATGAAAAAGTTATGCCCTAAAAATTGAATGTCAATCTAAAATCTACACTACTAAATCTCTGCCTCGTAGGATGTTCATTAGCATTTTTGACATGTCAAATCAAAATATTTTCAAAACCTATTTATAAGGGAGATAGATACATGAGTCTAATTTCATCCCACACTATAATCATGCCAATCTAACACCAGATGGGAAAGTTGTGCCTGGAATAGTAATTGTTGGTCCAAGTTGGAAATAAAAAACAACCTTGTCATGTAGGTTGTTCCTCAACAGATTTGACATATAACTTCAATTGTATTAATATATATATTTATAGTAGAGATAGATCTATGAATTCAATTCAATTTGACTTTGAAATCACTTTGATTGGATATCATAAATTTATTATTGAAATATTGTCCGGTAGTCTAGGTGGCCACCACTCCTCAGCGAGTCACAAAAGGATCAAGAAGGTTAATCGTTCCATGAAGGAGTGATTTTTCAAAACTTAGTTGAGTTTTTATGACAAGGGCATGTCATATATTCATCCAAAAAGTGTGAGGCTATATGTTGTTGAGACCCTACAAGAACAATTTTTCCAGCACAAGTTCCTAGGATATTTCTATGGAATTTATTGAGCTATTATGTAGTGCTCCATTTTTACATGGACCTTGACTATTATATTTTGAGGTAATTCGATTGGAAATGACCCAGTTATGTGTTGAAACGCCTTGGCACTGGAACTTGAGCACTAGTACATTTATGCATAAATCAAATGTTTCAAGTTATTGCTTACAAATAAGATGAATGCCAATAAATAGATGTTATGATGCTATGAAACTGATGAAATAATGGTTAATAAATGTAATTTTATGCATTATGTATCAAGTGTAATAGGAAAGACTTGTGCAATTGACGCAAGGTTGCATCGATACCGTGCAAACTATGGATTGAGTCGGGTATCCACGTCAGGTGACGATTAATATGGTGGAATTTAATGTATGATATTTTATGCTTAGAATGGTTTGATGTGATTTGTATTTTCATATGTAGGTGCAGTGTTGTGATTGCCAATCGGTCCACATAAAGGTAATGGGGTTGGATGAGAAAGAGATACCCAACAGACTAGCGATTTATTCCATGTGACGGGTTGAAAAGCAAGAGAGGATTTTTCCCGCGCAGTGTATGTTTTCGTGAGGGTAGGTCGCAAACTCGGCTCCAATGAGGGGCACAGAATAAGGACATGACCTTATTCCCTAGGAACCATGAGTCTCTTAGTAGGGTTGATAGGACTAAGTTAACATTGTCTCAATCATCGCACCAATCCACACCATTGGAAAAGGGATATTTGAAGGGCATGAAGGAAGTCATGGCACCCTTGATATGCCCATCCTAATGCAATACCTCAATAAAATAAAAATTTTATTGGGTAAAAATGTTGTTTTAAAAGAAATGAAAAGGGTTTAATTAATTATGACCAAATTGGAAAGGCATAAAATATAAATTGTAAATGGAATTAACTTTTGCATTTAAAAATGATTGAATTATTAAATTAAGAATTAGTGAACTCAAAGAACACACACACAAATATAGGAGAAATGGATAAATCAAGGAAACATCTAAGAGAGAATCTAGGAAAGTAGGTGATGCTAAATATTTAACAAAAAAATGGAAAATACGAATTAGTTGTGCAAAGTGACACATGGATGGGTGAATATTAAAACAAAAGGTAATTTAATAATTCCTAACTATGCATGTGTGAGACACTTGGAAAGGTTCTCAAGGCTATAAATAGAGGAGGAGACCATGAATCTCACACACCTCCTTCCCTATAGTTGGGTTGCATAGATGATGTCAATTTATTTTGGTGATTGCTAAGAGTTTGGTTCGTTAGTGGCATTCGTCCCATTCATCCTCATTGTGGCTCAGGGGTCCTTGGGGAAGAAGAGTACCCTTTGGGAGTTGGTAGGGTGGTATCTGATAGACATGCAATGATTGGAAATTGAAGGAGCGAATCTGCAAGGGAACTATGCCAACTCACACCGATCGAAAACGCAAGATTGAGGTGAGTTTGATGTTGTGAATTTCAATGTAAATAATTTTAATTTATTCCTCATTTTTTTGTGGAAATAGCAAATTTATTTATGTATGTGCGTATTTTTTATAGTTCATGCATTTAGGCTATGAGGGTCCCTAGAGAGTACTTACATTTGGTATCAGATCATGATTCGGCTCTAGGACCTAATGCCCATTTTGCTAGAAAATTATTTGCTCTCTTTTGATTGTCATAATTAGTGAAAGTTAATATGTTGGTCTCGGAAACAAATGCATGATGGGTCATTCTTAAAGGTCTTAGGTTGGTACAATTTGTTTGATTGATTTTTTTCTGACTATTCTATAGCAATACTGTAATGGTTTAATTAAAATAAAAATTTCCATTTGTGATGCGTTGGTGATTTTTGTGTTTACTATGTATTTGAGGATTGTTATTCAAATTCCAATGTTGAGTTTTTCCTTATTTGCAACCTAAAATCGATTCTTTAAGAGTTGATTTTAATATTCTATTGCCCATCAATTAGTCAATTTAGAAAGGTTGAGTTAGATCAATTTCAAAAAGTTGAGTTTAATATTTTTGGCAATCTGTCCATCGTTTCAATCTGTTAGTGGATTAACCATTTTTAAACATTGATTTTTCCTTGTTAATTTTGAGATTATCAATCGATTTCAGAATGTTGTATTGACCTCCCATGGAGGGTTGTTAGTTGATTAAATTGATGATATAAAAATTTTGGTTAAGAATTATGTTATTCATATCCCAAACTCAACATGTACCCAATGCTTGACAGACATTCAAAGGAAGATAAACCATGTGAATAATTCAGAAAATATTGCAAAGAGTGGGGATAGCTCAATGAGGCATTCCCACAAGAGATCCCATAGTTCAAGAAGGATTTCTAGAGACAGGACATATACTCTAGAAATCTCTTCTAGCGAATCATCTGAATCTAAGGAATCCATTGAAGGTTCAAGCTCTTCATCAAATAAGATTAAGAGGAAGAAGCCTTCCAAGAACAACTCTCGTGGAGAATTTAAGAAGGCCAAACCTCCTACTTTTTATGGTGAGGTTAAATCTGGTCAAGAAGCTGAGGCTTGGCTTCTTGTGATGAGGAAGTATTTCCAAGTCCAAGACTATTCAAGAAATATGAAGGCAAGAGTGGCCATATTCAATCTAAATGGAAGAGCATGTATATGGTGGGAACACCTTAGGAAACTAAAGAGGATCAATGAAAGGAAGATTGTGTAGAAGCAGTTCAAGAAGTACTTCCAGGAAAAGTACATTTTTTACGGGTACTATGATGGAAAAATCAAAGAGTTCCATCAGTTGAAATTGGGACAAATGATCATGGAAGAATATGCAAACAGATTCTTAGATTTGCTAAGGTATGTCAAATATATCAGGGATGATAAGGTAAAAATTCAAAGTTTTCTAAGTGGACTGCCCCAGTCATATAAATATAGAATTGAGTTTGATGAACCTCAAACTCTGGAGGAGGCCATAAGAAAGGCCAAGTATTGTTATGATCAAAACAAAAGCAAACCATAATTCAATAGGTCATGGAAGGACAAGAAAAATGAAAATTTTGACCAAAGGAAGAAGGGGTTCAAGCCTCCTCAATTCAGAAATCATCCAAGGCAGCCACCACAGGGTGTGACTAAGCCAGCTAGGATGTTAGGAGACAAGCCAAAAAATCCAAGAGAGCCTCTTCAATGTTGGGGATGTGGAGGGGACCACATGCTTAGGAACTGTCCAAATCGGAATGGGAGTGAAAAGAAAGTTCACAACATCCAAGGAGTTGAAACAGTGGGTCAAGTGGCAAGGACCATCCCTAGGATTTATGCAGCACTAGAGGACTGCCAAGAAAATCATCAATCAATTGTGATTGAAGTTGAAGGTAAGATTTCTAAGCAATCTATTTCTATTTTCATTGACCCTGGATCTACTCACAGTTATATCAGTCCTAAAATTGTTGAGATTGGTGCTTTTAAGAAATCAAAGCATAGTAAATCATGATTAGTCCAACTAGCCACTGGAACCAAGAAGAAAGTTAGCGAAATCGTGGAGTAATGTCCATTAGAAATGGGTGTATTGTCCACTTTTGTAAATCTGAATGTTTTGCCGCTTGGTTCATATGATATTCTCATTGGAATGGACTGGTTGGAAGTCCATAGAGTTAAACTTGGTTTCTACAGCAAGACTTTTGAGTGTATTAATCAAGAAGGAAATAAAAGGCTTGTAAAGGGCATTCCAAAGGTAGTTTATGCTAGGCAAATTTAAGCCATGCAGTTTAATAAATTCGGTAGGAAAGGTTTCCAATTATATGCATCCCATATTTTGGAGAAAACAGGAAATGAAATTCCTAAGTTGGAATACCATTATATTTTGCAAGAATTCAAGGATGTGTTTCTCAATGAATTTCCAGGACTTCCTCCAAAGAGGGACATTGATTTTACAATTGATCTTGTTCCAGGAGCTTCCCCAGTTTCCAAAAATCCTTACAAGATGAGTACACCAGAATTATTAGAGCTGAAAATGCAACTGCAAGAATTGTTGGAAAAGAAGTACATAAGGCCAAGTGTGTCTCCATGGGGAGCACCTGTACTTTTTGTGAAGAATAAATATGGAACTCTCGGGTTATGTATTGATTGCAAGCAACTTAACAAGGTTACAATGAAGAACAAGTACCACTTGCCTTGAATTAATGATATTTTTTATCAAATGAGAGGGGCAAAGGTGTTCTCAAAGATTGATTTGAGATCTGGTTATCATCAAGTGAGAATCAAGGAAGAAGACATTCACAAGACACCCTTTAGAACAAGGTATGGGCACTATGAGTTTTTGGTGGTGCCATTTGGTCTCACCAATGCACCAGCTACATTCATGTGTCTCATGAATAGTGTTTTCAACAAGTATTTGGACAAGTTTGTTCTTGTATTTCTAGATGACATTCTTATTTATTCCAAGAATGAAGAAGAGCATCAAGAACACTTGAGAATGGATTTGCAATTGCTAAGGGAGAATAAGTTGTATGCAAAGATAATCAAATGTGCCTTTTATAAAAATAAAATTCATTATTTAGGTCACATTATTTCCGCGGAGGGAATATCGGTGGATCCCGAGAAGATTGAAGCCATCATGAAATGGCCAACTCCAAGAAACGTGACAGATGTGAGATATTTTATGGGTCTTGTTGGTTACTACAGGAGGTTCATTGAAGGATTCTCCAAAGTTCCACACCCAATCACTTCTTTACAAAATAAGTGGATAAAGTTTGAGTGGACACCGAGATGTGAAGAAAGCTTCCAGCTCTTGAAGAAGCTTATCACAAGTGCTCCAATTCTAAAGATTGCAAATCTAGAAAAATATTTTGTGGTATGCACAGATGCATGGCAAGATGGACTTGGAGGATTTCTTATGCAAGATAACCATGTGGTGTGCTACAAGTCAAGGAATTTGAAAGAGCATGATAAGAACTATACTTCTCATGAATTAGAGCTTACAGCCATAGTGCACACTTTTAAAATGTGGAGGCACTATTTAATGGGTAGAAAATTTGAACTAAGAACAAACCATTGTGGTCTGAAATATTTGTTTGACTAGCCCACATTAAATGCTAGGCAAGCTAGATGGCTGGAAATTTTATGTGAGTTTGATTTTGAAATCAAACACATAAAAGGTAAAGAAAATAAGGTGTTCGATGCACTTAGCAGAAAAGTATATGAAATGCATGTAGCATCCATTAGTACCTGCCAATCATACTTGAGGTAGAAGATTACTAATTGTATTGCTGAAGATGAAATGTATGTGCAAATAAAGAACAAATTGCAGCAGCATAATTTGGAAAAGAGGTATGAAGGTTACCATTTGGAAGGTGACAAACTTCTTGTTTATAAAAATAGAATTTACATTCCTAATGTGGCATATTTGAGAAGGATTGTTATGGATGAAATCCATAAAATGCCATATTTCAGTCACCCAAGATACTAGAAAACAGTTGCTACAGCGAGAAAGCAATATTTTTGGCCATGGATGAAAAATGACATTGTTGAGTATATTTTTAAGTGTATGAAATGTCAACAAGTAAAGGTTGAAAATCAATGCCCATCAAGTTTGTTGCATCCTTTTCCAATTCTAGAGTGGAAATGGGATGTTATTTCCATTGATTTTATTATAGGTTCTCCAATGACAGTGAGGCAACATGATTCCATCATGGTTGTGGTGGATAGATTATCTAAGGCAACTCACTTTATACTGGTTAAATCCACGTATAAAATGGATGTTATTGAAAGAATTTTTATGAAGTAAATTTTTCAGGTTGCATGGTTTTCCTAAAGCAATAATTTCAGAAAGGGATACCAAGTTTATTTCAAATTTCTGGAAAATGTTTTTTGTTGATTTGGGTACGCAGTTGTACTTTAGTACCACCTATCATCCAGAAACAGATGGGCAAATAGAATAGGTAAATCAGGTGCTTGAAGACATGCTATGCATGTATGTGATGGACAAACCATCCAAGTGGTAGGATTATCTACATTTGGTAGAGTTTGCATATAACAATGGGAAACAAGCATTGTTGGACATGAGTCCATTTGAAGCTTTGTATGGAAGGAGGTGTAGAACACCAGTTACTTGGGATAATCCAGGTAGCAGAATTTTACCTGGGACAGAATTGCTTAAGGAAATGGAACAAGAGGTTGTAAATATTAGGCAAAATTTAAAGGCAGCCCAATATAGACAGAAAAGTTATGCAGATAAGAACCAAGTGCATAGAGAGTTTCATGTTGGGGATCATGTTTACCTAAGAGTGAGGCCAGGGAATATTTCCTTGAAGCTTGGAAGTTGTGCCAAGATATCACCAAGATATCGTGGGCCATTTGAATGCTTGAGAAAATAGGACCAATTCCATATAGAATTGCATTGCCTGCTAACACTAGAGCTCATAATGTTTTTCATGTTTCTTTGCTTAAGAAATATGTACATGATCCTAACCATGTGATTGATTGGGATGTGATTCAGGTGGAACCCGAGGGAGAGTTCCAATCCGATCCACTATGCATCCTAGACAGGAAAGTTACATTGCTTCGGAACCGAGCCATCGGATAGGTAAAGTTGCAATGGAAGCACTTCGGTCCCGATGAGGCTACGTGGGAGTTGGAGGATGCCATGAGAGAGGCATATCCATTTTTGTTCTAAATTTTGAGCAAACATCGAGGACGGTGTTATTACAAGGAGGAGGGGATTGTAATACCCCTAGTTTTGACTTGGAATGTATTTATCCAAAATTATGTAAATTATGTAAATATGCTAGTGTGAATTCCTGGTGCGGAGCTCAAGGCCAAGGCCTGACTAGTGAATGTCTAGGCATGTAAGATGTTTATATTTTATTTGGACTATTTGGTTGGCTTTTATGCTGATTTAGAATATTATGTAAATGTTATGTGCATAAATAATAAAATGGTCCAACAATGGATGTGTAAAGACCACCAAAGGGGATATGATTCCACCAGAGGGGAAGAGGAAAGGGAGTCCATGGGGGACTAAATCCTTGCTTCCAAGTGTCAACCTTAGAACTCACCCAAAATTATGTCATGTGATGATAATAATCCAATTACCTCCTTTTTTGACCATTTTTCCAATCATTAATGCATGTGTGTGGTTGGTGGGAAAAGTCACCTCATGTAGTTATTGAAGCATGGGACTAACTGCACTTTTGTGACAGTTCTGTCATGACAGAAGTCAATTGGCAGCTACCAAGAGTCCTTTCTTCAACTGGAAGAAGTTATGTCAATTGTATTTTCACCATTTTCTCATATCCCTAGAAGTCAACCCTCATTCTCTCATTATTCTTTCACACAAATTCAGAGAGGAAGAGCTCTCCATTGTTGTCCATAAACTTACCATGTTGTTTTGAACCGAGAAATTCAAATTTGGAGACCATGTTGTAGATTGGGAAGTGAAAATAGTTGATTGTAAGTGAGAAGACAGGTTGGGAAAGCTAGGAACCCTTACCCATGGAGTTATGTTGCTCATAGGTGCTTGATAAGCCACAAAATGAGGCTAAAGGTGGTTCTATAGCAGCCAATAGCAGGTTGGACTTATTCTATGCACACACGGGAAGCACCCAACAAGATGGATCACCCAAGAGAACTTTGAATCAGTTAAGGGGATGCCTGAGCTATAAGGGTGTTGTGTGGGGCAGGTATTGTGGAATCCAAGGCCGTGAGGGCTGAGTGAGACCCCTTTAGAGATATGTATGAGCATTTGGCTAAGAACAAAGAGCAGAATGGGTTGTGGGTTGAGAGATAGAATCCTGTAGGTGTTTTCTTCTCCCTGGTGGCCTCATATCCCATCTTGAGGGTGGCCTCCCAGTAGAAAGAGTATATGCTAGACGGAGTGCCTATGGTTGTGTGGAAAAGTGCTCTTACACAGCCATTTGCTTGGATCTACATTGGATAAAGAAAAGTATTCTTATGTATTTGATTCTGAAAGGCTTTTGTTTCATGCCTGTAATGTTATGCTTGTGTATTTTCATGCTATATGTGTGTGTATAGATTCTAATTCCATCGTGCATGTTTATTTACATTTCTGCACACATTGCATTTGTTGATAATCATATTATGGACTTGGAGCAAAATTTGAGAGCCTAGATTTGGCCAACGTCCCCTCCCGATGGTCGGATTAGGTGAGGGGGGCGTTACAATACCTAAAAGCTATCGATACAAGGTGGTGTCCACCACTAGTGTATCCCAACCATCCTCAAGTATAACCCCAGATAAGAAGGGTGTTGGTGCATACTTATGGTCTATCATTTGGAATCTTACCAGGAGATCCCGATCATACTTAGCTTGAGATAGCTTGATTCGTGAAGCATCCTAGCTGATCTCGAGACCAAGAACGAAGTGGATTGAACCCATGTACATCATCAAAAATATGTCATGAAGAGTGCCATTAACTGCAACAATCGTTGAAGCCGAGTTGTCGGTGATCAAAATATCATCCAAATACAGGACTAGGATCAAAAGTGATTCAGTGTTCCTCAGCATGTAGACATTTGGATCAGATTTGCATCGGACAAAAGTTTTGGGGATCAGGTAGGAGTCCATTGTTGCATATCATACTAGGCGCCTACTTGAGGCCATATAGAGACTTTTTGAGTCGGCACACTAAAGATGAATTATGTATGAATCCATGAGGATACTCCATATAAATCTCCTCTAAGAGATCCCCATGAAGAAAAGCATTCTTTGTGTCCATCTGATGTACAACTGCATGGTATAACCACTGCACCTCTGGGAATATAAAAATGTAGACTAATCATCACTCCTGGTAATAGGACCTTGTGCTTGGTTTCAAATTTTTATCAACATCTATAGGTTTTGGTGTAATGACAAACCTTACATGGTATCAAATCCTATAGGACTCTAGCAAGGATCATCACCAACACTCTTTTGTAGGTACTGAAGCCGAAACAAAGCAACAGAAAAGATGGAATTTCCAGCATCTACAATTCTAACACCATATAATTACTTCAAATGGAAGCCTAGAATTCTACACCATCTTTGGAGTAGCGGCTTGTATCGGATAACCATGGTCACAGAAGAAGAACCAGCCACCTCAGAAATTGAAAAATCCAAGTACTTCAATCACATGGACGAGGCTCACGGTCTCCTATGCATGTCTATTTCTTCGATATGTGGTTCCACATCGATGCATGCAAGAATAAAAATGAGATTTGGACAACATTAGATTATCTCTTTGGAAAGAAGGATGAAATGAGGGGCCATTTGCTCGAAGTAGAATTGAACTCCTTGGATCCAAAGAACTTTGACAATGTCCAAGATTTCTTTACCAAACTCAAATCTATGCTTCATGAATTGAAATATTGTGGTATCGACAATCCAAACAAGAAAAGAAAATGATTCTTGCTATCATGGAAAAACTTGGATCGGAATATAGTGTATTTGTCTCCACATTTCATTCTAACTAGTTCACCATAGGATCAACATGGACCATGCCTTCTTTGTCACAGTTCATTGAGGATTTGACATAGGAGCATGATAAGCTCATTCAAATGGGCATAATCAAGGGCCCTAAGGAACATGCACTTACTATGCATGATAGCAGCAACTCTCAATATCCTAAATCCAAACTAAAAGGGAAAGGAAAGGCACATGTAGATTCAAAGAAGGAAGGGTACTCCAAACCCTTCAGTGATTCCTCTAGTTCCAAATATGGAAAAATAAATAAAGGGAAGAAGTGTGGTTACTACAATAGTTGGATCCATCCAGAATACGAATGCATGAAGAAACAAATATATCTTATGGCGCAAATACTTCAGAAAAACAATCTTGGGGAATTCATTCCTGAGGCTACCAAGAAGAAGTCAGGAGATCAAACCCCTAAGAAATGTAATTATTATGCATTAATATGTATTCATTCTTCTCCTAATGCATGGGTTTTATATTCAGGTGCTTCACATGACATGGAAACCACAAAAGATATTCTATCTTTTGTAATTGAATGCATGGTGTTATGTAGAATTTTGTCCTACGGATAAGCCAAAACTCTCTTAACTTTAAAGTAGACTTTAAACTAACTCTAAAGCAAGAAACAAGTCAAAACAAATGCTACCTTGAATCCCTAGATCTAACAAACATCTCAGGATTAAAATGCTGAAGGGAATAGGAGGAGTTTGACTGACCTTCTATCCAAACGCTTGTTTTTGGTATTTGCTCCAAGCTCCAAGCCCTCACAAGTGAACCTGTTAAAATGGAACCAAAACACAAGAATGCACTATTCTCTAGCAACCTGAAACATGAGTTAGGATCTAAATCTATGAAAGATACAAATCATATCATTAAAACAAAATTAACACATATGATTTGGGAAAACAAGACAAGTTATTCCATTACAACTTGAAGAATACTTACAAAAGGTGCTTGATGCCCAAGCCAATCCTTCAGCTCCAAGTGTCTTCTCCTCTAGCTATCTCCACAATGCTGTAAGACCATAAGTTTGGTGCTCTCAAGAGTCCTCCCTTTTTCCAATGGCATGCCTCTCTTTTATAGTGAATGGTGAGGTTAACCAACAAGAGAGATGGGTGGATCTAAGGAGAGATAAGTGGATCAGGGTTTCTAATCGAAGGAGATGAGTTGAGATCGAATCAAGGACCCCAATATTCCATTATCTTCGAAAATCCAAAATCCCACGAGCCAAGGGAAAAAAGCTATAAAAAGAGTACCGCGTTTTGCAAAGACTGCAGAACGCGGCACTGCCGCGCTTTGGGAAAATAGCAGAACGCGGTAGTGTCTAGTACCGCGTTTTGTCAAGCTGGCAATGCGCGGTAGTGTATGTGAGTAAAGCCTAAGGTGGGTCAAAACTTGCCAGGGTGGATTCACCTTCAAGGTTGACTCATCATCTGTCTCTTCTGGATGGTTTAAAACAGTAGGGGAAGTGTCGTCAACTTGTTTTGTGATGGGGATGCGACACTGTGAAATATAGAGGTATAACAGATGCCCCCTAAAGTGTGAGGTCAGAAGGGAGTGATGGCCGAAAGACTTTACGAATATAATGTGCAGAGATAGCATCGAGGAGAGCGACACGGAGCTGAAATAGAAACAAAGTGTTAGATATACCACCGAGGCGGGCATTCCCATGCTCGGAAACAGATGACTCAAAGCATGGCTGCCGACCAATACATTGCAGATCCATGAGTACTGAGATAATGTAAACTGTGGATAGATCATGGCTACTATGAACAATCGTAGATCCATGAGACAATAATGACACAGCCACGACCAATACAATAAGTGGATCTGTGTGACAATACAAGAGACATCTCCATCGCAGCCTGGACGTAGTTGAGATACAGTGATGCGCCCAGGGTCTTCTACCCGATCGCATAAAGATACGAATCTAACCATGTGATTACAAGGTGTTGAAGTCGAACATGGAAGAAACCATTTGATTACCGGTCAATGACATGGACCGTTAACAAATGCGAGGGAGATCACCAATAATGAAAATGATTCCCAAGGTATCAGTAGTACATCTCAACGAAATGCGAATGAATGAGTTGATGTCGAGCATCCGAGAGATCGCTTGATCACAGGTCAATGATGTGAACCTACTGTCAAACGCGAGGAAACCTGCCATTGAGGCATGCAGGTACCAAGGTACTAATGGTTGATCTCTAAGTCTAATTCCCAGATAGTGATTTGGTGTCGACAGGAATAGACTCGTCGAAGGTGGGCCATAATGATTCCCACATCATCGACACGAAATCGGCACATATGATAGAATGATGAAGCAATGGAGTATGTACTGACACAGCGGAGGCCTGACACAATGAATGACTCGATACAATGCAACCCTTTGAACATATAACGGCATGTAACAAGACTTGGCAGCAGGGATTATTGATAAATAGAGGATAGACACTGGATGAGCGGACTCGTGGCCAGGGAGACGACCCATGATGATGACTATAACTCAATGAAAGACAGATACCCAAATATAGACAAGAGATGGACACATGCCATGTTCAAAGGTAACGACTGACAAGCTGCCATAGATAAACTTGACTTGTTCCCCCATATTTCCCCGACATGATGGATGAGTACCTCTTTCTTGTTTTACGAGCTTGAAGAGGATAACAAATGCTCGGTGTAGCTCATCTCATGGATGAGTCCAATCTCACATGTTTTGCGAACCTGAGAAAGGAAGGGTTCGTCCCAAAGTGGGTCCTTCGATGTTAATATTTTAACGAGCCCGAGGAAGGAAAACTCGGTAGTTTTTCATATTTAGAGAGCCTAAAAAACTTAAAGGAAGCTCCATAATGTACTTTTTCGTAAAATTTAGTCCCTCGATCCCGAAAAAGTGTAAAACAATTCCCGAGAGAACTCTCCCAGCCGAGATTGACTGAGGTATACCTTTCTCGTAAATAGTCTAGACGGGCCAAAAAAGGGATAACCTATCACCGAATAGACGACCTTTCAAATACTTTTACAAGTGTGAAAGAGTCAAGGTCACTTGGCAATCTTTTCAATTTTAAGGAGTCTGAAAAGAGCTTAACTATGGACTCCTGTGGTCTTTTTCGTAAAATTCAGATTATTCTGGTCCGAAAAAAGAATAAAATACAACCAGGATAATACTTTCCTCATCGTTTAACGAGCATGAGTAAAGCTGACCGTACTCGACACCGTTGACTTGCGTTTGACAAGCACGACACAGGTGTGAAAGCGCTTGGAATCTTTTTCAAGTTTTAAATCCAGAGCACGAAAAAGATAAAGTGGGATCAAAATGAAGGTCAGATTACGAATAAACACCGGTATGAATGTATCCCGTTTCTACCGCGGATCCTGTCAATAAATGCTCAACAACTGGACATTAGCAATGTGAACAAGGGTTTATTTATTTGAAATAGTAATTAATTAATTAAAAAAAAAAAGTGAAAAAATGCTATATAAGGCATGGTAAAAATAGAAATTACTATTCATTTGTGTTTTTTACCCAAGGGAGACATTTTTACCCATTTTGGAGCAAAATTTCAAGGATCGATACCGGCAGTTCTGGGACACCATTTCTACTACCGTCTGCGTCAGGTAAGAGTGCTCGAGCCCCTCTTTCATTTCATGTAAGAAATTTTTGCTTTCACCAGGAAAAAATTAATTTTTTGGCAAGCCCTTTTGGGCAAGAATCGCCCTCCGTACTACCGTGCGGGGGCCCTATCGAAAGGCGCGGTACTGTTGAACAGTACCGCGCTGTAACCCCAAAATGAGGCGCAGCACTGTGGACTGCCGCGCGGTAGGGTGTCCTCCAGGCGCGGCACGTGCGAATTTTAAGTTCAAAAAATCAAATTTTCTCCACTTTTTTTGCTGGAAGTAAGTTGTTAAATAGTTACTAATTGCTTTGTTTGCCTTTTTGCAGGGATTTGCAACTTATTTGGAGCAAAATGGTGAGTTGGAAAGAGAGAGAGCACGAAGCGGATGATTTTGCAGCCGAAAATGACTTACCAACCGTGACCGCATTGCGAGAATGTGGTTTGCTAAAGTTTTTCAAGACCAAAGGGATCCGCCAGCAGCCTAAACTCCTTACTCACCTTATCCAATTATGGGAGCCTGACACTCAAGCTTTCCGAGTGGGAGAGCATGTGCTTGAAATCCAACTTGAGGATATTTACTTCCTCACGGGCCTCTCAAAGAGAGGGGCCCGGCCGAGCTTTACCGGGTACACCGCTTCAGAAACAAGCACAGATGATCTAATTGCTCGATATTGCCAGGCAGGTTCGAGTAAGAAAAGTGGGAAGGTGGCCATAAAAGAGGTCACAAATCTTCCTTTAAAAACCTTGCTATTCACTATCACGCGTGCAGCGGGAAGCGTGAGTCCACATCAGGCATCCCGCACGCAGGTGAATCTCGCAGCAGAGTGCATGGGAGGAACAGTTTTCAACTGGTGTGATGCAGTGTTGTCCAATCTGAAGGAACAGGTGCACAAGTGTAGGACTGGGAAAAATACCCAGTTTGGCTATGGGAGCATCCTGGTCACTTTCTTTCTGGCGAGGGTGCCACTACTGCGCCCACAGATATCTATGCCCCCTCGTCCACCTACTGAGCCATGGATGGCTCGATGGAGTGACTATGCTGGACGCCTCGGGGGACCTCAGCGGCTAGCCTTTGGAGAGGAATTTTTCTCTTGGCTAGAGGAGCAGATAGTCATGATTGACGACTATCCCTATTCAGGGGTAGATTTTCGTGAGGATATCGACTTGGCTTTTCCAGAAGATGATGACTGGGACAACTCTGGTACGACCTTCATGGATATGTATTTTTTCCTTTTTGAATATTTAATTTTTATTGCTTTTTTAGAATGTGAAAAAGACTTCTAACATATAATCGTATGCATGTTGCAGACCGTGGACCACAGAGGCCAGCTGGATACTATCCACTACGTCGTGGTGGTGTCGATCGTCAAGCTTATCCTGTCGAAGAATAAGATGAAGACGAGGCAGGAGGCGTCCGGGACATTGAGAGGAACCTGCAGGGATTGACTCATGGTATCCCTGTCATGCGGATGGATGACGTCCCTTACCACCTCCAGCGGCATACTGTAGGTGTACCTGGTCGTATCAGTCGACTTCTTCGCAAGGTGGTTCGAGCTGTGATGTGTTACCACCAGCAGCGGGAGGAGTCCGATGAGGGACATGATAGGTCTCCTAGATCTCCGTAGATGGTCTTTTGATCTTTTTGCGGCATGTACACGATATGTAGGCTTTGAGGGCCAATTTTTGTATATGGGATTTGATCCCCAATTTTGTCTTTGACACAAACTTTATATATTTTGGAAAAAACACTTTTATATACAGTGATATGGACCTATTTATGATCTAAATATTTACAATGACTTGTGCATTTTATTTTTTATGATGTGTTTATGTATGGGCAAGATGCCAATCCAAAATGTAATTAGCCAATGAATCGGCAATACAATTGAATTCTCTCGGTATGTGTTGATATGTGATAAAATCAAATGACCGTTCCAAGAGGCGTACTCTTCGAAATAAACGAAGTAATGTAGGATCGCGAACTGTGTAAACACGGTTTAGATGAGAAACCACGAGTTGGGAGTCTAAAAAGACCGATAAGGAGTCAATCCCGAGTGAAGCAACCTCTGTCAAGAGACCAATGACTGCATGGTACTCTGCGATATTGTTGGTTGCAGGACCTAAACAATTGGCTCCTGAAGAAATTAACTCGCCAGTGGGGGAATAGATCACCCATGCTGCAGAAGCGAGATTCCGGGTATGTCGGCTTGCACCATTGGCAAACCCAAAGTAGGCTGACATCTGCGCATAAAGTCACGAGTCAACGTAAGAGTAGGTACATGAGGTCCACGCGTACACTAAAAAAGAAAGCAAAAAGCAAACTAAGTACATTATGTACAACAAATGACCCGCATAGGGTAACTTCACGCGTAGAAACGCTTGAGGTATAGCCCGTTGCGGGGCCATGCCAATGGCGTACCATCACAATCAACTAGTTCATAAGCTCCTTTTTCTAGGACACGTTTTACAATGAAGGGGCCGTACCACATAGATTCAAGTTTACCTTTTCCAAGCTTATCATGCATCTGATCATATGTAAGTACGAGGTCACCCTCATTGAAGATCCGAGGTTGAACGGATTTGTCGTATTGAGCCTTGACGTGTTTTTTGTGAGCTTCATTAGCCAAAGCGGCGTCGCGGCGGGTTTCATCTAGCTTGGCTAGGTATAGAAACCGTTCTTCTTCGGAAGTAGCGTGTGGAAGTAGCTCTATGGCTATCTTGAGTGATGGAATTTCACATTCAATCGGGAGAATGGCTTCCAGGCCGTACACCAATTGAAATGGTGTAAACCCAGTAGCACTTTTCACTGAGGTTCGGTATGCCCACAGTGCTGAGAACAGAGCTGAGTGCCAATTGGATTTTTGGGTACCCACAATGCGCTGAATCATTCGTTTCAGGACCTTATTGATGGCTTCAACTTGGCCATTAGCTTGTGGGTAATACGGGGTTGAGTTTTCGTGGCGAAAACCCAGTTTGGCACTTAGTTCTTCGATCATATGGTTCCTGAAATGGGAACCATGATCGGTCACAATAGACTGTGGGACACCGAATCTAGCTATGATATGATTGAATATGAACTGCGCTGTTGTTTTGCCGTCTTCAGCATATGTAGGCATCGCTTCAGCCCATTTTGTAAAATAGTCGACAGCTACTATGACATAGCTATGCCCCCCGGCTGAAGTGGGCTTACAGTGCATAAAATCGATGCCCCATTTGGAAAAGGGGCCGACGGCAATGACAGGATGAAGTGGAGCAGGATGCGAGCGTGCTTTGCTATGAAAGAATTGACATGGCGGACACTTCTTGACTGTTTCAATGCAGTCTTTGAAAATTGAGGGCCAGAAGTATCCCGCTCGCAGTATTTTCTGGGCCGTAGCCATCCCAGAGAGATGACCACCACATGCTCCAGCGTGGCAGTCATTGAGAACGCGTTCCGCCTCATCTAAGGTCAAACAGCGTCGAAGGACAGTGTCGACACCACGTCGATACAAAGTATCGTTCACTATAAGGTAATATTTTGCGTGATGTCTGATACGTCGTCGTTCATCGCGGGTGAGATCGGGACGGAAGCGTTGGGTTTGGAGATATAAGAGAATATCCCCATACCATGGATCAGACGTGCTAATGAGGAACAATGATTCGTCGGGAAGAGAATCAATGGGCTCGGATTGCTCGGTAGCACGGGGCAGGTGACAAATTAACTCGGCAAAGACCAAAGATTTCTTAGACTTGGCTTTGACAAATTCCAAGTCAAACTCTTGGAGGATGACAATCCAACGGGAGTACTTGCCCCCAAGCACTTGTCGTGTGAGGATATAGTACATTGGATTGAAATCAGCGATGACGGTGGTCCGGCGGAGTAAGATGTAATGACGGAATCTCTGGACAGCAAATACTGTTGCCAGAGCCAATTTTTCAACATGTGAGTAGCGAGTTTCAGAGTCAAGAAGACTCTTGCTGAGATAGTACACCACATGTTCTATGCCGTTGTGGTCTTCCTGGACTAACACCATACCAATGGTGGAAATAGAGGCTGCGAGATAAAGGATGTAGTCCTGTGTGTAATTGGGGGGTTGAATCACAGGGTCTTTGGTTAAGGCTGCCTTTAAATTGTCAAAGGAGCGTTGGGCTTCATCATCCCATATGAAGGGAACATTCTTCTTGAGAAGCCGCATGTAGCCTTTTGTTATCTCGGACAGATTGCAGATAAAACGGCGTAGAAAGTTTGCATGCCCTTGCAAACATTGAAGTTCTGGAATATTGGTAGGTGAAGGCAGGGCTATGATAGGTGCTACCTTTGCGGGATCTAGACATATCCCGTCTTTGGAGACTATGAAGCCCAACAGTTTTCTGGCTTCTACACAGAAGACGCACTTATGCGGGTTCAAACGTATATTGTAGCGCCGTCACCTTTCGAAAATGGCACTCAAGTGATCTGGATGTTCTTCCCGAGTTCGAGAATGAGCGGGAAGGTCATCAAGATATGGCTCTACGATATGTTTGATGTCATGAAATGCGTAGGACATCGCCCGTTGGAAAGTTGCCCCGGCATTTTTTAGGCCAAAAGGTAACTTTCGATATGCAAAGATCCCCCAAGGGCAAATAAAGGCCGTTTTGTGCTGGTCGGCTGGGAGGATATCGATCTGATTATAGCCAGAAAAGCCATCCATAAATGAAAAGATAACACTTCCGGCACAGTTATCGATGATCTGGTCAATAAACGGAGTTGGGTAGTTGTCCTTGGGACAAGCTTTGTTCAAATCACGGTAATCAACACAGACTCTGATCGTTCCCTGTTTCTTGGCTACAGGGACGATGTTGGATACCCATTCTGTCAATGGGACAGGATAGATAAAACCAGCACGCAAAATTTTTTCAACTTCTGCTTTAATGGCGGCTGCCTTACGAGGATGAACGGGTCGAAGCTTTTGCCGAACAGGTCGGGCGCCAGGGAAAGTTGGAATTTCGTGGACCACAATCGACGGGTCGATCCCTGGCATCTCTTCATAACTCCAAGCGAAAACATCACGGAAAGTTTTAAAGTAGGCATTGTAGAACTCCGTTTCGAGAGGAGTACATGTTTTGCCAATGTGTACATTTTCCATGATACCAGGCTTTACCGAAATATCGACGGGAGTGGTTGCCATAAGGTTGGCCAAGTTTCCTTCTGAAAATACTTCGTCGAGGGAAGTGGGGAATTTGGTTTGCACCATCCCGAGTGAAGCACTGGATTTGACGTCAGGCTCAACTGACTGAATGGTGGGGAATGAAGATCGATGATGAAAATCTCCCCAAGGTAGCTCATCACCACACATAACCTCTATGATTGATTCGTCAGTGGGAAAAATCAAGTTGAGAGGATCAAACAATGGTGGGTGTGTTTCAGTCGAGAGCTGTGCCACTGTGTGATCAGTAGAACAGTCGACCCAATCTGTGGCCGATTGAATCGCGTCATATGCTGCAAGGTTTCTGTTCAAAGGCATGGAATTGCCATAGCCTTGGATCTGAGTAGGACTCGGAATCACCCATGAATCATCGGGAGGGGTGACATGCGATGAAATCATGTTGACTGGTTGAAGATGGGTTCCCAGCTCTGGAAAAACTCCAATGAGGGATGAATCCTTCATGATACCAACACCTATGTCTTGGAACCGGTACCAAGGTTGATCCAATAACGGGACGGTATTGGTGGAGCTCGGATGGGAGTCTGGGATACAGTAATCCAGTTGATCAATAGTGACAATTTTCCCTTCATGAGGAAATTGTACAATCCGGAAGACTGTAGATGCTATGGCGGTCATGGCATAGAACCAGTTCCGGCCAAGTAGGAGATTATAATCCAAGGGTGCATCTACGACCTCGATGTGTACGGATACTGTCTTGCCCCCCAGTTCAACACCGATTGAGGGGATGAGTCCATATGGTTGAAAACCATGTCCATCAAACGCTCTAAGAGTAGTGGGAGAAGTTGTGACCTCAGGTGAGCCGAGGGCTCTCCAGCAGTTCAAAGACATAATCGACGTGGAAGCACCCTCATCTAGCACAGTGCGGTGGATAACATTTCCATGGATTTTCGTATGCACCTGGAAGGCTAACTGGTGAGAAATCCTAGGTTTAGCGTGCTCCAAGTTAAACATGATGGAGTTTGAAGTATCTGGGTCCAGTGCCCCCAGTGCTGAAAGTAGGGTTCTACGCTGCGTGGGGCAGTGTTGGAGAACCTCGAGGGTCGACATAGCGCAAGGTGCTTGAGCCAAATCCTCAACAATGTTGTAGTTTTGGGCAGCTCGCGCATTCGGATTGAATGTCGCCTTTCGTATGGTGCCCTTGGGTGGGCGTAGCACTGTATCCATAAGTGGTCTCTCGATATGGAGATGACCATTAGGGGGGGCAATAGGAATCGGATCTTCAACAGGAGATTTGCCTTTGGCTATCTCCGATTGTTTGTTTGAACTTGGAGGATTGTCATACGTCTTTGAACGAGTGGTGATATTAATCTCCTCATTACTTGTCATTAGGATTTCGTGGTTTGTGGACGTCTCTCCACGGGAAGGATTGGTCGGGTTGCCCCCTTGTGGGGATTCTTGGGCAACCATTTGCTGTTGCTGTTGGGGGAAAGGGTCAGTTAGCACTGCTGGTCGAGAGGATCCTTTAACGAACTTGTGGACCTCATCCTTGTAGGGACAGTCACGCGTATAATGATCATCTTGACAAATCAAGCAGGGAAACTTAGCTTTCCGACGTGGTTTTTGGTCATTCTGGGTAGGTTGTGGCTTGGGGTTCTCCTGCTGGTTCTTCTTGGGTTTACCACGATTATTTTTCTTCTTTCCTCCGGATGGTTGTGATGTAGATTGGACTGCATTCACTTCGGAGGAGACAGCAGGAGAGGTGGAAGCTTTTGAAGCAGCCTGGGTAAAAGCGGGGGAAGCAGAAGCTTGTTGTCCCGTCGAGTTGGAAGCAGGCTGAGTCTTGACTGAACCAACAATACCATCGATGGGTGGTTCAGTGGTAGGCTTTGTAGGATCAGTGTGAACGCGGGAGGCATGTGGAAGAAGTTCATGTAAAGTACCGGATTGAGTATATACTAAATCCATGTATTGTGCTGCCGAGATGGCTTGTTCTTCCGTAACCGGTCCGCGCATAGCAATATCTCTGGCTATGGGAGGCAAAAAGGATTTTGTAAACCAATCAGCAAGTAGCTGATCCGGAATAGGTGCCTTTATTAGCCTACGACGTCTTCGCCACTCGTGGATGTGATCCGAAATGTGTGTAGAAGTGGTTTGACGTAGTGAAGTTAGCAGTTCTGTTCCAGTCTCATACCGGATGGGAAGCTGGAAATGTGTCAGAAACTGCATAGCCAAAGTATTGAAATCATGAAAAGAGTGTTGTGGCAGCTCGATATACCATTTTGCTGCCGTTCCGGTGAGCGTGCGTTGGAAGAGCCGAAGTCGGATGGAATCATCCATCAAGGAGTTGGATGAACACCAAAGATGGAAGGTCATCACGTGGTTCTTGGGGTCTTCCCCGGGTTTGGCATCGAACTTAGGAATGTCTGATGGTAGTTTGGCTGGGATAGGTGGCCAGTGAGGTTCATGCCATATAGGATCGTTGATAAGCCTCGACAAATCAGGTAGATCAAGCGTGGCCAAAAAGGGAAGTTGACGGTTGGTTTGTGGGAATGAGTAATAACCATGTGGTGCCGAGAACCCTGGAGGGCCCTGCATAGCATACTGCTGTGTGTTATACCCATATGAGTTTCCCGCGGGATACTGCTGGAAATTCTGTGGATGGTAAGCCATCTGGTTAACCGGTTGACTGTAAGCAGCCGGTTGGTAAGTGTTCTGCTGAGTGGGTATAGTACCCTGGGGCTGTTGATACCCAGGAATGGTTGTTGTTCCTTGTTGGGGGAAAGTTCCTTGGAATTGTTGTGTTCCAGGGATGTTACCACCATACTGTGCAAGTGGAGGATTTCCCATAGCAGGGTTGGGGGGTGGCTGCGACGGTGGTGTCCATGGAAGGCTCGTTCCTGCTTGAGGAACGAGTGGAAATTGAAGTGACGGGTTCCATGGAGTTGTAGCAGCCGAAGGGTAAGGGAAACCAGAATTCAAGTTGGGGGAAATCTGAGATTGCCCCCCAACTTGGTTCCAGTTCCCAAAAAATGAATACCCCCCACTCTGTGGGATTTGATGGTCCCAAGAAGGAAGCATGCCTGACAGGGGTTGTTGAGAATGAGGTCCGGTTGGAATACCGGAATAAGGTTTCCCACTGCCAGGTGTGCTGTACGTACCGTACTGAGCAGATGCTGCTGGTTGGGATGCTTGTTGGATCAAGCCAATAGGTTGTCCGCCAGCAGTTAGGTTGGATGACCCTATATGAGGAGGTTGTTGACTGGGAAGTGGGTTCCCAGCGAAAGGTTGTCCTCCAACTGGTTGGGTTGATGGCCCACCAGTTGGAGGTTGTTGACTCGAAACAGGGTTCCCAACAAAAGGTTGTCCACCAACTGGTTGGGTTGATGGCCCACCAGGGGGGATTTGGTAGCTAGGATTGGGAACCACTGTAGTCGGTTGTCCACCTCCTGAGATAGTGTAAATGGTGGCTGAGGGTGATCCTCCGGTCCAACCAGAAGATCCAGCAGTGTGACTAAGCGTTCTTCCGCCGCTGGTCAAATATGATAACGTGGATTGGCCAACGGCACCAAAAGTACCTATTTGCGGAGGGGGTCGTCCATATCGAACAGGTGAGGACGGGGAAAAAACTGGGTTATTCCTCATAGAATGTGCATTAAACATAGGTGATGATAGCAAATGTGGGGAATTTAGCCCAGGGGTATCGGCGTCGTCCATAACGTGTTCAATGATAGAAGGACCAACGAGAACTGGGTCCGAGTTCATATCCTGAAAAAGATTTTGGGGATCCGGCAGGAACCTAGGTATAGTAAAGTCCGAAGGTCCTGAGCCGTCTGCAAAGGAGTGATGAAATTCTGTGCCGGACGGGACGTTGGGATCCCTATAGTCAGAAGGACGGGAAACAGGGGGGTATCTAGACGCTGTCGAAATTATTTGCTCTGTGTTGCGTCTAAATTGTGCCGATGCTAACGGAGAGTTCGCTAGGCTAACCATACTAGACTGGATGGAAGCCATGATTTCGTGTCCCGGTGGGAGGTTGGGTAGATGTAAAGTGCGAGGTACGTTGCTAGAAGAACTTGTCTCCTGAGGATGAACACTGGGTGACGTAGTAATAACAGGCGGAAGTTCCGTCTGGGAAGTGATGAAGCCATAATCAGGTTCAAAAGGTGTGTCAGGTAGACGAGTATCTTCAACGATCTCAACGTATCCGCCTGGGACTGAAATTAAGCCAGGTATGTCCTGGTCAGATCCTTCTGTGGTGCCAATAGATCCGTCTATATCATCGTGAAAAGTGTCTGATGGACGGGAAGTGTTGGCATCCGGTAGAAGGATGACCTCTGGTCTAGTACTCTGGGTTGTACTAGGTTCAGTTGCGGTAACTGTGTCTACTGTAACAGATAAATCTGGAATGACAGTAGGTGAGGTGACAGTGGAAGTCTCAGACGTGCTAGCAGAAGCTGTAATAGATTCTGAGACTGTGCTGTGTGTGGCAGTTACGGGAGGAACTGAAGATGTTGTACGTATCGGCGGTGGGATTTTTCATCGACCAGCACCGCGGCCAGGAGGAGCAGGAATGCGTGATGCAGGCGGACCAGTAGTCCGTGGCGGTGGTGGTGGTGGAGGGCTTTGGCCCTGTTGTCTTCGTGATCTTCGTGGTAGATCTGACATGATGACAGGAAAATGAAAATCGAGGGCAGTACCGTAAACAAAGAACTCAAAAACTCTAATGCAACCGAGTGTGCAGAAGAGGAGCTAGAAAAAGCAAGGCTCACAGGCCAAAAAAGCAAGCTCTAAAATCTATACTGAGACCGGTGTCTCAATAAGCGAGCTGATCAACAAAAATGGCCAGAATGCCAACAAGCAGTCCCTACAAAGAAAAAATGACCCTCTATGAAGATGAGACGCCAAGCAAACTCCTAACTAAGAGCTGGAGACCTCAACAGGCTGTATCCTTCGCAAGGTGATGAAATCCAAGTCGAACAATACAACATGAGAGACCGATATAAGAAGGATATCCCTCTACCGAAAGGGATCCTGGGTAAAAGAGCCCTAGTAGAATAGATACTAAGCTACCTCGTTCATGACACGTCGGAAAAGTTTTTGGGCACTTCAGCCTTCCGAAGAAGACAGCGATCGATGTTGCCTTAGGGCTAAGTGGAGTGCGATATTCCACAGAGTCCGTCCGGTTCTCAATTTCGCGGCCGTTTAACCCCTGAAAGTTGGAAACAGTCAGGAGGCCCCTCCACAAACTAGCTGTGACCGTGTCAATAAGTACTAGAGGATTTTAGTTCCCTAAAGACAACGACTATGTCTCAGATGAAAATGACAAGGGGGAATTATTTTGATGCCTATCCCCGGTGTCCTACCTAACTACCAATTTCTTTTGATTTCCTCAAGTGAGGTTAAAGTTGGTTGAATTAGGGTGATTAATTTTAGTGGCTGTCTTACTCAATCAGGTAGTGGACGTGAAACTTGATGGTGTTATGACGACTCAAACCATGCAAATGAGAATGAATCACAAACAAGCCTTTGTCTTCGATGAAATCTAGCTAAGGTAAAGATAGAGGTTCTTCGATCAAATATGCATAACAATTTTCACAAGCAATCAAAGTAAAAGATTTTTCTTTTCTTTTCGATTTATAAACAAATCCAAACTGAAGTAAGCACTCTTTTCAATGCACTGATTTTACAATCTACAATGCTTCTACAATGAGAATTTCTAAGGCAAAATTAATGGTTCATTTCCCTATGCAAAATACCACTAGACTTTTTCAATTTAAACAACAAAATTTGCTCTCAACCAATGATCTTTTTAATTTACTGAAAATGATAATGACAATATGACTGTAAAAACTACAGTATTCAGTAACAGAAGACAGTGGTGTTGAGTTGGTTGTGGGGAAAAAATCAAGTCAATGCAATCAGATTGAAAAATGACCAATATGTCAAAAGTGCCACTTAATTCAATCAATCAATCAAGCTCACAAACTAGGTAATAAGCACACCATACAGACTGGAAATTAACCAGGATGCTAACAGGCAACAGTTTAGACTTATCTGAGGCAGAGAGAAACTCAGGAAACCAAGCAAAAATAAAAAAAAATTTAAACACTTGCAGACACTACCGCGGGTGATAGTCTGGCTGAAGCGCGACACTGTAACAGTACCGCTCTGGTACTAAGTCAGAGAGCGCGGTACTACCGCGCTGGAAGCAGTTATAAGGGCGCGGTACTGTGGCAAGGGAAAGAAAAAGCGCAACTTGAGAAGAAAAAGTAAGATTTTCAGGGTTGTTGCTAACCCAGGGGACTCAGTAATTAAACAGGGAAATAAATACTGCGAGAAGGGGTGAATAAGGGTCAAAAAAGGGACCAATATTCAAGCTGGTTTGAAGTGCAACAAAAACTCACAATTCAAAGATAAATGACTGTGAATTGAATCAATCAAGCAGTAATCAAAACCAGCGGAGTCGCCATTCTTGTTATGTAGAATTTTGTCCTACGGATAAGCCAAAACTCTCTTAACTTTAAAGTAGACTTTAAACTAACTCTAAAGCAAGAAACAAGTCAAAACAAATGCTACCTTGAATCCCTAGATCTAACAAACATCTCAGGATTAAAATGCTGAAGAGAATAGGAGGAGTTTGACTGACCTTCTATCCAAACGCTTGTTTTTGGTATTTGCTCCAAGCTCCAAGCCCTCACAAGTGAACCTGTTAAAATGGAACCAAAACACAAGAATGCACTATTCTCTAGCAACCTGAAACATGAGTTAGGATCTAAATCTATGAAAGATACAAATCATATCATTAAAACAAAATTAACACATATGATTTGGGAAAACAAGACAAGTTATTCCATTACAACTTGAAGAATACTTACAAAAGGTGCTTGATGCCCAAGCCAATCCTTCAGCTCCAAGTGTCTTCTCCTCTAGCTATCTCCACAATGCTGTAAGACCATAAGTTTGGTGCTCTCAAGAGTCCTCCCTTTTTCCAATGGCATGCCTCTCTTTTATAGTGAATGGTGAGGTTAACCAACAAGAGAGATGGGTGGATCTAAGGAGAGATAAGTGGATCAGGGTTTCTAATCGAAGGAGATGAGTTGAGATCGAATCAAGGACCCCAATATTCCATTATCTTCGAAAATCCAAAATCCCACGAGCCAAGGGAAAAAAGCTATAAAAAGAGTACCGCGTTTTGCAAAGACTGCAGAATGCGGCACTGCCGCGCTTTGGGAAAATAGCAGAACGCGGTAGTGTCTAGTACCGCGTTTTGTCAAGCTGGCAATGCGCGGTAGTGTATGTGAGTAAAGCCTAAGGTGGGTCAAAACTTGCCAGGGTGGATTCACCTTCAAGGTTGACTCATCATCTGTCTCTTCTGGATGGTTTAAAACAGTAGGGGAAGTGTCGTCAACTTGTTTTGTGATGGGGATGCGACACTGTGAAATATAGAGGTATAACACATGGGGCCTCCTATCCTCATGGGGGATGACTCTCCAGTCAAGGTCACCGGAAAAGAGAGAGTGGAACTAGATCATGTAAGCTTTGATAACATCCTGTGTGTTCCTCAACTTTTCATGAATCTTATCTCAGTGTACCAAATTACACACTCAAGCTCAAGAAAAAAGGTGCAGTTCACACCAGGCTCCATGTACATATTTGACTTGCAAGACAACTACAAAATTGTTTTTGGGGACATAAATCATAAATATCAGTTGTATACTTTCTCTAAGTTTATTGAACCTGATTCATCTATACTACTTATGCATGTTGATGACAGTAGTAGACTATAGCATGAGAGGTTTAGTCACCTGAACTTTAGGTACATGCAACAACTTAGCAAGAAGGGATGGTCACCGGGTTACCTAATATCCACTTTTCCGAAGGGGTTTGTGAAGGATGTGTCTTTGGAAAACATTCTCAAGAGAAGTTTGAGAAGGGGAAGGCTCACAATACCTCATATCCATTAGATCTTATTCACAGTGATCTTATGGGACCATTCCCACGATCCATCCATCAACAAGGCAAGGTACGTGCTTATTTTTTTGGATGATTACTCACATTATACTTGGGTATTTTTCTCAAAAAGAAGTTCGAGGTATTTGATAATCTCAAAGAGTTCAAAGCACTTGTTGAGACTCAATTAGGGGGAAAGATGAAAGTCCTCTGTACAGATAATGGGGGGGATTAAGTAAACATAAATGTTCAAAATCTTTATCTTGATCATGGGATACAGTTGCAACACACAGTACCATACACTCCGCAACATAATGGAGTTTCTAAGTAGAAAAACAGATCTCTCAAAGAGTTGTCCATTTGTATGCTACATGCAAAGGAACTTCCTCCCAATCTCTGGTCTGAGGCACTTAACTGTTCCAATCTCATTCAGAATAGATCTCCTCACGGATCTATTAAGTGTTAAAGCTACAACATCATGAGTCATTCTCCAAGTCAATCTTGTGTGCCAATATTGAGCCTCGTGTGTCGAAGTAGTGCCTTATAGGATCCTGAGTTGGACTCGGGAAACTTTGAGAAGAATATTGAGGTTGAATCAAGAAAGGATAAGCCTCATCTGTTGAGGTAAGTGTTGTGTATGTCAAAGTGATGATGTTGTACAGTCTTGCTTGTCAAGGCTAAGGTCTTGTGTGTCAAGACAGATCCTCATGTGTTGAGGTAATGCTTTGCATGTCGAAGCATGAATGGTGTGTGATGTACTACTAACCATGGTTGAGCTATTAAGTCTCCTCTAGAGACTAGCCACCTCTAGATTGAATTACTTTAGCATATGACCACTTGGAACGATAATAGAACAAGATGCTCACATCATTGGGAAAATATTCTTAGTATATTTGATATGATAATTAATTAAGCTGGAACATGTGGACCATGCAGATAAGACAAGAGATGAAGATAAGAGAGAATTCGATTTTCACACTTTAGTGATGTTAAGGACTTAAATTA
The DNA here is from genome assembly GCA_027924585.1 of Larix kaempferi. Lineage (NCBI taxonomy): Eukaryota > Viridiplantae > Streptophyta > Pinopsida > Pinales > Pinaceae > Larix > Larix kaempferi. The sequence goes on from BSBM01000099.1 coordinate 16,584,052, forward strand.
AATAAGAGAGAATTTTAATTGTTAAAATTTAGTGATATTAACAAAGAAGACTTCAGTCAATTAAAGGAGAACTCGAATTGATCACTTCAATGATGTTAACAAGAAAGACTTCAATTAAAAGAGTTAACTAAGTGATAACAAAGAATATCTGGTTAACTAAGTGTGTTGCATGACTACACTTGTGTTAAACTAAAAGACGACACTTGTGTTAAATTAAAATGCGACACTTGCATGACGACACTTAAGTTAGCCACCTAACTAAGTAGGATAGCATTCAATTTAAGAGCGAGTTCATCCTGAAGTCAGAACTCATATTTATAGCCATTGCATGAGATGTATAGTTCACTTTTCCATGCAGGATTGATGTATCCAATGTTGGAGCGAATTCTATTGAAGACAATTTGTGCATGTGACCAAGATTAGTGAATTGGTTGAGTGGAGAATAAATATTTTCTGAGTTTCTCTTCTTTTTCTATCTCTCTTGCTCTATAAATTGCACCAAGGGTGCTTGATGTAAAAGAAATTCTCTGCTATCTATCAATATACTAATGAATATTTTGCTGGGGTTTTCTCCCTCAATTTATAGAGGGTTTCCCCATGGTAAAATTTGTGTGTTGAATGTGAATGCTTATGGTTATGATTTTTCATTGATTTCAAGTAATTTTGTAATTATGAATTAAAGATCAAAAATTAACATGGCATCAAAGCTCAGGGCATTAAAGAGCTAAGTTCGGCAATCAAGCTTGAGCCTATGTTGATCCTGGGTGAGAACAATACTTGAAGAATAATGGCTTCAATCTCAGTAAGGCCGGAAGACCGACTTTAAGGAAACTCGAACTTCAATACATGGAAGGCCAGGATTTTGAATGTCCTGGGAGAACATGATCTGGATGGATATGTATCCAGTGTTGTTGAAGATCCTACCTCTAATGCAGGGCACACTACTTTCAAGAAGAATCAAGCCAAAGTAAAGAGAACCATTTATGATTCCGTGAAATACAATTTGATTCCAATGATTACTCCATTGAAGACCGCAAAGGAATTATTCGACAGTTTGACAAATCTTTATGAGAAGAAGGCACCCAATTAGCGGAGAGCATTGAAGAACAAGCTTTGAAATTTGAAGATGGAAAATGTTGAAGTTGTTGCTTCCTTATTCACAAAGATCTCTCAAGTAAGAGATCAACTCATGAGCATTGTTGTGATGGTTGATGATGATAATTTCATTCAGACTGTTGTCGATGGCCTTCCATATTCATGGGAGACATGATTGGCTGCAGTAAATGGTTGAGAAGTGCAACCAAACTTTGAAATATTGTGGCATGATTTCCTACAAAAAGAAGGGAGAATCCAGAGAAAATATACTTCCTCCAAAGAAGATAACCTTTCTCTTGCAGTACGGATGAAGAGAGGAAAGAAATCCTTTTCTCATAAGAATTTTTATCACCAAAAGGAAAATGATTACAAAACGAACTTTGATAAGTCTAAATTTAAATGTTTCAATTGCAATAAGAAGGGTCACTTTGCAAGAGAATGTCGTGCAAAGCAAAGAGGAAAGTTCAAGGGTATATTTAATGCTTCTACTGCTACTAAAGATGAACCTACAATAAATTATTATTTTGATGATCAAGAGATGAGGAAGGAGTACTATATTGTCTCAACCCTATTTGGATCCATTACCACTAGTGCTGAGACATGGTTGGTAGATAGTGGCGCATTAAAACACATGACTGGATATGGGAGTGCTATCACAGATATGAAGGAAAATTATTTCTCCTGTTAGGTGGAGCTTGGAGATAATACCACCTATTTGATCCAAGGAGTTGGGTCCACTTCTTTTCAGTTGCATTCAGGAGATGTATTGCATGTTGATGAAATTATGTTTGTTCCTGGATTGAAGAAGAACTCCCTTCCTATTTCGTTTCTAGAAGATAAAGGATTCAGAGTAATATTTATGGACAATAAAGTGCTCATGTGGCCTAAGCATGCAGACTTGAACTCTGCATCTGTAATTGGAGTTAGAGAGGGAGGTCTCTACAAATTTCTTGGAAAGCTCATTCAATCCATTGTCCATGACACAGTCAGTCCTTGTGAACTGTGGCATAGGAGGCTTGGTCATATCCATTTCAAAGCACGACCTGGATTGCAGAAGATGGTAAAAGGTATGCCTATGTTTAAATCTGAATGATAGTCTTTGTAGAGGTTGCGCTCTTGCAAGAACATCAAGAAGAGTCTTCCAAGCAGTACCAAAAGATACAAAGGGATTCTAGAATTGATTCATTCTGATCTATGTGGTCCTATGTCAGCACCATCCTTGAGTGGTTACTTGTACTATGTGATTTTCATAGATGGCTTCTCTTAGAAGTCTTGGGTCTATTTTATGAAGGAAAAGAGTGAAATTTCAATAAGTTTCAATAGTTTAAAGCACTGATTGAGAATCATAATAGAAATCACATTCATGCTTTGAGATCTAATAATGGAGGAGAGTTCAATTCTGATGACTTCAATGAATTTTTCCGAGATGTAGGGATATGAAGACAACTAGATGTACCTTACAACCCCCAACAGAATGTTAGTTTTTCAATTTGTTTAGCATAATAATATTAAACAATCTATCATTGAAAGAAAGGCAAGCACAACATACACAATGAACACAATATTTCTCTTGGGGAAACCACAAGGGAGAAAACCCCGACAAAACTTCCTCAATATAGAATTCACAAAGTACAAGATAAAACCCCAAGACAAAATCAGCTTCTCTCCTTCTTGTGCGAGATTCTCTCTCTCTCATATGTGAACTTGAGTGAGCGAGATGAGTGAATACAAATGAGCAACTCATATTCTATTTATATTATTCCGTTGAGGTAAATTTTCCCCAACAAGGTTGACTTCTCCTAACTGACTGAGCCGACTTGTCAAATTCATAATATAATAATCTTTTTGGGGATCTTTTAGGCCGACACAAGACCTAGGTTTTACATTGACTCTTACATTATCAATTACATTAATGAAACCTACCGAAGGAGAAATACAATAACACAATAGACAAATACATCTTGAATATCTTTCGCAGTTACATTCTTCAGCATTCCCTCTTAACTAGGAAGGTATTCTGCAGGAAACATCAATAGATGCACAACTGACTTTGTGAATTTCTATATGTCGTAGTAATTTTTTGGATCATCATATGTCTGGGGTATCATCTATTGGAACATCCTCATCAGCATCATCATCATCATCGTCTGTTGGAATATCTCCATCAGCAACATCACCATCATCAGCAACAACATCCTCTACTGGAAAATCATCATCAACAACATCCTCTGCTAGAACATCATCATCAGCAAGATCCTCTACTGGAACATCATCATCAACAACGTCCTCTACTAGAACATCATCATCAGCAACGTCCTCTGCTAGAACATCATCATCAGCATCATCCTCTACTAGAACATCATCATCAGCAACATCACCTGCTGGAACATCATCGTCAACAACATCATCTGCTGGGACATCATCGTCAGCAACATCATCTCCCGGAACACTAGCAGTCATCTAGTACTGATATTCAGTCACCAAGGACTGGCATAAATCCCTAAGGGATAGAACTCTATCAGTCAGCCATTACTTATCTTCAATCCCCAAGACTGGAATCAATTCCTAAGAATTGGAACTCTATCATTCAGCCAGTACTAATCTGCAGTCCCCATGACTGGCATCAGTTCGTAATAACTAGAACTCTATCAGTCAGCCAATACTGATCTTCAGTCCCCAGGACTGGCATCAGTTCCTAAGAACCAAAACTCTATCAGTCATCCAATATTGATCTTTAGTCCCTAGGACTGGCATCAGTTCCGGAGAACTGGAACTCTAGCAGTCAACCAGTACTGATATTCAATCCTCGGGACTAGCATCAGTTCCTAAGAACTATAGATATATCAGTTAGCCAGTATTGATCTTCAGTCCCCATGAATGGCATCATTTCCTAAGAAATGGAAATCTATCATTCATCCAATACTGATCTTCATTCCCTAGGACTGGCATCAGTTCCTAAGAACTGGAACTCTATCAATCATCCAGTATTGATCTTCAATCCCTGGGACTAGCATCAATTACTAAGAACTGGAACTCTATCAGTCAACCAACACTGATCTTCAGTCCCCAGGACTGGCATCAATTCCTAATAAATGGAATCATCATCACTCCCTCTTTCGAGGGACGTCCTTTCGGACCACACCAATATTGTCTCGAAAGTATTCAAACTTTATGCAAGATAGAGGCTTATTCAACACATCAGTAACTTGTTCCTCCGTAGGAACATACTTGATCTTTACAACTCCCTTCTGCACCATATCCCAGATATAGTGAAACTTGATCTCGATGTGTTTCGATCTGTTGTTGAACATTGGATTCTCTGTCATCTTGATGGAACTCTGGTTATCACAGAGAATATCAGTCACATCTATCTCTGCATCGAACAATCTAGTCAACATCTTACGGAGCCACACTTCTTCACTACAAGATGAACATGCTTCTATGTATTCAGCTTCTTCTGTGCTAAGAGAAACACAGGGCTTCTTTCTACTGATCCATGAGATCATACATGATCCCAAACTAAAGCAACATCCTAAAGTGCTTTTTCTATCTTTGGGACTTCCAGCCCAATCTGAGTATGTGTATCTGTACAATCTGAACTCACTATCAGAAGCATATATGGTCCAAATTCTATTGTACCTTTTAGGTACCTCATCACATTTTTTGCTACAATTAGGTGAACATTTCTAGGCTCCATCGTATACTGACTAAAGTTGTTCACAAAAAACATATGTCTAGTCTGCTATTGGTTAAGTACATCAATGACCCAATAATCTAACTGTACATTGTGACATCCACTATCTCTGATGAAGCATCATTCAGGAGCTTCAAATTTGTCACCATCGGAGTAGTCGTGGCCTTACAATCTAACATCTCAAATCTCTTTAGGATCTCAACTGTGCATTTTCCTTGACTTAGGGAAATCTCATATGGAAATTTCCATACTTCAAGACCTAGAAAATAATGCATCATCCCAAGGTATTTCATCTCAAATTCTGCAGCAAGCTTCTTCTTACATTCAGTGATGGGCTTGTCTTCTCCTATCAAGAACAAATCATCCACATATAATAGTAATATCATAGGTTCATCATTCATGATCTTATAGTAAATATTTGAATCTGCTTTACTCTTGGTAAAGCCCAATCTCAATAGAAATCTATCAATTCTTTCATACCATGCTCTGGGTGCTTGCTTCAATCCATACAATGCTTTCTTCAGTTTGCATACATGTGTCTTTATGTTTTCTGTTTCAAATCCTTCTGGTTGTTCGATGTATACTTCCTCTTCTATATTTCCATTCAAGAAAGTCATCTTTACATCCATCGGATGTAACTTCCATTTCATCTTAGCTTCCAAGGTAAGGATGGTTCTAATTGAGGTATATATGGAAACAATAGCAAAGGTCTCCTCGTAATCAATTCCTTCCTTCTGAGAGAATCCTTGGGCTACGAACCTTACCTTGTACTTTTCAATACTTCCGTCTGTTGAGTGTTTTGTTTTGAAGATCCATTTTGATGATACAACTGACTTATCCTTCAGTCTTGGTACCGCATCCCAAACATCATTCTTGATGATGGACTGGTATTCTTCATTCATGGCATCCAACCAATCCTTCTTCTTTACTGCATCTTCAAAACATGCAGGTTCTTCTTCAAAAAGGTTACACATCAAGGCTACATAGCTAGAGTATGGCTTTGGTCTTGTGATTTCTCTACTGGTTCCTTCCAAGTGTGAGGCACCTGCAACAATTAATTAACAAGAATGCGCGAAATAGAAGAAATGACAGAACTCAGAATCACTTTTGTATTGATCACGGGCCACTTCGAGGGGGCAACCTCCGTTGAGCAAGCTCAATACAAATAACTTCACGGTGCCTTCATAGGTCTCAACACACACTTATATACTAATTCTAGGCGCCAATACTATGGGTCGAAACCATGGGCCGTTACAAACTATGGATCAACAATACTACGGGCGACTTACAAAGCATATGCGCCAACAACAATAACACAAACTATTGATCACAAATACTACGGGACGACTTACAAAGCATATGCGTCCAACAACAACATACTAAAAAAGTAAAGATATGGGTTCCTAACAGCCCCTCCCCCTTAAAAAAAAGCTTTGTCCTCAAAGCTTCAGATGTGAAAATTGTTGTTGAATCTGAAGGAGTGGTTCCCATGTAGCATCCTCTGGTTGCATGCCGTGCCACTGAATTAAGACCTCTGTGATAGAGCGAGAGCGAAGCTGACGTGTGCGCCGATTGAGGATGGCCTCTGGCTCCAAAAGGATGGATCCTTCATTATCCAGTTCGGGTAAAATCGTTTGGCCGCTGATGTTGGTGCCAAGAACTTTCTTCAAACAAGAGACATGAAAGACTGGATGAATGCGGGAAGAAGGAGGAAGTTCCAATTTATAAGCAACGGACCCAATCTTCTGAAGAATCCGATATGGCCCATAGAACTTTGGAGCAAGCTTATGACGCCCTTTGAGTTTCAAGGAGGATTGTTTGTACGGCTGGAGACGAAGAAAAACCATATCGCCGACTTGAAAAGTGCGCTCTGAACGGTGCTGATCCGCTTGTTGCTTCATGCGATTTCTTGCCATGTGAAGATTGTCCCGCAAAATGCGAAGAATCTGATCGTGGTTGCGAAGGACCGTGTCAACTTCCTGAACTGGTGAACTGGTGGGGGTGTATGGAAGAAGAGCTGGAGGTGCTTGACCATAGACTGCTTCATATGGGGTCATTTTAGAGGCAGTGTGGTAAGAGGTATTGTACCACCATTCAGCAAGAGGGAGCCACTTTGCCCACTGATGTTGTTGTTCTGAGGTGAAGCAACGAAGATAAGTTTCCAAGCATTTATTGACAATTTCAGTCTGACCATCTGTTTGTGGGTGATACCCTGAACTCATCTTCAGTTTGGTGCCAGTGTGGCGAAATAGTTCTGTCCAAAAATGACTAGTGAAAGTCGCATCACGATCCGAGACAATGGAAGAAGGGATGCCATGAAGACGAAAGATCTGGTCCATAAAAATTTGAGCAACTGAGGAGGCTGTATAGGGATGACTGAGAGCACAAAAATGACTATTTTTGGAGAGGCGATCAACCACAACGAGAATCACTGTCTTCCCGCCATATTTAGGGAGCCCTTCAATGAAATCCATAGAAATATCTGTCCAAATCCGTGTAGGTATGGGTAGGGGTTCAAGCAATCCTGGAACGAGTGTTGTTTCCCCCTTATTGCGCTGGCAGGTATCACATTCGGCCACCATCTGTTGAATTGTCCTTTTCATGCCCTGCCAAAAGAAGTTATGTCGTGCTCGTTCATATGTTTTGAGGAACCCAGAGTGCCCGGCCGATGGAGAAGCATGGAGTTCATAGAAGACAGCTTGTTGAAGATCTGTGCTCTGGGGAAGCACCAGACGACCCTTGTTTCGCAGAGAAGCACCATCCCAAGAGTAATGTGGTACAGCAGAAGGGTTGTTGGTCAAGCGTTGGATGATCTGAGATAAGGAAGAGTCATTGACATAACCCTGTTGAACAGATTGCAACCAATTTGGAACAGGCATAGAAATAGCTGAAAGAGAACCTTGGGCACCAAATGTGCGAGAAAGAGCATCTGCCACGATATTGTCTTTACCCTTCTTGTAAGTGATCTCATAGTCATAACCCATGAGTTTTCTAACCCATTTCTGTTGTGTCGGGGAGGAGACACGTTGGTCCAAGAAATATTTCAGACTCTGGTGATCAGTCTTGATGCAGAAATGATTCCCTAATAGGTATGGACGCCACTTCTGTACTGCATGCAAAATAGCCATCATTTCCTTCTCATAGGTAGAGGCAGCTAAATTCTTACCTGAAAGGGCTTTGCTGGTGAACGCAATGGGGTGTTCATCTTGAAGGAGAACAGCACCAAGTCCATTGCCGCAAGCATCACTCTCAATAGTGAAGGGCTTGGAAAAATCGGGCATAGCTAGCACAGGTGTAGTGCACATAGCTTGTTTGAGTTTGTCAAATGCACACTGAGCAGCAGGTGTCCATGTAAAAGCATCCTTTTTCAACAGAGCGGTTAATGGAGCTGCAATCTTCCCATAATCCTTGACAAACTTGCGGTAGTAGCCAGTCAACCCCAAAAAACCACGAAGGCTCTTGAGTGTCTGAGGACATGGCCAATTGTTCATGGCGTCGATTTTGGCAGGATCCACGCGAACCCCTTGTGCTGAGATAATGTGCCCGAGATACTCAACTTCCTTTTGTCCAAAAACACATTTAGACTGCTTGGCATGGAGATGATGGTCAGAGAAAAGTTGCATGACAAGATCCAGATGCTGGAGATGTTCATCCCATGTTTTACTATAGATGAGGATATCATCAAAGAATACCAGAATGAATTTCCGCAAGTAGGGTCGAAATATTTTATTCATTAAGGCCTGGAATGTGGAAGGACCATTAGTGAGGCCAAAGGGCATGACCAAAAACTCATAATGGCCATCATGTGTGCGGAAAGCTGTTTTAGGAATATCATCCTCATGAACCCGAATTTGATGATACCCAGAACGAAGATCCAACTTGGAGAAAAGTGAGCCCCATGAAGCTCGTCAAGAAGTTCATCAACAACAGGAATTGGAAACTTATCCTTGATGGTGAGGTGATTAAGTGCTCGGAAGTCAATGCAGAGGCGCCATGACCCATCTTTTTTGCGGACGAGAATAACTGGAGAAGAAAAGGAACTAGTGCTTGGGCGAATAATACCTTGCTTCAATAAGTCCCGAACAAGCATTTCAATCTCCATTTTTTGGTGGAATGGGTAGCGATAGGGCCGGATGTTGGGAGGAGCATTGCCAGGAAGGAGCTGAATACGATGGTCTTCTGGTCTGGAAGGTGGTAATCCCACTGGTTCAGCAAAGACACCTGTATATCGATCCAGAATTTGTTGTAGATCCCAAGGAGTAGTGGAGACCGCTGATGGTTGCATCTGGATGGAATGGATCTGAGCGATGACACCATGTGAATTCTTCTTGAGGAGTTTTTCCATGCGATGTGAACTGATGATGCTGAGAGAACCTGGTTGTAATCCTGTCAATGTGTGTTTGTGTCCATTGAGGGAAAACTGCATCCAAAGTTCGGCAAAATCCCATAAGATAGGGCCGAGTGTGCGTAGCCATTGAGCGCCCAAAACCACATCACATCCGCCTAAGGGCAAGGCAAACATGTCAGAGCGTAAGGTATAATATCCCATAGAGATACGCACATTTCGACACTTCCCTTTGCAAGGTAAGGTACCCCCATTGGCAACCATGACTTCAAAGTTGGAACAAGGATGGATAAAACAATCAGCTTGTTTGGCAATCCGAGGGTCAATGAAATTATGAGTGCTACCAGAATCAATGAGGATTGTAAGAGGAAGCTTCTTGAAGTAACCCCTGACCCGCATTGTTTGGGGGGTGGTGACTCCAGCTAAAGCATGGAGAGATATCTCTGGCTGGTCATCCTGAGACGGAGGGTCAATAGGTGGTTCCTGAATGTCGACCGGAGCATCTAGTGTTTCTGGATCTTCGTCACCCATTTCAGAGGCAGGTGGAGACTCCACATCCAGGAGATAGAGTTTTTGCTGAACACATCTATGCCCCCGAGTGAATTTCTCATCACAATTATAGCAAAGACCCTTTTCTCTGCGTGCTTGCATCTCTGTTTCCAACAAACGCTTGATAGGAGTCGGTCGAGGAGCCTGCGGTATAGGAGGTCGCTGAGACCCCATATTTCTGAAGGGAACAAAAGTGGGCTTGGAGCGTTGTTGGGCTGCAATCTTGTCTTCTGCCAATTTAGCCAACCCGAGTGCTTCCATCATTGTGTTGGGGCAGAACATTTTGACCTCGGAGCGGATGGCATCCTTTAGACCACTGATAAAACAACTCCGGTAAAATTCATCAGACAATCCTTCGGTGTGGTTGGCTAGATTCTCAAATTCGGTTTGATACTCTCTCACAGTGCCAGTTTGGCGAAGTTTAGTGAGGGCTCCTGTGAAGTCATCAAAAGCACTAGGACCAAATCGTTGCAGAAGGAGCTGGCAAAAGTTTGGCCAGTTGGGCTCTGGATGAGCCTTGATGTACCAACGGTACCACTGAAGAGCTTCCTGTTCCAAATGAAAGGATGCCAACGGAACTTTGTTGACATCAAACGTATTATGCAGACTGAAATATTGTTCTGCACGATAGATCCATCCAGTTGGATCGGTACCATTGAAGTGAGGAAAATCAAGCTTTGGACCACGGAAATTGCTGGAAGAAGAGAACCCATTGTCTACTGAAGACTTGGACTACCGTTTGTTGTTCATAGCTGAATGCTCAAGATGGAGACCAAGAAATTTTTCATCCAGATCCTGGAGTTTGGCTTGGATGGCTGCAAGGGCTTCCTCCATGGTTTTTGCTCCTGCACGAGTGACAACCATAACCAGGGATTTTTTTTTTTTATTTTTTTTTTTTTGATTGGGTAGGAAAACAAAAACAGGAACTACTTCAGTAAAGGAAAATTTGGAGTTGGGAAAAAATCAGAAGGGTAATTGGGGTTTGACTCGTTTTTTGGACACTGTTGGATAGACAGGGAAGCAAAAATGAGGATTTCAGCAGCGGGGTGAAAGGATGGGAAAATTTGGCAGAAGGGAACAAAGAAGCAGAATTCAGAAAGGAACTCTGTGGTAAAAATTGAAGGTGATTGGGTGAAATCTGAGGAAGTTATGGCAAACCCTAGAAATAGACAAATGTGGGATTTCGGGCTGTAGAAAAGGGAATTGAGGATAGGGTCCTCAGGGATGAAATATGCAGAATGGAATGATAGGGGTTCCCTGAAATTTTCAAGGAAAACAGAGGTAAAACAAGGGATTTCCGAATGGGATTTCCGGTTCGAAGGATTCTGGAACAACGTCGAACGGCTGGATTTGGAACGGTTTGCAAAATGAATCTGAAACGGCGCAGTAGTGATCGACAATAGTTCAGCTGAAAGTAGATATGGACCCCAGGTATGTGCGGCTTCCTAACAGTTCAGGGTTTTCACTCGGCCACCAATGCTGTCTGACGGCTTGCGTATTGGGGCAGTACCCCTCACTCCACGGCTCAGGTAAAACTGATAACCGCTTTGCCACAAACGACAGCTCTTGGTTTACCTCACGGATGGGAACTAGTCAATCAGGTAGGGGTCGTTGCCCTTTTCGCCGGAAGGTCCTCTCAATGGGCCAGCTACTTCGGGGTTCCTGTGGTACTCCTCACAATGAGTTTTAGGGCTTATGCCCAAGTACTTCCCACAGTTAAGCGGATAGGGATTATTCCCAAATCCGAACCTGCAACAGATGTGAAAAAAAAATTTGGCAGAAATTTCACCCAGCGAGCCCAAGAAAGTGCTCTGATACCAGATGTGAGGCACCTGCAACAATTAATTAACAAGAATGCGCGAAATAGCAGAAATGACAGAACTCAGAATCACTTTTGTATTGATCACGGGCCACTTCGAGGGGGCAACCTCCTTTGAGCAAGCTCAATACAAATAACTTCACGGTGCCTTCATAGGTCTCAACACACACTTATATACTAATTCTAGGTGCCAATACTATGGGTCGAAACCATGGGCCGTTACAAACTATGGATCAACAATACTACGGGCGACTTACAAAGCATATGCGCCAACAACAATAACACAAACTATTGATCACAAATACTACGGGACGACTTACAAAGCATATGCGTCCAACAACAACATACTAACAAAGTAAAGATATGGGTTCCTAACACCAAGGCACAATATCTTCCTGTAGCTTGTATCAATTATCGTGCCCAAGATGGTCTTCTCTTTCAATAATTATCCTCATGAGGTGTCTCCTCAAGTCTTTGAGGTTCTTCCATGTAGTGATCCTCTAGAATAGGTTCCTCTTTAATGTTTATGTCTGGTACATTATTAGTATCTGCAACTCTAGGAGCTTCATGCTCCTCTACATCCTCATGAGTCTTCTTAGACTTGTTGAAAGTTGTGTCTTCATCAAATGTAACATCTCAACTGAGCTCAATCTGGAGAAATCCTGAGATGTAGATGCGGTGAGCCTTTGATTGCTCATTGTAACCCACAAGTATTCCCTTCTTCCCTGAAGATTCCAATTTCGATCTCTTCTCCTTTGGAATGTGAATAAACACTAGACATCCAAATATCTTTAGATGAATGACTTCAAGTTTCGTACCGGTGAACATCTCTTCTAAGGTCTTGTTTCCAAGAGCACTGTGAGAGATCCTATTCTGTACATAGACAGTGGTCCTAGCTGCTTCATCCCATATATGCATGGGTAGGTCTTGATCATGGATCATGGCCTTCATTGCTTCCATGATAGTTATGTTCTCTCTTTTAGCTACACCTTTCTGTTGTGGATTATAGGGAATAGTAAGCTCCCTCTTAATCCCTGCTTGTTTACAGAAATCTTTAAAATCACCTAAAGTGTATTCCCCTCCATTATATGTCCTTAGTATCTTTATCTTCTTGTCAGAGAGGGTTTCTACAAGAGCCTTAAACTCTTTAAACTTTCCAAAAACTTCATCTTTACTCTTTAGAAATTAAATCCATGTTTTGTGGGAGTAATCATCAATAAAGGAAGCAGAATACACATACCCGCTTAGTGAAGTGGTAGACATGGGTCCACAAATGTCGGAATTAACGATGTCCAATATACCTTAATTTCGCTTTGTTGTCACTGCTTCGAAATGGATTCTTTATACTTTTTCCTTATGCACACTCCTTCATGATCAACCTAGATTTCTGGTAATCCAGTCACCACCTTACTTACTATTGGTAAGGATTTGTAGTGTACATGAGCTAGTATTCTCTGCCATAGTTCACAAGGGCTCATGGTACTGGACACTAGTGTTGAATCTGCATGGCCCTTGAGCTTATAGAGTCCTCCTGCTTCTTCTCCAATGAGGAATGCATCATTGATAGTCTTCCCTTTTGGCCACATTAGAACTTCACCATATACAAATGCAATTCTAATACCTTTCTTATATAATGCTGAAATAGATAGAAGGTTCTTCTCCAAATCTGGAACATATAACACTTCCTTCATGTTAATGGACTTTCCAGAGTCTAATTTGTAAGTGGCCTCTCCCATTCCTTTGATAGGGTATTGGTAGTCGTCTCCAAGATTTAATTTATGTGGAGAGTCTTCTGCATGAGATGTATAAGGGATTCTTTGTATCCCATCATATGTTTTGAGGCTCCACTATCCACTAGCTAAGTATCACTCCCATGAGATACTGAACTAGTGAGTGCTGAGATTATCACATATTCTTCAATGGAGTCTTCATCTTCTTTGGATTTGTCTTCGTTATCATACTCACTATCTTCCACTGCATGAGAATGAAATTTCTTCTTTTGCTTCTTAGTTCTTCCATATTTGGATGGATAGTTTCTTGCTAGATGTCCTGTCTTGTGACAAGAGTAACATTCAATAGAGGAGAGGCCTTTCTTGAACCTCTTGTTCTTTTGATATCCTTGAGATCTTCTGGGAGAGTGGTTACGGGTACGTACATCACTCTTCCTTTTCCTTCCACCTTTGGCATGAGTTTCCAAATCTTGGTCTTCATTTTCATTTAGTTTCTCCTCTCTTACTAGTATTATTTCTTCCTCTTGTACACACTCTTCCCATAGTTGTATGAATTGGACCAATCTCTTCCTAGCACATATTCCACGAACAAAGGGTTCCCAATCTCTAGGAATACCATTCAAAGTGGTCATCACAACTTCAGCATCTTCCACCATATCTCCAATAGCTTCTAATTGTTCTTTGATATAGGACACTCTAGAGAAGTATGAGTGCATAGTCTCAGACTTCTAGATCTTCACTCCCTTGAGTTTATTTCTCAAGGTCATCTTCCTATTGATATTCTTTCCTTCAAACAGGCTAGTCAAAGCATCAAACATTTCTTTCGGGGTCTTCTTAGAGGATACTTGAGGGACCAAGTGATATTTGATGGAATCAACTATGATCCTCTTAGCTTTAATCATATTCTTTTTGTGTCATGCTTTGGCCTCATCTCCTTCTGGTTCTGTAATTCACCCCTTTACAAACCCTTCTAGGTCATGTTCTTCAAGAATGAGCATGACCCTATATGTCCATGCCCTGAATTTCTCACCTCCTTCAAGCTTCTCATCAATCTTGGTATTGAGTTCCATTGTGATAAAATGAGAACCTCAAATTGAAATAGAATAGATGTAGGACTTACTAGCAAAGTTGTCCTTCTGAAAACTGCTTTTACCTTGACCTAGGATTTGTTAGAGAAACCCTAATTTTCTAACTTCGATTTTTTGGAAAACTATTTGGATGAGCAAATTCGCCTCCTCAAGGTGAGTTGAGCAAAGTACTCCTTCTCTTGATTCTGTGAGCAGATGATCCAAAAACTTGATGCCCCAGTTTCTCCGGGTTGTAGTGGGGGACCCAAAAATGAAAATTATCAGAATTTAATTATGCTTCGACAGAAAGATGCTCCCTAGTGAGGTGAGTTAGATGCACCCTATTTTTCAGTTGATATGTGGAGAGAGCTCCTAGAATAAGAAGCCCTAGTTTCTGCAGTTGCGGGTGTTGTACAATGTTTTCTTTCAGGCCTGCTCGGATACCATGTTAGTTTTTCAATTTTTTTAGCATAATAACATTAAACAATCTACCACTGAAATAAATACAAGCACAACATACACAATGAACACAATATTTCTCTCGAGGAAACCACAAGGGATAAAACCTCGGAAAAACTTCCTCAATATAGAATTCACAAAGTACAAGATAAAACCCCAAGACAAAATCAACTTCTCTCCTTGTGCGAGCTTCTCTCTCTATCCTATGCGAACTTGAGTGAGTGACATGAGTGAATACAAATGAGAAACTCATCCTCTATCTATATTCTTCCGTTGAGGTGACTTTTCCCCAACAGGGCCGACTTCTCCTAACTAACTGGGTTGACTTGTCAAATACATAATATAATAATCTTTTCTAGGTTCTTCTAGGTCGACAAAAGACCTAGTGTTTACATTGACTCTTTCAATGACTCTTACATTATCAATTACATCAATGACATATCCCAAAGGAGGAATACAATAATACAATAGACAAATACATATTGAATATCTTTCACAGTTACATTTCTTCAACACAGAATGGGGTTGCTGAAAGAAATAACAGAACAATCTGTGAGGCTGCAAAAGCTATTATCTGTGATCATGATCTGCCCACTTCCTTATGGGAAGAATCCTCTCTCACAAGTGTTTATATATAGAACATAAGTCCTAGTTCTATCCTAGGAGAAAAGACTCTTGGAGAGGTTTTCACTGGTGCAAAACCAGATGTTGGACACTTGAAGATTTTCGGTTTTCCTGTCAACATTCGTGTACCAAAAGAGAAGAGGAGAAATATGGATCCATCCGGAAAGAATGGCACATTTTTTGGATATAGTGAATCTTCCAAATATTATAGAATCTATGTTCCAGGACAAAGGAACATTGAAGTCAGCAGAGATGTAACATTTTATGAAGAGGTTGCCTTCAAGCACTCCAAAGAACTTCAATGAGATTCAGATATGAAGGAGCATGAAACTCCCATGATGGAGGATCCAGCTTCCGATTCTCCCCTTTCAGATATTGAGAGGGATAATCCAGAAGAGTCCTTAGATATGATTGATCCTGAAGGGCCAATAGAATTGGTAGAAAGATCTCTTGATGAACCTCCTGCTAAGAGGAGATCTGCATGGTGCCGAGACATTCTGCAAGATGCAGAAAAGCATGGAGCGCCATCTGGCACATCCAGAGAGTGAAAGAGACCTGAAATATATGTAGTATATGTAGCACATATGAGTCACATCAATGACTCAGAACCCTCCACCTGTGAGTAAGCCTCTAAGCAGCAAATATGGAAAGATGCCATGGTGGAAGAATACAAATCCATCATGAAGAATGATGTGTGGGAAGTGTTCCCTAAACTGAAGGGAATTCAATAGTAACTTCCAAGTGGCTTTATAAAATCAAACATGAAACTGATGGAAGTATTGAAAAATATAAAGCAAGATTTGTATCTCGTGGATTCTCACAGAAATAAGGGATAGAATATGATGACACATTCCCTCACATAGCTAGGTACACCACTATTCGAACCATAATTTCCCTTGCTTCATTTCTAAGGTGGAAACTTCACCAGATGGATGTGAAGACTACCTTTTTCAATGGTGAAGTTGAGGAAGAAATATACATACAACTACCTTAGGGGTTTGTAGTTCATGGGAATGAGTCCCATGTATGCAAACTTAAGAAATATTTGTATGGGATCAAGCAGGCCTCAAGGGCTTGGTATTAGAGGATTGACAACTATCTTCATAGCTTGGGCTTCTCCAAAAGCGAAGATGACCCCAACCTGTACTTCAAGGTTATGAAGAACCAACCACTGACATTGGTTCTCTATCTTGATAACTTGTTCCTTACTAGAGAGGACCAACATATAGCTCAGTGCAAGAAGGAGCTCACTTATGAGTTTGAAATTAAATATTTGGGTCGTATGCACTACTTTCTTGGTCTGGAAGTTTGGAAAAGGAAAGATGATATATTTCTTTCATAAGGAAAGTACACAATTGATGTGTTGCGCAAATTTGGTATGATGGATTGTAAATCATGTCTACACCAATGGCTTCTAATTTGAAGAAACTACATGAGTTATATTCAAAATCGGATCTATTGGATCCTACCATGTATAGACAGCTCATTGGTTCCTTGATGTATTTGATACATAGTAGACTAGGCATATGTTATATAGTGAGTATCTTGAGTAAGTTCATGTCTGATCCAAGACATAGACATGGGGTTACTGCCAAGCATGTGCTTAGATACCTTCGAGATACTATTTCTTATGGACTAAGATATGCTTCCATTGGAGGAGTGATGCTACTCGGTTATCTTGTCTCTGATTGGGGTGGTTGTATTATGGACTGAAAGAGTACATCCGGATTTTGTGTTTGTTTGGGATATGCTATGATCTCTTGGTCTAGCAGGAAGTAGGGCTCTATAGCCCAGAGTACTACAAAAGCATAGTATATTGCAGCTATTACCTCCTTTCGAGAAGTTGTGTAGATTAGGAAGCTACTTCCTGGGTTGTTTGGTGAGAATTTTGAGACTACTGTCATTCGCTCTGACAATCAGAGCTCCATCAACATCTCAAAAAACCCAGTGTTTTATGACAGATCGATACACATTGAGATGAAGTACCACTACATCATAGACATGGTCCAGAGAGATGTTATAGCATAATTTTCCACCTTGTTAGCATCAACATTGATTTGCCTTCAGGATCCATTTCATTGACTCGGATCCATCATTTTATCCTCCAGGAACACACAATTCCCTATTTTTGTTCCTGTATGCTAGTTGTTCCACTATAGCCAGCGTATACGCAGGATGTTCCACTATAGCCCGCGGACACCAAGTAAGATGGTAAAAACCAATAGAAATTTACTTTTTAGTCCCAAAAAGCGGTCTTAAGGTGACCTTTGGCCCTCCATATACCCTGCAACGACTCGATTCAACCTTTCACTTACCTTTGGAAGGCTATATATTGAGCTCTTATGGTGTATGGAAGGGAGGAGAAAGAGAAAGCAAGATAACTCTAGTGGATTTTCGCCATGACTTGAGTCTACACTCATTGATCCTTGTTGTTGTGAACTCCTTATGTTCACCTACCAAACTCCTTTCATAGTTTGAGTTTGCCATTGCATGGGAGATTGAAGTGATGGAGGCACAAGTGGAGAGACCCAGTTCTTGGTTCAGATTGGTTGTCGGCAAGAGGTCGTATATTGTACTTCTTGTTATTCATTAATGGAAATACTCATTTTCTCGTCCAATTGTTGTTGTGAATATTGTTAAATTACATTGGGTTATATTTGCTTATGATATCATGGATCATGCTATTGATTATGCTAATATCTTTCACATGTTATATGCACTTGCTTGTACTTGTTGTTGAGACTAATCTGCAGGTTCAAGTGTAGAAGTTGAAAGCTCAACGGGGATCTACTTCGAACATCCAGTTGAAGGTTGGTCTTTTCTCCATTATCTTAGAATTGTCATTTATATAGCATTGCATTGGGAATTGAGTTATTTTCTGGTAGTCAGCTGTCTGTTGTGGTCTGCCCCAAGCCATAGGAAGTTTTCTCTGTAACAGAAATGGCGACTCCGCTGGGGAGAACATCCATTTTTGGGGATTTTTAGGAATTTGTCCTTATTTTGAGTTGTTTTTTGTTGAGCTTCTGTGTCATTGACTAGCCATCGAGATCTACAGTAGAAAACTAGCTTTTTCTGGGTTGTTTAACCTTTTTTGGGCTCATTTTCCTTTCCCTGTACGCGGGTCAACCTAGTTTTGACCGTGTCTACCTGCCTCTGTGTGAACTATAGCCCGCGTCTACCCGCCTCTGTGTGAACTATAGCCTGCGTCTACCCACAACTGTCCTTTGAACAGTTGCATACAACTCCAGGATTGTTTGATTCTTGGCCTTGGGTGGTTGTTGGGTTGATTATGAGTATTCCTGAGTCTTAGTTGGTGTGTTTCCTGACTATTCCATGCTCTATTGGTGATCAGAAACTCCTCTTTCTTTTAGTTTTTGAGCTTTTAGATTTTTCACAATTTCTTGTTTTATAGCTCATTAGCTTGGTTGAATCTTATTGTTTGGGTCTTGCTAAGTTGTCTATTTGATATGCTCTGCATTTCTTTACTGAATAGTTAGATTTTGCTTGCATTTTTTCATTTCATTATATTGAAAAAATACAAAAACATTGTTTTGCATTTTCCTTGCATTTATAAGAGAAAATACAAAAATATTTGATTTATGTACTGCATTTTGCATCCGAGTGCTTGTGATTTCATCTAGGACTTGCTTGTGCATTGAAACGTTAAAGAGATTGCATTTTATTTCGAACCGTTGGATTGATTGTCATATTAGTGGCATGCTCTTTTCTTGATTAGATGAGTCTAGTGTTTTTCAATTGTGCATACCATTGAGTCTTATACATCATCAATTTCACGACCATATCCTTTGAGTAATTACAGCCATTGAAATCAACGCTTAATCTTAAAATTGATTAAAAACGATTTTCATTTTATAGGGTGCACCAACTAGATCAGGGTTAGAGTCTTGGAACAGATCATTGTGAGTTAACAATCCAAGACTATTGAACCAACATTATGTGTCTAGCCAGGGAGTGGTGAAACCCATGGTATACATCTGTGTTCTCAGGAAGCTCTACTAAAACCAGAGTTAAGCATGAGGTCACGGTAGGTTGGCTGCAGAGATAGCCCTCCAATACTGGATGAACATGGGATATATTTCCAAGATGTGTTCATGTACGGGGGCTCTTGAGGGATCTGTACCTCTTGAGTTTCAGGCTAGGATACCCTGCCCATACGATGGATCCCACCTGCGACTGTCCCCCTAAGCATTGGTTATATCGTGGTGACCTTCGTTGCTTTACCTAGGTATCACATAGGGTGCTTGCAGTGGTTATATTGTGTGTATCCTGAGTCAGATAGGGGTTGGACAACACAGTTTCCTATTGTATAGGATTTGACCCTGTGGATGCAGTGAAGTCTGGGAACCCTTATAGCTGATTTTATTACCTCCAGTTATAGTTTGGGAGTCTCAAGCCTCTCCTAGGCGAGACATACCGGCTGTAGTGTCGGGAGGTCCCTTGAGCCAGTCCTGTTTGTGTGCATTTGGATGTAGTTTCTTTAGGTGTGTGCTCTTTGATCGATAGTTGGCCGTTAGGAAGCATTCTGTTTATTTGGAGTTATCGTGGAGCGAGATCCACCTCTCCATCGATCTCATAATTTGGATGGTTTACCAGCTAATGAGGTAGCATGTCCTTTTCATAAGAGACACCAGAGGATCCCCTCCGATACTTTTGATACTTACGAAAAACTTCACAAGTACATTATGACTTCTGCATCTGGAACACCGGGAAGAATTCCCGTGACTCCGTTGGTGAATGTCGATGGACAACCCATTCCTTCCACTCCTAGGGAACTTGGAGTGGAAGGTTCACCCCCACACGTCACTTTTGCAAGTTTTGGGCCATATCCACCCCCGGAGCCAAACTCATCTCATGGTACATACACTCAAGGATTCCGATATGGGATGCCAGATCTCAATGACACCACAAACTCTTCGACCACTAATCCTTCTTCACTTGGTATGCCCAGTCTTAATTTGAATGTTACATCCACTTAATCGAGTAGTCAACCTAATACAAGCCTTGGAGCTGCGAGCACTGCTCCCTTTGGGGGCGGCACCACCCATTCTGCTCCCTTGGGGGGCATCACAACTTCTTCTGCTCCCTCTGGGGGTGGTACATTTGCTTTTGCTCCGTCCGGGGGCGGCACGACCTTTTCTGCTCCATTTAAATTTACATCTGGTCATGTCCCTTCAGCTTCCACAGCTATTGGGGGAGGACCACGTCCTAGGACTGCCCCTCATTTTAGTGGGAACACTTCACATAACATGGCTCATGTTACACAACCTAACGCGCATGTTTCTACACATATATCTGTGACTACGACCACGACTACTAACCATCATGTCCCTCCTAACGCTGGGGATGGGCACATTCCCAACACTGGGGGTGGGCACATTCCAAACATGGGACGAGGGCACATACCCTACACTGGGGGTGTACACATTCCCAACACTGGGGGTGGGTACATTCCCAACACTGGAGGTGGGTACATTCCCAACGCTAGGGGTGGAAACATACCCTATAATTACTGTCATTACTCGACTACTCCTGCTACAACTAGCACTTATATGCCCCATCAATATGGTGGCAATCCTTCTTATAATGCAACCGGTTATGAAACTTATTACAACCCTCCTCACCATGGTACTCACAACACATATATGCCTTCGTACCCTTATACGGCTCTGGGTGGGGGCGGTTATCAGCCTCATGGTCATGGTCATGGTTCGTATCATACCCTACGGTCTGCAAGGTCAGCCTCTTTTGGGAGATTTTAATCCAACTTCACAGCTACCACTCCCATTTCTTGCTCATTTGAACCTACCCGATCTTTCGAAGCTTACCAATGATCCGGTGTGTCATGATCCTTCTTGGCCTCAAGTCCCTACCAAGCTCCCTTCCGACATTCTGAAGTTCAAAGGGAAGAGTGGCGAGGATCCGGGTGATCATGTTACGACTTTTCACCTTTGGTGCTCCTCGAATTCATTAAATCATGACTCTATCCGTCTGAGACTATTTCAATGCACCCTCATGGGGGCAACCACAAAGTGGTATGTCAAGTTTCCTGGGGGCACCTCAAGGGTTTTAATGAGATAGATTTGGTTTTCTTAGATCACTTTCAGTTGCTGGTTCGCTAGGATACTGGCACCGAGATTTTATCTACCTTCCACCAGAACAAGGCCACGCACATATCCGATCATATTCAGGAATGGTGTCGACGAAAGAGGCTAGTGAAAGCCAACATTCCTCCAGATTTTCTGTTGGAATGGTTCCTCAAGTCTTTGCTTCCATACATATCTAAGGACATTTCTATGCCTGGCATTATGATAGAGGAAGAAGCTATATTGAAATCCCAACAACTAGATTTACTCTACGCTCAATCGGGCATCCTGTATGATATTGTCCCTGACGCACCGTGTTCACGACATGAAGCCAGGCCTATTCCTGGACCACATGCTAATGGCATTGTGGGATCAACAAGTACTCAACCTATAGAATTGGTTACCAATCAAATGCAAAAATTTTCTATTAGCCAGTCTACCCCTGGATAGGCTCATGCCTCGTCCACTCCTACCCAGTCGTCCGATGTTCATTCTATACAGACGGTAAACCCATCAAGTAACCAGCAACCTGGTGGAAAGAAGAAGGGGAGAAACAACCGTAAGGGTGGAAATAATTCGAATAATGGAAGTAATTGAAACACTCATAGGAAAGAAAATGCCAACCCTCCTTGGGACGGCGGAAATGCTGGTGGGGACCGTAAACTGAGACGTAAAGTGAAATTCCCTTGCAAACTTTGTGGGGAGGATCACCTGACTCACTTGTGTCCTCGAATTGAAGAAGCATCGAAGCATCTTGCACAGAGCCCAGCTATGTTGAAAGATCCCCTTCCACACCATCAGAATATGGCTTTGAATGCTCCCTCTATTGGCTATGGGACTAATGAAACTACAACGTCTTCTTCTCATGTCGGTGGCTAGGGATGCATGAACATGGTCCAATATTAGGTTAGTGTTGCTACTCATCAACGCGATTATTGTGCACCACAACTGAATATGGGGAATGAGCCTCCTCCTCCTCCTGATACTTCTTTGCATATTGAGAAGCCCGCTACTATGCCGCGGATACCGAAAGGTGTTCTTAAGCGCTCGGCGCACAATCCCATTGCCCGAGCCGCCCAGAACTACTCTATGTAGAATATTTGGGCCAAACTCCATGTGCCATGTCGGCTCTTGAAGTGTTACAAGCATGTCCTTCACAGCGGCACGCCCTTTTATCTGCCTTAGGAGTTCAGGATGAGAGTAGCCCTAGCATCATTAAATTCGACACTACTGATGTCCAGCCTCGCTTACCTTACCACGTGGATTTTCAAATCCATGTTAGGTGCTTGGATAAATTTGTTAAACGTACGGTGGTTGAAGAAGGTGCTTCCACCTCAGTAATGTCGTTGGATTGTTGGAAAGCTCTAGGCTCTCCTTGTAATATCCCGATTTTGACCCTATTGCATTAAAATTGTAAATGATGTAAATATCATTATTTAATCATGGTGAGGATCTCAAGGCCAAGGCCCCGCCATCGATTTAGCTTTGTATGTATCGGCAATTAAAAATAGATGCCTATGGTTCTTGTGCTGGACATGCACAATGTAAATTAATACATCATGTAAATACAAATTTTATTGAAATACCCACAACTAGCTATGCAATGCAACAAAGAGATGGGACATGATTTTTATAAGGAATAGGGAGGGAAATTATTCAAAGCCTTGAGCCAATAGTGTTAATCCAAATTTCATGAGAAAACCCATAAACCACCAACTACCCATTTTGACTTATGCACCCAATCATTTAATTCTTCCAAGAGTTGGTTGAGGCAATTAATGCCTTGGGAATAGAAAGGTATGGAAGCCAATTTCGTGCATGGGAAAGCCATCAACCCGGGAATTCGTATTTTTACTTCTTGGGCAAGAAAACACCCATGAAATGGTGCCCAAATCCATCTTTCACCCATGGCCTTTGCCCTCTCACGCAGTCTGAGCTAGCTGGGCTTTCCCCATCACGTTTTTCACCATTTTCCATGCCTAGGAACTCGCTTTTGTATTGCAAAATGGCTCGGAGGAAGGGAGCCAGGATTTTGGGGTTTATGGAGGTCGTTTTTGTCCCTTGAATTCCCATAAATGTTTTCTAGAAACGATTTTGCTCTCCTAGGGTGATTCCCCAATTGCCAATTCGTTTTTGGTTTCCCAATGTTTTTCTGCAGCTAATGGAAACCCCATTTTGGACATCCCACTGAAAAAATGTTTTTCTTCATGCCCAGCAATTGTGGTTTTGTTGTTATGTGCATCTCTGTTTTGGTTTGAACTTGTGAGCAAGAAATTTGGAGTGGTAGTGGATATAATTGGCTTGATAAACCTAGTGAGGGGAGTAACCTCTCAGAAAGATCAAAAGGGCTAGCTACTCTTATATGCACACCTTGGACAACACTAGAATGGAAGGTATGGACTGAGGGACTGTGTATTGGTGAAGGGAATACTTCCTTGAGTGGGGTGTGTAGGCATTGTGGGTGCCAAGCTATATAGATCTTGTAAAGGGCATCCATATCTCTGCAGTTGATCTCACTAGCTTAGAAATTCTTCCTTTCCATTTCCTTAGTAGCCTGATAAACCCAACTATAGATTGGCTTGGATGATTTTGGTGTATCCCTAGTTATGTGTGAGCCTATTGTTCCCTTTTTCCTTGTGGAAATCATGCCCAGCTCGGGGGTGGAAATTGTGCTGAGAGATTGATGTGCACAATTAGCCTATGGTTGGGTGGAACGTTGCAGTTGCATAGCCAGTTGCTCGGGACTACTCTGTTTTAAGATAAGTACTCTCTTGTGTCAAATATTGCAATGTATTTATTTAATGACTGTCATGAAAAAATTGAATGTATGTTAAATATGTAGATGATTTTAATTTTGCTGTGTTTCTACATTATGCATATGTATATGTTTACTTCTTATCAATGAGTTTTACTTAATGGATATGGGGCTAGATTCCCAGTTTTCATCTCACGTTCTCTCCCGGTCTCGATCTGATGGGAGGGGACTTGACACTCCTCCCTTATCAAAAGCTATGACCATGCTTACTGCGTCCGACGGTCGGTCATTTAGGCCGCATGGTATTCTCCCTTCCCTTGAAGTCCACTTGGGTGGGAAATCCGTGCCTATTGAAGTCGAGGTGGTTGATGCGCCCATCGACTACAACCTTCTTCTGGGTAGGAATTGGATCTACGGAATGAAAGCGATCGTATCCTCCGTATTTAGAGTTATCTTCTTTCATCATGAAGGCAGAATTGTGATGGTCGATCAGCTAGACTTCCCTATCTCTAATTCCGTAGCATCATCGGGAACTGTTGTTCCCCATATCAAACATTCTCAGCCGACAACTGGGAACATTGGTGTAGGATTGTATCCATACTTGATGGGATCATTCGACTTTGTTGCACCAATCGCTTTTATTGGAACCGTTTCTAATAATGCGTTTTCCTCATTGAATAATGTGCCTTTCCGGACCTCATATTTCAATGATTCATGGACTGTACCATCCACGAGTACCTCATCCGAAGACATTTCACACATCGGAATGGCTATGCCATTATCTGCAGCTGAGCTTGCTTACCGTGAAATTCAATAAGCCACTGTAGAGCCGGATCCACCCTCTTCACGGATAGAAGAGGAATATCTCGTTATGTTGCTGGCATGGACAGCCGACTCGTCTTGCTCACATGATTGTCTTGATGGTACTTTACCTTCAGATGAAGCCATCATTGAGGCCATGTGTGGTAGTGAGAGGCCTTGGGAAGATTTACATCATCGCTCTTATTTTCTTCCCAACCTCGATCTTCTTGAGCGAGAAGAGTTTAGGATGACTCTTGCAGAGAAGGTTGGTCACCCTGTGGCTCATTTGTATTCACATGGGATTTACATGGAGGGGAGTATGGCCAATATCTCCCGAACCATACTGATCAACATCTCTCACACACCCGGAAAGATAGAGAACGGTTATATCAGTGTTGATTGTTCTCCCGATGAGATCCGTATATACACCGAAATATTCAAGGAATTTCAAGATGTTTTCGCCTGGTCATATGAGGAGATTCTAGGAATAGACCCTAGTATTGTCGAAACACGAGATTAAGACATATCCCAATACCAAGCAGGTTCAGCAACGAATTCGTGCTGTGAATCCTAGAAAGGCAGTCGCGATCAAGGCAGAGGTGGAGAAACTACTTAAAGCTGGTTTCATCTACCCGGTTCCCCTTACTGAATGGGTGTCAAACCATGTTCCTGTAGATAAGAAGCAAGGAACCATCCATGTATGCACAAACTTTAGAGATCTAAACCGCGCATTTCTGAAAGACAACTTTCCCACACCATTCATAGATCAAATCTTGGATGCTTGTGTGGGAAGCGAGGTTTTTTTGCTTATGGACGGTTTCTACGGATATAATCAGATCTAGATAAAGCCCGAGGACCAACATAAAATGGATTTTACATGTCCTTGGGGTAGATTTGCATATCAAAAAATTCCCTTCATCATTAAAAACACCGAAGCTACATTTCAGCGTGCTATGACCTATGTGTTTCATGACCTTAAGCATAAAGTGGAGGCTTATTTGGACAATCTTGCTAGCCATTCTCGAAAGAGAGTGGACCACCCCAAGCACCTCCGCCTTATTTTTGAAATATGTCGGTGTTACAAGATTCGTTTGAATCCCAATAAGTGCATCTTTGTCGTGAGAATGGGTCACCTTTTAGGGTTCATAGTTTCACAAGAGGGTATAAGAGTTTATCCTCTTAAGGTTGAGGCAATACTTTGGTTGCCTCCCCCGCGTAATCTAACTCAACTCCAGAGCCTCCAAGGGAGAGCCACTTTTCTACAACGCTTTGTAGTGAATTATGCTAGTCTTACCAAAGGTTTCACGCACTTGTTGAAGAAGGACACACCATTTATCTGGGATGAGCAAGCCCGACAGTCTTTCGATGCTTTGAAGAAAGCTTTGGTATTAGCCCCTCTTCTTAGTCCACCCGACTTTGCTAGAGATTTCTTGCTTTATGTGGCCGCGTCTCTTGAGACAATTGGCATGGTCTTAGTTTAGCTAGATGATGCGCTCCAAGAGCATGTCATCTATTACCTTAGTCGAAATTTAGTAGACACTGAGCTGAGATACACTGATGTGGAGAAGTTGGCACTTACGACTATCCATGAAGTCCAATGTTTACAATATTACATCATGCTTAGGAAAACCATTGTTATAGCACATATCAATCTATTTCAGTTCGTGCTATCATGACGTCTTATAGGGGGGGAGTACAATAAATGGATTTTTATTCTTCAGGAGTTTGATCTCAATTTTGCTTCGGTGAAGTCGGTGAAATCCTTGGTTTTTGCTGACCTCATGTCAGATTTTCCATGACTTGATGAGGACATCGTCCATGAAGATTCCTTTTTGGATGAGCATTTGTTTCTTATCTCGTCAGCGGACCCTTGGTATGGGGATATTATCATATGTCTCCAAACTTTGAAGTTCCCTTCGCACTATTCACGAGATGAACAACAACGTGTGAGCCATCAAGCTAAATATTATGTCATCGTCATCGACACTTTGTATCATCGAGGAAAGGACTCTATCCTTTGTCGTTGTTTGACTCATGAAGAAGTAGAGTTAGTGCTGAATGACTGCCACAGCGGGGCATGTGGTGGTCACTTATATGGGCTTGCGACAGCCCAACGCATCATGCGAGTAGGTTACTTCTAGCCTTCGATCTTTAAAGATTGTATGAACGCTGTGAAGAGATGTCACCCTTGCCAAGTGTTTTCTTGAAATATACACTCGCATCCAGTGCCCCTTCATTCGGTCATCACCATCGGTCCCTTCACTAAGTGGGGGGTGGATTTCATGGATTGCAAACCAGCTTCGGCTAGGGGGAATCACCATATCATTGTGGCCATGGACTACTTTTCCAAATGGGATGAGGCCATGCCTATCGTAAAAGTCGATGGTGCTACAACAGCCCACTTCGTGTTTAATCAGATTATCGCTCGGTTCGGTATTCTGAAAGAGATTGTCACTGACCATGGCAATCACTTTTAGAACAAAATGATGGCATATTTGTCACTCAAGCTTGGGTTTCGTCAAGAGCATTCATCTTCTTACTACCCCCAAGCGAATGGTCATGTTGAGGCATTCAATAAGTCCTTAAATACCATTCTTCAACGTACCATCCAACAAAGCAAGAGCAACTGCCACATTATGTTGTATCTTACTTTGTGGGCATATCGAACCGCGGTTAAGACTACCACCAATTTCTCATCATTTCAACTAGTACACAGTGTGGATTCTATATTACCAATTGAATGCAAAATCCCTTTGTTAAAAATAGCCATAGAGCTCCTGCCTAATACGTCATCTGTTGAGCAACGTTTGATCCACCTTGAGCAGCTTGACGAGCAACGTTGAGATGTCGCCATGGCTATAGATGCCAACAAGCATCATGTCAAGGTTCAATATGATAGGTTTGTCCGTCCCCGGCAGTATGTTGAAGGTGACTTGTTCCTCTTGTATGACCAAGCTAAGGAACCCCTGGGGGGCAGGCAAGTTTAACCCCATGTGGCACGGTCCTTACATAGTGAGGCGTGTCCTTGAGAAAGGAGCCTACGAATTGGAAGATTATGAGGGGAATGCCTTGAAGGAGCCTAGAAATGGGCTCTACCTCAAGCAATATTATGCTTGAGCTTCTAACTCGAGCTAAAACTTTTGTATTCTATTGTATAGTTGCTTCTGTACATATTTTAGATTTCTTTTGGTTTTTCGGATCTGCTGATTCACTTCCGTTTGGTTGGTAGATGTCAACGGAATCTCCTGTGTTCTTAGGATTCGTGGATGGTGCTAGCCATCATATTCAACGACTCGCTTCTGCTGCTTGGGTTATTTATTCACCAGACCATCAGATTGTGTCTTCGGGAGGTGCTTGTCTTGGTCCTACATCCAACAATGTGGCTAAGTACAGTGCCGTGGTTGAGCTACTTCGAGATGCCATTTTGCATGGTATCCAGTCTTTAGAAGTCCACCTGGATTCACAACTGGTTGTGTCTCAATTGAATGGCCGGTATCGCGTGAGGGACCCTATATTACTATGGAGTTTCTTAAGGGTAAGACTCTTGGAGCGTCATTTTGTTTCCATTACATACATTCATGTTCCGAGATATTTTAATCACGTATCTGATGCATATGGTAATTATGTCCTAGATTGGAATTTGTCTCATTAATAAAGAAGCACACAAATAAACATTCATTCACACAATTGTACATACACATATAGTAGAACCGGAGAATCATAGTTTTTTATAAATAACATGTCCAAAAAGGTGGTGTCACAGTACAAAATTGGAGCCCGTAGCTCTAAAAAATATACATAATCGATACAAAATATGGGACTCTGAGATATATAAGCCCTACGAGGAGGCCTAGCTGCCTCGATAGGATGTGTCTAATAATAATAATGTATTGCATTGGCTATGCACCGCAGTAACCGCATCCAGGTGCCCGGTACTCCCACAACATGTCGTTGCATCGCCTCTGGAAGATGCTCTACCTCGATCATGGGTACTCTGGTGGTCATACGGGACAAGTTGACCCGCACGGTCTCTAATGTGTGTTCTGTTGCAGCACCAGCTACCTCTCCACCCCTGCCTCGTCGACAATGTCTTAGGAAACCCTCTGGTCTTTGCGGACTAGCATCTGCGAGCAAACAGTGAAATGTCAATATGTGATACTACACCAAAAATATTTTTGCA
This sequence comes from Larix kaempferi, assembly GCA_027924585.1. NCBI lineage: Eukaryota > Viridiplantae > Streptophyta > Pinopsida > Pinales > Pinaceae > Larix > Larix kaempferi. The sequence continues at coordinate 16,613,274 of BSBM01000099.1, forward strand.
TATAATAAAAAATCCCAAAAAAGTAAATATACAAAACATAAAAAGGGTAACATACCGATGTCTCCAAATGAGGCCCCTCGAGGAAGCGGCATGTCGCAATCGCCATGGAAGTCTATCCCTGCATATTGGTAGTCATCAATGGCTATGACCTGCCGATCCCACCAGTGGAAGAACTCATCTGTATATGGTGATGCCTGTCGTCCACCACACTGTCGCATCAGTACCTCTTCCCACTGGATCAGGGCTGGGTCACGGAGACTATGAGGAGGGACTTCAACCCTCGGATTGAGCCCTGGAACTCTCTCGAAGAAAATGCTGCATAGTATACTGCCATACCCGAAGTTCTTTGCCTGCCCACGCTTGCACTCCATTAACTGGGTCTTCATAGACACTAGTAACGTTGTGCACTAGTCATATATCATGGGCCTCATGCACTCTGTGGTGTAGAACATCACCGGCCTTGAAACCTGGTGTAGAGCTACTGAACGTGTAATCTTGATGAGAGTAGACACTATGATCTTCATGCTCAAACTAACTATGGCCCCAATGGATACCTGAATCCCCACCTTCTGGGTATTGGGAAGACATTACCGTTCTATATAGTCGGGAATGGTGATCCCATCACCTATAGTGCGAGATCGAATACTAGCCACCCCCGCTCGGCGGGACAACCCTGTAATGAAATATATGTCATCCACCTCTAAGGAGAGTGTTTGACCATCTATGTTGAAGTTATGTGCGTCTACGTCCTAGTAGTATATCAACCAAAGGAGCAATTGGTTTTGGGCCCTCAAACCCCCAATGCTCCAGAATTTGTAAATCCCACACGCTCGTAATGCTTGTTGCGCGAGAAAATCTTGGCGAACCATCTCATCCACAACATCATGTTCTCTTTCCCTCCACTCTAGAACCATCCTAGAGGAAGAAACAAAATTTTTTTAGCTTTTAACATTTAAAAAACATTCTTCATGTCCGTACCCGCGGGCTATTGAGTAGACAGGGGCATCTACCCACGGTCAACGCATGCGTTGACTACGGGTAGTAGGCCCTACCCACGACCCGCAGAGCTGTAGCCCGTGTACAGCGCCGTGGAGAAGTAGGGCTTGCCTAATAAAAATAATGGACCACTAAAAATTGAAATAAAAGCTACCAAATGAAAGAGGGGGATGAGATGACTAACCTGCTCTAGACAGTTCATGAAATGGATTCCCACAACTTCCGGAATCAACAACTGAACTTTGGAGGTGAAAACTAACCAAAACCACTATTTGGATGAAAATGAAAATGAATTGGTAAATAGTAATTTATTTTTACTATTTATAGTTTTGCAAATCCACTTTTCTACAGTTTTCACCAATTTAAGTTGTTTCGAACTAATGAAATGTCTTGGAGTACCATTTTGAACAGTTTTTTTTTCAATGGGAGTTGAATTTTTTACCGTTTCGCACCTACGATAGGTATATTTCACACCCATCATATAGGTTAGATGTCATTTTCACCTGCATTTTGCATTTGACCTTTGACCATTTGTCATTAACCCTAGGTGCGACCCCACTTTGCAACTGACACGGAACCTTCACATTGTTATAGAAGTGTCGTTATTCAGCGGTAAGGCTTGTCCGAACATGGGTTCCCTAGTTAGAACCCTTTTATGCATTTTGGCGCCCATGCCGTTTTTCTCCTTAAGATCGGGAGTCCTTCGGAGTTATGCCATTATGTTGCGATAAAGACTCATACTCTACTTTGTCTTATGCTGGCCATCTCCCATAAGGACTCCCCCGTTTGTATATCGAGTTGTGATTGCATTGCATCAACCTGATTACCGCTTGAGCCTTGTGCTGGCTCCCACTTACTCAATTGTTAGCCCAGTGCTTGAGCACTTTCCTTGTCGATCCCTGCAGAGCTTTCATTTTCCTTTCGCAATTTGATGACCTTTTGACCCTGAGGGAACACCCCCCGAATGTCCACATCCTGCACATGCTTCCTTGCATTGATCATAGGTATGTTCCACTGCTTGGGACTAGTCGGCTCGCTATTTGACACTCGTTCCCTCACTTGTTGTACTATAAGCAATTTTATTCTTTTTCAAGCTTTCCAAATATGAAAAAGACCAAAAAAATCAAATATTCCAATAATCCCAATGAGGGAATATTTACTTCTTTTTGTTGGCAGTTGTTGTGTCGCCTTTGAATAAGCATTCATTCCACTCCATTCATCATAAGTAGGGACTATAGTAGGACCTTAGGAGCTGTACTCGTTTCTCATATTTTACTCCACCGATTGGTTAAGCTTCCAGACACTATGGAGCCCTTTTGTTGATGCCTCCTGCATTGCACAATGTTATTACTCGAGTCTATGCTGCCTAATTCTATCCATCTGCTCATGCTCTTGTTCAAAGGAAGTTCTGAAACTAGATTCGACTACTCCTTAGATCTCTTGACTATTGCATGTCAGCCATCCTTATTGAGTCAGTTCGTTCGTCCGAGTTCTTCCAAATATTTCAGCGTAGCTATTACGTCGTGCTAGTTGATGGGGGATGCCTTAATGCCCTCCTTCTAGCGAGTTTCGTTCCATTAAATTAAACTCATTTATTCTGAAATTGAGACTTAGAGTCGGTTGAGCATCTTGATACTTGCTTTCATTAGTGGTAGGTTCTCTTGCCATCGATAGTTTTGAGAATACATCAATGTCCCCTGATCGATGGATTCATCTTAGTGTTTGACCTCAACACATCTATTCGCACTTTGATGATTGTACTCTATGCCTTGATTCCCATTTTCATTATTGGTGGGTTATCTCGCATCTGTTAACGGTATACATCATTGACCAGTAATCAGACGATGTCACATCAGGTTCGACTTCAACACCTTTATTCATTTGATGGGACTTGCACCGTAGATGATTTGTGTAGAAGACCCCAGACGTCAGTAGCATTCATTATGTTGCATTTGATCGTGACTATACTTATGAGATCTTATTTCTCGTACATCAACAGCTTGTACCTCCAGTACTGCACCAGTTGTTTCCTTTTCAGCAGGAGACCATATCTTACTGTATGGGCCATGGCTATGACCACATATAACATGTATTCACTATATACTGCCTATCATGGCCATTGTATCAGATTGTTGTATTGTACTGACATGTATTCAGAGATATTATTGTATTATGACAAGTGAGCTACTCTCTCCATTTGTGTCTCCATCACTCCACTTCTCAGATTTATAATGTATTTCGGCCATTGTAGTACCTTCTCTGACCTCACACATTAGGGGGAATATGTTATAGCATAATTTTCCACCTTGTGAGCATCAGCATTGATTGGCCTTCAGGATCCATTTCATTGACTCAGATCCATCATTTTATCCTCCAGGAACACACAATTCCCTATTTTTGTTCTTGTACGCTAGTTGTTCCACCATAGCCAGCGTACACATAGGCTATTCTACTATAGCCCACGGACACCAAGTAAAAAGGTAAAAACCAATAGAAAATTACTTTTTACTCCCACAAAGCGGTCTTAAGGTGACCTTTGGCCCTCCATATACCCCAAAACGACTCGATTCGACCTTTCACTTACCTTTGGAAGGCTATATATTGAGCTCTTATGGTGTATGGAAGGGAGGAGAAAGAGAAAGCAAGATAACTCTAGTGGATTTTTTATATGACTTGAGTCTACACTCATTGATCCTTGTTGTTGTGAACTCCTTATGTTCACCTACCAAACTCCTTTCATAGTTTGAGTTTTCCATTGCATGGGGGATTGAAGTGGTGGATGCACAAGTGAAGAGACCCAGTTCTTGGTTCAGATTGGTTGCCGGCAAGAGGTCGTATATTGTACTTCTTGTTATTCATTCATGGAAATACTCATTTTCTCATCCAATTGATGTTGTGAATATTGTTAAATTACATTGGGTTATATTTGCTTAGGATATCGTGGATCATGCTATTGATTATGCTAATGTCTTTCACATGTTATATGCACTTGCTTGTACTTGTTGTTGAGACTAATCTGCAGGTTCAAGTGTAGAAGTTGAAAGCTCAACGGGGATCTACTTCGAACATCTGGTTGAAGGTTGGTCTTTTCTCCATTATCTTAGCATTGTCATTTATATAGCATTACATTGGGAATTGAGTTATTTTCTGGTAGTCAGCTGTCTGTTGTGGTCTGCCCCAAGCCATAGGAATTTTTCTCCATAACAAAAGGTTCCATATGAATTTATTACATTGCTATTGGTAAGAAAATATAATATATGTTGACTAAGCCTCTATCCATGACGAAGTATAGGTACTTCCAAGACAAGATTGGCATGGAAAAGAATGACTCCCTCGTTGAGAGGGAGTGTTAAAGTTACAACATCATGAGTCATTCTCCAAGTCAATCTTGTGTGCCAATATTGAGCCTCGTGTGTTGAGGTAGTGCCTTGTAGGAGCCTAAGTTGGACTCAAGAAACTTGGAGAATAATCTTGAGTTGGACTCAAGAAAGGATAAGCCTCATGTGTTGAGGTAAGTGATTTGTATGTCAAAGTGATGATGTTGTAGAATCTTGCTTGTCAAGGCTAAGGTCTTGTGTGTCAAGACAGATCCTCATGTGTTGAGGTAATGATTTACATGTCGAAGCATGAATGGTGTGTGATGTACTACTAACCATGGTTGAGATATTAAGTCTCCTCTAGAGACTAGCCACCTCTAGAGTGAATTACTTGAGCATATGATCACTTGGAACGATAGTAGAACAAGATGATCACATCATTGGGAAAATATCCTTAGTATATTTGATATGATCATTAATTAAGTTGGCACATGTCGGCCATGCAGATAAGACAAGATATAAAGATGAGATGTGATAAGATAAGAGAGAATTCGATTTGCACACTTTAGTGATGATAAAGAATTAAATTAAATAAGAGAGAATTTGAATTGTTAAACTTCAGTGATATTAACAAAGAAGACTTCAGTCAATTAAAGGAGAACTAGAATTGATCACTTCAGTGATGTTAACAATAAATACTTCAGTTAAAAGAGTTAACTAAGTAATAGCAAAGAAGATCTAGTTAATGAAATGTTTTGCATGACGACACTTGTGTTAAACTAAAAGACAACACTTGCATGATGACACTTAAGTTATCCACCTAACTAAGTGGGATAGTATTCAGTTAAAGCGCAAGTTCATCCTGAAGTCAGTACTCAGAGTTAAAGCCATTGCATGAGATGTATGGAACACTTTTCCATGTAGAATTGATGTATCCAATGTTGGAGTGAATTCTATTGAAGGAAATTTGTGTATGTGAACAAGATTAGCGAATTGGTTGAGTGGAGAATAATTATTTTATGAGTTTCTCTTCTTTGTATATCTCTCTTGCTCTATAAATTGCACTAGGGGTGCTTGATGTAAAAGACATTCTATGTTCTCTGTCAATATACTAAGGAATATTTTGCTGGGGTTTTCTCCCTCAAGTTATAGAGGGTTTCCCTAGGGTAAAATTTGTGTGTCGTATGTGAATGCTTATGGTTATGATTGTTCATTGATTTCATGTACTTTTGTAATTCCGAATTAAAGATTAAAAAAATTAACATTAAGGTCCAGAATCCTTTCGAGGCTTGGAGCGGAAACAAACCGGAAGTCACCCACTTCCCTATCTTTAGATCTCATGCATGGGAATGCATTCCCTGTGAGAAGAGGAAAGCCAGATCCACAGATCCCTCCTTGCATTTTTGTCGGTTATACTGATGATGTGAAGGGATACAGATTACTTGATCCATCTACAGACCAAATCTTCATTGAACACAGTGTCCAATTTGAGGAAAGTCCCTCGCATGCTCCACGTGAGCTACATGTAGAGACTTTTGTACTTCCACCAATTGCGAATGATGAGTCCATACATTAGATCACACCATAGATCTAAGTTCTGATACAGATTCAGAGCATTCAGATGCAAAGTTAGTACATGCAGAATTTGATTCAGTCTCCCCTGCGAAAGAGAAAATAACAAGGATCTTATGGGAGATATGTGAACATTCCACACTTCAGGATGTAGGAGACCTTGTTGGGGATTTAGCGGAACCTAGGAGGACTAGATCTCAACTTGAGGATACTCCTCATGTACTCACTGCCACTTAACCCATGATTCCATTGCATTGTTATATAGTTCAGTCTTCAGACCCAAATACCTACATAGAGGTTGCAGGGAACCCCTTCTGGGAAGCATCCATGCAGGAGGAGTACAACTCTCTCCTCAAGAACTAGACTTGGGATCTGGTTCTGCTTCCTTTAGACAAGAAGCTTGTTAGATGCAGATGGGTCTACAAGACCAAAAGGCAATAGATAGACAGGTGAGCAGACACAAGGCAATATTGGTTCCAATGGATTTCAGTGGATCCATGGGATCAACTATGATGAGACATTTTCTCCAGTGGTAAATTTGGATTCCATCGGGTTGGCCCTTTCCATTGGAGAAGCCAGGGGATGGGAAGTTTATCAGATGGACGTAAAGAATGTTTTTCTTCATGAGGATATCTCAGAGGAGATTTATATGGAGAAGCCTCATGGATTCATATATAATTCATCTTTAGTGTACCGACTCAAAAGGTCTCTCTATGGCCTCAAGCAAGTGCCTAGAGCATGGTATGCAAAGATGGACTCCTACCTACTCTCCAAAAAAAAATTCCGACGCAAATATGATCCAAATGTCCACATGTTGAGAACCATTGACTCACTTATGATCCTAGTCTTGTATGTGGATGATCTTTTGATCATCAGCAGCTCGGCTTCAGCGATTGTTGCGGTTAAGGGAACTCTTCATGAAATATTTTGGATGACAGACGTGGGTCCACTCCACTTCTTTCTTGGTCTCGAGATCAGCCAATATGCTTCAAGCATCAAGCTATCTCAGGCTAAGTATTCTCGGGATATCTTAGTAATATTCCACATGACAGACTGCAAGTCTGCACCTACACCCTTTTTATCTGGGGTTAGAATTGAGGATCGTCGGGATACACCAGTGGTGGAAAACACCTTGTATCGACAACTTGTGGGGAGCCTTTTGTATCTCACCCACACTCGACTTGATCTATCATATGCAGTAGGGGTAGTCTCTAGGTTCATGCAGGATCCGCATGAGTTACAATGGAAGGATTCCAAGCACATCCTCAGATACATTCAAGGCACCATCAGTTATGGGATTCACTATGTAGCAGGTTGCAAGTTGGATTTCATAGGCTTCACCAATTCTAACTGGGGTGGCAATGGCATAGATTGCAAGTCCACCTATGGGTACATGTTGAGTTTGGGATCCGACCCAATTTGTTGGTCAAGCAAAAAGTAATTAGCTATTTCTCTATCTTTAGGAGAGGATGAGTACAGGGGAGTAGCCAACATCACCATCTAGGCAGTGTGGCTACAAAACTTCCTCACTGATCTCGGCATTCATTTCCACCATCCGACTGTTATTTGATGTGACAACCAGAGTACACTCAAATTTCGTCGATATCCAATACAAATACAATGGGTAAAACATATCGAGATCCATATGCATTATATCAGGGAGATGATTCATGACAAGGCTATCAATTTGTAGTAGCGCCCTTTTGGATAGCAGACTGTTGATATCTTCACCAAAATTTTCACTAAGAAAAAATTTCATAATTTGTGTGATTGTCTTGGAGTGAAGGACACAGTTTCCTACCAACTGTCTTTCTCTTATTTTGATACATTGTACTTGGGGGGGGGGGGTTTCCCATGAGGTTTTCCCTCTTTCCTCACTTTATTTCAGTATTCATTAGTTTCATTGTTCATGGGTACCTAACATGGCCTCTATCGCTTAGACCCATTCATTATACTCCCTATTAGTGTTCAAGGAGGGTGTTAGAGATATTTCACACTAAGACTAATTTGTCATTAACTGAGATAACTAGCAATTAGCTAGGTCTACATAGGATTTAGCATCAATCTAGCTTGATCTGCATAGGAGTTAGCGTAAATCTCTCTCGAACACTCCTACTTCGCATGAGTTAGTTGATTTATACGCTTATATCAATTGTATAGTAAGATTTTTTTTACATAATAAAATTTCATCCATTCTTTCTGCTTCTCTCTTTATTCATCATTGTCGTGTGTGGTTCATTGTTAGATAGATCCTTTGTGCAAACATCTACAAAAAAAAGGGTTGAGTTTAATTGTCAAAGATCGGTCAATCGATTACACTTGCAGCATGAAACTCTAGGAACAATCTATTGTTTAGTGGTATTAGTGATATTGGGGTTTTCTTTCCAAAAAAAAGGGCTATTGTATGGGGCATCCACCAAAACGACCATGGCGATAAAAATGCAATATCGATACAAGTAATGATCTACCTCTACATAAATTGATTGTGGTTATGTGGATTTACATAATACATCATTGTTTTTTTCTTCAACCACTCGGTTCAAGGAATCACATTTTTGAAACTCTTCATTCTACTATGAGACAAGGCAACGGAAATCCATCTCTCTCATCTTGAGAACACTCTTCAATATTTCCACACCTGTACTACCAAGTCCACATGAACGCCTAGATCGATACAAGAAGTTGTGGTGCCCGAGGGTCCCTGAAAAGTATACTGCTCCACGGCATTATATTCTGAAATTTTAGTTTTCATGTTTTGGGTTTTGTTTGGATCCCTGAAACAGTGTTTGCATATGCGTTTCGGGTAGGTATTTTGAAACAATATGGAGAGTTGGAGGGTTTGCATTTCTGTTCAGAGTGACCTAAGAACGAGACACGATAGGAAACAAGTTAAATGTCACAAATAAATAATAAGTTATCTATTACTTGTTGTCTACAACAAAGCCCCTTATCCATGCATCAATTAAGAGTTATCCATGCAATAGCTACCAATTATCCATGCATCAATTACTAATTATTTTTTATATTCTTTTTTCTTTTATAATTTTTTATTTTGAATTTTGAACGACTGGCATAAAATTAATCTAGGCAGCCACCCCAAATTCTAAGATATAAAAACCTATCATTGTAAAAATAAAATATTACTAGCACATCCACTTAAGTTGTGGTCGGTGAACACCAATAGGTCACAAGTTAGGTGCCATGGACAAGTTACATGTTGCTTGTTCTATGCCCCAGCTACATATTACCTTCTTTAGTTAAATGGGTTGTATGTCACTAACTGTTATCCATGCATGCATGAGCTACGAGTTATCCATTCCTCAACTACTAGTTTTTTATTTTTATTTTTTAGAATTGTTTATTTCTAATTTTGAACGACAACCATAAAATCAATTTGGACAGTACACTTGTCCCATCCTCATTCAATCTAAAAAAAGCATAGATAGTAATACACTCCAAATTCTAAGATATATACACCCATCGATGTAATTAGAAGGTGCTCAATAAATATAGACTTGTTGATGCTTATGTTTGGCCTCATTAGACTATAAACCAATGAAGAACATCCAAAGAACCAGATCAACGGAGCAACTATCTGCCAAGCCACAATTAATTCTCGTATATGAGTGATTAAGCCAAGCGGTGTGAGGCAACTGTCCAATATATATGTATATATTTATATATATGTATATATTTATATATATGTATATATTTATATATGTAACACAATATATAACAACGAGTGGGGTTAAAGTAGTGTCAAGTTGTCCGTCGTGGCTCCATTCCTTCCGCGGTCCATCAAAATGGCATCAGTTTTTAGAAAAGAATAACGCTAAGTACAAATCGTAACCAATTTTAACATAATAAATACCCCAGTTCCTGTTGAAATATTGTAACTTCAAAGAATATTCTATTTGTACTTTATTATTATTCATCCGGAGATGTTTTATTCCTCCATCGGGATGTTATTATTATGTAAATTCATTGAGGTAAATCCTCCCATGTAAGTCGGGGCAATAGATCCCTAAGAGTCATTTGTAATGGGGTGTTTAAGTCCCCTAGAGGGGTCGGCCCATTCAGCATTAAATTAAGTGGTTAAGTTGTTGGGACCGACCTAGTTATGGTGAAAAGTCAAGTAGGAGTAGAGTATAAATAGACGAGGTGTGCTCCTCATTTATACGCACTCATTCATTCACTTGTGAACTCGCAAAAGAGAGAGAGAGATATGCAAAGGAGGAGAAGGATATCTTGTTTGGGGATTACATCTTTGTTGGTCATCTATATTGAGGAAGCTTTGTTGGGTTTTCTACCCCATGAGGGTTTCCCAGGATAAATTGTGTCTCTTGTGTTTATGTTGTGCTTGTTGTTCTTTCAGTGGTCCTGTATATGCTATTGTTGTGAAATTGAATGGAATAGTGATGTTATATATCTTAGCATATTGAATCTTAACATGGTATCAGAGCTAACCTAAAGGAAAGAAATGTATGGCACTTATGACACTTGTTTCACTTGCGACAATTTGAAAGTTAGGGTTTTGTATAGCAAAACCTAGTCATCGTGGAACTTTCGCTATAAATCCATTTTGGTGAAGATTCAAGATATGAAACTTGGACAGGCCTAAGATGAAATTTTCTTGTACCTTGTGCCCGAGTTTCAGCCTTAGATTCATTGTACTTTCTGAGATATGATCCGTACAAGTTAGGGTTTCTACCTCTTCCAGAATGAATCCCTAAACAGGTGACCTGGGGAGAAAGATCATATATCAGGATTGAAAGATCCAAATGGAATTTCGTAAAAAGTGACGGTTAGGGCATGAACTATAGTTTCACAGGTCCGATTTTCAGAGGCCGAAGTTGAAATAATGACATGTGCCACTCCGTACAAGTTTGCTATGTTGTTTCATCCCTTAAACAGGTCATGTTGGGAAACTGAGCACATCTCTCTGATGGAGAATCCAATGAAGCTCAAAACTGTGGGGTTGGAAAGATAACAAGTCAGGTTACCACAGGCTGAAGTTTTAGAGCCTGAAGATCCAAAATTTTAGAGATACACCAGAAACAATACGGCACATCTGGAATGTCTCAACAAAGGAAATCTAAGAAGATGAGGAAGAAGCTCTCGCTTAGGGTTTTCAGTTTTTAGGTATGGAAGGACCTGATACAAGTTGAAGACACCTGATGCAACATTGGAAAATTTGATAATGGATTTGGAATACATTCATCATAGATATTAATCCTCCATCAAAATGTTGTAGGAAGAAGGAGATTGAAAATTAGGGTTTCCAAGTAAGAAGAAACCCTAGCAAGGTTGGGAGACTCATAGGGCAGCAATGAAGGAGGTTTAAATGGTACTGATATTTTATCATCCTAGCACCATGAACCTATATAATATGTTTACAAGTGATCTACCTTGTATGGTTAGGGTTTTACCCTTTTAAAGAAGACTACAAGCAATCTCGACTGGTATGACTTGAGGAGATACAGGTATGTTTTGAAATCTGTCTGTCTTCATATTATTGAGGTTAGTACAATTATGATTAATTTTAGATTGTCTGATAACCTTAGTAAAAGTATAAATGCATGTGAATAATAGAAGACATCCATTCATTAGGGTTATGACACTTATGATTGTACTAATGCACTTATGGTGTTGTATGAGGATGATGTTGTCTGCTAACATGAAAGGTACATCAAGAAAGACAAATCCACATGACCATGATGACATGAAGACAAAGACTCATCCATAGTCATTGATCACATAGAAGCTCTACTTACAAGGTGTTGGCCCCAGGTTGAGACAAAGTTTTGGAAACACCTTTTTGTGATAAGCAGGGAAAGTTGAGCTTAGCGCATCTTAGAAATACAATTTTGTCTAAGTATTGAGGATGCTGCGAAGATGTGCGCAGCACCCAAGTTTTGATCGGGCTGCGAAGCTATGCGCAGCATCTGAATTTTGGGAGCACCACGAAGACCAGTGTTGCAAGGAAGCAGTTAGGACACGTGGAGCGAGCAAAGCAGAGTGCTAGACACAAATCAGGTGCATATATTGGTGGGACCGGTAATGGTCTATTTTGGGAAATATGCTCCAGAAGTGCCAAGCGACGAGCACGAGCAAATCAAGCAGGCAGCCAATGCACGAGATCGTTGAGGAAAGCGACATCTTGGCACTCTTGGAGTGAAAAACCGTTAGAGAGAAATGGTTCGACGGAAGCAACCTGTTGGCACGCGTGCGACAGGAAGGCCGATAGCGACGGATTGAAGACATGGAAAACCGCCACGATGAAGCAGACGCTACCAAATGCCAGCAAGCCGGTTTAGGGAAACCTGCACAGTTTGTAAATTGTAAAGGTTTTTGGGTTTAGGTCTTCGACTTTGTAAAGACATGACCTTAGAGGCATGATCTATTTAAGAAGACCATTTTGTATGGGATGGTGTTACGTTTTGGAGTTCTAAGTTGTTTTTTTTGTAAAATCTCTCCGAGCTAAGAATATTGTAAAGGCTCTGCAGCTGTGTATGCAGAGACCTATCTGAGAAGAAGGAGAGTCTGTAGCTAAGTGCGTAGACTAAGAATGGTTGTCCCCATCCCTTTATAAAGAAATATATCACCAACCATTCTTGTGGACGTAGTTTCCCACCCGGGGGAGTGAACCACGTTAAACTTGTTGTTGTGTGATTGTGTTATGAATGAATGCTTACTTGTGTTTTCTGTCAATGAATGTCTAAATGTTTCCTTGCATACTGTTATGAGAGGACTTTTATATGCATTTTCCAATAAGAGAAGTATGGAAATGATATGTTAAACTTCGCATGAATAGTTGAATGGTGAACATTTAGTCTTGTGTATGAAGGCGGTAAATTGGTCAAGTCGTTAAGCATTTTCTTACACGCAGTAAAGGAATGTATAACAGTAAATTAGAGAAATCGACTATGTCTGAATCATGATATCCTAAGTTAATGAATGAAGGTTGGAAGGCTAGACAGTTAAGCATCTGAATGAATGGATGAGTGATATTCATCTCAGTACCTTAAGCACTTTCACGATAATCCCAGTGTGGAACAAAGTTGGAGTGTTCGCAACTCCAGTAGAAGCCCCGCAGTAGGAGAACATAGTAGTGCAGGTCGCAGCATTGCCCATCGCTACGCAGTCCCGCCTCGTAGCACTTACCCTTTGTGGTGTTGCGCAGTCCATTTGTCCAAGCAGCTCATCACTCACTGTGGAAACCTGATTCCGCGGTACCCCATAGATACACCTCGAGTGAGACCTTAGCCTGCTTGCAGGTTGTTGCCGAAAGGGCCGGTGCGAAGGGGTTTTTGTTGGTCAAAGGGGAACCCGCAAAGAACCTGGGTCTTATAGAAAACCTCTGGGTTAGTTATAGCCAACAAATGGTTCCATTGTCATGCTAGAATCCATGATGAGTTGCAAACGTGATGAGTGAAGAGGAATACTGGTTCCCGAAAGGATCTGACAACTGGCACCCTAAAAAGACAGAAATCCAAGCTTGGTGGGACAAGACCATAAGAGACTTTAAAAGACAAGAGAATAGACATCTACGTTTAAGCGACACACAGTGGTCAGACAGATATCTGCTCAACGATATTCATGAGATTTTTCGGGCATCATTTCCCAATGAGCTACATTCGTGGATCTCGCGGCTTGCAGAGAAGAAAATTTGTTTTCAAGGAGGAGTTCCTACATAGTGGACTCCTGAGCTCACAGCGTAGCTCAAAGCGATAGACAGCCCATTGGCGCGCACAGCTGATTTTTGGGTCGATCATATGCTAGAAGGCTTCATAACAGAATTTTCTATAGACACACTCAAATCCTACAGCCAAGTAGAAGCATACTTTTTCGAAGGATTTCAAGGTAAGTTCTTGAACAATCTCAGTCTATACATTAAGATGTTGTTAGCTGAGAAAGGCGTTTTAAGAATGCAGTAATATTCTTAAGTTTGTCATGATAAGCAGTACATATATTGATTCTGACGAAGAGACCCATATTCTTAGAAGTGGTAAAAGATATAAGACCCTTGGAGACCCTAGACTCCACACAGATACCAAGATTTTGGATACCATTGATAGCGAAGCCGCACCGCCTTCTACCCCTGAGAACAAACCGGCCGCAACAACCGCACCACCCTCATCTCAAAACCCACCCGCTATGTAGCCCGCTCCACAGAACACTCCACCCAGTCCATCTCTCCCGATAGTCCCATTTGTATTCACTGCGTAGAGCCCTTTACAACAGTTGTGCATTAATTTGGGCGCTCCACCACCCAGTAGCACAATGGAAAACACAGATATGAAGCTACCGATATTCAGAGGAACTGGCTTAGAAGACCTTGATCAGCATTGGTTTCTTTGTGAATCCGTATGGAGTGTAAGACAAATCCAGGATGAAGCAGTGAAGAGAGCACAGCTCATCACCACTTTCAGGGATAGAGCGCTACATTGGTTTATGAAATACTCTACCATACAGCCGAGAACTCTCACAGAAATTAAAGTTGCTCTCATAGCTTAGTTTAAGAAACCTAAATCTGAATCTCAGTGTATAACTGAGTTGAAATAAATAAAGCAGAAACCAACTGAAACGGGGGAATTTGATCAGAAGTTCAAGACCCTATTAGACTAAGTGAGCTTTGTTATAGCTCTGGAACAGCACAAGGAATGGTTCATTGCTGCGCTGTTTCCCCATATTAGGTTACCATTGATGCAGCATAAGTTTGAGTCCCAGGCAGAGGCCTTGGAGATCGCAATGAAGCTAGAGGCTTCGCCGATTGGTGAGACTAGTTCTGGGATGTCTCATATCCAGAACCAGCTGACCACCCTGACACTAGAGTTGCAAAGCATGAAGAATGGCAAAGAACAAAGGTATGAACCTAGACATGAGGTCTGGTGTACAACTTGTAAAGGAGAAGGCCATGACAGAGAGCATTGCCCGTTATTCCGTGACTATCTTAACAGTGGTGCGCCAAACCCATTGAATCGGAATCAGGCCCCATGGTGTGAAATCTATAGAACCACAGGACACAGACCTGAAGACTGTTATCTTATACAGAAGTATGTGAAAACACCTAAAAATTTATACTGCAATTTATGTAAGTCGGTTGGACATGATGAATCCAACTGCCACGCATATGAATTAATGAATGAAAGAAAATGGGATATGGACTCAATGCGAGGCGTTGGCTTGTACCGCGTACAAGAAGATACCTAGCCAAAACAAGAGAATGCACAATATGACCAAGGAGGATACAAAGGTCGTGGTGGCAGATACCGCGGCAGAGGAAGAAATGCTGGCCCGGCACAGGGAAGAGGCCATGACCAGGTCATTTGTTATAATTGTGGCCAACCAGGTCACATATCCAAAGATTGTGTTAAACCCTGCACTACGTGTAACTATTGTAAATCATTTGACCATGTTATTGAATATTTTCCAGTGCTAGAAGTGGACATGCAGAAAAGAAGATGGACGAATGCACCAAACACGAATGTCCAATGGATCGCAGTAGAGAAAAGACAAGCAGATCCGAGCATCAATGCGGTCACGTGCAGTGGCACTCAGACAGGCCGCGACAGGGGAGCAGAAGCTTCCACGTCAGGAGAGGCTCACCTAAAGCAGCCTCCTCTTGAGACATAATGGATAAGGAAAGCTCTGGGGAAGATACATGCTCTCGACCTGCAAAAGAACAGGGAAGTCTTTATTGACGCGCGGGATAGATTTAGGGAGCCAGCAACAGAAACACAGAGGATCCCGTTGCGCAGTCAAGCATCGCATGTTGAAGACATGCCAGCAGCCTATGAAAAAACAAGCACCACGACGGATGTTAGCACCTCCGTTGCATAGTTCTTGCGAAGCTGCATGAAGTTACTAAAAAGTGAAAATGCCATAGTAGAGTTGCAGAAGCTTATAAATCAGTATGAGCCACAGACCGAAACAGAGGCATGCATGAAGTATCAGCAAGAAGGTGTGCGCAGGTTATGAAATCACTGTGCTGGATCGGGAAGGAGGTAAGCCATATCCCCACATATGATGGTTCTGCTAATGTTTATACTTTCATCCAAGAATACACTGCAGCTATTGCAGATGAGCATAGACTACCAGCACCCGCTAGATGGTGGAATGCGCACAAGCAAACATTGACCACTTGGGATCAATGCAGAATTAAGATGCAAATTCGGTTTGCTGAAAAGGTTACCTTACCTTCCGAGAAGTTTAATGGATAGACAGACCCTAGTCAATATATTGAAGTCTGTTCGCAGGCATGGCTAGGAAGGCCACCTGAAGAATCGGTGCACCTGTTCGTGCATACCCTGGAGGATGACATTACAAAGAAATGGTACCTAGACCTGGAGTTGCGCAGAGAAACCACTGATTGGGAAATGTTGACTGCGAACTTCCAGAGGGACTTCAGCTTCGAGGATGAGAAGCCACTGATCCATAAGGCATTGCAAATAATTAAGGAATGCATATTCAGGGACGATTGTCCTCACAGAGATATGACATTGCAGGAATGTTTCAGGCCAGATCATGTTCCCGCGCACCTACACTCAGAATGGAAGGAACATGAAGAACACCTTATCGAGTGTTACAATGTAGCTAAAGACATTGATGATGCAAATGAAGAAGATGATGACGATCCGCGCAATATAAACATACCAGAATCAGAGGGTGCGCGTGACGTAGAAGGACCTCCGTTAGAAATCCCAGATATGAGCGGACCAATAAAAACACAGAAGGTGAATATTGGCACAAAAGAAGAACTAAAGTTCGCAGCAATTGGAGACTATTGGGACGATCAGACTATTTCAGAGATCGCAAACACCCTGCGCAAGTATCAAGAGCTGTTTCCAACAAAATTCACAAAAATGAAAGGAATCCTGGGAGATCTAGGAGTTATGAAAATACCTTTGAAGCCAGGTGCGAAACCTGTCAAGCAGAGACCGTACAAACTAAACCCACGCTACAAGGAAAGAGTACGCGTAGAGTTGGATAAAATGCTTGAAGCAGGAATCATTGAACCTGTGTTGGAATCAGAATGGATTAGCCCTATGGTCGTCCAAGATAAGAAAGCGAAGGGTGATATTAGGATTTGCATTGATCTCAGAAAACTGAATGATGCTTCTATGCACGACCCATTCCCTACCCCTTTCACAGATGAAGTGCTTGATAATGTTGGAGGGAATGAGGCCTATTCTTTTACTGATGGTTTTTCTGGGTATCATCAGATCAGGATTGATCCCGCAGATAGGCATAAGACGACATTTTCTACAGAATGGGGGTTGTTCCAATACACAGTAATTCCCTTTGGCCTGAAGAACGCACCCGCCATATTCTCCAGAGTGGTCATCGCAGCATTCAAAGAATTTATGCATAAGTTTCTGGAAGCCTATTTTGATGATTGGACTGTGTTTAGTCTATTAAAGAACCATTGTGAGAAGCTCAGAATGAAGCTTGAAAAGTGTCGACAGCATCAGATCTCTTTAAATCTAAAGAAGTGTATTTTTTGTGCTCCTTATGGTGTCCTACTTGGACACATTGTTTGTAATCAAGGACTGATGGTGGACCCTGCGAAGATTGCCATTATTGTGAACTTACCAACACCAAATTCAATCAAAATGTTGCGCTCTACCTTAGGCCATACTGGATACTACAAAAAAATTATAAAGGGTTACGCGCAGATAACCACAGTAATGGAAAAGCTGCTAAAGAAGGACACACCGTTCATCTCGAACACGGAATGTGAACAAGGGTTTGGTACATTAAAAGAAAAGATGGTGACTGCGCCGATTCTAGTTTTTCTAGATTGGTCAAAACTGTTTCATGTCCATGTCGACGCATCATGCATTGCATTGGGAATTGTATTAGCTCAACCAGGGGAAGGAGGTATTGACCACCCCATTGCATTTTTTAGCAGGAAGCTCTCCATAGCAGAGAAGAACTATACCACTACTGAGAGGGAAGGCCTTGCAATGGTATATTCCCTACAAAAATTTAGGCATTACTTGCTTGGTGCGCACTTCCTGATGTTCACTCACCATTCTGCATTGAAGTACCTAGTCAATAAGCCAGTGTTAGGGGGGCACATATGCAGATGGCTGTTGCTGTTCCAGGAGTATGATTTTGAGATTGTTGTTAAGCCAAGTAGACTGAACTTGGGACCTGATCATTTGTAAAGGATTGAGTAAGGAGAAGAGCCGACGAATATTGAAGACAGTCTGCCTGATGCATAGTTATTTAGTATACAGGTTGTTGATGACTACTATAAGGATGTCATTAATTTTTTAACAACAGGGCTGGAACCGCAGGAATTATCTATCCAGCAGAAGAAGCAGCTAGTGGTGCGTGCCGCAGACTTCACTATAATTGCAGGCCAGTTATACAAACTTGGGTTGGATGAAGTCCTGCGAAGATGCACACTGGATCATGAGAAACCATTTATTCTAGTTGATGCACATTCAGGGGTCGCGGGAGGTCACTATGCAGGAAGACCCACTGCGCAGAAGATATTGCGTGCAGGGCTATGGTGGCCCACGATCCACAGAGGTTCCAAAGAATACTGTCGGAACTGTGATGTCTGTCAAAGGACAGGGAGACCCTCACGAAGAGATGAAATGCCATTAAATCCATAGTTGACCTTGCAGGCATTTGAGAAATGGGCAATTGATTTTGTGGGTCCTATAAACCCACCAGGGAAGAGAACAGGTGTGAGGTATATTATCACTGCCACAGATTAGCTCACCAGATGGGCAGAAGCAAAACCAGTCAAGGACTGTAGTGCTAGTACTGCTACGTAGTTCATATTTCAAGAAATATTATCAATATTTGGTTGTCCAAAGATTTTGATGAGTGACCAAGGTACTCATTTTTTGAACAAAACTATTGAATCACTTACAGAAGAATTCCAGATTCGTCATCAGCGCAGTACCCCATATCATCCGCATGGGAATGACACTATAGAGGCCTTCAATAAAATTCTGGAGAACGCACTGGCTAAGGTTTGCAATGTGAATAGAGATGATTGGGATCTGCATATCTCTTCTGTATTATGGGCATACAGGACGACCTGCAAGAAATTGACAGGACATACACCCTTTCAGTTGGCTTATGGGCAGGAAGCTATAATGCCAATGGAGTACATTGTCCCTAGTTTGACGATCCCTGCGTTTGTTAAATTTTCAGAATTTACTTCAATCTGATCTAGGATCTTAACTGAGAGAACAACATGTACAGCATATCTACAGCATATCAATCATGGAGACAATAATGCAAGCACACAAGAGACACAAAGATTTACTTGGGGAAAACCATAAAGGTGAAAAACCCCAATAACTTCCTCAGAGATAGATAGAGCAATGATACAACCAACCAAGAGAGATAGACATAACCTAGCAGCAGATCCTCCTCCTCCATAAGTGCGCCACTCCTCCTTGAGTGCATGTGTGAGAAGTGAGTGAGTAAATAGAGTGCCTCCCGCACTCTATTTATACTTGACTTGACTTGCCTTTTTACCTAACTCATGTAGGCTCGAACTTAACCACATAACATAATGCTGAGTGGGCCGACCCCCAATAGGGTGGTCTAATAACCCTTTGACCCACATGGCCGACCCCCAATAGGGTGGTCTAATAACCCTTTGACCCACATGACTTATACAGGGCCGACCCCAAATAAGGTGGTCTAATAAACCATCAAGTATAAGTTACGATACTTACAATATAAATGACGACACTTCCTTATAGAGGAATAATACCATCTCTATAGGAATACAATATACATATATGTGAAATACATTCCGAAGTTACATATACATCAACACTCCCTCTTAACTAGGAAGGTATTTCTCAGCACAGTTCTTCTAGCACAAGTCATTTTCTCTGGATCATCGTCACTGGATAATTGTCATCAAGTCATCATCATCGTCACTACTGCTGCTATCTCAACCAATCTCTGTCTCTACTCGTCATAGGAAGTTCTACAGAGCCAGTCCTTTTTCATACTGGATGTAGGCCCACCACCTGCAGGTCTTTGTCATCACTGGCCATACTGTGGAATCCTCAGGACTTATTACGTGCGTCACAAAACCTCGAAAGAGCATCCCAGGATATTACAGGTACACAACTCCAACCTGTAGGATCTCCCAGGGCGCTATTACATGTGACCCCACCACAAAACCTTGAAAGAGCATCTCAGGATGTTACGGGTACACAACTCCGACCTGAAATCTCCCAGGGCACAAATTACATGTGGTCCACCACAAAACCTAGCAAGAGCATCTTAGGATGTTACGGGTACACAACTCCGACCTGAAATCTCCCAGGGCACAAATTACATGTGGTCATGGCAAAACCTCGCAAGAGCATCTCAGGATGTTACGGGTACACAACTCCGACCTGAAATCTCCCAGGGCCCAAATTACATGCCATAGGACAAAACCTCGCAAGAGCATCTCAGGATGTTACGGGTACACAACTCCGACCTGAGATCTCCCAGGGCACAAATTACATGTCCTCCCATATCAATGTCTCGAAAGAGCATCCCAGGCTGTTACGGGTACACAACTCCGACCTATAGGATCTCCCAGACATGCTCATCTGCACAACCTGATCCATGGCCACAGAGTATAAACTGATACTCACCATACATCATCCTGATGTATCCATGATCATCCTGATCATCATCACTGCAACATCCTGCTGCATGTCATCATACCTGATCATCAATGCATCTACCTGATGCATACCAAGTATCTACCTGATACATATCATCATACATGATCCTCCTGATCATCAGTGTATCCACCTGATACAAATACATGATACATATCATCATACATGATCCTCCTGATCATCAATGCATCTACCTGATGCATACCAAGTATCTACCTGATACATATCATCATACATGATCCTCCTGATCATCAATGCATCTACCTGATGCATACCAAGTATCTACCTGATACATATCATCATACATGATCCTCCTGATCATACAATGTATCCACCTGATACAAATATGATACATATCACCATACATGATCCACCTGATCATACAATGTATCCACCTGATACATATACAGATACATGGTCCAAGCATCCAACATGATGCATATACAAAATACATACACATGATCCAACTGATCATATTCAGCATCAACATGATGCGTACATACATAAAAATGATCCAACTGATCATATCCAGCATCCAACATGATGCGTACATACATACATAAAAATGATCCAACTGATCATATCCAAGCAGAAACCAGAACATCATCCTGATGCTCATCATCCAGCGCTTACATCCACAGCCATGTGAAGGATCCTCCTTCCAGCATGCTTGGAATGGCTTCAGCAAATGTGTCCATCACTTCTTCCTCGAAGTGTCCTCGATCTGAAGAATGCCAAGCCTCTCTCTGAAGTACTCGAACTTCACCCTGGCTAGTGGCTTCGTCAGCACATCTGCAATCTGCTCGTCCGTCGCAACATACAGGAGCTTCACAGCTCCTCTCTCCACCATATCCCTGATATAGTGATATTTGATCTCTATGTGTTTCGACCTGTCATGAAACACTGGGTTCTCGGACAGCTTCACACAACTCTGGTTATCACAGAAGATACCAGTAGCCTCCAACGGGAGATCAAATAACTCAGACAGTAGCTTCCGTAGCCATACTGCCTCACAACTAGCTGAACAGGCTGCAACATACTCTGCCTCAGCTGTACTCAGTGCTACGCAGGACTGCTTCCTGCTAAACCAAGAGATCACACCTGATCCCATACTGAAGCAACACCCAGATGTGCTCTTCCTATCTGCAGCACTGCCAGTCCAATCTGAATCAACATAACCCTGTAGGTTAAACTTTTGATTTGCTTCATACTTGAGCCCATAATCCACTGTACCCTTCAGGTACCTCAGAACATGCTTTACAGCAACCAGGTGAACATTCCTCGGATCCGTCAGGAACTAGCTCAATGTGTTCACAGCAAAGCAAATGTCTGGTCTTGTGTTCGTCGGGTACATCAAGGACCCAATCACCTGACGATACATAGTGATATCAACCGGCTCAGATGAAGCATCACATAGAAGCTTCAGATTTGATGCCATAGATGTGGCCATGGCCTTGCAATCCATCATCCTGAACCTCTTCGGGATCTCTACTGCATACTTCCCTTATCCAAGGAAGATTCCATCTGCACTCTGCCACACCTCCATGCCAAAAACAAATAGTGCATCATCCCCAAGTTCTTCATCTCTAACTCGGTAGTAAGCTTCCGCTGCGTGTCGGCAATCAATCTATTTTCACCTGTAACAAACAGGTTATCTGCATATAAAAGTAGTATCACTAGATTTCCTTACTCAACCTTGTAGTAAGGGTTGGAATTCGCTTTACTCTTGGTAAAGCCCAAACTGGATAGAAAGCTGTCTATCCTACCATACCAAGTTCTGCACACATAAATGACTACACCATGCTGTCTTGAAATCCATCTGGTGCATCTTCTATTTCATCTCAATGCTGCCATCTGCAACATGCTTGATCTGATAGTTCCATTTGGAAGTCATAACAAACTTCCCTTCACGTTTTGGGACTGCAACCCAAACATCATTATTCATGATCGACGGATCATTCCATTTCTTCATCCCAGATCCTGGGAACTTCAATATCTTCAATAGATATCTTTATTGCTAGAACAAATGTTGTAGTCCTTTTGTAGGAGATGGCATACGATCTTTCCTACACAACAAGTTAAATTGCATGATTAGAAAACATCTCATAGCTTTCAGAACAAATTCTTACACATAAAGAAATATGCCATACAGTCATGCAATTATCTTAGCCAATGCTTCAATACAACATTTATCCATATTCCGTAACTTTCTAGATGCCTTCCAATCTCTACCAGAACATTGTTAAGAGTGTGCACAACTCCCAACATGTCAGCAAAGAGGTTTCATTCTAGATAAGTAGCAATGGAATGTTGTACAGTGCCATAGGCCACTTACCCATGCATATTAGGAGTATACTGTTCATCAATGCAATTATTCTAATATGCATAATACATATCCTAAGTCTAGGAACATGAGCATATACATCATTGAACAATTTTATTTAAACAGACACATATGCAAGAAATGATGATTAAAATACTTATCTTTGTTTGTTCGTTGGGTGGACTCCCTCTGAGTCTTTGCTTCCTTGCAGGAGCTGCTGGAGTCCTAATCTGAGGTAGCTTCTTCTACACCTTTCTGTTGTGAAATGTAGAGAGATGATCAACTCCCTCTGAATATCTGCATCCTTGCAGAAACTACTGAAGTGTGCTCCTTTGCTTTCTTGCAGGAACAACTAGAGTGTGCTCCCTCTTGATCTTTGCTTCCTGAATTACCTGTTCTTGAACTCATATTCATCCTTGGTCCCTATGCATGCTTATTAGTATCATGAATGTGTTATCCTTGTGATCTCATATAAAATCATACATTCATTAGTATACTATTAAAGCACAATAATATCAAGCATGTATAGTCATGATCATTTCAAACAGAAATAATAGGCATTAGCATTCAAGGTTTATGTAGGATTCTTATGGTTAGTCAAATCATAAGAAAAATAACGTGTCTGAACCTATAATTACTCAAAGCTATGACTCTTCGGGTTAGTTGAATCATCAATCAAGATAAGAGATATATTATGCATACAACCATGATTATTCAAACCTATGACTTCATGAATAATCATTATCAAAAACAGTATAAGATCCTAACACAAGGTAGGATTCTAACTTGATATAGGAAAAACATACCTGGATTAGCATGCTAATTAGTTATGTCTAACATACTCACATGATGTCCTCTTGTTCTTCTTCAATGACTTGTGCTAGTAACCTGTATATCTCATAGGTTAGCCATTACAAAACCAAGTTATACATACCTCGTAAATGGATCTTCTATGAGATCCATGACAATGGATGAATATTTGTCCTCATGTTATCATGATCATATGTTCTTGGACCAGAACATGATTTGTCTTTCTTGGTGTACCTTTCATGTTAGTAGACAACATAAACCTCATACAACACCATAATGCATTAGTACAATCATAAGTGTCAACACCCTAACCAATGAATATCTTCTATCATGCATTCATAATTTTGTTAAGGTTATACGACAAATCTAAAATCAAAATTGTACTAACCGTAATAACATACCATAAACTTAATCATGGACAAATATCGAAACATACCTCGATGAGTCATACCTGTCAAGATCGCTTGTATTCTTCTTATGTAAGGCCTTATCCTCATCTCCCTCTGAGACAGGAACTTCTTCACTTATGCAGGTGACCAATCCATCTTCTTCTAGGATTAACCCAATCCACTTGATTTGCAAGAAATGGACCTGGAGCTGGATATGGGTTTGTCAGAGAAACCCCAAAAATTCAAACTTTGAATTTCAAACTTCCGAAAGGATAGAAATATGCGCCTTGATGAGCTGATCAAACTGGTATATTTAGAATTTGAAAACTGCAAATTTTTACTCCTCAATTTTGCCTTTGAAACTTTCGGATTCACTGGACGTGACCCTGAACTGGGGTTTGATGAAGCCCACTCTTTTGCCCCATCAAAAGGTTTGATCCAAATCTCTAAGCTTCTATTTTTCTGAGGAGCATCCAGCCATGGTCACAGATTTCAAAAATTCCCATTTTTACAGAAGCCCTAATTTTCCACTTTCCTGATCAAAGTCCCGAACTAGGGTCTGATCAAGCCCGGCCTTCTGCCCAACCAAAAATTCTGATCTTGGTCTCTAAATTTCTATTTTGATGAGTAGCATCCAGCCGTGGTCTCCGATTACAAAAATTCCAACTTTCTTCAAAGCCCTAAATTCCGGAAGCCATGAATGAAGGTACTCAAAAATAATTCTGTTTTGACAGAAATATGTACCTGATTGTTTCTGGTGTAACTCTGAAATTTTTGATCCACAGGGTCTGAAACAGTTTCCTGAGATAGCCTGACCTGTTATCTTTCCATCCTGATAGGTCTGACCTCAATTGGATTCTCTGAGAGAGAGTTATGCCAAATGTCGCAACGTGACCTGTTTTGGGATAAAACAGGAGAGCGAACTTGTACGGCGTGCCACGTGTCACTGTTTTAACTTCGGACTCTGAAAACGTTTCCTGAGATAGCTCGGCATGTTACCTTTCCATCCTGATAGGTATGACCTCAATTGGACTCTCTGAGAGAGAGTTATGCCAAATGTCGCAACATGACCTGTTTATGGGATAATACAGGACAGCGCACTTGTACGGAGTGCCACGTGTCACTGGTTCAACTTCGGCCTCTGAAAAAGTTTTCTGAGATAGTACAGTATGTGTACTACCTGTAACTTTTCACGAAATTTCATTTGGAGCTTCCTATCCCAATTTATGACCTTTTTCCCAAGGTCACCTGATTTTAACTCAGATCTGGAAGAGGTAGAAACCCTATATTGCACAGATCATAAATCACAAAGTACAACGAATTAGAGGTTGTCCTTTGGACACAAGGTACCTGGAGATCTTAGATTCGTCCTGTAACAATTTCAGATCCAAAAAATTCGCCAAAACAGATTTATAATGAAAGTGCTACGATGACTGGTTTTTTCTATATCAAGCCCTAGCATCGTAAGTGCAACAAGTGTCATACATGCCATATCATGCCTTCTTTCAGGCTAGCTCTGATACCATGTTAAATTTTCAGAATTTACTTCAATCTGATCTAGGATCTTAACTGAGAGAACAACATGTACAGCATATCTACATCATATCAATCATGGAGACAATAATGCAAGCACACAAGAGACACAAAGATTTACTTGGGGAAAACCATAAAGGTGAAAAACCCCAATAACTTCCTCAGAGATAGATAGAGCAATGATACAACCAACCAAGAGAGATAGACATAACCAAGCAGCAGATCCTCCTCCTCCATAAGTGCGCCACTCCTCCTTGAGTGCATGTGTGAGAAGTGAGTGAGTAAATAGAGTGCCTCCCGCACTCTATTTATACTTGACTTGACTTGCCTTTTTACCTAACTCATGTAGGCTCGAACTTAACCACATAACATAATGCTGAGTGGGCCGACCCCCAATAGGGTGGTCTAATAACCCTTTGACCCACATGGCCGACCCCCAATAGGGTGGTCTAATAACCCTTTGACCCACATGACTTATACAGGGCCGACCCCAAATAAGGTGGTCTAATAAACCATCAAGTATAAGTTACGATACTTACAATATAAATGACGACACTTCCTTATAGAGGAATAATACCATCTCTATAGGAATACAATATACATATATGTGAAATACATTCCGAAGTTACATATACATCAACAGCGTTCACGGGGATGGAAGACTGCGCAGCACTAGAAGAAAGGCTACTACACCTTGTTGGGTTGGAGGAAGATCGTTTCATTGCCGGCTTCCACCAGCAAGCTCAAAAAGACCGAGAGAAAGCTTGGCATGATCGCCATATAAAGAACAAGTGCTTTCAGGTAGGTGACCTAGTCCTCCTGTACGACAGCAAATTCATGAAGTTTCCTGGTAAATTTAAGATGCATTGGCTTGGTCCATATACTGTAATACATGTTACTAACATTGGTGCAGTCCAGTTAGCCAATTTAGTTGGGGATACTTTACCCACTTTGATAAATGGAAGCAGGCTAAAGCTGTATCATGACAGCCCTGATTCACAGCACCCTGAAGGATAAGAAGAGAAAGAGATTTCCAAGTGTCAAGTACAGTTGAAATTGGACACTGGAAATGACAAGGAGCCTGTACATGTATGTTAAATAGAGCAATGTGTGTACCGCACAACACTGTTAAAGCTGCGCGTGGGGAAAAAAGAAAAAAGAGAGGAAAGCCACGCAATTGAAAATTTTTGGCACTGCGAAGTAACTGCGCAGGATCTCAAATGGCTTGCCGTGCAGCTCAGCGCAACACTCAGAAAATATAGCCGTTATACTACCGTTGGAGGAAAATAGCCGTTATGTGACCGTTGCAACGAACCGCTCGAACATTTAAAGGAAAGATAGTCATTCTGAACACGCTGACGATGGAAGAGACGAGAAGATTTGTTCAAATTGGCCAACAGACACCTCACTAAATGCTCATATAGCCGTTGGGAGGTGTGGGGAGGACCTAGCTGCGCCTATAAATAACACCGCTACAGGACTCGCGGGCGTTACTCAGCACTTAGAATTTTCTTGCGATCACTCCCTGAGCTAGTATCCCTCTATCATCTGAGTATCACAGCCGTTAGCTAACCAGTTAATGTCTGAACCCTCCTATAGAGAAGAAGAGCTGACCATTGAAGAAGCACTAGGAGTCTTTCAGCACGGGGGAATTACAGAGTTAATGAAAACCCCTGCCAAGAAGGTTGTAATCGAGCGAGTTCAAGGAACCCGTAGATCACCTCGCCATACTCCAGTCATGCAAGACAAAGGAAAAGACAAAGAGAAAGACGTAACTGCACCATGAAGCAAGACCCTAAAGATAGGCCAGATGGCACAAAAATCGTCGGCCTTCCAGAAAGAACCATTGAAGCTGACACAAGAGTATATCTCACCACGGGCGTTGGACGCCCCAGTCTTCAAATTAGTCAAGAGCGCCAAATATGAGATCCCATTGTCGCCAATCTCAAAGCATGTAGAGGTTGCCAAGAACCTGCATGGAAAGATT
This sequence comes from Larix kaempferi, assembly GCA_027924585.1. Taxonomy (NCBI): domain Eukaryota; kingdom Viridiplantae; phylum Streptophyta; class Pinopsida; order Pinales; family Pinaceae; genus Larix; species Larix kaempferi. The sequence goes on from BSBM01000099.1 coordinate 16,640,867, forward strand.
CTGGATTGCAAGTGGGAGGATTTTGACCTCCTAGGCGTACAAAAGGAAGAGCCCCACGCACCTAAGTACCCGCAGTTCCAGCCTGACCAGTACATGTGCTGGAAGAAAGATGCCAAGGGCACACCTAACTTGGTTTCCAAAAGCTAGTTGACACCAATAGTTCAGTCAGGATTGTTGAACCTCCTCAGACTGCCACATTTTGATCGTTCAGCAGAAGTTAATGCCGTGGTTCGCACACTGATGGCGCAAACCCACCAAGGATACCTGTGGCTATATAAAAACATTGATGTCAATATTGCCTTGATCGACCGCATAACAGGTCTCAGCAAGCGCAGTAAGGATCCCAAGCAGTTCTTCCAAGGGAAGAGAAAGGAAAAAGAAGCTGTCGAGAAAATGAAGAAAAGCCAAGCATTGGTCAAGGGGAAAAGAGGTTTTCCCACAGAAGACATTAAGGACAAAGCGACAAGATTTGTCACCCAGTTACTCGCAGGAAAAATCCTCAAAACGGCTAGGCCTCCGGAGGTGCCTGCGGGCGCAGTATTACTTGGTGCCGCAGCGGTAAAAGGCACTGAGTTCAATTGGTGTCAATTTCTTCTGAACGAGTTCTTGGATGAACTCATTGATATCCAGGAAAACGGTGGACAATTCCATTTCACATGGCTCATCATTCTCATCGCTTTTTGTGTATGGAAGGAGCCAAGGGACTATGTGGGTATCAATATAGAAACCAGTGATCCCAGAGGATTCCGGTATGCTAACCTCTAGGAAAATTTCATCGTAGAGCGACAGCATGCGATAGCTGAGGTGTTCTACCAATATTACACTCAGTTGCATGATGCAATTATCCGTACACCCCGCATCACAAAGCAGATAAAGTCGAAGTACATTCGCGTGCTGGACTTCAGTACAGACATGCGATGTATCTTCATTTCACCTAAGGCAAGAATGAAGAATCCAGAGTGGTTCCCAGGTAACTACCACATGTATGAGGAGGACATTGAATCCCTCATGAAGGATTGGCCCGCCGACTTCCGTGTGGAAGTCATGGATGTTGAGATAGACTCTGAAGAGGACGAACCAATCCCACTTGCATGCCCAATTGTTGAAGAAACAACAAAGCGGAAAGAGCCAGAGACCCCGCAGAATCCGAAGGCAAGGAAGAAGATGAAAGCTACAAAGACCCCATCCAAGGCAGTCCTGAATGAAGATGATTATGAGATGATAGCAGAAACAGTTTTCGAACAAATGAAGGAGCTCATGGCGGCTAAAGATAAGAAGGATATGGTCATCCAGGATGACCTGCAGAAGGCGTGGCTCGCAATGCAAGGCCTGATGAAGAAAATGGACGATGTCCAGAAAAGCCTGATATTGCCACGTGACACAGGAGCTGAAGGGAGGTTGGTAGGAATCTTGCAGCAAACGGCCCCGCAACTAGCTATAACGCTGCCCGCGAAGACCAGAATTGTCCATGTGAACCCACTGGTTATTGCCTTGCCAATGGCAGAACAAATAGTGTTGGACACAAAGGGTTTCGAGCGGGTAGAGTTCGACTTGGCAAAAATCCCCTTACCAAGATTGCACTTCATCCACACGCAGATCATTGAGGAAATGCATGAATGGATGGTGGAGTCGATGAAGTCACAAGCTGAGCTCACCGCGGCAAATAGACAGTGGAAATGGAGCTACAAAATGAACAGGACCGCCGACAAAAATTGGAGACTACCATATCTAATGTTGCAAAGGAGATTGAAGGTATAGAACTCCAGGATGATCCTGCAGACACAGTTCTGAGGATCAGAGATAAGGTGATATCCTTGCAGTCGGAGATGCAGGATAAATAATTTTTTTATGAGGCTGATATTGCCTCGGTGAAGGAAAAAATGAACATACAGGCGCCATTAACTGAGCAGCAGTTGAGAGAGCAGGCCGTCAATACCACCGCACAGAACATAACGAGTGGCATGGCTCAGTGCCAAGATCTGTTGGAACAAGTTTCCAAAGCATTCACCACCCTTGAAGAGGATCAGGGGCTGCTACAGGTAAAGACTGTGGTAAAAGAAAAACAGATCGCGTTAGAGAAGTTTCACACAGAGCTCAAGGCTTTTCCACCCAGGGAGAGGCTGTCTAGGTACAAGGAAGTATCAGGCTTAAATAAGCAAGTCCAGGCATTAAGAGAGAAGGAGACTGAGATGGACAATCAATCACAGCAACTCCTGGAGGCTGCTACAGCAGTGTCGCAGTAGATAGAAGATAAGCTAAAGGAACTGCGCGAAAACCAGGAGCAGGTACAGGGACAGATTGGAGAAGAGATAACTCCAGCACTACTTGAAACAGTTCAGCAAGTTGAGCAGGATACCAAACAAATAGTGGAGCAGTTGCTCGGTGTATATAATGAGTTCGCGGCCAAACTAGTTCCACCGGTCGCGGAGCAGAGTGAGAAAACTAAAGCAGCAAGTGGCTCGGGGACGAGCCACATGTAAGTGTTAGGGGCATGTTGGGCCCAGGTTGAGACATAGTTTTGGAAACACCTTTTTGTGACAAGCAAGGAAATCTGAGCTGAGCGCAGCTCAGAAATACAATTTTGTCTAAGTATTGAGGATGTTGCGAAGATGTGCGCAGCACCCAAGTTTTGATCGGGCTGCGAAGTTGTGCGCAGCATCTAAATTTTGGGAGCACTACGAAGACTAGTGCTGCAAGGAAGCAGTGCTGCAAAGCAGTCAGGACACATGGAGCCAGTAAAGCAAAGTGCTGGACACAAATCAGGTGCAGATATCAGCGAGACCGGTAATGGTCTATTTTTGGAAAGATGCTCCAGAAGTGCCAAGCGACGGGCATGAGAAAATCAAGAAGGCGGCCAATGCACGAGATAGTTGAGGAAAGTGACGTCTTGTCATGCTTGGGGGGTGAAACCGTTAGAGAGAAATGGTTCGACGGAAGCATCCTGTTGGAACGTGTGCGACAGGAAGGCCGATAGCGACGGATTGAAGACGTGGAAAACCGCCACGATGAAGCAGACGCTACCAAATGCCAGCAAGCCGATTTAGGGAAACCGGTGCAGTTTGTAAACCGTAAAGGTTTTTGGGTTTAGGTCTTCGACTTTGTAAAGACATGACCTTAGAGGCATGATCTATTTAAGAAGACCATTTTGTATGGGATGGGATTACGTTTTGGAGTTCTAAGTTGTTTTTTTTGTAAAATTTCTCCGAGCTAAGAATATTGTAAAGGCTCTACAGTTGTGTTCGCGGAGACCTATTTGAGAAGAAGGAGAGTCTGCAGCTGAGTGCGCAGACTAAGAACGGTTGTCCCCATCCCTTTCTAAAGAAATATATCACCAATTGTTCTTGTGGACGTAGATTTCCACCTAGGGGAGTGAACCACATTAAACTTGTTGTTGTGTGATTGTGTTATGAATGAATGATTACTTGTGTTTTCTGTCAATGAATGTCTAAATGTTTCCTTGCATACTGTTATGAGAGGACTTTTATATGAATTTTCCATTAAGATAAGTATGGAAATGATATGTTAAACTTCGCATGAATAGTTGAATGGTGAACGTTTAGTCTTGTGTATGAAGGAGGTAAATCAGTCAAGTCGTTAAGCATTTTCTTACGTGCAATAAAGGAATGTATAACAATATATTAGAGCAATCGACTATGTCTGAATCATGATATCCTGAGTTAATGAATGAAGGTTTAGAGGCTTGACAGTTAAGCATCCAAATGCATGGATGAGTGATATTCATCTCAGTACCTTAAGCACTTTCACAATAATCCCAGTGTAGAACAAAGTTGGAGTGTTCGCAACTCCAATAGAAGCCCCACAGTAGGAGAACATAGTAGTGCGGGTCGCAGCATTGCCCATCGTTGCATAGTCCCGCCTCGCAGCACTTACCCTTTGTGGTGTTGTGCAGTCCGTTCGTCCAAGCAGCTCATCACTCACTGTGGAAAACTGATTCCGTAGTACCCCATAGATACACCTCGGGTGAGACCTCAGCCTGCTTGCAGGTTGTTTCCAAAAGGGCCGGTGCAAAGGGGTTTTTGTTGGTCAAAGGGGAACCCGCAAAGAACCTGGGTCTTATAGAAAACCTCTGGGTCAGTTATATCCAACACAAGGTATGTATAATTTGGTTATACAATGCTTAACTTATGAGATATGCAGGTTACTAGCACAAGGTCTCTAAATCATTGAAGAGAACAAAGAAGATATTGTTTGGGTATGTTAGACATAAATAAGCATGCATACTAATCCAAGTATGTTTTTCCTATATCAAGTTAGAATCCTACTTTGTGTTAGGATCTTACATAAGTATACCTGTGTATGAAATGATCATGACCATACATGCTTAATATTATTTAGAATCATAATGTTTTGATAATATTGAGATTATACTAATGTAATTATGATTATGTATGAGATCTTGAGGATGACACAATGATAACACTAGTGCACACTTAAGCATGCATAGTGGTCCAAGATGGATAGAAGTTCAAAGACATATAATCATGATGCTATCATAAAGAGAAAATTACAGATCAAGAGGGGGAAACCACACAAACATAAAAGATAAGTATTTGAGTTGTTATTTGAATTACCTCTTGAATCTCTGAATAGTAAATGATATTGCTCGTAATAGTTGTATGCATATTTGTATTCCTAGAATCAGGAAATATATCATGCATAGTGTAAGAATTCATATAGCATTGAACAGTATACTACTAATATGCATATGATGGGTAAGTTGGACAAACATTCCATTGTTGCTTGTCTAGAGTGAAACCTCTTTGCTGACATGCTGAGAGCTGTGCACGCTCTTGATAGTATGTTCTGGTAGAGATGGAAGGCATCTAGATAGCCACTGTATGAATAGAGGATATGGAAAAGTGTTGTGCCAAAGTATTGGTCAAGATAGTTGCATAACTATGTGAATCATATCAGTATGCATAATAGGTTATTATGTCAACATGATTTGATGATTATGAAGTATTACTAATCATGTAATTAACTTTGAGTTGTAGGTAAGATCATGTGCTATGATCTACAAAAGAAGGATGATGAACACCTGTTCCAAAGAACAAGTGATGGATGTTCAGCAAGAAGACTTACAAATCAAACATACTATAGAAGGCTCGTGGCTAGAGGAATCTCTTAGAAAGAGAGAGAGGATCATGACGAGATGTTTTCTCCAGTGGTTAGACACACTTCCAGAGATAGATTACACCCATGGATGACAAGATCGCTCTCTTGAATGGTGTAATTGAAGAAGAAGTGCATATCTAGCAAACTCCCAAGATTCGAGAGGGAATCACACGATTGAAGAAATCTCTGCACGGGTTCAACAAGTACCCAAGATCGATAGTCATTTGATGAGCTTGATGATCACCACGGGTGATGAGGATTTCAACCTTTGCTACAAGGTTGAAGATGGTTTCTATATACAAATGACATTCTCCTCTTAAATGGATGCAAGAAGGAAATCACCATAGAGTTTGAATGATCTTGAGGCTCATATCAGTAGACCCATCTGACGGGAGATGGCACGGATATATATGCAGAAGATCACTCAATGCAGAGTGTGAATGATGTTCAATCACAGAGGGAGAATTGATAGCTTCTTGACAAGCTTGGGATTTACCAAAATTAAAGAGTATCCTAACCTTTACCTTAAGGTTATGAACCTGTCATACTATTATTGTATGTGGATGATCTATTTCTGACAGGAAATGAGAAACACATCATGGAAAGCAAGAAGAAGCTAGCTACAGAATTTGAGATGAAAGATCTCGGATTGATCCATTACTTCCTAGGTCTGGAAGTATGGCAAGGCTCAGAAGGAATCTTTCTCAACCAGGGAAAGTATGTTGTGGAAATCTTGAAAATATTTGATATGTTGGAATGTTAAGCCATGGCCACTCCCATGGATTCCAAATTGAATTTGTTGGCTGATGAATCATCAGAATTGGTTGATGTAACTCAGTATAGACAAATTATTGGGTCATTGATGTATCTAACGAATACGAGGCCAGATATATGCTTTGTTGTGAACACCTTGAGTCAATATCTAGTGGAACCTAGACGTGTTCACCTGATTGCTACAAAGCATGTGATGAGGTACCTAAAAGGTACGATAGACTTTGGTCTATATTATCTCGGAGATAATGATTTCAGATTGTATGGATATACAAATGCAGATTGGGTTGGAAGTGTCTCAGACAGGAATAGCACCTCTGATGGATTTTATGGTCTGGAATCCACCATGATCTCATGGTTTAGCAGGAAGCAGTCCAATGTGACTCTCAGCACAGCTAAAGTGGAATATATAGCAGCTTGCTCTGCTAGTTGTGAAGCCATATGGCTTCAGAAGTTGTTATCGAGACTATTTGACTTAGAGATGGACCCCACTGTGATGTTGTGTGACAACCAGAGTTGTATCAAGATGAGAACTAACGAACAAGTTTCTGATGTATTGACCAAACCTCTGTCTCGAGTAAAGTTTGAGTATTTCTGAGACAAGCTTGGTGTAGTTCAGAAGGATGCTCCTCGAAAGGGGGAGTGATATGGTCGATGATGATATTTGGATACTGGTATCGATGTGGATACCTATATCGATGATGAGATTTCCTATATCGACGGTAAGGTCGATGATGAGGATACCTATATCAATGATGTGGATACTTGTATCGATGATGAGGATACTTGTATCGATGATGTGGATACTTGTATCGATGATGAGGATACTTATATCGATGATGAGGATACTTGTATCGATGACGAGGTTACATATTCCGACGATGAGGTCGATGATGAGGTTACCTGTTCCGACAATGATGTCGATGTGTGGTCCTTAGACTTTTCCTAAGTGGACAAGAGGGATTATATTATCCCCGAACTTCGGTCCCTAAATTGATCCATAGACACATGTCTCCGAAAAGTGGTCCCTAGTGGATGAGAGGGATTGTATCATCCCTGGACTTCGGTCCCTGAATTGATCCGTAGACACATGTCTCCAAGAAGTGGTCCATAGTGGACGAGAGGGATTGTATCATCCCCAAACTTCGGTCCCTAAATTGATCCGTAGACACATGTATTCAATAAGTGGTCCCTAGTGGATGAGAGGGATTGTATCATCCCCGGACTTCGGTCCCTGAATTGATCCATAGACATATGTCTTCGAGAAGTGGTCCCTAGTGGACGAGAGGGATTGTATCATCCCCAGAATTCGGTCCCTGAATTGATCCATAGACATATGTCTCCGAGAAGTGGTCCCTAGTGGACGAGAGGGATTGTATCATCCCCGAACTTTGGTCCCTGAATTGATCCGTAGACAGATGTCTCTGAAAAGTGGTCCTTAGACTTTTTCTAAGTTGACGAGTGGACTGCATCGTCCCTAGACATGATATGGTGTCTTAAATGGATAGGGATTGATCATCCTGTAAATAGATCATGTATATTGCAGAGTATGCTGCTATGATGTTGTTGATCGAGAGATCCAGATGATGCTATTGATTGAGAGATCCAGATGATACTGTTGATCGGGAGATCCAGACGATGAGGCTGTTGATCGAGAGATCCAAATGATGTTGTTGATCGGGAGATCTAGATGATGATGTTGTTGATTGAGAGATCCAAATGGTGTTGTTGATCGGCAGATCCAAACAATGAGGCTGTTGATCAAGATATCCAGATGATGTTGTTGATCAGAAGATCCAGATGATGATGCTATTGATCGAGAGATCCAGATAATGTTGTTGATCGGAAGATACAGATGATGATGTTATTGATCGAGAGATCCAGATGATGTTGTTGATCGGGAGATCCAGATGATGACGTTATTATATCTGATCAAGTGCTGCAAAAGATGAAGTCTCGGTATTGAAGATGTTGATGTTCCAGTATTGAAGATCTTGAAGATGTTCCAGTCGTTGTTTGATTTACTGATGATGATTGAAGAAAGTTTCCAATGATTTATAGATGTATCACTATGATGTAGTTGATGACTCCTTGCTCCTGCAGATATTTTTAGAATATCCTTCTCATTAAGGGGGAGTGTTGAAATATTGTAACTTCAAAGAATATTCTATTTGTACTTTATTATTATTCATCCAGAGATGTTTTATTCCTCTGTCGAGATGTTATTATTATGTAAAGTCATTGAGGTAAATCCTCCCATGTAAGTTGGGGCAATAGATCTCTAAGATTCATTTGTAGTGGGGTGTTTAAGTCCCCTATAAGGGTCGTCCTAGTCAGCATTAAATTAAGTGGTTAAGTTGTTGGGACCGACCTAGTTATGGTGAAAAGTCAAGTAGGAGTAGAGTATAAATAGAGGAGGTGTGTTCCTCATTTATACTCACTCATTCATTCATGTGTGAACTCGCATAGGAGAGAGAGAGATCTGCAAAGGAGGAGAATGAGCTCTTGTTTGGGGATTACATCTTTGTTGTTCATCTATATTGAGGAAGCTTTGTTGGGTTTTCTACCCCATGAGGGTTTCCCAGGATAAATTGTGTCTCTTGTGTTTATGCTGTGCTTGTTGTTCTTTCAATGATCATGTATATGTTGTTGTTGTGAAATTGAATGGAATGCTGATGTTATCTATCTTATCATATTGAATCTTAACAACGCCAACCTAACTTCTAAACCTTGCAGTGAATCCCTTTGGAGTATGTTTCTTGAAGCACATATATAACACAAAAACATGAAATTTAATATCATTAAGGGTTGAATTTAGAGCATGATTAAATTTTGATTTCATTGATTCTCGATGCTAAGGGTTGGAAAGGGTTTCATAGAGCATTAGTGAAACTTGCTCTACGTAATTCGACATTATAAGGTCCTAATTCCAAGAGATATGTCTTTTAAACCATAAGAGTCCTATCCTGGATCCTATGAGAATGGAACCGATGCCAGAAAATAGATTCAGACTAACACTATCTTGCAACCTGACAACAAGTGGGTTCTTCCTCTTAAAATGGAATGCAATTAGGTTACAACCTTTGAAAGCATTCCTTGGGTAAAGTGTCATGCCTGAACGAGGTGTTTTCATCATAATGTCGTGTTTTTATTTTGCAAAATCTGAATTTAAATCTATTTTAATGGTGATTTTGATGATAGAAATGGATTCAACATCATCAAAAATCCATGGAGCACCCAAAATTTCAGAGTTTAAGAATTGTAACCAAAAGTTTTAAAATTTTCTATCTGATTTTTTCAAAATAGTGTCGGAAAAATCAAATTTTCCTCTAGGGAATTGAACCTATATTGGTCCTATTGCTGCCTAATACACACCTGGGGGAGAACGCGGCAGGAAACCTTCAAGTCGCTCGGTGTGTCCTTGGGGGCAAGTGAGAGTCAAGCGTTGTGACCTGATTACTCGACTCCTCTGTCTAGGCTTACTCCTAGCGAATCCAACGGGGGTGGTCCCTATAAAAGTAAAACTAAGGCCTTTAATCTATTAACATAAATAAAGTCTAATCTAGGAGTTTGATTAATGATGAAAAGTAAAAACAAATCAACAATATGTACTTGCAATTATTTTATCAATCACTACACATGATATTGAAAGAAAGAGATACATTTGCGCCATATTGCAAGATTGAAAAATAATTAGACCAGTGTCGAAATGCAACTGCGTGCGATTGTTGCTATGTAGGGTTGTGAAAGTATTGCAAGAGTCTTGTTGGTTTATTTTAGAATTATTAAATGGGTATTTGAGGAATGGGTTAATTCTTGGTTTGGCCCAAAAGAGACCTAACCCTTCGAACTGAGTGCTTTAGCATCTTTACCAAGTGTCCAACCAGGTGAGGATAAACCTTCTTAAAGTAGCGTGTTGACTCTATAGTTTCCGCCCATGCAACCTCCCGAGTTCTTAGAATTTGGTTCTAATGGATTTTCTTATTAAAACTAAATACCTTGCACCCGTTTCTGGTTAGCCCTTTTGTTCAGACTGAGCTGCAGAGGTTAAGAGCACACTTTGGGTTTGGGGTGTTGGTTTGTTTTATTATGATTAAAAATGGATGATTAATCTACACTAAACCCCAAGAGTGTCTTTTCTTCTGCCAAAGGTGGAGTACTTAGGTAGAGCAAGGGGGGTTAATTTTACTTGGTAATTTTTAGAACAAAATTGTAGTTTATTTTGTAGCACTTAAGTGAGAGATTGGAAAATGATTGTAAGTCCCCCTGGGACACTTTGTGTGCTTTTTGAATGTTTTCTAATTACTATTAACGAAAATAAACTAATATAGAACAAAGAAAAGTAAAAAAAATTGCAAAAAACTGGAAAAAAGAAAAGTATAAAAGTGCGAATCCCCCCTAGGGGGATTGGGATCAGGCGTTGGAATTTCCTACTTGCTCTTTTTATTTTTGTGTTTACAAAACGAAATTAGAAATGAACTATTGCTTGCCCTTTATGCTTAGGGAACAAATCAGATTACAATTTTATTGGAAGAAACAAAACAACGCTTGAACTACTGGTTCTTGAGAAGGTTCAAGGAGCTTCAATATGGTAAACTTATTCGTTTTTTGAGTTCAACCTGCTAAATAAACATATCAGACCAGCGAACAAAATTTAATCAAAATGAAAATCAGAACACTTTAAGAGTGTTCTGATACTACTAGAAAATGCTAAAATGAAAAGCTAATGCAACTAGTATGTAAAAACAATGTTTTTGGGCAATTTTTTGGATTTAAAACTAACTTTTAAATTAATTTAAATTCTAGGACTGATATGCATGCAAAAATTTCCAGCGAACTAAAAAAAATCCAAAATGCTCTAAACTAAACTAACTCTTAACTAAGATGCAAACTATGTACAAAAAATGAAAAAATTAACTAAGGCAAGCTAGAAAGTTTTCCTTCTTAGGATCTCTACTTGCCTCTTTAAGAGATGGCAAGTAAATTACTTTGGCACTTTGATTTGCTTGAATAAAACTTTTTAAAACACTTAAATAATTTCTCAAAATATTTTAGATCTAAAAGCTTGAAAATGAGAAATTATTGCAACCTAGATCTATGACTTACGTGAAAATTTAAATTTGTTTAGATTGCAAAAGATTAGATCTATTTAAAATGTAAATTTGGATCTAGATCTAAGAAGTTGAGAGAAGGTAACCGATTTAGTTTTAGAAGAGTTTGGATCTTGAAGCTTGAACCCTAGGGGGTTTGACCAAATGGAGAAGGGTCGTGGAGTCTACTTCTTGATGCATCGGTGAGATCTATTAATCTGCCTAAGTTTGTTGAAAGAATGGAAGATCTAGCATGTTCATCCGTTCATCCAGCTTGAAGCAATCTATAAAACACAAAAGAGACTAGCAAAGGGATTAAAATCACCTGTGTAAATAATCAAAAGAAAATTAGAGATGATAGATTCAAACAAGAATATTCTCAAACTCTAGCATTCTAATAAAGTTTACAATAGACAAGATATAATATATATCACTACTTACTATTCTTAATGAAAGTATTTTCTCTTTAAAGACAGATGAATCCAACATATACTAGCATAATGGACGATACAGATTTACCTCATAAGATGCAGAATAACTAAGATTCCAACACAACAGACACACAAGGGTAGCCTCCAAAGCCTTCTTTTATTACTCAACACTTAAAAAATATTACAGATAAAGTGAGCAGCAGTTCCACCTTTAGATGAATAATAATGGACCAAAGCTCTTCATTATATAGCAAAACCAAGCAAACTAGGGCGCAAATACCTAAGGAGGGTAAATTACCTTGATTGATGAGTTAACTGAGAGCTTGGTTGTTGTTGATTGCAATCACCTTTTCGGAGCTCAGTTAACTTAATGTTGACTATCCAGTCACTTTAGCTAAAGCTCAGTTTAACTCTGGACACTTTCCTTTGATTTAGGAATTTGTCTTTTTATTTAATGTCTTTATTTTGACATTTATTTTGTCTTTTTTGGAAATTTTGAGTACATCTCAATTTTTGAGATAAATACTTAGGAAAAGTGGGTTTATGGGTTAAATGGGTCCGAAGTTACCTTCTGCGCCTGGACTTGTTTACCAGGACCGGATGTCGGATTCAGAGACTTGGAATGCAGTAAATATGTTTCCTACTGGAGGGAGCTATGAGTATGGTGAAGATCGGAGCAACAAGTCTTCTACAGGTGCCAACTTTTCGAAAGGTATGCCTGAAAAATTTAGTTAGGGAAGAGCTTCCAAATGAAGCTGAGTATAAATTTTTTAAAGATAGGGAGGAAATAAAATTCCCCACAATGCGTGAATGTGGATTTCCAGCTGTGAATTTTGGTGGCAATAAGCCAAATTTGAGGGGGTTTGGGCACAGGGATGAAAGAAGATCTGTGGGATTAACCAAAAAGGCAAGGGAAGAGAAGAACAAGGAAAATAATACAGAATCTGAAGATCCAATTCATGAGCACGAGGACAATGACACAAGTACAAGAAGAGTATTGCACATGAGTTTGAAGGAATTTCTGAGAATCATACTGAAGATGGACTTGCTGATGGTATCAGAGGCCGAAACAAATAAGAGTATGTAGATGATCTCGGGGAGAGATCTTGGAGCACAGGAAACAATGCAGGTAAATATAATCCATTCCTCATTAAACCGTGGAAATATCGATCAAAACTTATCGTGCATTGGTTGCCACTGCCAGTTGCCACGACGATAAAAATCTGCATAAATTCGAAGCGTCTCCTTATTTGTTATGAGCGATTAATGGTATGACAAGGGTCAGCTCCTCATTCACCTTCGACAGACAACGAAGGCCGGAGAGCAGTCGGCCCCTTAAAATATGCCTTCGGCGTAAATATAATAATTAGATATATATAAATACTAAATAATGATTAATAATAATAATAAAATAATTAATGAAAGGGCATAATTTTTTTTAATAGTCAATAAAGTGCTTTTAAGATTAATATATATATACATATATATGACATTATTATTCTATTTTGGAATCATCATCTCAGCTTTTCATTTTGTATTTTTATTAATAATATCTATATGGATTTTTTTATGTTTTCATATCTATTTTGGATATTTATTGTTTGAATTAGATCGGTTTGTTTCATTTGGTATTTGAGATTCATTGCTTGATTCGACTTTTGGCCACTCCAAATTTTCTAAGCTTCTATACACTCCAAGTCTTTGACCATGTGTTGGCCCTTGGATATTGACATTCCATAATTCTGTTGAAGAAATACTCTGGTGAAAAATAAAATCAGGGAAAATCAACAACGAATGATCCACAACCATTTTCTAAAAAAGGAAAAAGAAGAGAAGAAGACGACGATAAAAAAATAAAAATAAAAAAGAAGAAGAAAGAAGAAGATAAAAAATAAAATAAAAAATAAAAGAAAGAATAAGATAAAAAAAAAAATCCATAGTGGGCACAATCAAAGTGAAATTCCATGTACATGGCTAAAAATGTAATAAAAAATGAATGCTTCCAATTTCTTTAAGGTGTACCTAAAAAAATTCAATTCAAGAAAATGATTATTGGCATAGAAATAAAGTGAAAAGCAAATTACGTAAGAGTAAATAAGTGAAAATATTTTTTTTTTAACAGGAACAGAGAAAATATATGTATTTATAAAGGCTGTGCACAGCCATTCATTACAAGTTTGTCCAAAAATTTGACAGAGAAACAGGAGCTTGAGTCATTATGAGCTCTAAACAAAACCCTGCTTGAGTTCTAAACAAAACCTGGCTAAGACTGTTCAAAGTAGTGCAGGAATAAACCCTTACAAACTGCTGATTTAGAAATATACAGAAAAACATAGTATCTTAAACATCAAAAAGGAGGAACCTGAACTGAAACTGCATTTTAACCATAATTTTTGCGGTAGACCGAAGCCGCATCTGGCTTTTCCTGATTTATCTCCTGGTTGACCGTCAGACTGCCATGGACGCAGCTTCCCTGCGACTTCCCGGTGAGCACTGCAATATCTTCCTGCAAATTATCCACCTTGCCCATCAATTCGAACAGGTTTCTCTCCAGGTCATCGATTCTGGTATCCTGGCAAGCGAGCTGGTTCACAGTGTAGCTCAAATCCCTGGCCATTTCCGCGTTTTGGTTTACATTTGTGCAGACTTCATTATAAGTATTACGCACTGCCAGTTTAACTTCGACCATGGTGCGGCTCAACGCAGCAATGGCCGCCATTATGTTCTGCATTTTGCCCGCCCTGTGGTGGAGTAACAGACCGGGACGGGAGGAAGGAGATCCCGAATCGCCCAGGGTAAGCCTATGCATCGCGCAGTGGAGTGAACAAGCCATTGCGATATACGTCGAGGGAGGGGCAGTTGGCCCATTAAATTGAATTTCGTGGGAGCTGACAGCACCACGAGGCCCCGTATGCCAAGCGCTGAGGAGAGGAGGCCGTGTGGCAGGGGCACGTGTATCCTTGATCACGGAGGAGGGCGGGGATGGGGGGAGAGGGACCCTCAATCCACTCAGCCCCTTAAAACCCATTACCATATAGTTTTTTACCATGAACAAAATTTAAGGAATAAATTGAAAATCCAAGGCACCATTTGAGTTCACCATGTGCCCAATGTCAAGCAATGTTCCTTTGTTGGCTGCTTCATCAGCTAACTTGTTATTTGATCGCCATTCAGCTTCATTGTTTGTCTTGATTCCTAATCCCCACGAGATTGATTCAACTTTATTTCCGCCGGGGTCAAATAAGACCCCACCCGCACCTGCCACCCCGTAAGTGAAAATATTAGTAATTCAAATAAGGTGAAAAAATTGTAACTCAAAAGTGAAAAAGCAGTAACTAAAAAACTTTTAACTTAAAAGTGGTATACTTTCCAATTAAAAGTATAGAAATGAAAAGGTTCTTTAAATTAAAGTGAAATTAAGGCATATCAATCATATATAAAAAAGAAAAATAAATATCAATCTATTACAAATTTCGAAAAAACTGACTTTAACGATGAAAATTAAGGAAGTTTCTCTTAAAACTTATAAAAAATATGTTATTCCACTATTAGATCTTAACTGTATATTCAAGGAAGGGATATTAGCATCGTCATTTTCCCAACTAAAAGACTACAATTATATTAATGTTGACTTGGTTAATCATTTGATAATTGTAGAGTCAATATATTCGAACAAAATGAATGGTGTAAAGGATATGGAATAAACAATATCCAATTGACATTTAACAATTATTCTTTCATATCCCAATTTCAACATTGCATCTATGCGTAAAAAAAATGTTGGCATAATTCTAGGTTATCCCTAGTTGGAAACATTGGGGACTTTCATCTTAAATGTAAAAAGAAGGTTTTTGACATTCTCATATAAGGAAAAGAAGATAGCCTTGTAAAATGTTCAATCTATAGCACCCTCACCATAAGACTACAAATATATTCAAGCGCAATATCTCGAGATAATCAAAATTCAGTACAAAAGATGCAAAAATAATTTGACAAGGTGGCCGCTAATAAGGATGAAGAAATTTATCACCTAAAAGATCACAATAAAAAATTGCTTGCAAAAATCAAGGAGGAAAAAGATACCAAGTAGCATAATCAAAGATTAGAATAGGATAATTGAGATCTCAAGAAAAAAATCAACAAGAGTTTATCAAAAAAATATGAAGAAAATTCGCACTCTAGGAGCCTTAATCAAAGGTTACTAGAAAAAATTAAAAAGTTAAAAGAAGAGAAGCAAGAGAACCAAGATATTAAAAACAAAGTCAACTAATTGAGGAAGAAATTTCAAGCTTAAAGGTTCATAATTAAAGTTTACTTACCCAAATCAATGATAAGAAATTGCTACAGAATAAGTTTGAGAAATCTATCAGGACAAAATCTTTCATTGATAAAGAAACAATGACCAATCTCATTGAAATAAAGAAGTCGTCACATGTAAAAACCGAGACATTGGAGAAGGAAACCAATATAGATCCAATCAAAATCTTACCAAACATTAAATCATTAGAAGTATCCAAAGATGAAATTTTTTTAAGAATGTGACACCAGATATAAGGATACCTTATCGACATCCTAATCATAGAATCGATTCTTTAACCAAGCAAGATATCAACATCGATAAAAACAATGGATTATGTTTTGAAGAATACTCACTGCGCTAAGAGGTGATTTCTACAGCCCAATATGAGGAAGAAGTGTAGTTTCGTGCTCAATGTGGAGATGAGGCATGGAACTTTAATAAAATAATAATAAAATATTAAGTAAATAATTTGTTTACAATGTCATCCCTAACCTAAACTTCAAAACCAACTAACACGTGGCATTTTAATAAAATAATAAAATATTTCCCAAAGTGGTTGGATCCATTGGTGAAGAGCGAATAATTCTTCATTAGTGGGAAAGGTTCAATTCCAGTGAGGGTCGAACTGGAGCCATGGGGACACCTTGAGGTAGTAGTCAAACATGTGATTCCACCCAAAGAGATTGTATTAAATTATCTCGTGACCTATGGACACATAAGTGGCTCAAATCCCACCCCCATGTCCTCCTAACATAAAAATGGGAGGCAGGAGTGGGAGGGGTGATCTATGACCCCGAGGGACAAGTAGTATTAATACTCATGTGGGATTTAGGAAGAAATACAAACAACCATGCAAAGGGATACGCTCTTTGGCAAGGCTGCAAGCTCACCAATAAATAAGGCATTTCCTCCCTCACAATTCTTGGAGATTCGGCCTCAATCATAAGTTGTTTCACTTTAAACATGCAACCTAGAAATTTAAACTTCCAAAGACAAATAGACCACATCAAACTTGAAATTCAAGACTTCAATCAGATTCAATGTTGGCATGTTTTTAGAGACTTGAATGAAGTCGCGGAAGACAAATCTACTGTTAGCCTCAAAGAACAACGAATTATGGTGAACAATCATGATTCGAGGTGGGACCCAATCCCCTAAGTAGTTCTCACGGTGGATTAGGATGCATGGAAACTTTAGAGTCTGCATGGCGTCACAAACTACAACTCTATTAATGGCTTCAAGTGTGTATTTAATTGACATTATCCCTTGCATGAGGGAAATCTCTCAATCCAGAATGGTATTATCGAATTTTGCTCAATATATGATGTGGGAGGACCTGCAGGAGTATGAGTAGGTATAAAACGAAATCATGAAGAATTATGGGAATTGGTGGAAGGAAAGGCGGTGGATGCAGTGATTGGATCCGGTTCATGTACACACAAGACTATCCAAATGAATAAGTCAACCAAAGATACTCTATAACAGATTAAGTAAATATGTAATTTATAATATGGAAGATGATATAATACATTACGTCAATGGGTGGCTTTTTATACATCCTATCGTACCTTTTCAAATGTAAGTTCACGTCATTTAGATTTAATAATTAATTATTTATATTTTATTTATTATTTATTAATATTAATATTATTTATTTATGTATGTAACATTGCCTTCCTCTTCAAAAATGCTTTGTCCTCAAAGCATATTGACGAAGAAGTTGGACGTATTTACTTTGCTTGTAACTGTTTTCACATTTTTCTATGTTCCGTAGTAGTTGATGATATGAGACGATATGAACTTCTAAGTGTTGTACATAACTTTAGAAACGTAAAAGGATCAGTCCATCCTAATTCAATTATTTGCGGAATGTTTCACTTCCACGATGAACTATTATTTCGAGACTTGATTATGCCGGTATCAGTATTTTTCATTAGTTGTTCCTGACCTTTAACATATTTTCTTTTATGATTTCGATTTGATAATGAGTTCGTATTGTTTGTACTTCAACTGGATTGGCATATTCTTGAGTTGTGATGTGGATTGGATCTTGGTTTGTACCTTTTTCCATGACTTGGATTTTCGCATTTGAGGATTTTGATGCTTGTGAAATTCACAATAGATCTTAGAGCCTGAGAATACCTCACAGTGAAAGAATTAGGAAAAATGATGAATTACAGTGAAAATTTTAGTGGAATGAGCAGTAAAATTAATCATGCATTGAAACTCAAATGTGCACATAAATGTGTGTCATGATCCATTAATAAATATAGTCAACAGATATGTTACAATGGAGATAATTTGATTATCCAAGGATAATTCGAATCCCAGACAGTCTACCTAGTCTAGCATAGGAAATATCACCATTGGAGTGCTTCGGAGCTACCAAACTCAACTAAGACTCAGTGAACTGAAGCTATTGTTAGTTAACTAAACAAGAAGCGCACATCAGTGAGTTTGGCATGCAAAATAGGCTAGAGAGGGCACATTATATCACAATCAGTTGGAATCAGAGATCAAACCCCCCACTAGATTCAGGAACTCAAGTGGAACTTAGTTGGACTGAACCAGATCACTGAGTTAGCTCCAGATCATCAAGTGGCTAATGGATCCTAGATGAAATATGCACACCACTAGGGGGCTAACAACATCATCAACTGTTAGGAAAAGGTAAATAATGCTAAGGTGGAAAAGGTTAGAGTATTAATTATCCTAAACCTCCCCCATTAATCCAAACTTAGACAATATTAGGCCCTGGTTACTAAGACCAAAGGTCACCATACCGTAATCAAAATAATAAAATAATAATATGTTCATGAAACTAAGGAAATGGGGGAAAAACCTAATGGGAAAAATAACCCCCCTTACAAAATGAACAGCAGGAAACTCAAACAGCCTTCACACCAAGCAGAGAGGGAAAAACTCTTATGAGTGAAAGACTTTGTAAAAATGTAGGCAATATACTCCTATGTAGGATAGTAATGTAGGTGTTGGATTAGGATCTAGATCTGCTCCTATGATGTACCTCCCATTGTTTCGAATCTGCATTTTCCAAAACAAGTCTTTCAGAATCCATTCTTGCTATTGGGGCGAAAGACTCATTGTAGTCCAAATCACGAACCTTTCAGTACCCTTTGTCAACCAACCGAGCTTTGTACTTGGTTGTAGATCCATCATGTCAAGTCTCTTTGACGGATTTTGGATCTGACCCCACCATCATGTAGCACCTCTCTGAGAGAAGTGGATCTGTATGACATAGCGCAAGTTTTGTATCTCGATATTGATATTTAGTTCTTCTATGGTCGGATGGATCCCCATATATGTTCCTAGCAGTTTCAAGGACTTTGTGATCCCATTTTGGCCTTGGAAATGGATTGGGAGAAATGGTTGGATCTGGATCTGGATATGCTTGAACTTCATACCCAACATCAAGATCTTGGTCCTCATCTTCAAATTTTTATATTGGATCATCAGAAGAGACATCATTCTGATCTTGATCAAATGCAAATGGAGTAGGTAGAGAGTATGGAAAAAAATGAGAGAATTCATATGCCTTGGAGGCATGGTTTACATCACCTTTCAATATTACCTTCCCATATGAGATCTTTGCAATCTCAACTATGTCAGGTCCAAAAATAAATTTCTTCGATGAACCTGTGTGATTCATATGATAAACATATAACAATTTTGTTGCCAAGGAAGGCACATACATAACATTTTTGAACTTTTCCATGTTTTAGTTGTATTGTTCCCTTCCCTTCAGTTAAGATTTGAGAATCATTTATCATCTGAATGCTAGGACCATCAATGAGATATAAAGAAGAGAAAGACACTTTAGAGGCAACGATGTGGTTGGAGGCTTCAGAATCTATGAGGAAGGCTTGTCATTGTGAGAATTCAACCTTCAGTGCATGGCATCTCTCACAATAATATGTCTCACTTCCAGAATCATACTCCCTTGTACCTTCTAGGAGGGCAATATTGTGTTGTTCAAGAATTTTTTTCAATTGATCTATCTTCTTCTTCATGCATGAACTCTCTGGATGGTTTCCTTTCTTGCAATAGGTACACTTGGTATTCTCAAACCTTTGTTGCTTATTCTTATTGGAGTTGGAGGCTCCTTCTGATGGATTATACTTCTCCTTTTGCTTGGATTCAAAATGATTCTTTTCTTTACCTTTCTAATTCCCTTTATAGCATTCACACTTTTTGACTCTCCAGCCATAAGAGATTGATTTTCGGAGGCCTTTAAGGCGCCCATCTGAATCAGTTTGTCTTGTTCTTGGATTAGAGATTCAATGAATGCATCTAAGGAAGGCATTTTCTAGTTGGGGATTGAAAATATCCCTGAATGGAAGGTAGAAACAAATATTGAAAAATTCTAGACCAAGATTGCTTAGGATGGATGATACCAGTTGTTCATCCTTCTTCTCAATGCCACATTGTTTGCACTGTATAACCAAGGACTTGAATTTAGAAAAGAATTGTTGTATGGTTTTGAAATTGTTGGGTTGAAGATAAATTCATTCATTCTCCATAATATTCCCTCTCATCTCATCTTGCTTGCATAAGAGAGTATCAAGCCTTAACCAAACCTTTCTTGGAGTCTTCAATCCTTCAAGGTGGAAGAGCAAATCTCTGAAAATATGAATACACATGAAACCAAATGCTTCATCTAATCTGTTCAAGTACTTTTCCTTCTAAACAGTTGCCTAAGGTTCGACCTCCTTGCCCATTTTGACCCTATACAGACTCTTGTTGCGCAACACCATCTGCATATTATCCCTCCAATCAAGATAATTGAAGGGTTTCAATATCCTTGGAGATAGGAATATTCAGATTCTCCATGTGAAACTACTGGAGTGAATACAAACTGAAACTGTTGCTACTGCTACACTGAAAAAGTTTCAAGATCCTGAAAAAAACCCTCAATTTGGAGATAAACCAATTACTAAATCTACTGAGCACTGCTTTAGGACAATAGGCTCTTTTATCTGGATCCTTCACACCTAGATATAATCCAAAGGATTTCTCCAATGGATTCAATGCAATGGCACCAGGATTTGTTGTGGAAATCCAGAGGCTTCTGGTGCACTAATGAAATCAGTTGCTCAACCTAAGCTCTCGCAAGCTCTGATACCATGTGAAATTCACAACAGATCTTAGAGCCTGAGAATACCTCACAGTGAAAGGATTCTTAAAAATGATGAATTATAGTGAAAATTGCAGTGGAATGAGCAATCAAATTAATCATGCATTGAAACTCAGATGTGCACATAAATGTGTGTCATGATCCATTAATCAGTATAGTCAACATATATGTTACAATGGAGAGAATTCGATTATCCAAGGATCATTCGAATCCCAGATAGTCTACCTAGTCTAGCATAGGAAATATCACCACAGGAGTGCTCCAGAGCTACCAAACTCAACTGAGACTCAGTGTACTAAAGCTATTTTCAGTTAACTAACCAAGAAGGGTGCATCAACGAGTTTGGCATGCAAAATAGGCTAGAGAGGGTGGATTGGATCACAATCAGTTGCAATCAGAGCTCAAAACCCCCACTAGAGTCAGGAACTCAGGTGGAACTCAATTGGACTGAACCAGATCACTGAGTTAGATCCTAAAATGTAGGGAACTGACTCTTGTGGTCCTAAATTCATGCATGTAAGCTGCATCAAGTGGCTAATGGATCTTAGATGACATATGCACACCACTAGGGGGCTAATAACATCATCAACTATTAGGAAAAGGTAAATAATGCTAAGGAGGAAAAGGTTAGAGTATTAAGTATCCTTTCAATGCTTCCTTCGGGACTTGCTCCATTTTGTTTTCCAATGACTTGTTATCTCTCTTAACCTTCATGAGTGTTTCTTCTTGCGACTTGCCATTATTTAACTTCTTAATCTATTACATCAAATAGTAATTAGAATTTTTAATGTGGAAAACCTCTTCTTCTTTTGCAATAATTTCCCTTCAATATCTTCATTAACTTGTTATGTTTTCCAACTATTCTTTAACTTCCTGATTTTTGTAACTATAATTTTTTTATGGTTTCTTAACCGGAAAATCTCTTCACTATTGCTCGATATTGTTTTATTGACCCTTGCAAACTCTAATTTGTGCATGATTGTAATATCATCATTTTGATGTTGGAGCTCTTTAATTTGTTGTAGATGTTGGAAGACCTCTAACTTGTGGCATTCTAATTTTTTTTGGATTTGCATAATTTCTTTATCCTTGTGGTTAAGGATTTTGTTTAATCATATTATTTACGATTTACTCTCGTCAAATTCCCTTTTGATATCATATTTTTGTAATTTCTAATCGAAATGCTTTCCATTCCTTAATTCCTCAATATGTGTGAACAAACCTTCCATACAATCTTTCTGGTCAGAATAAGCTTTGTCTTTGAACTCTATTTGAAATTTCTGTAAATCAATCAACATTTGTAATTTTTTGTTTTCCTTTTCATAATGCACTAATTCATGTTATAATTTTTTTATTTGTAGACATGAACTATAATCTATGGTTCATGTTTTTTTTCTTTACATCTTCTTCTCTGCTTTACTTCTTCTCTTCCTTGCTTAAGTACTAGGATTTAAATAATTTTTAAATAACTTCTTTTAGTGTCTCTTGAATTCCACATTTTGAAATATTTTAAAACTCTTTAATCACTACCTTTTCAAACTTAATGTATCGCTCTTTTATAGTATACTCCTTAATAATCCAATATAATATTATAGTCTTCACTTTGTATATATAAAAAGTATACTCTTTAAGCCCGTAGGGGGTAGAGCACTTGGTAATGAGTAAATGAGATGAGAAATTGTAAAGGGAAGGTCACAAGTTCAAATCCCATATACGAGTAACGATTTTGATAATATTGATTTAATGTCATTTTTAGCTTTCGAATATATTACTTTATATCATAACTTCAACAATGTGCTAAATAAAAATTTCTCACTTAATAATCGACACCTTCATAATTGGTGTATATATGCTTATATGCTTATTATTACCTTTCACTAACGCTTCCTTGATTTTTCCAACAAGAGGTTGGAAAATAAAAACACATGTTTTTTTTTATAAAACCACGTGTTGTTTTTATATTTTTTTCTTTTCTTTTACTTTCTTTTTCTTTTTCTTTTTACTTCCTTTTTCTTTTCTTTTTTACTTTCTTTTTTCACTTCTTTTTTTTTGGATTCTTGGTCTCTTCTTCCTATTTGTAGTGGAATGATTACTTCTTGGCCACAAGCCAATAGTCAAAAGTCGGATCAAAATTGCTCTGATACTAAATGCAATGACCAAATCCATTTCATGTACACACAAGACTATCCAAATGAATAAGTCAACCAAAGATACTCCATAGCAGATTAAGTAAATATGTAAATGATAATATGAAAGATCAATATAATACATTACAATAGGTGGCTTTTTATACATCCAATCGTGCCTTTTAAATGCAAGGTCGCATCATTCATATTTAATAATTATTTATTTATACTTTATTTATTATTTATTAATATTAATATTATTTATTTATGTATGTAATAGTAGATTGGGCCTGTAAGTCGGTCTCATAATATATTTATCCCCACTCTCATGTGTGACACCAACTAGAATGTATTAATACAAAAGGTGATGAAGGTAATCATAAAAAATTCCACCATGGCACGAAATGGAGAACGCCGGTGCAAGGGCTCCTACATATGAAACCACCTCAGGATTTTGGAGGAGGATAACAAGGAGAATACAGGACAACTAAGACGATTAGACAGGGACTTCAACAGAGACTTGGACACATTGGAAACTCGCTTGGAATAAGAGGAGGAAACTAGAGAACATGAGAAAGAAGAGGCCAGGAAAAGAGATCATATTTGGAACGAGGAATTGAACAAAGAAAAAGCAAATAATCGTAACTTGGAGACAAGAATCAAAGAACTGGAATCCCAATTCGTTTACCTGCACAACCATATTTTCTCATTAGAAATGGGTCCCAACTAATCTGCGGAAAAATTTATCCAGTCAAGGCCGCTACAGGATGTGGACTCCAGGATCATGCCTTGTAATCCAATTCAACAAAAGCTCAAGGAAAGGGATTGAGTAATAGAGGATCCCAAGTTTTTCTTGTTTGGTTAGTCTATTAGTCATAATATAAGTCCTTAATTTTGAATTAGAACTAATAGGAAAGCCATGAGTCAATAGTTGATTTTTCAAGTGTAAGGACTATTTTTGTACTCATAAATCCATTCTGTTACTATGGATGGAATGCCAAGAGAAAGGCTATTATATTGTAATTACCTCTATGTATATGTCAAGTTTCATAAGAACAGTGTCTAAGTTTGAAAGGAAAAATAGAATAATCAGTTTAATCAATCCAGAACTTTGGCCTTCGGGCATCTTGTGTATCTATGTTGCTTGGGGAGACCCAACAACCTTTTTAATAATATAAAAACTTATTTGTCTATGTTAAAATAACAATAAAATATTAAGTAAAAAAAAATTTTGAAATGTCGGCCCTAACCTAAAGTTCAAAATCGAAGAGATATATATTTCAATTAATTAAAACTAAAAATAAAAAATAAACTTGGATACTTCTTGCCATGGGATTTAGGAGTTGAGCCATGATTAAACCATGATTTACATACGAGGGATTTGAGCACATACTATATATTTACATATTAAACAAATATAGATCCATCTTAAATCTGAACCTAACAAGAGTCAAGTGGGATAAAATCCATTGAGGTGCAAGTTTTTCCTCAAATTTTGCATTTAAAAAAAGGTTTGCAGCTCAAGGGATTTGAACCCTCTCAATGCTTGGTATATCCAAAGTTAAGATGGATATATACTGGTATCGATACAATTCGATCTCAAATTATAATACATCTTGGAAAATCACAATAAAATAGACTCTCTCTAAGAGCCCTATAAATGTTCAATTCCATGGAAGATCGACTTAGGGTGGGCAGACCCTTTCACAACTAGACAGTTCCACTCAACACTTAGAAGATCACATATTATTGTATCATCTACTATGACGATATTTAAAGTGAAGAAACACAAGAAGACAGTACACTCTAGAACCAAGACTTAACTTTTGTATGCTTTGAGGACAAAGCATTTTAAAAGGGGTAGTCAATATAATGAGCATAATATATATATATATATACCGAATAAATAAATAATAGGCATTAAATAAATTATTAATGATTAATAATAACAATAATTAAATAATTAATGAAGGGACCAATCCTTTGTGAATAGCCACTAAAGTGCCTTTATGATTTATATATGTGGCATTATCATTGCATCTTGGAATCATCATTTCGTCTTTTCATGTTATATTTGTATTCCTATCCCACTAGGTTTTTTGGACCCAAAATCTGACGGCCAAAAAGCCGGATTTTCTACATCTTGTGGTCACCTATCCGACAACCTCAATATTTTTTTAACGTCGGCCCTATTTCGGATTAAAATCCACAGCACGGACTTCGTCGGTTCTTCGATGCCTCTGGAAATTGGATAACTGACGCCCCTCACAACTAAAAAGGGCTTAGATTCGACGTCTTTTTGTCGTCAGATCTATGGCATAGTCATCGGTATTTTTCACTATGGCGGTCAGATAACCAACGCCCCTCACAACTGAAAATGGATGAGCACCGACGTCTTTTGTTGTCGGATCTATGGCAAATTCGTCAGTTTTGTGCATTGTGGAGGTCGGAACACCGATGCCCATCCCACTTGAAAATGGCTGGGCACCGACGTCTTATGTTGTCGGATCTATGGAAAAGTCGTCGGTTTTGTGCACTGTGGAGGTCGGAACACCGAAACCCATCCCACTTGAAAATGGCTGAGCACCAATGTCTTTTGTCATCGAATCTATGGCAAAGTCGTCGATTGTCTTTATTGTGGCTGTCGGTTATCTAACACCATTGGTAAATTTTAAAAAAAAAAAAAAACATTATTGTTTGGAAGTGTATGTTGTTGATATAATTCCAAATAAAGGTGTAGAAGAATTAATTGTAGCAAAATACAATAAGGAAAAGATTGGGGGTAAAGGAGCTTGTACAAGAAACTCAAGAAACAATGGAAAAGTTGTAATGGATATATGTTGCAGTACTAAGTGGTGTTGTAGTAAAAGATGACACTATAGAAGAGAGTGGTGTTACAATGGTGGAGTTGCAAGGAGATGATATTTAATTAGATGTAATAGTGGAAGATGCAAATGTGAATGTCTTATTCCCATAATGTGTAGTGTGTTGATATCATTGCAGATGACTTTGAAAGTGCAACAAAAGAAAACAGAGTGGATAAAACCAAAGTAAAAATATAGCAGTTGTATCATAAAGAGTTTATGGAAAAGAGTGGAGATGAAGTAGAGCAACATTGTGTTGAATATGATTGCAATAGAGGAGTTATTGCGTTAAAAAATAATAAAAATGAGGAGATGATTGAGAAGTCCAAGCATTTGTGGAGTTTGTTGCTTGAAAATGGTAATGTTGTAGAAGAGGGAGGATGAAGAGGCAGTCAACACGATTCAAAAAAAATGAGAGAGAGAGAGAGAGAGAGATTTGAGGGAGTATGGAATGATGATGCATGCTTACCTTTTATGAATTTACTTGACAGAACCTTGTTGAAGTTTGAAGTAGCATAAGGGGGAGCATTTTAGCATGAAAAAACCAACAGCAAAATGTTGATGAAGATGGCAAGGTACAAGGATAATTTACAAGACACAATATCAGGATCAATCAATAGGCGAAGTAGTCGAAGCAAATGAATTTTTACTTCATTTGCTCCAACTACTCCCCCTATCATATGAACTTGTCCCGCCGTATCCAAGTCTTACCTTGATTTCAAGAGGCGGTTGTGAAGTCAGACTGTCATAATGCATCGTTTCATATATCTCTGGTTTTCTCAAAACTCTAGAATGAATATAAAGAGGATTTCAACGGTAATATATTCCATATTCCAAACTATCAATTGCACTTTTAGGTCAGCAATTTTGATGTCTTCGAACTGTGGCAGCTCTATGGCCATTTTCACCCTATAAATTGAAGGATTCCTGCAAAACACAAACCACTATGTTACGTGAACTTGCTTCAGGGATTTGTTACATTTGCTTCTAAGATATTTCATCGCTTTGTTACAAGAATATTTTTGACCTAAAAGTACACTTGATAGGTTTGGATGGAATAGATTTCCATGGAAATCCTCTTTACATTCATTCTCGAGTGACTCGATATTAACAATTCCGATTATCACAAGGGGATACATAATGTTAAAAAAGGAAAATAAAGAAAACACATAAAGGGATACGTAAAGTTGACAAAGGAAAAGAAATAAAATCTATAATTTGCATCGAAAGAATAACCGGGTACGAACTGAACTGAGGAGATTCGAACCTACGACCTATGTCTAGCCCCAAGGCTACCACCTTCAAGCCTGGCCTTATCAATCAATTCCCATAGCCATTTCCTCTCATACGAAGTCCCACAACCATTTCTCTCAACACCCAATACTCTTCATTCATTCTGCATGCATTTCACTATGTAACGGTCTCAGATTCACTGCATTTTTCCTAAATTAGTTTCTCAATTCAATATGACCCACGCCCATTGTCCAAGGAGTGTTTCCAATGGTCTTGAGTTTCATCCTGGAAACGGTGACGATTCATGGTATTATGTTTCCCTTCAGTTGCAATATGGAAAATTCATAGTCCACTGCAAAGGTTTGTCTGACAAATGTGACTGTTTGGGTCATGCTGAATCGAGAAACCGAAACCATCACATTTGTCAGACAAACCTTCATATAAGAGCTTGGATTTTGTCATATTGTAGCCGAAGGGAAACATAATACCATGAATCATCACCATTGCTAGGATGAAACTCTAGATCACTGGCAACACTCCTCGGACGAAGGGCGTGGGTCATGCTGAATCAAGAAACTAATTGAGGGAAAGCGCAGAGGGAATTTGAGACTATTGCATAGTGAAATGCATGCATAATGAATCAAGCAAGGTGGTAGCCCGTTGTCTCCCACTATGAAATGCATGCAGAATGAATCAAGTTGCTTGAAGGTGGTCTCCCATTGTCAGTTGCACTTCAAGCTTGAAGGTGTTATCCTTGGGACTAGACATAGGTCGCAGGTTCGAATCTCCTCAGTTAAGTTGCAGCCCTAAAAAATGATGAACATTGACAACAGGTAACATGTTTCTAATTGTTGTTGGTGTATGCTAGATTAGTTACAAATATCATGCTTCAGAAGCCAGGCTTCAATGGTAAATAGACCATTTTGGAAGGGTTTAATGTGAGGTTAAGGATATTGATTCCAAGGAAATTAAAGAGAAGGTTAAGGATATTGATTCCATTGCATCATTTACTTAGCCTTTGAAGTTGTGGAAACTTGAAATTGGTTATGATGAGCAACCAAACATCACAACAAGCTCCAAGAAATTGTCAAAATTTAGATGACATGCGAGTGGGTTGTAGAAAGCCAGCATCGTAGCCATTCATTGAGCTCCTCACTGTTTCGAGAATAATTTAATATTCTCTATTGAACAGGGCCAACCACGTGAAGGTGGAAGATCTTATCCCCCCCCCTCACATCACTCTCAATTCCCCATACCCAATTCATGTACTTGAAAAAAAAATACGTGCAAATTCATCCATATTTCATCATGAACTTTCATCTACCATTCATTCAATAAAGGCTAACATTCATTAAACCATTGTTGCATTCAGTCAACACATTCATACAATAAAAGATAACATTCAATAAACCATTCATTCATTCAGTCAACACATTCATTCAATAAAAACTGACATTAAATAAAGGTAACAGTTTACTACAGTGAATCATTAAACCATTCATTCATTCATTAGGCCAAAAATCATGGATGATATATTGTTATCAAAAATAATTAGACAACATTTTTCGAGTCACTTCTTTTAATTTTTTCTTCTCTTTATAAGTGGTAAATAATCTCTAAGAGGAGCATCTACATCTAGACTTTCTCTTCCAGTTCTTGGTTCTTCATCAGGCACTTGTGGTGATGTCTGCATCCTAGAGTGTTGATCTAGACGTGGATTTTGCGGCAAGGGGTTTGGATTTGCTACAACAATGTGAAAATGTTACATCATTGTATTTTGTTATTGTAATGACAAGTATTTCATTTAAAAAAAACATTACAAAGGTGTTTTTTTACCTGGTGTGGCCACATCATGTAGTTCATGTTCTTGTCCAAGCTCAACCTGTACGGTTTCACCCTCTACATGCTCTGCAGTTGAAATATGGTGAACTACAATTAATGTTCACCATTTGCAATGTTATACATAAAATTGTAGCATATGAATAAATTCATTACCAGGATTCGAGCATGATCTTCAATTTGTTTTTCTCCCTCCTCGACATTAGGGGTATCATTGCTTTCCTGCTCAAAACATAGTCAATTTTGTTGTCAAGTATTTATAATGAATAGATTGCACAAGCGGTTAATCTTCAATAAAGTATATAGATTTTATTTACCTGTGCACCGGATGGATTGGTACCAGAAGACTGTTTGGACAGACAAGCTTTTTCGGCATTCAACAACAGCTCCAAAGCCTTCCTTGAAGCCAAGCTTCATGTCTTCCTCAATGGCTTGTTCATTGAATCATTCGGCCTGCATATTTGCATAACGTCGTTAATTAACATTTTTCGATGCAATAAAACGAAAAATAATTTGCAATTTATTATTTGTATGCATTATTGGTTTTTCGAAACTTACAAATCATGCCACGAAATTGGAATAACCACCAGGCCCAAGCTTGTGCTGCTGACCCATTTTTTCAAGTCTTGCCTTTGTGGCCATTGATGTGTTTGGAAACCTATGCAAGTGTTGAAATACATTAGATGTTCCAAGTTCGATATAGAAATATTCAATAATAATAAGGTTTTGAATTACATTACGGAAAGTATTGCATACCTCCCTGTGCCTGGTGTTATCTTTCCTTCTCTTCTCTGAGCCCTCTCCCTTCCATCCTCCACTAGAGCTCTCCACTCCATTGGTGGAGTCATTGGAGGGCACTCATACCTAGTGTTTTTTCCAAGTGGGTCCTATATTGGTCTCGGACAACCTTCACATGTTGTCCAGCCTTTTTCATGACCTCGACTTTATTGAAAGTCTTGTTTCCGAACAGGCCAACCAACCGATTAGTGAGTTCATCTTTTAAAAATTTCGGTTGTTTATCCCACCTTTGTCGGATGGTGGGCCCGAAGATCTCCAAGTACATGTCATTCATTTGTTTATAGAAAACATCATTTCCTGCGAAACGATCATGCCATGATCATAATTAGTTGAAAGAAGACATTTTATCGATGTATTACAATGAAGTTATAAACACTAACTTGATCAACGTATATTAATTACCTGGGACCTTATCGATCTTTATTGGGACGATTTCTACGTCGACCAAAAATGTTACATCCATTTTTCCCATGCTAGTGACAAGGGAAGATCCTGGAAATGTGGCTACGTCGATATCAATATTACTAGGATTCTCGGTGTCGACCCCTTCTTCTGGAGGATCCAGTGTGCGTCGGTCACTAGCGGCCAATGCGCTCATAGTTGGGGTCCGTGGTGTGTCAGAACGTGTTTCCGACTGTTCAGTTGAAAACAATGGCGAAGGGGTCGATGCACATGGAGTCGTTTGCTCATGATGCCACGTCTCTCCATGAGCCACGCTGGGGCCAACATCGCCTCCACCACTATTGTGTGTTCTCCGATAATTCTGTAAATACAAACCACGTCTTACACGTTTAGTACTATCATATAAAAGAGAAAATTATAAAGTCATAAATGAATTATTTTATGAATCAATATTCCTCAAATTACTTCCAAGGATTCAGATTTCCATTCCAACAATTCATTCCTTGCCAGGTTCTGGCTTGTCTACGGAAACTTGATTAGCAGAGAAACGAGTTCCACACTATATTTTTCCAACAATTTGTCTATCATCTTAAACGGGTTTGTGGATTCACCAATTACGTGGGAATCTTTAATGATATCAGCCACTTCAGGATCTACTGAACATTCTTCTGATGCTGTTTCATACAAAGATTCACTGGGATGCAACAAAAATATATAAAACACTATTAAGTTATATCATGATAGATTCCTAAAATTATATTAATGAAGCATATCTATGATCATGATAGATTCCTAAAATTACAACTATGTTTGCTTGGTGCCTGGACGATGGTGTCGTCTGATCCACAGCTGTGGACTTGCCCCGATCATCGGGCCCCTGCAAAAAGAATTAGAAAACATTATCACAACGAAACCAGTATACACACGAAAAATACATAACAAAATAAACATCATGCTACATATTATATTGATACAATTCCAATGGATTATACTTGCAACGTAGAGGATTGTGATCCACTCCTCGGATTGATTCTCATAGGTGACTTTCCCTGATCTGCTAATATCTGGGAGATGCCCCTCACAGATACCTAAATAAAAAACATAGTGAAAGTGATCACCTAAACGAATCCAAAACTAATCATGAGAAAACACATCGATTAAAAACTATTATTAAGTATTATATTTTTAATATTACAAAGAATATGTATACCTATTGCGTTGAGGGTACTGTGACCCTTGCAGAACCGGACTGCATCAAAAACATAGAGAAAATTACGTAAATGAAATAATTAGATAACATTATAGGAACGAAACCAATATACTAATAATGAAAAAACAAAGGGAAAAAAAAATTATTTTTTCTTATTATATTTGCACTATTACAAAGATGTATACCTGATCCCTCGAGGAAGATGTACTCCTCCGACCATCTGCTGGCGGGTTTTTATCCCGATCACTAGCCTGCGAATTAAATATGGAAAATTTAAACGAAATAAACTTATGAAAAAATCCTTAATATGTTAAATTCATTAATAAAAGGTTGGGTAAATTGTTATATGTACCACTCCCATACTAACCTTTTTTGTATCTACTTGGTTCAAATTGTAATTAATAAGCAACTCTTCCCCTGCAGATATTGATTTAATGGCAACTACAAAAACACGGTTTCCTTCACGCCCCTCAAATTCGCAATTTGGTTGCTTAATTGTAGACCCTGGTTGTGTACTGTTTATAAACCCCACAATATTTCTTGTGGCATTTGGCCTTCCGTCCATGTACAACGTTGCTCCTTTATTTTGATTTTTGTCTTTCAACTATAAATAGTTTTTTGACAATCCATAGCTACGTATACTTTTTGTAAATTGGACTAGGCGCATTCAATCTGTGTAGCTGTAACAGGGTCCAACATACTCCATCAATTATGTACATCTGTTGTAAGGGACCCTTATGCAATGCATGTTGAACAACCCGAAACCATGTATTGACGACAGTGCTATTCGATATATCCTCTCGTTCACACAAAAATCTGTGTTCGGTTGAGGAAGATCCTTGGGTACCCATTGTTTCACTAAATGTCTGTACCTCAAGGGCACCTCGAGGTCGTCTTTTGTCTCATCACCATAGGAACATGACCCCTCCTCGACTGTGAAAAAATTCATTATGTTTATCGAATTTTCTTCTGGTCTTTTGACATCTAGGTTATACAACTCTTCTAGACCAACTGGATGTCTCACTTTCCTCTGGCCTTCCTAAACTCCCCTCGCTCGAGGAAGACATATCTAACAAATACCTGTTTGGTTCTACCTGCACCATGGGAAAAATTTTAGATACGACCACAAGGCATAGTGCCTCTTAAAAGGTGACATGTAGCCCCTTGTATAATGTTACTTGATCCTCATTCCCTTTCTCAACATGTGGGCATTCAAGCGATGAGGAAGACGATCACTTTATCTTTCTTATGAGTACAAATTCATGCAATTATGAGCTTTCTTTTATTGCTCCTTTGTGTCTTGACTCCCATATCAAACCATCCAACTATCAGCTTTGTCATCATAGCCCTAAAGTCTCTCTCATCCCATCAGTTTGGGTTCATCAACTCGGTAATTGAAGTCTAGTCACATTTAGTAAGATATTTATATTCAGCAATAATAATATAAAATAAAAATCACTAACCATTATGGAAAACGTCTAAAAATTTTTATGACTTTCAAAAGTAAGATCTTTTAGGTGGTTAATAAGTGTTCAAAAATCTTCAAAAACAATATTTTGTATAATGTTGTGGAACTTGTATAATCTTATTCAAGCATGGTCTTCTTAGATGACTGAAAGTAATTGAATCAAGCAAAAACGGAACTGTAAACATGTAAGTTGTTTTGAAATATTGTAGCTTTCAGTGATACTCCCAACTAATGCTTCCTTTGGACAATTACTTGTAATATTGACTTAGGGTATTTAATTCATAACATAGATTTTCAATCATATTGACATAGAGAAAAGTAGGGCTTTCTTTATATTATCATGACATAGTTACAAATACTTTCTTTTCAATCTTTATGACAATTTGAATGGACAGGCCCCACTCATAGGAAAATACTTTTGAGATATTTACAACTCGTCGGAGTATGGGGGACCATATAATTCGCGAAAAACATTGGATTCAGTATCCCATGCCTTTGAATAAACAGACCTCGGGACCACGCGTCTATTCTGATGCATGTGGACGTCTATGTGGGTTTTGACAAGCCATTGTTGTTGGTTTTTAATGTAGTACCCAAGGGTTTGAGCCTCAGTAAGCTTTGTCTGCAAAATATCTTTGACCTGTTCGAGAGATTCTCCAACTTCCCGTTTCAGATTATAAATAATAGTTGGTTCTAATGCTGTCAGGTTGATGCCGAATGGCCGCCACCAATCTCTAATCCAATCAGGGACGTAGAATGCAGGATCCTCGTAGATTTGTGGAATTTGAAGTCCAAACTTTAGCATGGTATAATATGTTCTATCTGTCTTTTCTTTTCTCAAGAATTTCCACCATATTTTTTTATATTTTTCATAAGTATGTGTAGTACTTGGAAACCAGAGACTAGCATCTTGATGTGGCCATGCTTCCAAAGAACGTATTCAGTTAATACAGTAGTATTTTTGGTCTATTTGTAGCTCGCGGTGAGGTGTAGACCCCTCCGTCGAGATTAAGTTAAGATCTTGGTATAGGTGTGTTAACCAATTGCTTGCATCAACTGCTTTTCTCAGGGAGTTGTTGTAAATCATCTCTGGTACAATACTGGATCCCATAGGCATTCTTCTAAGTTCTGGCACTAGTCTAATAAAAGCATTAGATCCCTGTAAGTTAGCATCTAACACTTCAGCATGTCTCAACTCCCACCTAGGTTTCCAGTCTTGTATATAATCCAACCAACTCATATTATCATTGATAGTATAGATATGTTTTTTCCTCCGGTCCAAGCAGATATTTTCATGTTCACTTGTGGGTTATGGGCCCATTGGATTCCGCTTTGACCTTCTATGATCGCTTGCCTCGTGCTCGCTTGCACCAGGATCGCTTGTTTCAGGCTCACTTGCTTCAGGCTTGCTTCTTAAAAATTAACAACACACTTCTGTGTCAAATATTCTCTTGTTAAAAAGGAAAGAATGCTTTTTGCTTTCCCAGAAATGTGCTCATGAACAGTACAGTTATAACATCAAAACAATGCTTGCCATCTTGCAAAATTTCCTTTTTCCGTTGCAAATTTTATTGTGTTGTTTAGCGCAAATGGAAGACTGGAGAAATATGTTCTTATGATAAAGCCATGGTTCAACAAATAAAGTCACAGTTCTACTCAGTTTTCTATCAGGACACTTATTCTCCAAGATAATTTTCCTCACAAGTTCAATCGAGGAGTTCCACCACTCTTAAAATTCTTTACCAACAATTTTGTCTAACAGGACAAGTCTTAACTACTTAATTCAAATTATTTACCAATATTTGATTACCAACAATTTGATTACTTAAGTCGTATAACCAGCACATATTTGATTACCTGGGTGTAGACGTTTCCTGTAATCTACTCATAAGAGTTACTTTCATAAATGACTATGCCTCTTAGAGGCCAGTCAACTCTAGGAACCAAGTGACCCTATTATAGGGTTAGTAAAAACCAGAGAGAGAGAGATGATTGGGCTATGGTACGGTCAATCAAAGAAAGTCAATGACAGTCAAAAGGCTTAGTACAATCACAATAAAGATGAGCTGACAGCCAGCAGACTGAGGCCAAAGAGACTCACGGCCTCCAATAAGGTACAAGGACAAACCAAAGGGTAAAACAACCAACCAGTAAGGTACAAGTAAAAAAGAAAGGAGTGGGTATAAATTAGACTCATAACCCTTGGGACTAAGGGGGTGTACTACCTCAAATGTGGACAAACTACGTCCATAGTTATACCCACAAGACCAAAAACATAAAAGTCGGTACAAATCAAAAGATAACTCAATATCAGTAAAAGACCCAAAAGGTGATAGGAAAGGTACCACAAAAAAATGAAAGGACCAAAATTAAAGGACAATCTACCACAAGACCAATAAACAACAGGGTGTAAGGACCAAAAGTAAATCAACCATTGTGGGGAATGTACAAATAAGGTCAAATTTATATTGCAATAGCTCCTTGTAACTACCTGTTATTTGACACGCCAAAGATATGGAAGGTCAAATAATGTCAAATATATGCAATAGCTCCTTGTAACCACCTCTTATATGCAATAGCTCCTTGTAACCACCACTTATATGCAATAGCTCCCTGTAACTACCTCTTGTAACTCAAATAGGACCACCAAAAGGTATGATAGCAAGCAACCTTCCTAACTAAGGTCTGGAGGGTGATACAAAGTGGGTATAAAGACTCATAACAACTTGGACAAAGGGGGTGTACCTCAAATGTGGACAAACTACCATAGTACCCACAAGACCAAAAACATAAAAGGTGGTACAAATCAAAAGATATACCAAGATGAGTAAAAGACCCAAAAGGTAAAAGGCAAGGTACCACACAAATATTATCGACAAAATGGAAGGACCATAAGACAATCAACCAAGGTGGGGTACAACCAATCATCTCTCTCTCAAATGTACCATTATTCCATATAACCTGAAATACCATCACAGTAAACAAAAAATTCCACATGGATGATGTGATCACGTGGTCCTCTAGACTGCTTCTAAGGTCAAGCATTAGTGGCTCCATCAAGGGGTGTTCAGTCCCTTGAGAAGACCATCTAACTCAACCATCTCGAAGGCCTAGGAGAAGAGGACATCACACATCATTAGATAATTGGTAACTGACCGTGTAAGAACTCAAAAACCCTAAAGCAACCAAGCGTGCAGAAGGGGAGCTAGGAAAAGACAAGGCTCGCAGGCCAAAAAAGAAAGCTCAAAAAACTATACTGGGACCGGTGTCACAGTAAGCGAGCTGAAAAAAAAGTGGCCAGAATACCAACAAGTAGCACTAAAAAGAAAAAGACCCTCTAAAAAGGTGAAATAGCAAGCAAAACCTCCTAACTAAGAGCTAGATACCTCAACAAGTTGTATCCTTCGCAACGTGATGAAATCCAAGTTGAACAATACAAAATGAGAGACCAATAATGGAAGGATATCCCTCTACCGAAAGGGATCCTGGGTAAAAGAGCTCTAGTAGAAAAGTCACTAAGCTACCTCGTTCATGACATGTCGGAAAAGGTTTTCGGCGCTTCTGCCTTATCACCCTTGTATCACCAGTATGGTGGCCGGAGAATACAAGGAAGACAATGATCGATGTTTCCTTAGGGCTAAGTGGAGTGCGACATTCCACAGAGTCCGTCTGGTTCTCGATCTCACGGCGGTTTAACCCCTGAAACAACAAGAGGCCCCTCCACAAACTGGTCAATGACCGTGTCAACAAGTACAAGAGGATTTTAGCACCCTAGAGGACAACAAATATGTCTCGGATGATAATGACAAGGGGGGATTATTTGGATGCCTATCCCCGGTGTCCCACCTAACTAACAAATTCTTTGTATCCTCAAGCGAGGTTAAAGTGTGTTGAGTTAACGAGTTAAATTTTGATGGTTGTATTACTCAGTCGGGTGATGGAAGTGCAACTCATGGTGTGATGACTGACTCAAACCATTCAAATGCATATGAATAAAATAAGCCTTTCCTTTCAATGAATGCTAGCTAAGGTAAGGAGAGAGTTCTTTCAAACTATAACTACTCTTTCAAATTAAATGAATGCAACAAGTGTTCAAGTTCATTCATGGGACCTCAAGGAGAGCTTCAGATATACTCAAGTCATGCAAATGAATTCATCACATAAAACAAAGTGACAATAAATATAAGGAATTGTATATATCCATGTTCATAATTCTTTAGGCACACTTATAACATTCTTCAATCATTCTTCACAAAAACACAGTGATAGTGAACTACAACTCCTCTTCCTCCAGGCAACCATAAAATACATCTAATTGCATCATTCATTATGCAGGACAGAATTGTGAACTTAAAGAACAGTCATTTACTAGTACTAATTACAATGTGACTCAATCCGAGGAGTGTTGCCAGTGGTCTTGAGTTTCAACATGGCAACGGTGACGACTGGAGTGGGTCACCATTGCCAAGCTGAAACTCAAGACCGCTGGAAACAAAACTGTAGGCCAACTTTATTTGATATCCAAATTAACTATTATATGGTTTTAGATAATTTTGCAACAATTTCAAATGGAAATCAAAATTTATAGGATTTTGGTGAGTTCTGGGCACCTTGCAGCTGCATAGGAAACCCTAAAACAACGTTGGGCATATTTCAAGGGGTCATCTTTTCAAATGTTGGACATATTTCATCCATTGAATAAGTACTGGCAGTCATAATTATGAATTTTAGGCCATAAACCTCAGTTATCCCTTGCAACAAGTTATTGGAAGCGGATCTATGGAACTATGGAACAATCAACAGCTGATAAATAAGTGAATCCTTTTTCCCTTCTGCTAGGTTTTTGATAGCTAAAAATAGGGTTAGGTTTAGAGTTTTGAAATCCTCGTAGAACCTATATTATTCTTATAGAAGTAGAAGGTCATATTCTAATTATGGTGAGTTGACATGATGAGACACTATGGCCTTTTAGAGTTCTCTACAATATGCTTTTGTCTCTCTATCAGTATCACCTCCACACTTCTACTCATACTATGGATGACCAACACCTAATGGAAAAGTGAATTGTTTTCCCTTATTTTGCTAGGTTTTTTATAGCTATAGTTAGGGTTAGATTTAGAGTTTTGAAATTCACTTGGAAACTCTATGATACTTTTAGAAGTAGAAGTCCATATCAGAATTATGGTGAGCTGACATGATTGACACTTGTACCTACTGAATATTTTGACCATTACCTTGTTCGGGCCATAAATTTTGTATATGAACTTTGTTTTGTGAAAATCTTCCACTATTGGAAAGCTATTGACTCATAGAATGCAAAAATAGGCATACAACCTAGGTCCTCGATACTAGGTCCGCCGAAATTCTACTTCTTTGTCCCATAAACAAAAAAAATTACCATTTTAGTCTGTCAATGTAGTTGACCCAAATTGGTCAGACTGGAAGGGCTTCATGGCAATTGGAGAATCTACACTCTCACCTCATATTATCTTGCTCATATTATCTCGTTGTATTTTGGGTTATTCATGCTTTCTAACCACATGTGGGAATCCTTAGATAACCTATCAGCAAATTGTGAACCCTAAAGATAAAAAAAACATTGCCAAAATGCAATAAATGCTTATTGTAATTTGAAATATCAGACTTGTAAGATGCATTAAAACACACTAAGCAAGTAGCCAAAACATAGATTTACACATAAGGAAATGTAAAAACATTAATGTTGAAATTATGGTCAAAGTGAATTGTTTTCCCTTTTTTGCTAGGTTTTTTATAGACAGGGCAATTTTTAGCCGTAGGATAGTTATCAACCCAATACTTCCCATATCAGGGCAATCTAATTTATAGACAAGGCAATGATTTGGTTGACATCCATACAGGGCAATTTCTAATCCTCTACAATTAAAGGCATCGCAATACCGTATTACTAAGTATCCCAAGGCACCTTTATTTGGAAATTGGTTTACAAATTATAAATATGCAGGTTTGATATACTTAACCGAATTTTTGGACCCATCTTTCATCACATTCGTTGGGTAAATTAAATGCTAATTTGCTAGCTTATCATTCCTTGGATCACTGTCACATTGTTCCTGAGTTAGTGTTTGAGAAATATCTTAAGCATATCTTGGTTACTTGATCACTATTATTACCATCACACTTGGAATTTGTCTCACTGTTGTTCATACTCTCTTACATAGAGCAAACCTCTGAGTTTGATTCACAGTGATTTTATTTCCCTTTGTTACCATTTGGTTACTGTTGTAATAGGTCTTCATTTGCTTCATTCTTGGCAATACTTGTGGAGCATATTGCTTGATTACTACTTTCGCAACTAAGACATCCTAATTAAATAATTGTGCACAACCCACCTTTGAGTAGTGTAACCAATCGACAATAGAGTACAGTTCACAACACTATAAAAAATTCATGCTACGTGACATCCTCCTAATCTACTCGTTTGCATGCCCTTGATCTCACATTTGGGACTGTTTGGTGCCTCTAACAGATTCATATTGATTTCAAATTATCCTTTGGTTGAGATATGACTTAATTGCTTTGAGAAATCGAAGCCTTGTCTCCTAAGCCACCTAGATAGGTTGTTACAAGATTTAGGAACTAGTCACCTAAAATTAGAAATAAAATCTTAAGTTTGGACAAGTGTAATCTTGCAAATGGCAGTTCCAGGCAAAATTTGTAACTCTCGGTTAGAGCTGAAATTGAAGAGTTTTTTTTGCTGTCAAAAAGAAAAAAACTAAGAAACAACCGGTAACTCGCTGGGGCAGAAATCGATAATAGTCTGTCAATGAATAAAAGAATGAACTTAGAAAATTGAGAGAGGTCAAGTATTTGTGTGAATAATTTGAGAATGGATGGACAATTTCTTTATTTTCTTCCTTCATTACCTGAATTCATGGTAGCCATATCCCTAGTACACATGGAGGCATTTTAATTATCTGCCATCGAGGTTTTCCTACGAGTTTCAGTTACATCAGGGTTTCATTTCAGCAGAGATAGACTCAACCCTAGCCATTAAACATGTGAATGCTTGAGAAACTCCAGTAGGCAATGTTGAACCCGAAATTCACTCATAATATAGCCCTATGATCGATATGTGGAAGGAACTGATGTTTTCTTAGTGACAGGCACAGGGAAGCTCTCATAGGAACCAATAATCGAACTAGGGCTTCAAACGCAGAAAGAGAACCAAGATGCAAGTGGAATGGGTCTATTGTGACAAACGTTGAAAGATTCAAGGAGTTAATCCACTCTTGCAGTCGAGATTGAGGGATACCCACCAAAAACTGGGAGGAAATGCGTTACCATTCACTACAGGGTGTATTGCATCCACATTCTACACATTGAATTAATGTCTTGATAACTCGAGGAGTCTCATTACTAGGAAGGGGTTCCTGAGCCCATGATACCTTATTGAATATTTCCACCCCCAGAAGATTAGAACCTATACAGTGAGGCGTGATCACTCATTGCGTTTATGGGCACATGGGCTGGTTGTTTGAGAAGTAGAGCAGGTTTAACCTAGGCACCAGAACTGTGGTAGTGAAATTTCAGACACAAATCCTGAGGTCTTATGTGGAGTTACAAATCTTGATGAGGGGCTGATACAACTCACTTAACTTGCATAGTGACAACCTTCCCTAGATTAATACCATTTCTAGGCATCAGAAGTGCACAAATTTACAGGTGGAAAACCCAAAATTGCACGAACTAGAACCCAAGCAACATACAATTGTGGGAATTTCTATTTGGGTATAAGAGACTCACCGATCTATGAGATATTATGGCCAATGCTAGATTCCTCTGTGTGTTCCTGGTGTTCTTGGTGCCTGGTGTGTTATCCCCCTTTGTTTCCTAGTGCAATATCCCCCTCTGGTGCCTTGTTGGTACGTATCTCTAGTTCCAGACGATGGGAGGCAGAGTCTGTGGATGAGGCGAGAGGCAGAATTCGTGGAGGATGCGATGGGTCGAGGTAGGGTTCAGAGTTTCGAGATGATGGGAGGTAGAGTCCGTGGATGAGGCGAGAGGCAGAGTAATGTGGAGGATGCGATGGGTCGAGGAAGGGTTCAGAGTTCACATAGGAGGCGATATCTCGGCGGGAGAATGAGGTTGTATGTCATGTGTTTTGTGTTTTGTGTTTTGTTTTTTAGTTTTTTCATTTTGTTTTAATTAATATTTTGTTTTAATATTTAATATTAAAATATATATTCAAAAAATAAAATGTATATTTAATATACAATGGTACCATGCACTATCTAGCCATAGGAAATCATGCTCTATAAGGGATCCAATATAATGCTCTAATCCTACATAGCTATGCTCCAAATCATATGACATGGTCTAGCAATTTATTGTATGTAGGTTTTTTATATGGAGGGGTAGCCCCTCATTTGTGGTTGGTGTGTTATGTTCTTAGCTCCACCTTACAAAGAATTTAGTAATTGCTTGACTTTGATGTCACATAATCAAGTTGTATAGGAACTATTTGAATTGTGCATGCATGTCTAATTTGTTTTCATGGTATCAATCCAGGTGTAGTGTGTGACTATTAAGTGGAATTTTCATCATTTATGGTTGTTGATACATACATCCCCAATTGGAAAAAGTGTTGGGAATGTAATTTCAAATAGGCCCTATGTGTTTTATTCATTGATTAGCAATAAACCAATTTCTAGCCACATGTTGGCAGGCGGTTTGGTAAGGAAGAATCGCAGCATCGCCGATGCTGTGACACGTCAGAAGAGGTCGTGGAAGGAAGAAGGCTCTATTATTTTATGTATTTTTTGAGTCATTTGTACCGCAGAATGCATGTTTTTGGGTCATTGGACCATATGAGATGTAATTTTGAGCTAAGTATACCGCAATAGGCGGGTTTTTCGTTCATTTGGACCGTGTCAGTTAGATTTTGGGTCATTTGTCTAGGAGTCGGTTAGGAAGTTGTTATTAAGCGGACAAGCATTGTAAAGGCGGAAGCCTATATATAGACAAAAAGTTGTAGGTTGTAGAGAGATGAAGAGAGCATAGAGATGTTTGGTAGCGTTTTATGTGTATGTTCTGAGATCCAAAGATATTGCTGAAGTTTGTGATCTGTAGAGGCATTGTATTGGGTTTTTGCAGCAATAATATGATGTGATGAAACTGTTTCTTTGCAATCCTGGTGTGTCTTCTATCTTTTGATGGTAATGCAATGTTTCTTTGATGCAATAGTCACTTTACTATTATAATCTACCGCAACAAGGAATGTTTCCATTAAATGATGCTATGAGTACAATAATGTCGAAGTGAATGCATAGATTTATTGTTGAATGTTGCAATAAGATTAAGTAGTTGATGCCGCATACATCCTCCTTCATTCTGCGGAAACATGGTTCCGTCCACTCTCCCTTGATCGCCTCAGGTGAGACCTCATCTGCTCTACAGGTGTTGCTGGGCAGGGTAAAACCTGTCTGGGTTGGTGCTCAGGGAGATCGCGGTGGGTTGGTGTCGACAGTGATGGGAACCCCTGTCGACTGGGTTTGAGTCAAAAAATGGTTCCATTGTTGGGATCATGTGTGAAGTGAAAGGAGGATATGTTGTGGCACCCGACGAAACCCAAGATCCAGGAATGGTTTGATCGAAAGCTACAGGAATTCGCTGAAGAATAAAGTCGGAACACTCGACTGACAGTAGATCAGTGGGTAGATAGATATATTCATGACGGTTCGCTTGAATGGTTCTTCTGTGAGTTCTCAGTCCTATTGTTCGAATGGTTGGCAAAGTTGACCTTTCAGAAGAGGAACTTCCAGGGTGGTGAGCCAACGACCTGGACCAGAGAGCTGATCCAAGAACTACAGGAAGTTGATAATAAATCATCGCGGGCTATCGAAGTGTGGTTCGATAGCATCCTAGAGGGCTATATCACAAAATTTGTGGTTGATACTCAGAAATCCTATAGTGCAGCCGAAAGATATTTTTTCCATGAACCCTAGGGCAAGTTTCTATTGTCGCTTCAACTATCGATTAAGATGCTTATTTGGGAAAAGGGTATGCTAAAGATGCATCTTGATTAGTAGACATCCTGGTGGGCGGAGGCCGTGGGTACCGCGATAATTGGGGGGCGGTACATGGAATGATAAGGGGTATATGGGTGCAGGTCATGACGAGACTGTGAGTGAAGCCGAGGAAGAAAGTGGTCTTACGAGGGGAGGAGCGAGGTTCCGACGGGAAAAGAGGCAGAGGACAGGAGAAGGTCCTGCTGCGGTCGAGCTGCAAGGCCGTGAAGGAAGACCACATGGGACGAAGAGACCTCACAATCCTGACAAGGAAAACCAGGCTATGCCCAGGATAGAGGCAGGACCAAACCCCAGCACCAACGTACCCACACCTCTGCTCATATCTCTCAGGTAGCAAGAAATACCACTTCGAAACTGCTGAGTTCGTCTATACCACATAAGTTAATCGGTAGTAGTACAATGAAAGGAGGAAGGAATCCCAGAATGGCGGGCAAGGATACTAAGTTACCGTTGTTCCAAGGAAGTGGAACAGATAACCCTGAATAGTATTGGTTTCTGTGTGAGGCTGTATGGACCGTCAAATAGATCACTGATGATGATGCTAAAAAGGGACAATTGGCGACGACTCTTCGAGGTCATGACTTGGACTGGTTTATGAAATTTACATAAGTTCCCGTCGGCACTCTATCAAA
The DNA here is from genome assembly GCA_027924585.1 of Larix kaempferi. Taxonomy (NCBI): domain Eukaryota; kingdom Viridiplantae; phylum Streptophyta; class Pinopsida; order Pinales; family Pinaceae; genus Larix; species Larix kaempferi. The sequence continues at coordinate 16,684,389 of BSBM01000099.1, forward strand.
AACCCTGGATGAGATTCGTACAGGCCTAATCGCAGAGTTCCTGAAGCCCAAATCTGAAGCATAATACATCACAGAGCTCAAAGAGATTAAGCAGTATCCCAATGAGACTATGTGGGATTTTGATCAGCAATTTAAAATGTTGATGGCAAGGGTCAATTTTGACATGAGTACCTTCCAACATAAGGAATGCTTTATCGCGGCCTTGCTTTTGCATATTCGGCTACCACTGATGCAACAGAACATTACCACACCGAGTGAAGCTTTGGAGATCGCGATGCAGATGGAGGCATCGCCTATTAGGGACAATGCAGCTGGGATGTCGCAGATCCAGACACAATTGGATTACCTGACCATCCAGTTATAGGATCTGAAGAAAGGCAAGGAGCCATGTGAAGACGTCTAGTGTACGCAATGTCGGGGAGGAGGACATACTAAGGATAATTGACCGGACTTCCACAACTATCTAGTTTTGGGAGCACCAAACCCATTGAATGGTGGTAGCATGCCGTGGTGTCACATATGCCACGTATACGGGCACAGCCATGACAATTTCCCATACATGCATAAAATGGTCACAACCCCAAGGAATCTTTATTGTACAGTTTGCCAATCGGTGGGTCACGATGACAAGGATTGTCGTGCATATGGGTTGCTACAAGAGAGAATGTATGATGCATTCTATGTAAAGGATGACCAGCGTTCCGTACAACAATTGCAACCGTAGCCACAGGTACCCCAGCTGCTACCTCAACCACAGATGCAGTTTGTACCGCAGCAGCAGCAACCACCGCAGTTCATGCCGCAATATGCTCCAATGCAGATGGCTCCACAGTAGCCACAGTATGTACAACAACCGCAGTATGCACAACAAGGGAAAGGAATGCAACCGGCACCAATACAGCAACAGTTCAACCAACCACAGTACCAGTAGTAGGGAGGATTCCGGGGAGGATACTGGAGAGGACGTGGCGGAGGATTTGGTCATGGAGGAGGACGAGGTGGTCGCGGACCTGTTCAATGCTATCACTATGCAGTATGGGGACACTACCAGCAAGACTGTCCACTGTTGCAAAACCAGTGTACGTTTTGTTTTGTTAATTATCACACGATTGAGAATTGTCCGCAGTTGATTGCACGATGGCAAGCAGGGAATACTCCCCAGTTCTAGAACCATCCCTAGGCACAGCAACCTGCCCAGAATCAAGTGCAGAAACCAGTGCAGAACCAGAATATGCGGCCAAATCATAATCAGAACGTGAACCCACCCGGTAATTCACCGCTGAACCTGACCCAGGGTGTGAACATCGCGACAATTTCTGCATAGCCAAGACCACAAGATGCTTCCGTTGCTGTGGTCACTCGTGGAGGAAAGACAACTGGAGAGGACAGCTCACTGATCTGGTTAGCCAGAAAAAAGAAGGTATCATTTGACATTGATGCGAAGAGGGAGGCATTTCTTCAAGCACGTCGTGCACTAGAAAAAGACCGAGGTAAAGCTATTGTGTATGACATGCCCTTTACTTTTGATACTTCTTCATAGGTTGGCCCGTCGCAGTATTCCAGCACACTTCAAGCATTTTTGGAACATTGTTTATCCTTGGCAAGAGATCTCGATGCTCTTGCTGCGATTGCAACTCCGTTGTGACGACCGGCCCAGGATCGAAAAGAGTTCATGGTTAATTCCTTACAACAACGGAAGACAGGTAAGGAGATGCGGATGAATATTAAAATTGGCGACTACGATGTTGATTCAGTTATTCTAGATCTTGGTTCGGATGTCAACATCTTGACCAAGAAGGCTTGGCAGAAGATGGGGAGTCCCCCACTGAGTTGGTCTCCTGTACAGCTTCGGTTAGCTAATCACGCTAAGGTGACACCGATTGGGAGAGTTCCACGAATGGTGGTGGACATTGAGGGAATGAAAACATATGACGACTTTGATGTAATAGAAGTAGTTGAAGGAGGAAGCTCTCATCCCGCATTACTGGGGATTGGATGGGCTAATGATAGTGGAGCTGCAATCAACTTCAAGCGATGGATGATGACTTTTGAAAATCGCGATCTCAGAGTTATCGCCCCGTTGGATCCAACTGAAGGACACCGCTACATAGAGCCAGTAAAGGATGATGGTCATAGTGGATGGGACCATGCATTCAATATCTTTGAAGATTATATCCATCTGACTGCCAACGGTGAGCTGGGATGGCGCAGTGATAGCTCTGCGTCTTCCGAGTTTGATGATGCGCTAGAATATTGGCAGAACCGCTTGCACGAGGTGTCGCTCCGTAAGTGTGGGTTGATCACATAGTCATTATGCCGTGTCGCAACTGAAGCGGTCACACTACCAATATATGAAGGACTTCCTGGCTTATCTGACTTTCTAATGGAGTTTGAGGAAAGAGTTTCCGAACCACAGCAATTGCTGGCATTGAACAAAGCACCGAAGGCTACTGTAGCATGTTGGTGGGAGACACACAAGACATCAATTGATGGATGGTCAAAATGCAGAAGATTGATGATGGTACGCTTCAGTGATACCAAGGTTTACCACATTGGCAAGTATGATGGTCGGAACGATCCTGGTGGTCACTTGATGGAGTGTCAGCGGTTATGGGTATCGCGACCAAGAGACGAGTGGGTCCATGCTTTTATCCATACTTTGGATGAGATGCCACGATCATGGTATACTGTAGCTGAGTTACGAAGAGAAATTTCTACTTGGCTAGAGCTCACAGTGTGTTTCTAATAATGCATTACAGCTCATCCATGATGTAATTCTGCAGGTTGTCCTGGTGGCGTATCCTGCGGATCCGCATACGCACTGCCAGATGCAATCCCTCATGGAATGCTTCAATATCAGTGGTGGACTAGAAGATGGTGATGATCGGTGGAATGTGAATATCCCAGAATCAGAAGGAAGTCGTGCTGTGGTACCACCTAATGCGCCAAGCGATCCAATCAGTCAACCGCTGAAGATCCGCAAGATTAACATTGGGACAGAGGACAATCTGAAGTTCGCAAATGTCGGGGATTACTGAGATGGTGAGCTGATAAGCAAGGTCATTGATTTGCTCCATGAGTTTCAAGACTTATTTCCCACAAAGTTTTATGACATGAAGGGGATTTCGGGAAACTTAGGGGAGATGAAGATTCCATTAAAACCATATGATAAGCCGATCCGGTAGCGACCCTATCGATTGCATCCGCGACATAAGGAGAGGGTCAAGGTAGAATTGGATCGCATGTTGGACACCGGTATCATTGAACCAGTTGAGGAGTCAGAATGGATTAGTCCTATGGTGGTACAGGATAAGAAGACTGGCGAAGTTCGCATTTGCGTCGACCTTAGGAAGCTAAATTATGCATGTTTGCATGATCTGTTCCCAACCACGTTTACTGACGAAGTGCTCGAAGGTGTGGGTGGCCAGGAGCTGTACTCTTTCACAGACGGGTTCTTTGGCTACCATTAGATCCGCATTGCAAAAGAAGATCGCCATAAGACAACTTTCGTTACCGAATGGGGTTGCTTTCAGTACACCGTAATTCCATTCGGCTTGAAGAATGCACCTACGATATTTTCACGGGTTGTCGTTGCTGCATTCAAAGATTTCATTCAGAAGTTTTTGCAGGTATATATGGACGATTGGACGGTCTATGGTTTGGTCCGCGATCATCTAGTGAATTTGCGGTTGATGTTGGAGCGATGTCGGCAGCACCAGATATCGTTGAACCTAAAGAAATGTATCTTTTGTGCACCGTTTGGCATACTGTTGGGTCATATTGTGTGTAAGCAAGGATTTTTGGTCGACCCAGCAAAGATTGCGCTCATTCTGAGTTTGACACCGTCGACTACTGTTAAGCAGTTAAGGGCGACGCTGGGACACACGGGGTATTATCGCAAGTTCATCAAGGGTTATGCTGCGATTACCGCCCCTATGGAGAAGTTGTTGAAGAAGGATGCAGTATTCCAGTGGAGCCCTGAATGTCAGGATAGCTTTGAGACACTAAAGATGAAGATGGCTTCGGCACCGATATTAGTATTTCCTAACTGGAGTAAGGAATTCCATGTTCATGTTGATGCCTCATCGATCGCGCTGGGAGTGGTATTTGCCCATCCCGGAGAGGGGGATATTGATCACCCCATTGCTTTTTCCAGCCGAAAGTTGTCATTTGCAGAAAGAAACTACACTACTACGGAGAGGGAAGGTCTAGCAATGGTTTATGCGTTGCAGAAGTTTCACCATAACTTATTGGGAGGCCATTTCAAGATGTCCATAGATCATTCTACATTAAAATACCTGGTCAATAACCTTGTGTTAGGGGGGAATATCTGTCGATGGCTACTTCTTTTTCAGGAGTTCAATTTTGAAGTAATTGTGAAGCCAGGGTGGTTAAATGCTGGCCCGGATCATCTCTCCCGGATTGAAACAGGAGAGGAGCCAACTAACATTGAAGATGGGTTTCCTGATGCGTAATTGTTTAAAGTTGGAGTCGTTGATGGATATTTTGAAGAAATCATTCAGTTTCTAGCGACAGGCACTACACCAGAGGAATTCACCACTAGTCAGAAGAAGGAGTTGGTAGTCAAGGCTACAGACTTCCAGCTAATCGCAGGAGCGCTATACAATATGGGTGTCGATGAGATATTGTGACGGTGTGTCTTGCCACATGAGCAAGAGCAGATCCTTTCCGAAGCACATGCAGGAGTGGCTGGAGGGCACTATGGTGGCTGTGCGACGGCAAGGAAGGTGCTTCGAGCGAGGCTCTAATGGCCTACGTTGCACAGTGATGCGACAAATTATGCACAGTCCTGCGACGTTTTTCAGAGAACCGGGTAGCCATCCAGACGGGATAAGATGTCGTTGATGCCTCAGTTGACATTGCAGCCATTCGACAAATGGGGAGTAGATTTTGTGGGACCTATCCATCCACCAGGAAAATGCACTAGTGCTAGGTATATCATCATGGCGACAGATTACTTGACACGATGGGCAGACGCTGCACCAGTCATTGATTGTTTCGCAGCCACAGCCGCACGATTTCTCTTTGACCACATTATCACTCGCTTTGGCTGCCCCAAGATATTGTTGAGTGATCAAGGCATCGACTTCCTCAATCGCACCATCAGTGCATTGATGGAGGAGTTGCAGATACAACATAAGAAGAGTACACCCTATCATCCGCAGGAGAATGGCATGGTGGAGGCTTTCAATAAGATATTGGAGCATGCGTTGACAAAGGTGTGCAATGTGAACCGCGATGACTAGGATCTAAAAATCCCAGCAGTATTGTGGGCCTATCGCACCACATGTAAAAGGCTGACAGGGAAGACACTATTCAAGCTAGTGTATGGGAAAGAAGTGGTTATGCCTATGGAGTATATCATTCCAAGTCTGTGCATAGCGGTAGCAACCGGTATGGATGCTGCGGAAACATTAGAGGAACATCTCGCGCAGTTAATACAGCTAGAGGAAGATCGCTTTGTCATTGGTTTCCATCAGGGTGTGGAAAAGGATCGCCAGAAGGCTTGGCATGATTGCCACATAAAGAACAAACAGTTTCAATAGGGTGATTTGGTGTTGTTGTACGACAACAAGTTTATGAAACATCCAAGAAAATTGCAGATGCATTGACTTGGTCTGTATCGCATCAGTAGCATCACTTCAGGAGGAGCGGTACAGTTACAGTAGTTCGATGGAACGATGCTCCCAAAGTTGATTAATGGTATCAGGTTGAAGCCCTATCGGTCGGGCTCGGAACAGCGCGATGCTTGAGTCGCATCGAAAAGAAAAAAAAACATGTAGATTGATTGCTGGCAGGATGGAGCACCAACAGGGACGGAATGCAGAAGCAGGGAGGCTTATGCCACAAGTTAGGAGTGGTCTGCAACAAGTGGCAGCGTTGCGACTGGGTCACATCAAAAATCATTATGCATATGGGACTTTTTTTTCTTTTGGGAAGATATGATTGTTAGTTGATTCAGATTGTGCCAAAGGAACGCACGTTTGGAATAAGGAATACACCGAGGCAGCATGGCCAATGGCACCTGGAGGGATGGTTTGCATGGTTGGCACGAGGCATCCACCACGGCAACATGGCCAAAGGGATGCTTCGCACATTTTTGCATGCAGGGCAATAGGCAGAAGTACGATTGCTCCGCCAACCTCATAAGTCCGGCTAATACTCACACGGAGCAGCGGAATATTATGATTACCTTGGAGCATGAGCAGGTGGTGCAAAGGATTGCCAAGGCAGACGAACGGCTAAATGTGATGTATAAATATAGGACCCGAGGATAGTAAGAGCACAGAGGTTGTTTCAATTAAGAGGGGTTATGTTACGAGAGGATCAGGCATCTAGCTAAATTAGAAATTCCAAGGAGGTTGTGGAAATGATCCATTTTATTTCATGTGGTAGCACACCAAGTGCGCTGAGGGCCCGAACCACGAGTGTAAATGAGCGGATGGAGCAAGCTACGCCTTGGACACTCTGGGGTTACAAGCATGAACTCTCGTCCAAGATGTCTAGGCAGTTGGTGATGGCTCGAACTCTCATGGTCCCTGCGACCACACAAAATGGGGGGGTCATCGCCCCCGGGTCCCTGTAACATGTGCTTACTAGTGTGAAACAGATGTGCCAGAACCACTGGCCTGTTTTACACCCTGGCGTTGCTCGCAAAATTCCTCTCCATCTACAATCGGTCTCTCGAGACTAGAGGATGAGTTTGCAAGGTCTGTGACAGTAAGCCGAAAAAAGTCCACTTTTGGGCAAGAAGTACATGACAGCGAGCAGATGATCAGTGTAGCAAAAGCAGCAAGACAACACCGCACGATCCAGAAAGCAAGAACAGTTGCAGAACTATAGTTCAGCCCTAGCAAAGTGAAGACCACAGAATACACCATGTCCAGTTGACGTGGCTCGAGGGCAAGCCACAAGATTGTGTTGGGGGCCTGTTGGCAGGCGGTTTGGTAAGGAAGAATCGCAGCATCGCCGATGCTGCGACATGTCAGAAGAGGTCACGGAAGGAAGAAGGTTCTATTATTTTATGTATTTTTTGAGTCATTTGTACCGCAGAATGCGGGTTTTTGGGTCATTGGACCATATGAGATGTAATTTTGAGTTAAGTATACCGCAATACGCGGGTTTTTGGGTCATTTGGACCATGTCAGTTAGATTTTGGGTCATTTTTCCAGGAGTCAGTTAGGAAGTTGTTAGTAATTGGACAAGCATTGTAAAGGAGGAAGCCTATATATAGACAGAAGTTGTAGGTTGTAGAGAGATGAAGAGAGGAGAGAGATGTTTGGTATGTGTTTTATGCGTATGTTCTGAGATCCAAAGATATTGTTGAAGTCTATGATTTGCAGAGGCATTGTATTGGGTTTTTGCAGTAATAATATGATGTGATGAAACTGTTTCTGTGCAATCCTGGTATGTCTTCTGTCTTTTGATTGTAATGCAATGTTTCTTTGATGCAATAGTCGCTTTACTGTTATAATCTGCCGCAACAAGGAATGTTTCCATTAAATGATGCTATGAGTACAATAATGTAAAAGTGAATGCATATATTTATTGTTGAATGTTGCAATAAGATTAAGTAGTTGATGCCGCATACATCCTCCTTCATTCGGCGGAAACATGGTTTCGTCCACTCTCCCTTGATTGCCTCGGGTGAGACATCATCTGCTCTACAGGTGTTGCTGGGCAGGGTAAAACCTGTCTGGGCCGGTGCTCAGGGAGATTGCGGTGGGTTGGTGTCGACATTGATGGGAACCCCTGTCGACTGGGTCTGAGTCAACACCACACAATCTTATTTGGTCAACAATGTCTTCATTATCCATTTTCCTTTTAGATTTTTACTGCATCCAGAAATTGAAATTCTAGACATAGTAAAAATCCAAAAGGATAATGGATCATTTAGATAGCTGGGAAAGCCTGAATCATCTTAATGTCTTCATTATGAACAAATTATTTGATCTTTTTCATTTCTCATTGCATAGTAGGAAATTTTAAGGCAATGGAAGATAGATTTTATTATTGTTGGGTGTCACCATTGTTTTCTAGATAATGTATGTTAGATTCTTCAAGGGATGGATTGCCATTATTTGTAGACATATTATGAAATCAAGCAAAGACATTAATGTGTGCATGTACAAGTGCAACACATAAGTTATGGTCAAGTTCGACATCATTGTAATATTTGTTGTTTTGTATATTACAAAGCTATAGATTTATGATACATGGATTGGTCACATAAAAGTCATGTACTTTTTTCCCTTTGTTCCATTCCTTTTCACAAATAGTATGTCAAGGTATATAAAGTGGCGTTGAAAGTAATTTGTAATTTGAACAATGTCTTATGGAAAATTAGTAGTGTAACCATTGTATTTGTATCTCTTGGCTTGAGCATGCTCAACTTGCAAAATTGCAGTAACGACGATGATGATGAGGAGAAGGAGGATGGAAGTGATGATGAAGATGAGGATGATGATGATGATGATGATGAAGATGGTGATGATGATGATGAAGAAGATGAGGAGGAGGAGGAGGATAATAATGATAATGATGATGATGACGATGATGATGATGATAATGATGACAATGATGATGACGATGATGATGATGATGATGCTGATGATGACGATGCTGATGATAATGATGTTGATGATGATGATGAAGAAGAAGAAGGTGATGATGTTGATGATGGTGGTGGTGATGACGACGACAACATCAATGATGATGATGATAATAATGATGATGATAATGATGATGATGATGATGATGATGATGATGATGTTTTAGTCTTGATAATTGTGCATTTCCTTACTAAGCTTCTCTCTATTTTGAGAATAATTAAATATTCTCTACTAAACAGGGCCAACCACGTGAAGGTGGAAGCTCTTATGGCCCCTCCCCCCCCTCACATCACTCTCAATTCCCCATAACCTGACAAAAATATCTATGTACAAAAAAATTAAATTTCTATATACAGCATGTTTCTAATTATAACATACAGGAAAATGGAAACTCACTAAGAAACAGTTAATTTATTATTACTGCATGCCTCGTAAACTTCAATGGTCTTCATCATCTTCTTCATCCGAGTCATCGTCTGTACTATCATCCGATGATCCAGATTCAACATTGTAAGGATTGGCCATATCATCGTCGTCGATGTCAATTATGATGATCATGTCATCGTCGATATCATCTTCATGGAGAACATTGTCTGATACATCATCTGATTCAAGAAGTTCTTCGACGTCTTCTACTGGAACATGATCATCTAACTCATGTTGATCATGATCATATTCAACAACGTCTTCTTCTTCAAGAACTTCTTCATTACCTTCATCTATGTTATACTTTACCGGCCTACCCCTTGGATCGTGTCTCACAACAAATGACCAACCCGCTCTACCTAGAACCTCAGAGTAAAATACCTGTTCACATTGGGTTGGAAGAACATAGGGCTCTGTTCCTGGCTCAAACAACCTTGTATTTACCATGGTAAATCCATTATCATGTTCGATAATTGTTTTATCGGGATCACATTTATTCAATCGACACCTGTACCATTTGACAACGAACAGAAATACCTTGAAGGAGTTAAAGTCACACTGAAGAATGTCTTCCAGATACCCATAGTATCGATTTTCAGAGAGTTCTGGATGTCTGTCATTTCTAGAATAAACACTGGTCACCTCAAAGACTATCGATATCCCACAATCAGATTTTTTCTTTGTTTCATCCAACTTTTTAATGCAATATCTACATCCATTACACCACATAGCCTTATGGTGTTTTACCTACAACAAGTCGAACAGGAAAAGATTACATAATGATCATCCAATATTCATGATTAACTAGTGCATGTTTATAATGCCATACAAGGAAAAAAATGAGCGTGACGTACAACGACATTATTTTTTACAAAAAAAAAATAGTGTGGATGATTAATATGCTTACCTAATTATCTTTTAAACCTCTTGCTAAATCGATTTCCCTTTGTGTTAGATTGGTGTCTCCATTGTGATGTGTAGCTTTAACCAATGAAGCCACACCTTCCCATGATATTCCATGACCAGACTGTTCACATCATTCGATCCATACCTTCATCCAGTCAAGATTGTTTGCGATGTATAAATGAATCGCATCCCACTCTTGACCAACTGTTTGATGACAATAAAATTAAAATTCAATACAAATGTATAGTAACTTAACAAAGTATATTACACTCTAAATTGATGCAAAATACTGAATATAAAAATAGAATATGTATGATATTATAGATACATAAAAATCACCAGTCAAATGTGTTATATTACCTTTCACCTTCCTCGATCTACCTTTCCCATTTGGGTACTCCCCTTCGAAACTCTTATTGGATTCCGGATCACAAATGCGACGTAGATTGAGCTTTTCTGCTAATTTAGGAAGATATTCACTAATATACAACATGTTTTGGTATACCATATATCCCTCCATCATAGAACCCTCAACATATGATCATTGTCTGACCAAACCCTTCATAAATTTCAAATGCCTCTCAACCATCCACATGGACCTTGAGTGTGTAGGTCCGCACAGTTCAATCTCCTCAACTTGGTGTATGAGGTAGTGTTCTTGTGCATTGAAAAATGCCGAAGGTAGATGTTTCTGCATTTCACACATGAAACGAGGAATTTCTCTCCTCCAATACTTTATGTCTTCTTTATGGAATTCTTTAGATGAAAACCATCTACAAGTGACATGACAACCAAATCAAGAGATTAAAGGAAAAAACATTATATTACGTAACATGAATGAAAAAAACATTATATTACGAAAATCAAATGTAAGTTCAATGTTGAATTAAAAAAACATTAAACGCATGGAAAAAATCACCACTTACCTCATGTATTTCCCGAGACTATATATTATTTACTTGACATTGTTGTCGAAGTTGTCCGGGATAGAGAGAGGTAGAACATACTGTAAAAATAATATACAAATCGTTTCATTTTATCAACAAATTAGAGTAGACAAACAAAAAATATACCAACCATATTGACTGGAATAGGAGAAAAAAAAAATTAAATCCATGCCATAATAATTACCTTCATGAAGACATGCCAATCATGAGTCTTCACCCCCGCGAAATCACCTTTCTTTGTTATGATATTCTTCATGTTCGCACAAAATCCGGTGGGAAATTTAATTTTTCGAATGAATTATTTTACAACATTACTTTGTTGGTTCGTTAACATCCATGGAAGTGAGTTGATATTAATTTGCTCTCTGTTGCTATGAAATTGAATGACGTCTTTCATTGCATGGTTGCTATCTTGAATGTCTTTGCAAATTTTGACAATTTTTTCTTTGTCACTCCTTCCATCCAATATTCACCATAATGTTTCGGTCACATTCTTTCCGATATGCATTGTATCAAATAGATGAGCAATTTGTAGGTGCTCATAGTAGGGAAACGTACTAAATTGTCTAGGATAACTTTTCATTCATCGTGTAAGCCCATTAATTCCTTCATGATCACATGAACAACAATCATGAAATTACATAAATCAATGTCAATTACAGTAAACAACACACAATATTAAAAAATACAATATAACATAACATATACGATGATTCATCATATGTACCTTGACGATTTCTATTATATTGCAACTTCCATAGGCGAGATGTCATTCTCTGTGGTTTTAATGTAGTCTCTTGCTTTCCATTGGACAAATGTTTTTCGGTAGTTCGATACCTGCGATTCTTAGAGAGGAAGTGCCCATACTCATCAAAAACCTCATTTCCCAAGCTTTTTGAACGACAAGATTTGATCTTAGGACCACAAACTGGACATGAAAATTTCCCCTTTGTCTAAAGACCTACATAAAGAGATGGAATATCTATGTCAATGATAATTATATACAAAATGACTGGATTATTTAGAAAAAAATGCGTGCATAGTATACTAACTAGTAGTTCGTAAAATTAAATGCAAATAAAGTGGAACTTATAATTACATACCACAAAAATGGGTTAACCCTAGGGCATCATGTATTGTCCATACAAGCATTGGATGGAATTGAAATTGCCTTTGTAGTATTGGTCTAGATACGTCATACATAGTGATGTCATTCCATAACTTCAGTAGCTCGTCAATAAGAGGTTTGATATATACATTCATATCTTTGACCCGGCACTTACCTGATTGTTTTGAATATATAAAAAATATAATTATGAAACGTACCATTTAGATTATATATATGAAACCATATTACACAATAGAAAAACATTAAATATATATATGACATTATGCGACAAAAATATGACAAATGAGATACCACTACATTAAAAAAAAACTGCAGGGTTATGTTTTAGAAATTTCTCCCTACGGATAGGTAGAAACTCTCTTAGGTTAAGGTAGACTTTAACTGACCCTAAACTAATACAAAAAGATAACAAATGCTACCTTGAATTCCTAGATCTAAACGAATATTTCAAGACTATATTTCTGAAAGAAATGGAAGAGATCTAACTGACCTTCGATTCAATTGCTCGTCCTAATGGTCGTTCCAATCTCCAATTCCTCGCGAATGAACCTGTCAGAATGAAACCAAGATACAAGCATATACGATTCTCTAGCAACTTGAAATATGAGTTAGGATCTAAATCTATAACAAATACAAATCATATGATTGAAACAAGATCAACATACATGATTTGGCAAACAAGACAAGTTATGTTTTATTACCAACTTGAAGTCACTTACAATGGTTGCTTGATGTCCAAGCCAACTCCCAGCTCCAAGTGCTTTCTTCTCTAGCTACCTCCACAAAGATTCAAGATCATAGGTTTGAGGTCTCCAAGAGTCCTCCCCTTTTGCTCATGGAAGGCCTCTCTCTTATAGTGTGTAGTAGGGTTAACCAACAAGAGAGAAGGATGGATCTTGGGAGTGTTTAGTGGATCAGGCCCACTAATCTGAGAAAGTGATTTAGGATCGAATTAGGGATACCAATCCTCGAAAATCTCTCGAAAATCAAGATCCCATAAGCCATGGCAAAAAGGCTAAAAAAGGAGTACCGCACCCCTTCAACTGAGCATAGCGCGGTAGTACCGCGTGGCAAAGAAGAAGCATAGCGCGGTAGTGGGGACTACCACTCCCTCAAGGATGAGCAAGGCGCGGTAGTGTAGGTATATGAAGTCTCAGGTGGGTTTATTCTTGACAGGATAGGTGTCTTCAAGGATCATTCATCATATTTGTCTTCTGGGTGTTTTAAGCAGTAGGGGAAGTGTCGTCAACTATTTTTATGGTGACGATGCGACACTGTGAAATATGGCGGTATAACAGATGCCCCCTAAAGTGTGTGGTCAGAACGGAGTGATGGCCGAAAGACTTTACAAATACTGTGTGGAGATAGCATCGAGGAGAGCAACAAGGAGATGAAACAGAAACAAAATGTCAGATATACCACCGAGGTGGGCATCCCCATGCTCGGAAACAATTGACTCAAAGCATGGCTGCCGACCAATACATTACAGATCCATGGGTACTGAGATGATATAGACTGTAAACAAATCATGGCTACTATAAACAAGCGTAGATCCATGAGACAGTAATGACACAGCCATGACCAATACAAAAGTGGATCTGTGTGAAAATACAAAGGGCATCTCCATCGTAGCTTGGACGCAATCAAAATACAAAGGTGTGTCCAGAGTCTTCTACTCAATCGCAAATGATACGAATCTAGCCATGTGATTACAAGGTGTTGAAGTCAAACATGGTAGAAACCATTTGATTACCGGTCAATGATGTGAACCATTAACAAATGCGAGGGAAATCACCAATGATGACGATGATCCCCAAGGTATCTTTAGTACATCTCAACAAAATGTGAATGAATGGGTTGATGTCGATCATCCGAGAGATCGTTCGATCAGAGGTCAATGATGTAAACCTATTGTCGAACACAAGGAAACCTGCCATTGAGGCATGCAGGTACCAAGGTACTAGTGGTTGATTCCTAAGTCCAATTCTCGGATAGTGATTTGGCGTCAACGGGAATAGACTCGTCGAGGGTGGGCCATAATGATTCCCACATCATCGACACGAGATCGGAACGAAAGATAGTATAGGACAATGAAACGATAGAACATGTACTGACACAGTGGAGGTCTGACACAATGAATGACTCTGAACAATACAACCCTTTGAACATATAACGGCATGTAATAGGACCTGGCAGCAGGGATTATTGATAGTAGAGGATAGACACCGAACGAGTAGGCTCGTGGCCAGAGAGACGACTCAGGATGATGACCATAACTCAGCTAAAATAGATACCCAAAAATAGACAAGAGACATATGTATGTCGTGTTCAAAGGTGACGACTGACAAGCTGCCAACAAAATAAACTCGACTTGTTTCCCATTTTCCCTCGACATGATAGACGGGTACCTCTTTGTTGTTTTTCGAGCTTGAAGAGGATAACAGATGCTCGGTATAGCTCATCTTATAGATGAGTCCAATCTCACATGTTTTATGAACCTGAGAAAGGAGGGGTTCGTCCCAAAGTGGGTCCTTCGATGTCAAATTTTAACGAGTCCAAGGAAGGAAAACTCGGTATTTTTTCACATTTAGAGAGCCTGAAAAACTTAAAGAAGGCTCCAAAGTGTACTTTTTCATAAATTTAGTCCCTCGAACCCGAAAAAGTGTAAAACAATTTCCGAGAGAATTCTCCCAGTCAAAAATTGACCGAGGTATGCCTTTCTCGTAAATAGTCTAGATGGGCCGAAAAAGGGGTAACCTATCACCGAATAGATGACCTTTCAAATACTTTTACAAGTGTGAAAGAGACAAGATCACTTGGCAATCTTTTCAATTTTAGGGAGTCTGAAAAGAGCTTAACTATGGACTCCAATGGTCTTTTTCGTAATTTTTAATTATTCTGGTCCGAAAAAAGAATAAAATACAACCAGGATAATACTTTCCTCATCGTTTAACGAGCATGAGTAAAGCTGACTAAACTCGACACCATTTACTTAAGTTTGACAAGCACGACACGGGTGTAAAAGCGCTTGGAATATTTTTCAAGTTTTAATCTAGAGCACAAAAATGATAAATTAGGCTTGAAATGAAGGTCAAATAATAAACGAATGCCAGTGTGAACATTTTTAAAGGAGACCCTGTCAACAAATGCTCATGGAACCAGATATTAGTAATGTGAAATGGGTTTTAATTTAACCAGATAAAATAATGAATAAAAAATAAGTGAAAAAGTTATATAAGGAATAGGTAAATATGGAAAGTTACCATTTCACTTGTGCATTTGCCCAAAGACGAGATTTTACCCATTGAGGAGCAAAAACTTCAAGAGTTCATATCTGGAGATCCGGAGCACCATTTCAACAGCCGTCTGCGCCAGGTAAGAGCTTTCAAGCCCCTCTTTCATTTCATAGATAAATAACTTGATTTCAGTAGGGAAAAATAATTTTTCGGGCAGGCCCTAATGGGCAATTTTCGCCATTAACAGTACCGCGTGGCAGCTATGTCATGAAACGCAGTGCTGTGAAACAGTACCATGCTGTAGGGTTAAGCAGGGGCGCGGTACTGTGCAGTACCGCGTAGTCGCGTTGCCCCCAGGCGCAGTGGTGGCGATTTTTAAGATGAAAAATTTGATTTTTCTTCAATCTTTAGCTGAGATTCAGTTATTAAATGGTTAATGAATGTTTCCCATGACATTTTGCAGGATTTTGCAACTTGTTTGGAGCAAAACGGTCAATTGGAAAGAAAGAGAGCATGAGGCGGATGATTTGTTGGCTGAAGATGACCAAGAGACCTTGACTGCATTACAGGAATGTGGTTTGTTGAAATTCTTCAAGACTAAAGGTATCCATAAGCAGGCAAAACTTCTCACCCATATTATTCAAATGTGGGACCCCGACATTCAAGCTTTCCGAGTTGGAGAACACACCCTCGAGATTGAACTCGAGGACATTTATTTCCTCACGGGCCTCTCAAAGAGAGGAGCCCGGGTGAGTTTTACTGGGTTCACAGCCTCGGAGGCGAGCACTGATGCTTTAATTGCATGTTATTGTCATCAAGGTTCAGGGAAGAAAAGCGGTAAGGTGGTCATTAAGGATATTGTAGAACTTCCTTTAAAAACCGTGTTGTTCACCATCACACGTGCAACAGGGAGTATGGGTCCCCATCAGGCGTCCCGTACACAGATGAATCTTGCAGTGGATTGCATGGTAGGAACAGTATTCAATTGGTGTGAGGCAGTATTGACCAACCTCAAAGAGCAAGTGAACAAGTGTAGGCTTGAAGAGAACTCTCAATTTCGGTACGGGAGCATCTTGGTCACCTTCTTCTTGGCGAGGGTGTCGTTGTTGCGTCCACAGCTGACCATGCCCCCCCGTCCACCCACTGAGCCATGGATGGCTCGATGGAGCGAGTATGCGGGACGACTTGGAGGGCCGCAACTTTTGGCTTTTGGTGAGGATTTCTTTTCATGGCTCGAGGAATAGATCTTGATGATCGATGACTACCCCTATGCAGGGGTGGACTTCCGCGAGGACATAGACTTGGCATTGCCGGAAGATGAGGATTGGGACAATTCAGGTATGACCTTCATAAATGTGTTTTTTAATTTTTTGAATATATAATTTTTATTGTTTTTTAGAATGTGTAAAAAATATTTTGATATATATACGTGTGCATGTCGCAGATCGTAGACCACAAAGACCGGCAGGGTACTCACTGTTACACCGAGGCGGTGTTGATCGTCGAGCCGCTCCGGATGAGGAAGAAGACGAGGATGAGGCGGGAGGGGTCCAGGAGATAGAGAGGAACCTACAGGGTTTAACCCACGGTTGTTAGAAAAACAGGATCGCAAAGCAATAACAATAAACAGAAATGCAAATATAATCACACATACACATTACAAGAGAGACACAGATATATCGTGGTTCACCCAACTTGGGCTACGTCCACACTGAATTTTCCAGTCCTTATTATTATTACCGTCCAGCAAGGTGAAGGGATACAACCTGCAGCACAACCGCTGCACTTCCTCTTCTCTGTTTCACAGTCTCTCTCCTGATCTCAGAAATCTTTACAATGCATAATACCTAATACATAATCATCCCTAGCCGTATTACAATGTCTTTATTTTATAAGGGAAATACAATGGGAAAATACCACAGGATACCCAAAACCATGGGCCCGCAAAACAGCTGGCGAAAACAGCCCCAAACATTTTCTTCGAGGGCGCTGCCCCCGAACCCCCAGACCCCTCAACCAAGGGGGATGGTCCCCGCTAGGGTGACTGTACAGTCCACCTACATATCATATAAAACTGGGGTACAAACACGGCTAATACAATATCATCTATGAGACTAGAAGATCTGGCTCCACAACCAACAATCTCCCACTTGGAGACTGATCACAACAACTCCACCGCTGCTACACTTGATGGACTTGGACTTGGAAAATTTCTCCTCTTCACCTTCATGCTAGAAGGCCAACTGAAACCGAGCAAGAACTCAGTTTCTCTCTGGTCACTACCTTTGTGAACATGTCTGCAGGATTCTGGCTAGTATGTATCTTTTCCAGCTTCAACAGTTCATCTTCCATAACAGAGCGTATGAAATGGTACTTGAGCTATATATGTTTAGTCCTGGAATGGAATGCTGAGTTCTTTGCAAGGTGAATGGCACTCTAGCTGTCACTATATAATCTTCTATCCTTCTGCTTCTTACCCACTTCCTCCATAAACCTCTGCAACCAAATCATCTCTTTACTAGCCTCTGTAATGGCAACATACTCTGCCTCTGTTGTTGAAAGTACAACAACCTTCTGTAGTTTTGAAATCCAGCTTACTGTTGTTCCACCTACAGTAAACACATACCTTGTGGTGCTCCTCCTGCTATCCTTGTCACCTTCCATATCTGCATCAACATATTCTTGTAGAACAGTGTCTGAACCTCCAAAACATAATGCCTCAGTGGTAGTACCTCTCAAATACCTAAGAATCCACTGTACTGCCTTCCAATGTTCTTTACCTGGATTGTTCATATATCTGCTCACAACTCCCACTACATGTGCAATATCTGGTCTTGTGCACACCATGGCATACATCAAGCTTCCAACTGCTGATTGATAGGGAATCTTGGACATGTAATCTGTCTCTTCTTGTGTCTTGGGACACATTTCCTTACTTAGACTGAAATGGCTAGCCAAAGATGTACTTACAGGTTTTGCATTCTGCATTCTGAACCTCTCCAACACCTTTTGTATGTACTCACTTTGAGACAATGTCAATTTGCGATTTTTCCTATCTCTCGTTATTCTCATACCAAGGATTTGTTTTGCAGCACCCAAATCCTTCATCGCAAAATGAATTAGCTAGCTTCCTTTTGAGTACATTTATATCCTGCATGTCAGACCCTGCAACAAGCATGTCATCCACATACAATAACAAGATAATATATCTTCTATTGTCTAGCTTCTTGAAATAAACACAGTGGTCAGAATGACATCTACTATAACCTTGTTCTGTCATAAACCTGTCAAACTTTAGATACCACTGCCTTAGAGCTTGCTTCAAGCCATACAAGCTCTTTTTCAACCTGCATACCAGATCCTCCTTACCTTTGACCTCATATCCTTGTGGTTGCTGCATATATATTTCTTCCTCCAAATCCCCATGGAGGAAGGTTGTTTTTACATCTAACTGTTCAAGATGCAAATCTTCTACCGCCACTAGACTTAAGATAGTCCTAATTGAAGTCGTCTTAACAACAGGAGAAAATATTTCATCAAAATCTATACCTTTCTTCTGTGCAAACCCCTTTACAACAAGTCTGGCCTTGTACCGCTTCTTACCTCCTTCTTCTTCCTTCACTGTAAATCCATTTGTTTTGCAATGCTCTTTTACCAGTAGGCAACTGAACCAAATCCCAAGTCTGGTTTCCTACCAATGATTCCATCTCCTCATTCATGCCTTGCTCCCACTTCTTTCTAGTTTCCACCTGCATTGCTTCTTCATAACATTCTGGTTCACCAGAATCAGTCATCAATAAATAATACATTGAAGGAGAGTATCGTTCAAGGAGTCTACTTAACCTGGTAGATCTTCTTACAGTTGCAGGAGTTTCAGGTACTTGCTGCTGCTCTTGATTTTCTGGCACCTTCGAAACTTCATTTTCTTTAATTTCATCAAGCACTATGTGCTCTATGTTTTTCATTTCCTGTTTCTTTCCCTGCAACTGATCTTTATACATGACCTTTTCATTGAATATCACATCTCTACTCCTGATGATTTTTTTATTTTCATAATCCCATAAACAATAACCAAATTCATCAACCCCATATCCAATAAAGGTACATTTCTTGGATTTAGCTTCAAGCTTTGTTCTATTATCTTTATCAATATGGACAAATGCTTCACAACCAAACGTTCTCAAAAATTAGTAGTTTACCTTTTTATCTGTCCATGCTTCCTCTGGAATACCACCATCCAAAGCACTTGAAGGTCCTCTGTTTATTAAATAAAAAGCAGTATTTACAGCATCCGCCCAAAACTGTAAGGGCAACCCTGCATGCAATCTCATACACCTTGCACGCTCCATGATCATTCTGTTCATCCTTTCTGACACACCATTTTCCTGTGGTGTTCCTGGGACTGTCTTCTCTCTACGAATCCCATGGTGTGAACAGTAACTATCAAACTCCTTGCCGCAGTACTCACCTCCATTATTAGATCTGAGACACTTCAATCTTTTTCCTGTCTCATTCTCAACCAAAGCTTTCCACTTCTTAAAAGTAGAAAACACATCAGATTTTTGTCTAATGCAATAAACCCAAGTTTTTCTAGTTGCATCATCAATAAATGTAACATAATAATGAGAGCCACCAAGATATTGTACCTGAGCCGGTCCCCATACATCTGTATGCACAAGCTCTAATTTTTCATTCTTCTTCTGTTTCCCAACCCTGAGAAATCTAACTCTCTTCTGTTTTCCATAAACACAGTTTTCACAGAATTCCAAACTTACCTGCTTCAAATCTGGCAGCAACTTCCTTGAGTGGAGAATCTGCATCCCCTTCTCACTCATGTGGCCAAGCCTATGATGCCACAATGTTGTATCTGTTCCTGTGGAAGCTAAAGAGATAGAATGGTCAATATTATGAGGACATAAATACAACGTACCTACTCTGTCTCCTTTTGCTATCACCATTGATCCTTTAGTGATCTTCCACCACTTTTCTCTGAATGTAGATAGACAGACGCCATCTCCCAACTGTCCTGTTGAGATCAGATTTCTTTTCATAGTAGGAATATGCCTAACTTCTTTCAACAACCAATCAGTTCCATTCTTAACTTTTATCCATACCTTACCCATTCCAACAATTTTACATGGCTCATCATCACCCGATAAAACATGTCCAAAGTCACCAGGAACATACTCATGAAAGTATTTTCTATGGGGTGTAGCATGACATGAAGCTCCTGAATCTACTACCCAATAATCACTAGTGTTATCTAATGCAAGAATCAAAGCATCTTGTAACACATCACCTGCTACATTTGCTTCCTGGGTAGTTTCCTTCTGTGCATCTCCTTTCTTCTTTACAGATTTGCAGTCTTTCTTCAGATGCCCTTTCTTTCCACAGTTCCAGCACTCTATCTTTCCCAGTCTGGACTTGGATCTACCCGTTTTAGACTTTCCATGATTACCTTGGCTCTATCCTCTCTCCTTTTTTCTTCCCCTGCTCTCCATGGTCAATGCATTACCTGATGTCTCACCTGTTCTTTTTCTTCGCATTTCCTCGCTAAGAATAACACCAATAACATCATCAAATTTCAAGGTGTTTGAACCAGAGACAGAGTTACTTACAGCCATGACCAAGCTATTCCAGCTTTCTGGCAATGAACACAAGATTAGAAGAGCCCTAACCTCATCATCAAAGTTCACACTTACAGAACTTAGCTGATTTGTAACCGTATTAAACTCATTTAAATGATCAGTAACAGATCCACCTTCATACATCTTCATATTAAATAAACGCTTCATTAGAAATACCTTGTTGGAGGCCGAGGATTTTTCATATAGCTTACCCAATGCGCTCATCAAACCCTCTATTGTCGTTTCTTTTGAGATATTGAAAGCCACCGACGAAGCCAGGCTCAACCGTATTGTTCCCAGAGCCTTTCTGTCAAGAACCTCCCATTCTTCGTCCTTCATAGCCGTCGGCTGCTTTGCTTTTCCTCCTAACGGTAGGAATAGATCCTTCTGGTACAGATAGTCCTCCATTTTCATCTTCCATAACCCGAAGTTTTGGCCGTTAAACTTCTCGACCTTAAACTTTTCTTCTTCTGCCATTGCTCCTACTCGAACCAGAGACCCCAGCTTCCTGCAGGTTTAACTTCCAAATAGACCTTTGGCTCTGATACCAATTGTTAGAAAAACAGGATCGCAGAGCAATAACAATAAACAGAAATGCAAATATAATCACACATACACATTACAAGAGAGACACAGATATATCCTGGTTCACCCAACTTGGGCTACGTCCACACTGAATTTTTCAGTCCTTATTATTATTACCGTCCAGCAAGGTGAAGGGATACAACCTGCAGCACAACCGCTGCACTTCCTCTTCTCTGTTTCACAGTCTCTCTCCTGATCTCAGAGATCTTTACAATGCATAAAACCTAATACATCATCATCCCTAGCCGTATTACAATGTCTTTATTTTATAAGGGAAATACAATGGGAAAATACCACAAGATACCCAAAACCATGGGCCCGCAAAATAGCTGGCGAAAACAGCCCCAAAAATTTTCTTCGGGGGCGCTGCCCCCGAACCCCACTGGGATGACTGTACAGTCCACCTACATATCATATAAAATTGGGGTACAAACACGGCTGATACAATATCATCTATGAGACTAGAATATCTAGCTCCACAACCAACAACGGTGTCCCCGCTATGAGGATGGACGACATCCCTTTGCATCTCCAGTGGCATACCTTAGGTGTGCCTAAGCGTATTGGCCGACTCCTTTGTAGGGTGGCTCGGGATATAGTGTGTTATCACCAGCAGCGTGAGAAATCTGAGGAGGAACATGATAGATCTCCTAGATCTCCTTAGATGGTAGCTTTTATCTTTTTGCGGCATGTATACGATATGTACGCTTTGAGAGTCAAATTTTTGTATGGGACTAGGTCCCAAATTTTGTCTTTAAAACACAAACTTTATGTATTTAAAAAAACACTTTTATATACAGTGATATATACATGGACCTACTTTTATGACCTATTTATTTACAATGACTTGTGTGCTCATTTTATGATGTGTTTTTATGTATGGGCAAGATGCCAATCCAAAATGTAATTAGCTAATGAATCAGCTATACAATTGAATTCTCTTGGTATGTGTTGATATGAAATCAAATTAAAAGATCGTTCCAAGAGGCGTACCCTTCGAAATAAGCGAAGTAGGATAGGATAGCGAACTGTGTAAACACGATTCAGATGAGAAACCACGAGTTGGGAGTCTAGAAAGACTAATAGGGAGTCAATTCCAAGGGAAGCAACCTCTGTCAAGAGTCCGATGATTGCATGGTACTCTGCGATATTGTTGGTTGCGGGACCCAAACAATTGGCTCCTGAAGATAGCAACTCGCCAGTGGGAGAATAGATTACCCATGCTGCGGAAGCGAGGTTCTGAGTATGTCGGCTCGCACCGTCGGTGAATCCGAAGTAGGCAGACATCTGCGCATAAAAGCACAAGTCAAGGTAAGAATGGATACATGAGGTCCGTGTGTGCACACAAAAAAGATAAGTGAAAACAAGCTAGGTACATTATGTACAAAAAGTATCTCGCGCAGGATAACCCTACGCGTAGAAGCATTTAAGGTACAGCCCATTGCGGGGCCGTGCCAATGGTGTGCCATCACAATCGACAAGTTCATAGGCTCCTTTCTCCAAGATACGTTTTACAACAAAGGGGTTGTACCACATACATTCTAGCTTTCCTTTTCCAAGTTTATCGTGCATTTGATCATATGTGAGTACGAGATCACCTTCATTGAAAACCTGAGGTTGAACGGATTTGTCGTACTGTGTTTTGACGCGTTTTTTGTGAGCTTTGTTGGCTAAAGCAGTGTCTCGGCGAGTTTCATCTATCTTGGCTAGGTATAGAAACCGTTCCTCTTTGGAAGTGGTGTGGGGAAGTAGCTCTATGGCTATCTTAAGTGATGGAATTTCACATTCAATCGGTAAAATGGCTTCCAGGCCATACACCAGTTGGAATGGTGTGAACCCGGTAGCACTTTTACTGAGGTTCGGTATGCCCATAGTGCCGAAAATAGAGCTGAGTGCCAGTTGGACTTATGAGTACCCACAATATGCTGAATCATTCATTTCAGAACTTTGTTAATGGCTTCGACTTGGCCATTAGCTTGTGGGTAGTGTGGGGTTGAGTTTTCATGACGAAAACCCAACTTGGCACTCAGTTCCTCAATCATATGGTTCCTAAAGTGGGAGCCATCATCGGTCACAATGGATTGTGGGACACCAAACCTAGCTATAATGTGATTGAATATGAATTGTGCTGCTGTTTTGTCGTCTTCAGCATAAGTAGGCATCGCTTCAGCCCATTTTGTGAAATAATCCATAGCTACTATGACATAGCTATGCCCCCCGACTGAAGTGGGCTTACAGTGCATGAAATCTATGCCCCATTTGGAAAAGGGGCCGACGGCAATAATAGGATGGAGTGGAGCAGGATGCGAGCGTGTCTTACTATGAAAGAATTGGTAGGGTGGACATTTCTTAACCGTTTCAATGCAGTCTTTGAAAATCGAGGGCCAGAAATATCCCGTTCGCAGTATCTTCTGGGCCGTAGCCATCCCAGAGAGATGACCACCACATGATCCAGCATGGCAGTCATTAAGAACGCGTTCTGCTTCATCTAAAGTCAAACAGCGTCGAAGAACGGTATCGACACCACGCCGATAAAGGGTATCATTAACTATGAAGTAGTACTTGGCGTGATGTCGGATACGTCGACATTCATCGCAAGTGAGGTCGAGGCGGAAACGTTGGGTTTGGAGATATAATAAAATATCTTTGTACCATGGCTTAGATGTGCTAATGAGGAACAACGATTCATCAGGAAGAGAATTGATGGGTTCAGGTTGCTCGGTAGCACGGGGCAAGTTACAAATCAACTCAGCAAAGACCAAAGACTTCTTGGACTTGGCTTTGGAAAATTCCAAGTCAAACTCTTGTAGGATGACGATCCAACGAGAATATTTGCCCCCAAGCACTTGACGTGTGAGGATATAATACATTGGATTGAAATCCGCTGTAATAGTGGTCCGACGGAGTAGAATGTAATGACGGAACCTCTGGACAGCGAAAACTGTTGCCAGAGCCAGTTTTTCAACATGTGAATAACGAGTTTCGGAGTCGAGAAGACTCTTTCTAAGATAGTATACCACATGTTCTATGTTGTTATTTTCTTCTTGGACTAGCACCATACCGATGGTGGAAATCGAAGCTGCGAGATAAAGAATGTAATCCCGTGTGTAATTGGGGGGTTGAATCACAGGATCTTTAGTTAATGCCGCCTTTAGATTATCAAAGGAGCATTGGGCTTCGTCGTCCCAGATGAAGGGAGTGTTCTTCTTGAGAAGCCTCATATAGCCTTTTGTTATCTCGGAAAAACTACAAATGAAACGGCGTAGAAAGTTTGTGTTCCCTTGCAAAATTTGAAGTTATGGGATGTTTGTGGGGGGAGGCAGAGCTAAAATAGCTTCTACCTTCGCAGGATCTAAGCGTATCCCGCTTTTGGAGATTATGAATCCCAAAAGTTTTCTGGCTTCAACGCAAAAGACGCACTTATGTGGATTCAAACGGATATTGTAGCGATGGAACCTTTCAAAGATGGCCCCTAAGTGATCAGGATGGTCTTCCCGGATTTGAGAATGAGCGGGAAGGTCATCAAGATACGGTTCTACAATATGTTTGATATCGTGAAATGCGTACGGCATCGCCCATTGGAAAGTTGCCCCGGCATTTTTTAGGCCAAAAGGTAACTTTCGATATGCAAAAATTCCCCAAGGGCAGATAAAGGTTGTTTTATGTTGGTCGACTGGGAGGATATCGATCTGATTGTAGCCAGAAAAGCCATCCATAAATGAAAAGATGAACTCTCGGCACAGTTATCGATGATCTGGTTGATGAACGGAGTTGGGTAGTTGCCCTTTGGACAAACTTTGTTCAAGTCACAGTAATCGACACAGACTCTAATCGTTCCCTGTTTCTTAGCTACGAGAACGATATTAGATACCCATTCTGTCAATGGGATAGGGTAGATAAAACCAGTACGCAAAAGTTTTTCAACTTCTGCTTTAATAGTGGCTGCCTTACGAGGATGGACGGGTCGGAGTTTCTGCCGAACAGGTCAGGCGCCAGGGAAGGTTGGAATTTCATGGACCACAATCGAGGGGTCTATTCCAGCATTTCTTCATAACTCCAAACAAAAACATCGCGGAAGGTTTTAAAGTAGGCAGTGTAGAACTCCATTTCGAGGGGAGTGCATGTCTTGCCAATATGAATGTTTTCCACGACACCAGGCTTCACTGAAATGTCAATGGGAGTGGTTGCCATAAGGTTGGCCAATTTTCCTTCGAAAAATACTTCATCGAGGGAAGTGGGAAACTTGGTTTGAACCATTCCAAGTGAAGGGATAGATTTTGAATCGGGCTCCATCGTCTGAATGGTGGGGAACGAAGATCGATGATGGAAATCTCCCCATGGTGTCTCATCACCGCACATAACCTCCATAATTGATTCATCAATGGGAAAAATCAATGTGAGAGGATCGATAAGTGGTGGGGATGAATGAGTCTCAGACGAGAGCTGTGCCACATTGTGATGGGTAGAACAATCGAACCAATCGGTGGCTGACTGGATCGCTTCGTACGTTGCGAGGTTTCCATTCAATGGCATGGAGTTGTCGTAGTTTTCAATCTCAGTGGGACTCGGGATCACCCAAGAATCATTGGAAGGGGTGACATTTGATGATATCATGTTGACTGGTTGAACGTGGGACCCCAGCTCTGGGAAAACTCCAATAAGGGAAGAATCCTTCATAAGACCAATGCCAACGTCTTGGAACCGGTACCGAGGCTGATCCAATAACGGGACGGTGTTGGCGGAGTTCAAATGAGATTCTGGGATACAGTAATCAAGCTGATCTATGGTGACAATTTTCCCTTCATGAGGAAATTGCACGATCCGGAAGACAGTAGATGCTATGGCAGTCATGGCGTAAAACCAGTTCCGACCAAGTAGAAGATTGTAATCCAATGGTGCATCCACGACTTCGATGTGTACGGATACTGTTTTTCCCCCCAGTTCAACACCAATTACAGGAATGAGTCCATAAGGTTGAAAACCATGTCCGTCAAATGCCCTAAGAGTAGTGGGAGATGTCGTGACTTCGAGTGAGCCTAAGGATCTCCAACAATTCAAAGACATGATCGACGTGGAGGCACCTTCATCTAAAACAGTGCGATGGATGTTATTTCCACGGATTTTTGTATGAACCTGGAAGGCTAACTGGTGGGAAAGCCGAGGTTTGGCATACTCCAAGTTAAACATAATAGTGTTTGGAGTATCTGGTTCCACTGCCCCCAGTGCTGAAAGTAAGGTTCTATGCTGCGTAGGGCAGTGTTGAAGAACCTCGAGAGTCAACATGGCGCAAGGTGCTTGAGCTAAATCCTCAACAATGTTGTAATTCTGGGCAGCTCACGCATTGGGATTAAAAGTCGCCTTTCGTATGGTGCCCTTAGGTGGGCGTAGCACTGTGTCCGTAAGCGGTCTCTCGATATGGAGATGGCCATTAGGGGGAGGGGTAGGAGACGGATCTTCGACAGGAGACTTGCCTTTGGCTGTCTTTGACTGTTTGTTTGAACTTGGGGGGTTCTCATATGTCTTTGAACGAGTGGTTATGTGAATCTCCTCATTACTCGTCATCAGGATTTCATGATTTGCGGACGTCTCTCCACGAGTTGGGTTGTTCGGGTTGCCCCCTTGTGGGGTTTATTGGGCAACCATCTGCTATTGCTGCTGAGGGAAAGGGTCAGTTAACACTACCGGGCGAGAGGATCCTTTAACGAATTTGTTGACTTCATCCTTGTAGGGACAGTCGCGCATGTAGTGATTGTCTTGACAAGTGAGGCAGGGAAACTTAGCCTTCCGGTGTGGTTTCGGGTCATTGTGGGTGGGTTGTGGCTTGGGATTCTCCTGCTGGTTCTTCTTGGATTTACCATGATTGTTCTTCTTCTTTCCTCCGGATGGTTGTGACGTAGATTGAACTGCATTCACTTCGGAGGAGACAGTAGGAGAGGGAGAAGATTTTGAAGCAGCCTAAGGGAGAACGGGGGAAGCGGAAGTTAGTTGCCCCGTCGAGTTGGTGGCAGGCTGGGCTTTGACTGAACCGACAATACCATCAATGGGGGGTTTAGTGGCAGGTTTCGTTGGATCAGTGGTAACGCGGGCGGCATGGGGAAGAAGTTCATGTAAAGTGCTGGATTGGGTATATACCAAATCCATGTACTGGACTGCCGAGATGGCTTGTTCCTCCGTGACTGGCCCATGCATAGCGATGTCCCTGGCTATGGGAGGCAAAAAAGACTTTGTAAACCAATCAGCGAGTAGCTGATCCGGAATGGGTGCCTTGATTAGCCTACGGCGTCGATGCCACTCATGGATGTGATCCGAAATGTGCGTAGAAGTGGTTTGACACAACGAGGTTAACAGTTCTGTTCCAATCTCATACCGGATGGGGATATGGAAATGGGTCAGAAACTGCATAGCCAAGGTGTTAAAATCGTGGAAAGAGTGTTGTGGCATCTCGATGTACCATTTTGCTGCCGTGCCGCTAAGCGTACGCTGGAAGAGCCGTAGTCGAATGGAATTGTCCATCAATGAGTTGGATGAACACCAAAGATGTAAGGTCATCACGTGGTTCTTGGGGTCTTCCCTGGGTTTAGCATCGAACTTAGGAATGTCCGATGGAAGTTTGGCTGGAATGGGTGGCCAGTGAGGTTCATGCCAGATAGGATCGTTAATGAGCCTCGACAAATCGGGTAAATCTAGTGTGGCCAAAAAGGGAACTTGACGGTTGGTCTGCAGGTATGAGTAATAACCATACGGTGCAGGGAAACCTGGGGGGCCCTGCATAGCATATTGCTGCGTGTTATACCCATATGTGTTTCCCGCAGGGTACTGCTGGAAGTTCTGGGGGTAGTAGGCCATCTGGTTAACCGGTTGTGTGTTGGAAGTCATTAGCTGACTAGGAATCACGGTGGTAATCGGATGTTGGATATTCTGCTGAGTGGGGATGGTAGGTATGGTACCCTGGGGTTGTTGTATCCCCAGAATGGTTGCTGCTCCTGGTTGGGGAAAGGTTCCCTGGAGTTGTTGTGTTCCAGGGATGTTACCACTACTTTGAGTGAGTGGAGTGTTTCCCGTAGCAGGGATGGGGGGTGGATGCGACAGTGGTGTCCATGGAATGTTGGTTCCACCTTGATGAAGATGTGGGAATTGAAGGGATGGGTTCCATGGATTTGTGGCAGCCGAAGTATAGGGGAGGTCGGAATTCAAGTTGGGGGGAATTTACTGCCAAACATGGGTGATGGCAGTAAATGTGGGGAATTTAACCGAGGGGTATCGGAGGTGTCATCCATAGCGTCTTCAACAATAGGAGGACTATCGAAAACTGGGTCCGAGTTCGTATCCTGCAAAGGGTTTTCGGGGTCCGACGGGAACAAAGGTATAGTAACGTCTGAAGGTCTGGAACCGTCTGCATAGGAGTGATGAAACTCTATGCTAGACGGAATGTTGGGAGCCCGATAGTCGGGAGGACGGGTAGCATGGGGATATCTAGAAGCCGACGAGAGCATTTTCTCTGTATCACGTTTAAACTGTGCTGACGCTAACGGGGAATTAGCTAGACTAACCATACTAGACTGAATGGAGGCCATGATCTCATGTCCCGAAGGGAGGTTTGGGAGAGATACGGTACGAGGTATGTTGCTGGAAGAACCGGTTTCCTGTGGATGAACACTGGATGGCGTCGTGGTAGCAGGCGGAGGTTCCTCCTAGGAAGTGATAAAGCCATAGTTAGGTTCAAAAGGTGTGTCAGGAAGTTGGGTTTCTTCGATAAATTTGACATATCCGCCCGGGACTGGAATCAAGTCAGATATATCCTGGTCAGATACTTCGGTGGTGCCAAAAGATCTTTCCGTGTCATCTTAGAAAGTCTCTGGTGGAAGGGAAGTGTTGACATCGGGGAGGAGGATGGCCTCCGGTCTAGTATCTTGGGTTGCACTAGATTCAGCCACTGTAGTGTTGTCCACTATGGCAGATATATCTGGAATAACAGTGGGTGAAGTGACAGTGAGAGTCTCAGATGTACTAGTGGTTGCAGAAACTGCAAGAGGTTCTGAGACCGTGCTATGAGTAACAGTTACAGGCGAAACAGAAGATGTAGTGCGTATCGGCGGTGGAATGTTCCCTCGACCAGTACTACGGCCAGGAGGGGCGGGAATACATGATGCAGGTGGACCAGAGGTCTGTGGCGGTGGTGGTGGTGGAGGGATTTTGCCCTGTACTCTTCATGATCTCCGTGGTGGTTCTAACATAATGGTAGGAATACGGAATCCGGGGGTAGTTTCGTAACAAAGAACTCAAAAACTCTAATGCAGCCAAGTGTGCAAAAGAGGAGATAGAAAAAGCAAGGCTCGCAGGCCAAAAAAGCAAGCTCTAAAATCTATACTGAGACTGGCATCCCAGTAAGCGAGCTGAGAAAAACAATGGCCAGAATGCCAACAAGCAATCACTAAAAAAGAAAAATGACCCTCTACGAAGATGAGATAACAGGAAAACTCCTAACTAAGAGCTGGAGACCTCAACAAGTTGTATCCTTCGCAAGGTGATAAAATCCAAGTCGAACAATACACTGTGAGAGACCAATATGAGAAGGATATCCCTCTACCGAAAGGGATCCTGGGTAAAAGATCCCTAGTAGAAAAGTCACTAAGCTACCTTGTTCATGACACGTTGGAAAAGGTTTTCAGCGCTTCTACCTTATCACCCTTGCATTACTCTGAATACAAGGAAGACAATGATCAATGTTGCCTTAGGGCTAAGTGGAGTGCGGCATTCCACATAATCCGTCCGGTTCTCGATCTCGCGGCGGTTTAACCCCTGAAAGTTAAAAACAGTCAGGTGGCCCCTCCACAAACTGGTCTATGACCATGTCAATAAATACTAAAGGATTTTAGTTCCCTAGAGGACAACAACTATGTCTCAGATGAATATGACAAGGGGGAATTATTTTGATCCCTATCCCCGGTGTCCTACCTAACTACCACATTCTTTTGATTTCCTCAAGTGAGGTTAATGTTGGTTTAGTTAGGGAGATTAATTTTAGTGGTTGTATTACTCAATCGGGTAAATGGACGTGAAACTTGGTGGTGTTGTGACGACCCAAAACATGCAAGTGAGAATGATTCGAAATAAGCCTTGTATTCGATGAAAACTAGCTATGGAAGAGAGAGAGTTCTTCGATCATAAATGCATGAATCTTTCACAAACAATGAAAACCCACTTCAAAATAATTTTTTTGTTTTCTTTTTCTAAGTAAAGCCAAACTGAAATAAACACTTCTTTCAAATTCACTAATCTGCAACTAGAATGCTTCAAAAAATGAGAATTTATGTGGCAAATTGAATGGTTCACTTCTTAATGCACAATAATACTACTAGATCATTTCAATCCAAACAACACAAATGTTCTGCAATAACAATTTCCAATATAGATTTGAATAATAATAATGGAAAAGATGATATTTATAAGAACAATGTGATTATGAAAGATACACAATCCAATTAAAAAAAAAGGACAGTAGTAACAGTTTGGTTGTGATGAGAAGATCAAGCCAATGCAATCAGACTGAAAGGGTGATCCAATGTGCAAATAATGCCACTAACTCATAAAATAATCAAGCTCAGAGTGAGAAATAAACAAACCACAAAGACTGTGTAATGAACTGGATAGTAGTGAGCAATAGAAAACACCAACTAAAGCAGAGAAAATAAAAAATGACTCAGGAAACCAAACAGGCAAGAAAAATTGAAAAAACGCAAACACTACCGCATGGCAGAAACAGGCTATAACGTGGTACTGGTACACTACCGCTCTGGTAAGAGTGCTGGGTACGCGGTACTACCGCACTGTAGACAATAGTGGGGGCGTGGTACTATTGCAAAGGATGAAAAAAAAATGCAACTTTTGAAAAAGAAATTGAATTTTTCAGGGTTGTTGCAGACCCAGAGGACTCACTGATCACATAGGGAGGAAAGATGTAGAGAGGAGGGGTGAATAAAGGTCAAAGAGACCAAAATTCAGTACCGGTTTGAAGAGAAAGAAGAATCACAATAAAAAATGATTGAAAGTGAAATAAATCAATCAAATGGGGTTCAACCCAGCGGAGTCGCCAGTTTTTGTTGTAGAAATTTCTCCCTACGGATAGGTAGAAACTCTCTTAGGTTAAGGTAGACTTTAACTAACCCTAAACTAAGACAAAAATATAACAAATGCTACCTTGAATTCCTAGATCTAAACAAATATTTCAAGATTATATTGTTGAAAGAAATGGAAGAGATCTAACTAACCTTCGACTCAATTGCTCATCCTAATGGTCGCTCCAATCTCCAAGTCCTCGCGAATGAACCTGTCAGAATGAAACCAAGATACAAGCATATACGATTCTCTAGCAACTTGAAATATGAGTTAGGATCTAAATCTATAATGGATACAAATCATATGATTGAAACAAGATCAACATACATGATTTGGGAAACAAGACAAGTTATGTTTTATTACCAACTTAAAGTCACTTACAATGGTTGCTTGATGTCCAAGCCAACTCCCAGCTCCAAGTGCTTTCTTCTCTAGCTATCTCCACAAAGATTCAAGATCATAGGTTTGAGGTCTCCAAGAGTCCTCCCCTTTTTCTCATGGAAGGCCTCTCTCTTATAGTGTGTAGTAGGGTTAACCAACAAGAGAGAAGGATGGATCTTGGGAGTGTTTAGTGGATCAGGCCCACTAATTTGAGAAAGTGAGTTAGGATCGAATCAAGGATACCAATCCTCAAAAATCTCTCGAAAATCAAGATCCCACAAGCCATGGAAAAAAGGCTAAAAAAGGAGTGTCGTGCCCCTTCAACTGACCATAGCGCGGTAGTACCGCGTGGCAGAGAAGAAGCATAGCGCGGTAGTGGGGACTACCACTCCCTCAAGGCTGATCAAGGAGCGGTAGTGTAGGTATATGAAGTCTCAGGTGGGTTGATTCTAAACAGGATAGGTCTGTCTTCAAGGATCATTCATCATATTTCTCTTCTGGGTGTTTTAAGCAGTAGGGGAAGTGTCGTCAACTATTTTTATGGTGACGATGCAACACTGTGAAATATGGCGGTATAACAGGTCAGTACCTGGAATAATCATCGACAACATTATGTGCTCCCTCTTTATTGTCAACCATGGAGGAATGTTGTTGTTGATAACAAAAATAGGCCACACTAAGTAAACAAATCTCTTCTTTGCAAATGGATTGACACCATCTACTTCCAAAGAAATCCTAAGATTACGAGGTTCTTCTTTAAAGTGAGGCCATTTTTCCTCCATATCTCTAAATGCAGACCCATCTACAGGCATCCGAATAATGTCGTCTTGACTTCTATTCCGTGCATGGTAATCCATAAACTGTGCTATGTTTTTGCACCTGAACAGTCGTTGAAAATGTGAAATAATGGGAATATAATGTAGAACCTTGCGAGGCACCTTTTTAGTTACTTGATCTGTGCAATATCTACTGATATGACATTCAGGACATTCTATTGCAAATTCATGCTGATTGTAATATAGAACATGGTCATCGGGGCATGCATGAATTGCTTCATACTGCATTCCAATGTCTTTCATGATGGTAGATAAATCTCGATATGTGCGAGGTAAAATATTTGACGATGGTAACAAATATTCACCTATCATGCTACAACAAATAAAAATAAAAATCTAGTTAATATAATATAGAAATAATATTAATGAAACAAATTTCATCTGTAATAATTTGACTTATATATGAATTAACAATAAAATACACAATCATATTTATTTTGTGATGGAATATATTACATACCTTAACATCCGTGTGACTGATATGTTTGAAAGACCATTCATAACCTTCAAGTTCATTATCAACAATATAGCAGAGAGAATATTTGTCTTGGAGCCCTCATAAAGGGGTTCGTATGCCTTATCAAGAAGAGGTATATAATGAATATCATAAAAATGTTCATCATTTTCATGATCATCATCAACATCCATTCCAACATTAAATGAATCATGGATCAAATTATTTGTAACATCATCTTCAACTATGTTATCAGTATGATCATCTTCTTCAATGTGATCATTAACTTGTTCTCCATTAATATTCATAGCTTCCTGTACTTGTTCTAGAAGCACTTCCTCCGGACAAAGTGCCCTAAGATGCCTTTCCTTTATAATTACATGAAACCATCAATAGATAAAAGTTAATATAAAAAATTCAAACGCAAAATGTAAACATTTATGTGATGCATTTAAAATGTAACAAATTTTTTACTATTGGGATGAAAAGAATAATGGCCAATTGTACTGTTGGTCAAATAGGTGCATCCAAACTATCCAAGAGACATAATAATTGACCCAATTACTGAGCAAAGCTACTCAAATATAACCCATACTGTACTCCACTAAGGTAAGATAAATGATGCTATGGTAATTTATATAGAGAAAATATAAGAGAAATTACAACATGCCAATATAGTCGTTATTTCTATTGTCATGATGGAAAGTGTCACAAATCTAGAGAGTTAAGTGTTTTCCCTAGTGAGTGGGTTAGTCTCACTAACGAACAAATAAATGAGTTATTCTATTATACCCTAGATTCAACATGCACAAAAGAAAAAAAATATTATAATAAATATTTAATATTAAAATAATATTTATTGTCCATGTTAGTCCCCATCTATTGAAACCACGATCAATACAAAAATTTACAAAAGCAATCAAAATAAAAACATATATAATGCAAAACTTACAAATGGATAGTATTCATGTCCCCCCTCAGCGTGCCCATGCTCCCTACAATGTTTTCTAGCTGTTGTGATCAAAATTCTTCTCCTCTTAAAGCCCCTGCATTGACTACATGGACAATAGCATTTCCCATCACCCCTTCTTTCAACTCCTTTCCACAATCTAGCAAGCAATTGTCGATTTTGTTCGTCTAGATCAGGAATATTGCTAGTTGACATTTTATCGTAAAGAGCTTGAATGAAGATTATCAATCTTAGAAAATGAAGCTCCACACTTCGCTCACTTGAATCACAAAAACAATGGAAATAATGAAAAACAGTCCACCGAAAAACAATCTATCGAATAAAAAAACTTCCGCAAACCGTCGCTTGTATAGCAAACATGTCGGAATGTTTCACTATTTATAAGTTTTAAAAGTCAACCTTCCGTCATATATCCGATGCCTTGAACCTAGTTACCGTTGGAATCTTGATGTCAGATTTCCGACATTCTCAGGTGGTATAGCTTGGCGTCAGATATCTGACATCATAAGGCTTAATATGTTGTCGGATATCCACAGAGCCGTCGGATATCCCAGAGGCCCGTCGGATATCCAACGTCTCCTTCTAACAATTTTTTAAAATTCATAAAATTTTGAATTTTTTATGGTGAAATCCGACCACACAGTCCTTGGTCGTTGAAGGTTGTCAGATTTTGGGTCCAAATCCACTAGTGTCCGTATGGATTTTTTATATTGGCATATCTATTTTGGATATTTATTATTTAAACCCGACTGGTTTGTTTTAGCCAACTTCACAAACAAAGAATTTCCACTTTATCACTTTATTGAAATAATATCACCCTTTTGCACTTTATCAAAATAATATCACTCCCAAGACATAATTATTTTAAATACCTTATATCACCTTTGGTCATATAAGGCCAAAAAAATCCCCAGATGACACCTAGACAATCATAGAGAAGTAACATTGATGTGATGGGAAGCGGACCTGTGGAGGAAAATGATGCACCGGGGCCTTTAATGCACATCCCTTCCATGCATTTGGAGGTATTGCACATTGAATTTCCCAACTTCCATGCATAATTGCAATTTAATGATGCTCAGGGTTTCCACCTTAAGACTTTTTCAACCTTTAATGGCCCTCAAGCATAGCCATAAGCGATATATCGAGCTCCATTTCTCCACTCGTGACGACACTCCCTATGTAGCAAGGGATAACCATCAGGAGAATTATTAGTCGGTTATCCTCAAAGCAATCTCTTCCATGGTTCAAAAATGAATGCATTCCTTAGGTCACTGTAGATGGTAGTCTTTGGCGACAGATGGAAATTTCGTTTCCAAACACCTGGTCCCCATGGTGGACACCCACCTTGAAATCATAATAAATATTCGACACTTGGGGGAGTATACGCAAGCCATATCTCACGAGGTTTAAGTGGTCAAGGAGTGGTGTGTTGAAATTGTTGAAATGTTTAATTTCTTCCCTTACCTCATTTCCTGATGGAGATGAAGACTGAGACATACATCCCAGCTCCAAACTCTCCTCTCTCGATTACGACGACTATGATAGCAACTCAGGCTCCTACATAAGGTGGTAATAGCAAGCAAGTTTAGGCTTTGATGGATTCGGGCGTAGAGGTGGAGGATACAAATCTAACTAAAGTTCCAGAGGTTTATTGGTGTGACGTGCATAGCACTAACCAGGTTGTTGAGTGAGTCTCTAGCAACAAACTGGAACCTCCTCTACAACATCAACTTTTGGATTCGGGATCCTAGGTGGAGGAAAACTATGACACAGACTTCTTTCTCAACTGGGTTTGAAATGCAACTTATCTTTATTTCCTGTTTTAGAAAGGTCGTTGGTTTTTTTTTTCATAAATCCTTATATTATGTCTGCAAATCAATGGTTTATCTTGAACAATTTCAATGTATCTTTGGGCGTCACAGTAGAGGAATTTCTCAAGATGTTTTTATGTAATCCTAATAGAGGTAGTGCTCAGACATCTCTATTTTTGTGTAAGCTTGATAGAGGCAATTTTCAGATATCTCTCTTCTATAGCAGACTTAGCTAAATCATGGGTAGACTGAAAAAGGTTGTTTTTAGTCAACTTTTAGACCAAGGCCTGGGCCATTTCATCTTTTTGAATACCTAGCGCCACATCAATGTATGTATTTGTAAATTTATGATGATGTAATATAAGAACTAACTTACCAAAAAAATATAAGGCCAAAAAAAGAATATGAATATGATAAAGATTACAAACTACCAAATAGTTTCAAATGATGAAAAAATGAGCTTGTTATTAAAGAATGGAAGTGTCACGTCCCCATCCATCAATCTGACCAATAGAGGGGGACATGAACAAATTACGGGCTTCTAAATTTTTCCCCATGGCCATATTACGAATTCATATATATTCAAATGGAAAATTCATAAATAAAAATATACAACAGAGATAAACTCTATCCACACACACATAGCATGCATATACATGTATAATCATCACATGCATCAAATAAAAACATTGTAGATGAAAATAAAAGAGAATATTTATCTTTAAACAAAGAATATCCAACAATTGTCTGTGTAAGGGTGATTTTCCACCCAATCGTAGGAGCTATGTCTAGCATATACTCTTTCTGTTGAGAGGCCACCCCCAAGATGGGCTATGAGGTCACCAGAGCGAAGGAAACACCTATAGGATTCTCTCTCTCAACCCACAACCCATTATGCACTCTATGCTTAGCCAAATGCTCATCCAAATCCCTATAGGGATCTCACTCGGCCATCACAACAATCTCACTCCTTCCAACTTCCCCACACAGCATAAGGAAGGAATTCTCCTTCACCGGTCCACAGTTAGCTCAGGAAATCCAACCCTTATAGTACTTACTAGTGTGTGCAGTAAGAGTCCAACTTAATGTATGTTGTTGGAGAACCACATCTAACGTAAATCATGGCTTCTTAAGCATCCATGAGTAGCAAAAATCAATGGGGGAAGGTTCCTAGATTGCCCAAACTCTATGCTCACTTACAACCATCGCTTTTCCCTTGAATTTGCAGCCCTATCACTAAATTCAAATTTTTAGGTTATACACAGTCTGGTAATGGTCATGAACAACAATAGGGATCTCTATGTAGTGTAGATCTACTTGAAAGAATGATATAATGAGTTTTGACTCCAAAGGATATTAGATTATGGTGAAAAGACAACTAATATAACTTCTAACCATAGAATAAAATTACTCCTGAGAGCTGCAGAATTGACTTCTGACATTTGAAAAAACTGTCACAATAGTGCATTCAACCCCATGCTTCAACAATTGCATGAGGTGACTTTTCCCACCAATCTCACACATGCATTCAATGATTGGATTCAATAGTAAAAAAGACATAACTGGCTCACTTAAAGAAGATGGCACAATTTGGATGAGTTCTGAGATTGAAACTTGGAAACAAAGGATTATTCTCCCATATGCCTCCTTTCATCTTCCCTTCTGGTGGAATCATAGCCCCTCTAGTGCTCTTCACACAGTTGTCTTGGGCC
This sequence comes from Larix kaempferi, assembly GCA_027924585.1. Taxonomy (NCBI): domain Eukaryota; kingdom Viridiplantae; phylum Streptophyta; class Pinopsida; order Pinales; family Pinaceae; genus Larix; species Larix kaempferi. The sequence continues at coordinate 16,722,161 of BSBM01000099.1, forward strand.
ATTTCATTACTTTTGCAACATAATATTTACATATATTTTGAGTTAACATGAAAAGCCAGCTATACGGTCCAAATGAAAATATTTACATCATACATGCCTAGCCATTCACTAGTCAAGCCTTGGCCTTGAGTTCTGCACTAGGAATCCATACTAGCATATTTATATAATTTACATCATCTGAGTAAATACATTCCAAGTAAAATCTAGGGGTATTACAATCCCCCCCTTGGAATAACACCATCCTTGGTGTTTTCTCAAAATCAGATCAAATATGGATATGACATTCTCATGGCATCCTCCAACTCCCATGTAGCCTCATTGGGACCAAAGTGATTCAGTTGCGTCTTTACCTATCTTATGGCTTAATTACAGAGTAATGTTACCTTCATGTTTAGGATGCATAGTATCTCGGTTTAGAACTCTCCTTTGGGTTCCACCTAGATCACATCCCAATCAATCACATGGTTAGGATCATGTACATATTTCTTAAGCAAATAAACATGGAAAAAAATATGAGCTCTAGTGTTAGCAAGCAATGTAATTATATATAATTGTCCCTATCCTCTTAATCACCTCAAATGGCCCACAATATCTTGGTGATAGCGTGGCACAACTTCCAAGCTTCAAGGAACTCTTCCTTGGCCTAACTCAGAGGTAAACATGATCCCCAACATTGAATTCCCTATGCACTATGTTCTTATATGTAAAGCTTTTATGTCTATCTTGGGCTGCCTTTAAATTCTGCCTAATCTTTGCAACCTCTTATTCCATTTCCTTAAGCAATTCCGACCTAATTACAATTGTGTTCACTGGATTATCCCAATCAACCGATGTCCTGCACTTTCTTCCATATAAAGCTTCAAATCGACTCATGCCCAACAATGCTTGATTCACATTATTATATGGAAACTCTACGAAGTGTAGATAATCTTCCTACTTGGATGGTTTGTCCATCACATACATGCAAAGCATGACTTCAAGCACATGATTTACTATTTATATTTTCCCATCTGTTTGTGGATGGTAGGTAGTAAGAATGCTCAAATGTGTACCCAAATATATAAAAAGACTTTTCCAGAAATTTGAAGTAAACTTGGTATCCTTGTCTGAAATTATTGTCTTAGGAAACCCATGCAACTTGAAAATATCCTTCATGAAAATATTTGCAATGACATCTATTTTATATGTGGATTTAACTGGTATGAAATGTGCTACCGTTGTTAACTTGTTCACCACCACCATGATGAAGTCAAGTTGTCTCATTGTCATTGGAAACCCTGTAATAAAATCCATGGAAATCACTTCCTATTTGCATTTTGGAATTGGAAAAGGATGCAATAAACCTATTGGGTGTTGATGCTCAACATTCACTTACTGACATTTAATACATTTAGAAATATACTCAATAATGTCTTTCTTCATTCATGACCAAAAATATTGTTTCTTGGTTGTAGCAATTGTTTTTTTATATCCTGGGTGATCAAAATATGACATTTTATGGATTTCATCCATAACAATTCTCCTCAACTCTGCCACATTTGGAATATAAATTTTGTTTTTGTAGGTAAGAAGTCCATCGTCCTCCAAATGATACCCTTCATACCTCTTTTCAAAAAAAAATTATTGTAATTTGTCTTTTATTTGTACATACAGTTCATCTTCAACAAGATAATTAGCAATCTACTACCTCAAATTTGATTGGCAAGTACTAATGGCTTCCACATGCATTGCATGTACTTTCCTACTGAGTGCATCAAACACTTTATTTTCTTTCTCTGTTATGTGTTTGATCTCAAAATCAAATTCACATAAAAATTTCAACCATCTAGCTTGCCTGGCATTTAATGTTGGCTACTCAAATAAATATTTTAGACCACAATGGTTTTTCTTTAGCTCAAATTTTATGCCCATTAAATAATGTATCGACATCTTTAAAGCATGCACTATGGAAACAAGATTTAAATCATGGGTAGCATACTTTTTTTCATGCTCCTTTAGCTTCCTTGACTCATAACTTACCACATGATTGTATTGCTTAAGAACTCCTCCAATTCCCTGTTTACATGCATCTGTACACACCACAAAATCATTTTTTAGGTTTGCAATTTTTAGATTGGAGAACTTGTCGGGAGCTTCTTCAACAACTGGAAGCTTTCTTCATATTTCTATTTCCATTCAAATTATATTCCCTTCTTTTGCAAAGAAGTGATGAGGTGTGAAACCTTGGAAAATCCTTCGATGAACCTTTTGTAGTAACCAACAAGACCCATTAAATATCTCACCTTTGTCACATTCCTTAGAGTTGGCCAATTCATGATAGCTTCAATCTTCTCGAGGTTCATCGATATTCCTTCCTCTGAAATAATATAACCCAAATAATGAATTTTATTTTTATAGAAATCACATTTGCTTAGCTTTGCATACAACTTATGCTCCCTTGGAAATTGCAATGCTATTTTCAAATGTTCTTCATGCTCTTATGCATTCTCGGAATAAATATGAATATCAACTAGAAAAACAAGAACGAACTTGTCCAAATACCTACTGAAAACACTATCCATGAGACACATGAATGTAGTTGGTGAATTAGTGAGACTGAATGGCATCATCACAAACTCATAGTGTGCATACCTTGTTCTAAAGGCTATCTTGTGGATATCTTCTTCCTTGATTCTCATGTGATGGTAACCATATCTCAAGTCAATCTTTGAAAATACATTTTCCCCTCTTATTTGATAAAAAATATCATCAATTCCAAGCAATGCATACTTGTTCTTTACTGTAAATTTGTTTAGCTGCTTGTAATCGATACATAACCTAAGTGTTCCATATTTATTTTTCACAAATAGCACAGGTGCTCCCCATGGAGACACACTTGGCTTAATGTACTTATTTTCCAACAACTCTTGCAATTGCATTTTTAGCTCTAATCATTCTAGAGTACTCATTCTGTAAGGTGTCTTAGACACCGATGCAACTCCTGGTACAAGATCAATTGTAAAATCAGTGTTCTTCTTTGGAGGAAGTCCTGGAAGTTCATCGAGAATCACATCCCTGAATTCTCACAACACATGATAGTCCTCAAACTTGGGAATTTCATTTTTTGTTTTATCCAAAACATGGGTTGCATGCAATTGCCATTTTTTTCTACAAAACTTCTTATGTTGCATGGCTGAAATCTGCCTAATACAAACTACCTTTGGAATTCCCTTTACAACCCTTGGGTTTCTTTCTTCATCAATGCATTCAAAATTATTGTTGTAGCATTCAAGTTTAACTTTGTGTGCTTCCAAGCAGTCCATTCCAATGATAATATCATATGAACCAAGTGGCAAAATATTCAGATTTGCACAAGTGAATAGTCCATCCATTTCTATTGGACATTTCCCCACCATTTCACTAACTTTTTTCTTGGTTCCAGTGGTTAGTTGGACCAACCATGATTTACTATGCTTTGATTTCTTATAAGCACAAATCTCAACAACTTTAAGAGCGATAAAACAATGAGTAGATCTAGGGTCAATCAAAATAGAAATAGATTGCTTAGATATCCTACCTTCAACCTCAACCACAGTTGATTGATGGTCTGCTTGGTGGTCCTCTAGTACAACATAGATTCTAAGGACTATCCTTGCTACTTGACCCACAGTTTCAGCTTCTTAGATGTTGTGAACATGCTTTGCACTCCCATTTCGATGTGGACAAATTCTAAGCAAATGGTCATGTCCACATCCTCAACACTGAAATGGTTCTCTTGGTTATCTTAGCTTGTCTTCCATCATTCTAGCGGGATTAATCACACCCTGTGGTGGCTTCCTTCATTGATTTATGAAATCAGGAGGCTTGAACTCCTTCTTTCTTTGGTCAAAATTCTCATTTTTCTTGTCCTTCCATGTCTTATGGAGTTCTAGCCTGCTTTTGTTTTGATCATAACAATACTTGGCCTTTCTTATGGTCTCATCTATATTTTGAATTTCATCAAACTCAATTCGGTCCTTATATGATAGAGGTAGTCCACTTCGAAAAAACTGAATTTTTGTTAGGATATTTTAATACTCCATCCTTGTCATACCTAGCATTATTTATTTTTCCTAGTTGTTGATGATGTCATTTTCCCCCTAGTGGTGTGCATATGTCATCCAGGATCCATCTACCACCTTTTGAGCCCTGCATGCATCATTTTAGGACCACTTCAGTCAATTCCCTATTTTCCAGGAACCAACTGAGTGTTCCAGTGCAGTCCACTTAAGTTGGTTTACTCTTGTGGGTGGTTAGATCTCCGGATGCCACTGATTGTGGCCTCATGCGCCCATTTCTGATTAAAAAGCATGACAAAATCACTATTGCACCCTCCTTAGTCAGTTAATTGATTGTGACTTCAGTTAGATGAGTTAGGTTCAATTCAATTGAGTTTGAGTCTTCCGAAGCACTCCAGTGGTGATAATCCCTATGCTAGACCAATTGAGGTTCAAATTCTCCTGAGCGATTCGAATTCTCTCCATTGTACATCATTGTTGATTATACCGATTATTGGATAGTGTGACATTATTCTACCCTTATCTGAGTTCTGCTGCATAATTATTCCTTAGCTCTTTTTTTACTGCAGTTTTCACTCTTATTCGACTTTTATGCTAATTCCTTCTCTGTGAGTTATACTCAGCTCTTAGATCTACTGTGACATAGAATTTCACTTGGTATCAGATCCATTGAGCGAATAGGTTGAGCAACTGCTTTTGGTAGTGCACTAGAAGCCTCTGGATTTCCCCATCAAATCCTAGTGCCATTGCATTGAATTCATTGGAGAAATCCAATGCGATCTATCTAGGTGTGAAGGATCCAAATAAAAGTGCCTATTGTCCTAAAGCAGTGCTCAGTAGTAGTCTACCTCCATTATTGAGATTTTTTTGTGGGTTATTCAAATTTTTTTAGTACAACAGCAGTTGCAGCAGTTACAATAGTTTTCTGCACTTGCACCAATGTTTCTGCACCTGTGTTTTTCTGCACTAGTGTTTTTGCACCTGTGTTTTTCTGCACCAATGTTTCTACACCTGTGTTTCAGCACTCAATTTGCTTAGCAGCAATTCCACCTTGTATTCTCTCCAGTAGACATTGTAATGGACAATTCGAACTCTACTCTCTCTCGCAAGATCCTGAAACCCTTCAATTACCTTGATTGGAGGGTTGATATGCAAATGGTATTGCACAACAAATTACTGTACAGGGTAACAATGGGGAAGGATCCCGAACCACAATCAGCTGTGGAGAAAAAAAAGTATCTGAATAGATTGGATGAAGCATTTGGTTTCCTATGTATTCATATTTTCAGAGTTCTACTCTTCCACATCGAAGGATTGAAGACTCCAAGAGATTTATGGTTGAAGTTAGAGACCCTCTTCAACAAACAAGATGAGCGAAGAGGCCATATTCTGGAAAATGAGTTGATTGCTCTTCAACCCAGCAGTTTTGAGACCATCAGACATTTCTTTTCAAAATTCAAATCTTTGGTTAAGCAATGCAAGCAGTGTGGCATTGAGGATAAGGATGAGAAATTGGTGCTATCCATTCTGAGAAAGCTAGGTCCCGATTTCTCCATATTTGTCTCTACCTTCCATTATGGGTGAATATCAATCCCTGGTTGGAAGATTCCCTCCTTTGATATTTTCACTGAATCTCTCATCCAAGAACAAGATAAGTTGATCCAGATGGGTGCCTTAATGGCCTCCAAAAATCAAGCTCTTTTGGCTGGAGAACCAAAAAGTGTGAATGGGAAGGGGAAGCACAAAGGCAAGGATAAGAGGCCATCTGAACCCAAGCAGAATGTCAATTCAAGTCCATCGGAAGGAGCCTCCTTACATGCAGAAGAATATAAATCAGATGACCAAGCTTCTTGAACAACACAACATTGCCCTCCCAAAAGGTGCAACAGAGACTGATTCTGGAAGTGAGTCTGATGGTCATGAGAGATGCCATGCATTGAAGGATGGATTTTCAAAATCACAAGCCCTGCTCATAGATTCAGGAGCCTCCAACCACATGGTTGCCTCCAGAGAATCATTTTCTTCTCTAGATCTCAAAGATGGTACAATTATTCACATGGGAGACAACTCTCAGATCTCCGTTGAAGGGAAGGGCACAGTCCATATGGAGCATGATAAGTTAAAAAATGTTATATTTGTGCCTTCTTTTTCATCAAATTTGTTTTATGTATATCAGATGACTCACACAGGTTCACCGAATAAAGTGGTATTTGGTCCTGACATAGTTGAGATTGCAGAGATATCTACTGGGAATATTATAGCGAAAGGGTTTGCAAACCATGCCTCCAAGGCATATGAATTCTCACATTTTTTTCCATACTCTCTACCTACCCCATTGGAATCTGATGAAGATCAGAGTGATATCTCTTCTAATGAATATGAGGATCAATATCTTGATGTTGAGAATAAAGTTCAAGGAGATTCAGATTCAGGTCCGGATCCAACACCTGCTCCAAATCCATGGCCAAGGCCAATATGGGCTCACAAAGTACTTGTAGCTGCTGGGAACATAGTTGGGGATCCATCTTACCATAGAACCACCAAATATCAGTATCATGCAAAACTTTCACTATGTCATACAGATCTACTTCTCTCAGAGAGGTCCTACATGATGGTGGGGTTTCATCCACAATCTCTTGGAGAGACTTGCCATGGGGGATATACAACCAAGCAACAATCTCGGTTGTCTAAAAAAAGGTACTCAAAGGTTCATGATTTGGACCACATTGAGCCATTCGCTCTAGTAGCAAGAAGGGTTCCTGAAAGACTTGTTTTGGCAAATACAACTTCTACATAGTGGGAGGTACATCAGAGGAGAAAATCCATATCTAGCACCTACATTGCTAACCTACATAGAAGCAGCTTGCCAATATTTTTGCAAAGGCTTTCACTGAGGAAAGTTTTTTCCTTCTCTGCTTAGTATGCAGGTTCTTTAAGTTCCCTACTGTTGTTCTTTTGAGAGGGGGTATTTTTCCCATGAGGTTTTTCCCCATTTCCTTGGTTCATGGATAGTTCTTTATTTTTATCATTTATTTGATTGTATGGGTGACCTTTGGTCTTAGTAACCAAGGCTTAGGATACAAGAGTATGGACTAAGGGGGGTTTTAGGATATTTTAATAGTCCATCCTTGTCCTACCTAGCACTATTTATTTTTCCTAGTTATTGATGATGTCATTTTCCCCCTAGTGGTGTGCATATGTCATCCAAGATCCATATACCACCTTCTGAGCCCTGCATGCATCATTTTAGGACCACTTTAGTCAATTCCCTATTTCATACGAACCAACTGAGTGTTCCAGTGCATTCGACCTGAGTTAGATGACTCTTGTGGGGGGTTAGAGCTCCGGATGCCACCGATTGTGGCCTCATGCACCCATTTCTGATTGACATGCATGACAAACTCACTATTGCGTTGTCCTTAGTTAGCTAACTGATTGTGACTTCAGTTAGCTAAGTTTAGGTTCAGTACAGTTGAGTTTGAGTCTTCTGGAGCACTCCAGTGGTCATAATCCCTATGCTAGACCAACTAAGGTTCGAATTCTCCTGAGTGATTTGAATTATCTCCATTGTAACATCATTGTTGATTATATTGATTATTGGATAGTGTGAGATTATTTTGCCCCTATCTGAGTTCTGTTGCATAATTATTTCTTAGCTCTTTTTTACTGCAGTTTTCACTCTTATTCAATGTTTTTGCTCATTCTTTCTCTGTGAGGTATACTCAGCTCTTAGATCTACTATGACATAGAATTTCACAATTTTTACCTTATCATCTCTACTTGTGTACAGTCAATATCTTTCTGAATATAATGTCCCAGTCCCAACTCTGTGATGATCTGGAATGCATCATATAATCCAGTCATATGTCTAGTTGACCCACTGTCAACTATCCAGACATGCTCAAGAGATGAACTCCCAATACTGGAGTCAATAGAAACCAGAGAAAACTCTTGATCAAACTGTGCTGCAAACTCATATACTGCAGTTGCTGCTGAATCTTTCTCTGTCTTCCCCTTCTTATTTTAAGGACATTTAGAGGCATAGTGTCCCAACTGACCACACTGAAAACATCTGATCTGACTCAAGTCTTTCTTCTTGTTGTTCTTATACTTGGTTGCAAGTGCCACATCCTGCTCAATATCCTCACTAACTTGACCAACCTGAGACCCTTCTCGAATCTCCTCCTGGGTAAATTCATCCCATAATCTAGACCAACTGGGAAGCTTCTCTCTGCCCACAATACACTTGATAAAGACATCTCACTTCTTGGTGAAGCCCTTCAGGGCTATCCTCACAAACTCAGAAACAATGATAATCTCTCCTACAGCTACCAACTCATCCTTCACTTGTGCAACACGAGTCAAGAAGGAAGCTACAATTTCATCTTTAGTCATTTTTATACTGTGTAGCTTGTCTCTAAGCGCCATCTCGCGGTTCTCATTTTTAGCTTCGAACAAATGGTTCAAAGTGTCGCACATCTCCTTAGCTATTTTCTTCTCTACTAAATGTGAAATGAGATGGTATTTAACGCCATCCAGGATGACTCTTTAAGCCCTAGGTTCAAGAGCTTCATGCTCATCAATCTCATCCTTATATGTTGGCTTAGTCACGGTATTGATAGCAAACCTCCAAATTTTCCATTTTTTCAATACTACGGTTATTCTTACCTTCCATGGTAAATAGTTTGATACACCGTCCAACCTATCCTCAAGCTGTATACTCGTCATTGTAAAATCAACTACAACTAGAACAATTGAAAGACAACCACGACACTTTCTTCTGCACTTCTTTCAAAAGAACACTGTGAAACACTTGCTTGCTTCCTACTTTAGTATCGCTCTAATACCATGAAGATAAATGACATAAGCATGAAAATTCTCATTCACACATTCTGTCAAACACTTTGAACATCTAGGGTTTTAATTAAAGATTTACTCACAATACCTTGAAATTAAAACCACAAAGTCAAAAGCCCTTCAATACTGAAAATTAAGCAAGCACATAGAACACAGGTATTTTTGGTCAATCTAGACTAGGCAAAACCCCAATTTGGGGAAAATGCTAAGGGAAGGATTTTTCATTAAGAAGAGTATACATAGAAAATTCTTTACAATGAATTTTTCTTCTAACCCTTATTAACAAAATTTCACAATAAAATATTGCAGCAGTTGTCTACCTTGAGATCTGTTCCAAACAGTAGTTGTACGGTTGTCCACCCATGTTGTACAGTACAATACGGTCTGCACACTTTCTGCCTCGATTTCTGATCCCACACGTGCCTGCAATTAATGTTGTATGGTCTGCATTTAATGTTCAGTCAACCTTCTTGGGATTTGAGCCAGCTTCCTTGGGATTCAATCCCACACATGTGACTATAATTATTGTTGTAGGGTCTGCTATAGGCATCCTTGGGATGTGTACTGCTACTTTTCCTTGGAAATTGTGCCTTTTCGTCCTTGGGAACTCTTCTTGGTCTTGAACCTCTCATCTTTCCCTCTTTTGATGGTGAATGCGTGTTTTATTTTGTCCCTTTCTCTTCTTTTATACTTCACTTTTCATTACTTAACCCTAACTACCAAAGCAACTAACTAATCAATGGTTGGGATTAGATCTAGAGATCTAGTGTCTACAATAGATGTACTTTTAATAATAAAAAAGTAATTATTAAATAAATCACTTAAGTGAGACCCACTTTTATAAAGTAGAAAAATTTCTTTATTTACATAAAAGTCACTTTTTACATAAATACACAAGGAATAGAGCTTTTAAGTCCCCCTCATCACACCCACACCAAAAACATAAGGGAGGACCTTCAAAGTTATTTTTTCAACACTCCTTCAGCTACTCCCACTCTTTTCCTAATTTTTTGAGTTCTGTCCATGGTGAATCTTCCTCTGAATGTTTTTCAATATTTGAATCATAGCCGCATTCAGTTGATTATGTTCTTCCTATGCTCTAATCAACCTCTCATTATCTGCTCTACAACTTTGCAATTCCACTCTTACACTCCTCATGGTTTCTGTCATGTTTGAGGGAGTCACTTGGTTTTTTATACCATTGGATTTTGTCTCTACATTCCCAACCTGTATATTCTCTCCCATGGCATATGTTTCAACTGCATAAGGATCTTGTGCATCATCCATGATGATGATCTTCTTAGCCTGACCAATACCAAAGATTTCCCAACTGCACTATACTCAATGTCGACCCTTAACTATCCCTGATATGATACTGGACCTGCAAAGTGTTCATGTAAAGACATTTATTAGATTTATTACATTCTGAGAGAATTATAACTTGAATTTCATGCATTCTAGGAACAAACCATATTAACAATTTCTATCAAATTACAGAAACATCTGAATCACCCCAACTTTGCACAATTGTTCCATGATTTAATGGAACACTGCAACATTTCTCATTGGTCCTATGGTCACCATAAGGAATTTCTCAAAATCCACGATGTCAAGAGGGCAATGCTCTCGTTTTTTTTGTAAATATTTCAATCTTGTGTAATTTGGTGCATAAGATCAATGCCATTTATTGATTTTATGACACTTAAAATTAAACTATGGAAAGGAACCTCTGATGCCAACCTACATCATATTACTTCTTATCGAACATAAGTGGTTTTAGGCTCCACATGAAGTGGTTTCCAAAAACTACTTTTACGAGCCTGAATGCATGAGAGGGCAATACGTCGTAAGGCGATTTTTAGTTAAGGATCATGCCAATTAATTAACTTTCGTCCATGTTCCCGGTCCTGAGGGAATGGTCATCGTCGATCAAATCTGCATGATCTTCCATGTCTAACATGATTAATGAGGGTCCCATCATTTTTTACATCACCCTATGTCGCATCTCTACACATCACATCACCATATGTTAGACCAAAACTGGTTTCCCGAGACTTCTTCTACGAGCCTAAACGCACGAGAGGGAAACATGTCGATATGTTGGTTTTCATTCTATACTCGTGCCAATTAATTAACTCCCATGCATCTTCACAAGCTTGAAGCACTATCAATTTTCGATCTTCCCCATCGCCTGATGGTCCAATCTCCATCCACCTTCGCACTCCATCACATATAATCGCCCATGCACGTGGATTTGATGTGGCTAGTCCACATCATACCTTCTGCCCATGTGGCCCCTCCACGTTGGACCTCCCGCCTATGTGGCTCTTCCACGTCACCCATCCATGTGGCATGAGTGGGGCCCACTCTAAAATTTCCAAATTTATAAAATTTCCAAATTTATAAAATTTCCAAATTTATAAAATTTCCAAATTTATAAAATTTCCAAATTTATAAAATTTCCAAATTTATAAAATTTCATAATCATGCCAAATTTTAATTCAGCAATAAGGGGGGTTAATTGGAAATTTTTTGGCCCCTTATCCGTCACTTAACATAACCCGATTTCCATAGAACCACTTCTAATTTATGCCTATAATTGTGGATTTCTGGCACATACATCCCTAGTGCTGCAACCAAAGGCTCTGATACCACTATGTCATGTCCCCATCCATCAACCTGATCAACAAAGGGGGACATGAATGAATTACAAGCTTCTAAAATTTTCCCCGTGGCCATATTACGAATTCATAAATATTAAAATGCGTGTCTGGATTTATAAATATTAGATCAGCCTCTAGACCTCATTTACATTTATTGTTTGAGCTTTGCTTGCTTGGTTTGCTTGCTACTGTCTGATTTTGAGTCTTGTGTGTCTTTCAACTTAACTGAGTGCTTGTCTTTTCTTGAGTTTTCTGAGTGTACTGAATGCTACAAGTAGTGTTTTCTTTTCAGTCATTTACATCTGAAATCATAGTTGTTATCAAGCTAATCTTTTGATGCATCCATTGAAAAGTTAAAAGTGCTTCTTTGCCATCATTTCTCAAGCATTTTTGAAGAAAATTGTTGTGCATTGGAACGTTTTCATTTATATTTTGGAAAAATTGAATGAATGTATGACCAATTGTGTTTTTCTTGAATTATGAATCGCTCATCTTCTTGAAAGACTCAAAGATGCTTCATTTTTTGCAAAATTAATTCCATGCTAAGAAAAGATAGATACATTTTTAATTTTTATTGCTTTTAGGTCATTGAAAGTGAAATTGAAAAGCTTGCATACTCCACCTCGGAATCCTCTCTTTTCATTACCTAGTATTGTGTTACTTTTAAAAGAAAAAGAAACGGAAAATTGTTGTGATTTGGTTTTAGTAGTGTTGTGAATTTTTTTCATTTCGCACAAATAGGAAAAGAATGCTTCGACATCATTTTTCGTAGAGTTGGGATTGTGTTGCATTGCATTGATTTGGTCAAAATTGTCTGAAAGAAAAGGAAAATTTCTCCTTCCCATAGGTAGCATTCATCGAAAGAAAAGCATATTTTTTTGCATGTAGCTAGGACTTACATTATGCTTCCGATTATGTACTCACCTCATGCATTCACCTAACCATCTAGATAAAATTAACAGTATAACTAGGGTAAAATACTTAGAAACTTGTGTGTAATTTAGAGACGTGTTCTGGCATCGTTAAGCGTGGCAGCTGTCGTTATTTTCCAGCACTGTATCCCAGGGGTACTGTAGTCTTCCACGTACTTATCGGTATATCGAGCTCCTTCATGTACCCACCAAGTACCATAATCCGTACTTGGCGTATATCGAAGGGTGTATCACGTACTCGGTAGTATATCGGAAGGTCTCTTGCCAAACGGTTGTGCATTAGACAGCACCACTACAAATTTGAGCTCCCACTTACCTTGCGTATATCGAGAGACACCACTAGGATTCCTGAAACCAACTGAGTTAACCATTTGGTCATCTTGGCAAAGCAATACACCGAGAACAGCACTCGGGGAGATTAGTACACACGTACTGTCCAGGTAATCAGGTATGCAGGAAAGGGTATGGTCCCAATCCTCCTTGTCGCATCATATTGTTCGACCCTGCAGTATATAATGGTTTGCGATGCCTTGATAATCCTGTGAGGATCCTAACTTTTCATCCACTCCTATTCACACAGTTTGCTTGTTGCTTTTAGACTTGAGTAGTGTTTGACTTGTGTGGTACTTTAGAGTCTCTTAGGGAGTTCAGATATGGAAGATTCTTCTGAGACTACCAACAAAGGCACCCCTTTCTAGGGTGTGCCATTTGTTATTCCCCCTTGTGGAACTGTTGGTCCTCCCTTTATGGCTACGTTGAGTCTTCCTGGATTGACGATAGGATTAACAGTATGGTTATTCTCCAATCTAGTTACACCAAGTGCACCAATTGTGTCGGACCTAGGTCCTTCATCACATGAGCATCAATCTCATGATGACCCTTCTCCTTCTTCGTCGAAAGTTGAATCGGCTTCCGTCTCTTCCTCTTTTCCTACTGAAAACTCTGATGTTAGTAAGAAGGTGGGTGAGAAGAAGAAGAAAGGGAAGGCTAAGAAGAAGAGCACTAAGCAGAAGGTCATAACCCCAACCACTGATCATCATGCTGGGGGCACCAATACACCTGTTCTGAATTCGTGTAAACCGAAATTCCCTTGCAAACTTTGTAAAGGGTCCCATTTTCTTAAGAGTTTCCCTGGTATCTCCAAGGTCTCAGAAATATGGTCGCATTCTGAACAACCCTTGTCATCAGTCTCCGGACATCATACTGATGATACCCCATCAACCAGTGACGTTGTAATTAAGGTTCGGAAGGGTAGAGCTGCAGACCCTTGCTGGTTATGCAAGGGCATGCATCGTACTTACCTTTGTCCTCGTATGGATGAAGCTTCACAATTGTTGGAAGACATGGACACATCCCATAAACGCATTCCAACGAAGTATTGTAGGTTGTCCCCTGATCCTTCACTAGTTGATAGGGCGGTCAATCCGACCCCACCCTCGGTTGACCCCACTCTTTCATCAGAGGGTGAAAATGAGGCGGTTGATTCAACAACATCGTCGATCGACCCCATTCCTCCCTTGAGGGATGATACCCAAGCGGTTAATCAAGTCTCATTCTTGGTTGACCCCACTCCTCTAGTTGAGGGTGAAATAGAAACTGCTGATGTTTTTATGGTCAGTTCATATTGTTCTGGGCGAGGGGAGACCCTGTCCATTCCTACAGGACCCCCCCCCAAGTACTGAGGTCATTTCCTTTGATTGGAATGGTCTAACAGAATCTCGTCTTTCTTCAAGTATTCCTTTTCAAATATCTGTAGGAGTTTTCGATAAAGAAATATTTTGTACGATAGTCGATGAAGGAGCTTCTGTTAGTCTTTTATCCTCAACTGCTTGGAAAGCTATAGGTTCCCCTCAGCTTGTGCTGGTAACTGACCAGATTTTGGCCTTTAATCGAAGGCCTACCAGACCTTTAGGGATTCTCCCGCAATTACCTGTCACGTTGAGAGGTAAAATTGTTTATATTGATGTCATGGTTGTCCAAGGTCCTTTAGATTTCAATCTGCTCCTTGGACGTGATTATGTCTATGCTATGAAAGCTGTAGTGTCCACACTCTTTCGAGTGATGTATTTTCCTCATCATGGGAATATTGTGACCATTGATCAGATTTCCTTCGTGACACCCACTCATCATATGACTCCTAGTCATTAGACTTCCCTAAATGTTCCGCATGTTTGAGTGGTTTCTTCCCCCTGAGGATGGGGGGTACGAGCACGGTTTATGTTATGTTTCAAGCTCGTTAAAAAATGAAACCGACCACTCTAGCATAGTTTCCCTTTGGTTTCAAGCTTGCATAAAAATGAAACCAATCCATTGGAGCATAGTTTTATTCTATTTTAAGCTCATTAAAAAATGAAATAGACTCTCCCTAGTAGAGTTTACCTTTGGTTTCAAGCTTGCATAAAAATGAAACCAATCCCCCCTCGAGCATAGTTTTATTCCATTTCAAGCTCGTTAAAAAATAAGATGGGCCCCCTCAAGCATAGTTATTGTCTATTTCAATCTTGTGTAAAAATGAAATAGATCACCCCCCCATCGGTTCGAGTCTCTCGCTAGAGTTAGATTTTGAACCTTCATTTCATATGATTCTCGTTTTTCCCCCTTGGTGAACATTTTTCATATTAGTAGCCAAGTTGGTAGTTGGGTTAGCAAGCAGCATTTTTAGACGAAATGAAGCTTGGAGGGCATGCCACATGTCATACCATCAGCAATCATGTTGAAGGAACACTACCATGTTAAGACGCTAGCAATCATGCTGGGGGCATTTACCAACCTTTGGGCATCATGTTGGGAGGCAACCCGTCAATGGGCCTTAACCTATGAGCATAGTTCCCTTTCTATGTCAAGCTCGTTAAAAAATGAAATAGGTTCCCATGAGCAGAATTCTAATCTTGTGTCAAGCTCGTTAAAAAATGAAACTGACCACTCTAGCATAGTTTCCCTTTGGTTTCAAGCTTGCATAAAAATGAAACCAATCCATTGGAGCATAATTTTTACTTTTTCGTGCTCTGGTTTAAACATGAAAAAGATTTCGAGTGCTTTTGATACCATTATCGTGCTCATTAAAAAATTGAGTAAAAAGGTGTGTCTAACGAGTATAGGTTTATCACTTTAACCGACCTCGCTAGACTATTTACGGAAAAGGAAATATGTCGAGTTTACTTTTTCCTTTGTCATACTCGGTCATCAACCATGACAAAGTTGTTCATGGAGTCCTTTTTAAGCTCTTTTCAGACTCCCTAAATAGGAAAAGATTGCCAAGCGAACTTGATGCTTTCACGCTTGTAAAAGCATTTGAATGATCGTCTTTCTGGTGATAGTTTACCCCTTTTTTAGACCAGGAATCACTATTTACGAAAAAGGAATACTCCAACCAACCATGGCTGGAAGAGTTCTCTCTCAAGTTGTTTTACACTTTTCCGGGCGAAGAGACTAACTTTACGAAAAAGGACCTTTTGGAGTCTTCTTTAGTTCTTTTCAGACTCTCTAAACATGAAATGATGTCAAGTTTTCCTTCTTTGGACTCGTTAAAATTCAAACATCGAAGGGCCCATTTTGGGATGAACCCCTCCTTTCCTAGGTTCATAAAATGTTTAGGATTTGACTCATCTATGAGATGAGCTATACCGAGCATCTGGTTACCCTCATCAAGCTCGTAAAAAACACATGAGGCACTCATCATTCATGATGGGGAAAAAGGAAAGCTTTTGTGTTACATTTGTTAGTGGTAGTACATAGTCGTTCTTGAACATGGCACTCATTTGCATTTGCATACAAGTACTTGGACCATCTATTTGTCCTCGAGTTCCGCTTACTTCCTAAGTCTTATTACTCCTTTGAGTCATTCAAAGAAAGCTTCTTTTGTTAGTCGCATTGGAAATATGTGTCATAACTCGTCATGTCAATACTGCCAAGTCATGCCATGCCCATGTTCAAGAATACATTTTTCATCTGCAGTCAGTATACCCGTCACCATGTCGGTCTACTTTGAGTCAGTCTTGCATATTACTGTACCATCCGATCTACTCTACACATATTTTGTCGTGTTTCGTGTCGATTGATGGGGGATTCATCATGGTCCTCCTTCGACGGATTCGTCCTTGTCGACTTCAACTCATCATCCGAGGACTGAATCTAGAAACCAATCAAGTACCTTGGCCCTACATGCCTCAATGGCAGGTTACCTCGCTTTCAACATGAGTTTACATTATTGACTCTTGATTGAAAGATTTCATCTTGTGTTCGACTTCAACTCATTTATTCACGCTTGATGATATGTATTGTGATACCTTGGGAATCATTGACATTAATGGTGATCTCCCTTGCACTTGTTAACGGTTTACATCAATGACCGGTAATCAAGTAGTTTCTACCATGTTTGACATCAAGACATTTGTAATCACATGGATAGATTCGTATCATTGTGGGTTCAGCTTGAAGACCCTGGGGAGTCATGTTTTACCCAGGATGCGATGGAGTTTGTATTGAGTCATATTGCATGAATCCACATTTGTATTGGTCATGGCTGTGTTATCATCTCATCATGGATCTACGCTTGTGTCTAGTAGCCATGATTGTGTTCATTCAATCATTACTACCGTGGATCTGCATTGTATTGGTCGGCAGCCATGTTGTACGTCATATGCGATTGTCAGTTCAGAGTCAGTTGTACTGCAGCAGTGCCCTTCATCCGACAAGTCCATTGCCATTCCTTTTATCAAATCATTTCACCTGTCCAATATTTAAACAACTTCATGCTTTGGGGGGCATTCTGTTACACCTAAAATCTCCTCATCATCAGATTCAGTGTATACATCCTTGAAGTTACCTTGATTAAGTGATTGCCCTGGAAGGATTTGTACTCATTTGTACTAGGTTTTGAGAGGTCGTCGCAGGCTGCATTCAAGCAACCTGCGACGTCGCACCTTGCCCCATTATAGGGTGCGACGAAGTCAGTTGGATGACAAAAATAGCTTCTTCAAGTCCCTTCTCGAAGCCTGCTGACTTGGGACCCTATCCTTGACCTCTTGGGGTGTTAACACCCAAAAAGTGTTCACTACCTCATCTACCACATTACATGGCTCATTTGTCCATTTTCCTACCATATTTCCCAAAAAATCCCATTTAAAAGCCTCCAAAAGGCCACAAAACCATCACAATAGCCTCAAAAAGGCTAAAAAACCCCTTTTTCCTCCAAAAATATCCAAAATTCCTCTAAAATAGCAAAAATCCCCTAAAAAGGGAATAAAAAATATAAAATAATGAGGAAAAGGAGGAAAAAACCTTATACAGCTGCCCTAAACCATGTGTTTCCTAAAACCATGGGTCAGCACTCCACCACCAAAAAACTATAAATAGGTGATGGAGATCCCTTATTTCACATCCACAATCAAGTATACCCTTACTCTGCCAAAATCTCTCTTGAAACCCTAGTTCACCATTGAACTACTTTCACCTTGAGAGCCTCTTTTGGACCATCCCCACCATTGGAGAAAGAGAAGGAGCACATTGGAGCTTGGAGCAACCCTCTTGGACATTGCAAGGAGCTTCATCAACCTTCACATTGAAGGTAATATTAATACAAAACCCTTGTTTACAAATTGTTGTTTATTTTTCATGCACATGTGTTAGAGTAGTTTCTATTTCTGTTTTAGCTTAATTATTTCCATTTACTGAACTGCTACTAAGGAGTCCATTCTCCTTAGTAGGTGCTCATTTGCACAAGCCAGGGGTAAAACCCTAGCTACATGGGGGAGCTGGCATTCAGTTCCTAACACCTTGGAAAGATCCCTTAAGCCTCTCCTATCATATCTCAACCTATCCTATCCATATCCTATCCACATAGTCCCATTTAAATGAAGCTCACTCCCTTTCCAAGGGGAGGAATTCTATGGTATCTACATGTTGGTGAAATCATCCTTGGGAGACCTCTAATCATCTATTGGGAGACTCATACTTCCTTGGAAGGATATGGCAAATGGCTTGGATGGAAAAGGGCTGCAGCGTTATTCCTTACTATGTATTTCCCTCTATTTACAGTAATACAAATGCTTTCCACCAATATTGTTAATGTGTGATGATATTGAGTAGTTTACCTGCTTAACTGTTTACTTAGATCTCTTATTGTATAGATGCTCTTTACTCGTTTCGTGTTGTTTGTGTCTTGACAAGTCTTGCAGCTTAGATCTGATGACCGTTGGACGTGGAATAACATTCAAGAAAAGAGGATTGTGAAGTAAAAGGTAAGACATCTAGCACTTGATCCTTAAGTAGATCTAGGAAATCCATTTGTAGTCTGTTCTATTTGTTCTAGACTCGCATTGAGCTAGGGAGATCCGGCTCGTGTCCGCTCGAGTGGATTGTCCGTCAAACAATAGCTCCTCTAGTGCTATTTACAAAACCATCTTGGACCATTTTTTATTGGGTGCAGTTCATACATGCCTAGCCATTCACTAGTCAAGCCTTGGCCTTGAGCTTTGCACTAGGAATTTGTATTGACATATTTACAATTTTTTATTAAATACATTCCAAGTCAAAACTGAGGGTATTACAGGAAGACTCCACTATGTGAGTGCACCTGGAGATTAAGGTTACCTTTACTTCATAGGTTTCCTTCATGCTTCACTGGAATTTGAGATCGAGGGATCAAGGTGCAGCATCACACAGGTCTCTTTGCACATAGGTTTCTCTTCACGCCTTTTCATGCTTGGCTCGAACTTATTACTGGTTGGGTTTCTCACCATGTCATGGGGTTTGGGTTCTGCACCGCGCAAGTTTCTCTACACACAGGTTCCTCTTCATGCCTTTTCACGCCTAGTTTGAATTTATTACAGGTTGGGTTCCTCTTCACGTTTAAGGTTGCAGATCCGTTCATGTCTTTCTTCATGCAGGTTGAGATCAATTTGGACCCCTCATGTGGCTTTGCCTTCACGCAGGTCGAGGGTGATTTATTTCCTTTTACTTCGGTCTCTCTTCTTTGCCTTCAATTCATAGGTTGTGACTTAGCTTTTCGCCTCCTTTCACGCCCTCTTCGAGTGCCCTCACGATCATATTATAGGAAGACATGTACCAATCATAGATTCACCAGGACGATTCTCACACCAGATTGCTTCTAGATCACTCCTCTTTCACGCCATGTAGGTAGGTTTAAGCATAAAGCGGGTCACAGTAAACATTTTTGTCTTACAGGTTGTCAGGGTTTGTCTTCACGTGGGATGGTTCACCTTCACATTGGTTTCTAGGGTTTGTCTTCATGCGAGATCACATAACATATTAAATTTCACTATTCCTCCTTCAACTCTTTGGACAGTTTCTTTCGACAGTACATGTTGAGTGCAAATCTTCAACACTTTTCAACAATGGAGCTCTAGTACGAATTGACATAAATAAGGAGCAAGAAGACCAAGAATAACTAAGAAACAAAACAAAGAGATGGTGGAAAAAATCCCCAAGCCAAATCAATATTGTATAAATCATTAAAATACATTTATAATACAATATCCTACTAAAAGTGTCAAGCATCTTTGGTATTGGTAATCTTTGGTGATTTTCGGGTAACTATCAAATGGGCATGTGGACATTATTCCTTACAGGTGGCATCCCTTATACACTGGTGTGATCAAATTAAAGCTTTATTGAACAGCCTCAGGGAAGTCAAACTGTCTCATATTTATAGGAAGCATAACTCTATGGTAGACAATTTATCAAAACTTGCGATGGATGGAGAGGAAGGTTACATTTTTTGGGAGGAAGTACAGGATGGTTGCAAAGTAGATAATGGTTCTGTGTATATTTATGAACTCTAGTTGCCGCTGTGTTTCCTTTTTTATTGTTCATGTTCTGTTAGCTCTATGAGATTCATTTTTAGTCAAGACCTGGTTATGTATCCAGTCATAAACTATATGTGGTGTCTTTTTGAAACATAAATGCCATGTACCTTTTTATTCTTTTTTGGAATAACAAAAGTATGACTTTTTCTACTGAAAAAAAAAGTAATCCAACATAAACAACAAAGTGTTTAAAATTTAATGATTAAAGTCAAATTACTAACATTATAAGTTCCAATTACTCATATAGCTCTTTTTATTGTCATTGTTGACACAGGGTCTTTCGACAGGGGTTCACTCTATCGTCAACAACACCAACAACCCCTTATTCACCGGCCCAGAAAGGAGTTATCCTTCCTAGCAACACTTGCGAAGCAGGTGAGGTCTCACCCGAGGCAGATAAGGGTGCTGCAGGAACCAAGCTTCCGCAGTTACAAAGAAGATACGAGTGCTTTAACCAGAGATTACAATCATTCACTATAGTTCAATTATTCGCATCAAAACACATTAGCATTAACCAACAACATGTTTTCACATAAACCAACAGAGAACATTTAAATAACCCATTATTGCATCATAACATAACACCAGAATTCACAACCAAACATCTTCATTCATTAACATCTGCGGAAAACCCGTTGCAGAGATATTCAAAGCATGATATCGTAAGTATAATAAAACTCAAAAGATCACATTAATCTCCTCAACTCTTCTGCCCTTAGGCTTACAATATACTTCTATTTGTATCATTCTATTCTATTACAAAATGGCCCATTTTGGCCGACTTAGCAATTAAGTATTCTAAACTATTCTTGCGCTTCCTTAGACTTCGCGGTAATTCCTTCTTTCGCGGGATTTGGCTTTCGTGCTTGTTGGATTTCGCACTTCCTACAGATCTATCCTGTGCCAACAGGCCTCCAATACAAACTTGTGGCTCATCCCGAGCCACCTTAGGCGAACTCTGATGTTATGCGCTTGCCTTGGACTGTGCTCGGTCTCTGAAACTGTTCTTGCTGTCTGGAACTTGTTGTTGTGTCTTTTCTATCGCTGTCTGTCGGGTACTAGTTCGTTGTCATGTACTTCTTGCGCTCAGCTGCCAGTCCCTTGGAACCTTCATCATCTACCTCTTCGACTGCTACCACCTTGTGGAAAAGTTCATCTACATCACCAAGGTGGAAGACAGGCCGACTGCTCTAGCACATCTGTTTCGCGCCCTGGGAAGCCTTCTACCAGAGCTGTGGAGCCTTTATCCCTGGCATTCTGGTGGTCCTCGGGACCACGAAACTTTGCACTTCCGCCACGTACTTAGACATCTTGGATGATACCTCAACAGTGTTTTCCCAGAGTCTTTGTGCTGCTTCCCTCACTGGTTGAGTATGGACGCTCGTCGTTCTAGCTCTCAGCGCACCTGGTGTGCTGCCATGCAAAATGAAATGGACCATTTCCACAACCTCCTTGGAACTGTCTAATCAACTTGTAGCATGTAGTTTCCTGAATGTTCTCTCCTTATTCACTGATACCTTGTTGTTCTAGTGGCCTCCTCGCTCGGTATTTATGCTTGTGCTCCTTGTCTGCGGGGTCGGTTACCATCATCAATTGTACAATCCCAGCCCTTCTTTTGTGGTTCAATCATCCTTTCCCTTTATCTTCGGCTGCGGTCGCATGCTCGGATGCGATTCGATCATCATTTCGTTCGTCGTCTTCTGGCGATGCTTATCTAGCGTCGCATGCGTAGGTGTGGAGTCGCACGTGTAGAGTGGACCTCCACACGTAGTGGGGACATGTGACCTGAATGACTGCCTCCTCCCTTTCTAGTGTCCTGGTCAGAGTCTAACTGGTCTTCATGTCTTCACGTTGGTCAATTCATGCTCCTTTTTTATTTATTTATTGTTGTGTCAGATCACGGCGATAGAGCTTTAGCCTATTTCCATTCACCATGCAAGGCAACAATACCCATCTAGGGTCTGTAGCCGCACTACACCACCGTTGGTGACAAAATTGATGATATAGGGTCCTAACCAGTGCATTTGTAGTTTACCCGGGTGTTTCGCAAACTTGTTGTCATATAACAACACCGTGTCACCTTTCTGAAAGTATCTCTGCTTAATGTGACGGTCATGCCATGCTTTCTGGCGATCCTTTTCAACCTGCTGGTGGAATCCTACGATGAACCGATCTTCTTCTAAGTGTACTAATTGGGCTATTCATTCTTCCAACCCACTGTCATCGCTCATATCTGTGGCGACTGCAATACGCAAACTTGGAATGATGTATTCCATCGGCATAATCGCTTCCTTACCGTAGACCAGTTTGAATGGAGTTTGGTCGGTTAATCACTTGCATGTGGTTCGATAGGCCCAGAGGATCACTGGAATCTTAAGGTCCCAATCGTCTCAATTTGTGTTGCATACTTTTGTGAGTGCGTGTTCCAGGATTTTGTTGAATGCCTCTACTGTTCCGTTTGCTTGAGGGTGGTAGGGAGTACTCTTCTTATGCTGAACCTGAAATTCCTCCGTTATTGCTGCTATTGTCTTGTTCACAAAGTGCGCCCCTTGATCGCTTAGTAAAATCTTTGGGCATCCGAATCGGGTGACCACATTGTCGAAGAGGAATCTGGCGGCCGTTGATGTGGTACAATCCTTGACTGGCGCAGCCTCCACCCAACGTGTCAAATATTCTGTTGCGGTTATGATGTAGCATGATCCGGTGCATTTTCCTGGAGGGTTAATGGGCCCTACAAAATATACCACCCATTTGTCGAATGCTTGTAGCGTAACCTGGGGTACTAATGGCATCTCGTCCCATCTCGATGGTTTCCCTGTGCGTTGACAGACGTCGCAGGTTTTGGCATAGTCAGTGGCATCGCTATGCATGGTTGGCCACCATAACCCGGCTGTCGGGATCTTTTTCGCAGAGGCCCTACCTCCATAAGGTCCTCCGACAATGCCATCATGTGCCTTGGCTAAAATCTGTTCCTGCTTGTGTGGGAGAACGTAACAGCGTAATATCTCGTCGGGGCCCATTTTGTACAATTGTCCTGCGATTAGTTGGAAGTCCGTAGCCTTGACAACTAACTGCCTCTTCTGACTGGTGGTGAATTCCTCTAATGCTTTTCCTGTTGCTAGGAACTGAATAATTGGTTCATAGTAGTCGTCGACCATTTCAACTCTAAATAGTTGAGCGTTTGTTAATCCTTCATCGATGCTTCGCGGTTCCTCTCCTGAATCGATCCTTGATAGGTGGTCTGGTCCTGCATTCAACCATCCTGGTTTCACGATGATCTCAAAATCAAATTCCTGAAAGAGCAGTAGCCATCAGCAAATTATCCCCCCCAACACAGGCTTGTTCACCAAATACTTTAGTGCTGAATGGTTGGTGAACATTTTGAAGTGGCCCCCTAAAAGGTAATGTCGGAACTTCTGTAGGGCGTAGACCATTGCTAGTACCTCTCGTTCGGTGGTTGTATAATTCCTTTCTGTTGTCGATAGCTTCCTACTTGTGAAAGCTGTCAGATGGTCGATGTCACCTTCACCTGGTTGGGCCATGATAACACCGAGTGCGATGGACAATGCATCAACGTGGACATGAAACTCTTTCTTCCAATATAAGGCAAGGATGGGTGCTTCCACCATCTTTGTCTTCAAAACGTCTAATCTCTTCTAGCATTCTCCGTTCCATTCGAACTTTGCATCCTTCTTTAGTAGTTTCTCCATAGGTGTTGTGATTGCGGCGTATCCTCTGATGAACTTGTGGTAGTAGCCTGTGTGGCCCAACGTCGCCTTAATTTGCTTAACTATTGTTGGCGGTGGAAGGTAAACAATGATGGCAATCTTTGCTGGATCAACTAATAGGCCCTCTTTGCAAACAATGTGTCCCAGCAGTATCCCAAATGGGGCACAAAAGATGCATTTCTTCAAGTTAAGATATATCTGGTGGTGATGACATCGTTCTAGAATTAATCTGAGGTTCACGATGTGGTTCTTGACTAACCCATATACTGTCCAATCATCCATGTATACCACGAGAAATTTATGGATATAATCTTTGAATGCCGCAACAACCAGTCACGAAAATATTGTGGGGGCATTCTTCAGACCAAATGGCATCACTGTATATTGGTAACACCCTCATTCCGTGACAAACGTGGTCTTATCCCTATCCTCCTTCGCAATCCTAATTTGATGGTAGCCTGAGAACCCATCTGTAAACGAATAAATTTCCTGACCACCAACTCCTTCGAGTACCTCATCTGTAAATGGTGTCGGGAATGGGTCATGTAAATAGGCATCGTTCATCTTTCATAGGTCGACACAAATTCTTACTTCACCGGTTTTCTTATCTTGGACGACCATCCAGCTAATCCATTCCGACTCTTCGATTGGTTCAATGATGCCGGCTTCCAACATTCTCTCAAGTTCAGCCTGCACTCGTTCCTTGTGTTGCGGGTTTAAGCGATATGGTCTTTGTTTAACCAGTTTCGCACCAGGTTTTAGGGGAATCTTCATTTCGCCGAGGTCTCCGGAGATTCCCTTCATTTCTAAGAATTTTGTTAGGAACGAGTCCTGAAACTCGTGCAGCAGATCTGTCATATTCCCGATAGTCGATTCGTCTCAATAATCTCCAATGCTTGCAAATTTCAGGTTTTCTTCCGACCCGACATTTACCTTTGTAATCTTCAACGGCCGGTTGTACTTGTCGGATGGCAGTTTAGGTGCCTTCATGTTGCGACTGCCTTCGGACTCCGGCACATATGTGGCTCTTGGGTCGTCGTCATCATCATTCGGTTCTCCTAAGATGTTGTAGCAGTCCATCATCATTTCAGGGGTAATGGTCCATCGGAGTTCTGACAACTGCACCGTTGGTTCTATCTCAAAAATATTCTTCTTAATTTCCTGAAGTGCATTATGGATGAAGGGATTTTCGTCTGCGAAGGAGAATGTTTGGCTAAATCCAATCGTTAACTGATCCTAAGAAAGTGTACCGAGTCACAGCTCCGTCGCGACATACCAACTCCGTGGTACTTCATCCAACGTATGCACGAAGGCATGCACCCACTCCTGTTCCGGTCGCGCTGCCCATTGGTGTTGACAGGCCTTCACATGTTCGTTTGGGTTACCCTGGCCATCGTATCTTTGTCCGTTCCATGTTGTGGTGTCGCTGAAACGTAACTCCAAGAGGCATCGGCATAGTGGCCAGTTTGATATCCTTGATTTGTGCGCTACCCACCAACGTGCAGGAGTAGCCTTCAGGGCTTCCTCCAAGGCCAAGAGTCTTTGTGGTTCTGCTACCTTTCCTTCAAATTCTGTTAAGAAGGTGCTCAAATTTGGTAACCCTTCGTACGTTGGTAATGCACACTCATTAGTAGCCACCCAATGTACGGACTATGTAATCCTTGCACATCTGCGAAAAGATAATTCGTGAAGTCGGTTTTGCCAGTTTTCCAGTGCCTCATCTGAGTCCGAAGATGCTGAGCTAGAGCTACACCATTCCAACTCCCCTTCGTCAGTTGGATTGATGTAATCTTCAGATATATTATATAGGCTATCCCATCCTTCCCTATCTTCATCTTTAGTAGTCTCTATGTATCGTTATCCTTTCCCAGGATCTAGTGGTGCGACAACCCTTATTTCTCGATCTTCAAATGACATGATCCGCTTCTTGAAATTGATGATTGCCTAATTTTCCATCGCCCAGTCAATTCCCAATAGTAATGGATACGGACATGTGTTATCTACTATTTCTATAACATCAAAATCAACATATGTTCGAAGTCCTTCGATTTCGACGGGAAGTTGACACACTCGGCCAAGAGGGGTGACCTTGCTCTGGTTTGCTAAGCGCAGCTGTACTGGCGACTAGGTCATTTGTGGTTTTCCCATTATTTCCCATGTTTGTTTTTTTAGGATGTTCACGTCCGATCCTAAATCCAAAATGATGGAGTCGACATCGAACGCTCCGATTTGTGCCGGTATCCTCATTTCTCTACTCGTCTTCCTTTTCTTATGTATGCGATTAACCCTGGGTTCCTATCGTCCGCCTTCCTGCCGACGGAGTAACCTGGCTATTTCCCCCAGTGCCTCCTCATATTTTGCTAATTCCAAACAACTTCCGATGAATGCTCTTACGGTATTGGCCTTCTGCCATGATTTCGTTCGATCGAATGTTGGTGGCATATTGTAAGCCTCCGCTTAAGGGGATGCATTCCTCTGTCGCCCCAACATTCATTGTCGTGGATTTGAGAAAACCTTTTTTTCAGCTTTCGCATCGGACGTGAACTGTTTCACTGGTTGAACGATATGGTGCGGTTGGTCAGCTTCTGTTGTTGCTTTTCCTTGTGTTACTATTCCTACTATCGCAAATTGCTTTCTAGCTTCCGCTAATATCTTCTGTACTACCGGTTGGTTCTGGTTCTGGTTTTGGCTAGGCGGAGATGGTAGGTTCTTTGTCTGCCATCTGGCGATAAGCTATGGGAAATCTTCAATGCTATGGTCCATTCGACTGCAATACATGCATTGTGAGGCCTGATTCGGGCAATCCCTTGCGAAATGTCCTTGTTGCCTACAATTATAACATGTAGGGGGTCCTTGGCCCCATCCAGTGGCTCCCCCTCTTCCGGCGCCACCACCACATCCTCCCCGGAATCCTCCACCAAATCCTCCGCGTGGTGGTCCGTACTGCACCTGCTGGTACTGTGGCTACTAATATTGCAGTTGTGGGTATTGTTGGTACAGCGGCTGCTGGTACTGTGGTTGTGAATACTGCGGTGCGCCATACTGTCCTTGGTCAAATTGCAGCGTCTGCGTAAACTGTGGTTGTTGCTGGACATACTACGGCTGTTGTAGTCCTAGTTGTTGCTCTTCTCCCTTTACCAAGTATGCGTCCATGTTCTGTTCTTGCAGCAAATCGTGTGCCTTGCAATCCTTTTCGTCATGCCCTAATGATCGACAGAATTTACAATACAGATTCGCCGGTTTCGACACCATCTTCTGTAAGTATATGCAGTCCTCTGGTCGATGCGCCCTAGCCTGGAAAATGGGGCACCATGGTAGACTTTCCTGGTGAAGGGGGTTCGGCGCCCCTGAATTCAAATACTGTTGAAAAACTGAACAATTATCCTTATGATGGCCCTCTGTCCTACATTTGGTGCACCATACGTTTGCGCGGTTATTTTTCCCTTGATCCATGTCCTCCAATTGGAGTGTCAATGTAGCCGGTTGTGCTTGAATCTTATCCATTCCAGCCCCAGTCTCTCTGATCGGTGAAGCCTCTAGCTTCATCGTGATTTCTAATGCTTCGGCTTGATCTGCAACTTTATGCTAGATCAATGGTCCTCTAATATGTGGTACCAGCCCGGCGATAAACCACTCTTTATGCTGCAGGTCATTTATTGGAAAACTGACTTTCGCTATCAATATTTTGTATCTCTGATCAAACTCCCATACTGGTTCATTCAGGTATTGCCTAATCTCTTTGAGCTCAATAATGTACTATGCTTCCGACTTGGGTTTTTTAAATTCCTGAATCATCGTTGCTTTGATTTTTGCCAACGTTTTTCCTGGAACCTTAGTATATTTTATGAACCAGTCCAGCACACGGCCCCGAAAGGTCGTCGCCAACTGTCCCTTTTTTATGTCTTCATTTTGGACCTGCTTCATGGTCCACATTGCTTCGCATAAAAACCAAAATTGTTCGGGCTCCTCCATCCCGCTTCCTATGAAACTCGGCATCTTTGTATTGTCCGCCATCGCGATGTTCCTACTATTGCTACTTACTGATGCGCTACTTTTTCCACGACACGTGGGACAACTCTGCGAATTATTTGTGGTGTTTCCTTTAGATTGATAGGTGGCGTGCAGGGTCGAAGGTATGTTATAGATTACGATCCGCCCTTCTTCTGGGGTAGCCTGGTCACCGCCTTCCTCCTCATAGTAAGGGAGCTCCGTCCTCTGTGGCCCTGTTGTGTGGTCTTCCCTTCTGGTCCTCTCAGGGGACTCTTCCTCAATCCTCCTGCTCTTATCAGGACGCCGGAATATCGTTCCACTTCTCAAGGTGCCACAGTCCTTCTCAACTTCCCTTAGAAATTCGTCGTCACTCATGTCCATCTACCCTGCATCTTTCCTAGCGGATCCATAACCATGCAATACCTACAACCCCTGCACACCGATTTGTCTACCCATCCGAGGTCATTTTCATCATACCCTTTTCGCACACCAGCATCTTAATCCATAGGTTCAATGACAGGACGAACCTACCCCTTGGTCCCCTGAACAATCGTCTCTCCGTGTTGTTGTAAGAGCTGTTGGTATCTACCACGAACTCAGTGATGTACCCTTCTAGGATACTATCGATCGAAAAGTCAACAGCCCTTGATACTGTATTGTCGACTTGCTTCAGTTGTCGAATGAGTTCTGGAGTCCACTGATCTGATCCGATATTTTGGTTGGTATGTCCTCTGAATGTCAACTGCGCGAGCCACTCCTGTAGTATTATTGTAAATTCGGCGAAGAATATCTCATGGATATCCGAGTATATGTGCTTTTGTAACCAACTTTCTACTGTTTCTACTGGGTTCCTCCTTTCTTCTTTCGTAAACTCTTCCACTTTCTGACTGAACCACTCTTGGATATCTGGTTTCGTCGGATGCCACAACATATCCTCTTTTCTTTTTTTAAGGTCCCAGCAACGGAACCATTTGTTGACATAGGGTCTTTCAATAGGGGTTCACTTTGTCGTCAACAACACCAACAACCCCTTATTCACCGGCCCAAAAAGGAGTTATCCTTCCTAGCAACACCTGCGAAGCAAGTGAGGTCTCACCCGAGGCAGATAAGGGTGCTGCAGGAACCAAGCTTCAGCAGTTACAAAGAAGATACAAGTGCTTTAACCAGAGATCACAATCATTCACTATAGTTCAATTATTCGCATCAAAACACATTATCATTAATCAACAACATGTTTTCACATAAACCAACAGAGAACATTTAAATAGCCCATTATTGCATCATAACATAACACCATAATTCACAACCGAACATCTTCATTCATTAACATCTGCGAAAAATCTGTCGTAGAGATATTCAAAGCATGATATCGTAAGTACAATCAAACTCAAAAGATCGCATTAATCTCCGCAACTCTTCTGCCCTTAGGCTTACAATATACTTCTATTTGTATCCTTCTATTCTATTACAAAATGGCCCATTTTGGCCGACTTAACAATTAAGTATTCTATACTATTCTTGCGCTTCCTTAGAGTTCGTGTTAATTCCTTCTTTCGCGGGATTTGGCTTTCGTGCTTGTTGGCTTCCGCACTTCTTGCGGATCTATCCCGTGCCAACAGTCATTTTAAGGGAATCCCTCAGAAAACCTTCATTGTTGCCTTGGTTCTTCACATGAAGAAAAGCGAATTCTTGCTGTGGGTGGTAAATCGAACTCCATACAAACAAAATGAAACAACATCAATCCCATAACTCCATCTCCAAGTACAATCATGCCTCTATGCCTCCACTTATTAAAGGGTGTGATAGGCATCTTCATTTCCCAATGACAACTCATCATGGCATTCAAACTTGTGCTTACTCCCCTATCACTTAATACGAGAACGAGTAGAATAAGCAACTATGTTGCTTAGTACTTTCCTTTTATGCAAAAAGTAATTGTAGTGAAAACGGAAAACTCAAAACACAATTCTTTAAAAATTTAGAAAACTCAAAGCCACAACTAAGCCACAACTATTATGAATGATGTCATATTTGTTTGACATAGAAATCCAACAATTATATAAAAACATGAGAGAAATAGAAACTTTAAATAAACATGGAGAGAAGACAAGTGATTTTCACAAGATACAAGAACATCAAATAAACTATAAGCATTTGCATAAATATAATGGTTTTCTTAACAATTATGATGCCATATTTATATGACATAGAAATCCAACAATTATATCAAAAACATGAGAGAACTAGAGACTTTAAATAAGAATGAAGATATGACAAGTGAGATTTGCACTGACGTCAAATAAACTATAAGCATTTGCAGAAATATAAGACTCTCGTTAATAATGGTTTTCTTAGCAGTTCTGCATTTATATAGTGTTGGCATGCCTATCCTGCTTGGCAAAACTAAGTGTAATAACGCATTATGTGAATTGCAAAAGTGAAATAGTGAAAGATTTAAAAAAAACAATGTTTTGACAAGATGAAAGCAAGGATTTAGATTTTTTGTTTTAGACTTAGTTTTAAAGGTCAACCCAGTCAAAGTCAGTCATTGGTTTTTAGCTTAAAAGTCATGCTCCGTTGATTCTAAGTGACTTTCCTAATACATGCAACACCGACAATGGAGGTAATGCAAAAGAGGGACTCCAATGAGATGGCTTTGAAGACAATTTCTAGAATAACAAAAAGCCTGGAGGGGGTTCTTGTTGGAGATTAAAAAAGATATTAAGCAACATCCACAATTTGTTGGGGGATAGACTCGTCTACGTTGAGGATGAGCATCTAGATTAGCTTGGTTAGGAATCTAGATGTTACCAATGTTTCCATCCTTCTTTTTGTTGGCCTTCCATGCTAGAAACCTATGCGTACTATATGTATATATAGCCATTATTGGAAGATCAACATGAGCAATAACTTGAGTTGCAGTTCCAACGTCGTCGGAGTTGTTTGGGATGCACTGTTTTGGCGTCACATCCCCTTCGTCTCTTTTTTGTTCGATGATTTGGCAGGGCTGGTATATGATCCCTTTGAGAAAAGAAACCTCAGATTGTCTCATCTACATGGGCTTCACCTCTGCGTCGGAACAGATTTCTACACCAAAGCATTCTTCGCGTTGGGATCTGTGTGTTCATTCATTTTTCTTCTGAATCTGATATTATGTCTACGAACAAGAAAATTGTATCAATCCCTCTTATTCAATTATCAAGAAGCATACCATTATATGGACATGAATTAAATTTGGGTGATGAAATATAGGGAAGTCCCTGTCAGGCCCCTCTTATTAAACTGGGGAGACTTAAAGACATTAGTTGCATTTAGTATGATGCAAAATTGGGTGGTGCAAATATATCTACTAGTCAACGGCCTCCTATTGAATTGTGAAAATACCATTTAGTGTACCCAGTCATGCCCCAAGGGTCCATTGATCGGTAATTTAATTATGTGATTCACCATTTTAATCCGATATATCCTTGCCAATCTTCTTTTTTAATGATAGTCTTTTTCCCGATATTCAAATTATGTTTGTCATTCAACTCACCTAACACGTGTCCATATTCTTTATCTCGTGTCCAATTTGAATGTGGTGTCGTTCCCAATCTCTTCGACTCGCATGTTCCCAAATTCTTCTAGCCTTGTTACTCTAAAGCTTTGGGAGTGCACCGTGTTGTGACTAGGCGGACATGCACCTTCTCATAGTCTTGGAGATGAGTAGAAACTTTGGCTATGTTCCAGTTAATGTTACAGATAGGTTATTTGTAATTCTTTCAACTTGAGCATAAACGTTACAAAAGCATTCCATTCTCAATGCAAGATGTTTGTCATGATGTCTCACAAAGTTTGTTCATGGCTTTTTGTTGTATTGTATTGTAGGTTTTCAACCGTGATGGAAGAGTTATGCATGCACCAAGAGCCAACCATTATCTATGACAAATCTACTTTAGGAAATAGGTGAGAATCCTTCTATATATTAAATAATTTAGGATGAATTGTGTTTATAGAGAGTACGTATCTATATCTCTATATTATTTTATTGTACAATTAGCTATTGAATTATGATATTATCATTTCGTGCGCATGTGGTTTGCAATCGCTACCCAAATTCTTCGTATTAAATAATTTAGGATGAATTGTGTTTACAGAGAGTACGTATCTATATCTCTATATTATTTTATTGTACAATTAGCTATTGAATTATGATATTATCATTTCGTTTACATGTGGTCTGCAATCGCTACCCAAATTCTTCCTATTACATAAAATATATAAAAACTGGATTTTATTCTACTTTCAAAGCTCCTCAAGTAGAAATAATTCGTATGCATTCCTGCTAGCTCACTTAATGACGATTTCTTTGTGAGGTAATTAGAAACCAAAGAGTGAGAAGCCTTCTCAACTTAATTTGTTTCACAACCTTCACAAATAAGTCATTTGGGTATAAAAATGGTACATTTTAGGATTTTGTGTTATATATATAGTTTAGGGAATTGTGTTATATCTATAGTTTCTTATTTCTCAAACTAGGTGGCAAATATCTCAAATCTTGCAGGTCGATATATATAAGAGTCATAAGCCCATAAATCGATAGACCACAACCTTGTCATACTTTGATGCCTCTTAAGCAAATTCATTTGCAAGTCTCTATTACCTTAATTAATGGAAAAACAATTCTCTACCACCGCCGCTTCATCCTAGAGTATCTTGTATTTTCCTGTACATCTCTATATGATATGCAAAGATAATCTGCAAATCAGCTTGGGAAGTCTTGAACCGACATACTTCAATTCTATGCGAACTTAAAACTATCGCTAGACTTACTTAAAACCAAATCAAATAACTTGCATAGGGAATGCAAATGAATGCAAATTAACTTGTGCTACTATAGAACATAGGAATAGGCTTCCTAAAAATGGAATTCATCTTGAATATGATATTGGTCCAGAAAGAGGGATGGGACCACAATAGCTGTAACTTCCCATTTCAATGGCATAATTATTGCCATTAACTTCATCCAATGTATCGATCAATGATTCCTGTATGTTTTGGGCATTTTCTGTTAGTTTCCAGCAACCCAAGATGTTAGAGTACAAATGACAGTCTTTATTTTATCACTCTTCAGTAATGCAAGAGTACATAGTACAAATCAAGACTAGTCATCCACATTCTAGATGTGATAGGTTTAATAATTCATTGAAATCTATGTTTGTATTTATAGAAGCACAACTAAAACTCTACAATTATAAATTGGAAGTATACATTTTTCATCACTACACTTTACTCTCTATTTTTTGTCTTCATATGAAAAGTTTGCCCACATATTTCGAGAATAATATCATGCACTAATCATTAACAAAAAGTATTAATCCTACCTGAATGGTAACAATTAAAAACTAAAAATAATAATAAAGAAGATTGGGAAGAACCATAAGCAAAATATGCATTTTCTATTACATGATGAATTTAGAGATATCCTGAAATTTTAACAGAAGGAAATAATAATGGACTTTAATTAATTTACAAAATTTCACTATGTAACCATTGCAAATATTCCTATTAGAGCCAATGAACCATAGCTAATGCAATCACACATTCTTGTGATGCCCGACTTCCAAATTTTACCCTTTCAGCTTAAGGGAAAGGAAAGAACATAAAAATGAAAGCATCCCTATTAACTCGTAGAGATGAGAGTGAATTTATGTGTACCTAATGCTAACATTGCTATTAAAGCCTGTACATCGAAAGGAACTTCTCTGTGAGACATGCAAACTTTCTTACTGAACCCTAATTTTAGGGATGCCCTATTCTAAATGTTCAAGCAAAGAATATAAAAAACGTTTTCCCTCAACAAGAAATTTTTAAGGATTTCTATTTAAACTATATCTAATATGGAGATTTCTAGTTTAAGGATTCGGGATTTTAGGTTAAAATAAATAATATAGTAAAACTACTTCAATAAATTAACAAATTTTAACTCAAAATTAAAGTCTTTGTAGGTAGATATTTAATTATTCACGTCAACTTGCATTTAGATATCAAAGAATATAAAAAACGTTTTCCCTCAACAAGAAATTTTCTAAATGTTCAAGCAAAGAATATAAAAAACGTTTTCCCTCAACAAGAAATTTTTAAGGATTTCTATTTAAACTATATCTAATATGGAGATTTCTAGTTTAAGGATTCGGGATTTTAGGTTAAAATAAATAATATAGTAAAACTACTTCAATAAATTAACAAATTTTAACTCAAAATTAAAGTCTTTGTAGGTAGATATTTAATTATTCACGTCAACTTGCATTTAGATATCAAAGAAAGATCAAAATAAGCTGAATTCTGTAAATTTACTGCTAGAGCACTTGATATGAACGTCTTTGGCTAGATATCAAAGAAAGATCAAAATAAGTTGATTTCGGTAAATTTACAGGGAGTTGGAGCGTTCAAAGATCACTCCTTCGCTAATTTTAGTAAATTTACAGGGAGTTGGAGCGTTCAAAGATCACTCCTTCGCTAACGTACTAGAAAGTGTTATACGTCACAAAGCATCTTAATCATACTAAGAACAAGCTGCAGATATGGCTAAGAACTCACTTATGTTCCATGAAAACGGGTATTACACTCTCATCACTCGCCGCATAGTAGTTATTTTCTTTAATGTAGCATCTATATATAATTCCTAAAATTAAAGGTAAATAGTACTCTTTCTAGCTTAGCTAGTGTATTTTAATGGATGAGAAGATTATTGGCAAAGCTATTCAGTGGGAACAATAGGTCGTAGCGCCAGAAGGTAATAACTCAGTAGTATCTGAAAGCAATTGTTAAAAAAGGTTTGCCTGTGAAGAGTCAGGCAATCCAACCGAAAGTTCTATGGGAAAAGTAGATGCAAGGCTACCCCACTTGATACGACTGTCTATATAGCCAAAGACACAAATCATACCCATTAAGCAAAAAATACGATCAACAACATGATGCCTAGTGATCAAACAGTAGATCAACGGACAACATTGTTTGTGCATTTAGTTGGTGACTCTCAAACAAAAGCTAGAGCAGACACCAAAACGGTTAGCTAGACCCGAGTAAAATGGTGTAAAAAATACAATTCTGAAAGCAAATATGTGGGTAACAAATATCGCTAAAATTAGAAATAAACAGTGTTGGAATTTCATTTCATCTCTGCCTTTCCAACTAAAATTTGTTGACATTTTGAAACTTTATCTTGCCCGTCACACTACGTTTTAGTGAAAAAATAACCCTTCAACAATGAAGTTTTATTAAAAAAAAATACCCTTCAATAATGATGTTTTTATTAAAGAATTTAATTTTAAATTAAAAGATATTTTTTTATTAAAGAATTTAATTTTAAATTAAAATATATGTTTTTATTAAGAGTTTAATTTCTAATTAAAAGATAACAATAGAGTCATTTAACCATGTTTTTTTGTTGATGATGTGCTTTGAAAATCGAGGGTGGAAAACAACAACCTACTAACAGTGACATAGAAAACTCAAAAGTAACATGTGCTAACATGTGCCAGCATTATACATCTAAAGTACATTAAGTGATAAACTTAAGAAACAAACAAAATGTGGAACTTAGAATCCTTTGCGAAGGTTAATGTCAAGCCACATGTAATGCAACATGCAAAATTTTGCAAGGTTGTCATGTTGCACATCAATGGTGATTGAAATTGTGACATTTTGATTTTCAATTAAAATATATGTTTTTATTAATGAGTTTAATTTCCAATTAAAAGATAACAATAGATTCATTTACCCATGTTTTTCATTGATCATGTACTCTGAAAGTTGAGCGTGGAACCAAAAAAATCTACTAATAGTGACACAAACGATTCATAAGTAACATGTGTTGTCATTACGCATCTAAAGTACAATAAGTGGTAAACTTAGAAAACAAACAAATGGTGGAACCTAGAATCATTTCCAGAGGTTAATGTAATGCAACATACCAAAATTTTCAAGGTTAACATGTTGCATCAACGGTGTAATTGAAATTGTGACATTATTCCAAAGGATCTGAGTTAAAATGCCATATAAATATAATATGCCCTTTGTAAAGGCGATTCATTAAAAAAATAAATTGCAATCGATAGTGTACTATGATGTTCTCTCCTTCCTTTGTCAAAAGAAGTTTAATAAGGTTTTTTTTTTCCGAAGTATGGACTATTTTGGATTCCTCAACTATTATTGCACGTGAAGTGGAGTTTCCTATCATTATTCTTCAACTATATTAAGCAAATATTTCAGGGAAGTGGAGTTGTTTATGTATTATCCATGATGCACTTTGATGAGAATTTGATAAAATTGACAACCATGGGGCTCAATTTAATTCTCAATGTGTTTTTGTGGGGGAGGATCAAAATTTGTACCAACCGGTTCATGGTTCATTCTTTCTTCTTTGGGCCATTCACTTTCCCTTGGCCATAAATGGATAAGAAGAAACCACTTTCAACTTCAAATTGTTTATAAGTTTTTTTTTCCATGAATAAAAGTTATTGTTTCAACCAATGACTAAGACTACAAGAATAATAAAATGTTACTAAGTTTTATCATATATCAAATAACTCATTAATTTTTTTTTAATTGATATGTGAAAAGATTCTAACAACAAAACCTATAAATTGTAACTTGGAAGTATTGGAAGTGTCCAAAGTGGGATTGGGAGCCTCCCACAACAAAACCCTATTTCCATGCCTTTGTCTAGTCACAAATGTTAACCCAACCCAATTATCAAAATAACAAAAACAATTTCATGTTTAACAAAAAACATAGAATAATTTTATTAAAATTTGTTTTTGGATTATTATCAAATTTATAGAATAATTGAAAATAACATCTTAACAAAACTAGTAGCTCCAAGTCTGTGGAAGCCATAGGAGAGCCGTTTCAAACTATCTAGAGAAATGGGTATCTAAATTCAGAAGGTGCTTCTAACTTCTAAGGCCCATAACTGAAAATCAAACATGTCTAAAATTCCATAGGTGATGCTTGGTAAATTTGGTAGCTGATAAATTGTTGATGCTTGGTAAATTCAGTAGCTTATAAATTGTTAATGATTGGTGGGTGGTTGGGTTATTTCTTCAGTAACATAGTTTAAAACCGACGACTTCTCCTAAAATGGTACCAACCTCTCTCTTGGAGTTGCACTTTCGGACTTGAAAACTGACTCATCCTCTGAAGGAAGGGCACAAAGGGCAAGAAATGCATTGAAAGGAAGGGCACGACCCCATATTGGGACAACGTTAGGACAATATAAGAAAGAAATAAACAATGAAATGAAAGTAAAGCCACCCCCATTGAACGCAACTCACCCACCTACTCTTCAATCAAACGAGAAAGTTTCAATCTCTATTATTACATATATAATAACAACCACCTACTGCTGGCCATTTATCTAGGCACACACATATCTTAACAAGCTTATTAATAAAAAATGCTATTGTTCCCCCTTATCTCCATATATAACATACAGGTATAATGATTACGCCGTATATAACATATTACATAGGTTCATTCGGTAATAACAGTTTGAAAAAATAATTGACCATCAAAAAATACGTCCTAACAAATTGTTTGCATGTTCTTATTTCCATATATAACATATTACATAGGTTCATTCGGTCATGATAGTTTGAAAAAATAATTGACCATTAAAAATATGTCCTGGCAAATTGTTTACCTGTTGTTTGACATGATTTGTTATAAATTTTAACCATATTTTAATAGATAAAATGCATCGCAACCACCTTCACATTAATTAATCTAATAAATGCACTAGCAATACTCGTAACTTTCAGACAGATGGATTGCACAATGTTTTAACCAGTAAAGTTACCCGAAGTAAATGTGCATATCATTAGAATTATATCAATCTTTCCTATTAAATAAGATAGACACATGGCTTTGTGTAGTTTTTATGACAATATAATATTAATGTACATAATAAGTTATTTTTGTAATTTTTTATTTTTAAATTAATTTTATTTTCTCACAAATCCAATTCAAAGTAGATAAAAATCAATTATTTGAATCAATGAACAATTAAATATATGAAATTATTTTTTTTTAAAAATTATTTTTAATTTTTTAAGAATTCTGTTTAATATATAAAATAAATAAAAACTTTAGGAAACTTTATAGTTGCAAATATAATTGATTAAAGTCATTCTAATTTGACTAGGAACCTATTGTAAAGAAAGAAATAAAGAAATTGTAACATCTGGAGGTTAAATATAGCTTATGGGACATATTGTTTTGCCCACTGACTTTTGCATTTCCACCTTTTCCCTGTTTAGCTTGATGATGAGCTCCCCTAGTTTCACCACGGTCCCCTTACTGAATAAATTATCCCAAGAACTAACTGCCAAGATATTCACATAGCTGTCTTTGCTGTCCTTGACGGCCTCACACTCTAAAATGAAATGTTTTTCTGTTTCCACTTTTCCTGATGTGCAAAAAGTACACACTCGCTCTTCCCAAGCTTCCTTTGGTGTTTTCCAGGGCTATAGTTGGTAGGAATTGGTTCTTAATTGAGCAATAAGCATTTTGACCCTCCATGATATATTAGTCCCTATATAATCTTTTTGATGATGGTTGTAAGTGGATTTGAACTCTAAATAAATAAAAAAATACCTGCCAAAAACACATATAATAAAAAATTCTGTTTAATATATAAAATAAATAAATTTCACAAATAATTTTTTTAGAAAGCATTATAGTTGCAAACATAACTACTCTAATTTGATTAGAAACGGATTGCAATATACCTGCCTCCGGCAGGTATAACAAGTCTTTTACACTGTAAAATTTGCTTATTGAAAATCAATTTCTTTTTAAGTAAGAAATAAAACTGTTTTAATTAACTAACTACGATAAATAACTGTTATACCCGACAGGAAACCTTGATCCAATTGCTATAAATTGGGAATTCCTTCCAATAAATGATCGATTCGACAAAGTTCCAGAGCAAGCCAGAAGTCGCTTCAACTCTGCCAACTCTCAACTCAGAAATTACATATGAGAGGTAAATTCGTGGCAACTCCAACAAAATGACAGTTCTCCCCACTTCGAACAGATTTTAATATATGAGAGGTAAATTTGTGGCAACTCCAACAAAATGACAGTTCTCCCCCACTTCGAACAGATTTTAATATAAGCCCTCGAAAAACATGTACGAAAATCCGACAAACTTGTGTCGGAAGCATTAACTTTCACTCCCTCTTTTCCAACGACGAATATAGTATAGGTGGCAGCTGATAGCTTTGCCAACGAAACGCTGAAAACTCGGTGTGTGGAACAAAATTCCCTCTCGTGCCACTGAATTTCTGTGATTTCAAGACCCCAGCCGAAGGTGGTCTATGTAGTGGCGACGAAATTGAAGCGATGGCAAGCTGTCCAGCGAATTCCTTTGCCTACAATGGCTCTCTCTGCGCATGTAATCCGGGCTACTACCGAACGGTCTCCTCCTCTTCAGGAGGGGCGGAAGAATGCATGTTATTCACCACCCAATCTGACGACTGGGCCAGCCGATCAGGGGTGGGAGTGGCGGTGGACTCTGAGAACTCCTTTTCTAAATCCGTCTTTTCATTTAATTCTGTTACAGACATGACGCAATCCCAGGCGTTATTTCTGGAAACCACTATTTTGGCCGTGGGCCTGTGGCTGATCTTTTGCATTGTGCTGCGGTTTTGTCCCCTTGACGATGGGCGGAGCCGCTGGTTTCGGCTGCGTTATTGGCTCAGCCGACTCGATATATGCTTTAATACCCGTCATTGGCTGGTATGCTTTCAATACTGATCTGTTTGATTTTTGGGTGCGTGGTTTACTTTAATGTGCATCCATGTTTCTGTTTCCCAAAATGGATTTTTTGATTTTGGGTGAAATTCTCTATGAAGTCTTGAGAAGTTTGTAAATCTGGGCAACGGGGCGAAATATCTACCGATTTCTTATAAATTTACAGTTTTTTCTTGTTGACGATGTTACCAATGATTTTTGTGTAAACCTTGGCGAAAGCCTAGCTACTGGATCTTGTGCCATAGGGTAGTAGTAAGTGCCCCCCTTCTCAATTATGTCCTATGTTGTATTGTACCTATTGGTGCCTTTGGATACTATGTTGCTAATGTTGTGCTCACACTTAGCAGTGTTTCCTTTTCTATTGAAACAAAAGAACTCTAATCAATGGTGTTTCCAAAACAAATCTTGATATTTAGTGGTCGCACTTAGTGGTGCTTCGATATTTAGCAGTGATTTGGTTTATTGGTAAATTGAACCTTTTTTTCTTACAGTAATGAAAGGATTTTTCTATTAAAACTTCGAAGTTCAATGCAAACCGGCTATATCCTTAATATGTTATTTAACTTTTTTCATATTGTCTTTATCTTTGCTATCTGGGTTCTTACTGGCCATACCCTTAACCTGATTCATCATATTGTTCTCATTTTGGCTATCCGGATTCTTACCTAAATGATACAAAACTATAGCCTTTTTGTTTTGTCTTGATTAGACTTACAAAAATGGGACATATCCATTGATCTTCCATAGCATAATCACAAAACAGAGGATAGACATTCACCACTTATCATTTATCAACAAAGAAAGTAAAATAGAAAGGAACAAAAGACATCTAGTGGCTGTCACCCACTATCCTGGCAATGGAACTTGATGAAGTCATTTTCACTTTTGTGAGACTCACTGGTGCTTTCAGTTGTGTAAATTGATTATTCTTTGGTTAGGCATGCAACTTTGATTCCTTTTAAATGTGGAATCAGAATTAGATTGCAGTGCAGGGGCAACCACAGGTTAAACACAGATACCTGAGTTTGTGTACCTTAATTTATCCCTGCAACTCCACAGGCCCCACATGCACTATACACTAGCAAGGGCACAATGCTTTATTGCAAGAGGGGGTTTCCCAGCTGAAGTTCCCAAGTCTTGACTTATTGTTCTATTTGCAGAAATGAAACCTGTTCCAAGTGTGGAATGTAAATTGTGAAAGTAAGGCTATGCTAAAACTCAAGAACACGATAACAGAGAAGATTTGGCCTAAAGCAAAATCGAAGTGACAAAAGCAATCTTATGTTAAAACTGATACAGAAATTGTGACAATAGAAAAAGTAAACTTCGATAATTACTCTAACCAGAGCAGGAAGTGAAATTGAAACCTAAGCTAAGAACCAAGAATGGAAAGCTATACGGACTCCAAGTTATAAAGAGCTTTGTTTTTTGTACTTCGCAACGAATCGCTATTTGAAACAACTTGAAGCCAGACCTGCAGATAGGCTGGAAATTTGGTTGTATAAAATTGAACCTAGCAAAACAAGATTAGAAACGAAAGTATAAGTATATTTGCAACATTAGATTAGCTTTAGTGGTGGGCCTCAAAAAGTCTTGTTTGGGGATTTTGAAGCTATGAAGATTGCAGGAATTGATGAGAACAACAAACACACAAAATCGTTTTTGTAATTTTATAAAGAGAAAATTACAAGTGGTCAGTTGGACCCAAATTTAAGTAGCACCTACTGACCAACTTGATAAAGATTCCTAGTTTATTTATTTAATCGCAGAATTTTAACTTCTGAACATAGCAATAATCACACAATAACCAGAAAAGTAAATAGCGGAAGCATAAATCAATTACACACATTCACAGATGTTTTTCTTCTTTAAAATCAGCTTATCATTTCATTAATCAAAGCTTACAAGGCAACTTCTGCACTCTGCTGAAACTAGCAGCTGTATGGTTGGAAAATCACCCCCAAAATAAGGTGTACGGCCTGCTGAGAAAGTACAGTCGACACAAAGGAAAATGGAAGCAGCTGTACGGCCTGTATGACCCTGCTGTACAGCCTCTTCTTCTTCCAGTTTGATGCACCCTGCTCTTTCCTCTGGTCGCTCTTCTGGATCTTTCTATTTTGTTTGTATTTATGCATTGTCTGAAACCCTAATTTACTAAAACCCTAATCTCATCTTGAGATTAAATCCTAGTCTGAGTCATTGATGTATTTTCCCCTAGTTTAGTAGGAAGCAGTCATGCATGGCGCTGAGTACAACCGAAGCAGAGTATTTTGCAGTTTGTTCGGCTAGTTGTGAGACAGTTTGGCTTAGGAAGCTACT
Organism: Larix kaempferi; assembly: GCA_027924585.1. NCBI lineage: Eukaryota > Viridiplantae > Streptophyta > Pinopsida > Pinales > Pinaceae > Larix > Larix kaempferi. The sequence continues at coordinate 16,764,312 of BSBM01000099.1, forward strand.
ATCATATTTGTTTGATCTCTAGCTCGAGGCGACTTGTATCTTCTGTGACAACCAAAGTTGTGTGAAGTTGTCCGAGAACCCAGTGTTCCATGACAAGTCGAAGCATATTGAGATCAAGTACCACTATTTTTGGGATATGGTGCAGAGAGGAGCAGTGAAGCTCTAGTATGTGGTGACAGACGAGCAGATAGCCGATGTGTTGACCAAGCCGTTAGCCAGAGTGAAGTTTGAATAATTCAGAGAGAGGCTTGGGGTTATCCAGATCGAGGTTCCTCCTAAGAGGGAGTGATGAGACCAGAAGACACAGATGCACTAGAGCTGATTCTTGCATGGTGGCAGACGCAGGTGGTCCTTGGGACGTAATGCACCTAGGGTGCTCTTGACTGTACTCCCATGTCAGAGAAGTCGAAGAACAGGTTCTCGTATAGTGGTAGACGTAGGTGGTCCTTGGGACGTGATGCACCTAGGGTGCTCCTGATTGTTCTCCCATACTGGAGACGCTGAGAGGTCCACCGTTCACAAGACACTTTGTGTGCGCCTAAGCAGGATCTCGCATGGTGGTAGACGTAGGTAGTCCTTGGGACGTAATGCCCTGACTATTCTCCCATGCTGGTAGACACGGGCTGACCGTTGAGAGACGTAATGCACCTGGGGTGCTCCTGGGATGTACCCACTGGGTGGGAGATGCAGGTGGTCTGTTGGACATGAGGTGTGCATCTCGGCTGTGCTCCGTGTGATGATGAGATGATCTGGCTACGATGAGATGATAGTAGGAGACGCAGGTGATTGCTGTGGCAATGTAATGTGTGGTCCTAGGCTGTACCTACTTGATGGCTTGCTCGTAGAGATGATGAAGACCTAGATGAGAGCTAGGCTTATATCCAACATGAAAAAGGGCTGGCTTTGTAGAACTTCCTATGACGGATAGATTCGAGAGATGTCAGTAATCAATGATCAACGGGATGTGGATTGTTGCAGGAGCGACAATGATGATCCAGTGTTGATGATGATGTTCCAGCATTGAAGATGATCCAACGATGATGACGTTGTCCAGAATTGTGTCCAGGGTGATGATGATTGTGACGAGAGAATACCTTCCTAGTTAAGATGGAGTGTTGTTGTAATTGTAACTTCGGAAGATATTCTTTTGTTTATTATTATTGTATTTTTATTGTACCTCCGTCGGAGATGTTTTTCCTCCGTTCGGGGATGCCATTATTATCTAGTCATGCAAGGTCATTGAGGTAAAACCTCCATTGTAAGTCGGGGCATTAGATCCCCCAAAAGGTCAAATGTAATTGTATTTTTGAGTCTTTCTAGAGAAGTCGGCCCAGTCAGTTTTAGTGAGGCTGACCTAGTTAGGTAAAAGGTCACTCCAAAAGTAAAGTGTAAATAGAGAGCCTTGCTCTCTCATTTGGACACACTACTCACCCACACAAGTTCGCATAGTAAGTGAGAGAAGACAAGTTCGCTGGAGGAGAAAGAGAGAAGTTGCAGAAGACATATACTTGGGTTTTCCATTTTGCTTGATATTGTATTAGTGATGATTCTATCTTTGAGGAAGTTGTGGGGTTTTCTCCTTTATGGTTTCCCCAAGGAAAACTATTGTCTATTCTGTTTTGCTATGCTTGTTATTCTTTCAATTAAAGATCCTAAATAAATTGAATTAAAGTGCAAACTCTAACAGGTCTAAGCAAGGTCATTTTGTAAAAGGATTGGCCTACCTTAGGTTTGGCTATCAAGGGGATAATCTAGAATGTTTTTTCCTTAGGAATTATGCGTTGCACTTCAGTGGCATATAATTCCTATGTTTTTCACTCACACCTCCAAAGCTGGAGTATTTACCATGGTGGTCGAACCTTGGGAGGTTATTAAAGCCTAAGTGTGTATGTATTTTTACATGCTAGCCATCAATAATAAGTCGTATGGACATGCACTAGGTCCCCTAGGAGTTTGAGTCAATTCCAAGAAAAATAAATTTTTGCGTAAAATTAGACCATTTTTTAATGGTTTAATTAGAAAATTTCAAATTGTAATAAAAGTATGATCTGGAGGCGGAATTTGGTGCGGGGATTCTCGTTTTCACACTCAGAGCATCCTCTTTAGCATAGGACCTACTTTTCCTAGGTTTTGGGTGATTACATTATCACTCGTGGCATTGTTTCTTAAGGAAATGACAAAATGACACATAAATGTTAAAGAAGAAATTGCACAAAAGGACAAATTGTGAAAATCGGAAAGCTCATTTAAAACATGTGGGGAAAAGGTGGAAAAGTAGTTTCTTATGAAAGGCGACCATGTTAAAGTGGATAAGCACATGGTTTAAAAGTCAAAATACATAAGGGAGCAAATATATCAAATTAGAGGAGCGCCGCCCATCTCTCACATGGGCGTCTTTCTACACATCTCCACATGGCACTTTATGGTTGGATGTGATACAAACTAGGTAGGGATGCACCTACGTCTCTTGAGGTGGTGCAATCCCTTTGGAATTGGCTTCCAATCAAGCCACAATCAACTCCCATCACTCCATGCTAACTCTCGCTCGTCACATATGCGCCCCTCAATTGAGCAATGTGCCCTCTTCCTCTCTTTTCTATTTAAGCATGAGATTGCTCCATTGATAAGCATGGATGCAAGAAACCTCTGCTTCTATTGTAATGTATTGCATTTGTGCAAAGAATTTGAATAGAAGTCGAGGCTTTGGAGGTCCACATGGTGCAACTATCTTGATTGGGAATGCTTGATCCACATTTGATGTGATATCTTTCTATGTTTGGCTTCTACATTTTGCAATCTCATTGATCTATTCTAGCTTAGAAGATTACTGTTAATCGATAGGGTAAGCATTTGTAGTTTCAACTTGTTTATCTATGTTTTATATTTGAAGTCAAAGAGGAGCCAAAAGTAGTCAATTATACTTAGGCTCTCCCAAATTTCTTTTATCAAAATATACTGGATTTGATCATGGTTTGTGTAGTCGTGAAGCTTTGCATGTTATCAAAAGTGAAGGAGGATTTTAAGCTCGACTGCGTTTTCTTCCTCTTCACAAATTTTTATGAATCTAATGCTCTTTTCTCCCACAGGAACCTCCTCCTCTTCACAAGATTCGAGCTAGGGAATCTCTTCTCATCCTTCCTTCTAAATTTAAAACTACTTTCTTGGTTACTTGTTCGTATTATCAGATCTAAAGTGCTTAATTCAAAATTTAGTAAGGTCTGATTTTTTTATTTTAGATCTAAAGGCATTGAAAAGATCAAAATTTGTATTAGATCTAGAACAAATTAAACTACTATTATTGCAAGTAAATTTTCGATATATCTTAAAGGCTTGAAAGTAGATTAGTTTATGAGTTTTTAAAAGGTCAAATCAAGCATCCAAGTGCTATCTATTGGTTGCCCTATAAAGGCTGTCCAAGATCCTAAGTAAGTTGGCCTAAACAACCAACTTATCTTAGTTATCACTTTATTTTTGTTTAGCATTGTTTAGAGTAATTTTTGCATAAGTTTCTAACATTGCCCAAATAATTTTCAAAGTGATTTTTGTGATTTTTCTTTAATATTTTGTTGTCTGGTTTTTTGGTTTTGAATTACAGGAAAGCAAGGAGAAGAAACAATTCTAGGATCTTGAACCATAAAAGTTCCATCTTCTTCAAACCCTTGCTTCCCCTTAGCTTGTTCCAAGCTAGTAAGTCTCTTGAATCTCGCTCTTGCGTATCAAGAGCTCTCTCTATCGGAGAGTTAATTCATTTGTAAAATTTAATAAAAGAGCATGTGGGATTACGGATCTCACATCCTTCTTCCCCCATTTGGGGGGAGCCTGTATCTGTCCACCTTTACTTTGCTTTCTACCTACACAACACTAGAGTAGTATCATGCTAAGCTAGTTTTCATTTTGCAAAGTTAAAATTTAATCAAGTCTTTATTTAAAGTTTTACTTTTGCAAATTCAAAGTTATTCAAGTTTTGCTTTCAATCTTTTTTAGATTTTTCTCAAGCTAAACTAAATACTAACCCCCTTGCTTTCCCGAGTATGGTCTTTGACCTGAAAGAGACTCTTGGGTAGTAATTAAATAATTTCCCTTTTTTGGTTTGTTTCCTTTAAGTACTATGCATCTTTTTCCTTTTTGAGTCTCCAAGGCTCCTTTAAAGTCTCTTGAATCTTGCCTTTGCGGATCAAGAACTCTCTCTATCGGAGGGTTTAACTTAATTACAATCTCTTGAATCTAGCTTTTGCGGATCAAGAGTGCTCTCTGTCAGAGAGTTCTAAAATCGAAATTTACATTTTGCATGCTCCGCCATCGCAGGCTTGTCTGAGCTTTGGGATATCAAAAGCGGGTGTTTGCATTATCTAATTTTTTTACATTAATTAATCCACTAACCTTAATAAAATCAAGCCCCCTTAAACAAACGAAAATCCGGCGTTGCCTTGAAGTGATCAAGTGGGGAAATTTTGGCTAAGGAAGCGGGAACAACTGGGAGGCGACGTCAGGGCACAATTAGACTACACCCTTGTTGGTGTAGTGTTGAACACTGCTCTCGAGACTCCATGCTAGCCCACACGTTCTTGTACAAAGCCACTTAGATCATAATCTGGACATATTCCCTGCACCGCAAGGTATATCGGGAATTCCCTTTTTCCCTATTAAAAAACTCATCTTCATAAAATCTTAAGTAAATAAACCAAGAACATTCGCACAACAGTTTCACTACAACACTCCAACAATTAGTGACTCCATTAGCACTGGTTTCACACACTGGCAACAATATTTTCATATTTCTATTTTAATCTCGCAAGTTGTTGTTTACTTTTATGATTATGTCATATTGTGGATGTGTTTAAATTTATTTGTGAATAAACTTGGTTAATTTTTATTAACTCACTCATGAACTCCAAAATAACACTCTTTCCCATCACTAAACTTAAACTTAAAAGGCCTTAGAAACCTTTTTTCATTAGGGTCTACCCCCCTTGGCTTTGCTAGGAGTTTGCCTAAATGGAGGAGTCAGGATTAGGTGACAACACTTGACTCGAGACTTGCCCCCAAGGTCACACTGAGCAACTTAGAAAGATTTTTGCTGCGCTTCCCCTTAGGTGTGCGTTGTTATCCACCAAGTTGCACTTAGGTGGATTTCCAATGAGTAGTCAAAGACTTGAACAATTCAATTGTTCACCACATGTGTTCAAAAGTTCACTAGGCCATTTTTAGGCCCTTTTGTAAAATTTGCATGTCCAGACCCCGTTGGGGGAATTGTAATAAGTTGGTCTAAGCATGGTGTTTTTGTAACAGGCTTGGCTTACCTTAGGTTTATGTATCAGGGTGATACTCTATAGTGTTTTTTCCTTGGGAATTATGCGTTGCGTTTCATTGGCGTATAATTCCTGAGTTTTTCACTCACACCTCCAAAGCTGGAGTATTTACTATTTACCATGGTGATCGAACCTTAGGAGGTTATTAAAGCCTATGTGTCTATGCATTTTTTACATGGTAGCAATCAATAATGAGTTGTATGGACATGTACTAGGTCCCTTAGGAGTTTGAGTTAGTTCCGACAAAAATAATTTTTCCCGTGAACTTAGGCTTTTTTTTAATAGTTTAATTGGAAAATTAAAATTGTTATAAAAGTGTGGTTAGGAGGAAGAATTAGACATGGGGGTGCTCATTTTCTAACTCAGAGCACCCACTTAACCCCTATACCAAAGTTTGAAAAATCGAAATCGGACTCGGAATCAGTCGAGGGTCAACTCGGAATCGGAATCGGAATCGGTAATGAATCGGTCATAAATCGGCCGATTTGAATTTAATGAATCGGTTTACTCAAAAATACATAAAATAATTAAATTTTAAAGAAAAACAACATTTTCAAGATTTTAGGATTGTTGATATGACCTAGACCTGTTGTTTGAAGGCCAAAGAGCACCTTTACTTGTTGTTTAGGGCTGCTTTCATCCACAGTACTGCTCACAATTTATTTTTAGCCTTCAAGGTGATTTTCATGACTTTTTACTGCTACAAAGGTCATAACAGGCACATGTTTGCTTCAAAATTTTTGTACGAAGGTTTGAACAGCTTCAACCTAAGTTGCATGAAACGGGGAAACGAAGACGAAACGGAGAAACTTCGAAACAGGGGAAACGTGACCCCCAAAATTGTGGAAATGAGGAAATGCAATATATATATATATATATATATAATTAATAAATTAGCAAAGACATTTACAAAAATGAATGTGAAATATAAATCATCAATCATACATGTCAACGAATCATTGCCTATATTGGGATCCTATTCATCAATAGCACCCTATGCGTCCCTCCTCTAGGCTCTAGCCCTTGCCTCTAACTCGAATTTCAAAGTTGATCCTCCAAGGACATTAGTCAACGACTCAACACACTACAATTTTGATGAAACTTCCTAATTGAATCGCTAAAATAACGTAGAAAAAGCTTTCGATGCTTGATAAGTGATTTTGCATGAGTGAAGAGTACATTTTTATTAAGGTCATGACAGAGAAATTCAACAATCAACACCACCAACATCAAGGTACATATAGGGGTTGATGTGCTTGATTAAATGCCAATTCCATACCCTCATACATGATAGAATCTAGTGGAAACCTTGCAATCCTAAAATCCTGAAAACTATTAAGTCTGATGAATTTTGAATGGGATCTAAAAATCTACTTTTTGCATATGAAGTCCGATGAAGTTGGAACCACTCTAAAACATCTTGAAACAATTAATGGTAATGTTAAAAATTTAAGTAAAAGGATGGAAAATAAAAGATAAGGAGAATTTAACATTACCATTAGTATCACCAAGTACTACAGCACCATGGGGATATAGGTTAAAAATTCAAAAAAAATTAAAAAAAACCATTTTTTAATGGCCCACAGGCCCACACCAAAAAATCGGCCGATTCCGATTCCGATTTTATCGATTTTTAAAACAAAGCACTATACCCACTTTCCTAAGTTTTCGAGTAATTATTTATTTCCAAAATTGAATATTAGTCGAAAATGGTAAAAAAGACCAAAAAAATGGAGAAAATAAAGAAATCGACAATTTCCAGGAAACTCAAAAACATACCGAAAATGAATTTTTTGAGATGGCAAAGTAAAGTAGAAACATTCCTAACGTTTCTAAAACACGTTTGAGTGTTTTTCTTGGCAATAAAGGAAAGAGGATGTCTCTTTTTCAAGTGGGGCGCATTCCCTCATGGAGAGGGCGCGACTCCCAAGAAAAAAGGTAGCAAGTGTAAGATAAAGCGGGGAGATGGAGTTAGGAAGTGGAAAGAAGCCAACAAATAGCCTTTTACAACCCATTACACCCCACGCCAACCTGTTTACAACTCACCCAATGCGCCCCCCCTCTAGCTCTCTCATTTTTTCTATTTAAGCAAGGTTGCTTCACTCATTTAGTGGAAGCATTGAACCTCTGCTCTTGTAATTTGTTTATGATTATCTTCGGAATAAAATTGAAAGGCTTTGGAGGCCATATGCTGTGCAGTTGTCCCATTTGATGTGCATTTGGTTGATGTTCTGAGGTGATATCTCGCTAATCACTCGTCATTTTGCAATTTTTGATTATCTAGCTTAGACGGCCTTTGTGTCCATAGTATAAGTATTCATTGTATTTGATTTGCTTGTAAATGCTTGGTTAATTAGAGATAGTTAAGCAGCAGGTGTATTCGGTTGTACTAATGCCCTTCCAGTCTCTGTTAATTACGTATTCTAGATTTAATTTTTTTTGCAAGTGTTTCTGACAGTGCAGGATAGGAATCCGAGGGAGGAGGTTGAGCTCAGTTGCATTTTCATCCACCTTTGGTGTTGGTTGTCTTGGTCTAATTATTGTTGAGTTGCAGACATCTTTGGTTCCTTACTCTTTCAAGACCGAAGCTGGGTTCTTGTTTCTTCTACACTATTAAATTTTTTTTTTTCTTTCTTGGTCACTTGGTTACCCTTGCTTAGTGAAATTTAGATATACAGTTGCTTATCAATAGCCTTCTTTTATTAAGCATATATATTGGATCTAAATTGCTTTCAAAGTCTACTTTCAAACTGGATCTAGATCCATAGTTCCTTATATTTGAAGTAGTCATTTTTACTGAAAATTTTCCAAGTATAGAATCTGTAAATTTTATTTGATTAATCCACTAATTTGTATGTTCTAAGCTTGTTGGTTTTTAGCAGGTCCAAGAAAAAAGAGAAGGAATCTCTGGCCGATTTTCGCCAAAAAGTGCCAAAATACATTCCGAGGATCCTCTTTTACCAATATTTTATTCTCTAAAGTTGTAAGCCCTTAGATCCAAGTTTAAAAGGACTAAGAGGCACTTCTTTAAGCAAGTATTGTAAAACTTATTAAACGAGAGCAAGTCGGCTACACAATGCCCACATCCCATCCCCCCTGGGGGGGTTCACGTTTTTCCTTTTCGTGGCGTGATTTTTTCTAACACTTTGTGCAGGGTGTATACTTTGATTAAGTAGTTTAATTTTATTTTCTTTTCATTTTGCAAAGCCAATCTTGTTGCCACGAAGTATTCTCTCACCTCCACACAGAGGCATTGCCGATTAGTGGTGGTTGATCAGAAAGTGACACATAGATTTGGTGAATATATCTGTTTCTTTCCTAAGTTATTTCTTCGTTTGCATTCTTTATTTCAAGCACTCAAATTTGAATAAACATTTTGTTGACTCTCAAAGTATGCTCTTTCCCTTTGCGGGCATTGGCCTGGTCCTGGGGAAATTAGAAAAGAGGGAAGCAACTTATTAATTCTTAAACATTTAATAAAAAAACTCACATTAATAAAATTAAGAACCCTCAACATAGTGAAAATCCGACACTCGAACAATTAAGTAACATGTGGGGAAATTTCTCAAAAGAAACGGGAACCACTGGAGAGTGACCTCAGGGCACCGTTAGACTACATCCTTGTTGGTGTAGTGTTGAACATGCCCTCGAGACTTCGCTTCAGCCCACATGTCTTTGTGAGGAGCCACCTTTGCCTAATTACCAGACATTACTTTTCATACCTCACGGTATATCCGGAGCTCCCTTTTTCCCTTTAATCAACTCATCCTTCAATAATTACTAAAATTGACCAAGAACACAATTGCAAAACCTTTACTTTTATAGCAGCATTTACTTTGAATCCACGGCACTGGTCTTTGATATTGATTTTTTGCATTAAGTTATATTTTGTCGTGATTATTATATTCATATATGATGTATAGGTTTTTTTAGTTTGCAATCATCTTGATCAAATGTTTTAATTCAAAAAAAAAAACTCCTATATAACAATTTTCAACCAAAAGAACTAAGTACCTAAAGCCTTAGTAATGTTAATAGGGTCTACCCCCCTTGGCTTCATTAGGAGTTAAGCCTAAACAGAGGAGTCGAGATCAAGTGACAGTACTTGACTCAGACTTGACTCCAAGGACGCACCTAGCAGCTTGAAGATTTCTGCTGCGTTAACCCCAGGTGCAAAAGAGGTGGCAACATGCATTTCGGTGGCAACAAGTAGTTGAGTTACTACTCTAGAGAATCTCAATTGATCTGTTAGTTTTGATAGCATATAAATTTTCGTAGTCTAGATGACTATTGTTCTTATGTTCTCAATAAAAAAATCAAATTGAATTTATTTAAATGTAGAATTTGCAACGTTCCACGGAGTTTCCGGGATGGGGGAGTGTGGGAGTGGGGAAATATACAAGGGGGACGTGTCGAAGCCACCCCAAATTTTAGGGAAATTTCGAGGAAACATGGAGATGTCGAAGTCATAAAAATTAATTTAAAATATAAAAATGATGATCCCAACAATACCTATTACCATGTAAAAAGTAAAACTAAAAACTAATTTCATCATTATGGAATGTACATCTATTAGTTATTATCATATCAAATTTCAAATTTGTAAATGATACTGAACTATGTTACTATTACCATGTAAAAACTAAAAACTAAATATCATCATTATTATTATGCAATGTATATCTAAATTCAAATTTCAAGTTTGTAAAAGATAATGGAACAAATGTTGAAGTCTAAAATAGTCAAATAGATACTGAACAATGAACATAGAGAAGTTAGAACAATGAAATTGTCAAAAGTGAAAAGTCTAATAGTAGATTAAAATTTCGCAAAAAATACTAAATATTAAAGAGTCAAGGATTGTCATCAGTATGAAGTATCTATTATCTACTATCTAGAGTCAAAACTGAAACAATGAAAAGTAACTGAAATGAATCAACATCCTAGACTCTTTAGGTTAGTCTAGGATTTAATCTAATTTTGGTTTAATTATGTTTTAATTTTTTTAACGCTTTAATATTTTAATTTGCATTTATTTTTATTGTAAAAGATGAAAATATGGGGGTGGGGGCTTCGAGGCATCCCCCTACGTGGGGACACCTAAAAGTCCCCCTGGGGGGAAATGTGTTTTGCACTTGGGGAAACTTGGGGAAATGCATTTTGCACTTGGGGAAACTTGGGGAAATTCTTGGGGAAATGTTTCCCCAGGAGTTTCCATGGGACCGAGGGGGCGTGTTACCCAACTCGAGGGATGCATCCCCATGGAACATTGAGTATTTGTTATGCACCAAATTCTTGAAATAACATAAAAATATAAAGAAAGAGTAACCAAACGCCTTGAGAATGAAATAAAGTGATGAATAAGAAGCCTTTTTGAAGAGACAACCTCTTTATACAATGTATCAAGTGCACAAGACAATATGAGATGATCCTAAAACTAGGTCTCCTTGGTATACATAGGAGACAAATGGTACAATTACAATTCTAGCCGACCATATAATTACAATGAAGGTCCCAATCGACCAATAATGACAATACTATAATAATAGAAATGTAATGTCACAATATAGAGGGCTCAACATGCGCCTCCCCTTCAAACAAGTATTGTCCTCAACACTTGATTAACTTTGGATGTTTTGCATGAAGAACTCATCTTCTCATGTAGCCTCTTCTATTGGAAGGTTCTTCCACTTGACGAGATACTCAATAATTGCTCGATTTTGTAGTTGCTTGATCGTTGTGTCAAGGATTGTTTCAGGTTCTAGTATCGATTTTTGTTCTTCATCAATCATTGGTAAAATAGTATGGATTGAGATCTTGTCACCAATTACCTTTTTTAGGTAAGAAACATGGAAGACTGGATGTACACATGAAGATGGAGGCAACTCCAATTTGTAAGCCATACATTCGATCCTCTGCAACACCTTATAGGGACCATAGTACTTAGGTGCTCATTTATTGCCCCTCAGGGACATTTGTTTGTATGGTTGTAGCCTCAAAAATACCCAATCCCCCACTTCAAATTTCAACACATTATACAATTTGACGAGAACCCTCCAAAGTTCTTGTTTTTTTATAGGTTGCATTTAGTGGCTATTTTTACCCCCGAATCGTAAAGTGGTGTTACTGGTAGCACCTTTTTTTTTGTTTTCTGGGGCTAAAATTACAACTTTTTTGAAAGCTGGGTTGCTGCCATTGCAATCAAAACCGTAAATTGACACTTGAATTGAAAAGGTGTGCTAGCGATAACACCCCTTTTTTTCGTGGGGATTAAAGTTACATCTTGTTTGAAGCCTTGGTCTTAACAACTGGTGTTGCTTCAATCAAAACCCCAAAGTGGTGCTCCAAGAATCACCCCTTATTTTGTCGGGGTTAAAATTACACCTTGCTTGATACCGTGGCCCTTAAATTGTGCCACAATGGCACCCCCATTTTTCTTTCCGAGGTTAAAATTACAACTTGTTTGAAACTGTGGTCTTAACAACCAGTGTAGTTGCAACGAAAAAGTCAAAATCAACCCTCAAATCGAAAAGAGGTGCTACCGTTGACACCCCTTTCTTCTATTGGGTTATAGTTTTAGGAATTTCGAAAGCATGGCCTAATATATATATATATATATATATATATATATATATATCACTGTAAAAATGAAAAAAAGACAAAATTGACCATAAAACATTTAAATATTCAAATACAAACAAATTTAAAAAGGAAAAAGACATTAAAACTAAAATAATACAAGAAGAAATTTAAAAAAATGAAAAATATATAAAACTAAAATAATAGAAGGCAAAATGAACAAAATTAAAAAACAAAAACATATAAAAAATAAAATACAAAATTAAAAAAAAAGAAAAAAAAAGAATATATAAAAAACACATAATTAAGGGGGTGTATAGGGGTGTAAGGGTGTGTGTGTGGGGGGGGGTGCGATTTAACTTTACTCATCTAATCTAACAATGGTGTGACCTATATCAGACCTTATTACGTGTGAAAATTCCTAACCCAAGGGGCATGGCCTAGATCGTTTTGCTTCCCTAAGTACACACTCACTTCATTACCCTCACTTGTCTGGGGAATCTAGGCTATGCACCTTGGGTCAGGAACTTTCACATATAATAAGGTCTAATACAGGTCACACCATTGTTAGATTAGATGAGTTGAAGTTAAATAAGTCATTGAGTTATTAGAAGGATATAATTGTGATTTATTTCATGTAATATCTTCATATTTGTGTACATTTCCTAAGTTAAAAGTAGGAGGAGTTCCACACATTCGGACCGTTGGCACATGTTCTACATCACCTTGGACCATTGGAACATGTTCTAGAGGTTTCTTGGGGACGTTGGGGTACATTATTGGAGGGCCATAACATGTGTGTCTTGAGGATTGACTTTCCTTGAGTTTGGGGAGGAGCGCTCTAGAGTTTGAACCTACTTTGGGTCGTTTCTTCCGCTTGGAACTTGAATTTTGTGGAGTGATAACTTGTTTGGGGGACTTCTACTCATATTTTGGACCTTTGGACCTAGATGTCACCTTGGATACCACAATTGGACCACATGTGTGGCATATTATGAAGAGCACTCTAGGGTTTTGGAGTTTATTCATGTGATTGGTTATATTATGGACCATATCTAGTGGAGCGCTTTCATGGAGCTATTTTGCATCATTTCCATGTATTTGACCTTGGACTAGGAGGTGTGCCCCCCTAATCTTGTGCTATTGGTTAGGTATTTGGATTGGCTATCCTAACTGTTGCCGCTGAGATGCACACCTGGGGGGAAGTGCAACAAAAATCTTTCGAAGCTGCTCGGTGTGGCCTTGGGGGAAAGCAAAGAGTCAAGTGCTGTCACCTGATCTCGACTCCTCCGTTTAGGTAAACTCCTAACGAAGCCAAGGGGGTAGACCCTACTAAAAGAAAAGGTTTCTAAGGCTTTTAGTTAATGTTTGAGTGGTCGGAATGGATGTTGTTTTTAGGAGTTTTTTGAATTGATGCAAATTTAAATCAAGTTGTTCGCCAAATTAATCAAGACACATCCACAGCATGATATAATAAAATAAAAACAATTTATAAGATGGATAAAAAGTAAATACTTGCAAAATATTGTTGTTGATGAAAGACCAGTGCTAATGGAGTCATTGCCCGTTTTAAAGTGATGAAAGGACTATTGTGCGAATGCTCTTGGTTTATTTTATTATGTATTTTATGGGATGAGGGGATTCCCGATATACCCTGCGGTACATGGAATATGTCTGGAATGTGATCTAAGTGGCTTTGTACAAGGACATGTGTGTTGGAATGGAGTCTCGAGAGCGGTGTTCAACACTACACCAACAAGGGTGTAGCCTAACTGTGCTCTGAGGTCGCCTCCCATTTGTTCCCGCTTCCTTAGTCAAAATTTTCCCACTTTTGATCACTAATGAGGCAACGTCGTATTTTCGTTGGCTAAAGGGGAATTGCTTTTATTAGTGTGAATGGATTAACTTAATGTGAAAATTTTGATAATTGCAACACTACCGCTTTTGATATCCCAAAGCTCAGACTAGCCTGCGATGGGTAGAGCATACACGGAGTGGGCGAAATGTTCATTCCAATTTGGACTCTCCGACAGAGAGCACTCTTGATCCGCAAATGGTGAGATTCAAGAGATTTTTAAAGTTAAGTTAGACTCTCCGATAGAGAGCACTCTTGGTCCGCTAAGAGCGAGATTCAAGAGATTTTAAGGCAAAAAAAAGACTCTCTGATAGAGAGCACTCTTGATCCGCAAAAATTGCGAGATTCAAGAGATTTTGACTAGCAATATTTTAACCAACAGAAAAATAGATATAAAGCACTAAAAACAAAAACTCACAAATTTTCTAATTACTACCCAAGAGTCTCTTTCAGGTCAAAGACCGTACTCAGGAAAGCAAGGGGATTAGTAGTTCATTTAGTATGCAAATATAAAGTAAAGTAAAACTTGGAAGAAAAGTCTAGATCTAGTTGCAATAATTGAAAGAACTAATCTAGAAAGCAAAACTAATCTAAAGCAGAAAGTAAAGGGGACAAGTACAAGCTTCCCCGAAATGGGGGAAGGGGGTGTGGGAGCCGTAAATCCCACCTGCTATTCATTAATTTATTATAAATCTTAACTCTCCGACAGAGAGCGCTCTTGAACTGTAAAAACGAGGTTCAAGAGACTTTAAAAAAGCTTAAAAAAGGCTAAGTAAATGCAAGGGGTTGAAATATGTCCTCTTCAAGGTTCAAACTTCCCAAATTCGCTCAAGTCCTTCGCTTTCCGATGACAAAATGATAAAAAATCAGCAAACAACAAATTTATTAAAATGTTAAGGGATTAGCTAAAATCACTGTTGTCCGCCGAGATGCACACCAGCAGCAGAAATCTTTCGAAAGCTGTCTCCTCACTACAAGTGGGAGAAGTGTGGCCTGGGGGGCAAGCAATGAGCTAGGTATTGTCACCTAAATCCCAGCTCCTCTGTTTAGGCTAACTCCTAACGAAGCCAAGGGGGGGTAGTCCCTACAAAGAGTTTACTATGGCTCTTATGTTTTAAGTGTTTTTAGTGTTGAGTGATGCGGATGGGTGTTGTTTAGGAGTTTTTTAAAATGATGAAAGATCACAATTTGAGATGATATAAACACAAGATGACAAGCAATCCACGTTGCGAAACAAGATTATAAGATTGAAGAAACAAGCACTTGATAGATTAAAGCAAGACAACCACGATAATGTAAATGCTCCAAATAGACAAAAAGCAAATGAAAATGATGACAAGGACCAGTGCCTTATGGAGTCAAGATAGTCTTAAGTGTTTGGGTTGCTTGATACAAGAGTTCAAAGTGGTAACGTTTGTGAGATCGTTGTGCAGATTATCTTGGTTTATTGAAAGTTTTAGTGGTCTTGATTATTAGGCTGGCAAGAAACAAGGATAAAACATTCGACCGGATGAAATACTTTCAGTGGCTATTCACGGTGATCTGACGGACCGTCCAGTTATCAAGAGGATAAGTGTCCAATGTTTAAACCACCCTCGAAGTCTGAACAACGGCACTCTGGCTCCACCTCCCAGAATAGCACTTTAAGTATTTATCGAAAGCAACGTCGGTTCGTTGGTTGTGGGGGTGAAAATTTTATTACGTTATAGAAATTATCAAGTCTAACACCTTTCTGAATACTAGCCCAACTTTTTCAGGGTGGCAGAGCATACGGGTGTTAGATGGCAACCAAGATAAATTATTATGGTGGTGTGAGTTGAAATGTTTTAGGATTATTGAAGCACACAGTTCAGCTCTCCGACAGAGAGTGCTCTTGACTTTGTCTTATGACAAGGTTCAAGAGACTTATTTAATCTATATGCCTAATGCAAGGGAAATGCAAACTTAATATGCTCTCCGACAGAGAGTGCTCTTGACTTGGGTTATCGCAAGTTCAAGAGGCTTTGTTCTTTATTAGAATAGAAGCAGCTTGCGTGAAGAAAAAAAACACACTTTCTGAAGTAAAACAAAAAATGAAAGATAATAATAAGTGCATGCTTTCTAAGGCCAAAATTAACAACTAACCATGAAATAAACAATAAGGTGGGATCAACCTCCGAACAAGGTGACCACTAGAACCTGCCACAAAACAATGAGGCCCTTGGGATGAAATCCCAAAGTTGCTATCTCAAGTCAAGACTTGGAAATGGAAATTACTCTAAGTACAAAAAATAAACTTTAATCTAGAAAATTTAAAACAAGTCTAACTAAAGCATGCATGAAACAATCTTCCCCAACTGGGGAAGGAGAAACAGAGTGTGGGAGGCCTTATCCCACCTAGCCTTTTTATTAATCGATTACAAGTGCCTTTGGGAATGAAACCCTTGGAAAGGACTTTGAAATACAAATGAAACTTGGAAAATAAATCTAGCTCTTAAGAGCTATTACAAAGGATAAGATGGTGTGTTCATGTTTTGGATCATCCTTATGGTTTCTTCAAGTTTTGCTTTTTGCTTTAGCTCGGATTTGATCTTCTTACTTCAAAAGTCTTCAAGTTCCTTTCTTCTTTCAAGCACCTACACAAAATAGAACACTTCAAAGCACCCGTTATTATTAGCAGAATAAAACTAAGACCTAAGTTAAGATTGAGATCCAAATGCAAAATTTACAAAACTAACCTACATGCAAATTCATTTTTAAAATACAAGTTTTTTGGACTAAAAAGAAGAGATCTAAAATGAGAAACAAGACTTATTAACTTCAAACTTGAAATCTAAACTAACAAAAATACTAAGATGACAAAATGAAATCTAAAATGCCTAAGTATTAACTTTTCAAAAGCATGAAACTATTAATGAAATGCAAAAAATGAGATCTAACTACTAAGAATGCCTAAACACTATCACTAACTTTTAAAAAGCTTATGCAAAACTAATGCTAAGAGAACTATATGTTATCAAATGAATGTATTAAATGAAATCTAAAATGCCTAAGTCCTAACCTTTTTAAAAAGCATGAAAATATTATTAAAATGCAAAAGATTTGAATCTAACTATTAACTTTTTAACAAAAGCAAAGTACTAACTAACACTTAACAAGTTTTAACTTTTAACAAATTTAAAATGTTCTTTATTGTGTGTTTTAAAAGGGGTCCTAGAGATGGATGAAAGGAGAGGACTTGAATGGGTTAAGGATGGGAAACGAAGGGAAGGAGAGATGGCCAAGGAGAGGAGGGACGAGAGGGTAAGGAGAGGTAGGATGAAAGGTTGGAAGGAGAGGGAGATGAGAGGGATGAAGGGAGAAGAGACGAGAGGAGAGAAGACTTAGGACGAGAGCTAGAAGAGAAGGTGAGTATGGAGAGGAAAGAGGATGAGAAAAAGGGTGAAAGGACGATCTAAAGGAAAAGACGAGAGGAAGATGAAGCTTGAAAGAAAGAGGACGAGAGCAAAAGAGGGCAAAGATCAAGACAAGCCACAAACAAAAGGCAAGCTTGATGGGGGGATCTAGGCTTGGAGAAAAGTAGATCTAGGATTTTCCACAGCTTAGAGATGGGTAGGACTAGTAACCAGTAACTGAAAGTACAGCTTTGTTGTTGATGGATGAGGTAAAGGGCTCTTGTGTTTCTTGATTTTTTCGAAGAGAAGCCAACTTTGGGAACCTGCAAGATGAAAGTGTTAGTCAAAAAGAATTCCTGCTTGATGGATGAGAGAAGATCCAATCCACCTGAGAAAATACCTGAAAATCACAACACTCAAGAGAAAACAATAGATCAAGTGATAACGTGCTAGATTGTTAGCCTTCCTATCAATGATCATATAATTAAAAATCAAGAGGGTTGAATTAAGAAAGATATCACCTCACACAAGATGAATTTGACACACTAAGAACTCCCACATGGACCTCCAAAGTCTTTCTCTTTATTAAATCATAAACAAATTATACAATATTTCTCCAGAGTGTCTTTACACAAATCTCCATGAGAAAACAAGGAGGCAAAGCCATCCTATTATAACAAAACTAAACTACCTCCAACCTATTTCGAATTGGCTTCCATGAGAGCCAATGGCACCAAGCATTAATTCGAATTACCATCAAATCTCAATCTAAAATCCATGTCAATTAAGCTTGGAGTGCTAATCCTCCATGTAACTCGAGTTTGCATTAAGTGTAGGGTGGGGAGGTGGCCTCCACCTAGGCAAGGCGCCCCCCATCCATCTGTGGAAGTATCACCATTGAATAGCTTAAAGCCATGTGTAATATTCGAGCTCCAATGTAGATGCACTTGATCCTTCAAGGTTTAATACATTGAGAAATTAGTGGGATATGGAATGAATGCTAATAGGAGCCAAGCCATGAGGTGGCTAAGGCGCCTACCATGGCATTCATTTCATTCCCAACCATCCATCAAATGTTTGTCACATATCAAAGTCAAACTCCATACTTGGATATACGTGAGCCCCTCCTTAGTTAATGTATGAGCCAATATAGGGATGTGATTTGATTTACAAAGGGAACCAAACTTTATGATTGCACACATTAAGGGAGGCGTCTACCATAGGCTTTAATGCCATCAGCCAACCCATCCCATATGTGCCACATGCCTAATTCGCATATCCCTTCAATGTTGACGCGAATGCATGCAAGACATGATCCTTGAGTGGTTTTAAAGCTTGGAGTTAACTCGAATTGACTTGAGATTTGGTGGTTGAGAGTGGGAGGTGGCCTCCACCTAGGCAAGGCACCCCCACTCACCTTTAATGCAACTCAAACCTATCTTAAAACCACTTAATGCCTATGCCATGTCACCAATTCGAGTTTGCACACGAGGAGGGTGAATTCTTCTGGAGTTAAATCACTGATGCCGACTGGATTGTTGACTGGATGATGACTGAGACGACTTGAATCTTCCTTTATGCCTTGTGCCATGTCATTTAGCCACTGAAATAATCCAAATTGGATTATCTCCAATTATTAACTTTGAATTTAATTAATTAATAATCCTCTTTTATTGAATTTTGAGGAATTATTAATTAAGTGGATGAATGACGATCCAAAACTTAGGATAAAGATGCCCGGGGATCAAGTATGATTTTTTGGCTTAGGAAATAATCCCCCAATCACTGAGAAACACCCTTGGACGAATGACATATTACAACTTGAATTTTTCCATTTAAACTATGGAAAAATTAATTATTTAAAAAATAAAATATTTAACTATCCAACGCGTCCGGTAAAAACTTTTCGGACAACGTTTAAAGACCTCTACAGACCTAGGAAATGACCACTGACTCGACTCATAGTGTCTAGTAGGTTCATATTTATTAGTTGGACTCTAATAACCCCCCATGGCCAGAATTTCAAAGTCGGGCATTCCAACTTTGGAGGAAGCGGGAGAAAATCTTGTCAATTATACCTCGCCCGTATGCAAAGTATAATTAGTCAGGGTAAAAAACTCCCTGGAATACCTTAGTTGACAAACCAGTCATGGGTGACCGAGCCACTCAAACCCTACTAGTACACTTTTTTACAAAAACCCCGTGGGGCATGGTCATTTCAAGACAAAACAAACTGACTAGCCAAAATTGGCTAGGCACAAAGGATGGATCATCTGAAACACTGGAGAACAAACACTTATCATGTTTGTCAAATGGCGGCTCTTCAGATAATCCAACTATGGTACAAATATGTTGGTAACAATCACAATAAAATACAATATTTAGTACTTGCAAATGATAGAAAATAATTTACTAGTTCAAGTACTAAAGGTTCATGACTAGATCTAAGCATGAGATAACAAATTTAAAATATTTTTTAGATCTAACATGTAAACAAGTAAATAACTAATGATGAAACTTTCTTAGCTCTAATTTACTTGTAGGAGAACAGTAACCGAGAAAAGAAGAGTTTAGAGTTTTTTAAAGGGATGGAAGGAGGACTTCAAGCCTCAAGCTTGATCTTTATCGAAGACTCTGGAGTGCTTGCAAACAAAATATTAGCTCGAAAGTGTCGAAGAGGGGAGAGGATGCAACTGATCTCCTCTCTTCCTTCAGATCTGTAACCTACACTACTATAAGAAACACTTGCCAATAATGGATTAGATCTAGTGTGCATGCAAAAAAGAGATCAAGAGAGCCTCAGTACAACTAAATACAGTTGGCTACTCCCGTGTCTCTTGAAAACAAAGCACAAATAAACAACTTAACAACTGTAAATGCTTATTCTATTGGAATATAAACAACCTTCTAAGCTAGATTTATCACCAGTATTGAAGCAAGAGAAAACCAATGGTACAACATCACCTCAATAACATAGCATTCATCAAATGGCACAGCATGGACCTCCAAAGTCTTTCAATATTATTCATCAAATACAACAGTGTTACAATGGAAAGAGGTTCCACCATCCATCTTGAATGAGGAGCAAGCCCTGATTTTATAGAAGGAATGCGAGAGGGGGGTGCACTAATGGAGACTCTAAGGCATAGGGGGCGCATATCTCAAACAAAGAGTGCATATTGGGTAGAACTAACACATGGTTGGTGTAATGTGAGGAGGTGGAAACCACCTCATAAGAGGGGCGCCCCTCCTTACTTTGATATTAACACCCAACCAATATGAAACCTCCATCAAAGCGAAGTCGCCCACACGTGAGTCCAAAAGAAGGATGGCGCATCATTTGGTTTAATACATTCGCCCTCCTTTAATATTTGACTTTATCCCATACTTTTCCACTTTAAAGAGGTCGCACATCATATGAGACTAACCTTCCACCTTTTCCAAATGTTCTTTTAAACATATTTTTGGATTTTCTAACTTTGTCTTTTGTGCATTTTGTAGCACCTTTAGCATTTAATGGTCATTTTGTCGGATCCTTAAGAAAAAATGCCACAAGTGACAATTTAATCGCCCGAAACCTAGCAAAAGTGGGTCCTAGGTTAAAGAGGACGCTCTGAGCGTGAAAACGAGCATCCCTGCGCCAAATTTTGCCTCCAGGCCATACTTTTATCACAATTTGAAATTTTCCAATTAAACCATTAAAAAATGATCTAATTTTACGGAAAAAAAATATTTTTATCGGAATCCACTCAAACTCCTAGGGGACCTAGTGCATGTCCATACGACTTATTACTGATGTCTAGCATGTAAAAATACTAGACACTTAGGCTTTAATAACTTGCCAAGGTTCGACCACTATGGTAAATATTCCAGCTTTGGAGGTGTGAGTGAAAAACTTAGGAATTATACGCCATTGACGCGCAATGCATAATTCTGTTAAGATTTAATATGCTAAGATAGAAAATAGTAGCATTGCATTCCATTTCACAATAATAGCATATACAGGATCACTGAAGAAACAACAAGCACAGCATAAACACAAGAGACACAGATTTATCCTGGGAAACCCTCATGGGGTAGAAAACCCAGCAAAGCTTCCTTAATATAGATGACCAGCAATATACAAAGATGCAAACCAAAGACATGATCTCCTCCTCCACCATAGCAGACCTCTCCTCCACAAGTGCGCTACTCTCAAGTGAGTGAGTGTGTGTAAAATGAGGAATACACCTCCTCTATTTATACACTACTCCGACTTGTCTTTTACACAAATCATGTAGGCTCGTATTTAGCCATTGGGTTAAATACCCCACTACAACTGACTGGGCCGACCCCTCTAGGGTGGTCTAATAACCCTTTGACCCACATAACACATACAGGGCCGACCCCCACTAGGGAAGTCTAATAACCCAAGTTACCACATTCCGACGGAGGAATAAACATCTCCGGATATACAATAAGATCTTTACGGAGGAATGAAACATCTCCGGAATAATAAAGTACAATTATAATATTCTTTGAAGTTACAATATCTCAACACTCCCCCTTAACGAGAAGGATATTATAACAGCATCTGCACGAGCAAGGAGTCATCAACATCATACATGATACATCTATAAATCATTGGAAGCTTTCTCAACATCATCAGTAACTCAACCAGTTACTGGAACATCTTCAATACTGGAACATCAACATCTTCAGTACTGAGTCTTTATCTTCTGCAGCACTCAAACAGTTACAGCAACATCAATATCTGAATCCTCACGATCGTCAGCATCGTCATCACACGATCATCAGCATCGTCATCACACAATCATCAACATCGTCGTCTAGATCAACACGATCAGCATCGTCACATCATCTCGATCTACAGCATCTGGTTCATCACGATCTACAGCATCTGGATCATCTCGATCTACAGCATCTGGATCATCTCGATCTACAGCATCTGGATCATCACGATCTACAGCATCTGGATCATCTCGATCTACAGCATCTGGATCATCTCGATCTACAACATCTGGATCATCTCGATCTACAACATCTGGATCATCATGATCTACAGCATCTGGATCATCTCGATCTACAGCATCTGGATCATCACGATCTACAGCATCTGGATCATCTCGATCTACAGCATCTGGATCATCACGATCTACAGCATCTGGATCATCACGATCTACAGCATCTAGATCATCAGTATTAGTATCCACACCAATACAAGTATACACATCATCAATACAAGTATCCTCATCAATACAAGTATACACATCATCAATACAAGTATCCTCATCAATATCAATACAAGTATCCTCATCAATCAAGTATGCATAGCAGCATACCCTGCAACACACACGATCATATTACAGGATGATCAATCCCGCTCTCTTTAGGACATAGGTCCATGGATGATACAATCCAGATCAAGTTCCAGGATGATCAATCCTTATCACTTTAAGACAAGTCTCATGTCTAGGGACGATGCAATCCCATCACGTACATTTTGAACCTAGTTCACGGACGATGCAGTCCTCTCACGTACATTTTGAACCCACTTCATGGACAATGCAGTCCTCACGTACATTTTGAACCGAGGTCTAGGGACGATGTAGTCCTATCTTCAATTCTCGGAGACATCAGTCTACGGATCAGTTCTGGGACCGAAGTCCGGGGAAGATACAATCCCCTACCTGTTCATTCAGGACTTCATTATCGGAGACCCAGTTTACGGCTCAATTCTGGGACCAGAGTCCGGGGACGATACAATCCCCCACCTGTTCATCCAGGACTTCATTATCGGAGACCCAGTCTACGGCTCAGTTCTGGGACCAGAGTCCGGGGACGATACAATCCCCCACCTGTTCATTTAGGACTTCATTATCGGAGACCTAGTCTACGGCTTAATTCTGGGACCGAAGTCCGGGGACGATACAATCCCCCACCTGTTCACTCAGGACTTTATTCTCGAAGACATCATGTCTACGGCTCAATTCTGGGACTAAAGTCCGGGGACGATACAATCCCCCACCTGTTCATTCAGGACTTTATCCTCGGAGACATCATGTCTACGGCTCAATTCTGGGACCGAAGTCCGGGGACGATACAATCCCTCACCTGTTCATTCAGGACTTTATTCTCGGAGACATCAGGTCTACGGCTCAACTCTGGGATCGAAGTCCGGGGACGATACAATCCCCCACCTGTTCATTCAGGACTTTATTCTCGGAGACATCATGTCTACGGCTCTCTTTAGGACTGAAGTCCAGGGATGATCCAATCCTCACATGTCCACCAAGGACTTCATTCTCGAAGACATACGTCTACGGCTCTCTTTAGAACATGTGTTCAAGGATGATACAATCCCTCTTCTTTCTCGGAGACATCTGTCTACGGCTCACTTTAGGACTGAAATCCAAGGATGATTCAATCTTCACATGTCCACGAAGGAATTCATTCTCGAAGACATCTGTCTACGGCTCCTTTTAGAACATGTGTTCAAGGATGATGCAATCCCTCTTCTTTCTTGGAGACACCTGTCTACGGCTCCTTTTAGAACATGTGTTCAAGGATGATGCAATCCCCTTGTCACCTTAGACCCTGTCTAAGGACCATCCACCAACCTCTCTGTCGGCATCACCAATATAGGTATCCACATCATCGACCTCACTATCGATGCAGGCAATCTAATCATAAGTGATCACATCACTCCCCCTTTCGAGGAGGGTCCTTCTAAACTATATTAAGTTTGTCTCGGAAAACTTTACTTGAGGTAGAGGTTTGGTTAGTACATCGGATCGGTAGAGGTTTGGTTAGTACATTGGTAACTTGTTACAAATTCGAACATTAATTCCTTTCTGCACCATATCTTGTATATAGAAATGTCAGATCTCTATGTGCTTTGACTTATCATGGAACACTGGATTCTCTGCCATTTTGGTACAACTCTGTTTGTCACATAGGATCTCAGTTGAATCTATCTCTAAGTCAAACATTCCTGAAGCCATACTACTTCATAACTTAGCAGAGCAAGCAGCCATATATTCTGCTTGTGCTAAGAGCCACATTAGATTGTTTCCTGCTAAACTACGAGATCATGGCTGATCCCAGACAATAACATCCTCTCGATGTGCTCTTCCTGTCTGATACACTTCCTGCCCAATCAACATCTGTGTAGCCATCTGAAGTCATGATCTCCAAGATAACATAGATCAAAGTCTATTGTATCCTTTAGGTACTGCATCACATGATTTGCAACTTATCAGGTGAACACATCTAGTTTCCACTAGATACTGACTCAAGGTGTTCACAACAAAGCATATATCTGACCTAGTATTCGTTAGATACATCAATGACTCAATAATTTTAGAGTTATATCCACTAACTCTGATGAGTCATCTGCTAACAGCGTCAAGTTGGAATCCATGAGAGTGGCCATTCCAACACATCAATTCTTCTCAAGATTTCTCAGCATACTTTCCCTAGTTAAGAAAGATTCCTTACGAGCTATTACCCCTCATTTTGGCAGGGGTATCCATAGAATGTCTTCACAAGGAATTGCAGAGTGCAGAGGGCTAGAAAAGAAGGCATAGCAATTCTGATATACCCAAGCAATGAAAAGAGCTGTTGAAGCTGAACTGAAGGCTCGTTATAAGAATTTGGGATCTTTAAAAAATTGTTCAAAGCAGAGGTCTTAAGATTGGAGATGTTGTGGTTCTTGATGTCTCGGCTGCACAAATAAATGAAGATGGAACAGATAATGATAAACTCCCATCCACTGAGTACTCAGCTTGTTCCAGGGTTTGTCAATGCAAATTTTAGGACTGGAAACAGGTACCAATCTCAAACAGTTCTAAATGGTCTGCATTAGGGGACTTTCTCAGAAGACTCCAGGAGATGTCTATGCCTGGAGATGATGCATAAATTGCATAGGCTTTTCATTACCTCTCAGGTTGAGGTCTTACCTTCAATGGAACACACATCTAGCACTGGTGCACCATTCACTGGAGCCTATTCTATGGCAGAGGAAGTGATGCGTAAAACTTTTACAGGGTTTTTTGTGCATCAGTATTGAAAGGTAGATCCAGATATTCGGATTTCCCTGTATCGGAGCTGTTGGTTCATGAATTCTGTCTTATTCATCACTACACATTTTTCAAAAGGACGACCTTTATAAATAAAATAAAAGAACAGAGTTTTTCAGGCATATAAATTTAGGACTGATCGAACTTTGAGGCAGATGGAGGTATCCTGATACAAAATTGTCTGAAGCAGATTTTCAACAGGTGCTCTCCAGGTACAGATAAATTTTGTCCAAACCAAATAAAATTTGTCAGTAGCCACACAAGTGGTCTGTAAAATGTTGTCTCATGGTATCAACGCTGGAAGATGATTATTTCACTGGTCCCCGAGCTGCAAAATGTTGGGGGTTTTAATGGTGCGATGTGAGGATGATTCAATCCTTAAACATTTCCATTTTTATGAGTTGTCTACCATATCGACAAAGGCATGAATTTCCAAACTGATACAGTCAAGGGTCACGTGGAGCTCAGATTGCACATCATCGGTAGGCAGGTTTTTTCTTTCGATTTGTTGTCGTCACTTTAGCTGCTATTTGAGAAATCTGTGACTGAAGTTCACGTCCACCAAATCGGTCACGAGGATCCAGCAAGGGCATATTTAAATGAAGTCGGGTCATTGATCATTCGACGACTATTAATTTTCTAAAAAAGACGCAGGGTTGACGCTGATGGCTGATTCACGGGTTAAAATCGCCCACCGATTTGCATTTGTTGGTATATCGAACATGTGGCAACGAGTTTCAGAAAATCTCCAGTTAGCAGCCAAATTACAAGCTCGGATTCAATAAATAAAACAGCACGCAGTAAATTCCTCATACAAAATCCACGTTGAGTTTAAAACGCCGATTGGGGTTTCGTAAAGTTCTAGAGTAGAGCCTGTCGAAGCCGAGTTCCGTGGAGTAAAGCTAGTTGGAGGATTTTTTCATGCGTGAACCCCGTATCTTCCTTTTGGCAGCTAGATCGTGGAAGCCACGATGATCGTTGACCGCCGACTATATGGGTTACAGCTTCATCAGTTTCTCACTTGTGTTAGCCGCTGAGGTGGCGTCTTCATTCCCAGCTGTCATAATCGGTGGGTTTAATTATGAAACTCACCTGCTTGAATTTGTTTCACAAATGCCAAAACTCGGTGTTCAGCGAGATGATCAATACACGATTTTCTTTTAATTTTATCGGAGCTCATGAAGTCTATTAAGATCACGTTTTTTACTGTCGACTGCTATCAACACTGCAGTTGATCTTAGAAAATGCCCATCTGCTGCACGATCACTTCCCTTTGACAGCCGAGTTTGCAACAAATTGGAAATCACGACCATTTGACAGTCGAGTGATGGACACGTCCCTTTTTAGTAGCTGGTGGCACCGATTAATTAGTGTTTCGGAGCAGTGTTTAGCCACCTGTTTCGTCGGTATATCATTTTGGCAGCTGGATATGGGCGGTTTGGCTCTTACTGTAGGTTTTTTGTGATCTCATGGGTTATCATAGGAGTCTCATTTAATAAAATAAAGTGAATATGCTTTGGATGGAGAGAAAAAAGTGGATCTGTCTTTTTTCCACTTTTTCCTCCATTGTCTTTATTATTTTATTTTTTAGAATAAGGGGTGCTTTTTGGCCTATAAAGAGGCCAGCGATCTCTATTGTGTAATGATGGAAAATTTCTGGGTTTTTTATCCCTGTTGAGCGTTAATGAAAAAATCAGCTGGTTTTGTGGACAGATTGAGCAATCCTCATATGCTTGTGTGATGTATTTCAAATTGTAGAATGAATCTAGCTTGTGAGGGCTTTATCAAGCACAATAGATTAGCCATTTAGGATTAAGTTGGTTAATTATGCTTGAACAATTATTTTCTCAATGGACATCAGTATTCGGTTGTACAAAATGTCGATTAAGATTTGATTGTTTATGCATTCTAGATTCGTCCCACTTTTTATGAAGCATAAAGCCTCCATGATCCCTCTTTTGACTCCATTTCCCCTTCTGATACTGGCACTGGTCTTTCCCTGAGGATTGATCTTCCCTTCCTTTTCCATCACCCATTTTGAAAACTATCTTTTGTTACTTCCGTTTCCCTAAGGCAGCCTTTTCCATTCACCTTGCCCGTTACTGTACCTGCCTTAGCGATCCTAGTTTAGGGATACCCCCTTAGTGTTGGAGAAGAGCCAACCTGAAGCGAAGATGAGAGGAGTGTGGTGACATTGGTCTCTCTCCTGAGAGAGTTGTCATTTCGGCTGGTGTGTTGCATTTTGGGCTTTTAAAACGACACGCATGCCATTTCGGAGGACAACACGAGCCTTGCCATACTTCTAGACCTAGGAAGTAATGCATCAATCTGAGATCTTTCATTTTCATTTCTGTTTCTCATTCCCTATCAGAAAGATATCATCTACATACAATAATAGTATGATCCATAACCTTAAGGTAAAGGTTAGGAACAACTTTACTTTTGGTAAAGCCCAAGCTTATCAAGAAACTGTCAGTTCTCCCTTTGTGACTGAACATCATTCACACTCTGCATTGAATGATCTTCTGCATATCTATCTGTGCCATCTCTTGTTAGATGGGTCTACTGATATGGGCCTCAATATCATTCGAACTCTGTGGTGAGTTCCTTCTTGCATCCATGTCATCTGTGTCTAGAAACCATATTCAACCTTGTAGCAAAGGTTGAGATCCACATCATCCATGGTGATCATTAAGCTCATCAATTGATTATCGATCCTGGGTACCCATATAGAACCTGATTCACACTTCTTCTTTAATTACATCATTAAGAGAATGGTCTTATCTAGTCACTTGGAGCAAACATCTTGTCATGATTCTCTTCCTTTTTCTAAGAGAATCTTCTAGCCACGAGCCTTCTATATTTTGTTTGATTTGTAAATCTTCTTGTTGAACATCCATCACTTGTTCGATGTTCATCATTCTTCATGATCTTTCCTACATATCAAAATTAAGTACATGATTAGTAATACTTCATAATCATGAAATCATGTTGACATGATAACCTATTATGCATACAGATATCATTTACATAGTCATGCAACTATCTTGACCAATACTTTGGCACAACACTTTTCCATGTCCTGTATGCATACAGTGGCTATCTAGATGCCTTCCATCTCTACCAGAACATACTATCAAGAGTGTGCACAGCTCTCAGCATGTCAGTAAAGAGGTTTCATTCTAGACAAGCAACAATGGAATGTTTGTCCAACTTACCAATCATATGCATATTAGTAGTATATTGTTCAATGCTCTATGAATGTTTACACTCAGCATGATATATTCTAGGAATACAAATATGCATACAACCTATTACAAGCAATATCATTTACTATTTCAAATAACAACTCAAATACTTATCTTTTATGTTTGTGTGGTTGCCTCCCGCTTGATCTTCTGTATGTCTTTTGAACTTCTATTCATTCTATACCACTGTGCATGCTCAAGTGTCATCCTCATGATCTCATACACAAACATACATTCATTAGTATATTCTCAATGTTATCAAAACATTATAGTTCTAAATAATCTTGAAAATGTATAGTCATGATTATAGATAATATTCAAGGTTTCAGGGAAGTCTTCTTTTACTCATGCATATTCTTGTTTGATCTGGTTAGTTAAATTATCAACCAAGATAAGAGACATAATATGCATAAACCCTTGATTACTAACTTTATGAATAAGCATAACCAATCGTACCAAATACACTTATATAAGGGATCCTAACACAAGGTAAGATTCTAACATGACATAGGAAAACATACCTGGATTAGTATACCTGCTTAGTTATGTCTAAGATACCTAATCAATATCTTCTTTGTTCTCTTCAATGATTTAGAGATCCTATGCTGGAACCTGCATATCTCATAGGTTAAGCATAATAGAACAAAGTCATACATACCTCGTAAGTAGAACTTCTTTGTGATCAAAGATTATGGATGAGTCTTTGTCTTCATGTTATCATGGTCATGGAACTTGATTTGTCTTTCGTGATGTACCTGTATCTTGTTAGCAGACAACATCAACCTCATACAACACCACAGTGCATTAGTACAATCATATAGCCCTAATCAATGAATGTCTTCTATCATTCACATGCATTCATACTGTTACTAGGGTGATAAGACAATTCTAACATTAATCAAGATTGCACTAATAAATAATATGAAGACAGACATATTATGAACTTCATTAGGAATCATATTTCAAGACATACCTGTATCTCCTTAAGACATACATGTCGAGACTTCTTGTAGTCTTCTTATGTAAGGCCTTAGCCTCAACTCCCCCTGAAACTTGATCTGGAGCTTGATTAGGGTTTGTTAGAGAAACCCTAAAAATTCAATCTTTGACTTTCACACTTCTGAATGGATGGAAGGATGTGTCTTCCTGAGCTGATCAAACTAGCATACTTCAATTTTGAAATCTCCAAAATTTGACCCCTCAAAATTTTCCTTCGAAACTTCTGGATCTTCTCGACAGGATCCCGAACTAGGGTTTGATGAAGCCCACCCTTCTGCCCAATCAAAAGGTTCGATCCAAGGCTCTAAACTCTTATTTTTCTGAGGAGCTTCCAGTCGTGGTTACAGACTTCAAAAATTCCAACTTTTGTTGAAGCCCTAATTTTCCATCTTTCCAATCAAAATCTCGAACTGGGGTTTGATCAAGCCCGGTCTTCTACCCAACCAAAAAATTCGATCTTGGTCTCTAAATTTCGATTTTCCTGAGTAGCATTCAGCCGTGGATTCCGATTCCAAAAATTCTAACTTTATTCGAAACCCTAAATTCCGGAAGCCATGAATGAAGGTGCTCCAAAAATAATTCTGTTTTGGCAGAAATATGTACCTGATTGTTTCTGCTGTAACTCCGAACTTTTTGCTCCACAGGGTCTGAAAACGTTTTCTGTGGTAGCCTGACCTGTCATCTTTCCATCCCAACAGGTCTGACCTCAATTGGATTTTCTGAGAGAGAGTTATGCCAAGTGTCGCAACGTGACCTGTTTATGGGATAAAACAGGAGAGCTAACTTGTACGGCGTGCCACGTGTCACTGGTTCAACTTCGGCCTCTGAAAAAGTTTCTTGAGATAGTACAGTCTGTGTACTACCTGTCACTTTTTACGAAATTTCATTTGGAGCTTCCTAGCCCAAGTTATGACCTTTTTGCCAAGGTCACTTGATTTTTACTGAGATCTGGAAGAAGCAGAAACCCTAACTTGTACTAATCATAACTCACAAAGTACAACGAATCTGAGGGTGTCCTTTGGACACAAGGTACCTGGGGATGTTATCTACGACCTGTAAACTTTTCAGATCCCGAACCTTCTCAGAAATGGATTTATAGCGAAAGTTCCACAATGACTGGTTTTTGCTATGTAAAACCCTAACCTTCAAATTGTCACAAGTGAAGCAAGTGTCGTAAGTGCCATACATTGCCTTCCTTCAGCAGCATATAGCAGCATTGCATTCCATTTCACAAAATAGCATATACAGGATCACTGAAGAAACAACAAGCACAGCATAAACACAAGAGACACAGATTTATCTTGGGAAACCCTCATGGGGTAGAAAACCCAGCAAAGCTTCCTCAATATAGATGACCAACAATATACAAAGATGCAAACCAAAGACATGATCTCCTCCTCCACCATAGCAGACCTCTCCTCCACAAGTGCACTACTCTCAAGTGAGTGAGTGTGTGTAAAATGAGGAATACACCTCCTCTATTTATACACTACCCCGACTTGTCTTTTACACCAATCATGTAGGCTCGTATTTAACCATTGGGTTAAATACCCCACTACAACTGACTGGGCCGACCCCTCTAGGGTGGTCTAATAACCCTTTGACCCACATAACACATACAGGGCCGACCCCCACTAGGGAAGTCTAATAACCCAAGTTACCACATTCCGACGGAGGAATAAACATCTCCGGATATACAATAAGATCTTTA
The DNA here is from genome assembly GCA_027924585.1 of Larix kaempferi. Classification (NCBI taxonomy): domain Eukaryota; kingdom Viridiplantae; phylum Streptophyta; class Pinopsida; order Pinales; family Pinaceae; genus Larix; species Larix kaempferi. The sequence continues at coordinate 16,795,468 of BSBM01000099.1, forward strand.
CGGAGGAATGAAACATCTCCGGAATAATAAAGTACAATTATAATATTCTTTGAAGTTACAATATCTCAACAAATTCTTAAGGAAAAAACACTGTAGAGTATCCCTTGATAGCTAAACCTAAGGTAGGCCAAGCCTTTTACAAAATGACCATTCTTATACCAACTTATTACAATTCCCCCAAGGGGGTCTGGACATGCGAATTTTACAAAGGGCCAAAAACTTAGCCTGATGAACTTCTGAACATTGACGATGAACATTGAACATGTTCACAACTCTAGTGGCTCACAAGAAAGTCCATCTAATGTACAAATTAGGAGGTAACACTAACTACATTGTTTATGATTTTTTGATCATATCTACAGGATTTCCCTAGGGTGAATCTAGGGTTTTACCCCAAGATTTTGTATTTTATTTGGAGGGGTGTTGAGCCTATAGCCTATATAAGAGGCTCCCCTTTCATTTGTAAGTTGTTGTTGTGGATTGTGTTGGATTTTGTGCAACTTCGGAAGATATTATTTATTTTATTTTATTGTACTTGATTGTACCTCCTAAGAGAGATGAACTTGATGTATTTAATTATGTAAAACCCTTGAAAGAATCAATGTAAACCTTGGGATGAAAAGCAAGCAAAAGAAAATAACAATAAAAATGATTTGTTGCTCCCCAAGAGAAGTCGGCCCAGTTAGGGAATTTTTCATGTTTGCACTTGTATAGATAAGAGGTGAGCTCACCTCATTATTCACTCATCCACTCAACACAAGTTCGCATTACTTGAGTCAGAGAAGTTCTCATTTGCTGGAGGAGAAGAAGACTGTTTTGGGGTTTCTACTTTTGGAAGACATTTTCCATCTTTTCTCTTTTATGATTGTACTTTAATCTCGGGATTATCATCTCTATACGAAGGTTGCTGGGTTTTCTCCCAATTGGGTTTCCCAGAATAAACTCTGTGTTATTGGTTTGTGCTTTGTCTTTCTTCTAGTGATCTTGGTTATGCATTTGAATTATTATGCTATGAATGTATGAAATCTAACATGGTATCAGAGTAGTTCTAGAAGAAGCCATTACCGGAACTAGGGTTTCATCTTCTGAAGTCTTCACCCAACATTTTGGAGAAAAAGAGCCTTGGGAATTTTGTTTTTAGGGAGGCGCATCTTTTGGTGAAGACATAATGCAATTCCGAGAATTTTTCAGTTTTTGAACTAATTCTACAGCTGTAGTAGAAATTAGGGTTTCAGTTTTGACCTACTTCTCTCCACAAATTTGGATCAGCCCTACTTCATTTCAACTCGCCTTGGCAAGGCGCATCTACCAGTGGAATTGGTTTTTCAAATTTCCAACTTTCATTTTTGACCTAGCTCCTGCTAGGGTTTCTAAACCAGATCTGCAATCAAGATGATTGGTATGAAGGTTGAAGATTGTCTGGAAGGAGCTTTCAAATTTATCACTTGGAAGCCTAGGGTTCTTCTACTTCTAGAAGAAAATGACCTACTACAATATGTAAATGAGAAGGTCCCTGAGCCAAAAGCCGAAGAAGACAAATCTCGATGGAGGAAGAATGATGCCAGAGCAAGAAAGATTCTGGTGGACTCAATAAGAGATTATTTGGTGCCACAAATCTCAAGGAAGAAGTCTGCTAGGAAAATGTTCAAGACCATAAAGAAGTTGTTTGAACACACTAGTATCAATGTATCCATCACATTGAGGCACCAACTTTCAAATATGAAGATATCCAAGTCATAATCTATTGCCTCATACTTCATGAGGATCACCGAACTAAGGGACAAGCTTAGCACTAGTGGAGATCCCATTGATGATAAGGAGCTTGTTATCACCACTCTGAATGGTCTTCCACCATCTTGGGGTTCCTTTATTCAAAGCATAAGTGGTAGATCTAAACTACCCAAGTTTGATAAGCTATGGCAGATTGCACTAAGGAGGAGACCAGGATTGCAGCACGACAAAGACACCATGGTACTCAACCTGAAGAGAATCAAGCATTTGTGTCCTATGCCAAGAAAGGTAAGGGAAAAGGAAGGAAGATCCAAAAACACAAGCACCAAGATAGGAGATCAAGTCCTCGCCCAAAACAAAAGAAGGAGGACATATTTGAAGTTTAATGCTATAGGTGCAGAAAGTATGAACACTACGCCAGTAGCTGTCGAAGTTCAAGTAAAAGGAAGCATGAAGCATCCACCGCTGATGTAGAAGAAGATCATCATCACAAGAAGCACAAGAATGAAGATCATACCGAATTTCTATTCATATCAGCTTTATCAGGTACTATTCCCACCACTAGTGACACTTGGCTCATAGATAGTGGGGCATCTAGACACATGACATGTTATAAAGAGAATCTTTCATAATTAGTTGAGAAAGATTCACATCTTCGTGTTGTACTTGGAGATGAAGCAAACTACACTGTGAAGGGATTTGGAGCCACCTCCCTTCAACTAGAATCAATGAAAGTTTTCTGAGAATCAACCCAACCCGGTTTTCAAGTGAAAAATTTAGAGTTTAATGCCCAACCCAATTTTTCATCATGGCTGGAAATTGCATTAAATTTTTAGACTTTGAAAACACAATTGAAACTCACATTTACAGGCAGAAAATTAACAATGAATGCACACGGTGAAAATTTATAATAGTCAGAAATTTTTGTCAAATTGCCCAGGAAAAGCCCACAAGGGGAAAACCTGTCAGAGACAGTGAGGATGATTTTATTTCTTCAGAAAAAATTCAGAACAACAATTTTACAGTCAAGAGAAAACTTATCTCCACCAAAAAATTCACCCAGACGCTGCCTCAAAAATCGTGCTGTAAACTGCCTCGATTTTTGTGCAACTCAGAACCTTGAAAAATGTGCCAGAAAGGATAGAGTACAGACTATACTATCCTCGAAATTCGTGCCTGTACCTTTCTCAAAATTCGTGCTGTGTACGACCTTGAAAATTGTGCCCACTGCCTTGGGAAAAGCGCCTAGAATTTTCTGTTTGGAAAACCGTGCCCTCTGCCTCGGGATTCACGCCCAGATTTGTTCCTCGAAATCTGTGCCCACTATTTTTGTTGTACGGCCTCGAGATTCGTGCCCATTGAATCTTCTCTATGCCTCGATTTCTGTGCTATGCATTAAATGTCCAGAATGGTTGTCTCAAAATTTGTGCCACCACTGCTCTCTCTTCTCTTCTTCTCCACAAAAAGTTGAAGTGCAAAAATGCCTTCCCTTGCCTTTTTGTTTGAAAACCTAGGGTGAGTGAAAGGACATATGATCTAAGGGCCCATATTGAATCAGATGAGTGGATGAGAATAAATGCACATTTAATTCTCATAATAATTAATTTCACTCACCTCACTTAAATTTATCAAAAAGTCACTTTAATCTCTAAAGTTAAATTAAATGCTCATCTCAAGTCATTTAATGCAAGGGTCACTTTATTTCCCCCCTTTTTGGTGACTAAGGCAAAATCACCTAGGGGAACACTTTTCTAGGTACAAAATTCAACACTCCCTTTTACTGAGGAAGGTGTTCCGCACCACTCCCAACTTGTCCCTGAAGAAGACAAACTTGCCCCGCCCCAAGGATTTTGTCAGAATGTCTACTATCCACTCATAAGTGGAAATGTACTATAACTCCACAACTCCTCTCTGAACATAGTCTCGGATGAAGGGGTATCTGATCTCTATGTGCTTTGACCTGTCATGGAAAACTGGATTCTCAGAGAGATGGATACAACTCTAATTGTCACAGTAAATCACCGTGGGCCTCAGCTCCTGATCAAATAAATCTACCAATAATTTGCAAAGCCACAGTGCCTTGCAACTAGCCTGACTAGCTGCCATGTACTCAGCCTCAGCAGAACTCAAAGAAACGGATTTTTGCTTCCGATTGAACCACGACACTGCTGCCGAGCCCAAACTGATGCAACAATCGTAAGTGCTCCTCCGATCCATCACACTACCTGCCCAATTTGAATCCGTGAAGCCAACCAACCTAACTCCACCCGAACTCTTGTAATCCAAACCATAATCCACTGTTCCTGCTAGGTATTTCAACACATGTTTCGCGGCTATCCAGTGCACTCTCCTAGGCTCCACCATGAACTGACTGAGACTGTTCACTGCAAAACATAAGTCCGGCCTAGTGTTGACCAGATACATCAATGAACCAATGAGCTGACGATATAAAGTAGGATCCACCAACTCTCCCTCAAAAGCATGAAGTTTCTTCCAGTTGGTGATCATCGGTGTGGTCATCAGCATGCAATCCTCCATCTGAAATCTCCTCAGAATATCTGAAGCATACTTTCCTTGTCCCAGGAAAATATGACCAGGCTCTTGCCAAACCTCCATCCCCAAATAATAATGCATCAGCCCAATATCTGTCATCTCATACTCTGAAGCAAGATCTCTCTTGCAATGTGCAATGAGGTGCTCCTCTTGAGTGATAAACAAGTCATCAACATATAACAGAAGAATGAGTGGATCACCACCAACCACAATGTAGTAAAGGTTGGGATCACCCTCACTCTTCTGAAATCCCATTGATGTCAAATAAGCATCAATCCTAGAATACCAAGCTCAAGGAGCTTGCTTTAGACCATACAAGGCCTTCTTTAGCTTGCACACATGAGAATCTCTCCCATGGATCTCAAAACCCTGTGGCTGCTCTAAATAAACCTCCTCCTGCAGAAGACCATTGAGAAATGCGGTCTTCACATCCATCTGGTGGATCTTCCAACCCATCTCTGCTGCTATGAAAATCACTGCTCTAATGGATGAATATCGAGCAATCGACGCAAAGGTCTCATCATAATCTACTCCCTCTATTTGTAAAACCCCCGTGCCACAAAACGAGCCTTGAACTTCTCCACACTGCCATCTGCAACATGCTTCACCTTGTAGATCCACTTGGAAGTCACCACTGACTTCCCGTCTGGTCTCGGTACAATCTCCCATACATCATTCTTCATGATGGAATGGTACTCTTCCATCATGGCATCTCTCCAAACCTGATGCTGAGAGGCCTCCTCAAAAGTAAAATGCTCTGAATCACGAAGACTAGCAACTAATGCCATACCTAATTTGTCAGGCATCACAACTGTCCTAATTGGCTCTTGGGGCCTACCAAATGACTCTGCTTCCTTTAAGGTCTCACGAAGCCATTTAGGCTTCCTCTTCCCTGAAGGTGGCTCCCAAACTGGTCTCTCATCCTCGGAAGAACTGCCAAAAGTAGATGGACCAACAACCTGTGTACCTGTAGCTGATGAATCAACCACTAGTGAACCACGTGATCCGGTAGCTGCAATTGTTGAACTTGTGACCTGAGATCCAGAACTTGTCCCCGAAATACCTGCTGGCTGTACCACTGTACCTGTAGAACCTGTGCCTATAACCTGTGGCCCAGTCACTCCGGAAACCTGTGATCCAATACTCTGAACTGAAGATACCTGTGTCACCTGAGGTGTGGAATCCAGTGGCTCCTCATACTCCAACTCTCTAGACTTCCTGAAGGCTCTCTCCTCCTCAAATCTCACTTCGCGCCTCACAACAACTTTCCTCTGCACAGGAAGATAAATACGAAAATCCTTCGAAGTCTCATCATAGCCCACAAAGATGCCCTTCTCTGCGGTGGGATCCAACTTTGTCCTCTTCTCTGAAGGGACATGAGAGTAAGTCAAGCAACCAAATATGCGAAAATGACCAACCTCAGGATTCTTGCCGGTGAACATCTCCTCAGGAGTCTTTCTCCCCAAGGCACGATGGGGACTCCTGTTTTGAAGGTAAACAACAGTACTACAAGCCTCTACCCAAAGAAAGGAAGGAAGACTTTGATCATGAAGCATAGCTCTCGCTGCTCCTACAATAGCCCTGTTCTTCCTTTCAGCTACTCCATTCTGCTCAGGAGTATATGGTACTGTCAACTGTCTCTGTATGCCCTCCTGTATGCAAAACTCATCGAACTCATTGGAGGTATACTCACCCCCATTGTCTGATCTCAAAACCCGAATCCTCCTCCCTGTCTGATTCTCCACAAGAGCTTTGAACTCTTGGAAGATCCGCAAGACATCAACTGACTTCTTGCTCCTCAAGAAGTAGATCCAGGTTTCTTGGAATAGTCATCGATGAAAGTCACATAATACTCAAATCCTCTCAAGGAAACAGATGACATAGGACCACATAAATCATAATGAATCAAATCAAGCACCCCTGCTGACCTGCCGTCACTGCTCGAAAAAACAGCCTTGGTGTACTTTCCCAAAGCACACCCTCTGCATACATCGCTGTGCTCTGTGTTGAACTCTGGTAGACCTGTAACCATGCTCCTCAACAATCTCAGAGCTGGATGATGCAAATGAGCCATCCTCCAATGCCAAAGCTCGCAAAGCTCACTACTGCTGCTATGTGCCAAAGCATGCTGGGGCTGAAATAAGAGCTTGTATAGTTTCCCACATCTAACCCCAATGAAAAAAGAGGTAGATGGTCTTGCAGTCTTGGGGAATATATGCACATGCCCATCCAGGAAACAGATCCCAAGACCTCTATCCTCAATAGTGGAAACTGATACCAAGTTCTTCTTCAGCCCAGGGACAAACAACACATCCCTCATAATCATAGGACTCATGGACCCCCTCTGAAAAGTAATGGTCCCACGACCAACAACTCTGACAACTGTGTCATCTCCCAATACAACCTCCACATATACACCTGTTTGTGAAAGCTCAGAGAACATCTCTCAAGCACCTGTAATGTGACTCGAAGCTCCACTATCAATATACCAACTGCTAGTGGTAGATGCACCCATCTGATGGCCAGTCAACAAAGAATGCTCTCTCTCGATATCTAAATCAATGATGGTGATGATAGAAGCTCTCTCTCTCTCAACATGTCCAGCACAAAGAGAAAACACTCTCTCAAACATCGCTCCAAAATCATCAATCTCTGCTGAGGTTGCTGTCTGCTGCTTCTTCTTCTTCTTTGGACACTATGAAGCATAGTGCCCAAAACCCTGACAAGCAAAGCACTTGACTTTGCTTAAGTCCTTCTTCTGTCCACCCTGCTGTTGTTGCGGAGCCCTTCTTGGATTTCTTCTTTCCTTTTGCAGTCAAAGCTACATTTCCCTCATCCTCCCTACTTTGTGAAGAGCTGCCCTGCACAAGACCTCTCTTGGTCTTCTCCTGCACAAAGTCATCCCAGAGTCTATCCCAGGAAGGTATGTTCTCCCTGCCAACTATAGCCTCCACAAAAACAACCCATGGTTTGGTGACACCATTCACTGCTGTCTGCACTAGCTCACTGGCTGTAACTACCTCCCCATATCCTAGTAAGGTAGGATGTTACTCCCTCTGCTTTGTTCATCTTTATACTATTCAGCTTCTCTCTTAAGACCATCTTTCGGTTCTCATTTTTGCTCTGGTATAAACTGGTCAAAGCAGCCCACATTTTAAATGCACGGTCTTTACCAGAAATATGTGGAATAATATGGTCCTTAACTGCATCTAGAATAATCCTTCTAGCCTTATAGTCCTTCTTGTTGAAAGCTGCTAATGTTTCTGCATCGGTGGATGCAAGAACTACAATTGGGTTTGTTGTTGTACTATTTACCACTTTATCCCAAAGTTCATTCTCTTCCAAAATAAGCATTATCCTAGCCTTCCATGGAACAAAATTCCCCGTCCCATCTAGCCTATCTTCCAACCTAAGTCCTATAGCCATTTCAATGCAAATTCACACTCCAACAAGGTGCTGCTCACTGACAAAAGAAAGTTAACTGTAATTCTGGAAATTTCACTTCACTGTTCTGCCCCCAAGCTCTGATACCATGAAAGTTTTCAAAGAATCAACCCAACCCGGTTTTCAAGTGAAAAATTTAGAGTTTAATGCACAACCTAATTTTTCATCATGGCTGGAAATTGCATTAAATTTTCAGACTTTGAAAATACAATTGAAACTCACATTTACAGGCATAAAATTAACAATGAATGCACACCATGAAAATTTACAGTACTCAGAAATTTTTGGCAAATTGCCCAGGAAAAACCCACAAGGGGAAAACCTGTCAGAGAGAGTGAGGATGATTTTATTTCTTCAGAAAAAATTCAGAACAACAATTTTACAGTCAAGAGAAAACTTATCTCCACCAAAAAATTCACCCAGAAGCTGCCTTGAAAATCGTGCTGTAAATTGCCTCGATTTCTATGTAAACTCAGAACCTCGAAAAATGTGCCAAAAAGGATAGAGTATGGATTGTACTATCCTCGAAATTCGTGCCTGTACTTTTCTCGAAATTCGTGTTGTGTACAGCCTCGAAAATTTTGCCCACTGCCTCGGGAAAAGTGCCCAGAATTTTGTTTGGAAAACCATGCCCTCTGCCTCGGGATTCATGTCCAGATTTGTTCCTCGAAATCTGTGCCCACTATTTATTCTATACGGCCTCGGGATTCATGCCCACTGAATCTTCTCTTTGCCTCGATTTCTGTGCTGTGCATTAAATGCGTAGAATAACTGTCTCGAAATTTGTGCCCCCATTGCTCTCTCTTCTCTTCTTCTCCACAAAAAAAGTGAAGTGCAAAAATGCCTTCCCTTGCCTTTTTGTTTGAAAACCTAGGGTGAGTGAAAGGACATCTGATCCAAGGGCCTAGATTGAATCAGATGAGTGGATGAGAATAAATGCACATTTAATTATCAGAATAATTAATTTCACTCACCTCACTTAAATTTATCAAAAAGTCACTTTAATCTCTAAAGTTCAATTAAATGCTCATCTCAAGTCATTTAATGCAAGGGTCACTTTATTTCCCCCTTTTTGGTGACTAAGGCAAAATCACCTGGGGGAACACTTTCCTAGGTACAAAATTCAACAATCAAATGATACATTGTGCCTAAGTGATGTGCTCTATGTACCTGGAATGAAAAGAAACCTTGTCTCCATCTCAGCCTTGGAGGACAAGGGATATAAAGTAGCTTTCTCAAAAGGAAAAGTCCTTGCTTGGCACAAGAACTCACGCATGAACACAACCAAAGTTATTGGTATAAGAGAGGAGAGACTGTATTGACTGAACACTCCACCAGTCCAAGCCCTAGTACATGATGCTGCAAGTATGGGCGAATTATGGCACAAAAAACTAGCTCATCTGAACTATCGAGCTCTCCCAACATTGAAGAATATAGTGACAGGTTTACCAGGTCTCCAAGTAGACCATGATGGGACATGTAGAAGCAAGAATGCCAAGAGATCTTTTCCAGATAATGAGAGTAGATCCAAAGGGATTTTGGATCTAGTACACTCTGACTTGTGTGGACCCATGACAATTGCTTCATTGGGTGGATATCATTACTATATAACATTCATTGATGATTCTTCACAGAAGACTTGGATATACTTTCTCAAGTCTAAAGAATCTGAAGAAGTACTCAGCAAGTTCAAAGAATTTAAAGCAGAAGTCGAAAATCTGTCTAGGAAGAGGATCAAGATTTTGAGATCTTATAATGGTGGAGAATAAACCTCTACAGAATTTAATGATTTCTGCAAGGAAGCATGAATTAAGAGGGATCTCATAGTTCCCTACAACCCTCAACAAAATGGGGTTGCGGAAAGAAAGAATAGAACAATTGTGGATGCAGCCAAAGCTATGATACATGATTAGAATCTTCAAATGTTCTTGTGGGAAGAAGCATCCAGAACTGCTGTATATGTACATAATAGATGTCCGCATAAGATATTGAAGAATATGACTTCGGAAGAAGCGTTCACAGGAGTGAAACCAGAAGTGGGCCATCTCCGGATCTTTGGCTGTCCAGTCTACATACATGTGCCCAAGGAGAAAAGATCAAAGTTAGAACCTTCAGACAAGAAGGGAACCTTTGTGGGATACAGTGAGTCTTCAAAGGCTTACAAAATTTACATTCCAGGATCTAGACAGATTGAAGTCAGTAGGGATGTGACCTTTGAAGAAGAGATGGTTGTCAGGAAATGCAGAGGATTAGACATGGAGATTGATGATGAAGAAATGCTAGAACCAAAGAAGATGAGATCATCTCCCCCTCCAGTTCAGAGGGAGTTAGCAGAAAGGGATGAACCTATCGATCCCATTGATCCAGTTAATATCCCCAGAGATGTTGTAGGTCGGAAAAGACCCAGATGGGCACAACAGACAATGCAGGATGCAGAGGGGCATGAAGCTCCACATGGTGCTTCTAGAGAAAGTGAAAGACCTTAGAGGTTCTCTAGTTATGTTGCACTGATGAGCAACATTATTGATTCAGAACCAACCACTTACGAAGAAGCATCCAAACATCAAGTTTGGAAGGATGCCATGATGGAAGAATATCAATCCATCATGAAGAATGATGTGTGGTAGGTTGTGACGAGACTTGAGGAGAAGTCAGTAGTGACTTCTAAATGGCTATAAAAGATCAAGCATGGAGTAGATGGAAGTGTTGAAAAATACAAGGCCAGATTTATTGCCAGAGGATTCTCTCAGAAAGAGGGAGTCGATTATGATGAGACATTTGCTCCTATGGCTCGATATACTTCCATCAGATCGATCATTGCTATTGCTTCAACTATGGGATGGAAGTTGCTTCAGATGGATGTGAAGACAACCTTTCTCAATGGTGTTATTGAGGAAGAAGTTTACATCGAGTAGCCAAATGGGTTTATTGTCCAAGGAAAGGAGTCTCATGTATGCAGATTGAAAAAGGCACTGTATGGACTCAAGCAAGCACCCTGTGCTTGGTATGGACGGATAGGAAAATTCCTGGTGAGCTTGGGATTTACCAAGAGTGAGGCAGACCCCAACCTTTACTACAAGGTTGTAGATGATGAGTGACTGATCTTGGTACTATATGTTGATGACTTATTTTTCACAGGAAATGAGAAACTTATTGTATGGTGTAAGAAGAATCTCGCCTCTGAGTTTGAAATGAAGGATCTTGGATTGATGCATTACTTCTTGGCATTAGAAGTATGGCAGAGGCAGAAAGAGATTTTCCTAGGATAAGGAAAGTACACCATAGATATACTGAAGATATTCGAAATGTTGGACTGCAAGTCCATGGCCACTCTTATGGATGCAAATTGGAAGAAGTTGAGAGATTCTACTTCTGACTCAGATTTGATTGATCCCACCATGTATCGCCAGCTGATTGGGTCCTTGATGTATCTGATAAACACCAGACCAGATATATGTTTTGCTGTGAATGCTCTCAGTTAGTTCATGTGCGAGCCGAGGCAGATTCATTGGATTGCTGCAAAACATGTGCTCAGATACTTACGTGGCACTGTGGGATATGAATTGAAGTATGCTTCAGATAGTGACCTGAGATTGCAGGGGTTTACAGACTCAAATTGGGCCGGATGCGTTGCAGATAGGAAGAGTACTTCCGGATGTTGCTTCAGTTTGGGTTCTGCAGTTATTTCCTGGTGTAGCAGGAAGCAGAACTCGGTAACACTCAGTACTGCAGAGGCCGAGTACATGGCTGCTAGTACAACAGCTCGAGAAGCAGTTTGGCTTCGTAAACTCCTGGCAGGATTGTTTGGCCAGATTCCAGAGCCGACCATGATTCACTGTGATAACCAGAGCTATGTGCAGATGTCAGTGAATCCCTTATTTCATGACAGGTTGAAGCATATAGGGATTCAGTATCACTTCATACATGATATGGTGCAGAAAGGTGCGGTCGAGTTACAGTACGTGTCGAAAAATGACCAGACTACAGATGTTCTCACCAAGACCCTTCCCAGGGTGAAGTTCGAATACTTTCGCGGAAGACTTGGATCAGAAGAGAACGAGTCCCTCCTTGAGAGGGAAAGATGACATCGAGATGCTTTCCCTACTTTTGCCCAGGTGCCTCTACAGTCCAGGCACTCACCTAGGTATGGGAGAAATCCCATTGACAGACGAGTCGGACAGTCAGTAGATGGTCGGGTTCACACAGGTGCCTCTACAGTCCAGGTACTCGACCAGGTATGGGAGAAATCCTATTGGTAGATGAGTCAGACAGTTAATAGTTGGCCGTGTGATTGCACAGGTACCTCTTATCATTCAGGTTCTTGTTATCACCTAAACTGTAGTTATCCCTATGGATGTATCCACTCATGGATGGCAATAGGGAAGGGCAACTCAAAAGATGCAACCACGATCACCTCGACCTCCAATATATGGTTGTCACGCTAGTCGAGGCAACCTTCACTTTATGTTATCTAGCCCAGACAACAAAGGGGGAGACCTGATCTACTCCCGCCAGAAGAGATCAAAACCAAGACACCAAATCAAGTTAATTCTAAATGAAGTAAGGTGTATGGTTTATCCTAGACCTTAGGATGAAGTCACAAGATAAGTGAGGTGTTCAATGAGTATAGCTTTGGTTCATTGTTGATGTGAGAGTGACTTATAATATTTGAAATGAGATCCAGGATTAAAGTACTAGTCAATTGTGAGAAAATCCACTGCCTTGGGAACCGTGTCCAATGCAGGATAGTTTAAAAGTTGAATTGGGGCTGTTGTCCGCCAATATGGCATGAGGTGTCCACAAGCACAGCAAGAAGACAACAGCATATTACAGTTTCAGAGTGATTCTCTAGCTCAGCAGTTTCTTTTTTGTTTCCAACACAAAGAGCTGCCATTTCCAAAGATTTTTTCAACACATACTAGCATCAGGGAGACATTCTCAGATCAGCATATTTTTATTTCGTGTTCACTGATCCTTCTACAAATAATGACTGGCATCTTTCTTCATCCAAAAGCTAAATATAGGCTGTGGTTTGAAAGATTGTATTGTGATGGATCTGTTTTTCCAAATAAACTACCTCTGTTATCAAAAATGACAGGCATCACAAACATTGTATTGGCTGGTCCCTCTAATCCTAGACACTTCAGCCGGATGTGGGTAGACTGGAAGAAGCTTTTTAAAGGAAAAAATGAGACAATACCAAAAAAAACTCGTGACATTTGTGAATCCAGGCAACCCATCTGGATCATATGGTCCTCTGCTTATAGCATATCAAAATTATTTTTGAAATGGCATTGTTATCACCTAAACTGTAGTTACCCCTATGGATGTATCCAGTCATGGATGGCAATAGGGAAGGGCAACTCAAAAGGTGCAACCACGATCACCTCGACCTCCAATATATGGTTGTCACGCCAGTCGAGGCAACCTTCGCTTTATGTTATCTAGCCCAGACAACAAAGGGGGAGACCCGATCTACTCCCGACAGGAGAGATCAAAACCAAGACACCAAATCAGGGTGTTTCTAAGTGAAGTTAGGTGTATGGTTTATCCTAGACCTAAGGATGAAGTCACAAGCCAAGTGAGGGGTTTAATGAGTATAGCTTTGGTTCATAGTTGATGTGAGAGTGACTTATAATGTTTGAAGTGAGATCTAGGATTAGTGTACTAGTTCAATGTTGGAAGACCCACTGCCTTGGGAACCGTGTCCAATGCAGGGTAGTTTAGGGGTTGATTGGGGCTAACTAGTACAAGTGACAAGTTTGACCATGATACATGATAGCATCAAGGGTTTGGTTCACCACACTAAGGTCAAACCACAAGTTAATCCAACAATCTAGGAAAGTCGAATTGACTTGGAGAGTAACCAGTGCCTTGGGAATTTGGGATAATGGAGTCAAAGTAGGGTTGACTTGTGGTTGAGGACTCCTAATACTTGAGACAAGTGGGCAATTAAGGTCTTGATGGATAAGTAGGTCTAGATCTAGGTTTAACCCAAGTGGACCACAATCCCTTAAAACAAGGAATGCTATCCCCAAGGCAAGATCTGACAAAGTGACACACTAGACCTAGGTTTTGAATTATTCTGGTTCCAAATCTCCAAAAATCTCAAGTACCCAGTTCCTAGAAGTGAGTGAACTCACTTCTCCAAGGTGGTGCGACTTTACCCAAGGAGGCAGAAAAGGTGGGTTAGGTGGGTCAAGACAAGTCCGATGGCATCCAAACTTTAGATCCGGGTAGGTTAGTCAAGTAGGAGTATGGATCTATAATTTCGTGGTAATCCGACGGTTAGATCTTACTAGATCTGAGTTTAAGTGTTCCAAGTGGTCCAAAATGGGGATTAAATCCCTTAAAATGTGGAATAGGGCCCACAAGGTGAATTTCAGGAAAGTAACAATCTGGGTGTATGTTATTTGATGTGTAGATTATGGATCAAGCGGGATCTCAAACACCCATGTACTAGATCTAGGTCAACTTGCTCAAACTAGGAAGTGCGCTTTGCTTGGGAGAGGCTAAGTTGGCTTGGGAAGGGGTCAAACGGAAGCCAACCCTCACCAAACTATAGATCCGGGATGCCGTGGATGCTATAGAGGTGGGTTTTCAATTTTATGCCCAACAACCCACTAGATCTAAGTAGATCTGAGAAAATGTAAAATGGGGGTTTTAAGATATTTAGGGTTTTAACAATTTATGAGCTATGTCAATGGATTGGATAAAGGAAAGAGAAACAAACCTGTGGATCTTACCTGGGTAACCTTGTAGATGCCTTGATGATGATGATCTATGCAAACCCGATCAATTTGAGAAGCTTTGAGGTAGTTTCTATGCAAGTCGATTTGATCCAAGAAGCCAATGCGCCCTCTCTCCTGCACAACAAACGTCAACAATATCAGATTTGATGCATCAAGAGATAAGACTAATGCCACAAGAGAAGTAACAGAAAGATAGCATAGATCACAATGAAGCTAATGATAACCCCTTGATACAAGCGAATGCCAAGAAAGTCGATTTGAAGAAGCCTTGCAAAATCGCCCTTGTTGAAGTCGCCCTCCTGTAGACAAACAATGATTTCCAAAAAAAGATAGATCTTACCACAATTTCCAAATGCTAGGTTGCAATAGACTTTCCAATCACCATCTAAGAACACCAGATGCAAAGGAGACCACAAGAATTTCCACTAGAATATTTTTCTATACCAATAATCCAAGAGCCAAAGACCCCTTACAATGAGAAGCTCTCTCCTTTAAATAGGAAGGAGAGGCATCAAAATCCTAACCACTTTTTGAATGAGTGGCTAAGATTAAAAGATACAAATGTCTAATCAATGGTTGAGATGAGCTCAACAATAAAATACATGGATCACAAATAAAATATAATGTAAGTGGACAAAATCGCCCTAGAAGAGGGGAATCCCACCAAATCATGATGACATAATATCATAGGAGGCTTATGGTGGGTCCAAGGGGTAATTTTATCCCTCCTTGGTCAATCCCCATAGCACAATAACCAATAAATAATCATGAATGTACCAAATCGTGCCTCCATAGTCAAGTCGTGGTCCTCAAAAGACCTCAGAAATCCACAGAAAGTGCCATAAGTGATGGATGCGGGCCCCGATGAAGCTGAAACTGCTGGAGAAGGTGTGGAGGACCCCGATCTATCATCACTGATCATCCCATGCCATAACATTGCCTCAGTAGCCCAAATCGATTTCCTCAATAGCCATTTCTACCAATCCTGAAATGCCTTGGGAAGCGTGAAACTGCCCCAAACAGCCTCCTGGAGTGCCTGCGCTGTCAAGGTGAGGGCACCAGTGTGTCCGGGAGGGGTGTAATATGGTAAAAACAAGTGGCTGGACCACCCCCTCCATCATCAGCGCCCTAGGTCAACCGGATAAAAATCACATCTGCTCCGACAGGGCCTCCGACATACCAAAACTGCACTGGGACAGCCTACTGAGGCTCAATCATCACTGTAAGTGCCCGGAACTGAAAACAAACTGTCCCATTGGACTCAGAAGGTCCAAATCCATCCAAGATGTGTACTCATACACCATATGAGTCTCTGCATGATCAAAATAAATATCCAATATACCGGAACAGGGCCAATAATAATAATCTGTAAATGTCCAAACACTGCTGTAAACCAAGAATCATCATCATAACCCTGTAGCTGCTGCATAGAATCATCATGTATGTGTACATAGACCATATATCATCTATCCATATCATCATAAGGTCCAACATCTCATGTCCCATGGTCCTCCATGGTCAAACTAGGTCTAACCAAGACCAAATATAACTCAGACCATCATCCAAG
Source organism: Larix kaempferi (assembly GCA_027924585.1). Taxonomy (NCBI): domain Eukaryota; kingdom Viridiplantae; phylum Streptophyta; class Pinopsida; order Pinales; family Pinaceae; genus Larix; species Larix kaempferi. Next base: position 16,811,515 of record BSBM01000099.1, read on the forward strand.
GCTGCTGCAAAGTGTCAAGGTTAATACATTCTCTACAACTTATTCAAATAACAATTATAACACATAGTAATCATAACTGGCGATCTAAAACCAAATGTATAGTGTCGTTAATTATTATTATTACTCAGACTAGACTTTCAGGATCATACTCACTTCATAGTTGTGATCAATTTGCTAGTGAAGGGTGAAGGCTAAATTAACTAGCTAGGCTAACGGATGACTTGACTGACTTGACTTTGTGACACTTTGGCAAGGGAAAGGGAATACACCATAGTATATACTGAATGAGCAATAACACAGGGAATGGCGGTGTCTCACAAATGGATGAGTTGTTTAAAGAGGGTTTATTCACCTTCACAGATGCGCACAATCCATAATACAAATAAGGCCAGCAATTGTTTAGATATAGCATTTAAGTTCCATTGCTTTTTGGGCCTGAAGTTTCCATAGCCTTGATCTATGTGTGTTTACAAACACATTGCATAGATTTACATTTTTCTTTAGGCTTTCTGCTGCAGGTGTGTTTTTAAGGCACTTGTTTACTTGAGCACTTCTAGGTGTGTCATGGACAACTTGTTTACCTAGGTATTTATTTTCCAAAAGATATAACATTTTATTTTCATTGCCATGTTCATTTGGCATGCCTCTCATTCATGTGTGTTTAGAAACACATTGCATGAATGGGCTTTTCATACAAGATATAGCATTTCATTTTTCCAGATTTTGTATTCATGGCAGCACTAAAAGTTTCAGGTTTAGCCAACACAACTTTAGTGACTAGGGGGAATTCACAAGGAACTCCAACTCACCATAGGTAAGTTTTGTCACCAACTCAGAGCCGAGACACAATAAACAGGGAAGCACATCCAATACAGAGGCTACAGTGGGGAAAAGTCCTCCATGCCACTAGTCAAGTAGTAAGTCAGGGTGATAAACTAAAAGGTAGGCCATGGATGGATGGAGACAATGAATGGTGGAACCGACACTAGCAAGCCAAGGTATGGTTGAATGATCACCTCTATTCTCCCTAGGGAGGGTAAAACCAATGAGTATGAATAGTGAACTTCTAAGTCTGAGTAGGGACAATACAGTATATATAATAGATCAACCAGGTCCAAATATCTATATGATCGCCAGATCATGACACTAAGTGCTAAGACATGCTATAAGAATAAGTATAAAAGCAATCTAACCATAACACCATGATATGCCTGCTGAGTCATATACCTGAAAGCTCATCAACCTGTACCATCATCTGTCCTCTGAGACTGCTGCTGCAACTCTGGGCACTACTGACTGCTCTGTACCAATGGTATAATGACTACATCGGTCATCTCTCTGAGTGTCCTGAGACTCAGTCATGGCATGGGGAATACAACTGCTGTCCACAATCTGATAGTGATCCAATATAGATGCTCATCTCAGCATCTCAAATGTAGGGGAACTGGTTGAATAGTGTACTGGCATCAGAAAAATAATGTATGGTAGCCCGGCTACTATAAATGTGATAACAGGCATGTTTTGGAGAAAACACGGGCATCTGTCAATACAGGGCAACCACTCGGGAAGAGCACTCTTAATGCTGAACCGGATTCTCCACATGGACGATCTGCCCATGGCTTGTTTATCAGGTTTGGAGCAGCAAAATTTAGATGGTCCTGTATCAAGTGATTGTAATAATAATGAAGGAAGCATAGAGCAGGCTGATATATTGGTCAGACTTCGGAGGGAAATATATGAGTTCCGTCTTCAGCATGTTGAATCTGCTGCATTATGCACTTGGTAACCAATCTGTTTCAGCTCAAAATATAGATGATCATTCGAAGACATAGCTAAGGATGTCGACCGGTGGATTACAGCGAAATTTTGAGAAGGAAAAGGCTGTTGCTTCCTTTGATGAGCCAGTTACAAACTGTGACAGGGCAGAATTTGCAAGTTCGGTCCCGGATTGGCTTGGGACTTCCCATCCCCGCGTGCGACATTCATCACTGCATTCATCTGAGGCGTTTTTTTTTAAAGAATTGTAGGAGAACGAATTCAGAGCATTTATTTTGTATCCCACTGAGAATATCTTGCACATTTTGAAGGATTGTCCAGACGTCATGATCACCGTGCCTCGTCCCCGCAGTGTTTCGACGGCCAGGGAATTTCGTTGGTGGCAATCACCCGGTTGCAGAGAGCTTGGATCCTTCTAACGACACTGAGCACGGGATTTCTTGTGGGTTTCTTTCGTCCAGTCCCAAAGGAATATCTACATTCAGCTGAGTTGAGAGACATTATGCACTTTAGCAGCGCCAGGGGATGTCTCTTTAATGGACATTGAAGGCTGTTATGATCTCGACTGAACCGCGCACATGGACGGGCCGGTCTACGCATAGCAGTTTTTAGACGATCATTGGAGCTCACGGGAACCCATCACGATTTCTATTGCTGTCATCGCCCTTTTCTAGCTGCTATTAAAAGAAGCCGTGACTTATGGTTGAGTAAATTCCACAGCCACCGAGAAATGCAGCGACTAACTACTTAATCAACTCCTGTATCATTCGGCGATTGTTCACCACGTGATCGGTGGAATCGCGGGCGTCTAGATTTGCGCAGCTTAACAGTTAGCAGCAGCATGGATCCGCACTTCATCGGCGACCAGGGTTTTGACACAGAGTTTCTTCATCGCCGGAGCTCGGGTTCAACAATCAGTGCACGGTGGTGTTAAGCCGATCGAAGGTCAGATTTCCCGTCGCTGAATTTGATGCCAAGTTGCATTTAATGCAGAACTCGGTGTCCAACGATTTCTTCAGCACGGTGGAAGCAGCAGTGGTCACTTCGTGGGGAAACCCGCGTTTACAGTTAATGACACTCTCCTTTGGCAGCCGAGTACATCCACGCATCTACTGACAACCGATTTTGAGATGATCAAGTGTTACAATTACAAGTGACACTCGATTGCATTAAGATACAGTCTTTGGAGAAATCAATTCTGCGTTTTATTCAAAGACTGACAGTCAATATGCACACCAGCAGCGGAAATCTTTCGAAAGCTGTCTCTTCACTACAAGTGAGAGAGGTGTGGCCTTGGGGGCAAGCAATGAGCCAGGTACTGTCACCTAAATACCAGCTCCTCCGTTTAGGCAAACTCCTAACGAAGCCAAGGGGGGTAGTCCCTAAAAGAGAGTTTCACTAAGGCTCTTGTATTTATAGTGTTTTTTGGGTTATGTGATGCGGATGGGTGTTTTTTAGGAGTTTTTAAATGAGAGACAATGTAAGATTTAAATATAAAGCAAGATAGTGCAATCCACGTTGTAGATACAAGATGCAAGATACACTTGGGCAATAAGTAGATCACTTCACGTACATATAAGCAAATACTCCAATGTTGATACTTAAGCAAGCAAAATATAAGATGAAGGACCAGTGCCTTATGGAGTCAGAAAATAGAAGTGATTGTAAACTTGACACAAGTGCTTGAAATGGAAAGTTTGTGAGAACGTTGTGCAGCTTATCTTGGTAAATTCAAAGTTTTAATTATCTTGATTATTAGGGCTAAAACCAAGGATGTTCAAAGAGTGTCCGGAAAGTGGTTTTAAGCAGCTCCTTTAAGAGACCTGTCAGGGCCTGTCTGGAATCACGGCGAGGTGCGCAATGCTAACCAGCCACCGTGTCGCAGATTGGGCGGTTCGGCGCCTCCCCCGAGAACCGATTAAAATACTTTATGACAACGCCGGTTCGTTGGTTATGGGGGTGAAAGTTTTAATTAGATTTTCACTTGTAAATTAACAAGTCTTCCACCTTTCTGAGTACTAGCCCAACCGTTTCCGGTTGGCAGAGCATACGGGTGTAGGACAGAAACCAAGATAAATTAATTAAGAGGTGTATGAGTGGAAAATTTTATTTTTAGAGAACCTTGTTCAACTCTCCGACAGAGAGCGCTCTTGACTCGATCTTATGACCAAAGTTCAAGAGACTTGCTAAGCTTAAAATGCCTAATGCAGGGATAATGCAAAACTAAAATGCCCTCCGACAGAGGGTGCTCTTGACTTGGATTTGGCCAAGTTCAAGAGACTTTGGTTTATTTTAAAGAAAGAGAAAGCAGTTGTGTTGTAAAAGCAATAAATCAACTTTGAAAGATTAAACAAATTGATAAGCTCGAAAGATAGGAAGTAATGCTTAACGAAAACTACTTTGCCAAATAAAATAAAACTAAGCTCAAACTAGTGTTCTACTTCACAAGATTTAAACTAATAGGTGGGATTGATCTCCGAACAAGATCAACCACTAGAACCGCCTGCACTTGAGAACCTCCAGCTAGCTGAAAGCTCTGCCAAGGAAACCGACGGGGAAGGAAGAGTAACCACAAATTATGTGGTCCTGCCCTTGAGACAAAATCTCAAGGATACAACTTCCGGTCGAAGGCTTTGGAAGAGAGACAAGAGATAATATTAAACGAAAATAAATCTAATCTACCCAAGAGTCTCTTTCAGGTCAATGACCCTACTCGGGAGAGCATGGGGGTAAGTAAATCGGAAATTATAACAAACACAACTTATAGAAATGGAAACTAATCTAAGAGCATATCAGAGATCTAAGCTAGAAACTCAAACCAACACTCTTCCCCAAATGGGGAAGAAGACCAAAAATGGAGGACCTCTCCACTATGAGTTTTATTTATCTTTTACAAGTGCCCCAAGGGAAAATCCTTGAAAGGTCTTTAATGACTACCTAGAAATAACTTATAAAAATTGAAAAAATTGAAGCCCTTAATGGCTTTTACAAAGGATAAGAATGATTTAGCTTTGTTTTTTGTCCTCTCGTGTTCCTGATGGCTTCTCGATTGGAAGCTTCTTGAATTTTACTCCCTGAAAAAAGTCTATGACAAGCTAATCGCTCCAATACCCATTAGCATTAGTAATTTAAATGACAAATTGATACTAGCTTATAACCCTTGATCCACAAACTACATGTAAACAAATGATAAAACAAAAATTTCCTTTGAGATGTAAGTGCAACTATTTTGAAATTTAAACCATTTGCAAATGTCGGCTTGACCAAAATGAAGTGGCAGCCACACGTGTGAAGTTTTAGGACAGTCAAACAAAGTTTAAAGATGGCAGCCACATGTGTGAAGTTCAAGACAATTATATGATGTTCTAACAGTCCAAAAAAAAGAAAGTAGATGGCAGCCAACAGGTTGATGGGACAGTCAACAAATAATGTTCTAGTTTGGCAGCCCACAAGCGTTCATTGACAGTCCAACAAAGGTAATGACATCCCACAAGGTGTAGATGGCAGCCAATATGTTTTTAACAGTCCTCACAATGCCAACAAGGCAGTCAACAAATGGTTTGGGACAGTCCAAACTATAGTTTATATGGCAGCCAACAAATCAACAAGATATGGAATTCAATGGTTTTGCATGTTGACAAGATTTTAAACTAGATAGTAACTAGGAAAAGATCTATGATAATTACCTTAAACAATGCAATTAACTATCAAAGTTCCAACAAAACTAGTAGCTAATCAAGATGTCATGAGATATGAGTGTTTAAATTTTGAAATGCCAATTAGCTAGTTTAACAAACTAACTAGATTCTAACAAAAGTAAATGATACAAAGTAAGATCTACAAATGCAAAAACTAACACCTAGCTAACATCTAATCACTTGATTGTTTTTTGTTTTTTGCTTTGATGTGTTTTCTAAAGGTGGACGAAAGCTAGAAGTAGGGCAAAACAAAAGTGGGAAAGAAGGGAGAGCGAATGGAATGATGGCAAAGGAAACCCGAATGAGATGGATGAAGGGAGAAGATGAATGGGAGGAACGCCAAAGGATGAAGGATCTAAGGCCTAACTCTAGTAACCAAGTTTGAAAGTGAAGTTTTTTTTGATTGATGAGAAACCTGAGAAGAGCTCCCTAGCTTTCTTAAGATGAAAAGATCTTGAGATTATTGTAGATCCTGCAACCACAAAGTGTTAGGCCAAAACTTGAAGATGAACAAGGGTTTGATGCAACCGAGCTCTTACCCCTCTTCACTTTTAGCAACACCTAATCACAACCCAAACCACTCAACCAACAAGTGAGATCAACAATGCTAGTATGCTAGAAATATCAAGATTAGATCAACAATTTGTATAACCAACTACTCATGTCCATTTAGATTTTGATAAACTATGCATAAATAACCAACTAAAATTATAAATGGTTACTCTATTGTACTAAAAATAGTCCTCACAAGCTAGCCATTGATCAAATACTATGCATAATCAAGAGATGGGTTTAGAGAAGATGTCACCTCAACAAGAGATGAATTCACACCAAAGATTGAAAGCTCATGGACCTCCAAAGTCGAAATCTTTATTGAAAATATTAAGCCAAAGCATGTTACAAATTTGTGTAGAGTAATCTTGCATCAAAGTCTCCATCAAAAGAAAGCCCAAATGGCTTCTCTTAAATAGCAAAACACCAGCCTAAAACCCTAATTCGAATTTGGCATGAAGAGAGCCAAAAACTCCATCTTAATCCAATCAAAACCATGTCAACACCAACCAAATCGAGCTTGGAGTCTTAACTCAACATTAAGCTTGAGTTTGGAGCCCATAATTTGAGGAAGGAGCCCCACATGCATTGATTTCAAAATCCAACAACCCATTAATTAATTGCCAAATCACAAAAACGAATTTGCATGAAGGTGGGTGAATTTCTCAACTGTAGATCACTCCCAGTGCTCCGAAACTGATCTGAATCAGGTGGGTGAAGATTCCAATCATCATAAATGCTTTTTGCCATGTCATTTTGACTTTTACTTTATTCAATTTGGCCTTTTTTGGAGATTTAAATTATCTCCAATTTATTATTTTTTGAATATTTTAATTAATATTTCTCATTTTTTGATTTTTTGAGAAAATATTAATTATGAGGCCAAATAATTGTCTGAAACTTAGGGTTAGCTGGTCCGGGGATCATGAATGATTTTTGGCTTAAGTCTGGAGCCTTCAATCACTGAAATCGGATCCCGGATGACTGACATATTACAGACTCAAATTTCTCTATTTAAACTATAGAGAAATTTAATTAAAATTTAAATAATTAAAAAAATTAAAAAAACCCCAATTCCGACGCGTCCGGTAAAATTTTTTCGAAATTTTTTCTGGGGATCCTAGAGACTTAGGACATGACCAAAACCTATTCTAATAGTGTCTAGTAGGTTTATACATTATAGTTGGACTCTAATAACCCCCCATGGCCAAATTTCCAAAATCGGGCATTCCAGCTTTGGAGGAAGCGGGAGAAAAACCAAGAGATTATATCTCGCCTGAAGCAAAGTATAATCTGACGGTGAAAAAACTCCCTGGAATATCTTAGTTGTTTAATCCAGTCATGGGGAACCGAGCCACTCAGACCCTACTAGCACACTTTGATACAAACCCCCATGGGGCCATGGTCATGTTGACTCAAAAACAAAACTGGCTAGCCAAAACTGGCTAGACCCAACTATCTGAAACCCAGATACTCTGGAAGTGAACACTGATGTGTTCCAACACTGGCGGCTCAATAAGGTTTCAACCATTTGTACAAAATAGGTGATAACAGGGGCTAACTAGTACAAGTGACAAGCTTGATCATGAAGTATGATGGCATCAAAGGGTTTAGTTTACCACACAAGAGTCAAACCACAAGTTAATCCAACAATCTAGGAAAGTTGAATTGACTTGGAGAGAGACCAGTGCCTTGGGAATTGGGATAATGGAGTCAAAGTAAAGTTAACTTGTGGTTAAGGACTCCTATTGCATGAGACAAGTGGGCAATTAAAGTCTTGATGGATGAATAGGTCTAGATCTAGGTTTGACCTAAGTGGACCACAATCCCTTAAAATAAGGAATGCTATCCCCAAGGCAAAATTTGACAAGGTGACCTACTAGACCTAGGTTTTGAATTACTCCCATTCCAAATCCACAAAAATCTCATGTACCCATGTCCTGGAAGTGGGACAACTCACTTCTCCAAGGTGGTGCGACTTTACCCAAGGAGGCTAAAAAGTGGGATAAGTGGGGTCAAGACAAGTCCAATGGCACCCAAACTTTAGATCCAAGTAGTTTAAGCAAGTGAGAGTGTGGATCTATAATTTCATGGCAATCCAATGGCTAGATCTTACTAGATCTGAGTTTGAAGATACCAAGTGGTCCAAAATGGGGATTAAATCCCTTAAAATGTGGAATAGGGCCCACAAGGTAGAAATCAGAAAAGTGACAATCTGGGGGTAGGTTATTGGATGTGTAGATCATGAAACAAGCGGGATCTCAATTACCCACGTACTAGATCTAAGTCAACCCACCAAACTAGGAAGTGCGCCCTTGCTTGGAGAGGCTAAATGCCTTGGGAAGAGGGTCAAATGGAGGCCAATCCTCACCAAACTATAGATCTGGGATGACGTGGATACTATAGAGGTGGGTTTTAAATATCTTACCCAAGAAGCCACTAGATCTTAGTAGATTTGAAAAAATGTAAAAATGAGGGTTTGAAGAAATAAGGGTTTTATCAATTTATGAGCTATGTCAATGGATTGGATCAAGATAAGAGAAACAAACCTGTGGATCTTACCTGGGTAACCTTGTAGATGCCTTGATGATGATGATCTATGCAAACCCGATCAATTTGAGAAGCTTTGAGGTAGTTTTCTATGCAATCGATTTAGTCCAAGAAGCCAATGCGCCCTCTCTCCTGCACAACAAACGTCAACAATATCGGATTTGATGTAATCAAGAGATAAGACTAATGCCACAAGAGAAGTAACAGAAAGATAGCATAGATCACAATGATACTAATGATAACCCCCTGATACAAGCAAATGCCAAAAAAGTCGATTTGAAGAAGCCTTGCAAAATCGCCCTTGCTGAAGTCGCCCTCCTGTAAACAAGACAATGATTTCCAAAATAGATAGATCTTACCACAAATTCCAAATGCTAGGTTGCAATAGACTTTCCAATCACCATCTAAGAACACCAGATGCAAAGGAGACCACAAGAATTTCCACAAGAAAGTTTTTCTATACCAATAATCCAAGAGCCAAAGACCCCTTACAATGAGAAGCTCTCTCCTTTAAATAGGAAGGAGAGGCATCAGAATCCTAACCACTTTTTGAATGAGTGGCTAAGATTAAAAGATACAAATGTCTAATCAATGGTTGAGATGAGCTCAACAATAAAATACATGGATCACTAATAAAATATAATATAAGTGGACAAAATCGCCCTAGAAGAGGGGAATCCCACCAAATCATGATGACAAAATATAATAGGAATCTTATGGTGGGTCCAAGGGGTAATTTTAGCCACCCTTGGTCAATCCCCATAGCACAATAATAATAAAATAGTCATCAATATACCAAATCGTGCCTCTATGGACAAATCGTAGGCCTCAAAAGACCTCAGAAATCATCAGAAAGTGCCATAAGTGATGGATGCGGGCCCTGATGAAGCTGAAATTGCTGGAGGAGGTGTGGAATACATCAATCCATCATCACTAATCATCCCATGCCAAGACATTGCCTCAGTAGCCCAAATCGATTTCCTCAATAGCCATTTCTACCAATCCTGAAATGCCTCGGGAAGCTTGAAATTGCCCCAAACTGCCTCCTGGAGTGCCTGCGTTGTCAAGGTGAGGGCACCAGTGTGTCCGGGAGGGGGCTAATATGGTAAAATCAAGTGGCTGGACCACCCCCTCCAAGCACAGCGCCCTAGGTCAATCGGATAAAAATCACATCTGCTCTGACAGGGTCTCCAACAGACCAAAACTACACTGGGATAGCCTACTGAGGCTCAATCATCACTGTAAGTGGCCGTAACTGAAAAAAAACTATCTCATTGGACTCAAAAGGTCCAAATCCATCCAAGATGGGTACTCATACACCATATGAGTCTCTGCATGATCAAAATATATATCCAATATACCGGAACATGGCAAATAATAATAATCTGTAAATGATCAAATACTGCTGTAAACCATGAATCATCATCATAACCTTGTAGCTGCTGCATAGAATCATCATATACATGTACATAGACCATATATCATCTATCCATATCATCACAAGGTCCAACCATCTCATGTCCTATGGTTGACCTTGGTCAAACTAGGTCGAACCAAGTCAACATGACCAAATATAACTGAGACCATCATCGGAAGCTGCTGCAAAGTGTCAAAGGTTAATGCATGCTCTACAACTTATTCAAATAACAATTATAACACAAAGTAATCATTACTGGCGATCTAAATCCAAATATATAATGTCATTACTTTTTATTATTACTCAGACCAGACTTTCAAGACCATACTCACTTCATAGCTGTGATCAATTTGCTAGTGAAGGGTGAAGGCTAAAATAACTGGCTAGGCTAAGGGATGACTTGACCGACTTAACTTTGTGACACTTTGGCAATGGGAAAGGGAATACACACCATAGTATATACTGAATGAGCAACAACACAGGGAATGGAGGTGTCTCACAAATGGATAAGTTGTTTAGAGAGTGCTTATTCAACTTAGGCATCATGTCTATATCAAGTTGATCCAGGTTCATTAGGATCATTCAATTTCATTTCATGGCCTTTTTGGCCTACATAACCCTTCGGATCTTAGGTGTGCTGATAAGCACAACTAGTTGCAGCTTGCATCCAGGGCATGTTTTTATACATGTATAAGGTCAACAATTATTTAGATATAGCATTTAAGAATCATTGCTTTTTGGACCTTTCTTATACTCTTCGAGGAGTATTTTTCAGCAGTTCATCGCTCTTGCCCTTTTTAATTTACATGGGCGAATTTATCAGTTTCCATAAATAGTACATGAGCTTTCAGTTTTAGCCAACAACATCTCAAGTGACTAGGGGGAGTTCGAGCCAATGCCAAACATCGGGACAACTGACCAGAATGATTTAGGCCTACAATCCAACTCACCAAAGGTAAGTTTTGTCACCAACTCAGAGCCGAGACACAGTAAACAGGAAAACTCATCCAATATAGAGGCTACGGTGGGGAAAAGTCCTCCATGCCACTAGTTAAGTAGTAAGTCAGGGTGATAAACTAAAAGGTAGGCAATGGATGGATGAAGACAATGAATAATGGAGCCAACACTAGCAAGCCAAGGTATGGTGGAATGATCACCTCTATTCTCCCTAAGGAGGGTAAAACCAATGAGTATGAATAGTGAACTTCTAAGTCTGAGTAGGGACAATATAATATATATAATAAGATCAACCAGGTCCACATATCTATATGATCGCCAGATCATGACACTAAGTGCTAAGACATGCTATAAGAATAAGTATAAAAGCAATATAACCATAACACAATGATATACCTGCTGAGTCATATACTTGAATGCTCATCAATCTGAACCATCATCTGTCCTCTGAAACTGCTGCTGCAACTCTGGGCACTACTGACTGCTCTGTACAAATGGTATAATGGCTATATTGGTCATCTCTCTGAGTGTCCTGAGACTCAGTCATGGCATGGGGAATATATATTGCTGTCCACAATCTGATAGTGATCCAATATAGATGCTCATCTCAGCATCTCAAATGTAAGGGAACTGGCTGAATAGTGTACTGGCATCAGAAAAATAATGTATGGTAGCCCGACTACTATATATGTGATAACAGTTCTCAGCCAGGTATGGGAGAAATCCCATCGACAGATGAGACGAACAGGTAGTAGATGGTCGTGCCCATTTGTTCGTCTGGGATCTCAACCCGGTATGGGATAAATCCCATCGGCAGATGAGACAGACAGGTAGCAAATGGAATAACAGAGATGGTATCGCTGATATCTCAGATATCCAGGATTGAGTGATTCTCCTGGACACACCGAAGTACTAGTGTAGATGATGCATGAAGACACTTCTCGAAGGTCTGAGACTGTGATGACAACCTTTAGTATGTATAGAGATGATGGAGACAATATAGATGTACAAGATGAAATCCAGATGATCATGATGCAGATGAAGACCGAAGAATACCTTCCTCGTTGAGAGGGAGTGTTGGATTTTGTGTAACTTTGGAAGATATTATTTTTTGTATTTTATTGTACTTGATTGTACCTCCTAAGAGAGATGAACTTGATGTATTTAATTATGTAAAACCCTTGAAAGAATCAATTTAAACCTTGGGATGAAAAGCAAGCAAAAGAAAATAAAAATAAAAATGATTTGTTGCTCCCCAAGAGAAGTCGGCCTAGTTAGGGAAATTTTTATGTTTGCACTTGTATAAATAAGAGGTGAGCTCACCTCATTATTCACTCATCCACTCAACACAAGTTCGCATTACTTGAGTGAGAGAAGTTCGCATCTACTGGAGGAGAAGAAGATTGTTTTGGGGTTTCTACTTTTGGAAGACATTTTCCATCTTTTCTCTTTTATGATTGTACTCTGATCTCGGGATTATCATCTCTATACGAAGGTTGCTGGGTTTTCTCCCAATTGGGTTTCCCAGAATAAACTGTGTTATTGTTTTGTGCTTTGTCTTTCTTCTAGTGATCTTTGTTATGCATTTGAATTATTATGCTATGAATGTATGAAATCTAACAGATTGGAGAATAACGCTATCATTTGTCTCAGAGCTTTTGTTTTTTCTTGGAGATCTTTCTTACATTTAGAGGCATTCTTGGTGAAGATAATCTTGAGGTAACATGTTAAATTTTCCATTGTCAAATTTCTAGATTTAGTTTATAGAAGAATAAAATTTCTCCATTGGAACTACGTAAATGAAAATCTCTTTGAGTCTTTACTTCTTATATGCCTTAGTCTTGTAGCTTGCTTGTAAGTGTCAGCTCTAAGAGTCTTGCAAGTCTAATTGAGCATAGGCTAGGGTATATGACAGGATCTAGTTATTGGAAGTGTATGTTTATAGGGTGACCCTTCCTTGGAAGGATTTTGCATGAAACCCCAAAGGCTTGGGGAGGAATTGTCATGTTTTGTAGGTGTTCCAGCTCCAAGCATTTACAAACAAAGGCGAAGGAGAACTATTTCTAAGACTCCATTTTCCCAAGGATCAAAGGCACTTGTCTATTCCTCCATCTCATCAACCACCAACACTTCAAAACTTTATTTTTCTTACTTTTTTAAAGGTGGAAATCTGTGTTTTTTCAAAGTTGCCATAAATTTCCAGATTTCTAAATTTATCAAGCTAAGGTATTTTCTCATTTCCTATCATCATTTCAGGCTTGATTTCTCTAGATTTAATTCTCTTTTGCATTAATTTCCTAGCTTCACTTAAATAAAAGTTAAATCAGCCCTAAATATCACATAAAATCATATTTTTGGAATAGGGCTTTATGCTACTTACACTAAAAATATGGGTTATTTATTCACATTTAAAGGCAGATTTTAATGTTTATTTTGCTCATTTCTGGTTTAAATTAATTCTAGAAAATCACTGTCGTTCATCTTGTTTAATTCTAGAATTTATATGGGCAACTAGCATTGTTAAATTTTCAGATTTCATGGTTAATTTTCTTCTCATTTCTTCATGATGAAATTCTGATTTTTTTGAGTGTCTTACTCTCTTACATATCAACATTCACCTTTTGTCACAAGACGTCTTATGAGTAATTCATTTGGTTCAATGGTTGAGCTATGTTTTAATGTTCTAGCTAAGTATACTCATCTTAACTAAGTGATTCACTCAAATCAAATAATTCTAGAAATTACTTGTGTAATTTCATATATTTGCAATTTCATTTCTCTAGCACAAATCTTGGGATGATTCTCACATAATTGTATAATTAATCATAGATCAATGTACTAACGTTGTTTAAGCATTGGTTATGGAGAAGTGATTTTCATTATTTCAAGAAATCTGGAATCTCACTTCACTAATCTAATATCCTTGACTGACATCTTGCTTCAAAATTCTTCTCAAGCAAGGTCTCACCTTGGGCCATAATCTTGTGCTTTAAGACATTTATTGTGCAACTTGTTTCAGAGCTATTTCAGTTTTGGATATGTTTTACATTGCAGCAAATGAACCCACTTTTTAACCACACTTGGTATTAATTCAATGTGAGTTCACTTTTCTGCAATTTCATTGAAATGTTCAGAATTGATGATTATTGGTGTTCATGGATTTTAATTGTTCAAGTTAATGTCTTGTTATCCTTTGAGTATTTCCTTTCAAGTGTTTGATTTACTTAGAATTTAAATAATCTCAAACGTTCAAGCACTCTTTGGGGAATTAACTTTACAATTATGTTACAGTCAATCCCCCTAAGCTCTCTTCATTAGAAATCACTTACTCAACCCTAGGGAAACCTCCCTTGACATTGAGAGCTACTCATAAGCGAGGGAAGTTAGCACTAAGGTGACAGTGGTGCTCTCTTTTGAAGCTGCTCCTTGATAGCACAAATGGGTTGGGACTTTTCCACTCAAGTGCTAAAGCAAGCTGTAACAGGTTCAAATATTGAATTAAGCACTAAAACCTGAATAATATTATGAAGTTAGAAGCCTCATACTTGGGGGCGTATTAATGTGCTTTCCTTTCTAATTATCCATGTTGATTTCCTTGTTATGGAAGCAAGCATTGGGTGATCTATATATAGCAGATTATTTAAATATGGCGCTTGTGTAATGAGAATCAATTTCAAATAAGATAATTGTTTTGGTGGTCAACAATGGTGCATTACAATCACATTTTACTTATCATTGCAGATTTTGTGGACTTTTATGATGTACATTAGGTAGTTAGAATAATATAATGTAGATAGAAACTTGCCGTTTCTTTTTTTATTTTATACAGTTAAAATGGTGTGAATTGGTCAGGGCCTTATTGTAAGCAATTTAAAAGTCCTACATAAATTTTCATGTATTCATTAGACATAAGATACTGATAATTTTAGCAAAATGTAGTAATCAGTAAAGAGAGTTTAATACATTTTTTTCTCTGTTTTATACTGACATCATTGGTACTTATATGACTATATGTGTAATAGGATGAACAAAACATTATGGTGAAGCGAAAAACGGAGCTTGGTGGGACATTTTCGGTAGCCAGTTTCATATTTTTTCTTGGACTTTCTGCAGCGTGAGCATATTTAAATGAACCACTATAATATAATTGTACTTTGATTATGGGAGTATTATTGTGCCTATTCTGTCTTATTGTCGAGTAAAGATTTACTATTTTGCATTCTTCTCAGTATATTTTTTATTTTTTATTTTCAAGTGATTGATGTCTTTTGTAGAGAAAATACTTACACTTGGGAATGTGCAGGTTGCTTTTTCAAATTATTTCCAAAAGGAGTGTTGAAGTACAGAACATAAGACCTGCAAATGCCCCAGATATGAAATCTTTTGTCAATGATTTGGAATTCAATATAACTGCAGTATCGGGCATGAGCTGTGCGCAGTTGCATGGCCTTGGTACTATGCAGACTGGAGACCCTGGTTCAATCGATGAGCGAACCTTACCTTTGTCAGGCTTCATGAAGTTTGACTGTCATAATACAAGTAGAGGGCCCAATGTGAGACTTCAGTGCAATCATTGCCAATTGACGAAGGATAACTACTATATTTCTTGGCATTTTATTGATGTTCCTAACAGTCCAGCTGCTGCAGTGGGTTTCCATTTCAACCTCACTGCAAAAATACCTGGAAGTGATGAACATATCAGTGTTCTTAGTGGAGCAGAGAAGGATGAAATAAGTGATTTGGACAGCTCACCAGTAACATTACGAGGCAGAACAGGGAATATATTACAATTCCGTCTGGTCCCTCGCCTATTTAAAAATGTGCATGATCTAAGGCTCATTCAGGCATTCTTTCATGAGTTTATCCCCGGCTCGTCTTACACAAGAACAAGTGAGTTAAAAACTTCTTTGCAGAATCCAAAAGATGGGCAGCTCAACATAACATTACATATAAACTTTCTCTCAGATTATATTGTTGAGATTGATACTGAGGAGATCATGGGACCTGGTAAGCTTCTTTCAGTCATAAATGCATCAGTTTTTGCCATTTTGGATGCAATCTATTTTCTACTCACTTTTTTTTTTAATGATTGTGTATATGAGATAGATTTCCATTTCCTAAGTCAAATTTCTGATCAAGTAAATCAGCTTCATTTGTTTTTCGGGATTATTATAATATTTTTTTGTAAGTCATTCTTTTATATCAGTAGTAACCCTTAATAGGTTGTGAGGATCTGATTTAAGTCATTTTAGGGTAAACATACAATATTTTTTTTTATTCAAATTAGGGACCTCTCATTCTCTTATTTGTTTCAGTTTGGTTCTGTTATCACTTTAAAGTTTAAACTGTCTGGTACCAAGGTAACTAGAAATAGTATCTTACGAATACTTACTCTTTCCCTGCAGTTTGGTTAGCGCTTGCTAACCATACGGGGGAATCCCTAAGTGTCTTTAGGAGTCAGACTACAATGCAATAAATGATCAGTAAAACCTAAATCAAGCTGCCAGCTTGCTGTCCTAAATAAATTTTTGTAATAATGGAGAAAACAATGATGAATAAATGATTAAATGACTGAAAATACACACAAAAAACATTGCAATTTTTATCAATGATTTCGAGGATTAGTTCTAAATTTCTAATGCATTTACATTATGATAAATGTGCCAATTGTTGAAATTTCATTTGTATCGGGCAATTAATGCAAATCTGAAAATTCACCTTTATTGGAGAAGGATCCTCGGATCTTAACCCTAGAATTTTCAGCCTTTAGGACTGCTGTAAATTATTGTGTAAAACAGCAGCAGAACATTCACAATAATTCACTTCTAGTAGCCCCAAAATTCATGGCAATTCAAGGAGAAAAGATACCAATCATTCCAATGACTTTCCAGCCCTCTAGGGCAACTTCACTTGCATAAACCAGATCTGAAAACTCTTCTTATACAACAGATATAACAACACACAATAACAATAGATGGTTGTACTATTATCTTCAATCTTAATGTCACGTCTCTTAATAGTTTTCTCTTGAGACTCCCTTCAAGTAAGATATTAAAAAAGGACCAGTGCCTAAAATAGCACAGATCTATGATACAAAGATACTCAAATGAAAATAGGTGCCTAGATATGTAACTGTTATCACACAACTTAGTTATCTCTAAAGGTATCCTATCCAGGACGGTAGAGGTGTAGACAACTAAAGAGGTGATCCAAGAGATGCCACGGTTCCCAATGCAAGTTGGGTGTCATGTTAACCGAGGCACTCTTCACTTTAGATCAAGCCTAAGCAAGACCAAGGGGGAACCCTAGCTTAGCCAATGAAGGCTAGCAAATTCAATCTAGACCTCCTAGGGAAATGTGATGATGAAAGAGTAGGAGACTGAGATGAAACAAGATCTAGATCTAGGATGATAAGTGGACCCAAGGTGGTTAGGGCTTGGTTGAAGAGGCTTAAGGCAAGAACAAAAGTTCAACCAAGTGTAAGATAAGGTCACTTATAGATTGGGAATAGTAGATCTAGATAGATCTAATGCCAAGAAAAAGTACCCAAGTGGGGCCTGTTATCTCTCAAAAATGCATCTACTTTTTGTTTAAAGATATTGTTTCCATGAGATCTCAGTTACAGCCAGAGTTACATATTTTGATGAACATTTAGAACGGTTTACTTCCAAATTTCAGCATTCTTCATCCTCAAAAGCAAGAAGCGGGATGTATGGTGAAGGGATTATTACTACTTCCAATATTGTTTGCTGGAACCTACTGGTACAATCACTAATGAACTGAAGGATGCAGGAACGCTGCAGCATATTACAAGTCGACAGGTAGCTGAACTGAATCTGGCAGGATTTATTGAATTATGAATGGAATATGTGAGAACTTTACAAATGCTGAGCAAGAAGTTGAAATTTATAGAAGCAGATCTTTCTGCTAAAATTTGCAGACGCTGAAAATAAAGGGACCGAACCTCTGGCTGCACTACAAGAGGAGTAATAAAAATAAAAAAAAATGAAGGAAAGTGCAAAATTAAGGGAGTACTGATTACTAAAAGAAAAATAGCAGCAACACAGTTCAAACTTTTAAGGAAGAAAGTGATACTTCGGTCTCTGCAAATGGTTTAAGCACTGATGAAATTCTTCGAGAAGTTATAAGTTATTTCGAGCGAAGCTGGAGAATTAGCAATGAAAGAATGGTTCATGGCATTGAGAAGGGTTTGAGACTACGAAAAATGGCTGTGCATAGTCATGAAAACTTACCATTAACAGCCTATATTGCAAAGAACCAACTGCTAGAATTTTATCACAAAGCTATATCAGACAATACAATGCTTACTAGAGAAGAAGCCAGTATTCTTTTGCATAAGCAGTTTCCTTTGTTTAGATTTGAGCTATCCGATAGCTATTCTTTTGAGAAAATCTTGAATTATATTAGGAAATTCCAGAACTATTCTGAACAAAGCAAGACAGGGTATCTAGCTGCATTGCTGGTAAGGAGCAACAGAAGTGATCATTCAAGTCTGAGTTCAGCTATTACTGAAAAGTGGACATCTGAGCCTATACAGATAGCTGGAGCATTTGGTCATATTGGGATCGTATGTTTGCTCCTGCACTTGTTCCAATTTTGAACTGGCTGGACAAAGAGGGGATGAATTGTTAGCATAGTGGCATCTCTACAATAGTTCATCGAGACCTCAGGTCTCCAAATCTTCTTGTCGGCAAAATTTGGGTAGTTAAGGTTTGTGACTTCGGCTTATCACATCTGAAGCAAAATACATTCCTATCTTCCAAATCCACCGCTGGAACGCCAAAATGGATGGCACCTGAAGTCTTTGGAATGAACCATCGAATCAAAAGTGTGATGTTTATAGCTTCAGTGCAATATTATGGGAATTAGCTACACTGTGAATGCCGTGGAGTAAGTGAATCCTATGCAGGTAGTGGTGCTGTTGGTTTCCAGAATCGACGCCTCATTCAGGGTGGAGTATTTTGAAAATCGTGTTTTTGGGGATGGGGCCACCATTATTTGGAGGTCGGCAGACTGCTTCGCGAGTGTCCTCATACACTGTTGTATCCCCTGCGTGAAGATGGCCAAGTTAGAGATTTTCTCAGCAGACGCCGGAGCATTTCCTCATATCAATATAGGTTTGGAGTGGGCACGAATCTGTCGAAAATCACGTCATTAACAGCCGATTGGAGTTAGTGCGAGTACCTTCAAAGTCTTGTGCTCGGTGCTCAGGGTAAAATTAATCAACGCGGTGGAGTGACAGTGTGCCACGTTTTCTGTCACTAAACAGTTCGTTCTGATTGCTAATGGATGACAAGTCATCACTCGGCCGCCGATTTGGTTAGGTTTGTTAAAATCACGATTTCATTCCAATATCAACTGCCGTCTTCATTCTATCGGTTGTTATTAGAGCGGACCGTGACTTATGGCGGACTGAAGTTCGCATCTTGTCCACTTGGGGTGTGGATCCACGGTTCTATCGGCAGCCGAATTTGTTGATGCAGATTTAGAGTCAAATGCCAAAACTCGGGGTTTTTAGGAAATATGATCACCATTTAACAGCAAATTAATTGGTCAGCGAATTAGTTAGCAGCCGATTTTCAAGTTGAAGGGTTTCACGCCATACGAGTTGTCAAGCAGCCACTTGGATGCACCTTCATTGCCACATGGATTTTGGAGCAGCGCATGTCCACCTGCTATTCGATCTCTTGGGAAAAATCAGCTGCATACAAACACTATTTTGAGTTTTTCTTCCACGCGGATTTTTCTTTGGCAGCCGATTTCAGTTTTAATACCTGAAATTTGGAGCAGCACATATCCACCTATTTCTTCGAGCCGTTGAGAGAGATCAGCTGTCTAAAAACACCGAGTCGAGTTGCATTGGTTTACAGTTGCATATCTTTCATTTTGACAGTTGCTGGGCACATCTTTTGTACGTGGATTCTTTTCTGACAGCCGATTACACAAACCAAAGGTTCGACATTTGTTTTAGCCACCTGTACATTAAGATTCTCCATGTGGATGTCTTGGGTTACATAGGATAGCCTAACTTCAGGTTCCATTTAATAAAGTGAGTTGGGCATGCATTCGATTGGAGAGGAAAAAGTGGATCTGAGATCCCACTTTTTTCCAATTTATTTTATTATTATTTTCTGAGAAGGCTTTTTGGTCTTTTTAAGAGGCCAGCCTCTCTGATTGTAACAGGATGGAGAATTTCGGAAGTTTTTTCCCGTGAGCTTAATAGAAAATTATCATGATGGGATTCTTTGGATAAATGGAGAATTCTTTCGTCTTTTGTTTGCCGTTTCTATTTGTATGCCATCTTTCATTTTGCATGAGGCAATACCTCTCTTAGCTCCTTGCTTTCGATTCTTAAGCTGGGATCATCTGAATAGAAGGCTAACAATCTAGCACAACTTTATTTGACCCATGTTTTTCTCTTAAGTTTTGCGGCTTTCAGGTGTGCTCTAGTGCAAGAGCTCTTAGTTGGTTACTACATTCATCTGGCAGCAAGGTCCTTTTAGAGTTTTTTCTTTGACTCCATTCGCCCCTCTCTGATACTGGCACTGGTCTTTCCCTGAGGAATGATCTTCCCTTCCTTTTCCATCACCCATTTTGAAAACTCTTTTGTTACTTCCGTTTCCCTAAGGCAGCCTTTTCCATTCACCTTGCCCGTTACTGAGCCTACCTTAGTGATCTTATTTTAGGGATACCCCCCTAGTGTTGGAGAAGAGCCAACCTAAAGCGAAGAGGAGAGGAGTGTGGTGACATTGGCCTCTCTCCTAAGAGAGTTGTCATTCCAGCCGGCGTTGCACATTTTGGGCTTTTCAAACGACACGCATGCCATTTCGGAGGACAACATTTTGGCGCCGCTGCCGGGGACAAAGTCCAGTTCCCGAAATTTGAAGACTATGCTTCATTAAACGACATTTGTGGGATTCTTCTTCTCACATGGCGACTCCACGAAGGGACAGAGCCCTCGTCCTTTTGCAGATTTGAAGATCCTATTGGGTGTAGAGGTGAGCACACTCATTGGAATGCTTTCAAGCTCACCTTGGCGACTCCACAGTTTGGTATGAGGTATGAATACATGTTTCAGATTTAGTACTTCATTATTTGACTTATGGACGATAAAAAAGCACAAGATCTTGCTTTTTGGCACGAAGGTTTCGCCCCATTGGATTTCTCAAAAATCCATGGATTTCCTAATGAGTGCTATGACTATGAAAAAGTGCATGACATTCTTCCAGAATTTCATGGAAATAATGATGTTCCAGCCATCTATCACATTGCTTCTTACTCCAAGTTAATGGTCGATTTCAATGTTTATTGTGAGGATGACCTTATGATCATCTTTAATTTAACTTTGGAAGGGAATGCAGTAAAGTGGTTCTTTGGTCTTTTGGATGAATCCATAGATTCAATGGCAGGGTTTTTTGAGAGATTTCTCCTCCGCTGGCACAATGGAACTGTGGAAGAAATTGAACAGCTTGCTAAAGAGTATGATGCCCTCATCCCTAGGGTCCATCACAAGTTTAAAGAGCAGATCCATGAGGAGCATGTTGAAGGTCAAGCAGGGCAGCATGAAATTGATAGCTCCATTGATGAAGCATCGGAAGGTTTGTTGTTCGATGGTATTGATGAACAGCCTCATGACACTACTGAAATAGAGAACATGAAAAATACGAATCTGCCTCAAATATGTGTTATTGAAAATACTCCTGAACGGCTAAATGATGAAGATTCTGATCTGCCTCAATTTCATTTCATTAATGAAGATAGCAATGGTTGTTTTAGGGAGCAGCCGGAGCAGTTTTATGATGATTCTGATCTACATCAAGATCATTTCATTATTCAAGATAACAATGCTCATTCTGCAGATCAGCCTAAACAGTCTTGTGATGGAAGTTTTTATATCAGTCCCATCCATCAGTGGATTGAGGCCGCTTGTGCGCATCCTGATTTTTTCTGCCAAAAAGTTGATGAATTTCTATACTCTAATAGCTGGCCATTACAGGTTCATGAGCAGATTACAGGACAACACTGTTTTGGGGTAAATATTTCCCTATCTCTGTCTCTAAACAAACACATAAAAGAGCAATTTGGCATAGGAAAAATGCTGAAATGGTTTCATTGGTTGTATGAATATACCTAGCATTCTTTTGTCTCATGATTAGTTAGGGTAGGTAGTCGAATAAGCTCCCACATGAGCATTTAAATATTTTTAGCATGCTGTTTAGTTTTGTAATAAATCTGTGGGTTTGGGATGTGAATCAAGCCATCCCTACCACATTGTGTTCTTCACTTTGTTTTTGGTCTGCGATAACCAAGAGAATCTGGGGTTCTCATGCACTCACCGATGGCGAGCACACGTCTCGCAGTTGGAGCCAGATGTTATCTCTCAAAAATGTATCTACTTTTTGTTTAAAGATATTGTTTCCATGAGATCTCAGTTACAGCCAGAGTTACATATTTTGATGAACATTTAGAACGGTTTACTTCCAAATTTCAGCATTCTTCATCCTCAAAAGCAAGAAGCGGGATGTATGGTGAAGGGATTGTTACTACTTCCAATATTGTTTGCTGGAACCTACTGGTACAATCACTAATGAATTGAAGGATGCAGGAATGCTGCAGCATATTACAAGTCGACAGGTAGCTGAACTGAATCTGGCAGGATTTATTGAATTATGAATGGAATATGTGAGAACTTTACAAATGCTGAGCAAGAAGTTGAAATTTATAGAGGCAGATCTTTCTGCTAAAATTTGCAGACGCTGAAAATAAAGGGACCGAACCTTTGGCTGCACTACAAGAGGAGTAATAAAAATAAAAAAAAATGAAGGAAAGTGCAAAATTAAGGGAGTACTGATTACTAAAAGAAAAATAGCAGCAACACAGTTCAAACTTTTAAGGAAGAAAGTGATACTTCGGTCTCTGCAAATGGTTTAAGCACTGATGAAATTCTTCGAGAAGTTATAAGTTTTTTCGAGTGAAGCTGGAGAATTAGCAATGAAAGAATGGTTCATGGCATTGAGAAGGGTTTGAGACTACGAAAAATGGCTGTGCATAGTCATGAAAACTTACCATTAACAGCCTATATTGCAAAGAACCAACTGCTAGAATTTTATCACAAAGCTGTATCAGACAATACAATGCTTACTAGAGAAGAAGCCAGTATTCTTTTGCATAAGCAGTTTCCTTTGTTTAGATTTGAGCTATCCGATAGTTATTCTTTTGAGGAAATCTTGAATTATATTAGGAAATTCCAGAACTATTCTGAACAAAGCAAGACAGGGTATTTAGCTGCATTGCTGGTAAGGAGCAACAGAAGTGATCATTCAAGTCTGAGTTCAGCTATTACTGAAAAGTGGACATCTGAGCCTATACAGATAGCTGGAGCATTTGGTCATATTGGGATCGCATGTTTGCTCCTGCACTTGTTCCAATTTTGAACTGGCTGGACAAAGAGGGGATGAATTGTTGGCATAGTGGCATCTCTACAATAGTTCATCGAGACCTCAGGTCTCCAAATCTTCTTGTCGGCAAAATTTGGGTAGTTAAGGTTTGTGACTTCGGCTTATCACATCTGAAGCAAAATACATTCCTATCTTCCAAATCCACCGCTGGATCGCCAAAATGGATGGCACCTGAAGTCTTTGGAATGAACCATCGAATCAAAAGTGTGATGTTTATAGCTTCAGTGCAATATTATGGGAATTAGCTACACTGTGAATGCCGTGGAGTAAGTGAATCCTATGCAGGTAGTGGTGCTGTTGGTTTCCAGAATCGACGCCTCATTCAGGGTGGAGTATTTTGAAAATCGTGTTTTTGGGGATGGGGCCACCATTATCTGGAGGTCGGCAGACTGCTTCGCGAGTGTCCTCATACACTGTTGTATCCCCTGCGTGAAGATGGCCAAGTTAGAGATTTTCTCAGCAGACGCCGGAGCATTTCCTCATATCAATATAGGTTTGGAGTGGGCATGAATTTGTCGAAAATCACGTCATTAACAGCCGATTGGAGTTAGTGCGAGTACCTTCAAAGTCTTGGGCTCGGTGCTCAGGGTAAAATTAATCAACGCGGTGGAGTGACAGTGTGCCACGTTTTCTGTCACTAAACAGTTCGTTCTGATTGCTAATGGATGACAAGTCATCACTCGGCCGCCGATTTGGTTAGGTTTGTTAAAATCACGATTTCATTCCAATATCAACTGCCGTCTTCATTCTCTCGGTTGTTATTAGAGCGGACCGTGACTTATGGCGGACTGAAGTTCGCATCTTGTCCACTTGGGGTGTGGATCCACGGTTCTATCGGCAGCCGAATTTGTTGATGCAGATTTAGAGTCAAATGCCAAAACTCGGGGTTTTTAGGAAATATGATCACCATTTAACAGCAAATTAATTGGTCAGCGAATTAGTTAGCAGCCGATTTTCAAGTTGAAGGGTTTCACGCCATACGAGTTGTCAAGCAGCCACTTGGATGCACCTTCATTGCCACATGGATTTTGGAGCAGCGCATGTCCACCTGCTATTCGATCTCTTGGGAAAAATCAGCTGCATACAAACACTATTTTGAGTTTTTCTTCCACGCGGATTTTTCTTTGGCAGCCGATTTCAGTTTTAATACCTGAAATTTGGAGCAGCACATATCCACCTATTTCTTCGAGCTGTTGAGAGAGATCAGCTGTCTAAAAACACCGAGTCGAGTTGCATTGGTTTACAGTTGCATATCTTTCATTTTGACAGTTGCTGGGCACATCTTTTGTACGTGGATTCTTTTCTGACAGCCGATTACACAAACCAAAGGTTCCACATTTGTTTTAGCCACCTGTACATTAAGATTCTCCATGTGGATGTCTTGGGTTACATAGGATAGCCTAACTTCAAGTTCCATTTTATAAAGTGAGTTGGGCATGCATTCGATTGGAGAGGAAAAAGTGGATCTGAGATCCCACTTTTTTCCAATTTATTTTATTATTATTTTCTGAGAAGGCTTTTTAGTCTTTTTAAGAGGCCAGCCTCTCTGATTGTAACAGGATGGAGAATTTCGGAAGTTTTTTCCCGTGAGCTTAATAGAAAATTATTATGATGGGATTCTTTGGATAAATGGAGAATTCTTTCGTCTTTTGTTTGCCGTTTCTATTTGTATGCCATCTTTCATTTTGCATGAGGCAATACCTCTCTTAGCTCCTTGCTTTCGATTCTTAAGCTGGGATCATCTGAATAGAAGGCTAACAATCTAGCACAACTTTATTTGACCGATGTTTTTCTCTTAAGTTTTGCGGCTTTCAGGTGTGCTCTAGTGCAAGAGCTCTTAGTTGGTTACTACATTCATCTGGCAGCAAGGTCCTTTTAGAGTTTTTTCTTTGACTCCATTCGCCCCTCTCTGATACTGGCACTTGTCTTTCCCTGAGGAATGATCTTCCCTTCCTTTTCCATCACCCATTTTGAAAACTATCTTTTGTTACTTCCGTTTCCCTAAGGCAGCCTTTTCCATTCACCTTGCCCGTTACTGAACCTACCTTAGTGATCCTATTTTAGGGATACCCCCCTAGTGTTGGAGAAGAGCCAACCTAAAGCGAAGAGGAGAGGAGTGTGGTGACATTGGCCTCTCTCCTAAGAGAATTGTCATTCCAGCCGGCGTTGCACATTTTGGGCTTTTCAAACGACACGCATGCCATTTCGGAGGACAACAGGGCCCACCCTTAAAAAGTGGAAAATGGTCGAAATGGGGCCACAAGGTCAAAATCAAAATGAACTGGCACTAGGGGGTATGCTATGACATGGATCTATGGATTTGAGAAGGAATGAACAATACCCACGTGTGGGATCTAGCAAATGGACACTTACCCAAGGAGTGCGACTTCCTCAAGAGAGGACTTGTTATCACACCATAGTAGCAGGGCTACTATTCTTGTACAGCAGATATCTGCACATTCCAGAGCTTCCTTTGTTCCAGAGCATGGCTATATATTTTGGATCACTCATGATCAGAGCAGTACATTATTCAGATTTTATGACCTTGTGTCAAGGCTGAGCCTTGAGAGTTCAGATTTGATGACTTATGTGACCACTTATCCCATTACAGTTTCAGTTCAGTGCCTAGAGATATATTGCAGCAGTGTTTCAGATGATGCATGATGATGATTATTATGATGATGTTATGGATATCTTCTCACTGACTGTGGATTATTATCTTGTTGATTTAGTCATGATCATGGCATGTGCTTGGTATATTATTCCTGATGTGGCAAACTATTTAAAATGAACTGTAAATCATAAAATGGACAATTGCTTGCACTTTTAGGTCATTTAATAAAACTTACTGGTATTTCACCTTACATAGACATGGTCTTTCCCGACACTGGTGGTCTGCTAGTGTAGGCTCCATATTCACTTGTCTCCATCCATACATGACCTTCCTGTTTGACTTTAAACCCTGACTTGTCTCATTTGACTTTCTGATACCGAGGACTTCCCCATTTTTCTACCTCTGTGTTTGGATCGCATCCCTGTTTATTCAGTGTCTCGGCTCTGAGTTGGTGACAGAACTTGCCTTTGGTGAGTTGGATTGTAGGCCTAAATCATTCTGGTCGGTTGTCCCGATGTTTGGCATTGGCTCGAACTCCCCCTAGTCACTTGAGATGTTGTTGGCTAAAACTGAAAGCTCATGTTCTACCTATGGAAACTAAAAAAATTTGCCCATGGAAACAAAAAAAAAAGGGCAAGAGCAATGAAAAGCTAAAAATACTCCTCGAAGAGTATAAGAAAGGTCCAAAAAGCAATGGTTCTTAAAAGTTATATCTAAACAATTGCTGACCTTATAAATATGTGAAAAACATGCCCTGGATGCAAGCTGCAACTAGTTGTGCTTCTCAGCACATCTGAAATCCGAAGGGTTATGTAGGCCAAAAAGGCCATGGAAATAAAATTGAATGATCCTAATGAACCTGGATCAACTTGATGTAGACATGATGCCTAAGTTGAATAAGCACTCTCTAAACAACTTATCCATTTGTGAGGCACAGCCATTCCCCGTGTTCTTTTGTCCAACACAGAGTTTGTAGCTTCCCCCCTTCTCCCAGTCCAAAGTATTTTTGAGTTAAGTTAGACAAGTCAAACCCTTGGCCCAACCTTGCTCCTAGCCTTCATCCTTCACTAGCAGTCTGACCATGTCCAATGAGTGAGTTTGTCATTTGAACTATGGTGCAAGTAATTTATTATAACAACGGAATATGTTAACTCGATTAATGCCACTGAATGGAATTCATACTTTGAGCTTAGCTATGGAAATGATTGGAGAAGCATTGTCTTAGTCTACTGATGTGATTTATCCTTGATTATATACTTTCTTGGGATCCGTGATGATGTGGGCCATGTATGGATGATTATTGATGATGATTTATGGTCCCACATGTTTGATGATGATATCATATGATGGACATATGATGCAGATGATGTTTGATCCAGTTCAACAGGTTTATTATTATTTCAGATCAGCAGATTATACATTGTCCATATATGGTGGACCCTACAGCTGGCCCATTAGGGAAACCCATGATGTATGAGTACTCATTCCTAGTGGATTTGGGTCTTCTGGATCCATTGAGACACTTATCTTTCAGTTCCGGGCACTTCTGACAGTGATTGATGCAATTTTACACTTGTTGACCAGATTTGGGGCTAATTTCCCAGCCTGAGCAGCAGGGGCCCCGAG
Source organism: Larix kaempferi (assembly GCA_027924585.1). NCBI lineage: Eukaryota > Viridiplantae > Streptophyta > Pinopsida > Pinales > Pinaceae > Larix > Larix kaempferi. Next base: position 16,839,184 of record BSBM01000099.1, read on the forward strand.
AGGCCAGTTCACCTAGGAAGCTGATGATGGAGGGGGTGGTCCAGCCACTTGTTATTACCATTTATCCCCCCTCCCGGAGAGCCTGGTGGGCTCAGATGGACAGCGCTAGCACCCTAGGAGGCAGTTTTGGCACTTTCACAGTTCCCGAGGAAGTTAAAAAATGGGATAAAGTGGTCACTGAGGAAATCGATTTGGGCAATTGAGGCAAGGTTTTGGCATTTGGTTTTCACAGAGGTCTTCCAGGGTGGCATCACTACCTTCCAGCCAGTTTTCACCATGTGGGTATGCCCGGATTGATCACAGGAGGACATTTACTGCTTGACTGTCATGGATTCTGAGGACAGTTTTGGTCATTTTTATCATATTGGACATATTTTATTATTTTTATTGTGCCTTGGGGATGAGCTAGTAAGGATTAAAACCTCCTAGCCCCACCATGAGCTTATATTGTTATGTCCTAGTCACCATGAGGTAAATTTTGATGCTTATATTCTCTTTTGTGGATGACGTCACCCCTTATTGTACCTTTTTAGTGGGGGCGCTATCATTATATGGGTGATCCATGTGATATATTGTTAGCCATTGATTAGATCTTGAGATCTTTTAATCTTAGCCACTCATGTAAAAAGTGGTTATGATTGTACTCTCTCCCCATCCTATTTAAGGAGGGAGCCTCTCATTGTAAAATTCATCTAGAGATTTTTGGCTCTTGGCTCTTGGAATAAAATTTCTATCTTTTGGAGTACATGCTTGGATTGGAGTGGATGTTGGTTGTTTCGATTGTAAATGCTATTGTCCATTGCACTGGAGGATCTATTGTAGCTATCTTGCATATTTGCCATACTTTATTTGCAGGTTAAGAGGGCGATTTTGACAAGTGCGAATTGGTGGGGAGGCTTGCCCTTCAAGCTTGGAAGAAGTCGTTTTGGGTTTGACAGGGAGTAGTTTTGCCTTTGTGTCAACTATTCTATGTTTTTCTCTCTCTTGCTTGCATCTACCTTCAATTTGTTAAACTAATTGATGCTTTGCTCCTTGGCTTGACAGGTTAGAAGGAATCACATGTGGCTTGGAAAAATCGATTTCGCAAGAGGGCTTCAACAATTCTCCATTTGATCTTTGGCAAAGTAATCCTCGTCTCAACTAGCATTCATCTCTTCATCCAGGTATGTTCCAAGAGGTATGATCTTCTCTTCCTTGAATCTTCCATAATTTCTAGATCACAAAAACCCTAATCAAATTAAAACCCTTGTTTTTTGGTATTTTTTAGATCTACTTAGATCTAGCCTTGCAATTGAAAAGATATTGAAAACCCACCTCTATAAGATCCACCCCTAATTGGATCTATAGTTTGGTGGTGATTGGCTAAAAATTGACACACTTTTCAATGCAAAAAGCCTTCTTGAACCTAAATCGATTTTCCTAAGAGAAGCTTGTTGGGTTAGATCTAGCACATGGGTAGGTGAGATCCCACTTGATTTGACATCTAGACATTTGATAACCTATACCCATATCTTTACTTTGGTGAAAACTACCTTGTGGACATCTCTCCATGTTTTAAGGGGTTGAAATCCCCTTTTGATCTTCTTGGCATCTTAAAACTTAGATCTACTAAGATCTAGCCATTGGATTCACTTGAAACTTTGAAGGAACATAGATCGGGATACTAGCATCCCGGATCTACAATTTGGTGGCCATTGGACTTAATTTGGTCCACCAAACCCATTTTTTTACCTTCCTTGGGCAAGTCGCACCCCCTTGAAGATTTGAGTTGGTCCACTTCTAGGAAGTGGGTGTTTGAGATTTTCGTGGATTTGGAATGCCCATGCCTTGAAACCTAGGTCTATACTGTCCTTTCGTCAAGATCCGCCTTGGGGGTTGCATTCCTTGTTTCAAGGGATTGTGGTCCACTTAGGGTAATCACTTAAAAACCTAGATCTAGTGAGATCCAACCATTGGATCTCATCCAACCCACTTGACTTGGCTTCTAGGTGTCCCGATCTACACTTTGACATCCTTCTTGACTCCATTAGCCCATCCAACAAGGCACTAGTCCTTCTCCAAGCAAGGCGCACTCCTTGGGATTAGTGTCAAACCCTAGATCTAGTACATGGGTAATCCTAGAACCAACTCCAACTTATAGATCTAGCCTAGATCTATCCTATAGTACCATCCTCACACCTAACTTCACCTTGTGGGTCCATCTAGAACCATTTGACACTTCCCAAGAAACTAGACCCACTTGTGCAAACACATGGTATTATACCTAGTAATCATACCCCATCATGTGGCCTAAACCATATATAGGTTGAAACACTAACTATCCATTACACCACCATCAACCATACCTTAACCCTTAGGTCCACTTAGCCTTGCATTGGTTTCCGTAACTCATCCTTTACCTACCCTTAGAAACCTTTGTTTGTGTCCAATCAACTGTGATTGGGGTATAGGGTCTCCCCCTTGGTCTAGTTACACCTTGACCTAAAGTGAAGAGTGCCTCGGTTGACGTGACTCCCACATTGCATTGGGAACCGTGGCATCTCTTGGGTCACCTCTTTAGTTGCCTGTCTCCTCTACCGTCCCGGATGGGATACCTCTAGGGGCAACTACAAGTTGTGTGATAACAGGACTAGTGCCTTAGATCGGGGGGCAAATGGAGTCGGATGTCCACCAAACTTTAGATCGGGATACTTAAGATGATTATTAAGGTGGGTTTTAATTATTAAGCCCAAGTGATTGCTAGATCTCTGTAGATCTGAAAAATAAAAAATGCAAGGGTTTTGATTTTAGGGTTTAAATAACCAATGGAGAAAATATGGATGGATCTAGATACATACCTTGTAGAACATACCTCAAAAGTTTGTGGCCACTTTGCAAATTGATAATTTCCCCCCTGTGTGTATATTCAAGAGTGAGATCCAAAGCCCCAAGTGAAATCGTCCTCCTTCCAAGTTGACCAATTTGCCCTCCTCTTGCAAGAAACGATCTAGATGAGAATCATTCTAGAAAAAGAATGGTGACAATGATGGAAAGATGAAAGAGAAAACATCAACTATGTCACTAAGATACAATAATGATACTCCCTGAGACAAAAGGCCAATCCAAGGCAAGATATGGGGTTTCCCCACAATAGCCTCCCTCCCAATCGTCCTCCTCTTCACCAAATTGACCTCCCTATAGAAAAACGTTTGAAGCCCCAAGATCCCCAAATGATACACAGAGAAAAGATTGTATATTCAACTTGCAAAAGAATCCATCAAGACAAGAGAAGAAGATCTATAAAATAGTATTTTTATTCCAAGTTTGAAGAGCTCCAAAGGTGCCTTTACAATAGGAGGGTCTCTTCCTTAAATAAGATGGGGGAGACCAAAACCCTAAACCACTTTTGAAATGAGTGGTTGAGATCAAAAGATACAACAATATAATCAATGGCTAAGATGAGCCGGTACATAATATGACATGGATCACTCACTAAAGGGATGACGTCATGACTAAAACGCCCTAGGGGGGATGGCGCACAACATAAGAGTGGCTAAAGTACAAGTGTGCCACATAAGTTGACTAGGAGCACATGGTGGGGCTAGGAGGTATTATTCCCCTTCACTATCATCACCCCTGGCACAATAATATAACATGAGACTCAATGACATGTCCATGTACAAATGATCAAATCCTGTCCCCCCCAACTGGGAGAATAATACATCAAATGACATCCTAGTGACTGTGTGGACCCCACTAACTGCTGCAAACTGATCTGGAAGGAGTGGGATACACCATAGATGACCTCAAAGCAGACCTCATGCCAAAACCTTGCCTCAATTTCCCAAATCGAATTCCTTTATGACCTTTTTATTCCATTTTTTATCCTCCTGAAAAACCATCAAACTGCCCATAGCTCACTATCAAGTGCCTGTGCTGTGAAATTGACTATGCCATCATGTCCAGAAAGGGGGTAATATGGTAATAACAAGTGGTTGGACCACCCCCTTCCCCTGTAGGTCCCTAAGAAACAACTAGCCTCCAATGCTCTGGCTGGACATGCCACATCAACATGGCCAAACTGGTCAATAGGTGGAAGACTGCTCAAAACATGCTCGGGAGTGCCTGAAACAGAAGGATAAGTGTCTCAATGGATCCAGAAGACTCAAATCCACTAGAGATGAGTAGTCATACACCTCATGGCAACCTGTAAGATCATCTGTAGGGTCCACCATACTTGGACAAATAAAAAATATGATGATCTGGAAACAATAATAATTATGAAAAACTGTGTCAATCATCATCTGAAGTCTGTGTCCATCATATGGAATCATCAAAGGGTATATAGATGACCATAGATCAACATCATACAGAAAGTAGTCCATCTCATCACGGATCCCAAGGTTGACCTTGGTCAAACTAGGTTTGACCGGTCAAACTAATCAAAATATGACCTTGGCTATAGAAGCCATGCTACGGCAAGTGCAAATAGTTAAGACATGCTCTTCTAGATCATTTTCATAGCGAGACTCTATAGTATTAAGCATCATTTCACTAGCGGTTAATAAATAATAATAGGTTAGTTAACTAACTTACTTTCAAGAAGAATCTCAAGAATATACTTGTTTGTGAACTTGATCAAATTTCTAGCAAAGGGTGAAGGCTAAAGACACAAGGCTAGGCTGAAAGGGATTACTTGACTGACTTGACACTGTGATACTTTGGATGAGGGACATGGTGTTACACACTTAAGCGTGTGTTGGACAAGGAGTACACAAGGAATGGCGGTGTCTCACAAATGGATAAGTTGTTCAGAGAAGTGCTTATTCAACCTTGGCAAAAATTGTCTACTACTAGAACCGCCATGAACTAGGTGTCAGGCTAACCGTAACTTGAGGTTCTAGGGGACACTTAGAATTCGCTGCCCCTTGCTCCATCTCATATCATAACCCCCAGGCTCAATGAGGAACGTTTCACATAAGCTCAGTAGTCTTTAGATTTGGCATACATTTAACCACTACTTTTTAGGACCTTTCATTTCATTAAATTTTATGGCCAACAATTTTTAGATTTAGCATACATTTATCCATTGCTTTTTAGGCCTAATCAGACCCCTCTGGGATTTTGCATGTGTTTACAAGCACAACTAATTGCAGCTTTCATCCGGGGTACATTTGCATTTCACAACTTTGAATTTCATTTCAATTTCATAGCCCTTTTCATTGGGCTGTACAAGATATAACAATAATTTCCAAATGTAGTACAATTTTGCTTCAGGTCTTAGCCAACACAACTCAAGCAATTAGGAGGACTTTCGCAAATCTAAACCACACATTGGGGCAACCGACTAGAGTGATAAAGGCATAAAATCCAACTTACCAAGGGCAAGTTTTGTTGCCAACTCAGAGCCGAGACACAAAATAAACATGGATGCAAGTCCAACATAGAGGCAGAAGCAGGGAGATCCTCCATATCACAAGCCAAGGTGTAAGTTAGGGTGAAGACCAATATATGGGGAGATGACAAATGGATGGGTGGAGACAAGTGAAGATGGTGCCTAAGCTAGCAGGTCAGAAAGACACTAAATGATCATGTTCAAATTCATAAGAAGGTAAGGACCAACAAGTATTAAAAAAGTTTCCAAATGTCAGTGGTACAACCAATACATATATTTCATAACTGAGGTCAACTGCACTACAATACTGAAGAATTGCACTGCAATTGTATGGAATAAAAGGCCACATCGGTCATCAAATCTGAGGTCTCAAGGCTCAGCCTTGGCATAAGGTCTACTAACTGTCTGATACAAAGATGCTCTGATGTGTGAGTGATCATAAATAATGCTGCTCATGATAGCTGATTTCACTGAATAAGTGTAAAGGCAAAGCCCAAAAATGTGCAGATATCTGCTCTGACAACATGGTAGCCCAGCTACTATGTATGTGATAGCAATAACGTCAAGTAAATTGCATGTATAAACTTTGTAACATAAAATCACTTGCATGTGATACTTGAAAATGGAATTGAGATATGCCAAATGAAATAATTGCTTTGCGTTCCTTTTAGCTGATTTAAAAGCCTAGCCTAGATTGTCGCTTTGTGGTTAGTTTCTAATCTAGGAACGTAAAAGGGATTAATAATTAGTCCTAAGCTAAATTATTAATCTACTGAAGTGACGTTCAATTGTTGAGTAATGGACGGATTGATAAATTTTAATCTAGCTTATTTACGTTATTGAACGCTAATGCAAAAAAGAAATAAGTAGAATAAAAGACAAGGCTAGTGGTGAGAACCACTTTTCATGTGGGTTACAATGCCCTTTTTTGGACTTTCTTAGAGGAATGCTTGCTGGTCTGTGACAAGAATAGCAGACAAGCTTACAATAGATAGAAAAGAGATGGAAAAGAGAGAGAAGAATGCCTTGGAAAGTGTGTTGATTGACCACAAACTTTTGGAGGATGAGGCTGCTCCTTTGGGGCTGCCCTTGAATGTTAGAATTCTGCTCAAAAGATGCACGAACATCAACCAACACTTTCCTTGTAGGTTGCCACTTAGCTGTCACCTAAGCCTGCAAGAGGGTTGCTTGGTTGTCTTGCAAATGAACAACAGTTGAGTGCAAAATTTGATAGAAAAGTACACTTATAAAACAATGAACAATATGACTTTTGGGGGCTGCTTTATGGCTGTTAGGAGAGTTACGACAGCAAGTAAAAACTGTTCTATTTGTTTGTACTAGGCTGCCCCTTCACATCTGCCACCTGTAAGCTCAAAAAGGCAAATGATAAAGCAGATTTATGATATAAATTTTGAAAATTTAAGCATGTATGATGAGATAATTGACATGCATACACTTAGATCTCTGTCAAAATGATCTACTTTAAGCTTTTCCAATGAATGATTAAGTAGATCAAAGCATGCAACAAATCTACTTATGATATTACAAGAAATGAAGTTTGATTTTCAAATGAAGATGAAGGGTTGAAAGAGATAGAGAAGTAACAAAGAATGGCTATGGAGTCACCAAAGAGCAGCTAGAAGGGAATTTGTCTGAAGATAAGATAATTTTATTAATGTCCAACAAATGACCACAAAAAGCTCTTGTAATCAATTATATAATAGTAAAAGAGACCAAGTCCCTTCTTCAATCTTCCTCAGGGTTCGACCTACACAGAAGCGGTCAATATAGTACAATCTACCTAGAGTAAAGATTCTAACATCAACCTGTTATCACACACATAGTAGCTGGGATACCATGTCAACAGAGCAGATATCTGCACTTTTCTGAGCTCTGCCTTTACTTTTATTTAGTGAGATCAGCTATGATGAGCAACATTATTTATGATCACTCACACATCAAAGCATCTTTGTATCAGACATTTAGTAGACCTTATGCCAAGGCTGAGCCTTGAGACATCAGATTTGATGACCGATATGACCTTTTATTTCATACAGTTGCAGTGCAGTTTTCAGTGTTTCAGATACAGTGTTCTCAGTGGTTATAGTTGGTTCAGATTACAGATATTGATTGGTGACCCAATATATATATATGATGTGCATTGATGTTATTACCTTGTTGTTTAGGTCATTTTGATAGCATTGACTTGGTATAAAGTAATCATGATCTGATAGTGTATTAAAATTGAAATGAAATTGGTTGTTATGGATTATATGTATTGATTGTATTACTGACATTTGGAAACTCTTGTTTTATACTTGTTGGTCTTTACCTTTATATGAATGTGAACATGATCATTTAGTGTCTACCTCACTTGCTAGCTTAGGCACCATTTTCTCTTGTCTCCATCCATCCATTTGACATTTCCCCATTTATTGATCTTCACCTTGACTTACACCTTGACTTGTGATATGGAGGATCTTCCCCGCTTCTGCCTCTGTGTTGGACTTGCATCCATGTTTATTTTGTGTCTCGGCTCTGAGTTGGTAACAAAACTTGCCCTTGGTGAGTTGGATTTTATGCCTTTATCATTCTAGTCGGTTGCCCTGATGTGTGGTTTAGATTTGCATAAGTTCCCCTAGTTGCTTGAGTTGTGTTGGCTAAAACCTGAAGCAAAATTGTACTACATATGGAATTTATTGTTATATCTTGTACAACCCAATGAAAAGGGCTATGAAATTGAAGTGAAATTCAAATGCTATGTAATGTAAATGCACCCCGGATAAAAGCTGCGATTAGTTGTGCTTATAAGCACATGTGAAATCCCAGAGGGGTCATATTAGGCCTAAAAAGCAATGGATAAATGTATGCTAAATCTAATGATTGATGGCCATAAAATTCAATGAAATGAAAGGTCCTAAAAAATAGTGGTTAAATGTATGCCAAATCTAAAGACTGCTGACCTTATGTGAAATTTTCCTCATTGAGCCCGTGGGTTATGATATGAGATGGAGTAAGGGACAACTAATTCTAAGTGTCCCCTAGAACCTCAAGTTACGGTTAGCCTAACACCTAGTTCATGGCGGTTCTAGTAGTAGACAATTTTGGCCAAGGTTGAATAAGCACTTCTCCGATCAACTCATCCATTTGTGAGACACCGCCATTCCTTGTGTACTCCTTGTCCAACACATGCTTAAGTGCATAACATCGTGTCCCTCATCCAAAGTATCACAGTGTCAAGTTAGTCAAGTCATCCCTCTTAGCCTAGCCTTGTGTCTTCAGCCTTCACCCTTTGCTAGCAATTTGATCATGTCTACAAACAAGTATATTCTTGAGATTCTTCTTGAAAGTAAATTATTTAACTAACCTATTACTATTTATTAACTTCCGGTGAAATGATGCTTAATAGTTTAGAGTCTCGCTATGAAAATGATCTAGAGAGCATGTCTTGACTATTTGCACTTGCAGCAACATGGTTTCTTAGCTAGGGTCATATTTTGATCAGTTTGATCTGTCAAACTTAGTTTGACCAAGAAAACCTTGGGATCCGTGATGAGATGGACCACCTTATGTATGATGTTGATCTATGGTCTTCTATATACCTTTTTGATGATTCCATATGATGGGCACAGGCTTCAGATAATGATTGATGTAGTTTTTCATGATTATTATTATTTCTAGATCATCATATTTTTACTTGTCTGGGTATGGCGGACCCTACAGATGATCCTACAGGTTATCTTAAGGTGTATGATTACTTATCTCTAGTGGAGATGAGTCTTCTAGATCCATTGAGACACTTGTCTTTCAGTTTCAGGCACTCCCAGGCAAGATATGAGCAGTTTTCCACCTGTTGGCCAGTTTGGCCATGCTGATGTGGCCTGTCCATCTAGATCATTGGAGGCCAGTCGTTGCCTAGGGTGCTACAGGGGAAGGGGGTGGTCCAACCACTTGTTATTACCATATTACCCCCCTTCTGGACATGATGGCACAGTCAGTTTCACAGTGCAAGAACCAGACAGTCAATTATGGGCAGTTTCAGGGTTTTTTAGGAGGATAAAAAAATGGAATAAAAAGGTCATACATGAATTCGATTTGGGCAATTGAGGCAAGGTTTTGGCATGAGGTCTGCTTTGAGGTCATCTATGGTGTATCCCACTCCTTCCAGATCAGTTTGCAGTAGTCGGTGGGGTCCACACAGTCAGCAGGATGTCATTTGATGTATTTTTCTCTCAGATTGGGGGGACAAGATTTGATAATTTGTGTACTTGGACATGTCATTGAGTCTCATGTTATATTATTGTGCCATGGGGTGATGCAAGTGAAGGGGAATAATACATCCTAGCCCCACCATGTGCTTCTAGTCACTTGTCCTAGTCATCTTATGTGGCACACTTGTACTTTTAGCCATTCTTATGTTGTGCGCCATCCCCCCTAGGGCATTTTAGGCATGACGTCATCCCTTCTAGTGAGTGATCCATGTCATATGTTGTATTGGCTCATCTTACCCATTGATTATATTGTTGTATCTTTTGATTTCAACCACTCATTTCAAACGTGGTTTAGGGTTTTGGTCTCCCTCATCCTATTTAAGGAAGAGACTTCCCTATTGTAAAGGCACCTTTTGGGCTTTGGAAAACTTGGAATAAAATAATATTTTGCAGATCTACTTCTTGGCTTTGATTGGATGCTCTTGTACATGATTATACATCTTTTGCTTTAGACATCTTTGCTTGTAACAGGTGATTTTGACAGCTACAGAGGGAGGCCGAATTGACTAGAGCAAGGAGGGCGAATTGCTTGAAGGGAAGATTGTGGGCTTCTCACATCCCCCTTGGGCATGACGTTTTCTTCTTGAAGGGAGTTTTTCAATTGTGCTTTGTCCATTGATCTTCTTCCTTTGATATGGCATGCTTAGATCTCATTTATCTGTGGATCAAATCTAACTTATGCTAGTTTTTTTTACAGGGTGAGTGAGACGTTTTTCCTCCTAGGGCTTGGACGTTTTTCCTTGGAATCACTTGGATCTAGCTTGGAATTGTAACTAAATGCAAGGATCATCTATGTGCAAGGTAGCCGCAAGTTTTTGAGGTAAGATCTACAAGGTACGTATTCATTTCGCTTGTCTTCTATCCTATTGGTCATAAAACCCCTAAAATCAAAACCCTAGTTTTATTTTTATTTTTCAGATCTATGGAGATCTAGCAATCACTTGGGTTAATAATTAAAACCCAACTTAATAATCATCTTAACTATCCCGATCTAAAGTTTGGTGGACATCCGACTCCATTTACCCCTCCATCTAAGGCACTAGTCCTCCTTGAGGCAAGTCGCACTCCTTGGGTAAGTGGTCTTTTGCTAGATCCCACATGTGGGTATTGCTCTTTCCTTCTCAAATCCATAGATCCATGCTATAGCATACCCTCTAGTGCCATCTCACTTTGATTTTGACCTTGTGGGCCCCATTTGGACCATTTTCCACTTTTTAAGGGTGGACCCCACTTGGGTACTTGTTCTTGGCACTAGATCTATCTAGATCTACTATTCCTAATCCATAAGTGACCCTATCTCACACTTGTTTGAACATTTTTCCTTTCCTTAAGCCTCTTCTACCAAGCCCTAACCACCTTGGGTCCACTTATCAAACAAGATCTAGATCTTGTTTCATCTTGGTCTCTTATTCTTTCATCATCACATTTCCCTAGGAGGTCTAGATTGAATTCTAGCCTTCATTGGCTAAGCTAGGGTCTCCCCCTTGGTCTTTCTAAGGCTTGATCTAAAGTGAAGAGTGCCTCGGTTAGCGTGACACCCATCTTGCATTGGGAACCATGGCATCTCTTGGGTCACCTCTTTAGTTGTCTACACCTCTATCGTCCTGGATAGGATACCTTTAAGACAACTACAAGTTGTGTGATAACATTTTTGGCATTGCTGCCGGGAAGGTAGAGGCTTACCTCAGGTGTCTGCGAGCATCCATGCGTAACTTATATCTTATCGCATCCGGTCTTGTAAAGTAGATGGTTATCATTTGTTTTCCTAAATCTTTCATAACCATCCATTTTCACTCATATCTCCCTGCTTATTCACGACATATCTTTTGGTAGAAAAGAACCTAAGTCTACTTGGCGACTCCATTTCGTGACTTCGCTGAGAAACAAACCCATAAGAAAATGTCTTCTCAAAACAACCTCACTCCTTAAATTACCATGGAATTTATGTCAAATATATGTGAAATGGTCACCAACATGGTTCTCTTCCTTAAAAATCAAGATGAAGATCTTAAGAAACGAGACCAACGAACAAATGAAATGCTAAGTGCTATCTGTAACAATTCGACCTCTCCAAGGAATAGTTTCCCTAGACCTCAACAGCCTAAGCCAGTTGAACAACAATCGAGTAAGATAGTGCGCCCTAGCAACCAACCTGTGTGAAGAATCATGTCCAAACCTTCAAAACCCTCGTCTGAAGTAATGCCTAAAAGTAGGAACAATCCCAATCTAGGTCAAAAGCAAGACCAAGAAATCAAGATTGATCTCCCTCGTAAGGCCAATACGCCTAAAGCAACATTATGGAGGAAACAACGAGGGCCTAATAAGTTAAAGAACTCTCCAATCATGAAACCCTGTATCCAAGACCTTCCCAGAACAAATGTTCCTAGCAAGTCGACCAACTCCTCTACTTTAGTCTCTCTGAAACACCTGATCAAAATCCTGTCTGTCAAGTATGACATCATGAAGTTCTTGGGTTTGGATGTAAATGAAAAGGATAAAGAAAACCCTTACAACTTGGACATTAATGTCTCGGGATTCTTGTCCAAAATGAACATGCCTGTTCCTTTCTGTGAGATTTTCAAGATCCCTTCTTTCCATAAAAGGGCCACCAACCATTTAGGGATCCAACCAATGAGCAAGTTACCAAGCAAGTGCAAGTCGAGCCTAAGGATTCCCCTGTCATGATCCAAAGTGTGTCAGGTGACAACTTTGGAGGGTGCCCTCCTTTTTACATAGCCTTAGAAGTTAATGGTCTGATTCTGCATAACTGCATGCTAGATTTCGGAGCTGAAGTGAATGTCATGCCCCTTAGAGTCATGGAACAACTTGAATTGGTACCCACAAGGCCCTATAGGAATGTGTGGAATGGATTCCAGAACAGTGAAAGCTATTGGGATAATAGAAAATTTGCGTGTTAGATTGGCTGCCTGTTTCGACATTGAACTTTCAATGAACATCCTAGTCCTAGATGTCCTTGATGTCTGGGGAATGTTGTTGTCTAGGGAATGGCCAGCTAGACTAGGTGGAAGTGTGCAAATGGATCTCACATATGCCACAATCCCAATTGGAAAGGGTTCATCTATAACTTTATTTAACGAGCCACCCATGCAAGAGCATGTAGAGACACCTGAACACTTGTTTACTGAGGCAATGCACTCAAGTGATGAAATTGGAAACTTCATGGTTTTGGCAAATTATTGGGCGGAAGTAAAGAAGTACCTGTTATCACACCATAGTAGCGGGGCTACTATTCTTGTACATCAGATATCTGCACATTCCAGAGCTTCCTTATTCCAGAGCATGGCTATATATTTTGGATCACTTATGATCAGAGCAGTACATTATTCAGATTTTATGACCTTGTGTCAAGACTGAGCCTTGAGAGTTCAGATTTGATGACTGATGTGACCACTTATCCCATTACAGTTTCAGTTCAGTGCCTAGAGATGTACTTCAGATGTGTTTCAGATGTTGCATGATGATGATTATTATGATGATGTGTATGATCTATGGATATGTTGTCACTGACTGTGGATTATTATCTTGTTGATTTAGTCATGATCATAGCATGTGCTTGGTATATTATTCCTGATGTGGCAAACTATTTAAAATGAACTGTAAATCTTAAAATGGACAATTGCTTGCACTTTTTAGGTCATTTAACAAAACTTACTGGTATTTTACCTTACATAGACATGGTCTTTCCCCGACACCAGTTGTCTGCTAGTGTAGGCTCCATATTCACTTGCCTCCATCCATACATGACCTTCCTGTTTGACTTTAAACCCTGACATGTCTCATTTGACTTTCTGATACTGAGGACTTCCCCATTTTTCTACCTCTGTGTTTGGACCGCATCCCTGTTTATTCAGTGTCTCGGCTCTGAGTTGGTGACAGAACTTGCCTTTGGTGAGTTGGATTGTAGGCCTTGGCTCGAACTCCCCCTAGTCACTTGAGAAGTTGTTGGCTAAAACTGAAAGCTCATGTTCTACCTATGGAAACTAAAAATTCGCCCATGGAAACAAAAAAAAGGGCAAGAGCAGTGAAAAGCTAAAAAAAAATACTCCTCGAAGAGTATAAGAAAGGTCCAAAAAGCAATAGTTCTTAAAAGCTATATCTAAACAATTGCTGACCTTGTATAAATATATGAAAAACATGCCCTGGATGCAAGCTGCAACTAGTTGTGCTTCTCAGCACATCTGAAATCCGAAGGGTTATGTAGGCCAAAAAGGCCATGGAAATAAAATTGAATGATCCTAATGAACCTGGATCAACTTGATGTAGACATGATGCCTAAGTTGAATAAACACTCTCTAAACAACTTATCCATTTGTGAGGCACAGCCATCCCCCATGTTCTTTTGTCCAGCACAGAGTTTGTAGCTTCCCCCTTTTCCCAGTCCAAAGTATTTTTGAGTTAAGTTAGACAAGTCAAACCCTTGGCCCAACCTTGCTCCTAGCATTCATCCTTCACTAGCAGTTTGACCATGTCCAATGGGTGAGTTTGTCATTTGAACTATGGTGCAAGTAATTTTATATAACCACGGAATATATTAACTTGATTAATGCCACTGAATGGAATTTATACTTTGAGCTTAGCTGTGGGAATGATTAGAGAAACATTGTCTTAATCTACTGATGTGATTTATCCTTGATTATATATTCTTGGGATCCGTGATGATGTGGACCATGTATGGATGATTATTGATGATGATTTATGGTCCCACATGTTTGATGATGATATCATATGATGGACATATGATACAGATGATGTTTGATCCATTTCAGCAGGTTATTATTATTACAGATCAGCAGATTATACATTGTCCATATATGGTGGACCCTACAGCTGGCCCATTAGGGCAACCCAGGGTGTATGAGTACTCGTTCCTAGTGGATTTGGGTCTTCTGGATCCATTGAGACACTTATCTTTCAGTTCCGGGCACTTCTGACAGTGATTGATGCAGTTTTACACTTGTTGACCAGATTTGGGGTTGATTTCCCAGCCTGAGCAGCAGGGGCCCCGAGAGGCCAGTTCACCTAGGGCGCTGATGATGGAGGGGGTGGTCCAGCCACTTGTTATTACCATTTATCCCCCCTCCCGGAGAGCCTGGTGGGCTCAGATTGACAGCGCTAGCACCCTAGGAGGCAGTTTTGGCACTTTCACAGTTCCCGAGGCAGTTAAAAAATGGGATAAAGTGGTCACTGAGGAAATCGATTTGGGCAATTGAGGCAAGGTTTTGGCATTTGGTTTTCACAGAGGTCTTCCAGGGTGATCTCACTATCTTCCAGTCAGTTTTCACCATGTGGGTATCTCCAGATTGATCACAGGAGGACATTTACTGCTCGACTGTCATGGATTCTGAGGACAGTTTTGGTCATTATCATTATATTGGACATATTTTATTATTTTATTGTGCCTTGGGGTGAGCTAGCAAGGATTTATACCTCCTAGCCCCACCATGTGCTTATTTTATCATGTCCTAGTCATCATGAGGTGGATTATTGTACTTTCTACCCCTCTTGTGGGATGACGTCACCCTCCATTGTACCATTTAGTGAGGGCGCTATTGTTATGTTGAGTGATCCATGTGATATTATGTTATGGGTCATCCTAGCCATTGATTGTATGATGAGATCTTATAATCTCAACCACTCATTTGATGTAGTATTGTAGAGTGGTATAGGGTTTTGGTCTTTATTATCCTATATAAGGAGGAGACCCCCCATTGTATAGCTCACCTTTGGAGCTCTGGAATATTGGAATAGAAGATTTTTTGTGGAGCACATCTCTCTTGCATTTTGGATTCTCTTGCATATTGAATATAAAGTATCTCTTCTATGTATCATTGTGGATTTTGGTGTTTTTGCTAACCTTTTGACAGGAAAGTCGAATTGGAGAGAGGAGGGCGACTTTTTGAGGGTTATTGTTGGAGGGATCCACATATTCTCTCTTGGGTTGATCTTGTGACAGGGAGTATCATTATTGTATCTTCGTGACATAGTTGATGCGTTCTATTACATCTTTCTACCATTTTCATAATCATCTTGCTTGACTTGTTTCTTTGATCTTGTCTTGTAGGAGGAGGACGATTTGGCTATCTTGGAGAAGGGCGATTTGGTTGGAGCACTTGGATCTCACTCTTGAATATAAACATAGGAGAATGCTATCAACTTGCAAGGTGGCCATAAGCAATTGAGGTAAGATCTACAAGGTATGTGCCTCTTTCATCCATTCTATCTCCATTGGTCATAAAACCCTAATTAAATCAAAACCCCAAATTTGGTATTTTTTTTAGATCTACTTAGATCCACCCTTGCATTTGAAAAGATATTAAGAACCCACCTCTATAGGATCCACCCCTAGTTGGATCTATAGTTTGGTGGTGATTGGCTAAAAATTGACACACTTTTCAATAAAAAAAGCCTTCTTGAACCTAAATCAATTTCCCTAAGAGAAGCTTGTTGGGCATGATCTAGCACATGGGTATATGAGATCCCACTTGATTTGACATCTAGACATTTGATAACGTATACCCATATCCTTACTTTGGTGAAAACTACCTTGTGGACATCTCTCCACGTTTTAAGGGGTTGAAACCCCCTTTTGATCTTCTTGGTACATTAAAACTTAGATCTACTAAGATCTACCCATTGGATTCACTTGAAACTTTGAAGGAACATAGATCGGGGTACTAACATCCCGGATCTACATTTTGGTGGCCATTGGACTTGGTTTGGTCCACCAAACCCATCTTTTGCCCTTCCTTGAGAAAGTCGCACCCCCTTGAAGTTTTGAGTTGGACCACTTCTAGGAAGTGGGTGTTTGAGATTTTCAGAGATTTGGAATGCCCATGCCTTGAAACCTAGGTTTACACTGTCTGTTTGTCAAGATCTACCTTGGGGATTGCATTCCTTGTTTTAAGGAATTGTGGTCCACTTTTGGTCTTCACTCAAAAACCTAGATCTAGTAAGATCCAACCATTGGATCTCATCCAAACCACTTGACTTGGCTTCTAGGTGTCCCGATCTACACTTTGACATCCTTCTTGACCCCATTAGCCCATCCAACAAGGCACTAGTCCTTCTCCAAGCAAGGCGCACTTTCTTGGGATTAGTGTCAAACCCTA
Organism: Larix kaempferi; assembly: GCA_027924585.1. Classification (NCBI taxonomy): domain Eukaryota; kingdom Viridiplantae; phylum Streptophyta; class Pinopsida; order Pinales; family Pinaceae; genus Larix; species Larix kaempferi. Next base: position 16,855,959 of record BSBM01000099.1, read on the forward strand.
GATCAAGCACATGGGTAATCCTAGAACCAACTCTAACTCATAGATCTAACCTAGATCTAACCTATAGTACCATCCTCACACTTAACTTCACCTTGTGGGCCCACCTAGAACCATTTCACACTTCCCAAGGCAACAAGACCCACTTGTGTAAAAACATGGTACTGTACTTAGTAATCATACCCCATCAAGTGGCCTAAACCATACATAGGTTGAAACACTAACTATCCATTATTACACCTTCAACCATACCTTAAACATTAGGTCCACTTAGCCCTGCATTGGTTTCCGTAACTCATCTTTTATCCACCCTTTGAAACCTTTGCTTGGGTCCAATCAACTGTGATTGGGGTATAGGGTCTCCCCCTTGGTCTAGTTACACATTGACCTAAAGCGAAGAGTGCCTCGGTTGACGTGACTCCCACCTGCATTGGGAACCGTGGCATCTCTTGGGTCACCTCTTTAGTTGCCTGACTCCTCTACCGTCCCGGATGGGATACCTCTAGGGGCAACTACAAGTTGTGTGATAACATTTTTGGCGCCGTTGCCGGGGAAGGTAGAGGCCTACCCTGGTTCGACATATATTTTTCAAACCTCTACTCCCGTTCTCTTTGCCAACATTAACATTTTTGGCGCCGTTGCCGGGGAGGTAGAGGCCTACCTTGGTTCAACACACCTTTGTGTCTCACTATCTCTCTGCACTCTGAACGACATACATCTTGGTAGAAGAGTTTCAAGATCTACCTGGCGACTCCACATAAGCGACTCCACTGGTGATCGATCCTATCATTATCTAGAACCCATGGGGTGCATCATTTGGTACTTAGGTTCTTGATTTAAAAATAAAAATAAAAATAAAAAAATAAATAAAATAATCCATGGCTGCTTCTGAGCGGCCTAGAACTTTCGGTCAATTAAAAGTCTTTGACTTCTCAAAAATTATTGGGTATCCTCATCATATCCCTCATCAAGCCCGTGAAAGGTTGCCTAAATTCGATGGAAGTTATGAAATCTCTGCTGAAAGACACCTTGAACTTTTTAGGGAAGTTATTAAAGATTTATCCATAACCTATGAGGATGTGTGTATGAAACTATTGGCTTCGTCCTTCAAAGAAAGAGCTGAGATCTGGTTCTTAGATTTGAAGCCCAATAGCATTTCCGGATATGACATGTTTGAGCAAAGTTTCATAGAAAGATGGGGAAGTGAATCCGATGATATATATTTTTCAAATCAAAACCTTCCCCTTTTTGATCCTATTGTTGAATCTGTTAATAATCAAGCATCAAGTGAATTGTCAACATCCGAAGATGACCCATCATGCTCAATTTCTTTTGAGGATAAGTCTTCCACTTTTGAGTCGATTGATAGTCAAATCCATAATCATTGTATAAATCATAAGTTTTCAAATTTCTTTTTAGTTAGCCCTAGTCTTGATCCGGAGGAAATTTCTGAGGATGAGCCTTTAGTCAGTCAGTCGATTGAAGTTCCTCCCTCAGAGAAACTCATTAATCGTTCCATATTTAATGATCATTCAATTCCTTATCACCTTATTGAAAAAGAAGAAAGTGAAAACACCGACCAAGATCCTTTAGTGGTGATCTCTTGTGATCATTGTGCATTTAATCAAGATATTATAAATGAAAATGATCACTTATCCTCTTATAATTTTAATGATGAATCAATAGAAGGTCAATATCAAGATGAGGATGAATTAGGGAATCACACTAGATGCTCTAATCTGTTTTCCACTTCTTATAATGAGTCTTTAAATTTTTCCATCCTTAATCAAGATAACTTAGAGTTAGATAGTTATGGTCAATCTTGTCCTCAGGTTGTAAATATTAAACTTGATCAAAAGGTTAAAATCATTCCTAGAGTAAAGACTGCTTTCTTTTGTCAAAGTCCAAGGTCAAACTTGTTTATCCATTTGGGAGAATTTTCATATTTGCAATCCACCCTCCCTTCCCAACTCTTTCAATCATCTTTGGGTTGGTGCTCTAGTCATTTTTTTGCCTTGGAATTTTTCAATAGGAAGTATATGTATGATTACATGTTTGGAGAAAAAGCACTTCATTTCCCTTTTCAGTCACCTTGGAACAATAATGCTTGTTGTCAAATTATCACTCATTCTTGGTGGCTAGAAAAGGTGTTTAAAGATCAATTTCATCTTTTCTCCATTTTTGAGCATCAAGTGGGCCTAGTTTTGATTTTTCGTCTTTTAAGCCTTGATTTGTCCCCACTTGGTTTTTATTTGATCATCAGTCCCAAGGGGAAACGAATTAAATATGCAAGTGAAGTGAATGAGGAAAGTAGTTTATTAAATCATATGCCTTGTATTTTTCCTCCATCCATTTTAAACAATAACTTGCATAAATTTTATGATCCTATCAGTTTTTGGATGGAGGATGGCTTCACTAGTCAGTCGTCTCCTCTGCATTATTTCATGTTGCACCACTCAAATCCTTCTTCAATTTCTGAACAAGTCAAGAAGATTGTGCTCTCAATTTCAATAATTTTTAATCCAATCTTGACTTGTTTCATCAACAAAAATCAAAGAAGAATCATTAATTTATTTGATGAATGGTTGCACTGGATTTATCATTTTACCTAACATTTGTGCTCACTGGTTAGAGTAGGGTAGGTAGGTATTGAATAAGCTCACTTGAGCAGTAGGATTTGTGTGATTTTTCTTTTTCTGTGTGTCGAGTATTGTCCCTTTTTCTTTCTCTGCTTAGAGTATCTGATTGTTTTTATTTATTAAGTTGAGCCTTGCTCCTTCCTAAGCTTGTTGCTCCTCCTGCATGCATTTAAGAAATTATAGTTAGCATTTCTTATTGTTGGCTGCCTGTGCAAGTTGAAGATTGCCTGCTTGAAGAAGTACTCTTGTCCTCCTGCACAGTAAATAAAAATGATAAATGATAATAATATATGCCATGTTAGTTTAAGTTTATATTTTGACGCATTTTCAGTTTATGCTTTAGATTAGTTTTCAGTTTTGTTTTGTTTTTATCCCATACATGCTCCATGATGGTATTCTAGTTTTTGTGAGAGCAGGAACAGGTGCAAGATAAAAGCTGAAAGCAAGGATGGTGCAGTGCTGGATTGAAGATTGATGCAGAGCAGTTCGAGACCAGAGATTCTGAGGTTCTCAAGCGCTCTCTCCCTTAGAGCACTTGTCCCAGCTGGAGCCAGATGTTATCACACCATAGTAGCGGGGCTACTATTCTTGTACATCAGATATCTGCATATTCCAGAGCTTCCTTATTCCAGAGCATGGCTATATATTTTGGATCACTTATGATCAGAGCAGTACATTATTCAGATTTTATGACCTTGTGTCAAGACTGAGCCTTGAGAGTTCAGATTTGATGACTGATGTGACCACTTATCCCATTACAGTTTCAGTTCAGTGCCTAGAGATGTACTTCAGATGTGTTTCAGATGTTGCATGATGATGATTATTATGATGATGTGTATGATCTATGGATATGTTGTCACTGACTGTGGATTATTATCTTGTTGATTTAGTCATGATCATAGCATGTGCTTGGTATATTATTCCTGATGTGGCAAACTATTTAAAATGAACTGTAAATCTTAAAATGGACAATTGCTTGCACTTTTTAGGTCATTTAACAAAACTTACTGGTATTTTACCTTACATAGACATGGTCTTTCCCCGACACCAGTTGTCTGCTAGTGTAGGCTCCATATTCACTTGCCTCCATCCATACATGACCTTCCTGTTTGACTTTAAACCCTGACATGTCTCATTTGACTTTCTGATACTGAGGACTTCCCCATTTTTCTACCTCTGTGTTTGGACCGCATCCCTGTTTATTCAGTGTCTCGGCTCTGAGTTGGTGACAGAACTTGCCTTTGGTGAGTTGGATTGTAGGCCTTGGCTCGAACTCCCCCTAGTCACTTGAGAAGTTGTTGGCTAAAACTGAAAGCTCATGTTCTACCTATGGAAACTAAAAATTCGCCCATGGAAACAAAAAAAAGGGCAAGAGCAGTGAAAAGCTAAAAAAAAATACTCCTCGAAGAGTATAAGAAAGGTCCAAAAAGCAATAGTTCTTAAAAGCTATATCTAAACAATTGCTGACCTTGTATAAATATATGAAAAACATGCCCTGGATGCAAGCTGCAACTAGTTGTGCTTCTCAGCACATCTGAAATCCGAAGGGTTATGTAGGCCAAAAAGGCCATGGAAATAAAATTGAATGATCCTAATGAACCTGGATCAACTTGATGTAGACATGATGCCTAAGTTGAATAAACACTCTCTAAACAACTTATCCATTTGTGAGGCACAGCCATCCCCCATGTTCCTTTGTCCAGCACAGAGTTTGTAGCTTCCCCCTTTTCCCAGTCCAAAGTATTTTTGAGTTAAGTTAGACAAGTCAAACCCTTGGCCCAACCTTGCTCCTAGCATTCATCCTTCACTAGCAGTTTGACCATGTCCAATGGGTGAGTTTGTCATTTGAACTATGGTGCAAGTAATTTTATATAACCACGGAATATATTAACTTGATTAATGCCACTGAATGGAATTTATACTTTGAGCTTAGCTGTGGGAATGATTAGAGAAACATTGTCTTAATCTACTGATGTGATTTATCCTTGATTATATATTCTTGGGATCCGTGATGATGTGGACCATGTATGGATGATTATTGATGATGATTTATGGTCCCACATGTTTGATGATGATATCATATGATGGACATATGATACAGATGATGTTTGATCCATTTCAGCAGGTTATTATTATTACAGATCAGCAGATTATACATTGTCCATATATGGTGGACCCTACAGCTGGCCCATTAGGGCAACCCAGGGTGTATGAGTACTCGTTCCTAGTGGATTTGGGTCTTCTGGATCCATTGAGACACTTATCTTTCAGTTCCGGGCACTTCTGACAGTGATTGATGCAGTTTTACACTTGTTGACCAGATTTGGGGTTGATTTCCCAGCCTGAGCAGCAGGGGCCCCGAGAGGCCAGTTCACCTAGGGCGCTGATGATGGAGGGGGTGGTCCAGCCACTTGTTATTACCATTTATCCCCCCTCCCGGAGAGCCTGGTGGGCTCAGATTGACAGCGCTAGCACCCTAGGAGGCAGTTTTGGCACTTTCACAGTTCCCGAGGCAGTTAAAAAATGGGATAAAGTGGTCACTGAGGAAATCGATTTGGGCAATTGAGGCAAGGTTTTGGCATTTGGTTTTCACAGAGGTCTTCCAGGGTGATCTCACTATCTTCCAGTCAGTTTTCACCATGTGGGTATCTCCAGATTGATCACAGGAGGACATTTACTGCTCGACTGTCATGGATTCTGAGGACAGTTTTGGTCATTATCATTATATTGGACATATTTTATTATTTTATTGTGCCTTGGGGTGAGCTAGCAAGGATTTATACCTCCTAGCCCCACCATGTGCTTATTTTATCATGTCCTAGTCATCATGAGGTGGATTATTGTACTTTCTACCCCTCTTGTGGGATGACGTCACCCTCCATTGTACCATTTAGTGAGGGCGCTATTGTTATGTTGAGTGATCCATGTGATATTATGTTATGGGTCATCCTAGCCATTGATTGTATGATGAGATCTTATAATCTCAACCACTCATTTGATGTAGTATTGTAGAGTGGTATAGGGTTTTGGTCTTTATTATCCTATATAAGGAGGAGACCCCCCATTGTATAGCTCACCTTTGGAGCTCTGGAATATTGGAATAGAAGATTTTTTGTGGAGCACATCTCTCTTGCATTTTGGATTCTCTTGCATATTGAATATAAAGTATCTCTTCTATGTATCATTGTGGATTTTGGTGTTTTTGCTAACCTTTTGACAGGAAAGTCGAATTGGAGAGAGGAGGGCGACTTTTTGAGGGTTATTGTTGGAGGGATCCACATATTCTCTCTTGGGTTGATCTTGTGACAGGGAGTATCATTATTGTATCTTCGTAACATAGTTGATGCTTTCTATTACATCTTTCTACCATTTTCATAATCATCTTGCTTGACTTGTTTCTTTGATCTTGTCTTGTAGGAGGAGGACGATTTGGCTATCTTGGAGAAGGGCGATTTGGTTGGAGCACTTGGATCTCACTCTTGAATATAAACATAGGAGAATGCTATCAACTTGCAAGGTGGCCATAAGCAATTGAGGTAAGATCTACAAGGTATGTGCCTCTTTCATCCATTCTATCTCCATTGGTCATAAAACCCTAATTAAATCAAAACCCCAAATTTGGTATTTTTTTTAGATCTACTTAGATCCACCCTTGCATTTGAAAAGATATTAAGAACCCACCTCTATAGGATCCACCCCTAGTTGGATCTATAGTTTGGTGGTGATTGGCTAAAAATTGACACACTTTTCAATAAAAAAAGCCTTCTTGAACCTAAATCAATTTCCCTAAGAGAAGCTTGTTGGGCATGATCTAGCACATGGGTATATGAGATCCCACTTGATTTGACATCTAGACATTTGATAACGTATACCCATATCCTTACTTTGGTGAAAACTACCTTGTGGACATCTCTCCACGTTTTAAGGGGTTGAAACCCCCTTTTGATCTTCTTGGTACATTAAAACTTAGATCTACTAAGATCTACCCATTGGATTCACTTGAAACTTTGAAGGAACATAGATCGGGGTACTAACATCCCGGATCTACATTTTGGTGGCCATTGGACTTGGTTTGGTCCACCAAACCCATCTTTTGCCCTTCCTTGAGAAAGTCGCACCCCCTTGAAGTTTTGAGTTGGACCACTTCTAGGAAGTGGGTGTTTGAGATTTTCAGAGATTTGGAATGCCCATGCCTTGAAACCTAGGTTTACACTGTCTGTTTGTCAAGATCTACCTTGGGGATTGCATTCCTTGTTTTAAGGAATTGTGGTCCACTTTTGGTCTTCACTCAAAAACCTAGATCTAGTAAGATCCAACCATTGGATCTCATCCAAACCACTTGACTTGGCTTCTAGGTGTCCCGATCTACACTTTGACATCCTTCTTGACCCCATTAGCCCATCCAACAAGGCACTAGTCCTTCTCCAAGCAAGGCGCACTTTCTTGGGATTAGTGTCAAACCCTAGATCAAGCACATGGGTAATCCTAGAACCAACTCTAACTCATAGATCTAACCTATAGTACCATCCTCACACTTAACTTCACCTTGTGGGCCCACCTAGAACCATTTCACACTTCCCAAGGCAACAAGACCCACTTGTGTAAAAACATGGTACTGTACTTAGTAATCATACCCCATCAAGTGGCCTAAACCATACATAGGTTGAAACACTAACTATCCATTATTACACCTTCAACCATACCTTAAACATTAGGTCCACTTAGCCCTGCATTGGTTTCCGTAACTCATCTTTTATCCACCCTTTGAAACCTTTGCTTGGGTCCAATCAACTGTGATTGGGGTATAGGGTCTCCCCCTTGGTCTAGTTACACATTGACCTAAAGCGAAGAGTGCCTCGGTTGACGTGACTCCCACCTGCATTGGGAACCGTGGCATCTCTTGGGTCACCTCTTTAGTTGCCTGACTCCTCTACCGTCCCGGATGGGATACCTCTAGGGGCAACTACAAGTTGTGTGATAACATTTTTGGCGCCGTTGCCGGGGAAGGTAGAGGCCTACCCTGGTTCGACATATATTTTTCAAACCTCTACTCCCGTTCTCTTTGCCAACATTAACATTTTTGGCGCCGTTGCCGGGGAGGTAGAGGCCTACCTTGGTTCAACACACCTTTGTGTCTCACTATCTCTCTGCACTCTGAACGACATACATCTTGGTAGAAGAGTTTCAAGATCTACCTGGCGACTCCACATAAGCGACTCCACTGGTGATCGATCCTATCATTATCTAGAACCCATGGGGTGCATCATTTGGTACTTAGGTTCTTGATTTAAAAATAAAAATAAAAATAAAAAAATAAATAAAATAATCCATGGCTGCTTCTGAGCGGCCTAGAACTTTCGGTCGATTAAAAGTCTTTGACTTCTCAAAAATTATTGGGTATCCTCATCATATCCCTCATCAAGCCCGTGAAAGGTTGCCTAAATTCGATGGAAGTTATGAAATCTCTGCTGAAAGACACCTTGAACTTTTTAGGGAAGTTATTAAAGATTTATCCATAACCTATGAGGATGTGTGTATGAAACTATTGGCTTCGTCCTTCAAAGAAAGAGCTGAGATCTGGTTCTTAGATTTGAAGCCCAATAGCATTTCCGGATATGACATGTTTGAGCAAAGTTTCATAGAAAGATGGGGAAGTGAATCCGATGATATATATTTTTCAAATCAAAACCTTCCCCTTTTTGATCCTATTGTTGAATCTGTTAATAATCAAGCATCAAGTGAATTGTCAACATCCGAAGATGACCCATCATGCTCAATTTCTTTTGAGGATAAGTCTTCCACTTTTGAGTCGATTGATAGTCAAATCCATAATCATTGTATAAATCATAAGTTTTCAAATTTCTTTTTAGTTAGCCCTAGTCTTGATCCGGAGGAAATTTCTGAGGATGAGCCTTTAGTCAGTCAGTCGATTGAAGTTCCTCCCTCAGAGAAACTCATTAATCGTTCCATATTTAATGATCATTCAATTCCTTATCACCTTATTGAAAAAGAAGAAAGTGAAAACACCGACCAAGATCCTTTAGTGGTGATCTCTTGTGATCATTGTGCATTTAATCAAGATATTATAAATGAAAATGATCACTTATCCTCTTATAATTTTAATGATGAATCAATAGAAGGTCAATATCAAGATGAGGATGAATTAGGGAATCACACTAGATGCTCTAATCTGTTTTCCACTTCTTATAATGAGTCTTTAAATTTTTCCATCCTTAATCAAGATAACTTAGAGTTAGATAGTTATGGTCAATCTTGTCCTCAGGTTGTAAATATTAAACTTGATCAAAAGGTTAAAATCATTCCTAGAGTAAAGACTGCTTTCTTTTGTCAAAGTCCAAGGTCAAACTTGTTTATCCATTTGGGAGAATTTTCATATTTGCAATCCACCCTCCCTTCCCAACTCTTTCAATCATCTTTGGGTTGGTGCTCTAGTCATTTTTTTGCCTTGGAATTTTTCAATAGGAAGTATATGTATGATTACATGTTTGGAGAAAAAGCACTTCATTTCCCTTTTCAGTCACCTTGGAACAATAATGCTTGTTGTCAAATTATCACTCATTCTTGGTGGCTAGAAAAGGTGTTTAAAGATCAATTTCATCTTTTCTCCATTTTTGAGCATCAAGTGGGCCTAGTTTTGATTTTTCGTCTTTTAAGCCTTGATTTGTCCCCACTTGGTTTTTATTTGATCATCAGTCCCAAGGGGAAACGAATTAAATATGCAAGTGAAGTGAATGAGGAAAGTAGTTTATTAAATCATATGCCTTGTATTTTTCCTCCATCCATTTTAAACAATAACTTGCATAAATTTTATGATCCTATCAGTTTTTGGATGGAGGATGGCTTCACTAGTCAGTCGTCTCCTCTGCATTATTTCATGTTGCACCACTCAAATCCTTCTTCAATTTCTGAACAAGTCAAGAAGATTGTGCTCTCAATTTCAATAATTTTTAATCCAATCTTGACTTGTTTCATCAACAAAAATCAAAGAAGAATCATTAATTTATTTGATGAATGGTTGCACTGGATTTATCATTTTACCTAACATTTGTGCTCACTGGTTAGAGTAGGGTAGGTAGGTATTGAATAAGCTCACTTGAGCAGTAGGATTTGTGTGATTTTTCTTTTTCTGTGTGTCGAGTATTGTCCCTTTTTCTTTCTCTGCTTAGAGTATCTGATTGTTTTTATTTATTAAGTTGAGCCTTGCTCCTTCCTAAGCTTGTTGCTCCTCCTGCATGCATTTAAGAAATTATAGTTAGCATTTCTTATTGTTGGCTGCCTGTGCAAGTTGAAGATTGCCTGCTTGAAGAAGTACTCTTGTCCTCCTGCACAGTAAATAAAAATGATAAATGATAATAATATATGCCATGTTAGTTTAAGTTTATATTTTGACGCATTTTCAGTTTATGCTTTAGATTAGTTTTCAGTTTTGTTTTGTTTTTATCCCATACATGCTCCATGATGGTATTCTAGTTTTTGTGAGAGCAGGAACAGGTGCAAGATAAAAGCTGAAAGCAAGGATGGTGCAGTGCTGGATTGAAGATTGATGCAGAGCAGTTCGAGACCAGAGATTCTGAGGTTCTCAAGCGCTCTCTCCCTTAGAGCACTTGTCCCAGCTGGAGCCAGATGTTATCACACCATAGTAGCGGGGCTACTATTCTTGTACATCAGATATCTGCACATTCCAGAGCTTCCTTATTCCAGAGCATGGCTATATATTTTGGATCACTTATGATCAGAGCAGTACATTATTCAGATTTTATGACCTTGTGTCAAGACTGAGCCTTGAGAGTTCAGATTTGATGACTGATGTGACCACTTATCCCATTACAGTTTCAGTTCAGTGCCTAGAGATGTACTTCAGATGTGTTTCAGATGTTGCATGATGATGATTATTATGATGATGTGTATGATCTATGGATATGTTGTCACTGACTGTGGATTATTATCTTGTTGATTTAGTCATGATCATAGCATGTGCTTGGTATATTATTCCTGATGTGGCAAACTATTTAAAATGAACTGTAAATCTTAAAATGGACAATTGCTTGCACTTTTTAGGTCATTTAACAAAACTTACTGGTATTTTACCTTACATAGACATGGTCTTTCCCCGACACCAGTTGTCTGCTAGTGTAGGCTCCATATTCACTTGCCTCCATCCATACATGACCTTCCTGTTTGACTTTAAACCCTGACATGTCTCATTTGACTTTCTGATACTGAGGACTTCCCCATTTTTCTACCTCTGTGTTTGGACCGCATCCCTGTTTATTCAGTGTCTCGGCTCTGAGTTGGTGACAGAACTTGCCTTTGGTGAGTTGGATTGTAGGCCTTGGCTCGAACTCCCCCTAGTCACTTGAGAAGTTGTTGGCTAAAACTGAAAGCTCATGTTCTACCTATGGAAACTAAAAATTCGCCCATGGAAACAAAAAAAAGGGCAAGAGCAGTGAAAAGCTAAAAAAAAATACTCCTCGAAGAGTATAAGAAAGGTCCAAAAAGCAATAGTTCTTAAAAGCTATATCTAAACAATTGCTGACCTTGTATAAATATATGAAAAACATGCCCTGGATGCAAGCTGCAACTAGTTGTGCTTCTCAGCACATCTGAAATCCGAAGGGTTATGTAGGCCAAAAAGGCCATGGAAATAAAATTGAATGATCCTAATGAACCTGGATCAACTTGATGTAGACATGATGCCTAAGTTGAATAAACACTCTCTAAACAACTTATCCATTTGTGAGGCACAGCCATCCCCCATGTTCCTTTGTCCAGCACAGAGTTTGTAGCTTCCCCCTTTTCCCAGTCCAAAGTATTTTTGAGTTAAGTTAGACAAGTCAAACCCTTGGCCCAACCTTGCTCATAGCATTCATCCTTCACTAGCAGTTTGACCATGTCCAATGGGTGAGTTTGTCATTTGAACTATGGTGCAAGTAATTTTATATAACCACGGAATATATTAACTTGATTAATGCCACTGAATGGAATTTATACTTTGAGCTTAGCTGTGGGAATGATTAGAGAAACATTGTCTTAATCTACTGATGTGATTTATCCTTGATTATATATTCTTGGGATCCGTGATGATGTGGACCATGTATGGATGATTATTGATGATGATTTATGGTCCCACATGTTTGATGATGATATCATATGATGGACATATGATACAGATGATGTTTGATCCATTTCAGCAGGTTATTATTATTACAGATCAGCAGATTATACATTGTCCATATATGGTGGACCCTACAGCTGGCCCATTAGGGCAACCCAGGGTGTATGAGTACTCGTTCCTAGTGGATTTGGGTCTTCTGGATCCATTGAGACACTTATCTTTCAGTTCCGGGCACTTCTGACAGTGATTGATGCAGTTTTACACTTGTTGACCAGATTTGGGGTTGATTTCCCAGCCTGAGCAGCAGGGGCCCCGAGAGGCCAGTTCACCTAGGGCGCTGATGATGGAGGGGGTGGTCCAGCCACTTGTTATTACCATTTATCCCCCCTCCCGGAGAGCCTGGTGGGCTCAGATTGACAGCGCTAGCACCCTAGGAGGCAGTTTTGGCACTTTCACAGTTCCCGAGGCAGTTAAAAAATGGGATAAAGTGGTCACTGAGGAAATCGATTTGGGCAATTGAGGCAAGGTTTTGGCATTTGGTTTTCACAGAGGTCTTCCAGGGTGATCTCACTATCTTCCAGTCAGTTTTCACCATGTGGGTATCTCCAGATTGATCACAGGAGGACATTTACTGCTCGACTGTCATGGATTCTGAGGACAGTTTTGGTCATTATCATTATATTGGACATATTTTATTATTTTATTGTGCCTTGGGGTGAGCTAGCAAGGATTTATACCTCCTAGCCCCACCATGTGCTTATTTTATCATGTCCTAGTCATCATGAGGTGGATTATTGTACTTTCTACCCCTCTTGTGGGATGACGTCACCCTCCATTGTACCATTTAGTGAGGGCGCTATTGTTATGTTGAGTGATCCATGTGATATTATGTTATGGGTCATCCTAGCCATTGATTGTATGATGAGATCTTATAATCTCAACCACTCATTTGATGTAGTATTGTAGAGTGGTATAGGGTTTTGGTCTTTATTATCCTATATAAGGAGGAGACCCCCCATTGTATAGCTCACCTTTGGAGCTCTGGAATATTGGAATAGAAGATTTTTTGTGGAGCACATCTCTCTTGCATTTTGGATTCTCTTGCATATTGAATATAAAGTATCTCTTCTATGTATCATTGTGGATTTTGGTGTTTTTGCTAACCTTTTGACAGGAAAGTCGAATTGGAGAGAGGAGGGCGACTTTTTGAGGGTTATTGTTGGAGGGATCCACATATTCTCTCTTGGGTTGATCTTGTGACAGGGAGTATCATTATTGTATCTTCGTAACATAGTTGATGCTTTCTATTACATCTTTCTACCATTTTCATAATCATCTTGCTTGACTTGTTTCTTTGATCTTGTCTTGTAGGAGGAGGACGATTTGGCTATCTTGGAGAAGGGCGATTTGGTTGGAGCACTTGGATCTCACTCTTGAATATAAACATAGGAGAATGCTATCAACTTGCAAGGTGGCCATAAGCAATTGAGGTAAGATCTACAAGGTATGTGCCTCTTTCATCCATTCTATCTCCATTGGTCATAAAACCCTAATTAAATCAAAACCCCAAATTTGGTATTTTTTTTAGATCTACTTAGATCCACCCTTGCATTTGAAAAGATATTAAGAACCCACCTCTATAGGATCCACCCCTAGTTGGATCTATAGTTTGGTGGTGATTGGCTAAAAATTGACACACTTTTCAATAAAAAAAGCCTTCTTGAACCTAAATCAATTTCCCTAAGAGAAGCTTGTTGGGCATGATCTAGCACATGGGTATATGAGATCCCACTTGATTTGACATCTAGACATTTGATAACGTATACCCATATCCTTACTTTGGTGAAAACTACCTTGTGGACATCTCTCCACGTTTTAAGGGGTTGAAACCCCCTTTTGATCTTCTTGGTACATTAAAACTTAGATCTACTAAGATCTACCCATTGGATTCACTTGAAACTTTGAAGGAACATAGATCGGGGTACTAACATCCCGGATCTACATTTTGGTGGCCATTGGACTTGGTTTGGTCCACCAAACCCATCTTTTGCCCTTCCTTGAGAAAGTCGCACCCCCTTGAAGTTTTGAGTTGGACCACTTCTAGGAAGTGGGTGTTTGAGATTTTCAGAGATTTGGAATGCCCATGCCTTGAAACCTAGGTTTACACTGTCTGTTTGTCAAGATCTACCTTGGGGATTGCATTCCTTGTTTTAAGGAATTGTGGTCCACTTTTGGTCTTCACTCAAAAACCTAGATCTAGTAAGATCCAACCATTGGATCTCATCCAAACCACTTGACTTGGCTTCTAGGTGTCCCGATCTACACTTTGACATCCTTCTTGACCCCATTAGCCCATCCAACAAGGCACTAGTCCTTCTCCAAGCAAGGCGCACTTTCTTGGGATTAGTGTCAAACCCTAGATCAAGCACATGGGTAATCCTAGAACCAACTCTAACTCATAGATCTAACCTAGATCTAACCTATAGTACCATCCTCACACTTAACTTCACCTTGTGGGCCCACCTAGAACCATTTCACACTTCCCAAGGCAACAAGACCCACTTGTGTAAAAACATGGTACTGTACTTAGTAATCATACCCCATCAAGTGGCCTAAACCATACATAGGTTGAAACACTAACTATCCATTATTACACCTTCAACCATACCTTAATCATTAGGTCCACTTAGCCCTGCATTGGTTTCCGTAACTCATCTTTTATCCACCCTTTGAAACCTTTGCTTGGGTCCAATCAACTGTGATTGGGGTATAGGGTCTCCCCCTTGGTCTAGTTACACATTGACCTAAAGCGAAGAGTGCCTCGGTTGACGTGACTCCCACCTGCATTGGGAACCGTGGCATCTCTTGGGTCACCTCTTTAGTTGCCTGACTCCTCTACCGTCCCGGATGGGATACCTCTAGGGGCAACTACAAGTTGTGTGATAACAGTACCCTTTCCCATTAGACCAAGTATGGAAGATGCATTTTGATGGGGCCCATTCCTGACATGGTGCAGGGGCTGGGATTGTTGTGACTTCACCATCTGGGGAAGAAAGCTTATTTTCCTTTTGCTTGGAGTTTGATTGCACTAATAATGTAGCTGAGTATGAAGCCTTACTTTTGGGATTGGAAATTGCTCGAGAGAGAAACATTAAGTCCATATCTGTCATAGGTGATTCTGACCTCATTGTATCCCAAGTTAGGAATCAATTTTTCGCTAAGAACAATAGACTTAGATATTATAGAAAAACAGTTTGGGATACTATTGAATGTTTTGACGCCTTTGGAATTAAGGCAGTCCCACGTGAGCAAAACACTTTGGCTGATGAGTTATCTGTTATAGCCAGTACCCTCCAAGCCTCTGAGTCTTTAAAGCAAAGAAATTGCAAGGTTGAAGTCTTATTCAGACCCTCATTCCCCGATAACCAAGACTGTTGGCAAGTTTTCGATGATGATGCCCAAATCATCCAATTCCTGACTGCTTCTCAAGCCCCCATGGTAAATTTTGAAGATCAAATAAAGGGTAGTTCCATAGAGGGCATGGACATAACAGAAACCACTTTTCCTTTGGAGAAAAATTTCAACAAACATGATGAGTTTAAAGGTAGACGATCTGAACCAATTGATGAAGTCATTGAAATCAATATTGTTTCTTCTTGTTCTCCAAAAATGATTAAGATAGGGAAAATGCCTCTAAGGAAGAAAGATGGAAAATTGAAGAATTAATCAGAGAGTACAAGGATGTCTTTGCATGGACTTATGATGATGTGAAAACTTATGACCCAATCTGTTATTGAGCATACTATTCCTCTTGAAGAAGGAGCCAAACCTTATTGTCAAAAGTTGCGTAATATGAACCCTATGTTAGCTCCTTTAGTTAAAAAGGAATTGGAAAAGATGTTGGCAGCAGGTATCATTAGGTCGGTCATGCATACAACATGGGTGTCTAATCCTGTGTTTGTAAGGAAGAAAAGTGGAGAAATTAGGATTTGTATTGACTTCAGAAACCTGAACCAAGCTTCGCTAAAGGATAACTATCCATTGACTAATATGGAAAATTTGTTGCAAAGTGTAACTGGTGCTAGGGTGTTGTCTCTGCTTGATGGTTTCTTGGGTTATGACCAAGTCTAAATTAAACAAGAAGATAGTGGAACGACTACTTTCACCACACCCTGGGGAACATATGAATATATCCGAATGCCATTTGGCTTGCTTAATGTAGGTTCAACTTTTCAAAGGGCAATGGATCACACTTTTGAGGATTTAATTGGTAAGATCATTGCCATTTATCAAGATGATTTAACTGTGTTTTCCAAAGAGAGAAGTGACCATGTGAAGCATTTAAAGAAAATTTTTGATAGGTGCCGAAAATTTGGAATTTCTTTAAATCCTAAGAAGTCTACCTTTGGTGTTGATGAGGGGAAGTTGTTAGGGCATATTGTCTCTAAAGAAGGCATCATAATTGATCCTGAAAGAGTGCAAGGAATCCAAGCCATAGCCCCACCAAAGGATGTTAGCTCCTTGAGATCATTTTTTGGAAAAATAAACTTTGTAAGAAGATTCATCCCTAATCTAGTAGAGTTGGCCAAGCCATTAAATGCCTTAAAAAAAGATGTGAAGTTCATCTGGGATAATAAGTGTGCAACCCCTTTTAATTCTCTGAAGAAAGCTATCTCTTCTTCCCTCGTTTTAGTATGTCCTGATTACAATAAGGAATTCTTGATCTACTCATATGCCTCAGAAGACACTATAGCTGGTGTTTTGTTATAAAAGAATGACAATAATCATGAGCACCTTGTCGCCTTTATGAGTAAGAACCTTAGAGATGTCGAATTGAATTATACAACAACTGAAAAGAAAGCCTATGCTTTGGTTAAATCCTTAAAGCATTTCAGGACATACATAGGGTATTCTAATATTTTGGCTTATGTCCCGTATCAAGCAGTTAAGGATGTTTTATCTCAGCATGATGGTATTGGGGTTAGAGGAAACTGGATTTCTAGAATTCAGGAGTATGATATTGAGATCAAACCAATCAAGATTGTAAAAGGTCAAGGACTAGCCCAACTCTTAACTGAAGCCAAAGCTCAATTGGATGAAGATCATCAAGACTTAAACATGGTACTTTATATTGATGAAGATCATGAATGGTATAAGGACATTATCTTTTTCCTCAAACATTTGTCATGCCCTGATCATCTCCTGGATAACCAAAGAAGAGCATTGAGGTTAAAGGCATCTAAGTATGTTTTGACAGAAGATGGCTTAGGATGGAAAAACCCAGATGGAATTGTATTGAAATGTGTAAACCTTGACGAGTCACAAAGAATCATAAATGAAATGCATTCAGGATTATGTGGAGGGCATTACGCACCTAGAACCACGACAGCTAAAATCATGAGAGTTGGGTATTATTGGCCATCATTATTTAAAGATGTGCATCCCTTTCGTTAGGACTTGTCAAGAATGCCAATTCTTCTTAGGAAAACCTAGAATACCTTCTTTGCCTTTAACCCTAGTCATCGTAGAGACACCTTTTCAACAATGGGGAATGGATTTTGTTGGTCTTAAGTTTTAAACCTTAACAGTGAAGTACAAACTTATACGATTCTTAAGCATTAACAGAAAATACACAATGGCACACACATTACACAGAGATTTTCACCTGGAAACCCTTAACCGGGAAAAAACCAACAAAACTTAGAGCCGCATAGCTCCTTTTTCATTATACGTTTTATTTTAACCATGTACAATACAATAAATGGTATTCCGCAACAACTAAAACCCTAATTCGTTTACCCAAATTAGGTTACAACCCTAATTCCTTTTACCGGAATTAGATAGAGTACAATGGGTCAAAAATCGCGAAAAAGCAAAAAAGAAACCCAAAAAATTTTGCCGTAGGGATCGTGTTGTACACGCAGCGACCATGTGAAGAGATATAACATACCCAACATTTTTGACCCTAGTTCTTCTAATGGATATAAATACATCTTGACTTGCACAAATTACTTCACCCGCTGGGTTGAAGCTATCCCCACTAAAAGAGCAACAACATAAGTGGTGATTAAATTTTTAGAAGAGAACATAGTCTCCAGGTTCGGTTGCCCTACGAAAATCACAACTGATAACGCCAAAGCCTTTAGTAAGGAAGAGGTGACATCATTTTGCTCTAATCATGGAATTACTCTTTCCCATTCCTCCAACTATTACACACAAGGAAATGGTTTAGCAGAATCTAGCAATAAGAATCTTATCTGGCTTTTAAAGCGAATGATGGGAGAAAACAAAAGGAGTTGGGATAACAGACTCAAGTATGCTCTTTGGGTAGATCGAACAACATTTAAGAGAATAATTGGTAAGGCTCCTTTTGAAATAGTATATGGACAGAATTGTAGACTACCCATCAACCTCCAGATCCCAGTTTATGAACTCTTGCAACAATGTTCTTTGGATCAAGAGGCAATGCAAGCCAGAATTGATAAACTAGTTGAATTAGACGAAACCGAAAGAGAAGCATGGGATAAAATGGTTTTAGAGCAAGAAAGAGTAAAGGGAACATTTGATCAAAGGATTAGAGAGGTCCTGTTTGGAGTAGGTGACATAGTTTTGCTTTGGGACAAGAATAAAGAAAAACCAGGAAATCATGGAAAATTTGAGAAAATATGGATGGGCCCTTATCGAGTGAGCAGAATTGCAGGAAAAGGTGCAGTATGGTTGGAAACACTTGATGGGGATGAATTGGAATTGCCATTAAAGGGGTATTGTTGAAACATTATTACCCCCTTGTCCTTTGGGGTAATTTTACTCCTCTTGCATGCTTAGAGTAGGTAGGTCTTTAAATAAGCTCACTTGAGTTGTAGGATTTGTGTGCCTTTTGCTTTTTCTGAGTGCTGAGTATTGCAAGTCTTTTTGCTTTTCCTTTTGATGAGCCTTTTGAGTTTTCTTTTGAGTGCTTTTTCCTGTTGCCGAGATGTTTGAGTGAGTTGAGTCATGCTCTTTCCTAAGCCTTTCTCATCTCCTGCATTCACATCAATAAAAAAATAAAAATGTTAAAAAACTTTATGAGTTAGTACTTTCATTTTATATGCACTTTATTTTTGCTCTAGAGTAGAATTTCATTTATGCGGTTTATTTTGGTTTATTTTTTATCCCATACATGCGTCACGTGGTATTTTGCTTTCTATGAGTGCAAAAACAGGGGAAAATAAAGGAAAGCAAAAAGAGAAATCGAGTGCTGGATTGAAGTTTGATGCAGTTAGTGTTGGGGACTAGAGATTCTGAGGATCTCAAGCACTCTCTCCATTAGAGCACTTGTCCTAGTTGGAGCCAGATGTTATCCCAGCTGGAGCCAGATGTTATCACACACATAGTAGCTGGGCTACCATGTCAGCAGAGTAGATATCTGCACTTTTCTGAGCTCTGCCTTTACACTTATTCAGTGAGATCAGCTATGATGAGCAACATTATTTATGATCACTCACACATCAGAGCATCTTTGTATCAGACATTTAGTAGACCTTATGCCAAGGCTGAGCCTTGAGACCTCAGATTTGATGACCGATATGACCTTTTATTCCATACAGTTGCAGTGCAATTTTCAGTGTTTCAGATACAATGTTCTCAGTGGTTATAGTTGGTTCAGATTACAGATATTGATTGGTGTCCCAGTATATATTTATGATGTGCATTGATGTTATTACCTTGTTGTTTAGGTCATTTTGATAGCATTGACTTGGTATAAAGTAATCATGATCTGATAGTGTATTAAAATTGAAATGAAATTGGTTGTTATGGATTATATGTATTGATTGTATTATTGACATTTGGAAACTCTTGTTTTATACTTGTTGGTCTTTACCTTCATATGAATGTGAACATGATCATTTAGTGTCTGCCTGACTGCTAGCTTAGGCACCATTTTCACTTTTCTCCATCCATCCATTTGTCATTTCCCCATTTATTGATCTTCACCTTGACTTACACCTTGACTTGTGATATGGAGGATCTTCCCCGCTTCTACCTCTGTGTTGGACTTGCATCCATGTTTATTTTGTGTCTCGGCTCTTAGTTGGCAACAAAACTTGCCCTTGGTGAGTTGGATTTTATGCCTTTATCATTCTAGTCGGTTGCCCCGATGTGTGGTTTAGATTTGCGGAAGTCCCCCTAGTTGCTTGAGTTGTGTTGGCTAAAACCTGAAGCAAAATTGTACTACATATGGAAATTATTGTTATATCTTGTACAACCCAATGAAAAGGGCTATGAAATTGAAGTGAAATTCAAATGCTATGTAATGTAAATGCACCCCGGATGAAAGCTGCGATTAGTTGTGCTTATAAGCATATGTGAAATCCCAGAGGGATTGTTGCCGCGTGATACACACCTGGGGGGGACGCGGCAGGAAACCTTCAAGCTGCTCGGTGTGTCCTTGGGGGCAAGTGAGAGTCAAGTGCTATCACCTGATTACTCGACTTCTCCGTCTAGGCTTACTCCTAGTGAAGCCAAGGGGGGTGGTCCTTATGAAAAATAAACTAAGGCTTTTAATCTATAACAAAGAAAAAGTTTGTTCTAGGAGTTAAAAGATGATGAGATGGAAAAATTACAACTAAGCACTACTTGCAAATTAAATCAATAAATTAACCCAACACAAGATAGATAAGCATTCATGACATTTATGATTGAAACTTAAAACATGGAAAATTAAAGACCAGTGCCGAGAATGTAAAAATGCTTGCAATTGCTGCTGTGTAGGGTTGCTTGTGTAGTCTCAGTGAAAGTATTGCAGTGTCTCGGTTGGTAAATTTTATGATTATTAAATGAGTGGATTAAGGAGTGGGTTAATTCTTGGTTTGGCCCAAAAGAAACCTAAACTTTGAACTGAGTGCTCTAGAAACCTTACCAAGTGTCCAACCAGGCGAGGATGAACCCGCTTAAGAACCTGCTGACTTTGTGGATTCAGTCCATGCAACCTCCCGAGTTCTTAGGATTGGATTCTAATGGATTGTCCTATTAACACTAAGTACCTTGCACCCGTTTCTGATTGAACCAATTGTTCTGACTAAGCTGCAGTAGTCAAGAGCATACTCTGGGTTTGGGGCATTGTTCGTTTTATTAAAATGTGTGAGTGGATGATTAATCTACACTAAACCCCAAGAATATAACAAGGGGGGTTAATTTTAGGAATAAATTTTAAGAACAGAATAATAATTGAATAAAACACAAAAGCATATAAAAAATGATAATCGGGTCCTCGGAGGACGTTGTGTGCTTGAGTGAGTTGTTTAATTACTACTGCTCAAATGAAACTAATCTAAAACGAAAAATTAGAAAAAGTGCAAAAAAACTGAAAAAGGTACGGATCCCCCTTGGGGGGATTGGGGTCAGGCGCTGGAATTGCCTGCTGTGCTCTTTTTATTTTTTGATTACAACTTGGAAACTTAAGAAAAACATTGCTTGCCCTTTATCATTAGGGAACAAGTCAGTTTACAATGTTTAAGAGAAATAAAGATGGTGCCTAAGATCGGTTCTCTCTGGGTGGTTCTGGGAGTTTCGAAGTGTCTTTTTTGTGAGTTTTTTAACTCCAACCTGCTAAGAACATGAAACAGACCAGTGAGCTATAATGTTGATTAGAAATGATAATCAGAACACTTTAAGAGTGTTCTAACAATGCTAGAAAATGCAAAAATTAAAACTAACGCAACTAGTATGCAAAAAACTTGTTTTTTGGGCAATTTTTTGAGTTTTTAACTAACTTTCAATTAATTTTTTATGTGCAGAACCAAAAAACCAGCGAGCTCTTTTTGTCATGTAATGGCCAAAAACACTTAGAAAGTGATTTGGCCACACTTGCGAAATATGCCCAAAACAAAACTATGAAAACTAATAACGAAAAAACAAATAAAAATGAACCAAGAACACGAACTAGAAAGTTCGTTTCTTGGGATCTTGGCTTGCTCTTTCGGGGCAGCCAATAGCAAGCTCTTAAAATAGCCAAATATACTTTTCAACCCAGACAAGATTTTCCTATCAAGAACTCTAGATTTTACAATTAAAACAAGCTTGAAAAGGAAAACTTGTAAAATTAGATCTACTTTCAGAAATTTATGCTTTGAAAGAACTATGATCTAACATAAGTAGCAGTAACCAAATATAGTTAAAGAAGATTGGATCAGAGGAATGGAACCCTTGGGGGTTGAGCGTTTTAAAGAAAGGGCGATGGAGTCAAGCTCCTTGATGCACCGATAGGATCAAGACTTTGTTCGAATTTACTGAATGAAGATACGATCTAACATGTTTGTGGACCTCTTCAGCGTAGGCTACCTGTAAACAGTTGCAAACAACTAGCAAGGGGATAAGAGCATATGTGTAAATGAACAACATAAAACTTGAGAAATAATAGATTCAAACAAGAGATTATACTACTTCTAGCATTCTAATATCATCGACAAAAGTAAGCAACCTATAAAGCACTACTCACTATTCCTTATGAAAGATAACTTCCCTTTAAAAAGACATACAATCCCGACAATACTAACTATGCAACACGATACAGTTTACCTCAAATGTAACAAGCATGAATATCCAACCAAAGACAATCACCAGACTAGCCTCCAAAGCCTTCTTTATTAAACTCAGAAAAATATTACAATGAACAAGCAAAGGTTCCACCTTCAGATCGCTTACAATGGAGCCAAGCTCCTCAATTTATAGCAAATAGAAAGTGAGCTAGGGCGTAAAACCCTAAGGAGACAAAGCTCCTAGTTTGTAGAGCAAGGCAACTTATGACCAATGGAGAAGCACCATTCACTCGGACAAAAGCTCTTTGAAATGGAAGTTGCTTACTTGTGAAAGCTGCTCATGCGTGAGGCAACGAGAGCAAGTGATGTTTCCATACTTTGAATGAGCTTTTCGTATGAAGAGTTGAAGAGTTTCGATTGGCTGATTTAAATAGCAACTTAAGCAAAGGATGATGCCAAGTCATTCAAGTTGGCTGCCCCTCACTTTGAACCTATCCAAACACAAAAACTGTATGGCCGTGAAGCATGAGTGATGGCCCACGTGAAGGAGAGATGCATGGATATGCCATCATGGATGGTACGGTTGGTTGGAGTTTACACTTAGCAACTTATCCAAATTGTGCCATGTCACTTGGGGTGGTCCACACACCATTGAAAAAAACTTTGAATAGATCCGTACGACCCACGTGAGGAAGAGGTTCACGTGAAGGATGAGGTGAATGATGTTTAATGTTTTACTTTCACCTCATGCTTTAACCATGATGAGGTCACCAACCTTGATTTAACTAATGCCATGTCACTTCGTGGGCCTCACAACTTGAATTCACCTTCCACAAATCACTTCGTACGGCTGCCCACGTGAAGGAATTTGAAGCATGAAGAAATATTAAAATTTTGACTTTTAATATGATGTTATAACCTATGCTTTCTCCTTTTGATGTAATCGCTCACCTTAAGTGATGTCATGCCATGTCATTTGGCATGTTCCAATATTCACTTTTTAAATATTTTAATCATTTGCCCAAAGTGCATTTTGATGTTTTTTAGCATTAAAGAGCTAATCTGAAGCTCTAATAGGAAAAACTACTCCACGGGGCGCTTTGACTGCCCGAAAGATAGGAAAACCGGATACTAGGGTAAAGAGGATGCTCTGAGCTTGAAAACGAGCATCTTTGCACCAAATTCTGACTTCGGATCACATTTTTATCACTTTTTGAAAATTTTAAATTAAACCATTAAAAAATGTCTTAAAAAATGCGAAAAATATTTTTTCTCGGAATCCACTGAAACTTCAGGGGAACCTGGTACATGACAAAACGATAAAATTCTAGCGCCTAGCATGTTTATACATGTTATAAAATGGGATCTAATAATTCCCTAAGGCCTAACCCCCACTTTGGGCATTCCAGCTTTGAAGGAGCAGGCGAAAACCTCACGAGATTATATTCCGCTACAGGCAAAGCATAATCAACAAGGGAAAAAACTCCTTGGAATACCTTCTTTGGTTGTCAAGTCCTAGGGAACCGAGTCACTCAAAGACCACCATGCTAGAACGCTTTATTACAAACCTCGTGGGGCACAGTCATGTACTACAAAAACTGAAAAATGGGCCCTGAAAAGGCCAAACTTGGAACTTCTGTACTCTGAAAAGCACAAGTGATTATGCAACACTGGCGGCTCACTTAAGTCCAACTAAAGTGCAACTTTAGGTGGTAACAGGGATCATATTAGGCCTAAAAATCAATGGATAAATTTATGCTAAATCTAATGATTGCTGACCATGAAATTCAATGAAAATGAAAGGTCCTAAAAAGCAGTGGTTAAATGTTTGCCAAATCTAAAGTCTGTTGACCTTATGTGAAATTTTCCTCATTGAGCCTGCGGGTTATGATATGAGATGGAGTAAGGGATAGCTAATTCTAAGTGTCCCCTAGAACCTCAATTTACGGTTAGCCTGACACTTAGTTCATGGAGGTTCTAGTAGTAGACATTTTTTGCCAAGGTTGAATAAGCACTTCTCTGAACAACTCATCCATTTGTGGGACATTGACATTCCTTGTGTACTTCTTGTCCAACACATGCTTATGTGTATAATGCCATGTCCCTTATCCAAAGTATCACAATGTCAAGTCAGTCAAGTCATCCCTTTCAGCCTAGCCTTGTGTCTTCAACCTTCACCCTTTGCTAGCAATTTGATCATGTCTATAAACAAGTATATTCTTGAGATTCTTCTTGGAAGTAAATTATTTAACTAACCTATTACTATTTATTAACTGTCAGTGAAATGATGCTTAATACTTTAGAGTCTCGCTATGAAAATGATTTAGAGAGCATGTCTTGACTATTTGCACTTGCAGCAGCATGGCTTCTTAGCTAGGGTCATATTTTGATCAGTTTGATCGGTCAAACTTAGTTTGACCAAGGTCAACCTTGGGATTCGTGATGAGATGGACCACCTTATGTATGATGTTGATCTATGGTTTTCTATATACCTTTTTGATGATTCCATATGATGGGCACAGGCTTCAGATGACGATTGATGCAGTTTTTCATGATTATTATTATTTCCAGATCATCATATTTTTACTTGTCCGGGTATGGTGGACCCTACAGATGATCCTACAGGTTATCATAAGGTGTATGAGTACTCATTTCTAGTGGATTTGAGTCTTCTCGATCCATTGAGACACTTGTCTTTCAGTTTCAGGCACTCCTAGGCAGGATATGAGTAGTTTTCTACCTTTTGGCCAGTTTGGTCATGTTGATGTGGCCAGTCCAGCTAGATCATTGGAGGCCAGTCATTGCTTAGGGCGCTACAGGGGAAGGGGGTGGTCCAGCCACTTGTTATTACCATATTACCCCCCTTCCGGACATGATGCCATAGTCAGTTTCACATCGCAGGCACTAGACAGTGAATTATGTGTAGTTTCAGGGTTTTTCAAGAGGTTAAAAAAATGGAATAAAAAGGTCAAAGGAATTCGATTTGGGCAATTGAGGCAAGGTTTTGGCATGAGGTCTGCTTTGAGGTCATCTATGGTGTATCCCACTCCTTCCAGATCAGTGTGCAGTAGTTGGTGGGGTCCACACAGTCAGCAGGATGTCATTTGATGTATTTTTCTCTCAGATTGGGGGGACAGGATTTGATCATTTGTGTACTTGGACATGTCATTGAGTCTCATGTTATATTATTTTGCTATGGGGTGATGCTAGTGAAGGGGAATAATACCTCCTAGCCCCACCATATGCTTCTAGTCACTAGTCCTAGTCTTCTTATGTGGCACACTTGTACTTTTAGCCACTCTTATGTTGTGCGCCATCCCCCCCCAGGGAATTTTAGGCATGATGTCATCCCTCATTTCAAAAGTGGTTTAGGGTTTTGGTCTCCCTCATCCTATTTAAGGAAGAGACCCCCCTATTGTAAAGGGCACCTTCTGGGCTCTGGAAAACTTGGAATAAAATACTATTTTGCAGATCTACTTCTTGGCTTTGATTGGGATCCTCTTGTACATGATTATACATCTTTTGCTTTAGACATCTTTGCTTTTAACACATGATTTTGATAGCTACAGATGGAGGTTGAATTGACTAGAGCAAGGAGGGCAAATTGCTTGAAGGGAAGATTGTGGGCTTCTCACATCCCTCTTGGGCATGACGTTTTCATCTTGAAGGGAGTTTTTCGATTTTGCTTTGTCCATTGATTTGCTTCCTTTGATATGGCATGCTTGGATCTCATTTATCTGTGGATCAAATCTAACTTATGCTAGTTTGTTTTACAGGGTGAGTGAGACATTTTTCCTCCTAGGGCTTGGATGTTTTTGCTTGGAATCACTTGGATCTAGCTTGGAATTGTAACTAAATGCAAGGATCATCTATGTACAAGGTAGCCGCAAGTTTTTGAGGTAAGATCTACAAGGTACGTATCCATTTCGCTTGTCTTTTATCCTATTGGTCATAAAACCCTTAAAATCAAAACCCTAGTTGTTTTTATTTTTCAGATCTATGGAGATCTAGCAATCACTTGGGCTTAATAATGAAAACCCACCTTAATAATCATCTTAACTATCCCGATCTAAAGCTTGGTGGACATCCGACTCCATTTGCCCCTCCATCTAAGGCATTAGTCCTCCTTGAGGCAAGTCGCACTCCTTGGGTAAATGTTCTATTGCTAGTTCCCACACGTGGGTATTGATATTTCCTTCTCAAATCCATAGATCCATGCTATAGCATACCCCTTAGTGCCATCTCACTTTGATTTTGACCTTGTGGGCCCCATTTGGACCATTTTCCACTTTTTAAGGGTGGGCCCCACTTGGGTACTTGTTCTTGGCACTGGATCTATCTAGATCTACTATTCCTAATCCATAAGTGACCTTATCTCACACTTGGTTGAACATTTGTCCTTGCCTTAAGCCTCTTCAACCAAGCCCCAACCACCTTGGGTCCACTTATCAAACAAGATCTAGATCTTGTTTCATCTTGTTTTCTTATTCTTTCATCATCACATTTCCCTAGGAGGTCTATATTGAATTCACTAGCCTTCATTGGCTAAGCCAGGGTCTCCTCCTTGGTCTTGCTTAGGCTTGATCTAAAGTGAAGAGTGCCTCGGTTAGCGTGACACCCATCTTACATTGGGAACCGTGGCATCTCTTGGGTCACCTCTTTAGTTGTCTACAACTCTACCGTCCTGGATAGTATACCTTTAAAGACAACTACAAGTTGTGTGATAACACAACCTTCTTTTGAGCAAATTACAATAAGATTTAATCAAGCAATTTACTTAAATCAAACCTTATCCTACAGGGTAAGTGTTATCACATATATAGTAGCCGGGCTACCATACATTATTTTTCTCATTCCAGTACACTATTCAGCCAGTTCCCTTGCATTTGAGATGCTGAGATGAGCATCTATATTGGATCACTATCAGATTGTGGACAGCAGTTATATTCCCCATGCCATGACTGAGTTTCAGGACACTCAGAGAGATGACCGATGTAGCCATTATACCATTGGTACAGAGCAGACAGTAGTGCCCAAAGTTACAGCAGCAGTCTCAGAGGACAGATGATGGTACAGGTTGATGAGCTTTCAGGTATATGACTCAGCAGGTATATTATAGTGTTATGGTTAGATTGCTTTTATACTTATTCTCATAGCATGTCTTAGCACTTAGTGTCATGATCTGGCGATCATATAGATATATGGACCTGGTTGATCTATTATATATATTATATTGCCCCTACTCAGACTTAGAAGTTCACTATTCATACTCATTGGTACATACCCTCCTTAGGGAGAATAGAGGTGATCATTACACCATACTTTGGCTTGCTAGTGTTGGCTCCATCATTTCATTGTCTTCATCCATCCATGGCCTACCTTTTAGATTATCACCCTGACTTACTACTTGACTAGTGGCATGGAGGACTTTTCCCCACTGTAGCCTCTGTATTGGATGAGCTTCCCTGTTTATTGTGTCTCGGCTCTGAGTTGGTGACAAAACTTACCTATGGTGAGTTGGAGTTCCTTGTGAATTCCCCCTAGTCACTAAAGTTGTGTTGGCTAAACCTGAAACTTTTAGTGCTGCCATCAATACAAAATCTGGAAAATGAAATGCTATATCTTGTATGAAAAGCCCATCCATGCAATGTGTTTCTAAACACACATGAATGAGAGGCATGCCAAATGAACATGGCAATGAAAATAAAATGTTGTATCTTGGAAAATAAATACCTAGGTAAACAAGCTGTCCATGACACACCTAGAAGTGCTCAGGTAAACAAGTGCTTTAAAAACACACCTGCAGCAGAAAGCCTAAAGAAAAAATGTAAATCTATGCAATGTGTTTGTAAACACACATAGATCAAGGCTATGGAAACTTGAGGCCCAAAAAGCAATGGAACTTAAATGCTATATCTAAACAATTGCTGGCCTTATTTGTATTATGGATTGTGCGCATCTGTGAAGGTGAATAAACCCTCTTTAAACAACTTATCCATTTGTGAGACACCGCCATTCCCTGTGTTATTGCTCATTCAGTATATACTATGGTGTATTCGCTTTCCCTTGCCAAAGTGTCACAAAGTCAAGACAGTTAAGTCATCCCTTAGCCTAGCCAAGTTAATTTAGCCTTCACCCTTCACTAGCAAATTGATCACAACTATGAAGTGAGTATGATCCTGAAAGTCTAGTCTGAGTAATAATAATAATTAACGACACTATATATTTGGATTTAGATCGCCAGTCATGATTACTCTGTGTTATAATTGCTATTTGAATAAATTGTAAAGCATGTATTAACCTTGATACTTTTCAGCAGCCTTGGATGATGGACTGAGTTATATTTGGTCTTGGTTGGACCTAGTTTGACCATGGAGGACCATGGGACATGAGATGTTAGACCTTATGATGATATGGATAGATGATATATGGTCTATGTACACATACAGGATGATTCTATGCAGCAGCTACAGGGTTATGATGATGATTCTGGGGTTACAGCAGTGTTTGTATATGTACAGCGCATTATTATTGGCCCTGTTCCGGTATATTGGATATTTATTTTGATCATGCAGAGACTCATATGGTGTATGAGTACACATCTTGGATAGATTTGGACCTTCTGAGTCCAATGGGACAGTTTGTTTTCAGTTCCGGGCACTTACAGTGATGATTGAGCCTCAGTAGGCTGTCCCAGTGCATTTTTGGTCTGTTGGAGGCCCTGTCGGAGCAGAGATGACTTTTATCCGGTTGACCTAGGGCGCTGATGATGGAGGGGGTGGTCCAGCCACTTGTTTTTACCATATTACCCCCCTTCCGGACACATTGGTGCCCTCACCTTGACAGCGCCAGCACTCCAGGAGGCTGTTTGGGGCAGTTTCACGCTTCCCGAGGCATTTCAGGATTGGTAGAAATGGCTATTGAGGAAATCGATTTGGGCTACTGAGGCAAAGTTATGGCATGGGATGATCAGTGATGATAGATCGGGACCTTCCACACCTTCTCCAGCAGTTTCAGCTTCATCGGGGCCAGCATCCATCATTTATGGCACTTTCTGTGGATTTTTGAGGTCTTTTGAGGACCACGACTTCACTATGGAGGCACGATTTGGTACATTCATGATTATTTATTGGTTATTGTGCTATGGGGATTGACCAAGGAGGGATAAAATTACCCCTTGGACCCACCATAAGCCTCTTATGATATTTCATCATCATGATTTGGTGGGATTCCCCTCTTCTAGGGCGATTTTGTCCACTTATATTATATTTTATGTGTGATCCATGTATTATATTGTTGAGCTCATCTCAACCATTGATTAGACATTTGTATCTTCTAATCTTAGCCACTCATTCAAAAAGTGGTTAGGGTTTTGGTGCCTCTCCTTCCTATTTAAAGGAGAGAGCCTCTCATTGTAAAGGGTCTTTGGCTCTTGGATTATTGGTATAGAAAAATATTCTTGTGGAAATTCTTGTGGTCTCCTTTGCATCTGGTGTTCTTAGATGGTGATTGGAAAGTCTATTGCAACCTAGCATTTGGAAATTGTGGCAAGATCTATCTTTTTTTTGGAAATCATTGTTTGTCTACAGGAGGGCGACTTCAACAAGGGCGATTTTGCAAGGCTTCTTCAAATCGACTTTCTTGGCATTCGCTTGTATCAGGGGGTTATCATTAGCATCATTGTGATCTATGCTATCTTTCTGTTACTTCTTTTGTGGCATTAGTCTTATCTCTTGATGCATCAAATCTGATATTGTTGACGTTTGTTGTGCAGGAGAGAGGGCGCATTGGCTTCTTGGACCAAATCGACTTGCATAGAAACTATCACAAAGCTTCTCAAATTGATCGGGTTTGCATAGATCATCATCATCAAGGCATCTACAAGGTTACCCAGGTAAGATCCACAGGTTTGTTTCTCTTTCCTTTATCCAATCCATTGACATAGCTCATAAATTGTTGAAACCCTAAATATCTTAAAACCCTCATTTTACATTTTCTCAGATCTACTTAGATCTAGTGGGTTGTTGGGCATAATACTGAAAACCCACCTCTATAGCATCCAAGGCATCCCGGATCTATAGTTTGGTGAGGATTGGCTTCCATTTGATCCCCTTCCCAGGCCAACTTAGCCTCTCCCAAGCAAGGCGCACTTCACTGATTGAGCAAGTTGACCTAGATCTAGGTGGTGGGTGTTTGAGATTCCACTTGATTTGACATCTACACATCAAATAACATACACCCAGGTTGTCCCTTTCTTGAAATTCACCTTGTGGGCCCTATTCCACGTTTCAAGGGATTTAAACCCCACTTTGGACCACTTGGAACACTTAAACTCAGATCTAGTAAGATCTAGCCATCGGATTACCGTGAAACTATAGATCCATATCCCTACTTGACCGATCTACCCGGATCTAAAATTTGGGTGCCATCCGACTTGTCTTGACCCACCTAAACCCCACTTTCAGCCTCTTTGGGTAAAGTCGGACCACCTTGGAGAAGTGAGTTCACTCACTTCTAGGAACTGGGTATTTGAGATCATTGCAGATCTGAAACCGGAATAATTCAAAACCTAGGTCTAGACTATCACTTTGTCAAATCTTGCCTTGGGGATAGCATTCCTTGTTTTAAGGGATTGTGGTCCACTTGGGTCAAACCTAGATCTAGACACATTCAACCCTCAAGATCTCTATTACCCACTTGTCTCATGTTGTAGGAGTCCTAAACCATAAGTCAACCCCACTTTGACTCCACTTCCCAATTCCCAAGGCACTGGTTTCTCTCCAAGATAATTCAACTTTCCTAGATGGTTGGATTGACTTGTGGTTTGACCTATGCATGGTAAACTATACCTTTGAAGACATCATGAACCATGGTCAAGCTTGTCTCATGTACTAGTTAGCCCCAATCTGACCCCTAAACAACCCTGCATTGGACACAGTTCCCAAGGCAGTGGATCTTCCAACATTGAACTAGTACACTCATTCTAGATCTCACTTCAAACATTATAAGTCACTCTCACATCAACGATGAACCAAAGCTATACCTATTGAACCCCCTACTTGGCTTGTGACTTCATCTTTAGGTCTAGGATAAACCATACACCTAACTTCACTTGGAAATACCCTGATTTGGTGTCTTGGTTTTGATCTCTCCTGTCGGGAGTAGATCGGGTCTCCCCCTTTGTTGTCTGGGCTAGATAACATAAAGTGAAGGTTGCCTCGACTGGCGTGACAACCATATATTGGAGGTCGAGGTGATCGTGGTTGCACCTTTTGAGTTGCCCTTTCCTATTGCCATCCATGACTGGATCCATCCATAGGGGTAACTACAGCTTAGGTGATAACAGTAAGAATACCCTTTCCGAGGCTTAGCAGAAGAAGACGTAATTAACAATTATACACTGATACAAGTTATCTCATAAGAACTAGACAATCAAGCATCCACAATCTGAGAGGTTGCTCCACATATGACCTCCAAAGTCTTTCTTTATTCAACAATATTGCTCTCAAAAGAGAAGTTACAATTGCCGCAAGGTGTCAAGCATCAGCCAACAAGAAAGAGAGAGGGGAGAGCTTGTTTATATAGAAAGATATAGCAAGGGGGGTGCATTTCATGAGGAGGAGAGGTGTATGGAAAGTGTGCCTTCTCTTAGAGTCAACTAGAGCAAAAGTGCCACCTCTTAGAGTGAACTAGAGTACAACTGGACAACTCTACAATTAACTAAATAAAATAAGATAAGATAATTTTATTATCATCCAACAAATGACCACAAAAGCAAGTCAATTTGACTATGGGGTACCATGATATCAATACAAAGTGGGAGTGCCAAGGAGGCTCCTATAAAAAAAGCAAGAGGTAAGATTCTAACCTAAAAGTAAAAAAGATCTAACTCTGAAGATGGAGAGCCGATCCAGAAGAGAGATGTATAAAGAGAGCTGATATGGAAGAAAAATATACTAGGGGAGTGGATCTAGGATCCGTGACATGAAAACGGTGAAGATGTCATGGTGCATTAGAAGCACTAGAAGCATCTTTCCTAACATCCGAAGCTGAATGAAGAAATCTTAAAATAGTACCCTGTATGAAGGAAGAAGTGGAAGAGGAGCTAAAATGGGTAGTGTGTCTTCGCATGGGTAGTGTGTCTTCGCATGGAGTAGTGTGCTGTTGCATGGAGTGTGGAGTCGGATACTGTGATCTAGATGAAAAGGACACCTATGCAGTTAACTAGAGCTCTCTAAACCCTTATGTGCCACCTCTAGAGAGAAGAAGGGGACAAAAGGAGTTGATTGAGACCAAAACCAATCACATACAACACCTCATCACAAGTTTGGAGCTCAATGAGGGCGCATTACGGAAAAAGGCAGTATTCCCTTTAACCTATCTCCGTTTAGAGAATCCAAATTTGAGGGGATTTTGACTCTAAGGGGTGCGCTGGGCTCAAAAAGGGGGTCTAAAAGGTTATATGATTTAAATTAAGGTGATTGACGCCCGCTTTGACCATCAAACTCAATATTATTAAATATTTGATCCCCAAGGGACTTATAAAGTTATACTTGTTGGATTTTGTGCAACTTCGGAAGATATTATTTATTGTATTTCTATTGTACTTGATTGTACCTCCTAAGGGAGATGACCTTGATGTAATTAACTATGTAAACCCTTGAAAGAATCAATGTAAACCTTGGGGT
Organism: Larix kaempferi; assembly: GCA_027924585.1. Taxonomy (NCBI): domain Eukaryota; kingdom Viridiplantae; phylum Streptophyta; class Pinopsida; order Pinales; family Pinaceae; genus Larix; species Larix kaempferi. The sequence goes on from BSBM01000099.1 coordinate 16,888,936, forward strand.
GAAAAGAAGAAAAAGAAAAGATTAAAATTAAATTATAAATTGCCCCCCAAGAGTTGTCGGCCTAGTCAAATAGAGAAGTCGGCTCACCTAGGGTAAAAGTCAGTTTTACACTTGTATAAATAAGAGGTAAATTCACCTCATTATCACACTCACTCATTTACTCAAGTTCGCATCACTTGGGAGAGAGAGAAGTTCGTATCTGCTGGAGAAGAAGACTGTTTTGGGGTTTCCACTTTTGGAAAGCATTTCCATCTTTTCTCTTTTATGATTGTACTCTGATCTCGGAATTATCATCTCTATATGAAGGTTGCTGGGTTTTCTCCTGTTTGGGATTCCCAGGATAAAGTCTGTTGTTATTGTTTTGTGCTTTGTCTTTCTTCTAGTGATCCTGTTTATGCAATTGAATTATTATGCTATGAATGTTTGAAATTTAACATGGTATCAGAGTAGTTCTAGAAGAGGCCATTGCCGGAACTAGGGTGTCATCTTCCGAAGTCTTCACCCAACATTTTGGAGAAAAAGAGCCTTGGGAATTTCGCTTTTAGGGAGGCGCATCTTTTGGTGAAGATGGAATTCAATTCCGAGAATTTTCAGTTTTTGACATAATTCTGCAGCTGCAACAGAAATTAGGGTTTCAGTTTTGACCCACTTCTCTCCACAGATTTGGATCAGCCCTACCTCATCTCAACTCGCCTTGGCAAGGCACATCTACCTATGGAATCAGTTTTTCAAAATTCAAACTTTCATTTTTGACCTAGCTCCTGCCAGGATTTCTGAACTAGATCTGCAGTCAAGATGATTGGGATGAAGGTTGAAGATCGTTTGGAAGGATCTTACAATTTTATCTCTCGGAAGTCTAGGGTTCTTCTACTTCTAGAAGAAAATGACCTACTACAATATGTAAATGAGAAGGTCCTTGAGCCAGAAGCCGAAGAAGACAAATCCCGATGGAGGAAGAATGATGCCAGAGCAAGAAGGATTCTGGTGGACTCAGTAAGAGATCATTTGGTTCCACAAATCTTAGGGAAGAAGTCTGCTAGGAAAATGTTCAAGACCATACAGAAGTTGTTTGAAACACACTAGCATCTATGTATCCATTACATTGAGGCACCAACTTTCAAATATGAAGATATCCAAGTCAGAATCCATTGCCTCATACTTCATGAGGATCACAGAACTAAGGGACAAGCTTAGCACCGGTGGAGATTCCATTAATGATAAGGATCTTGTTATCACCACTCTGAATGGTCTTCCACCATCTTGGGAGTCCTTTATTCATAGCATAAGTGGTAGATCTAAACTACCCAAGTTTGATAAACTATGGGTAGATTGCACTCAGGGGGAGACAAGAATTGCGGCATGACAAAGACTCCATTGCACTCAACCTGAGGAGAATCAAGCATTTGTATCCCATGCCAAGAAAGGTGAGGGAAAAGGAAGGAAGTTCCATAAACACAAGCACCAAGATAGGAGATCAAGTCCTCGCCTAGAACAAAAGAAGAAGGAGGACATATCTCAAGTTCAATGCTATAGGTGCAGAAAATATGGACACTACGCCAGTAGCTGTCGAAGTTCAAGTAAAAGGAAGCATGAAGCATCCACCGCTGATGTAGAAGATCATCATCACAAGAAGCACAAGAATGAAGATCATACATAATTTCTATTCATATCAGCTTTATCAGGTACTATTCCCACCACTAGTGACACTTGGCTCATAGATAGTGGTGCTTCTAGACACATGACAGGTTACAAAGAAAATCTTTCATAACTGGTTGAGAAAGATTCACATCTCCGTGTCGTACTTGGAGATGATGCTAACTACACTATGAAGGGATCTGGATCCACCTCCCTTCAACTAGAATCAAATGATACATTGCACCTGAGTGATGTGCTCTATGTACCTGGTATGAAAAGAAACCTTGTCTCCATCTCAGCCTTGGAAGACGAGGGATATAAAGTAGCTTTCTCCGAAGGGAAAGTACTTGCTTGGCACAAGAACTCAAGCATGAACACAACCAAAGTTATTGGAATAAGAGAAGAGAGCTTGTATCGACTAAACACTCCACCAGTCCAAGGCCTAGTACATGATGCTGCAAGTATGGGCGAATTATGGCACAAAAGACTAGCTCATCTAAACTATCTAGCCCTCCCCGCAATGAAGAACATAGTGACAGGTTTTCTAGGGCTCCAGGTAGACCATGATGGAACATGTAGAGGATGTGCACTTGGCAAGAGTGCCAAAAGATCTTTTCCAGATAGTGAGAGTAGATCCAAAGGGATTTTGGATCTAGTACACTCTGACTTGTGCGGACCCATGACAGTTGCTTCATTGGGTGGATATCATTACTATATAACATTCATTGATGATTACTCACGAAAGACCTGGATATACTTCCTCAAGTCTAAAGAATCCGAGGAAGTACTCAGCAAGTTCAAAGAATTTAAAGCACAAGTTGAGAATCTGTCATGGAAGAGGATTAAGATTTTGAGATCCGATAATGGTGGAGAATATACCTCTACATAATTTAATGATTTCTGCAAGTAAGCCTGAATTAAGAGGGAGCTCACAGTTCTCTACAACCCTCAACAATATGGGCTTGCAGAAAGAATGAATAGAACAATTGTGGAGGCAGCCAAATCTATGATAAATGACCAGAGTCTTCAAATGTTCTTGTGGGAAAAAGCATCCAGAACAACTGTATATGTACATAATAGATGTCCACATAAGATATTGAAGAATATGACTCCGGAAGAAGCGTTCACAGGAGTGAAACCAGAAGTGGGCCATCTCCGGATCTTTGGCTGTCCAGTCTACATACATGTGCCCAAGGAGAAAAGATCGAAGTTAGAACCTTCAGGGAAGAAGGGAACCTTTGTGGGATACAATGAGTCTTGAAAGGCTTATAGAATTTACAGTCGAGGATCCAGACAGATTGAAGTCAGTAGGGATGTGACTTTTGAAGAAGAGATGGCTATCAGAAAAGGCAAAGGATCAGATATGGAAATCGATGATGAAGAGATGCTAGAACCAAAGGAGATGAGATCTTCTCCCCCTCCAATTCAGAGGGAGTTAGCTGAAAAGGATGAAGCTACTGATCCCATTGATCCAGTTGATATCCCTAGAAATGTTGCAGGTCGGAAAATACCTAGATGGGCACAACAGACTCTGCAGGATGCAGAGGGACATAAAGCTCCACATGGCGCTTCTAGAGAAAGCAAAAGACCTCAGAGGTTTTCTAGTTATGTGGCACTGATGAGTAACATCATTGATTCAGAACCAACCACTTATGAAGAAGCATCCAAACATCAAGTTTGGAAGGATACCATGATGGAAGAGCATCAATCCATCATGAAGAATGATGTGTGGGAAGTTGTGCCGAGACCTGAGGAAAATTCAGTAGTGACTTCTAAATGGTTATACAAAATCAAGCATGGAGCAGATGGAAGTGTTGAAAGGTACAAGGCCAAATTTGTTGCCAGAGGATTCTCTCAGAAAGAGGGAGTCGATTATGATGAGACATTTGCTCCTGAGGCTCGATATACTTCTATCAAATCGATCATTGCTATTGCTTCAGCTATGGGATATAAGTTGCATCATATGGATGTGAAGACAACCTTTCTCAATGGTGTTATTGAGGAAAAAGTTTACATCGAGCAGCCAGATGGGTTTATTGTCCACAGAAAGGAGTCTCATGTATGCAGATTGGAAAAGGCACTGTATGGACTCAAGCAAGAACCCCGTGCTTTGTATGGATAGATAGACGGATTCCTGGTGAGCTTGGGATTTACCAAGAGTGATGCAGATCCCAACCTTTACTACAAGGTTGTAGATGATGAGTCACGGATTTTGGTACTATATGTTGATGACCTGTTTCTCATAGGAAATGAGAAACTTATCGTATGGTGTAAGAAGAATCTCGCCTCTGAGTTTGAAATGAAGGATCTTGGATTGATGCACTACTTCTAGGGATTAGAAGTCTTGCAGAGGCAAAAAGAGATTTTCCTAGGACAAGGAAAGTACACCATAGATATATTGAAGAGATTCAGAATGTTGGACTGCAAGTCCATGGCCACTCCGATGGATGCGAATTGGAAGAAGCTGAGAGATTTTGCTTCAGTCTCAGATTTGATTGATCCCACCATGTATCGCCAGCTGATTGGGTCATTAATGTGTCTAACAAACACCAGACCAAATATATGTTTTGCTGTGAATGCTCTCAGTCAGTTCATGTGCGAGCCGAGGCAGATTCACTGGATTGCTGCAAAAGATGTGCTCAGATACCTGCGTGGTACTGTGGGATATGGTTTGAAATATGCTTCAGATTGTGACCTGAGATTGCAGGGGTTTACAGACTCATATTGGGCCGGATGCGTTGCAGATAGGGAGAGTACTTCCGGATGTTGCTTCAGTTTGGGTTCGCAGTTATTTCCTTGTACAACAGGAAGCAGAACTCGGTAGCACTCAGTACTGCAGAGGCCGAGTACATGGCTTCTAGTACAACAGCTCGAGAAGCGGTTTGGCTTCATAAACTCCTGGCAGGATTATCTGGCCAGATTCTAGAGCCAACCGTGATTCACTGTGATAACTAGAGCTGTGTGTAGATGTTAGTGAATCCTGTATTTCACGACAAGTCGAAGCATATAGATATTCGGTATCACTTCATATGTGATATGGTGCAGAAAGGTGCAGTCGAGTTATAGTACGTGCCGACAGATGACCAGACTGCAGATGTTCTCACCAAGGCCCTTCCCAGGGTGAAGTTCGAATACTTTCGCGAAAGACTTGGAGTAGAAGAGAACGAGTCCCTCCTTGAGAGGGAAAGATGACATCGAGATGCTTACTCTGCTTTTGCCCAGGTGCCTATACAGTCCAGGTACTCATTCAGGTATGGGAGAAATCCCATCGACAGATGAGTCGGACAGTCAGTAGATGGCCGTGTTCACACAGGTGCCTTTGCTCGTCCAGGTTCTCAGCCAGGTATGGGAGAAATCCCATCAGCAGATGAGATGGACAGGTAGTAGATGGCCGTGTGTTTGCACAGGTACCTCTACTCGTTCAGGTTCTCAGCCAGGTATGGGAGAAATCCCATCGGCAGATGAGACGAACAGGTAGTAGATGGTTGTGCCCATTTGCTCGTCTGGGATCTCAGCCAGGGATGGGAGAAATCCCATCGGCAGATGAGATAGATAGGTAGCAAATGGTATAGCAGAGATGATATAGCTGATATCTCAGATATCCAGGATTGAGTGATTCTCATGGACACACTGAAGGATTGGTGTAGATGATGCATGAAGACACTTCTTGAAGGACTGAGACTATGCTGACAACCTTCAGTATGTATAGAGATGATGGAGACAGTATATATGTACAAGATGAAACCCAGATGATCGTGATGCTAATACCTTCGTCGTTGAGAGGGAGTGTTGGATTTTGTGCAACTTCGGAAAATATTATTTATTGTATTTCTATTGTACTTGATTGTACCTTCTAAGGGAGATGACCTTGATGTAATTAACTATGTAAACCCTTGAAAGAATCAATGTAAACCTTGGGGTGAAAAGAAGCAAAAGAAAAAATTAAAATTAAATTATAAATTGCCCCCCAAGACTAGTCGGCCCAGTCAAATAGAGAAGTCAGCTCACCTAGGGTAAAAGTCAGTTTTACACTTGTATAAATAAGAGGTAAATTCACCTCATTATCACACTCATTCACTCAAGTTCGCATCACTTGGGAGAGAGAGAAGTTCGCATCTGCTGGAGAAGAATACTGTTTTGGGGTTTCTACTTTTGGAAACCATTTCCATCTTTTCTCTTTTATGATTGTACTCTGATCTCGGAATTATCATCTCTATACGAAGGTTGTTGGGTTTTCTCCCGTTTGGGTTTCCAAGGATAAACTCTGTTGTTATTGTTTTGTGCTATGTCTTTCTTCTAGTGATCCTGTTTATGCAATTGAATTATTATGCTATGAATGTTTGGAATTTAACAATACTAACCACTAAAATACAAAAAACATGGTGACACAAGTAATGCATGACACAGACACTAAGGACTAAGCACACCAGCCTATGGCAGATGCAGTAAGGATGCTCATGGCTTTAGAGGCATGATTGAGTAAAAACAGTCAACAATAGAGATCACTAGGATCTATATTTATCTCAGTAAAAAAGCACTCTAGAGCACCTTTTACTATAACTGTCATAGTTGGGCTAGACCTTTTAAGTTTTTAACTCAGTGCATCATTTGGACCTTCCAGTTTCATCATGTTGCAAATATGCAATATGTTATGATAACAGGGTTGCGATATGTTTTATCATGTTGTGTTAAGAGGATTGCAATATGTTTTCATCATTTCATATGGAAAAAACATTATAGGAATCCTAAAGATGTCATCTCTAGTCTTCAAATGTTTACAAGTCTCGATATAATCCTAGGTTTATATCAACATGGGTATTATAAGGAGATCCAATGTGATAGTCTTTATATTGGGAGATATGTGATTATGATGAAAGTTTTTTACTTTTGGGATTTGCTGGTATGATAAAATTAATGGTTCCCAGAATTTCAAGTATAATACACTAGATTTTGTAAACTTCCATGTATATAAAGAATAGATTTTCACATTTTTGTTTGTCTTTCTTTTTGGAGGACTGAAAATGTGTTCTTAGGATAGATCCTTAAATGCTAACTCAACAGGCATTGATTTCTTTTAATATATACAGTTTGAAGACATTTTCAATATAGCACATCTCTTCTAATTAAAATCCTTAGGTATTCCAATGGGGATTGAAATGAAAACGAGGGGAAATTGGAAGGGCTTAAGTACTTTTTGATTTCATATTAAGTTAACTTCTTTTAATGTTCTTTCTTCTTGTGTCTTTTTTTGTTTTGGGAATTGCATCTAATATTACATTACTGCATAAAGAAATAATATATATCAAAACATAAAAATCAATGGACTAGACTGTGATTGGATAGGTGACCCATCCTTAAGTATGTAACAAGTGCCAGATTATTTGCGTTAGCCCCAGCCTCTCGAAAATTCAAATTCTGGCTGAAATCTAAGTTGCCAATTTTACTATGTTTGCTATAAGCTCCCCAAATGAAGAGGGGAGGAATCTTTGTTGATTGTGCTGTAGGATTTCCTTTTCCATAAAAAGGAAAGCCCTATCAACCTAATGGTATTCACTTCCAAAAAAGCTTAGGCGACTCTACACTTTCAAAAATCATGTTAGATAGTATCTTTTGTGCCAAGCAATGTAACAACTGTCAATCTTATTTTAATATTTAATATTTTATAAGTCATATTTAAAATAATGGCGCTGAAAATGGGCCATAGGTCTGTTCTTAACCTTTGGATTATTTTGGAGTTAACCTATGTATGAATTTATGAAATGGATAATTTGAAGCTGAAATGAGAGGCCAAATAGGGGTGAGATCGACTAGAGTTTTGTGTAAAAGTCCCTTGTAATTACCAAGATTGTGTAACTTACGTTATTATTTTTGTACATACTGTAATCTTAATTGAAAGTTAGGACTACATGCTTTATTATAATTCTTAGATAGTCTTTGCAACATTGTGAAGTTGGGCTTATGTAGCAATTAAGTGAAGTTCATAAATGTTTCTATTGTCATAGAGTTGTCCTTCGTGGCATACATATCTAACCTTCATTACTAAGACATAAGTTCAAACAGTATCTAAGTTAACAAAACAATTACCATCAATCCTTATCGTGGTCATAGAGGAGGTTGGCACTATGTTTTATGACAACAAAAATGATCATAATGTACAGCACATCCTTGTTTTATTTTTTTGACCCTTTTTTACCATTTGTAAGCATGAGGCCTGTTTCATTGATTGGATGGGATTGAATAGTGAGTGATATATTACCGATTTGGGATGAACAACTATTCAGCACTTCCAATTATACATGGTTGTTCTTGCATGGAGTCTTAATCATTAGCAAATTTCTCACTAGAACTTGTCTTGTGATTTCTTTTAATTATATTCTAAGAATTGTCTCTTGATTAATTATGTTCACTTCACATTGATGCAGTATCATTCCTTGCAGACCTTGGTGGTCTTTATGCGATTAGTATTGCCTTGTTCTTTTATATTCTAGCGCAAGTAAGTGTTTTTATCTTGTGAACTTTGACTGGTTTTATGTAGCATGACTTTATCAAGTGTCTAAATCTTTAGACTCTTTGGTACTTCTTAAGGATTTCTCAAGAAGTACGTTGGTTGTAGAACCTGATATGTTCATTTATGTAAAATGGTGTTGGATATAATTTCTAATTTAGGTACACATTTCTGTATGTTTTTCATTTATGTAAAATGCTGTTGGATATAATTTCTAATTTAGGTACACATTTCTATATGTTTTTCATTTATGTAAAATGGTGTTTGTTATAATTTCTAACTTAGGTACACATTTCTTTATGTTTTTAGGGGTTTTTGTTTGAGTTTTAAGCATACAATTGCAGAAAACATGATATGCAAAAAAGAAGAGAGAGAGAGAGAGAGAAGGATGCTTTGATGATATTATTTCAATGCGTAATATCTTATTGCATATAAACTATAATCAATGGTAATAAATAAGCTATGTGTTATGAGTACGTTACATAGTTCTAGAGCTCCTAACACCTAACTAATGAGTTTATGCCATAACTCATGTTTCAACAAACTTCACTACAAGATAACTTTATAATAAAGTTCACCTAACAAAAACTCCTAACTACAAGATATGACCATTATCATGTATCTACTCTAACAAACTCGCTTAATAGTTATATCAAACATAGCTGCTTCTCCCACAAAAATAGTGAACTTATCTAGATCAAGCAATTTATAAAAACTGTTTGCAACTCGTTTTTTAGTAGTGGCACCAGTCAATAACTGGAAATCAACTTTATGATATGTAACTGAAGTGGCTGATGTATAATAAACCATGTCACCAACCATTTGTCTGACCATTAACTCATCAGCGGGATGAGGGTGAACATTGGCCAAAAATTCATTTCCTCTACCATTGATGCAGAGTCTGATTTTCCCACTGAACACACTTTGGTAGCAAAACAAATTGATGTTCTTGTTTCCCTTCATTGTAGAAGAACTCTCCTATTAATAATATTAATCTAATTTTAAGGACATGGCCTATCCAAACACCAAATTGGTGTATGAGACCCCCTTGTTTGTGGGACAAGGGACCCCCTCTGCTGTAGAAGCTTTGTCCTACAGCCCTGCTTCCTTGTAGAAGCTATTTTTCCTTCACTCTCCTCTAGGGCTTGCTTCCAATCGTCCTTTTATTGAACAACAATAGATGACACAAAATAAACTTGGTTCTTACCTTCTTTCTATCTTTCACCTAGCCATTCCTCTTTTGATTGAGGTAGCTCCTGCAGCTGCAAATCCTCTAGAGTTATGTAGTACCACTTGGACCTTTTCCTCTTTGCTCTGCCCTCCAAATCAATGGCCCTCTGCATGACTTGGAATGTTTTTGGCCTCCTCATCACCATGTTCTCCATGCACACTTTTACAACAAAATCTAGCATCCACAAAGTGTAAAGTCCCAAGCACCAAGGTGTTGGTTTTGTGCATCTTGGAAAGGCTACCCATTGTGACCATTGCATCTCTTGCTCTCTTACTTTAGGTTAGCTCTTCTCTAGCACAAAGGGTTTATCCCTAAGGTAAATATAAGTCCCAAGGTTTTAAGGTGGGAGATGAAGAGTTTTTTTAACTTGGATCAATCTTGGTTTGCAATTTGGTTTATGTATTTGGTCAAGATAAGGTTCACGTTTACAAACCAATGTGTAAGTCTAGTGTTACGATGGTACCTGTTATCACACAACTCGTAGTTTCCCCTAAAGGTAATCCTATATAGGACGACAGAGGGGACGGGCAACCAAAGAGGTGACACGAGAGGGCCTCGATCCCCAAGATGCATTGGTTTTCACGCCAATCATGGCACTCTTCACTTTATACTATCAAAGCCATAGATAGTAAAGGGGGAGACCCTGATCTAGTCCCGACAGGAGAGATCTAACCCAATCACCAGATCAAGCTATGGAATAGGGTACTTAAGGTGAAGGGTGGAGAACCCTAAATTTAAGGATAAAAGGTCATTGTGGAGGCTTAGGAGAGATAAGATTGGACTTTGAGTGCTTAGACACAATGACTTGATATTTAAGTATGATTCCAGGATTCAAGTGCTAGGACAAATGATCAAATTTAGCTACCTTGGGAAACATGATCCTTAAAACAGGGAAAAAGGTCCCAAGGAGTAGATCTGAAAGTTTAGGCTTTCCAACACAACTTAAAAGAGAGAATTGATAGTATCAAGGTACACAAGCTCAACAGGTAAGGGTTATACAACCCAAAAAACGGGCTAACCAAGAAGGGCGCAAGGGTAAAAGACCAGTGCCTAGGGAAAAGGGGTAGATGGAGTCCTCAGAGCATGATGCCCTTGAGAACCCACCTGGGGTTTGGCCGTAAGATAAAAACCTAGAAATGGTTTGCCAGTAAACCAAGAAATAAAACCCAGAGAATTTTTCGAATGATTTAGAGTTAGGGTTTGAATGTAAATGACATATGGGTAAGATGTAAGATAAAAGAAAAGATTACGTACCTTGCAAGCCTACCCGGATCATGGAAATTGATGATAGTATGTCAAGGACTACTCCCGCAAAGATCAAGTGAAGATTGGATGCTTTATCTTGCCTCTACGGATTTGCCTAGTTCCATTGATGTGCCCTTCTCTTCCTGCAAAACCAAGGAGATAAACTCAATTAGAAAGCAAAAATGAAGGTAAATGCAAATGCCAAAAATGATCACAAAGAATGAGAATTACAAAGACAGTAACACTCCTTGAACCAAACCAAATCAAGAGAGAGAGACAAGGTGAGTCTCCTCAGCCAGTGCGTCCCTCCTCCAAGTCGCCTTCTTCACCTACATCTATGTTATCACACAAACTCTACCTGTTGAAGTGAGGTGTCCCAATAGGGATGGTAGAGGATGGACAACTAGGAAGGTGTAACCAGCAACCGCCAAGTCCTCTGTTCAATGAACGAAAGTCACACCGGATAAGGCTATTGTCACTTTCGACGAGGCACTTAGCCAAGTCGAGGGGGAGACCCTGCTCAACCAGTGATGGTTGAGAGACAAAAATACACCCAAACCCAAAAGAATAAGAGGTGAAAACAAGGAATGAGTGTAGGTGACCTCCTAAGTCTAAATTCAGCCAACTGATGGACATGAGGAGTGGAATAACAGTGATGTAATGAGTGACCAACAATCAAGTATGATTAGAAAATAAGACTAGCTTAGTGATTTAATGGCTGAAATAGTCTTGGGAGTTACCATGAAATGGAAGTGAATTGTTGAAGTAAAACTGTCCAAGGAAATGGTTAAACAGTGAGTCAAATGGACCTAGGGCAGCGAGAAATTAACGTTTTTAATCACTTCCAACCGATGAAACTTGATTTTTTAAGATAAAATTAAATTCTAGACTCAAATCAAGAATACCCAAAACCCGGAAAATGACCCAACAGTGTGACTAGCTAAAATGCCCAAGGAGGGCGAAATCAGTGGGAGACCAGTGCGTAGTTCTAAGGGTAAATGGGGTCGGAATTAAATGAAACTTGAGATATAGAGGTTTAAGCACATATCATTAGTGGGTTTTTAAGGACAACTAATTCTAACGGTTGATTTTAAAGATTTTAATTTTTAGGGTTTTAACATAAATTTTCTCTCTAAGACTATTCAGAAAATGAAATGCAAGAGGAAGAAATGGAACACCTACTTGGAATGAGCTGAAGTTTTTGATTTTGCTGAGGTTAGAACGTCCCGAAGATCAAATAGAATGGATTGCTAAAGTCCCCAAGTGAGTTCGAATTGCCCAGTCCCACCAACTTGTCCTCCTTGCCTGCCAACACCAATGGACAATAGATCAAATCAATATGATAAGCAAGTGAAATCTACAGCAATACAAATAAAAATGAGAGAAAATGCTTGGTTGAAATGGCAAAAACACTTCCCTTTGTTACCAATCCCGGAGAGTGGAGCAACAGTGGCAGCCAAATGGTGCGCCCTCCTCCAAGAGATGTATTAGCTGCAAACAATGGTGAGAAACAAATGCTGGAAATAACAACAATCTACACTAGTGCATCAAGATAGCTTGGCAATCAACAACCTCAAAGAACATCACCACAAGACACAAGTAGAGAGAGCTCCAAGTCGTTTTTTCTTCTATTCCAAGTCCAAAAAATGCCAAGAGAGGACTGATACAATGGGTGAGTGCCTCTCTTATAGAGAAAGGCCACTCTCAAAACTAGTTTCCCCCCAAAATGGAGGGCTGGGATTTAATCCCAATGATCAAATCGAATGGAGGAGATTCCTCCTCATGGGGGTGCGAATTGCCCAAGTAGAGCGCACATGTGGAGAGGGGGTCCCCTTGTGGGGCCCCTACAATACATAAGATGTGGTTGGGGGGTGTCTATAGGGTGTTTTATCCCCCCAACTCACTATACCAAGGTCCCACATACAACACATTAACCAAATCGAAAATGCCAAGGAGGAAAAAATGCCCCTATGGGGAAATTCGACCCATCTAGTGAGTTGGTCCAATGGAGGGACCCACAATGTACAAATACTATGTCAAACTTACCAATTTACCTTAGGAATCACCCTTTTATTTTCCAACCATTGATTTTTGCCTTTTGCTATTGTTGCCTTTGTCAATTTTTGATTTTCCATGTATTTTATTGCTGAAGATGTAATCTGGGCTTTTGACCCACCTAGAGTGCCCGGATTGTCGAACCGTCTGCTGCAATGTGATCGTGGACCCTAAAATAGTAGAAATGACCACTCGAATGACCCTGATCCATCACTTAGGCATTATTTGCCCAAAATCCATGAGTTTTAATTAAAACAGGTCATTAATGACCAATAATAATTAAAAATCTCACAAACGCCTCGATCTTTTTGCATTGTCACTGGAGGCTCATATGGGTCCCCTGTAGATAATAATTGACCAAAATCGAAACTCCGGACGCAACATTTTTTCGGCCCCATTTTTGGCCTGGTCAACCTAGTTTGACCAAGTCAAATCTGGTCAACAATGGTGCTAGCTGAATACCTGTATGCAATCATGACGTGAAAGGATTCCTTATACAAGTTAGTACATTACTAAACAATATGATAATAATATGGTGATAAAAAAACTGCATTAAATCTCAGAAAAATACAAGGCCCCAGGTGAGGTGGGCCCACCGCATCCAAAAGACTCAACTGCTATGCACAACCTATAGACTTGACCACCTAGTTGACTTTGGGTGATGTGGAATACAAGGTGAAGGATGAGGGATGACAAGGATAGAGATCATGTGACCTTTTGGATAACTCGGGAAAGCAGGGTCCATTGAGATAAGCATGCCATGACAAAAACACGAGGAAGGGCGGTGCCTCACAAATGGGTATAGTGCAGGGAAACCGCCATTGGTCATCTAACAAGTATCTCACAACTCACATCCGTACCCGAAGACTCTGTGAGGTTCTTTTCTAGAGCCACCAAACTGGGTGTCCGACAAACCGTAACTTGAGACTCTAGGGGACAATCTTGAGCTTGTCCCTTGCTCCCTCTCACCTCCTTGCCTCGCAGGACTAGGTGAGGAAATAACCAATACAAATGCTGACATGTACGACTGACTTGTGTCCATGTGTGTTTACAAACACATTGCATGGATTTTACAATGAATTTCATACTTAGCCCTTTTCTGGGTGGATTTACATTTACAAAAAGCCTTTTTGGCTTGCTTTACATTTCTTCATTTCTTCAATTTACATCAAGGCCCTTTTGGGCTATATACATATCTCAATAGATATAATCATGGTGCTCATACTGCAAAGTAATGGGGGTGAGCAATACATGCTTCGATGACCAATGGGGAACACCCGGTGAGGCTACACAATCCTAACTGCATTGCAACATCGGGGGCAACCGACAGGAGCAAATCCCAGGTTTGAGAGTGCATCTCACACACTAAAGAGCCGAGGCATAATAGACATGGAATTATGGCATACTCAGAGATCAGTGGGGAAGGGATCCTCAAGGTCACAAATCGGAATCCAAGCCGAGAAAGAATATCATGTATGAATCGGATGGATGGAGAAGGTGAAGGTGGATCCAAAGTCAGCTGCCTAGGGGGACTAAATGACCAAGTCTATGCCAAGAGTAGGGGTGTGACCCAGTGTGCAGATACAGGAGCCTACTAGGAAGGGGTGGACTGACATCACCAAGGGCCCAATCACATATCATAACAATAGCTAGATCACCAAATCAATCATCATATGTAGAGTTAGTGTACTATCATGTATAAACAAGTCTAAGCAACAATCATGAGCAATATACATCAAATGCAATACCTGCTGCACCATATACTTGCTGCTGAGGCTGTCTCTGAACTGGATCTCTGTTGAATCCAGGCACAAATAGTAAACCAGTAATACTCTGTGATAGTCTCAATCAAAGCAAGACTAGGCAACTGTCTCAATGGGCTCATATCAAAGCCTGGCATGGAAGGGTGACCCTGCGGTAAATGCTAAGTAACATGTCTGGACCACTGTACAACCATCTGTCCTCTCTGATACATCTGCTCGGGGCAGTCTGAACAAAATTGTGTTCCTCCTCTGAAGGGATCGGATCTTTGATCTGGAAAAAAAAGTACTGTGCGGTCCTCGTCCGCAAAGTCTGCAGTATGTTAGCTCCAACTAACATAGATGCGATAACATCAGGCTCCAGCTGGAACAAGTGCTCTAAGGGAGAGAGTGCTTGAGAACCACAGAATCTCTGGTCCGTAGCACCCCTCATCATCATCATCAAAGTACATGCACATGCATGCTATCTGCATCATCATCATCAATATGTACCTATCCCTGTAAAATGCAGACGCTATACCAATCTCTGCAGACCACTTGTCAGGACATACATCATATATATATATAATCCAGCAGAAATAAACAAAATGACAATGCTGAAATGAAAATATATCAATAACGAAATCAACTCTACAGCATTTTAAATTTTATTAAGCCGACACATGAGGTGTAATAAAGGTGAAAAAATAACTGAACAAAAATTATGGTACAAAAGACACTAGAAAAAAGGGCAAATGGTGTAAAAAGGTGCGAAATAACTGCGAGATAAAACAAAAAGGGAAACTGGTCGTCAGACAGAGGTGGGGAAATCAAAGGTGAGGGACAACCGGCTACTACTCTTGAGAGCTTATTGGCCGCAAAAAGGAGAAAAGGACCAAGGTCAGGATCAAGGAATATTCCCTCGGGTGAACCCGGGAACATAGTCCTGGAGGTGGTGACCACTCACGGGAATGGAGAAGTAATGCCCATCCTCAGTAGATAGAAAATGCGAGTCCCTGTCGCGGACCTCAATCCTAAAGGGGCCCACTAGAAGCCCGCTGTGGTTGCCAACCATGTGGTGAAAAACGTGGTTTGGTATGACAACCTGATCACCCGTTGTAAAGGTCATCCTATTCACCGAAGGAGGGTCCACACCTATATCGCGGAACACCAATACATCGGCATTTCCACCATTGTCAGGGTGTAGGTCCCTACGGCTAGTATGGGGAACGAATCTATGGCATCCACCGTCCAACGGGATCGTAACCTCCCCTATCAGAACTTCGAGAGTCACCTCCCTTGTGGGGGTCGGGTTAGGCCACTGAACAAGGGACCTAGGGTGTACAACACCAATCTCGGTCTCGCTAATCGTCCAAAAATCAGGAGGTTGGGCAGACAGGCTCCTGGTGGAGGGGTGGGTGGAAGGCGAAGATGCAGTGTGCGTGCTACACCCGTCTCCCGATGGTACAGGGACCTCGGCAGGCAAGAGGAAACTCGGGAAGGCATGCGGACGCGGGGAGGGAGGTGGGGTAATGAACGGTAATGGCTCAAACTCTCTCGTAAAATCGGTGGGAAGGGAGAACTCCTGAAAAAAGATTTGATCTGACGAATCGCTCTCCCTATTAGGCGGCTCCTGGGAAGATGGCTCCTCCCACCAGTAGCGCGGGGGAAGTCCTCTGGCCTGTCTAGCAAGGTTATCATTCATTATGGCCAACATCTCAGGGATAGTCCTAAAACTTCTCTCCTCCGGGGGTGGGATTCCTCTCACTTCCCAGTCCTCCAGGGGAGGGGGAGTGTCTTCGCCATGCCCTTCCATCTCATGATCCTCCTCATTATATGCGGGAAAATTATGCATGATCGCTCTCAACCCATCGGGTAGAGAGAACTCCAATCCCTCAATCCCCGTGGTAGAATAATCGTCCAGATACAGCTGAGCCAACTACTCCCGAAGGCCCGCAGGACGAGAGTGACCCGTGGGGGATCCCTCTCGTACCTCCATAGGCTCATGCCCCTCTGGAGGAGCTGTCAGCTCATTCTCGAGATCTTCATGGCTAAGTTGTTGTATGCCCTCTTCCTCAGAATCCTCATCATGTGAGTGAAATGAGGGGGTGGAGAGCTACCTACCAAAAGGATGTCCTAACGCGGCCTCATCATCAATATCCTCCCTTTCATCCCCAAAAGCCATAAACATTCCCTCCTGGCCCGACTCACATCCTCCATATGTCCTCCGCATGGCATCCTCCATGCCCTCAATGTGTCCCTCGTAAAAAGGCTCCCGGTACATTCTCATGAAGACCCCATCTGGAGATGCCCTCCTAGACCGAAAGCCCATTTTCTGGACAGAAGCATACCGTAGACAGGTGGAAGATCAATCACCACCACGTCCATAAGCTTGGAGATATGCAGGCATGAGAAAAGATCCGCCCTTAAGTTCTTGATCAGGCCATGGGCCGGAACTTGTTTGGAATCTATCCCACAAACATTTCCGTAAGGGCGAGTGACCTCCAGGCCCAAAGCCTTCATGATTTGCAATGGTATGACGTTCATAGAGACCCCCGAGTCGAGCATGCAGTTGTGCAACATCATGCCCTGTATACGAAGAGTCAGATAGAAAGGATGGTGTCCTCCATTCTTTCTCTCGTAAATAGCGGTGTGAATAGATATCGGGGGATTCTCCGTGTCCGTCTCCTCATCGTGTGTAGTGTCTAGGGAACTAGGGACGTCTGCAGAGGTATCTGATAGGTCCCTCTCTACCGAGATGCTATCCAGAAAATCAACGATCTAGCTTCGGACTAAAGGGAGCTTGGCCAGTTCGGACACGGGGATGTTCTGCGTGATCTTGGCTAATTCCTTCTCCAACTATATGCTATGCCCAAAGGCCTCGTCAGAAAAATGAGGGCTAGTACCGAGGTCCGGCTGGGGAGCCTCGTGCCTCTCCGTGAAAGGTGCGGGCCGGGGCTCATCCCTGTGTCTCCTATAGATCTTGATTCGTTGAGGATCATCAACAACAGGGTGAACCGTTAAACAAGAGGGGCCTACTTCTTCAACATCTTCTTCCTCGTCCTCCTCAATGAGGATCCAGCCAAAATCTAGATCGAAAGGTGTGTCATCAATGAAGTTGATGTTTTCTATGAGTTCTTCTGGCTCGACATAGCTACACTCGGCCTCGGGGTGCTCATCTTCACATTTTTCGCACCAGTGAATGGCTCTAGTGTCAGGGGTCTCGGGAGCTGCAGGGGGTCTCTTGATCTCTTTAGTGGTGGGCCTCCTGTTTTGGTTCCAATATGGATTGGGGCCATATGGAGCTTTATATCTATCCGAGTCCTTGCTTTTGGCCAGGTCTCTTGTTAGAAGGGTGAGGGTTTTGATCATTTCCTTCATGTCTTCAGTGTTCCCCAACTCTGTATCTTCTATTGCAGGCTCTTTGCCCTTGTGGGCATGGGAATCAGTGTGTGATGAGGAAGGAGCATGAAGGTCAAAGAAGTTTTGTTTTCCCATGGACGTAGCGTTTGCTTCAACTTTGCGGGCATTGTCCTGGGCGATCTTAAGAGTAGCCGGCTCTTTGTCTTTAAGGTGGTACCCTAGCCATCCTTCGAATGAGTCTAAATAGTGTATCAGGATAGATGGGTCTGTGGGGCGAATGGTTTCAGGTATCTGGGCCACAACTTTATCAAATCTGATGTTGAATTCGTGAGTGGTTTCGTTCTCATTTTTCTTGATTCATGATAGCTGGCTAAGTAAATACTTGCCATCCAGTTTGACCGACCATTGTCCGTTGAGTTTGGTCACGAAGTCATCGTAACCAGTGATTGATCCGGCAGGTAACCGATCAAAGCACTTGCGGGCATCGCCCTCAAGTGACATAAAAAGACCTCTCATGAATACATCTTCGTCGGTGGCCCCATAGGCCTCCATGTGTTGCCACATAGATTCGACGTGATCTTCAATCGTGGTGGCTGTGCTCCCACTGAACTTTGGAATCTTTTCAAAGTACTTCTCAGGCATGTCATGGGGAGCACCCTGAATTTGAGCGAAGCTGAAGGGTAAAGCTCTATCCATACGGCCAAAGGAACGTGGACTAGGATTGGCGTTAGCCATCTGGTTGTTGTTTAGTGGTGGGTTGGGAGCTATGAAAGGGGGTGGCACTACCACACTAGGTGAAGCTGCAGAATTAACTGCTTGCCAAAACGAGTTGGGGGAGTTCTCACTAAGGTTTCGTCTGACGTAAGTGATTGGCGTGGTATGTGATGTGTCAGAACAATCAAGGCTACGTAAGTTGTACGGATGGGTTCAGCCTCCAGTGGAGCCGTGGGGTGGAGTCACCAGGTGAACTAGATACCTTGTTCACCAAAGGTGGGATGTCGTGAAGGGGAAGTGGTGAATGAGACAAAAATGTGTTGGCTGTGCTAATTATGCAAGCAGAAATCAGCCAACAGAGTTTTAAGTTCAGATACGATGATAAAAGGAAAAACAAGCAAAAAGACTCAAAACTCAAACAAAACACGGATAGACCTCTACCTCCCCGGTAGCGGCGCCAAAAATGTTATCACACAAACTCTAGCAGTTGAAGTGAGGTGTCCCAATAGGGATGGTAGAGGATGGACAGCTAGGAAGGTGTAACCAGCAACGGCCAAGTCCTCCGTTCAATGAACGGAAGTCACACCGAACAAGGCTATTGTCACTTTCGACGAGGAACTTAGCCAAGTCGAGGGGGAGACCCGCTCAACCAGTGATGGTTGAGAGACAAAAATACACCCAAACCCAAAAGAATAAAAGGTGAAAACAAGGAATGAGTGTTGGTGACCTCCTAAGTCTAAATTTAGCCAACTGATGGGCACAAGGAGTGGAATAACAGTGATGTAATGAGTGACCAGCAATCAAGTATGATTAGAAAATAAGACTAGCTTAGTGATTTAATGGTTGAAATAGTCTTGGGAGTTACCATGAAATGGAAGTGAATTGTTGAAGTAAAACTGCCCAAGGAAATGGTGAAACAGTGAGTCAAATGGACCTAGGGCAGTGAGAAATTAACGTTTTTAATCACTTCCAACCGATGAAACTTGATTTCTTATGATAAAATTAAATTCTAGACTCAAATCAAGAATACCCACAACCCGGAAAATGACCCAACAGTGTGACTGGCTAAAATGCCCAAGAAGGGCGAAATCAGTGGGAGACCAGTTCGTAGTTCTAAGGGTAAACGGGGTCGGAATTAAATGAAACTTGAGATATAGAGGCTTAAGCACATATCATTAGTGGGTTTTTAAGGACAACTAATTCTAACGGTTGATTTTAAAGATTTTAATTTTTAGGGTTTTAACGTAAATTTTCTCTCTAAGACTATTCAGAAAATGAAATGCAAGAGGAAGAAATGGAACACCTACTTGGAATGAGCTGAAGTCTTTGATTTTGCTGAGGTTAGAACGTCCCGAAGATCAAATAGAATGGATTGCTGAAGTCCCCAAGTGAGTTCGATTTGCACAGTCCCACCAACTCATCCTCCTTGCCTGCCAACACCAATGGACAATAGATCAAATCAGTATGATAAGCAAGTGAAATCTACAACAATACAAATAAAAATGAGAGAAAATGCTTGGCTGAAATGGCAAAAACACTTCCCTTTGTTACGAATTCCGGAGAGTGGAGCAACAATTGCAGCCAAATGGTGCACCCTCCTCCAAGAGATGTATTAGCTGCAAACAATGGTGAGAAACAAATACTAGAAATAACAACAATCTACACTAGTGCATCAAGATAGTTTGGCAATCAACAACCTCAAAGAACATCACCACAAGACACAAGTAGAGAGAGCTCCAAGTCGTTTTCTCTTCTATTCCAAGTCCAAAAAATGCCAAGAGAGGACTGATACAATGGGTGAGTGCCTCTCTTATAGAGAAAGGCCACTCTCAAAACTAGTTTCCCCCCAAAATGGAGGGCTGGGATTTAATCCCCAATGATCAAATCGAATGGAGGAGATTCCTCCTCATGGGGGTGCGAATTGCCCAAGTAGAGCGCACATGTGGAGAGAGGGTCCCCTAAAATACATAAGATGTGGTTGGGGGGTGTCTATAGGGTGTTTTATCCCCCCAACTCACTATACCAACGTCCCACATACAACACATCAACCAAATCGAAAATGCCAAAGAGGAAAAAACGCCCCTATGGGGAAATTCGACCCATCTAGTGATCTGGTCCAATGGAGGAACCACAATGTACAAATACTATGTCAAACGTTACCAATTTACCTTAGGAATCACCCTTTTATTTGCCAGCCATTGATTTTTGCCTTTTGCTATAGTTGCCTTTGTCAATTTTTGATTTTCCATGTATTTTATTTCTGATTTTTATTGATGAAGATGTAATCTGGGCTTTTGACCCACGTAGAGTGCCCGGATTGTCGAATCGTCTGCTGCAATGTGATCGTGGACCCTAAAATAGTAAAAATGACCACTCGAACGACCCCGATCCATCACTTAGGCATTATTTGCCCAAAATCCATGATTTTTAATTAAAACAGGTCATTAATGACCAATAATAATTAAAAATCTCACAAACGCCTCGATCTTTTTGCATTCTATCACTGGAGGCTCATATGGGTCCCCTGTAGATAATAATTGACCAAAATCGAAATTTCGGTCGCAACATTTTTTTGAGCCCATTTTTGGCCTGGTCAACCTAGTTTGACCAAGTCAAATCTGGTCAACAATGGTGCTAGCTGAATACCTGTATGCAATCATGATGTGAAAGGCTTCCTTATACAAGTTAGTACGTTACTAAACAATATGATAATAATATGGTGATAAAAAAACTGCATTAAATCTCGGAAAAATACAAGGCCCCAGGTGAGGTGGGCCCACCGCATCCAAAAGACTCAACTGCTATGCACAACCTATAGACTTGAACACCTAGTTGACTTCGGGTGATGTGGAATACAAGGTGAAGGATGAGGGATGACAAGGATAGAGATCATGTGACCTTTTGGATAACTCGAGAAAGCGGGGTCCACTGAGATAAGCATGCCATGACAAAAACACGGGGAAGGGCGGTGCCTCACAAATGGGTATAGTGCAGGGAAACCGCCACTGGCCATCTACCAAGTATCTCACAACTCACATTCGTGCCTGAAGACTTTGTGAGGTTCTTTTCTAGAGCCGCCAAACTGGGTGTCCGACAAACCATAACTTTAGACTCTAGGGGACAATCTTGAGCTTGTCCCTTGCTCCCTCTCACCTCCTTGCCTCGCAGGATTAGGTGAGGAAATAACCACTACAAATGCTGACATGTACGGCTAACCTGTGTCCATGTGTGTTTACAAACACATTGCATGGATTTTACAATGAATTTCATACTTAGCCCTTTTCTGGGTGGATTTACATTTACAAAAAGCCTTTTTGGCTTGCTTTAGATTTCTTCATTTCTTCAATTTACATCAAGGCCCTTTTGGGCTACATACATATCTCAATAGATATAATCATGGTGCTCATACTGCAAAGTAATGGGGGTGAGCAATACATGCTTCGATGACCAATGGGGAACACCCGGTGAGGCTACACAATCCTAACTGCATTGCAACATCGGGGGCAACCGACAGGAGCAAATCCCAGGTTTGAGAGTGCATCTCACACACTAAAGAACCGAGGCACAATAGACAGGGAATCATGGCATACTCAGAGATCAGTGGGGAAAGGGATCCTCAAGGTCACCAATCACATATCATAACAATAGCTAGATCACCAAATCAATCATCATATGTAGAGTTAGTGTACTATCATGTATAAACAAGTCTAAGCAACAATCATGAGCAATATACATCAAATGCAATACCTGCCGCACCATATACCTGCTGCTGAGGTTGTCTCTGAACTGGATCTCTGCTGAATCCGGGCACAAATAGTAAACCAGCAATACTCTGTGATAGTCTCAATCAAAGCAAGACTAGGCAATTGTCTCAATGGGCTCATATCAAAGCCTGGCATGGAAGGGTGACCTTGCGGTAAATGCTAAGTAACATGTCTGGACCACTGTACAACCATATGTCCCCTCTGATACATCTACTCGGGGCAATCTGAACAAAACTGTGTGCCTCCTCTGAAGGCATTAGATCTCTGATCTGGAAAAAAAAGTACTGTGTGGTCCTCGGCCGCAAAGTCTGCAGTATGGTAGCTCCAGTTAACATAGATGTGATAACAAGATAAAAACGTGGATCGAAAGATGTGCGAAATAATCACCAATATCTTCAATGCAATGGAAATGCAGTTTCATATCCAACACCCAGAACCAGATCACAAGAGATTTGGAAAATATTTTTCTATTCCAGTAGCCAAGAGCCAAAAGTTCCTTTACAATGAGGGGGGTCTCTCCTTTAAATAGGAATGGGAGAGACCAAAACCCTAACCACCTTTTTAACGATTGGTTGAGATCAAAATATACATAAGTGATGATCAATGACTAAGATGAGCCCAAATATAAAGTACATGGATCAACTCAAAATTAGAGGGGGCGCACTAGCTAAGTCGCCCTAGGGGGGACACACCACATGAAAGTGACTAGGAAACATAACATAAGCTCATGGTGGGGCTAGGAGGTGTACTCATCCTTCTCTAGCATGTCCCCATGGCACAATAACATATAATAACATCATCAAGATACAATATTGTGACCACATGGCCAAATCGTGCCCCCTCAATGACACAATAAAATCATAATATAAAATCCTAGAGAGTGTGTGGGCCCCACTGGATGCTGCAACAGGTGTCGGAAGCATCACACAAATCATCTAAACCAACCTCATGCCATTTTCTTACCTCAGTAGCCCAAATCGAATTCTTTTGTAACCATTTTACCATTTTTTATCGTCAGAAAACTCACCCATGAAATAATAAAATGCCTGTATCTCACTTCCTGGTACCCCGGGGCCAAATCTGACTGCGCCAAAATGTCTAGGAGCATGGTAATATGGTAAAAACAAGTAGTTGGTCCACATACTCCCTCTGTAGCACCCTAGGTGAACAAGAAAAAGAGTCAAACTGTGCTGCCAGGGCATTTTAAATGGCAAATCTGCAATAAAGTGATAATCTGAGTAATATCTCAACTGGAAGTGCCTGAAACTGAAAACTGAGTATCCCAATGGACTCAGGGGTCCAAATGTACTAGAGATGAGTACCCATACACCTTGTGGCTATTGGGGTAATCATATGTAACCATAACCATGCTCGGACAAATAAAAATAAATGGTCTGTAATAATAATAATAACCATAGAAACCATCATTTGAAAACTGTGTTTGCTGCATGGAACCATCAAATGGGTATATAAGGACCATAAATCATCACTCTCACATATCACTGGTCCAACTCACCTTAGGTCCTCCGGTTGACTTGGTCAAACTAAGTCTGACCAAATAAAAAATGACAAAAATCTGACCCAGGATTAAACTGCCTGCTGCTGCAAATGGAAATGGTTAAAGCATGCTCCTTTTAATCATTCTAATAATCAATTACTCCAAATAGAACTTCAAGAAAATACTCACGTCATGGCCGAGATCACTTTGATAGGATTGGGTGAGGGTGAAAAATGCAAGGTTAGTCTAAGGGGATGACTATACTAACTCAACACTGTGATACTTTGGATCAGGGAAAATGGAATACACACTTAAGCTTATGTTGGATAAAAATACACAGGGGATGGTAGTGTCTCACAAATGGAATAAGTTATTTTAGAGAGGTGCTTATTCAAACTTGGCAAATGTCTACTGCTCACATCCAAGCTGAAACAACTCCGTGCGGATCTTTTCTAGAACCACCATGACTAGATGCTCGACTAACCATTATTTGAGGTTCTAGGGGACACTTAGAATTAGTTGTCCCTTACTCCATCTCACATCACAACTCGTAGGCTCCGTGATGAATTAATCATTACATTTAATTTCCTGGAAAGCAGTCTTTGGATTTAGCATATATTTAACCACTGCTTTCTGTAGGCCTTTATTGACCCTTTTGGGGATTTTACATGTGCTTAGAAGCACAACTACTGAAGCTTTCATCCAGGGTGCTTTTAGTTTCCATTTCAATACATTTCATAACCCTTTTGGGGATTTTGCATGTGCTTAGAAGCACAACTACTCAAGCTTTCATCCAGGGTATTTTCATTTCATAGCCCTTTTTTCATTGTGCTTAGAAGCACAGTTTTAGTTTTATTTCAATGGGTTTGCACAAGAGATATACAATAGTTTCCATATACATGTAATGCTGGTAGTACTATTTGCTTCAAGTTTTAGCCAACACAACTCAAGCAACAACTTAGAGCTGAAACACAAACTAACATGGATGCTATCCAACAAAGAGGCAAAAGTGGGGAAGTCCTCCATATCATAGGCTAAGGTGTAAGTCAGGGTAAAAACAATAAGTGGAAAAGAACGGATGGATGGGGAAAGTGAAAGGTGATGTCAAAGCTAGCAAGCCATGAAAGGTGGAATGATCATGTCCGTTCTCCCAAGGAGGGTGAAACCAACGAGTATAAAAAAAATTTCATATTCGGAGTAAATTAGATCATTTTAGATA
Source organism: Larix kaempferi (assembly GCA_027924585.1). NCBI lineage: Eukaryota > Viridiplantae > Streptophyta > Pinopsida > Pinales > Pinaceae > Larix > Larix kaempferi. The sequence goes on from BSBM01000099.1 coordinate 16,913,904, forward strand.
ATCATTGGAACACACATATCTATGTAACATATATATACTGCCAGATCATAACTACAAGATACCAAGTTAAGCTATCATAATGAGCAAAGGACCAAGACATCATAACCAATGCATACCAATATACCCGCTGGGTCATATACCTGTACCAACCATCTGAACCATCAACTGTCAATAGGAATGCTGCTACTACACATCTGGTCACTGCATACTGCTTTGTATGGCAAAAATGGCTATATCGGTCATCGAATCTGAGGTCACGAGGCTCAGTCATGGCATAAAGCTGTACTATCTGCTCAGGGGCTGCTTTGAAAATATGAATGATCCTGGAATGAATGCTCATCTGATGTTGATCTCAAGCATCTCAATGTAAAGAACTGTCTGACAAAAGGACCAGAATCTGATATGAAGATATGGTAGTCCCGGCTACTATAAATGTGATAATATCTAGCTCCAGCTGGGACAAGTGCTCTGTTGAATAGAGCGCTTGAGAACCTCAGAATATCTGGTCCTCATCACTCTGCTACTCGTATCCTTGAACTAGCACTCTAGCTCTGCATCATCTTCAAAATGTACCTATTATTTGCAAAATGCAAAGAGCTATACCAAACTCGCAGACCGGTCGTCAGAAACATGCATCTATATACAAAAATATCAAAATACAGTACTGAAATGAAATGCTGAAAGAGAATAATCTACTAACAAAAATTCAAATTTTTATTATTTTGCAGGAACAGATAAAAATAAAAAACTCAAAGACTAACTATTAGCTTTGAAAGTGAGTTTAAGAAAGGTGCCAGACTCATTGATGAAAAATACTAAACTGCTGCTCAAGTGAGCTTATTCGGTTCCTACCTACTCTAACCTACCAGGCAAGCAGGAAGTCCATGCCTAGGTCAAATCAGGGATGTAATCCCTTAAATCCCTCTGATTTATAGGAAGCAATATACGTTTTCCACTACCAGTAGTTAAAAATGTCATGTCCCAAATTTTACGTTGGGTCACAATGGCCTAATTCCATTGGCCATATTCATGAGAGTTTATCAAATTGATGCCAAAGTTCAAATAATTGCCAAGGAGGAAAATTACTAGTTTCCTAGGTTTGGGTTGGAAGCTTTGGGATTTGGAATAAAGGGGATAATAAATGATGTTTGAACATTAGAATGGAATAAATATTTAATAAAGGAGCTAAATAAATATATACAAGTGAAAATCAAAGTGGCATTTGATCATGAAGACACATGGAGGAAGTGGGACCCACATATGGCTAGATTTTCCCACTACACTTGGCATCATTTTCTCACCAATTCGAATTCAAGGTGAATGGTAACATACTTGAGGGAGTTCAAAAGGTATTATTCATGGCATGACTCATCCAAGGTCGAAATATACAGGAAGAGTAACTCCCATGGAAGAGGAAGAGGTAATTTGGAGCTAGTGGGACACTTGGGCTAGATTCCATAGCTCTATGACAACAATGATGAAGATGCTATGACACCTATGACACAAATCAGACCTGAAGGCTGACATATGACATATATGACATGTCAGGGCTAAAAATAGTCTCCAAGAGGGCGCTCAAGAGAGTTAGGGCATCTAAGATGCTTCCACATGTGATTTGGTGGAAGTGGGAGACTAGGAATTGTTGTACAAGTAGCATTCTTTGGAATCTCTTCCCAACTTGCGTTAGCATGAGTCTCTTGGAAGGAATTCGACCCATGGAGGACATTAGAAGTTTATAAAAGTCATGAACACAGAAGAATAACAACTTTTGATCATTTGAGAAATTTGCAATTCCATTTGTGAAGAGGGAGAGCTAGTGGATGACTAGTTTCTTGCCTTAGCCAATTTCGAGGGTGAAAGATTCCCATCCAAGTTGGTAATTGGAAAGGCCATTCAGACCTTTCATTTGGAGCTTTAATGGAGTCTTAATTTGCAGGTGTAAGCTACAGGGAAGCTTAGGGTTTCTTCTAGTGCAGCTCACTCCTTCAACCATTTCCAATTCTCATGGCATATTCTTGATCCTTGAGGGAGGGCATTTTTGGTGAGCTATTGTACTCTTTGGGGGAGCTTCTCATGCCCCATTTCTTTTGTAATATGAATTAAATACTCTGTTCGTCATCTCCATAAAGTTTCAGGACGAAATTCCAAGTAGAAATGTATAAATCTCATTTTTGATGAAAGAACAGTGCCATTTCCCCACTACCTTGTTGTGAACCAATGTAATGTTCATGGATTCGAATGGATAAGTAAACTACTGATGGTTTATTGATGAATGGAATGATATGGATGTATTATACAAGTTTCATGTTCAGTACTTAAGCATTTGAAGTCATTTTACTCAGTTTATTTACATTTGGAGAAGATTTGGTGCCATTTCCCCGAGGGTTGAATTAGTGATTTTTGCTACTGTTTGGGAGAAGGTTAGAACAGACTTAATAACTGATTAATGGTGCACATGAGACCTAAATAATGTCCCTTAGACATCCCCTACCGCTATTCAGAATTTCGAGTGGGTTTGGAGGCATTTGGAGAGCCATTTTCAGAACTTGCCCTGGGGGATTTGAACCTCAAATTGCTAGTTAAATTCCATACTTTGTCCAGAATCTTAAACAAGTTTGCAGAAGTCTTTTAATGGTCATAAATCATCCATGAACATCATAATCAAGTACAAATATCAGTCATACACCTTCCTTGAAGATTTGAAGGCATTTGGAGCCAATTGGAGACCTAGAAACCAATACTAGTCAAATGGAAATTACTAGTAAAGTTCCCTACTTTGGCCAGAATTGAAAGAGGATTTGCTAAAGTATTTTAAAGGTCCAAAAGCATCCCTGAAACACATATTTATGTTCTAATATCATCCATATACCTTCTCAGAAGATATGGGATCATTTGGGGCAAATTGGAGACCTAGGCATCAAAACTAGTCAAAGGTCGAATTTGGGGAAAAAGAGAAAAATTGGTCATTTTTATAAATTTAAAAAAAAAGGTCATTAGAGCATGTATCCAATACATTGCTCTACTGTGAAAGGTCCTACCCAAATGTCATCAACCTGTCGGGATTTGATATATAATAAATGGTTTGGGATGATGACTTGACTTCCCGTAGAAAAAGTACTCATGTTCATAGACTCAGGAATAACTTCAATGTTGGGAATAGGAATGGGATGGATCTCAGCACGGTTTTGCGGTTGCGCACTGACAATTCTTGAGCTCCTTGTAGAAGGAACTGCATCAAATTTGGGTGGACCACCGTCAATGGGAATAGCTATACTACCAATCATGAATTCGCTAATCTCTCTTCTCGTCTCTTGAACATCTAGATTAGGCTCATCCTCTTGGGGGTGAATCATATACTTTGGTGTTTCTCCCATAGTCCAAAAATCTCTGTTTTCCTTTAAGGAAAGAGGCATATGTGAATTATCCTTACTATGGCTAGTTCCTTCTCCTGAAGGTACTGGAATGCTCATACTATCTAAACTATTGGCTGAAAATTCTAAATGAAAATTCGAAAAGGTAGGAATGTGAGAAAGATCACGATCTTGTTGACTAGGCAATTCAGGTGGCAATAAGAATCTAGGGATGTGAGGGTATGCAGATAAAACATTGATTCGACTAAGAGAAGGAGATTCTTGAAAAGTAGCAAGATTATTTAAAGCAAATTCTCCTCCAGGGGCATCATTAATTAGAGCATCCTCTTGCCAACTCATAGAGTTGTCACTTACTTTCCTTAAAACACCATCTTCTAAAGACATATGAGATAACTGATCAAGAACATCAGAATAGCGAGATTCACTTACTTCATCATCATTTTCCAATACAGGAGAAGGATGTGTTCCCTCAGTGTGGTTTATCCATTGGAGAATGGGGTCAAGGCCTTGCCTTTCTCTATTGATATCATGATCATACAGGGCATTGAATTCCCTAACTGTTCTAGGCACACGTTCACCTTTCCTTATGTCATTTAAATCATCAAAAACTTTGGGCATTTGATTTTCATTAACTTGTTCTAGATTTATGTTAATATTAAGTTCTTGTCCTTGAAGTTGATTTTTCTCTCTACTTCTCATTTCTCGGATTTCTTCAGAAACTTCACTCAAATGCATTTCCAGATTGATTCTCCTAGCAAGTTCGACTATCCCCTCTTCTTCCTTAGAAGAAACAATTTCTCCCATTACCATGAACACCTTTTCTGATTGTGATAAACCCCAAATTTCATCATCATTTCTAATCATCCCAGCCTTGGCATTGTTTAACAAGTCATCCCCATAAGTGTTCTTTATCTCATCTTCTAAAGTTTCCAAATGTTTGTCAATGAATGGCTCTCTATTTATTCGGATTGAGGCACCATCTGAGTTAGGGATACAGATATAAGATAAGTCCATCATGAGATATCCACCTAAACTAGTTGCCCACTTTCTAGATAAAAGCATTCCATATGTTGGGGGCAAATCTATGACAACATCCATCATGGTGGATATGTCTGAGCATGCAAAAAGATCAACCCTTAAGGTTTTTATTAAACCGTAGGACTGTACATGTCTTGAATCAATGCCACAAACATTTCCATAAGGTCTAGTGACCTCCAAACCCATTTCCTTCATGACATGTGTTGCCACCCAAAACTGGCATGCGTGTGCTAAAGCCCAAAATAAGCACGCTAATCCGATGGCAACTTCGAAAAGAGCAACCAATGTCACCACACTCCTCTCTTCCTCACTTCAGGTTGGCTCTTCTCCAACACAAGGGGGGTTTCCCTAAGGTAAGATCACTAAGGCAGGTGCAATAAGGGCGCAAGGTGAATTGAAGAGGTTGTCTTAGAGAAACGATTGTAGGATTAAAGGAAATTTGAACAAGTGATGGGAAAGAAGGGAGGATCAGTCCTCGAGGAAAGACCAGTGACAGTATATCAGAGGGGAGAATGGAGTCAAAAGAGAATTCAAGAGGGCTTTGTGTCATATGCGACTGAGGGGCAGAGGTCGCATGATTGAGCAAACCCCGTGTTATCACCTAAACTGTAGTTACCCCTATGGATATATCCAATCATGGATGGCAATAGGGAAGAGCAACTCAAAAGGTGTAACCAGGATCACCTCGACCTCCAATATATGGTTGTCACGCCAGTCGAGGCAACCTTCACTTTATGTTATCTAGCCCAGACAACAAAGGGGGAGACCCGATCTACTCCCGACAGGAGAGATCAAAACCAAGACACCAAATCAGGTTATTTCTAAGTGAAGTAAGGTGTATGGTTTATCCTAGACCTTAGGATGGAGTCACAAGACAAGTGAGGGGTTCAATGAGTATAGCTTTGGTTCATTATTGATGTGAGAGTGACTTATGATTTGTGAAATAGGATCCAGGATCAAAGTACTAGTTCAATGTGAGAAAATCCACTGCCTTGGGAACCGTGTCCAATGCAGGTTAGTTTAGGGGTTGAATTGGGGCTAACTAGTACAAGTGACAAGCTTGATCATGATACATGATGGCATCAAGGGTTTAGTTCACCACACTAAGGTCAAACCACAAGTTAATCCAACAATCTAGGAAAGTCGAATTGACTTGGAGAGAAACCAGTGCCTTGGGAATTGGGATAATGGAGTCAAAGTAAGGTTAGCTTGTGGTTAAGGACTCCTATTGCATGAGACAAGTGGGCAATTAAAGTCTTGATGGATGAATAGGTCTAGATCTAGGTTTGACCTAGGTGGACCACAATCCCTTAAAACAAGGAATGATATCCCCAAGGCAAGATTTGACAAAGTGACCTACTAGACCTAGGTTTTGAATTATTCCCGTTCCAAATCCACGAAAATCTCAAGTACCCATGTCCTAGAAGTGGACAAACTCCCTTCTCCAAGGTGGTGCGACTTTGCCCAAGGAGGCCTAAAAGCGGGATAAGTGGGGTCAAGACACGTCCGATAGCATCCAAACTTTAGATCCAAGTAGGTTGATCAATGGAGAGTGTGGATCTACAATTTCAAGGCAATCCGATGGCTAGATCTTACTAGATCTGAGTTTGAAGATACCAAGTGGTCCAAAATGGGGATTAAATCCCTTGAAATATGGAATAGGGCCCACAAGGTAGAAATAAAAAAAGTGACAATCTGGGGGTAGGTTATTGGATGTGTAGATCATGAATAAAGCGGGATCTCACCTACCCACATACTAGATCTAGGTCAACTCACCAAACTAGGAAGTGCGCCCTTGCTTGGAGAGGCTAAATGCCTTGGGAAGAAGGTCAAATGGAAGCCAATCCTCACCAAACTATAGATCCGGGATGCCGTGGATACTATAGAGGTGGGTTTTTAATATCTTACCCAAGAAGCCACTAGATCTTAGTAGATCTGAAAAGATGTAAAAATGGGGGTTTTGATTAATTAGGGTTTTAAATGTTTTAGACAAGTGGATAGATCATGGAAAGAAATTACATTGAGATCATACCCGAGTGATGTGAATGAGATGCCTTGATGTTGAGGAAGATTCCCGCAGAGATCAAATGAGAGATTGTTGATTTTGCTTGCCAAATTGATGCCCTAGCCCACAAGTGCGCCCTCCTCTACCTGTCAATCCAAGGAAAATCAATTTCAATCAGAGAGGTCAAGTATGGAGGAAATACAAGTAAAATGCAATGATAACATAGAATAGAAGGTCCTGGGACAGTAATACTCCCTGTTACCAACGAAGAGATCCAAAGAAGAAGTAGGGAGAGTCTTCCCCTACCAATACTTCCTCCTCAAAGCAAATCGGCCTCCACCTGTAGATGCAAAAAAATGTGGTACAAGAGATATGGCAAAACAAGATCTCCAATAACTCAGTGCAAAGGAAGAACCAACGAACGAACACCAAAAACATTCACCACAACACTGGAGATAGATGCAATAATAATTTTCTATTCCAATAATCCAGAGCCACAAGTCCCCTTACAATGAGAAGTTCTCTCCTTTAAATAGGAAGGAGAGGCACCAAAACCCTAACTACTTTTTGAATGAGTGGCTAAGATTAAAAGATACAAATGTCTAATCAATGGTTGAGATGAGCTCAACAATAAAATACATGGATCACTAATAAAATATTATATGAGTGGACAAAATCGCCCTAGAAGAGGGAAATCCCACCAAATCATGATGACCAAATATAATAAGGGGCTTATGGTGGGTCCAAGGGGTAATTTTATCCCTCCTTGGTCAATCCCCATAGCACAATAATCATAAAATAATCCTCAATGTACCAAATCGTGCCTCCATGGTCAAATCGTAGGCCTCAAAAAGACCTCAGAAATCCTCAGAAAGTGCCATAAGTGATGGATGCGGGCCCCGATGAAGCTGAAACTGTTGGAGGAGGTGTGGAGGACCCCGATCTATCATCACTGATCATCCCATGCCATAACATTGCCTCAGTAGCCCAAATCGATTTCCTCAATAGCCATTTCTACCAATCCTGAAATGCCTCGGGAAGCGTGAAACTGCCCCAAACTGCCTCCTGGAGTGCCTGCGTTGTCAAGGTGAGGGCACCAGTGTGTCCGGGAGGGGGGTAATATGGTAAAAACAAGTGGCTGGACCACCCCCTCCAAGCACAGCGCCCTAGGTCAATCGGATAAAAATCACATCTGCTCTGACAGGGCCTTTGACAGACCAAAACTGCACTGGGATAGCCTACTGAGGCTCAATCATCACTGTAAGTGCCCGGAACTGAAAACAAACTGTCTCATTGGACTCAGAAGGTCCAAATCCATCCAAGATGTGTACTCATACACCATATGAGTCTCTGCATGATCAAAATATATATCCAATATACCGGAACAGGGCCAATAATAATAATCTGTAAATGATCAAATACTGTTGTAAACCAAGAATCATCATCATAACCCTGTAGCTGCTGCATAGAATCATCATGTATGTGTACATAGACCATATATCATCTATCCATATCATCATAAGGTCCAACCATCTCATGTCCTATGGTTGACCTTGGTCTAACCAAGTCAACATGACCAAATATAATTCAGACCATCATCAGAAGCTGCTGCAAAGTGTCCAAGGTTAATGCATGCTCTACAACTTATTCAAATAACAATTATAACACAAAGTAATCATTACTGGCGATCTAAGTCCAAATATATAATGTCATTAATTATTATTATTACTCAGGTTAGACTTTCAGGATCATACTCACTTCATAGCTGTGATCAATTTGCTAGTGAAGGGTGAAGGCTAAAATAACTGGCTAGGCTAAGGGATGACTTGACTGACTTAATTTTGTGACACTTTGGCAAAGGGAAAGGGAATACACACCATAGTATATACTGAATGAGCAACAACACAGGGAATGGTGGTGTCTCACAAATGGATGAGTTGTTCAAAGAGGGTTTATTCACCTTTAACAGATGCGCACAATCCATAATACAAATAAGGCCAGCAATTGTTTTGATATAGCATTTAAGTTCCATTGCTTTTTGGGCCTGAAGTTTCCATAGCCTTGGTCTATGTGTGTTTACAAACACATTGCATAGATTTACATTTATTTTACACTTTCTGCTGTAGGTGTGTTTTTAAGGCACTTGTTTACCTGAGCACTTCTAGGTGTGTCATGGACAGCTTGTTTACCTAGGTATTTACATTTCCAAAAGATATAACATTTTATTTTCATGGCCATTTTCATTTGGCATGCCTTTCATTCATGTGTGTTTAGAAACACATTGCATGAATGGGCTTTTCATACAAGATATAGCATTTCATTTTTCCAGATTTTGTATTCATGGCAGCACTAAAAGTTTCAGGTTTAACCAACACAACTTTAGTGACTAGGGGGAATTCACAAGGAACTCCAACTCACCATAGGCAAGTTTTGTCACCAACTCAGAGCCGAGACACAATAAACAGGGAAGCTCATCCAATACAGAGGCTACAGTGAGGAAAATATCCTCCATGTCACTAGTCAAGTAGTAAGTCAGGGTGATAAACTAAAAGGTAGGTAATGGATGGATGAAGACAATGAATAATGGAGCCGACACTAGCAAGCCAAGGTATGGTGGAATGATCACCTCTATTCTCCCTAAGGAGGGTAAAACCAATGAGTATGAAGTGTGAACTTCTAAGTCTGAGTAGGGACAATATAATATATAATAAGATCAACCAGGTCCATATATCTATATGATCGCCAGATCATGACACTAAGTGCTAAGACATGCTATAAGAATAAATATAAAAGCAATATAACCATAACACAATGATATACCTGCTGAGTCATATACCTGACTGCTCATCAACCTGTACCATCATCTATCCTCTGAAACTGCTGCTCTAACTCTGGGCACTACTGACTGCTCTGGACCAATGGTATAATGGCTACATCGGTCATCTCTCTGAGTGTCCTGAGACTCAGTCATGGCATGGGGAATATACATTGCTGTCCACAATCTGATAGTGATCCAATATAGATGCTCATCTCAGCATCTCAAATGTAAGGGAACTGGCTGGATAGTGTACTGGCATCAGAAAAATAATGTATGGTAGCCCGGCTACTATATATGTGATAACACCCCGCTTAGTCTGAAATGAAACAACTAAAATTACTTCTTCATTTCTAGCTGTGGGAGGTGCGTTGTACACACAAGAGATCAATATCACACAATCAATTGAGATACAATGTGAAGATCAATGCCCGTATATGCATGCTTACAAATGAGAGAGACAAGCAACTGCTAAGACTCTTTCCATTCCAACGTGATGGAAACACCCTTCTATGGCCTCTTACACAAACATAGAAAAGGAAAAGGAATGTCTAGTGGTTTTCACAAACATTAAATCTCTACAAGATCACGCCACACATCGAGAGAATTCTCCAATACATGCCCAAATGCTTGAAATGATATTTCTATTAAGCTTAGAAAGGGGAAAACACTCCTAACTTTTTTCTTTCTTTTACAATGGAGAAGCCTAGTCTTTTTATATACCCAAAAGCCTCTCACTTCTTCTAAAAGAAAATAAATAATAAAAAATAAGGGAAAAAGGTGAGATCCACTTTTTTCTCAACTAATGTCTAAGTAGACTTATTGCATAACTAAAGCGAACACTCCCTTAGTAACCCAAAGCTTCCCACAGAAAGGTCGATTCATCCAGCATTAATCTTTTATACAAATGGCTGCCAATCAAACTGATACGAGGGTCGATAAGTGGCTGCCCTAGCTGCTCCCAAAAACTCCACGCTATAATGGAACCGTGAGCTATTTAGCACCTTAGTAAATCACGTCGAAACAGATGTTTGATTACAGTGGAGAGACCCCAAGCAACTATCAATAACTAAAGTTGACTCATCAAAAGATGATTCCCATGCAATCAATAGCCAATGAGAACAATTGATATGTTGGTGGATAGGCTAGCTGTTCCAACATAAAGATGCCCACCGATTCAATCAAAAGCTGAAAAACTCCACTGCTAATGAACATGTGAAGACTTATCAGTGGCTGGGGCAATTAATAAAATCGGATCCCAATGTAATTGGAGTCCAAGCTACATGCTGTCTTCATAAAGATCTTTTTAAAAAATCCCCACGACCACCCGTCACACTTGTACGGCGATCGCGATCTTCACTTCTTGGTCTCGATTTCAAAGTTCATGTTGGCCCTTTTTGTTAAACACCGGGAGGCTTAAGTCTCCACATGCCACTGGGATCAACGACTCTTCCACATGCTGTGCCTTGGCGTAGATGGGATCTCTTGATTGATCATAAATCACGGCCTCCTCAACGCATATATGTCGCTAATAAGAAACTAGAATCATTTAGATCCCTGGAACCTCATACTCACGTCCCGTAACATTGAACTCGAGCAGCTCCCCGCTCTTCTCCCCTGCTGCAGAAAGAAACTATCTTCATCACGATGAGACAGGTTGAACAAAAAATATGTTCTTCTCACATTCTCGGGCTACGGCCAACTACCATATATTTGTTAACTGCTAAAATGGCTTCTGACCAGTGGTTTGAATGATAACTGGTGCGTTGGGCAGAGGAAAGACTTGTTTGGGGCAGTGGCTTCTCGTAACAAAAAACACCCGATGAGACGGCCTCCATCAAAATCGTGATTTTTATTGATCCGTCTTCATCTTTGATGCTGAGATAAGAATTATAAGTGCACGAGAAAAGCTGGCATCATCCAAATTTCTTTTAAACTGGGCAGGGCGGAAATCGTTGGATGGACTCTCTCTTAGATCGTGATTTTGGAAATGAGACTGGAGATCATCGAGAATTAAAACATAAAATCACAGCCTCACGACTGACGTTGAGAGAGCATGCCGCTGAGCATGTTATCGCTTTCCTCAGTAATCCATGCCTTAACCCAAGTCTGCTCAACCAAGAAGCCTGTGGAAGCAAACATATGACTTCTCTTTATAAGACTTAATCTCTGCTGTTTGTGAACTCAGGAAGCCTCATTATATTTGAAAATTTTAGCCCTCTTGTTGCTAAAAGCCTGTCCCGAACTGAAAGTTGATGTTGCTAAGAGATGGAAAATGACCAGAAATGCTAAACAAAACCTCAGAGCAAACCATGAAATCTTCAAGTGACCGCCCATGCAGATGGGGGGGTAACAACATGCAAAGGCATGACATTCATAGCGGCTGCAGAATCTAACATGCAATTGTGAAGGAGCACATTCTGATTGTGTAAGGTAAGGTAGAAAGGAGGGTGACCACCATTTTTTTGTTCATAAATAGCAGATTGGATGTTGATGGGTGGATCCTTTTCGACTCTTCTAACTTCTTTTCCACTAAGACTCTGTATATCACATGATTCCAAAGCAATCTCAGAGTCTTTCGTTTGGTTGATGCCTTCAAAAAATTCTTCTACTTGGCTTCTTACTGAAGGGACTTTCATTAATTCAATTACTGGGATATTGCACATGATTTTTCCTAACTCCTTTTTCATATCGATGTTCAAAGTGTAATCACAAGGAATAGTTTTCTCTTCCTCCCTTTTATCTTCCTTAGTCATGATATGTTTATCTAGGAAAGAAGGTGGCTTGGGATCAATATTATGTCATTTATAAATTTGAAGCTTAGGTTGTTCTTTAGGTTTCGGAAGATTAATTGCACAACATGAGCAGCTTTGTTCTTCAATTAAGTCTTCTTGCTCTACTTCTTCTTCTTCAAGGAGAATTCTTCTGAAATGATCGTCATAAGAAAAATCTTCAACTAAGTTGATGTTTTCGGGTTGATCATCAGGATAACTAGTGTCTGAAGGTTCTTCTTCTAATTCACCACACCAGTTCACATTCTTTTTCTTAGAGTTTTCTGGAATTTCAGGACATCGTCTACTGTTTTCTCCTTCAGGCCTTCTATTGTTGTTCCAGTAGGGTTTAGGGCCATAAGGATTTCTATACTGCTCAGACTCATGAGTTCTCATTACATTTTTAGTTAGGATAATCAACTGTCTCATCACCGTTGGCCCTTCAACTTGTACAAACCTCCCTCTTGCTCTCCAATCACCGTTGCATCATCTATCGTCTTTCCTCTTGGCCACATTAGGACTTGGCCATCAACAAATGCAACCCTCATTCCCTTAGCATCTAGTGCTGATATGGGGAAAAGGTTCTTCTTTAATCCTGGAACATATAGAACATCTTTCATCTTCAGAGATTTGCCGGAGTCTAGATTGTAGGAAGCTTCTCCACTTCCTTTTATGGGGTATTGGTAATCATCCCCCTGTTTCACCTTATGAGGTGACTCATGCTCAGATAGATTGACAAATGATTCTTTGTATCCCGTCATGTGCTTGGAAGCTCCACTATCTACAAGCCAATCATTGCTCCCATGTGTGATAGTACCCGTGAGTGCTGAGATCAGGACATATTCTTCATCACCATCTCTTTCTTCTTCTCTGGTTCTTTTCCTTGCGGGTTCATCATCTTCCGCGGTGTGAGAATGATGTCTCTTGTTGTTTGTCTTCTTGTAGGGACCTCTGTTTCTGGGACAATCTTTGGAGTAGTGTCCCTTCTCATCACATGTATAACATCTAATGTTGGATAGATCTCTTCGGGATCTCCTTTGTCTATCGTAGTTCTCCCTCTTATTTTGATGGTGGTTCTCCCTCTTGTTGTGATGGTGGTGCTCCCTCTTGTTGTGATTTCTTCTAGTGTGAACTGTGAGAGCTTGATCATCATTTGCTCCCATCTTCTCTTCTCGTGCCACAAGTCGAGCTTCTTCTTGTGTACATTCTTCCCATAGTCTGTTGAATGTGATCAACTTTTTCCTGGCACATATCCCTTGAATGAATGAGTCCCATGATCTTGGGAGACCATTCAAGGTGGTCATAACGATCTCTCCTTCCTCTACCTTTTCTTCAACTGCTTCAAGTTGCTCCTTGATCTGTGAGACCCTTGTGAAATAGGATTGCATGGTCTAGGAGTTCAATATCTTTATGTTCTTGAGTTGGTTCCTTAATGTCATCTTCCGATTGATGTTCTTCCCTTCATAGCCTTGTCAACGCATCGAACATCTCCTTGGGAGTCTTCAAGGATGACACTTGTGGGATGAGATGATCCTTAATGGAGTCTACAATAATTCTCTTTGCCTTAACCAAGTTCTTCTTGTTGATAGCCTTAGCCTCATCTCCCTCTGGTGCTGTAACCTCTTCACTAACATATTTGTCCAAGTCATTTTCTTCAAGGACAAGGACAATCCTATACTTCCGTGCTCAGAAGTTATCAGCTCCCTCAAGCTTATCCTCAAGCTTGGTGTGGTGAGACATTTTAAATGAGTACCTCAAATGGAAATAGTAAAGATTTAGGTCTTACCAATTTGAGATGCCACCTCGTTCTGGAGCTGGCTGGCCTAGGGTTTGTCAAAGAAACCCTAATTTTCCAATGTTAGAATATTGAACTTCTGATTGGACAAGAAGATGCGCCTCCTCAAGGCGAGTTGTCCAATGTATTCCTGTTTTCCAAATTGATGGAGGAAAACCCAAAAGCTTGATGCCCTAGTTTTCTCCTGGCACTAGTGTCTGGGTCAAAACTGAAAATTACGGAATTCGATTATGCTTCCTCCAAAAGATGTGCCCTCCTAGGGCGAGTTATCCCAGCCTCCTTTTCTTGATGATCTGTGGAGAGAAGACTTCAAACTTGGAAGCCCTAGTTTCCCGCTGCTGCAAAATGCCTTCTTTTCAAGTAAGCTCTGATACCATGTTAGAGTTTGTACTTTAATTCAATATTTTCTAGGATCTTTAACTGAAAGAATAACAAGCACAACAAAACACAAAAGACACAGTAGTTTTCCTCGGGGAAACCATAAAGGAGAAAACCCCGCAACTTCCTCAAAGATAGATTTGTCACTAATACAATATCAAGCCTAAAATGGAAAACCCAAAATATGTCTTCTGCAACTCTCTCTCTTTCTCCTCCAACGAACTTGTCTTCTCTCCCTTGCTATGTGAACTTGCGTGAGTGAGTAGTGTGTCCAAATGAGAGAGCAAGACTCTCTATTTATACTTTACTTTTGACTTGACCTTTTACCTAACTAGGCCAGCCTCACTAAAACTGACTGGGCCGACTTCTCTAGGGAGACTCAATAAACCCTTTTACATTTGACTCTAGGGGATCTAATGCCCCGACTTACAATGGAGGTTTTACCTCAATGACTTTGCATGACCAAACATAGTAATTGTTGAAATATTGTAACTTCTAAGAATATTCTATTGTATTTTATTATTATTCATTCAGAGATGTTTTATTCCTCCATCGGGATGTTAATATTGTATTTGGTCATCATAGAGTCATGAGGTAAAACCTCCTTTGTAAGTCGAGTCGATAGAACCCTCCAGAAAGTAATATTATATTGTTTGAGTCTTCCTAGGTAAGTCCGCCCAGTTAAGTTTGTTGGGGCCGACCTAGTTAGTGAAAAAGTCAAGTGGAAGATAAAGTATAAATAGGAGTGATGTGCTCCTCATTTGGACACACACACTCACTTGTGTAATTCGCATAGGAGAGAGAGAGAGAGAGAGAGAGAGAGAGAGAGAGAGAGATCTGTAGGAGAAGGAGCATTTTAATTCAATGAAATGTGACCATGGCTACTCCAAGAAAATTGATTTGGCTAGTGTATCGCTAGGAAATGATGTGGGATTACTTGATATGATGTCTAGAGGTTCTATGGATCATTCTTCATGTCTTTCTCTTAGTGTTGGGGTCTGTTGTCCTCCGAAATGGCATGCGTGTCGTTTGAAAGCCCAAAATGTGCAACGCCAGCTGGATGACAACTCTCTCAGGAGAGAGGCCAATGTCACCACACTTCTCTCCTCTTCGCTTTAGGTTGGCTCTTCTCCAACACTAGGGGGGTATCCCTAAAATAGGATCGCTAAGGCAGGTATAGTAACGGGCAAGGTGATTGAAAGAGGCTGCCTTAGAGAAACGGATGTAACAAAGATAGTTTTGGATGGGTGATGGAAAGGAAAGGAAGATCAATCCTCAGGGAAAGACCAGTGCCAGTATCAGAGAGGGGCGAATGGAGTCAAAGAAAAGTTCAAATAGGACCTTGCTGCCAGGTGAAAGTAATAACCAACCAAGAGCTCTTGCACTAGAGCATACCTGAAAGCCGCAAAACTTAAGAGAAAAACATGGATCAAATGGTGTTGTGCTCAAATGATCCCAGTTTAAGAGTCGAAAGCAAAGAGCTAAGAGAGGTAATGCCTCATACAAAATGAAAGATGGCATACAAAGAAACACGGCAAACAAGGAACGAAAGAACCCCCAATTTGTCCAAAGAATCCCATCATGATTTTTCTATTAAGTTCACGGGAAAAAACTCCCAAAATTCTCCATCCAAAGAAAGCCCAAATGGCTTCTCTTAAATAGCAAAACACTAGCCTAAAACCCTAATTCGAATTTGGCATGAAGAGAGCCAAAAACTCCATCTTAATCCAATCAAAACCATGTCAACACCAACCAAATTGAGCTTGGAGTCTTAACTCAACATTAAGCTTGAGTTTGGAGCCCATAATTTGAGGAAGGAGCCCCACATGCATTGATTTCAAAATCCAACAACCCATTAATTAATTGCCAAATCACAAAAACGAATTTGCATGAAGGTAGGTGAATTTCTTAACTGTAGATCACTCCCAGTGCTCCAAAACTGATCTGAATCAGGTGGGTGAAGATTCCAATCATCATAAATGCTTTTTGCCATGTCATTTTGACTTTTACTTTATTCAATTTGGCCTTTTTTGGAGAGATTTAAATTATCTCCAATTTATTATTTTTTGAATATTTTAATTAATATTTCTCATTTTTTGATTTTTTGAGAAAATATTAATTATGAGGCCAAATAATTGTCTGAAACTTAGGGTTAGCTGGTCCGGGGATCATGAATGATTTTTGGCTTAAGTCTGGAGCCTTCAATCACTGAAATCGGATCCCGGATGACTGACATATTACAAACTCAAATTTCTCCATTTAAACTATAGAGAAATTTTAATTAAATTTTAAAAATAATTAAAAAATTAAAAACCCCAAATCCAACGCGTCCGGTAAAATTTTTTCGAAATTTTTTCTGGGGGTCCTAGAGACTTAGGACATGACCAAAACCTATTCTAATAGTGTCTAGTAGGTTTATACATATTAGTTGGACTCTAATAACCCCCCACGGCTCATATTTTCAAAATCGGGCATTCCAGCTTTGGAGGAAGCGGGAGAAAACCTCATCGATTATACATCGCCTTAAGCAAAGTATAATTGACAAGGGAAAAAACTCCCTAGAATACCTTAGTTGCTTAATCAAGTCATGGAGAACCGAGCCACTCAGACCCTACTAGCACACCTTGTTACAAACCCCCATGGGGCCATGGTCATGTCGACTCAAAAACAAAAACTGGCTAGACCCAAATATAATGAAACCCGGATACTCTGGAAGTGAACACTGATGTGTTCCAACACTGGCGGCTCAATAAGGTTTCAACTATTGTACAAATCAGTTGATAACATCTGGCTCCAACTGCGGGACGTGTGCTCGATCTGGAAATTATGCAAGGAGAGGATACGAGAACACCAGAATCTCTGGTTTATATATATAACCTGTAAAAACATCTCAACTTGACAGAAAACCTTCAGTAGCACATGTGTTATGAAAAAACCAAAATGAAATATCAACTATACTTATTTTGAAAATAAATTCTATATACTCAAAAATTAAAATGCAGAAAGTAAATGCTCACTTTGAGGAGCTTTATTTTTCCTATTCGAACATAGCATAAAAGAAAATGTTAAGTATAATCAGAAATCCAATGTAGCCATCTAAGCATGTTATCAATATAATAATTTTTTACCTTGTCTCTGGTTACCAGCCAAAGCAAGGGAATGCCTATCAGAAAGTGCAAACCTGCTTGAATCTTCTGAATGGGAGGGTTGGATGGGGAATCATATATAAGTGATAAACACTTGAATTGCTCCCAAATATGGTAGGTCCCTCGGCAGGCATCCTCTATCCAGAACAGGATAGGAGGAATATACTCAGGATGACAAGACAGTTCTGATATCTCATCATACTGATCTGAAAGGCTGTTCTGAAAATGATTTTCCGTGGAAGTGTAAGCCCCAAGCTGCTCCAAATCATAAGAAATCTCTGTATGTAGAAACAATGGTTGAGATTGCTCTTTAATAAGTTGTATCTGATCTGACTCTTTACTACACTGCTTTCCCAAGTCCTCATTGCTGATACTTATGCATGGCTCTAACTGCTTATATGAGGAAATAACATGCTCCTCTTTCATGTCTAAATGTCCCATACTTTCAAGATCCACACTCCCCTCTCTAGATACATCAAAAATAGGTTTTTCAATGTATGTCCAATAGTCACCATCCATATTTTTATCAAATATGGGGGGGTCTTCATGATTTTCATCATATTCCATGTTGTGTCTATCCTCCTCGTGCTCATAATCTTCTTCTTCAGAAAAATGATCACCAAGAAGGAAACCTTCCAAACTATCACTATCAGATATATCGCAAACTTCTTTATGAATTTCAACATGGGCTTCTGCAATGGTTTCTTTTGGAGGTGGATCAAGAGTACAAATGTGCTCATCATCACTGAAGTAGTCTTGAAAAAAATCCCATTTTGTATCATCTTCTGTTGTGGTGATATGAGGAGGGTCTTCAATAATATCTTCAATGAATGGTTCCTCATGCTTTTCTTCAATGGGATCATCATGAGTCTCTAACAAAGGAGTGTCATACATCATATTGGTATTGGATAACTTCGGCTTTCCCCCCTGAAATTCTATTGAAGGAAAGAAGGAAGCAAGAATGCATTTAGTGTAAAACTCCAAACCATTATATTCATGCCATCGACTCAAAAACACCTCAATGAAGTTAATGAGGGAAACGATAGATCTATCGGGAAGGCCCTCATAAAACCAACATGAGGCATCCTCCTGCAGGGAACAAGCAAACATCTGCATCATATGATCTTCATGGCATATGCCCTGCTTCTTCATTTGTGTAAGGAAAGTCAAAACATGGGTTCTGGCTGAATAATTTTCTTTATGATGACAAAACCTAGGAATGGAATAAGATGTCTTTTTATCCTCAAATTCATTTGGAAAGCCCGGGATTTTGAAGTAATCAATGGGCGGATGTGCAAGGAAGATTCGAGCGGCAAGTTCTCTTCTCTCAATATCCATGTCATAGTAATTCGGATCTTGGTTTGGACTGATCATGGAGAAACTTAAGTACTGAAAGAACAGAGCTATCCAATAATGAGCTTAAAATTTTTCTGTATTTGTATGGGCTCATCTACACACAAATCTCAAACAAAATATGAGATACAAGGGTTTTATCCCTTCAATGGAGTCACCATGTGAGAATAAAAATATGCATTTGAAATACTCATAAAAGTTCTATTTTTATTTTGACATTTTATCAAAGGAAAAAGGTTAGTGGCTAGAAAATTTTTATTTTGATCTCTACAAAAAGGACTATGGATGTCTAATACAGACTCAAATCCAAGATTTTCAAGGATCCTACGAGAAACTAGCTTATTCAATCTCCTCCTATAAACCTTTTCAGGTTCAAGGATGAAACTGAGTAAGCCTACAGAGTTTCTTCTAGTTGAATACCTTGGTAAATGATTTGACAGTGGAGTCGCCAGGTGGATTCAAGTCTAATATCAGAGAGTGATTAAACTAAAAATCTATCAAAAGTAAAACTAAAAGGGGCAGTGGAGTCGCCAGATAGATATAAAATCTATCAAAAAAGGTAAAGCAAACTAGAAAAAACTAAGGTCGTCCAGGAACAAAAAGATTTGTCCCCGGCAACGGCGCCAAAGATGTTGTCCTCCGAAATGGCATGCGTGTCGTTTGAAAGCCCAAAATGTGCAACGCCAGCTGGATGACAACTCTCTCAGGAGAGAGGCCAATGTCACCACACTTCTCTCCTCTTCGCTTTAGGTTGGCTCTTCTCCAACACTAGGGGGGTATCCCTAAAATAGGATCGCTAAGGCAGGTATAGTAACGGGCAAGGTGATTGAAAGAGGCTGCCTTAGAGAAACGGATGTAACAAAGATAGTTTTGGATGGGTGATGGAAAGGAAAGGAAGATCAATCCTCAGGGAAAGACCAGTGCCAGTATCAGAGAGGGGCGAATGGAGTCAAAGAAAAGTTCAAATAGGACCTTGCTGCCAGGTGAAAGTAGTAACCAACCAAGAGCTCTTGCACTAGAGCATACCTGAAAGCCGCAAAACTTAAGAGAAAAACATGGATCAAATGGTGTTGTGCTCAAATGATCCCAGTTTAAGAGTCGAAAGCAAAGAGCTAAGAGAGGTAATGCCTCATACAAAATGAAAGATGGCATACAAAGAAACACGGCAAACAAGGAACGAAAGAACCCCCAATTTGTCCAAAGAATCCCATCATGATTTTTCTATTAAGTTCACGGGAAAAAACTCCCAAAATTCTCCATCCAAAGAAAGCCCAAATGGCTTCTCTTAAATAGCAAAACACTAGCCTAAAACCCTAATTCGAATTTGGCATGAAGAGAGCCAAAAACTCCATCTTAATCCAATCAAAACCATGTCAACACCAACCAAATTGAGCTTGGAGTCTTAACTCAACATTAAGCTTGAGTTTGGAGCCCATAATTTGAGGAAGGAGCCCCACATGCATTGATTTCAAAATCCAACAACCCATTAATTAATTGCCAAATCACAAAAACGAATTTGCATGAAGGTAGGTGAATTTCTTAACTGTAGATCACTCCCAGTGCTCCAAAACTGATCTGAATCAGGTGGGTGAAGATTCCAATCATCATAAATGCTTTTTGCCATGTCATTTTGACTTTTACTTTATTCAATTTGGCCTTTTTTGGAGAGATTTAAATTATCTCCAATTTATTATTTTTTGAATATTTTAATTAATATTTCTCATTTTTTGATTTTTTGAGAAAATATTAATTATGAGGCCAAATAATTGTCTGAAACTTAGGGTTAGCTGGTCCGGGGATCATGAATGATTTTTGGCTTAAGTCTGGAGCCTTCAATCACTGAAATCGGATCCCGGATGACTGACATATTACAAACTCAAATTTCTCCATTTAAACTATAGAGAAATTTTAATTAAATTTTAAAAATAATTAAAAAATTAAAAACCCCAAATCCAACGCGTCCGGTAAAATTTTTTCGAAATTTTTTCTGGGGGTCCTAGAGACTTAGGACATGACCAAAACCTATTCTAATAGTGTCTAGTAGGTTTATACATATTAGTTGGACTCTAATAACCCCCCACGGCTCATATTTTCAAAATCGGGCATTCCAGCTTTGGAGGAAGCGGGAGAAAACCTCATCGATTATACATCGCCTTAAGCAAAGTATAATTGACAAGGGAAAAAACTCCCTAGAATACCTTAGTTGCTTAATCAAGTCATGGAGAACCGAGCCACTCAGACCCTACTAGCACACCTTGTTACAAACCCCCATGGGGCCATGGTCATGTCGACTCAAAAACAAAAACTGGCTAGACCCAAATATAATGAAACCCGGATACTCTGGAAGTGAACACTGATGTGTTCCAACACTGGCGGCTCAATAAGGTTTCAACTATTGTACAAATCAGTTGATAACATCTGGCTCCAACTGCGGGACGTGTGCTCGATCTGGAAATTATGCAAGGAGAGGATACGAGAACACCAGAATCTCTGGTTTATATATATAACCTGTAAAAACATCTCAACTTGACAGAAAACCTTCAGTAGCACATGTGTTATGAAAAAACCAAAATGAAATATCAACTATACTTATTTTGAAAATAAATTCTATATACTCAAAAATTAAAATGCAGAAAGTAAATGCTCACTTTGAGGAGCTTTATTTTTCCTATTCGAACATAGCATAAAAGAAAATGTTAAGTATAATCAGAAATCCAATGTAGCCATCTAAGCATGTTATCAATATAATAATTTTTTACCTTGTCTCTGGTTACCAGCCAAAGCAAGGGAATGCCTATCAGAAAGTGCAAACCTGCTTGAATCTTCTGAATGGGAGGGTTGGATGGGGAATCATATATAAGTGATAAACACTTGAATTGCTCCCAAATATGGTAGGTCCCTCGGCAGGCATCCTCTATCCAGAACAGGATAGGAGGAATATACTCAGGATGACAAGACAGTTCTGATATCTCATCATACTGATCTGAAAGGCTGTTCTGAAAATGATTTTCCGTGGAAGTGTAAGCCCCAAGCTGCTCCAAATCATAAGAAATCTCTGTATGTAGAAACAATGGTTGAGATTGCTCTTTAATAAGTTGTATCTGATCTGACTCTTTACTACACTGCTTTCCCAAGTCCTCATTGCTGATACTTATGCATGGCTCTAACTGCTTATATGAGGAAATAACATGCTCCTCTTTCATGTCTAAATGTCCCATACTTTCAAGATCCACACTCCCCTCTCTAGATACATCAAAAATAGGTTTTTCAATGTATGTCCAATAGTCACCATCCATATTTTTATCAAATATGGGGGGGTCTTCATGATTTTCATCATATTCCATGTTGTGTCTATCCTCCTCGTGCTCATAATCTTCTTCTTCAGAAAAATGATCACCAAGAAGGAAACCTTCCAAACTATCACTATCAGATATATCGCAAACTTCTTTATGAATTTCAACATGGGCTTCTGCAATGGTTTCTTTTGGAGGTGGATCAAGAGTACAAATGTGCTCATCATCACTGAAGTAGTCTTGAAAAAAATCCCATTTTGTATCATCTTCTGTTGTGGTGATATGAGGAGGGTCTTCAATAATATCTTCAATGAATGGTTCCTCATGCTTTTCTTCAATGGGATCATCATGAGTCTCTAACAAAGGAGTGTCATACATCATATTGGTATTGGATAACTTCGGCTTTCCCCCCTGAAATTCTATTGAAGGAAAGAAGGAAGCAAGAATGCATTTAGTGTAAAACTCCAAACCATTATATTCATGCCATCGACTCAAAAACACCTCAATGAAGTTAATGAGGGAAACGATAGATCTATCGGGAAGGCCCTCATAAAACCAACATGAGGCATCCTCCTGCAGGGAACAAGCAAACATCTGCATCATATGATCTTCATGGCATATGCCCTGCTTCTTCATTTGTGTAAGGAAAGTCAAAACATGGGTTCTGGCTGAATAATTTTCTTTATGATGACAAAACCTAGGAATGGAATAAGATGTCTTTTTATCCTCAAATTCATTTGGAAAGCCCGGGATTCTGAAGTAATCAATGGGCGGATGTGCAAGGAAGATTCGAGCGGCAAGTTCTCTTCTCTCAATATCCATGTCATAGTAATTCGGATCTTGGTTTGGACTGATCATGGAGAAACTTAAGTACTGAAAGAACAGAGCTATCCAATAATGAGCTTAAAATTTTTCTGTATTTGTATGGGCTCATCTACACACAAATCTCAAACAAAATATGAGATACAAGGGTTTTATCCCTTCAATGGAGTCACCATGTGAGAATAAAAATATGCATTTGAAATACTCATAAAAGTTCTATTTTTATTTTGACATTTTATCAAAGGAAAAAGGTTAGTGGCTAGAAAATTTTTATTTTGATCTCTACAAAAAGGACTATGGATGTCTAATACAGACTCAAATCCAAGATTTTCAAGGATCCTACGAGAAACTAGCTTATTCAATCTCCTCCTATAAACCTTTTCAGGTTCAAGGATGAAACTGAGTAAGCCTACAGAGTTTCTTCTAGTTGAATACCTTGGTAAATGATTTGACAGTGGAGTCGCCAGGTGGATTCAAGTCTAATATCAGAGAGTGATTAAACTAAAAATCTATCAAAAGTAAAACTAAAAGGGGCAGTGGAGTCGCCAGATAGATATAAAATCTATCAAAAAAGGTAAAGCAAACTAGAAAAAACTAAGGTCGTCCAGGAACAAAAAGATTTGTCCCCGGCAACGGCGCCAAAGATGTTGTCCTCCGAAATGGCATGCGTGTCGTTTGAAAGCCCAAAATGTGCAACGCCAGCTGGATGACAACTCTCTCAGGAGAGAGGCCAATGTCACCACACTTCTCTCCTCTTCGCTTTAGGTTGGCTCTTCTCCAACACTAGGGGGGTATCCCTAAAATAGGATCGCTAAGGCAGGTATAGTAACGGGCAAGGTGATTGAAAGAGGCTGCCTTAGAGAAACGGATGTAACAAAGATAGTTTTGGATGGGTGATGGAAAGGAAAGGAAGATCAATCCTCAGGGAAAGACCAGTGCCAGTATCAGAGAGGGGCGAATGGAGTCAAAGAAAAGTTCAAATAGGACCTTGCTGCCAGGTGAAAGTAGTAACCAACCAAGAGCTCTTGCACTAGAGCATACCTGAAAGCCGCAAAACTTAAGAGAAAAACATGGATCAAATGGTGTTGTGCTCAAATGATCCCAGTTTAAGAGTCGAAAGCAAAGAGCTAAGAGAGGTAATGCCTCATACAAAATGAAAGATGGCATACAAAGAAACACGGCAAACAAGGAACGAAAGAACCCCCAATTTGTCCAAAGAATCCCATCATGATTTTTCTATTAAGTTCACGGGAAAAAACTCCCAAAATTCTCCATCCAAAGAAAGCCCAAATGGCTTCTCTTAAATAGCAAAACACTAGCCTAAAACCCTAATTCGAATTTGGCATGAAGAGAGCCAAAAACTCCATCTTAATCCAATCAAAACCATGTCAACACCAACCAAATTGAGCTTGGAGTCTTAACTCAACATTAAGCTTGAGTTTGGAGCCCATAATTTGAGGAAGGAGCCCCACATGCATTGATTTCAAAATCCAACAACCCATTAATTAATTGCCAAATCACAAAAACGAATTTGCATGAAGGTAGGTGAATTTCTTAACTGTAGATCACTCCCAGTGCTCCAAAACTGATCTGAATCAGGTGGGTGAAGATTCCAATCATCATAAATGCTTTTTGCCATGTCATTTTGACTTTTACTTTATTCAATTTGGCCTTTTTTGGAGAGATTTAAATTATCTCCAATTTATTATTTTTTGAATATTTTAATTAATATTTCTCATTTTTTGATTTTTTGAGAAAATATTAATTATGAGGCCAAATAATTGTCTGAAACTTAGGGTTAGCTGGTCCGGGGATCATGAATGATTTTTGGCTTAAGTCTGGAGCCTTCAATCACTGAAATCGGATCCCGGATGACTGACATATTACAAACTCAAATTTCTCCATTTAAACTATAGAGAAATTTTAATTAAATTTTAAAAATAATTAAAAAATTAAAAACCCCAAATCCAACGCGTCCGGTAAAATTTTTTCGAAATTTTTTCTGGGGGTCCTAGAGACTTAGGACATGACCAAAACCTATTCTAATAGTGTCTAGTAGGTTTATACATATTAGTTGGACTCTAATAACCCCCCACGGCTCATATTTTCAAAATCGGGCATTCCAGCTTTGGAGGAAGCGGGAGAAAACCTCATCGATTATACATCGCCTTAAGCAAAGTATAATTGACAAGGGAAAAAACTCCCTAGAATACCTTAGTTGCTTAATCAAGTCATGGAGAACCGAGCCACTCAGACCCTACTAGCACACCTTGTTACAAACCCCCATGGGGCCATGGTCATGTCGACTCAAAAACAAAAACTGGCTAGACCCAAATATAATGAAACCCGGATACTCTGGAAGTGAACACTGATGTGTTCCAACACTGGCGGCTCAATAAGGTTTCAACTATTGTACAAATCAGTTGATAACATCTGGCTCCAACTGCGGGACGTGTGCTCGATCTGGAAATTATGCAAGGAGAGGATACGAGAACACCAGAATCTCTGGTTTATATATATAACCTGTAAAAACATCTCAACTTGACAGAAAACCTTCAGTAGCACATGTGTTATGAAAAAACCAAAATGAAATATCAACTATACTTATTTTGAAAATAAATTCTATATACTCAAAAATTAAAATGCAGAAAGTAAATGCTCACTTTGAGGAGCTTTATTTTTCCTATTCGAACATAGCATAAAAGAAAATGTTAAGTATAATCAGAAATCCAATGTAGCCATCTAAGCATGTTATCAATATAATAATTTTTTACCTTGTCTCTGGTTACCAGCCAAAGCAAGGGAATGCCTATCAGAAAGTGCAAACCTGCTTGAATCTTCTGAATGGGAGGGTTGGATGGGGAATCATATATAAGTGATAAACACTTGAATTGCTCCCAAATATGGTAGGTCCCTCGGCAGGCATCCTCTATCCAGAACAGGATAGGAGGAATATACTCAGGATGACAAGACAGTTCTGATATCTCATCATACTGATCTGAAAGGCTGTTCTGAAAATGATTTTCCGTGGAAGTGTAAGCCCCAAGCTGCTCCAAATCATAAGAAATCTCTGTATGTAGAAACAATGGTTGAGATTGCTCTTTAATAAGTTGTATCTGATCTGACTCTTTACTACACTGCTTTCCCAAGTCCTCATTGCTGATACTTATGCATGGCTCTAACTGCTTATATGAGGAAATAACATGCTCCTCTTTCATGTCTAAATGTCCCATACTTTCAAGATCCACACTCCCCTCTCTAGATACATCAAAAATAGGTTTTTCAATGTATGTCCAATAGTCACCATCCATATTTTTATCAAATATGGGGGGGTCTTCATGATTTTCATCATATTCCATGTTGTGTCTATCCTCCTCGTGCTCATAATCTTCTTCTTCAGAAAAATGATCACCAAGAAGGAAACCTTCCAAACTATCACTATCAGATATATCGCAAACTTCTTTATGAATTTCAACATGGGCTTCTGCAATGGTTTCTTTTGGAGGTGGATCAAGAGTACAAATGTGCTCATCATCACTGAAGTAGTCTTGAAAAAAATCCCATTTTGTATCATCTTCTGTTGTGGTGATATGAGGAGGGTCTTCAATAATATCTTCAATGAATGGTTCCTCATGCTTTTCTTCAATGGGATCATCATGAGTCTCTAACAAAGGAGTGTCATACATCATATTGGTATTGGATAACTTCGGCTTTCCCCCCTGAAATTCTATTGAAGGAAAGAAGGAAGCAAGAATGCATTTAGTGTAAAACTCCAAACCATTATATTCATGCCATCGACTCAAAAACACCTCAATGAAGTTAATGAGGGAAACGATAGATCTATCGGGAAGGCCCTCATAAAACCAACATGAGGCATCCTCCTGCAGGGAACAAGCAAACATCTGCATCATATGATCTTCATGGCATATGCCCTGCTTCTTCATTTGTGTAAGGAAAGTCAAAACATGGGTTCTGGCTGAATAATTTTCTTTATGATGACAAAACCTAGGAATGGAATAAGATGTCTTTTTATCCTCAAATTCATTTGGAAAGCCCGGGATTCTGAAGTAATCAATGGGCGGATGTGCAAGGAAGATTCGAGCGGCAAGTTCTCTTCTCTCAATATCCATGTCATAGTAATTCGGATCTTGGTTTGGACTGATCATGGAGAAACTTAAGTACTGAAAGAACAGAGCTATCCAATAATGAGCTTAAAATTTTTCTGTATTTGTATGGGCTCATCTACACACAAATCTCAAACAAAATATGAGATACAAGGGTTTTATCCCTTCAATGGAGTCACCATGTGAGAATAAAAATATGCATTTGAAATACTCATAAAAGTTCTATTTTTATTTTGACATTTTATCAAAGGAAAAAGGTTAGTGGCTAGAAAATTTTTATTTTGATCTCTACAAAAAGGACTATGGATGTCTAATACAGACTCAAATCCAAGATTTTCAAGGATCCTACGAGAAACTAGCTTATTCAATCTCCTCCTATAAACCTTTTCAGGTTCAAGGATGAAACTGAGTAAGCCTACAGAGTTTCTTCTAGTTGAATACCTTGGTAAATGATTTGACAGTGGAGTCGCCAGGTGGATTCAAGTCTAATATCAGAGAGTGATTAAACTAAAAATCTATCAAAAGTAAAACTAAAAGGGGCAGTGGAGTCGCCAGATAGATATAAAATCTATCAAAAAAGGTAAAGCAAACTAGAAAAAACTAAGGTCGTCCAGGAACAAAAAGATTTGTCCCCGGCAACGGCGCCAAAGATGTTGTCCTCCG
This sequence comes from Larix kaempferi, assembly GCA_027924585.1. NCBI lineage: Eukaryota > Viridiplantae > Streptophyta > Pinopsida > Pinales > Pinaceae > Larix > Larix kaempferi. The sequence goes on from BSBM01000099.1 coordinate 16,941,478, forward strand.
AAATGGCATGCGTGTCGTTTGAAAGCCCAAAATGTGCAACGCCAGCTGGATGACAACTCTCTCAGGAGAGAGGCCAATGTCACCACACTTCTCTCCTCTTCGCTTTAGGTTGGCTCTTCTCCAACACTAGGGGGGTATCCCTAAAATAGGATCGCTAAGGCAGGTATAGTAACGGGCAAGGTGATTGAAAGAGGCTGCCTTAGAGAAACGGATGTAACAAAGATAGTTTTGGATGGGTGATGGAAAGGAAAGGAAGATCAATCCTCAGGGAAAGACCAGTGCCAGTATCAGAGAGGGGCGAATGGAGTCAAAGAAAAGTTCAAATAGGACCTTGCTGCCAGGTGAAAGTAATAACCAACCAAGAGCTCTTGCACTAGAGCATACCTGAAAGCCGCAAAACTTAAGAGAAAAACATGGATCAAATGGTGTTGTGCTCAAATGATCCCAGTTTAAGAGTCGAAAGCAAAGAGCTAAGAGAGGTAATGCCTCATACAAAATGAAAGATGGCATACAAAGAAACACGGCAAACAAGGAACGAAAGAACCCCCAATTTGTCCAAAGAATCCCATCATGATTTTTCTATTAAGTTCACGGGAAAAAACTCCCAAAATTCTCCATCCAAAGAAAGCCCAAATGGCTTCTCTTAAATAGCAAAACACTAGCCTAAAACCCTAATTCGAATTTGGCATGAAGAGAGCCAAAAACTCCATCTTAATCCAATCAAAACCATGTCAACACCAACCAAATTGAGCTTGGAGTCTTAACTCAACATTAAGCTTGAGTTTGGAGCCCATAATTTGAGGAAGGAGCCCCACATGCATTGATTTCAAAATCCAACAACCCATTAATTAATTGCCAAATCACAAAAACGAATTTGCATGAAGGTAGGTGAATTTCTTAACTGTAGATCACTCCCAGTGCTCCAAAACTGATCTGAATCAGGTGGGTGAAGATTCCAATCATCATAAATGCTTTTTGCCATGTCATTTTGACTTTTACTTTATTCAATTTGGCCTTTTTTGGAGAGATTTAAATTATCTCCAATTTATTATTTTTTGAATATTTTAATTAATATTTCTCATTTTTTGATTTTTTGAGAAAATATTAATTATGAGGCCAAATAATTGTCTGAAACTTAGGGTTAGCTGGTCCGGGGATCATGAATGATTTTTGGCTTAAGTCTGGAGCCTTCAATCACTGAAATCGGATCCCGGATGACTGACATATTACAAACTCAAATTTCTCCATTTAAACTATAGAGAAATTTTAATTAAATTTTAAAAATAATTAAAAAATTAAAAACCCCAAATCCAACGCGTCCGGTAAAATTTTTTCGAAATTTTTTCTGGGGGTCCTAGAGACTTAGGACATGACCAAAACCTATTCTAATAGTGTCTAGTAGGTTTATACATATTAGTTGGACTCTAATAACCCCCCACGGCTCATATTTTCAAAATCGGGCATTCCAGCTTTGGAGGAAGCGGGAGAAAACCTCATCGATTATACATCGCCTTAAGCAAAGTATAATTGACAAGGGAAAAAACTCCCTAGAATACCTTAGTTGCTTAATCAAGTCATGGAGAACCGAGCCACTCAGACCCTACTAGCACACCTTGTTACAAACCCCCATGGGGCCATGGTCATGTCGACTCAAAAACAAAAACTGGCTAGACCCAAATATAATGAAACCCGGATACTCTGGAAGTGAACACTGATGTGTTCCAACACTGGCGGCTCAATAAGGTTTCAACTATTGTACAAATCAGTTGATAACATCTGGCTCCAACTGCGGGACGTGTGCTCGATCTGGAAATTATGCAAGGAGAGGATACGAGAACACCAGAATCTCTGGTTTATATATATAACCTGTAAAAACATCTCAACTTGACAGAAAACCTTCAGTAGCACATGTGTTATGAAAAAACCAAAATGAAATATCAACTATACTTATTTTGAAAATAAATTCTATATACTCAAAAATTAAAATGCAGAAAGTAAATGCTCACTTTGAGGAGCTTTATTTTTCCTATTCGAACATAGCATAAAAGAAAATGTTAAGTATAATCAGAAATCCAATGTAGCCATCTAAGCATGTTATCAATATAATAATTTTTTACCTTGTCTCTGGTTACCAGCCAAAGCAAGGGAATGCCTATCAGAAAGTGCAAACCTGCTTGAATCTTCTGAATGGGAGGGTTGGATGGGGAATCATATATAAGTGATAAACACTTGAATTGCTCCCAAATATGGTAGGTCCCTCGGCAGGCATCCTCTATCCAGAACAGGATAGGAGGAATATACTCAGGATGACAAGACAGTTCTGATATCTCATCATACTGATCTGAAAGGCTGTTCTGAAAATGATTTTCCGTGGAAGTGTAAGCCCCAAGCTGCTCCAAATCATAAGAAATCTCTGTATGTAGAAACAATGGTTGAGATTGCTCTTTAATAAGTTGTATCTGATCTGACTCTTTACTACACTGCTTTCCCAAGTCCTCATTGCTGATACTTATGCATGGCTCTAACTGCTTATATGAGGAAATAACATGCTCCTCTTTCATGTCTAAATGTCCCATACTTTCAAGATCCACACTCCCCTCTCTAGATACATCAAAAATAGGTTTTTCAATGTATGTCCAATAGTCACCATCCATATTTTTATCAAATATGGGGGGGTCTTCATGATTTTCATCATATTCCATGTTGTGTCTATCCTCCTCGTGCTCATAATCTTCTTCTTCAGAAAAATGATCACCAAGAAGGAAACCTTCCAAACTATCACTATCAGATATATCGCAAACTTCTTTATGAATTTCAACATGGGCTTCTGCAATGGTTTCTTTTGGAGGTGGATCAAGAGTACAAATGTGCTCATCATCACTGAAGTAGTCTTGAAAAAAATCCCATTTTGTATCATCTTCTGTTGTGGTGATATGAGGAGGGTCTTCAATAATATCTTCAATGAATGGTTCCTCATGCTTTTCTTCAATGGGATCATCATGAGTCTCTAACAAAGGAGTGTCATACATCATATTGGTATTGGATAACTTCGGCTTTCCCCCCTGAAATTCTATTGAAGGAAAGAAGGAAGCAAGAATGCATTTAGTGTAAAACTCCAAACCATTATATTCATGCCATCGACTCAAAAACACCTCAATGAAGTTAATGAGGGAAACGATAGATCTATCGGGAAGGCCCTCATAAAACCAACATGAGGCATCCTCCTGCAGGGAACAAGCAAACATCTGCATCATATGATCTTCATGGCATATGCCCTGCTTCTTCATTTGTGTAAGGAAAGTCAAAACATGGGTTCTGGCTGAATAATTTTCTTTATGATGACAAAACCTAGGAATGGAATAAGATGTCTTTTTATCCTCAAATTCATTTGGAAAGCCCGGGATTCTGAAGTAATCAATGGGCGGATGTGCAAGGAAGATTCGAGCGGCAAGTTCTCTTCTCTCAATATCCATGTCATAGTAATTCGGATCTTGGTTTGGACTGATCATGGAGAAACTTAAGTACTGAAAGAACAGAGCTATCCAATAATGAGCTTAAAATTTTTCTGTATTTGTATGGGCTCATCTACACACAAATCTCAAACAAAATATGAGATACAAGGGTTTTATCCCTTCAATGGAGTCACCATGTGAGAATAAAAATATGCATTTGAAATACTCATAAAAGTTCTATTTTTATTTTGACATTTTATCAAAGGAAAAAGGTTAGTGGCTAGAAAATTTTTATTTTGATCTCTACAAAAAGGACTATGGATGTCTAATACAGACTCAAATCCAAGATTTTCAAGGATCCTACGAGAAACTAGCTTATTCAATCTCCTCCTATAAACCTTTTCAGGTTCAAGGATGAAACTGAGTAAGCCTACAGAGTTTCTTCTAGTTGAATACCTTGGTAAATGATTTGACAGTGGAGTCGCCAGGTGGATTCAAGTCTAATATCAGAGAGTGATTAAACTAAAAATCTATCAAAAGTAAAACTAAAAGGGGCAGTGGAGTCGCCAGATAGATATAAAATCTATCAAAAAAGGTAAAGCAAACTAGAAAAAACTAAGGTCGTCCAGGAACAAAAAGATTTGTCCCCGGCAACGGCGCCAAAGATGTTGTCCTCCGAAATGGCATGCGTGTCGTTTGAAAGCCCAAAATGTGCAACGCCAGCTGGATGACAACTCTCTCAGGAGAGAGGCCAATGTCACCACACTTCTCTCCTCTTCGCTTTAGGTTGGCTCTTCTCCAACACTAGGGGGGTATCCCTAAAATAGGATCGCTAAGGCAGGTATAGTAACGGGCAAGGTGATTGAAAGAGGCTGCCTTAGAGAAACGGATGTAACAAAGATAGTTTTGGATGGGTGATGGAAAGGAAAGGAAGATCAATCCTCAGGGAAAGACCAGTGCCAGTATCAGAGAGGGGCGAATGGAGTCAAAGAAAAGTTCAAATAGGACCTTGCTGCCAGGTGAAAGTAGTAACCAACCAAGAGCTCTTGCACTAGAGCATACCTGAAAGCCGCAAAACTTAAGAGAAAAACATGGATCAAATGGTGTTGTGCTCAAATGATCCCAGTTTAAGAGTCGAAAGCAAAGAGCTAAGAGAGGTAATGCCTCATACAAAATGAAAGATGGCATACAAAGAAACACGGCAAACAAGGAACGAAAGAACCCCCAATTTGTCCAAAGAATCCCATCATGATTTTTCTATTAAGTTCACGGGAAAAAACTCCCAAAATTCTCCATCCAAAGAAAGCCCAAATGGCTTCTCTTAAATAGCAAAACACTAGCCTAAAACCCTAATTCGAATTTGGCATGAAGAGAGCCAAAAACTCCATCTTAATCCAATCAAAACCATGTCAACACCAACCAAATTGAGCTTGGAGTCTTAACTCAACATTAAGCTTGAGTTTGGAGCCCATAATTTGAGGAAGGAGCCCCACATGCATTGATTTCAAAATCCAACAACCCATTAATTAATTGCCAAATCACAAAAACGAATTTGCATGAAGGTAGGTGAATTTCTTAACTGTAGATCACTCCCAGTGCTCCAAAACTGATCTGAATCAGGTGGGTGAAGATTCCAATCATCATAAATGCTTTTTGCCATGTCATTTTGACTTTTACTTTATTCAATTTGGCCTTTTTTGGAGAGATTTAAATTATCTCCAATTTATTATTTTTTGAATATTTTAATTAATATTTCTCATTTTTTGATTTTTTGAGAAAATATTAATTATGAGGCCAAATAATTGTCTGAAACTTAGGGTTAGCTGGTCCGGGGATCATGAATGATTTTTGGCTTAAGTCTAGAGCCTTCAATCACTGAAATCGGATCCCGGATGACTGACATATTACAAACTCAAATTTCTCCATTTAAACTATAGAGAAATTTTAATTAAATTTTAAAAATAATTAAAAAATTAAAAACCCCAAATCCAACGCGTCCGGTAAAATTTTTTCGAAATTTTTTCTGGGGGTCCTAGAGACTTAGGACATGACCAAAACCTATTCTAATAGTGTCTAGTAGGTTTATACATATTAGTTGGACTCTAATAACCCCCCACGGCTCATATTTTCAAAATCGGGCATTCCAGCTTTGGAGGAAGCGGGAGAAAACCTCATCGATTATACATCGCCTTAAGCAAAGTATAATTGACAAGGGAAAAAACTCCCTAGAATACCTTAGTTGCTTAATCAAGTCATGGAGAACCGAGCCACTCAGACCCTACTAGCACACCTTGTTACAAACCCCCATGGGGCCATGGTCATGTCGACTCAAAAACAAAAACTGGCTAGACCCAAATATAATGAAACCCGGATACTCTGGAAGTGAACACTGATGTGTTCCAACACTGGCGGCTCAATAAGGTTTCAACTATTGTACAAATCAGTTGATAACATCTGGCTCCAACTGCGGGACGTGTGCTCGATCTGGAAATTATGCAAGGAGAGGATACGAGAACACCAGAATCTCCGGTTTATATATATAACCTGTAAAAACATCTCAACTTGACAGAAAACCTTCAGTAGCACATGTGTTATGAAAAAACCAAAATGAAATATCAACTATACTTATTTTGAAAATAAATTCTATATACTCAAAAATTAAAATGCAGAAAGTAAATGCTCACTTTGAGGAGCTTTATTTTTCCTATTCGAACATAGCATAAAAGAAAATGTTAAGTATAATCAGAAATCCAATGTAGCCATCTAAGCATGTTATCAATATAATAATTTTTTACCTTGTCTCTGGTTACCAGCCAAAGCAAGGGAATGCCTATCAGAAAGTGCAAACCTGCTTGAATCTTCTGAATGGGAGGGTTGGATGGGGAATCATATATAAGTGATAAACACTTGAATTGCTCCCAAATATGGTAGGTCCCTCGGCAGGCATCCTCTATCCAGAACAGGATAGGAGGAATATACTCAGGATGACAAGACAGTTCTGATATCTCATCATACTGATCTGAAAGGCTGTTCTGAAAATGATTTTCCGTGGAAGTGTAAGCCCCAAGCTGCTCCAAATCATAAGAAATCTCTGTATGTAGAAACAATGGTTGAGATTGCTCTTTAATAAGTTGTATCTGATCTGACTCTTTACTACACTGCTTTCCCAAGTCCTCATTGCTGATACTTATGCATGGCTCTAACTGCTTATATGAGGAAATAACATGCTCCTCTTTCATGTCTAAATGTCCCATACTTTCAAGATCCACACTCCCCTCTCTAGATACATCAAAAATAGGTTTTTCAATGTATGTCCAATAGTCACCATCCATATTTTTATCAAATATGGGGGGGTCTTCATGATTTTCATCATATTCCATGTTGTGTCTATCCTCCTCGTGCTCATAATCTTCTTCTTCAGAAAAATGATCACCAAGAAGGAAACCTTCCAAACTATCACTATCAGATATATCGCAAACTTCTTTATGAATTTCAACATGGGCTTCTGCAATGGTTTCTTTTGGAGGTGGATCAAGAGTACAAATGTGCTCATCATCACTGAAGTAGTCTTGAAAAAAATCCCATTTTGTATCATCTTCTGTTGTGGTGATATGAGGAGGGTCTTCAATAATATCTTCAATGAATGGTTCCTCATGCTTTTCTTCAATGGGATCATCATGAGTCTCTAACAAAGGAGTGTCATACATCATATTGGTATTGGATAACTTCGGCTTTCCCCCCTGAAATTCTATTGAAGGAAAGAAGGAAGCAAGAATGCATTTAGTGTAAAACTCCAAACCATTATATTCATGCCATCGACTCAAAAACACCTCAATGAAGTTAATGAGGGAAACGATAGATCTATCGGGAAGGCCCTCATAAAACCAACATGAGGCATCCTCCTGCAGGGAACAAGCAAACATCTGCATCATATGATCTTCATGGCATATGCCCTGCTTCTTCATTTGTGTAAGGAAAGTCAAAACATGGGTTCTGGCTGAATAATTTTCTTTATGATGACAAAACCTAGGAATGGAATAAGATGTCTTTTTATCCTCAAATTCATTTGGAAAGCCCGGGATTCTGAAGTAATCAATGGGCGGATGTGCAAGGAAGATTCGAGCGGCAAGTTCTCTTCTCTCAATATCCATGTCATAGTAATTCGGATCTTGGTTTGGACTGATCATGGAGAAACTTAAGTACTGAAAGAACAGAGCTATCCAATAATGAGCTTAAATTTTTTCTGTATTTGTATGGGCTCATCTACACACAAATCTCAAACAAAATATGAGATACAAGGGTTTTATCCCTTCAATGGAGTCACCATGTGAGAATAAAAATATGCATTTGAAATACTCATAAAAGTTCTATTTTTATTTTGACATTTTATCAAAGGAAAAAGGTTAGTGGCTAGAAAATTTTTATTTTGATCTCTACAAAAAGGACTATGGATGTCTAATACAGACTCAAATCCAAGATTTTCAAGGATCCTACGAGAAACTAGCTTATTCAATCTCCTCCTATAAACCTTTTCAGGTTCAAGGATGAAACTGAGTAAGCCTACAGAGTTTCTTCTAGTTGAATACCTTGGTAAATGATTTGACAGTGGAGTCGCCAGGTGGATTCAAGTCTAATATCAGAGAGTGATTAAACTAAAAATCTATCAAAAGTAAAACTAAAAGGGGCAGTGGAGTCGCCAGATAGATATAAAATCTATCAAAAAAGGTAAAGCAAACTAGAAAAAACTAAGGTCGTCCAGGAACAAAAAGATTTGTCCCCGGCAACGGCGCCAAAGATGTTGTCCTCCGAAATGGCATGCGTGTCGTTTGAAAGCCCAAAATGTGCAACGCCAGCTGGATGACAACTCTCTCAGGAGAGAGGCCAATGTCACCACACTTCTCTCCTCTTCGCTTTAGGTTGGCTCTTCTCCAACACTAGGGGGGTATCCCTAAAATAGGATCGCTAAGGCAGGTATAGTAACGGGCAAGGTGATTGAAAGAGGCTGCCTTAGAGAAACGGATGTAACAAAGATAGTTTTGGATGGGTGATGGAAAGGAAAGGAAGATCAATCCTCAGGGAAAGACCAGTGCCAGTATCAGAGAGGGGCGAATGGAGTCAAAGAAAAGTTCAAATAGGACCTTGCTGCCAGGTGAAAGTAGTAACCAACCAAGAGCTCTTGCACTAGAGCATACCTGAAAGCCGCAAAACTTAAGAGAAAAACATGGATCAAATGGTGTTGTGCTCAAATGATCCCAGTTTAAGAGTCGAAAGCAAAGAGCTAAGAGAGGTAATGCCTCATACAAAATGAAAGATGGCATACAAAGAAACACGGCAAACAAGGAACGAAAGAACCCCCAATTTGTCCAAAGAATCCCATCATGATTTTTCTATTAAGTTCACGGGAAAAAACTCCCAAAATTCTCCATCCAAAGAAAGCCCAAATGGCTTCTCTTAAATAGCAAAACACTAGCCTAAAACCCTAATTCGAATTTGGCATGAAGAGAGCCAAAAACTCCATCTTAATCCAATCAAAACCATGTCAACACCAACCAAATTGAGCTTGGAGTCTTAACTCAACATTAAGCTTGAGTTTGGAGCCCATAATTTGAGGAAGGAGCCCCACATGCATTGATTTCAAAATCCAACAACCCATTAATTAATTGCCAAATCACAAAAACGAATTTGCATGAAGGTAGGTGAATTTCTTAACTGTAGATCACTCCCAGTGCTCCAAAACTGATCTGAATCAGGTGGGTGAAGATTCCAATCATCATAAATGCTTTTTGCCATGTCATTTTGACTTTTACTTTATTCAATTTGGCCTTTTTTGGAGAGATTTAAATTATCTCCAATTTATTATTTTTTGAATATTTTAATTAATATTTCTCATTTTTTGATTTTTTGAGAAAATATTAATTATGAGGCCAAATAATTGTCTGAAACTTAGGGTTAGCTGGTCCGGGGATCATGAATGATTTTTGGCTTAAGTCTGGAGCCTTCAATCACTGAAATCGGATCCCGGATGACTGACATATTACAAACTCAAATTTCTCCATTTAAACTATAGAGAAATTTTAATTAAATTTTAAAAATAATTAAAAAATTAAAAACCCCAAATCCAACGCGTCCGGTAAAATTTTTTCGAAATTTTTTCTGGGGGTCCTAGAGACTTAGGACATGACCAAAACCTATTCTAATAGTGTCTAGTAGGTTTATACATATTAGTTGGACTCTAATAACCCCCCACGGCTCATATTTTCAAAATCGGGCATTCCAGCTTTGGAGGAAGCGGGAGAAAACCTCATCGATTATACATCGCCTTAAGCAAAGTATAATTGACAAGGGAAAAAACTCCCTAGAATACCTTAGTTGCTTAATCAAGTCATGGAGAACCGAGCCACTCAGACCCTACTAGCACACCTTGTTACAAACCCCCATGGGGCCATGGTCATGTCGACTCAAAAACAAAAACTGGCTAGACCCAAATATAATGAAACCCGGATACTCTGGAAGTGAACACTGATGTGTTCCAACACTGGCGGCTCAATAAGGTTTCAACTATTGTACAAATCAGTTGATAACATCTGGCTCCAACTGCGGGACGTGTGCTCGATCTGGAAATTATGCAAGGAGAGGATACGAGAACACCAGAATCTCTGGTTTATATATATAACCTGTAAAAACATCTCAACTTGACAGAAAACCTTCAGTAGCACATGTGTTATGAAAAAACCAAAATGAAATATCAACTATACTTATTTTGAAAATAAATTCTATATACTCAAAAATTAAAATGCAGAAAGTAAATGCTCACTTTGAGGAGCTTTATTTTTCCTATTCGAACATAGCATAAAAGAAAATGTTAAGTATAATCAGAAATCCAATGTAGCCATCTAAGCATGTTATCAATATAATAATTTTTTACCTTGTCTCTGGTTACCAGCCAAAGCAAGGGAATGCCTATCAGAAAGTGCAAACCTGCTTGAATCTTCTGAATGGGAGGGTTGGATGGGGAATCATATATAAGTGATAAACACTTGAATTGCTCCCAAATATGGTAGGTCCCTCGGCAGGCATCCTCTATCCAGAACAGGATAGGAGGAATATACTCAGGATGACAAGACAGTTCTGATATCTCATCATACTGATCTGAAAGGCTGTTCTGAAAATGATTTTCCGTGGAAGTGTAAGCCCCAAGCTGCTCCAAATCATAAGAAATCTCTGTATGTAGAAACAATGGTTGAGATTGCTCTTTAATAAGTTGTATCTGATCTGACTCTTTACTACACTGCTTTCCCAAGTCCTCATTGCTGATACTTATGCATGGCTCTAACTGCTTATATGAGGAAATAACATGCTCCTCTTTCATGTCTAAATGTCCCATACTTTCAAGATCCACACTCCCCTCTCTAGATACATCAAAAATAGGTTTTTCAATGTATGTCCAATAGTCACCATCCATATTTTTATCAAATATGGGGGGGTCTTCATGATTTTCATCATATTCCATGTTGTGTCTATCCTCCTCGTGCTCATAATCTTCTTCTTCAGAAAAATGATCACCAAGAAGGAAACCTTCCAAACTATCACTATCAGATATATCGCAAACTTCTTTATGAATTTCAACATGGGCTTCTGCAATGGTTTCTTTTGGAGGTGGATCAAGAGTACAAATGTGCTCATCATCACTGAAGTAGTCTTGAAAAAAATCCCATTTTGTATCATCTTCTGTTGTGGTGATATGAGGAGGGTCTTCAATAATATCTTCAATGAATGGTTCCTCATGCTTTTCTTCAATGGGATCATCATGAGTCTCTAACAAAGGAGTGTCATACATCATATTGGTATTGGATAACTTCGGCTTTCCCCCCTGAAATTCTATTGAAGGAAAGAAGGAAGCAAGAATGCATTTAGTGTAAAACTCCAAACCATTATATTCATGCCATCGACTCAAAAACACCTCAATGAAGTTAATGAGGGAAACGATAGATCTATCGGGAAGGCCCTCATAAAACCAACATGAGGCATCCTCCTGCAGGGAACAAGCAAACATCTGCATCATATGATCTTCATGGCATATGCCCTGCTTCTTCATTTGTGTAAGGAAAGTCAAAACATGGGTTCTGGCTGAATAATTTTCTTTATGATGACAAAACCTAGGAATGGAATAAGATGTCTTTTTATCCTCAAATTCATTTGGAAAGCCCGGGATTCTGAAGTAATCAATGGGCGGATGTGCAAGGAAGATTCGAGCGGCAAGTTCTCTTCTCTCAATATCCATGTCATAGTAATTCGGATCTTGGTTTGGACTGATCATGGAGAAACTTAAGTACTGAAAGAACAGAGCTATCCAATAATGAGCTTAAAATTTTTCTGTATTTGTATGGGCTCATCTACACACAAATCTCAAACAAAATATGAGATACAAGGGTTTTATCCCTTCAATGGAGTCACCATGTGAGAATAAAAATATGCATTTGAAATACTCATAAAAGTTCTATTTTTATTTTGACATTTTATCAAAGGAAAAAGGTTAGTGGCTAGAAAATTTTTATTTTGATCTCTACAAAAAGGACTATGGATGTCTAATACAGACTCAAATCCAAGATTTTCAAGGATCCTACGAGAAACTAGCTTATTCAATCTCCTCCTATAAACCTTTTCAGGTTCAAGGATGAAACTGAGTAAGCCTACAGAGTTTCTTCTAGTTGAATACCTTGGTAAATGATTTGACAGTGGAGTCGCCAGGTGGATTCAAGTCTAATATCAGAGAGTGATTAAACTAAAAATCTATCAAAAGTAAAACTAAAAGGGGCAGTGGAGTCGCCAGATAGATATAAAATCTATCAAAAAAGGTAAAGCAAACTAGAAAAAACTAAGGTCGTCCAGGAACAAAAAGATTTGTCCCCGGCAACGGCGCCAAAGATGTTGTCCTCCGAAATGGCATGCGTGTCGTTTGAAAGCCCAAAATGTGCAACGCCAGCTGGATGACAACTCTCTCAGGAGAGAGGCCAATGTCACCACACTTCTCTCCTCTTCGCTTTAGGTTGGCTCTTCTCCAACACTAGGGGGGTATCCCTAAAATAGGATCGCTAAGGCAGGTATAGTAACGGGCAAGGTGATTGAAAGAGGCTGCCTTAGAGAAACGGATGTAACAAAGATAGTTTTGGATGGGTGATGGAAAGGAAAGGAAGATCAATCCTCAGGGAAAGACCAGTGCCAGTATCAGAGAGGGGCGAATGGAGTCAAAGAAAAGTTCAAATAGGACCTTGCTGCCAGGTGAAAGTAGTAACCAACCAAGAGCTCTTGCACTAGAGCATACCTGAAAGCCGCAAAACTTAAGAGAAAAACATGGATCAAATGGTGTTGTGCTCAAATGATCCCAGTTTAAGAGTCGAAAGCAAAGAGCTAAGAGAGGTAATGCCTCATACAAAATGAAAGATGGCATACAAAGAAACACGGCAAACAAGGAACGAAAGAACCCCCAATTTGTCCAAAGAATCCCATCATGATTTTTCTATTAAGTTCACGGGAAAAAACTCCCAAAATTCTCCATCCAAAGAAAGCCCAAATGGCTTCTCTTAAATAGCAAAACACTAGCCTAAAACCCTAATTCGAATTTGGCATGAAGAGAGCCAAAAACTCCATCTTAATCCAATCAAAACCATGTCAACACCAACCAAATTGAGCTTGGAGTCTTAACTCAACATTAAGCTTGAGTTTGGAGCCCATAATTTGAGGAAGGAGCCCCACATGCATTGATTTCAAAATCCAACAACCCATTAATTAATTGCCAAATCACAAAAACGAATTTGCATGAAGGTAGGTGAATTTCTTAACTGTAGATCACTCCCAGTGCTCCAAAACTGATCTGAATCAGGTGGGTGAAGATTCCAATCATCATAAATGCTTTTTGCCATGTCATTTTGACTTTTACTTTATTCAATTTGGCCTTTTTTGGAGAGATTTAAATTATCTCCAATTTATTATTTTTTGAATATTTTAATTAATATTTCTCATTTTTTGATTTTTTGAGAAAATATTAATTATGAGGCCAAATAATTGTCTGAAACTTAGGGTTAGCTGGTCCGGGGATCATGAATGATTTTTGGCTTAAGTCTGGAGCCTTCAATCACTGAAATCGGATCCCGGATGACTGACATATTACAAACTCAAATTTCTCCATTTAAACTATAGAGAAATTTTAATTAAATTTTAAAAATAATTAAAAAATTAAAAACCCCAAATCCAACGCGTCCGGTAAAATTTTTTCGAAATTTTTTCTGGGGGTCCTAGAGACTTAGGACATGACCAAAACCTATTCTAATAGTGTCTAGTAGGTTTATACATATTAGTTGGACTCTAATAACCCCCCACGGCTCATATTTTCAAAATCGGGCATTCCAGCTTTGGAGGAAGCGGGAGAAAACCTCATCGATTATACATCGCCTTAAGCAAAGTATAATTGACAAGGGAAAAAACTCCCTAGAATACCTTAGTTGCTTAATCAAGTCATGGAGAACCGAGCCACTCAGACCCTACTAGCACACCTTGTTACAAACCCCCATGGGGCCATGGTCATGTCGACTCAAAAACAAAAACTGGCTAGACCCAAATATAATGAAACCCGGATACTCTGGAAGTGAACACTGATGTGTTCCAACACTGGCGGCTCAATAAGGTTTCAACTATTGTACAAATCAGTTGATAACATCTGGCTCCAACTGCGGGACGTGTGCTCGATCTGGAAATTATGCAAGGAGAGGATACGAGAACACCAGAATCTCCGGTTTATATATATAACCTGTAAAAACATCTCAACTTGACAGAAAACCTTCAGTAGCACATGTGTTATGAAAAAACCAAAATGAAATATCAACTATACTTATTTTGAAAATAAATTCTATATACTCAAAAATTAAAATGCAGAAAGTAAATGCTCACTTTGAGGAGCTTTATTTTTCCTATTCGAACATAGCATAAAAGAAAATGTTAAGTATAATCAGAAATCCAATGTAGCCATCTAAGCATGTTATCAATATAATAATTTTTTACCTTGTCTCTGGTTACCAGCCAAAGCAAGGGAATGCCTATCAGAAAGTGCAAACCTGCTTGAATCTTCTGAATGGGAGGGTTGGATGGGGAATCATATATAAGTGATAAACACTTGAATTGCTCCCAAATATGGTAGGTCCCTCGGCAGGCATCCTCTATCCAGAACAGGATAGGAGGAATATACTCAGGATGACAAGACAGTTCTGATATCTCATCATACTGATCTGAAAGGCTGTTCTGAAAATGATTTTCCGTGGAAGTGTAAGCCCCAAGCTGCTCCAAATCATAAGAAATCTCTGTATGTAGAAACAATGGTTGAGATTGCTCTTTAATAAGTTGTATCTGATCTGACTCTTTACTACACTGCTTTCCCAAGTCCTCATTGCTGATACTTATGCATGGCTCTAACTGCTTATATGAGGAAATAACATGCTCCTCTTTCATGTCTAAATGTCCCATACTTTCAAGATCCACACTCCCCTCTCTAGATACATCAAAAATAGGTTTTTCAATGTATGTCCAATAGTCACCATCCATATTTTTATCAAATATGGGGGGGTCTTCATGATTTTCATCATATTCCATGTTGTGTCTATCCTCCTCGTGCTCATAATCTTCTTCTTCAGAAAAATGATCACCAAGAAGGAAACCTTCCAAACTATCACTATCAGATATATCGCAAACTTCTTTATGAATTTCAACATGGGCTTCTGCAATGGTTTCTTTTGGAGGTGGATCAAGAGTACAAATGTGCTCATCATCACTGAAGTAGTCTTGAAAAAAATCCCATTTTGTATCATCTTCTGTTGTGGTGATATGAGGAGGGTCTTCAATAATATCTTCAATGAATGGTTCCTCATGCTTTTCTTCAATGGGATCATCATGAGTCTCTAACAAAGGAGTGTCATACATCATATTGGTATTGGATAACTTCGGCTTTCCCCCCTGAAATTCTATTGAAGGAAAGAAGGAAGCAAGAATGCATTTAGTGTAAAACTCCAAACCATTATATTCATGCCATCGACTCAAAAACACCTCAATGAAGTTAATGAGGGAAACGATAGATCTATCGGGAAGGCCCTCATAAAACCAACATGAGGCATCCTCCTGCAGGGAACAAGCAAACATCTGCATCATATGATCTTCATGGCATATGCCCTGCTTCTTCATTTGTGTAAGGAAAGTCAAAACATGGGTTCTGGCTGAATAATTTTCTTTATGATGACAAAACCTAGGAATGGAATAAGATGTCTTTTTATCCTCAAATTCATTTGGAAAGCCCGGGATTCTGAAGTAATCAATGGGCGGATGTGCAAGGAAGATTCGAGCGGCAAGTTCTCTTCTCTCAATATCCATGTCATAGTAATTCGGATCTTGGTTTGGACTGATCATGGAGAAACTTAAGTACTGAAAGAACAGAGCTATCCAATAATGAGCTTAAAATTTTTCTGTATTTGTATGGGCTCATCTACACACAAATCTCAAACAAAATATGAGATACAAGGGTTTTATCCCTTCAATGGAGTCACCATGTGAGAATAAAAATATGCATTTGAAATACTCATAAAAGTTCTATTTTTATTTTGACATTTTATCAAAGGAAAAAGGTTAGTGGCTAGAAAATTTTTATTTTGATCTCTACAAAAAGGACTATGGATGTCTAATACAGACTCAAATCCAAGATTTTCAAGGATCCTACGAGAAACTAGCTTATTCAATCTCCTCCTATAAACCTTTTCAGGTTCAAGGATGAAACTGAGTAAGCCTACAGAGTTTCTTCTAGTTGAATACCTTGGTAAATGATTTGACAGTGGAGTCGCCAGGTGGATTCAAGTCTAATATCAGAGAGTGATTAAACTAAAAATCTATCAAAAGTAAAACTAAAAGGGGCAGTGGAGTCGCCAGATAGATATAAAATCTATCAAAAAAGGTAAAGCAAACTAGAAAAAACTAAGGTCGTCCAGGAACAAAAAGATTTGTCCCCGGCAACGGCGCCAAAGATGTTGTCCTCCGAAATGGCATGCGTGTCGTTTGAAAGCCCAAAATGTGCAACGCCAGCTGGATGACAACTCTCTCAGGAGAGAGGCCAATGTCACCACACTTCTCTCCTCTTCGCTTTAGGTTGGCTCTTCTCCAACACTAGGGGGGTATCCCTAAAATAGGATCGCTAAGGCAGGTATAGTAACGGGCAAGGTGATTGAAAGAGGCTGCCTTAGAGAAACGGATGTAACAAAGATAGTTTTGGATGGGTGATGGAAAGGAAAGGAAGATCAATCCTCAGGGAAAGACCAGTGCCAGTATCAGAGAGGGGCGAATGGAGTCAAAGAAAAGTTCAAATAGGACCTTGCTGCCAGGTGAAAGTAGTAACCAACCAAGAGCTCTTGCACTAGAGCATACCTGAAAGCCGCAAAACTTAAGAGAAAAACATGGATCAAATGGTGTTGTGCTCAAATGATCCCAGTTTAAGAGTCGAAAGCAAAGAGCTA
The DNA here is from genome assembly GCA_027924585.1 of Larix kaempferi. NCBI lineage: Eukaryota > Viridiplantae > Streptophyta > Pinopsida > Pinales > Pinaceae > Larix > Larix kaempferi. The sequence continues at coordinate 16,958,471 of BSBM01000099.1, forward strand.
AGAGAGGTAATGCCTCATACAAAATGAAAGATGGCATACAAAGAAACACGGCAAACAAGGAACGAAAGAACCCCCAATTTGTCCAAAGAATCCCATCATGATTTTTCTATTAAGTTCACGGGAAAAAACTCCCAAAATTCTCCATCCAAAGAAAGCCCAAATGGCTTCTCTTAAATAGCAAAACACTAGCCTAAAACCCTAATTCGAATTTGGCATGAAGAGAGCCAAAAACTCCATCTTAATCCAATCAAAACCATGTCAACACCAACCAAATTGAGCTTGGAGTCTTAACTCAACATTAAGCTTGAGTTTGGAGCCCATAATTTGAGGAAGGAGCCCCACATGCATTGATTTCAAAATCCAACAACCCATTAATTAATTGCCAAATCACAAAAACGAATTTGCATGAAGGTAGGTGAATTTCTTAACTGTAGATCACTCCCAGTGCTCCAAAACTGATCTGAATCAGGTGGGTGAAGATTCCAATCATCATAAATGCTTTTTGCCATGTCATTTTGACTTTTACTTTATTCAATTTGGCCTTTTTTGGAGAGATTTAAATTATCTCCAATTTATTATTTTTTGAATATTTTAATTAATATTTCTCATTTTTTGATTTTTTGAGAAAATATTAATTATGAGGCCAAATAATTGTCTGAAACTTAGGGTTAGCTGGTCCGGGGATCATGAATGATTTTTGGCTTAAGTCTGGAGCCTTCAATCACTGAAATCGGATCCCGGATGACTGACATATTACAAACTCAAATTTCTCCATTTAAACTATAGAGAAATTTTAATTAAATTTTAAAAATAATTAAAAAATTAAAAACCCCAAATCCAACGCGTCCGGTAAAATTTTTTCGAAATTTTTTCTGGGGGTCCTAGAGACTTAGGACATGACCAAAACCTATTCTAATAGTGTCTAGTAGGTTTATACATATTAGTTGGACTCTAATAACCCCCCACGGCTCATATTTTCAAAATCGGGCATTCCAGCTTTGGAGGAAGCGGGAGAAAACCTCATCGATTATACATCGCCTTAAGCAAAGTATAATTGACAAGGGAAAAAACTCCCTAGAATACCTTAGTTGCTTAATCAAGTCATGGAGAACCGAGCCACTCAGACCCTACTAGCACACCTTGTTACAAACCCCCATGGGGCCATGGTCATGTCGACTCAAAAACAAAAACTGGCTAGACCCAAATATAATGAAACCCGGATACTCTGGAAGTGAACACTGATGTGTTCCAACACTGGCGGCTCAATAAGGTTTCAACTATTGTACAAATCAGTTGATAACATCTGGCTCCAACTGCGGGACGTGTGCTCGATCTGGAAATTATGCAAGGAGAGGATACGAGAACACCAGAATCTCCGGTTTATATATATAACCTGTAAAAACATCTCAACTTGACAGAAAACCTTCAGTAGCACATGTGTTATGAAAAAACCAAAATGAAATATCAACTATACTTATTTTGAAAATAAATTCTATATACTCAAAAATTAAAATGCAGAAAGTAAATGCTCACTTTGAGGAGCTTTATTTTTCCTATTCGAACATAGCATAAAAGAAAATGTTAAGTATAATCAGAAATCCAATGTAGCCATCTAAGCATGTTATCAATATAATAATTTTTTACCTTGTCTCTGGTTACCAGCCAAAGCAAGGGAATGCCTATCAGAAAGTGCAAACCTGCTTGAATCTTCTGAATGGGAGGGTTGGATGGGGAATCATATATAAGTGATAAACACTTGAATTGCTCCCAAATATGGTAGGTCCCTCGGCAGGCATCCTCTATCCAGAACAGGATAGGAGGAATATACTCAGGATGACAAGACAGTTCTGATATCTCATCATACTGATCTGAAAGGCTGTTCTGAAAATGATTTTCCGTGGAAGTGTAAGCCCCAAGCTGCTCCAAATCATAAGAAATCTCTGTATGTAGAAACAATGGTTGAGATTGCTCTTTAATAAGTTGTATCTGATCTGACTCTTTACTACACTGCTTTCCCAAGTCCTCATTGCTGATACTTATGCATGGCTCTAACTGCTTATATGAGGAAATAACATGCTCCTCTTTCATGTCTAAATGTCCCATACTTTCAAGATCCACACTCCCCTCTCTAGATACATCAAAAATAGGTTTTTCAATGTATGTCCAATAGTCACCATCCATATTTTTATCAAATATGGGGGGGTCTTCATGATTTTCATCATATTCCATGTTGTGTCTATCCTCCTCGTGCTCATAATCTTCTTCTTCAGAAAAATGATCACCAAGAAGGAAACCTTCCAAACTATCACTATCAGATATATCGCAAACTTCTTTATGAATTTCAACATGGGCTTCTGCAATGGTTTCTTTTGGAGGTGGATCAAGAGTACAAATGTGCTCATCATCACTGAAGTAGTCTTGAAAAAAATCCCATTTTGTATCATCTTCTGTTGTGGTGATATGAGGAGGGTCTTCAATAATATCTTCAATGAATGGTTCCTCATGCTTTTCTTCAATGGGATCATCATGAGTCTCTAACAAAGGAGTGTCATACATCATATTGGTATTGGATAACTTCGGCTTTCCCCCCTGAAATTCTATTGAAGGAAAGAAGGAAGCAAGAATGCATTTAGTGTAAAACTCCAAACCATTATATTCATGCCATCGACTCAAAAACACCTCAATGAAGTTAATGAGGGAAACGATAGATCTATCGGGAAGGCCCTCATAAAACCAACATGAGGCATCCTCCTGCAGGGAACAAGCAAACATCTGCATCATATGATCTTCATGGCATATGCCCTGCTTCTTCATTTGTGTAAGGAAAGTCAAAACATGGGTTCTGGCTGAATAATTTTCTTTATGATGACAAAACCTAGGAATGGAATAAGATGTCTTTTTATCCTCAAATTCATTTGGAAAGCCCGGGATTCTGAAGTAATCAATGGGCGGATGTGCAAGGAAGATTCGAGCGGCAAGTTCTCTTCTCTCAATATCCATGTCATAGTAATTCGGATCTTGGTTTGGACTGATCATGGAGAAACTTAAGTACTGAAAGAACAGAGCTATCCAATAATGAGCTTAAAATTTTTCTGTATTTGTATGGGCTCATCTACACACAAATCTCAAACAAAATATGAGATACAAGGGTTTTATCCCTTCAATGGAGTCACCATGTGAGAATAAAAATATGCATTTGAAATACTCATAAAAGTTCTATTTTTATTTTGACATTTTATCAAAGGAAAAAGGTTAGTGGCTAGAAAATTTTTATTTTGATCTCTACAAAAAGGACTATGGATGTCTAATACAGACTCAAATCCAAGATTTTCAAGGATCCTACGAGAAACTAGCTTATTCAATCTCCTCCTATAAACCTTTTCAGGTTCAAGGATGAAACTGAGTAAGCCTACAGAGTTTCTTCTAGTTGAATACCTTGGTAAATGATTTGACAGTGGAGTCGCCAGGTGGATTCAAGTCTAATATCAGAGAGTGATTAAACTAAAAATCTATCAAAAGTAAAACTAAAAGGGGCAGTGGAGTCGCCAGATAGATATAAAATCTATCAAAAAAGGTAAAGCAAACTAGAAAAAACTAAGGTCGTCCAGGAACAAAAAGATTTGTCCCCGGCAACGGCGCCAAAGATGTTGTCCTCCGAAATGGCATGCGTGTCGTTTGAAAGCCCAAAATGTGCAACGCCAGCTGGATGACAACTCTCTCAGGAGAGAGGCCAATGTCACCACACTTCTCTCCTCTTCGCTTTAGGTTGGCTCTTCTCCAACACTAGGGGGGTATCCCTAAAATAGGATCGCTAAGGCAGGTATAGTAACGGGCAAGGTGATTGAAAGAGGCTGCCTTAGAGAAACGGATGTAACAAAGATAGTTTTGGATGGGTGATGGAAAGGAAAGGAAGATCAATCCTCAGGGAAAGACCAGTGCCAGTATCAGAGAGGGGCGAATGGAGTCAAAGAAAAGTTCAAATAGGACCTTGCTGCCAGGTGAAAGTAGTAACCAACCAAGAGCTCTTGCACTAGAGCATACCTGAAAGCCGCAAAACTTAAGAGAAAAACATGGATCAAATGGTGTTGTGCTCAAATGATCCCAGTTTAAGAGTCGAAAGCAAAGAGCTAAGAGAGGTAATGCCTCATACAAAATGAAAGATGGCATACAAAGAAACACGGCAAACAAGGAACGAAAGAACCCCCAATTTGTCCAAAGAATCCCATCATGATTTTTCTATTAAGTTCACGGGAAAAAACTCCCAAAATTCTCCATCCAAAGAAAGCCCAAATGGCTTCTCTTAAATAGCAAAACACTAGCCTAAAACCCTAATTCGAATTTGGCATGAAGAGAGCCAAAAACTCCATCTTAATCCAATCAAAACCATGTCAACACCAACCAAATTGAGCTTGGAGTCTTAACTCAACATTAAGCTTGAGTTTGGAGCCCATAATTTGAGGAAGGAGCCCCACATGCATTGATTTCAAAATCCAACAACCCATTAATTAATTGCCAAATCACAAAAACGAATTTGCATGAAGGTAGGTGAATTTCTTAACTGTAGATCACTCCCAGTGCTCCAAAACTGATCTGAATCAGGTGGGTGAAGATTCCAATCATCATAAATGCTTTTTGCCATGTCATTTTGACTTTTACTTTATTCAATTTGGCCTTTTTTGGAGAGATTTAAATTATCTCCAATTTATTATTTTTTGAATATTTTAATTAATATTTCTCATTTTTTGATTTTTTGAGAAAATATTAATTATGAGGCCAAATAATTGTCTGAAACTTAGGGTTAGCTGGTCCGGGGATCATGAATGATTTTTGGCTTAAGTCTGGAGCCTTCAATCACTGAAATCGGATCCCGGATGACTGACATATTACAAACTCAAATTTCTCCATTTAAACTATAGAGAAATTTTAATTAAATTTTAAAAATAATTAAAAAATTAAAAACCCCAAATCCAACGCGTCCGGTAAAATTTTTTCGAAATTTTTTCTGGGGGTCCTAGAGACTTAGGACATGACCAAAACCTATTCTAATAGTGTCTAGTAGGTTTATACATATTAGTTGGACTCTAATAACCCCCCACGGCTCATATTTTCAAAATCGGGCATTCCAGCTTTGGAGGAAGCGGGAGAAAACCTCATCGATTATACATCGCCTTAAGCAAAGTATAATTGACAAGGGAAAAAACTCCCTAGAATACCTTAGTTGCTTAATCAAGTCATGGAGAACCGAGCCACTCAGACCCTACTAGCACACCTTGTTACAAACCCCCATGGGGCCATGGTCATGTCGACTCAAAAACAAAAACTGGCTAGACCCAAATATAATGAAACCCGGATACTCTGGAAGTGAACACTGATGTGTTCCAACACTGGCGGCTCAATAAGGTTTCAACTATTGTACAAATCAGTTGATAACATCTGGCTCCAACTGCGGGACGTGTGCTCGATCTGGAAATTATGCAAGGAGAGGATACGAGAACACCAGAATCTCCGGTTTATATATATAACCTGTAAAAACATCTCAACTTGACAGAAAACCTTCAGTAGCACATGTGTTATGAAAAAACCAAAATGAAATATCAACTATACTTATTTTGAAAATAAATTCTATATACTCAAAAATTAAAATGCAGAAAGTAAATGCTCACTTTGAGGAGCTTTATTTTTCCTATTCGAACATAGCATAAAAGAAAATGTTAAGTATAATCAGAAATCCAATGTAGCCATCTAAGCATGTTATCAATATAATAATTTTTTACCTTGTCTCTGGTTACCAGCCAAAGCAAGGGAATGCCTATCAGAAAGTGCAAACCTGCTTGAATCTTCTGAATGGGAGGGTTGGATGGGGAATCATATATAAGTGATAAACACTTGAATTGCTCCCAAATATGGTAGGTCCCTCGGCAGGCATCCTCTATCCAGAACAGGATAGGAGGAATATACTCAGGATGACAAGACAGTTCTGATATCTCATCATACTGATCTGAAAGGCTGTTCTGAAAATGATTTTCCGTGGAAGTGTAAGCCCCAAGCTGCTCCAAATCATAAGAAATCTCTGTATGTAGAAACAATGGTTGAGATTGCTCTTTAATAAGTTGTATCTGATCTGACTCTTTACTACACTGCTTTCCCAAGTCCTCATTGCTGATACTTATGCATGGCTCTAACTGCTTATATGAGGAAATAACATGCTCCTCTTTCATGTCTAAATGTCCCATACTTTCAAGATCCACACTCCCCTCTCTAGATACATCAAAAATAGGTTTTTCAATGTATGTCCAATAGTCACCATCCATATTTTTATCAAATATGGGGGGGTCTTCATGATTTTCATCATATTCCATGTTGTGTCTATCCTCCTCGTGCTCATAATCTTCTTCTTCAGAAAAATGATCACCAAGAAGGAAACCTTCCAAACTATCACTATCAGATATATCGCAAACTTCTTTATGAATTTCAACATGGGCTTCTGCAATGGTTTCTTTTGGAGGTGGATCAAGAGTACAAATGTGCTCATCATCACTGAAGTAGTCTTGAAAAAAATCCCATTTTGTATCATCTTCTGTTGTGGTGATATGAGGAGGGTCTTCAATAATATCTTCAATGAATGGTTCCTCATGCTTTTCTTCAATGGGATCATCATGAGTCTCTAACAAAGGAGTGTCATACATCATATTGGTATTGGATAACTTCGGCTTTCCCCCCTGAAATTCTATTGAAGGAAAGAAGGAAGCAAGAATGCATTTAGTGTAAAACTCCAAACCATTATATTCATGCCATCGACTCAAAAACACCTCAATGAAGTTAATGAGGGAAACGATAGATCTATCGGGAAGGCCCTCATAAAACCAACATGAGGCATCCTCCTGCAGGGAACAAGCAAACATCTGCATCATATGATCTTCATGGCATATGCCCTGCTTCTTCATTTGTGTAAGGAAAGTCAAAACATGGGTTCTGGCTGAATAATTTTCTTTATGATGACAAAACCTAGGAATGGAATAAGATGTCTTTTTATCCTCAAATTCATTTGGAAAGCCCGGGATTCTGAAGTAATCAATGGGCGGATGTGCAAGGAAGATTCGAGCGGCAAGTTCTCTTCTCTCAATATCCATGTCATAGTAATTCGGATCTTGGTTTGGACTGATCATGGAGAAACTTAAGTACTGAAAGAACAGAGCTATCCAATAATGAGCTTAAAATTTTTCTGTATTTGTATGGGCTCATCTACACACAAATCTCAAACAAAATATGAGATACAAGGGTTTTATCCCTTCAATGGAGTCACCATGTGAGAATAAAAATATGCATTTGAAATACTCATAAAAGTTCTATTTTTATTTTGACATTTTATCAAAGGAAAAAGGTTAGTGGCTAGAAAATTTTTATTTTGATCTCTACAAAAAGGACTATGGATGTCTAATACAGACTCAAATCCAAGATTTTCAAGGATCCTACGAGAAACTAGCTTATTCAATCTCCTCCTATAAACCTTTTCAGGTTCAAGGATGAAACTGAGTAAGCCTACAGAGTTTCTTCTAGTTGAATACCTTGGTAAATGATTTGACAGTGGAGTCGCCAGGTGGATTCAAGTCTAATATCAGAGAGTGATTAAACTAAAAATCTATCAAAAGTAAAACTAAAAGGGGCAGTGGAGTCGCCAGATAGATATAAAATCTATCAAAAAAGGTAAAGCAAACTAGAAAAAACTAAGGTCGTCCAGGAACAAAAAGATTTGTCCCCGGGCAACGGCGCCAAAGATGTTGTCCTCCGAAATGGCATGCGTGTCGTTTGAAAGCCCAAAATGTGCAACGCCAGCTGGATGACAACTCTCTCAGGAGAGAGGCCAATGTCACCACACTTCTCTCCTCTTCGCTTTAGGTTGGCTCTTCTCCAACACTAGGGGGGTATCCCTAAAATAGGATCGCTAAGGCAGGTATAGTAACGGGCAAGGTGATTGAAAGAGGCTGCCTTAGAGAAACGGATGTAACAAAGATAGTTTTGGATGGGTGATGGAAAGGAAAGGAAGATCAATCCTCAGGGAAAGACCAGTGCCAGTATCAGAGAGGGCGAATGGAGTCAAAGAAAAGTTCAAATAGGACCTTGCTGCCAGGTGAAAGTAGTAACCAACCAAGAGCTCTTGCACTAGAGCATACCTGAAAGCCGCAAAACTTAAGAGAAAAACATGGATCAAATGGTGTTGTGCTCAAATGATCCCAGTTTAAGAGTCGAAAGCAAAGAGCTAAGAGAGGTAATGCCTCATACAAAATGAAAGATGGCATACAAAGAAACACGGCAAACAAGGAACGAAAGAACCCCCAATTTGTCCAAAGAATCCCATCATGATTTTTTCTATTAAGTTCACGGGAAAAAACTCCCAAAATTCTCCATCCAAAGAAAGCCCAAATGGCTTCTCTTAAATAGCAAAACACTAGCCTAAAACCCTAATTCGAATTTGGCATGAAGAGAGCCAAAAACTCCATCTTAATCCAATCAAAACCATGTCAACACCAACCAAATTGAGCTTGGAGTCTTAACTCAACATTAAGCTTGAGTTTGGAGCCCATAATTTGAGGAAGGAGCCCCACATGCATTGATTTCAAAATCCAACAACCCATTAATTAATTGCCAAATCACAAAAACGAATTTGCATGAAGGTAGGTGAATTTCTTAACTGTAGATCACTCCCAGTGCTCCAAAACTGATCTGAATCAGGTGGGTGAAGATTCCAATCATCATAAATGCTTTTTGCCATGTCATTTTGACTTTTACTTTATTCAATTTGGCCTTTTTTGGAGAGATTTAAATTATCTCCAATTTATTATTTTTTGAATATTTTAATTAATATTTCTCATTTTTTGATTTTTTGAGAAAATATTAATTATGAGGCCAAATAATTGTCTGAAACTTAGGGTTAGCTGGTCCGGGGATCATGAATGATTTTTGGCTTAAGTCTGGAGCCTTCAATCACTGAAATCGGATCCCGGATGACTGACATATTACAAACTCAAATTTCTCCATTTAAACTATAGAGAAATTTTAATTAAATTTTAAAAATAATTAAAAAATTAAAAACCCCAAATCCAACGCGTCCGGTAAAATTTTTTCGAAATTTTTTCTGGGGGTCCTAGAGACTTAGGACATGACCAAAACCTATTCTAATAGTGTCTAGTAGGTTTATACATATTAGTTGGACTCTAATAACCCCCCACGGCTCATATTTTCAAAATCGGGCATTCCAGCTTTGGAGGAAGCGGGAGAAAACCTCATCGATTATACATCGCCTTAAGCAAAGTATAATTGACAAGGGAAAAAACTCCCTAGAATACCTTAGTTGCTTAATCAAGTCATGGAGAACCGAGCCACTCAGACCCTACTAGCACACCTTGTTACAAACCCCCATGGGGCCATGGTCATGTCGACTCAAAAACAAAAACTGGCTAGACCCAAATATAATGAAACCCGGATACTCTGGAAGTGAACACTGATGTGTTCCAACACTGGCGGCTCAATAAGGTTTCAACTATTGTACAAATCAGTTGATAACATCTGGCTCCAACTGCGGGACGTGTGCTCGATCTGGAAATTATGCAAGGAGAGGATACGAGAACACCAGAATCTCTGGTTTATATATATAACCTGTAAAAACATCTCAACTTGACAGAAAACCTTCAGGGTAGCACATGTGTTATGAAAAAACCAAATGAAATATCAACTATACTTATTTTGAAAATAAATTCTATATACTCAAAAATTAAAATGCAGAAAGTAAATGCTCACTTTGAGGAGCTTTATTTTTCCTATTCGAACATAGCATAAAAGAAAATGTTAAGTATAATCAGAAATCCAATGTAGCCATCTAAGCATGTTATCAATATAATAATTTTTTACCTTGTCTCTGGTTACCAGCCAAAGCAAGGGAATGCCTATCAGAAAGTGCAAACCTGCTTGAATCTTCTGAATGGGAGGGTTGGATGGGGAATCATATATAAGTGATAAACACTTGAATTGCTCCCAAATATGGTAGGTCCCTCGGCAGGCATCCTCTATCCAGAACAGGATAGGAGGAATATACTCAGGATGACAAGACAGTTCTGATATCTCATCATACTGATCTGAAAGGCTGTTCTGAAAATGATTTTCCGTGGAAGTGTAAGCCCCAAGCTGCTCCAAATCATAAGAAATCTCTGTATGTAGAAACAATGGTTGAGATTGCTCTTTAATAAGTTGTATCTGATCTGACTCTTTACTACACTGCTTTCCCAAGTCCTCATTGCTGATACTTATGCATGGCTCTAACTGCTTATATGAGGAAATAACATGCTCCTCTTTCATGTCTAAATGTCCCATACTTTCAAGATCCACACTCCCCTCTCTAGATACATCAAAAATAGGTTTTTCAATGTATGTCCAATAGTCACCATCCATATTTTTATCAAATATGGGGGGGTCTTCATGATTTTCATCATATTCCATGTTGTGTCTATCCTCCTCGTGCTCATAATCTTCTTCTTCAGAAAAATGATCACCAAGAAGGAAACCTTCCAAACTATCACTATCAGATATATCGCAAACTTCTTTATGAATTTCAACATGGGCTTCTGCAATGGTTTCTTTTGGAGGTGGATCAAGAGTACAAATGTGCTCATCATCACTGAAGTAGTCTTGAAAAAAATCCCATTTTGTATCATCTTCTGTTGTGGTGATATGAGGAGGGTCTTCAATAATATCTTCAATGAATGGTTCCTCATGCTTTTCTTCAATGGGATCATCATGAGTCTCTAACAAAGGAGTGTCATACATCATATTGGTATTGGATAACTTCGGCTTTCCCCCCTGAAATTCTATTGAAGGAAAGAAGGAAGCAAGAATGCATTTAGTGTAAAACTCCAAACCATTATATTCATGCCATCGACTCAAAAACACCTCAATGAAGTTAATGAGGGAAACGATAGATCTATCGGGAAGGCCCTCATAAAACCAACATGAGGCATCCTCCTGCAGGGAACAAGCAAACATCTGCATCATATGATCTTCATGGCATATGCCCTGCTTCTTCATTTGTGTAAGGAAAGTCAAAACATGGGTTCTGGCTGAATAATTTTCTTTATGATGACAAAACCTAGGAATGGAATAAGATGTCTTTTTATCCTCAAATTCATTTGGAAAGCCCGGGATTCTGAAGTAATCAATGGGCGGATGTGCAAGGAAGATTCGAGCGGCAAGTTCTCTTCTCTCAATATCCATGTCATAGTAATTCGGATCTTGGTTTGGACTGATCATGGAGAAACTTAAGTACTGAAAGAACAGAGCTATCCAATAATGAGCTTAAAATTTTTCTGTATTTGTATGGGCTCATCTACACACAAATCTCAAACAAAATATGAGATACAAGGGTTTTATCCCTTCAATGGAGTCACCATGTGAGAATAAAAATATGCATTTGAAATACTCATAAAAGTTCTATTTTTATTTTGACATTTTATCAAAGGAAAAAGGTTAGTGGCTAGAAAATTTTTATTTTGATCTCTACAAAAAGGACTATGGATGTCTAATACAGACTCAAATCCAAGATTTTCAAGGATCCTACGAGAAAACTAGCTTATTCAATCTCCTCCTATAAACCTTTTCAGGTTCAAGGATGAAACTGAGTAAGCCTACAGAGTTTCTTCTAGTTGAATACCTTGGTAAATGATTTGACAGTGGAGTCGCCAGGTGGATTCAAGTCTAATATCAGAGAGTGATTAAACTAAAAATCTATCAAAAGTAAAACTAAAAGGGGCAGTGGAGTCGCCAGATAGATATAAAATCTATCAAAAAAGGTAAAGCAAACTAGAAAAAACTAAGGTCGTCCAGGAACAAAAAGATTTGTC